>OX438896.1:14467545-19467545 GCA_949316265.1 Diarsia mendica | reverse complement strand
GCAAAGCGCTTCGTTCGAATGTGTGGAATGTCGACTAGGTATCGGTGGTACCCTGCAGTACGTCTAGTCTCCCGATGGAAGAAGGGAGATGGTGGGATCAGCTCGTGGAGCTCTTGCGCACACTCCCCGAAGTACAGCCTGTAGAAGACCGACAGACATGCTACTTTGCGACGGTGGGCCAGGCTATGTAGCTTGTTAACCAGCTTTTCGTCACCAATTAGCCTCCTGGCTCTGCGCTCTACAGAGTCAAGTGTGGCAAGCTGGTATTTGGCTGAGCCATCCCAAAGGTGACAGCAATACTCCATGCCAGACCGGACTTGAGCTTTATATAATACTGAAAGCTGTCCAGGCTTGAAGTACCGCTTAACCTTGTTTAGGATTCCCAGCTTTTTCGCCGCAGTTTGAGCTTTCGACTCGATGTAGGCGCTGAAGTAGGGTAAAATTGGGGGACCTGGATCAAGGAGATCCAGGTCACCCCAATTTCACTATTCATTTCATCAATATTCAGGAATATAGGGTATTCAGATCACATTAATCGTGATCTGAATAACCCTATATTCCACAGTTTAACCATTCAAGTATTCCTATATTTCACTATTCGAAATGAGACTTTGACTAAACAGTTCGAACCATTCTAGTATCAGATTATTCCTCTGTAACCCCATAATATACTTAATTATTCAAAATTTTCTCTCAGTTTATACCTCTGTTTTTGAATCCAAGCCACTTGTAACCATTCTTTCTTCGTCAAGTCATAAAATGGTCTACTAATAACATTTTATAGTTTTCTATTCAAACATATCTTTTTAAATTAAAGTCCTGTTTAGTAGTCGCATACTCATCAGCAGCATCTGATCGAGTGTGTAAATAAACAGAGCAGTTCAATATGAACTGCTGATTATAAGAAGCGGTTCAGTATGATCAGCTCATTATAACAAGCTGTTCAGTATGAACTGCTCATTACCTTTAACAAGCTGTTCAGTATGAACTGCTCATTATAACAAGCTGTTTTTGCTTTCGATGTCGAACTATAAATTACAGCCATCATTCATTGCTTTTAAATAGTACTTTCAAAATATTCTGACTTGAATATTGAGTGGTTTGTTTATCTTTTTAACCGACTTCTAAAAAAGAAGGAGGTTCTCAATTCGGATGTTTGTATTTTTTTTTTTTTTTTTTATGTTTGTTCGGGCATAACTCCGTCACTTGCTAACCGATTTGAAAAATTCTTTCTTTGTTGGAAAGGGTATACTTTCGAAATGGTCCCATATTTTTTTTTTCGAAATCGGACGAGCGGTTTTTGAAAAATCAACAAAACTCAAAAAAAAACTACATTGTCCACATTGACCCATGAACATGTGAACCACTAAAAAGTGAAAAATAAAAACTTTTTAACAAAAAATAAAACCGACTTCAAAAAAAAAACACAAAAAAGTGAAAAATAAACTTTAGAAGAAAAACCAGTCTCTGAAGTCGGTGGCAAAAAATGAAATCAAACTAACAAAAGTCACCGACTTCAGAGACTGGTTTTTCTTCTAAAGTTTATTTTTCACTTTTTTGTGTTTTTTTTTTGAAGTCGGTTTTATTTTTTGTTAAAAAGTTTTTATTTTTATCTATTCAGATTATAAAGTATGAAAATGTTTTTTTTGTTGAAATAAGTCTATTCAACCATTACATAATAGAAATCATGACAAATTTAGATATGGTTTGATGAACCATTGCTTTTAAATAGTACTTTCAAAATATTCTGAATTGACTATTGAGTGGTCTGTATTATTTAACAATGTTAATGTAATAGATATCATGAGAAATTTAGATATTCAATATAAATATGAAACATTTATCTTATTGAACATTCGTAATTATGTATCTACATTATAATTTATCATTACATTCATTCAACAATTCAATGACACTGAAATGGGAGCACGGTATAGTATGTTCGATACGACCGACTAACGAGAATGAAGTGCACTCGCTATTGTCCATCGCGCTACTTTATATAAGCAGTGTAGTAACGATGTAGTTTAAATGTTATGACGTAGAAATAAAAGGTACTTTATTTTAAATACTTTTATTTACAATGAATATTTACAGTATATTATACTAACCTTTAAAAAAACAAATAATAATAAAACTACTATACGTCTATTTTAAACATCAATTATGTACATGAAGTTGAACTTAATTTTTTAACTATTTTAGCAACTAAATACTCGGTTTCACTCATTATGTCATCAATATCACTACGGACTAAATATTGTATGTTCACGCTTGCACTATCGGGGTCACTGTCTATTTCATTCATCTGACGGCCTTCCACATCATGTACAATTATTTTTATAATTCGGTGTATATGACCGGGCTCTTTACGCGTGATAAAGGATGTGTTTTTAAAAGGTTTTGATTTTTTCTTCTTCTTTATTTTTTTCTCTTGTATTTTTTGCTGTCTACTCTCTTCACATGCTTTTTCTGCCACTTCGGCATACCAGCTTTCTTGGTCTTGAGCATAGTAAAATGGATTAAGAACTGGATCGGGGCAATCTATCAAATTCTGAAACAAGGAATAATTTTATTATTTTTTTATTATTATTATTATTATGAATGGGCTTGCTCTTGACTTCAATCTTGCCCTAAGGGCATAGATGATGTCGACGATGGAACGAGCTTACCCAGTAGAAGCCTGTTTACTCGCGACTTAAAAAGCATCATTAAATGAATTCAATTGCTAATATCGATGATTACTTAGATACTTACATCACATGGTAGGTTAATGTTTTCTAAAACAGGACTGTAGGATGGTGAGTGTGACATATTTAATCCTATGCCCCGTATACTTTGTTAAACATCTGCAAAATAATGGTCTAAATTAGTATTTTGTTAACCGATATTTTATCTCAAAACATATTTGTATTTAACATCGATTATACTGTCTCGTCTGATAATAATGCTGGATAAAATACGGAAGAATAATATTAAAACTTACCAATAATACACGATCAAGCCTGTTGTAACAGTCAAGTGTAGAATTGGAATAGATTTAAAATGATTTTTTCTCTCTATTTATATACCCTAATTTATTTTTATGGATAGAGTTCAAAATCACACATTTTTAAGTCAGATATCATATCTTTTTTCCAAAAATGGTATAGTGAAATAGGAAACGTAAGACATTACGACACCTATCATTTTTATTATTTATTGTAAGTTTATATCGATAAAATAATACTACTGCCCTTATGTTTACGGTAATCGTTTTCATACATTTTATTCAGATGATATAAGCAAGCAAACTCATGGTATCTTAAGTGTATATCAAAGTTGCACCGTAATCTGAATTCTTTTTAAGGAGACGAATCAAAACAATATACTTAGCAATATCGACATACTATTGCTACGTCTCGTTTCGCCTGTTATTATTATGATATTTTTAAAGCTAAGGTATCTTAAATTTTGTCATAAATAGAATGGTAAGTAATGTTTTTTATTTGTTCATAAATTAAGGTTGATCGATATATCATCACGCCGTTAATTCCCAGTTAGGCAGATGTGTATTTCACCAACTATTCGTCAGTTTTATTATTGGGCCCTCCTATTATAAAGGACCCAATCGGTGAGGCTATACGACATTTCAACGCAGTCGGATCAAAATAATAATGAATTAGTATAACAATATAAAGGGGTGGGAATCAAACCCACGATCTCCAGCATAGCAGTCAGGACCACTAACCACTAGACCAACAGGCAAGTCAATGTCTCCGCGGACGCGTCAGCGGATAATATTGTTTACAATATCACATCACAAACCTGCATTTGGATGCAGACAACTGACACAGCATTTTCTATACATATGCCTCTTCCCAAATTTGGGATAATATGACGTAGATTTATCACTATTTAAGCGTCCCGCTGCTGAAGTTCAACCACAAATCACCTCTTGCAGAGCTAGTGGCATCATCGTACATCAAAACTTCGCTGCACTATTTAAAATGTAAGTAGCATTATTTATATATTAATAAATAATTAATTCTATTGTTCAACTATTTTATACCAGGGAACTCCTTAGACGAGTGCTAGTAATCTCGACTATTGAGCATGAGACATTGGGTTCGATACCCAGGAAATTGAGGCATAATGATATCTTCTATGTAATTATTCTAATATTCATTCTTATAATGTATGATATGTATACACTATTCTAGTGTATCGGCCAATTAATAAATTAATTTTATATTATTTCAGGTCGCTAGAGAACGCAGAGACTCTCTTCCCGTCTGACGACGAAGTGCAACGTCCAGTCGTGAAAAAGACGAAGAAAAAGAAGCAGGTGCCAACTCAAACGAAGGAGCCGGAGGTGGCAGCGCGGGCTGCATCACATTCGCCATCGAGAGCAAGTCCGGCGCCGAGTACGTCGCGGCCAGCTCCGAAAGAAGCCGTACTTCAAGCCAATACCATCAAAGAAGGCTACAGCTTACGATGACAGTGAAGATGACTAGAAAGAGGATGTCGCTGTTCCCCGGTAAAGCTCCAATTCAATTAACTTCATATTTAACTCGGCCATTCTCGCCAGACGTATGAGCATAAGCCCGGTTCGCACTATATAGATTTAAAAGTGTACCGGTGCGATGAAATTAAAAACGTTCAACCAATTAACAGATGGCGCCAAGCAATAGTTACTGTGAAAAACCAAACATCTGAAAACACAGATGCATGGCAGCACCTGACTAATTATATTATGGTAACTTGTATTGTGGTAATTTGTAGATGCTATATAATGTAATCCTAATAATTACATGTAACAAATGTGTAGTCAATTTAATAAATAAAAAAATATGCGGATATTCCACTTAAATCGTATGTTTTTATTTCACAGTTGTACAGTCCAGAGAACACAGAACACCATTCACAAGATCATGTAGTACAAATATGACTTGTACGCAATGTAAAACTGAAATACCACGAAATCAATATGCATATCATATGAGAACTAATATACACAAGACTAATAGTTTATTGAGAACTGAATTCAAAAATATATTTATTATAGCAACAGCATTTAAAAATAGAATCGCAACTTATCGTCTGAACTTAGCTCAGGATGACGAGCACCTCACTTCTGAGGCGATCCTGAGTAATGTTGATAGACATAAGAGTCAGGATGACGAGCACCTCACTTCTGAGGCGATCCTGAGTAATGTTGATAGACATAAGAGTCAGGATGACGAGCACCTCACTTCTGAGGCGATCCTGAGTAATGTTGATAGACATATGAGTCAGGATGACGAGTACCTCACCCCTGAGGCGATCCTGAATTCTGTGCTTCCAAATATTAATAAATTAATAACTATGATACTGAATAAGTATGACTGTATAAAAGTAAATTTTGAGCTTTTTGTTAAGTTTCTTTTACTGAGATCTGACAATGAAGAACTAGAACTGAAATCTTTTAACACTAAGTATGATATTATTATAGTAATAGTCAAAATGAAGTTGATCAAACAACACACATCACTTAATGTTAATCATATAAATCTTGGTGACTCTGATAACCACATTAGGCATAGCATTCTGTTACCAAATACGATTCGTTGTATTATATGTGGTCCCTCGAATTGTGGAAAAACAAACGTCGTGCTTAGTTTATTGTTACATGAGAATGGTCTAAAATTTCAAAATCTGTACCTGTACTCGAAAAACTAACTTTCAACCAAAATACAACTTCTTACGAGAAGTTATAAAGAGAGTGCATCAAGTTAAGTTTCATGAATTTAATGATAATAAAGAAGTCATAGCCCCGGATGAAGCAGTAACTAATTCTGTATTTATTTTCGATGATGTGGCATGTGAAAATCAAATGAACATTCGTAATTACTTCTCTATGGGTAGACATAAACATATTGATTGCTTTTATTTATGTCAAACATACTCTAAAATTCCGAAACAGTTACTGCGTGATAATGCAAACTTTCTCATAATATTTAAGCAAGACGATGTTAACTTGAAACATATTTATGAAGAACATGTTAGTTCAGATATGCCCTGGAATCAATTCAAGAAGATTTGTAATACAGTTTGGAGAGAGCCATATAATTTTGTTAGTATTTGCAAAGACTCGTCTTTAAGCAATGGAAGGTACAGACAGAATTTAGATAGCTTTTTTAAATTTTGAGCAAATAATGTGTAATTATATAAACCAATAACAGATAAATATAACTTAGTAGTATATTTTATTTGGCTGAATACACTTGTCACAATACAACATGGAAAAGAATATTAAAGTAGAATTAATGAAGTCTGTGGAATCCATAAAGAATAAAATAAAAAAATGAAGAACCAGGAACACTCTATGAACTTGTCACTTGATAAAATGCTAAAAACCGTCACGGAACCCCTTAACGCACTAGTCGATTCGAATATATCAATAGAAAAAATAAAGCATTCACAAAATACACCACTCCCAAATTCTGACGACATTGAATTGGATGACATGGATACTAGTTCATCTACAAAGTTTGAAGACTGCTACGATCCAAAAGTGAAGTCTCTACAAGTACTTAAAAAGTCTCCCACAAAACAAATACCGGATGATTTAGAAATTTCGCTAGAGGGTCGTGATATCCATGATATTTATGACGGTGTAAATATACCGTTTGGAATAAGAAGTGTAAACAAAACATTGCTAATGGGTAATTCTGTAGTCTCATTTTCTAAAATCGATAGTTTGAATGACGACAGTGTCATTTTAATTAAAGTTGGTGACAAATCCTATGATTTTACCCCTGGCTTGAAGGAACTTTTACTTCGAAGAAAACCTGATTTAAAATTAATATCGAGCAAAGATAGACTTGTCTACAAAGACATGCTGCATTATACAAATGCTCATAAGAGAGATTTTAATCCTGGTGGGCAAATAAGAGGTGATAAGGGAATAAAATATCGTGACGTAATAAAACCATTATTTTCCGAATCATTAAATGAAAGTTTTCACACTGGAGGAAGCTTACCAACTCTAAAGAAATACAAAAATAACACTGACTTGGTATATTGGGATGACCCTAACGAACTTGTTGAGAGATTGAAACTATTAGTTGCTTCCAGAGATGCTGGCAACACAAATCATGATAATGAAATATTGTCGATCGTTGAAGAATTGAAAGAAGCTGACATAATTAAAGAATAAATACTCACCACCATAAAGTTTTAATTCAGTATTGTAGACGGATTCAAAACAAATGCACTGAATTGTGAACATGAGCAAAACCGACGTGGTTAACGAAATTCATAAAAATGCGAGGGTGAACTTTCCACGCAGATGTGTTATCATGAAAGATATAGATGACCTGTGGCAAGCAGACTTAATCGATATGCAATCAATTTCAAAGCAAAATAAAAATTACAGATTTATTCTTGCTATTATTGACACATTCTCAAAATATGCTTGGACTTTTCCTCTAAAAAGTAAAACCAAAGATGATGTATGTAACTCTTTTAAGAAATTATTGAATAAGGGGCGTGTTCCTAAAAATCTTCAAACGGATAAAGGAACAGAATTTTACAATAATCAATTTCAAAAGCTTATGGAAACTTATCACATTAATCATTATTCAACCTTCTCAACAAAAAAGGCTTCAATAGTTGAGCGATTTATCAGAACATTAAAATCAAAAGTCTATAAGGAATTTAGTTTAAGAGGCAGCTACAATTGGATAGACAGCACGCTTAATAATGTTATTAACAAATACAATCACACTTATCATCGGACAATTGACGAAGTTCCCGCTAATGTGGATAACATTAATAAAAAACATATATTAGAAAGGTATTCAAGGTTGGTGAAAAATCATAATATTAGAAGCAAATATAAAATTGGTGATTATGTGCGTATCAGTAAGTACAAATAGTCCGGTCAATATAGACATTTGAAATAACAATAATTCCCACAGAGCCAAATATTGGTGGAGAGCTGGAGTATACCATTACAATGATCGCGCCAGGACTCAGCCGAACCTTATCTCGGGCCCATGGGAGACAGGTCTCAGAACAGCTGCCGTCCTAACGGGATCAAATAGACGCGATACGCGCCTCCGAACAATATTACAATTTCTGAACTTAAAGCTACCCTTACCTCATTTCTTCGAGCCGGTCTCACTTCCTTGACCCCTCGCAAGTTGTGTAACTGTGTATGTGTATAATGAGTGTATATGACCTTGCGATGGTTTGCTGGTAGTTCCGGACGATTCTTCCACGTCGCTGCAAGCCACGCCGTTAACGCGAGCCACCACACTCACTCCGTATTAGTCTAACCACAAAAGCCTCGGTGCTTTCCCGATAGCACTCCCGTGACAAGGCAAACCAATGATATTATCAATAACCCGTTCGACATTCACAGCGTCGCTAACCGTACTGCTTAACTAGTATAATTGGGTGCCGCGAAATGACTCCACAAGTCGATTTAATCAATGCGCGTGCGCTTTCACCCGTTCTATGGCTACTATAATACTCGTTCAACGCCCAGCGCGTCTCAATACGAACTACTATTCACGCCGAGCCCAGCGCTCGACCTCTACCTCCGCCCCTTCGCCCCTGTCGCACCGAGGCGGAGAAAATCAAAAATCTGAAGGTAGATTATAAACAATCACCCCCCCCGGACCGACCCGTTGTCGGTCCGCTCAAACTCCCGGGAGTCGAGATAAAGTTGAAACTGCCCGTCTAAGGATCGAGTCCCTCACCTGGACGTCTGCGATCCTTGGAAACCCATCCTTGCCCGTAATCAGGTTAACAATGCGCCCCCGTCGCCAACACAACGGTGATAGGTTAGCATCCTTAACCAGAACGAGGTCTCCAACGCAGGGTGGGGTCGTCCTGTCCGTCCACTTAACGCGTTGCTGTAGAATATGCAAATACTCCAGCGACCATCGCTTCCAAAAATTTTGGCTCATTTGCCGTAACATCTGATACCGTGACAACCGGTACAACTTGACATCAGTATACGGATATTCCGGCAAGGCGTTAAGTGGTTGGCCAATCAAAAAATGACCTGGGGTCATGGCCTCAAGGTCATTCGGGTCAGCGCTCAACGGGCACAAAGGTCGCGAGTTTAAGACCGCCTCAATTCTGCAAAACACCGTTGACAACTCCTCAAAGGTGAGAATCGTTGAGCCGATGACCCGATACAAGTGAGTCTTGGAAGACTTGACTACTGCCTCGAAAATTCCACCCCAGTGGGGGCATCCAGGTGGACTAAAATACCACGAAATGCCCCGACTGGCGAGGCCCGTGCCAATCTCTCGCTCATTCTGACTTAAAAACAATACAATTTCCTTTAAGCACCGGTCGGCGCCCTTGAAGTTGGTACCACAGTCCGACCGAATCAGTGACGGTACTCCCCGTCTAGGAACAAATCGATCTAACGCCGCCAGAAAGGCCTCCGTAGAGAGATCGGCCACCAATTCCAAATGAACGGCCTTGGTCGCCAGACACACGAAGACACACAGATATGCCTTAACCGACTTCGCGTTGCGAAGGTGCGATGTCTTGACCATGAAAGGCCCCGCGAAATCTGTCCCTACGCCAGCAAATGGCCGAGCCTCCGTGACTCGATCGGCCGGGAGATCTCCCATTTGTGGCTGCATTGTGGCTGCCTTGAGTCGGTAACAAGGCAAGCAACGAAACACAACGCTCCGTATGATTCTGCGGGCCGATAAAATCCAAAATTCACGCTGCAAAATGCCCAGAAGGGTGTTACAGCCTGCGTGTGAATTCTTGGTGTGACGGTCCCTAACCAACAACTCCACCAAAGCTTCTGAATGAAGCACTTTCCCATGAACGTGACCGGCGCGATCCAACCGGTTGGATCGAACGTTCGTGCGATAGTCGAAAGGACCGATCGCTTGGTCCAGGTCTTCGACAGCAACTCGGCCTCACAACTGTATGTGAAGGCATCCTGACTCGGTCGATACTGGACCCCTAAAATGGCCAACGCATGAAGATTCTCCGAATCCTCAAACAAATGCGGGTCTTGTTGATACTCAGTTGGCAGTCCTGCCAGTACCTCTGGGCAGTTCGACAGCCATTTCCTGAGTTCATAGCCACCGGAGGCCATGAGCGCCACCAATTCATCCCTTAAGATGAGCGCCTGCTCAATACTGTCTGAGCCCGTACAAATGTCGTCTACATAGACGTCCCTATCAATGACAGCAGCCGCGCGGGGAAAGCGGAGCCGTTCTTGATCAGCCAGTTCTCGTAGCGTACGCATGGCTACATATGGGCTGGGCTTTAATCCGTACGTGTTTGTGTTGAGCTCGTACGTGACCATCGGTTCCTCTGGGCTCTCTCGCCACAATATCAGCTGGAACCGACGGTCGTCTGGATGAATCTCAGTTTGACGAAACATCATCCGTACGTCCGTAACGAAGACAACCTGGTGTCTCGTGAAGTCCGTGAGAATGTCTGCAATGTCTCTGGTCAGCTTAGGACCAGCATGGAGACATTGATTCAGGGACACCCCGCTAGACGTCTCCGCGCTCCCGTCGAATACGACCCTAATCTTTGAGTCAGGTGTCTTCAAAACAGCATGATGAGGCAACACATAATGCTCCTCATGACGATAGTCAACCCTGGACACCGACATGTGACCCAACGTCAGGTATTCGCGCATGAACTCCACATACTTCTGTCGGAAGTTGGAGTCCCGCTTCATGCGCCTTTCCATTGCCACTAACCGCTTTTCTGCCAGACTCCATGAGCTCCCCAGCGGAGGTCGAATTGACAGAAATGGCAACCTTGTCATAAATCTACCCGATGGGAGGCGCACCGTGTTAAATCGATAGAATGTTTCGCACTCCTCATCACGTGGGTTATTTCTAAGAGCGGTGGGTGGCTCTTCCGTTGCCCAGAACCGTTGCAGGACGTCGGATAACACGCTGCCATAATATATGGAGCTATAATCCGTTGAGTGCTGTGGTTCCCGTACTGGGCCCAATAACGCGTAACCACCTGCGGTACGCATGGCCACAACCCCGTTTGGTTGCAGCTCCCGTTTGCCGCTTCGGAGCAGCTTCCCGAGGACGTCAGACCCAAGCAAGACGTCCACCCGTCCGGGGATCGCGAAGTGGGGATCGGCTAACTCCAATCCATTGGTCAACCCTTTTACCGCAGACGGTAACCGAGTCTGAGGGAGGACCCCAACCACTTCGTCCAAAACGATCGCCGTGGCATTCACCCGCGTGACCGATGCCGTGTCACCCATCTCGAACAGGAATGTCGTCTGACCCCTGAGGTGAGGCACCCGATTGCCACCTATACCTACGGCGCCATCCCGTGATGGCTCTAATGTAAGGCCCAGCTTTTTCACTAAACAGCTGGACACAATACAACCTTGTGCCCCTGAATCTAACAGTGCTCGCACGTGCACCGGCTGTCCGTCAGTACCCCTGACAGTAATCCTAGCCGTCGGTAATAATACCGTTACTGTCGGGGTGGGCACCACTGACGAACAGGCTGCTAGTTGCTAATAGGAGGCACCTCCCTCCTCCCCTGCCGGAGGGGGAGTAAATACTGTCCCAGTATACGGGTCCCAACCCGGGTAGTAACCCTCCCGACCCATCGGTGACATCCGTGCCGGTCGGAAGTAGCCTACTGGCATCCTTCCGAACGGTGGCGGGCGCGCCGTCAGCCGAGGGCGTTCTGCGAGAGGCGGGGAGAAGCGACTACTCGGGGGTGGCAACATGCCCCCCAACGCATTCGAGTACGCCGCGTAACCCGTCTGTACTACCTCCGGGCCCCTGCCCGAGTCTCGGTGCCTATCCCCCCCCCGCGGGGAAGACGACGGTATCGGGTTGTGCTCTGGATCAGCCCTTGGCCCACCCCCCCGAGGGGGCGGCGACCGCTGATTCCTGGCCGACCCACCCCCCCTAGGGGGGGGTGACCGACCACCCGAATCTGGCTTAGGAGAGGGGGGGTGACCTCCCGGCGAGGCTCCGTGCACCTCCCTACTCTCCGCCAGGCATAGCAACTCGTGATGGGCTCCTCCGCAGGTTCCACAGTTAGTGGTCCTGTGGCACTCACGTACAAAGTGAGTCCCCAAGCAGCGGAAGCACAAATAGCGCTGCTTGACCACCCCTCTTCGTCTATGCACCCGCTGCGCCTTAAAGTCCGCGCATGCGGCGAGACCGTGCCCTTCCTTCCGACAGAAGGCGCACACTTCCGATTGGAGGGCGTGGTATTTCTTCCCCCCCCGACGGGGCTCAACCGGCTTGGGCCCGCTCGTACGTCGGGTTGACGGAGGAGGGTGCGACGTGGATGCCCCTTGGCAATCCGCCCGCCGGCACTCGCCTTCTAAAAACGCTCTCAAGTCATCGTAACTTGGGAGGTGGTCCGTCGATTCGCCACCATGTGACTGCTCAAAGCGCGCCACCACGTCGATCGGCAACTTCCGTAAAACCCTATTGACGATGATATATTTATTGTCCCCTAACGACAACTTAAGTCGATCTAACGTGTTCACCGCAACCGTGACCGGATTAAGGATTTTCGACCTTATTTCGTACACGTTAGACACCTTCGGGATTTCAAAAATCTTATCAATGAGGCCATCAACTATTAATCGCCGATTATCATATCGGTCGATTAATAGGCCCCATGCCGTCTCATAACTGGCGTCCGTAATTTCCAGGTGGGTCAAGATGTCGTGCGGCTCACCGTTAAGCCTACCCATTAATTGAGCCATCTTGTACGCGGGCGAGAGATCTGTACGCGAATGCACGACACTATTAAAAATATCGCGGAATCGCGGCCAATCGGCATACTCGCCGCTAAACTCGGGTACATGTACTGGTGGCAACGGCGCCTGAATCCCTACGCCTGCTGGCCGACATGAATCCCTGACGTCACCCTTGCGCGATCGCTCAATGTCGGCCGCCGCCTGGATTATGCTCATGGACATTTCCCCACACTGGTCCACATTGCCCCGTACCACCTGAGCATCCTTGTCCACCGACGACAGATCCGTCGATTCGAGACATGCTAAATACTCAGCGTGACACTTTAACACGGCGTCATATCGTTCGTCAACTTGCCGAGCGCGTGACAATAACGCATCTTCACGATCTGTGCGACCTACCAAAGTAACAACCGATGAAAACCATCTCAATTCAGCTTCGATTCTGGCTGCGATAGTTTTCGTTACTGACGGAGCCATAGTACCAACTTCAATACGCGATTATGCAATAATAAATAACAATAACCAAAAAAAATAACAATTATTGTATCCGGAATCAACAATAATAATATATTCGTTGAGTGAATAAATCTACGACGCTATGCCAACTCTTGAACTTATTCCTCTACGTGCTCTAGAGGTTATTCCTCTATGTCTCAAATGTTGACAATCATAACACGATTTGTGATGAGGTTATATTTGTGCGTAACCGAACGTAAATAACAAATTATTTTATCAACGAATATTCACATTCCATGTACTTATTATTAATAACGCCAAACTCAACTTGAGGCGTACACTGGTATGTAGGTCAATGTACTACTACCTACAAGTTGAATTTGTACATGAACACAATTTTTACAAAGTAAATTGGTACCAAGTACCTACTAATTTTTACAAAGTGGGTTTAAATAAACCACGCTCTGCTACCAGATTTTGATCGCGCCAGGACTCAGCCGAACCTTATCTCGGGCCCATGGGAGACAGGTCTCAGAACAGCTGCCGTCCTAACGGGATCAAATAGACGCGATACGCGCCTCCGAACAATATTACAATTTCTGAACTTAAAGCTACCCTTACCTCATTTCTTCGAGCCGGTCTCACTTCCTTGACCCCTCGCAAGTTGTGTAACTGTGTATGTGTATAATGAGTGTATATGACCTTGCGATGGTTTGCTGGTAGTTCCGGACGATTCTTCCACGTCGCTGCAAGCCACGCCGTTAACGCGAGCCACCACACTCACTCCGTATTAGTCTAACCACAAAAGCCTCGGTGCTTTCCCGATAGCACTCCCGTGACAAGGCAAACCAATGATATTATCAATAACCCGTTCGACATTCACAGCGTCGCTAACCGTACTGCTTAACTAGTATAATTGGGTGCCGCGAAATGACTCCACAAGTCGATTTAATCAATGCGCGTGCGCTTTCACCCGTTCTATGGCTACTATAATACTCGTTCAACGCCCAGCGCGTCTCAATACGAACTACTATTCACGCCGAGCCCAGCGCTCGACCTCTACCTCCGCCCCTTCGCCCCTGTCGCACCGAGGCGGAGAAAATCAAAAATCTGAAGGTAGATTATAAACAACAAACAAAGCCTTAAAAATCCCCATCGATCCTATGTGTGCTACAAAAGTTATTTGGGGTCAAAGGTCAAAATTTGAGGATTTTTGAATTTTTCTCGAAAACAGTAAGTTTTATAAAAAAAAACCTCAACCCAAAGTTGTAGATCATAAAATTCTCTACAAAAATGTTCTTCATCATTATTTTCTAAGAGTTACCATTCCTGAGATATCGCGATTCTAACAGTCACATTATTCTTTATATAAAAGCGTAAGGTAACTCACTCCTCACGAAATCTCGAAAACCGCTGGACGTATATATATATGATTTTTGGCAAGGAGGTAGTTTATAGTTAGTAGACGTCCGCTAAGAACGGATTTTGCGATAGGGCCGGATTAGGGTGATCTAAGGGCCCACGCAAGTTTGTATGAATTAGAACTTGCAAAAGCTCATAGACCACCCTAATCCGGCCCTGTCCGAAAATTATTTCATAGCAGACGTCTACTGACTATAAACTACGTCTCTGCCAAAAATCAAGATTGTAGCACAAAAAATGAAGGACTTTCATACAAACTTGCGTGGGCCCTTAGACCACCCTAATCCGGCCCTATCGCAAAATCCGTTCTTAGCGGACGTTTACTAACTATAAACTACCTCCTTTTCAAAAACCATCTTTATAAGTCCAGCGGTTTTCGAGATCTCGTGACGAGTGAGTTACCTTTCGCTTTTATGTAAAGAACTAGCGGACGTCCCGCGGTTTTACCCGCGTAGTTCCCGTTCCCGTAAGAATACAGGGATAAAACGTAGCCTATGTTACTCGTGAATAATGTAGCTTTCGAATGGTGAAAGAATTTTTAAAAACGGTCCAGTAGTTTTTAAGCCTATTCATTACAACCAAACAAACAAAGTTTTCCTCTTTATATTATTAGTGTAGATAATGTGACTGTTCGAATCGCGATATCTCAGGAATGGTAACTCTTAGTAAATAATAATGAAAAGCATTTTTGTAGAGAATTTTAAGATCTATAACTTTGGGTTGAGATTTTTTTTGATAACACTTACCGTTTTCGAGAAAAATTCAAAAATCCTCAAATTTTGACCTTTGACCCCGAATAACTTTTGTAGCACACATAGGATCGATGGGGATTTTTAAGACTTTGTTTGTAATGGTATACCCCAGCTCTCCACCAATATTTGGCTCTGTGGGAATTATTGTTATTTGACCACTACTTTTATGTCTAAATTGACCGGACTAAAAGGAACATTTGAAAAAGGTTACACTCCCAACTGGTCTACAGAAATATTTAAAATTCGAATGATACAAAATACAAATCCTATCACCTATTTAATAGAAGATGCAATTAGAGGTCAACCCATTTTAGGTGCCTTTTACGTACAAGAGCTTCAAAAGACGAAAAATCCTAATTTATATCTTGTTGAAAAAGTTCTTAAAAGAAAAGGAGATAGAGTTTTTGTAAAATGGTTAGGTTTGCCTTCTTCTGAAAACAGCTGGATTGATAAATCGAATATTTATTAAGTGTTCTGTCCAAAATGGATCAGTGTTATGATGTGTATTGAAGAGAATAGTCTTCTCAATTGGATTATAAATCATTTACCATTTGAATTACATTTACCAGGATACAATTATTGTGGGCCTGGCACTAAATTAATTAAAAGGCTTACACGTGGAGATAAAGGTGTTAATAAATTAGATGAATATTGCAAACAACACGACATTGCCTATCATAAGTCTTCAAACTTAAAAGACCGCCACAAGGCAGATTTAGTTTTGTTAAATATGGCTAAAGAACGGGCACTTGCCTCAGATGCGAGTGTAGGGGAAAAACTAGCAGCGCGCTTAGTAACCAGCGCTATGTCAACAAAAATTAAAACTGGTTTTGGCCTAAAACAAGATAGCAAAAAGTGTTCTCCTAAAATTAAACCTGGAAAAGGATTAAAAAACAAATTTAAAAGTGTTATTAGCAAAACGAAGAGACATATTAAAAAATTAAAACCAAAATGTAAGAAAGTGGCAATAAAATTAGCTATGGCCGCTGCCAGAGAATTAGCTAATGATTCATCCATTAAACTTCCTCGTGTTATTCCTATACCAAAAACTGGTGGAGTATTGCCTTTGATTCCGATTTTTGCGGGATTATCAGCGGTAGGGGCTTTAGCAGGTGGTGCAGCTGGTATTGCTAAAACCATTAATGAATTCAAAATGGCTAAAAAGTTATTGACTGAATCGAAGAGACACAATGAAAAGATGGAAGCTCTCTGTATCGGAAAAGGACTACATCTTAAACCACATAAAGATGGGCTTGGAATATTTGTATCAAAAGAAAAAAACTAAGATATCGGCTACCCAAACGAGCCTTGACTAATTTAGACATTTTGAAGTATGGAAATAATATTCCCTATTTCAGAGGTGTCTTTATGAGAGATAAACTCCCTAAACACCCTTTTAAAAAAGAATGTGGAGTTATAAATTTAGATAGCTCTAATAATCCTGGTTCTCATTGGGTAGCCTATGCCAAACACAACGATTATATTGAGTATTTTGATAGTTACGGAAATCTTAAGCCTCCAAAGGAATTTATAAAATACTTGGGATCCAAAGTACACTATAATTATGACAATATTCAGCGTGATCACCCTTTTAATTGTGGACATCTTTGTTTAAACTTTTTGAAGAATTTTTGGTATAGTGAAGGAATAAAATAAGCAGCATCTAAAAAAAAAGTTCAGTGTTGAAGCATGTCTACTACGGTTACCATCTCGGGTAATAAATCGGAGTTGACTTCATACTTTCATCCACCACTGCATTTATCAGATCAATACGAGTGTGGTTTGCTATACTTTTCAGTAATAAATTCAAGACCAAATATTTCTAGTATTAATAGCAGTCTGTTTGCGATCAAAATCGAATGTGATCTTGTGAACGGATCGTACTGCAACGGATTACCAACTCATTTTATTCACGAATTTGTGTCTGATACTCATCCAGGACATCGGTGCATAGAAATACCGCAAAATATTATTTATTTTCCAGTGAACAAAAATATAATTTCTTCGATATCTGTTAAGATTGTAGATCAATTTGGTCACTGTATTAACTTTGGCGAAGAACATATTCAGCTGCGTCTTCATTTAAGAAAAACAAAATGATTATTCATTATAAAAACACCCAAGTCAATGAAAAACATCTTAGTTCTTCAACGATTGCTAAGGTGCAACGACGTCAGAAAAACGTTACAAAATTGACTAAAGTAAATAAAGATTTCCTTAAAGCTCTTGGGTTTAAAGTATGAATATACTACAGATTACTGAATCACCACACTTCGATACTTCCATCGAAAGTTACGAAGTCCATTCATACAATCCCTACAATACCAGCTTTAGAGAAAACGATGAAATCAGAATTCCCATCCACCAGCAAGACATATACGTGTTACCATCGACCAGTTCAATTTATATTGAAGGAAAAGCAAAGCTGTTCGGTAAAGATGGGAATCCGATCAAGAAAACTGTTACATTCACTAATAACTCTATTTTGTCTTTGTTTCAAGACATCAGATACGAAATAAATGGTATTGAAATAGATCGCATAAAAAATTCTGGAATAACGTCAACAATAAAATCATACATCTCATTAAATGAAGCAGAAAATAAAGTTGCTGCCCTATGGGGTTGGGGTTTGCAGGGATTTCAAAGTGATGGAAATTTTAGTGCTGTGATACCATTAAATAAAGTTTTAGGGTTTGCAGAGGATTACAATAAAATAGTAATAAATTGCAAACATGAACTTATATTGAACAGAAGTAACACTAATTTAAATAGCGTTATCCTTACTGATGATATTGCTCATTTTCAAATAGACATAGAAAGAGTTCAGTGGAGGGTGCCACACATAAAAGTATCAGACCGAGAACGACTGACACTTTTAAAACATTTAGAAAGAGATAAACCTATTCAGATAGCGTTTAGAAACTGGGATTTATATGAGTATCCGTTACTACCCAAAACCACAAAGCATTCTTGGTCAGTTAAAACTGCTTCACAATTAGAAAAACCCAGATATGTAATTTTTTGTTTACAAACTAATCGAAAAAATAATAAAACTAGAGACAGTTCAGTATTCGATCATTGTGAAGTAACAAACGTTACGCTCTTTTTGAATTCACAATATTATCCATATGAACCTTTAGGTTTAAAGTTTTCTGAGAACAAATATAGTATATTATATGAAATGTTTGTGAAATTTCGTCAGTCGTATTACAACTGTTCAGTAGACCCGTTGCTTGACCTAAAGGAGTTTAAAGAAAAAGCCCCTCTCTTTATCTTGGACTGCTCAAGACAAAACGATAGCCTAAAAACAGGTCCAGTGGACGTGGAGATTGAATGTTCTACAGCAATACCAGATAAGACAACTGCATATTGTTTGATTATAAACGATCGACTTGTGGAATACAAACCTCTCAGCAACATTGTGCGCAGGTTATCATGACCGCCATTGTAGATGTTCAAGGTTTTAAAACAGAAACAAATGAATTTATCATTAAAGAAATTGCTGTATTAAGTAATGAAAAAATTCACGTGTTTTTAATTAAGCCACCATTCCCATTTTACGATTTGACGAAATCAGAAAAACGGCAAGTCAGTTGGATTGAACGTAATAGAAAGATATACTGGAAAGACGGATTTGTGCCTTACTCAAATCATCAGAATTTGATTGTAGATATTTTAAGAGATAAAAGTGTTTACGCCAAAGGTTTAGAAAAAGTGTTGTGGTTAAGAAAAATTTCGAATAATAATAATATTAATAATTTAGAAGATGAAGGTTGTCCTAATTTATTAAGCTTGTACAATATATATGAACATTCTCATGATGTGTATAGTTGTATTTATCATGATACAATATGTGCTTTAAAAAATGTAATATGTTTAAATAAATGGTGTATAGATAATAAATTTTTGAAATAAATACTTGTTTAATTTTTACAATTATTAGTAATAGGTTACAGTTTCCTATCCCTACTAATCCCCAATGTTAATCATTATAAATTGCCGGTAACGGCTGTGCGATGTCATTATACATTTATAATTAACCGTATCGAGAACTAGGAAGTGAGTAAACCGAACATGTCTCAAAATAAATACAATCCTCGGTATGATATGTATAATGCATTTAAAATGCGTGAATTTTCATTTAGTTACTATTGGCCAACATGTGATTCAAGAAGAAGAAGATTGGTAATGGAAATGGCTGACGCTGGTTTTTTTTACTGTGGAAATGGTGTAAATGATAAAGCAGCATGTTTCTCATGTGGAGGTGTTATAGTAGATTGGGAGATTTACGATGATCCTTGGATGCAACATGCTATACAATTTCCTCAATGTTGTTATTTGAACGCTGTGAAAGGAACTGATTATGTGGACAAATCAAGTCGTCTATTTTTTAAAGAAACAAAAATATAAAACTATTCGATAAAATTTATTCATCTACAAAAAAGAATGACTCGTAAAGGAATTGAACCTCCAACCTCCGTTACTCCGATTTGCTCGGCAGCGCTCTTAGCCATTGAGCTAACGAGTCGTGTTAATTCCACTCTAAAAATAATGACCACTATCATCAATAAGACGTCATCATTACTCGCCGTCTGAACAGCATCAACAAATGACTGGTGAGATAAATTTACTAAAGATATGACTGATCAAAAAATATTGAACACTAGTTCATCAAACCATATCTAAATTTGTCATGATTTCTATTATGTAATGGTTGAATAGACTTATTTCAACAAAAAAAACATTTTCATACTTTATAATCTGAATACATAAAAGATAAACAAACCACTCAATAGTCAAGTCGAATTTGATAGATTGCCCCGATCCAGTTCTTAATCCATTTTACTATGCTCAAGACCAAGAAAGCTGGTATGCCGAAGTGGCAAAAAAAGCATGTGAAGAGAGTAGACAGCAAAAAAAATACAAGAGAAAAAAATAAAGCGATCAGATGCTGCTGATGAGTATGCCACTACTATACAGGACTTTAATTTTAAAAAGATATGTTTGAATAGAAAACTATAAAATGTTATTAGTAGACCATTTTATGACTTGACGAAGAAAGAATGGTTACAAGTGGCTTGGATTCAAAAACAGAGGTATAAACTGAGAGAAAAGTTTGAATAATTAAGTATATTATGGGGTTACAGAGGAATAATCTGATACTCGAATGGTTCGAACTGTTTAGTCAAAGTCTCATTTCGAATAGTGAAATATAGGAATACTTGAATGGTTAAACTGTGGAATATAGGGTTATTCAGATCACGATTAATGTGATCTGAATACCCTATATTCCTGAATATTGATGAAATGAATAGTGAAATTGGGGATATCGAATATATAAAACAAACACACGTAGCGAATAGTACTCAGTTACTTAATATATTGCATGAATAGACAACACTTTTGAACTGATATTGTGAATTAATATTATAAATGAAACTAAAAAATATTTGAATATTGATGAAATGAATAGTGAAATTGGGGTGACCTGGATCTCCTTGATCCAGGTCCCCCAATTTTACCCTACTCGCCGAAGTTCAGATTCGCGCTCAACTTCGTGCCAAGAAGCTCGAGACTGTCAGTAACTTGTACAGACGCACTCCGGAAAGTAGGGGCCAGATTAAACGGACTCCTTTTGGCGGTGAATAGACACACTTGCGTTTTGGTGGCGTTGAAATCTACCAGATTCTCGTCACCCTCCGACCGGACGGGTGTTGTGTCCGGCGGGCTAACTGCCCGACATGTAAGTCGGGAACTCCTATATAGGCTTATGTCGCGGATAATGTTTATAGCGCGATGTAGGATTTTCTGTCGATCGTTGTTAGTACGCAGGTGTTGCGATAGATGTCGCTAGTCGCCACAGGTGGTTTTCAGTCAGTAGAAGTCTGAAAGTCCCTTTCCGCTCCACCCAGAGCCCGGAGTCATTTAATGAACTCACCCATCCACGTCTCACTGTTTTATAATGGGAAGTCACCCATTCACGGACTAACCAACGGATACCACGGATTAACCGTAAGCCACTTTAGTTCAACTACGATCACACAAAACGATTATAATTGCGGCAAATTCAGGTAGAAGAACCTAATAAGCCGGACAAATCCATGTCAAGTCCTTATTCGGTAGCTCAAATTCAAATTCAAATTCGTTTATTTAGCTTATTACAACAGAAATCTGAAAGGATTAACAACGGGTCCCAAACTAGGCACAGCCTGTATCTTGGTGACCCAGACGCTTGACAGAGTTAACATTCTCATGGTTCTGCTAGCGCAAGCAAAATAATTAATATTAATAAGGAAAATTGAATTACAGATATTAAATTAAGGCGAGTAATTAGAAACATTGAATATAACTTAAATTAACAAACAAAACGTGATTCGAAAGATAATAAAATGAAAAACAAATAATAATTAATAACATTGAGAGTAAAAAGAACATAATTATATACCAATAAAACAGTTTAGGTGAGTAGGTGTGGAGTGTAGGGTGTGTGCGTGTGTATAGGTGATTGTGAGGGTGTGTATGTGTTGCATCTTAGTGTGTGGGTACTTGGTATTAGCTTCAGCAGTCAACCACAAAGTAAACCCTCGATTTCCTCATAAGTCCGGCCAAGCAACCAGTCTTTGAGTTTAATTTTGGCCTCAGAGTAGTTGCTGGGAACACAGAAGGTTTTGCTTATAGCGTTAAACACTCTGATAGGGAGGTACGATGAAAGCCGCACCGCCGCACGCGCGCAGCCGCTGCGGGTTTTTCGAAAGAGATACCGTGGCCTCGGCACAAAGGGCTAAGAAGTAACATGGGTAGTTTTTAGTCATTAGAAGTCTGACATTCCCTTCTGCTCTGCCAAGAGCGGGAGGAGTTATTTGATGATATACTACACCCAAAAAAAAATACGTCCTTATTCGATATTGGTCAACTTCATGAAGTCGTATTTCTGGACTAATTTGGTACTTAAACTCATACATTCCCACAATCACGTAATCGCGGAATTGCGTGTTGTTATTGGCTCATATTTTGGTACGACCTTAATTATATTTATTGAAGCACACATACTGTATAGCTGGGAAAGTAACGTTGTTTATTGTTTTTGGTTGGGAAATTATTTCCCCGGGTTAAATTCGAATGGAGCTCGATAAGCTCTTGGCGAGCGCGAGGTCGTGAATTCGATTTCCACTCGTGGCAAGAGCTTAGTCGGTAACAGGAACTAGTTAGTTATTTGTTACCTACATTTCTAGTACCTACTGAATCTATATAACGCTCCCTTGCTACGAATATGTAGAAACTACAATAGATCTTGCACATCAGAAACCGATTTATTCGGTGTTTCTCTCAACAAGTTTAGAAGATCAGTCTCTGAGGTACGGGAGTGCACTAATTTACCCTAAAACAATTTGTAAATTCAATCCTGTATTTGCTAGCATCATTAGTATGTAGTTAGTATACAAGTATCATCATTATTCATTATTGATTTAATTCTTGTGTAATTAAATTGTATTATTTTATATTTTATTATTAAGATTTTTTTAAATTATATTTTGTTGTCATTATGGTGAATGCTGTGTATACCTATTATGGGCTTACATACCAGCACTTTTGTATTATAATATTTTATATGTAACTTCTAAGTATGTATTGCTGTTGGTGTACCTAATAAATAAATAAATAAATATCTATATAAATAATAAAAAGAGAAGTCCTGACTGACTGACTCATCAACGCCCAGCCCAAACCCTTGGACCTAGAAAGCTGAAATTTTGCGGTTTCCTTTATAATGTAGACAAGGAACAAGGAAGGATATTTCAAAATTCAACCCATAAGGGAGTTAGATAGGGGATGAAAGTTTGTATGGAAAATCGTCATTTTCACGCGGGCGAAGCCGCTGGCAAAAGCTAGTCTTTAATAAATGTGCAGGTCTGACTGAGGAAAACCAAATAATGTACAGTAGTATTGTCAAAAGTTCTGTACTGAAATCTGCTGAAAACTACACTAAGTTTACGTAGGTAGACCACATTTTGTCTAGCTCCAGCGGTTGCGTCGCTCCTTAGGCTCATAGCATAAGTAGATCCAGAGATTTGCATGTTCTAGGATACAAATTTCTTCCGAAAATAAACAGAAATAAAGAAACAAAGACTATTGTGAATTTAGCATTATTAACAAAAACATTTTAAAAATTATACCTAAGAAATACAAAAAGTGCCTTTTTTGCTTTTTGGTGTGTGGGAAATCATCAAATGACTGCTCCTGCTCCCGTAGGGAGTGTCAGATTTCTACTGACTATATAAAAACGACCCATATTCCCTCTTAGCCCTTTGTGTCAAGGCCGCGGTATCTCTTTCGAACAACCCGCAGCCACCAAAAGGGCCTCAGCTCAGCATAATGCCAGATGGCAACACAGTGTAACCACTTGACGCTGATTTTCAGCTGCTGCCCACTATCAACTGCTGCACACAGGGGTACGCGTCTTCGGTACAAAGTCGTGTCTTATAAAAGCTAGGCAACTCAAACATTTTGCAAAAATGAACTTTGGATAGTGGACTATAATTGCTCGGAAATTATATTCAATTTCACCTAGCAGGTAAATATTTGACCTTTTCTACCGCACTACTAAAATTAGGTCAACCCCCTAAAAAGCCAAAGAGATCAGTCTCAGGGGATATTGCCCTA
The DNA here is from genome assembly GCA_949316265.1 of Diarsia mendica. Lineage (NCBI taxonomy): Eukaryota > Metazoa > Arthropoda > Insecta > Lepidoptera > Noctuidae > Diarsia > Diarsia mendica. The sequence continues at coordinate 19,443,533 of OX438896.1, read as the reverse complement.
ATCAAGCCATGGCAGGGGGATTAACGATCGTGGTATGATATAATTAGTTCACGTGTGGATGGTTCGGTGTATCCTTTGGGATTTTCTTCTAATGGCGTTACAAATAGAGAAAAGTGATATTTGAAAGAGGTTGGTTTGGGATTGGTTATATTAATATCTACAAGTATATAATTACAAAAAGTTTTATCTGACATAGTTTCATTACTTATGGATGTTGCTTTTCTGTTTTTTTATGTACACTTTGTAAACTAATAAATAATAAATAAAATAAGTTACAGCGTATACTGAAATTGTGATTAATATCTGTTTTTCTGTTAAAAAACTACTTCAGATTTTAAATAATAGTAATAGTTATAACGATAAAATACTAATACGAATCCGGTGCCACTTTGCGGAGGGCAGACCCTTACACTCTGTATACTCAAGATTCGACGAGATACAGTTCAATATATACTACATTTGAAACAATCAAATGTAGTATATATTGAACTGTATGTGTCATAATTTTTATTTGATAGGCGACGCAACCACGAAATTATCTGTAGCAAACATATACCTACGTATCCTCTTGACATAATTATGTGGCAGGGCATCGTATATATTCGTTTATCCTGTTTTTACATTACTGCCATATTTCCTAAGTCACCGCGTACAATACCCACGGGCAAACTTGGCGTGTTTATTTCAGCAGGCCATATAAGGAAATTCCCATTAATTAACTTTATTTATACGACCAATATACGCTTACTGTAACCCCACACGTAGTAAACAAACGCTTGAAAGCAAAACGTAATAACAGTTCCCTAGATACAATAAAAATAAAAAAGTTTTGCTTATCACAGAAGGAATTGTTTTTGCAAAACATCGGGGTAATTGGCTAACAGCACTTACGACAGTAATAACTTTCATATTCATTAGTATAACTTTATTTACATTAACGGACTTGCAAATCAAACATATGAAACTATAGTTTTTTTTTTTTTTTTTTTTTTGTCTATATAGTTGCTGACTGTCCTAAAAATGTGTCAGGGTATCCGATCAGATTATTATCTTTTACGGGGGATCAGACCGGAATAGAAAATAATTTATAATAAAACTGATACCCTAGGGCATAATAGGGTATCAGTTTGTGGAATAACTCATTAAATCGGCCAACTCCTGACTTCAATCTTGTCCTGGGGACAAATATGAGGTCGACAATGGAACGAGCTAACCCAAAACAAGTACTTATATTAACGCGACTTAAGTAGATCGGGGTCATATGAACTGGGGAACACTGACGCAGGCACTGAATTCGGCTCTTTGGCTTTGCGTATAAAATACTAATAATATTCTAAGACTGTCATGTATACAATGTGTTTGTTGGTATCGTTTAAATACAGATATACTCTGCCTATCAGACAGCTATAAGGTCAAGACTCCACTAAAATTAACCTTAACAATTACGAGTCTACACTTTATAGTCTAGTCCAAACTGTAGTCTGCGCTTGAAATAAACAAAGCAGATTAAAAAATAAAAGCAAAAACTGTATACCATGGTAAGATCATTTAAAAGTGCCAAATCGTTTGTTAAAGCTATTTAATTCCGTAGCAATTTTGAAGCAGTTAAAAGCATTAAAGTTAAAACAACGCGGACAATAATTTTGAATTATTATTCCGTAATTTGAAAAGTTTTGGGGCTCATTACAGAGGGATGGTTTCTGTATTAGTTTTGTATTGGTTTTATAAATTCGTTTTGAGTTATGTAGCTTTATTAATGTTTGTTAATTTACCTGTATTTATTGGCTTTTCCCAAACTTTAATATTAGGTATTTCCATTTCAGAATTTTTTGAGTAGCTGCTGGTGTCTTTATTTGATTTGTGTCCGTTTGATGATAATAGACTCGCCACCTATTATATCACTGGGTGTAGGTACCTTAAGGTACACCAAAGCTTAATAATATTCTTCATTAACGTTATGACGTGACCCTAAGCTTGGTCGTGACCTTCATCAAATTAATCATCATTTTATTCAACAGTTTATGTACACACCAAAAATAGAAAAAAGAAGAAAAAAATAGGAACTAAGGCGATGCTAATTTCTTAAGAAATCTCTTTTCTTCTCTTTTTCTATTACTCTAACCCATTTTATTCTAGTTTTAAGAAGACAAATTCTTACGATAAACTATCCAAGTCGTTGAAACTTTTAAAACGTTAAACCGTGATTGTCCATCATGCGGGTCCATCATTTACCTACCTCTTGCCTCCCAAATTTCAGAGACTATTACATCTTATGACTAAAACGTTGCCCTAGAGACGAAATTGGGTGTACTCAGTTTAAACATAATCTGTCTCAAAGGGCATACATAATTATTATCCCTACATTGCCCCTTCAAGGGCACCCCAATTACTTTTTCACTAACGAGTCAATTTTAAAGTTTATAATCTTGTAGTATCTACGTTATATAATGAAGTTTCGTTTTTAAATTGACGTTGACAAGCAATTTTATTGGTAATGTTGTTAGGATTTAGGGATCATTAATTCTTTTACCACGCATGTTATTATCGTAAAGTGTAATTTGCGAAAATTTACTGTCTAGACATGTACAGAATAATAAAATAATCTTGTTAGAGGAACTATAAGATTATTCAGAAAGCCAACCAATATTAGGGAACCATGATTTGTACCAATATAGATTACGGATTCGCTATCCAATCAAATGAATCATTGAGAGTTCGCTCTGATTAGGGCTACCTATAATCCGATACAATTCAATTCTATTATATTCCCATATATCTTCTATTCTAATTATACTGTCCACGGATACCACAAACCAATTTCCTTATTCTGTGGTCAATAGCGTATCTTGTAAGGAATCGTTTTGTCGACTACAGAATTGATAACGATACAATTTTCTTGATTTATTAGGACATTCGTCTTGAATAGAATATTGATTTCGACACAATTATCTTCATGTCGGTCATTTATCTGACCAGATGGGTTTGAAAGTTAAGGCTTACGGTAGTGCCTCGTTTTGCAGCACGGAAACGCACTTTTCCATAGTTCTATCCTTTCCTATCACTCACAACCATCATTGGCTAGAGTGAAAAACAGAATGGGAATACTAGCACGCGCTTCTTATTTTCGCCTCTGACAGCAACAACATTGCAACAACTGTATAACAGTAAGTTGAACTAACTACTCATCATCTTTTTTTATTATTAAACGGTTTTTTTTTAGCTCACCCCGTTTGTTTTATTTATTATTCTTGGGTCAAATTTAGTCATTCTTTCACCCTCTTCCTGTCAACCGATTAATCTGAAATTTTGTATACACTTTGGATTTTGGTGACAATACAACCGTGGGGCACGTCAATTCGGAACTGTCGTGCTGCCGAAATTACAATTGACGTGCCCCACGGTTTTATTTTAGTCTAGTCTATGCATATGTTTATAATTCCCACGTTTGTATCTATTTTATTATTTTTTGGTTTTTAGTACATTTATCTTAAACATTGCAATGTATGTTTAACATAAAGCCGTTTAACTTAAAAAGTTTTTTTACCTATTTTTTTCTGCTCTTTGCCCCATTCTATTTGTGGTTGCGCAACACGTTTTCTTCTTGCATTCTCTCCTGACAGCTGATGTCACGGTATCATTTACTCCATTCTCTTTCATCTCATTTCTCACACAATCCATCCATCTTAAGTAAGTTACTGCCGAGTAAAATATCTTCTTTTTAATAAAAAAAAGTACCTAAGTAACACAATCTTACAAAGAGATCTACGTTTCAAACAGTTACCTACTGAAACCAGCAATCCAGTCCCATATTACAATCGTAACAACAACGTATCGTATTGGTCTCTATTTGATGAGCTCCCTGAACAATTCTTTGAACGAAATTCCCTCAGAATATAACAAAGACGTACGTAGTTTTCTTTTAATTTTTCAGACAGAGCTTACGGAGTGATCCCGGACGCTTTGAGAGCAATGCACGTACTGGCTCTGGCGAATGGGCAACTCCCCCAGGGATCCATAATCCCACCTCTATACTGGGCTAAAGAAGGAAATTTTATACCCGAAAGAATTTCCGGAGTTCGGATTTTGGTTCCTAATAACGCCTTCGTGAAGTCCGGAGTCGATTGAAGAACTACTTTTTGGAGAAGTTTAGGCGATCGTTCGATCAGTTCCCAGTGAGACTAAGGTATTTGAGGAATCGATTTATCGTTTGGGCTGTAAGTTTTGCTCGTAAATCAAGCTTAGGAATGGTGCCAAGTAATACTCATGCTTTATTCATTACGATTTGAAAATGTATGTGATTGTCACTTTATATATTATTCAGATTGAATTGAAAGTAAGTGGACTATATTATGGCTTTAATTCATCATACAAATTTAGGCCACCTAACTTAACAGCAACTTCAAACTAATAATGTTAGATTCGATGACCTAAGTATGATTTTAAGGCCAGTTCTGCAAATTCAAGCAAATTAATGTTCTACGTCTGGATACTTCCACCATAGTAAATAACTCGTTTATGCTCGATTATTCTTCGCAGGAGAGTAATGAACAATGAACCATAACTCGAGTCCAGGAAGATACTGGTGTATAATATAATAATATTCTTTTTTAGTGCACTTTTCAAACTTTGATGCACCCACCAAAGTTCATCTACGTCTTAACCTAAGCAATCATTGCGTGAACAAGCCACCGTCGTATACGTTTGGTTTAGTGATCAACACTGAACGCGACATTTCACAAATATACGGAACCTTTCGGTTTTGCGAACTACTATCTTAATTGTCAAATGATCGCGATGGTCGGGTATGTCATGCAATCGTTTGCTTTGGTTAGGATGCAGGATTCAATAAGAACTTAAAATTACCTACTTCACGTTATAAATACAGTAGATTTTTATTATGTCTAAACGCGTTCAGCGTTTAAATGGTAAAGATAAGATAAAGCGATTTTACAGTCCGTTCTGTTTTACCACTGCAAAGTGACCAAGTGGTTTAAACGAAGTCATTTCGCTATAATACATCACCGGGAGCAGCAGCGGCCCAGTGGTAGCTGCCCCGATTTACGAGCAGTGAGTCGTACCCGGGCAGGCGCATTCATTTTTTGTAATTGATTTCATCACTACTGCTTTCAAAACAGTGACGGAAAACATCATGAAGAAACCACTATGTCTTAGAACCAAAAATTCAAAGACATGGAGATCTACCAAACCGCACTGGATCCGATTGGTACATAATTGCCTATTCTTCTACTAGAAAGGCCTGTGTCCGAAAGCCGAATATACTATGCTGGAATCATGATGAGTTGGTGACGTATGCTTGACAATAATACGGTCCCTGAATTTTTTAATCCACTTTTGTCGGTCATCAAGTTTTCAATTTCAAGCTATAATGATTTACGTGGTAGTTAGTATCTAATGTAAGTTTTGTATTACAAATTGTTATGACACATGCAATCAACAGTTAAGGGTAATTTTGGAACATTTTCTTGATTGACGCGGTTTAGTATTATATGACATTCGGTAGGTATAATTATAGAACTTGGTAGTTTGTTGTTTTGGACGGTTGATAGATATTTTGAAATAACAGTGATAGATAATCGTTAGTGCTTTAATTCTACGGCTTAGTTTGAGTTAGAGCTATGGTATATTATATTCTAATAAAATAATTTATATGCTGTGGTTGTGTTTATCTAATTAGGTAGTGGAACCGTAAACGTGCTAAGTGTCATCAGCCAGCCTTTTGTCAAACCTGTGCAGGATTCGGATTCCAGTCTAAGCGGATGCAGCTGAATACTAGTATTTTAAATGTAACGACTAGACAGCCAGGCGTGATAAGGATAACAGTATACCTATATATATTTTTTTTTAAGAATATAAAAATATAATTTTTATTTTATCTTCATTTGATAACAAAACCCATAATTTCTGCAGAATGTCGTTAGTTATTGATATGGGTAACAGTTTTAACTACAAGTGATGTACATAATTATAATATAAGATTCTAATAATTCAATCTATCTTAACTTAATCCATATCTAAAGCTTGTGACGATGTCAACACAATAATTATATCAATCTCAGAAGATTGACGTGTCAACAATCTAATTATAAACTGTGTACATTGACAAAGGCGTAATAAGCGTGTTTGAGTAGGGTACAAAGGGAATCAATAAGAGTTAAAATTGGCTATACCGTCCCCGACCTTTTACGTCAATAACTTCAGCGGAAAGGGAGTTCTGCCTTATTTATCAATGCGAAATGGGAATGAGCCGGTCAGATAGGCCTTTAGGGTGGATGCTTATCTATCGTCAATTGCGTTATACAGACAATACATGAAATTAGTGTATCGAGCCAAAGATAGGCAACGAAACGGATGATACGTCGTCCAACGTATATATCGTCAGAAATGGGTCTACTTGTCTTGGTAACACACAACTCATTTGTGTCAATTACAGAATATCTCCCACCGGGACACTAGTTGCCATGACTGGCCTGGAAGTCTTTGAATAGACTCCGCATCTAGGTAGACCGAAGCAAGAAAAACCTGTCCCTAACTTGTGCTCTACCCTGGAGTGTAAAAATTAAATGTGGTTGTGCGATGCATACGATGAAACACTAGAGGACGTGTCTTGTCTATTCTGTTGAAGCTACTGAAAGTGACAAACTCGTCGCCACATTTTGGGCTGACCGTTTATTTGTCACATGTCCATTTAACCAAACGAATGGATCGATACGATTTCGAGTAGCGTCGTCCAAATTGAATAAACAATCATATTATTATCATCGACACGATTCTTGAGCGCTGACGCAAAAGTGAGTTATTGGGTCTCTTTGGTGGTATGACGTGAGACGCGGGGCGGGGAAAGTGCAGTGATTGGCCCGTAGCGCATCGCGTCATAGCCGTCACTCGGGATTTGTTCTTTACTCCTACTGCACGTACCTCACGACCAATAAATTATAAACGGGTGTGCGTTTTATTTGTCATAAAGTGTACGATGCGCACAGCGATCCCCACTCTTCCGCCGAGCGCTCAAGAACCGTGCAACCGTATTTAAACATCTTTTCGCTTTTTTTACATAGACATTACTCTTTCTGTCCAGCGAAAGCCGATTCCACGTCGTGATTGTGTGGTCAATCCCTACACCGTTCGTGTTGCGTCAATAACTTTAGCATAAGCCCTGTTATTTTGTGGTTAGACTTGACCTATATAGACGGATTACCGCAAAAGATTGCAACATTGTCCGGAACAAAAATCCGAGTTTTATAATACAAAAGATTCAGAGGATTTTAGAGTAAATAAATTTTTGTTACGGGGTATTTGTGCGTGAAATATTGGCTTCCACTCTGGTTGACTGTGAATTAATATTACCAACCTAAATGGGCGAGGGGGATTGTATTATTGTGTGGTCTTTTCTTTGATTATAGACTTTGATATCTTTATCCCTCAAAAGTTATATCCAGAAACTCGTAAAAACACATTGTTAGTATAATGATAGGTTTTTCAGCAAATATCTATTCCAAAAGTTAATAAGCTTTAAAAGCGTTGGTATCTCTAGAACTAGTTTTGAAAATCTTCTAATTATGTCAATACAATGTGACTATATCCGTATTTTGTCTATAGAAACATCTACAGACACAAAACTACATAATTATATATTTGCAGGCAACGTCAAACATCCCAGGTATAAAGGTTCTCGTGTTATCATTGAACTGGTATCGAGTTGCCGACTGTCGGCGAACTAAAGGTCGATTTACCAATTAGACAAACCAAACCAAAGTCACGAGACATCTTTTGAAGACACACAAAACCTCTCCATCGTATTGATTAATTGTTCAAGTATCGGTCCAATCTCGTCTTTACACACTTTTTGTGAACCTTGATGGCTTTTCAAAGTAACAAAATATGTTTCTGAAACATGTTTTTATGTTTAAAAACAATAGATTTAGAACATCATTACTTTCTGAAAGTTAACCCTTAATCTGAAATTAGGGAAACTAAAAAGTTTATTATAACCACAGATATTAAACCTTTTATGTAAGTTTGCGAATTATATTCATACTTTGATTATAATGAAAGTTATAACTGTGTAACGTTAATTTTTTTACTATAGCATAATCGTCACCCAATTAGTTTTTTAAACTCTTTACTCTTTTTACTCTTGATCTCAATCTTTTTCTGAGGACAGAGGTAATATCGACGAAACGATGCAACGAGTTAACCCAGAAGAATCCTATTAACTCGCGACTTAAATAGATTAGCAAGTACTGCCCCAATTTTATGTAAGTACCTAGCTCAGGTCTACAAGCACAAGCCGTTAAGTCATGACACAGTGACAGACAAACTTACTTATTATATTTCTTTATTTATATAAAAACAGATTAAGTACGGTATAGTATGGATAAGCTAACCAGTAACGAGTATTCTTACCGCAACCAGCGTTTTACAAAACAACACTGGCTGCTTCTACTTTTACAGACTATAGTTACTTAACAACGATTTTCTCCCTTTTAACGCTTATTTCTAAATCCTAGACACTGAAGATAAAAGTGTACTAGTACGTTCATTAGCCAGGCTAATATCATCTAGCTTGTGGTTAGCTTCAGGATTTTAATCACAAAACTAAGTATAGCTTAGTTTCTCCATGCTTATGTTTTCCTTATACCTACTTGGATTTAAACAAAGCAAATGACCGAATAATCGCCCAATTACTAACTGTAATGGAGTCGGCACTACCTAGCCCGGTACCTACGTACCGAAATAAATGCTTATTTAGAAATACCGCTTTGGCCACAAACTACACGAACAAGCGATAAATGTATTTAATTTAGCGAGGGCGACTGCGGTGAAAACATGTGAAAGAAATCGCTAGAATACCACCAATCGGTATTCACGTGAAAGAAATAACTGAGAAACGCGTGTGACGATTGACATAATTATCGCAAGTCATATCGCCGTTAGTTTATGCGTGTAAGCTCGTGTGTTTAAGCGCGTGCTTGCGCGTATACTCGCGCCTTTTGTTTCGCTCGTGATTCGTACAAGCGTTGACGCGCTTATACGTTTGTATAAATAAGCGTGAGCAACAGGGAATTTATTAGGGAAATATGTGACAATATAAACTATAAAATACGCTAGTTTAAAACCACTCAGTTGTGTCGCAAGTCGCATTTCCTACAGTCATAAGAAGGACGTCACTGCACAATGCTACGTCCCAAAATGAATATTTGAAGAACCAAAATGTAACATTCCGTTTGTTAACTCAACCGCTAAACTAAAGCGTCTAGCTACTTAATTGTACTAAAACAATTACACTCTTTGTTTTGTTACACTTAACATACAAAAACAGTTTACTTAGAGTGAGGGTAACGTTACAAAATGGACGCTCTAGGTCTGAATATGTAATTATTTAAACAATTTTATACAAAGCTTGAAAAACTAATTTGTGCTATGCTTGTTATGGTTTCGACTATTGTTCTCGCTTATAACGTATGTAAAAGACAGGGTCGTTGTACAAACATTGTACTAGCTTAAAGGGGAATTTGCTCATGTTTATTATGTTCTATATTGATGCTGGCGTAATAAGGCAAGAGCAAGAGAGAGTGGTTCTAGGCAAGATTTTCGCGAGTAAACATTTTAGTAAAAGCTGGTCCTTAATTTTGTAAAGGTTTACAACTATGTACAATTTTTTTGTTGGTTTAAAAGATCATTATACGCTCGTGTAAACACGTTTTCGTTTTTATAAAGCGCTCTCTCAGACTCTGAAAGCTTAAAGAATTTTTCTTCCAACTATGCTTTAATTTCATCATAATCACACTAAAAACTCAGCACAAAGCGAGTCTTTAGTGCTCTAGAGCAATAAAAATGTATGAAATTTCATTATTGCACAGTTTATTTTTTTTAATCGCACCGATGCCAATCTCAATGGATTAGCTCTATTCAGCCAGCCGATATCAATACTTTTTTTTTACATAAGTATTATTCGTTTCTATCCTACTACTTGTTCCAAATTTAAAAAATGATTGTTGCTAACTAGTTACTATAAAATGAAAGAAATTTAAAAAAGTAATTTGGCGTGAACTTTTGGGGAACTTTGTTAATTTTGCTTGACAATATTTTTGGAAACGATAAAGTGTGATACTATCTGATTTTGAGTGCTTCGGCTTCGAATTAAAATGGAATCATTTAGCGACACATTAACTCCGGAAAACATTCTAAATGAAGACGACAGTGTTAAGTATAGAAAATCTTTTAACTGTTTGATATGAGTTTCTTTTATCTACTATTCCTTTATGTAATAGTTGAAAGAAAAGTAGATTATGCACCTCGCCTTAAGTAATTTATATTGCCCTCGTGCCTGTTAGATTAGAGCCCTCGCTAACGCTCAGGCTCTAAATCAGGCACTCGGTGCAATAATAAATTACTTTGTGCTCGATGCAATAATCTACTATTTTCGCGTAGTTTTTAAAGAAATTTTGATATTTTATTTAACTTTTTTCGAACCTTCATGAATATTTAGAGGTTCTTCTTTATTCCCCATAGACAACGTAGGGCTACTGCCAGTTGTTGGGTTCTTCTATTTAACGTCATGGAAACTTTCTTCCGCATTTCAGGACTTTGATGTTGTTAGCCAGTATCCAGTATCCTGTAACCAGTATCATAACCATTCTCCTTGCCCTTAGCCAAGTTTGGTGGCACAACATTTCTTTTTCCTATACTTCTCTTTTTGTCGTTGTCATAGTTGTCAGCGTCTATCATCTTTCCGACATGCGACAGTCCATTCACACTCATCATCATCATCTAGCCTTTTCTAAGTATGTCGGGGTTAGCTCCCAATCTAACCAGATGCAGCTGAATACCATTCACAAACATATTATTATATTTTTTTTTTACAATGGCTTGTACGCAAAATATTTTACAAAGGCATTTTCATTTTAACAAGCCCCACTCAACTTCGCATCTTACACAGCCTAACGGCCAATGTATTAAACCAAACATTTTGAACGTTTACCTCATAAATAAACCGATACTCGGACACGGGTTGGACCCACGTACTAGGCTCCCATAATAACGTGCTGGTTTTATTAAAGGCAATCGTGCATAATTAGTGACAGCTTGTTAGACCGCTACCTGGCTGTAATAACTTGTCTTTATGTTTATAGATAATATCAAGATGGAATCGGGGTTATTGTAAACAGTTTTAATATAAGGGGCAAGAAGTAGGGCAACATCAAGAAATAGTTTATAATGGTTTTTCAGGGAACCTTTTTTTTTCGTTACACGTTTCCCTCGCCTTTCCAGTTTATCGTCATCGTCATTAGCGTATAATGTTCCCACTACAGGGAAACGCGGACCCAGTGCGAGTTGGTAGAGGTCACATGTTTTCGAATTTTCTTCCTTCCTTCCTTCCTTCACCGTTTTGAGAGCAGTAGTGACGAAATAAATTACACAATGTAATGCGTGTGCCTGGGTTCAACCCACGACGCATTGGGGCCGCAACCAATGAGCTACAACTGCTCTCTCACTGCTCCCTGTCACTGTTTTTCCAGTTACAGTTTCGTTTTAGATAAAAACGCGACTGACACAAATTTTCTAAAGAAGGATAGTCATTATCATAGTTAACATTTCCCCAACTTTTCATCTTTTGGAATTCCTACGAACAACACGGTTTCCTTAAGCTATTTCTGCTCATTCCTCATTAATTTAAATCTTTGTAAAGATTCCTTAAGCAATATAATTACTTAGTATTAATTAAAGAGTGGGTGTTGATACACGAATCTTTTCCTTGAAAAACTCTTTTAATAAAAACTTAATGAACATTTTTCGGTATTTAACTTATAATTACATCCTATAATAACACAGCTATTTCCAAAAATAGACAAAAACTCATTTTCCTGTCTAGACATTTTAATAAGTTAAGATGGTTTTCAAATTTAAAATATGCATTAAGAACTGCTAAAACTTTTACACTTGGAATGGGCTTTTACTCTGTTCTAATGGGGCAATTATTAATGTGCTCCGTTTTTAGTTCACTACAGGAACTGATGGACGCTACTGAAAGCCCTATACTAGTAGCTCAGTTCTGGGCCGACACCATTTATATTGCCTTGGACACGCTAAGACGAAGACAGGGCGAGCTCATTAGCCTCAACGGGGAACAAGTTCATAGTCCATGACTGCTTCTAAGAAATTTTTGATGGAAAACCCTAATAACATTTTGACTAACCCAGGAATCGAGTACAGGATCTCATGGTCACCAGTTGCGCTTGCGACCACTCGACCAGATAGACTGGAGAAATATGAGTGTGCTATTAGATACACCTCTGTTTAACCATTTGAGGGTTACAGGCGTGATGTGTTGTAATGTAGAAAGAAACGGTAGAACTCGTTTCTCATTCGCTCAGAATAATCCCTTATTCGACAAAAAGAAACCAATTACAAAATTCAAAGCAAGATATTTTACGACCGCATCAGTTTCAGCTCACGTATGCAAAACGTAAAAACTTCGTATTCATGCAAAACACAATAAAAATGTTTATGTCGCTGTTTCCAAACATTCTTTATTTATAAGTTAATATGTCAACTGCACCCGCCCCAACCCTCCAAACGCGATGCGGTCAAATAATGTAATATTTTATTCACAGCTTTATTTCTGTTCTGTCGTCTCGTTCCGCGAACTTCGCGCCTCGAGAAAACATACAAATGTCGGTAAGAATTTTCAGATACTTTTGTTACTTTGCGACTACCGCAAAGAAGGAATATTATTCAATATTTTCCTTTGAGTTTTCTTGTAATTTGTTAGTTTTCTGCCAACTTTGACATTGTTTCTAGTGTTAAGTGGGTCTTTGAGGTGCCGTTTTTAGTTGAGTTCTATGAGTTCTATGAGTTCTATTACCTACGCTATAAAACAGTAAATAAATGCTTATGATTTCAATCTTGAATTTTAAATACCTTATTTATATGGTTAGGCAATGCTTGCGCAATAATATTCGTTAGGGTTAGTGCCGCAACACAATTAATAAAATGTTGTGACTCAGATTTTAATTGAAACCTAAGTTTTTACTCAATAAAAATGTTATAGTCACGCAAACTCACTCAAAAAACTTAATTTTAAGCACCCAATAAAGTACGTAATATAATTGTTCCATCAGTCTAGATTTCAACAGTTCGTGTTGTTTTTCTTGAATTTCAAAAGCTAACAGAATAATAACGAGACGAGTTTTTGTAAGAAAGTTTGACAAATTACTTTAGACTTTCGACTCTAGTTTTTTATGCTTACTAACAAAAAATATTTGAACAGATAATGGTTTAGCCTTTTTACTTTGAACTGTGTCATTGATTTATAACCTTTGCGCAGATAAATCATACTAAAGACACTCTAATTTTAGTAAATTATAACCGCATGCGCTCTTAAAGCTACCTAACTTCACCAATTATGACTGTTACCTGAGTCTAAGTCTATTATCTTAGACTTAATTTCAAGTTGAGAACTCTAAATGTCTGTACGTGCTGTCGACTACTAATTGCTCGAAAATGTCTAGGTATGAGTTTTAGGTATTTTGTACCACAGCGGCGTACAACGGGTTAATATTTCGCAACACAAATTTCTTTCCATATTATTTATGAATGAAGAGAATTTAATATAAATATTTATTTCCATTCCACTTTAATTGTTGTCCGAAGGCTACTCGTGTTGAAAAATTAATAAATCTTTATTTTGAACCTAACGTTTTGCGGTATAAGACCTTCTTTTCATGGACAAGACATTTTCTGCAATGTAAATTCTGCTTGCAGTAACAAACTCTTTTCCCGGGTTAGCACGTGACTCAATTATGAATAACTACATTTCTGAACGTTTTTTGAGAACAGAACTTAATTTATTTCATGAAGTACAGATAGCGCGCGAGTTGAATGCAGAGCTTAGGAATGCGGTACGATAGTTGACAAGGATTGTCAAGCACTACACTGCAGGCGCGTGAGGTGGGGCGTGCGGATAGCGGGGGGAGGTGCTCCCGCTCTTTACCTCAGACCCCGACTGCATTCAACTCGCGCGCTATCTGTAGTTGTGTTTGTTGTTGTGTAGGTACGTAAGAATTATGTAGTGCTTGACCTGTTTTAAATTAAAATAAAAAAAATTACTACATTTGTGCACTTGAAGGTTAATTAAAGTTTCATTAACACTTTTTCATAACATAACATCACCTCTTTAATCCACGAAGGGTAAGACAGAGGTGTCCCTATGCCGTTCTATTTAAGCCCTATTGCCATAAACCGGGCACAAATCCAGATTCCGTGGCTGCTACTAAATACAAAATTCCTGATGACTTTTTGACTGACACAGGAATCGAACCCAGGACTTCATGCTCAGTACTCGCACTTGCAACCAATAAATATTTTTTCTTTCTTTCTTTCAACCAATAGATCAACGAGTCAATTAATGCAACAATTTTACAGTAAAATTATTCAAACATGACTATTAAACCCCATTGTGTAAACGTCTTCTAAAAGGTTGCAAACATCGATCCCAAGGGCATACAATCTAGGGCACGCCATCGCCAAGATAGTGGCGGTAAGTCCCCTCTTTGAGGAGTGGCTAGAGAGGAGCCACGGCGCCCTCACCTTTCGTCTGACGCAGGTCCTCACCGGACACGGATGTTTCGGGAGGTACCTGCACCGAATTAGGCGGGAGGAAACGCCCGGATGCTTCCACTGCGAGGATCGACCGGAGGACACGGTGGAGCACACTGTGGAGGTGTGCCCTGCTTGGGCGGAGCCCCGCCGTGTTCTCGTAGCGGCGATCGGCGGCGGCGACCTCTCGCGTCCGGCCCTGGTGCAAGCCATGGTCCGGGGCGAGGAGGAATGGGACGCCGTCGCCTCCTTCTGCGAAGCAGTGATGCTAGCGAAGGAGGAGGCGGAACGAGAGAGGGAGCGATCCTCTCAACGTCCCAGCCGCCGCGAAAGGCGCGGAAGGCGCTCCGGGCGTCAGGGGCCACGTGATGGCTTCCGGCCACCGTAGACGCGGGCCTGTGGACGGTGAGTAATGGGCTAGCTCGCCGTCCGGCCGTCGTCATGACGGCAACAGACCGTGTCGGCGGCGCGTTCGTGTTCCACGCGCGCCTCAAAGAGATGTCAGCAAGGAGGGGCCCGCAAGGGCCGACGCCCGTCGGGGCCGCGGTATTTTGTACTAGATTACGTGGCCTCGGCGCAAGGGCAAAGAAGGAACATGGGTTCGGTTTTTAGTCAGTAGAAGTCTGACACTCCCCTTCGCTCTGCCCAAGAGCGGGGGGGGGGGGGTCATTCGATGATTTTCCACCCACCAAAAAAAAAAAAAAAAAAAAAAAGGGCATACAATCTCGATACATTTACTAAGTAATACCTCTACGCCTTTTACGATATATCATAGCCAGCTAACGTCCACACATAGCCAATCCTGCTAACCACGCCTCTAAATTTTAGAGGCGTGGTTAGCAGGATTGGCTATGTCATTTATAAGCCAAAAAGGACCCGTGCATCACTAAAATGGTTTAAAGATCGTCAACAGTGCACAAACAAGTTTCCGACCCGTCGCCTCCCATCATCATTAATTTACCCTTCACTGAATCTCATAAATTGTTAAAAGATTTTCCTTTTTATTATTACCAAAAGATATTCGTGCCTAAGCCATCTTACATCTACTTTTACAACTTGTGGTTAGCAGATGACATATTTTTTATGACAAATAAGGAATATACAAACATTGCAATGACTTATAATGTTATATGGATATTTAATATCCATATAACATTATAAGTCATTGCAATGTTACCACACGAGATTGGGCAAGGGCAGGTTCAATTACAAAAGCCTTTTGAAAAAAATGTAATGTAAGTACGTTAGTACGTATATTTTTCTTTTTCATGAGTTTTTTCAGAACATAATTTAATTTTATTTGCTTCATTTACCTTGACAGCACGCCAACTGAATTTGAGAGCTGGGTTCAATGCCCGCACAAAGAGTAAAATAAGCTTATGTCAACGCAAAGTCCCACGTTCTTATTACATTAACATACACATACATATTTTCATATTATCTACGTCAATTTGACGAATTTCGTTGGATAAAAAAGCAATTATTATTTTCATGAAAATTGTTGATAATATGTTCTTCATCATTCTGTCGCTCATAATGTCATTTTATTATATTTGGGGTTGAAGCAGCTCGTCTTCTTCGTGCATACATGTTTATGAGTCGTCATCTAAGTAGTCAGCCATTACACGTAGTCAGTGACCTGAAAGTCTGACAACCAGTCTTACCAAAAGGGTATCGTATACCTAGCATTAACTGGGTTGTGGAGTTCAGATAGGCAGTCGCTCCATGTAAAATACTGGTATTCAGCTGCATCCGGTTAGTCTGGATCCCAACATAGTTGGGAAAAGGCTTGGCAGTTGATGATTTAAGTAGTCAGCCACCCCCTTCTTAACCACATCAAACGTGTAACGTCTTATACATTCTTTTTTATAAGTTCCTTTAGCTTGATATGCAGCTTCTCTTCTTTATTTAGATACAACCAGATGGATTAGTATGTCCATTTGAAAATAAATCTAGATATAAACTTACAAAGCATGCAGCCAAACCACTCTAGTCTATTAGTTCCTTTTTTTTTTCATTGGTTTTTAAAGGTTTTTAACCAGACGCTTAATTTAAATACTGAACTGTGCCTTTTTAACAAACGGCACTTTATAGCTGAGTAAGAGGGTTTTACTGTTTAATAAAAAGTACCCGCGTCTGTTATATAACGTCCCACTAAGATATAACAAGTAACTCGGCATAGGTAACATAACCGGTATAAGCTGGCCTCATAATCTATTAACACTCGGTACTTAGCCAGGCCAGCTCAAGGTCAAGGTCAAAGGTACAAATAACGCGCTTACTTTTATTTTTATAGCATTTTATAAACTCTCTCTTATGTTCGTATTCTGTACACCACTATCATTCCTTTCTATTATTCAATGTTCTAAATGGATCAAACTACAAAATCCACTTGACTAGAAAGGCAACAACAAAAGTTCATTTTTTTTCTGTTGCCATTCGAATCGAATACCGTTACTACCAGTATTTATTTACTCAATAACCGGGAATACCTGTTAGTGGTAGTTTTGAAACGTTCGGACCACCACCAGAATTCGCACAAAACTAGGCTTTCTCGGTTAGATAAATTTGTTAGTAAAACTTGGGAACTCGATGCGACCTCGACGAATTTCGGGTTTAAACCACTATAATTGGGTTCGGCAACAATTTCGCGATGGCGGTTTGGGCTCGTAGATGTGGAATGTGAGGTCCCATATTCGTAGCTTTATTGTTTTGCTTGAAACCGTCATTAAAACGTTTGAATAAAACTGATTACGTAGTAGGATGAATACTTTTGTGTTTAGTGGAGCGGGAGGAGACATCATCTCATCATCTTATGCCTAGCCTGAGATGCTTGCTGCTGATTACCAGTATTTTACATGGAACGACTACCTATCTGACCTCCACAACCCAGTCAATACTGGGAAATACCATATCTCTTGGAGAGACTGGTAGTCAGACTTCATACCTATCATCATACATAAGACATCAGGCAAGAGACATTATCTGTCTAGCTTTTCACGACGTAGCCGAGATAAGCTTCCAGTCTACCTGTAAGCGTCTGAATACCAATGGAGCTACTGTCTAGATGACCTCCACAATCCAGGTTACGTACATGTCACACTACGCGTTTTCGGACGCCTGATCCGTGACGCTGCGTCATTCTACAAAATAAATTGGAACGTATTGCGTTGCGACAAGGCAAAGCTCGTGTGGTGCTCACTACGTCGAAATTACCGGCAACGCCCGAGCCTTTACTTCTATTGGGTAACAAGATACCCTTTGGCAAGACTGGTTGTCTGTCCGGTTTCTAACCACCCGTAAATTCTACGCTAGGGCTGTCTGATCTACGAATGACAGCTGGGACGGGCGGGCTTAGCGGCGAGCAAAGCGGGTAGCGTGCTCCTAAGTTTGGTAAACACATGAATAATTAAGCAAAGTTGGTTAATGGTTCGGAACACGTAAAAGGTAGAAAACTAAAATACGAGGATGATGACGCAGTAAAGGTTAAACCAAACAAACAATGCTTTATTAATCGTGTACTCGGTTTTGATCGTTATGCTAAGTTATTTGGTAAATACTACAACAGAAACAGTATTCTGAGTTCTCGCAGCATATTCCTAACTAGAAATAAATTTAAATGATAAACGGTTAGTTTCACAAAGACGTCGATGAGACAAAAATACCCATATTAATTAACCCAGTAAAATAACCCTGTTTAAGTAATAACCCATTTGAAGGATGAAATTCTACGCGAAGTCTAGAAAATACCAACTAATTATAAAAGGTGATTCTTCATGTTATTGTGCGCGAGCACTGCCCCTGACTGAAGGCCTTAAACTCAAGGCATCCACAGGGTTTTGGTAAGTGCAGCACAAAATTTTCGCGCACTGAGCTGATATATCGTTTCCGCTAAAATGTGCGTTACTTTTGTTTGCGCACAATGTATCATATTTGTGAGTCAACAAGTTAGTATGACAGTCCATGTCCGAAATGTTTGCAAACCAAATTTCATGGCGAAGACCGTATTAAATCATTGGTTATTATAAAATATTTGTGCTGTAGCACACTCGGACTATGCCCCATACTGGTGGAATCGCAATATAGGTGGTGCACCACGGTGATACCCAACTTACTTACATTGTCTGTTTCCAACGAAATAATTTCAACAAGTTATTTTAAGCAATAATTAAATTACCGCTTTAAATATTTCCACTTACTTTATGAAGTAAAATAATTGCAATTATATGAAATTAATATTTAATTTATTTTACTCCCATACTTTAATTGAAAATCTTCCTGGTTTTATTGGAATACAGTGCAATCCATTTTCCATTAACTGTATCCAATTAACCTGTAATAAGGCTCAGTGTTTCGATGAAATTATACAATGAGCGTTAATTTTTCCCTTATTTTAAACTCACTGTATGTACATCTTCATCAAAAATATAAGGCTTTGTAGGCTTTTGAATTTCGTGAAAAAGTGCAGTTTGATTTATGGCAGATCCTCCTTCAAATAAAGGAAAATGTACTAAAACAATACAGATGTAACCTCTCCGCTTATTTAAGAAGAGACTTGCCCATTTTAATTTTAAAAGGAAGAAAACACTAATTATACATATTTAGAGACTTTTAAAAGTCATACAGGACCGAGACGGCTCATAAAAAGTGACAAAGCGTAAAAAAATGAGAATTTAAAGAAAATACAAATATTTAATTTAATTTTAAATAGTGCCCTCTCATAGTGCCTAAAAATCACGTAGTTGTCTTTAAATTGATTTCGAAACAAGAAGCTATTACTGGAACTTTTATTACTAACCTTCACATAATCACAGAAATATTGCACCTTCAATCATCAAACCATTTAACCGCAGCTTCAAAAGAATTAGACGCTCTGCTTACCACGAAAGATAAAAGATACTTGCAAGAATTTTGCAAGAACTTGACATTGACATTGCTTTTGACTGGATTTAAAATAACTGTTATACGATATTTTAGAATGCTGTCTTCGTATTCTGAAGTATTTTTATCGACAGATAATTAGTTCATCATTTCAGCCGAAAGACGCCCATTTTTGGACATAGGCCTCAATTAGTTCATGAAAAGTTATGCAGAAACATCATCTCCAGTGCTCGAAAAGTGTAAATTCTTTATAACTATTTAGTATCTCAATCACAAACATAAGCTAAAACATACACACGTATAAGCCTTTCCTACAACAATGAAAAACAAAGCATTAACGCGAAAAACACTATATTCCACACGTTGGATCCACATCAAAATGGCACCTCCAATCGTAAAACATTTAACCGCAGCTTCAAAAGAATTAGACGCTCTGCTTACTACGAAGGATAAAAGATACAAAGTACATGTTTGGCAAGAACATGACATTGCTTTTGTTCACTATGACAACGGTCCGACATCTGCGGGCGGATACGGAAATAAAGAACCATGTGGGTTTAATACTCTTATCCCGAGTTTTGATCTTTAGTTTACATTCAGAGCCTTTTGACGAGTGAAAAGGTACCTTCAGGGGATATAAATTCGTTTTGATTTCTGTAAGCCTCTCCGAATCTGCAGTTATGTGTTATTTCAGCGCGGATTTTGTTTACAAAAGATTTTTTGTGGAAATCCGAGTGCTGTGAAGGTTCTATGAAATGTGGTGAAACAATTTTTATTTGTTGTACCTTTTTACGGAGTTAAATAAAATAGAGATATGTAACAAAACATACTAGATTTGTGCGTTTCAAATAATTATATTGTTCCCGATGGAAATAAAAATACCTTTTTCTAAAACGCTACACGGAACATTTTGAAACACTAACTTTTCAGATTAATCCGTTCGATCAGTAAACAATGCATCCAGAATAATCCGCTCTGAAATTCCAAACAAAATGTTACAAAACTAGGAGCTAGACTCACCATATTCCGGACATATGATGCAAAAAGCCACAGCCATGAAAAAGCCGATCACTTCGCCACAGAATCCTTTGAAGGCCATTTTTCTCCTTTTTGTTTAACCAACGCTGGCTTTTACCGACATCTTCACTCTTTCTATTTTTCACAATTTCTCACTAAAAACCCTTCGGCACACTCATCGTTCTTTGTATAACATCCGACTTTTTAATCGACATCTTTCTTACTAAGGAGAATTTTATCTTCTAATGTTTTATTTCGAGAGGGTGGCGTTGCGGTCACATCTGAAAAAGAAAAAAGGTTTCTGTTAGGGAAATATTTTTATTAATAGAAAGGTGTGGATGGAGAATGGGGAGGCCTTGGGCAAGCAGTGGGACACCATGTAGGCAAGTAAAAAAAATTGTTACATAGTGATAGAAATTCAAGTCCTATTACCTACCACAAGTTTTTTAATAATTAGAAATGCAGACTATTTTTTTTCAGAGCAGCGTTTTTTTGTTTTTAGAGAGCTAATTGATAAATTCCTAAAAAAAAATGGTTTCTGCAATATTTATTGTTCATCAGGAATTCTATTTCGATAATAATACAGATAAACACAAATGTCATATAAACTGTGTAAAACAAAATCAACTGTTTTAATCCAAATATTTCTAAAATGCCTGATTCTCTAGAACGTAATGACTTCAGCAGCTAAAACGCCTGTTACTCTAGAACATAATGATTATGAAACTGCGGGTTCACACATAGAACTTGGAAGCTAATTACATTACAGTACAGAAACCCATTTCCGAGGGAATGTGTAAGACTTCTTAAGCAAGGGTTCGCCAAGTATTCTAAGACGTGATTCTAATAACAGTTTCTACCCACATGCTCCCCAAGTTATGTTCTAAGGTTTACTTTAAATATTCCCATTATAATAATATTATACTTTCCACGTTAACTGCATCGTTCTCTTATAAAGAAAATATTGTTGTGATCCTGTATTATAATATCGGTTTTAACTTATTTTTCGGACTATATGGTTTTACAATATACAAAAATCGTACGTTAGGCAAAATCAGATTCAATAGGATATTTTTCAATTTTTCGTTTTAAACACTAGGGCCAACACTAGGGTGGTCTGAGTACGGACTTAGAATTTCGCGAAATCGGCAAACGGTACTTTACGTAACCAGAGTTTTAGCGTATTTTGTGGCCAAAGAACCAGTAATACCGTCCAACATTGCAACCCTGTCTGCCTTCTTGACACTTTTCCTATTGACAGCGATGTGGACGAATTTTTAACGGCCTACAATTCTTTTCCCTTATTATACTTGTACCTATTTTATTATTAAAAAAATGGATTTTTTATAAGTTATAGGAAACGTCTACATTTTTCACTTAATTTCTTTTTTCTTTTTAATCTACTAAAATGGCTTCGACTGGTACGGAAAACACTTTATATGAAAGTTAAAACAGGTATAAATTCTTCAAAACAAACCTAATACAAGGTTCCGTATCATAAAAAACATATTTATGTTGCAGTTTTCATGCCACAGTTTTGGGTCAATAGAAAAAGGGCGCAGGCTACATTGTTCTTCCGCTATTTTCGTGAGGCTCATTTCACTTTATTGCTATGTAAATTGTGCCTGTACCTATGTCGTCTATTACCGTATAAAAAATCACAACCAAATATAAACAGTGTGACGTACTGTATAGAAAAAGCTATGGTGAAACTTTTATAAAACTTTCAGTGGCATATCTATAGACCGATTTTTTTAGTAAACTAATATAAGTCGGGTCTACTCTAAACACGACTCGGGAATGGCTGTAGAGATACTAATAATAGAGATAACTACCCATTATATACCAAGTTTCCTCCGTGCGTTGAAAAACACGCACGGAGGTGCCGGCTGTCATTTATAGATTTTTGACAATCGTTACATTCACTCTGTGGCCCAGGTCAGATAAAATAGGCAGTCGCTCCATGTAAAATATAATTATAATACCCTGCTACATCCAGCTAGACTAGAAGCCAAACCTAACATACTAAAGAAAGGTTAAGCAGATAATCTTTCAAAGTCAGTTATCCGGAGACAGATAATGGTCGATATGACCGCTCCCTGAATTATACACCCAAACTTTAAAGCTATAGGTAACTACAGAGATCACAACTGAAAAAAAAAAAATTACGAATTCCAACATTCAATAACCTCGTTTACCGGCTTACACAAACGTTTTTTCACACAATACACGAACGGAGCATAATTATTTGTTGAACATGTTACAACTGGAAGTGACCTGAAAAGGACGACGTGTATTGTTGGAGGCGTCCGAGGCAGAAATTGTATTGTGTTCCAGCGCTTTATGTAGGTACCACAGAACACGCTACCTATGTCTCTTCTATCTGTTCTTTGTCGCTGTCACCTATACAAGGTTTCTTACGTTCCGCTTGCACAGTTTTAGTTGTTTCTAATGAAGTGGAAACGTACTGGAATGGGTGTCTGAGTGCACCTGTGTTTTAAGGGTAACGGGTTGAGTGATTTTGGTTTTATTTGCGCTTTTAGATGTGCTTTGTACTTGTTATGTGCATTGTTGTAAGTATTTTCTTTTTGTGTTTGTTGGATGTCTATACATTGTTATGTAACACCTCCTTTCTTGGCATAAGAAAGGAGGTATCTGATGAGATGATGCGGTGACTCCAAATGAATTTGGATAAGGGCAAAAGAATGATGATGTTTATTTTGGAAGATTACAAGAATTTGTTTTAATTAGCGTAATTAAAACACTGAAAACAAACAGTATCAAATATCTGGAGCTAAGCGCTCCAGATATTTGGTAAAACAATCGAAAGGTTTTCACTGATTTTTTTTCCCGAAAAAGAACCTTATTGACATAGTTTTTAATCTATAGACACACAGGAACGTCCATTACAATATTGGGCTGTTTACTTAAAAGTGACTTTGCAATTTAGTTAATCCTAATGAAGTAACAAAAATAATTCTGGAAAAGGAAATAAATGGGAGCTTGAGCTCAAAGAGACAGCCAAATCCTATCATTTCTTAGGCCTACAATCTTTTTTTCAATTTGTCTTAATGTTAATGCTGACGAAACAAGATTCCCTTCACCTCGGGCCCTGCTTTACTTAATGCGGAGCCTAATGTCTGTAAATATATAAAAATATCAAAAGAAAATGCGTAAAGAAAATTGAATTATGTTCACACATCGTAATCAAAGCCAAAATATATAATGCTCTTTGTGAGAAGTATAACAAACGTGAAGTTGATAAAAATGGAAACGAGATTCCTAAGCAGAATAATTTATTTTTGGGGTTTTTTTTGTGAAGCCAATAACTAGGTCACGAGAGGAGTCTGGTTATAAATAGGATTCAAAAAAGAGGAACAGATAATATTATTTGATTTACACAAAGTACCTAGTATCTAGATCTGTATTTGTTTTTCAGCATCACCTTGAATAAACTAAGGTATTACACCACATACAACGAATTCTATGCACGCCTGAAATTGGAAATCGGCAATCCTTTGGTGTCAGACCGCCAACACCCGACCGCCACCGTTCATACTCTACGTGAATACCGAATACATTTCCAAACAGAATTAATTATTCAAAAATAGCATTTACAAAAATATAATCCCCACAAATACATAAATAAAAAAAACCTTTTATTTATAGCACTTGGTATTTCCCAACACCCACGTATATAAAAAAATTAAGTTTAAAAATCTAAAACCCGACTACTAACAAAATGGCGGTCTTAAAAGTAGAAAACAAGAAAATAATTCTTGTCTGATATTCTTCGTAGTCGCATGCCACTGATACCTGATGCTCCTTCATGGCGTTCTCATTGATACAAGGTGGCATGCGACTACGAAGAATATCAGACAAGAATTATTTTCTTGTTTTCTACTTTTAAGACCGCCATTTTGTTAGTAGTCGGGTTTTAGATTTTTAAACTTAATTTTTTTATTTGAATTTTATTTTTGTGTGTACTTAAACTATAATATAATACATATTTGTAATGTGCTCGCCAAGACCTTTCATTTGATACCAAACTTGCTATGGTTATCTCAATTTAATATTTTTTGAGGTAAGTTTTTGACATTTAAATTCCGTCATAAAAAGAATTTATAAAATTAATATAGCCTATGTCACCCGGGCTATTCTTACGAATCTATTGACACCTAATTTATTAAAATCCGCTCAGTAGATTAGGCGCTACGGTGGAACATACATACATACATACATACATAGACTGCCAAAATCATTACCCTTCCTTTTGGCTTCGCCGTAGTCGGGTAAAAAGGGGAACATACCTCAATAATAATTTCTATATACTATGACATTTTACCGACAATAAAATATATAAAATCGCCAACATCCTTCTATAAACCTATCCATTCTTCACTCGGGATCATATAAACAGACTATAAAAATGAGTCTTGTATTGACAATAAAAGCGATTTTATGTGATACTTCAAAACGTTTCCCAACAAATGTAATGTGATACATGTGATTATTCGAGGAAGGTAAAACAGTGGTTACTTTGATGGCTTCATACAAATGGAATAGACTATTAGATAGAGCATTTGTTTGGTAAATGGAATGACTAATGATATTGATCTGAGGTAAAATGAACCTTCATGAAATAGGTAAAACTAAACATGGTCGCTTTTAAATATTTAAAGTTTGAAGGCCAGTTTTTAACCGACTTCTAAAAAAAGAAGGAGGTTCTCAATTCGGATGTTGTTTTTTTTTTATGTTTGTGCGGGCATAACTCCGTCACTTGCTAACCGATTTGAAAAATTCTTTTTTGGTTAGAAAGGGTATACTTCCCAAATGGTCCCATAATTTTTTTAATCGAAATCGGACAAGCGGTTTTTGAAAAATCAACAAAACTCAAAAAAAATACTACATTGTCCACATTATGACCCATGAACATGTGAACCACTAAAAAGTGAAAAATAAAAACTTTTTAACAAAAAATTAAACAACTTCAAAAAAAAAACACAAGAAAGTCAAAAATAAATCAGTTTCTGAAGTCGGTGGCAAAAAAATTAAATCAAACAAACAAAAGTCACCGACTTCAGAAACTGATTTATTTTTGACTTTCTTGTGTTTTTTTTGAAGTCAGTTTTTTTTTTGTTAAAAAGTTTTTTTGTAATTACAAATGTATAAAATAGTATAGCATCATCATGACGTCTGTCATCTGTCATGTTAGGCAGAGGTGTACCTAATACTTAGTATACCCACATTTTGCTAGTTTTGTTTCAGTCCCATGTAAAAGAGGGCGAGTCTATGGTCATCAACCGGGCTCAAATCAAGACCCCGGGGCTGCTACTGAGAAATTCCTGATGTGAAAAATCATTATATTAGGATATGTCAGACCTGGGAATTCAACCCAGAACCTCATGCCTAGCAGTCGTGTTTGTGAGTACCAGACCAATGAGGCAGATTTTCAAAATTTAGTCGCAATTCCGACTTAGCAACTATGAATGGCAAAAATCAAATCTTGTTGGCCACCAGACGAATATATCGGTCGGGCTAATTTGATTAAATAGACAATGTTTCTAACGTTTATAAAATGCCAGAAGTGGCCTTCAGTTTGGAGAACATTTCTACAATAGCATATTTTGAAGTCATGCAGCAACAAAATATTTCTCATGCAAAGAATTTCTCAAATAATTATTCTGATTTATAACATGAACATTTCATGCCAAGAGAAAGACACGCTGCATAAGCACTGACTCGTACAGTACAACTTCAGATGGGAACAACACTAAGAATGCATGAGACCGGACAAAGTAGAAAAGTTTGCGTCATAAAGCAAATCCTTGCACCGGAATAATTCTCAAAAGTTGTTTGTGACGTGCCGCGTTCAAGTTTATTCCCAACGGTTAAACTGGGACAATTTAGAGAGCATTAAAACTAGTAAGGCCTGCAGGAGCTTTTAATGTTATCGTCACTATTGAAGATAATGGGGCTAGTCGTGTACTTAATAGTGGATCCACGCTGTGTGAAGGTAATTCTGATGTGCAAAATGAAGAAAATACTTTTGATACAGAAGTAGTTTTACCGTGATTCTCATCGTGCTGTGGAGGTCAGATAGGAAATTGCAGCTTATGTAAAACTAGCTTTTGCCAGCGGCTTCGCCCGCGTGAAAATGACGATTTTCCATACAAACTTTCATCCCCTATTTAACTCCCTTAGGGGTTGAATTTCGAAAAATCCTTCCTTATTCCTTGTCTACATTATAAAGAGAACCTGTGTGCAAAATTTCAGCTTTCTAGGTCCAAGGGTTTGGGCTGGGCGTTGATGAGTCAGTCGGTCAGTCAGTCAGTCAGGACTTCTCTCTTTATTTATTAGAAGATACTGGGTAGATTGCAGGCTGGATCTAACTTATAAAAGTAAATGCTAGGTAGAAGATGACGATAACGACTTTTGGTAAAAAAGAATGACAAAAAACAAGCAATTTAAGGAAGGTTTATTTTAATAACAGTCCATTTCAAGTGAGATCAAATTGACTATGACAATATTTTTTGTTATAGTATCGTTTATCGTGAAGAAAATACTTTTGATATAGAAGTAGTATATTCGTTTTACAGTGATTCTCATCGTGCTGTGGAGGTCAGTTAAGAAATTGCAGCTCATTTAAAATACTGGGTAGATTGCAGGCCGGATCTATTTTATAAAAGTAAATACTAGGTAGAAGATGACGATAACGACTTTTGGTAAAAAAGAATGACAAAAAACAAGCAATTTATGGAAGGTTTATAAATAACAGTCCATTTCAAGTGAGATCAAATTGACTATGACGATATTTTTTGTTATAGTATCGTTTCAGAGGAAGGTGACAATGATGAATGAGAGAATTCTCGTTACAGTATTTCCAAAATATCGACTGCTTCAAGTGTTAATATCCTGGTAGTGATTGATAGTTTTGTATCTGTGTTACTTTATGGATTCAAATAAGTCGTAAAATAGCTAACCAAGTATAAAGCTGTAAAGGTTTTTATATTCAAAACAGTTCACAATTTTCTGAATAAATCTGTCACCTAAATTTATCCAATTTTAAAGGCTCAACTAATCTTACAATCTTATAATGTAAAAACGAAACAACTTCGATCGTTTTGCGAAATTTTTCTTCCAAAACTTCGAGATTTAGATTTGAACTGTCTTGTTTACCAGTATTTATGAGTCTCACCACACATTATTTACAAGTTTCCCTTGATCGCGATCAACTAAGATTAAGCCTGTCACGTTTCTCGCGAAAATGGCGGAGATTTAGGGACAGAAGAGTTAGAGAACTCATTTACATTATAACACCGTAAGTTGTGGGCGATGTAAAAAGTTTACGATGTTCCACCAACTAAGTGAATTTATGGTGGGCAATATCTTTAGTTGGATGGGGCTTGTTAAGAGGTTTGATTTTGTGCGGTCGTGGTTCGGTTTCGAAATGTATGAGATGTAACGTTTATACGCTTTATTCATTGTTAGCTTGTTGTCTTGCCTTGTTCTTCTTTTGTTTAAGCTCTTCGTAATTCAAAATCTTGTCTCGCTTCTCTTTTGTTTAATTTACACTCTTCAGCTTATACGTCGCTATGTACCAAGTTCATTTTCACAGTCGTTTCTTCATTAAAGTTAAGAAACAAAATATCCTCGTACAAAGGAAAATTCTAGGTTAGCTACTTTGTATTTTATTTCTTTAACTTTCGCACAAAACTTTTTGTCATGGACGTTTTCTTCCGTCCGATCGAAACATCATAAAACTAGACCGGCGCTGCCCAAACTTTTGGACAGAAAAAACTTCTCTTAGCATTTTTCATGAAGTCACCTTGTCAAGTAAATTTTGGAACGGAACTAGAATATAAATTATACAAAGCTGTTTGTCCAATTTATAATATAGCTTCACGCCTGTAATCTCTGAAGGATTAGACAGAGATTTAAGGTCCCATGTAATAACCGGCGAACCTACTGCTATCAACCGGTTACAAATCCAGACTCCGTTGCTGCTACTGAGAAATTCTTGATAATGAAAACTCAACGCTTCGTTCGACTCGAGAATCAAACTCAGAACCTCATACTCAGCAGCCGCTTGCGACCACTCGACCGATGCGGCTGTTATCTAAATTGACAAGATCCACAGTAGGTAATACTCACGGCCAAAGAATGAAATTCTGGACAAACACTGCTGATTATTATAACAGCCGGTTATATTTCTGGCAAACTCCAGTCGTTTATACGTCAATATTCATTATGCGTTAATGAAATAAGGACTTGACTTCCGCAGTTCTGCATGTCACTCACGTTTACCCTAATGAGGTAAACGAAGCTATGAGTATGGATGGATAAACACCAGGCGTTTTTATTTTTACGCAAATGTCACGAGCAATAATATTTTTATTTCTCTTGAAATACTCTAAAAACTTACTTTACGATAAAATGGGCTCTAAAATATTAGTTTCGTTACGTTACATACAAATTAAAACGAAAGAGTAGGTGAAAATTGCTTCTAAACGTTGCTAAGTGCATATTGGTGCTGATCGTACAGTTCTTCCAAAATACTGGTAATCAACTGTGTTTATTGGTAGACTGAAAGTGGATCACCCCGCTGTACATAAGGAAAGGCTAGGCTTGGTATCTGGTACACACGGCTACACATCAAGCTATACAAAACCTGTATAATCTGATCGTTCATTGTGCGAAAAGATCTAGTAAAATGAGGCCAAGATTAATTGGTTTTGTATAGCTTGATGTGTAGCCGTGTGTACTTATGTAGATGAATAAAAATGTATTAGATCGTTATAATAACCATTAGGCCATGAAATACTCGGAAAGAACTTTATAAATCTCACTATCGCGTGTGACATTTTTTTCAATGAAATTATAGGTATTTTGTTTAGTGACAAAGGAGTTTAAGTTTTTAAATCAATTCGTCTGTGGGCCAAAACTAAACGTTATTTATAGATGTCACGACGATAGCAGAAATATCCATCTATGAGCTTTTTATACCTTGAGAAAAACAACGATGTAAATAAAACAGACTTATTTTCAGTCTAAATAAAAGGCAATTTAAGTTTAAAATGTAATATACCAGTGCCAACATTTCCCGTCATATCATAACAAAGTTTATTACAAACCAAAACTGCAGTAATTCTGCAGAATTCACTTCTTATTACAAAGTAATATTTCAAAAGGTAGAAAAGTCACGAAAACTTACACAAGCAAATAAGAACATTGTAACTCATTATAACTTTGCCTATAAGAAAACATGAACCTGGTGTATGTTTGCCATCAACTTTGCCTCTTCTTAGGGCAAACTTGCCTTTATTACTTCAAAACGACTATTACAATAATGAGACAGCAGCTTATTAAGTCTTTAACACTAAACAATGTCAAAGTTATGGCAAATATCTTCTTTTTTATAATAAGAGAAGTCCTGACTGATTGACTGACTGACTCATCAACGCCCAGCCCAAACCCTTGGACCTAGAAAGCTGAAATTTTGCACAGAGGTTCTCTTTATAATGTAGACAAGGAATAAGGAAGGATTTTTCGAAATTCAACCCCTAAGGGATTTAAATAGGGGATGAAAGTTTGTATGGAAAATCGTCATTTTCACGCGGGCGAAGCCGCTGGCAAAAGCTAGTTTTAAATAAAATAGCATCACGCCTGTAATCCACCAAGGGAGGTGAGGTGGCAGAGGTGTAGCCATTAGTTACCTACACTATTACACTACCTACACCCACATTTAGTCAGTTATGTTTAAGTCTCATGAACCTAATAGGGGGTGAACCTATTGCTATCAACCGGTCACTTATGCAGACTCTGTAGCTGCT
Organism: Diarsia mendica; assembly: GCA_949316265.1. Lineage (NCBI taxonomy): Eukaryota > Metazoa > Arthropoda > Insecta > Lepidoptera > Noctuidae > Diarsia > Diarsia mendica. Next base: position 19,413,183 of record OX438896.1, on the reverse strand, counting down.
ACTGAAATCATCTGCCTAGTCTTTTCCCAACTATATTGGGGTCGGCTTCCAGTCTAACCGGATGCAGCTGAATACCAATATTTTACATGACCTCCACAACCCAGTTAATACTAGGTAATACAATACCCTTTGGTAAGACTGGATGTCAGAATTTCAGGTCACTGACTACCTATAACGACTGCCAAAGATCTATATATATGGCAGCCGGGACCAACAGCTTAACGTGCTTTCCGAGGCACGGAGGAGACTCGGTATGTCGGGCGGTCACCCATCCACAGACCGACCTAGGCAAGTACAGCTTTACCTAAAGATCGACCTGAGTGGCAGTTCTTATTAAGCCACGTAGCTGCTACTGAAATCCTGATGTAAAATACAACACACGCATACAATTGTGGGAAAATATACCAGGTTCTATATGCCGACTTTTTATCGTCTCCCATTTTGGTGTTTCATATTTTTATCTTCAAGCAATGTGTATAATGTATAAAACGACAAAACGCCCACACTATCAATGAGAACCCGGATATACTTAGAAAAGTAAATGGATTTACACTCCTACGTAAATCCATAACTATCTATCAACTTAATATAATTATAAATCTGATATTTATTTCAAAACATTCCGAAGAAAAACTTGGTTTTGAAACGAAACCGATATTCTACGGATTAAATCTAAATCAAAATATTCTAATTCACATCTGGCCATTATGAGCACTTATTGAACGTCTAGAAAAGGGGCACGGTTCGAGATAATAATAATAATATTCCACAACTATCACACAACGCCATCTAGTCCCAAGCTAAGCAGAGCTTGTGTTATGGGTACTAGACAACTGATAAACATACTTATATATTTCTAAATACATACATATTATAGATAAATTACACCAGACACAGAACAAATGATCGTGCTCATCACACAAACATTTGTCCTGGGTGGGAATCGAACCCACGACCTCCGGCATAGCAGTTAGGGTCACTAACCACTAGACCAACAGGCCAGATGGTCATTTCCAATGCAAAAGAACCATAAAAAAACTCCATGTTTACTCTTTATACAAGATAAAATGTTATCCAAACAGCTACAAAACACTTGGAATCTCAATTCAAAAATTGATCGTTGAATTTACGTTGACTAGTCGTGCGTAAATTCCCCTTCACTCACTCACACATGCCGTATATGGCATCCATTCACTCGGCACATGTTAGTATAAACAGAACGAACTACTTGTGCCAAGTGCCTGTCGTTCTCACTCCGAATGAAAAAAAAGCGCGTGAACCATGCATACAGAGGAGGCATCATTTATCATGAGAAGATACATTTCTTTTCACGCATGTACAATGTAGTGTGGTGTGTGGTGGTCGTGCGGGCTTAGAAGTGTATTATATGAAATGAAAATCAGAAAATAAACGTCTGAAATAATGGTGAGGTGTAGGTGCTCTAAAAATCGGTGCTCAGATGGGAATACCTTGTGCATGGTTTTGTTATTAAATAGCTACCTCCAACAAAGTGTTATATTTATATGTTTGATCTATACCTATTTATTTATTTATTTAATAATTAATAGGTTCCCAACAGCTATCCAAACCTATCGAACCTATCCAAATTAAAAATTCAGAAAGCAAAAGGCATTCAACAGATTACGATCACCTTAACGACAATCGCAAACTTATTTGTTGCCTGTAATCCCTGAAGGGTTAGACAGAGGTATACTTTGTACACCCCCAGTTATGTCTAAGTGCCATGTAATAGAGGGTTAGCCTTTGCCATCAACTAGACTACATGGCTGCTATTATACTGAAAATTTCCTGATAGAAAAACAATAGTTTACCTGGCCCGGTCATTGAAGTCAGGACCTCGCCTGTCGGGGCTGTGGGTTATGGGTGGTTTTTAGTCAGTAGAAGTCTGACACTCCCTACCACTCCTCAGTCATTCGATGACTTCCCACCCTCCAACAAAAAAGAACCTCGTGGCCAGCAGTCGCGCTTGTGACCACTAGATTAACTTGGCAGACAAATATGAATTTGAATTCAAAATGTACAAAAGGAATACCTAAATAAACTAATGCCCGTGTTCACTAGGCGCACTTCAAATTAATACCTAAATAATATCATTCGTGACTGCTTTTGCGCTGAGTCAAACATTGAAATATCTACTACTAGCTTTTGCCAGCGGCTTCGCCCGCGTGAAAATGACGATTTTCCATACAAACTTTCATCCCCTATTTAACTCCCTTAGGGGTTGAATTTCGAAAAATCCTTCCTTATTCCTTGTCTACATTATAAAGGGAACCTCTGTGCATAATTTCAGCTTTCTTGGTCCAAGGGTTTGGGCTGGGCGTTGATGAGTCAGTCAGTCAGTCAGTCAGGACTTCTCTCTTTATTTATTAGAGAAAGAAGAAGATTAATTTAGGTCCAGACGAACTGTCACTGAAAATTGGTCATTAGGAATGAAAGTTTTTCATACTATGTCCAAACATGCCAGCGTCCACCTTTTTTTATGAGGTTGGGAAACCATCTGACTCCTCCAGCTCTGGGCAGAGCGGTAGGGAGTGTCAGACTTCTACTGACAAAATATCAACCATGTTCCTTCTTATCCCTTTGTGTCCGAGGGTGCGGTATCTCTGTCGAACAACCCTCAGTGATACAAAACAGGTAACAAAAATTCATCCAGCATAGAAAATTGTCACAATACACACTAAATTGGCAAGAAAAAGTAAATTTAAACAGGAAGTGTGTGAAGTCGTGTCCCGTACTTGCTCAATACGTGACAAGCCAATGCTTATTCGGAATCAGGGCAGGATACATACACGGAATATCAAACGCTATTGTACTCCCGACGAATATTCCCGTAGTATTGATATGAGTTATATCTAAAAAGGAAATTTATATGCGGGAGGAATTCCGAGAATATCTAATCTATGTCGGAGGCTTATATAGTACGAGTGTATTTTGTTAAATAACATGGATATGTAATATACCTAATACAATGTTGGTGGAAATATTTGGATTTAATAATATTATGATATCGTATGTGTAAATTCTGATATTTTCATAATAACTGTGTGTATAACGCGTGTAATTTGTTTGTTTTTTTTTAACATGGAAAATGGGTGGTTTCAAGTCAGTAGAAGTCTGACACTCCCGTTCGCTCTGCCCAGAGCGGGAGCAGTCATTTGGTGAATTCCCACCCTCAAAAAAAAACTCTTGTTTGCAAAACTTATACGATTCTACCGTTATTTCTTTTTTCTTGTACTCGTATTATCCCATCTATATTTGGGGCCGGCTTTCCGAATAAATTCTTCCGGAAAGATAACTAGTACTGTCTATAAATAATATGAACAAGTAGATGTTCATTGTATAGGCCTTTTAGGGTATTACGAGTATTTGTAATTTTGAACTTATTAATTATGACATTTGATAACGTATTAATTTGAATTTATGACAATGTCAATATTGAATTTGAGGCAAAACTAATTCGATTTGTTTTCTCTTTGGCGCTATTAATTTACGAAATTGTGTAATTTTAAGGATAAATTGTGCATGCCTAAATTGGTACAACACAGTGAACTGTGAATTCATTGGGCATCTGGAAATGTATTATTATTAATTTGAGTAATAAGCATTTCAATTTAAAAGCAGCATTAGTTTTAAAAAACCTTAGCTATGTAGGTTTTACTGCCGCACTTTAGAGACGTTTAATGATTAATTAAGCTGTCACTTAGCAAAGGTTTTGTATATCAAATCTTTATGCGACAGTAAATGTTAGTTTTGATTCTAATAACTTACTTCAATACGATTTCTATAACGAACAAGCAAAAGCACCAATCAACCCAACAGTCGATCTCAATAGCCACACTCCTTCATGACACCGTTAGAATTTTTTACTGGCACTAACGTGACTGCGGCGTCAACTAAGGTATCGATTGATGACCTAAATGCCGCCATGGCAGCTACTGGTCCGGGGTTTAAGTTCGACGGTTTGATTAACGCATCTTGTGAGATGTTTTATGTCTTTGAATGGAAACTGGGGGAAGTTTCTGGAGTTGTTTTAGGGAAGTGTGAGTTGGGTTCAAGATATTTTCGTTTGATTTTGATGTGACGTCATGATTAGCTTACACACACACTACTGAGACGAAAGCGTGAGAGAGTGGAATTTATTGTACTACGCAAGTTTAATGAGAGTCGACAAATGTTATGTTGTCATTTTAATTTATAGTTTTCTATTTTTTCAGAAGACGTGGGTTTGGAAGGCCTCCTAGTAAGTGAGCCGATGACCTAGACTGTGAAGGTTGCGGGGATCTACTGAATGCAATACGCACGGGACCGGTCGATATGGTGATATTTAAGAGATGTCTAAGTCCAGTAGTGGTCATCTATCGGCTGAAATAATAATGATGATGTTTTTGTTAAATATTTTGCTTCAGATAAAAAATACAACCAAAAAACCAATTTTTGAGACAGGTTTTCAGTGACAAACATAGAAATAGACTTTAACATAGCGTACAACTTTCAGCCTCCTTAAAATGAACGTAAATGTCTTTTTAGTTTAAAAACATTACCTAACAGAACGGATTATTTTCCGAAAACCAACAAGATACAAGATCAAAGTGACATCTCAGTGTCACGGAGACTCGTGGCTCCGTTTGATATGACATCGTCTCTGCTCATATTACACAAACACGAGTGACGGGGAGATACGGAATAATTATAATGTCTCCCTTCTAAGAGTGAATGTTTTGGGAATTATTTGTGTACGTGAAGAGGCTGAAGATGTCGTGAAAGTTGGAGTAACTTTTTGGTAAAATTCTGAAGGCATTAATTTTATTTTAGGCAATGAGTCTCGTTAGAAAGTTTTGTGTTATTTTGGATAAGTGTGTCTTAATTTTATTGTTGCTTGAATTGCGGCTAAGTCTACAGTCAAGAGCGCAGGTTTAAGGATTTTCTTAAACCGTTTTACAACGTCCACTGCTGTCTCGGTCTTGTGCTTTTCGCATCCAGCGAGTCATCGCGTTATTCCAAATATAATATTATGTGTAATAAATAGTTCAATGGTTTTCACGATAAAATCTTGCACAAGAAAATCTACGAATGATGATACTTTACGTTGTCGCGTGTTTGACTGGCTATCTACTTAACCCGATCTACATCTAAGTTCTTGTTACAAGAAGAAACTCCCTTCGTCGTATTCATACATTCCATTACGAACAAAATGACAATCACTGAGATGAAAACCACATTTAAAACGCATACAATCAATCCACCGACTCACAAACGTTAATCAACCTAAAACTAATACTTGTCTCCAAAATCCGTTCTCTAATCCACAATTCTCATGCAAAATAACGATGATAGGCATCAATTTAGCGACGGAATTAGTTAAATTCCGTCACAAACCTCACAAACTGTCTCATTATGCTGAAATATTCCTATGTTTATTCTACTCGTTAATACAAACGCAATAACTCGAAGATTACGCCCGTTGGGTGGCGTCGAGGCGTCTACAAAATGACTGTGATTATTCAAAAAGACTCGCATTTTTTGGGTCCCGTACGCAGATTACGGGTTTTGTATAATTCGTCGATTTTGTCGTCAGCCTGCGCTGTGGTGCTCTGGTTCGTTTATTTTTGGAAAATGAAAGCATGGTTAGGAAAATCTATTTTTGGATTTTTTAATCAACTAAATGCATGTTTTGTCTCCCAATTGCAGTTTAATTTCAAATCACAAAAGTAAAGAAAGCTATAGTCACAGTCACAGGGCATAATGACTTCTGAAAGTACTGTAAATGGCCATTTTAAAGCGTAGAATGCTATAGAGAATGTTATTTACATTCAATGCTCTATTTTTAGGGTTCCGTACCTCAAAAGGAAAAACGGAACCCTTATAGGATCACTTTGTTGTCCGTCTGTCTGTCTGTCTGTCTGTCAAGACCTTTTTTCTCAGGAACGCGTGGAGGTATCAAGCTGAAATTCATATCAAATACTCAAGTCTATGGTCTCTTGGAGCTGTGAAAAAATCAAACTTCTAAGTCAACGCGATCAAAAGATACTCCCGTTTATGCCGCAAATTTTCGACACTCGCAAGGGAATCAAAACCTACAGGGTACTTCCCGTGAACTCAGAATCTTGAAATTTGGTACGAAGCAACGTCTTATAGCATAGATAAAGGAATAATTACGAAAACCATAAATTTTTAGTTACATCAAGATACTCCCGTTTATGCCGCAAATTTTCGACACTCGCAAGGGAATCAAAACCTACAGGGTACTTCCCGTGAACTCAGAATCTTGAAATTTGGTACGAAGCAACGTCTTATAGCATAGATAAAGGAATAATTACGAAAACCATAAATTTTTAGTTACATCACATAATATATTATTTTTACGGAACCCTCGGTGCGCGAGTCCGACTCGCACTTGGCCGGTTTTTTTTTTAATCCTGCAACCAAGAGATTATTATCATTAAGATAACAAAAACATGACCGCAATGATATTCGAAGATAGCAAAGCTTTTTATCGAGTAAATAGATAATATCCAATCAAAAATAAATCCTATGAAAATGGTTTTATATTATCTGCCACACTTTGACGCATCATTTAGTATGACAAATGGTTCTCAATATCGTGTCCTTACTTCAAAACCCAACTAACTGCACCAAATGTAGTTTCGAGAAAACCGTGTTTAAACGTTTCGAATCGTAATTTTTTTATTAAAATACTTGATTATGAGGCAAGTACGTGTATTTTGATTTCTTATTGTATTCATTATTCGGGTGGTGAAGGAAAAATAGCTTAATTCTCAAACAAGTAGGAAAAATGAAGGATTGGCTTGATAAATGCTACAGATTAGTGGTTTTTCCTGTAGTCGCAATGTTTTCTTATGTTTTGAAGGATAGAGTTTAGACAGCAGTTTTTTATGAATTTAATTAAACAAAATATTTATGTTCACCTAATGGGTAATTGCTAATACTAAGTAGAAATATTTAGTCTCAGTTATTGTTATTGTTAATTTAACGTGAATCATGACAAAACCACTTAAACGCAGATAGAATGTTTTTCCTGGCGAGAAAAATTGCTTACAGTGCAAAAACATTGCTTTAACCGACACTTACTGGGTTTTGTCTGTTCTTTATTTAAAAAATCTCCTGATAAGCTACCTTAGCTAAAAGCTAAATCCAGAACGGAGCGTCACCTCGGAAAACGGGTTTTACCAGTATGTAGATCTTGAAAAGGAGATTCTAACGGTATTTGTAACTCATTTTTGCCCTTAAGTGACTTTAGTTTGGTTTTCGCTTTAAGGGCACGATATCTGCTTTGTGAAAAATAGTTTTACAATATTTTTTTTTTTTATTTTTTACATTTTATAATATTCCCTTCCCTTCGGACCGCGAAAGCGTTTGGACGTGTGGATCCGTACAAGTTTAGTTTGTTGATTTATAAATAAATTATTAAAAATTAAATAATTATTACCAAAAAAAAAAACGGCAACAAACAGTTCCAAGTACTAGGCGCGCAGTACAAGCGTAGTGGCTAATCTACCGAGACACGGTGGCCGCACGAAGAAGACAACAACAACCGAGACAAAAGTATTCGGCGGAGCTACACTGCGCTTACGCGGGCACTTCGTCACCAACGGACCGTGCAACAAGTTATAGGCGAGAGCGGAAACAGTACCATAATAAATATAACATGTCAAAAACACCCGCTAAGACTCCCCCGATGGGAAATGTACCTTCCCGCTCTGAATCGGACCTTCGACAGCTTTGTGTAGACGACTCCCTTCAACTCAAGATCACCCAACGGGCAAAACGTAAATGTATAATAGCTGGCGACGCTAATAGTGGTGAGATGGAGACCCTCAAGACAGAAATCATTGAGATGATGAAAGAGATGATGTGCGCTCAAAATGGACGTTTGGATAAACTAGAAAACCATCTCATGGAAATAAAAAAGCACAATGCTGAGATTAAGGATATAAATAGCGAACTGGAAAAATCATTGACATTTGTTTCCGATCAGATATCGTCACTGGAAAACAAAATTACCGGGCTAGAAAAAGAACGAAAGACTATGGTGACCAAATTATCAACACTGGAGGAAAAAGTTGAATTGTTCGAGCGAAACCTGATTAAAACATCTGTGGAAATCCGAAATGTTCCCAAGCAGGCAAACGAGAGCAAAACAGTTTTATACGACATGATACAGCACCTGTCAAACCAATTAAAGATGCAAACAGAACCTACTAGTATTCGTGATGTAATAAGGCAACCGTCAAAGAAAGAGCATACAACATCGAATCTCACAGTTGAGTTCTCGAATGCTCTTACCAAGTTCAAATTCCTCTCAGCGGTGAAGGATTACAACAAACGAAACCCTAATCACAAACTGTGCTCAACACATCTAGGCATAAAAGCTACTCCAGGGACTCCGGTATACATAGCCGAACTGTTGACCCTTCACACCAAAAGACTGTTTTACCTCACGAGGAACTACGCCAAATCAAACAAATATAGCTTCTGTTGGACTTCAAACGGACGAGTAATGCTGAAAAAAGATCCCGATAGTCAAGCCATCCTGGTCAATAGTGAACAACAACTGCAACAACTGCAGTCTGCCAACATCGCAACTACCAAGGATGCCACAGATACCTGACTACGTAATATTTCTCATTATTTCTTTTCTACCTTTATACCACTAAATTTAGACAAAGTAGTTTTTAATTATTTCAGTTGCCTCAAAAAGGTAAATGTTAAACCTCGTGCATGTAACTTGATTAACAATCTTTATTATCATAATGAATTTATCGAATTTCATGTAAACATTGGATACATATCACATAGCTATTTACTTCCAGTACGATCACAACATCTTTCACAAGTGTGCACTCTGCTACAGCTGTGCAATCTAACAATGATTGCGAATACTTGGTGGTATTTATTGACTTGCATTTATTGTATTAATTTGTCTCGTCAAATTCAACAGATACGCCTAATATTTATGTCACTCTTGTTCACCCAATTAAGCCCCAGTCTCCAAGGTACCTCAACACATAAAAATGAATAATGACGTAGACCATTTAATTGACGGGATTGACGAACTTTCCGTGTCTAAAATTCACTCATGTGCACCTGAACGGACCAACACGTTATTAAACCATCCGGATAGATATCTTAAAATACTTTCACAAAATATTCGTTCTTTAAATCGTAACTTCCTGAATTTACAATCTCTGCTGCAACGTATCTCTTGTGACTGTGACCTGGTGGTCTTAACAGAATGTTGGTTAGAATGTTCTAACAATTTCTACCTTCCTACACTGCAAACCTATACTATGCTTAAGACCACCAAACATCTCAATCAGAGTGATGGTGTGGTAGTTTATTTCAAGTCTGATTTACATGTTTCATGCGAAGAACCAGATTTTGGTCAAGCAGCTTCTGGCCTCATAATTAAAATAAAATTGGAAGTGGCAATAGTCTGCATTTACCGTTCACCATCAAATAATAATATCCATGACTTTCTATTAGCTCTGAATAATCTACTTCCATTACTGCATCAATTTAAAACGGTAATCATAACAGGTGATCTAAATATAGATATTAAATCTACTACTACCGACACACGTTCCCACGAATATCTAAACTGTTTAGCCTCACACGGTTTTCTACCTGCACATACCCTGCCAACTAGAGGAAATAATTGCCTGGATCACCTAATTTTAAAAACTAATGCCCGTGTATTTCATTTGTCTATGACACTACAGTCACTGATCATCACTCTTCCTTGTTGTGTCTAGAAAAGCAGCGCGAACGCACCGTCTTCAAGCCTACTATAACTAGAATAGATTACGAGGCTCTGGATAAATCGATATCCCAAATTGATTTCAGTCATATTCTGTATATACAAGACGTTAACACAGCTGCGGATAACTTAATAGAATTGTTGGCTTCAGCTATTTCAAACAATACGTCCGTTAAACAAGTACCAGCAAGGAGGAGATTGCTCAAACCGTGGATCACCCCAGGATTGCTACGGTGTATAAGACACAGGGATGCTTTACATAGAAAGCTTCAGTTATCTCCTGATAATGAAGTACTAAAAATAACGTACAAACGTTACAGAAACTTCTGTTCAGGCCTGTTGAAAAAAGCTAAAAGGTCATTTGACACGCAAGAACTTAATAAATCAAGTCACAATCCGAAAGCTTTATGGAATACCATAAAAAAAATAACGAATACCACCAATAGTACAAACCCATCCAAACAACTTTTGATATGCGCATCAACACCAGTAGAATCTTGCAATGTAGTTAATTCCTTTTTTGTGAGCATTGGTAAGAAACTTGCAGATCAAATCTGCAATAATACTACACTACAACCGGCATCTCTTCCACATACCCAGCAAAAATCTATTCCACTAACATCATTCGTTCTAGAAGCAACAGACCCCGACGAAATTATATCTGTTATAGATTCGCTACGATCAACCGCTGCCACTGGTTGGGATACCATCTCACCTCTGTTCCTGAAGAAATATGCTAAAACTCTGGCGCCCATACTATGCCATATTTTTAATCTTTGTTTTGAAACGTCCGTATTTCCCACTTCTATGAAAAAGGCAATTATTCATCCGATATTCAAGGGTGGAGATGGGAACTTACCTAGTAATTATCGTCCTATTGCAGTTCTGAGTTCCTTGTCTAAGGTACTCGAACGTCTCATTAACAGAAGACTAATTAAATACCTTGAACGCTATAATTTATTATCCCCACAACAGTATGGATTTCGGAGAAATAAATCCACTTGTGATGCAGTTCAAGATGTCACGTCTAATGTTATTCTACACCTTAACCAAAATAAAAAAGCTGTCACAGTCTTCTTAGATCTTGCGAAGGCGTTTGATACTGTTCCCATCTCCACTCTTCTCCTCAAGCTTGAAGGTGTGGGCGTCAGGGGGGCAACTCTGGATCTTTTTCGCAGTTACTTAAGTGATCGCACACAAACTGTCAGGCTTGATAAGTACAGTAGTGAAGAGCTTCCCATCAACTACGGGGTTCCCCAAGGCAGCATATTGGGTCCTACCCTCTTCCTTATCTTCATAAATGATCTGTGTAATCTCAACATTCCTAATGCCAGGATTGTTGCATTTGCGGATGATACCGCTATAACTTTCACCGCAGACACATGGTCTCAGCTGGAACTAATAGCTCAACACGGCCTTAACACAGCCTTAGACTGGCTCACTGCACACACCCTTACCTTAAATGCCAGCAAAACAAAGTTTATTACCTACTCTATTAGCGCGGCTTCCCAACCACATACTGCCATAACCTTAAAAGCACACTCTTGCGTCACAAAAACATCATGTAATTGTCCATCTTTAGTAAGCGTTGATCATATGAAATACCTAGGTATATTTTTAGATAAAAATTTAAACTTCAAAACCCATATTAACCTACTTACGGGAAGAGTTAGAAAACTAATTTACATATTTAGAACCCTCCGATACGTTGCAAACTTTAAAATTATTCGTACTGTTTATTTTGCCCTGTGCTCTTCTATCATCACATACTGTATCTCATGCTGGGGCGGTACTGCCAAGACCATTTTGATGCCCCTGGAAGTCGCCCACAGGGCTGTTTTGAAGGTTGCAACCTTTCGACATTTTATGTTCCCCACCACTGAATTGTACAGTCACTGGGGAATTCTCAATATACGACAAAATTTTATTCTACAAGTGATATTATTACAACACAGGAAAACCCCATACAAAAAAATCACAAAACGTCGAAAAGACAAAATATGCTCACTACCGCGAACGCGATCATCCTTCTTTAAAAGATTTTTTTACTACCAAGGCCCGGCTCTCTATAATAAAATAAATAAGCACTGTCCAGTATATGGTCTGTCATATTACAATTGCAAAAAGGCTGTTTACTCATTCCTACAAGGTACAACTTACGATGAAACAGAAAAAATGATAACTGATTTTAATTGATTCACTTGTTTTTTTTTCCGATAATTTACCACAAATATTATAAAATAAATTAATATTACTACATATAAAGATGCACAGCGAAATCTCACTAATATACGTTACGATCACACGATAATAAATTAATAAATTATTATTGTTCAATCCGCTACAGGTTATGACTCGTACGTGACCAGAAATACTACTCAATTCGCACAGCATACACACTTGTCCACAACACAACAAAATAATACTCACCTACCCACTAGTTACATGATTTACTTTTAGTTTTTAATATACTTACCCTATTATTATATTTTATTCACTTGTTTTTACTTTTGTTAGTTTTAAGCCATAGTAGATTATATAAAACTCTTATTGTTAAATATCAAATGTTTGTAGTATGCACATCACAATGTACTGTAATGCATACTGTGTACGATTTTATTGTTTCTTTCCTTAGGGACCGGCACTGTATTCCTTAACACAGGTTATCTATAAACCTAGCTAGGAGTACAGCACCTCACCCACCATTTTATTGTAGTATATTATATAAACGATTCTGTAAATTGTTGCCATGTACTACAATGTTTTTTGATGAATAAATTATTATTATTATTATAATACAAAGATACTATGTTTTATATTAGACGTGGAATATTTTGGTCTTGGTTGGTTATTTAATCGAGATAAAAACATCATCGTTCTCTTGCCCTTATCCCTATTTGTTTGGGGTCGGTGTACCATATTATTATTATCTTCTTCTACCATACTTCTCTATACTCGTCATCTCATCAGATACCTCCTTTCTTGCCATAATTATCATCATTTACACAGTCCATCTATTGTTTCTATGGTCCTTATAAAAAACAGTAAAACAAAAATCTCGGAACCCATCAAACAAATTCCACCACATTAAAAGCTAAGCTTAAATTTTTCGCATTTGGTAATGTTTTGGAATTTTATTCGAGATTTGTTAGGATTTTTGAAGCTTTACAGAAAATCTGACGCGGTGTAAGCCACTCAAATAACCTTGTTAATTAAAGGGGTACTCTCAAAAGACAGTTAAAAGGATTAACCGGATGAGTTTAAAGCAAAATTGAGTTGCTTTATATTTTTGATGCACTGCGAAAGTATTGTTGAAGGAGTAAAGCGCTTTTCATATTTTGTTGTCTGAAGGATGGTGGAAAATGAGATTTAATTTTCTTCGAGAAATATAAAGGGAGCTCATTTTAAAATAAATGTGGAAGAGGATGAGGGTTGCTATTTTTAACTCCTAAAACTGCGTTTTTCTCTTTGAAATCTTCTGAGTATTAGGTTTTTATTAAGTAAGGTGGGAAGCATTTAGTTTTAGTTTCCGTCGGCCGTATTGCATAACAGACACTTTAAATAATACTAAACTCCTTGTGATTTAATACTTAAAGCTAATTGATCGGGATATTGCCATGCTATATTGGTCAGGCGCTCCAAAATCCAAGCTTAAAAGCGTCTGACAAAAGCTCTGGTCCATCAAGTGTCTGACACTTATGATATTACTTTATAATAATATTCTTCATGACATATATAAAAATCAGCCATGTGAATTTAAGTTAAATAATTCTTATTTTTAGTTACCTTTCTCACCTGGTACCTGCCCAGGTGTCACTCGGCAAGTTCCACAAAGCGCGTAGGTATTCAAGGCACACGAGACGCTACTGAAAACTTCAGGTTTCATCCGTGTGAAAATAAGTTATGTCTGATTGCTCTGGGATCTTACTCTAATGGAGGTCTTTAGTTTTGGAATAGCCAAAAAGAACTCTTACAAATATTTTTTTGATTTTTTGACATTCAAAAGTGCCAGTAATGGTCTAATTGAGTTAAATACTTTGAGTTCATTTCTACCCAAGTTAATGGGCTTAAAACATAACTGGCTAAATGTAGGTGAAGTATGATGTACACCTGTGTCTTACAGAGGATGCAAAATACAGGTGTGATGTTATGTTATGTACAGTAAGCATTTTAACCCCATAAAATCACTACATAGTATAAAACAAAGTCGCTTTCTCTGCCCCTATGTCCCTTTGTATGCTTAAATCTTTAAAACTACGCAACGGATTTTGATGCGTTTTTTTTTGAATAGATATAATGATTCAATAGGAAGGTTTATATTTATAATATAAATCATCATTGCACCCGTGCGAAGTCGGGGCAGGTCGCTAGTAATGTATATAAGATAATAGTCGCGTTAGCACGAACAGAATTGTAGTCCATTTCGGCATAGCAACCGAATTTTAATTTTTCTAGCTCATATTCCAAGGTCCGATTTCCAGACCCCGGTCAATAGGACAAACACAATTGCTTACCACAATACACGAACCGAATGGCCAATAAATGTTTGCTCAGTATCTCAATGTTTGTGCTTGTGATTTGTATCTGTAATGTGACTGTAGTGTAACCAGTTACAAGAGCGATGATAGACGTAATGAAGATTTCAACCAAATCTGATTGGTCTTCGTGCATTTTTGTAGCTTCACGTGATTACAGGGTTAAAGGTATATTAGTAGAGGGTTCTTTAAAATTTCGAGATTCAGTTCATCAGTTTCAGTTGCGGTTTAGGTAGTTTTCATAATCAATTTTCAAAAAATCACCTAGGAGAAAGGGTGCAAGACCTTTCCAAAGCAGGATTTATTTTCCTTTTCAAGTGCGGACCCTTAGAAGTTGCAGCTGAATACGAGTATTTGACATGGGTAATGTCAAAGTCATAATTTATTTTTGTATATAGTGGTTACGTAACCCTTGAACGTCACATCATGACTGTAATGTTTCTAGATGGGTCCGGTGTTTCGTGCTACCTGAAACTGAAGAAACATTCTACTACTAACATTCTACTGAAGAAGAATAAACTCAGAGGAGAATGTGTTTTACTCCACGGATTTAGGTCAGACTATCGGCTTTCTGATTACTCGCAACGAATGCCAAGGACACTAAACCAAAGCGCAATAAACAATATTAACACAATAATAACAGTGAAAGCACAACAATCCGTTATGATCTAGTGTTGTCTAGTTAGCAACTCGATCGGTCCCCAAACGGCACCTCGAGCCAAAACTAGCATAAATCTAAAGCTATTAATATAAATTACTTACGATTTACACTCCCCGTGGGGTGTTAAATTACCGTTATTTCCCGTCTATATAAAGGCTTTATCATAACAGACCGGAGTCCTAACGTGTCGGCATCAATTTTAATTATTTATTATTGTTGAGGTATAAATGAGTTGGCCTTTGCGTAATGGGCTCGGTTTAATTAGCGAACGATTTGGGGCGAGCTGTTTTAAAATGTTCAAGTAATGACGTTGGCTGTTAATTGAATATGGATTTTTTTGGGAGGACTCTGTGAGTATTTTGAGATGTACTGTGAGTGAGAGATGGGGAATGTGAAAGAAATGATGGATGTTAGTAAGGGATAGATGATCATAAGGCTAGAAATAAGATGTATAAACAAGGTATAAAAACCAGTGCAGTTGGTACATTATTAGTTTGAGTATGTAGCGCCAACCTCAAATATGTTGAAAGCCATAGAATGATAATTTTAGTGATATTATGTGGATGAGAGAAATAAGTGGAATGAGTGGTATTAAATTGATTTATCAGTCAACATGAGTATTGAATTGGACATTAGAACCCAATAATCAGCAGCAGGCCGCCATATATTGATCGATAATTTAGTGACATCAACGAAACTCCCTACAGAGTACTTTTTTATTACCAGGTTCTTGTGTCGCACTGCAGGGCAACCGCCTCCCTTATCCACGTGGTCGAGCGTAAAAAAAATTACCATCCCACACCTCCCAGGGGGTCATAGGAGTGTGTGTAGTGTAGGTTAACGTGAACGGTGCCAACCTGTTTACCAGAGTTTCATGCCTTATGTTTAAAACATAATAATATACTTAAAAAAAAACAAATATAATCACAGTGATCAATATGTTTGCTTTCTCTTACACATAAACTGTTCAAATATTTACGAGCAATAGACGGAACATGACGAAGAAAATCGCAATCCAATACTTATTACTACTGCGTAACAGATTGGTCAGTCTAGTGTCATACCCTACGCCCTGTTTGTCAGTCAGCATTCGTGTGTCAGAATAAAAAGTATTCGTGATCAATATTTTAGTATGAAAAAATCCCAATGTCCGCTCTATAAGTCTTTTGAATCTTGCCTTAATAGAAAAAGATGTTTTCGTTTAGAATTCGGTTTTTCTATTTCTATAACTATTGAACAAACCCTTACAAAACTGTCACTCACATAATTTTCCTATTCGCTTTCATAAACCCGTATTTTCGTTCCATTTTCCTTTGACAGCTGAGAAGGACCTATGGGAAGGACAAAACGATTTTACGTTATACTTTTCTTGTCAGTTAGAATTCTGTATACTAAACCTTTGTCAAAAAGAATCTTGGTACTTTTTCTTCAAGTTATCTACAATTTACCTACCCTTGAATTTATGAGAGGTTTTTGTTACTGTATACCTTTAGAAATGAGGTTTGCTTTGGCAGTTGTCTATTGTACTTATATTTGTTACGACAAAAAAGTCTAGACGAGTTTAGAATCTTATGTCATTTTATTCCGTCGATAAACAATAGTTCCAACGAACTGTGTGAAAGAAGTTCTAGTCATGGACACTATCATACAAATACATACTGAAGTAACAATGTTCCCACAATCTACCGACTGATCGTCTACCGTAGCGTTTCACGTATAAAACTACATGACCGAAAATCGGAGTACTTTAATGCAATAATAATTTACGAAACGTCAGAAGTCCGCACTTGGGGTCTGCCAACGAGCTATGGAGCGAAGTATACTGGGTGTCAAACTTACGGGCCGCATCAAAAACACTATATTTCGCTCTAAAACCCAAATAGCTGATGTTGGTCTTACAGCTGCGAGTTTAAAATGGAACTGGGCTGGTCACATCTGTCGCATGTCGGAGGAGCAATGGGCAAAAATTACCACTCAGTGGATACCAAAAGGCAGGAAACGACAACGCGGCAGGCCCAGAAGGAGATGGCGGGATGAGCTGGACTCTTTCTCAAGGGATTGGTCTAACATCGCACTGGATCGCGAAAAGTGGAAAGAGGGAAGGGAGGCCTTTGCCCTGCAGTGGGACAACATGGGCTCACAATAATAATAATTAATGCAATTAATCATGGCATCATCTTACTGTCCTTGTCCCATTTTACTTAAGGTCGGTGCAACACGTGTTTTCTTCCATTTTCCTTTAAGCCAGGCTATCATCTACCTACTCCTTTTTCTTTCACATAATTAATTAACACTCAACCTAATTTCGCCTACATTGGCTTAATGTACCTTATTCAAAAATTCCCATCGCTTTTCGCATTCTAACAAAATTTTATTTAAACTTACAGCAGTAAAACCACTATTTAACTCAAAAAAGAAAAGCAAAACATTGAAGTATTCGCGGCAAGCTGAAAAGAGTTAATCAGTATCGCGTGTACTTAATAACAGTGTTAATTATAGTAATGACTGGTTGGTACTCCATGCAGAGAATTGAATGCGGTATAGCCGCGAAACTATTCCAAACCTATAAGGTAAACCTAATACTGTAATACTATGTAAAAACGTCTAGAAAGTTGAGCTAATTAAACAGTCTGAAAATGTTTTGGAACTAAATCCGATATTGATCGGGTCTCCTTTGTATTTTAATGTATGTATACAGTAGTAGATGCGATAAATAGTTGCAACTACCACTAGCGGAGTCAGACCGGTAGGGGTAGACAAATTACAAGAAATATCCATATACACATAATTATATTTTTGCCATTTATGTTTGACTAGCTTTTGCCCGCGTGAAAATGACGATATTCCATACAAACTTTCATCCCTTACTTAACTCCCTTAGGGGTTGAATTTCGAAAAATCCTTCCATATTCCTTGTCTAAAGGGAACCAGTCTGTGCAAAATTTCAGCTTTCTAGGTCCAAAGGTTTGAGCTGGGCGTTGATGAGTCAGTCAGTCAGTCAAGACTTCTCTTTTTATTTATATAGATTCCCATTTAATAGTGGATGAGCCTATTGCTTATTATACGTAAAAAGCCTATTACTGTTTCTGAGAAATGTCTTTTGAAAATAACGTATTCGCCCAACCATCGATTTGGATTCAGAACCTTAAGATCAGTAGCCGCATTTGTGACAGCAAGACCGACGAGCGTAAGCAGTGCAGCCAGAAACTTTGACTAACAGTACAGTCTCAAAAAAATGTTCTTGTACAAAATCTGGTACTGAGCGGGTTTGTCTCTTCTATATTTATATAGAAAACAACATATAATGTAAGACTAGACTGGACCTGCCAGTACCGGTCTTCAACGCGAGGCCGGCGTTCGTGGATGGGGTGCTCAAGCTGTGGTGCGACAGTGAAGTCACCTTAAGCTGGCTGAAGAAGCTCATAGCTGAGATGCCTCCCCTTGCTGGCACGTCGCTTGTGATCAAGAGGCAGGCAGACATCAAGCGCCGCGTACGTTGCGGCATACTGATCCCTGACGACCGGGGGGTATTCACGGACCCACTCAACATCGGGCGACTTCTATCCCATCAGAATCGATGGATAGATATCAAGAGCTGGGCACTGCTGCAAGCCAAGAGGCAGGAAAACGCTTGCTTCGTGGTAGTCGGGATCCCTGAGGACCATATTCCGATCCTGATGGAAGCCGAGCGACGACTGTCATTCTGTGCCGGGAGGGTCTATGTGATGTTCCAGACACCGAGTGGCAAGTTCGTCAATGTCCCTCAGGAATTCCCGGCAGAAGCTACCACATCGGGGGTATCACGGGTGGAGGAGTCAACTCCCTCCACGAGTTCCACGGAACGGCCTATGGACGTGCCTGCGGGAGCAGAGCCAGAGGCCCCAGCAGTCGTCGGTGTGGAAGCCGTCCTTACGTCGGGAGGGGAGCTCGATGACGATATACTGTCATCGGCTTCTGACCTGGAGGAGGGCGGCTTCGACCCCGGCTTTCTGTTTGCTGGGCTGCGGCTCGAGGGTGACGAGGACGGATCGACCAGCAATGGCATCCCCTTCGCTAACCTGTAAAGTCCTGCAGGCAAACCTCCACCACAGTCAGACCGCAACGGCTCAGCTACGGAAGTGGCTGGAGGTTCAACACACGGCCATAGTCCTGATCCAGGAGCCGTGGATCAGGGCGGGAAGAATTCAAGGACTCTCCAATCTTGGGGGTAAGCTCCTATTTAGCTCAGAACATGATAATCCGAGATCGTGTATCTACATAACGCATAACATAAAAGCACAGCCACTTACGGAATTCTGTTGCAGGGATATCTCTGCAGCTAGGCTGCTATTACGGCGCGGTGACACGGAAGTAGAGGTGGCTTTCGTCTCGGCATACATGCCTGAGGCTGAGGAGCCGCCCCCGCATGACCTCGCCCGCCTCGTAAGGCACTGTGAGTGCACACGGCTGGAGGTGGTCATAGGGGCCGACGCAAACGCTCATCACCCTCTGTGGGGCATGAACACGCAGAACGCAAGAGGTAAGGCCTTAGTTGACTATTTGTTTACGACAAACCTAACCCTACTAAATACAGGTTCCGAACCAACATTCGTCACCAGACGCAGTCAAACGATCATAGATCTAACTTTGGCATCGGAGGGCGTCGCGGCTATCGCATCCGGCTGGCAGGTCTCGAAAGAGGCCTCCTGCTCGGATCACAGGTGGATCCGCTTCGACATCCCGGTCTGTGTGACACCTATACTGCCACGCCGCAACCCACGCAATACTGATCGAGCAGCCTACACTCGCATCCTGGTAACCAAGCTTACGCCAACAAAGCACTGGAAGACCCCTGACAACACGGGCCAGATCGAAGAGCAAGTAAGTTACCTGACGAAATCACTGTTAGATAGCTACCATGCAACCTGCCCAGAAACAACTCCGCCCACAACCCCAGGCAAGCAACCATGGTGGGGACCGGATTTGGAACGTAAGCGCAGGAAGGTAAGGGCAGCCTTTAACAGAGCCATGAACACCAGTGCTGACGAGGATTGGGACGTCTATAGGGCGGCCAAATCCAGCTACAACAAATGCATCCGACGCAGAAGCTCTGGTGGCTGGAGGAAATTCTGCGGGAAAATAGAATCCTGCCAACAAGCAAACAGGGTAAGGAAAATACTGGCACAGCAGAATTCTGCCGGACCGGTAGTGCTCCGTAAACCTGACAACACGCTTACCACTACTCCAGAAGAGGCGATGCGCGTCCTTATTGAAGCTCACTTCCCGGGTTGCGTTTTCACACCCACAATTGACTGGACTGAGGTAAATCAAACTCCAACAGATAACGACTGGAAATACGCTCACATGATGATCACGCTGGAGAAAGTCCAGTGGGCGATCGGGTGCTTCCATCCTTTCAAGGCGTCTGGTCCGGACGGGGTGTTTCCTGCACTACTGCAGTGGGGCGGGCTCTCCGTCGCGGAAAAACTGGTGCCTATTATGCGGGCGTGTCTGGCCTTTCGTTATGTCCCGAAAGGATGGAGGGAAGTGAAAGTCATCTTTATCCCTAAGCCAGGTAAGAGTGACTATACCAACGCCAAATCCCACCGGCCGATCAGCCTGACCTCCTTTCTCCTGAAAACTATGGAGAAGATATGCGAGAGAGAGCTGAGGGATGGCGTCTTAAAAGCAATACCTCTTCACGCAAACCAACATGCATACAGCGCGGGTAAGTCCACTGAATCCGCTCTTCATCTGGTAGTTAGCCGGATAGAAGAAGCAATACATCAGAAAGGCACCTGCCTGGGTACTTTCATAGATATCGAAGGAGCCTTCGATAAAACAAACTTCTCCAGCATCAGCGCCGCCCTCTCCCGTCATGGTGTGGAACAGGTACTGACAGACTGGATTACTAATATGCTTAGCAAAAGAGTAGTCCGCCTTGGAGTGGAGCAGCAGATGGCAGTGATAGCCAAGGGCTGTCCCCAGGGAGGAGTGCTATCGCCCCTCCTCTGGAATCTGGTGATCAACGACCTTATCACGAAGCTCAATGCTAATCACTTTTATACTATTGGGTACAGTCTCGTTGCGGTAATCGTACGAGGGAGACGCGCGTTTGGCAATTAAGCATTATTTTTGCGTTATTAGTTGTTTCAAAGTCGTGTGCGCTGTTAGATCTCGCTGCCGGCTGCCGGCGCACTGAGTGAGGTACCGTTATGTATCCAACGTGCGACCGGCCCAGCGATAACGAAGACACTCCTTAGCGTGTTATTATATAATACTAATGGATGTAAACAAGCCACATTTGGAGAATGTGAATACAGTAATTATGGCGAGCGACATTTCTTTGAGTGAGCACGATATATCAGATGCTGAAGAGGAGTTAAACAGAGAAGAGAACTTAGTACAGTCTGGAATGGAAGTAGAACAACAAGGTAGACCGGAGAAAAGGGATAGGGAGTTCGATTATGTTGGAGATGGTGATGAGGGATGGAGTTTAGTACAAAGTAAAGAGAAACGATTAAAATCACAACTGGAGAATATTGAGATGTATTTATGTAGCAATGAAAAATTACCGAAACAATTTGCATTCGCTAGGATGCTAAAGGCTAATGGGATAGTTGATGTTACCAAAGTTAAATACATTAACCCATTCAAGATTCGTGTCGAAGTTTGTAGTGAGTTGAGTGCTGATAAAATCGAAAAATGTCTCGAATTTATAGAAAAAGGTTGGAAGATCTACAGGGCCATGGAAAGAACTTCATCTTATGGCGTCATAAAAGATGTTGACCTTGATTTATCCGACGAGGACATTTTAAAAAATATAATGTGTGATAAACCCGCGGAAATAATATCTGTATACCGGCTTAAACAACGAGACAGAGAGGGAGAAGGCTGGCAGCCAAGTGAAGCGGTACAGGTATGTTTTAAGGGTTCGTTTATTCCACAGTACATATATGTTCATGGATTACGCATAAAAGTTACGCCATATGTATTTCCCGTATCTCAATGTTCGCGATGCTGGAAATATGGTCACCCTACAAAGAAATGCCCTTCCAGCAAAATAGTCTGCCCAAAATGCGGTGATAACCATGTGAACTGTGAAACACAGAACTTCAAGTGTGTTAACTGTAGTGGAAACCACATGGCTTTACATAAAACGTCATGTCCAGCCTTTTTAAAGGAGAAGAGATTGAGAGAGATCATGGTAGAATTTAATTGTACCTATAGAAAAGCTCTAACAATATATGTACCACCCTCACCTTCCTTGCCCGAAAAAAGCAGTTTACATCAACGTCATGGGAACACTTCTACCAACATTAAATCGACACCGGATATTACATTTCAACAGCGTGAAACCCTACCTATCACATTTGCAGAGATCGTAAAAGGTGACATCATAGTGCATAGAGAGGATGATGATAAAAGCAGTCCTGTCAAAACTCCAACAAGGTTTCGACGTACTCGTAGTAGGGACAAGGCTCCTTGTAACTTGGAGGACCCGATAAACTCATCAACAATCAACATGGATAGTGAGTCAGTAACCCCTCCCGCTACTGGTGATAGTGAAGAGAAAAAGGATTTTGTTGGTTTAGAAGAACTGTTAATGAGACTTAAAGAAATTATATTTTTAAGGGGATTGTCGATGGAGGAAAAAATCCATGAAGTGCTAAAGTGTTGTTTAGAGTGGTTAATATTAATGAGTGTACAATTCGTATCAAAGTGGCCTTTATTTAAGTTAATTATTGACTATTTTCTTCCCAATGGCCCGTAATCAGAAACCTATTAGATTAAATATTGCACAGTGGAATTGTCAAAGTATTCGACCCAAATTAATATCGTTGGAGCCTTTTCTAAGTCAACTGAAAATTCACATTGCAGCACTCAGCGAAACGTGGTTAGAACGGGATAGTCAGCTGAAGGTAAATGGATATACGGTATATCGTAGGGATAGGGAGGACATTTATGGTGGGGTAGCGATCTTAGTTCACAGGTCACTCAAATCTAGTTACGTGTCTTTTGAAAGCCTTAACCCGGGAATTGAGATAGTATGCGTCAAGATATGCAACTGCGATCATATTCAGTATGTATTATCCGTATATTGTGCCCCATCAGTACACACGAGCCAAAGTGATTGGGAACAAATTTTCTCTCGTTTTAATAGTAAGGTAGTGATTCTTGGCGATTTTAATGGACACCACACAAATTGGTCTAATAAATTAAATCAGAGAGGTACCCAAATCTATGACGCACTTTTAGATAGTGAACTTGTTACATTAAATGATGGTAACCCTACTCGCATTAAGTTAGTAAATAATTCGTTACAACAATCTTCTCCAGACATATCACTGGCCTCCTCAGATATAGCGTACAAATTTAATTGGGGTACACTTAATGAAACGTTCGGCAGCGATCATCTTGTGATTAAAATTTCAATGCAGGTTAATAGTCTGTCTATACCTTCGGTACGCAGGAATTATAAAAAAGCTAATTGGTCTGAGTACAGCAACCTATTACAATCGCTTATGCAAGATTTTAATATCACGAATGATTTACAAAAGTCATATGATGCTTTCATCGAATTGATTAATTTAGCTGCAGATATTCACATTCCATATATTAAAATTAATTCTGACCCTGAGAAAAATTTCACTCCGAAACCTTACTGGAATAGTGCCTTATCAAAATTAGTTGCCGAAAGAAGGTTAGCGTTAAAAACATTTCGGAGTAACCCTACGCCTTTTAATTTCGATAAGTTGCAGGAGAAAATTAGGGAAGGTCAGAAGTGTATCCGTATAGCAAGAAGAAAAGGTTTTCAAGGTTTCTGTACTTCAATAGACGGAACAACATCTCATACGGTTCTATGGAAGAAAATGAAATGGTTTAAAGGATGCTATGTACCCCGATCTGGAATTAGTAAAGAGAAGGCATCGGTATTATTACAAAACCTGGCGCCGGACTTTGTTTGTACTGACGATCCAATATTTAATTCAAAAAATCCTAAACTTGAGACAGAGATATTTAAACACGAACTAGACAATTGTTTGCGCACTAAAGACACTTCTCCCGGTAGTGATAACATTTCATATTCAATGTTATACAATTTACCGAATAATGCAAAATTGATTTTAGTCAGTCTGTATAACATATTTTTTTCAACCGGTTTTGTTCCCCAGCAGTGGCGTAATATCACTATTATACCTATTCCGAAGCCCGGCCGGGACCCTCAGTCCAGCTCGTCGTTGCGACCTATATCTATGATTTCCTGTGTCTGTAAAATACTACATAATATATTTATTAAAAGAGTAGAATGGTTTATTGAACATAATAACTTGTTATCGAGCGATACTACTGGTTTTCGCAAAGGGCGCTCCATTTTAGATAATTTGTCTACCCTGGTGTCGAGAATCCAACAAGGTTTTTCTAA
The DNA here is from genome assembly GCA_949316265.1 of Diarsia mendica. NCBI lineage: Eukaryota > Metazoa > Arthropoda > Insecta > Lepidoptera > Noctuidae > Diarsia > Diarsia mendica. The sequence continues at coordinate 19,388,782 of OX438896.1, read as the reverse complement.
ACAACAATCAACGATCGCTTGCTTTATTGACATTGATAGTGCTTACAACAATGTAAATTTAGAACGCTTATTATATGTTTTGGATAGTATTGGGATCGGTAATAAAATATGCACATACCTGCGGAATTTTTTAAAAGAGAGGAACCTAAGTGTTGAGATAGACGATAACTCACTCATGAGTAGAAGATGTTGTTACGGCTTGGCTCAAGGCGACCCCCTTTCACCCCTGTTATTTAATATATTAACAATGGACGTTTGTAAATCTATAAATAATGTGTTCATATCACAGTACGCAGATGATTTCGTGCTTTATGTCACCTCTAGTAATATAGAAGAAGGAAGACTCCAATTACAGTTAGCTTTAGATCAATTCGTTAATATTCTTTTCAACACACTTGCTCATAAAGTGGCTAAAATTTCACCGCAATTAGGCACATAATGACACCTATAATCAAACTGTGAATTTTTCATTACTATTATTCACTAGTGAGTTATAGGTTTTTTTTTTTAAATTTAATTGGTTGAGTTGCTATGTTCTTAAAAAAGTTTCGATACAAAAAAGATCGTGTTCAATAGTAAAAATAAATTAATGTACCTAGTGCTTCCCCATTTCATGCAACTTTGAATTTAAATAGATAATTGCAACTAATACGTTTTTAATAAATGAATCTTTCACTCAAATAATATAACTTTTGTTTTCTCTGTAATAAAGAAAAAAAAAAACCCCATTTTGTCCGTGGCTAAAACTCTATCCGCGAAAAGTCAAAAATAAAGAAACCACATTCTTTTAGTCTATGGCCGATCGTCATTGTTGCAGTAGTGGCGCCACTGGTCAAGAAAAAATGCATCACTACGTCAAACTTAGTACATTTATTTTAGTTCCGTGTTTTCCCGCCTGCATAGATAACTTGGTAGAACTGTAGATGCGCGCGCATTAATTTTTCCCACTATTGTAAAAAAAAACAGAACTTGTTTTAACTGTTGAAGTTGGTAGAACTGTAGATGCGCGCGCATAAATTTTTCCCGCAATTGTGAAAAAAAAAAACAGAACTTGTTTTAACTGTTGAAGATGACTTTTAAGTATTATTTTCTTCACAAGTGTGTTGAAAAACGTCGTATGATACACGTGTGTATTGATGATTACCGTCCTCGGCTTTCTTAAGACCCTCACCTGACGGCTCGGGTCTCAATGCCGCCTCTGCGGTAATCACCAACGTTACACACTTATACCATAATGTACTATTCTCTTTCTGGTTTGGAAATTTCAGCACTCAAAAGTAAAGTTTGTATTTTCCAAAATAAATTTGTACGGGACCCTGTGTCTTTAGTTGTTGGTGGTATGTCTTTAGACGTTTGTGACAATGTTAAATATTTGGGTATTTGGTTAGACAGGAAGTTACGATGGGCTAAACAAATAAATGAATTAAGAGAAAAATGCTCAAAAGTTCTTAATGTTTTTAAAGTTTTAGCGGGGACAGGTTGGGGCATTCACCCAACAAATTTGAGGCGTTTATATATATCGTGTATTCGTAGTAGATTAGATTAAGCAAGTTTTCTTTATGGCAGTAGTTGTAAGACACATACAAGTAAGCTTGATAAAATACAGAATCAGTGTATGCGGGTAATCGGTGGATTTATTAAAACGACTCCTATTCATGTCATGGAGTGCGAACTACACCTACCGCCTTTATGTGTACGAAGACATTATCTTGCTGGGAAGTATTGGTTAAAAGCGAAATCATTTTCTAACCATAAGATTATGAATATCTTGGACGATTTGAATGTTTCTAGCCTAAATCCTTACTGGAGGTGTAAAGAAAAGCCCATTTTAGTTTTAGTTCATAGCTACCTTAAAGAGATTGCTATACATGTAAGTACACAATTAGATATGTTTACACTTAATACCTGGGTCTGCAATGTGAACATTTCGAATATAATTAAGTTCAACATAGATGTCGTAGGTAACGCTAAAAGAAGTTACAACTCGTTTGTCTTAAAACCATTATGTGATAGTTTTATTAAAAACACATATCCAAATTATTATAAAATTTATACGGACGGTTCGAAGGAAAGTAATTGTGGAGGATTAGCTATCTATGATCCGCAAGTTAGTAGTTCGGTGAAACTACGTATTGACTCAAACACCTCGATAATGTATATAGAACTGATAGCTATATCTGAAGCAATTTCTTATGTACAATCCTTGCGGCCCGGTAAATACGTTGTTCTAACAGACTCCAAGAGTGCACTACAACACATTGCTCGATGCACCTCGAATAGTCGAGGCACACCGATAGCATACAGCATCTTGGAGTCACTTTTCACACTATCCTCGAAAAATTATACAATAGTATTGCAATGGATACCATCACACGTAGGCTTGGCAGGAAATGAAGAGGCAGACTATCTCGCGAGACAAGCCTTATCTGATGGTATCCCTATGTTTTGTTTGCCGTATTGTACCGATGTTTTTTATGTAGTTAAGAATAAATGTAAACATATGTGGAACGAATACTTTGATGAGCGTTCACTAGTAAAGGGCATATGGTATAAAACAATCCAAAATAATTTGTCACGTGCTCCCTGGTTTATTAATACCGATTTACCTAGGCATACCATAGTAACCGCTATGAGGCTACGTTCCGGACACATCCCACTGAATAGTTTTGCATACCTAATGGGTAAAGTAATGTCTAAAAAGTGTACTGAGTGTGATTTGATTGAAGATGTTTTTCATATTTTAGTGGAATGTGTTCGGAATGAGGCGGAGAGGATTTCTTTTGGGTTTGCTTACGGCATTAGCTTACACGACATCGGTATATGTAATAGTATTCTTGCTATCCCCTTATCAGAGGAAGCGATATACATATATAAAATGGTTGATTGTGCCTTAAAACGTAGATAAATAAGTAAGTGAATATTTAAGTTAATTTGTCTGTAACTATGGGGATGGCATGATCATGCATGATCAAATCCTCTATTTTTCAATAAAGATTTAAAAAAAAAAAAAAACTATTGGGTACGCAGACGATCTCGCTATCCTCATCTCGGGGAAGGTGACAGGGACTATATGCAATCTCGCTCAGCAGGCGCTTCGCATAGTTGAACGGTGGTGTGCTGAGTTCGATCTCTCAGTGAACCCCACGAAAACTGAGCTAGTCATGTTTACCCAAAAACGTACGCTAGGCCCTCATCGCCTACCCAAGCTATTCGATACAGAGCTCCAGGTAACCAACGAGGTCAAATACCTGGGAGTTATCCTGGACAGTAAGTTAAATTGGAGCAGTCATCTTGACAACAAGCTTAACAGGGCCTGCATCACCTTTTGGCAATGCAGGAGGATGATAGGTAAGAAGTGGGGCCTATCCCCCAAAATTATACTGTGGCTTTACTGTGCGGTAATCCGACCCATGATCACCTACGGGGCAGTGGTCTGGTGGCCCCGTACCAAATTAATAACAGCCATAAACAAGCTGCAACGTATGCAAAGGCTCGCCTGCATGGCGATCACAGGCTGCATGAGGACAACTCCGACTGCAGCCCTCGAAGCCATACTGGGGCTTCCGCCGCTCCACCTGTTCATTCAACAAGAAGCAACGATGACGGCGGTGCGCCTTAATACGCTACAACTCTGGGGTAAGAAGTACACGCAGCATACTGCGGCACTAGAGGGACTCCAAAGCGAATTTCCCCTGGTGAAAGCTGTTAATGATCGAGTACCCAAACAGTACGTATTCGACAAGAAGTACAAAATCCAACTCCATGAGGACCACCGCTGCAAGGGACTTAGCCCCGCAGAATTGCGGATCTTCACGGATGGATCCAAAACAGGTACTGGCACTGGAGCTGGAGTCTTCTCGGAGGATCTCAATATCCACATAGCCGTACCTTTAGGTGCCCACAACACTGTCTTTCAGGCAGAATGCATGGGCATCTCCCTGGCGGCATCAGCCATCTTGGCACGGGAGGTAAAGGATCAATCCATCCGTATACTCTCTGACAGCATGGCGGTGCTGCTGGCATTAAGGAGCCACACGGTCAATTCCGGGCTAATATACGAGTGCCACCAACGCCTGAACCAGGTAGGTAACCTCAACAATATAACCATTCAATGGATTAAAGGACATAGCGACTCCCGAGGCAACGATGCAGCGGACGAGCTCGCTCGAAGAGGCTCAAGCATGGCGGCGGTGGGACCAGAACCCATCGTGCCGCTCCCTTTCGGTTATCTTCGTACGCTGGTAAGGAAACGTACCAGAGAACTTCACGCCAAGCTATGGCTAGACCACGGCGAGTGCAGGCAGGCCAAGGAGGCGCTTCCCGCCATCGACGCCCGCCTCACCAAACAAGCGCTCCGGCTGACTAAGCTGCAGCTACGCACAGTGACGGCCGCCATCACTGGACACGGTACATTTAATAAGCACCTCTTTGTTATAGGTGTCACGGATAGTCCTCTGTGTCGAGCCTGCATGGAGGAAGAAGAAACAGCAGCCCACGTGCTCCTGCACTGTCCAGGGGTTGCCCCATACAGGGCCAAGTACTTCGGTAACCCAGGTACTCTCCGCGAGATTGCCGGTAACATCAAGGGGTTGCTGGCTTTTCTCGGGGAGCTTCGGTGGATCGAATAAGATTCCCACCCGCACGCAAAACCCACGCTCCGGGCGTGGAGTTGCGGACACTAGCCCGATGCATCTATCTATCTATCTATCTAAGACTAGACTGCAGACATTACCACAAACCGCAGAGACTGTTGGGTAAAGTCCAACAGAAAAGGAGTAACTTTCTACATTTAGAGTTTAAAATAGTATTTAGTGAATAGAATTGTATGCAGAATATAACAGTGGATTAAAACGTTTTAAGATTCAGTCATACCAACACAGACTTTGGACGCGGTTTCGGATACGGAAATCTGACAGGTTCCACACTAAAGCGTCTGTAAGTCTGTTCTCCGCAGCCATTCTGTAATTTGTCCGTAGCGGATTAACTAAATCATAATAATAATAATTATGTCAATACCTAAAGACCGCTGTCAACAGAAGCCTAGTCTAGCCTAGATGCTTTAAAGGAGAAAAACATATGAAACCAAGTATTTTTGTCCATTTTATTCAGTTATGAAAATATCTTTTAAATTGTTCCGTTATTGAATGAAGAAATAGTCGAAAGCCAAACCCCGAATAATGACTTTTTAATTAGGCTATTCAGTCGGATATTTTTCAATCAAAATTATAATAATCGCCTTGAACAAACTATTAATACGAAATTATTTTTAGTACATGGCTATTTAAAAGTGTATTCACAAAAAGCATGTAAAAAATATTACGATTTTAGTAACCTTGAACTAAGCATTGAGGGCAAAACACAATGAAGCATTGTATTTCCTTTTCAATGTATACTACCCTATTTTATTTCGTAAAAACGCACGACGACCAATCAACCTATAAAAAACCAGTTTATCTAGGACTCTTAGTGCACCGGAAATATATACAAAGTGGGGCCATGTTATACTGGAAATGTATAGTAGTTCTTTTATTTATCATAACATGTCATTAAGAAATGAGAAGGAAAAAGTCAGGCATTCATACCATTACTTTAGTAATTAAACATTAGGTCTCGGAAATAGCAATATTGTTGCGTTTCAATTTTTGATGTAAAATAAAGTATATTTTTCTAGCCAAGCCCTGCAACTTTGGTTCGCGTGAAATTATTATAAAAATACTACAAAAGTTGCTTTATTAATATATTTCAATCATGATTCGAAAGGCATGTAGCGTCATCTACATACATATTATATAATATCATACTTCATCGTTGTTTTCCTCGGCAAAAATACTTTTTTTCAGAATGAAAACTACCGTCCGTCCGTCCGTCCGGTCCCGTACCGTTTCTGTATATACTGTGGTTAATCGGTTCAGTAGATTAGGTGTGACAACGTAACAACATACAAACCTAGTTTCGCATCTATAATATTAGTTAGGATTCTATTCTAAAGGTATTAAAAACATTGTTAATTACTGGTCATAGCGTAAATACTGCAGGGAAAGTTCCAGTTTCCTTCAATTTAAGTGTAGGAGTATTTCAATATTGTGTAATTGGAAATAAATTGTAACCTTTGCCTTTTTCCAAAGAAAATGTCAAGAATGATCATTAAACCTTGCACAACTCCAAGAACTACGGTTACATAACCACCCTTTTTATTTTTTGGTGGGTGGAAAATCATCGAATAACCCCTCCCGCTCTTGGGCAGAGCGAAGGGGAGTGTCAGACTTCTACTGACTAAAAACCAAACCCATGTTCCTTCTTCGCCCTTGTGTCGGAGCCGCGTTAACCTTTCGACAATCCTCAGCCCCGACTTAACCACCCTTCCAGTAAAAGAGGTCATTCCTCTGATGACCTAACATTGCTGTACCGGGCGCAGAGCCAAAGATACAGAGATTTAGATTCATCCCGAATGGGTACCCTCTGAAATATGGAACCCAGCCGTTGCCCAAATAGCGTCTATTTTTAGACACTACACAATAGTCGCAGAAAACGTATGTGAAAAATAAAAGTTTTGTAGCCCAACTGAATGCAAAATAGTGAGCCGATAGTTGTAAATCATTGGAAGGGAAAATCTCTTAAGGTGGGTGAAGTGGACCGAGAAATATCACAGACCCTTATTTCGGTTATGAGTCAGCAAGGGTGCTTTACATAACGTGATTTGTAATTCCGACAAAATCTCTACCTGCGGATAATAGTACATTATGGTACAAGTGTGTAACGTTGGTGATTACCGCAGAGGCGCCATTGAGACCCGAGCCGTCAGGTGAGGGTCTTAAGAAAGCCGAGGACGGTAATCATCAATACACACGTGTATCATACGACGTTTTTCAACACACTTGTGAAGAAAATAATACTAAAAAGTCATCTTCAACAGTTAAAACAAGTTCTATTTTTTTTTCACAATAGCGGGAAAAATTAATGCGCGCGCATCTACAGTTCTACCAACTTCAACAATTAAAACAAGTTCTTTTATTTTTTCACAATAGCGGGAAAAATTAATGCGCGCGCATCTACAGTACTACCAAGTTATCTATGCAGGCGGGAAAACACGGAACTAAAATAAATGTACTAAGTTTGACGTAGCGATGCATTTTTTCTTGACCAGTCGATCGGCCATAGACTAAAAGAATGTGGTTTTTTTATTTTTGATTTTCGCGGATAGAGTTTTAGCCACGGACAAAATGGGGATTTTTGTTTCTTTATTACAGAGAAAGCAAAAGTTATGAGTGAAAGATTAATTTATTAAAAACGTATAAGTTGAAATTATCTATTTAAATTAAAAGTTGCATGAAATGGGGAAGCACTAGGTACATTAATTTATTTTTACTATTGAACACGATCTTTTTTGTATCGAAACTTTTTTATGAACGTAGCAACTCAACCAATAAAATTTAAAAAAAAACCCTATAACTCACTAGTGAATAATAGTAATGAAAAAGTCACAGTTTGATTATAGGTGTCATTATGTGCCTAATTGCGGTGAAATTATAGCCATTTTATGAGCAAGTGTGTTGAAAAATAAGATTATTTTATTTTTGGATCATGATCATCTGCGTAGCTTTTCCTTAACTATGTTAGGTTTGCATTGTTTATATATGTCCTTAGTTGACTCAATACTGAGTTACTCTCTCGATTGTTATGGCTTGACCTTTATAAGTAATTTACAAAAACTAGAATCGATTCAAATTAGATTTTTAAAATTATTAGTAAACAAGAAAACTAAAAACAGTTGCAAAGGAGACTATAGTAGTTTATTCAAAATATGTAAAATTTTACCAGTTAGCCTTAAACATAAATACTTATTATTAGTTAACAACCATGGCAGTCGGGATAGTAACTCACTAGTCTCTAATAAGTATACTACCAGGTCGATGACAGCAGGTAAATACGATGTACCCAGAGTTAGTAATTACTATGGTGACAGAACTTTAAAAAAACGCATACCCTATTTATTGAACACTCTGCCTGCTGACATCAGACAAGAAGATAATAAAGTTAAATTCGCACTCAAACTAAAAACATATTTATTAGACAATATGTAACTTTGTAGGTATTAAGAATATTTATTTTGTATAAGTTATAGATGTACCTTATTATTATTTAAGATTATTGTAAAGAGACTCATCGATCTCACAGTTAAACTGCGTAAGCAGTTTTGTGGGGCATTGTACTTAGTTGTAAGATTTTTGAAGTTGAATAAATATCTGAAATCTGAAATCTGAAAAAATTCGAGTGTAACCTGACGAGCTGAATACTGGTGTTACATCGAGCGACTGCTTATCTGACCTCTACAACCCAATTAGGATTGGGTAATATGATACCCCTAAGGACTGGTAAGACTGATTGTCAGACTTTTGGGCAATCAATTGACAGCCAGGACCAGCTTTGCTTTTTGAGTCACGGAGGAAACTCTGACCTAGGCAAGCACAAGATCGACCCCAAGCCGTTGCTCTTATTTTGCCAAGAGGTTTATATTATAATTATTTTAGAAAGCATTACACCGTAAATCATATCTGGCGAAAGTTTTAGGCTTCATTTCCATCATAATGTCCTAGATTAGCATGGAAATCAAGTCTAGACCGTAAAGAAAAAGATAAACTGTGCAAACCGCTTACTGACGACAGTTGGTATAATAATATTTCTAAGCCAGACTCTGAATTTTAAATAAGTCTGACAAGACCGCTCTTATTATATACATATTTTATGCCATAAAGTATGAGGGATATAAATATCGTACAACTTCCTCACATATATACATATTTTCTTTGAGCGATTTTCCTTTTAAAGTTAAATCATTTTAACTGAAAGCTGAAACATGAATTTAAAAATGTATGAAACACGCTTTCAGGTTGCACTAACGAGAACTGTTTTATGTCCGATAACGATGCTCGGACAAAACTAACCTGTTCTCAGTCTGTAGTTGTGTTTACAAAAATGTACTGGACATGAATAGACATGACGATTTTGAAAATGGAGTGAAACTGAGATAACTCGTATACAGGTTTTGTCGTTATGCATCCTCGTCAAATTCAAGGACGTAACTATTACAAATGATTGTCGACTCTTCTTATAAACGGGCATCGGGAAGTTTGTACCACCATCCGTGTTATAACACGATCCGTCTGATTCTCGCCCTACCACACGCTTTCACACACACACAAACTACCGCAGACATTAATTATTATTCGATAAATTCTTAGTCTCTAAACCACGGTGCGCGGCTTATTCTGAAGTACTGTTACATTTTAAACAACTAAAAATCATCAATTTATTATTTCCTAGGTAACCTCCTCCTGAATTTTGACGAGAATGCAAAACTGCGCGTTGTATAGTGACCTACTAAATATTTTTTCCTAAAACCCGACCATGATGCAGCGTTACCAATATTCTAGCTCATGATTTAGCTTAGTATTTGTGTTCCAAGAAGTGTCAAACAGTAGCATCAATACAACTTGGACTATTGCCCACCCTAAGTACGACGCCACACATGTCATGCAGATATTGAACCAGCTTTCGAACCGAATGTAAAATGTTTGCATTACGTAACATAGCATTACGCCTGTTGTCCTCGAAAGTCCCCAGCGGTGGATTTAATAGTAGACACAATTGGAAAGCCCCATATAACAGGGGGCGACCCTATCGCCATTAATCAGGCACAAATCCAGACTCGTTAGCTTTTTCTGAGAAATTCCTGATGGAAAACCAAATGCCACTTTTCCCGATCTGGGATTCAAACACAGGACCTCATCCTCAGCAGTTGCACTCGTAACCATTTGACTAACGACGTTGCCATTACATAACTCTTACACAAAAAGCAATAACAGCTTATTGAAAACATAGAGACAATACCAAATGAAAGATGAGGGAAGGAAGAAAATGATAAATGGAGAATGAACCTACGCTCGTGGAAATAAGGTGTAAGTTACGTACGTATGAGTTATTTTGGTATACAAAATGTAATGATAATCAAAAATAACAGTCACGATATTGCAAAAAAAAACAAATAATATAAATGTAATCAATATTGTAAGGTTAATAGTAGTAAGCTAAATACTACGAATACTTGGGTTTAGAGTTAGACCCATAAATGAATGCAGACTCTTAACACAGCACCAATGCAGTTAAAATCAATGAAAAAGACACAAGGGCTTAAAAACCTAATAACACTTTACCAGAGCTAATAAAAGAGAAGATAAAACTTCTTGCAACTGAACCTCATTGTTAAGTACTGCACGTTCTTCTTGTGCTACTTCACAATTACTGAGTTGAGAAACGTTACCTAGTCCTTTAGTTTCTTGTCTAGTCATTTGTGCTATAAATATGTCTGACATTTCCTGAATTTACGAAGATTGTATTTATCTTGACAGATTGCATCTATTCCTAATTATTTTTGTTCTTCGGCATCGAGTCTAATCGGGTACAGCTGACTGAATACTGCTATTTGACATGGAGCGACTATCTATCTGACCTCCACAATCCGGTTTGTACTGGGTAATACGATGGTAAGACTGGTTGTGACACTTTTGGGTCAATGATTACCTATAACGACTGTTAGTATATGTTAGAATATTTAGCCATGAGCTCTTCCACAATATTTCTTACTTATGTATATTTTATTCAGACAAAAATAAGTACCTACCTACTTTACTACATTAGGTTTCTATTATTTTTTATTATTAGGTTTCTATTACCTACACTCACAGAATGAAATTCAATAAATGCCTACAAATCACATTTGCCCAATCAAATATTTTATGAATTGAGGTCAGTCCGTCCACCATCTCTGTAATTATCACTACGCAGCGAATGGTCCTTAAAATATGTATACGAGTATGGGCAGCAATAATATCATTTACGATAGCCATAAATAGCCCATCTATATGTATAGGTTTACGTCTACGATAACTTTCTTATATATCGTACCGCAGTTAGCTTATATGTCTATAAATCTTAATCTAAGATTCTGCCAAACCTCTCGGAACTTTTATATTGTGTGCAAATATAAAGCTGTTTACCGTTTGGCTAGTGTGGTCTATAACTTTTGATGTTGTGCAAATATTTTAGGTTGGTCGAATTGTCGGAAACGGTTTAGGAATACCTAATCAATTTTCGTTTAAAAGTGTTTTGGTGGCCTCAATTTTAACGGTGTCATCGAGCATCGAAGTCATATGAGTGTGAGTCTAAAAATAATTAGGTCGATCACCCTCAAAATTTGGGGATGATGTGAAAATCAGTTCTAATATATAGGATGTAAAGGACAGCCGTCTATTTTCCAATCTATTGAATATTTTTTCACTTACGATTTCTGTATTATTTGTAACACCGTCGCACTTGCCGCTTGTTACGTTTACGTTACATTGCGTATGCAGAAATAAAACAAATTAAATTAATTGAATGTTACCGAAATAACTTCTTGTTTCATCTTAGTATAATATTCTTAATATACCCCATCAGTCTGCGGATAGTTGTCCCTTGTGTTAGAATAGGTAACTCTGTTAGGTACTTGCCCTCTGCCATTTTATTTCCAAAATCGCCAACAACACCCCCACATTTCCGATAACTATTACGAAGAATGTTTTCTCCAAAAGTGGGTCCATCCATACTTTTCCTAGTTGACTGTGTGCGAGCCTACTGTGTCAACTCATCTCACAGCAAATATTTACTCAAGAGTGTAAGGAGACGCCCTAGTTGAACAGTTTGTAAAGGCTTCTACCCTTTCAACACAAATCCACTTTGGAAGGCGTCTTTGAGACCCGTCTTTGAAATTATTTTCTTCTTCTACTATAAAGCTTTGATCGCAATATTGATAACGGACTTATTCCACTGGATCCTTTTTGACAATACTGTGTTTTTGGATTTCTAAAATTTCTTCATTAATAACATTATTTGAATCTCAAATGTATTTATGTATCGCGAGATCTGAGTTTTGTAACTCTTAAACTTTATAACGAGTTGTCGTATCTCATGAAGTTTGAAATTAGGTGTTGCTTTTAAGTTTTGATAACCTAATTCTTTAATGAAAAGTTTATCTTTTAATACACATAATATTACATTAAGTTTGTTATTCCCAATGGTAAGGCAGAGTTGTACCTAATAGTACACCCACATTTCGCCAGTTATGTTCTAGTCCCATGTAATAAGGGGTCTATCGCTATTGCGGCAACTACAGTACTTTCACTAGTTATTATGCCTTGTGATTGTGACTGTAGCTTGGGAGTGCAATGCGTCGTTTCGGGAGTTGCTGCGTCGGGCTGCGCGGCGCCGGATGTTACCGGCGGCGAGTGCTGTGGATGCGGGGGCGTGCGGCGGCGCGTACCGTGGCGGTGGGTGCGCGGGACTCCAGGTCGAGGGGCAGCGGTTGCTCGCAGTGTTCGTTGTTGCGAGCATTCGGTGGCGTGTGGTTCGGCGTGGTGGCTTTCGGAATGACGTATTGCACTCGTAGTTTCGTTAGTTTTTTTTCTGACATTCAAAAGTGCCTGTAATGGCTTAATTGAAATAAATGCTTTGAGTTTGATTGCGCGGCTGCTAGTGAAAAGATAACTGGCCAAGTGCAAGTCGGACTTGCACATGAAGGGTTGCGTATCATGACTTCTTATAGGTTTTCCTGTAATCTATACCTGTTGAACTAATTTCTGTATTTTAATCTCAGTAGTTTCGGAGATAAGGGGGGGGGGGATGGTCGGACAGACAGACAGACAGACACACGAGTGATCCTATAAGGGTTCCGTTTTTTCCTTTTGAGGTACGGAACCCTAAAAAACTAATGTTTAAAGCCTTGGCCCGACCCGGGAATTGAAACCATACTCAGCAGGAGCGCGTGCGACTAACGAAACATTGTGTCTTTTCATATTTATTTCTAAACACAAATATTTCTCTAAACTTGTTATGAAGCATGTTACGAAGCCAACCTGCAAAGTACAGCAAACTCAGCGTATCCCACGGACAAAGACGATCGTATTACGACACCGCGCTTCAGTCGTCACCAGCTATTGTCATCGCCTTTTATCTACCTAACTTCGGTGGGAACGGACAGTAATAATACTCGTATGTTAAAATATCTAACTCTTAAGAAGTCTATTTTTATTAATTATAAGTTTTTGTGAACTTTGAAATATATCCTGTAACCAAAAAGAGGACTATTCTTGAAGAGTTTCCCGACACACGCCCCTACACATATCTGGCGCAGTCGGTACTCGTTAAAGACTTATGGTGTGGTGAAGTGAAATACCTAAAAATCAGGAAATCGCCGCATCAACCGTCTAGACGAAGAACCTATTGGAGGCCTGTCGAGGAAGCTGTTGCTACGCAGATTGGGACATCCAAAATTCGATGAAACAACACTCGCCAGCAATGCTACTCATGTAAGTACATAAGTCCTATTATTGGTTGCTATATTTCTATCGCAAGGTACTATAATAATTTTCCAAAATTTTTCACCCACGTAGTAATAGGGACCCTAGTCTTAGTAGGCGCGATCAACTCCGCATAGCGCGAAGTGACGCCTTTCGTAATTTGGAAGAAATAACAGAAAATTTTGAAACCATGACGGAATCGCGTAGTAGTTCTACATTCGACATAAGTCAAATAGATTTAGCAGATAAGATTTATAAATCACTTATACTAGTTCCGGAATTTGACGGAAATCCTAATGTTCTTACTAGATTTTTGAATTTGTGCGACCAATTAGTGCTCACTTTTATCAGTCCAGAACCAGGTCGCCAGCTTTCGAACTTATCTTTGATCAATGGGATTTTAAACAAGATTACAGGTAATGCTGCACGTACTTTGGCAACTAACGGAATTCCAAGTGACTGGAATGGTATAAGATCAACCTTAATTAATACATTTTCAGATCATAGAGATGAATCGTCATTGTATACTGACCTGTCTCTCTTAGTTCAGGGAACCGATACGATACAAGTTTTTTACGAAAAAGTTCAACACTTACTATGCACAGTTATGACATACGTCGAATTACATGAATCTATACAAAGTACCATAGAATCAAAACGAACTCTTTATAAAAAACTAGCTTTACAGAGCTTTCTGAAAGGTTTAGAAGAACCACTAGGATCTAGAATAAGATGCATGAGACCTTCAACTCTTGAAATCGCTCTTGAATACGCACAAGACGAATTAAATATACTATACCTACAAAAAAGAAATAAACCGGTACCCGCAAATGAAAAACCGCAGAATTTTACGCAGGTTTATCCTTCTACTTCTTGGTCACGTCCCAATGTTCGTTCAGGTAGGCCAGCAAATCAAAGTTTATCATTTCAAGCATACCCGAGACCTCAAATTCAGCCTTTGGGATTTCAATATCCACCACAATATCAGGTACAGCCTGCACGACCATATCAGATGAGACAACCCTACCCGAGACCTACTTATACTCAACAAATGTTCAGAGCACCCCCTACCAATATGTCAACTGGCTTTCGAATCCCCCTACACCAAGCACCTCAGAATAATTGTCCAAAACCTATGAGTGGCATTAGTTATCCCGTTGCACGTACATTACCGCCCACGAACCTCAAAGAAACACGCAGTTTGGCTCTAAATGTGAATAATGTAGCATTTCCTCAAGTTAATGAAGCGAACTTCAACGAATCGCTTAATGAAAATTATTGCTACTATGATTGTAATATCCAGAACACTGATGTTACTAACACAGACTCAACTAACCCCAACATTTTTTTAACCGATCTTGACGTTAACAATCTACCTTTTGAGGATGGCCAAAACCTTCAGAATTTAAATTTTTGCCCAACTCTGGAGAACACTGCCCCCATATAGAATTAAATTTGCACAGTAAACGCCGATTACCTTATATTCAAATAAATAATCCACCAATTAAACTTTTAATCGACACAGGCGCAAATGAATCTTTTATAAGCCCGGAAGCTTACGAAAAATTTTACCCGCATATCCCACTTGTCTATGACCCATTTTTGGTCACAAATACCCACACGACTACCCAAAACTATTACTCGTTAAGGCGACATTAGCTGCCCGCGACCTTGAGCGCGCGTTTAACTCATCGCCTAAACAAATAAGGTTGAAAATGGCGATGCGTTTGATGCTCGTGACTGCCAAAATGAACGATAGTTCGCAGATTTCATTTATTAAAAAAAAAAATACGCTGTAATGTTAAAATATTTTTACATATGTGTTTAGTTGGTTAAATTTCCTTTCTGATAGTAAAAAAAAAAATAACAGTTGTCACTCAAAATATTGAGCATTTCGAGACGAAAAAGTTTTTTCGTGTGATTTTTTTGTGATTTTGTGTTTTTTTTTTCGAGGTTCTTGATTACTTTTAGAAAATATTTTTGCATAAGTCTTTTACCTATACATTTGACTATACACTGTATTTTTTTTGGAATTGTAATAAGTAGCAATACGGCTAACTCTGCGACGAAAAACAGGTCGTTTTTACGGTGCCCCTTTAACTGCGCCTTAACTGTGCCCTGTTTCGACGAATTTAAAGATTGTATGCCGATAAAATTCCACCTATAAAGATTTCATAATTTCTTCGATGGGTTGATAGGTTGCGAACAATTAAAAAAATGGAATGCAAAAATCGACCTTGCTACATGTACGTTAGAAACTAAATTCACTAATGTTCCGATAGTTTTATATAATCCTGCATGCTTAAACTCTTATCAAATTACAATACCTGCACAAACTACTCAGATAATTAAGGTGCCAACTAATATTGCGCAAGGCGACATTTACATTGAAGAACAATCCATTTCTAATTGCTTCATCAGCGAATGCTTATCATCCGCCGAAAATAATCATACTAATGTACAAATTTCCAATCCAACAGACAACGAAATTGTAATTTCTTTAACAAAACCTATCATAGCACAGATTTATAATGAACAAACAATGCCAGTAACTCAAGTAGACACGACCGTGAATACCGATATGCGAACTCAGCAAGTATTATCGCACCTGCGCATGGAACATTTAAATGCAGAAGAGACAGCCAATTTAATTCATCTTTGCAAAGAATATTCCGAAGTATTTCATCTCGAAAATGAACCATTAACCTTTACCAATGAAATCAAACATCATATCAGAACTGTAGACGATATCCCGGTATATAGTAAAAGTTACAGATACCCTTACGTACATAAGAACGAAGTACAAAATCAAATAGAATCTATGTTACATCAAGGTATCATTCAACCATCTTCATCGCCTTGGAACGCTCCAATATGGATAGTACCAAAAAAAAGTGACGCGTCTGGTTTAGTCAATTGGCGCTTAGTCATTGACTTCCGCCAACTCAATGCAAAAACGATTAACGATAAATATCCGATCCCGAACATTAATGATATTTTAGACAAGTTAGGCAGATGTTTATACTTTTCGACGCTAGATTTAAAATCTGGATTTCTACAAATTCAACTAAATCCGTCCGATATCCCAAAAACGGCATTTAGTGTAGAGCAAGGGCATTTTGAATACGTTAGAATGCCCATGGGATTAAAAAATTCTCCGGCTACGTTCCAACGTGTTATGGACAATGTCCTTCGCGGATTGCCAAATTGTACCACTTACATGGACGATATTTTAGTATTCTCAACATCCTTACAAGAACATATAGTTAATTTACGTGCCATATTTGAACGTCTTAGAAATTCAAATTTAAAAATTCAGATGGATAAGTCGGAATTTCTCAAACATGAAACACCCTATCTTGGTCATATAATAACTACAGACGGTGTGAAGCCAAACCCTGATAAAATATCAGCCATTATAAATTATCCAATTCCGAAAACTCCTAAGCAGATTAAGGCATTCTTAGGTTTACTTGGTTATTACAGACGTTTTATACCAAATTTCGCACGTGTCACTAAACCTTTTACGTCATGTCTTAAAAAAGGCGCTAAAATAAATTTGACCCCAGAGTACTTGGCCTGCTTCGAACATTGCAAAACTCTTCTTACAAATGACCCTATTCTAACTTATCCAAATTTTAGCAAAGAATTTATTTTAACTACAGATGCCTCAAACGTGGCCTTGGGAGCAATACTTTCTCAGGGACCTATCGGTTCTGACAAACCCATAGCCTACGCGTCTAGAACTTTGAACGATAGCGAAATTAATTACTCCACGATCGAGAAAGAACTACTCGCAATAGTTTGGGCTACAAAATATTTCAGGCCTTACCTTTTTGGCAGAGAATTTAAAATTATAACGGATCACAAACCCCTAATTTGGCTTATGAATCTTAAAGAACCTGGATCACGTCTCACGAGATGGCGATTAAGGTTAGCAGAGTATGACTATACTATTGTCCATAAAAAAGGTAAAACTAATACGAATGCGGATGCTCTCTCACGTATTCAAATCAACCAAAATGAAACCATGTCCTTGTACGTTAATCATTCTGAAATATCACACTCAGATACATCTTCTACATTAACTGCTGAGGGAAACAGCCCTATACATTCTTCATCAACCCTCACAGCTCAAGGAAACAGCCCTATACATTCTTCATCAACCCTCACAGCTCACTCAGGTTTTGATAGAGAATCAAATGACCCACAGCATCAAGAAAGTACTACAGTCTCCCGACATATTGAAACCATACACACAAGTTTAGAAAACCCTGTTCTGGAAATCCCAATATCGGACGAACCTTTAAATAAATTTAAGAGACAGTTAGTGATAAATATAATAAATGGTAACCCTAGAAGTAGACCAACAACTACCCAACCTTTTCAGTCCTTTCAGAAAACTACTGTAGACATTGACGAACATAGCATTGAAGTGAGTCTTATTAACGTTATAAAGTCTCACGTCGATCCAGAACTCCAGACAGCGATTCTTGTAAATCCTATCCAAAAAATGCTTAGTATCATACCGATTTTACAGCAAACATTCGAAAATGCATCGATGAACTTAGTTTTAGTCAAACCAACTCGAAATAATAAAAAAATACCACGAAGGTATGACCAATCATCGGGGAATCAACGAAACCTACCTTTCGCTCACACAACGTTACTTCTGGCCGAAAATTAAAATAGATATTACAAAATTTATAAATGATTGTAATATATGTAGATGTGGGAAATATGACCGAAATCCGATACGCCCACAGTTCCGAGTGGTACCTCCACCAACTCAACCGTTCAAATTAGCTCACGCAGACGTTCTGACTATTGACCATGACAAATACTTAACTATCATAGATTCATTTTCTAAATACGCTCAGGCATATCTTTTACCCGATTGTACTGCACCCAATATAATAAAAGCCCTTTTAACTTACAGTACTCATTATGGGTTTCCTTTAAACTTAACTACAGATCAAGGTACCGAATTTAGTAATCAAGTAGTGTCAGAATTTCTCCGTTTGCATAAAATAGAACACCACATGACTAGTGCATACGCACCAAATGAAAACGGTATCATAGAACGTTTTCACAGTACACTTTTAGAGCACCTCCGATTATTTAAAATTACACATAAAAACGAGCCCACCCGATGTCTTATACCTTACGCGTTGATTGCCTACAATAGTTCTATCCATAGTTTAACCAAGTGTAGACCTTTTGATGTCATTTCTGGCCATTTTGATCCTCGGAATCCTATTGATTTAAATATGACGGACCGATATCTCCAAACTTATATTCAGGAACATCGTAGTAGAATGGAAACGGTGTATAAAATAATCCATGATTCTGCACTATCCGACCGTATAGATATAATGACGCGGCGTAACGTTGATAGGGAACCCGTTTTAGATTGTGAACCAAATCAAGTCATACATTTAAGAAATCCAATGGCAAGTAGACAAAAATTGGCACCCCGGTTTATTCAGGACAAAGTAGTTAAGAATTTACCTGTTCATATTTACACCGCAAAAAGTCGTGGTCCGGTTGCTAAATCACGATTAAAAAGACCACCGAAGAAATGACATTCTTCATATCATTGTTACAGGTACTTATTATTGCTGCCAGTTTTACTAATCGGTGCTCAAGACATACGTTTTGACAGCCTAGATAATGGACCGGGTATTCTACCGTTTAATCTCGCGGCTACCAAAATTATATCTCACTTCCATACATTTTTGCAAGACATTAACCTTGGAGAAATTGAATCACAAGTCAACACTATAAAATCTCAACTCGCTGTCGCTACACATAACTTATCACATGGGGACAGCACTCTCTTCAGTTATCAGATTAAACATTTGAACACAAAGTTAGAAAAGTTACGGTGCAGTTAGATACATTCAAACCAACCAGAGCTAAGAGAGGCCTGATCAATCCAATTGGTACAATCATGAAAAGTATTTCTGGAAATTTAGACAACGATGACGCTCTGAAATATGAAAATGCATTACGTATCTTAAATAAAAACGACCGAACTTTATCACAATCATTTAACAAGCATATTACTTTGTATAAAGAAATGACAATTCAGCAAAACCAGATAATCGGTAATCTCTCAAATAATCAGAGAAAATTGGAAAAAGCTCTTTCTTATGTCATTAACATGACTAATAATGATAATGAGCGAATAATTCATTACGCTCATCTTGTGCAACTTTTCGCGATTTTGACCGAAAATGTACAAGAACTACTGAGTGAAATTAATAGATTAGAAAATATATTAGCCTTTAGCAGAGATAAATCAGTTCATCATTCCATACTTTCTGTCAAAGATCTTAAAAATATGATAAAAGAACTAAAACGCCTTTATAGTCCCATAAAGTTTCCTATTACATTTAGTACTGAGTATCAGTTATATTAATTGTGCCCAGTTCCAAATAATAGTAGCGTTATTATAGTACCACCTGCACCCTGTATAGCATCCAATTCTCAGGAATTTGTGTACATAGAGGCTGAATGCCTGAAGGTAAACTCCTGGCATCTATGCGAGCAGAGGATCGTCCACCAGATTATGTCTAAAACAGACTGTATTCACAAGCTCATACAATCTCAGGAGATGGATGAAACGTGCAAAACCACGCCTGTCTCTCTGACTAAGGAAGCTCTGATTGAGCTAGACAGCTACCACTACATAATTGCTTTCCCCAACAGTACAAAAACCACAGATATAAGCAGTCTTCGTGAAATTCAAAACCAAATTAACACACAAGACGAAATACCAGTTGAATCATTGGACACAACTGGAATGTACCATACCACAATTCCATTTTATTCACTCATATTATTCGGTGCAGGCGCACTAAGCATCTGGTATTTCATTCGTCGCCGCCGTCGAGCTGCGAAATTAATTAGAGATTAAACGAACTTACCTGTGAGTGAAGTTCGATCCTAATTATATGAAGGCTTCGTCCGAAGAGATTAGCATTTGATACACTTGTAGTAACGCCTAGTACACACCATTCCACACTATTTTGAGAATATTTTTGATTTCTTCTACCTACACTTTTTTAATTTTTTTGATATTTATTTTGCTGAGGGTAGATTAGTTCACTTGATTCCTGCGCTCGCAATCCGTCTCATTTAGTTTAGAGTCTAGCCCATTACCTTCATATTTTACGATTGATAGGGGTAGACACCGAACGAGTGGGTGGGAGGGTTGCTAATCTCTTCGGACGAAGCCTTCATATAATTAGGATCGAACTTCACTCACAGGTAAGTTCGTTTAATCTCTAATTATATTTCAGGCTTCGTCCTCGAGATTAGCATTTGATACACTTGTAGACTTTTAGAGATATGAATCGTAAAATATAATTGAATGAAATCCAGGGCTTTTTGTTGCAAAGTATTTAATATTGTTGTAATCATAACAAAAAATATTAATGATTAATTACTTAATTTTACAATT
Organism: Diarsia mendica; assembly: GCA_949316265.1. Classification (NCBI taxonomy): domain Eukaryota; kingdom Metazoa; phylum Arthropoda; class Insecta; order Lepidoptera; family Noctuidae; genus Diarsia; species Diarsia mendica. The sequence goes on along the minus strand of OX438896.1, from coordinate 19,367,923 downwards.
GTTCTAATTACTTATGTTACTAAACGGTTTGCTTGTTAATTGAATCATTCATAATAGCCATACCAAAACAATCATAAGATACATTATTATTAACAGGTCTACTGTAGAATTTTGCAAATGCCTGGGAGTTGTGGCTCCAACCAGCAGCTCTCCTAATCTGGTCAATATTAACACCTAGCCTCTGCGCAGCTGATGTGGCAGCATGCCGAGTACTATGCGCAGTGAACGTGGAAGTATCAATTCCGCTTAAACTTAGAGTATGCTTTATCCATCTAGATAAAGTTTGTGCACCTACCGATTTATGAGGCTTTATAAAACTGATGAATAAGGTGTCAGTATTGATTCTGAGTCCCTCTGTCATTTCGAGGTAAGTGAGTATAGCTTGTGCTGGGCAAATCTCTGGCTTTTTATCAAAAAACGGAATAACTAGCATGGGTTGAGATGCCCCAATTCTAGAAGTTTTTATAAGGTCGGGAATTTTAATTTTAATTTCTTTAGGAGTCCTTTCAATATTACAAATTTTAATTTTTGACAATGTTTGCACTCTATGTGCAGTAACGAGAGCTAGCAGGGTAACTAATTTCTTTGAAATTTTTTCAAGGCTTAGATCTTGGTTAGGGTACCATTTTTCTAGATAATTTAATACCAGAGACGTGTCCCAGGTCTCGTTATACTTAGGCAGAGGGGGTCTAGAACGAAATACCCCCTTAAAGAATCTTTTTATATCTTCATTCCCGGAAATGTTTTCTTTAGTAATTAGACTTAAAGCCGACCGGTATGAATTTAAAGTGCCGTATTGGGCACCACCATTATACGCTAAAGTTAAGAAGTTCATAATATTTGGAATTGATACCTCATACATGTTCAATTTATTCTCATTACAATAAATGAACCACTTTTTATAGCACCCTTCATATTGTTTATAAGAGTTCTCCGAGAGTGAATTAAGCAATATATCCATAGATGAAGGTGGGATACCTCTTCTTATCATCGCCTCGCGGATAAGATCCCTGCCACCAGGGTAATGCTGTTGCGCATGTGGCGCCGACTGAAATCGGTAGATAAAATTAAATTTTCATTAGCCCTGAATATTACCATTTCCGACACTAAAAGTCTTTTAAATAATGGGTACCACGGTTGTGTTGGCCAGTGTGGGACAACCACTATACCCTTGGCGTTGTCAGACTGAATTTTTCGTAATAATTTTAATATCATAGTAAACGGTGGAAACGCATAAAAATAAAATTCTGACCAAGAAATTGTAAAAGCATTTACAGCGTACGCATCCGGATCTCTATGCCACGAGACGTATCTTGGGCATTTATTATTTAATCGACTGGCGAATAAATCTATGTTTGGGGGATTAAATATTGTTACAATTTTACTGTAGGCATAGTTTGCAAGTTGCCACTCAATATCTGGATGCGTACGTCTTGACTCTTGATCTGCTTCAAAGTTCTCAGAAGATCGAATATATGAAGCGAAAACATATAGATTTCTATGTTCGCACCATTGCCAAAGTTGCCTTGTAACATCTGTCAAATGGGGGAACTGGATGCCTCCCATCCTGTTAACGTAGGAAATAGCGGTGGTATTGTCAATCCGAAGAAGAATCTGAGAGTTAGAATAATCCTTGGCAAATATTTTAAGGCCAATATAAGCGGCCATAATTTCTAGATAATTGATGTGTTGACTGAGTTCAGCGTCTCCCCACAGGCCACTAGCTCTCTGATCTCCACATGCAATTCCCCACCCCGTTGTTGAGGCATCCGAGAAAATTTCAAGGTCATATTTATCTACTTTAATTTTACAAACAGAATGGTCGATAGCATGATCTAGAAATTATGGCCGCTTATATTGGCCTTAAAATATAAGCGTTATGGCTTCTCCTAGAGAAGTAATGGCTAAGGTAAGTTGTTTTTGTTTACTTTCAATAGCTTTATCGCGTTTAGCAATAATATCTGAGACAGCTGCTTTTATTTCTGCATTCAATTCAGGAGGATCAATCAACTTGGCATTTTCAGGAGTTAAATAATTATCTTTAAGTTCCTTACGCAGCTCTTTCGATATCCCAGTCGTAGTCCAATGTTGAAATCTTATCGACAAATCTTTTTGTATATCTCTTCCGTATTTTTTCTCTGTTGTAGGATCTGTGCCTAATATATCCAACAGCTCATTATCAAGTCCTGAGTCTTCTGTTGCAGGTATCATCGGGTCTGCAGCTGGAACAGGCTCTGGGACTACGAGTGGTGAAGGGTCCCTCGGATCCGGCGGAACTATCACAACAGACTGAATCTGGACAGAGCTTTCATCTCGTGATGTGCTGGGGATTGGATCTGGTTCCGGCTCCACCTCGGGCTGCGTTAAGTCTACATCTATTTGTAGCTCAGGAGAAGACTGATATAGGCCTGACATGACCGCTTCATTGTTTAAAAACTCCATACATTCTCCGTCTGAAAAGGAGACGTAAAGTCCCATGTAGCCTGGCAATGCGAGTCAATATTATATTGTAAGTGACAGTCCCAAGTTATGATAACACGTACTGTCCACAAACAAATTTATCAAGCACCATGAAACAGTCCCAATGTACTGATCGGTGGGCCGGGAAGTGACTGCATTCACTATGCTATACTGCACACACCATATTATCATGGTAACAATAAAATGTTGTTTTCATTGTGTCAAAATTCTTTACTCACTTGTGAGTTATATAATGATAGTCTAAAAGACTGAACTAAATTGTTACTTAGTAGGAAATTAACAGTAAGAAACAGTCCCAATGCAAGCAAGTACTGTCCGCAAACTATTATTCCCTAATTAGAGAATAATTAAATATTAATAAGTCTGGCCCATATTAGTGAAAAAATCAGTCCCATTGTACTGTCCGTAACACAAATTTTTTGAGCAGAAATAAAACTACAAATACCTATATTAGTATATATATAAACTAAACAAGAAGTAAAATAGGTATCTCGTCTATTTTCATTTTAATAACCTAACGGATCACTATGCAATCTAATTGAAATAATATTAGTGCATAAGTAGGTCAAACACTGATTCATATTTATAGCATGAAGAAAAACAAAAAACATACCTTGTAACGGTGAACGCCAGCGCAAACTTGATGTTGACGATAACTCTGAAGAATCATCCGAGTAATAACGATCACGCGATCGACGCCGCTTGCGTCTTAATTTTTTTTCTAATCTTTTAATTTTTTGTTTTATACGATCACAATTATCACCTTTTCTTTTAGGCATTATTATAACAATAACACTAGATATTAAAATAATTTTTTTCGAGCGAGCGAGTGTGGAACGGCGCGGCACTAAAAAGCGAATGAGACGGATTGCGAGCGCAGGAATCAAGTGAACTAATCTACCCTCAGCAAAATAAATATCAAAAAAATTAAAAAAGTGTAGGTAGAAGAAATCAAAAATATTCTCAAAATAGTGTGGAATGGTGTGTACTAGGCGTTACTACAAGTGTATCAAATGCTAATCTCGAGGACGAAGCCTGAAATATAATTATTACAACTGAAGCGGCTAATACCGAGTTGACAGAGGAAGAAAGAAGAGCCGCAACTTTTGGCGTCAAGGTCACCAAATAGTTGCTTATCTGGCAGGGGAGATGTTACGAAGCCAACCTGCAAAGTACAGCAAACTCAGCGTATCCCACGGACAAAGACGATCGTATTACGACACCGCGCTTCAGTCGTCACCAGCTATTGTCATCGCCTTTTATCTACCTAACTTCGGTGGGAACGGACAGTAATAATATGTTAAAATATCTAACTCTTAAGAAGTCTATTTTTATTAATTATAAGTTTTTGTGAACTTTGAAATATATCCTGTAACCAAAAAGAGGACTATTCTTGAAGAGTTTCCCGACACACGCCCCTACACATATCTAGCATTTCCTCTTTTAATTCTAATTCTTTCATTTCGTTGTGCGAACCTTAAATAAGGTTTTGATCCATCTCCCTACTTATGTAACCGAGTTACTCCGAAAGGAAGTTAACGAACCGTTCTTGATCTTGGTGCGGGATTCCATCAAATCAGCTACATGGGCAAAGTTTAATATTTATGGTTTAACTTACAGCCGTGTTACTCTGCCTTCGGATAAAAGTCAGTTTTGTTATATATATGAAATTGGATTTTTTGTGTGTCTAAACGAAATTGTTGTTGCGGATATTTTATTTGCGACTGATGATATAGTTTTAATTTCGATGCCGTTTTATTATGCCATTTCATTTTAGTAATGGAGGAATTCCAGAGGAATCATCAACATCATAATTAAGCCGAAAAACATTCACTGCTGGTCATATACTTCCCCCAAGAGTCGCCACATTGACCAGCCCCATACATCACGCTCACGCACACTGCCACTTAGGTTTGGCAATTCTTCGGGCTACGTCGGTAACCTTGGTTCTCCTGCGAATGTATTATTTTGTCCATTCGATCATGCAAGGAAACACCGAGCATAGCCATCTACATTTACCTTTGGATGTCTTTAAGCTTTCTGATGGGAATACCACAAGAATGCCTGCCATAAAATGAAATAACGATTGTGAATATTCACAATGGTAATTTTGTTATGAGGTAGACAGTATTTACCAGAAAACAATGTCAAAGCTTTACAAATTGTTCCATAATTAAAAAAAAGCTTATACCAACCGTAAAGAAACCCCCTAGTCTATCGTTCTAAAGATTCTAAACTGTCACAACCCTATGATTACTTCAAACAAATTGCAAGTAAACTTCAAAGGGCGGGACACACACTAAAAAACCCCGGAAATTTTTTACCCGTAGCTTTCAATTTTACCGAAATATTCCATTACCAGTGATTAGTAATCAGAGCTAATGGATGCCGTGAGCGCTACACTTTATGTCATGTCATGTACCTGTAATTTCGTAAGACAATATTGTATTAAACAAGAGTGCTAACCTATTATGGATTTTTTATGATGTTAGAACTCAGTAAGATGGAAATTGCAGTATGAAATAAGCTGTTGGTGAAATTTTGTGTGAATTTAGGTCAGTTATAGGAAACGCCCGCGTGAAAATGACGATTTCCATACAAACTTTCATCCCCTATTTAACTCCCTTAGGGGTTGATTTCCTTATTCCTTGTCTACATTATAAAGGGAACCTCTGTGCAAAATTTCAGCTTTCTAGGTCCAAGGGTTTGGGTTGGGCGTTGATGAGTCAGTCAGTCAGGACTTCTCTTTTTATTTATATTATATAGATTTAAGATTTATTTATGCAAGGTAGCTTCACAGCTTACAGTAAAATAACTTAAAATTATTCAAAACAATACGCCATTTACGAAGTACCAACACAAAAAAAAAATAACTAAGATAAGGTAGCCAAAAGACGTGACTCTAAAAAATTGGCCTTAAAATTTTTCATCAAAAGTGTCTCAGTGACACAGAGTCTGGATTTGTGCCCATTTAGTGGCAATAGGGTCGCGCCCTATTAAATAAATAAAAAATAAAAATAAAAAAGCCTTTATTTCTACCATAAATAAAAGAACATTTTATAAACTTGATTCGAGGAACATATAGACTTGGTTTCAACGTGGATGCAACAAATACTATTAACATATTACATTATTGACATTACATTCACAAAACATTATCAAAATTAACAATTTATTATCATTAAATATTATATTTTTAACACACATTAACATTTAACAACATTACGTTACTAACATAAAAATAGCGAATTTACATTATCAACATTCCATTATCACCATACATTATCAACATTTATACATTCATAACATTACATTGTCAACATTATATTATATTATCAACATGACATTACCGACATACATTACATTATCAACATAACATTTCATCTTTACACTAACAATATTGCATTAATTCCGTAACATTCCATAATACTGTTTCTTTATTAACATTAATATTACCTACATTAGTTCTATAACATTTATTCTTATTATTACATTAATTTTATTACATCCATTCAATAACATTTCATAATTATCCAAATAAAATTTCCATATCATGTCATTCTTCATAGCATTAATTAAATTACATTTATATATTCCATTATTTTTGTTCCTTTATGGAAGTCGCCTCTGCGGCGTAGGCCTCCCCCAGTTTTCTCCATTTTTCCCTATCTCTAGCTTGTCTCCTCCAGTCAGGTCCACATCTATCCTTAAATATATCTTCCCAGCGTTTTCGCGGTCTTCCTTGATTTCTTTTTCCTTCTCTAGGTACCCATTCCACGACTTTCTTTGTCCATCTCTCGTTCCCCATTCTACAAATATGTCCTGCCCATTTCCACTTCAGACTTCTTATTCTTTCTACTATGTCCGTTATTCTAGTTTTTTTCCTTATTTCTTCATTACTTATCCTGTCAGACAATCTTATGCCCAACATGCTTCTCTCCATTTTCCTTTGCATGACACCGAGTTTGTGCTCCTCTGATTTCCGCAGTGACCATGTTTGGCATCCATACGTAAGGCATGGAAGGATCGCTATTTCATACAACTTGCATTTTAACTTCATATTTATGTGGGTGTTCTTCATTATTTCTTTAAAACTCCAGTACTTCTTCCATGATAACGCTATTCGCCTATTGATCTCCTTTTCGGTTTGGTCTAGGAATGAAATGGATTGTCCTAAATATATGTATTCGTTAACATATTCTATGCCTTGACCATCCACAATTATTTGTGTTTCCGAACCGTTTGTTAAAATTTTGGTTTTGCTAGCATTCATGGTCAAACCAACTTTCCTGCTTTCCTCCGCCAGCTCTTGCAACATATCCCCTAGTTGTTCGGGATCTTCCGTGAACACAACGATGTCGTCTGCGAAACGTAGGTGACTTAAATATTCGCCGTCAATTTTTACGCCTTTTTCTTCCCAGTCTAGTTTTCTAAATATGGCCTCTAGAACCGACGAAAATATTTTAGGTGAGAGCGGGTCACCCTGCCTTACGCCTTTTCTTATAGTAAATGCTGGCCCTTCCACTTCCAATTTTATTTTTGAGGAATTTTTAGAGTAAATGCTATAAAGTAACTCCACATATTTGATGTCTACTCCTTGTTCCACTAGGGATTGCCATATAGCGCTATATTCCAGAGAATCGAATGCCTTGGTATAGTCAATGAAACATAAGTATAGAGTCTTGTTATATTCCTTGACTTTCTCTACTATTTGCGTGACCACTTGGATGTGATCGGTTGTCGAGTAGTGTTTGCGAAATCCCGCCTGTTCACGCGGTTGACTTTCCTCTAGGGTTCTTGTGAGTCTATTTAAAATTATTTTCGAAAATATTTTATATATGTTGGACATAAGGCTAATTGGTCTGTAGTTACTCAGGTCTCCTCTGTCACCTTTTTTATGAAGAAGGGTTATTGAAGACTCGGACCATTGTTTTGGCGTTGTCCTTTTTTGCAAAATATTGTTAAACAGTTGTTGCAGTGGGTATTGCAGAGGTTCCGAAAGAGACTGCAATATTTCATTCGTTACTTGGTCTTCTCCAGGTGCTTTGTCCTTCTTCTGAGTCTCGATAGAAAAACCAATCTCCGACGTTAGTATTTCGGGCAATGGTTCGTCGATGTAGACTTTGTCCTTTATGTGTTGCTTGAAACCGGAACTTTCTTGTGATGAGTACAAAGTTTTATAAAAGTTGGTAGCCTCTGTTACTATATCTGACCTCTTCGATATAACTTTTCCTTTCTTGTCCACCATGTTAGTTGCCCATTTTGTTGAGTTTTGAAGATTTTTGTATGCTTTTCCAATTCGCGCCCTATTACATGGGACTTAAACTTAACCGGTAAAATGTTTGTGCATTATTAGGTACATCTCTGCTTAACCCATGGGAGATTACAAGCGTGATGTAATGTTATGTAATAAAGAAATGGAACAAAAAAACAACCGTAATTAATTTGAGTCAGCCATTCTCTCCATCAGTAACTAAGTAGCTTAATCAATCAACTCGTGCGGATATAATACCAATCCCAAGTTTAGGAAATCTTACTATTTGTCTTTTGACTTTATTTAGTTTTTAGATTAGTTCAAGCTACATAGCCTGGCCCACCGTCGCAAAGTCGCATGTCTGTCGGTCTTCTACAGACTGTACTTCGGAGAGTGTGCGCAAGAGCTCCACGAGCTGATCCCACCATCTCCCTTCTTCCATCGGGAGACTAGACGTAGGTTCTGCAGGGTATCACCGATACCTAGTCGACATTCCGCACATTCGAACAAAGCGCTTTGCTGGGTCATTTATTATGCGCACAGCCAAGGAGTGGAATTCCCTGCCTGCGTCGGTTTTTCCGAGTTCATATAACCCTAATCTGTTTAAGTCGCGAGTAAACAGGCTTCTTCTGGGTAAGCTCGTTCCATCGTCGACATCATCAAGATTGAAGTCAAGAGCAAGCCCATTTATAATATATAAAAAAAAAAAGTTCGTACCTAATTAAAAAGAACCACTTGGGTCGATCTTTAGGTCAAGCCGTAGGTTGGTCGGATGATCACACATTACAAACCGAGTTTCCACCGTGCCTCGTAAAGCATGTTAAGCCATTTTGTCCCAGCTGTCATTTGTACATCTTTAATAGACAGACGTTAGAAGTAGTCCGTGGCCCGAATGTCTGTCAACCAGTCGGTTTTTTTTTTTGGTGGGTGGAAAATCATCAAATGACCCCCCCCCGCTCTTGGGCATAGCGAAGGGGAGTGTCAGACTTCTACTGACTAAAAACCGAACCCATGTTCCTTCTTTGCCCTTGTGCCGAGGCCACGTCATCTCGTACTAAAATCCGCGGCCCCAACTGTCAACCAGTCTTACAAAGGGGTATCGTATTATATTCGTATTAGTGCTAACTGGGTTGTGTAGGTCTCTTTATGTAAAATACTGGTATTCAGCTGAATCCGGTTAGACTGGAAGCCGACGTCAACATAGTTAGGAAAAGGCAAGGAAAAGCAGAATGATGAAAATGACCCATTTAAATATTTAGTTTTCCAAATTCTTCTTATCAGAAAGCATCTTTACAACAGAAACTCGTTAAAAATCTTTACGTCAGTCTCATGTATTTCTCAAAGTAAAACCATTTGCGTATTCCCCATTCACGTCAAAACTCAACATCCAATTACCCTGGACAAACAATCACTCCGTACTCTAAAAAATCCTCCTACACAAAAACGATTTTTCTTTTTACCTTTAAAAACATTTTCGTCATCACTCTCATGCTGGCGCTATCAAAGCTATAAGCTATCAAATTTTCCCCTCTGAACGCGTTCAAGTTCCTACGAGGAGCAATTTCCTTAAGCTGAATTTCATGAGCAATATACATACTTCATATAAAACATTGTTTTAGCTAACGGTTGAACGTGTTAGCTCATTTTCTTTTTAAGGTGATCATCGATTATGTGGATGAGTACACTCCGTATTTACGACAGAAATTGTTTCGCTGTCTACGACCTCGCCTGACTTTGAGTTCCTAGCTATGTATTCTTTAGTAACAGTTAATTTATTTATAGTTTATTTGAACTGTGAATAATTTAACTCGTACGTACTATAAACTGTCTAACTGTAGTAACATATTATATACATTAACTCACGTCCTTTTCCCATGGGGGTTAGCTAAATCTACAGAACACCACCTGCTGCTATGATCCTTACATACTCGTTTTGCCTCGTCCACATTCAAACATCTGATCATATACGCACGCTGGTTACGATAAGGTACTGCTGTAACATGTTTCCTTTACTATCTATTTCAAATGTTTCGTCAATTAAAATTTTAAATTTTTAACTCATTCCACTTTGTAAACTCAACCGTAAAAGTAGACTGTTTCTAAAATTATAACAATTTCGTCCTAAACATTAACATTTGACATTTCGCAAGTAAATTGAGAGGTAACTTTAAACTTTTGAATTTGGTTCAAAACGACCTCAAACGTTTCAAAGCTAAGTGTCTACTTCAGTAAGTACTTATCAAAATGTAAAAGTTGTCTTGTTTCAATGTTAACTTTCGTACCGTTTGGAAGGAACCTCGTTAAATATCCGTGGCCCGTACTAATGGAACGGCCTTATAGTGTATGCGCAGTGCGATAGATGGCGCTTTCTAATCCAGGGACTAATGAATTCACACAGAATCACACAGACTAACACGAGTCTTAACCCAAACATCGGTAAACCGTGTCATTACAGCCCTAGAACATGGTTCAGGCGCCGTCGATTCCACTTAAGTACTATGCATATTTTGCGCATTATTCCTTACGATGTCGAATTCGCCTTGAGCTGTAACTGGCAGTTAAACAAAATGTGTCACATTACGTCCTACATTACTATTGCAGAGCTGTTATGCTTCAGTGAATACTTTATGAGTTATTTAGTCATATTTTATGCGGCATTATACTAGATTGTGCTGAATTGATAATTTATGGCTTGATTGCAACCATTTGTGTGTTGTCGTTAAGTTTTATTAGAATGGTCTTGATGTTGTGTACATTGTAAAAGTAAATGTTCTTTCATTTACTTTTCTAAGGAGAACGTGAAACAATTTGCTGACTTTATGTTAATTTCTCTTAATTAAACATTTTGTTGGAATTGATTATTATGCAAAAACAAGAGCATAATTATCTACCTATCAGTATTCATGTCATTACAATTCACGTTTTAAGTGTCAGTAAACACGTCATCATCATATGAACCGAATCATTAATCACTCGATCTAAATGTTTCCATTTTCAATTTAAACCCGAGTCTTCAAATTCGTCAATAATTTTCAAACAGTACAAAAGCTTCGCGTAATCCCCATTTACTGGCTGTAGCACATAATTAATATATTCAACCCACATCAAATGTGAGCAATGGACCGAAAAATGCCATGGCAGATTATACTCCGTTAAACATCCCGGCATAACACCTCGACATAATCCGAAAATGGCCACCACCCTTTACATAAAGGCGATAGACAAATAACTGTGCGCAGAATCTTTCGCTCAATATAATTGCCAGGGAGAATATTTCCTAAAGGCTGGTATGACTTTTCCAAATAAATTGTTCTTTTGATTAATACCGTAATTATGGCTGTATAGAGTGCCATCCATTTTTGTAATAGCTAACGTTTTATTAAGTCTGGGAGACTATTAATTTGATGAGACTATAGGTAATAGAATTATATTATTATTTAGTGTGGTTCTTTATTTACTGAAAAGGGTAGTATTATTTCTGCTTTTTGTCCAACATTCTTGTTTCTAACCATAACTAAATTAATTTGGGTAAGGGATGTAGAAAATAATGCTAAAATTAACCTCAAAACATATTTAGGGTGATGTCACCTTCACTTTTAGCCTCTCTTGGCTATATTCAGCAAAATAATGATGTTTACCAAGTTGCCATTAAGGTGTAGCGTAGACCTAAACCAATGTAAGCCGCAAATTAATTGCTTACTTACAAGTCATAAAAGCGAATGTTAATTATCACAATCACACTAAACGACAACCCTAGTTCCTTATTCAGACGATCTTATGAACGAAGACGCGTACAAAGGTAAGTAATTGGTAGGCCAAAATAAGTTCAAAGGAGTTTCGCATCTGTAATAATGGCAATAAAGATCACGTTTTAACGATTACTACATATTAGAAAGTTACTGTCGTTCCCTTGTGGTAATCTAATCAACGTTGTATGCTGTGTGCACTGAACTGGAACGTTGCGAGGGAGGTTACGTAATTTTCTTCAGAAGGAAAATATTCGAGAATTTATGAACTCTGTCATTTTATAGGCCCGACTTATTAACATATTTTTAATGTTATATAATTCGTTCGTGTTTGGTTCGAAGTTTTAGGTCTTTATAATTATGAAGTTAATTAGAGCTGAAGTTTTGTTTAAAGGAAAGTTTCTAGAAAACGCTTTTAATGAAATAACACGTCCTTAAAAGTTACACAACGTTATCTGACACTTAAAGTTGAAGGTTAATTGTTTTGTAGCACAAACTCGAAGTCATGGCATTCAATTTACTCTATAGGCTCTTTAATTCAATTTTTAAGAACAATCACTGAACAAACAACTATATTCTTTAGATGTAGCAGTATTAGCACATAATTTGCTATAGTTAGTAGTAGTCATTATAATATCTATCTCTATCTAATATATAAAATTCTCGTGTCACAGTTTTCGATGCCAAACTCCTCCGAAACGGCTTGACCGATTTTGATGAAATTTTTTGTGCGTATCGGGTATCTATGAGAATCGGCCAACATCTATTTTTCATCTTTTTTTTTTTTTCTGAAATTATTTATATGGCAAAACAACGTTTGCCGGGTCAGCTAGTTTAGTCTAAAAACATATTCAGTAACCACATCTTCTCTTTCATCGTGAGATTTGTGCCTAACCTGGAGTCAGAGGTTTTACGCTGCCCATGGGTCTCGGACTTAGTTTTACATGCCGTCAAGAAATATCTCTTATACATACTTATTTCCTCACAATGTTTTTCATTACCGAAGCAAGCGATAATTAAACACATATGAATCCGGAAAATCAGGGGCCGTATTTTTGAATCAATAGAATTCCAAATCGTGTACGAAATCGCAGAATTCATCACGTCATTTCTACTGGTAGAATATCGGAAACGAGTGGGTCGGACCACTCGTTGCAAAATTCACGGGTATGAATATTCTAAAATAGCGATTTCGTACGGATTCGCATACGAATTCTGCGATTTCGTACACGATTTGGAATTATATTGATTCAAAAATACGGCCCCTGAGGTCTTGGGTTCGAACTCGAGACCTATCAGACTTGTCAAATCGAACGGTTACACCATTGAACTATTTTACTTACGTATTTACCTATGTCGTATATCCAAAACCGCAGTAAACGGCAACACGGCAGGCCCAGAAGGAGATGGGGGTATGAACTCGCCTCTTCTCTCAAAGATTGGGACTCTATTGGTTGATAATAATAATGTACCTATAACCATATCCTTTACGAGGAGCACGTGGCTTAATAATACCTGCCACTCGGTTCAATCTTTAGGTTAAGCCGCGCTTGCCTAGGTTGGCCTGTGGATGGGTGACCGCCCATTTCATACCAAATTTCCTCAGTGCCTCGGGAAGCACGTTAAGCTGTTGGTTCCAGCTGTCATTATATTGATCTTTGGCAGTCGTTACAGGTAGTCAGTGACCTGAAAGTCTAACAACCAGTCTTACCAAAGGGTATCGTATTACCCAGTGTGAACTGGGTTGTGGAGGTCTGATAGGCAGTCGCTCCATGTAAAATACTGGTATTCAGCTGCATCCGATTAGACTGGAAGCCGACCCCAACACAGTTGTCCCGCCGACAAACTGCTGCGCAGTTTGGTGGGTGCATAAAATATTGAAAATGTTTGGTCCTCAATAAATGATTTATTTATTTATTATTATTATTAGTTGGGAGATGCCTAGGCAGATAATTATGAACTCTATCCTTTACGTAGCCATTAATTAATTACATGGAAAAGAGTTAAAATGCGAAGTTAAACTACACTCCTGTCCTCACTGGAACTTAGTACTCAATTTAATTGCCAACGCGAGTGTGGTTATGTAAAAACCAAGTTGCTGCAAAGGGATGACTCTTCGTTTTGCCAGTTCGCTTTCATTCGTTTTACGCAGTGAAAACGCTGCGTCACAGTAGCGTTATCGAGCCGTGCGGTGTAGTAACGCCACTGAAATATTAGGGAAGTTAGAGTAATAGGTGGGAGCTTTGTTTTTGGCGTCGCTGCGGCTGATTTGTTATCTTGTTTTGGCTATTTTATTTTGGTAATAGATTCGTCTCTTGTTTGGCTTGAAATCTGGTTTAAAAAAAGTTTTTCTGTTATTCACACACCTTTTGATTTAAGACTGTGGAAACTTAAAATGTCACTTACGGGATATCTTCCGTGATTATTATTGGTTTTGAGTTCCCGATATTTCGACGCTGTTGCAAGCGCCATGATCGCGGGAAAATTGCATTGGAGAAATGCGGGTGGATGGAAAAAGTTGTTAGGAGCAGACGAAAACCCAAAAAACCTGGTGATACTGTGAGTGTGTTTTGCCGTGACTTAGTGTCGAGTTCCAGTAGTGCGCGTAATAAAAGACAAAGAAAGAGGGTAGACAGATTCGTCTGCTCCTAACAACTTTTTCCATCCACCCGCATTTCTCCAGTCAACCCGCGATCATGGCGCTTGCAACAGCGTCGAAATATCGGGAACTCAAAACCAATAATAATCACGGAAGATATCCCGTAAGTGACATTTTAAATATTGTAGTTATGAACCGTGAAAGCTTAAAACTGTGGAAACTTAATTGCAAATTAATTCATGAATATTACTCTAATTAATGTTTCTACATCAAGGTTTTCTTCTATTATTCGTAAAAATGATACCTAACACGGCAGATTAGAATAAATAAATAGTTTTCTAAAATGTTATTTATTTAAAAGGTCACTTTGCTTTGACTCAAATGCAACTTAGGTACCAGGGAACAAGCATCGTCAAGGTGGTTTAAAAGAAACAAAATTGTATGTCTTGTTATGTCGTCGTGTGTGCATTTTATTCAAAATAGCTGCGTCATAAACGTATTGTATCTATCAAAAAATATTTTGTTTGAATGTCAACTGTACTTTTATGCATCGTTTCTTATATGCTCACGACTTTTCACATGGGGAAAGCCTGCTAGAATCCTCCAAACTCCTTTTAACTCGTCCACATTCATACATCTGGTCACATATCTTTTCTGAAGAACGTCACCAATAAAATTAATGATTGTCTAAAAATAATGTTTGTCTTACATTTTTATTGTGACAGTTACAATTTAGCAGATAGCTATTAATTTTTTTTTAAAAAACCTGCTTGATGAAAATTGCGGGCGTTTTCAGGCGTCCTAGGCGAATAATTTTCCCCAGTCACTTTCATAAGCCACTACTAAGAAGACAAACTATAAAAAGCGAAGAATATTTTTAATATTCGTAACTCTCGTCTTCAAAAATGTCCGTCAGCAAAAACTTCATCAAGTTATTTTTATATTATGTTCTTAAAATCTCGTAGAATCCAGAGCCGCTGATTTACTACCAGAAAGTTTAATTATGTTAATTTTATTTGTTTATGCTCAGTTACTTGAGGATTAACTTGTAGAAATCTCGTCGAAATAAAAGCGGTGTCTTTATAACATTGTTTCGTTTTCTTAGGAAATGTTTACACGGTCGTTTTACAAGCAGTAAATATTCTGTAAATAGACCTTTTTCAAGGTTCGACAACTTTGCGTCAAAAATGTAATTAAACTGTCTGAGTTTTCTGAAGGTGCTTTAAGCTGAGCAAAGAGATTACCCTGATCATAAAAAAGGATTACGTCTTTTATAATAAAGTTTGGCGCGTTTTTAATAACGAAACTTGTAATATTGAAACGGGGTTCATTGTAAGATTCTCTAGACTTCCACGTGTTCGGTTTTTTTTTACAGAGGCCTTTTCATATAATTTTATTTCATTGTCTAAGTATTGCCCTCTGCTGAATATTATTCACTAAAACCTTCCTCTAGGTTCGAGAAGCACTCTACCTATTGGTGAAAACAACGTGAAAATCGGTGCAGTAGTTTTACCCCCTTATTAATAAAAAAAAGTTAAGCCTGCTTAAACTTACGCTTGGTTTATCTCGCATGCTGTCCCTTTCTTTTGAATATTTTTGAAGTGAGACGGCATGCGAGATAAACCAAGCGTAAGTTTAAGCAGGCTTAACTTTTTTTTATTAATAAGGCCGTTATAGAGTTTATCGCGAACAGACAGA
Organism: Diarsia mendica; assembly: GCA_949316265.1. Classification (NCBI taxonomy): domain Eukaryota; kingdom Metazoa; phylum Arthropoda; class Insecta; order Lepidoptera; family Noctuidae; genus Diarsia; species Diarsia mendica. The sequence continues at coordinate 19,352,145 of OX438896.1, read as the reverse complement.
CGTGGCGGAGGACTTTGTTTTAACCGACTCTCAATTCGATTGGTATGTTTTTTTTTTTTAATATAATACCTATGTTTAACAAATAAAGATTCTGATTCTGATTCTGTAGTGATTTAACCATTTTGTTTATAATATGTCCTTTGTGAGGTTTATAATAACTTTTTCTTCTTTTCTCGTGTATCTAGTGTTGCCAAGAGAAGAACAAGATACTGACAGCAGAATAACTTATTACGTGCTTAGTTTTTATTATAGGTCACACTAATTCATGCATACACTTTTTTTTTTTAAAATTAAATACCAAGTCATGCAAATACCTATCTCACTTACCACATCAAAGCGACAACAAACACATCCACGAAACGAAATAAACACACAACACATACAAATAAGTCAAAGAACCAATTACTTGAAAGACTGAAACAATTTCCCGTAAACAAGAGCAGAATAATTAAGAGGGCTCGTGTAGTCGCGTTACGTTACGCACCACACAATGACTTCGCGTAAATGCTCGCCCCATAATGACGCAAACTAATTTATTCATCAGTACCAACCTGCAACTCAATTGCGTAACACAATCTGAAGGAGTTTAAAGGAAAGTAATATATTTCCTTTTTTATTTGGGAAAAGTCCGCCACACTATTCCCAAACCACTTCAACTCATGAAAGTTAGAATACATTGGTAGACCAACAGAAAAGCGCAGAGACAATGAAATTTGAGACCAGAGAAACAATTAATAATACTTAATACATTGCTTGTTATCTTAGATATATGTTGATTTTGTTTCAATGTTGATAATACAGTGAATATTGTTCCTGGCATCACCTGCATCTCAATTGCGTAACACATTTTCTATCACAATCAAAAAGATTTTGAAAGGAAACTATTATTGCATTGCTTGTTATATTATACGTAACATTCGTTGGCTAGACAGCGATAACGCAATGAGTAACATCCTATATTTGTTTGGTTTGATTAGCGTTTCGATTAGTACACACGGCGACGCATCAAGCTGTATATTCCAGGGTAACACTGTGTGTGTAGGTGTACTACAAGGTACATCTCTATATAACCCTCCACTCAATTCTGGAGTGATGTCTTGTTATGCAAATGCTCCAAAAAAATAAAAAAAAAAACCAAACCATCCGCAAAATACCGCATCAAATTCCATTGTGAAGCTTAGAAGGTCTATAGGCAGTAACACAGAAGTCTTCGAATAGCTTTTGTCTTATAGGTTCTATGAACAGATATAGATACACATCTAAAAATATAGAAACAGATAGACAATGATACAGTTAGATATAGAAGATGGTATCTTTGTTCGTAATGTAAATTCGAAACTATTACGTAATTATGTTGTGGGGTTCGGAAGTAGGATGAATCATTATCGTCGAGGTTGTTCCATTTTATGTTAGAGAATAGTGTGGTGGGTAGATAATATCCGGGTTGTAATAAGCTCTCAAGTGTTGAGTATCAGTTTTAATATTTATGAAAGGATATTGCCAAGGTCTTTAGTTAGTTATTTTGATACTTCTGTTATGACACAAAATCTAGCCTTTTCTCAATTATATTGGGGTCAGTTTCCAATCTGACTGGCAGAACTTGAATACGAGATCACCACTTCACGTGTTCGGCGTTAAGTTACATGCTTAACGAGGCTTATGTCACAGTAAGCTAATTGGTTTACTACAACGTAACAACTCAAGAACCTAAATCTAAAATTTAATGAACAGAAACTTCGAATAGTTTCTTTAACGCAACGCCATAGAACATAGTTCAAAAAAAGGGGCCGCTTGGTTTTCATATGAATCGTGATACTTGCATTGTGTAAGTATTTATAACTACTTGTTGGTTTGGTTCTACAATATGACCGGTGTTTTGACGTCGGGCCCCAACGTTTTAAGAGCTCGAGCCTTATGGATATAGAATTTGATCCAAAACACTGAAAAAGATCTAGATTTTCTTGACGCAAAAGTATGTTCACTCCTCTTTAACCCTTTTCAATCTTCAATCCTTTTATCAAAAAGGTCAGTCGGCAAGTCAATCATATCATTAACCCTAGGCATTGATTTTCAATAGTCACATTATGTTATCACATCGCGTGACTAGCTTCCACTTTCATTGAATCCGACGGTCATATGATATGAACACGCAAACAATAGGTGATTTGATGTGTAAAAACTTTATTTTTTGTGTGGGGTTTTTTTTGGTAATAACTAGGTATATTTAGGCGTCATTGTGATCAGTCGCGCTGGTGTGTCCTAGAACCTAATATCTGGAGAGGTGTGAGTTCTACCAATCCGCAGCGGTTTTGCGTGGACCGTGGTAGATTACAGAATATTGCATTTTACAAAGACTGATGATTCCTCGTGTCCACCCCGGTTTTTTCACCAGGGTGGACAGTGCAGACATGGCTTGTTTCAAATATTATCGCTGGCCGCTACTAGTGACTCGATTTCAAACATGAGTATCCTCATTGACCACCAATGACGGACAGTAACACAACTTAATGAAATCATTCCAAGTAACCAACATTTAGAACTATTTTATTACTTTATCTGACTTAATTATTTTTAGAAGTTGTATTGCTGTCCAGTACATTACAACCGCACAAAGAACAGGCTCAATAAAATTATGAACATGCCTATGAATTCCTGTATGTCAAATCAAATCAAAAGTAATTTAATCACACTAGGCTGATAATCAGCACTTTTTGAACGTGAAATTATGTAATTAAAAAAACATATTTCAAGTCATAAAGCCCGTAAAATCAATACGACTAATAAACCTCACCTAATAACGCCTTCAGGTCACGGATCACTAAATACATGTCATTATGATTACGTTAATTAACATACAAAACTAACAATAATCACCAAGAACAATTAAATTGCCTCGTGGTCAAATTATTGCCTCGGGCCTCTGAATTATTAAATCACCTAAATCAATATTATCACCTGAGCAATTTGGTATTCCAACGGCAGGTTTCTTCAAAAGTTTATTAATGAACTGAGAAGTCTGTTGTCTTTATTATTAACTTAAAATTTTGTTACTTGCTTAACTTATTTTAATCATTTCGTAATTATTCTACTTGATAATTCTTTAAGTGTTCATTCTGTCTTTTTACTTACGGACATTGTCTTTTTACCCGACTACGGCGAAGCCAAAAGGAAGGGTAATGATTTTGGCAGTCTATGTATGTATGTATGTTCCACCGTAGCGCGTAAACTACTGAACGGATTTTAATAAATTAGGTGTCAATAGATTCGTAAGAATAGACGGAATTTAAATGTCAAAAACTTACCTCAAAAAATATTAAATTGAGATATTCATAGCAAGTTTGGTATCAAATGAAAGGTCTTGGCGAGCACATTACAAATATGTATTTTAACATAGTTTAAGTACACACAAAAATAAAATTCAAATAAAAAAAATATGTTCAAAAATCTAAAACCCGACTAACAAAATCGCGGTCCTAAAAGTAGAAAACAAGAAAATAATTATTGTCTGTTAATCTTCGTAGTCGCATGCCACCTTGCTAATGGCAATTAGCAGCTGACTTCTGTATCAATGAGAACGCCACGAAGGAGCATCAGGTATCAGTGGCATGTGACTACGAAGAATATCAGACAAGAATTATTTTCTTGTTTTCTACTTTTAAGACCGCGATTTTGTTAGTAGTCGGGTTTTAGATTTTTGAACATATTTTTTTTTATTACCCGATTGCGGCGAACCCCAAAAGGAGGGTTATTTTGGAGGGTGGGAAATCATCAAATACTCTGGACGGAGCGGTAGGGAGTGTCAGACTTCTACTGACTAAAAAACACCCATGTTCCTTCTTAGCCCTTTGTGTCCGAGGCTGCGGTGTCTCTTCCGAACAACCCGTAGCCCACGGCCCAGACCTTGTCTTTTCGCTAGATATTTACAGCCGGCCAGTTAACTTGGATCAATCTTCAGGGTAAACCGCGCTTGTCTTGGTTGGTCTATAGATGGGAGAGTTTCTTACATGCCTTACAGAGCATGTTAAGCGGCTGTCATTTGTATATCTTTGACAGTTCTAACAAATCTTCAGTGACTCGAAAGTTTGACAACCACTTTTACCAAGGGGTATCATATTACCCGGTACTAGCTGAGTTGAAGAGATCAAGTAAGCAGTCACTTCTTGTAAAATACTGGTATTCAGCTGCATCAGGATGGACTGGAAGCCGACCCCAATATAGTTGGGAAAAGCCTAGGCAGGTGATTTTGTTTTCTTACATCGAACATCGAATCCAGGACTTCATACTCAGTAGTCATGCTTGCAACCACTATACAAATGAGGCAGTCATCTTTAGGTTCATCATCATCATCATTTCAGCCGAAAGACGTCCACTGCTGGACATAGACCTCCCCTAAGTGTCGCCACATTGACCGGTCCCGTGCGTCTCGCATCCAGCGGATCCCCGCAACCTTCACCAGGTCATCGGTCCACCTAGTGGGAGGCCTTCCCGTTGGAAGGCCTCCCGGGACGACGTCAACGTTCAACGTCTTCCGGTTTGCGGTCGCCACTCCAGAACTTTCCGGGCATCCGTTCTGCGAGCAATGTGCCCTGCCCACTGCCACTTAAGTTTGGCAATTGTTTATCTTTAGGTTGTCTTATCATAAAGTAGCTGATGCTCGCGACATCGCCCGCGTGGATTTCGGATATTGACAAATTATAAAATAAAATCTTCGTCGAGCACCACTCGATCCATTCGTGACATAAACAGCATGAAAATCAGTGCAGTAGTTTTTGAGCTTATGGTAAACAGACAGACAGACGCGGCGGAGGACTTTGTTTTATAATATGTAGTGATATCGGTTTTGTGGCGTACAGACACACAGCACATAGGCTTACTTAGAAAAGAGGAAGAATCTCAAAATTCAGAGTCGTTTTCTATGCAAAAAATTTCCAACTTCCCAGTTCTAATAGCAGTTCATGTTCTACATCCATTCAATTTAAAGCAACCTTGATATAACTTTGTTCAGAACCCTATACTTTACTTCAGCACCGTGGTTTCAAATTATCTAAAGTGACCTGTAAAGCTAACATAAACTGCTGTTTTACAGCACTGACATTGTTTCTAACAATATCTTTAAAATCTGCAGTAAAATGTCGTCTCCGTCAGAATGGCTGGTTGCCTGTGGCTTTGGTCTATGAGAGTTGATTAGAAAATTGCTACATAATTGCTTATATTTGCTACATTTAATAAATAATTGCTACATACTATATATATTTAGAAATAACATTTTTTTTTTGTACAGCCATCCTGACGTTTGGTTGGCTGGTCGCCTCCTAGTTTAAAGCCAAGCATGCAGAGTTTCCCGAAAAGTATTGCGTCAATAATTGCTACATATTTGCTTCATTTATCTAATTTAGTGGTATCTTCAAACATATGTTAAATAAAGGTAGCAATTATTTTAATTATCCCAAAGAAAAGCGCCTGATAAAACAATAAAGGCAAATACTTAGTTATGTTGTAAACCGATTCAACATAACTAAGTATTTGCCTTTATTGTTTTATCAGGCACTTTTAATTAAAATAATTGCTACATCCTTTATTTAACATGTTTGAAGATACAACTAAATTAGATAAATGAAGCAATTATGTAGCAATTATTGACGCAATACATTTCGGGAAACTCTGCATGCTTGGCTTTAAACTAGGAGGCGACCAGCCAACCAAACGTCAGGATGGCTGTACAAAAAAAATATGTTATTTCTAAATATATATAGTATGTAGCAATTATTTATTAAATGTAGCAAATATAAGCAATTAGGTAGCAATTTTCTAATCAACTCTCATAGACCAAAGCCACAGGCAACCAGCCATTCTGATGGAGACAAAATGTCAGGGTTTACTTGGTTAGGTAATTGAGCGAAACGACGAGCTTGTTGATCGTATACATAGTTGCATTCGATGTAGAGTATAAAACTCAGTTTTAAATAGTGAATTTAGGTTTACATTTTGCATCTTTGTTTTCTTCTAACCTAACCTGCACTGGGCCCAAATTGGTGGATTACGAAAAATATCTTTAACAGACCAGATTTAAGAGTCCCAGCAGTGGGAACAGTAAATACCAATATGGTAACATCATCATCATCATCATTTCAGCCGAAAGACGTCCATCGCTGGACATACACCTCCAAGTGTCACCACATTGACCGGTCCCGTGATTCTCGCATCAAGGGGATCCCCACAACCTTTAACATTGGGTAACATAAAGAGCCTATTATTCTCTTATTCGTAGAGCACAGACCTCTTCTTTGTGAAACGGCAACGACATTCGCCATCACTCTTATGCTGATGAGTGGCACAATCATGTCTTCGATTTTTCTGCTCAAAAACATGCCCGATTCCGCACTGGGCCCGAGTGATGCAATGCGTCCTATAATCTCATTTTCTTTTGGGTAAGGATCTCTGTTATAGAAGAGGGTAAATAGTAGGTCTTTTGTGCAACGTACCCTACGCCCACTTCATAACTCATGAGCAATGACGCTGGTAATGATAATAGCTGGAATAATTATGTTGTGGATGTCATAAAATGTATAAATCGAAAATAAAACAACATTGGAGGAAGAATTTGACTGTTGACAAAGGTCAAATTAAATTCAAACAATTAATTATATTGTTACAATAAACCTCGTCTTTTAAATGAGGTAAAGGTAGGTACATTAGACAACGTTGGAGCAGATTCAATCACGAAGATGGACAGTAAAAGCTCTCGCAAAATTTACCTTTAAGTGGTGAAACGATGTTAAATGTTTGTTTAATACCGGTAAGTAGTTTGTCTACGAAATAATTGTCTACAATATTATTTGAAGGAAGATAGGTATAATGAACTAGACTCTATGTTATTACACTAGAAGGTAATGAAGAGCTGTACAAATAAAGTGTGCTATCTTAAGCTGGTTGAAATCTAAATTTAGAAGGAAACCAAATGTTTTCCTTACATTACATATTACATACATACTACATATTATGTTCTCATTGTTTAGCATTTTGGCATAAAATGTTAAAAAAGTATTCAGATGACTTTCCAACGACCCCTTTTATGGCATTTTTTAAGTACCTGAATGTTAAATGTTTCGTTATATAAATAAAAAAGCACAGACAAAAGCGCAGAAGTATTTAGCAGGGTACCAGGATCGCAGTCGAGGCAGGAAGTCGTAAATACGGTTTTATTTGAAATGTGCTGGAACGCAAGCATTGTGTGAATGTAACGGTACCCAGGGGTCATGTAACTCGCACAACTCTAGAACATTTTATTTGGGACCGGACCATGCCTGTTTAGTACTAATATACGCGCTTTATTACATCTTCTGTATGTAAAATTTTTGTGTCCGGGCCTGCTTATGCGTTAGTGGAAATTCCTAAGTTTATGATCTACACAGAGATGCGTGTTTATTTCCGCTTCCTTAAGATTAAACTAGGCCTGAAAATAATTAAAACGGTTGTAGTAACTTAAAGTTTTCAGGAAACACCTACATAATAATTTGCAAACCTAATTTAAAACATAAAATTACTGTCAGCGCAGTGGACTTAAAATTCCTGCATCATTTTATACAAGAATAATTTTCATAAAAATGCTATTCGAGTAAGCAAGTGGTTTATGAATACATATGTACAGCAGTCGACACATCCGTCCTACTTGAATATGTGATGGGCCAACAAACGCTCGTTACCATAACCGACAAAAATGGAACAACTACATCTTGATAAAGTAGACATTAATTTATTACGTGAAACGTAACGTTTTCCGAGCCATTGTTAATCACGTGAGACGGAACACCGATTCAGCAATTCAACGTCATCCAACGGTGCGAATACCTGTTCGATTTTCCAATTTGCTTTCTTTATTAGAATTCTGGGGGCGTTCGGAAACGGCAGGCAGTTTGTCCGCGGTCACCGCGCCTGGCAATTTCGCCTTCGTTTTTGTTCGTATTTTCTTTTAATTCACAAAATAGCGGTTTGTACCAATAAATCTTCAGTACTGTGAGCACAATGCTGCTGTCGTACGTTGAATGTTTCTTTTTGTAAAAGAGTTCTAGTCTCAAAAGGAGGTTTTCTCTATCTGAAAATAGGGTGATAAATGTTGGTTACGTTGTAAGTTCTAGAAAACTTATTAGTTAGTAGTATGTTTCTAAGCGTCCAGTAGCAAGAAAGCTCCCATGGGTATCGTGAGGAACTATTTATTGTTCAGTGTGGCAATATCCCGAGAATCTGTTGCTAAGGGGCGTGTCATCTTGCTTTGGCAAGTTAAAACCAATAATAGAGTTTGCGCATCTTATCCACTTTATATTGACCTCAGTTTCAAGAGAAATTGACTGTGCTTTGACCTTATTTCTGTTCAGCAGTTTGATTAAAAGCCCTGTAATCTATTATGAATTAGCCCATTTTTTATGTCAAAGACTTCGTGCCTAATTTGTAAGGAAATAAGTACCTTCATGTAAAAAAGTATCGCAAAGAAGTGATGTTACGTAAAAAGAATATTAATCGCAGGAAATTATAATTAATTAGCGCTCACGCTAATTCTCTGAGCCGAAAAATAAGTCAGGATAATCTACTAATTATATTACTGAAATGTTTTTTGCTTTTTACGCTTCGATAATTTGTAGACCTATAAAGGTGACTATTTGAAGGCATACATTAATTAAAATATGAGATCATACTTAAACATCATCTGCCTAGCTTTATGTCAAACTAGCTTTTGCCAGCAGCTTCGCCCGCGTGAAAAAAATCGATTTTCCATACAAACTTTCATCAGCTATTAACTCCTTTAGGGGTTGAATTTCAAAAAAATCTTGCTTATTCCTTGTCTACGTTTTAAAGGGAACCTCTGTGCAAAATTTCAGCTTTCTATGTCCAAGGGTTTGGGCTGGGCGTTGATGAGTCAGTCAGTCAGTCAGAACTTCTCTTTTTAACCGACTTCTAAAAAAAGAAGGAGGTTCTCAATTCGGATGTATAAATATTTTTTTTTTATGTTTGTTCGGGCATAACTCCGTCACTTGCAAACCGATTTAAAAAAATCTTTTTTTTTGTTGGAAAGGGTATACTTCCCAAATGGTCCCATATTTTTTTTTATCGAAATCGGACAAGCGGTTTTTGAAAAATTAACAAAACTAAAAAAAAAGCTACAATGTCCACATTATGACCCATGAACATGTGAACCACTAAAAAGTGACTTTTGTTTGTTTGATTTCATTTTTTTGCCACCGACTTCAGAAACTGATTTATTTTTGCCTTTTTGTTTTTTTTTTTTGAAGTCGGTTTTATTTTTTGTTAAAAAGTTTTTTATTTATAATAGTTAGATAGACTATGTTGGGATCGGCTTCCAGTCTAACCAGATGCAGCTGACTACCAGTATTTTACATGAAGCGACTACCTCCATAACCCAGTTAGTACTGGGTAATACGATACCACCCTAGGGAAGTCTGGATGTCAGACTTTCGGCTTCTAACTACTGGGAACGACTGTCAAAAAGATGTACAAATGACAGCCGAGATAAACGGCTTATTCCTTGCCTACGTTTTAAAGGGAACCTCTGTGCAAAATTTCAGCTTTCTATGTCCAAGGGTTTGGGCTGGGCGTTGATGAGTCAGTCAGAACTTCTCTTTTTAACCGACTTCTAAAAAAAGAAGGAGGTTCTCAATTCGGATGTATAAATATTTTTTTTTATGTTTGTTCGGGCATAACTCCGTCACTTGCAAACCGATTTAAAAAATTCTTTTTTTGATGGAAAGGGTATACTTCCCAAATGGTCCCATATTTTTTTTATCGAAATCGGACAAGCGGTTTTTGAAAAATCCACAAAACTAAAAAAAAAGCTACAATGTCCACATTATGACCCATGAACATGTGAACCACTAAAAAGTGACTTTTGTTTGTTTGATTTAATTTTTTTGCCACCGACTTCAGAAACTGATTTATTTTTGCCTTTTTTGTTTTTTTTTTGAAGTCGGTTTTATTTTTTGTTAAAAAGTTTTTTATTTATATAGTTAGATAGACTATGTTGGGATCGGCTTCCAGTCTAACCGGATGCAGCTGAGTACCAGTATTTTACATGAAGCGACTACCTCCATAACCCAGTTAGTACTGGGTAAAACGATACCCCCATTGAGAAGTCTGGATGTCAGACTTTCGGCTTCTAACTACTGGGAACGACTGTCAAAGATGTACAAGTTACAGCCGAGACCAACGGCTTTACACACAGAGGAAATTTGGTATGTAATTTTGGTTTCCCACGGACCATACCGGAGTCAACAACAGCAACAAGACACAAGCAACAAGTCAACAGCAGCAAGCAAGGTTGCCCTCGGCTTCCTTTTTTTTTTGTCCCCCCCCCCCCCCCTCTTAGGCAGAGTGCTGACACTCTGCCTAAGAGGGGGGGGGGGGGGGACTTCTATATAATAACTGACTAAAAACCAAACCCATATTCCTTCTTCGCCCTTGTGTCGGAGCCGCGTTATCCTTTCGATAATCCACAGCCCCGATGGGGCTCTCGGCTACCTTGAAGGTTGACTCCTGTTGCTGTTATTATTAGTCACGAGCGCCTGCATACTTAAACATGATATAACAACAGCCTACACCACATCGCTACACGAAAATAAATCAATATAAAGTCAGCATTCCCTAAACTTTTAACTAGGCATCAAACCGTTGCTACCCTTAAAAATCTTCATTGAAGTATGCCTAAAGGCGGAAACATTATCGAACACAACTCGTCACTGGTTCGTAACATTATTATGAGAAAAAAAAAACTTTTCTGATTATTATACCGAAACTCGCTTTTCGTCGTCATTTCACGGATAAATAAGCAAAGTATTATAATTTAAGAAACCCCTCTAGCTATACGAATTACATAAAAGAAGAAAAGGAAGAAATACGAGTACTTTCCAATGCTTCTTGTATCATTACGATTATTCCGAACGAGGATCTGATTAAATAAGACATTTTGAGTACACAAAAGCGCTTGTTTTCCGACCGTAGTTGTGTGTCTCTACTTCTTTCTATTTCAGTTTTACTAACGTAATTTTCACTGTTAGAAACTTCAGTTTATCAAAACCAAAGCATTTATTTCAATTAAACCATTACAGGCACTTTTGTATATCAGAAAAACTACATAAAACAAAGCTACAGTCACAGTCACATGGCATAATAACTTGTGAAAGTACTGTAGTTGCCCATTCCCTAGCGTAGGTATCTATGAAGAAGAACGGGCAAGAAACTCTATGGACACTCTTTTAAATCAGAATATTTATTCTTTCTTTCTTTTTTTTAAAAAAACGTTGCCCCACACTAGGAATTGTGTATCGTGGGTGCGTTCACAAACATTTATACTCACATACACAAATACCCAGACCCGGAACAACTATCTGTAGGTCTTACAAATATTTGTTCCGTGCGGGGACCGAACCCGCGACACGCAGCGCGGCAGTCCATTGCTTGAGCCACTGCGCTAACCGTGCCGTCAATATTGTAATAAAATCTTGGTACATTACTTAATTCAAATATTGAATCGTTCACTGTCTCGATACAAGTCCTAGCTTATATGATGTATCTGGTATCGGTCAGGCAGGGCAAACGGGCAAGAACTAGATACAGACAGACATCAATAGTATTTGTATGGACATGTTTTCGGTCAGGGCTGCCTTCACAGTTTGTCCTTAAGTCCGTTTACCTGAAAATCTTGCCATTTCCAACCACAGAAATAACAATTCATTGTGCGTCAAATTAACAAAGATAATTCAAAAAATCTCTTCTACTTATATTCCACTAAGCCCTTCGAAAATAGGGTAGAGGTCCTTATAGTACGAACCCTAACAAATCCGGGATTAATACCGCTATACAAGGAAAGATGATTAGCGGAAGTCAACACTGCAAAAGTATCAACCTTAATACCCTGCAATACGATCTTTATAAGTAAGTTTGAACGTCCTTTATTTCTGCAGTTATTTCGATACTGCCTGGTAAGGGTAATTTGCAGGCCCATCGCCTATGGGTCTCGTTAACTGGATCGTTCCCCTCACTTTTATAACTTGGGTATGAACCCTATTTGTTATCTTTTGTAACATAAACGTCACGCGTGTGAACCCTGGGGGTAGGTAGAGATGTAGTCGTAAAGTTTCCCAATGATAGTCGTAAGGATTTATGTGATAAAGGGAGAGTAACTACTGCTTACTGTACTGACGGCTTGATTGGTGCATCTGATAGATGATTGGCTTCTGCGCAACGAACCACTGATTTATGAATGACAGGCCTGTGAATCTGTCCCATGCTTTAGAAACTGTCAATTTCAAATAGGAACAAGACTTTTATAAAATAACATCACGCCATATTCTATGGAGAGCAGCGGTGACCCAGTGGTGTCGGCCCCGACTTACGAACAGTAGGTCGTGGGTTGAACCCTCGCAGGCGCATTACTTTGTGTAATTTATTTCATCACCGCTGCTCTCAAAACGGTGAAGGAAAACATCGTGAGGAAACCGGCATGTCTTAGAACCAAAAATTCGAAGACATGTGACATCTGCCAATCCGCACTGGGCCCGCGTGGTGGATTATAGCCCATCCCTCTCCTATAGAGGAGGCCTGAGTCCCTGCAGTGGGAACATTATAGGCTGATGATGATGATGATGATCACGCCTGCAATTCCCAAAGTATTAGGTAGAAGTGTACCTAATAGTACTCTTTCATGTTAAAGATGTTTTTGAAGTGTTATGTAACAGGGCAAACCTATTGCCAAGACCCGGGTATAAGTCCAGACTCCAAGGCCGCTATCGAGACCTTGAGAGAAACTGCAAAAATCCTGATACAAAACCCAATACCTAACTCTTTCCCCAACCCGGATCGAACCCAGGACCTCGTGCTCAAGGGTTGTGCAACGAGGCAGTCGGATTTACTCCCTAATTAATTTCGATAAAGAACTATCATGAAACTAGTCGGGTTTGTGAACCAAAAATCAACCCAAAACTAAAAAGCATCATTGTCAAGCACGTGAAACCTTCTGTGATCATATTATGAACGAATTACTGTAAATATTCAATTTCACTTAAAGACTTGCATTTACTCTGACGTGCCAATAATATTCAGTCCGGAGCACTTACACATATTTTAAAAGAAGAAGCGCTTTTACGAATTTGGCACGATTTTTCGAGCACTCCTCCCCAAGAATACCACAGCACAAATATAAACTCTGACGTCATATCAGAACACAATACTGCACAACAGTTACAAAGAGCACCTCCTGCTAATAATTCGAGCAATTGGCATTCGGCCATAGGTCGCAAGCTTCGCTTTGAATACCACAAACATATTGTGTGTACAATCTCCGACTAGCTTCTGAATTCCTGGTACACGAGTCGTTTCTAGATTCCATTTCGAGATACGTACGCGTAATCTTGGAGATTTGATTGTTTGTGTGTTTTTATTTTATAAGTTTGGTTGGAAAATTGTATTGTTTTCTTGGGGTAAGATTTGGGAATCCATTATGTTGCTTACATACCTACTACATTATTTACGCGTGATATGTTAAGTTTAAATAACCAGGTTAAAGAAATGAGGAAATAATATTATAGACTATTATTTTTCAACTTAATAGATGATGAGAGAATGGACATATAGAAAAACCTTACAGAACTGAATTTCTATATGAATTGAACAAAGCTTTTAGTAGCTTCAATCACAAATACCAAGCCAAATAACTTATTTTTAAATCAACATAATTGCAAAAAAAAAGAAAGCCGAGTACCGTCACACTCGAAAACAATGTGGCTTTTTCTCCACAACAGTGGAGAAGGAAAAATGAAAATTGAAACTTTATTCTAGGAATTTGGCCAACGGAATTACGAACCTACACACTTTATAACCAGTATTGTGTTTTTAGTACGAAATTCCTTTTTTTCACGAAATTCGTAGAAGATTCTCCCTTAAACTCACCGTCAATTATGTATTTCGATACCGAAATTCTGAAAGATTATCGCGAATGGGAATTAATCACGTTTCGTGGAAAGAAAGACGATAATTACTGGTCTAATTGGCTAAAGGTTACTCATGTTAAGGCTTGGCTTGGTACTTGCACTAATTCCAATTTATACAAGATAGCATGTAATATTAAGACGGTTAAACGAAATACCATGTAAATCGCTTGCACAAACTAAAGTTAGACGAGCAAACATTTGGTTTGCAATCGTGTGCATGGATGGATACATCATGAGTCCAACGTTATCAGTTCCGTACGCAAACTTGGGCAAGATCAGCGCATTCAAATTTTTTTTTATTGCAAAATAGGCTTCTTTTTGACCTTGATGACACCTGATAGAAAGCGATGGATGAGGTCTACGATGGAACGAGCATTCCCAGAAGATGGCTGCTTGTTCGCTCTTAAAGAAAGATTAAAAGTGGGAAGGAACACAGGAAACACAGAGAGAACAAAGAGTTCCACACTTTGCTGTGCGCATAATAAACGTGGAGGAGAAGCGCTTAGTACGATTCGTAGAGCTATCAACCAAATGTGGATGATACTCCTGAGTACGCGTGCTAGTTTAGTGCTAATAGGGTGAAGATGGGGTTAGATCGTGAAGCAAACTCCCCGAAGGACATTCTTCTATGTCACATCAAAGCCCGATCTTTTGCACAAACTGCGCATGTATTTATTGCATGTGACCGAGACTTTACCGTGCGAAGGTTTCGGTTTGCGGCTAGTAAAGGTCTACCGAATTAAATGGTTGGACGTATATACGAACAAAATAGTTGACCTAGATTGTTATCGGTTGTTTATTGTAATATGTTTTGAATCTAAATGAAATAGTTATGTAATGCTGGTAGCTAGATTTTGTGTGGACTTATCTAATATTATGTTTCTGTATATTAGTACTTAGGACATATTTTTTCAGTTCCAGCTTAGGGAACTTACCTACAAATTGTATTTTTGTTTCCGCTGTATTTTTTTGTAACTAATAATGATGATCTTTTTTGTAAGCAGTGTATTAAGTATATGGAAGCTAGATTGTAGAGTTTTCAATATTAATCGTTAAGTTTCCAAGCCCAGCAGTGGGTATTCGTAACTTGTTGTGGTAAGTGATAACTGTCTTTATATACTTTTGCGGAATTTTAGAAAAAGCTACAGTGTTTATGAATGTTAGAGAAAACTGTTCAACAAATTAATAATATCAACTAATTTTATATAGGCATTTTAATCATTTCATTTTAAACACAGTTTACAGTATTCAACCATTAAGCTCAATTAGGTGTATTGTTGTGATGAAAATAACATTTTATTTGATTAAACATAGAAATGCGAAACTGTACAAATGCTCCAGTGAAAATTATACCGTAATTAAAAATGTATATGACCTAATTTCGCACCAAGACCACTTACACTGTGAATTGGGTAATGTAACATAAGTATCTGGATATATATGTACCAGAACATGTACGTTACTAAAACATATATTATCTGTCTTAAAACATGACTGGCGTAATTTTTTTTTAAACCCCTTTTTCTCCTGTATCGTGATTCGTGGGTACATTTATAAACAACTATCTGTAGGCCATGCAAATATTTGTTACTTGCGGGGATCGACCCACGACACGCAGCGCTGCAGTCGAATCACACAGCTACTGGGTGTACAGACTCCGAAGGAACATTACGCCTATAATTCCTGAAGGGTTATGCTGAGGCACCTATGCCTGTGCCTCAGCATAACCTTTCAGGAATTAATGGCGAAATGTTATGTTATGTTATCTGTCACATTCCAGTATTCGAAGTCGAGTTCTGTTCATCTATCAAAAATGAGGCTCCAGGCCAGATATAACTGATAAACGCACCGATGAATCGTAAAAGTTTAAATTGCGATACAAATTAACATCGCTTTAAAAAGTAACAACATTACAAAAAAATAAAAACAAACGGATGGGTCGTTATCGCGACCATTATGGGAATATAATTTGCATTTCTGTATTAATTCAAATTGTCTCGCTGTAAATTCATTTTACGTTCTTTTGATAATTTGCAAAATGTTTCTTTTGCATAATGAACATTTTATCTGTAAAAGTTTTACATAATATTGTGATATAAAATTATCTGAAGCTACCGTCGTCATGGTAAAAAAAAGAGTTCCCAGATAAGAAGTATCGATTAAATTATTCATTAAGTACTGTACTTCTTTAATCGGGAAATGGGCCCGTTGATTTTAAATTACAGTCAGTATAATAAGTAACTAGTCAAAAACACACCATCATCTATTTATCGTGATTGTGTAAGAAAATATGTTAGTTTTCTATTAAAACACTACCATAATTCTATATGTGCCCTATCTACCACCGTACTTAGTTTGGACGAAAATGTTATTGAAAATCAGGTTTATTTGAAATTGAAACCTTTTAGTACTAAAGATATCAATTTACCTAATACGATATCAATCAGCAATATTCTAGGAATGCAACGTCACCATACGTCCAATAATATTTGACATCTGGCAGCCGACATTACTACAATATGATTCATGAATACTCCATATTTTGGAGTATTCCACATTGGGCACCCGCTTTAATGGCACCTGAGTTAATGGCACCTGAGGTATTCCACATACGGCACCTGTCAATATTTTTCGCAGGTGCCATTAGTGGAATAGTTTATTATTTAAAATTTTATTCCACATACGGCACCTACGGATCAGTAGGTACTACTAGTGTTGGGGGTGGTTTGTCTGAACGGACCGCTGTCAATTCTTTGTGGTCCGTAAAAAAAAAAAACATAAAAAGAAAAACATAAACAAAAAAACATAAAACCATTATAATATCTCCCGCCTTAACCTTCTAACCTAATAACCCATCCGAGTCGGATTGCTTTGAATCGGGGCGTTAACCATAAAGATGGTATCAATCTACACTAATATTATAAAGAGGAAAAATTTGTATTTTTGTGTGTGTGTGTGTATGTTTGTAACGAATAATGATTAATAATTATCATTTAATTATGTTGAATTTACTCCCGATAAGAGCTGTCAAGACGCTGAAACGGCTGCCTCCATCATGGTCAAACTTGTTTCCTCGGTTGTCGATAAAAGTAGTCGTGACTCTCTCATGGCTGGTTTGTTGCTACTGATTTGACATTTTCCCGTTTCCACATTTTATACTGTCAGTGGAAAATCTTAACAGCGCGATTCAGCAAAACCGTCGCCATCGCCATCTATTCAAAAGTGTATGAACTAATATTTATATATTTTCTACTATTTTGGCGCGTCCCTAGCGCCATCTAGTAGGATTAATTGAAGACCTTATTTTGACATTGACAGACTGATTTGAACGAATGAAAATTGTGTGGACGAGAGTGACAGCGGGGCTGTCACTCTTGCGAAACGTCAAGAACGTCAAAAACCACCGGACTCGTTCAGTTTGAAACGAATAGTGGCGTGGGCTAGACGGTTACGACGGATCGCTTACGTCCTAAATCTTAATCCGTATTCATCCGAGTTAATAAGTGTGATTATAAGGGTGACAAATCAACATCGAGCTATGCTGCGCTGTACTGCGCTGTGCTGTGCTGTGTTTCTTAAGCTACGTTTTTTAAAAAATTAAACGATGCTGCGCTGTACTGCGCTGTGCTGTGTTTCTTAAGCTACGTTTTTTAACAATCTAGCTCAGTATAAAGTAATCAGCAGCTCGTGTAGTCGTTTATCTTGTCAAATATGACCCTATTTTCAAAAAAACGTAAACATTATGACATAGTTGAATCCGATGAAGAAGAAGCGGATATGGATATTTTATGTGTTATTTTGTCGTTAAAAGAGTCCAGTCACAGCGCAGCATGGCAGAGCTCCATAAAAAACATAGCACAGTTCGGCACAGCGCGGCTCAGCACGGCGGGTAGCGCGCCTCGCTCGAGACTGCTGCGTTTTTAAACAGAGCGTAGCCTCACACAGCGCAGCACAGCATGGTTTGTTTGTATCCTCATTAAAATATTAGACGAGCGAGTTGACCAAACATAGCACAGCGCAGTACAGCGCAGCATAGCTCGATGTTGATTTGTCACCCTAAGACTGCTGATTGAAGACGTGTCTACTTATTTCTAAAATACCTCGTGCTATAACCCACTTTACGATGAGTGATTCTGATACTGGTACCCACGTGCCTTCATATATATGTCAATTAAAAATACACCTTTTTTTTGTCTTATGCAGTGATTTATACCAACTGTTGATATAATTTCTTTAGATATAACATTTATATACTCTAAAACTTATTTCGTATAACGTTATTGGATATAACGTTTATTTAATCGAAAATCATTAGGCCTATTGTTTAAAATATATACTAAGCGGACGTCACGCGGTTTCACCCGCGTAATTCCCCGTTCCTGTGGGAGTACGGGGATAAAATATAGCCTATGTTACTCGCGGATAATGTAGCTATCCATTGCTGAAAGAATTTCAAATCGGTCCAGTAGTGTTTAAGTTTATTCGTTATAAACATACACACACACACAAAAATACAAATTTTTCCTCTTTATAATATTAGTGTAGATTGATACCATCTTTATGGTTAACGCCCCGATTCAAAGCAATCCGACTCGGATGGGTTATTAGGTTAGAAGGTTAAGGCGGGAGATATTATAATGGTTTTATGTTTTTTTGTTTATGTTTTTCTTTTTATGTTTTTTTTTTTACGGACTAGAAAGAATTGACAGCGGTCCGTTCAGACAAACCACCCCCCAACACTAGTAGTACCTACTGATCCGTAGGTGCCGTATGTGGAATAAAATTTTAAATAATAAACTATTCCACTAATGGCACCTGCGAAAAATATTGACAGGTGCCGTATGTGGAATACCTCAGGTGCCATTACCTCAGGTGCCGTTAAAGCGGGTGCCCAATGTGGAATACTCCTTTCATATTCATTTGGTCGTTATTGACAGTTGTTTCAGTCAGATATTCTCATATTATTACAAGATAGTAGAATAGATAATAGAAAAAATAAAAGAAATTATGTTGTAATTCCTGTTTCAGAGCAAAATTTATTGTTTTTTTTTAAATTTGTTTTGAGCAGTATTAATTTGTAAGTTGAAAATAAATAAAAAATATTCATAATGGTATGCCATCACACTCGTTTTATTACAGACTGTCTTCCACAAACAACACTGTCCAGTAAAGTTCAAAATTAAATATTATCTGAAAAGCATCATAAATGTCCCAATTACTGCCATCTTTATATTATTTCCCTCATCTATTTAACTTCTTGTATCAATATAACCAGCCACATAGCCCTATCCCCACTAGGTGGCAAAGCAAGTGGCATAATACAAATAGTATCATTGCACGAGTTCACCAGCCATGCAGTCGTTTTATTATAAGCTGTCTTCTACAAACAATGTTCTCCAATAAAGATCAAAACTAAATAGTATAATATCTTTCGGTTTTTATCGTGTGGAAAGTGCCTGGTGTCACCTTTTTTATGCCGCCCCTGGGCAACAGACTTGGCATAACATGCCGTCGAGTAGTACTTCTGGCATGCTGGTTTCCTCACGATACTTTTTTTTTTTCACCGAAAGAAACCGATAGTTAGAGAATATGCACATGAATCCGAAAAATCTAATGTGCATTTGTCTTGGATTCGAACTTGTCGCAATCCGACAATTACATCACTAGACTATTTACTGCAGTAAATAGTGTCTAAAAATATTCTAAAAGCTCCAAATTATTGCCACCTTTATATTACTTCTCTCATCTGTATAGCCACTCAGCCATATAGATCTATGTTAGGCTATGTGGCTGAGTGGCAAAGCAAGTGGCTTATTACAAATATTATCATTGCACGACTCCGCCAGCCATGCAGCCGTGTTATTACGGGCTGTCTTCTACAAACAGCGCTCTCCAATAAAGTCCCATGTTTGTACGGCACAATGTTATTTTTCAACACACTTGCTCATAAAGTAGCTAAAATTTCACCGCAATTAGGCACATAATGACACCTATAATCAAACTGTGAATTTTTCATTACTATTATTCACTAGTGAGTTATAGGTTTTTTTTTTAATTTAATTGGTTGAGTTGCTATGTTCTTAAAAAAGTTGCGATACAAAAAAGATCGTGTACAATAGTAAAAATTAATTAATGTACCTAGTGCTTGCTCATTTCATAAAACTTTGTATTTAAATAGATAATTTTAACTTAGTACGTTTTTAATAAATAAAACTTTCACTTAAATATAATTTTTATTTTCTCTGTGATAAATAAAAATCTGAATTCCCCATTTTGTACGTGGCTCCAAACACTATCCACGACAAGCAAAAAAAAAAACCTCTTTTAGTCTATGGCTGATCGCTTATAAAAAAACATAATATTTTCCCGCTACTGCGAAAAAAATACACAACTCGTTTTCACTGTTATTATAGTTATTTTATTAGTTAAATTGTCTAGTTTTGAAGAAAATGATTCATGTTGTACACCGCCCGATGTCAGATTTGAAGCCCTTAGCGTTATGGAAAATTTGCTACCCGAAAACTCCAAGGAGAAATATCTAATATCGTACCAAAATTTCAAGCAGTGGCAAAACACCAAGAAATCGCAGTCATTTTCTGAAAATGTGTTCTTGGCGTACTTTAAAGAATTATCTTCTAAGTACAAACCTAGCTCTTTGTGGTGTATAAATAGTCAATGTTAAAAAGTACAGTCCGAACGAAGAATGGAGTGGACTTAAATTATACTCTAATTTGTCAGCTTATCTAATAAAAAGACTGTCAGATGGATTTAGAAGCAAGAAATCAAAGGTTTTATCGTCTAACGATGTTGGAAAAATTTATAAAAGATGCTTCAGAAAACCAATATCTGGTTACTAAGGTTAGTTAAACTAATTTTAAATATCTATCTACGTGACTTCAGCTTCAGCGTGTTATGTGTTATACTTAATAATTTTTTTTTTCTTTTTTTCAGGTTGCTTTAATATTTGGTGTAACTGTAGAATACAAGAATTAACAAATATAACTGTAAAAGACATACAGAACCATGGCCAGTAATCTATCTGAAGAGACCGCTATGCCATCAAAAACAATTAATTATAATTTTACTAACTGCACATTTACTAATTGTTTCTATAAATAAACTTTTTATCTATTATATAAAATATTTTTTCTTTTATTAATAAGCTATTGCATAGCTTCTATCGCGGGCCTTGAGCGTGGAGAGCGAATCCAGAAATTCCGAAACGAAAATATTTCAACCAGGTTGCTATGGTTACGGAAAATAACAAGGTTGTCAACTGAGGTTGTCAAATAAAATAATTGATAAAAAAATGCTATGCAATAGCTTTACCGCGGCAGTTTCCGAGTGCCACACGTTTTTTTTTATTCGCAAGTGTGTTGAAAAACGTCGTATGATACACGTGTGTATTGATGATTACCGTCCTCGGCTTTCTTAAGACCCTCACCTGACGGCTCGGGTCTCAATGCCGCCTCGGCGGTAATCACCAACGTTACACACTTATACCATAATGTACTATTATCACTCACGTATAATTTTATTGTACCGTTTTATTGCGAGTTGAGTTAGTGCATTATTAATGCAGTTCTTTTGATTTGCTGACGATTGTTGTGTTTAGTGAGGTCGTAGTTAGCTTTGGTTTTTAATAGTTTCAGAATTGTTACTTGTAGTGTGTTGTGATTTGGAGATGTAGGAAATTCGAGAAGCTCGTTTGTGCCAGGTTAGGCAAAAATGTACCTAATAGTACCTACACCCGCATTGAAAAGTGTTTGTTTTAGTTGTCTAAATTTAACCAATGTTCTGCAAAATTGTTACTTTCTGTAGCACAGTGCACAATGTTAGATTTCTTCATAATGAAGTGCAAAGAAAGGAGCAATTCTTAAGATTATTTTCTCAACAGATTCTTGCGCAGTAAATTACTTTTCAACACACTGGCTCGTAAAGTGAGCCTTATCACATCGTTCTTAGGGCCATAAACCGAACTATAACTCACACGTGCATAATAATATTATACACTAGTGCATATTAGAATTATCACTACAAAGTTAAGTTAGTACCTTACTGCAAATTATATGCGAGTAAACAGAGCATTTTCAATTTAACCGGGTAATAACGTTTTTTTTTAAATTTTATTGGTTGAGTTGCTATGTTCTTAAAAAAGTTTCGATACAAAAAAGATCGTGTTCAATAGTAAAAATAAATTAATGTACCTAGTGCTTGCTCATTTCATGCAACTTTGAATTTAGATAGATAACTTTAACTTGTACGTTTGTAATAAATGAAACTTTCACTCAAATAATATAACTTGTAATATTATAAATAAAACTTTTTTTTTAAATAAATAAACCTCATTCTTTTAGTCTATGGTCGACCGTCATTGTTACAGTATGACCATTCTAAGTTTGAATTTCATGGTGGCGATTCACTGGTCAAGAAAAATGCATCGCTACGTCAAACTTAGTACATTTATTTTAGTTCCGTGTTTTCCCGCCTGCACAGATAAGTTGGTCGAACTGTAGATGCGCACGCATAGGAAAATCGATATTGATTTCCCGCTATTGTGAAAAAAAATACAGAACTTGCTATAACTGTTGAAGATGACTTTTTAGTATTATTTTCTTCACAAGTGTGTTGAAAAACGTCGTATGATACACGTGTGTATTGATGATTACCGTCCTCGGCTATCTTAAGACCCTCACCTGACGGCTCGGGTCTCAATGGCGCCTCGGCGGTAATCACCAACATTACACACTTATACCATAATGTACTATTTCGTGACTAAGTGGCTGTACTATTAAGTACACCACTGCCTATCTATTCACTGCTTATCTTTTATGAGTTTTTTTTGTTGTTGTGTGATATTTGTGAACCAAAAAAAAGTATTAAGACGAGCGCTAATCCCGCCGACAAACTGCTGCGCAGTTTGGTGGGTACATAAAATTTTGAAAATGTTTCGTCCTCAATAAATGATTTATTTATTTATTACTAATTACAAGCGTGATGTTGTGTCACATTTCACCCACCACCAATCAAAAACCTGTCCGATTGATAATAAAAAACTCAAGTAAAATGTAGTTGCTGGAACTAGCAATAGACGGCAGCACCTGCATGTCGTGTGCGGAAACAAGCTTCACATGAACATGTCATATCAAGTTGCCAATCAGCAGCCAAGTTGACTGACACTCGACAAGTTCAATTCATTTCTGTACTGAAATATTGCTTGCAACTGTCTGAAACGGAAGGAGTGCAGTGCAAAGAGGAATTTAGACATGTTATTAAGGACCTACAAGATTTTTATAATTTTTCAGGAAACGAATGAAAATGATTAAAAAAAAAAACCATTTGGAATTTTGCGTCCACGTTGTACATCATATATATGAACCAGTGACCTGCCGCTGTTTCTCACGGTTTTTATTTTCTAAAAGTCTATGCAAAAATGTTAGATAAAAATGAACGTACACACAATAAACACACAAATAACGTGTACCTACACAACAAATTATCTAAGTAACCGTGAAAACTGCATCAATCCGATTAAATCCGTTTAATATAATATTTTAAAACAGAACGAAATTGCACATACGTACCCTAAAAGTGACTTTCCATTATAAAAAGTATAATATTAAAGTAGCTGAGAAGAAACAGCCGAAATAAACTCGGAGCTGATTGTCATTTTTAAGGTCTAGAATAATTATTAATCTTGTTATAGGTACTCACATGACGACCATGCAGATTATTGTTTGAGATGGTCTTTTGAAGAAAGAACCACAGATTTGAGTAGACCTGTTCATTCAGTGCAAGCATTAATTTTTCAGAGATTGTGTAGATCGCCTGTTTATAAGAAACCTTCGTTCTCATGTAGGTAAACAAGTTCCAAATCCTTCTGTTTAATCTTGTTGTGTTTTGCAGACATCAATATTGTAAGGAGATATATCTCAAATAACTATTTTATCCCGCGAAAAACGCTCCGAACATCATCTCCCTACCATTTTCCCAACTATATTGGGGTCGGCTTTCCAGTGCGTAATAGAATAACTGTTTATCTGACCTCCACAAACCAGTAAGTACTAGGTAATACGATACCCGATGGCTGTCATTGGCTGTCAGACTGTCATAAAACAACTTTAAACAGTAATTATAAATTCGCTCAACTATCACAAAAACACCAACTAAAATTATAATCGAAAACAAACAAACGAAAGCCCAATTTTCACCAACAACCACAAAATTGCAGACAAAAGATAAACAAACCCCAAAAAAACACAATCACCTATTTGAAACTGATTCATATTCATACTTATTCAAATAACCAATGTACCGTGTTATTTTTACATAGAATCAATACTCCCGGTCCGGCCTTTAAATTATTCAAATATTCAAACTTGAATCTGATCGATTTCTATTCGTAAAGACCGGGTCTGATGAGAATCAACTGGTTTCAATCAAAGGGGATTAACAGGAACTTGCCGACGATGAATTAAAATGGGTGTGTCCGGGTCTTGTCGCAATTTATATTCGCGTTTTCATTTTATTTTTATCCGAAATGTTTTTGAGAGCAGTCTGTGGTTCGAACCCAGGCAGGCGCATTACTTTGTGTAATTTATTTCATCACCACTACTCTGAAAACGGTGAAACACGGGATAACATCGTGAGGAAACCGGCATGTCTTAGAACCAAAAATTCGAAGATATGCGACATCTACCAATCCGCACTGGGCCCGCGTGGTGGATTATAGCCCATCCCTCTCCTAGAGAGAAGGCCTGAGTCCCTGCAGTGGGAACAATTATAGGCTGATGATGATGATGATGTTTTTGAAAGTAGGAATAAGGTTGAACACTTGTCTAGAATGAAGACTGGCTGAAATGGTAAATAAAAATCAAAAAATCCTTACATAGTATAAAACAAAGTCGCTTTTTTGTCTGTTTGTTTGTTTGTATGCTTAAATCTTTAAAACTACGCAACGGATTTTGATGCGGTTTTTTTTAATAGATAGAGTGATTCAAGAGGAAGGTTTTAGTATATAATTTGAACGACATCCACGCGGGTGAAGCCGCGGGCATCAGCTAGTGTTTTATAATTTGTAGTATCTTCATTACTATGCGAAACAGTTTACCGAATAGGTATTCTCCGAAATTCTGTTAAAAAATATTTTGCAGAAACTAATTAATAATATTCAGGGGTATTTGTTTTCTCTAATAAACATAACCACGCCTGTAATTCCCGAAGGGTTATTATTTTTTTAATGGGACAAGTCCGCCACACTATTCCCAAACCACTGTAACTCCTGTTAGCCAGAATCAACACTGGCGACCACAAGAAAAGTGCCGAGACAATAAAGCTCGACGAAGTCCCAGAGAAGTGATTTAACTGTCTTGGATCCCGCAACGAAATTAATGAGAAAAGAATAGCGGAGAAGTAGGAAAAAACATAATTTCCACTTCCCTCCATATCAGCAGGAGACAGAACAGAACAAGGCCAAAGGCAAAAGGCCCCGAAAGGTTAGGCAAAAGTGTACCTATAGTACACACACACACACACACACACACCACCCACACACCCACACCCACATTCCGCCGTATTATGTTAAAGTCCGATGTAATAGAGAGCAAGCCTACTGCAAACAACCGGGCACAAATCCAGACTCCGTGGCTGCTACTTAGAAATTCCTTATGAAAAACCCAATAACACCATCAAAAATGGAACTAAATCAACACTATTTATGTACCTATGTTAAAATGATGCTTCTCCCTAAAAAAACGCTTCTTACATCGTATAATTTGCAATGTTTTATCTAAACCAATAACTATTTATCTCCTCGAAGCAATAAAACTGCCTCACGAAAACGTCGTTAGCTAAATCGCTCCCAGACCTAAAAAGAAATTTAGATTCAAGTCCAGGCTGAATTTTCCTATGAAAAGAAATGTGGAAATGAGACAAGTGGGGGGTAACTTCCCTCATTTCTGCCGCTAGCCTTTGGCAACGAGTACTCTTTTCATATCATCTCAAGATACAAAGATTTGCATGTGTAAGTTACTCGAACTCATTCTAGTTCTACCGAGTTGAACTGATCATCGAAACCGTATTTTTGTGTAGTAATTTAGTGTAAATTTCACTAGTGAATCTGATCACGATCATTGAGCTTTAATCGCGTTCAATAACTGTCAGTGTCCTTTCTATAACAATTATGACAGTAACAGTTCATGTACGCAGTTTGTCCCCGATCGCGTTCAGATTCAATGCAGCTAAACAGCGTTCTGTAGCTGTCAGTGTCAATATTCTATAGCAATTATGTTTATGGTTGTTTATGAACGCAGTTAGTTTATGATCACGTTCAAATTCAATGCACTTAAACCGCCCTTACTACCTGTCGGAGTCAATATTCCAAAGCAGTTATGACACTAACAGTTCATGAACACAATTAGCCCGTGATCGCGTTCAGTTTACTACTGAATTTCATCCTTATATGTTTCAGTCTCGTTAAGTTTCCAATTTCAAGGTATTAAAATAATTGATGTATGACTTCGAAGCTTCACCCGCACTACGGCACAAGGCCCGGTATATGATGCATATATGCCGAGCTCATGGATCTGAAAAATAAATGTATCCGCACACAGGTTCGGGAAGGCCTTGGCACAACATTCAATATTCGAAGTGGGGGATGAAATAAAAATTGTTTTGGAGGTCGATAAGGCTTAAACAATATTTTTAATTGGTTATATCTTACTGGTTTTTATGAGCAAAAGTTATATAGTATCAGTTATACAAACGTGGCGAAAAAATGGATCTTCTCTTCATCCATATTGCTATTTTACCCAGTATAACCAAACTTCGTTTTGTATGAGTTTTCCGTTTAATTAAAGATCAGTTTAATTTGGTTTTGCATAGCTTGATTGTTTGTCTTCCGTACAGCTACCGCTTGTGAGATTGCCTAAAAACCATCGGCTGTGAGCTTCATCTCAGTCGAAAGTTTTTCTCAAAAGATGCATTAACGACAGTTGTGTATAGAATACACAATTATGGTGTACTACTGTTTACTGTCAGATGCACACACATACAACTTACTCTATTGACTGCACACACACCAATACATTCGAAAACCCCTGCCAGTTCCCATGGGGGTGAGGATAAACTTCGGAACACCTGCTACAGTGCTTACATACACCTTTTAACTTCACCGTTTGCGTTCAATCGATTATATACTCGCGCACGTATACTTCAGAACTACAGCAGAATATTTCGATATTTATCAGGTAACTGCATATTATATTGACTATTAAAAAGGAATAAATGATAGCGTGATGACTGACAGGGCAGAATAAAAGAAAAAAGCACGTTCCGCCGACCCCAAATAACATGCGATAAGGGCAGGAAGAAGAAGAAGAAACCATATAACTTCATTAATAAATAACAAGATATATAAATAAAATACATCGGATACTGCTAACATGGTTATTATATCGAATATACTAAATACAGTCCACTGACAAATGAAAACTCTGTTATAAATACTCTAAACTAAATCCCTGGCTCCCTACACGCCCAGTAATTTACCAGTATATCCTTCCACAAGGACAAAAGCATGACCATTTCCAGACTTAATTACAACTAGCAAAAGTGATTAAAATTTGGGATTCTTACAACCCGTTAACTGGATTCTCGCATGCATGTAATGCGGAGTATCCATGCGACCGACGGTAAGCCTCTTAGCGAGAACCTCGAGAATAAATAGTTAATCACTGAAAAAGACTCTGTAAATAAAATATTATATTCTTTATTGTATTAAAAATTAAGCTGTGATAGACTTAGGGTAGGATTTTCTTATTTAAGTTTGTAATTTGTTGTATTATTTGCAATATGTTCGATTGCTCATTCTTGGAAAGGTAATATAAAGTTATCGAAAATCTTGTTCCATTCGTATTCCATTGGGTGTGCTTTTTTTCCTTTACTCACGAAAACATATAATTATGTCAGCTTAGCCCCCCTCGTGGGCGAAACCTACAAACATCAGTAAACTCAGGCCAGTGTACATAAACTGCGCTAAATGTGCTGAATTACATGAACAGAACTCAAATTAGAACAATCTACATACAAGAGGTCCCTCCCGTCGGCCCTTAGTCCTGCCTACCCAAGTACGCAAAGTCAAAAGGTTAAAGATCAACAACATAACAGGTTATTAGAATTTCGAAGCAAGGCCTTTTCTTAATGAACCGACCATTTTTATTATAAAAAAATACGAAACATGAAAATTCCGTTCCTTGCTCCATTGCGCAGTTTCTATGACGTCATTAGCAATATTACCGAAATTTGAATAAATAGAGACTTTCGTTCGATGGCTGGGTTTTTAATCGATTTGGTGCAAAGTTTTAAAAAGGATAACGTACAAATATCCATGGATATGAAACTTGTATTACTTGAGTACTTTAACTCAGTGCGTTAGACGTTTCAAAAGATCAAACAAGCTAAATTAGGCACTGAAAACTCCATATTTGTTTTAAAAACGACATGAATTAGGAACTATGAACTGTAACTTAAATGCTGACCCGAAAAGCGATCAAAAACATTAAGTCCAAACGTAACACGTTTCTGTCGACATCCTTATTTAGGTAGAAATGCAAATTGATTAAATTAGCCATTCACTATTGCTGCATTTGCAAATTACGACGGTAAATCAAAGGGGCACAATACTGCATCTACAATTTCCCCGGATGACGGCATATTCGTACGAAACCGGTGAAGTTGCCACTCCCATAAAGCATTGCCACCTTTAATTGAACTGCCATTTGAATTATTGTTACTTAAACCTCTCAGTTGATAAGTTTTCTTAACCATTTTATTGTTTTTAAACCGAAACACTGCATTTTGTATGCAAAGGTCAAAGTTCGTGAGGCCGGATTGAATTCTGGAAAAGAGCATGGTCAGTATTTTTTTATTTCTTTTTTGTTAGATACATTGTTTGGAGCCCTTTTTGACGTTATTTTTCAGCTAGTAACTGGTATGCTGGTATGTTGAAACTAAAATGTATGGCTATGACATTCGACGGACTGCTTTTTCTAACGTCAGAAATCTTTTAAACGAGATAAAATTGAAGTATGACATTTTTTGTTAGAGATCAAGATCTTAGATCAAGATATCTGACGTTGGAAAAACATATGTACAAATAAGCTTTTTCTACTTCGTATATATTCACGTAATTAATTCTAAAAGTGTTGCATCTCTTCGCACGGGATCAAAACAGCATTAAAAGTAGGTTGGGCCTATGTACGACTAGCATAACCCGAGAAAACTTGTCCTATTTGAAGACTCGACAGTCGCGTTATAAATATTATATTAAAGCAAAGAGCTATTGCTGCTTCACAATAATATCTGCAGAGCTCCGCACATTTACTTGAAGAAACTTCATGTATATTAAATGGTTTTGTATATAATTTTGTTCCGAAACTATTGCCGACCGACTGTTCTCGCTAAAGTACATTATTAATATTTTAAAGGGTTAAGTTTATTATTTATTCACAAAGGTCAGGAATCAGGATACAGACGTAAAGCACTGTAGTTTAGTTAAATACGGCAATTAATAGCCCTTTTAAATATGGTTATTAAATTTTTAATTGCTTTAAAAGTTATTTATTAAATACGAATTTAGTAATTGCTTAAAAAGTTATATAATTATATGAATTTAGTAGGTAATTGAAATTAAAAGTTTTATTATATTATTTAGACGCATCCTATGATTTTTTTTATTATTTATCGAAGCACTGAAACCTGTTAATGGGTTAATTAAATGAATTCATGATAGCAAAATGTTAATTAATTAGTAGGTATTCAAAATGTGAAACCCGAGTTTTTCATCAGAACCGATTGACCATTAGTGGATAAATTAATATAGTAGCATTAAAATACAATTTACTTTCGGTTTTATACAGAATTAAACTGTTTGAACTCAAATTACTATTCATAACGCATCAACGCACTGCGACCGCTACATGTATGTCGAAATCAACGGAACAGTTTAATCAAAACCCATCGAATTCAAATTCGCCCGCACACATCGTAAAAGTTGTCCTATAAAAACGGCATTTAATTTATTAACCACGTTCGCTGCTCCGAATAAAAAATGATTAGTTATAGAGGAACCGGCAATACGGACTGAGCATGTGACTCAATCGCACCAATCCTGTTACTATGCTAATTTTATTGCAGAAAACACCAGTACTTACCGGCGGTACCTATGCAACGCAACCACACGAACTCGCACCCAACTCACTTACTTAGTCGCACGCAAGCACTTAATCACAAACATTTGTTCACAATCATCGATATGGTCATTTCCACGCATGTGCTGACACTGAAACACGTCACAGACACTATATAGGGTCACCAGTTCTGTTTTGTCGGGGTGCGACGCGTACAGGCGCTCTCTCGGTCGTCGCAGCCTCTACTGGCTGGGGCGACGCTACCGCGCGTGCCTAGCCCCTCACCCTCACCCCTCCCCGGTTACCTCGCAGTACAGGCAAATAGAAATAAAGTATGCGCTGTAAGGACAGTACGTGGAAGAAAAAACGGATCTAGATGCCTTCAGGCGAGTTAGTTAGATCGGGACGTTTCAAAGACTCGATGGAGCCTCAGATTCGCTACTTGCAAGCTTGTTATCGCTGTACGGGCTGGATATTCGAAATAATAGTGATTTTTTTCATGTTATTTCTCGTTTCATATTTTTTCGAGCTGCGCGGAATTTGTTTGTTTAAAATTTATAAACACGTAACTGGACTTTTGGGACATGTTTCGACAAGTGACGTCAGTAGATTTGGTAACTTTTGGAGCTGATAATTTTAAATACTCATTTTCTTTTTTATCGAGCTTTTATTTTCACATTAATACAATATTTGTTTACTGTTTCGTATTGTACGGTATTTAATGATCGAATGTTATCATAACATGGTCGTTTTCCTCGTTAGATAAGAACGACGGATAACAAGTTTCTGGGAAATTGTTATGACATGAACGTAAGAACTTTCCCTGTAACATATATATTATTTACATGTAAAAATAACCCTATGACGGTAAATTTTCACAAACATGTCAATATAATCACAGATACCAACAAAAACTCCCACGTAATATGAAGAGTCTCTGCGAGCTTTAATAGTTTATTTTCACAGCCGTCAAAATAAAAAACCTTCAACGTCCCACGTAAAAGTGTGCCATCCAAAACATCCTAAAAATAAAACTGAATCACAAATCATTCCAAACTTGTATCTGTCAACATGCCTACCCTTTTAGGATAAGAATGTCAGTAACAAATTCTCATCATTCTAAAACACACAACCACATTTTTCGTATACAATGACATGTACTCTGTATAAAACGTAAAGGTACTAAAACGTACAGTTCCTATACACAAAATGTATAGGACGTTTTCTCCGTTTTGAGTTGACACCTGCGTTCGAAGTAAGACATATTGGAATTCATAAAGGACCATTCTCTCGCATCCGTGCGATTTTCTTTGTAAAATGATGTATCTGTATTGTATACATAATTTAACTTTTTCTTGAGCACATGTGAAAATTTCGAAGTACTTTGGGTACTTATTATTATATTTTTTTGTTCGCGGCACGCCCACTCTTTTCAATTGTGAAGTTGAAAAGAAGAGGAAAGGTAGTTAGGGGTGTTGGTTGGGACGTTTTTGATTTTTATTTTTAATAATGCTAGCGAAAATGACTGCGATGAAAAGGGACGGTTTTCTATACGTGCCGAAATTCGGTTGATAAACGTGTTAAGTAGAAAGCTTAGTTGTCCTATTGTAGTATTTGACATTGGCCCAGTTTAAGTAATACACGTTATGAAAGTGTATACTAAGTATTTGCTTTGCTTTTTTTAAAATGTGTACACTCTCCTGTAATCGATAAACTGGAACAAGTCTAGTTTCATAACTACCCGCAACCTTCGGCTACGTGAAACTGCTAAACACGAGGTCCCAGATTCGATTCCCAGGTCGTTCAGTGTTATTGTTTTTTTCCATCAAGTATGGACCAGTAGCAGAAACGGAGTTTGAATGTGTGCCCGGTTGATGGCAATAGGCTCGCCCCTATTACATGGGACTTAAACAATACAGACGAAATGTGGGTGCACCAATAGGTACCCTTCTGCCTAACTGTTCGAGGGTTTCTTTAGGTGTGATGTTATATTATGTATCGCTCTATCCTACCGATTTTAGTTAAAATTGTGGAAGTATAGTTCTTCAGAAAATACCGCTATCGAATTGAAAGACTTACTTAACTTTTATCTGCAAACACACTGAAGAGGTGTATTTTACACATCCTTTATTCCTCCTACTTCCGCAGAAGGATAACCCACTTCCATGCTCCGTCCCTTTCTTTCACACGAGGAAAGGTGCTTCAAGGATGTGCGTATTCGCTCACACACGTGTTTATTGTTTGATGCTAAGTAGGTTGCAGCTGATTAGCGATGTTAAGTGCTTAGAGAACAATGATTAATGGAGTAAAGTGATCTTGTGTTTGAAGAACTGTGAGTTGTGGGGGAGAGGTAATGAATGGAAGATAGTCTTGTGGAGTTTTCTAGAGTGCATGCTTTGATAAATAAACTGATTATTAGATGTCTTAAGGGAGGAAAACTGTGGTGTGGATTGATGGTAAGATACTTTCGTCATTATCGGCCTATCCTTTCCCAATTATATTGGGGTCGGCTTCCAGTCTAACCGGATGCAGCTGAATAAATATTTTACATGGAGCGACTTGGTAAGACTGGTTTTCAGACTGTCGGGCCACTGACCACCTTTACATCTTCCTGGTAAGATACTTTGCATTATCAAAATAATAATATTAAAAGGCTAGGTAACGATACGGTATGAATGTGGAAATTGTTTATGAAAAAAATGACATTTCTAGAACGATTTTTTACAGGATCTTTTTGTACACATGCCATTCCAACATATTGCTTATTTTTCATTATCTTAATTTATTGATGATAGAAAACCAATTCGCACTACTGAATGTACCTGTCATTATTTTTTCACACCTAGGAAGACGAAATTTCACTGAAACTTTTTACTCTCCAAGTTGATTTGTGTACAATCGAAAACCAGTTTTCAATTCTCCATGCCTATTAATAAATTCTCCAACTTGACTCTTAGAAAACATCATGTAAGCTAGTATCGATCCCTTTCTGAAGCAATTTCACGTAAACTTGTTTTGTGACCTTTCATTTAACATTGACCTCGAAACGCTAGTGAGTGCTTACGCAGGTTGATTCTGGACGCCACGTTGTTTTAGCCAAACGGGATAGTGACGGGATACAGAAGAGATACAGATAGTTGCGTGTTTCATGTTTTATAGTGTGATCATGGTTTCTTACCCGTTCTTCTCCATAGGATCTACGTTAGGGAGTGGGCAACTACAGTACTTTCACAAGCTATTATGCCTTGTGACTGTGACTGAACCTTCCTTTTTTATTTTGTTTTTCTGACATTTAAAAGTGCTTATATTGATCTAATTGAAATAAATGCTTTGACTTTGATACCTCACTAGGATCCTGTGAAAAAAATATTAATACTAGCGAGTTTTTACAAAATTAGTTTATATTTGTGTTCTATGTTTTATTAACTTTGTATGTCCCACTGCTGGACAAAGGCCTCCCCGATATCCGTCCATTACTTTTCTTCTGCGCCACTCTAAACAAACCTTCGTGATGCGCGTCTAGATCACCTTGCCACCTTTTTCTAGGCTCGCCTCGTAATATTTAAATAATACCCGTCCACTTTGTGAAGATATATTTTTGTATAATCTCTTTCCATATTTAAATGAGTTTGAATAAAAAAGTGTAACCCGTCTGTGTCGAACTTATTTGATTTTGAACTATTTGCTAGCCTTAAAAGGATTAATTTCACGTTATCAATCGTGGGTCGGAAAACTTAATTTTGAAATTGAGGATTTGCGGATTTTACTCAATAGGGTTTCGTTTATTTGTAAATAGAACTGTATTGTTGAGGAGAACAAAATTCAATTTGTTATACAATTAAATACCTGTAGTCAATACTTCTCGGTTTCTCAAACGGTTGTAAGTTAACATTTTGTGAGAAGGACCTGCCTTGAATTTCGAAGCTAGCTATAATTTTACGACTCCTACTTTCCATATTTATTACCTCAGTTGTTAGCGAACAAATTCACTGTATATTTTTAATGCTTAACTTATTTCTGGTCGAGCACAAAACAGCTTGCCAATAATAATTTACGTTTAGATCAGAGACTTAAACCGTGTTTAATAATAATATTGTTTGCTTACTCTGAATACAGAATATTGGACTGTCTCCAGCGGGCAATTTATACGTATTACGTACTAAACTGACATGACAAAGGATATTTGAAATGTAGAATACTAAATAACCTTTTCTTGGATTCGACTCGGTAGTAATTCAAAGCTAAATAATGCTGCGAACAATTATTTAGTCAACGTCTACGGCGTAGCACATTTGCTACGCGTCTACGCGGCTACGAATTCTCGTAGGCGTGTATGTTTAATCAAGTGGTGAATTTCTAGGAAGCACTATTGGATGAATTTAATTTGAACTGATTATTCATGAAAAATTCTTTAAAGTATTAATAAATTTTATTCCACTTGTCTACAAAATAATATACAAATACAAATAATTTATTTTTATTCACAAGTTATGTACCTACTACATCTAGTGTTAGAAGTGACCTTTTAGACAAAAAAAATGCCTGTGTTAGGTCACTTCGCTCTTCCAAATAAAATATTCGCTCCTTACGTTGACTGGTGGGAGGTGACTGTTGTGGAAAAAATTCAGTAACTTTTATCTATTAGATATTATTAAACAGTATTTTTGGTTCTGAATTTAATTTCCATAAAGACTGCCGTTAATTTCAGTATTGTTCAAACGTTAATCATAAAAGCGACATCGACCTCCAACTGGATGACATATCCATTTCATCTCAACATTCCCATAAATATGTAACACAGCAAAATACATCGAAACTCACATAATTTCATCACTTAAATTCATGGGGATTCACATATTTACCCCATCCTTTAACCAAAAGAAAACGATTCTTTTATCCCTCAAAGATATCTCGAAGACTCGAATAAGCTTTGAAAATAAATGTAAAAGCATATATTTCTGTCTCATACCGGGCTAATGTGATTACGTGGGGGCACGAAACGTATCTCACTTTTTCCCCGAAAGTGCTAACGAGCCCCTTAAGGAGGGGTGTAAATTAACTAAAGGGATATCTTTCACCCGACCATAGTTGCGGATGAGTAGAACTGTTTGTTGTTTTTCGCCACAATGCGCAGTGGAACGATCTACATAATTGCATTTCCTTATGGGTTTTTTCTTTGTTACTTTTTTTGTAATTAAGGTGAGTTTCTTGATGGCAAATCCCATAAGGTATTCTTCATATTAGTATAATGAATCATCTAGGGCTTTGAATGATTTGGCCTGCCTGAATTAATTTGGCCTTTATTAGGCATTATCTACAGATTCTTACATTATTTTTCTTAGTCTTTCACGAGTCCCGGTCCTGGGCAAAGGCCTTCCCTTTTTCCTTCCAAACCTCTGAGCTTAAACTTTGAGTTATATTTGACCATATTCGCCCCGCAAACAAGATCGGATGGTTACACCACCTTCGCCGTGGTCTTTTCCATCAGGGGGATACGATCTTTGTTTCTTACTTATCATTTTTAATAACTAGCTCCTGCACGCGTCTTTGCCCGCGTAGACATCATAAATTTTCCCTCGGCAGTGTTCTATCGAGGTAAATTGAGCCTAAAATCTAACTAGATTAAGTTCTACCTGTTTGCCAAGGAAGAATAGGCCATAAAGTATAGGTATATTCCCCAAAGTCCAATAGCCATGAAATAATTATACATTTATATTACGACTTTTGGTAATTCTCTATTAGTTATTGATAAATAGGCGACAAGTTGGACACCGAAGTTAGGATTTTCTTGGCCACCAATTATTGTTTTCTAGGTAACCAATAATAATAAGAAAAAAAAAAAGTATATAGTGAAAAAAAAATAAGACCTAAACCACTGGCTAGAGGTTTTGAAGGCGAACCTTTGCGATTAACACGACTTTCACCAGTTCTTTGAAACACATTGAGCTGGAGATTTGTCTTTGCAGATAAAGTCACTCTTAAACTGTTAATAATATGCATTAAGGTTCGATGTGAAAGCTGGGAATGGGGAATGTGTGCAACTCAATCGCACTGAAACGGCTGAAATGATTAGGATATCTGACAGTTTAAAGATGTCCTTCTCCATGTCCTCCAATATAACATAGGGAAACAGATTGCTTGGTATGAAAAATAAGTAACAAACATCATGGTGTTTGCCAGGCACATTGTCTTTACTGTCGGTAAAGAATGCAATAACGGCTTTGTTTATAATTAGAACTAGCCCGCCTCACTATTCCCAAACTACTCCTGAAACCCAGAATCAACAGTGGTGACTACCAGAAAAGTCTCGAGACAATGAAGGTCGATGAAGCCCCAGAGAAAAATACGGCAAATCCTATGACGGCTATGTGGTGTTTTTTTTTTTTGCACCCTGTTCAAATCTCCAGCCTAATAAGAAATAGTTTGATGCCAGCGGCTAATGTAAAAATAATACCCATTATAAATTAGTTCAATAAAATTGTTATTATACGGGTACATCAGTCCACCCAACTTAATGTTTTTACTGAACCCTAGACAGGCCGCTAAGTATAGGGTCGCGATGTTATTATAGGCAATAAAAAAGAAATTAAAGGCCATTATGTCACTAATTTATTTTATGGCAATGGAGGCAATATTGAAGTTTATTTATAGTATAAAAATTGAATGAAGGTGATGCTTTGGTTTTTATTGGTTTGTCTGTTTTGGTTCATTGACGTATTTTCCTTGCGAATACTTACTGCATAAACTGACTGTTTACTGTATTTAAGTAGTTGTACAAGAGTTTATTGAAGTTCAAATAATAATAGATTTAATGACCCATGAAACTGGTGTAGTTCGTCAATTAGTCAACAATAATTTGACTCGATCCGTATACAACATTTTGAAGAGTCAAACCGGAGACAAAACGTGAATAAACAACATTAAAAAATTTTTGATCACGCCAGAAATAGCGAAAAAAAAGAAATTAAGTATATTTTTTGTTGATTGTTGCCCTGTAGAATCTTCCTCTGTTTAAAACAAGGCCGTTGCATTAGTATAGGTAATTTAGCACCCTTCTCATTTCCAAACCCAGCAATCGCTATTCTAATACTAGCTCGATGATAAAAGCAAACAGTACCGTCAATTCATACAGCACCCCAAAACATAAAAACCGGCCAAGAGCGTGTCGGGCCACGCTCAGTGTAGGGTTCCGTAGTAATAATTCTTTTTTTGTTTGAAATACGGGCCAATGAAGCTTGACCTCTGGATTGTATAGACGCTCATACGATTCAGGGACCAAATTATATTGGTTAACTGCAGTTTCCATCTGTTGTTTCCATCCAAGTTCAAATCCAATTTCAGTTTAGTTTATATATTTAGTATAGTCTTTTATTACAATAAATAAAAAAGTTCAAAATAATTTTCCTAGAAAGTCCTTATAAAGTTCTACTTTTCAGATTTTTTTCGTATTTTCTAAACTTATGGTTCAAAAGTTAGAGGGGGGGGGGACGCTTTGTTTTTTACTTTTGGAGCGATTATTTCCGAAATTATTGACATTATCAAAAAATGATTTTAGTAAACCCCTATTCATTTTTAAATACCTTTCCAACAATATATCACACGTTAGGGTTAAAATTAAAAAAAAAATCACTTCCCACTTTACATATAGGGGGGCTACCCTAATAAAACATTTTTTTCCAATTTTTATTTTAGCACTTTGTCGGCGTGATTGATTCACATATTGGTACCAAATTTCAGCTTTCTAGTGCTAACGGTCACAGAGATTAAGCGAGGACGGACAGACAGACAGACATGGCGAAACTATAAGGGTTCCTAGTTGACTACGGAACCCTAACAAAAACCCACCTGTATCATTTATTTCGAAAACAATCGAAAGCATAACGCAGCGAAGCACGTCGAACAAATTGGTTGAAACTCTAACTCGCTCCATTGTCGTCTTACGAGTACTACCAGATCTTCGTTTAATAAGCCCTGTGACGCTTCGTCTTGCTGAAACGTAGATATTCCGCCTGAATACCTACAGTTTGGCTCGAATTACGCTCCGTTTGAGTATAATTTTCTTGTTATTGGATAGGAAAATGTTATTAAGTTCCGCCTTCAGTTGAAGTTGGTTTGGTAAAGAAAGTGCTTCTTGAGGTTTGTACGCTGTTAGTTTATGGGGACTTGAACCTAGTGGCATAGTTCTCAGGACTTAAATTTGGAGCGATGAATGACGGATTAAGTCTTTTTAAGATTATGAAATCTGTGTTATGTTTAGGATTATTACATTAAAAAGTAAAAAGTGTCATAAAGAGAAAGAAAAGCAAAATAGTGTCTTATGGTGAAAGAATTTTGCGGTCCACCTTGGGGACCGTAAAATTCAAATTTTCTTGCGTTTGTTTTTTGGACAGACGAAGGGATAACACTCTTAGTTAATTTAATCCCATTGAAAATTACGTTTTCATGAAATAGTCTTAATGAACTGAATTGGGTTCTATTGATATTTAAATATTTTAATGATAAGAACTTGGTGCACCTTGGCGAACCTGTGAAAAGAAAATTTGAAATGTAAAACCTTCACCTGAAAATAACAAAAATACTGTCTAGTTGTCGTGTGAGTTTCAGACTATAATGTTATTTCCAATTATCTAGAAAACCAGACAGGTGGAATAGCAAACATTGCTTTTAAATAATTATGTTGTGTTTTTCTGTGGTTTGCACGAATGTGACGTGTTAAATATGCCGTTGCGTGCTAGTGGTTACTCCTAGTGTTCATTTTCTTTAAAGTATTTTTGTGTTTTTGTGAGAAACTTTTACGTTTTGGAGAACAACACTACTTTAATTGTTTGTTGTTTTAAAAAAAAACATAATTATTATTTACCGTACACATAAGACATTAAAAATATGTTTGAGTATTAAAAATTACGAAGACAGAAGGCGGGACGAGACTAACGAACAGTGGTCTACATTGGCCTTAAATCGAAAACATTGAAATTCAAAGGAAGAGCCCTTTACCCAGCAGTGGGGTTATGCAACAGTCATCATCTGCCTAGCCTCTTCCCAACTATATTGGGGTCGGCTGCCAGTCTAACCGGATGCAGCTGAATACCAGTATTTTACATGGAGCGACTGCCTATCTCACCTCCACAACCCAGTTAATACTAGGTAATACAATACCCTTTGGTAAGACTAAACGTCAGAATTTCAGGTCACTGACTACCTGTAACGACTGCCAAATTAATCAGAAAAGAATAGCGGAGGAGTAGGAAAAAACATACCCAACAAACATTATGGCTGCAAATAGAGCTTACTTTAAAACCTAAAGTGTTATGAAGGTAGTGTTGTAGCTGCAATTATAGTTTGTGACGACAAAAGAGTGTTAGTAATAAAAAATAACGCTTATAGTGACAAAGCAAGTTTATAAGAGCAATGTATGGAGGTTAAACGAGTAGAGCAGCGATTATTATCTCTACAATACAGGCCAAAGCTGCTGAGTTATAGCTTTGAGCGAATCTTACGACTATCAGATCCATATAAGAAATTAACATTCACTATTAACTTCTAAAGTTCTAAGCAAGCTACCACAAACTCTTTCGGAGCGCTGAGAGTTGCACAAAAAGAGCAATTAACGCTACTAGCTCTAGAATAGTGTTCATTAAATCTTTTACAACATCAAACCCCTAAAGGGGTACACAACTCCCTTGTATAGTTTAGGGCTGAATAGTAGAGATATTTCACCCTATTAATAGAACTTATAGTGTCAAGTATGGCCTCCATATTATTTAAGGTTGAATTATTGGGTTTGTTACCACTTTAGTACCTCCCCCTAATTGGTAAGCATAAAATGGCGTCCCAACATAGTCTTGCTTGAAGATGAGGGTTCCGTATGTAATGGAAGTGATATCGCAACTGCAAGTTTTGATAATTCCGAAGAGGACCGCTGTTATTACTCATTGAGTAATAAAAATAAATGGCGTAGTTGAGTGCTAAAATTTTAACTCATTGTTAGTGTAAGTAAACTGTGAATATGTGTATTATTGGCAAATAATTGATTGTTTGCTTCACATTTAGCAAAACATTTTTGTACTAAATGTGTAACAAAACTTTGCCTATTGACTTAAAAGTGTCATGACGTGTACTAGTCGACTCGTGGGTAGGCTATAGGTACTGGTTTTGAGAAATGACTACGGATCCCCAAATTCATGCGCCCACCATTTTAAGAATTAAAAACAGTTAAACGTACGAAACGAATACTTAACACAATGAAGATATTTATTTTTCTAGCGTTCTAATACTAGGGTCATGACACTTTTAAGTCAATAGGCAAAGTTTTCTTACATATTTAGTACAAAAATGTTTTGCTCGATGTGAAGCAAAAAAATATTTTTTGTTAAATACACAACAAAGAGTGGGCCCATCAATTATTTGCCAATAATATATACACATATTCACAGTTTACTTACATTCGCAATGAAAGTTCCACTTCAGTTTCCACTAACAATGAGTTAAAATTTTAGCACTCAACTCCGCCATTTATTTTTGTAAACGCACAATGTTTGTTTTTTTGTTAAGAGTTCAACATTATAGAAACATCATACCGCTTATAATAGCCGGCTATGAAAAAAAGTAAAAAATTATATCCTTAGACGCTAAAATTTCCTATTGTAGATCTAAACTGCAGCTCAAGGTGTTACAATTTACCTTATTGCCACCCTCTAACCGCTCAAATAGTAAATAAGATACATCATAGATCTAGTATACCCCTTACGGAGTTTATATTCATACATTTGCTCCCTATATAGCGCTCAAAGTGTCAGTAAGCAGCATGTAGCTCTACCATGCCGCTTGAGGAGTCACTAGCCACTAACATACCACTCTTACAGCGTTTTATGTCTCAGTTAGCGCTACTGTACCTCCACAATTGCTCTACTATATCTCTTAATGTCATTCTGTAACTCTGATTTACCGCCATTAAATAACCTAAGGTGATAAAAAAAGTGTGCCCAATTCGGGGGTATAGTAGAGATATAGCGCGCTCTAACTCCGAATGCGTAACACTTATTTATAACTTTAGGATCTGGTTAGCGCTTTAATAGATTTACTGTAACTCTTGTCTTAGCGCCTAAGTGTTAGTTGGGTAGTTTCCACTTCCCTCCATATCAGCAGGAGACAGAACAGAACAAGGCCAATAGGCACACAGGGACGTATACAACTGAGATAAGCCCAGTTGCCTAGCACCACGGATATTATTGTCATTAATATTACTGGGTCCTAAGTTGTGAGCTGTTATATTTGATTCCAATAATAGGTATGACAAAATTGCTTGAACGCACGGAAATTTGTTCTAGTTTCTACAAGGTCCGTATAGTAAATAACTCCGGATGTAACCTGTACACTATTTAACATAATATTACGTTCATTCTGCCAAAGACTACACTCCCATAAAATGTGATGTGCTGTTTGTTCAAATTCGCAGTCAGATGTAGAACATTGACAAAAAGGCGACTCAACAAGCTTGAAGGAAAATAATTTACTCTTAAAGTTACCATGACCTGTGAGAAATTGGGCGACACAGTGATCCACCTCCAGCCATGTCCTGGCCAGCCGCTCACGAACGGATGGAAAGAACTGGTGAAGATGTCGGCCCTTGATGAAATTATCCCACCTACATTGCCATTCAGACAAAAGTTCCTCCCAGACGTCAGTCTGTGGTTTAAGTAATCTAGCTATTTTAGCACGGTCACGTTGCGTTAAAAAGTCCGTGTCCGCGGTCTCTCGTGCGCAGTAGTACATTGAAGCACGGCGCTGTACTTCAAGATCGACTGGAAGTACCCCTGCCACTACACTACCTATATATATGGCAGCCGGGACCAACAGCTTAACGTGCTTTTCGAGGCACGGAGGAAACTCGGTATGTCGGGCGGTCACCCATCCACAGACCGACCTAGGCAAGCACAGCTTTTCCTAAAGATCGACCTGAGTGGCAGTTCTTATTAAGCCACGAGCTCCTCAACCGTGGAACCTCCGTGGGGTGATGCAACAGTATCAGTATTAATAAATTATGAAAAGTTTATAGTTACATTGTTACAAAACAGATTTTACAACGAGCTGGACGATATTCGCATAAAAAGATCAATGACCTCAAACAATTAACAAATGATTCATTCGCAAATACCCATTTTAGGAAAACATTGCAAGCCACAGATCCTCTTCATATCAAACATTTTGATAATTTTCCTAAACACAAAATTAAATCCGCCGCTCTGTTTTTCTTTCATTACCAAAATACGATCAAAACATTACAAAATTACCCGTAAATATTCGGAATTAATTAAAATCTCTCGCAATCGCTAACACTGTTTCAAACAGGGTATTTTCCGCGATTTTTTATTGACTTTGTAAGAGAAGCTTGTTTGATCCGAACCCAAGCCTGCAAATCTACAGTTAATTAATTTTATTTATACTGCTTAATATGTTTGGAATTTCAAATCACGCACCGGCTTTACAAGTTAGATGTTTGATCTTGTTTTTCTAATGGGGGATGCGGAATTAAACTTATCATCATTCTCTTGTAGTACTTTCTCATACACACACATATTTATACACACACAAAGGGCTAAACTGTTTTACGTTCGTTACGTCACCATCTCAGGGCCAGTTGAAAACCAGCGTCGGGCACAAGCTGCTCGGCAGTTTGCTGAACTGGTCCTATTTGGCGCAGCCGTGAGATGCACACAGGCTTTTATTTTTTACTGATATTATTTTTTTTTTCATTTTCTTTATTGTTTGTTGTGTGCTCTTGTGGCATGTACTCAATAAATTAATATGTTTTCTTTCTTTCTTTCTTGTGCTTATCCCAATTAATTTGGGATCCTTGCATGTCATCTTCGACCATATGTCTCTATTTCTCTTCATCTCATCAGATCGTTCCTTTGTTGCCGTATCATGTTTTACACGGTCCATCCATCGTTTCTTAGGCCTTCCTCTGCTGCTACTTGCCTGAGTAAGTCTAAGAACCATTAAAATAATGAAATCTATTGAAACAATATAGAACAGTCATCGTCAGCCTATAATGTTCCCACTGCAGGGACTCAGGCCTCCTCTCTAGGAGAGGGATAGGCTATAATCTACCACGCAGGCCCAGCGCGGATTGGTAGATGTCACATATCTTCGAATTTTTTGGTTCTAAGACATGCCGGTTTCCTCACGATGTTTTCCTTCACCGTTTTGAGAACAGTGGTGATGAAATAAATTACACAAAGTAATGTGCCTGACGGGGATCGAACCCACGACCCACTGTTCGTAAGTCGGGGCCGCCACCACTGGACCACCACTTGACTGCTCTCAACAGTCTGCTGAGATAGAACAGTATCAATCGAAAAAGAATGTGTTAGTTTTATTTACACAAATAATAGCTTCCTCATTCTGCCCTCGTAAATGAAACCACAGTATCTTCAGTTACTGTGTTTATGCCTGTATTAGTTATT
Organism: Diarsia mendica; assembly: GCA_949316265.1. NCBI lineage: Eukaryota > Metazoa > Arthropoda > Insecta > Lepidoptera > Noctuidae > Diarsia > Diarsia mendica. The sequence goes on along the minus strand of OX438896.1, from coordinate 19,308,498 downwards.
GAAATAAGGCGGCCGAGAGCTATCTGAGAAAATTTTCGGTTTGTTTCTATCTACCACCGTTGCGGAGATATGATACATAAAAACACAGTATTTTTCTAAAAATCAATACATTTTTAAGAAAATACACAGTACATTAAATTTTTTAGGTTTAAACACAGTGAACTAGTATTTACTTTGCTTTAATATGTGTTCATGTATTTATTTAAGTATGTTTTGCTTAGTTATAACACGGCATTTTCAAATACTGTGGTTGTATGTAAAATTTTCGTAAAATTTTCTTAGGATAAACTTAAATTAATCACAGTATGTTACTTACTGGGTTTTAGATGCTTGCAGTTTTAATATTTATTTCAAAACTACTAAGCTGTACCACAGTAACGATTGGCTTACTAGGTTTTAAGCTAACCTTTTGCGAATAAGTACGTATAAATAAGGGCTCGGGAGGGGTGTGCCGGACAGATCCCCACGCGCGCGCTGCCCACCGCCGGCCACAGCGGCGCATTCGTTCGAGTGACCTTCTTCCTTGACACACGTCTTACGCCCAATGCAGGTATTGAAAACGAGATATAACCGCGCAGGATATTTTATTTTATTTTAGTATTCCTTTTATTAAATAATTAATTATCTGTATTTTGATAAGTAGTACTTTATCAGAAATACATAATTATAACATAAAAAAGGCGCGAAAGATTGCAATGACGCGAAGTAGGCATTGTTAAGAAGGAGCGAATTGATTGAATTACGTAAATTTATTCATTGCATTTCATTTATTCGTTTGCTTTATTCATAGCAACATAATGTAATGGGAAACAGGCCTCATATTTGTATTTGAAATGTTTTACAAACTTTATTCCTTTTATTGCAATCTTTGATATTATGTTGACGTGTTATTGTGTTTTTTTGCTTAAAGTGTTTTTGAGATGCAATAAAGATCTGAAGTTTGTTTATGCCACATTTCTCAATGTCTAATCAAGTAAAACTATTACTATTTTGCAAATAGGTTTCGCCTTGTACACCTACGCTCGCGCGGTTTTATATTTTGACACAGATTACAAGATACTACACTCCACGTACTTACGCTCGCTAACTACCGTGGCCGTTGATTTACTTAACAATAATGACGATGGTTGTGACTAAGGCATATTATTATGAATATTTTATTTAGTTATTTCATTTATGTTACTAACTAGCTGATGCCCGCGGCTTCACCCGCGTGGATGTCGTTCAAATTATATACTAAAACCTTCCTCTTGAATCACTCTATCTATTAAAAAAAACCGCATCAAAATCCGTTGCGTAGTTTTAAAGATTTAAGCATACAGACAAACAAACAGACAAAAATAGCGACTTTGTTTTATACTATGTAAGGATGAAGAAACTATTTTTTTGTTGTTTTCAATATTTTTAAGTTTGTTAAATAGTAATTATAAAATAATTACTGGCAAAGGGCAATTACTCAGAATAATTTGATCTCACTAGTCATCATGTCGTTGATTTACATACCATTAATGACGATGTTGTGACTAAGGCATATTACGATTATTTTATTTTATTGTTTCATTTATATTATTCATGAAGAAGTTATTTTTTTATGTTGCTTGTAATATTTTTAAGTTTGTTATGTAGTAATTATAAAATAATTACTGGCAAAGGGCAATTACTTAGATTAATTTGATCTCACTATCTCCTCATCTTGTCGTAGTACCCCATATGGATAACTTAAATTAATGAAGACATAAGAAAGTAGACTGATTAATAAGAAACTGATCTCGAATTTAGCAATCACAATTAATAATTAGAACGTGATTTTACTTTTAGTAGATTTAAAAATAAAACTAAATTAACATAAAGTGGTGTTATTGTTCTATTTCATACCTTTTATGACAAAACCAGGGTCATTATTATTTTAAGGAATCACACATAAATGAAAAAAGGTTAGCTTAGAATACAGTATATTTAGATACTCATTACTGCATTTTAGATTTTTTAATCATAAATTAGACTTAAAAATAGCATCTTCACTTACTAAGTATTCATCTAGTGATCGAAGTCTACTGTTATTAGGTTTCAATCCAGTATGTGTACGGTTACTGTTTAGTATTGTCTCTAGAGTTCATGTCTTTAAATGGTTAATACACGGTAACGTTTAAAACTAAACTAGACCATAGTAACCATTCAATTACTAGGTTTTAGCATAAAAAAATGAAATTTCATGAATTTTGTTTCTATTTTAGAACACATTAACTGATTTAATTAATTATATAACAATAAAATATTAGTTCTTAATACTCTAAATTAAAGCTTTGTTAGTTTTACAACATATAAAAAAACAAAAAACGACTTAGCTCAAATATTATGTTCAGAACGAAACGATTTAACAATTAAACTTTAACCGCGTTTTTCTCAAAATGGCATTTTCGGGGTTACTGTGGTTTCATTTACGAGGGCAGCATTACCCTACTGCATCGTTAGTTTAGTGGTTACAAACACTGATGATGGTTCTTGATTCAATTCCCAAGTCGGGCAAAGGGATCATGAGATTTTCATTTTTCATCAGGAATTTCTCAGTAGGTGAAATGCAGCCTGGAATTGGAATTGTGCCCGGTTGATGGCAATAGGCTCGCCCCCTATTACACATGTTACTGTAACTTAACATAACTGGTGCAATGTGGGTGTGTAGGTGGTACTATAAGGTATACCTCTGCTTGACCTCTCCGAGATTACAGTTGTGATGTGATGTCCAATACTAGCTTTAGACTACAACTTAACGTACCATAGCACAAGGGCAAAGAAGGAACATGGGTTTGGTTTTTAGTCAGTAGAAGTCTGACACTCCCCTTCGCTCTGCCCAAGAGCGGAGGGGGGGGGGGGGTCATTTGATGATTTTCCACCCACCAAAAAAAAAAAAGGTAGAAAGTTCCTTATTTCCTACCTCAAGTAATTTTCGTAGCAATATTTTCGACAACTTGTGAACTCAATTGCATGCAAATCCCAATAAACACGTTTCCTTTCATCAGCCTTTCCAAAATATTATTTTAGATGCAAATTCCGGCAAAACATACCTCTAATCAAGTCAGCTAACAGCAGCCAACACTATCAACGACCGAATTTCCATCGACCACAACCGTCCGTCCGTCCAAAAATCGATCGTCGGACGGAGTCTTAGCCCCACAAGCTCAGCTCAGCTCCAGGGAATTGAACGCAATAGTCAGACGGAATCGGATTTGAGTGTACAACCATTCGATCAGCAGTCAGAGCTATACGTGTGCCTGTGGGGTATTCCCTTCCGTGCATTGTCATTCTCGTATGTTATAGTGGATAGACGATATTTGAGAAGATACTGTGGTTATATTTAAATCTTTGTGTGGTATTTGTTCTTCTGTTTCTTGGAAATGTGATGGAAACTTTAACTATTTTCTGGGCTGAAACTTTCAGATGAAATTATTGATTGTTTTCTACGAATTGACTTTTATTATTCGGTTATTGTTGCGTGTACGAATAATCTTTTTTAATTACCTCGTTGATGTTGTGGTCGCAAGCGTGAATGCTGTGCGTAGAGCTCAGGGTTCGATTCACGGGTGGAGACAACGTGCTGCTAGGTTTTTCTTTAGGAATTTCTAAGTAGATGTCATGGAGTGTGGATATGTGCCCGTTTGATTTATGTGTGATTTGGAGCGTGATGTTATGTTTATGTTTTAACTCAATTTATCGCAGGATTTCAGTCTCTTGCCCACTATTAAGTGGGACATAACATAAAATGGTAATGTAGATGTACTGTAAAGGTGTAACTCTGTCAAACCCTTGGGGTATTAGAAGTTTAATGTAATGTCATAATATATTGAAACAGATCAATAATTATTGCTGCATTTAACAAGAAAAACTAAAAGAAAGATTTACAGTACCGTACGTAAACCTTTTTGTTAACAAGTTTAGACTCCAAGGCCTACCTCAATACGCTTAAAAGAACAATAAGGACTACCCTACTTTTCCCCCATAAACAAAACAAAAGATAGTTCCAGTTTCGCCATAAACCATCAAAATCGACGCCATTACGGCGAAGCAAGGGTAGCAGCAGACTGTTAGTGAAAGGGTATTCTTAGCCCTATCTCAAGATCACGCGAAACAAAGTCAAGGTCATACAAATTACTGTGGTTGGTTCAAACAGTAACGTATAAGGTATAATTTTGTAGCTAATCTGTGTGATTTTAGTTTGCCCTTGAATTTAGATCGATATGACTAGTAAGTTTATGCTATGTTATGTTTCTTGGAATTATTTGTCTGATTTTTGTTGCACAAAGTTTGAAATGAAAAGCTTAGAAGTAAAATATTGTTTCCTGTGTATTTTTTTAATAGTTATTTTGTCCAAAAAATATGGTAAATTTTCACAAAAACCATGTTGATTACGCTTAATAAACTGGTAACTTAAAAAAAAATGCCGCTCAGGCCGATCTTTAGGTTAAGCCGTGCTTGGTCCGTGAATGAATGACCACCCATTAAATACCAAGTTAACTCCGTGCTTCAGAAAGCACGTGAAGCTGTTGGTCCCGGCTACCTTATATAATATGTCGTGGATTGATGGCGCCATGGTGCAACGGACAGCGCCATCTAGTAATTTAACTTGGAACTAAATAAATGTTTACCAGAAACGCAAGCGCGCCCTACCGCTTGGACACGATCGTCGGTAGAGGGGATGCAGCAGCGAGGACTGGCGAAAGAACGGAGTGTTCGCTCACTTGAACTCCGACAGTCTAGGCAGACGCTCAGTAATACCAACGCACGTGTTTGTTTCTCGTAAAATGTAAAACCGTCAGCCTATTTAAATAAAGTTATTTTTTTTGACTTTTTAATAGTAAAATATCTGTTTATTTACAATATTTACAAACTACAATTTACAGAACTAAAATAATGATAAAATATATACAAGTAGCAAAAAGAGAAGAATTACAGGGCGTCAAAAAATTCGTCCACATTGCTGTCAACAGGAAAAGTGCCCAGAAGGCTGGCAGCATTACCACGTTGGATGGCAATGCTGATTCTTTGGCCAAAGAATAGGCCAGCCCTCTGGTCACGTGAAGAGTCGACCAACCGCTTGGCAATTTCCTTAAAAATTAGGTGAGCACTCGGACCCCAAGGCCCCAGTGTTTCAACCCCAAACGGCTCAAACACATAACTGCCAATTAAGTTGTTGTATTTGCGCCGCTTGAGGTTTTCAGCACCTGCAGCAGCCGCCCCAGCACAGCTCACCGTGCTAGGAAGATGGGATGGCGCAAGGGTGTCGACGCAAGTTGCGTCCCACACCAAAGGCCTACCCAACTTCCACGGCATTATGGTCATACCATCTGGTCTCTTCCCATCGACGCGTGCCAACCCATTGGGTTCCAAAACAGCAGGCACACCGGCGGTGGCCAGAGCACGTCGGATGAGATCATTAATGCTGGCGTGCCGCGCAATCCGACCTGCGCTCTTGCTGCAGGAAAGGCCATGGTGTCCGAGGCTGTCGACTACTTCACCACATTGACAGCGATGTGGAGCCCCACACGCAGCACCCAAACGCAAACATGTAGCGAGCCGGAAGGTTGTGTCACCTAGCATAGTGCCTATATTAGGTGACGGTAGTGCCTGAAGCCAGAGGCCCGACTCCCACTCACCCACAGCCAGCAGGCGGGCACGCTCAGCAGTATTGGTAGACGTATTAATTAGGTTATTCCGTACCAACCTGCAGAGCGGCTCATCCCACTGTCTCTGGGAAAATGGGTTCTCGGGCCGATCCGTGTTCGGGCAAGCCATTCTCCAGGCGCTCTCTGCATCAGTCAAGCACGGCACTTCCGAGTCAACCAGGGAGAGGGTTAAAATTTTCCTGGTTAGCTTTTCAGTGCTGTGGACAGACGACAGGAACGCCGGTAAGCTTACACTAGAAATTTTGCGGACGCCGAGGCCACCAAAGCGAATTGGAAGAGTGGCTTGCTGCCACGCTCGGTCGTCCAAGGCCACATTAAGAATGGATGTTAAAGTCTGGTGAATAATTTGGTCAATTTTGTCCAAAAGTTGTAGTTTCTTCCAAAGAGGAGAAGCACGAAGAAAATACATAAAATTTGGACCAAAACAACAGTATCTGATGAGGGTGAACGCCGAATGTAGGTTAATATTGGAGAGTCTATCCGAAATATCATGAATTTTTTTAATTTTGTCGTCGATAAAAAATGAAAAACTTTCTTCTAAAATTGGGGAACCTAGGAGGTATAAGGAACTTTTTTCTAAAATTTTTATTTGTGGGGCTATTGAATCAAATTTGTCTATTGTCGATTGTCTGTCGGTGATGTTAGGAAGGTAAATTTCGCATTTAGAGGGATTAAGGTCCAGGCCAATAGATTTGAACTGTTGTTTCAGGAGTTGTAGGTCATTTAGAACCGTGTCAATATCCTCCTAGCGTTCCATCATCTAATACCATACATTGAATTTTGAATTTAGTTGTTGAATAATGGGATGAATAGCCAAACTGAAAATGACAGGCCCGAGAGGATCACCTTGTTGGCAACCAACTGCAGATTCCAAAAACTTGTCCTTATATAATAATTTTGTAGGATGCCTTTATCATTGCCACATAAAACCATAAATTTCGGGTAGTACTTTTTTGACTTCGGCCAACAAAGTGTCCCTGTTCACGGAGTTGAAGGCATTTTTGACGTCAACCTTGAGAATGACCTCACCTTTCTTTTCATTTAAAAAAGAGGATAAGGCATGTACGGCAGCTTCACAGCCCCCTCTGGAACCAAACCCAAGTTGAAGGGGCTGGAATTTAGCTGCAAGCGGTTCACTGTACAGCTTGCAGCAAATTTTGGCTGCCATACGCCTGTAGGTGCAACCGACGGCAATGGGACGAATGCCGCCGTCTTTCTTGCGGAGGGCACACAGGTTAGCCCCATACAAGACATCGACGACGGCATCGTTCACACCGCCGGAGAGCATTAGGTTGATCATAGCCGCAAGCTCCTTCAAGAGCGACTCACCAGCTACCCCGGCGCCTGAGCTCAACAAATCTTTCAAATGCTGTGGTGTCAGGCCGTCAAGGCCACCAGCAGAGCCACTACGGAAAGAGCTCACGGCTGCGATCAACTGCGGAGCTGTAATTTGAAAAAGTGAATCCTGAACGAGGGGGTCGGGGAGTACGGGCGGGTCGGGAAAGGTGAGACCATTCGCAGGCGCCGGATGTTTACTCTCCAGGGCTGAAAATGTCTCCCGAGAGTAAGGCGCCACCACATCACTGCTGAACAGAATTCTGGCTGCCCCCCTTATATCACCCTCACTTAACTTGGATTCTACATGAGCGCAAATACCTTTCTGAGAAAAATTATATAAAAATGGTAATTTTGGATTCAAAATTTGAGCCGAATTGTTGCAGTTGTCTTTAATTTGGTTAGTTAAAGATTTTTGAGTTGCCAAACATGCAGAATCCTGTAAGGGAAGGTGAGCAACTCCTCCCAGGCACGTTCAGAGTTCTCCTGGGTCGCGAGACGCACACATCGCGCCAAACTCAGCGCAACAGAGTGTCTCGCACCACGGGGAACCCTTTTTAAAACAGGAGTGGAATTTTTGAATTTGGACAATGTTTTCCACAAACTTTGATCCAAAAGTGTTGAAGTCGGTGATGTGGCTGGGGGGCACGAAGGTACACTATGAGGTTTGTGGACCTTGCCATAGTGAATCTTAAGTCCCCTTTCGCCTTTAAAAAAACGAGCCTGGGAGCATTGAGGGCATCTTACCAGCTGCTGCACATCCAGTGACGTGACAGGCTGACTGGCACTAATTCCGGCGACGCTACAGCTGCCGCTGAGCATAAAGAATAATAAAAAAAAACACGAGAACTTACCAAGTAACACAAAAGAATAATAAAATTAACACTAATTATAAAATACACAATAAAACACAAACTAAATAAACAAAAAGTCAAATCTGTTGCTTAGCGACACGTAGAGCGGCGCAGTCGCGCTTGCAGCCTAGGGCGACGCGCCGACCAGGACGTCATTTTGGCGCAGCCCTGGCAACCGTAGCTGCGTCACCACGACGTGTCCTAAGTTTTCGACGGCGGTCGACGAATATTTTTCCTTTTGTTGCGAAGAAATAAGATCGTAATTCCAATGGTAATTCCACTTAGGTTACGCCAACAAGTTTTGGATGCAGCTCACAAAGGGCATTCTGACATATGGAGCGATGAAAGGACGTCTGCGTATTATACCAAAGTTTGATGGTCCAAAATAGATTCTGATACCCAGTGACTAGTGGACGTATATTTATTTAGGGTTTTCTATGGTATTCAACTAATTTAAACAATTTAAAATAAAATTTATTAGAGAATTTATGTGACAACCAACTGTCACCTCTTTTGTATTCTTAATAGTATTATATTATTAGTTATTTGATTTAAATTCTGTTTCGCTCGAGTACCCACAACAGAGCCCACATCTAAGTAAAACTGTGTCGGATCACGAAGAAGAGCCGATGTTTCGCATCTCGGCCACCAATGATGCGACATATAGATTTTTGACAGCAGTTTACCTCTCATCTCGTTAGTCGTCGTGGCTTGAAAGTCTGACTATCAGTTTTATCAAAGGGTACCTAATAGGGTACCCAGTACAAACTGGGTTGTGGAGGTCAGATAATTATGCAGTCACTCTTTATATAAAACACTGAATTATGGTTAGGCAGATGTTGATGCATCACCACAATCAATGTTGATCACAGATAAAAATACGATTACAACAAATATTATTATTTTAAAATCATGGTCAAGTTAATCCATTTCCCACCTTATTCCCTTAATAAGGAGGCTCTATATTCTAATAATGACTCCAAGCCCTGGTCATCTTTCAGAAAATAACTCAACTATCCTGATTCAAAGCTTGACGTTCCTTTAAAGGCATGAATACACGCTTTGACGTTCAATTATGAACACGACTGTTGAATAATGTGATCCTACCTTTAGCTACCGATATAAGTTACTACAAGGAGTAAAATATAAATAAACTAGTTTACCCGTAGTGCCGGGTAAATTAGTTTATATTTTCACTGATATTAGGTGACACCTAAATTAATTTCAAACAAAAACGTGACATCGGAATTATAATTCTCGGGTTTGCACTGATAATAGAAAATACAACATAAAACACTATTATAAAGCCTATAACTCCTGAAGGGTTAGGCAGAGGTGAATCTGCCTACATAGACCTACACCCACATTCCACCAGTTATGTTTCAGTCCCATTTAACAGGGAGTGAGCTTATTGCCATCAACCGGGCACAATAGGGATGTTTACTGACTAAAAAAAATATGAATCTAATTAGTCCGTCTGTTAGATTATCGAAAAATATTGGGTACGTATTTTTTGTTTTATCAAATCAATAAAAATTGACGAAGTTAAAACGCATCAAAGATTTGAGTGGGAGGTGGTGACGTCACTGCTCGCTAAGAAAATTAAATGTCATACTAATGTCTTAGAATATGACGTCACACGAGTTTTCAAAGCACTGTATCGTCTTCATTGTTTGTTTACGAGAAAAAAGAAAAAATATGTGTCCAATATTTTTTTGGAAATCTATCGACGGACTAATTAGATTTTTTTAGTTAACATCCCTATTCAAGGCTCTGTGGATACTGCTGAGAAATTCCTAATGGAAAAACCCAACAACTATTTGCCCAACCTGGGAAAAGAATCCAAAACCTCATACGCAGCAGTCGCGATTGCGAACTCTAAACTAAGAAGGCAAAAAAAAAATAGCAGACTAACCTACTAAATCAGTGTTAGGCCTCAGCCTCGAATTTTGCGGGCAGCGGGGCGGCGGCGGCGGCGGCGGCGGCGGCGCGGCTTGTATGGAGTGCACCGCTCGTTGCCCGCTCCCGCGCCGCTGTTTTCGAGAACCGGTCCATTTGATTGTACGCATAATATCCTGCCGCTCCCGCGCCGCCGCCGCCGCCGCCCCGCTGCCCGCAAAATTCGAGGCTGAGGCCTTAGAGGAAACGGGTTATAGTAAACTTACTATACATTTCACTCATGTAACAAGTTATTAGGTTTGTCGCGTGTTACTACAAAATAAAGTTATGATGTTCTATCATAATAAGTTTAGTCGTCATTTTGTGGGCATTGAATAAAAATATGGAGTATTTCCCAAAATATGTGGGACGTCCGTGAATATTTAGGTTTATAGCGCAATTTGAGGTGTCCCACAATTTTGATTACATATTTTTAAACACTCGTAAGTTCTAGAGAACGTCGCTTTGAATAGTTTTAGCTGTGAATACCTTCTAAAATTGTGTTTTATATACAGGGCAGGGGGTCTAAAATGCGTAAAATGGTCACAGACGCGGTTACTGAATGATCCATTTTACGAATTTTAACGCAATTTATATTATGATTTTATTACGATCTGCTAGAATGGCCATTTTAGAGCCTCTTTTCCTGTTATACCTGTATGGTTTTTACTGCAAATATGTATCATGCATTGTATGTTTAACAAGAATTAAATTTAAAAAAAAACTTTTGGACGAAAACCTTTTTATAAAAAAGCTATTTATTTACAAAATAAACATTATTTAACATAACACGGCCTTGCAATACATTGCATTAACGGCAGGAGAATGGTGATCTAGACAGTTTAGTTGAGAAACGGTATCAAAAGAGTCTAACATCATTTTCTAGTGCATGTAGTCGACTTGTCATGCCCAATCTCATTTTAACGTAGTAGTCCAAGATCCTAGAGCAATCAGACATAACTTATTTTCACACGGATGAAACCTGAAGTTTTCAGTAGCGTCTCGTGTGCCTTGAATACCTACGCGCTTTGTGGAACTTGCCGAGTGACACCTGGGCAGGTACCAGGTGAGAAAGGTGACTAAAAATAAGAATTATTTAACTTAAATTCACATGGCTGATTTTTATATATGTCATGTAGAATATTATTTTAAAGTAATATCATAAGTGTCAGACACTTTTGAATGACCAGAGCTTTTGTCAGACGCTTTTAAGCTTGGATTTTCGAGTGCCTGACCAATATAGCATGGCAATATCCCGATCAATTAGCTATAAGTATTAAATCATAAGGAGTTTAGTATTATTTAAAGCGTCTGTTAAGCAATACGGCCGACGGAAAGTGTATGGGAGTATTTGCGACTTATTTTTAAGGATATTGCCTAAAATCCTGCGTTCCATACTTTGGCAAAAACAATTATTAAAAAAAAAGAAGTGAGGGAAGTGAATAACGAGAAACTGGCCAAGTGCAAGACGTTCTTGCACATGTAGGGTTCCGTACCATTGTAGTAGATATTGACAGATTTTCCATGTTATTTTAGCACCGTAAACTTCTTCTAATGATGATTCATCATCATCTGTGATGAACTTCTGATTTTTTATTTTATTTTAGGCTAAGTAGTTTCGCAGATAAGCGGTCGGACAGACAGATACACGAGTAATCCTATAAGGGTTCCGTTTTTAGGGTTCCGTAGTCAACTAGGAACCCTTATAGTTTCGCCATGTCTGTCTGTCCGTCTGTCCGTCCTCGCTTAATCTCTGTGACCGTTAGCACTAGAAAGCTGAAATTTGGTACCAATATTAATCACGCCGACAAAGTGGTAAAATAAAAATTAGAAAAAAATGTTTTATTAGGGAAAATGTAAAGTGAGACGTGATTTTTTTTTTAAATTTCAACCCTAACGTGTGATATATTGTTGGAAAGGTATTTAAAAATAAATAGGGGTTTACTAAAATCATTTTTTGATAATGTCAATAATTTCGGAAATAATCGCTCCAAAAGTAAAAAACAATGTGTCGATAAACGAGTTTAGAAAATATGAAAAAAATCTGAAAAGTAGAACTTTATAAGGACTTTCTAGGAAAATCATTTTGAACTTGGATGGAAACAGTTTTTGTACAAAAAAGACAAAACGTTGTACAAAATAATTTCTGGACTAAGTTTGTAGTATAATCGTAAGCAAGCTTTTTTTTTAACTTCCTTTACATATTTTATTATCCTGAACGTATCTTTTTTTAAACAAAAAAAGAATTATCACTACGGAACCCTACACTGAGCGTGGCCCGACACGCTCTTGGCCGGTTTTTCCTTTTGAGGTACGGAACCCTAAAAAGCTATGTAATTATTCATGTGTATATAATTAGATACTTACATGATTTTTTATTGTTATTCAATTCAGATGGTACAACTTTACCACTAATTCCAAATATTGCCAGGAATAGGCAATTAATTAGCTCAAATAACTCTGTACACATTATACCTGGGTGGGCAAAACTGGGATGAAATGCAAATACTGTTGATGGTTGGCGTTTATTTTGCTTTAATTGGTCGACTAAGGTCATAATGATATTCGTAGTGTTTGTTTGTTTTAAAGGTTAGGTATTGCCTTAGAGAATTATTGTTTTAATGCTGTAAAGCGGGGTTAAACTTTCATTGCGATCAATTTGCTTTTAAGTCAAACTTAACTTAGCTGAATTCTGTATAGAGTGCACATCTTTATCCATACGTCTAATACAGGTCTTTTATAATCTTTAAAAAATAATCTTGTATACAATTAAACAACAGACATTGAATAAGTATAATAAAAGAAGTAACAATGTATATCATTAAAATATAATGCTTTGTACCTAACGCCCAATTTTGTGGGTAAATTAAATAATAAAATGATCACATAATCATCGAAAATTTACGAACAAAATAGTTCTTATCTACTTAACATTGTACATACCAGAATGTGTTACGTAACAGGATCGTAATATTTTTAATTGTTCACTTGTGCGAGCTTGAAGGTCGCATTCAAATTGCATCCGGCCTAACAAATTATTTGTCGCACCAAATAAGATAAATACAAAATGGGTGTAAACTGGATGTAAAGCAAGATTGATGTTTCCACAAAGGGATTTTAAACTTCTTGATCGCAATGTTTCGTAGAGATTGGCGCAAGTTATAGGGTGACAAATCGGTTTTTTATGTTAAAACAACGAAAATACTTTAATTAAGCATCTAAACAGATAAAGGACAAAATGATTTAGGTTTAGACCAATTTGATTTAGTTTTATGAATAAATGCGTCACTAATAAAGTTAACGAGCTTAAAGTCTCCAAAACCTGTTAGTAGTTCTACACACAATGTTAAATATTCGGTGCAATACGATTTTTAAACTTAATCGAATCTGAACAAATTCTTCTCCAGGAACCACTTCTTAACGGGCTCGGTTTGCTACGGTTTAATTGATAAATTTGTTATAGTGTCGTAATGTTTTGTCGTCTACAGCAGAGTAGGGCGGGAGTGACGGGACAGGCGAGTCGAATGGTTCGGTAGTATTCGGTACGTGTGCATGCGCTCGGTAAAAAATCGGTACAGAAACTACAAGGTGAGAAAGTTCTCATTTAATTACATGCATTCAGTAAAGAGTCTGTGAGATTCAGTACCTACAGAAATGATAATGGTCCGGCTTGAGCGACGCGAAGCGATGCGACGCTGCAAACGCGACAAACGCAACCAACTCAACGGCATATCATCAAAACACGTACGCGTAGCGCTGCAGACTGCCACATAGGACGCAAGCTGGGTATGTCGTTGATTTCATCGCGTTCATCGCGTTCGCAGCGTCGTATTCGTCGCTCACGCAGGCCGTAAGTGTGTCAAACCAAAAAACTCCAGAAAATCCTGATATGAAATGTCTGCACATGCCAAATGCTTCCAATAAACCGCTCTATTCATTTGTTTTCCACCTCACAATTGAATTTCGAACGATCGATCGTCACTCACCGACGACGTTCGTCGCCGCCATATTCCGCCCGGACCTCCGTTCAGATCGGACGCTTATTTTGTTACCGTTTACCATTTTTTTTAACGTATTTAAAACAATTTTTACTTAAAATAATACATGCATAAAAATAGGAGTGCATAAACAGCAAGAGGTTTTACTTCGAGTCCACACCAAGTACGCGGCTCGGCGCAAGAACGAGCGAGCGAGAGACAACAATAGAGAGAAACAGGTACGCAACGCCTACGCACTGTTGCTATCTCGCTTTAACCCGCTCGCTGGTACTATTGTCTATCTCTGTCACTGGGTGTTAGCAATATCACGACAAGCTTCTAAACTACACCCGCAAATTGCTGCTGCCCTGGTACCTAGCCTCGAGAACTGTTGCTGTTTTTAACCTTGTTTATGTTTTTGAGAGATTTTTATTTGTTTACCTACTCATGAGAGTACGGAACGACTGGAGTATAAATCGACATAGCTGGACAAGCTTTTTTACTACGCCCACAAATTGCTGCTGCCCTGGTACCTAGCCTCGAAATCTGTTGCTGTTTTTAACCATAAACAAAGTTTTGAGAGGTTGTTATTTACTCATAAGAGTACGGAACGACTAGAGTATTTAATCGACAGCTGGACAACCTTTAACTGCGCCCACGATCTGCTGCTGCCCTGGTACCTGGCCCCAAAAACTGTTGCTGTTTTTTAACCTAATACAAGATTTTGAGAGGTTTACTCGTGTGCGGACGGAACGACTGGAGTACGTAACTGGCTGGTTACTGTCTTCGTACTTGCTGCTATCCTGGTCCCTGTCTACAGCTACGGCCACTTGCTTTCTTCACCTGTCTAACTGAGTATGACCGCAAGAGACATCACCTACGTGTAACCTCTGAGGATTACTGCCGCCCTGGTACTTTGACTAATTTACTGATAGATTTTGCACATTATTACCTTCTAATAACTAAATATAAAATAAATAATGATGCAAACTTCAAATTCATCGCCTCCACGTGTTGCGTCAGAGCCGAACTTGCAAGTCATGGCTGAAAGTATCGAAAGTAGCAATATCACTTGCAGATACAAACGTAAACATGGAGACGTTCTAGAGAATGATCTCATGGAGAAAATGAAGGAACTCTTCAGAAGCTTTTCAGCACAACAGGATGCAAAGCTCCATTCGTTGCAGGATTCCATTAACGGCATTATTAAACAAAATAATGATTTTCGCGAGTCTTTTGCCATGATATCGGAACAGTACGACCAAATGAAATTAAAGCTCGAAAAGGTACAGGAAGAGCGAAAGGAAGAGCGGTTGTACGTACAACAGTTGGAAGAAAAAATTGAGGGTCTGGAAAGGAGTAAGAAGAGCACTGGCATTGAGATTAGAAATATACCTGCAAAAAAAGGGGAAACAAAAATGGACCTGCTGGAGGTTGTTTGTGCAGTTGGGAAAGGTCTGAATTGCCGAATTCTAAACTCCGATATCCGTGACATTTACCGTACTAATACCAAATCCTCGGCTGTCAAACCCATTATTGTTGATTTTGTTAGTGTCCTGCAGAAGGACAATTTGTTAAGTTCGTACAAAAATTTCAATAAAGAAAACAAAGGAAACAGATTAAGCACTCATCACTTAGGACTCCAGTGCCCGCATATTCCCATTTATATTGCTGAAAACCTGACATTTAAAACAAAACGGTTGTTTTACCTTGCCCGAGATTTTGCTAAGGTGAATGAATTTTCCTTCTGCTGGACAGCTCATGGTAAAATCTATCTTCGGAAAAAAGAAGGTATGCAGTCGATTCACGTTAAGGTTGAAGGTGATCTTAAGACAATAAATTGCGATCAATGACTAGATAAAAAACGTAGAAATTCGTCTTTGTTGTCTCTGATCTTTCAACACGCATGCATTGATAATGGTTTTTTGTTTTTAAATTATTTCTGTTTTTTGTTTAATATTATTTTAATTGCTACTTATCTTAAAATGTTATATACCACACACCACATATACACACCCACTCTCAGAGAAGACGTCGTAAAAAGTCCGAGTTTTAACATTCATCTTACTCGATCATTCCGGCGCCCTTTGTGTTCCCAATTAATTATATTTCTTCAAATTCACTGTAGATAATATAACCGAGATATCTAATGAATTGGAATCAATAAGTGTTTCCAAGTCTTTCACTTGTTCTCCCCTCGATTGCACCAAGTACCTAAACCAATCCCATAAAAAACTTAATATATTTCATATGAACATACGCAGCATAAACTCCAATTTTAACGAACTTACTCTTCTTTTGGATTCAATAAATACACCTTGTGACGTTGTTGTCCTGACAGAGTGCTGGCTTAGTAAAACTGTTAATGCACCCACTTTGGATGGCTTTATAAGCCACAAATCATCCTTCTGTAATCAGAATGATGGTGTAATTATTTATGTTAAATCATATTTAACGCACAAAATTAATCAACCATTGTTACTCGATGCTAATTGTCTGGTTTGTACCATTGACGAAGTCGCTATTGTGGCAATATATCGTTCGCCGGCAAAAAAGAACCTAGAAAGTTTCATTATGAACCTCAATGATGTGTTGGCATCATTAAATGGGTATAAAACATTAGTTGTCACTGGGGATTTAAACATAGACATCATGCCAGAGCACTTAAATAACCAATCTGAGGAATACCTTAATATGATTTATTCACATGGTATGTTACCTGCTCACGTCACCCCTACAAGGGGGCAGGCTTGTCTTGATCATGTCATGTTAAAGACGCAAAAAAGTGCAACCACACTAGTTCTGGACACATTGATTACGGACCATTACCCAACTATACTGAGCGTCGGCACAACAAGTACGTCACCCAAACCAAATAATTACATTAGGCGTACCGATCAACAAGCTGTGATAGATGATTTGAGAGAAACAAACTTGTCTTATCTGTTTAATATTCACGATGCTAATGAAGCTGCAGAGTTTTTAATTAATAAAATTTCATCTACAATAGAATCACACACTAAAGACGTTCTAATTCCACACAAAATAAGGATCTTAAAACCTTGGGTTACCCCTGGACTTCTGAAGTGTATAAAAAACAAAGACACAATGCACATTAAAGCTCAAAAAGATCCCAATAATATGATACTTAGTACCACCTACAAACGCTATCGTAATTTTCTCAACAACTTATTAAAAAAACTTAAAACCACGTATGATCGAAGCTTGCTTCAGGAGGCCAAGGGTAACACCAAAGCAACTTGGGATGCCATCAAGAGTATTACGGATACGAAGCAACAAAAGACCGTACCAAACGACTTACTGAGTATAAGTAAAGACCCCAAAGACTCAGTCAATATAGTCAACAAATACTTCACAAGCATAGGAAAAACTTTAGCAGCCCAAATTCCAATTTCCGCAGCTCCTAGGTCACAAAACGAAAACATTCCGTGTCACTCAATGGGTATCTTTGAGGTGTCAGAACAAGAAATAGAAACAGTTATACTAGGCCTAAAAAACAATTGTGCAGTCGGTTGGGATGGTATATCTGGATCTTTATTAAAATCAGCCCGCCAATTTTTAATACCAGGTATAAAATATATATTTAACCTTGCAATTACTACTGGGACCTTTCCAAAAGTTTTTAAGAAGGCCATTGTTCACCCAATTTTTAAAACAGGGGATAGAGACTGTGTCGAAAATTACAGGCCAATTTCAGTACTCACTACCATCTTTCTAAGGTTTTTGAAAAACTCTTAAATAAACAATTAACTAATTATCTAAACAAATACAACATCATTTCTCAAAACCAATATGGGTTTATTAAAGGTAAGTCGACTGAAGACGCTGTAATGGACTTGGCAACTACTGTAATTCAGTCTTTAGATATTAAACGTAAAACAATTGCAGTATTTTTGGACTTGTCGAAAGCATTCGACACGGTGTCAATTCCCATCCTTCTATACAAACTGGAATCGATAGGAGTTAGGGGCACGGTCCTAGAAATGTTTCGTAGTTACCTCACTGAACGTAGTCAATATGTCAGGGTTGGAAATTATAGTAGCGATGAAGAATTTCTCTCATACGGAGTCCCACAAGGCAGTGTGCTTGGTCCCACCTTATTTTTGGTGTACATTAACGACCTGTGTCAACTAGCAATTAACAACTGCAGAATAATCACATATGCAGATGACACGGCGTTGATTGTGCATGCCAAGGACTGGCAGCAAGCCTATGACGAAACCGAAAAGGCACTGTCGTCTGTAATAACCTGGCTAAACGACAACCTGTTGACCCTAAACGCACTAAAAACAAAATTTATAACTTTTTCTGGTTCTTCCGCATCTCAACCATCGGACTTCTTAAAAATTATTGCTCACACCTGTCGTCACCCTAGCCTTAACTGTAGCTGCCTCCCTCTTATACGTACAACTGACATAAAGTATCTGGGAGTGCAAATTGACTCTCATTTTAGGTGGGACAAACATATAGGAAATATAGTTTCCCGTACAAGAAAACTCATATACATTTTCAAAAAATTAAGATGTTCTGCTGACCTAGAGACATTAAAGTTAGTGTATTTTTCTTTAGCTCAGTCAATACTAATGTACTGTATACCGGCGTGGGGAGGTACGTTTGCTACTAGTATGCTGCGTGTGGAGAGGGCGCAGAGGGCGGTCCTAAAAGTTCTTCTTAAGAAGCCTATTAGGTACCCGACTGTAACTTTGTACCAACAATGCTCTGTACTCACAGTAAGACAGCTCTACGTGCTTCAGACCGTCCTGCGTAAACATGCTTCAATCCCATACAAGCCGCACAACAAGCGCAGGAAAGATATAGTGTGCGATATTCAGTCGCATAGAACTGCTCTCGCCAGTAGAAATTTTTATATAAATAGTTCTCGTCTCTACAACCGTATTAACAAAATAAAATATATACATAATCTTACAAAAAATAAATGCAAACAAGAAATACAAACGCTCTTATTAAGTTTAAATTACCGGGAGACTGAAGACCTTCTCAAACTAATCCTATAGATTTATTTATTTATAAAATAGACGCACCACACACTCATACTACATATACACTCACACTACACATACACTCACTCACACATCCAGAAACACTCACCTGTTCTCGCAAGCACGCACGTGCACCAATGTTCCTCATAGTAAATAAGTAGCTTAATTTAATTTAAATCCTAATTTAATTTTAATCCTAACTTTAGTTTTTAAGTAACTATAGTTAGTTTATAGTATCAATTTGGTTTATTTTATGATTTTTTAGATTTTCATTTACTTTTTAGTTTATTAGAAATACTCTTCTCGAGTTCACCTTGTAATGTAACACGTTCGATTTTTTATGTAACCCATCTTGGAAGGCGCTGGTGTCTGTGATACAATGATATTCATTAGTACAGGCACCAACGAATCTCTATATCTGTGATGTTCATTTTTATTTGGAAAATTGTTTTTGTGAAACTAAATGTGTTTTTTACTGAAATAAAAATTATTATTATATTATTATTATATTTGACGTTTACGTCATCGTAAAATCAAAATGACTTAAGAGCATAGACGGGCTGCGCGGAAATGTATGGAAACCTTGACCGATCGACGTTTCGTATTCTCCTTTTTTCTCCTCGAAACCTAAGCCAATTAAATTATATTTGGTATCAAAATTTAAAGGAAGAATAGATCTATGCTCCTATTACTTGTTTTTATTTTAAAAACTTTTCAATTTTCTTTGGTAGTCATCTGATTACGAAGGTAAAAACGGTTTTTACCTTCGTAATCAGATGACTACCAAAGAAAATTAAAACCAAAACCAAATAAAAACAAGTAATAGGGGCATAGATCTATTCTTCCTTTAAATTTTGATACCAAATATAATTTAATTGGCTTAGGTTTCGAGGAGAAAAAAGGAGAATACGAAACGTCGATCGGTCAAGGTTTCCATACATTCCCGCGCAGCCCGTCTATGCTCTTAACCCTCTCTCTACTAAAGTTTACAACTTGCACGGTCCCCCAATGGTCTTGTCGCCGCAGAAACAGTCAGGTAGGAAATAAAAGTTGAAAAGAAGACGGACGTCGACTTTGAGAACGGATTTAGTGAAACGATAGAAATATTTGATTTTGCTATCGTTATGATTTTCATGGTCTTGCTTTATGTAGAAGATATTATTTGTGTTATTCAAAGAATCTTTCAGTAATTGAGTGATAAGGTTTAATTAAAAGTTCAGAATATCCTGGTCCACAGCGTTTCTCCTCCACATTTAGGCCCACACCTAAAGTGTGAAACTATAATATGCCGTCTGAGTTCGCTTCCACGCTTAACCTATCTCTGCCTGCATGCAGCGTGAATGAACAAGCATCTTATATTTAAGATTATGTAGATCGCATATCGATCTTTTTCCATCAGACGTGATCGAGGTCAAAATAACAATAATTTTAACAAAAAAAATATTCTTCACCACTGATCATTTGATTCATTTAGGACTCTAGCCAAAGAACTTACTTCATTTTCTCTAATTCTCGCATTTCGCAGTGAGCTTCATGGAAGCTTCTAAAGAGGAGTTTAGACATTATTCCTTTCTGAAAACCACACAGTTCGTTGGTTCTACAAATCATTTTGATTCAGTTAATTTCTCAAGGTTTACAAAACATGTAATTATTTTCTTCTCGGAAAGTCATATTATTTATGTACTCCTACTGTTCCATCTTGAGTATGACTTTAAAGACTTATGTTTATACGTACAAAACTCATTTTAACAATAAGTACTTTACATAGTTATATTTTCTCAGTAATCTGCGTAAAAATACATTCATAAAATCTAACTGTTTTTGTTGTGTTTGTTACTAGAGAATTAGAGAAAGTCACTGTGGTTAGATAGATACTCATCAATATGGCAGGTTACTTGATACTGGAACTGATTTTGCTGAGTGTCGATAGAGATTCACGGCTTCTTGGTGCCCACAGCAATAAGGTAGGCTGTATAAAATTTATCCACAAAACTGTTAATTAAACAATAAGCATGCATTCTTTATGAGAAACATTTTAAGCTAATCATCATCTGCATAGCCTTTTCCCAAGTATTAGGTACCTACAGCTGAATACCAGTATTTTACATGGAGCGACTGCCTATCTGCCTCCAATAATCCAGTTCGTACTGGGTAATACGAGACAGATATACGACAGTAGGAACTAAAATGACGGAAAATTCAAATTCAAAGGACGTAATGTTCCCAAAAAGTTACTGGTGACCTTAAAAAAAAGCAAAACTTGTAGAGTAACTAACACCACACAAAGATAACGTCAAATCTAAAACTGGAATACTAATGGGACTAGATAAATACGGAAACAAGAGGAAAATGGTAGGAAACGATAAAAATGGCTGGAATCGAGTATCGATTGATTTAAACGGCGGATGAATCGAGTCTATTCGATATCGAATCGAGATATTCAAGATGAATCGTGATTGCTCTAGATTGACAATTTGTGTTCTTTTTTATCGCTGCTCCAAGGTTTTTCTTATTCTTTTGTTTGGTTTGTCGATAAGTTTCAGATTAGATGTTTTTGATTGAGACTGTAAATCTTTTTTATTGCGTTTGTTTGTAGGTCGAAAGAGTGAAAACTAGTTCTAGTAGGGGACGTCATTACAGCGTTGAAGGTCAGCGAATAGTGACGCTAAACATTTATTACTTATGAATCAAAACAATATATCGGTGTTTATAATCAGAACAATGTAAAAAAACTTAACTCATAAAATAAGCAGTAAACAATTTAAATCGATGTGCATCTACTCAGCTCGAGTTAGTACTGTTCATTATCTACCATATTTTTACTATAGTAGATATCATTTGCCATGCTTTACCCAACCCCTTTTGTAAGCGGTGAAAAATTCCTTAATGCATACTGCATCGTCCGGGGAGACCGTTTGGTTATGTGGGTCTTGGGTTGGTGGATAGGTCACAAGAACATGATGTTCAGGTCTAAACTTCTTTGGCGATGTCCGGGTTCACCCGAGATATCCCAGCACTGAGCCCGCTTTGTCCAACCGACACCAAACGCTTCTAAGGTATTTCAACACAAACACAAAATAAAATAAGTCCAAAACAATTTTCATTAACTTCAAAATTTCATTCTTCCTTCATTCTATAAATTCCTTTCACAATTAAATTCACAAAATGCTCTTTACGAGTTCGTAATAAAGCGTCATATTTTGTGTTTATTAAACAAGGGTACTTACACAAGTTCTGATGTCGGACGTACTGTGATACTGTCAGACCTTTGTTTAAGTTAGCCGGGAAATCATTTAATGAACCCTTTCGCGGAGCAGAAGGGAGTGTCAGACTTTTACTGACTAAAACCACCCATGTTCCTTTTTAGCACCTTTGTGTTCCAAGGCCGCGATATCTCTTTTTTTTTATAAATTATTGGTGTACTCTTGGCCTCAATCTTGCCCCAGGCCGATGATGTTTCGAACAGTCCTGCAGCCATAATGTCAGACCTGGGCATGAGAGTAAGAATAAGGCTGATTACACACAAGTAAACCATGAAGTCTGGATTTATGCCCGGTTGATGGCAATAGGCTCACCCCCTATTACATGGGGCTTAAACATAACTGGCGAAATGAGGGTGTACTAATATGGGTAGTTGGGTACACCTCTGCCTAACCCTTCGGGAATTACAGGCGTGATGTTACAAGTAAGATATGTTCTTCAAGATAATTTGATAAATTGTGATGAATAGTCGTCATCTGTCTAGCCTTTTCCAAATTATGTTGTAATCATTTTCCTGTCTTCTTTATCAAATTTCATGAATTCAAATAAGGCAAATTAATTATAAATCAGCATATTTTAAAGTCAAATTAACAAGACAGTTTCCTGAAACGCTCGCCCCTCGCCACTTCTTAGTATTTTAGCTGAGAAGTATATGATTATCTGGGCTCCACAAACTAGTACCCCAGTACTAGTTTCTACAAACTCTGGTTCTAGTACCTATCTTACAAATTCATATCGTATTACCCATAATACGATATGAATTTGTAAGATCGGTTGTCAGGCTTTCAGGTAACTTTGCGACTTCCCGTAATGGCTGTCAAAATCTACAAATAACAGCCAGGGTCGACGGCTTAACGCGCTTTCTGAGGCACGGAGGAATTTTGTATGTAATGGATGATCACTCATTATTAATTTTTATTAGGAATTTTCATTAGAAATTTCCCAGTAGTAGCCCGGAGTTTGGAAGTTGGCGGTATAGTACCCCCGTGCCTCGGAAAGCACGTTAAGCCGTTGGTCCTGCGCCTGATCTCTCTCCGGTCGTGTCGGATTGCCGTCCCATCGGACTATGAGAGAAAAGGGAACAGAGAGTGCACTTGTGCCTGCGCACACACTTGTGCACTATAATATCTCCCGCGCAGATGGCTAATCTCCGCTGAGATTGGCCGCCGTGGCCGAAAAATGGTCAGGAGGTCTATTATTATTAATTTTTATTATTATAATAAATGACCTTGTCACCGTTTTTCAAATAATTATAACCGGTCATAACGGTGCTTTTCCACCAGAGATGTGCTATACTACGTTGCCATGGATGCGTTTGTTATCCACCAATCATATTCATTGATGCACATGCAAGCTTAGCACTGGTGGAAACGGACTCAGATAAGCTATGTTTTTTTATATGGAAAGATGCGTGCAATGGATGCGTGCTATGTGTTGCTAAGCTATTTTCCCTACTATCGAAACATAGCTTATCATCAGTGGAAACAGTCGCATAGTTGCACAGCTTAGCTATTACATCTTCGCAGCATAACTGCATAGCACATCTCTGGTGGAAAAGCACACTTATGTCTGAAAATAAATGATGTATTGACATAATAATCTATTTAGAAGGCCTGACTGACTGACTGACTGACTCATCAACGCCCAGCCCAAACCCTTGGACCTAGAAAGCTGACATTTTGCACAGAGGTTTCCTTTACAATGTAGACAGAAATTAGGAAGGATTTTTTTTAAATTCATCCCTTAAGTGAGTTAAATAGGGGATGAAAGTTTGTATGGAAAACCGTCATTTTCACGCGGGCGAAGCCGCTGGCAAAAGCTAGTTGTTCATAATTTCACTACTGCCTCTTCGGTTTAGTGGTCGTAAGCGCGATAACTAAGCATGAAATCGTTCCTTCGTTCCGAGAAGTAGCTGAACATTTCGGAATTTTAATTCTTTTATGGACAGGACTCTAGCTATTATTTTTAATGTTTCAGAAGATTATTCGTTAAAATAGTACTTACACTCCAATAGCATGTAGTAACGAGTAATATCTAACAAATTTTTATTAAAAAAAAACAGCTTTGAAACTTTGAGTAGGTAATGTTAATATACTTCTGATGCTGACCTTACTATTAGGTCAGCTCAGTCAAACCCTTAGCGGATTATAGGTGTGATGTTGTATTATGTTAATATCACTACTATATATGACTATCAGAGTATGTACCATAAGAATGCTCCACTTCACCTGCGATAACTATAACGGTGCCTTTTACTTCTTAGAATTATTTCTCAGTAGCCGTCCGTAGTTTGGACGTGAGTTCAGCTCATGCAAAAGCCTCGTGGTACCTGAAACTCAAACACACCTGGGTACACACGAGTTTACCTACATCCTACATTAAATACCTTCGACTGCCTTCGGGGAATTCACAGTAGTCATATTATGCTAAAGTTTCTTTAAAAAAGTATATATTTTGAACAAAAGGGTACTCTATTTTTGTACTTATATTTACTTAGGCTTTCATGTTTCCTAAAATCTTAAGAACGAATGGGTCATGTCGAGTGTCTGGGATGAATCCTTTCGGAGAATATTTTCAAAGGGTAACCGTTGTATTCAAATATTACATAGAAAACTTTAAGATTTCAACTACTCGAAATACTAGTAATTAGAAGTATGAGAATGAAATTCTTGTCACTTCATTATTTTTCAAACATGTTTCAAAGTTGTATTTAATCCTATTTTAGTCTGTAAGGTATACTTCTGAGGATCAAAGTTGCCTGACAGTTAATAAATGTTATGATTGTAAAGTTTTGTACAAAAAGTAAGCAATTAAATTCATTTTTAAATTCTCTTCAAACCACTACTAGCTATAAGCATCAACACATGAAGCTATCCGAAACAGTAAAATTTTTCTAATCAACCTTGAACCTAATGATTTAGCGGAAAAGTTGAAAATCTATTAAAAAGTCTCAGATTGTAGTAATGATCAAAATAATAGTTGAACTGATAGAATAAAATTTAATTCCTTAATTTCTTTTTTTTAAGTGAAAGATAATATAATTAAAATAGATATAATTTGATGTAGTGACATCTGCACAATGTAAACCAAAACCTATACGCAAATAATTCAATAAACAAAACCATAATCTTTTTGCCCTTCTACAGTGACCTTCAAGTCTTACCGGTCATCCAGAGACAACAAACTCCACACAATAGACTCTCCCCTAGTAGCAATTGCCGTTGGCTTCCATACGCCAACAGTTGGGAATGTATTGGCAGACGGTTAGTTATTCCGCCAACCCAAACTTAAAATAGGCCCATTGTCTTAAACATGCACTATTTGCCCTACGAAGAGCCAACGACAGGCCTGCGTTACTATTCTTACTGTTGGGTGATTTTTGTAGGGATTTATGTTATTAAAACAACATTGGGCCAACTAACGACGGGCCTGCTGCTTCTATTCCTACTGTTGGGAGATTTTTGTAGGGATTTAAGATAAGATAACAACATCGGTCCAACTTAGATACCCTTCAATGGCCCTGTTACTTGCTGCTCCTACGGGGTGGTATCGGGGTGCGCGGGGGGCGGGCGGCGGCACTCGTCGCCCGGTCCGCCCGCCATTTTGCAGTTTGTTATTTCATTTGTGCGGTGTCGGGTGCGCTTGCGGCTGCGGAGTATTTGTTTTATTTATATTTATATATATATATATAAAATATTAGCCTGACAGGCAGTGATAAAAATGTTTAAAGTTGTGGAATTTGACGATGAAGATGGTTACGGTGGGGAACTCGGTGTGGTGCGTGAAAACTGGATGACGCCACGGAAGACGCATTGCATGTGGCCTCCATATACCTAAAACTGCAATAATATTCAACAAATGCCTTAGCAGTAACGAGGCTCCAACTAAGATAACATGGACATTATGTCCTGTAAAACGTTTATTTTACGAAACGGGTAAGTTTTTCATAAGTAGGTATTTATCTACTTAGAACCCGTGCGAATTACCTTGAGACCTGGGACTAAGATGCTATTATTTATGAAATACTATCTTATTTTGTTCTTAATAAATCTCGTGCAAATCTCTAGCTAAAAAAAATACTACGACGCATCATTTTGCACAACATAAATTGAAATTGAATCATCGGCCCGGTCTCAAGTTAATTCGCACATACCTAACCTAACAAAAACTTGTCTATAATTTATCCTTACTGGCATTGCATGTAGGTATTTGTTGTTTTACTATAATGGGTTGTGTTGTGTTTGTTGCAGATAAACTACATAACCTACATTGGTGGGAACAAAACTGGTCCTATCACAAGAAGAATCCTTGAACGAATCTTTGACAACAACTTAGCTGCAAAGTGTAACTTTGTAAAAGTAGGTAGGTACTACTCTATCAATGTATCATAGTAGTTACGGTGTGTATCGTTTTACTGCAGAGCTACCGTCTCCAAATTGTGTAAAATTTGTCTTCATTTTGTCAATAACATAATATAACAATAAATAAATATTCAATTATCATAATTAGTATTTCATTTAATTTCAGTTAATTAACACAAAGTATAATAGGTCAACGCAGACGACACAACGTCCTCTCATGTACTCACGTCAAAGTGCAAAAGAGAGACGACTGTTTGGTGGGTGACTTTTGTATGTCGTCGTCTGGGTTGGCCTATTAGGGCTGGTTTCAGAGGGACGCGTCTTGCCAGCGCCGGCCGCACGCACGTCGCTGCACATGAACCTTATCGGCTTTACAATAAGGTTGGTTTTTCAAAACATCGCAAAAACCAAACTTATTATGAAGCTGATAAAGTTCATGTTCAGCGACACGCGTACGGCCGGCGCTGGCGAGACGCGTCGCTATGAAACCAGCTATAGAACCAACAAACATACAACCGCTTGCCTACATGTATTATGTGTCGTTGGGCCTACCCATAACACGTTTTCCTCGGGCCTCCGTAGGGCAATGCACGTTGGCCCTATCGCAAGTTGGGCCTTCGTAGGCAAATTCACGTAGGCCATCAGTTTTGGGCCCAACCTGCAAACTGCCCGCCAATTGTATGCATTTGCCAACTAACCAGAGGTATGTGGCCCAACTAAATGCCAACAAAAAATGCTACTAGGGTCACTAAGCTCTGATAATAACGTCAGACGCTGGATGCACCATAAGATCCGAGTACATACCTAGAATTACATGTGATCCGAAACATCTGTGTCATTTCCTCAATATCCAACCAGTGCGGCCTATGAACGTTAGATAAGGGTCTTAGTAATGCCATAGGAGGAGCGGGTAGCGATTTATGTTTTGTGATTGACAAAGAGTGGGAAATTTTCTACGTATATAGATACAAGTAAGAAAGACACGTTTAAGAAAACATACGAACAATTTTTAATTAGAAATATCCTAACTTTTTTAAAACCCACTTCATTTTTTCTTTAAGTTCACTGCTTTGTTAAGACCAACTAGACTAGTATGACTGGTGAGTATGAAGTCCTGAGTTTTTAGAATTTTCTCAGTTGCAGTCGCGAAGCCCAGATTTGTTCCCGGTTGATACCATCCGTTCTGCAATCACAGCACCCTGCCTAGTTAAAATTGTCAAAAATAAAAATGGCGATCTCTTCAGCAGAAACATTTCAGCCACACACGCCACCTTTGGCGGTTAAAACTGCAACCTGTTTATTTATTTACCACAGATCGTTAACTGAGTCGGTTACTGTGGCACGTTACTTTGAGTGAAGCCAGTGCATTAAGTATTGATACCTTTAGGGCGCTTTCAATTTATGCGTTTCATGACGGCCTGCTGCGGTGCCGAAACGGTGCGTTAGTTGTACAGCGTACGGACGATCCTTTATTTTCACACAAAACGCGCGGTGCGGCAACAGTGCGGCGCCGGTACCGCGAACGCTCGACAACAGGACGGCAACGTTGCAAGCACCACGTGTTCATTTCGGTCTCTTTGATGATTTTCAAAAAGAGTACTAACAGTAATGTTTCTTCTTCCGAGTCCATGGTTTGACTGATTTCATATCACTGGGATAAAAACGCACGGCAGTAAAATACGCTTTCAATTTAGGCGTTCGGTGCCGGACTGCTACCGTACTGCAGCGGTCCGACAGCGAGATATAACCTGCGGCACGGTAAGCGTGCGGCAACGGTCCGACACGAAACGCATAAATTGAAAGCGCCCTTAATACTTGATGCAATGGCATCGCTCCTCACAGCATGAAGTCCAGTAACAGAACATCGTAGGGAATAAGGAAACCCGTAGAGGCTTCGGGTCCCTTAGGGGTTGCGGGTTGTTTGAAAGAGATACCGCGGCCTTGACACAAAGAGCTAAGAAGGAACATGGGTGGTTTTTAGTCAGTAGAAGTCTGATACTCCCTTTTTTTTTTTGGTGGGTGGAAAATCATCGAATGACCCCCCGCTCTTGGGCAGAGCGAAGGGGAGTGTCAGACTTCTACTGACTAAAAACCGAACCCATGTTCCTTCTTTGCCCTTGCGCCGAGGCCACGTCATCTAGTACAAAAATCCGCGGCCCCGACCCTTGCGAGAGGCCCTTAAGAGATGTCAGCAAGGAGGGGCCCCCTCCTTGCTGACATCTCTTTGAGGCGCGCGTGGAACACGAACGCGCCGCCGACACGGTCTGTTGCCGTCATGACGACGGCCGGACGGCGAGCTAGCCCATTACTCACCGTCCACAGGCCCGCGTCTACGGTGGCCGGAAGCCATCACGTGGCCCCCGACGCCCGGAGCGCCTTCCGCGCCTTCCGCGGCGGCTGGGACGTTGAGAGGTTCGCTCCCTCTCTCGTTCCGCCACCTCCTTCGCTAGCATCACTGCTTCGCAGAAGGAGGCGACGGCGTCACATTCCTCCTCGCCCCGGACCATGGCTTGCACCAGGGCCGGACGCGAGAGGTCGCCGCCGCCGATCGCCGCTACAAGAACACGGCGGGGCTCCACCCAAGCAGGGCACACCTCCACAGTGTGCTCCACCGTGTTCTCCGGTCGATCCTCGCAATGGAAGCATCCGGGCGTTTCCTCCCGCGTACCTCCCGAAACATCCGTGTCCGGTGAGGACCTGCGTCAGACGGAAGGTGAGGGCGCCGTGGCTCCTCTCTAGCCACTCCTCAAAGAGGGGACTTACCGCCACTATCGTGGCGTGCCCTGTCTGATACTCCCTGCCGCTCTGCCCAGTGCGGGAGGAGTCATTTGATGATTTCTCACCCTCCAAAAAAAAAGCAATAACCCTCCTTGTGGGCTTCGCCGCAGTCGGGTCAACTCGTAAAAAGGAGGTAAGGTGGACGAATGAAATTAAATATCTGCTACTATTTGTCCAAGCAAAGCTTATTTTTATTGTGATACTAATTTCCTGCCTGTTTTTTCGAGTAACTTCGTATTTTCTAAGCTTAGAGTTTCGCCACTTCTCACACTCTCTCTCTCTCTTTTTCTTTCTTTCTTCTTCTCTTCTTTTTCACTTCTTTCTTCTTCTTCTCTTCACTTCTTCTTGTTATCTTTCTTTGGCAGTCGTTATAGGTAGTCAGTGACCTGAAATTCTGACATCCAGTCTTACCAAAGGATATCGTATTACCTAGTATTAACTGGGTTGTGGGGGTCAGATAGGCAGTCGCTCCATGTAAAATACTGGTATTCAGCTGCATCCGGTTAGACTGGAAACCGACCCCAATATAGTTGGGAAAAGGCTAGGCAGATGATGATGAGAGTTTCGCCACTTCCATCCAAAATTATAAGGTCCCGCTCATTTGTAGTAATAGGTTTATCCGTCGAGTCACATCATCATCATCAACTTAACCAACTGCTATGTTTAGGCCTCTCTTTGCTTGTGCCAAGCTCCAGGCTCTTCTGCCAGTCACAACCAGGATATTTCTTTAAGGCGTCGAGCCACACCGACACATAGTAAAGTGATGTTGGTCTGTCAATCAATTATACCGAGATAGCCAATTGTTGTCTCAGCTGAAACCACTGTCGCAATTTTCCTGCCCTTGTTGTAAAAGGGGACATCTCACTTATTTTTATTTGTAATTCTCCCTTGTCAACCATCTAAAAATATTTTCCCAAAATAAATTAAAATTATGACCTTTAATATTTCATAACCCGCTCCTCCCAACATGACCTCAACCTAATAAATGTTATGTAACAGGTCGCAAACTGCTGGGAAGGCGTAATAATACCGCCGACGCCACGCTCAGCCGATACAAGCTAGCGGAAATTAACAGCTTGTACCGTGTGCAAGCGGAGCGAAGCGAGCGGAGCGAGACGGAACTAAGAACGGATTTATCACCGCTGTTTGTGCTGTTATCGCTGTGTATTTGTGGTTAATCTCACAACATGCGGGATGACCGAGACCTTTAGAATATCGTATCGTGCCTAGCCAGACTGAATATCCGACTTGGGAGTAGATGTGGAATACTGATGTGAAATGGAGCAAGGTTGTCTGTTATACCATTTGGAAATGAAAGAGAAAGACGATCTTAATGAATTGGTCGGGTTTTACTGAACCAATTGTGTTGCTTTTTATTCGTCGTTATGTCATAATAGCAAGGTGAGTATCCCACACGTCATACTAATAAGGCATTCACTGAAGCTTATCCTGGAAAACATCACATCCTTTCACATTTTTTCGGGGCTTAAAACATAACATGACGCTTGTAAACCTCGAAGGGCAGGGCAGAGGTGTACGTAACAGTTCACTCACATTCGCAGTTGTGTTTAAGTTCCACGTTCCGTTCCGTGGCTGCTACTAAGAAATTCCTGGAGAAAAAACTCAATATTACTTTGCCCAGCCCAGGAATAAAAACCAAAACGTCATGCTCATCAGTCGCGCTTGTGATCATTAGACCTGCAAGGCAGCCAGTTTGTCAAGCTTAATTAGTATCTATCAAACAATCACAACTGAAATTGACTTGAAATTCCAAAACTTGAGCCACCTATCCAATTATCTCACCATACAATTAACAAAAACTCAGACCAATCAACACTAGAATTAATTAATACTTGAGTCCGCAATTCTACATATTGCATAATATCATAAACTTAAACAAAGTAACCAAGTTGAAAGAGAACCTATATTTAATGAAATCTGAAGTAGTGAACTGACAGAAACACCTGCTCGACTGAAGTTAATTCCGCCTATATTTTTTAGTGCTGTGACCAAACAGTCGATTAATCGAGTATTCGGAATCGAGAGTATCGATACTTAGTCAATTTAATGAGATTGTAACGGTTTGTAGCGGATTTATGGGCGGTATTTAAGCTTCGAATGCAGTTTAAAGCATTTTAAACATAATTTAGTTCTGGTGCGATTTACGGTTATTGAACTGGTAAAATATTGTATTTATTTTTGTATGGAAATAAACCACATAATATTATTAAATTCGCCTTTAATCGCACACCAACATTTCGACAGTTAATCATGGATCATCATCATTTCAGCTGAAAGAAGTCTACTGCTGGACATAGGCCTCCTCTAAGTGTCGCCACATTGACCGGTTCCATGCGTCTCGCATCCAGCGGATCCCTGCAACCTTCACCAGGTCATCGGTCCACCTAGTGGGAGGCCTTTCAACGCAACGTCTTTCGCTTCGCGGTCGCCACTCCAGGACTTTTCGGTTATGAATAAGTCCCGACTAATAGGGTCCGAGAATAAATTGCGATCACCCGACCACACGATTGAGTGAGAAATGATATCTCACCTCAACGTCTAACAGGGAAGAATGGAAGAAAAAAACGTGTTGCGCCGACCCCAAATAGAATGGGATATATGAAATGAAATTGTTTTATTTCAGACACAGGTCCATATTCTGTTAGTAGGTACTTATAGCTATGTTAGTTACATTTTAAACATTTATTATTTGACATGACATACGTATATTATGTTAGTAAGTACTTATAGCTATGTTAGTAAAATTTAAAATAGTCATTACTTAGGACATGAGTGTGTGACCAATGCCTCAAAATTTCACTGTCCACTCTGTCTGACACCACGCTCAGAAGCGTGTTGGTACTACCTCTGACCCGAGACCACAGGGAGGCCGTTCTTTTACGAAGCACTGCCTGGAAGCCGTCCGTGCTATGGTCTGCGAACATGCCGGAAGCACTGCACCGCCATGGGAGCCCCAACAATCCCCTGAACGCGTTGTTATATTGGACGCGCAGAGCATTGTAGGCTTTCTTAGTGTAATTGCTCCACAGGTTGCATATAATATGGGCAGGAAGTAGAATGAAACGACCACAAATATAGACTCCGTGGCTGTTACTATTTCTTGATATACCAACACAATATCGTTTAACCCGGGAATCGTACCAAACCGTATACTCGTATCATAACTACATATATAAACTCACGCCCTTTTCGCCATGGGGGTAGGCAGAAACCACAGAACGACACCTGCTACGATCCTTACATACTCTTTTTTTCCACATTCATACATCTGGTTACACACGTACGCCAGTTGCGAGTTAATCTGTACTACGCAGCAGTCCTTTCTGAAGAACATCACCAGCCCTAGAAAGTCATACTAGGGCATACTTTCTAGGGCGTCCCCTCCCTGCGTTACCACTCACATCTGCATTGTAACAAATACCTTTCGTTAATCGACTTTCACTCATCCTCTCTACATGACCAAATCATCTAAACATACTCTTTTCGATTTTTGTCACTCGTTTGGTAATCATGAAATGACTGCTCCCGCTTTGGGCAGAGTGGTAGGGAGTATCAGACTTCTACTAACTAAAAACCAACCATGTTCCTTCTTAGCCCTTTGTTTCGAAGCCGCGAAATCTCTTTCAAACAACCCGCAGCTCCGACGAGTTGTCACTACACCTTATAATTGACTTATCTAAAAAAAATCGTTCACCTACAAAATCGATGCAGTTACTCGATTCCCATCATTACGTCTCGTCGCTACAACTTCATTACCGTCAGCCAATTACAGAGACGTGTAATATACGTTAACACTTGACCGGATTCCGAGCTCGAATCGATTCATATCTCGAGTTCTCGAGTTTACTGTTGCATACCTTGCTGGGTATGAAGATGACATGTTGTCAAGTTATGACATGTGAATATGACTGTGCTTGTGTGTGTGACATGCGAATAAGAGTATTCTGTTTGGTGTCATATAGCATATTATAATATGTCATATAAGTATGATATTGTGACTTGTTGATGAAAAACTAGAGAGTCCATCTTGCTTCGCATCAATTTAAAGAGTTGAGAAAACATAGAGATACACATAGCACAACATCACGACTGTAATTCCCGAAGGGTTTGGCAGAGGCGTATCTAAGAGTATATAAACCCGCATTTCGCCAGTTACGTTTAAGTCCAATGTAGTAGGAGGATGTTATCAACCGGGCACAAATCCAGACTCCGTCACTGCTACTGAGAAATTCCTGATCGGAAAACCCAATAACACTTTGCCCAACCCCCAAATCGAACCTAGGGCCTCATGGTCAGCAGTCGCGCTTGCGAACACTAGACCAACGAGGAAGTCAAAGACAGACAGAGGCAGGTGATAACTATTACTAAACCATAATTACTAATTCAAAAGGTTTAGTGTTCTGTATCAGGTTTAGTGTACAGAATTGCTTCGCATGCCTAGGAAGCTCAGTGGACGATTACAACGACGGGTTCGTGGAAACTGTCCATACGACTGGATCTAAATTTTTTAAGATACGTCGTACAAATAAGACCAAAAAACTCTCAGATCACACTCTCAGGCTCATGAAGGAGCGGCGTGAGATGATCCTGCAGTCTTCAGACGAAGCTCGGCAATACGCCGCAGCTCAATAGACAGATCTCCAAATCCTTGAAGAGCGACCTCCGCCGCTTTAATACCGAGCGTATTAAAGACGCGATTGAACGCAACAAGGGCTCCAAGGTATTTGCAAGAGATCTGTCTATTGGGCAGAGCCAGCTCACGAAACTGAAGACCGACGATGGCAGGATCGTGTCCGCCAAACCGGAGCTTCTGAGAGAGATCGAGAGTTTTTATGGGCAGCTGTATACGTCAACTAGTCAACCCGTCGAAAATCTAGCGAAAGACTCCAGAGCTAGACTGACCCGACACTATACCGAAGACATCCCGGACGTCAGCCTGTACGAGATTAGGATGGCTCTGAAACAGCTTAAAAACAACAAGGCGCCGGGTGATGACGGAATTACGGCCGAACTTCTGAAGGCGGGTGGCAAACCGGTCCTTAAGGCCCTACAGAAGCTGTTTGATTCCGTCATACTCGAGGGAAAAACGCCACAGGCTTGGTGCAGGGGTGTGGTGGTGCTCTTCTTCAAAAAGGGTGACAATGCCCGGTTGAAGAACTATAGGCCCATCTCACTTCTAAGCCATGTCTACAAGTTGTTTTCAAGAGTCATCACGAATCGTCTCGCACGCAGGTTTGACGATTTCCAGCCTCCCGAACAAGCCGGATTCCGAAAAGGCTTCAGTACCGTAGACCACATACATACGCTGCGGCAGGTTATACAGAAGACCGAAGAGTATAACCTGCCTCTCTGTTTAGCGTTTGTGGACTACGAGAAAGCCTTCGATTCGATCGAGACTTGGGCTGTGCTGCAGTCTCTCCAACGGTGCCAAATCGACTACCGGTACATCGAGGTGTTGAAGTGTTTGTACAAAAACGCCACCATGTCAGTCCGACTTCAGGACCAGACCTCGGAACCTATCCTTCTGCAGCGCGGTGTGAGACAGGGAGACGTCATATCTCCGAAACTGTTTACCGCTGCATTGGAGGATATCTTCAAGGTTCTGGATTGGAGAGGACTTGGCATCAACGTCAACGGCGAGTACATCACTCACCTTCGGTTTGCCGACGATATAGTGGTCATGGCTGAGACCATGGAAGACCTCAGTGCAATGCTCGATGACCTCAGTAGAGCTTCCGAAAGAGTGGGTCTTAAAATGAACATGGACAAAGGACCAAGGTTATGTTGAATGTTCATGTAACACCCACTCCTATCAAGATCGGAGACTCTACGCTCGAAGTTGTGGACGATTATGTCTACCTGGGACAAACGGTCCAGTTGGGTAGATCTAACTTCGAGAAAGAGGTCAATCGTCGAATCCGACTCGGCTGGGCGGCGTTCGGGAAGTTGCGCGGTATCTTCTCGTCCAACTTACCCCAGTGTCTCAAGACGAAAGTCTATGACCAGTGTGTGTTGCCAGTGATTACATACGGGACCGAAACGTGGTCGCTCACAATGGGCCTCATCAGAAAGCTCAAAGTCACCCAAAGGGCAATGGAGAGGGCTATGCTCGGAGTTTCCTTGCGTGATCGAATCAGAAATGAGGACATCCGCATGAGAACCAAGGTTACCGACGTAGCCCGAAGAATCGCCAGACTTAAGTGGCAATGGGCAGGGCACATTGCTCGCAGAACGGATGGCCGATGGGGCCGAAAACTTCTGGAATGGCGACCGCGAACCGGAAGACGTTGCGTTGGAAGGCCTCCCACTAGGTGGACCGATGACCTGGTCAAGGTTGCAGGAACCCGCTGGATGAGAGACGCACGGGACCGGTCAATGTGGCGACGCCTGGGGGAGGCCTATGTTCAGCAGTGGACGTCTTTTGGCTGAAATGATGATGATGATGATGAGTGTTCTGTATTTGATTATGTGAGATTCCTATTAACAATATACAAATACTTCTCCTTCATATTTCTGTTCTCCTGGTAGTTTTTGGCACTTTATCGTCCTATATTGTTCTCATCTCCTACTTGCCCTTGCCTATTTTAAATAATACAAATGCACGTAGTAGTTGCATAAATCAACAGACAATCAACTAAAAAAATAAATAACTGTGTCTATCACCCAGGTGAACACGAAACACTTAAGTAGTGTTCTCAATTTACCTGGGTGATATTAGTTTCACTCAGGAGAATTCAGAACACTAGTTCAGTTTCCAATGTTCACCTGAGTGATATCAACCAGGTGAACTCAGGATACTAAACTTCTCAGAAGTGTGTTCCATGGCGTCTATATTTATGTACCTCCATAGCTTCGAGTTTCATATTCCCTCTCATATTATTTTAATCAAGTCTGCTCCGTATTCCTTGTTAATTGTCATCTCACACCATGTGCTCGTATAATGTCAATATCGCTCGCGAGCAATGCAATTATTTCGAGACTACCAGTACATTTAAATTGCGTCGATACACACAGTGACTGCAGTTGCCTTTGAGCTCGGGTAGCATTAACTGGATACGAAATCAATGTTGTATACTTATAAATATTTGGTGGGCTTTAAATTGTGGTGTTGAATGTGTTGTGGTGCATTGAGTAATGCATTTTTTTGACATATTTTAATGATAAGTTAAGTAATTACCTATGGCTAACTTACAAGTCAGTCAATATTTAGTTAGTATAGAGTCATTCAGAGTATAATACCTACATGATAAAATAAATCAAACTTATAAATCGACATCGCCATCAATAAAGCAGATTATCCCACACCGCCAGCAACAATCTTCGCGAAAAATAAAGTTATATTAATAATTATAAAATTGGATATTTTTAAACTTGTGATGATTTTTTTTTATAACAGCTTGTATTGTCGCACTCAAAGGCCTTTCCCAATTGATTCTATGTGCTTTTTTCTTGTGCCTCCTGGAACCTACCTTGCTTTGCTTATTTATATTTAATAAAGAATTCTTAACGTTCATTGTCAAATCATAAAAATCGTCCGAGGTAAGGAGCTGTGGCTTTGTAAACCAAAAAGTAAATACCTCGTAAATACACTAAAAAGTCTTTCAACTCCTAGAAAAACGAAGAAACAACCGCGCACTAAAACTGTGACCCCAAAAAGTAAACGAAACGCCACTAAAATCCGAACAAGGAGTACCAAATTTGAAATTTCAAACAATAAAGACTGTTATATGTAAATTCGTCTGCTTTATTATGATACAAGTACGATCTAGCTTCACAGTAACCGTAAAATCGTTGAAGATTTACCGTCAGTCTAAAACAAGCTCAACTGTACAATGAAACTTAAGCCAGTCCAATCCGGTGCCGGTCTTGCATAATAGTTTCGTTCACACCGAACTGGACGCTAAATGGTAAAACTATAGCATTTAGTTTTGTACAAAACTAAGTGAGTGAACTTTTTATAAACCAAAGTCACGATTGTGGTGAGATATTATTTATTTATTTAAGCAGATACATACAGATGTTGATTCCTTCAATTAATAAAATCAGCCTAACCCAGGCCTAATCAGAATAACCTGTCACTGCTAGACATTGTATTATCATAACTGTTATAAGCTGCACCACAACACGTAATCTACTTAGCAGCATTTTTATGCTATTACACAATAATTTTATTTTCACAATCTGTCGCATAGGTGAAACAGCAGTTTTTTATAGAGCTAAATCTATAACTGTCGTGTCATCTTGTTTATGTTAGTTAGATCTGGTATCATCGGAACTCATCAGTAAACTAACATTATCACAATGATTAGCAATATTCTTATTATCTAAATAAATAGGATTTAGAAGTTTCTGTAACTACCCAGAAAACTTTTTATATTTTTCTATACTGCTGTATTGTCTACGAAATACATACGTAGACAACGTACGTAGACAATACATACGCATTGTCTACGAATTGTCGTGACCCCATGGGGGTAAGCAGAAACCACATAACACCACCGGCTACAACCTTTACATACTTCTTTTGCCTCGTCCACATTCACACACGCAAGCCGGTTGCGAGTACTACACACCTGTACTTTCTGAAGAGCCTCACCAGCTTTAGACCATCTGAGAAGAAGAAATGAGAAATGATCCCTTACATACGACCACGGTGTAAAAGCGGCCAGCACCCATAAAGATGATACCAACGCTTCCTCAAGCGTTATTCAATTTGGTTCCCAGTCGGGGGTTGGTGGGGCTGTGTACCGAACGACGAGCGCCCGGCTGTCCCGACAAACGAAGATTTAACGCCTTATCTAAGAAATCTAGGATTAATTGGACTGTAGTGGAAAAATGCACGTTATATTATTTAGTACCTACTAGGTTATGCGTTAATGGATACTTACCAAGTTTACTGGAGTCGTTGAGGTTGTTACATTAATATTTACTAGCTGAACCCGCGCATGCGTTGCAATGCGTTTTTCCTACCTACCTATCTACTACCCTACGTACTACCCTACCTACCCACTACCCTACCTAAAAAAAAAAAAAATATCAAAAAACCTTCTCCTGGTTCTTAGCTACCTCCCTACCAATTTTCAGCTAAATCCGTCCAGCCGTTTTCATGCTATGTCGTGACAACGGAAAACGGGTTGTTTTTATATACATATATAGATATAGATTTAAATTGTTATTTAGGGTTTGTTTTAGTACTCCAAATCAGTATTTTGTTTGTGGTTTCTGTTGAAGAATGGTACTTCTTACACAGGAAAAAAAAACAAAATGATAAAGAATTTACAATTAACCAAAAAATATAAAACTAAACATAGCTGTCATTCAAAGTTTAAAAACTCATTTTGGGCTTCGCCGCAGTTGGATAAAATTGAGTAACATTAAATAACTAGCTTTACTGCGAACTTTTTATTGGGTTATTGGTAAAGTTTATGTTAATAACTATCTGCAAAAATAATATTCTGTAGACTACGTATTATGTTTTTCTTTAAACAAACCACTAAACGCTTTCATTCTATATTCTTGAATTTAAATTTCACTGGAATCAACAATGCAAAATGCACAGACAAGTTTAGCTAAAAGTTTAGTCAAATTTATCGAGTGGACAGTCACCTCGCATACATATTACGTAGTTTCTATTCTATTAGACACTTAGAAAACAGTATAAGTTTAGAACCGCAAACGAAAACTTTACTCACCACACGCGTAAAATACCGTGTAATAATTTAATAAAAGTAAAATATTTTTAAAACAAAGAAATGTATGTTTAAAATCGTATGAGAAAGAATTCACTTTTCTTTGACGCGCACTCATCTCATCACTTTCTGTAGAGAGCCTTTGTATGCGGCTCTTCGCGCTAAGTACATTATGTAAATGTAATACCGGAGGCAGGACTGCTTGGTCCTCGTACATTACAGATAACCACACCCATATTATTTTACACAGAGTAAGAAAACAGGTACTAAATTTTCCTGAAAAATAGCAGTAGGTTTATTTGGTTGCTCGGAGCGTTTGCAGACTGTGGCGTTGAGTTATTTTAGTAGAAACAAGTGTGCAGACACGAAGCGCAGCGGGGCAGCCCTGTCGTGTGAACGTTCGCCATTCTTTCAAAATATTTTGCTGTTTAATATTTATAAATATCCGTATAACATCTCCGCACATGTGTTTCGTAATTTTAATATTTTTAGCCGTATTACTCCTTTGGGAAACGTTATTGTAGCAGCTTAAGGAACAGGAAAATAGTAATGTAGTTATGGTGGGATGCCGTGTTTGTAAATGTAGTTTTATTTTCAGGTCTTATTTTGTTTTATGTAAAACTAGCGACCCGCCCCGTTTCTTAAATTTTTTTGAAAGTTGCCAAAACAACGAGATTCTCGTATTGATATTGAAATTGTAATGTTTAATTTTACCATAATTTATTTAACAGTAGTACTAGTCTTCTGGTGAGACCGTTGGACTACCAAGTTACAGGTCTCTAATTCGAACCCAAGTTATGCCTCTGAGTTTTAGATTGTTATGCGTATTACAATCTTATTTATCACTTGCTTTCGTGAAGGAAACATAATGAGGATACCAGCTAAGAGATGTTTCTCGACGACATAATTATATAATACAACCAAATCAGAGGCACATGGGCGGCATAAAAACTCTGATATCAGGTTAGGCAATAACACACAAATGTATAAAGTATGGTGAGAGCAGCGGTGGCCCAGTGG
Source organism: Diarsia mendica (assembly GCA_949316265.1). Lineage (NCBI taxonomy): Eukaryota > Metazoa > Arthropoda > Insecta > Lepidoptera > Noctuidae > Diarsia > Diarsia mendica. The sequence continues at coordinate 19,268,565 of OX438896.1, read as the reverse complement.
TGTCGGCCCCGACTTACGAACAGTAGGTCGTGGGTTCAAACCCAGGCAGGCACATTACTTTGTGTAATTTATTTCATCACCGCTACTCAAAACGGTGAAGGAAAACATCGTGAGGAAACCGGCATGTCTTAGAACCAAAAAATTCGAAGACATGTGACATCTGCCAATCCGCACTGTGCCCGCGTGGTGGATTATAGCCCATCCCTCTCCTAGAGAGGAGGCCTGAGTCCCTGCAGTGGGAACATTATAGGCTGATGATGATGATAAAGTATGTAAAGATATAAAAGAGATGGTACCTACTGTGGTATCATTTCATGTGATATCAAAGAACAAGATCTAAAATAACTCTGAAGACTAAGAACAATAATTACTAATCAGTCCCTAATTCCGTTCTAAAACCCGTCAAACTGAAAACACCACATAAATCCTACAACAACAAACAAAAACAAATTCCCTATTCATAATTAAATTACTTTGTCAACAATGTCAGTGAATCTCCATTGACATTCCTTGCAAAAACATCGGAGCCAGACATACCTCGAATTGTTTCTTGAAATCTCAACAAATCCGCGATGTGACGTGTCCGAGGTAACTTTAATTTAAAAGGACTTAGAAGGGCGATCACCGTCGCTCCTAGGATTAAAACTTGCTTCAAAACTATTGATACGCTTCAATATTTTAACAGATAAGAAACCTTTAAACCTTTAGAAATAAGGATTCTTTTGGTGGTCTTAGAGACTGTTTCCAATGGAATTCAGTCTCGCCAGGGTATTTGATTATTTTTGCCTTTATCTCGTTTCCTTTGCTCGTCTTTTGTCCTTTGTGTCTTTAACGTACTATTTTCTAAATTGTAATGGAATACGCATAGTGCCAATGACCTTACTGAGTGAGATATCGGGGATAGAGACTTCATCATCATCATCATCATTTCAGCCAAAAGACGTCCACTGCTGGACGCAGGTGTCGCCACATTGACCGGTCCCGTGCGTCTCTCATCCAGCGGGTCCCTGCAACCTTGACCAGGTCATCGGTCCATATAGTGGGAGGCCTTCCAACGCAACGTCTTCCGGTTCGCGGTCGCCATTCCAGAACTTTTCGGCCCCATCGGCCATCCGTATTGGATAGAGACTTAGTGCAATTTAAATTTAAATTCAACAATATTAATGAATGTATAGAAAATCAATTTAAAATTTATTTCTAAATAATTGTAGAAAAAACCTGCAATATGTTTCCAATCTGCTAGATATTACGGCTAAACACTTTCACGGACACTGAGATGAAGTTGACATTCTGAAAATGACACTAAATTTTTTCATATAAAATAATACCACGCCTATAGCCGGACTATCGTAATAAAAAAGCCAGGGTACCCGTAGTATGACGGTCCGTCGATAACCGGTACCGTCTGCAGGCGGACTGTCGTATCAAAGGAGTTAGTTTATCTAGTATGTGGCGGTCCGCCCCTAGCCGGTACCGTCTACAGGCGGACTGTCGTATCAAAGGAGTTAGTTTATCTGGTATGTGGCGGTCCGCCCCTAGCCGGTTCCGTCTACAGGCGGACTGTCGTATCAAAGGAGTTAGTTTACCTGGTATATGGCGATCCGCCCGTAGCCGGTACCGTCTACAGGCGGACTGTCGTATCAAAGGAGTTAGTTTACCTGGCATTTGGCGATCCGCCCGTAGCCGGTACCGTCTACAGGCGGACTGTCGTATCAAAGGAGTTAGTTTACCTGGTATATGGCGATCCGCCCGTAGCCGGTACCGTCTACAGGCGGACTGTCGTATCAAAGGAGTTAGTTTACCTGGTATGTGGCGATCCGCCCGTACCCGGTACCGTCTATAGGCGGACTATCGTATCAAAGGAGTTAGTTTACCTGGTATGTGGCGATCCGCCCGTAGCCGGTACCGTCTATAGGCGGACTGTCGTATCAAAGGAGTTAATTTATTCTCCGGTATGACCTTTCGTCCATAGGCGGAACGTCTGTAGCCGGATTGTATAATTAAATATGTCTAGGAACTTGCAATGCGACGATCCATCTCCAGGCGATATTTATCTTATAATCATCTACTTAAATCAAAGAACATTTGTTTGTAAGGGTTAAATAAAAACAGCTATTTTTACTATAGGAACATTTATTACCGTTATTCATTCAGGATACATAAACTGGCATCAAAATCAAAATAATAAGAAAAGAAACAATCAAAAGCAGATAGGTTCACCTCATGGGTGTACGCTAACATTTACAAATAGAAGCATACAAACTTCAATTTCAAAACTTGAATAGACAAAACACTAGGTATTATAACAGTTCTATCTATATTATATCAGTCTTTAATCAGTCATTATATTTGGACGGAATTAGAAACTAGGTAACAATCTATAAATTAAAAAAAAATAAGAAAAATAATCAGTCAGAAGTATTAAGATGCCATTCTTCGAAACATTCTGGGCAAAGTGGTGGTGACCTATGACATCCTTTGCACCTATAGCTAGTCTCACGGCGTATTTTCTTTTGGTGGCAAACTCTGCAATTTAAAAAGGAATATTTTTTTTTTGAATTTTCTTTTGCTGGTATACGCGTTGGCCAATGACCCTGTGGTTGTGAGGAAGTACTTGGTTGTGGCTCAGCTGGATTCGCTTGAGTCGTTCTTTTATGCCAATGTAGCCCCCCTTCTTGAACTAAATCTTTTCCGATCACACCTGTTTGAAGTTGCAATAGATTTTTTATCAACTGATCTCTATAATCAACGTATTCGTATTTTGGATCTTTTTTTACATACTTTTTGAATAAATAAAAAGCATTCCAAACACCGATGTCTAGCATGTGGAACAAAACCTTCTTATACCATCGTATTGATTTGCGTGGTGACGAGTAATAACTTATCATTTGATCAGCGCGATCAATACCTGCCATGTAGTTATTATAATGCAGAACTTCTACAGGCTTGAGATGCTTTTGCCCTCGCCTGTTAGTTATTTCAGCCATACCTGGTTGTTTTAAAGTATTTATCATTAAAACTTGCCGTTTGTCCTTCCAGTTGCTCACATATACCTTATTTTTCCTGAGCCAATAGTATTCCCCCTTTTTCAATTTTTTTTTAACTACATCTTCAGGGTTTCCCTTTCTGTTGGAACGAAGGGTCCCAATTGTGTGGGTTTTAAGGTCTAAAAGTTTCTCTGTGAGCGGCACAGAATTATAAAAGTTGTCCATATATAATTCGTGTCCTTTTAGAAGGTAAGGTCTCATTAATCTCAATACCAACTTCTGTAACTTTGATCCAGTTTCACCAGAATCATCCTCAAGATCCTCTGTTCCAGTGTACATCTTAATATTCAATACGTATCCGTCAGAGGTGGTAAGAACATAAAATTTTATTCCATATTTAGTTTTTTTGTTTTTCATATACGTACGGAATATCAATCGCCCTCTAAAAAGCATTAAAGACTCATCCAGTGATAACTCTTTTGTTGGATAAAAAACAGTTCTAAAATTTTCTGTTAGCATATTTATAAAGTCACTTATCTTGGCAGATCCAACAGAGTTCAATTGGGAAGCATATAAACACCGTAAAATTTGCTCGTAACGTCGACCTGACATTTTATAGCTAAAAATTGGGTGATAATACAATGGGTCACTGTGCGTAAAAAGCTTTTGTCTTTGTGGAATTTTCACGTGCCCTTGAAGCAATGAAAGTGCAAAAAACTTCTTCATTTCATCTGCATTCGTTTCACGAAAGGCCTTCATTCTACAGTTTCTAGTATGTGGGCGAGATTGGTTCACTAACGCGTTGCCGTAAGCGTTAGTACATGTTACTAAATAATCGATTATTTGCGATGTAAAAATAATATCAAACATTTCTTGAACAGTGGTATTTTCGTTGATATCAACGCGGGGGCCAGTTGTTGTATCATCAAAATTAAAATTAGGAATATCAGATACAGAATTTTCCCAACACTCACTTTCTGGAGGTGGTGTACTCGAACGAACAGGTTGTCGCGCCTGCCCCCGTGTTGACTGCTGTAAAACTAGGTCTTGATGTGCTTGACTAGCACTGTTAGATTGGCGGCGCTCGATAGTAGCTAGGCGTGCACCTAAAGGTTCACTAGAGGGAATAGAGGGGTGACGACGCTCCTCAGAAACACAACGTCGATGTGGCTGATTGTGAGGGCGTCGGCGTTCTTCAGAGGCAGATCTTGTTTGTGGCAGCTCAACAGACTCACTGTGAGGGCGTTGGATTTCTTCAAAAGCAGATCTTATTTGTGGCAGCTCAACAGACTCACCGTAAGGGCGTCGGCGTTCTTCAGAAGCAGATCTTGTTTGTGGCAGTTCATCAGACTCACTATGAGGGCGTCGGCGTTCTTCAGAAGCAGATCTTGTCCGCGGCAGCTCAAGAGACCCACTAAGACGGCGTTGGTATTCCTCGGAGGAGCATTGGTTCTGTGTGAGTGTGTGAGGCCTACAAAAAGAGCGGCGGCTCTCCTCGAAAGTAGCGCGGCGCTCTACAGGGTTAACAGGAAGCGGTTCTTCGGTTGAAGTATCAGAAATATCAGAGCAAACACTCTCTGACACGCGGCAATGTTGTGAAATTCGAGCAGTTTTTGGCTTACTAAAAATTTCCAGGCTTGAATCACTGCTGATACCGTCTCCGTTCTCTGGTTCGTAATTACCATCTGAGCCGTACTCCCCGTCTACATCACTATATGGGTCGTCACGGACGGAATATGTGTCACTACGATCTTCGAACAATTTAGGGCATTTTTGAGAACAAGTTCTTACCCGTTTAGCTTCGATGGTACTCTTATGTAGTGTATTCGAGCATTCGCCATCGCCGTCAGATGTTTTTGAACGTTTTCTGGTCCATTTCTTTCGTTCTGGAGCCATCTACGAACAAAAATATTCGTCAGAGATATAATCAAAATCATAAAAAAAAGAATACCTACACCTATTTATTTCGTGTTTTATCCATGTAAATTGATAATAAAATAGATACAAATAATATCATTTAACAGTATAAATAAGAAAAGTAGTCCGTACTCTAAAAACAAGCAAGTTTCTTACCTCTTTATCCCGCTGATAACGACGAACGCTCCGAGCAAACAACGAAACACACGGGCTCCGCTTACCGTGACACTAGATGACTGTCGGCATAGAAAACTAACGTCCAGAGGCGCATCGTCGCACACACATGTGCGTCGATGTGTGAGTGTGGAGTGGCGGGGGGGGTCTCGAAATATATTTATATTTATTTTTGCCTTGACACTAGACAAATTTAATTGAGTGCAATATGACACTGGAACGCGTGGCTTCATAGTAGTGTACGCAAATTTACACGGGTATAGGCGGTCTGTCTGTTTTGACTTGGTAAAATTAACCGCCTGTGGGCGTAGTGTCATATCAAACACGAAAAAAAATACGCCTCTGGGCGTGACGTCAGTGGATGTGTTAATAAGTCGGCTAAGTAATAAATTAATAAGTCTTAGACGACTGCAATATTCAATATTTTCGCAGACCTCCAAAATAATTCAATATATTTTTAATATCACAATGCGAAATTTTCTTATTCTATTTATAAACGCTTTCATCTGACTAATGAATACCTTTTCAAGACAACATCGTATTGTATTCTTCTAACGCAATTACGTTCACGAATATTCGTTCAGACAAATGACATTACTGTGCCTTAAAATAGGACGTCAAAGGCTTTTTTTCTATGTTTATTCTTTTATTTAAATAAACATAAAATCCTTCCTACGCAACAGTTGATGACGGAAATTAAAAATAAACTCGTGAAGGCCCAAGTTTGACTTGGCGAGTTCTTTATTTGATTTTCCTTCTTTGATCTTGATATTCAGGTAGCTGAAGGCGATACATCCCGTGGAACAACTTTTAATCCTGGCTCCGCCGCCCGTCAGCAATCGAGCGGTAAGTCGTTTTAAATTAAAACTTGTCGTCGATCCCTGATCCTGTGGATTTATGGCGAAGTTAGGGAGAATCCACCGATCCCTAGTAGTCCTCATACATACATAATTGCGGTCGAGGCGAAAAAAGTTGTTGCTTTGCGAGGGTGCTACGAATCTGCAACTGAAATTCGTAAAAAAAATCTCGTTTTATGCTTTGTTTTTTAAGCGGCCCGAATTTAAGATAACACATATTTAAATGAGTGACTGACAAGTAGATTTTGTGTTGGTTTTTTCTATTTCAGCGTCTGTATAGCATATGGCAACTTGCAACTAAGTATAAAGCAACTTGTCTCAGAGTCTCTACAGGTGTAATGGTTGTTGTTAATCTTCATACCCTTATTTATACACATTTTAATAACTATAATGAGCGAAATAATAAAACTCTTATATTTTGTACATAAAGATGTACCTGCTTGCAAATTATTCATTAAAAAAAATACTCATTTCGACTCAAAACTCGATCAAATCTACGTTACGATTTCTTCGCGCGATTGGGTTAATATCATAATAATATCGATAACTTTTGATACCTAACATTACATGATTTGAAATAAATATTTTAGTAAGCAAAGTATCATTAATAATACGCTGCTGAGGAGTTATTAATATTGATGGGCACTTATCACGAAGAGAAATACGAATGACTTTGGCCTCCAGAATTAATTAAGAATGAGTACTGATTTTTACTGTTGTACTGATTTTAAATGTCCATAATATCCAAGTTCGGTTTGTAGAAGTAAGACAAATATACGCATCAGAAATTACCCTATGTGAACGTAAATACGAATGAAATTACGAAATGCAATAGGGGATAACAATGTCCTATGTATAGAATATCCTGATCGAACTGCGTGCATAATTTCATTTTATAGAAATCCGATCAGCCGTCTCTCTCTCTTCAGGTTCTCTTAACTCCCGTCTATTCCCGGATATTGCGCAGCCAGGATTTCTTCCATCAACGTTGGTCACTCGATGTGTCCAGCTAATGGCCAAAATACGTCTATAGGCCCACATTTCGAATGCTTCGATACGTTTCCGGAGATCCTCTTTTATTGTCCAAGCTTCACATCCGTAAAGAAGTATAGGCCATATGTAACATTGAAGTAGGCGAGTGCGCAAGGATATTTTAAGGCTGCGACTGCAAAGAACCTTTTTCATCTCATTGAAGGCACTACGGGCTATTTCAATACGGGTTCTTATTTCACAATCACTGTCCCAGTCTTCATTTACCCAAGTGCCCAGATATTTGATCAGCCGTATAAGCGTGAAATGGTTATAGACACACGGACAGAGTTTCTATCGTAATAATAATATTATATCTATAAGTACTCGTAATAGAAAAAATAACATTTATTGGATATTACGCCTGTGATCCCCGAAGGTTTAGACGAATGTCAGTATCCATTTCACATCTACATTTCATCAGTTATGTTTAAGTCCAGAGGTGAGTATTTTGCCCTTAACCAGGCACAAATTCTGACTCCGTGGCTGCTACTGAGAAATTCCTGTTGAAACACCCAGTATTTAAGTACTGTACATAAGAAACCCACCCAAGGATCTCAAGCACCCGTTGGGGCTGCGGGTTGTCCGTCGGGGCCACAGGTTGTTCTTCACAAGAGATACCGTGACTTCGACATAAAGGGCTAAGAAGGAACATGGGTTTTTACTCAGTAGATGTCTGACACTCCCTTTCGCTCTGCCCAAGAGGGTTTATTTGATGATTTTCCCCCCAACAAAAAAAAGGATCTCAAACACAACTGCATACAGTGCAAGTATCTTGTGCAAGTATGGATATCTACTTATTTAACTAAAACAGTGGAGATAAATAAACGACTCTGCACTGGAGTGTAAATGTGGTGCAGTTCCTCAAACAATGGGGCACTTAATATCGTGCCCTGTGTGTCCTGCTGGTTGTTCACTGCAGAAACTGATGGACGCTACCGAAAACGCCAAACTAGTGGCACGATTCTGGGCTGAGACAATTTAAATTGCCATCGAGACGCTAAGAAAAAGAACTGAAAAACTTTAAAACATTATGTACTTTTATGATAATCTGAAAAAAAAATAACTTAAAGTAAAGCTAAGCCTCTGAAACGTCATCTAAGCAAAAAGTGACATAAAAAAGTTTATCACATCGTAACAAGCTAGTTAGGTCCATGCAATGAACATTGTAATTACATTACCAACGTCACTCAGAGAATTTTTAATTAGATTTATGGGTACAACCTTACACTGTGTCGCGTGGATTTTATATTTTTTCACTCAAACTTTATTTTTTATTACGTGATGTGAGTGGGCTTCAGATAGTTTTGGTTCCGTTATAAATTAAATGTGACTTTAAAACGAATGAAAGTATTCTCTTTCAATATATAACATGACGGTGTTGTTTGTTATTCAGGCATAAAAAAAATCAGAACGTACTCAAACTTGTCGAAAGCTTGATGTTTGGTCAAAGAAATCTGTGCGCTCGCCCTCTATTACATAGGACTAAACATAACTGTATATGTGTAGAAATATGTGTCTCAGTAATTTCATACATTCTGTCAAAGAACGGCAGCTGACATTTAAATATATGGACAATAATTGTATTTTCTTCCAACTATGCTTTAATTTCATCATAATCACACTAAAAACTCAGCACAAAGCGAGTCTTTAGTGCTCTAGAGCAATAAAAATGTATCATTATTGCACAGTTTATTTTTTTTTATTGCACCGATGCCAATCTCAATGGATTAGCTCTATTCAGCCAGCCGATATCAATACTTTTTTTTTTACATAAGTATTATTCGTTTCTATCCTACTACTTGTTCCAAATTTAAAAAATGATTGTTGCTAACTAGTTACTATAAAATGAAAGAAATTTAAAAAAGTGATTTGGCGGGAACTTTTGGGGAACTTTGTTAATTTTGCTTGACAATATTTTTGGAAACGATAAAGTGTGATACTATCTGATTTTGAGTGATTCGGCTTCGAATTAAAATGGAATCATTTAGCGACACATTAACTCCGGAAAACATTCTAAATGAAGACGACAGTGTTAAGTATAGAAAATCTTTTAACTGTTTGATATGAGTTTCTTTTATCTACTATTCCTTTATGTAATAGTTGAAAGAAAAGAAGATTATGCACCTCGCCTTAAGTAATTTATATTGCCCTCGTGCCTGTTAGATTAGAGCCCTCGCTAACGCTCAGGCTCTAAATCAGGCACTCGGTGCAATAATAAATTACTTTGTGCTCGATGCAATAATCTACTATTATTATTAATGAGTAAAGCCGATTTGGATAAACAAAAATTCCGTTCTGGGTAGGTCTTGTTTATAAGTACCTACATCTTCCCAATAACTTATTTTTTTACGGTGTTATATTAATTTGTACAAACAAAGACGTGTGTATTTGTGTAGACATCTATTATAAATAATACTTTTCTGTATAATTATACCAAAACCTACCTTCTACGACGAAATTGGCTTAAACGAGCATTTAATGTTGGTACATATCTTATCGGTCGCACTAATCGCTTTCTGCGGGCCAGACAGCCTGATTGCTCTTATTGTTGGCTTATCTATCACAAATGTCTTGTACTATCGTGTGCTAGACACACGATAGTACAGGTCTACTTCTATTAAAGTTGGTCGAAATACAAGACTACTTTGATACATTTTGGTAACGAGTGTTTATTCTTGTTTGGGGATTTTGAGTTTGGTTTTTTGGTCCGGGTGGAGTTTTGCTTCATCATCATTTCTTTCTTTGCCTCCCCCAAGTGTCACTACATTGACAGTTCCAGCCCGTCTTGCATCCAATGGATTCCCGCAACCTAAACCAGGTCGTCGGCCTACCTAATGGGAGGAGTTTTCCTTCATCATCATCATCATTTCAGCCAAAAGACGTCCACTGCTGGACATAGGCCTACCCCAGGTGTCGCCACATTGACCGGTCCCGTGCGTCTCTCATCCAGCGGGTCCCCGCAACCTTGACCAGGTTGTCGGTCCACCTAGGAAGAGGCCTTCCAACGCAACGTCTTCCGGTTCTCAGTTTCATAAAGCTGTTTTCCTTCACCGTTTTGAGAGTAAGCAAGTAATGATAACTTTTTAAAACTAATCAATCCAACAAGTTCTTAAAACTAAACATTAGGACCTTGACCCCAGATCAAAGACGTTTTGTATTCAACGTTCACTGAAAAATAATATTGTAAACATATTTTTTACATTTCATTTATAGTTATTTCAATTAGTTGAGTATCAGAATAGAACTCCTTGCTTTATATTGAAGGTGACCGCGAGAACCTTTGTTCAAAGTTTTGTATTCAGATGAAATTCTTAAGCCAATATCAGACGCTTCGGGTGAGTGGATCACTCGAGTGAACGTTCATTTTTGTTTAATGCCACGTTCACACGATAACGACAAAAAGTTTATCTACTCCTTTCATGTAACATTTTTAACGTGAGGATAGAATTTCTAATATCAACAATAAATACATCATTGGACTCAGCCAAGTTAGAGGCCCATAGGCAGCAAAAAATTCTGACATCGGGTTAGATACAAACCACACGTTAGAGAAGAAGAATTGGATTGATTTTATTATACATTATATTTCTCGTATTGATTCCGTTTAGTATTCACATCGAATCGAGTGAAGGATGCCACTTGAAAGTGAAACATAGAGTGAATGAAGTGTCTGGTACGTTTATACGTATTACAATGTATTCATGTCATCAGCCCGTCTCGATTCATTGTATCGATACTTAAGACTTTCTTATTGTTTTCTTTTATTGAGTTTCGAAAACTTTTTGTACTGATTACGTATGATAGGTGCATTGTTTTTGTTTTGAATGCAAGCCAAATAATTGTTCTATAAGTGAGTAGAGCACTTAGCTCACATTTTATTTTAAATCAGATAAAATGTATGACCAGCAGCACTTCAAAAGAATATCTTGGTGATAAAGGTCATGCCAGGTCATTAGATTATTTATATTTTCCATTTAATTTACATAAATGCGGGTGTATTAATATGAACGCTAAATGAAATGATTGAGGCAACAGGGCGATGAACATGCTTTGAAATAATAATTAATTCAAGACTGTAAAATGACACTATTGTGGATTTTTTTCCACTCCACCATTATTCTGCCTTGCCTTTTTCGATCCGTTTGAGATCATCTTCCATTCTAAGCAATTGCAACTGAATAGCAATAATTATAATATATTGCTAATAATTATTACTTATAGGGACTGCTTATCATAACTCCATGTCCTGTACATAACGTCCTGGATTCAATTCCCAGGCCGGGTAAAGTATTATAATTTTATTCATTTCTTAGTAACAGCCATGGAGTCTGGATTTGTGCCATGTTGGTGGCAATAGGTTCGCTCTATATAACATGAGATCTAAACATAATTTATGGGCTATGTGTACTAATATGTGTGTAATAATTTATTTAGCTTCAGTAGTTTACTGCCGCACTCGGAGAGCTTCAGTGGTTGCTTGGGACGTCGCTTGGTAAAGGTTTTTGGCAGTTTTGTCATACAAAAGTATGTCAAGCTTTTGCTGGGTGGCGGCTTGAGTAATCGTTGGATATCTCTGAGTGCCGCGGTTAGTTTAATTCGACTATTCAAAAGTGCCTGTAACGGCCTTATTGGAATAAATGCTTTGAATTTTTTGAATTTTAATAAGTACACCTCTGCCTTACCCTTCGGGGATTAAAGGCGTGATATAACTTCAATTCTGTACAAACAATTTTGTAATTAGTTGTAATTAGAACATTCCCACAACGAAATCCTTTCCCCTTTACCTACAAAATCTTTTACGCAGTCTCTTTAATTAAGTCTTGAGTTTATCAGCAAACATGTTAAAGACATTATTAATTTAACTTGCCTAATTAAGATACAAGTGTGGAACATTTAGCTTTACGATCAAATACCTTTGCTTGTTACCACAGAATTGTGTAAACAGATTTTGGTGGGAGATGGTTTCCAATGAAATGGTTTAATTGGTAGGTACTTCATAAGGTTTATAGACCCCGAATTGATGAGTTAGGAAAATGTTAGGGCTGTTAAGAACTTTATTCATTGTTCATGTATATTTTATCTACTATAGCCACGTTTGCTTTCAATGGATACCGCCGAGAAGCTATGCTTGGTTTTTTTCGAAAAGATGAAGAATCCAATAGTTTTCTAATGTTTTGTATCTCGAAAATGATCACCGATTTCTTATTAAAATAAAGTTTGGAGTCTGCAAAGACTCCAGTGTGCTTACTCTCGAATATAATTCCGATAGATCGACATTGTAATTAGCAGTCAAACGTCAGCAATTGGCTGGACTCACTGAGTCTAGCCAATCCCTGACGTTTAACTCAACCAACTGACGTTTGACCAATGTCGATCTATCGGAATTATATTACAGAGTAGGCACCCAGGTAGTGTAAACGACATAAAGAGACCAAAATTAGTACATGTTAACAGTAACAATAGCATCGCAATGTACGGGAAGAAGATCTTTGAAAAGGATGGCACTTGCAGGAGGCACCCCACCCTTATACAAGGTGTAACACAGAAAGTGATTCAGACAATCAAACTGGTTAAGTTTTCCTAAGGACTGATGCAATTAGTATGAAGAGTCAAATATTTATTTCATCCCTTGTTCCATATGGAAAGTTGGCCTGTCACAATCTAACAGATATTGCGCTTTTTACAGCCTGTAGACTCCGATGACGCAACCAAAAGTGGATCACGCTTGCCTAAATGATCTTCTTTGATGAAACTATCTTATTAAACAATGAAAAAGAAGACTTATTCTTTGGAACACGTGTTGTTAACCTAATTCTACCCTTGCAACCAACAACCATATCGAAAATTCTCCTGACACAAACACGCCACTTTAACAAACTTCTAACGCTATTTCCCGACGTTGTCATACGAATTAAGACGCCGCATTAAGATAACGTATGCGCCCACAATGCCTCGGGAGACGTTATCGTTTAGTTCTCGTACTAGCCGTACGTTTTCAGCACAAGTTGTTTTAACCCCGGTGAAAAATAAGAGGAAACGGGTTACCTTCTCTCGTATTTTTCAAAGAGGTACAGGTTTTTCTTGTTCCTGTATTTTCTGTGTCTTGTAAGGATGTCGGTAACATGCTTAAATGAGTTGAAATTAGAAGGGCAACTTTGTGATGAAACCGTTGACATCAACAATGCAAAAGTAGGAATCTGTAAATGGTTTAATTTTCGTGTTGTTGTGATCTGTTTTTCTGAAAAACTGATTCCTAGTAACGCAGCTGTTAGCTACAAAAGCCATAGGCTGGCGTGATCTTCAGTATACTGACAACTTCCCCATGGTAATCAACGGTCTACAAAACACAAGATCCCCGTAATTCAAGAAGGGTTGAACAGAGGTGTATTTAGTACTACCCACACGCTGCACGCTGTTTGAGTGGGTGTATTAATATTAACACATCCCATACCTCCACATCGTTTGTTAATTACATGATCTATTAATACCTTAGACTAACTATGGAAACATTTGAATTTATCTTACATATATTATTAAATTAATAAACCAGAACTTTCCCCACTTTTTTGCCAATGATTCTGGGCCTGTATCCAGGTGTTTATGGCGACTTTCACGATATTGTCGACCAAACGTACCTTAGGATGGCCCTGGTTTCATTGGTCTAACCTTGGCGATACTCAGTAAAGCCTTGTTTCATCGGCCACTTTCGTGTCTAGCCAGATGTCCTGCCTAGGTCTAGACTTTCGTCCAACATTGCATTGTCGGATATTGTTTTTATGCATTTGAACTAAAAGGGTTATACTAAGCATGGCCCTTGGTGCCACTCGCATTCGGGTAAGCAGTCTCCTTTGTGATCGTCTATCTTTTAAGCACCATAGGTTATTGTGGGCATTAGTTGAAAAGGCGGGTATTTAGGCACTGAGAGATCAGTTTGAACCGAAAATTTGTTCCAGTTTTCTAAAGGATCTCATTTGGTAAACTGGAACAGTTATACTCTCCTAAAAATCTCTTTGAGCTGATTTGTACCTAACACTATAATATTTCCAGTATCAAACACGGGAGCACAGCATGACTAAACATAAACATATTCAAACATCAGTTCTGCTACAGCAAACGGTTCTCAAATACAGAACATACAAATCCCAAGTGGTTCGTACATGAGGTGCATCAATATCGCTGGTTTCTGTACGAGGTTCTCACGGAGGTAAATAAAAGTGGGAGCATACAATTTATAAATTGCTAGATTCACCTAGTTGATAGTGGTTTCGAACGTCTATGCATATAAAAATAATTGAAGTGTTTGTTTGTAAATTCAAAAAAAAAAGCTTTTTTACTGGATGCTTAAGCAGCAGCAGACAGATTTATCATACGATATTTTATACCGAACCGCTTCTTAAGTTTATGTTTTACAAAAGTATCCGTATCATAATAATAATGTTTTTGTTCAACAAATATTTCTCACCCATTATGGTACTCTATTTTACCCATTGACCCAAAAGGAGAGTTTTGTAAAGAAGAAAAAAGAGCTGCATATTCGTAGCAATTAGTATTTTAGTATAATTATAATAACTTGTATTCTGTCTATCTATTAAAATTGTTATAATGTAACATTTACACTTAAGTTTAAAGATCTATTTAATTTAAAACGAATGGATCTCAAAGGCACCTTGTTAACCTTTGTAAATGAACACTAGTTTCTGTAATTATTAATTAGAATTTAATGTTTAAGAGCAGTGTTTGAAAACAAAATTATTCTAACGTTATAATTTACGTTACAACTTGAATATTAATATTATGTTGATGCAAATAAATTGCACTTTCATAGAGAGTATTATTTTGAATTTGGTTTGTTAATTTGGTGGTTTATGCAAAATCCATTATTTAAACAATATTGCTGTGCCAGCAGATTCTATAATTAGTTAACTTAACCCATCGTTCTCATGCCCTTATCCCAAATCTTTTGGAGTCGGTCCAGCATGTGTTCTTTTTCTAGCCCCCCTTTTGTCTTCCTGAGTACTCATTTTTTTCTTTACTTTTTTTTAACACTAGAAAGATCACAGTCGTCAAGTTGACGAATTTGTGAAGTAAAATGATAATATTTTTAAAGTTACGGCTTGTTGCAACATGACACTCTGTGACTTTTAATATTTTGTGGTTTTAAACACCCTATCGGATATTATACGTTGCTAAATCTTAATTAGTTCTGAAATTACCTACAATGAGTTATTACTCATTGTAATTACACAACCACGACGACACACGACACTCATTCATCATCATCATCATCAACATCATGGTCATTTTGACGATAGTGGTCTACAAAGACCACTATCGTCAAAATGACCCAATGCAAAGGGCTCTGGTTACCTTTGATACTTGAGGGTACTTAGAAATATTTTGTTTACATTATCGCTCAATATATTATTGTTGTGCCTAATAAAAATGTTATGATTCTGAGCACTCTACACCCGACTGTTAAAATTGGTGCAAGGGAAACGAGTGGAATTTTATGATGCAACAAAATTTGGTGTCGATATTTTAGACCAAACAGCACGAATATATTCCGTGAGAGCTGGTACTCGTAGATGGCCCATGCACATACTTTATAATATTTTAGATAATATAAAATATCCTTTAATACATCTTACAATAATTTGACATGAAGGTCAATGGATATCCCACAGGGATATCCTAACGTCAATATGAAGATCTTGGTCTTTCTAGGTAGGGCACGAATACCGGTCTTTCTAGTGTTAAACTTTTCCCTACACTAGGAATTTCTCCTGTATCGTGGGTGCGTTCACAGACATTTAAACTCATGTGAGTTTAAATGTCCCCCGTGTCCCCATGTATTTGTATAATATACATATATTATACAAATACTTTGATAACTAATTATATTAAAAATATTAGTAATTATTATCAGTCTATGTTTTTCCACCATAGGATTTCTACGGGGCCAATGACCAAATTTTAAACGACAATTACGTATGGCATGCTCCACTGCGCTAGGAATAAGTTGGGGAATAATCTCTCAATTGTAAAATGGTAACATGTACCAGAAGTCATTAGGCATGTGAATAATATAACTTCACAAGTACGTTTACACGTGTACAATCAGCTTCATAATGATTATTGTTTTTGTTTTATTTTTCACACATCATTGTTTATTTCCTCATAACCCGACATCCAATTCCCGAAAACAATTAGCCATAAAAAAATAATAAAACCTAACCTAATCACGTTGGAGTTCACCGAAAATTACCTGTTCAACACACGAAATTTATTATTTAAATTAAGGTATTCAAACAAAGGACCTGTTCAAACGGCTATGGTATAATGCAGCCCTAGTACAACAACAAAGCTCGTTTCATGGAGTAAGTAGAAAATGGAGTGATACATGCATTTTTTTTTTAATAATGTTCTACTAACAGGTTGCTAACTGGGTTGAGTAGGTCAGGTGGTCAGTCGCTTCATGTAAAATACTGGGATTTAGCTGCATCTGGTGAGACTGGAAGCCGACCCTATGCACTGCTATGATTATTATTTTTCAGTTTAATTTTATGTATCAACCTCCTTCAATCTGTAACTGCAGTTCGTAGCTTGACGCGTAGCTCACTGTTGCTACGCCGTAGCATAGCTCGTAGCACTATAAGCTTAAGCAGCGCGCCGCGCCGACCGTCGCGTCGTGACAATTTGCTTCTCTGACTGGCAAGTGAATTGACTTTTTCAATACCTATTTTGCTATTCACTTTCCTTTAGTAAAACTATCTAGATCCCCTAGAAGCATCTTCTTCTTTTTTAAAGTTTTTTTTATATAATATTTGACAGCCCAATATTAAATTCAAGATGGCCTCCAAATCACTAATCACTCGCCCCTATTACTCCAATCCCACTCTCCTCCACTTCTGGTCTAAAGTACACAGTTTACTGGCCGTCTTCACAACCTGTAGGCAAGACCAACGTAAACACTGAACTAATTATAAGACGCTGGATACCCAACGTAAATATTTTGCTCTATCTTACCGTAATGTTGGTAACGAACTTGCCTGTTTTTATTTTATAGGGAAAGTTGCCCGCCTGCCTTTGAAATATGTTGATTAATTTAATTAGTTTTGAGGTTGATATTTTATTAGTTTGTTTATCTTTGTTTTTGGTTTGTTTTGAGAGTTATTGGCGTTAGTTTCAGAGTTGTATTGGAATAAGGGTTTTTATATAAAATCACGTTTTAACATAATGCTAATTTTATACAACTAATACAATTTTGACGAATACTAAAAATCATATTTACCATGACTACAAAATAAAATTATATAACGTGAATTTTATACAACAGACTAATCAATTCTGACGAATGCTAAAAATCACATTTGTACCACGATTACATAATAAAAATTGTAAGCAATGGTCAAAGAAGCCAAAATATAAAACGAGCAAAAGCAAACACTAAAGCAGCACAAGGACGCAAAATTATCCTTTTCAAGCCTCGGGGGCAAGGACCTTGCTTAAATAGACAAAGGAAATCACCAAAAACTCTCTCTCTCTCTCTGTTCAACATCACCTCATTAATGTCCTAAGGGGTAGGCAGAGAAGCACAGCCCATGTGGTCAGTTTTATTTAAATACTAGCTTTTGCCAGCGGCTTCACCCGCGTGAAAATGTTGATTTTACATACAAACTTTCATCCCCTATTTAAATCCCTTAAGGGTTGAATTTAAAAAAATCCTTCCTTATTCCTTGTCTACATTATAAAGGGAACGTCTGTGCAAAATTTCAGCTTTCTAGGTCCAAGGGTTTGGGCTGGGCGTTGATGAGTCAGTCATTCAGTCAGTCAGGACTTCTCTCTTTATTAATTACACTCACAGTTTGCCAGTTCCCTTAAAGTTCGATGTAAAGGGTGCTTGCCTAGTGCCAGCAACCGGGCACATATTTAGACTCCGTGGCTACCGCTGCAGAATTCCAGATGGTAAAAACCCGGTTTGCTCAACCTAGGCTAAAACCTCAGACCTCATGCTCATGAGTAGTGCTTGCGCTACTAGACCAAGGACGCAGTTAAAGCATTTACCACACTCACAAATGCGGTTCTTACGCGACTAACGTTATATTATAAGAGAAGTGGCTCAAGGCTCGTGGCTCAGATATCAGACTGTCGTCTACACCATTCTCATTTTAAAGGCATCGTCATATAAATTCAACCGACTCGTTCTTAACTCGTTGAATTTCAACATACCGCTCCTTGTACGGTACTGTATTCACAGTGAATCGAAGGTGGGTTTCCTACTGTTAGCAAATAGCGAATAGAACTGGCAACTATAAACGTATTTTTTTTAGTTACACAATAGTCCTCGCCCACTGGTTTGTGGAGGTCGGATAAGTAGTCATCATCATCATCGGCCCATAATGTTCCTGCTGTAGGGACTCAAACCTCCTCTCGAGGAGGTCTCACCAGTTTTAAAACCCTTTATATCAAAACCTAAGACAAAGACGAGACGATTCCGTTTTAAAACAATTTCACCCCAAGTGAAACTGTAAGCTCCGTCAAACAGCAGACAAATCCATTCACGGCTAGGTTTCAACCTGCATTTTATAGCTAGACATTATACCCTGCACTCTTAGCTCTTAACTTCACACTTTGCATTATAAATTCAGTTTTAAAAAAGAGAATAAAACAGTAGCAACAGTTTTTAAGCGTTGAAAATTGTGAACTGGACGGGGGCTTCGTAAAGCGGGATGATTCTTAGAAGGTTAATCGTAAGTTACTGAGCAAAAGAAAAATTACACAGACATTTTTTACACCATATAAGTTGATACAGAAACTAAAACAATTTATAGCAACTCATTGAAACAGGACAGTTCCTGTGAAAAATTGATTCAATCCTTTTTATTAGTTCCCGAAAGGTCTACTGAATAAACAAACACTTATGCAGCCATATTCCCCACTAACTCAACGTTAACAACTTTACCTCGAAAGACAAAGAAAAATATACCCAGATCTGTGAAACGATAGAGTTGAGAATTGCTCGTTTTTGTGAACGGAATCGTACAAACAAAAATCTCGTGGCAAGGAATCGAATAATATTTATAGAAAATGGGTAATATCGGGATCTAATAAACATAGTTAAGGGTGCAAACATTCAATAACTATTTTCTAATATTGAGGTATATTTAAAGTGTAAAGTTATAACATTAAAACTTATAGGTACTTAAAAATAATATCCTCGAAAGTTAGTTGGAATAAATCATTCTAGCAACGGTATCCGTTACTAGAATATTTCGTATGGCATAGAACAAAAAAAACACTACAACGGGGATAACAAGACGTATCTTTCCGGTTTGTTAAGGGTAAATTAGTTTGTCATTGTCCTCACCCTGTGCACCTCAAGCAGTAATTTCCAACCTTTTAAAAAGTGCCTTAAATCTGTTCATCTAGTTATACGATAATAGGACTGTAAAAAGAAAACTAGTCCACCATCTTTAGGAGTGGGTCAAATTAAACTACTGATACTATTCTTTGAAAATATTAATTCTGTAGCCAACAAAAACAATCAGCCTGCAGATCTCCACAGATTTCCTCAATACACTGAATCCAATTCAAAGTTAATTACCCCCGAACCACTAGAATACGAACAATGAACACATTATCTCATAAACGGCAAAACTAATATTAACGCTGCTGCATTATTAATGTGTGATGTGCATGAGAGCAAATAAATAAATAAATAAATAAATAAATAAATAAATGAAAAGTTCGAACGGAAAGCAGGTACAATGCAAGACCTCAATTCGTTCTCAAATACAATCGGCGAACTTCAAGGCACGCCGTTTAAAACTTGGCAAAATAGCTTCAGTTAATCGTAGTCATTTTGTTGAGTACCATCGTTGAGTTTTGATCTGATGATATTTTAGCAAAGTTGAGGTGGTTGATTTTGTATGGATGGTTTGATTACCGTGGAAAGTGGTTAAATGTTGTCCCTTTATTTCTGGTGGGAAGAGAAAGAGCTGGTATAGTTTAGTTATTAACGGAATCAAAGCATTATCAGCTCATAATGTTCTCACTGCTGGGATACAGGTTTTCTCTCTATGTAAGGGATTAGGCCATAATCCACCACGAGACCCAGTACGGGTTTGTAGATGTCACATGTAATGCCCTTGCCAGGGTTCGACCTACGACTTACTCCTTGTATCTCGGGGCCGCCAGCACTGGACCATCCCTGATTTCCACCACTGAGCCACCGCTGCTGTAATAAAATCTTATTTCGTTAGAAACTATTCTGAAAATGTACATTCAATTGTTTTTATTTGACTGGTCACCGATATTGCAATAGGGGCGAGCCTATTGCCATCAGCCGGGCACAAATCCAGACTCCGTGGCTCCTGCTGAAAAATCCTGATGGAAAACTCAAACAACACTTTGACCGACCTGAGATTCGAACCCAGATCCTCATTCACAGCAGACGCGCTGCCGACCACTAGACTGATGAAGCAGTTTCCAAAACAAAACGTAGCTTTTGTGAAATTATTATAGCTAATTCCTAACTAGACATTGGTACACACGTTCCCGCAATGATAATAACTATGGCCAAATCCACACGCAACCGCTAAGAAAGTAAACACAAATCATACAAGTAGGTACTATAGTGCCCAATATTTCACAGAACACGCTTATCTTGTAATAGAAGGAAAACATATTTTTCAATACACTTCCTCGAAAACTAGCTCTTATTGCACTACGATTAGGTTCGACATGCATCATATTTCGCACGCGTGCGGTAATAAGAATACAGCGTGCTGTAATCTTATTACCGCACGCTGTAATCATATAGCAGCGGTAATTCGATTAAAACATAAGAAATTAAAAAAAAAAACACCACTGACTATTATAGAGCAGGCGTGTTTTTTTTTTAATCTCGTCATTTTGATCTGCGTCTTTACAGCGTAAATATTTTTAGAATATTTAAATTGTGTTTTTAAAAAGAATACTACTAATAAACGTAAATATTTTAAACAATTATTTACTTTTATGAACAAGTAAACATTTTTTTGTGTTCTTAATTAAAAAATATTTGAATTTTATATTTTTCGTGTGAGGCTGTTTGGCGGCTTTATACCTTTGCTTGTTTTTCAACCTGGCGAAATCAAACCGCGGAAAAAAAGTAAATTAAATCATAGTCTCATCATTTAAATTTGTTGACAAAAACACATAACGTTTTAAGTTAATTTCTTTGAAAGTGTATTGAAAAACGTCGTTTGATACACGTGGGAATTTGTTATTGCATTTCTCGACCCCATGAACACCCTCGCCATACGGCTCGGGTGTTCAATCTGCCTCGAATGCAATAACAAACTTTCCGCACTTGTATCAAAATGTACTATTAACACCGTGTAAGAATATAAGCCGTAATAAAGTAAATCGACTTAGGCTTGTTTGTTGTGCGTAGATCAGCAATATTTTTTAGAGGACCTTGTGGCTATCTAAAAATAAAAAAATAAATAATAATAATAACCGCTCAAATCAATTTTCTATTTTTTTATTTTTTTTTATTTATCTGCGCTTTCCTACATTGATCTGTGGATGGGTGACATTACTTAGCGAGTTTCCTCCGAGAGCCTCAAAGAGCATGTTAAGCCATTGGTCCTGGCTGTCATTTTTGTAGATCTTTGACAGTCGTAACAGGTAGCCAGTGGCCCTAGAGACTGACAATCAGTCTTACCAAGGGGGATCGTATTACCCAGTACTAAATTGGTTGTGGAGGTCAGATAGACAGAAATTCGACTTTTTCCAATTTGGGAATTTACAATTGGTGACTTGGTTTCAGAATTCTATTAGTATTCTTAGCTAACAAAGATTTGGAAGATTCATCAAGAGAAGAAGATTCACATTTGGAACCTAATTAGCTAGGAAAGCCTCGTTGCTTGGTTGTCTCGCTGCTGCCTCGCTAGTCTAGTGTTGACTATAGATTTTTGAATTTTCTATCGGTTTTATTGTTGACCAGCTACTCGCGGTTTAGCCCCCGCTATTTACGTGAACTTACCTATAGGAACGTTTTAAATGTAGCCTATGACACTCAGAGACAACGTAACTTCCTTTTAGTAAAATAATTTTACCTCTTTATAATAATTAGTGTAGATAGAAAGTTACTTCTAGTCTCTCAGATGCCTGATTAAGAACCTACATCTAACAAAGTACAACATTTAACAAAGTACGTGACATTACATACCTAATTCAAAAATAACAAACATTATAATTACACATATCACATTTATAGAAACAAAACAACCCTTATACAAAGCGACAGTTGCCGCGGGGTGAGACTACTTCGCGATAATTCTCGTACAGATTTCAGAAATATGAGATACGGCAATTGTCGGTTTGATAAGGACAAAATGAGCATAATATTATTATGGGAATTATCAATTATTGCCATAATATGGCAATTTTTTAGCTGCTCTTAGTTATTATTTTAATATTTTAAAAATGTTTAGTGTTTTTTTTAAAGTCAGTTTTTTTTGCAACAAAAACAAACAACCGTTTTCCAGAAAAATAAGTAACCTCCACCTTTTTTGAAGACTATTAAAAAGATTAAAAAAAAATTAAACTGTTTTTATTTATTTTGCAAACACAAGAAAGAGTAGATTTCATTAGTACAGCATTATTATTAACACTGAAAACGGGATACTTACCATGTTTACTGTCTGTTTCCCGTGTTCAGTTTTAATCCTAACTAATAATTATAAATGCGAAAGTAACTCTGTCTGTCTGTCTTTCTGTCTGTCTGTCTGTCTTTGCTTCACGCCTAAACTACTGAACGGATTTTGATGAAATTTGGTACAGACATAGTTTGGAACTTGAGAAAGGACATAGGATAGTTTTTTATTTTTTTTTCGCGAGATAAACCAAAAATCTGCCGGAAGTCACTATTCCACGCGAACGAAGTCGCGGGCAAAAGCTAGTGATATATAATGTTAGTGACCATGTCAGTTTACAAAAACTTATTATAGCAGTGTATCCGTGAAAATAGTTTTATTTTTGGCCAACAAAAACATTTCTTATAGTTTAACACAAAAAGGTACTACTTCCAATCCAGCAGCATTAGTATCAACACCAATTTACCGTGACGTCACATCTTTCTTCTTCGCTCCACGCTCCACACATTTGACTTCGTATCTCGTTACTCGTAACTCTGCACAATTCGACCTTTTTGTTACAACCGAGGTGTATACATGCCTTTGTTTTCGCCCTGACTCTGACAAAAGACGCTCCTTTGAAAGGAAATCCAGCGTGTTATGTAAATTAGAAACAGTACGACTGCTTGAAAGGTAATGTGTGATATCAGTCGCGTTTGTGAGAATGATTATGATTAATTATTATGTCTTTCTTTTTAAGAAGTGGGTTTTTTTTGGGTAGATTGATTATTTTTCTTTGTTTTGAATTGAAATGGTGGGACAAGGACCACATTGGCCCTGGATCGAAAGATTTGGAGTTCATTGGGAAGGTTTTTGCCCAGCAACAAAATCTAACAGTATAAACAGCTCATGCTAAAAATAATTAAGTATGAAATTTTTTGTGTTTCAGATATTTTCTATACCAATACAATTTAAAACCATTTGGCACTTTGTTTTATTCCGTTCAACAATCGTAAATCCAAATAGCTTACCTTCACACGGTGTACCTGACATCATTACCATCATGAATTTTATTCACTATTTAATTCTAGATCGAATGACGAAAAAAAATTAGGATAAGGGCTCTAGAATCACATACTAAATTAATGGTTATAGGTTGCAAAGAAATTTATTCAGCGGAGCATGTTGTCTTCTTCCATATTTCTCTATTACTAGCCATATCATCAGTCACCTTCTTTCTAGCTATATCATCTTGCACACAGTCCATCCATCGTATATTCAATGATCATTATCTTAAAATAACTACGAGAAGTTTCCTATTCAAACAAAAAACTTGCTTCCATCTATGATTAAAACTTTCGCTCCCGTTTGCGCATGACAAAATTAATTATTTCTCCGTCTATAGTCTGAATATAGATCGCTATTTGTTAACGAACACGCTTGAGCCTTATATTATATAAATCGTCATGATGTACCTAATTTATGAAAAGGTCAGAACGGATCGTAAATCCGCGAGTTTATCTACAATTGCTGCGTCAGGGCCCTAGGGCTTCAATCATCCGCTCTTCTTTGTACGTCCTAAAAAATAAATTAAATCTCGTAAAAGGCGAAGGTAATAAAAATATCATAACTCAGGAAAATAGTAACGTCATTCTTATTTTAACATGTAGCAGACAGATGGCAATTTTGATGTTGCTATGTGTTACTTTGAGGTAACAGCAATTAACTCAATAATATATTGTATTGAACTACGTATATAGTATATAACGTAGCTTTATGTATAGTATATACTGTGGTTTAAATACGTAGCGCCATAAAACAAAACACTTAAAAATACCTCAATCAGGAAACCACATTAAAATGGCAGACGTTTTTGTTACGAGGTTTTTATAAACATATTTTTAGACTAGCTTGTTGATCTAATAGTCGCAGGCCCAACTGCCGAGCGATAGGTTCAGCGTTTGATTCCAGGGTCAGGCAAAGTGTTATTGGTTTATATATCTGGAATTAGATGGCAGTAGCCTGCCTATATGGGACTTTGACATAACTGCTAATATGTAGGTGCAATTGTTGGGTTACGCCTTTGCATAACCATGGGATTACAGGCTTAATAACTAAATAATGGGTGTTAAATAACATTTTTTCCTTAGAAACTCTTTTAGTAAAACGTTATGATTATCTTTTGGTACTTGACTAATGATTACATCTTATAATAACACAGCTAATTCTGTTACGTATATATTTCTTTGAAACATTGAGAGGATCCTCTGAATAAAAGAATACGCCACTTAGATCCAAGCAAAACTAATCACATCACCTTTGATAGATCGTCAAAACAAAACTGAGTTATCTCAAAACATTTTCAAAACAATAACTTCAAAACATCGCTTTTTCTATAAAAATGATGGATGCGTTATAAAATATAGGAAAGATAAAGTCGAAGGCTTACCACTAATGCTTAGGTAACCCTCCTCGCCCCTTTACAGATCATAAATACCGTAGAATCCTGATAAGCTCTGGTAAAAGAAAGGCAAGTACCAACCCACGCGAGAAAGGAAAGTTACGGTACTTTTAGGGTTGACAGATCAGGGAGTGAAAAATGCTAAGATAATGGGTTGAAAATGCCTGGAAATAGAGGGTTTGATGAGGCTAAGGTGCTTGTTTGTACCCAGGTAGATAATACATTGTAGGTTGTAGTAGTGACATTTTGGTAGGTAGATGATCAGAGACTGTTTGATGCAGAAAGAAAGTGGTTCAAATATAAAAATAGGGGTTTTTTAACACCTGATCCTATATTGTGGTCTTTTTCAACCTTTGTGTTAGAAACAAAATTATATTTCTTGACTGTTAGAGATTATCTTATGGCATAGCAGGCCACTAGCACAGTGTTGTACGCATGTTGTACGTAATCTAAATCTTGCTACTATTATAAAAGCTAAAGTTTGGATGAATGAATGGATGATTGTTAGTCAATCACGTCAGCACGGGATAACGAATCGGGATGAAATTTGGCACAGATATAGATTATAGTCTGGAACAGGACACAGGCTATTTAAAAAAAAAACTCACTCATTCACATGGCAAAACTTCTAAGCGGGACAAAGTCGCGACCAACAGATTAAATAAATATGAGAGAGTTGTCGAGCGGAGCAATTCTTTTCAGAAATTCAATAGGCATAATATAAAATATCCAAACCAAATTAAAGTGATCTATATTCAGATTCAGAATCATGTTCTAGCAACTCTACATACTATAACAATTTGGGTCCACAAAATTCAGTACAATCATAATTTACATACATAGCCTTTTGCTAGTAAAATGTTTAACCTCTAGCGAATACATAGACTATTTTCTTTTTTTCTATGCTATTTACAGAAATATCATATTATTTAGATAAGAATTTGCCTGCTGGCGACCCTGATTCCTCTTGAATTCGATGTTGGCTTTGTTTGAAAGTTGATCGGTCCCTAATTTTCTTTCTCTAAAAGAAAAAACAACTAAGTTGCCTACATTTTAGACGGCCAGTGTCGTCTCTCATTTATTTAAAACAAAGTTAGTTTGGGACGCGTTTCTGCTTGTTTAAAATTTTGTTTTTCGAATTGAAATTTTGATAAAGAGGGGAATGGGTAATTTGAGTTATTCGTTTTTCGAATAACTGTTTAATTTGAGGTAAGAATACGTTATTTTGTAACAATACACCTGAACCTTTTATTTGGTTCAACAATTTCACCTGGGGAACATTCTCATCAAAATATTTTATACTCAATATTCACGCTAGAATGTGTCTCATCAGTTACCCAATAATGAAAAAAATAAATAAACGCAAGCGAAAGACGTATCGAAATTTTACCGAATGACAGTCTTTGTCTACGAACATATTTCGTAAAAATATTTTTTCCCTCGCGATCTAAAAATGTATGTACTTGTACGTTTTATATGTAATTCAGATGGAAGACGAAAAACGTTCACCAAATAATCGCTACTGAATATGTGGCGTTCAGCACTGTGTGTAATTTTTCATACATCACGCCTGTGTGATCGCGTTTAAAAGTGAGAAATTTTAATATCAAGGTTTGTGTATGTGCTTTAGTCGTCGTTTAAATAAACGCTCCGTTTGGCAATTTATAAGTATTATTTACGTTTTTGTAGGCATCGAAATTATCGGGTGTAAATATTTCGTAACGTTATTTTGGTAGATATAGTCGACCCCGTAATTGCTTTACAAACCAATTCAATACATCTGACACATAGACATCTACCTTACCTTACCTACACCGCTACCCTTACCTCCCCCCTTTAATATTGTTGTTGTAGACTTTTTTTTTGGAGGGTGGGATATCATCAAATGCCTCCTCCCACTCTGAGCGATAGAGGGAGTGTCAGACTTCTATTTACTAAAGACCACCCATGTTCCTTCTTGAAGGGCTAAGAGTCCGAGGTCGCGGTGTCTCTTCCGAACAACCTGCCGCTCTTGTTGTAAGACCTGCAAGCGAATTTCAAACTTAATGTGATATTTTAGTGCAATTACAAAGTCGAGTATACTTTAGCAATTCTTCTTTATCGTGTGGTTAATGCCTAACCACACACAGCTTTTATGCCACCCATAGGGCTTTGACTTGGCTTTTCATGCCGTCGAGAAAATATCTCTCAGGCATGCTAACTTTGGAAGGTTGCGTGTTGTTCGAAGGAGATACCGCGGCCTCGACACAAAGGGTTAAGAAGGATCATGGGTGGTTTTTAGTCAGTATAAGTCTGACACTCCCTTCCGCTCTGCCCAGAGCGGGGCATACTGACTTCCTCACGATGTTTTTTCTTCACAGAAGTAAGTGATAGTTATACCCACATGATTCCGAAAAATCATAGGTACGTGTTTTGTGTACGAACTCTGTAACTATAAGTTTCGCTGTGATTACAAAAGAAGTAAAGGTACTTTCATGTTCATTTCGCGGTAATCAATTGTTATGAAAACTAAAAAAAAACTTTTAACAAGTACCATCATTTGAATAATCTGTCTATTAATGTCGTAAGTAAACGTAAACAAAAATCGTGACGAAATTCTAAAAAGCTGCCACAAATCAAAGGATTAGTTAATCTGCCTTCCACAGCTTATCTCAATCCTTTGAAAGAATCCCATAAAAGGTATAAGCACGGAAGTCTTTGAATAATGTTTTTCATGTTATTTAGTAAAGAATAACTTGAAACACTTTCTGTGTCAATAAAAAATCACGGTGAACTTTATTCTTGTCGTTTTGACATTGGTTAAAAATCACTTTCATTGATGTCTAAATCAGTTAACACTGATTACCAGCTACAGTTAACCAGATATTTTAAACCTGTTTTCATATGCTGGAAAAGTCAATTCTTTTGACCTTAAACCTAAGTAACGAACGTATAATTGTATTTATTTGTGTGTCTCAATCTATTAACAATACGTTTAGTATACTCAGTTTATTGACAATAGTTTTCGCTGAAATGAGAAAGAAAACTTGATTTTATACGTTTTCAGACACAAAAATTTACCATCTGATTCATAAAATTCTTCGGACACAAACATTAAATACTAACTATGGCAAATAAATAGTGCCTAATAAAATAATGTACAGTTTACAGCAAGCACATATTTGTTTTAGTTCAATGCGTATCACGAATACTGACCAAACTCGACACGTACTAAACCAACACAATAAACATAATTGGATTCGCGTTAGATTCGCAAACAATTGCTTGTTTATTAATAGCTATTGCCCTTAATCAAACGGCTGTCAAACGGTTTAAACCAGGGGTGGTGAACCTATGGTACATATACCACAATGTTTCTAGTTACTAGTGCGATCAGTGGTCCGAAATTGCCACTTTAGCAGATTATAATAGGATCTTAACATCAATTGCATCAATTGGACTGGCCTGTTGGTCTAGTGGTTAGTGACCCTAACTGCTATGCCGGAGGTCGTGGGTTCGATTCCCACCCAGGACAAATGTTTGTGTGATGAGCACGATCATTTGTTCTGTGTCTGGGTGTAATTTATCTATAATATGTATGTATTTAGAAATATATAAGTATGTTTATCAGTTGTCTAGTACCCATAACACAAGCTCTGCTTAGCTTGGGACTAGATGGCGTTGTGTGATAGTTGTGGAATATTATTATTATTATTATTATTATTAATTGCGTAAAAAAAGGAAAATTAAAAATTTTGAAAAAACCCACGACTGTTAAAAATTAATTGAAAAAAGGATAAAATAACATAAAACACCCACCTTAAAAAAACCTAAGAATGTCCGTCGGGGGCTGACATTAAATGAACTAGTTTTGCAATGTTCAGCTCCCGACGGACATTCTTAGGTTTTTTTAAGGTGGGTGTTCTATGTTATTTTATCCTTTTTTCAATTAATTTTTAACAGTCGTGGGTTTTTTCAAAATTTTTAATTTTGCTTTTTATTTTAAACTTTTTACTTTTATTTTTATTTTTTTATCTAAGAACATGCACCAATCAAACCTTAACCCATAACTGAAAACTGAATCAAAATCGGACTTGTAGTTTTGGAGAAAAATGGCAAATTTGATTTGCACAAAAAATCTTTGCTGCAGCGCCCCCTGGTGAGTTGTCACCGTAACACCTATCTAAGAACATGCACCAATCAAACCCGAATCCATAACTGAAAACTGAATCAAAATCGGACTTGTAGTTTTGGAGAAAAATGGCAACTTTGATTTGCACAAACACACAAACAAACAAACACACAAACAAACAACCTCTCACCCCAAACGCATATACCGTCTCCGTTCCGTCGTGGGTAAAAAATTCGTATAATGGTCACAAACACAGTGGCCATTTTAGAACCCCTGTAATCCCTTTCTAGGCAAGTGAAGTGATCAAGCTCGTTTCTCCTCTGTATGAGAAGTAGCTTTTGTCCGATATTCGAGACATTACAGGCAAAATCTATAGATCTAGAAAGATGAAGATGTAGTAACAAAAATAGAAAAGAATACCTATGCTCAGATCGTTTGGCCATGCGGAGAGGAGGAGTGAAAGGCGACTAACGAAATGTATTTCCAAGGCAAATGTGAGTGATAACGCCAGACTAACCTTATTGGTAAGGTTCTTCGATCTTTTGCGTCATTTAAAATTATTTTTACCTTTTATTCGCCGTTATATTTTTCAAAGTTTGCCAAAATGCGTCACTGTCAAATTAAAATACCACATAGATGTAAAAGGTTATCCATCCCAGCTTCAACCGAAAATATGACCGGTTCTCCGAACGTTTTGTGGTACGTCAATATATTTGTATAACAGACGACACAGTAATAATATCGACCCTTCTCAATATGTGGCAGACCAAAGGATTGGACTGAATATACATACATAAAGCGTTTTGGCGTTGGCATTTCTTAAAGGTTTGAGATTTGAGTGGTACGGTTATTATTGGAAGGCTTCCTCGTGTTTGGTTAATTGAAGGATTTGGGATATAGGTAAATAATGAATATTCTAAATGATGTCCTAAATTGTTATATTTTGACTAGCACTTTGCCCACGGCTTCGCCCGCGTGGATGTCGGTTCAACTACAAAAGTGACGATTTTCCATACAAACTTTCATCCCCCTTTTCACCCCCTTAAAGGATAAATTTCCAAAAACTCCTTCTTAGTGCTCCCCTACATTATAATAGGAAGCCGTGTGCAAAATTTCACATTCCTAGCCCCAGTAGTTTCGGCTGTACGTTGATATGTCACCCAGTCAGTTCTCCTTTTATATAAATATAGATATATAGAAGATAATGTGAGTCGAGATACAACTGGTGGTGGTGGACTTAACTTGCGAACAGTAAGTCGTGGGTTTAAACCAAGGCAGGCGCATTACTTTGTGTAATTTATTTCATCAGCGTTGCTCTCAAAAACGGTGAAGGAAAACATCGTGAGGAAACAGGTATGCTTTAGAGCTAAAAAAATCGAAGACGTGTGACATCTACCATCCCGCACTGGGCCCGCGTGGTGGATTATAGCCCATCTCCTAGAGACTGGAGGCCTGGGTTTCTGCAGTGGGAACATTACAGGCTGATGATGATGATTGCAGTCTACTGCTGACATGGGCCTCTTTCAAGCTACATCATGACGTTTTATTCTCCGCTTTCCGTGTTCTGTCTGTACAGCTATGTACATTTTCAAGGTCGATAATTCATTTAACTAGAGAGCGTGTGGGATACTCTCAAACTTAATGAATCGAAAGACGAAGTAGAGATTTACTTACACATAATATTACCAACAAATAAAATTATGGTATGTACGCACGGCTACACATCAAGCTATATACATTTCCAGTTTACGCTGATCTCGCACTGTACGAAAATCCTATACAATGCGAGACCAGCTTATACTGGAAATGTATAGCTTGATGTGTAGCCGTGTGTACTACAGAGTTTCATTCCTCATACATATATACATACGTAATATCACGCCTGTAATCTCCGAAAGGGTTAAGCAGTGGTGTACCTAATTAGTACACCCAAATTTCGCCAGTTATGTTTAACTCAATAACACTTTACCCGATCCGGAATCGAACCTACGACATCATACTCAGCAGTCGCGTTTGTGATAAATTTTTAGTTTTCGCAAATATTCATTTGGGAATGGCAGACAAGTTTAACTCCCCAGCTCTAAATAAAAGTCTATTCTATCATGTAAAACTCACAATTCTTAACGTAAACAATGAACAACCTCG
The DNA here is from genome assembly GCA_949316265.1 of Diarsia mendica. Taxonomy (NCBI): domain Eukaryota; kingdom Metazoa; phylum Arthropoda; class Insecta; order Lepidoptera; family Noctuidae; genus Diarsia; species Diarsia mendica. The sequence goes on along the minus strand of OX438896.1, from coordinate 19,237,258 downwards.
ATTGCACAATCTTAGACCCTACTTTGAACCCTCAAAAATAATGATGTCCGCCACCAAGCCGTATTAGCATATTTGAGCAGAAAAGTCAAAACACCCGAGGCACTCAGAAAATCTGTGTAGCTAACATTTTTTCAAACAAAAGCCTGGACTGGAGAAAACATCTTATTTTTACACAAATTATAATCACAGGATTATTTGGGATTAGCGCTCAATTTTGACGCAAGCGTCAATCCTGAAAGCCTTCTTTTCTCGAGTGAATGTATTTGTTAAGAAAAACTTTTTCCTTTTAAAGGTTTTGTTTTTGACCGGCTTTAGGCTGACGTTTTATATTTATTCGGTGAGAGGGTTTTTGATGATAATTTAATAGAAAACATTGGTTATTTGGTATTTGAACGAGATGGCGTGATTAGTCATGAAAGGGCGTTTTAGTAATTAATTGAAAATCTTTGAAAGCGACTGAAACAAACAGTGATTTGATTAGATAGCTCCTAGTTCACTCACATTTTTTTCTTAGACAATCTTCTAAAAGAAAAGAAAAATAAACTGGACGATGTATTTTCTACCTCAATCTCCTCCAATCTTTACTTTTACTAACCTCATCAAATGAGGAATGTGGTCATTCCAACTATATGGGACATTTGTGAGTAGGTTTCCGAAAAAAAGAAAATTGTTTAATTCTCCGGAGGTTTTTCGACAAATCAAGATATTTTGTTCGAGGAAAACAATTTCGATCGAACTAGTTTTCGCCCACGACTCTGACCACATGTAAGAAAATTAACTTTTTTGTTGGTATTGATAATAACAATATTATCAATACCAACAAAAGGTTACAAAAGACTTTTAATTTTTACTGCTGAACAGAAAAATAATTACTCGGTTTAGTTGCTATTTTACTAACGTGCGTGCAATCATTATTTAATTTTCATTGGGCGACACATGACAACCACTTCGTTTTTCCCATAGATAAGTATATAGCTAAAAAATTCAGAAACCCGTAACAAAAGTGTCATAACTATCATCGCCATTAAACCTTTAGTAAACTTTCCAACTAGGAGATATTTAATGGTTTATCAGTGCAGTGAAACTGAAGCTCAGTTTTCATACTAGAATATAATGCACTTACACAGAACCTACATAGAATTCTTTAATGAATGTTTTATTTCTGTCCACATTCCCAAATTAATTTTGTTATACCATCATTTAAACTCCACATTGTTAACTTCAGCGCAACAATGGCTTTGTTATAATTTTCACGCACGACCCACTGAACCAGTTCTCTATTATCTCGAAATTTTAACTTCACAGTACCCCAGAAAAGGTAAACACAGAAGGGAAGCTAGCACGTGTATCTACAGTAAATGCAAGTTAGCAACTAGCATAATAATTATGTTTGAGATCAGTAGTGCATGCTTCGATAGATATTCGTGCCCTAGTATCCTCATAATCATTCTTTTATGGCAATTTATCTTCATTCATTCATTATTCGTCATCTCAGTAGTGACTTCTTTTCTAGTCATGTCATATATCGTTTCTTTCGTCTTCTTCTTCTTCCTTTTCCTCATACGTCCGTATCACATACCATACCAAACCACCAACTTTGCAGTCACTGGCACCACTTCGTGCACAACACGTATTGTACACCACACACCAGGTTTTAGATTAAAAATCAAAATCAATCAAAGCATTTATTTCAAGAAGGTCAGTTACAGGCACTTTTGAATTGTCGAAACAAGGACCACAATAAAATTCAGCTACAGTCCCAGTCACAAGGCATTTTAACTATGAACTTACTGTAGTTTCCATTTCAAAGCTTAGATCTCTATAGATAAGAACGGAGAAGAAGACATGCTGCGCCGGTGATGATGATGACGCTAAGAAGAAGTATAGGCAATACTGGTGTTGGGTTGAGTTCCCCATAGGACGCGTCGAACGTGTGCGTGCACCAGTTTTTGCTACTTGTATAGAACCAGCCCTTCTGTAACCAATTTATTTCGTGATAGTATATCGTGTATCCGATAAGAAAGTTTTCTGTCCAACATTACCAAAATTGCGTTGTCTGACAAAGATTGATTGAGATTTATGATCGCCCGCATTCCCCTAATTAACAGACTTTTACCTGCATTTCGAAAATAACAGTTTTTATGCAAGAATTGAGTTACGATGTTTATAAATCATCTAGTTTTATTATCTTTGAGCCTTTTATTATGGATTCGTTTAGTGCGATAATACTGTTTGTGTTTGATGTTTTCGTAATAAATCTACTTTTGTTAGCTACCAATATTTGTGTTGCGTTTATTTTGCGAATTTTCGTTTTGAAGTTACCAGTCACAGTGGGTGGTATATCAATATTAGTTTTGGGAAGCGATATTTGATTTTATAAATAATTTTGAATTTTCATTTTCGTTCATCCAAATTCTGTTACTTGATAAAATAAATTATCGCTATAAATAAATATTTTATTTACTTATAAGTAGCTATAGTTTATTTTAGTACAAAGTACCGTTTTAAAAATATTTAAAGTACTGCATAGTTTTTCCTGGACACCGCAGTACGAGTATCACCTACAAACCATTGTTGATTGCCTAAACTTTTAACTACAGGATCTTGTTTCGCACAAATTGCATACAAAAATCGAATAAGGTGTGCTGTTATTATGTTACTTTTATCAATTTACAGCATTTCTAAACTACCTTCTTTTAAAAATAATGAAGTCTATGTATGAAGTAGACATTGCAGTTCAAACCTTAAAACAGGGTCGACGATCACACACACACACAGGACAGGCACAGGACAGGACAGGATCGAAAGGTTGACGCGGCTGCTACACAAGGGCGAAGAAGGAACATGGGTTTGGTTTTTAGTCAGTAGAAGTCTGACACTCCCCTTCGCTCTGCCCAAGAACGGGGGGGAGGGGGGGTTATTCGATGATTTTCCACCCACCAAAAAAAAGGGTTTAAAAACCCAACTTGATACTTAAAACTGTGCTATAAAAAGGCTATATACAAGCCAAAATGAAAAATGAAAGAGTGCGATGTAGCGCATATTCGTAAGGTTCTCGTGGTAGGGCTCGACTGCTAATTTATTTATATCTGCCCGCTACCGGCGGCAATATCTCAATGCCTACCAGTGTTGTTAGCTACTACACACTGGTACCATGTGTAAAAAATCCTAAAATTTAAAATATAGGAGTTGTTTGGGCATTTGAATTGGGCTGAAGTACACTCTACTTTTGGAGTATCGGTCATGTTTACAAATTGATTGTTTGTGGGTGTGCCATTTCGGTTTATGTTATCCCTTTCTTTGCGATTTTTTTAATCCAGCGCGACTGCTGAAAATGATGTTTGGGGTTTGATTACTGCGTAAGGCAAAGTGTTTTTTCCATCAGCAATTGCAGCCACAGAGTCCGAATTATGTGTCCAATTAATGGCCATGAAAAGCTTTCTTAAATGGCTATATTTTTCTTATATATATTTACCTACACCAACCTCACTGCCTCACACTTTTCATGGATAATCTGAGCTCTGTCGGATGTTAACATATTATTAACAAGATCAAGAACCCGACAGCTGCGAAAATGTTATTTAGCCTCTCGCTCCCTACATTTGTATGTGCCTACAGAATATTGTAAATTGTTCAAATCTACTATCTAATGTGGACTGGTTGCTGCATAATTACCTGGATATCATCATCTGCCTAGCCTTTTCCCATTTATGTTGGGGCTAGCCTTTTTTTACACGACTGCCCCAAAAAAAAGAGTGTTATGTTTTTAGCGTTCATGTATGTATGTATGTTTGTCTGTGAGTTTCTTTATTCCACCATAACTTCTAAACACCTTAACCGATTTTGATGTATGTGGTATCGTTAGATTCTTTGCGTTATCCCGGGTGACATAGGCTAGTTAACATTTTGAAAAATATGATAGGGTGGCTATGGCTTAGGAATAAAAACAACTTTAGATTTTTTTTATAAAAGTTTCAATGAAAACTATAATCATCGTCTAGAACTTGTTAAGTAGATTACAAAAATATACCACAGTAGTATTCAATATCTATTGTTTACTAGTAATACTACTCAACAAATGATATGGTGACATTTTAAACCTGGCTTTCGATGCGAATAAACTACATATCAATAGATTTCTTGTAATGAAATAAATAAAACTGGCTAGGTTACAACTCCCAAATCTATCCACGACGGCAGATAAATGGTTTTGAAGTTTGTATGAAAAATCAATTATGCGTGAATCAATTTTCTTGAAACATGACAGGAGTATGAATTTAACGGAATAATAATGTTTGCCATCATTCTATAGGTTTTTCAAAAGCACCCCCTAAAGGGTGGAAAAAGAAGACCATGGTTGAATTTTGTATGAAAAAATCTTACTACGAGATTCAACTTGAAACTCATTACTAACGCAAATGAATAAAGCATTACGTGTGTTAAAAAACAACATTTAAAAAAAACCGGCCAAGTGCGAGTTGAACCCACGCACCAACTTACTTACTACCTATACATAAAGCTGTTTGGCACTTCACTTGAATTTCTTAGAATGTTAACAAAATAATTCATAGTCCTTATCATTTGTATGTAAATTGCATGTATATTAAATTCAGCGTAATTGTACACAAATAGATTCATGAAATGAAAATTGTTTGTAGGTATAAATTACGCAATTAAGTCATTCAGATCATTTAACACGTTCCTGAGGAACAGGGTCTTGACTGACGTATAGGCATACGGATAACTTAGGCATCGTTCACACCAAACGTATTGTCCGCTGCTGACTGTGAGCACGCGTTACGCAGTTTATCGCTTTTCAATATTATATTTAACTTCTTGTTCACACCGAACCGACTATACGCTATTACGTAGATCCATACAGACAGTGAGCATACTCACAGTCGGCGTCGGACCAAACGTTTGGTGTGAACGATGCCTTATTGTACACACGGCTACACATCAAGCTATACAAAACCAGTTAATCTTGGCCTCACTTTACTAGATCTTTTCGCACAATCAATCACGATCAGATTATACTGGTTTTGTATAGCTTGATGTGTAGCCGTGTGTACTGTATATAAGGGTTCCGATTTTGTAGATCGCAATCCTAAGATTTAAAAAAAAACACATCTTATTATGTACAACTAATTCAGTAACCTATATGAACAATTCACCCCCCCCCCCCCACCCAATCTAAAAATACAATAAAAAAAAAGCGCTCGCTTCGCTCGCGCATCCATTCAATCTCCTTTCTGGTGGCTTGAACAGGAATAACCCAAGTCCCTTTTGACTCAGATTACTTTCATAAATAACTCGTCGCTGAGCTTTGTAAAGCTAAAATGACTACTAGATGCAGCTGAAAACCGGTATTTTACATGGACTACTTAACTGCACACTAAACAACCCAGTTAGTACCGGGTGATACGATACTCCTTGGTAAGACTGGTTGTCAGACTTTCGAACCACTGACTACGTGTGACGACTGTCAAAGATGTACAGTGTTAATCAATTTACCCTTTACAAGATTAGGTCAGAATGACCAAAAACCACTACAAACACACATTAACAAAGTACACACAAATATTTTTGTCTTAATAATCAATAATTAATGATCGATGTCGGATCAGTCACACATCTTACGAACCTCCGTCTTAGGCGCTTGATCCCGAAAGTGGAGGATTAATGTTAATCATGATAAGAGTAAGCAGTTCTCTTCTTGAAACCAAGTAAAACAGTCCGTTATTCTCTTTCCTCCCGATGACAATATATTCCCCCCCCCCCCCCCCCCCCCACCTCCAATTCTTAATCTATAAAAGGTATACAAAAATTGCCGCGCTCGCTTCGCTCGCGCATACATCCTATTCTTTCTGCATTATATTTCGCATAAAACGCTCGTCTACTTTTATTTCTAAATTGTCCATCCAGAAATAAATGTCCAACGGTTTATTGCCCTGGACAATACACTTAATAAAACTGAACGATTAACGGAGAAGGTAATATCAAGCGGCGCAAGCTACCACTTATATTATGTTGACCTGTGACAGTGCACGTAGTACACACAGTAGACAAGCTGCAAAAGTTAAAACATTGGACAGAAGCATAGTAATTAAATCAAGACACCTGACACAGAGAGGTTTCTAATTTATGTGTCACTACAAACTAAATCACCTCAGATCTCAAAGTGATTGTCCATAAAAATAATCGATTTAGAATCGCATTATACTTAGCGCGATATTACTTTCCTGAAAAATAAACTTATATATCGTGGCATATTGGATATAGGTCAAAATACCGATATATCACTAAAAAATATGAAATAAAAATCAAATAATTTAAAAAATTAAAAAACACGCCTGCCATGACAAAAAGAAAACTAAAAACGAAAAAACAAGTCAAACGATTTCAGTGATGAATGACAGCAAGGTCCCGTAAATGGATAACTGAAAACTAAAACTTTTCTTGCAGTCGGGGGACCTGCAAAGAATTGTTCCACCGAACTGTCCCCCGACTGCAAGAAAAGTTTTAGTTTTCAGTTATCCATTTACGGGACCTTGCTGTCATTCATCACTGAAATCGTTTGACTTGTTTTTTCGTTTTTAGTTTTCTTTTTGTCATGGCAGGCGTGTTTTTTAATTTTTTTAATTATTTGATTTTTTTAATTTTTTTGACTCTGTTGGGGTGGACTTCAAATCTAACTGGATGCAACTGGAGACTGGACTGGAGTTTATGTAAACGCAAACTTGTTTTTTCTTTAATGTACCTATTTTTTTTTTGTTAATAATAGTTGTAAGTTGTGTGTTTACTGTTTTTTATTTATTTAAGTAATATTTCTGCTACAATAAATATTTTTTTCTTTCTTTGCTTTCTTTCTTTCTTTTCAACTGAATAGCCAATAGCGACTGCTTACCTAACCTCCACAACCCAGTTAAAAATGCGGTAGACTGGTTGTCCGACTCTCGGACCACTGACTACTGCTGTTACGACTGTCAAATATCTACAAAAGACAGACGAGACCAACATGCTTTTCGAGGCACTAAGGAAACTTGTAATATAATGGGTGGTAACATATATCCGTCAGCATATCAGTGAGCAAAAAAAAATGATCTCCTAAATTATTGTATTTTGATGATGTGAGTCGAGATACACTGGTGGGCCCCGACAAACGAACAGTAGGTCGTGGGTTCGAACCCAGGAAGGCGCATTACTTTGTGTAATTTATTTCATCACCGCTGCTCTCAAAACGGTGAAGGAAAACATCGTGAGGAAACCGGCATGTCTTAGAACCAAAAATTTCGAAGACATGTGACATCTGCCAATCCGCACTGGGCACGCGTGGTGGACTATAGCCCATCCCTCTCCTAGAGAGGAGGCCTGAGTCCCTGCAGTGGGAACATTATAGGCTGATGATGAACATATATCCATAGACCAATCTAAGCAAGCACGACTTAACTTGAAGATTGACGCGAACGGCTGTTACTATATAACCACGAGCTCTACTCCACTCTTGTACTTTCTATAATAGTTGCCATGAGCCTAATAATCGAAGTAACGGAACCTCTAGTAAACGACCTTAATACTTTCAGCCCAAGTACCGGTAAAGCTGTCAAAATCATTATCAAACACTCGTCTCCAACTAGGCCACGCTGAAACGAGGGTGAATAAGTTCAGGGAAGCCATTTCCAAATGAACTGCTGCCGTAAATCAAAGCGTATCTATAAAAATAGGATCCTCCTTTATAAGGAATATGAGAATGAAGGTCAAGTACGCACTTAAAAAACAATTAAAAAATTGTAAAAATGTAAAACAACTTAAAAATATATTAAAATTGTTTTTCCTAAAGATAAAGAAAAAATAGATAATTAAGGAGTTACGTGTTCAAGAAACAATTATTATTATAGTACGTTTCAATGAAGAAGGTAGGCGTCAATGAATTTTACCGGGCAACTGTCACTTGAAAATAACTTTTAGCATTGAAATACCTTGTGCAAATAACTTATCTTATTGGAGTTATTTTATAATTATACTTTTTATAGTATATAAAAGTGAGTATAAATGTTAAAAAGCTTGAACTGTGAACAAAGTCACAACAAACCTTCCTTCTTATATGAAACGCATAGTATGTAAGATTATTTTTTTACGTACAAAAATAAAGTGCGATAAGCGACTCAAGCCGTCTACACATAAACCCAATGTACGGGATTTTAGTAGGCTGGTTATATATTTAAGTAATTTATGTAAAACTTTGTATTGGATAATAAAAAAAATAAAAAAAATAAAAAAAACTTAAGCAGTTAAAACCGCTATTTTTATTGAATGACGCTATGTTTAACGTTATTTTAGTACACGTTTGAAATCGATTTTGTCTGGTTAGTTTTTCAATAAGAAGTTTCTCAGTAGAAGCCTAGTGGCCTAGCATTGTGGCCCGTAATTGAGAAATTAAACATCGCTTTTTACACAGGATTTAAGAGATAATAGCAAAATGTGAGTATATTTTAATAAAACTCGCTAATGATTTTCTACAGACTGACGTTTATTTTCCACAGCTACAGTAATTGTATAAGTTTACACTCATGCATACAAGAATGGCGCTAGTAGTATGATATTTTGTTACAAGTTGCATATTTATTTTTAACATCCTCTCTTAACAAAATATCCTGATAATTACTGTTTTAAATTACTTTACAAAATGTTGTACAATTTTAACAAAAATATATTTTAGAAACTATATACTTATTTTAATTTACTTCCCCCATTCCCAACAGATCTATGAATTTATAATGTTTATTCGAACAAAGTGCTTTTGTAAATATATCTGCTGGCATAGAAGAGGTTTGTAAATAATTAATTTCAATTTTGTTATTCACAACACACTCTCTAGCAAAGTGATGGCGTACATCGATATGCTTAGTTCGTTTGTGGAAAATAGGATTAGAAGCTAATTTTAAAGAACTTTGACTGTCACTGTAAATTCTCAATGGTTTATTTTTATTACACATACCAAGTTCTGACATAAAATTCTTCAAATAAATTGCTTCCTTACAAGCCTCTGCAAGTGCCATATATTCGGCCTCTGTGCTAGACAGGGCAACTGTTCTTTGCTTTCGAGACTCATAACTTATTACACAACCTGACAATACAAAACAATATCCTGTATAAGACCTTCTGTCAATGTTACAGGATGCCCAGTCGGTGTGACTGTTCCTAAAATACCCCAGGCTGATAAAATTTTCGTTTTTCTTAAATCATAGTAATATTTGTATTTACAGTCGGTTTCCGTTTGTTTTGGAATATATTCGGAAAGGCAAGCGCCCCACCACGCGCTCGTCTGTCAGACTCAACCATAGACTTGGTCATCTGCCCACCGATTCTGAGAGGACTGAATTCCCAATTGTGGTCAGCCCAGTCCCAGCTTTCAAAGCTAGAGACTGAGAGGGGATACAAGGTGAAGTTAATGGGAATTCTGAATTAGAAATATACATGAATAATATCAAATCCAATAGGGCAAATCAATCGTAAAGTATGAAGCTAATAAGACAAGAGGAATCAAAGATATTATAAGTTAAAAAGGGTTGGTAAGGGAAACGTTACGCTTGCGCTTAAGAAATTATCTATTACGTTAATTTATTTGTTTCCAAAATATTAGATGCCGATACGCGAACGCAAGTGGTTCCATGTTACGCCATGGAACCACTTTACAACGTCAGCCGGCGTACGCTTTCTGTTAGACCTAAATGCATAGCCCTACTAAGGACTCTGCTACGAACTCTAACAGATCACGTTTCCTAAGCACTACTTACATGTCCGTCCCAATCCTAAGGCAGTGGGTTGTGAGGCCAGCCACCATTGAGGGAGACATGTTTTCAGTATTTCCACTTAATCGCGCACTGAATGACACCCTTACGGCAAATTACCCCAATTACTATATAACAACACAACTTGCACAAGCGTACCGTAGATTCGGTCTGTAGCAGAACATATTGCGATTGTATTGGTGAACGCCGAAGTGGTATTTATTTCGTCACCTCACATTTTCTTAATCTGCCCCATGTCGTGTTTGCGTGTCTCGCTAAATAGTGACGATTCAGAATACGGCCTACAAGAACGGCCTGGGTTGAATTTAACGAGACACAGTCCCTAGCGTTCCTTAGAACGTAGCTAACAATTCAGTTTGGGATACTTAGTGAAGCCTACCCCTCTCTGAAAATGTGCGCCAACAATCTCAACGCAATGTTTCTGGGCTAGACCTTTATAGGAAGCAGTACTCATCAGCAACGTTTGATTGGTTTATACTTCAAGTACAAATTAGCATTTTCTAACTGGACAATAGTCTTATTAGTAAATATTATGGTGCTGTCTATGATTCAGGTGTGTACCTGAATCATAGAGATTGTTCTAAACAGAATATAAAAGTTACGGATCTGCCTTCCATTGTTGATGCGTCAGGTAAAAGTCAACATTCGTCAATAGTCAGGGGTTTAGTGTACAGGGTACACGTCAAATATAATGGAAGACCTTCCCGTCTCTCATCAACCGCAGCTGATAGGTATTTGCCAATGTAGGGATTAGAAGGTAAAACATAATTATATGACATATACATATTCATCGAGATAATTTAAAGCAATCGCTCCATAATGCTGAAATAAATGATTATTAACAGCATCTCTGCATTATCACCAAACTGCTACTATGAGCTAAGAGTAAATAATGGTTAACACTTACCACGTGTTTATGTAAATAGATCAAATCTGTAACTCACTTACAGAATACTTCACACATTACCAGTTTCGCTTGCGTCTCAGCTTTCTTCTTACTCGTCTCGACACTGACTTTAGGTAGACTTATTACTATTACTTATATTTAACTTATTAAATATTAACCGCACTTGGTACCAAGATTCCGCTAACTTCACGAGCCTAATCTAGGACGTCCTAGAACTTTACGCAACCCTGACTTAGTTCCGCTCATCTCCACAACCGAGCCCTTCCGTGGTTTCAAATCAACTGCCCCTTCGTCATCTCCACCAATACCACGCTGCACACACCGCTTGCATCGACTCCTTCCCACGGGTTTCTTTTAGCGCAGTTTTTGCCCAAACTTCTCAATTGTTTTAAGGGTCTCTACCTAGAGCGATCGGGGTTTATTGCAAACAGATGTGGGTTCGCTCTTGTAAGTTGCGTTTAGAAATTACGCATGTTTTTACAGAATTTCTTTGAAACATCACATTTGGGTTGCCGGCCGCCACTTATGCACTTGTATCTCGGCCCTTTCCCATTAAACAAAGGATTTATTATGCCTTTCTAGGAAGTCGAGTATTGCTTTGCAGTTTAAAATAAGAAAGATCGTTTCGTTATTAATTACGGTAACATGTCGGGCTGTCAAGTCATAAAATAGAAAACTAATGTGTTTGTAAGTGGCCCGATAGCTCGTGGTGATTTTTAAATGAGAATAAAAACTAAGATATTTCTTTAATAATTAGGGGCACTGTCACAGACAGTCACATTCCCCCCTCTGAAAATCAGACGCGTGACGCAGTACAGCGTATGAGCTTTCACAATAGGATAAGCTGTGCCTTTCCATGGCATTACTATAGAGTTTAAAAGTACACCCGTTCGCAATGTTTACCTAATCAGATTATTATAAGTTTTCAAACTAGAACAGTTAATTCTAATAGGATATTTCATCTGCTATAGTTTTGCTTTGTTTAGCAGAGGTATCTTCAATCGATACATAATATCTCAATTTAAATCTATCCTGTATCAAAATACTCTTGTTTAAGGTTATTTCAGTAGACCCGTGCATGCTTATTAATTGATTGTACATACCAGAGTCTCTTTTAAGAGTATTATTTTGTGTTATCGAGCGACGCTACCTGCGGTGCTTGCTCGTTCTAAATTCAGCGTACCGCAGCTGCCGCTGGACAGAGACCTTTCCCAATGCACCTCAACACGGAGTCAGCTTAATCAGCTGCCAGCTGTCGTATCCAAGAGTAGCTGAAATAGTCCGCACATAGGTCTATTAGAATTTATTCCAATTAGTCACCCCCCTCAGATCCAAGGACCAGAGAACAGTTCTAAAATCCAACTAGAGTTAGAATGCTGTATCAGAAAGTGAATGTTATTAGAAGTAACTATCATCTGCACATTTATAATTATAACTGATAGGAGCCAACCTAACTATAAAATCGCAAAACATTTTCTGCATCTCAATTGAGCAAATAAGAATCTTGGTCTTGACTTTAGATTTGAAATGTACTTGTGTACACCCTAAATAATCTAAACAACAATTGACTGTGTTGTAATCTCCCCACTTGGTTATTAAATTATTAACACGAAAGTTATCTTGCCGGTACAAACATTGAAATTAATTAGGTAGCTTATTAGGACCCATTGCTAAAACAATAAACAACTTGTGTTGAGTTAACAAAGTCAGATCACATGATCACAGTAATTTATAGCATCTAATAAAAGTGAAACTTAGCTTCGTTACTGGAGCCACGCTACAACCAACGTTGAAGTCAGTCGATGTCAACTGAATTTGATGAAACTTCGACCCAAGCGCAACTCACAACCCAAAGGTTTAGACAAAGTGTAGTGGCAGCCAAGCGAAGATTGAAATATCCTGGAATTCGAAATAAGTCCACACGAGTATTTGTCCAAATATACGACATAACGCGTACGCCACAGAGTCCGAAAGTTTTAGTAAACTTCCTGTAATAATAGTTTAAACACTAATTATAATAAACAGTTCACCCATAATCAAGGGTGTGTCGCATACCAACTTTCACTCTCGCACCCACTCATACTCGTAACAATACGAAGCGTGCAATCGCAAACACGTGTCAACATCTGTCTGTGTACTATCGGACACAACACTTTCACCAACAGGGAATCGAACCCATCTTTTAAAGATGCACTGAAATACAGATCATAATCACACAAACTGCAAACAGTATCTCCACGCGTAGCATATAGGGATCGAACCCACTTTTGCTAGGCTCGGAATCAAAGCCCTTAAAAACCCAATAAAACACGCGGGAATTGAACCCACAAACCGTGACACAGGAGTATAATTATTTATCAACCATTGCGTCAGGCGGGAATCGAACCCAAAACTCATGACAATGTAAAACAAGCTCATCGACAGATAAATCATACGGGAGTTGAACCCGGTACCAGTGGTTGAAGAGTTAAATCGTGATAACCAAACCGTTATCTGATAAAAACATGTCATTGTAGCCGTCGCAACAAAAGCCGTCTCTTATAATTTGTAGAATCATAAAATTACGTTGTGTTATTATTGTAGTAACCCATACATTGTTCTTTCTCGTTGCACTGAAGTGAATCAGTACATTTAATGACGAGAATCCTGGTCACGGCACCACATGTGACTGTTCCTAAAATACCCCAGGCTGATAAAATTTTCGTTTTTCTTAAATCATAGTAATATTTGTATTTACAGTCGGTTTCCGTTTGTTTTGGAATATATTCGGAAAGGCAAGCGCCCCACCACGCGCTCGTCTGTCAGACTCAACCATAGACTTGGTCATCTGCCCACCGATTCTGAGAGGACTGAATTCCCAATTGTGGTCAGCCCAGTCCCAGCTTTCAAAGCTAGAGACTGAGAGGGGATACAAGGTGAAGTTAATGGGAATTCTGAATTAGAAATATACATGAATAATATCAAATCCAATAGGGCAAATCAATCGTAAAGTATGAAGCTAATAAGACAAGAGGAATCAAAGATATTATAAGTTAAAAAGGGTTGGTAAGGGAAACGTTACGCTTGCGCTTAAGAAATTATCTATTACGTTAATTTATTTGTTTCCAAAATATTAGATGCCGATACGCGAACGCAAGTGGTTCCATGTTACGCCATGGAACCACTTTACAACGTCAGCCGGCGTACGCTTTCTGTTAGACCTAAATGCATAGCCCTACTAAGGACTCTGCTACGAACTCTAACAGATCACGTTTCCTAAGCACTACTTACATGTCCGTCCCAATCCTAAGGCAGTGGGTTGTGAGGCCAGCCACCATTGAGGGAGACATGTTTTCAGTATTTCCACTTAATCGCGCACTGAATGACACCCTTACGGCAAATTACCCCAATTACTATATAACAACACAACTTGCACAAGCGTACCGTAGATTCGGTCTGTAGCAGAACATATTGCGATTGTATTGGTGAACGCCGAAGTGGTATTTATTTCGTCACCTCACATTTTCTTAATCTGCCCCATGTCGTGTTTGCGTGTCTCGCTAAATAGTGACGATTCAGAATACGGCCTACAAGAACGGCCTGGGTTGAATTTAACGAGACACAGTCCCTAGCGTTCCTTAGAACGTAGCTAACAATTCAGTTTGGGATACTTAGTGAAGCCTACCCCTCTCTGAAAATGTGCGCCAACAATCTCAACGCAATGTTTCTGGGCTAGACCTTTATAGGAAGCAGTACTCATCAGCAACGTTTGATTGGTTTATACTTCAAGTACAAATTAGCATTTTCTAACTGGACAATAGTCTTATTAGTAAATATTATGGTGCTGTCTATGATTCAGGTGTGTACCTGAATCATAGAGATTGTTCTAAACAGAATATAAAAGTTACGGATCTGCCTTCCATTGTTGATGCGTCAGGTAAAAGTCAACATTCGTCAATAGTCAGGGGTTTAGTGTACAGGGTACACGTCAAATATAATGGAAGACCTTCCCGTCTCTCATCAACCGCAGCTGATAGGTATTTGCCAATGTAGGGATTAGAAGGTAAAACATAATTATATGACATATACATATTCATCGAGATAATTTAAAGCAATCGCTCCATAATGCTGAAATAAATGATTATTAACAGCATCTCTGCATTATCACCAAACTGCTACTATGAGCTAAGAGTAAATAATGGTTAACACTTACCACGTGTTTATGTAAATAGATCAAATCTGTAACTCACTTACAGAATACTTCACACATTACCAGTTTCGCTTGCGTCTCAGCTTTCTTCTTACTCGTCTCGACACTGACTTTAGGTAGACTTATTACTATTACTTATATTTAACTTATTAAATATTAACCGCACTTGGTACCAAGATTCCGCTAACTTCACGAGCCTAATCTAGGACGTCCTAGAACTTTACGCAACCCTGACTTAGTTCCGCTCATCTCCACAACCGAGCCCTTCCGTGGTTTCAAATCAACTGCCCCTTCGTCATCTCCACCAATACCACGCTGCACACACCGCTTGCATCGACTCCTTCCCACGGGTTTCTTTTAGCGCAGTTTTTGCCCAAACTTCTCAATTGTTTTAAGGGTCTCTACCTAGAGCGATCGGGGTTTATTGCAAACAGATGTGGGTTCGCTCTTGTAAGTTGCGTTTAGAAATTACGCATGTTTTTACAGAATTTCTTTGAAACATCACATTTGGGTTGCCGGCCGCCACTTATGCACTTGTATCTCGGCCCTTTCCCATTAAACAAAGGATTTATTATGCCTTTCTAGGAAGTCGAGTATTGCTTTGCAGTTTAAAATAAGAAAGATCGTTTCGTTATTAATTACGGTAACATGTCGGGCTGTCAAGTCATAAAATAGAAAACTAATGTGTTTGTAAGTGGCCCGATAGCTCGTGGTGATTTTTAAATGAGAATAAAAACTAAGATATTTCTTTAATAATTAGGGGCACTGTCACAGACAGTCACATCGGCATCAACAAAACCATGTAAATCAGAACAATTTTTCTTAAAAATTAAACAAAAATGTTTAGTCTTTTGCAAATATCTTAATAATCTTTTCAGATGTTTCCAATGTGTTTCATTATAACATGTGTTATATTGGCTCAGAAAACTAATACTATAGGAAATATCTGGCCTTGTGAGAACTGAAAGATACATCAGTGAACCAACTAATTGTTGATAAGGATAAGTCTCACTACAATTGTCATTAACAGCCTTTTCTAATTTTAAGTTTATTTCCATTGGAGTATCTGAAGTTTTGCAATCACTCATACTAAATCTTTTTAAAATATTGTCAATAAATTGTTCTTGGTCCAAAGTTACAAAGTTCTTTTGAACATTTACATTCATGCCAAGGCAATTTTTTATTTGACCTAAATCTTTTATCTTGAAATCAGACTCTAATACACTTCTCAACCCTTTGTAGGTATTTTCACAGTTATAAAAGACAAAAAAGTCATCGACAAATATAGCTACATACACTTTTACATTATTATTACATTTCATGAATAGACAGGGTTCATATTGAGACTTCTTGAAACCCACCTTTAACAGACTGGATTCTACTTTTATGTACCAAGCCCTAGCAGACTGTTTTAGCCCATATATGGCCTTTTTTAACCTCAAAACTTTATTCTCACAATTTTTGAAATTAGAATTTTCTGGTATTTCCATAAATACACATTCATCTATATTACCGTTTAGGAAAGCTGTTGGTACATCTAAGTGATTAATTTTTAGGTCTAGTTGAACACTCAAGGCAAAAAGTAGTCTCAAAGTAGAATAACGCAAAACAGGTGAAAATGTTTCATTATAGTCCATACCTTTGATCTGGGTGAAACCCTTAGCTACAAGCCGGGCTCTGTAACGCACATTACCACTGCTGTCACACTTTTTCTTAAACACCCACTTGTTTTTCACTACTGTTCCCTCACTTGGCCTATCCACTAACTCCCATGTGTCATTGCCTTTAAAAGATTTCATCTCATCTTGCATAGCACTACACCAATGTTCCTTTTCAGGGCCCGTGAGAGCGTCCTGTAGGGTTATTTGTTCACTAGTAAAGTCTTCAACACACATATTGGAAAAACCGTACCTCTCTGGTGCACGACGAACACGCCTCTCTTGTCGATTGTCAGAATCGCTTTGAGTAGCGACCAAGCTGTCATCAGTTATTAAGCACTCACTATAATCTTCATCCTGATCACTTGACGACTCACTCACAACATATGTTGGATCGTCTCTGCTTGATCTCTCATTGTCTTTACTGCTTATTGAATTTTCCTCCTCAAGTGTTGTATTCTTTTCCTTATCTGGCTCCCTCTCTTCAACCACAACATCTATTGTGTCATTCATATGACTCTCCATGACAACAACGTCCCGTGCCACGGTAATTTTATTTGTTTTCTGGTCATATAATCTGTAGCCTTTGGTATTTTCTGAATACCCAACCAGTCGTAGCATTTGGGATTTTTTGTCCCATTTGCTACGTCTTACTTTTGGAATATGGACCATAACTGGACTTCCAAACATTCTAATATGCTGTAGATCAGGTTTTCTACCAGTCCACTTCTCATATGGGGTAGTGTTATTCTCCAAAACAGCTGCTGGTGATCGATTCTTCAAATATACTGCTGTATTTACAGCCTCTGCCCATAGGTGCTTGTCGAATGAAGCATCATACAGAAGACAGCGTGCTTTTTCTACAATTGATCTATTGTATCTTTCACTTAAGCCATTCTGTTCCGGTGTATAGGCAACTGTCTTTTGATGTATTATGCCATGTTGTTTTAAGTAATTCTCCATTTCTACTGAGCAGAATTCTCCACCATTATCAGACCGCAATATCTTTATCTTTTGTGACTGTTGATTTTCGACCTGCTCTTTAAACTCTCGAAAATACTTAAAAGCCTCATTCTTTTCCTTTAGGAAGTATACAAAGCACATCCGGCTGTAGTCGTCGACAAATAGCAAGTAGTATCTAGCTAAACCAAGTGATTTCTTCTCCATGGGCCCACACAGGTCTGTATGAACCACTTCTAGGACTCTGCTGCTCGTGCTCGAACTGGCGGAGAATGGCAGCCTAGTTTGCTTGCCTTCACAGCAAACTACGCAGCTTGATTTGCTTATATCCTGCTTTTCCTGGTAAGTTACCCCTTCAACTGCCCCTTTCTTCATTTTTTCGAGGTCATTCATATTAATATGACCTAAACGTCTGTGCCAAGTGTTACATGAGGTCTGTGCAGCTGCCGCTAAAACCTGCTGTGATTTTACAATGTTTAATCTGTACACTTTAAGCTCGCTTTCCAAGCTCGCTTCACCAACACAAACATTCTGAGAATTGTAAATGTAACATCCATCTCTATTGAAGGATACTCTGTTACCATTTGCTATCATTTGGCTGACTGAAAGCAAATTCGTGGTGAGTGTTGGTATGCACAAAACATTGTTCATTACTACTTCATGAGTCATTGTTTTCACTCGCGTAGTAAGCCGAAGATCTCCGGAGCATAACACTTGAACTTTTGTGCGATCAGCGACAATAATTTCTTTAACTTTCGGTTCGTAAGATATGTTTGTCAACATGTTTTTGTTTGACACCATGTGAGCACTAGCGCCAGAGTCGACGTACCAGTCGTCTTGATTGAACTCTCGCGTAAGGAAAACTGCACTCAACACGTTCGAAGTTGATTTCTGTTTGTCTTTATCTAATAGGCGGCACTGGCTCTTAAAATGTCCTATCTTTTTGCAATGGTAGCAACGAATTTGTTTTTTCTGGTTGACATTTCCACTGACAGGTGACGGTTGCGTTTCGTTTTTGCTACTACCACTATTAGTTTGCACTTGCGCCTGTAGGTGGCGTTTTTGACCATGTGCAATTAGCGCGCCTTCTTGCTTAACCTCAAAATCCGAACTCATATCTAGCAATTTTGTTTTTATAGCATCAGCACTTATCTTCAATCCTGAATGTTCTATTGCCATTATCATAGGACTGAATCTCTCTGGCAATCCTGCTAGCAACAGCGAGCCAATCCATTCGTCATTTATTTCGAATCCGGTGCCCTTCAGTCGTTGAGCCGTTTCCACAAGCTGATTGACGTAGCTAGTCATACTATCACAACTCTCTAAACGTATTGATATAAGGTTTCTTAAGAGAGTAATCTTGCGCGTAAAACCAGAATCGTCGAACAATGACTTCAGTTTGGCCCATAGATCTTGTACGGTGGCTTCGGTTTTTATATGGACGAACAACGACGGATCGATTGTCATAATGATTTTTGCCCTCGCCTTCTTATTTTCTGCTTCTGTTAGCCCTGTGGTGCTGGTCACATCCACGCCTTCCAGGATCATGAAATTTTCGGCGGCGAACGCCCAGTCATCGTAATTCTCGCGTCCTTTTAATTTAGGAACGTTCACTGAGTAGTTACCCGACATTTTAGCACTGATAGTCTATAAAACAACACCGAAAGTCTGAATTTACTAATTACTTTTTATTTTAATAGCTAATTTTTGGGACTGGGCCCTGAGGTGATATGCAACGTGGGCAACCTCCGTAGTATTTATGGTTATAGTGACTTTACATGACGTTTGTCACAGCGCTATCATCTTTGTCTTATTTATTGTAACTACATAATCAATGTCTAGTTAGTGTAATTCTTTTAGTTAAATAAAGCCACGTTTCTTGTTTGGTTTTACGTCTATTATACTACAATTTATTTAACTAAAAATGCCTGACGAAAAACTAGACAAATCATCACTGTCAAGGTATCTCCGACCCGACAAGTTTGACGTCGAACCTGATGTCGCGGATGCCGACGCAAAATGGCTGCATTGGAAATCGACCTTCGAAAGCTTTCTCACTGAAGAGATTACTGAAGATATATCGGATTCTCTCAAGTGTAAGCTGTTAGTCAACCATTTATCCGCTTCGATCTACAAACATATCAAGTCTTGCGCGACTTATAAAGCATCTATGAAAGTTCTAGAAGATATCTATGTCAAACCAAAAAACACGATACTAGCTCGACATGTTCTATTCAATCGAAAACAAAGAGCGGACGAGACTATTTCCGAATATGCTAGAGCTCTTCGACTGATTGCTAAAGATTGCAAATTTGAAGCTGTCACCGCGACAGAACATGAAGAACAGGCAATTCGTGGTGCTCTTATTTCCGGCCTCCTCTCACAAAAAATCCGTGAACGACTTCTAGAGAACTCTACGCTCGCTCTTACAGATGCTCTTAATAAAGCCATTACCTTGGAAACTGCTGAGAAAGATGCACAGACGATCAGTACTAACTCTCCGCATCTAAATGCTGTACCTGAAATCTCCCGAGACAAGGAATCGGACAATCTGGCTGTAGCTTCATCATCTCGAATGCCTCTAACTGCTTCGGTCGCACCATCCTCCACAACACAACAATCAACCAAGCGCTGCTTCTTCTGCGGCGGAAATGTCCATCCTAGAATAAGGTGCCCAGCTAGCAAAGCTACTTGTAAAAAGTGTTCGAAGAAAGGCCATTTTGCTAGCGTTTGCAGATCCGGGCACAACATAAACTCTGTGTGGACTGAAGAAATTGCCAACTCGAGCAATGACCACTTTTACAGCGGGGCTATTTCTGCTGCTTCTCCTTCAAGTCTTAGGAGTGCGACAATCCCTATCACAATAAACGAATACAAAGCTGACGCTCTCGTCGACACTGGTAGTTCAGTCAGTTTTATAAACAGTAAAGTGGCTCGCATTATGAAGTTGCCCAAGAAACCGTGCAAACAAACTGTAAATCTCGCCTCTCTTAACCAAGTCTCATTCGTTGAAGGGGTATGTTTCGCAACTATTAAAATGAATCAACATACCTACAAGCAAACACCGCTTTTAGTAGTTGACAATCTCTGCGCAGACGTTATCGTGGGTCACGACTTACTCAAGCAACATTCTAGCATCCACTTCAATCTGGGAGGTCCCGGCGAGCCCTTACAAATCTGTAATGTTCTGCAAGCCTCAGTTCCGCCGGCCTCTGTATTCACCAATCTTTCGCCAAACATCCAACCGATTGCTGTCAGAAGCAGGCGCTATACTAAAGCAGACGTTGACTTCATACAAGAAGAAGTATCCAAGTTGCTCGAAGATGGGGTAATTGAAAAGAGCATTTCCCCTTGGAGGGCCCAAGTCCTCGTAGCGGGAGGAGGGACCCATCGTAAACGGCTCGTGATCGATTATTCAATGACTATCAATAAATTTACTGACCTAGATGCCTTTCCCTTGCCAAATATCGAAACGGTTGTGAACAACGTATCAAAATTTAAAGTCTTTAGTCAGATAGACTTGAAATCTGCGTATCATCAGGTCCCAATCCTGGAAAATGAGAAGATATACACAGCGTTTGAAGCAATCGGCAAACTTTATCAATTCACACGCATCCCGTTTGGAGTGACTAACGGTGTAGCTGCCTTCCAGCGGACTCTGGACTTTATAATATCAGAAGAAAAATTAGATGGAACGTACGCATACTTAGATGACGTAACCGTTTGCGGCAAGGATGATAAGGATCACGAGCGCAATCTAAAACGATTCATGGACGCCGCTAAGAAGTTTAATTTAACTCTCAATGAACAAAAAAGCGTTTTCAATAAAACTAAAATCAATCTGCTTGGCTTTACCGTGGAAAATCATACTATCCGACCTGATTCTGAAAGGCTAAAGCCTCTGCTAGACCTACCCGCACCAACTAAAGCAAGTGAACTGAAACGAGTCCTAGGAATGTTCGCGCACTATGCAAAATGGATAGGGCGTTTCTCAGAAAAGATAAAACCCCTCACCTGCGTCACTAGCTTCCCCTTATCACACGAGGCTCTCAAATGTTTCGAACAACTCAAACAGGACATCAAGGCAGCGGCTCTAGTAGCGATTAATGACGACGATATTTTCACAGTTGAGACTGACGCTTCAGAATTCGCTCTAGCGGCTACACTTACTCAACAAGGACGACAAGTAGCATTCTTTTCGCGAACTTTGTCAAACTCTGAATGCAAACAATCCTCAATCGAAAAAGAAGCTTGCGCTATAGTGGAAAGTTTAAAGAAATGGAGACACTACCTAATTGGCAAACATTTTCTTTTAATTACGGATCAACAATCGGTAGCCTTCATGTTTAATCAGAATCATAACAGTAAAATCAAGAATGAGAAAATCTTACGTTGGCGATTAGAGTTGTCTTGTTTCAAATATGATATTATTTATAGACCAGGCTCCGAAAACGCAGCTGCGGACGCTCTATCCCGCGTATGTGCCTTTATGAATATCAGCAAGCTGAAAGAACTCCATAACGCACTCTGTCACCCAGGCGTGACAAGAATGTATCACTGGGTGAGATCCAAAAACTTGCCCTATTCAGCAAACGACGTTAAGGAAATAACTGCTTCGTGCCCGACCTGCGCTGAAATAAAACCAAGGTTCCTCAAAGTAAAAGGTCACTTGATCAAAGCTACGGCCCCTCTCGAACGTATCAACATAGATTTCAAGGGGCCACTACCGTCTAATACCTCCAACAAGTACATATTGACGATAATTGACGAGTACAGCAGATTTCCATTTGCATATCCATGTAAAGATATGACATCTGCCACTGTCATCAACTGCTTGAAAGATCTCTTCCTTACTTTTGGCCAGCCTCTCTATATTCATAGTGATAGAGGCACATCGTTTATGTCCGAAGAATTCAAGTCATTCCTAAGAAAATCAAACATAGCCTCATCTAGAACGACACCTTATAACCCTCAGGGTAATGGACAAGTGGAACGTCTAAACGGGACTCTCTGGCGAACTATCCAACTCAGCCTCCGGTCAAAGGGACTATCTGTGGAAAACTGGGAAGTGGTACTGAAGGATGCATTGCACTGTGTACGTTCTCTTTTATGTACAGCTACTAACGCCACCCCACATGAAAAACTTTTTACATACCCTAGAAGATCCCCGAATGGAGACTCACTGCCATCCTGGCTGACACCAGGCCCGATATTGGTAAAGAAGAATGTCCGACAATCTAAAACAGACCCTCTAGTCGAAGAAGCTGAACTCCTTGAAACTAATCCTCACTATTCTCTTATTCGACGTGACAATGGGGAAACATCAACAGTATCGAACCGTCAATTGGCACCGTTCCCAAATACTGTTGGAGATGATAGCTTTGAATCAGCTTCTGAAGAGATGGAAGATAGCACTACAGCTCCGCCCGTAACTGTCACCCCATCGCTATCATCGCCGCGACATTCACAGGATCTACGTAGCTCGTCGCCTTCTCCGATACTCCAGACCGAAGCTCTACCTCGGAGATCAAACAGGACCAGAAAGCCGCCCTCCTACCTGAGCGACTTTGTGGTAAATCGAGAAGGGAGTGAAAACTCAACCGGGGAAGAATGAGGTGATATGCAACGTGGGCAACCTCCGTAGTATTTATGGTTATAGTGACTTTACATGACGTTTGTCACAGCGCTATCATCTTTGTCTTATTTATTGTAACTACATAATCAATGTCTAGTTAGTGTAATTCTTTTAGTTAAATAAAGCCACGTTTCTTGTTTGGTTTTACGTCTATTATACTACAGGCCCATAACCTAATAAAACTCGCTAATGATTTTCTACAGACTGACGTTTATTTTCCACAGCTACAGTAATTGTATAAGTTTACACTCATGCATACAAGAATGGCGCTAGTAGTATGATATTTTGTTACAAGTTGCATATTTATTTTTAACATATTTCACCTTTTATTTGCATATTATCTACTTAACCCTGTATAAAAACTGGCGTGAAATCCGCTGCTATTATGGTTTGCAAATGATAAATATGTCATACCACTTATCCGAATTGTATTATTTGAAATCTAATCTAGTTGATCAACTTTTATACGAATAAAATTTTAATGGACAATTTTTAAATCTTGCAATTTTTCCATTTGACAATGGCTGCTGTATGACGTGAATTCGGTTTCAGTAATGGAGCCATTTGTATTCGGAATGAACTGAAAGATGAGTCACTTTATTGATCAGATGCAGTCAAATTCATTCACCATTTACGACATCTATTTGAGCTACTTTTGTTATAACCACGAGCTGAATAGTCAGACTGTCAGCCAGATCCATAGTATGCTCTATAGCTACCCATAATTTGATTCGATTTTTACATGGCTGTCTGTTTACCGTACGGGACTCAGTGCTTGCAAGTGCAACTGCTGAGCCTTGCCAAGCGCAACTGAACTCCTTGATTTGATACCCAGGTGGGGTAAAGTGTTATTAGATGTATCCATCAGTCATTTCTTAAAAAGCCACTGTGTCTGGATATGTGCCCATTTGATGTTAATAGGCTCGCCTCCTTTTACATAGGACTAACATAACTGATGATAGGAGAGTATTATTAGACACACAACTGCCTTACTCTTTGGGACTACAGGCGTGGAGCTACGAATTTAAAGCATATTAAACGCTAATTCTTATTAACTACTATTAGTCAACTCTATAAGAGTATAACTTAAGTTCCAAATTTGCGCCCCAGAAACGTTTCTACTAAATCTAAAACTATAGCAGGCTACGACAAATACCAGAGGTATGGTTGTGTGCCTATAAAAAGAAATGTATACGACATTGTATTAAATCAATAAAAAAAACGGGACGTGTGAAAAACACTCTCAATGTCTGAAGTAACACCATAAAAATCATCTTCACGAAGACAATATCTCTCATGACTGCCTTTGTTATGAAAGACAAATCACCAATAACAATTTTCTTAATCAAAAGCCTTTCTCAAATTCACGATCAATCACTTTCTCGAGACCTTTCATCAGTCAAATTTCGTACGTATCTAAGCGTTTGCACACGAGCTTGAAAAGGTCTAATTTTTTTTATTTTACACGTCTTTATTGTCTTGGGATGCAAGGGTGGGTTATGACCCCGTCGGGGCTGCGGGTTGTTCGAAAGAGATACCGCGACCTCGACACAAAGGGCAAAGAAGGGACATGAGTGGTTTTTAGTCAGTAGAAGTCTGACACTCCCTTTCGAACACACCAATAAAAAAAACAGGTTGGTCAGAGCTGGAGAGATATCAATTATGGTCTGGTTATGTAGGTACGTCTCGTGGTGCGAAACGACGAAACACCCTACTATTATGGCTAAGACTGATGAAATGCTTATTTTTATGTAACATAATTAAATATAGCGTTTTGTGTTGATGGATTGATACGTTTTTAATGTTTCTAAACAATAGCCAATATATATAATATACTGGGCAAAATAAAATACTGATTTTAGATCCATCTGATTTTTTTCTCGATTTGCTTCCTTTTGTAGGGTTCCGTACCCGAAGGATAACCATCAGGACCCTTTTACTTAGCCTCCAAATAAATTAAAAATAAAATGAGTTCATGCGTGAAATCGACTCGTACTTGGAGGGTTTTTATTTGATTGTATAATGGTGACACCAATAAACTGTCTTGCTCTTTCATCGAACCGCAACCAAAATTATAGACGTGACGTTTCATACAAACAGAAGAAGACATTCTAGTAGCATATATTTTCCAGTGCTCATTACCCGTTCCCCTCTAATTAATAAACCTAAGCCTTCCTCTATAAAACTTTTATACGGCAATAAAAAACACATCGAAATCCTTCCAATGAATCTTGAGATTAATCCAAATAGCTTTGGTTTTATACTTGATGTGTAAATGTTTGATGAGATGAAGATGCATTCTGCGTTTTGATGATTGAGATGTAAATGCTAGAGAGCTGTTATTTCTTTAAGTTTAGTGTTATATGTAGCAGAAACCAACCTTTCTCTCTTTTGTGTATCTAATAAGGAAACATTTTTCAACAGTTTGTCATCAGCTGTACAACACTTAACTTCTTCATACTATCCAGGTCGGTTTAAATATTATTGAGTTTTACATTACGAATTTCTTAGTAGTCAGTCACTCGAATTTCAAATATGACGACATGATACTTCCGTGCCTCAAGAAACATGCTTAGCCGTGGATCCTGTTCCTTGCCGACCCGTGGAACAATCAGAATGAGGAAAGAAAGAGTAAGCTTCAGCTTGGTGTACGCACACTTTGTGCACATTTTTTTATCTCTGTGTCAATGATCAATGGTTTCTCGCCACTAAGATTGGCAAGCTGTACTAACAATGGCAAAGCAAAGCAGCAGAAAAACCTGTATTCAGTGAGTCTACGTACGTCAGCCACCTACGTCTGACGTACCTATATTTAAAATTCATGCCTGTATGAGGTTATTTTTATACAACCTAAACCAATAATGATACTTTAGGCTACTTTAGGTTTTTACGAGTACTTTCAGAGAAGGCAAACTTAACCTTTGAGTAGGTTGCATATAGCTGAAATTTCTGTGTACACATACCAACTTGAACTAAATATACTTGTACTGGAGGTACGCGTGGGAAGCACGTTAATAAGGTAACGATGCTTGAACTTACCACATTTGCTGCCAATCTATAACACCGATGCTTGACCAGAATGTTAGTACTATTTTAGCGAAGAAACTATGCGAAAATGAATGACTAAAGATGAGTGTAGCTAACTTGTTGTTTATAAATAATCATGTAGTGCCAAATAATAAAACCTTCGTAGAGTGCATCTTTCCCCACAGTGTTTGACAAAAGCGACATAGCACCCCCAGCTATGATCCTTACATACTACTTTAGCTGCGTCTTCATCATCAGCTGAAAGACGTCCAATGCTGGACATAGGCTTTTTCCCAAGTGTCGTTACGTTGCATATCCGGTCTCGTGCGTATCGCATCCAGCGGATCACCACTACCTTCACCAGGTCATCAAATCAACTACAAGGAGCCGTTCAATGCAACTTCTTTCGGTTCGCTATCGCCACTCCAGAACTTCGAAGATATAATACACAAAGAGAAAAGAAGACTCAATTCCATTTATTTTATAACAACTGATATTAGTAACGCATAAACTGTTCCACCACTCATCTTTCACACAATAATATTGACCAATAACGAGCCCATTCATGTCCATCATCAATTCGTAAAAACTGATAGCCAATAAAATTCAATTTCATACCGATGCAGGTCATTACGCCTTGAAAACGAAGCGCAATTTCGGAAAATAAGTAAAAAAAGGTGCGCCTTTAGAATGGGATTCCCTCTTCGAGTTATGAGGGTCGCAAGAACCATGCGTCACAATCATTCTCTGTCTTAGAGGCTGCGCCGTTTCTAAATATTGTTTTTAGTCTGTGAAGCTCGCCAAATATTTGCCTCCACCATGCAAATTCCAACCTTTGTTTAAGGAAGTAGAGTTCAGATTTGTGTGGAAACGGGATCCTAATATGTTCCCCAAGATTGTTACAGCAAGTTTCTTTCGGTATTCTACGTTCGTGTAATATAAGTAAGTAGTATATTGTGTAGGTGTATGGAATGTGGAAAAAATGTTTTCATCTTGTTACAGAACTATTATGAATTGACATTGAAGAAATGTTCATGATAATATTGTCGTGGAGTAAAGTTAGCGTATTTATGTTTGAACGTTGTCCTATTTCCTTTTGATATATTCCTATATTTTTGATATGCTACTGGATGAAAATGTCAAATATTATTGCTATAGGTACATATTTACAGGAAAAGAGCTCTTGAAAAGATTTGAGGGAGACCTTTGCCCAGAAATAGGACAGCAACAAAAAAAAAATACTTTTGTTCTACAAGTTACTGAAGCCATCAACCAAGCACTCTGTACACCAAAACTAAGTAACTCCACACAAACATTATTACTTGCAATTAAGTAATTTGAAGAAATGGTCACTGTATAGGCTTCTAGGAAACTTCACGATGTTTTTCTTCACTCACAAACCGCTTAAACAACAGAAACACATTTAAGTCCACAAACAATTCCTCTTTCCTACACTTACAAAACCCAATTCTCAAAGTACACAATTAAGCGTATGCATACGTATGCACAAAAACAAATTTTATTGCAAGCAACGGTCGCAAGGTACCTATGCAGAAGTTGGGAGTAAGTTGGCGAGAGCGCTCTATTTACTTAGCTCTCGAACCACGACTAGCGTTCAAACTGCGCTGCCCATAGATTAAGTTTAGAGAGGAGATATGACTGTAGTTTGTCTGTGGATTGGAGGTAGATTTGTCCGAGTGAAGTTGATGGGTTCCGAGAAGATAAGGTCTGCAGTTGATTGGTCTCTCGCATAGCAAAATGTGGTCACTTAATTATTGTGATTTGATATTAGATGCTTTTTTTTCCTAAGGTGTCGATGACAAATGAAGTAGTGTCAGCCCAGTAAACAACAGGACAGGCCGGACACGATAAGAAGTAACTGTTACTCGGAAGCCAATCACAAAGCAAAAGCGTTTAAAGCAAACCTTTAGAAGGGTTAGTTGCCAACAAACTTACATAGTACATGCCAGCATCGTTGTATATTCCAATTATAAGCATACTTGACCTATCTATATCATCATCATCATCATTTCAGTCAAAAGACGTACACTGCTGGACATAGGGTTCTCCCAGGTGTCGCCACAATTAACGGTCCTTTGCGCCTCGCATCCAGCGGGCCCCCTTCACCAGGTCATCGGTCCACCTTCCAACGTCTTCCGGTTCGACCTATCTGTATACTCTATTTATTTTTACTCTTTGACTAAAACGATTTCTTTTACAAGAAACCGCTCGAAAGCTGCGAATATGAAATTGGCTCATCCTTGCAACAGACATGCCTTCTTTATTTATGCTAACAGAAAAGTGCCGTTTTCAGAACTTGCCATGGTAAGTTGCGCAAGTATTTTATACCATTTCTTTACAAAGTTTCATTTTATAGGAAACTTGTTCTATCAGTGTTGAGTTGTGAACTGAATTAGGATGAGGTGTAACTGCGTAAAGATATAATAAGATGGATTATTTCAAAGTACCTACATATTATTTTTTAAAATTTAATCACTGACTGATTCTAAAGACATACTGTGGAACCTGTCGGGGTTGAGGGTTGTTCGAGAAAGATATCGCGACCTCGGACACAAAACGACGACGGCGTTTTAAAAAAAAAAAGCCTAAGAAGGAATATGGGTGGTTTTTATTCAGTAGAAGTCTGACACTCCCTACCGCTCTGCCCAGAGCGGAAGAAGGCATTATTTTGATGATTTCCCACCCTCCAAAAAAAAGGCTACATAAAGAATTTACAAGAACTTAATGATTTAAGCTCTGAACAAAAAACTAAACTTAATCAATTAACTACCTTGAATAGGTCATTAAAAGAAATTAATAATATAAAAATTAAATGAATTAATAATTGAATTATAATTGCTATTTTGCTAGAAGACTCCTTTATCATACCTTCTACCAAGCCCTTCGAAAGGGACACACAAATACGCGATAATTGATTTCGCGTCGGTGTCCCTCCCACGCTGTTTAAATTGACCTTTCAACATTCAAATACTTATAAACGATACAGAAAAACTACGAAATATTTCCTTGCTTCTTAAAACGGTGCAAAGGCCAACACCATTTAAAAACCTCGAGATGAAGAACAAACTCTTACTGAACTTCAAAAAGAAACAGAAAGTTAATCTTAACTAAATTATAACGATATACCATTTACTGCGGAACAAAAATAAAGAAATCGCCGAAGAAAACTTTGGACAATATTAAAATAATTTTCCTTGAAAAGGTAAAGGTCCGAAGTGGCTCTCATTTGCAAAGTTTGTACGAAGAAGTGTTTATTTACGAAAAAGTGTATAACACTGGTTTGTGTTTAAGTCTCGTGTTTTCAAGTCTTCAATAATGTTGCTTACAATGGGGAAGAAAACTGTCAAATAGTTCCACGTAGAGGGCGCTGTACGTTGGCTACAAACAAACTGTCTAACTCCATAGAAATTTAACAATATCTTATTATTTTGTGACTTTTTTCAATATTATGGGTCGTTGTGTAGCCTTTGGATGCAAAGAAATAGGCGTTGTCAGATTTCCAAGAAAGGGGTTTGGCTAAAGTTGGCGTCGTTTTGAAGTTGCGCGGCCAGTAATGAAACTTGGATATTTTGAAAGAACAGATTAAAGCGATCCAAAAATATTATGGATGCATTTCTCTAAATCTAATCGGAACGGAGATATTTGGTTTTGAATTGCTCATTAAAATCGAAGAAGTTATTACAGTCTATTGCACTGTTTAAGGTTCCAGTCGTATTTTTTTCAGAATTCAGACCACACGGTAGGCGCAGTGGCTCAAGCAGTTGACTGCTGCGCTACGTGTCGCGGGTTCGATTCCCACACAGGGCAAATATTTGTATGACTTGCAGATAGTTGTTTCGGGTCTGGGTATTTGTGTGTTTGAGTTTAAATGTTTGTGAATGCACCCACGATACAGCAGACTGAAGTTCCTAGTGCTGGCCAACGATGAAAAAATAATCAAAATAAATTAAATACGTACGTAGATTGCATGGCTCGATGTCTGTTATCTATGGGCTGATGCATTATAAAGACTTGGCATTGTGATCGTTTGTGTATTGTGACAGACCCAGCATACCTCTTTAGACTCTTATATGTTTAAGATTTGGATGTATAACACCATGGATGTAATTAACAGTGCATTTTGCATTTGTAGCCAGCGAAGTCTGAATCGTGTCGGCGGGACTCGTATTACACATTCATCTAGACGGACATTTACGTGTACATTCTCGTAGAAACTGCTACACAAGGGCTGGATGCAATATTGCTATTGTATTATTTATTCCTTTTCCCAACTATGTTGGGGTCGGCTTCCAGTCTAACCGGAGGCAGCTGAATATCAGTATTTTACATGGAGCGACTGCCTATCTGACCTCCACGTCCCAGTTAATACTGGGTAATACGATACCCTTTGGTAAGACTGGTTGTCAGACAGAGTCAGGTCACTGACAACCAGTAACGACTGCAAAAGATCTATATATGGCAGCCGGGACCAACAGCTTAACGTGCTTTCCAAGGCACGGAGGAAACTCGGTATTATAATCCACACCCACCCATCCACAGACCCACCTAGGCAAGCGTGGCCTAACCTAAAGATCGACCCAAGTAGCAGTTATTATTAAGCCAGCTCTAATATCAACCTTCTAAACACATAACTAAGATTTCTTTACGCAGAACAGTAATTGAAGAAGACATTTTTATAATATTCAAACTCAAATATCTCAGTTTAGAAATGACTTAGGACAAAAATAATTTAACATGTATGTGTATTTGACACAGCACAACAAAATAACATGAAAATTAAAAGTGGCCGCTCAAAAAAAAAATGACGCCACTAGCCCATACAAAGTTAGCCAAACCCCTTTGCGCATGAAGAGAAAGTGGGAAAAGGCACTGAAACTAAAAAAATTCAAAACAAGTAATTTTTCGAGGTTACGTGGGAAACATTTCAACGAAACAGACTACGAGACCACTTCTACGGCGACAGGTTAGTACGATACCTATTATTAATTCTGACTTTTATTAATAATTTGAATGTGTGGGAGAAACAAGGGTCGAACGTTGACTCGGTTTCTCCCACTTCAAGTCAACGTTCGCTCATGGGGGATTTAAGCCACACTGATATATGGCAAGTATTAACATTACCCAATTTGATATTGTTTCAGGCTTTCCACTCCAACGCAAAATTTTGAAGAAATCTGCTGTGCCCTCTATATTTTGTTGGAATGAATCACAGAGTGTCACCTCAGCTCGAACTGAGCGATTGCAACAGAGAAATGCAAGGCGTTGCTTATTATCAAGCCCTATAATATCAAACGAACCACTGCCATCTACCAGCTTTGATCTTATTCCAGACATGAACATAGAAGAATTGGTTCTTTTCAAATAACTATACATTTTGTAACATTTTAACAAATGATGTATTACCTTAGTTTGTTTATTATTAGATCATTAAAAAGCAAAAAGTTAGTGAGTGAAGTTTATTTTACAACTTGTAGAACCATAATATTGCCCAGAAAACAGCTAAAAGTCGATGAAATGTTAAATCTATTGTAACTTTCGACAAGCTCCGCTTTCTTTACTTGTTGCGTTGCTCCTCGTGTTTTCAATTCCTCCTTCAACTGGGTGATACGCCAGGTAGCATACATTGTGCAGCGACAAATTGAGTTAAAAAACCCGCGCAAATAGTTAAAAAATCGTCCACACAATGCAAACGTTTATTTCAAAAAAATTGACTAGATAGCCAAACACCAGCGCCATCTTGCGGCGAAGTTTCCAGGAAACAACCCCACAGTTTTTAAAAGTAATTGAACGTTTTGTTACAGGCTCTTTTTCATTTGTCCAGAGATACCTAGACTTATCTTACTTATCAAACCATAATTATTTTCCATTTCTCACCATCTCTACATATTAGGAGGACTTCATAGGCGGCTCAGGGGGTCTACTCTTTAAGCACGAAAGCCGTAGTTTTCGCTAAAGATACGGCCGTTTCCTAATCTGTATCACTTACGAAATGTATGTAATGTGTATTTTCGAAACTCATAAATTCGAATATTATAGGGAGTAGAGTTCATTTCAAAGTTACTTAGTTCTTTCGAATGGGCCCATGTTTTCGTTGACGGACTTAGAGAGTAGCTCCCCTGATGTGAAGGGCGTATGATACACCTTCCATCTTGCACCGCATACCCTGTCACCTGCATACTTAATGATCTATTAGCTGCATCAGGTAGCGGAGTTTGCGTGGCTGCCATCGATACGCAAGAGGAATATAGATATCATTGATAAATATCACTATCACAAGCACATTATAAAAAAAGTCCTCTGCCGCGTCTGTCAGTCTGTCTGTTCGTGATAAACACAAAAACGACAACACCGATTTTCATGTTGTTTTCACCAGTAGATAGAGTGATTTTCGAGGAAAGTTTTCGTATATAATTTTTTCGTACCTAACTCAACCGTTACGGAAGTTAAATAGGGGATGAAAGTTTGTTGGAATATATTTCGACATCCACGCGGGTGTAGCCACGGGCAAAATGTTTCATCAATAAACTCAAATAATTTAAATTATTTATTGTGTTGTTTGTTCTATTAGAAAAAGTGTTCTTATTAAATAAACCTACAAAATATTATGGTCATGATTAATATGCCCGCCCATACACACAGCGGATTATCTAAACTATAATAATTAATCTAAATTAGATTAAAATATGTACATACATGACTGTATGTTTTAGGCCTAAGTGTTTTGGTATAATTCAAAACAATGTGATTATTAAATTTGAAATAACGCAGCTGGAAACACAAACCCATTTTTTTATTTTTTTTTTGTAATATTTTTAGGGACTGCCTCATTAGTCTAGTGCATAGAAGCGCAACTCTCGTTCTGAATTCGATTCCCAAGTACTATTGGGCACTACCATCAGGATTTTTACAGGTAAAGACGTTGATGACAGTAGGTTCGCCCCCCCTATTACGTGAGACTTATACATAACCGGGTAAATGTGGATGTATGTGTAATAGGTACACCTCTGCCTTATCCATGGGGGATCACAGGCGTGATGTTAATTTACGTTGTTTTTGTATAGATGTGTCCGTGTTCACGTCCTCAGTCGCATACGGTTAAACGGACACTTCACAGAAGTTAATAAAATAACCGTTAACACGATTTCGGTCGAAATATCTAAGTACTTTACTTTCACCGAAATAACATCGATAAAGACATTGTCAAACAATCTAAGAACAAAGAAATGTTGAACCATCCATTCAAAGTAGCTGTTTAATCTTCAAATATTGATTTCTCCAATATTAATGGAGCCGTTTTCATTTCGAAAACCGTTGTTATGTCCATAAAATCAAACTTCCATCGGAATAGTGAAATTCCGCGGAAAATGTGACTACCGCAGTCATAAATCGTGTCTGGATACAAAACAATTAAAGCCGAATGGAGTTGTCCGTAATTTATTGGATAGAAATTAGATATGGGTATCCATCAGAGTCTGTTGTTGCGGTTAGTGACCTAATACTAGCTGGGAGAGGACTCAACTTGTCATTACTTGGAAATGGTTCTAGTTTTAGAATTGTTTTAGGACAATGTTAAATTGGCGGTTAAGAAAATAATATTTCATCATCAGCCTATAATATTCCCTCAGCAGGGACTCAGACCTCCTCTCTAGAAGAGAGATGGGTTATAATCCACCATGAAGGCCCAGAGTGGGTTGGTAGATGCCACATGCAGTCTTCGATTTTTTTGGTTCTAAGACATGCTGTTTACTCACGATATTTTCCTTAACCGTTTTGAGAGCAGTGGTGATAAAATAAATTACACAAAGTAATGCGCCTGCCTAGGTTTGAACCCACGACTTACTGTTTGTAAGTCGGGGCCGCCACCACTGGGCCACCGCTGCTCACACAATATTATATGTTTGATCATTGGCAATATTAATCTAAGGTTGTGTTTGTCTACGTCGATTACTTCTTTCGTCCTAGAAATGCGTTAAATGTGTACAGGACCAGCTAAGCATACTCGTATAAATAAAAGTACACAAGTACCAACTATGTTGGCTTTGGCTTACAGCTTAACTGGATTCAGCTGAATACCAGCATTTTACATGAAACGATTGCCTATCTGATAACCCAGATAGTTCTGGGTAATATGATACCCCTAAACATTTAAAAGAGGGAGGGCATGCTAACATGATACTAGTAAAAAAATATGAACAAAAATTGTGATAAATAACAGACAGATTCATACCAAATATTTCGGAGAAGTTTCGCAACACTTGCGTTTATCACAAAAAATGTGCGCGGTTTAATGAATTTTACATAACTTGTATAATTCCCTTCATATTTTAAAACTGGCGTAGAACATTGGCGAAAAAGAAACGTTTAATGAAGTGAGATCTGGAGAGCGTGCGGGGCACAATTACGTCACAAATAATTAAGGGTATAGTTTTTTACATATTTGGGACGAGAATCGAATACTGAATCCCCTCCTTCTATACGTCCATAGTAATAGGCATATAAACCACTACAGCAAAATGTGACATCAATTTCGATGATTCCAGTAGTATTGCAGGTAATTCAGTTACAGACACTAACTTGTGTGGAACATCGAAATTGATGTACCGTCCGTGAAGGCGTGTACCTAGACGGCAAACACGATCGTAACTTCATCGGGTGTCCATAATCTAATGTGTTGATGTCCCCCTGACCCTGTTGATCACTACCGCGTGACAATGTACACGTTATGTATCCAAATATAGTCGTTTAACTACCGATACGCCCATGCTTTACACTGGAGCAAAAAATCTATATAAATAAAAAGAGATGTCCTGACTGACTGACTGACTCATCAACGCCCAGCCCAAACCCTTGGACCTAGAAAGCTGAAATTTTGGACTGAGGTTCCCTTTATAATGTAGACAAGGAATAAGGAAGGATTTTTCCAAACTCAACCCCTAAGGGAGTTAAATAGGGGATGAAAGTTTGTATGGAAAATCGTCATTTTCACGCGGGCGAAGCAGCTGGCAAAAGCTAGTGGGTATATATAGTTTAAATGAACCTGTCAAACACATACTGAAAAGTGTTTTATAATTTGTTTTGTAAGACTACCTCGTTAGCCTTGTAGTTGCAAGTGCGACTGCAGTGCATGAGGTACTAGTTTTGTGCCAAGACAGGCAGTCATAGTGCGTTTTTCCATCAGGAATTCGTCAGTAGCAGCCACGGAGTCTGGATTTATGCCTCGTTAATGGCAATAGTCTCGTCCCTATGTCATGGGACTTAAACACAACTCTTCTCTTTTCGTGTGGTTAAACTTAACATAACTGGCGAAATGTGAGTAAACTAATGGATACACATCTGTTTAACCTATATAATTATTAAAATATAGATATTATAGTAACGCTCATACAAATAATAATCAACCACGTTAAGCTGATTATTTCCATCACATGTGAATGATTAATTGTTTTAATTTTAGCGTAACCATGGTAAATTGCAATGTCATTCAACCAGAATGACATGATTGTGTTAACTGTACTGAAATATGAGTACTCTATTCAATTTTGTGTTTTAGTACAAAATAGTAACGAAATCTATGTACGTATTAACATGGTTTTTGTCTATTGAAATATTTAATAAATCATATTTATTATTTATTTATTTATTTATTTAAACTTCATGTACAATAGTGGTACATAGGCGGACTTAATGCCACAAGGCATTCTCTACCAGTCAACCTTAGGGTCAAATAAGACAGCGTTGTGGTAGAGTACAAAAAAAAATAATAATAATAAGGAGTAAACTATTTACTTTTTTTTTTTTTTTTTTTTTTGTTTTTTTTTTTTTTTATTTATTTTATTTATTTCTGAAAACTAGTTTTACGCAATACTTTTACACCCGTCACATCATATATTGTTTAAAAATTAGATGGGGCCGGTGTTTCGTATCTGACTACTCTGAGAAGAAACAGCTGAAACAAACTCAGAGGTCACTTTTAAAGTCTGGAAATGGTTACCAATTTCTAGACTTTAAAAGTGGACTCGCATGAGGACCATTCAAATTAGTGTCTGAGATGTTTTTTCAAGATACAATTACACAGATTTGAGTGGACCTGTCCAGTTAGTACAATCAGTCGTCAGTGATCGTGTAGCTCTACACATAACCTGAGGAAAATTTTCATACACGAGAACCACGTAAAAGTCGAGCAAGATGAGTAAATCAAGTATCTAACATTGACTTGCGAGGTGATCGACATGTGGAATTTAAACTCA
The DNA here is from genome assembly GCA_949316265.1 of Diarsia mendica. Classification (NCBI taxonomy): domain Eukaryota; kingdom Metazoa; phylum Arthropoda; class Insecta; order Lepidoptera; family Noctuidae; genus Diarsia; species Diarsia mendica. Next base: position 19,200,802 of record OX438896.1, on the reverse strand, counting down.
GCGATAATTGTGCCGATAGTCGTTTTAGCCAATGGCTTAATTTCCAAAAGCTTAGACAATACCTAAAGAGACTCATTAGGCAGCTGCATCCAGGGCTTGATTTAGACAGCAGTAAGAAAGAAAGAAAGACTCCTGGACACGCCCCGTATTGTTAACAGATTCTTTTCTTTTGAACCTTGACTGCAGCTTGGACCACAGGGTCCCGATACCGGTGGGTAATTTTTGTTTATTTTGTTTTTTTATATCAATTTTTTTTTAAATTAATAAACGAATTAATGTCTCATAATTTGGTTTATGATTTTAGTACATACGAAACAGAATCAGATACTAAATAACACAACGCTTGTAATCCCCGAATGGTAAATATACTATTTATGAATTTCAAGTTAATTTTCAGCTTCCAAATAATTTCGACTGATCTCTAGGTATATTTACAATTTCATGTAAATTATTCAATATTATTATTATTTGATTTTTACATTCGACGTTTCAAATACCATTTTGATTTTACGATATGGACTAAATTCAGCGGTACGTAAAATTCATATTGAAAAAGTTACCGCTAACAAATATTCAAATTGAGTGAGACACACCACAGTGCGCTTTTGAATTTCATTCGGTTTTCAGCGGCCTTAGTTTCAGTTCCCTGTTAAGGCGTGGCCACAAAGGGTCTGTTTCCGAAAATTCATTAAAAATCTTCGTGTTTATTTAACCGAATTCTGAAAAAGGAGGAGGTTGTGTATTCCAGCATATTTAATAGCCACTATGAAAGAAGGAATTTTCATCCACGTTGTTAATAACACTTTTAACATAACACATTACATCTTGAAATCCTCTATTAGTTCGGCAGAGGTGTACTTAAAAAGTACACCCACATTTAGCCAGTTATGTTAAAGTTCTTATTAATAAAAGAAGAACCTATTATAATGTACCGGTCTCGCATCATCACGGAATCACTTATTGTCCTGCAGATTTGAAATAAAAAAATTACTTTTTTACTTATTGTCTTCATGCTGTATATACGTATCAACAGATACGCAATCAGATCAAACAAACAACTAAAATGGGGTCATAGGGTCGCCCATGGCATTTTGGACCACTGCTTATATTTCAGTCGCCACTCCCCGAAGGCATACGAACGATAAACATTTCATTTCGTGGAAAGCCAAACAAGCTAGAAATATCTCGCCCCCGCTCCACCTACAGTATGACCCGGGGTTTATCAAATCAGGGCTGTCGAAATTGTAAGCCGATTATTATAGAGGATTACATTAAGTGGATAATATGTGTGTTATTGTCTATTTATTTACGCTTACACAAGGCAAATAATATTGGGGTAGGATACTGAATCTATATATTAGCTTTTTCCTTATTTGATTACCGAGAAGTATTGCTTTTATTGCTGTTTTAGCAATATTGTGAGTGCCTTTTATGGCTAACGCTGTAAAGGGATTCTCTTTCAGAGATATTTTTGTTCGATGTGAAAAAAGGTCGAAATAAAGCAGTCAGAATTGACATTCGACTCCCTTCATTTTTCTTTGGTAAGGTTATCATTGTCAATCATAGACAGTAAGTAATGTCTATTATCAATGAGAACTAGCCCTTAAAACTGCCCCAAAAAAGGGTCAGTTCTCCACACACCCATTTCTAATTTATCAGTGTACAAAACCAACACATTTTACTAAAAAGAACACGTTTTTTTTACACCAAAACATTATCCGAGTCCAATTGATGGCCTTTTACCAACAAAAAGATAGGTAAATGCCGCAGACCGAAATCGGTGATCGTAAATTCTGTACCTGTGAAATCGGCACTGGCCAGTTACCGGTTTATTGCAAGCTTGTGGTCACATCCTTAGAAGTCCATGTTACGATTCAGTACCGACCGGCGCGAGTTTTATGGCGAGGGTTTCTTTGAATAATGTAGCAGCCGGCGCGTGAAGAGACGAGCTACAGAACCGGTGGTGTATGGCACAAGTTACCAGCGGAGAAAAGTCTCCACGGGGGATGGAGAAACTAAATCGGGCAGATTTGTTACCATCCTTTGCTCGCTGGCTAGTTTTTATACGGAAACCAAAGTTACACAACTTTGACTTTAGCTTATTGACCTGGCCTGGCCCAGTCCAGAGTTTCATTAAGCCTTAATATTAGAAATGGCAATGACCAGTTAACTTCAATCTCTATTATATAGGATTATGATTATAATGTCCACGTGCAAGCTTTTAAGGTTTTTGTTCCGCTTGATGAGTGGTTCAAAATATTTACAACGCGTAAAGCGTGACTGCAAAGGATAAATAATGCTCAGACGTCTGACAGGGGAGAATGGAAGAAGAAAACGTGTTGCGCCGACCCCAAGTAGAATGTGACAAGGACAAAAAGATGATGATAAATACACGACATGTCAAATTAATACTTTTTCTTTATTTCTTTCCCTCTTTTATATGCAACATGTACCTGATTCTACTCGTAACAACCGTGCAACTAGACATGGTCGTTCAATTTCATCTGCTTGCCAACTTTTGTTAATTTATGAATCATGCTAACGATAGTGCTTAGTGATACAGAAATATTTACAGAATCTTACAGAGAAACGGGATAAGTAAATTATTTTCCAGTTTCTCTCCAACTTTTTTCAACAATCAAATCGCTTTCAGCTCGTAGTCTGAACCGGTTCCAAAACTGTCAGCATACGATTTAATGCAAAGTGTTGGAGAATTTAAAATTGCCGAATCATCCATTGCTATATTATTTTATATGGTCTATTAGCCCGTGTACAATGTAATTACAAAGTAGGATACTCGTATCACATAATTATACACTTTGAAGTAGGTTTTAACTTGTAGAATGTATATGGGAAAAAGAGAAAATTAAAACAATTCTACATAAATTAAATATTATTTTTGTACCATACATTTTAATGATTACGAAAATTGATGAATCACTTATATGTAGTATGTGTTAGTGTTATTTTTATACTAGTTATAGGTTCAATTTACATAATATGAAATCTTTAAAATTTGATCACTGCATATTTTAAAATTTCAGTCGTTTGGAAATTAATATGCCTAGAAAATGTAATTTATTCTAGACTTAAGTCCAAATAATATAATTAATAACAGTGTTGCCAGAGCTGACAATATTACTCTACGTGGGTTGCCAACTCATCGCCTCTTTATTAGAACAGCAGTGTGACCCTTTCCGTCAGTCAACTTTTATGACGCACCCGGGTGATAATCAGCTGATTCATTCCGTTTTTCCTTACTACCCACCTTTTTACTCCTGTATCCGGTACAAGATGGTGGAGGAAATGAAGCCTTATTTGTTATTGAGAAAGATTTTGTGAGTAGGTATATCGAAATTATATCAGTATGCGTTAAAATGTTTCATCTATACAAATAAATAAAATATAAATGTCTGTTTGTGTTTTATAATACGCTATTTCATGCGGTCAAAGGTAGCGAGCATAGCGATTATCAGTTAAGTGTCATAATATAATTGTGATAGTGATCCAAAAACCTAGGTAATAATTAATTTTAAATCTGTTATAAGCATAATTATATTTTTGGAGCTGATTTTAATGGATAGAATAGACCGTATTTAGCTCACAAAATGTTTTTTCTATTTAGTTGTACAAAATTGAAACAAGACGATTACTACATTATTTACTGTTACTAGATAGCACATAAGTCGGCCTTTAAGCTATAAATGTTACAGGTACTAAGAAGGTTAGGTCATTCCGAAAGTAGTGAGAATGAATAATTTACCAAAGTACATGAAATATCCCTCTACTCTACCGACTAAGCTACAATTTAAACTATTGATCAACGACCTAACTAAAAATAGCCGAGAGCTAACCTAAATTAATCCATAATGAGTATCTAGTGATGTTGTTTAAAATGGCTACTTTAGCAGACCATAATAGGAGCTTAATATGAATTGCGACGATGGGGCCGAAAAGTTCTGGAGTGGCGACCGCGAACCGGAAGACGTTGCATTTTAAGGCCTCCTACTAGGTGGACCGATGACCTGGTGAAGGTTGCGGGGACCCGCTGGAAGCGAGACGCATGAGACCGGTCAATGTGGCGACACCTGGGGGAGGTCTATGTCTAGTAGTAGACGTCTTTTGGCTGAAATTATGAATGATGATGATGAATTGCGACAGACCCAGCTACACTATTATGAATAGTCCATTTTAAGATTTTTAACGCAATCCATAATAATATAAAGCAGTCTCTACACTAATAACGACGCTACGAATGTCGCTAAGTCGTAAAAATGTAACTTTCTTTAATAGATTTTCAGCTTTATTTCAACAGCATAAGATTGAAAATCTATTGAAGAAATTTGACATCAATACGACTTAACGACAGATTTTTATCGTTATTTAGTGTAGAGACTGCAGGCCCTGATCTACTAACCGAAATACATTAGGTCAACATGCCAAATCTGCAAATCAATTTCAGAACGCGCATACATCATTGTCAATTAAATCAACATCACCCCACATCCTTGATAGGTTGCGTAGAGCTGTATCTGTAGTACACACGACGAAACATCAAACTATATTTATCTAGTACTAGCTTTTGCCCGTGGCTTCGCCCGCGTGAAAATGACGATTTTACATACACACTTTGCCCCCCTGTTTCACCCACTTTGGGGTTGAATTTTATTAAATCCTTTCTTAGTGGATGCCTACGTCACAGGGGAAATACGTGTACGAAATTTTAAGTTCCTAAATCTAAGGGTTTGACCTGTGCATTGATTCTCAATCAGTCAGCTTTGCCTTTTATATATATTTTTGGACAAGCGTAACGTTCAATAGAGTTTATTTTAATTTTGTTTTGTATAGCTTGATTGTTCATTATACGTACGTGCTATTTACGCTGAAATCTCATGAATTGTTTTCGAGTTTAATGCCACTAGTCGGTGATTATACTCCGGGCTGGTGGCCTACTATGACGTCCTAAAACAATCATAACTTATTCTTAATCCAGTGTGGAAAAGAGATGGCGCTAGACACCCTGCATAGTTCTGTCACGTTTCCACACTGAAATAAGATTAAGTTAGGACTGTTATAAGACGTCATAGTAGGGCCCCTAATACTGAAAAACTACTCTTGTAAAAACACACTTTGTCCGGCCAGAGATCGAATCCAAGACTCTTCAGTAACTCTAACTCTTTGTAACCACTCGAAACGAAACTGATATTTAATATTTTAAACCCCATTTGATGAGAGTACGCTTTCGAATATATATGGTTACGAAATAAGTAAAAGTTAAAGCGATCTATGTAATTTTTATTAGTTCTTCAGCAAATAAATTGCAATACAATATTTATTGGGCGATGTACAGTCAGCATGCGAAATGGACGATTGTGAATTTATTAACTTGTGTACGGCCAGTAATTGAAAATGTTTCGTATTATTTGTTAGGTTTTGCCATTGTGTTGTTAGGGTCCCGTAGTCAACTAGGAACCCTTAAAGTTTCGCGATGTCTGTCTGTCCGTCCGTCCGTCCGTCCGTCCGTCCTCGCTTAATCTCTGTGACCGTTAGCACTAGAAAGCTGAAATTTGGTGCCAATATGTGTATCAATTACGCCGACAAAGTGGTAAAATAAAAATTGGAAAAAAATGTTTTATTAGGGTAGCCTCCCTATAAGTAAAGTGGGAAGTGTTTTTTTTTTTAATTTCAACCCTAACGTGTGATTATATTGTTGGAAAGCATTTGGAAAGGTATTTAAAAATGAATAGGGGTTCACTAAATCATTTTTTGATAATGTCAATAATTTCGGAAATAATCACTCCAAAAGTAAAAAACAATGTGTCCCCCCCCCCCCTCTAACTTTTGAACCATAAGTTTAGAAAATATAAAAAAAAATCTGAAAATTAGAACTTTAGGACTTCAAGAAAATCATTATGAAAGTGAAAAAAAAAAAAAATTAAAAATATATATAAAAAAAATTAAAACAACATAATGGATTAAACTTTTTAAACTTTCGCGATTTGTACACATTATAAAACACTATCGAAACGGGTCTTATCGCGATATTCTTTTTAACGAGGTAAACACCTTGCAGCGATCGTGGTCCTCCCGTGACCACGATCGCTGCAAGGCGGTCGAAACGTCGGGAAACAAGTAGGTACCTGTTTACCTCGTTAAAAAGAATATCGCGATAAGACCCGTTTCGATAGTGTTTTATAACATAATGGATACCCACCTTTAAACTCATAAGTGGGAACACTTAGTGTGACGGACGGGAAACTACGGAACCCTACACTGAGCGTGGCCCGACACGCTCTTCGCCGGTTTTTTCTTTTAAATGGATAACAATGCTGAAGTTTTGTATTAAAGTATAATAATAATAAAAAATAATAATAATACAAAAAGAGGGTTACTGCTATCTGTAAATCTCAACTGTCAGGTAAACATCTCATTAAAGCCTTAAACACCTTCGCCATTCCAGTACTAACCTACTCATTCGGAGTTATAAAATGGACCAAAACAGATACTGAACAACTACAGCGAACTACACGAACAACACTTACGAAGCATAATGACCTTCACCCTAAATCCGCCATACAGAGACTAACCATTAAACGAGAACACGGAGGAAGAGGCCTTATAGATATCCAGCACCTATGGCGGAAACAAGTTAGCCGACTAAAATCATTCTTCCATACAAAATCCCGAACTAGTTATATACATAAAGCAATAGTAACAAACGATCTTAACTACACTCCACTTAACCTAAGCGCTCAGACAGACACCCAAAACGCCACCATCGACGACCCGCAGAAACAATCAGTTGAAAACTGGAAAAGAAAAGTACTTCACGGTCGACACCCTCATGACTTAGAGCAATCCCACATAAATAAATTAGCGTCAAATAAGTGGCTGAAAGTAGGCACGTTATTCCCAGAAACCGAAGGTTTTATAATAGCAATTAAGGACCTGATCATCAACACCAAAAACTACAGAAAATACATAATCAAAGACCCTACAGTAACGAATGACAAATGTCGCAAATGCCACGTACATCCAGAAACCATCCAGCATATAACAGGAGCATGCACAACTCTCACGCAAACCGACTACACACACAGGCACAATCAAGTGGCCAATATCATTCACCAAAAACTGGCACTCAAACATACACTCATCCAAAATACCAACACTCCTTACTATAATTATAAACCATTACCTACCCTAGAAAACGAAACACATAAGCTCTTCTACGATCGCGGTATTCTCTCTGATAGGACGACCCACCACAACAGGCCGGATATAATACTACAGGACAAAATAAACAAAATTACTTACCTGATAGATATTGCCGTCCCCAACACGCACAACATACAGAAAACAATCTCTGAAAAAAAAAGTAGTTAAAAAACTAAAAAACCCGACTGAAAAAACTGAAAAGCAAAAAACAAGCACATTTTAAATTAAACAAAACTTGGAACCAGGCGGGGTTCTATTTTAGTTGTATGTTTTTCATTTCACAATTTAATATTCAAATGAACCCCGCCTGGTTCCAGGTTTTGTTTAATTTAAAATGTGCTTGTTTTTTGCTTTTCAGTTTTTTCAGTCGGGTTTTTTAGTTTTTTAACTACTTTTTTTTTATTTCCAACTTTTTAGTTCTTTGTGTTTGTTCTTTCGTTGGTCGCGTAAAATTCTTCGCAAATGATTTAACTTTTGTGCTTGTTTATAGGATTTGTCACTTTGAATTTTTTTAAACATATAAGTGTTATTGGTAACGCCAACACTGATTATATAGATTTACTCTTATACTATGAGGCAGTTTGTATTTCCCGCTCCTTTTCCCACCTGTACATGCAGTGCTTTAGCATCATTCAAAAGGTGAACATGAGAACGAGGGAACGAGGACTGACAGCTGTCAGTTCGACGAAGAAATTGCACATGAAAGCACGTGTGTAACGGATCTCTCGAATCACCCCCGCACCGCATGACGAGCCCTTTCGTCTGACCGCCGCGAAGAGACGAGGATCTTCTCGAGCCTTTTCTCTGCAGTTTTCAATACATTTCCGCTCCGCCAAACGCATCCTTGTGTTTGATTACCCAGTGTAATAAGAAGAAAAACTATATTCAAATATTGGTCGCGCGACCCGCGTAGTGATACTCTGCTGTGTGCTGGTCGAAGGAGATTGGATCCCGCTGGCCTGCCCCTGGTAAGTGCTGCATTTCCCTTCTCTTCCTCTCTTCACCGCCTCGATTTTTGCCACTGCCGTTTTCACTTTAATTAACACGTCCTCTCGTATCGAAGGTTGGTTCTGATACCTTTCAGGACTGAATTATTGTTGGCGTGACCATATTTGTGGTCCTTTGAGCTAGGATTTCTGATCCTTTTAAATACTGGAACCCTCCAACCGCCCTTATTAGGATTTAATAGGCCCTAATAGGAGAACATTCATAAATCTACCCTATTATAGATACCGCGTAGATCAACATCGAGTTGAGCTTTATCATAAATAAGTGTTTACTCATCCAGATAAACATATTAAAAATCCATCTAAACTTTATTTCAGTACCTAAATAACGCTAACTTTGGATAAATTCAAGTTTTAATTTCGTACAAATTTTATATTAAAATACCCTCAAATTAAATTGTTGCCTTGCTTTATGAAAATTATACAGATTTAACAGTTCGCCATATTTGATTTGACATTCATATTTATTCGGTCATTCATTCGTTAACTCACTTTCAAGTTGTTCATTGAATGCATTCTAGTTCATTATTAACCGAACAAAGTGGGAAGTAGTAGGAAGCCATTCTCCGCTTATTCTTTACGCAAAATAGTAACCTACTTAATTTCATCGTATTATTGTGGTTCATTGAACCCCAGATCAGCTGCTCGTTTACAATAGATTGAATTTATAAACTTCGTTATGTCTAAACAAGCTAAGAAAACTTGTGAATCGGGTTCTGATTATGACGATGCAGAAGATACACGGTTACTTATGTTGCAAGCTAAACGCGAAGCTATCTTTGAAATTACTCAAAAGATTTACGATCTTTCTTCGAACACCGATCTAAGGGAAAGTTTTCTTGACGAATCTTCACAAATAGATTCATTACGCGATGAGTTCAAACAGGTTCTGGACGAATATAATAATCGTTTATTGACATCTAACCGATCCGCTAAGCCTGACTATAAGAGTCTCATGGCTTTTGAGTCTCTGTATGGTAGGATAAAGCGAGTGCAGTCACAATGCTCGCCACATAGCGATAGTGTTCCACACAAATCAAAACCTAGACTCCCGCCGATTGAATTAGTTCAGTTTTCCGGTGACATTCGCTCATGGCCACTATTTTATGCCAGTTTTAAATCGACCGTACACGATAATCCATCTCTCACTGACGCCGATAGATTGTATTACCTATTGGGGAAGCTAACCGGTAAAGCCCAGTCTGTGTGCGCCGGGATATCTCCATGTCCGGAAAATTATAGTCTGTTGTTACGAACGCTCATTGATAAGTACGACGACAAGCGTATGTTGGTTTCTACGTATTTAAATCAAATGTTTGAGTTCAAAACTTTCCAATGCGCTTCAGCAACCAACTTTGATTTATTTACTGAGAACTTTAGCAGCGCAGTCGCCGCTTTAAAAAACCTTAAAATGGACAACCTTACAGATTTAATTCTGATTCATATCGCCTTACAGAAAATAGACCCCGAGACCGTCCGCGCGTTTGAAATTAAATATTCAACAAAAATACCTACCTTTGATAACTTAGTCGAATTTATTTCAAATCGAGCCAAAGTGTTAGAACGTACTGAGCCAACTTCTTCAACTAATAAACGTCCGATTAACTCTAATCGGCGTTTAAATACCGCTTCGCCGCCGAAGTGTCAAACATATTTAAACACAACGGTTGAATCCGCGTGCAAGTGCCTATGTGCTAATATTGTGCATCAACATTTATTCAAGTGCGCCGATTTTAATGGAATGACTCCACAACAGCGTTATAAGTGTGTGAAGGATAACAATGCGTGTATTAACTGTCTTAGTTTAAAACATCGAGTCGCTAATTGCTCATCTAAGTCAAATTGTCGCGTTTGCAAATTAAATCACCACACATTGTTACACTTCAACGAGTCACGTACCGCGAGCCCTGGGCACTCTGCACAAGCCGCTCCCGCTAATCAGCTGGGCGAGCTCACCGCTGCGGCGCCCCCCGCCTGTGCGCCTGCACATACTTCTCCGAACCTACCCGCATCTACGGCACGGTCAGATGTTACGCTGTGCGCATCTGTTGATTCTCGATTGTATCAGTGTTCGAGTAATGCACTCACACGTAACAAACAGTCCACGACTGTTTTGTTATCAACCGCTCAAGTCGTTGCCTACGATTCTAAAGGGAATCCACACATTATTCGCGCGCTTTTAGATTCCGCCTCACAAAGCGATTTTATCACTAACGAGTGTTGTGAGCGTTTAGGTATTCAACCTCAAAACATGAACCGGACTGTTGTAAAGGGGTTCGGTGGGGCTGAAAAGGTAGTTAACACTAGTCCGATTAATATTAAATTATATTCGCGATTCGACAGCAAAATTAATTTTGATATTTCGCTACTTGCTGTTGATCAGATAACGGACTTACTGCCTACCTTTTTAATAAATACCAGTGACTTATCACATCTACATAATTTACCGCTAGCCGACGAATCATATGGTGTGCCTAGTAAGATAGACGCTTTAATAGGTGCTTCTCTTTTCCCGCATTTACTTCTCCCCGACGTTGTTCACAATCGTGACACGTCGGTGCCGCGCGCTTTGCGTACTGTTTTCGGCTACGTAATTATGGGCTCCGCGCCTACGTTACCTATGCATCAAACCACCCAGGCCCTGACATGTTGCCTCGCTCAGGAGCCTGTCGCTATTGACTCATTAGTCAGGCGTTTTTGGGAGCTCGAGGAGCTTCCCTCCGCACCGCCCACTCAACACCCCTTTGATGTTGAATGTGAATTATTTTATAAGTCCACGACAACCCGCGATCCCGTTAGTGGTAGGTACACTGTAGCACTGCCATTCAACGAGGATGTTTATTCCCTCGGGAATTCTTTTGACAATGCCCGCAAGCGTTTCATATGTCTCGAAAGAAAGCTAGAAGCTTCGCCAAAACTTAGGTCTGCATATGATGACGTAATTAAGGATTATCTCGCGAAAGATTACGTTTCTCCTGCGTCGTACGATCCCCGCGACCCAACACCCATATACGTCATACCGCATCACGGGGTCGTGCGCGAAGATAAGACAACGACTAAGCTGCGCGTGGTTCTAGACGCCAGCGCGTCTACTTCTGGTGGCCGTCAATCACTGAATGATATTCTGCACTCAGGTCCGAATTTGCAAGGCGACTTGTTTACAATATTATTGAACTTCCGCTTACACGCGATCGCATTGACCGCGGACTGCCGCCAGCAGTTCTTACAGATTATCATGCGCGAAGCTGACCGTCGTTATCAATGTTTTCTTTATCGCTTTACTCCACAAGACCCACTACAATTGTATAGGTTTAACCGCGTCTGCTTCGGTTTAAAATCAAGTCCCTACCATGCATTGCGCACTGTGAGACGGTTAGTCGAAGATGATGGCACGCGTTATCCTCTCGCCAGCAAATTCGCGTCTACGTCGCTTTTCATGGACGATCTCGCCTTCTCGATTCCCACGGAACAAGAAGCGATATCTGCGTCACGTCAATTAATTGACCTATTCAAAGGAGCTCAGTGGGATCTCGTAAAATGGAACAGTAACAGTCGTGCCGTACTAGATAATCTTCCCGCTTCGCACAAACTCCCTACAGAGGTTGAGTTTGATAAGGCCATGCAGCATAAAATACTAGGCCTGCATTGGTGTATTGATAATGACGTATTTTATTTTAAAATTACGGTTCCCGCAGATGTGAAGTGCACTAAGCGCTCCATCCTTTCTACAGTCGCCCGACTGTGGGATATAATGGGCTTCGTGGCCCCCGCAGTCGTGTATGCTATGCTACTGATCCAACAGCTTTGGCATCTTAATTTCGATTGGGATGACACCCCACCGCTACACATTGTTAAAATGTGGAAGCAGTTCTGCGACGAGTTACCGTCTCTTAACAATATACGCATTCCGCGTCATGTAGGCGTTTCTAACAACTGCACTCTCACTCTTCTATCCTTTTCGGACGCAAGTGAACATGCCTACGGTGCCGTTGTATACGCTCATGTGACCACCGCCTCCGGTAACACTGTCCGGCTTGTCTGCGCAAAGTCCAAAGTCGCTCCTACCAAGCCTCTGTCTATAGCACGCTTAGAGCTCTGCGGCGCGCTTCTCATGTCCAAACTGCTACGCATAGTTTATGAAAATTACTCGCATCATCTTCCAATCAAGGTATTCGCTTTCACTGACTCTAAAGTCGTGTTATATTGGATTAAAAGTTCGCCACGACGGTGGCAAACCTTTGTAGCAAACCGCGTTGTTCAGATAACGGAAAACATCTCTGCTGACAACTTCTACCACGTCGCGGGGACTGAAAATCCCGCAGACGTTCTCTCACGTGGCATTACGCCTCAGAAATTAACCACACACCCTCTGTGGCTCCACGGGCCCCAGTGGGCTACATTGGATCCGTCTGAGTGGCCTCTCAAGCGTCTTGACGACCAATTTACTCCGCCTACTACTGAACAAAAAATTCTTACACATGCTGTGACTCGCGATGGCGAGCCATCGCCAGTCAAGCATTGTGTTTTATATGATCTCGCCAACCGCATCTCCTCATGGAGTAAAACTCTTCGTATAATTGTATACGTTTGTAAATTCGCAAAATTATTACCCCGCCGCGACACTATTGCAGTGTCCGCTGATGAATTAAATTTCGCTGAAAATAAAATCCTTCGCGCCCTGCAAAGTCAACACTTTGCAGAGGATTATTCTAATATTAAGAATAATCAATCTTGTTCGCAGGTTCTCAACCGCTTGAGGCCTTTCATTGAAAACGGTCTGATACTTGTAGGAGGTCGACTCGTTAACTCCGCGCTGGACTATGCTCAAAAGCATCCAGTTATCTTACCGCGCAATGATCCCGTCGTAAACTTGATCATTGATTTCTATCATGTAAAGTATTTACACGCCGGACCAGAACTATTGATGTCGCTTCTTCGACAGAAGTTCTGGATCTTGTCCGCACGCCGCGTTGTGAGACAGCGTGTTCACATGTGTAATACGTGTTTTCGTTTAAAACCGCGCCCAACCTATCCGCTGATGGCCGACTTACCTGACTATCGCACGCGTCAGGTCACTAAAGCTTTCACGCACGTAGGCTGTGACTATGCAGGTCCTCTGCCGTACGTTCCTGTGCGCCGTCGTGGCGTCCACAGTGCGAAGGCCTATCTGTGCATTTTCACATGTCTTACGACTCGTGCTGTGCATGTTGAAGTCGCCACGGACCTCAGCACCCCCAGTTTTCTTGCCGCGCTGAAGAGGTTTCTCGCCCGTCGAGGACCGATTCAGATCCTGTACTCGGATAATGGTACATGTTTTAAGGGGGCTAACTCTTACCTCCGCGATTTGTACAAGTTTCTCAATACTGTGTATCGTCCAAAGTTGGAGGAAGAGTACGCTGAGAGTCGGATAACTTGGAAATTTATCTGTCCCAACTCTCCACACTTCGGAGGCGCTTGGGAAAGTGTCGTGAAGGTTGTGAAAATGCATCTGTTCCGAGTCGTCGGACAGCAGCTTTTATCATACGAAGAACTCTGTACTGTTCTCACTCAGATTGAGTGTCTCCTAAACTCACGCCCGCTGACAGTACTGAGTTCCGATCCCGCAGAGCCCACGGCCCTTACGCCAAGCCATTTCTTACATACCGCGCCTCTATTTTCTTTACCCGCGCTTGAAATCAACTCTGACCCTGTCAGTTTGCTTCACCGACACTCGCTACTGGACAAGTTGGTTCAGTCGTTTTGGAGTCGTTGGAAGATGGAATATCTACACGGGCTACAGGTTAGGCAGAAGTGGAACACGCCGTCGTTTCCTATCACAGCAGGAACCGTGGTTGTTGTGATGAATGATAACTCACCGCCCTTATCCTGGCCGTTAGCTATTGTGGAGAACGTCCACCCGTCTAAAGACGGCGTCGTGCGCGTCTGTACAGTTAGGACCGCCAAGGGAACTTACCTGCGCCCGGTCGTTCGTTTGTGTCCTCTTCCAAGACAATAATTAATAAACCGCATTTCGCATTAGTTTAAGTTAGTTAGTAATACCGCATCGCTTTAGTTTGTAACGTAAGTTAATAGCTTAACCCGCTTCGTCATGACTCTACGGAACTATTTATCTCATCGCGCGCATTGAGCGCTCCTAGAGTCATAGTAATATTTTTCTCTTTCGTCTTATTATCGCTTTTTTAATGGTGACCCATTAAGGGGGGGTGGAAATGGTAACGCCAACACTGATTATATAGATTTACTCTTATACTATGAGGCAGTTTGTATTTCCCGCTCCTTTTCCCACCTGTACATGCAGTGCTTTAGCATCATTCAAAAGGTGAACATGAGAACGAGGGAACGAGGACTGACAGCTGTCAGTTCGACGAAGAAATTGCACATGAAAGCACGTGTGTAACGGATCTCTCGAATCACCCCCGCACCGCATGACGAGCCCTTTCGTCTGACCGCCGCGAAGAGACGAGGATCTTCTCGAGCCTTTTCTCTGCAGTTTTCAATACATTTCCGCTCCGCCAAACGCATCCTTGTGTTTGATTACCCAGTGTAATAAGAAGAAAAACTATATTCAAATATTGGTCGCGCGACCCGCGTAGTGATACTCTGCTGTGTGCTGGTCGAAGGAGATTGGATCCCGCTGGCCTGCCCCTGGTAAGTGCTGCATTTCCCTTCTCTTCCTCTCTTCACCGCCTCGATTTTTGCCACTGCCGTTTTCACTTTAATTAACACGTCCTCTCGTATCGAAGGTTGGTTCTGATACCTTTCAGGACTGAATTATTGTTGGCGTGACCAGTTATATATTTTTGTAATCTCCCTTTAAAACCCTTTATTTTGATAGCCTACTCGATGGTATTGGAAATTTTTATTTTTTTGAACTCCGCGATTTGGCCCCCAAAATCAGCAAATTTTCTCTGTTTTTTAATTTTAATGTAGCCTATAACACTCGCGCCAACAAGACGAATCTAACGATGTATATTTCATCCAAATCCCTTCATCCGTTTAGGAGTTATGAGGGAACAAAGAAACGGACATACATACATACATACATACACGTCAAACACATAACCCTCCTTTTGGGCTTCGCCGCAGTCGGGTAAAAATAAGTAAATACGCAGAATTGAAAGAAGAAGTTACAAGATTATGGCAACAAGAAAAAGTGTATGTAGTCCCAATAGTCCTTTCCACAACAGGGGTAATCCCAAATCATCTCCTCCATAGCTTAAAATTATTAGACCTTAAAGAAACTCTCTTCATTACACTACAAAAAGCTGCGATTTTAAATACATGCAGAATAGTTAGGAAGTTTATGCAAATAGAAGAGAATGAAATAGGACCACCTTACAACACATAAAAAATACTCACACACATCACATACACACACACAAACACACACACACACCACACGCTACATTTGCGTTGGTTTCGACCCGTAAATGTAGTAAAAATCCAGTTTAAGCTGAGAAGAAAAAACACATTCCGAAAATAATAATAATATTCCACAACTATCACACAACGCCATCTAGTCCCAAGCTAAGCAGAGCTTGTGTTATGGGTACTAGACAACTGATAAACATACTTATATATTTCTAAATACATACATATTATAGATAAATTACACCCAGACACAGAACAAATGATCGTGCTCATCACACAAACATTTGTCCTGGGTGGGAATCGAACCCGCGACCTCCGGCATAGCAGTTAGGGTCACTAACCACTAGACCAACAGGCCAGTATAATTTATAATAATCAAAAAATATAATTCAAAAGACTCTCACTTTGTTTCTGATTTCTGAATATGAAACGCTGATGAAAAAGTCTTAACTTAGAAACAGTATTCCTGGTTCTACATCTACAATAATTATGAAATTGAGAACTTAAGAGGAGTTGGCAGGAGTAGTGAAGGGCTCAATTATAGTACAGTAATGTCAACTTTACAAAATGATTGCATTCATTAAACATTAACATAAATAAACATTAAATTCTTAGTCACATTTAAACAATGTTTTATCTTCCTACCTTTGCCCTATTCTATTTACGGTCAACGCAACACGTTTTCTCTCTTGACACCGTTCATGGCATTTTTACTCCATCTTCTCTTTGACCTGCCTCTCTCTCAATTCATGGATCTACTAGGAATGATCCAATTCGTGACCTTTAATCAGGAGACAATGTGGCGAAAGTAAAGCCCAACTCGAAAATAAACATTCCTCTTGCCAATGACATTGGCAAAAAAGTCCAGTCCATCAACAGCCATCCCATGATCCATCGCCGTCCTCCTGGCCACAACGTTACAGAGATCGAGTTAATTACACTTACTTCAGAGGGAATCAGAAATGCAATTAGTTTCGTGCGTGCGCCCGGTAAGCCGGGCTTTTTACTGCTCCTACCACAGATATAGGTAGACCTAGATAACGCAAGAGCAACTACTTCACGTGTCTCTTTTCGTGCCTAGCTTACGTACAAAAATCGTAAGTGGCCACTTTCGCGCTCAGTTTGCATTGGTGTATAGCGCTAGTCGAACGCCAGCACTGATGCAAAAGGCAGGGGCTGGGGCGAAGGAGGCGCCCGTACGCGGCAGCGCCTTTGCATCAATTTGATTTATATAGTGCTGGTGACGTCATAATAGGTAGTCTAAAAATGGCACGCTTGGTTTTCATACAGGTCGTGATACTTGCGTTATCTAGGTCTATCTAAATCTGTGGCTCCTACGGACGCGTCCGTCCCGTCCCTAACAAATGTCGTCTCGTTGTCGTTACGGGGCAGTGTCGTATAAGTTTTTTTACGATCCTCACATTTGTTTGCTGAGTCAGAAATTGGAGTCAATTACGCCGATTTTTTTTGATTTGTAAAATTCTTGGGTTTGTTTTTGCTTGTTTTTCTGTGGATATGTTATTAGCTTTACTGTGGTTATCAGTTTTGCTGTTTTTCTTATTAGTGCTAGTAAGTGCATTGCCTTTAAGTTGTGCCAGGTGTAGTAATATGTTGGTCTCAGCATTGTTTTCAATAAATGTCAATTTGCAGTTATGAAGTGCCAATATTGCGTTGCTCTTTAGAAGTTCGAGAAAACTCAATGTCATATTGCAAATTGTATTTTTATTTAATTGAGTTTTATTTTATTACTTTACCAAACTACAATGCATTTAAACCTGAACCTAAGTATTTTTTCATTTAATCACTTGCCGAGTTGTCTTTACCCATTCAATTTTCTTGTTGACCTCTGAGACAACAGTAACTATGAAAGTATTTTCAGCATCAACATTTTCATTCAAACACAATGGGCCTTCTATAAAGTTTAATTACAAAATATTTAACGCAACTATACCACCAAACTTCCTTTGTAATGGCGATCTTATGTCCAAGTGTTTGAAATTTTCAAACATATTTCGTTGTGTAACGAGGTCAAACGACAGAAAAGGGAGTTTGCACAACAACTGTTTACATAGAGAAGGGACAAAGGAATTATTAATCCAAACATTTTTTCATCTGAAATAAAGGGGAGTGACCTATTCTATGTAATGGCTGACGTAATTCTTCTCAATCATGATAGGGTTGGCTCGCTGTGAGGATGGAAGCTTTCCGTTGCGTATTCATTAGGGAATCGTTGCGACAAATGTCCCGGAATTATGTTTCCGGGATTATTCGCTTGCTCAAGAGAAACAAGATGTGACACTCCTTATCCTTTGGAGGAAAACATGTCGTCGTGCTTCGCTGTGATTGTTGATTTCATTATCGTTGATCCGTAGCCTCTTGTCAGTTGCGTATGTTTCTTGCTTTGCCTTTGTCTTGTCCTTTTTATTGGATAAATCGTTAATCTCTCAAGTTATGATTGTGATTGGATGTAGTTTATGTCTTGTGACCCCTATCTATATAGTAATAACCTATATTTTTCTGTGTCTATATTTGCCAGCAACTGACTGAAGTTGATGCGTCATTCGACAGCTTTGTTTTGGTTTATTCACACTAGTTAATGAAAAATCAATTAGATAACCCGAATAAAGATACTATTTCACCTTTTTTTTGCGGCGGCGAAATCATAACCCCTCCCACTCTTGGGCAGAGCGAATGGGAGTGTCAGACATCTACTGACTAAAAGCCACCCATGTTCCTTCTTAGCCCTTTATGTCGAGGCCGCGGTATCCCTTGTGAACAACCCGCAGCCCTACCTATTTCACCTTAAATCTAAATCATCACGCAAACACAATAAACCACTAATTAAACATTGACCATGTCATAAAACTCAGAAGAAGAGTTGCAAATTATTAATAAAGTACACTTTAATACAATTGCTTCAAAAACATTAACATTTAACGCATATATCCTTTCCACCTTTACATAAATCTGTAAACCTAATATGGTACTGGCACAGGTGTGGTAGCGAGGCGGTTCCAAACTAGTGTGGAACTTTTTAATCCTCATTAAGAGGTACTGCACTTTCAATAACAGCATTATTTCACAGTTTCTCAACTTTACAGTCGGGCTCAATATCACTTTGAGCAGTTTTTAATGTGTTTTTAATGTGTCTTTGTGCGAAGCGCGGATTGATGGAGAAGGGAATGAGACTTACTTACTTATCACAAATATGATGCATTTTGAAGACTTTTTTAAGCTTAACATTAACACTGAAAACGAAATATTTACCGAGTAAATTGTGTGATTTTTATATCGAGTTCCCGGAATTTTCGTAACAAACAATAAACCTGGTAAATAACCCGTTTTCAGTGTTAATAATAAAACTTTTTTAGGCTAGGTTTTATTGCCATATTTATAATTATTATAATTATAATAGGACATAGCCTCTTTCGATTAAAAACGAATAGGTCTATCATTAGTACTAAGTTGACATTTACTGATGATGTTTTAATGTGAATGAAGGCTTGAAATTAGCTGACACTCAATAATAGATTATAATCAACATGGCGGTAACCTTCACCCTGTCTTTGACCTTAAGCAATTCATCAATCCTAACCCCTCCATTCATCGAATCAACACATATGTCTCAATATCAACCCTTAACCGATGCACAATCAATACCAACTTAACGAGTCAATTAAATCGATTCCACTGAACCTTTTCACCCGGCTACCTTTTTAGGGTTCCGTAGGTTCATTATTAAGCGCAACCTGAATAATTCTGGCCGGTCGGTCGGTAGATAACCCTAATTTCATGCGTGACTAACTAAGCTTGACCGGTTCTTTCTACAGTAACGTGCCGCAAAATTGTCTCCTAATCCTGTTGTTAACCATGGGTGGTTATTGAGCTGTATATACGGTTGGTGGAGAATAGAGTTCATTTCGGCATAACGGAAAACTGTTGGCGTATCATGCTTTGGTCCTACTACATGACAATAATTTGTGATGGGATAATACGATAACGACCGGTGTACTGACGATCTTTGCAGAGTGGACGATCTTAACGTCCACGTCTATCTACATCGCTCTCACATATTATACAGGGTGTAAGCGAACCCTTTACGAAACCGTCAACCATGTATTATGTACGTCAAACTAAGTACCCCTACGCAAATATGATTGCTGGGAAACTGTTTTTTTTGGGGTTAAAAATCACATTTTATAGTAAAACTCAATGTAACACTCTTAAAACTTTGTACTACTGGCTGCTTCGAATAGTAGACGCGTCATGGAGGTAATTTAAGCTAAGTTACAACCTGAAAAACTGGTATTTAAACCAAAACATCTGTGAAAAATTAAGAACTTCGACAACCAATGTCTCCGTAACTAGGAGGTTCCCAGGTTTCGTCTAGTAGAACAAAAAATGATCGCAGTGACGGGGAGAACAAGACGTGTCTTTCAACTTCGCTGAGGGTACTTTTACAATTTTTATGTTTAATCTTAACATGAACGATGTAAGTCAGAAAAAATTCCGCTATGTCTGAAGTCGCGCCTCTACAACCAGTGTGTTCTGCCCACAATGACTTACGGTGCTGAAACATGGACGCTCACGCAGGAGGCTGTGTACAGACTAAGAGTTGCGCAGAGAGCCATGGAGCGTTCCATGCTAGGTATAAAACTGGTAGACCGAGTTCCAAACGTCGACTTCCGAAGACGTACAAAGGTTACTGATATTGGAAAGCGTGTTATGGAACTCAAATGGGGTTGGGCAGGACACCTGGCAATGCGTAGAGATGGCAGGAGGAGTAAGGCTATCACCGAATGGCGTCCAAGAACGGGTTAAAGAAATGTGGGTCGCCCGGCGGCGAGATGGGCAGACGATATAGTTGCCATCGAGGGAAAAACCTGGATGAGACTGGTACAAGAACGTGGCGTTTGGCACCAGAAAAGAGAGGCCTATACCCAGCAGTGGGTGAATTCGGGTTGTGGATGATGATGATGATGAACGATGTAACCAAGATTTGTAACAAGAGTGTTCATGGAATTACATGCCTATAATTCTTCACAGTACAGTTTTTCTGATATTCAAGAGTCCCTGTAATAGTCTAATTGAAATAAATGCTTTGAGTATGAGTGATTATTAGCAACTGCACGAGAGTCGCCAATAATGGAGCTGAATGATGAACAATTGGAGAAACCTATGCTCGGCAGTGGACTGTTGTAGGCTGGTGATAAAAACAATAACACAGTTAAAGTAGACAGACTCGCTAGCAAGGACACAAGACACTCATCTTACATACACACTCTGCTTGGTAAACAGAGTTAAGCATTCCAAGTGGTTTGGATATCTTAATGTTTAGGTCGTCGGAGAACACCCCGACTATATTTATATTATAAATTATAATATATATAGTATAATTATAAAAGGAATGTTACATCCTCCTTATAGTACCGACTGGCAGCTTATCAAGCTATCCCAAAACGGTCAAATTTTCCCAATCAATCTTGAACCTAATGCTATAACGATAAAGTTGAATATCTATTAAAAAACAGATTGTTGATGTGCTGGCGTTTCTACCTACTAGATTGGGTTTTAGTTTTACCATGAGCGGCCGTGTGATTGTGTTTCTACTCTTCACTATTGATATAAAACTAAGTCGCTTTCTCTGTCCCTATGTCCCTTTGTATGCTCAAATCTTTAAAACTATGCAACGGATTTTAATGCGGGTTTTTTTAATATACAGAGTGATTCAAGAGGAAGGTTTAAATACCTTTTTTGCACCCGTGCGAAGCCGGGGCGGGTCACTAGCTTATAATAAAACTATGTTATTCGGTAAAAAGTTTAGCAGCTTTCTAGTGTTGAAAGAACTTTTAAAATCGTTTGAGTAGTTTTTGAGTTACTTCATAACAAACTACCAATAATCAAATATTTCCTCTTTATTACATTAGTTTAGATAATTGACTGTATTTTATCCGCAGTCTGAAAGTCTGGAGTCCCCATTCAATATGCATATTACGACCAAACTCTCAATCTATAAACAAAACCTCATACAATTCTAGTTTTCTCCAAAGCGTTTAACCTCTTTGTGTTTGGCAACGAAACTATTTATCGTGAGGCGGTCTCAATCGCCCCCAATATATTTGAACTCTAACTACTGCCCAAATATTTCCTGCTCAGCAATTTATAGCTAAACATTCGTATCAATTTGTTTGAGGTTATTGTGTAATCGGTGCTCTAGATCAAATGAATCATTATTTTCGATATCTGCTGGTTTTCGAGTAAAATAACAGGTGAATATTCACTGATCGAAATTGTGATCAATACAGGGGGTCTAAAACGGCCACTTTAGCAGATCATAATAGGAATTGCGTCAAAAAGCGTAAAATGACCTTTCATAATAGTAACAGCGTCTGGGACCATTAAGGAAAATAGATCATAGGTAAGTAATAATAGGAAAACAATATGAATTGCGTTAAATTCGTAAAATGGTCACAGACGCAGTTTTACTATTTTAAAGGTCAATTCATATTATGATCTGCTAAGTTGGCCATTTTAGACTCCCAGATCTCAATTCTTTCGTCAACATTATAATCTGCCTTGCGTTTTTCACGGCTATGTTGGGATTGACTCCCAATTTAAGCGGATACAGCTGAGTACCAGTATTTTACACAGAACTACTGCCTATCTTACCTTCACAAACTTGGTAGGACCGTTTGTCAGGCTTCTTTCGTGTCATAAATAGATCGCGTCGGGTCGTAGTGTAACGATTATGGGTGTTGGCGAAATTGATTGTTGTACAATGGTTTTACGCCATCTATACGCGTTTTGTATCCTGAATTCCTGATAAGTTTTTGTTTTGAATATCGTAGGGTGAAAGCGCCTACGAAACAACCATGTATCTTGGGATGTTTGTAAGTCACAGGACGTCAGTTCAAAAAACCGTACTAAGTAACGTCAAGTTTAACAACATTTTTATTTATGTACCTATGTTGTAAAGTCAAGAAGGCACTTTCACTATCGCTTAACTTGACAGCATTTACTAATCGCGTGTCGTGTCGTGTCGACAAGTCGTGGTCCAGTCATAATAAAAAATTAAAAACACGCCTGCCATGTTAAAAAGTGAACTAAAAAGTCAAAAATAAGTCGAACGATTTCAGTGATGAAATGAGAACAAGGTCCCGTAATTGTATCCGAAAATGGAAAACTGAAAATGAAAATTTTAATTGCAGTCGGGGGGTCCTGTAAAGAAATGTTCCACCAAACTGTCCCTATTTTTGACTTTTTAGTTCACTTTTTAACATGGCAGGCGTGTTTTTAATTTTTTAAATTATTTGTTTTTTATTTCATCATCATCATCATCATTTCAGCCAAAAGACGTCCACTGCTGAACATAGGCCTCCCCCAGGCGTCGCCACATTGACCGGTCCCGTGCGTCTCTCATCCAGCGGTTTCCTGCAACCTTGACCAGGTCATCGGTCCACCTAGTGGGAGGCCTTCCAGCGCAACGTCTTCCGGTTCGCGGTCGCCATTCCAGAACTTTTCGGCCCCATCGGCCATCCGTTCTGCGAGCAATGTGCCCTGCCCATTGCCACTTAAGTCTGGCAATGCTTCGGGCTACGTCGGTAACCTTGGTTCTCAAGCGGATGTCCTCATTTCTGATTCGATCACGCAAGGAAACTCCGAGCATAGCCCTCTCCATTGCCCTTTGGGTGACTTTGAGCTTTCTGATGAGGGCCATTGTGAGCGACCACGTTTCGGTCCCGTATGTAATCACTGGCAACACACATTGGTCATAGACTTTCGTCTTGAGACACTGGGGTAAGTTGGACGAGAAGATACCGCGCAACTTCCCGAACGCTGCCCAGCCGAGTCGGATTCGACGGTTGACCTCTTTCTCGAAGTTAGATCTACCCAACTGGACCGTTTGTCCCAGGTAGACATAATCGTCCACAACTTCGAGCGTAGAGTCTCCGATCTTGATAGGAGTGGGTGTTACATGAACATTCAACATAACCTTGGTTTTGTCCATGTTCATTTTGAGACCCACTCTTTCGGAAGCCCTACTGAGGTCATCGAGCATTGCACTGAGGTCTTCCATGGTCTCAGCCATGACCACTATATCGTCGGCAAACCGAAGGTGAGTGATGTACTCGCCGTTGACGTTGATGCCAAGTCCTCTCCAATCCAGAACCTTGAAGATATCCTCCAATGCAGCGGTGAACAGTTTCGGAGATATGACGTCTCCCTGTCTCACACCGCGCTGCAGAAGGATAGGTTCCGAGGTCTGGTCCTGAAGTCGGACTGACATGGTGGCGTTTTTGTACAAACACTTCAACACCTCGATGTACCGGTAGTCGATTTGGCACCGTTGGAGAGACTGCAGCACAGCCCAAGTCTCGATCGAATCGAAGGCTTTCTCGTAGTCCACAAACGCTAAACAGAGAGGCAGGTTATACTCTTCGGTCTTCTGTATAACCTGCCGCAGCGTATGTATGTGGTCTACGGTACTGAAGCCTTTTCGGAATCCGGCTTGTTCGGGAGGTTGGAAATCGTCAAACCTGCGTGCGAGACGATTCGTGATGACTCTTGAAAACAACTTGTAGACATGGCTTAGAAGTGAGATGGGCCTATAGTTCTTCAACCGGGCATTGTCACCCTTTTTGAAGAAGAGCACCACCACACCCCTGCACCAAGCCTGTGGCGTTTTCCCCTCGAGTTTTTTATTTAATACTTTTTAATTATATACCGGTATTTTGACGCATAGACAATAATATGCAGGCTCATTATACTGCTTTATTTTTCAGAAAAGCAATGTCACGGTAAAGATAATGCAAAACTAAATCGTTTCAATCGGATCGTGGTTCGGTCATGTGGAGAGAATGAGTGAAAGTCGATTAATAAAAGGTATTTACAAGGCAGATGTAAATGGCAACGCCGGGACTCCCAAGAAAGACATACACTGATCTTATTGGTGCCGTTCTTCAGAAAGGACAGGTGCGTAGTACTCGTAACCGGCGTGCGTGTATGGACAGATATGTATGAATGATAATGTGGACGAGGCAAAAGGAATATGTAAGGATCGTAGCGGGTGGCGTTCTGTAGTTTCTGCCTACCCCTCGGGGAAAAGGGTGTGAGTTTATGTATGTATATAAATCGTTTATTTTTCGTGGATACTAACTTTGAGATCTTAGGTGGTTTAGTTCTTGGAGAGACTGTTTATCAAGGGATTAGCTAACGTAGATCTAAAACGTAACTGTTTCACGCGTCTAGATTTACTATGCTTCTGTTTAATGTTACCGTTTGCAGCTTGTGCACTATCACGGGCCAACATAATCATTGTTTGCGTCGTTTGATTTTATTAAAATGTTTTATGAAGTGCTACCCAATAAGACTTATATAGGGGGATAAAGGGATATAGCGTTGGTCAATTTTCCCTGGATTAACGATTTAGAAATAGAAATGAAAATAGAAGTACATGAACGTATTAAGCAGGACAGACCGGAAAAAGAACAGGATGGACGCAAATTTTTGTATGATTTTTATTAAGGGAAATTTTTGTATGATTTTTATTTTGGGTTAAGGGGGCGGGGGAGAGGCAAAGATATTGCTATCAGGAGGGAAGAGGACAAAGAGGCAGCGGTTCCATGTAAAATTCCAGTTTTCAGCTGCATCTAGTTAGACTGGAAGCCGACTCCAACTAGTTGGGGGACTTATCTAGGGGGATAAAGCGGTGGATAACCATGCCTGAATGGAGCTTAAAAGTAGGTAAAATTTCAACATTTGAGCTCCACGAAGCTTAATATTATGTTTGTCGACGAACTCGGTTTATCAATTATGTAATGCAGAAAAGTTATTAGAGTCCAGAGAGACTTGAGTTTTTTTGTTCAGGCCAGCAGAATTGAGAATAGAAGCATGTGGATAAGTCTGTGAAATGACTAGGAATGGCGAAAGCACGAAATGGGTGGATGCGCGAGCAAAGCGAGCGTGATTTTTTTTTGTATTGTTTTATATAATAGGGGGGGGGGGGTGAAACCTAGCCTGAATTATTCTTAATAATTGCATTACAAAGATTATATTTGCTACCTAGTTAGTTCACAGAGTTACCTAGTTTGTTCACAGAGTTTAGGTACTGATTTTGTTGTACATAATAAAAGTGGACTATTCTGTATAACTCTAAACTTACCCTAAGTATAAGGGGTTATTTTCAAAAATCAGGAGACGTATTTCTTCATTTCTTAGGAATCAACAGAAATTCAAGTATAGTGCCAAACAGTTTCAAGTATAGTACCTACCAAGATGCTGGTGCGGAACCATCGGTAACGGATCCAACTCGCACTTGCACACATCTATTGTTGTACTACACACGCAAAGCTTTATTAATTTGCGTTAGTAATGAGTTTAAAGTGTTTTCAATCTCGCACTAAGACTTTTCCATACAAAATTCAACCCTGAATAATCTTTTTTCACCCTTTAAATGTGGTTTTGAAAAACCTTTGAATGCATACATTATTATTTCGTTAAATGAATATTCTTACCATGTTTCAAGTAAATTGATTCACGCATATTGACTTTTCATACAAACTTTAAAACCATTCAGCTGCCGTCGTGGACGGATTTGGGAGTTGTAACCTAGTCAGTTTTATTTCTGTTATTACAAGGAATCTATTGATATATATCTTATTCATATCGAATCCCGGGTTTAAAATGTTAACATATCATTTGTTGAGTAGTATTACTAGTACACAATAGATATTAAATACTACTGTGGTATATTTTTGTAATCAGCTTAACAAGTTCTAGACGATGATTATATTTTTAATTAATATTTCAATAAAAACAAATTTAAAGTTCGTTTTATTTCTAAACCATGGCCACCCTATTATGTTTTTTGAATTTTTCTATAGCCTATGTCACCCGGGATAACGCAAAGAATGTAATGATACCACACACATCAAAATTGGTTCAGGCGTTTAGAAGTTACGGTGGAATAAAGAAACTCACAAACAAACAAACATACATACATACATACATACATGAACGCTAAAAACATAACACTCTTTTTTTTGGGGCAGTCGTGTAAAAAATCTGACACCAGGTAAGGCACACGAAAAAAAAATATAACAAACTATTTTTCTAAAACTCAATTTCGTAAACTAAGGACTTACTCCTTCTAGATTTCAATACGAAAATCCCTGAGACAAATCATCTCAGTATCTCAAGTCAAACAGTACCTATATCGTGAACTTTTGATATTGCGTCAGTCAGCGAACTCGAGTCCTACAATGAAGACTTACTGGCTCTGTTGTTCCCAACACTTTCTTATAAGAATATATTGCTTATGTCCCGAAGTTGCTCGGCAACTTTGAAATGTTACCAGTGATACAATTTCCCGAACTTTGTAATAGCTCCGAGATATTTTGTGAAAATACTGCGTGTTTGGACGTCTTATTCCGATTGTGTTATTGCGTATTGGGTGTTTTATTTTGAGAAATGGGGTTTGATATTTTTGTTACGAGTGAAAATTAAAAGTAGCGGTTATAGGTTATAGGTGGTCGTGGGTTCGAACCCAGGCGGGCGCATTACTTTGTGTAATTTATTTCATCACCACTGCTCTCAAAACGGTGAAGGAAAACATCGTGAGGAAACCGGCATGTCTTAGTGCATGTTTACGTACGCGCGGCGCGGCGCGCGGCGCGGCCGGCGACGCGATCCGCACTAAATTCAAACGTATGGCGGTGTATGAGTGCGTTCACGGAGAAGCGAATTTATACGCGATTGCTTGAATTTGAGGCGGCGGCCGCGGCGGCGAACGCGGCGGCGGCCGCGGCGACGGACGCGGCGATGCACGCGGCGGTTTATTCTCGATGAAGCGATGCCCGCGACGGAACTTGGCCTTGAAAATTCGCGGCGGCCGCCGCCGCGGCCGCCGCGCCGCGTCTCTATGTACACCGTCGTACATTGCCATACGTTTGTGTTTGCGCGAACGATGATATCTGCCGCTGCACGCATCGCCTGTCCGTGAACACAAAATTCGCTCGACGCGTCGCTCGACGCGTCGCCGGCCGCGCCGCACGCCGCGCCGCGCGTACGTAAACATGCACTTAGAACCAAAAATTCGAAGATATGCGACATCTACCAATCCGCACTGGGCCCGCGTGGTGGATTATGGCCCATCCCTCTCCTAGAGAGGAGGCCTGAGTCCCTGCAGTGGGAACAATTATAGGCTGATGATGATGATCGTTATAGGTAGCTGTAAAATGAGCACATGGCTAAATAATAACAGTCACTCGAGTCGATCTTCAGGTTAAACCGCGTTGGCCTCGGTTGGTCCGTCTATCAAAGAGCCTTCGTGCCCCGGAAAGTAAGTTAAGCTGTTGGTCCCGGGTGTCATTAATAGGCCTTTGAGCGAATGAGACATGTATCTCAGCTGTGGTAACATTATAGGCTAATCATTTACTCGAACTTGATTTTCCAATTTTCCAATAATTATGTAAAACTAGGATCAACTTAACTTTTCATATTTTATCCGTTTACCTCTGTTTTTGGAATGTTTATTTATCTAAATGGAAATTACAAAGGATATTTTACCATTTAGCATTGAAACAAAATAATATCATAATATGTTAATTTATTCAAGACTCAAATTTACGTGCAGGTACGGAGAGACTGATGTTACTACCGAAATAAAATTATCTCAATATTTCAGAAATAGTTTTCTCTTTGAATAAAGTAAGTTATTATTATCTAAATATAATTTAGAATAACGTTCTTTTCTCAAATCAGATGCCCTCGAGACATCTTGGAATACCCTGAAGCGACGTATTGTAACAAATTGGGCTCAAATTTAATGGTGTATGAACAGTAACAGGTTGCTGACCCATTAATAAAAGCCCTGAGTAACCCATTCTTCAGAATAATCAAGGCATATATCACGATCCTTCCCACTAGGGTTTATTTAGGAGGTAGACCTAAACCAATATGGCATCCATAATCCACTTAATCATAATTTTGTTCCCTCAAAATTATGTTACATGAAAATATCAGCGACAAATTGACAAGCCTAATTGGCAGACAAAAAATTCCCTTTCAATTTTTTCCACGCATTGAGTACAAAAGAGCGTTGATCCAATTTGCCAAAGTCGTCGTGTTTGTATCCAGTTTTATTGGCGTGTTGGCCCAATTATTGACCTACATTTTGCATGCTCTTGAGTTGTGTTTTTTTCACGCAATTTTCGACACGCTACTGCCATTACTTGTGCATTTGTGTGTCTTAGTAAGTGAGAGGAAGCCTCCAAATTCGAATTTAATGTGACACTTCCGCTTTCTCAAAAGAAAAACGAACTTTTGATGAAACCAGTTTTTTATCTTCCACTTATTAATAAATTATCACATAATAACAGAACGAGTAGGCACTGAATCATTATCTTCCGAGTTCAATAACTTCTATCTTGAACAAAATTTACGATTATCCCCCAAGGCCCGAAACAGAATTAGTTTTTCGCTTTTGCAATATCATCGATAAAATATGCATCCCTTGTAAAACTCCGCGAATGGTTAACCAATGTAACACTTAAAGGATTAATTACATTAGCATATTTTAACCCTCCAACTATCTACATTGCTGAGCCATCCCATTTAAGCGATTCCATCCCAAATGCACTCGAAAAACAAAATGAAAATGAGGTAAAATACAGAATTCGAAATCTGTTGAAACAAACATGAAGTAAGAAAGTTTCTTGAGGATTTCAGGTAAATAGAAGCCGATAGATATTTAATAAAACGTTTCGGAATGTAATGAAGTGTAAAATAGAGTTCCTTCCAGAGATTAGTCCCTTTTGTCGTGCGGCGACGGCGCCGACCAGGAAATCACTAGGAAATTGCCCAGTACCCTCCTCTGGCGCCCGAGGACTCGCTGATATGAACAGTTATAATATCCTGAGAGCTTGGAATTTGGACTTAAGTCATTCTTTGTATGTATTGTTGAAGACAAAAGACAAATATTGTAAAGTCAATGTTTTCTGCTTAAAACTTAATGAGAATAAATGAAGTACGTATAACGACAGTTCGTGTTTTTGTAAGACAAAACAGAATTACGAATAAAATAAATAAGTGACCATGAATAGCAATCAATCGTTGTCTAGAACAACAAACATTTTGAAACCAAAAACTAAAATGCACAGACAAGACAATCCATAATGCATCCAATAAATCCTACTTTTGTACAGTGACATCTACAAATACCACCATTTTTAATCAAAGAAAGTGCTGCAAATAATTCTTAGTACTACATCTTATACCGCGTCGTATCAGCTTTATTCAGCGTGATTTTTCTCATGAATACCCTTTGCTTGACCGCGTGCCTTCAAGTGAAGATGTCGAAAGTAGGACGAGTTTATAAAAAAGTACAGAAGGTCGGTACTATGACGTCTTAAAATAGTCGTAACTTAATCTTATTTCAGTGTGACAACGTGACAGAAATATACAAGGTGTCTAGCGCTAACTCTTTTCCACACTGGATAAAGAATAAGTTAGGACTGTTTTAAGACGTCATAGTAGCCCGGGCCCCTGATGTACACAATAAACAAATGCAGGTGCACAAAGAGCTTTAAACGTCAAAGTAAGAGTGAACAGGCATCTTCTGGGCACCCTCGTTCCATCATAGACCTTATCCACCACTTCCCGTCAGGCGTGATCGAGGTCAAGAGCAGGTCAATTTTATATTTAAAAAAAACAGCTTACTTCACTCACCGTAGCTTGGAAATAGAAACTTTATTGTTATAACTTTAATGTTAAGAAACTCTTTGAAATCGTTGCTCGCATTCGTTTCGTTTTTAATCTATAGTAGTCGAAAACCAGTCGCATGCACTCTAGCTCTGTTTGTAAAGCGTCTAGATATGTGCGCCCGTTTTTCTGGGTAGACGGAGTAAGCCTTCTGAAACTATTCTGTGACAAGTTTCCCCAGAAGACTCTTAAACACTCTTGGCTCAAAGATCCTGTAAGAAGCTTGGAGATCAAAAGCGAATGCACCGCTTTGCTATGCAAAGGAAGACGGTGGATTAAAACTATTATGTCAAGACAAATTTGTTTTTAGATGTTTGACTTGTTTCTTACTTTGGTTGTATATAAAACTTGGAAAAGTCGCTAGGTCCTCCGGTGATGGTTTTTTTTTCAATGAAGTTAACTTAGATATATCAGCATTATTGTAAGCAGTTAGTAGTTTTATGTACAATAATGTTATAAGCTAAAACGAGGTTAATAGGCTACTAACGCGCATTATGAGAACGGCACGGTTGGCGTAGTGGCTCAAACAGTTGGCTGTATCGCCTAAAGATAGTTGTTTTGGGTCTGGGTATTTGTGTATGTGAGTTTAAATGTCTGTGGACGCACCCACGATACAGGACAACTTCCTTTTGTTTTTAAGTCGGTGTCAAGAAAATCATAATCTCTGCCTCACTCAACTAAACATTTGAAGCCCAATCATTCTAATGATAGCTAGTAGTAAGATAGTTTCTAAGCAATCTGTCTCTTCTGTCGTATGTCTCAATAATCCTTACATTTTGACATCACGAACGTGTCGGTAAGTTTACCTAATATCTAAGCACAACAGAAGGTATTGTTCAGAATCACAGTAAAAGTTCCCCAGAGTATCGCCTGCAATATTCACAGCTACCCGCTTACTTCAATTAAATCTTCAATTTACTAAGGATGACAATAAGTTGAGCACCAGGGATCCTTGTAGACGAACAACTTGTACCTACTGCTGTGCCAATTAAGATTGGCCAATGTTGCGGTGATAGATTTATGGGAATTTATATCTGTAAATATTAACTCTACAGATGTTAGGTATTTTTAGACTCTTTAATCTTTTAGATTAGTTCGTGTAGTGGGGCAAAAGCTTTAGCTATGAATAAAGCGGTAGTAAGTAAAAAAAAATATCATGGAATTACTGGTATAATGATACTCAGTTTTCGTGATAATTACAAAATTATTATAAAACAAAAATCTAGTTTTAGTACTTAAAATTTATAGACCCATAATGAAGATTTTTTATACCCAAAAAAGATCTTCAAAGAGAACTCCCAAATGAGAGCTATTTACTGTCCCAATTTAACCAAAGGAACACGAAAACAAAACCATCACTAAATCATGAAACCAATTTAAATCTGTTACGAAACGTTTAAACTTGGGCACAGCGATACGAAGCACACTGCCGGGCAATCCTTGCGCTCATACATAAATACTTTGAACCATACAATACAGCTTTTACGAAAACTAACCGCCTGCACTGGCCGGGCCATTAAAACTTCGACGAAACCAACTTTCGTTCGATGTCATCCTATTTTAGTTGTAACAGTTTTATTCGCAGACATAATTATTATTCTTTTATGGTGATATTTTTGATTGACCCATTGCATACCGAGTTAGCTCGCGGCTGTCAGCTGTAAATTTTTGACAGTCGTTACTGGTAGTCAGTGACCCTAACTCTGATAACCAGTCTTACCTATCAGATTACCTGGTTCTTACTGGTTTGTGGGAGTCAGTCGCTCCAAGCAAAATACTGGTATTCAGCTGCATCGAATTCAGTCAAGATATTAGAGTACAATTAAGACTATTTTGTCTTACTTATTACTATCAATGTTACCATACAGAGACATACAGACTGAAGATAGTCTAGACTTACGTCTCCAGACTTTACATTTGACGTATAGTTCTCGTATGAAGGATGTTATGTAACACCGGATGAATCTACAAATAGGAACTGGCAGGTGGCCCATCTGATATGAACCAGTTACAGGAAAAGCTTTTGGAGTCGTATTACATCCGTTTCCAATAGGGAAGTATGGAAGAAGAAGACATGTTGCGCCGACCCCAAATAAATTGGGATAAGGGCAGGAGAATGATGATGATTACATCCGTTTCCATGAAACAAAACTCAAAACTTTGTTGTACAAGACTAGGACTTTTAACGTGGCTTTGTACACCCATGAATTCTTCATATTATTATCATAGTATTATAGAACAAGTTTAAAAATCTCGAACCCGACTACGAATAAAATATTGGTTTTTGCTCTCCAAGACCTTTCATTTGATACCAAACATGTTATGATTATCTCAATTTAATATTTTTGAGTTAAGTTTTTGACATTTAAATTCCGTCATAAAAAGAATTTATAAAATTTATATAGCCTATGTCACCCGGGCTATTCTTACGAATCTATTGACACCTCATTTATTAAAATCCGTTCAGTATTTTAGGCGCTACAGTGGAACATACATACATACATACCTACATACATACATAGACTACCAAAATCATTACCCTTCCTTTTGGCTTCGCCGTAGTCGGGTAAAAATCGAAAAGTTCTTATATTCATTAAATTCTACCATCATCCACCCTGCAAAAATCATCTGTTAGATACAAGGGTTTGAATTGAGCGTTATAGATGAGTGTCAGCCAAGGAGTGAGGCTTTTTTATAGAATTTTAGTCTGTCTTCAGTTTGTGATAATTGAATCAAAGAATCCTGGACTAAGGCTTACTCTTGGCCTTGCTTTGGAAAGTTTCGGTAAAAGTGTACGGTACCATAAAAAGTCCTAGAAATAGGTACCCTTTGAAAGTCATTGTAACTTGTTTAAACCGTCTACCACCTTCTACCGGATTTCTGTAACTACAGTAACTTCGCATATCGAAATTATTCCACATCAAATCAAGATGCATGACTCAGTAGCAAACTGGAATTCCAGCTTAATTGTTTAAACTCACATATCAGCTGTTGACTGTATCAACAACGTCTTGCTTCATCATTTTCACTAACTGGTTACTAGGCAACGCATTAACGATACGTTATACATACTAGAGATAATTATTACTGTTCGTTGTTGTAAGCAACTTCATAATTATATTATCAAGGAATGGCTTGAGTTGGTTTGAAATGGTAATATGCGTCTTAACCCTGGTATCAAGATTTCACATTGAATGTTAATTATTACTGCTGTTTGTTGGATTTTGTTTTAAAAATAGTGTAAGAAACTTCTTATTCTTGTTCTAAGTGTGTCAGATTTCTACTGACTAAAAACCACCGATTTTCTTTCTTAGTCCTTTGTGCCCGCAGCCCCGACTTTGTACTCAGTTTTCATTTAATTTTTATGTTAGCCTGTTCGGTCCACTGCCGGGCCAAGGTCCTCCGCATACCCTTTCAATCTCCCCTCATTTGGCCTACTTCAACTAATTAGGAGTAAATCCACAAAGTCACGTCAGCGTTTCATAAACCTACCTCGTTTACAACACCTGCCTTCAGGAACTGTGTGACTATTCTCACCTGTCGGATCCGATCTCTTTTCTAAATCATCGTAATTATAACTCCTCCCGCTATGGGCAGAGCGAGAGGGAGTGTCAGACTTCTACTGACTAAAAACCACCCATGTTCCTTCCCAGCCCTTTGTGTCCGAGGCAGCGGTATTTATTCAAACAACCCGCAGTCCCGATAGGACCCGCAGCCCCGATTGACGCCTATCTGACCTGATCCATCCTTAAGTGTGACCCAGAAACTATGATTAAAAAAACGAATGAACCGTGAAAGTTTTCATTTCGTATTAAAATATTTTAATTACAATTGATATTCATAGCCAGTGGATCAACCATGAAAATAAAATCGATCTAATTACTATTTGATGGCATTACAATCGGCACTATATAGTGGTAAGTTTTAAGTGGCCATTTTATTGTGTGCTTATTTTTTGAGTTTATTATGAGGAAACAGACCAAAAGGAGAGCAGCGGTGACGCAGAGGTGGCGGCCCCGACGTATGAACAGTAAGTCGTAGGTTCGAACCCAGTAGCAATCACTGTTGCTTTCAAAACGGTGAAGGAAGACATTGTTAAGAAACCGGCATGTCTGGGCCCGCGTGGTGGGGATTATAGCCCATCCCTAGAGAGGAGGCCTGAGCCTCAGTAGTGGGAACATTATAGGCTGATGATGATGATGACTTCAATATCAATTTAGTTTAGAATATTTTATGTGAAAGAACACTCATCCACTTTATACAGTCGATGCCAGCAAAGCTTTTCCCAGAAAAAGTCATGGAACTAAAATTTAAAGCTTCCGTGAACGTAAAATTCTCAAAATCGTCTTTATCAAGAACGACATATAAAAGCTTTATAAAGATGATGAAGTAGGCGAGAAAAAGTGCCACATTTTTTAAAACCTTCCTATGACTTGAGAACCTTTATGTTTTTATATAATCTCGTAACTTACGTAGGTACTTGTTCATTTCATAAGGTCCAGTTTTCAAGTATTCATTACTAGATTGTAATAAAAAATAACATAAAGGCTTTTTTCGCCGAAGGGTGAGGAAGAGGTGTAACAATTGCGAAAAAAAAAATTTTCTTTCTTTGTTTTTACACGACTGCCCCAAAAAAAAGAGTGTTATGTTTTTTACGTTTTTTTTTTTGGGTTTTCCGTCCCTCCAATATACAGTGAACCTATTGCCATCAACCGGCCACACATCTAGGCAGAAGAAGCTGCTACTAAAAAAAATCCTGTATCATATTATCTGATCATAAAACCCAGATACTCATGCTCTTAAGTAAAGAGAAACAGAGAGAGCAGTGTGTGAGCCCAGTTTACCAGTATTTATCAAACCTCTCTATACCTATAAAACCTCTATGTTTTTACGATATGACGTCACTCGATTTATAGGTAAGGTCCAATCTTTAAGTGGCTATTACGCAGACAATATCATTAAAACAAAGCATAAGATCACGCCTGTTCTGCCCGAAAAGTAAGACAGGCAAGTATATTATGGTAGGTTCCAAATTTTCTTAAACACCGAGATGGGCAGACGACATTGTTGCTATTACGAAAATATGTTGGATGAGGCTGGCATAAGAGCGTGGTGCTTGGCACACGCAAAAAGAAGTAGGTGCCTATATAGCAGTGTTTGAAGTCGGGCTAAGATTGATTATGATAGTGACACCTAATACTGGACGAGGATTTTTTTTTTTTTTATTGGGACAAGCCCGCCACACTATTCCCAAACCACTGTAACTCCTGTTAGCCAGAATCAACAGTGGCGACCACAAGAAAAGCGCCGAGACAATGAAGCTCGACGAAGTCCCAGAGAAATGATTTAACTGTCTTGGATCCCGCAACGAAATTAATCAGAAAAGAATAGCGGAGGAGTAGGAAAAAAAACTGGACGAGGATATTTACCATCACCCGGCGCAAACCAAATGCCAATCTACTACTGAAAAAACTAATGAAAAATCCCAAAATTATCTAGAAATTGGACCCAGGACCTCATTCGCAGCAATCGCGTAGATCATCAGGACAACTCAAAGCTCATATACCTACATTAAATAAAAGCACCATATTTTACCAAACCTCTATACTTTTACGTCATGACATCACTCGATTTATAGGCAAGGTCGGATCTTCAAGTGTCCATTACGCAGACAATCCCATTAAAAAAGAATGTGACATTAAAAACGTATCAGATTGTCCGAAGCTCGCCCCTTTGATGGGATTACCTCTATTTTCCTTGATAAAAGGAAAATGTCATAATGATAAGGTATCGGGCTCTGCTGAGGTTTTATTTTTGTTAGGTCAGTCTAGTTCGAGAACTGGGTAAGGGACACTATTGTAATCAAGTTTCTTTTACTTTGCCATGTACCATTGATGTTTTTTTTTGTTTTCTATTTAAAGATCTTTGACATTCGTTACAGGTAGTGGCCACAAAGTCTTACAACGAGTCTTACCATCATATTACCCATGTAAAATACTGGTACGTAATATTTATGTTTTCATACTAGACGCATTATTATATTTTATTACTTTCAGATAACACGTGGTTGGCACAATACAAAACTAAACTAGCATTCTCTCAATCTGAGCGAATCGGATTAAATTTTAAATGTATTCGAACTTTCTGTTCCCGGACATGTCAGCTTCCTCACGATGTTTCCCTTATCCGTTTTGACAGTAGTTACTATTACTGTTAGCCTGTGTCATCTAACCACTGTCCAAATTTTTCGATCCAGGGCCAATGTGACACAATCAGACACTATCCGCCTTATTACAAAAGGTAGTTAAACCTGGTTTAACTTAGACTTGGTTTATCTCGAATGCTGTCACTTTCTTTTGAATATTATTGAAGTGAGACGTCATGCGAGATAAACCAAGTCTAAGTTAAACCAGGTTTAACTACGTTTTTTAATAAGGCGGAATGTGAGTAGTGGTGATGAAATTAATTACCTAAAGTAATTTATCTGAATTCGAACCGGCTCAAACACATCATGCATACTTACCGTATGTGTTTGAGCCGTTTGGGGTTGAAACAGCCATGGGGTCCGAGTCCCGCCTAGTATTTCGGAAGATTGCCAAGCGTTTGTTCGACTCTTCACGTATCCAGAGAGCTGTCTCATTTATTGGCCAAAGAGGTAGCCATGTTGCCACCCTTCTGAGGACTTTTCCTATTGAATAATAGTATTTTCCCCTTTTGTTACTTGTACCGTCAGTATCCAGCATTAACTGACCCCCTTCTCACACCACTTCCTCTTCTTCTTTTTTGAATTTGAAAGCTGGGCACTGACTGTTCATATTATTTTATTAAAAACGAAATATTTATTAAATGTGTCACTCGAGTCGATTTTAATAGCCCAAAGTAAACAGAAAAGACAAACAAATAATATTTTTGGCCAGAAAATAAAATATTTGTAAAATATTCCTATTTATAGAGGCCGTCAGGTTCTGTTCAAAGTAAACTTAGAACAGTTTTCTTAAAAAAAAAGTACCAAATATTATAAAAAAAAATATTTTATTTACTTTTTAAACATATCCCTAGGCACCGGATTCCAGCAAAATATCACGATTTAACAAGTTTTTTTATTATTATTAAAAAATAACATTTTGTCTACACTACTGCGATTTCTTGTCTTCGGATTCGTCATCGCTGTATTTGGTTGGTGTCTCACCAGGTTTCAGCAGACGCCCCACAATGTCGTACTTCTCTGTAAAATGATATTTTATTTTATTAGTTTCATAAATATAATTAGCCTTAAAAGGGTCCCACACTGTTGGAAATCAAACAGAATTTCACAGTATCTCACTCTAATATTAATATTATTTGATCAGAATTCTGTTGAATTCAATAATGAAATTAATTAATATCTGCATGAGGTGTTTTTATGTGTGTTTCAGAATTAATTAATAATTATTTTGAACAAATGAAATATTGTTAATGATTTCCAGTTATCGTGACATGTATTCTACAAAAGATACCCTAGCGTTTGTTACACAACGAATATCCATTCGTATAGACTCCAAAACATTAAATTACCACAGTCTGTCAAATGTTTTTAATATATTTTTAACTTTAAATGATAAAGAATAAGGTTCAAGGAGGATTGTTCAAAATTGTCAGTTTTGGGTAGAAAAAAATTTCGTGAAGCGCCTCCATGACACAAAATAGTATTGTTTCTACTAAATGTATAAACCAAGACTCAAAAGGTAATGTCAGAAAAGCAAAGAAAGTGCAAGAAAGAATGGGCAAGAAAGTCCATGGACACTCAAAATATTGTAACAAAATCTTGGTAACATTATATATGTTGAGATCATTCATTTTTGTTCATACAAAAACTATACATCGTTCTCTCATGAGAACGATGTAGAAATACTAGGTATGTTAAAATGTAGGTACAATGTTTACTTCAGTATTAAGATATACTTTGTATCATTTAATGCATTCAAGGATAACCTTGAAACAACAGAATTAAATCAAATCATAAGAACAAGAATTCTCTCACACTGCTATTGTTGTTCCGTTTATTAATATTCTATTGTTTAAATGTTTGCTATAATGATAGAGTAATTAGGTACCATTCGTATTATTATTTTTATATTTACTTCAAGTACTTTTTTGTCATGGTTTATTCTCGAAGAGAATAAGAAAGCTGGTTGCGCTGACCCCGAGTAATTAGATTGTCAAACGTTTTTGAGATTGAATTGATCTTGATTCTAGACTCCTATATAAATCTAAATCTAGTAGGATCATTATTATATTTATTACTTTACTAGGTTCATATAACATACCTTTGAACTGGTCTTCCCATTCCTTGGCCGAAGCTGCCTCATCAGCAGTCAAGTCACTGACGTCATCGTACTCTTTGTCTGAGGCAGCTACTTGACCAGTAGCTAGACCTCGTGTAGCGTCTTTACCTGCGAAGGCTGAGTATGGGCCACCTGGAAGTCAAGAAATAGAAAGTGTTAATATACAAGCAACAGTAAAACATACATTGTACCTGTAATAGCTCGAGGGGTCAAGTAAAGGCGTACCAATAATACACCCACATGTTTGAATCCCATGTAATATGAGGCAAGCCTATTGCCATCAACTAGCCACAGATCTAGCCCCCGGACTGCTATTGAGAATCTCTTGTTGAAAAATTAAATAATACTTTGTTTGACTAGAAAATTGAACCTAGTTTCACCTATTTATCATAACATATTTATTATCAGAAGTGATTAGCACAATTTAGAGTACCAGTGTAAAATCTCTGAAATAGAAGAATGTTGCTGTTTTTGCAAATTTTTGCTGTCACAAAGATGGTATATTTGGCAAAGAGCACACTGGAGACATGCCAGAAATACAAGACGAAACACAAAATACTATTTCCTAATGCAAACCAATCAGCTGTCACAAAAAAACCAGTCACAAAACAAAAACATTTTGACTCCACACGAGTAACAGAAAGCTAGAAATCCAAACTCCTATAAATTTATTCAGAATCATTCAGAAAACTTCAAAAGATTCCCTAAGTGTATTGTTTCAAGAAGATTACGGGAAACTATTTCGTTTTGGTCAGAAAATAATATGTTGCGCGCAGGGGAGGAATACTAATACCACTCGTGGAACTGAGGTGACCGGTCTCGACACAGATGTGAATGATAAAAGTGATGTATTTACAAATATTTAGGCATATTTTGAACTGGTAGAAGTAGTTTTTACAATGGTCGAAGAAATAGAAATGATGGTTGATAGCCATTGTGAAGTACTCGATAGGTGTTGAAGCTGATTGACACAAAGATTGATTGGTTGATAATTTAACAAGAAGTAACTTAAAGTTATTCACTCAAAGACTAAAGGCATGAAAAGACGCAAGGTTGACGCAGGCACAAGATAAAGACTCTTGACAGACTCTATGTCTAACCGTACTGAGATTAGGGACATTTTTATTAATTATAAAAAATACTTTGTTTGTGCAGTCTATGATTTAAGAATAAGAGGCAGTATATTTCTTTATTTTAAGAGATTCAAGACATCTATTGTAATCAATAACTAATAAGTGCAAGTTATAAACAAGCTTACTAGAGTTTCAATTGTACAATATCATGCAAACAACCTAACGACCATGTCTAATGATTTATTATAATATTAACCAGCAATATTGTGATTTAATAATTGTTTTGGATTCAATGTACTCTTATCGTGTATTACATAATTTTATACAATCTAATGTTTTAATTGAGGACAGTTTCCCTCACGCGACAGTTTATGATACGAGTATAGTAACGGATGTTTGTAAAACAAAATGTTGCTGTAATCATTTTATTGGAATTTATTGCGTCTATGAATTTGCGCACCTCCAACCATTTTATGAAACACTAGCTTATGTCTGCGACTCGCCGAGTTCGATAATCGTCCCAAAGGGTGTGGTATTATCGAGACAAAAAGTATCCTATTTTTTAACCCAGGTTATAAACTATCTGTGTGCAAAATTTTATCTAATTCCGGTCCGTAGAATTTTGTGTGAAATAGTAATATATATCCAGACATCTATACATCCTGATAAACTTATTGTAAAGAGCAGTAAAAACACTCAACATACACTAGACCAGGGCCGAAGCCTTCAAAACTGGTAAAAAATGAAAAAAAATTACAGTAGAATGAAACCCATTAGAAAAGGAGGGGAATATGATCAAAATGAAAGGAAAAATAAATTACGGTCGATCCGAGTTCGGGAAGGGGGGGTGGGGGGGGTTTTAAGGGGGGAAAGCGGTTTATCTCGATTTCCGGCAAAACTACAAGTCCTATGGAAAAAAGTTAAATGGCAAAGTTGTAGGTAATAAAAAGATCTACAACTTTTGTATTAGCAATTTATTCACATAACCTCAAAGTTTAGGTGAAAAATTCAAAAAACCAAGTTTTTGGTTTTTAATTTTTGTCTTTTACAAAAAACATTTTTTTTTCACGAAATTTAGTGAAAACTTACATTTTTATGCCCTAAATACAAGTTGTAATTTTTTTTGATTAAAAATATTTATTTTTCACCTTATTATTGACTTAATATCGAAAAATCAGCCCTATTTTCAATCGAAAATTCTGACGTCAAAATATCTGCTTTTTTTAAAAAGTCGGTGGGCGTTGTGTTCCTTATAACCTCTAATTTCGGATGATGTATAAAAAATATACATTGCAATGGTAAATTTTCTCAGAAAAAGCAAAATCAGCTGCTACAAAATAACAGGTAGTAAGGGCCAAACCCTCCTAGCCCCTTCCCCACTTCTCTGTGAAATACCTTTTGATGGGCCAAAACTTTCCGTAGGTCTCCACGATATATAAATTATCTTAAAATAACAATAAATAGGCATAAAACAGCAATAAATACGCTTATAATTTCTTGTCTAGGCCATTATTTGGTAGTGGGTATTATTTCGCTGCAGCTGACTTTGCA
The DNA here is from genome assembly GCA_949316265.1 of Diarsia mendica. Classification (NCBI taxonomy): domain Eukaryota; kingdom Metazoa; phylum Arthropoda; class Insecta; order Lepidoptera; family Noctuidae; genus Diarsia; species Diarsia mendica. The sequence continues at coordinate 19,159,498 of OX438896.1, read as the reverse complement.
TTTTCTGAGAAAATTTACCATTGAAATGTATATTTTTTATACATCATCAGAAAGTAGAGATTGTAAGGAACACAACGCCCACCGATTTTTTTAAAAAAGCAGATATTTTGACGTCAGAATTTTCGATTGAAAATAGGGCTGATTTTTCGATATTAAGTCAATAATAAGGTGAAAAATAAAAATTTTTAATCAAAAAAATTACAGTGTATTTAGGGCATAACAATGTAAGTTTTCACTAAATTTCGTGAAAAAAAAAATGTTTTTTGTAAAAGATAAAAATTAAAAACCAAAAACTTGGTTTTTTGAATTTTTCACCTATATTTTGAGGTTATGTGAAAAAATTGTAAATGCAAAAGTTGTAGATCTTTTTATTACCTACAACTTTGCCATTTAACTTTTTTCCATAGGACTTGTAGTTTTGCCGGAAATCGAGATAAACCCCTTTCACCCCTTAAAACCCCCCCCACCCCCCCTTCCCGAACTCGGATCGACCGTAATTTATTTTTCCTTTCATTTTGATCATATTCCCCTCCTTTTCTAATGGGTTTCATCCTACTGTATTTTTTTTTGGTTTCAAAAATTATCGACCCTGGTCTAACAGACAACACACTGTAATAAATAGAAAGGAACACAGATTTAGATAAGGGCTCCCTAAATTTCCATCCACGCAAATGTTAAAGGAAAGAAACACACTTTTATGGGACCAGATTCCATTAAAAGGATTTTAATTCACTGCTTCATGCATTCATTTAAATAATTGCACGGTTTTATTTTTTTTCCATTGGAGGGCCTCGGATGCCTCGGCCCCTCACGAACGTAAAGCGTTTACGTTTTAAAAATTAGTTCCGAATTCGTGTTTGCTTGAACCGTGTCTAAATTATTACTTCCTTGCTTATAAACAGTAGTCGCTACTTACTGTCGTGTTTTTTAGATTTTAGTTTTTAGCTGAACCTTTTTTTGTGATTACCATCTACCCTTTGTGTTGGTTTTGTGTTTACATTCAAATAATGGTTTTAGATAAAAGCATCTTTGTTTACGTTGAATTTCTAATTGATAGCTAGATTTGGGATTACTATTTGGATTTTCAAGCTTTTAACTTCAAAATTTCATTTGTACTTATCTACAGTTTGGTTACTAATTTCACAGCCTAGCTATCATTGTGTTATTTATACTTATGCTATTATTATTATTATTCTTGTATTATTATTTTTGTGATTTCAAATACAATGTAAATCGTTTGTGAATAAATTGAATTGTTTGGTATTTTCCACCAAACTTTCATTTCAAGCACAATACAGAGGTTTTCACCTTTTCCTTAAATCATAATTATGCCTATATCCCCTCAAACACGATGACGTCATTCAAAATATAAAATCATTAAATTATAAAAACAACGTCGACTTTACCGAGGTCGAATCACTTGAATCGTGACCGTCTGTTTATGAAATCAGGGACTATGTATAATTACCGCGACACATTGAATTTTGAGACTTAACCGTGAGGATGTATGGTGCATTTTTGCAAGGAGCCACTTAGTAGCATAACGTTGATAAATGCACCGTCCTAGTCGACAGTTACTGGGGGCATAGGTGATTTCAAATTAAAATGTATGAGCTCTATTTTGTATAAAAAATATTTGGGAATAGAAAGCGAATATTTTAGCAAACGTTTATATGTATGAATAAACCATAATAACTTGATAAATAATATTTAAAAACAATGTTTAAATATTATTTTGAAGATAATCTTAGCCTGAAACAAAACAATGTGACTATTAACGATTTCTTAATTCTTGCTCAAACGCTGTGCGACGATTCTAGTTTTTAAAACTGGTGATCATAATGATGAAGCAATTAACACACAAAAATACGTAGAGCTGTTATGATAATAAGTATTAAGTTATCTTTAGTAGCGTTCTATAAATAGAAACGAAAAGTCACATTTTTACAATCAGTCGCAATATTATAGTAGGTACAAATAAAACAAGATATAGTCAATGTAAGTAAAATAAAACATCTCTATAACTTAAACTTATCTCTATGAGAGGAAGAGGGCTGTATTCTACCACGCGGACCCAGTGCTATTTAGTGGATATAATACTATGTGAAGGAAAATATAGCAAGCAAGAAGGTGTCTGTCTGATCAGAAGACGTGTATAATAGAGAAGTATTCAAGAAGAAGACATGCTATGCCGACCCCACATAAATTGGTATAAGGACAGGAGAATGATGATGTGTGCTTGTTTTCTAACTTAATGACAAAAGACTTCTTCAATCAAATGCCACAAATTCATTTTGATACGCATTATAAGTACTTTTTTCTAGAAAGATTCTAGAAACATACTTTACATAGTAAAATCACAAAATTCTTCTAGTTATCGGTTAGGACAGCAGATTGTGAGATAATATTAGATAAAATAGGTAAAGGTAACATACAAGTTGTATAATACTGTTTATCAGTACCTACGAGGAGTGCGCTGATTGATAATTTTATCGATGAGACGACGAAAGATAAGCGAGTCGATAACCTAGTCGGGGCAGGTATCGAAATTCTTGTTGAAAATATGATAATTATAAACGATGAAGTGAAACAAACTGATTACAACCTTAATATTATAGCATAGTGGAGACCACGGATGGGATAGAGGAATATGGGAAGACAACTAGGTGGTAGGACAGGCAATCTCATTAGTGTGGAAAGACTTAGAAGAAATCTACACTCAAAGGTTGAGAAGGGAGAGAGACTATAACAAAAGAACTAGGCTGAAAAGGAACTATAGTACTTTTACAGTAATTATGCCATATGGACTATTGATCCATCTTTTTTCGTTAGCAGCTATTCTATTTGAAATGATGGCTTTGAGTTTGGGTTGAAAACATTAATCACAAGCGTGTTATCTCCTGTTATCAGTTTCAGGTTTCAACCAATTTATTGATGGATCGTAAACGATAACATATGCGTCAGGAAACTTGCTATCATAAACCGTTCATGATGTCGTAAAAACTCTGAGAAATTATTTAACTTTCTTGTGTAACAAGTTTTCAACGGTATATCAGTTTAGTTTTTTAATGGCATGACGTGGTCCTGTTTCTGGAGTTTATTCATCATTATGACTCAGATAAAAGAAACTTTATAGTTTAAAACTGTGTGGAATTAGACTGAAGTTTTTTGTAAACGGACTATTGCTTAAGTTGAAAACAATGATGTCGAGAACGCTCTCACCAAAGCGGTCTCACGGTCTAAGATGTCAAAACTTATACAGGTAAACCGGTTTTGACACAAAAAAAAATGGTCTTCCTATTCCAAAAAACAAAGTTTTTGTCTTTTATTTATGTTGTCTTTGATAAACAAAAGTGTTTTGTTTTCAATATGCGTCCAGTCAAACGCTTGTCTAGATTCTCAATGAACTAACACGTAGAACTAGCTAAATATAGACTTGAATACATGTGTTCTGTATTCAAGTGGCATCTAAAGGTGCTTATTAGCTAGATCTCTAGGTCAAGAACGTTGTAAATAAAGACTTCCTGCTTTTAAAAACTGGTTTGTACGATTTTGAAATTTAACACTATCCAGTGCGATTGCGTAATCATTGATAATGTTATATTTAAACAGTTCTATTATTTACTGCATTTCCAACATCAGTATGAAGCTATGTTGACATATTCGTGTGCTGATAAATGCGTTGTTACAAGTATCGAGTTTTTTTTTTCATTTTTTTTTAAGTACAATGAATTTATGTCTAATTGTGCTGCTACTTTGTAACGACCCAGATTTTTATTACTGCGATTAGTTTTGCGTGATAGTTCAAGAGTTCATAGAGGTAATTGTGGTCATTGCTCAGACCACACGTCATATTTATGATACTCTAAAAACAAACCTACCTAGGCTGACAGGATGATTGAAACTGGGGGACTAAGTGCTCCACCAGTAAAGGATTATTGAAACTGCTACATGGACGAATTACGAACGCAGTTCCAGTCACGGACTCTGTCAGATCTTCACTATGTGTTGTATGGAGGTGTTCCCTTGTCCACAAACGTTGTCCGTAGCAGCCTAATCTAACCTTTATGCAAACAATGAGTGAGACATTGACGTTTATTTTATCACTGGCCTCATGTTATTCGTAATTGCCTAGTCATTCTGACAATGCTTTGCAAAGTACGTTGGAAAAAAACTTGCTGCGATAACCTTATACTATTTTGGGACACTGAACTTTAAATCATTAGGGTCCAAAGGTTATCTTTCATGGGAGTCTGTTACCGTCAAATTACTTCGAAAGTTCTGCTGTCCATCGTCGGAATTAGATGATAGTAATGCACCTCTTACAGTGCATGGAGTATAAGAAATGCTATCACTAAAAATAAAAGAAGTAGCTCAAATATGTAGTAGATTATAAGTCTTATAGTCACATACTGTGTTTTCTGCCACTTTAATTTCTATACTATATCGTTTCAATAGAGTTCAAAGTTAGTCTTTTCTGGCTTTAATCATTATTTATTAAAAACATATGCACGTGTAAATGTTCGAAAAACCGGTTGGCATTCGAGACTACGTTACTTTACGAAACAATGTTGTTTTTTAAACTACTAGTGGTACCCCTCGGACCGAGAAATAAAAAAAAACTGAATACGTTAATGTTTAATGTTTACGTTTTGCTTCTCGCTCTAACACAAGGTAGAGACAGGGATGGGTGAACACCAAACCTCGTTGGTGCTTCTATGAGAATCACACAAGTTGGAATTTTAAATCAAATTATATGATGCTCAATATAATGGGGACTAAAACAATGGACTCTATTCATATTGTTTTTTATTTGTTTGGTGTGTTAGTATGTTAAATATTTAGCTTATAATAACTTAATGGTATTATTGTTAGCATGAGTTAATTCCTAGTGTTAAGGTTTACCTTGAATCGTTTTTTATCTAGATGTTGATACTCCGAAAAATATCACTCTAAAGAATGAACATCACTACGAAATCACAGAAATCAGTTTATATTACGAAACTGTTTCCTAGTGCGATTCCTTTATGTGTATTGGGATAGCAAACAACGTCACTAAATAAAAAAGCAGTTCCTACACACTTTATGACGAGTGAAATCGTAAAACTACGCACATTTTATTGCGCACGATCATAACCTTAACACGGCAACCGGTATAACCCTACCAAATAGAGAAGACACTTACCGGGACCGTAAAATCTCTTGCCCTTGGTTACATCGAAAATGATTCCGTTGACAGCGAGCAACACTCTGCCGTCAGGTTGCGTTCCATCGAAATTCTTGATCTCAGCTACTGTCAAATCCTTCTTCAGCTTCGGTAAACTTGGAGGCGGTGCAGCCACAGTCACATCGGATTCAAAGTTCGACTTGATAATCTTATACACGAGGTACACAATGATTGCTATTAACACAAGGTTTAGTGGGCTCATAAGTTCGTCCCATAAAGTAGGAGCAGCGGTTTCTTCTGACATTTTGATACGTGTGCTAGCGCCGGCCGCGGTTACAAAACTGATCTATCGTCACGTTATCAAGCTACTATAAGGTCAACGAGTGTAAAGCCGTCACTAGACGTGTATGTTTTAAAATTCGACGGGATATTTACTGATATTTGTAATGTGAAAACTGCTGTTATGACAATCTTTGTTTATTTAACTGTGCTGCATGTGCATTGTTGGCCGTGGTTAATGTTCCGTTTAGTGATTTTAAAGCGATTTAGCGCTGCAAGTGCAATTACTGCATTCGCTTCTTTGTTGCTAATGATGTTACTTTTATGAGCGTATTTTAGTCTGGAGTTGACTTTGAATATACTAGTAGAACGTCTTAAATGGTTAACTGGAAACAATTAAGTGAATCATAACAATTTATTGTTGTTTATATATGCTTACAATTATCACTAGGCATGTTATGTATCGAATTTTCTTAAATCTGTCTATCTCAGTACCAAAAATCAAAGTCACGTTTCTTTTTTGCGTTTCATCGTGATGTTCACCTAAAATCTCTAAAACTTAAACATTGTCATGACATGACATTTTTTTGGAGAAACTACGTTTTAAAACCAAAACACCTCCGAAAAAGAGAAACATTATTTTCTCTCTCATAATATTTTCAAAACACAATTTCTATTTTCACCGTAAATATCTTTACGCCACAATATATTTCATTTTTTCCAGCGGCTTCATAATCTGACAGGCGATGGACTCAGCGCATTTTATGAATGGGGAACGAACTAGGAAATCGTTGGCTTGAATAATAACCAGTTTTTAATTATCATATCGTACGAGGAACGTGTATGTATATACTTTGTACTTAATGGACTTTGTGCAAAGTAGTGAAGAATATAAATGAAATACGAATAGAATCTGTGTCAGAGAGATAATAATATTATGATATGTTTTTGTTTTTGATGTGGATTTTTGCTGCTGTTAAGCATGGTTGTTGACAGATTATTTTCAGAAGTAGCTGGTTTCTTACATACGTCCAATATACGTAGGTATATAGATATACAAAACATCACGCATGTAATCCCCGAAGGGTTAGGCAAAAGGGGTATCTATGAGAGCACCCACATTTCATCAGTTCTGTTTAAGTTCCATATAAAAGGGGGCGAACCTATTGCCATCGACCGGGCACAAATCCAGTCTCCGGGCTGTGCTACTACAAAGTTCCTAACAATCTAATATTACTTAAAAACTATTAAATAAACTTACATGAAACTATAAAACGGCATCAAAAAACTGCTCCTCAATGCTGTCAGCCCGAAAAGGGAATCGAACCCACGGCTTCATTTTCAGCTGTAGCACTTACAGCCATCACACCAACTACGAGACAGTAAAGTGACTGGAGATTTGATTGCACAAAGTAGTTCTAAAATGACTTCAAGAATCTCTCTTGTAGCTAGCAGCTCAACTCCAGTATTGTGTCTCGTATTCTCTAACTAGACTTTACTACTAGATTATTTGACAGGTATACTGGTGAGTCAACGTATTCCTTGCAGGACGAGATAGTAGAGTTAAAATGCACCAAACTAAACCACCAAAATAATGTTCTACCGATATTCAGTAGCTTTTGGGTTAGAATGATTTGACTAAGGTTTATATGAAATTTTTGCATTTTGATTTCCCCAGCTCTCTTACTTCTTTATGGACCATGAGCTTTTGGGGTAATACTCGTATTAAAAATCTACTAAATGAACCTTCATAAATCGTGACGATTCTGAACTCGTAAATATTGTTCACTCCGTATTTACGTTTTAACGATCCAATATCGATAATAAACATAATTTTTAGGGTTCCGTACCTCAAAAGGAAAAAACGGAACCCTTATAGGATCACTTTGTTGTCCGTCTGTCTGTCTGTCTGTCAAGACCTTTTTTCTCAGGAACGCGTGGAGGTATCAAGCTGAAATTCATATCAAATACTCAAGTCTATGGTCTCTTGGAGCTGTGAAAAAATCAAACTTCTAAGTCAACGCGATCAAAAGATACTCCCGTTTATGCCGCAAATTTTCGACACTCGCAAGGGAATCAAAACCTACAGGGTACTTCCCGTGAACTCAGAATCTTGAAATTTGGTACGAAGCAACGTCTTATAGCATAGATAAAGGAATAATTACGAAAACCATAAATTTTTAGTTACATCAAGATACTCCCGTTTATGCCGCAAATTTTCGACACTCGCAAGGGAATCAAAACCTACAGGGTACTTCCCGTGAACTCAGAATCTTGAAATTTGGTACGAAGCAACGTCTTATAGCATAGATAAAGGAATAATTACGAAAACCATAAATTTTTAGTTACATCACATAATATATTTTTTTTACGGAACCCTCGGTGCGCGAGTCCGACTCGCACTTGGCCGGTTTTTTTGATTTCAGTGGCCATTTGAAGTGTATTTTGATAGTCATTTTTCAGGCAGTCTGAAAGCATGGGCATTTTTTCTAGGAATAACCTAGTATGACTATTGTAAATATCACAAAGAGGGAGCGAGTAAAGCAGCGGTGCCCCAGGGGTGGTGGCCCCGACTTACAAACACTAAGGCAAGGGTTCAAACCCAGGCAGGCACATTACTTTCTATAATTTATTTTATTACCTACCGCTGCTCTCGAAACGGTGAAGGAAAACATCGTGAGGAAACTGGCATGTCTTAGAACCAAAACATTCGAAGACATGCGACATCTACCAACCCTCACAGGGCCCGCGTGGCCCGCGTGGTAGATTATCGCCCTTCCTTTCCTAGAGAGGAGGTCTGAGTTCCGTGGGAAAATTATAGGCTTATGATGAAGTATCATAAAATCTGATTAGAATTAATATCTTGATTTGCTTGCTTTACAATTAGGCTGGTGTTAGGTCACTGTTGTCGAAGGTAGAATGGCTGTGAAGGGCCTGAAGTTTCCTGATTTTGATCAACCGATTCTTTCACAGTTACTTTGAGTTTACGTTAATGCACCAAACACTATAAAATACAAAATCACCATGAAATTGCAATATCGTATGATAATTAATGAACAAGCAAAAATTGGTATACGATGATTTAAATTTAACACAATCCATTTCCGATTAATTATGCAGCTATTAATGTACAAGTTATCAGAACGTGCAATGGATGTAAAATCACAGTTGACCCGACAGTTATTATAATGATCTTTTCTCGTGTTTGTATACAGTATTGCAGCATAGCATCATGACTGGAACAAATTTTTGAACTGGGACATTCACACGTTGCTTTAATCTAAGAAGATTATTGTGATTATAATATGAAGAAATAATAAATTAAATTAAATCACTTAACTAGTTAGACTGCGGAAACCTGACAAATGGCACTAAATGTTATGCAAAATATATTTTGCTTTTATTCGCGATTTCCGCAAAAAAAGATCCCGCCCGCAAAAATATGCATATTATGCAGGAAAAGCAATAATAATGAATATGTATAGTGTTAACTGACTCGTTGGTCTAGTCGTCTGACTGCTGAGTATGGAGACCTGGGAATTGAACCCAGGACCCTATGTTCCCTATCATATGGTTGGGTAAAGTGTTATTGGGTTTTTGCGTCAGGAATATCTCTGTAGTAGCTACGGAGTGTGGATTTCTACCCGGGTGGGCTCGCCTCCTTTTACATGGGACTATAACATAACTGGCTAATTGTGGGTAGGTACACCTCTGCTTAACTCTGTGAGGATAACAGGCGTAATGTTATGTTATGTATAGCTTGATGTGTCCCCGTGTGTACGAATCTATTCTTCTTTCAGTTCTCATAGTGTTACAGTTTTGCTGTATGACGTGATCGACAATACACGTGTTAAACATAGTTGACGACATATGCACATGTATAAAAACATAAACATCCTAAAAGCCGTTATTTTGGATCAAGGTTAGGCATAATATTATCAATAGTTTGCTTTTCATCTGCATAGTAACATGAGTTTACATTTTATCTGACGGTCTCATGATGACTGACTTTTTCGATGATTTTAATGATGACAGTCAATATTTTATAGTCTAAGCATATTAAAGCCTACCCATTCTGATAAATAAATGAAGAAACAAAATAATAAACAGAAACTCAAACAATAATGAACAAATTCTTCCTATCTTTTTAATTAACTAGAAAAATGACAATGCAACACTACACTTAACAATTGAAATACAAAAGAGTATAATCCAATTAAATTGAGCACAAGTTTCAATTGAATGAATTTCGGTCGAATTTTAAGTTACTCCCAACAAGCCGATTAAAACTTTATAAATTTTTGTATCGCTCATTTTAAAATCGCCACTGCATTGTTTCGAATTGCCGATTATAGAACCCAATTTAATTGGATCCCTGACAGTTCAATTAAGTTGAACAATTTTTGATCTGTTCTCGGTGGCCTTTATGAGTGGTTTATTGTTCTTTGGCTTATTTTACTGATTGTACGCAAATAGCTTTATTACTGTTTAATTATTTTAATTACGTATGGACAGAAATAATATGTTATACGTTGAATGTTGGATCAAAGAGTTATTTGGCAATTTAAATAAACATTATTTTAAACCTTAAACCTTTGTGGAAACTATAGTTTCGAGCTGATTGTGGTTGAAAATCTGGGGTCGTAGATTTGGAGTGCTCATAGCCAGTTTAAGAAAAATTTCGAAACGCTTAGTTGACGCTTCCCGTGAATCAAGGACTGGCTTTTACCTTGGCCAGAGACAAAGTGTTGCCATACAACGTGGCAATGCCGCCAGTCTCTTGGGCACATTACCAGCTTACAGCGTTGAGGAACAGTTTTTTGATGCCCTTCTATAGTTTCTTGTTAGTTTATTTAACAGTTTATTAATGACAAACGGTCCAGTTGGGTAGATCTAACTTCAAGAAAGAGGTCAATCGTCGAATCCGATTCGGCTGGGCAGCGTTCGGGAAGTTGCGCGGTATCTTCTCGTCCAACTTACCCCAGTGTCTCAAGACGAAAGTCTATGACCAGTGTGTGTTGCCAGTGATTCGGTTTAAAGACATTTATTTCTCAAAGAACATTTTACAGTTCACTTATAAGAGAAACTTAACTAAAATTAACAATAGGTAGGTTTACATTACATACGACGTTCAAGCCATCCAAGAGACTAAACGGTAAACACCAAGGTTTATCTATATAAAATAACATATGGTTTATGAACATATTCCATATCAAGAATTACTAATAATTCACTTACTGGTATACTAAAAAATAACATAATCTGAAGGTACAGAAATTTAAGTTCATAGTAAAAAATAACAAAATATGAGGGTAAGCGATCACAATTTACAAAACAAACAAGTCCAGCTGCCAAACACCTACCAAGCAAACATGGAAACAAACTTAAAGTGCTAGATGTGACAAGATAGGGCATCACACAATTTTTTTTTTTTAGCATGTAATTGGGTAGGCAGGTAGGTAGAAGTAGGTAGGTAGGTGGTAGATAGGTAGTAGGTAGGTAGTAGGTAGGTAGTAGGTAGGTAGGTAGTAGGTAGGTAGGTAGTAGGTAGGTAGGTAGTAGGTAGGTAGGTAGTAGGTAGGTAGTAGGTAGGTAGTAGGTAGGTAGTAGGTAGGTAGTAGGTAGGTAGTAGGTAGGTAGTAGGTAGGTAGTAGGTAGGTAGTAGGTAGGTAGTAGGTAGGTAGTAGGTAGGTAGTAGGTAGGTAGTAGGTAGGTAGTAGGTAGGTAGTAGGTAGGTAGTAGGTAGGTAGTAGGTAGGTAGTAGGTAGGTAGTAGGTAGGTAGTAGGTAGGTAGTAGGTAGGTAGTAGGTAGGTAGTAGGTAGGTAGTAGGTAGGTAGTAGGTAGGTAGTAGGTAGGTAGTAGGTAGGTAGTAGGTAGGTAGTAGGTAGGTAGTAGGTAGGTAGTAGGTAGGTAGTAGGTAGGTAGTAGGTAGGTAGTAGGTAGGTAGTAGGTAGGTAGTAGGTAGGTAGTAGGTAGGTAGTAGGTAGGTAGTAGGTAGGTAGTAGGTAGGTAGTAGGTAGGTAGTAGGTAGGTAGTAGGTAGGTAGTAGGTAGGTAGTAGGTAGGTAGTAGGTAGGTAGTAGGTAGGTAGTAGGTAGGTAGTAGGTAGGTAGTAGGTAGGTAGTAGGTAGGTAGTAGGTAGGTAGTAGGTAGGTAGTAGGTAGGTAGTAGGTAGGTAGTAGGTAGGTAGTAGGTAGGTAGTAGGTAGGTAGTAGGTAGGTAGTAGGTAGGTAGTAGGTAGGTAGTAGGTAGGTAGTAGGTAGGTAGTAGGTAGGTAGTAGGTAGGTAGTAGGTAGGTAGTAGGTAGGTAGTAGGTAGGTAGTAGGTAGGTAGTAGGTAGGTAGTAGGTAGGTAGTAGGTAGGTAGGTAGTAGGTAGGTAGTAGGTAGGTAGTAGGTAGGTAGTAGGTAGGTAGTAGGTAGGTAGTAGGTAGGTAGTAGGTAGGTAGTAGGTAGGTAGTAGGTAGGTAGTAGGTAGGTAGTAGGTAGGTAGTAGGTAGGTAGTAGGTAGGTAGTAGGTAGGTAGTAGGTAGGTAGTAGGTAGGTAGTAGGTAGGTAGTAGGTAGGTAGTAGGTAGGTAGTAGGTAGGTAGTAGGTAGGTAGTAGGTAGGTAGTAGGTAGGTAGTAGGTAGGTAGTAGGTAGGTAGGTAGGAGGTAGGTAGGTAGGTAGTAGGTAGGTAGGTTAAAGGGCGTTACAACGCCGATATAAAAAGCTAAACTTATGTGTCTAATATAAAATTTCTTAGGCCTTTTTTAAATGTTGGTATGCTTGTACACTCTCTGATTTTTTTGGGTAATTTATTGTATAGCCGAACCCCCTCGTACTGTATAGTTTTTCTGCCACACAGGGTTCTCACTCTTGGTACTTCTAGGTCATCTTGATTACGGGTATTATATCTACGAGTCTTTTGTGTGAATGAAATATTTGTGTGTATGTTGGTCTTAAGGATCTTTCGGATAGTCATGCATGTATGGTATGTATATAATTGTTGTAGGTTAAATAATTTGGTTTTTTTGTAGAGTAATTCTGTAGGAGTAGAGTAGTTATAATTGAAGAGGGCTTTGATGATTTTATTTTGTGTTCGTTGTAGGTGTTGTTGATTTGTTTTTGCAGCTTGTCCCCATACTTGGATTAGATATTCCAGATGTGGTTTGACTAGCGTGTTGTAAATAGTATGTCTTAGCTTGTAGGGTACACATTTTGCAATGTTACGTATGGCTCCGGTTAGTGGGAGTATTCGAGATTTTATGTAGTCAATATGCGGTCTGAATGTCAACTTACTGTCCACTATTAGGCCCAAAATACTTTTCATGCGTTGACTTTCGTAACGGTTGATTATTTATTATAAGATTTGGAAATGATGGTATTTTTTTATTCTTTGCTGAAAAAATTATGTAGGCAGTTTTACTAACATTCATAGTCAGGAGGTTTTGACTAAGCCATACATTCAAAATATCAAGATCTTTCTGTGCATCTGAGATGACATCAGTGATGGAATCGCCAAAGTAAAAAAGACAAGTGTCATCTGCATACAGTGACACATGTCCAGTCAGTCCAGCTGTACTAATGTCATTAATAAATATGAGGAAAAGCAATGGTCCCAGGACCGATCCCTGAGGTACTCCGCACTGTACATTGGCCGGGTCACTTGTAAATTTATCTAATTTGACGATCTGTTGCCGATTAGCAAGATAAGATTCAAACATTTTGTAGGCTGTAGAAGTAATTCCAATGATTTTTAGCTTTTTCAGAAGGATAATATGGCTAACAGTATCGAATGCTTTCTTTAGATCAATGAAGACACCTAGAGCTAATTGTTTCTTGTCTATGTTTTCTTTTATTTTAGTAATTAAATCAACAGCAGCTGAAAGTGTATTGGAGTGTGGACGAAAACCATATTGGTCCAATTAAATGTTTAGATAAGCGTGTATATAAAACTTTTTCAAATATCTTGGATATAACAGGCAGCACTGAGATTGGTCGGTAGTTTCCGGGGTCAGTTTTAGTTCCCGACTTGTATATAGGGGTAACTTTAGCTATTTTAAGACTGTCCGGAAACACGCCACTATCAAAGCAAACGTTTACTCAATACTCAATACTCAATACATTTATTGCTTCCACAAGTTTACTTAGATGGTAGGTTTTACAAAGTTATGATCATTGTGGACCCTGTCGGGCACTGCAATAGTAGGAGAGAGGAAGAGGGCTTTTATTTGACTATACCTATTAGAATTATCCTAAATGTATTATTTATAATGCAATCTAATTATCTATTAAAATATTTATTTATCTAATTTAAAATTTATCATTAAAGTATTCATTGAGATTATAATAGCATTTAATTAATAGAAATTGTTTTAATTTATTTATGAATATATTATTCTTTTCTATGTCTTTAATTTTATCAGGTAATTTATTATATATTTTGATTGACATCACAAAGGCACTCGTTGAGTGCATTTGTGATGTCAATCAAAATTAGTTTATGCAATTAGTTAGGTCAGTTAAGATTAGGTTCTTAATACATTTTATAGATTTTGTTGTGATTCCATCAATCCCACTGCTGGTATCATTATCCAAATTATCTATTATTTTTGATATCTCATCTTCAGTACAATGTTTCAAAGTGGTGAGTTGAAGGTCTATATCTGGCGTATTTAATGTAATTTGTGGGTTAGTATTAGTTTGTGTTATATTCTGGGCCAACAGTGAGCCAATAGTAGCAAAATAGTTATTAAACGCGTTACAGATTTCTTTACCGCTTGTTATGTCTTTGCCGTCAACCGTCAGTTTAGGAAGAGTACAGACATCGTTTGTCTTATTTTTAGCTAGGGTGTTAATCAATTTCCACATTTTTTTTTGGGGTTCTTCCTACAGTTTGAAAAAGCATTACATTACATACGGGACCGAAACGTGGTCGCTCACAATGGGTCTCATCAGAAAGCTCAAAGTCACCCAAAGGGCAATGGAGAGGGCTATGCTCGGAGTTTCCTTTGCGTGATCGAATCAGAAATGAGGACATCCGCATGAGAACCAAGGTTACCGACGTAGCCCGAAGAATCGCCAGACTTAAGTGGCAATGGGCAGGGCACATTGCTCGCAGAACGGATGGCCGATGGGGCCGAAAACTTCTGGAATGGCGACCGCGAACCGGAAGACGTTGTGTTGGAAGGCCTCCCACTAGGTGGACCGATGACCTGGTCAAGGTTGCAGGAACCCGCTGGATGAGAGACGCACGGGACCGGTCAATATGGTGACGCCTGGGGGAGGCCTATGTTCAGCAGTGGACGTCTTTTGGCTGAAATGATGATGATGATGATGATGATGAATTAACAATGTATAATATTTTGAATAATAACAAGTTAACTTATTAACATGGTCGGCAGGACTTGAAGTCAAACATTAGTATGTAAACTGAAGAGTTATGTATACTCACTTTAAGTTATGCACGAGAACTTCAACATTTCTGAGATTTTAATTAAAGTTTGCTTTCCAGCACAAAGTGCAAATCACACATTCTTACCTTAGCCGTAAGGTCGTAAGCTGGAAACCATCTTTAAATTATTATTTTAGAGCTGGAATCATAGCGTTAAAATAATAATTGACTACAAAATTATGCATTTTTTTATTTTCAAACGTATGTTTATTATAGAGTTTCACGTTCAAGTGTATTTTTTTAATTTAAACATGTACTTGCAACATAAACTTCAAACCATTAGTTAACCATTATACATAGGTACGATACTCCTTGGCAAGACTGTTTGCCAGACTTTTGGGCCACTGACTACCTGTAACAACTGACTTCTGTTGAATCTCTTTGTGTGGAGAGGACCGACGCCGGCGAGTGGTGTTCGAAAGTGTGTTTCGAAGAAATCACTCCTTATGGCGGAGGCTCCGTTATGTTTTGGGCAGCAATTAATTCGACGGGGCGTACGGAGTTAGTTCTCATAGAAAATGGAACATTAAATGCACACCGGTACATAATGGAAGTCCTAATTCCATATGCACAACCCGCATTGACTGCACTTGGGGAAGATTCCATTTTTATGGACGACAATGCTCGCCCGCACCGTTCTGGCGACGTGGAAGCGTACATGCAAGAAGTTGGGATCCGTTGTTTAGATTGGCCAGCTCGAAGTCCTGACCTCAATCCAATTGAGCATGTCTGGGATGTTCTAAAGAGACGGGTAAGATCAGTGCAACATGCTCCACGAAACATCAGGGAGCTAAAAAGAGTCATTGCAGAAGAGTGGGAACGTATTCCTCAACGTCATTAAAAACATCGTGGAAAGCATGCCCAGAAGGATTCAAGCTGTGATTTTGGCAAGAGGAGGTCACACTCGTTATTAGGTTATTACATTTGTAACTTTATTTAATTAAACAAAGTAAAAAAATCTTCTTGTCTTTATTGCCGACCACTTCTTATTGTTTGGCCGTGTACATCGGTTTTAAGAATTCATAGATTTTTTTTTAAAATTGCCACAGTTCACTTCACGCGTATTAATTTACACGATTATAAGTATACAGACTATGGTGAAGCGATGCGGGTAAAAATGCGAGGATTATATGCGAGTTATAGTATGAGCGGGAGAAAATATGGTGCGCCGTAAAAACAATCCAACCAGACGAGAGCTAAAGAAAAGCAGTTCACTCACCTGGCGATGGCACCACGAGGACTTGAGGATTTCTTCGTGGAAGCTTGACTTTAGGCAGCGTGCACAATGCTTGGTAGCCAGCGTCCGGTTTTGCGAGTGGTAGAAATGGATGCGAAGGGTTGCTAGCAAGCAAGCGAGGGTGGTTTTGCAGTTTTAATAACGCGTGAGAACGAAAAATGGCGGGCGGCGCGGTGGCGCGGACGCAGCGACGACAGCGTCTTGTCGCAGCGGCAGTGTACGGAAGAATGTGACGTTCGTTCGCGGGTTAGGTTCACTCGCGAACGGAGGGAGTGAATGCATTCCCAGCCCTCGCTGATTGAATGAATTAAAGGCGCAACCATCCTCCCCCCTTTGGAAATCCTTAGGATTTTCGAAACAAACGGAAAGGATAAGGAGAGGATCTTAGATTAAAGCGGAGCGAGGTCAAATGGATTGACTTAAAGTTTAAGTTTTAAAAGGTGAAAGGGTGTGGATTAAATTACAGATTTACTAAATTACATACTTAAGATTAACGAATTATAACTGTGCTAATTGGTAAATTAAGTTTAAATTATTGCGAAGGAAGGGGACACAACTTAACGACGGGGCGTTTGAAAATCCCTGCTGTAGTGCGTACTAACGCGACTCGCACGATTCCATCTTTACCCGGATATACTTGTTCAATAATTCCGGTAGGCCAGCGAAGCGGCGGTGAATCATCCTGGTGGATGAGAACAAGTAAACCCGGCTGAATAGGTACATCAGGAGTATTCCATTTTTGCCTCAGTTGAAGTGTATGCAAATAATCTACATGCCATTTTTTCCAATAGCTTTGGACTAAACTGTCTAACAGTTTTTTCCTGTTATGAAGGCTTACAGATGCGTCAACCTCATAGGCAGGCAACGACTGCAAAGGGGTTGTGTTTAGAAAATGCGCAGGAGTAATAATTGTATGCGGCTGGTCCGACAGCGCACACAATGGGCGAGAGTTTAAGACACTCTCAATTTGAGTTAATACTGTCAACAATTCCTCATAGCACAGTAATTGTTGCCCAATGCAACGATATAGATGAGTTTTTATGCATTTTATGTTGCTTTCCCAAATGCCTCCCCAGTGGGGTGCACGAGCAGGGATATTACGCCATGTTATTTTACGATTATTCAATTCAGTTTGAAATGCGGTAGACGTATCTTTAGAAGAAAGGAAAGTATATAACTCGTCCAATTGACGCTTTGCACCAATGAAATTGGTTCCGTTATCGGAATAGAGAACTGATACTGGCCCTCGCCTAGACAAGAAACGCTTGAAAGCGTCAAGAAACGTTTCCGAACTCAAGTCTGAGGCAATTTCAATGTGTATGGCTTTAGTAGTCAAACACACGAAGAGACAAATATATGCCTTTTGGCTTTTAACGCCCCTCCTTCGCGTCATAGTAATGTTTATAGGCCCAGCGTAATCAACGCCAGTGTGAGTAAAGGCCTTAGCTTCTTGCACCCGCGAAGGGGGTAAACTTGACATCATGGGTGTAGGATGAGAGGGCGCAACCTTAAAACAGAAGTTACATTGGCGTATGCGTTGTCGAATAATATTCCGAGCGGATATGATCCAATATCGCTGCCTTACTAAAGACATAAGAAGATGTGAACCGGTATGACAATTGGATCGATGGCAATCATCTATTAGTAGATCGACTAAGTGATGTCGACGAGGAAGCAACAATGGATGCCGACTTTCATAAGGTATATGTGCGTTTATTAGTCGACCACCTACGCGGAGCAATCCGTTGTCATCAACAAACAGATCGAGCTTTCTTAAAGAAGGAGAAGGTAATCTACCCTTTTTAATATTTTTTATTTCATCAGCAAAATGTTTGCTTTGCAATTCGCGAAGAATCACGAGTTCAGCGGTTTCAAGGTCAGAGACTTGAATTACCGGAGCGAGAGGTAACTTACGCAGAAAGCGCAAGATATATACCAGAATGCGTAATAATTTTTTCCAAGACGAGACTCTGAGAGCTAGCTCCAGAAGTATCGAAGAATCCAAATCAGGAATGACTGTTAGAGTAACAGAGCTCTTTGCTTCAGGTATAGAACCTTCAACAGAAGACGGTTTGAATGGTACAATTGGCCATTCAGCGGTTGGATGGCAAGCCCAAGGTGGACCATACCACCAAAGCGGATGATTAATGAGTTGCGAGGGTAATAAACCTCTTGATAAACAATCACTGGGATTTTCTATCCCATTGATGTGAAAAAAGCGGTCAGGAGATAGATTTTCCTGTATCTCAGTCACACGGTTGGCCACAAATACTTGCCACCGGTGTGGAGATGAATGAATCCATGACAGAGCGATCGTAGAATCACTGAAAGCGAAAATATCCTTTATAGGATAGCGATTATCAAAAACCGTATGTACTTGTTTGACAAGTTTAGCCAGAAGTAGCGAGGCACACAATTCAAGCCTTGCCAGTGAAACAGTCTTTAGAGGAGCCACCTTAGACTTAGCGCATACTAAATGAATGGATATATTACCGTTAGGGTTCGTTACGTGCAGGTATAAGACGCAGCCGTAAGCCTTCATACTAGCGTCTCCAAAGCCAAGCAAATTTATAACACAGTCGGCCGCGACACCTAAGTGGCGAGGTATTTGTAAGTTAACTAATAACGGTAATTCTGATTTGAGTTTAACGAAACATTTAGTAATGAGTTCCGGGGGCTCTTCATCCCACCCCACCTTAGAAAGCCAAAGATCTTGTATAAGAAGTTTTGCGTAGAGAATGACAGGTGCGACGAACCCGAGCACGTCAAATAGGCGAGCAATAGTTGACAATATAGCACGTTTGGTGTTACACGTAGTCGCGGCGGCGGTAGTGAACGAGAACACATCAGAAGTAGGTATCCATTTTAAACCTAGAACCTTCAGTGTGTCATCATCATCTGTGAACTCGATCACAGCACGATACGACTCCGGCAAGTGAGCGAGAAGTTCCGATGAGTTGCTCGCCCATTTGACGAGATCAAATCCACCGAACTTGAATAAAGCGAGCAGCTCGTCAGCTAAACGAGTACCATCTTCGGCAGAATGTACAGAAGTTGTTAGATCATCCATGTACAGTTCTCTCATGGCAACATCTGCCGCGAGAGGAAAGCGTTCGCGATAATCCTCCGCCAATTGACGGACGGTACGCATTGCCAAAAATGGACTCGAGCGGAGGCCGAAAGCCACAGAATTAAATTGGAAAATACGAATACTCTCGGTATCATTAAAGCGATATAATATTTTTTGATATTTACGATCTTTATCTGACAATGAAATTCTAAGATACATTTGACGTATATCAGCTGTAATTGCTACCTTAAAATATCTAAAGTTTAGCAAAAGCGAAAATAAGTCTGCCTGCAAATTAGGCCCTGTATGCAACAAGTCGTTGAGCGACTTGCCGCTATCAGTTTTAGCGCTTGCATCTAAAACAATGCGGGTTTTTGTTGTCGACTTCTCAGGCCTTACAACTGCGTGGTGCGGGATGAAGTAGCCTTCATTTATAGCGGACAAAGAATGAGGTATTTCCGACAGATAACCCTTATCTATATAATCATTTATTACGTCGTTATAAGCTTGACGTAAAGCGGGAAGTGAATGAAACTTTCGCTCTAGCGCGGACAATCTACGCTGAGCGTGAATGAAGGAGTTACCTAAAGACTTAGGTTCACCTTTAAAAGGTAACGACACAATATATCGCCCACA
The DNA here is from genome assembly GCA_949316265.1 of Diarsia mendica. Taxonomy (NCBI): domain Eukaryota; kingdom Metazoa; phylum Arthropoda; class Insecta; order Lepidoptera; family Noctuidae; genus Diarsia; species Diarsia mendica. The sequence continues at coordinate 19,139,674 of OX438896.1, read as the reverse complement.
TGAATGTCGCGAAACGGTCGATTTATAAAAATCTTCACATTCTTGATATTCCGGACCCTTTTTGTTAACAGTAGGTACTTCCTCGATTTCCCAGAATTTTAAAATTAAATTATTTAAATTATCTACTAACGGGCCGAAGGACCAGGCTACACTGTCATGGTTGACAGAAGGTACCTCACCCATGACAATATAGCCAAGCGTGGTTTCTAAAGCATGAGGTATGAAGCGAGCGGTGATCGCAGAATCAGCTGATTGAGAGGTAGATGCTGGTATAACCTTTTTCCCTAGCAACACAAACGCGAACATTTGCGTACCAAGAATAGCGTCTATATTCCCAGGTACGTCCCAACATTCATCTGCGAGCGGTAAACCTATGAAATGATCCATCACGGACCTTTGTACCGCGCGAACAGGCAACGGATCAGCTATGTGATCAATCACTAACATGGTTAATTCGTATTGAGCGTCACTTACGCGCGACTGTATTGTAAGAGACACGTAACCCTTAATGGGAGTGGAAATCGTACCTACTGATTTTAAAGACGAGTTAACAAGCGGTTGAATATTTAGTTTTAATTTTCTACAACATGCGAGAGTGATAAGGTTGTTTTGTGAACCACTATCCACTAAACATCTTATAACAAAGCGTTTTCCATTTATCGGAACATAAACTTGTGCCGTTGGTAAAACAACTGACGTTTTCAACTGGTCACAAGATAAATCTATACTATTATTACGCGACGTCAACGCGATCGAATTCTTAGAATTAGTACATTCATTCAACCCGACACACGAAGATGTCACGACCGGCGACGCGCGAGCGACATGGCTGCTATGCATACACACCGACTGAGGGCTGCTGTCCAGTGCGCGAGCGCCCGGCAATGGCGACGGTTCCAATACACTAGGTTGCGATTGTTGCGAGCTTGTCTCGCGATTATTAAAATGCAACAATGAATGATGCTTTTTGTTACAGTGTTTACAAGTATTTGTAGAACCACAATTAAGGGTGGAATGTTTACTACTAAAACAATTGATGCACATTTTATTCTCTTTTATGAACTTAAAGCGATCTTTTACATCTAATTTTTTGAATTCTGAACACTCGTATAAATGAGTATGTTGAGATTTTTTACAAAACTTACAAGTGGGTACATTATTATTAACTTCATTTTCTGTTACTGCAAAACTATGCGAAGTTTTCGTTGCAGAAGAACGCGACCTATTTTGTAAGTTAGTCCCCTGATTATTTTGCGGTGACGTGGTTTGACGAACAGCTGTTGTTCGTTCAAGAACCTTTATGTGATGCCGTACGAAAGTAACTAAATCATCACTTGTGGGTATATCTTTCTCGCGGGCGGATAACTCGAAACTTTGTAATACTTGAGAATCTAACTTTTTTAAAACGAGATGAGTAAACAAGAAATCGGATAAATCGCCAATGTCTAACAGTCTTAACGCGGACCAAGATGAGTGAACTCTTTCAATAAAATCATTTAATTGACCGGGTGAACCCGAGGTAGGTTTTATGTCAAGTATATTATTTAAGTACATAGACCCAAGTAACCTCTTGTCCTGGTATTTTGTCACTAAAGAATTCCATATCGTAAGATAGTTAGACGCATTGGGAATTATTCCCGCGAATATATTTTTTGCGCTGCCATTTAATTTACCTACCAAATACTGTACACGCTGATCATCAGTTAGTTTTTTATTATCATGAACGTTAGTTTTGAAGCATTGGTAAAACAGTGGCCAACTTTCCGGTTGACCAGAGAAACTTAATAACTCCAATGGCGGTAAGCGGCAAACGTAAGATTCCACAGCGGGAATATCTACATTAGCGCGGGTAGACTCTAATATGGTATTACGTTTATATTGGATTTCTGTAAATAATGTTTCGAACGAGCTCCAATTACTAAAACTTATTTTATAATCAGGGTCTATCTCTAATAATAATGTATTATGTTGATCACAAAGATCGTTAAAATTATTATATAACTTTTCGATATTCGAAGAAGCGGCTAGAAATTCTTGTTTACTTCTAGTATCAATATTTGAAGGAATTATTTTCTTTGCAATCTTGAATAAGCTATTTATTTTCTCGAAAATAGTTTCTTTTTTTGCAACGATCATTTTCAACTTTGCTTCCGACGCCATTTTGTTGCGTCACCCAAGCTCCCGTTGTTCGAGTTATAATTTATAAAAAATGTGATATTGAAATGGTATAATGAACAACGTAATTTACTTGAACAAGCACAGTTATAAGCGTAATTATAGTAGGGAATACTTAAATAGCGAGATGGGGAATATTTTAAAGGTATATACTGGCTCAGTCCGACTCGAAATGGACCAAAATTATGGTGAAGCGATGCGGGTAAAAATGCGAGGATTATATGCGAGTTATAGTATGAGCGGGAGAAAATATGGTGCGCCGTAAAAACAATCCAACCAGACGAGAGCTAAAGAAAAGCAGTTCACTCACCTGGCGATGGCACCACGAGGACTTGAGGATTTCTTCGTGGAAGCTTGACTTTAGGCAGCGTGCACAATGCTTGGTAGCCAGCGTCCGGTTTTGCGAGTGGTAGAAATGGATGCGAAGGGTTGCTAGCAAGCAAGCGAGGGTGGTTTTGCAGTTTTAATAACGCGTGAGAACGAAAAATGGCGGGCGGCGCGGTGGCGCGGACGCAGCGACGACAGCGTCTTGTCGCAGCGGCAGTGTACGGAAGAATGTGACGTTCGTTCGCGGGTTAGGTTCACTCGCGAACGGAGGGAGTGAATGCATTCCCAGCCCTCGCTGATTGAATGAATTAAAGGCGCAACCAGACTACGTCAAACAATTAAATTTCATTGAATTAACTCAAATCGACCTTAGAACGTAAATTTCCTAAGGTGCCCGTTTTTTTTGCAAAGGAGTGTACATATTTGCTATTTGCGTCATTGTTCTCATGTCAGATTGCTAGTTCACTGTAATGCTGCAAAATGAGAAATGTTTCTACAAGTTTCCAGGGGCATATAAAGTAGCAGCATCAATATTAATATCTGTGTAGAGTTCAATACCATCGGATTACCATAACCGTTCGCTCTGACGTCTCTCTTCTACATTTAAATATCTTGAAATTCATGAATACGGGGTGAAAAATTACACAGACAATTCATTAGGTACGAACGACGTATGTGGAACTTTGTGTTAGGTGTCTTTTCTGTGTTGTTTTGATATGTGGATTGTGTGAAAGATGGTGACGATCCATATATCAAAGTCTGCCCAGAAATTGGAATAAAAGTAAGAAAGTACAAATTACACAAAACTTAAACTAAACGCCATAGTTTAAGTCTTATAAGTTTTGTGTAAACCTAAATAAATCCACCGAAAACCAAACATAAGTTTGGGAATAATTTTAATTTCTGGACGAAATTACCTACTACTCGGTCACATTATCTTGACGTTTGGCGTTGTCACAATAATGTCAAAAACAACAGAAAACTAGCCAAATTATCGACGCGCGCATTCCAGAGATGCGTCAGGTTAATGTGACCGTGTAATAAAGCTAATATAAGCTGTAACGGCAAATTTTCACGGTTTCAATATTTAAATACAGAACAAATACACTTTTCTTAAGGTGATTCTTTCATTGTAAAGAATCTGTTAATCTTCACATAACACCATCCGTGATCTGTCTAACATCTACTTAACTATGCTGGAATCTGCTTCAAGTTCAACTACATGCAGCTTAATACCAGAATTAAACATGAAGCGACTTCTTCCTAGCTAGCTGACCTCCACAACCCAGTTTTCCGATCAAAACTGATACATAAAACTAAATCTTACTTACTCCTATTATAAATGTAAAACTTTGAATGGATGAATGCTTGTCAATCAAGCCAGAACGGCTGAACAGATCTGAAGGAAAATGCGCACTGAGATAAATTATAGTCTAGCTAGAACAGCATCGTGTGGTGGAGACCGCGAATCTCGGTGGAGCGATGATCTTCGCAGAGTGGCTGGTAACAACTGGATGAGAGTTGCCGAAAATCGAGTTGAGTGGCGTAAGATTAAAGAGGCCTATATCCAGCAGTGGATTGCAATAGGCTGATGATGATGATGAGTACAGCATACTACTTCATACTCTTTTTTTCACACGCGTATACACCTAAACCTCCACGCAGACGAAGCCAGCAACAGCTTGTTAGTCACAAAATAAAACCTAGACCAATTATTTTCCTTCACTCCAACAAAAAACCTCCACACACATAGGAGGAACCCACTCGAATAAAACAAACAATTCATTTGTCGCATCCATTTTCCATTTTATTTTGCGTAGTCAGTTGCAATGAATACTTTTGCCGAGGTTTTAATATCAGAAGCCGTGGGTGAAGGGTATTTCTTTATTAATTGAGCAAGTGGAGAGCTCTTCAGTTTCCGACTGTTATAAAATCTATGTGGAGGTGGAAGCTTGGAATGTTTGCGGGTGGATAGTCGGTGAGTATTTTTGTGGCAGTTCGATTTATTTTATTATTATTAAGTACCTACTCATCATCATATCACGCCTGTAAGACACAATGGTTAGGCAGTGGTTCAAGTCTTATGTAGTAGGGGGCGACCCAATTCCTAACCGGGCACATATCGACCAACAAGGCGGTCCTTGATCTTTACAATATTATAGTCTAGGAGTCTAGGTAAAGATCGTTCTTATGACGCAGATCGCTCGAATGTTGCTAATGAAAATGCATAGGCGCTTAAATCAGAGCTAAATGTGACGCCGACAACACACCTGATGTACCATCGCCTACAATAATGCATGGGAAGTTCAGAAAAAATACCGTGTGAAGCAAGAAATGACGCCACCTGGCGTAAATAAGTACTCGATTAGCAACATTGATTATATTGTTGATGCTACACTAACTAGAGGGCGCTCACGCTGTATAAAATGTTCATGTAGTTTCTTTTTCTGTATTTTACATTCAAATAATTTATAATCAATTATTTCTAATATAAATTTATTCCTAACTACCTACTATGTTTGTTTAAATTGAATATTATTATCATTTTATAACTAGGTATCTGATTTTAATTATCTATGTTTTAGTTTTCAAACTTGAGGGTAGGTCGAATATGAATTCATAAACAAATTTGTAGGTAGTAGAAATAATTAGATTGAAGATTTAGATGAGTTAAGACTAAGCTCAATTGATTGTTCGTTATGTTTGTTTCAAAATAAAACTGAGCTAAACACACTCGAATGAGGTAATATTCGAGTGTGTTTAGCTCAGTTTTATTTTAATGTAGGTGAATTAACTTATTTCATCAAAATGAGTACGCGTTGTAATATTGTTTTCTTTACAAGAGCTCAAATAACTGATTTGCAAAATCAAGGCAAAAACTTATCGACACTCGAAACTTGTCGACTTATCTTATTGTTAACGTAAGTAGTTTAGATTTCAAAATTTTTATAAGGAAAAAAAAATGTTTTAGTTACGTCTATACTACTTATTAAATAATCATTATTGCGTGTTATTATATTTCTGTTATAATTATTGTTGCAGAGAAAAACAGTTGTTCTATTGGTACGACGATTTGAAGACGAGGGATCTTTGCAACACCATCAAAGAACTAGTAGACCACGGCTCATAAACACATTACAGCGTCAAATCGTGTTATGAGAGTATGAAGAAAATGGATTTCTGCCGATGACCGACTATGCTGCTTTATATGACTTAAGTGTTGACAATGCCCGTCGTGCTCTTATAAGTGAAGAGCTGCATTATAGGAGGCATGTTGTGAAACCCTGGCCCACAGAAAACCACGACGCTTATGTTTGTGGTGTAGAAATATTACGTGATAAACAAGTGGTTATGTGTGTCCAATATGCTGGTCATATTGCAGTGAACGTGTGGGGATAGATAAGTGTTGCCGATCCAGGATTTATATTTCATAATACTTAAAAATAATATTACTTAACTTTAGTACTTATTTTTTATATTAACTGGAGACCGGGTTATTATAACCTATTACGACTGACTGTTATTATAACCTATGACTTACGTATTTTTAATAACTAAAAAAAGTCAAACAATTTTTTTTTTTTACATTACATAAGAACCTTTTCGTATGTTTTTGTGCAATTGTATAGCTGTTATCCTCCTATTTAATTCATTTAATTTAACTTTTCACTTTTGTGATAAAATAATCCGGTCTCCTGTTTGTCTTTGTTGAGGTTACAAAAGCTTCAATCCTCTTTCCGATTTTGGAAACGAATACTTAAGCTATGGCCTCAATAAGAAGTTTTATATAATATAATAATGTTGAACGATATTATGTCTGTTTTTGAATAATAAACTGTAAGAAATAAACCTCTAAAATTTGTGTGTTTTTTTGTTTGTCTCCGTTCATCCCTGTTGCTAACTACTACTAACTCGAATATTATATTTTTGAATGCTATGCGCACTTATTAGCTTAATGAAAACATTCCTTATGGTTTCTTTCGTATTTTTTTTATCTTTTAACTTCTCACATCCAACCTAATACGTGTTTCCTAACTTCTTACTTACCTAACCTATTCCCAAGTCAAAGTTCATTTTTTTCTATATCTCAACAGAATAGTTTACATTTAGTTAAGACTAAGTTATAAAAATCTACCTCCATTTTATTTCACCTACAGGTGACACCGGGTAATCCGGATATTGTCATTGCGGAAAGTAAAAACTTTAAAGGTTTAATTTATTATTATTATTTAAGTAGGAATTACAAATAAAATTTCTGTGAGGTAGAAACAGAAATAAAACTTATGCCACCTACAAGTGACACTGGGGATTGAAGAGTTTAATATCACAGTTGTGCAGAAACCAAACGCCATCTATTAATTATTTTCGAAAATTTGATTTCTACCTTCACAGAAAAATAGGCCCTAAGGTATCCATGCACTTTTGTGGGCGACTGTACCTACCAGTTTGACAGAACCTTAAGTGTCGGTCAGTAATACGGCTGTCCCTTAACAGAACTACAGACTACTCTACAGATAGTTCCCATTCCACAATTCAAAGTTCCGTAACACGCAGCTTTTATCGAGCGGCACTCGGTGTCGAGACCGGCCGGCCTCAAATCGTCCATGTTGTTTTATTGATAGAACCTACACGGGTCCACATGGCTGGTCCACTTGACGGGCCCACAAGTACCCGTGTTTCTATGCGCATATTAATTCTTACTTACTAGCTGATATTGATTATGGAGATTTTGGAATGAATTTAGGAGATGAGCGATATTAAAAGAATTCTTTTAATATCGCTCATCTATGATTTGAACCCTTTACAGTACATTGGGAATTAAGTAGCCGCTCCATAATACTCACTGCGAGGCTACTAAACGTAGGTACTAGGTCGTGATCGTGGCTCCGCGTTTCGGCGGTATAAATAAACATAGAAAAACGTATTTATTAGTCTCGCACAGAAAAAACAACAAAATCATGGTTTAATTAATAATAAAACAAAATTATATAAAACGTAAATATAAGAAGTTGGTCCCTTAAAAGGCCCTATCTCAGAATATTAATAACGGGATTCCCGTTTAAGTAACTTTGAAAAAGTTTTATATCAACTAGAAATATAACAGAGCAATATTGCGAGCATTGTGCATTTTTTTATTGTAAAGTATTTAAAACAAAAATAAAAATATTTCATGCATTTGATTTAAAGTTACTTCACGCGTGTTTCAAACAGATTTATTGTATAAAAATTGGAAAGTTTTTTTCTAACGTCGAACACTGAAACAACCTGCAGGTTTGCGATAGGCTTAATGAAATAGAAAACAAAGAATATATAGTTTTAGAGAATTTCACACTTCGAATGCCGTTGTACAGATGTTTGGGTATTGTGCCAGTTACAAAAAACTAAAAATTCATAAGAGAGACTATGGGTTGAAGAGATTAGACATGCAGTTGTTTTATGTATAACTTAGGGCTCGTACACATAGCGATCCGTTTTACAGGTCCGTTATTTGATGGCGTATGGAGTTGCATGAGCGAGTTCACACACAAAACAGTATTCCGGATTCAGTAATCATGTCGCTCCGGTCCAATTCTGATCCGTTAAAACGGATCCAGTAAAAACGGACCTATATGTGTACGCGCCCTTAGTCTTTTCTCAACTAAGTTGGGGGGTAAAAGACTAGATTGATAACGATGGTGACACATTATGGAACTATGAGAAGAACTTTCATCAACGTCGTCTTTTAATGGATGGAGAGAAATACCAAAGAAAAGTTGAATGGATTGTGTGAGAAATAATATTAAGGAATAAGGAGTAACTGCTGGCAAGACGATTGACAAGGGGAATGAAATAATAAAACGTATTCACCGAACCCAAATAGGTAACATTGGACAAGGGCAGGATAATGCTTATGATGATTTTTATTGTATATGGGCTTACTCTTGACTTCCATCTTGCCCTAAGGGCAGAGATGACGTCGACGATGGAACGAGCTTACCCAGAAGAAGCCTGTTTACTCGCGACTTAAATAGATTAGGGTTATATGAACCGGAAAAACCGACGCAGACAGGGAATTCCACTCCAAATTATTTTATTGCAAGTTTGAGTCGTTACACTTATACCAACAACATGTACTTATTCTACAACCAAAACTTGATAAATTAAACTTGTTAAGTAAATACATACAAAAAAAAACGAATTGAGAACCTCCTCCTTTTTTGGAAGTTCGGTTAGAAAAAAATGTCATGTCAGTATCAGGGGAACATCAACAGAGCTTCAAAATAAGATCATCTTAACATTTTGTGTAAATCTCGATTCGCACTGAAAAAACAATCAGCGTCTCTATCAAATAATTTTATACACAAATGAATAATTCTCATTCAATACAGAATGTCAGTGCATATTTTTAATTCTGTGCCTTTGACCCAAGATAAATATTGTGGCCATACTCACAATGACACATCAAAAATGTAATTCGCAATAACGTAAATAAACTCGGCCATACTATCTCATAAATCTGCGTGGTCATGCGGCAAAAAATATTTCATTCTCTACACATCAACATACAGATCATAATGTATTTCATTCGGCATTTTTCACTTGCGATGCATATCATTAATTGAAATGCTTTAAGGATATAAATGATCGTTTATGTCTAATTTTTCTGAAAAGAACAAAAATAAAGGACGACAGTAGTAATAACAAAATGGCAAATAAGAAATCCTGTGGCACTGTAGATACAACCAGAAACTCTAGATCCTTTGTAAAAATAACTTACAAAACCGTATTCCAAAGTTTATCAAAGTCATTTAGCAATGCCATGTTTGCGCAGATCCCTCCACATTTAGTGGAAGCAACCAATAACTGCAGGGAACGTAGATTGAACAAGAATTGCGAAGTTTCTCTAAGTTCCGAATCCGTAATGTTTTAATGCACTCCGTCTGGGTTGTCGGTTAAATAAGCATGCGTTTCCAATGTTGCACGTCACGTTTCTGTAGTTTACAGTGCATGCGATTTTAAAGGTGATTAAATCATTTATTTAGCGGACCATAAAATCAAAGTCAGTCAAAGTAGGTACGTAGTCAGTACACAGTCAAATACATGCATAACTTTAATACTATTGATATAGTAGGTACATTGTTATCCTAGGGGTGAAAGCAACTTATTTAGTCCCGAGACGGGGTAATTATGGTTGTATTGTTTCAGGAAGATTCAGATATTTATGATTAAATATTGAAGCAAATATTTCTCTCTCAATAGATCCCATGAATGGACGCTGTAGTTTTAAACAAAGTTACGGCGCTTCACCGACATCAGTACTATCGTCTGTCTTGCCTTTTCCCAACTATGTTGGAGTCCGCTTCCAGTCTACAGTAGCATACCAGCAACATACCAGAAGCAGCTGAATACTAGTATTTTACATGAAGTGCCTGACTATCTAAGCTCAGTTTCTACTGGGTAATATGACACCACATACCTATGATAAGACCGGTTGTCACATTCACTTCGGTGATCCGTGATCTGATTTAGAACCTAGAAAATGAGGAAACTTTTATCTACTATACTTAAAAAATATTATTTCATGGCAGGGTAATTTCAAGCTATCTTTTGCTCGTGACTTCACCCACATAGCGGTCGGAAATTCTCCCATGTTGTCCCAACTAACCTATTTAAAAGAATATTACAACTTTATATCACAAACGTTTAACAATGGAAACAAACCCTCGCAGTATAAATAGTGTTGCCATAATGGCTCGGCGCGAGTTCCACAATTGTTTGCATACGAGATAGCGCGAGGTGTTGTCTGCGCCATGTGGTATGATGATGATGGCTTTAATACAACTTGTTCACAACAAATAAACTAACGTTTATGGAAACATAGTGGAGTAAAGTTAAATAAAAGCTCAGCTTGAAACATTTTACTATGAGACTGTAAAACACTGACACACTTAGAAGATACTAGATTTTTTTTAGAAAAGTTATTGTGTTTTGTTTTTCTTATCGCTCAGTCGCAAAATGTTTCTTTTGGAAAATGTCTACTGGTAACAAAATGTATCTTTCTCATAATGTCGCATTCGCAAATTTTAATTTCGAATGTTCAATAGAAAAGTGTTTGAAAATACCTATCAATTGTTTTTCTTGGGAAAGTAATGACTAACATTTCAATGGGCTGTGGCAGGTCATCTTCTGTCATGCATGTCACCATGAAGTACAACTTAATTATCATATTACCTATCTATTGTAAGAAAATTTACGCACAAAAAGTCAATGATAGTGTTGGGGTGTGACTGTTTGACTACCAAGGTCTCGAGTTTGAACCTAAGACGAGCACCTCTATTTTTTTTCGGATTCATGTGCGTATTTTTACCGGACTGCAAGAAAATGGTAGTCTATGTATATAAAAACCGGCCAAGAGCGTGTCGGGCCACGCTCAGTGTAGAGTTCCGTAGTAGTACCTATTATTGACATTATCAAAAAATGATTTTAGTAAACCCCTATTCATTTTTAAATACCTTTCCAACAATGTATTTACACACGTTATACACGTTAAGTTTGAAATTTAAAAAAAATCACTTCCCACTTTACCCTAATAAAACATTTTTTTCCAATTTTTATTTTACCACTTTGTCGGCGTGATTGATACACATATTGGTACCAAATTTCAGCTTTCTAGTGCTAACGGTCACAGAGATTAAGCGAAGACGGACGGACGGACAGGCAGACATGGCGAAACTTTATGGGTTCCTAGTTGACTACGGAACCCTAAAAATGAATTGCTGTTCGTTAGTCTCGCTAAAACTCGAGATCGGCTGAACCGATTTAGCCCAATCGGTTTTTATTTTAGTCTTGAAATATTCGTGGTGGACTTCCACGGACGGTTTAAACGGTGAGAAAGTGGTCGGTAGGTAGGGTAGTAGGTAGGTAGGGTAGTAGGTAGGTAGAGTAGGAAAAAGAGCATTGCAACGGGAATACCTAGTGTTTCATAATTATAACATGCTTCGGTGAAGGAAAACATCGTGAAAAAACCAGCATGCTTCAGAGATATTTCTCCATGGCATGTAAAGCTAAGTCAGAAGCCCATGAGCGGCAATAAATTCTCCTGGATGCAAATCATTCCTAAGAACACTCTAGATATTTCTACTACTTGATGAACAAGACCTCAATTGCGCACCAGTGAATACTTCACATTTGCCCTTTCATTCTATCCAAAAATATCATTTCCACTCCACACCTTTTGAGACACCTCAAATTCTTTAAAAGAACACCCAAGATTAATTTCTGGGGAGGTTAAGCTGGCGTGAAAACGGGGGTATAATTAGTCGTGCCTACATTAAAAACCTTGGAAAATAGAAAAGATAGATTCAGAAGGTTAATTTCAGAAGGCGAATGAAAACGCAAATACACAGAGACACAGCCTACATAACCTACAGTGAATACAAATCACTATCGGAGTTGCGATTGTCATTTGTTTTGGATCGCCATACGACATGGCTTGAACGATATTTTCGCAAAAGATATCGTTCGTAAATGATATATTTTTTTGTAATGTCAGTTTGTGAAGCTTACGGTCTAAGTCGGGTAAGTACGATCTTACGTAAAAACTGTTAAAAGCATTTACGTTTTTTAACTAAACTTGCACGGTCACTTACGAGATATCTTCCGTGGTTATCAATTATGTGCCATGATCGGGATATACCTACTCAAGAATGCGGGTGGGTAGTAAAGCAGTAGCATTAGGTGCAAACAAATGTGAAAAGCGCTTGCAACAGCCTCGAATCTGCCTGTCGTCTGTCTGTCAGTCGTCCAATTTGCAAAATAAACATATATATATATATTTTAATAATAATAATAACATTTTATTTTATTTCTCCCACAAAGTACAAAATTACAATATAGAGGTGTAACAATATTATTGGAGGTACAGAGGATTGTGGGAGTCAGGAACCCAAACTAGGATACCCTGTGCTATGGAGAGAGATTTATCATTGAAACCTCGAGGGCTCACAATAGTGAATAATCACGTAAGATATCGCGTAAGGTCTTTGGTATATTTTGGTGCGCGCATGTTTTCGCCCCATGTCTATGTAGCTGGCCTTCTGTTGTGCTAATTCGATGTTTGAAAGGAGCTATGTAGTCCCAAAGTACATTCAATGGAAGTAATTAAGTGTATTACGACGAAGGAAGCGAAATGAAATACATTGTCACATGGAGCGACTAATTTGGGACAAATGGAGTAATAAAGACTTTTGTTTCGGTCTGATATGCAGATTTTATGGTGTGGGGCGTTTTTTAAAAGTGTCTATTGGCAGTTTAGCGTGGGAATGGGACAGTGTTTATTCCAGTACTTTCTAATTTCATGGTTAATTCATGTTTTGTTATTTTTTAACGTAAATTAATTTTTTTGCTTGTCTTGGGTATTGCGATCATTAAAATTAATTAGTTTCCTTCAATTCGCCCTAATTATATATTAATCGCACAAATATACTTTTTCGTCCTGAAATGACTAAGAGTAGCAACTTTTCACGCAGGAACAGGAAGTACAAAATACACGTACAGGAAGTATTATAATAATTGATTTTAAATAATATAAGAAAAATCACGATAAGTTGTTTTATTGGTCTCACAGTCTAACTCGTGGTAGGAAAGTAAAGTTTAATTCAATTGCATTTTTCTCTTTGTAAAATAAAATGAGTACTTATAAGAATTTACCTTGCAACTAATGTATTTAATAGGTACGTCGCTCTTCCACACAAAATTAAAAAAAAAAACTTCAAATAAATTCAAAACAATTATCGATGGAGGAACTGACCTTGCTTTTACTATTTAATTGCAACCTAAACATTTCCCCAAAATAAAAACTCTTTGTAGCAGGAAACTAATTCAGTAAATAAGCCTATAGGTAAAAGCCTTACAAAAAGAAGATAGTAGATATATACACGTCGGTATGCCAAGACCGATTGCTCATTGCCTACAAGCACCAAAATGACGCATTTCCGTCACAGTACCTCGCAAAGGGAAATATATTTTGACGCTCTTTATAAGAAAAAATGTGGAGCTATTTTTCATATGTTTCCATTTCCCAAATAGGGTAATTGCGCAACACAAAATGACGCAATAAAACGTAAGGAAATGTATCAACCGTAGCTAAAAGCAGCTGTAGGATTTACTGAGATTCGGTGGTACCTACTATACTACAGTAGGTACGTATATTGTAATGACTTTTCTTATTCAAAAACTCTATTTTGAGATTATAAGTACAATGTTCATTTACTGTAACCACCATTATAGAAAACTGGCACGTAGAAATGAATACCCCGATAGTAGTTTATGGTGGTTTTGCCATTCATCTTATTAGACGTGTATTGATATTTATAACACCAAGTTTCACTAACAATAGAGAACATTTAAATATACTTTCTTCAGGTTTCGTTCGGGTATTTATACCAAGATTAAAATGATTAGGTATGCATCCATTTAGATGTCGCTTATTTTTAATGAAATATAATAAAACTCACTGGAGTCAGACTTATACTTTTATTTTTCTATTCCGACTTGTATTTACTCTATATTTAAACTCGACGAATACAGACATATACTTTAATACTTTAATATTCAATACAGACTTATATTCACTTTATATTAGATACAGTCACCACAGTAGATTAGAACAAACTGAGTTCCCTCGGCCAAGTATCAAGGTTTTTAAACTACCCTTTCCCCCACAAAATTGACGGTTGGGCTGTGTTGCCATTTCTCTAAAGTAAAACTGCCTTATTAAAATCTTTAAAACCCTACACTCGACCGTCCTGACGACGTGTATGCCCTCATGCACGCCTCATGTGATAACTTGAATATACCCTACACTCTTGGCTGAGAGACCTCATGGTAAAAAATAATTATATGAACATACAAGTGATTCAAATTAAATTGTTTTGTTCTAAACATTTACAGAAGAGAGAATAAAATAAAATAAATATTGTAACATCAATTAGACCAAATCTTAAAATAATATCTATAATAACAATAGCCTTGTAATTCAAAACACAAAGAAAAACTTATCTGGTAATTACTTTGTTACGACAGTCAACAAAAGCATCAAACATTATTAAATGTGGTTTAACTGAAATAAAACATCTACAATGGAAACTAAAATGAAACATCCTACAATGGAAACTAAAATGAAACATCTCTAATGGAAACTTAAATAAAACATTGACCACAAATGAAACATTGAATAAAAGTTATACAAGTTAAATCATAATATGAATTACAACTTTTCCACAAATGAATTGTTAACAATTTTGGCAAACCAATCAATTCTTGCCAGAGATATCTTAAGGTAAAGAAACTAATATTATTAAAAACATTCAGAACTTTAAAATTCGAGTTATACTAGTGCAAACCAATCAATTCTTGCAAACTGGTGTACTCTATCAGGTTGTGAACCAATCAATTCTCACACATGATCAGAGACTCCACTACTCTACCAGGTTATGAACCAATCACTTCTCATACCTGATCAGAGACTCCAAAATTCTAGGCAAACCAATCAATTCTTGCCTCCACTTGTGTAATAATAACCGATGACGTGAACCAATCAATTGTCACGTTCGGTCTGAAACAATAATATTAAACATTCTGTAATAATTGTTCCTATAAACACGTACATTGACGACCACTATGCATCACTATGTACGCTATCATCACTAGATTCACTAGAATCAGATTTATTTAATTCTAACGCAGCTACATGGACCCACGGCAGCATTCGATCAGCTGCTACCGTGGTAGTGCGTTTATTTGTACTATTACTGAACCCTGGAATAGACGCTATCTTATATCTATCTTGGCCTAAAACTTTAGTGACCCTGAATGGTCCTACGTACGATGGGAGAAGTTTTTTACTTTTCCCATCATTATTAAAAGAAACTTTAGTAATTTTGATTAAATCTCCCGTATTATATATCTTGGCAGGGCGTCTATTCTGATCGTAACGTAGCTTTTGCTTCGCTTGTTCCGAATCTATTCTTTCTTTAACTTGATTTCGGATAGTGGTCACATCTATATTTTCTCTAGTCGCGTCTGATATTTCATTCAAATTAGGATTAATTTCACTGTTCATGAACATACCGAACATGACTTCAGATGGTCTCCTAGCGGTCGTCTTTTGGACAGTGTTATTCAGCCCCCATTGCAATTTACCTAACTGGCTGTCCCAATCCTTTTCATCATGTCTCAGGTTTAGTGCTTTCAGTGAATTTAAGATAGTCCGGTTATATCTTTCTACCTGGCCGTTTGACTTAGGACTCGCGACGGCATTCAAGATGTGTTTTATGCCTTTATCATAACAGTATCTTTTAAATAAGTTAGACGTAAAACAACTGCCACGATCACTGATCAAACGGTCTGGCATTCTGAATGTATAGAATATGTCATCCAGGGCACAAATTACATTTTGTGTGTTAGTATTTCGGACTGGCTTTATAAATACGAACTTAGTAAACGAATCTACCACTACTAGAAGGTAAGAGTATCCACGTTTGGATCTGACGAAGGGGCCCAGGTGGTCAATATGCAGGGTGTGAAACGGTGACTCTACTTTTTCGATTGGATGCAATAAGCCTTCGTTTGTACACATAGATTTCTTAGCGTAAGCACAATCAATACAGGCGGACACATACTTTTTGATAAACCGTGACATTTTTGGGAACCAATATTTACTTTTAATACTTTCTAATGTTTTTTCTAATCCTAGATGACCAATATCGTCGTGATTCATCCTGCATATTTGCCACCTCGCCCCCTTTGGGACTGCCCAGCGAACATTACCCTTATCTCCGTTAACATACCTATATAATTTATTATCCTGAACTACGTAATTATCTTTGATATATTGGAGATTCTTCGGATCTAAATCTTTCTCTAAAACTTGTTTAATACGTTCCAACTCTGAGTCCCCTAGCTGAAGAGTATGTAACCAGTCTTCGTTACTAATGACCATCACTTGAGGACACAGACTAGAGGAATCAGTCAGAGAATCATTCGAAATAGGATTACGAGATAATGCATCTACGTGCGACATTTTAGTGCCCGATCGATATTCAATAGAACAATTAAATTCTTGCAGCAAAAGCCACCAGCGCGCTATCCTAGGTATAAGATCGCGTTTCATGAAAGTGGAACGAAGGGCACTACAATCTGTGACTATTTTGAACTCCTTACCTAATAGATACACCCGAAATTTCTCTAATGAACGAATAACAGCCAGCGTTTCTAATTCGTAAGAGTGATAATGTTTTTCCTCCGGTGAAGTTCGCCTACTACAATAAGCAATTGGCCGAAGAAATCCACTATCCTTGCCCCGCTGTAAGAGTATGCCTCCAACACCATCTTTACTGGCGTCAGTATGCAATTCAGTCTCAGCGTCATGGTCATAAATAGCCAAAACTGGTCTGTCTATTAACTGTGATTTAAGCGATTGGAATGCATTGTCTTGTTCTTGACCCCAAATCCATGTGGAGTCCTTTTTTAATAACTGCATTATTGGCGACGCTAATTGAGCAAAGTTTTTGATGAATTTTCGAAAATAACTAGCAAGCCCAAGGAATTGTCTAACACCATGAACGTTAACTGGCTGTGGAAAATGCATAACTATTGGAGGTCGTATATTTATATGTATATACTGGCCTGCGAGAAATAATCATATGTAACACATTGCTGTCATTGATTTAAATAAGCTTAGTTACGGGTTGTTTATATTCTATTGTACTTTGTAACTTGCTTGTAAAATATTAACCACGAATGAATATACTGCGCTATCCCACTGCTGATCTCATCTTTATTTCAATTGGTTATGGGCCCAGATCTCAGAAGCACAAATGCTAGTGCATTATTTATAAGTTAAGTGGTTTAAATATTGTTTATGTGCTTGTGAAACTTACGAAATCGCAATTATGTCAGCTGAGGTTGGCATAAGTGGTATTAAGAGGCTGAAAAATTCGTCCGACTACCCAAATTGGAAATTCCTGGTGCGAAATTACTTGGAAAATAAAAACTGGTGGGGAGTAATTTCTACAGATGTAGTGAATGCTGACGTAGACCGGCAGGCACGAACAACAATATGCTTGTTGTTGGAACCAGAGTGCTTTACCCACGTCTACAATGCGAAGACTGCGAAAGAAGCCTGGAATAGCTTACGGAAAGCGTATGAAGACAAAGGTTGGGGAAGACGTATACATATTCAGCGAGAGCTTTTTAACTGTAAGTTAGAGAATTTTGATTCTATGGAAAGCTACATATCAAAAATTACGTTCCTGACACAACAATTGTCAGATATTGATGCTCCAATCCCTGATGATCGGATCACATCAATTTTGCTGGGTGGATTGACCGCTGAGTACAGTCCTCTCATTATGGCTGTAGATAATAGTGGAAAAGAAATCACGTTGGAGCAAATCAAAATGAAATTGTTACAAGAAGGAAGTAGACAGAGTAAGTTGAACACAGAGTACGATAAAGCCTTAGTAACACGTAAAGTACAGAATGATGCTAGATCTAACACTAAAACTAATGATCGTAAGCAGAAGTTCGTATACAAGTGTTTTAAGTGCCACAAGCAAGGACACAAGGCGTCCGAATGCAAGGAGCGGATAAAAACCGCGAATATCTGCCTGAATACAAAAGGGGCGATAAACAAAGATAATTGGTATTTAGACAGTGGGTGCTCAAATCATATGACCCATGATAAAAACAAATTGTTGTCTTACACACATGTAAACGGCAACATGAAGATCGCAGTAGCAAACGGGGAGAAGTTATTGGTGAAAGGACGAGGAAATGCTAAGCCACAAGTCAGCGAAAACGGAAAATTAATTTTAGAAAACGTTTTACATGTTCCTGATTTATCTATGAACCTAATTTCGGTGAGCGATTTGACCAAGAAAAATTATTGCATGAATTTTGACAAAGAAGGTTGCATGATTCAAAGTAAAAAACAAATTATTGCAAGATGTCAAGAGGTCGGCGGAATTTATGAGTTGACAGAAAATCAAAATAACGTCGTAAATGTGACATTGTCAAAACAAAATGAAAATATTTCGAACGTTTGGCACAAAAGATTAGCTCATTTATCGCGTAATTATATGAATAAAATGAAAGTTTTAGTAAGCGGTATGGAATTTGAGTACTGATTTATGCGAGCCGTGTATTCCATGTATAGAAGGAAAGACATGCAAAAGTCCCTTTAAAAAGCAAGGTACGAGAGCGAACGAGGTCTTACAATTAGTTTTTAGCGACGTTTGTGGACCAATCGAGGAGCCATCGTTCGGTGGTTCGAGGTATATTCTTCTATTTATCGACGATTATACTAGAAAGACTCATGTTTATTTTTTGAGGAACAAAAGCGAAACATTCGATAAGTTTCGTGAATATAAGGCGGAAGTTGAGAATGAGACAAGTAAATTGATTAAATGTCTGAGATCTGACAACGGCGCGGAGTATTGTAATGGTAAATTTAAATCATTTTTAAAGTCTGCAGGTATAAAACACCAGACGACTGTACCGTACACGCCGGAACATAATTCTGTCGCAGAAAGAGCGAATCGTACCATAATAGAGAAGGCAAGAACATTACTGTCAGAATCGAACTTGAGCAAGAAGTATTGGGCCGAGGCTGTAAATACTGTTGTTTACTTAAAGAACAGAAGCCCTACGAAAGCATTGAATAATGCGGTACCAGAGAAGCTTTGGAATGGAAAAGATGTGGATGTTAGTCATCTGAAAATCTTTGGTTGTTTGGCTTATAGATTGATACCAAAGCAAAAGAGACGGAAACTGGACATGAAGACGGAACCGATGATTTTTATTGGATATCCTGATAATCAGAAGGGTTATCGTCTGATGAATCCTAAGACAGGTGAAGTGACGACTGCGAGAGATGTGAAATTTCTGGAAAACGTCTTTCTCCAAAAGGAAAACGTAGAAAACTCGGAAGTAATCATAAACCTAAATAAAGATTCTGTTCCTTCCAGTTTACCGAACGTATCTACAAGCAGATCTGAACATTTAGAGGCTCACAACGATATGTATCGTGATACTGAAGACGAGAACGTAGAAGTATCGGAGGACATAGGACCTGAACCTATAGTACCAGAGCGAGTACCTGATGACGTATTGACTGAAGAAGAAGTCAGAATACCTGAATCAGAAAGGAGGTATCCTTTAAGAGAACGCAGACAAGTCGACCGGTACGGATGCAATGTTATGTTTGCCAAAGAGAGCAATCTTGATGGTGATCCATTGACTATTAATGAAGCGTTGGCGAGACCAGATGGTGATTTATGGCAAAAAGCGATAGATAATGAACTAATGTCACTGAAGGAGAACCAGACTTGGACGTTGGTGGATCTTCCAGCTGATAAGAAGCCTATCCAATGCAAATGGGTGTTCAAAATCAAGAAAGATAGCGATGGCAAGGTAACAAAGTACAAGGCTAGACTTGTAGCAAAAGGCTTCACACAGGTATGTGGTGTAGATTATACTGAGACATATTCTCCTGTAGTAAGAAGCTCTACTTTAAGATTGTTGTTCTCGCTAGCTGTTGAATACGGTTGGTTTATTGACCAATGGGATGTCACGACTGCCTTTTTATACGGAAAAATTAAAGAGGACATTTACATGCTCCAACCAAATGGAGCAGTAGTGAAAGGTCAAGAAACCAAGGTATGCAAATTGCAGCGTTCTTTGTATGGGTTGAAACAAGCTTCAAATGCTTGGTTCAAGGAATTGGATAAAGAAATGTTGAATTTAGGCTTTGTACAATCAAAAATAGAACCGTGTTTGTATCAAAAGCAGTTTAAAAACAACAAGAAGTTGATTGTCGTTATTTACGTAGATGACCTTTTTATTTTTGGAAATTGTGAACAAGAAAAGCAGAAATTAAAAAACAATTTGCTTGACAAGTTTAAAGTGAAAGATTTAGGGCAGGCTAGGCATGTTTTAGGCATGAGGTTGAGGAGGGACAAAGATGTTATTTGTCTAGATCAACAACAGTTCATTTCGGATATTTTGAATGACTTTAACATGACAGACGCTAAGCCAGTTTTAACCCCATTGGAAGTCGGTATGAAATTAGAAAGATCGACAAATTCTCATTGCGATCTGCCGTATCAAAGCTTAATAGGCTGTCTAAACTATTTGGCCTGTAATACGCGACCAGACATAGCACATGCGGTAAGTGTACTTTCACAATTCAATTCATGCTATGATGAAATACATTTTAAATGTGCGAAACGGGTCTTAAGGTATTTAAAAGGTACGTCTAACCTTTGTCTCACTTTTAGGAAGTCAGGAGATTTAGACTTACGAGGCTACGTAGATGCAGATTGGGGAGGGGCACTTGATAGAAAGTCTTTCACAGGATTAATTTTCAAAATAGGTAAAAATATAGTGTCATGGGAGAGTAGAAAGCAAGCGACAGTATCCTTGTCAAGTACAGAAGCAGAGTACGTAGGATTAAGTCAAGCTTCGAAGGAAGCTCTCTATTTACGGAGTTTACTAAATAGTTTAACGGCTGTGGATAGTAAAGCGGTAGTAATTTACAATGACAATCAGTCGGCGCATAAAATTGCAGGTAACAAGATGATGCATAATCGGACGAAACATATAGACATAAAATATCATTTTATTCGCGAGTGTGTACTTACTAACAAAATCGAGATAAAGTACATGTCAACTAATAATATGATAGCTGACATTTTAACTAAAAGTGTTCATAGCCCGAAGTTAAGAGAATTTTTAAAGGATTTATCCCTATCAAATTATTCGATTAAGGGGGCGATGAGTAGTTAAATGTTTATTTTTATGTTGTTTTGGTAATAGATAATTTTCTATGTAGTTTTGATAAGCATTGCTTTCTTTGTTAAATTTCTTCTGTTTTTTTTTGTACTATACTTTTGTATACAGCTAGTACAGTTAAATACAGAAGTGTTAGTATTTGATTTATTTTTATGTACCGAGTATAAAAGTAATATGCATGTGTAATAGATTAAGGGGGCGTATTGGAGGTCGTATATTTATATGTATATACTGGCCTGCGAGAAATAATCATATGTAACACATTGCTGTCATTGATTTAAATAAGCTTAGTTACGGGTTGTTTATATTCTATTGTACTTTGTAACTTGCTTGTAAAATATTAACCACGAATGAATATACTGTGCTATCCCACTGCTGATCTCATCTTTATTTCAATTATAACCGCCTGAATTTTCTTCTCACCCGGCCGAATTCCTGATGAACTAATTTCATAGCCAAGATAGTCAATATTATCGTGTAAAAAGTTACACTTTGACAAATTTAGCGTAAGATTTGCATTCTCTAACAGCTTCAGAATTTGTTCAAGCCTACATTCAGTAGCATTTTTACCAAAAACAAGCACATCATCCATGTATGCCGTAGCATGAGTGAAACGAGCTGATCCTAAGACTTTATTTATAATTCTCTGGAAAATTGCTGGTGCGTTGGCCAAACCAAACGGCATACGGTTGAATTCGTATAATCCATCTGGAGTTACAAATGCTGTAAGATGTTTGCATGGTTCCGAGATTGGCACCTGATAATATCCAGATGCCAAATCAAGCGTTATGAAACAAGCTTGACCGGACAACCTTGCTATCTCATCTTCGATTATTGGCATTGGGTATCTTTCCTTCACGGTCACAGAGTTCAACATTCTGTAATCTACGCACATTCGAAAAGTGCCGTCTTTTTTACGAACTAAGATAATGGGACTGGCGTACTCCGAAACCGATTCTCTAACGATCCCTGCTTCCAACATTTCACCTAACATTGATTGTACTCTTTCACGCTCGTGATGTGACAACCTGTAAGGGCGATAGACAATAGGACGTTGACTACTCAACTCAATGGTCATCTGCGTAACATCTGTACAACCCAAATTGTTCAAACTTGACGCGAAACAATGTTTATATTGCTTAAGTATGTTCATAAGCCTTTGTCTATCGTCCGTCGATACAGTTTTACCTATTCGTACGTCTTTCTCCAGAACATCATGTTCACGGTCATTATCGTGAGCACCTGCAGACTCTGCAATTCCCGGAGACTGCATTACTATCCTCTGGACAAAATCTACTTTTTCTCCTCTACTAACAATAAAGTCTTTTCGTAGCCTACAGGGGATGGAAAAAGGATAAACAAGAATATCTAAATGCCCACGTTGGACTTGGTAAACACCACCAGATACAGCAACCTCTTGATTTGGACTACCCACGATTTTGTTGTTTAGCATTAAACAACCACTAAATTCAGAGCCTACTCGAGCCCTTATAGATGCAGGTCCATGGAGATCGACATCAGCACAGACCCTAACTTCAGCAAGTTGATTGTTATTTGCTTCCGGATAGACCATTGGAATTTCAGTGTGCAATTTATGAAATTGCAACGTGTGGGAATTTTTGAACACAAGAATATGCGGTTGCTCTGTGTATGACTGGCCTATCAATATAGGTTAATCTAACAGATAATCTTTGACTACTCTAGAAGCTACCTTAGCATCAACTTCATCTACCACTATATCAAGCAATATATTACCTAACGATCGGACCATCTCATTCCCGAATCCTTTCATAACGGAAGGGACCTGATCATGTACCAGATTAAGACTCGAAATTATCGACTCCCTAATCAACGTCACTTCGCTACCGAAATCAATAAATGCTTCTACGGTCATACCATTCACTGCGGCTTGTTTAATGAATTTCGAGTTGGGACTAAAGCTTGAAATACACATTGTTTTAGATGGTACTTCACTTCTACCCTCTATGTTATCGGATTTAGAATATTGCGAGCAATTATCAAACTTGTGACCGATTTTGTTGCATTTAGTGCATTTGATTAGTGGTTTCGTACAACGTAAGTAAGGGTGACCTCGCTCCTTACAATTAAAGCAGAACACCCCAGAACCCTGAGGCTGAGAAGACTTATTCTGATTTGTTTTAGAATTGGATTGGTTCGAATTATTTCGACTAAAACTACGATCTGAAGAAGTTTGGCTTTCTTTGTTGCTCATTAGGAACTGGAGAAGCTGATCAGGTTGGGAACAACAGAGCGCCAAAGCACTCGATTTCATAGTCCTATCCGAGATGCCGTGGATAATACAATCTACTGCCCGTTTACCCGAAATGTCACACTGAGTTAACAACGCAAGTTTTTCGTAATAGTATACCTCAATTGGTTCACCAAATTTGCTCCTTCTCTTGAGCATATCTTCCAGGATTTGGCCATAGTTCTGCTCGCAAGGGAAAGCACTCATTAACTTCTCTTGCCATTCCTTCCAAGTATGCAAAATAGTGTTCAGACCCTCATACCAAACTTTGGCCAAACCCTGAAGCTTTTGCATTGCAAAATGTGTTGTTGTTATGTCATCCCAGCCGTATACAGTAGCGCATTCATTGACTTTACGCAGCCAAATGTCAATGCGATGGTTTTTCAGTGAAGGGTCAAAATTAGGGAGAATATTTTTATGGTCAATATTCTTCGAAACTGATGCACCTGTAGCCGGCTGAGATGCAAAACCATGTTTAATAGAGTGCACTAAATCAATAACATCTTTAACAGTAAAAGAAGGGGTACGTGACCTTTTATCCTGCGATGCTCCGTCGCCACGTAGACTATCTTTGCTCCGATCACGTGAACCTCGTCTCCGCTTGGCTTTCGTAGGTTGATGCTCACGTCGACGCGACCGACTAGGGCTGCAGCTGGGCTGCCGGCTCTTGGAGTGATGACGGCTCGACCTCGAGTAGCTTCTACCGGAACGATTCCCACGCGCTTCTGTTATATTCTCCCGTTCTCTGCGTAGGTCCTGTTCCAGTACACGTAGCCGCTCTCGTTCTTGCTCAAACTCAAGCTCTCTCTCGCGAAAACTTTGCTTCCGTGACTCGCTGTGACTTTGAGTGCCACCACAGCGAGCACTTGAGATATCTCGTCGATGATGTGACGAGCATCTTACTGGAGTTAGCAGGCGCCTTTGACTTCCTTGGCGACCACAGGATGAAACATTCGACGACCGGCCATTGCCGTTATCCTTTTCCATTGTGAAACTGGAATGGACAACATTTAAGGACATAAATGTTCAATAAAACAAATACAAATGTAAAACAGGGCTAAAATAACACCCAGATGTCTATCAACACTATCAGGGAGTGCCCTGATCAAGCATTAATACACAACTAGGCTTCTGAGCTATCTAGCATATGAATCGGGAACCCCGATCAAATACTAGCAACTGTAACGGTTTTTTTTTTTTCTTAGTAAAAATATTAAAAACAACCTTCAAAACATTTTGAAAGATTCACAGTAAGTTACAACCTTATTTCGCAGTCGTATTACCGGGGAGTACCCCGGCCGAATAAAACCGCGACCCAAAGTTGCTTGAAATGCATGTTATCACTATCAAGGAGTACCCTGACCACGTGGTAACAAACATACTTTAATTTCCAGCACAAATATAAAAGGTTCACAATAATCATAACCTTACTTTATAATTTTATTATCATGGGGTACCCCAACTAAATAAAATCACACCATAAGGCCATAGAACATGTTAGAAACCAGGTCTTCATTGTCTTATTATCGGGGAGTACCCCGACCAAATAGGACAGCGAGTCTAAGGCAACCACATGGTAATTAAAATGTAAAGAAAGTCAATTAACTCACCTTCCGAATCCCACTTCTGAAGTATAATAAAACTCACTGGAGTCAGACTTATACTTTTATTTTTCTATTCCGACTTGTATTTACTCTATATTTAAACTCGACGAATACAGACATATACTTTAATACTTTAATATTCAATACAGACTTATATTCACTTTATATTAGATACAGTCACCACAGTAGATTAGAACAAACTGAGTTCCCTCGGCCAAGTATCAAGGTTTTTAAACTACCCTTTCCCCCACAAAATTGACGGTTGGGCTGTGTTGCTATTTCTCTAAAGTAAAACTGCCTTATTAAAATCTTTAAAACCCTACAGAAATCAAGCGTTTTTTTGCTTTAATACTTACGTTATTAAACCGGCTGGTAGCACAAACAAAAGCCAAAACAAGGTCTGCTCCCATAATAAAACCTTAAACCAAACCATTAAATTCACAGGAAATAAAAAGCCACTCAACTTATCAAATGAAACACCCAACTTCGCACATCTATGTAAAAGAAGAGCTCCGAATAATTTAGCCACGGGCTTCCAACTGCTCCTCGAATACTCAATTACCACTTTTTTGTCTCAGTAGTACACTTTGTTTCTTGTTTTTATTTTACTTTCCGCCCCAATGGAGACAGAGGGAATACGTATTACCGTCAAAGACGGCAACATTCTGTTGTAGTTTTTAAACTTTGGTTCTGGAATTCGAATTTGAAAATTGGGCTGGCATTCTAGATAGCTTCATTCTTGATTTAAAATTGAATTAGAAGAAAATATTGTCTTTGAAATCTAGCTGTTGAAGAGTTTGAAAATGATAAAATATTCATTGTTTGTTGAAGAAATGCCATGAAGAACCTAGGTTTTGTAATTTTATAAATAGTTAACGCGACAATAAAACAAATTCTGCAAAATTAACGTACCTATCTGATTTCCCGAAGTAAGTACTGATTGTGGGTAGTTAATACTGATTAATTTTAAATCTGATTCAATTACTGGTTTTGGATGTAAATAGGGCTAATTTTACTGGATAGTCATAATTATATCACATTTAAATGTTGGATTAATGTGAGTTATTTAAAATTAATTCGTAAGAGATTGTGGGTTGACTCATTATGGCTGAACTTAATAAAAATAGTTTATCCTCAAACAATGGTTCAATTTCACATTATTGCTATGCAATTTTATTACAAAATCGTAAATCTATGTTTTATTACTACTTTGTGTAATAATTATGATACACAATACTAAGTCATAACAAGACAAAGTCTAGATAATTTGAAAGTGGTACTTATAGCGATATCTAATCGCAATTTTAATGATAGTCATTGTAATAATACTCGTCGTAATCATTTGATTCGAGTACTAAAATACACTTTACCTATTTTAGTTACTACTGAAAATATAATGAGATAACACGACTACTTCAATAAAATTCTTTATCCATATAAAAATAAAAACCATTTTGATCTGAAGAGCCTTTTAGAAGTCCTTGAACATCTCGCAAGTATTATTGTAGTTGTAAGCTGTTAGGTGAACTGAAAATGTTTACAACCGCTTTTATAACGAACAAGAACTACAGTCATTTTTTTTTAATGTTACCCCACTCTTGGAATTACTCCTGTATCGTGGGTGCGTTTACAAACATTTTAACTCACGTACACAAACCAAACACCCAGACCTGAAACAACTATCTGTAGGTCATACAAATATTTGTTCCGTGCGGGGATTGAACCCGCGATACGCTGCGCAGCAGTCCAATCACTCAGCCACTGCGCCAACCGTGCCGACAAACCTTATCATCAGCCTAGCCCTTTCCCAACTATTTATGTTTGGATTGGCATTTTACGTAGAGTGAATGCCACAACCCAGTTCATACTAGTAAGAAAAGTAAGACTTTACCTTTGGTAAGACTGGTTGCCAGACTTTCAGGTCACTGACTACCTGTATCGACTTTCAAATATCTATAATATGGCAGCCAGGACCTGTTGGTCGGAAGCTGTTGCTTAATGTACTTTCCGAGGCACGGAGGAAACTCGGTATGTAATGGACGGTCACCACGCGGTCACCCATCCACAAACCAACCTAAGCAAGCGCGGCTTAACCTAAAGATCGACCTGAGTGGCAGTTATTATTAAAACACGATCTCACATCAACATACTTATAAAAATATGTATTTTTTATAAATAAGCCCGCTGTATGTATTATTAATCCACTATGACTACGCAAAGAGTGGTTAGCATCTGCCGAAGTGAGATTTTCAAGAGAATTTCCACTAAATATGTACTAAAAATGTGTTTAGGGCTTCAATGTTTTAGTTTGTTGCCTTCATGTACGCTTGTCGACACGAATTTTATAACACAGGCATCATAAGTTTTGTAAGCACATGGAAAATTATTCATAAACATTTTTACAGCTCATGTACAGTCACAAACAATAATAAGTATGCACTTGGCAAAGTTTAGTCGCGAATTTCTCGTAAAATAACGATTGGAAATTTGAGATAAGTATTATGATCTACTTTATGATAATTTAGGATCCAAAATATTACTTTCGTTATGTAACATGAAAATAAAATCCATATATTAGGTGAAAATTGCTTTTGAACGTTGCTACTGTTGCTAGGTGCATTACATTTCATATTGATGCTGCTTACTGTATACATAGAGAGCTCGCTTTAACAAAAAATTCAACAAATATTACACAGTAAAACTTCTTCAAAAGCATTTTAAGTGTCATCGTTTATTTTAATACGTCAACGTTCCTCTAGATTTTCTTTGAAAGCAGACTTAGGATATTATTCACCACCATTTTTAAAGACAGACTCTTATTTGCACAATGCAAATGTGACTAGGGAGAAAGTGAATATAAAAAGTGGAACTGCAAACCGTTTCTTTCATTTATTTCTTTGATAAAGACGGAGTGGGTTGGAATTTTGCAGCTGAGGCCAATTGTTACTTGGTTGGATTTGCATGTTGATAATGCATTTCACTTTGTTAGAAAGAAGGATGAACTGATGCTATGTCAGTATGAATAAAAAGCAGATTTTTCCTTCAGTTCGTGAAGCGCTGGCATTAATGTTGAATATGTATTTGCTTATTGTTAGAGTTCTAAGTTGGTTCTTTGAGTTTGGTTGCCGTTCAACCTTTTAAGTTTATTTAGTTTAATAGTGTTATTCAAATTAAATTGACAGAGAGTTTTTGATCATTGAAAAGTGTCTCTAAAATTGGTATTGGTACATACGAAAAAAAAAACATTAAAATGATATGAGACCATCGCGTGATCTTCCTATACCAAATGAAATAACCCTCCTTTTGGGCTTTGCCGCAATCGGGTAACAAGAATCTCATCATTGCATTAAAATCATACTATCTCTATGTGAAATCCTTTCTATGTGTTGACATCTTGTCGAGTCCACCCTGAGCTTTTTATGAGTTTAAAACAGATCATAAGATTCAAGTGTTTCAGGATTGTACCGTGTTGATGGCAATAGGCTCGCCCCTGTAACATGGCACTCAAAATTAAACTTTGCAGGAACCTTTTCCCAGTAATTTCAAGATAATTGCTCCTACCTGATTAAAATAATGGAAAACATTAAGTCTTCAGTATTCTGAGAACACTCAAAACATCGGAGGTTAGTTGGTTTTATTATGAACTTTATTATTTTGACAGTAGAGCTTCACTCACTAGATGTTATCATGTTCCGTGACTTAAAGCAAACTAAATTGAACTACGAACAAAAATACCAGATTTCATTTCAGTAACTAGCACTAAGCTAAGAAATTCTTGATGAAGAAAATCAAGAACTTCATAGCACTAACTAGGAGCGTGGACTTCTGTCCGGTCAATTGTAACAGAAGCACCCTCTTTTACATCACTACATAATAATATTATAAATCAAAGTCATCCGCCACGTCATTCTGTTTATTCGCGATAACTCAAAAACTACTGCACTGATTTTCATGCTGTTTACATCAATGGGTGGAGTGGTTCTTGAGGAAGGTTTTAGTATACAATTTGACCGACATCCACGCAGACGAAGCCGCGGGCATCAGCTAGTAAGAAATAAATGTTTGTCAAAATGTGGATGTTCTTATTTACCTCTACCAAACCCTTTGGGGATCAAGCATGTTGTCATGTATGTTTTTGTAAAATAAACAAATAAATGTCGGTTCTCAATCATCCTAATGAAGAACAATCATCAATAAATCAACAGCGCTTTATGGGGCTCTCTCTCACGTTTGTAAGCCGTTACCATCAAAATAATGACTCCAATGTTTTCAACTGGATCCGTTTGGGCAAAACATTAAAATTTATTTTCATAATAATAGAACGTGTTGCCTTAATTACGTTTGTTCAAGTTATATTGAAAGTGTATTGGCAAGAATTTCAATTTTGTTTGTATGTTTAATGTGATCGAGAGATGATTGAGTGTTGGTAGACGGTGCAATCGATTTTATACAAACTTTATAGGTACTTTGTATACAATAAGAATCAATTAACTTCAGACACGGAATTCCTTCAAAATGTTTAACGTCATTAAGGAACTTGAATTAAATCGACCGCGACGCCAAAAATGGACTCAGTTTACCTTTTGAATTATCTATGCAAACACTTCTCGGAAACGTTCCAAGGTATTTCTATGATACTCCAATAAAACAATGCTCAAATATAGCCTAAAACTTTAAAGACATAATACAATGAATTCAGAAAACGCCACAAAGAGTTCTCAAAACTAACTGACAATATCATTTTCATGCTGCTTTTGTCAAGAGCTGTAAAATCACCATAAAGTACATTTCTGTTGAGGAGCTCCGATAAAAAATCCGAGCGAAACTCGAAAACATTTAACTTCACAACTTTTTGCCGACTTACACTTCTCGTACTTTTTTTCGTACTTTTCACTCAGTTCCCATTGACCATAATACAGCCGAGGCTTCTAAAAGTTTCCCTCTGCCTAACTTTAAAGTTACGAAGTATTTTAACTATGTATGGTAGTTGGAACGTCTTTAAGTAGTGAAAAAAAGGCAGAAGATATATCTTCCTTGAATGTAGACGCAATAGAATATTGATGAGGTTTACGACTCGAGGCGGTCGCGACTAGGCTGCTGTTTCGTTCGTATGTACATATTTAGGTATTTGCTGTAATACCAAATGGGGTTGATGCAGATGGTTAGATTGGAAGCTGATTCTAGCATAGCTGGGCAAACATAACAATATCAACTACATGCCTACCTTTTTCTTTGTTCCGGGGTGAAAAATACTCATGTATGTCCGCTCTGGGGTGAGCAGCGGGGTTGGTCGGACTCTATTATTAGCCAGTTGTGTCCCCCTGCAGGGCAAAAGGAAGGGAGGGCTCCCATCCCTTTTTCCACTTTTCCCTATCCAATGCTGTTAATTGCCAATCCCTGAGAAAAGAGTCGAGTTCGTCCCGCCATCTTCTTTTGGACCTGCAGCGTTGCCATTTGCTGCTGTTTGGGACCCATTGTGTGACCCAACTTTAGCTCATAGCTCCGCCGGCATGCGGCAGATGTGGCCAATCCAGTTTCATTTAAGCTTGACAGCCGTGTGACCATCGTCGACAATTAGAGTTTTGGAACGCAGTATCGAGTTTCTTATTCGGTCAGTAAGCTTGACTCCAAGGATACTACGCTCCATACTCCAACTGACTTAAAATCACCACAGTGATCTTTTTCCACACTTGCATCGGGGATCATGGGAACTTGTGTGCCTTCCACGAATATCTTCATTAACATCTATTTTATTTATTAATCTTTTGAACAATATTCCTTCAGAAATCTCTAACGGTACAAATTGGCTGAAGAACACTCGATGTAGAACACCTTAAGCCTCATTGACAATGAACATTCTCAGTGCGAGACAGTATTTGATCTCACAAGAATGGATCGTCGTTCGATTCAACTGGAACGTTTGAGCGCGCTCGATTGAAGATACCACATTGCCTCTATAGAGTAGTGACGCTATTCGAGATGCCAGATACTAGATCAAGTTACTTGCATGGTGTCAACGCGGCTCCATGTTCGTTAGGTACCTACATGAACTGTTATGTGTTACCAATTGCGAAGGCAGCATCGTAAATGTTCATAATAATATCGTGTTCTTTATGATAATGTTAAAGTTTAAGGCTGATTTTCGAAACTACAGATTCGACTACGATAATTCTTTCACTAGCGGGATGCTACATTATCCTTGAATGTCCGAGAATGATACGAGTATAGACTAGGTAACAATCCTGCTGGCTTATTTGTGGATACTTATTTTTTTGGAGCGTGGTGTTAATCATCAAATGACGCCTCCCGCTCTGAGAGGAGCGGAAGGGATTGACAGTCTTCTACTGACTAAAAACCACCCATGTTCCTTCTTAGCCCTTTATGTCCGGGGCTGCGGTATCTCTTTCGAAAAACCCGCAGCCCCGGTAGTATTTTGCTAAACTTAAATGAACATCCAATGCAGGCTTGCATTGACTTAAGTAACACAACGAGCCAATTTTAAGCACTTACTTGTAAAAGTAAATCCTTCGCTACAAAGTAATATTAAGAAAAGAACTCTGCAGCATTTTACTCGGTTAAGGATCGCCATAACCTCTCGTCCCCAGACAGATGGCGTCCATTAGGATTCCCTAGACGATTTTAATGCAGCCTAGTTCTTAGTAGGTGCGACGGCACGTGGCAACATCCCGGTATGTGCGATAAAATGCCGCATCGTACACCTCTTCACCGAAACAGGAATGCGGTATATCGTGCAACTTTAGTAAGGACTTAAGTCCAAGACGTTGGGTGATAACGTAATGAAAGGTCTTAATAAGAACAATGGTTACTTCGCAAAATTAAAGCTGCAATATAAGCTAGAAAACAGGCAAATTGCAGCCAATTGAGTGTTGCGGTCAGTAAAATTGCATAAATTTATTATTTTCAGCCTGAAACAGGCTGAAAATCTCTCAGCAGGTTAAAGGCCTCCTTTTCCACTCATCCATATACCGATATAGACCTATCCCGCCTAAAGGCACCATCTACGCCTGGGTCTCCCAAAATGCTTTTACACATTTTTGGAGACAAAAGTTGTGGTGGTCTTATCAAGTGTGTGCTTGGTTATATTGTGTTCAGCGATAAAAACTAAAATGAAAGTTAACAATCCGAAAATAAGTCCCAAATTCTTAGTAACATAAATCTCTTTTTTGTTACAGTTGATCACTCCATTTCACCGGGACACCGAACTGCTAGGTAAAACGCGACACAATGCCCTCACATAAAGTGGTAACTTTCACCTGGCTGAGCATCCTTCGTGAAATAATTCCTAATGATAATTATGAAGAACAATGGTATTTCACTTACGCACTTTATGTCACGACAAGTGACGTAGGTAAAGGGCGATTTTGTGAAGTCAGAGACTACTTTTTACTGGGTTCACTTTGTTTTTCAAACATCATCAAGGAAAAAAACCTTAGGTAAATTTCAACTTCTGAAGGAATCAAGTGTCCGTAGGTGGTGGTACCTAAGTTTCAGGTCCAGGGGCGACGGACCAGACTGAACCCGAGAAGGCGGCGCGTAGGTTTCCACGCGCTCTTCTCTAAAACGTAATTGAATCCCTCTGCCCTCCAACGCAAGTGTGCGATCCCCCAGGAATCCCCCAGGCAGTGGATACACTGCCAATATTTTTCTTTGGTTTATTCCTTTCTGATCCCCTGTAATTTATCATTCCGTTCTGATCCCCTTTCTTTTTTTAATGGACACAAGTACTACAAGTGATGGCACACAAAACTCTAAAAACCGTTGACCGCAATTTAACACTGAGAAAAATAAATGATATTATGTATCAAGAATGTGTCTCCGTCATTCATGTAACTTATTTATATAGGAACGCACAAAGGTGTACGATTACAGTAATAAAGTACATTGAGTTGTCCGTAGTAAGATTACTTTATTGATGTCGCTATGATTTTTGTAGATTTTATTAAGAACTTGTTTACTTTTTTGGCCAGTCGCAAAGCGTAAATAAGTAGAAAAGTAGTCGCTTTATAAATTTTCTTGATTAATTTGAATAAATAACTTGACTGATATTAACATGCCCTTTAACAAAGCGTTTAGGTCTCTTGTTTATGCTAACTATGGCAGTTGTTGCGTTTAAAAAGCACTTGACCAATGTATAAAAGTCACTTGATTGATTCCAACATCTTCGCTGATAGATTAAATCATTATAATTGTAAGTTTTAAAATGAAATATACTTATGTCGATAGGCGATTTGTTTGATAGTATCATGTCAGATGATAAATTTTATAATGACAATTAATTGATTGATGTAAGTACATCTTTGTACAGATCGTGTAGCTTATTAAAGTTAAGTAATTAAAAGTGTTGATCTAATTAAGTACTTCTTTGTTGTGCTTAAGTTGTATGTTTGTTGCTAATAAGTTGTGTTTGTTGCTATTAAGTTGTTGTTTGTTGCTAATAAGTTGTATGTTTGTTGTTATTAAGTTGTATGTTTGTTGCTAATAAATTGTATGTTTGTTGCTATTAAGTTGTATGTTTGTTGCTATTAAGTTGTATGTTTTTCGCTATTGAGTTGTTTGTTTAGGCTCAATTTACACCGCCGCGGAATGGCAGCGAAGCGACTTTTTGCAACGAAATTCTACATAGCATAATGAACTTTATGTCAATTGGTTAACGTACAAATTACGTACGTTATACAAGGTTTATTATGCTATAAGCAAATTCGTTGCAAAAATTCGATTCGATTTCGGTGTAAATTGAGCCTAAACAAACTCAAAAGCAACAAACAAACAAACAACATAAAGTAACAGAAGACATACAACTTTTAAACGCAAAAAAAAAACAAACAATAGCAACAAACATACAACTTAAACGTAATAAAGATAATTTGAAATATTCTTAAGTGTTACTGAAATAAAATAATCAAGTAATTTGACTCATTTATTTTTATTCAAAACAGCAAGTTAAATAATCAACATAAAATGAACGAAATCTTTGAGTTAGGACAAGCATCAAATAACTCTCATCTGGGATATGTTTCACATACGCTTCGCGACTCTCTGACTTTGATGGTCTCCATTTGCTTTCTTTACCTCCCTTTTTTTTCTTAGCTCAGCAGCTAAGAAAAAAGTGGAGAAGATTCTGATCCAGAACTAGTAGGCAGCGCCACAATACTTGGCGTTATGAGTTCCGTTAGGGATAATATAGCTGCAAGGTTTCTATTTTCTTCAGTGTCACCTGAAAAAAGAAACATTTTATATTAATATAGGTATATTACACACACGTCTGTATGGTGTCGGACGTAAAGAATAGCACCATCCCATTATATCTTCCCGTGGTTGTCGTAAGAGGCGACTAAAGGACTTCCCAGAAAATGGGCAACAGCGTTCTCTGAGCTTTTGTAACAACCGCACTGCGATCGCCAACGAACGAGTGATGCAGTGCCTGTGGCAAACAAAGTAGGTCCTACACAAGAATTTGAGCATCTTAGAACCTAAGTAGTAGGTAGCTAAGTAGGTACAATTGGATTGATTGTGCGAACACTAGCAATAAAAACACTTTTAATACTTTTATTAGTTAAGTATTGATTGCTTGAAAGCTAGACTGAACTGAAACACTGACTTTACGACGATCGATCAATCTTGAAATTTAAAAAAAACTTTTTAACAAAAAATAAAACCGACTTCAAAAAAAAAACACAAAAAAGTGAAAAATAAACTTTAGAAGAAAAACCAGTCTCTGAAGTCGGTGACTTTTGTTTGTTTGATTTCATTTTTTTGCCACCGACTTTTTTATTTTTCACTTTTTAGTGGTTCACATGTTCATGGGTCAAAGTGGACAATGTAGTTTTTTTTGAGTTTTGTTGATTTTTCAAAAACCGCTTGTCCAATTTCGAAAAAAAAAATATGGGACCATTTCGGAAGTATACCCTTTCCAACAAAGAAAGAATTTTTCAAATCGGTTAGCAAGTGACGGAGTTATGCCCGAACAAACATAAAAAAAAAAAAAAAAAAAAAAATACAAACATCCGAATTGAGAACCTCCTTCTTTTTTAGAAGTCGGTTAATGAAGATTTATAGACTAGTTAATAATTCCAGCCAGTGGAGCGTAAACCACGGGGTTACAATCCACAGACAGTACCTACCATTCTAGAATTTCCAGAAAAATCTCGCACTGCGCCCTTACCAGTTCCCGCCAGTAGGTATTCTTACGAAATTGTGATTGGTCTTTGGTCTGAAGAGAAACTAAGCAGTACCTAATGGCAAGTAATGTGGAAAGTAGATGCAAAATACTTACTGGTGAAAATGGGCTTTAAATCCGAGAGGCCCCACGCCTCTAGTAAGTCGCCAGCTTCCTCCATCAAACACTAGGTATTCTCTTGCCGCCACGACTTGATACCCGGACCACTTTAAATAATACTATACTAATGGCAAATTATCAGAAATTTTATTTAAATCAACACGGGACAATTGCAAAATATCAAGAAAGAAAATAACAAGTTTCGACACGATGTCGCGCCACACAGATTAAACAACGACTGATTGAAAAAATAAAGACGAAGTTACCATTTTAAATCCATTATTAATTTAAAAAAGTTAATTGATTTCTCATATTATTTTCCGATCATTACTTAGATGAAGACATTTATTAATGTAATAAAGATATTTTATTAATGTTGCTAATCAAGTACTTATTAGGATTTATCATGAACTACATTACATCAATAACGTAGCTTTTTAACTGAATTATATGCAAATGATTGAAATACCCCAATCATTTTATCTTATTAGAATAAATAATGGTTTATGACGTCACCAAAATTAAATAAGAAACTTTATTGTTTTAAATATATTTCACTTTATAAGCGTACAATCATTTAAATTTGATTTTCACAATCAATTGTGGTTTGTTGTTTTAAAATGATTAATGATTCATTTAATCGTTTTTTACTCAATCAAGCAAAATTTGAACTTGATAGGAGTCCAGTTTTCTCAGTGAAGCCTTCAAAAATAAAACACTCCACAAAACTGCTAGTAAACAATAAAAACCATCAAGATAACAACGTTCACAGTTCTGTTCGCCCCAAAAACGAAACGAAGCGTAAAGATAAGCTATTACCCAATGTAATCAAGAATCCATTCAATTTAAAAAACAAAAGAGCGAATCATTTGTAACTTCCATTAACAGGGATACAAAAAACGTCGATACCCCGGACAACTGGAAAGTCGGCTCCTATTAAATTTCATTCTGTTACAATTTCACTATTGGTACGAACGAAAATCAATCAACCATTGGAATAGTAACCGACATTCGTTGATCAATAAAATACGAAATGTGGCAGTTCTAGTGAATTTAAATCCTTTTCGACGAGAACTCTGGGCCTGCAGTCTCTACACTAACAACGACGCTACGAATGTCGTTAAGTTGAAAAATCGTAAACTTTCTTTAATAGATTTTCAACCTTATGCCGTTGAAATAAAGCTGAAAATCTATTAACGAAATTTGACATCGATACGACTTTGCGACAGTGTAGAGACTGCAGGCCCTGGTCTTTGGTTTCGTTGATGTGGACACACAGTGGTCGTTTGAGCATTTTAATCGAAAATAAGTGCGGGCTAACTGCATTCGAGGACCTAGACTCTCTGTGCATTATAAATTGGCTTCGAATACTTTCCTAGAGCTAGCTAAGGTAATGGAAGCCAGAGCGGTACGATAAATTTAAGGGTGCTTCAGTTGTAGGAAACTAAGAATTGAACTAGAATATTGCATGTGATTTGAATATAAACTGGCAAAATATGGGTGTACTATATAAGCTCGCCAGTTGGCCTAATGGTCGTAAATGCGACTGGTGCTCATGCAAAACAGGCGACCTTGCTGTTGCTTGGGTTCTATTCATACGATTCATCATCATCATCATTTCAGCCAAAAGACGTCCACTGCTGGACATAGGCCTCCCCCAGACATTTTTGGGGGGTTTGCCATAATCGCCACGCTTGGCAGGCGGGTTGGCGATCGCAGTATGGTTGTTACAAAGGCACAGAGAACGCTGCTGGCCATTCTCTGGTAAGTCCCTTAGTCGCCTCTTACGACACCCACGGGAAGATATGGGATGGTGCTATTCTTTACGTCCGACACCATACGGAACCGGACATCATACGATTGGCAAAGTGTAATTGAGTTTTTTAATCAGGAATTCCTCAGTAGCAGCCATAGAGTCTGGAATTTGTGCCTCATCATTATCATCATCATTTCAGCCAAAAGACGTCCACTGCTGGACATAGGCCTCCCCCAGGTGTCGCCACATTGACCGGTCCCGTGCGTCTCTCATCCAGCGGGTTCCCGCAACCTTGACCAGGTTAACGCAACGTCTTCCGGTTCGCTGTCGCCATTCCAGAACTTTTCGGCCCCATCGGCCATCCGTTCTGCGAGCCCTGCCCATTGCCACTTAAGTCTGGCGATTTTTCGGGCTACGTTGGTAACCTTGGTTCTCATGCGGATGTCCTCATTTCTGATTCGATCACGCAAGGAAACTCCGAGCATAGCCCTCTCCATTGTCCTTTGGGTGACTTTGAGCTTTCTTCTTCTTTCTTTCTTTCTTTCTTGGAACTCTGAGAATTTGTGCCTGGTTGATGGCAATATCCTCGCTCTCTTTTACATGTGACTTAAACATAACTGCCGAACCCTTCGGGGATTACAGACGCGATGTTATGTATGTTATGCTTTAGGCCTCCGCCTAGTCCTTCGTAGAAAAATATGTGATGTTTTGTTGAGAATTAAAACTTCGAAGAAAGTCCACAGCAAAAGGACCATTCACCTTGACAAGTACCTCTATACCCACTATTATCAAAACTAACAAAGATAAGCACTGTTCCAAAAATAATAAGACCATTACCGATTCTTTGTAAAGTTCCAATTAAATGTTAGAAAATAATGTTCCTACAGTCGTTAGACCAAAAACACTGGCAATGTACCTACAGAGTTACGAGGATTACTACAGTAATTTATTACCGAGACAGAAGAAAGCTAAGACTTGAAATCTCAAAAGGATTTTGTAGTCTGACTTGAGACCGGTTGTTATTTTAAAAGGGGTTTTAAAAAATACAGTTTTATTTTTTTAAACTTGAACTGGAATGTGTAGCAGTAAAAAGTAAGCTGTATTTTGTACGTAACCAAAAATTAAAACTAGTGGCACCATGTTGTATTCTCGGTAGAATTTTACGAAAATATTTCTTAAATTTTTATCAAAATCTTTATTCACACATTATGGGTAAGTAGATGTGATATTCGTAGATGATACATACAATATGTTAGTACTAGGTATCGATACCCTTTGGTAAGACTGGTTGTCAGACTTTCAGGCCTCGACTATCTGTAACGGCTGCCAAGATCTACAAATTACTGGGACCAACGACTTAGCATGCTTACTGAGACACAGTGGTACCTCGGTATGTAATTTGTGGGCATTAATCCACGGTCCAATCCAAGCAAGCGTATCTTAACCTGAAGATCAAACCGGGCGTGTGTTATTATATTGCCACGAGTAAGTATAATTTATTAGGGTAGTTGACAAAAAAAAATCTAATTAGTCCGTCACATAGATTACCAAAAAATATTGGATACGTATTTTTCCTTTTTGCACGTAAACCAAAAATGAAGACGATACAGTGCTTAGAAAACTCAAGTGACGTCACTTTGCACTACATTTTTTACCACGTAGTGCCGTCAAAAGCCCCCACTCCTGATCTTTGACGCGTTTTAACTTCGTCAATTTTTATTAATTTGATAAAACAAAAAACACGTATCCAATATTTTTCGATAATCTAACTGACGGACTAAACGGAATCACATTTTTTTTACCCAGGACCCTCCCATTCACAGCCTGCTGACTGATTTCGAAATAATCTTAAATATTCATTGCATCTGTCGTAAACACTCTCCACTAGTGCGGAGTGTAACCAGTTAGAAAATTCTTCAAGCGCTTAGCGCTCCTGTCGCAGCGCAGCAAAAGTACATTTATTTCATTCCCACTTTTTGTATCAAGCGTGTTGTTACGTAAGGGTGATTTACGAATGCACAATTCACTGTAAAAGCGACAGTGAGAAATGTACTACATTATATTGACTTCAGCAAACGATTGTTTTAAAACTGTAATTCTTTCATCCAAGTAGAGTGTCCGCCCATTTCTTCGTTCTAACCAGAAATGAAAATTTAGTATCCATTTTAGTTTTAGCTGAGTTTTGTGGGCTCTTATCTTTATTTTGGGAACAAAGGAAGCTGTTCGCCGCAAGAACGTAGAATTTCGTGAACAAACGTTAAATGGGTACTGTATGTTTGATATTTTAACGTAGACTTGGAAAACAAGGAAAAATG
Organism: Diarsia mendica; assembly: GCA_949316265.1. Taxonomy (NCBI): domain Eukaryota; kingdom Metazoa; phylum Arthropoda; class Insecta; order Lepidoptera; family Noctuidae; genus Diarsia; species Diarsia mendica. Next base: position 19,100,097 of record OX438896.1, on the reverse strand, counting down.
TATAAGAATCGTGATCTTATCTTCACGATCAATTGAATAAATTGAGGAAAGTTGGTTATTTATTGAAGCTACTTACATGACAGGCTACTTAGAGATACACATTTAATGGCACTTTAACTGACGATAGTGAAGGTCAAACTTTGCTTATAATCGAATGAAAAGTCACTTTTGGCCATTCGATTTCATAATACGATTTGGTAGTCGGTATAATTTTGACGCTTGCTAACACAAATACCCAGAAATCACTACTAACAAACACTGATTGGCACTTTATCTTTCCACCGAAACAGACTCCGCTTGACCGAGCACAATACCAAACCACTACTCCGAACGCTAAATCAAAATAGGCACACTATGAAATTCCGGTTGCACTATTGCAAATGCAACCTGCACGAAATTGATCGATGCCGCACGGTGACCGCGGCTACTGATTCATTTGTGCACCTGAGTCCCCGGAGTAGATAGTTGACAAAAACTAAGTGTTTGATTATGTGGTTGTTCGTCTTCTATACTAAAGGGCGAATCCTCCGAGCAGACGGATGTTATGTCTAATGGAGTACTGCCCGATAGTTGTTTTCAGATTTGTCTATACAGTCTAAAGTGCCTTATATATTTAACTACACTATGTAGAATTTTGATGTTAACTCTTCAACTGCGTGATAGATAGCGCTGTATTACTTTTCCACTTTTTTTTCAGTAATACTTTTGTTGTCAGTATTCACAAACAACTCTCAGCAACCTATATATTCACATACACGAACGATCCATTGAGAAGCCTCTCACATCACGATTATCCATCCCTCGTTCTCTGTGTAAAATCTACTCATACACCTGTACTGATATACAGGCAAGTGTATTACCAACCACGATTCTAGCTATGTCTGTAGCTGTACCTATGTGTTCGGTGGCTGTTTCAGGACGTTGGACCGCAACAGCTAATTTGTCTTTGTATGTGAGCTGCACTTGTCAATTTTGAATACTAGGTCATTGTACGGTAATGCAGAAGTCGATTTTGACTTGTTCCATAGATCCTGTTGCGAAACAGAATCAATCTACTGAAAACAATTGTCAATCTTTTATTAGGTTCCATTCAGATTGCATTTAGTCTTTAGTTTAGTGTCACATTTGATGGAGAATTATTCACTGATCATTTTCATTTTAAACTCATCTTTCTTTTGCCCTTATTTCAATTTATTTAGAGTCGGCGCAGCATGTCTACTTATTCCATATTTCTCTATTACATGGCTTCTCATGAGACACCTCCTTTCTTGCCATATCATCATTTACTTAGTCCATTGTTTCTTTAGACGTCCTCTACTCCCACATTCATACTCCTCTCCTTACGTCATTTTTCCTCATCCCTCCGCATCATAATAATTATGCTCATACCCCGAGAACCGATTACCACACAACTATTCAGTCACCGGCGCCACTTTCAGACTTCCTCTTATGTACTCATTTCATATTTATCTTAGGCTTCTCATCTCAACCACATGCAAATGCCCCTAATTAAGCATTGTATAGATGAGAAAGTTTCACTTGAAAATGTATTCAAATGGCAAAATAACAATATAAACCCAGTTCCCAAACTCTAAAACGACTCATTAAAATTTTAACAGCTCCACAACCCAGTTCATACATTTGAAAATACTATTACAACCTATAAACCGGTTTTCATACAAAATTATACAAAACGCCTACCCAAGTACCTACACAATAATCAATTAGTTACAGCTGAACTTTGGATAACATCATGTATTGAGTATTACACATGAGCGGATCAAATCAAAATCAAATTAATCTAAAACCAACCTTAAGTACTGAGCTAAACAACAGCAAGACAATCAAATCCTTCGGATTTCTAGTTAATATTAACGTCCATTAGCTTTTGAGAAGGGTCACCGATGCCACCGCGGCAAAGATTTGAATTTTTTATTGAATTTTCTTCGAATACCCAAATCAAGATCAGATACGTCTCATTGTTGATTGTGGTGGCTTATTAATGATCCGCAAATGGAGATTCGTTTTGGAATACAGACTTGAAAGAAAGACGGAGTCTCTATTTTCAGTGTTGATTATTTTCTGAAGTCCTGTAGACCAGTGTCAATTTGATATTTTTTTTTAAATGTATTTAGCATTAAATTGACTCGATATTGACTCAACTGAAATATTCTTGTCTTCTTCAGGACGTGGCAATGGCATACTACAAAGGTCCCAGGACTGAAGCTAGCTTTGGCGCTGTTACTGGCGTTCATAAATTCCTTTAGTATGCTATATAGAAGACGATATCAGGTGATCAAATATTTGTGGAGCAGCACCACAGTTTCGCGGATATTTTCTCCTTATCAGAACAGGCGGAAGCTGCTGATTATCTTGACACCTCGAATTATACTACATTCGCACCAGGAATTATACTATCATCATTTACCATACATTTTTGACCAGTTGCTCAAGAATTTGAAGACTATTTATTAATAACACTAGTGACCCGCCCCGGCTTCGCACGGGTGCAAAAAAGGTATTAAAACCTTCCTCTTGAATCACTCTATCTATTAAAAAAAAAAACGCATCAAAATCCGTTGCGTAGTTTTAAAGATTTAAGCATACAAAGGGACATAGGGACTTTGTTTTATACTATGTAGTGATAGTGATGACAAAGTTCAAAATTTTACGTTTACGAAATAAAAGCATCGAAAATCTTACAAAAACGCCTATACTTTCGTTCACACACAATAACATATGATGATGGATCGCAGCGGAAATGAGAATAAAGGCAACAATGTTATGTAATTATGTGCGAACATATATGTATATATGTGTATCTTTTCTTTTCTTTTGTAAAGAGAGTAAGTAGGTAAAGGCCGTGATTATTATCTTGAGTACATACGGATCTCGTGTATTCATAATGGTCGTTTTTATATTATCTTATATGTTTATCCTATATCTCAGTAAATTTATTTTAACTACGTATTGCATTCATCATCCTCATTTCAGCCAAAGGACTGCTGGACATAGGCCTCTAGCATCTCGTGTTTCTAGCATCCAGTGAATCCCCCACAATCTTCACCAGGGCATCGGTGCACCTAGTGGAGAGGTCTTCAGGGTCTTTCGGTTTGTAGCATAATATTAGTATCTGCATTGGTAAGCTCAAAATACTTCAGTGTAATTTTCTATACACCAATTTCCTTCACGTATTACATTCATTAAGCGAACTGGAGTCCGGATATGTGACTGATATCTGAGGCAATTATAACATTAACACTGGTCAGGCTCGTGTCGACACGCGTACGAGCAGGACGTGTGTTTCGTTAAGTTTGTTAGTTACGAATTCCCCGATTTTGTTGTTTACGCGCGGAGCAGCTGTGGCCCTCGCTCGACCGGCCGGGTTGCGGCGTGGGGTACGGGCGGCGCGGCGTGTTTACTACCTGAGCTATGACGGACAATGTTGAATTTATCACAGCAGATGATGACACTATAACTGAGGTCAGTGAGATGAGCGATACCATGCTACAAGATGAGTGCGGAGATGAGGACGAGGCTACCAACAAGGCGATCAAAAGAAACCGAGAAGGAAGAGAATCTGATGAAGAGTGGAAAGTGGTGGGAGAACGTCAAAAAGAAAAGAGATTCAAGCTATATAACCCTGATGAAGATGTATATAAGCTAGAAGTTACTATATCGTGCATTGATAAGCTTCCGAAAGCATTTGCATTCGCTAAGCTACTAACCACCTATGGTATGAAAAATATAGTTCATGTTAAATATTTGAGCCCATTCAGAGTTCGAGTACAGTTTGGAGATGAAAGTAATTTAAATAAGCTGTGTACATGCGAAGAACTTATTACTAAGGGATGGAGATTTAGCAAAGACATGGAAGTGAGCTACTCATACGGGGTTATAAGGGACGTAGAACTGGAATTAGAGGAAAAGGACATTCTGGATAACATATCCTGCCCAGGAGGCATTGAACTCATTTCAGTGATGCGATTAAACAAACGTGACCAGGATAAGGGTGGGTGGATACCCAGCGAGATGGTCAGACTATGCTTCAAAGGAAACTCATTGCCAGGATACGTCACCACAGATGGATTACGACTCAAGGTAGAACCATTTGTTTTCCCAGTCTCTCAGTGCTCACGGTGCTGGAAGTTGGGACATAAAGTCAAAGCGTGCCCATATAATAAAATAGTATGCCCAAAGTGTGGCGCCAACCATGAAAACTGCGAGACCAAGGAATTTAAGTGTGTCAATTGTGCTGGTAAACACATGGCTTTATCGAAATCATGCCCCACATATTTAAAAGAAAGACGATTGAGAGAAATCATGGCAGAATTTAACTGCACATACAAAAAAGCCATAACTAATTGTACGTTTTACCTAACACCCCAGAATATGTCTCAGAAAAACCGAATGTAATTAATAATTCTGTCCTTAATACACCGAAGTTTTCAATGATAAATAGTCCTTCGTACGCAGAGATAAGTAAGACTACTGCTGATGTGCACCAAGAGCCACCTTCTTATAATGTACGTAAGCCTAAATTGGCATCACACCGTAAGATAACATTTTCTAAGAAAAACACACAAGCTAACACGTCGGAGTGGTACAAATGGAACGAGGAACAGTGTGAGTCATCTCAATTTAATAACACCAGTGCGGGCGACAGCAATATAACTACAGATGCAAACATAGAAGGTAAACCGGATTCTAAGATAACATTTAACGAATTGCTGTCACGGTTACAAGAGGTTATTTTTATGAAGAATTGCGCAATTAATGTAAAAGTAAAGAAGGTATTTAAGTTATGCATTGAGTGGTTTATACTTTTAATAGTGGATAGTATTACAGATTCTTCAATGGCAGGATTAATTAAGAACATTTTTAATGGATAAGACAGATTGTATCAAATTTAAATTTTTACAGTGGAATGCCCAGAGCCTCAAGCCTAAATTGTTATGTTTTTCGCAGTTATTATTACAGAACAAAATACATATTGCTGCAGTTTCAGAAACCTGGTTATCACCTGACAAGCCAGTTAAAATTAGTAATTATAATATTTTCCGCCAAGATCGGGATGACTCATACGGTGGTGTCGCGATTGTTATTCATCAATCTATCAAAGCTCAACTTGTAGACTCTTATTCATTTGCTTCGGGAATTGAAATCATCCACGTTAAAATTTTCAATTTTCCTCTAGTAGAAAATATAATTTCACTGTATTGCCCCCCTTCCGTTAGGACTAGTCAGGTGGATTGGTCTAGATTACTTTCTACTTTTAACAGGAAAACAATAATAATGGGTGACTTTAATGCACATCACACCAATTGGTCAAATAAGACAGATAACAGAGGTATACAAATTTTAGATGCTGTGATAGATTGTAATTATGTGATATTAAATAATGGTAACAGCACTAGAATGAAATTAGTTAACGGTGTTTTACAGGAGTCTTCGCCTGATCTGTCCTTGGTGACGTCTGATATTGGGCTAAACTTTGACTGGTCTGTGTTAAATGAAACGCTGGGTAGTGACCACCTGATGATTCAGATAGTTAATGAATGTCAGTTGAATAAGAACTTTGTGACTAAAAGAAATTTAAGAAATGTAGACTGGAAATCTTATAAGGCATGCCTGGAAGAAATGTTTTCAAGTCTTGAGGCGCTCCCTGATGATCCTCAAAGAGCTTATGACATTTTCGTAGATTATATTAACATGGCAGCAGATATTCATATTCCTTTAATTAAAATTTCACAAAACCCTCATTCAAAATTTAAACCGAAACCCTTTTGGAAACCTGAATTGTCAAAGGCTGTGGCAGTTAGGAGGTTAGCGTTAGCAAACTTCCGTGGTAATCCAACGCCTTCAAATTTAAGTATACTACGGGATAAAATAAGATTAGCACAAAAACAAATCCGGACAGCTGTACACGATGACTGGACACAGTATTGTTCATCCGTAGACCACTCAACTGCTGCTTCCGAAGTCTGGCATAAGATGAAATGGATGAAGGGTCACCGGTCACCAAGAACTGCGATAGACAAAGTAAAAGCCAATAACTTGCTTGTTAGTCTTACACCTGATTATGTCACTCCCGATCAGCCGATATTCTCAACCCCGAATAAAAAATTAGAAGAGGAAATCTCCATGCAGGAGTTAATTAAATGTATTAAATCAAAGGATACATCTCCTGGATGCGATGGTATCTCATACTCTATGATCAAAAACTTACCCCATAATGTTCTGAGTATTCTACAGAATTTATTCAATCAGTTTTTACATAATGGTTTTGTTCCAAGGCAATGGCGTGATATAAATATAATAGCTATACCTAAACCTGGACGGGATCCTAATCAGACTTCATCTCTAAGACCAATCTCCTTAATGTCTTGTCTTTGCAAAATCTTTCATTCTATTTTGAATAAGAGAATTGAGTGGCTTCTGGAGAGACAAGAGTTGCTGTCGGACAATATGGTGGGTTTTAGAAAATCCAGAGGTTGTTTGGATAGCTTAAGTTGTTTAGTTTCTCGCATTCAAAAGGGCTTTTCTGAAAAGTTAACTACTATTGGTTGTTTTATCGACATAGACAATGCTTACAATAACATTGATATTAATACCTTATTAAATATTTTACATCGCTTAAAGGTGGGGTCTAAGATATGTCAATACCTCTGGAACTTTCTAAAATTGAGGAACCTTACAATACAAACTAATGACGGATATATATCCAGAACTACTAGTCGGGGCTTAGCACAGGGCGATCCACTATCCCCTTTGTTATTTAATGTGGCTACTCTTGATGTGTGTAGAACTATCGAGAAGGACGTCTACATTTCACAATATGCTGATGATTTGGTTTTATATTACACTTGTCAGTCTATAGATTTAGGTACAAAAATTTTACAAAATTCGTTAAACAAATTAAATGAAATATTAGTGAATTTAGGATTAGAAATATCCCCAACTAAAAGTAAAGTATGTGTTTTTAAAACTAATTATAAGAGGCAAAATATAAATTTAGCAATTAATGAAATATTATTAGATAATACAGAATGTGTAAAATATTTAGGTATATGGATTGATAGTCATTTAAGATGGGGAAAAAACATTAATGAAGTTAGAGAAAAAGCTATGAAATTTTTAAACATATTTAAAATATTGACGGGATCTGGCTGGGGGGTTCACCCTATTCACCTAAGAAGGTTATATATATCTATTGTTAGAAGTAGGCTAGATTATGCAAGTTTTTTATATGATACTAGTTCCATGAGTAATTGTTCCAAATTAGATAAAGTACAGAATCAATACATGCGCATCATAGGTAGTTTTATTAAAAGCACTCCCATACACGTTATGGAGTCAGAATTACAACTTCAACCTTTATTTATTCGACGTGTATATTTGGCAGGTAAGTTTTGGTTAAAGTCAAAATCACTTAATCACAAACTAATAAATGTACTACATGATCTTGCCATTCTATGTCAAAATACACACTGGAGTAGGAAGAAAAAACCACTTTTGATATCAATTCACAGTAAATTTCAATCACTTCCAATAAAGTCTAGTACTAAACTTGAACCGCCTTATTACAAAACGTAGTTAAACCTGGTTTAACTTAGACTTGGTTTATCTCGCATGACGTCTCACTTCAATAATATTCAAAAGAAAGTGACAGCATGCGAGATAAACCAGGTCTAAGTTAAACCAGGTTTAACTACGTTTTGTAATAAGGCGGGAAATGTTTAGTTTGGATACTTGGATCAGTAACCTCAACATACCTAGTTTTATCAACATTAGCATTCCAGCTTTGGACAGGCCTAAAAAATCTTATTCTAACCCTAATTTGCGTTTATTATGTGTTAAGTTTTTACAACAAAAATATTCGGGTTTTTACAAAATTTATACAGATGCCTCCAAGGACAGTCAGGGGATCGGTGTTGCTTTTATTGATGTACAAACAAAAGATAATATTAAACTTAAAGTCAATAATTTAAAGATATCGATAATGTATGCAGAGCTTATTGCCATTGCAGAAGCGCTATCATATGTAAGGTCGCTTAAGAACGGATTTAAGTTTGTAATTCTTACTGACTCCAAAAGTGCATTACAACATTTGAACAGATGTTCGGCTTTGGTTAGGGGTATTCCATTGGCTTACGATATTTTAAAAAGTCTGTATGAGCTTAACTTGGCAAACAGAAATGTTATCTTGCAATGGATACCTTCTCATATCGGCATCGTAGGAAATGAAATGGCAGATAAACTTGCGAATGAAGCTTCAATTGATGGTATTAACTTTACTTGCGAGTCTTATTACACTAATCATATTAGTGATATTAAGGAATACAGTTCAGAGTTATGGTCAGAGTATTTTGACAGAAGGTCATTAACGAAAGGAATTTGGTACAGGACCTTACAACCAACATTACCTGGGAAATTATGGTTTGAAAAATCCGGTATGGGAAGGTATGAATTAGTAACGAGTTTCAGACTCCGCTCGGGACACATTCCATTAAATAAATTCGGTTTTATGATGGGTAAAGTTGCCTCATCGAACTGCACTGAATGCGATGTAGTAGAAGATGTTTACCACATATTAATGGAGTGTGTCAGGAACGAAGCCCTTAGACATAATATAAAAATTGAAATTAATACGGTTCCCTCAGATGTGGGCTGGTGTAACAGCGCTTTGTCCTTCCCTTTGTCAAGGGAGGCCAGATTGCTATATAGACTCGCCCAAATGGGCATTAAAAATAGAGTAAGTTGAGTGATGATTGTATTTTGAAATATGTGTGTTTGATTCTGTAATTTGTATTACAGGGGCGACATCTTCAAATTGAACAAGCCCCTTTAAATAAATAGAAAAAAAAAAAAAAAAAAAAACATTAACACTGTAGTGTTGTAATGTTATTTTGTAACATAACATTACAAGCCCTAGAATTTTGTCAACTATGTTGGGTTCAGCTTCCAGTCAAACTGGATGCAGCTGAATACCTGTATTTTACATGGAGCGACTCCCTATCTGACCTCCATAACCCGGTAGGACTGGGTAGTACGATACTTCTTGGTAAGACTGGTTGGTTAACATTACAGGGCAAAGCGGGAGAAAAATTGTCCCACTTAGACTGTCTTACCCTCATTAAAACAACCATGCTGTCATATTTTACAACTCTGCTGTATAGTCACCTGCAAAATTGCATGGATACTTATATTATTTGTGTATTTTCCTGTGAACGTTTACACTAGTAGTCTATAACTAGTTAACGTTAGGTGGCGTCATTTCTCGCTTCACATCATTTTAGTTCTGAATTATTCATGTATTTTTGCAGGTGACTGTACAATGATAGAAATAAGATCGTCTTTACATTAGGTAGCTACAATCTAGCTCCTTATTTCATACAACCTTTCGCAAGTAGCCTTCCTACAATATAATTATAACTCCAAGCTATATTCCACAAGTTAAAATTAAAATAGTTTCGTGGACTCATTCTCATCGCTGCGCCATTTGAGTCGACAGATTTAATCGTTAGTGTAATGTAATAGTACACTTCATACAATTTCACTGAATACTCCTGAACTGGTGGAACTAGTCACCCAGTAACGGGAGTACTCATTAGGTAAAGTGTTACTAACCGCAACTGGCTAGTTGTGACTTGTTCACGACCTCGGCTGATGCGATTTGCGACTAACGACACACGCGTTTCTCAATTATTTACTTCACATGACTTTCTTGACTTGAAATCCTCGAAGCGTAAGCCAGAAGTGTACTTCACAGTACACACACATTTCGCCAGACAAATCAAGTCGGATGTAGTAGGGGACGAGTCTACTGCTATCAGCGGAGCACAAATTGACTTAGTGGCTGCTACTCAGATACTCTTGATGGGAAAACCGGTTCTCTGCCTTTTCGCCGAAAATTGTTTCCCAAATTTTCACTTGCCAACCAACGTTTCGCAGAATTTTATTTCGCCGAATAATCATTTGCCAACTTATCATAATATATTTTTTTATTTCCCAACCTCACAGTTACCAACTGTACGTTTGGTTTGCTTTTCATTATGACACTTTTTAAAAGGCCAACTTTCAAGTAGCAGAATGTTTTACTTTGCGTAATATTCATTTAAGTAGTTGTTTATTGTTTACCAAATTTATTAGCACGGTATTAATTTTGCACCTAAAGTATGTGTGTTAGATTTCGAAAAAGCTGCAATACTGAGTCTGCGATCAAATTTTGAAGAAATTTATTTACAAGGATGCCATTTTCATTTGGGACAAATTATATACAGGTAGTTATTGTTATTATTTTTTTTTCTTTATCTTTAATGTGACCTAACCTAACTTAACGTTTCCTTTTACAAAAGCGATTCGCTTCTGGCACATCGCCGGCCGCTGCCGCGGCACGCTCGCTTCGCTCGCTCGGCTCGTGCGTTGTTTGTCATAACCTAACCTAACCTAACCTTTAATGTGACCTAACTTATCTTAACGTTTCCTTTTACAAGCAATTTGCTTCTGCCGTTGTTTGTTATAACCTAACCTAACCTATCGTAACCAAAGATTTCTCGAACACAAAACTACATATTCAGAGGAAAAACTATTGCAGTGCATTGCTGCCAATTTAAAAATTTAATGTTATTTTTGATATTCTTAAATAAAAAATGTATGAAGAAAGTCGTAATTTTTTTATCAATATATCAATGTATGAAAAGGAAACTGTAACACTGACAAAACGTCATTCGTCTAATAGTTGTGTTGCCTAGTAAAATGTTTGCCAAATGATAAATGTCCCAAACGTTTTGTGTCTTTATAATAATCGGCTTTACAATAATTCTACCAAATGAAACGTTGTCAAACAAAAATTTGGTAATCGTTAGTTGTCAAAGTGAAACATCGGCGAAACGTTGGTTGGCAAGTGAAAATTTGGGAAACAATTTTCGGCGAATAGGCAGGACACCGGGAAAACCCAATGATACTATCCCCGTACCGGGAATCCAACTTAGGACTTCGTGCTCAGCAGTCCTGCTTGCGACCATTAGACCAACGATGCAGTTTTTTTGCATGATCATAACACAATCAGCCTATCAAGAACAATAAATTACAGTAATAAGAAAAGTATTTATGTAACTGTTTGGTTTTATGAAAAAATATTATGTGTATGTCGTAAGGCGCGGTTTGTACCACTGCTGCCACTGCTTTTAGGCTGTGTATGTTAATGCAATTTTTCAATTTATTTTCAGCTCGTGTTTTCAGCGCAGTTTCTGTACCAAGCTTGAAGCCCGTGGCCAAGCCGTTTGGGTTACTCCGAAACAAAACACGAACGGTTTCATTTCGATTTCATTACGTTGCGCCGTTTCCATGCCGCGGTTTATGAAATTATTGTAATGAGCTCCCGTATAAAAGCTGCATTGTAATGTAAAATTGTGTTTTTTCATTCTCTTGTTTGGAAGGAGAATAGTAATGAACTCAATCAGCTATGTGTGGGAAGTTTGCTTAAATGAGTATTAGTCGTAGAAATCTTATTTTGTAATTAAATATCATTTTTTAAATTGTATACATAAAAGAGCCTATAATACCTCAAATTAGCAAATCTATTTGTGGTAGTTCAAACTTCGTTTGAAATACAGTTAGAATGTTTGTTACGTCTTTCGCTGCGGTCGAATAGTGCAAAATTAGTGGTATTTTGCGATTTACAAAAAAACTATTGATTGGACTAAAAAAGTACAATAGTGTGGATGATTTTAGTATCTTGCTTGTAGAATTATTTGGCAAAAAAATCGTAATAAGTTAAAGTAAAGTTTTTACCTACTCGTTGAAAGAAATTTTTAGAGGTATCTTCGTGATTTTTTTCAATCGAGCAAAGTTAGTTGTATAGGTTTTTACAACACTATGTTACTAGCATATTATATCCTGAAGAATATCATATAATTTTTTAATTTTGTTTACTGCAGTGAATCACATACTTTTACGCATTATAAAACTCGAGTTGTTCTCCTGTTGGCCTTTTAAGAAATTTCAACGTAAAGGTCAACCTTATATTCAAATACTTCCCCTTTTGCTTTATCGGGTAGTTAGTGCTTAACTTGGAGTCAGACATTTTATAGCGATGGGCTCATATTATAGACCTCTGACTTGACTTTGTCTATAATTGCTTGAGTGCTGGCAATACGATTTTGACTCTACAATTCTGTCTGCACAGCAAACACATTTACTGTCACCGCTACTATATATACGATATATTCCTAGGTAATAACACCAAGACAATCCAGTTCATCATCGTAATAATTTACTGGCTACGTTTCACTAAGTACAGTCTATGTTCTATAGCTAGGTGTTGACCAGTCTGGCAAGGCACATAGCCAGACGCTTGCGGTTTGAGTCCCCGACAAACTGGGCTCGGCTAGACGCCATTTGCATTCGATATAAATGACTAGTGGAAATGTAGGTGTAGTATTGGGTACACCCCCGTCTGGGATAACTGGCATTATGTTATGTTATACATGTAAATTATAGATTACACTTATGTTAATTTTATAGTAGTAGAAATATTAAAGTGGGTGTCTGAAGGTGGTAGTCACCACCGAGGGAAGGCCAAGAAACGCTGGCGTGACTATTTGAACTCGTTCCTTACTGAATGGCTGTATGAGGCAAATGAAAGGGAGAGTTGGAAAAGAAATGGGGGACGAGTTTTGCCAGCAGTGGGCCAAAGAGGGTAAAAAAAGAGAATGTGGCACTCGGAGACTGCCGCGGTAAAGTTATTGCATAGCATTTTTTATCAATTATTTAATTTGACAACCTCAGTTGACAACCTTGTTATTTTCCGTAACCATAGCAACCTGCTTGAAAATTTTCGTTACGGAATTTCTGGATTCGCTCTCCATGCTCAAGACCCGCGATATAAGCTATGCAATAGCTTAAAAACAATACAAGTATTGTCATCGAAAATAATCTGATCTATTATGAGAATAACGTAAACTGTTGTAGTAAATTCATCACGGAAATGATTTTACATTAATTGTATACTGTAATATGTAATGCATGCAGCTTCATTCTTATCATCTCACACAGCACCACTTACTCGTAAACTGATACACCTCTTTCATTGATTGACAAACACGTTTAAAAACTACCTATTTATGAAATCCGGTGTCACTAAGCATTTACGCAAATCTGTTACTTTGAGCTCTCCTCACACGGAAAGAGCTTGTCGTTTTAAATAACCACTCTACTATTAGCGTGTACCTTTGCTTAGGCATCATCAGACATGCACCATATTATAAACCTCGTCCTACTAAACGCAAAACTCGCAAGACTTGTCTACTCTAATATTTACTAACACTTTGGCGAACTTACTATGCTCTACAAACATATAGAAGCTGCGTAACAGTTTATTTTAAACACGTCTTCGTGTCACCTGCCGTCTGCCAGCCTCGGTACACCAATATAGAATTTAATATTAACACGTGGGTTTCCCCGCATTTGCGTAAGTGTTACTTAAGTATGTTAAGTGATAGCTTAACATACGGTGACTGAATATGAATGGCAATGTGTTTCTAAACTCAGGAGACACAATTATTGGAGTTCATGAATACGATTTGATTTTTGACCTTATTGGTGTGGCTCTTCAGAAAGGACTCGTGCGTAGTACTTGAAATCGGTGGATGAGGCAAAAGTAGTACCTATGTAAGGATCATAGCAGGTGGCGTTCTGTGTTTTCTGCCTACCCCAATGAGATATAAATAGTTACCCTAAAAACAAAAATCCATTTTTCTGGACAGTCGTGTAAAAAAGCGTGAGTTTATGTATGTATGTAAATACGATTTGACAGTGACAAGACCGATTTCAGTTTCCGAAGATCAAATAATACATTATTTAAAGCTTCTGTAATAATTACGTACCTTGCCTTGCCTTGTCGAAACTACCTACAAGTCATACAAGCCTGAAAGATATTGTCCTTATTTTGTCTTATAAACCCCGACGATTAAAAGGTCAATACACCACATAGATAAAGCAAACAACACGACAAATGAAGCTTTTTAATCATAAATCTTTAATCCCGCATAATTATACAGCAAAGGACTTAAAACATGACATTTACGGAACACAATTCGCAAACAAGCCTACAGTTCATGAAAGTGATTGTTATAATTGCCACAGGCAAATTACGTCATTACGCCAACATCATTTTACAGTTGGAAAACTGGGAAATACGAAATTAAACTTCTATTTAGAGGGTGGAAAGTTTAAATCTGAGTGGGCGAAGTTTGGGGGAGTGTTAACGTAAAGTTGTAATTTTGCACGGATTGTTCACAAGTATGGCGAGGTTCGTATGTGCGACGTTCCTCAATGCTTAACATTTGCTAGCCACAAAGCCTTATCTTTTGTTACATTATATGATATTACGCCTGTGTAATTTATGTGAGTTTCAACTCGCGTTTATGAAATCAATGTCGTAGTAAACTTGGTAATTAATTAGAAATCTGTTTGCGTGTGTGTGGAGAAAACTCACATGTTTTTGTACCAGGAGACCATAAAACAGAAGAAGTAAAACACACATAAAAATGCTTATCAGTTGACAAAGGACGACAATAAAAGAAATGATTCCGAAACATCAATAAAGATGGAAGTCGGCCGAGGAGAAGTAGACGTGACTTGTTATGGCGCGCTACGAATAATGGTGACTTTCAAATTAGATTGCATAGCACACCCGGGATTCTCAAGGTGGTGCCAAGTATTTGCTTTTCAGGCTGTCTCGTATTTCGTTGGCGGAATTTTTATTTCATCGAAAGGGGTTCTATCTGGAACTTTTCGGAATAGGTCGAGATATTTTCATATTGATCTGCTATAAGTTTTCTTATTTACTTTTATGTTCATGACATGTGTGATCGTATAAGTAAATGATTATGATAAGGCAATGGTAGTAGGTACCTACATAAACTAAATGTGGCTCTCTACTGCTTGTGGTAATTGTAACTGAATCATAAAGTTATTTTTTATGACATTGAGGTATGAAGAAAATGATGAATGCTAGAAAATCTGTAGTCTGGAACAAATGAATAAGCTCCCTTATTACATACCAACCTCTACCCAACCCTTTGGGGATTACAGGCGTGATGTTATGTTGGGCAAAAACATCTATTCCGTATCGATCGTAGACATATTTATCGTCATATTTATCATATTTATATATATATATTCATTCATCATATATATATTTATATATCGTCATATTTATTATATTTATCGTCATATAGACATATTTATCAAATCTCTTGCTCCAGTAACTCACGTCCAATACAACTCAACGAAAAACGTCTCCTTTTTCGTTTTGTCGTTCAAATAAAAGTCAAACAGCACATAAATGTGAACGTACGTCCAAATCGCAATAAGCACTGGCCAGAGAGAGAAATATGGAACCATATTAACTCGTCGCCTCGATTGCACAAACTCTTGCGACGATTAATGACCTCGCAGCGAAATGGGAATGTCTTCAACTTGATAAGTGATCCACGTAACGTGGCCTGAAGAAAGCCCAGATGCGAATGCATTTTAAAATTTTCAACTCTAAAATGTTTTCTCTATATTTTAAATCTTTCTCTAATTTAAAACCTTTCAGAAGTATTCATTATTCATGCCTTGAATATTGTGTGTTTGGAAAATAATAACCGATAAAAAAATATTTTTATGTGGCGACGTTTTAGTTACCTCGGGTATGACCTGTTGTTAGATACACATCAAAAGAAATATTTTGTTTGATAGATTACATCAAGAATACAGAATAATGTGCAAATAAGATTAGTAAGAGAAAAATTTATAAATCTCACAACTTACTTTTGTATGAAGTCTGCTTAGAAACGACTTTTACAAAGATAAAAATCATAATATTTAATTTCACATATGCCAACATCACATATGAAATGTGGCGAAATGGTGCACGTTTGGGTTAGTCGTTTCATAGGAAGAAGAACCGGCAAGAACCTCCACTTACTCTTTTAAAATGATTGATTTCAGAATATTTTCATGTTACAGCATTAGAACCTACATAAGTATGGGACAACGTAGGATTACTGTCGATTTTATGCTAGCATTGAAAATCAGGACTGAACACTGAAATGAAAGCTCAACATTTTTGACCTACATTACTTTTCACGATTAGGAACATAAATTAAATTTTGAGCTGCCCAGCTCACTGAAACGGTCTTACAGAAAAATAAATGGACAGTGAGTCTCATTCTCATTTCAGTTAATTATATTTTGTGAACCAATCTCTGTTTCAGGGATCTGTGACGGTAATAATAGGGTCAAGCCTTACAATATTTTTCTTTGTGACAGTTTTTTTATTGAGGTTAGCATGTAGCTTTCAAAATAATAAGTCTCTGTTTCATGCAACTGCATATTAGCTAGTAAATAAGTTAACAAACTTTATTGCAGGCTATTTGCGAAACAGTAAAAGTGTATCTACGACATGATTTTATTATATCTATAAAAAATTACCACAAAAATTTACTTATTTCCTAGATATATTATATAATATACAACATTGTATGTGATAATGTTCCAAGTAGTATTGCAGACTATAAATTTTTAACAGCCGATCAAACTGTCGAACAGTAAATCGATGGAGTACCAAACGTTTCCATTCTAACACTAGTAACACTGTCGCTGACATTTAGTTTTACAACAATAGATGGATTGTGGACTCACTGATAAAAAACGTGGTGTTCAAGGTCGTGCCCTTTTTTTTGGAGTTCGGAAAATCATCAAATGACTCTTCCCGCTCTGGGCGGTAGGGAGTGTCAGACTTCTACTTACTGAAAACTACCCATTTTCCGTCTTAGCCCTTTGGGTCCGAGGCCATGATATCTCTTTGGAACAATCCGCAGCCCCGAGAGGCGTTGGCCCCTGCAATGTTGCTATTAAAGCAGCTGTTTGAGGTGCGCATGGGACACGTGACGCTCCGTCGCGTCGGCACCGCCTGTCATCGTCATAGGACGAACGGACTCACTTATCAGTGAGTGATTAGGTAGAAGTCTACTATTAACATGAATGTGTGAAATCGAAGGAAAGGCGGAGAGTTCTATCAATTTCTTCAACCCTATAATAATAATAATAATATTCCACAACTATCACACAACGCCATCTAGTCCCAAGCTAAGCAGAGCTTGTGTTATGGGTACTAGACAACTGATAAACATACTTATATATTTCTAAATACATACATATTATAGATAAATTACACCCAGACACAGAACAAATGATCGTGCTCATCACACAAACATTTGTCCTGGGTGGGAATCGAACCCACGACCTCCGGCATAGCAGTTAGGGTCACTAACCACTAGACCAACAGGCCAGTCCTATAGATTCTATACACTTATTTTTAGGGTTCCGTACATCAAAAGGAAAAAAACGGAACCCTTATAGGATCACTCGTGTGTCTGTCTGTCTGTCCGACCATTCCCCCCCCCCCCCTTATCTCCGAAACTACCGAACCTAAAATTTTGAAAAAAATACAGAAATTAGTTCAACACGTATAGATTACAGGAAAATCTATAAGAAGTCATGGTACGGAACCCTTCATGTGCAAGTCCGACTAGCACTTGGCCAGTTTTTTCTATTAAAGTTTGCCCTACACAAATATTTCACCTGTATCGTGAGTGCGTTTATAAACATTAAAACTCACACAACACAAACAGCTGGACCCCGAAAAATTACCTATAGACCATACTTACATTTTTTTCCTGCAATTTAGCCTGCAACAAGCAGCGCAGCAGACAATCGCTCAGCCATTGCGAAAACCGTGCCGTCAAATATGTCCGCGTCTCGCATTAGCCGAAGGTTTTTTAGAAAAAAAAAAGTGAATCTCGCTGACTTCTTCAATAGGGGATCTGACTAACTCAAAAAAATATGACTCTGTTTTGTCCGTCAGTTAGATCATCGAAAAATATTGGATACGTGTTTTTTGTTTTATCAAAACAATAAAAATTGACGAAGATAAAGCGCGTCAAAGATCATGGAGTGGGGCTTGAAACGTCAATTGAAGGTACAAAATGTACCTATCAATTATGACGTCACACAAGTTTTCGAAGCACTGTATCGTCTTCATTTTTTGTTTACGTGAAAAAAGAAAAAATACGTGGTTAATATTTTTTGGAAATCTATCTGACGGACTAATTAGTTTTTTTTTTCCGATCCCCTATTGAAGGGCATTGCTTGTATCTGAAGTGTGTTATGCATCGCTCTGCTGATCTGGTTATATCATGTTGTCTAGCCTGTGTAGTGTCCCACTTCTAGGTAAAGGATTTCGAATCTTATCAATAGTAATCTTATTAATTAGTGCAGTTTTTAGCTTTCAGGTATATGAGTGATAAGAGTACGATCTTTGCCCACCTGTTCGGGTGTATTTGTGTGATCTGCCAGCTCACTTCAGCTTCAGCCGCTTTTTAATTTTGTGACCTTTTAATTTTCTTACAAGTTGTTATAAATAATTCGATAAACCTTTCTAAAACAAAAGAAGACACTAAGAATTCCATGCGACAAATCACACAGCGTTTAACCAAGATTCAACCAATATTAAACAGGCTGGTAAAGCCAAAAACCGCGTCAACAAACATCACAAACTTTAAAATCGGCATTAATAAACATTTAACAACATTCACCGTCTACAGGGGTTGTAAGCGGCCCGAAATGTCTCGAGAATAAACTTTGCCCAATAAACACGAAATAATCCTTCAAGTTTGTTTTATTTTCGCGGATTAAAAATATTTAGTCGAAACAAGGAATTGTGGAGCATTGTACCAGCTGTTTCGTAGCAATTTAGTTTTACAATTGGATGGTATCGCTAGCGGTTGGGAGCACGATTTCTTAGTGCACAGATTGGGTGAAACTATCTTGAAGTTTTTCACAAGGTATCTCGGTTGTGAAATCGTGTGGTAACACAAATGATGGAACACTATGGTGTGTTGTCTTTTATTTTCGAACGTTTTGCATGGATTAAAGAAAAGATTAGTTTTGTTAATTAAGTATCTTGTTGGTACCTATTAGTAGCAATACAAGATGGGTGAATTTGGTCTGTGGAACAATTCGTTACTTTAAATAAATTTCTATACACGATAGAAATATTCCCATTTTGTAAAATCATTGTTTTTCCCAGCAAGCTTGGAGGCAGTGGCTCAACGTAAAGTACTCATCAACTGCATTCAGTTAGACTAGACGCCGACCCCAAAATAGTTGGGAAAATGCTAGGCAGATGATAATGAGTGGTATCGTATAATCGAAGTGGTCTAATTTCCTTTTCAACATTATCCCCATAAATTCAGGAGGCAACCAGAAGTTAAGCAACACGTGATTGGCATTCACATCAATCTATTGCTGATCTAAGGAATGTAGATCTTACCCCATTGTCTTAGAGTACAATATCGCTTTGTGACCAAATGTCTAGATACTTTTAGTACAAAACCGAGTTGCAGGGTGAAACTAATCACTATAATTGAATTTTCTGCTGCGCATTCGCCTCGTGCCTCGAATTCAGCTAATTCTATTTGCCATTTTAGTTGCTAACTAACGCCTTTATTTTCCCCATGAGTGTAATTGCCATCCAGTTTACTGTGATTTTAGTCCGAACAATTTTAATATTTTGATACCAATGTTGCGTTTCACCAAAATTTACATGATAAAAGGTTGTTAACAATATTTAATTCGTCAGTCATGAATATTCCCCGGAAATATCAGCTTACATTAATTAAATGTCACACAAATTAGTGGTGGGCTATAAGGATATGTTGACCAATACATTGGGAATCAAATCGCATAGCAACATAAATTTTAATTATTATTGAAATATTTTGAACACAGTAACTCGAGTCCGTAATATTCCAGGATAGTGCTGTGGGTTCATTAGTAACACAAACCATTGAATTTTAATCATACAAAATAACTGCACTCATTAAATATTTCTAGCTAAATTACATTTAACACATTATTCCTTTTATCATTTTTCATCTTAATTTTTCACAATTACATTAAAACTATCAAAAAGAAAGGTCTACCGGTGTCGGCTGTAGGGTGAGCTACCGGTGGTTTTGGTTCCAGAGAAACCTCCGGATAGAGCTGTATCGATGAGAACTGCCTTCTTGATCAGGACCTTGATGGCACTTCTCGAAAGATGTTCGTCAATCGGTAGGTACAATGAAAACCAAGTTCAAATACGCGCTTTAGACGTGGAGTTGCGGACACTAGCCCGTTGTACTTATACTTACTTAACACGGCGCGCTGATCTATTTATTACCACTGTATGAGGCTTAAAATAATTTAATATTACGTATTAGTCAAAGAAAACATGCTTGACAATCATCATCATCATTTCAGCAGACAGACGTCCACTGCTGTACAAAGGCCTCCCACAAATGTCACCACATTGAGCGGGTCCCGTGCGTCTCGCAATGCTTGACAATATTTAATTATTACTTAGAAGATTATTAAAGCTATCGTAATAATGATTGAATACAGTATTTTCATAAACTAAGTTCTATCAGGCTACTATTTCCTCAAAACCAACTTCAATAAACTTTCTGTTTAAACACAAATAAGAAGTATTCATTTTAGTTTCTTTCATAAAAACCTAGGCAGCCTTTTCTCCCACGAAACGGTAGACGAAATTAATTTCGGTCTTGTTTTAATATTTCAGCAGAACGAAAGGCTTATAAACCTTCTTAACCACATAATGAAGGAGAAAAAATATAAAGATATTAAAAGTAATGCTTTCAGTTCCTAAGTCATAAAACAGTGTTGATTAAATTTTTGTTAAAATTATTACGGTAATTTTATGTTTGGTAGTAGTCAACCATTTTATGGTATGCTCCTGAGTTTTATTTAAATGGGTCGAGTTTCAAGGGGATAACCGGGTGATATAAAATTTTAAATAACCTTGATATAGGTTAGTCTCACGGGTGCTGCCATGACTCGTTGCCCTTTTATAATGCTCTACAAATTAAATATTTATTTATTTTACTGCAGTTAATTTTTTACGGTTATGACAATTAGATTGATGTGGGTATTTTTTTTATATTGTCTCCTGCTATGTCGTACATTTAGCCTTGGTTATTCAACAATTATTATTAGTTATATAACAGTAGTAGTGATGGTCTAGTTAAGTGGTGTGACCGTCGGACTATTAAGTCAAAGGTCACGAATTCGAGCAAAAGACTTCTGATTTTTGGATTTCGGATACCTGCATCGGCGAAGGAAAACATCGTGAGGAAACCAGCAGGTTTGAGAGGTATTGACGGCATGTAAAGCCCTGACACCAAGTTATGCACTGACTATACGAAAAAGAAGAAACATTTCATAGTCAACTTTAAAGTAATCAAAAACAATAGTAGATTATTGCATCGAGCACAAAGTAATTTATTATTGCACCGAGTGCCTGATTTAGAGCCTGAGCGTTAGCGAGGGCTCTAATCTAACAGGCACGAGGGCAATATAAATTACTTAAGGCGAGGTGCATAATCTACTTTTCTTTCAACTATTACATAAAGGAATAGTAGATAAAAGAAACTCATATCAAACAGTTAAAAGATTTTCTATACTTAACACTGTCGTCTTCATTTAGAATGTTTTCCGGAGTTAATGTGTCGCTAAATGATTCCATTTTAATTCGAAGCCGAAGCACTCAAAATCAGATAGTATCACACTTTATCGTTTCCAAAAATATTGTCAAGCAAAATTAACAAAGTTCCCCAAAAGTTCCCGCCAAATTACTTTTTTAAATTTCTTTCATTTTATAGTAACTAGTTAGCAACAATCATTTTTTAAATTTGGAACAAGTAGTAGGATAGAAACGAATAATACTTATGTAAAAAAAAAAGTATTGATATCGGCTGGCTGAATAGAGCTAATCCATTGAGATTGGCATCGGTGCGATTAAAAAAAATAAACTGTGCAATAATGAAATTTCATACATTTTTATTGCTCTAGAGCAATAAAGACTCGCTTTGTGCTGAGTTTTTAGTGTGATTATGATGAAATTAAAGCATAGTTGGAAGAAAAATATGTTATTTCTTGGTCAACCTAAGAAAGCAACTAAAAGATCAACCATGTAAGACCTGACAGAAAATTGTTAATGCTTCGAAGTAAACCATGAAATGGGTGAATTGCCCAAGCAAAAAAAATACACGGCAAACCTGAGAACGGTAGTGCAATGTGCTAAAATTTAATTTTATATATTTTTTCTCAACAGCGTAAGTACTTCTCTACCTTGACAAAAAAAATAATTGATTTCTACCCATTAATGTACGAAAAAAAAAATTACAAAGTGTTATTCTATCATCACAGTGGCCTGTCCTGAACCCAATTCCGCTCATAAAATACCTTCCCCTGCAAATACATTCGTAATATGGATTTAAATCGATTTTGTAATCATTAAATTATAATACCTTCGATCAAATAAAACTATTTTTGTTTGTTTATCTTCTTTCTCATGGATTTGACAGGCAGTTAACTTTTGTCTGGAAAAAAGTTATCATTTCAGAGGATAGTAAGTTTTAGTAGAATAGCCATGTCAACATTGCGTTGTTACGCCCCCCTCACCTTTCCTCACTTCGGATCAGTCCGGCTCAAGCTCTCGGCGCGAACGCACCGGTCCCAACGTCTTGCGGTTTCCCGCCAAAAAAGTAAGTTTATCATTTCAGTGATATGAGGACAAAAATAATTTCATTTCGGTGGCTGTTATAACTCGTGTTAGATTAGTATGCACAGTATATCATTTCGGTGGTAATTTTTATCATTTCGGTAGACACTTTTCATTTCAGTGGACTCTTAAAAATTCATCCTTAAATATCTACGTAACTTTTGATGATATTTGATGTCCACTCACGCACAATGTTATAAAATAGGCTAAAGTTTTATTTGTCATTAAAAATATGTAGATAGAATATGTAGATAGCGTCGCTGCCGCCGGAGTTTACATTGCTCTTCAGGCACTGGTATCTGAACCAGGAGACTCGGGTGCGTTGGGCGGGTGAGCTGTCGGAGCCATGCCGGCCGGAGTGCGGGGTGAGGCAGGGGGGGTTATCCTCGCCTTTGCTCTTCGGTCTGTATGTCAATGCGCTGATTGAGCGACTCAGCAGCACGCGTGTCGGTTGCTACGTGGATGGTGTTTGTTTTAACAACATTAGCTATGCGGACGACATGGTGCTGCTGGCTCCCTCAATCAGTGCTCTCCGAAAACTACTGAAAGTTTGCGAGTCGTACGCTGTGACTCATGGGTTAGTCTATAATTGTAATAAGACAGAATTCATGGTCTTCAGGTCTGGCACCAGGTGTCCCACTACAGTCCCTCCTATTTTTATGAATGGTAACCCAGTGAACAGGGTGTACAAATTTAAATACCTGGGCCACCTGGTGACGGATGATCTGAAAGATGACCTGGATTTGGAAAGGGAGCGCAGAGCATTATCAGTCAGGGCGAATATGCTGGCTCGCAGGTTCTCTCGATGTACAGCTGCAATTAAAATAGTACTTTTTAAAGCATATTGCACATCACTGTACTCGGGAGCCCTGTGGTTCACATATACCCAAAAGGCTTATAATGCTCTGCGTATCCAGTATAATAATGCATTCAGGATATTGTTGCGACTGCCACGCTTCTGTAGTGCCTCGGAAATGTTTGCCAACGCACGCACTGACGGTTTTGATGCGTTGTGGCGTAAAAAATCTGCCTCGCTACTCCGCAGGCTGCGTGGCAGTCGTAACACTATACTGCAATCTATAGCCAACCGGGCAGACAGCCCGCTAGTGTGGGCGCTAACCAATCGCACCCGTTCTGTTTTAGTTATTAAGTACTAACATAGGCTAAGTTTTTGTGTTACTAACCAATCGCATTCGATCTGTCCTAGTTATTAAGTACTAACATAGACTAAGTTAAATTGTTACTAACACAGTGGACCTCTTTTGTAGTCTGATGAATAAATTATTATTATTATTATTATTGAAATAAAAAAAATCCACCGAAATGACACAAAAATCTCTTGTTGAAATTCACCCAAATATATAATTATAAACTACTTTTCCCATCTACAGCTCTTACACCGCCATCCTCTTGCCCTTATACCAATTTATTTGGGGTCGTCACTGCATGTCTTGATCTTTCATCATAATCAGCCTATAATGTTCCCACTGCAGGGACTCAGGCCTCCTCTCTAGTAGAGGAATGGGCTTTTAATGCGGGTGCGGGCAGCCCAGTGCGGGTTGGTAGATATCACATGTATTGGAATTTTTTGGTTCTAAGACATGCCGGTTTCCACACGATGTTTTCCTTCACCATTTTGAGAGCACCGGCGATGAAATAAATTACACAAATCAATACTCTTCCATACTTTTTTCGTCATCTCATCAGACACTCATTTAAACCTTTAGCGTATACTCAGACAAAAAAAAATTGCCATTAAAAACTATCCCGCTCAGTAATACCTTTAATAAATAGCTAGCAAATCGAAAATGTGACTGGACTTAGATAAATGACAGAGCACCAGCAGAATACTAATGTGATCGTGGCGCACTATGTGCTAATGAGAACTGATTTTATATAGTGTTGCGTGGTAGTAGGGCTGATTTACTCGAGTGTGGTGGCTGAGGGTTAAATGGGGTGATCGATGGACGGTTTTAGAGTCAATTTAGCTGTGAATTTTTGAATGGGACTATGTTTAGTGAGTAAGCTTTGAAATATTAAGAGGTGTGTCTGTAGTTGGTTTATGCTGCACTGCAGAGAGGGTATTGTCGCGTACGTCTATAATGTTTAATTGATCATTCACTTAGTGAGCATAATATGCATAAGTTCATCCCATAGAGGAGTCCTTTACTATTAAGACTTGTTATTATTGGCCATGTTAATTATTTGTTTCGGTTACAAGATTATAATCCCGTTAATATTAATGTTAGTGACCATGTCAGTTTAAAATTTTATAGGAGGCCTTCGTCCCAGCAGAGGGAACATAGTTGATTATGCCTATGCTTCTGGATTGGTGTTCGATAGACTGAAATATTCAGACATCAAACATCATTATTAAAACCTACTTTTAAGCTCTTGACTTTTGGCCTTTTGTATTTCTTGGATCCCGCATTTTAAATGAAGATTCTCCAAAACAAATAATAATATTGAAGGACTTATATGCAAGAGGAATGAGTTTAAATAAAATTATTCTACAGAACAACAATTCATCAAAAAACCAAAGTATTTTAAAACACTGAAATAAACCTTATTTGTTTAGAATAAAACAAAAATGTTATAATAAATCCATTGTCATAATATTTATATATTAAATCTGGGGAATGGAATGTTCTGGAATGTAGCCCAGAATAAAACATTCATCTTAGTGCTATAACTGACAACGACAAGTGTACTTCCTACGATTTTAACGTAGATCCACGAAAAGTACTCGTTGGATGTTCCAGACCCACTAAGGAAACCGAAGAACTTCGTGGAAAAACCAAATTTTATACATTATGGAAAAGACACCGGCGACGTTAAAATGGTTACCGCATATTCAGACCATCATTCTAACCCCTCCCCCTGCCTTTTCTTCTTTAGAGTCTGGGAAATCGCCAAATGACTCCTCCCGCTATGGGCGGAACGGAAAGGGAGTGTCAGACTTCTATACGGACTAAAAACCACCCATGTTTCTTTGTGACCGCGGCCGCGGATTCTTTTTCGAACAAACCCGCAGCCCTTGCTGACATTTCTTTGAGGCGCGCGTGAAACACAAACGCGCCGTCGACACGGCCTGTCATCGTCACAGGACGGGCGGACGGTGAGCTAGCCCATTCATTACTCACCGTCCTCCTACAGTGAGTGGCCAATTGGACAAACAAATGCATTATTATTAGAATAAGCCTACCTAAAACTGGTTGCAATGAGAAAAGTACATAGAAAAAACCCACAGGCCTACCCGATGATCACACCAGATCATGACTCTAACGGGATTCACTGATATTGCTGTCTTGAAATGAATCTCAGACGGAGTAACCTGAATGCCTCTCAAGCGACTCCGTCAAGCTTTTGAAGATAAGTAATACCTTCCGCATTAATCAACGTTAATGTAGATACGTGTTAATAATAATTAGACATTCATTTTCCTAATTCAAGAAATCGAAAATTTAAATTATAATGACAGATTACCGTATAATTAAGTTGTTTAAATTCAAAGAAATTATGTGGTCAATTAAAACTACTCGATTTTAATTAAATAACGATTTAGTCAATTACTTTTTTCAATTTTAATTCAGATTTCTAGTAAAAAAATATTAAATTCTTCTATTATTTCATTTGTATAATCAATGTCCAACTATGCAGATTTTCTTGCTTTCATGAACCGAAGAAAAAAATGAGCCGTTTGATGAAATCTGTTTTCGCTTTATTACTAAAGAAGTAAAATAATGAAGTTTTTACAGATAGTTATTTGTATGGTTTCACTGGTGCAAGTAGTAGTCACGTCTAATTTGGATGGAGAATTAGCTGTCGGTATGTAGTTGCATATTTTGTTAAAATAAATAAATATTGTTTATAGTGCGGCCCTTCATCGAGGTCTGTATTATAGGTGTCAAACTAAATAATTATTACATTATTGTAAGTGAACCTGTGCCTTCCTGATTTGTTCTTTATTAAAAGTTTTGTGTGAACATAAACAATAGTAGATTTTACAACAAGTGCACAAAACGAACCA
The DNA here is from genome assembly GCA_949316265.1 of Diarsia mendica. Classification (NCBI taxonomy): domain Eukaryota; kingdom Metazoa; phylum Arthropoda; class Insecta; order Lepidoptera; family Noctuidae; genus Diarsia; species Diarsia mendica. The sequence goes on along the minus strand of OX438896.1, from coordinate 19,073,389 downwards.
TTTTTATCCGAGACTTTTAGCAGCCCGCAGCCGAAGGCGAGGGCTGATAGTAATGTCGAGGATAAAAATGGTTTTGTGGACGAACTCTGCTTTTCACTTCAAATGCGAGGAAATAAAACAGTAGTATAACATAATTATTTCTTTAATTAAAATTCAAAGTAAAATTTGTACAGTTTTGAATACTGAAGGAAATTGTTTTTTTTTAATCTTACGAAATTGATATTAGGCTTGCAGACCTATACAGCCTACTATTAAATTAATTTTGTAACAATAATTTTCATTAATTAATTAAATAACTTACCGTACTTGAATTTAAATTTTAATATCTTTTAAGTCTTAAAAAACACATAAGGCAAATAAATTAAAGTGAATATTATAAAATAACAAATTCTATCTATGAACTACTTATTGTGTTTGGCTGTATGGCTCATTTTCTTTGCCTTAATAAAGATACATTTATGAGTAGATACGTTAATGCCCTTGTGCACTAATTTTATTTTATGATTATGCATTTTTGGTAGTATGTGTTGTGTATTGGCCTTCAATTATTATGATTATTTTTACTAACACTATTCTTTAAGTATACCTACTAACAAAAATATGGATCAGTGTTGTCTATTTTGAATAAATAAATTATTATTATTATTATAAACAAATAGCTAAACGTTTTCAGACCGGAATACCACAATATCAAACGAAACCGTGACTACTTATAATATTGGAGTCTTCTTGGGTATAGTCGATCCCGAAAAATACTCACTCGAATCTTTCGAACAACATCAGCCCACCTTAAAGAAATTGTATGAGAAATTCGTTTTGCAGAAGAGCAGCGGATTGATAAATTACCTGAAATGGCTAATAATGAACGACTATGGGGTACTAGCAGACACTAAAGAGTCCATATTCGAAAATAAAACTATTGAACGCACCATTCGTGATAAAAAAAGATTTCTGCGTCTCTTGATTACAGGGGACATTTTAATCTCAAGCAGAAGTGATAGTGGGTTAATCGGGCATGCGGCCATCATGGTTTCTGATGAGTGGGTATTAGAAATGAAGGGTGGCAAAAAATGGAAAAACGGGATTGAGGACAATAACAGACAGATCTCTAAAGAGGAATGGTACGACCGGAACTGTGATGAATCGGTGATCGTGTATCGGATGCCTGACAATAAAACAGCTCGTAAAGCTGCTCTCTGGGTTGATCGTAATTACTATAACCCCTACGGTGGACAAGATAAAGAAATAAAGGTAAAATATAAAATAACTAAAGACTTTAAGTCAAAGAATCCAAGTTATAGCTCTAAACTGGTTCTTCACGCGTTTTACTACGGTACAAAAGGAGTTTTAAGGGGAGGCATGTCAAAGCAAGGAGTGATCAATCCGAATAGTATACCAAAGTATTTCAAATCACATTACAAGTTGAAGCGAATGGGAAAATTTTATGTTATGTGAACATAGATATCCTATTTTTGTAAGACATTTAGCTGGTGTATTTTTTATCAGGCAATTTATGCAACGTGTTCATCTGATATATGAGATAACAAACAAACACGTTGTACCTATATTATATTTTTAACAATGTTAATAAGCTCAGTAAATATAGTTCAAAAAACTATTTGTAAATAAAAATAATTATATTCTTTGGGTTTAAATTTTTCAACAATCGTTTCCCCCTGTTACAATATTGGCATACATTCTTTTGATCATTTCAAGAGTTACCACAGTTGGTACATAGGTATGACTCGAATCGTAAACATACCTAGGTACTTATTAAGCCACTATGTTGGGTTTGAACACACTGACGCAGTGTCAGTACAAAATAGATAAGAACAGAAGGCCAGGATCATACGAGTGAGATCCTTAGCACGCCCACACAGGCTATAAGGGCCATCTGGTGGGCCTGTGGACGGTGAGTAATGGGCTACCTCATTATCCTTCCGCCTTATGACAATGACAGGCCGTGTCGACGGCGCGTTTGTGTTCCAGTCACGCCTCAAAAAGATGTCAGCAACATTGCAGGATCCTGCAAGGGCCGACAGTATAGTTATTATTTAGCCTCGAGATCCACTACCTTCTGCATCCTATCTTTTCTATGGTATCAGATAGGGTTGGACGAATCCGACGATACTTAATCGAGTGTCAGTCAACGCGGTATGTCTGGCTTTTGATGTATACGACGCGAAACGTGCTGTTCCGGCTCCCAGGTAAATATGTACATGTGTCTCTTTTGATGGGTATGACATCGTTTGCCTGGAACGTTGAGAGAGAAAGATGTTGAAGGCAGACGTGAGTGATTTAATTTTGATTTTTATTATAGTAGGTGAAGCTGAACTAAACAGTAATTTATAAATTTTAGAAGGTAGATTTCTGGCGAAAATATAAACAGAAAGGCTATGAAATTCTTTTTTATGGCTTACTTTCAGTTCTAAAAAACTCCTCGCTGTCAATCTAAAACTCAAAAGTTTCAAAACTGTTGTTTTGCTCCTGGTGAGCTAATCCACACAAGTCATGGATCCTGGATTATACACAGATCTTAGCGTAGTACTCCACTAGGTATTTAATCAGCAATTTAATCTATCAAACCGGTTTCAAAGATTTTAAATAATTATTTAGTAGAGTAAGAGAGCAAAAGTTGCAGTTACATCTTTTTTCAAAAAAAAAAATATGGCCTCTCCACAGCACACTCCTCCACTATTCTTTTCTGATTACTTTCGTTGCGGGATCCAAGACAGAACATCGTTTCTCTGGGACTTCGTCGAGCTTCATTGTCTCGGCGCTTTTCTTGTGGTCGTCACTGTTGATTCTGGCTTACAGGAGTTACAGTGGTTTGGGAATAGTGTGGCTGACTTGAACCATTAAAAAAAAGCCTCTCCACAGTCAGTATCCTTGATATGAATACACCGCACATGCCACATCCAATATTATCAGTTCCCTGCGATGAAACATCTATAAATCCGACAACGACGGAGTAAGACATCCAATTTTCTCTAAAGCCAGAGTCCACTCGAGAACTCAGCAGTGATGAATAGAACGCTCAGGAAACAAATCTCTTTTGTGAGTTATTTTACACTGACTTAAGATGACCCTTTCAATGTTATTTACTTAATGGAAACGACTTACAAAAAACCACGAGTTCTACTACTTTTGTAAACGTTAAAATTAGTTTTTTTGTAATTTTGTTGGGATAATAGATGTTTTGTTGCCTCAGGCGGGCTTCACAATGGTGGGAGAGGTTCCCATCGGCGTCGAGTGTACTTTGAAGTACCTAGGACTCGTCCTCGACAGCCGGTGGAACTTCGTGGAGCATTTCCGACGTTTGGCTCCCAGACTGGAGCGGGCTGCGGCTGCCTTTAGGTGGCTCTTGCCCAATCTGGGGGGGCCAAACGCCTCCTGCCGTAGGCTGTATGCGGGGATCGTGCGGTCCATGGCCCTTTACGGGGCCCCGGTGTGGGCGCGTGCCGTGAAGAAGCGGGCCGTTCACTACCTGAACGCGCCCCAAAAGGTCAAGGCCGTAAGGCTAGTGCGCGGGTACCACACGATCTCCCGCGAGGCGGCGAATCTCCTTGCCGGATTGCCGCCGTGGGATCTGGAGGCGATAGCCCTCGCGCGACTACATGAGTGGCGCGCGGAGGCGCTACACCGGGGGGTCACTCTGTTGCCGCGGCACATTGCTGCGCGGCGGACAGACCTCCGGTGCGATCTCATGGCGGCATGGAGACAGCGACTGTCGCAACCCCGTGCAGGGCACGCCACGATAGTGGCGGTAAGTCCCCTCTTTGAGGAGTGGCTAGAGAGGAGCCACGGCGCCCTCACCTTCCGTCTGACGCAGGTCCTTACCGGACACGGATGTTTCGGGAGGTACCTGCACCGAATCAGGCGGGAGGAAACGCCCGGATGCTTCCACTGCGAGGATCGACCGGAGGACACGGTGGAGCACACTGTGGAGGTGTGCCCTGCTTGGGCGGAGCCCCGCCGTGTTCTCGTAGCGGCGATCGGCGGCGGCGACCTCTCGCGTCCGGCCCTGGTGCAAGCCATGGTCCGGGGCGAGAAGAGGAATGGGACGCTGTCGCCTCCTTCGGCGAAGCAGTGATGCTAGCGAAGGAGGTGGCGGAAAGAGAGAGGGAGAGAACCTCTCAACGTTCCAGCCGCCGCGGAAGGCGCTCCGGGCGCCGGGGGGCACGCGATGTCCTCCGGCCACCGTAGACGCGGGCCTGTGGACGGTGAGTAACGGGCTAGCTCGCCGTCCGGCCGTCGTCATGACGGCAACAGACCGTGTTGGCGGCGCGTACGTGTTCCACGCGCGCTTCAAAGAGATGTCAGCAAGGAGGGGCCCGCAAGGGCCGACGCCCGTCGGGGCTGTGGCTTGTCGAAAGGATAACGCGGCTCCGACACAAGGGCGAAGAAGGAACATGGGTTTGGTTTTTAGTCAGTAGAAGTCTGACACTCCCCTTCGCTCTGCCCAAGAGCGGGGGGGGGGGTTATTCGATGATTTTCCACCCACCAAAAAAAAAAAAAAAAAAAGGCGGGCTTCACAGTGTCCAGTCCCTTTTTGTCGAACAACAGAGCTTATTCGATGCAGTTTATACCCACTAGCACTTCACTCGCGACTTCATCCGTAAAAATAGTGATACCTTAGCTAATATGCATGATATAACCAAGAATAATGTTTTTTTCTGAGTAAAAACATTTTAGAATTGAACTATTAGTCCGGAAATTACCCTGACATACTAAATCATAAAAAATATCTATATATCTATCTTCTATCTAAATAAATAAAAAGAGAAGTCCTGACTGACTGACTGATTGACTGACTGACTCATCAACGCCCAGCCCAAACCCTTGGACCTAGAAAGCTGAAATTTTGCACAGAGGTTCTCTTTATAATGTAGACAAGGAATAAGGAAGGATTTTTCGAAATTCAACCCCTAAGGGAGTAAAATAGGGGATGAAAATTTGTATAGAAAATAGTCATTTTTCGCGGGCGAAGCCGCTGGTAAAAGCTAGTCTCTATATATTACAAGTTAAGATACGTATTCGGTTTACCCTTTTTTTTTTCGGGGGTGGGAAATCATCAAATAACTTCTCCCGCTCTTGGGCAGAGCGGAAGGGAGTGTCAGACTGTCTAAACACCACCTCGTTCCTTCTTCGCCCTTGTGCCGAGGCCGCGTTATCTCTTTCGATAATCCACAGCCCCGACGGGATCCGCAGCCCCGACGGGATTCGGTTTACCCTTAGCTCGTGTCAATCATCAACAGTATTCGGCGACACCCATATTTAAGGCTCGGCACAAATTGAGTTACGACAAGTGGTTTTTCCGAAGCAATAGCCGAGAGAAGAGCTGCTGAGCTTAAATAGTTTATCCAATATAAATAGTTCATAAGGCATGATCAGACTAACTTCTGCACTGAACTTAGCTTTAGTGACCAATAAAGAACTCTCAATGACAGCTATATCTCTATGACCAGTGTGTGATTACATACGGGACCGAAACGTGGTCGCTCACAATGGGCCTCATCAGAAAGCTCAAAGTCACCCAAAGGGCAATGGAGAGGGCTATGCTCGGAGTTTCCTTGCGTGATCGAATCAGAAATGAGGTCATCCGCATGAGAACCAAAGTTACCGACATAGCCCGAAGAATCAAAGTCATCTAATAATTTTCAAGCTCTCCTTTTAAACTATGACCTAAAAATTGGAATTCGTCAGCCTACACGACTAGCTAGTGGTAAATGCATAGACAATATCGCCCATAATATCAGAGGTAGTAAATGTACAGTACTTGATCTTGCGCTATCTGATCATACTGCCCAAGTGATTAGATGTCCTGTAAAAAAAACCTGTTCCATTAAGCACTGGAATGCTCTAAAGCGCGACTATTGCCAAGAAAACTTAAATAAATTTATTGACTCTCTACGTAATCTTAGTTTTAGTGAAGTCTATCTACACGAAAATCCCGAGGGAGCATTTAACAGTTTCTATGACCTATTTATGCTTTTCTATGACCTTTGTTTTCCTTTAAGAAGAGTGAGAATCACTCTACGTAAAAAATCTAAATGGATTTCTAAGGGAATAAGGCTCAGTAGTAAGCGTAAAAGAGAAATGTTATGGCAATACAGGCGAGCCCCTACTTCTAAAAATACACTTTTACTAAAGCAATATACTGCCCGTTTAAAGAAAATAATAACATTGACCCAAAAATCTCAGAATGATTTTCACATAAAGTCAGCAAGAAATAAATCTAAAGCCACTTGGAGCATTATCAATAAAAATAAGATTAACAGACTATCCTAGAGAAAATATACCTGAATATTTGACAATAAATGATAATAAAATACAAAAACCGAGACTAATTGCAGAAGCTTTTAATGACTTTTTTATAGACGAAATTCAACCTAATAATTCTAGTCCTTTCTATAAAAATATTGATATGAATTGTAACTCCATATTTATTTCTCCTACGGTATCAGCAGACATAGTCGCTATTATAACTTCTTTAAATAATACCAATAGCCATGGATATGATGGCATAATTACAAAAGTGGTCAAACATGTAGCGCCATTAATAGGACCAGCTATGAGTTATATCATTAATCTTTGCATCGAATGTGGCCATTTCCCGGACAAATTAAAAATTACTATTATAAAACCTATTCATAAAAAGATGACAAAAGTATCATGGGTACCTAATTATAGACCGATAGCACTTATTCCAATTTTTTCCAAAATTATAGAAAAGGTGATATATAATAGCCTTTCATCATTTTTTAAAAAGCATGATCTCATAGCCAGAGAACAATTTGGATTTAGGAAAGGTAAATCAATTAATATGGCGATTTATGATGAGATCCGGACAATCGTATCTAATGTTGATGCTAGAACTCCAGTGGCGGCTCTGCTTATCAACCTTATGTTTATTTATTTGTTTTTTGTTTATGATATTATGTCTAAAGCCTTCGACCATGTAGATCATAGTATACTGATAAACAAATTAGAGCGTTATGGTATCAGAGGGACGGCTTTAAACTTACTTCAATCTTATCTTTCCAATCGCACTCAAATCACAGCGATAAATAGGCTATGTGCAAAGTCGAAAGTCGAAAGAACATATATGTCGCGTCCTAGGAGAACTACTTACGGTGTGCCCCAGGGTAGCATTCTTGGCCCTCCATTATTTAACATTTATATTAATGATATGCCGAAGGTCAGTAAGCACCAGATGGTCTTATTTGCTGATGACAGCACTATTTTATTCTTTAATAATGACATAAATATTCTTGAAAATGACATAAATAACGATCTTAAAAATATAATAAACTGGTTAGTTAGTAATAATCTTAAAATAAATCTTGACAAAACTAAAATAATGACATTTAATCAACGAACAAATAAACCGAAACTTAATATACAATATGAAAACGTGGCAATCTCTGAAACTGACGTCACAAAATTTCTGGGCCTGTATATAGACAATCATTTGACTTGGAAACACCATATCGACACTTTATCTAAGAAGCTAAGTCAATTTGCGTTTGCTTTGTACAAACTTTCGAAAACGGTAAACCGCCTTACAGTACGAATAGCTTATAATGCTTATGTTGCTTCTAGCATTAGGTATGGAATCATATTCTGGGGCAACTCCACTGACAGAGACATTGCTTTTAAAGCTCAGAAGAAATGCTTGCGATCGTTTACCAAGCTACAATCAATTGATAGCTGCAAACCATTGTTTGAGGAACTTGGTCTGCTGACTCTACCGTCTATGTACATATTTGAAATGGGAGTGTTTGTTCGCTGTAACCTACATTTATATGAAAAACTACGTTCTCAACGTTATCAGAATACCATTCATGTTAATTCTCATAAAACCGCATTTTTCGGGAAAAGTGTGCTAGGAATGGCCCCAAAAATATACAACAATATACCAGCAGCTATTAGAAATAAAGAGAGTCTAGGTTCCTTTAAGAGGTCTTTATTTAATTTTCTATTAGATAGATGTTACTACTCCATCACTGAGTTTACTTCGGATAAACGGAGGTATGACGATTCCGACTTGCTGGTTAGTCATTTATGATTTTATTGACTGAGTAACGACTGTGTTAATTTTGTATTTATTTCAAATTGTGATGACCTATTTACTGACATATTTTTTATTGTATTTTTATTTCTTATTGTACCTACTTGACATATATTATTTTGAATTATTTTTATTGTGATCTGTTGACATGCCACTTTAAATTATACGTAATTAATATGTTAATGTAATTTTGTACGCCATCTAATGGCAAAACATAGTGCTCATTTTAACAAAGACTATCTGTAATACTTACCTATGTTTTACAAAATAAATAAATGAAATGAAATGAAATCGCCAGACTTAAGTGGCAATGGGCAGAGCACATTGCTCGCAGGACGGATGGCCGATGGGGCCGAAAAGTTCTGGAATGGCGACCGCGAACCGAAAGACGTTGCGTTGGAAGTCCTCCCACTAGGTGGACCGACGACCTGGTCAAGGTTGCGGGAACCCGCTGGATGAGAGACGCACGGGACCGGTTAATGTGGCGACACCTGGGGGAGGCCTATGTCCAGCAGTAGACGTCTTTTGGCTGAAATTATGATGATGATGAATGACAGCTACGATAAACGTTCAAAACGGAAATGCCTCTTCTTGGTTCACAGGTCACTGTCATATTTTTTATTTTTTTTTATTTTTTTTTATTTAATAAGAATTTACACTATTACTTAAATACACATCTGCCAAACTGCAAAGCAATTTGTCGGCAGTAGGTTCTCGTGGTATCGCATTAATATTCTTTATAAGTTAAGGTATAAGTCTAAGTTAAAACTAGGTTATTCTAAAACTAAAACTAAATATAAGAAATACCTACACTCCTACTCATCCTCTTAAACTCCCTTCCATGCCTTTCTCAACTACAATAATATCGCTAGTATAAAAGAAAATACCATTCAGCTAAATAAAGATTTTTAATCGACCTTTGAACATTTTTCTTCTTTATTTTTAAGCAATGACTTGTGAAAAATGTGTAAAATAAAATTGTGGACAATATCCGTTCAATAAACATTTTTGGTAGAGCGAGAGATAAATGTGAATGTGGTGCCAAAGAGTTAAGACTCATAATGGACATGTAATCCTACTAATATTATAAACGTGAACGTTTGTAAGTATGTATGGATGGATGTTTGTTACTCTTTCACGTAAAAACTACTGAACGGATTCGGATAAAATTTGGTACACAGAACACACAGCTACCTGGATTATCACAAAATATAGTTTTTATCCCGATTTTATCTTCCCGCGGGATAATTTTCGAGTTATAGCGGGCGAAGCTGCCGGCAACAGCATATGTAAAAATAATTATTTTGTACGTTATCAAAGCAGAGTTAACAAAGAAGAGCTCATGGCGAAATAAAAATAACCGCTCGGGTCGATCTTTAGGTTAAGCTGCGCTTATCTAGGTTGATCCGTGGATAGTCCCGGCCATCATTTGTAGATCATTCGACTGATATCTGACCTCCAGAACCGAGCTAAGGCTGAGGTCGGCCACTAACTGCTTGGCAGTTTGCTGAACTGGACCTATTTGGTGCTCCCGTGAGACACAAAATATTTTCTTTTTTTATCCCTGGTTAATTCTTTTTAATATTTTTTTGTTGTGTACATGTGGCATGTGCCATAAATTTGTTTTCTTTCTTCTTTCTTTCTTTCTAGGATTATGACTAAGCAAAATGCACATCACGAAAAATAAGAACACTTAGCTAATTAAAACCTTTCATTTGTCGGGACTACAAATGTAGCCCTAGAGATTGATCGAGCCATAACATTCCATCTGCAAATCAAAGTACCTACTCATAAAATCGAAAAATTGCTTCTTTCCCAAAGGGAAAGTCAAACGGAAGCTAATGCACAAAAATGCTTTTAATCATAAAAATACTTTGCCCAATGTTGTACAAAGGCATTTAAATATATTTTCGATAGACAAAATACTACAAGCAAAATCGCTTGCAAGAGCTTGGCCGACTACTTCTAGGGCAACATGTAAAATTGCCAGGTCTTTATCAAATTTTTCTTCAAGGCGTGGAATCTTTCTTTTCATAATATGATAAATATCTTTAAGTTTTATGGATGAGGTCAAATGGGTAGGAATAGTCATGACTATTCCTCACAGTGAGTGCCTGTGGACGGGCGTCGTAACCGAGATAGGCCCAAGAAACGCTGGCGTGACGGCTTGGACCCGTTCCTGGCTGATTGGTAGGGAAAATCAAAACATGGGAAACATTGTCAAAGTATGCCAGCATTAGGACAGAACAGGCTAAATTAAATAAGCCTTATCTGTAGTAACTTAAATCTTTGGGTTACTCATTGGTATTAAAGATTTACCAAAGAACGAAGAGTGATAAAAACAAATGTTTGACAAAAGGGTGTCAAACAACCATCTTTAACTCAATTTACTACGTTAAGAAGTTGACGTAATCGTCGAAAACCCGCGATCGGATGGACGCAAACGGAGAATTTAATGATAAAAGTCATAAAACAGTTATGGTACCAGATAACGGACTTTACGAGCTTCTTACGAATTAATTTTCTAACTGTTGCAGATTTGATTGGCAAAATTTTATATAAAATCTAGCTATTTAATTTTTATTATAATTCACTGATGGAGATGTTAATTTAAACATTCAATTACCGTAAAACAGAAAACCCTTTGTTTAAATTTTATGGAGGAGTAAAACATTTTTTAAGTCTTGAAATAAAAATGCATCACAGTAGAATACTTTTTGTTTTTATAATGTTAATATTTCCATAACTTTAGAAAACTAATAATGTAAGGTGATGATATATTTTGCATCAGTCGATGTATTATCAGACAAAACAAAATAATAACTAACATAATAATATGTGTGCATAATAAATAATTATATGAACATACTATTCACACATAATATTCATTTCAATTAATCAATAAAAACTAATCAACTCCAAGTCTCCTTCACGTCACCACATCTATAAACTCAAAACTGTATACTAAACTCAAATAAAAACAAAGTTAAAACTAAAATAACAACACCGCTCAACTTCTTACCTCGCTGGCATGGGTCGTGCAACGGAAATGGCTCCCAGACCTGAAGGGCCACAAACCCATTCATCATGGCCGGGGTCTGTCTCCGGTCACGTGACCCCACCTGCGACCCCACGCGTGTATCACATGCTCCTGTTCCTAATTAAATGGCCTGTACTGTACTGTTTGTCAGTGGTAATTATAGAAAGCAATTATGGGAGTATTATGTGGTGATCTGAGTAGATTGATACGAGTATAAATAAATCATGTAGCTATCCAAAACTGTAAACATAATCATACTTTAACTATAACGTTGAAAATCTATTAAAAAAATATATAATTATTATAGTAGCTTGATGTGCTAGCGTCTGTTCAAAAAGTACAATTATTGAATAACCATTATGAATTATTTTCTTGTTTTTTTTTTCTAAATTTAACTTATAATCAATTCTCTTTGATTCATTTTCTATAGGATTTATTGCACATTTTTTTAAATGTCTTGTTGGTTATTACATTTATTCTTTACTGTTTTCCACGTCTAGTAATGCCTTCTGAGCACCAAACATGCAACTACAGTGACATCCGCACTACCAGACCAGATATCGTGCTGGTGGCTAAGTTTTGGGATAACAAAATATTAGAAAATAGTGTACCAGCGACCAGAAAATAAGGAAAACGTATTTCCAAATTGATGAAACCTTCATAGTTCCTCTCTTTAATCTTCGTCTTCTTATTGATAGCAAACTTCTACATATTTTTTCTCATTTGGAAAAAAATACACTGTCGAGTATTTAAACCAAACAGGTACTCCAGCGATAACTGTCGCACCTAGACACCAGATGCAATGTCAAAACGAAATCCACCGCGTAAATGCCGTATGAGCACCTCTATAAAAGTTAAAAGCTTTTGTCGAAAAAAGTGCTGGGAATAAAATAAAAGTGGATGCAGCTCCTAAAAGCGGGCTACCAAATGCAGAGCCATGTACGAACAACGAACAGTTGTTGTGTCCCACGGGACTTTTGACCGGAGAAATATTTTCCAGGGTAGATACTTTTTGTGAGCATAATGTGGATAGCCTTTTTTGCAAGGGTTTCTTGCGAGAGCTGCCAATTTTTCTGTACGTTAGTGTTTACTGAAGGAAGTATCTTGAGAGGTTTAGAGTTTTCCGTGGATTTTATAATATTACTAGCAGTTGCCCGCGACTTCGTTCGCGTAGAAATTTTGACTCACTGGTCTGGAATCTGGGCTGCCTCTGGATGTACTATGTCAAATTGAGTGCCAAATGCCAGTCGAAGTGATTATATTCCCTTAAACCCGCCCTGTCGTAAAATCTGCTCTTACCGGAAATGTCTCAACTATGTTCTATCTCTCTGCCAATTTACAAAAAGCCGAGGATTTCATATGAACTTACGGGAGCCCTAAGTCCAGGTAGTCCTCCAGTCCAGGTACCCTCAGACCTCCTTATTCCGGCCATGTCGCTAAATCTGTTCTTAGCTAACGTCTACTACTAACCATAGTAGCACAAAAAATGAAGGATTTTCATACAAACTGGCGTGAGCCCTTTGACCTCCCTAGTCCGGCCCTGTCACAAAAATCTTTTCTTAGCTGACGTTTACTAACTATAAACTACGTCCCTGACGAAAATCAAGAATGTAGCACAAAAAAATAAAGGACTTTCATACAAACTTGCGAGGGCCCTTAGACCACCCTAATCCGGCCCTGTCGCAAAATTAATTCATAGCAGACGCCTACTGACTATAGACTACTTCTCTGCCAAAAATCAATATTGTAGCACGAAAAATGAAGGACTTTCATACAAACTTGCGAGGGCTCTTAGACCACCCTAATCCGGCCCTGTCGCAAAATTTATTCATAGCAGACGCCTACTGACTAAAAACTACGTCTCTGCCAAAAATCAATATTGTAGCACGAAAAATGAAGGACTTTCATACAACCTTGCGAGAGCCCTTAGACCACCCTAATCCGGCCCTGTCGCAAAATCCGTTCTTAGCGGACGTCTACTAACTATAAACTACGTCTCTGCCAAAAATCAAGATTGTAGCACGAAAAATGAAGGACTTTCATACAAACTTGCGAGGGCCCTTAGACCACCCTAATCCGGCCCTGTCGCAAAATCCGTTCTTAGCGGACGTCTACTAACTATAAACTACCTCCCTGCCAAAAATCATCTATATACGTCCAGCGGTTTTCGAGATTTCGTGATGAATGAGTGAGTGACCTTTCGCTTTTATAGATATAGATATAGATATAATATAATAACCCGGTGTTGGGTTTTGAGTTGATTTTATATTTTGATTTTTGTATCAAATAACATAGCGTAACATCATGCCTATAATCTCCGAAGGGATATACATAGGTGTATCTTGTAGTACATCCACATTTTGTCAGTTATGTTTGATTCCATTTAAAAAGGAGCGAGCCTATTGCCATCAACCAGGCTCAAACCTAGACTCCGTTGCTGCTAATAAGAAATTCCTGATAAAAAACCCAATAACACTTTGCCCTACTCGGGAATCGAACTCTGGATCTCACGCTCAATAGTTGCACTTGCGACCACTCTACCAATGAGGCAATGAAAGATAGAGCTTGAGAGTCTTGAACGAATAATCTATTGAATCATTCACTAAACTGTCTGAACCCTAACCCTTAAAACAACAAAATACTAACAAGAAAACTTAACAATTACTTAACCTATAAAACATCTCCATTATTATTAGACTAGTTCCTCAAACCTCTAGCTAACAATTCTAGGACAGGGTAAACAGTTCGCCTAATTTAATGTATTCATAGGTCATCTCAGTTCTCAAGTAATAACAATGGATATGTATATCTAGGTAGGTGTTGTGTCCTTGCTGGCGGTCCAATATACGCCAGTTACTATGACAGGCAATTATTACGTACGCGGGGCGTATATGCACAATCTCGGTGCTGAGATTGAGAGGGTCTTGCGGTCTTGATGAGGTTGGTATATTAGATGCAAATGATCGTTTAATTGTTTTGTAGTTAGAATTGTTGTAAACCAATTGTTTACCAATTGTTTGCCTCATCAATAACTGTCTGATAGTATTTTCCGAAAAAAAAAATTATAATCCGAAATCAGGAAACACACCGAAGAACCAGGTTTACCGACATAACTCTCAGAATATGCAAGTTGAAGTGGGAATGGGTAGGCCACATCGCTCGAAGAACCGACAACCGATGGGGAAGAAAGGTTCTCGAGTGGCGACCACGAACGAGATGCAGCGTTGGTAGGCCTCCCACCAGGTTAACCGACGACATCGTGAAAGTCACGGGTAAACAGTGGATGCAACTATGGCGTTCTATGGGGGAGGCCTTTGTCCAGCAGTGGACGTCTTATAGCTGATGATGATGGTATTTTGGGTGCCTTAGTTGGATTTAAGTCTATTAAGATCTACTTCAGCAACATCTGCGTCACCTGTTCCCAACTATGTTGGAGTTGGTTTCCATCCTACAACCGGATACTTAATAGCAATATTTTACAAGGGGCGACCCATTAGTCCCAACAGCATCCACAATCCAGTTAGTACCTCATAATCCCTTAGTAAGACTGTTTGTCAGACTTCTGGACCACTGGCTAACTTTTTGCTACCTGAAACGACTGTCAAAGACCTACAAATGACATTCGAGACCAAAGGCTTTCCAAGGCACGAAGAAAACTCGGTATGAATCTTTAATTCGTGCTTGAAATAAAAAAAAACTACAAAAGATTCTACCGTTCTGGGCGGAGCGGAAAGGAGTATCAGACCTTGTACTGACAAAAATTAAGCCAGGTTCCTTCTTAGTTGTTTATGTTCCACGGCCATCACGACATCTCTTTCAAAGAGTCCCGTAGCCCCGGGAGGATCGACCCATACAGTAAATTGAGCCACAAGCTCCTATACAACAGCAATTCATTCTACCAAACCAAATCAAACGCACAGCACCCGTCAATGCCATTGACGGCCAAAGCACAGAGTAAAAAAAACGTCAGGAGTGATTACGTTGAACAAAAGCAGATTTGTTCGCGCGATATTCAGTTAATCCATGATTAATCCGACCACAGATGCGTGTGATGAGGGTCGGCGGTGTGACAGCGCGATAATTGTGATATTATGATAGCTGCCGTTCTGATATACGCTTTGTCCTAGGGTTTAGAGTGCGCGGGGACTGAAGCTAAAGATTTGGGATTTGGAATGTGTGTGAGTGATAATTATGTCGTATGTTTAGAAAATTATAAAAACTATCACATTTTGTGATGTTTGAGCTTAGCATTGCAGACTGATTATATCGGGAGTACACAATGTGAACACTGTTGGGACGCAGGGCTTTTCTCAGTGAGGTCGTCTATATCGGTATTACAAAAAAAAAAAAACTACAGTATCTACGTGCTACAACTACAAAACTCAAGTCAACGACCATACAGACTCAATTAATACAATTCAGCAAATTATTTAAACTTTCGAAAATACTAAAAAGATATGACATTTATGCCCGGTTTCTGAGGCTCTTTATCTGTGGTTTATCTATTCATATGCGTACATTTGAATAGATAAACCACAGATAAAGTGCCTCAGAAACCGGGGGTAAGTTACTGTTTGACAAATAAGTTTATTGTAAACTGAAACATTCTTATCATTACTAATAACAAAATCCCCCGAGTCTCTATTATAGATACAATAATTTTAAAAAAAACCACGAAACAAAAACAACAAATGCCTCGCAATACTCAAATATATACGAAACGTAAATGAGCTTCTAATATCGAACGGTGCATCGGCTTTCGCGATATTGCAGAAGTAATCGCTAATTATTGAACAACCTGCACTAAGCTAATAGCAGGCCGGAGTGTCGAACTGGCGAGAGAGAGGTACAACAGTAGACACCGCCAGTCAACCACTTTTCACCCTTACAATCTGAATAATAAGGTTGAAAGTACCGTCGACCGTCAGCGAGCGCGGTTTGTACTTTGCTAATGCGTTGGAATCCCAGCCGTTTGAGTATCGACGTGAAACTACTGTTGTAAAATACATTCCTAGCATGTTACCCTTGTTCAAAGTATAATGTTAACATATGACGCATGTATCCTCGAAGGGTAAGGCAGAGGTATACCGTAGTACATTCATATTTAGCCGGTAAAGTTTAAGTTCCATGTAATATGGCCTATAATATCGTCATCAACTGCCACGACACAAGGCTACTGGAAAAAAGTAATAGCACTTCACTCGACCCGGGAATTCTCATCAGATCCCGTCGGGGCTGCGGATTATCGAAAGAGCATAACGCGGCCTCGGCACAAGGGCGAAGAAGGAACATGGGTTGGTTTTTAGTCAGTAGAAGTCTGACACTCCCTTCCGCTCTGCCCAAGAGGGGGGGGGGGGAGGGGGGAGGATTATTTGATGATTTTACACCCACCAAAAAAAAAGGATCTCATCAGATTAACGAGGCAGTAAGCAACTATTATTCTAAGTAGAAAACATAATTGCAAGTAGAACGGAAAGTGTTATGCACAGGCTTATAAAAATATTTACGATAGACGAGACAACGCTAAAAATCATAATTTACATATTGGCGGTAATTTCAGGAGTACCCTTAAAACATACTCTTCATTAGTCTTCATGATGTTGTTGTTTCTAAACAGTCTAAATTATCAACTTGCAGGAGTCAACTGCTCGTAGTTGTTACAAATGTAACGTGTCCTAGGTAATCCCCGAAAGAAAATTATTTCTCAATGACCTATCAATAGTATCAATCTGTTATGAAACGGTCACTTACCATGTAAAATTAATTGGGCGATTTTTTATGAAAAAGGTCATCATCACCTCTTTTCACTTTCATACTCCACTCCCGAACAATCCGACCACTCTACTGTTAAAAAATCCGAATTCCTTTCATAAAGACTAGGTACAGAGCGAACCTTACTGCGAGAGTTCGTGTTCTATAATAATTTCCACTCCAAATGTAGGCACAGTGGCCAGTAGACTCGCTTAGTTGAATAATTCAAAAATTCACGTCGGCCACTTGCGAAAACAAGGAGAGTAAACGCTAACTGTGCAGTTCGCGAAAAAATACAACCGGACGAGTGCAAAACGTTGGCAGTTCATTATTCTGTTTGAATGTACCCGTAGCCTGTTCTTTTGGGGAATTAGGGTGCTCGTTATGATTTGAGTGGCGGACTTGGCGGCTGTCTTGTTTTCTTTTTCTTGAGCTGTTGATTGTGGCTAGGTAAAGAGACTGAATATTTTTTTTTGGGTAACGAGGTGACGAGGGTTGCAGAATTGTCAGGGGCATAGTTAGATTTAATTTATCTGAAAATAAATATAAAAACACAAGATTTTGCGCCTAAATCTGCCGTTTCTAAGGAAAAAACCGTGTAGAAATCTGCATGCTTCAAAGATAATTCTTATCGGTATGTAAAGCCAAGTCAGAGGCCCATGATTGCCATAAAATAAACCGTCAAACCAAGTTAGGCTCTATCACGCGATGGAGAAAGATAGATAGAAGATGTTCGAAAACATCCTAAACAAACATTTATTTCACACATCAAAAGCACAAGAAACTTGCGTGACTGATTTAAATGAATAGTTCAGAAACTATCCATTACAACAACACCGATCCATTCAACAAACCCTAGACAAATTACTAGAACAATCTCAGACCGTAATCACAATCAGTTTTCTGGCTCACAACACAATCAGCCTTACGCGTAAAGTACTGAAGATAAAGGGAAAGTAATGAAATCTCGGGTAAGTGGATAATTAAACAACAGAACAAGTTTTGACATAACTCCCAGCGGCCTCATAAGGTAATGAGTTTGGAGAAACCTCACTTCTCGAGTCTGAAGTCTGCCTATTTTATCACGTAACATTATGAGGTACGCGTCTGGAGTTATAGGATGAGCAGGACTTGAAGTACTGTCGTTGCTTAAGTGGTATTCAGAATCTAGTTTACTTAGATAGGTACTGTTCATCATTAAGTTATATTGGTTTTATCTTAATGTATTTGTGGCCAACGCACTACAAAAAAGCTTTCCTTTTAAACATTTCTTGAAGTCGTGATTTCAGAATTTACTATCAAAATTTCACTTTCACCTACGACCTCTCCGGGCTTGAATGTGGCAAAAGACATAGCGATCCAGGTTGCTTCATACTTGTTGGACAAAATCTGAGTCATCGATTTGAGATAAAGAAGATCTTCTCAATCGGGAAGACAATTTATGGGCAGAAACCAAATGAATTATAAATAAATAAACTCAAGTTTTTTTTTTTTAAATTCTGTTGTGCATACCAGCCACAATACAGCTTAGAAAACTATTATAGTTTGATTACGATTTTCTTAGCTATAATCAACATAAAATTCGGTAACCAGCATTTCCTTGCAAGCTGTTTGGTAAAAGCCCAGCCATAAAACGGTTACGAGCTTCTGCATAATTTGTGGAGCGTGCGCCAACTGCACCTGAAATTGATACGTGCTTTAAAATGCTGTAAACTTTGTAAATAATACAAGGAGTAGGAAATATGTATGTGTGAGAGCATATTTAGAGCACAACATCACGCCTGTAATTCGCGAAAGGTAAGGCAGAGGTGTACTTGATAGTACAAATACATGTTAAAGTCGTATGTAATAGAGGGTGAGCGAATTGCCTAACTGGGCATAAATCCTGAGTGCTGATAAAAAGACACTGGAGTGTTTTTTTTTTATTTAATTAATGGGCTTACTCTTGACCTCAATCTTGCCCTAAGGGCAGAGATGAGGTCGACGATGGAACGAGCTTACCCAGAAGAAGCCTATTTACTCGCGACTTAAATAGATTGGGGTTATTATAAACTCGGGAAGACCGACGCAGGCAGGGTTTCTTAGTAGTAGTTGCGAAGTCTGGATTTGTGCCCGGTTGATGGCAATAGGCTCGCCCCTTATTCCATGGGACTTAAACATAACTTTGACGGCACGGTTGGTGCAGTGGCTAAGCGATTGGACTGCTGCGCTCCGTGTCGCGGGTTCGATTCCCGCACGGAACAAATATTTGTTTGGTCTACAGATAGTTGTTTCGGGTCTGGGTATTTGTGTATGTGAGTTTAAATGTTTGTGAACGCACCCACGTTAAAGGAGAAATTCCTAGTGTGGGGCAACGTTAAAAAAAAAAAACTGGCGAAATGTGGGTGTACTATTAAGTACACCTCTGCCTTCTACCATTCGGGCACTACAGGCGTGATTTTATGTTAAATATAAAATAGTTGCTTACTAAAACTACAACAAAAAAACTGGCCAAGTGCAAGTCGGACTCGCACATGAAGGGTTCCGTACCAAAACGGTATGCTATAATTTATACATTTTCTTCTACGGCCAATGAAAATTGACCTCTGGATTGTATAGGCGCTCATACGATTCAGGGACCAAATTATATTGGTTATCTGCTGTTTCCATCTGTTGTTTCCATTCAAGTTCAAAATGATTTTCCTAGAAAGTCCTTATAAAGTTCTACTTTTCAGATTTTTTTCATATTTTCTAAACTTATGGTTCAAAAGTTAGAGGGGGGGGGACACATTGTTTTTTACTTTTGGAGCGATTATTTCCGAAATTATTGACATTATCAAAAAATGATTTTAGTAAACCCCTATTCATTTTTCAATACCTTTCCAACAATATATCACACGTTAGGGTTGAAATTAAAAAAAAAATCTCTTCCCACTTTACATATAGGGGGGCTACCCTAATAAAACATTATTTTAAAATTTTTATTTTACCACTTTGTCGGCGTGATTAATACACATATTGGTACCAAATTTCAGCTTTCTAGTGCTAACGGTCACAGAGATTAAGCTAGGACGGACAGACGGACAGACGGACAGACAGACATGGCGAAACTATAACCCTGTTATTATAAAACGTGGTCTAAACCCAGTACCGGGTTTAGTTCAAGCTTTAATCCATGACCTTGACTAAACGTTATTACAAAAAGAAGTTTAAGGCTAGTCCTAGAACTACCTCTGGTACCAAAACTAAACCATCGAGGCCCCTAGTTTAACTATCGTACTAAATTGTAAAACGATTGTTTTCGTCGATTTATCTTAGTATTTGAGCCGAACTGTAGGTTATATTGCGTAAATTTCCACTTGTACATAGTTTAGTGCATCAAATACTGCGTGTACATCATTTATCACTAATCTTTTATTCTGAAATCCAATTATTTACACTCCTTTTTTTCTTCGGTTATTCCATTTTCTTATTTTAATGCACACACCACACACTATCTCACCACCAAGAATACTGTTCTTTATCTTGTTTTAAATTAATAATTAGTTTATTATTAAGTTGTAACATAAACATTTCGATGACATTACTCGTATTACGCGTGTTCACTCCGTTATACGTGATAGCTCGATAGTTGTTACAAAACAGTACAATAATTATTGAATTGTTAACATGCATTCAAAGAAATCAAATCGCAATATTTAAATACCTTTAAATAACACAATGTTATATTTTACCACTACAAAAATCAATTTAAAAAACAATTTTTTCTTTTAATTTCGTATCAACATTTTGTAAAATGGAACGGCGCATAGAACACTGAACGAATGAATGAATGAAAATGTTTAGTTTATGGACGTTCTTTGGTACTAAATAGTCCTTTGTAGGTCTACGATTTGTAATACGATTTGCTAGTACGGTAACAAACCTAGACATTTTAGTTCTGGTTTAAACCTTGTATTACGCAAGTTTTTATAATAAGATGGTAAGGGTTCCTAGTTGACTACGGAACCCTAAAAAGAGAATGTGGCACTCGGAGACTGCCACGGTAAAGCTATTGCCTAGCATTTTTTATCAATTATTTAATTTAACAACCTCAGTTGACAACCTTGTTATTTTCCGTAACCATAGCAACCTGGTTGAAATATTTCGTTACGGAATTTCTGGATTCGCTCTCCACGCTCAAGGCCCGCGATAGAAGCTATGCAATAGCTTAAAAATATTTAAATAAACTCTACCTAAGAAATTGAATGATTAGTATGGATAACAGTGAGATAAGATAAAGCTACCGACGACGTGGGCGTTGCGAGTTGGCAAGAGAACTACGGGAAGTGTCGTGTGTTACGGTGTCACCGCAGCCATGTCGGAAACTCGGAAGCATGCCTTGACCTAGCTCTCTAGAGGTGCATTGTGTTACTAATAACATATGGAATTTATTTTTAATTTTCCTTCTCTTCTTCCGTTTTAAAGTTCTAGGCAAGATACTGGTATGGTCAGGGTCGCTTTCGTTGCTTCTATAGTGTCTTCATACAACTCTTGCAAATTACGCAAGACTGATGCTCCGAGTAAAATACTGGTTTTCAGTTGCATCGGATTAGACTGGAAGCCAATCTGAATATAGTTGAGAAATAATGTACTATAATGATGCTAAAAATTTAAACTAAAAGTTAATACTTACATAATTATATACAAAGACCAAATAAGACACTTAGGCGTCCTAGAAAAGGCTAGGCGGATGATGATGCACTTCTTCAGGCTGCAAGAATTATTTAGTTCCTGATTGTTTTGTGACATTGTCACTAACTTATTTTCTAAGTTTTATAGCTTTGCTCTTTCCGTTACGACATGTATTTTTCATTCATACTTTATACGATAGTACTTAATTGTTTGAAGCTGATTTAAAAGAAGAAAATAAATCAAACAGATAGGAGTTAAATTCAACGGAAACATTTTCAAAAGAGATCATTGAATTAAATCAAAAACAAATCTAAGGACAGGCTTTAAAAATAAATGAGCTAGAGCAAGAAAATACCTCAACTTTTCATTTAAATGACTCGCATTCCCAGTTAAAAATAGAAATAAGAAAACCTGACGTGAACAAAATACAGGATTACCGTTTGCGAAATTGAAAATTATGACAATAACGCTTTTCTCATCTTAACACATTGCCAAATTCTGCAAAATCAACTTTAATTTGTAACTGATAAAGTCCTTTTTGTAAACCGTGTTAAACGAGACGGGGAAGACAATGCTCATTTCGAGTATACATTCGTTCAGTTAAAAAGTGCTCAACGGAAACTTTTTTATTAGCTTATTTATTTGAGAATGAAACTTACAACGAGCTCCTGCAATTTGTCGAGCTTTCTTGGCGATACTTTTTATTCTTATTGGCCTTCGATTGTAGAAACGAGAGGAACTGAAAACGTTTTATGTAGATACACCGATATGCTCAAAGTTTTTTTTTTTTTTTTTTTTTAATTATAGATATAGCAGTTTTGTAATGTAGACATTTTAAGCTTATTCGTATCCTTACCATCGGTTTTTCATTGCGTAAGCACGTTTGGTTGTGCCATTCGGTGACATAAACTTAAACTAAAACCTTAACTTTTTATGATTTGACTAATGAGGACCTGCGATTACTTGATCACAAAAATAAAATAAAAAAATATCGAAGCTGCTAATTTCTCGTAGGCTTTTCGTAGCACCACCGTCTCTGTAGCAAATCCGGTTACAGTATACCAAGTTATCCACACTTGCATTGAAAAAGGTAGTCCAGAATATAGGCAACGGATAAGTATCTACGAATATTTAAACAAATTTTGGAATTATTATATTACTCACAACAACCAGTCATATGCGAGTAGGTTGTTTTTTGTAGCACACTTGCTACGTTTTGTGCTACGTCGAAAATATGCTCATATTGATCATATTATTATTTCGACCGCATTATCAACATCACCAAGGGCAGATAGAGGCTGAATTCTAATTCATGAACCTGTCCCTTTCTCTACATAGTTACGTAGACCGTGTAATGGGAAGCGCGAATGTAACGGACCTTTTGTTGAAGAGCTAAAGTTTCAAAGTTTTTTGTCGTAAATCCTGGGCACGAAAGAGTTTATTTAGGAGAGATAGTTGTAGTACAGTTCATTTGTTTTCTTTTTCTTGTCTTGAATTTTGTTTCTTAGTTTTTTCAGTGCTAAAGGTAAACTGTTAACTCAGTAGCGTCCGAAAGAGATTTTAAAAGTTACTACCGTCGTAATTCCAGCGTTGTTTTAATAAAAGGTTGGTTTGTAGAGTACGTTAAGCCGATGGTCCTGGAAATAGGTCTACTCCAAATGTCAAAACATTGGTCGGTCCCATGCGTTTGGAATTCAGCGGATCCCCACAACCTTCATCAGGTCATTGGTCTACCTAGTGCTTCCAACGCAACGTCTTCCTGTTCTCGGTCGCCACTTTAGAACTTTTCGGCTCCATCAGCCATCCAAAACTGATATAAATAGAAGCATTACATACTGTGTATGATAATTGATATAAATAATACATTAGATATTGTGAAGGTGAACTGTATGTTAATTGACCTGTGAAACAAATACTCAGATAGACTGAAGCGACTCTTATGTGAGCTATTGTTTACATGAGACCAAGTAGGCATATATTAGGCAGTCTATTGATCCTATGTAAGGGCGTCTATACCCACTTGCAAGTGCCAATATTAGACTTGAAATATAGTCTTTATTAACACTCAAGAAAACATAATATTTGCCTCTTAACACATTATTTGTTTACAGAAACTATACAGCGGTTGCTAGTCATATTTTCTCAGGCTCTATTAATATTTTCTCATACAATATTCAAGATATTTATATGAAAAGAGCATACATGTTCAGTTACTAAAGTAAAGAAGAGTTAAATCGTTGTAGAAGGAGAGTCTTTAGCATAATAATGTTTAATTAAAACGAAGGATTAACCACAGAGTTTACAATCTTTGAAGCTGTGTTTGCGTGTAGATAATTAGATAGGTATTCGTCGAGTTCATTGAACTCTGGATAACAACCATTATTACCCTATATTTACCCTTATGAGACTGCCACTTAAGGGTAAACAAGCCAACGGCACGAACTAGTTGGTGGGCGGGGCTAAAATGCATGCTATTTCACCCGACATCACGAGCGAAATGCATAGAGCGAAAGAGACACAACTAAAACGGGCGCGCGATTGTTTCTAGTTCAGACCTTTGGTATATTTGGTTTCATGAAAAATCTATTGAATGTATCTGTTCAAAATCAAATTATTTAAATTTTTTAATAACTAATCTATGTCCGTATGGTTTCACTTTTTTCTTTTTCATACTATATACGTTACTTATTTACGCCCAAAGATGAGTTAAATTAGTGCTAAAATATGAAAGTTTTGACGTTCATAACTTCCAAATCAATATTTTTTTTCCAATTCTGCTTCCATACAGACCTAGTTATTGATAAGACCAGTTGATACAATTTTTAATTTTGAACCTACACCGTCAAACAGAGGAGTAATCACTTTCGTAAGTTTGTATGGAAGAATGACTGGCTTGTTCAACCTTAACAGAGGTTATTAACATATGAGTGGAGTTAATAAACTGAACCACAAGCGAGGTTAATAACTATTGAAAATAATAACATGATTTTTCAATCAGTTCGATTTCTTAAATTACTGAAATGATACACTATTTCTTCGAAATACAGCGTTTAACACAAATCCTTATGACTTAGATACTGATCTTCTTCAGTCAACTGCCTCCTTGGTACAATGTTCGGCAGCGTAAGCATGAGGCATGAGGTCCTGGATACAATTCTCGGATCAAATTCCTATTGGATCTTTTTCATCGGGAACTTCTTGGTATCAGTCACGGAGTCTGGATTTGTACCCGGTTGCTGGCAATAGGCTGTATCCCACGGAACATATAATTATCGGACTTAAACATAACCGGTTAAGTGCATAGTTGTAGGTAATGTTGTATGTCTGCCCAACCTTTTGGAGATTTCAGGCGTGATGTTGAGTATATTATGTAGTAGGTATTTTTCCACAGTAATTTTGGTACTGGCATAGTATACTTTATGAACACGTCAATAAAGGTTACTGTTCTACAGAATCAGACGTAAATTAAGAGCAATAAAAGGTACAGTAGGAGACACCCTTGTTAGACATGTCCTTGAACGATACGTTAGTATCACAAAAGTAACAATTAATAGGGCCGTTCTATTTCCAGCCAATACCATTTTAACAGGAAACAAGTGCATTTTACTGCAAAGACATGGTTTTTTGCAATGTCGCTGTAATTTTCTCCGCGTCCTTGCAATTGTCGTACATGCAAGACTGGAGCTAAATCTGTCCGCAGTAACTGTGTGTCGGTGTAAGTTGTCGGCGTAAGCTGTCGGTGTACAGGGTAGTGTCGGTGTACAGGGTAGTGTCGGTGTTCAGTGTCGGCCAAGTGGCCATGTAGTTAGCTTAATTAATATCTTATTTAATTACACAGTGCATGTGTTCTTACTTCGCACTTAATTGTCTTTCTGAAGTGTTTTATTTTATGGAGCTGTTTTATTGGATTTATGCAGTACCGATTTCACTGAATTTCGACATCTTTATTATAAGCCATGGAGTGAGCCATGCTTGGCATAACCCTCTTAGATCGAGTGCATTCCCCCGAAGTGCGCCATCATGTGTCGGACGAAAATCAACGATGTCGAGAACTTAGAGGTGCTCTTCAAGTACACCTGGACGGAACATCTGGCTGGACGCGGAGATGGCCAATGAAGCAAGCCTTTGACCGAGTGGTGTAAACACCAGGAAACACCAGGATAAGGGACGTACAGCTGTGAAGTGTGTCAAGGCAAAGAGGAGGCCTATACCCAGTAGTGATATCGATTGATAGCAACACACAATATGACTGTTTGACTAATTTGTTATTTTCAAATAAGTACATTTTTTTTTGTGGAGGTTTGGATATCATCAAATTAATGATTCCTCCCACTCTGGGCAGAGCGGTGTCAGACTTCTACTAACTAAAAACCACCCATGTTCATTCTTGGCCTTTTGTGTCGAGGCCGCGGTAACTTTTCCGAACAACCCGCAGCCCCAACGAGTTCAAAATACACCTAGTACTGTAATCGTGGTTTCTTATCCTTTTAAAGGATAATGTAGGTTTCCATGATCTAGCAAAGTAAAGATAAATTCTTTTATATCCCAAAGATATGAAACCTCGGTAAAACAACTGCAGGATAGTAAGTAAGTGCAACAAAAAGACGTGATTAATGTACCGCGCGACGCCGCAGACAATGTATCTAGAGATGTACGGATGGTAACCATGGCAACCAATCAAGTTATATAAAACCAGTTTACGTGGATCTCTCATTGTATGGAAAATCGAATCTAAGCGAGGCCAAGTTATGATAGAAAAGTATAACTTGCTGTGTGTCCGTGTGTGCGATTGAGTGGAGCGCTGACGTGTGGAAAACTGCTTAATGTTTTTATGATTTTTTTGGGATGATCTTGTGGTCTTCTTAAAAATCTTTATGTGTTTTCCAAGATATGAAGAAAACTCGGTACGTAATGGATAGTCACTCATTCTCGGGTCGACTAAGACAGACGCAGCGTCTGTCTTGAAGAGAGACGGAAGAGTTTTCTTCATAACTATCTTGGAAAACAAATAAAGATTTTTAAAGCGAGTTAGAACTGTGTTACGTTATCTAGTTTTAATTCTAGTTTTGAATAGAAAATAATTGTTTGTATAAACAATACCTTACTGTACATTAGCCCTTATTAAAAACAATAATTACGTCACCACAATATAATCAAAATAAAATACAAACGTACTCGAATTGTTCGAAACTTTTAATTCGTTCGCTCTAATTCTGTAACAACGAAATATAAAGTTCTGCATAAAGCGTTATGAATACACAGTGTGGCCAATATGTGCAGTGGTTCAATAACCAACATCTTTTAGGGTAGGATATGGTTTAAAGGTCTATTATTTGTATTTTTTCATCCATATGTGAACCCATATTTCATGCAATAAATGATTTGATTTTTGATTTGAACATAATTATTTCATTTTTTCTTTAGTATTTTTGTTTTTATAAGAAAACTAGGTATTTCACATCTGATGCATAAGTCTGCTTTCACTGGTATAGAGACTTGACATAACGCACATAACACAACTTTGCGCATATAATTCCCTTAGGGTGTGGCTTTTCATTCTTATGCCCTAAATAATAAGGTTGCAAAGTGGTCGACCGTCAGTGAACTCGACAATACAACCTCATTTTCACCTGATATGTTTTAATGTCCCATGAGCCATTAGCGGGCACAAATCCAGACTCTGAGTTGCTACTGAAAAATCGTAACGGGCGACGAACCCAACTCTTGTTCCAGTAGCGTTCACGACCTCTGGACAATATTTCTATCATGCGTTAAAAATAATAAATAAATAATATGAACTTATTTTGCGATTTTTCAATAAACTGCTCTAAAGCTGTATTATGTCAAAATGCTTGAATAACTGTTTAAAGTTACTCTATGGCGAAGTTACGAATTCATTCACACGCACGCATTTTATTAAAAATGTCCGCTATAAATTCACGGATTACAAACTTTGTTGGTTGTTAAAATTTCGGACAAATAGTACCACGTCTATATATAGGTTAGTTATAGCTGAGGAACCGGATTTTTATGGATAACATCAATGTAGCTGAAAACTAAATGGTGGGTCATGTTTTTACGACTGCGGTATCGCGCGGACGTATATTATATTTAGGTAGGTACTGTTTTTATCATGTAATACAGTAAAAGTCTATTGCGGAACATTTTTCAAAAACTTATGAAAAAAGAAGTATGTTAATACTAGGTGTTCCAGCGTTGTTAAGCTCGGTTGACATCAACTAACTGATAAAAGACTGAAATAAAATATTCAATAACATTTTTGTTCATGGAATCCTGATACAACAAAATTGAATGTTATTCAAATCTATTAAATCGTTTGAGTGGAATTGGGTTAAAATCATATTTGAGTTATTTAATCATCCCAGAGGAACAACGCATTTTTTCAGGATAAAAAATAACCTTTGTGTTAATTCAGAGCTATTTTGATACCCCATTCATCCAAATACGTTATTTCGTTTGAGCATGAAGAAGTAACAAACATACAAACTTCTGCTTAAATGATATAAGTGTGAAGTGGTATCTACATAGGTTTTTGTTTTAAGTCCAGAAGAGGACGTCCATATTACCTTATCAACTATCAAATAAGATTTGTAGTAATCATTATTATAAATCTTTTCAGTTATCATGATTTGTCTAGCCTAGCTAATAGGTAATAGCGCAATACTTCTATATAGTAAAAATGTCAAACATTTGGAGTCCGACTAGTGTAACGACCGTTAAAGATCTTTAAACAGCCTGGACCACTGGCTTAACGTGCTTTCCGAGTCACAGTATTTTCAGTCCTAAAGTTATATCAAACTAAGCGCAAAATTCAGCACAGTACACCTAAATATTATGACAACGCTCTACAAAGCCTCCCGGCCCAGCTCATTCACGGATCAGCCGTAATTCCAGAGTCCATTGACCTTTAGGCTTGAACTAATCTCACGCAAATATTCCCAGCGATCGATGTAGGTCCGCTTATACGTCGAACGTCATGCACAAATTATGATGGTAACTCTGTTTATTGACGGAGTGTCTGTCAGATATGTAGATTTTTTTAACTTTCTACTGTAAGTAATTTTGATTCTAAACTGAAGAACTGAATTTTTTTTCGGCTTGCAATAAAATTGTAGCTTGTACTTATTTTATTAATCAATTATGCTATAGCTGCTATGTCGTCGGGGGATGTTTTCATTCATCGTACAAATGAATGAAAACACGTTTTGACTAAGTACTTCTTAAGGGCCTAATAGTTGAGAGTTTCATATACAATTATAGGTACCCAAACACTAGACTAGTTTGTTAGGACGCGTAAATTACTTAGCTAGACTAATCAGCATTTGTGTAACAGTTTAAGAGGCCTTGTACAGACAAGACTTGCGGAACTTTAGGCAATTTCGGTGCGATGCTATGTTTGTGTGCAGCGATAACACCGACGAACGCACACACGGGCATTTCGAGCGTTGAACTACGGTTGAAAAATTTGATCATTTAGACGATTATTATTTTAAGTGACATAATTTTATAGTAAGTAAGTACACTTTGAAAAATAGTCTGGAATGTGTGTTGTGTATAGGTACAGTATATCAATCAACATAAAAATGGTTCAATTTGGTGTTAGATGAAATAATATTCATTTAATAAATCAAAAATTATGATATCTATTTTAATCACAGATTTAAATTTTGTTGTAAATTGGTTGCAAAAGCACTACAACACGTCAAAAATAAATAATGTTTCCGTCTCTTTTTAACCGACTCCTAAAAAGGAAGTAGGTTCTCTATTCGTATGTTTTTTTTTATGTGGTCCGCGCATATCTCCGACTGTGGACCGATTTTCAAAATTATTTTTTTGTTTGAAAAGGTATACTCCCAAGGTGGTCCCATTGTCACCAAGTCAGTTACTGATGATGGGAACTCTGAGAAATTGAGGGCAACCCTCGAATATCATAGGTGCACATAACGTTTTCCATACATTTTCAGAAGCTGTTCAAGTATTTGCGTCTGATAATCATAATTTCATGTGGCGGCGCTGCGCTGATGACGGAAGGTGCAACTCCTCAACGGTCAGGACTTGAAAGAAAATTCCTTCAAAATTATACGTACTTATGGATCGATAGTTGTATTCTTTCAGGCTATTAGGTTGAACTGATTATAGACGGTAAATCTCATTAACCGACTTAATAAAAAGGAGGTTCTCAATTCGTCGGCTAGGAAAATTTTAGGTTTTTCCGTCATGGGTGTCGTTTTCATGGTTTTTGGGGTCGCTGATTGCGAAAATGAGGTCAAAATGAAAATCCAAGGTGGCGGTCAGAAATTTTTTAATTTTTTCCGTCATGGGTGTCGTTGTCATGGGTTTTGGGGTCGCTGATTACGAAAATGAGGTCAAAATGAAAATCCAAGATGGCAGCCTGGATTTTTTTTGGTTTTTCCGTCATGGGTGTCGTTTTGATGGTTTTTGGGGTCGCTGATTACGAATATGAGGTCAAAATGAAAATCAAGATGGCGCCAACGAAAATTTTTGGTTTTTCCGTCATGGGTGTCGTTTTCATGGTTTTTATGGTCGCTGATTACGAAAATGAGACCAAAATTAAAATCCAAGATGGCGGCTAGCAAAAATTTTTGGTTTTTCCGTCATGGGTGTCGTTTTCATGGTTTGTGGGGTCGCTGATTACGAAAATGAGTTCAAAATGAAAATCCAAGATTTCATTGATTTTATACACAATGTGATGAAGGAAAAAAAAACATTTGATTTTTTGTTAGGTTTTGTGCTTTCGAGGTCAAGAATGTCGATAACGCCTGAAGGAATGCTGGCTTATTTTGTAAAAAAAAAGGTCATTGCGGGACTTGTTGCATATTTGTATTATATTACTATGTTGGTTAAATGTGAGGTGTGGGTCAAAATTAGTACCAATATCGCGTACGGCATTAACTCGTTTCAGGGGCTCATTGTTTAATGTGTAAATATTGAGGATAGGTTGTGTGACTTTAGAAAAGGTCATGATCGCACATTTGCTAATATTCAAGTTGAGGTTGTTTATAGTGCTACAATGGTGGATGCTGTCTATGACTTGTTGAAGTGTGACTGTATCGCTAAGATTAGATATGGGAAGCGCAACTTTGACATCATCGGCATACATTAAAACTGTGGAGTGCTTTACACACTTGGGCAGGTCATTTACAACAATAAGAAAATACAGGGGACTTAGGTTAGTACTAGGCCAAGGTACTAACCTCCAAGCATTCCGAATTGGCATTTTCAAAAATAACATATTGTTTGCGATTGTATAGGTAATTTGCGAAGAATTTAAGTGTTGCCGCAGAGAAACCAGCCAAAGCCAATTTACTCAAAAGTATATCATTGTCAACCCGGTCAAAAGCCTTCTGAAAATCAAAATAAGTGACATCCACCTGCTTTCTGTCGTCAATATTTTTGGCTAAGAATGTCGTAACGTTGAGTAAATTAGACGTGGTTGAACGATTTGGAAGAAATCCGTGCTGT
This sequence comes from Diarsia mendica, assembly GCA_949316265.1. Lineage (NCBI taxonomy): Eukaryota > Metazoa > Arthropoda > Insecta > Lepidoptera > Noctuidae > Diarsia > Diarsia mendica. The sequence continues at coordinate 19,042,367 of OX438896.1, read as the reverse complement.
TCCTCCGCAAACCACCGTTGCAGTTTGGAAAATACTTTTTTTTAAAGTACCGCTTGAAACACTTTTCCAAATATGGATAAAGCAGCTATGGGTCTGTAATTTTTTATATCACTTTTTGGGCCACTGTTATGAACCGGGATAACTTTAGATGTTTTCCAATCTGTTGGGAATGTATTTGACTCAACTGATAATTCAATTCAATTTATTCACAAACAATTCAAATTGTATTTGAAATCATAAAAATAATAATAAAACACATTCATAAGTCATAATTATACATTAACAACAAAAATTACAATACCTACACATAAAATACAAATTTAAATCATAATTGAAACAAAAAATAATCAAAAATACAAAATAATTAAATTATTAGATTGTTGTAAAATTCATGTCAGCTTTATACAAATAGTCATTTTAAAATTAAAAACTGACAAACACAAAGGACACATTATATCAGTTGGCGCATTATCATAATTGTATTATATACCTTAATATTACATAATTATCGTCAACGGAGTAGAGACATTTATCCAGTAGGAATGCTTGAAGCTTTGATTTAAATGAAGACGTATAGATTAAGCTTTTTAATTCTAATGGTACCCTATTGAATGATTGCACTGCTTGATATTGTGAACTATGTTTCACAATGTTAAAATGAGGACTTATCTTATTTTTCAAATCTTTCCTACGTGTACTCTCCCTGACTAGTCTTTCCTCATGCGTCTCATATTCATGTATGTGCTTTTTTTAAATTAATCAGAAGTACAAGAATGTAGAGACTGGGAACTGTAAGAATTTTTAAGTCTAAGAAATGCGGACGACAACTCTCTCTTTGTGAGATACGGACAATGGTACGTATAGCTCTTTTCTGAAGGACAAAAGCTCGTTTACAGTTATAATTATAGCTGTTTCCCCAGAATTGTATACTGTATCTTAATTTGGATTCAATTAGTGCGTGGTTTACGATTTTTAAGTGTTTAATGTCAATTTCGTCTCTTTATAAGGGTTCTTAAAGCATAACATGTGGATGATATAGATATGCATCAATGGCGGCTAATTATTTTTCCAGTTTAATGGGTCATCTATGTGTACTCCCAGGAATTTAGTTTCTTTCACGAGTTCAATATTACCATCATTTAGTAGTATTGTCATAGTGTCATTATTTCGGGCAGTTGTTTTAAATAAAATTACCTTAGTCTTTGCACTTTGCAATTGGCGAATATGCAATGCGAAATCAGGGGTGTAGTGTGTACTCAGTTTACCCAAAAACCATGAAAACGAAACCCATGACGGACGAACCTAAAATTTTCCTAGCCACCACCTTGGATTTTAATTTTGGTCTCATTTTCGTAATCAGCGACCCCAAAAACCATGAAAACGACACCCATGACGGAAAAACCAAAAATTTTCATCGGCGCCATCTTGGATTTTCATATTGGTCTCATTTTCGTTATCAGCGACCCCAAAAACCATGAAAACGACACCCATGACGGAAAAATCAGAAATTTTCGTCGGCGCCATCTTGGATTTTTATTTTGGCTTAATTTTCGTAATCAGCGACCCCAAAAACCATGAAAACGACACCCATGACGGAAAAACCAAAAAAAATCCTGGCTGCCATCTTGGATTTTCATTTTGAACTCATTTTCGTAATTAGCGACCCCAAAAACCATGAAAACGACACCCATGACGGCAAACCCAAAAATTTTCCTGGCTGCCATCTTGGATTTTCCTTTTGGCTTCATTTTCGTAATCAGCGACCCCGGAAACCATGAAAACGACACCCATGACGGAATAACCAAAATTTTTGTCGGCGCCATCTTGAATTTCATTTTGACCTCATTTTCGTAATCAGCGACACCAAAAACCATGAAAACGACACCCATGACGGCAAACCCAAAAATTTTCCTGGCCGCCATCTTGGATTTTCCTTTTGGCTTCATTTTCGTAATCAGCGACACCAAAAACCATGAAAACGACACCCATGACGGAAAACAAAAAAAAAATCCTGGCTGCCATCTTGGATTTTCATTTTGAACTCATTTTCGTAATCAGCGACCCCACAAACCATGAAAACGACACCCATGACGGAAAAACCAAAAATTTTTGTCGGCGCCATCTTGATTTTCATTTTGACCTCATTTTCGTAATCATCGACCCCAAAAACCATCAAAACGACACCCATGACGGAAAACCCAAAAAACCTGCCTGCCATCTTGGATTTTCATTTTGACCTCATTTTCGTAATCAGCGACCCCAATAACCATGAAAACGACACCCATGACGGAAAAACCAAAAATTTTCCTGGCCGCCATCATGGATTTTCATTTTGGCTTCATTTTCGTAATCAGCGACCCCGAAAACCTTGAAAACGACACCCATGACGGAAGAACTAAAAATTTTCTAGCAGACGAATTGAGAACCTCCTTTTTTTAAGTCGGTTGATGAGATTTACCGTCTATCATCAGTTCAACCTAATAGCCTGAAAGAATACAACTATCGATCCATAAGCACGTATAATTTTGAAGGAATTTTCTTTCAAGTCCTGACCGTTGAGGAGTTGCACCTTCCGTCATCAGCGCAGCGCCGCCACATGAAATTATGATTATCAGACGCAAATACTTGAACAGCTTCTGAAAATGTATGGAAAACGTTATGTGCGCCTATGATATTCGAGGGTTGCCCTCAATTTCTCAGAGTTCCCATCATCAGAAACTGACTTGGTGCAATGGGACCGCCTCGGGAGTATACCCTTTCCAAAACAAAAAGAATTTTGAAAATCAGTCCACAATTGACGGAGATATTCGCGGACATACAAACACGAATAGAGAACCTCCTCTTTTTTGGAGGTCGGTTAAAAATATATATCGAAGTACAATCGACAACAACAAACGATCGTGAAATTCGACTTCGATCTGAAGATGAAAAAAATTTTAGCAATCTTTACAAACTAGCAAAATAAACATGTTTGATCAAAATTAATAAGTGTATCAAATTGTGGTAATCGGTGTACAATCTCGAAAATATATGCACGAAAAACACGGGAGCGTTTGTGACACAAAGCGATACGTCCGTCCTCTGGCAGTGGCCGATTCGTACTGGCGAGATAGAGTTTGCGCGGTCGATAATATAGTTAACTTTAGATTCAATTTACGAAATGAAATTATAGTTTATTGATAAAATAAAAATACGATTCTATTAGAAGGTTACCTTAAAATTAATACGTAGTTTTTAAATTTTCTTTAACGTGATTCTAAGGTATAGAAAAAAAATCTTATTTGTCGAGACATTTTGTAAAAATTGCGATGTTTTAACATTTTTTTTCTGCTATATTTTGTATTGAAGTCGAAAATGTGGCAAACTGGTCCCCTAGTAGACCATACGGTGATGTTATTTATATTTTTTTTAATGTTTAAAATCGTTTGTAGTGTTATGTTCGGCTAAGCCAAACGTAACTCGATCGGTATTTGTGCGGAAAAGGGCTTTTGAATACGGGTGATTGTCATTAATATAAACATTATTTTGAAAATTCTTCAAACCCATCCACCTGAAAAAGAACTCGTCTCTTATAATAGCCAAAAGGAAGCTTCAAATTCTTCATAGATTTCCCACACCAAGCGATCAAAATTGATCAAAATGAGATGATTTTGTGGAAGGAGCCTTAATGCTTTGAATTTTGTTCAGAAAATCGATTGTCGTGACCAGCAACCAATAGACAGGTACTCTTTGTTTCTATAAAGGTGAGATTGTACTAAAAATACTTAACCTTTAGGTGACCACAATTCTAAAATAACCCAAAATCTGTGACGTCACGTGTCTTGCTATTTTCGTGCCGAACAGTTTTAGATACCAAAGCCTCTAGTCTAGATACAAAATTTCCTTTCAAGGTTAGACCTCTTCCGTCGGGGCTGCGGGCTGTTCGAAAGAGATACCGCGGCCTCGGCACAAATGGCTAAGAAGGAACATGAATGGTTTTTAGTCTGTAGAAGTCTGACACTCTCTACCGCTGTGCCCAGAGCGGGAGGGGTTATTTGATGATTTTCCACCCTCCAAAAACAAAAACAAAGGTTAGACTTCTTCGATACCATTCGATTTCCTGATACACAACTGGGCAAAATACAGTGTACATTTTTATAACGTGTCGAGATTTATTAAAGGGCACCGTCGGAGTCGGGCCGGAGTGAAATATTCAAGGATCATGGTAACCCGTAAAAGAAGATTTTCACTGTAGATGATTTATTTGGTAGGCTCAGAGGTCACGGCTTGCCTAGAACTGTGTTGGAAACAATAAGGGTACCTATTTACTTTGAAGGCTGAAATATTGGGCTTGTTTTGGCAGGTTCTATGATTAAATTCAAGATTTGAGTGGTTCGAAATTATAGTTGTCGTTTCATTGTTTTGTTAGTTAGTGTTTTCAAGAGATTGTAATTTTCTTAATGTTTTGTTGTTTGCTGAAGGTAAGGTATTTACCTACTTGAAAATGTTTAAAATAGCGAAGATAAAAGTGATTTAATATAAATCATTGTGTTTTTGCAAAAAATATTTAAAATCTATTTTCGACCGAATTGGCACAATTTCGACATGGAATATTTTAAATGTGTGTGAGAGCGGATTAATTATTTATTTTTAACCTATCAGAGCAGATTATGAGAGCAGCGGTGACCCAGTGGTGGCGGCCACGACTTACGAGCATTTAAGTCGTGAGTTTGAACCCAAGCCGGTGCATTACTTTGTGTAATTTACTTCATCACCACTGATCTGAAAACGATGAAGGAAAACAACGTGAGGAACCCTAGAACCAAATATTAGAAGAATATCGGGAACTCGAAACAATAAGAAAACATGGTAAATCCCGTTCATAGTTTAGTATTAATAGTAGTGTCAGTGACCATGTCAGTTTAAAAACTTATATTAGAAGACATGTTACATCAACCATCTCGCACTGGGCTCGTGTGGTGAATTATAGCCCATTCCTTCTCATAGAAAGCCTGTGTCCTAGCAGTGGGGACATTTTATAGGCTGAAGATATACCTAACTATCTTTAGGTTTAATAACTCAGATTTGATTGGATATCCTACTAATATTATAAACGCGAAAGTTTGTAAGTATCCTACTAAAATTATAAATGCGAAAGTTTGTGAGTATGTGAGTGTGTATGTTTGTTACTTCTTCACGCAAAAACTACTGAACGGATTTTAATAAAATTTGGTAAGTACACAGATAATTTATAACCTGAATTAACACAAAGGATAATTATGCCTTCAGTACTACATCTAAATTTCTGCGATGTGAGCACAGTGCCGCCAACGACCGCAGTGTTCTCTGACGGATCTGACGGTTAAACTTGTTAAACGGGTTAACGTGTAAAACGGTTAAACGTGTAAAACGGCTAAACGGTAAAACGGCCAAACGTGTAAAACGGTTAAACGTGTAAAACGGCCAAACGGTAAAACGGTTAAACGTGTTAAACGGTTAAACGTGTAAAACGGTTAAACGTGTAAAACGGCAAAACGTGTATAACGGTTAATCGTGTTAAACGTGTAAAACGGCTAAACGTGTAAAACGGCTAAACGTGTAAAACGGTTAAACGTGTAAAACGTCTAAACGTGTAAAACGGCTAAACGTGTAAAACGGCTAAACGTGTAAAACGGTTAAACCTGTTAAACGTATAAAACGGCTAAACGTGTAAAACGGGTAAACTTGGTAATTGTTAATTTTTCGAGTTGTAACGGGCAAAGCCGCTGGCAACACCTAGTCTAAAATACACCACCACCACCTAGTTCTGATCACCCTAGACGTGAATATTATTTTACAACCACCCTCGACACAGAAATAGCATGTTATTAGTAAAATTGAGGAGGCAGTCTGACCTTTCCTTTATTTTGGGAGCAACAGACAGTCTTTGGCTAATTAAAATGCAGAATTCATGAATTTAGATGAAAAATTGTCTAGGCTCAATCAATTTCAATGTTTTCATAAAACATAATCTAGAACTAAAGCAACACATTAATTAGGGATAGTCGATGGTTTGTACATAATGTTTAGCACTTTTTGTTTATAAATAGATGACACTGATTTTTATTGAGCCCATACGCCTTATTATAGACACAATTAAAAAGCCATTGTTGTAAATCTCCTGGAGATTTCTTAGCGGTCAAGAGGATATTCATCTTAGTTTCAGCTGTAAGTGTTCAGCTGTCTGTTTAAAATATTGAATTTCACTAGGAGTGAGAAGCATGCAATGGACGACATCTTTATATTACTCCTGACTATTTTCGGGGCCAATCTTCATTATCGGTGTCGGAGATATTATTATAGTGAACAAGTGTAGGTACAGCGCGTAAGCGCAGATACAGGCGCATTCATCTACCTTCCTTTCTTCTCATAGTCCGATGGGACAATAATCCGACACGACCAGCGAGAGATCAGGTGCAAGATCAACGGTTTTACGTGCTTTCCGAGGCTCGGGGGTATCATACCGCCAACTTGCAGACTCTGGGCTACTACTAAGAATTTTGTGATAGAAAAATGCATATTATGCACTTTTTGCCTGACCCGAGAATCGAAGTCAAGGCCCCCACGCCGCACACCAACGAGGTAGTCAAACTGTACTCAACATGTTTGTTGGAGAATCTGTAGACAAACCTGCAGACGTACTAAACTCACTTCACAAGACTCAAAACTCCAAATAGTAAATCGATTGATATCTAATAATAAAGTGTTGCTCTGTCAATAATTCACGAGGTTCAGAGCGACATTTTCAGGAGCATTATGAGTCGAGGCACATTATAAGTCGAGGCACGTAAACTAAGGAGCAAGTCTCACGGCCTATCGGTGCTGTTAGCTTTAACTTAAAGTCCACCGGGGCAATGGTGCAGAACGAATAATATTTTTAGATGTGTTTTAAGGGTGGTTACTGTTGTGATACTTTATATTTAGAAGATTGTTTGGACTTGGCGTAAGGAACTAAATAAAAATCTGTCAGTCAAGAGCTGTTAAGGAAAATTAACTACTAAATTGAAGTGTGTAATTTATTGATAACACAGCGCTTTTACCTGATAAAGTCCGTTTTATTATAAAGTACCTACTCCAATACAGCAGAAATTGACGAAGTCAAAATACTTATTTTTCACGAAACATGAATGACGTCTGTATTTCATACTAAATAGACTGATTATCATCTGTCTAGCCTTTCCAAACTATGTTAGGGTCGACTTCCAGTCTAACCGGATGCAGTTAAATATTTACATGGAGCGACTGCCTTTCTGTCCTCCACACACTAAATAGTATTTGGATCTACAATGCTCCTTATCAGAATTTCGGGCCACTGACTACCTGTAATACCGGCTTATCGTATTTTTTTGAGGCACGGAAGAAACTCGGTATATAATGGGTAGTCACCCACCAACGGACCAACCTAGGCAAGTACTGTTATTATTTAGCCACGATGTACTCCAAGTAGACTGATGCCATTGTCTAAATAGTCTTTAGTATAATATTTTCTTTATTTACTGTGAAACCTGGTTAAGTGAGACCTCCAAAGGACCTGAAAATTCGTCTCACTTATAGAGGTATTCCACTTACCCAGTATCTCAGATATCCAAATCTGTCTGTCATGGGACCTCAGTATGAGTTACAATTATAAAGGTTTTTCACTTATCCAGGTCCCAGTTACCCAAGTTTCACTGTATATCTTTTGATACCTAAGCAGCTAAAAAGAATTCTTCTAAAACCACATCAAATATTATTTTCACAATATTTCCCCGTCGTTTTTAATCGACTCACACAGCTTAACCTGTTAAAACGATTGTAGTAAAGCTGCTTTCAAAAATTTAACAATAACTCTCCAACGGCTTGAAATATCGGAAAACGAATAGAATCATTTCGAGTGTAATAATCCTGGATTTAAAGTATTGTAAGCCCTTATGCTTCGTCCAACTGTTCGCAACAGGCTTGACTATAGCGAAAATCGGATCGGAAAAAAAATCTGCAGTAGTTTTACTACACACTGAAGAAGAAAGTAGGTAAATTAATCCAGTAAGGAAAAAAAGTTATAAAAATAATATACAAAGAAAAAATGGGAAAATAATTATGTATCTAAAGGTCAAACTAAATAATTTCGGGGGCCAAAACATGTCTAAATTAAATGTAGGGTGAACAGTTAATTTTGGTGTAGGGCAGCAGCTGTTGTAATACAACTACCTACAAAAAAAAAAGTTTTGTACTCCGCGATTTACGGCCCCCAAAATCCGCAATTTTTCTTTGCGTTTTAATTTTAATGTAGCCAGTCACACTCACGCCATCAAGACGAATCCGTTTGTAGGAGTTCTGAGGGAACAAAGAAACGGACATACATACATACACGTCAAACACATAACCCTCGTTTGGCCTTCGCCGCAGTAGGGTAACAAAAATAAAATGTTTAAAATCCAGTCTTTTATTGGACTATTCTTTTACCTACCTTTTATATCGAGGATTGCCTTTCGGTGCGTAATACCCGATAGAAACTGGCTGATATTTTAAAACAGTAAGAGCCATAAGTTTTCGTGAATAAGCAGAATAATTATCTTCTTTTTTATCTATCTAGTGGAATTGGTAGAGACAGTAGCGGTGGTCCAGTGGTGGCAGGTAAGCGCATTACTTTGTATAATTTCATCACCGCTACTCTCAAAAAAGAAAAACATCGTGCGGAAACAGGCACGTCTTAGAACTAAAAATTCGAAGACATGTGATATTTGCGTCGGTTTTTCCGAGTTCATATAACCCTAATCTGTTTAAGTCGCGAGTAAACAGGCTTCTACTGGGTAAGCTCGTTCCATCGTCGACATCATCTCAGCCCTTAGGGCAAGATTGAAGTCCAGGCAAGCCCATTTATAATAAAAAAATAAATTAAAAAAAAACATCTACCAATCCGCACTGGGCCCATGTGGAGGATTATAGCCCATCCCTCTCCTAGAGAGGAGGCCTAAATCCCTGCAGTGGGAACATTACAGGCTGATGATGATGAGTGGCATTGGTACATGGTCAGCATTTTTAATAAAATGCTGACCATGACCAAATTAAGTTAATAGTTTCGAATACATTGTCTTAGAAAAAACACGGGAAGCAGAAGGGCCGAAAGTAACTTAGCACTCAGTATTGTTTTCTACTTAAAAAGCTTTCGGGGATTACTTAAAAAGTTAAAGAAAGAAATTGAGTTGAATTAATTATTAATGCTTTGTTATGCGTTCCTCTTGTTTGTTTTTATAAACTTAGCAGCTTTCATTCTTCTATTTAGCTTTCATTAGTACATTTTTGACAGTCGTTACGTTTAGTGTATATTTACGTACAGGCGAGGCGTCGCGCGGCGCGTGCTGCGTTTTTAATTCAAACACATGGCGATGTATGAAAAAGTTAACGATTTCAAACGTCGATTTTACTAGAAGCGTTTTCTGCTCGTTAGTTTACAATGCAGCGTTTGTTGCGGTGAACTCGTCTCTCAGTAAATTAATAAAAAACACGAGACGAGCGTTCTGCACGCGCCGCGCGACGGCCCGCGTCTCCGTAAACAAGCCCTTAGGCCCAGATTCAGAGACCACACTTTGACTTTACTACACTTTTCTTTTGTAGGAAATTAGTTTAACACGAAGGACTACATTATTTAAACGCATAATAATGCAAAGTTTACTTTGAGGCCAAAGTCATGATTATCGACTACTTCGCCTTTACTAAGTAAAGAACAGCTTGAAGTAGATCTTTCCATCAAAGTAAAGTCAAAGTGTGATCTCTGAATCTGGGCCTCAGTCAGAAGCCGAAAGCCTGACATGAAGTTTAACCACAGGATATCGTATTACCCAGTTACTGGGTTTTGGAGGTTAGATAGACAGTCACTGAAGGAAGAATAAAAAGAATAATTGTACCTATTATGTCCGAGGCGAAATCATTTTTTCATTAATTTGCAAACCCACTTCACGTTCTTAATGAAATGTAATGAATTCTCATGGCATTGAAATATTTGAGGAAACAACCTTAGAAATAAAGGAACCATTACCAATATGGTTAATTTATTTACCAAACCAATACGAAATAATATTTCTTATGATTTTAAAATCAAACACATTGTCTTTTGGGACAAAAAAACGTGTTTTCATGAACTAATTACATACGAACCCAAACATATCCTATAAATAATATTGAAGTGTCTGTTTTATGTGTTTGTTCCGGAAAATCTCCAAGAAGGCTGGACTGATATGCACGGGACTTTTTACTAGCAAGTAGCTGATGTTAGAAAGAGAAAAATTAAGCTTTTATTTTAGAAAAAGTCCATGCAATATAGTTAACATCATTGAAATTGGTTGCGCCAACTTTAAATCATAGATTAAATGTAATTATTTGGCAACATTACGAATTGGTTGGTAACACTTCCCTATCTCCCATCCCTTTCTTGCACGGAACCTATCGTACTCGTGGAAGCGAGATGGCGAACGTACTGCGGTAGTGTTTCGCCATTGGACAATCATCATAAGATTTTCGTTGGCTATGAACTCGTGTGTCGCGAACATTACGTTCCTGAAAAACTAGAAAATTGGTGTTTTGTGCGTGAAAACCGCTGTGAAAATTGCTGAGGAGCTGCCGCCGAGGATATCAAGGTACCGTGCACCCCTGTAACCCTTAAGAAAGACCGATTTCACCCTGTGTCTCCACGCGGTCTTTCAACGTCCCGTCTCATTACCACCAAGTCGAATTTGTCGTCTTTATTTTTGCTTTCCCGCGTAACCATTGGTCCTTTTCGAGCCGAATTCCATCTGGAATCAGTGAATAGCCAACCATTCCCCTATTCTGGGTCAATTTGTCGTAAAACCCGCAATTATAGCCGCGCCGGACGCATGTGCCGGTAGTTAGGTTATAGGTAACTACTTAAATCGTAGATTCTCGTAAACCCCGCTAATATAGTAGTAAATTCGCATTCTTATTCATAATAAATTATCGTATCGTCGTAATCTAGCAAGTAAGTTAGATTTTTCGCATCCGCAAACCTAACAAATAAGTTAGACAATCGTTGTCGTTAAACTATCGTACATAAATAAATAATTTTCTCGTTCGTAATATCCAGTCAAAACCGGTTCAGTAAACAAAGAACCACATTTCATAACTTTACTTGCCCTGTTAAATAGTTATAATCGTGCGTTCACAAAATCATTTATTGTAATTTGTGTGTGGAGTGTAACCGATTCACAGTCCTTTCAGAACTACCTACTTGTCGTAAATATATTATATTATATTTAGTTAGTCGTAAGCCGCTAATAAAAATATGGCGGATGCAACTTTAAAAAGATTAATATCGAAACGCGATCGGATATTTGCTCGCATGCAAACTATATCTGACCAGGCAAAACGAATCGACTTAGAAGGATTCGATAGGGAGTCGTTCTTCTGTGACATTAAAACAGTAGATTAATTGCGTGTGGACTTTGAAAACATATTGGATCAAATTGTTGCCCATGAGCTCAAATTAAATCCTGATTGCGCTGTCTCCTATCAAGCGCTTTCTTCATTCGAAGACCTTTTAGGCCGTGTAAAGCGAGCTGAAGAAAAATTGTTAGTTCAATTTCGTAATGAGGTCAAAAGGTCACCTCGATTACCTCCTATTGAAATCCCCGAATTTAACGGAGATCATAGAAATTGGCCATTGTTTATCGCTAGCTACAAAAACGCAGTGCATAATAATGTTTCTCTGACAGACTGTGAGAGGTTATATTATTTGTTAGGAAAGTTAACAGGCAAGGCTCGTTCAATATGTGCGGGTATAAATCCATCAGCGGATAATTACCCTCTTATTTTCGATTCGCTTTGTAAAAGGTATGAAGATAAGCGTCAGTCCGCAACTTCATATTTAGACCAGATAATTATTTGAATTTAAATCTATCTCGACTGGAACCCCAAATAATTTAGAATCATTTCTCGATAAATTCTCGTCGTCCGTAGCCGCTTTAAAAAACACAAAGGTCAATGACCTCGCTGATTTTATTTTGTTACATATCGCTATTAAAAAACTCGACCAAGATACTGTGCGTACATTCGAAACTAATTATCAACTAAGATCTAATAGTTCCGAAATTCCATCATATTCCGATTTGGATTGTTTCGTTCGTGACCATATAAAAATGTTAGAACGTACTTCATCAGCTGTTGCTAGGGTCACCAACAATAAGAAACCACTCGAACGCAAGTCTACCGTCGCGTACGCCAGCACCTCTGGTCCCGAGAAAACAACATGTGGTCTATGCAGTGAGCAACATGATTACATTTATAAATGTAAGGTATTTAATAGTTATAACCCTGATCAGCGTTTTAACTTCGTAAAGTCTAACAATTTGTGCATAAATTGTTTAAGTAGTGGTCATCGTGTTTCCGCGTGTGAGTCTACTTCTAAATGTAAAAAGTGCCACCGCAAGCACCATACATTATTGTGCTTTGGGGCTCAGCAAGCCGCGTCTGCTACCGTTGCCAATGCGGCACCTAGTGACGCTAACACTACCTCCGCTCGCGGTGACGTCGCGCTGTGTGCGTTATCAGCTAATAATCAGGTTGACCATTTATCTCGCTACCCAACGACGGTTTTGATTGCAACTGCGCGCATTATTGTCGTGGATTCTCATGGTAATAAGCACATTATTCGTGCATTGTTAGACAGCGCTTCTCAAAGTAACTTTATCACACGTGAGTGTTGTCAATGCTTAGGTTTGAACATAAATAATCGACCTAAATGTTCCACCGTAAAAGGAATAGGTGGTTCAAGTAAAACAATTCAGGGTTCCGTAGAATTTAAATTTCATTCTCGCTTCGATCGTAACATAAATTATAGTGTCGACTTTGGTAGTAGATAAAATTACTGAACATCTACCAACTGCCACGGTTAATTCTTCGCTCTTGTCTAACTTCAAAAACTTGCCGTTGGCAGACGACACATATTTTTCGCCGGGTCCGATTCAAGTATTGATCGGTGCTTCGATTTACCCGCACTTACTCTTGTCGAATAAGGTTCAAGGACAGCCGCCATATGTATCACCGCTTGCTTTAGAAACTGTCCTTGGCTATGTTATAGTAGGTGACGCGCCGGTCCGTGTTGATAGCAACTCGACCGTTTCATATTGCTGTACCGCGGACCCGTTGGACTCTGCAGTTCGGAAATTTTGGGAATTGGAGGAGGTGGATGTTCCCCCTGTAGTCAGCTCGGACGACAGGGAGTGTGAGGAGTTTTACACACGCACCACTACTAGAGATAGTGACGGTCGATACGTGGTAGCTCTGCCTTTCAAGGGTGATGTCGAATCCCTTGGCAACTCACGCCAAGCAAGTGAACGTCGGTTTCACTGCTTGGAAAGGAAGATGCAAGCTTCTCCACAACTAAAGGTCACGTATGATAGCGTCATCCTCGAATATTTAGAAAAAGGTTATATTTCACCTGCAAATTCAGATTCTTCAGAAACTTCGTATTTTATTCCGCATCATGGGGTGATCAGGGATGATAAGATCACAACCAAACTTCGTGTCGTTCTCGACGGTAGTTGCAAGACTACCTCCCGCATTTCGCTTAATGACCTCTTGTACGGTGGGCAAAACCTGCAAGGGAGTTTGTTTAATATTATCGTCGGTTTTCGTTTGTTTTCGATTGCACTCTCCGCAGACATTCGTCAGATGTTTCTTAGCATTGGAATCCGAGAATCTGATCGGCGTTTCCAACGCATTTTGTATCGCTTTTCCCCGCAAGAGCCTTTACAGGTTTATGAATTTAATCGTGTTGTTTTCGGACTTAAGTCTAGCCCCTTCCATGCGCTGCGAACTATTAGGCAGCTGGCAGAGGATGAGGGCGACTCCTACCCTCAGGCTAAAAATATCGTCACTTCAGGTTTGTACATGGATGATTTCGTTCATTCCGTCCCCACAGAAGATCAGGGTATTTCTACCGCCTCAGAAATGATAGGTCTCATGAAAGCTGGCCAATTTGAATTGGTTAAATGGACCAGCAACTCCCAAGCCGTTTTAGATTCAATTCCACCCTCGCATCGTCTGCTAGCTGTCAAAGAATTCGACGAGTCCGACCAGCAGAAAGTACTAGGCTTGTGTTGGTCGCCTACGTCAGATCACTTCAGCATGAGGGTCAATACTCCAGCACAAAATTGTACTAAACGAACAATATTATCGTGTGTCGCTAGATTGTGGGACGTCATGGGATTTGTCGCACCTGTCGTCTTGTACGCTAAACTTCTTATCAAACAGCTTTGGCTGCGTGATTGTGACTGGGATGATACCCCACCTGAAGATATAGTCAGGCTGTGGACTCGCTTCAACGAAGAGCTCCCGTTGCTCTGTAATATTAAAATCCCACGTCACGTTGGTATCGTCGCCGATAGTGTGGTCACTATCTTGGCTTTCGCAGACGCCAGTGAGAAGGCATACGGGGGAGTAATTTACTTCCACGTCCAAAATAGCGATAGCAATATTGTTTACTTGCTAACCGCTAAATCAAAGGTCTCACCTAAGAAAGTCGTTTCTCTCGCTCGTTTGGAGCTTTGTGCTATTCTTGTGCTAGCTCAACTTATAAAAAATGTCATAGTCGCTTGTCAGCCCCGCATTGTTTTTCGTAACATATTCGCATTTTCGGATTCGACAGTCGCGCTCTGTTGGGTACATTCGTCGCCCCATCGTTGGAACACCTTTGTGGCCAACAGAGTGTCGAAAATACAAAGCGACTTGTCGCCACAAAATCGTCCCCGTAGAGGGAAAATTAAATAACTCTGATTTTGTAGTTTTGAGATAAACGCGATTTAGTGTTTTTTTTTCAGTTAATGTACATTTGTTAAAAAATGTGAGACAATTTTAGTGTCGGTAATTTTATATTTGGTGGACCTGATTACCTTTTATATTATGCTTTAACGAACTGAACTCTGTCTTTATCTATAATTTAATAAAAAATAAAAAATCAAGTTGTTTAATTTTCCCACAACTGTTATTTATAACGTCACTACAGTTAGCTACTTATTTCGGCTATTTATTTAGTTTTCCTACAAGCTAAATATATTGGTAGAGTAAAATTTGGTGAAATAAATGCAGTTATTGAATTTATCAAACTCGAAATATTTTAAAATATAAAATTTTGTGGCTTTGTATGTTATTATTACTTTGATATTTTTTTAACTATTATTGGTCTCATACAAAATAAAAGCTGTATTATGATATTAATAAAGTTGTTTTAAGGAAGAAATAGAAAAGTAGAATAAAATTAAGCAAAAGTGTATTGTAATTAGATACTTATCGTACCACAAACCTAAAAAAATAAACAAAATTACACCAATTATAACAAGTGGAAACAAATTAACTTAAAGTATTCTTTCAAATCAAAACAGAAAATAATTTGAACCCAAATAATAACATTATAGCTCTAAAATCAGAGACCTAATTACGTAGGGCATACTTAAGTAGTAAGTGAAACTATGAAAAACTTAAAATAGGTATCAATTAGAACTAAAAAATATAAGTTTGTATCAAATCAAAACTTAATTAAAACAGTACTATAATCCTATTCTGTGTTAAAACTCAAAAAATTAAGATTGTTTGTACCTACCTAAGCCATAGGGTCAGTACTCAACTAAAAAATGAACAGCAAAACAAAGGTACAACAATCATTATAAAACTTTAAAACGACTCAATTCAACTAAAAATATTTCGTAATAAGGTAAGTAAAATACAATTTAAATAAAACTCAAAAAAGAATCCTGCCAACAAGCAAACAGGGTAAGGAAAATACTAGCACAGCAGAACTCTGCTGGACCTGCAGTGCTCCGAAAACCTGACAACACGCTTACCACTACTCCAGAAGAGGCGATGCGCGTCCTTATTGATACTCACTTCCCAGGTTGCGTTTTCACACCCACAATTGACTGGACTGAGGTAAACCAAACTTCAACAGGAAACGACTGGTATTATGCCAGGAATTCCAGTGGGCGATCGAGTGCTTCCATCCTTTCAAGGCGTCCAGTCCGGACGGGGTGTTCCCTGCATTACTGCAATGGGGTGGGCTCTCCGTTGCTGAAAGACTGGTGCGCACATTGTGGGCGTGCCTGGCCTTTCGGTACATCCCGAAAGGATGGAGGCAAGTGAAAGTCATATTCATCCCTAAGCCAGATCAGCCTGACCTCCTTTCTCCTGAAAGCCTTGGAGAAGATAAATGCGAGAGAGAGAGCTGAGGTATGGCGTTTTAAAAGCAATACCTTTTCCCGCAAATCAACACGCATATACAGCGCGGGTAAATCCACTGAATCCGCTCTTCATGTAGTGGTTGGCCGGATAGAAAAAGCGATACATCAGAAGGGCACCTGCCTGGGTACTTTCATAGATATCGAAGGAGCCTTCGGCAAAACAACCTTCCCCAGCATCAGCGCCGCTCTCTCGACACGGGGTGGAACAGGTACTGATAGACTAGATTACCAATATGCTTAGCAAACGAGTCGTCCGCCTTGGTGCAAAGCAGCAGTCAGCAGTGATAGCCAGGGGCTTTCTCCAAGGAGGAGTGCTGTCGCCCCTCCTCTAGAATCTGATGATTAATGACCAAATGGCGAAGCTCAATGTTAACCACTTTTACACTAATGGGTACGCAGACGATCTCGCCATCCTCATCTCGGAAAAGGTGACAGGGAGAATCTGCAACCACTCAGCAGGCGCTACGCATAGTTGAGCGATGGTGTGCTGAGTTCGACCTCTCAGCGACCTCCACAAAAACTGACCTTGTCATGTTTACCCGAAAACGAATGCTAGGCCCTCATCGCCTACGTAAGCTATTCGATACTGAGCTTCAGGTAACCAACGAGGTCAAATACCTGGGAGCTATCCTGGACAATAAGTTAAATTAGAGCAGCCATCTTGATAACCAGCTAAAGAGGGCCTGCATCACATCATTTTGGCAGTGCAGGAGGATGATTGGTAAGAAGTGTGGCCTATCCCCTAAAATTATACTTTGGCTTTACTGCGTGTTAATTCGACCCATGATCACCTACGGGGCAGTGGTCTGGTGGCCCCGCACCAACTTAATAACAGCCATAAACAAGCTGCAACGTATGCAAAGGCTCGCCTGCATGGCGATCACACGTTGCATGAGTATTACTCCGACCGCAGCCCTCGTAGCCATCCTGGAGCTTCCGCCGTTCCACCTGTTCATTTTGCTGAAAGCAACGATGACGGCGGTGGCGGTGCGCCTCAATACGCTAAGACTCTGGGGTAAAAAGTACACGCAGCATACTGTGGCAATAGAGGGAAACCAAAGTGAGCTCCCCCTGGTGAAAGCTGTTAACGATCGAGTACACAAACAGTACGTATTCGATAAGAAATACAAAATACAACTCCATGAGGACCACCGCTGCGAGGGACTTAACCCTGCAGAATTGAAAATTACACTATTACTACAGAAAATTATTCGCTAATTGATTTTAACGTTCCGTATGTGGTTTCACTATTAAAAAAATGTTTAACGAAAATACCTAACAAAAAACAATTTGTGTGACAAGCTAAAAGTAACCTTAATTCTTCAACCTAAGAGTCAAAATTCAAATGAAAGCAGAAGAGTTATCAACTTTTCTCAGGTGCATTTTGGGTTATGGTAATTAAATAACTTAATTTAATTAATTTTATTTGCCTAGCATCTTATAATTAATCATTATCTAGTTGTAGAAGAAATAGATAACATCAAGTATTTATAAATTAGGTACGTTATATCAGAATTCTGAATAGCAGAATTAAATAAGTAGAGTTATTTAGTTTTCCTAGAACTTAGTTAGTTTTGTTAAAGAATTTTTAAGTTGAGAAAAAATTCAACAACTCATGTTATTTAATTTATTTGACATTCAAATTATCACTGACTTCAGTTATTGATTTATTTACTGAGTTATTTATTTTTCCTTTAAAAAAATAGTGTTAGTCTGAAGATATTTATTATTCCATCTTTCCGACAAAAATGATTATATTTTTGGAACGGAATAAGATACGAAAATGCCTGTAAGGCTAAAATATGCGGCATGTTTTAGGTGTTTTGAAAATAGGAAAAAGTCAATATCGCCAAAATCGGAGTTATTTAATTTTCCCTCTACGGGGACGAAATTTGTATCACGTGTCCGGTACGGACAATCCAGCAGATTGTCTGTCGCGTGGTCTCACGCCTTCTCAAATTGTTGACCACCCGCTGTGGTTCAGTGGTCCTCCGTGGGCACATTTGGATGTCTCACAGTGGCCTGTCGTTCCCTTCAGTCCTTCGTCGGTGCCTGAAGCGCCCGAAGAGAAGAAGCTCTCGTTACTTTCCGCTGTACTAAATGAAAGATCTCCTATTCTTTCTTTGGTCGATCGCATATCGTCTTGGAGTAAATTACTTCGAGTAGTAATTTACGTTTGTCGTTTTGTCAGGTTGTTACCTGTTAGATATCGCATGTCAGCGTCGGATTACGACTTCGCTGAATTGCTCGTTCTTCGTGAGCTTCAGCGCCTTTATTTCTCCACTGAGATTGCTAGACTCGGGGAAGGCAA
This sequence comes from Diarsia mendica, assembly GCA_949316265.1. Taxonomy (NCBI): domain Eukaryota; kingdom Metazoa; phylum Arthropoda; class Insecta; order Lepidoptera; family Noctuidae; genus Diarsia; species Diarsia mendica. The sequence continues at coordinate 19,023,815 of OX438896.1, read as the reverse complement.
GGATTGTAGTCCTGCTTTACGACACTTAAAGCCGTTTCTCAAGGACGGACTCATTAGGGTCGGAGGCCGTTTAAGAAATTCGGATTTAAGTTATGAAGGGAAATATCCCATTTTGCTTCCAAGCAAGGATCCTGTTTTGAATTTGCTCGTCGAATACCATCATAAATTAAACTGTCATGCAGGTCCCGATCCCGACCTGCTGATGTCACTCTTGCGGCAGAGATATTGGATACTTTCTGCTCGTAATTTAATTAGAAATAGAATCCATAAATGCATTCCTTGCTTTCGCCTTCGTCCTAAGTCCAGTTTTCCTGAAATGGCGGATCATCGCTCTTGTCGTGTCGTTCAATCCGCTAAGCCATTCGTTCACACGGGCACGGACTATGCCGGACCTTTTAGGGTTACCATGTCTCGCGGTCGAGGTATTCGTTCCACCAAAGCCTACGTGTGTCTGTTCGTTTGCATGACTACACGCGCCGTGCACATTGAGCTTGTTGGTGACCTTAGCACAGCTAATTTTATGGGCGCTTTCAAGCGGTTCTTGTCAAGGCGCGGCCCGGTGAGTAGGATCTATTCGGATAACGGGACTAATTACATAGGCGCTAAACGCAAACTCTCAGAACTTCACGAATTCCTTTGTTCAAAATACCATAATACTGAATTTGGTCACATGCTAGCTGAGAGTCGCATAGATTGGTCACTCAATGTCCCGACTGCCAGCCACTTTGGGGGCAATTGGGAAGCTAATATTAAAAGTCTGAAGTCGCACTTGTATCGAGTCATAGGTGACACGATTCTCTCATTCGAAGAATTAAGTACCGTTCTTACCCAAGTCGAATCGGTAATGAACACTAGACCTCTTTGCAGGACACTCTCTAGTGATCCTTCGGAACCGCTAGCTTTAACTCCAGCGCACTTTTTGAATCTCACGTCTTTAAAATATTTGCCTGCCGAGGAAATAGACGAGAGAACTACTGTCGCTAGACATGACTTGTTAGATAGACTGGTACAGTCGTTTTGGAAGCGCTGGAGGAGCGGTTACCTCCACACCTTACAATCGCGTCGCAAGTGGAACACGCCGGTCGATCCGGTCGATGTCGGCACGGTCGTGATTCTCATAACTGATAATTCGCCTCCACTACACTGGCCGTTGGGTGTAGTGGAGGAAGTTTTCCCGGACTCCACAGGAGTCACTCGCGTCGTTCGGGTTAAGACGACGACTGGCTCTTACTTGCGTCCCGTCGTTCGTCTTTGTCCGTTACCTAACCAATAGTTGGGCAATTTCGTCATTAGGTTAGGTTAACGTTAGTAATTAGGTATTTAGTTTATCGTTTAGTTTGTAAATTAGCTTCAATTCTTGAAGGCATCGCTTCAAGCCCGGGGGGATGGTTGCGCCAACTTTAAATCATAGATTAAATGTAATTATTTGGCAACATTACGAATTGGTTGGTAACACTTCCCTATCTCCCATCCCTTTCTTGCACGGAACCTATCGTACTCGTGGAAGCGAGATGGCGAACGTACTGCGGTAGTGTTTCGCCATTGGACAATCATCATAAGATTTTCGTTGGCTATGAACTCGTGTGTCGCGAACATTACGTTCCTGAAAAACTAGAAAATTGGTGTTTTGTGCGTGAAAACCGCTGTGAAAATTGCTGAGGAGCTGCCGCCGAGGATATCAAGGTACCGTGCACCCCTGTAACCCTTAAGAAAGACCGATTTCACCCTGTGTCTCCACGCGGTCTTTCAACGTCCCGTCTCATTACCACCAAGTCGAATTTGTCGTCTTTATTTTTGCTTTCCCGCGTAACCAGAAATTGTTAACAAAATCCGATCCAAATACGGAAGTAATATTTTTACAATGAATCCACGCAAACGAAGGTCGCGGGCAACAACAGCTATGATAGTTCATTTATACTAACTAAAGAGTCACCTTTATACACAGGTAAACAAAAACAAAAAAAAGTAGCCATCTAAAAATAAAATAGTGACGCAACGCTTTTAATTATAAAGGAGTAGACAGCGTTGTTACCGATTGTCACAGCTTTCATTACAGTTAGAGTTACAAAGAAAATACTCGGAGCGGGCGGCCTGTTTTAAGTAGTAGGGTAAACGGCCCTGTTACCAGCGCTCTGATTTGAGTGGCGGATTTTGTATTGTTTTTGTTCCACGTATACTGGCTGTGTTATTTTTTTTAATGAATACAATTTTTGTGTCGTTCGCTTTTATGAATTTGTTTGGAGATTTTTTGCACTGATGTGTGTAGTAATGTGGCTTGTTTTAAACTAATGACGTGTGCTTACAGCAATGCTTTTATCTTTTAGTTTGTGTTTTAATTTACAATACTTTAATTAGATCATTTTTCCGCTTATTAAAAGAATAACTGTTTAGAAATTTACTGCCTCGTTAGTCTAGTGGTCGCAAGCGCAACTGCTTAGCTTGAGATCCTGAGTTCGATTCCCGGGTCGGGCAATGTGTTATTGGGTTTTTCCATCAGGAATTTCTCAGTAGCGGCCACAGAGTCTGAATTTGTGCTCAGTTGATTTCAAAAGGCCCACCCCCTATTACATAGAGCTTAAACATCTATTAGGTATACATCTGACTAACCCTTTGAGGATTACAGGCGTTTTATTATTAGATTTGTTTTTTTTCTGCTTATTAAAAGATAACTATTTATGAATGCTTTCAATGTAGCTTGACCAGTAAATACATATTGTAGTCATGCATATTTACATCTCAGAAAACTCCACGAATCAACCAACGCCTCTCCTTAACTCCCCTCATAATTACTCCTAAACGCCCACACAAAACACATTATAACTCCATAATTCAAGATACGTAGTTTGATCTTACGCCAAACGGACACACATGAAGATAGGCCACATACAGTTAAACATTATGTTGCTCCTAACATACGTCTGGCAGGGAATCAAATTGGAAACATTAACTTAGGGTATGTACAGTCACCTGCAAAATTGCATGGACAATTCAGAAATAATATCGTGTGAAGTGAGAAATGACGTCATCTAACTTAAACTAGTAATTGACTAATAAACGTAGAAAAATAGAGACCAAATTATTCATGCAATTTTGCAGGTTATTGTACAGTCAGCATCAGAAGTAGATTAACACTACTCAAAGTTTCAAAGCAGGTTTATTAATAAAAATCTTGTTAGATATTACTCGTTACTAACAAATTATTGAAGAGTATGGATTTTATTGAATAATCTTCTGAAATATTAAAAATAATAGCTGAAGTCCATGTAGGTACATCAATCCGACAATCAAAATTCCGAAAGGTTAAGCTACTTCTGTTGCTGACCGTACATACCTACATTATTGTACAATGTGTTTGTAGAATATTGTTTATTGTTGTAGAACTTGTGATTGAGGGTAGGAACTTAAGTTGTGGGGAATAGGTGTAGTGTTATCTGACGGAGTTTGGTTGTAACCTTATGTCGTAGTCATAGTATATGTAAAGCCTTGTTTGTGTAGTGTCTGCTTACGATGTTCTCATTGTGTTTGTTGTAAAGCCAGATTGTGTGGGCTCTTCATTTATTTCCTATTAATTAAATTATTCATGTTAGTAACCATCATTATCTCATCTACGTAACCTTGTCCTATTTATTTTGGGGTCGGCTTCCAGTCTAATCGGATGCTGATAAATACCAATATTTAACATGGAGCGACTGTCTGCGAATGTTATTAAAATTTCATAATATTTTTACTTTTGTTAACATTCTCTGATTTCCACAGTACATAATTTTTTATCTTTATAAATTCACGAACTTTCTAAAAACTTGATTGATTTAATTAGTTTTAGGAATAAAATAAAGGTTAATTTATGTTAATATTGACAGAAATAGCTGTGAATATTACCTTAGTCAGGTATGTCTTTATAAAGATCGTTCTGTCCAAGAAACAGGTCTTAATTGGTACAAAAGCCCAAACAATACAAAAACAAAGCAGCAACAATTGTTTTCACCCCAAAAAGTACGACAAGTTTCATATGTCGTGAGTACGTACTAATTTAAACATTGCGTCCCGAGAGCACAGAAAAAAGTCCACACGAATACCAAGCATTTCTACTTTAATTTGAAGAACTACTAGTTATTTTCACTTGGTTCTTTCTCTCGATCATCGTGAGCTGAAATTGAAATGGTTTCAATCAACATCTCTTGTAGCAATCAATTTGTTTGACTCGAATATTGGTGTTGTTAATAAATGCCTTTGGGATTTTTCTTGATTAGTCTTACACTTTTTGAATGCCTGGAGTGTACTACTTTGTTGAGCTTACTAGTAATTAACACTTGAAAATAGTTTAACTATATTGAAGTCGTTTTACACTAAATAAAGTATATCAGGATCGTAGTTCTGCAAAATATTACGATCTTGAAGCTCATCATAACTATGGAGAGAAGGCGCAGAAATGAATAAATTACGGTCGGATTCGACCCCCCGGAAACCTCCTGTATACGTTTATGCAGTTCTTCTTTATCGTGTGTTTAGTGCTTTACCTGGTATCGAAGTTTTTATGCCACCCATGGTCCTCTGACTTGATCTTGAATGTCGTCGAAAAATATCTTTCAGAGTCTCAGGCATGCTGGTTTTCTCACGATGATTTCCTTTACCAAAAGCATGTAACAATTATACAATATTATTATACGCACATGAATAAAAAAATCAGAGGTCTATAGTTCAAACACGAGGCTTATTACTTGGCAATTATAAGCTATTACCTACTGCTGACAGTTAACGCAGTAGTTTTATATCTACTTCTAGTTATAGCTATTCTAAAAAGCTCACACCATTTGAAAGTAATTAGTTAATAAACCAATAAAAAAAATCTAAGCCCGCAAAATTTTCTAGATAAACAAAAATAAACGAAAACAACAACCATCCATTCTCCCTGTCACCTTAAAACATCGAACTCTTTGACACAAGATGCAAGTGGAGTAGCTACTAATTAAACATCGTAGACATCGAACGTCTTACAGTTACTAATGAACCTTGATGTCTCTGATTATTTCCAACAATTGGCGCTCTCTCCTTCACTGAAATAGCATGAAATAGACTTGTACTTAAAGGCTGGCTCTGCGTGTTGTTCGAAAGAGGTACCGCGGCCCCGGACACAAAGTGCTAAGAAGGAAAGGGCCCAAAGCAGGAGGTGTCATTTGATGATTCCACAATCTCAAAAAAAAAGGCTGGCTCTATATAAGGTCCCAATAAAATAGGTGGACAAAATTTCAGAAATCATTTGTGGCGACTAGCGACATCTATCGCAACACCTGCGTACTAACAACGATTGACAGAAATCCTACATCGCGCTATCAACTTTATCCGCTACATAAGCCTATATAGGAGTTCCCGACTTACAACTGTCGGGCAGTTAGCCCGCCGGACACAACACCCGTCCGGTCGGAGGATCCTCCCTTTTAACGGGGGATGAGGAACTTTACACCCTGTTCCTCTATCCCCCCAAACTGGTGACCCCGAGCATGAACGTCAGCGCAGCCTTCGTGCAACTACTTCAGACGTCGCACATACGGGTATTTGATACAAAAAACTGGCCAAAAGTCATTTTTACAATAGTAACCGCGCAGCTATCCTTTGTTATGTTTTAACAATGGGACACTCTATTCATTAAGAAACCGGTACCCAGAAGGGGCTAGAGCGCTCCATGCGCCCTCAACGTCAGTCGGAACTCATCTGTTGTGCTAGTGACACGTTTGTTTTCTCGGCGCTCGCAAATTTCAATTGCTGTTTAAGACTAATCATACTGTTGTGTTTAGTGCAAACCCCAAAAACCATCATGGAATCTTCAGGCACAGGTATGAACTTTATTTTGAATCTATTGTGCTACTGTTAGGATCACTTTTTCATTCTTTAATTGTACCATAAAGTCATGAGTATTTTTATGCAAAAAAAAACACGTAAAATAGGTTTCCTTCGTCAAATTAAGTATCAGATAAACATAGTTAAGCTAAAGTTTATACATAATCGTGTTCTTTGAACCTTCTAGATTTCATATCAAGAGAAAAACCTTCCGCCTCTTTCCGCCCCTATGAATTATAGCCTCTGAACAAAAATAGGTTTTTTTCGAAAAAAAAACAACACTTTGTGTTTCTTTGATTTTAACATAGATTTTTTCTTGTTGGCAGGTCCTTATGATGAGTCATCGATGACAATAACAAGAGAGGATATGTTTAACGTAATAAAACAGTGCGACTACAAAAATTTGGACAATTATCAGAGGAGGCAGCTGAGTCGCGGAATAAACATTTCCGCCTATACAGGCAAAACTTTGCAAGAAAGTTTTCGCGAAAGAATTGAAAATGAATGAATTGGATTGAAGATGTCATGAACCGCCTTCTTCTGACCTCTGATGTCTTTCTTAGTAGCAGCAGCAGAATGCAATAGGGTAGTCGACAAAAAAAAACTAATTAGTCCGTCAGATAGATTTCCAAAAAATATTGAACACGTATTTTTTCTTTTTTCACGTAAACAAAAAATGAAGACGATACAGTGCTTCGAAAAGTCGTGAAACGTCACAGCTTGGTCCAATTTTACCTAACTATGACGTCAAACGCCCCCTCTCCATGGTCTTTGACAAGCTTTATTTTCGTCAATTTTTATTAATTTGATAAAACAAAAAACACGTATCCAATATTTTTCAATAATCTGACTGACGGACTAAACAGAATCATATTTTTTTTAGTCGGTCGACTACCCTATTCAAAAGGAACAGGAAACCACTATCGCAAGAAATTCTACAATTTCTTAAAGTTGAATACGAGTGTCCCGCGGACACTGACACTGATAATGCTGACCCGGGCACTAGTACTGATCAAGCAGATAGCGATAGCGAGTCTGACGAATATTAGCTGTATAAGTTTCTCTGTAAATATTACAAGAAAATGTATATTTAACTTTTATTTCGACGTAAATTACAGTTTGTACATAGCTTTTCATTTATGTATTTTGTAAGGTTATGTAAAAAGTAAGCGTTATTTTTAAATCATTGTGTATTTTTAAATGCTTTTTTTATTAGTTATTGTACAAATAAATCACCCAATCATTTCACACGTAAGTCCCTTTGGAGAAAAGGGTATAGAAATGATTGGGTTATACTAAAATTAATATGAAAAATAATTAGGAGGCACAATTGACCCAAAATTACCAAAAAAAGGTTTTGGCCAGTTTTTTGTATCAAATACCCATAAGTGCGTCGTCACCACTTCCCCTTCGCCTTCGAGCAGCAAGTCATACCGTCAGCCAGCAGCCACGGCTTCATGGGGTATCCTGTCCACTAGCATGCAGCGGAAGCGCATTCCTGGACATCACCCCCAGCATCATCAGCGACTTTGGCACAGCACACTGCACTTCGGCCGGTCAGCAAGCAGAGACGCCCTTCTCTCCTGGTCGACGCAGCAGCCAGCCACTACGCAGCACTGCACACTCCGACTCACTGGAGCATACGCAGCATCACGGCAAGCACTGCATCACTCCGACTCACTGGAGCTAATATGCAGCATCACCCCGACTCACTGGGGCATCACCGCAGACAGTTCCGACTCACCGTGAACTATGCGGCATCCGGTTCCGACTCACTGGAACCTTCCACTGGCTGACAAGCGCCAAGACTTAACCTGCTTTCGACCTCCGGTCTCGGAGGGGAGTGATGTGGCGACTAGCGACATCTATCGCAACACCTGCGTACTAACAACGATTGACAGAAATCCTACATCGCGCTATCAACTTTATCCGCTACATAAGCCTATATAGGAGTTCCCGACTTACAACTGTCGGGCAGTTAGCCCGCCGGACACAACACCCGTCCGGTCGGAGGATCCTCCCTTTTCTATGGGGGATGAGGAACTTTACACCCTGTTCCTCATATCCCCCCAAACATTCATCATCATCTTCATCATCATCATCAGCCTATAATGTTCCCACTGCAGGGACCCAGGCCTCGTCTCTAGGAGAGGGATGGGCTATAATCTACCACGCGGGCCCAGTGCGGATTGGCAGATGTCACAAATGTCTTCGAATTTTTTGGTTCTAAGACATGCCAGTTTCCTCACGATGTTTTCCTTCACCGTTTTGAGACCAGCGGTGATGAAATAAATTACACAAAGTAATGCGCCTGCCTGGGTTCGAACCCACGACCTACTGTTCGTAAGTCGGGGCCGACACCACTGGGCCAGCTGCTCTAGAGTGCCGGCAATTAATTATTTTAAGTTAAAAAAAAACACTTTATTTAATGTTTTTTTTGTTAGATATCTTTGGTTTGACTTACTGAACGCTGTGTTAAAATTTAATAATAATAATAATAACCTATTTTAATGGGACCTTATATATCAACATCTGCCTAGTCTTTTTCAATGTCTATGTTGGGGTCGACTGGCAGTCTAACACACTGTATATCAGTATTGTACATGGAGCGACTGCCTATCTGACCTCCATTAGTAAGTTAGGTGCTAATTAATGGGTAGGTACTACGAAATTGATAAGACTGGTTTCCAACTTATAGGACTACCTGTAACAACTGCCAAAGATCTGCATTTCCCTGCAACTGGAATCTAAGCTGATGATACTCTATAATGTACATTCAATTTCACAAATCTGAAAATTATCGTAGCAAGTTTTGAATATTAATTTTGTATTTTATGATTAAACCACACTATGATTTAAATTATTTTAGTGCAACAAAATAGGTTAAAACTTAATTAATTTAAACAAGGCGCAACTACAAATCTTAATAAATAGTTTAAGTGAAATCTATGATTAATATGAACTGTAAATAGGTATAATCAAAATAATACACCATTGGGTTTACAAGGATTTGATTTAAGTAAAAGCTTTAATCAAGTTTATTCAACTATTAAATTAATTTGATTACGTTATAACACTAGTAACATTTGTTTTCATATAACCTTATTTAAATGTAAATACTTTGTAAAGCCGTAATTTCGGGACTGAAAAACTAAACAGAATTTAAATGCTAGCCGACTACATAATTTTGTATTTCGTTGGTCGTAACTAGACCTAAAGGTATTCGACGAGAACGAAATAATTTGAATGTGGGCGCGCTGGTCTAAATTGAAAAGGATTTACCCTCTATTTATTTTATGTACTTAATGATTTGACTAGGACTATAACAAACACAAAATTATGTACTTTGTATTAGAATCTGTAGAGACGTCTTCCGTCGAGACGACTTCGGCAAGCATTTTCATTTACCTTTGTTTTACAAATTATATTCAAAGTCATTTAGATATTGATCAGTTGATCTGTGATTTAGTTGAAAACACGCTTTTTGCATGTTTGGAGAAAATGAGCTGTGCTACCTGCTGGAACATAAGTTTCTTCACTCTGAGGAGAATTAAAGGTAAATCGCCACGCTGCCTGGCTCGGTACGGTTAGTGGCTCACAGTTGTTTTCATTGTACGATTTCATTATATACTTCTGCAGGAGTGGTCACGATGACCCATATCGTAAGCTATTTAACCTTACATCTTTTGTGTGTTATCATCGTCGTCCTGCCCTTGGCCTATTACTTGGAGTCGGCCACCCCTTTTTCCTTCCATTCTCCTCTGCTGTCACGTTATTATTGACTCCTTTTTCTTTTTTGTCATTCCCTCTCCTACTCCATCCGTCAACATTGATAATTATTCTTTACTCTTTGAGTCACTTGCGATTCGTCTCCCAATCGGCTCATACCAAGACAGCCATCCATCTATCGTTTCCTTGGTCTTGTTGCGTACCTACCTACGTAAAAATACCAAGAATACAAAATGCAGCTACAACAAAATATCTATGTAGTATAGCGAGCATGTAAATTCAGTGCTAAATAAAGAGGTACTCGCTGGTACACGCTAAGAATGTCGGTTCAGCCGGAATGTTTAATAAATCAGTACTTTACTTGTTTTTCCGTCGGCCAGACGTTTGCCTCAAGATTGTGTGTATAAAGATATTCTTTACTTTTGTTTGTTACTTTATATTGTTGGTTTACTTCAGATTCTTGTGTTCGAGTGAGTTTTTAATTGACTGTGCTCGAAATTGAGTGGCTTGGTCAAGTAACTTGATTGTCCAAAGATTTGATTACGACTCCTATGCAATATGCAACCGAGTTGTTAAACTTTGGAAGTGGGTGACGGGAATTGAAGTGGTATCTCTATACTAATGTCAAGGACGAAATAGCTATATTCTAATGAAACAACGGACACACAAATACTTTTTTTATTTTGTCTCCACTAAGTAGAGAATTTAAAGATCAACATTTTTTTAGCATGCTTTATTATAATGCCGAAAATATAAAATGTGCTTGGCCCAAAATTCAGGTACGCGATGACGACAAGATCATTTAATGCAAGACGGAAGGTGGGACATTGTATGTTGGAAGATGGTGTGATCGTGTGGTGTAGGTACTTGAGATCTGAGCCATCTGGAACCAACTATCAAATTAAATTATACCGTCATATTATACCTACAACGTATACTTGTGTAGTCTATAACACATAGTATCCAACAGAACGTCATGTACTTCATACATATTTGTATATGAAAAGGCCTAATCTCAGCAAGTCGGGCTCAGATGCGGGCACTATTGTTGCACCAACAAACTATTAACGTCTTGAGGCTAGGCACAACTCTAACTTAATCTAGCTTCACAAACTCCCAGACTAGTTTGATAAGGGGAATATATAATTATACAAAAGTTGTAGGAAAAGTCTTGCTAAGTAGTTCTAAACAGTTTAGTACTTAGAGTATTCTGAGAAAGATTGGGTTCATAATATTTGGCTTAGGCAAAGTTATGTGAAACTAAAGTTTAGAAAGAATTTTGGTTTTGATTTTTGGATTAGCAAGTTGACTATGCTTCAATTTTGTTGGATGATTTTTGTTTAGTAGGGAAATGTCAAAGGTCAATGAAAATGACCTTTCACATAAAAAGGGAAACACAAATATGATAAAAACTTAGAGCTCTAGGGTGATTATTGTTTGTGATTTATTTTGTTTTTTAAAATAGACTTGTGATAAAGACGATGGAAAAGCTAACTATGTATTGAATCTATAGAAACTACTGTAAAGCTGAAAGTTTTTGTAGAAATAAAAACGCTTAGAAAGCAATTGCCACTTATTTAAGAATTCACAAAGCGTCTGGCAGCTGGCTGTACTTGTAAGAATATAATCGAAAATAAATTTAGGTAAAAAGTTTCAAAGCCTACCAATTAGAGACTTTTGTAGAGCATTTATTTTAAGTACGACTAGGCCAGTTACAGGCACTGCCATAAAAAATACAAAATAATAAAAAGCTACAGTCCCAATCACAAGGCATAATAACTGTGAAAGTGCTGTGAATTCGTGAATGTGAGTGTGTGAATTTGATTGTGTGTGAGATCAATGGGCAAGAAACTCAAGGGCCACTCTTGTAAATCAGAATATTGCTACCATTCCTTGGTTTCATCATTAAATTGAACTCGATGTACTAAAATCATCATCATTCTCTGCCCATCCATCATATCCCAATTATTAGGGTCGGCCCAGCATGTCTTCTTCTTCCATACTTCTCTGTTTCTCGTCGATGAACCAAAAAAAGGCAATCAATAAACACTACCTAACAAACCTATTTCACTTTGTACCTACTTATCAAGTCTTAGTTCATTAGCAAGCACAAGGCCAACTTCGACATGCATAATGATGCAGAATTTAAGTTAACGCAAAGTACCGTTTCAACTATAACGCAACTTTCGGTAAAACCTAATTTTCTTGAAGAATTATTTTAAGTATGATAATTCTTTAATTTAATTTTGAGCAGCGGTGGTCTAGTGGTGGCGGCCCCGACTTACAAACAGTAGATCGTGGGTTCGAACCCAGACAGGTACATTACTTTGTGTAATTTATTTCATCACCGCTGCTCTCAAAACGGTGAAAGAAAACATCGTGAGGAAACCGGCGTGTCTTAGAACCAAAAAATTCGAAGACATGTGACATCTACCAATCCGCTCTGGGTCCGCGTGGTAGAATATAGCCCATTCCCTCTCAAATGAGAGGAGGCCTGTGTCCTAGCAGTGGGAACATTAATAGGCTGTTGATGATGATGATAATTCTAGTTCGTTAGATACTTCTCTTACCTTTTTTATTATTATAAATGGGCTTGCTCTTGACTTCAATCTTGCCCTAAGGGCAGAGATGATGTCGACGATGGAACGAGCTTACCCAGAAGAAGCCTGTACCTGGAACCTATCTAGTGAAATACTTATCATCATCTGCCCAGATCTTTCCCAACTATGTTGGGTTCCCTTTCTAGTGTGAATGTCAACATTTTACATGGAGTGACTGCCTATCATCATCATCATCTCCTGCCCCTATCCCAATTCATTTGGGGTCGGCGCAACATGTCTTCTTCTTCCATACTTCTCTACTTCTCTTCATCTCAGCAGTCACCTCCTTTCTAGGAGCAACTGCCTATCTGACCTCCAAAATATTACTCTCTAAAGAAAATGAAAGGCAAGAAAATAGTTCATAACTATGAGCCTCGTAGTTGTAAATAAAATATTAGTAGGTCAGCTAGGTTGTGGTTTGACTGTTTAGGGAGCGGGACAGTAAACTGGATGGAAGTAATGGATAAAAACTATTATTAAACCTACAACAGGTATCTAGAATGTCCAGCTATAGTGGCATTTCCTACAATAATCGACAAAATCGGCCCTCACGTTTGGATCTAGAGAGCCACAAAGGAACAAACATGTCATGTAGACTGATTAACACATTACCTTCTGTCAATCGGATGAAAGTAATACCTTTACAGCAGTGTATTCAGTAGTCAAAAATCCGGAAATCATCATCTTCAAGTTGACACTGTTGATAACGAACATAAACTTCACAAAACTATATCAACGCAGCTAACCCATTCACATTTTAACTCACAAAAAATTTAAACCAAAACATATTCTGAGGTGAAAGCTGGCAACGTGTTAAAACCTCACATTGTACTATTTGTAGTCTATTCTTCAGTCCCACGGGTGTCGAGCTCACACTGTAAGCCTGAAAGGTCCTTCGCTAGACCTCGTTTACACTGAGTTTCGTTCAGTGACGTCATAGGGGAATAACAAAACCGGTTTTCTAACGAATACATCGGTTTTGAGGCTTGTTATGTACTTTCAGTTGGGGTTTAGTTATTAAAATGTTGGTTTCTACCCATAGATTGAAGTTTCGAGTAGCCACAAGCTACACTCTTACAGTGATATAGAAATTGAGCGTTTTAGCTGGAACGCGTAGAGATTACGTTGCGCTGTTATGGTACCATGCTATTATGCTATTGCCCCAACCAACTTTCCACATATTCAGAAAATGAGAGAGAGAGTATAAATATTTATATTATTCTTGGTGTTGAGGAGCAGGGAACGCTGTGAGATGCGTGAATATGTTGCACAGAGGCAACATTTGAGGTTAACATTTGATTTGATTACCCATTTATTTTTCATACCGTGCGCTAGATATGGAAGGATTCTTAAGGAGTAAACTCCAATACAAGTATACTCCAAAAATACCTGACATTAAAAGAGGGCTATTATAGAGAGGATGATGAAAATCAATAGATTCGAAACAGGCATCACAGTATCCAGTTTACTTATCTTTTACGATTCTGGGTTAGACAAACATATTACGCTACATTTTCTTCACAATCGAATGTATACTTAAACAAAAAAAAAAAAAGACAAGCAATATACTACACAACACGCATCCGCCAATATCACTCCCTCAAAACGAACAACAAATCCCACGGAAACTCACAAATCAACACGCACTGCTTAATCTGTTTTCCATCTACGCACGCAAGACACATAAACGAGTAAATTTTATTACACACATCATACACTGTGCTCGCATTATTCGTATTATTCTCCTGAACAATACAATCTCACCGAAATTACAGGGAACACGCAAAGTGGCGGAGGATATATGAACGTACTCGCGACATCCAAAGTATTCGCAAGTTCAGGGGAGATAAAGCTATCTGCTGCGACCCACTTCCCTGGCTGCCAGGGGTGGCAGGGGGATTAGTTGATCTTCGTATGGTCAAGATTTTGTTTTGTTTTGGGTTCGTACCTTGCCACAGGAAATGTGGGAACTTTAAAGAGAATGTGTAACAAATAAAAATATTGATAGTTTAGGTATTAAATTAAATACGCTTCATATTGATAGTGTGAAGGATGATATTCATGGGTTCATTCATGGGTGAAAGACCTGCTGAGATGATGAGTAATAAAGAAGTATGAAAGGAAAAGACATGCTGCGTCAACCACAAATAAATTGGGATAAGAGGAGATTGGGATCATTATCATTCTCCTGCTCTTATCCCAATTTATTTGTGTTCGACGCAGGCGCTGACCCGGCGCTGTTAGTCTTACGAATTTCTTACAACAACTGTTTTCAATTGAAACAGCAATTAATAAGATATCTTATTGATTGCTGTTTCAATTGAAAACAGGTCAGCGCCTGCGTCGAACACAAATAAATTGGGATAAGAGCAGGAGAATGATAATGATTGCTAGCGAGCAGTGTCAAACTAATCTTATTGATTGCTGTTCCAATTGAAAACAGTTGTTATAAGAAATTCGTAAGACTAACAGCGCCTGGTCAGCGCTTTGGTTTCTGAACAATTTTTCAACATTTTGACACTGCAAGTCAAGAAGTGCAATTGATTGTTGATAATACATTTAATTAGTGACAACAAAAAACTAAACTTTAATTGATTGTTTCGTTGATAATTTTTGTTCCAGAGACCGGGAATATTTTTATCATTTTTCATGTCAGTGATTAGTTAAATATGGCTGTGATAACCGAGGCAGGCCTAAAAAACGCTCGTGACGATTTGGACTCATTCTTAACGGGTTGGTCGAAGAAGGCAAATTATAAACAAAATTGGAAAGCCTTTGCCAAGCAGTGGAACAGAATATGCTGAAAAAAAAAATACTATTCACATAAAACGATCTGCTGAAACTCTACTGATACCATCACCACGTATCCGCTATATTTGGTAGTATTACGATATCAACTCATACAAATGTGACATTAGATAATCTGAAATACGAAAATTTTGGCCAAAAATCACGACTTCAAATGGTAACCCTAACCCCGCATGTGTCCGCATAGTCGTCTTTTATCTTGAAAAGATAAAGAGGCCGAACACATATCTTTTTGTTATTTAGATATTATATTTTTGCCCGATTTCGGTAACAAGAAGAAGTGTTATGTTTCTGTCAGACTACGTATTGCAGAAACGATTTCTATTATCGTGTGGTATACCAATGTTCCTGCCATACCAATATGTACAAAAATGGATTTTCGTACAGTAACTAAATCATTTTAATTGTGAGTTGAGATATTATTTTGGTACATTCTCAAATGAATTAATGGCTATCTGAAAATAACCGTGACCTTCTGTGGTATTTGTATCCATACTAATATTCTAAATGCGAAGGTAACTCTGTTCGTTTGTTACCTTTTCACGACTAAACGACTGATCGGATCGTAGTGCAATTTGGCAGAAAGATAGATAACATCCTGCGGGAAGTAAATAAACTATATTTATTTATTCTCACATTTACAAATCAAAATGTTCACGCGAACGTAGGCGCAGGCAACAGCTAGTTGTATTTAAACACTCCTTTTGTTTCATCTA
This sequence comes from Diarsia mendica, assembly GCA_949316265.1. Lineage (NCBI taxonomy): Eukaryota > Metazoa > Arthropoda > Insecta > Lepidoptera > Noctuidae > Diarsia > Diarsia mendica. Next base: position 19,008,127 of record OX438896.1, on the reverse strand, counting down.
CTTTTATTTTTTTGAGCAGTTACCACACTAATTCAGCAGTGAAACAAAACAAAACTTCACTATTTCATTCCGATGACTAACCGTGGTACCTGTATTAATCAAATTTATAACTTGATTTTATAACTTGATTTTTATGTAATAACTTATTTATGGAACCATGTTTATGCAATAGACAAGAATTTGAATGAAGTAAGAGCGATCAAAGAAAGCAAAGAATTATGACTTAACAGCAGGTACTAAGTTCAACCAATCACCAAACTACAGAAAAATAATACTTATGTTATTATTTTTACTCAAGTGATCACTTTGACTTGTTTACAGAAATGGGTGTTAGTGTCTCAACTTCGTTTTCAGCCTTAAGCAACCAATATGACAAATAAGCCCAAAAAAGGGATAACGCAAATCCACACAGAAAAGGAACTTCCTAATCACCACAGTGAGGGTTAAAGGCCTAGTGTTTAAGCCACTACTACGAACAAGCCTCCCTAAATAACAGATTAGAGATAACGTTTCAGTACGAACCTCATTTCTGTGGGTCATCGCACATAGACGAGACCTCAGCTTTAAGGGATGAAGGGAATTCCCTAGAGTGTAAGCGACAGTTAATATTTGTAGATAAAATTATCTGGGTGTTTCATTTACATCAAGATCGGTTTTTGTAGCCTTTGTTTAGGAATAATTTGATGTACTGTAGTTCTCGTGAAGCTCTACAACAAAGTGCTCTTTAGTGCCACGACGCCACAAGCCTGGAAGAAGGTGACAGTAACTATTCTCCATAAGAAAGGGGACCAGTCCAATCTTAATAACTACCGTCCTATATCACTTTTATCTCAAATATATAAGCTGTTTGCCAAAATTCTGTGTAATCGTCTCACCCGCCAGCTAGACGAATGCCAGCCAGTTGAACAAGCCGGTTTCCGGAGTGGTTTCTCAACGATTGACCACATCCATACCGTGAAGCAGTTGATGGAGAAAAGTTTGGAATACAATCGACCCCTGTGTTTAGCCTTCGTTGATTACGAGAAGGCATTCGACAGTGTCGAGCACTGGGCCGTGTTTAACTCTCTCCATCGCTGCCAGATCGACGCTCGGTATGTAGACGTGCTCAAAGAGCTGTACGATTCGGCAACAATGCAGGTTAGACTACATGAGCTCACTGCACCAATAAATATCAAGAGGGGAGTGCGGCAAGGAGATACCATTTCACCTAAACTTTTTACGGCTGCCTTGGAAGACGTGATGAAAACATTAAAATGGGACCATTGTGGTATAAACATCAATGGTGTCTACTTGTCGCACCTTCGATTTGCGGATGACCTTATTTTGTTCGCCGAATCCCTCGAAGATCTTCAACGCAGGCTGAAAGAGCTATATGATGCTTCCTTACGGGTGGGCCTGAGAATGAACATGTCCAAGACGAAGGTGATGTCGCGGACTCCGGATGATTCTGTTTCAGCTGTTATGGTTGGAAGAGAGCGTCTGGAGATGGTTGACAACTACGTTTATCTTGGACATGTTCTATCTTTTGACAAGGAGCATTCAAACAAAGAACTCTCCAGGAGGATACAACTGGGGTGGGCGGCGTTTGGGAAGCTCGAGCATGTTCTCCGGTCTAAGAGGATACCCCAGTGCCTAAAAACCCGCCTTTTCAACCAATGTGTCCTGCCAACGATGACCTACGGTGCCGAGACATGGACGCTCACTAAGGAGACTGTGCACCGAATACGAGTTGCACAAAGGGCCATGGAGCGAGCTATGCTCGGCATAACCCTACTAGACCGAGTGCGCAACACCGAGATCCGGAGTCGGACGAAAGTGTTCGACGTCGGGGACAGGGCGATACGCCTAAAGTGGAGTTGGGCAGGACATTTGGCTAGACGCGGAGATGGCCGATGGAGTAAGATTCTGACCGAATGGTGGCCAAGGTTGGGCGTGAGAAACCAGGGTCGCCCTAAAGCGCGTTGGGTAGACGATATCATCAGGAGCTCGGGGAATGGATGGATGAGAGACGCACAAAGCAGGGAAGACTGGCAGAAGAAAGGGGAGGCCTATACCCAACAGTGGGTGATTACGGGCTGAAATGATGATGATGATGACTGTATTGCTGAAGAGGGTCTTGAGTTTATTTGTTTATTTTGACTGCCTCGTTGGTTTAGCAGTGGCCGCAATAGCGATTGCTGATCCGTGAGTTCCTTTCCCGGCTCGGGCAAATTGTTATTGGGTATGGTTTTGAAACCTTTCAATTTGAATTCAATATAATCAATGTTCATTCTTTAGCAGATGTATCGATTGTATTTAAACTTCTAAAGCTGATTAGATTTAAGTATAGGTTTTAGATATTTTAATGATAATTTCACCTAATAGTAAACAAAGGACAAACTTGGTAACTCCGAGATTATTACTACTATTAAATACTCCAGTATAAAGTGTCACATTTTAGCTTCACCCACATGACTATATGTGGATGTATACCAAAACTATTTCATAAACATGGATGGAATGTTCACCTATACGAAGGCAAGTTTCACACCCCATCACAAAACTCTCTCACATACAACACTCAGCTTAACCTCATTACCACTCTGCAGTCGACGCTTTCAATTACCAGCCTACGATTAATTTAAATCAAATTATCAGTAAATTCGTACAGATTAAACGAATCAGTATAAACCGTAGGCCACTACAAAGCTGAGCTGGAAGCCTCTCAGTCCGCGACCATTAAGCGGCGTGGCACGCAATACCTTCGCGAACATATTCATATTCATTACGTAGAATGAAGTGGGGACGATTCACCTGCTTGACGCAACGCCTGCATCATTTATGGCGGGGTGGTGTATTGTGGTCGTTGTCGATATGAGTTTTATCGTAGGATATTGCCAGTTTAATAAAATTATATCTATTTTGTTGCCGTAGCCGTTTCCAATAGTGTACAGTATGGTACATAAATGAAAGAGAGCTGTGACTTTTCTTTAGGACTAGAACGGAGAAGGTTTGTGTTTATTACAAAATAAATACTACAGCAGGAAGGGTCACTTTAAAAGCGTGGTGTAGACCGCTACAAAGCTGAGCTGGAAGCCTCTGAGTTCGCGACCATTAAGCGGCGTGGCATGCAATGCATTCGCGAACATATTCATATTCATCACGTAGTATGAAGTGGCGACGATTCACCTGCTTGACGCAACGCCTGCATCATTTATGGCGGGGAGGTGTATTGTGGTCGTAGTCGATATGAATTTTATTGCAGGAAGTTAATCACTATCACTACATACCTAGTATAAAATAAAGTCGCTTCCCGCTGTCTGGCCCTATGTATGCTTATATCTTTAAAACTACGCAACGGATTTTGATGTGGCTTTTTTTAGTAGTAAAAGTTGTTCAAGAGGAAGGTTTATATGTAGCACATCCCACCCGTGCGAAGCGGGGGCGGGTCGCTAGTAGTTTAATAAAATTGTATCTGTTTTGTTGCAGTAGGTCTGTTTTTTTAAACAGTTTGGTATGTAAACGAAAGAAAGCTATGAGCTATTTTATTAGACTAAAAAGTTAATGAAAAAGGCGTCCCTTCAAGACCTTCACATCCTTCGATCTAAGGCTAATATAGACCACTAGTCGTTGTTCTATCCAGTTCGTACGGCCATCTTGAGCGAGAAAAATTATTACGACTCCGGAATCAAACCCAGGGCCTCATGCTCATCATTCTTAATTGCGACCACTAGACCAGCGATATGATTCACAAAAACAGCACACTAAAAACTACACTACACATGACAGCCTGCATTAGAAGTAGAACTCCTCCAAGTAAAACACCGACACAGTCGATTTTGCGATAGACAATAGACTGGTCACAAGGGAAATCCAAAGTGAAATTACAACCCTAAGTCGTTCGATTTGACCACGCAGGTAATAGCGCTGTTTTTGTAGTAGATAATAATAATGGTAGATTGTTTAGTTCCGCCTGATAAAGGTCCCAAGTTGACCCTTATGGCCGTTCGAGCGAAGATTGATTGGATAGCCTAGTTTTAGGCAAACCTTACAGAGTTAATCAATCCATCTGTCCTCCATAAATCGGTAGGAAAGAGGTTAATGTACGATTGACTACACTTATTGTTTTATGCGGATGTAGGGTTCAGTTCGTAGTTATGTAGGGTGTAAGGGATAGACCTCTGAAGATTGACGGGTTGAATTTAATTTATCACACTAACATGACTGGTACAGTCGAACAAGCTAATAAGTATACAGGTAGTGTTTTTTATAATTCTAGTACACTGAAAATATTGATTACAATTTTGTTTTCTAAAGCGTTTCGCATTAAGCGACTGAGGTCAAACACTGTATCCTTTGGCATCAGTCTCTAAATATATCTGTATAATCTTAAAAGTAAATGTAATTTATCTGGCAGTATACTTATTAGCTTGTTCGACTGTACCTACAAGAAATTATTTCAGGAAAATTATGGGAATCCAATAAATTAGTTTTGTTCTTGGTAAAACGCAAGTAGCGAACGGCAAGCGGCGGCTTCGATGAACTCTGTAGCTAGGTAGGAATTAACAACTGATTTCACGTGTTATTTGTTAGAGTATTTCAATATCCATCGGTGTTGTTTTTATTTTATTTTAACAGTATTATGTAAAAAAAAAAATAGAGTGCTGCGTTTAAGATTTTTTTTTGTTTCAAAAACGTTTCGCCATACTAGTAATTACTCCTGTATCGTGAAATAATTAAAATAACTGGAAAATGATTCAAGGCTCCTATGAGCTGAATGCACCCTGTCAGTTTGCGGAAAGCTTTCCTTTACATCCAGTATGTAATTTATGTTTCAATGAAAATTGTTATAAAAACCACGTTACAGAAATATAATTTTTCAGCATCCTCGTTATTTGTATTGATCGTCCCACTTTTTTTCAGTGTAGCGCCTCTTTTACAGCCGAAATGTGAGTGTCCTATTATATAGGCAGCGCTCTGCCTAATCATTCAGGTATGAGACTTGTATTAATTTGCTGCCAACGATTAGTCAGTCTTCCAAGCGTAATAATAAAATATGTCAATGACCTCATACTTATTTCCCGACATTTTTCATCCGCTGAATTAATTTCAGAGAATACTCCCCCTCAGGTGTGATTCAACGAAATGGACGCCAGATATTCACGAGCATTTCTCACTAATTGCTCTGAGCCGCTCAATATGCTATGGCACGCAAAAAGAGACAAATTAATAAAAGAATGAATATTGATGTTTAAGTATCCACCGTAAGGAATTCTGATGGCGTCTTTTCGTTTAAAATTCGGAAGTTTGGTAGCTTAAAAACCCGAAACCATCTTTTTTTCTGCATAAATAAAGGTTTATTTTATTAAAAATGTTCATTTATCTCCCCTTTTACGTTTTCCGGGTACGGTCGTATTGATTAATGTTTTCGAATTTGGAATGAGCTGATACCAAGAAATATTGGTTTTATTTTTCCTCAGTGAATTGATAAATGAGTTGGTAAATGAAGTCTGTGTAAGAGCAAGCATACGACGTGATTCTTAACGCACGGTTGATCGTGCAATTGCCTTTGAACGTTTAGGCAAAATCGAATTTTATTAGGCTTCTATACAGTATTCGGTGTCTGAGCTAAAAAAAATACCGAGTAAGGTATTTATGTATCCCCGTTGGGGCTGCGGGTTGTTCGAAAGAGATACCGCGGCCTCGTCACGAAGGGCTAAGAAGGAACATGTATGGTTTTTAGTAAGTAGACGTCTGACACTCCCCACTGCTCTGCCTAAAGCAGGAGGCCTAGTTTTAAAATACAGCACTCAAAACCATCCTATCGATAGTACCAAAACACTCTGATTACTCGCTACAGAAGCGCCAATTATTTTCTCCTGTAGCTTCAAATATTGTTTTCCTAGAATGAAACAATAGATGGCAAACCTATTACGCGGTCCATTCGTGCTATCGTTCTATCGTCTAAATTTGAACAGCCTGTAGAAACTACCCTGACTTTGTTTCTCTACAATATTGAATAAATATTCAAATAATGTTGATGGTTGGTTTTTGATATTGATCTGCTGGGTCCTGAGTTTGATTCCGAGATCAGGCAAAGAGTTATTCGGATTTTTCTCATCGGGAATTTTGTCAGTAGCAGCCACGGAGTCTGGAATAGGGATGTGTCTTAGGTAAACAAAATATGATTCCGTTTAGTCCGTCAGTTAGATTATCGAAAAATATTGGATATCTACGTGTTTTTTGTTTTTATCAAATTAATAAAAATTGACGAAGATAAAACGCGTCAAAGATCAGGAGTAGGGGCTTTTTACGGCACTACGTGGTAAAAAATGTAGTGCGATGTGATGTCACACGAGTTTTCGAAGCACTGTATCGTCTTCATTTTTGGTTTACGTGCAAAAATAAAATACGCATCCAATATTTTTTGATAATCTATGTGACGAACATTAGTTTTTTTTTTGTCAACTACCCTATTGTGCCCAGTTGATGGTGATAGGCTCGCCCCCTATTACATGAGACTTAAACATAACTGGAGAAATGTGTGTGTAATAATGGGTACACCCTGGCTAACCCTTCAAGAGTTACAGGCATAATGTTTTGTAATGTTATGTTATAATTTATCAACTGTTCAAAAGCAAGATTTAGTTCCGATTTTAGCTTCTCATCAAAAATCCATATAATCCTACGTCAATATTAATTTGACCACTTCAAAACCCGTAGTTAGCGACCTATCTTTGTATCGTTCGTTACAATCAAATAAAGACAGAGGTAGGTAAGCCATCCATGCCGAATTACAGATGACAGATAGACAACAAGGGTAACAAAATGGCCGCTGAAAATGGGCGATCAAGGCGTTGGACCGACGACATTACAAAAATAAGCGGGGAATAATGGAGAAGGATTGCGTAAGAGGTGGAGAATAATAGCACGATTACGTCACGACCTATAGCAATGGATGATGATGGGGAAAAGAAGACAGGGCATTGACTTTTGAATTCCTTTGCGTGACTTTCCAAGGTCAAATGAAATTAGCTAGCTTTGCATGATGGTTTTTTGATTTCTTAACACGACGAAATAAAAATAATCTCACTGCTGGGACATATACCTAGTACTTACGAAATGGAATAGGCTGTTAATTAAATCAGTCTTTCGAATTTTAGGTAATTCTGATTAAAATTTGCTGACGATGGTATCCTTTACCATTTTCAGTTCATTAATACATAAACTGATACGACTGATATTCATGTTTTTGCTGTAATACCCTAGATGCATATCTCTCTAATCTATTCTGCCTATATGCCTCTTTTTCCAATGAAAGCAGTATGAAATCATCCACTGATGATGATGATGAATACGCGGTCTGTCTGGGTTCGAACCCATGGTCTCGAAAGATGAGGGTGACCCCACAGGATAATGTATTGATAGTGATTGACCGCCAAAAATAAAGACCTCTTAACTAAGATTTTCGCTTCCATAATTCTAGAACACGGTCCTAAGACTACCTCCACTTTATCAAAACAAACCGCAATCATCAACAAAATCCCATGTTATCCACAGATAAACGAATTGTCAACAAAATGTGACATTTATCGCTGCGTGACATATTTTCTTTATTTTTCACTTTGAACGGGTCATCTCTAGGGACGGCGGTGACAGCAACGACTTATATCGTTACTAATCTAATTTGTTGCTATGTAGACAGCAGCCATTTTTGTTATTACTTACAGTATTTGATTAGGATCTATTTGATATCTAGGCTTGGTACTTGGTTAAATTAAGGTTCAGAAATAGTACGAACAAATTGCACAGATAAGTGAAGCAGAGAGTAGAAGAGATGCTTAGAACCTAGGGTATATCCACCAAAGCTGTGCGGAGATGTTTACTGTCTAGACCGGGGTAGAGATGTGTGTACAGGGTATTTAGCAAACCGCTCACAACTCACAACACGCCTCTTACCTCATCGGCGGATTGCGGAGATCCCTTCTCGTCACTTAACCGTTTCCTAAAAGCTAAGCGGAAATTTACTTCTCCACTTGGAGAAGTAAATTTAAATAACGAATTCTATTGGTGTTTATAAAACACATATCTTTGGCTTTGTTAGGACCAGCATGATATAATCTTTTAATTACCCACTTAACAAATATGGTCGACATATCGAACACTAAAATTAAAGAAAAATAAATCACTCGATTTCAATTTTAAAACACATACCCTACTTACCTAACCTATTAACTTAAAGCAGCACGCTCGATTAGCCCCAGTCTCGACTCCCAACTTACAGATATGCCACACGATGCGTCTTTAGTATGACGCGAAGTCTGAACGGTGACGCTGCGTCTTTCTACAGAAAAATTAGAAAGACCATGCAAGATCATCCTTTGAAACGACGACATACGGCGACGGGGTACCATCTATCTGGCAGAAACTTGATGCTCCGAAATTTATTTGGCATAACACACTTGGTATATTCTTCTTTGAACGAATGTGTTTAAGGCAGAACAATTATTTAAGGCGCGTCCCCCAGCAAAACGTAGCTCTAGCCGTTTTTTATGCAGTTTTCTGGAGCTTATAACTCTTAAAAAAAAAGATATATCAACCAACAAAAAATACATTAAATTTCTACATACTCTTACCTTCAAAATGGTACGTTTTGTTTTTTTCTTTTTTAAGTAAAATATTTAATTAATCCACTCACAACGAAACCACAGAAATGAGAAATAATTATTGAAAACATGCTACTTCTCCAAAACTAACAATTGTTTTTATTTTGTTTTTACACTAATGGATAAGCAATTTCATAATGAACATTATGGTACGATTTTTTTTTTCAAAAACCCAAAATTTGATTTTATAAAGATTTTTATGCAAAATTCTGAGCGTATTCGCAACCGTATCTATTGACATTCAGTATGCCGCCAGGCCTCGAAGGGGGAACCCGTGTCGCTCGTCACCGCGCCGCGTCGGCTCATGCGCTCGCTCGCTTACGTCACGTCACATTATCAACAGATCTCAGAAGTAATTTCAAGTAATAGATATGGCATTCAATGAAATATTTTTTTATGAAATATTTATTGGTGCGTCCAAATACTTTTGGTCATTATGAATTCAGTTATTATACTCACGTCGATAAATAGGTAGGTACTTTCAACTTTTACTGTGATACAAAATAATATTGGCACGATTACGAAAATGAGCTCAAAATTAAAATCCAAGATGGCGGCTAGGAAAATTTTAGGTTTTTCCGTCATGGGTGTCGTTTTCATGGTTTTTGGGGTCGCTGATTACGAAAATGAGGTCAAAATAAAAATCCAAGATGGCGCCGACGAAAAATTTTGTTTTTTCCGTCATGGGTGTCGTTTTCATGGTTTTTATGGTCGCTGATTACGAAAATGAGGTCAAAATGAAAATCCAAGATGGCGCCGACGAAGATTTTTGGTTTTTCCGTCATGGGTGTCGTTTTCATGGTTTTTGGGGACGCTGATTACGAAAATGAGGTCAAAATGAAAATCCAAGATGGCGGCTAGGAAAATTTTAGGTTTTTCCGTCATGGGTGTCGTTTTCATGGTTTTTGGGGTCGCTGATTACGAAAATGAGGTCAAAATGAAAATCCAAGATGGCGGTAAAGATTTTTTAGGTTTTTCCGTCATGGGTGTCGTTTTCATGGTTTTTGGGGACGCTGATTACGAAAATGAGGTCAAAATGAAAATCCAAGATGGCGCCGACGAAAATTTTTGGATTGTCCGTCATGGGTGTCGTTTTCATGGTTTTTGGGGTCGCTGATTACAAAAATGAGGTCAAAATGAAAATCCAAGATGGCGGCCAGGTAAATTTTTGATTTTTCCGTTATGGCTGTCGTTTTATATATATATATATATATATATAGTCGAAAAACCAAAATTTTCGTCGGCCGGCGCCATCTTGGATTTTGATTTTGAGCTTATTTTCGTAATCAGCGACCCCAAAAACTATGAAAACGACACCCATGACGGAAAAACCAAAAATTTTCGTCGGCGCCATCTTGGATTTTCATTTTGACCTCATTTTCGTAATCACCGACCTCAAAAACCATGAAAACGACACCCATGACGGAATATCCAAAAACCGTCGGCGCCATCTTGGATTTTCCTTTTGACCTCATTTTCGTAATCAGTGACCCCAAAAACCATGAAAACGACACCCATGACGGAAAAACCAAAAATTTTCATGGCCGCCATCTTGGATTTTCATTTTGACCTCATTTTCGTAATCAGCGACCCCTAAAACCATGAAAACGACACCCATGACGGAAAAACCAAAGATCTTCGTCAGCGCCATCTTGGATTTTCATTTTGACCTCATTTTCGTAATCAGCGACCCCGAAAACCATGAAAACGATACCCATGACGAAAAAACCAAAAATTTTCGTCGGCGCCATCTTGGATTTTAATTTTGAGCTCATTTTCGTAATCGTAATATTTGTATCACTGTAAAAGTTGAAAGTACCTACCTATTTATCGACGTGAGTATAGTAACTGAATTCATAATAACATTTCATAAAAAAATATTTCTTTGAATGCCATATCTATTACTTCTTAGATCTGTGAATTTTACTTGTATTCGTATGAAGTTCGCCAGGTGGCGCAAGTAATAGTTTACGAAGTATTGTAGAGGTGGGGTGCGGCAAAGAGGGAGCAAATGCTCAAGGTTATTTGCTCAGGGTACCACCTTAATAGAATTATCGTTTCGCAGAATGTTTAAATGGCCGATTTTTCAATGGCATACTTTTAAGATGGCAGAATTTTATTTGGTAGAATTTTATAAGGCATATTGCCAATTCTATTACAATATTTTTGAACTAATTTAAAATTAAAACCTAAGCTACAAAAGTTAGCGACAGAAACAAATCGCTGCAAAACCGACTCCACGTAGTCTCTTCTGCCCTACCCCGAGAGTGTAATGTAAACCCCATGGAGCACAATGTAAGCCCGGTGCCCGGTGGTGGGTGTTAAAACCATCTGCGACGATATGCTTGCGTGGGACCGCCGGAGCACCGCAGCGCCGGAGCCGTGACAGAAGCCATGCCTGCTGCATGTTACACTTATGTATCAAAAAGATTCTGAACTTTCGGCAATATGATGGTTCTGGAAATGCAGTTTATGCTCAAAGATGATTCTGACTTACAAAATTATACGTTTTGAATTTATGGTAAATGAGTGTACGCCAAATGATTTTCTGCGAAATTAAGATTCTGCCATCCACTGCTATGCAAAATAAAATTCGGATATAAAAAGTTCTACTAAAAAAGGTAGACCCACGGCGACGCAATACGTGTTAGACGGAAACGTCGTGCCGTAACGTAAACGCAGTATCACTACATATTTTAAAACAAAGCCCTCCGCCGTGTCTGTCTGTCTGTCTGTTCGCGATAAACTCAAAAACTACTGCATCGATTTTCATGCCGTTTTCACCAATGCATAGAGTAGTTCTCGAATAAGGTTTTAGTATTATTATAACTTATCGCGATAACCGACATCCCACGCAGGCGAAGCCGCGGGCATCAGCTAGTTGTTTATAATGTCGAAAAAATTTAACACTGTGACGGACGTTGTAGCATTAGCATTCCTTTGCAACACCACTCCTGCATTGCATTGCTCGTTTGCCACTCAAGGCGTCTGAATTACAGCGTTTCGGTAGCGTAAAGCCCGTGTGGCATCCCTCTTACCCGACTTTCACGGCATTCGCGACCGCTACCCGCCTCGGTCGCGGTTCGTCCGCAATTCATTTTACCGAAGCACACCGCGATAAGTACGTAAGAACGTGACTCGACTACAAGATCTAAGTTTACCTTTTCTGCTGAGAACATTAGGCGATTTTTTCTGTCTTAGGAATGAGCGCTATCATAATTGCTTGGTGTTTTCTTTTTCTTGTTTGCTTTTTTTCTGGAACAGTTTAGGTGAGTTTCCTCTATTTTTTTATCTACTAAAAATTTTCAGGGTTCTCACTATCATTGGTGGTCATATTCGACCGCAGCGTTAAGTACATACCGTCTTCATTGTCATATTTTCTCTGGTCTGTGCTAGTCAAGTCGCGGCCTTACACGTGGCCTGTCGTGATGGCTGCTTGGCAATAATATTTGTGGTTATTATAAAATTCTAGGAATCCTGAATTAAGATGGTTTTGGTGACAGAGTTCCTAGAAGTCAAGTTACTTGAAACGTATAATTTATCAAGGACTTCTCTAAAACTGCCCCCAAGGTTAGGTTATTCTTCTAAGATGTCGGGTTGTGTCTTCTAAAAGCTTATTAACTTTAATATTTAGGGATCTTAATGGTTCTTCATTAGCCACTAAAATTCATATTAGCGTAAAATGGGATCATTTAAAATTTATATTATAGCCGGCACCGCTTTAATCTTTGGGTTTGGGGAGAAATGAGACCAAAGTTTGATATTACTATTAAAACATCATGGGTAGAGCCTACCCTGTAAAGTCAATTTAATTTAGTATGTGTTTCAAGCAGTTACACGTTTAAGGTTTCGTAGATAAATGGCGTTTTTGCCATTTTGTGTAGCTTTACAATTTCGTCTTGTCGCAATGTAAAGCAGCCATTTTACTCGGATACTATTGCTGTTTCGAAGAAAATGAGATATTGTGCACAATTAAAACTTTACTTTGGGAAGTGAAGTTGCGAATAAATAATTATAATTAGAATGGCACTCCCCATGCGATAATAATTAATGCAAAAGATTATAATTATGATAAAAGTTTTTAATGGGCATGGTAAACTTTACTATATTTACTGTTTGTTACACATTAACAAAACACACAACAACGTCAACCTGGTAAATCAACGTTATCCCTCAGTGTTACTGATAAATATAATATTATGATGTTTCTAAATAACTTTGTAATACATATAAATGTACCATCCACCTCCATCTATTGCACATGGTCTCGCATATCGCTGATGTCAGGAAGAAATCAGTAAACTTTAACACTACTTCAACAAACAATCTTCCTAGAAATAAAATTACAACACACACAGTGAGTTGACCAAATATTTATAAAGAAAATCTTCGCCGAAATAAATACTGTATTCCCTAGATCCAATTAACTTAGCAATACTCGATAAATACAAAGTCATGTTCCTAGTAATCCCCAAAAGTACTGAACCTTTCAAATTCGCTTACATCATCCATCTTAAATAGACGGCACATTTTCCCCTCTTCACCTGAATGGACAGTCTGTGAAACAAAAAATACTTATTTTTCTTTATATTCAAGTACTAAATTGTTCAGTAAAACTGGGTTTTTATTATGATGTGAGTAATATTTGAAGGCCATATCTTGGAAGGTTCAGACTAAGGACTCCCACACATAAACACGATACGACGTCGCGTCGTACAACGATGCGGCGTCGTTTAACGATACGACGTCGCGTCGTGGAAATCTACGATGAGCATCGTAAAAAAAACACGACATCGTAACGTAATGTGCCACGCACGATGCCGTCGATACAGAAGGGCGGTATTTTAGTTCATTCCGAAAAATGGACCGCTACGCATTCTGAAAAGAATATTTAAATTATTTTGAAATAAGAACCCAAATAAATGTTAATTTGTTCATTAAAGTAACAAGACAACTGCGCAGGATTGCATCGTGAGTTTCTAACGTCACGACGTCGTATCATGCATCGACACGTTACGACGTCGTGTCGTAGTTGTCCACGACGCGACGTCGTATCGTGTTTATGTGTGGGAGCCCTACCATGGATGTCGAAAATAATAATAGACTATAAGTGATGCAGTCGAATGAGTGTGACTGGACATTGGTCTAGTGCTGCTGAACATGAGGTCCAGAGTTCGATACCCGGTTTGGGCAAAGTGTCATTGGGTTTTTTCCATCAGGAATTTGTCAGTAGTCACGGTGTGTGTATTCGTGCTCTGTTGAAGGCAATATACTCACTCGCTATTACATGCGAATCAAATACAACTGGTGAAATGTGGGCGTAACATTAGGTACACCTCTGCCTTACCCCTCCTACAGACTTAGGTGACAACTCATCCGCAAAATATTTCATCCGCGGATGAAACGTAACCCTTTCAAAATTTTAAGGCGACGACTCATCCGCAAATTCGGATGAGTCGTCGCGTAGTTAATATTAATGTGGTCATATCGGCCAAATATACAAACTAGGAAGGGGATACTAGTGTGATTTTTTTCTCACTATTTCTACGATTCAAGGTGGTACGAAATCGTAAAACCAGCGGGGCTCAAGTTTCTCATTCGTTCTATCACACAGTTTAGGGTACAACTACGGCACAAACTACCAGAAGAACAGAAGTAGGAAGGAGGTATTGGAATCTTTAAATCAAATCTAAATTATTCCTTTTTCGGTTTTCTGATGGTCTAGCCCCTTTAGATTCAAAATCTAGAAGTTGTTTATTTTGTCCCAAGTTAAAAGACCGTAAATCACGCACTCAATGTGAATAATGTAAATGTTTTCTAGATTCAGGGCACCAAACAAAAGATTTGTCAAAACTATTAAAATAAGTTATTTTTATTAAATCAAATTGTATTTTAAAAGAGTGAAATAAGTACCCCATAAGTCTATAATAGTTGAATCATATGAAATGTTTATACTTTTGTAAAAAAAAAGATTTTAATTACTGGGGTACTCCAGTAACCCTGGGTACTGTTAGCTGCTGATAGTCGATGGGTACGGTTCTAGGGTTAATATGCACTACGCGACGACTCATCCGAACTTGCGGATGAGTCGTCGCCTTAAAATTTTGAAAGGGTGACATTTCATCCGCGGATGAAATATTTTGCGGATGAGTTGTCACCTAAGTCCTCCTACAACCCTAAACCAAACTACGTTTTAATATTTTTTTAAATTATCTCTCAATTTTGTAAGTATATTTAGAAATTGCAAGTTTACACGAATTTACATGATAATTAGGTACACTTCCACTTGTTTTTTTTTTATTCATTTATTCAAAATCTGTTTCCCAATACAATATAAAAAGTCTGCCAAACTGTAAAACAGTTTGTCGGCAGTTATTCTCAACGTCGATTAGAGTAGGTATCCAAAACTGCCAATGTCCAACAGAAAACGCAGAGCTAATGATTAATGCACCTATTTATATGAAAACACCTTAGCATAAACATAGCAAAAACATGATTCCAAACAAATACCCCAGTGTGCCTTCCCATCTTCTTTTACCTGCAAACTGTCCATAATAAAAACAATATAAACGCGACGCGAAGTAATTTCTCAAGCTAAAGATATCGGGTTCCCAAGATTGCTGTGTGATCTTTGAAGTCTGTGAGGGTTCTGATTTACTGGTCCCCCG
The DNA here is from genome assembly GCA_949316265.1 of Diarsia mendica. Taxonomy (NCBI): domain Eukaryota; kingdom Metazoa; phylum Arthropoda; class Insecta; order Lepidoptera; family Noctuidae; genus Diarsia; species Diarsia mendica. Next base: position 18,992,814 of record OX438896.1, on the reverse strand, counting down.
GGAAAAACCGGGAACACGAAGCCGAGATAAGTAATAACACCCCTATCATATTTTTATAGCACTTTTTGTATTACTGTTTTAAGTAAAAACGGAGATTTATAATGTATCGCAAGTTTTATGGTTGCTGTGGTTGCGTTTTATTAGAAGAGGGAAAAGTTGGAGTTTTTTTGCTAATTTTAGTGAGGGCAATGTTACATCTTAGTGCAGTTTGGATATACACTGGACGCGATTTACAATTGTATAGTAAGCAGACTAAACGAGTCTGTATGCTCATGTGTTTTTTCTATGTAGTTGTTGCGGCCAATTAAATTTTGATATTTGATATCCCCCTCCTGACCGCTTTCGGTCACGGTGGCCCAACTTAGCGGAGATTAGTCATAGACTAACCATTAGCCATCCAGCCATATTTATTTATTTATTTTAATTGGCACGAGAGATATTTGAAATGCACAAGTTAGTGTGTGCTCAGATGCAGGTGCAGTCTCTGTTCCGTTTCTCCCAAACTCCGATGGAACGGCAATCCGAAACCAGCTTAAAGTGTTTTCACGGGGATCTCATACCACCAACTTCCAAACTCCAGGTTACTGAGAAATTTCTAATGGAAAAAACCCAATAGCAATTTTTGCCCGAGTCTAGCCCAAGACCCCACCGTCAGCAGTCGCGCATACAACCACGAAACAAACGGCAATATTTGGAAAGATGGCCATAAACTGCTTTCGTTTCAGGAAAAGAACTTTGTACTACAAAAGTCAAACTCACAAACAAATTATAACTCAACAAACGACATACAACTCTATAGTCAAACTTATTGCTGCTCATAATTGGACGTTAAAACTTGTGCAGTTAAGAACAGTACCGTCTGAACGACGCATAAAGTATCCTCCCATGATATGGTACTGGAGAAAAAGAACCCGTGGGGATGGTAGAATTAAATGTACGCCGCGCTACCCCGCAAAGCATGGACTTATTGGGGCCATTAATATGCAGTGGGGAGCGTGAATTATTTTAATAGGAAGTGTTGAATGTATATTTTTGTTGGGTAGTTTATCCAGTGGTTTTTCATTGTGTAGTGATTTTGGATTTTAGTCTTCTGCAGATAATTTATCTTTTCTAGTGTGTTTGTTCGGTAGTGAACAATTCTGGCAGAGGTAGCCTGCTATTTAGAATTGCAATTAGTGACTGATTAAACCACTTACTGCTTTAATGTTAAACATTTTGGTGTTAATAGTATCTGGTATCCAGCTGCACAGGCTAGCTAGGCTAATGAAGAAAACAGTTTTTGTTCCAATAGTCACCTAACTGCAAAATGTAAGGTTCAAATGAATACACAAATGTTTTAAAAACGATTGTTACAGTGTGTATTTGAACAATGCGAGAAAAAATATATTTAAAAAATCCCGCCGCTCTTCTAGCCCAACAGTTACAGCCGTCATTATGTTTACGCACAATTTAAAGCGGAGCCACCCAGTAATGAATATCGCAGCAGAGATAAATGGATTTGGTGCCAATAGAACCGCTAGTCATTACCGACACTTTTATACAGCTTTTATATAACTCTGCTATAATGTAACGCGGTTTTCATTCGTTTTTATGATTATAGACCTTTTTTGTGAGCTAGGTTATTTGAAACTGGTTAGCATAGTTAATGGTGTGAGTGATCAATGGTCTAAGTGCCAAGAGGTAATTGAACTTGTAAGGTAGATTTTGGTTACTGATTTTCTCAGAACTGGTCACTTTCTGAGTCTCAGAAGTTCCACCTTGGAGTGTGCCAAAGGACAATGGAACGCAGAATTCTGAGTATCAAAAGACAAGACAGGACAGGAGGCTACGGGTCTAGTGGGAAGATTGTAAGATGGCTGGCATCGAGTTTAATGGAAGCCAATCCTAACCCCCTCTCCTATGGTCGATTCACACCGCGGTCCGAAACAGCCTATTCCTAAGAGCTTTTCGGCGTTTCACACCGCGGTCCGAACCACACGTGGTGCGAAATGACGAAACACCCATCCTTTTTTTTTTTTTTTTTTTTTTTTTTTTTTTTTTTTTTTTTTTTTTTTTTTTTTTTTTTTTTTTTTGGTGGGTGGAAAATCATCGAATGACCCCCCCCGCTTTTGGGCAGAGCGAAGGGGAGTGTCAGACTTCTACTGACTAAAAACCGAACCCATGTTCCTTCTTTGCCCTTGCGCCGAGGCCACGTAATCTAGTACTAACATCCTAACGTAGTTATAAAAAATCTGGCCAGCCTTTTTATTTGCGTCGGCTGAATTTTAAGATGTCTTTGTGTGAGTTGATATTGAAATCAGTCTTGTCTTGTCACAAGTTAGTTGTAGTTTTTTTCAAAGAGTTAGCTTTGTTTGTATTTATTTTACTGCCTTTCTCGCACCCAGATTTATTAGCCATCCTTAGTGTTCCCTTCTCATCAAGACACGCACCTCGTATTTATGTACGTATTGTATAACTAGCTTTTGCTAGCGGCTTCGCCCGCGTGAAAATAACGATTTTCCATACAAACTTTCATCCCCTATTTAACTCCCTTCGGGGTTGAATTTCGAAAAATCATTCCTTATTCCTTGTCTACATTATAAAAGGAACCTCTGTGCAAAATTTCAGCTTTCAAGGGTTTGGGTTGGGCGTTGATGAGTCAGTCAGTCAGTCAAGACTTCTCTTTTTATTTATATAGATTAGTGAAGTTTTTCAGAAAGAACAGGTGCGTGGTACCCGCATCCGACGTACGTGTATGATCAGATGTATGGATGTGGACGAAAACAAAAGATTAAATTATCTAAGAATCGGAAGGTGGCGTTCTCTGGTTTCTGCCCCAAGGGTAAAGAGCATGAGTTTATGTTATGTTATGTGTGTCTTATCACAAAATGGTTGTATTTTTTTTGTGTTATTTGATGAGACTCTCACTTACAGCTCAAATTATTCGCCAATATTATTTTTCCATTCTCATTATTTTATCGCTCTAAGTAGGTACTGTTTTAACAGAAATTTAATAATAATAAGGCCAAAACCTACGCCTAAAGGAAAAAAAATACCTGACGTAATTTATTATACCGCTTGCACTCCCACATCGTGATGACGTGTTCAACCAGACCTGTGTTCAGAGGAAAATTAATTAATCTTTAACCTTTCTTTTGTTGCCGATCTCGTGTCCGAATATATCGACGCCCCCAAGGAATAAACCTGTAATATACTATTACTGACTTTTTACTGTTTTACCATTTACGGTATCTATGGGCCGGGATACACGTATGCTATTTTTTTCAAATTTTTTCTGCGGTAATTTCCAACGGTTTTCCTTATAACACTTTTGTTCTTTGGAAATTTTCTATATTTTTTTTACTAGAAAAATAACGAAATACATTATTACAAATTAAATTTAGTGGCTACATTTTGGTAAAGTAATATTACTGTAAAATGTTTCACCAAAATTTCTGGTTAACGCGATTACAGGTTTATTATCGTAAATTTTGTGGTAGACGTTTTCGGTAATGAACTGTTACAGTTATCATCCGGGACATAAATTTAACCAAAAAACGTCCAATTAATGAAGACTAGTGGTCTAGCAAAAAAAAAAATTAGGTACTTAAAAACGCTGGTCAAGCTTACGAAGGTTGTCATAATAAGAATAAGTATCCACAAAAGGTCATGGGTCCTGTGTGTTCATGTAAAATTAACTGTGGCAGCAAAACCTCTTCAGAGAGGCAAGACTTATTTGATAAACTTTTTGATCGAGAACACCAATGGATGTATATTATTAAACATACTAAAACCGAAAATATCAAACGAATGACTCTAGAACTGAAAAATAATCGCACACAGACTATAAAATACTTTTTTCTTTAAATAATTTAGAGATTCTTGTTTGTAAGAAATTTTTCCTAAACACTTTAAAAATTAATGAACAAATGGTATATACAGCAATAGAAAAAAATAAATTAGACAAAGGGATTACTAAGAGGTGAGCACACCAATAGACCTCGTAAAATGAGCTACAGCACAGAATCGAGTATTGAGAAGCATATTTCATAATTTCCTAAAGTAGAGTCTCACTATACAAGAAAAAGCTCAACTCGAGAATATTTGTCACAAGACCTCAACATATCAAAAATGTTTCGTTTGAACACTGAGTGGTTTCCACAGCAAAATTATGTTGAAGTTACGATGGCGACAAAACGTCAATATGAAACCATTTTGAACACAAAATTTAACTACTCATTTTTTAAGCCTAAAAAAGATCAATGTTCAACATGTTTTGTATAGGAGCAAGCCAGTCCATCAGAAAAAAAGTCTTTAGAAGAAAGCTATAGACGTCATTTAAATAGAAAAGAGAGAATTCGGCAAATTAAACATGAAGAAAAAATTAGAATTGACAAAAACGATAGCACGATTGCTATCTTCGGCCTGCAAAAATTGTTAAGTATTCCACAATCTGCTGTAGGCATTTTCCATTATAAACGCAAGTACCCTGTGTACAATTTTACTATTTTTGACGCTCTACGTAAAAAAGGGTATTGCTACGTGTGGTATTACCAAATCGCAAAACGAGGCTGCATAGAAATTGGGAGTTGTTTGTTGCAATTCGGATGGTTGTTATGGCCAAAATAAGAACAGGTTCATTTTTGCCTGGTATGTGTATGCAGCAAAATCTTTAAATTTGTCTATAACGCACAGATTTTTCGAGACTGCACATAGCCAGAACGAGAGCGACTCGATGCATGCCTGTATTGAAAGGAACATGAGAAATAAGTCTATTTACACACCTGATCAAATATGTAATATAATTCTAAACTCCAAAGTCTCGGGAGAAAAATATACTAAGAAAGAATTGGAGCAAACAGATATTTTAGACATAAAAAAATGGTAAATCCTTTGAATTGGCGTCGCGATATAGATGGGAATACGATACGCTGGTCTGATGTAATGAAAATTCATGTATCATCATCCCAACAGGACAAGGTTTTCTTTAAATATGATTATGATGATGCATATTCTGAATTAGATATTTCATATTCATTTCAAACCAAACGACGTGGGAGAAACCCTAAGACAGATGCTTTGATAGAAGATCCTGTATTGGCACGTGCTTATCATCAACCTCTTCCTATAAGCAAGGCGTTGCATACAGATTTACTGTCTTTATGCAATAGTGGAGCGATGGATCCTTAATTTCTGTAGAAAATAGTGACGATCGCGATGAAAATGATGATGCTAATGATAATACCGATTAGTTATTAATGTTTTTACTTGGCTACTTTTTTATACTTTTACTGATTGTAATTTGTGATCTCTATGAGAACTTTGTTCCCAATAAAAGTTATTATTTTAATAAATTTTGTGAGGTTTCTTTAATTATTCCCTCGAAGATACCGACGACAAATTTATTTTACATAATCGGTTTTCAATGATTACGGTATTAAGACTACCGAAAATTTTCTATAAAATACGGGTTACACTACTTTACCCTTTTATGGTTCTTTAAAATTTTACCATAATAAGTCGGTAACTGAACATTACAATCTCTCTCCTGTAATGAAAAACACGTTTAATAATCCAGTAAAGCAATATTATGGCTACGATTTTTAAGAAATTTACAAGAATAATTCGGTAAGTAAACATTACTGGAATAATATTGAAAAGTCAGGATTGTAAGATATCAATATCCTAAAAATTGTATGAAACCATTTTCGGTAATATGTGTTTTGGTGTATAACTAAATCTGTGTATATTTAATAGTTACACCTAATACTATAAACTTTTCGGGTAAAAATTAGCTTTTCCGTCATATAATAATGTTGTCATAATTATCTTTTGTTGAATAGATATACCCCAAAAACACTAAATCATTTTTCCTGTAAAATTTGATTTTTGCGATTACGGGTTTATTCCCCGGGGACGTCGATATGTACTAACCTGTGCCCGAAAATAGCTCCTGTTAATGTTTCTTAGTAAAATTAACGTATGGACCATGTTCCTAAAGCCTTATTTATGGCAGGCTATTATTAACTTCGTCTCGTTATAGTTTGAGAGCTGGTTACTATTTTGGGCACCTAATACATTTTGAGGTCTTTGAGGTTTAGTGTTAGGTAAGTCTGAGAGGTATGATTTGAGATAATTATGTAATTCATTTCTATCAGTTTTCTCGTATATTTAGATTGAGGAATTTCGCAGGAGTTTACAAACTTAAACTCAAAGCATTTATTTCAATTAAGCCATTACAGGCACTTTTGAAAGTCAGAAAAAAAAAAACGAACGAAACTACGAGCGTCATTCCGAAAGCCACCACGCCGAACCACACGCCACAGAATGCCCCCAACAACGAACACTGCGAGCACGAAAGCACGCAGCGACGCACACCGCAACAACGAATGCACGACACCCCGAATCACGGAACCACGAATGCACGCCGCAACGCGCCACCGCCGCACCGCAGTTTTGATTGAGAACCTCTTATACATTTTAAAACTGCCCAAAGACAAACACCCATGGCAGAACAATTTTACATAGTATGTTTACTGTGTAGTCTTTAATAGAAAATGAAACCCATCGTTGATTTGAAATCAATGTTACTTCTTTGAGGAAACAATTACTTTCAACTTAAAGACTCAGCATAAAACCTGTAAAATAAAATTCCCACTATTGGGATGCAAGCTACCTCACTGTGAGAGATGCTCCCTAGATATAACCCACCACGCGGACCCAGTGCAGGTTGGTAGATGTCACATTTTTTTTAATTTTGTTTCATAAACATTCCAGCATCTTCACAATATTTACCTACAGTGTTTTTTAAACTAAGGTTACTTTAAACATACCTCTTGCAATTAATGACCAGCTCCTTGACTACTCGTATTAGGCTACATTCACCCACGTTATATTTGCCACATGAATTTTTTATACGTATGTCGGTGGCTAACCGTTTGTGCGCCTCCCACGCTATGCAAACAATATGAAATTATATTTATATCAATGTACGAGTGAATTTTACAGGTTTTGTATTTTTAAAGCCCTACCAGTGAATTAATGTATTGCAAATAAAAATGGCTGCCCTCTGGTAGTACCAAGGGATCTTTATATTTAGTTATGTAAAGGTATTCCATTGGGATTATCAAGTTTTGATGGCTGTAAAATAAATAAGCAGCGTATTTCAAGTGAAATAAAGATAGACTTATGTTTGCATACCACTTACTAAAAGTGAAGAAGTGCTATAGGCTTTCATTTGGCCGTAGCTCATCAGATGTGAAGCGATGATGTGGCTGAGGAATTACAGGCTTGCCTAGAAGAAACTGATAGTACTCGCACTTTTAATAGATCCAGATTACAATTATCGGGAAACGGAGAAACCAACAGTGAAATCCACAGACTGGCTGTCAGACTTCCAGGCCATTGACTATCCATACCTAAAAATAGGTCAACACTGTTCATCTGACTTTCAGGAGTTACAGTAGTTTGGGAATAGTGTGGCGGACTTGACTACCCGTAACGACTATCAAATATATACAAATTACAGCTGGGACCAAAGACTTAGCGTGCTTTGCGTAGTACGCAGGTAACTCGGTATGTAATAGGTAGTAGTTACCCATACACAGACCAACCTAATTAAGCGCGGCTTAACCTTGAAGATTGAGCGGCTATAATTGTTATTGAGCACGAGCTTCTCATGAAGCGCAAGCTCCTTCATAAATCAGTACCAAAATTCATGTACCTATCCCACCATTTAATATGACACCTTCTAAATCATTTCCACAATAAAGCAAGACAGAGAACTTTACAATATAACACCGTAAATCCTACAAGTAAGAATTCATAGTGAAAATGAACAACCGACGTTCCGTACTCCGTAGAAGTTGGACGTTTTCAACTTTCTTATTAAAAATTCGGTTTGAAAACTTTTAACGGTTAATAGAATTTTAACCGCTGCAATGATTAACTTACGCTCCGTATTCCGTAGGTACGTCTCGCCTTTTAGATTCTGAATAGTTTCGGTCGGAATTCATTTTAAGAAGTACGTTTGGAATGATGAATGGGAGATAATTATGTTCGTTGAAAGAAGGTGGTTTAGTTTTACTCCGTAGTTTCTGTGTTTTGATTAAGGAGATGGTTTTATAAAAAAAAGTAGATGGGTTTTTTATTGCTCTTGACCTCAGTTACGCCTGATTGTCAGCGTTTGATGAGGTGTATGGTGGAACGGGCGTGCCCAAAAGATGCCTGTTTACTTTTGCTTTGAAAACAGATGAATTAATTTTGAGAGGACAGACAAATACCGCTCGAGAGTTCCACACTTTGACTGTTCACATTATAAACGTGGAAAAAAAACGCTGAGTACGGGTACTTCTGCTACTCTGGTGGCAAAAGGGTGATGGTAGGATCGGGTTGTGGAGCTTCAGCTCACACCCTCCAAAAGATAGTCTCTAGAAGACCGACAGACAGATGGTTCAATATTTGTTGTAATTTTCCTATAATATGAAAATTCTCATTATTGTTTTCTATTTCTAACGCTTGAAAATATTCAGAACTTGATCTATTTACTGGAATGTCTTGAGTACGCATAGAACTGTGCGCTCTAGGTTAAATACTGGTAACCAGTTGCATCCGTTTAAACTGGAAGCCAACTTGGAGTACTACTCGGTCACATTAACGAGACGCTTGGCGTTGTAACAATAATGTCCAAAAACAATATAACAACAACAGAAAACTAGCCATATTATTGACGCGCGAATCAGTAACAATGATGCTAACCGAACTGCAATAATTTGGCTAGTTTTCTGTTGTAGTTTTCCAGTCTACATAGTTTGGAAAAGGCAAGGCAAATACTGACACAATACATAACTAATCACAAACTACATCCCTACCCAGTTAAAGAAAATAGACATTACAATAAAAACTACAAGTCATCATCATAAAACTCTCTAATCACCTAAAACAAAGACCTAAAGCGAAACAGAAGAAAAACTGTGACTATCTAGTGAAAAATGTTAATTGATGCAATCTTAATGAGCTTGGAACATTTACCGTTTCCTACAAGCTTTACCTTCGCCACTAATTCGAAATATCTACTAGTAAATCTTGGCAAACAATAGCTATTTATTCACCAAGGGGAGTAAGGCACAGATTACTAATCGAGGGTGCATTTGAGGCCCGACGCGAAGCGGAGGGCCGTGAACCACACGAGTTTAGTAATCTGTACTTACCCTCGAGTGAAATATACTGCTTTATACTACACTTAGCTTGTTTTTCACTTTTCCACTGCATAAATATTTCATATTCCTTCATATATTTCATCTTGGATTTTCCAGGCAAGAGATTACTAACAATGTCTTTAGCATCTGCTATTATGTCAGGTGGAGTTGTTGTTAATAAATTGCTATCATTGTCACTCATTTTAAATTGTGATTTACACCGCCAAACTTTAAAATTTACCAAGAAAATTGTTTCTACAAAATACGTCAACCAACAATAAGTTCTTTTTTTTTCTTTAAATTTTAGCACGTCAAACAATTTTCACGCCAAAAGACGTTAAGCCGCGTCCCCACTAGAGCCGCACGGCACGCGAAGCCGAGCCGTGCGGCTTTGTGTGGGGACGCGGCTTTAGAGAAGGTAAAAAACGCCCCGTTTCGCAGGTTCCAACTTATTCGCGTGTTAAAGCGAGAGAGTGTTATAAATCTCTCGCTCTATCGCATATAGGTTTGAAGTTTTCCGGCCCTACCGGAATGTAGAATGTATGCTACCTGCTTTAAAAGTTCTAGTGGCCAGTACTTTTTATGGTAAAATTAAAAAACTAAATCGTTTGATTACCAACGTCATCAAGTCTTAAAAAAAAAAAACAAAACGCGTTAGTAATGAATCCATTATTACCCTGATCTTCAGGGCAGTAATGAAATTCCATACAATATAACTGCCTAGATTTTTGAGAAGGTTTAATGAACAGCTTTCAACCCGTATAGTGGGGTAGTATTGGTACACTTACCAAGCAAGTGTAGTATAAATGTTCTTTGGAGCATATGGGCTAATTAGAGCACCGTCTTGCCTTTTTTGAATCAGCATGCAACGTGAGTAATGTACGGTTGACAAAATAGAGTGGTGTGCAGGCATCAAATAAATATTAATGCGCTTTATGAGCAGTCTGACTTTTTGTGCGACCAGTAGATACGTAGGTACCTGGACAGCCCTTTTTTTTGGTGGATGGGAAAGTATCAAATGACTCCTCCCGCTCTGGGCAGAGCGGTAGGGAGTGTCAGACTTCTACTGACTAAAAACCACCCATGTTCCTTCTTAGCCCTTTGTGTCGAGCGAATAACCCGCAGCCCCGACGGGATCTGACTGTTTGAGCGTTCTTTTTCTTCTCGATTTGATAACTCATGTTTTGTCCGACTAGCACGTAGCAACCTGGACAGCTCTATCATTCGTCATTCAAGTCCTGAAGGGTGCAGTTTTGCTTTAAAACGCACTCACGATACAGGACAAATTATTAATAGTAAAAATAATTTCAACATCGATAGCAATTGTTGCACTTTAAAGGTGACAATATATTTCAAATTAGCAGCCCACACACCTATCGTTTTTGTGAACTGTACATGAGGGGTAGTTAGTGACGCAAAAAGGTTGTTCCTGTGCGGTAGGATTTATGAAGGATAATAAAATTATTATGAGGGAAATAATTAGAAATATGTAATTAGTTTGGTAGACTGGATCCTGAGAAGTGCGCTGTTGCGTAACTTTGTAAAGGTATTCGTGTGGATATATTATAATATCATATACCTGTGCCAGAAGACTAAATAATAGGGATAAGGGCAAGTAGTTCATTTTAATAAATCTATATACGATAATATTTTAAAGAGGATGGATTTGTATTATTGTATGTAAAGAATAAACTTAAAAGCTACTAAACCGATTTGAAAAGTTCTTTCACCGCTAGTAAGCTACACTATCCGTGAATGACATAGGCTACTTTTTATCCCTGTATTTCCACGGTAACGGGAACTACGTGGGTGAAACCGTGTGATGTAAGCTAGTTCATTATACGCCAAAACAAAGTTTTTATGAACACTTCCACTATTGCCAGCTTCCTTTGCTGCCGACACTCTTCGCCAACACAACTGTCATCATTCTTCTTCTACCCTATTTCACTATTACTCGCACTCAATGATATTATAAAGAAAGATACGCCATGTTCATACTGAATGGCGTTCAGATATCGTTGCGTTCTACGACAGGGATAGATAATACGGAACGTTTAAGATAAAAAAACAACCGACTTCAAAAACACCAAAAAGAGAAAAATAAACTTCAGAAGAAAAATCAGCTTCTGAAGTCGGTGACATTTGTTTGTTTGATTTTATTTTTTTGCCACCGACTTCAGAAGCAGATTTTTCTTCTGAAGTTTATTTTTCTCTTTTTGGTGTTTTTGAAGTCGGTTGTTTTTTTTTTTGCAAAAAAGTTTTTTTTATTTTTTCATTTTTAGTTGTAATAAGTACCTATATTTTATCCTATACAAATATTTACTATGCATTTAACATTCAACCAAGAAACCTAACCCTAAACCTTCAAGATTCCCCTATTTTTGCTTTCAACTCATAACCGTTGAGGAGTAGTATACCTTCCATTATCAGCTCATCAACATGAATACAAGTGATGACTGCTAGATGCGAATACTTGCCAGAAAAAGCACGTAAATTCATAAAACAACAAAAAAAATGTGTATTGTACACATCTGCATACCCCCTCAGAGCATACAGGCGTGATGTTACGTCATGATAATGTATATTCAATTAACATCCAAGCGATTCCAGCAATTACGACAGATTTGCCGTCTATTTTTGAAGAGTTCCATTGTATATCTCCGAAGATCAGCACCAGATCTTCACCAAAAAAAAATGGGACCACCTCAGAAGTATACTCTTTCAAATAAAAAAAAAATTGATAATCGGTCCACAAATGGGGGAGAAATCAGGTAACATACATAAAAAAAAATAAAAAAAAAATACATACACACGAACATAGTAACCTCCTTTTTTGAAGTCGGTTAAAAAGAGATAGCTAGTTACTAAACTACACCAATTGCCGTAGTTTGTCCTCAACAATTTGTGCGTGCTAATGCGATATCTACCTCTTTTTATTTATAATATCATTGCTCGCACTGCACACAGTTCATCCATTGTTGCTATAGTCTTCCTCTACTTTTATCTACAGTCATACCCAAAACTTTCCGCACGACATTATCCAGCAAACCATCCACATCAAAAACAAATGAAACAAAACAAAAGAAAGAAAAAACAATAACTCAGCAAGTCAACACACACCAAAAATCTTCTATAATCGGATAAAGGGCCGAGATTCCATGACGTCACCCTTTTGAAAGGCCAAACAACATGTCGGTATAAGAAAACAACACATCACGGCTCATTTACTCTCATTATACGTGTAATTAAACACGAAAGACAAATAAGATTGTGTTGCTCTTAAAAGATTCGCCAAATAAAATAAAAGATCTTGAGAAAATAGTGTTGAAGTTTCGCTAAATGTTTTTGTTGTTGATCTAGGTGGATAGATGAGATCAAAGTGTTTATAGAGTATGTTTAGATTCTTATAAAAATACGTTTATTTAATTCAGATATTTTTTTATATTTACTCGTAAGTAAAGAGATGAGAGTGATAACAAATTGGGCGTGAATGAAAGAAAATGATGTTGACGATGATATATAATTTTATTTTTGTGATTAAAATTTGTGGTGGCCAAGGTTAGGCCATAGAAACCAGGGCCGTCCTAAAGCTTGTTGGGTTCCTACGACATCCTTAAGGTTGCGGGAAACACCTGGATGAGAGACGCACAGGATCGGGACGCGTGGCGGAAAAAAGGGGAGGCCTATACCCAGCAGTGGGTCATTCCGGGCTGATATGATGATGATGATTAAAATTTGCAAGATGTTAGTACATCATCGTTCTGTTACCCTCATTTAAATTTATTTGGGTAGAGCAGCATGTTTTTTGAAGTTCATTTTGGTAATTCTTTAATCAACTTCAAACCTATAGATCAGTTTGAAAACCAAGGACAATGCAGTGGATAACTATTTTAAGGTGGAAGTACCAGAATCAAATCAAATTATCGATACGAAAGAAATAAACAAATATTTTAGAAACCTTTTTTTACCGACTTCAAAAAGGAGGAGGTTCTCAATTCGTCCGAACTTTTTTTTTTCAATTTCCAATTCAACCTTACCCCTCACGCACTTATCCCCAAAGAAAACTCTCTCTTAAATCAACCATAAAACATCACAAATTCATTAACCCACGTTCATTTACCAAAGTTCCCAAAGAAAAAACCTTACTGCACTGCAGAACTTCCATAATGCAGGATAAAGTGTTCAAAGTTTAAGCCCGACTCACCTATCGCTGTATGCAAAGTGAATATTTAAGGGCCGTCGAGGGTTTGCAGCTGCATGCCGTGATAAAACTGAACAAGATGCTCGTAATTCTGATACTTAAGTGCATGCTTGGTAAAGAATAAGAATTGGTTGGTTTAAGGAGCTTAGGGATTGTGCACACTGTGTGATTTGTGAAGTTTTTGAGTAACAGAATGTAATAAATTAATGAATGAGTTTCTTTTAGTTTTCCGTAGTCAACAAGGAGCCCTTATAGTGTCGCCATGTCCGTCCATCTGTCCGTCTGTCTGTCTGTCCATCGATGTATGCAAAGTGAATATTTAAGGGCCGCCGAGGGTCTGCAGCTGCATGCCGTGATAAAACTGAACAAGATGCTCGTAATTCTGAAACTTGAAAGTGTGCGCTTGGTAAAGAATTGGTTGGTTTAAGGAGGTTAGGGGGAGTGCATATTGTGAGTTTTGGAGTGATTGAAGTGAATTAATTGATGAGTAGAGTTTTTAGTTTATTCTAGTAACTAACTGCCGTACTCAGAAACGTTTAATGATTATTTAAGCTGTCATTTAGTAAAGATTGGCATACAAACCCTTCAGTAAAGTGTCCAAATCTTTACTAAATAATATCTCTGAGTTCGGCAGTTAGTTGTTTAAACTAGAATTATGTTTAAAAACGATACTCATGCATTATTTATCTTTCTACAAACAGGTCATTTATATTGCCTTCAAGAACGCCGTCAAAAAAAACAGTTTTTATTCCAAATCCCTTTTTGTAAACCTTTTAAAAAAAGAAAAGTAGCTACAAACTTGTCAGTTCATCTTTACCTATTCCTACTTTAAATTACTTATAAGTTGGGATACAATTAATTAATCTAAAACGATTTTCAATAATTACTTCCACAAAAAAGGGGAGGCCTATACCCAGCAGTGGGTCATTCCGGGCTGATATGATGATGATGATTAAAATTTGCAAGATGTTAGTACATCATCGTTCTGTTACCCTCATTTAAATTTATTTGGGTAGAGCAGCATGTTTTTTGAAGTTCATTTTGGTAATTCTTTAATCAACTTCAAACCTATAGATCAGTTTGAAAACCAAGGACAATGCAGTGGATAACTATTTTAAGGTGGAAGTACCAGAATCAAATCAAATTATCGATACGAAAGAAATAAACAAATATTTTAGAAACCTTTTTTTACCGACTTCAAAAAGGAGGAGGTTCTCAATTCGTCCGAACTTTTTTTTTTCAATTTCCAATTCAACCTTACCCCTCACGCACTTATCCCCAAAGAAAACTCTCTCTTAAATCAACCATAAAACATCACAAATTCATTAACCCACGTTCATTTACCAAAGTTCCCAAAGAAAAAACCTTACTGCACTGCAGAACTTCCATAATGCAGGATAAAGTGTTCAAAGTTTAAGCCCGACTCACCTATCGCTGTATGCAAAGTGAATATTTAAGGGCCGTCGAGGGTTTGCAGCTGCATGCCGTGATAAAACTGAACAAGATGCTCGTAATTCTGATACTTAAGTGCATGCTTGGTAAAGAATAAGAATTGGTTGGTTTAAGGAGCTTAGGGATTGTGCACACTGTGTGATTTGTGAAGTTTTTGAGTAACAGAATGTAATAAATTAATGAATGAGTTTCTTTTAGTTTTCCGTAGTCAACAAGGAGCCCTTATAGTGTCGCCATGTCCGTCCATCTGTCCGTCTGTCTGTCTGTCCATCGATGTATGCAAAGTGAATATTTAAGGGCCGCCGAGGGTCTGCAGCTGCATGCCGTGATAAAACTGAACAAGATGCTCGTAATTCTGAAACTTGAAAGTGTGCGCTTGGTAAAGAATTGGTTGGTTTAAGGAGGTTAGGGGGAGTGCATATTGTGAGTTTTGGAGTGATTGAAGTGAATTAATTGATGAGTAGAGTTTTTAGTTTATTCTAGTAACTAACTGCCGTACTCAGAAACGTTTAATGATTATTTAAGCTGTCATTTAGTAAAGATTGGCATACAAACCCTTCAGTAAAGTGTCCAAATCTTTACTAAATAATATCTCTGAGTTCGGCGGTTAGTTGTTTAAACTAGAATTATGTTTAAAAACGATACTCATGCATTATTTATCTTTCTACAAACAGGTCATTTATATTGCCTTCAAGAACGCCGTCAAAAAAAACAGTTTTTATTCCAAATCCCTTTTTGTAAACCTTTTAAAAAAAGAAAAGTAGCTACAAACTTGTCAGTTCATCTTTACCTATTCCTACTTTAAATTACTTATAAGTTGGGATACAATTAATTAATCTAAAACGATTTTCAATAATTACTTCCACACTACGTTCTCTAAAAATATAATGAACACTAACATGTTTTGCCAAAGTCACTAATCATTTCGTATTTCACCCGACAATATTATTATGTCAACCCTGTCATACACACAATGCACAGATGTAAACAGACCTTAACGCCTGTTACAACTTCTCAAGGATAACGGCTCGATCCTTGGGACTTTCACATGTTTTGTCAACAACATCACATTATTATTAAATGCAAAGTGATTTTATTGATCAGAGAGCAAATAAACTGGAGTGAACTTTTAGAAAATATTCTAACATTTTTATGCTTGGAAAAAGTTTATTCGTTTTGATTCGACACTATGTAGATAGCTGCTGTCTGTGTACACAAATATGAAGATAAATACATGTGTATGTAGTTGCTTTGTGTAAATTATTTCATCACCACTGCTCTCAAAACGGTGAAGGAAATCATCGTGAGGAAACCGGCATGTCCTAGAACCAAAAAATTCGAAGATATGTGACATCTACCAATCCGCACTGGGCCCGCGTGGTGGATCCCGCCCATCTGTCTCTTAGAGAGGAGGCCTGAGTCCCTGAAGTGAAAACATTATACTTAGGCTGACGATGATGATGACATGTTTATTAATGCGAAACAATAATATGGTTATACTATTTGGTGCACGTCTCCCAAAGCCTTCTGGGATTCCAGACGTGATAAATAAGAGAGTTTGAGGTTTTTTTGGGATATAATTTCATCAGCGCACACTCCATATCGATGACGGGAACATCTCCCACGGCGACTAGGACGAGAGGATCTCTCCCTCTCTCGTTCCACCATCTCCTTGGCTAGTATCACTGCTTCGCAAAAGGAGGCAACGGCTTCCTATTCTCATTTGTCCCGGACCTTGGCATGTAAACAACAGGGGCCGGTAGCATTCGTAGCATACGTTTAACTCAATCATGAAATGCTCTTATTCCACATGAAATAATTATGGTAACCGAGGCTGAGAGTGGCCTACGCTAACTCTGCCAATACCCTGTCTGTTTTCAATGTATAGCTTACAGGGTTACTTAATTTACTATTAATTGCCATCGTGGTGAAAGGATTAGCCAATCGACAGAAGTCAATTGCCCAGGGTGCGCCGGACGTACCAGAGAATAGAAAGATACGTCGCTCGGGGAGGCTCCTTTCTTGCACCACTATTAATGGCTTAAGGTTGATGTTCACGGTAGGGCGCGAAAATTCAAATTTTCTTACGTTTTTATCGATTTGCAGGCCAGTGATAGGTTGTATGTTGATGAACATTTGATTCGCGGCTGTAAGACATATGTAGTTACAGAATTATAATCATCAAAATCATTAATACAACCCTCCGAGCTCATGTAACTCCCAAGAATGATTATTTCATCAAAAGGTCATTCTTGAGAGTTACATGAACTTGGAAAAAACTTAAAATTGCAAAAAACTTAAGAAAATTTGAATTTCGCGGGCTGGTTGAAGGATTCACCTTAAGCTGTACTAGACGTAATCTATATTATAAAAGAAAGTCGTGTTTGTTACAACACTTATAACTCAAGATCTGCTGGACCAATTTTCATGGTTTTTGATTCGTTGGATTTGTCTCCACCCCGAATAGCAGAATACATCTTAAAAACAACGAAAAAAAAAAAACACTATTTATAACTCAAGAACGGCTGGACGGATTTAGCTGAAAATTGGTAGGGAGGTAGCTAAGAACCAGGAGAAGGACATAGAATACTTTTTATTTTTTTTATTTTTTAGGTATAGTAGTAGGTAGGTAGGTAGGGTAGTAGGTAGGGTAGTAGGTAGGGTAGTAGGTAGGGTAGTAGGTAGGGTAGTAGGTAGGGTAGTAGGTAGGGTAGTAGGTAGGGTAGTAGGTAGGGTAGTAGGTAGGGTAGTAGGTAGGGTAGTAGGTAGGGTAGTAGGTAGGGTAGTAGGTAGGGTAGTAGGTAGGGTAGTAGGTAGGGTAGGTAGGTAAGAAAAACGCATTGCAACGCATGCGCGGGTTCAGCTAGTAAATAAATAAATATGAATAATAAATACAGCAATCATGACTGCTCTTATGTACATGAAGGCGCGTTCCTAGCGCCATCTAGTAGGATTAATTGAAGACCTTATTTTGACATTGACAGACTGATTTGAACGAATGAAAATTGTGTGGACGAGAGTGACAGCGGGGCTGTCACTCTTGAGAAACGTCAAGAACGTCAAAAACCACCGGACTCGTTCAGTTTGAAACGAATAGTGGCGTGGGCTAGACGGTTACGACGGATCGCTTAGGTCCTAAATCTTAATCCGTATTCATCCGAGTTAATAAGTGTGATTATAAGACTGCTGATTGAAGACGTGTCTACTTATTTCTAAAATACCTCGTGCTATAACCCACTTTACGATGAGTGATTCTGATACTGGTACCCACGTGCCTTCATCAGAAGTGGGATCTGAATCTCACTGCGCACAATGTTCGAGATCCAGCAGCGGAATATAATGCAGTTGATCGAGGCTATCAGAACACCAGCCTCATCATCCAAGATCGCTCTGCCAGAAATCAACCCATAGCAGTCAAATTCTGATCCACGTTCAAGTGCAAGTGCAGGTGCAGGTGCAAGTGATAGTGAAAGTGAAAGTTGATAAAAACACCAAATCTACCAAACTTTGACTTGATTTGAATCGTTTCAAAGGACGGAATGTTCCTACATGCAAATGTCGTGTGTGTGCGTGTGTGTGTCATGTGATTGCCACCAGTAAGGGAAAAAATGACTTCAACGGGTACCCCTAAAAAAAAAAAGTGATTTGTTTCCGTTATGGTGAAAGTGGGCCTAACTCATCTAATTGTCATCGTGGCAATTCCGGCACGGGCTATGCGGCGCGTCCTCTGCGGGCTATGCGGTGCGTCCTCTGCGGGCCATGCGGTGCGTCCTCTGCGGGCCAAGGCGCGTCCTCTGCGGGCCATGCGGTGCGTCCTCTGCGGGCCATGCGGTGCGTCCTCTGCGGGCCATGCGGCGCGTCCTCTGCGGGCCATGCGGTGCGTCCTCTGCGGGCCATGCGGTGCTTCCTCTGCGGGCCATGCGGTGCGTCCTCTGCGGACCATGCGGCGCGTTATCTGCGTGCCATGCGGTGCGTCTTCTGCGGGCCATGCGGCGCGTCCTCTGCGGGCCATGCGGCGCATATTCTGCGGGTCATGCGGCCCATGACAGTGGAAGCGGCACCGTCACCGAGATGGCGCGTCGACAACTGTCAAGTAGCTGGTGCTTGCGGGCAGTGGCAACAATCTGGTGAGTCGTTTCCATTTTACTATGTTAGTGGAGCCGAGTGTTCTCTCATAAAGAAAAGCTTATTTCAAAGGTTTTAAGGGTTGCTACACCAATTAATCAGTTGTTAGATTGATAGGGTTAGGTAATTATGACGTATTTAGTACCAAACAGGTTCTGAGTGAGGTTGAGTCGAATCACTTAAGGGCGACCGATGTTTTAAAGTCACTATCCGGCAATCGTACATAAGTACCTACGCACACAACCGTAGGATGCCAACCTGTGAAGTTTCAACAGAGTAAGACGTAATAAATGATGTGTGAAGGAACCTCGAGAGATTATGATTACGCTTGTTGGTTATTTGGTCAATCCGCAGCCACAAGATGCAGTCGCAACTGCGTGCGTTGTCGTTCAGGGCGTGATGAGCGGCTTGTGGTGGGGTTGAGACCTGGGTGAGCCTGTGTGGCACCCTTGCGCCTGTGTGGCACCCGTAAGCCTGTGTGGCACCCGTGCGCCTGTGTGGCACCCGTAAGCCGTAATCATAATTTCAAAGTTGTTGAATTTTAAGTTGATTTAGACTATGTTGAACTCAAGTCAAGTCAAGATAGTTGTGTAGTGTTTACGATTTGTTTTTTTTATTTTAATCTTAAATGACTAACTAACAACCTGGTACCTAAGTCAGGATAGACGAGTATGAAAGATTCCTCCAAGTAATGTGAGTTAAAGCCTAATGTAGAAGACGGTGAGGAAGGTGCCTCCACCAGCAAATGGAACACATACCATGGCTATCTTGGTTAGTCGCGGTGCACGCACTGGTCTGTAGTCGTAACTGCAACTCAGAGTGGGGTTGTTCAGAGCGCGATGGGCAGCCAGTGGTGTGGCGGGGACCTGGTGTTGGTCGTATCACATGAGGTGATTTGTACTAGATTACGTGGCCTCGGCGCAAGGGCAAAGAAGGAACATGGGTTCGGTTTTTAGTCAGTAGAAGTCTGACACTCCCCTTCGCTCTGCCCAAGAGCGGGGGGGGTCATTCGATGATTTTCCACCCACCAAAAAAAAAAAAAAAAAAAAAGGTGATGACGATATGGGCGGCAATAGTTAATGGTCACTAGTTGCAGGCCATGAGTGGTGTGTTTCCTTTTTGAAATTTGATTTATGAGATGAATTATGAGGCTTGGAGGAACCTTCTGTGTTTAAGTTGTTGAAATGGTTTACTTAAAGCTTGTTCGGTTATTGAAAGTATCATTGTAATTAAACTTTACGGTCAGGTCGGCCAAGTTTTCAAAAAAAATGCTTCAAAGTTGGTTATTTTGTTACAGATACACACGAGGACGTGTAGCTCGTCAGACTGGCCGTGTCGTGGATAACGATATCGTTTTAATAAAAGTTCACAGTTTATACAGACTGTAACTCGTTAAAGGCATCTAAATCAAAGGTCGATTTGACACCCCGCGTTCATAGGTGGTGGGCCATGCTTCAAGCTTACGACTTTGATATTGTATATCGTGAGGGGAAAAGCATGGAACACGCCGATTATTTATCTCGAAATCATTTACCTGAGATCGCAACTCCAGAACATTGTTCAGATAAGTTCGAAGCTTCTCCTAGTTCTGCTCGCATAAAGAAATCTGTTAAGTTCGTAGAGTTGCATGCAGGTTGGTTGTCTGTCGAGCAAAAGCGTGACGCTGAAATTCAGGACATTATAAAGAAATTTTCGGACGGTGACTTACCGGAGAATGTTGCACAAACGTATGACGTTAGGAATGGTATTCTATACCGGAAAATTAACCGCAATAAAATTGTTTCCTGGTTACCTATAGTACCTCGCTCATTAGTATGGACACTGATCAGTCACATTCATTCCGAATTCAACATTTAGGCCCCGATAAGACTGTCGATAAAATTTACGAGCTATACTGGTTCCCCGAGATGTCGAAAAGTGTTCGCCGGTTTGTCGACTCATGCATTATATGTAAAGCTTCGAAAGGTCCCTCAGGTGCCCAACCAGTAAGACTTCACCCCATTCCTAAAGTGCCAACTCCTTGGCACACGCTGCACATTGATTTCACTGGAAAATTGTCGGGTAAGAGTGACCAAAAAGAATACTGTTCTGTCCTTATTGATTAATTCACCAAGTACGTTCTGTTAGAACACACCACCTCTTTAGATGCATCCAGTGCCATTATGGCACTGAAGAAAGCTGTTTGTTTGTTCGGGGCTCCTAAACGGATCGTAGCAGATCAGGGTCGCTGCTAAATTAGTAATGAATTTAAGAAATTTTGTTAGGATCACCACATTGACCTTCACTTCATCGCCACTGGCTCAAGTAGAGCCAATGGTCAGGTGGAAAGAGTAATGCGAACTCTAAAATGTTTACTTACGATCATTGAAAATGACCCTCACAAAAATTGGCGCAATGAGTTAGGCAATGTGCAACTTGCTCTAAATAGTACTAGGTCTACCGTCACGAAATATACCCCAACTGAATTAATGTTTGGAGTTCAATCGTACTCGATAGGAATTTCTAAGCTTTTAACTGGAGACGGTCCTCACGATAGCTTAGATTTAGAAGCGATACGCTTAAATGCCTCCAAGAATATAGAAAAAGCTGCTAACGCTGAGACTATTCGTTTTAATCGCGGTAGAGCTATGGTAAAGCCATTTGATAAAGGTGGTTTTGTTTTCGTGAAAAGTTCGGAACGCAATCAGACGAAACTTGACCGAAAGTTTAGAGGACCTTTCGTGATCACTAATGTTCTGGAAAATGACCGCTAATATGAGTTAAAAAGTGTTGACGGTTCATGCCGTACGTTGAAGTATTCGCACGAAAATTTGCGTTTGGTGTCGGGAGGTCACGAGGGCTTAATCGAGTTGGCTGAAGGTATTATGAATGACGAGGAGGCCGAGAAGGCGGTAGATGTGAGGCATTATTGATACCGATATTGAGACTATGTCGGCTCGCAGTGTTGACTGCAGATTCCGTTACTCTGACTGCATCGTCTGAAACGCTTACGGTACCTTCTGAAACAGGTGTTGATTCGGAAGATGAAAATCCTGTGACCTTTGACGTAGAAGTAGACATCCACCGAGTATAGTGTTCAGACCCTCAGGTACGTTCAGATTATGTGATTCACATGTGGGTGTTGTTGTCCGGTTTCGCCCGTTCGTTGGTAACTCGAAAACTCAGAGACGAGATGTTGTCCGGTCCTGGCTAGAGTGCTAGCAGGTTCGTAGGGACGCATGCGTCTGTGTGTTACGAATGGATAGTATTGTCCGGGCTTAGTGTTGCTAGCCGAAGGGACGTATGAGTCTAGTTCGTTGACGTCGGTGATGGCTAGTCGAAGGGACGGTGTTGTCCGGTCTTGCACTAGAGGCAAGTCGAAGGGACGCATTTGTCCGGGCTACGCATCATATGAGTTAGCTGATGGCTAGTCGAAGGGACGGTGTTGTCCGGTCTTGCACTAGAGGCAAGTCGAAGGGACGCATTTGTCCGGGCTACGCATCATATGAGTTAGCTGATGGCTAGTCGAAGGGACGGTGTTGTCCGGTCTTGCAATAGAGGCAAGTCGAAGGGACGCATTTGTCCGGGCTACGCATCATATGAGTTAGCTGATGGCTAGTCGAAGGGACGGTGTTGTCCGGTCTTGCAATAGAGGCAAGTCGAAGGGACGCATTTGTCCGGGCTACGCATCACGTGAGTTAGCTGATGACTAGTCGAAGGGACGGTGTTGTCCGGTCTTGCACTGAAGGCAAGTCGAAGGGACGCATTTGTCCGGGCTACGAATCATATGAGTAAGGAATGTAGTGCGAGTAGTAAATGTGAGTTCGAAATAGGCTGTGTCCAAAAGTAAGACGCACTGGCTCCTGGCTCATGTCAGGGTGGACGAGCATGTTTCGATTAACAGTAATGCCTGGTATCTTCTTGTTGCAGGAATACATATTCGCCCGAGGACGGGCGATTGTCAGTCTGGCCGTGAAGGCGCGTTCCTAGCGCCATCTAGTAGGATTAATTGAAGACCTTATTTTGACATTGACAGACTGATTTGAACGAATGAAAATTGTGTGGACGAGAGTGACAGCGGGGCTGTCACTCTTGCGAAACGTCAAGAACGTCAAAAACCACCGGACTCGTTCAGTTTGAAACGAATAGTGGCGTGGGCTAGACGGTTACGACGGATCGCTTAGGTCCTAAATCTTAATCCGTATTCATCCGAGTTAATAAGTGTGATTATAAGACTGCTGATTGAAGACGTGTCTACTTATTTCTAAAATACCTCGTGCTATAACCCACTTTACGATGAGTGATTCTGATACTGGTACCCACGTGCCTTCATACATTTTTATTGCTAATATAAAATTATAATTTCGAATGAAACTTAAATAACTACAAAAGGTTTATTTAATTTCACATTAAACTCCTACGAAACAACTGGTAGATAAACTTACAAGGAAAATGAACAAAGAAATTCAATACAATCAAAGAGAATAAATCAGAAAAATATTCTTAAACAATGTTCAAGTTTTTCTTAGGCGGCACGTGCAATGACTTGTTAATACTCCTCAGAATATACTTTATTACTTAAAAGTTAATTAAGAACAAAGTACGTACCTTCATGTAATTCATTATCAATTTTTAAAGACTTCATTGAATATCAAAGATGTTGATTTAATTTGCCAGCTTCTTTTCAACTGTTATTTCTGTTGCTTCGAAGTTTTAATTTGTCGAAGAAGGTTCTCCGAAATTCGACTGAAAAATAGTACATTTTATTTTTTTACAAAATTTAATTAAAAAGCCGTGAAAAGATCTCAATTAGAATGAACTCTGCAGTCTTTGAGACCCTACTATGAGAAAGTCCAACACCATTTTGAAATAAAACGTAAAGTAAAAATCTATTTTTAAGTCTTGCCTTGAAGGGGATATAATAAAGAGCCAAACGTGAGCATTGAACCAAGATTGAATATGTGCTTTGAGATATAAATAAAATTTTCCACATTTGCAGAGAGGTAATAAAATATTTAGCAGTGACGGAGGCTGACTTAATAGAGCCTATGAGTATTTTCAGTAAAGCAAATATAATGTATCCAGGCCCCAGTTGAAACTGATCCGACCCGATATTAAAAAGGCCTCCACCATTATCCTGTTATGTGTTCTCTGTTCATTACAGCTAAAGCTTCAAAAATATTGACTGTAGGCCATCATACCCGCTGTCTCGCCTCCCTTCCTCTTTGGTAAACTTGCTTACATCCTGACAACATTATTTTAAGACAAGCTCACCGTCCCTAGGCCTTTTTCAACAATGATTTATCGAGTCCCGGGACGTATTTACTTCATACTTTATAAACTTCCCCTTATCCGTAATATCTTATTGGGGGATGTCTGGTGTGCATATTTTTGGACTAGTCAGGCCGATGTTTTTGGCCTTATCTTTTGTGTTAGGCCACGGATTAGGTTTTCTTGTTTTATGAACGTGAATAGCGTTGAGCGATTTATGGTGTACTGTAAAAGAAATCTCGAATCCAGAGGGATTTATTTTTCGATGAGATGCTAAATCTTTCTGAAAGGTTTTATCTCTAAATCGTGAGACATTCGCCTTAATATTTTCTTGAAACTGAGATCACCTACCAAATATATAATACTGTTTGATGTGCTGTTATTAAACATTAGCATAAAAAAGAGCTACGTTTAAAAAAAAAAAAAAATTCATATCAAAAGCCCGTAAACAATAAAGCAGTCCGTGGAGCTTCTTATAACATATACATGTATGTGTAAATCAATAAATAAATAAATAATAATAAATAAACATCCTGTGCCATGTTTCATAAATAACATTTAATGCCTTAAAAGGACATCCTATAGTGTAGAGATTGTGAGTAGATGTTGTCGCTGAAGAAAACACTCAGAATGAGAGAAGCATGCAACACATCTGTTCTGCCGACCAACTGTCCTGCAGTTTGGCAGAAAATTTGTATTTTATCCAGTCATGTAACTTTTTAGAAATAAATAAATATAAAAAAAAAACATCTGCTGAACGCAGTGACTGCAGATCCAACAGAGAGAAAAATCTAAAATATTTGTTCCACTTCCCACTTTTAATTCCCTACTCCCATTTTCTTCCCACTGCCAAACCAGATGATGATTTATGCCAAGCTTGGCATACATTACCGCAAAGCTATGGAAACTAAAAACAGTGATAAATAGTCTTCTCAAACTTGGCTTTTACAATGTCAAAGAGTCTTGAAGGTTAAAACTGAGACGGCTAGCACTGGCTCCAGACATTGGTTCCAACATTGGCCAGTCTTCCATAGATATTTTTCCCTCTTGGGAAGAATGGCATTGGGACCAATATTGGAACGAATATCTGCCAATAAGCCAGCGTAGACCTATTTACCTGTAAGTTATAGGTATTGAGTTTATTTAGTAAAACTAGGTTAACGATATTGTTCCACCTGTATTTTGGAATTCTGCGTCGTCCTTAGAAGTTTTAATCGTAATATTGCTTGTTAAGCTGTTTCCAAGGTCTTGCTCGTGTGACGAAAAGTTTTTTTACCTTTTTACGTACAAAGTAAGGCAAGCTTGTAAGTTTAAGGGTAGGTAGGTAGATACTTTCCCGTCGGAACTGCGGGTTGTTCGAACGAAATACCACGGCCTTAACACAAAGGGCTAAGAAACATGGGTGATTTTTAGTCAGTACAAGTCTGACACTCCCAACCAGGAGTGCTGCCAAGAACGGGAGGAGTCATTTCATGATTTCACAAGGGTATAATAGATACTTGTTAACTTTACATGTATTTCACGTTCATAAACGAACCAAATAGGTATTCACAAAGAACAGTGGCTATATTATAGCTGATGGAATTAATAAGCGTCTACTTAAGTCACCGTGATAGATACCGACGAAATAATTTACTTAGTTTTATCAAATCAAGCTTAAGGCCTATCAATCGCTGGAAAAAAAATCATCATAATTATGAGCTCAATTGACTAGATTACAGGTGATAATAAATAATCATAGCTTAATTTATTTTTTCTATCTGACTTGACTTTACAACTTTTGACTTAGCTATGCTTTTAATATTGGCATGTAATAAACCTTTGTAAGTTAAAAGACATTGCAATTGTCAACTGTACTGAACTGACAGCTTGTCATAGTCTGCACGAGCATCTCATTATATTATTTTCCATCGATTCTCCGTGATTTTCTAATTCATCGACTACTTAGTTCTGCTTATGAACTCTGATATTTACTGTTCCCTATGTGACTTGCCTAAGGATGACTCTGGATTCCGATTCTGCATCTTTACTTTAACTTTATTGTGTGTACATCGAATTGAATATCACGATGGGTAGCCGTGTAAGGCCTACAAGCATTATACAACGTGTTTGCCATGCGTGCTGGTTACGCACAAGCAGAGAAGTCCTACGTATGAATAGTCAAGATGAAAGTAGTCCTCAGCTAGACACAACTGACGATGTGCAACCACAAGAAAATGTAATCCAGCCTGATGCTGATGCATCAACCCAACCTGAGCCAACACAAGTTGTGGAGTTAGCCAATTATAGACGAATAGCAAAGATGTTTAGTTTTCTATTACACATTTTATTTCTATAACTTTACGACGATATAGCTTTATTGTACTTATGAGAGTTATGCAATTGATACCTTAACATCCCTAGCCTGTATATTGTCATGCATGCTTGTGAAATGTGCATACTATTGGTGTACCTATTCTAAATAAATAAATTGTGTTAAGAGCGTATGCTACCTCAGATTAGCAACCCTATTTGTGGTGGTTCAAACTTCGCTTGAAATACTGTTAGAATAAAGTTCTAATCAGCTTGCACTACAAAGCGGTTGTTACGTCTTTCGCTGCAGCCGAATAGTGCGAAATTAGTGGTATTTTGCGATTTACAAAAAAACTATTGATTGGACTAAAAAAGTAAAACACTATGACTTTAGTATATTGCTTGTAGAATTATTTGGCAAAAAATCAGAACGATGACATGTATTTTAGTATGGTTTTTACTCGTTAAAAGAAATTTTTAGAGGTATCTTCGCGATTTTTTTCTATCGAGCAAAGTTAGTTGTATTATGTTTTCACAACACTATGGCACTAGCATATATCCTGAAGAATATCATATATTTTTCTGATGTTGATTACTGCAGTGAATCATATACTTTTACGCATTATAAAACTCGCGTTTGAGGTACCATACGCTCTTAAACGTGTTTTTCTGTATCTACTAAAATGGTAAGGGTAGGTAAACCTTTTGTTTGGGGTGGTTGGGAAATCAACAAATAACCCCTCCCGCTCTTGGACAGCGAAAAGGAGTGTCAGACTTCTACTGACTAAAAACCACCCATGTTCCTTCTTAGCCCTTTATGTCGAGGCCGCGGTATCTTGCATCGGTTGGACTTAGTATTCTGAATACGGTAGTCCGTAGTGTATAATGTGTTAATGCATTTCTATCTATATTTAAAGGGTAAGTAGGGTGATTAGTCCGTTGTTTGTACGACTTATCCTCTAAAACTTTAAACAGGAATATATTTAATTCTGGCGTAGCAGAGCAAGCTCATTTTTACTCGTTTCCGCTCGACTCTTTGTTGGTGTTTCGTTGGTGTTTGTGAAAACACACACGTAAGAAGTTTTCTATTGCGAGGTAGGTAAAAGAAATCATTAATGGGTCCGCTCAGCTTGCGACCGACACCGGGCTTTAACATTCTGAAAACGTCCGTAGTTTATTTTGTATTTCTATAGTTCTTTTTCGATTAGTCCATTGTTAATACAACATAACCTCTAAAACTTTAAACAGGAATATCTTTAATTCTGGCGTAGTTATAAAAATATAACTAAAGACAAAACTGTTCAGGAATTCAAACTCTATACAAATATATTTTTTCCATAAGCTGACGCTAAAAAAAAATGTCAACAAAAATTTGTTCGAGCGTTTGCCACTATCAGAAAATAACATATTCTCAGAAACACCATCATCATTCTTGGTAGAGCATGTCCTCTTCTTCCGTACTTCTCTGTAACTCGTCATCTCAACATTCACCTCCTTTCTCGCCATTATCATGCTTTACATAGTCCATCTATCGTTTCTTTGGTCTGAAGATAATAATTTTCAGAAACATCACAAAAAATAAACTACATATAGTTCGCTACAAACTCTTCTATTTTAATCTCACTATCAAATCAACCCTACGGCCGCCACTCGAAAAATAAAACACTATCGTATGAATACCTCGGACAAAAACGTCCATTACTTATTTCCCTCGTGCTCTTAATGACGTCATTATCTCCAGAGGCTCCGTACGCGGTCACGTTCCCCCTTAATTCTGACTGTGACATCGTCTGAGTGACGTAGCGATGATAAATGACGTGAAAAGCGTGACACTTTTATGCGACCGCGGAAATAAAGATGTTGGGGTGCTTTCGGCCGCGTATTAATCTGTATGGTTGGTTGCAGAGGTGGGTGGTGACAGGGTTAATTTGTTGTGGTTTGAGTTTCGTCGTAGGTGGTTTTGAAATGATCTGGTGGTTGTGTAATTTTACGCGTATATTTAACACACCAACAAGAAATATGAAAGTACTATTCAGATTTGCGTCATTGCTGCTGCGAATTGCTGTTATGATAATCTTCTTAATTGTAACAGCGTGTGAAAATAAATATTTTAGTGAGATATCCCAGCTTGTACGATCGAAGACAGTTCCGCCTGATCATTTAAAAAATTTTTCGCCTAAATCGTGCCGAGGCGCTGCCACGGGCTAGCGAGCGATTCTATTTCTTGAGTGCAAGCAAAAATGAGCTTAGTGGTGATCAGGCGCATAAGACCGCCATAGTACATATGCAAACGTAGTATGTGCCTATGTACTTTAATAGTTACACGACATATTATTATCTCACGCCTAATAAGAGTTTACAGTTGCTTAAAATTGTTTTTTGTAGTTTATCTATGGGCTTAGTTACCTGACAATAAAATGATTTGATTAGATTTGCAAACCACGACAACTGTTTTCTTGAATATAAACAAAATTGCTGCAAAACTAATTCTTTGTAGCCTTTACCCAGTAACCTACTTATTATTGACGTACATTTACCTGAGTCAGTTAAGTTAATTACCCTACTTTTCCAAACATATTCCATAGCCTTTGCAAGGAGTAAAATATGTAATTAATCAGATTTTCCGTTCAAGGAAGCGAATTTGACCTTTGAAGAAATGTTCCGAACTGTATGATATTAATTACAAATTATTTAAGTTAACGAAGAGTACGGTTCATTGGCTCTCTGATACCCAACTCGTGTCTCATCTTTACTTATAATATGGTTGAAGTTTACTACTAGACATTGTGTTTAAATTGATTCTATCCCCACTCAAAGAAATATCAACTGTTGTCAGTGTAAATTAAGTTGATTTTAGAATGAATATTGAAAATTCATTAAAAAGTTTGACGTTGAAGAGCAAACTGAACTTTATGTGTGGGTGTGGAAGTAATTTTTCCAAATGCACATATTTGGTAACTGAATTGCAAACACAGGGTATTTGAGTGGTTTTACGTTTCGATGTAAGCTGCATAAAGTGAGAGAAAATATCTATATTGTGGTGAATAGATTAGTGAGATAATGTTTTAGTTTGCTAACCATGGTATTCCTCTCGATATAGGAGTAGAAGGAGACCAAAGAATCGATGGATGAACTGTGTAAAGAATTATATGGCTAGAAAGAAAGGTGTCCCATGAGATGACGAGTAATACAAAAGCATGGAAAAAGAAAACATGCTACGCCGACCAACTAATTGTGATAATGGTAAGAGAACGATGATTGTTAAGCCGCAATTATACTTACCCCGCGCCGCGTGTCGCAACGCGTGGGGTAAGCTATCGGTTACATACATTTAGTATTGGAGTGATTACATTAGCCCCGCGTGTCGACACGGACTAATGTAATCAATCCAATACTAAATGTATGTAACCGATAGCTTACCCACGCGTTGCGACACGCGGCGCGGGCTAAGTATAATTGCGGCTTAATTCCTCCCAATACTATCAACTATGCACAGTAAAGTGCAATCTGAAATCGATTTACCGAAGTTAGATTATCGAAAAATATTGGATACGTGTTTTTCATTTTATGCAGCTTACATCGAAACGTGAAACCACTCAAATACCCTGTTATTTGAGTGGTTTCACGTTTCGATGTAAGCTGCATAAAATGAGAGAAAATATCTATTGTGGCGAATAGATTAGTTAGATAATGTTTTAGTTTGCTAACCATGGTATTCCTCTCAATATAAGAGTAGAAGGAGACCAAAGAATCGATGGATGAACTGTGTAACGAATTATATGGCTAGGAAGAAAGGTGTCCCATGAGATGACGAGTAATACAAAAGCATGGAAAAAGAAAACATGCTACGCCGACCAACTAATTGTGATAATGGTAAGAGAACGATGATTGTTAAGCCGCAATTATACTTACCCCGCGCCGCGTGTCGCAACGCGTGGGTAAGCTATCGGTTACATACATTTAGTATTGGATTGATTACATTAGTCCCGTCCCGTCCCGCGTGTCGACACACAGTATAATTGCGGCTTAATTCCTCCCAATACTATCAACAGTGCACAGTAAAGTGCAATCTGAAATCGATTTACCGAAGTTAGATTATCGAAAAATATTGGATACGTGTTTTTTGTTTTATCAAAATTAAATCAATAAAAATTAGCGCGTCAAAGATCATGGAGTAGGGCTTGAAACGTCACTTGAAGGTACAAAATGTACTATCATATGACGTCACACGAGTTTTCGAAGCACTATATCGTCTTCATATTTTGTTTACGTGAAAAAAGAAAAAATATGTGGTCAATATTTTTTGGAAATTTAACTGACGGACTAATTAGATTTTTTTTGGCCGATCCCCTATTGAACTAACACCTACATACACCCGCAGTACTAGGAACCCTACACTGTATTTAGAACCTATTTAAGGATTACACGTGGCACTAAAATACAGGAATTATTATTCGTATTATTATTTGTACGTGGAAATGTTTCATCATTAGGCATTCCCAGCCTACGCAATCCATATCCGCAGTGCGTCCAAAGATTTTCCTTTTTGTGTTGTTTGGTTTAATCAGTTTGACACGTCATTAGAATTATTATCATTCTCATAAATATTCTCTTGATATTCTTTATTTTATTATCTTGTCCCCGAAGGGTTAGGCAGAAGTGTACCTTATAGTAGGTACACTCACATTTCGCCAGTTATGTTTCAATCCCTTATAATAGAGGGTGGGCCTATTGCCATCAAACGGACTTGAGTTCAGACTCCTTGCCTGTTAAAGAGATATTTGTAATGGAAAAAAATCGCAATTACAATTTGCCCAGCCTGAGAATCAAACCCAAGACCTCATGCTCAGAAGTCACGCTTGCGACGACTTGTCCAACGAGGCAGTCTTGACCATGTCCCATGTTTTTTTGAATAAACTGCAGCATGACATGTTCCACACTTTTCTGTTAGTCGTCATCTCATTCTAGATATTCATTTCTATCCACACAATTTTTCATTATAGTCCATTCATCTGTTCTTTAATCTTCCTCTGCCAATACGAGATGTTAGGGGAATCAAATGACGTATTAGAGAAACAAAGTACACTATGTTGGCAATACAATCAGTCTTTGCATTGAGCAAATAGGGAATATTGGGATCGAGTATATATTGTCAGAGAGAGAGGAGGCCTGTGTCCCAGCAGTGGGGAACATTAATACTACTCGAGCATAAGCTCCAGACTCTGGAATACCATTGTAAATAAAACCGGTACAAAAAACATGAAAGAAAAGTTTCCTGACCTTTGAGAGTTGAGCGGTATTCTGGAGCATCAATGATTTATTTAAAACTGTGTGGGTGTGCCATTGATATAATAAAACCCTAGATGCACAGTCTCGAACAAAACAAACAATCGAATCTGTCGCCAAACACTCACCAATACACGCACTACTACATGTAGTTATCGTCACTATAAACATATTTTTTTTGGCAAACTCAACCTTACGCAGATTCCTTTTACAATGCAGTTGAAAAAAGCAATATAAAAAGTATTTTGTACGACCGTGCAGAGACGCGAGCGACGCGAGACTATTTGAAATGAGTTCATTGTGAACTCATTTTAAGCGGACGGTTTTGAGACGCGGAGTGTGTATCTTGGGTTTTATTATATCAATGGGGTGTGCCCATTTAGGGCGAGTAGGCGATGACATTTTTTACTTCAGCGGTGCGAAATAAAACTTTTAAAAACATTTAGTATTCAAAAGAGCAATGGAAAGAAAATTTATTTTTACCATGGATTTTTCCCACAAAACCCGTGCACAAAACAGTGTAACAGAAACCGGCCCACAGACATTATTCTATTCCTGAATTCAAAAAAGTAACGAGATGACATAAACATCTCTGAACTAAAAAGAAAATAAAAAAAAACAAAGGCAACACCAATACGCAGCACAATAAAACATTATGAAGCTCATAATCATATTTCTCCGCTAAAAAATCGCGAGTACGCCATAAAAGTCCTTTCCCTCCTTTATTTAAGGATTGCTTTCGCATCATAAATTCGTTAAACATTGAAGCACTTTCGGTACCATTTAGTTCTTAGCTCAGGACGAGTTCAATTTTCTGCCTCGTTATGCGTTAAAATTGCCATGCGACGGCCTCTTGGTGTCTTCATGAGTTATGGTGGTGATATGTAAGACATTTTGGGTGGGTTATCGGTTATCCTGGTTGTGAGCTAGTGGGGAGAGCTCAGATTGATGAGTGAGACATATTAGGACATGACAGAAAACAACTGGTTGGAAAATTGCTGCAGAAGATAAACACAAGATATAATACGAAATATTCAAAAAGTAACCAAAGAATGAACAATACTGAATGAAAAACAGTTCTGTTTCAACTTTAATGTACAGACGTTATAGTACATCAACCTACAACAATCTGTATATTTATTTTTAAAGATTTTTAACTTTATTGATATAGCATTAGGCTCGAGGTTCACTGGAAAATTTTTAAAGTTTCGTTTTGTAAAGTGGCGTCTGTCCGATAAAGTATTTTCTATTCTATTCAATGTATATACGCTTATACGCTGTATAAACTACGTCAAATTAAAAGCAAATGCCACGTTTACAACATCAAAATAGCATGCCATGCTAAAGAAGAAAACCAGGCAAGCAATCTAACAAGAAGGATTCCAGCCAAGTTACGCAAAGCAGTAAAGTTTACCTCAAAACTATGTACAAGTACACGCTAACTGAAACATTTCCTCTTACCCAAGAGAAAACGGTGTGAAAATACCTACTTTATACGTCGCAGTATAATTGGCAAACTGTTTTTTTGTGAAAGTGCTTGGGATTTTGCAAAAGCTCGCTTATTAGGATCACGAGCAAAAGAGAGTCAGCACTTTTGGAACGTTAAAAGTCACTTAAAATACTTCTCCATAACGCCTGTTTTGTTTTGCTTCGTTGTGATATACGCAGATTGGCTGATTCATACCCATTTTCTCACAGATTTACTAGAAGCATGTTCTAAAGATGCTGCAGTGATGTTACAAATTGACTATTAAATCTACATTCCATTTTCGAATCGTCTTGAACAGGCTGGTTAATTTTCAAAAATTCTAGGTTTTTGCCATGCATCCTGCGACATTATACGAACTTTATATCCTGTTTCGCAAAGCAAAGAGAGCCTTGTAAGGCATGTAATTTTAATAATGAACCTGACGCTTTCACAAGTGAGAATATTCCTATATGAAGATTCTATCTCGTTTGATGTTGCAAACCCTGATACTGTCTTTTCAATGGAGTGCATTGATTTTTAAATTATTATTTTTGGTAAAAATACGGAGGAAAACTAATGTTTCCGGAAGCTTGAACCGAAACCAAAACTTCGAATAGATTTTTTTTATCAGTTGTTTTTCGCCTTCAGGCTATTTAATGCTACAAAGGCACTTTTTTCATCTTCTTCCAATCTACTTGGGTGAATATTTGAGTCATTTATGTCATATTTATAGAAAAGCAAGTATTTCAGCAATGGTTGCATACGATAGGTATATCTTTACAAAGAAATACATCATATTTTAGTATCAGTGTTCATCGGAATTTGGTATGAGCAAAGGTACGCTAATTTGAGTCTTGTAACAACGGGATAGACTGAAACTGTCCAATAAGGGAGAAAATACGACCAATAAACAATTTTATCTACATGAGAAGAATAAAGTTTGTTTATCTTAAGACATAACACGTGTTAGCATTATTATGATCGCGTGGGTTTATTCGTTGTATTCCTCTTCGTGTTATGAATTTGACAAATTGGAGCATTTTGTATGGACATTTATTTAGGATAGTAATTTCGGATGGGAAGAAAACATGTAGACCAGTTGATAAGTGATATAATCTAGTAGTATATTTTTCTTTGTGAGTAAACTATGACCAAAGCAAAAACTGAGGACCTTAACAATGTGAATGTGACCTTCCACAAGCGAGATCACTGATGAAAAACCCAAAAACCTATGAAAGTATTTAAAAAAAAATGTCGCTTCGCAATTATAAAATTTCTATTTTATCTAAGTTTTCAAACTTATTTGGTCACTAACATTACATACACTCACACACACACATAAGACACTTTGCATTAACAATATTTTTTATCATTAAGATCGATAGTATATTTTGTTCCCGTCTGTCATTTCATTGATCTTTGATAGTGTTACAGTTAGTCTGTGGCCAGAATATCTGATAACCAGTCTTAATTAATATAGGGTATGAGTCAGGATTATCTGAGTTGAGGCTGGGTTGTGTAAAATGAAAAATTGTAATTAAGCCAAATATAACATAGACGGCAAAAAAGGCTTGGCAGATAATGAAAGACCTGAAAGGCCTCGGTGTAAACGTAACGTAAATATAATATGTTGATTTTTTGCCTGCAGTTATATAATTCAGACCTCAGACTTTTGTAACGCAATAATAAAGTCTATTATAATTCTCCAGGCTCTTTCTTTTCTATGGAACATTCTAAACCTATTTTGTAACATCAATTCCAGCCCATTATTTACTCCCAATTTTATTTAACAAGTACCTATTAGGAGTGAAACAAAGTCAAAGCAAATAACTAGGCGTTTCGACAGCTTAAATATCAGATTTAATTACTAAGGTTCGAAGTACTGCACAGTAATTATTGATGAACAACCTCTCGTATTCACTCTTTTGTTTCTTTGTAATTATTAAAATAGGAGTGCTTTTTAGGTCCATTTTCGGCGGTCATTTGAAACCTGCCAGTTGCTTTTTAAACACTTTGAGAGTCACTAATTACAGACTAAACTATTCGTCTGGAAGAATCGCTTTGTACTTTTTAAAGGGTACAAGAAAAGATTAAAAAATGTTACCTAGACCGAAGCAAGAAGTTTATTCAGTCAAAAGTTTCAAATACTATTTTTAAAATAATTTTTCAACACGCATGTTTGATCAAATTTTGGGTCGTATCTTATACAATTTTCAGATTTTCAGAGCTAATTGACTGCCATTAACGCAATGTAAATCACAACACGATCTCTGCGCTGAAATGTGATAAAAAATAAATAGAATTTCCTCCGCCTCGCCACGTAGCTGTTAATCAAATTATTTTTCCATCAGTCTCTTTAGCTTGCTATTAATTGTACAGCGACAAAATATTTTCAAGATCCACTAATGATTTTTTGACGAGGGTACCCAAATTTGTTTCGAGAAACAACAGTGATTTTAATGCTTTCGATCGACGATCTAATTTTGGGCTACCTCTAGTAATTAGTGGGGTTTATTTTATATTCTGAAATTCAATTATTTTGAAGAGGTTTTCTAGATGAAGTGTCCATTGTTTAGTTTGGAAGGCAGCAACGTTGGATCGAATTTGTGAATTCTTCAAGACTTTAGAAGCTGTAATGAGACCATGTTTTCAACAATATTTGTTCAAACTAACATTTTTATTCGTTTTTATACCAGACTAGCTGATGCCTGCGGCCTTCACCCGCAAGGCACTTTTAGAACAATTTTTTTTTTTAAATCAGATTTTGTACAGGTTTTAATGCACAAAACCCCAACCCTTTTACTTATATAAAATAAATCTAAGTTTATCTTTATGGCATCAATTACCTACCGAACAGTTCTAGAGAGGATCTAGACTTAAGCAAAGCTACATTATGGTGAAATGTAAGGAACATACTGAGACAAATTTTGAGTGTGGTCTCAGCATGATTCTAGTACCACCTGTATTCATGTTTATAAATCCAAAAACGTGTGCCAACCAGCTGTGAGACCCATACTCCTAGCCCCCAAAAACAAAGTGCTCTAAATAAGTAAACTGAACTAAACCCACTAAATAACTCAACCTAATTAGTGTAAAACAATACCGAGTTTCGTTTACTTGGGCTTTCTACATAGAAATAGATTCTATCAACACTGCCCACTGGCAAAAACTACTGGAACATTGGCTTGGCTACAGTTAATTAATCTGAATTGAGCTTCCAAGGATACACACTTTTGTGCTAAGAAAAATCGTTGTTACGTCTTACACGGGATAAATAATGTTCTTGGTAGCTTTAAGGTAAAAGGAGTAGGGTTTAGGGTTAACATTTTTACTACCTTCATTAAAAAAATATCTTAACTTTTGAGGAGCAATGAAATGTCAGATTTCGATTTTTTTGCCGAATTATTGTTCAGGATCAGAAATGGGGGGTTTTCGAATAGAATGCATAATGAAAACTGTATTTTTTAACAGAAAAAAAAGGAGATAAGCGGAACCTTGTGTATTTCCTTGTCATTTTCACAAACATAGATTCTTAATAAAACACGTACAGTAGAATTCTCATTCTCAATTCAAAACACAAAAAAATTGCTTCTGCTAAAATACATTCACTGACTGTCTCTTTATAAAATATCGCTGAATTCCAGACACCCCACCCGCAAAATAACTTAAAACTGCAATAAATACAAACCCAAGAAATATTGCAATATTACTTTCAAAGTTTAGACAAATGTATGTGTTCAAAGAAACCAAACTTTCATGTCGATGGACTTTTTAGTACTTAAAACTAACACCTCCTTTAGATTGGTTGGTTTCATTTGCTAAGTGGAAAAGCCCTTTAAAGTTTCTATATCTAATCGGGAGGCGCATAAAATAAAATTAAACTTAGCTTGAAGTAATAAAGTAGCGTTTAACACTTTAGTTTTATGTTGGGTATAAAATATTTTTATATTATTTTATAGCAAGTGGAAGTTGATGCTTACAATTTTATTTTCATTGATTCTTTTCGTTCTGGTTTAGGAAAAGAAATAAAACTTCTTGTTTTTTAATAGTGCTGCCAAGTAGCACTACCACTTACGCTATTTTCTCACACACACTCCATGGAACCACTAAAATTATCATTTTCCTTCATTATTTCAGCCGGATCCACTAAATTGATAACCTTCATTATTTCAGCCGGATCCACTAAATTGATAACCTTCATTATTTCAGCCGGATCCACTAAATTGATAACCTTCTTTTTTCAGCCGAATCCACTAAAATGATAACCTTCATTGATGTCCCAATAAAATGATGTTCAAAACTGTAAAAACGAATGGATTACGAATTAACCGCAAACGGATTTCAAATGAGAATGTGTTTTGCCTTATCCGGCTGGCCGATGATATGGACCTTACAACAACATATTATCTCAAAAGCTTGTTTACATTCGGTTACTCCCATACACGTTGCAGACAAAATAATCTGCGCTTAATCCGACTAATCGTAACATATACGCAAAGACTAGTCGTTGACACAATAATTATCCCAGTGACACTGCAGAGCCTAGTGCTAGTTT
Source organism: Diarsia mendica (assembly GCA_949316265.1). NCBI lineage: Eukaryota > Metazoa > Arthropoda > Insecta > Lepidoptera > Noctuidae > Diarsia > Diarsia mendica. The sequence continues at coordinate 18,955,009 of OX438896.1, read as the reverse complement.
ACTACCTGTGGTCGTACTGGCCATTGCAAACAGTATCTGTAGGTGCCTACATTAGTGTACATGCAGAGTGGGTTGATACGTATGTTTTTGTGAATGTTTAAGAGGTTGTAAGTACCTACTGAAACTTGCTTAGGTGTATGTACTAAATTAAATCCTTTCCATGTGATTTTAGTTAATAAAAGTCAACTAAGTTCCGTGAAGACCTTTATAAGGATGACAGAATCTTTTTAAATGGAAACACTCACTATTTGAAGATTAGTAGCGATAAGTTTTATGTCCAATTAAATTAAGAAATGATGTTATTGAATGTATGTAGATTCAGTTGACGATGTGTGACTTAGCTTCTACAATACAAGTTGTGGGACACGTTACTTTAAACCGAGCAGAAAAGTTATAAAAATCTAGCTAATTACTGATATGAAAGAAGAAGTAATCTTCAACGGTTTCAAATTTAACAAATAAGGATCAAACCTCATGGTGCCTCGGAAGTTAGCTCCGACGGTCGCGCAAGTAAAATGGTTCAAACTATATGGCAACTCGGAACATCTAACGTAAAGCTGTGCAGAAAACAGTTTTAGGAATCCGCGGGATGCATAAATAGGTAGCATCGTCTTGACTGTACCATGCAAAAATCGTCACGCGCCTGCCTGTAACTAATTTGGTATTATTCGCTTTTTAAAAAAATGAGCTATACAGTATGTGAATAATAACAAATAAATACTACACAGTAATTACCTTCATAATCCGACCAACAACAATGTAGATAATGATTGTGAATAAATTTAGATTTAAACTCACGATATTGACTGTTATTGGCTTTCCATTAATTAATTATCCACCACCACGTTATATACCTACCATAAACAGCAATAAAAAACAGATATCAAATCTAAAGACTTAAAAACGAATGGTATAATTTAGAAATAGTACATTTTTATCTTAAAACAAAATACTATTGCACAATGCTGTAGTGTGTCATCATTATTTTGGCGTAAAGAATGAACTTTTTTATTAAAGTTGATATTGTTTTTTTTTGTTATTTGTACCCTACCACAATGTTATCTTGTTTAGCCCTAAGGTTGACTGGTAGAGAATGTCTTGTGGCATTAAGTCCGCCTATGTATCACTATTGTGCGTAAACTTTAAATAAATAAATAAAAGAACGTGATGAAATGACCTTGTTTTGAGGGTTAACATTTTGTGAAATTGTAAGCGAAGATTGCATTGAAAAAAGCAACATGCGACATTAGCTCGGACTACGAGCCAGAACAAACAAACCAAACTGTATTTCAAAGATTGAACTTACATTTTAACCATATACTAAACTAACAACCATGCAAGGAGTTTCACCACAGGCAGTGCAATGGGTGGGGGCCAACCTCACGCCTGAGACGTTGTTCCATTGTGGCTACGGGACCAACCTGCGGTTGCAAGATGACCACGATAAGCAACAATGTGTTGGTTCCACACGCTCGAACAATGTTGTTGATAGTCCATTCAGTAAACGCATACATTAGACGGGGGTAGTTGATCGGAAGACGTGTATCCTAGTTTGAATTTATGAGATGTTTTGTGCCTGTATGGCTGAAAATATTGCGCACTATGGCAGTAATCGTGATGTAGAGCTGTGTCGCAGGCAATTTTCCAGATCCAAAAAAATATTTTTAGCAAAACAAAAAACAATCGACTTACAAAAAAAGACACACTTGATGTTTTTGACGCAAAACGTCGCTTTCGCAAAATGTCATCGAGAAATATTTGGTCACTTCCGCAAAACGTTATTTTCGCACAACCCCGTTTTGTTCAAAACTTCATTTTCACACAATGTCAGTTTTGCAAATCGTCAATTTCGCAGAATGTCATTGGTATTTGTGTATGTGAGTTTAAATGTTTGTGAACGCACCCACGATACAGGAGAAATTCCTAGTGTGGGGCACAATTAAAAAAAAAAAAAAAACATATTTTCTCATGACAGACTTTCTTCATTATTTTTGTGTATTTAGATACTGTTTTTTTTACTACTCTCACATAACATGCATGGTAAATCGTTCTAGAACTGCAATAATTTTCACAAAGCATTCCAGTAGTTTGTGTAAAATTTGTACTCCTACTCCATCAACAAACTATGTACGGAGTAGATTGTCCAACTGCCATTGGGAGTCTAGTCGCTTAACCTGATGGATTAGTGGTCCCGCACACATCCGTCTGATGTCGGCTTCTTGTTTGCATCAGACATCAGTTGGCTTTGAGTTTCGCCAATCACTAATGGGCTACTGTTCGTTTACATTTGTGCATACATGAAGGGCTAGTTACCCGTCTCTGTGACTGATCTGTGGGTTTTAAGAGTAGAAAAAAAAACATCTTTTACCATTTGATCTGCTACATTATTTTAAAACTTATATACCTATTGTTTAGTTTGTAAGAGCAACACCGATAAGTGGCTTTATTTTATAGTCTACCTACGTAAATGATGTTATGTAGATTATACCCCTGTTATACCCAATAAGTTAGGCAGAGGTGTACCTAACACCCACATTTCAACAGTTATGTTAAAGTCTGTTATATTGCGAAGTATTGGTAGTGGCGTACATTATATTTATTTTATTTATTTATTTATTTTATTTATTTTTTTCATGCTCAGCGCAGTTGAGCTGTATAATTAATTGTTAAGCTGTTTGTTGTTATTTGTTTATGTATGTGCTGCTCTTTTGTGTTGCTGCTGTCCATTAGCGAATAAATACATATTCTATTCTATTCTATTCTATATACAGACTAGGACTACAATTATTATTATTATTGTTATCAACCATTTGTGTCCCACTGCAGGGAAAAGGCCTCCCTTCCCTTTTTCCACTTATCCCTATCCAGTGCTCTGGTTTGCTAATATCTGCAAAAAAAATCCAGTTCGTCCCGCCATTTCCTTCTGGGCCTGCCACGTTGTCGTTGCTTTGGCCCACAGCTCCTTCGGCATGCGGCAGATGTGGCCAGCCCAGTTCCATTCGAGCTTGGCAAACAGAACTAAAATAATATTATTACCTTTTCATAGTTAAATCGATTTCTCTCAACAACCCAAAATCAAATTTGGAAATCAAAATGCTAACAGGAATCAGTTCAATTTCTAATCATCGCGCTATTTCGTAGTGACTACAGAAACAAAAGCGACTGATTACTCCGAAAATTAAATGTCGTTATAATGAAGCGTTTATACAAACGATAAATAACACAAAATGGCGGGTTATTCTGAATATCAGTTATCTCTTACGCTCTGACGCGTGCGTTTGGCTTCAACGCGAAATTAATTGTAATAAAGTTAAAATAATATGAGTACTCAGTATTTAAACGTTTCAAAAAGGCTTTGTTATGATTGAAGTGCGAATTTATAGTAATATTCCAAGTATTTTATCGTATTTTATTACAAATCCACTGAATAATAACTATCGGTCCTTTTTCCGTGTCCGTGCCTTTCGCGTTCCAGAGACACGGATACTCTTTCGAACAAATCCGCAACCCTGGCAGGACAATAGGGGATCGGACAAAAAAAAACTAATTAGTCCGTCAGATAGATTTCCAAAAAATATTGACCACATATTTTTTATTTTTTCACGTAAACAAAAAATGAAGACGATACAGACTGTTTTCACACGAGTTTTCGAAGCACTGAGTGCTTCGAAAACTCGTGTGACGTCGTAATGATAGTACATTTTGTACCTTCAAGTGACGTTTCAAGCCCCACTCCATGATCTTTGACGCGCTATAGCTTCGTCAATTTTTACTGATTTGATAAAACAAAAAACACGTATCCAATATTTTTCGATAATCTAACTGACGAACTAAACAGAATCATATTTTTTTGAGTCAGTCCGATTCCCTATTATAATAGACCCTGCGTAAAAGATTCCGAGCCGTGCACAAATACTGCTGAAATTTTAATCCATGTGACCAAACTACGACATGACACTTTTCGCGCAGTAGTTGAGCGATTGAATGCTGCGCTGCATGTCGCAGATTCAATTTCTGCTCGGAACAAAAAAAACTTTTTTACAAAAAAAAACAACCGACTTCAAAAACACCAAAAAGTTTAAAATAAACTTCAGAAGAAAAATCTGTTTCTGAAGTCGGTGACATTTGTTTATTATATTTCGTTTTTTTGCCACCGACTTCAGAAGCAGATTTTTCTTCTGAAGTTTATTTTAAACTTTTTGGTGTTTTTGAAGTCGGTTGTTTTTTTTTGCAAAAAAGTTTTTTATTTTTTCATTTTTAGTTTTAATATCCTATAGAAATATTTACTATACATTTAAAAAAAGAATCATCAAAATTGGTTCATAAACGACGAAGTTATTCGCGAACACACATTAACGAAAAACGTTCATAAATTAAGAAAAATCTTCATAAAATGAAAAGTACTGGGCCAAACTATACTAAATTTTTATGGGACCAAATGGCAACTATTCCGCATCAAACTAAAAAAGAATCACGTAAATCGGATCATAAATCGCAGCGTAATCGGTGTACATACATAAAAAAAAAAAATACCAATCGAATCGAGAACCTCCTCCTTTTGGGAAGTCGGTTAAAAATACTTGTATGGCCTACAAATGAGTGCAATACGTCATTTCGAAAGTTACTACGTCGAATTAAACGGTAATTGTTCCGGGTCTGGCTGTGTGTGCATGCGAGTTAACATTTTCGTTTACACCCACGATACCGTAATTATTCTAAGTGCGGGGAAACGTTATAAAAACAAGAGAAAACTCATTAAAATAGTATCCCACCTACGCAGGATTCTACACTAAATTTTTAGTCCACCGAATATGTTAATAAGGCAGAATTTGACGGAACAAATCTAAACAGAAAGTAAATCCCGTGCATTTGCCACCTGTTATTTCAGACAGACGTATATAACAGCATTAGGTGCAAAGTGCATAATGTGCAATGGGCAGTATTTCAGGGGTCGCACACATTTTGTCAGCAGTTTGGTCCGCATGGTCGATTTGGCGGCTATTCTAATACTACTCGCTACTGTTTGCTGAACAAACAATTTGTAACCTAAAGTTATTTTCAGATTTTTGAAACAGTCGAAATAAACTCAGAAGTAGTATCTTTTAAGGTCCACACATAATCACGGTACTCTCACATGAGGACTATGCAGATTAGTGTCTGAGATGATCTTTTGGAGAAAAAACCACATAGATTTGAGAGGACCTGTCCAGTCAGTGCAAGCATTTGTCAGTTATCGTCTATCCCGACTTATAACTCAAGGATCTTAACGTGACGACGAACAATACCAAATAAAAGCCAAATAAATAAAAATAACCTACATGGTCCTCGCATTCACAATAATCAAATAAAGTTAGATGGTTACAAGACGTACAATCACACACACAGTCCCTTTTCAGCTTTTGGTTAATACATTAACACCTTGGCTGGCAAACCTATTTTCAAAAGAAAATTGCATCGAAGAGATATCAACTTTCAGAACACGGTGCTACATCGCCGAAGCCGCAGGCAGCCGCTACTTACATGGGCAAAAACGGCACAACTAGTAACGTTCATAATTATGATGGGTAAGTATTTTTTTTTTTAATATCGAGCTAAATTCTGACAACGGGGCGGCCGTAACTCGGCGGGCTCACTCGGTATGGCCCAACGTTGCAGGGCAATGGCCCACGCGTTCAATATCACCGGAAAATTCACTTTATACCACTGCTATACGTATTCTTCTCGTTTTTCCTGTTTTAATTGTTATGGTGTTAACATTGGTATATGGGTTGGAAATGAGTTTGAAAGTTTTTTTAGGCAGATTTTTGTTAAAATATAATTATAATATGAAAAAACTTGGCTTCCGAAAACTTTTTTAAGCATGAACGAGCTCATTAATGTTACGAGATTAGCTTTATAAGAAAAAGAATATTATACATACATTGACCTTGCTGGTAATGTTCTTCACAAAGGTCAGGCGCGTGTAACTCTCAACTGGCGTATAAACGTGGCTGGAGCAAAAGTAGTATCAGCGTAAGGCCCGGGCTCCACCAAAATGGAAAGGAGAGGAGATAGGGGTATATTCACCGAAACTGTGCAGATATGCGTACTTCCTATTAGCGTGTCGAATTTAAATTGAGTCACCCTAAAATGTTGTTGAGTACTGAATAGACCGGATTGGATAGGCAACCTACTCCTCGTACTCTTTCAGGGTCAGTGGTTAGCTACGCTAACCATATGTGGCGACTAGCGACATCTATCGCAACACCTGCGTACTAAACAACGATCGACAGAAATCCTACATCGCGCTATCAACATTATCCGCGACATAAGCCTATATAGGAGTTCCCGACTTACAACTGTCGGGCAGTTAGCCCGCCGGACACAACACCCGTCCGGTCGGAGGATCCTCCCTTTTCAATGGGGGATGAGGAGCTTTACACCCTGTTCCTCATACCCCCAAACTGGTGACCCCGAGCATGAACGTCAGCGCAGCCTTCGTGCAACTACTTCAGACGTCGTCACCACTTCCCCTTCGCCTTCGAGCAGCGAGTCATACCGTCAGCCAGCAGCCACGGCTTCATGGGGTATCCTGTCCACCAGCATGCAGCGGAAGCGCATTCCTGGACATCACCCCCAGCCTCATCAGCGACTTTGGCACAGCACACTGCACTTCGGCCGGTCAGCAAGCAGCATGAAGCACAAAACCAGTGGAGAGCGCGTGCGGGGGCTACCGCGGGCGCCAAACGTATGCTATATCAAGTGTACGCGGCGAAATTTTGCTCAGTCGCAAAAATTGTAGGCTAACGCACGAACGTCACGCGCTCCCGTTTTGAAAGCATTTATAACGAAAAATAATGCCTAGTTGTGCAATTAAATGGTGTGGAAAGTGTACTACAACTTCAAGTTACACAAAAGATGGGATAACATTTCACAATTATGTGGTTTTCTATTCAATTTGATCAAAACAATGAAAAAATAATCATATAATTGCTGTCTCTTTCTGGTACACTGATTTGCACTAATGCAGTTGTCTCTTTCTTGCATGATAGTGATGTTCGAGTTCGCAGTATCGCGACGGTTTATGGTATCGATATAATTTAAAATATAAGTTCTTAAAATACCTTATATTTTTTTGTTTCATTATTGCTATATTTTCAAACATGCTTATTCCCTTGGCTTTACTCGCAAATGTGTATAATACTGGCATAAACTTGTACATAACAGTAAAAAATGTAAGTGTATGATATCTCTGCCTGCCTTTTACACAAAATTTAGACGCCCAGCTTGGAATCTATTTGAATCATTGCAAATTTGCAATCCTAGACAATTATGTTTTTTTTAATGTTTTTATTTAGGCCAGTGTAGGTATGGAACAGACGTTATCAATTTTAGTTTTGAGGTAAAGGTGGTCAACACGCGCATCGGCATGTGAACACATTGCTGGCAGTGGCGTGCCTGCAGAAAAATGCAGGCAAATGCCTATGAAAAAACTGACACGATAGGGAAAAAAAATTTGGTTGGATTGTGTAGTGTAGCCTAGCTATGGAACGAGGACTTAATTTTTTTATTACCAATTTTATTGCAGTATCGGGTTAACCTGCGCCATATACACCATTTAGGGTCCGAGAAGCATGGTCCTACGATGCACCGTTTCCGAGTTATGGGCGTTTAAAATTATTGTACCAAAATAAGTTAAATACAAATACTTACAAATATCTTGAAAACGGAGCGTCCTAGGCAAAAAATGACCGAAATTTTAACCCCCCTTTGCTACCCCCGTGATATCATGATCTTCATCATCATCATCATCATATCAGCCCGGAATCACCCACTGCTGAGCTATACTCCTCCCCTTTTTTCTGCCACACTTCCCGGTTCTGTGCGTACCTCATCCACGTGTTTCCGGCGACTTTGACGATATCGTCAACCCAACGAGCTTTAGGACGACCCTGGTTTCTTTGGCCTAACCTTGGCCACCACTCGGTCAAAGCCTTGCTCCATCGGCCATCTCCTCGTCTAGCCAGATGTCCTGCCCACGTCCACTTGAGGCGCACCGCCCGGTCCCCGACATCGTAGACTTTCGTCCGATGGCGGATTTCGGTGTTACGCACTCGATCTAAAAGGGTTATGCCGAGCATGGCACGCTCCATGGCCCTTTGTGCCACTCGTACTCGATGGACAATGATCTTAACACACAAAATTAATTTAAGCTGATTTGAGGACCTTTTACTTTTATTTTCACTAATTTGACATAGAATCGACTAACCATTTAATTGATTTAGCTTCATGTGTAGCATAAAAATATATTGTTACTCGACTGACATTTATTACGAAAAATAATACAAATTCAAAGGATTATATCGTCGTATCCTACGAATAAGGGCGTAAAGAACATAAGGGCTTTTATCTTTTATTGCATAATTACATTCTGCCCGTCATACTACATGTAACCAGTCCAACAAAACAATTAAAAATGGTACAGGTCGTGAAATAATTAGGTTTTCTCAAAACTCACAATTTGAAGTACTCCGTTTTCAACGAAGAATAAAGCCACAATCGCCGTCGCGCCCTCTTTCATCGTAAGTAGTGAAGTTGCACAGGCTCGAGTGCTAGGGCCCTTCGGCCACCAGTCGGCGGTAACAGAGATTTTTTTAAGCAAGTACGTAAATCAAAATATTTTAAACCTCAAGGATTTTGTACTTAATTAAGTCATTTTCATTGTGAGAGTCAAAATTTTCAATATTGGGTACATAGAAAAAACCCTAATGGTGGTTGGGGCAGTGTTCTATGGAATGGCTATTTTGCGTATCTGTAAAAGAGACGATGCCCTAATTACGTTTGTGTCTTATTACTACTTTACTAATTTGTGTCTCCTGAAAAGTAGCTGTTTTGCAGTTACGCCCTTATTCGTAGGATACGACGATATAAGAAAAACATATTCAAAACTAATCCATTTTAAAAACCAGTAAATATATTATATTTTTTTAAATACAGTCTTCTAAGTTTAATAATTACCTGTTTTATTTCAAATTCGAACCCGTAATCATTGTATTGCAAACAAATCGTTATAATTACTAATAAGTCAAACAATAATTTATCGATATCGATACTTTTTCAATTACTTTTATGGAATCCCTAGAGAATGAGTTGTCATTTGGTTGTCAGTTCGTCAACCAATCACAGAGCCCGAAACGTACCTCTCCCCCCGCAGTATATTAGTGACTTTGATTTAGAACAAAATCGTGCCCATACTTTCTCCACTGGTTATTTTGCTCCATGGCAAGCAGAGACGCCCTTCTCTCCTGGTCGACGCAGCAGCCAGCCACTACGCAGCACTGCACACTCCGACTCACTGGAGCATACGCAGCATCACGGCAAGCACTGCATCACTCCGACTCACTGGAGCTAATATGCAGCATCACCCCGACTCACTGGGGCATCACCGCAGACAGTTCCGACTCACCGTGAACTATGCGGCATCCGGTTCCGACTCACTGGAACCTTCCACTGGCTGACAAGCGCCAAGACTTAACCTGCTTTCGACCTCCGGTCTCGGAGGGGAGTGATGTGGCGACTAGCGACATCTATCGCAACACCTGCGTACTAAACAACGATCGACAGAAATCCTACATCGCGCTATCAACATTATCCGCGACATAAGCCTATATAGGAGTTCCCGACTTACAACTGTCGGGCAGTTAGCCCGCCGGACACAACACCCGTCCGGTCGGAGGATCCTCCCTTTTCAATGGGGGATGAGGAGCTTTACACCCTGTTCCTCATACCCCCAAACATATATTTCGTATTTTTTTTCTTTAAATTCCGGCCATCTAGCGATTATTTCTTGGACTTTCATAGAAATACACCTTACGCTCGATTTAGTTTAGGCAGTAAGTGGCGCCGATAATGTAACTTATGTGAAAGTGCCCCTGAAAGAGTTAACGACCACTGAACAGCGCCCACTGCATACCGCTAAAGTCTCTTCTCGTCTCCACTCTGCGATGAGATATCTCCTTCCTTGTCTGCTCACCCATTTCCCCTAAAGCTAAGCGGAGTCAAGAAGTGTAAATAACGAAATTCTATTGGTTCTTCTCTCTTCTCTCTCTTCTTGTCTCGTCTCCGCTTCAGAGACTGGGCCTAAGGATCATAGCAGGTGGCATTCTGTGCATTCTGCCTACCCCAACAAGTAAAAAGCTTGATACTACGTTACGTTTCAAACTTCCAAACCACTAAACAATCCGAGCATTAAACAGGAACACGATTTAAATACAGTTCACGATAAAAATACTAAAACCCACGGATCGTACAGTGGACGTAGCAAAAAAGGTTTTTCATTAAATATTTTCACGTAGCGAACTCGCCCGTATCATGATAAATGGGTTTGACTCTTAACAATGTTAGTTCATCCAAAATGTATTGAGTAAAACGTAGCCGCTACAACTGAACTGTGAACATGGCTTGATGGTTGAGGTAGGCAGTTGACGTGGTAAAGCTCCTTATTCGTAAAAATCACTAGAAACTGACACACACAGTTAAGCAGTGATAGCCTAGCGATGTGACCGTCAAACTGCCAGTCATAGGTCTCGAGCTGATGTTCGTGTTGAATTATTTAATCACGTGAACGAAAAACATCATATTTCTGCCCTTGTCACATTCTATTTGTCCCCAAAGTCGTGACGAAATCATACCAGCCTGAGCAGGCTTATGGGCGACATAATTCTGAAGATAAAACACACACATCATTTTCATTCACCAATGAAAGGTCTACGTTTATGGGATTTTGATTTTGCAAGCATATAATGTATAGTCAGATAACTTTAACAGAAAACTGGCCATTTTTCAGTGAGAAAAGCCTCACCAACTCGTGTGGGCGACTATATTTTAGTCCGTAGTACCACATGCAGGTGACGTTGACGTATATGACGTAATCTGAGTATCTATTACACGTGGCCGCGGTAAAACGGCTACTGGAAATGTGCCTTTATAAATCACGGAGGTGAAATTTTATCACATCCTTCTCCATTTCTGATATTTCAGACATAATAGTTATGTTGTTCTTTTGGTACATGCCATGTAGATCAATACCATAGATGAGTTTAGCCTACTATAGTAAAGAGGGTATTCGAAGACATGTCCTACTAAAAAATGTTCTCACATGTCTCTTATTCTTCTTCAACCTTTGGACCAACACTGAGTGTGTCTTCCAAATCTTTCCACTTTCGACAGTTTTATGTCATGGCTAAGTGCTGTTAGCACTTTTGTTTTTGTTCTTTTTAAACGTAAGTAATTTTCAACGTCTATAATCATTAGTTCTATACTATACTATATCTATACTATAATTATTATTATTTCTGTAATCACATCTGCTAACTAATTTTAGAAATGTTTCTTGCGCTAGCAGAACAAGTTAAATATTCAACTTGTGTAGTGTCCGGGTCATCAAGATACAGGCTATGCCTAGTTTGGGACCCACTGTTAATCCTGTGAGTTTTCTGTTGTGTTAAGAAAAAATAAAATATTAAAAAAAAAAGTGGCTATCCAGTATCGTCCACCTAATCGGTTAGTTTTCCACATTCCCTTCCTTCTTAGAGCACTTTCTACTCCTATCTTGCATCCAGTCTACGGTATAAATGACCCGATTACTTTCACTTTCTATTTGCTATGTCTCGTTTGTTTCTGTATTTCGGTCTTTGCCACCTGGTCGTAAAGAGAGATGCCCAAGATAGTATGTCTCAAATGTGGCTAGAAAGCACAGATAATTGCCAAGTTTCACCGACATCAAAAAGTATGAGTATTGCATATAAAGTAATGTTCTGTGTATCGCTATTTTATTAAAATGTCAGCGCGAAACCAAAGGATAAAAAATATTTCAAATTACTACTACGACAGCAAATAAAATAGCGCTAATATACACTTGCGTGCAAAAAAATCGATCCACCCAGAACGCTTTCGTTCATAACACGATAAATAAAAATCTAAAATTAATTAATGAATACTTTTCACACTGTTTGTTAAATGTCAGTCTAAGATTACAATAGACCAGTTTTTACTGTAACACATTTTGGTTTATTGATTTTACAGACTGAAAAACACAAAACGGTTAGAATAGCTCAATTCTTTTTTGAATAATTTTAATATAATATAATAATAAAAAAAAAAAAAAAAAATTTTGAATGTAAAACTCAATAAAAGCGTTAAATTTCTCGAGAAAAGTTTGGTCAGTAGCTTGTATTCCCCCACGTGCTCTTATTGCAGCTTTCTTCCTGTTTTTCATTGACCTTTTTAATGTTTTTTTGAGTTCTTGGGGTATACCTCCCCACGTCTCTTGAATGGCCACCTATAGTTCTTGCAGGGTTTCCAGGGGCTGATTTCTGGCCCTGAGCCTTCTCTTCAGCTCATTCCATAGATGTGCAATGGGATTAAGGTCAGGGCTCCTTGCTGGCCACTCCATAACAAGAATTTCCACCTCACGTAGGTACTGGAAAACTATCGTGGCCACATACAGGTTGGGCGTTGTCCTGCATTAACAAGAAACCATCGCCTATAACTCCGGCGTATGGCATGACAGGTTGTTCTAGCAACTCCTGGATGTATCGCTGTGCAGTCAGATTGCCTAGGCGAGGTCCGGATACGAACTGAAGATTCGTTTTTCCTCTCAAAAACATTCCGCCCCAATCAGTCCACGAACGTCCTCCAAAAGCGACTCGTTCTTCAATACAAACCTGTGCAAATCGTTCTCCCTCTCTTCGCTAAACTTTCCTGCGCCCATCATTTCCATGAAGACTGATTTTACACTCATCCGAGAACAGTACGACCTTCCATTGTTCGAGTGTCCAATCAACGTGAGCACGAGCAAATTGAAGCCGCGCTTGGCGATGTGCGGGGGTTAATTTTGGACCATTAGCAGGTTTGTGGGGATGCAATCCGCTTCCTGCAAGTCTCCGTCGTACATTCCATTCACTTACAGCTACATCGCGAACATTACGAACTTGCTGTTGCACCTGAACGCCAGTCAAATGTCCATTTTTTAAACTTGTAGACACCATAAATCGATCATATCGTTCTGAAGTAGCCCGATTTCTTCCCAAATCTGATCGTCTCTTGAAGCTGCCAGTCTCTAAGAACCTTCTGTACACTCGTCTTACTGCTGATCGGCTTAGGTGAAGACGTTTGGCCACGACGCGCTGATTCAATCCAGCCTGGATCAGTGCTACAACTTGAGCGCACTCAGACGGAGTAGTATCCATTTTCACAGAAAGTAAAAACAATTAAACTCAAGCTAAATGGTCACTTAATCAGTAAAAATAACCAATTATTGAATAAACAATAAATTGATTAACTTTTAACACACTGCAATGTCACTGAGAATGCGTTATTAAAAATGAGAAATAAGGGTGTCCAAGTAAACGAGTCAATATCATCAACACCATACCGTTTATTGAAGTGTAGGGTATGTTAAAATTAAGTTTATTAAACATACTTTCAAATTACATTGTTAGTTTTTGTTTGTATGATCTTAATTTTTATAAATTGCGTTCCGAATCGAAACTTACAGGGCGGGTCGATTTTTTTGCACGTAAGTGTATTAAAGAACTGGCAGAAATGTGTCTCCAAACGGTTAAAGGTAAACTGTACCCACTTTACGCATTAGCTACGCAAACACCAAATAACCTAAATGGAAACACTTAGGGCGTATTTAGTTGATAATGCTTGTAAGTTAGTGTTTTCTAGGAAAAGATCTTTACTGGAGAAACATAATCGGATGAGCGTTTTCTAGAATAACATACCTTTTATATTGGAGGTTGGGAGATCATGAAAATAATAACTCCCCCCGCTCTGTGCGGAGCGGTAGAGAGTGTCAGACTTCTACTGACTAAAAATCACCCATGATCCTTCTTAGCCCGTTGTCTTCGAGGCCGCGGTGTGAACTGTGGATGATGATTATGACTCGCTATTCTCTGCTGTCGTACCGTAACACTATTTTGTGAAGGTCGAAAACAGGGAAACGTACTAGGTCCTATTATGTGCTAACCAGGTCAGGTCAGGCCAGGTCAACCAGAATCAAAATCCGTTTAGCCGTTAAGGCGCTAACAGGTAACAGACAGCCAATTATTTTCACATTTATGGAGAGAGACAAAGGAACAGAAAGTGCTGTGTCTGAACACACTTCTTGTGCATTATATTTTTTCACGCGCTAGCTAATCTCCGTTAAGATTGACCGCTGTGACCGAAAAAATATCCATGACGACTTTTTTAATATTCATTGCATCATGTTTTGATTGGCAGTGCCTTACATTAAGTCCTACCTTAGAACATAAAATGCTATGGTAAAATGCGACCCCAAAAAAAGTCGTTTCCAAGAAATCATTTTTGCATAGAGTTACTAGAATGCTTGGTTGACGGTTTCGTTAAGGTTCGTTTCATACCCTGTATTTTAACACTGACAGTTTATATTTTTACCATTAGATAAGTAATACTCGCTATAATAATATAAACTTAATCCTAATTGTTTTTAAACCGCAGGTCTACATAATTACAAAACAACTTTGTTTGTTTGTTGTTTTATTGTACTTAACAATTTTTTCGTTGAAACATTCTCCGGCAATAATTTATTAAAACGTAGACGCCGTAGGCACAGCTACTTCATAATGAAACATTTATTAACTCCGATAATAAATCACACTTTCTAATAGCAGCTATAAAAAACTTGCAAAATATTTTATATTTCAATGACAAACTGGACGACTCCGAGCTCATCCTTGAAAATCTCAACGATTTTTTCGCCGAATTTCTAAGTGGAAATCACGATGTCTCGGCCAAAGATGTCGATGGCCACTTAATATGATTAATTGTGCCCAAGTTTCTTGGCGGAGACACTTTATAACATCCTTTGTTGGGGATGAGCCCCGGCGCAACTCCTCAGAACTGTACGATGTTTGAGACAGGAGAAATTATTCTATTAGGAACTTTTTGATGGGAGAGATTTTCCATCATATTTCATGGAAACAGACGTCCTTTGTAAGGGAGGTTTAAGTTTATTTTAGCATGCTGTTGTGTAGGTGACTGGTGAAGAATGGCTGCAATCTACGGAATTGCATTTGGAATATTTGATCGTGAAAACGAGGTGGTTCTCGATCATGTTGTTTCGTTTTTAAGAAAATTCAGAGGTACCTCCAAATACATTTTGATACCGAACAGTCATTTTCGTGCACCACCCAATCCGAAATAACCATAGACCTTTTTAATCCACTATCTAGTCCCAGCCTTCACTAAGACGTATTATATCTTGACACGCTGCCAGCCGCCTGACAAATAGGAACACACGTTGTCAGCATATTTACATGAGGACGTAGCCTAAAGCCAGTTGAAATATTACCATTTCGGCTTACCACGCTTTTAGTCGGATGTGTGTTCTGTAAGAGTTTATCATAACTTAGTTTTGTGACAAACAGAATAAGGGTTGAAGGGGTTGGACAGTTAGTATGACAATAACACCATGTTTTTAGTGACCATATATTATATTTGTCTTAATATGGTTGTATACCTAACTGGGAAGGCCAAAAAAAGATGTATAGATTGTGTAACGAAAAATATGACATGACGTCTGACAGGAAAGCAGAATGAAAGAAGAAAACGTGCTGCGACGACCCCAAATAGAATGGGACAGCTGGACAGTGTGAGGGAGATGATGAATGATGATGTTTGTATACCTACCTCGTCGGTCTAGTGGTCACAAGATGGCTGTCCATGAGGTCCCATGAGGTACTCCCAGGTCAGGAAAAGTGTGAAATTCAAAATCAAAAGTCATTTATTCAAACTAGGCTGATAATCAGCACTTTTAGAACGTCAAAAATTTACTTTGCTTTACTATTTACATTTTTATAAGACAGTCCCCCAAAACGCCCACCCATCGACACTACCTAGTGTTTAGCTGGAAAGAAGAAGTGGCGGAACAAACTTCTCAGCACTCATCTGTCTGTTAGGTTGGTTAGAAGAACCAGACACGATACAATAGCAAGGTGTCAGTTAAATTTAAGATTTACTACAGACACTATCAGTAATAAACAAAAGTATGTAATAGTTATTGCGTATATCCAGTAAAAAATTCTGAGTAGCAGCCACGAAATCTGCATTTGTCCCCCTTGATTGCGCTAGGCTCGCCTCCTATTTATTACATGTGACTTAAGTACAACTCGCAAAATCTGGGTGTATTTATTGTGTAGGTACATCTCTGCTTATCCCTTCAAAGATTACAAACGTGTTGTTATGGTATGTTTTTTTACAATCGACCTGACAGAGCCAAGAAAAACGCCACAACTCAACCAACATCTCTGATTTACTCACAAAACATTAATTAAACCCATGCACACACACATCTATTCATTCACTGATATACGAGTACCCTAACCAGCCCGATACCCTAACCAGCCCGGTATCTTCCCACAGGAAACGTACTGTATCGACTAGACGGCTAAGTCGTTAAGGCAACTCCTTATCTACAAGTGTCTTACACAAGGGCTTACTCCCTGTCTAATGACTTGATTTTCTGAGTCGTAAAAGCCGTCTCCACAGATATAGATAGAACTAGATATAAACGCAAGAGCAACTACTTTGCGTGCCACTTTTCGTGCCTAGCTTACGTACAAAAATCGTAAGTGGCCACTTTCGCGCTCAGTTTGCATCGGTGTACCTATAGCGCTAGTTGGACGTCGGCACTGGTGCAAAAGGCAGGGGTTGGGGCGAAGGAGGCGCCGTACGTGGCGGCGTCTTTGAATCGATTTGATTTTCCGATTTATAGTGCTGGTGACGTCATAATAGGTACATACAGGTATAGGTTTTTATACGGATCGTGATACTTGCGTTATCTAGGTCTATCTATATCTGTGGCCGTATCACTGAAGATGTTCGTTTGAATTCTGTGTTTTACTTACATGGAGTTCTGATACACTTAGGTCCTTATAGCACTTGGGTTAGTTTAAGTGTTCTTGATGTATTCTTGGAATGATAGCTGAGTACATGTTTTTTGGAGTGTGTGATGTATTATTAAGTTGTTTTGGTAGATTTAGTTAAGGTTTTTATTAACATTATATTACATCACGCCTGTAATCCCCAAAGACTGGCCTGTTGGTCTAGTGGTTAGTGACCCTAACTGCTATGCCGGAGGTCGTGGGTTCGATTCCCACCCAGGACAAATGTTTGTGTGATGAGCACGATCATTTGTTCTGTGTCTGGGTGTAATTTATCTATAATATGTATGTATTTAGAAATATATAAGTATGTTTATCAGTTGTCTAGTACCCATAACACAAGCTCTGCTTAGCTTGGGACTAGATGGCGTTGTGTGATAGTTGTTGAATATTATTATTATTATTAAAGGTTCAGGCAGAGATGTATATTATGTATGATTTCGCCAGTTATTTTTCAAGTCCCATGTAATAAGACGAGGCCACCAACCGGGAACAAATCTAAAAAGCTACTGAAAAAATCCTGATGAAAAACCCAGTAACACTTCGCCTGACCCGGGAATCGAACCTAGGACTTCAAGTTCAGCAGTCGCGTACATGCTTAACGACGTCAATGCATACAGTACATGAATAACGACGCAGTCCTAAACTGTTCGTAAGCTTTTAGGTTTTATTGAATTTAGCCCGAGTTACTTGTCACGTTTTACTTAAAAGTAGGCATTGTTTGTCTAAAGAAAGGAAACAACAGACTATGACTGAAACTGACATTGGTTATGAGTCTGACTTAACTCATTCCGACGTCCAGCACATTCACATTCCAAGAAAATGTACGAAAAATATCACTATTTCTCTAAAACCGCCATATTAATAATTATTAATGCCAAAAAAATGCGTTATTTTCATACGAAATCTTACACTCTCAGTAGGTGTTCAAAACCAATTTATTTACAAACACTTCTTAAATAAATCTTAAATCCATTACACAAGCACACACGCTCGTCTTCTCCTCACGTTATCATGTCATTCTGAAACCCCTTGTGTAATACAAGAAGACTCAGTTTCGTCAAAATTCAACATAAACTAGACCGCGCCTCTTATGTTAATCTAGTACTTCGGCTAAAGCTGAACATTTCTTATTTATTCTCGCGTTTCTCCAAGCCACAAAAAAATACTAAGTTGATTTAAAATGTTACGTCTTGGAATTTTCACGTTTCGTCTCTGAAGCGGTTTACGAGGAAAGCATTAGATGCCTTTTTTTACCGTAGCAACATTAGGTTTTAATGTGGTTTTTTAAGTCTTTGGAACTCGCTAAAACAGTTTGGTACAAATTATATGTTTTATGTATACTAAAATGTTGAGTGGTAAATGTTGTGTGGTGTGGTGATGGTGGTGGTGGTGGTGGTGGCTCTGTCTTCCATATAATATATTAGCTACTAACACTAGAAATAAGTAATTTTATTGTTTTACTAACACTATGGATCATTGTTGTCTGAAAAATAAAGATTATTATTGTTATTAAATGGCTATGAGAGTAAACGAAGACCAAAGAAACGATGGATGTACTGTGTGTTGGATGATATGGAGGCAAGGAGGTGACTAATGATAATAATATGACGAGTAATATAGAGAAAGAGACATGATGCGCTGATCCTAAATTTTGGATAAAAGTATAGGAGAATGATGATGATTAGAAAAAAGTTATAAAAAAATGTATAGATCTGCAAAATAATGACTTAATCCCGTAAACATAACTAGTATTACCTGCCAATAACTTTGAATGAATATTTAGTTCCTCGTTACGTCTAATTCCGTTGGTAATATTATAATATGGCATATTAGGTATACCTAAGCATGGTGATATTAGTTTGCACACAGCGTGACAGTCATGATCACCAGTTCTCTAAAAGCTATCAATAGAATTATGCTTCATTGGCTTCCGTACCTATACTGAGTTGAGGCTTGGTATAATCTCAGACTATATTATTATACAATACATGTAATATAATAATTATGATGTGAGTGGCAATGCTGGGAGTGGGCATGATGCGCCCTAGAAATACATATTGATGAGGTTCTTTTGAAATAAGAGGTGTATCACCAGTAGAGCTATTGCGTATCTTTTTAACTTAACTGTCAAATGGATAGTTTAGTATAACAAACAATAACCATTTGACAGTTATCGATTGACATTATGATAGCCACTGACATTTAAAAAGATACGCAATAACCCTGCAGATTTATGAACGTGGATGAGAATCGAAACAGGCGTTCTGTGATTTTTGCCTACCCCCTTGGAAAAAGGCACGTGTTTATGTATGTACGTTAAATACTAATATCAGTTACCTACTGTTTTGATTTATCAACAAGCACCTAATAATATGTACAACGGAACAAACGCAAACTAAATACTTACTTACCTGTAGTAATTAATCATTAAAATACTTCGTTCTATGTCTTTGATCGCCTATCAACAAAAGAGCCTCGTGACAGGCAATCAATAATTTACCCTAAATACAGCAGACTTTAAAGTTCTGAGTATCTATAAATATATGTAGTTATTTGTTGTTAGTCTAATCACAGTTCAGTTAAACCGTAATTAAAACAACATGAACTTTGATTTTCTAAACTGTGCCTACAAACAGTCAACCTAAGACTGAGTTTCATGTGTATTATGAACCACAAGAAAGCTTCAGCGTTCGACTCAGCATTGAAAATTCAACAGCCTGTTTTTTTTTCTTAAATTCATTTACATAGGTGTTGTTTAGTGTAAGCAAAGACGACCGTAGTCGCAAATCCGAAAAACCCAATTACACTTTGCCCGACCTGGGAATCTCCCACAGAATAGGGGATCGGACTGGGTCAAAATAATATAATTCTGTTTAGTCCGTAAGTTAAATTATCGAAAAATATTGAATACGTGTTTTTTGTTTTATGAAATCAATAAAAAATGACGAAGATAAAACGCGTCAAAGATCTTGGAGTGGGGCTTGAAACGTCACTTGTGTCGTCAAAATGTACTAATGACGTCACACGAGTTTTCGAAGCACTGTATCGTCTTCATTTTAAGTTTACGTGAAAAAAGAAAAAATACGTGTTCAATAATTTTTGGAAATCTATCTGACGGACTAATTAGTTTTTTTTTTGTCCGATCCCCTCTTGCATGTCTAGAAGTTTTGCTAATTAACACTAGGCCAATGAGCCAGTAATTGTAATATCTATCATCTATACAAATAAATAAAATTAAAGTTTTTGTTTGTGATTTTAAAATGATAGCTTTTTACTGAATGCATATGCAAGTCGGTTGGTGTGTCTGTTTGTTTCGGCTCATCTTCGGAACGGCCGGACTGATTTTGGTGGCACTTTTAATGGCAGGTAGCTTATGTCATAAGTAGTAAAGCTTTTAAGTTACGAAAATGACTAGGATTCCGTGCAAAAAAAGAATACCATTGAAATTGTTAACAAAATCCTATTCAAATACGGAACTAATATAATTTTAATAATGATTTCATGCAGTCCCTAATATAAGTAAGTATCTAACATACAACCCAACTCAGTTTCTTGTAACACCCAAAGTTTTTGTCCAAATCCACTTGAAGTGGTCCTTTGTGCTAATTTTCTCACCTAATTCCACTCAATACTGTCACAGATTAGGCCTAACAAATTGAGTGGTTGGCCTCGGCGACCATTACAAAAGTCGATTAGACTCGTAATGAATTAAATGGACTCATGAGATAAAGACTAGAACTTAAAGTAGGCTTTTGTGGGTAAGCGGCTATAATTTGTCATGGAGGGAGATATTTTTGAAATGTGGGTACTAGGTAGGATGGTATGGATGGTAGGTTTAGTTCAGTGAATTTTGCGATTTTGTGGCTGAGATGAGGGTACGTCGGACTATAAGGTCCCATTAAAATAGGTGGACAAAATTTCTGAAATCATTCAGACCACCAAAATAAGGCCCGATGATGGTAAAAAAAAATAAGAAAAACGCATTTAAGTACCTACTCCTAAAGGATGAGTTTGTTCTAGAGTACCGTCAATTTATTATTTAAAGTTAAAAAAAACACTTTATTTAATGTTTTTTTTTGTTTAGATATCTTTGGTTAGACCTACTGAACGCTGTGTTAAAATTTGTCCACCTATTTAAATGGGACACTATTTATAGGTGGAGATATTAATAGTAGACTTACCTGAATTTCGACTGCCTCGTTGATAAAGTGGTCCTAAGCGCGACTGCTGAACATGAGATCCTGGGTTCGATTACCGGATCGGGCAAAGTGTGTTTTCCATGAGGAATCTTTTAGTAGCAGCCAAGGAGTCAGGATTTGTGCCCAGTTTACTACAGTAGGCTCATTCCCAATTATTATTAAATTAAACTTAATAATAACTATTCAGTAGTTATTATTAAGTTCAATTTTTCAATGCAGCTGAAACCTCTGCCTAACCCTTCAGCTTGTACCTAAACATAGTAGTTCGAATCGCCCCATTCCTAAGAGCGATTGGATTGATCGATTCACACCGCTCGGCGCTCCAAGAACTGCCGCGTTGCGAAACAGCCTATTCCTAAGGCTGAGGCTACAGTAGGCAGCGATTTGCGATGCGACTGGAAGAGCGAAGAGAAAATAGAGAAAAAAGAGCGATGTACGGTGTAGCCATATACGTGAGCATTCATTTACTTGATTTAATCGCTCTTGTGTCGCAGGTCGCGTCGCGGCCTAATGTAGCCTCAGCCTAAGAGCTCTTCGGCGTTTCATACATACCGCGGTCCGAACCACTGGTGGTGCGAAGCGACGAAACACCCCAAGGACTACAGATGTAATGTTTTATTATACGTCTTTGTATACGTAACTGAATTAGTTCATCTATTATGTAAACCTATCTTAGTATTTCTTACTATAAATCAGACAATTATAATAACTATCACTTTCGTAGAATTACAAATTGATAAGCGTTTGTTTTCACCCCTTCGTGGAAAGCTCAATATATGTATTTATCTGTCTCCTATTTACTCTATCGGATCACACTGGTCCTTCACCTTACCTGTCAAAAATTGAAGACCAACCTGTCAGTATCTCTTTTTTTGTTGAGATTTGGAAATCATCAAATGGAGTGTCAGACTTGTACTGACTAAAAACCACCCATGTTCCTTCTTAGCCCTTTGTGCCGATGCCACGGTATCTCTTTCGAACAACCCGCATCCCCTAAGGAAGTATCTCTGATCTTATACCACAAAAAGTGACCTGCAATAAGCTTTTATGCAACAGCACTGCTTTATTAAAACCCAAGCAACTCCACAAATAATGACTCTTCCCCATTTAGAACTTGAACAACAAAGGCTGCCCACAAACGAACGTAACTACGTAATAAAACTTAAACAATATATATTAAACTATTTATAGTTGTAGATAAGGCGGCATCTCTTGTTTATCGTGTGCAGGAAGTCTTTAGCGTTGACGGGTGGCCAAGGGGGAAGGGGAGTAGTGAAGTGCGGGGGGAGCATGGCCGGCGAATTACGTCGTTATGTGACGCTTTAGTATTTAATACATACTGCTGTGGAATTCAGCAAGTTTGTTTAGAATGCATTGTTTACCGAAAAGTTGGGTCTACGAAAATAATGATAAAACGTTTTTGTGATACCAGTAATTTCTAATTCCTTACGGATACCAAGCCGAAAGTCCAGCACTGCATTTAAAAAAGAAAACAGAGCATTTTTCTTTTGCTTCAAGCACTGCCTCGTTGAGAGAGCAGCGGTGGCCCAGTGATGTCAGCCCCGACTTACAAACAGTAGGTCGTGGGTTCGAACCCAGGCAGTCGCATTACTTTGTGTAATTTATTTCATCACCGCTGCTCTCAAAACGGTGAAGGAAAACATCGTGAGGAAACCGGCATGTCTTAGAACCAAAAAATTCGAAGACATGTGACATCTGCCAATCCGCACTGGACCCGCGTGGTAGATTATAGCCCATCCCTCTCCTAGAGAGGAGGCCTGAGTCTTTGCAGTAGGAACATTATAGGCTGATGATGTGACTGCCTCGTTGGTCTTATGGAAGGGTAAGGCAGACGTGTACCCCGCATTTTGTCAATTATGTTGAAGCCCCATGATAAGGGGGCTGAGCCTATTGCCATCATCCAGGCACAAATTCAGAACTCGTGGCTGCTACTGAGAAATTCCTAAAGAGAAACACCAATAAGCACTTGGCTGACCCGGAAATCGATTCCAGGACCTCGAACTCAGCTGTCGCGCTGACAACAAACAATAGTCAACACATAGTTTTCAATGAACGACTCTAACGTTGTTTCTGCCCTACACACAGTTTCAGTGCATGCAGTATTCCCATCCATCATTGTCCCAATCACAAACTCCGTCACTCCTCGCCCCCGTATGTATCGCAACCCTAAGCCGCTAACGTCCAAGGAAGCGCTGATAACCGAGTCTTGTTGGCCACTCGATAAGCTTTGTTAACTGAATACAAGCTACATATTAACGTGTCTACTCCGAACTAATTGCGATCAGCTCGTTAGCGCCTTAAACTTCATTAACAACTTTGATGTCCCGAATTATGTTGATGGGGTTATAGTGATAGACAAGGACTGGGAAAATGACCTCGGTTTATTTTAGTAGCGGCTTGGGACTCTCCGAGTAGGTAAACATAACATCACGACTGTGTAGTCCCCGAAGGGTAAGGTAAAGCCTGTCGGGGCTGTGGATTATCGAAAGGTTAACACGGCTCCGACACAAGGGCGAAGAAGGAACATGGGTTTGGTTTTTAGTCAGTAGAAGTCTGACACTCCCCTTCGCTCTGCCCAAGAGCGGGGGGGGTTATTCGATGATTTTCCACCCTCCAAAAAAATTTAAAAAAAGGGTAAGGTAAAGGCGTGTGAATAGTACACCCACATATCGCAAGTTATTTTAATTTTATTATCAGTTATGTTAAAGTTCCATGTAATAGGGGTTCGGCCTATTGCCACCAACCAGACACAATACCAGACTCAGTGGCTGCTACTGAGAAATCCCTATAAAAAAAATCCAATAACACTTTGCCCAACCCGGGAATCGAGTCCAGAAACTCACGCTCAGCAATCGGTAGCGTTTAAAACAAACGCATGATGTCCCGATTAATGTTTAGGGGTTTTATAATGATAGACAGAAACTGGGGTTGATGACCTCTGTTAATTTTAGTAGTGAATAGGGACTCTCCGGGTAGAGGGCAAAGACCTCTCAAAGGGAAAGTTAAGTACATATTCAACGAATGCGTATGTCGAGTCTAAAAATAAGACGGTAACAATATTTGAAAGGGAAATGTTAGTTCTGCTGTATTTTTCCGTCTCTAATTGGTCTGGGTATGTTTTGTACGAACAAGCCCCCTACGTTTGGAAAATCTTTCTTTATTATGTTCTCGAAAACAAGGTTTTGTGTAGCAAAACATGTTTAAAGTTTTATAAACATGTTTATAAAACTTTTTCACCACTTCATAGAGCTCTTAAAACACGATTAATTACCACAGATTAGCATAATCACCTACAATAACATCACGCCTGTAGCCACCGAAATTTTAGGCAGAGGTATACCTCTGCCTAATCTATGCCTAACTAATAAAGGGTACGCCGTTCAGTATTTTAGTTGTAAGTCATATAACCGGGCACAAATCCTGACTCCATGTCTGCTACCTGCTATAATCAACCTGGTGGCGCCTTACACCATATACTTGCGCGGAAATATAAGTTTTGCGTTTATCCCAGACGCAGGGAGCTGGTTGATTGATTAGTGGACTGTATTGTTGCGGGGGTTGAAAAGTGGCGTAAATAAGTAGGTCTGACCTTGCAAATGCGACACGAATTAGGACGACGAACTGGTGAGCTTGGACAAAGGAATCTGGTAGGAAACATGCAGCACCACTGACCTTTAAATTCGCCGTCTCCAAGTTCTATCCACCGCGTGGGTCGGCAGAGAGGTCGAGTCCTTGCTGGATTCAGGGCGGCACACGAGGGGGCGATGCCTTTCACCAAATGAACACGCACTTTCCGTAGTGTTTTAGACAATAGTTCGTAATTAGGCACTCGCGGCAATTATAATAATAAAATTAATAAGGGACATGTTCTTAGCAACGCTACTCTCGTTCAAGTGTTCGAGAATCTTCACACAGTCACCGTAGGCGGTGACAAGGACAGCGATAGTCCAGGTGTGCATGTGGGAAAAGGATGGGATATGGTAGGATAGTGACACATTTTGCAAGTCATTTTTACTTCTACCCCACAATGAAAATTATGAATGAATACGAAATCCAACACAACCTATAACACTTATAATTCCCATTCCTGGATCACAGACCTCTGTTCGAGGCATCGCAGCTAGTTCCATTGCCAATGCCACAGCCTGCGTGACAAAAAGAAATACGGACCTTATCGGTCGAATAAAAACACTGACTACTTCCATTTTTTTTCCTAACTTTGCCTTATAACATCCCCCACCTACCTACAGTCTCTCAAAGCTCTTCATCTAGGTAAATAAGTTATTTATGTAGTCAGTAAAACACCAAACGTATATGCAGGAGTAGTTGAGCGATGGATAACATTCTGCTTTGCAAATGTGGAGTGTTTACGAACCCACGGTACGTGTGCTAGCGTTTGCCCGAAGGAATACTTGCCATTAACTGAATCGGACTGTATGAAATGTAGCACTCTGTCTGTTTGTTTAAGATGTCAAAAATGGAGACTGAATTGATATAATCTGTACTTTAGTCTGTTCTAATAATAAAGAGTAGCATTTGTTTATGTGTAGGAGGTAATCTTCGCCTCAAAGAGATGTCAGCAACATTGCAGGGGCCCGCAAGGGCCGATGCCTGACCTGCGGGTTGTTCGAAAGAGATACCGCGGCTCAGGACACAAAAGGCTAAGAAGGAACATGGGACATTTTAGTCCTCAACTCAATTTACTTGCATTTTCAAAACAAATCACATACTTAGTGTATGTGATTTGGTTATAATGGCATAACCTAATTCACTTACCTACCAGACTGGCAACCTACCAACCGAAATAAATGCGACCAAAACCGCGTGTGAAAGCTAAACCTTAAGACAAGACTACAACATAATAACCTAGAACCTTAAGCACAAAGCTTACGTTAGAACTAGAATGTTACCGCCATAGATATAGATAGACCTAGATAACACAAGTATCACGATCTGTATGAAAACCGCCATTTTTTGACTACCTATAATTATTTATTTTATTCACTATCACATACTTACAATTGTTTTTTTCAATTGTTTTATGACGTCACAAGCACTGTAAATCGGAAAATCACGATTCAACGGCGCCGCCGCATACGGCGCCTCCTCCGCCCCAACCCCTGCCTTTTGCACCAGCGCCGACGTCCGACTAGCGCTATACACCGATGCAGAATGAGCGCGAAAGTGGCCACTTACGATTTTTGTGCGTAAGTTAGGCACGAAAAGAGGCACGCGAAGTTGTTGTTCTTGCGATATCTAGTTCTACTATATCTGTGGTTACCGTGCGAGGAAAGTGGATATTCCTGTGTAGGATATAAAGAAGAGCACGTTACGCAAGGAAACGTGAACCATTTTCTTGTTCATGACCTAGTGAACTTTATTGTATGGCTAATTTTATTTCGGGCGAATAAAATAATGAGTGAAATTGAACTGTGAATAAGCTTGGAGAAAAGTGAGCCATAAATCGTATGTCAACTGTTTTCATGATCTTGGTAATTGTAGCCTGAAATAAATGATGTTATGTTATGTTGTTATACTAATATTATAAACGCGATAGTTACTCTGTCTGTCACACCTGTATTGCTAAATGGATTTAGATGAAATTGGCACACATGTAGAGCATTTAGACCAGCAATAGGAAATGGAATACCGTGTATCCTGGCTGTAATTCCTATGGCATTGTTTCCAACTGCCGCAGACATGAATCAAAATCTTGATATTATCAAAAACCAAGATTCATGATTACAATCGCCTTCACTCCGTACAACGCCCGTGAGATCAATCAACAAACCACAACCGAATCAAACAATTCCCTCTTCATTACCTGCCAATTACGTCACAAAACCCGAACACCAAAAATAAATAAATAAATCTACAAACTGCGCTAACACAGCACTTAAAAACACCCGCGTCTTAGCGCTTGCACTGCTAACAAACTAGCACAACTTTCAGCATGCAAAATGGATTTGCGCAGTTGAAATTATGACCATGAGTGCACCGCTTTAGATAATTGCAGCTTAACTTGTCTCCTAATGAGGGAATGTGCCTGGGCTGGTGGCTCGTGTGATTTCGTTTATGTAAGTTTGTGCATGAGTGTAGTTGGTGCTTAGCTTGCTTGCATTTAGGTCGTTACGGTTACGCTTTAATCCAATATGGTGGACTAGTTATTTTATATTTATTCCCATCAAACGAAAGGGTCAATGGAAGCCTGTTTTTTTTTTATTTTTTTCTATATTATTATATTATTAATCTCTACAATGTGTTATCTATAGGCCATCATAAAACTTTTTACCCATCCTTGTATCAATGAAATATGCCCATCGATTTTTTGTTTTTTTTTTTTCGTTTTTTTTTTTTGGGTGAAAACCCATTACATAGCGAGTCTTCTCTGTGCATCAAAAAGCAGTTGGACCCTGCTGTCATTAGTAGATCTTTGCCCGCCGTTCCAGGAAGTCAGTGGGACAATTAAATATATAATAAACAAGAGTCTTACCAAAGGGTATCGTATCACTCAGTTCTTACCTTAAGTACATCATTCTGAATTCCCCTACATTGAAATCAGCTGTTTTGTTGCTGTATGGAACAGCTGTTTTTTTCTTTAATCTTTAATTATCGTTTAATATTCGTTTAAGGAAAAAAATTAAATAAAATTACCGATGGGAAAATTGTACTGAGTACTTTGTAATCGTTTTAATAGCGTTGGAGTCCTTTTTTTGTATTGTGGGAAATCATCAGTGTCAGACTTCTACTGACTAAAAACCACCCATGTTCCTTTGTGTCCAGAGCCGCGGTATCTCTTTCAAATAACCCGCAGCCCCGGAACAATAACACATTTCGAGCATAAGCTGATCTCACATTCAATATTTTGGAATATAATATTCACTGTGTTAAATAGTGTTACATGTCAAAAATAATGGAAACGACAAGTTCTATGAATCGTTACTATGACGTAAAATAATTCGATACGATGATTATAATCGAGTTTACGAGGAAATGTTTACAACGAATTTTGGGCGACATGATTATATCATTCGGAGAATAATGTTATGGGAGACAATAACCGATAAATCGATTGTCTGGTTTTGTTTTGTCAAAACTAGGCAAGGTAAAACGGTTCACAACGGGAAAAGTAGGTCTTTAGCAGGAATATCTATATTATATTCAGTGTGAAATCAAAACTCAGAATTTGACTTTTTCTTTTTTTTTTAATGGAGCAAGCCCGCCATACTATTCCCAAACCACTGTAACTTCTTTAAGACAGAATCAACAGAAAAGCGCCGGAACAATGAAGCTCGACGAAGTTCTAGAGAAACGATTTAACTGTTTTGGATCCTCCAAATTAATCAGAAAAGAATAGCGCAGGAATAGGAAAAAAACACAATATGACTTGTAAGTTGTAAAACAATGTTTTAAACCCCTTCACGATTGAAACCTATTACTAAAAAGCTTTTTTTTATTTGACAAACCATTTTCCGTAAATCGATAGGGCTGACAAAACAATATTTTAATAGCTCCTGAAATCTAGCACTTTTCACAACTCAAGTCCAGATTGCGGTTGGAATTTTCAGCCGTACTGCCCTGTTTGCGGTCAAAACTGTTACTGAAAAGTAATTCAGAGAACACTGAAAACGTTAAGCCACAAAACAACATTTGAAAAGTTTCGTTCATTCAAAAACCGCTGAACAATTTCTGTAACATAATTCGTGATTTCGCCGACAAACAATTTTCGTAGGTTTTTATGTACTTACGGGTATATAAGTATGGATATTTGATCCCAAACAAGCTTGACCGTTTGTTTTTTGGCCTAAAATAATAAAATGGATATCATAATCGAGCGGCCTAACCCTACTTACATATCATTCTGTAAACGTCACTGCTAAACATCGTATGTAGTCGTAGTCTTTATTTATACATGGTGTTTTTTTATGAAATATCATAACTCTAGGGTTTTATTCTGTAAGTAAAAACTATACGTAACCTAGAACATGGAGTTAAAAATAGATAGTTTCGAAAATTAGTAAAAGTTAGTCTAGTAATTCATTTTCATTCAAACCAGTACGTTAGTGTACGAAGGTTTAACATTCATAATCGTGACTTTGTCGAATTATTTTGTTTGAAAACTGAAAACAAAATAACTTGAATCAGAAGAACCAGAATCGAAAAGACCCTTTTCTTTCCATTCCTCACATAATCCACCCATCTTTTCTTTGACCTTCCTCTGTTTGACCTCCGTCAATAAAAACTGTCAACCTGCCCATGTGAAAGCAGCTGCTTTAATCATACTTTAAAAATAAATACAAACTACCTTGCAGCTGACTTAACATTGAAATACAACCTTTATTTAAATACAGTTGTGGTATAAATTAATATTCGTATCGTTATTTCAGTCATATCGTGTTTATTGTAACGGGTGAATGGCTGGTGAACTGAATTAACTATTATTGAGCGCCACGGAGCGTAAGGATGATTGTGTGAAAGACAAATATGTATCACTCGAACTCATTGACTCCTATTCAATCAATTGAGTCGCTTGCCTCAAATATATGTAGATGTGATTTTGTTTCTGTTTACATATTGTACGTAATTTGGTATTCAGGCGTAAATTGTTGGCAGAAGTTCAGGGTTCAGTTCATTCATAAATGTTCCTTTAAATTGGGTGGTGATTAGGGACTGGTAAACCACACAGAAGATGTCATCATCACCATCATCAACCTATTAATGTTCCCACTGCTGGAACACAGAACTCCTCTCTTTGTGAGAAAAATTGAATAGAGTACACTTAGTTTGGTCGTGTGGAAATGATGAGTAAAGGCGACTAATAAAAGGTTTACAAGGCAGATGTGAATGTCACTGCCGGGAGGGAACGCACAGAAAGATATACTGACCATAGTGGTGAAGTTCTTCAAAAAGGACAGGTTCGTAGTACTCGCAACCGGCGTGCGTCTATGACCAGATGTTTGAATGTCGACGAGGCAAAAGGTGTATGTAAAGATCGTAGCAGGTGACGTTCTGTGAATTTTGCTTACCCTCATGGGAAAAGACCATGAGTTTAAGTATGTATTGTATGTAATTAGGTCATCATCATCATGTCAACCAAAAGACGTCCACTGCTGGACATATAGGCCTCCCCGTAATTAGGTACTCAAGCGTAAATTGTTGGCAGAAATTCAGTGATGGTTATTCGTAAACGCTGTTTTAAGTGGAGTAATGATTAGGGACTATTTAATCACACATTGATGTACCATCTAATAACTTTCGTGAATGGAACCCTTTAGTGGTTGTCACACAAAATAAACCTGTAAAGAACCTATTTTTAGCTCAGGAAAAGAAGGATCTTTTCCTGAGCTAAAAATAGGTTCTTTTTGCTCAATTCACAATCTTTATTTTGCGAGAAGGATACTTCAAAAGGCAAAGAACCGTGTTATATGTGACATACGAAGGATATCTTTAGACAGCCTAAGTAAGCTCTGACGATAAAGATTTAGTAAGACCTAAACGCTACGAATGCTGCTGAATAGCAGAAAACAGAGAGCTTTTCATTGTTTCCACCAACCATGACAAAACAAACTAATTAAGAAAATTCCTTTTCTAATTAATCACCCAACATTTCGCCAATAACTCAACGTTAGAACAAAAACAAAATAAGTAAACGAACAAACAAACTAGGGGTGTATTAGCGCTGTCTATCTTTTCACGGAAGCTGTAAAAGGTAATTGAGGGTACGGCGCTATTTAATGGTGGTGGAGACGGGTAGTCGTGGCAATCTTATTTAATGCGTTATTGCTCTGAAGTTAATACGATGGCGGAATAATGTTGATATTGTGGTGTTAATGGTGTGAGCGGGAAAAGCCTGACGCATAAAGCGATATCGGGATTGTGAAGACGAGAGTTGGTCGAGTTTAAATCCAGCTCATTCCCACTATTGTCGTAAACCGACCACTTTAGGTGGTTACTTATTTGAGCAGAGATTTAAGCAGAGTGACTTAAAGCTGCACGATTGAGAGCTGTTCTGGCAAAACTAGTTGAACAAGAACAGCTCTCTGTCCCTGTTGCAGTATGTTTAGCTGAATTCTGAGCCCCTTCTGACCCCCCCCTGCCCTTTATAACTGTGATTTCTGTCATTAACACTGAAAGCGGGATATTTACCATAACAGCAGCAGCAGCAGCAGCAGTGTGTGTGTTTCTTATGGGTGTGCGCATGCGAGTGTGTGGGATGTGTGTGTATCAGCTTCCGTGTGTGTGTGCAGCATGTGTGTGTTGTTGTAGTGTTGGTAGCTTTAATTCTCTCACATTTCATTTCTGCCTCTTAGCGTATAATATTTTTGAATGAAACAAGATCTTAACATTATTTCACAAAGACACGAAAAATCACAGGCGGCCCTAAAAACTGTGCCTAATTCCGCCAAGTAATCAGTTATTCCAGTATTCCTGAACTTCAGGGGCTTATTGCGACTGAGTTATTAAAGCCAGTAAAGCGGCCAGCGCTGGCACAGTGCCCATCTTTCACCGCTTGTGTACGCTGTAAAAAGATATGCTTTAGAGGAAACAGGCGTAGGTACTCGAGATATTCAGTGACCGTTGGTTTAAAAGCAAGAGCTATTTAATTTCGTTTTGGCCTTTTTGTTGTTATGAAATTAGCCTTAAAACTGGAGTGTTGAAGTGCTATTTTGTAAAGTGGACTTTGAAACCTGCTAAAGTGAAAGCTCTTTTTTTTTTGCAGGTTAGGAAATCATCAAATGACTCCTGTCGCTCTGGGTAGAGCGGTAGGGAGTGTCAGACTTCTACTGACTAAAAACCACCCATGTTCCTTCTTAGCCCAACCCGCCGCCCCGACGAGCAAGTGACAGCTCTCAATTCGAGTATTTTTTTTCATAGGACAAGAGATTTTAGATTATTGCTAAGCTAGTATCCTACTATGTGTGCATTGGGAATTATTTTAACACTCTCATTAGAACTAAGTGATCCCGTTTGATCATTTTGCATGCGCCATGTGCAATAATCAGATGTTGTGGCGTTTCAGCTAATCTCGACGTTCTTTATATCTCTCTATATATATTTTTTTTTGGAATGTTGGAAATCATCAAATGACCCGAGAGCATTAGGGAGTGTCAGACTTATACTGACTAAAAACCACCCATATTTATGCTCTTTATGCCGAGGCAGCAGTATCTCTTTCAAACAAATTGCAGTCCCGACGGAAATTTATTTATTTTAGGAAAGCTTACAGACTAATAACTATAATTATAACAATCATATATTATATATCTAAATTGCTAATAACAAGCTTTCACAGATAACTTCAAAATTATAAACCAGAGATAGTGAGAGATAGTGAAACCTGGTTAAATGTGTCTCAGATATTCAATTTGTTTCATGGGACCCCAGTATGAGTTCCAGTTATAGAGATTTCTCACTTATCCATGTCCCAGTTAGCCAAATTTCACTGTAGTAAAGTAAAGTAAAGTAAAGTAAATTTTGACCTTCGAAAAGTGCTGATTATCAGCCTAGTTTGAATAAATGAATTTTGATTTTGATAGAAATATCTCTCTACCTTCTTTTGAATTTCTCAGTAGTAGCCATTGAGTCTAGATTTGTGACTGATTGAAGGCACTAAGGGAAATGTGGGTGTACTCATGGATACACCTCTGTGTAACCCTTCGGGGATTACAGGCGTGATTACACAATCTCATACTTGTCTTTTATGTGGTTTTAAGAGAGCGACGAACAAAAGGATTTATCTTTAGAACCACGTGCTCCCGGGTATCAAAACTCCGTATAATAAGACCGAATTTTTCGAAAACAAGAGCTGTCCGAACTACTGCTGCTGCTGTGAGAGCTGTGTTGTGTGTGAGGGATGTGTGTGTGTTTGTGTGTGAGCTGTGTGTGTGTGTTGCTGCTGTGTGTATTTCCAATAATCAAAGGCAATGAAACGGACTGCTCTTGAATCAAATCAAATCATTTATTTTTTTGCAATCATGGATACTTCACGTAATCCGATTGATCGGACTATGCGGTCGGACCACGTGTCCATAGCCGATACACGTGGGTAAATAATGGAACATAGATGGTGTGATAGAAGTTAGTTCTCCATATTCTCCATCACATGAGTATGCAAAACCTAAGCGAATGCAGTTAAATCTTCTGATCACGTTTAGCTTCTTTATAGAAACTCATTTTGCTATTAAACACTGATTGAAACAAAAACAATTTAGCAGTCCAAATAACAACCAAAAGCTTCACCCATATATTTGAACACCGTCTTTATAGCGTGACCAATAAAATATGTCCCATATCTTGGTAACCGAAATGCTATAAAACTTTTGGTGCATGTTCGGTAAAACTGAAACACTGGGTTACTGTGTCATTGTGGGTAATTACCGGAAAAAAGACTTTTCGGTGAAATAAAATATTTACTGGAATTTTGTGGAAAACTATTCTTTATTCGCATTTTTGTGTTCAGAAGTAATAAGGACTTGTTAGTTCTCGTTGCTTAACTATAATTATTTATTTTAAAAACATACTTTTGTAACGTGGTAGTATAATATATTAGGTCTTTACCTATGAAATTGCCGTTCTGCAGTACTGGCCATTTCAAATCAAAATAATTTTTGTTAAAGAAGCTGATGATACACAATCTACGGCTGAATTAGCAGCAGCTTTCGACGTTAGCGTCAAAACAATATTGGTACATTTGCGTCAAATTGGCAAGGTAAAAAAGCTTGACAAATGGGTGCCCCACGAACTCAATGATCGCCAGCGCGAAGTACGCGTCGAGACGTGCCTTGCACTGCTCAACAGACACACAAATGAAGGAATTTTGAACCGCATTGTTACCTGCGATGAAAAATGGATCCTGTACGATAACCGTAAGCGCTCAGCAAGTTGGTTGGATCCTGGTTCAGCACCTAAACAATACCCTAAACGAAAACTTACCCCTAGAAAAGTGATGGTCACTGTTTGGTGGTCAAGCGCCGGTGTGATTCATCACAGCTTCTTACCAAACGGGGTGAGCATTACCGCAGATGTGTACTGTGAAGAACTGAACACAATGATGGAGAAGCTGGCACATCTCCAACCAGCATTGGTCAATCGCTCGTCTCCGCTGCTCCTGCACGACAACGCGCGACTTCATACTGCACAGCAGACGGTCTCCAAGTTGCAAGAACTGGGGTTGGAAGCTCTCCGTCATCCGCCCTACTCACCAGACCTTGCGCCTACAGACTACTACTTTTTCCAGAATTTGGATAACTTCTTGGCGGGAAAAAAATTCAATACCCGAGAGGCAGTACAAAATGCCTTTGAAGAATTTGTTGCCTCCCGACCAGCTGATTTCTTTAAGAAGGGCATCAATAAACTGACACTGCGTTGGCAAAGATGCATTGATTGCATGGGTGATTACTTCGATTAATACAAATAAAAAATACATGAAAAAAATTCGTTTAAATTTTTTCAAACAAAACGGCAATTTCATAGGTAAAGACCTATTATTATAATACACGTTGAAAATTACTACTTTTAGGTTTAATTTCATTTATCTTACACACAAATTTAAAAAGAGAACCTGTGCTTCACTAAACAAATTCCAACTATACTAGTATTTATAACACCGTAGTAGCTTTAAAACGCTGTGTAGACATCTCGTAGAGGCTTCTACGACACGTAAGTTTCACAAGCTCGTAGAGGCCTGGTACAAAACTCATGAGAATCTCGTAGAGCATTCATAAACACTGTATACAGCGTAGACTACCAAACTTAAAATTAATTCGACAGTACTATCTCAACACCAATTTTTCTTTAAAACACCCTCACTTGTGACATTTTCTTTGTCAATTCTCTAGCTTTTAAAAACCAACTCGCAATTTACTTTCACCCTCTTTTTTCTGCAACCCTGACATTTTTACGGAAAATTAAATTTAATTTGTTTAGATAAAATATATACGGACAATAAAACATGATTAGACAATTGTAGACGAGAAAAATATACGAGAATAGTAATGAAAACCATATCTCTTGCAGCAAACCATTTTATAGGAGATTGCATGAAGAATTTTTATTATCTGGCTTTAGTCGCTATACGGATTTAGTACAAACATGTACGTATGTATGTACGGTTCCTCTAAATTAAACTACGTTGTATATAAACGTGTATTCTAAGATAGGTAAGTATTTTCTGTTTTGGGGTCAAAACCCTTCTTAGTTTTGTTTTGCTATTTCTCTTCGTAAGTTCTAAGTTCTACATCGTTGGAATTAAATGTTGGTGACCTCTGAACGTTTTTCTGTAGTTGACTAGCTTTTTCAAAAACTTTACCGTTTGACGTCGTCAATTTACAAACACTTGCTTTTTCGGAAAATATCTTTTTGTGTAACTTTATGAAATACAAAAAACTTTTTTGCAAAAAAAGCAACCGACTTCAAAAACACCAAAAAGAGAAAAATAAACTTAAGAATAAAAATTAGCTTTTGACGTCGGTGACTTTTGTTTGTTTGACTTCATGTTTTTGCCACCGACTTCAGAAGCTGATTTTTCTTCTTAAGTTTATTTTTCTCTTTTTGGTGTTTTTGAAGTCGGTTGTTTTTTTTTTGCAAAAAAGTTTTTTTTATTTTTTCATTTTTAGTTGTAATAAGTACCTACCTATATATATATGTCGCAGGTTTTTCATAAAATTAGGTTTTTGATCAAAAACCTAAGGGATTTGATCAAACCACGGAGGAAGATAAAATAACAACACGGTTTTATCATTTCCCTAAACAAATCTAGTGAATTGAACAAATCCCAGTAGTACTCCGTGACGCGCGCTCGCTTCGCTCGCATATTATATAACACTAATATCATCTGTCCCCAAAGTGCCGGGCCTCCGCCGGCCTCCTTCGTCGGCCTACGGCCCGGTGCCCATGCCGCCCATAAAGGATATAAAATGTGTCATCTTCCGGTTTTTGATGAAAAACCTAGGTTTTTGATCAAAAACCTAATTTTATGAAAAACCTGCGACATATGTTTTGACAAGAACTTTATCATAAACCCAAACTAGTTCAGGTTTTTCATCAAAAATCTGAACTAGTCTGGATTGTTACAGGTTTATGATGAAATTGAGTTTAAAATGTGTCATCTTCCGGTTTTTGATGAAAAACCTAGGTTTTTGATCAAAAACCTAATTTTATGAAAAACCTGCGACATAATAAATATCCTATACAAATATTTACTATGCATTTAACATTCAACCAAGAAACCTAACCCTTAACCTTCAAGATTCAACTATTTTTGCTTTCAACTCTTAACCGTTGAGGAGTGGTACTACTCCTCAACGGTTAAGAGCATGAAGACAAGTGATGACTGCTAGATGCGAATACTTGAATAGCGTCAGAAAAAAGCACGAAACACGTCATACGTGTCTATGTAATTCATTTAAAATAACTAAAAAAATGTGTATTATACACATCTGCATACCCCCTCAGAGGATACAGGCGGGATGTTACGTCATGATAATGTGGGTCTACCTTTTTTAGCAGAATTTTTTATACCCGAATTTTGTTTTGCATAACAGTGGATGGCAGAAACTTCATTTCGCAGAAAATCACTTGGCATACACTCATTTACCATAAATTCAAAACGCATAATTTTGAAAGTCGGAATCATCTTTGAGCATAAACTTCATTTCCAGAACCATCATCTCGCCGAAAATTCATAATCAGAATCGTCTTTTGGCACGCATTTCATTTCATACGTACGTGTAACATGCAATAATAATAATTATTATTATTATCAGCTCACCCCGGCTAAAATTTCTAGCTGAGAACATTAAATGTATGTCAAAAATAATAATTATTATTATTATTAATAATAATAATGACGTCACTCATACATGCATCGCATGTACTCCATGACGCGCGCTCGCTTCGCTCGCATATTAAATAACACTAATATCTTCTGTCCCCGAAGTGCCGGGCCTCCGCCGGCCTCCTTCGTCGGCCTACGGCCCGGTGCCCATGCCGCCCATAAAGGATACTTTCGCGAGACGGTCGTTATACCTTATAAAAATCTACCAAATAAAATTCTGCCATCTTAAAAGTATGCCATTGAAAATTTGGCTATTTAAACATTCTGCGAAATGAGTATTCTATTAAATAATTGTTCTGCCATAAACACATTCGTTCAAAGAAGAATATGCCAAGTGTGTTATGCCAAACAAAGGAGAATGCCAGCGGCACTATGGGCAAATGTACTCAATTCAACAATGTTGTGTCTTCATCAAATCATCTTTAAAATACTCGATGGCATGTCTAAATACTACCTCAAAAGATTGAACACAATCGACAATGGCATTTTCGAGATATTTGCAAAAAATAAATGACTATTTTTAGGTTATGCTCAACCAAAAATAAGTTGAAAAAAGCTATTTGAAAGGGTCTGAATGAGTTTATATAGTGAGATTTGTATATTTAAAGCATATTTTTGTAAAATCTGTAACGATTTAGATGTTTCAGGTGGCCCGTTCCTGGTGACCACCTGTGACGACTTCACCAAGTCTTACTGATTTAGATTTTGTGCATTTTAAAATCATATTCTCGCGTTTCATTGCCCTGAAATGCGAGAATATTACAATGATTTCTCTCTAAGAAATCATTACTAAGATAATCAATCGCTCAGTGTTATTTCTAGATTCTATTCAAATGTTAAGGTAGTGGAAATCATGAAATTGTCTTTGTAAGTAGGGTAGGAAGGGAACACACACAATACTAAATACAATAAATGAAAGATGATTATTTCTGGACTTATATTTTATTCTTCTAAAAATAATTCTAAAAATAATGGAGCTGGAACATTAATATTGTTATAACATCACCAGCTCAAATAGGTACCATACTATGCACATTTATGCACACAGCAACCTTCAGTTCTTCTTCGTCCCACAAGTTTTTATTCAAATGGAAATTGCAGATTCGGGAACTCTAAGGAACATAATTATATTTTGTGGCGCCGCGCTGTATCAGTAATCCTTTCACTATTGATGATACCAAAAGACGCTTATTAGTAATGGTTTGGTGTGGCAGCAACACGTTAATATGTTCCTGAATTAACCTTATTAACAATCCACGACCAGGGTTAACATTCTGTTCTAGCAGGGGCAGCACATTCCAATGCCGCCCGGCATTGGAATGTTAAAATCTTGTTCAATATGTTTCTGAGATCGGTTTTAGGTAGCAGAATCTTCCACTCAGTCAGCATCGTGAGTTTGTCTGGTTGCAGTTATCCAGCATGTTCGGCAAACTCTTTCCAGACGTGACACCTGTAGATCAATACAATGACTTGTTTATAATTTGACCAGCCTAAACATGTACAATCACTAATAAGATAACAGTAAACAGTGTGGACTAGTTTAGCACCTTAGGGAATTCGTAGCTGATAGGCTAGAAAAACAAGCTAACGTTCTCTGTCGTATGTGTATACAAAATAATTATATATTACCTGATGAGATAGCCCCTCGCAGTAATATGATTCTTTGTGGGCAGTCTAATGGCACTCGATGAGTTCTTGATCGCAGTACGGAAACCCCACAGCCGTAGCAGACGGCCGTTTGTCCGACTACAGGTGTCAACTGTCCCTGGGATGTGAGTGCATTTCGCAACAGTGTAAAACATTCCTGACACAATGTGCCTTCGGTTGACAGCTGAAAAAAAACATATTTAAATAATTATATTTCTGTGCATCTTTAATCTTAAATGATGATAAGTACTATAACCCGGTTCATTAAAGAAAGGAATCTAAAATGGCAACACATGGCATGTCCTCTCGCTCGCTCACTATAGTGTGCGAGCGTGAGGACATGATAAAAACCGCCATTTTAGATTCCTTTCTTTAATGAACCGGGTTATACAAACAATTAATATCCTCGAATACACTGATTGAATACCATCTTAGTTAATAGGTTGGTTATTAACAACACATCAGTGTGAGGTTCCTATCTGTATACTCGTAAGTTATATTAAAATCCGGTAAATCAACTGGTAAGGTAAGGAACTAACACACACACATGGATTGTACGTTGGCCTCTAAGATTTGTTATTTGGTACATAAACATAAAAGTACAGTTCCTAAATAAAAACACCATTCTACGTTAAAAGACAATGTTTATTCTTACCGGTGTTGGTGAGATCCAGACTTGTTTGTTTACGTCGAAATGTTCATGACGTTATGCGGAATCTCCGACAACCAACGTCTGTGCATAAGTTGCGTTCGCCATGATCACAACACAAAAAGTCCTGTATTTAGCTATAATCAACACACACGGTGCAGCGGCGGCGGCGTTAGAAGTATGTTTATTGTCAATGGGTTGGCAGCAGTAACGGAGAAACTAAAAGGTTCGGACTCGAAGCACAATGTAACAAAACCAGCAATAAAAATAACATACCGTCATAATGACTGTATTGTAAAAATGTGACAAACGCACAATAAATGTCAATGTACCCACACTACGATTATAATCCATAGTATTGGCAAGTGACAGCAAAAAAATGGCGTACTATGACGTCGGAAATATAAAAGTACTTATTTATTGTTCGAAAAACTATCCCATTGTAAATAATCGTTAAAACTTATTTAAAAAATGTATTTTTATTTTAGATATTTTATGCCGGTCTAGGTTTTCAGACACAAGTCATTTATCAAGAGTACTGTCCGCGGGCAATCTCCTTTCGGAGCATCAAGTTTCTGCCAGATAGATGGTACCCTGATAATGTATATTCAATAAACATCCAAGCGATTCCAGCAATTACGACAGATTTGCCGTCTATTTTTGAAGAGTTCCATTGTATATCTCCAAAGATCAGCACCAGATCTTCACCAAATTAAAATGGGACCACCTCAGGAGTATACTCTTTCAAATAAAAAAAGAATTTTGAGAATCGGTCCACAAATGGGGGAGAAATCAGGTAACATACATAAAAAAATAAAAAAATACATACATACGAACATATAACCTCCTCCTTTTTCGAAGTCGGTAAAAATATGACAACTCAGTCGTTTACAAAACACCGCGGTCAATTGTAATACCAGTGGCACTGCTAATCAAAATCATTCACCATTTTGAATCCAAATACCACACCACTACTGTTTACTTACATAACATAACGACATGAACTAACTTTCGTCAATACGGTGTGCTATGATTAACTTGGTAAAGAAAACAAATGCCGACAGCAATAAATTACGCTATTTTAGTAGCTACATAAATAATAATAATATTCCACAACTATCACACAACGCCATCTAGTCCCAAGCTAAGCAGAGCTTGTGTTATGGGTACTAGACAACTGATAAACATACTTATATATTTCTAAATACATACATATTATAGATAAATTACACCCCGATAAATATAAAATAAACGAGATAAATAAACGATAAAGATTAAGACAGTGCGCACACTAGAGTAAAAACCATTGTGTCTATAGACGGAAAAACTGACTTTTGAAAAACTAATTTTGAACTTCAAAGGAATGGTCTCTTGTGTCTGAAATTCATATTTAATTCTCAATTATTTAGGTAATAGAACCAAAAATTCAAATACATCTGACCTCTACCAAGTCTCACTATTCACGCGTGTTGGGTTATAGCCGATTCCCACTGATAGAGAGAAGGTCGGTGTCCCAGCAGTGGGAACATTATAGGCTGATTATACTATATATGATACTCAGACTCATTTCTTAATTGCGCGGCACTTTCTTAATTTTAAAGTCCGATTAATGCATAATAAATAATGGCTTTTTTTGCACGAAATACGCTTTCTTGTGGGAGCCACTCGCCTGATGTGAAGCGACGATGCGACCTAGTAGGAGCACGCTTGCCTAGAAGAAACCGATTCATTCGAACTTTAAAATTGAAGAGGTCAAACTCAAACTCAAAGCATTTATTTCAAATAAACCATCACAGGCACTTTTGAATGCCAGAAAAACAATAAATAAAACGAAGCTACAGTCACATTCATAAGGTATAATAACTTGTGAAAGTACTGTAGTTTCCCATTTTCTAGCGTGGTCTCTATCTAGAAGAACGGGCAAGAAACTCCATGGATGGACACTCTTTTAAATCAATATATTGTTACAAAATCTTGGTTATATCATGTTCAGATCTTATATAATTACTAGCTTTTGCCAGCGGCTTTGCCCGCGTGAAAATGGTGATTTTCCATACAAACTTTCATCCCCTATTTAATTCCTTTATGGGTTGAATTTTGAAAAATCTTGCCTTATTCCTTGTCTACATTATAAAGGGAACGTCTGTGCAAAATTTCAGCTTTTTAGGTCCAAGGGTTTGGGCTGGGCGTTGATGAGTCAGTCAGTCAGTCAGGACTTCTCTCTTTATTCATATAGATAGATAGATATGTGAGAAGGATGTAAAAAATACGTGCAATTTAAGAGCGTCCAGATCTAGATAATTTTTGGAGAACAGAGAAGCCGGCAATGAATTCCACAGATTGGCGGTTCACACAATTATGTGGAACCATAGCGCTTAGAACCAGTCTACGTCTAACCTTACATACAATTAACTAGGTCTATAACTCTATATACATACAGACAAAACACACACGTCTCATTCTACGTAATAAACCGTATTTCATACAGCCATATTACCCGAGACGATAAAAAGCATATTCTCAGCTTTAATTTGAATGTATGTTATTATTTTTATGGCGTTTTCTTCTCACAGTTATATTGTGTTACTCCGCCTTTGCGCTGCTGGTGCAAAGTGATTCACAACCCTTTTGAGTGTTAGACTAATAAAATAAATGGATTCCGAGGACATTTAAATAAAAGATAGACGGGGCAACGTGAACTGAATTGTAATGCAAGTTTGAGAGCCAACTGGGTGCTTTCTGTACAATTGCAACGTATCAAAATTGGAATTTACGTAATTTTTATTCTTTTAAGTATCTCTGAGGCACGATGATTTTTTTTCTTTGCCATTTTTTCAGACAGCTTTCCATATTGTATATTAAATGCCGCTGAATACCAGAATTATACGTGGAGCGACTGCTTCCAGTGTCGAACCTCGACAGCCCCGTTAATACTGGGTAATACGAAAACTTCTTGGTAAGCCTGATAGTCAGACTTTGATGGGACCATAGAATCGATTTGAGATGTTATTGTTACGACCTGTAATGTAAAGATTCAAATTCACTTATTTCTGTATACATTATGTTCCCGGTGAGAGACCGCAATTAGGGGATTTTTGTAGTAAATACTCATTTAGTAGCCGTTCACTCTTAAACTAATAGCCAACCTAAGATAGACGCATATTATCCAAGAGCGAAATAATTCAAAATGAAAATTTGGTCAATCAACTACATAGGTCAATCAAGTAAAGAGATAATATTATGAGAGGCTACGGTATACGTATCTAAGGTTACACCTTTGCATACATACGTCCTACTATATTTTAAATTGTAGTAATTCATTTCAGGCTTCCCAAAGAATGTAACCGAATTTTCTTTGTAAGCTATAGAAATTATTACTTTTTCCGAAACTCGTTAAAATGTAAAATACTTTCCCTTTGATCCGTAAAACCATCAGAGAAATATATTCTCCATAAAATCATTTTATTAGTAATTGATTGATTAACGTTCATCAGACAGTCTTTTTGGTCGATATCTATACAAAAGCTGTCAAAGTTTGTTACCAGTTCTTCAGTCAAACACCCTTCTCCAACGGTTAAAGTACACAGCATAACCACCTTTATAACTATCGAGATAAGATTTAAAGTGCTGTGTAACGTCTGGCAGATGTTATCGTTTTCAGTATGACAGATTGCCTGAAAGTTTCCATCAATTTTAAGTTACTTTCATCTGTTTATTCGCTCAATATTCTACAGCTATAGAAAGTAAAATGTTTTTATTAGCTTGAACGTGGACCTGAAAATTATTTAGGTAAGTGTCTACAGTCATTTTCAGGGCTATTGATTTAAGGTTCCGTAAGTACTGTAGGCCGTTAAAGATTTTAGTGTTTTGTGTTGATTGAGCTAAATTGAATTGTGAAGACTTTTTTATTTCAAAGACTAGCACTTTTAATGGTTTAACTTGGAAATTGTCACTTTTAAGTAGTTGCTTGTTAATTGATCTAGCAGTTTTTCACTTGTGTTTTTTCTATTCTAATCTGTAATTTTTGGTATCACCATTTTGTATGAATATGATTTGATCTGATGATCTTTGTCTTAGCGTGTCGATGACAGTATTCAAATTGAGTCAGATTCAAAATTTAGCGACGAGTTTGACATTATCAGTAGCATCCATCAGCGCCTGTGATGGACAAACAAAACAGGACAGGCAGGACACGATATCGAGTCCTCCATCATTTGTGAGTCTCTACCTAAACAGATTTTTTCATGCTTCGTCCAACCTGTGTCCATTGCAAGACTTCTAGGTCAGCCATGGTAACTAAGGCTGATAAAAATCCTAAATTCTAATTTAGTTCTAATCACTTTGCATTGTATCAATAATATAACAGAAAATCCCAAAAACACCATTCTATGAACACGCATTTATATAACATCATACAACAATAAAACATTCATATTTACATTTGCAGCTCAGCATACACGGAACCAACGCATGTTTAGGAACATAAAAGTTATTTGTTTGTTTATTTGAATCTTGCCGATGTCGGTACTTACTATCTACATGGTGTATGCTGTATGCATATTTATTGCTGATGTATGTTCCCTGGCCTCGTATATGGGGGTGAAGAGGTCATAAATCTGAAACACGTAGACTGTCTTGAATGAGTTTTTCAGACCTTGAATTGGATGAGTATGC
Source organism: Diarsia mendica (assembly GCA_949316265.1). Taxonomy (NCBI): domain Eukaryota; kingdom Metazoa; phylum Arthropoda; class Insecta; order Lepidoptera; family Noctuidae; genus Diarsia; species Diarsia mendica. Next base: position 18,911,032 of record OX438896.1, on the reverse strand, counting down.
AGCTTTGTAATGAATTGGAGAGTTTAGGAGTAAGTGTTCTTATAATTAATTGGTCCTTTAATCTGCTTTTAATATAATAATCGACAAGACTTTTTGAGCACAACGGCTAGGTGTTATGCCCTTATCGATGCGTACCGTACTCCAAAACATAATGGGTTAACTTTCGTGATTCCAATATATATAAACCTACAAGTTTTTCCCAGGGGTAGGTAGAAACCACAGAACGCCACCTGTTATGCTGGGTTTACACTCTCGCGCGAGTGACGAGACGAGCCGCGAGGCGAGGCACGAGGCGAGTGTGTGAACGGTGTGAATTGTATGAAACACACCATCCTCCTCGCCTCGCCTCGCGGCTCGTCTCGTCACTCGCGCGAGAGTGTAAACCAAGCATTACGATCCTGAGATACTTCTTTTGCCTCGTCCACGTTAATATACCTTTTTGAAGAACCTCACCTTTAAAGTCAGGTGTATGTAGTTCTAGGACGTCCCCTCCTGGCGTTTCCCTGGTGATCCTGTGCGCCTCGCATGTAACGGATCCCCACAAAATCCACCAGGTCATTGGTTCACCTAGTGGGAGGCCTTCCACAAACATAATAATACAAATAATTATGCCATTAATTCAAATAATTTAACGATGTTATAAGACAGGCCCAGTTAACGCAGTTACTTTACATAAGTTAAACCTCGTTAGACCAATAAGAATTAAATCGTTTGGCTCCGGTGACTAGCAATTCCAAATAAATGCTTTGCTAATGTATTGTCAGTGTCCGGTATCCGAATTAAATCCGCAAATTGTCCGTGCCTTTAATCAGTCTGCAAGGTGATAATGGGGCTGACTGATCACGTGCGTACTTTGATGAAACTTTAGCAAATCAAAAAAACCAGCTAAATGAAATGACAATACACTATCGAACCACAAAACTAGGCCTATTTTCACTCTAATCTCGAAGTCTCTGGAATCTAAGCACAATCTATGTTCCCACGGGGATCGACACTCTTCATGAGTGTCAACCCTCGTCGAAGTACAGTCTTAGCGTGACGTCACGAGGTATGGCCCAGCGTTTACACCTTTTACCCTTGATATATGTGCCAATATCGTATGTGTCAATGGATCAAATATTTTTTATGGTAAGGGTAGTTGGTTATGGACGTTTTTGGATGATTAGATCTGAGTGGGGTGAGGGATGATGCAGGGTGAATTAAGGGGGTGAGGTGTCAAAAACAGAAACGTTTTTAAACTTCTTGACTCGATTAGGTAATGTTTCTTACCTGGTAAGTACATATAATATCATTCTTTACGCCTAAATTCAATTGAAATCTTATCCTAAGGTAATTTATTTAAGATCTATTATTCTCATTTATCTCCTTCTACATATATTACATCATCAATATCTTAGTCCAAGCCCATGTGATCCCAATTCGTCCAGGTCAAAAACTCGATAACAATTTCGAACTTGACGAATGATGCATTTTAAAAAGGATCGATTCAAAAAAACGAAACGCACGCGATTATTCTTATATTCCTCGCACATCTGTGATCGTAAGGGTAAATTTTCTTTACACATATTTTAGAATCTACCACACGTAGTAAGCAAACCTTGGAATATATTGCCGCGATTCGATGCGATTTATTGCGGTAGAAAAAAGGAGTGTATTTGAAATCTTAGCTGTGTGAAGTGCGAGACTAGATATCTTTACGGCTCGTGTGAAGTGGAATTTATATTTATTTTCATGATGCTCATATTGCGGGCTTTTTCTTTTTTTTCTTTACTGGTGTTGTTTTGGCGTGTCTTGCTTTATTATCTAAGGTGGTAGTTAGGTACCCGTCGGGGCTGCGGATTATCGAAAGGCATAACGCGGCCTCGGCACAAGGGCGAAGAAGGAACATGGGTTGGTTTTAGTCAGTAGAAGTCTGACACTCCCTTCCACTCTGCCCAAGAGCGGAGGGGGTTATTTGATGATTTTACACCAACCAAAAAAAAAAGTGGTAGTTAGGTATTTGTTTTAATAAAACACGTTTCTTTTGATATAGACGCAACTGAACTGTGATCTACATTCGTGACTTATCATAAGATCACGCCTGTAATCCGTGAAGGGTTAGGCAGAGGTGTACCATTATATATCAAGTTTCGTCTGTGCCTCGGAAAGTACGTTAAGCTGTTGGTCTAGGCTGCAATATATTATTATAGATCTTTGGCAGTCGTTACAGGTAGTCAGTGACCTGAAAGTCTGACAACCAGTCTTACCAAAGGGTATTCTATTACCTGGGTTATGGTTGTCGGATAGGCAGTCGCTCCATGTAAAATACTGGTATTCAACTACATCCGGTTAGACTGGAAACTGACACCCACTGACTGTCAGTTTCCAGTCTAACCGGATGCGGCAGACGATGAAACAGTCACTTTAGTTTTATTTATTTGTAGAGAAATCTTATTATAATCAACACATGTATATATGCATCTGCAGTTCTCCTTAGCCCGGCTCTTACATAATCAATGTTCGCCCCAGTTCCAGATAGGAAGTTTAAAATATTACCGCGCTATGCTAAAACTTTTCTATTTGACGACACCACTATATATTATAAGTTTGGTTTGCATACATTTTCTAATGTTTGAAGAAGAAATTTCTTGATTTATTTTTATCCTCTACCTTCTGTGTTATCCGATTTAAAATGTTTCAATTTTAATTATGATAATGTGATAGTTTTAGGAAGAGTTACTTCTATACATATAAAGGTTATGGTTGTGCTGTGCTTAGCCTGCTCCGTAGTCGTGTGGTTGTGGCGTTTCCCATGAGTCGTAGGTTTTCCCATGAGTCGTAGGTTCGATTCCCACGGCCAACATACTTTGTAAAAGTTGTTTCCAGTTTGGCTAGGACATTGCAGGATTGAATAACCTGATTGTCTGATAAAAACATGATTCCGCGCTACGGAAGGCACGTATTTAATAAGCCGGTGGTCCTGGCCGCTAAATGGCGCTCGTCAAACCATGTCAGAGACCCTTGAGGTAGTTGAGAAACTCTGACACTATGGTGCATGGGGTCGATATACCTTACTGCCCAGTGCCCACACGATAAGAAGAAGATCAAGCAATTACTACCAAGTCTCTGTCTTCCAGTGAGTTTCGTCAAATGGATTAACCAATCTGTATTGCAGCTGCGTAGCCTTGCTTCCAACAGTTAACAGCAAAACTGAAATCTGTCTATCCACAACATGATGGTCAACTTGCTAAGCTTATTGTAATTGTGTGTTGCAGTGACTGCAGTAGATTTTATTTGAAAACCTTGTCCCACACTAGGAATTTGTGCTGTATCATGGGTGCGTTTACAAACGTTTAAACTGAGAAACACAAACAGGATGAAACAATTAGTATAATATGAGGTTGCTTTCAATCCATCTACAAAATTAAAATTGTGAAAGTAGGTATGTTTGTTTATCACTCCTTCAAGCAATAACGGCCGTGCAATTTTTGATGAAATTGCTGTTTAGCTTGCAGATCGCCCTTGACCTAACCTAGGTCATGGGCGATTTCGTTAGTCATGAAAAAAAAAATACCCCACCAAGACGTTGACGTAGGACAATTTTCCATTCCTAAAAGCTAGTTGGTTTATAAAAGATTACACCGAACATTTTCGCCAAAAAAGCCAGAAGTTATAAATTCAATTTTACTGCAGCAAATAAAATATTCTAATTCTGAGCTCTTCCACGCTATTGTATCGATGACACACGCCAATAAAGTAGAAATAGGTCAACGGGCTGCAAAGCGATATGTGCATGAAACACTGTGTTCCGAGTACGGAATCCGTTTTCCAATTATCTGCTATTTTGTCCGAGCCGAACGTTTTCGAAAGAGGAATCGTTGGCACTGTGCCACTTTTAAACACGGTGTCCTGTTGTGTCTGCTGCTAAAGATATAGTGTTCCTGTCGAAAGGTTTATCTGTGAATTAAAAATTGTTTGGGAAAGAGGTTTTAGTTTGTTCGTTTTTGTTATGGCAGTATCATATATTATTGTTTTACCATTTAATTTTCTTCACTACAGCCATGTAGCTTATTGGTAAACAGATAACGTATTTGTCTACAAAATGACTACAAAGATCTTAGGAGTCACAGCATAAATAATTAATTGAAAGCAACAAACCGAAATTACAATTTAATAAACCAAACCAATTTGCATTGTCTTTACTACGTTTGACATGCTTTTGTCAATCAAAACACACCATATTCAACCTGTGGGGGAATTTTAGGTGACTTTTCAAAGAAACTCCAGAAAATGCTGATAATTAGTCAAACGTGTATTGCTTTGATGACGAACAAAAATGGAAGAAAAAATGACAAGCAAGTACATAAAATCCTTACATCTAATTACATACTATGGTACAATGCAACGTTGATTGTTGCTTATTCCAAACGAGCAGGCGTTTAGCTCGAACATGCCCCCGGACGTTGGAAGCAGCAGAGACGCTTTCAACCAAGCGCAGAATCAACGGGCAGTGGGCAAATCCTATTGAAGGCTCTTCTGACGACTCCAGTGGATGTTTTGACGTCTGCCACACGAACAATTCCATCTGATCCCGGATGAACGGCGACGACTCTTCCCAATCTCCATTTCAGAGGAGGAAGATGGTCCTCCTTTATGATGACCAAAGAACCCAACTTAAGCATATCTTTGCTGGTATGCCACTTGGTCCTCTGCTGCAGCTCGGACACAAATTCTTTACTCCAACGAGCCCAAAAATGCTGACGAAGCTGTTCGATTCGTTGGAAACGAGACAATGAAGCAGTGGATTGGTTCTGTACATCTTGCTGCGGGAGTGACGTCAGCGGTCGACCAACAAGAAAATGACCCGGAGTCAGTGGTGTGCAATCCGCTGGATCGGATGATAGCGGCGTCAGTGGACGTGAATTCAATATCGCCTCAATCTGGACTAATGTGGTGCTAAGTTCTTCAAAGGATAAATGACAATTTCCCAACACTCGCCTGAGATGATATTTGGTTGACTTCACACCCGCTTCCCAGAGTCCGCCAAAATGAGGAGTGTACGCGGGTATAAAATGAAATTTAATTCCGTCATTAGCCAACTGCTCGCCCAAGGAATTGCAATTAGATTTAAGGAACTTCGAAAGTTCGTTGCAGGCACCAACGAAAGAGGTACCGTTGTCGGAGTAGATGTCACTGGGTTTTCCCCGTCGCGAGATAAATCTAAATAAAGCTAGTAAATACATATTGCTAGTTAAGTCACTCACCAGCTCTAAGTGGATAGCCTTGGTGGTGAAGCACACAAAAATGGCTATGTACACTTTTACTAGCCTACATCCCCGACCCTGCCTACTAGCAGCCATGATGGGACCAGCATAATCCACACCAGTGGTTTGAAAAGGATAACCACCTGGAAGGAGACGATGCTGCGGTAAATTACCCATTAAAGGAGTAACTGTTCTACCCGACATGCGACAACAACGCACGCAATTACGATAACAACTCTTTGCCAGGCTCCGTCCGCCTATAGGCCAGTATGAATCTCTAATTGAAGCCAGCAATAACTGAGGGCCTGCATGCATAAGCTTTATATGTTCATATTCGAACAGTAACTTCGTAAATTTATGAGTGGACTGTATAAGAATAGGGTGCTTTTTATCAAAAGAATAAGTAGAATTTGCTAAGCGTCCTCCAACGCGCATGATTTTATTATCGTCTAAAAATACGTTAAATTTTATGAGGGCGCTTTTATGAGGCAACTTCTGATTACTAATGAGTAATTTGTACTCGGGAAATGACTCAATCTGACTTCTAATTATTATAATATTTAATGCATCCTGCAACTCGACTTGTGATAGAAAACTGGGAGAAGGAAGCTTCCTACACAATTTTATAAACCTTAAAACTGTTGCTACACTACGGATTAACCTTAAATAACTAGAAAAACGATTAAAATCGATGATTGTATCACATTGATTGTTACAACTAACACTAGCGCTCAATAAAGCATGAGGTCGAGTTTCAGGCAGCTGGTCTAACTCTAAAGATTTATGTTGAGACGGCCAATGAGACTGATCCTGCTTCAAAAAACTGGGACCACTCCACCATAAGTCCAAAGATTGCAGAACACTAATATCCACGCCTCGTGATAGTAGGTCTGCAGGGTTCTTGGCGGTTGGGATGTGTCGCCAAGTACAGTGCCCCGTCTTGTCTAAAACTTCAGCAACGCGATTTCGCACAAATGGCTGAAGCTTAGAAGGTAGCATCTGCAACCATCCCAACACGACAGTGGAGTCAGTCCAGCAATAAACATGACTAAACTTTAGTCTCATTGAGCTCACAACCTTCTCGCATAAACAAGCTCCGACTACTGCGCCACACAATTCCAACCTTGGAATGGTGGTCGGCTTAATCGGCGCCACTCGACTTTTAGCAGCTAAGAGACGAACCATGTACTCACCCTCATCATTGGTACTACGTACATAGACGCACGCACCATACGCACGCTCTGATGCGTCTGTGAATACATGTAGTTCTAGTGTATTATGTGCATCACATATAACGTGTCTTGGAACACGATAGTTATTAATAAACGGCAATGCTTTGACAATAGCATTCCAACTAGCATTAAGTGACGGGGATAATGGCTCATCCCACGAGAGCTTATCTAACCACATTCGTTGTAGAAACATTTTCATTGTAACTACGCAAGGAGATAAAAGTCCTAGGGGGTCGAAAATACGTGCTATAGCTGAAAGTACATCACGCTTAGTAACAGAATCCTTACAAGGTAACGTTACACTTGAAAACCCAAATTCGTCGGAACTAGAATACCAGTTAAGCCCTAATAACTTATTAGGTTCATTAGATCCCATTTCTAAATCTAATGACGACTGCTCAGCTCCAGAGACTAAGCTAGGGACGTTGGATCTCCACTTTCTAAGCGGCATGCAAGCAGATGCTAGTGCGTTGGTGACCTCTGTGCGGATAAACATAATTTCATTCAAATCATCACTTCCTGTCAAGAGGTCATCAACGTAAAAATCATGCATGATGACGTCAGCAATCTTATTTCTGCTATCTGAGGATGACTCACCCATTGATCCTGAAGAGTTAGTGTCATTGGATTGATAATCCATCCCTATTTGCATGAGGCAACGTGTAGCAAGATATGGTGCACTAGCCGTACCATATGTGACGGTATTCAATTTGAAAACCTTAACAGGATCGCATGCATTATCACGCCACAGAACCTGTTGGAGGTACCTATCTGATGGGTGGACGTATATACATCTATACATTTTCGCAACATCAGCTGTTATGACGAATTTGTGTTGTCGAAACCGAAGAAGTATAGATAAAAGATCGTCCTGCACTGTAGGACCCACCATCTGCACGTCATTGAAGGAGACCCCTGAAGAAGTAACACAACTCGCATTAAAAACTACACGAAGTTTGGTAGTTGTGCTACATTCACGCAGTACCCCGTGGTGTGGTATGAAATATCCACTGGGACTGTCATTATTTTTATTTTCGGTCATATGTCCTAAAGTCTCATATTCAGACATAAAGTCGCGATATAATTTACCAAACTCTGGCTTGGACTTTAGTCTGCGTTCTAGGGAATATAAACACTTAGAAGCCCTTTTGAAAGATTCTCCTAAAATAGAAGGGTTCTGCTTAACAGGAATACGAACACAGAAATGTCCGCTGTCTAAACGTGTCGTATTCTTGACAAAATGCTCTTCACACAACTTTTCCTCGGGTAAATAATGCGAAGATGGTGAACTAATCTCTTCTAGATTCCAGAATTTCTCTAAATCGGAGTGAATTCTATTTAAATCATCCTTACTTGGGGAATCAGTATGAGTTAAATTGCACGAAATATTATTTGACAATAATTTACCATTATTATAGGTAACAGGGCCAGAAATTATCCAGCCTAACAGCGTTTCACATAACACGGGCTTACCTACTCCTAGTCTAATTATCTGTGAACCAACCAAGTCCCAGAAGAGATCCGCTCCTATTAAGATATCTACTTCTGAAGGCTTGTAAAAGTTAGGGTCAGCCAAACAGATATTATCTGGAATATTCAGATCCGAAATATCGACTTCACGACAAGGCACAACAGTCGTTAACGATGGCAAAACAAAACAATAAAACTTAGAAACATAACTATTATCTAATGACGTCATTTTTACATGACATGTTTTGCCTACGCGAGAACTTACGTTATTAATGCCATACACCGATCCATTTATCTGACTAGTATTTAAGTTAAGCCGTGTACATAACCGTTCCGTCATAAAACACGATGTACTACCGCTATCAAGCAGGGCCCGCACTATGTGCTCACGATCATTCTGATCACATAACTTGATAAGCGCGGTGGACAATAACACACCGTGTTGTTTACGCTCACTACATAACGAACTGAGATCCGCAGCCAAAGTTAAATTATTAGCGCGCACATCAGTGCTAGCCACGGCGTCAGTGGGTGATGACGTTGATACGGAATGGGACGAGCTACCGTTTGATTTGTTATCATTAGTGCAAGAATTCGCCGTACCTTTATTCTCCGACGAATGAATTAATGTATTATGTCGGCGTTTACATATCTTGCATCCCGGCTTTTTGCATCGGTTAGAAAAATGACCTGCATCAAAACAGTTATAACATACTTTATAGTTAGGTATTAATTTAAGTCGGGCGTCTGGGCTAAGTGAAAGAAACTGTGAACAACTACTTAATACGTGATCAGCTTTACAGTGCGGGCACAACTTACTTAATTCGGTGCTGGAATTATTGGAATCTTGTGATACAACCATAGATTTTATCTTATTCGAATGGGAACTAGGCTTACCGGGAGTGGGATTAGTGCTATTTCGTGCTGTTTCCAATGTTTCTAACAAGTCAGCGCGAAATCGAATAAATTGAATGAGTGCAGCAAATGTTATTGTGCTATCCTTGTCTATACGACCTTTGTGCTCCTCCCACTCTCGATAAGTTGAACGATCAAGCTTCTGAGTTACCATAAATATCAATAAAGTATCCCAATACTTGATGGGTTCATCTAACGCTTCCAACGCACGGAGATTTTTATTAAGTTGATCAATTAACCCTTTCAACGCAACAGAGGACTCCTTTGTAATAGCATTCAAATAATATATGGATGACACATGATTCTGAACTAACATTCGTTTATTATCGAAGCGATCACAAATTAACTTCCAAGCTGTATCGTAATTACTTGCAGAAAACTCAATCCCATGGATTACAACAGCAGCTGAGGGCCTAGACAAGTTACAACCGCTTCGTATCTATTCTCTTTCTATAATAATGAACGCTTCGGCGCAAGCGCTTTGTAGAAAGCGCTAAGTTGGTAGCCAACTTCACACAACTGAGTCGATCGCTCATTCTCTAGTAAATGTAGACAAAACCTACACTTTAGTCTATGGTGAGCGTATCTACTAACGTCAAACGAACGTCAAAGACACAGTTGTTTACATTAAGCGCGGGTTGAAGTTTTGTTTTGAATTGTTAAGAAAGGAATAAATTGTTTTAAATGTTAAAAAAGTAAGTGAAATAAAGGACAAGTTCTTCTTATAATTGGTGTATTATAATATCACAGCGCGGAATGTAATTTTAAACAATACTGTGTCCAGAAATAATATGATATTCTGCATTTGGATGAAAGATACATAAATAAAGTGATAACTTTTATAAAATGGAATCGAGATCTCGAGCAGACCCAGAACAGTTCGCAGCTTTATTGGAATTCATGGGAAGGTACGTGCATTATTAGTTATTTCGTGACCTTCCTTTGTTAAAATCTAATATAATTGGGAACTTGAAACTTTACAACATAAACAATGACGTGATAAGCGGCTTGAACTAATACTAGGTACTTCTTTCGAAATAAACAAAACAATTATTGTGTTTGACCCCTATCGCACCACAATATATAATTATAATATTATAAAGTATAGATTTTAAATGCTAAATGACACATAGAATCTAAAATTATGATAAATAAACTAAGCACTTCTCGGTCTCAAGACAGCTGGATCGTTTAAAGACGCCATTTTGTAGCGTTATCTCCAGGGTCTCGACATACGCTACACTTTCGTTGAAATACTACACCAACGTTTCGTTTGCGCTTGTCAAAAGTGTGACTTGGCTAGCATTTATATGGGATGTAGCGATCAACGTTATAGAAAGGATCAGATTTCATTCTATCATTTTGAACGATACGATAAGTTGTCAACATGGCTACGTATTTTCTATTCGTTTGTTCTGACCACGTGACTTAGCGTTGCGATGACGTCACTCCCATACATTTGAGTCGTTTTCTACTAACGTTTACGCTTGTAGATTGTCAACTTGGCTAAGCCCCCTGATCCTTCCAGAGACGCTCTCAAATAATGGAATTTGTTAATTTGATCTATTTCATCGTTACAGTGAATGAGACTAGTAAAAGTGTCGCGGAACTCCAACCAATTGCTAAAACTCCCATTAAATTTAGGTAACTGTATCGTGGGCAACTTAACAGGCTTACGCTGACTAATACGAGTGCACTTTGCACTACTTATAGACTCATTATCGCTGTTATACTTACATAACAGCTCCTGTGCCCTAGCCAGTGATTTGTAATACTGTGAATCAAATTCAGCACGCTCAGAGACTTGAGCTTTATCATCATCTACTAGACATTCCAATCGCAACTGTACCTCATCGTAATGCTCATACAAAGACTCGATTTTACCAACCCGTAACTGCAATTCCTTGACCTCACAGCTGTTCAACTCCTTGTTGCATGATGCATCAAGGTAATTGATAAATACAGTTAAGCGTCCTTTTATGCTTCCTCGTTTTTTAATAAGTTCTCTTTCTTCGGACATACTGGGAATCGAATGTGGTCAACCTGGAATTTATACAATAACAAGTTAAGGTATATTTATGCAATACTGATCACTTAGGTACGATAGGAACCCTACGTCTAGATACTATTGTAAATAAACAATTTAACAAAAGATTTTAACACTGTAAATGACTTCTACCTGTTGTAAACATTAAGTGAATACAAAAATGGGATTTTTAATTTAGGCTTGATTTAAGCTAGGTACATGAATTCCTCAAAACTTGAACACTTAATTACCTAACGTCTAACTTTAAGCAATACAATAACAAATTAATAAGTAGGTAACTAAATTGACTAATACGGTTTAATAACTGAATGAATACTAATTATAACGACTTGTAATATCATCTAACACCAAACTATATATAATAACTATTTACTGTGAATAGAACTAAAATACTGCTATACAATTATAAATGTAGCAAAATATCTACCTACTGAACTTTTCACTATAATAATAAGAAAGAACGTATAATTGTATTTGCACAATAAATATCATTAAACAAATGATAAGTACTAGAAACTATTCACAATGAATTAAGGTAAATAAGTTAATTTGAACAATATTCAGGAATATAAAAACACTAACCTTTTTAAATCCTTAATTAATACTACCTGATCGAGTGTTGGGTGATGATATTTTAACCGTAATAATAATAATAATAATAATAATAATAATAATAAATTTATTTCATAATCAACAGGTTTTAACATGTACATTGTAGAGGCCTTCTTTTAAGTATGGAAATACCTGTAGCAGAAGACCTCCCTCTTCCATATTTATGTGAATACATTTTATAGAGCCTGTTAATAATTAGGAACATAAAGGTAAAAATAAACAACAAAAACTTAAACTAGAGAATTTAAAATATGTGTTGGTGTATGTGGTGTGTGTGTGTATGTGGTGTGTGTGTGTGTGGTGCGTGTTGATGTGGTGTATGTGTGGTGTGTGTGTGTGCGAATGTGGTGTATATGTGGTGTGTGTATGTGGGCAAATAGGACTAGTGTGGGTGTGAAAAAAGAGAATCCAAAAGCATATTATCAGTGTAAAGAATATAGTATAGACATACGTTCAATAATATGGATTAAAGAAACGACGTTAAGAAAAGCAAGTTCTAGACAGGCCTTATTTTTAAGTATCCGGGTGTAGAAGAGCTTCAGTTTGTTCATATGTAAGGGTCTTTAGCCATACTGTCAGGATTTTTTTACAATCGCGATGAGAATTTCGGAAGATTGCAAGTTTTTTGTTTATGGTGTTGTAAATAAAAGCAGTTAGGGCAACATATTGTCGTCTTGCGAATGCAGTGCGAAACTTAATTCCAGTTATACAATCATACTTCCTTCTTTTCCCAAGGATACTAGGATCAAATACCGTAGTTTTACGCACTCTTAGGGTAGAAGTAAGAATATACAACTTTCTCACAGTTAAAAGGTCAGATAGTGCATAAAGTTCATGTGTAGAAAAACGATACGGCTTAAAATATATAGTTTTGAGAAGGGCACGCTGCGACCTCTCTACATTCAGGAATTTTGTTTTAGCGGCACCCCCCCATATAGGAATGCAATAAGTTAGAACAGATTGGGCTAGAGCAATGTATATTTGTTTAATTAGGTTCGCTGATGCGATGTGTCTTAACACCTTGAAGACCCAGATTAATTTTCTTAAGCGGTCACAAACTAAATCAAGGTGGTTATACCAAGAGAGTCGCTGATCAAGTATTACACCCAGATATTTAGTTTTTTCCACCTTTTCGATCGTCGGGCATGCACAATTTGTGCCTTGGATATTATGGCATTGGTGTATCTTTACACTGAAATTAGTACCCGGCTGGGTTCTATTACTCAAAGCGAAACACATAAAAATAGTCTTCTGAGTATTCAAGGTGAGTAAGTTCGTTTTTAGCCAGGAATCAACTCTAGACAAACCAATTTCTGTGTTCTTTCGAACAGAATCCCAGTTTTCACCTGTAAAGACTAGCGCAGTGTCATCGGCATAAGAAAATACCCGCGCCCCACTGGCCTCCAAACCACATAGGCCATTGATGTAAATTAAGAAAAATGTGGGGCCGAGAACGCTCCCCTGTGGTACTCCGAACGTAATATTTGTGTCTCTACTTGTGTTTAGACCAATTTTAACCTTCTGCGTTCGATGTGTTAAATAGCTTTTGAATAATTCCAAAGGTGTGCCTCTTATTCCTATGTATTCAAGCTTACGTACAAGAATGGGAACAGAGACTGTGTCAAAAGCCTTTTTTAGGTCGAGAAAGACTGTTAGGCATTTCTTTCCACGATCGAGGTTTTCGGTAATGAGAGATGTTATAGCCGATACTGCGTCTTCAGTTGATTTGCCCTGCCTGAAGCCATACTGTGAATCAGATAAGATATTATATTTGTTAAGGAAGTCTAGTAAGCGTTTGTTCAAAAGTTTCTCCAATATTTTCGATAAAGCAGGTAATACTGATATTGGTCTGTAGTTACTAACATCATCTCTGGGCCCATTCTTGTACACTGGCGTAATAATTGATTTTTTTAGGAGTTTTGGGAAGATACCTTTTTTAAAGCACAAGTTCGCCAGATGGACAATGACTGGAAGAATTTCATACTTAGCTAATTTGAGAAAACTAGTTGGTATATTGTCCCAGCCAGGCGCACTACTCGATTTTAAGTTCATGAGTAAATGGTGTACTTCGTCTAAGTCCGTATCCAAGAGGCCAAATGATGTCAGTTGAGTATTATCTGCGCCTAGGTCAACCGTAGCATCTGATCCAGTACATGGTAAAATTTTCTCTGCAAGTTGTTTACCTATTACTGCAAAATACTCATTAACATGATTGACTGCTTCAATTGGAGTCGACATTGCTTCCAGAAGTTTAGTATTATCTGTGTTAGATTGCTTCATATGAGTTATGTTTTTAATATTTGACCAAAGTCTCCTACTATTTGTGGTAGAATCTGCTAAACGTTCTCTGTCGTGTCTACGCTTCAGATTTTTAATTAACTTATTGCAATAATTTCGATACCTTTTGTAACTAATTTTTAGTATATCATTATGTGGATCATTTCTTAATTTCTTTTGCATCTGGTTTCTATTTCTAATACATTTTAATATGCCGGGGGTTATCCAGGGTTTTATAGACCGTTTACTTTTGGGTATAGAAGTCGTGAAAGTATGTTCCCGCAAAGATTCCGAAATTTTTTCAATTAAAAGTTCAACTATAAGGTCAGGGTCATTTGAAAGCAGAAGTTCACCAATATTTTTGTCTACTAAGGATTTAAGTGCCATATTAAAATCTGTAGTCGTTTTAGTTTTCTGAATTTTACTTTTTAGTTTGATTTTGGATATGTTTAAAAATAATAGAGAATGGTCAGTAACCGTTGTGTTTAAGACGGCAATGTGAGCAGATAATTTTTCCTTATTTAGTTTTATCATAAAATGGTCAAGGCAATTGTTTAGTCTAGTAGGAATCGTGTGACCCGCCATCAAACCATGCATAGTTAACATTGCAGTATAGCTTTGTCTGTTGCTTCTCTCGTGGGCCTGCTCAGATGGAGTTGGCGTAAGATTTATATTTATATCACCAGCTAAGGTAATACAGTTATAGGATTTAATGGACTCCAGATAAGTATCAAGTGAGTGGATAAACATGTCAGCGTTGGCATTTGAAGGTGATCGATAAACACCAAGTATAATATTACTATTGTCAAGTTTAATCTCTAGAGCAGAGGCATGAGTCAATTTAATTTCCTTGACGTTTACTGCAATGCTATTAGTGACGTAAACAACAACTCCATCATTTTTGTTAACATGATGTGTAGTTTGGAATGCTGACATGTTCGGAAAAGTAGGTATAGGTTTAATAGAATTTAGTTGACATTCAGTTAGAATCAAAATATCCGGCTCGAATTTAAGGCAAGACAGAGTAAGTTGCAGATCATCCATGTTTTTATAAATGCTTCGTATATTTTGGCAAAATACTTTGCAGTCTCGTTTTTGTACATGTATATGTTTAGACAAATCTTCGACATCACAGTGAAACGCCTGAGCAATACCCGCTTCATCTATTTCGTTAAGTGTGTTAAGCGGGCTATCCATTAAGTTTGAGATTGAAAAGTCCGGGGGTAAACTTTGAAACATATTTGTATACCATAGATGTATACAGTCTTTGATAATATGCTCTTTGTGAGATTTCCAAGTATGTGTGATTGAGATGTATGTGGAGTGTATGATTAAGTGTTGAGAGGGGATTGTCTGTGTGCGATAATAATTCATTTGGTGTATACATAAAGGTATGCATTAGAGTGGATGTATGTGTAGTAGTACAATTATTTATAAAAAGGTAAGTACATATAAACATTATTTCCAAAAAAGCAAAACAAAATGAAAACAATAAAATACAGTGCGAAGTGAGCGTAGTTCTAAGGCAAACATAATTGTGAACACGGTGTTTTAGGCATAGTCAGGTTCGTTGTGACAGTTGGTGGATCTGCGCTTCAGACTTGACTATTATTCTTTGCGAAGTTTCATCTTTCTTTAGATAAACTTTGCCGTAAGCCGTCCAGCAAAACTTATACATCTTAGCCTTAACAAGATCGCGAGCAAGAAAATGCAGACGAGAGCCTTTCGCAGTTAGTTGCTCCGATATAAAAATAGGCGCTTCCGTGTTGATACGGCAGCCTACATGTTTAGCAGCAAGCTTGCCCTGGTTTCCGATATTAAAAGACTTACACATCCTGAGGAGATCCGTCTTCAGCAGTGTTGAGGAGGTTTCTACTATTATAGGGCTATTTTGTTCTTCCTTCTTGCTACTCACTCTGTACACATCCTTGATGTCACTCTTCTCAATTTTACAGTCAACAGTTTTAGACAGACAGAGTACCATCCCGATCAAATCCTCTTTCGTTTCTCCACTCTTCTTTGGTACGTTTTTTAACTGAACGTTAGATTTCCGACTTGACATCTGCATATCTTCAATTTTGTTCTCTAAAACCGTTATATAGTCTCTGTCCTTGACGGCCTGTTTCTCGAGTTTATCAATCTTACTAAGCATGTCCTTATTTTGAGCTGCGAGAAAGGCGACCGAGCTCTCAATGTTTGTGTTTGTCTTTTGTATATTCGATAATACCAGGCTAATCTTATTTAATTCTTTCTCGAATTCTTTCTTCTGCTCAGACATAAGAGAAGACATAAAGCTCTTAATATCGGTATCCTCGGCATGCCGCGGCCTTTTTGAGCGAGTGTAGACAAAGTTTGGTGGTGTGTTTTCTTGACTTAATTGATTTAAGTCCGATTCCGACATTGACTTATCCATCTGACTTTCAACTATACTAGGACAACAGTAAGCTTAAGGAGTTTTTCGAGTCGCCGCGTCGTTCTTACGCTGCCGCGCTGCTCGCTGAGACGACCACTTGCAATATTGTGAAATATACCGTTTTCGACCGTAGCCGCTCGCCAATACCAGGGATACAGAAGAAGTAGAGGTGGGGTCCACAATATGTACAACAAAATGGTGACGAATGATCCAAATTTCTTTTATTTCGATATGGAGTGTAGCCCGCAGGTACTAGGCGCGCAGAAATCACAGGTAGTGAGATTCCGTCCTTGTGTTACGCACACACGTAGTTTGTAAGCGTCTTGCGTTCACGCATAGATTTACTAGGAGAGACGTCTGGCGCGCTGTTGCTATCTTGCTTGCGCATTAATAGAGTACTCGCGTCGAAACAGGACGGCAGTATAATCGTGAGAGTGCTTTGATTTTTACGTGCGTGAACAGTAATTAGTATTGTTGTCTCACCCGAGGTTGACGTTTGCGCTCTCCGCTCCAGTTTAGTGTTAACTCCTAGTAACACATGCACTCCTATTTTTTAATTTGATTTTTGGTGAATACTTTCAGTTAATATTTTAAACAAAACAAGGTAATAAGCTTCGCAGGCACGTCTACTCTTTACAGAGGTCCGGGGGAAGAGGAGTAATATTCTTAACACCGTAAATTAGCTTGAAGTCCTTTGTTTAAAATCACGTTGCCGGCGTATAACCTCGTCGGCATATGTCCCGGGTAATATTTATATAAATCCACTGATTTTTGGCAAATCTTCATGTAATTCCCAATCCAGCTCGGTAATGGACCAAAATGTGGGGGAATTTTAGGTGACTTTTCAAAGAAACTCCAGAAAATGCTGATAATTAGTCAAACGTGTATTGCTTTGATGACGAACAAAAATGGAAGAAAAAATGACAAGCAAGTACATAAAATCCTTACATCTAATTACATACTATGGTACAATGCAACGTTGATTGTTGCTCATTCCAAACGAGCAGGCGTTTAGCTCGAACACAACCTAACACGATAATCAACGATGAATGCAACATCCTCATGAATCTTACTAACTCTATTCACACCCCGTAAACGCTAACGAGCGCAATAATAAACACATATCATTAGAGTATTCCACCTGATTTCACGCAGTTCAGTAATGTATGTATTTACATAATCTAACTACGTTGATTAAGCGGTGAGCGTCCGCAAATCTCACACATAACGTCTAATTATGAAGACAGCCATTGTTATTACCTATGTAAGGAAATTAACTATTAGTGGTACATCTCTGGAATAATGGGATTCAATTTTGCAAATTGTCTGCTAAACAATTGACAATAATCATGGACAGATGGCTCAAGGGTTGGAATAATAACAGACGATCAATCATAGCAAATAGATTGAACCTAGCGTAGCCTAGAATGTCTTTTCATGAATGTTTGGCAATTTATCAATCATTCGATCTACTTTTTTCGCGAAGATTATCGGGATGCAGCTCTTCTCTCCAGTTACAACACCTCGACGATTAACAACTAAATGCGGTACATGATTCTTATGCCTATAACCCAATTTATTTGGGGTCTAGACAGCATGAGTTCCATACGTCTTGTATTAATCGTCCTCTAATTAGACACATATCATTCTCCACATAGTCCATCTATCGTTTGTTTGGTTTTCCTTTAATCGTACACCCATCCCGTCCTCATTATTTCGTATCACATGCACATGCCAAGTCAACTGATTACCACCACTCGAAAATCAAATAAGTTCGTACTACTAAAGTGCGTTAGGACCCACGAAAAATTAATAAAGCGCCTAAGCATAATACATAATCTTTGATATTTCCACGTCAATATTATAAAAGCCCAATGATACTCAAAACCATTTGAGTTTATGATTTTATGAGTGGCAAGTTTATTTCAAAGTAGCGTACCTGCAATTTATAATCAGTTCTACTTTACTTCAGGGACCATTTCAAAGGTAAAACGAGGAGGTATCTCCACAAATCTCCCTTTGAGATTATTAAAGTTTTATTATCTGGTGGTACTGCAGTTGATTGCTTCCTTGTTTCTTTGCACAGAAATGAGAACTTATACCCCGAGTATTGTTTACTTTATATTAAATCTGATTACGCTGTGAATTTCTCTAAGTAACTGTGCGATCAAGAAACGTGCTTTGATTTCTTTCTATGAGTTAATGTTTATGAATGAGATAATAAGAGATGAAAGGCAATTAAGGTATGAAATTATCTACGTCATTACATTTAATGTAAATATATAAATTATCAACGTCTTATGATATTATTTATGAGGCTTTTTTACGAATCAACCACTGAGAAAAATAAATGATAGTATGTATCAAGAATGTGTCTCCGTCAATTATGTAACTTATTTATATAGGAACGCACAAAGGTGTACGATTACAGTAATAAAGTACATTGAGTTGTCCGTAGTAAGATTACTTTATGGATGTCGCTATGATTTTTGTAGATTTTATTAAGAACTTGTTTACTTTTTTGACCAGTCGCAAAGCGTAAATAAGTAGAAAAATAGTCGCTTTATAAAGTTTCTTGATTAATTTGAATAAATAACTTGACTGATATTAACATGCCTTATAACAAAGCGTTTAGGTCTCTTGTTTATGCTAACTATGGCAGTTGTTGCGTTTAAAAAGCACTTGACCAATGTATAAAAGTCACTTGATTGATTTCAACATCTTCGCTGATAGATTAAATCATTAAAATTGTAAGTTTTAAAATGAAATATACTTATGACGATAGGCGATTTGTTTGATAGTATCATGTCAGATGATACATTTTATAATGACAATTAATTGATTGATGTAAGTACGTCTTTGTACAGATCATGTAGCTTATTAAAGTTAAGTAATTAAAAGTGTTGATCTGAATTAAGTACTTCTTTGTTGTGCTTAAGTTGTATGTTTGTTCCTATTAAGTTGTCTGTCTGTTACTATTAAGTTGTATGTTTGTTGCTAATAAGTTGTGTGTTTGTTGCTATTAAGTTGTATGTTTTTTGCTAATAAGTTGTATGTTTGTTGCTATTAAGTTGTATGTTTGTTGCTATTAAGTTGTATGTTTTTCGCTATTGAGTTGTTTGTTTAGGCTCAATTTACACCGCCGCGGAATGGAACGAAGCGACTTTTTGCTACGAAATTCTACTTAACATAATGAACTTTATGTCAATTGGTTAACGTACAAATTACGTACGTTACATAAGGTTCATTATGCTATAAACAAATTCGTTGCAAAAATTCGATTCGATTTCGGTGTAAATTGAGCCTTAACAAACTCAAAAGCAACAAACAAACAACTTAATAGTAACAGAAGACAAACAACTTAAACGCAAAAAAAAACAAACAATAGCAACAAACATACAACTTAAACGTAATAAAGATAATTTGAAATATTCTTAAGTGTTTAGTACTGAAATAAAATAATCAAGTAATTTGACTCATTTATCTATATTCAAAACAGCAAGTTAAATAATCAACATAAAATGAACGAAATTGTTATAACATAAGAATAAACGGGTGTTAGGGACGGCCTTCCGAAAACTTCGCAGAGTAATCAGTCCATGAAACAAAGTCCTTTTTTCAGTGTCACCTGAAAAAAGAAACATTTTATATTAATATATATTACACACACATGTCTGCATATGGTGTCGTACGTAACGAATAGTACCATCCCATATCTTCCCGTGGGTGTCGTAAGAGGCGACTAAGGGACTTCCCAGAGAATGGGCAACAGCGTTCTCTGAGCTTTTGTAACAACCGCACTGCGATCGCCAACCCGCCTGCCAAGCGTGGCGATTATAGCAAAAACCCTCCTTTGGGGGTGGCCCATGTCCAGCAGTGGACGTCTTTTGGCTGAAATGATGATGATATATTACACATACACTCACTCGCACACACACTCACAGACACACCCATGTGAGCTTGCAAGCCCTGCTGTCAGAGGTTTGTGTAACGACAAACAAATGTCAGAAACAGTGACCCAGACCGATGCTAAACTCAGTTCACTTGACTCGTAACGAAAATTTGCATAATAACTCACAAACGGTTTACTAAATCAAAAACGGTCATTATTGAAAGACCTATCCAACAATACCCCACACGATAGGGAACGCAAAACAAATTATCATCTCCACCTTACACGTAGGGGAGGAACCCCAAAAAAAAAAAAAAAAAATATTTGTTTCTCGCACTGCGCCCTTACCTGTTCCCTTCCCGCCAGTAGAGTATTCTTACGAAATTGTGATTGGTCTGAAGAGAAACTAAGCAGTACCTAATGGCAAGTAATGTGGAAAGTAGATGCAAAATACTTACTGGTGAAAATGGGCTTTAAATCCGAGAGGCCCCACGCCTTTAGTAAGTCGCCAGCTTCCTCCATCAAACACTAGGTAGGTATTCACTTGCCGCCACGACTTGATACCGGGACCACTTTAAATAATACTATAGGTACTAATGGCAAATTATCAGAAATTTTATTTAAATTAACACGGGACAATTGCAAAATATCAAGAAAGAAAATAACAAAATTCGACACAATCACGAACGAAAAACGGTTAAACAGACGCGCGCGCTCGAGTCACAGCAACGACTGATTGAAAAAATAAAGACGAAGTTACCATTTTAAATTAATTATTAATTTAAAAAAGTTAATTGATTTCTCATATTATTTTCCGATCATTACTTAGATGAAGACATTTATAAATGTAATAAAGATATTTTATTAATGTTGCTAATCAAGTATCTTAGTAGGATTTATCATGAACTACATTTACATCAATAACGTAGTTTTTTAACTGAATTATATGCAAATGATTAAAATACCCCAATCATTTTATCTTATTAGAATTAATAATGGTTTATGACGTCACCAAAATTAAATAAGAAGTTTTATTGTTTTAAACATATTTCACTTTATAAGCGTACAATCATTTAAATTTGATTTCCACAATCAATTGTGGTTTGTTGTTTTAAAATGATTAATGATTAATTTAATCGTTTTTTACTCAATCAAGCAAAATTTCAACTTGATAGGAGACCAGTTTTCTCAGTGACACCATGAATTATGCTGAATGATGTTGTAAATTCGTTAATTGCAATCTTATTAAACACGGGACTGATGGCTGCTCTCAGTAACACCAAGCGACTTCTTAATTAAGGACTAATTAAAAGGACACAGTCGTGTTTTAAAAAAAAAAAAAAAAAAACGTTATATCAGTAGCGAACGTTCATGTGTCTCTTCATGGTCGTGACAACAGCTGGTATCAACACACTTGGCAAAATACGAAGTGTCTATATGACAAACTTCAGATATCCATACGACTTCAGAAATAAGACGCGCTTAGTTGTTATACCCATCAAGGCCGGGACTCCACCAAAGCGGAGACGAGCGGAGCGGTGATGCGAAAATCGACCAATCACATTAGTTAGAATTTACATCTGGTCTTTCGCCCTTCCTGTGATTGGTCGATTTTGGCACATCTCTTCTCCGCTTGGCTCGTCTCCGCTTTGGTGGAGTCCTGCCCTAAGCGCCGCCATCATTAAATTTTGACAACAAATTCTATGAACTTCGTATGGAGACTGCCTCGTTGGTCTAGTAGCTGCAATCGTGACTACTTTACAGTAATTCCTGGGTTCCCAGGTCGGACAAACTGTTACTTATTGGGTCTCGAATTTTTCAGCAGCAGCCACGAAGTCTGAATTTGTACCCAGTTGATGGCAATAGGGTCGCCCCCTATTACGTGGGACTTAAACATAACTTTCTAAATAATATAATAATAATAATAATATAATAATAATAATAATATTCCACAACTATCACACAACGCCATCTAGTCCCAAGCTAAGCAGAGCTTGTGTTATGGGTACTAGACAACTGATAAACATACTTATATATTTCTAAATACATACATATTATAGATAAATTACACCCAGACACAGAACAAATGATCGTGCTCATCACACAAACATTTGTCCTGGGTGGGAATCGAACCCACGACCTCCGGCATAGCAGTTAGGGTCACTAACCACTAGACCAACAGGCCAGTCAAATGTGGGCTTACTATGCGTAAACCTCTGCTTAACCCTTTGGAAATTACAGGTGTCATGTAATGTTATGTATCCATATGAATAACACTAAACAACGTACCTTCAACACATACATTAATACATATTAATGGTAACCTATTTGTAATATAGCGTGAAGAGCCCGTAACAATTCCTGGGAGACTAATCTGTGGCCGGATTACGTGTTATTGTCGACTAGTGCGATTTAGTCCAGCGCTATTACAAACGTTTGTTAGCTGGCGTTCAAAGCCGCAGGACTCAGAAAGGACAGGTTTATGCTTTAAAGGTGCCATGAATCCTCTGCAGCCGTAATAATAGCTTAGAAATCAAGTGTTTGTCTGTTTGATATTCACCGTCATCATCCATAGCTTTATCAACGGCTGGGCCTCTCTTTGCTTATGTCAAGCTCCTCACTCTTGTGGTAGTCTAATCAAGGTTATATCATTGTTTTTTCTTACGGGTTCTATACCTACCTCAAGAAGACAATTATTTTACTTTAGCAAAAGAAAAGGGTTTCGTATAAAATCCCGTGAGCAAATTTGAAATGGTCATACAAAGACTTCAATCGTTACATTCGCCACATCTTGGAGGTTTTTTGCTAAGTAGGCAGAAAAATTTCAACGTTAAATAAATCTGAGTTTATGACAAAGTGATAATAGGGTAGTCGACTAAAAAAATCTAATTAGTCCGTCAGATAGATTTCCAAAAAATATTGAACACGTATTTTTTTCTTTTTTCACGTAAACAAAAAATGAAGACGATACAGCGCTTTGAAAAGTCGTGCAACGTCACAGCTAGGTCCAATTTTACCAGTCTATGACATCAAAAGCCCCCTCTCCATGATCTTTGACAAGCTTTATTTTCGTCAATTTTTATTATTTTGATAAAACAAAAAACACGTATCCAATATTTTCCGATAATCTAACTGACGGACTAAACAGAATCATATTTTTTTTAGTCAGTCGACTACCCTATTAGGGAAAACTAAAATGGCCACGCACGTAGGACAATAATAAACTAAACTGTTTTTTCCAATGCTAGATGATGGGCGTTTAAAACAAAAATCACAAATTCTCGAATAGAAAAAGAGAAACAAGACGTCCACCGCAGATACATTATGAATTATCACAAACATGTAAGGAGGACATGTATTACGTTAACCTAAATCCCACGCACTTCTCGTACGCCAAAGTACTCGTAATTGACAAACCTGTCAGCTGACTAACCTACTTTATCTCTTCGAAATTCTATCATGCAAATATTTGATCTCTTGAGAGTTGCGTCGCCCACCCTATATTCAAAACCACAGATATAGATAGACCTAGATTACGCAAGTATTACGATCTGTATAAAAACCAAGCGTGCCATTTTTTGACTACCTATAATGACGTTACAAGCACTGTAAATCAGAAAATCAAATCGATTCAAAGACGCCACCGCGTACGGCGCCTCCTTCGCCCCAACCCCTGCCTTTTGCACCAGCGTGGCAGCGCTGACGTCCGACTAGCGCTATACTGTACACCGATGCAGACTGAGTGCGAAAGGGGCCACTTACGATTTTTGTACGTAAGCTAGGCACGGAAAGAGGCACGCGAAGTAATTGCTCTTGCATTATCTAGGTCTATCTATATCTGTGTTCAAAACGCTGTCTATTCAAGTGTAAGATTGGACTAGATTTTTGCTGAAAAGCAGGCTCGGTAGATAGGTAGGTACTTAGCAAGTGATTGGCCGTATTTTGAGTAATATTTTTAGTACTTATCCGGGCATTGACACCTTTAGTTTAAGAAAGGGATAGACGTATAGGTTTGAGTTGACAAACGCTTGTTGAACTTTTTCTAAAATTCGATGTGCCATTTTAACGGCTATGTATTCCAAGTACTATATTTCGTACGTCTATTTTAAGCAAGTAATGTACTTGCTTTTTCAATCAATAAAACCATTTCCAACATGCCAGTTGTTCTAAAAATTACAAAAAAAAACAAGTGAAAGTTTTTTGCGACATAGAAACATTTTTTGTGTGCAACTTTTATTTTGAATCGCTACATCGTTTTGACATATTTGCACTACAAAAACCGTCAAACTGTCACTATTCATTCCACAGATAAAAACTGACGATTGAAAAATCGACGCTAGGACTTTTTTTTTATTTTACGTATTCATAAACCTCGTCTCTATTTCCTACAAAATAAAACCTAGTTTCAGCACACCTTTCAATCAGAAACTGTAGAAATAAAGCGCTTTTCACACTACACCGCGATTTGTGTGAAAAATGTCCGTCCGCTTGTTAGCGAGGCGGGGTTATTTATAGAGGCACTAACAAGATAACCGCGGTAATGAGAAACGAAGCATCCCTTCGCACTTCGTTGCAAGGTTTTTTATATATTTTTCAATATCCCGCATAGAATTCCCGGGTTAATGGCTGCGGATAGAGATCGTCTGGTGTTTACTTAATTAAGGATGTTCTTTGTGGTGGTGGTGCTGAAACGTCTACCGTTTTAAGGAAAAGAAGTTTAAGCTTAGTGCTAACAGCCATATTCAAGCATCACTTCACGTATAGAGAAGTATTTTTTTCTTTTCAGGAGGATAGCCGCTCGCTGTAACTGTTACCTGCGACTTCGTTTGTATGGAAATTTTAACGTGTTTCTGTTGATGTATTTTTGCCGGAATAAGAAGTAGCTTATTGTTATTTCAGACTATATCCTGTCTCTGTGCCAAATTTCATCCAGAGAGTCTTCAGAGATTCACACCAAAACTGCAGTAAGAAGAAGAAGGTACCAGTGTAAGGGACATGGACGCACTAGCCGTTGTTAGAAACTGACGAATTCTTGTGCTCGAGGTGATAAACATGGTATTAGTTTAAACTCTTAAATAAGGCACTGTGCGGCAAGTGCTGGTTAGACTAAAACACACTAGCAGAACCACAAAAGTCACTAACTTCAAAACAAACAATAAATATTTGATAAAAACAAAAAAAAACACAAAACAAGAAAGTGCGCCCAACCATTTGTTGTACCAGGGCTACATGCATAAAAGAAGGCTTGCGTTACACAACGCAGCACACAGCAAATGAAACCGCATTACTGTGGTGACATTCGCTTTTTATTCCTTATTTTCTTCTTCAGTATTATTTTCTGCATAAAACTACACGTGTTTTCTATACGGATTTACTTTAAAGTCTTGTTGTTTCTATGTCGGCTTTGTCTCTGATACTTTTGTGAAGTGAATTTCTAGTTGGGTAAAGGAAAATACAGGATGTTTGTTCTGCGTTTCTGATTCAACAGATGAAATTCATGCTGTCGTGTATTTCTGATGTTTTACTGTACAATATCTTTGTTTTACTGTATATCAGCATGATATGCAATAAAATAAAGACAATGTTGAGTAAAGTTATTTTTTTATTCTATGTTGAACATTTTACTTTTTCAATCTATCTAAAGAAAAGAACATCGTCAGGTTCTCACTGCTTCGACTTAACCTCGTGAAATTACCAGACGCTATACATTCTATACATTTAATGTCTTACAACATCACATCTAGGTACATTATCCTCTGACGGGGCAAGCCTAGTTACTGTTACTACTTATTAGCCTGTGTCAGCCCACCGGTAGGCAAAGGCCTCCGCCATGATCTCAAAATCAGATCAACCTAATTACAACCAAAAGGCAACGAAGTCGGTAGACCTCGAAGCTTTCGGACCAATGGTGCACATTGGTCCGAAAGCTTATATTCACTTAATTTAAATTAACTATAAAAGCTCATAAAATAAAAACATTTACAGTTAGGGCTTATTATGGTGATCAAAGTAGAAGAAAGGATTCACTTTCTACTGTGCTACTTTCTCTGCCATATATGGAACTCTAGTGTCCATTCTGTGAAAAGTCAACATTTTCTTCTGGCCACGAGTTGTTATTTTCTAATTTAGTTCAAACTTTATTCAAGGAAAACCTATTCATAAAAGTAACGTATTTACTAGGAACATACAAAACAAACATTTCCCGTCAAGAAACGTCGGTTATTTACCCCACAAAGCAACATTTTAACACATGTAAACTTTACGCGACCGTAAAATTACTTTTTATCGTCCCAAAGGCATAAAGTTGAAATTCCAATAAAATAGATTTCCAGCGATATTATGACGACGTGTATCCGTTTAATTTCGCCATTTGTGTGGAGTTTACCCACCACGAGAGGCATTATACGGGCCATACCAGCGTTTTATATGAAAAAATCAGCCATTCCTATTTCAAATTGCCACTTGTGAACGTCGCGAGCACTTGAAACCTGGGAGAAAGTTTAATATAATACAAACAAGAGGTGTTTAGTATACGTAGATATACAGATAAATACGTTTTGTTCATCCCGCTTTGTTTTCGTTCAAAGATTAATTCTTTCGATAAATATAACCGAATGGAAAGTCAATTTCCATTGATCTTTTGTGTTCATTGTTGTTTTGGATACGGTTTCGTGACAGTGTGATAGCACGGATTACAGGGAACCCACATTAGGTTAGATAACGTGGCCCATATAAATTGCCGGGAAATTCGGAAAGAACATAATTTACTTATAATCCCAACATTTTCCTTTACTAGAGGTTTTTTTATTATAATAGCAGACCACTCAGTGGGACCTTGACCCTCGTGGAGATCTTTAGAAATCTTCTTTTCATTACAGACTCGGAGTTACATTGGCTATTGAAGCTCGTCCAAAATAATTCTAAATATTGCGTAGTAAACACACATCGCCGACGTTTCGAGCATCGATGAAAATAGTAGATAGGTGCCTAATTACAAAAGTCATAAGACCGAAAGTTTCTTATTAACCGTAGACCTTAGTAGTTCGTTATTTATATAGGCTAGTTGCTGAGAGCGTTATATATACCTATGTAATCATAGGTACAATTATTGTTCGTGGGTTCGGTTCCCTCGGGAAGCATACTTTGTAAAAGTATAATAATAATAATAATAATAATTTATTTCCAAAATAAAGTACAATAAGCAAATTAATACAGCATAATTATAAAGGACAATGGCAAATTATTGTACAGTGGGGCAATTTACATTAGCACACTGATTCCCAAACTGAGACGAGCTCTTATTTTGGGACTCGGCAGCTCTCCGCTCTAATGACATTACAATAAAATCACCAATTCATGCGCAACATTTTACACTTACATGAAAGTATTTACCTATATGTACCTATACATTACAATTTTATATTTATGTGCTACAATTCAACAAGACTAGTAAGTACCACACTTAATAGATGCAGCAATAAATTAATTAAATTTAATTCAAATTATATGTATTAAAAGTATAAATTATAGTTTATTCATCAACATAACATAAAATATATTCTATTTAACAATTAATAATAGTTTTTCTGTTTCTTCATAATTTAAGGACTTAAGCCAATTAATCAATTTATTTTTCAAATTATATTTATTTAGCTTATACATTGAGATTATTTTATTAATATTGTTATAAATTCTAGAACTCAATGCGTCATATTGACGTGATGCGAAACTGGTTCTACATTGAACAGGAGGACAGACAAGTGCTCCACGTCTTTTTTGTAAAGTTTTACTATCAAGGGGAAGTTGAGAATGTCGCCGAAGTATGGTACGGAGAACAAATAACTGTCTAACAGTTAATACCTGGCTTTCCCTATACAGGTCCGTAGTTGAGTAGAGGCGGGGTTTGCCAAAAATATGCACAACAACAATATGCAAAAGTATGCACGTATAAGCCGGTGGTCTATTTCGCGGTCGACTAACCATGGCAGAGGCTCTTGAGGCGGTTTAGAAACTCTGACACTAGGGTGTATGGGGTCGTTAGAACTTACTGCCCACACGATAAGAAGAAGAAAGCTTTACTATTGCTAAGTGCCATGTTCTATAATTATGTCTTCCATGGACAGAAGCTATAAAATGTTATAAAATAAATCCGCTTTTCAAAAATACCCATGCATGCAGTAAACTGAATTAACTTTCAGTGAAAGGAGCTTATTAAAATTTACTTTTTCAATGACACGAAAAGCAAGCAGGCTTGTGCAAAAATACAGATTAGTTCGGCCCGGGAAGGTTGATGTATGAAAAATTCAAGTTGATCTTTGCTTAAGCACAAAGCCCACTCACTGGCACACTGTACGGAACCCTGTTACGTAAGGATGGGCACACACGGTTGCACAGAATGTAAAAAAATACAGGTTCCATTGATTTTACTAAGAAATTCTTGCTGTAATGTAAACATTTCTTGCTAAGCACTGGTTCCCGAATTTGGAAGTCAGGTGATGGAATAGACTAAACGTCCTGTTGTATTAGACTGATATAATATAACTTCTGAAAAATTAAATGTGGATGAACATGATTACTTCGCTGCCTTCAAGGAAATATTTACAGGTTTTAATGCAAGAACTTCTTGGTAACAGCACTAATGCCCGGATTTTGGAAAGCGGGTTAAGGAATAGGCTTAACGTCCTGTTATATTAGACCGAAACGTAACTAACTACTGGAAATGTGAAAAAAACATGAATGCTAGACTGCCATCAAGGAATTCTTGCATTTGAAGTTATAGAAGTAATTTTTATTATGTCTATCGTCAATAGGGTTCCAACCCTTTTCATTCTTGTGCCTTTTGGCCTCGTACAGGACCAATTTCGTTGTCTTATTTTTATTTTTTTTCTTCAACATGACTCCTTTTATTATAAATCATTTTGGTTTTATTGTTAATTAATTTAATATTTTTTGTTGTATTCTGTGCGAAACGAACACTTTTTTTTTCGTTTCTTCTGATGTTGTAATTTTCACTTTGTAATTTGACGGCCAACATTTGTCGCCCAGCTTGCAGCAACTTGGAGATTTGACCCCAAGTGATCATAGAAAAAAAATTAAACAAAAAAATAATTATCTTCTATTAACACAAAAACCAAAAAAGCCACGGTGAACCATCAGCTTAAAATGTAACCCAACATAAGCGGCCGACAACAGGTGTTATGTGATAATGACTAAACAGCCTTTGAATTTGTAATGAACGCAGTGAGTACGGGGTGGCGGGTGCCATGGGGCCTTTGTGACGTCACGGGCTTGTACCACAACGTCGCAGTCTACAGAAGGTCGGGTCCTTACAACCAGCGAAAGCGCATGCAGAAATAGACGAACAAAAAGAGTTGGTATTGTTTTGTTGTGAATCCCAAAAAAAAGGCAGCACCGAGAGGGGACACCGTAGAAGGACATACTCGTACACTGAGTCAATTGGTGATGTTATTTAGATAGGTTAGGTCCGTAGTGCTCGCAACCATCGTGTGTGTGTTGAAGACGCCCGTCTTCCGCGTTCATGAAATTTAATATCCTCCCGGCGTTGCAACATTTGTTCCTAATCTCTTTTCTTGATTCCCATGTCGGGTAAAGTGTTATTGATTTTTGTCAACCAAGGATTTATCGGTTGATGGTAGACCCTTGCCCCCATTTCATCATTTCAGCCGAAAGACGTCCACTGCTGGACATAGGCCTCCCCTACGTGTCGGACAAATAAATGAATTTGAATTTGAATTTGTCGCCACATTGACCGGTCCCGTGCGTCTCGCGTCCAGCGGATCCCCGCAACCTTCACCAGGTCATCGGTCCACCTAGTGGGAGGCCTTCCAACGCAACGTCTTCCGGTTCGCGGTCGCCACTCCAGAACCTTCTGGCCCCATCGGCCATCCGTCCTGCGAGCAATGTGCCCTGCCCACTGCCACTTCCACTGCCCCCATTTACATGGAACTTAAACATAACTGATGAAATGTGGGTGTAACTACACCTCTACCTGACCCATCGGGAATTAAAGGCGTGATGTTATATTGTAAGTATGAAGCCAACCTTCTGGCCCAATGTTTTGTGCCCGCAGCCTACTGTGGAAGTACAACAGTAATTTAATTGTGGGTAGGCAGTAGGTAATGTACTTCGGGAGACTTGATTTTTTTCTGGAAGTACAAAGGTTTATCGATTAAATGGTAGGAATAGTAGGTGAGTGAGGGTTATATTCTCACCTCAAGTAGTGCATGAAATTGGATGAGCAATTGATCAATGTGGGATTTGAGTCAATATTGTTTTCAATATTTTGTCATGTAATATTTTGCTCGTGGCAAAATAATACATGGGTCGATTTTCAATGTTAAAAATAGTCCTTGGATGGGTGACTATCATTACATACCAAGGTAAGGAGGGAGTAGCTTGGAAAACATGTTAAGTATTCTATCCCGGCCGGAATTTGTTGATCTTTGATATATCATTCCTTCATTGCCTGCATTTTAATCGTAAGAAATTAGGAGAGACATATTCTGGACTGAACTCCACAATGGCACTATGTTTGGCATTGGTCGAGGTTACCATTTAACTAGATAAAATTTACAGCATAATCAACCTATAATATTCCCACTGCTGGGACACAGGCCTATTCTTTAAAAAAAGAATGGGCTATAGTCTACCACAGGGGCCCAGTGCAGATTGGCAGATGTCACAAGTCTTTGAGTAACAGCGATAAACGCAAATAAAATTAAGTGGGTACCTATATCACTAAGTACAGTGTAGGTCAAAAGTGGATAAGCAATCGCACAAAGTAATAGCATGACATCACCAGTCCCCTTTTCTCTCTCACCTTTGTCGAACCCTCCGGGGATTACAGGCGTGGTGTTATGTTATGTTAAAGCAATTATAAGTAAGTTTTGAGATTACTTGATCTTCTGCCTCAAGTATTCAAAACACGAATCGCGACTCATGTTATAACCTTATAAGTAAAGATGATGTGAGTTACATCACTCACTTTATGATTAATTCACCATAGATTACAACGTGTTTGCGACGTTGTTGTTCCCGTAATGATTACGCGACGAGATGCTTATTAATCAAATGTATTCATACATGGTTGCTGTTCAGTAATCCGTAATGACACTTGCTTCTGAATTATGTACATTTAGAATAAGGTCGTTGTTCAGTTGTTTCATCTTCTATTTATGTAAAAAGAGAAGTCCTGACTGACTGACTGACTGACTCATCAACGCCCAGCCCAAACCCCTGGACCTAGAAAGCTGAAATTTTGCACAGAGGTTCCCTTTATAATGTAGACAAGGAACAAGGAAGGATTTTTCGAAATTCAACACCTAAGGGAGTTAAATAGGGGATGAAAGTTTGTATGGAAAATCATCATTTTCACGCGGGCGAAGCCGCTGGCAAAAGCTAGTGTAAAATATGTGAAGCTAACCCACCATAGACTTCTTTTAATAGTTCTCCTAACCTTTTCGGTCACAGGATCGAATTACAGCGAAGATTAGCCGTACGAGACATTACAGTACAGTTCCAGTCTCTGTTTCTCTTGTCTAGTCCAAATGTCTCAAATACAAATGACTCCTACCACTCCGTGCGGAGCAGAAGAGAGTGTCGGACTTCTGACTGACTCGTTCGAGGTCGCAGTATCTCTTTGGAACCACCTGTTGCCCCGACAGGCGTCGGCACCTGCGGGCCCCTGCAAGTTTGCTGACATCTTTTTGAGATGCGGGGGGAACATGAGCGCACCGTTGACACGGCCTGTCATCGTCATAGGACGGACGGACGGATGGTGAGCTAGCCCATTACTCACCATTCACAGGCCCGTGCCTATGGTGGCCGGAAGCCATCACGTGGCCCCCGATGCCCGGAGCGTCTCCTGCGGTGACTGGGACGAGAGGTTAGATCACCAAAATCAAATTCAGTTCAAGTAAACACACTTAGCAAAATGAAGGCATTACAAAGTTGACGTTTCGCATGTTTTAATTTACATACAATTTTATATGTGGATGCGAGCCAGGTCGTATGTAAATGGGTTTACCGAAAGCACACATTCGGTGAAAATATTCCATAACTCATAGTCTTTCCATTTCCTCTAATAGCACATCTACACCTTAAGTATACCCGTCGGAATTCAATAGTTAACAGGGCCGGACTAGTTATAGTGTGAAAGGTGCAATTCTTGGAAAGGCCCCCGATATTGGTCCGTGCGTTCGTGCATTATTGTGACTTTGAATAATCAAGAAAAAGATAGAGGTCCATATAAGCAACTCCGTGGGGCGTGGTAAATATACGACGACACGGTTGGCGCAGTGGCTGAGCGATTAGATTGCTGCACTGTATGTCGCGCGTTCTAACCCCACACGGAATAAGTATTTGTATGGCCTACAGATAGTTGGTCCGGGTCTGGATGTTTGTGTATGTGAGTTTAAAAATGTCTGTAAACACACCCACGACACAGGAGCATTGGAAAGTGAGAGGTTGGTAAGTCGAAAACTTTATTAAGAAACGAACAAAACTCTTCAACACTTCTTAATATTGTACTATAAAATCACACACCTCCTTGCACATCCCTAACTAAGCCAACAAATCCGACCCTGTATATTACTAGCGAGATGTCCTCGCCAAGGGAACAAAAACTATTTCTCGTAATATCGAATGTGCCATAAAACGCGATAGGAAAGCTATTGCTTATCTCAAAGCGTCCCGTGGGCAATTCACAGGACAATGTCATCCGACCTTGATGCCCCCAAATTATACACAGAATTTTCTGTGTCAAGACACTGTGACGGGTTGCCTGTGAACCTTCGTAGAAAAGCCAGGGTTGTTACTCGTACGGTTCTCAAAGGAAAGGAAACATGAAAGGTGGAAAATGAATTTATAGTACAGTCGTTGCTTTAATTAAATGGTAGAAACTTTCATGAAACGAATGTCACATTTGTTTTCGTGAAAGGATATTGTAAGTAGGTTTGGTTAGTGATAGTTTAGTGGTGTGACCGTTGGACTGTCAAGTTATTGGTCTTGAATACGAACCCAAGGCACGCAATATATCTGAGATTTATTTCTCAACTGCATGTGAAGACAAGTCAAAGACAGAAAAACTCCAACAAATGGTTAGGCACTGATGATGATGATGCTATCTAGCCGATTTCGGCCACAGCGACTGCATTCGCTGACTTTCCAAAGATTGTCAAGAGCTTTGTTCTGCTGCTCTCTCGTGTGCTCTTAAGTGGCTAGCACATCCAACTTTGGCCGAAAAGGTACGAGCACAAAGCGGACATGTCAGAACACCATTGATGATATTATAGGGTATAGCTTTAGGTTGCCTAGCTTTAAGGTCATCGCGCTTTTGATCCAATTGTGACCTCCTTTTTTCTTCAAATGTGTTAACTTGCTGATGCACACGACGTCTCCACTCGGCAGGCAATAAACACACTATAAAAAAAGCAGATTTACAACGTTGCATTGCATAAACATAAAAGAAGAGTTAGGTAGATCCTGAAGACAGCAATAGCATAGGTAAAAAATAACGGTCACAAACACATACAGGTACACTATGACGTTAGAGTGGGCATAGAATACGTTACTTACGATAATTTCAGTCGTTCAGGATCACAAAACGTTTAATGAAAGGTGTCAATTACTGAAAGCCTATCGAAGGTCTAGAAATATTATGCCGAAAGGTTCCGAGTTCTCAATCCAAAGACACCGGTGTGCATCTCAATTGCCACTTCTTTCATCTTTATTTTACTGAAATCAACACGAGTGACTGAAACATTATATAACGTCCCGAAAAACGAGTTCTTTTATCAAACAATACAATATTTCCATCAGTAATAATCACATATCTAAATTTACAGGTAGCATAACAACAAAATGTATGTTCTTTACATAAGAGTAATGTACACAAGATAAATATACAGAAAGACGTAGGTGTAAAAATATTTGTGGGGAAAAACGGCAGGATCACGATCGTTAGTCTTCAAATGGTCAACTTTATTGTCAGGACAAAACACAGGGATTTACGAATAATCACTCTGGTGACACCGCCTCACTAGGTCTTTATTCTTTTGGGGTTGAAAATGTTACAGATAGGTATGTCGTTTTGTGTTGTTTATGTTTAAAGTAGAGGTATAATTTGTTACTGAAACTTAATTCTTTCAGGTACTGATACTGTTATATAGCCACGTCTTCCCACTACTGAGCAAAAGCGGTTTAGAAACTCTGGCAGTAGGGTGTGTGGGGTTAATAGACTTTACATATCTCATGCTCTGTAAGTAAAACTTACACCCCTGAATGCCGGGGTGTATGACTATCATTACAGCATAGGTTTTGGAATTTGAAAAAAGAACTGTCATACTCATACCACAGTATAAATATGTACAGTAGTGTGACTCGGCCGTGTCCTTGAAATAAATGCCTACAGCCGCGCGGTACGTAAACATGCGTAAGGGCTGCCCGCCTCCAGTATTTTAATTAAATGTGCTTATTTTGTGTTTCCATTTAGTTTTGTGATCGTAAATATACTTTTTAAAACAAATAAATTACTTTGTGAATTGAATAGAAAGTGTTCATTATACATGCGTGTTGTTTTTTGATTGATAGATTTAATTAAAAAACCATGTTTTTTTTCGGGACATATAAAGAAATACTTATCCATTAAAAAGACACACATTATAAGCCTACCTACAAGTAAGTGAAATTATTTTATAGTCTTATCTTTCAAAGTTTCCAGGTAATTAAAAAAAGTTATCTCTGGATACGTTATTAACGAATTCATAAAACCAAAAACAACACAAAAAATGTAAATTAAATGTACTTGTCTTATTTTTAGAGAAAACATCGCGCATTTATTGTTAAAAAACAACATACCGTCCGCTCGTCACTGCGGCACAGTCGCGACTGTCTGCATCCCAGGCGCATCCCTTAATCGAGGCGCGTAGGCATAGCTCGCGCTTCGTCCGTTTGTATGAAGTCGAACTACTGTATGATAATATTACCGTGCTCATACTGCACGAAGAATATTTTTAAAAAGTTATTTTTTTTTTCTCGGTATCGATTAATTACTCGAATCGGAATCTAGACAATTTATTTTATAAAGATTTTATTTTAAATATGGAACTATTTGTTTCCACATCGTATGTTAGATGGAATCGATTTAAAAATCAAACTGGCCAGCAAGATTTGACGCGCTTGCGTGCGTGAAAAAAAAAGACAGTCTACTAGTACAAACTATAAATATACCTAAAAAGAACGTGACCATATATCTCTTACAAATTGTAATAATTTTACTATTAATTTTAATTAAATACACATTTTTTTCTTCTTAATAAATGTTCATTGAAACCTGCTGTCTTGTTGTTTACTTACCTCACAATCGATATGTAAAGCAGAGTATTTATCTCGGACGTAAGCATCAATTGCATACTCGGGTTAATTAGCGCCTTCGCTTCGCTCAGGCGCCAAAAACCTCGTATGCAATTGATGTCATACAGCCCTTGGTTAATAATCTACTATTACTGCTGACACGATAAAAAGAAGAAGATTACCAATTAGAATTAGTTATTAGTCAGTAAAACGTGTTGCTTCACCATCCATCATCATCATCACCATTTTTCTGTTCTTATCCCAATCAATTTGGATTTGGATTTCTTGCATACTTTTGAATTACTTGTCACAGTTGTCATCTCATTTCTAGCCATATCATCCTTCACACAGTCTAATGTCTATCCATTGTTTTTGGTATTCCCCTACTCTTTTAGCTATCAACATTTTTCTCACTACATTTTCCTCATTCCTCCAAATCATTTGACCACACAACTTTTCGGACACCGGCGCCACTTTTAGACTTTCTCATAATTATGTATCTACTCATTCCTAATAATTGTATGCTTCACATAACATAACAACGTCTACATTATCTAAAAGGGCAGGGAAAAGTGATGAGCCCTCATTGCGTCAGTTATAGTTAAGTCTCACGGGAGGAAACCTATTACCATCAAACGTGCTCAGATTCAGACTTGAGGACGGAGGAGTACTCAAAAAAACTATGCGGATTTTTTTTTATGTGAAACATCTACAATTATGCGCGTCTAGGCAATAAAACGTAGGACATGACGGAAATGGCGCTATCATGGCGTTATGCCTCCTCTACTACGCCACCTGAGAGCGATTGGACGCGGGTTTGATCCCCGCACGGAACAAATATTTGTATAGCCTACAGATAGTTGTTTCGGGTCTGGGGGTTTGGTTTGTGTCGGTATGTGAATTTTAATGTTTGTAACCGCAGAAATTCCTAGGAAAATTCCCACAAATAATCCAACCATTAAAAAAAATATATTTTGTCAGTATATCGACCAGTGTTCGTCATAGGTTTTTTAATTAATTATATGGATTCTTTTATAAACATAGATATTGCATATCTGCCAGGCGTCACGTGATGGCCATTTTTTTATAAAATCTTTTTCTCACACATCAAATAACTAATTTAAAAAAAATATTACCTACGTAAGTAAAGTTTATCTATAAGAGAGAAGTCAACAGCAAACCTTGAAAAGCTCACGTCGCCGTATTACGGAGTATCGGCTAGGGTTGGCCAAGTCCTTGTTGCCAATTTATTTTATTTTACGAGAGCAACTCGCGATAAGTGGCGTGGCACGTGATCTGACTGATCTATAGTAGCGGACCTCATCGACCGGTGACGTGGGACTTCATATTCTGAGGAGTTACAGGGGATTGGGTTTAGACGTTGGAAAATAAAACTGTGGTAACCTGCACTAATATTTAAAAAAAAAAACATCGTATGAGGTACTCAATACCCGTCGGGGCTGCGGGTTGTTCGAAAGAGATACCGCGGCCTCGACACAAAGGGCTAAGAAAGACCGCGTGGGCGAATTTTAGTCCGTAGAAGTCTGACTCCCTACCGCTCTGCCCAGAGTCCGAAGTCATTTGAAAATTTCGCAAATTACAAGAAAAAAAAAGTTGTAGGTAGGTACTCGTAAGTACATTTA
Source organism: Diarsia mendica (assembly GCA_949316265.1). Lineage (NCBI taxonomy): Eukaryota > Metazoa > Arthropoda > Insecta > Lepidoptera > Noctuidae > Diarsia > Diarsia mendica. The sequence goes on along the minus strand of OX438896.1, from coordinate 18,873,916 downwards.
TTATTAGGTAATGTGACTATTTATTATTAAGTATTTATAAAAAAAAACAAGTAAGAAGTAAATAGGTTGTTTTTATTTTGTGTGTATTGTAATAATATATCTTAGCCTACGTTTCAACAATCAACAGTCTGTCTATTCGTCCGCACTATAGCTCAAAGACTGGTTGAAAGAATGGATGACCAGGGAAAATGGTGGGTTCGCCAATATTATTCATGTCTCAAGTTATCTGGGTATCGAACATACGACCCACATATTTTTATTTTTCAACGAGATCCTAAATTGAAATAAAAATGTACCTATATTTCACAAATCATTTCTAACGTAGTAGGAATAAAACACTTATCTTGTCGAGTCTTACTTAACTTTCGGTAGAAACATTTCTTTTTACTCGAAGCCAAAGAGTGTTTGTTCTCGTAGGTACGTATTAAATTTTCTGTAACATCAACTTTCATGTGACAGAAATAATGTATTGAGCAAATAACACAAATTGATTTTCCAATTCGTTTGCTAGAACCTGTAATAAGATTGAGAGTCGATCAAGACAGTTTTTTTAACATTCCAAAACTGTTTTATTTCGGTGAAGCAAACTGCTGGACTCTGGTTAGTTCTTAGTAAGAAGGAGTAGGCTCAGTAAAGGTGATTTCTAAGGGATAGTGAAGCAAGATATTACATCGGTATAATCATTGTCTAATATTCGAACTGTTGGGTCTCTGGTCTCTCAATTCATTAGGCGGGCAAACTGCAAGTTAGTAGAGTCTCAAAGAGATGACAGAAACATGGAAGGGGTCCATGGAAGTGGCAATGGGCCGACTCTATACGCAACACGGGTACACGAGTTCTTGAGCGGAGACTGTGAATCAGCAAGCCTCGGTGGAGCGATGACCTCCGCAGGGCGGTTGGTATTATCAACTGGATGAGATTAGGCTAATGTGATTGAAGGTTCGGCTTCTGTGCTGCAGCAGTGAACTGATGTAGGCTAACGATCATCATTACCCTACAACAGTCCACTAGTGATGTTGCTGCACCGAGACATTGCATTTCTCAATTTCAAATACATCAGTCACGAAGCAGTTTAGCACTGCAATCGCTACAAGTGATAGGTTTTATGAATACGAGCTGCAAGTGAATAGTTTTATAACAACTATAAAAGAGAATATTGTGGGTTACTGATTTAAAATTATATTATCTCGCGATAAAACACATTTACGCTGCATGCTTAAATTTAATCATGGAAGTTTACGCAAGCATGCAGTGATTTTATGCGGTGAAAAATAAAACTGTTCAGTTAGTTTTGTCTGCTTTCTCTAATAATATGTTAGATCTTTCAAATTAAACTGATTTGAGAGCAGCGGTGGCGACTTCGACTTACGAGTAGGTCGTGGGTTCGAACCCAGGCCGGCACATTACTTTGTGTAATTTATTTCGTCACCGCTGCTCTCAAAACGGTGAAGGAAAACATCGTGAGGAAACCGGCATGTCTTAGAACTAAAACTTCGAAGACATGTGACATCTACCAATCCGCACTGGGCCCGCGTGGTATAGATTATAGCCCATTCCCTCTCAAAGAGAGGAGGCCTGTGTCCCAGCAGTGGGAACATTAAAAGGCTGTTGATGATGATGATGATGAAACTGATTTGGTACCTATATTGTCATGTTGCCATCATCACAATTATACTGCTTTATTGGTTCTACATTTTTAGTAGTAGTAGTAGTAAACGAACCTATAAACTCACTTAAAATTCAATTTCAACAGTTGCAAAGTTATTCCATTTTTAAATTCATTCTCCTTGTCACGAATCAGTTTCAGTTAAAGGAAACTCATTGGGCATTATATGCTTTACTTTATCAGGCTTAATTCAGTTTCGGCATGACTCTTGACTAACTTCGGCTCGAGCCATTATTGGTCGAACTAAAAGTTCGGCGTTCACACAAACGGCCGCCGTACCTACCCACCTAATTTGAAATTCTTATTGGCTTTCACATTTGTGAATTAGATTCTGTTCGTAGATTAGTAATTCGAAGAATAATGCTGACATTTTCTCTGGGGAGACTTTTATTTAGAGATAAGCGTTTTTGGTTCGAAATACTGTGTATTCTACGGTAATGTGGCCCTTTACTGTAAACGCTTTTCTAATCTGCATGTATTTTGTGATTCGAAAACGATTTCTAATTGTGGTTTTAAAGCACTTAATCTGCTTTTGGTTACGGTTTACATCTGCAGGTCAGTAAATCATCATAACGTCAATGGAAAGGCAAAAGTACTAAAGCGCCAAAATACATAAAATGCGTTATTTATATGTCTGAATTCGTATTTTTTCTCTCTATACATTGGTCTAGGTCTCGTAACAATCTGAGCATTATTTAAAAAGTTATTGGCGCTTTAGCAGTGGCTTTTTTTGTTTTTGTCGATACAATTCTTTTACTTACCTAAAGAAAATTACATGATTTTTATTGTTATTGTCGGTTAGTTTTTTTTCCTTACTGCCATGTGCCCGCTGAGCTATGATTAGAAACCTAAATTGCATCATTCAGTTCATTGTTGTCCTTTAAGCGTTATTTACATTCCGCAAATTGTAACGAAAAGATCGTTTAGTAAATTTTCCTTACGTAAAAATTGATGGACGTAAACGCTTAGTACTTTTGCCCTTCGCGATTTTTAAATGAACCTCTTTTTAGTAACTTTGCGATAATGATCTACATTTCTACATCAGTATTTAGCGTTTTTGATGCGTTATTTATTTGATGAAAAAGTGTTTTAGTTATAAATATTTTACCCTAAAATACTGTGGTGGTACGTTAAGTATTGAAATTAATACAAGTTGTGATAAATTGACAGTTAAGTCTATTGCAGCTGTACTATTTAAGCGATTTTGTTATGATAAGTACGTTTAGGATCATACGTTGGAAACGTATTGGAAGAAAGGAGTGAAAGCCTAGAAAGATTTGTTAGGAAAACCAGCGTTGAGATAAGGGGTGTTCCCAAGAAGAAGAAAGAAAAGAAGGAAGAATTACTCAGCATGGTTACGAGTCTCATAAAAACCACTGGATTAGAGTACTCCCCCTATGGAAGGAGAATGCTACCACAGCCACAATTGTGACCGAGTTTACCAACAACTTTTTCAAGGATAAATTCTTAAACAGCGCCAAACAATATAATAATGCTCAACGAGATCGACAACTGAATACATCCCACATGGGGCTCGTAGGGCCCGAAGCACCCTTATTCATTTCAGAACATCTAACCACGAAAGCAAAAAGACTCCACTTTCTTGCTAGGGATTTTGCCAGAACTGAAAAATTTCAATATTGCTGGATTGCAAATAGCCGCGTTTTTTTGCGGAAAAAGGAGAAAGACAAGTACACAGTTATTAAAAACGAAAGTACCTTTCAGCAACTACCTACGAGAAACATGCAAAACTGATAATTAACTTTAAGTATAGTTTAAAATATTTTGTTTTACCACTATTAATTTTATTTGTTACACTTTCTATATCTCACAAATGTCCCTACACTCAAACTCAAAACACATCTATCACCAACACCGTGCCTGCACTGTCACACAATTCTTTATTATTAACTTCGCCCTCCCCATCGCCGTTTTGTTAATACACTTGAGTCACCCTAAAAATAATCTACCAATCTACCTATATAATAACTATTAAAATATGGCAAATTGCTATAAACTAATTAGAGACTCAGATGAGACTCACCTATACACAAGCACGAAGCACAACGACCCCCAGAAATGCATCAATGACATCGGAGATGTGAACTCACAATTGACTATTATCAGTCAAAATATTCGAAGTATCCAGAAGAACTTTGATAATTTCACTGTTTTCTTATCATGTCTGAACTTCTTGCCCGACTTGATAATTATGACTGAATGTCGTCTGAGTGATGCCACACCAGTTTTTGATCTTGAAAACTATGAGTGCTTCTATTCTAAAAGGTGCCTCAACCAAAACGACGGTATTGTGGTCTTCCATAAAAGCGATCTCCAAGTAGCAATCGAAGAACCACCTTTCAAAGAAGCTAATTGTTTGCTTATTCACGTGGTAAAGAGTTTGTGACCTGTGCTATTTATAGGTCACCATCTTTCCACAACACCAATACTTTTTGTAGTTCGCTTGAGAAAATTATGCAGTTATACGATACAACACCCAACTGTGCCATAGTAGGCGATATCAACATAGATGTAGGCCTTGGTTCTGGAGACAATCGTGCGAGCGATTATCTGGATATTACTGGGCATTACGGTTACTATCCTGGCCATCAGCTTCCTACTCGTGACCGCACATGTTTGGATCACGTAATGCTCAAAACCAAGAGAACTACTAAAGTAAACTTTACTAAAGTAGGCGAGCAGCTAGCGGAAAAAACATTGCACTGTATAAAAAAAACCGAAGCAGAACTCGCCGCTATGACTTCGTTCCGGGATATAAACCTGTCTAGCGAATCTTTTTTCGCAATGCCAACTGATGACGTAGAGGTTAAAAAGATCATTACGAACCTCAAAGACAACTCAGCACCAGGATGGGACGGAGTCACGAACAGGATACTAAAGTTGAGCAAAAATTACCTTGCAGCGCCAATTACCTTTTTGTGCAACTTAAGTATCTCGACTGGGAAAGTTCCAACATCAGTGAAAACAGCGAATGAGAGTCCAATTTTTAAATCGGGTGATAAGACAGCCCCATCGAATTACCGCCCGATATCATTACTCACATCCCTGTCTAAGATTTTGGAAAAAATGATGAACAACAAACTCCTCAGTTTCCTTGAGAAAAATGGACTGCTATCACAAAATCAATACGGCTTTCGCAAGCTCAGGTCAATGGAGGACGCAGTCACTAACCTTGTTGATTTTGTAGTAAATAAAATCGACAATGGCTATAAGTGTACTGGTGTGTTCCTTGATCTGGCTAAAGCCTTTGATACTGTGAATGATACTGCCTTTGAATCTGACAGGAAAAATATCAAAAGTATGTATATAAATATTAATAAGGATGTCTATTATCTTCATAATTATTATCTCCGTGTGAGTCATTCAGGTTAATCAGACTTCAATCACAGGTGCAACAAATTCATACAATTTTCGCCTCAGTAGATAAATGGGTACTTACACTTCACTACACTACCCCACATTATCCTACGTTACGCTATGCTTCCCTACGCTACCCTACTCTGCGCTACGCTACGTAATGCAAGTCTACGCAATTCCACACTAAGCTTCGCTACTCTTCGCTACACTAGGCTACTCTTCGTTACACAAAGTTACTCCACGCTACTCTTCGCTACTCATTGCTACATTACGCTACGCTAAGCTACACTACCCTATGTTACATTAGATAAACTACACTACTACGTAGTACTACAAAATGAAATTGTCTTGCTATTCGGGATATAGACCAATCCAACAAATCAAAGATCATCCAAAAACAGTCTAGCCGTTGAGTTATAATTTTTATTTTTGTGAAATTGATAGAAGTACTAGGTTAGTTAAATAAGTTTGTCTTTCAATTCAATTATTAGGTTTAAGTTATTATAACTAAAACTGTATTATTCTGAAAGGCATGTTAGTTTTTATTCCATTCCTAAATTTCAATGGATGTTAGGGATTTATATTTATGCCTTACGGTTTCTGAATATTTTTATGGAGATAAGTGCTTTTGCCTTACGTAGTGGTCAGATTGTTTATACTAAAGCGACACTATTTTCGGAAATACAACAATAATAGGCCATATTTCCATTTCATAACGTAGATACTAATTTATGAAAGATTTTTTGCCTTCAGCATATTTAAATTGGAATACAAGAAAAAAAGATATGCCTGCTTGAACAAAAAAAAAAGTTTAATTCGCTCTCCTGTAAAATGCACTTTTGACGCTTTAGTAATTTTGCCTTTCCAGTGACGATAATTATATACGGTAGACATTTAAAAGCAGATATTGTTGTACGTACATTTCTGTCTCTTTTGAACTCTGAAACTCTCAACCCACTACTACATGGCGATATCACAAACTGACGTACTGACACAAAAATTAGGACGCTTTTCAGTGAACGTTCGTAAATACTGCGTAGTCACTCAAAACCTCTTGCAATGTCCTAGAGAACATTATTTTCTGGCCTAATGAAGTGTCTGGAACTCTGGAATAGTCAGTCAATTGGAGTAGGCGGCGGGCGGCGAGGCTACAAAGCGATTGATCACGTGCCCTGTCCTTCTCCTAAGAGTGCTCAGTCGAACAATTAGAACACGCTTGGGTGCGGCATTCTTTTAAAATTCATCATGATTTAAATTTTGCATGTTCGGGACTAAGGGCTCTTGTATACATCTTAAAATTTAGAAAATGGTCCCTTTACTAGTAAAATGTGAGGTCTAAATCACAAACAAATAAAAATTGAAATGAGTATGCTTAGATGGTTTGGGTATATGGAGAGGATGAGTGAAAGGCGACTAACAAAAGGTATCTCGGTAGTGTAGTTTGAGTGCCAACTCCGGGAAAGAACGCCCTAGAAAGACATACACTGACCTTATTGGTAAGGTTTTTCAGAAAGAAGATGCGTAGTACGCGCAACCGGCGTGAGTGTATAATCGGCGTCTAAAATGGCCTCTGTAGCAGATCATAATATGAATTGCGATCTAATAAAGTGGTCATTTTAGACCCCCAGATATCTGGACGATGCAAAAGGCGTTCTGTGGTTTTCATGGGTTTTCCCATGTGCTGCGACAGTGAGTTTTAAATGTATGTGAGGTCTAGATTAATATAAAGCAGCAAGGGCAACCTATATGCGTTAAAATACTGATTTACACTTTCTTACTGATTTGCAATAATTCAGTATGTTCTCACAGACATCGAATTCATCGCAGGTAAAAGATAGACGTCGTAGGATAAAATTGGAGACAGTAAAATTATTTAATCCCTAGAAACAATAATTGAAGATAAATATCATTCGAGGCAACTGTGATGAATGCTAAATTCGTCGACATTTTATTTTAAACGAAAAAAAATCTGTACATTCAAACAAAAAACCACGCATCAGTAAATTGATATATAAGTTCAAAATTAAAACGTAGGGTCCCTTGAGAGGTCATATTTCCACAGTACCCGCAAGCAGTCATTAATTTCCCAAAAGATCGAGTAGCTAATTATAAAGGTTTATTCCTAACTGCCCCGCAAGGGACTCTATTGAGGCAGCCTGTTCATTTTCTTACAATATTATCTTTTTCATTTAATTTACAAATGTAATAAATCGTTTGTCTTAAGTAACCGTTTGTTGGTTTGAGTTTGGAACCATTGTTTTTGAGATTCAATGCAATTATTTTTCAGTTGCGTGCTTTCCTTATAAAATGAACTCATCCTTTTTAATGTTGCTTTAAAATTACACCAAACTGCTAACCGCAAGTGTATAGTTATTTACAAAATTCAAACTTTTCACTTAAATTTGTCCACTTATGAAAAGCCAAAAGTTGTACGGTTTGAACTGTTTGTTACCATTGGAAAATGACCGGCAATTTTATGGTTCTATGTATTCAAATATTGTGCACAATATTCTTCTAGATTTACGTGAACAATTATACAGTCATGATCATTTCACATAAGCCGGAAAGAATACAATAATAAATTAATTAATTAAGTAAACGCTCTCATCAAAATTAAAAAAAAATACACGTAGCTAACTAGAATGAAACCCACAGTATTGAAAAAAAAAGTATGAAACAAGATTTTCAGGAAAGAACAAAAAGAAAAGCCAAATCGCTTTTTGTGACACGTCACGTAGCCTATGTTCAGCGGAAAATTAAGACGGTTCTAACGATACCTTATATGTCGAGTTCCGATAAGTAGATTAGAAGCTATGAGGGAACAAATGAAGATACACACATACAAACATACATACCTACATAGCCAGTCAAAATCATAACCCTCCTTTGGCTTTGCCGTAGTCGGGTAAAAATGATCGTTGGATACAAATTTTGAGAGACATTGGAAACAATGAGTCATAGATAGCACCTAACTATGCCATGTAAGGATTTATCACTCACAGCGGCACTCAGAGATATTTAATGATTACTTAAGCCGTCACTTAAGTAAAGACTTGACATACTTTTGTATGACAAAATTGTCAAAACCTTTACTAAGTGATGACCTAAGTAAGCGGCAGTTAAAGCTCATCTTGTGTCACAAATTGTATTGGTTATCTGAGTAAACCGAAGCATGAATAAGTATTCGTATCCATAATAATACTTTACTGTACTTACTTACTGGTACAGTAGAATCCCGATTATCCGGATCAATTAAAACCATATTCCCTATCTGGACAATCGATTTCCAAGTAAAATCAAACAATATTATTTGTTATTTTTTTTTTAGCCTGCACTGTCCCACTGCAGGGCAAAGGCCTCCCCCGATTCATTCCAAGAGAGTTATTTTCCCGTAATAACAATATTAATAACTTTTTATAATAGATAGTGTTTCCTTTTGTTGACAAGAAATAAAAATAGGCTAAATATCCTGATAAGGAGGTTAGGATAATCGGGATTCTACTGTATTATAAATCAAAATGTAACTCTGTTCATGTTTCTGTTACCTTTTCACATAACAACGGCAAAACAATTATGATGAAATTTAGACATTTTTATCGTCAACTCACACATCTCGGTTACTTCGATTCAAGGTTGTTGAACTCTAAATACTTTTTTTTTACATCAAATAAAAACAAACTTCAACTAGAACCTTTTTTCTTTTTACTTGATAAATAATAAAATAACCAATCAATCAAACGAAATACCTCTTTAAGACACGGTAAAAAATGAGTTACGCGTCTTCGAACCGCACCCTGTATAAGGAAAAACTCATTTTAGTGTCAATGACACTCACACAGACATACATAATTACATTGACTGTCTGTGTTTGTTAGGTTCTCCCCCTTACCCGCGTCGGTTGATCAGACAGACACTATTTGTATTTTTTGAAAAGGGAACCTGAATCAGTGTCAAAAGAACGGTTAAAAAACTGTTTCCGTGAAAGTGACAGCAACATTGAGGAATGATGAATAGAGACCGTCAATAAAATTACCTAGATGTTTACTTCTATGTGTGAAGTTGTTTTTAAAGAAAACTACTTTTGTATCGTAACGGTAAAACATTATTTATCTTTAATATTTTCCTTGTAAAAGTGTTGTTGCTTTTTTTACAATCATAGGTACCAATCAGGAAGCTAAATAGTAAATTATTATGACATTTCGATGTCAATACATTGTATTACTTTTATCAAGTGTTAAACTCACAGCACTTTTCCCAATTCTGTCTTAAATCACCCACTATCTTTGATTACCACGATAAATCTTTAAAAAAAAAAATCCAAACTATATTTAAACAATAATCAAAAATTAAGCAGGTATATTTAAGCAACCTACAGGTCTAAAGTATCGAACGCACTCACAAAAGAGCCTAAAAAAGAGTGCGTTATTCTGTGAAGTACCTACTCAGGTTCTGAGCCATTATCAAATTCTTGAGATCCATAACAGAGTGGGGGTGTCCTACATACATCTGCATAGTTAGGACATAATGTGGAGGTGGATTAAGAGTAATTAGTAATAGTAAATAAATAAATTATAAATAAATATATAGATTTTCATCGTTCAACACTTTTATTTATTACTTTTCCAAAGTAAAATCATCATGCAAACACAGTAGACCTAAATGCCTTTATTGCCACAAAAATTGTTTTGTCACAAGAAACCATGCCTTAGGTTGGGACTTAATAGTTATTTATTTATTTCACTTTTAGGAAAACTTACAGCTAAACAGACAGTGAGTAATAATTTAAACAAAATATGGCCAATTACAAGTTTCCACATGTATGTATGTGAGAGATAATTTATTAAATGCTTTTTAAGAATTATTTAATAATATTTTATCAACTTCCGTTATATGAAAGTAGTGTAACTGACTACTCGTTCCCCCACTATGCGAGTGATTCTTGTTTTAAAAGTGGGCGCACAGTCTTTCGATAGATCAGACGCTGTCCGGTAGTGGACACGGCACAAGGTTGCTCTGAACTATCAGGTATTATGTTTATGTTTCCTTTAATATTGTTGCTATGTTGTATTTCTGATTTGTTTACTGTGTTATTATTTTTAAATTATATTATGCTATTTATTATTGTTATGAAATATTGCTGTGTCAATTACTGAATATAAAAACAGACCTATTTATGTCTCTTATTCTACCCTACCTCCCACATCAGAAGTAGGGATTGATAACAAAAACTACGCCTACAAATGTTTGGTTTCAGGAAAATGAACAGAAAGCAGGATGCTGCAGAAACAACGCAAGGGTGTCAAGAATGTCATACACCTGTTCATCAATCTCCAATCTTGGGACAAAGGACAGTGGATTACGCAGCTCCGTGTGCAACCAATACGACTATGGCATCCCCTGATGGTGATGGTGGTGATGCACCTCTCGGCGGTTCAGTGGCAACAAATAGCAGCAGTGAATAGTGATGCAGTGAATTGTGATGAAGTGAATTATGTCAAGTGATAAAGCTCGTTACTACGACGACCTAACGCTGTTTATGGAGTATAACAGCTGTGAGCAGGCCGGAAGTCTTGCTGAATACGCAACTCGAAAATGTCAGTTGGTAAAGAAGGCGCTTGGTGTGGAGATGACTTAACAGCACCTTGTCAAAGCAGTTATTTCAGGTATGTCGAACTTTCGTATTCGTTCTGATTTGCTACGCCTTACACCGAAAAAAATACCACATTTAATTCAGAACCTAAATTCGTACAAACGAAAAAGGCCTGTCAAATAGTCTGATCACAATATCACCTAGATAAGCGTTTTAGAAACGTATCTACGCCAGATACTTCGTCTAGACGGTGTCTTAAATGCCACAAAATAGGTCATATCCCTCTCCTCAAGAGGAGGCCAGAGTCCTTGCAGTAAGGGAACATTACCACAATGTTGTCTCATTTAACCCTAAGGTTGACTGGTAGAGAATGCCTTGTGGCATTAAGTCCGCATGTACCACTATTGTGCATGAAGTTTAAATAAATAAATAAACATTATAGGCTGATGATGAGGTCATATTAAAGAGACTGCCGTTCTGGTTCTAATCGCGGCTCTAGTAAAGATTCAGCTTCTGGGACTAAATCTAACGGTACGAAACCAGTAGAATCTAGTTCAAAACCACATTGTGCACTTTTTGGAATAAAAATTCATTAACCTTCCTTTTGGCTTCGCCGCAGTCGGGTAAAAAGAGGCATTCCTGTGAGACCTGTTTTCACCGCTTAAATAAGAAAGCTAAAGATAAAAAGGCTTCTTAGGTGAATAGCTTGGTTTTAAGTAACAAAAAATTACACACTATTCAAATTGGTAGTCACGATTATTCTTGCCTGATAGACAGTGGTGCGGAATGCTCTTTAACGCGCGAAAGTATCGGTGATTCAATTAGGAGTTAACTTTTCCTGAGATGAGTTCATCGCTCAAAAGCTGTGTCTAGTCTGTGTTGATTGCATAAACGTTGAATTAGATTTCATTCTGGGCCGTGATAGGTACATTCAGTATGACGTATTACTTGGATAAAATGTATTTGTAATTAGCCGACGTCACGCGGTTTCACCCGTGTAGTTCCCGTACCTGTGGGAATGCAGGCATAACAAGTAGCTTATGTCACGTGTACCTAGCTTTCCTGCAACGGTGCTGCAGTTCAGTAGTTTTTGAGTTGAATCGGCAAAAACAAACAACAATTTCGACGCAACTCTTACAGTGTAAACTGTTCTAAAAAAGATGTTTATTTTGACGGAGTTGATATCAATCCTGAAATAATTTCGGAGCATAAGATACTGCTACTATCCTACTTATTAAGATCTCATTTTATAATGTTAACGTCCGGTAATGCGGTTTCTCAAGTAACTAGTGGCGAACTAAATACCCGGTTAAAAAGTCCGGATAAAATAGTTCAATGACGTTCTTATTACTTGCTACTAAGTGTGAACAAGTAAAAGCCATTATAAAAAAAAATTAAAGGATACCTCTTAAGCCATTCGTAGATGAATTCGTATTTACATTGATGGTGTTGTAATCTATTCAGAAACAGCTGAGCAAGGTTTTAAAGTTATTTATTGAAGCTTTGCAGAAAACAGGATTTTCTGTCAATGTAAAAAAAAAAAAAAAAAATAAGTTTTAAAATAAAACTGAGATCGAATACTTAGGAAGAGTTGTTTCTAACGGCCAAGTCATGGTAAAGTTTCCGCTCTTATAAATGCTCCAATTTTGTGGATTGGCAAGTTACTTCCGACAGATTATTCCTGATTCTTGCCTTATCATGATTCCCTTGTATAATCTTACACGTAATAATGTTAAATGGCACTGGACATCAGAGCAGGAAACTGCTAGAGATAAAATCCTTGAGTACCTTGCCTCTGAAATGCCTGTCGAACCTCATACCTACGGATGCCAGTTCCGTAGGTCTAGCGAGAATTTATTTTCTAAAACATGATAAGTTGAAAGTAGTAGAGTATTTTAGCATGCGCACCACTGAAATCGAAAGTCGTCACCACTCTTATAAGTTGGAAACTTTGGCAGTGATAAGATCCATTAAGCATTTTCGTAATTTACTTGGCAGGCCATTTAAAAACATTACTGATTGTAACTCGCTAAAAACATCGCGTAATAAAAAAGGTTTGCTCCCTACGGTTCATAGGTGGGGGCTTACCTACAACCTATTGATTTTAATAAGGAACATCGAAAGGTAGAACGCATTTTGATTACCTAAGTCGCAATTTAATCCATCATCTGTCAAAATAAATAATATGTATTCAAAATTGTATTGAATGGTTAGAGGTGGAACAAAATAATGATTTTGAAACCAGAAGTATAATTGAATCAATTAAACATGGAAGTATCGACAAAAAATATAAAACTAAGTTGTAATATTAAACCTTCCAAACGATACGCAGCTGTCTTTTTAGATGCATTCACAATTGATTCTGATACTTGAAACTTGTTGCTAATTAAACTGCCATAGCAACAGTAAGGCTCGTGGCTTAAAAATAACTACCACTCGGGTCGATCTTTAGGTTAAGCCACGCTTGCCTAGGTTGGTCTGTGGATGGGTGACCACCCATTACATACTGAGTTTCCTCCGTGCCTCGGAAAGCACGTTAAGCTGTTGGTTCCGGCTGCCATATGTGGATCTTTGGCAGTCGTTGTAGGTCGTCTGTGACCTGAAAGTCTGACATCCAGTCTTACCAAGGGCTATATAATTATTGGCTAGGTTGTGGAGGTCAGATAGGCAGTCGTTCAATGTAAAATACTGTTATTCAGCTGCATCCGGTTAGACTGGAAGCCGACTCAAACATAGTTGGGAAAAGGCTGAGCAGATGATGATGAGCAATTACAGTAAATGCCTTAAAACAATTAATTTATAGTTTTGGTAGTTTTTTAAAACGCATAATTTGTGATCAGGCTGTTTCCTATACCGGCAAAGAATGTACTAGTTTCTGTGAGAATTGCGCTATAGAATTGAATTTTATTGCTAGTGCAGTGGTGTAAGTCGTGCAAATAGTCGGGTCGAACGGATCATGAAGGTTCTGACAAACTGTTTTACTATTGTTGAAAACACAACCAAAATAAGTTGGAAAGATGCTGCTGGCGACGTACAATTGACTATCAATAGCACTTTTAGTAAAAGCACTGGTCATACTCCTTTCCAACTCTGAGGGGCTGAGATTAGTCAGCTCCTGCTATATCAGCTTTGCTAAATTATGTTGAACGTATGGACCTCGATATGTGCCGTCAAAAGTCGAGTCAGAATGGACGAGCTAGCTTAATCTCGAAAAGTGGAAATGATAAAACTACAGTCGGTGGATATAGTGCTGGTAAAGCAAAATCTGCGGGTAATTAAAAAAAAAAACTTGACAGAAAATTTCGAGGTCCATGTAACGATAACGATAGACATACAAGTGTAAAGATAACGATCTAAACAAGTTCGAGTAAATAAAGCTGGCAATGAGTTGTATGTCTCTCATGATAGTTTGCGAATTGTCACACCTGAGCTGGGATGTGAGTCGACAGTCGACACTCTTTTAGATATTTCTTATTAATGTTACGGAGATAATTAATTTATCTTTTAGTATAAACTGTTTATTGATGTGTGTTTATTATATTGTATAATGCGTAGTTGTGAAGATTGTCCTGCATATCTCTAAGCGTCTGGCCAACGATTATGGTTATGCTTGACAATTTCACCACTGCCATTTGCATGCATGCATTGTCATGATATTTGACAACTATCTAATTGTCATGAGATTTGACAATAGCCATGTGATTTGGCATCTATCTAATTGTCATGATATTTGACAATAGCCATGTGATTTGGCATCTATCTAATTGTCATGATATTTGACAATAGCCATGTGATTTGGCATCTATCTAATTGTCATGATATTTGACAATAGCCATGTGATTTGGCATCTATCTGATTGTCATGAGATTTGACAATAGCCATGTGATTTGGCATCTATCTGATTGTCATGAGATTTGACAATTGCCATGTGATTTGGCAGATAGAATCATGATGCCATGTGATTTGGTGTGTACCTGGTTGTCATGAGATTTGACAAAAGCCATGAGATTTGGCACTAGGTACAGAATCATGATGCTATGTGATTCGGCGTTGGTGGTCATGTGATTTAAGTAATTAAAAATGTTGATTGGGTTATGTGATTTGACCGTTAGTAGCTTTTTGATAATTTTTGAATTGTGTGACTTCACTAATTGTCTGAAATTATTGTTCCACTATGATTTGAAAATCATTCAACTATTTATTATGAATTTCGTTCGCGAGCCATATAGGCTGCTCGTCAGTATGGCCGTGTGAGAGATAATTTATTAAATGCTTTTTAAGAATTATTTAATAATATTTTATCAACTTCCGTTATATGAAAGTAGTGTAACTGACTACTCGTTCCCCCACTATGCGAGTGATTCTTGTTTTAAAAGTGGGCGCACAGTCTTTCGATAGATCAGACGCTGTCCGGTAGTGGACACGGCACAAGGTTGCTCTGAACTATCAGGTATTATGTTTATGTTTCCTTTAATATTGTTGCTATGTTGTATTTCTGATTTGTTTACTGTGTTATTATTTTTAAATTATATTATGCTATTTATTATTGTTATGAAATATTGCTGTGTCAATTACTGAATATAAAAACAGACCTATTTATGTCTCTTATTCTACCCTACCTCCCACATGTATGTCTATAATAAAACCAAAAAAGAAACAAACACCAAACAGAAAAATTACTAAATACGCTCGAAGAAGCTATTAGATAAAGTTTTCTTCAATTTAACTAAACTGGTATTGAAAATGTCGATCTCAGCTTCCCGGCAGGTTGCGTTATACATACGACTCGCTCTCACCATGTACGAGTTACTTCTGTACGTAGTGGCTACCATACTGAGGTGTGCAATAACTGAGGTCTACGCAGGAACACAGATGGGACTCGCAAACCGATTGCGAGTCTCATCGTGATTTCGTGATCCTGCAGTGCAAGTACGAACTTTGCATCGATAAGACATCGAGATCGTTATCGTTGTCAGTTTTATCGAGCTTGTTATCGAATTTGGAAGTACGTAACACGCGTCGACAAGATTTCGTTCGACACCTGTCAAAATGTCGTTTCGTACTTGCATTTTCGATGAAATCGTTTAAATTTTAGAGTTATCTACCGATCGTTAAAATATTATTTACGTACTTGCGACATCGATTCGATTCGATAAAAGCTCATTTTATCGAGAATAACTGTCAGATTTATCGAATCGAAGCGAATCGAGTGCTACGTACTTGCACTGGTGGTTCGTTTAATCTCGTCGTGATTATGTTGCTCTTATCCCGGTAGTACTGTCTAATAGGGTAGTTGACAAAAAAAAAACAACTAAGTCCGTCAGATAGATTTCCAAAAAATATTGGAAACAATCATATTTTTTCTTTTGCACGTTAACAAAAAATTAAGACGGTACAGTCTTTCGAAAACTCGTGTGACGTCACATTGTAGTACATTTTTTCCGGAAAGCGACGTCTAAAGCCCCACTCATTATCTTTGATCCGTAAATTTTTATTAATTTGACAGAACAAAAAACACGTATCCAATACTTTTCGATAATCTAACTGACGGACTAAACATGGACTAAACAGATTTTTATTTATTTGTCAGGAAACATCCCTATTTGCGGTCTCCACGTGGGTGTACCTTCGAGCAAAAGCTTGTATCCCAAAGACCATACATCAAAACACTTGTAAAAAACAAAGGCTGACTGAAACTCACACAAACTGTGGTGAGTTATCTGCGGATCTATTTGAAGACATTCGCGCTTATTGTTTCCTTGACAAAAGGGCGGTGGTGTTAGTGGCAATTGATCACGTAGCTTCCCATCCCTACGGCCGATCCGATAATTTTGAGCGGCGCGGCGTACACATTCGCCGTGGTAAACTCCGTGGTTGGCGGTAAGATTGTCATGTTGAAGAAAAGACTGAAGATAATTTTCTCGTCAATACGGCAAATGTTTTTGATCTATAGTCATGTGGGTAAACTATAAATAGGTGCACCGTTGCCCCCTTTGTGAATCACACGCGTGGTATTATACTATGTTAAGCACGCAAAACTACCCACAAACGTACACATGCTAACAACGGCCAATAGTGAGTGACAATAAGACAGTCGGTTGTAGAAGCTGTATTTAGGCAAAGTATCATAACATCACTACTCCAACGCCGTTTTCAAATAAATAACCGATGTTTAACCCTCAAACTAAGACCTCAAGTACTCCAACCAAGCCTCTTGTTATCTCAAATCACCGGTAATCACTACACTCAAACAAAAAGAAGAGCAGAAGCGGTAGAAATAGAATAACAAAAAAGATTTTCCCCAATAAAAGGCCACAAAAGATCCTAACTGCTAACGTTACGCTGCATTTTATTACTATACCAGTGTACACGGTCCGTTCGTCCGGGCCGTAACGGCACGTCAATTATCCGGAGTCGTTGTGACGGCTCGGATACGGATTGAATTAACGTTGAGAAAAAACGCTCCACCGCGTTATATTAAACCCAGCCAGTTGAGATCAAGCTAACCGATATTAAATGGTGGCTCAGGCTGTTTAATTAAAGATGTGGTTTGAAGTTTTGCTGGGTTTGCTGAAAAAATATTCTGTAGGGCTGGGTGGGCTATGAGACTAGGGTCTGGTAACAAATAATGTGATCGACTATCTTTATCAAGCGTGATTGTGAGGACTGTTTTTGGGACCCATAATTATTCTTTGTGACAGTCCTGTGATTTAGTCTAGACGAGAAATATCTAACTGATTTTCTGTGCGAGTATATGATTTGAACTGAATTTTAGTTAATTAATAAAAAAAAGAATCATCCACTGAGATATTTTTACTTAGACTAGTACGCTGGTTGCTGTGATTGGGTACAGTTACTAAGATTTCCCACCTTCCTATGCAAGGTACAGTTGATGAGGGCTTTTAAAAGCGATTTGGACTTACTGTTTGGTTAATGTTTTACATTTTCACTAATATAGTATCTTGGAAGCCACGAAATAGGTCTTATCTCAAAATAGAAACCGTCATTTCACGAGAAAATCGCTTTTGTATTTCGCTAAGTGTACATATTAGGGCTCACGACGGTACTATTAACACAAATATCAGAAACTAACAGGATGTCTAAACCCGCAACCGACCAAGAAATTGTATGTTTTCCAACCACAAGTTCACGCCTCCGTCACCCAAAAGTTTCATTTCCTGAAGGCAGGGTAAACATTTGTGTGTTAAGTTCAGGACCGTCCTTTCTTATAAACGGGACTACTTTCTTATAGACTTCGCTCGCGACTTAGAACGACTGTTTCCGAACTGATTACATCAGTTTTATCTCTGTTTTCGCCTTATTAAGATAGTTTTTGGGTTTATTAAAATCGTTAATTTGTTGCCAGTACTGCCTTAGGCTTTTATTTGGATATCGTCTTTGAAAATTCCTCGTTTCAAGTTGTTATGTAAATAGACAGTTTCGTAAAGGAGATATTTATAGAAAGTCAAACGAACTTACCTGTAAGTGACGTTCGATGACTATTAAACGATGTGATTCGCCCGAGAGATTACACTTATTACTTGTAGTAGCACGGATATGTGCTGCCATCTTACACGATTTTAGAGCAACAAAAATAAATCAATTTTATGCGCCCTAATGTGGGTATCTCATACACGTTTTCCCCCTTTGGCCATCGTTAGCCACTATTTCGTGCAAGTCAGGGGAGGATCTAGATTTATCTTGATCAGGGTCAGGGAGGGAGTGTAATCTCTCGGGCGAATCACATCGTTTAATAGTCATCGAACGTCACTTACAGGTAAGTTCGTTTGACTTTCTATTAAACTTCAGTGATTCGCCCTTCGAGATTACACTTATTACTTGTAGATGTTTAGAGTCTCACGAAATAGTGAAGAGGGAACTATTTTATTTAGGGAAATAAGATAAACTGAAATATATGTAATATATACCTAACAAATATTATTATAATCAAAAACACAAACTTTGAAAATCAAAATTAGGTTCATACATGTAACAAAGACAAAACAATCATTATCATTCGTTGATTGAGGCCATCCTACAAATGGACCGGGCAAAGGCATCTGAGGTGTCTGCAGCTACTTCTCTATTGTAAAATTTAGCAAAAGTTTCTGATTTGCCGGTCCAACCCGCAGTTCTTTTAATAATATCTGTGCTAACCCCGAGCCTATTGGCGGCAGACGTAGCTGCATGCCTTGTGCTGTGGGCGCTAAAGACAGATGTGTTTATACCGCTTTCAGTCAGAATGGCCTTGAGCCAACGGCTTAAAGATTGTGAACTTACATTATTGGAAGGCTTCCTGAAACTAATTAATAAGGAGTTACATTCAGGTTTTCTCTTATCTGCTGTTAAAGTTAAATATTGTTCTAAAGTTCTAGCAGGACAAATGGAAGGTCTTTCGTTGAAATAAGGAAGAATCAATATTGGTGTGGTACGATTCACGGCCGAGGTTTTGATTAAATCCGTGATGTTAATTAAGGACTTTTCGTTATTATATTTTTTAATATTATGGACACCTTAATCAACGACAATGTTTGCACTCGGTGAGTAGTAACTAAAGCTAAAAGTGTAGTTAATTTTTTCGATAGTTTTAGGAAAGACTTTCATTAGGGAACCAATTACTTAAAAATCTAAAACAATAGATGGGTCCCAAGTAAAATTATATCTTGGGAGTGAAGTTCGCAACTTGAAGACTCCTTTCATAAACCTCGTGACCTGTGGGTCATTCATGGTAACCGGGTTTAAAAGAAGCGATAGCGCTGCTTTAGTACAGTTAATTGAGCCATACTTTTGACCCTGGTAAAAAAGGGTAACTAAGAAATCTAGCACATTAGCAACTGATGCTTGAAATAAATTTAAGTTTTTATCCTGGCAAAACGCAAACCATCGTTTGAAACATGTAAGAAATTGTTTTAAAAGTACTACCAGCTAGAGACGCCAACATCACATCCGCAGCATCTGGAGGAGAGCCCTGCATCAGAAATGCCTGCCTGACAATACTCCGGCAACCAGGGCAAGGTTCCCTTGAAACTTGTGTTCCACACTGTAAGGGGATGACACTAATGTTTTATTAGGTGTAAATTCAATTGGACTAGTAATTAGCAACTTCCTAAAAAGTGGATACCAAGGCTGTGTTGGCCAGAGAGGGACCACAACAATGCCTTCCGCCCTAACGAGAATTATTTTCTGTAAAACCTTTAAAACTAAGCAAAATGGAGGAAATTCGTAGAAAAATTTGGTAGACCATTTCAAGGTGAATGCATCTACCCTAAATTCTTCTGGATCATTATGCCAAGAAACAAATTTTGAACATTTCTTATTTAAACGAGTCGCAAATAAATCAATATCAGGCCGAATGAATTTTTTACATATACCTATCTTGAAAAGCATCGTCAGCGAGCTCCCATTCGACATCAGTATGTATGTGGCGTGATTCCGCGTCTGCGGTATAGTTATCCTTAGAAATAATATAGGAAGCGAAGACAAACAAACGTCGCTCTTCGCACCACTGAAAAATGTCACGACCAACATAACGGGAATTGTATGCCGCCCATCCTATTTGTATAAGATATAGCAGTGGAATTATCAATTCGTAAAAGTATTTCACAGTTACGATAATCATTGGCGAAGATTTTCAAGCCAAAGAATGCTGCTGTCAACTCTAAGTAATTAATGTACTTGAAACTCTGAGTTAATTCCTTGCTAGACCATTATCCGCTGGCCGTCTGGCCTGAGCAGCTGACTCCCCACCCAGTTCGAGACGCATCTGAGTATATTTCTAGCTTATAATCGCTGAAACGAATAGGACTGGCGCAATTGTCAATATTACTAAGCCACCAGTCAAAGTCTTCGCGTAAAGAAACAGGTAAATTAACATATTGATTGTAATCATCTTTTTGTTTTAAACTAAGATACTTAGTTCTCTCAATTTTTTTTTTTTTTTTTTTTTTTATGTAGCCGTACTGCATTGCTGGGCAAATTGATATCAGCAATCCTATCAAATGAGCAAAATTACGTAACTTACATCTTTCTAATTTAGAGAAGTGTAAAAGTTCATCTTTGATCCTACGTTTCTTTTCTACTGTTATGCTAATCGTAAGATTTTCGGAATTGAAAACGAAACCTAAAAATGTTGCAGTTCGGTTAGGTATACCAACACTCTTCTTTAGGTTAACTGTTAACTGATTGAAGTAATTCTTGTGTGATTTCAAAATTATGTTTACAATCCATATAAGTATTTCCAAATAACAATAGATCATCTAAATAAATGACGGACAATAAGCCTCGATTACGTAGAAATTGCATTAGGTACTAGACGCATAATTTTTGTAAACACATAAGGTGCTAACTTAAGACCAAATGGCAAAACTTGAAATTCATACAGCTTCCCCAACCAACTAAATCGCAGAAGCGCTTTCTAGAGTCGCTGTGAATATTGATAGCGAAATATGCATCTTTAAGGTCAATAGAACACATGTAACTATGTTTTGACATGAGTCTCATAGCAGTTCTGTAATCTTCAAGCTTAAAGAGTGGCGCAATGATGAATCTATTTAAGGATTTTAAATAAATCTATTTGTCCCATTAATACTTTTCTTAACAAAGAAAATATTTGATAAAAATTGGCCATCACATGGTTCACACACGCTTATGGCACCAATACTAAGAAGATTATTAATTTCTTTAGTAATAAGCAGTTTATCCACATCAGACTTAGGACTATTGTGGCTGAGACTGTGACTGTGGATGAGATATAGGCTGGGATATATCGTTTGAAATTGGAATTTGCAAACCGTTAACCCAAGTTAACACTAAAGGATCATTTGTGATTTGCGACCAATTATGGTGAAATAACTTTAATCTACCCGCCTGCTTGTTGGTATGGTCCACTTCAGCTAACGGCGTGGAGTCTGGTTGTACTGGCGCGGAGCACGGCGATCCGTCGTACGGTGTGTCGGGAATTGCTTGCGCCCACTAGCCGTCGCGGTCTGCCTCGGTGGCATGCGACGCACCTGCGACTGCGGCGGTGGCGGGCCCCTCCAGTTTAAAGCCCTCGACGTATGTTCCTTAGGTTGATGGTTTTTGGGTGGCAATTTCGGCTTTGCAGCTTGTTTTTAACTCGGTGCCTAATGTTATTATGGCTTTTATCGATTTTAAATTATCATGGAGATCATTACCAAATAGTAAGTGATCACGATTAAGATCCTTTACATTACCCTTAACCTTTTCGTTAAGGCATGACAGCAAAAAATGTCTCCTTGTTTGTGTCTCACTGTAATGTGTGTGACATAAGAGTCTGCCAGCATCACTAAGGGATTTTAATGTCTGACATTCAATCTCCTCGTCACAAGAGCCCGTTTGCAAGACAGCAGTGATTGTGTTGGCTACACAGGTTATGATAGAGGATAAAACCTTCTGTTTGTCAAACAATATTTATTATTGTCCCTCTTCAAAACACCTTCATTAACCGCTGCTCTAATTTCAGGATTAAGTGTTGGAGCCTGGGCCATTTTCAAATTGAAAGGTACACCATAAATCTTCAATATGTCCTTTTTTGTTAAGCCATTGACCAGAATATCAGTCCCCCTACTCTAGCAATGTCTTTATGGACATTTTTACCAAACTTCTCTTCCCGTGCAGGCTCTTCTCCAAGTAAACACAAAATATCAGGATCTAACTCTTGGATGCTTTCCGTAGATGCATTTTCTAGAGGCGGTGCGTCCGTAGAAGTAGCCTCGGGTATAACGGCAGAAGCGCTCAGGCGCGGAAGCTGAAGTTGTAGGCGCCGCGGACATCGGTTCACCGGGGGGCTTTGGTTGTGAAGTTGAATAGGATAGAACAATAACTTCGTATGGGGCTCCTAAAAACCATAGAACGAGAGCTGTTTGAACAAATTCGTGATACAAACTCACGGTTTGTACTCTAGAATTGAACATCCATCTTTAACAGAAAGTATAAATTCATGACATAATCTTTCAGACTATGTTCTAGAATTTTAAACACAGTAACAAATTCTTGATACAAACTCACGGTTTGTACTCTAGAATGATTGAGTTGTAAGTACAAATTCATGACATAATCTCCCGGACTATGTTCTTAGAATCTTACACACAATTATAAATTGTTGGTACAAGCTCACTCTTCTCTCTAGGATTGGCACCCACAATATTGCAAATAAAAAATCATGACATAATCTCTCGAATTATGTTCTAGAATTTTGGTGCTACATAATAATTATACAGCGATCAACCTTACAGGTTGAACTGAAGTACATTATAGGTCGGTATTAGCCTTACAGACTAAACTCATAAGCACCAGGCATCCAATAAATAAAAAATTGTATGTAATACAAACAAAATGTTCTGTAAGAAAAAGTAGGTCAAGGACACGCGATCCAGTGCGGTGCGCCGGCGCGGGCGCGGCGGCGTCACCAACCGACGCGGACGTTTTCATCCTTCGAAATTTAAAATGTTACCGACCTTCGTTATGTGAAGCCTCCTGCAAAGATTCTGCTGGGTGATGGTCACTATCAGAATACTGGTTCTGTTTAAAATCCGAACTAGTACTGTCGTACTTACTTCCTTTGTTTACGCCGAACACGAGACATCTTTTTCTCTAATTTTCTCATTTTCCGATCTAAATACTCCTCCTCGTCGTAACGTTTCCGTTTTCCCATCACTGAAATATCACTAAAAAGTCTAGAATGTACACAAACTAATTTACGATAAGAAAATTACGTGCGCGATGGCAGCCACACAAAACGTGTATGGGATACCCACATTAGGGCGCATAAAATTGATTTATTTTTGTTGCTCTAAAATCGTGTAAGATGGCAGCACATATCCGTGCTACTACAAGTAATAAGTGTAATCTCGAAGGGCGAATCACTGAAGTTTAATAGATCTTTGTAGAATCTGATACTATTTATGAAAACAAATATTCTGTGAAAGTTTTGCTAATCAACGTTTTAAAAGCATTCATTTTATTTTTACACGACTGCCCCAAAAAAAAGAGTGTTATGTTTTTTAATGAACATTTGTTTGATGCTGATTGTATACTGAAAAAAAGCTGGTAAACAACAATAAGTTAACCTTTCCAGGAATATGTGTAGACAAACACAAAATGTATGTGTAGTGTGTACAATTCATGCCAAACCGAGATCTTTGCCAAAACACTACTAGAAACCACGTTTGGCACAAGTGCGGTGAGTTACAAGCTTATAATATTACTAACTCGTCTGCTGACACAATAGAGACTTGCCAGTTAAGATGTCAATAGTGGTTATCGACCCACCTACATTTATTAAAGTTCTTAACTTGGAAATCAAAAATTAAAGCTGTTCACATCTTGAATCGTCATCAATCGTGATCTCCAACATTTTTTGTAATGAAAATCGATACATGGTTCATTTGTTTTGTTTCGTACGATAAGAAACTTTAGAAAAGGGACCGCTATTGACAACTTAACTGGCAGTACATAACGAAATATACATACATAAACTCACACCTTTTTCCCATGGTGGTATACAGAAACCACAGAACGCCACCTGCAAGATCCTCACATTCTCCTTATAGGCATAAGGAGAATGTGATTAGTCCACATTCATACATCTACTCATTCACGCACGCCGGGTGCGAGTACTACGCTACGCGCCTGGCCATTCTCAAGAACCACGTTATATGTATAACGTAGATTTTTTTTTTTTACTTTTTTTGAAGTGAAAACTTCTTTAGCGGCGTTGAGCACTTTGGGAAATTGTTCTGTGATGGGTATAAAATCTTAAACTCGCGTCAGGAAAAGTGACCACGTGACCCTGATCGAAAATTCGTCAGGACACGTGTGACCACGTGACCCTGATCGAAAAAGCGTAAGACGGATGGAGAGTAGACAGCTATCCCCTCTCTACGGCGCGGCGAAAATGTATGCCTGGGCCTACTGTTTCGTTTAGGCAGCGCAGGGCGCTTAATAATAATAATAATTATTATTAATAATAATATAATTAATAATAATAATAAAATTATTAATAATAATAATATAATTAATAATAATAATTAATAATAATAATAATTAATAATAATAATAATGATGACAGCTGTCAAAATTGAAACAGCTATATCTCGGAAACTATCGACCTTAGACTAGTTGTGTGTAGGGACAAGTGATAGGTCTCAATGAGATCTACATTTCAGATGACAGCTGTCAAAATTGAAACGGCTATATCCCGGAAACTATCGACCTTAGACTAGTTGTGTGTAGGGACAAGTGATAGGTCTCAATGAGATCTACATTTCGGATGACAGCTGTCAAAATTGAAACAGCTATATCTCGGAAACTATCGACCTTAGACTAGTTGTGTGTAGGGACAAGTGATAGGTCTCAATGAGATCTACATTTCGGATGACAGCTGTCAAAATTGAAACGGCTATATCTCGGAAACTATCGACCTAAGACTAGTTGTGTGTAGGGACAAGTGATAGGTCTCAATGAGATCTACATTTCGGATGACAGCTGTCAAAATTGAAACGGCTATATCTCGGAAACTATCGACCTTAGACTAGTTGTGTGTAGGGACAAGTGATAGGTCTCAATGAGATCTACATTTCAGATGACAGCTGTCAAAATTGAAACGGCTATATCTCGGAAACTATCGACCTTAGACTAGTTGTGTGTAGGGACAAGTGATAGGTCTCAATGAGATCTACATTTCGGATGACAGCTGTCAAAATTGAAACAGCTATATCTCGGAAACTATCGACCTTAGACTAGTTGTGTGTAGGGACAAGTGATAGATCTCAATGAGATCTACATTTCGGATGACAGCTGTCAAAATTGAAACGGCTATATCTCGGAAACTATCGATCTTAGACTAGTCGTGTGGGAGTTGGACATTTTGACCCTGAACGTTAACGATGTCGACTGTACAGTCAATAAAATACAAAAATAATTTATTTTGAACTAGACTGTACAATGTTTTTATGATGCTTAATCGGAGGCATGGGAAAAAATATTCCCGCTCCTCCTACCAATCGGAGTTCCGATCGGAGGACAGGGAAAGACAAAATAAATGGGTTAGCATAGTTATGGCGGAATAATTGAATTTTTAAATAATGAATTTGGTTTAACTATGTCGAATGATCGCAATCTTAGCACAACGAAATACAAAACTACTATTGATGCGGTCTTTATTAGACATTTAAATAGGTTCGAATCAAAACTGTTCGTTTCTTACTTCAGCTACCATAAACCTATCGTATCAGTTTTAGAGATTGGCGATGATAGTTCTGGTAATGATGATGGTGAAAAAGTCGTTGAAATTATGGATGAAAGTTGATTTTTCGGAGAGATAAACTTTTTAATGTAAAATAATTGTAATAGTTTTAAAGTGTTAAATTTTTAATGTAATATAAATTGTCATGTTTGTGTACGATAGCGCAATAAATCAATATTGTATTCTACCACATAAATGATAGTACTTTAAAGCAATTGGTGCAAAATTATTCCCTAACCATTCCAAAATATCAAACATGCTCAACGTTAATAATCAAGTTTTCACTTCTGCCGGCACTCCCGGAGTGCAACCCGTCTTTTTTTTTTTTAAACGTGGGCAACGTTTAAAAAAAAAAAGTTAAATAAAAAATTACACACTAGGAATTCCTCCTGTATCGTGGGTGCTTTTACAATCATTTAAACTCACATACACAAACACCCAGACCCGGAACAACTATCTGTATCTGTAAATTCGTGGTATATGCATTTAAATAACCCTCTCTACATGAATCCATAAAACACATGAGATAAACTTCTATTTCCCAGTATCTCTGACCAAACTAACGCCTGCAAAGATTTGTGCGCACTCCCATGTTCAATCTAACACATGACCCAGTTAGACTTGTAAACAAATGGCGAGGACTTTGCAGATGTATTGCAGTTTCTTAAGTTTCAAACCAACTGTGAAAAATATTATGAGCTTTCATATTTTCCTTCACAGTCTAATAGGGGATCGGACCGACTCAAAAAAATATGATTCTGTTTAGTCCGTCAGTTAAATTATCGAAAAAAATTGAATACGTGTTTTTTGTTTTATCAAATCAATAAAAATTTACGAAGATAAAGCGTGTTAGATCATGGAGTGGGGCTTGAAACGTCACTTGAAGGTACAAAATGTACTATCATATGACGCCACACGAGTTTTCGAAGCACTGAATTCGAAGCACTGAATTCGAAGTACGTGAAAAAAGAAAAAATATGTGCTCAATATTTTTTGGAAATCTATCTGACGGACTGATTAGTTTTTTTTGTCCGATCCGCTATTAGGTGCTTTTAAGATCTCGGCGTATATTGTAGGAGTATATAGCAGACTGCCTCGTTGGTCTAGAAGTTGCAAACGCGAATGTGGAGTAAAGAGTTACTGCGTTTATCCATCAGGAAATTTTCAGTAGCAGTCACACAGTCTGGATTTGTGCCCGGTAGAGGTCAAAAGGTTCGCCAGTTATTACATGGAACTAACATAACTGGTGAAATGTGAGTGTACTATATTGAGTACACCTTTCCCATCCTTTCAGGGATCACATGGCATGCGCGATGTTATAAGTTATCAAGCAGATACATTTCATCTGCCACAAAATAATTCTGTTCTATTTTCAGACAATTCTTTCTTGAACCTCCATTATTAACGGACGCGAACACTTTGAAATCTAGCCCAGATCCAATCCGATCGAATGTCTAGGAATCATTTAATGGCTGAATAGAAAAGTCGAATATAAAATTGATTGAAGTGCAGTTCCGTGTTCCTTGCTCCCGTTCCCGGCGAAGACTCCAAGACACTTGATAATTGATTTTGTAACAGTTCCTATAGAATGATTTTATTAGTATTCGGTAGTTGAATGAAGGAAAAGCAAGCTTAAATTTCATTTATCATTCCAATTCGGAAGCTCTTTCAAGGCTCACGAATGGATGAACATTATAAGGGCGTATCGCTTTCAGATAACTAAATTATTTTTGATACAATTTCACTTGAATAAATAATATTGTTATTCAAATATGTAAATGGAAACTTGAATAATGTCTGTCTGTAAATGTTAATAAATTCGTTTTGTTATTCTTTGTCTTGTAGTATTTTGTTATATTGGGTAGAGACTGACTGATCTTCTTATTTAAATTCTTGGCCTTGACATTATATACTAGTTTTAGGACTTGTCTCTTTTATAATAGCTTTTATTAGGCCGCATGATTAATGCTACTTAATATTTTTGCGTCTTCTTGCTGAAGACCTTGCTCAAAAAGCCGCTAAGATAAAGCTGGATTGGGCTGGCCATGTCTGCCGAATGCCTGATAAACTGTGGGCCAAAATAGTCACCTATTGACGCAGCCAAAAGGTGACGCGGTAGACCTCGCAGAAGAAGGCGGGACAAGCCGAACTGAAGCAATGACCATTGGTCTACATTGGCCCTGAGTCGAAAGATTTGGAAGTCGCAGCTAAACTGTGAAAGCCAAAAAAAATACTTCTGACTTTCACACACAAAGTATTTATTATCAGTAACCTAACGTAACTTATTGTATTTTCCACGCGTTTCGTCTCGGAATACTAAAACTGTCATACAACACTTTGAAAAAAAAACCGTACGCATACTTTCTTTAAAAAAAAAAGATTCTCAAAGATTGGCCAATAACAGGACAAGTTAAAGAGAGGGAGGTTTTTACCGAGCAGTGGGACGCAGATACCTACCTGTTAAATCGTAAAACTTCTTTCATATACTTATGCCTGTACTCCTTTTTACCAGCCAACACTATCAAATATCACATCCAAGCACTCATTAAGTACAATTTACACTGGCAACGTGACAGTAAGGCCGTTCTATCTCGGATCGCGTGAATACGGCTCGAGTGGGTGCCACGTTTCATTAATCAGGCCAAGGGCTGATCCCATCCCGACTAATTGACGTGCTACTGATAGTCCAATAATGACTGCTTCGCTCCCACATCGAATCCCGTCTAATCTACTAGCCAATACATTATGTATTAAACCGCTGAGTGAGTTTTAAATGAGAATTGACATTTAGTGCGGAAATAGCATGAAGTTTTCGGTTTTAGACTGTGAATTAAATTGTGTTGTTTTTTTCATAATTATTTAAGGTTTTAGTAGACTGCCTTGTGTTGGTGGACTGCTGAGCACGAGGTCCTAGGTTCGATTTCCGGGTCATGCAAAGCGTTAATGGGGTTTTTCATCAGAAATTTCTCGATAGCATCCTAGGAGTCTGGATTTCCTGCCTGGTTGATGTTAATAGGATCAGCCACTATAATAAGGACTTAACCATAACTGGTTAAAACTGGGTGTGCTATTAGTTCAAAGTCAAAGTCAAAAATATTTATTTCAAGTAGGCCAGTAACAGGCACTTTTGAATAGTCGAATTAAACTAACTGCGGCACTCAGAGACATCCAACGATTGCTCAAGCCGCCACCCAGCAAAGGCCTGACATAGTTTTGTATGACAAAACTGCCAAAAACCCTTACCAAGCGACGGCCCAAGCAACCACCGAAGCTCTCCGAGTGCGGCAGTAAACTACTGAACTACTGAAGCTAAATAAATTAAGCTACAGTCCCAGTCACAAGGCATAATAACTCGTGAGTGTACTGTAGTTGCCAATTCCAAAGCGTTGGTCTCATGAGAAGAATGGCAAGAAACTTCATGGACACTCTTCAGTTACACCCCTGCATAACCCCTCTGGGATTACAGGCGTGATGTTATGTATGTAGCATGTTTTTAATAGACCTTCATCCAGTTGTGGGTCAAATAAAAACCTTAGCAGAACTGAAATGAATAAATGTAGGTAATTATTTTTTGAAGGTGAAGGAAAACAACGTGAGGAAACCCGCATGTCTTGGAACCAAAAAACTCGAAGACATGTGACATCTACCAACCCGCACTGGGCACGCGTGGTGGATTATAACCCCATCCCTCTCCTAGGAGGCCTTAGTCCCTGCAGTGGGAACATTATAAGCTGATGAATTATTTAAACAGCAAACTACCTACTAAACAGACGCCCACGAGGACCTTTAAACATAAAAATAGATCATTAATACCGGCATTGTTTGGTTGAAACGATGTTTAAACGACGTCATCGACCAACAGGTACATAAATAAACATTCGGGCCAAGAACTTTAATTTTCAGAATATGCCTACAATAGGGATGTTTACTAACTAAAAAATATATGATTCTAATTAGTCCGTCTGTTAGATTATCGAAAAATATTGGACACATATTTTTTGTTTTACCAAATCAATAAAAATTGACGAAGATAAAACGCATCAAAGATTTGAGTGGGAGGTGGTGACGTCACTGATCGCTAAGAAATGTCTTACTAATGTCTTAGAATATGACGTCACACGAGTTTTCAAAAGACTGTATCATCTTTTTGTTTACGTGAAAAAGAAAAAAAATGTGTCCAATATTTTTTGGAAATCTATCTGACGGACTACTTAATTAGATTTTTTTTGTTAACATCCCTATTGATTAAAGTAAAATTATACATAGTACTTTTTGTAGTGCCGCGTTTCAAAGTTTACATCATAATTAAGAAATGAGTCTAAGCACATTTTCCCCACATACAGATGGTAAAACACATCATCATAATTATGCCCACAGCCCAACCTCTTTAACCGACTTCAAAAAAGGAGGTTACTATGTTCGTGGGTATGTATTTTTTTTTTTTTTTTTTTATGTATGTTACCTGATTTCTCCCCCATTTGTGGACCGATTCCCAAAATTCTTTTTTTATTTGAAAGAGTATACTCCTGAGGTGGTCCCATTTTAATTTGGTGAAGATCTGGTGCTGATCTTCGGAGATATACAATGGAACTCTTCAAAAATAGACGGCAAATCTGTCGTAATTGCTGGAATCGCTTGGATGTTTATTGAATATACATTATCATGACGTAACATCACGCCTGTATTTTTTTAGTTGTTATATATGAATTTCATAGACACGTATTACGTGTTTCGTGCTTTTTCTGACGCTATTCAAGTATTCGCATCTAGCAGTCATCACATGTCTTCATGTTGATGAGCTGATAATGGAAGGGACTACTCCTCAACGGTTAAGAGTTGAAAGCAAAAATAGGGGAATCTTGAAGGTTAAGGGGTTAGGTTTCTTGGTTGAATGTTAAATGCATAGTAAATATTTGTATAGGATATTATAGGTACTTACAACTAAAAATGAAAAAATAAAAAAAACTTTTTTGCAAAAAAAACAACCGACTTCAAAAACACCAAAAAGAGAAAAATAAACTTCAGAAGAAAAATCAGCTTCTGAAGTCGGTGGCAAAAAAATAAAATCAAACAAACAATGTCACCGACTTCAGAAGCTGATTTTTCCTCTGAAGTTTATTTTTCCCAACTATGTTAGGGTTGACTTCCAGTCTCAGCATGCAGCTAGTATTCTTATCTGACCTCCACAACCCAGCTAATACCTACTGGGTAATACGATACCTATTGGTAACACTGGTTGTCAGACTTTCAGGTCACTGACTACCTGTAACGACTGCCAAAGATCTAAATATGGTAGCCGGGACCAACAGCTTTGCTTTCTGAGGCATGGAGGGCACTCGATATGTAATGGGTGGTCACCCATCCACAGACCAACCTAGGCATCGTGGCTTAACCTAAAAGATCGACCCGAGGGGCAGTTATTATTAGGCCACGAAAAACACAAAAGACAGATGTCCTTAAATAGCCCGAATCGGTCAGTTTCGTGGATTAAGATAAAAAACGAATCTTCATCATCTTCCTGCCGTAGTCTTATGTTACTTGGGGTTAGGGCTGCCAGGTCGCCAAACAGAAAAAAACCGGACAGACCAGCCAGTCTGGCCGGATATTTGGGTAAAAAGGCCGGACACCCAACCTACATTATGGAGGATTTCGGGTCTCAGTGTAAAATCAAGTTTTTTTTTTATTATTACCATAAATCTTGTTAAATTCTAATCACTCACGATCGCTTGGCCACGCTCGGTGCTCGCTCATTGGCGAAATGTAAAATCCTAACAAAAGCCGGACACAGTTTATTTTGGCCGGACACGCAATCAAAAAGCCTTACTATGTCCGGCTTTATCCGGACGCGTGGCAACGCTACTTGGGGTCGATGCAACACGACTTTTTCTTCCATTCTTCTCTGTCAACCATCAAGCTATAATTTACTCCTCTTTCTTTCTATACCATTCCTCACTCAATCCATCCATCGTTGCCTAATGCCTTGGTCTTCTTCTCTCTCATGCAACATCAGCAAGTAACTTCACTACACAAATATGCAAAAGGCTTGGATGAGACAAAATTTATAACACTTCCAGCATCTAAAATATTTAAAGTGACATCTTCGTCGAAGTATTGTGAATATTTGTCGCGTGGGTGTTCTCAGAATAGTGAATGGAAACGCTTGATTAATGTTCCCCGACGAAAGGGAAATTCGGCCTAAATCAATTCACAACAATTTATAACTCCCTCGATTCCATTAAATTATAATTGTTGTTTTACATTGTTGAGATCGGAAGAAGTTTGCCAAACGTCTTGTTTTTAATTGGTAATGAATAATTTATTGTGTGCACATGGAATAATTATATTGATTAGTACGTTAATATGAATTGTTTGTTAATTGTTGATAATAAACTGTTTATAACTATGATGATCTTCGTTAGCATTAATTTCGATCACATTCAGACGTAAACTCACGTCATTTTGCCCAAGGAGGCAGGCAGAAACCACATAACGCCACCTGCTACGATCCTTACCTACATACTCTTTTTGCCTCGTTCACATTCATACATCTGGTCAAACACGCACGCTGGTTGCCAGTACTGCGCACCTGTCCTTTCTGAAAACCTCGCCAATAAGGTCAGTGTATGTTTTTCTAGGGCGTCCCCTCCTCGCCACTGACATCTTCCTTGTATATAACTTTTGTTTGTTGCCATTCACTCATCCTCAAATCTAAGTATACTCTTTTCGATTTGATTTTTCTAGTTCGATCACCTTCTGACTGCTGGACTCGCTGGTTAAGTACTTAATAACAAGTCATGCTATTAAAAACATTCGATCAATTTTAGTGTCCCTTAGGACCCCAACCAATCGGAGAAGAGGGTCCCCTCTTCTCCGATCATGATTTTCAATTACTAGTATAATAATATTAGGTACTGTGTCATCGGTAGACTTTAAAATATTTGATGGTATATCTATTGCTGTTCTTAAGATTCATCAATAACTAGTTCCTTTTCAAACACCACCAGTTAACTAAACCAGCAAGCCATAACATCTAAGTGAAAACCATAAAGTTAACTATAAACTATTTAATAATAGCTTTTTAACCGCATTAAGGCTTTACGATCTACTTCACTTTGAGCCTACTCATTGTGTTCGCACAATTTCTACTAACACTTTAATAAAATATTAGGCTTAGCCCGTATTAAAAATTGATGTGGCATTTCAACGTGAATACTTTAGGCGCAAATATGAATATGGAAGTTTTTGTATTATGTTGTACATGGTACCAGCGTTTTCGATACCTACATTTAAATTTTAAAGTTTGATTGCTATGTTAGTCATAATCTTCATTCTTGTGGTAAAATTACTGGTTAATGACAATAGGCAATAAAGTTCCATATAATAGGGGGGTAATATGGAACTTTGACATATCTGACGAAACGTGGGTTTGTTATTAGGTTCACCTATGCCGAATCATTTTTGAATTATCGGCGTGCTGTTATGTTATTTAATTTTTGTCATTGACTTGTCAATTAATTTTAATATAATAAAGTTCTTTTTCCATACAAAGTTTTCTTTCCAATGGTCTATCTCTAAAGACACATTGGAAAAAAATATTTTTTGTTAAGTGCGTCATTTTCCTTCTATGAAACTGGCGTCAACATTATACACACAATTACATCGATTTCCTTGTTCCCTTCCGTACACATTTAAGGTAAACTGTTTACCAACCGTCATCCCCCAGTGACCCAACCCGTTACCCAACATAAACCGAACACAACTCCCTATTATGCAGAAAGAGAAATTCGGATAAAAACGACATCGTTACTGCGTTGATAACAAATGCTATCGCCGAGAAATATTACTCCAATATTACAGGAACCATTACCTGGGACGGGAAGCTGGAGAGCAGACAAAACGAATCGTGTGAAATGTTGCTTCCACGCCTACAGTAGTCCTTCGAAAAGAAAGTAGACTCAATGGTTTCGGGAATAAAGTTAGAAATTCGGTGTTGGATGTGCTGATTCGACGGTAGTTAACGCGTATCACGCATTTGGATTGCCGCCTCTGCCCAGGTGGAAGCCTCGTGATCGATTGCCTCTTTGTCGTCTCAGCCCGATATTACGGGAAACATTTCTTCTGTTGTCATCGCCCTTTGCCTTGCTACTGTGGTCTTATATTGATGAATTGCAGGCACGATGTACTGACGCGTCAGTGTTTTATTTTTGATTGCATTTGTATGGGTACTGTTGGTGTGTTTATGACTGTCTGCAATTTTGTGTTTGCGACGCACTAGTGTTTCGTTTCCTGCGTTTTGTTTTCCTTTGTCCCAATTTACTTTACATGCATCCCTGTTACATTAAGAAGTAATTTTCATGAGCATGTGGTTTCATTATCAACCTGATTGGAAAAGAATTAATGAAAAGAAGGTTGTTATGGCTAGAAAGATGATGAAGATGATGATACCTTTACCTATTATAACGACTAATACTTAATCGTAAAATTTCTTGCCTTCATAAAGTCGGAGAAAAATATGCGATTCAGAATGAACTGAAATTCTAGGCGATTTAGAACGATTTTCTGAGTTGAATGTTAGTGTGAGTGTTTTTTCACTTTATCGCAATTTCATTGGCATACAGTACTCAACGTTCCTACGATAAGTACAGTTCAATCAGTCACATTCGTCACAAATATTGAACGTAACCAGTCAACTGTGCAATCGTAAACCTCGTTTTATCGCAGTTAAACGTTAATCATGCTGTTATCTTAAATACGCTAGAATTGTATCGTTACTGTTTGTTTTGATCGGCATAACTATTTTATTTGCCAGTTTTGTACGAACCAGAAATAACCCGATTTTAACCCTAGCCTCTACCACTGCCACGTTGGTTGAGTGGTTGCAAGCGCGACTGCTGAGCATAAGGTCCTGGGTTCGATTCCCGGATCGGGCAAAGTATATAGGGGTTTTTCCATCAGGAATCTTTCAATAGAGGTTGGGGCTCAGTAGGTGACTCGGCCGCTGTAACTCGCCCGATCCGGTCGAGACAGGAATTTCACTGTTATTAATATTTTCGAGTGGCGTTTCGGACGAATCCTTTTTTAGAGTCAAAGTACCGTCAGACACATAATATAGATAAGGTTTAGTGTCCTGTGTTCGTCCCACATGTTCGTCCCACAAACTACCAGGAGAACAGAAGTAGGAAGGAGGTATTTTGTATTATAAAAGAAATACCGCGGTATCTCTCATAATATAGATAAGGTTTAGTGTCCTGTGTTCGTCCCACAAACTACCAGGGGAACAGAAGTAGGAACGAGGTATTGTATTATGAAAGAGATACCGCGGTATCTCTAGCAACATGGGTGGTTTTTAGTAAGTAGAAGTCTGACACTCCCTACCGTTTTGCCCAGAGCGGGAGGAGTCATTTGATGATTTCCCCACTATATAATTTACCATTGACAGCCCGAAAGAAATGATTAATCTCCTACTAACTTATGATACCCTAGTACTACATAACACATTTCATTACTCCTGTTAACTCCTATATTTGGTGACAGCCCGAAAGAAACGATTAATCTCCTACTAACTTATGATACCCTAGTACTTCATAACTCATTAGATTGACCGCGGTCCCGGCTGTGGTCCCGGTCCCGAAAGCCCCACGACCCCAACCTAATGTTTTTCATTCTGACTGTACAAAATTTGCTTAAAAAAAAGTATAATCCGAAACACCACTCAAAAATATGAATAAAAATTAAATTCCTGTCTCGACCGGACCGGGCGAGTTCCAGCGGTCGAGTCGCCTACTAAGCCGAGGTTGGTGGCAATAGGCGAAATGTGGATGTACTAATAGGTACACCTCTGCCTATGCCTTCGGGGATTACAGGTGTGCTATGTTGACCTTAATCATTTTGGTGAAGTACAGAAGTCAGTTTCTTTATTGGAAACAATTTCCAACGCATAATTAAATTCATACAGCTAATGCATAACTATAAATGTTTTACTTCTCACAATGGACAACGTCCACTTCCTTGTTCCGAAAAAAATACAATTTCTCGCCAATCCACAGAATTAGCGGTACTCCGTACCCCTGAAAGCTGAACACATTACGCACAGACCCTCGCTTTACTCATTTGTAGGAAGGAAGCCGTGATGAGGTCGTAAGAACTGCCTCACAACTGCCCCCCCTCCACCCCTCTCCTCAAGCAGTGTGGCCGTTTCCTTAGCCCCAACTTTAATGGACATCATTTGGTAAATCACTGGTGTTCCCTTTAATTACGCATTCCAATCTTTCTTTAAAACTTTGCCCGTATTTTTGCCGTTTAACCTGTAAAGTATTCTCGTCCAAAAAGTTTGGAATCACGATTTGTGTAAGCCAAACTCGGAAGTAGGTGTAAAGATAAATCTTCAGAGAAACTTCAGAAAATAATACCAATTTAAGAACAAAATATTGCTTTATGTCATCGTTAATTTTAAATAGGTTTCGAAGAACACCTAAGTCTGATTCAACTAACTTGGGTTCTCAGCTATCGAACCAAACTGTACTCTCCTATATAAATAAGTTGTGCCTCAGAGCACTGCCACTGAAACCGGCTGTTGACGAACTTAAATTGTGTTTCCGAACCGACTGGGTGTTTGCTTTCGAGATGAGACCCGAAATAGAAAAGATATTTCCAAAAATATTTGTTAAAATGAATTTTGTTTACAGAGAATTTATTCACGTTTGTCCAGGAACCGTTTTTAATTGGTTCCTTTGAAAATGAGTTGTTTGGGAAACAGAACATGAAATAATATAGGCACAGTGTCCGGGGGGTATAGGGATATGCATTGCATCATTATTTCCAAACAGTGTTTTCCTTATTCGACAAAAATCGTCCGTAAACTTCCCTTTAAAATGTCACAGTAAAGCGCCTTATAAAATCTGCCGGTACACTGAACTGGTTTACAACATAAATGTGAGGATTACGCCCGAAATAAACACGAGGAAAGTGGAATAACGTGACATGAAATGAAGGACGTAAAAACTGAAAAGCGTCCACCCATTGTTTCGAAGCTGACCGTGTTACACGTTATTATTATTTAAGCGAACCACGCCGCATTAAACATCAGAAAGTTACCCTATAACCTTTAGGCAAGAGTTCCGAAAATAAAGAATGTCGACGCTTCGGCTGCTCTTGAATATGTTAGGTGAAACGTAAAATGAAATTATTTAAATATCTCCACACATTCAGATTGTTTCGGACTTATCTTACTTTTGTATGGAGGTTTACCTACTCCGGGTTCTGTAGATTAACTTCGGGAAGTTTTTTTGACGCTTTATATTCGAAAAGGTATTTTTGGTCCGCTATTGAATAAATTTTGTGCAAACAATTTTCAAAGTTTACATCTATCCTTATTTATTTTCTCCATACAAATAAAACCTTAATAACATAGCTTCAGAGAAGGGTAAAATCTTGATTGACTCTTTACGGCCCTCAAACCAACAAAAAAAGGAAGACGACGCGCCACGAACATCAAAAGTGAAGCCAACTTTTTATCTATGTGTGTAGACAATGTCTCGTGAAGTCGTGACGTACTAGGAGAAATGCGTGTGGTTTTAGTGTAGGTGTGTGCGTGAGCTTGTATGTTTACTTGCTATAGGCGTGTGGTTTTGTGGCTTCACTGTTGGTGTTCGCGGCGCGCCGTCTTTCTTTTTTTCTTGGTCTGAGTTACGGCCGCACTGCTTTAGTCGTCCTAAAACAGGCTGTTCATCATCTTTTTGCCCTTGCCCCATTCTACTTGGGGCGCAACCCGCGCAACACATTACCTGAGTTGCAACTGACTTTAAATCTTTGCGACTTGGGATTAAGCCAACCCCAAAAACCATTAACAAAAGAAAAGCAAAAAGATTGAATGTACCACTTGCATACAATTTCGTTATACGAAGTAAGCGGAGCAATATAAGGCGACATCTCACCACTAAACTATTGCTCAGTGCCCAGCAGTGAGGCAGAAACAAGCTGTTGATAAATTAAGTTGCCGACTCGACAACAGGGTGGGACTTGAAATTGCTCGACGGGGTCCTTTGAGACACTGCGCTTTTTACGGCTTATTTTATGTCGCCTTTCTTGACGTTTTTGGTGCTAGAGTTATAAATAAAGAGCGGCTGCGATTCCAGATTCCAGATTAGACCTTATTTATAATTCGCCTAAGCTAGAGTTGGACGAACAAGCTTTCAAATACATGACATTTTTGTAACTGAATCACCACTTATAAATCAGCATGCCTGAAAGATATTTCTTGACGGCATGTAGAGTCAAGACAGAGGCCCATGGGTGGCATAAAAATATGACAACAGGTTGGACACTAACCACACGACAAAGACAGACCTGGTTAATTTTACGTTCGACAAACATTAATTATTATTATTATTATTATTTTTAAACGTTGCCCCACACTAGGAATTTCTCCTGTATCGTGGGTGCGTTCACAAACATTTAAACTCACATACACAAATACCCAGACCCGGAACAACTATCTGTAGATCTTACAAATATTTGTTCCGTGCGGGGATCGAACCCGCGACACGCAGCGCGGCAGTCCATTGCTTGAGCCACTGCGCTAACCGTGCCGTCAATAATACTATAGTAATGCAAAAACAAACAATTACAAACGTAACGCGGACTTTAGTTAACTTCCGGCAGACACAACATCAAAACCGCAATTCTCTTATCTTCAAAAAGAAACACGGTAACCGCCATAAACGAAGACTTTAAATTGAAACAAAACACAGCTAATGCGCTCTCCATAATGTTCACCCCATTTCCCTAACTACGTCCCTGTATTCTATGTCCCCAGTTATCCGCGACGCGGATATTGTTTCTCTACTGGCGAGCACTTAGAAAAATTACAATTACTCCAACGAAAAGAAGATTTGATATTGCCTCAGCCTTTATTGTGGTTTACCCTTGCTCCTTTCATAAATGATATTGTATTTTTGTTGCTGTCTGTAGCACCTACTTACCTACTTACTGAAGGTCCTATACCTTCACCCCTGAGTGTGTCATCAGGTAGAGATATGAAAAATCAGATAATAAACCACTATTCACATAAGTACCACAATCTTGCTTATTGTCTACATTTTTCCAAGCAATACCTATTAAAAACAAACTGTACGGTATGTGTAGAAAATGCTTTGACCAACTTTAATAAAGTTACCGAAAATTCCTGGAATTACACTTCAATTGGCGATCATGATCAATACAACACGTGTCGTCTAGCAAGAGTATTTTTCTCAAGAACGCGTGGAGGTATCAAGTTGAAATTAATAACAAATAAGTACTCAAGTCCGATACCCCTTGGAGTAGTGAAAAAACAGACTTGTAAGTCAATGCGATCAAAAATTATAACCGTTTAGTTATGTCGTATAATTTGAGAATCAAAACCTATAAGGTAGTAGATAAAATCTGAAAATTACGAGATTTTTCACACGTTTATCAAGAACCATTGCGCGAGGCCAAATCGCACTTGACCAGTTTTTCTTACAAACAACATACGTTACCTGAAATGTCAAGAAGTACACTAATCAACAATAACTAGCATTTCTCCGTAATATCCTTTAAAAAAAACTTCATGATTAACTTCAACATTACTTACTTTATTAAAAAAATATAAACAGATTAAAAAAAAAATTGTTATACGAGCAGAAAGTAACAGATAAATCTTGCTTTGTAGAATGGCATATTTTATAATTAAGTACAAGAGAGTTTATTCTGAGCCCGAAGCGTTTTGCCGTATTTCCTTTAATACAGCCTGTTGCAGAAAAACTCACTATAAGATAATGATACAATGTTTTTAGATGCTTTGTGAGTTTTGTGACGTACGCTTGTTATATCAAAGGGAATATTTCCTTTTTATATTTC
The DNA here is from genome assembly GCA_949316265.1 of Diarsia mendica. NCBI lineage: Eukaryota > Metazoa > Arthropoda > Insecta > Lepidoptera > Noctuidae > Diarsia > Diarsia mendica. The sequence goes on along the minus strand of OX438896.1, from coordinate 18,834,139 downwards.
ATTACAATGATGATACTTGTAAGGTTTATAATTTTAATACTTATTTTGTAATGTTTTACCAAATTATATTACTTTTATTTAAATACGAAGTGTCTATGATCCGATTCAAAAGTCGAATGGCGGTAGAATCAGAAGAAAGATTGGAAGAATCGATGGTGACATTCAGCGAGCAGGTAGGTAGGTAGCATTATGGTTTTATGACAGCAGATTTCGGGCGGGTTTTTTGTCTGGAAGTATTTTCGATTTGTAGGATTGGGAGGTCAATAAGTAATTATAAAATACTAGCTGATGCCCGCGGCTTCACCCGCGTGGATGTCGTTCAAATTATATACTAAAAACCTTCCTCTTGAATCACTCTATCTATTAAAAAATACCGCATCAAAATCCGTTGCGTAGTTTTAAAGATTTAAGCATACAGACAAACAAACAGATAAAAAAGCGACTTTGTTTTATACTATGTATATGTAAGGATTGTGTTCAGAATTTAACTTGATAATGAAACATTATAAAGTATTGTGTCCGGGGCTTTATCACATACTTTTTCACGCCATTTTAACTGAGAGACAGTACATAACAGCACGGTGGTTTGAAGTAAGCTTTATTTTGTGAAATTGTGTAAATTTGAAAATAAAGTGGTATCCATACAATGCCCTGTGACAATGACATTCAATCGCAAAAATATATCCTTTCAGCACTGTACATCAATTCTAATTCTTTGTGATTGATTAAACGCTGCACAAAATGTATGTATGTCTCATTTCTGTATAATGAACTAAGTTCAGTTACCTCTGACTGGCGAGAACGAAGCCGTGTTTGAATAAGACCTATACTAATAATATGGGTATATTTCGTTGTAGAGGAATGTCGACACTATACAGGAATGGCTTAAATGGATTTAATGTAAATTATTATTAAATGAAGTCGGTTAATGAGCTTTATTTTGAAAATATGTTTTAACAAACACTTTTACATGTCACTTTTTTAACTGGGTGGAGCCGGTGTTTCGTACCTGACTGCTCTGAGAAGAAACATTCGAAACAAACTTTTACATGTCACTTTCGAAACATTTATGCAGTTCTGCGCATATGGGTCCGTTAAATCTGTTATTTGTGGTTAGAAATAACCACAAATAACAGATTTAACGGACCCATGGTGTATTTATGCCAGTACATCAAGCTACTCGAAACTGTATTTTACCAATCAACCTTGAACCTAATGATTTGGCGATAAAGTTGAAAATGTATTAAAGAAACGATAACATCGAATTGACAGATTATGGGAGCTTCATGCATGTGCTGGCCTCTGTACATATTAAAAAGTATTTATTTTATGATGTTTTTTTTGGGTGCAGCCTTATGCGTGATTAAAACAAAACACTAGAAACAGGCTACGGTTTTCTTAAATACCTCCTCAGTATTGTGCGAAATTTTGATCGTTTTAATTGGGTAGCACGACTAGAAATAGTACATTGTTACATTAGGGGTGAAAGTAACTTATTTAGTCCCCGAGACGGGGTTTGGCGCATGAGCGCAGCGAGGGCGCTAATAGTTCGAGGGACTAAATAAGTCTTTAACCCGAGGTAAACACTGTGCTTTTCATTACGAATACAAGGAAAGTTGATGGGAATAGGCTTGCGCCCAATTACCTAAATCGAAAGAAAGAAAAAGTAAGAAACGTAAGAGAAACACTTAAAATCGATTAAATCTAATCGGTGTATGGTAATAGGCTTGCTCCTAATTAAATTGGTTGATGGCAATAGGCTTGCTCCCAATTACCTACCTAAATCGGTGAATGGCAATAGGCTTGCTCCTAATTACATCAGTTGATGGCAATAGGCTTGCTCCTAATTACATTAATTGACGGCAATAGGCTTGCACCTAATCACATCAGTTGGTGGCAATAGGCTTGCTCCCAATTACATCAAATAATTTGACAGCTGTCAGTAGAAAGCGATTCTCCCTAGGGCTGAAAAGTAGTACTTTCAACCCGCTCCGCAGGCATGTTGTGACCTACTTTCAGAGTATGAGTAATGAAAAATAATATTCCTAACTAATAATTATGGCAACAGCTCTGAACATACCTTGTTAATAACCTTATTTTTTTTTTTAATGTACGCTGGCCTCTAGAAATAAAGTTCTGTTCAAATAACAACTATGTAAAACCCACAAGGATATAACTAGCACATAACGAACTCGACCTACTTAAACTACAAAATATCATCTAGGAGATACCATTTCCTGAAATCAGCTACATAACTCACTGCAAACAAACAACGTTGCAATGTAAAGCAAAATTAAACAGGAAAATAAATTACAAAACTCTGCTAGTTTAATATTTACCTGAACTAGGTACCAGATAACAAGAACACATACAATGATAACTAACATTCGCAATATCAAATAAACATCACCCTGTTTAAAGATTCATCCCAACAAACAATAATCAACTTAATCTCCTTCTAATATAGCAGCAAATTGAATGACGAATACGGGATGTATCACTTGCAATTCTATGCCGGAGCAATTGACTCAGGGTATTCCCTCCACATCCAATATTAATGTGATAGCATATAGTGTGAAGCGACTGATTGCACAAGACTGTTCCTGCGGTATCCATTTCCGTCTGAACACGATTGTAAATACGTTGCGGGAATGGTTTTGCGTCAATGGATGTGTTGGTGAAATGTGTGTGGATTTGGTCGTGTTATTTATTGATCAGGTGGTATAGTTAGGGAGAAGTTATACGCGGGTCAGAGTTGGTATAAATAAGGTGGAGCTTGCAAAGTTCCACACACTCTGAAAGGTTTCAGTCATGAAGACATGCTTGGTTGTTGCTTTATTCCTCGTCGCTTTCGCGGTTGTTAGCTCGGCTGCTGACATAGGACATGCTGGTAACACATTTTTTTTTTTTAAATATTTAATGCTATTATTTATTAAAAGATAAGACGTAGTTCATTAGTATAAGCAGCAGTAGTTGCTAGGATATGGATGGTACGTGGAAAGACGGAAGGGCCTTTGCCCTGCAGTGGGACAAAAATGGCTGATAATAATAATGAAGTTGCTAATTCTGAAGGCCACCCATTCGATATGAGAGACAGTACTAGTAGTAACACTTTGTGCAGCTTTTTTTGTAACTCAACGAAATAATTTCCAATGGAGGCTATTTATGGTCAATTGGTCACCTATGCTTTCATTAAGTGAAACAAACAATCAAAAGCACCTGCCTTAAATAAGTTTGTTGTTTCCACAGAACCATCCCACATTATGCTAAAAAGGGAAACGATACAAGGGCCAGCTTATCCGAATCGCTGCGTGTTTTACGAGTGCATTGCAAGTTGTAGAAGCAGAGGATACAAGTCTGGTGGATACTGCACCATCAATGGATGCCAATGTTTACGATAGTCACGTATAAGGTCATCATCATTATCATATTTATTAGCACTGATCAGGATCAGCACTACCTCAAGTCGAGGCGTTTGGGATTTGAGACCCAGTTTCCACCAAAACTTAGAGGAACGGAGACGAGTGGAGATGTGTGGAAATCGGCCAAGCACACGGCACACAAGCATCGGTCTTTCACCCTTCCTGTTGGTCGAATTTAGCACATCTCTCCACTCTTCTCGTCTCCGCTTTGGTGAAAACCGGGCCTAACGCACACTCATGAGCACCCAAAACTGCTTAACTTCGGACCCACAGCCCGACTCCACCCTCTGCTGGGTCTCTATATTGACTTGTGCCTCCCTCCACGTTCTTGTGCAAACCACATCCAGGATTTGACTGCAACGGCAAATAAGGTGAAACGTTGCCCATCCGGTAAAGTGCCATAACCTCCCGTCCGCTAATAAATCTCCAGGAGATTTATAACAATGCCTTTTTAATTGTGTCTCTAATAAGGCGTATGAGCTCTTATTTATACCTAATTCTTAAGACACCAATCCTGCCATAATAAAATACTTGTGCCATTTAATTTGTTTGTTTTACTCAACTCAAACGGAACATCTGCATAGACCGAAATATTGATAGAAACCTAATTCATTATAATAATAAATATACGTAAAATTGTACAGTAATATTATTGCAGCATAATTAAAAATAAACTCCCCCAAAACAAATACGTTAGTAGTAATCTGTCGCAATACCACGCCAAGGCTACTGAACCGATTTAAATGAAATTGGGTCAGATAGTCTAGCTAGAGCCTGAGAAAGGACCTATGCTTAAGCTGTAAGCAGTTGAAAGGGACCCCACATCCACGCGGGCGAAACCGCGGCGCGGGCAACAGCTAGTAAGTAATAAGCCTGATCTGGTAATGAGGCTTAAAGCAGTAGTAACAACAAGTAGCCGAACTTCATCGACCAAAAATCAGAGAATATAGTAAGGATAATGAATTGTCTTCTTCAGACAGTGTTGAACTGATTCTGTTAACCAATAAGGTGATAATGATTAAACTACTTACGTCGATTCCAAGAAAGGACGCATACGTACGTAGTACTCGTAACCGGCGTGAGTGTATGTTTAATTGATCAGCTGATGTATGAATGTAGATGGGGCAAAACGAGCATGCAAGGATCGTAGCTGCTGGCCTCTATGGTGTCTGCCTACTCCCATGAGAAAGGGCGTGAGTTTATGTATTTTATTCCTCTCACAAGTCGCAGCTCGGTTCGCTACCAAACTGATGCATAGAGTCATTGTTTCAGTCAGGGTAGTATGCGGATACAGAATGTCATATTATTATCTGGAGGCTTTTTGGAGATCATCAAATGACTCCTTTCGCTCTGTGCGGAGCAGAAGAGAGTGTCAGACTTCTACTGACTAACAACCACCCATGTTCCTTCTTAGTTCTTTATGTCGAGGCCGCGGTATCTCTTGTGAACAACCCGCAGCCCCGAAGGGAAAGGTACAAAGCCACAATTCGGAATTTAGCGAGCTAAAACAAATAAATTAGAAATACATGTTTAAGGAACCAAAAACAGGTCTCCAATAACACTACAGCCCTTATGCCCCACCCGAAATAGCTTCCGTTAAGTTAACCGTTTGTTTAAGTAAACAAATTAATTGAAATCTCAAGACTCTCAATCATCAAGTAGTTTGGGTTGTGGTAGATTTGTATTTGCATCTCATAAATAAATCTTCGTTTTACTGTCATAGTTATTTATTAATTTAGGTTCGAAGGAGTCTGAAAGTGGCGCCGGTGACTGAAAAATTGTGTTGTAATCGGTTGTCATGGTATAGGCATGTGATGAGGAAGAATAAGGAAAATGTCGTAAGGAAAGTATTGAGTATGAATGTGGATAGGTAGATATTAAGAGTGAGAGAGAGAGATAGGAAGACCAAAGAAACGATGATATGGCAGGAGGCAACTTATGAGATGATGAGAGATTTACGGAAGAAGAAGACACGCGGTGCTAACCACGAATGAATGTGAATATGAGCAAGGAAATGATAAAAATGATGAGGTTCAAAATACCAGTTTTTCTTTTAAACAACTTAAGCATTTTTACACAAAATTATATTTGTTGCTATTCAAATTGTTATAAAAAAATTAAGCTATTATTATTAATTTAATCTTAGCAAATATCATAGTCGATAAAACTCCAATTAATACGGAAGGGACACCGACGCGGACAAACGGATACCACAATATATTCGGTTCTTTTTTAAATACCGGTGAAATACGAAATACATCACTTTGAACCATTTTGTTTTGAATACGGGGCAACCATTTGTGCATCGGTGCACCTTCCAGCCTGTATAACATTCACATCAGATATTCCCTAGAGGGTTACATCTAATTATTTTTATAGTAAAAAATAGGTAAAAAATAAATGCAACGTAAATGAATAGTTTCTTCTAGAATACAATTACTTAGAATAGAGGTTTCTCATTAGATGACGAGAAACAGAGAAGTATGGCAAATAGAAGACATGCTACGCCGACCCCAAATGAATAAGGATAAGTGTAACAATTACTTAGAATTTTCCCATGTTCATCAAAGTATAAGGTGCTAAGAAATACGTTGGTATCGTACTCGGGATGATTGCTGTATTTTGCGGATCTCTTATAACTGCTTTCGAGCCCGTTCCGTAGTAGAAAGCCTGAAGGACAAGCTTGGAACAGTAGCTTGGGTTAAAAGACCTAAAGGCCGTTGGAAATATCCTATAGGTTACATGTATGGTCTTCGTAGCACTACCGTTTGCGTCGTAGTAATGTCGGTCGGCCCAACGCGCTGCCTGTGTAGCCACTGAACTGTCTCGATTCCGGTACACTGTCGTCCAATCAGTTTTGTGCTCTTCGAACCATTGGTCCTTGGGAACTTGTCTGTTATTGTCCGGTATGCCTGTCACATATCTGTCGCCACCAGGCATCTCTAGCACCCAATAATTAGAGGTCATAATCGCCGCGTGACCAATGAACCCCCCAATGCCTCGACCAGTGACTAGGATGTCCCCTTTCCTCACGGTGTTTACAAAACGTCTCTTGTTATCTGCTGTGCTGCGCTTTACCATTTTTCTTTGGAATAAAGACTCCTGAGTATCGCTTAGTATCCCGTAGTTGTTCAGTATGAGCCATTCCTGATAGTTAATTGGCTCTGTGTCGTTCAACGATTTATATTCCAGGTACAAATCTTTGAAGATATTTCTCTCGTCCCGTTCGAACGATTCGAGTGAATATTTTTCTGGATTGATTATTCCCATGTGGACCCCGGTGTTGTATGCGGTCGCCGTCTGGTTCGATACCGCGTCATTCCGCCCTGAAAACAATAAATTGCGAACCGTCATTTTATTGTTCGTTCAGTTCCATTTTTGAAACAAAAAGGTGACGTATAAGCGTAACGTTGCGATACATCATTTTGCTTGACAAGTATGCAGATGTGACCACACTGACTTCAGTGACTAAAATATTTATATGATGCCTGTTACGATTGGTTATCCACACTAAACATTAAATATCATGTTACATGTTAAATATTCAAATAATAATGAAATTATAGACCTCATCCCTCGCTTTCCATCAGGCCGCGATGGCAATAAAAATAAAAAACATTCAAGAAATTAATAAAAAAAAACAACTTACCAAAATCTAGTTCTTCAGTCGAAGTACGTGCTCCTACTACAAACAGGACCACAAAAATATACATGTGTCGAAACTCCATGATGGCGTCTTCACTAATGTGATTAATTACCCAATCAACATCCCCTTTATATATGTCATTAATCAAGGTTCAAACGTACAAATAAAGTGTAGTGTTCACAGAAAAGTGCTCGAGATAAGGGGATGTCCTCCGGCCTGGTAACAGTAACACGGTTTCATAGAACTGTGACATTACGGCTAATGACTTCGTGCATATACATGCATGTACATGTTTCCTGAAACAATTTTATTCTAAAAATCTTAGTCAAATTTCTCTGTCGTAAAATGTTGGACAAAAGTAACATACCAACACGCCCGTAATCCCTAGGTATACTTATTAGTACACCCACATTTCGCCTGTTATGTTTAAGACGAGCCTTTTACCATCTAGCATCTACCGGACACAAATCATAAGAACGTGGCTGCTTATGAGAAATGAGGCAAAAGAGGATGAAAATATGTGAGCAATGACACATTTCGCTATAAATACTGCTATACAAGTATTAATAAACGACATAGGTACTAATTTCAATAAACAATGAAATCTACAGATTCTTATTCATCTTAGTTTTGGGTGAAATGTTATCGGATAATAATAATATTGTCCCAAATATAACAAACCTCTTTTTAAGCAAAACAAAAGAAAAATAATTTTCAATTATGTTTACGCCTATTTTTGTGTCCTTTCTGGGTCAAGTAAAAATTGATTCAATTTAAAGTGACGTCAGTTGTCATTCGAGATTAGGGGCTTCACAGTTGCTATGCTGTGAATAAAACGCTTAATAGCGAAATACGGAAAATTCTATCCTTCCTTACATAGTATAAAACAAAGTCGCTATTTTTGTCTGTTTGTTTGTCTGTATGCTTAAATCTTTAATAGATAGAGTGATTCAAGAGGAAGGTTTTAGTATATAATTTGAACGACATCCACGCGGGTGAAGCCGCGGGCATCAGCTAGTATAGTATATTCCGTGGTTTGGTTTTTTTGCGCACGTAGGTCGGTTAACTAGTGTCGGCGTTATGGGAATTGCAAAATAAGTACTTGATTTACTGAGTGATGGAGTAAGTTTACTAATATAAATTACAAAGAGACCGAACCGGGAGATGAGAAGTCACTGAATATATTTATTTACATTTTGAGCAATTATCGAAAACTTGGGTACGGTCGGGGCGGCGTGAATTTGTACAAAGGTTTTTACAACAAGGTTAAACAATAAAAATAGCGCAGTTAAACATATACAAAAGACCCGTCGGCATCTCAATAAAGATCCAACGGGCATTATTCTAAATTCTTAAAGCTAATACAAACAATAAACTATTGTTAAGCTTGGACAGCCAAGGAAAAAAAAATAGCCTGATCGTTGACAATCAACACATGCTCTGGCCCATAACTTACAATCAGAATTTATTGAGGGCCAAACAAATTGTTTATTGATAAGCTTAGTCGTAGCCCTACTACCTGGATGGGAGGTATTATGAAGCATATTAAAAACGGACTTTCTGAATGGTTCCGTAATAAAAGGCATAACTGTTAGGGTATAGAAGTCACAAAAAATTGGTTTGTCTCACTCTGGCAAATGAACAAGACGTAATTTAAGGGACGAGTCAATTAAGCTTTTAAGCTCCGTGTCATTTTGTTACGAGGATGTCTATCTCAGTACCTACTTACTGACTCTATGCGAGATAGTAGGTCGGCCGTAATGTTGTCCTCTCCTTTGACGTGACGTATGTCTGTAGTGAATTGAAAGTCTAGATATCGAAATTGCCTAGGGGAACATTGCTGACTTTTCTTTTTAAAAGCGTAAGTTATTGGTTTGTGGTCTGTAAAATTTGTAAAACTTCGCGCCTCAACGTGATGTCTGAAATGTTTGACCGCAGCGTAGATTGCGAGTAATTCGCGGTCATAGGCTGAATATTTCTGTTCAGCCGGCGTAAGTTTCTTAGAAAAGAAAGCAATTGGTTGCCATTCATTTTATTGTTTTTTTGTTGTAAAGCCGCGCCTATGGACACGTTAGATGCGTCACTGAAAATAGCAAGTTCGGCATCGGGCTTTGGTAGGTCGGGCACTGTTCTTTCATTCAATCCACGATAGTCGCCTCAGGGCCTCCACTAGTCTTCACACTTTGGAACCATATGTAGTGGCGAAGCCCACAACCTTTTTGACGGCCGAGCGATGCCTAATTTTAACATTGACTCGAACTCTTTCTTCGCTGCTGTCAGGCGGTCTGGGGCTAGACGCCTAGGCTTCTGTGCAACTGGTTGACCGGGTGTAACAATTATGTGATGTTGAGTATTGTGTTTGACGTTTTCTGCATAGTCCCATCAAGGCGAGTAATGTCGATATACTGTGCTAACAGATGGTGGTACGGCGTTTCACCGTTAACGGTTTTGACTGATTCTGTTTTGCACCCAACTACCTGTCCATTAACGGTACGCTGCAGCTGGGTGGTTGCATCTACAAGTCGTCGGTTGCGCGCACCGACCATTATATTATAATGCGCTAAAAAATCGATTCCAATTATTGGTTAAGATACCTCTGCCACCACGAACATCCACGGGAAATCTCTGCGTAGGCCTAGGTTAAGCGTGAGTGGGATCGTTCCATATGTAGCGATCTGTGTGCCATTAGCGGCCACTAACCCATAGGCAGACATTTGGCGAGCCGTATAGATCAGTGATTTTGGATAAACGCATAGATCTGCACCGCTATCCACCAGAAAATTTACCTTGCTGCTTTTGTTCCTTTATAAAAATGCGGCATGTGGTTGGCTGGGAGTTTGCGTCATCCGCCACTAATGACCCCCGCTCGCGTTTCCCGCCGTCGGTGATTTATATGCGCAGGGTTGCACACACTTCTCTGCTGCAGGGCCGAATTTATGGTGGTACCAACACTTCCACCCTTCTGGTCTCGACCTTGATCGGTTTCTTGAGTGGCTGCGACTTGACCTCGATCTGGAGCGGCTGCGTGGTCGGGACACCTGTAACTCGTCTAACTGTGCTTGCATCTGAGCTAGTATTAGCCTTATTTGTCCTTCAGGTGGCACTGCGGGCTCTTGTTGCGCAGCAGCTACAGTGGTGCAGATATTTCGGCTAGATCTTAGCTGGTGGTTTTCGTGGATGAGGTCTGCCATATCCGCAAGGTGATTCAGCGAGGCATTCGTCTTTGTTATCACTGCGTTCTGCATGTCGTGAGACAAACCTTTCATCCAGATTGCTCGCAGGACGTCGTCCGTTACTGTAGACCCAGCAAGAGTCTTTAGGTGCCGCAGAAATTGTGATGGCGTGCGGTCACCGATCGCCTGATCCTCGAGCAAAATCCGTGTTTTTTTTGCTGTTAAATCACCAAACCTTGTCAGCATTGTCTGTTTGACATATTTTTTTGCTGTTGAATCACCAAACCTTGTCAGCATTGTCTGTTTGACATGTTGGTATGCGTCTCCTGGAAAAGTCGGCAACTCGGTTAATATGTCGGCGAGCTCTTCCATTGCTTCCATGTCTAGGGCTTGTACAACACATTCTGCCTTCAAGCGCGGGCACGTTACTCCTGCCAATGCCATTAAACACTCTGATCCGCCAAACCATATTTCTGGCTTGGCCGGATTAAAAGGCTTTAACACCACTTGACGTGTATTTGCAGCGGGCTGTGGTTGGTCCTTGCCGGCCATTTTGTTATAATATATTTACTTCTTCCGTGAACGAAAAAATTAACACTAGTTCGCGCACAGGTTTCGCGATTCCGCGCACTAACCGAAGCACTAGGTAACCTGTTCTCTCAGCGATAGAGATCACGTCGGAGTCACCACTTTTGCGCACGTAGGTCGGTTAACTAGTGTCGGCGTTATGGGAATTGCAAAGCAAGTACTTGATTTACTGAGTGATGGAGTAAGTTTACTAATATAAATTACAAAGAGCAAGAATGCCGACCGACCGAACCGGGAGATGAGAAGTCACTGAATATATTTTGAGCAATTATCGAAAACTTGGGTACGGTCGGTTTGGCGTGTTAATACACAAATTTGTACAAAGGTTTTTTACAACAAGGTTATACAATAAAAATAGCGCAGTTAAACATATACAAAAGACCCGTCGGCATCTCAATAAAGATCCAACGGGCATTATTCTAAATTCTTAAAGCTAATACAAACAATAAACTATTGTTAAGCTTGGATAGCCAAGGAAAGAAATTAGCCTGCAATAAAACATCTGTGGGCTTGCGTGAGGACCTAAAGCTAGCGGTACTTTACAGTTTACAGTTAACTTATAATACTATTTGCATAATAAGTTCACTAAAGTAATACCTATAATATTAATAACTAATTAATAAAGACGCCACAGATTAGTCACTTAGGGACTTTGTTTTGTCTAATTGACCAGTGAAGCCATGACTGACTGTAAAGTTATAAATAATATTTTGAAAGCTATCTGCTTATTGGACACGTCTCCCGCATGCCCAATGAGTTGTGGGCCAAAATAGCCAGTTTCTGGAGCCCTGACTCAACCAGAAGGCATCGCGGCAGATCTCGTAGAAGATTGTGGAACGACCTGGACAAGACAAGTGACCAGGGGTTCTAAAATGGTAACTTTAGCAGATCATAATAGGATCATAATACAAATTATGTTAAAATTCGTAAAATAATCACAGACGCATTAACTATTATGAATAGTCCATTTTACGACTTTAAACGCAATTCATATTATGATCTACTAAAATGGCCATTTCAGTCTTGGTCCACATTGGCCTTGGATCGAAACATCTGGAAGTCACAAGGACAGGCCTTTGCCCAGCAGTGGAATGAATCAAGCTAACAGTATCAGAATCAGTATCTGCTCAAAATACTCTAAATTTACATGAACTTAATTTGATTTAATACGATCAAAGACTATTTATCAATTTGACTGGCCTGTTGGTCTAGTGGTTAGTGACCCTAACTGCTATGCCGGAGGTCGTGGGTTCGATTCCCACCCAGGACAAATGTTTGTGTGATGAGCACGATAATTTGTTCTGTGTCTGGGTGTAAATTATCTATAATATGTATGTATTTAGAAATATATAAGTATGTTTATCATTTGTCTAGTACCCATAACACAAGCTCTGCTTAGCTTGGGACTAGATGGCGTTGTGTGATAGTTGTGGAATATTATTATTATTATTATTCAATACGTGTAAACTGGTTGAACGAACTAAATTCTTGGAATTTTGCATGTCGTTATTGAAATGCAATGAGTAACAATACTTGGTCTAGATTTTTACCAAGAAAAGATCAGAAAGTTGCGATAGGAATGGTGTATGATGTACCTACGAGTTTGTATATTATAAGCGCTGAGGGAAGGTTGAGTTTTGACCGACATTCATAAAATATATTGTGAATTTTCAGACATGTCTGTATACCCAGCAGGACCCTATGTTTAATCGGATTGAAAACTTGTTTTTCTCTAAAACAAAACAAATACGAGCCAAAATAAAACAACAGCACTAAAACAACAATACCTTGAAACAATTAAGCCCCATGTAGCAGATACGAGTATTTTTTATCCTCAGTATCAACCTCTTACGTGGGGAGTAAATAAATTAACACCAGGGATAAGCCAGACGAACGATTTCTGTCCGATAATTGCATTAATAGTCGTCGACTGTCTTTCGGTCTTCGATTTTTCAAGTCCTAATGTGTTCTGCTTTTCTCGTATTATGGTTTCAATAGGTTCATCATCATCATCATCATTTCAGCCAAAAGACGTCCACTGCTGGGCATAGGCCTCCCCCAGGCGTCGCCACATTGACCGGTCCCGTGCGTCTCTCATCCAGCGGGTTCCTGCAACCTTGACCAGTTCATCGGTCCACCTAGTAGGAGGCCTTCCAACGCAACGTCTTCCGGTTCGCGGTCGCCATTCCAGAACTTTTCGGCCCCATCGGTCATTGAGCAATGTGAGACACTAGCCAATACCTTCCTGGAAAATATGAACCTTACCAAGAATTGGGTCAGTGACCCTAGTACTGAAGAGGCAGTGAAAGAGTCGATGAATTTGCTAGACCATCTTCAGATGACTGACTATCCTACACTTGTTAGGCCAGGTGAAATTCGAAAACTTGTAGGGAAGCTAAAATTAAACAAAGCACCTGGCTTTGATGGTCTGGGGAATGGTCTACTGAAGAACCTTCCACAGAAAGCTATTGTGTTTTTGACCAAAGTGTTTAATGGGTGCCTACATATTGCATACTTTCCGAGGTCCTTAAAACACGCCAAAGTTATCGCCATCAAGAAACCTGGGAAGGATCAGTCCATTCCATCTAGTTATCGACCAATCAGTTTATTACCTAGCCTTGGGAAACTACTAGAATCTGTTATCCTATCTCGCCTCTCTAAAACAACTGAGAATATCTTAGTCCCTGAACAGTTTGGTTTCCGAAGTTCTCACTCGACCACGCAACAGCTAGCCAGAGTTGCTGAACACGTAGCTGATGGATTAAACCGCGGTCTTTCCACAGGCATGATTTTACTTGACATTGAAAAAGCCTTCGATTCTGTTTGGCACGATGGTCTTTTACACAAGTTATTGAAGCATGAAGTACCTATCTGTCTGGTTAAACTCATCCAAAGTTACTTGCAGGATCGATCTTTTTCTGTTTATATTGGAAGAGACCATTCTGTTCCCAAAGGCATTCCAGCCGGTGTGCCTCAGGGTTCGCTCGTGGGTCCTCCCCTTTTCATACTTTTCCTGAATGATATACCTAAACAGCCCCACACACACCTAGCCATCTATGCCGATGATACAGCCACATTCACGACAGACAATGATGTTGAAATAGTTGCTGGACGGCTACAATTCTCATTGGAATTACTCAGCCAATATTTTAAGACGTGGAAATTGAAAGTAAATTCTGAAAAAACCGAGGGAATCCTTTTTACCAGTAAACGAACACTACCTACTAGACTCGTCAAAATTGATGGCTTCCAAATTGTGTGGCGCCAATCGGTAAAATATCTAGGCATAGTTTTGGATAAGACGCTTAACTGGAATAAAAACACTGAACTTACTATAAGTAAAGGTGCGAAAGCCCTTAATTCACTAAAACCTATTTTAAATCGAAAATCCATTCTCAGTCCCACAACTAAACTACTTATTTATTCTACATTGGTCAGACCTTGCTTAACCTACGCTGCACCTGTCTGGTCCAGTGTGGCTGAAGCAAAGTATAATAAGCTCCAAACTATCCAAAACAAAGCCTTTAAATTATCATACAACACACCATTTCGGACAAACCTTAAAGAACTACACACACGCATACAGTATCCTTTTTTAAAAGATTTCATACTCAAAATCTCACGTAAATTTTATTTGTACAAAAACCCATCACACCGAAATATGCTAATATCAAAAATAGGTAACAGTAGACTAACGACATTGCCTTACGTTCGAACGTATTATCGATATAGACTCCCCCATCACTACTTCCTTCGTGACGCATCATGACGATAGCTCACTTACTAGCCGACGTCGCTTTGCCGGCCGTGTATTCGCGATCTTTGCAAATCTACCCGCTACCTACTTTATAATAACTTTTATGTTACTTTTATTATTATGTTAAAATAAAACGTACATTTTGTATGTCATGTATACATTGTAAATATTATGTGGGTCCTACTAAGACCTTCACATACCTAGTTACTAACCGATGTAAATCAATAAGTGAATACAACGCTAAAATAAGATTTGTAAAATTATGTTTTGATGTTTATAAAGGCGACATACTTAGCCTATGTAACAAAGTAAATCCCGACTTGTGTACAAATAGAATAAGATCATTTGTAAACAGATTTTAATGTTATGTTTAAATAAAGACCTTGAAAAATCAAAATCAAATCAATGGATACACCTCTGCCTAACCCTTTGGGGATTACAGGCGTGTTGTTATGGTATGTCAACTCTCTATACTGACTAAATGACGAGAGTTAGTGGGTTGGATGGTTAGTCGATGGGTGTCATACCGAGGTTCCTACTTGCCTCAGAATTCACGTCGTTTAGTCCTTAGTTTTAATGTAATTACTAATTAGTAGATCTTTGACAGTCATTACAGGTAAGATTGGCCGAAAAATCTGACAATCAGTCTTACCAATGAATGGGTATCGTAATATTATCAGGTACTAACTGGGTTGTATAGGTTAGATCGGTACTCACTCCATGTAAAATACTGATATTATGTCAGTGTGTGTTTAACCATGTTCAACAGAAGAAATGCAACATACGTTGTACTTTTCACTCAATCTCTTCCGACATGTGTTTTGGTCAGCCTGAGAGGCCACTCTCTTACTGACTACATATATACAGAAATCTATTTAATCTCAAAGAAAAACATTTGATCGGTCGCTACCGAAACCACCAAACTAGTGGTTAGTAGCTTTGTTATTAATAAGACAGATGGAAACCGATAAATTTTTGCTTCTTAGCGTTTCGATGGCAATCTAAATTGTGTCAATCCAGAAGATTACTTAGGCCATCACTTAGTAAAGGTTTTGACAGTTTTGTCATACAAAAGTATGTTAAATCTTTGCTAAGTGACAGCTTAAGTAATCATTAAATATCTCTGAGTGCCGCAGTTTGTCACAAGGTGTAAAAACTGTTGAAAGTCCTGTAGTTGCCCATTATAAATGTAAGACTTATTCTAAATGAAGTCTTCATACAAAATTGCAGCACAAAACCAGAACATAAAACCTAAAACTCGCTGTATCTCACCTTCAAACAGAACTTCATCGAAATAATGAAGTGCCCATGAGCGATTGTCGAGGAGCTTGCAAAGAATACTAAATTGTGTAAACTTTGTTCTGGATTGACACAATTTAGATTGACATCGAAACGCTAAGCAGAAAAATTGATCGGTTTCCATCCGTCTTTTTTTCCAGTTTTAGTCAAAGAGTCGTCCGTCTGCTCGCCCGCTAGAAGCATAAATATTCTCAGCGAAGAGCAGCCCAAAAGTTTATCTGCGTAAATGTAGGAAATGCTTCGTAACAGCCAAGTTCCCGCCCTAGGCGGATCGCCCTCAAATTAGATACTTACCTAGTTAGACATTCAGTTGAGGTCTTTAGTATTCTTTGCAAGCTCCTCGACAATCGCTCATGGGCACTTCAATAATTCGATGAAGTTCTGTTTGAAGGTGAGATACAGCGAGTTTTAGGTTTGATGTTTTGGTTTTGTGTTGCAATTTTGAATGAAGACTACATTTAGAATAACATTACATTTGGGCAACTACAGGACAGTTTTTACACCTGTGACTAAGACTGTAGCTACATAATTATTGTCATTGTTGTATTTGACAATTCAAAAGTGAATAGACTCGAGTGGGATTTGTGACTTTGAGCTTGAGAGATAACTCTCTCTCTCAAACACCTTTCACATCAATTTTTAGGGTAACCCCTAAAAATTGATGTGAAAGGTGTTTTCTCATAAGGTGAAAACTCCTGCGTTACCTAGGTATATTCTAAATGCCACGTTTGCAAGACATGTCCAACTTTTTAATGACACACCTAACCGTCCAAAAACATGCTCCTTAACAGGTCATAACAGCTCTCAAAGGTTTATAGCTCACATTAATATCCCAGCAATAACAACAGCATTAACCTGTACAGGGTACAGGTGCAGGCAAGCACATCAAACACCATGATGTGTACACGTTTGAAGCAGTAACGCTGTCGTATGCAAATTATGCACAGAAACTAAATGGAGGGTAATGGAGGGTATTAGTAACATGCTGCGACTGCCAGCCAATCAAAATGCGAGGAGCATCGACCAGCCAATCACATACAAGATGGATGTTCGTTGAACTAACGTAATGTGTTTGTGGTGCAGTGTCTTTCGCCGTCATTTGTAAATCTTTGGCAGCTCTTACGATTATAGTGCAGAGTTCCTCTAGAGCTTGGATGTCATTGATCAAAACCCCCAATTGGACTTTGCCCGACCTAGGAATCGAGCCCAGAACCTCAAGCACAGTAGTCGTGCTTGCGACCAACGAGACCTTTGTGGAAATTGTATGGTCAATAGTTTTAGCAGCAAATCATGGAGTGTCGTTACCGAGTAACTGGGTTTTAGAGCTCCGTTAGGTAGTCGCTCCAAGTAAAATTTGAGTATAGGGTAGTTGAAAAAAAATCTAATATGTTCGTCAAATAGATTAAAAAAAAAAATAAGACAGTGCTTTGAAAAGTCGTGTGACGTCACTCTTTCGTACGTTTTTTACCACAAAGTGACGTCACAAGCGGACTCATGATCTCTGACCCGTTTTATTTTCGTAATTCTCTCTTGTAAACGCGGGGGATAACAAACACAAATGAGACAAACACTTTAGTACTCAAATTATATTTGTACCCTACTTATCAAAATCATTTAAACTATCTTCTACAATAGTGTTAGGTGATGTACATCTGCATATAGACCCCGCGCAGGTTCCGTAGCTGGTGCCCCGAAGGTGGCAGAACTCGTCACAATCGTACTTGCATGCTCGCTTCTTTTTGACGGCAGCTTGTGATCCTGGTAACAAACAAAGAATAATAATAAATATAACATAACATCATCATGCCTTATTCCCTGAAAGGGTACCTTAGGGTACCACGGGGGAAACTAAATCTGTGTATCGCCTAATTCGGTGATATTTGGTTTGAGTGGTATCATAGGGCTGTACGAGTGCACAAATGCCTTTATCACGAAGTTAGATGAGTTCACTATACGTTTAAGTCGCATTTTTAATAGGGCTCGAGCCTATTTCCGTCAATCAAGCACAAATGACTCCGTGGCTGCTTCTGAGAAACTCACACCTTCTGAGAAACACTTTTCCCGACTGGGACACGAACTAAGGATCTTTTGCTTAATTGTAGAGCTAGCGACCGCGAGACTCGAACAAAATTAAGGACCAGGAAAGCATTATCTGGAAATTGGTAGAAATTAAACATTAATTTCGTCATCATCTAGTCAGTATACTACTAGTACCTACTTATACTGTAAACCCCGAAGAGATAGGCAGATGTGTATCTAATAGTAGGTACACCCATATTTCGCTAGTGATACTAAAAAAAATACATACCTCCTCCTTTTTGGAAGTTGGTAAAAGTATACGTATGTTGTAGGAGATGAGTTTTATTACAGTGCAAGCTCATTTGAAGTTGCACGTAAACAACCGTAGAATTAAGGATGCAATAAACATAAATAGTTGTCCAGATTATAATCAACACGATTTATTAACATTAGTTATCAGGTTTCAGAACAAAGGAAAAGCTTTAAATACAAAATGTACTCTTTTTGGATTTTCATCCTGCGGTTTTGCTACTGTATTTCAGTACCCATCTGTAGGCTATTAAGTATTATATGAGTAAATTCTTTATTGCCATTATAACAGGTTACAAAAAATGTCAGTCCCTGGCTTTAAAACTAGGTTAGGGTACCTGTATTTCCCGTCGAGGCCGCGGATTATAGAACGATATGAGGTGGCCTCGGCGCAAGGGCAAAGAAGGAACATGGGTTCGGTTTTTAGTCAGTAGAAGTCTGATACTCCCCTTCTCTCTGCCCAAGAGCGGGGGGGGGGTCATTTGATGATTTTCCACCCACCAAAAAAAAAAAATTGTACCTATATTTTAGGAGCCAACATTACTTTTTGGAATCATTATTATTATCACCATCTTCACCCGTAATCACCCACTGTTGGATATAGGACTCCCCCTTTCTTCTGTTGGTACTTATTATCAAAATATATTTATTCATAATCTACATAAATGATATTTAATATAGAACTTACAACAAAATATATACTAGAACTAAGAACCTAAAACTAAAAAACCATAGTAACTAAAATATATTATTAAAAGGAGTCCCTTTAGGCAAGGTACTTATTAGTTCTGTACATCCTTAATCCATCTGTTACCCGCAATTTTGACAATATCGTCAAGTCAACGCGTTTTTGGATCGGTGGGAATGAAATACAATTAAAGGTCTGCAAAAAATAGTTCTGATTAAATACTGAAATATTAATAGCTACTACTGACTGCCCTGACAGTCTGCATTTTTCAGCCTTATGGCCTAGATTATAAGGTTGAAGTATAGTCGACACCTTCTAACTTCTATCTAATAAAGAGTCAGTTTCATATCTTTTTTTTGTGACTTTTTTTTGTAAAGTACCTTGGTTTTTCTATTTAAGAACAGAACTAAAACAAAGATCATTAATGCCTTTGTCTTTTATAAATAAATCTAATCTAAGCATGAATTAAACTGCAAAAGCATAAACTGTTGTGTTATTTGCGAGCATGTGTGCAATCCCCGCGGGGTTTCCCTCAGTACGTAGCAGTCAGGTTAATTTATAAGCAGGTAGGTAAACATAGAACCAGATGTTGCAACTACATACATTGTCGCGAAACATGAAATCGCGATGTTCCAAACACTTACTAAATGTAAATATATGTGCACAGCACTATTGTAATAGCAACACTAAATCAGTACTGACAACCTGACAAATTTCCGCTGCTCAACGCGCCGCCATTTTTCCCGCTTAGATAGTCGCTATGACATATTCAGTCTGTGTAACTAATATTATTTTAAGTAAAGTAAATTCAGTGCGAGAAGATCCTGTGTAGATTCTCGTCACCTGGGATACGTGCCACCTGGACAGCTAAGTATTATTTATCTGTTTGTCTAATCATTAAAGTTAATGAACATTATATTATGTGTGAGGGTACCGGTATGTACCTGTTCTAACAACCCATGACACCTTGAACTAAATATGCAGGTCGCGCCTTCAGCGTGGGCTGAGGGCAGAAAAGCGACTGTATACAAGTTGCCGTCCGGACATAGCGCGCTTGGGATTTATAGCGAAGAGGGGGCCCTGGCAAGCTTCTCTTATAAATCCACCCCATCGCCATGAAGTCGTGTACCCTACATACACGCAGCGTCGACGGACGTTCATTACTCTATATCGCCCATATATAGGTAATACCACAAGGGGAGCGATTCAGACGGAGAGGCAATTCGTCTGAGACGCATGCTTTAACAGATATGGAAAGAATCCAATCTGATTAACACTAAAGTATCACAAAACCTGGGATGAGGGGGGCCTTGGGTAAGCCCTCAAACAAACTTCATCATAGGTATTGTGATTGGATAAATGTCATAAAAGGTTTTATCAATTAAGACAGATAGGTAATACTTAGCCCTGAGATTCATGGGTACTTAAATTTACAGATATCATAATCACTCCGGAGAAGCTGGATGAATAACACTTCGGTGCCCTCGCGGACCGAAGATATAAGAGGCTGGATTGAGAGATACTTGCAAGCCGGAGGGGGTTCCGTAGCGGTGAGTGTCTCTAATGTATCGTCAAGGCGTTGGGAGCTATGCGAAGCTAAATGTATGGTTACTGTAAAGTCAATCTCATTGTAAACTTTGAGATAACTAGAATATAATAATAAGTATAAAAGAAATAAAACCTAACGCCTTCGCGACATGGTAGAGATACTAGCTGGGATTTCAAAGACACTAACATTTAAAACATTTAAAGCATTCCAAGGCAGAAAATCAATCCAGACTCTTATTGTTAAATTATTATTGAACTTGTTGTGTAAAATTCAGGTTGGCAGCGACATCTATATATTTCGATTGTAATTAACCCATACTCTTATCGTTAAATTATTATTGAACTTGTGTAAAATCCAGGTGGCAGCGACATCTATATAATCCGATGGGAACTAACGTTCATAAGCGGATGTCCATAATAATTCACCTGTAGGCGCCAAATTAGGAACGTCAAGGTGATGATGAGTAAACGTTAATTTATCTAAGTTCATTGAGATGAACAGCAGGCCGAGATGAAAGATTCTCGAAGTTACTGCAAATTGAATCGGTATGTAGCGTGTGCACGTGTAATGTGCAACGTTATGAGCCAATTAAACATTTAAATTTGAATTTGGCGCGGTTCTGATAATATTGTCTAAACTTGCCACGAGTTTGGCAGAATGAATATATGACTGATGCTCTCTTTGAACGGAAGCAGGAAGTAATGTGCTTCGGGTTCGAATAAACATACGATTATCTTACTTTTAACGAGTTACAACTAATAACTCTTATATATGGTTCATGTAAAATCCAAAATTAATTTACTGAATAGCATAATATACACGTTCACACTAAACAAGTGACAAAAAATTGAATTGCGAAATTCGACTGTGAAAATGTTCCTTGCATTCAAAATGGCGATGGTAAACAAAACGTTGACGTCTCGTGTATCATACTGATTAGTGATAAAACTAAAACTTACTTATTTCTTAGTTCGTTGCATTCTTATAAAAGAATTAAAACAATAGAAACCTGTTACGTATTGTGTGTATAGTAAACGTAATACGTTCAATTCAACTGTGAAAAAAGTGCACCTGTCATAAAGTTGTTTTGACGAAATAATTTCAAGAAAGTTATACTTGCCGAGTTAAGTGAAGGAAAAGAGACTTAATATAACTAAGGAATAATAAAGAAGATCAACAGGTAAACTATTTTACGATTTACAAGCTTTATCGTACACATAAAAAAGAAATCACCATATGTAGGTATACCTTGTTGAAATAAAATATACCCGTCTTTACTAAGGCATCACCGAGAGATTCCTATCAATGGTTTCTTCGTTGATCGTGGCCATAATATGACGTATGAGCTCATAGGCGCTCAAGTACATACGTGCCAAATTCAGCACAGATATCAGTGTTTACTGTTGTAAGACTGTTACATTGTATTATCTAATAATTAAGTAACTGAAGAGTGACTTAGGTATGTAAGTTGTCATGAGAACACCTGATGTGTTAAAACTCACCTAAATACAACATGTTATGTATGAGTTAGCATAAAACTGTTTATTTATACCAAATATTCTCCATACAGATGGACAAATGAAGGCAGATGTGTAACACTGATTCTGCACACCTAATATCTCATGTATAGGTCACTACTACTATAAAAGGAAAAGTACATCAAAACTCATTGTAAGTAATTTTACAAGTTACTTTAAAAGAACTAATCATAAAAGTGATATGTTCTCATAAAACTAATTAAATACACTGGCGGAGAAAAACTGGATTGTATATTAATAATTACGTCTCAACTTCTGTCATGTTATACACATCATCCCTGACTGACTGCATCGCCTCGTGTTGACTACTAAAGTATACCAAGTAACTAAGTACTAAGTTGATGTAAGTAGGTAAACTCTAATATCATTTGTGGATGCATACACAAACGATGTTAGTACCTAATATGTTTTTGAATAAGTAATGAAACAACTGATAGAACATCAACCATATAAATGATGACTGATGAGTGAAATGAAAACCAGAGGAACGATGAATGGATTGTGGGAGTAATGGTATGAAGGAAAAAGTGCAAATAATTGTGTTGTGGTTAACAGGGGAGAATGAAAGAGGGGTCGGGAGGGGATGATAGGGTGACATGGATACTCTAAATAAATTAAGGAAAATTTAAAAATAATGAAACAAACCAGTTTTACCCGTTGAACAACATCAGTAATGTGAATATATTCTGAGTTAATAATAAAACTTCATAGGTACAAGGGAATTTTCCTTGCACATATAATTCAGTAACTGAGTTTATTATAGAAAATATAGTATCCTATAGATTTGATAGATAGTGAAATATTCCTTGCTTTTAACTTGGAAAAAATTTCTGTTCTATACAGGGGAAAATATTTCTGTTCTATACAGGATGACAATAATTTTTTTTCCGATTTATACAGGGTGACCATAAATCTTTTCTAATCTATACAGGGTGACCGTAAATCTTTTCTAATCTATACAGGGTGGCCATAAATTTTTTTTGACTTATACAGAGGGTCAATAAAAATTTTCTGTTTCAAACAGGATGTCAATTGAAACTTTGTTACATACACATAAAGTTCCTTGTTCATAGGAAGTTAAGATAAACTTTTGGTCATACAGGATATTAACCAAATTTATTTTCTTTCGTTTTTATTATATTGCGAACACTACGCAATTTGGAAATTTAACGATACGTGATGTAAATCCTTAACCTAAGATACAGGGTGTAAAATTATAAAATGTTATTTCAGAATTCAAAATGGAACAAATTCTCATAAGACGACTTGAGTCTATATCAACGGCTATCTCTAAACTCGCTGAAGAAGCTCTCACTTATAAAGATAATGTTAATATAGAAAATTCTGAAAATTTAGAAATAGTGCTAGGTAAGCTGGAGGTAACGGTAAAAAGGTTCGGAACTGAGTTAAACAGTAGTCTATCAATAAACGAAATGCAATATTATGTGGAAGAGGTCACTTACTTTAGTGACATACAACTACACGGTGAGGAGGTTCTAGCGGAGATGAATATCAAACTGAAAAGGATAAAGGCAAAAACCGAGCCAATAGAAGAAACTCGTCGACATCTGGAAACCATAATAGCTGCCAGGGAAGACGCAAATGGGATCATCTCCGAAAATCTAGAAGAATATACCACTCATACGTCACGCACAAGCTCACAAAGCAGAAGAGGAAAATCCATGAAACCTAACCGAAATTACAAGAACCCTGAAAAACACGATCCGAG
Organism: Diarsia mendica; assembly: GCA_949316265.1. Taxonomy (NCBI): domain Eukaryota; kingdom Metazoa; phylum Arthropoda; class Insecta; order Lepidoptera; family Noctuidae; genus Diarsia; species Diarsia mendica. Next base: position 18,810,422 of record OX438896.1, on the reverse strand, counting down.
TCATACCCGCCCTGGAAATAAAAGGGAAGAAAAGTCCAGTGAGAAAAAACCATTCCATAAAAATAGTGACTACAATAGTCAGTTCTCAAAAAGAAGACCTCACGGACAAGGAAGTCAAGGAGACATGCCCATGAAAAAGAAAAGGAAACTTCAATGTATTTTTTGCCAAGGACCACACTTCAATGATCAATGCGATATTGTTAAAACTGTGGAAGAAAGGAAAGAAAAACTTAAGGATCGTTGCTTTGCCTGCCTAGGCAAAGATCATCAAGCAAGAAATTGTAAAAGGTCAACTAAATGTGTACACTGTAACAAATTTGGCCATCATAACAGAGCACTTTGTTATAGGAATTGCATAAATAAGACCGAGGAGGTCAAGCACAAAAATACCTAAAGTTGTCATACCCAAGTTCAAAATATCAACCTTTATTACATTTTAGATTATTGTATTTACGTTAAAATTACCTACTAGTTACAGAAATGTTTTCACCATTGTCTAATTGACTAGTCATAGGCAGACTGTATGATTCGTCATTGTAGACTGTAGGAAATAGGTTAAATTAGGTTGAAACTGTGACCAACGCTATTTCCAAGTTGCTTTCACAATTATTGTCTAGTTATCCGATAAAAATAAAGTTCTAGTGATTCCGTCGATAACTTAAGTTTTAGCACAACATGTAAATAATTTTCGATATTTAGGTCATTAGATGCTCTGAACTTCTATATTTAAGCCTTTTGATGACACGACAGTAGTATCTACGTACTATTAGTGGCTGTTAAATAATATTTGATGACAATTTTAATTGAATTTTGATACTCAGTGAATGTGACATGAGTAATTACAACTTAAACGTACTGACTTAGCAATTTAGAAGGCAATGTAGAATTTTAGATGCAAATAATGCTATTAAAAGGAAGCCGATTTAATTAGCACTCAATGCCTAATGGAACTAGAATCATCAATCATAATCAGTCAAATTGGAATATGCGATTCACCAAAATTGACTAGGGACGAAGAAGTAATCAACCAATTCAATGATACAATAGAACTAGTAAATGATAGATACACTGTTAGTTGGCCATGGATAGATTACCCACCTAATTTAGAGACTAATTACGGCCTAGCCATAGGCAGACTAGTCAATCTACTCAAACGATTAGATTTCAATTCACTAACAGCGTATGACACTACATTAAAGGAACAATTAGCAAAAGAAATAATTGAAAGGGTACCAGACAATGAAAAGGGAGTCGAAGATGTAGATCATCCTATACACTACCTACCACATCACGGTGTTAGTCATCCGGGCAAGCCAACTCGCATAGTGTATGACGCTTCAGCAAAGACCAAGCATAGCAAAAGTTTAATTGAATGCTTACATTGCGGACCACTTATGCTAGAAGACTTGACCGGAATGTTGTTAAGGTTTAGATTACGACAAATAGGAATAACAGCAGACGTAGAAAAGGCTTTACTACAAATAGCCCTACACGAAAAGGACAAAGACGTAACTCGATTCTTATGGTTGAAAGACATAAAAGGAGCGGCCACGGAAGATAAAATCCTACACTTACGATTTGTCGTGTACCATTTGGAGTAATATCAAGTCCATTTCTTCTAAACGCTACTTTGAAACATCATCTACTGCGTTCCAAGGAGGAAATTCTAAAGCGCATTGTGAATGACATCTACGTCGATAACCTTGTCACAGGAGTAGATTCCGTACAAGAAGCAACAGAGATGTATGAGTCGTGTAAGATCACATTTGATGAGATTTCAATGAATCTCAGAGAATGGAGTTCAAATTCCAAACGATTCTCAGAAAGCATTTCTTCATCGGATGTCTGCAGAGACGTAGAAGTTAAAGTATTAGGACTGAATTGGAACACAGGAGAAGATACGATCAGATTAAGACCAAGAAAGACTACAGAAGCCACTACCAAGAGAGAAATACTGAAAAACATAGCGTCAATTTACGATCCATCCATGCGGATATGCTGCACCAGATTTGTTACCAGCAAAACTTTTACTACAAAATCTTTGGATACATAAATTCAAATGGGATACCCCATTACCAGAAGAATTGACTAATGAGTGGCAAATTAGAGAACAGCTAGAAGACACAAAAAACATTGTTTTACCAAGAAAATACTTCAAACAAGCTGGTGATGACAGTATCAGGCTGCACGTTTTTACAGATGCATCAACCAAAACTTATGCTGCAGTTGTATACATTTCTAATGGAAAAGAACTGAGCTTCGTGATAGGAAAATCACGAGTGGTACCCATCAAGGATCAATTAATTATAACAATGATTAATAATTAATTAATAAATAATTATCAATTTATTATGACAATTTAAAAATCCCAAGACTTGAACTATTAGGTGTTCTAAAAGGTAGCCGGTTGCTGAAGTACGTAATCAAGTTCCTAGACTTTGAATTTACAGATAACACTATACGGACAGATAGTCAAATAGTGACTGATTGGTATTACGGAAACAAGCTACTACCACCATTCGCTGCAAGAAGGATAGAAGAAATAAAGGGATATACACCAGTAACTGTAAGATATGTTCCAACAAGTTTGAATCCGGCAGACGTGGCTACTAAACCCACAAGTTCTGTGGAAGACAAGCAGAAATGGCTATCCGGACCAAGTTTTCGACTGGAAGACTGCAGAACTTGGCCGAAAGGTCGTAGAGCCGAAATTTCTTTACTTAATGAAACCAAAGTTGCAGTTAATCCCACATGTTCTTCGGTGGAACATTCTTTTTCGTTTCCTGTTGGGGAGGGTCTCACGAGTGGAGAAAAGATCTCATAAGAACAGGAACGGAGAAATCAAGTAGATGAGGAATCACGAAACAGCTCCACAGAACACTGTGAGGACAATACGCTATCACATACACAAAAGATCAAAAGGATTCAAAAGGAACATTCCCCTGAGGAAGTAGAGGGTAAAGATATTAACTAATTCTAGATCTTAAGAAGTGTGAGAGTGAATTAGAATTATGTAGGTCAAATGAGACCGACACTCAAAACCTTCAGGATGAACTGTTTGTAAGGGAACATGCACTAAAGGATATCTTTAGTAAATATGAGGCTTCTCAACGGGACCTGAGTGGGCGCGTGCAGGAGGCCAATGAGCTGGTGGACCTGATCACGTACGATGCGGAGAGGTATGAGTCTCGGACCAATAACCTTTCTTGTAGCTGTGCATGTACAGTTATTCCACAGCCTCAGCAAGTCAGCACCAGTCAGCTACTCCCTCGGTGGCTCGACCAGTCGGCAGTATTGATGATGGAAGTAAGAATAATAATATTTTAACAGATACTACTTACTTATTTTCTGATAAAATTGGTCAAGGTTTTGGTACCTTATTTAATCAATGTTCCCAACACTATGTAATAAATAATTGTTTACACGGTGCCAACTGCCAGTGTTATCCAAATAAGTAGTGGAATTAAACTGACTGAAGTGGATCCCAATTTTACTGTTGTTTTGTTAAATGGGAATAATTTAAATGTAGGGAAGGGTGACATAGTTGAATGTGTCCATTTGATGTTACATCTCAATGAGACCATTAATTATTGTAAATTCAACTTTTGTGCTTTGCATTATTCTCAATATTTGTCCATTGAGCAAAATGGATGAGTTTGTGGTTTGGATTTGTTAATTTATAATTGGGACGTGTCATCGCGGTGACGCTATTTACCCGACTACGGCGAAGCCCAAAAGGAGGGTTATTTGTGTTTTAGCTGTAATCAATTTATTTCTGATTGCTCACTAACTTCTCAATGTTTTTGCCACCTAGTTCTGGGCGACATATTGCTAACCTTTTAACATACAATGTACACAGCGACACTGGTGTGCATTTGCCAACGTTTTCTGTTGGTAGTAATGTTAATGTTGCTTTTGTTACTAGCACTTGTACAGATGCTAACACTTTTATTGATACACCTTGTAGCTTAAGCTGTTAGGTGCGACAACAGGTAGGCTTCATATATGTTGAAATGTTGTTCATGAAAATATGGTTAAAGGTTATCTGGCAAATAATTAGAGTTAAGTTTGTTTATAGAGAATTATGATGTTCAGGTTTTGTGTCTAACTGAACATTGGTTGAAGAAAAACACTGTTTCAAGAGAACTCTGACTAAAAGTTTACTGTCAGATAATCAACTAAATACAATCATAAAAGAGATAGAAGCAATTTTAAACACACGCCCACTGACGTGTGTAGGTTCTAATTTAGAGGATATTCTCAAACCCTCAGATTTTCTAACCTTGAATAAATGCATCGTGACAACACCTTCAGATGCAAATTTTCCACAAGAAGGCACAGTAACGAAACAGAATCTAGTGGAAGGTTGGAAACGTGGACAGAACATGCTGAAAGAGTTTAAGATAATGTTCGTCGACCAGTACCTGCCAAGTCTAAGGGAGAGATACCGACACTCTCTTAAAGAACCAAGGATAACAAAAATGGAAATTCCAAAACTAGGAGATATCGTCCAAATTAAAGGAGAACCGAGAAAACTGGAAAGTTGGAAAATTTATATCTTTGTTGAAAGGAGCCGACGGTCAATGCAGAATAGCACGAGTAAAGGTGAATGATACGGAATTCACTAATTCCTTCGCACATCTTTATCCGTTGGAGGTTGAAGAAGATATATCTGGAAAAGAAAGGGTTATGTTTGAGTTTGAAAGAGAAGATGTTACACCAGCATGGGATAACTTACCTCTACTAGAAGAACTCGACTCAACCATTCTTACCGAAGAAATATCCACAACTTCACAAACCGCAGAACCCGTTGACAAACCTGAAACAGAAGAACACATAAATAGGGAAGAGATAGAAAAGAAAGTAACTCAGAGAACACTTACCACAGAAAATGATGATCCAATAATTCCTGATGAAAACCACAGTAATGATAGCATACCTAAAAGCACCGATACAAATGAAAAAACTCAAGCTCCTGAAGTGAGAAGTGAGAGACGCGTCCCTGAAGGCTCGAGAGAAGATCCGAGAGTGGACGCGAGACTTAATGGAACGCATGTAATTTATGTCGTCGTCGGGAGTGTCGCGAAACATGAAATCGCGATGTTCCAAACACTTACTAAATGTAAATATATGTGCACAGCACTATTGTAATAGCAACACTAAATCAGTACTGACAACCTGACAAATTTCCGCTGCTCAACGCGCCGCCATTTTTCCCGCTTAGATAGTCGCTATGACATATTCAGTCTGTGTAACTAATATTATTTTAAGTAAAGTAAATTCAGTGCGAGAAGATCCTGTGTAGATTCTCGTCACCTGGGATACGTGCCACCTGGACAGCTAAGTATTATTTATCTGTTTGTCTAATCATTAAAGTTAATGAACATTATATTATGTGTGAGGGTACCGGTATGTACCTGTTCTAACAACCCATGACACCTTGAACTAAATATGCAGGTCGCGCCTTCAGCGTGGGCTGAGGGCAGAAAAGCGACTGTATACAAGTTGCCGTCCGGACATAGCGCGCTTGGGATTTATAGCGAAGAGGGGGCCCTGGCAAGCTTCTCTTATAAATCCACCCCATCGCCATGAAGTCGTGTACCCTACATACACGCAGCGTCGACGGACGTTCATTACTCTATATCGCCCATATATAGGTAATACCACAAGGGGAGCGATTCAGACGGAGAGGCAATTCGTCTGAGACGCATGCTTTAACAGATATGGAAAGAATCCAATCTGATTAACACTAAAGTATCACAAAACCTGGGATGAGGGGGGCCTTGGGTAAGCCCTCAAACAAACTTCATCATAGGTATTGTGATTGGATAAATGTCATAAAAGGTTTTATCAATTAAGACAGATAGGTAATACTTAGCCCTGAGATTCATGGGTACTTAAATTTACAGATATCATAATCACTCCGGAGAAGCTGGATGAATAACACTTCGGTGCCCTCGCGGACCGAAGATATAAGAGGCTGGATTGAGAGATACTTGCAAGCCGGAGGGGGTTCCGTAGCGGTGAGTGTCTCTAATGTATCGTCAAGGCGTTGGGAGCTATGCGAAGCTAAATGTATGGTTACTGTAAAGTCAATCTCATTGTAAACTTTGAGATAACTAGAATATAATAATAAGTATAAAAGAAATAAAACCTAACGCCTTCGCGACATACATTCCTAGTAATCTTTCAAAGAATGCTTGGCATGATAAAAACAAGTGATAAGAATACGTTAGCATTAACAACAACAATCAGTGTGCAATTAATTACGCATAGACCATTCAAGGACAGGTTACTAATAAGGTGATAAGAGTAGTGACACTACCATTGACTTATATATTACTGCGTAAGGACTGGGCGGACCGCATGATAAAATGACGCCTCGAATTTGGTCCCAAATAGGTCTTGACTAAACCGAAGTTTAAAAGAAAATGAAAAATTAAAATTTAACATTTTTTTTATTAACATTTTAATGAAAGCTTTATTTAATTTCTTTATACCTCGATAATACCACGCCACGCCGCTCATACAAGGTTACGTTTACGAGCAGCCTGATTAGTTCTTATAGATGACGTTAGTGTTTCTCTGTATGGGGAACGCATCGAGCAAAATGTTCGGACAACCGTATCTTTAGTTTTTATATCAATGGACACTACTATGTGTACATCAATTATCTATCGTGCACAAAATAACATATAAATTCATCATCATCATCATTTCAGCCGAAATACATAAGCCAGAGATCCAAATTCCGTGGCAATTTTTCCAGAACTAGGTAGCACTTGCGGCCGCGACTGCGGGTTGGAGCCGGGGCTGCGGGTTGTTCGAAAATGTGGTATTCAGTCAGTAAAAGTCTGACACTCCTTTCCGCTCTGTCCAGAGTGGGAGGAGTTAGTTGATGATTTCTCAATCACCATGAAAAAAAAGATAGAGCTTACGACCACTAGACGGGTCACAAGACGTATGTATACATACAATCCAAAAGTCACCTTTTATTTTAGAATTTACTTTACTTTAAGTCAGTCAGGTATAGTCAGGCAAGTCATTAATGCACAACACAACTACTAAAATGACCTATAAGGCAATAAAGGCACTGTCAAAGTCACATTGATGCCATTATACCCGTAGTTGCCTGTACCTAGACGTGACACTTATATGTTAATAACTGGTATTCCCCGCAGTTAGTTACTTGTTCTTTGATATAGGTACTTGAGGTTGATAACCTAGAAATTGAGCGCGTGGTCATTTTATACAAGTGGTATAATATTGTTGAGGCTTTACCTTGAATTCATCTGATAAAAAAACAATAACAAAGTAACATGAACATGTTTTATTATATTTAGTTATATCTACATACATACTATTCCCTCACATACATCATCATACTTTTCCTCATCTCTGCCCTTAGGGCAAGATTGAGGTCAAGAGCAAGCCCATATTAAATAAAAAAATAAAAAACTATTACATACCACCACTCTGTTCATCAATCGGTACCTATCAACTTAATACCGGTCAAACAAGTCAACTAGGTACGTTTTTAAATTATAAAACACTAGCTTTTGCCTGCGGCTTCGTCCACGTGGAAATTCCAACATACTTTCATCCCACTTTTATTTCCCGTAGGGGTCGAACTTCAGGAAATGTTACATTCCTGAACCTTCCTCGAGAATCACTCTATTTATTGGTGAATACAGCATTAAAACCGGTTCAGTAGTATTTTAGTTTATCGCAAACAGACAGACGCGGCAGGAGACTTTGATTTATAATATTACTAGCTGATGCCCGCGGCTTCACCCGCGTGGATGTCGTTCAAATTATATACTAAAACCTTCCTCTTGAATCACTCTATCTATTTAAAAAACCGCATCAAAATCCGTTGCGTAGTTTTAAAGATTTAAGCTTAAAGACAAACAAACGGACAAAAATAGCGACTTTGTTTTATACTATGTAAGGATTATGTAGTGATAACATAACATCACGCTTCTGTGTTCCTGAAGGGTTAGGCACAGATGTGACTACAGGGCGCATGTACAAGCATGTTTCGTAAGTTATATTAAGTTTCATGTATTTGGGGGCGAGACTATTACCAGTAGGTAAGTGGGCACAAAGACAGACTCCGTGACTGCGACTGAGAAAATCCTGATGGAAAGGCCCCTTAACACTTCCTGATGCAAAACCGTCATGTTATGTGTCAGTTGTACTTGCGGACACTAGACCAACAACGCAGTCTATTTAATCCTTGTCTCCTCACATTCCTTTGTTAGATTATATTCATTGATGTTGACTTGATATACTGTTCAATGCATTTATCTAGGGTAAACGTTGCATGTCTATAATTTCAAGACATCTTTACATACATGTATGATAGATAGGATGTATGCAGCAGGGGCAATTTTAGACCATAAAAAACCTTTTTTTGAGTATTCAGGGTCATTAAAATAGTGTATCACTTTATTGCCCAATTTTTGACCATACTTAGTAGCAACTATTAAGACAATTGCTTAAGTTAAATTTGTACAAACTCTTGTCATAAATACGAATCATGTATTGGAAAGGACGTTGCACAGAATTGAATCCTTTGGCAGGAATGGAGGGAGGCCTTTGCCCAGAAGTGGGACAATATGGGCTAGCTATAATCATAAAAATCTTAAGGGCCAGCTTCGCGGACGCGCCGCGCGAAGTTTAGGTTTTTAGCGCTACACTCACAACGATCGAGGCTCGCGCACCGCACACGCACACATGTACGTATGCACAGTGGGTCGTCACGTCAGACTTTGACTCGCCAACTAAATTGTAACTTTATTGTCACTGATTTTGATATGTGGTCAAATAGGTATGTGATTATTAGTGATTATTAGATTTATTAGCATAGCGAGATTAATAATGTACATATATTAAATTGTACTATAGAATTTTATTATTTTAGATGCACAATACAAAATGAAATTGTTATTCCCAATTACAAAAATAATATATTGTACTGAAAACCGTGATCACATAAATCTTGCAATTGCTTAAAAACAAAGTCAACGTCGACCAATCTGCGGCCAACAACCAGTTCATGTTCATCAGGCTGCAGCTCCGGTTCCATGATTAGTGCCGGATATTCTTGATTCTGCAATAAATATAACATATCAGATACCTAATGAAATAAAATGAAGACAGACAAGCACACACACACACAATGTGCAGGGCTCCTCCACACGGCCGGACCTACAGGGCTACAACGATAAATGCCTACACTGTTATTCACAAATAAAATTTGATACGTTTAACCATAGTACCTATAAAAAAACCGGCCAAGAGCGTGTCGGGCCACGCTCAGTGTAGGGTTCCATAGTTTCCCGTCCGTCCGTCCGTAAAATATGTAAACGAAGTTAAAAAAAAATGCTTGCATGTATACGATTATACTACAAACTTAGTCCAGAAATTTTTTTGTGCAACTTTTTGTCTTTTTTGTACAAAAACTGTTGTTTCCATCAAAGTTCAAAATTATTTTCCTAGAAAGTCCTTATAAAGTTCTACTTTTCAGTTTTTTTCATATTTTCTAAACTTATGGTTCAAAAGTTAGAGGGGGGGAGGGGGACACATTGTTTTTTACTTTTGGAGCGATTATTTCCGAAATTATTGACATTATCAAAAAATGATTTTAGTAAACCCCTATTCATTTTTAAATACCTTACCAACAATATATCGCACGTTAAGGTTGCACAAGGAAGTTATTCTTCCATACAAACGTAGTATGGTGATTACTCCTCTGGTTGACGGTGTAGGTTTAAAATTAAAAATTGTATCAACTAGTCTTGTCATTATCTAGGTCTCTATGGAAGCAGAATTGGAAAAAAAATATTGGTTTGAAAGTTATGAGCGTCGAAACTTTCATATTTTAGCACTAATTTTAACCATCTTTGGACGTAAATAAGTAACGTATATAGTACGAAAATTAAAAAAGTAAAACCATACAGACATAGATTAGTTATTAAAGAATTCAAATAATTCTATTTTGAACAGATACATTCAATGGATTTTTCATGGTATCCATACTACCAAAGGTCTGCATAGAAACAATCGCGCGCCCGTTTTAGTTGTGTCTCTTTCGCTCTATGCATTTCACTCGTGACGTCGGATGAAATAGCATGCATTTTAGCCCCGCCCACCAACTAGTTCGTGCCGCTGGCTTGTTTACCCTTAAGGTTGACTTACCTTAAAGGACCACTTTACATATAGGGGGGCTACCCTAATAAAACATTTTTTTCCAATTTTTATTTAACCGCTTTGTCGGCGTGATTGATACACATATTGGTACCAAATTTCAGCTTTCTAGTGTTAACGATCACAGAGATTAAGCGAGGACGGACAGACGGACGGACAGACAGACATGGCGAAACTTTAAGGGTTCCTAGTTGACTACGGAACTCTAAAAAGGGGGAAGTACGGTATCTTCATACATACAAACGCACCGCGCGCGGCTTATATCTGTGCGCCATAGTAGGTATCTTTTTTGTTGGATAATTACGAGAGCAACTTGAAAATGAGATTTTTTGTTTGTTGAGATATCTTAACGACTTTTTGTCAAATGAAAATTCTAGGTATAAAACCATTCTATCCGTTTGAATCATATAAATCGGTCCACGCGTTTATCAGATAATTAAGAATTAGTATATTGAAAATGTAAACAACCAGAATTTTTGATGTTTTTGTTCTACGAACGAAATGTAATGTCAAATCAGACGCACAAAAAAAAACACAAATACACAATAAGAAACACATACCTACCAGTACATTGCCTACTATCTAATTTACGAGTAATATAATGCAAATGCACAATAATATAAAAAGTATACTTACTCAATGTCAAAACTATTATGGTATCACAAAAGTTTGTCGCGAGCGAGACCACTGTGCACTGATTTTGTGTACGTACACGGTTCGACTGCGATCTGCCGATGCGGCGCAAACCGACGTGCTCTCACGTTGGAGGCGCGTGGCAGACTGAGCCACGAGTGGGTCCGTCGACGCTTGCTAAGAAAGCGCTCCGCTTCATAGTAATTTGTATGAAGATTTTGAGCGAAAAACATGGGCAAGTTTGTGATTTTTTTACACAAAATGAGAGTATGTTTATTAAAAAATGAAGCTTTCAGTGACTACTTTATACTTTTAACTTTATTATTTAATAAAATTCATTTAAAAATTCTCAATAATTACGACTCAGTTGTTACAATACGGGAGTGCGATTTACTCGTTTTTAGTGATTTTCTGATTTTTTTTTACACTTATCCATAAGCATTATTTTAAATTCGAAAGTTTCAATAACAAGTTACATTCATTGGCTAGCTGTGTGATTTATTTCAAGGTTGTGGAGCATCGTTTTCTATCTATTTCTATGACATTCCCAACCTTCGATTTCCGGAGCCGGCCCTTAAAACAAGGATATTTATATTGCTATCTATCTTGTGTGCAAGGGTAGCTTAGGTTAAGCCACTTTATGAGAAAACTGATAACGCTAACTGCAGTCGTAATTTTCTTTTAATTTTCTCGTTTAAAAGTTCCTTGTAAAGGTGTTTTTCTATTACACCGAATCATGGTGGTTTTACTGCTGTTTATCGTTTCCGTCCTAGAAGAGACTGGCTATGGAGATAATATTTTATGGTACACACAATAACATGTGCACTCTCCTTTTTGACACTCTCATAGTCCGATGTGGAGGCAATCGGACATGTCCCGAGAGGTTCAGGACCAAGTAATTCTAATCTACATAAGAGCAAAAAACTAATAAAAAGAAGAAGGAAAAGGGACCATGTCCCAGCAGTGGGGACTTTACAGGCTGATTCTGTTTGTGATAAAATAATAAGATACAACTCCCACTGATTCGTTCCGAAAAAAGACATAAGTATTTCTACATAATCTTTTTCAATTGCAGTTTATTTATACAGTAGGTACTTAGTGCGGTACAGTATGATGTGAAAACGCCTTTAAGCCGTAAAAGTTAAATAGGCACGAATATTTGAGGACATTAAAACGTTGCAGCTAATTATACTGTCGTTTTTTGCAGTACCATTGTGGTTCCTGGTGGCGAATAGTTTTTAAACTATTGTCGTGTTACATTACTTAATCTACATATTACTACTATATTACTGCTCATTGTCTTTGATTGATTTAAACACTCTTTTTGCAGAGCAAACCCAATTTACATAATGCAAAAACAAAAAAAAGTATCGGAATGCATACTCGTAGTTATAGTAGCATCACCTATTGAGAGTTTCCCGACTGGAATACCTCGTTGGCCCAGTGCTCGCAAGCGTAACTGGCTAACTGCTGAACATAAATCCTGGGTTCGATTCTCGGGTCGCACAACGTGCTATTGGGATTCTCCGTCAGGAATTATTCGAGTAATAATTATACAGTACCCACACGATCCGAAAAACCAGAGTGGTGCGTGCCTTGGGTTCGAACTAGAGACCTATACTTGGCAGTCCGACGGTCACGCCACTAGGGTATTCCCCCGCTTTAGTTGTTAATATGTACTTGTTTACTACGTAGGTAATTTTCTGGTCTGCCGGGACCAGAAAATTAATAACTTACATTTTAATAAAATCATCTTTGGGCGCGAACTAATTATACGTCATTTGCTACAGGAAGCTCTTCCCGTCATTGCTAGTACTACTATGCAAAGCTGGAGTTACACTGAGGTGAATCCCGTGTGGGAATCGTGACGCGTCATACTGACGTCATTTTACAGTCGAACAAGCTAATAAGTATAGAGGCAGAAATCATTATAATTGTAGTACTCTGTACTTGTCTACATTATAAAGGGAACCTCTGTGCAAAATTTCAGCTTTCTAGGTCCAAGGGTTTGGGCTGGGCGTTGATGAGTCAGTCAGTTAGTCAGTCAGGACTTCTCTTTTTATTTAGGTAGATAGATATTTTGAAACACTTTGTTCCTCACCTTTCAGTAAGAGACCGTCCTGTGAGCAGTGTGCTTACTTACATAACATAACAATACGCCTATAATCCTCGAACAGTTAAGCAGAGGTGTACCTAATAGAACAGCCACATTTCGCTAGTTATGTTTTAGTCCCATTTAATAGGAGGTAGCCCTATTGCTATCACCCGGGCACAAATCCAGACTCCGTGGCTGCTACTGTGAAATCTCTGATAGAAAAACACAAAACATTTTGTCTCATGCTAACTTGTAGACTTGTGGGTCTATAACGCCCAGCAATTAACTGCCTCCGTGGTCGAGTGGTTTAGGCGTTTGCCTTGCGACCCGGTGGTCGTGGGTTCGATTCCCACGGGAAGCATACTTTGTAAAGTTGTTTCCAGTTTGGTTAGGACATTGCAGGCTTGAATCACCTGATTGTCTGATAAAAAGATGGTTCCGTGCTTCGGAAGGCACGTATAAGTCGGTGGTCCCGGCCGCCAAAATGGCGGTCGTCAAACCACGTCAGAGGCACTTTTTTTTTTTTTTTTTTGGTGGGTGGAAAATCATCGAATGACCCCCTCCGCTCTTGGGCAGAGCGAAGGGGAGTGTCAGACTTCTACTGACTAAAAACCAAACCCATGTTCCTTCTTCGCCCTTGTGTCGGAGCCGCGTTATCCTTTCGACAAGCCACAGCCCCGACGGGACGTCAGAGGCCCTCGCGGCGGTTTAGAAAATCTGACACTAGGGTGTGTAGAGTCATAAACCTTACTGCCCACACGATAAGAAGAAGAAGTAATTGAAGATGTGCCTGAGTACCTAGGTACTACATAATTATACTTGACTACTGCAAAGACTTAATTATCATTATTACGGGTGCGCCAAAGTTCACCTAAAATTTCAACTCCGATAATTGGAAATCCGAAAATGTTCTTCCTAACATTTTTCATCCTAACGATCGCAATTCCTAAAGTCTCTGTCTCTAATGTTTTAATTCCTAAGCATTCAACTTCATAATGTCAGTAGCAATAAACATCTATTACACTATTATTTGTTTTCCTATATTTTCTCAACATAACCATCTTTTACACTATTATTCAAAGTCATATCTTTTTTGTTTATATTACTTTTTAAACATAATAATCAGTATTATAAAAGGTCCCATTAAAATAGGTGGACAAAATTTTAGAAATCATTTAGACCGCTAAAATAAGGACAATAGTAAAAAAATATATAAGAAAAAGACATTAAAATACCTACTTTTATATAATGAGTTTGTTCTAGAGTGCCGGCAATTTATTATTTTAAGTCAAAATAAAATCACTTTTTAAAGTGGTTTTTTTTTTTTTTAGGTGTCTTTAGTTAGGCTTACTAAACGCTGTGTTAAAATTTGTCCACCTATTTTAATGGGACCTTATATACTATGCAAAGATATCCATAGGTTAGGTTAGGTTAGAACTGTGACCAACTACGCGCGAGCCGAGCGAGCGAAGCGAGCGGTGCCGCGGCAGCGGCCGGCGAGCGCTACCTGGAAATTGGTCGCGAAATTTTTTCACTCTGACCTGAATTTCATTCATTTATTTCATTTCAAGACAAAAATCAGTGAAACGACCTTTAATCATTCTAAACAGTTGTATGAGTGAAAATATTATGGTAATTATGTTTAGGGATAAAAACGTTAGGATAAAAAACAGTAGGAGTTGAAATATGTTTACAATAACGATATTATGAATTAAAATTTTCGGAAACATGAGTGTTAGGAACATCGCCAGTAGCATTACAAATAGTAGGAATTCAAACTTTAGGATGAAAAATTTTAGGAGGAGTGATCATTCGGATTACAAATCGTTAGGAAGAACAATTTCGGGTAAAAAACTTTAGGTGAGCCAATATGGACCCCATTATTACAGACTTAAAACGTTTACAGCTGAATATAATTCGGCCCAAATTGATCTTTATTTGCTTCTCGAATTCATTGTTTTCTCACGACCTTCACATAATCATCTTTACTAAACAATTAAACATACTTTAATATGCATCGTCTACATAAGTAATACATAATTAAATTAATGTTTTTGTCTTCCAGAATTGTAAAACTTTACTTCTGGTTTTAATTAATGACATAGGTAATAAGTAGGAGTAGGTACTCACCTACTCTATAACTTTACTATCTAATGTTTCTTAATAATTATGTACAAGTTTCTTTGGTTCATGGCAACACATCAAGCAATACATATCCAGTATAACCTGACGTCGCTTTATTGGTGAGCTTCCCATACATAAGAGATCCTCTTAATTTGGTTTTGCATGGTCCTCCAGCGTACTCTGTATTCATTTAGTTAAATAAGATGCGCAATGTGTAATTGTACTTGATAACCGGGCATAATTATGGTTGTTTTTAATAAAACTGTTTTTTTTGTCAATAATAAAATTATGTCTATATGTTTGATTTTTCTGATCTCCGAAACGACTGGACGATTTTGACCGGACGTGCAGATATCCATTGCTCCGTGTTCTAGGGTTCCGTACAACAACAATACATCCGTAAAATCGTTAGCAAAATCGGATTCAAAAGGGGAAGTGATATTTTTTAAACGGTTTTATTTATTATAACAATCTCACGCGGACAAAGATCGCGGGATACAGCTAGTACGGACACAGCGGTACCTAATAAATGGTGAGCAATACCATTTTTTTATTTGTTTACATTTAAAATTAGAAAGACACGTTACTTGTTTCTGATTGACTGTAAATCGCGTCTTCCAATTCTCTAGCAAACCACATCAAAACGTCAAAACCTCGAAAACTTGACTTACATTGTGTTAACGTCAACGACCATAAATATACGGTATTTATTAAGTACCGGTTCAGTAGGTAGATAACCAA
This sequence comes from Diarsia mendica, assembly GCA_949316265.1. Taxonomy (NCBI): domain Eukaryota; kingdom Metazoa; phylum Arthropoda; class Insecta; order Lepidoptera; family Noctuidae; genus Diarsia; species Diarsia mendica. Next base: position 18,794,617 of record OX438896.1, on the reverse strand, counting down.
AGAGTTTTTATTACTTTTTCCTCAAGAACCAGTTTTGCTTAATGGTTTTTAAATATCATCAAATTCGTCGTTCAAAAACAACTGACGATCGAAAGACCTGTAAGCTATATATTTACACAGTATTGAAACCTTGTGATTTCCTTTTGTGACAATCATTGTAAATATGTGACAATTATTGTAACTTTGTGACAATTATTGGATTTATGTTAACAAAATTGTATTCTCCTTATTATTATTTTTAATACTCTACCACAGCGCTGTCCTATTTGACCAAAAGGTTGACTGGTAGAGAATGTCTTGTGGCATTTGACGGCACGGTTGGCGCAGTGGCTCAAGCAGTTGACTGCTGCGCTCAGTGTCGCGGGTTCGATCCCCGCACGGAGCAAATATTTGTATGTCCTACAGATAGTTGTTTCGGGTCTGGGTATTTGTGTATGTGAGTTTAAATGTCTGTGAACGCACCCACGATACAGGAGAAATTACAAGTGTTGAACAACGTTTTAAAAATAAAAATTGTCTTCCTAGTTACCACTCTTGTACATAAAGTTTAAATAAATATATCATTGATGTGTCTTATGTGTCTTACATAGGTAATAAATAAATAAACGTAAACGTAAGTCACCTTACAATTCGCAGACTAAACAATAAGTAAATGATAAAGATGAACTTAACCGCGATAAAAGTTCGTAAACAACATGAAACAAAGAAACAATACCGTGCCAGAACAATATGAACCGTGAATCAGATAACAATTATGTCAGCAACACAATTGTAAACTCGAAAACATGTTTATATACTAACCTTGTATACTTAAACTTAATATCACAATCAAAACGATAAATAAACCAAATATTTTCACTTTCATTTTCATAAATTTTTCTTTTTACTCAAACTCGATTTTTTCACTGTGTATTTATTGCACATTGTGCAGTAAACACGTGTTTATAATGTTATTGATACTGTGCACAGCTTCATCGAACTAATGAGACGATCAACTCATGCGCACGATTGATGCCAACTTCAGTGCGCAAAAAGCGCCGCCTTGTGGCAAATGTCAGAAGGAAATAATAATAAAAGACAAGCGGGAAAACTCGTTTTTGAGAATAACCATTATGTTTTACTTACAACATTTTTGTACAAGACTTTTACGACTTGACCTACACCTATGACAGTTTTTAATCGAAATTCTTGATGGGTACGATCTATTGGGTCGTAGTAACCAAGAGTAGGAATTATAAAGACATTTTTTTTTTAGTTCAGTAATAAAAAAACGTAAAATAAATTACAGTAAAGACTTTAAGGAAAGCACAGAACAAAGATTTATTGTTGGTAAATGTAACAATTTATTACCGTTGTTTTTCATATTTTTAAACTAAATCACCAATATTAGGGAACCAAGGGAACTAACCCTTGCATTGTATAATCAACCAAAAACCGGGTAGAAGTCCAGAAACCGAATCATGAATGGAACAAAATAATCACCTTGTTTTGCTCGGCAGATGCACTATGTACTTATCAACCACTACACCACTGACTGAGCAAAAAACTTAAAATATAAATAAGAAATTATTTGTATTTTACCTTTGAAAATCACCAGCTCGCCTCTTCGTGTTTATTTATCTGAGCATTGCTTAACAAAATTCAATTGTGGAGATTTTCAAACAAGAATAGGCATTGAAATAGTTACAATAAAAATGTTCACAGACAATGAAAACGTGTTTACATAATTTATTTTGATTACTGTTTCGACGGTTACATTTATCTTGAAAACATTTTTTTACAATACAAAGAGGTAAAAACTAAGAAATAGTGCAGTGTATTAGAGGAAGACTGAAATGGCACCGGTTGCTGAAAACTTGTGGAAAAACGGTGGGTACAATAGGGGATCGGACAAAAAAAAACTAATTAGTCCGTCAGATAGATTTCCAAAAATTATTGGACACGTATTTTTTCTTTTTTCACGTAAACTTAAAATGAAAACGATACAGTGCTTCGAAAACTCGTGTGACGTCATATGATAGTACATTTTGACGACACAAGTGACGTTTCAAGCCCCACTCCAAGATCTTTGACGCGTTTTATCTTCGTAATTTTTTATTGATTTGATAAAACAAAAAACACGTATTCAATATTTTTCGATAATCTAACTTACGGACTAAACAGAATCATATTATTTTGACCCAGTCCGATCCCCTATGCGGACGAATGCAGAATATGCCGTGTAGATAGTTATTTGAAATTGCAGCGTCCCCTATTCTTGACGAAAAGAAACGATAGACGGACTGTTTGAAAGATGATATGGGTAACATACAAGGATGGAAGAGGAACAAGACGTGCTACGCCGGTCCAAATTAATTGGGTAGGGCAGAAAAATCATATATTTTTTCAAAAACGTAACTGTTAAAATCAAGAAGAAAACCATTATAGACAAAGATAGGCATAGATATGAAGAAAGTAACTATTGCAATAGGTGAAAACCCATCTCACAACAAAGCATTTCAGCCCAACAGGTAACTAGTGCGGAACACTTCCTAAAGTTCTGACAAATCAGTGTCTACAATATTTGTGTTGCAATCTAGTAATTATTTATCAGTTTAATTGCAAAAGATCCTTTCCGCAGTGGTAAAGTCCTTATGTTGCAACGTTCCCTATAAAACGGCTCCACAGGAAGCGATCTGTACTATTTGCATTGGTAGACGTACCAAAGTAGTATCATCATGTTCTCTAGAATATTTTTCTTGCTTGTGACAGTGTGTGTTGTTAATGCGTCTGTGTTAGCTGCCAACGTGTTTGATGGTAATGGGTTTTTATTAATTGTCTTTAAAATCTTAATTATTCTTACTGTCTTCTACTTCTTCTTTTTTACTTAACTATTATAAAATATTGTCTCTTGGCCATTCTCCCCAATAGAGATTTATGCTTTGGATGGGCAACTACAGAACTTTCACTGGAACCGGAAATGAAACTACATCTCTTTTGTTTCTGGCTCTTTTAAGTTTCGTTAATAGTCTAAATAAAATAAATTATTTTAGTTTTGAGTTATCTTGGGTTAATGACTCAAAACAGCTGTAAACATTATAAGACAAATCAAGTCTTGCTCTCAATAAAAAGTTGTTTAGGTTACGACGTAAATAAAGCAGCGGTATTTGATCAATTTTCTCATAACAGATGATCCAATAGATGAAGTTGCAAGCAATTCTAAAGACTGCAACCCTCAATCGTGCGATCAGCTGTGTCGGCGGCTCAAGTTTCCCAGTGGCGCCTGTGTCAATAGTCGCTGCAAATGTGACAACTTCCTCAATGTAGAAGGTATTTTTGAATTTTTTAGTATTGACTTTATTCCTATTATTTTGGAACCCTCAGTCTAATAGTTCCATAACATCTTCTGAAAATTGAATATTTAAATCATTTATTTTAAATGCTACCAAGTAGAACTTCCCAATAAATTGTTGTATTGTATTATAGATGAACGCGAGGCTGAAGATCTAACGAATCCCCGTAAATGCAAAGACAAAGCATGTAACTGGTTGTGTCGTGCCCTTAATAACACCAGTGGCGCTTGTGCCGATGGTCACTGCAAGTGTACCAAGTCCCTCGTTACTGAAGGTAAAGAAGGTTTCATACTTGAACCGGCATTCAACTTTTGATTTTTTGCTTTAAGCTCATTCATACTTTAATATTTTGTTGATTAAAATATCTGCCAAATATTATTTAGCCTTCTAAGTCAAGTAATAAGATTTAAGAATATAAATCATCATCATATCAGCCCGGAATCACCCACTGCTGAGTATAGGCCTCCCCTTTTTTCTGCCACACTTCCCGGTTCTGTGCGTACCTCATCCACGTGTTTCCGGCGACTTTGACGATATCGTCAACCCAACGAGCTTTAGGACGACCCTGGTTTCTTTGGCCTAACCTTGGCCACCACTCGGTCAAAGCCTTGCTCCATCGGCCATCTCCTCGTCTAGCCAGATGTCCTGCCCACGTCCACTTGAGACGCACCGCCCGGTCCCCGACATCGTAGACTTTCGTCCGATGGCGGATTTCGGTGTTACGCACTCGATCTAAGAGGGTTAGAATATAAATGTTATTATAAAACTTTCTTCTTTGATTTTATTAAGGAAACTATTTCAAATACATATTTTTGTGTCAAACTACTAATTATAATTAGTAGTTAATAGATCATTATCCAAATTTCACAGAAACAGCTGCTGATGTAGATGTGGAAGACTCTGTTTCATCAAGAGCTTGCAACAACAAAAGGTGTCACCAAATGTGCCGTAAGCAGAAGTTCCGTGGCGGCGCTTGTGTAGGAGCTAATTGCTACTGCAACAAATTTCTTTCTCAACAAGAAGAAGGTGAGGATAAGATTATTAATAACAATGAATCTTCAAAAGTCGAAGTCATGGGTCAAGTAGTCGGCAAAGGCAGTGGTGTATGTTAACAGGCAAAAGTATAAATCTTCTCATTGATTCGGTAAAGCAGTTTTAATAATTAAAGCCGTATACAAAAATTGTAAAACATTCTTTGGTGGTTGTTCAAGCTCTCTATCAGTGTCAAAAATACTTTTAAGAATGCAATCCTTGATTTTCATCTTTAATGACCCCCAAATCTTCACTTAAATCAGTAGGAAATGGTTTGGCCCATTTGAAGACTGTTATTTTACTTTTGCAGACATCATGACTGACCCTGCCGAATCTGTTTCACAACGCTCCTGTAACCGCAGAGAGTGTGAAGACAAATGTCGTAGAACCGGCTGGTATGGTGGTGTTTGTATCAATGGACAGTGCAAGTGTGAACACTTCCTAAACACAGAAGGTATAATGTTTTTCAAAAGTAATTTCGTCATATTAAATAATTAGTTCAAAATCCTTTTTTTATACGGAATTCCTAACTTGCATTCCATATGTTATTATTGAAAGATTAATCACAAATTATATCTCTTATACAGCTTTTGATGACTTAGAACATTCAGTAACACCAAAAAGATGTTCACAACCGGCATGCAATAATCAGTGCCGCAGTTCCGGGCACCGTGGAGGCATGTGTACGCCCTCTCGCTGCGCCTGCTATATTTCAGCCCAAATAGGTTTCATAACAATTTAATTAATTACACAATAAAATGTTTATTTGGCACCTAGGTGTGACAGATGTAGCATACGTGGCAAAGTTTTCGATGATTTTCTAATTATTTTCTTTTGTTGCAGATACCATGAACGACTTAGAGGAATCTATTTCAATAGAAGATGACTTCCCGAACGATAACTCCTTTAACTTAGAAGGTAATGTCCCACTCGCAGAAGACAGATGGAGCTAATAAAAAGTTACAATCAAATAAAAGTCACGGTGCTTCTTCTTTCTTCCAAACTTACCATATCTTTATATTTTTTTGATAGACGCTGTTGATGAATATTCAGAATTAGATACGAGACGTGGCTGCAGAGTAAACAAATGCAATCGCACCTGTACCCGTCTTGGATATGACAGTGCCACATGTATCAATCGTCGCTGCAAATGCTACAACAACACACAAACACAAGGTTACTTTCTTGTATTTTAACTGGAATTCTAATTTGTAATGTCATTAAAATAACTAACTAACTTCACTCTACTTTTCTAGATGAGGTTTCTGAAAGATCGTTACCTGTATCTGAATTGTCAGAGGATCAGTCTGAACGCGGTTGCAACCCGAAGGTGTGTGACCAATTATGTCACAGACTCAAGTTCACCGGTGGCGCATGTGTCAATGGTCACTGCAAGTGCGACAACTCTTTTGGAACAGAAGGTAAACTTATTATTACTTGGACAGCAACTTAATTTTCGGAACAGATTCGTTCTTTAGCTGTTAACTTTAATTATAATAATTTCTCTGGTCTCAGAGAGAGCCTATTAAGTATCCAGAGTTATTTATTTCTTCATACTTAGCCTTTCTATATCTTTATGTTTATAGACGCAGTTGATGAATATTCAGAATTAGACTCGAAGCTTGGCTGCAGAATAACTAAATGCAATCGCACCTGTACCCGTCTAGGCTATGACAGCGCCACTTGTGTCAATCGTCACTGCAAGTGCTACAACAAAACACAAAGTTAGCATAATTTTATTTGTTTTATCATGTAGTTTTGAAAATTCTCATTTGATTTTCTGTTAACAATGCAATACAAGGAGGTGTGTGTATCTTGTAAGCAGTGTAGGGCGTAGTTAACTACAATTTTGTAATCTGGTTACTAACTACGATTAAAAGTAGTTAACTACATGTAGTTAAGTTACATGTAATCATAACTACATGCAGTTAACTACTTTTAATCAAACTACATTAAGTAGTTGTTTGTTTGATTGCTGCAATCGAGTAGTTATAACTACTGATTATTGAATTTTTACGAATTTAAATTTTGCAATGAAATTAACATGTAATGAGTACCTAGTAGGTAATTTAAATATGTTTTGGAATAAGGCTGCATAAAAAAAAGTTTATTGCACATACCTATGTTTATTTTTATGAATAATCAAATGCAAGGATTAAAGTCGTATATATTATGTCAATTTTTCACTGCAACACTCGAAAAATACTGAAAAAAAACAAATTGAAACTTTCGGCATTTTCAACGCTACATCATTTTAAATGTAGTTATAAAAAGTAATCAAGTAATCGTGATTGCAACTACAATTTGTAGTTAGTAGTTAAAATGTCTAATTTTCGATTACTTTATGTAGTTAGAGTTATGATTGCTAACTACTTTTTGTAGTCGTAGTTAGTAATCAGTAGTTAGATTACATTTTGCCCAACACTGCTTGTAAGGTACTTGCTGCGTAGTTTTCTAAACTATAAAAAAGGAAGACCCCTATTATATTAAGGTACTTTAGTTACATCCAGTTTCTCTATTGTTGTAGCCACATCCGAAACATCGTTACCTGCTGTCTCTGAATTGTCAGAAGGTCAGACTCAACGCGGTTGCGACCCACAGGGTTGTGACCAATCATGTCGCAGACACAAGTTCCCCGGTGGCGCCGGTGTGAACGGGCGCTGCAAATGCGACAAGTTCTTCGGAACTGAAGGTACTATCACTTTTGTCTAAGCAGATATAAAATGGTTTACTTTGAAAATAGAGACTTACCTAAGTCTCTATTAACAATCTAGAAAGTATATAAATTGTGCTGTTTTCAATAATATTTCTTAAGACTGCATGATTTGTCACTCAGAGAGTTAGGTCTGATTTGTTCTTTGTACAAACCATATCAACAATGTGCACATTGTATTTTGTTTAGCAGATACTGTTGATGATTTTCCAGAATTAGACACAAGACGCGTCTGTAACTTACGGCAATGCAACCAAACGTGCACTCGTCGTGGCTATGAACGTGCTAGATGTGTCAATGGCTGGTGCAAGTGCTACAACAAGATACAAAGAGAAGGTTATTTTTTCAATGTTTTATTTGAAAAATGTAACTGTGGAATACTTTACATTTGACTTCTGTTTTAATTGTTCTGACATACATACTTGAGAATCGAACCATTTTCCCTATCGCCATAATTTTTTTGGTCAGTAGGTACATACTTAGATATTAGAATTATTGTTAAAGTTAAGGCAAGTTTCCATTAGAGAGTACCTGCTTGCCGCAGAAATACTGCGACAGAAAAGCTGGAAATATTCACGAAACTAATATTTTTACTTCTTTTTATAGACGCCTCTCCAGTAAACGAAAATGAATCCAGTAATCAAAATGTTGAATCTGATGAAGTCTTCAGAACTAATGAAGGTGAAGTATGAAATAATACAAATGAATCTTAAAAAAGTTTAAAGCTCAGTATATTCTTACTAAAAATACGAGAAATAGATTATTGAGAAATACTATACCTTTCCATAGTAGAATTCTGTCTCTTTGAAAATTCTTCACTTTTATTTTCGACCACATCTAATTTCAGTTTTTCTTTGCAGAAGAGTTGACTGATGCTTCGCTTAAAACCTGTACCACACGAACTTGATCAATTCTGTCAACGTCGTAGATACGCCGGAGGACGGTGCCGCTTTGATTATTGTCAATGCTTTTAAAAAATAAATGATTACTTTATCCCGTAAGCTTATATTATAATTAATAATAATAATAATATTCCACAACTATCACACAACGCCATCTAGTCCCAAGCTAAGCAGAGCTTGTGTTATGGGTACTAGACAACTGATAAACATACTTATATATTTCTAAATACATACATATTATAGATAAATTACACAATTATTATTAATTATTAATTATTTTTTATTAGAAATTAATGTCATAGAAGAAAAACTTGTGAGTAGATATTATTAATATTAGACAATAAGTATAAAACAAATAAAGGAAATGTAAACCTGGAACATATATTGCCCGTGACTGTACAACCTTACCGATTTAACCGATGATGTTGTAACAATATTTTTTTAGATAAAAATATTTTTGGGACAATTTAAATATCGTTAGAAAAAGTTAAATAAAAATTATGTAAAAAAGAATTGCATTTTATTCTAAAACACTTTTCTAGATTTTCCTAAAAATTATACACTGAACCATTGGTAAAATCAATATGTGTAGAAAATATAGCAAATGCAACGAATACACAAAACAAAAAAGGCTTGCTAAAATGCATGCTTCGCACGGCGCCATTGTGTTCTAACTATAATTGAATATTCGAATTATAAACAAAAATGGCGATATTCGAGTATTCGTCTAATATCAGACAGAGTAGAGTTGGATCCAAATGCAAATAGCGCTAATTTGATTCAGGAGGTGGAGACAAACATAAGCGACGCTCATGACTTTCTGTTGGAAGAGTAACGCTGGCCACCAAGAGAATATACTTCATATTCAAATGTGAAAGCGTGTGTTCGTTCTGCTTGTCACTCGGCAACAATTTTTCCTATGTAAAAATGTCATGTGTAATTTTATAATAATATATATTAAATATTTCACTTCTTTCCAACTGTGTTTATCACTCCACTCCGCAATAACAACAACACTTTCAGCTGTGTATACAACAAGAAGTGTAGAGTGTGAAAGGGAATTTTCGTCCACCAAATTTATTGCACTTGCTTAATTTTTTTCTAATATCCGAATACACATAACATAACATCACGCCTGGAATCCCCGAAGGGTTAGGCAGAGGTGTACCTAATAGTAAACCCACGTTTCAATTCCAATTCATGTTTAAGTCTCATGTAACAGGGAGCGAGCCTTTTGCCATCAACTGGGCACAAATCCAGAACCCATAGCTGCTACTGAGAAATTCCTGAAGGGAGACCCAATAACACCTTGCCCGACCCTGGAATTGAACCCAGGACCTCATTTTCAGCAGTCCCGCTTGCGACCACTGGACCAACGAGGCAGTCAATAATGAATTGTAATATTAGATTAAAATCCAAAAAAATCACTAATAATATTTTTTTTTGTATTTTTGGCCTTCGTGGACTATACAAAGGCATTTGACAACTTGAAACATGCAGTCATAATATTTACCTTTTACAAAATCAACAGTTAGACCAGATCTACAGACATTAATATCCTCAAAATAACTACAACAATCGCACAGCAAACATTAAACTCAACTTACTCGGTCAAAATTTTAAAATAGACAAAGGCGTGAAACAGGGTGACCTACTTTCTCTTAAATTATTTACTAGCACCCTTCAGGAAATATTCTTAAACCTAGCAAATCTATGGCAGTAACGGTATATTTTAGTCGATTGCAAAAAAGTCACCAACCTTCTGATGATATCATTGTATGAAATGCACCAACTAATACTGAGTACAACTAGTTGGACTAATGATGTACCGGGAAAGACTAAAGTCATGTACAAAAAATCCGCCAAAACACTTTGCAGAGCTACTTATCCATGAATTCGCTGATGAAGGGTGATCTACCTTAATCCTTGAAGCGCAAACTCATCAACATTTGTGCATTCTGCCAATCCTAACCTACGGTGCTCAAAGTAAGTCCCTGACCGAGTGGTAAGTCCAAACTCAAAGTTTGCCAAAGAGTGATGGAACGAATCGTATTGGGTAGAAAAGCTCAGCGACTGCATACCCAAAACCACAATACGATCAAAAACTGTAATCGCTGATGTGGGCAGTTAGACTGCTGGGTTGAAGTGGGATTGAGCGGGCTATGTCTGTAGGATGAATCAGGACCGATGGACCAAAGTCGTCGCGCATCGTCACCGAAAGAGGTCTAGAAAACGGTGGCGTGACCACTTAGAAGCGATTGTAACAGGTTTGACTGAGAAACCCGCACAGAGAAATGAGTCAAGGCTATTGGGGAGGCTTTTTCCCAGCAGTGCGACAATTTAGGCTGAGAAAAAAAAATGTGATACTTGGTAGATGACTGACTCCCACTCCACCCTGAACGGGAGTAGTCATTTGATGATTTCACTCAAAAAACTCCCTTACTTTTGAAACGTTCGCTGAGTTCATTAATCTAAACAAAACTCTTACAGCTTCACTGTCTCTTTCTTTCACCCAAAAGTTGCCGAGACCAGGTTCACTCGAGATTCCCAAACAAGATGCATAGTTTAAACATGTTGTTGAGCGGATAGTTAATATAATAAAATATAAAACTAAATATGTGACTTTTATAAAAGACGATTAAAACAAAAACGTATAAATTAAATACGTTTTCACGAATGACCAGAGGTTCAAAAAAGGTTGGGCATCAAACAAAACAAAGTCATGTCACAAACACTAGACGACACGAGTGAGTGCCTAAACAAAGCTCTGCGTTAGAATTTCACTTTAACTCTTAGGGGGCTATGAGAGTTAAAATGCTAATAGAATAGAGCAACGGTAATTAGGCATTCAATATGTTTAGTACAACAAGTAATACTACAATCAACAATAAGTAAATCGTCCACCATACAACAAAGCCTTACTGTCCAACAGGTAACTACTGCGAACCACTTCCTAAAGTTCTGACAAATCAGTGTTTACAATGTTTATGTTGCAATCCAGTAATTACTTATCAGTTTAACGTGAGCAACAACTGTTTGTGACTGGATATAGATTATTGAATCACAAAAGATCCTTTCCGTAGTGGTGAAGTCCCGATGTTGCAACGTTCCCTATAAAACGGCTCCACAGGAAGCTATCCGTACTATTTACATTGGTAGCAGTACCAAAGTAATACATCATGTTGTCTAGATTAATTTTCCTGCTTGTGGTAGTGTGTGTTTGTAACGCTTCTGTGTTCACTGTTAATGTGTTTAATGGTAAATAATTATTTCTTTTTATTTATTATTTTTTTAAATAATAAATTTTATTTTATTATTTTCTAAGGTTTTCTCTTAGTAATTACCGCTATAAACATTAGAAATCAAATCACGCCCATGTTGATCAAAACAAAAGTTGAAAAGTGTTTCAATAACCTGTTTGTCTATAATTTTCTCGCAAAAGATCATCCCGACTCTGAACTTCCAAGCAGTTCAAAAGACTGCAACCCCCAAGCATGCGATCAGCTGTGTCGCCGACTCAAGTTACCCGGTGGCGCCTGTGTCAACGGTCGCTGCAAATGTGACAACTTCCTCAATGTAGAAGGTATTTATTTAAACCTGTTTTGAACTGTGACAGTCAACAATACTTGTTTAATAGAACTGTTATCTTATACTAATCTTACCTTTTTAGATGAAGTTTCTGAAAGATCGCCGGAGCCGGACCTAGAAAACTTGGTTCCATTAGAAGGTAAATATTTTTTTGTTTGGGATATAATTATGTAATTGAAAAAGTAACATTTTATTCTCATATCTATCTTTTCCCGACTTTATTGAGGTCCGCTTCCAGTCTAACCTTATACAACTGAATACCAATACTGTGCATGGAGTTATCGTAAAAGAAAAATTTCGGAAATTAAATTAATATTTTTGTCATATTAGATTATCCTGAAACCAAGGTTGCAAGCAATTCTAAAGACTGCAACCCTCAAGCGTGTGACCAGTTGTGTCGTCGACTCAAGTTCCCCGGTGGCGCCTGTGTCAATGGTCGCTGCAAATGTGACAACTTCCTCAATGTAGAAGGTATTTGATTTTATTTCTCGTATAGTTGTAATGTACTTCCAACTTCCATTAATTAATTATTTAAGTTATCTGTTTAAACCTACTGCGGCGAAGCCCAAAAGGAGGGTTATATGTTTTAGATGAGGTTTTTAAAGAAAGCCTCAAAAACATAGGTATACAAAATGTTACCAAATATTTTCGAATTTGCGCAACCACATAGTAGAACTTAGTAATTGGTTGTATCTTTTTAACAGACGATCCCGAGGCAGAAGTTGCAGCCAACCCGTTTAGATGCAGGGACAAAGCGTGTAACTGGTTGTGTCGTGCGCGTAATAACACCAGTGGCGCTTGTGCCGATGGACACTGCAAGTGTACCAAGCTCGTTGTTGCAGAAGGTAATAGAAAATTATTTTTTAACTGTCGTTAAATGAACGATGAATTTTTAAATGATACGGCATTTTTCATAGTTCTATATCGTTATATCATAGTTGATCTCGTGGCTGAAGTTGCAGCTGCTCGGAGTAGATGCAGAGACAAAGCATGTGACTCAGTGTGTCGTGCCCTTAACAACACCAGTGGTGCCTGTATCGATGGTCGGTGCAAGTGTACCAAGTCACTCGTTGCTGAAGGTAATGGAAATAATTGTACTGATTGAACCAGTATTCATCTTTTTCAATTAGGAGCATAATCAGTCAAAAATGAGTCTTATACTTCCGTTTTATCTTCTGCTTCCATTTTTTGTGTAATGCTAAAAAAAATTGTCATAATAGATGATCCTGAAACCGAGGTTGCAAGCAACCCTAAAGGCTGCAACCCCCAAGCGTGTGATCAGCTGTGTCGCCGACTCAAGTTTCAAGTTTCTTTTTTCCCCCAAGACGACACTCTGACCTGAATTTCATTCATTTATTTAATTTCAAGACAAAAATCAGTGAAACGACCTTTAATCATTCTAAACAGTTGTATGAGTGAAAATACTATGGTAATTATGTTTAGGAATAAAAGCGTTAGGATAAAAAACAGTAGGAGTTTAAATATATTTACACTAATGATATTATGAATTACAATTTTTCGGAAACATGAGTGTTATGAACATCGTCGGTAGCACTACAAATATAGTATGAATGAAAACTTTAGGATGAAAAATTTTAGGAAGAGTTTTAGTATTTTAGGATTCGGATTACAAATCGTTAGGAAGAACAATTTCGGGTAAAGAACTTTAGGTGAGCCAATATGGACCCCCTACAGTGACGACAATAAAGTTTTTTTTTTTAATTATGCTACTAGCTTGTATTTGGGTCCATAGGGTTAAAGATTGTAATTTTCTTCTTACAGATACCATGATTGACTCTGCCGAATCTATTTCACGAAGCTCTTGTAACTCCATAGAGTGTGACGACAAATGTCGTAGAACCGGCTGGCATAGTGGTGTTTGTATCAATGGACAGTGCAAGTGTGATTACTTCCTCAACGTAGAAGGTATGTTAATTTAGAAAGTAATTTCATAATATTAAATAATTAGTCTGAAATCCATTTGAAATGTGATTGGAAACTTGCATTCCGTAATCATGATTTCTATCTCTTAAGCTGTTTTTGAAGACTTAGAAGATTCAATAATACCAAAAAGATGCACACCAGAGGCTTGCCATATCCGATGCCGTGGATTCGGATTTGACGAAGGCGTTTGTACCGGCGCTCGCTGCTTCTGCAAAAATTCTGTTTCAACCCCAAAAGGTACCATAACAATTTATTTAAATTAAAAAATATTGGAAGGTATGCCAGATAAAGTAAACTTCAATGGCAAAGTTTTTTGTGATTTTATTGTTTTCTTTTTTGCAGATTACATGGACGACTTGGAAGAATCTTTTTCAATGGAAGATGACTTCCTGAACGACAACTTTTTAAACACAGAAGGTACTGAATGTCACACTCGCAGACAGTTTGTAAATAATTTTCTTTTAATAAATAAACTACAAAACAGTTAATAATGACAGCGCTTGTTACGTAGGTACCGAATTCGATGTCAGTTGCATCAATGACGAGGCATTTTTTATTTTACTTTGAATTTTATTATTTTGCCTGCCAATATTTGCAAATCATATATTACACGATTGTGATTAAAAATAACATTTGTTTAACAGATGAGTATTCTGAAGAATCAGAGGATCAGACTGAACGCGGTTGCGACCCACAGGGATGTGACCAATCATGTCGCAGACTCAAGTTCCCCGGTGGCGCTTGTGTCAACGGGCGCTGCAAATGCGACAACTTCTTCGGAACAGAAGGTACTATCACTTTTGTCTAAGCAGATATAAAATGGTTTACTTTGAACATCTCATCATCATCATTCTTTTTGCTACAAAATATGTGTGCTTTTTATTGTTCAGGTTTTCTGCCGCAGTTTTTAAGAAATGATTGTATATTATATAAAGATGTATAATTCTTTTTAAAGATGCATCTCCAGTATACGAAGAGTAGCCAGTGACGAAACTGAAGAATCTAATGAAATCCCAAGGACTGATAAAGGTGAAACATAAAAAAATCTTATTAAAAAAAACTATACTTCTTTATTTTAATTAGAATATGAGAACAGAAATCGAAAGATTTGTTAAATAGGATTATGTCCCAGGGCCCCGAGTCTGCTATTCAATAGTGTCAGAATGGTCGATCATTGATCTCATAATGATTGATTTATGACAAGCCAAAAAGTACCTTATGCCTGTCGACTTAAGGTACTTTTTGGCTTGTCGTCAATCAACCATTATGAGATCAATGATCGACCATTCTGACACTATTGAATAGCAGACTTAGGCCCCTGTAAAATTGTTTTCAATTGTATTTTCGACGACATTCAAATCCTATTTTCCTTTGTCGATGAGGAGACGGATGCTTAGCCTAGAGCCTGTGGACAGGCTGGAGGACGGTACTACTTTGGTAAATGTCGATGCTATTAATTTTTTTTTGATAACAGACTGTATTCTGTAAGCTTGTATTATAAATATAAATTAATTTCATTCGAAGTAGAAAACATTCTTATTGTTAAAATTTGAACAATGTTTTAAGAACCACAATTTTTTTTTTTAAACCTCATGGTCCTGTATCTTTATTATATTTTTCTTGTAAAGTGTAACGCATTTATATATTCATTTTTTATATTTTTAATATTTATGACTGTATCATTTGCGTATGTAAAATAAACAATGCATTTCACTCTTATCTATACAATTTAATTTACCGTATTTACCTTTTAATTCCAACATGAAAAACTCTTCCATTCCTAGTTACATATTCTTGGGTATTATTATCAAGACTGGCACAATAGGGTTAGTTCCTGACTAAAAAAATATGGTTCTGTTTAGTCTGTTAAATCAAATTAATAAAAATTGACAAAGATAAAACGAGTCAAAGATCATGACGGAGACTTGCGACTTCGTCCGTCGGGGCTGCGGGTTGTTTACAAGAGACACCGCGGCCTCGACATAAAGGGCTAAAAAGGAACATGGTGGTAGAAGTCTGACACTCCCTTTCACTCTGCCCAAGAGCGGAAGGAGTAATTTGATGATTTTCCAACCGCCAAAAAAAAATTGTGTCACTTAATTTTTTGGTTACCTGAAAACATATGTGTGTCCTATATTTTTTGGAAATCTATTTGACGGACTAATTAGATTTTTACTGTCAACTACCCTATTATATTTAACTTAATCTCCTATGAAAAACTAAACTAAACACCAGATATATTTAGGTAAATCAATCTAGTGTGAAAAACAAAACTCAATATACACTGAAACTGAAAGACTGTTACTTTTTTAAAATTGAAACTCTATTAAAAACTACTACAAACTACTACTTCAAATGAAAACAACAAGTTTAAAAATCTAAAACCCGACTACGAATAAAATATTGGTTTTTGCTCTCCAAGACCTTTCATTTGATACCAAACATGTTATGATTATCTCAATTTAATATTTTTGAGGTAATTTTTTGACATTTAAATTCCGTCATAAAAAGAATTTATAAAATTTATATAGCCTATGTCACCTGGGCTATTCTTACGAATCTATTGACACCTCATTTATTAAAATCCGTTCAGTATTTTAGGCGCTACGGTGGAACATACATACATAACATACATACATACATACATACCTACATACATAGACTGCCAAAATCATTACCCTTCCTTTTGGCTTCGCCGTAGTCGGGTAAAAAGCAACAACAAAATGAATGATGAATTTTCAATTCATGTGATCGCGCGCATAAACGGAAAGCCACACTTTTTGATGAAAACTTTTCGCCAACTCTTAAACTAAACAATAAAAATGCAAGTTAGAGAATAAAAAGAAATTCGTCTTGAAGCGTCAAAGAATGACAGGGAAGTAGGGATGGTGCTTGTATCGATACAGATCGTAACTAAGCAATATAATTATTATTATTTACAACAACCAATTAAGTTAGAATGTGCATTTATCGCATTGGGGTTACCCTGTAATGGTAGATGTAAGTTGATAAATAAATTCGAGAATCGTTTCGAATAACTTTGTATCAATTCTTCAAAATCTAATCTTTGTTTTTCTTTATTGCACACAAAAAAGTATACTTTTTAGATTATGTTCAATGACGAGTTTAACCCAGAATTTGGATTTCTTACAGCAAACCCAATTTCGATTGCGAGATTAGCAGTAGAATACTGAGGTAGAATATATACCTATGTGTGTTAACAGTACCTACCTACATTTTATAACTTAAATTAATTAATTTAATAAATTAAACTAGGCACATGCATACAAATGTACAACATGTATGTCTTAACGATTGCACAATATTGGCTTTTGTATCGATACAAAATTTGCATCTACATAATTATATCGTATCTTACTTATTATTTCCACCGTCCAAAAGTAACGATTAATCATGCAACTGATGAAGTACACACAGCGACGCATCGAGCTATACATTTTCAGTACCTATCACATGCCGTTGCTTTGTATAGGTTTCTCGTGCAATGAAGGACCCACATAAACTGGTTACGTATAGGCTGTTTGATCGTCATGTGTAGGTACGTCCATTCATTCCGAAACTGATACTTTTGTATCGATCAAAAATTTCGTATCGATACTGTAAAGTACGGGATCTCATCACTAGAGGTAAGATGGGTACCTAAGGATTGAGTACCTTCTTAGTACTAGGGTACTGGTGATGCCAAGCCACGGAGCGGTTGAGCGGCTGAGCCTGCCCTTTGTATAAGTCCTTACAATTAACTTGAAGGACAGCTTCTTCAGACTTTCTCGATTGTTATCTCTGAACTTCGGAGAAGTGGCTCCGCTGCCAGATCAAAGATTAAATAACAAATATGTCAACCAGATACTAAACATTAGTTTTATTAGCGGGACGGTCGTAAAACTGATATGTGACTGTGAATCAAGGGCAAAACATATAAACGTACTGAAATTAAGAACATGGTTACTTTCAATCTCCATACGATGAAACTAACATAACATCACGCCTATAATCCCGAAGGGTTATGGATAGATGTACCTGAGTACACGCCACATTTCACATTTCAACCGGGTACAAATCCAGTGGAAGACTGAGAAATTTCTGATAGAAAAACCCGATAACACTTGACCAAGACCTCATGCTCAGCATTCGCAGTTGCGACCACTCGACCTATGGGGCATCTGCCCCATCAGTTTAATTCAAATTAGATCAGTCTTGATATAACTTAAATTAAACTAATACAAATTAAATTGCCTGAGCAATAACTCCCAAAATGCGAATCTAATATTCTGAAAGCAATCGTCCTTTGAATTGACCTCGTCGTCACAGCAGACACCCAGTACCACAGTCTACCATAACAAAAACGAACATTTCTTTAATAAATTGCGTCGCAAATAATCTAATTAACGCAACGTCTTACGCAATTATCCCCTGTCTTACGAAACTAACTCATCACGTTGATGCTACGATAATAATATTGTCTCTAAATATACGGTGAAAGCGACCCGGGTCAGTTGGCTATAATTTTCTATTTACGGCCTATAAAGGCTTTCATTTCTAGGCTCTTGTTATTGGAAAATCGTTCCTGACGTCCCCCGTGTATTCTCCTGCTGGTCGAGTAAATAAAACACTGATTTATACCATCGCTTTATCGATAAGGCGTGTCCAATGCGCACAATTTTCAATTATATCGTTCCACTTTTGTTGAAGTGTTTTCTGTGAAAACTTACGAATAAACAAATTTTCAAGTGTACAAGGAAAGATAAGTTGGAAATTGAAGTAGCAATAGAAATTGTGCCACCAATAACTAAGCATTTTCAAGTTAAGTTTACCTCGTTGTCAAGATGCTTTGTAACAGTCAGTGTAATAAAACAGGTATAACCCGGTTTATTAAAGAAAGGAATCTAAAATGGCGGTTTTTATCATGTCCTCACGCTCGCACACTATAGTGAGCGAGCGAGAGGACATGCCATGTGTTGCCATTTTAGATTCCTTTCTTTAATGAACCGGGTTATAACAGAGTAAAGCAATATTCTGAATGTTATATTCACTGTTTTTTTTTATCGTTTACGTCAAAAACAAGACTAGTTATTTAATTCAAAACTTTTCAAAAGTGTCAAAAATAGAAACAAAATAATTTTGAAAACAAATATGATGCATGACATGTTGACAAAACTTGTAGAAAACAAGTATGATGCGTGACATGTTGCCAAAACTTGTAGAAAACAAGTATCGCAACTATAATTTAGTGTTAAATCGGAAAAAATCGGATAAAAGGGACAGCGCTCCGCAAACTGACAGTGTACATTTAGCTCCTTATTTTAAATCATATTCCACCGGGACCTTTCTTCCGGATATTTTCCTGCTACTATTCCGTTGTTTCAGTGTTAAAATAACATTCGCCGTAAGGAGCACTCCATGAATGTTAATAATATGACTGAAATAAAAAACCAACAATAATAATAATAATATTCCACAACTATCACACAACGCCATCTAGTCCCAAGCTAAGCAGAGCTTGTGTTATGGGTACTAGACAACTGATAAACATACTTATATATTTCTAAATACATACATATTATAGATAAATTACACCCAGACACAGAACAAATGATCGTGCTCATCACACAAACATTTGTCCTGGGTGGGAATCGAACCCACGACCTCCGGCATAGCAGTTAGGGTCACTAACCACTAGACCAACAGGCCAGTGGATGTTGAAATACTCTAACGAACGATGCTTGAAGTCAGCTGTTCATTGCCGGCCATGCGTTTTACCACGGTATCGATACATTGCTTACGAGGAAACAAAAGAAATCGAATTTATTGAATTTCTATAACGATCCTATATAGTTTTGTACCGGTCATCCTAGTATGATAATACTGAATTCACCCTAACAGTCTACGGACAACTGTCCCTAAAATTCTGTATTTTGCTAGAAATACACCCTCAGTAAAAACAAAGTCAACACTCGGTACTCAGTGCAATTCTCATTAACATTCCTTGTTCATAATTCGTCTATCATTCTCACATTGTGTGTACAGAACAAGTTGTTCTGAACAAACTTAATTAACTCAGTTGCAATGTCTTCAGAATTTAGGCTCTTTCATTAAAACTTAAATTAATATGCGTCACGTATGGTTGTTTTGCGGTTGTTAAGAATACGCTGTTATTTGAATTCTGTTTTGAAGTGAAGGTTATGAATATGAAGGGCTGAAGACTGAAAAGTAGTACTATGTATCTAGTAAGTGATAGAGGTACTTTTTAAAAATTGTATACTTGTTATTTAGCCCATAGAAGGCCTGGTGTATCTGTGTGTGAGTGGAAACTTTAACACTAGAGTGCACGCGCCCATAAATACTCCTTAAGCGCACGCGCGGGCTACAGGTGTAGCCCACTTATGGGTCAATTATTTCTCTGAATAAGGCAAAAAAATGAGTAAAACACAGCATATAATTACTAAACATGTTTATTTTTATCAAAATGGCTCATAAAATCAACAAAATTTAGATTCTTTATTATAATTTGAATTTTAACATAAACTTCTTAAAAATCAACAAATATTTGGAAGGGTGAGTTCTCTTAGTCTTATTTTCATTTAGGAACGATATATTTATCACAAAAGGCGTTTATTTTAATCTAATTGAATCTATTATCAAAGTAACGGGTAATAAATCAGTCTATTGGCATACATTCCGGACACACGACTGCCTGATATGCGCTACAAATACGCCTCATACATTTGCTGCAATGCTTGCGCGTGCTACGGCCCTACTGCAAAAAGCACACCGACCAACTCCTCCCCGAATAGGCATATTTTGTTGCAGGGGTTGTTCTGCCAATCCTAGAAATATCAATCAATCAAAAAAATCAAGCAACCCTCGAAATGTCGTCGTCTTCATTATCCTCTAGCAGCCATCTTTGTATTTGGTCGCACAATCTCCCGCCATCTAAAAAGTGAACAAAACACAATAAAGATACATGAAAAACCCATAAATACAAACAACAAACACTGAAAAATTAATTAACAGTACGTGTTGTAGAAATAGTGCAACAAATGTTTCATATTTACCTCAATTTCACCACTTGCACACTAAACACTTAATTTCCTCCAACGCTCGCGCGGGCTACAGGCGTAGCCCACCAACTTCAAGGGAGATTTTTGCAGACGTCCGTGAGCCGCGGGAGTCGGCACGCTGCTGGCGGGAGCGGGGGGTAATGCTTGAGGAATACATTAGACGATTGTGCTGTAGCGCGGCAAACAAAAATTATATACGACAATATTACACGCTGGGTTACATATGTAGCCCGCGCGTGCACTCTAGTGTTAAAAGGCTAATTATTATGCTTGTAATAATTTATTGCTTGTAATTTTTATGGTATAGAACAGATAAAAGACCTCTTTTATCAGTACTGTGGTGTAGATATTAAAGAACTTCCTGCGTAGATGTTTTACATTGTGTGGATATTTTATTTTTGGTGTCTTAATAAGTATTGTGGTGATTTGAGATGTTGTTATTTCTTTAATAGTGTTCTATCATTTGAAAAGAATATAAGAATATTTTGAGGCAACTTATCAACATACACATATCCATTCTCCTGCCCTTATCCCAATATATTTGGGGTAGGTGTAGCATATACTCGTCTTGCATACCACACTTTACATCTGTAAATAGTCTAAATGAAGCTATACGGTGAAATCAACAAAATATATGTCTATTTTGTAGAGATGAAACATGTAGATACATACTCGACCCTACCTAATTGTTCCCTGAACCCACTTACCTAAGTACAATGACACAATCGTCCATTACAAAGCTGCAGTTACAACATAAAGGAAACCTTTGAAAGTATGTGAAACACGGAGTTGTCGGCCCTCTCGAAATAGAAACGTCGCGGCTCTCTCATGAATATTGATGCTCTGTAAAAACCTACTTTCCGTTGAAAGCTCTGGTGTCTACGTACAGTCACGACTACTAATATGTACAGTGCCCAGTAATATCTGACCCTTCATATACATAAGAAGAGAGCAAGTGGTGTGAGAAGAGGGATCAGGTAATGCTGGGTATTGACTGTCATACACAGCAAAATTCAAACCATATGTTCTCTTAAAAAACAGTTTTTACTCTAAGATAATGAAATATGGAAGATAAAAAATTATTAATTTATTAATTTACAGCAATTTTAAAAGACAAACATACCACACTAACCATAGTGGGAAAACGCTATGTCAGCACTGATATATTTAAGATAACAATCAGTGCAGTAGGAGAAAATCACTTCTAATTGTTGTTGCAGCTGACTGTACTCGTACGGTCAGCAACAAAAGTAGCTTAACACTGCTCAAAATTTAAAAGCAGGTTTTTTAATTATGTCTTGTGAGACTCACCAGTTATGTTCATTCATCATCATTTCAGCCAAAAGACGTCCACTGCTGAACATAGGCCTCCCCCAGGCGCCGCCACATTGACCGGTCCCGTGCGTCCCTCATCCAGCGGGTTCCTGCAACCTTGACCAGGTCATCGGTCCACCTAGTGGGAGGCCTTCCAACGCAACGTCTTCCGGTTCGCGGTCGCCATTCGAGAACTTTTCGGCCCCATCGGCCATCCGTTCTGCGAGCAATGTGCCCCGCCCATTGCCACTTAAGTCTGGCGATTCTTCGGGCTACGTCGGTAACCTTGGTTCTCATGCGGATGTCCTCATTTCTGATTCGATCACGCAAGGAAACTCCGAGCATAGCCCTCTCCATTGCCCTTTGGGTGACTTTGAGCTTTCTGATAAGGCCCATTGTGGTTACAGGTTACATCCGGAGTTATTTACTATACGGACCTTGTAGAAACTAGAACAAATTTCCGTGCGTTCAAGCAATTTTGTCATACCTATTATTGGAATCAATTATAACAGCTCACAACTTAGGACCCAGTAATATTAATGACAATAATATCCGTGGTGCTAGGCAACTGGGCTTATCTCAGTTGTATACGTCCCTGTGTGCCTATTGGCCTTGTTCTGTTCTGTCTCCTGCTGATATGGAGGGAAGTGGAAACTATGTTTTTTCCTACTCCTCCGCTATTCTTTTCTGATTAATTTCGTTGCGGGATCCAAGACAGTTAAATCATTTCTCTGGGACTTCGTCGAGCTTCATTGTCTCGGCGCTTTTCTTGTGGTCGCCACTGTTGATTCTGGCTAACAGGAGTTACAGTGGTTTGGGAATAGTGTGGCGGGCTTGTCCCATAAAAAAAAAAAAAAGGCCCATTGTGAGCGACCACGTTTCGGTCCCGTATGTAATCACTGGCAACACACACTGGTCATAGACTTTCGTCTTGAGACACTGGGGTAAGTTGGACGAGAAGATACCGCGCAGCTTCCCGAACGCTGCCCAGCCGAGTCGGATTCGACGATTGACCTCTTTCTCGAAGTTAGATCTACCCAACTGGACCGTTTGTCCCAGGTAGACATAATCGTCCACAACTTCGAGCGTAGAGTCTCCGATCTTGATAGGAGTGGGTGTTACATGAACATTCGACATAACCTTGGTTTTGTCCATGTTCATTTTAAGACCCACTCTTTCAGAAGCTCTACTGAGGTCATCGAGCATTTTACTGAGGTCTTCCATGGTCTCAGCCATGACCACTATATCGTCGGCAAACCGAAGGTGAGTGATGTACTCGCCGTTGACATTGATGCCAAGTCCTTTCCAATCCAGAACCTTGAAGACATCCTCCAATGCAGCGGTGAACAGTTTCGGAGATATGACGTCTCCCTGTCTCACACCGCGCTGCAGAAGGATAGGTTCCGTGGTCTGGTCCTGAAGTCGGACTGACATGGTGGCGTTTTTGTACAAACACTTCAACACCTCGATGTACCGGTAGTCAATTTGGCACCGTTGGAGAGACTGCAGTACAGCCCAAGTCTCGATCGAATCGAAGGCTTTCTCGTAGTCCACAAACGCTAAACAGAGAGGCAGGTTATACTCTTCGGTCTTCTGTATAACTTGCCGCAGCGTATGTATGTGGTCTACGGTACTGAAGCCTTTTCGGAATCCGGCTTGTTCGGGAGGCTGGAAATCGTCGAACCTGCGTGCGAGACGATTCGTGATGACTCTTGAAAACAACTTGTAGACATGGCTTAGAAGTGAGATGGGCCTATAGTTCTTCAACCGGGCATTGTCACCCTTTTTGAAGAAGAGCACCACCACACCCCTGCACCAAGCCTGCGGCGTTTTCCCCTCGAGTTTTTAAATGAATTTCCCCAGTTATGTTACCAGCAAGTTATTGTAGAGTTAGGAATATTTTAAAGAATAATCTTACCTTCTTTTCTTCGGGTTCTTCTTCTTTCCGACCTTAAAAATAATAGCTGGAGGCATGTACATCAAATAATTAAAATTCCGAAATGTTAAGCTACTTCTGTTGCTGACCGTACATCTGCCGATACAGAGTGCAAAAGATACTATTGTTATGTTAAACATTGATACAAACTTGCAAATGCAGCGAGTGGTGCCGGCTTGGACGATACTGTCATTTCCCGGGGGTGAGGGAAGCCAGTGCACATTTATAGGCACTGAAACATACTGTTAACATCACACCTTTGATACTTGAAGGGTTAAGGAGAAGTGAAGCTAATAATACACCTACATTTTCATGTAATAGAGGGCGAGTGAAAGTGAGTTGTTCCGGTCTGATCCCACACACCGATCCACTGCCAATATTTTTCTTTTGTTTATTCCTTTCTGATCCCCTGTAATTTATCATTCCGTTCTGATCCCCTTTTCTTTTTTAATGGACACAGTACAAGTGAAGTACAGTCAACCGAAAAACAGTTGTTAATGAAAAAATAATCAGTTTTTATTTCTATAACTTACAATCGTACGATCATCCCACAAACTACCAGGAGAACAGAAGTAGGAAGGAGGTATTGGCGGGTACAAATCCAGACTCCAGAGCTACTACTGAGAAATTCCTAGTGGAGAAACCGGAGAAACCCAATTAAACTTTGCCCGACCAGAGAAATGAACACAGGACGAGCATTTATAATATATCTGTTCTCGTGAAGATACCTGGGTTACACGCCAGCGGTGTAACCCAGGTGTCTTCACTTCAATTCATTTTTACCCACGACGGAACGGAGACGGTATATGCGTTTGGGGTGAGAGGTTGTTTGTTTGTTTGTGTGTTTGTGCAAATACATGTTGCCATTTTTCTCCAAAACTACTAGTCCGATTTTGATGCAGTTTTCAGTTATGGGTTCGGGTTTGATTGGTGCATGTTCTTAGATAGGTGTTACGGTGACAACTCACCAGGGGGCGCTGCAGCAAACATTTTTTGTGCAAATCAAAGTTGCCATTTTTCTCCAAAACTACAAGTCCGATTTTAATTCAGTTTTCAGTTATGGGTTTAGTTTTGATTGGTGCATGTTCTTAGATAAAAAAATAAAAGTAAAAAGTTTAAAATAAAAAGCAAAATTAAAAATTTTGAAAAACCCACGACTGCTAAAAATTAATTGAAAAAAGGATAAAATAACATAAAACACCCACCTTAAAAAAAACCCGCCGTCAAAAATGTCCGTCGGGAGCTGAACATTGCAAAACTAGTTCATTTAATGGCAGCCCCCGACGGGCATTCTTGGGTTTTTTTAAGGTGGGTGTTTTATGTTATTTTATCCTTTTTTCAATTAATTTTTAGCAGTCGTGGGTTTTTTCAAAATTTTTAATTTTGCTTTTTTTAACGAGATATCGAAGGATGTAAAGGGCATCTTCGATTCCACAGCTGATGAAAACTAAAGTTAACGAAAAGCTACATGTGATATTAAACAGTTCATGTGTACGACATATTTACCAGTGAACCTGTTACATTTACCCACTTTGTATGTGAATGGAACCATCATATATGACGTCTAAAGCAAAATCCTGTACATTTCCAACATCCCTCGAGTATTTGATGCAATACGTGTATGCTGTCATGTTGCTTTTGCTTATTTCACAAAGAGATATTACATTTGTACGAGTACATAGATATACAAGATTATGATGTTCACAAGTAAATAGATGCTTCGTTTAAGTTGTATCGAGGTAGTCTCCAAAAGTCTGACAACCAGTTTCATCATAAACAGCCTATTAATGTTCCCAATGCAGGGACTCAGGCCTCCTCTCTAGGAGAGGGATGGGCTATAACCCACCACGCGTGCCCAGTGCGGGTTGGTAGATGTCACATGTCTTCGAATCTTTTGGTTCTAAGTCATGCCGGCTTGCTCACGATGATTTCCTTTACTGTTTTGAGAGCAGTGGTGATGAAATAAATTATACAAAGTAATGCGCCTGACTGGGTTCGAACTCACGAATTACTGTTCATAAGTCGGGGCCACCACTGGGCCACCACTGCTCTCGATACGATATATTAAGCAGTACTATCAATCATCAGTTACTGTGATAAACAAACAGTAGAACACGATATTAAGTAAATCATCGTCTGTGGAACAGCGCTACAATGAAACTCTAGGGCGGAGACATCTATTATTACTCCCTTAAAATGCGTAGCGAGCCTAGCGACCTACTGCAAGAAATTCTGATAGGTATGTATCTACCTAACCTTTTTTTAACCTAACCTCACCTAACTTAGTATCTTAGTAAATAAAGGTGATTTTTTGGAGTGTGCAAAATCATCAAATGACTTCTGCCGATCTGAGCGGATCGGAAGGGAGTGTCAAACTTCTACTGACTAAAAACCACCCATGTTCCTCTTAGCCCTTTGTGTCCGGGGCCGCGGTATCTCTTCCGAACAACCCGCAGTCTCGACAGGAGGTGCGGCGAGACCCAACGCACCCGTTCGACTATACTATAGGCGTAGTGCTACACTCCACCTTAGTCGGATTTAATAAGGTTGCTTTTTGGGCGTACAGTGTTAGGCTGGCTAGTCTTTGTTAGGCGCTTGGGTTTATTGATATTCAAGGGTTTTCCTTTAATTATGATAAATAACTTAACATAATTTGAAAAAATAACCGGTATTAAATTAAATAATTGTATTCTTTATTTATTTCTAGAAAAAAATACTTATGTTATCGCTTAAATTACGGAGATTTTCGACGATAAAGTTAAAAAAAAGAGGCAATTGTATATTTTTTTTTATAGAGTTAGTAACTTTATTCGGAGATTTGATTCGGTATAATGCAAGTTTAGTTCTTTCTCTTTACAGGATATTTTTCCCACCTCAGTACTTCAAACCTATAGTTCACACTTGACGTTCAAAGACAGTACGTTTTTGGTAAATCCTGGTTGGGTCTCGCCTTCAAGTTTCTCAGTCTATTCTATGTAGGTAATGTTACTGTGACAATACACGAGTCCGTGATGTTTACAACTAGTTCACACGGCCCGATTGTTTGACTCGATTTGGGTTTGGCAAACGTAATCGATTTCAAACCCCACCCTGGTACCTGGACCCTTCGTAAGTGCCACAATAAGGAAACACACCGCATAACAACTTTGTTTTAGAGCACGGAGGGACTTACAATTGATGCTTAATGGGATACCACCTTTAAGTGTGTTTGGTAACATTGATTTGAGTTCGGAGTAACCGTTACTGGCGAAATGTGGGTGGTATAAGTACACCTCTGCTTGTCCCTTCGGGCATGTCCAGACGTGATGTTATGTGATTATGTGACTGATTTTACTTGAAAACTAACTTTAACTTTTCTATTTAATACTAGCTTTTGCCAGCGGCTTCGCCCGCGTGAAAATGCCGATTTTCCATACAAACTTTCATCCCCTATTTAACTCCCTTAGGGGCTGAATTTCGAAAAATCCTTCCTTATTCCTTGTCTACATTATAAAGGGAACGTCTGTGCAAAATTTCAGCTTTCTAGGTCCAAGGGTTTGGGCTGGGCGTTGATGAGTCAGTCAGTCAGTCAGTCAGGACTTCTCTCTTTATTTATATAGATAGATAGATAGATTCTAGTCTTACTTGGTGATTTATCAAGCTGCTGTTATACTTAATCACTGCCAAAATCATATAATAATAGTAATAATAGTCCTCCTGACCGTTTTTCGGCCACGGCGGCCAATCCCAGCGGAGATTAGCCATCTGCGCGGGAGATACTATAGTGCACAAGTGTGTGCGCAGGCACAAGTGCACTCTCTGTTCCCTTTTCTCTCATAGTCCGATGGGACGGCAATCCGACACGACCGGAGAGAGATCAGGCAACCAAAGGCTTAACGTGCTTTCCGAGGCACGGGGGTATTATACCACTTCCAAACTCCGGGCTACTACTGGGAAATTTCTATTGAAAAACCCAATAGCACTTTTTTGGCCGATCCGGGAATCGAACCCAGGACCTCACGCTCTGCAGTCGCGCTTGCCACCACTAGACCAACGAGGCAGTTACAATATAGTGATATCATCATTCCCGTACCCTTATCTCAATTTTAAAATCATACATGATAACCGGAAGAAAAGAAATACACGGAAATAATTTTCCACTTCTTTCTCCTTTTCCTTTCTTCTTTTTTCTTCTTCTTTGACGGCACGGTTGGCGCAGTGGCTGAGCGATTGGACTGCTGCGCTGCGTGTCGCGGGTTCGATCCCCGCACGGAACAAATATTTGTATGGCCTACAGATAATTGTTTCGGGTCTGGGTGTGTTTGTGTATGTGAGTTTAAATATTTGTAAACACACCCACGATACAGGAGAAATTCCTAGTGTGTGACATTGTTTTAAAAAAAAAAACTTCTCATTTCCTAGTGGTCCCAAAATACTACTCAAAAATAATTATTATATTTAAAGGTGGAATCCGGGACCGCGTCCCGCTCCCAAAAGCCCCACGACCCACAGTTTTCCCGCATAAATTACCTACATTTTATAACTAAACCGCAATATTACACAACTAAGGTATACCTATGAATAATCTTACCTTAGTAAATTTAATTATAGGCAGCGTGCACACCACAGCAGGCGGCGGTTCATTTGTTAATGTCGTCGCAACGCTAGGCGCATTCCTAATTCACTACCGCAAAAAATTCGATCCAGCTCGGATAAATTCTGTTAGGGAAACAATAAGTGGTCGGTTGTACAGAATGTGGTGATGGGGGAGTTTCAAATGGAGGAACGTATTTGATTTGCCTGAAACTGAAAAACTGCAGTAACGATTTTTGAAATTGGTGTTTTCCATAATACTACAGCTTCGTTCGTTGGTCTAGTGGTCACAAGCGCGACTGCTGAGCATGATACCCTTTTTTTTTGGTGGGTTGAAAATCATCAAGTAACCCCCCCCCCCCCCCCCCCCCGGCCTTTGACAGAGCGGAAGGAAGTGTCAGACTTCGACTGACTAAAAACCAACCCATATTCCTTCTTCGCCCTTGTGCCGAGGCCGCGTTATGCTGTTTCGATAATCCGCAGCCCCGACGTGTGAGCATGATACCCTCGGAGATCGGGCAACGTGTTACTGGAATTTCTCAGTAGCAGAGCAACCACGACGTCTGAATTTGTGCCCGGTTAATGGTAATAGGCTCACCAGGTATTACATGGGACTTAAACATAATTGGTGAAATCTGGATGTACTATTAATTTACACCTTCGCTTTTGCCTTCGGGAATTAAAAGCGGGATGTTATGCTACAGAAAAACTACCTACAGTAAAGTCAACAGTCAAGTAAATTTCCAATCCTTTTTATTAATATGCAATACAACGTAACCACGCATCCTTGCCGAACATGCATCAGGTAAGAACCACACAACCACCTTACAGAAAACGAGAAACAAAACTAGGATTCAGTACACCAACATTCCTAATGCACAAATTGAACTGAACTCGAAGCAAACTTGTGAATTTGATAGCACAAACATGGCACAAACAGGGTGCACAAAGTTGTGCACACCTTGCACAGGACCTAGCTGAATAATCCACTGACATATTATATTTGTGCTAAGTAAACTATCCACAGGTTCCGTGGATGCGGAAGTAAGTGAAGGAATCTCTGTTTGAGTTCGGCCGAACTCGGGAACAACTGATAATAATTTACTCAGTAGGATTGCAGTATTTCATTTTGTGAACGTTCTCTTTGGGAATTCTGGATATTTTTAGTTAGCTAAATAATATTGGATGGATGATTTTATTGAAAGGGAATCGACTGTCGTGAAATGGGCATGTGATGAGGAGGGGAGGGTCGCAACGCCTGTGACTAAAATGGTGATGATATTGATGGATGGAGAGGGAGAAGTGTGATATCGGAACGTATTAATTACTACCACTGGGTAGTAACTGTCTCTGCCTTGTAATAATTGTCTATTGTCCTTTCGTTCTGCTGTCTCGCTCTCTCGCAATATCAGCCATATTGTAAAACTGTCAATTAATAAAAGTGTTTATATCAGTATACAACAGTTTGGCGACGAGCATTAAAGAACCCGTTGTAAGAAAAATATAAAGTTTTCGCAAAATTAAAGAAAAAAAAAAAGACGGGTTGCACTCCGGGAGTGCCGGCAGAAGTGAAAACTTGATTATTAACGTTGAGCATGTTTGATATTTTGGAATGGTTAGGGAATAATTTTGCACCAATTGCTTTAACAGTATAAAAGTACTATCATTTATGTGGTAGAATACAATATTGATTTATTGCGCTATCGTACACAAACATGACAATTTATATTACATTAAAAATTTAACACTTTAAAACTATTACAATTATTTTACATTAAAAAGTTTATCTCTCCGAAAAATCAACTTTCATCCATAATTTCAACGACTTTTTCACCATCATCATTACCAGAACTATCATCGCCAATCTCTAAAACTGATACGATAGGTTTATGGTAGCTGAAGTAAGAAACGAACAGTTTTGATTCGAACCTATTTAAATGTCTAATAAAGACCGCATCAATAGTAGTTTTGTATTTCGTTGTGCTAAGATTGCGATCATTCGACATAGTTAAACCAAATTCATTATTTAAAAATTCAATTATTCCGCCATAACTATGCTAACCCATTTATTTTGTCTTTCCCTGTCCTCCGATCGGAACTCCGATTGGTAGGAGGAGCGGGAATATTTTTTCCCATGCCTCCGATTAAGCATCATAAAAACATTGTACAGTCTAGTTCAAAATAAATTATTTTTGTATTTTATTGACTGTACAGTCGACATCGTTAACGTTCAGGGTCAAAATGTCCAACTCCCACACGACTAGTCTAAGATCGATAGTTTCCGAGATATAGCCGTTTCAATTTTGACAGCTGTCATCCGAAATGTAGATCTCATTGAGATCTATCACTTGTCCCTACACACAACTAGTCTAAGGTCGATAGTTTCCGAGATATAGCTGTTTCAATTTTGACAGCTGTCATCCGAAATGTAGATCTCATTGAGACCTATCACTTGTCCCTACACACAACTAGTCTAAGGTCGATAGTTTCCGAGATATAGCCGTTTCAATTTTGACAGCTGTCATCTGAAATGTAGATCTCATTGAGACCTATCACTTGTCCCTACACACAACTAGTCTAAGGTCGATAGTTTCCGAGATATAGCCGTTTCAATTTTGACAGCTGTCATCCGAAATGTAGATCTCATTGAGACCTATCACTTGTCCCTACACACAACTAGTCTTAGGTCGATAGTTTCCGAGATATAGCCGTTTCAATTTTGACAGCTGTCATCCGAAATGTAGATCTCATTGAGACCTATCACTTGTCCCTACACACAACTAGTCTAAGGTCGATAGTTTCCGAGATATAGCTGTTTCAATTTTGACAGCTGTCATCCGAAATGTAGATCTCATTGAGACCTATCACTTGTCCCTACACACAACTAGTCTAAGGTCGATAGTTTCCGAGATATAGCCGTTTCAATTTTGACAGCTGTCATCTGAAATGTAGATCTCATTGAGACCTATCACTTGTCCCTACACACAACTTGTCTAAGGTCGATAGTTTCCGAGATATAGCCGTTTCAATTTTGACAGCTGTCATCCGAAATGTAGATCTCATTGAGACCTATCAATTGTCCCTACACACAACTAGTCTAAGGTCGATAGTTTCCGAGATATAGCTGTTTCAATTTTGACAGCTGTCATCATTATTATTATTATTATTAATAATAATTATTATTATTATTAATTATATTATTATTATTAATAATTTTATTATTATTATTATTAATTATATTATTATTAATAATAATTATTATTATTATTAAGCGCCCTGCGCTGCCTAAACGAAACAGTAGGCCCAGGCATACATTTTCGCCGCGCCGTAGAGAGGGGATAGCTGTCTACTCTCCATCCTCGTGTCCTGACGCGAGTTTAAGATTTTATACCCATCACAGAACAATTTCCCAAAGTGCTCAACGCCGCTAAAGAAGTTTTCACTTCAAAAAACCCAATATTCAGCAAAAACAAGAAGCAGCAGCACGCTTCACTGTGAAGTTAGCTCCGATTGACGTGCGTTGCGAGTGCGACAATTATCCACCATCTTGGTTCGCTGTTGACTAATGTCACGTCTGTTTACAAAGTCCGATCGAAGAAAATAAATGACTACTTGGATTTATAAATTAAATAAGTCCCAATTGGAAGAACAATTAGCAGAGCACGGAATTAACACCAAAACCGAAACAGTTGATGAACTCCGACAAATATTAAGCAACTACTGGAAAGAAAAATTAAAAATACAGGCCACCAGCCCTCCACAAACAAAGGCAATCATGTCAAATTAATACAAGGCAGAGACAATTACCTACTACCCAGCGGTAGTAATTAATACGTTCCGATATCACACTCTCCGCCACCTTAACTAAGACAATCTTAAAATTAAATTCAATCTGTTAACTATTAGTAAGACAATCATAAGAAAACATTGTACTACTTAACTATTATCTAATTTATACCAAAGAAAAGACCAAAGAAAAGATAGATGAATTATGTGAGGAATATGAAGGGAAAGGGAGTAAATAAGAACGTAAAATAACATAGGACAAGGACGTAATGGATGCTGTTATTGGTGTATGTATAGGCTATCAGCTTAGCTATGGTGTCTTATCTACCTACTTCATGTTGGTTTGGTTTCCCACCCTCAGTTTCCTTCCTTGGCATCAGAAACTATTGCCATCACAAAATGACGCACTGGACAATAATTGAAAGCAGTACTTATGGTTGTTTGATGAATCGCTAAATATGTCTGTCTTTTCGTTATTACGACATTTTCAGTACATTTTTCAGGCTATTTTCAAAAATTCACCATCTTTTCGCATGCCTCAGCCTTATAGATTACGTGAACAGAGCCAGGATACACAGCTAGTCATAAATAAATCTTTTGTCTTCTACAAGTCGCTCATTAAATTCAAAAGGGCCACATTCCGAAAAAAAACAAAATCATTTTTATTGCATAAAACGTATCAAAATTGGTCAAATTTTTATATTCGAAAAAGACACCCATTGCTTTAACGTTTAAAATGGTCCAATCACACAACTGCCCGTTGGCCATTTTGATACATTGACGACTAACTTCAGAGTAAAACGGCCATATTGTCAATTGTGACCCGACAGTCTGCGTGAGCGCACGTCATTTTTATTTAAAAAGGCCACATTCCGGAAAGCAACTGGTGTTGAAGTGATAATTTATAGCGAAAAGTGCCATATTTTGAAATGTGACCGTTTTTAATAAAGAAAACACGTCAGTACAATATTATATAATAAGGAAAAGTGCCACATTTTGAAATGCGTCTCTTTTGATTTAAAATACTACAATTTTGGTAATCATTTATTGAAATAAAAGTGCAGTATTTGGAATATGTCGGTTTTGTGTATAAAATTACCTTAATTTTGGTAAGAATTGTTTAAACAATAATGTACTTTTTTGTTTAATGGCTGTTTTGATGTTCGTGACCTTTGAATGTCTAAAAAATATGTTCATAAAAAGTGCAGTATTTTTATAAAACGGTTTGTTTATTGCTAGATAACCCGACAGAAGTTGTTCTGTTCAAATTACAATTACCTGAACAAGTTTGCAGGTTTGACGACTTTCAGCCTCCCGAACAAGCCGGATTCCGAAAAGGCTTTAGCACCGTAGACCACATACATACGCTGCGTCAGGTTATACAGAAGACCGAAGAGTATAATCTGCCTCTCTGTTTGGCGTTTGTGGACTACGAGAAAGCCTTCGACTCGATCGAAATTTGGGCTGTACTGCAGTCTCTGAAAAGGTGCCAACTTGACTACCGGTATATCGAGGTGTTGATGTTTATACAAAAACGCCACCATGTCAGTCCGGCTTCAGGACCAGACCACTAAACCTATCCTTCTGCAACGAGGTGTGAGACAGGGAGACGTCATAATTATCTCCGAAGCTGTTCACCGCTGTACTGGAGGATCTCTTCAAGGTTCTGGACTGGAGAGGGTTAGGCATCAACATCAATGGCGAGTACATCTCTCACCTTCGATTTGCCGACGATATAGTAGTCATGGTCATGGCTGAGACCATGGAGGACCTCAGTACAATGCTCCATGACCTCAGTAGAGCTTCCGAAAGAGTGGGTCTTAAAATGAACATGGACAAAACCATGGTCATGTTGATTGCCCATGTTACACCCACTCCTATAAAGATCGGAGACCATACACTCGAAGTTGTAGACGAGTATGTCTACCTGGGACAAAAAGTGTGCTTACTCTCGAATATAATTCCGATAGATCGACATTGGAATTGTCAGTCAAACGTCAGGCATTGGCTGGACTCAATGAGTCTAGCCAATCCCTGACGTTTAACTCAACCAACTGACGTTTGACCAATGTCGATCTATCAGAATTATATTCCAGAGTAAGCACCCAGTCCAGTTAGGTAGGTCCAACTTTGAGAAAGAGGTCAATCGTCGAATCCGACTTGGCTGGGCAGCGTTTGGGAAGCTGAGAAGTATCTTCTCGTCCAACTTACCGCAGTGTCTCAAGACGAAACTCTATGACCAGTGTGTGTTGCCAGTGATTACATACGGGACCGAAACGTGGTGGCTCACAATGGGCCTCATCAGAAGGCTTAAAGTCACCCAAAGGGCAATGGAGAGGGCTATGCTCGGAGTTTCCTTGCGTGATAGAATCAGAAACGAGGCCATCCGCATGAGAACCAAGGCTACCGACATGCTCGTAGCCCGAAGAATTGTCAAACTTAAGTGGCAGTGGCACATTGCTCGCAGAACGGATGGCCGATGGGGCCGGAAAGTTCTGGAGTGGCGAACCGGAAGACGTTGCGTTGGAAGGCCTCCCACTAGGTGGACCGAATCCGATGACCTGGTGAAGGTTGCGGGGATCCGCTGGATACGAGACGCACGGGACCGTTCAATGTGGCGACACTTAGGGGAGGCCTATGTCCAGCAGTGGACGTCTTTCGACTGAAATGATGAACAAGTTTTTTAATGTTTCCTACCTACCAGCTACCTACCTACATCATCGTATGGCATTTTCGAATGATTCTGTACCTTAAATGAAATGATGAAAATATGAATAGAAGATCTAATAAAGGGTATATGCCTGTTTGTGGTGCTATTTAGGTAGGTATTTGGTAACTTGCTGAAGTTACTTTTGGGGTAATAGTCGCGAACTCGTAGATGAAGATTCACTGGAACTGCTATCTGATTCGCATTCTGTACTTTCCTCGAAATTAGCTCCTTTTTCTGAACTTCTCACATCAGATTCAGTATTTTCATTAAGAATATTTAGATTTTCGATTAAGAATATTTAGGCTGTCTGCTATGGCTACATGTTTTGCAGTCTTTTTAGTAGTTATTTTAATGATAGATAGTCACCTTTATTGAATAATTTCGTTCACACGTTGATAACATCACAAACTAGACTTACAGAGTTACAGGAATAGCATTTTTAACTATGAAAAAAAATATTTTTTAGATTCTTACATGCTTTTTTTTTAATTAAAATTTTTTCTGTGATTGATTTTGCATGTTTGTATGATTTTTAGTTGTAACACAAGTGTGTGATTCTTTATTTCATGTGTTTTTAAACATTTAACAAAACTGCAACGTAAAATTTTTAATTAAACTTATTTTTAGTATGATTTGTGGCCTTTTATTTAATAAATTTATATGACATTTTGACCATTTTTATATGCAAAAGGGACTTATTTGACTTTGTACGTTCATGGGTGAGAGTTCCAGTAAAAATTATCCTATAAGTAAATAACAGTTTAAAATACGCATCGAATGGTATATCCCACATGTATTTATATTAAATGGTTCACAAAATAATACGAAAAAACGACGAGCAAAACTTCAAAACGCTCTCCTGTAAAAAATGAAGTTTTTGGAATGTGGCCCTTTTGAATTTAATGAGCGAAGTTCTTAACAAAAACGATCGTACTAGTCTGAGTCAACGGTTAAAGTTATGTGCCCGAGTCCCATCCTCAAAGGCAAATAGCAATCTGCGCGCAAATATTTCAATTCGTTCGAGCATCGACTGATAGCGCAGAGGTTATTTCCTTTGTCGCTTTATCTAATACATATTGAGCCAACATTATCGTTTTATGATTCCGATCTAACCTGTACGAGTAATAGTGAGTTTTATTGATAAACTTGATTCGTTTTTTAACGTCTCCACTGCTAAATTTTCGACAATATTAGAACGGTAAAGGCGTTCTGGAGACGACATTTGATTTACTAAAAAAAGGAATAAATTAATTATAACCAGAATAACCAAACGTGGACGTAAAGAAAAACTTAAATGTTTTAACAAATTCCAAGTATGCCCAAAATAAAGTTACTTACTGTATTTTCTTATGTTATTTGTTTTTGGAACTGAGTCTTTAAAACAAAGTCGCACAGAAAACAGTAAATTATAATAATTATCATACTGTTATTATCACAATTTAATAGTTAACTTTGTAATTGGCTCATTGCTAAGTTTCTTAGAACAAACTTTCTTTCAGGCACTTCATTAATCATACTTTTAATGAAAAAATGTTAAGTACAAAGTGCTTGCAACAATTAGCGCTTGTAAAGGCGCTAAGAAAAGAAAAACAAAAAGAATACAATCAACATTTAATTTATTCTTATAACTTTTCTAAGTAAATGTCAAAGGACCTGTTGAGATGTTTTATACCAGACTGAAACTCAATTTCTGAATTGACAATTTGAAGTTGATAACCTGTCGAACGTTAGCATTTCTTAGAGAATCCCTTTGAAATTCAAAATGTTTGAAGCCTTGTGACCTACACTAGACTATACTAGTATAAAGAGTGTAGGTCACAAGGGTCTTTGAGTCCTACACTCAATACTTTAGGACACAAGTCTATGTATTGGTATTGAGCTGCACTCGGTTAGAATGGAAGCCGTTGGGGAAAAGCTAAGCAGATGTTGATGACTCATGTTAGCTTTAGACTCAGTTTTTGCCGAATTTGACGGCTTGCTGAAACCGTAAAACTTCAATCAATGCAGTAAGAGATAATCATTTTTAAAAGCCACTGCGTGTAAACACATCAGTGCTCGTGTCAGATAACATAATATTAACATAGTTACTTAAATAAATGTGAGCCTTACCCAAAAGACTAACAAATAATATTTCAGAAACTAAGTTTGTTTTCACAGGCCCATGGTCCAGTGGAGAATTCACGAGAATTCACGAGTGGATTTTAATTAATTTAAACAAGTTATTTTCAAACTCTTTCCCAAAGGACTTGGACAGTTTTGACACATGTTACAAACAAAGTCATAATGATCGAACGATTTAAGAGCTTAATTGGTAATTAAATATTGAAGTGTCAATATTTGAAGTAAAAGGTTTCTAAGTTTTATGAGGGGTCGTCGACATGAGAGAAAAAAGGGTTAAATGGAGGAGATCCTTACCCTAATTATTTTTTTGGTGGTTTGGGAAATCATCAAATGAGCAGAGCGGTAAGGAGTGTCAGACTTCTACTAATTTAAAACCACCCATGTTTCTTCTTAGCCCTTTGTTTCGAGGCCGCGGTAGGTATCTCTTTTAAACAACCCGCAGCCCCACTTACTTAGGACACTTACTTACTCGCCCCACTTACTTAGGACTTAGGACCCAGTAATATTAATGACAATAATATCCGTGGTGCTAGGCAACTGGGCTTATCTCAGTTGTATACGTCCCTGTGTGCCTATTGGCCTTGTTCTGTTCTGACTCCTGCTGATATGGAGGGAAGTGGAAATTATGTTTTTTCCCACTCCTCCGCTATTCTTTTTCTGATTAATTTCGTTGCGGGATCCAAGACAGTTAAATCGCTTCTCTGGGACTTCGTCGAGCTTCATTGTCTCGGCGCTTTTCTTGTGGTCGCCACTGTTGACTCTGGCTAACAGGAGTTACAGTGGTTTGGGAGTAGTGCGGCGGGCTTGTCCCAAATTAAAAAAAAAAAAGGCTGTCTCAGCTGTGGTCACATTATAGGCTGAGTACTATATGTGTGACTGTACCAGTAACTACAGGTAGGACTGTTTTTTTTCTAGTATCTGTCTTTAAAACACATAACTTTTGTTCCGGACATTTAAACTTCATGGTGTTATAAAATAATTATGTATAAGTTAATTGGTACATAAAGGTGAAAACAGTAACATCGTGGGAAATAAACATTTTGACACAAAGCTATGTCTAAATGAGCTGTAAACAATTCACAATGTAAATATGAATTCTGTCGCTTATCCTGATATTCATTTAATTATTGCATTGTTTGTGAAATGTTAAAGCTTGATTTATATGACTCTGGTTTAATGATTGGCGTAAATAAAAATGTCGGCCATGCATAGCTTGTAAATGTATTTTCATTAAATAGCACTGATTTTCAGCACAACTGTATAATCTATAATAGGACATATTCAATTCATAGGTTAAACTGAAAGTATTTCAGAGCACTTCGACTCCGTCATTTGTTCGAAGTTCGAACCAGGGTGTATGTTTATGCCACTGAAAAAACAGTATACCTTAAAACTAAAAATTCCAAGTCATGTGATGGACTACCACCGCGCACTGGGCCCACATGGTGGATCGCAGCCATCCCCACTCATTGCGAACCCAGTGTCCTGACTGTGCCCACATTATTGTCACACATGATTGACTGGCCTGTTGGTCTAGTGGTTAGTGACCCTAACTGCTATGCCGGAGGTCGTGGATTCGATTCCCACCCAGGACAAATGTTTGTGTGATGAGCACGATCATTTGTTCTGTGTCTGGGTGTAATTTATCTATAATATGTATGTATTTAGAAATATATAAGTATGTTTATCAGTTGTCTAGTACCCATAACACAAGCTCTGCTTAGCTTGGGACTAGATGGCGTTGTGTGATAGTTGTGGAATATTATTATTATTTACATAACACCCCGCCTTTAATCCCCCAAGGTGTACCCTTTAGTATATATACCCAGATTTCGCCAGTTAGGTTTAAGTCCTATGTAGTAGGGAACTAGGGAGAGAGCCTATTGCTATAAACCGTACACAAATTTAGACTCCGTGACTCTTCTGAAGAAGTTATGGGCAAACCCAATAATGCTTTGCCCCATATAGGAATCGAACACATAACTAGACCAATGAGGCAGCATATTTTACAAGATTTCCATATATTCTGTATGCAACCTATTTGAGATGGTAAGAAAGAAAGAAAACACAGCACAGGCCATAAGTGTACACAACACACAATAAAATTAACAAAAAAAAACTAAATTGAAAAACAAAAAATACAAAAGAGTGCGTGCATCTCACGGCTGTGCCAAATAGGACCAGTTCAGCAAATTGCCGAGCAGCTAGTGCCCGACGCTGGTTTTCAACTGGCCCTGAGATGGTGATATCACGAACGTGAAACAGTTTTGTACTAAACGATGGTTTGTGGTAACGATAAACGAATCTAGAGTTTGTTAGAAAAACCTTAATTAACCCTTCGTATGCTGGAACGTAGATCTACGCGAGACACACAATGGCTTTTTAATTGTGTATTTACACTCGGCATAGGATGGAGGAGCTCGTGGCTTAATAAGAACTGCCACTCGGGTCGATCTTTAGGTAAAGCTGTGCTTGCCTAGGTCGGTCTGTGGATGGGTGACCGCCCGACTAACCGAGTTTCCTCCGTGCCTCGGAAAGCACGTTAAGCTGTTGGTCCCGGCTGCCATAAATATAGATCTTTGGCAGTCGTTACGGGTAGTCAGTGAACTGAAATTCTGACATCCAGTCTTACCAAAGTGTATCGTATTACCTAGTATTAACTGTGTTGTGGGGGTCAGATAGGCAGTCGCTCCATTTAAAATACTGGTATTCAGCTGCATCCGGTTAGAGTGGAAGCCGACCCCAATATATGTAGTTGGGAAAAGGCTAGGCAGATGATGACTCGGCATAGGATGAGTTATAGGTATCCAGTTAAATATCTTTATCATAGTCTGAATATAAATTAATCAAATACCTACATATGAATACGTAGACACCTGTCTAGGAATCTACTGAACAGACACAAATTCCATTTGTCACGTCATACAATATTGATGCATATCGTCTTACTCGGCCCAATTGTGTACGTATCTATTATTCATATGCTATTGTACACCCGACGACTTCATTTCGTCACGCTAATTGATTAAGTTGTTAGTAGGTAATCGTCTTA
Source organism: Diarsia mendica (assembly GCA_949316265.1). NCBI lineage: Eukaryota > Metazoa > Arthropoda > Insecta > Lepidoptera > Noctuidae > Diarsia > Diarsia mendica. The sequence continues at coordinate 18,754,536 of OX438896.1, read as the reverse complement.
TAATGTGACATCTAGTGTATTAGGTGTGTTAATGTAGTGTAACACTAAGGAATTAATGATGTTTTATAATTATTTTATTATGGGACAGAAGGAAACAATGCAATTTTTTTTTGTTGTATCTGTTTCACTTCTGGAGAAATAAATAGCCCATTATTTATCTCATCTCTTGTTTATAATTTTTTTTAAACTAGCTGATGCCAGCGGCTTCGAGTAAAACCTACCTCGAGAATTACTATATCCATTGGTAAAAACAGCAAAATCGGTGCATGAAAAAGACAGAAAAGCAGACGTGACGGAGAATTTTGTACAGTCTGAGACTGAGTTCAGTATCGGTGATGATGATGATGATAGACTTCAAAGATTTACATACTGTTCCAGGGTCTATAAACTGTTTTTTAAATAGGCAAACTTTGAGAATATGTCCTGCCAGGTCGATTAAAACACCTTCACAAGACAATTATACCGTTGTGCACCTGTCTAATGGTAAACCAACATTTTGCCAGTTAATGTGTAGGTAATAATAATAATAATAAGTTTATTTCTTTCTTTCACAATGGTTTTGTAGCACATAACAGTTTTGAAGACTATAATATTCACATTGTGAGAGCTGGTGCCTGAAGTAGGTTTCAAAAAAACCTGTATTACAGGTCACCAGGCCCCACTTAGTGGCATTATTAATAACAGGCAGGTAACATGTTTTCTACCAAACATGTTACCTGCCTGTTATTAATAATTGCTAATGTAGGTCGTGTTATAATGCCCGGTTTCTGAGGCACTTTATCTGTGGTTTATCTGTGGTTTATCTATTCATATGCGTACATTTGAATAGATAAACCACAGATAAACCACAGATAAAGTGCCTCAGAAACCGGGCATAAGAGAGCGAGCCTATTGCTATCAACCGGGCATTAATTCAGACTCTGTAGCTGGCACCGAGTGATTCCTGATGGAAAAACCAAAAACACTTTAACCGACCCGGGAATTAATCTCGTGACCTAATGCGACCCACGAGGCAATCAATACAAATATACATATACGCAACAATACTACCAACAATTTTTGCCTTTTATCTCGGACCAAACGAGATCATTAGCCCGGCTCCGAGGTATCTAGAGTCTCCTTCTTTACGATTCCATCGGAGTAATTCCTGTCCGGCGCGTCCTAGTCGCGGGGGTGGGCACCACTTGTCCTAGTAGGCCAGGGCAAGCAGGTGGCGAAGTTCGGATGGGGACCCAGTTCTGCGGGGTATAACGTGGATCCCTTGCCCAGGGTTACGGGTGAAGACCTCAACGGCTTCGTTGGCGGAGTTAGAAACTAACGGTACGGCAATAAAGGCGGAAGAGGCACGTCTCTTGCGGGGGTGAAGGAAGAGTCTTCCAATTCGGCTCTGCAATAGACCTCATCGGTACAGTGGGCGGGTAATGTCGATAGGCAATCAAATCCGGCTTCTGTGGCGATGAAGCAAGGCACACGGTGGAGTGCCTCAAAGGGCGCACGTCAAATCTCTATATTGATATGCGGCCAACCTCCTGCATTCTCAGCTTCCTGTCGGTCGTACCGGTTAACCGGTCCATCGGCATCTGGACCCTGTGAACGAGAGAGTGGATCTGCACCAGCGCAACTGCTTATTCACTTAAATATACTCACGCGCGGATGACTCAGGCTATGTTTTTAAGGATTATGAGACATAAAAGCCCTGCGGCGATCGTGGACTGGTGGTGGGGTCGAGTCTTGGTGGATCATCGGCCTTAGCTGGGACTCGGCACGTAGGCGGTCAGTGGAGAGTGGTCGCTCCTGGACTTGACTGAGGCGGGAGAACAGGTTCGGCAGCACGACTGACGACAAAGCAGCCCTATTTAGGATCGCTCTGCTTTCCCCAATCCGGGGAGGGGCCTAGAAAAGGTGGCCTAAACATAGTCCGTCTCTCTTTCAAATCAGGTGGCAAACCGCAGTCATCTGATCACCAACCTTCTTTGCGGTCGCAAGAAACATAATAAGAATGCCTCAAAAAACTTTATAATAGGAGCATGGAATGTACGTACGCTCTTGGATGATGACTCTAACCTGTGTCCCGAGAGGAAGACTGCCATCGTGGCAAGGGAACTCTCAAGATACAATGTGGATATCGCGGCTGTAAGTGAGACCCATCTTAGTGGTAGTGGAAATCTTTGCGAGCGGGTGGGTGGATATACGTACTATTGGATTGGAAAGCCAGCAGAACAACGAGCGGCTAGCGGTGTTGGCTTCGCAGTGCGTAACAAAATTGCGGCATCCCTAACCCAACTTCCAAAAGGAATAAACGATCGCATAATGACCTTACGCTTGCCCGTTAACGATAATAAGTATATCCACCTAATCAGTATCTACGCACCAACTTTAACAGCTAATGATGATGATAAAGCAAAATTCTATCGGGACCTATCCTGCGTTCTTACAGGAATTCCACCTCAAGACAAAATTGCCCTTTTGGGTGACTTTAATGCACGAGTTGGTACTGATCATGAAGCATGGCGTGGTGTTCTTGGTCGGCATGGAGTTGGGAACTGCAATGCTAATGGCTTGGAGCTCCTCACTCTTTGCGCAGAGTTTGACCTGTGCCTGACTAATACCTTCTTTCGTCTAGCAGCAAAATATAGGACCTCATGGATGCACCCTAGATCCAAGCACTGGCACCTTCTTGATTACATTATTGTACGCAAAAAAGACCTGAATGACGTCTTAATAACAAGAGCTATGCGGGGTGCAGAGTGCTGGTCAGATCATCGACTTATTCGATCGAAGATGCGTCTGAAAGTAAAACCTCCTCGACGCGCAGAACATAAGAAACCGGTGAAAATTTGTGTTGCTCCACTGGTGCACTCTGAAAAACTCAGGCGGGAGCTGGATAATTGCTTCGGCGCCAGGGCAGAGGATGCTACAGAAAATGTTGATGAAGCGTGGCGTTCATATGCCAAACACCTTCATGATAGCGTATCATGTACCATACCAAAACCACAGAAGAAAAACCAGGACTGGTTCGATGACTCGGACGAGGAAATCCGAAAATTGCTTGAGAGTCACAGACTAGAACTTAGATCTCTATCAAACACCGATAGACGAAGATCCATTCAGCGCGAACTGAAGACTAAGATTCGTGATCTAAAAAATCAATGGTGGCTGGATAGAGCAAAAGACCTGCAACTCTGTGCTGACACAAACCAAACGGGCAGATTTTTCGAAGGCCTGAAAACGATTTTCGGACCTAAATCGAGAAAAACGGCACCAATATAAATATACTCGTGACAGGGACTGTAAACTGACAGATCATAAGCAAATCCTGGATAGGTGGGCTGAACATTTCAATGACGTCCTGAATCCCTGCTCACAGACAACTGATTTACCATACATTGAAAATCTTGAATGCCGTCCCGTTAAGGAAGACTTAGCTGATCCACCAACCTTTGATGAATTCATGTCAGCAATCAAAAGATTGAAGAACGCTAAAACACCAGGGGCTGATGGATTACCATCAGAGGTATACAAATATGGTGGTCCACAAATACAAAGTAGGCTCTTCAACTTAGTGCTCAAGGTATGGGCAGCTGAAATTGTACCTCAAGACTGGAGGAATGCCTCCATTTGTAAAATTTATAAGGGTAAAGGTGAGCTATCGGACTGTGGTTCTTACAGAGGCATCTCTCTTCTGTCTTCTGCTGGAAAGGTACTGGCTCATATCATCAATCGCCGTTTAGCAAACCTTGCGGAACAGATACTTCCAGAGACGCAGTGTGGCTTTAGACCTGGCAGAGGAACTGTTGACGGCATTTTCATAGTGAAACAAATTCAGGAGAAAAGCCTTGAACAAAACCGTCCTCTGTACATGTGTTTCGTTGACTTAGAAAAGGCCTTTGACCGCGTGCCGCGCGCTGCTCTTTGGGTAGTGTTGAAAAAAGCTGGTCCTGAAAAATTCGTCAACATGGTTCGTCAGTTTCACGATGGTATGACGGCGCGTGTTCAACATGAAAACGATTTCTCAGACCTAATTAATGTAACCAGCGGTGTGAAGCAAGGTTGTGTCATGGCTCCCACGTTATTTGCACTCTACTTCTCGGCTGTGCTGAATGATGCACTACAGCATAGTGTTGGACAGATTGAACTTAATGTCCGCACTGATAAAAGTGTCTTCGACATCTCGCGCTTCAGGGCAAAGACTAAGACGTCTAGGGTTCCCGTGCTTGACGCACTCTATGCTGATGACGTGTGCCTTTTGGCTGACCGTGTAGAAACTCTCCAGGACTATATTAATAATCTTCAGGCCTCCTGTTCTAGATTTGGACTAGTAATTAGCGTAAAGAAAACCCAAGTTCTAAAGCAACCACCAAGGGGATGTGACGATATCAGCCCAACCGTTAAGCTGCACTCTGAATCATTGGAAGAAGTACCGCATTTTAAATATCTCGGAAGTCAAGTCTCCAACGACAATAGACTGACGTCTGAAATTCCAACACGGATTGCTAGAGCAGCCGCCGCCTTTGGGAAGCTTCACAAGCGTGTGTGGACCTCTCATGACCTGAAACTGCAAACAAAAATATGCGTTTACAAGGCCTTAGTGTTGCCGATACTCACCTACGCCGCGGAAACCTGGTGTCTCTATAGAAGTGACATTAAAAGGCTGGACACTTTCCATCTTCGGTGTCTTCGGTCCATCCTCCGCATAAAATGGCAGGATCGCGTCCCTAACACGGAGGTGTTAAGGCGCACTGGAATGATGGGCATGGAGGCGCTTTTGATTAAGATCCAACTGAGATGGTGTGGTCATATACAGCGCATGGATACCAGTAGACTGCCTAAAACCGCTTTCTACTCAGAGCTCGCCCAAGGAAAACGAGCACAGGGTGGCCAATACTTACGCTACAAGGATGTCCTCAAACGTCACCTTAAGACCTGTGGCATACCCGTTGATCGGTGGCAGGAGCTTGCTCGAAACCGAGAAAGATGGCGCGCCTCAAACCACGAAGCAATTGAAATCTTTGAGGCAAATCGTCTTGAAGGCCTGGACAAGAAGCGACAGATACGCAAAAGTCGCCCAAAACCTTCCTATATGTACACGTACAACGATGATCATCAGCTCTTCTGTTCACGATGTGACCGGGTATTCAAGACCAAGTTTGGTTTTGCTAGTCATCAGAGGGCTCACGAAAGAGAAGACAAGTAGTCTGGGTCGCTGTCGCCGGATACGGTGAAGAGGACTATACCAACAATTTACCAACCTAACAATTTCCACTGCGCATTTTATCAACGCTTCATTTAATCGAGTTTGTCAGTTCCAAACAAAATGGGTGTAGCTGTAATTTAAAACAAACATACTGTTTTTTGTTACCAATAGCGCACATAATCTTGACACAAAGATTGAGCGTTATTGTTGCTGTATTATTTTTAACCTATGAATGCATGATGTAATAAATAGTTTCAATTTTTTTTAATTTAATTTAATTTAAGTTCCTTCAAAAATGAACTGGCACAAATTGATGCAAATAACTATTACCTCATGTGAACTTTGACAATAAAGTTATTTTAACTATTAAAAAGTAAATTATTTTTTAAAAACAAGCTATAAAATACGACATTGGTACTACAAACAAAAAACTGGCCAAGTGCAAATCGGACTTGCACATGAAGGGTTCCGTACCATTGTAGTATATAGATATTGAGGATTTTCCATGTTATTTTAGCACCATAGACTTCTTATAGGTTTTCCTGTAATCTATAAATGTTTAACTAATTTCGGGGGGGGGGGGGGATGGTCGGACAGAGACAGACAGACACACTAGTGATATTATAAGGGTTCTGTTTTTTTCCTTTCAAGGTACGGCACCCTAAAACCACTTAAATCAGTCAACATGCGATCGATGTTGACGTGTTAATTACTAACACTTGAGTAGTTCCAAAAGATTTTTTATGAAGTTGTAACTTGTAACTGATCCATATTTGACTTGTCATTACATCAAGAGGTTTCACCTGCAGCCTGAGATGAACAAACGGGGCGATGCGATGGTTTTCATAATAAATTACAACAAATGTGTCAGAGATTCTTTCTTTCTTTATCGTGTGTTTATATGTCTGGTGTCAGAGTGTTTGCGCCCATGGGCCTCTGACTTGACTTTACATAGAGAAATACATCTGACATGCTGGTTTCCTTACGCTGTTGTCCTTCACTGAAGCAAGCCGAAAAATTAGGGTCTTAGCTTCGAATTTGAGATCTATGACTTGGCAGTCCGACGGTCACACCACTAGACTCTCTGTCTGAAGTTAACTGACTCAATTTTACCTAAAAGACTGACGGTACATCATCATCATCAGTCGACAATGTTCCCACTGTAGGGACTTAGGCCTCCTCTCTAGGGTAAGGATGGGCTATAGCACAGTCAAATCTTCGAAATTTTTGGTTCTGAGACACTCACGATGTTTTTCTTCACTGTTTTGAGAGCAGTGGTGATGAAATAAATTACACAAAGTAATGCACCTGCCTGGATTCAAACCCTCGACTTACTGTTCGTAAGCACTGGACCACTACTGGCGATAACGTCAGTGGTGGCCCAGTGGTTGGATTTATATAAATAAATCCCACTACCTCCACTTGGTAATCGCAAAATGACATTAAAAACTGACAAAATACACCGCAAAACCTGTTTTGTAGTAGACCTAACTGTTTTGTCTTGTTTAGACTATGCTTCAAGAGCTTCAACACAAATATTTTTCGCAATGCACCATAAACCAGTACTTTACCAACCAAGTTATACGTTAATTTCTATAGATTTCGTCCCGCCCTTCGCAATTAACGCTGGCAAATAATTAATTTGCGACGCGACGCCGTGAAATGAGTTCCGACCGGGCTAGACTTAGATTACAACGAGGTTACCTGTAGCGTACCTAGGTTTTAAAGGTAGTACATAACAAGCACCTTTCGGTGCTTGTTATGTACCAGATTAGAGGTAAAAATATCTCTAGGTTAGAATTTGGGTTTAAGTAATAAGTTTAAACTGAGCTTAGTTTTTACTGAAAAAAACTAAATGTGGCACTCGGAGACTGCCGCGGTAAAGCTATTGCATAGCATTTTTTATCAACTTATGCAAATAATTAATTATTTAATTTGACAACCTCAGTTGACAACCTTGTTATTTTCCGTAACCATAGCAACCTGGTTGAAAATTTTCGTTACGGAATTTTTGGATTCGCTCTCCACGCTCAAGGCCCGCGATAGAATAAGCTTTGCAATAGCTTAATAATCTTCGGGAAGTAAGAAAGAAAGCGAAAGTTATTTTCAGGCTTCAGCGTTAGTTTTACACCTAGTTTCTGAACAGTGGGTACATTCGAAGTTGTTGCTAGACAAAGTCACATTCTATCAATGATATCGTTGATATGAAGCATTTTACAGATACATTCAACATGACATTACACACATAACATTATAGACAGTTATTTAGGTATTTATCATCATCATGTAAGTACATGATACTTGAATAAATAAAAAAAACATGGTTCAAAGGTGTACCTAATCATTATCATCATCATCATCAGCCTATAATGTTCCCACTGCAGGGACTCAGGCCTCCTCTCTAGGAGAGGGACGGGCTACAATCTACCACGCGGGCCCAGTGCGGATTGGTAGATGTCACAGGTCTTCGAATTGTTTGGTTAGAACCAAACAATTCGATGCCGGTTACCTCACGATGTTTTCCTTCACCGTTTTGAGATTATGATTATTATACAAAGTAATGCGCCTGACGGGGTTCGAAACCCACGACTCACTGTTCGTAAGTCGGGGCCGCCACCACTGGGCCACCACTGCTGACACCGCTGCTGGTGTACCTAATGCCACAAGGCAATCTCTACCAGACAACATTGTGATGGGTTACAATTTAGTCAATTATTTTAATAAACATCCAAATAATTAACGAGAAACGACTCGAATTCTAATTGAGAGCTACTAATTATTATCAAACTCATTTTAAGAAACAGATTCTTGTTATTTCTGTCAGCCAATCAAAGCCCCTTTGACAACTAGTCAGCATGTATTTTTCTGTACCTGTAAATTGCTTTTTCAAATTAGATACTCAATAATTTCTTAAGAACTTCAATAAAAGAGACCACTGCCAGCACAGAAAATGGCCATCAAGACAATTTTTCTGTCACCCTTTTTCACCTTCAATTTAACGACTACCTACCTACCCCCCCTTGCGCCATCACCTTAAAACTTTTGAACAAAACCTAGGCAATATTAAACACTCCTATCTCCGATAACAGTTACCATTACGATAAGATTAGAGGCCAACGTTAAAAGAAATTTATTATTAGCTAGGTATTACGAACAAACTGTTGGTTAGTTACTCGGCCACAGATGTTCAGCCTCTTTGCTTGTTCCCAGGGTTTGAAAAAAGTCGAGTGTGATTCGAAAAAAAGGAACGTTCGATTCTAAATTCCATATATATTTTTTTTATTAGAAGTGTGGTTCGATTTTTAAAAGAGTTCACACACTTTTGTTTAATGATGCTCAAGTGGGCGCTAATCGCTGGAATTCCTCTTCGGAAAAATTGTTTTTACATTCGTCGGTCCAATTATTGAGCCAGGTTATAGGCTATTCAACATGGCAAATGGAACCTTAGGAACCGAGCAGTGAATGATACAGCGGGACATAGCTATGTTTAAAATAAACTTGAAATGATTCATCAGCTCCTTATTCTACAGTTACAAAAGATATACCTATCAGCAGATACAAGTCATACAGCTGAGTTGAGGGGAGTACCCAGACCGCACGTCCGTAGGTAAAGTCTCAAGGACTAAAGAGGGCATCAACACTAACATGTGTTTGTACAGCTTTGTTATGATGAGTCCTTAGAAAACAATGAACGATCGGGACTTTTTGGAGCATGAAAAGTACCCGATATTTATACCTACTTATTATTATGCCTGTGAGGTTTGATAACGAATACAATACCATTATTCATAAGTGTTATTTTTATTGAACTGAATTATTTTAAATCTAACTGCCTCGTTGGTCTTGTGGTTGCACAACTGCTGAACATGAGGTCCTGGGTTCAATCCCAAGGTCGGGCCAAGTGTTATAGGGTTTTTCCGTTGGGAAATTTGTCTGTAGTAGCCAAGAAGTCTGAATTTGTGCCCGGCTGATGGCAATAGGCTCGCCCCCTAATACATGGGGCTTAAACAAAACTGACAATATGTGGGTATACTATTAGGTACACCGCTGTCTAATCCTTCGGGGATTAAATGCGTGACTTTAAATCCAAATCTACATTTTATATACAAGATATTAACCTCACTTAAAATCACTCTCATAATTATTTAGAACAACTTCAAGGAAGACCTAAATACCGCTATAAGTTGCCAGTGTACAAAGATGAACGTAGAAAAACGGTTGTAATCATTCTTACTTTCTGGGACGAGATACCTGGTCCTGAGAGACGGGACCATTAATCTGCGGGCAAGGTCGGTCTTATGACGTTTTTGCTAGGCTTTTTTTCTGTGAAATAACTGTAGATGTGGAAGAAATTGCTATGATTATGGAGCAAACTATCCATGTGTGTGTTGAGTGGAATAAAACAAAAATCTTTTAAAAATATGTGGTTTCAAAATCAAAAATGCAACAAAAAATCCCAAAATGTGTTTTTGCAGTTTTGGATATAAAAGTTTAACAAAACAAATGTTGTAAATAAAAATATTAACTTAGTTATAATTAATTCATCTGTGAAAATAAGGTCACTTCTAGCCTTAAAAATATCTACTTTTTGATGTTTTACATTTGTTACGTGCAAAAATAACTTGTGTTGATTCGTTAGCTATGAAATGGTATTTTCTCCGACTTCATAAAAAGAAGGAGTGTCTTCATTTAAACTTCTCAAAGGACGATGATCTTTGATTGCTTGTTTATAAAATTTTTTCGTCAATAAAACAAACGTAACAAAAAAAAAACAGAATACCAGCTTAACATATCAAATCAACGTGATACAGTTGTGGTGGAAATCATTTCATCATCATCATCATAATCATCATTCTCAATCTCTTTAGACCAAGGCCTAACATCAACAGCAATATCATTGTCCTTAATTTCATACGAGTCGTACCTATCACAATTTAAACATCGAAATTTGGCGCAATGGCACATAGTAGTGGACTCACAGTAGCTTATATTATAGTCCAGAATTGCACAGATGTATTCACACGTCGATGTCTCGCAGTCCCCTCGTTTTTCCATCAGGAATCTAATAAAATCGGGAATCCTGTATGGTTCTGCAACAAGAACAAGAAATAAGCTTTTGGTCTAATACTTATAGCAACTTAATGGAAAGGATGAACAGGGTTTTTTCAGGTTGAAGTTTTTTTATTAATGAAGGTATTGGACTCCGCTTAGCCATATTCAGTTTGTTAGCTTCGCTATAATGGATGAATTTTTCATTGGACTGCCAAATATGAATCTATGAATGATAACAAAAAAATCTTAATGAATTTGGTTGAAAACTAAAACTGTATCATTGTAATTTTGAAATAAACAAATTTTTTAGCCAGAATAAACCCTCAGTAGTAGTGCATGTATGAAGGGCCACATCTATTTGTTTCATAATTTCACGTCACTTTTGTGTAGCTGTTCATAGAAGATACCTGCTCTACAAATTTCAACAGTGTGATGCTGTATTTAGCTACGAAACCATTAATTGTTACACTAACCTTAGACAAAAGTAGCAAATTCTTAATACATAGTTATAGTTGGTTACTATTTAAAGATAAATAAATTGATCTTAAAGGCGCCAAAAGTCTTCGGATATCGATCGTCCGGAGCAATGGCAATGTCTTTGAGATACACATTCGCCCTCTTTGAACTCGAGCAGTTTGCAAATGTATGAACACGAGGTGGCGATACAGTTCTTTATGAGGAATGGGATATATAATGTTTCAGGAGGTATGACTAGTCCTGGAACAACGAAAAATTCAGATTGGTTTATTATGTAGTAACATTTTGCAAGAAGGAACGGAAGGATATGCTCTGAATATCCTTCCCGGTGGGTGATGGAGCACAGGGCTTCCCTTTGAGTGGGAGTGGGCTGTCGTCCACGTAAAGGTGATGAATAAAAAAATTACACTATGTAATAAAGAATGACAGTTTAAAAGAAGATGTAGTAACAAAAAATGTTCAGTTGTTATGGTCATGTGGAGAGGATGAGTGAAAGGCAACTAACAAAAAGTATTACAAGACAGATGTGAGTGGCAACACCGGGAGTTTACGCCTTAGAAAGACATACACTGACCTTATTGGTGAAGTGTTTCAGAAAGGACTGCAGGTGCGTATGCGTAGTACTCGCAACAGTTGTGCGTGTATGACTAGATAGATGTCATGTATGAATGTGAACGAGGGAGCAGTAGTATGTTAGTGCTTGGCCAGACTGCAAACGCGGGCGCGGGGCGGGCGCGGCGCGACAAACTTAAACGTATGGAACTTCATCTGAGTGTCCATAGTGAGCACGCGGGCGCGGGAAGCGGCGCGGGCTACTTTCCGCGGGGAGCGCACGGGCAACTCGTGCCATAGCTCGTTCATACAAGTGGCCGCAGTGAGTGCGCGGGGCGGCAAGCGATAAACCGCGCGGGAGCGGCGTATCTCAAACTTTAGTCTGCGCCAGATAACCAGATAAATTGGATTTATTTATCTGGTTATCTATTTATAATTATTTATAGAAGTATCCAATTAATTAAAATAACCGAATTTTAAAATTCTTACCAAAAATTTTTTTGCTTTTTTTTGCTTCGGCGAAAGTTGTTGTTATTTTTTATAATATAATTTTCTATATTTTGTAATATGTAGTCAAACGTATCCATTGACATTCTTTTATATTCAAAAAACTTTTGAGGTTGCTCTCGCAATCTTTCATACAGTGTGTAAAATTCTCCTTCATTTTCTCTGGTTAAATTAATTTTATTACTTAACTCCATTTTTCACTTTTAGCATTTGCCATTTAAAGTAAGAATTTTCCAATAAAAACAAGTCTTCGTCAACCATATTATATTTTGACAAACACTGGACGGACAGTTGAACGCGACAACGCTCGGAACGAAATCGCGGTCCACTGCGGACAGGCAAATCGCGCGCGTTCCCGCACCCGCGCCGCTCCCCGCACCGCGCTGCCAGTCTGGCCAAGCACTTAGGATCGTAGCAGGTGGCGTTCTGTGGGTTTTGCATACTCTCATGGGAGATAGGCGTGGCGTGAGTTTATGTATGTATTATTTATTATTAATTCTTGGAATAAATTGATTTTGATATTTTTGACATTGCCTTATTGAAATTCACAACCAGTTTAAGTAATTCTAATGCATATTGACCTACGACGGCAGTAGTGTTAAGAATATAGTGGTTACTTACTGGAATGGTTTACTCTATAAATCCGTGGCATGGGTTTCTGTCTAAGTCGCTCACGTAGCATGACTTTACGCTGCAGATAAGTGCGTTTAAATTCATCCACTAATCCGTTGTTACCCGTGTAGAAATCCAGGTGAGTGTTATTCACTTTATCTGTTGAATTAATTTTAGCTAATACTGCCAACACCATAGCACTTGCAAGAAACACCAGGAGTTTTTTGATATACATTATGATTTTCTCCAAGGATTGGCCTACTATCGCACTAGATCGCGAAAACTGGAAGGTCAAAGGGTGGCCTTTTAATGCAGTGGGACAGTATAAAGACTTATAATAATATAATAATAATAATATTATGACTTCTTGTTACCGGGAGCAGATACAGAATGAAGTAAGTTTTATTTGCTTATGGAGGTAATATAGAACCTCTTTATTATAATTAAAGAACACAATACGCGTTCTATTATGTGTGTTAGTAGAATGGGTGGAATAACTTAACATCACAATTAAAATACTTTCCATGTCGCATAGATGCATTGTGATGCGGAAAATTATCTTAGAATTCTCATCACTGGAGACCGACATTAAAATTTGTGTTTACAGCAGGAGAAAACATGGGGAAAATTCAGTAGGTAGTTTAGTCAAGCATATTGAATTTTTTTTTGGTGGCTAGGAAATCATGAAATAACCCCTTCCGCTCTGGGCAGTGCGGAAGAGAATGTCAGACTTCTACTGACTAAAAACCACCCATTTTCCTTCTTCGTCCTTGTGCCGAGGCCGCGGCATCTCTTTCGACAATCCGCAGCAAGGGCGTCGGCCCTTGCGGGCCCCTTCTATGTTGCTGACTTCTCTTTGAGGCGGGCGTGAAACACGAACGCGCCGTCGACACGGCCTGTCGTCATAAGACGGACGGACTGCGAGCTAGACGGGAAGATCCCCTTAATCTTTTTTTTTTTTATAAAAATCGTAAAGCGGTTCACAGATTACATCTACCTACCAAGTTTCAATTCAATAGTTTCCGAATAAAGTGGCTGTGACATAAGGATGGACAGACAGACATGACGAATCTATAAGTGTTGCTTTTTTTGCCATTTGGCTACGGAACCCTAAAAACGATCACGAACTTTTTTTACACATTGGCAAAAATGTATGAAACCTGGGCTCACCCACCAACAGAGATAAGATCACTTTGAGTATACTTGTACAACACTAAATATAAAGACATAAAGTAAACTCATTTTTGTGAAGAATCCATGGGGTTATTTATTTTGCTATAAATATTTTTCTCCTACCTTATCTAGGCTATAATCCTTCAAAGTAATGCTGTTAAGAAGTTGTAGTTTTTGTTGTTAGACTAGTTTTAATTCCAGGTGCATAGTTACAATTCATATTACGGTTCAAATTATGATTCATATTATAATTCATATAACGATTCATATTATGATTCATATTATAATTCGTATTACGATTCATTTGACGAATTGAGGATTCATATAACTATTCATATTACGATTCATATTACGATTCATATTAAGATTCATATTATGATTCATATAGACGACTGGCCTGTTGGTCTAGTGGTTAGTGACCCTAACTGCTATGCCGGAGGTCGTGGGTTCGATTCCCACCCAGGACAAATGTTTGTGTGATGAGCACGATCATTTGTTCTGTGTCTGGGTGTAATTTATCTATAATATGTATGTATTTAGAAATATATAAGTATGTTTATCAGTTGTCTAGTACCCATAACACAAGCTCTGCTTAGCTTGGGACTAGATGGCGTTGTGTGATAGTTGTGGAATATTATTATTATTATTATATTATGATTCATATTACGATTCATATGACGATTCATATTACGATTCATATAATGATTCATATTCTGATTCATATTATGATTCATATTACAATTCATAGTACGATTCATATTACAATTCATACTACGATTCATACTACGATTCATATTATGATTCATATTCTAATTCATATTATGATTTAAATTTCGATCGTTTCCACAGGAGTGGGAAGTTTCGCAGATACTCATGGTGCATAAACCAGGCAAACCAGCTAATGTGGTGACATCCTATAGACCTATCAGCTTACTACTTCCGGATCAAGTGCAATTCGAGTTTTAGCTCTAGAGGAGCTTGCTATTTTTACCCGACTACGGCGAAGCCAAAAGGAAGGGTAATGATTTTGGCAGTCTATGTATGTATGTATGTATGTTCCACCGTAGCGCCTAAACTACTGAACGGATTTTAATAAATTAGGTGTCAATAGATTCGTAAAAATAGCACGCCCGAAAGCACCTACTGCATTCTCAGTCAAGAGAATATACCAAATCTTTATCATGACACTGCCCCTGACCTAGGAATCGAACCCAGGACGTATGTACAGCAGTCGCGCTTGGGACCACTAGCCCAACGAGGCATTATATCAGGTCATATTATCTTGTTTAAAGCCATAGGTACTGGCAACTGGACTCATCCCAGTAATAAAAGTTAATTTTTGTCTTGCGGCCTAGCTCTATTCTGCCTCCTGCTCATTGTAGAGGGAATTTGATATAATTTATTTTCTTTGTTGGTGTTTTCTAATTAATCCAAGACAGTTGAATCGTTTCAACGGAATCCGTCAAGCTTCTTTGTCTCGTCACATATCTTGTTTGCGCCACTGTTGATTCTGGGTCTCAGCAGTTGCAGTGATTGGGAATAGGGAATAGTGTGGTGGAATTGTCCAAAAACTAACAAATAACTAGTCAAATTTAGTATGTCTATTATTAGGTTAGTGCAGGTGGTGGATTACCATAATAATAATAGTCTTCATCTCACCTCATCACTGTCTGTTTCGGCGAAAGCGGGGTTCTCCAAGTTATTTTTAGTATTAGGTATTTATTATATCCTTTATTTATTTCTTTACAAACTTAATACATTAATCTGTAGCCCACCGTTACCGGGAACAGGGTTCAAGCTAGCAGGGCCAGGGCTCCAGAGAAAGGAACCTCCTAACAATACGAGCCGTGTCCAGGAATACTGCTTTCTGTATCAAGCCCTTGATCCAGCTCCCTAACGAGAGCCTCCTCAGGTGTTGGTCGAGGCTCTTGGCATTTGAGCCGACTGAATTTGGCTGAAACGACTATCGGCACAATGATCGCTGAATTCACACCCCAAGAACCAAGTCAAGATACTTGATTTGCTTATCTTTCTCGGCTTTCACGAGGTTCTCGTCATGCCGGACCGTTATGTCAACAATCATTACGCGCCGCTCTGATCGATCCACCGATGTCAATGATTATGGATTGATCCCAGTACAGTGTGATATTGCTATTTTTGGGAACTTGGTCGTGCACTTATTTGTAGAACGGCACTTACGATTCCACAAGACTTGTGGGGTTCTTTAAAGGAAATTGTCCGCACACTCGTTCAAACACTTTAATGTTAATATTCACAGCACAGATAATCGCATACAGTAAAAAGTAGCAGGAAGTTATACCATAGATAAGACACTATATAGTTATACAATAAAAACTATAAGACTCGAATGCGGAGGACGCGGTCCGTCAAGCTAAGCGCACGCGTATTGTCCCTTGCCGGCGGGGCGGGGGGGGCAAGACGCACTTGTTAGGTTGGCGGCCTTTGGCTGCACCCACGTTAACCAACCTAACGGCGCTACACGATTCGGGAGTACGAGGCTTTTTAGCCGGTGCGCGTTACATCCTCCTCCTCCAAGTCACGACATCGGCCCGAGAGTGATTTGGCATAAAAAACTTAAGAGCGCGCCTTCCCTTTTGATTTACGCGGCCGACCTCGTAGGCGGCGAGGTTGGATCGGCTCTATAGTGTCAGTTTGGTTACTAACTAGTGATGTAAGGTCGGAAACATGGTAACGGCCTAACAACTGACCCTGACTATCGATCAACTCGTAGGTCGTGGGGCTAATGGACTTATTAACGGTGTACGGTCCATCTCTCTGAGGCATAAACTTTCGGGTTAAACCTTTCGGCGCATTACTAAGAGAATGAGTGGTTAGTAAAACTTGGTCACCAACCTGAAAAACTGGAGATTGGCGTCGGGAGGCGTCAGCATACTCTTTTCTAAGGTCTTGGCGTCTTTCGACCCGATCTCGTATTTCCTTCAAAGAGTCTACAAATTTTGACAAGTATGGGGTAGCCTGGGGTACATACGTTTCCTTATCCAAGATTGCACGCATATCATGCTGTGCATCAAAGGGTGTCCGCATTTCGCGGCCATACGTCATGTACGCTGGTGTTAGTCCCGTGGTCGAACAAGTAGCAGTGTTGAGGGCGAACCGTACCTGTGATAAGAATTGGGGCCAACCGCGATGCTCATTCTTGACCAGCATTGCCAGTTGGATCTTCAGGTCCCGGTTCTTCCTTTCGGCTGGGTTGGCCTCAGGATGATAGAGTGGTATCAGGTTCTGCTTGACACCGAATAGAAACATGCATTGTTGCATCACTGCAGATATGAACTGCACTCCATTGTCAGAAATGACACGCCTGGGAAAACCATATCTAAGAAAATACTCTTCGATCATGATTTTAGCACATACCTCGGCTGTAGCCTCCTTGAGGGCGTATAACTCCACCCACCGAGTTGCAGTATCCTCAATAAGGAATACCCACTTTTCGCCTGTTTCAGCTTCTGGTAGGGGGCCGAACAGATCAACAGCCAGTACTTCACCCCTTTGCTGTAGAATAGGTGTCTGCAAAAGACCGGCGGGCTTTTGATTGGAGAACTTGTACCTCTGGCAGTCGACACAATTCTTTAAGTAGTCTGTAACGTACTTACGCATACCTGTGAAGTAGTATCGCTGTCTGATACGATCAATTGTACGATCTACTCCTTGGTGGCCAGCAGTAGGGGCGTTATGGAACTCATCCATAACATCATTAAGCATGGATACGGGAATTACCAATTGCGGCTCCTCAGATTCTGAGTCAGGAGCGAGACGATAGAGGACACCCTGGTCCATAAGGTAGCCGCGCTCTAACCAGCGAGTCGAAGACAGAAGGTCAGTGGTCTTTTCTATATCATTGATGATCTTACTCACCTCAGGATCATCCAGCTGAGCAGCTCGCAAATCAGCTGGACTCTTGCGTGGTACATCTATGATCACCGAACAAATCCCGCAGCCTTCTTGAGATGACTCATTGCAGTTAGGTCGGCTAAGTGCATCGGCTATGACGTTTACCTTTCCAGGGGTATACTCGTATTTTATGTCAAAAGCTTGTAATTTAAGGGCCCAGCGCATTAACCTGCCACTGGGAGACTTTAAGGTCAGTAACCACCTCAGTGGTTGATGGTCACTACGCAGGATCACTGGGTGACCCTCAATGTATGGGCGATATTTTTCTACGGCCCAGACCACAGCGAGGGCTTCTCGTTCGGTAGTTGAGTACTTACGTTCAGCAGAAGTCAGCAAACGACTGGAGTACTCAATAGGGTGCAAGTCGTTACCTTCACCTTGCAGGAGGACGGCACCCAAAGCGTAATTACTGGCATCTGTATGAATAATAAAAGGTTTACTGTGGTCTGCCTGTACGAGGACTGGTGCTGTAATGAGCTTCTTCTTTAGCTCATTGAAAGCTCGCCGCTGGTCCTCGTTCCAAGCCCATGGTTCATTTTTCTTGGTTAGCTTGGTGAGCGGTTGAGCTATTTCAGAAAACCCTGGCACAAACTTCCTGAACCACGAACAGGTTTGTAGGAAGGATTTCAGGTGTTTGAGATTGGTTGGCTCATTCATCTGCTGAATAGCCTGCACCTTGGATTCATCAGGCATTATACCCTTGGGAGTAATAAGATGGCCTAAGTACTTAACTTGGTTACAGGCAAAATTGCACTTGTCCCTGTTTGCACGCAACCCAAAAACACGTAGGCGGTTGAACACAGCATCCAGGTCTTCCAGGTGCTTCCGGAACGGCCCATCCGACAGGACCAGCAGATCATCTAAATAGACTAATAATGTAACGTCCTTCAAGGCACTACCAGATCGAAATCGGTCCATTAACCTCTGGAAAGTGGCGGGAGCGTTCTTAAGGCCGAACGGCATGCGAATAAAACGGTACGTACCAAATGGTGACACGAACGCTGTCTTGTCCCTGTCTGCTGGTGATACGATCACCTGCCAGTAGCCTGACCGGAGATCTATGGTACTCATGTACCCTTCCCTCCTGGTAGCGTGAAGAAGATCCTCTATGACCGGCAAAGGGTAAGTATCGCTTTTAGTAACGGCATTAAGTCGACGATAGTCGACGCAGAACCTAGTAGAGCCATCCTTCTTAGGGATGAGGAGAGCGGGTGCGGCCCACGCCGACTCACACTCCTCAATAACCCCATCCTTCAGCATCTTGTTGATCTCGGCCTCCATCGCGGCCCTCTTCGCGGGCGTAAGGCGGTAAGGTGGCACGGCTATAGGCGCGTGACCTTCCGTATCAATATGATGCACGGCATAGCTAGTAGCCTCTCCTCCTAGACGGAAGGCATCTTCATGGCGTTTAAGTAAATCAGTGAGCTGCTGGCGTTCCTCACAGGTAAGCAACAAACCTTCGTCAGCCCTTAACAACATACTCGTAGAAGACACTGAGATTGGGTTGGGCTGTGACGTTGGTTCACCCTCATACTCAAGCGGGTAAGTCTGCGTGCACCCAGAAAAGTGCCAGGAGGAAGCAGAAAAATCAATAACCATACCTGTAGCGTTGAGGAAGTCGATACCAAGAAGAGTGTCATTGTTATCAGCATCCGGAAAAATCACGAAGTCCACTCGAACACTTTTGTCCACAGAGACAATGACATCCACGCTTGCCACCAGCACTTCACATGAACGAACAATACCATCAGCCAGCTTCACGTTAACCTGCTTGGAACCAAAGGTAAGTCCATTTTCTTTAAATATTTTATAAAGTTTATGTCCCGCTATGGAGCACTTAGCAGCTGTATCAATGAGAGCCATACCCCGTAAACCAAGAACCTGAATACTGAGTACGGGCCTCTGCTGCTTTGAACGTGCAGTCGTGGTCGGCAGAACATGTGACGCAGAGAGAGGGACCGCTGAGGTAACACCACCACAGATAGTAGTCACCGTAGGGTCGGCGCAAAATGAAGAAACTACTGAAGGCGTGTTAAACTGGTCAACGTTTGAGCCGCACAATCCACGAGTCGAGACGATAACAGGTGAGTTTACCCTAATAGGTGAGTGATTATCATTATGAACGATAACCGGCACATCTACCCTATCAGGTGAGTCACTATTATTATTATGAACGGTAACCGGCACATCTACCCTAACAGGTGCACTATTATTATTATGAACAGTAACCGGCACATCTACCCTAACAGATGAGTCAACAGAATTACCTGACTGTATACATAAACTATCAAATGTTTGACAGTCACAACATAAATTATTAATAATGCATTCACATGGTTGTGATTGTAAAGTTTGTAAACACAGCGATGAACAATAACCTCTAGAATGCGCCTCGCGCTTTTGTTTATTTAGATTTAGATGAACCCTATTACTACAATCTCTGGCAATATTATGACTTGCAGTGTTAACAGAGAATGTAGGAGGAATAATGTGTTTGTCACTTACCAAATCTGACGAATAAGTTTCGATCGTAACAGATGAAAATGACAGGTTATTGTTACATTTAGCACATTGCGACCTCATAACTCCTTTCGCTCCGCAACCATAACAACATAAGGACTTATCATTACCACCGCTCTTATTACTTAATTTATTACACTCGTCACGCACGTGTCCATATTGTTTACAATACACACATCTAGGTTTCGTATGTTGATTCGACGCACTATCACGATCGTTAGAAACCGTACTCGACGTCGCTGCTGGTGCTGCGCTGCCCGCGCTCGACGTCGCTGGCGCTGTGGAGCGGCGCGGCTGTGGCGCGGGTGCCCGCGCCATGCTGGTGGGGCCGGCGCCGCCGCCGTTGCTCGCTGACTTTGTGAAGCGGCCGCTGGATGGCGGGCCGGGCTGCGGCTGCGTCTGAGTACGCGTTTCGGAAACTTCGATGTCAATGGAACGGGCGAGGCGAAGCATGCCCGAGAAGTTCGTGAAGTCTTCCCTCCTCAGGTGTTTTCTTATCCGTGCGTCAAGTAGGCCGTACACCATATCGACTTGCGCTTTGTCAGTTATTTCGTTGGCGGGAATTTTTGACAGCAATGCACGGCATTTAGCGACGAACACGTCCGTATTTTGATCGCCTTGTCTTTGTTGAAACAATTCAATGTATATACGGTGCGGGGGTCTTTTGTCACCGTAGGTATTGATTAATGATTTTATGGCATCATCCCATGTTTGAATTTCCTTTTTCACTCCCTGGTACCAAATTGCGGCGTTATTCGTGAGCAACATTGAGAGGCCCCTGAGGGCGTTTTCCTCTGAGACGTTAGCGCAGTCCTTGTAACTCTGAATGGCGTCTATGAAGGCGTCCACAGACTCGTCGGCGTCACCGCCGAACCGGGCGGTGCAGTGCGTGAAGGTGCCGCTGCCGACGGCGGAGTTGGGAACTGGAGACGGCGGCGGTTGGCGACTGATGACTTTCTCTAACAGGCGCTCGAACGCTTCCGTTTGGGATTGCTGCATGGCGGCCATCATGGCGGCCACTTGTCCTGATGAGAAACTTGCAGCGTCGTCGCCGTCGATCTCGGCCTCATCGCCTGAGAGCGCTGCTGCCCGATCTCCGCGCGTCCGCGGCATGGTGATGGCGGACACACGCGAATAACGATTACGATTATTGAGTGTTGGTATTCACAGGTATTGAGTTCAAACGAGCACTATTATCGCGGCACGTTGGGCAGCCACTTGTGGGGTTCTTTAAAGGAAATTGTCCGCACACTCGTTCAAACACTTTAATGTTAATATTCACAGCACAGATAATCGCATACAGTAAAAAGTAGCAGGAAGTTATACCATAGATAAGACACTATATAGTTATACAATAAAAACTATAAGACTCGAATGCGGAGGACGCGGTCCGTCAAGCTAAGCGCACGCGTATTGTCCCTTGCCGGCGGGGCGGGGGGGGCAAGACGCACTTGTTAGGTTGGCGGCCTTTGGCTGCACCCACGTTAACCAACCTAACGGCGCTACACGATTCGGGAGTACGAGGCTTTTTAGCCGGTGCGCGTTACAATAGTATTTTAGAGCATGTTGCTGAGTGATAATCCTGGCTACAAGGTTGTGTCTTTGCAAGTAGAAGAAAAGAAGATGGTACATACTATTAGTACTATTTATTATTATAGCTAGCCCATATTTTCCCACTGTTGGACAAAGGCCATTTAGTATTATGGTTCAATAAAAAAAATATTTTGGAAAACTCATTTATTTCGAAAATGAGGTCACTTAGTTATAATAATAATAATAATAAATCATTTATTTGCATAAAAACATGGTATACATTGGCCACACAACAATCACTTTGTATTGTTTTTTATAAACATATTATAATAATATGTACTTTATTATTCTCAGACTTAGGAAGGATATAACTACATATATACGAAGACTTCCACGTTGATGATTTCATTACAATATGTGCTTCATCCTCACTCATCGCGCCACCCGATTCTATTGTCCTTACTAATTTTGTAAAAGAAAATGTAGTTATATGACTCCAAACGATAAATCTTGTATCTTCATTGAAGAGAGCGTCAAAATTTAAACCACCGATGAAGAACAGAGATGTAGTTGTCAAGAGACGTAATGTCTTCTGAAACAAGATAAAATATTTGGGTTTTTGTATCGAATAAGCCAAAAGTTTTGTTTGCTTAAGTTACTGATACTGAAAGCCTGTGACATTCCACTGCTGGAAAAAGACCTCTCTAAAACTTCCAAATTATTATAGAATGAAGTAAATTATCAGCTCCTGTAACCCAAAAACAAATAGGAACGTCCGTAGATTATTTACCAGCCTCGTCCACTTTATACTCTTTTAATGGTTCTTGCGGGAAATCAATCCATGGTTCTTCAATGTTAAATACACCCTGGGGTGCCTCATCATCAGCCTCTTGCTCACCAACATAATCAGTATACACTTCACGTTTAGCTCCATGAAAACCATCATCTTCATCGGATGGAGTTACATTGCCATGTGCTACCAACATCAAGGTACTTGCCAAAACCACCAGGAATTTCATTTTGATATGGATACGACTTTCTTTTATTAAAACCAGTAACTATATGATGTCACTAATAATGGTTGGAGTTTTATATCGGTGGAGTGATGCTGAATGGTAGCTAATACAATACGCATTATCACCATGAATAAAGAAAGGTGTTATGATAAAAACCTGATTCATGACTCCATGATCGTGGATTACGTATTGGAATGTCCACTATTAGTATCTGAAAATAAAAGTCTGTTTAGGTTTCACCTACGACGCGACGTATGTCAACAGGGTCATATCTACTGGCCGAACACTTACTGTGCTCCGGTTTGAAGGCACTCAGGAAAACAGACCAGGAGTTTCATTTTGATACGACTTTCTTTTACCAGAAATAGAATAATATTATAATTATAAATGATTTCCAGGTTCTTTTTAATACTGAATGTATGGTAAACGGTTGTGTGGTGGTTGACATGAAATACAAGACATGATGCATCAAGGATTACGAATTGTGACTTTGACTGAATTATTCGAAAATCTGATTGAATAAAAAAAAGTAGTTAAAAAACTAAAAAACCCGACTGAAAAAACCGAATTAAGCAAAAAAAAAATAGGTAAAAAAACTTTTTAAGTTAAACGGGTTTATGTTAAACATACATTGCAATGTTTAAGATAAATGTACTAAAAACCAAAAAATAATAAAATAGATACAGTCGTGGGAAAAAACCGTGGGGCACGTCAATTCGGAACTGTCGTGCTGCGGAAATTACAATTGACGTGCCCCACGGTTTTTTCCCACGACTGTATCTATTTTATTATTTTTTGGTTTTTAGTACATTTATCTTAAACATTGCAATGTATGTTTAACATAAAACCGTTTAACTTAAAAAGTTTTTTTACCTATTTTATTTTCTAGTTTTTAGCCGCCATCGTGGATTTTAATTTTATATAGTATATTGTATTCTGCTTGTTGAGCCCTTTCATTTGATACCCATATTGATGGGATTAATAAAACATAAATTATCCGCCATTTTGTAGCGGCGGCCATCTTGAATTTATAATGATAATGAATAAACATAAATGTATTGTCACCAAAATCCAAAATGTATACAAAATTTCAGATTAATCGATTGACAGGAAGAGGGTGAAATTTGAATTACTAAATTTGATCCAAGAATAAAACAAACGGGGTGAGCTAAATAAAACCGTTTAACAAGCACATTTTAAATCACACAAAACTTGGAAGCAGGCGGGGTTCATTTGAATATTAAATTATGAAATGAAAATAGAATGGACCCCGCCTGCTTCCAAGTTTTGTGTGATTTAAAATGTGCTTGTTTTTTGCTTTTCGGTTTTTTCAGTCGGGTTTTTTAGTTTTTTAACTACTTTTTTTTTATTTCCATCTTTTTAGTTCTTTTGTGATTGTCCTTTCGTTGGTCGCGTAAAATATCCAAAAGATTTAACTTTTGTTCTTGTTTATAGGATTTGACACTTTGAATTTCTTTTAAACATATAAGTATTATATATTTTTGTAATCTCCTTTTAAAACCCTTCATTTTGATACCTTACTCGATGGTATAGAAAAATCTTTTTTTTTTCAACTTAGCGATTTTGCCCCCAAAATCCAACATTTTTCTTTGTTTTTAATTTTAATATAGCCTATATACACTCGCGCCATCAAGACGAATCTAACGACGTATGTTTCATTCAAATCCCTTCATCCGTTTAGGAGTTATGAGGGAACAAAGAAACGGACATACATACATACACGTCAAACACATAAATAACCCTCCTTTTGGGCTTCGCCGCAGTCGGGTAACAAACACATAACCCTCCTTTTGGGCTTCGCCGCAGTCGGGTAAAAAGGGTGTAAAATTCCGTTTGATTCTAAAGTTTACGCTTACTTCTTGTCTTCACAAGCAAGCAAGAGCATAACTCTGAAACATTAACTGGCTTACCAAATGAGGTTTTCAAAGATTACTTGTAAATATAGTCTTGGGCTAGTGCATCACTAAAAAAAAAGGATTGACAACAATGAGTAATTATTGAAATAAGAAGTAGTTTTTGCAACCAATTTAACCGACCAGCCACCATTGACCCATTCGTGACAGTTTGATGGCAATAGGCTCGCCCCCCTATTACATGGGATTTAAATGAAACTGGTCAATTATGGATTGCACTATAAGTACTAGGTACACCACTGTCTAACCTATGGGGATACAGGCGTGATGTTATGTTAACTACGTTAATCAATTTCAGAATTTAGTAATGCCCTTTGTGTGTCTAATACCGCTTTAAAAGCTTCTGTATCAAAATTGTTGTCTATGAATCAATTCTGAAATTGATTCATCAACAACAGATAATACGGATAGGTACGCAATCCTTGTTCTCAAATATTGCACATACCTAGTACTTGACATCGGGGGTTTTAATCCTTATCTTGAGTATTATCACCACCACTACAAATATCATTGTAACTATTCAGTATAAATAGTTAATTGAAACAATTTATAATTACACTTCTATTGTAACTTTCTCCAGTAAAAGAAAGACGTATATCAAAATGAAATTCCTAGTCGTTTTTTTAAGTGCCTTGGTGCTGGTTGCATACGGCAAAGACACTTCATCAGAAGAGGAGGATACTAGTGTTTATGCAGTTCAATCCGAAGTCGTTGCTGATTATTCTGCTGTTCCTGGAGTAGAGGCAGGTGGACTCCAAGATGTGTTCGAAGGAGTTCCAGTAGATCAAGCGTTTGGTGCTGAAGTAGAACCCAGGGCTGCTCCCTTACAAGAGCCTGCACCTGGTAAGTAATCACTAATATCTTTCTATGTTCTGACGTTTTTTATTGTGTATTACTATTTCGACGGGTTTTATTTATTTTAGTATCTACCTACCTACCTATTCGCTGTTTTTTGTTATTGGAATGATGGCAGAAGATATTGATTCTTGGTAGAGGCAACTATAGCAAAAACTTCCTTCTCCTGAACCAAAGACATTCAAATATGACTATAGACGGGACAAGAAGACAATCAATTGTTTTTAGGATTATAACTTTACTTTAATTACCTCCATGATATATTGAGTTTTGGCATAATCCGTGACATTTCCCTCAAAACAATTCGTTTCCCAGAAACCATGTTTGCGTAGGGCTATTAGTTTGATGTCCAGAACGCTTGTTTGACTTCTTTGTGAAGGATCCGTTTACACCCAGCATTTAGTTTGGGGTCACCCTGCAAGGTTTACATACAATATTCATATATTTCCTCTTGTTACAGAAATCGTCCCGGCCCCTGGATCAGGCGTTTACATCCCTATCAAGGCAAGGGTCTGCACAAATGCTGCGTGTGCTAACGTTTGCCAGCGGCTTGGCTTCAGATATGGATTCTGTATCTCCCTTGACACTTGCTACTGCTCCAACTAAGAACATGTTTGATACTTCAATGACAATTACGAGTATTGGGAATTGTAAAAATATGGTTTCGATACCGCAAGTTTGTTAGAAAATTGTTTGTTTATTGCTTACTTTACTATTTATGTAAAAATACAATGATCATGTATTATTAGATTCTATAAGATATGTAAACGTTTTTGATTAAAATAAAACAGTTATTTGTATTACTGTCTTTATACTTCCTTGGAAATTTTGTTGTATATAATTTACAAACATATTTGCAAGTTTCCACAAAACATAGAAATTACTGACACCTCTGCCAAAACAGAGGTCATCAATAATACACATTTCACAGTCATAACAATCAAGATAAGTTTATGTTTTATCTGATTATGTTGTGAGCCTATTGCCTAGGCACAATTCTTGGTTCCGTTCCGGATCTGCTACTGAGATCTTCCTGATGGACAAACCCAGTAACACTTTACCTTATCCAGAAATCAAGGCGGTTGCTGTGTGTGAATGAAGTCCTGAGTTCATTCCAGGTCATATAAAGTAGTATTAGACACCGTTTTAGGCTTTCACGGTTCATAACTATATTTAAAATGTCACTTACGGGATATCTTCCGTGATTATTATTTGTTTTGAGTTCCCGATATTTCGACGCTGTTGCAAGCGCCATGATCGCGGGTTAACCGGAGAATGCGGGTGGATGGAAAAAATTGTTAGGAGCAGACGAATCTGTCTACCCTCTTTCTTTGTCTTTTATTACGTGCACTACTGGAACTCGACACTCCAGTTAACCCGCGATCATGGCGCTTGCAACAGCGTCGAAATATCAGGAACTCAAAACAAATAATAACCACGGAAGATATCCCGTAAGTGACATTTTAAGTAGTATTAGATTTTCCCATCAGGTACGAAGTCAGTTTTTGTGCCCGGTTGATCACAATACACTCGCCCTCTATTACATGGGACTCAAACAGAACTGGCAAAATGTAGGTGTACTAATGGGTACACCTCCGTCTAACCTTTCGGGGATTACAAACATCTTCTTCTTTACGTGTCGATGAGCTCAAATTGTATTAGACCAGTATGTAGCTACCTGCACAGCTCTATCATTTGCTTCTAGCAAATCTTGACAGGAGCAAGTGGTTATGCAGGATGAGCAGGATTTTTTGGGAAATGGGCTTGCTCTTGACTTCAATCTTGCCCTAAGGGCAGAGATGACCGTCGGGGCTGTGGTTTGTCAAAAGGTTAACGCGGCTTCGTCACAAGGGCGAAGAAGGAATATGGGTTTGGTTTTTAGTCAGTAGAAGTCTGACACTCCCCTTCGCTCTGCCCAAGAGCGGGGGGGGTTATTCGATGATTTTCCACCCACAAAAAAAAAAAAAAAAAAGGGCAGAGATGATGTCGACGATGGAACGACCTTACCCAGAAGAAGCCTGTTTACTCGCGACTCAAACAGATTAGGCACTCAGGCAGGGAATTCCACTCCTTGGCTGTGCGCATAATAAAGGACTTAGCAAAACGCTTCGTTCGAATGTGTGGAACGTCGACTGGGTATCGGTGGTAACCTGCAGTACGTCTAGTCTCCCGATGGAAGAAGGGAGATGGTGGAATCAGCTCGTGGAGCTCCTGCGCACACTCTCCGAAGTACAGTCTGTAGAAGATCGACAGACATGCGACTTGACGACGGACGGTGGGCCAGGCTATGTAGCTTGACAACCAGCTTATCGTCACCAATTAGCCTCCTGGTTCTGCGCTCTACAGGGTCAAGTGTGGCAAGTTGGTATTTGGCTGAGCCATCCCAAAGGTGACAGCAATACTCCATCCCGGACCGGACTTGAGCTTTATATAATACTGAAAGCTGTCCAGGCTTGAAGTACCGCTTAACCTTGTTTAAGATGGATAGGAGGAGACGCATATCTTAAAGATTAACCCCCGTGATTTCAAGAAAGTGAAAATTTTTTTTTTTATGGCGATTGATTCAAAGTGCTTTTTATTTTCTATCACAAATTATAATAAAGTGTTAAAAAATTTAGTGTCCGATTATGAGTGCACCCACGAAGAGGCTGATACACGCCTCATTTTCCATTTTTGGGGGTATGAGGAGCAGGGTGTAAAGCTCCTCATCCCCCGTTGAAAAGGGAGGATCCTCCGACCGGACGGGTGTTGTGTCCAGCGGGCTAACTGCCCGACATATGTAAGTCGGGAACTCCTATATAGGCTTATGTCGCGGATAAAGTTGATAGCGCGATGTAGGATTTCTGTCAATCGTTGTTAGTACGCAGGTATTGCGATAGATGTCGCTAGTCGCCACATCACTCCCCTCCGAGACCGGAGGTCGAAAGCAGGTTAAGTCTTGGCGCTTGTCAGCCAGTGGAAGGTTCCAGTGAGTCGGAACCGGATGCCGCATAGTTCACGGTGAGTCGGAACTGTCTGCGGTGATGCCCCAGTGAGTCGGGGTGATGCTGCATATTAGCTCCAGTGAGTCGGAGTGATGCAGTGCTTGCCGTGGTGCTGCATATTAGCTCCAGTGAGTCGGAGTGTGCAGTGCTGCGTAGTGGCTGGCTGCTGCGTCGACCAGGAGAGAAGTGCGTCTCTGCTTGCTGACCGGCCGAAGTGCAGTGTGCTGTGCCAAAGTCGCTGATGAGGCTGGGGGTGATGTCCAGGAATGCGTTTCCGCTGCATGCTGGTGGACAGGATACCCCATGAAGCCGTGGCTGCTGGCTGACGGTATGACTCGCTGCTCGAAGGCGAAGGGGAAGTGGTGACGACGTCTGAAGTAGTTGCACGAAGGCTGCGCTGACGTTCATGCTCGGGGTCACCAGTTTGGGGGGGTAGAGGAACAGGGTGTAAAGCTCCTCATCCCCCATTGAAAAGGGAGGATCCTCCGACCGGACGGGTGTTGTGTCCGGCGGGCTAACTGCCCGACAGTTGTAAGTCGGGAACTCCTATATAGGCTTATGTCGCGGATAAAGTTGATAGCGCGATGTAGGATTTCTGTCAATCGTTGTTAGTACGCAGGTGTTGCGATAGATGTCGCTAGTCGCCACAATACGTTGGATTGACCCGGGTATGAGATAGATATCGTATCGTCATCTAGGATACATGATATTTTCATTTGTATTGATATTTTCGATCGATACTCATATTCATCGTCGCTACTCATTAAAATTCCCTTTTTAAAACTAGAATTTTTTTATGAACCCACGTCACCCCGGGCTAGGAATTTCTCCTGTAATTTGGGTGTGTTTACAAACATTTCAACTCATATTCAGAAACAGCCACACCTGGAACAACTACCTACTATACCGTATCGACACGCAGCGCAGTAGCTAGTCGCTCAGCCACTGCGCGAACAGAGCCGTCAAAAATTAAAAGAATTATTTCGTAATTCTTTTGTGTCACACTTTTTCTTTTATTTAAATAGAGTGATCACGCAATTTAAGACAATGTAGAAAATGCATTGTTAACCGTTTGGGGTTTAAACTCTAGAGCCGTGGTCTGAGTGCCCACTTGGTAATTCAGGAAATCCCCAAACGGTTAGTCATCTCTTCACGTGACCAGAGAGAATCTTTAACCAAAGAATCAACATTGCCATCCAACGCGGCAATGTTGCCCTTCTGTAGTTTTCTGCAGTTTTCCTGTTGACAGCGATGTAATTTTCATCCTTTTTGATAGGGGAGAGTCGTACAGTACCGTCACGTTAAGTTTTATGCAGGATAAAATAAAAAGGCCTCGGGTTGTATGTAAAATATCAGCTAAAATGTATTAAGGCATTCAAGTGCTGTAAATAAAAACAATAAAATACTATTATATTCAGAAAATATCAACTTTATTAATAAAATACGAAGAGTATGGAAAATCAACTCAAAGAAAATTGGCATCCAGTACCGGCCAGCATAAAAATGATCATTTATACCAAACAAAAATCACAAGTGTATTGATTTTTTAGCTCTGATATATTTGCACAAGCCTCACGGACCCGAACCTTGCAGTTTCCACAATGAATCCCATCATCTTCATGAGTGAATCTCATGAAGATGATGGGATGGGAGGCACAAAGGACAAATTGTTTCTACCTCGCTCGGTTTATGAGGAGGACTCCGGTATTTTTTTTCTTATCTTTTGCTGTAAAAAAAAAATAAAAATAAATGAAATGAAATAAAAACTTTTAAAAATAAATCTACATAGTAGACGGTACTGGAGGACAATTTTGTGGCCGGTACTGTAGGAAAGGATTTTTTTTTATATGCGGCCTTTGAAAATAATATACAAATGAATAGTGAAATTAAACATATTTTATAATAGCCATATAGGTAATCAATACATACCAGGTTTAACTTATTTTGAAGTCGTTCAAAAAACTACTGTAATCAACCACTGAACTTTAGTTGTGTAGCGTGCGGTCACCATGCGCAACACAAATCGGCGTGCTGTCAGTAAACGTGTCGCGACAGGGAGCCACCCCGCGGGGCTTAAGCTTGTAAGAACGCATTCCTTTAATGGCAAAATTCAGATCAGCGCCATCACTTATAGAATCCTGTAAACTCTAACTGGCCGGTACTGGATGCCGGCCGGTACTGTACGACTCTCCCCTACTTGCACATATTCATTATATACAAGCATTTGTGTTTGTATGTGTGATTAGTTCATTTTTTTTTGTAGGTAACTCGACGTATTCCTTGCAGGATACCATGGTAAGGTTAAAATGTAACAAATTAAGCCACTAAATGTTCCCCCAAAATTCAGTAGTTTTTGAGTTATTTAGATTTTTGCTACGGGAAATCCCAGTTTAACTACTGTTGTACCTGTACAGAATCAAAAACAATTTTCGTAATGTAGTCCATGACTTTGTATTACGTTTTAGACTTTTTAAGACAGCCAATAAGACAATGTACAAATGTACAAATTACTATAAAATATCCTTGTCTTATCAGCTATCTAAAAAGTATAAAACCTAAAACAAAGTCATGGACTACATTACGAAAATCGTTTTTGATTTAGTACAGGCACAGTGGTAAATCTGGGATATCTCTGTAGAAAAAAATAAACATATTTTTTTTAATCCTACACCAATACCTTTGTATCTTTGTATCGATTCAACAGATCGAAGTAGGTACATAAATCGCATATTGTTGATCGATACTATAAAGTCAATACGGTACCTAATTCATCATCATCTCCCTGCCCTTGACCCATATTACTTGGGGTCAGTGCAACACGTTTTTTTCTTCATTCTCCTGTGTCATCTGTCGACCTATATTTACTCCTTTTGCTTTCATAATATCATTCTTCAAGTACGGTACCTAGTTAGTATAAAAAAATATGAAAATAACTTTCTTTCAAGCTTGCGTATCTAACTGATTATTTGGAGTTGATTTCACTTACAAAGTGTATTCATCAAATAAAAACGAAAATGTCTTAAAAGGATTTTTATTTCAATTATAACATAATTTCATTACATGTAACCATAAACATATCATACACATAAACAAGAGACAATAATTATGTATTGCATTTTTTCAATATCACACTTTAACCGTTTTCTTCCTTTCATTAATAAAAATTCCCAACACTGCCCAAAAACTGAGAGATTTTAACATTGATTTTAAAACTTTAGTTGTTAGGTGTAGCACTGACATGTGTTGGCGTTTGTACATTTGCCAGATACGAAGCCAAGCTTATAGCAGAGATTGTAACAAACACCGTGTTTACAGGCCCTCGCAACTATTGGGATGTAAACGCCAGCTTTAAGAGCACCTGCTGAAACAAAAGAAAACAATAGTATTAAATATAACCCTTGCAAGATGACCCCTAGTAATACCTATATACATGATTTATGATAAGAAACACATCGTTTTAAATCAGTTTTTTTTAGATGTATGAAAAGGATCGATATTTTAGAGTGAGTAAATAAGTTCTATTATATGGTTTGCTCAATAAAACAGATCTAAACGTGCGTTCATATTTACGGTTCATAGATATTTAATCTATCCTGAGGAGGTGGATTACAAGTTTCAAGAACAGAATTAAATGTAAGTGGTTACTACTAACCGAGTTCAGGCTCTTGTGAGGCACCAACCATGGGTTCTACTTCTTCAGAAAAAACATCCTGAGGTCCTACACCACCAGCCTCTTGCCCAACGAATAAAGCAGCTTTGCCTTGCGCCACCAGCACCAAGGCACTCAGGAAAACGACCAGGAGTTTCATTTTAATGTACGACTTTCTTTTACCGAAAAGAGTTAGAAGAGTTGGAAATTGTAATTATAAATGATTTCAAAGTTGAAGTATTTATACTGAATGGATACAATGATTGTGGTGATGGCATTGACACCAAAGATAAGAATTAAAACCCCCGATATATCAATCCTCGATCCACCGTGTTGCAACTAAGTGCAACATGATCGATCAAGGATTGCCAAACCAAACATTACATTTCTTTTCGAATCGATGACTCTGATTTTGTCTGACTGACGACAGACTTAGCGACTTGTTTGAGGCACACGATAGAGTTGCCTAGATAACTCGATCACACACACCACACATGTTGATTGTCGCCACATAAGCGACAAACCAACATTGGGGGAAAAAAGGGCACTCAACCTACCCCGCCTGCGGCCAGTAACAGCATGCCAAGTACGGACCAGGTTGATGACGAGGGCTTCACTAAGGTGGTGGCGGTGGTGGTGGTGGTGGTGGTGGTTGTGGTGGTAAGGTGGTGGTGGTGGTGGTGGTGGTAAGGTGGTGGTGGTGGTGGTGGCGGAACTTGTGCGGTACCGCACCGACTGGGCCCAACATGTTGCTGCGCCCTGCTGTGCCTACGACGCAGCTGTACATTTCGCGTCTGCATCACTCCACAAAGATTGAGGAAGTGGTGCAGTACCTCAAAGTGAAGACCAACTGGACTCTGAGGGTCGAAAGGTTGGAATCGCGCCACAACATCAACTTCAAGTCATTTGTGGTGCGTGTTCCAACCCAACATCTCCAGACCTGTTTGCAGGAAGACTTTTGGCCGAAAGGTGTCGTTTTCCGTCGTTTCCGAGGACGGCTACGCGACACCTCGCAGCGAAACATGACGCCGACGTTGCGTGTTTAGTTAAAATTTTAAGTTATGGTTTTACTGTTTTATATGTATTAGTTTGTTATTATTGTTTTAAATTATTGTGTGTATTTTATGTATGGGCCTTATAGATGCCTGAAATAAAATGATTATTATTATTATTATTAATATGTCAAAAATGATTAGGTATTGTTAAGAAACTGGTTTTGTCTCTAAAAAATGCAAAAAAATTATATAAATAGGGAATGCAAGAATTTTTGTAAATTTTGGTACTTCGCAATGTTTCTGATTGAAAATAAAGAGCTTTTCATATCAACTTTTCATTTTTAGAGGGATGGGTTATAATCCACCACGCTTGCCCATTACGAGTTGGCAGATGTCACATGTCTTCAAATTGTTTGGTTCTCAGACATGCCAGTTTCCTTATGATTATTCGGTTATTTCACCAAAAAAAAAATTCAGGAGAAAGCAGATGCTGATGATGGTGATACACGGTTATTATGAAGTAACAGATCATCATCCGCTCTGCCATTTCTCAACAATGTTGACGTCGACTTCCAGTTTAACCGGATACAGCTGAATACCAGCATTTTACATGAAGTGCCTGCCCATCTGACCTCAATTCAGTTTGCACTGAGTAAAACGAAACCCTTTGGTAAGACTGGTCAACAGACTTGGGTTTGGACCCAAGAGCTAGTTCATCCATTTTATCCTCATGAATATTCAACATAACATCACGCCTGTAATCGTCGTAGGCTTAGGCTGTTACTAATACCCACATTTCTCCAGTTATGTTTTAGTCCCATTTAATAAGAGGTGAACCTATTGCCAAGAAACGGACCCAAATCTGTGGTTGCTGCTGAGAAATTTCTGTTGGAAAAAACCAATAGCACTGAACATTCCCTCTGAATTTTTGCTTTGTAGAGTCATGACGTCATTCATCTGCGACAAGGCACGTTCAATAAAAACACATATAAAACATTTTATTATTTCTTTTATTCGAATCACAACCGTTTCATTATAAACCACGACAAATTTACATTCACATTGATTTTGTTAATATACAAGACATTTCTTTAAACGTAATCCAGAAAAACCCGGATGCATCACAAGAACTTTGTACAGTTCCTGTTTGTAAAATTACTTATCATAAACACTTTTGCAGAAAGACATGAATATTATTTAATAGCACTGGCAGGTGGTGGCGGAGATACAGATGCCGTTTTTAAAGCCGAGCAGATTGCAAATTTGCAGACACGCGGAGTTGGTACAGGCCCTCGCTACCATTGGGATGTACACGGTATCAGGAACCTGGACATTGAACACTGGAAAAAGAGAAAATAATAAGTAGTATTAAAACCTCCTTCCAAAACATATTAAAACAAGGGCATCCTGTGTGCAGCTAAGAAGTGGAAATCCTTATTGCGGGGCACTCAATATCGTGTCTGGGTGCCCTGTTGTTTGTTCACTACAGAAACTGATGGACGCTACCGAAAGCGCTAAACTAGTCGTGCAGTTCTGGGCCGACCAATTTGGATTGCCATCAATACGCCAAAAAGGAAACTTTCTGATTACCATAATCTAGGAGTGTTAAAGTATTGAGTAAATAGATCCTTCTAGACAAGCTTCCATCATCGTATACCATCAGGAGATGTCGTGCACAAACACTCTGCTGTTACTTTCTCTAAGTCACCAATCGGACTGTTTCTTCAGACATTCTTCGACCATTCTGCATTCCTGTCCATTTTTGCTGACTGGTACAAACTACATACTTCTTACAAGGCAAGGCAATCAATAATGAAATTGAAATCCTTGGATCACTAACCCGTTATAACATTTATCTGCATTGTGACCGTCTATGTATGCAGAATTAATCCTACGAGACATAACAGGAAAATATTTTTGTGATTATATTTATGATGGAACATCACGACAATCGAATATTATTTATCAAACAACGCAACATTTCAATTATTTTCGTCAACAGTGCTGCATCTTCAGTTTCTATCAGGTAAGATAATGGACAAACATTCTGTCTTAGCTGCTTCCTCTAAGTCGCCAATCTACTTGCCTTCAATCAACCTACATATTTGCCCTCTGGTGAATAAAAACTTCTCTCAATGACTGTGTCCTGTGTCCAGTCTAACCGGATGCAGCTAAATATCAGTATTTTACATAGAACTACTGCCTATGTGACCACCACAACCCAGTTAAAACTGGGTAATACGATACCCTTTGGTAAGACTAGTTGTCAGACTTTCAGATCACTGACTACCTGCAACGACTGCCAAAGATCTATAAATGGCAACCGGGACCAACAGCTTATCGTGCTTTTTAAAAAAAAAGTCAATCACTTACACTGCTTCATCACAACTGTGCAATAATTTATCCTATATGACAGATTTGGAAAACAATTTTCATGATTACTTACTTAGCGCCTCTTGAATAGAGTTTTGTAGCTCCGCACCAGCAGCTGCAAGCTCGTTAAATGGAATAGCCCTTTGTTGGCCCGCACTAGCAGCCGCAGGTTCATCTACTGCTGGAACTCCTGCAGCGACCGCTCCCGGGGATGGTACACCGCCAGCCTCTTGCCCAGCATCAGCAACACCAAAACCGTCAACTACTTTAACCTCGCCATTGGATGGAGCAGCTTCACCCTGTGCTACCAGCACCAAGACACTTACGAAAATCAAGAGTTTCATTTTGATAGCCGACTGTATTCTATTGAGACGAGTTGCGAAATGATCTATTTCTTGTATTGATTACAATTATAAATAGTTTTAATGCGCTTTTATATCTAGTGATTGCAACTACGCCGTATTTTCTCGAGGATAGTGCAATGTTGATGCACTTAAGATTGTGATAACCCTTGAAGAAGTTGGTGCATAATTCATCATATATTGTGCAAGGAATTATTGACTCTATTGGAAATGGCATTTGCCGTTTCTTGTTCGAAAACTTGGTAAGTTTATTGAGCTCGCCTGTAGTCATGATAGCATAGTAGTAGCAGTGCATGCGTATCTCTCATTGTACGGAAATCCATACAAAGCGACGTCAAGTTATACTGGAAAAGTGTAGCTTGATCTGTCACCGTGTGTACTGTGTTGTAGTTATTTAAATACGAAAATTTGACAAAGGTGTACCTAATAATACACACACGTGTGTACGTACACGTGTGTGTATTATTAGGTACACCTTTGTCAAATACGTGCGTAGTAGTAGTACGTGCATACGTGTTTTGTTCGAGTCGCGAGTCTATTGCCATTTATCGGGTACAAATCAATACACCACACATATTCGATGGTCATAGGTTGACAGCACGTAACTGCATTATGTCAAATTTTACAGGAGAGAGAAAAAACTGTATAATTTCGAAAATAAGTTGAAATAAAATAAAACAAAAAAGTAGTTGGTAGATAGTCGAATTATTTATTGAAATAATTAAAAAAATGTAATTACCACATAGGTTTTTTACTAAATAATCAATAATAAAACAGTTACGAGTAAACAATGTTAAAAAATCCTCACTATTTACGTGTTACGAGCAGTCAACAGTTACTTACGTGGTGTCAATTTAAAAAAAAACAATGTTTCATTAGATTAGATGTGCGGAAAATTATCGTAAAAAGAGAGATAACATAACGCCTGTAATCCCCGAAGGGTTAGGCAAAGGTGTTCGTCTAATAGAACCTGTGAATAGAACACCCACATCTCGCCAGTTATGTTTTTTATGTCCCGTGTAATAGGGGGCGAGCCTATAGCGATCAACACAAATCCAGACTACGTGACTGTTACTGATAAATTCCTGATGTAGAAAGCCAACATGCTCAGCAGTCGTGCTTGCGACCACTAGACCAACGAGGCAGTCACGACAGCCGAAAGACGTCCACTGCTGGACATAGGCCTCCCCTAAGTGTCGCCACATTGACCGGTCCCGTGCGTCTTGCATTCAGCGGATCCCAGCAACCTTCACCAGGTCATCGGTCCACCTAGTGGGAGGCCTTCCAACGCAACGTCTTCCAGTTCACGGTCGCCACTCCAGCACTTTCTGGCCCCATCGGCCATCCGTTCTGCGAGCAATGTGCCCTGCCCACTGCCACTTAAGTTTGGCAATTCTTCGGGCTACGTCTGTAACCTTGGTTCTCATGCGGATGTCATCATTTCTGATTCGATCACATAAGGAAACTCCGAGCATAGCCTTCTTCATTGTCCTTTGGGTGACTTTAAGCCTTCTGATGAGGCCCATTGTGAGCGATCACGTTTCGGTCTCGTATGATAATCTTTGGTAACACACACTTTCGTCTTGAGACACTGCGGTAAGTTGGACGAGAAGACCCAGCTTCCCCGCTACTTCAACGCTGCGCTGCCCAGCCGAGTCGGAGTCGATGATTGACCTCTTTCTCAAAGTTAGACCTACCTAACTGGACCGTTTGTCCCAGGTAGACATAGTCGTCTACAACTTCGAGTGTAGTCTTCGATCTTAATGTTAATGTTACATGGGCATTCAACAGAACTTGATTTTGTCCATGTTCATTTTAAGACTCACTCTTTCGGAAGCTCTACTGAGTTCATTGAGCATTGTACTGAGGTCCTCTATGGTCTCAGCCATGCAACTACACCTATCATCGGCAAACCGACGGTGAGTGATGTACTCGCCATTGACGTTGATGCCTAGTCCTCTCCAGTCCAGAAACTTGAAGATATGCTCCAGTACAGCGGTGAACAGCTTCGGAGATATGACGTCTCCCTGTCTCACACCTACTACTTATAAAATATGGTTTTATTATGATTACGAGTATTACCTCAAATATTGTTGAAATGTTGATTAACTCAATAGTTCTTATTAATTGTATTACCTACATTAAGGTACGGATGATAGAATGGCTTAAAATTTCATTAGTGAGGTTTTATTGACCATTTTACGTTAAAAAAAATAAAAAAAATTACCAATATACCTTTTAGGACACTTTTCGGAAATAAATAGACGTATTTAACGTGCTAATTAAACATAAAACTATTTTAAAACAATTAAAACTTGCACTGTAATCTTACTCTGTCAGTTAATTCTTGCGAACTATATTTGCGTTGACATCTCGTAACTCGCGCGCTAGTGAGGGCAAGTTGATACCTGTTAGCTGTGAGTTGTCAATTGTGGCATAAATTGTTCGAATGACATTTTTTGTAAATTACGAGTTAGCAATGGAAAGATTCGGCGTTTAATTTAAAAAATTTTGGTGTATAAAACTCATTTTGTGAAAAAGTGTGGGTTACGAGCTGTCAACCTATGACCATCGATATATACTACTGAAAAAAATCTAGCAGAATATCCCTAGTTTTTTACCCGGGAATAGAACCCAGGACGTCATGATCACTCTCGCTTGCCTTCACTAGACAAACGAAGCAGTAAATTTTCGATTTTGTTTTTTTTTCCGCCATCCAATCCAAGGCCGGCCACTACGGGCACGCCACAATAGTGGCGGTAAGCCCCCTCTTTAAGGAGTGGCTGGAGAGTCGCCACGGTGCTCTCTCCTTCCGTCTGACGCAGGTCCTCACCGGACACGGTTGTTTCGGGAGGTTTCTGCACCGAATCAGGCGAGAGGAAACGCCCGGATGCTATACCATCGTAAAGATCGGCCGGAGAGCACGGTGGAGTACACCGTGGAGGTTGAGTGGTGGTTGGTGGAGGTGCCCAGCTTGGGCGGAGCCCCGCCGTGTTCTAGTAGCGGCGATTGGCGTGGCGACCAATTTTATTTTACCACTTTGACGGCGTAAGTCATTTTTATATACATGCCCAATTTAAGCTTTCTAGTACTAAGAGTCTTTAAGATATAGTGCGGACGGATGGACCGACAGACAGACGGACATGGCGAAACTGTAAGGGTTCCACGTTGACTACGGAACCCTAAAAAACCTCATCTAGCAACACCTATCCTTTTCTGTCGCTAAGAACCGTCATTTGCTAGAGCGAAACATCTTAACCATCCTTTGGCTTTGCCGTAGTCGGGTAAAAACCAAAGCTGCCACCTCGTCGATGCTGCCGCGTGTGAAAGCTTACCCGCTCTAATGATGGCTCTGACTACTTCTGACTTCTGAGCTACAGAAAAGGATAGGAGCATAGGAAAGTGCGATTCCTTGCTGCTACATGAGGTTCTACCCTGAATCGTTGTGTCCCGTCCCGAAACCTGACATTTTGCGCAAGAGTTCTTTATGGATCTCTTCGAGAAAATACATAAGTGAAAAAGGGAACATTTTTTTTTTCTTTGCCTATATTTTCCACTGCAGGCCTGCCTACTAATATTTTCCATAGCACTAAGGGCTGATTTTTAAAAAATCACCCCCTAATGTGATTAAATAGGGGTTGGGAGATTGTAGAGAAGTTATCTTACAGACGGGAAACGCCACCAAACACGTGGCTTTTATAATTATAACGAAACACGAACTTGTTTATTGATCCAATCACCCAGTAACAGCAGTATTCATTTTAAAATCAATGTAGTAACGGTTTAAAAGCATTTTGCAAAATAATACGTTACGGTTCAAAAGCCAACTGCGTTTCAGTAATGAAATTCATTGATTAAATTTTATAGTTAAAGCTTTCCAGTGCCTGATTTTAATACCAGATTTGCAGTATATGTCAGGACATGTTAAAAAGTTTTGGTTAATTAATTAGACTTTTTCCTCATTTAATATAGTATCAGTCACCATTATACATTATTTTTAAAACAAACAAATACATTGTTGGAGGCTATTTGTTTGGTTTAAAAAAAGATAGAACAATAATACAATTATTATAGTAAAATATAAACACGTCTTATTATTCTTCAATATCACTGTCGGGTCGTGGGGCTTTCTGTATTTTAGATGAGATTCTGGACCGCGGTCCCTATCCCGAAAGCCCCAGGACCCTCGCTGTTATCCGAAAACGTGTCCAGAAGGCTGCCAGCATTGCTACGTTGAATGACATGGCAGTGGAATGATGTTTAAAAATTAAGTAAATCTGTACTGTTTGATTCATTGGATTATCGTAATTAATATGACATATTGACAACCGATTCATACCTAGTTTTTCCAAAGTTAGTTCATTTAACAAAGTAAAATGTTATGCAATGCAGCAGTAGGTGCTGTCGAACGTGAACGCCAAGTTCAAAATATTGCAGATTATTTTTGATATACCTATCGGCGTTTCGTGTTTATTTTGCCCATATATTAGTATCAGCTGGTTCAATAAATACACATTATTTGAGTTATGATCCAACGGATTCGTGATAGAACGGCATGGACTTCAAAACAAATTAATGTTTCAAACGTGTGTTTACTGCGCGCCCGAGAAATTTTAATTACATCGGAAAACGAAAATTTTCCTAAAATGTTTGTGGAAAGGGAAATAATAAGTTAAGGGTTTCGAATTCGAATTTAAAGGCCTACACTAATATGTAATAACCTTTACTTAATTCATAGATGGTCAACTAATGTTTGTGAAGACTAGATTCTGGCATAATTTGACTGCAAATATTCGTAGAAACAAGAGTCGGAAAACGTAGAGGAGCTCGTGGCTAATAACAGTCACTCATAAAAATCTTCGGGATAAGCCGCGCTTTCCAAGGTTGGCCTGTGGATGGGTGACCATCCTTAACATGCCGAGTCGTAACAAGTAGCCAATGACTCGACAGTCTAACAACCAGTCTTACCAAGGAGTACCATATTACCCAGAGCTGAATTGTGGATGTCAGATAAGAGCTTATACTACCTCAAACGCGAGTTACTAAAATACATGTCATCGTTCTGATTTTTTTGCCAAATAATTCTACAAGCAACATACTAAAATCATAGTGTTTTACTTTTTTAGTCCAATCAATTGTTTTTTTTGTAAATCGCAAAATACCACTAATTTCGCACTATTCGGCCGCAGCGAAAGACGTAACAACCGTTTTGTAGTGCAAGCTGAGTAGAACTTTATTCTAACAGTATTTCAAGCGAAGTTTGAACCACCACAAATAGGGTTGCTAATCTGAGGTAGCATACGCTCAGTCGCTCCAAGTAAAGAACTAATCCTTAGCTGCATCTGGTTATACTGGAAGCCGACCACAGCAGTTGGAAACATGCTAGCCAGATGATGATGAAGAGTCGCTAAACGAACAGTTATATTGTAGGAATCGGGCAACAGATATCCATTTCCATCAATTTCCTTTACTTACTCGACCCTAACTTCGGAAATCGATGTCTAATCTCGTCAACCTCACAATTGAAGGACAGGTAATCAATTATCCCTAAAACGATACAAATAGGTACCTATTGAGAACCCTTTCCCTAGCGGATATTTGTTCTCGATTAGACACATTAATTAGTGTACGAGTAACCAACGATTGATGAAGTGAAATTCATTTTAACCGATTTCATTTTAGGCAGAGAGCTGTATAGTTTAAAAGATAGACTATTATTTTTGCTGGTAATCGACTGTGTGTAATCGATTTAGTCGATTACGTGCTAAATATAATAGGATTGTTTTAAAAACATTCTATGTGTCTTGAATTCTTGATAAGCCATAAAAATAACGGGCGAAATATTTGCCCACTCAAGTATACATCTACCACGAACCGGAATTATATGGGGTAATGTTTTATGTTCTACTTATTTGCAGCACAGTTTTTCAAACGTCAACACGGGGTTTTATTCAAAAACAAAATGTTTGACACCACTTCAGACACTGAAACGAACTGATACAGCTGCTAAAACTTGGTGTAGGTAAGAATGAGGTAAGATAACAAATCAATCATCATTAATCGCAATGTTTGGTAATAATAATAATCCATAGCCTCACCGGTAAACAAGATAAACAAAATGAAGTAACCCATCCTTCAGATCTACTGTAAATATTTTATCTATTAAGCTAAGCAGATTTTTCATTTAAAATTGATCGCTAGTAAATTTTGCTTCAATTTAACTTCAATATTTATTTTGTTAACTTTTGATTTGCACAAACACGATTTAAATGAAAGTTTTTATTTGTAAACATTTAGAATTTAGGATCTTTGCTTGCTAGTTTTATTTGTTTGCTAATGAAAGATTAAAATTTTCTAATAGTATTTGGGGATTGCACCGAATTTACTTAGAACGTAATTATACGAGGGGCGCGGGCGCACAGAACTGACAAGTGTGACAAAAAGATCGCCAACGAATTTGATAACCTACTCCTTTTTGAAGTCGGTTAAAAAGGGAAGCGTACACCAGCAGTGAGTGATTCTTGATGATAATTGAATTAAGAATCATTTAAGTGCTTAAAATATAGGTGTTACCAGATTTACAAATGGTGGTTTAGGGACAAACCATATTTTGACTTTTTTAGGGCATGCTTTTTTGCATGTTATTTGGCTTTTTCCATCAGGAATTTATCAGTAACAGCCACGGAGTCTGGATTTGTGCCCGGTTGATGGCAATAGGCTCGCCCCCTATTACATGGGACTTAAAAACATAACTTACGAAATTTGACTCCGGTAATTATTTAAATCGCGTAATTATGAAACGCGAACGGCTTTTTGTTTTAATGAAACTTGGTTTGTTTGAGAAGTGGGTAGTTTGATGTGGGTGTACTATTAGGTACACCTCTGCCTAACCCTTCGGGGATTACAGGCGTGATGTTATGTGTTATGTAGGGCATGCAAATATAATTGTAGTTTAATAAATATTTAATTAAAACAATAGGTACACATTTTAATTAAACAATAACTGAAAGCTAATAAAACTTATTTTTTTCTAAAGCTAATAAAACTTAATTTTTAATACACACAACTAATAATACACTCTTTTTTTTGTTGGTAGGTGTGAATTTATCAAATATGACTCCTCCGTCTCCGGGTGGAGGGGAAGGGAGTGTCAGACTTCTACTGACTAAATACCACCCATGTTCCGGGGCCGCGGTATATCTTTCGAACAACCAGCAGCCCCGGATACAACCATACCCTCAGAGATAATTCATTAAAATTAAATTTTATGTTGCACAAATTCCTGAAGGCTGTAGAAACAAAAGGCAGCTTACTGGAATGCTTCTACTACTATTGTTTCCTTATAAACGGATGTCAAGATATGTCTAGGACAAACTACTCAAGGAAGGCTACGTGAGAAATTCACAGTGTTTTACCTACGTACTTAAATGAGTAATCAACCAGCACGCAACGTTCAAGACGTGTTCCATGTAATGTACTGTACTGATAGCCAATTTCCTGTTTTGAAGTTTTATAATACTTCTGTAATAAGTAAATATAGAATCTAACGGTCGCGTAAGATTCTATGTATAGTATTTACTTACCTATTAAATATTAATACAGAGACAACGGGGTTTTTTTTTGACTGCCTCATTGGTCTAGTGGCCGCAAGCACGACTACTGCTGAGCACGAGTTCCTGGGTTCGATTCCCGGGTCGGGCAAAGTGTTATTGGGATTTTCCATCAAGAATTTCTCAGTAGCAACCATGGAGTCTGAACATGTGCCCGGTTGATGGCAATAGGTTCGCCCCCTATACCATGGGACTTAAACATAACTTGCAAATGTGGGTATACTATTAGGTACATCTCTGTCTAACACCAGTGACAACAGGTGTGATGTTATGTTACTAATATACAGAGCTGTGCGGTACTTTTGGCGGTACCTACTTGTGTGGCCATTTTGGTTTTTAGATACAATTTCCACAGACAATTTCATAAATGCTTACTGACAGTAGCGAAGCGCCCTCCTGGCAAGTTTAATGAACACTGAAACACTATATTAACCAAAATTATTTTGATAATTACTGTTCTTACAACGACATATACGCCAAGCAACACCTAAAAACCACAAACAAATAGTACTTATTTCACGAGAGGTACAAAATGAACATCACAAATTGCAATATTTGCCGAGTATGAACTCCGAGGACGTGAGAGCTCGACTGTCAACCCCGTCCTGTAATTAAGGGTGATATTAATACAGAACTACTGAGCGCATGCCGCCGCGGAGGTATTCCGATATTGCGAAGCCGTATTGGTGATCGCTCAAGAGTCAAGCGATACGGAATATTCGACATAGCTCCGAGATCATTATACTCGCTTTCTTTGTTCATTACTA
This sequence comes from Diarsia mendica, assembly GCA_949316265.1. Taxonomy (NCBI): domain Eukaryota; kingdom Metazoa; phylum Arthropoda; class Insecta; order Lepidoptera; family Noctuidae; genus Diarsia; species Diarsia mendica. The sequence goes on along the minus strand of OX438896.1, from coordinate 18,710,438 downwards.
TGTGTCACGAATAAAAGGACGGTGTTTATCTATGTATTCGGTACTTGGGCTTATCTCTGCGTTCTTTTGGTAAACAACTTTTGTGAAAGTGCCTACTTATAAGGTACTTGGATAAGAGAGCTATATTGATTTGTGTTGTGTTGCTCTTTCGTTTTTGTTTACGTCGTTTATTAAACGTAAGTGTGCTCGTGAATAAGCACTTAAGTGACCGCTTGAATAGCCCTTTTTTTCTAATGCAGTATAAGGCGGCCAACTCCTTCGGTACAAAGATGTGCTTAAGCACCACATGAAACGATGTGACCTAGACACGTCACAATGGGAGGCTATGGCAGCGGACCGGTCACTGTGGAGGCATACCGTGAGCACTAAGGTGTTTGAGTTTGAAAGGCGACGTAGAGAAGAGCTCGATGCTAAACGTGACGAGCTTAAGGCCCGACCACCCGCGGCCATCCAATACAATTACGTCGGAGGGGTGCTGACTTGCAGTGAATGTGGACGCACTTTCACGGCAAAAATTGGCTAGGTATGTCAGTCACCAGAGAGCACACCAGCGATGCTCTTAATAGGCAGATCCAAGTCGCTGTGGCCGAAATCGGTCGGGATCATAATTATATGTATATATGTATATATATAAATTGTTTAGTGGATTTGTGTCCGGTTGATGATATTAGACTCACTCTCTATTACATGGGGCTTAAACATAACAGACAAAATGTTGGTTGGTGTCTTCGATCAATAATTATTGATCGAAGGTTGGTGTACTGTTATGTACACCTCTGTTTAGCCCTTTGGGGATTCCAAGCGTGATGTCATGTTATATTATCAATTGTTTAGTCTATGGTAAGTATTGCTATGTTTCAACTTATGTTATCAATTGTTTAGTCTATGCCTCTATGGCATTGCCCTGTGTCAAGTTCCAGGCTCATGATAATTATAAACAAACACGCTGACTACCGAATATTTTAACTGCCACCAACAGAGCTCAACCAGGACATAGCTTAGCTGGTAATAACGATTCTACTAATACAAAAATATGGACAATAACGTCACTCATAAATAAAATAACGTGAGAGTTATGAACAAGTGGAAAATCCAGAGTTATGATATCCGAAAATTGAGATCTCGATTTATGTTTGCAGTTGTTATTAGTGCTAGGTTCAGCTAGAGTCGGCTAAATTATTGCATGAAAGCTCATTGTTGTGTTTTGTGCAACCTTTTTGCGTAACATACCTACCTACACTTTTCACAATCGCTTTCAGTATTGTTTACTGCCCGTGGTCCACCCGTCTAGTCAACCTGGGTGTACCACGGGAAAATATTTGTGAAATTATCAATACAGTTATTATGTTCGGACAAAAGAGGGGAAAACTTTATTCTACTCCAGATATTTCATAAGAAAATATTCTAGATTTGAGCCCGGTTGTTGGCTGAAGACACGCCTCCTATTACATTTTGAACTTAAACATAGCAGGTAAAATGTGTGTTTGTACTAAACGGTACACCTCTGTCAAACCCGTCGGAAATTACAGGCTTGATGTTATATTTTATTAAAATAATGCATATTCTTGTAGTATGCCTTTTTTATCACTCCCTCTATGTTTTCCTCCGTCTCTCTATGCTCAGAGGTTTTAAAACAACAGAATCAGCGCTATTGTCTATAATTTTTCGTATTCCAAATTCAAAGTGTGTTTTCATGAGCAAGGACCAAAATTAAACGTGTTTAGGAGTCCGACAGTCGTTTTCAAATGCAAAGCGTGTTCATTCCTCGCTAATTGTATTGTAATAATTAGCAGCCCTTGTGATGATCATTTTAATGATAGCGTTTTGTCTCAAATTAAGTACTTTGTTCAGAAATTATGAGCCTTGACGTTTTTAAAACAGAGATCTTTGTGCGCAATTTTTACTTAAGCAGCTGTTTTTAGTTCGTGTAGTATGTGTATTATGTACAGTATCTACCTATGTGAAAATATAATCAAATCTTGTAAAAATGTTAGGTAGAGTTTTAGGTAGAGTTTTTAGAATTCAACATAACATAACATGACGCCTGCTATCCCCAAAGGGTTAGGGCTCCCACACATAAACACGATACGCCGTCGCGTCATACAACGATGCGGCGTCGATTCACGATACGACGTCGTGTCGTGGAAATCTACGATAAGCATCGTAAAAAAACACGACATCGTGACGTAATGTGCCACGCACGATACACGGCACGATACCGTCGATACAGAGGGGTGGTGTTTTAGTTTATTCCGAAAAATGGACCGCTCTAGACGCATTCTGAAAAGAATATTTAAATGTTTTTGAAATAAATGTTAATTGGTTCATTAAAGTAACAAGACAACTGCTCAGGATTGCATCGTGTTTATGTGTGTAATAGAACACCGACATGTCGCCAGTTATGTTTTAGTTCCATGTAATAGGGGGCGAACCTATTGCCATTAACCGAGCAAAATTCCAGATTCCAGCTGGCAAAACCCAAAAGCAATATGCCCGACCTGGTAATCGAATACAGAATCGAATCCCGCTAGGCCAACGTGGCAGTTTAGAATTAGACCACTCTTTGTACACCATTTCATTCACGTCCATGATTTTGAATAAGCTCATACATTTAAAGGCTAACCCACACGACACAATTCGAATAGGTACACACACGGGTATACTCAACTGACAAACCTTCCAACTGCTGATCAAACACTAGAAAACCATTTCGATCACCTACTGCGCTATAAATAACATGAATGGACTGGCAAATTTACGTGCTGCCCGCTAAAATAGGGATAGCGTAGGAATTTCATAGAATGGCGTAGTAGCAGGGAGTACAGTCGAACAAGCTAATAAGTATACAGCCAGCTAACTTGCATTTACTTTTAAGATTTTACAGATACATTTAGCGACTGATGTTAAATGGTACAGCGTTTGACATCAGTCGCTTAATGCGAAACGCTTTATAAAACAAAATTGCAATCAATATTTTCAGTGTACATACTAGAATTATAAAGATTGAATTGATTGAAGAAGACTGTACCTAATACATAAGTCTTAACCCGGTTTAAGGCTGCCTGTCCACCGGAGCGGAGCGAGGCAGCGGAGCGGAGAAACGGAGAAATATTAACCAATAGGATTGCACACTGGGACCGGAGCGGAGATTTTGTGCAGTCCTATTGGTTAATATTTCTCCGTTTCTCCGCTCCGCTGCCTCGCTCCGCTCCGGTGGACAGGCAGCCTAATGACGTACATGTCAACCTGTCTAGACGTAGCAGACAAAGTGATTTGTAAATTGATATTGATCTCTATATCTATAGTAGTGTAGGTATATTCTTGAAACCAGCCATCGTTAGGTATCAGTTTTTCTATAGACTGATGCTAAACTTGGAGTAGAGATTGTTTCCAGATATATTTTAGTACAAATAATATATTATTTTGACTAAAGAGTTCATTAGAATTTAATCAAGGTGTCCCACAGGGGCTGGATTTGCAGTAGCGATAGAGCTAATTCATCCGCCTAATTAAAGAGAAAATGAAAAGAGTATTTGCCAAACAGGACCACAGAAAAAAACCAAACATCTTTGTCTATAAGTCTGGCACACACACGAATAAATATCTCTCACATGAAGCTGACAGATAAACGGGTATCGAGGGCCGATAGTACCCTAATAAATAAAATGCGAGAAAAATCGCTGGCAAGACGAGAACCCTTCCCGCGGGAGTGCAGTGGCCGAGGCATTTACATACATAATGATGACCTCTTGGGGATGACTGCGACCCTAGTACCTACCCCACGAGACGACCGTTTACGACCAGCCAATGTCACTTTTTAAACATTTTACGACCTTTCTATGGTTACGACCGCTGACGTTTGAGATTTTAAAATGTTGTTTGATGGCGATAATAGTACATTATGGTACAAGTGTATAACGTTGGTGATTACCGCAGAGGCGCCATTGAGACCCGAGCCGTCAGGTGAGGGTCTTAAGAAAGCCGAGGACGGTATAATCATCAATACACACGTGTATCATACGACGTTTTTCAACACACTTGTGAAGAAATTAATACTAAAAAGTCATCTTCAACAGTTGAAACAAGTTCTGTTTTTTTTCCACAATAGCGGGAAAAATTAATACGCGCGCATCTACAGTTCTACCAACTTCAACAGTTAAAACAAGTTCTGTTTTTTTTTTTCACAATAGCGGGAAAAATTAATGCGCGCGCATCTACAGTTCTACCAAGTTATCTATGCAGGCGGGAAAACACGGAACTAAAATAAATGTACTAAGTTTGACGTAGCGATGCATTTTTTCTTGACCAGTGGCGCCACTACTGTAACAATGACGATCGGCCATAGACTAAAAGAATGTGGTTTCACTATTTTTGACTTTTCGCGGATAATAGAGTTTTAGCCACGGACAAAATGGGTATTTTTTTTCTTTATTACAGAGAAAACAAAAGTTATATTATTTGAGTGAAAGATTCGTTTATTAAAAACGTATAAGTTGAAATTATCTATTTAAATTCAAAGTTGCATGAAATGGGGAAGCACTAGGTACATTAATTTATTTTTACTATTGAACACGATCTTTTTTGTATCGAAACTTTTTTTAAAACATAGCAACTCAACCAATAAAATTAAAAAAAAAACCTATAACTCACTAGTGAATAATAGCAATGAAAAAGTCACAGTTTGATTATAGGTGTCATTACGTGCCTAATTGCGGTGAAATTATAGCCACTTTATGAGCAAGTGTGTTGAAAAGTAATTTTAAAAATTGATGTAATATTTTAGCATATTTGCATGCTAGTTTTAGCGAATTGTGTGAGCTACTCTTAAAAAACCTGACCATCAAGACTGTACTACAATTCTAGCGAATAAAGTTCATTTCATTTCATTTCATTTAAGGTTATCTATTCAAGAGCACAGGCGAGGTGTTAATTCTAAAAAATGTGATATTTCAGCTCGGAGAAAAAACTTATTTATTCCTGAACTGTAGTGCTTTTTCAATCTAGCAACATTGACTGGCCTGTTGGTCTAGTGGTTAGTGACCCTAACTGCTATGCCGGAGGTCGTGGGTTCGATTCCCACCCAGGACAAATGTTTGTGTGATGAGCACGATCATTTGTTTTGTGTCTGGGTGTAATTTATCTATAATATGTATGTATTTAGAAATATATAAGTATGTTTATCAGTTGTCTAGTACCCATAACACAAGCTCTGCTTAGCTTGGGACTAGATGGCGTTGTGTGATAGTTGTGGAATATTATTATTATATTATATATTATTATTATATTATTATTGAAGTGCATTAAGAGCGTATGGTACCTCAAACGCGAGTTTTATAATGCGTAAAAGTATATGATTTACTGCAGTAATCAACATCAGAAAAATAAATGATATTCTTCAGGATATATGCTAGTGCCATAGTGTTGTGAAAACATAATACAACTAACTTTGCTCGATAGAAAAAAATCGCGAAGATACCTCTAAAAATTTCTTTTAACGAGTAAAAACCATACTAAAATACATGTCATCGTTCTGATTTTTTTGCCAAATAATTCTACAAGCAACAAACTAAAATCATAGTGTTTTACTTTTTTAGTCCAATCAATAGTTTTTTTGTAAATCGCAAAATACCACTAATTTCGCACTATTCGGCCGCAGCGAAAGACGTAACAACCGCTTTGTAGTGCAAGCTGATTAGAACTTTATTCTAACAGTTTTACAAGCGAAGTTTGAACCACCACAAATAGGGTTGCTAATCTGAGGTACCATACGCTCTTAAATAGTGGTTTCAGACAAGTTATATTAGGCTAGTATGTCGCTACATTAAAGTTTTAGACATAAAGCTGCTGAAAACCAATACATCATAAGGCGATCTTATAAAGGGCTGTACAAACTGGAACAGAAATTTAGTGTATTTTTTTTTTAAAGAAAACCGAACCGTTTCTCTTTAGTGATAGATCGCGTTTCACGTTAGGACTCAATGTATCTCACTCAAACATTATGCTAATGGAGACATTTAATTGTACAGAAATCGTAGAGGTATTTAAATTAAAGTGACAATATGGCCTTGTGAAAAAGTTGTAACTTTGACCCCCAATATCTCCGTAACTGGAAGGTTCACAGTTAAAAAATTGTCTAAAACAAAAAAAAAACGCAATGACCGGAAAATCAAGTGCCTTTCGGTTTATAATTAAGAGTATTTTTACACCCATTGTAGGTTAGGTAGGTTCCTAACCCCTAATTTCTCCCTCAGACCTTCGCACACGGGACCAAAGTTGAAATGATATTAAAAGTTGTGACCACACTATGTGTTAGAAAGTGGGCTTCTAAACTGTGTACGTGAACGAGTCCTAACAGTGATTCCAGCAAGGAAGTGCCCACACAGCCATCGGAAATTACATTTTTAATCTCCTTTCGCACGCGTTACCCCGATTGGGGTTTGAGGGTTAATACTTCAGTACGAACTAAGAACACAACACTTGAGTACACAGAAAATATGTAGTACAGAGGCTAACAGCTAAATTAGAAATCTTCTATTCTTTTTTCTTTTGGGCAAACTGGAAGTAAATAAAGCACATAGTTTATGAAAAAGTTCGGTTTTGTTGAGCCTGTCTCTGTTATGTAATAACTAATAACTATTCTGCCCTCGTAAATGAAACCACAGTATCTTCAGTTACTGTGTTTATGCCTGTATTAGTTATTGAAATAAGGCGGCCGAGAGCTATCTGAGAAAAGGGGTTTGGCTAAAGTTGGCGTCGTTTTGAAGTTGCGCGGCCAGTAATGAAACTTGGATATTTTGAAAGAACAGATTAAAGCGATCCAAAAATATTATGGATGCATTTCTCTAAATCTAATCGGAACGGAGATATTTGGTTTTGAATTGCTCATTAAAATCGAAGAAGTTATTACAGTCTATTGCACTGTTTAAGGTTCCAGTCGTATTTTTTTCAGAATTCAGACCACACGGTAGGCGCAGTGGCTCAAGCAGTTGACTGCTGCGCTACGTGTCGCGGGTTCGATTCCCACACAGGGCAAATATTTGTATGACTTGCAGATAGTTGTTTCGGGTCTGGGTATTTGTGTGTTTGAGTTTAAATGTTTGTGAATGCACCCACGATACAGCAGACTGAAGTTCCTAGTGCTGGCCAACGATGAAAAAATAATCAAAATAAATTAAATACGTACGTAGATTGCATGGCTCGATGTCTGTTATCTATGGGCTGATGCATTATAAAGACTTGGCATTGTGATCGTTTGTGTATTGTGACAGACCCAGCATACCTCTTTAGACTCTTATATGTTTAAGATTTGGATGTATAACACCATGGATGTAATTAACAGTGCATTTTGCATTTTTAGCCAGCGAAGTCTGAATCGTGTCGGCGGGACTCGTATTACACATTCATCTAGACGGACATTTACGTGTACATTCTCGTAGAAACTGCTACACAAGGGCTGGATGCAATATTGCTCTTGTATTATTTATTCCTTTTCCCAACTATGTTGGGGTCGGCTTCCAGTCTAACCGGAGGCAGCTGAATATCAGTATTTTACATGGAGCGACTGCCTATCTGACCTCCACGTCCCAGTTAATACTGGGTAATACGATACCCTTTGGTAAGACTGGTTGTCAGACAGAGTCAGGTCACTGACAACCAGTAACGACTGCAAAAGATCTATATATGGCAGCCGGGACCAACAGCTTAACGTGCTTTCCAAGGCACGGAGGAAACTCGGTATATAATCCACACCCACCCATCCACAGACCCACCTAGGCAAGCGTGGCCTAACCTAAAGATCGACCCAAGTAGCAGTTATTATTAAGCCAGCTCTAATATCAACCTTCTAAACACATAACTAAGATTTCTTTACGCAGAACAGTAATTGAAGAAGACATTTTTATAATATTCAAACTCAAATATCTCAGTTTAGAAATGACTTAGGACAAAAATAATTTAACATGTATGTGTATTTGACACAGCACAACAAAATAACATGAAAATTAAAAGTGGCCGCTCAAAAAAAAAATGACGCCACTAGCCCATACAAAGTTAGCCAAACCCCTTTCGGTTTGTTTCTATTACCACCGTTGCGGAGATATGATACATAAAAACGCAGTATTTTTCTAAAAATCAATACATTTTTAAGAAAATACACAGTGCATTAATTTTTTTAGGTTTAAACACAGTGAACTAGTATTTACTTTGCTTTAATATGTGTTCATGTATTTATTTAAGTATGTTTTGCTTGGTTATAACACGGCCTTTTCAAATACTGTGGTTGTATGTAAAATTTCCGTAAAATTTTCTTAGGATAAACTTAAATTAATCACAGTATGTTACTTACTGGGTTTTAGATGCTTGCAGTTTTAATATTTATTTCAAAACTACTAAGCTGTACCACAGTAACGATTGGTTTACTAGGTTTTAAGCTAACCTTTTGCGAATAAGTACGTATAAATAAGGGCTCGGGAGGGGTGTGCCGGACAGATCCCCACGCGCGCGCTGCCCACCGCCGGCCACAGCGGCGCATTCGTTCGACGGTTCGAGTGACCTTCTTACGCCCAATGCAGGTATTGAAAACGAGATATAACCGCGCAGGATATTTTATTTTATTTTAGTATTCCTTTTATTAAATAATTAATTATCTATATTTTGATAAGTAGTACTTTTTTGTTATCAGAAATACATAATTATAACATAAAAAACGCGCGAAAGATTGCAATGACGCGAAGTAGGTATTGTTAAGAAGGAGCGAATTGATTGAATTACGTAAATGAGCTAGTTTGCTTTATTCATAGCAACATAATGTAATGGGAAACAGGCCTCATATTTGTATTTGAAATGTTTTTACAAACTTTATTCCTTTTATTGCAATCTTTGATATTATGTTGACGTGTTATTGTGTTTTTTTTTTGCTTAGAGTGTTTTTGAGATGAAAAAGATCTGAAGTTTGTTTATGGCCACATTTCTCAATGTCTAATCAAGTAAAACTATTACTATTTTGCAAATAGGTTTCGCCTTGTACACCTACGCTCGCGCGGTTTTATATTTTGTCACAGATTACAAGATACTACACTCCACGTACTTACGCTCGCTAACTACCGTGGCCGTTGATTTACATACCAATACTGACGATGGTTGTGACTAAGGCATATTATTAAGAACATTTTATTTAATTGTTTCATTTATATTACTAATGATGAAGAAGCTATTTTTTTGTTGTTTTCTATATTTTTAAGTTTGTTAGATAGTAATTATAAAATAATTACTGGCAAAGGGCAATTAGTCAGAAAAATTTGATCTCACTACTACATCTTGTCGTTGATTTACATACCAATAATGACGATGTTGTGACTAAGGCCTAATATGATTATTTTATTTTATTGTTTCATTTATATTATTAATGAAGAAGTTATTTTTTACTGTTGCTTGCTATATTTTTAAGTTTGTTATGTAGTAATTATAAAATAATTACTGGCAAAGGGCAATTACTTAGATTAATTTGATCTCACTATCTCCTCATCTTGTCGTTGTACCCCTTATGGATAACTTAAATTAATGAAGACATAAGAAAGTAGACTGATTAATAAGAAACTGATCTCGAATTTAGCAATTACAATTAATAATGGATGGTATTTAAAAGTACTTCAATTTAATTCCATTTCATTTGCCTAATTTTGCCTGTGTTCCACCAAATATACTGAATGTGCACCAAAATATGTTCATTAAAATATGTCATAACGAGCATCTATTTAACAACTGTTGCAAATTTGTAAAAATAGTACACCTAATTTTAAAAACAAGCATTTATTTTTTTAGTTTTACTTCAGATAATGCACTGCAAAATGTATTTGAATCAAACACCAATTAATGTCCAATGTAGCTTTATTAATAAAAAAAACCGGCCAAGTGCGAGTCGGACTCGCGCACCGAGGGTTCCGTAAAAAAAATTAGTTTTTAGTAAAAAATTTTAGTTACATCACATAATATGTGATGTAACTAAAAATTTATGGTTTTCGTAATTATTCCTTTATCTATGCTATAAGACGTTGCTTCGTACCAAATTTCAAGATTCTGAGTTCACGGGAAGCACCCTGTAGGTTTTGATTCCCTTGCAAGTGTCGAAAATTTGCGGCATAAACGGCTGTATCTTTTGATTGCGTTGGCTTAGAAGTTTGATTTTTTCACAGCTTCAAGGGACAGTAGACCTGAGTAATTGATATAAATTTCAGCTTCATACCTCCACGCGTTCCTGAGAAAAAGGGTCTTGACAGACGGACGGACGGACGGACAGACGGACAACAAAGTGATCCTATAAGGGTTCCGTTTTTTCCTTTTGAGGTACGGAACCCTAAAAATGAACACACTCATACAAGCAACGCATGTACTCCATGACGCGCGCTCGCTTCGCTCGCATATTAACAACACTAATATCTTCTGTCCCCGAAGTGCCGGGCCTCCGCCGGCCTCCTTCGTCGGCCTACGGCCGACCAAATGGTGCACGATCAGTATTTTTCGAGGAAGAATAAAATAGTTATTGCTACAATAGAATATTTGCAGCGCACTACAATAAAAAAGTGTTTTAACTTGGTGTTAATTTGGAATTTGTTTGATGTAACATATTTTGTTGGCCGAGTAGTTTAATTATAGTAAAACGGGTTTAAGATCAATATTTTAGAAATGCATACATAGTACCTTTAGATTTTTGGTGAACACAAAAATATTATCCATTAATAATTAGAACGTGATTTCTAAAAATAAATTAACTTAAAGTGGTGTTATTGTTCTATTTCATACCTTTTAAGACAAAACCAGGGTCATTATTATTTTAAGGAATCACACATAAATGAAAAAAGGTTAGCTTAGAATACAGTATATTTAGATACTCATTACTGCATTTTAGATTTTTTAATCATAAATTAGACTTAAAAATAGCATCTTCACTTACTAAGTATTCATCTAGTGATCGAAGTCTACTGTATTAGGTTTCAATCCAGTATGTGTACGGTTACTGTTTAGTATCATCACTAGAGTTCATGTCTTTAAATGGTTAATACACAGTAACGTTTAAAACTAAACTAGACCATAGTAACCATTCAATTACTAGGTTTTAGCATAAAAACTTGAAATTTCGTGAATTTTGTTTCTATTTTAGAACACATTAACTGATTTAATTAATTATATAACAATAAAATATTAGTGCTTAATACTCTAAATTAAAGCTTGGTTAGTTTTACAACATATAAAAAAACAAAAAACGACTTAACTTAAATATTATGTTCAGAACGAAACGATTTAACAATTAAACTTTAACCACGTTTTTCTCAAAATGGCATTTTCGGGGTTACTGTGGTTTCATTTACGAGGGCAGTATTATATCTTACTAATAAGGATGGGGTATGTTTGTTACTCTTTGACGCAAAACCTACTTAACGGATTTGGATGAAATTTTACACACCGATAGTTTATAACTTGGATTAACATATAGAATACTTTTTATAGTAGAGTAGTATGATTTCGTGAGTTCATTACCGAACTGCACGTGGATGAAGTTGTGGCCAGTGTCAGTCAATGTCTTGGTAAGACTAGACGCAGACCAACATTGATGGGAAAAGGCTAGTCAGTTGCTCAGAGTACTCAGCTCATATCCTCTACATTTATTATGCGCACAGCCAAACTCTGCATCTGTGTTCCCTTGTGTTCCCTCCCACATTTAACTCGCCTGCGACTTCAGAGAAAGTGTGAACTCGTTTCTGCTGGGTACGCTCGTTCCATCATAGACCTCATCCATCGTTTTCCATAAGGCGTGAGGTCAAGGTCAGGCCCATTACGCAATATAAAAAAATGATCCCACTGAATATACTTGAGTACCTAACCACCTAGAAATTGCTTCGTACTCTGTTATCCAAACTAGGTGACCATAACTACACAATGCCCGATTCTTATGCAACTACGAAAAGAAAAACACTAGAGAGAACAATAGTGGCTTTTTGTGGGCTACTGGCGCTCTCTACCGGCGCGCGGTTGAACTAATGGCTTATTCATACATAAATAAGGGATCGAACAAAGGTTCTAGCTTTTTTGTGGCAGCCGAATGTTCGAGAAAATAAACTAGTACCTGTATAAGTACCGTTCTGTATTTACGTTGTGAATTTAATTGAATGGGTTTCTTATGTTTTGAAACGGCTTAGTTATAATACTTAATATGATAGTTTTCATTACCAGAATTATGGCCAACTCAAAGAGAGGGTTCCGATTTGAGCAATTTATGTACATAATTATTATGTTTGCTTCTTTTATTTTATTTATTTGGGAAAACAAATTCACTTTTTTATTTTTTGTTGAAGTCAGTTTTACTTTTTGTTCAAAAGTTTTAATTTCGGTCCCGTACTTATGTCATCACTGACAATACACACTGGTCATATAGTTCATTGAAATGTTACATTTAGCTTGCATTTCTTAGACGACGCATTTTTTTTAGATATCCAAGTTTGTGGGGTTGAAACCCTTGTCCCACGGCCGCCATTTTGGAAAAAGGGGTGGTTCAAATGGTTGTTGTAATTTATCTGACGGTAGGTCTCACAACAAAAATGAGTTCCCAATTTTTGTTGCAAATAAGATTACAGCAAATGTAACATTTCAATGGACTAATAGATTTTCGTCTTAAACAGTATTGTTTTAATCTTATAATTCCAGAGTGGGAAAGAGCAGGCGCTAGACGTCCTCTATAGCTCTGTCCCTTTGCCACACCCGAGTGATTTTAAACCAATAGATACTTACTGCTTTCAGACGTCATGGTAACCCCTCAGGCATGTCAATATAGTGGTAAAAACCATTACACATAGTTTATTTACATATCTGTCGTAATTAATTGAAAATATACATAAAATATTATTATATACCCCAGCTCTCTTGAAGTTCTTTGCTAGCTACTTGGGCAACCGCAAGCAAATAGTAGAATACGCAGGTTACATCTCGGAATCGTATTTCACGCTTACAGGAGTAAGTCAAGGAACAAATTTAGGGCCTTTAGAATTTATTATTATGGTTAATGACCTTCCTGAAGTCATTAAAGAAGCTAGCTGTTTATTATTTGCTGACGATCTCAAGCTATTCTTGCGTATCACAGACGAGTCGAGCTGCGAAATGCTCCAGCGGGACATTGATCGGGTGGTAGCTTGGAGTGAAGAAAATAAACTACACTTCAATGCGACAAAGTGTAATGTAATGTCATTCACGCGGGCCGTGGTACCCCGACGTCATGATTATCGTATGGACGGTCACATCATATCGCGGGTGGAGTCAGTGCGTGATCTCGGGGTTACCTTCACTGGGGATCTTACGTTTCGGGTTCATGTAGTGCAGGTCTGCAAAAAAGCGTTTAGAAACCTTGGTTTTGTCATGCGGGAAACCCGTGACTTCACTAATATGGCAGCAGTGAAAGCACTTTACAATGCGTTGGTGCGAAGCAACTTGGAAACTAGTGCTATCATCTGGAATCCTTATGAGCTGAAGTATTCTCAGATGCTAGAGAAAATGCAAAATAAATTTACCCGATACCTGTACTTGAGGCAGTTTGGAGTCTACCCTTTCTACCCGCTTATGTATCCGACTCTCTTTGTAATAGGGATGGTTGGGTACTATAAGTTGGAGGTAAGGCGCAACCTAGCTCTTGCTAAATATGTTTTTATGGTTTTTCGAGGAATATTAAATAATCCGCAAATATTAGAATCGTTGGGATTACTCGTTCCAGACAGGAGGCTACGGTTGGGACCGAGGGCGGGGCTGTTTAGAGTTCCGGCAACGCGTACCAACTTATTAAAGTTTGCGCCTGTGATTCGTGCAATGAGAATACTGAATAGTGTGTCTCGGCGTTTGGACATATTTTCTTGTTCCTTGGCGGAATTCCAGAGGGAGACACTAAGTATGTTGTCCACTGTATAACTGTGTTATTTGGGACTGTAATTAATGACTACTTTTGTTAACTTGGGTCTTACCTGTCACAACAAATGTATGTGTAAATAAATAAATAAATAAAAAAAAAAACATTGCACCTAATTATTATGGGGAGCGAGCTTATTGCCCTTAACCGGGCATACATTCAGACTCCGTGGTTGCCTGAAAAATTACTGATGGAAAAACTCAATAATATTTAACTCAGGATGCGAACCCAGGACCTCGAGCTAAGCAGTAACATTCATGTTATGTCCTTACCTAATAGTAAAATAAAAAAAATTGGTTGTCTGTAAAGTCGGTTTACTGACGATAGTTGAACGTGACAACGTCTTAAGAAAATGCTGATGGAATGGTAGCATTTTTCAAAATGCAAACGTCATAAGAAAATAAAACAAAACGATTGACACGCCGCGCGCCGTTGCTATGGAACGCCTCAGAGCGAGGTAACGACGCATGACATCATCTTTATCATCTTTTTTCGTGCGTGCAGCCGGCCATCGAATTATAAGACGTTATCACGTCAAAAAGGCATCAAAAAACTCTCTAGCGGTATACAACAGCGACATCTATGACACAAACAAACATCAACATTCTGTTCTGACTCGCGCTAATAAAGCAATCCACAACTTAAGACTATAATAGGTATAGGAAAACCCCACAAAAACTGTCGGACAGTAGCCCATCAGACACTACACCTGTCTGGTCGAAAGATCCTCCCTTTTCTATGGAGTTTTGAGGAAAAAAGGAAGAACAAGTTGTCACTCTTTGTGGTAAATACATTTTATGGTGATTTTATGCAATGAAATGATCTATTGCTTATAGTAAGTATACTACTACCACCTCAATCTAAGCTTTGCGACCAAGCAAGCACCCATTAAATAAAGGTAATTAAACAAAAACAGTTCATAACGCTAATGCTATAAGCCATAAGCTCTTTTCGACAATATATTTTATTGAACTTTCTTCAGTACAACTTATTCTCGCTTCTTATCAACTTTACCAAAACTAACACTTGACATCATACAGCAAAATCATTTACAGCTCTATGTCAAAGCAACAAAATACAGAATTGTAAAACTGAGTTTATATGCCACAGTTCCCACTCCATTTGACTAAACCACCATATAAATATAGGGAGTGATGGCGTAATATTTACTATTTGTCATTTCGTCCCGCGGGTCTTTTGTGGTAGTGTAAACTTTCAGGAAGATCGTACAATATTAATTAAATTACAATGAAATATTCGCTAGTATTGTGTGTGATTGCTGCAATGCTCATGGTAGCTAATGCAAAGATAACATTTAGAGATTTACTGAGTTTGTACGACATGGCAGTGGCGCAAGGTGAGTAATTCACCGCACCACCGCAGCGAGGTGCCACGCTGGATGCCAGGGGTGCAGGTCGTTGGAAGTCTTTGAATCCGAGTATTACAGTACCTTAGCTAAGGCTCAGTGTTTGTTAGGTTGTGAGGAAAGTAATGCTATCATTACATAGTAACGAATTATGCTTTTGTTCGCATTTCCGACACGGACCCAACTTACATTCATCTGAAGAATGACCAACTCTCAAGCAGTTCTTACATAGACCTTTCTCATTAACTACTTTCAACCTTTCATTTTTATTGAGATCTAAAAATTGTTGACAAGAATATAGTGGATGTTGTGAATTGCACAGATAACATAAGTACTTAGTAGGCACTTTACCCTTGCCCTTTGAGTCAGCTGATTTGTTAGTTGTGACATTACAGTGAACCTTGGGTACATTTTGCGGACTTGTACTGTGTTTCTTTTTATCTTGTAGGTGAGACTGCTGTGTGTACTTACTATGCGATACATTTATGGTTCGCATGTATGGTTGGTGTGCCTGGATATGATAAAGCAGGACTTCCGTGCCTAGAATCAGGCGTTCCATCTCTTACGTGATTTGCAGGACGCCCTCTTTTTCTTGCCATTACGGTTTTACCAGATTTGCGTAAGTGTTCTGAAACAGCTTGCTTGAAATCAAAGAGAGACATGTAAACTTCTGGATTGTTTCTGCGCCAAAGTATCCAAGCATTTACAACACACATGTCTACCATATGAAAAAATATGCGTTTGTACCATTTCTTGGATCTCAAATGAATTCTATACAATCCAAGCATAGAGTCCAGTAAGTCAACGCCCCCCATGTGCTGGTTATACACTTCAACTGCTTGAGGGCATGTAATGTTTTTGTATACCTTTTCCTTTCTAAAATACCTTCGTTTTGGCTGGTGGAGGGCTAGTTTCATCATCGGAGGAATCACTATCGGTTTCGGGTATAACAAGAGATCGTTTGTGACGTAGAAAGTGCCTAGGGGGAACATATTCACTGTCAGAATCGGCAGCTAATTCATCATCACTAAGCGAGCCATCACCACGAATAGTATTAACATGCTTCTGAGTGCCATAAAAACGAGCAGGATCCATTCTGCAAGCAACGAAAAAAATGTCATGCCATTCATGCAAAAAATTAATAGCGCATACGAAACCATATATGGTACCTCGGATAAATGGTTGAGTTTGATTAGAATGCATACGAAACCATAAATATGAGTGAAATATGCAAAAAAGTAAACATTAAATCACAATTATATAAAATAGAACATTAACAGCACCATATTTCGTTTTCGTTTTTATGAAACAAAACTTACCTTTATCACGTAGAAAATGTTTTTTGAAAAATGTGTTTACAGACACCGAGTTGAACTTCACACAAGCGCCAAGTAAAGTGACATTATAACCAAAATTACGTTAGACCACAGACAGCAAAATATATTTTCGTATTGCCAAACATAATAATCAAAATGTTTACTATGCGTTTAGTTTGACTGGCCTGTTGGTCTAGTGGTTAGTGACCCTAACTGCTATGCCGGAGGTCGTGGGTTCGATTCCCACCCAGGACAAATGTTTGTGTGATGAGCACGATCATTTGTTCTGTGTCTGGGTGTAATTTATCTATAATATGTATGTATTTAGAAATATATAAGTATGTTTATCAGTTGTCTAGTACCCATAACACAAGCTCTGCTTAGCTTGGGACTAGATGGCGTTGTGTGATAGTTGTGGAATATTATTATTATTATTATTAGTTTTTGCTTGTGCAATATAAAGTGAAAAAAAAAAAATTAATCTGGTGAACCATATATGGGTTCATATGCAGTAGAGGGTTGGGGCGACCTATAAACATAACTGGTTAAATGTGGGTGTACTAATGAGTAGGTACACCTCTGCTTAACCCATCGGGGATTAGAGGTGTGATGTTAAATTTCAGATTAACAGTAAGAGATATACGACCATTACCTACACGGGGACAGTCTTTTAGGTATCTAGAAGTCGTCATAATAAGCACCTCAGTAATATAAACAATCATCTAGATAATTTCAGATAACTGGGTTTTACAATGTCGGTACCTGGCAACAGCCAGATGGTACCTATAGGTCAAATGGCATTCGCTACGTTTGCATATAATTATGACACAATACTGAGATAAGAATAAGATAGCCACTGTACTTATACTCAGACGTTCAGAAACAACAGGACATAGGTCTCTTCAATCCTCTCTCATCCTGTTGCTACCAGCCACCCTACGAAGATCGTCGCTCCACCGAGCTTGAGGGCGGCCCACAGGGGCGGCCCACCTTACGCTTACCGATTAGCAGTCTCCACTCAAAAACACGTGTCTTCGGGTATCGGTTCCACGGCTCTAATATTGCCGGTCCGTTGCCACATCAGCTTACTTATTCTGAGAGCTATGTTGACCACTCTGGTTCTCTTTTGAATCACCTCGTTCCAAATGCAATCCCGCAGAGGTAAAATGGGTTAGTATGCGTATTATAGGTTCTCCGGAATAATTAGTTACTAGACCATGAAATTACGCTTAGAAAAAACACTAAAACTGAAAATAGTTGGTTCAGAAATGAGACAAAAAAGTCCTTCAGATGAACGCAGGTAGGTACGTCAACTTAGTAAGACCCTCATCATTTCTAGAAAGAAAAAAACTTTTTAACAAAAAATAAAACCGACTTCAAAAAAAAGTCAAAAATAAATCAGTTTCTGAAGTCGGTGACTTTTGTTTGTTTGATTTAATTTTTTTGCCACCGACTTCAGAAACTGATTTATTTTTGACTTTTTTTTGAAGTCGGTTTTATTTTTTGTTAAAAAGCTTTTATTTTTCACTTTTTAGTGGTTCACATGTTCATGGGTCATAATGTGGACAATGTAGTATTTTTTTTTAGTTTTGTTGATTTTTCAAAAACCGCTTGTCCGATTTGGATAAAAAAATTATGGGACCATTTGGGAAGTATAACCTTTCCAACAAAAAAAAAATTTTTCAAATCGGTTAGCAAGTGACGGAGTTATGCCCGAAAAAACATAAAAAAAAAAAACAAACAAACATCCGAATTGAGAACCTCCTTCTTTTTTTAGAAGTCGGTTAAAAATGTAAGGAAAAGGACCAATGCCGTTTGAAGGTTTATGTGCGCTGCATACGTTATTACGAAGCTAGGTGGGCAGATACCTAGATAGGTAGAACAGTCAGTACCCAGCGTTACCTGACCCCACTTGCCTTCCTCCATTTTGTATCAGGGGTTAGGTAATGCTGGCAACTGACTGTACCTAGGTACCTACAGGTCTACCCTGCCTGTGTAGGTTTACGGCTCATGTTTCCTGTTCTATGAAGGTAGGTTAGTAAATAGGTCACCCTATCATATTTTTTCCAGTTGGTCTATGTTCATTTTCCTACTTATACCTATTGGAAATAGGTAGAGTTTAGTCAAAATATTGTTGAGTGTCAGTATCAGTGCGATACCTGACTTGTTTCTTATGGAAAGTGTCCAACAACTGTGGTTTTTCAGGAAGATATCTTCCTAAAGGATTATTAGACCGTTTGGTTTATATATTCCTTCCTTGAGCATTAGATGTGACAGAGTGGTTTAATCTCGAACTCAATTCTATAATAGAGTCTATTAAAAGTTTTATAAATTGATTGAAAAAAATTATCGAACAAAGCCTAAAAGTGCATAAATCATGGGTTTATAGTCTTAGTATAATAGTTGGCTAGAACTTTAAAAGTGTACCGTGAGTGTACCTAACGCAAATAAAACTCAGAAAAAGAATCGATCAGAAACATTTATTTAAAAAAAACGAATACAACGAGCCCGTGTTAACTAAAAAAAACTTAAGCTAGGTTCTGACTCGGGGATTCTCTACGAGAAAATCTTTTGAATTTGGAACAGAATCTAACTGTAGCACCGGCAGGTATTCGAATTGACGCACGAGCCGGACTTGTAGCCTAACATCTTGCACACGAAGTTGCAGGCTCCGGAGGTACACCCGGCCCGCAAATTCATTGGTATGAACAGAGCTTCTTTGGCCACCTTCACCGTACTTCCTCCTGAAAAAGAAACAAGAATAATGTTACTACTTATACTGTTTACACCAATACCGACCGGAATCCGTGAATGGTGAGGTAGATGATCCAGGTGTACCTAGTAATACACCCCCAATTCACCCGTTATGTTCAATTTCTGTGCAATAGTATATCAGACTTCGTGGCTTCTACTTCCAATAACACTTTGCCCGACCCGGGAATCGAACCCAGGACCTCATGCCTAGTCGCACTTGCAACCACTCAACCAACGAGGCAGTCTGTAGGAAATAGGATTTCATTACAGCGTACTCGTACACGCGGTACACGTCGTCAAACCGTCATAGATGCAAAATGTCAAAAAAAAAAAAACCATTATTACCATAGAAAAAACGCAGCGCTATTGTCCTGACAATAGCGCTGCGTTTTTTCTACAAAATATCAAAAAGGGCATAAAAAAGTGCAGTCACTACCCAGTATTACCTGACCTCTCATATAAATAAGAAGAGAGGAAGTGATATGAGAAGAGTGGTCAGGTAATACTGGACACTGACTGTAGGTACCTATTGTACTTAATAACGTGACGTTACCCAGTTGATGTTACGTTAATGTAACAAGTTCAATGACGTTCAACCACTTTTCGACCTTATTACTTAGGTTTTAGAGGTGAAAAGTGGAAGACTGTCAGTGAACGCGGTTGTGCCCACTAGAGTTACTTAGTTATCAGCTTTTTATTAAGAGCAATTGCCATTTGACCTCCATAATCATCCACAAAACAGCTTGTCCAAAACATCCTTTGATAAATTTTAATATGGCATCTGAGTTGTAAAACTATGCTAATTTATATTTAAAATGAATGACAGTGTAACTGAGAAGAAGGAAGAAGTCGAGGAACAAGTACATTTTTTTTTACATTATTAAGTATTTTTGCTATGACAATAATGAATTAAAGAAGATCATAATATCGCCTGTATTTTAAATGATATCTAATACCATATTTAGCTGTTTTTAATATTTTCCAGTATTAAATTAAAATTGCAGTTATAGTGAGAGAACCTAAAAAAGCACGACCTTCCCATTTTCAGACCTTTCTTATTATCTGTCTTTTATCAACGTCTGAGAGGAAAGAAGAAAAAAATGACACTAAGGCACACTAAGGTCCTGTTTCATCACTCTACAATTAAATTCTCGTTTAGCACACTTGGCACAAAATTTCATTCAAATTCTGTTCAACTTTTGAATTTAATAAGTGAGCATTCGAACATCATGAAATAGGCCCTACTGATACAAAAAAACAATGTGGACAAAACAAGAGATAAATAATTCACATAAAAACTTACCATTGCCAAGTTCATTGGTAGAAATGTCTGAGGCTACGTCGTAAGCCCTCAGCAGATCTTCAAGTGAGATCATTTGAGACGATGCAACCAAAATCATGGCACAAAGAACAACCAACACAAACTTCATCTTGATATTTTATGACACGACTGTCTTACACGGGAACAGACTACAAATTGACCACACTAAAGTCTCTGGGAGACCTTATATTTCGTAAGCAACAGGCATGCATTGAGAATAAATTTGAGACTCGTCGATGTAAAAAATACTTGAACTTGCTAATCTGCACCGTAAGGGTTTTGAGTTAAAGTTGAAAATGGGAACTCTAAATGGTTTGTTTATGTTTCTTCCCTAATCTATACTAATATTATAAAGCTGAAGAGTTTGTTTGTTTGTTTGTTTATTTGTTTGAACGCGATAAACTCTGGAACTACTGGTTGGATTTGAAAAATTATTTTTGTGTTGGATAGTTCATTTATCGAGGAAGGTTATAGGCTATATAACATCACGCTACTACCAATAGGAGCGGAGCATAAATGAGAAATGTTGCAAAAACGGGAAAAAAAAAATTCCTTTCTGAGAGCTTCCGTTGCGTGCGCTGCGAAAACGGTTTAAGTTACGAGAATATCATGTATGAAGTAATTATTCGTCTTTAAAAGTTCTAAAAAAAAGTCCGCGACAGCATCTGTCTATCTTTTAAGATTGACTCACTGTAACCATTTTTTATTATTAAAATGTTAGGTTAAAAATAATTATTTTTTGCGAAGCTTATTTAACCCATATGGTATTAATCTATATCTAAATAAATGTGTTCGTTAGAACGGAAATTTAATATAGAATATTTGTGCTCTTTACTCTATACAGTTTAAACAAATATCTTAGAAGATATCGCAATGTAAAAATACCCGCACGGAAAAATAATTACGCGGGTTGCGTCGCAATGTAGGTACGGGGGATTCTGGCTGGCCTCCGGGAAATTCAAATTCAAAATATTCACTGCATCATAATGTTTACAAGTACAGAGTGTTATAGTATATTTAACAGTAAGAGATAGATTTTATAGTAATTCACACTTTAATATAATCTAAGCTAATCTAAACCATCTAAACTATTGTAATAAAGAATAAAAAATCTTATCTTTCCTAGATAAGATTTTTTGTTTGTTACGATTTAGCCTAATTAATGTCGGATAGTCGATATATCGAGAAAGGTTATAGCTATATTTATGTGACGCAGACGAAGTTGCGCGGGTCAGCTAGTACATAATATGTATGCCACATGTGGTTAGTTAGCTGGTATAAAAAATAAATATTATAATACTGTTTCGCAATTTTGTTTTTTTTTTTCAATTCAATTCAATTCAATTTATTTATTGCATCAAATATGGTAGGTACATGAAGTTCTTATTACATAAAATATTTGGTAACACACATTTGGCCAATATATAGCATGCAATAGTATACAAGTTTTAACACTTATCATACAGTCAAATATGTCTGTGCTTTAGAGTATAAAATTTACAGGGACACTTTTGAAAAAACTCATCTACCGAATAAAAACACTCTTGCAACAACCACTTCCGCAACGTAACACAAAACTTATTATAGGGTAGTTCAGTTATTGACCTCGGCAAAGCATTGTAGACCAGGGGAGCCATATAAACGCAGTTCCGCCGAAAAAGTTCTAATTTTGGAACAGGCATTTCGAAATCTAAATGTGTAGGTTTCCTTTTATTTGTGTTATCTTTCCGTTCAAATAGTTCAAGATTTGACCTCACAAACCTGGCAACTTCATAAATATAAATGCAAGGGACTGTCAATAGATTGTGCGACTTGAATATAGGCCTGCATGAGTCAGACCACTGCATTTTGAACATTGCACGAATACACTTTTTTTGAGCAATGAAGATCTTCGCGATTTCGGAAGAATTTCCCCACACAACTATACCGTATCGTATTACTGAGCAGACGTAAGCGTGATACACCATTATGGCGGTACGCAAAGATGTAATAGTTTTAATTCTTTTTAAAGCAAATACGAATTGATTGATTTTTTTTGAAATTATTTCGATGTGATTCTTCCAGGTAAAGTGTTCATCAAGTGTTACACCCAAGAATTTTGCATTACATACCTGTTCGATATTATTGTTATTAAGTGCAACATTAAGACGTATAGGTTTACTTTTAAATGTTTTGCAATGAATCACTTTCGTTTTGGAAAAATTTAATTTTAATTTATTAATATCTAACCATTCTATAATGTCATTTAGTGTTTGTTTAATTTCAATGTCAAAGTTTTGTAGATATTTACATTTAATAATAATTGTGGTATCATCGGCGAACAATACACACTGATGTTTTATTGACTGAGGCAAATCATTTATGTACAGAAGAAACAATAATGGCCCCAAGATACTACCTTGAGGTACACCATAGCAATTAGTCAGTGCTTCAGAATCAAAGTCTTCTAAAGTGTTACTTAATTCGTTTAATTTTGTTAACCTAGTTATCTGTTTTCTGTCGGTAAGATAAGATTGAAACCATTTTTTTGCTGGACCTCTGATACCGTATCTTTCAAGTTTTTCCAGAAGCCGCGCATGATCAACACGATCAAACGCCTTACTTAGGTCTAAGAGCAGTGCACAAGTAGGTTTTTTATCATTTATATTCATCATCATAGCTTTCACTAGCATAAATATTGCCAAAGTCGTCGACTTATTTTGTCTAAACCCGTATTGCTGGTCAACAAGAATGTTGTGTTTATTAAGAAATTTTATCACTCGCCTGAACATAACTTTTTCAAAAATTTTCGATAGAATGGGAGTGAGAGCGATAGGTCGGTAATTGTCAACGTCTGATTTTGACCCTTTTTTGTATAGTGGCTTTATCAAAGACAGTTTTAGCCTATTAGGAAAGCAGCCCTGTTCCAAGGATAAATTGACAATGTGAGCCAATGGTGCTGCTATATGTTTAGCAATTTTTTTTACGAGCTCAGTCGTGATATTGTCATACCCAGCCGATTTCGTGTTTTTTAAAGACATTATTATTCGATATATTTCAGAGTCGTCAGTGGGTTCTATAAATATACTTTTATTATTAGATTCTATGTTATGTATGTCAGTTTTATTATTTTTAAGAGTAGAGTAATTATCATTATTATTATTAGAAATGTCAACAAAGTGATTATTAAATTTATTAGCAATGTCAGATCCAGATGTCAAAGTAATACTACCATCAATAATTTTACTGATATATTCCCTAAACGGTTCGTTACCCATGTTGCGCTTTACAACATCCCAAGTGGCCTTGATTTTATTACGAGAAGAAGTTACATATCTTTCATTACACAAGGACTGTAGGTTATTCATGCACTTCCGTAATAATTTAGAATACGCTTTGTACTTATTCTTATTTTCATTATTTTTATTTGAGTAATACTTGTACCTTAATGACCGCTTAGTATTACAACATTTCTTTATGCCTTTTGTTATCCATTTAGGTTTACCTCTATTGTGTTTCATTTTAACCCTAATACAAGGGAAACATAGTTTATAAAATAATGTTAACAAATCATGAAACTTGTCAAAGGCTTCGTCAGTATTTGCTAAACCATAGATTTCGTTAAAATTTAAGCAGCTGATGTAATCCACGAATTTTGATACGTTCTCTTTACTTAAATCATGTATAGTCTTATAACAGTAATCCACTTCCACTCTGTTTGAGGTTTCCTGTTCAATTTTGACTAGTTGAGCTGTATTATGATCGGACAGGTACAAATTGTATGTCTTACCAGTGGCATTATGAACATTGCTGATAATGTTGTCTATGCATTTATTAAGCCTAGTCGGTTCGTTTATGTGAAATTTCAGTCCATAATTAAGCATCAATTCTTTAAACTTAGTACTATTTTTATCCGATAAAAGCAAGTCTATATTGAAGTCACCACAGAGTACTATATTGCATTTTTTATGTTGCAGTTTTATCATAACTTTCGAAAAATTATCAAAGAAAATATTAATGTCAGAGTTTGGTATCCTATATATACAAATTATAATTAACTTAAGCTGTTTCATTTCAACACCGCATATTTCGAAATGTTTATCAACAGCAAATTCCTTTACTGCATCCAGCTCGATACATTCGAAACCCTTTTTACACAAACTACACGTGCCTCCACGTCGTTCTTGTCTGGAATAAATTGCTCCGAGATAAAAATTATTTATATGCAAATATATTTCTTCACTTTTTTTTATGAAATGCTCACTTAAGCATACCACTACCACATTTTCATTAAGATCATGCAGCTCACTTAGTGCTACCTCTAAATCCTGCATTTTATTTAATGCACCAGCAATGTTTTGGTGAAACACGGAAAATTTATTTTTTGTTACGAAAAAGCTGATTTCTTGTCCCTGCAGAATCGTTTGACTTCCCCTGTGAGGTTATATTATGGAATTTAAAATAATAAGGAATCGTGCCTTTCTTTGGTTCTACATTAATATTATTAGTAATTGTTTTATCGAAGTTTATTTGCGAGATTTTATTACTTATTGGAAAATAATAAGGTATTGTTCCTTTTTTTGGTTTTACATTTTCACGATTTTCCCGGAAAAAATGCGGCAATGCTTTGGCAAATTTTCGATCTTTACCTTCACATATCTCGGTAACGTGACAATTTGGGTACCGTGTTACTGGACATTTTTTGTTCGTCTATATGTCCTCTATCCATTCATACCACTTTCATCGTGGGCTGCGATTTCGAAAAAAAATCAAAATGGCGGACAGGTTGATATGCCACATCGGTTCTACCCCCTTACCTACCAACTATGTTATAATTATAATTTACAAAGTGCTTCCTCTCTCCTAACTCACTTATTTTGCTGTGCCCGACAGGGTCCATATTGTGATCTAATTTTAAGTTTTACCACCTAGGTAAGTACTACATGTGGAATGCAATAAAGTATTGAGTATAGGTAGAATCTAGGTGACACACCTACCTATGTTATACCTACCTTATTTACTAAAACTGGTTCTACCTGTTAGTATTGACGAAGAGGTATCGCCATGGGTATAGGTTACAAAGTTATACAAGCCATGCAATCGATGAGTTTTCCACGAAAAGGACAAGCTCTCATACAAACTACTAAGCTTCCTTCCTTTTGGTCACTTTAGTTAAAAACACCAAAAAGTGAAAAATAAACTTCAGAAGAAAAATCAGCTTCTGAAGTCGGTGACATTTCTTTGTTTTATTTGGTTTTTTTGCCACCGACTTCAGAAGCTGATTTTTCTTCTGAAGTTTATTTTTCACTTTTTGGTGTTTTTGTAGTCGGATGTTTTTTTTTGCAAAAAGTTTTTTATTTTTTCATTTTTAGTTGTAATATCTTATAAAAATACTCACTATGACACCTAACCCTTAACCTTCAAGATTCCCTGATCTGATTTGCTTTCAACTCCTAACCATTGAGGAGTAGTACCTTCCATCATAAGCTCATCAACATGAAGTGATGACTGCTAGATGCGAATACTTGTATAGCGTCAGAAAAAGCACGAAACACGTAATATGTGAGTAGTGGGGCCGCGAGTTGCGGCGTCCGTGGCCTAAAAAAAAAAAAAAAAAGGTTTTGGTGTGCTCTGATCACGTTTCTGTGGTCCGTTTTTGCGTAGGATGCACGGTTCCGGAGATGTACAAATCAATTAACTGGTATCTAATTGATTCCTGCACCCTCTTTAGCGTTCCATTGTTCGCCTAATCACTTCTAAACCCTCATTAGGGTTGTATTGTTTACCTTGTTCTCTTATCTATCGTTCCTAGAACACCCAAATTATGGATGATTTGACGTTCTTATCTATTACTTATTGTTAACCCTCATTACGAGTGCTTTTCTGAGTTATCAATAAAACACATTCCTTCATTTTTATTTCAAAATTTTATTACTAATTTTCTACAAAATATGAGCGGAACATCTCATACACTAAAATATCATTGTACAGTGTGTTCCCTGTAAATATGTTCGTAAAACTATGTATTGAACATCTCTGAAACTTATATAGCAAATACATTAAGCAATATTCACCACAAACTGAAGTCCAGTCATTCTGAATCCTATCAATATTCCAGTCCCATCTTTTACAATTCCTTTTCAAAAACTCGAGATGATATCGTGCAGGTGATCGCCCAAATGAATCAAAATATTGTCCAATGCCATTCGCATCAATATGTACAGCTACCCAGTGTGAACCTGGCTTATAATCCGCATCCAAATTGCATATTATATATGTTGGTACATGGGTATACATAGGCAATCTATTATCAGCATAAACATTATTTTCTAGACTGGGATGAATCTTTTTCAGATGTTTTTGTACTTCTAGTGTATCCATGGTATTACTGTTATTATTATAGTACCAATCTATTCAATGGTTGTCATAGGAATGTTCAATTATAGAGATTTGTAAATATTAAATAGCATTCTTTTGTGGGGCTCACAAAACAGGATGATGCCTGTTGCGAAGGAACGTGAGATAAGTTTTTGACTCATAGAGTTACTATCAGTTTCGTTGAACTTAGGAATTTGTTTTAGATAAGAATCTATATCTATAAAAGCGAAAGGTCACTCACTCACTGATTCATCACGAAATCTCGAAAACCGCTGGACGTACAAAGATGATTTTTGGCAGGGAGGTAGTTTATGGTTGTAGACGTCCGCTAAGAACGGATTTTGCGACAGGGCCGGATTAGGGTGGTCTAAGGGTCCTCGCAAGTTTGTATGAAACTCCTTCATTTTTTGTGCTACAATCTAGATTTTTGGCAGAGACGTAGTTTATAGTCAGTGGGCGTCTGCTATGAATTAATTTTGCGACAGGGCCGAATTAGGGTGGTCTAAGGGCCCTCACAAGTTTGTATGAAAGTCCTTAATTTTTCGTGTTATGATCTTGGGTTTTGGCAGAGACGTAGTTTATAGTCAGTAGGCATCCGCTATAAATTAGTTTTGCGACAGGGCCGGATTAGGGTGGTCTAAGGGCCCTCGTAAGTTTGTATGAAAGTCCTTCATTTTTTGTGCTACAATCTTGATTCTTGGCAGAGACGTAGTTTAAAGTTAGTAGACGTCTGCTTAGAACCGATTTTGAGACAGGGCCGGATTAGGGAGGTCTAAGGGCTCTCGCCAATTTGTATGAAAGTCCTTCATTTTTTGAAGTCCTTTTTTTTTTGATTTTTGAGACGGACGTAGTTGATAGTTAGTAGGACGTCTGGTAAGAACAGATTTTGTGACAGGGCCGGATTAGGGAGGTCTAAGGGGTCTTGCAAGTTCGTAAGAAAATCCTTAATTTTTTGTGCTACAAACTTGATTTTTGGCAGGCACGTAGTTTATAGTTAGTAGAACTCTGCTAAGTACAGGTTTTGTGGCAGGGCCGGATTAGAGAGGTTTAAGGGCGCTCGCAAGTTTGTTTAAAAGTCCATCATTTTGTGTGCTACTAACTTGAATTTTGGCAGGGACGTAGTAGGTGAGTAGAAGTTTGCTAAGAACCGATTTTGCGACAGGGCAGGACTAGGGAGGTCTAAGGGCTCACGCGAGTTTGTATGACAGTCCTTCCTTTTTTGTGCTACAATTTTGGCAGGAAGGTACTTTATAGTTAGTAGACGTTGACTAAGAACAGATTTAGCGGGTTTAGCAACATGGCCAGATTAAGGGAGGTCTGAGGGCTTTCACATGTTTGTAAAAATGTACTGTTTTTTTTTGTACTAACAACCTGAAATTTAACAAGTCTAGAGTTTAGGAGTAGGAGATCTAAGCTAAGAAATTTGTAAGGAAGACCTGGACTAAGGGCTCCCGTAAGTCCTTATGAAATCCTTGGCTTTTTGTACCTCAAAAATTGGCAGAGAGATAGAATATAGTTAAGACATTTCAGGTAGGAATAGATTTTACGACAGGGCTGGTTTAAGGGAATATAATCGCTTCGATTGGCATTTGACATAGTACCATCCACAGGCAGTCCAGACAAGAGAGTCTTAATTTCTACGCGAACGAAGTCGCGGGCAACTGCTAGTGGTGCTATATAAGACTAGACAGTTGCAGTCATGCAGTCATACACTCTATGATCGTTTGACCACAGTGGATTGTATACGTTTACCAATTTTACTACGTTTGTATTACTTCGACACAATGTCCATGGAGGTAAGTGTTTATTCTATTGACAAACTTACTTGTATTTCTGTTCTTGTTTTGTTTCCTAACGTGTGTGTACGATTAAGTGTAAACAATTTGATATTAACATGATCAATCTGTTGTTGCAGAGATCATTTAGCTTTGCAGACGATAATGAAAATACCTATAAACAGTATTACTACTCACCGCTCTCCCCTCAACGAGAAGAAGAGAGTGATGACATCATCATTAATAACACATGCGATGGTGGAAAAAGGAAATCGCAACCGATTGATCATTTTTTTGAAGTGGCACCAAAAATGAAAAAGAAGAAACTGTTATCGTCAACAGTGACACGAGCTGCTAGAGATGGTGTATCATACATTTCTACTAATTCTGACGACGGAGACCAAGCGACGCATCTCATAAAAATTGAAATGTACGATATGAAGAAGAAGATCGACACTTAACTGTTACTTACTGTGCTACCTACTTTCTTCTTTGCTTTATAGATGGAAAACTTTAGTGAAGTGTGCACCAGTGTTTTCTTTTCCACACCCATGGAAGAGAATATGGAACTATTCAACAGCGAATTCGATCAGGAGCTGTTTAAAGTTTGTGATGAAATGGAGAAGTGTGAACTGTTCGATTCATCATATGATGATGAGTTGTATAATCACTGTGTGATGGTTGAAAGAACATTGATGTAAGTATTAGAAGTACAAACTCAATAAGAAATATTATTGTAGTAATGTTTTATTTTAAGATCTATCTAATATTTTCCTTGCTTTTTTTACACGACTGCCCCAAAAAAAGAGTGTTATGTTTTTAGCGTTCATGTATGTACCATCAGATACAATAATGCATGGGCAGTTTAGAAAAAATACCGTGTGAAGCAAGAAATGACGCCACCTGGCGTAAATAAGTACTCGATTAGCAACATTGAATAAATTGTTGATGCTACACTAACTAGAGGGCGCTCACGCTGTATAAAATGTATATGTAGTATCTTTTTTCTGTTTAAACATTCAAATAATATATAATGAATTTTTTCTATTATATAAATTTATTCCTAACTACCTACTATGTTTGTTTAAATTGAATATTATTATCATTTTATAACAATCTGATTTTAATTATCTATGTTTTAGTTTTCAAACTTGAGGGTAGGTCGAATATGAATTCATAAATAAATTAGTAGGTAGTAGAAATAATAAGATTGAAGATTTATGAGTTATGACTAAGCTCAATTGATTGTTCGCTAAGTTTGTTTCGATTACCTCATTCGAGTGTGTTTAGCTCAGTTTTATTTTAATTTAGGTGAATTAACTTATTTCATCAAAATGAGTACGCGTTGTAATATAGTTTTCGTTACAAGTGCTCAAATAACTGATTTGCAAAATCAAGGCAAAAACTTATCGACACTCGAAACTTGTCGACTTATCTTATTGTTAACGTAAGTAGTTTCGATTTCAATTTTTTTTTAAATATGTTTTAGTAACGACTATACTACTTAATAAATAATCATTATTGCGTATTATATATTTCTGTTATATTGTTACAGAGAAAAACAGTTGTTCTATTGGTACGACGATTTGAAAACGAGGTTTCTTTGCAACACCATCAAAGAACTAGTAGACTACGGCTCATAAACACATTACAGCGTCAAATCGTGTTATGAGAGTATGAAGAAAATGGATTCCTGCCGATGACCGACTATGCTGCTATAAATGACTCAAGTGTTGACAATGCCCGTCGTGCTCTTAGAAGTGAAGAGCTGCTTTATTGGAGGCATGTTGTGAAACCCTGGCCCACAGAAAACCATTAAAGGGCAAGATTACAGTTCGCTTTGGATCATGTTAACTTTGATTTGAGTAATGTTTTTTCATCTATAAAGATGAAAAAACTTTTAAGTCCAGTGAACACGGACGCTTATGTTTGTGGTGCCGAAATACTTAATACGTGATAAACAAGTGGTTATGTAGTGTCCAATATGCTGGTCATATTACAGTGAACGTGTGGAGATAGATAAGTGTTGCCGATCCAGGATTTATATTTCATAATACTTAAAAATAATATTACTTAGTACTTATTATTTATATTAACTGGAGACCGGGTTATTATAACCTATTACATGACTTACGTATTTTTATTATCTAAAAAAAGTCAAACACAACATTTTTTTTTTACATTACGTAAGAACCTTTTCGTATGTTTTTGTGCAATTGTATAGCTGTTATCCTACCTATTTAATTCATTTAACTTTTCACTTTTGTGATAAAATAATCCGGTCTCCTGTTTGTCTTTGTTGAGGTTACAAAAGCTTCAATCCTCTTTCCGATTTTGGAAACGAATACTTAAGCTATGGCCTCAATAAGAAGTTTTATATAATATAATAATGTTGAACGATAATAAATGTCTGTTTTTGAATAATAAACTGTAAGAAATAAACCTCTTAAATTTGTGTGATAGTGTCTTTTTGTTTGTGTCCGTTCATCCCTGTTGCTAACTGACTACTAACTCGAATATTATATTTTTGAATGCTATGCGCACTTATTAGCTTAATGAAAACATTCCTTATGGTTTCCTTTGTTTTTTTTTATCATTTAACTTCTCACTTAATCCAACCTAATACGACGTGTTTCCTAACTTCTTACTTACCTAACCTATTCCCAAGTCAAATTCCATTTTTTTCTATATCTCAACAGAATAGATTACATTTAGTTAGGACTAAGTTATAAAAATCTACCTCCTTTTTATTTCACCTACAGGTGACACCGGGTAATCCGGTTATTGTCATTGCGGAAAGTAAAAACTTTAAAGGTTTAATTTCTAATTATTATTTAAGTAGGAATTACAAATTAAATTGCTGTGAGGTAGAAACAGAAATAAAACTTATGCCATCTACAACTGACACTGGGGATTGAAGAGTTTAATATCACAGTTGTGCAGAAACCAAACGCCATCTATTAATTATTTTCGAAAATTTGATTTCTACCTTCACAGAAAAATAGGCCTTAAGGTATCCATGCACTTATGTGGGCGACTGTATGTATGTTTGTCTGTGAGTTTCTTTATTCCACCATAACTTCTAAACGCCTTAACCGATTTTGATCTATGTGGTATCGTTAGATTCTTTGCGTTATCCCGGGTGACATAGGCTAGTTAAAATTTTGAAAAATATGATAGGGTGGCTATGGTTTAGGAATAAAAACAACTTTAGATTTTTTTTATTAAAGTTTCAATGTAAACTATAATCATCGTCTAGAACTTGTTTAGTAGATTACAAAAATATACCACAGTAGTATTCAATATCTATTGTTTACTAGTAATACTACTCAACAAATGATATATATGGTGACATTTTAAACCCGGCTTTCGATGCGAATAAACTACATATCAATAGATTTCTTGTAATGAAAGAAATAAAACTGGCTAGGTTACTACTCCCAAATCTATCCACAACGGCAGCTAAATGGTTTTGAAGTTTGTATGAAAAATCAAAATGCGTGAATCAATTTTCTTGAAACATGACAGGAGTATGAATTTAAGGGAATAATAATGTTTTATTAATTAATCATAATGTTTTACTAGTTAATCATAGGTTTTTCAAAAGCACCCCCTAAAGGGTGGAAAAAGAAGACCATGATTGAATTTTGTATGAAAAAATCTTACTACGAGATTCAACTTGAAACTCATTACTAACACAAATGAATTAAAGCATTACGTGTGTTAAAAAACAACATTTAAAAACAACCGGCCAAGTGCGAGTTGAACCGACGCACCCACTTACTTATTATACTTAAAACTGTTGGGCACTTCACTTGAATTTCTTAGAATGTTAACAAAATAATTCATAGTCCTTATCATTTGTATGTAAATTGCATGTATATTAAATTCAGCGTAATTATACACAAATAGATTCATGAAAAGAAAATTGTTTGTAGGTATAAATTACGCAATTAAGTCATTTAGATCATTTTACACGTTCCTGAGGAACAGGGTCTTGACTGACGTATAGGCATACGGATAACTTAGGCATCGTGCACACCAAACGTATTGTCCGCCGCTGACTGTGAGCACGCGTTAAGCAGTTTGTCGCTTTTCAATATTATATTTAACTTCTTGTTCACACCGAACCGACTATACGCTATTACCTACGTAGATCCATACAGACAGTGAGCATACTCACAGTCGGCGTCGGACAAAACGTTTGGTGTGAACGATGCCTTATATTGTAACTGTAAGTGCTTGGCCAGACTGCAAACGCGGGCGCGGGGCGGGCGCGGCGCGACAAACTTAAACGTATGGAACTTCATTTGAGTGTCCGTAGTGGGCACGCGGGCGCGGGAAGCGGCGCGGGCTACTTTCCGCGGGGAGCGCGCGGGCAACTCGTGCCATAGCTCGTTCATACAAGTGGCCGCAGTGACTGCGCGGGGCGGCAAGCGATAAACCGCGCGGGAGCGGCGTATCTCAAACTTTAGTCTGCGCCAGATAACCAGATAAATTGGATTTATTTATTTAGCTTTAACTTTTATAAGTTAAAGCTTAAGAAATTAATCCAATTATTTATAATTATTTATAGAAGTATCCAATTAATTAAAATAACCGAATTTTAAAATTCTTACCAAAAAAATTTTTGCTTTTTTTTTGCTTCGGCGTAAGTTGTTATTTTTTTTTATAATATAATTTTCTATATTTTGTAATATGTAGTCAAACGTATCCATTGACATTCTTGTATATTCAAAAAACTTTTGAGGTTGCTCTCGCAATCTTTCATACAGTGTGTAAAATTCTCCTTCATTTTCTCTGGTTAAATTAATTTTATTTTCTCCATTTTTCACTTTTAGCATTTGCCATTTAAAGTAAGAATTTTCCAATAAAAACAAGTCTTCGTCATCCATATTATATTTTGACAAACACTGGACGAACAGTTGAACGCGACAACGCTCGGAACGAAATCGCGGTCCAGTGCGGACAGGCAAATCGCGCGCGTTGCCGCACCCGCGCCGCTCCCCGCGCCGCGCTGCCAGTCTGGCCAAGCACTAAACTACGTACCTTTAGGATTAAATTAATCGTATCGTGCTACATTGTCTTAAATTGCATGATCACTCAATTCAAATAAAAAAAGGATGACACAAAAGAATTACAAAATAATTCTTGTAATTTTTGACGGCGCGGTTGGTGCAGTGACTGAGCGACTGGCAGCTGCAGCTGGCAGTTCGGTTCAGTTTTAAATCAGTTTTTTTTTTAGATGTATGAAAAGGATCGATATTTTGGAGTGAGTAAATAAGTTGCTATGCTTAATAAAACAGATTTCACCTAAACGTGCGTTCATAATTATGTACAGTTGTCAGATATTTAATCTATCCTGAGGAGGTGGATTACTTGTTTCAAGAACAGAAATAAATGTAAGTGGTTACTACTTACCGAGTTCAGGCTCTTGTGGAGCACCAACTATGGGTTCTACTTCTTCAGAAAATACATCCTGAGGTCCTACACCACCAGTCTCTTGCCCAACGAATGAAGCAGCTTTGCCTTGCGCTACCAGCACCAAGGCACTCAGGAAAACGACCAGGAGTTTCATTTTAATGTACGACTTTCTTTTACCGAAAAGAGTTAGAAGAGTTGGAGATTGTAATTATAAATGATTCCAAAGTTGAAGTATTTATACTGAATGGATGCAATGATTGTGGTGATGGCGTTGACACCAAAGATAAGAATTAAAACCCCCGATATATCAATCCTCGATCCACCGTGTTGCAACTAAGTGCAACATGATCGATCAAGGATTGCCAAACCAAACATTCTATTTCTTTTCGAATCGATGACTCTGATTTTGTCTGACTGACGACAGACTTAGCGACTTGTTTGAGGCAAACGATAGAGTTGCCTAGACAACTCGATCGTTTGCCTCAAACAAAGTGCTGACAATGTGAGGAGGCTATCTTCCGAATCAAAACTTGCCTATTGGTTTCCTATTGGCCTATCGGTTTCTCAGAAATACGTGTTATTATGATAATACTGGGCCTCATCAGAAACCTCAAAGTCACCCAAAGGGCAATGGAGAGGGCTATGCTCGGAGTTTCCTTGCGTGATCGAATCAGAAATGAGGACATCCGCATGAGAACCAAGGTTACCGACGTAGCCCGAAGAATCGCCAGACTTAAGTGGCAATGGGCAGGGCACATTGCTCGCAGAACGGATGGCCGATGGGGCCGAAAAGTTCTGGAATGGCGACCGCGAACCGGAAGACGTTGCGTTGGAAGGCCTCCCACTAGGTGGACCGATGACCTGGTCAAGGTTGCAGGAACCCGCTGGATGAGAGACGCACGGGACCGGTCAATGTGGCGACGCGTGGGGGAGGCCTATGTTCAGCAGTGGACGTCTTTTGGCTGAAATGATGATGATGATGATGATAATACTCGTTTTATGTCCGCTACCATGATGACTAAAAAAAGTTTCAAAATCGAGTTAAGTGGACGAGAAATATAAAAATTATCGAATTTCTATATTTCTCGTACACTGTCTGACCGTAGCTTCTGAAGTTCTGACGATGTCTGCCTTCCCTACTTCGGGCCAGCGTGCAAGGTTATCGGTAATACTAAAATAATATTATTTTCTTTTGTTCTAGAAAATATTCCTGAAGCTGGCGTTTACATCCCAATAATTACGAGGTCCTGTGTTAACAATGGGTGTGCTGGCGTTTGCCGTAGCCTTGGCTTCAGATATGGCACCTGTAAAAACGCTCACACGTATTCGTGCTATAATACAACTAACCATATTTTCGCACGTCTTTGTCAAAAGTGATTAGGTATTGTTAAGAAACTGGTTTTGTCTGTAAAAAATGCATATTTTTAAATTATATAATTATGGAATGCAACAATTTTTGTAAATGTTGTTACTTCGCAATGTACATGTTTTTCTTTGAAAATAAAGAGATTTACATATCAACTTTTCATTTTTAGAGGGATGGGCTATAATCCACCACGCTTGCCCGGTACGGGTTGGTAGATGTCACATGTCTTCGAATTTTTTGGTTCTCAGACATGCCAGTTTCCTTATGATTATTCGGTTATTTCACCAAAAAAAATAAATGCAGATGCTGATGATGGTGATACATGGTTATTATGAAGTAACAGATCATCATCCGCTCTGCCATTTCTCAACAATGTTGACGTCGACTTCCAGTTTAACCGGATGCAGCTGAATACCAGCATTTTACATGAAGTGACTGCCTATCTGACCTCAATTCAGTTTGCACTGAGTAAAACGAAACCCTTTGGTAAGACTGGTTAACAGACTTGGGTTTGACCCAAGAGCTAGTTCATCCATTTTATCCTCATGAATATTCAACATAACATCACGCCTGTAATCGACGTAGGCTTAGGCAGAGGTGTTACTAATACCCACATTTCTCCAGTTATGTTTAAGTCCCATTTAATAAGGGGTGAACCTATTGCCAAGAAAAGGGCCCAAATCTAGGATTTGTGGTTGCTGCTGAGAAATTTCTGTTGGAAAAAACCAACAACACTGAATATTCCCTCTGAATTTTTGCTTTATAGAGTCATGACGTCATTCATCTGCGACAAGCTGTTCTATGGCGACAAGGCACGTTCCATAAAAAACATATAAAACATTTGATTATTTCTTTTATTCGAATCACAACCATTTCATTATAAACCACGACTTCATTCATGTCATATTGATTTTGTTAATGTAAAAGACATTTCTTTAAACGTAATCCAGAAAAACCCGGATGCATCACAAGAACTTTGTACAGTTCCAAAATTACTTATCATAAACACTTTTGCAGAAAGACATGAATATTATTTAATAGCACTGGCAGGTGGTGGTGGAGATACAGATGCCATTTTTAAAGCCGAGCACATTGCAAATTTGCAGACACGCGGAGTTGGTACAGGCCCTCGCTACCATTGGGATGTACACGGTATCAGGAACGTTCACTGGAAAGAGAGAAAATAATATAATTAAAACCTCCTTCCAAAACATATTAAAACAAGGGTATCCTGTGTGCAGCAGGAAGTGGAAGTCCCAATTGCGGGGGCACTTAATATCGTGTCTGGGTGCCCTGTTGTTTATTCACTACAGAAACTGATGGACGCTACCGGAAGTGCTAAGCTAGTCGTGCAGTTCTGGACCGACCAATTTGGATTGCCATCGACACGCTAAGAAGAAGACTTTCTGATTACCATAATCTAGGAGTATTAAAGTATTGAGTAAATAGCTTCTTCTAGACAAGCGTCCATCATCGTATACCATCAGGAGTTGTCGTGGACGAACACTCGGCTGTTACTTTCGCTAAGTCACCCATCGGGCTGTTTCTTCAGACCTTCTTCGACCATTCTGCATTCCTTTCCATTTTAGCTGACTGGTACAAACTACTTCTAACAAGGCAAGGTAAAGTGCTGAAATTAAAATCCTTGGATCACTAACCCGTTATAGCATTTATCTGCGTTGTGACCGTCTATGGATGCAAAATTAATCCTACGAGACATAACAGGAAAATATTGTTTGTAATTATCAGATGGGAAAATTTAATATTTAAATAACAATAGAATATTACAAATTTTTATCATAAACAACGCAACATTTAAATTGTTTTTGTGAAAAGTGCTGCACCTTCAGTTTCTATCAGGTGAGATAATGGACAAACATTCTGTCTTAGCTGCTTACTCTAAGTCGCCAATTCACTTGCCTTCTTCAATCAACCTACAATATTGGCTCACTGGTGAACTATTTTAAACTTCTCTCAATGACAGAGGCCATAAATGCAAAAAATAGTACCTTGAAAAAATAAAATTTCAATTACTTACACGACTTCATCACGACTGTGTATTTTGTCCTGTAAGACAGATTTGGAAAATAATTTTCATGATTACTTACTACCAAGCTCCTCTTGGAATGGAAAAGACCTTTGTAGCCCCGCACCAGCAGCTGCAAGCTCGTTGAATGGAATAGCCCTTTGTTGGCCGGCACTAGCAGCTGCAGGTTCATCTACTGCTGGAACTCCTGCAGCGAACGCTCCCGGGGATGGTACACCGCCAGCCTCTTGCTCAGCATCAGCAACACCTTTTGGTGTTGTGCCGTCAACTACTTTAACCTCGCCATTGGATGGAGCAGCTTCACCCTGTGCTACCAGCACCAAGACACTTACGAAAATCAAGAGTTTCATTTTGATAGCCGACTGTATTCCATTGAGACGAGTTGCGAAATGATATATTTCTTGTATTGATTACAATTATAAATAGTTTTAATGTACTTTTATACCTAGTGATAGCAAATACGCCGGTATTTACTTGAGGATAGTACCTATAGTGTTGATGCACTTAAGATTATGACAACCCTTGAAGAAATTGGTGCATGATTCATCATATATTGTTCAAGGAAATATCGACTCTTTTTTCTATGGTAAAAGCCTGATATGGCATTTGCGGTCTCTTGTTATTGTATATGTCACAGTCAAGACTGTTAATCAGTCAAAACTACTTTTGACCGGTCAAAACTATTATAACAAATTATTAGGTGGTTTCTGTTTAATTTTTCTACTAAATTATAGTAACCTAAATGTCGTAGGAAACTCATTAGGTATGTTAGGTTTTTTTTTTGACCCTTTGGATAACCTTGTACTATAGCTAACATTTATTTCATTAGAATAAATGCGTATAAACGCAATAAGGGTTTTAAGTGAAACCAGTCAAAAGTAGTTTTGACTGTTTAAGAGTTTTGCCTGTAACACATACATATATGGATAAAATAATATTCTTTTTAGTGAGCAAAACGATTTCCGACAAAATAAGACTATCAATATGGCGGTCTATGATTTTCTACACAATGTAATGTTACGGATGGATAAAAGAACTCCCACTTGCGCTGTGCTATGCGAGATGACACAAGCATTGGACTACGTTTACCACAATATTTTAATTAAGAAGCTTGACTCATATGGTGTCGAGGCAATGTGCTTAAATTAATTGATTCCTTTAAGAATGTCTAATAGAAGGCAAATCACAGCAATCTCAAGAATAGATCGTTCCAAGAAAAAAGCAACTACGTAGGTATCTGTCTCAAGATCGTATAGTAAAATTCGGTGTACCCCAAGGAAGCATTCTGGGACCATTATTATCCAGTTCCAGAATCAGAAACACTTATCCAGAAAGATATGAATATATTTTTTTCAATACACTTCCTCGAAAACTGGCTCTTATTGCACTACGATTATGTTCGACATGCAATATATTTCGCACGCGTCCGTTTTTCTTATTTTTCCATGACCAAGGGGAAAAAGTAAATTAACACAGATACCAGATACCAGATACCGTAATGAAAAACTGAAAACTAAAATTTTAATTGCAGTCGGGGGACCTGTAAAGAAATGTTCCAAAAAACTGTCCCCCGACTGCAATTAAAATTTTAGTTTTCAGTTTTTCATTACGGGAGTCATTACGGGACCTTGTTCTCATTTCATCACTGAAATCGTTCGACTTATTTTTGACTTTTTAGTTCACTTTTTAACATGGCAGGCGTGTTTTTAATTTTTTTAATTATTTGTTTTTTATTTAATACTTTTTAGTGATATACCGGTATTTTGACGCATAGACAATATGCAGGCTCATATACTGCTTTATTTTTCAGAAAAGCAATGTCACGGTAAAGATAATGCAAAACTAAACGTTTCAATCGGATCGTGGTTCGGTCATGTGGAGAGGATGAGTGAAAGTCGATTAACAAAAGGTATTTACAAGCCAGTGGCAACGCCGGGACGCCCAAGAAAAACATACACTGATCTTATTGGTGCCGTTCTTCAGAAAGGACAGGTGCGTAGTACTCGTAACCGGCTTGCGTGTATGGACAGATATGTATGAATGATAATGTGGACGAGGCAAAAGGAATATGTAAGGATCGTAGCGGGTGGCGTTCTGTAGTTTCTGCCTACCCCTATGGGAAAAGGGTGTGAGTTTATGTATGTATATAAATCGTTTATTTTTCGTGGATACTAATTTTGAAATCTTAGGTGGTTTAGTTCTTGGAGAGACTGTTTATCAAGGGATTAGCTAACGTGGATCTAAAACGTAACTGTTTCACGCGTCTAGATTTACTATGCTTCTGTTTAATGTTACCGTTTGCAGCTTGTGCACTATCACGGGCCAACATAATCATTGTTTGCGTCGTTTGATTTTATTAAAATGTTTTATGAAGTGCTACCCAATGAGACTTATATAGGGGGATAAAGGGATAAAGCGTTGGTCAATTTTCCCTGGATTAACGATTTAGAAACAGAAATGAAAATAGAAGTAGATGAACGTATTAAGCATCACAGATCGGAGAAAGAACAGGATGGATGTGCGAGCGAAGCGAGCGCGAAAATTTTGGTATGATTTTTATTAAGGGAAATTTTTGTATGATTTTTATTTTGGGTTAAGTGGGCGGGGGAGAGGCAAAGATATTGCTATCAGGAGGGAAGAGGACAAAGAGGCAGGGGTTCCATGTAAAATCTCAGTTTTCAGCTGCATCTAGTTAGACTGGAAGCCGACTCCAACATAGTTGGGGACTTATCTAGGGGGATAAAGCACTGGATAACCATGCCTGAATGGAGCTCAATAGTAGTAAAATTTCAACATTTGAGCTCCACGAAGCTTAATATTATATTTGTCGACGAACTCAGTTTATTAATTATGTAATGCAGACAAGTTATTAGAGTCCAGAGAGACTTGAGTGTTTTTGTTCAGGCCAGCAGAATTGAGAATAGAATGCAGATAAGTCTGTGAAATGACTAGGAATGGCGAAAGCACGAAATAAGTGGATGCGCGAGCGAAGCGAGCGTGATTTTTTTTTGTACTGTTTTATATAAAAAGGGGGGGGGGGGTGAAACCTAGCCTGAATTATTCTTAATAATTGCATTACAAAGATTATATTTGCTATGTACCTAGTTTGTTCACAGAGTTTAGGTACTGATTTTGTTGTACATAATAAAAGTGGACTATTCTGTATAACTCTAAACTTACCCTAAGTATAAGGGGTTATTTTCAAAAATCAGGAGACGTATTTCTTCATTTCTTAGGAATCAACAGAAATTAAAGTATAGTGCCAAACAGTTTCAAGTATAGTACCTACCAAGATGCTGGTACGGAACCATCGGTAACGGATCCAACTCGCACTTGCACACATCTATTGTTGTATTACACACGCAAAGCTTTATTAATTTGCGTTAGTAATGAGTTTAAAGTGTTTTCAATCTCGCACTTAGACTTTTCCATACAAAATTCAACCCTGAATAACTTTTTCCACCCTTTAAATGAGTGTTTTTGAAAAACCTATGAATGCATACATTATTATTTCGTAAAATGAATATTCTTACCATGTTTCAAGTAAATTGATTCACGCATATTGACTTTTCATACAAACTTTAAAACCATTCAGCTGCCGTCGTGGATGGATTTGGGAGTTGTAACCTAGCCAGTTTTATTTCTGTTATTACAAGGAATCTATTGATATATATCTTATTCATATCGAATCCCGGGTTTAAAATGTTAACATATCATTTGTTGAGTAGTATTACTAGTACACAATAGATATTAAATACTACTGTGGTATATTTTTGTAATCTACTTAACAAGTTCTAGACGATGATTATATTTTTCATTAATATTTCAATAAAAACAAATTAAAAGTTCGTTTTATTTCTAAATCATGGCCACCCTATTATATTTTTTGATTTTTTCTATAGCCTATGTCACCCGGGTTAACGCAAAGAATCTAATGATACCACACACATCAAAATCGGTTCAGGCGTTTAGAAGTTACGGTGGAATAAAGAAACACACAAACAAACATACATACATACATGAACGCTAAAAACATAACACTCTTTTTTTTGGGGCAGTCGTGTAATAACACAGACTAGACCGCGAGAACTGTTTGACCGCAATCTAAACGTATATATTGACTAAAACTATAACATGATGTACATATTTGTATTGTTCTCACCAAGACCTTTCATATGATACCATACATGTTATGATTATCTCAATTTAATATTATTTGAGGTAAGTTTTTGACAATTAAATTCCGTCATAAAAAGAATTTTTTAAATTTATATAACCTATATCACCCGCGCTATTCTTACAAATCTATTGACGCCTCATTTATTAAAAATCGTTCAGTATTTTAGGCGCTATGGTGGAACATACATACATACATTAGACTGCCAAAATCTCCCTTCCTTTTGGCTTCGCCGTAGTCGGGTAAAAAGAGTTGATGTTTATAAATAAACATGATTATTTCTTACAAATATTTACTTTTATTAACAAGTTAACATTAATTTGTGTTCTTAATTAAAAAATATTGGCATTTTATATTTTTTCTGTAAAGCTGTTTATTGGCTTCATACCTTTACTTCTCCTTCAGCCTCGTGAAATCTAACCACGGCAAAAAGCAAATTAAATAAATCATAGTCTCCTAAAAATTAATGACAAAAGTACTTATCGTTTTAGTTTATTTATTCGAAATTGTATTAATACAAGTGGAGTATGTTATTGCACTTCTCGACCCCATCAACCACCTCGAACGCAACAACAAACTTTCCGCACTTGAATCAATGTGAACCATCATAGCATTGGCAAGTGGTGGTGGAGAGACAGATGCCGTATCTAAAGCCGAGCAGATTGCAAATTTGCAGACACGCGGAGTTGGTACAGCCCCTCGCTACCATTGGGATGTACACGGTATCAGGAACGTTCACTGGAAAGAGAGAAAATAATAGAATTAAAACCTCCTTCCAAAACATAAAAACAAGGGTATCCTGTGTGCAGCTAAGAAGTGGAAGTCCTTATTACGGGGGCACTCAATATCGTGTCTGGGTGCCCTGTTGTTTGTTAACTACAGAAACTGATGAACGCTACCGAAAGCGCTAAACTAGTCGTGCAGTTCTAGGCCGACCAATTTGGATTGCCATCAATACGCTAAAAAGGAAACTTTCTGATTACCATAATCTAGGAGTGTTAAAGTATTGCGTAAATAGCTCCTTCTAGACAAGCGTCCATCATCGTATACCATCAGGAGATGTCGTGCACAAACACTCGGCTGTTACTTTCTCTGTCACCAATCGGACTGTTTCTTCAGACCTTCTTCGACCATTCTGCATTCCTATCCATTTTTGCTGACTGGTACAAACTTCTTCTTACAAGGCAAGGCAATCAATGCTGAAATTGAAATCCTTGGATCATTAACCCGTAATAGCATTTATCTGCATTGTGACCGTCTTTGGATGCGAAATTAATCCTACGAGATATAGGTAACAGGAAAATATTTTTGTGATTATATTCAAGATGGAAAAATAATATTTAAATAACAATCGAATATTACAAATTTTATCATAAACAACGCAATATTTCAATTGTTTTCGTCAACAGTGCTGCACCTTCAGTTTCTATCAGGTGAGATAATGGACAAACATTCTGTCTTAGCCGCTTCCTCTAAGTCGCCAATCTACTTGCCTTCGATTAACCTACATATTTGCCCTCTGGTGAATAAAAACTTCTCTCAATGACTGTGTCCTGTGTCCAGTCTAACCGGATGCAGCTAAATAGCAGTATTTTACATAGAACTTACTGCCTATCTGACCACCACAACCCAGTTAAAACTGGGTAATACGATACCCTTTGGTAAGACTGGTTGTCAGACTTTCAGGTCACTGACTACCTGTAACGACTGCCAAAG
Organism: Diarsia mendica; assembly: GCA_949316265.1. Lineage (NCBI taxonomy): Eukaryota > Metazoa > Arthropoda > Insecta > Lepidoptera > Noctuidae > Diarsia > Diarsia mendica. Next base: position 18,666,877 of record OX438896.1, on the reverse strand, counting down.
ATCTATAAATGGCAACCGGGACCAAAAGCTTAACGTGCTTTGTAAAAATAAAATTTCAATCACTTACACGACTTCATCACGACTGTGCAATTTATTTATCCTGTATGACAGATTTGGAAAACAATTTTCATGATTAGGTACTTACTTAGCGCCTCTTGAATAGAGTTTTGTAGCTCCGCACCAGCAGCTGCAAGCTCGTTAAATGGAATAGCCCTTGGTTGGCCCGCACTAGCATCAGCCGCAGGTTCATCTACTGCTGGAACTCCTGCAGCGACCGCTCCCGGGGATGGTACACCGCCAGCCTCTTGCTCAGCATCAGCAACACCAAAACCGTCAACTACTTTAACCTCGCCAATGGATGGAGCAGCTTCACCCTGTGCTACCAGCACCAAGACACTTACGAAAATCAAGAGTTTCATTTTGATGGCCGACTGTATTCTATTGAGACGAGTTGCGAAATGATCTATTTCTTGTATTGATAACAATTATAAATAGTTTTAATGCGCTTTTATATCTAGTGATTGCAACTACGCCGTATTTTCTCGAGGATAGTGCAGTGTTGATGCACTTAAGATTGTGATAACCCTTGAAGAAGTTTTTTTTTTTTTTTGCTTTCTGTGCGTATTTACAATCAGTCATAGACTATAAGCAAATCTTTTGTGTGCATTAGATGTCATGCCGAGTGTGCACTCCAGTGAGTGCAACTGCTCCTTGTCAATTGACTAGATTTAGTCCAGTTGTAGAATAACACGCCGTTTTAGACGTGTTTCGCACTTGGTGTATATTAGCCCAGCTGCTAGATTATTAGGGTGATTTGATAATCTTGTTTTATAGCTTGCAATGGAGTTTTTAATCTCTTCCTTTATTGTGTTCATTTTTAAATGGTTGTGTATTTCCACATTTGTAGTATACCATGAAGCGTTTGATATGGTTCTGAGTATTTGGTTCTGTAGTCGCTGCAGTATATTTATGTTTGAATCGCTAGCGGTCGCCCAAAGTTGAGCACCATACATGAAACTAGGTTTCAAAATACTGTTGTATATCAATAGCTTGTTATCTGTGGAGAGTTTCGAGTTTCGTCCCATTAGCCAATAAAGGTTTCTGTATCGAATATTAAGTACATCTCTTTTACATTTTATATGGGTCTTCCAAGTCAGTCGTCGATCGAGGTGCATTCCTAGATACCTTACACTATCATTGTGTTGTAACTGGTGGACAGTTTCCCTGCCTCAGAGTAAATGTTGCCTGAACAGATTTGCTAGCACTGGCTTTTATCCTCCATTTATTCAGCCAGGTATCTATTTCATCAAGGCCTTTTTGTACCAATTCTGTAGCTATTTTGGGATCTTTATTTCTGGCCAAGATTGCTGTATCGTCTGCATAGGTTGCAGTAATGACTCCTGGGACTATAGGCAAGTCTGCGGTATAGATGATGTACAGAACTGGACCAAGGATAGATCCCTGAGGCACGCCTGCCTTGAAGAAGTTGGTGCATAATTCATCATATATTGTGCAAGGAATTATTGACTCTATTACCTATGGGAAGGTGAAATGACATTTGCGGTTTCTTGTTCGTAAAACTTGGTAAGTTTATTTAGCTCGCCTGTAGTCATTATAGCATAGTAGTAGCCGTGCATGCGTATCTCTCATTGTACGGAAATCCCTACAAAGCGACGTCAAGTTATACTCGAAAAGTGTAGCTTGATCTGTCACCGTGTGTACTGTGTTGTAGTTATTTAAATACGAAAGTTTGACAAAGGTGTATCTAATAATACACACACGTGTACGTACGTGCATACGTGTTTTGTTCGAGTCGCGAGTCTATTGCCATTTATCGGGTACAAATCAATACACCATAATATACTACTGAAAAAAATCTAGCAGAATATCCCAAGACTTTTACTTTTAATAGAACCCGGGACGTCATGATCACTCTCGCTTGCCTTCACTAGATCAACGAAGCAGTAAATTTTCGTTTTTTTTTTTTCTGCCAACCAATCCAAGGCCTGCCACTACGGGCACGCCACAATAGTGGCGGTAACTCCCCTCTTTGAGGAGTGGCTGGAGAGTCGCCACGGTGCTCTCTCCTCCCGTCTGACGCAGGTCCTCACCGGACACGGTTGTTTCGGGAGGTTTCTGCACCAAATCAGGTGAGAGGAAACGCCCGGATGCTATACCATCGTAAAGATCGGCCGGAGAGCACGGTGGAGTACACCGTGGATGTTTGAGTGGTGGTTGGTGGAGGTGCCCAGCTTGGGCGGAGCCCCGCCATATTCTAGTAGCGGCGATTGGCGGCGGTGGCGAACAATTTTATTTTACCACTTTGTCGGCGTAAGTCATTTTTATATTCATGCCCAATTTAAGCTTTCTAGTATTTACTAAGAGTCTTTGAGATAGAGTGCGGACGGACGGACAGACAGACAGACAGACGAACATGGCGAAACTGTAAGGGTGCCATGTTGACTACAGAACCCTAAAAAACCTCATCTAGCCAACACCTATCCTTTTCTGTCGCTAAGAACCGTCATTTGCTAGAGCAAAAAATCTTAACCATTCTTTGGCTTTGCCGTAGTCGGGTAAAAACCAAAGCTGCCACCTCGTCAATGCTGCCGCGTGTGAAAGCTTACCCGCTCTGACTACTTCTGACTTCTGAGCGACAGAAAAGGATAGGAGCATAGGAAAGTGCGATTCCTTGCTGCTACATGAGGTTCTACCCTGAATCGTTGTGTCCCGTCCCGAAAAATGACATTTTGTGCAAGAGTTCTATAAGGATCTCTTTGAGAAAATACATAAGTAAAAAAGGGAACATTTTTTTTTCTTTGCCTATATTTTCCACTGCAGGCCTACTTATGTTTTCCATAGCACTAAGGGCTGATTTTTAAAAAATCACCCCCTAATGTGATTAAATAGGGGTTGGGAGATTGTATCGAAGTTATCTTACAGACGGGAAACGCCACCAAACACGTGGCTTTTATAATTATAACGAAACATGAACTTGTTTATTGATCCAATCACCCAGTAACAGCAGTATTCATTTTAAAATCAATGTAGTAACGGTTTAAAAGCATTTTGCAAAATAATACGTTACGGTTCAAAAGCCAACTGCGTTTCAGTAATGAAATTCATTGATTAAATTTTATAGTTAAAGCTTTCCAGTGCCTGATTTTAATACCAGATTTGCAGTATATGTCAGGACATGTTAAAAAGTTTTGGTTAATTAATTAGACTTTTTCCTCATTTAATATAGTATCAGTCACCATTATACATTATTTTTAAAACAAACAAATACATTGTTGGAGGCTATTTGTTTGGTTTAAAAAAAGATAGAACAATAATACAATTATTATAGTAAAATATAAACACGTCTTATTATTCTTCAATATCACTGTCGGGTCGTGGGGCTTTCTGTATTTTTGATGAGATTCTGGACCGCGGTCCCTATCCCGAAAGCCCCAGGACCCTCGCTGTTATCCGAAAACGTGTCCAGAAGGCTGCCAGCATTGCTACGTTGAATGACATGGCAGTGGAATGATGTTTAAAAATTAAGTAAATCTGTACTGTTTGATTCATTGGATTATCGTAATTAATATGACATATTGACAACCGATTCATACCTAGTTTTTCCAAAGTTAGTTCATTTAACAAAGTAAAATGTTATGCAATGCAGCGGTAGGTGCTGTCGAACGTGAACGCCAAGTTCAAAATATTGCAGATTATTTTTGATATACCTATCGGCGTTTCGTGTTTATTTTGCCCATATATTAGTATCAGCTGGTTCAATAAAAACACATTATTTGAGTTATGATCCAACGGATTCGTGATAGAACGGCATGGACTTCAAAACAAATTAATGTTTCAAACGTGTGTTTACTGCGCGCCCGAGAAATTTTAATTACATCGGAAAACGAAAATTTTCCTAAAATGTTTGTGGAAAGGGAAATAATAAGTTAAGGGTTTCGAATTCGAATATATAGGCCTACACTAATATGTAATAACCTTTACTTAATTCATAGATGGTCAACTAATGTTTGTGAAGACTAGATTCTGGCATATTTTAACGGAAAATATTCGTAGAAACAAGAGTCGGAAAACGTAGAGGAGCTCGTGGCTAATAACAGTCACTCATAAAAATCTTCGGGATAAGCCGCGCTTTCCAAGGTTGGCCTGTGGATGGGTGACCATCCTTAACATGCCGAGTCGTAACAAGTAGCCAATGACTCGACAGTCTAACAACCAGTCTTACCAAGGAGTACCATATTACCCAGAGCTGAATTGTGGATGTCAGATAAGAGCTTATACTACCTCAAACGCGAGTTACTAAAATACATGTCATCGTTCTGATTTTTTTGCCAAATAATTCTACAAGCAACATACTAAAATCATAGTGTTTTACTTTTTTAGTCCAATCAATTGTTTTTTTTGTAAATCGCAAAATACCACTAATTTCGCACTATTCGGCCGCAGTGAAAGACGTAACAACCGCTTTGTAGTGCAAGCTGAGTAGAACTTTATTCTAACAGTACTTCAAGCGAAGTTTGAACCACCACAAATAGGGTTGCTAATCTGAGGTAGCATACGCTCAGTCGCTCCAAGTAAAGAAGTAATCCTTAGCTGCATCTGGTTATACTGGAAACCGACCACAACAGAGTTGGAGACATGCTAGCCAGATGATGATGAAGAGTCGCTAAACGAACAGTTATATTGTAGGAATCGGGCAACAGATATCCATTTCCATCAATTTCCTTTACTTATACTCGACCCTAACTTCGGAAATCGATGTCTAATCTCGTCAACCTCACAATTGAAGGACATAGGTTATCCCTAAAACGATACAAATAGGTACCTATTGAGAACCCTTTCCCTAGCGGATATTTGTTCTCGATTAGACACATTAATTAGTGTACGAGTAACCAATGATTGATGAAGTGAAATTCATTTTAACCGATTTGATTTTAGGCAGAGAGCTGTATAGTTTAAAAGATGGACAATATTCCTTTGCTGGTAATCGACTATGTGTAATCGATTTAGTCGATTAGGTACGTGCTGAATATAATAGGATTGTTTTAAAAACATTCTTGTCTTGATAAGCCATAAAAATAACGGGCGAAATATTTGCCCACTCAAGTACACATCTACCACGAACCGGGTAATATTTTATAATATTATAATATTTATTAATAATATGTATAATATTTATTTATTTTTATTTTATAATTGTTTATATAGGGTAATGTTTTATGTTCTACTTATTTGCCGTACATTATTGATCGAAGTTTGCAGCACAGTTTTTCAAACGTCAACACGGGGTTTTATTCAAACACAAAATGTTTGACACCACTTCAGACACTGAAACGAACTGATACTGCTGCCAAAAACTTGGTGTAGGTAAGATAACAAATCAATCATCATTAATCGTAATGTTTGGTAATAATAATAATCCATAGCCTCACCGGTAAACAAGATAAACAAAATTAAGTAACCCATCCTTCAGATCTACTGTAAATATTTTGTCTAATAAGCTAAGCAGATTTTTCATTTAAAATTGATCGCTAGTAAATTTTGCTTCAATTTAACTTCAATATTTATTTTGTTAACTTTTGATTTGCACAAACACGATTTAAATGAAAGTTTTTATTTGTAAACATTTACCATCTTATTATAAAAACTTGCGTAATACAAGGTTTAAACCAGAACTAAAAGGTCTAGGTTTGTTACCGTACTAGCAAATCGTATTACAAATCGTAGACCTACAAAGGACTATTTAGTACCAAAGAACGTCCATAAACTAAACATTTTCATTCATTAATTCGTTCAGTGTTCTATGCGCCGTTCCATTTTACAAAATGTTGATCATACGAAATTAAAAGAAAAAATGTTTTTTAAATTGATTTTTGTAGTGGTAAAATATAACATTGTGTTATTTAAAGGTATTTAAATATTGCGATTTGATTTCTTTGAATGCATGTTAACAATTCAATAATTATTTTACTGTTTTGTAACAACTATCGAGCTATCACGTATAACGGAGTGAACACGCGTAATACGAGTAATGTCATCGAAATGTTTATGTTACAACTTACTAGTAAACTAATTATTAATTTAATACAACAGTATTCTTGGTGGTGAGATAGTGTGTGGTGTGTGCATTAAAATAAGAAAATGGAATAACCAAAGAAAAAAAGGAGTGTAAATAATCGGATTTCAGAATAAAAGATTAGTGATAAATGATGTACACGCAGTATTTGATGCACTAAACTATGTACAAGTGGAAATTTACGCAATATAACCTACAGTTCGCCTCAAATACTAAGATAAATCGACGAAAACAATCGTTTTACAATTTAGTACGATAGTTAAACTAGGGGTCTCGATGGTTTAGTTTTGGTACCAGAGGTAGTTCTAGGACTAGCCTTAAACTTCTTTTTGTAATAACGTTTAGTCAAGGTCATGGATTAAAGCTTGTACTAAACCCGGTACTGGGTTTAGACCACGTTTTATAATAACACGGTTAGAATTTAGGATCTTTGCTTGCTAGTTTTATTTGTTTGCTAATGAAAGATTAAAGTTTTCTAATAGTGTTTGGGGATTGTAAATACTGAACATAGAGCACCGAATTTATTTAGAACGTAATTATTATGGCGCACAGAACCGACAAGTGTGACAAAAAAACACCAAAAAGTTAAAAATAAACTTCAGAAGAAAAATCAGGTTCTGAAGTCGGTGACATTTTGTTTGTTTCATTTCGTTTTTTTGCCACCGACTTCAGAAGTTTTTGGTGTTTTTGAAGTCGGTTGTTTTTTTTGTAATAAAGTTTTTTTATTTTTTCATTTTTAGGGTTCCGTAGTCAACTAGGAACCCTTATAGTTTCGCCATGTCTGTCCGTCCGTCCGTCCGTCCGTCATCGCTTAATCTCTGTGACCGTTAGCACTAGAAAGCTGAAATTTGGTACCAATATGTGTATCAATCACGCCGACAAAGTAGTAAAATAAAAATTGGAAAAAAATGTTTTATTAGGGTAGCCCCCCTATATGTAAAGTGGGAAGTGATTTTTTTTTAATTTCAACCCTAACGTGTGATATATTGTTGGAAAGGTATTTTTTTTTAAATCATTTTTTGATAATGTCAATAATTTCGGAAATAATCGCTCCAAAAGTAAAAAACAATGCGTCCCCCCCCTCTAACTTTTGAACCATAAGTTTAGAAAATATAACAAAAATCTGAAAAGTAGAACTTTATAAGGACTTTCTAGGAAAATTATTTTGAACTTGGATGGAAACAACAGATGGAAACAGCAGTTAACCAATATAATTTGGTCCCTGAATCGTATGAGCGCCTATACAATCCAGAGGTCAAGTTTCATTGGCCCTTAGAAGAAATTGTATAATATAGCATACCGTTTTGGTACGGAACCCTTCATGTGCGAGTCCGACTTGCACTTGGCCAGTTTTAATCTATTGCATAGATTCTATCGCGGGCCTTGTTGAGTTGAGCGTGGAGAGCGAATCCAGAGATTTCCTAACAAAAATATTCAGTTCAAGATTCAACCAGGTTGCTATGGTTACGGAAAATAACAAGGTTGTCAACTGAGGTTGTCAAATTAAATAATTGTTTATCTACCCAAATATCATAAACCCTCTCTAATGCGTTCAAAAACCATAGGCAATGACCAGCATTACCAACCAGCAGAAATTAACAGAACTGTAATGAGCTCATAACCTACTGAAAACAGTAGGTTATGAGTTTTAAATTTGGAACAGGTGTCAAATTCAAGTGAGTGTGCTGTTCTAAAGTGCGCGCGGAACTAGTTGGCCGCGCCTTAGGTGGCGACAGGGGTGAGGGGGCGGGTTGCCTACAGCTTGCAATGTACAGGAGACTAAGGGCCGGTTTCACCGGTTACGGATAAAGTGTCAGATAGTTATCTGACAGATAATGCTATCAAAAATTGTAGTTTATCTGGCAGATAAGTTCCTGATAGGCTATCCGGGACTTTATCCGTAACCGGTGAAACCGGCCCTAAGGGCCGGTTTCACCGGTTACGGAACTTATCTGCCAGATAAACTACAATTTTTGATAGCATTATCTGTCAGATAACTATCTGACACTTTATCCGTAACCGGTGAAACCGGCCCTAATAATTATTAGACAGTGATGACCAATCTCGAGATATCGTGAACAATAATTTGTTCAATTTATTGAAAAGAATACAAATAAAAAACAAAAACATGCCTAAGGCGCGGCCAACTAGTTCCGCGCGCACGTATCTACATTAAAACAGATACCTATTGTTACATTTGAGACTTTGTCCCTCTATTGGTAAAGAAACAAAGTCCCAGATGCAAGGTGGGTTGGTATGGATATGCAAGGAAACAACAAAACAGTTCCAAACAACATAAGTTTATTTCAACAACGGAAATTAGCTTCGCGTGTCTATATCTAAGTACATAAAAAGATAATTAATGCCAGCCAGCTTAAACCTCAGTCGGTGGAACTATGGTGGTGGGGGGTTGGAGATAAACCCAGTTCTGTTCCTTTTTTTTTTGAGATTAAACCTAAGTATTAACAACTAAAATGTCAAGTTACAACCTTCCAGTTATTGTGAAAATGTACTATTATTAAATGGGCGCCAGGGACTTGAAGAGTCCCGGATCCCGGAGCCGACGAAGATGTTCAATATTTTTCCAGTTCTTGTAGGTGTCGAACCCGGGGTCCTCTAACTAAACGTAGTTGATGACCGGCTTCCAATGTTGAAAACCGGACTGGTAATAAACTGGTTCTTATATGAACCGGTAGAAAATAAATTAAAAGGAGTAAGTTTATATATATAAAAAAAACCGTCCCGCCTGCGCTAGATCGCTAGGCGGACTCTGCCACCGCACAGTCGTCTCCACAGGAGGCTTTGAGTGGACTCGAGGAACGGGTCTCACGTCCAGGTCCCAGAGGCGCCTCTAGATCCTGGCGGCGAGACGAATCTCTCGGGTTGCCTCACCTGGAATCGACAATACGGGGACCCTATTATATTAGGGGAAACTAAAGTACTTTCCTTGGGAAGGAATAGGGGTGACCGAGCTAGGAAATCTAAAGGCTAAAACATTAGCCGGTTAATATGGCCTTTTGCAGAAACGATACAATGACCTACGACAATAAGAAATAGGATTGCCCACGAGGCGTGTAATACTCACGGTTTGTTAAGGGTGAAAACGCTTAGCTGCAAGATTCGACCGGCTGGAGAACGGCGTCGGCCTAATTGATGCGCGAATCCTTTTTAAACGTGGAATCCTGTAATAAATATCCAGGGATCACTACAATATCCTTTTAACGACCTGGGAAGGACTCAGAGATCGCTTCCACACACTAATACCTACACCATAATCCTTACCTTTTAAAACATGGGATAAAATTTGTTTGTAGCTTCTCAAGCGTGATCAAACGCAAATAGACGCTCGGGACCTTTCATTGTCCTGTCATTGCTCCAAACCGGAATTGGGCAGAGCACCTAGGAAATCACCCCTGTTTCAGGTAAAACTTTTATGAGCACAGATGACTGAATTACAACACCAAGATATTTAATTCCTTTATTCTATTTAAAATCCCTAACAATTGTCCAACATGAAGCCTTGACTCTGAAACAATAACAATTTTCAAGATCCAAGCCAACAAACTCATTATTTCTTATGTCGAACACTAAAGTTTGTCTTGAGTGGGTAACTTTTCCAGTAATGCATTTGGCGAATTCAGAATGTATGACCTGACAACACTAAAACATTGACAGACCACAGACTAAATATGGATTGTGTGCTCCTCGAAGCTTCTAGAATAATGTCTATAATAAAAAAATAATTCCACTTCCATTTAATGTATTTTAACCAAAAGCTGAAAACTATTAAGGATTGGTCTTTACGATATTATTTCGATGGTTTCCAGTCAATATGTGAAAATTAACTAATATCGATTAAAACTACAACTGCGAATCGGCAACCGCTAGGTGTCGCCTCTAACTGTCAGAAGCTGACGTTCAACTGAATGACATTTGGCATGTCAACAATCGCAGCATAATAATACGATATTAAGACGGATCTAATTTATTGTGAAAACCTGTTTAATAGGATTTTTAAAAGTGATTTATCGTCATAAAGTGTTACTATAGAGTCCAGTGACGAAGTACAGATAAAGGAATGACTACTTTTACAAATTGAAAGCCAAAGTCATTTGCACAAACTACAATGAACATTTCATTTGGGAATCCTCGAGATCAATATTGGAAACCTCAATTTACAACGTATGCTAACAGGTAAATGTTATATACAAAAAAAAAACAACGTAACAGTACCTCCCCAACCACCAGAGATTTGACCCGATAGGGCAAATCTCGACGCTGGCCCTCCAGCGTCAAAGCAGACTCAAAAGGACCAAGCACGCTTCCAACAATCCACAACCCTGAAAACAGGAACTGAGAAAGAAAAGTAAAAGAAAAAAATAAACGTAGATACCGGTGCACGATTCGGTAGTTAAGGTATATACCTACAACAATAAAGAATTCTGGTTACACTTCAAGTATGGAGTAACATACCGCTCCATTAGGCGACATTGTAGTAGGCTTTGTTGGTTGTCGGGTCTACAATTCCGCCCGTGTTTATGGCTTATTTTTAATTATCCATGTAACTTGTGAAACATAATAAATAGTGTTACTACTGGAGCGAGTCTAATCCACTTAAAAACATGTAAAAGACAAGCTCCAAAAAGAGTAGAAATGTGTAAGTATCTGCTGAAGTACTAATATCCTAGTCTGACCTACTATAATTAGATAGGAGACCACCCTACCGAATCGTACACCAACGTCACCCGAGAATAACGCTGAGCTGGTACACAAACAATACACCAAAAGAAATTAAAGCTAAATGCTACAAACGAATGATAATTGGCTAATCGTCTTCCTTAAATGGAATGTGACGGTTATTCGCCTCCTATATAAAAAAATACTATGTAAACCGTTTTCCATCAATGCAGCCTACACGCCCGCCATTAAGGCCTCCTAACTCAGGACTATCATTATGCTGCCTTACCAGCAATCCGGAGGTTTATACACTCTTCAAGAGTGTCAATCCTGCAACCACTAGTGACCAACAACAATTTTTAAACAGCCGTCAATTGTTGCTTTAAAAGTTGTTCACAAATGTGTACACAGTAGGAACCAGTGTAACACTACGAATCGCAAAAACAGTGTAAAACATATTTAATTGACAATGTTCTAACACCGTGGCATATACAGCCACCAATGCTAAAAGAAAACCAGCAATCCCAAGGCATATACAGCCCTCAAAGGATACTGCGACCATCTACTACAAGGTAATATAAACTTATGTTTACATTAAAATAAAATATAAGAACAAGTTAATCCTCACCACATGGTGATTTAAAATCCTTGATATGCCATGTGCCAAGGTTTTTACCGGAACTACAGCCTTCCAATTCATACACTAAGGGTGAAAGTTTTTTCCTAATTATACATCTCTCATATTTAGGAGCTAATTTGGCCATAAAGAATTTTGAGGCGTCACTCTGAGGATATGTTCTCTTCCAAACAGTGTCGCCTACCTCAAACTCCGCGTGCCTTCTACTACTATTATAATAACGAGCACTACGTTTGTGTGATTTGACGAGCGCGTCCTTCACTTTATTGAGGATATCACTCAAACCCCCTAACTGATTGGCATATGAACTGCGGGAAGCGCAAGCTAGAGTGGGCTGTGCAACGGTATCATTGCCGAAGACATCTCCACTACTAACTGCCTCTCTGCCATGTACCAGGAAGAACGGGGTAAAACGAGTAACCTCGTTTGTGGAGGTGTTCATAGCGAACTGGATCTTTGAGATGTTAACATCCCAAGATCGATGATCATCCTCCACGAGAATTGATACCGCGGTCATAATGGTACGGTTATAGCGTTCCACGGTGTTCACGCTAGGGCAGTAACGAGGTGTGAAGTGAACTTGAGGTATTTTGTACCTCTCCAATAGTGCGCGTAACTCATTACCCGTGAATTGCGTCCCATTGTCTGCTATAACCGTACGGGGTATACCGTGTACCAGGAAAACGCCGTCTTCTAGTTTCTGTGCTATAGCCTTACCAACAGCTCTACGTAAAGGAAATAGTAAACAGTATTTCGTGAAACAGCACACAACAACAAAGAGATATGTAAATCCCGCTCTGGACCGTGGCAACGGACCCACCAAGTCCATGCTTATGGTTTCAAATGGCTTGGAACACTCTTTTGCATCACCCAAGAGTCCGGGAGGAGGCAATTGTGAGTGTTTATATGCGGCGCACGTATCACATTTACCAACGTAGCTAATCACGTCCTTATACATGTTAGGCCAGTAGTATCGGAGTGCAAGTCTTTTGTAGGTTTTAAATACTCCGAAATGTGGAGATAATTCGCCACTGTGGTGACTCTTTAACAATTCTAGTCGACTGCCCTCCGGTACTACTTGCTTCCAGTCATAGTCACTAGCCACCCCGAATTTATTTTTAGAGTAACGGTAGAGTTTATCCTCCTTAATAATAAAGTTAGGGCACGACCGGGGCGTACTGACACATTTATCCCACAATGCTTTAAACCATGTGTCATTAACGGGTACATTAATTTCCAACACCGGAACGCCACGAGATAGAGCATCTGGAACCACATTGTCCCTGCCTTTGCGGTGTTCAATGGTGAAGTTGTAAGGTGATAACCGACAACCCCAACGGGCCAATCGACCAGAAGGATTTGTTAAGTTAAAGAACCATTTTAAGCTCGAGTGGTCGGTTATCACTTTAAACGCAGGACCGCCTTCCACGTAGGGACGAAAGTGTTCGACGGCGAAGATCACGGCGAGGGCCTCACGCTCCGTTGCCGAATAGTTGCGCTCCGCCGGATTGAGCGAATGACTGCAATAGGCTATTGGGTGCTCCTCCCCATTTATAACCTGAGTCAGAGTGCCCGCTATCCCAAAACTAGATGCGTCACAATGAATCTCAAAAGGTTGAGAGAAATCTGGGCAAGCCAATACCGGAGCAGACACCAATGCCTCTTTCAAGGTTGAGAACGCGGTTTCAGTCTCAGCCGTCCACTGAAAAGGCGGCGCTTTTTTACTCGTACTCGTTAGCGCGTTTAAAGGGGCCGCTATCGTGCTAAAGTTTTTAATAAAACGTCTATAGTATGAGGCCGTTCCAAGAAACATTTTCACTTCCTTACGGGTTGTAGGGGTTGGAAAGTCTACAATTGACTGAACTTTCGACGGATCAGTGTGCAAGCCATGTTCGTCCACTCTGTAACCCAGATATTTTAATTCTCGTCGAAAGAAATTGGACTTTGGCAAATTAATTGTCAAATTAGCCTGCCTTATTTTGTCTAAAACCCGTTTAAGAAGCGAAATGTGCTCCTCGAAGGTTGATGAGCAAATAATAATGTCATCTAAATAAACGAACACCTTATTACCAAACTCTGGGCCGAAAAGTCTGTCCATTAATCGCTGTTGGGTAGCTGGGGCTCCCGTCAACCCAAAGCACATAACTTTAAAATGGAACAAACCTCGACCCGGAACCGTGAATGCGGTTTTTTCTTTGGAAGAAACGGAGTCCAATTCGATTTGCCAAAATGCTGATTTTAAATCAATCGACGAGAGATATCGCGCGTCCCGCAACTGGTCTAAGATGTGAGAGACGTAGGGTAGTGGATACGCATCTTGCTTGCTGACCGCGTTTAGCTTTCGGCTGTCCAGGCAAAATCGCCATTCCCCATTCGGTTTTGGAGCCAGTAGAACCGGGTTATTCCACGCGCTATTGCTGGGTTCCACCACTCCCATCTCCAACATCTCATCCAGCTGACGGTTAAGTTCTTTGAGGCGTTCAGGTGATAAAGGATAATAACGCTGTTTTATAGGAGGAACATCCCCTGTGTCTATTTTATGTCGCAACAGATGGGTACGACCTAATCCCTTTGCCTCAAAGGAAACGTTTTCGAAATCCTTAATTAATAACTCCGCTTTATTCTTTTGATCTGGTGTTAATTCGTCAAAAGGTTGTAAGTGCCTAACCTCCGAGATGCATGTATGGCCTCTATTGTTTGATAAATAACGCAAAGGTAATTTGTTAAAAATGTTTGGGGCCAAATTAAAGGCCTTCCAAAAATCAACGCCAAAAATCAACGGTGTGGTAATGTCTGGGATAACATAGAATTTAATAACCTTAGTCACTCCCATGAGAGACACTGGTAAATATAAATAACCCTCCACGGATGCCCGCGAGTCATTGGCAGTTACGATGTTGCCCAACTGTGTATCGGCGTGTTGAGTCGCACCAGCCTTTATGAATTGTTGGCCAACATCGGAACCCAGCACCGAGATGCAGGAACCCGAGTCGAGTAAACCATAATAATACTCATCGTATATGGAAACTGTTAAATGTGGACGACTATCATCCGTAGTTTTATATCGTACTGTATCTACCCTTAGTGTTTTAAAAAATAATTTTATAGATTTTAAATAATCGTCCCAATCGGACTTATCAAAATTTTGGCTGTAGTTCCGCAAATTTAGTTTTTTGAATTGCAGGTGGGACAGGCCTGAGCCTCCTTGACCTCCTTCTGCTTCTTACTGCACGTAGGGCACGACGGTGCACGTACGCCCTTCTTGCCGCAACGGTAACACACAATTTCCGTGGATTTGCATTCTGATAACGAATGCCCCTTAACCCTGCAACGAACACAGAACAATGAACCAGAATCAGTTTTCACGGATTCAACTCGTTGTGAACCTTTTGGGGGTTGATATGCCAAGTCTGCTGCAACAAAAGAAGACGTTGGTTTGGGCGGTTCATGGAACTGAGCCCTGCTATGGAAACCTAGCTCCAGTTGTCTACACTTTTCTTTTAAGTCGTCCAGCGTGTTGACAGTCATTATTGTCAACCCCGTCATGTATTCCGGTCTCATGTTAAACTTGATCCGTGCTAAACGGTCGCGTTCTGTAACCTTATAAGATAGCCTATTGAAAAGATTCTCCATGACTGCTATATATATACAAGACAGCTCAGTTGACCCTTGCGTTCTGTTAGTTATTTCTGAAATGAGACGCATATCGTAGTCAGGTGGAGCGAAAGCTGTGAGTAACTGCTTCTTCAGATCCGCCCAATCAACAACCGATGCTTTAATTCCACGGTACCACAATAAGGCTCCGTCCGAGAAAAGATCCAGCGCAGACATATGTAAGGAGGCTTCGCTAATATCTCTGGCCTCGCAGAGCTCCTCAAGGCGCTCAATAAACGCTTTCACGCAACCTGTACCGTCAAATTTAATACCTAGGGTCTCAACCGTTTCTTTCTTGCAGGAAACGATTACGTCCCTTGACTGCAAGTCTGACATTACTTTCGGTGTCTCCTCGGCGGAAGTAAATGACTGATGGAAGCTCGCGTTAGCCGAATCAATTCTAGACAAGTAACCCCTAAGCTGATTGTCAATGACTGCATAGTCGGTACTAAGATCAGTTGGGGGAGTTATCCTACTCAAGCGATGATATAGGTGGAAACATAAAGCCTTAGCGCGGTTAAATTTTTTAAAACTGGAAGGATATTTATCTAGTACTTCGCTAATTTCTGGGAGTTTGGCCTTGATTGTTTGTAATTCGCTTTTGGGATCTATGTCTGTCTCCACAATCTCATCAGAACATACCAATTTACTAAGTTCCCTAATCTGAACGCGTAGTTCCTCTACGGTTGAAGCGGGTTTGGCGTCTCGAACCAGTACTTCATATATGAGCTCGTCCTTGCGAAGTAAATTAAATGTAATGGGACGTTCCATTTTGTAAAATGAAAATAAATGAAGTGAACTGAACTAAAAACTGGCTGTCACAATGTACAATAATATTAAACAATGTGTAGATATTATCTATAGTAAAGGCAGTTACACAATTAGCAGTCTTATATTACTAGGTTCGTCTTTCCACGGACAAAAGTCCTGGTATAATGTTTTGGGGTACAGGTAAAACAAATTGTAAAGTGTATATAGCGGCAAAAAGAGTTAAAATTGTAAAAGGTAAAAGTAAATTAAAGTGTATAAAACAATACAAACATATAAACAAGAACACGTTAACAAAGGATTCTGCGCGACGGTTTTTTCTTCTTAAAAATAAAAAACTGGAAGGTCCTAGGAACAGTACTCTGGCTTGTAAGGTACAGCAATAGACGTAACCTCTATCTCCAACCAATACACACGTTGGTCGCCACTGTTACATTTGAGACTTTGTCCCTCTATTGGTAAAGAAACAAAGTCCCAGATGCAAGGTGGGTTGGTATGGATATGCAAGGAAACAACAAAACAGTTCCAAACAACATAAGTTTATTTCAACAACGGAAATTAGCTTCGCGTGTCTATATCTAAGTACATAAAAAGATAATTAATGCCAGCCAGCTTAAACCTCAGTCGGTGGAACTATGGTGGTGGGGGGTTGGAGATAAACCCAGTTCTGTTCCTTTTTTTTTTGAGATTAAACCTAAGTATTAACAACTAAAATGTCAAGTTACAACCTTCCAGTTATTGTGAAAATGTACTATTATTAAATGGGCGCCAGGGACTTGAAGAGTCCCGGATCCCGGAGCCGACGAAGATGTTCAATATTTTTCCAGTTCTTGTAGGTGTCGAACCCGGGGTCCTCTAACTAAACGTAGTTGATGACCGGCTTCCAATGTTGAAAATCGGACTGGTAATAAACTGGTTCTTATATGAACCGGTAGAAAATAAATTAAAAGGAGTAAGTTTATATATATAAAAAAAACCGTCCCGCCTGCGCTAGATCGCTAGGCGGACTCTGCCACCGCACAGTCGTCTCCACAGGAGGCTTTGAGTGGACTCGAGGAACGGGTCTCACGTCCAGGTCCCAGAGGCGCCTCTAGATCCTGGCGGCGAGACGAATCTCTCGGGTTGCCTCACCTGGAATCGACAATACGGGGACCCTATTATATTAGGGGAAACTAAAGTACTTTCCTTGGGAAGGAATAGGGGTGACCGAGCTAGGAAATCTAAAGGCTAAAACATTAGCCGGTTAATATGGCCTTTTGCAGAAACGATACAATGACCTACGACAATAAGAAATAGGATTGCCCACGAGGCGTGTAATACTCACGGTTTGTTAAGGGTGAAAACGCTTAGCTGCAAGATTCGACCGGCTGGAGAACGGCGTCCGCCTAATTGATGCGCGAATCCTTTTTAAACGTGGAATCCTGTAATAAATATCCAGGGATCACTACAATATCCTTTTAACGACCTGGGAAGGACTCAGAGATCGCTTCCACACACTAATACCTACACCATAATCCTTACCTTTTAAAACATGGGATAAAATTTGTTTGTAGCTTCTCAAGCGTGATCAAACGCAAATAGACGCTCGGGACCTTTCATTGTCCTGTCATTGCTCCAAACCGGAATTGGGCAGAGCACCTAGGAAATCACCCCTGTTTCAGGTAAAACTTTTATGAGCACAGATGACTGAATTACAACACCAAGATATTTAATTCCTTTATTCTATTTAAAATCCCTAACAATTGTCCAACATGAAGCCTTGACTCTGAAACAATAACAATTTTCAAGATCCAAGCCAACAAACTCATTATTTCTTATGTCGAACACTAAAGTTTGTCTTGAGTGGGTAACTTTTCCAGTAATGCATTTGGCGAATTCAGAATGTATGACCTGACAACACTAAAACATTGACAGACCACAGACTAAATATGGATTGTGTGCTCCTCGAAGCTTCTAGAATAATGTCTATAATAAAAAAATAATTCCACTTCCATTTAATGTATTTTAACCAAAAGCTGAAAACTATTAAGGATTGGTCTTTACGATATTATTTCGATGGTTTCCAGTCAATATGTGAAAATTAACTAATATCGATTAAAACTACAACTGCGAATCGGCAACCGCTAGGTGTCGCCTCTAACTGTCAGAAGCTGACGTTCAACTGAATGACATTTGGCATGTCAACAATCGCAGCATAATAATACGATATTAAGACGGATCTAATTTATTGTGAAAACCTGTTTAATAGGATTTTTAAAAGTGATTTATCGTCATAAAGTGTTACTATAGAGTCCAGTGACGAAGTACAGATAAAGGAATGACTACTTTTACAAATTGAAAGCCAAAGTCATTTGCACAAACTACAATGAACATTTCATTTGGGAATCCTCGAGATCAATATTGGAAACCTCAATTTACAACGTATGCTAACAGGTAAATGTTATATACAAAAAAAAAAACAACGTAATTATCTTTTTATGTACTTAGATATAGACACGCGAAGCTAATTTCCGTTGTTGAAATAAACTTATGTTGTTTGGAACTGTTTTGTTGTTTCCTTGCATATCCATACCAACCCACCTTGCATCTGGGACTTTGTTTCTTTACCAATAGAGGGACAAAGTCTCAAATGTAACAGTGGCTATACGATACGAAACCCCAATTCAGTATGATTTTAATTATAAATCGCACGACATTTTGATCTCGAGTGACACAAGAATAGTGACTTTGTTCGTTTGCCTATGATTTAAAAAAAAATTACAGATATCCGAAACGCCGCAATTTCGAGCTGTCATTTGTTCGTTAGCTTTTTATTCCCTTTCATTGAATATACAAATTTTCTGTTAATTCTTTATTTCTGTCGAAAATGACTCATAGTGACATAGTGACTCAAAAATTAACATGAACACTCCGCCAGATATCGTAAATGCAGCGACGAATGCAACTAATAACCTGTTTATTTTTTATTGCATTACACTGGTACAATGCTGGTCATTTCCCTATGGTTCCTGAACCCATAATAGAGCCCTTATGATATTCGGGTAGATAAATTAGTGTATGCAACTATACATAATTAGGCATTATGCACAGTCGCATAGGGTAAACATACCGGTTATCGGCCGTTTAAGCGGCTTGCTGACTTCAGAGTTGATTTCTAGCATTAAGCTGCACTCTCAGACTTTTCGTTTTTTTTTTCATTTCATTGTACAATAGTCTAGTTTCATAAAACCTAACGTTTAAATACGTATCAGTAATACATAATTTAAAAAAAAATATTATTCGTCAAAATAACAAATATACCGGCTATCGGCCTTTTCACTCAGTTATCGTCCACCAGTGCACTGGTTATCGGCCATCTAATTTACGGTAGAAAAACGACTCATATTCAATAGGTCATAAGGTTTATAATAGTATGAAAGTAAAAAAATGTTCAATTCACAAAAAGCGGTATATTTTTACTCTCTTCTAAGACTTAAAAATACAATTAAGTAACAGATTAAAATATCAAATCAAACAAATAGCTACTTTTGGCTTTCATCATTTCAGTCAAAATACGTCCACTGCTGGACATAGGCCTTCCCCAGGCGTCGCCACACTGACCGGTCCCGTGCGTCTCTCATCCAGCGGTTTCCTGCAACCTTGACCAGGTCATCGGTCCACCTAGTGGGAGGCCTTCCAACGCAACGTCTTCCGGTTCGCGGTCGCCATTCCAGAACTTTTCGGCCCCATCAGCCATCCGTTCTGCGAGCAAAGTGCCCTGCCCATTGCCACTTAAGTCTGGCGATTCTTCGGGCTACGTCGGTAACCTTGGTTCTCAAGGGGATGTCCTCATTTCTGATTCGATCACGCAAGGAAACTCCGAGCATAGCCCTCTCCATTGCCCTTTGGGTGACTTTGAGCTTTCTGATGAGGCCCATTGTGAGCGACCACGTTTCGGTCCCGTATGTAATCACTGGCTACACACACTGGTCATAGACTTTCGTCTTGAGACACTTGGAAGTTGCGCGGTATCTTCTCGTCCAACTTACCCCGTTGGACGAGAAGATACCGCGCAACTTCCCGAACGCTGCCCAGCCGAGTCGGATTCGACGATTGACCTCTTTCTCGAAGTTAGATCTACCCAACTGGACCGTTTGTCCCAGGTAGACATAATCGTCCACAACTTCGAGCGTAGAGTCTCCGATCTTGATAGGAGTGGGTGTTTCATGAACATTCAACATAACCTTGGTTTTGCCCATGTTCATTTTAAGATCCACTCTTTCGGAAGCTCTACTGAGGTCATCGAGCATTGTACTGAGGTCTTCCATGGTCTCAGCCATGACCACTATATCGTCGCCAAACCGAAGGTGAGTGATGCACTTGCCGTTGACGTTGATGCCAAGTCCTCTCCAATCCAGAACCTTGAAGATATCCTCCAATGCAGCGGTAAACAGTTTCGGAGATATGACGTGTCCCTGTCTCACACCGCGCTGCAGAAGGATAGGTTCCGAGGTCTGGTCCTGAAGTCGGAGTCCTGAAGTCGGACTGACATGGTGGCGTTTTTGTACAAACACTTCAACACCTCGATGTACCGGTAGTCGATTTGGCACCGTTGGAGAGACTGCAGCACAGCCCAAGTCTCGATCGAATCGAAGGCTTTCTCGTAGTCCACAAACGCTAAACAGAGAGGCAGGTTATACTCTTCGGTCTTCTGTATAACCTGCCGCAGCGTATGTATGTGGTCTACGGTACTGAAGCCTTTTCGAAATCCGGCTTGTTCGGGAGGCTGGAAATCGTCAAACCTGCGTGCGAGACGATTCGTGATGACTCTTGAAAACAACTTGTAGACATGGCTTAGAAGTGAGATGGGCCTATAGTTCTTCAACCGAGCATTGTCACCCTTTTTGAAGAAGAGCACCACCACACCCCTGCACCAAGCCTGTGGCATTTTCCCCTCGAGTATGAAACTCCAGTTTCATCAGCGTTAAGAATACGACTCGGATCATCTAATATATCTAATGCATTTCGTTCATCCAAGAAAGTGTGTAAATCTGCAAACCATTTTCGAATTGAACGTTCTTTAATGGCTTCTCGCGCCTTATTAATAGCTTCTGGCTCTCGGATGCTTATGTTTGGATGGCGTTTGAGAAAGCTGATATACCATCGTATTCCAGGTTTACCTCCTGGAAAGCGATGGTCTATGCCCAGGTATATTGCAAGCTCAGCCACCGTATCCAGAAGGTCATATTTGTTTATTGGAATTCCAGCTTTCGCCAACTCAATTATCCAATCAACGATTTTCTTTTCTCCATCAAAACCAAATATAGGGTCTGGGCCAACTTTTCTCCTTTGATCAGCAACACGACCGGAAAGTCTGTCCTGCATAGTGGATCTTGGAACTCCGTACTGCCGCGGCATGCTTCTCTTATGCCGCGAATGTTGCTGCGTATATCTGAAAGCGCACTTGTCAGTGCCTCTTCACTATAAGCAACTCTTCGGAAAGGCTCTTCATTTTTTTACTTTTTCTTTCCATAACTGACGGGTGCCATCTGCAAATAAAAGTGTTATTCCTACACCAAGCACACCAACCAAAATGTAGCTATTATCACATATTACCGGTAAATAAGCTTGAATAAGTGGCAATTATTAGTAAACTAGCTACGCCCCCGCGGTTGAAAAGTAGGCGTATTCATTCAGAGTAAGGCTATCTCTATGCCAAATTTAATTTTAACCCATCTAGCCGTTGCAGCTTAAAGGGGTAAGAAACAAAGTCAAAATCAAATATAACGGCCAGAAATAGGTTACATTATTACCACTTATCGGCCACCTTTATTTCAAACGGCCGGAGATAGGTTTTGATTTTACTGGTTATCGGCCGTCAAACGGCCGGAAATAGGTTTATTTTTTACTGGTTATCGGCCGCTAAACTTTACATATTTTAGAAGGTTATATCTTTGGAAATATGAGGTATACTGGCGGCCGAAATCTAGCTTTAAATTCACAAAATTGTAGCTGTTCACAAATATTATGGAATCTATGTTGGTGAATTTAAGGTTTCCGCAATAAAGGCAACGAGAAATGACGTGAATACACCGGTTTTGCGACCACCCGGTCGGAAACTAGATTTTGAAATTTATCGTTGACGTATTATCCGACCACCAAAAATATCACAAATTATGACAAGTTTGATGAGTTTGGGCACATAAATAATGAAATTAAACATGCTAAATACACACAAACCAAATCAATCACAAATAAACCAACAGTAACACTTAAAAACTTACCTTTGAAAATCAATCCACGTGCTATTTTTTTTCTTAATTTTGACACGCGTCCACACACTGAATTTTGAAATGGCGACTGAGGGGTCAGTTCGCAAATTTCGAGGTCATGCCTTTGGATTATGAACCGTGAAGTTCGTCCCGATCGAATAGCGCGAAATTAGAAAGGATCGGTCTATAACACTGTCTATTATTCAAAATAACGTGCGAAGTGGCCGAAAAGGGGTAGTGGCTGGTAAACCGGTATGTTTACCCTAAACTACTATTGTCTCTCTGCTTTCTCCTTCTAAAATATTCTTACTCGTATAATTTGTGTACAAAGTGTTTTAAATATGAATAAACAAAGTGCATTTATTAATGAAGAAAGTCACGAAAAAATAGTGAAAGAAAATTAGTGAGGAGTGAGTACTCTATAAACATTTATTTTATTATTAGTACGCATCTATCATAAGTTTTATTGGTTTTTGCATTACTATTCTGCGAATCGGTCTAAAATGATTCGTTTTCTTATAAAATATCTAAAATAAAATAAATAATTTTCATATTTTTCAATGTTATGAGTACACTTACGTCAGGCTGTCAATACTTTTTCTTTTAAATTTTCTGTCATAGAGTTTCTTACTAGCTTACTTAGTCTATGAAGGTTAGTTTTGATTTATATAATGTACATCGCGCGAAATTCGAAGATCAAACTCTTAATATCGTTATTTTTGTTCAAATTTTTTGAATGAATAATTATTTTGGTGTGTAATTACACTATTAATACCTAATTATTTATATCTATTATTGCATAAGTTGATAAAAAATGCTATGCAATAGATTTACCGCGGCAGTCTCCGAGTGCCACACGTTTTTTAGTTATAATATCCTATAGAAATATTTACTATACATATAACATTCGATTAAGAAACCTACCCCTAATCCTTCAAGATACCTTTATTATTGCTTTCAATTCCTAACCTTTGAGGAGTAGTACCTTCCATCATCAGCTCATCAACATGAAGTGATGATGACTGCTAGATGCGAATACTTGTATAGCGTCAGAAAAACACGAAACACGTAATACGTGCCTATGAAATTTGAGGGTGGCCCTCGATTTCTCTGGGATTTGATCACCAGGTCCTGGTATCCATACCATGGTACCACCCTTGAAATATCTCCTTCACAATAAAAAAAGAATCATCAAAATTGGTTCATAAACGACGAAGTTATTCGCGAACACGCACATAAACGAAAAATGTTCATAACTTAAGAAAAATCTTCATAAAATGAAAAGTACTGGGCCAAACTATACTAAATTTTTATGGAACCAAAGGCAACCATTCCGCATCAAACTAAAAAAAAATAGGTAAAAAAACTTTTTAAGTTAAACGGTTTTATGTTAAACATACATTGCAATGTTTAAGATAAATGTACTAAAAACCAAAAAATAATAAAATAGAAAACCGTGGGGCACGTCAATTGTCTACAAATTATCGACTTAATTATTATTATTATGATTTTAATCAACGATTGTAGACAATTGACGTGCCCCACGGTTTTCTATTTTATTATTTTTTGGTTTTTAGTACATTTATCTTAAACATTGCAATGTATGTTTAACATAAAACCGTTTAACTTAAAAAGTTTTTTTACCTATTTTTTATTTTCTAGTTTTTAGTTTTTATTTCGCATTCTGTTTAAAGGGGCCGCCATCTTGGATTTTAATTTTATATAGTATATTGTATTATACTGGTTGAGCACTTTCATTTGATACCCATATTGATGGGATCGATAAAACCTACGTTATCCGCCATTTTGTAGCGGCCGCCATCTTGTATTTAAATTTTTTATAGTATATTGTATTCTGCTTGTTGAGCCCTTTCATTTGATACCCATATTGATGGGATTGATAAAACCTACGTTATCCGCCATTTTGTAGCGGCCGCCATCTTGGATTTCAATTTTTTATAGTATATTGTATTCTGCTTGTTGAGCTCTTTCATTTGATACCCATATTGATGGGATTAATAAAACATAAATTATCCGCCATTTTGTAGCGGCGGCCATCTTGAATTTATAATGATAATGAATAAACATAATTGTATTGTCACCAAAATCCAATGTGTATACAAAATTTCAGATTAATCGGTTGACTGGAAGTGGGTGAAATTTGAATTAAGGTCAATGTGGGCAAATCCGTCATACTTTTTTGAAAGTCGAATTTGGTTAACTAAATCTGGTACACTTACTACTTTATTATAAATTTGATGGTTGTAAGCGATACAAAATTTTATTCTCTTGTATACCATCCATTTTAAACAACATAACAGCCATCCACATGTAACTAACAAGGTTTTTTTAAAAGTCTGTCGTTAGACGGATTTTCCCGACGATTGGGGGCAAATCCGTATAGTAGCAAATTTGCCTCGAGTTACGCCGTTTTATCAAACTATGCAATTTGTAAACAAGTAAATGCAGATGATGAAGAAAAATGTTTTTTAACATCATAAAAATAAGGTTTATTTTACGTTTTACACCCTAAAATCTTTTTTGGGGGCTATTCCGGCCTATTTTTAGAACCAGGGACTTTAAACCTTTCTAAAAAGTTTGAAAACTAAATATTTTTATTTATCAGTTTAATTTTTCAGGTACATTGAAACAATCCTATCTTATTATGACAATGGTATTTATGGTATTAACTTAAATAAACAGGGTTATTTTAATGAATTCGGTTAGGTATAATAGTAATAATAATAAATTCTTTATTTGCAAAACATTTTACAATATTTGCTCCAGAGCTAGATATTAAATATCTGTATTTCAGGAGTCAGTTTCTTCTTCCTAATAACGACACAGTCGCTGCCCCGGAGGAGTAGTGTCTCGTTCATAAAGCACATGACTTTAGTGTTTCAGAATACTTTTGTGACGAAAACTGTAAAACGCCTTGATTTATAAGTATTATTAATTCATTAATTGGTAAATTCCTTTATGTTGTGAAACTGTTTTTGTAAAATAATTACAAAAAAAATAATAGTTCAAACACCCAATTGTTAGTTACCAATGGACTTTCAAAGTATAAACTAAAAATAGGAAGGATGAAAAGGTTGACGACATCTGCAATGGGGTAATTCCTGTATATGACGATTTAGCCCCTTCGAAATTAGACGGATTTTCCCACTTGAACATTCTGAGGTTACGTATTTTTTTTAACAATTCTTTCTGTATCTACTGGTTTATACTCAAAACAAATAGAAAAATCCGTTGAAACACTTATTAAACTACATGTTATGCATACTCAGAAAGTCGTAACTTGTAAAATTTAATATTTATCTTATAAGAAGCGGCGGCACGCCACACTTGAGTTTCGAGTTCGTAGCACAACTAAACTTCAAATGCATTTTTTGACAATTGTAGACAACCTTGCTCCATCTACGAATCATAGTTAGAACTAAAAACTGGCCCTGTTTTATCGACCGAACCAGTAACAGCGTAACTATTCTGGAATGAATAGTAAACGAATGTGTATGGAATAGCCCCGTAGACGGATTTGCCCACATTGACCTTACTAAATTTGATCCAAGAATAAATAATAAAACAAACTGGGTGAGCTAAATAAAACCGTTTAATAAAAAGAATCACGTAACTCGGATCATAAAAAAAAAAAACGATCGAATTGAGAACCTCCTCCTTTTTGGGAAGTCGGTTAAAAAGGGAAGCGTACACCAGCATTGTGTGATTCTTGATGATAATTATATCAAGAATTAAGAATCATTTCATCCTCTGCCTAGCCTTTTCCCAACTATGTTGGGGTCGGCTTCCAGACTAACCGGATGTAGCTGAATACCGCAGCGACTGCCTTTCTGACATCCACAACCCAGTTACTACTGGGTATACGTGTGTGGGAAGTCATCAAATGACTTTTCCCTCTCTGGGCAGAGCGGTAGGGAGTACCAGACTTCTGCTGACTAATAATTGTTTTCTTTAATACGGATGTCAAGATATGTCTAGGACAAACTACTCAAGGAAGGCTACGTGAGAAATTCACAAAGTGTTTCAGTACCTACGTACTTAAATGAGTAATTAACCAACACGCAACGTTCAAGTGTTCCACGTAATGTACTGATAGCCAATTTCCTGTTTTGAAGTTTTATAATACTTCTGTCATCATCATCATCATCATTTCAGCCGAAAGACGTCCACTGCTGGACATAGGCCTCCCCTAAGTGTCGCCACATTGTACGGTCCCGTGCGTCTCGCATCCAGCGGATCCCCGCAACCTTCACCAGGGCCCCGAGTCTGCTATTCAATAGTGTCAGAATGGTCGATCATTGATCTCATAATGGTTGATTTATGACAAGCCAAAAAGTACCTTATGCCTGTCGACTTAAGGTACTTTTTGGCCTGTCGTCAAACAACCATTATGAGATCAATGACCATTCTGACACTATTGAATAGCAGACTCGGGGCCCAGGTCATCGGTCCACCTAGTGGGTAGTAATACTTCTGTAATAAGTAAATATGGAATCTAACGGTCGCGTTAGATTCTATGTATATTTACTTACCTATTAAATATTAATACAGAGACTCGACGGCGACGTATTTTTTGACTGACTCATTGGTCTAGTGGCGGCAAGCGCGACTACTGCTGAGCATGAGTTCCTGGGTTCGATTCCCGGGTCGGGCAAAGTGTTATTGGGATTTTCTATCTAGAATTTCTCAGTAGCACCCATGGAGTCTAAATAGTTTTTTTTTTTAAAAGCTTGTGTGGCCATTTTGGTTTTTAAATACAATTTCCACAGACAATTTCATAAATGCTAACTGACAGCGAGTTTAAATAATGGCCAATATGTAGAACACTGCAACACGTTACTTATGCAAAACCATTTTGATAACTTAGTAGGTACTGTTCTTATAACAACATAAACGCCAAGCAACACCTAAAACCACAAACAAATAGTACTTATTTCACGAGAGGTACAAAATGAACATCACAAATTGCAATATTTGCCAAGTATGAACTCCGAGGACGTGAAAGCTCGACTGTCAACCCCGTCCTGTAATTAAGGGTGATATTAATACAGAACTACTGAGCGCATGCCGCCGCGGAGGTATTCCGATATTGCGAAGCCGTATTGGTGATCGCTCAAGAGTCAAGCGATACCGAATATTCGACATAGCTCCGAGATCATTATATTCGCTTTCTTTGTTCATTACTATGTGTCACGAATAAAAGGCCGGTGTTTATCTATGTATTCGGTACTTGGGCTTATCTCTGTGTTCTTTTGGTAAACAACTTTTGTGAAAGTGCCTACTTAGGTACTTGGATAAGAGAGCTACCTATATTGTTTTGTGTTGTGTTGCTCTTTCGTTTTTGTTTACGTCCTTTAATAAACGTAAGTGTGCTCGTGAATAAGCACTTAAGTGACCGTTCGAACAGCCCTTTTTTTTCTAATGCAGTAGGTATAAGGCGGCCAACTCCTTCGGTACAAAGATGTGCTTAAGCGCCACATGAAACGATGTGACCTAGACACGTCACAATGGGAGGCTATGGCAGCGGACCGGTCACTGTGGAGGCATACCGTGAGCACTAAGGTGTTTGAGTTTGAAAGGCGACGTAGAGAAGAGCTCGATGCTAAACGTGACGAGCTTAAGGCCCGACCACCCGCGGCCATCCAATACAATTACGTCGGAGGGGTGCTGACTTGCAGTGAATGTGGACGCACTTTCACGGCAAAAATTGGCTATGTCAGTCACCAGAGAGCACACCAGCGATGCTCTTAATAGGCAGATCCAAGTCGCTGTGGCCGAAATCGGTCGGGATCATAATTATATGTATATATGTATATATATAAATTGTTTAGTGGATTTGTGTCCGGTTGATGATATTAGACTCACTCTCTATTACATGGGGCTTAAACATAACAGACAAAATGTTGGTTGGTGTCTTCGATCAATAATTATTGATCGAAGGTTGGTGTACTGTTATGTACACCTCTGTTTAGCCCTTTGGGGATTACAAGCGTGATGTCATGTTATATTATCAATTGTTTAGTCTATGGTAAGTATTGCTATGTTTCAACTTAGGTTATCAATTGTTTAGTCTATGCCTCTATGGCATTGCCCTGTATCAAGTTCCAGGCACATGATAATTATAAACAAACACGCTGACTACCGAATATTTTAACTGCCACCAACAGAGCTCAACCAGGACATAGCTTAGCTGGTAATAACGATTCTACTAATACAAAAATATGGACAATAACGTCACTCATAAATAAAATAACGTGAGAGTTATGAACAAGTGGAAAATCCAGAGTTATGATATCCGAAAATTGAGATCTCGATTTATGTTTGCAGTTGTTATTAGTGCTAGGTTCAGCTAGAGTCGGCTAAATTATTGCATGAAAGCTCATTGTTGTGTTTTGTGCAACCTTTTTGCGTAACATACCCCTACACTTTTCACAATCACTTTCAGTATTGTTTACTGCCCGTGGTCCACCCGCCTAGTCAACCTGGGTGTACCACGGGAAATTATTTGTGAAATTATCAATACAGTTATTATGTTCGGACAAAAGAGGGGAAAACTTTATTCTACTCCAGATATTTCATAAGAAAATATTCTAGATTTGTGCCCGGTTGTTGGCTAAAAACACGCCTCCTACCTATTACATTTTGAACTTAAACATAGCAGGAAAAAAGTGTGTGTGTACTAAACGGTACACCTCTGTCAAACCCGTGGGAAATTACAGGCTTGATGTTATATTTTATTAAAATAATGCATATTCCTGTAGTATGCCTTTTTTATCACTCCCTCTATGTTTTCCTCCGTCTCTCTATGCTCAGAGGTTTTAAAACAACAGAATCAGCGCTATTGTCTATAATTTTTCGTATTCCAAATTCAAAGTGTGTTTTCATGAGCAAGGACCAAAATTAAACGTGTTTAGGAGTCCGACAGTCGTTTTCAAATGCAAAGCGTGTTCATTCCTCGCTAATTGTATTGTAATAATTAGCAGCCCTTGTGATGATCATTTTAATGATAGCGTTTTGTCTCAAATTAAGTACCTACTTTGTTCAGCAATTATGAGCCTTGACGTTTTTAAAACAGATCTTTGAGCGCAATTTTTACGTAAGCAGCTGTTTTTAGTTCGTGTAGTATGTGTATGTACAGTATCTATGTGAAAATAGAATCAAATCTTGTAAAAATGTTAGGTAGAGTTTAGAATTCAACATGTCGCCAGTTATGTTTTAGTCCCATGTAATAGGGGGCGAACCTATTGCCATTAACCGAGCAAAATTCCAGATTCCAGCTGGCAAAACCCAAAAGCAATATGCCCGACCTGGTGATCGAATACAGAATCGAACCCCGCTAGACCAACGAGGCAGTTTAGAATTAGACCACTCTTTGTACACCATTTCATTCACGTCCATGATTTTTTATAAGCTCATACATTTAAAGGCTAACCCACACGACACAATTCGAATAGGTAGGTACACACACGGATACTCAACTGACAAACCTTCCAACTGCTGATCAAACACCAGAAAACCATTTCGATCACCTACTCCGCTATAAATAACATGAATGGACTGGCAAATTTACGTGCTGCCCGCTAAAATAGGGATAGCGTAGGAATTTCATAGAATGGCGGAGTAGCAGGGGTACAGTCGAACAAGCTAATAAGTATACAGCCAGCTAACTTGCATTTACTTTTAAGATTTTAGATACATTTAGCGACTGATGTGAAATGGTACAGCGTTTGACATCAATCGCTTAATGCGAAACGCTTTATAAAACAAAATTGCAATCAATATTTTCAGTGTACATACTACAAGAATTATAAAGATCTCTACCTGTTTACTTATTAGCTTGTTCGAGTGTACCTACTACATAAGTCTGAACCCGGTTTAATGACGTACATGTCAACCAGTCTAGACATAGCAGACAAAGTGATTTGTAAATTGATATTGATCTCTATATTTATAGTGGTGTAGGTAGGTATAGTCTTGAAACCAGCCATCGTTAGGTATCAGTTTTTCTATAGACTGATATTGAGCTTGGAGTAGAGATTGTTTCCAAAGATATTTTAGTACAAATAATATATTATTTTGACTAAAGAGTTCATTAGGATTTAATCAAGGTGTCCCACAGGGACTGGATTTGCAATAGCAATAGAGATGGCTAATTCATCCGCCTAATCAAAGAGAAAATAAAAAGAGTCTTTGCCAAACAGGACCACAGAAAAACACCAAACATCTTTGTCTATAAGTTTGGCACACAAACGAATAAATATCTCTCACATGAAGCTGACAGATAAACGGGTATCGAGGGCCGATAGTACCCTTATAAATAAAATGCGAGAAAAATCGCTGGCAAGACGAGAACCCTTCCCGCGGGAGTGCAGTGGCCGAGGCATTTACATACATAATGATGACCTCTTGGGGATGACTGCGACCCTAGTACCTACCCCACGAGACGACCGTTTACGACCAGCCAATGTCACTTTTTAAACATTTTACGACCTTTCCATGGTTACGACCGCTGACGTTTGAGATTTTAAAATGTTGTTTGATGGCGATAAAGTAATTTTAAAAATTGATGTAATATTTTATGGTTATCTATTCAAGAGCACAGCATTTTTTTTAGAATTAACACCTCGCGGTGTTAATTCTAAAAAATGTGATATTTCAGCTCGGAGAAAAAGCTTATTTATTCCTGAACTGTAGTGCTTTTTCAATCTAGCAACATTGAAGTGCATTAAATAGGTAGTGGTTTCAGACAAGTTATTAGGCTAGTATGTCGGTAGTCGGTACATTAAAGTTTTAGACATAAAGCTGCTGAAAACCAATACATGGCGATCTTATAAAGGGCTGTACAAACTGGAACGGAAATATAATGTCAAAATTTTTTGAGGAATTCAATTTATTTTTTGGTGATTGGTCAGGTTTTACGTTAGGACTCAAGTAACTCACTCAAACATTATCATTATGCTCATGGATACATTTAGGGCTTTATCACACTAGTGAGTTGCGACGTTGCGAGCGAGTGGAAAGCGGGGAGAGAGTGCAGCGAGCTTGCCGCGAGTTCTCAACGTGTGCACGGCGAAAACACCGCGGGTACGCAGCGAGTTCGCGGTGTACGATCCGTGTTTTGTACATTCAGTACTAGAATGGTCATTATAAATTGTCTTTAAAATGGCGTCGGCCTTAATTGTACAGAAGTCGTAGAGGTATTTAAATTAAAGTTACAATATGGCTGCAGTTAAAAAAAACTCTTATGAACGAGTTGTATCTTTGACCCCCAATATCTCCGCAATTAGAAGCTTAAGTCCAGGTCAAAAAAAACATCGCAGTGACCGGAAAATCAAGTTCCTTTCGGTTTGTTAAGAGTATTTCCTGGGTATAAAATACTCATTATAGGTGGGTACCTACTAGAGAATCCGGAATCGAACCCTTAATTTCGCCGCAGTAGTTAGTTTAATTCGACTATTCAAAAGTGCCTGTAACGGCCTACTAGAAAAAAAAAAAAAAACTCCTACAGACCTTCGCACACTGGACCAAAAAGGAAATCATATTAAAAGTTGTGACCATACTATGTGATAGAAAGTGGGCTTCTAAACTGTGTACGTGAACGAGTCCTAACAGTGATTCCAGCAAGGAAGTGCCCACACAGCCATCGGAAATTACATTTTTAATCTCCTCTCGCACGCGTTACCCCGATTGGGGTTTGAGGGTTAATACTTCAGTACGAACTAAGAACACAACACTTGAGTACACAGAAAATATGTAGTACAGAGGCTAACAGCTAAATTAGAAATCTTCTATTTTTTTTTCTTTTGGGCAAACTGGAAGTAAATAAAGCACATAGTATAAGAAAAAGTTCGGTTTTGTTGAGCCTGTCTCTGTTATGTAATAACTAATAACTATTATATCTTACTAATAAGGATGGGGTATGTTTGTTACTCTTTGACGCAAAACCTACTTAACGGATTTGGATGAAATTTTACACACCGATGGTTTATAACTTGGATTAACTTAAAGAATACTTTTTATAGTAGTAGTACGATTTCGTGAGTTCATTACCGAACTGCACGTGGATGACGTTGTGGCCAGTGTCAGTCAAAGTCTTGGTAAAATATAAAAAAAATGATCCCACTGAATATGCTTGAGTACCATAACCACCTACAAATTGCTTCGTTCTCTGTAATCCAAACTAGGTGACCATAACTACACAATGCCCGATTCTTATGCAACTACGAAAAGAAAAACACTAGAGAGAACAATAGTGGCTTTTTGTGGGCTACTGGCGCTCTCTACCGGCGCGCGGTTGAACTAATGGCTCATTCATACATAAAATAAGGGATCGAACAAAGGTTCTAGCTTTTTTGTGGCAGCCGAATGTTCGAGAAAATAAACTAGTACCTGTATATGTACCGTTCTGTATTTACGTTGTGAATTTAATTGAATGGGTTTCTTATGTTTTGAAATTGAAACGGCTTAGTTATAATAATATGATAGTTTTCATTACCAGAATTATGGCCAACTCAAATAGAGGATTCCGATTTGAGCAATTTATGTACCTATGTTTGCTACTTTTATTTAATTTATTTGGGAAAACAAACAATGACACATTAACTATACAATAACTCTCCTTTTGAGCTTCGTCGCAGTCGAGTAAAAAAAGATAGGATACAGAAATGATACAAATGTGAAATCAACCATGTTTTCCATAAAAAACCGACTAGTGTTTTACATACAAAGAGGAATATTAAAAGTAAAGTAGGTACTTAATCAACAAAAATTAAAGCAGCCAATAGTGAAGCATAAATGGAATAACAGTGTTATATAATATTAATTTTTCAAAATGTTCAGTGATATGCATGACTCTAAATTCCTGAGCCGATTATGATGAATAGGGTGTGAATCGATTCATTATTACAGGCTGGGCGGCATGGGTACCATGTTATGTTAAGAAAATCAAAAATCATCATCATCAGCCGGAGAACACGTCCACTGCTGAAGAAAGGCCTCCCCCTAAAGGGAGGTTGCCATAAATCAATAATGCTTCATCTAAAAAAGTCTAACGAGTGATTTTCAAAAGCATTTCGGCCCAAAGCATGTTGTCTGCTGAACATAGCATTAAATTAAGATAATTCCTATAATCATGAAGACGACCTCCTTTATTCTTCATAAACTGTTTCAATAATATAGGTAAGTTTTT
This sequence comes from Diarsia mendica, assembly GCA_949316265.1. Classification (NCBI taxonomy): domain Eukaryota; kingdom Metazoa; phylum Arthropoda; class Insecta; order Lepidoptera; family Noctuidae; genus Diarsia; species Diarsia mendica. The sequence goes on along the minus strand of OX438896.1, from coordinate 18,633,587 downwards.
TAACATTCGTTGCATAAATGTGTTATTAACCGATTTCTTTTCATGGTATTTTATCAACATCGTCATCCTTTGTCGGACGTTAGCCACATATTTCAAGGTCCTTCAAAAAAATTAAAAATGTTCCCTTAAATTCACTGGCCCCTGAAATACATTTATGTAACCTGGTTTTATGGCAATTAAGAATTTATTTAATTGGGGACAGGCGGCTCATTTTACACAATACTGCATGGGGATTAAACGAAGCACAGCCAAGTGCTCTACCATGACAACAACAGTACTGTATTCATCATCATCATCATCATTTCAGCTGAAACACGTCTACTGCAGAACATAATTATAGGCCTTCCCTCTAAGTCGCCACATAGACCGGTCCCGTGCGTCTCGCATCCAGCAGATCCCTGCAACCTTCATCAGGCCACTGGACCACCTAGAGTCGTCTAGAGTGGTTCGCGGTCACCACTCCAGAACTTTTATTCTGCGAGCAATGTGGCCTGCCGATTGCTGACTTTATTTTTGATTCGATCAAGCAAGGAAACTCCGAGCATAGCCCTTTCCATTTCCCTTTGGGTGACTTTAAGCCTTCTGAAGAGGACCTTTTTTAACCGACTTCAAAAAGGAGGAGGTTATCAATTCGAAGACGATCTTTTTAGGGTTCCGTAGTCAACTAGGAACCCTTATAGTTTCGCCATGTCTGTCTGTCCGTCCGTCAGTCCGTCCTCGCTTAATCTCTGTGACGGTTAGCACTAGAAAGCTGAAAGGGGTTTGAACTTTTTTGTGTGGGAGCTGGCATTTTTTTTTTTCGAAATCGCGGCCCACGATGAAAGTGGTATGTATGGATAGAGGACTTATAGACGAACAAAAATGTCCCGCAACACGGTACCCAAAGTGTCACGTTACCGAGATTTGAAGGTAAAGATTTAGAATTCTTTAAATTTTATAGGCACACTTGAAGTGCTTTGAGTAGTTTTTGGAAGAGTACTTTCTCGGAGTGAACCCATTTCAATTTGGTGAAGAACTTCGGATATAGGTAACGGAACTCCTCAATAAATTATAGCAAATGAACTGGTATTGCTGAAATCTCATGGCTGTCTATTATTGTTTACACCAGTTCATAACATAACATCACGCCGATACGTTGTGAAGGGGTAAGCACATGTGAACCACTAATAAAAAGTGAAAAATAAGAAGTTTAAACTGACTTCTTTTTCTTCTAAAGATTATTTTTCACTTTTTTGTGTTTTATTTTTTGTTGAAGTCGGTTTTATTTTTTGTTAAAAAGTTTTTATTGAGCGACCACGTTTCGGTCCCGTATGTCATCACTGACAATACACACTCGTCATAATAGTCCATTGAAATGTTACATTTAGCTTGCATTTCATAAACGACGCATTTTTTTTTTTATATCTAGGGGGAGTCAGTTTATAGTAAAATCCAAGTGTGTGTCCCACGGCTGCCATCTTGGAAAAAGGGGTGGGTGGTTCAAATGGTTGTTGTAATTTATCTGACGAACCAGTCTCACAACAAAAATGAATTTCCAATTTTTGTTGCAAATAAGATTACAGCAAATGTAACATTTCAATGGACTAATATATTTTCGTCTTAAACAGTATTGTTTTAATCTTATAATTATAATCTTATAGAACTTTTAATAATAGCTCTGTCCCTTTGCCACACCCGAGTGATTTTAAACCAATAGATACTACTTTAAGACGTCATGGTAACCCCTCAGGCATGTCAATATAGTGGTAAAAACCATTACACATAGTTTATTTACATATTTGTCGTAATTAATTGAAAATATACATAAAATATTATTATTTTATAAACACCGTAACCACAACAAGCGTGTATTATTAGCTCAAACTAATTGAAAATTGTTTTTATCATTATCCATATATTTACCGTTATTATTAACCTTATAAATGGCCTATTATTTTCCTTCTGCACTTAACGAACGTAGGTGTTTTAATTTCCTGCCTAATGAAAATAGTATATTGATGTCACCTTATTTGATTTGGGTCTACCTATTTAAAATTCATCACAAAAAGTGATTCACGAGGCGAATTCCAATAGGTTGGGCTGGCTGAATGCACCTCTTTGTATGAGCGCGGTACTTCCCCGGCCGAACCCATTTACGGACCAATAAAGTACGTATTTGAATTATTGCTAACGAGCGATAAGATTAAGCAACCTTGGCGAATTAACTTTACAACAAAGTATCTTTGATCTAGTTCTTGTAACATAACATCACGCTTGTAAGCCCCAATGGGTTGTATTGGCGGGATCAAATCGGATCCCGGGATCGGTGGAGACAATCCCTATAAGAGGTGTACCTAACGGTACACACGGCTACACATCAAGCTATACATTTCCAGTATAAGCTGGTCTCGCATTGTATAGGATTTCCGTACAGTGCGAGATCAGCGTAAACTGGAAATGTATAGCTTGATGTGTAGCCGTGTGTACACCCACATTGCACCTAATTATTATGGGGAGCGAGCTTATTGCCCTTAACCGGGCATAAATTCAGACTCCGTGGTTGCCTGAAAAATCACTGATGGAAAAACTCAACAATATTTAACTCAGGATGCGAACCCAGGACCTCGAGCTAAGCAGTAACATTCATGTTATGTCCTTATCTAATAGTAAAATAAAAAAAATTGGTTGTCTGTAAAGTCGGTTTACTGACGATAGTTGAACGTGACAACGTCTTAAGAAAATACTGATGGAATGGTAGCATTTTTCAAAATGCAAACGTCATAAGAAAATAAAACAAAACAATTGACACGCCGCGCGCCGTCGCTATGGAACGCCTCAGAGCAAGGTAACGACGCATGACATCATCTTTTTCATCTTTTTTCGTGCGTGCAGCCGGCCATCGAATTATAAGACGTTATCACGTCAAAAAGGCATCAAAAAACTCACTAGCGGTATAACAACAGCGACATCTATGACAAACAAACATCAACATTCTGTTCTGACTCGCGCTAATAAAGCAATCGAAAACCCCACAAAAACTGTCGGACAGTAGCCCATCAGACACAACACCTGTCTTGTCGAAGGATCCTCCCTTTTCTATGGAGTTTTGAGGAACTGTACAGCTTATTTGTTCTTCATACTACTGTGTAACTCCTCCTCAACGCTGTCACAGGTAGCTTGGGCGACAGGAAGTGTCAACTAAGCGTTTTGTTTAATGTATAAATGAAATAAATTTTCCCCATGAACAAGTTGTCACTCTTTGTGGTAAATACATTTTATGGTGATTTTATGCAATGAAATTATATATTGCTTAGTAAGTATACTACTACCACCTCAATCTAAGCTTACCTTACTACCACCCATTAAATAAGGTAATTAAACAAAAACAGTTCATAACGCTAATGCTATAAGCTCTTTTCGACAATATATTTTATTGAACTTTCTTCAGTACAACTTATTCTCGCTTCTTATCAACTTTACCAAAACTAACACTTGACATCATACAGCAAAATCATTTACAGCTCTATGTCAAAGCAACAAAATACAGAATTGTAAAACTGAGTTTGATGCCACAGTTCCCACTCCATTTGACTAAGCCACCAATATAAATATAGGGAGTGATGGCAAAACGTACAATTTACTATTTGTAATTTCGTCCCGCGGGTCACTTGTGGTAGTGTGTAAACTTTCAGGAAGATCGTACAATATTAATTAAATTACAATGAAATATTCGCTAGTATTGTGTGTGATTGCTGCAATGCTCATGGTAGCTAATGCAAAGATAACATTTAGAGATTTACTGAGTTTGTACGACATGGCATTGGCGCAAGGTGAGTAATTTAAACAATTATACAAAATTATAGCCTATTTTGTGTCCCACTGCTGGGCAAAGGCCTCTCGTTTCTCCCTCCACACCTCTCTCAATTCTGTGCAATTTCTGGCCACGCTTGCCAGTTGCCCCACAAACATGACCAGATCGTCAGTTCGTCACACCACCGTCGCGGTCGCCGCGGTCGACCTCATTGGTGGTGTCCAGTTGTTCACCTTCAGGCGTCCAGTGAGTGACGATCCTTGTTACCTCTCCGGGTGCATCCGTGCACATGCGAAGTGGCCAGCCCCATTTTAGCTTAGCTCCAACATCAGCTACTTGAGTTATGAAGCAGGGTGGTGTTTTTAACGTGATCGGATTGCTCCTGATATACCTTTGTAATAAAAATGTAGTATTAATTCTTAGTCGTTTTCAAATTAGATTTTTTAATTCATCTAAACTTCGTGTACAGTTGAACCAGTTAATAAGTATACATTTTGCAATGTGTGAGTGAAGTCATAGTTATACGCACACACACTAAGTAAAACGAGTGAACTATGTTTCTAATAGTGTGCGTTATGTGCGTATAAGTCAAAACTGGCCTACCGCAGGCCGACTTTACATCACGCACTCATCGGTAACTTTTATTAATATTGTGTGGGTATACGTATTAAACACACGGGTAAAAAATCAAGAAACGGGCTCACAGTGAAGGAATATGATTATATGACCCAATATTTCAGAAACGTCTAGTAGAACATCCGTGGCAGAGTGGTGTAAGCGCTTGACATTATCTACGCTCGGTGTCGTGAGTTCGATCCCCACTAAGGAATTAAGTTTTACTGTTTTGTTTTTTACTTTTTGTTTTATAAAATTAAGTTTGTGACCAATAAAATCACTTAAACAAAAAAGTAGAAAGGTAATTAAATAAAAACAATAAAATAATTTGTTTTATTTTTATTTATTAGTTAGACAATTTATTTGTTGCCTAAGGATGGACGTAAATAATTTATTGAAGTAGGGTGGTATCTAAATTGAATCGAAAGTAAAATTAGCTGGGAAGTGAATCAACATGTTAGATAGTAAGAAATTATGGCAACTTCTATCTGCATAACAATAACATCACTTCACCAGACTTTTAACATTACGAATTGTTGCTTAAAACAGAGGAATACAGCAAGTTGTATAATTATAACAAATAAAAATAATGCTAAGTTTTACATTTGTTCACACAAACATGAACATTATGTATATAACGATAAGGTTCACAATCGTTTAATATTTAAAATAAATTCTACTAATTTAGTTAATACATTCATTATAATTATCTTTCACCACCTTTTCTCCATAATATTTCACGCCCATCCTTATTCAACTTAAAAGTTTTTTCGTCGCTACAAATCACCACATTGTTCTTCCAATCAAAATTAAAATAATTATGACCTAGCGAACTGTAGTCGGCGTCGTCGATGCGCAGTGGACAGTAAAATCTTCCGCGCTGGCTTGCTGCAGCGTGAACCAGCAGAACGCAGGTGATTTCTCACCGTTTGTAAGCACACATTGTGTGCTGTAGCTGTGACGCGTGTTGGCAATCTGAATGAACTAGCTTTGTGCTTTGCCACGATTTCATGGTGTCGAGCTGATGAATTCGCTTTTGATTTTGGCCCACGTCGAAGATTTTCCACGTCTCCAGAATCCGCATATCGGTGGACCCATAATTGCTCGGTTCTTCTCTGTGAATATAAAACAAAACAGTATTTAAAATACCTACTTCTACTAAAATACTTATGATAATAGTTATTTTATAGTAAATAGTAATATTTATGTATACTTAAAAAATAAAATTATGCTTTCATATAAAATTAATGTTATTTATATACAATAATTATATAAAATACTTTTAAATATATACCTATTATATACCTTAAACTATATAATAATATACCTCTATTAGCAAACAAAATGGGCTATTATAACAATGGTTAATGCACTTTAGTTAACTTAATGTATACCTATCTATTAAATGATGAAATAATATTAATTTGGTTTATATGTAACTATATATACCATATATTATAAACTATAATACATACACACTTCTATATACACCAAATTAATATTATTTATTTTCAATAATCATATGCATAGATACACTACAAGTTAAAATACTTTTAGATATGGTTTAAATATACATTAGTAAACAAAAATGGGCTATTATAACAATGTTAAAGCACTAAAGTTACGTTAATTTTATTATTCATACGTAAACATAAAAGTTATTATCTGTTACTTACCGATATCAATAAGCGCCTTGCAATTTCACTAATAAATAAGGTTTGCTCATGTAAAAGAACGATTTCTGACTTTTTAACGTTGTTTAATGATGCATGTTTGGATTCACAGAAATAAATTACAAATGAATATATCTAGAGTAATTCTGTGTTATCAACAAACTAAGTAATGCAAATAATCGTAGATTGACCACTAAGACTGCAATTTTTATAAATGAAGGTGTTTGAAAACAATTTTATTTTTAAATTGTCGGTAGTTAGTTTATAAGCAGCCGAAATAAAATGGACTGAGAGTGTCGTAGTTCTCAAACGTTGCAAACTTCATAACTCATCCATGAACGGGATTGAATCGTTAAAGATTCTACTTTAAATAATGTTTTAACAAAATAATGATTACAAAAAGAAAAGCAGCACCCGTGGTTTGATCTTACGACTCCTCGTTCGTTAACCAAAGGTGTTAACTATTGTGCCAAGATTGCTATAGTTGCATTAGCGAAATATTATATCTGATTCAGTGACAAATGAATGATTACTATATTATTATATATGGTATTATTGATGTGCCGCACGCACACTAATAAAGACAGAGCTCGCTTGCTTTACTCAGTGTTTGTGTGGCATAAGTATTTCACACATGTAAAGTGTAAACTCATTAGCTAGTGTGCGTGATGTATACTTATTAGCTGTGTTTTGTGTACAAGAGTGGTATGGTGGTAATGTTTATTAAATTAACAGTCATCTTTTTCTCGAAAAACTTTTTAATATTTGTTTTTTTATCGTGCCTAGTGCCATACACTTATTTCATATCTTAAATTATCCTGTCTGGCCTGTTGGTCTAGTGGTTAGTGACCCTAACTGCTATGCCGGAGGTCGTGGGTTCGATTCCCACCCAGGACAAATGTTTGTGTGATGAGCACGATCATTTGTTCTGTGTCTGGGTGTAATTTATCTATAATATGTATGTATTTAGAAATATATATGTCGCATCCAGGTACATAGGACGCTAGTCAGGAAGTACTAAATGACATACATAGTGTCAAACAGTTGTGGGCACAGAAAGGGATACGGGTAAATGAGAGAAATAACTCCTTTAATTTGTACACAGCTATTGTACAGTCAATTACTAACACTATTGTATACTCTGAACTTAAAAGGAAACACAGTGCAGTTCCTAGATAGTATGTGTCGCGACCATGCCCGAACGATCACTGGCTGGCGATCCATGGGACTGAGGTCCGTATCCGACACCTACATCCAGACTCAGCACAACGCCAAACAAAGGCGCTTGTGTTTAAATTTAAGTGCATACTCATCAAAGATCCGACACGGCCATCCTGCATGACACACGTCCTCGTGTGTAAACCTGCAATACCAGAGATTCCCATCGCAGGACACCGTTCGGTCATTCTGACTTAACCAAGTTGAACTCTTAAACTTCTCTTGTAACATAATTATCAGTCTTGCTAGATTATCTCATTGTTATGAGACGTCAACCTCTAAATCACATCATTTGTTTACATAGTCTTTTTCGTTACAAACATTACGACTTAGAACAGTCAGCCCAACAAAGTGCAAGTACTCTTTAACTAGAACCAGTAAATCTCAAAATCTCTCAATTTCTCAAATATCAGTCTCTAAAATCGAATTCAAGGAATGGTGGTTGCTCTTACAGCCATCTTTGTGACTTCCGATAGTTATCCCTGTAACCATCACGACCATTGTCATTCGAGTGACCAGGTCCCGTAACCATCCCTGTGGCTACCTCAGTAGTTATCCCCGTGATCTCTACCAACCATAGTCATTATAGTGACCAGGCTACGTAACCATCCTTGCGGGGGCTACGCGGTAAACCTCACAGTGACCACTACCGACCATAGTCATCCCAGTGACCAGGTGCCTTAGCCATCTTTTTTTGTGGCTACATCAGTAGTCATCTTAGTGACCACTACCGCCCAAATTCATCTTTGTGACTGGGCCCCGTAATCATCCCAGTGATTACAATCGTATAGTCATCCTTATGACCATACACACTCAGCGACCACACCATTACTAGATTTAATTACAACATCAACACATTTGACTCAGTTTTACGTTAAAGGTACTTGACTTTCCAGCGTTCTCTTAACTCTAATCTGAACGCACCAATAAGACGTTTTTCACCGTAGACTTTTAGCTCATAGCATCACCATTAAATTATTACTCGCTAACATAAAAAGTAACCTTACTTCGGTTTTATTTTAGTACACGTCCCGGTTCTTCTATGCAATTGACCTTGTCCTCACCTCCCAAGCTACAGCTTTAGGTTGAGGAGATTGAGGTCCGATAATGTTCTTAGTGATTATGAATAAGCCACATATTTCATTGCTAATTCACTCTAACCCAGCCATAGCAAACACAATCTTGCATAATTCCCCTTCGAAACAAGAGGCTGGACCCAGACTTAACATTGTCTGGGGTGGAGTGTCTATCCCGCACAGTTACTCTCAAAGTATCTTTAAGTTTCTCTGGACAGATCATTGACTGTCAGTAACTGTAATAATAAAATAGTAAAAACAGTACTGCATAATTAACATCAAGCAGAAGATGCGAACTTGCTTGTCTCTTATGGCGACTATAGTATCTTTCGGCGACTAGTCTCTTACGGCGACTAATCTAAGTGTGTGCTTCGCCGCATGTCTTGCGGACCACTGGTTGCTCTAAACCGGCCTCGGTACAGATGATGTACCCACTGGCAGGAATAACGCCACCAGAAGCTCACAGTACAGTGGCAAGCTTTCGCGAAAGAGCCGAAATGGCTTCAGTCACACGACACCCTTTACACTTAAACACCCTTGTATCGCAAAGGCACAAAACAGTTTTCTGAGGAGTGTCATTCACCCCACTCACTGGTGAATAGTCTAAAGATTAAAGTTGAGGAAAGGTAGCTAACTAGCTCCTTTCCCAACCCATTCGTTTCATCGTCTGCTACTCTCCCACCTGGAAGCCTTTAATAAATAGACTCCGACCCCAGGCTGGTCGCAGCAAGGAAAACCTGAATAATTACTCTGCCATGGAGTTTAATTAAGTTGCTGATCCACTAATGTGGCACTTAATATTGTATCCTGTGCATGTCCCATTGTTTGTTCACAACAAGGACCAATGCACACTACCAAAAGCGCCAAATTAGTAGCTCAGTTCCAGGCCAACACAATTCAGACCGCCATCGACACGCTAAGAAGAAGATTTCATTTGATTATTGCCTTTCATTATTTATCAAAACAAAATCACCAATTGAAAACCAACTAAGCCATCTTAGCTGGTAACTTCTAACAATCCTGTTGTTATCATACAGAGCTTATTTTGTGCGCTATGTTTTCTATAGTGACTTACAGTTTCTACTTTAGTGTCTACCACACTAATGTCAACAACACAGCCTTGCATTGATGTCACTTGAGTATCATCACTTCATCAATCAAGACATTGTTAGTTCGTTACCGATTCACTAGTGTGAACTAATCCAAGATTATTTTATTTGGTCAACCGAATACATTTCTTTTCGTTTCTTTTTAAGCGTTGCCCCACACTAGGAGTCTCTCCTGTATCGTGGGTACGTCCACAAACATTCAAACTCAGACATTCGAACACCCAGTTCTAGAACAACTATCTGCAGGCCATACAAATATTGTGGGGATCGAACCCACGACACGCAGCACAGCAGTCAATCGCTCAACCACTGCGCCAACCATGCTATCAGAAATGGATGACTAGTGAGTTTGTCGAGACCAATGTTTAGGTTTCAACTTTGCTCTATCGATGCCGACAGTAACGCGGCGTCTTCGACGTAAACATTGACGAAGTCAAGTGCGATTCAGCATAAAGCACTAACAATGGCTCTCTTATATTCGGTGATCGCGTTACACACACAGTCCCGATTGTTATAATTTGGCACTCATGTTGCTTATCCTGTGTTTTATAGGCTAAGAGTAATCGTCAATCGTCTCTACATTACAGACTTTAATGAAACCGCTTCAATAATCAAGCTTTGTAAAGCTTTGTTAAGATTGAGTTACAAGTTCTCAATGGTTCAGCTATTTAGTCTTAAGAAACAATGATGAACATTGGTTGTTTTCATGACCAATCATGATATTGTATCACACTATGACATTAATGACTTTACGTTAGTGATATTATGCTCACAATTAAATCTGTTCTGTGAATTTTACAAGTCACAATAAGGCTTTCTGCCCAAAGCACTAAACTAAACTATGTTTCATCAGTCAACACTTCACATCTGAGTAGTATTTTAGTTGGATGGATGGATAGGAGTTGCCGTGATATAGTATGAAGACTAAATCACAATCTTATTAGAGCGATACACGGTTTGCTCTTCGGAGCTCAACTCGTTACGTCCATCCTGTAGGTACACCAGTAGGTACGCCATAATTATTATGCTACTGCTAGTTTCAAGCTCCAAACAGTTGGATACTCGTTGCTCTACTGTAACCGTTGTTAACATTATCTCATGTTTAGCTAGCATTACGTTTGAATTCATTGAATTTAACCGAGGAGGAGTTCATGGTTAAACAATCACAGCCACACGGGTGGAACCTCAAGCTATGTTATCCGCCTAGATCGGTCCATAGATGTGCGACCATCCATCACCCAGCAATCCTTCTCCGCGCTAAGAAAAACACGCCAAGCCGCCAGTCCCGACTGGCTCCAGCAGACCCCCGACAGCCGTCACTGGCTCGACAGTCTGACAACCCAATCCCCTCAAGGGGTACCACATCACCCAGCACCAAGCGGGCTACAGTGGCCAGACAAGCTGCCGCCACAGGCACAACACCGGCTCTCAGCCGCACCGGCCGCACCGACCGGATACCAACCCCACACAGTTGGGAACCGGCCACGCAAATGACGACTTTCAAGTTTATTAGTGTCCTCTGATTTTTTTTTTCATATCCGAAACACTTTAATTTCAATCATTCGGAAAACATCGGCACTTACTCTCTACGTCTCGCACTGACGTCGTATCCCCATTGGTACGTTTTTCGCTTTCATCGGAAAAGCACGTAAAATTAACTTAACGGTCACAATGCCCAAAGGGGCACACAGAGGTGCTAAGCACACCCATCTTTTACTAAAACCATCAATACAGCGTTCCGCTACCTTAAGAACCTTCGAGATTCTCAATTTCAGTTCAAGTATGTTTCTGTTTACATTTACAACTCGGTAGTCATAGTTAAAATATCTTTCAGTTGGGATACATGAACCAAACATAAACCGTGTAAACACAAATTAATCATTCTAGCACATTAATCACAAATTCGAATTCACATTTCGACTCGGAAATCGATCCCAGAACGGGCCAGAACCCCACACTCCGCAGCTGTCCCTGCAACCACGAGCTCAACTGGTAGATCGCAGTTGCACATTATAGTTTCAACATTCGTTGCAGTAAATTGCATTATCACATCACGCCTGCAACAACCAGGGTCAGGCAGAGATGCACCCAACAGTACACAATCCAACCTGGGAATCGATCCCAGGATCGTCAAACAGTCGCGCTCGCGACCGCGATAACCCAACGGGCTAATAAGATCACACACAATAAAACATGATCACAACAACCAAGTGAAGTAAGCAAGAGGTCTTTACAAAACAACTCTCTTCACTCGCTTATAAAATGGTAGCGACTCACCGGATATAACACCTTTACTCGTTCTCACTCAACACTCTGTTTCACGTCTCTGACAGACAGGTATCATGACGGTGGATAGTCACCTCGTGCTATCAAGACCATCATCATCACAGAACTGTGCATCGTGCACATCTGTCTAAGGGAATCGAACCCAACGAATCAAAACAACGGTTCGGCCAGTTGTTTCGTGCGCGAATAGCTATCAAAGCAACTATGTTGCAGCTCTGTTTATCGAACAGTTCACGCAATTGTCTAAACACACAGTTTTCACTTTCAGGAGATTTCTCAACCCGCTCTTATCCCACTTCTGATGTCGCATCCAGGTACATAGGACGCTAGTCAGGAAGTACTAAATGACATACATAGTGTCAAACAGTTGTGGGCACAGAAAGGGATACGGGTAAATGAGAGAAATAACTCCTTTAATTTGTACACAGCTATTGTACAGTCAATTACTAACACTATTGTATACTCTGAACTTAAAAGGAAACACAGTGCAGTTCCTAGATAGTATGTGTCGCGACCATGCCCGAACGATCACTGGCTGGCGATCCATGGGACTGAGGTCCGTATCCGACACCTACATCCAGACTCAGCACAACGCCAAACAAAGGCGCTTGTGTTTAAATTTAAGTGCATACTCATCAAAGATCCGACATATAAGTATGTTTATCAGTTGTCTAGTACCCATAACACAAGCTCTGCTTAGCTTGGGACTAGATGGCGTTGTGTGATAGTTGTGGAATATTATATTATTATCCTTTCTTGCATATTCACATCTACCAAGCGTCCTGCAACGGCTCTAATTTTTTACCCGACTGCGGCGAAAGGAGGGTTATCATAATAATTATTAACATCCATACTAATTAGTTATATTGTTTCAGATAACACAGTGCAAATAGCAACACAGGCCCTTTACATACCAATGACATTGAAGGAGTGCACCAAGAACCAATGTGAAGAAGTTTGTCAATACCTCGGTTATGATCACGGCGTATGTGTCTCTGCATCTACTTGTAATTGTTATAATTGACCATTTTTGTTGAAAACTGTCATAATTGTGTCGTTATTAATGTTTTATTTTCTAGAATGCTAGCTCTTAGTCTGACTAAAGAATGTTTTCTTCTTTTAACACCCGTATCTTTAAACAAGTCATAGTGATTACTCGAGTAAAAGTCATTGTTTAAGATACGATTTTTTCTCTGTAGTTTAGTAATTCCTTGATGTTAGAACTATCAAAGGTTAGAATTCTTAGGTTTGCTTTCATTGACGGTTCTAACTTCGTTTAAATTCTTGCCCATTGCATACAACAGTTTTCATAAGTAATTACTTAAGATCAAGTAATTACTTTAACTTGACTACGGGTGTTAGAATTCTAGCTCTTAGTCTATCTCACTATTTTATTAAGGCCCTTAATGAAGTTAACGTTAGTTAGGTACTTGTTCTGGCTGTCAATAATTGCGTTTTTCTGAAATACCTAGAAATTTTCTAGTTCCGGAGATATTTGTTGTTGTTTATCACAGTTTTTTTTTGTATTCCAGTTTTAAAATTACTTTAAATACCTTATTGACCCCTGCCTGTTATTTAATACATCCATGAGCAGAGCGCTATTATATTTTACTATGATTTTTCAGACCAAAATTTTTTTGCGTAGATTTTGTTTGATGTAGGTACCTACAGAATGCTTGGTTGACGGCTTCCTAAAGGGTCTGTTTACACCTTGTTTACAGGGTGTAGTACTATTTGAGTATTTTTACACGGTGCAAGTTACTTGAATTACAATGTGAGATCGATAAAAGACGTTTTGCTTGTATCAAGACAATGTTATGTAATATTAATATAGTAAGTTGAATTAATTTGGCTTTGACTTTTATTTGTGTACCATCATTGCTATGTCTGTAATAGTCGATTTTACAACAAGTGCACAAAACGAACCATTTTTATCCGAGACTTTTAGCAGCCCGCAGCCGAAGGCGAGGGCTGATATTAATGTCGAGGATAAAAATGGTTTTGTGGACGAGTTTTAAACACTGCTTTTCACTTCGAATGCGAGGAAATAAAACAGTAGTATAACATAATATTTCTTTAGTTAAAATTCAAAGTAAAATTTGTACAGTTTTGAATACTGAAGGAAATTGTTTTTTTTTTTTTAAATCTTACGAAATTGATATTAGCCTATACAGCCTACTATTAAATTAATTTTGTAACAATAATTTTCATTAATTAATTAAATAACTTACCGTACTTGAATTTAAATTTTAATATCTTTTAAGTCTTACAAAACACGTATGGCAAATAAATTAAAGTAAATATTATAAAATAACAAATTCTATCTATGAACTTCTTATTGTGTTTGGCTGTATGGCTCATTTTCTTTGCCTTAATAAAGATACATGTTCAGAATCGAAACTGCTCATCAGGTCAAACAAATTATACTTATTTGATTAAAGTTGCCAACGACGTAACTAGATGGCGTTGTCGTCGAATTAGAAGTCGCTATGGTTACGTTACCTCGATTTGGTTGGGGTCCTGTGATTTTTTGAAATACATAGACACTATAGTTCAGTATACAGTTGTTTTATTTCAACCCAACTAGTATACACACTTTAAAGGTCTTAGACAAATACTGGATACCATTCCCATCTCAGGGTTTGGTATCTAACATTGGTCCTACGAGCCCGATCATTGGGACAGTTTTTGAGTTCTCCGTCCCGTGTACTTGCAGTGGATCGCTGCAGCAAGGTACACGGTCTTCCGCACTAGCGGCGACAGTTTCACCCAGCATTGGCGGTGAGCTGAGTCAGCATTGGCGGACTAGTTCAAGAAGTGGCCACAGAGGGCGCCACTCTTAGATCAACACTTCACTGGACGACGACGGCAAGGGGTCGCAGTCCAGCCATCACGCGAAGTCGCAGAGGACGTCACGCGCAGTTCAGATAGCGGCCACCAGACGGCGCCACCAGCGGAGTTCAAACACAAGGTAACCGGATACGATACGTCACCTTGTGTGTCGTCAGAAGAAAGACGACACGTCACCGTAGTTCAACGAGACATCAGAAGACTGAAGTTTCATCTAGTTCACGGTGTCGCCACCATCAAGGCGCGACACTCGCATCAAGATCATCGTGTGTTGTGTGAGTGAAATATTTCTCTTTATACAAAGGCAGTTATTGATTAGCAATTTTGAACTTTATTTATACATAGACTTTAACTTAGAAGATTTTTGAAGAATTTCGGACTTGTAGAATTTTAAGGAGATTTTAGACTTAGAAAACTTACCGTTAGTAATTAGAAACTTATTTAATTGTGTGCATGATTAGTTTGGACTTAGAATAGTTCTTAAAAAAACGACGGAACGGGGAATCTATGCCCGATTTCCGCCAGATATTATGTTGTAAACACTTGTATTTTGAGCAACTAATTGGAACTTAGAATATTTTCGTCAATACTGGACTTGTATTTATTTTGACTTAGTTTTGGGAACATTGGTTTATACACTCGTTAATTCGTTTAAAAGTATTTGATTAGGCTATTTTCATTGTTCTCATTTTTTATTGTCAAAAATATGGAAGGATTAATTAACGTATTGAAGGGTTTTCAAAATGTTATTGCTAAAGGATTAGTTAATTTTAGAAAGAGTCCTAAAGAAAGAATAACTATCGAATACATTGAGACTAGACAAGAATTGTTAGAAAAAGATTGGGAGTTATTTAAGGAAACCAATACTAAAATTTATCAGAATTGTAAATTAGAGGATATTGAGAAAAAAATTGGTGATATTTACGATACCACCGAAGACACTTACATAAGTTACAAAAGCCTTCTGAAAACAAAGCTCAATGAAATTAGAGTTGCAAACTGTAGTGATGGCTCTTCTAGTAGTGCACCTAAGTCAGCAAGTTCATTAGTTAAGTTGCCCAAGATCTCCATACCAGTGTTTTCTGGCAAATACGGGGAATGGACTACATTCCATGACCTTTTTGTATCATTAGTTCACAATAATAAATCGTTAGATAACGTTCAAAAGATGCACTATTTAAAGAGTCATCTTACTGGTGAAGCTGAGCAATTGATACGCAATACTCCAATTACTGATGCTAACTACAGTCAGTGCTGGGATCTGTTGGACAAGCGTTACAGCAACAAAAGATACCTCGCTAACTGCATTCTAAAAACGTTATTTGGTATCAAACGCATGCAAGCCGAATCGGCGACATCATTAAAAGAACTAGTGGATACCACCAGTTATTGTTTAAATGCGTTGTCTAACTTAGGCATAAATGTGAGTACATGGGACGTTATTATCATTCACATAGCGACGTTCAAGTTAGATCCTGAAACGCGCAAGCAATGGGAATTAAGTGTCAGTAGTAGCGATAGTAGCAATGATTTCCCTACTTTTAATCAATTAAAAGTATTTTTAGAGCAACGTTTCCGCGCGTTTGAGTGCATAGAACCAAAAAGGGGTTCAGGTCACCAGGTCAATAACAGTTCAAGTAATCATACGCCTAAAACTATGCTGGCTACAAGCCCATCAACACACATGAAATGTGAATTCTGCTCCGAAAATCACAAGCTTTGTTTTTGTAAAAAATTTACTAAACAGCCACTTGAAGCTAGGCGTGAATTTGTAGGAAAAAGTAAAATTTGTTTCAACTGCTTAGGTAGCAACCACACGGTCTACAACTGTAAAAAGAACACCAATTGTAGAGTGTGCCAAAAACGTCACCATTCGCTGCTTCATATTCCCGGCGAGTCGGACAACAAACTACACAACCCTGAAGATAAGCTTGCTTCTGATAGTGCTAGTCCTCCTACTAGCGCTACTCAGATAGTTTCTTGCTTGTCCACAGGGAAGGTATCCAAGCCCAGACAGGTTTTATTAGCCACTGCGCTAATAAAAGCCTCGTCAAAAACGGGTGAATACCAAACGGTTCGGGCCTTACTCGATCAGGGTTCGCAGGCCTGTTTCATTACCGAGGCCACAGTCCAATATCTTAGCTTAAAAAAGATTCCCATTCAAGGGTTGGTTTCTGGATTAGGAGACAATAGAGCAACCAGGACAAAGTACATGGTACAATTAACAATTAAATCTCACGTCGACCCCAGCTTCAGGCTTTTAATAAGCGCTTATGTTTTAAATAAGATCACTTCTTACCTACCCGAGCGAAATCTTAATTTAAGTAACTTTGACTGGCTAACATCAAAGAATCTGTATTTAGCAGACCCAGATTTTAACACGCCCAACAAAATCGATCTTCTGCTGGGCGCTGATGTTTATAGTTGCATCATTAAGGAAGGTTTATTGAAGTCTCCTTCTGGGACAGTAATTGCACAGAGCACATCATTAGGATGGGTCCTGTCTGGGGCTGTAGGTCCTGAAAGCAATAACAGTACAGATAATAAACTTATGAACATAAAGGTCATGCATTGCCAGGTTAAAGATGAAGATATGTTAAGGAAATTCTGGGAAATAGAGGAGCATATTAGTTTCAAAAGGATATTTACACCAGAGGAAAAGAAATGCGAGGAGTTGTATAGTGAGACCACTAAGCGAGCTAGTGATGGCAGATACATAGTTAGGTTACCTTTCCGAGACGAAAATCCTCCTTGCAAGTTTGGAAATTCGCGTTTTATAGCTAAAGCAAGATTTCAAACATTAGAAAAGAGACTAGAAAAGAACAAACAATTAAAAGAAAAATATACAGAAGTAATAAAGGAATATTTAAAATTAGGACATATGAGGCAAGCGAAGGAAGATGATAGTAGAAGAGAAGAGGCAGTTTATTTACCACATCACGCTGTTATTAGGAATGACAAAACCACTACTAAAGTCCGTGTTGTCTTTAACGCCTCTGAAAAAAACAGCAAAGGAGTGTCATTAAATGATACGCTCATGGTAGGTCCGACATTGCAAGCCGATTTGCGTCACACTGTTTTAAGATGGCGAATGCATCCAATTGGACTTGTGGCGGATATAATAAAAATGTACCGCCAAGTTAAGGTAGCAGAAGAGGACGTAATGTTTCAACGAATACTCTGGCGTGACAACCCAGATAAAGAAATCAAAGATTACGAGCTTCTAACGGTAACGTTTGGAACAGCTTCTGCTCCGTACCAAGCAGTCAAAACATTACGGCAGATCGCAGTTGATGAAGGCGAAAGTTATCCAATTGCTGCAGACAAGGTTTTAAATTGTTTCTACATGGACGATTTAATGACAGGATGCAATAGCGTAGAAGAAGGCCTAGAAATATACAAGCAAATGATAGGATTATTAGAAAAGGGTGGATTTATATTACAAAAATGGAATAGTAACAGTCAGGAAATATTAAAAAGAATAGATGCGATTGAAAGAAATGAAGTTAGAGAACAATCAGATCAAACTAGTACAACTGAAAAAACGGACAAAACAACAGGACAAACCAATATTATACAAAATAATGAAATAGAGGAAATCAATTACAAAGAAGAGAAAGGGCTAGAAATCAAATTAGATAGTACTATAAAAATTTTGGGTCTTACCTGGAACCGCAACGAAGATAACTTTCAATACTCGGTGAATCTTCCTCCGCTGACGACTGCACCTGTAACGAAAAGATCAATTATTTCAGACATAGCTCGGTTGTTTGACCCACTGGGTTGGTTGGCTCCTAGTGTGGTTTTAGCAAAAACCTTTATTCAAAAATTATGGCTTGCAGGTGTTAGCTGGGATGAAGAGCTAAGCACTGAATTAGTAAACGAGTGGGGTACTTACCGCGAAGAGTTGTCACTTCTTAGCAAAGTTCGGATACCTCGTTGGCTCGACACCAAGTCAAACGACGATCTTGAGCTACATGGCTTCAGTGACGCTTCCAAAACCGCATATTCAGCCGTTATTTATTTGCGAACAAAAGACGCTGTAGGCAAAGTCCATCTCTCGTTGTTGGTTGCAAAAACCAGAGTAGCCCCCGTCAAACAGGTCAGCATACCTCGCTTAGAGTTGTGTGGAGCGGTTCTGCTATCAAATCTTCTGACCGAAACATCAGAGGTCCTCAATATTACCCGAGACAAAATCTGGGCATGGACAGATTCGACCGTGGTGTTAGCTTGGCTTAACAGCCATCCAAGCAGATGGAAGACGTTCGTGGCCAACCGTACCTCGGAAATATTGACCAACTTGAAGGCATCTCAATGGTTTCATGTCAAAACCAAGTACAATCCAGCAGACTGCGCCTCAAGAGGAATATTACCAAGCGCTCTTCTAGATAATATTTTATGGTTCTCCGGACCACCGTTTCTCACTGCAAACGTTGTCGAGTACAAAAGACCAAATGAGTTGGATGTGGACTTGGAGGAATCAACCAAAGCACACATGGCTGTGGTTCCTGAACCTTCTATTTTCGAGCGATATTCATCTTTACAAAAACTTATTAGAATTATTGCTTATTGCAGACGATTTTTAAAAAATAATGTATATACACAAAAATATTTACAAAAGCTAGAACTAGCAACGGCTTTAGAATGTTGTATAAGACAAACTCAGAAAGCTATATTTTCAATTGAATATTTACAGTTACAGGACAAAGGCTATTTACAACTGCAATCTAGTAAGTTAAAAACACTTTGTCCATATCTTGACGAAAAGGGCATCATCAGAGTACGCGGGAGACTTGAGAAAGCTCAATTGAGTGAAGAGATGAAACACCCAATTGTACTACCAAACTCTAGTCATCTGACAAACCTTATAGTGGCAGATGCCCATCTTAAAACTTTTTTTTTTTTTTTTTAATATTCCACAACTATCACACAACGCCATCTAGTCCCAAGCTAAGCAGAGCTTGTGTTATGGGTACTAGACAACTGATAAACATACTTATATATTTCTAAATACATACATATTATAGATAAATTACACCCAGACACAGAACAAATGATCGTGCTCATCACACAAACATTTGTCCTGGGTGGGAATCGAACCCACGACCTCCGGCATAGCAGTTAGGGTCACTAACCACTAGACCAACAGGCCAGTCAAACACTCTACATGGAGGTCCACAACTAATGTCCAATTATTTAAGGACAGCCTATTGGGTTATAGGAGTCAGAAATCTAGTCAAACACCATGTGCTCAAATGTGTAATATGCGCCAAACACCGCGCTAGCATCAAGAACCAAATGATGGGTTCCCTTCCAAAGGTTAGGTGCTCGCCAGCGCGACCGTTTCTGCATAGCGGTGTTGACTACGCTGGCCCTATAAATATTAGAACAACAAAAGGTCGTGGACACCGCGCGTACAAGGGCTACATATGTCTATTCGTGTGCATGTCCACCCGCGCTCTTCATTTAGAAGTCGTAAGTGACATGAGCACCCAAGCATTTTTAGCTGCCTTCCGACGGTTTGTCTCAAGGCGAGGTCATTGTGCCAAAATATGGAGCGACAATGGTACTACGTTTGTAGGCGCCTCCAGAGAGTTGAAACATTTGGCATCCATTCAGGAACCAATCGCAGAACAACTCGAAGCCAACGGTACTGAGTGGCACTTCATTCCTCCGCATAGTCCTAATTTCGGCGGACTGTGGGAGGCAGGAGTGAAGTCCACAAAGTTTCACCTCAAACGGGTGATCGGTGATGCTACCTTAACATATGAGGAAATGAGCACACTCCTCAATCAAGTGGAAGCTTGTTTGAACTCGCGTCCAATGAGCGTCATGAATGTTAACGACCCTGGCGAACTGTTACCTCTGACTCCTGGACATTTCCTCATCGGCGAACCGGTAATTAATGTACCCGATCATAAATATGATAGCACAAATGTCAATCATTTAACCCGGTGGCAATTCATTCAAAGAATGCTACAGTCATTTTGGAAACGCTGGTCTAACGAATACTTGTCCAACCTTATGAACCGATACAAATGGTCTTCAAAAATCCCTGAACCTCAAATTGGGGACATTGTTTTAATTAAAGAAGACGATTTACCGCCAAGCCGTTGGTTGTTAGGTCGAGTAGTCGAAAAGCACCCCGGTGATGATAATATCACTCGTGTAGTCACATTACGTACTAAGACTTCTACTATTAAAAGACCAACTTCGAAACTCTGTATTTTACCAGTGTACTCAGATCAATGACTTTTGTTAATGTTTTTATTATAGATCAACTTTTTACTAACGCTTAATATATAAGCTTTTACAATATTTATATTTACATTGTTACTGTTAAGATTTATTTACAAGATTTTTAAAATATATGGTTTTTTTTCCGGTTGTTAAAGTTTTACAAATTGTTAGTTTAAGCATTATTTAGTGTAATTAAGTCTAAGTTTATCGCATGTAAGATTTATTTTTCTGTACGTTTGTTTAGAACAAACCTAAGACCAATTTTTATTGTTATAAATTCAGACCCAACCTAGTTCAAGAAGGACATTCCGTCAGTAATGTCCTTGGTGGGCGGTATGTTCAGAATCGAAACTGCTCATCAGGTCAAACAAATTATACTTATTTGATTAAAGTTGCCAACGACGTAACTAGATGGCGTTGTCGTCGAATTAGAAGTCGCTATGGTTACGTTACCTCGATTTGGTTGGGGTCCTGTGATTTTTTGAAATACATAGACACTATAGCAGTGGTGCAAAAGTTCCCGATTAATCGGGAGATCTACTGATTTTGACTTTTCCCTCCCGATATCCCGATTTAGCGACCCTGTCTCCCGAATTTTTACAGTGTAAACTAAAGTAAGGATTAAAATAATTATATTATTATTTAGCATTCTAAAGACGACAACACCGAAGGTGACCTGGTAACACTAAACCAATGCACGGGTAGGTAAAAATTATATTTTCTTTGGCACGGGGATTCCCCAAAAAAACTTATACACACAACACGTATTAGACCGAAATGTCTTACAATAGAGTTTATTATTGTTTGGTGTGGCGGCGATGGTTCACGAATGTTTGAAAATATTTGTTCGTTTGTTTTTAATATTCTGAGTTTACCACACTCATCTGCAAACGTCGAACGAATATTTTCGTCAATCAATCTTATGAAAACTAAACAGCGCAACAAACTATCCACTGAATCAATTATTGGTCTTCTGCACACAAAAAGATGTATAGGAGAAAATAATCAAACTTGTTATAATTTTAATATTGACCAAAAAATGTTTAATAAAATAGCAAGCAAGAAGTGGTATGAAAATGAATAATCAGTAATCACTGTACCTTTTATATTTTTAATAAATCATTTTAATTAATAGCATAAAATGCTGTTGTTTTATTTTGCCAAAAAAATCTCCCGATTTCTCCCGATTATTACCTGGAATATTACCCGATTTTTAAATTTTCACTTTTGCAACACTGCACTATAGTTCAGTATACAGTTGTTTTATTTCAACCCAACTAGTATACACACTTTAAAGGTCTTAGACAAATACTGGATACCATTCCCATCTCAGGGTTTGGTATCTAACAATACATTTATGAGTAGATACGTTAATGCCCTTGTGCACAAAATTCGATTTTGTGCAGCCTATATCCTGCACAAATAAGCACTTTCAGAGCATGAGAAGTGAAAAATGTATTTATTTAATAATATCACTTCAGAAGATACTTATCACCTCAACTGCATCGTTGGTCTAGTAGTCGCAAACGCAACTTCCGAGCATAAGGAGCCTAGATTCATTATCGGGTCGGGCGACATTAGCTGCCCGCGACCTTGAGCGCGCGTTTAACTCATCGCCTAAACAAATAAGGTTGAAAATGGCGATGCGTTTGATGCTCGTGACTGCCAAAATGAACGATAGTTCGCAGATTTAATTTATTAAAAAAAAAAGTACGCTGTAATGTTAAAATATTTTTACATATGTCTTTAGTTGGTTAAATTTCCTTTCTGATAGTAAAAAAATAAATAACAGTTGTCACTCAAAATATTGAGCATTTCGAGACGAAAAAGTTTTTTCGTGTGATTTTTTTGTGATTTTGTGTTTTTTTTTTTCGAGGTTCTTGATTACTTTTAGAAAATATTTTTGCATAAGTCTTTTACCTATACATTTGACTATACACTGTATTTTTTTTGGAATTGTAATAAGTAGCAATACGGCTAACTCTGCGACGAAAAACAGGTCGTTTTTACGGTTCCCGCGTTGACTGCGTCTTAAGGGGCGGCCTATAAACATAACCGGTGAAATGTGGGTGTACTAATGAGAAGGTATACACCTCTGCTTAACCCATCGGGGATTAGAGGTGTGATGTTAAACATATTAACAGTAAGAGATATTTATGACCATTACCTACACGGGGACGGTCTTTTAGGTATCTAGAAGTCGTCATAATAAGCACCTCAGTAATATAAACAATTTCAGATAACTGGGTTTTACAATGTCGGTACCTGGCAACAGCCAGATGGTACCTATAGGTCAAATGGCATTCGCTACGTTTGCATATAATTATGACACAATACTGAGATAAGAATAAGATAGCCACTGTACTTATACTCAGACGGTCAGAAATCATCATCAGGAAACAGACATAGCCGGACATAAGCCTCTTCAATCCTCTCTCATCCTGTTGCTACAAGCCACCCTACGAAGATCGTCGCTCCATCGAGCTTGAGGGCGTCCCACCTTACGCTTACCGATTAGCAGTCTCCACTCAAAAACACGTGTCTTCAGGTATCGGTTCCACGGCTCTAATATTGCCGGTCCGTTGCCACATCAGATTACTTATTCTGAGAGCTACATATGTTGACCTCTCTGGTTCTCTGTTGAATCACCTCGTTCCAAATGCAATCCCGCAGAGGTAAAATAGGTTACCTAGTAGGCGTATTATACGTTCTCCGGAATAACTAGTTACTAGACCATAATAACGCTTAGAAAAAACACTAAAACTGAAAATAGTTGATTCAGAAATGAGAGATTGCTGAAACAGATACAAAAACGTCCTTCAGATGAACGCAGGTATGTCAACTTAGTAAGACCCTCATCATTTTTAGAAAGAAAAATGTAAGGAAAAGGACCATGACGTTTGAAGGTTTATGTGCGCTGCATACGTTATAACGAAGCTAGGTGGGTTAAGTAGATACCTAGATAGGTAGAACAGTCAGTGCCCAGCGTTACCTGACCCCACTTGCCTTCCTCCTTTTTGTATCAGGGGTTAGGTAATGCTGACAACTGACTGTACCTAGGTACCTACAGGTCTACTCTGCCTGTTTAGGTTTACGGCTCATGTTTCCTGTTCTATGAAGGTAGGTTAGTAAATAGGTCACCCTATCATATTTTTTCCTGTTGGTCTATGTTCCTAATTATAGGTAGGTTATTGGAGATAGGTTG
Organism: Diarsia mendica; assembly: GCA_949316265.1. Taxonomy (NCBI): domain Eukaryota; kingdom Metazoa; phylum Arthropoda; class Insecta; order Lepidoptera; family Noctuidae; genus Diarsia; species Diarsia mendica. The sequence continues at coordinate 18,609,525 of OX438896.1, read as the reverse complement.
AGATTAGTCAAAACATTGTTGAGTGTCAGAATCAGTGCGATACTTAACTGTATCTTATGGAAAGTGTCCAACAACTGTGGTTTTTCATGAAAATATCTTCCTGAAGGATTATATATACCGTATGGTTTATTATGAGGTGTATACCTCAGACATTAGATGTGACAGAGTGGTTTAATGTTGAACTGAATTCTTTAATAGAGTCTATTAAAAGTTTTATAAATTGATTGAAAAAAATTATCGTACAAAGCCTAAAAGGGTTAATCATGGGTTTATAGTCCTATTATAATAGTTGGCTAGAACTTTTAAAGTGTACCGTGAGTGTAGGTACCTACCTAACGCAAATAAAACTCAGATAAAGAATCGATCAGAAACATTTATTTAAAATAAAAAAAAAACGAATACAACGAGCCCGTGTTAACTAAAAAAAAACTTAAGCTAGGTTCTGACTCGGGGATTCTCTACGAGAAAATCTTTTGAATTTGGAACAGTATCTAACTGTAGCACCGGCAGGTATCCGAATTGACGCACGAGCCGTACTTGTAGCCTAACATCTTGCACACGAAGTTGCAGGCTCCGGAGGTACACCCGGCCCGCAAATTCATTGGTATGAACAGAGCTTCTTTGGCCACCTTCACCGTACTTCCTCCTGAAAAGAAACAAGAATAATGTTACTACTTATACCTACTGTTTACAGTAGTTTACACCAATACCGACCGGAATCCGTGAATGGTGAGGTAGAGAACCCAGGTGTACCTAGTAATACACCCACAATTCGCCCGTTATGTTCAATTTCTGTGCAATAGTATATCAGACTTCGTGGCTTCTACTTCCAATAACACTTTGCCCGACCCGGGAATCGAACCCAGGACCTCATGCTTAGTCCCACTTGCAACCACTCAACCAACGAGGCAGTCTGTAGGAAATAGGATTTCATTACAGCATACTCGTACACGTCGTCATACCGACAAGTTCAATGACGTTCAACCACTTTTCGACCTTATTACTTAGGTTTTAGAGGTGAAAAGTGGAAGACTGTCAGTGAACGCGGTTGTGCCCACTAGAGTTACTTAGTTATCAGCTTTTTATTAAGAGCAATTGCCATTTGACCTCCATAATCATCCACAAAACAGCTTGTCCAAAACATCCTTTGATAAATATGGCACCTGAGTTGTAAAACTATGCTACTTTATATTTAAAACTAGCTGATGCCCGCGGCTTCACCCGCGTGGATGTCGTTCAAATTATATACTAAAACCTTCCTCTTGAATCACTCTATCTATTAAAAAAAACCGCATCAAAATCCGTTGCGTAGTTTTAAAGATTTAAGCATACAGACAAACAAACAAACAAACAGACGCGACTTTGTTTTATACTATGTAAGGATGAATGACAGTGTAACTGAGAAGAAGGAAGAAGTCGAGGAACAAGTACATTTTTTTTTACATTATTAAGTATTTTTGCTATGACAATAATTAATTAAAGAAGATCATAATATCGCCTGTATTTTAAATGATATCTAATACCATATTTAGCTGTTTTTAATATTTTCCAGTATTAAATTAAAATTGCAGTTATAGTGAGAGAACCTAAAAAAGCACGACCTTCCCATTTTCAGACCTTTCTTATTATCTGTCTTTTATCAACGTCTGAGAGGAAAGAAGAAAAAAATGACACTAATGCACACTAAGGTCCTGTTTCATCACTCTACAATTAAATTCTCGTTTAGCACACTTAGCACAAAATTTCATTCAAATTCTGTTCAACTTTTGAATTTAATAAGTGAGCATTCGAACATCATGAAATAGGCCCTACTGATACAAAAAAACAATGTGGACAAAACAAGAGATAAATAATTCACATAAAAACTTACCATTGCCAAGTTCATTGGTAGAAATGTCTGAGGCTACGTCGTAAGCCCTCAGCAGATCTTCAAGTGAGATTATTTGAGACGATGCAACCAAAATCATGGCACAAAGAACAACCAACACAAACTTCATCTTGATATTTTATGACACGACTGTCTTACACGGGAACAGACTACAAATTGACCACACTAAAGTCTCTGGGAGACCTTATATTTCGTAAGCAACAGGCATGCATTGAGAATAAATTTGAGACTCGTCGATGTAAAAAATACTTGAACTTGCTAATCTGCACCGTAAGGGTTTTGAGTTAAAGTTGAAAATGGGAACTCTAAATGGTTTGTTTATGTTTCTTCCCTAATCTATACTATCTATACTAATATTATAAAGCTGAAGAGTTTGTTTGTTTGTTTGTTTATTTGTTTGAACGCGATAAACTCTGGAACTACTGGTTGGATTTGAAAAATTATTTTTGTGTTGGATAGTTCATTTATCGAGGAAGGTTATAGGCTATATAACATCACGCTACTACCAATAGGAGCGGAGCATAAATGAGAAATGTTGCAAAAACGGGAAAAGAAAATTCCTTTCTGAGAGCTTCCGTTGCGTGCGCTGCGAAAACGGTTTAAGTTACGAGAATATCATGTATGAAGTAATTATTCGTCTTTAAAAGTTCTAAAAAAAAGTCCGCGACAGCATCTGTCTATCTTTTAAGATTGACTCACTGTAACCATTTTTTATTATTAAAATGTTAGGTTAAAAATAATTATTTTTTGCGAAGCTTATTTAACCCATATGGTATTAATCTATATCTAAATAAATGTGTTCGTTAGAACGGAAATTTAATATAGAATATTTGTGCTCTTTACTCTATACAGTTTAAACAAATATCTTAGAAGATATCGCAATGTAAAAATACCCGCGCGGAAAAATAATTACGCGGGTTGCGTCGCAATGTAGGTACGGGGGATTCTGGCTGGCCTCCGGGAAATTCAAATTCAAAATATTCACTGCATCATAATGTTTACAAGTACAGAGTGTTATAGTATATTTAACAGTAAGAGATAGATTTTATAGTAATTCACACTTTAATATAATCTAAGCTAATCTAAACCATCTAAACTATTGTAATAAAGAATAAAAAATCTTATCTTTCCTAGATAAGATTTTTTGTTTGTTACGATTTAGCCTAATTAATGTCGGATAGTCGATATATAATATAATATAATAATATAATATAATATTCCACAACTATCACACAACGCCATCTAGTCCCAAGCTAAGCAGAGCTTGTGTTATGGGTACTAGACAACTGATAAACATACTTATATATTTCTAAATACATACATATTATAGATAAATTACACCCAGACACAGAACAAATGATCGTGCTCATCACACAAACATTTGTCCTGGGTGGGAATCGAACCCACGACCTCCGGCATAGCAGTTAGGGTCACTAACCACTAGACCAACAGGCAGGAGAAAGGTTATAGCTATATTTATGTGACGCAGACGAAGTTGCGCGGGTCAGCTAGTACATAATATGTATGCCACATGTGGTTAGTTAGCTGGTACAAAAAATAAATATTATAATACTGTTTCGCAATTTTGTTTTTTTTTTCGATCTTTACCTTCACATATCTCGGTAACGTGACCATTTGGGTACCGTGTTACTGGACATTTTTTGTTCGTCTATATGTCCTCTATCCATTCATACCACTTTCATCGTGGGCTGCGATTTCGAAAAAAAATCAAAATGGCGGACAGGTTGATATGCCACATCGGTTCTACCCCCTTACCTACCAACTATGTTATAATTATAATTTACAAAGTGCTTCCTCTCTCCTAACTCACTTATTCTGCTGTGCCCGACAGGGTCCATATTGTGATCTAATTTTAAGTTTTACCACCTAGGTAAGTACTACATGTGGAATGCAATAAAGTATTGAGTATAGGTAGAATCTAGGTGACACACCTACCTATGTTATACCTACCTTATTTACTAAAACTGGTTCTACCTGTTAGTATTGACGAAGAGGTATCGCCATGGGTATAGGTTACAAGGTTATAGGTACAAGCCATGCAATCGATGAGTTTTCCACGAAAAGGACAAGCTCTCATACAAACTACTAAGCTTCCTTCCTTGTGGTCACTTTAGTTAAAAAAGGAAATCTCTTTCAAATACTTCTAGCAATAGTGATTGTGCGTTGTCTCTCAGAGAACTTAAGACTTTTATTACGATACCTACCTAGTAAGTACCTACAGAACAGCACATTATTTAGCTACCTACCCGAAACTGTCCCCAATCAACCTTGAACCTAGTACCTGTGCTAATACTTTCGCGATTAAGTTGAAAATTTGTACTGCAGTAGCTTAATGTGCTGGTGGTTGTACATAGAAAATAAATCGAAAAGGTTTCAGGAAGAAAGTCCAAAAACCATTGATATATTAAAAGGAGGAAGATACGGTACGCGCTAACATCACAATCAGAAAAGCATGCACCGAAACTCACACATGATAGACAAGGACAGACATAAGAGCCGACGCTGTTGTGCGAGCGAAATCGCGTTAGCTGCGACTGCGTGCCACCTACAAGAAATCCCTTAGTTTAGTAGGACCATTTGCTGTGATTTGCTGTGACTTAGTACCGTATCTACCTCACATTGATTACATCAATGCCAAAAACCTAAAAGTTTCAACACACGAATTTGATATTGAATGCACCACACACATCGGGTCAATATAAGGTCACGCCCAGGTCATTGACTCACGAATCTATACTAATATTATAAAGCTGAAGAGTTTGTTTGTTTGTTTGTTTGATTGTTTGTTTGTTTGTTTGTTTTTTTTTGTTTGAACGCGGTAAACTCAGGAACTACTGGTTGGAATTGAAAAATTCTTTTTGTGTTAGATAGTCCATTTATCGAGGAAGGCTTTAGGCTATATAACATCACGCTATGGCTAATAGGAGCGGAGCATAAATGAAAAATGTTACAAGAACGGGAAATGGTATTTCCTTTTTGAGAGCTTCCGCTGCGTGCGCTGCGATAACGGTTAAAGTTACGTAAATATCATGTATAAAGGAATTGTTTCTCCTTAAAAGTTCTAAAAAAAAGTCCGCGACAGCATATGTCTATCTGTTAAGATTGTCTCACTGTAACCCTTTTTTACTATTAAAATGTTAGGTTAAAATGAATTATTTTTTGCGAAGCTTTTTTAACCCATATGGTATTAATCTATATCTAAATAAATGTGTTTGTTAGAACGGAAATTTAATATAGAATATTTGTGTCCTTTACTCTATACAGTTTAAATAAATATCTTAGAAGATATCGCAATGTAAAAATATCCGCGCGGCAAAATAATTCGCGCGTCGCAATGTAGGTACGGGGGATCTAGCTGGCCTAGGGGAAATTCAAATTCAAAATATTTACTGCATGAACTGCATCATAATGTTTACAAGTACAGAGTGCTATCGTCTATTTAACAGTAAGAGATACGGTCTATTAGTAATTCTCACTTAAATATAATCTAAGCTAATCTAAACCATCTAAACTAATATTATAAAGAGGAAAGATAAGATTTTTTGTTTGTTACGATTTAGCTTAATTTCTGTTGGATAGTCGATTTATCGAGAAAGGTTTTATGTAAGCTATATTTATGTGACGCAGACGAAGTTGCGTGGGTCAGCTAGTGTGATATAATCACGAAAGTAACCTACCTAAAAAAAATAGGTACCTACTTATGTCTTGTGCTAAATAAATATCACAACAAGTACGATGAGGATAAACTCGACCGAAAATATTTTACTAGATTAGGACTCGACATCCCGTTTTCTCAGAAAATAAAATCTAAAATAGGCCATTACATGTTCAAGTCTGGCCTTGATAAAATTATCGGTTTTGTTCCTTTTTAGGGTTCCGTAGTCAACTAGGAACCCTTATAGTTTCGCCATGTCTGTGTGTCTGTCCGTCCGTCCGTCCGTCCGTCTGTCCGTCCTCGCTTAATCTCTGTGACCTAGAAAGCTGTTTGGTACCAATATGTGTATCAATCACGCCGACAAAGTGGTAAAATAAAAATTGGAAAAAAAAGTTTTATTAGGGTAGCCCCCCTACCCTATAAGTAAAGTGGGAAGTGATTACAACCCTAACGTGTGATATATTATTGGAAAGATATTTAAAAATGAATAGGGGTTTACTAAAATCATTTTTTGATAATGTCAATAATTTCGGAAATAATCGCTCCAAAAATAAAAAACAATGTGTCAGTTTAGAAAATATGATAAAGATCTGAAAAGTAGAACTCTTTCAGTTATTTTGAAAGTGAAAAAAAAAATTCAAAATATGTATATATAAAAAATATAAAAAAACATAATGGATACCCACCTTTAAACTCATAAGTGGGAACACTTATTGTGACGGACGGGAAACTATGGAACCCTACACTGAGCGTGGCCCGACACGCTCTTGGCCGGTTTTCGACTGATGTTACAAGTTACTATTGTGTTATGAATAACATCATTCTTAGAACCTAGTGCTCGAGGTGCCTGCCTGGCTACTTTTTATAATCTCTATACTAATATTAAAAAGCTGAAGAGTTTGTTTGTTTGAACGCGGTAAACTCAGGAACTGCTGGTTGGAATTGAAAAATTATTTTTGTGTTGGATAGTCCATTTATCGAGGAAGGCTTTAAGCTATATAACATCACGCTACGGCTAATAGGAGCGGAGCATAAATGAAAAATATTACAAAAACGGGAAAAGGTATTTCCTTTTTGAGAGCTTCCGCTGCGTGCGCTGCGAAAGCGGTCTCTTTAAAAGTTCTAAAAAAAGTCGGCGACAGCATATATCTATCTTTTAAGATTGACTCACTGTAACCTTTTTTTACTGTTAAACTGTTAGGTTAAAAATAATTATTTTTTGCGAAGCTTATTTAACCCATATGGTATTAATCTATAACTAAATAAATGTGTTTGTTAGAACGGAAATTTAATATAGAATATTTGTGCCCTTTACTCTATACAGTTTAAACAAATATCTTAGAAGTTTTTTTTTTTTTAAATAAACGTTGCCCCACACTAGGAATTTCTCCTGTATCGTGGGTGCGTTCACAAACATTTAAACTCACATGCACAAATACCCAGACCCGGAACAACTATCTGTGGGTCTTACAAATATTTGTTCCGTGCGGGGATCGAACCCGCGACACGCAGCGCGGCAGTCCATTGCTTGAGCCACTGCGCTAACCGTGCCGTCAAAAAAAAATCTCTTAAAATCGACGTTTGAAATCGTTAACTTTTTCATACATCGCCATGTGTTTGAAATAAAAACGCACAACGCGCCGCGCGACGTCCCGCCTGTAGGGTAGGTAATTAATGTCTTCACAAAAGATTCTTGAAGAGAATTTGGCGAAATGAAGTAAACATGCACATAAGTGGCAATGGGAAGGGCACAAGAAACGGATGGCCGATGGGGTCGATAAGTTCTGGAATGGCGACCGCGAACCGGAAGACGTTGCGTTGGAAGGCCTCCCACTAGGTGGACCGATGGCCTGGTCAAGGTTGCGGGGACCAGCTGGATGTGGCATCTAGCTAGCGTGCACAACAAAACAAAGTGAGAACACCAAAAAAAACTTACACAATCAATGCTACCCTCGCAGAAAAAAACTCTACAAAATACGCTAAGTATAACAAACACAGTTTTTTCTCAGAACCCAAGTGGGTAAAACCATAAACAAATTAAACTGAAGTGTCAGGACTCCGATAACATTGAATTGAAGTATTTTTAGAGCCGCGTCGCTTGCACTTCAAGTAGGCACTTGAGTCACCACCATTCCATAACTGAATTTATGAACAAACTGTCGAACGAACCATCAAGTATCTATCTACATTCCGAATATTGCGATCCCCTAAAATGTTATTCTGATCACAGACACTTCATTTCGCCAAATTCTCTTCAAGAATCTTTTGTGAAGACATTAATTAGCACACAATGCTAAAATAATTAAAAGCGAGAATTAAGCGTCATTCATATCTTAATTAAGGCCCGACATTGGATTCAGATTGAATTTTCATTTGTATGACAATCATAATGTTCAATCTTCGGTGTCCACAATCGGAAGGCTTTTCTCGACATTTTAAACGTGCCCATTTTTAACCGACTTTCAAAAAGGAGGAGGTTCTCTTGTGTTTGAAAGATTATACTCTCGAGGTGGTCCCATTGTCACCAAGTCAGGATCTAATTATGGGATCCCTGAGAAATCGAGGGCAACCCTCAAATATCGGCACTTATTACGTATTTCATGCGTTTTCTCACTAACCTATGTCTATGTGCGCCTGGATAATGATGATTGCTGTGACCTAATATACATACACTCACAGGCACAATTAACCGCCCGCCTCTATCATTCATCGCCCTGTTTATTTACGTTAACTCAGGCTTATCTACTGATTTGTTTTTTGTCAAGTGGCTACTGTAACCATTATTTCATCTAATAAATAAAGAGAGAAGTCCTGACTGACTGACTGACTGACTGACTGACTCATCAACGCCCAGCCCAAACCCTTGGACCTCATCATCATCATCATCATTTCAGCCGAAAGACGTCCACTGCTGGACATAGGCCTCCCCTAAGTGTCGCCACATTGACCGGTCCCGTGCGTCTCGCATCCAGCGGATCCCCGCAACCTTCACCAGGTCATCGGTCCACCTAGTGGGAGGCCTTCCAACGCAACGTCTTCCGGTTCGCGGTCGCCACTCCAGAACCTTCCGGCCCCATCGGCCATCCGTCCTGCGAGCAATGTGCCCTGCCCACTGCCACTTAAGCTTGGCAATTCTTCGGGCTATGTCGGCAACCTTGGTTCTCATGCGGATGTCCTCATTTCTGATTCGATCACGCAAGGAAACTCCGAGCATAGCCCTCTCCATTGCTCTTTGGGTGACCTTAAGCCTTCTGATGAGGCCCATTGTGAGCGACCACGTTTCAGTCCCATATGTAATCACTGGCAACACACACTGGTCATAGACCAGTTAATAGTTTCTTTACTTCTATTGGTGAGGACAGCACCAAACCTGCCGGCAGCAAACCAAAAAGACCTCCGGCGCTTTCAACAACACAAAATACATTATTTCTTAGCCCAGTGGATCCTTACGAAGTAAATACAATAATTAAAAATTTAAAAAACAAAAAAAGCCATGGAATTGACGAACTTCCACCCACTCTTATAAGACAATGTGCTGACGAACTAACCTTGCCGTTTTATATACTACTGAACCAATCATTTGAACAAGGCGTTTTTCCCGATTTATTAAAAAAAGCTCTTATAAAACCGATCCACAAGAAGAATATAAACACCGACCCAAACAACTACCGTCCCATCGCTCTCTTACCAACAGCCTCAAAAATATTTGAGAAAGCCATGTGGTGTGATCGTGTTTATGCATTTTGTGAAAAATTTAATATATTCAATGATAGTCAGAATGGTTTTCGCAAAAATCGATCAACCGTTTTAGCTGTTTATAAATATATACAAGAAGCCCTCAATTGAATTAATAAGAAAAAATACGCTGTAGGATTGTTGTTAGACATGACAAAGGCTTATGATAAGGTGCAATTCGATATATTATTAAATAAACTATACAACATAGGTATCCGCGGAAAAAGTCTCGAATGGTTCACATCTTATCTAAAAAATAGAGAACAAGTTGTAGAAATAGAATATTACAATCATAAATCAAAAGAAATAGAATTAATTCGATCCCAAAACATGCCCGTAAACGCTTCTATACCACAAGGAACTGTGATAGGGTGCCTGCTATTCCTTATTTACATAAACGATCTCCCTAACCACATCAATGAGTCATGCGTATTGTTCGCCGACGATATCTCTATCTTAACATCATGTGATAACAATATAAATTTAAACCAAAGATTGACTTCTATACTTGACACTATTACACATTGGATGAACGAACACAACCTTGAAATTAACTACAATAAGACAAAAATAATAACGTTCCACCCCCGACAAAAAATACCTTTAACTATAAATTTCAAATACAACGGATCAAAATTAGAAGCTGTAAATAAATTCACCCTTTTAGGCCTAGACATAGATTCACACACCAATTGGAAATCGCATATTCAAAAAGTAAGAGCAAAGTTATCCAAGTTTACATACGCTCTCCGAGAAATTAAGAAAACAACAGACCTCAAAACAGCACTAGTAACATATTACGCGTACGCATTTGCTTGGCTCAAGTATGGAGTTATCTTATGGGGAAATAGTACAGACGCCCCTACATTATTCACTATACAGAAAAAATTGATTAGAATCTTAATAAATATCAAAGATACGGACTCCTGTAAACCTCATTTTATAGACCTAAAAATATTAACCCTGCCCTGCCTCTACATATTTGAAATTTGTAAATTTGTACGAAAATATCCGCAATTCTATACCAAAAGAGGAGATATCCAAACAAAAATTGCATTTAGACATGAAAGCAGATTAAACATACCTACTTCACGATTAAAAATGCACTCTTCTAGTACATTCGTTATGTCCATTAAAATTTACAATAAGTTACCGGAATACATCAAAAATATAAATAATCATAATGCCTTTATCAATAAATTAAAACAATTTTTAATAACCAAAAGCTACTACACTATTGACGAATATTTTAATGATAAATTTCAATGACAATAAAAACTGTTTTGACATACTTAATACCTAAAAAACTTAAAAATGTATTTAATTTATTTTAATTATTAATAATATAATCCATCATAATTTCTTTCATTTTCAATTCATCATTCATCATAATTCATGCAATATATAAAACAAAACACATAAATATAACTTTAAACTAAATATTTAAATACCTTCATAGCAAATATAACTATCTTACTGACACTATTTTAAACCAATATTATTTATTTTCTTATTCTATTAAAAAGACGCCTTCATCCTCTCTCCTATAAAAATTAACTTTGCTGTGCCCGACAGGGTCCATAATTGATTCTATGTTTTAACATACCAACTGTTACATGTACACATTATGGAATGCAATAAAGTATTGAGTATTGAGTATTGAGACTTTCGTCTTGAGACACTGGGGTAAGTTGGACGAGAAGATACTTCTCAACTTCCCAAACGCTGCCCAGCCGAGTCGGATTCGACGATTGACCTCTTTTTCAAAGTTGGACCTACCTAACTGGACTGTTTGTCCCAGGTAGACATACTCGTCTACAACTTCGAGTGTAGAGTCTCCGATCTTTATAGGAGTGGGTGTAACATGGGCATTCAACATGACCTTGGTTTTGTCCATGTTCATTTTAAGACCCACTCTTTCGGAAGCTCTACTGAGGTCATCGAGCATTGTACTGAGGTCCTCCATGGTCTCAGCCATGACCACTATATCGTCGGCAAATCGAAGGTGAGTGATGTACTCGCCATTGATGTTGATGCCTAGTCCTCTCCAGTGCAGAACCTTGAAAACATCCTCCAGTACAGCGGTAAACAGCTTCGGAGATATGACGTCTCCCTGTCTCACACCTCGCTGCAGAAGGATAGGTTTCGTGGTCTGGTCCTGAAGCCGGACTGACATGGTGGCGCTTTTGTATAAACACTTCAATACCTCGATGTACCGGTAGTCAATTTGGCACCTTTGGAGAGACTGCAGCACAGCCCAAGTTTCGATCGAATCGAAGGCTTTCTCGTAGTCCACAAACGCTAAACAGAGAGGCAGATTATACTCTTCGGTCTTCTGTATAACCTGCCGCAGCGTATGTATGTGGTCTACGGTGCTAAAGCCTTTTCGGAATCCGGCTTGTTCGGGAGGCTGAAAGTCGTCGAACCTGCGCGCGAGACGATTCGTAATGACTCTGGAAAACAACTTATAGACATGACTCAGAAGTGAGATGGGCCTATAATTCTTCAGTCGGGCATTGTCGCCCTTCTTGAAGAAGAGTACCACCACACTTCTGCACCATGCCTGCGGCGTTTTTCCCTCGAGTATGACGGAATCGAACAGCTTCTGAAGTGCCTTAAGGACCGGTTTACCTCCCGCCTTCAGGAGTTCGGCCGTAATTCCGTCATCACCCGGTGCCTTGTTGTTCTTAAGCTGTTTCAGAGCCATACTAATCTCGTACAGGCTGACATCCGGGATGTCTTCGGTATAGTGTCGGGTCAGTCTAGCTCTGGGGTCTTTCGCTAGATCTTCAACGGGTTTACTGGTTGACGTGTACAGCTGCCCATAGAAACTCTCGATCTCCCTCAGAAGCTCCGGTTTGGCGGATACGATCCTGCCGTCGTCGGTCTTCAGTTTCGTGAGCTGGCTTTGCCCTATAGACAGATCTCTTGCAAATACCTTAGAGCCCTTATTCCGCTCAATTGCCTGTTTAATACACTCGGTATTAAAACGGCGGAGGTCGCTCTTTAAGGATTTAGAGATCCGCCTATTGAGCTGCCGGTATTTACACGCCTCGTCCGGCGACTGCAGGATCATTTCACGCCGCTCCTTCATGAGACTAAGAGTTTGATCAGAGAGCTTCTTGTTCCTATTCACACAACGTGCCTTGAAGAACTTAGACCCCGTTGTGTGGACAGTTTCCACGAACCCATCGTTGTATTCGTCCACTAAGCTTCCTAGGCACTCGAAACGATTCTGGAGTTCAAGCTGAAAGCTCTCGGGGTTTTGGATCTGGATCTGTGCTGGACGGAGCGTAGACCTCATCAGTCGAGACCTTTCAAGCTTAATATTGATGTTCAATGTGCCTCTTACCATGCGGTGATCGCTCCCGGTTTTTACCGCATTGATCACAGAGACATCATTGAACATTTGCTTCCTGGTAGACATGATGAAGTCAATCTCATTTTTTGTCGCACCATCGGGGCTCTGCCAGGTCCACTTCCTGTGCTCACGTTTTTTGAAGAAGGAGTTCATCATATAGAGGCCCTCCTTCTCCATAAAACTAGCCAGTTGGTGACCCCGGCGATTCCGATGTCCAAACCCAAACTGCCCTACTAGCAGCTCATCCCCGTCTCGTTTACCCAGTTTCGCGTTGAAGTCCCCCATGACAACGGTGAATTGAGTTTTGAATCCATGCATGGCTTTAGAGATATCCTCATACATGGTCTCCACTTCGTCGTCGGAGTGTGTAGAGGTCGGGGCGTAGACCTGTATGACCTTCAGCGAATATCTTGACGATATTCTGAGTATAAGGTACGCCACCCTGGTCGACACACTCTCGATTTTCACAACGTTGTTCACAAGGGACTTGTGGACGATAAACCCAACACCACCCTGGGACTGCCGGTCGCCCTCTCGGAAATAGAGCAAGTTGCCGGATTTCAGGATTATCGTGTCCTCCCCCTCTCTTCGGACTTCAGATAATCCGATAATACTCCATCGCAACCTGCTCAACGCCTCTTCGAGCTCCGTTATCTTCTCGTCAGTCCGGAGTGTGCGCGTGTTATAAGTTGCCAGGTCTAGTCGTCGTTGGGGTAGCCGGATCTCATCCGGAGATTCTTCGCACCCCTTGCCACGCCGTTACCTCGACCGCTACCGTAGCCGAGGGTAGACGGGCTGCCGGGTACTAGGGGCCATGCTTTATGTGTTGCGCTCATTTTTCATTAGGGGGGTTTGCCATAATCGCCACGCTTGGCAGGCGGGTTGGCGATCGCAGTATGGTTGATAAAGACACAGAGAACGCTGCTGCCCATTCTCTGGTAAGTCCCTTAGTCGCCTCTTACGACACCCACGGGAAGATATGGGATGGTGCTATTCTTTGCGTCCGACACCATACGGTACTGGCCAACCCTTGGACCTAGAAAGCTGAAATTTTGCACAGAGGTTCCCTTTATAATGTAGACAAGGAATAAGAAAGGATTTTTCGAAATTCAACCCCTAAGGGAGTTAAATAGGGGATGAAAGTTTGTATGGAAAATCGTCATTTTCACGCGGGCGAAGCCGCTGGCAAAAGCTAGTATTCTAATAAATAAAGAGAGAAGTCCTGACTGACTGACTGACTGACTCATCAACGCCCAGCCCAAACCCTTGGACCTAGAAAGCTGAAATTTTGCACAGAGGTTCCCTTTATAATGTAGACAAGGAATAAGGAAGGATTTTTCGAAATTCAACCCCTAAGGGAGTTAAATAGGGGATGAAAGTTTGTATGGAAAATCGACATTTTCACGCGGGCGAAGCCGCTGGCAAAAGCTAGTATCCTATAAAGGGGTTTGGCTAAAGTTGGCGTCGTTTTGAAGTTGCGCGGCCAGTAATGAAACTTGAATATTATGAAAGAACAGAATGAAGCGATCAAAAAATATTATGGATGCATTTCTCTAAATCTAATTGGAACGGAGATATTTGGTTTTGAATTGCTAATTAAAATCGAAGAAGTTAGAGAATTCTAAATAAAATAATTCAAATATAATGACGTAAATGCATGGCTCGATGTCTGTCATCTATGAGCCGATGCATGCGACTTGGTTTTTCCTTGGACATCGTGATCGTTTGTTTTTTTTTTTACTATTGTTTTTTTTTTTTCAAATGTAAATAACGTGTAATTTTAATATGAGGAAGCCTGAAAAAAATGAATTTTATTTTATTTTATTGTCGTTTATTATTTTTTTCTACACAATATATACATTTTTAAATATTTCTTAAATAAAGATATAAATAAATATTTAAAAAAATAGTGGTCCACCGATATCAGGCTCGGGTCCGATACCGGAATCAGAGTCCAAGCTACCGGTGGTTATTGGTTTATGGTTATTTTATTTATTTATTAATAGAGTAGGTATAATAATGTGTTTCATTATTTCCCAAGACACAGAATACTAACATCACATTGCCAGATTGTCTAAGATTTCTTTAGGCAGGACAGTAATTGAAGTATTTTGACGACATTTTTAACAACTTCAAATGCAAATATCTCAGCTTTGAAATCACTTAGACAAAAATAATTGAACATAAATATGTGTACTTAACACAGCACAACAAAATAACATGAAAATTAAAAGTGGCCGCTGAAAAAAAAAACGACGCCACTAGCCCATACAAAGTTAGCCAAACCCCTTTGTTTCAAATAAGGGTTTTTGGAATTTAGTCGTTGTTTTCCTGTTCTTTCCTGCCATAATGCGTGAATATTGTTTAATTTAAGTTTGTAGTGTTTGTGACTGTAAAAAATGACACTCGATGCAACTGGTGCAGTTAGGGCAGTGGCTTTAGCTGACGCTGGGTACAGCCAACGTCGCATCGATCGTACACTCAGTGAACCTCAAACCACGGTACGGGATGCCATCAGACGATTTCAGGAGACAGATTCATACACCCGCAGGCCAGGTTAAGGCCGACATCGATGCACTTCAGCTCGAGACGACCGCTTGGTTGTCAGCAACGTGTTGAGAAATCGCTTTTGCACTGCTACTAAAGCTCGTATGCGTCCTTGTGAGGTGAGAAATTAATGTCAGTGTGAGTGAACGTACCATTAGAAGAAGACTGACAGAAAGTAATCTAAGGGCTTTTCGTCCACAACTGCTCCCACAACACGGTAGAGCTAGTCTTGCTTTTACGCGAGAATATGCTGACTGGACTGTGTAGGAATGGAAGGACGTACTGTTCTCAGATGAGAGCAGAATCGGCTTAAAAAGTCCAGATGGACGTCAGCCCGTTTACAGGCAATATGTTTACAGGCGCCAAAATGAAAGGTTTGCTCCATTACGCTTTAACCGAAACCGTAGGTTACCTAAGAGGGTCCGTAATGGTTTCTCGGCTGGTTTCTCGGCTCGTACTGATCTTGTTGCGTACGATAGATGCAGTGTGAATGCTTCAAAATTTGTGGAGGAAGTTATTCAAGACCATGTCATATTATACCTTTTGCACCGTTCATTAGTGATAACTTTAGATTAATGCATGAATATGCACGTGTCATAATCCGTCCAATGAGGTCGGGATTCAAATTTTACCATGCCCAGCACGCACTTCCAATTTTAACCCAAGTAAACTCATATGGGACAACCTCAGAAGACATGTTCGAGTAAGAATACCAGCCCCTACAACCCTAGGTGAGCTCAAGACGGCTGTAGTAGAGGAGTGGCACAAAATCCCCCAATCTGCCATCCAAGATATCATGGATGGGTTGCCCAACTGGCTCCATGAAGTCATTAGAGGCCGAGGTGGCAATACCCATTATTAATTTTTATATTTTTTTTTGGTTTGGCCAGTTTTAACAAATCCAAAATTGTTAAATGATTGAATGATGATATGACAGATTATCACAAAATCGATTTTTGGTATGCATTCTCTAATTAAGGGCCGGCTCCGGAAATCGAAGGTTGGGAATGTCATAGAAATAGATAGAAAACGATGCTCCACAACCTTGAAATAAATCACACAGCTAGCCAATGAATGTAACTTGTTATTGAAACTTTCGAATTTAAAATAATGCTTATGGATAAGTGTAAAAAAAAATCAGAAAATCACTAAAAACGAGTAAATCGCACTCCCGTATTGTAACAACTGAGTCGTAATTATTGAGAATTTTTAAATGAATTTTATTAAATAATAAAGTTAAAAGTATAAAGTAGTCACTGAAAGCTTCATTTTTTAATAAACATACTCTCATTTTGTGTAAAAAAATCACAAACTTGCCCATGTTTTTCGCTCAAAATCTTCATACAAATTACTATGAAGCGGAGCGCTTTCTTAGCAAGCGTCGACGGACCCACTCGTGGCTCAGTCTGCCACGCGCCTCCAACGTGAGAGCACGTCGGTTTGCGCCGCATCGGCAGATCGCAGTCGAACCGTGTACGTACACAAAATCAGTGCACAGTGGTCTCGCTCGCGACAAACTTTTGTGATACCATAATAGTTTTGACATTGAGTAAGTATACTTTTTATATTATTGTGCATTTGCATTATATTACTCGTAAATTAGATAGTAGGCAATGTACTGGTAGGTATGTGTTTCTTATTGTGTATTTGTGTTTTTTTTTGTGCGTCTGATTTGACATTACATTTCGTTCGTAGAACAAAAACATCAAAAATTCTGGTTGTTTACATTTTCAATATACTAATTCTTAATTATCTGATAAACGCGTGGACCGATTTATATGATTCAAACGGATAGAATGGTTTTATACCTAGAATTTTCATTTGACAAAAAGTCGTTAAGATATCTCAACAAACAAAAAATCTCATTTTCAAGTTGCTCTCGTAATTATCCAACAAAAAAGATACCTACTATGGCGCACAGATATAAGCCGCGCGCGGTGCGTTTGTATGTATGAAGATACCGTACTTCCCCCTTTTTAGAGTTCCGTAGTCAACTAGGAACCCTTAAAGTTTCGCCATGTCTGTCTGTCCGTCCGTCTGTCCGTCCTCGCTTAATCTCTGTGATCGTTAACACTAGAAAGCTGAAATTTGGTACCAATATGTGTATCAATCACGCCGACAAAGCGGTTAAATAAAAATTGGAAAAAAATGTTTTATTAGGGTAGCCCCCCTATATGTAAAGTGGTCCTTTAAGGTAAGTCAACCTTAAGGGTAAACAAGCCAGCGGCACGAACTAGTTGGTGGGCGGGGCTAAAATGCATGCTATTTCATCCGACGTCACGAGTGAAATGCATAGAGCGAAAGAGACACAACTAAAACGGGCGCGCGATTGTTTCTATGCAGACCTTTGGTAGTATGGATACCATGAAAAATCCATTGAATGTATCTGTTCAAAATAGAATTATTTGAATTCTTTAATAACTAATCTATGTCTGTATGGTTTTACTTTTTTAATTTTCGTACTATATACGTTACTTATTTACGTCCAAAGATGGTTAAAATTAGTGCTAAAATATGAAAGTTTCGACGCTCATAACTTTCAAACCAATATTTTTTTTCCAATTCTGCTTCCATAGAGACCTAGATAATGACAAGACTAGTTGATACAATTTTTAATTTTAAACCTACACCGTCAACCAGAGGAGTAATCACCATACTACGTTTGTATGGAAGAATAACTTCCTTGTGCAACCTTAACGTGCGATATATTGTTGGTAAGGTATTTAAAAATGAATAGGGGTTTACTAAAATCATTTTTTGATAATGTCAATAATTTCGGAAATAATCGCTCCAAAAGTAAAAAACAATGTGTCCCCCTCCCCCCCTCTAACTTTTGAACCATAAGTTTAGAAAATATGAAAAAAACTGAAAAGTAGAACTTTATAAGGACTTTCTAGGAAAATAATTTTGAACTTTGATGGAAACAACAGTTTTTGTACAAAAAAGACAAAAAGTTGCACAAAAAAATTTCTGGACTAAGTTTGTAGTATAATCGTATACATGCAAGCATTTTTTTTTAACTTCGTTTACATATTTTACGGACGGACGGACGGGAAACTATGGAACCCTACACTGAGCGTGGCCCGACACGCTCTTGGCCGGTTTTTTTATAGGTACTATGGTTAAACGTATCAAATTTTATTTGTGAATAACAGTGTAGGCATTTATCGTTGTAGCCCTGTAGGTCCGGCCGTGTGGAGGAGCCCTGCACATTGTGTGTGTGTGTGCTTGTCTGTCTTCATTTTATTTCATTAGGTATCTGATATGTTATATTTATTGCAGAATCAAGAATATCCGGCACTAATCATGGAACCGGAGCTGCAGCCTGATGAACATGAACTGGTTGTTGGCCGCAGATTGGTCGACGTTGACTTTGTTTTTAAGCAATTGCAAGATTTATGTGATCACGGTTTTCAGTACAATATATTATTTTTGTAATTGGGAATAACAATTTCATTTTGTATTGTGCATCTAAAATAATAAAATTCTATAGTACAATTTAATATATGTACATTATTAATCTCGCTATGCTAATAAATCTAATAATCACTAATAATCACATACCTATTTGACCACATATCAAAATCAGTGACAATAAAGTTACAATTTAGTTGGCGAGTCAAAGTCTGACGTGACGACCCACTGTGCATACGTACATGTGTGCGTGTGCGGTGCGCGAGCCTCGATCGTTGTGAGTGTAGCGCTAAAAACCTAAACTTCGCGCGGCGCGTCCGCGAAGCTGGCCCTTAACCCAGTAATGCCCGAATTTCTTTTTTCCGCCTTTTTCCAATTTTTTTTACATCATTATGTAGAATAAAGGGTAATAAAACATTATGACAAGTTTTAGGTTCATATCTATATTATAAGTTAGAAAAAAAACACGTGTCCATATGGACACGCTAAGCATTTGTAGTAGCAAATTTTTTTCCCTGCTTTTTTTTTTGAATCATCAATTATTGACTCCTCCCGCTCTGAGCAGAGCGCTAGGGGGAGTGTCAGACTTCTACTGACTAAAAACCTCCCATGTTCCTTCTCAGCCCTGTAACGAGGCCACGGTTTATCTATCGAACAACCCGCAGCCCCGACGGGCGTCGGCCCTTGCGGGCCCATTCCATGTTGCTGAAATCTCATTGAGGCGCGCGTGGTACACAAATGCGCTGTCGACACAGCCTGTCGTCGTCATGAGACGGAGGGACGGCGAGCTAGCCCATCACTCACCGTCCACAGGTCCGCGCCTTCGCTGGCCGGAAGCCATCACGTGGCCCCTGACGCCCGGAGCAGACGGCTGGGACGAGGTTTTCTCCCTCTCACATTGCACGACCTCCTTCGCTAGCATCACTGCTTCGCAGAAGGAGTCGACAGCGTCCCATTCCCTCTCGCCCCGGACCATGGCTTGCACCAGGGCCGGACGCGAAAGGTCGCCGCCGCCGATTGACGCTACGAGGACACGGCGGGGCTCCACCCAAGCAGGGCAGACCTCCACGGTGTGCTCCACCGTGTCCTCCGCCCGACCCTCACCTTTTTTTCAATTGCCATGCATTGCTCATTGATTCATAAAACCTACTTCAGTTATTCAAACTTTGGGCCTGTCCACCAGAATCGTCATCCGTTCTGCTTTGCTGGTTCTGGTGGGGCTATTATAAATAGATTCCGGAGTAGTTCGGTCCTCTTCACTTTCTTCACCTTCACATAGTATGTCTAGCACTTCATTTAGCGAACAACTTCCCTTGAACTGATCGAAATTAAACTATCTGAATGAGAACAAGTATAATGTCAAAAAGCTATGGCAGGTGCTTAGCGTGTCCATATGGACACATCACATTCAACGTAAAAAAATATAACCTATACAAAAGCTAACCTATACTTTATCATAACTATATGATAAATCATTTATATAAGCATAACAAAACAGAACTAAACGCTAAAAATACAAAATTATTCAGATGAAAATCCACTTATCTTCTTCGGTTATCCATTTTTTTTACTAATTTTGAACAATAAACTATTTCAATTGATTATATTTCCAAAATAACCTCAATTATGGAGAAATAAACGACAAACATTGAAACCACAGGGTACAAACAATGCATTAAAGAAAAGATTTTTTTATTATGCAGTGAAATCTTGACACAATAATAACTTTAAAAACATACTAATTACGTGTCCATATGGACACGCTAGGCATTACTGGGTTAACGACTTTCTTTTCAAGATTTTTGTTTTTTTTTTACCATAGATTGGTAGCTTTCAATGTACCCATCATAAAATTGATAATTTTGAAAAATTGATTAAATTGATTTGATAATTTCTGCAAATTGAAAGAAATACAGGGTGGGCGGTTAATTGTGCCTTTGAGTGTACCTAGGTACAGTGCGTGCCCAGCATTACCTGACCCCTCATCTACAGAGAAGTGGTATGTGAAGAGGGGTCAAGTAATGCTGGGTATTGACTGTACAAGTATACTTTATTTGCACTTTGTAGGTGCGTTGTTTATTTCAGGGGAAGAACTGATATCTCTCATTATGTTGTGGTTCAATAAAATTAAAGCAAAACTCTAAGTATAGCAGCTAAGTGTAGGAGCTTTACACCCTGTTCCTCTACCCCCCAAACTGGTGACCCCGAGCATGAACGTCAGCGCAGCCTTCGTGCAAGCACTTCATACGTCGTCATCACTTCCCCTTCGCCTTCGAGCAGCGAGTCATACCGTCAGCCAGCAGCCACGGCTTCATGGGGTATCCTGTCCACCAGCATGCAGCGGAAGCGCATTCCTGGACATCACCCCCAGCCTCATCAGCGACTTTGGCACAGCACACTGCACTTCGGCCGGTCAGCAAGAGACGCACTTCTCTCCTGGTCGACGCCGCAGCCAGCCACAGCGCAGCACTGCATCACTCCGACTCACTGGAGCTAATATGCAGCATCACCCCGACTCACTGGGGCATCACCGCAGACAGTTCCGACTCACCGTGAACTATGCGGCATCCGGTTCCGACTCACTGGAACCTTCCACTGGCTGACAAGCGCCAAGACTTAACCTGCTTTCGACCTCCGGTCTCGGAGGGGAGTGATGTGGCGACTAGCGACATCTATCGCAACACCTGCGTACTAACAAAGATCTACAGAAATCCTACATCGCGCTATCAACATTATACGCGACATAAGCCTATATAGGAGTTCCCGACTTACATATGTCGGGCAGTTAGCCCGCCGGACACAACACCCGGCCGGTCGGAGGATCCTCCCTTTTCTATGGGGGATGAGGAGCTTTACACCCTGTTCCTCTACCCCCCAAACGTCTATAATTTAACATAGTTTTCCGACTCAAACTACTTATAGTAGGTAACATAACATAACGCCTGTAAGTTCTGAAGAGTTAGATAGTAGAGGTGCCTTGTAGGTAAGTCCCATGGGGTGCGTGCCTATTGACATCAATTGATACAGACTCCGTGGCTGAAACTGAGAAATTCCTAATGGAAAAACCCAATAACACTTTGTCCGATCGGGCAATCGAACCCTGGACCTCATACTCAGCAGATACGCTTTTAACCACTAGACCCACGAGACAGTCGTGTTGCTTGAGTTCTGGGCTAACCATGGTTTTACCATCGATACGCTAAGACGAAGAAGACCATTATGTTCGATAACTCGATAAAATGTAGGGAATATGTACCTCATTATGATGGTTTAATTATTGAGAGTATTTCTTATAGTGTTAGTGTTAAAACATCACACCTGTAGGTAGCCTTAGGAGTAAACAGAGGTGAATAGTGCATGTCTAGAGGATGCGCCAATAAATCAGGCACAAATCTTTGCACTTCTGAAAACTAGCTACTGGAAAAATTCCAATAACACTTGTCCTGACCTGGCAAAAGTCTATCGTTATGGACGGTTTTCGTCCAGTTACCTACTATATTAAAGACATCGTCAACCTTGGGAATAGAGCGTCAATCTTTTTTTTTTTGAGGGGTGTGGGAAATCATAAAATAACCCGCTCCCCCCTCCCGCTCTGGGCAGAGCGGAAGGGAGTGTCAGACTTCTACTGACTAAAAACCACCCATGTTCCTACTTACTTAGCCGAAGTGTTGTTAGCGTGTGCCGAAGCCGCGGTATCTCTTTCGGACAAACCGCAGCCCCGACGTGACATTTTATTTATTTAAACTTCATGCACAAAAGTGGTACCTACCTACCTACCTACCAAGGCATTCTCACGTTGTTTTGTTTTTTATTTATTTTTTATTTAGCCGTTATTGTCCCACTCCTGAGCAAAGACCTCCCCCCATTCTTTCCACTTCTTCCGATGGTGTGCTTCTTCTCGCCAGTTGGTCAGAAAGCCATCCAAGGCGTCCCGCCATCTTCTCCTCGGTCTACCGCGACCCCGTCTAGCTGTGTCAGGGCTCCAGTCCTGCGACATTCGGGCCCACAGCTGCGGCGGCATCCGGCTGACATGGCCTGCCCAGTCCCATTTCAGTCTCGCAGCTTTTTAAGATACGTCGGCAATTTGAGTTCTGGAGCGCAGTGTGGTGTTTTTTATGCGGTCAGTTAAATTTACTTTCAGAATGCTGCGCTCCATAGCTCGTTGGCAAACCTTGAGTTTGGACTTCTGGACGTTAGTCAAAGACCAAGTCTGTACACCATATGTCAGAATGGGGAGAATACCTACACATGTCGTTTTAAGGGGATGGGTAAATCGCCCTTGAATAGCTCTTTCATGGACCAGTAGCTCTTCCAGGCATTTTCTGTGCGTCTTGCCAGTCTTCTCAGTTCTTGAAGCATTTTCTCCAGTTCCACAGCTGTTGAAGAGAAAAGGACAATGTCATCGGCAAAACGTAGATTTGTCAACCTCGCCTCACCGAGACAGATACCTCTCTCTTCCCATGCGGTCGCCAACGTTCTAAAGACTTCTAGGGTACTGGTGAAAAGCTTTGGAGATAGCGGGTCGCCCTGTTTGACTCCCCTTAGGATTCTGAATTGTGGACCAATCCGTTCTAGCTTTATAGCGGCTGTACTGCTGGTATAAATATTTTGTAACAGACGAATATAGGTGGATTCTACATTTTGATTGTTAAGGACGCATTCCCGATTGATAAGTCAAATCATTACTTTTTTAAACAAAAGTATGTTTATTAAATACAATGCTTTGTATTTTTAAAATGTTTTTGCTGCTTATTGTAGATAGATGTGCAAGGTACAATTCTTAACTATAAATATAATTTTAGATATGTCCAGTTTCTCAATAAATGTACCGAAGTGAAAAAATTTACTTCGGTACATTTATTGAGAAACTGGACATATCATTGTATTTAATAAACATACTTTTGTTTAAAAAAGTAATGATTTGACTTATCAATCGGGAATGCGTCCTTAAGAGCTTTAAATATGGCAGAGTGCGATAATATACTATCGAATGCTTTCGAGTAATCTACAAATGCAAGGTACAGTGGGATATTGAACTCTAGGGATTTTTCTATTATCTGATTGATAGTATGCAAATGGTCGGTGGTAGAAAGACCGGGACGGAAGCCTGCTTGTTCAGGAGGTTGTTGTTTATCGAGATCCCCAGCGATACGATTTTCTATTACTTTTATAAATATTTTATAGACATGGGAGATCAGACATCATTGGGCACCACAAATCGAACGAGGGTCTCTCTCACTACAAAGACTTGCTGTTCACTTCTTTAATATCAAACCTGAGCTTGGCAGCAAAGAGGTAATAATAAACTCAAGAATTTATTTAAGAAAAGTCTTTCAAGTTTTTTAACACCAACCTTACCGGTCGGTGTTACAAAGGTAACTATTGAATAAAAACAAGTAGTAATATAGTAATCAATGTTTTATTTTCTTTCTAGATACAGTGGCGACTGGTTCCGTCTCGTATTCTATTTCGACGCGAGCCTTCTTCTTCAGAGGTATGCTTTCAGCCATATCCTGTAAACAAAAAATATGATTTAACATTGCACCAACGGTACTATTTCATAGGACTGTAAACGGTCAAAAATTCGTCTTAGGGCCGAAGTAACCATTATTGGTTACTTCGGCCCTAAGACGCACGTAATAAATTAATAAAACTATAATAATAATAAAAACATAACAACAGAAGAGATAGGCAAAGGCGTGTGCCACAGATCGCCAGTTTAGACTTGTCCCTTTTAATAGGAGTCGAACGTATTGCCATCAACCTGACTTCGTGGCTGCTACTAAGAAATTACTAACCCAACAATAATTTGCTCAACCCAGGAATCGAACCCAGGACCTCATACATTTTAGTGCATCATATTTATTAATGCATATAAATTTATGTTTGTTCTTAATTTCAGTCGACAGCCTGATGATGATGTAGCAAAGAAAAATTACCTCAATGTCTGATGTTTCTGATTCGAAGTCGCTGTCAACAACTGCATTTTCTTTCTTGCCTGAGTCAGAATCCTGAAATAATTATGAATAATGTAAGAAAAAATATAGACAATATTATGTTTTATGCAATGGGGATGTTATAGAGCTCCGTAATCGCAACCGACACTATCGCATAATATCCGAAATACTAAAATATTCATAAACGTAATCGAACACGATTCAAGTATCGGACAGTTTCGGATAAAATCCTACCAATTACTTGAAAATACCCCTAAAAATATTTATAATAAGACTAGGCGGAGTCTAAATAATTATTCATTATTTTTACCCGACTGTGGCGAAGCCCAAAAGGAGGGGGTTATTTACAAAATATTCTTAAGAGTTTTAGATTTTAGTTTTAGCGACAAACATTATGATGGTAACACTGTGTTCGTATCGCCCGGCCGAGCCGTCAGTTGTCCGATTGTGTTGTAGCCGTACAACGCATTCAAAAAATTCGTACCGGTATAATATTATTCCTTTAATATAATAATATTCCACAACTATCACACAACGCCATCTAGTCCCAAGCTAAGCAGAGCTTGTGTTATGGGTACTAGACAACTGATAAACATACTTATATATTTCTAAATACATACATATTATAGATAAATTACACTCAGACACAGAACAAATGATCGTGCTCATCACACAAACATTTGTACTGGGTGGGAATCGAACCCACGACCTCCGGCATAGCAGTTAGGGTCACTAACCACTAGACCAACACAACAGGCCAGTAATCTTTATGCATATCCAGATCCGTAATTGTATATCCATAAATCATCCCTGCTGTACAGTACAGAATAGAGTTCACACAAGTATCCATATTAATTGTTCAATGAATGTTTATAAACAATCCTTCAGCACACTTTGGGCAGTCTACTGGTGTATCTGTCTAACCTTTTCTCAACTATGTTGGAGTTTGCAATCTGCTTCCCGTTTAACCAGATGCTGTATACAGAATACCAGTATTTTACATGGTACTACTTATCTGACCACCACAACCCAGTTAGTACCGGGTAATCAAATACCCCCGTAAGACCCCGGTAGAACTAGTTGAACTTTTAGGCCACTGACTACCTTTATTGACTGTCAAAGATGTACAAATGACATCCAGGACCAACAGCTTAAGGGTAAACAAGCCAGCGGCACGAACTAGTTGGTGGGCGGGGCTAAAATGCATGCTATTTCATCCGACATCACGAGTGAAATGCATAGAGCGAAAGAGACACAACTAAAACGGACGCGCGATTGTTTCTATGCAGACCTTTGGTAGTATGGATAACATGAAAAATCCATTGAATGTATCTGTTCAAAATAAAATTATTTGAATTCTTTAATAACTAATCTATGCCTGTATGGTTTCACTTTTTTCATTTTCGTACTTTAGACGTAACTTATTTACGCCCAAAGATGGTTAAAATTAGTGCTAAAATATGAAAGTTTCGACGCTCATAACTTCCAAACCAATTTTATTTTTCCAATTCAGCTTCCATAGAGACCTAGATAATGACAAGACCAGTTGATACAATTTTGAACCTACACCGTCAACCAGAGGAGTAATCACCATACTACGTTTGTATGGAAGAATGACTGGCTTGTGCAACCTTAACTTGCTTTCCGAAGCACGGAGGAAAACCAGTGTGTAATGGATGCTCACCCATCCATGGATCGGCCTTGGCAAGCCCTGCAACCCTTAACACTAACGCGGGCTGCTGTTATTATTCATGGATTTTCGCAAGGCATACTGTTTCTTTTTTCGACTTTTACTATGGGACCGTAACTAGGCTTCGCATACCCTACTCATGACAGAGAACACAGGTCCTTATCATCATAAAAACAAGAAACACAATCCAACTTACTTCATCACTATCCATTTCACTGTCAGCTTCAACAAACTCGTCAGCCTGTTCCACAGTCCTTTCCAACTCCCTCTCAAGCTCTGGTTCCATCTCCCTCTCTACTTCTTCTTCTTCTTCCTCATCTTCTTTCTCACTCTCGCTTGATATCTCTTCTGCTTTGAGTGCTGAATCAAACGCCATTTGTGGGAAGTTGTAGATGTCATTGTACTGGAATGAGGAAAACAGGACAGTTGTTCAATTTTGTAAAAAGAAAACTCAAAATTAAGTAAAACAAACACAACAAACACTAACTTAATAAGGGATCGGACTGGGTCAAAATAATATGATTCTGTTTAGTCCGTAAGTTAGATTATCGAAAAATATTGAATACGTGTTTTTTGTTTTATCAAATCAATAAAAAATGACGAAGATAAAACGCGTCAAAGATCTTGGAGTGGGGCTTGAAACGTCACTTGTGTCGTCAAAATGTACTATCATATGACGTCACACGAGTTTTCGAAGCACTGTATTGTCTTCATTTTAAGTTTACGTGAAAAAAGAAAAGATACGTGTCCAATAATTTTTGGAAATCTATCTGACGGACTAATTAGTTTTTTTTTGTCCGATCCCCTATTGTATAACATTTCTGGCCAGTAAAAATCCAGCCTTAATGTTGTTACTGTTACATGTGAGTTCCTGTTCTTTAATCTAGGACTAATGCAGGCCACTTGTTGCACAAAATCGACTAAGGCTTTCCTAGTGTTTCAAGACCTTTTTTTTTTGGTGGTTGGAAAATCATCAAATAACCCCTCCCGCTCTTGGGCAGAGCGAAAGGGAGTGTCAGACTTCTACTGACTAAAAACCACCCGCATTCCTTCATAGCCCTATATGTCGAGGCTGCGGTATCCTGTGGACATCCCACAGCCCTAGTGTTTTAAGACCTGACTTGGATTTGATGTGTAAATACTTGGAGGTGCAGGACACCAGCCTATTGTAGAATACAACAACTTGTAACATTATTAAGATATATTTAAACTTACAGTGCCCTTCTTCAATCTCTCGAGCAGTTGTTTTTCTATAGCATTGTCTATTCTTGCAGCTACTAAAGCCTTCTCCTCCCTTCTCCTTTCACGCCTCTCAATCTTACGCTGTATTGGGACTAATTCTTTCCTGTAAAGTGAAAATTTTTTATTATTTATCATTTTATGCTGTTCAAGTACAATATTATTTGTCATAGTATGTTATTGAAAAATAAAGTTACTGCTGCAGTTTGAAGTCTCATTTCTCAAAAACTAAATATCAAATAGTATTCTAAACAATTTTCTTGATAGGTTTTATTTACTTTGTAATTTTTTTCGGAATGTTCGTCTAACTTTCGTAATTAGAGGACCCAAAATTTTGAAGCCTATTAATGCATATATCTCATTAACCATAGACCCAACCAAATTCAAGAGCTGTCTCAATAGACACAGACAGATATATATTTTTACATTGAAATATTTTTTTTAATCCTCAGTCACATGCATGAAGAGCCACCTTATGACACCTTTACTGTCCAAATTTGCTGTGCTGTACCATCGAAGAAACAAACAGACAGACAAGACAGGTGTTAATTAAGAAAATAGTTGACTTAGATTAGAATTTCATTTCAATTTGATACACAGGAGACTATGAAACTGGGCTGCAGCAGATACTTTTAATCCCATTGTTACAATTCTGTGGGAAAATTTTCAACCCACGTGCAGGTAAAACTATGGGTAAAAGACAGTGTTTTCATAAAAAGTTATAGACAGTGAATACTTACACTCTTCTCAGTTTAAGTTTCCTCATCCGTATAAGATATTGTGTTATTTTGACAAATCTCTGCTTGCATTTTGCTTTGATAAAAGCAGGCCAATATAATAGATTCTCATTTATTTGATATATTGCTTTCTCAAAGTTTCTTGATAACTTTACTTTCTCCCATTGCTTCGCTGGGAACATTACTCTGAAAATGGAACATTTTATTATAACATCATGCCTGATTTTAGAGAGGGCATTGACAGACGTGTAACATGTCATTTGAGTTCTGATATAATATGCCTATTGCCAAAACGGATATTGCCTTTGAGTTGTTCTTTGATTACCGATAATTTGGTAGTAGGTATTATTCCAAAGCTATAGCTCTAACTAGTTGTTGTAGTTCACAGTAGTAGTGTAAAATGGAACATACTAATCTTTACTTTTATCGGCAAACTAGCTGACCCACGCAACTTCGTCTGCGTCACATAAATATAGCTATAACCTTTCTCGATATATCGACTAACCGACATAAATTAAGCTAAATCGTAACAAACAAAAAATCTTATCTTTCCTCTTTATTAAAATACATAGTTTAGATGGTTTAGATTATCTTAGATTATATTAAAGTGTGAATTACTATAGGTATCTCACTGTTAAATATACTATAACACTCTGTACTTGTAAACATTATGATGCAGTAAATATTTTGAATTTGGATTTCCCGGAGGCCAGCCAGAATCCCCCGTACCTACATTGCGACGCGCGAATTTTTTGCCGCGCGGATATTTTTACATTGCGATATCTTCTAAGATATTTGTTTAAAGGGCACAAATATTCTATATTAAATTTCCGTTCTAACAAACACATTTATTTAGATATAGATTAATACCATATGGATTAATTAATAAGCTTCGCAAAAAATAATTCTTTTTAACTTAACAGCTTACAGTTACTAGTTTAACAGTAAAAAAAGGTTACAGTGAGTCAATCTTAAAAGATAGATATATATGCTGTCGCGGACTTTTTTTTAGAACTTTTAAAGAGGAACAATTCCTTCATACATGATATTTGCGTAACTTAAACCGTTTTCGCAGCGCACGCAGCGGAAGCTCTCAAAAAGGAAATACCTTTTCCCGTTTTTGCAACATTTCTCAATTATGCTCCGCTCCTATTGGTAGTAGCGTGATGTTATATAGCCTATAACCTTCCTCGATAAATGGACTATCCAACACAAAAATATTTTTTCAATTCCAACCAGCAATTCCTGAGTTTACCGCGTTCAAACAAACAAACAAACTCTTCAGCTTTATAATCTTCTAATATATAAAATTCTCGTGTCACAGTTTTCGATGCCATACTCCTCCGAAACGGCTTGACCGATTTTGATGAAATTTTTTGTGCTTATCCGGTATCTATGAGAATCGGCCAACATCTATTTTTCATCCCCCTAAATGTACGCATTGCAACGCATGCGCGGGTTCAGCTAGTATTAGTATAGATTACTAGCTGACCCGCGCAACTTCGTCTGCGTCACATAAATATAGCTATAACCTTTCTCGATATATCGAATATCAGACATTAATTAAGCTAAATCGTAACAAACAAAAAATCTTATCTTTCCTCTTTATTACAATAGTTTAGATGGTTTAGATTAGCTTAGATTATATTAAAGTGTGATTTACTATAAATTCTATCTCATATTGTTAAATATACTATAACACTCTGTACTTGTAAACATTATGATGCAGTAAATATTTTGAATTTGAATTTCCCGGAGGCCAGCCAGAATCCCCCGTACCTACATTGCGACGCAACCCGCGTAATTATTTTTCCGCGCGGGTATTTTTACATTGCGATATCTTCTAAGATATTTGTTTAAACTGTATAGAGTAAAGAGCACAAATATTCTATATTAAATTTCCGTTCTAACGAACACATTTATTTAGATATAGATTAATACCATATGGGTTAAAGACCATCTCAAACACTAATCTGCATAGTCTTCATGTGTGTATTATACCGAGATTATGTTTGTACCTTGAACATATTGTAAACCCAAACGATTTTAAAAGAGTGTCCATGAAGTTTCTTGCCATTCTTCTCATGAGACCAACGCTTTGGAATTGGCAACTACAGTACACTCACGAGTTATTATGCCTTGTGACTGGGACTGTAGCTTAGTTTATTTAGCTTCAGTAGTTCAGTAGTTTACTGCCGCACTCGGAGAGCTTCGGTGGTTGCTTGGGCCGTCGCTTGGTAAGGGTTTTTGGCAGTTTTGTCATACAAAACTATGTCAGGCCTTTGCTGGGTGGCAGCTTGAGTAATCCTTGGATATCTCTGAGTGCCGCAGTTAGTTTAATTCGACTATTCAAAAGTGCCTGTTACTGGCCTACTTGAAATAAATATTTTTGACTTTGACTTTGACTTTGACTTTGACTTTAATAAGCTTCGCAAAAAATAATTCTTTTTAACCTAACATTTTAATAATAAAAAATGGTTACAGTGAGTCAATCTTAAAAGATAGACAGATGCTGTCGCGGACTTTTTTTTAGAACTTTTAAAGACAAATAATTACTTCTTACATGATATTCTCGTAACTTAAAGCGTTTTCGCAGCGCACGCAACGGAAGCTCTCAGAAAGGAATTTTCATTTCCCGTTTTTGCAACATTTCTCATTTATGCTCCGCTCCTATTGGTAGTAGCGTGATGTTATATAGCCTATAACCTTCCTCGATAAATGAACTATCCAACACAAAAAGAATTTTTCAAAACCAACCAGTAGTTCCAGAGTTTATCGCGTTCAAACAAACAAACAAACAAACTCTTCAGCTTTATAATATGACAATCAAGTGTATTAAAATCATAATAAATTATATATATGGAATCATTTCAATAATCTTAAGTTACTTTAAAGCCTGCTACACACATTACGATAAATTGGTATGATTGGATGTTACAGTTCAAATTGCAACAATAATTTCTACATGTGTGTATGAGAAAAACTGTACAGTTTGTCCGATTTTAGCACTACGAAAACTGTGCAGTTTAAACTGTACTGTCCGCCTGTATTGATTTATCGTAACGTGCTCTGAACATAGGCTTTGCGAAATTTTACGCATGTAAACTTGGGAATAAAACTGTTATTTCCAGATAAACCAATACTTAAACGATCAGAAAATATCTAATTTAAACAGTGAGAAATACAAATAAAATAAATATCATAACACTTTTATACATTCGTTGTAACAAAATGACCTGCACGAGTTCGGAGCTGCCAAGATAATTTGATCGCAGTGTAGCAGGCATTACAAATTAATGATAATAGAAACAAAAATCTATTTTGTAATGGTTTATAGTGTAATAATTCTTCTAATAATATAATACTCCATAAGCTTAGTATTGTTAATCCCACAAAAATCGGCTTTCATCATTAAACTGTGTGTAAAATAATTTGTCTAATGCAATATGGGCCATCTGAATTAACATACCGACGGTCCCTACGTACATAAGGTCAAGTCAAAAACCGAGGTTTACAGGAGAGCGTAATTTGTGTTCAACACGCCCTAGAAATAATTCTATGACCAATAATAAATATTTTCTTTCTACAATATTTTAGCAGTTTAAAGAGCTTTATAATGCTATTTACACATATTTAATTTTTTCACGTTTTCTTGAAAAAACTGATAGATGACCGTTTCTACGCCAATAATAAAATAGAAGTGTGTCAGTCATGTCTATGATAACGTCTTATACGCAGGAAACAAAAAGACAGTGTCTGATATAGAATTTAAATAAAATGTTTTAAGAAAATGTAGGATTATTTTACTATTTTTAAATCAATACGTTAAACATCCTGAAATCGTCACCCATGGATATAAAAAGTACTTCAATGAAGACATATCACTTTATACGTGGTTTTAGTCATTCGGGGTAGGACTTAGTTCTTGTAACGTAAATAAAGACATGTCTTTTAAAATTATCAGGTTTGTGTTTTATTAATGAAACAAGGTTTATAAATTCAACATTATTTATTGATAAAACACAATCTTCTTAGCATCTAAATAAAAGGTACCTTTAGACTCACTGAAGTAGGAACTAAACATAAAAAATCACTGTTGTCTAATATTAGTAATTAACAATTTTAGTTTTAAGCACGTGCCTCAGCCTAATCATGTCTAGCAATGCAATTGGTACCTAGTATTTAATAGTTATCACAGTTTTGTACCTCAGCTTAATTAACTACCTCATCTTTAACACCTAATTGGTAACATTTAACAAACAACACTGCAGATTTATTCAGACTGTTTCATCCTCACATCAATGACCTCCTTGTTCCTGGTATTGTTGGGTACGCAGATGACAGCACTATCATGGAGAGTTATACATCCAGCGCAAAAGCCGGTGGTGATGAAGTATGTTCATTGGGAGAGGCCATGGTAGAGCAAACGAATTCAGCCTTAAGACTTGTCTCCGAGTGACGAGAATCTGGTTGATTTCAACGTTCACCGCCAAAAGGAGTCCATTTAATCTACTACTTTAATCTACTCAAGTAGATTAACCGGGGAGTCCGTTTAATCTGGCCCCTACTTTCCGGAGTGCGTCTGTACAAGTTACTGACAGTTTCGAGCTTCTTGGCACACGAAGTTGAGCGTGAATCTAAACTTCGGCGCCTACATTGAGTCGAAAGCTCAAACTGTGGCAAAAAAGCTGGGTATCCTAAATAAGGTTAAGCGGTACATCAAGCCTGGACAGCTTTCAATATTATATAAAGTCCGGTCCGGCATGGAGTATTGCTGTCACCTTTGGGATGGCTCAGCCAAATACCAACTTGCCACACTTGACTCGCGCTCAACTTCGTGCCAAGAAGCTCGAGACTGTCAGTAACTTGTACAGACTCACTCCGGAAAGTATGGACCAGATTAAACGGATCCTTTTTAGCGGTGAACCACACTTGCGTTTTAGTGGCGTTGAAATCAACCAGATTCAGAATTCGTTTGCTCTACCATGGCCTCTCTCAATGAACGTACTTCGTCACCACCGGCTATTGCGCTGGATGTATAACTCTCCATGACAGTGCTGTCATCTGCGTACCCAACAATACCAGGAACAAGGAGGTCTATGATGTGAGGATGAAACAGTCTGAATAAAGCTGTGTTGTTTGTTAAATGTTACCAATTAGGTGTTAAGGATGAGGTAGTTAATTAAGCTGAGGTACAAAACTGTGATGACTATTAAATACTAGGTACCAATTGCATTGCTAGACATGATTAGGCTGAGGCACGTGCTTAAAATTAAAATTGTTAATTACTAATATTAGACAACAGTGATTGTTTATGTTTAGTTCCTATTTCAGTGAGTCTATAAGTACCTATTATTTAGATGCTAAGAAGATTGTTTTTAATAATAAATAATGTTGAATTTATAAACCTTGTTTCATTAATAAAACACAAACCTAATAATTTTAAAAGACGTCTTTATTTACATTACAAGAACTATAGTTCTACCCTGTACGGGAACTCCCGTAAATGGCGATAAGTCTGACAAGACCGCGTTCGCACCGAGTGGCACGCATTTTAAAGCACCGTACAAAAAGATATGTATAGATGTCCGCATCTACGACACTTATTCGTTGTATTTATAATACTTGTTCTTTTATACGATTTGTAAAACAAGGTAAATAAATACAAATTAAAAAAAAATCGTATGTCAGTATGTGCGCATAGATAATTTATAGCCAATGAAACAATAAAAAAAAATGCCATTTTCGACATGTCTTTTTATACGTAGGGACCGTCGATACATACAAAATCTCACACCCTTTTCCCATGAATGAATTAACTTATTATCAACTTAATAAACATACCTTTCAGCAGTCTTCATGAACAAATAAATAATACCATTCTCCTCTCGAATTGTCGCATATTTACTGTTAGCAAGTGGGCAAGATGCCCTGCTGCATAAACCTGTTAGGTTAAACTCATTTCGGCAAAACTGTTGTGTTTTTGTCCTGGAAAGTTATTACAACCATTTTAACAAGTTATCTAGCAAACAAATATTACTTTATTCATTTTTGCAGCAAAATACTTACGTTACTTTGTGAGAGCAATGTGTTTTGTTGATAATGGCCCACACAACCTGTAAGCAACAGTGACCACATCAATAAATGAAGTTGCAGAAATGAAATCATTTCGCCTAATAATATAGGTTACTTACGTCGTCGTGCTGCATTTTAACTTATGTTTGCAAGTCAACAAACTGTTTTATATAAATCACATGGGATCACACAACTTAACCTCAAACCAAACTCAATTCACAAATGACAGTTTTTGTATAACATGATGACAGTGACAGTCGTGACAGACGATGTGACATTCCAAGGACCAATGTTGCCAAGATTTCAAAATCTATCTGTCTTCACCATGTCTTCACGAACGAAAGAAGCAACAACAGTGTTATGAAAGGTCTCCTTTACAGAGATGAGTAGCGTGTGGTAAGCTCCGAAATAAATACAATGGGAATATGTCGATCAGGCGATGTATGAAAGCATGAGAGAACCATGGTTCCCACTTTTGAAATCGCTGCAACTGCCCGCGACACACGCCCACAGAACATCTAGCCATGAAGGTATACTCTAGCGAACACACGCCCACAGAACAACACGCCGCGATGTGTATGTTAGGGGTGCGCCAAAGTTCACCTAAAACAACTCCGATAGGTAATTGAAAATCCGAAAATGTTCTTCCTAACATTTTTCATCCTAACAATCGCAATTCCTAAATAATCTGTCTCTAATGTTTTAATTCCGAAGCAGTCAACTTCATAATGTCAGTAGCAATAAACATCTATTACACTATTATTTGTTTTCCTATATTTTCTCAACTTATAAACTATTATTCAAAGTCATATCGTTTTTGTTTATATTACTTTTGATTCATAATAATCAGTATTATAAAAGGTCCCATTAAAATAGGTGGACAAAATTTTAGAAATCATTCAGACCGCTAAAATAAGAACAATAGTAAAAAAAAATATAAGAAATAGACCTACTTTTATAGGATGAGTTTGTTCTAAAGTGCCGGCAATTTATTATTTTAAGTCAAAATAAAATCACTTTATATACACTGCGATCAAATTATCTTGGCAGCTCCGAACTTCGTGCAGTTCATTTTGTTACAACGAATATAATAAAAGTGTTATGATATTTATTATATGCCTACCAGAAAGACACAGCGTTAGTATGAAGAAGCAGTCTATGATTCTGGTTCTAGGAGCATAGATATTGTAAAAACATACCTGATTCTCTTTGGATTTATGTTGTTACCTCTCATTTCCGGCAGGGGGCGCTATCTCTGGTTCCGGCGGCCCGCCGTCAGGTTTTCATAGCGTTTATGATTTTTGTCGTGTTAGGAGCAAAAGTTTTTCAAAGTTAAACAAACTGACAAAAATCTTATTAGATACCAATAATTCATTGTTTTCGGTCTGAAAATAGTGTTAGAGTAATTGTACACTAATATTAACACGTATTCAGTGTTCTAATACAGTGTTCAGTGTTGTGTCATCGACGGCGACTCGGCAAGTACCTACTTATCATTATGAACTCTGAGGATTCCGTCCCTGAACCTGTAGTTCAAGTCGCTGCTCCGGATGGAGAGCGAAGAGCTGTGAGCTCAAGCTCATCGCAAAGCAGTTCCTCGTCTTCGGAAGACGAAGAAGGCTTTGCCTCGCCGCCACCTAATAAAAGGTCTAAGCGGCGCAGGTTCAAACAAGTCGGAACTTGTTCGGATCCTCGCATGGACACTCTAATTAATCAAGTTTCATATTTATCAAACTGTGTAGCTCAAATGCCGCAGATTTTCACGGCTATTAGTACGAATTTAAACAATAATAATGAAAATGTCGCCAACCATTTTAATTCCGTGAATTCTACAAATACGAATAATAATGATCAGTTTTTAAACAAACCACAAGTTTTAAGTAAAGCAACTAATAATAATAATATGTGTTTGGGGGAGTTGAAAATAAGTTATGACGAATCTAAGGTTGTACCTACCTGTTGCGGATCCTGTTAAACTAGCAGAGTTAAATAGTCTTTAACAATTTAACTCACAGGCCTGGAAGGGCATTCGGTATAAGAAGGACTTACAGGCACTTATGGCAACACCAGGTTTTATAGGCTTAAAATTAAACGAGGAACTATGTCATCTTAATAAAGGAATAGATTATTTGGCTAGTACGGAGCAATTGTTAGCGGGATTGTCGAATGCCGTTTTGGAAAACAGGCAACTTTTAAAAAATGGTTTGCAGGAGGTGGTAAATTGGGCTGCTAGTGCTAACACAGAGCTCAATGCAAGCAATCTCTTTGACAAATTGTCTGAAAAATTTGGCCCAGCGTCTCCTTCATATAAAATTATGGAAGCTTGTATGCAAGTCATATGTGGCAAGCGAGCTGAATGCATTGAGGTTAGACGTGACCGCATTCTAAAAGAAGTCAATAATGTTAATTTAAAATTAGCGTCACAAAACATTCCACCTAGCGCTGAGTATCTCTTTAACAGAGAAGCGCTCATTCCTCTGGTTGATTCCTTAGGAGGCTCGCAGGTATGGCTTAACATGCCAAGTTATTTAGAAGATAAAAAGAAAGTCAATAATAACAATCAGGTTAACAATAAAAGTTTCAAGCCATCTTATAAAACTAATTTCAATAAGAAAACTAAGTTTAGCTCGGACAAAAAATCAAAATATAATAATTATAAAAAGCATTCCTTTCGTCGTACAGGCACCCAAGATACCTCCAACGTTAAAGATAAGTGACAATCAAAGCAGAGTTTTCAAAGGCGGTTGCCTAAAATTCCATGTTCAGGCATGGAAACAATTGGGGGCCAGTCAATATATTCAAAAAATAATAGCAGAGAGTCACATACCATTTTCAACAAAACCTCCTTTACATTACCCTTACAAAAGAATATTAAACAAGTTTGCAACAAAGTCATCCAAGAAGATGACCGAAATCATACAACAGTTAAAAGATGCAAACATTTTAGAAAAACCAAAAATCAAAACACCCGGTTTTCACTCCAAAATGTTTTTAGTTTTTCTCGACAGGATGTAATTCAGTTCCTACAGGACAGGGATTGGATGACAAAAATAGACCTCCATCAGGCATATTTTCATCTAAACATAAAGGAAACCCACAGGCGTTTTCTGCGCATAATATATGGAGGCGAAATATTACAGTTAACGGCCTTATCTTTCGGTCTCTCATCAGCTCCTCACTCCTTCGCCTCAGTGACCAATTGGATTGCGGAAATCCTTCGGAAACAAGGCATAAGAATAATAGTTTACTTGGACGATTTTTTAATAGCCAGTCAAAATCAGACACAACTCATGGAACACACCAAAATAACCATACATACTCTGGAAAAGTTGGGTTGGCACGTAAACTTTCAAAAATCACTTCTCACCCCAACCCAAAAAATAGAATATTTAGGTATAATATGGAATACAAAAACAAAACTAATTTCACTTCCTGTAAAAAAAGTAGAAAAAATTCTAGAACTATCAACAAGCTTATTACAGAAGAAAGAGTCGTGTCTCCGAGTGATACAAAAATTGCTGGGTATGTTAAATTTTGCAAATTTAGCAACCCCAAAGGGTCGCCTCCATTGTCGCCGTACTCAGATTTTTCTAAAATCATTCAGAGGAGCCAGACCAAGGCAAAAGAGGGAGTTACCACCTCTAGTGACTCAAGAGTTACAATGGTGGGTAAAAAAAACGTAGGGAAAAGTGCAAGACCAATGCACAACCCCAAGATTACCCACTTTCTCACCACAGACGCGGCGGACGCGGGCTGGGGAGCACACCTGAACAACAACATGTTGTCGGGCACATGGAATCGCCGCCAGCAAAAGTGGCATTCCAATGTGAAGGAAATGTTTGCTGTGTATGCAGCCTTAGTAAGACAAGGTGCACACATGAAGGACGCACATGTTCTAGTGCAGTCGGACAATCGAACCCTCATAGCCTACTTAAGGAACGAGGGGGGAACCCGGTCCTTAGCCCTCTTGGGCCTAACAAGCAAACTCCTTCACCTCACCGAGCAGCACAACATAACGCTGTCGGCATCATACCTCCCGGGGAGGTTAAACGGGATTGCAGACCGCCTCTCAAGAGGAAAACCGGTCCCCGAATGGCAACTACAACCCCAAGCCAAGAATGTAATATTCCAAGAATGGGGCGTCCCAGACGTAGACCTGTTCGCTTCAAAAGAAACAGCAGTGGTCCCCCAATATGTAACTTGGGACTCAACAGATGGGTCAGCAATTTTTTGCGACGCCTTCAGTCGAGATTGGGACTTTCAGTTGGGCTGGGTGTTCCCTCCACCCAACTTGATCCCTCGGGTGCTCCATCATCTAAACAGAGCCATAGGGACGTACATAGTAATAGCACCACAGTGGGATCAGTGCTTTTGGCTGACCGATCTACAAGCCAGGGCCCTGTCAGACCCAATATCGATAACAGATCTGCGGAAGAACCTGATAGATCGATCGACGGGGCTCTGTCCCCCTCAAGTGGACAAGTTGTCCCTCCAGGTTGGAAAATTGGGGGTGGTCAGATCAGGTAGCAAACTGGAGTAGGGAGGAAATAGAATTACTAAGTAATAGTTGGCGCAAAAGCACTCTAAATACTTACAAAGCCCCTATAAAAAGGTGGCTATCTTTTTGTGACACAAATAATATTAATAAAAGAAATCCAGATGGCAAAGACGTTGCAAGATTTTTAGCAGATTTACATTTAAAAAGAAATTTTTCAGTGAACACAATTTTATTACATAAATCAGCTATTTCTACCTTCTGTGCTTCAAATGCAGACAATCTATCAAAAAATTTTTTTGTTCAACAAGTTTTAAAAGCTATAGCATTAGCAAAACCTCCACCTACAAAATCCCCAATCTGGGACACAAAAATAATTTTCAATTGGTTGATAACAGTTCCAAGCACAAATACACTTTTTGATATCTCAAGAAGAACTGCAATTATTTTATTGTTAGCATCAGGCTCATTATTTTATTGTTAGATCATCTCAAAGCAACTTCATAGAAGAAGAAGAAAAAATTATATTATGGCCAAAATTTGGATCAAAAACAGACTCAAGCAAATATAGACAGTCTGGCTGGTCTTTATTAAAACACCCAGATGCAAATATATGTCCTTTGAGACATATTTTACAATTGATTCAGATTTCACAGGAAAGACGACTTAATAGTGATGTTACAAGTCTATTTAT
Source organism: Diarsia mendica (assembly GCA_949316265.1). Classification (NCBI taxonomy): domain Eukaryota; kingdom Metazoa; phylum Arthropoda; class Insecta; order Lepidoptera; family Noctuidae; genus Diarsia; species Diarsia mendica. The sequence goes on along the minus strand of OX438896.1, from coordinate 18,570,017 downwards.
TTCATTAAAAGGCCAAATAAAACCAGCTACAAGGACTATCATAGCAGGTTGGATTAAATCTATATTTAAAGATTTAAATTTAGAAGCTACTCCAGGAAGCGTCAGAGCAGCGGTAGCATCCAAAGGCTGGTGGGAGAATGTTCCTGTAGATGACATATTGGCTAGAGGAAACTGGAAGAGTGATAAGACCTTCAGAAAAATTTACTGTAGGGAAATTATTAAAAATACAAATAATGAAGAGGAAGATTTGTTACGATTAAATTTTTCAAGTTTTAATTAAAATTGTTAAGTTTTATGTGCCAAAGTTGATTGTTTAAGTTGAAGTACCTAACAATTGTTAATTTTAATTTCAAATGATTATAATTATGTATCAGTAATATTACCTTACTGATCATGGTAATTGATAATAAATGTTTATCTGAAATGAATTTCTTTCATTCTATAACACATTTATTATTTCACATAGCGTTTATTATGTTACCTTCACCAGCAGATATCAAACAAGTCTTCATACTAACGCTGTGTCTTTCTGGTAGGCATATAATAGGACTGTTTTACACTAAAATAAAACAGTCATTATGTGCCGAAAGAAAGACACAGCGTTAGCTCAAGGCCCTTGCTGGTATGAAGACACTATGAAAACCTGACGGCGGGCCGCCGGAACCAGAGATAGCGCCCCCTGCCGGAAATGAGAGGTAACAACATAAATCCAAAGAGAATCAGGTATGTTTTTACAATATCTATGCTCCTAGAACCAGAATCATAGACTGCTTCTTCATACTAACGCTGTGTCTTTCTTTCGGCACATAATGACTGTTTTATTTTAGTGTAAAACAGTCCTATTTTATTTGTATTTCTCACTGTTTAAATTAGATATTTTCTGATCGTTTAAGTATTGGTTTATCTGGAAATAACAGTTCTATTCCCTTATTTCAGAGCTTTTAAAGTTAATGGTTACGTGGATCTTCAATAATAACAGCAACTCCAGGATCAACTTTTATTGAGCACAATAAATAAATTATAGGATACACTACACATGCGTGGCAAACATCAGTGTCAGAGAGGCGGAAGCCGGAAGTGCTCTACCTTTTTTTTCTTTACAATCTCCGGGGTTCTCAAAGCACTACTCACCACAGACTATAATTTTGATTGACACAACAACAAGAGCTGCCAAGATAATTTGATCGCACTGTACCTAGTGTTTTAAAAGCAAATAAAAAGCGTAAAAATAAAAAGCGAAAAAAAAAGCGTTAGGAATAAAAGCGAAAGGAATAAAAGCGTTAGGATAAAAAACAGTAGGAGTTTAAATATATTTACACTAATGTTATTATGAATTACAATTTTCGGAAACATGAGTGTTATGAACATCGTCGGTAGCACTACAAATAGTATGAATGAAAACTTTAGGATGAAAATTTTTAGGAAGAGTGATCATTCGGATTACAAATCGTTAGGAAGAACATTTTCGGGTAAAGAACTTTAGGTGAGCCAATATGGACCCGCCCAGTTAGAATATTGTTAATGTTGCTATAGACAAATAAACGAATTTGATTTGATATGTAGTGCCAGGGTTGGCATGTTTAAAACAAGTGTGTTATACAGTTTCAAATAAAACATCGTTTTTTATTAGGTGTCTGAAAACATTGTTTTAAACAATGTTTAAAACGTTATAAAAAAAACAGGGTTAAAACAAATTTTAATTGCAAAAATAAATGAACACTAGTTATTTTTTTCCTTATTTTTTTTTTAATCAACTTTAAACATTTTTTTTTAAATAATTAAAGTGGCTTTTTAACTTGGCATTCAAACATGTACAATTTTAAATATTTAAATCCTTTGCCGTGGCCGACGTGGAAATCTCTAAATAGACTCCGAACCCAGGTTGGCCGCAGCAAAGACAATCTCTTCAGATGGGGGTTCATTGCCGCAAGTGTTTATGCGGCGTTTCTCCACAGATAATGTCCCACCTTCCATCTTGCGCTGCATGCTCTGACACCTGTACACTTGACGACCATAGGACTGCATCAGCGAGTGGAGTTCGCATAGCTGAATTTTGGGCCAAAACGATTTAAGGTTGATGTTCCAGGGTAGCCCGCGAAATTCAAATTTTCAAGAATGAGTATTTCATCAAAAGGTAATTCTTGACAGTTACATGAACTTGGAGGGTTTTAATGATGATTTTGATGGTTATAATTCTGTAACTGCATACGTCTTACAGCCGCGAATCATATTTTTACTAACATACAACCAAGCACTGGCCTGCAAATCGCTAAAAACGTAAGAAAATTTGAATTTCGCGGGCTACCCTGGAACATCCACCTTAACAGAAGCCATCGACACGCTAAGAAGAAGAATATTTAAAATCCATAATCAAGCAATAGTTAACAATTTTTATTCTAAAACGACCAGGTACAATCATATTTGTTGGTTAATAAGCAGATTAGACAACATTTATTATTTTTATTAAGGTATTTAAAAACTGGCAAGTTTTGCAGCTTTCTCGTTACCATGAAGAAATAGATAAATATGGAGGCCACACTTAGAACAAAAGTTTGAGTCAAATACCTACGATTCTCTATCTCACTCTCTGTGGGCTTACCTCTCTTTCTAAGGTGGACGATAGTATTGCTATCTCGTTATTAAAATCTCCTTATTCATTTTTAAAAAGAGTCACCACACAAATGTAATCAGAAGTTAAATACTGTCAAATAATGTGCTAATAAATAAAAAGCTAAACTAAGATTACTGAAATTAAAATTCCAAAATAGTATGTCACGAATGCTTGACAAGGTTGGCGAATCAGTGAATTATTTTCCCATTTCCTAAGGATGTGGTAATGTGGCAACATTGGCCCCACATGTCAACATAAATCGTACCAATATGGCGGTTGTTTACTTTGCGGTTCACAGTTTCGTTTGAGATATTTGCCTGTAATCAAAGTTATAATTGAGAAAATGGTGCAAACTTGTGTAGTGCCTGGTTGTGGTAGTACGTGGTGTCCAGGAGGTGATATAAGATTTCACGCGTAAGTGTTTAAATCGGGATTTTTGACACTGAATAATTGTAAACATATTTCTGCATATTTCTTTGTATTTTCAATTAATAATAATTACTTCATAAAAGCTTGACCTATGATTTAGTCAATGATAACTTAGATAACTATGTAAAGACCAAACAGTTTTACATTGAATTTCATGGACTTTCTGCAATTTTATTTGTTTTTGTTTTTAAGGAGTCATACTGAAGTAGTGTGACTATATTGGGGATATATCTGGGACTTTCCGTGGGACCTTCATTAATTATATAGTCATTATTGACTGGCCTGTTGGTCTAGTGGTTAGTGACCCTAACTGCTATGCCGGAGGTCGTGGGTTCGATTCCTACCCAGGACAAATGTTTGTGTGATGAGCACGATCATTTGTTCTGTGTCTGGGTGTAATTTATCTATAATATGTATGTATTTAGAAATATATAAGTATGTTTATCAGTTGTCTAGTACCCATAACACAAGCTCTGCTTAGCTTGGGACTGGATGGCGTTGTGTGATGGTTGTGGAATATTATTATTATTATTATATTATTATTATTATCATACTCGCTTTATTACATTTTATTACTTTTTTCACACACCGTGTTATTTCTGTTACCTAGTTCTTTGAAATAACATAACATTTTCATGAATTTTTAACAGTAGTCAAATAGCCAATTACTACCTATTTAAATAATACAGTAAATGTAATGAATAATAAAAAATTATGTTCTGATTTCACACTCTTCTGGTTTTAGGTCAATAGCGAAGCCCAGGTCTCTACGAAGATTGATAGGGGCGTACAGGTGTAAATAAAATCAACTGAAGAAAAAATACTGCAGAAGAAATCTAAGATTCTTAAGCAAAGAGTTTTACGACAGACTAAAAAAATCAGGACATGTCTTCGTAATATAATAAAATGATTTTAATTATGAAAGTGTTTTTGTTTCTTTTTGAGGTTTTATACATAATTATGTATTACCGTTCCTATTATAGCCCCGTATTTAGATGAAAATACATAATATTAAAAATTCCACAGTGGTATAAAACCTTAACACTGACTTACCCAGAAATCTTTAAAAAAAATCATCTTATATGTATCATTTTCATTAGTCTACAAAATAAAAGAAACATCTAATTTCTTTTTTGTGATTTCATGATTTTATAGTAAGAGTTGTACTGGGCAAAAATCTCTCCCAAATCCTTCCAGATTCATTATCTTGAGCCACCCCACCAGCCCTTGCGGTAGGCAACCACCGTGGTCGTGTCACCACCTCTTCTGTCATTATGATTTACTAGCTTTTGCCAGCGGCTTCGCCCACGTTAAAATGGCGATTTTCCATACAAACTTTCATCCCCTATTTAACTCCCTTAGGGGTTGAATTTCAAAAAAATCCTTCCTTATTCCTTGTCTAGATTATAAAGGGAACGTCTGTGCAAAATTTCAGCTTTCTAGGTCCAAGGGTTTGGGCTGGGCGTTGATGAGTCAGTCTGTCAGGACTTCTCTTTTTATTTATATAGATAGATAGAAGATCATTAATTTCGTATTGCTACAGGAACTAAAGTTTTATACTGGCCATGGTCTCTAATCTATTTCTGTGCGAAATTACGTAAGACTTTTTTGCGTGATTGAAAATGACAAACTGCCAAAAAAAATCAGGAACTTTCACACTGTAAGCAAACAGCTTCTTTCGTAATTTATCATTGGCATCTTTCATCAATCTAGAAGTGAACAGAGATGTGGATATATTAATTTAATCAAACACAAGTTATGATAAGGAACTACGTAATGTCCTAGGTAAAATAAAATAAAGGTTACCCTACTTAGAAAGAGAGGGTCAGCCCACAGAGAGCGAGATAGCGATGCATAAGTTTTGCTTCAAGTAGGTATTCGAAGTGTGGTCTCCATATTTATCTATAACTTCATGCTCGTTACTAAGTTTGTTTCGTACGTAAATCAGAATGAATAAATCCAAATGTTTTTGTGTTATTGTGAAATGAAAAATCAGAAAGAAAGTCCGCTCTATTTTATACACTCCATCCAATAAGTCCCCCGGGGAATTCCCAGAACTTTATATGTTTTGGGTATTCCCCTTATTCTATGAGAAGTTTAGGTTATTTCCCAAAAAACAAAAGTCAGAATGTTATGAAGATCAAATGTCATGCAGTTTTTAAAATAGTATAAAAGTGAATTATATATGGCTTAGTCAATTAAAAATGGATGTTAACTAACTTAGGAAAAAAAAAACCTGAAACATTTTTAACTGTTTTATAAAATCTAAAACAAATTTTTTTTCCAACCCTGAATAAAGTTTTTGAACGAAATAGAATATTTAATCTGTATGTAATGGTATACAGAATGAATCGATTTAAAAATTTAAATCGAATATTGCGAATAAATATCGTTGTAATCGATTTAAAACACATTCATGAGTCATATAAATTCTAGACAATTATTTAGATAAGTATGATTAGGGCCCCACAGATTAACAGTCCGCCTGCAGTTTCTGGTCCGATCGGGCGGCCTGCCGTCCTAGGCAAATGACGTCTACACACTAAAGCGATTATTGCCTGCCGGCAATGGCCTGGTACGACATCTACGATTCTACGACTACACACTAGCAGTTGCGAGTCATCAGTTTCCCATCGTAGCACCGCCGGCAATGGTGTGCAAATTAAACAAGTCGAAAAATATAAAACTGAAGGTGCTCGACTGACACGAGATACCGGTCGACAGGCCACCGGTCGACTACCAGTACCTGTTATCTATAAATGTGTGTTTATTTGGCCTCAAGGCCATGGACTGTCCGGCCGACATCTACCGATGCTGACTGGAATCGTCAAGCGGTCACACACTGACAGTTCGTATAAGTCGACAGTCCGAAATCTTAAACGGAACTTACTGTGTGACCTATTGCGATTAACTGACAGTCTGATGTCCAGTGATAATATTACTCTTTGCTGATATCGTCCGGCGAACTCGATAATTGCTTTGATACCAGTTCCCACGATGATTTAAGAGCACATTATTTACACAAAAAAAGAACCTAAGCAGCTAACGAAATATTTTATTTCCCCTACAATATGCATGGTAAATTTAAAACTTATTGCAATTCAAAAAACATTTGACTAAACTCGTGACTTTTTTGACTACCTACAATATTCACACGACGACCAATCAAGCTATTCGAAACCTGTTTAGGCAGATCTCTCATTGGACGTGATACCTTTACAAAGCGAAGCCATGTTTTACTGGTAATGTATAGTATACTATGTATAGCTTGATGTGACGCTGTGTGAACTAATAATGTGCAGATTATAAGCCCTTCGAGTAAAGCTAACAATATTTTACTTCATTATCATATTCAAATGATGATACTATCATACCGACGCTTTCCGCTACAAAGGGCGTAAAGACCATTTTGGCCAAATTGACTTTTTGATGCAGTCTTATTTAGTTTTTCACGCTCTTTCTATCTGTATATTCAAAATTGCGCTACGGTGAAAAAAATGGTTTTTACTACCCAATATTTTCTTAACGCTAAACATCTCTCTTTAAAAAAACCAAGTCGTAAAACACATTTCTTTTACGTTACGACATCAAACTTGGTGTATCTACAAACAAAAATATTTTCTTGAATGTAAAACGGGGTAAAACACAATAACAAAACAAATTGTGATTTACGCCCTGCAAAAAAATATTCTGATAACTCTTGATGTCGGTAAAAAAGGATGTATCTCACAAAGGTTACGGTAGGTAACATTTACGTCTCTGTCGTAACGTTAATAAACGTTTAACGTAGAGCGTATAATACGGTGATAATCTGAATTGAATTATTTTTTTGTTGGAAATAGGAAATAAGTTACATATTTGCAAGGTATGGGTGGTAAAACCACATTGGAAAGTCTGCACGGTCAAGTTCGTTGCGATATTTTAGTTGTATAATTGTAAGTTACTAAAAATAGTGTTTTATTTTATCAAAATATTGGTGTTACGACCTAAACACCCTAAAATTCACTAAGAACACAATTAAAGTATGGTTTTTACACCCTACGTTTAAATGTCATGAAGACAAAATATTGTGTTTTACGACCTAAGTGAGGTAGGTATTTATTATAATTTAGTTTTAGAAGAAACGTAAACGGCTTTAGAATGAATGTTTGTTTGCGAAGGTGTTTATTTCTTTAATACGTTGTGTAAACGGCTTGATGGGTAATGATATAGTTTTGAAAAGGTAGATTCATCTAATGTAAAAGTAACTTATGGTTATCTGTTGTTATTATTATGCAGTCGTTTCAGTCGTTAAACTCCAAAAAACTTGGGCCTCAAACAAAAAAAAAACAATAAAATCTCTGTATTTCCAAACTAGTAGTTGAAGATTTAGCGAAAGACCCCAGAGCTAGACTGACCCGACACTATACCGAATACATCCCGGATGTGAGCCTGTACGAGATTAAGATGGCTCTGAAACAGCTTAAGAACAACAAGACACCGGGTGATGACGGAATTACGGCCGAACTCCTGAAGGCTGTTCGATTCCGTCATTCTCGAGGGAAAAACGCCACAGGCATGGTGCAGAGGTGTGGTGGTACTCTTCTTCAAGAAGGGCGACAATGCCCGACTGAAGAATTATAGGCCCATCTCACTTCTGAGCCATGTCTATAAGTTGTTTTCAAGAGTCATTACGAATCGTCTCGCGCGCAGGTTCGACGACTTTCAGCCTCCCGAACAAGCCGGATCCCGAAAAGGCTTTAGCACCGTAGACCACATAAATACGCTGCGGCAGGTTAAACAGAAGACCGAAGAGTATAATCTTCCTCTCTGTTTAGCGTTTGTGGACTACGAGAAAGTCTTCGATTCGATTGAAAATTGGGCTGTACTGCAGTGTTGAAGTGTTTATACAAAAATGCCACCATGTCAGTCCAGCTTCAGGACCAGACCACGGAACCTATCCTTCTGCAGTGAGTTGTGAGACAGGAAGACGTCATATCTCCGAAGCTGTTCACCAGTGTACTGGAGGATGTCGTCAAGGTTCTGGACTGGAGAGGACTAGGCTTCAACATCAAGGCGAGTACATGACTCACCTTTGATTTGCCGACGATATAGTGGTCATGGCTGAGACAATGGAGGACCTCAGTGCAATGCTCGATGACCTCAGTAGAGCCTCCGAAAGAGTGGGTCTTAAAATGAACATGGATAAAACCAAGGTCATGTTGAATGCCCATGTTACACCCACTCCTATAAAGACCGAAGACTCTACACTCGAAGTTGTAGACGATTATGTCTACCTGGGACAAACAGTCCAGTAAGGTAGGTGGACCTACTAACTGGACTGTTTGTCCCAGGTTTCACTTTGAGAAAGAGGTCAATCGAATCGAATCCGACTCGGCTGGGCAGCGTTTGGGGAGCTGAGAAGTATCATCTCGTCCAAGTTACTGCAGTGTCTCAAGACGAAAGTCTATGACCAGTGTGTGTTGCCAGTGATTACATATGGGATCGAAACGTGGTCGCTCACAATGGGCCTCATCAGAAGGCTTAAAGTCACCCAAAGGGCAATGGAGAGGGCTATGCTCGGAGTTTCCTTGCGCGATCGAATCAGAAATGAGGACATTCGCATGAGAACCAAAGTTACCGACATAGCCCGAAGAATTGCCAAACTTAAGTGGCAGTGGGCAGGTGGGCACATTGCTCGCAGAACGTATGGCCGATGGGGCTGGAATTGCTGGAAAGTTCTGGAGTGGCGACCGCGAACCGGAAGACGTTGCGTTGGAAGGCCTTCCACTAGGTGGACCGATGACCTGGTGAAGGTTGCGGGGATCCTCTGGATGCGAGACGCACGGGACCGGTCAATGTGGCGACACTTAGGGGAGGCCTATGTCCAGCAGTGGACGTCTTTCGGCTGAAATGATGATGATGAAAAGCTTTTTATTTTATCCTTTTTATTGGGTACAGGCGTGTTATTATGTTGTGTGATTGTAGATTGATTCGAGGGACCTGTAACTTACCAGTTGTGATTCAATGAAGTGCTTAATGTTCCTATTACAAGTAATAATAAATGAATTGATTTTTAAAACCGTTAATTTCATTTTGACTCGACTAACTATGATTTATATTAAAAATACCTCCAATATATCCTTACTTATTTAATAATATTCATCCTTATTAATAAAACTGATCTTATATTCATTGCATTAGTATTAATAACAGGGTGTATCTACATATTTTGTAAAAAAAAATGGTCTTTACAACTACAAACATTACCCTTGCATGTGCCTAACTGGTTTTTACTGCAGACGTTTGTTCCCAGGCCATTTAATTATGGGTTGTATCTACATTTTTATTTTATTTTCAGGGGTGTAACTCCATGCTAACTTCGTCAATAACTATCGTAGACGATTGTAATTAAATGAGGCAAAGGACGGCCAAAATTTAAGAATTTTATTCCTAGAACTCAAATTTATAAGTATATAAACAAAAGAGTTATTGAAGAAAGTTTTTTTTTTTTTTTGTTTTTTGCTCATTGCCAAAAGTATGAGATTTGGAGTTACGCCCTTTGTAGCGGAAAGCGTCGATTACTTTACTTCATTATCATATTCAAATGATGATACTATGATATCATACAATATTCAATTTAAGACCTAACTTTCTAATTTGTTTTAATGCAACTACGTTCGATGTCGAACAAATCATAAATCGAGTACAATCCGACATGGTGCATCACTATTTCTAATTCTATTTTTTCAGTTTGAAATCGTATGTCGGTTATTTTGGTGTTCTGCTTCTGTTTACGTTTGTTTTCTAAACGTTAAAATTGCATAGGTCGCCTAATGTAAAAATGTGGATTGCGCTTGATTTTCATGCCTACTTTTGCTAATATTCATTTCATATTAGTGAGACGTAGATAAATAATGATAGAAAATGAGTGACAATATAAAAGTAGTTGTCAAAGTTAGACCTCTAATTTCGCGTGAAATAGAAGATAAACTTTCATACCAGTGGCGGGTCAAGAATGACACGCTATATCAACTCGATCAAAATGGAAAAGATCTCGGGCCGTCTTTCACATTCGGTGAGTACCTAACCCCTAATTACCTATAGTAAATACGTCATAAATTCGAAGGCTAACGCTTAGATAGAACGAATACTAATCAGGGAAAATGGTTTTCCAGACAAAGTCTATGACAAGGATACGAGGACTACAGATGTTTACGATGACATTGCGAAGCCGATCGTGCAAGCGGCGACGGCTGGCTTCAACGGCACTATATTTGCGTACGGACAGACGTCTTCTGGCAAGACGTATACTATGACCGGTACCGACAGATCACCTGGAATCATTCCACTGGCGGTCCTCAATCTATTTGAGATTATCAGAAACGTGCCTGACCGAGACTTCTTAGTGAGGTAACAATATTGATTTTATCTATTTACCTGTTTGCTTACCCATATTCATTAGAGCAGTTTCACAAATCTATTTTATTTATAAATAAACGGTCAGTGGGTCGTCTTTAAACAAACCAATGGTGATTGTTTAACTTTTAATTTCATGATCAGTTAATGTTGTGATGAGGGTATCTATCTCCACAAGTCCCAAAGATTTTCTGAGAAAACCTTATGTCAGCTTTTGATAAAGTTACACCAACCAAATCTTAAAGGTTTTAATGAAAAACAAACTTACTTGATAAATTCCTAAGCAAGGTTATAAAAATAGAAACTTCAACTTGGCATCATATTAGGAAGCCAATCAATGAATACCGGATATATTTAGCAAGACATTAGTGTTGTTATCAGACAGATTTATGATTACATGTAGAAATCACAGGCCTATTATATAAGTCTGAAACACTATTTTAAACGGAAAGATGACTTCTGTTATAGCATAAGCATAGCATAATAAGCCTATAATGTTCCCACTGATGGGACACAGGCTTCCTCTCTTTGTGAGGGAATGGAGGGAATAATTATTGACAATTTATTTCTTTACACCACAGAACACACTATGCATTTGAGGCTTAACCTTTTGACCGCCACAGACTTTTTTGCTTGTTCGGCTTGTCGTCTATATGTGACTGTGGTGCTCAAAAGGTTAATTCAGTGTTTTATGTATATCAACTTGGCCATGGATAGTGTATTTATACTTACACTAAATTAATAGGGGAGGTTCTAAAAATCTTACAATGTGTTTATCTCCACTAATATTATTAAGAGGAAGGATTTCTATGTTTATTGTTTGTATTTTCGTAACAAATAAACTGAAAAACAATTGAACCAATTACAAAAATTCTTTCGCCATTAAAATGCTACATTATCCCTGAGTAACAGGCTATATTTATTACAAGTTTTTTTTTTTTTTGGTCGAATCATGCAATCAGCCCTTCTGGCTATGAGCAGATGAGTTAATGGATCGATTAACTGGTGAGTCATTCCTCATCAGGAATGACTGCTACTTGATATGGCAGCTTAAACACAACTGCCCAGTTCTAATACCCTACTGCGTTTCAGCCGATTTAGGCTATTTATTACAAGTAAAAAAAAAAAATGTCCACCCTTCCGAAGCCCTGACGGGCTGCTAGTAATCCAATATTTATGCTTAGGTTGACACCTGGTTAAGAAGGTCAGTCTAGCCTGTTAAATTGTGATTAATTAGCAGAAGAACAACAGCCTGCCTAATTAATAGTTTTGTAGGCAGGCCGTTAATGCCAGGCCCGAGTAATGTTTCAGTGTGTGATTAATTCAGGGACCGATTAAAGACCTATAAACCCATATGTTGGATTAACCAATAGATGGGTAAACTCTTTTAATCAGGGACTGAAAGCGGTTACGGTTAAAGGTTAAGATACCTCAAAAATATACCGGTACCGGTTTAAAATAAAGGTTGAGCTATACCGGTACCTTTATAAATAAAGGTTGGGCTAAACCGTTATTTAACCCTTACACGATTTCGGTACCGATGCATGCGCGGCGCGCGTGTGTGCGGTGGAAGACGTTAGAACTTGCGTATGTAGTTTATAATCTAATAATGTGCAACAATCGGCAAGTGAACGACAGACAGAGTGGCGAGGCGGTGCGTCAAAGCAAACCCCTATTTATTAAGGTTTAGGTACCGCTACCGATATATTTATAACGGTTACGGTACTTCTACCGAAATATACCGGTATGCATTTCCATACTCAGAATTTCACTACCGGAAAAAATAACGGTATCGCAATATTTCGGTAACCCTTATTTAACGGTATGACGTCATACCGAAATTTAAAGGTACCGTAATTTTTGGGTAATTCAGTCCCTGCTTTTAATATGCATTCAATATTACTGATTGAACAATCAATCTTTATAAAGATCAAGAAAATACTGGGGGAATACCCTCAACTTAAAAATAATAGGGTATTTCCCCAGTATTTTCTTGATCTTTATAAAGATTGATTACTGGGGACATACCCTATTATTTTTAAGTTGAGGGTATTCCCCCAGTATTTTGTTGATCTTTATAAGGATTGGTTGTTATAAATGGGTTAAGAGCTTATGGTACCTCAAACGCGAGTTTTATAATGCGTAAAAGTATATGATTCACTGCAGTAATCAACGTCAGAAAAATATATGATATTCTTCAGGATATATGCTAGTGCCATAGTGTTGTGAAAACATAATACAACTAACTTTGCTCGATAGAAAAAAATCGCGAAGATACCTCTAAAAATTTCTTTTAACGAGTTAAAACCATACTAAAATACATGTCATCGTTCTGATTTTTTTGCCAAATATTTCTACAAGCAACATACTAAAGTCATACCGCCTTATTACAAAAGGTAGATAAACCTGGTTTAATTTAGACTTGGTTTATCTCGCATGCTGTCACTTTCTTTTGAATATTATTGAAGTGAGACGTCATGCGAGATAAACCAAGTCTAAGTTAAACCAGGTTTATCTACCTTTTGTAATAAGGCGGATAGTGTTTTACTTTTTTAGTCCAATCAATAGTTTTTTTGTAAATCGCAAAATACCACTAATTTCGCACTATTCGGCCGCAGCGGAAGACGTAACAACCGCTTTGTAGTGCAAGCTGATTAGAACTTTATTCTAACAGTATTTCAAGCGAAGTTTGAACCACCACAAATAGGGTTGCTAATCTGAGGTAGCATACGCTCTTAACCAGAATAAAAGACACACAAACAAAGCCCTGAGTGTGTACTAACTCTTAATTCTCAAAATGTTATCAAAATGTTGTGACGGGGACGATAATGATAACCTGATAATGATAATGAAGGTCGTAGATCATCAGGCAGCGGAGATACACGTGCGTGTCCAGCCAGCCTGAGTTCAAGATGGCTGGACACAAGTATACATTAAGTTTTCATTGATATCTCGTAAACCCTTACATGTGACGCAATAAATCAAACGTTATTACTGTCACACATTGCGTCACCAAGTAAAGGAACCATATTCGAAAACGCTCCCGTTATGTGGGATTCGGAAGTGCCAGCCAAAAGTTTTTTACGTAAATTCAAGATGGCTGGACACAGTTTTTTGCATTTTTCTACTAAACCACTGGACGTATCACAAAACTTTTAGCTTGATGCCTGTCACATAGGTATTTATGTGACGCCCGTTGATATGCAAAAAGTCGTCAAAATCACTTCCGTTACCGAGATTGAGAGACCAGCGAAAAGTGGTTTTTCAAGCTGGCTGGACACGCTTTCGATCGATTATCTAAGATTCTGTAGCGTCACCTATTCTGAAATAAGGGTGTTTAGCCGTCACATAAAGTGCCCTATTGCCCTATTTTAATGCGAGCCGTTTTGAAGTTTTGTCCAGCCAACCAGAGCCACATGATTGAAACCGCTAAACAGTTAATTATTCTGTCTATGGATCCCTATGATATCAGAATCTATCATTGGGCTTAGTAGGAGATATTATTATATGTTTCAGCATTCATACATAGCTGCATCCCATTTGACAACAAACAATTATATTATTTCTTTTCCAGAGTGTCTTACATAGAAATCTACAATGAAACAGTGCGAGACCTGCTAAATGTTGACAAAAAAGACATTAAAGTTCATGAAACATTACAAGGAATCAAAGTGGATGCCATCGAGAAAGTCACATCTTCACCTGAAGAAGTTCTTGAAGCTATGAGAGAGGTATAGTTGATTTTTTTACCATTATTAAAGAAACAATCATACTATAAATACCGGCACGGTTCTTGAGCGCTCGGCGGAAGAGTGGGGATCGCTGTGCGCATCGTACACTATATGACAAATAAAACGCACACCCGTTTATTATTTATTGGTCGTGAGGTAAGTGCAGCAGGAGTAAAGAACAAATCCCGAATGACGGCTATGACGCGATACGCTACGGGCCAATCACTGCACTTTCCCCGCCCCGCGTCTCACTTCATATCACCAAAGGGACCCAATAACTCACTTTTGCGTCAGAGCTCAAGAATCGTGCCGATGATAATATCATCATCATTCTCTTGCCCTTATCCCAATTTGTCCTCTTCTTCCATACATCTCTATTGCTCCCATACCTCCTTTCTTATCATAATTATCATCCTTTACACAGTTTATCAATCTAGTCATCATTCTATACTAATAACCAACGACCATACAGCCACTAGACGCCTAATACTTGATCTAACGCACGAAACAAATTCTGTCAACTCGCTGAGGTGCGGGGGAACGGGGTACTGCATTCTGATTGGCTCTTTCAAGGTCATTGCATTTCATAGGGATGAGACAGGTTTAAATCAAACAAGAACGTATCGATATTTTTTAATTGTATTTAATAAAATATGTATTTACATTTTACATAAATAACTTGCATTTAAGTACCTTCTTTATTCTGAATATGATTGAATCATGTAAGAACATTCAAAAATCGCTTGGTTGCAATTGCCCATTTTTTTTTTAAATCTGGATCGTGTGGGTATCTAAAATTAATCGTTAAAGTTTCACAATTTGTTAGCTGTATCCTGTTGTAATTTTTAATTACTAACAATATATTTTTTACTTAAATAGTTAGGTTTTTTTGCTTTATCGATAACAGGGGTGGTCATGCGATTTGGAGCATCACTAATTATTTTTACTTAAAATCGAGGAAAAGAGATGGCAAAAAAAATACTCTCAAAAGAAAGAGATGCAATCATAAAAGACATCAACGCGCGCTCCAAGAATGTGCACTGCATACAAGTATGACCAGTATAAGATGAACTCCGAAAAATAATGTCAGAAAATTAATTTTATTTAGATTAAGGAACCATTAACTTACCTATGAAATGTGATACCGTCTTTCAGGAAACTTGAAGTCCGGCTTTCTTTATCACACCAACGTTCTGTACACGGGGCCATATTATGTTTAGTTTCTCGAATTTTCAAAGGTGTAGTGCGGAAGTGTTTACGGCTCACAGGTGTGGTCGAAACTAATGCGAACTTTGTGACTGACGACGGCTATAAGATTTATAGCCCTAATGTGTTGACAGACATTTGTCGCCTGTTATTAGGCGTCTAGTGGCTGTATGGTCGTTGCTAATAACAGTGAAATATTATTAACACTCATCATTTCATTTATGTACTTGTACACTCCTTAGCAATACTTTCACTTATCAGACATTTGATGCAAGTCTTGTCTGATTCTGCTTTCTAAATATTTTGATGAATTGCTACAAAAGGCTGCATTGAGTGCACATTCAGTGTAAGCAGGAGTTTAGAGTTTTACAATACGAGTTGATAATAGGGGATCGGTCTCAAAAAAATATGATTCTGTTTAGTCCGTCAGTTAGATTATCGAAAAATAGATTATTGGATACGTGTTTTTTGTTTTATCAAATTAATAATAATTGATGAAGATAAAATGTGTCGTGACGTCACTTGTAGGTAGGTAAAAAATTTGACTTATGTGACAACTCATCCGCAAAATATTTCATCCGCGGATGAAACGTCACCCTTTCAAAATTTTAAGGCGACGACTCATCCGCAAGTTCGGATGAGTCGTCGCGTAGTTATTATTAATGTGGTCATATCGACCAAATATACAAACTAGGAAGGGGATACTAGTGTGATTTTTTTCTCACTATTTCTACGATTCAAGGTGGTTCGAAATCGTAGAACTAGTGGGAACGAAAAGTCAATAGAACTTTTTGTTCCCACTAGTTCTACGATATAAGGGTGTTACAAAATCGTAAAACCAGCGGGGCTCAAGTTTCTCATTCGTTCTATCTCACAGTTTATGGTACAACTACTGCACAAACTACCAGGTGAACAGAAGTAGGAAGGAGGTATTGGAATCTTTAAATCAAATCTAAATTATTCCTTTCTAATACCATGCACGTTTTTTTGATGGAGATAGAAAACCAGGATAGTAAAGTCCCACAAACTACCATAAGGCCAGAACGGTGAATACTCGTAATTAGTGTCACCATTGCATACTGTATGTGTACCTATGGTATTAGAAAGGAATAATTAACGCCTTAAAATTTTGAAAGGGTGACGTTTCATCCGCGGATGAAATATTTTGCGGATGAGTTGTCACCTAAGTCAAAAATTTACTGACGATTGACGTATTCGAGGAGTTCACGAGTTTTCGAAGCACTGTATCGTCTTCATTTTTAGTCTACGTAAAAAAAGAAAAAATATGTGTTCAATATTTTTTGGAAATCTATCTGACGGACTAATTAGTTTTTTTTTTCCGATTCCCTATTGTCCTACAGGATTATACAAACAGGATAAAACGAATCCTTTGTGTTATGGTGTAAGTTATAAAATATCTTCATTTAAATCATTGAATTGTTTATGTGTGAAAGATTAACAAACATCCATCCATCCTCACAAACTTTCGCATTTATAATATTAGTAGAATATGCACAAATTGCATATTATTATAGCTTATGCTCAACAGCAACTTTATCAGTTTCAAAAAGAATTTTGAATAATTTACTTAATGTTTTGTGTATTGTTTCAGGGTGAAGCAAATAGACAGAAGGGTGCCACAAATATGAATGAAGAAAGTAGCAGATCTCATTCCATATTTCAAATAGTAAGTATAGTTATTTTAAGATTGAGAATTTATTGCTGGCTGTCCTATAAAACCACGTTTTTTTTTGTGTATTTAATTTTTCTTTTTAATTGTTAGATTTGTTTTAGAACATTTCTCATAAGTTCCATCTTTGTATGATGGGGTTTCAGCATTAATTCTCTTTGTAGTGTTCAATATTTTCCATAATTTATGTATGTATACCATACTTAGCAGGTGGTATTGAAAGGTAAACAATTAATATCAACTGAAAAACATAAAATTTTACTGGGCCTATGTGTATTTAATTGTAAAGGCATATAATTATGTTAATGAGCTGTTTATTTAAAATACCCTATCCATTTTAAGTTAGGTGAACATAAAAACTTTTTGTGTACTTGAGTAACATTGTGTGGGACTACAATTTGGCATTCAACCTTAATCATTATGCACCTCTTTTGGACATGCTGATGTAACATGATACACCCACATGTTAAGCAATTTTTATTTACTTTAATAGTGTAGAAGTTTTGGAAGCACACTATTAATAGAATGCTATGCTACAAGTACCATTTAAAGAGATGAGTAAACCTTTTCAGAAGCATGTCTGGTTTCTATGCAGATGGAACTGGACTGTTAGTGACTCCCATGACACCAAAGTGGTGTTAATTAAAGAGCCGTGTCCTGTAATGTTGTCTCTAACTGTTGACAGTTATTGTTTGGTCAATAGTCCATCAGCCTTTTACCACCGGACTCACGCTCGTTCCATTATAGACCTCGTCCTTCACTTTCCATCAGGCGTGATCAAAGTCAAGAACAGGCTCATTTCGACATAAAAAACTTACAGTGTGTACAACCTCCTTAATCCTATCATGACATCACTTTCCATCAGGCGCGATCAAAGTCAAGAACAGGCTCATTTCGACATAAAAAACATACAGTGTGTACAACCTCCTTAATCCTATCATGACATCACTTTCCATCAGGCGCGATCAAAGTCAAGAACAGGCTCATTTCGACATAAAAAACATACAGTGTGTACAACCTCCTTAATCCTATCATGACATCACTTTCCATCAGGCGCGATCAAAGTCAAGAACAGGCTCATTTCGACATAAAAAACATACAGTGTGTACAACCTCCTTAATCCTATCATGACATCACTTTCCATCAGGCGCGATCAAAGTCAAGAACAGGCTCATTTCGACATAAAAAACATACAGTGTGTACAACCTCCTTAATCCTATCATGACATCACTTTCCATCAGGAGTGATCAAAGCCCATTCCAGTGAGCAGGCCCATTACGCAACAAAAAGCTTCCAGCGTATACAACCTCCATAATCCTATCATGAAAACTTCCCCTTTCAGATAATAGAATCTCGTGAACACATCGAAGGTGAAGAGGAGGCGGGTTGCGTGAACGTGTCACAACTGAACCTCGTGGACCTGGCGGGGTCAGAGCGCAGCGGGCAGACTGGCGCCACTGGCCTACGGTTCAAGGAAGGCACGCATATCAACAAGTCGCTGTCGGCCCTCGCTCTTGTCATCAAACAGCTGTCTGAAGATCCTAACAAGTATGTTTCCTAAAGATATAGGTAGTCGTAATTTTACGCATATATTCTCCAAAGAGTAAGGAACGCATTCAAAATCAAAATGGCAATAAACTCACTTCATTAAAGAGGCGAGCCTATTACCATTATTCGAGCGCTAAGTCCGACACCTAGTCAATACTTAATTATTTCCAGTGATCCTGTTCTCATTTCTCTGTCTACAGTAAAAACCGGGTAGATCCAAACTATACGATTTTGTACTTAAAAACTTACTAAATATCTTGGTAGTGGTGCACGGTGCGCGAACAGCTTTTGCACGTTGTATCAGCATAATAAAAGCTCTCGGGCCCTTACAGGAATAGTTACTTTTAAGTTTTACTATTGCAATCTTTTGTATTTTGTAAATATCATCAAAATGGTGATAATTTTTATTGATTTGATAAAACAAAAAATACGTATCCAATATTTTTCGATAATCTAACAGACAGACTAATTAGAATCATATTTTTTTAAGTCAGTAAACATCCCTATTATGTTATATTTTATGATTTCAGGTTCGCAAACTACCGCGACAGCAAACTAACTCGTATACTACAAAACTCACTCGGCGGTAACGCGAAGACGAGCATCATATGTGCGATCACTCCCGCGGCCGTCGAAGAAACTATATCCACTTTACAGTAAGCCATTTTATTTCATACATAACATAACACGTCATGTAAAGCCCATTCTGGGTCAGCCGGGTTGTCATGACCAGTTTTAAAGCCCTCGATCGCACTAGATAGCGAAAAGTGGAATAAGGAGGAGGCCTTTACCCTGCAGTGGGACTATATAGGCTATCCCAAAGAGTAGACAGAGTCGAGACTTCTAGACCTACATTTCACCTGTTATGTTAAAGTTGTAATGAAAATGTTTCCTGACTGCTGTCCAGAACGTGACCCACTTATAGGTATAGATAAGTATACAAAGTGTGTTGTTTGGAGATGACACGAGATCCACAAGGCACACAAACACCAATGGTAATTCTGAAACGAATATAGAAATTATTATCGGTAATTTTTTTAAATAAAATCATGTGTTCCATACATTTTGTGTGTTTTACCGTCTAAGTGTGTTTTAAAATATGAATTAACAATTCCCCATAGAAATTGCAATTGTGGTAACCGTTTGTACGTCGTTATCATTTTCACTGTGTTTAGCATTAATAGAGAAGAATGTTTCCCAATTACTTATTTTATTTCTATAAACTAATAATAAAATGTGTAATAGATTCGCAAACCGAGCCAAAGCAATAAAGAACAAGCCGGAGGTGAATGCTGTGGCCACTGCGGACTCCACTATGATCCAGCGCCTCACCAAGCAGATGTGCAAGCTGCAAGCACAGTTGGAGAGCAAGAAGAATATTGAGGTACGTTTGGACTTTAAATAATAACTCAAACTCCGCGCCAAAATGGAAAACAGTTGTGCCAATCTAACAACCACAAAAAAAAATATAATTTAGAACCATAAACAAATCATCTATTCCCAATATATTTCACACCTTCACACCAATCTTCACACCTTGTATTCCCAGAAGTGAGAGCCACAGGTCACTCATATTTGGGCATTTATGTTTAAAGCTCATTGTCGCATACGCTAAGGTGACACCTAAATGATTGCCTGAATGTTAATGCTCTCTCGGAATATCACGATTCCAACACAGAATCCAGGAGTTGTCAGCAAACTTTAGCCCAGGCTGAGGTTTAAAACCTTAACAAATGTTTAATTTACACCTCATCTAGTGAAAACACAAAAATAATCACAAAAGTTTCATACTTTTCAAGAGCTAGTAGCTCTTGAAAAGTATGAAACTTTTGTGATTAAAAACTTACACATTATATAATGCTATGTTTAAAAAGTAGATGGTCCCATGAAGAAAGTAGTTTTTTGGTCCACTCTGTAGTTAATGAAAACAAAAAAAAAATTAACTACTCGCTTGACTGTTTTATTGTAATATTACTCGTTTTCTATTACAGAATGACAACTACAAACTACAGAGCAAGATACAGAATCTACAAAAGCTCATATTGAACGGGTTTGCTCAGAGACGCAGCGTGGATCTAATAAGTGGGGCTCGAAGGAAACTTCAACAGCCGAGAAGGATAACAATATCTACATTACATTCTATACCTGATGACGAGCCCGTTGTCAGTATACCTAAGTTTTGTACACCTAGTTTGAAGTATAAGTGAGTGATTTGTTTTTTATTATTTTTGTAGCTTCAAATATCGTAAAGAAAAGAAAGAAAGTGTTTGTATTGGATTCCCAACAGGACAAAACAAATTGACAAAAAATTAAACATACACAACCAACAACAACAACAACACCAATACCAATCAACAACAACAACACACAAACAACACCAACAACACAACACAACCAAACAACAACACCAATCGTACAATACCAATTCTTGTAAGATATTGAAAAAAATATTCTAATTGTGTGAGTTGCATCCGCTACAGTAGCTACTGCTACTGTCGCGGTTACTCGAGCATAGCTGGTTCCCAACATGGTCACTGCTTGAAATCTGTTAATTTCAATTTATATTTTTGAAAATAGCGTGATCTCATTGGTCAGATTGGAACCTGGCTATCTACACGCCATCTATAATGAGCTTTCACGGTCCTTCCCGCACCCGGGTTGTTGCTATAAGTGACGGTATTATGTAGACGTGATGTGTCCCGCAGCCCCGCGCTAGTCCGGCCGGACTTCGCCCCCACAGTCCCCGACACCACCAAGTTGCCCGCAGTCCCCGACACCACCAAGTTGCCCGCAGTACCCGAGGAGCGAGCGGTAACTCCGCCCACACGCACCGTGTTCTTCAGCAACGAAATCATTGATCTTGGTTAGTACTACAATACTTTTATTGGCAGTTTTGATCATGTTAGACCCAAATTACCTTGTTAAAGTAGAAACTACGTGGAGTTGTCATTATGCGAATTTGTCATTTTAAGAAGTTGACATTGTGAGAAGTTGACATTGTGAGAAGTTGACGTTATGAGAATTTGTCATTTTAAGAAGTTGACATTGTGAGAAGTTGACGTTATGAGAATTTGTCATTTTAAGAAGTTGACATTGTGAGAAGTTGACGTTATGAGAATTTGTCATTTTAAGAAGTTGACGTTATGAGAATTTGTCATTTTAAGAAGTTGACATTGTGAGAAGTTGACGTTATGAGAATTTGTCATTTTAAGAAGTTGACATTGTGAGAAGTTGACGTTATGAGAATTTGTCATTTTAAGAAGTTGACGTTATGAGAATTTGTCATTTTAAGAAGTTGACATTGTGAGAAGGTGACGTTATGAGAATTTGTCATTTTAAGAAGTTGACATAGTGCGAAGTTGACGTTATGAGAATTTGTCATTTTAAGAAGTTGACATTGTGAGAAGTTGACGTTATGAGAATTTGTCATTTTAAGAAGTTGACGTTATGAGAATTTGTCATTTTAAGAAGTTGACATTGTGAGAAGTTGACGTTATGAGAATTTGTCATTTTAAGGAGTTGACATTGTGAGAAGTTGACGTTATGAGAATTTGTCATTTTAAGAAGTTGACGTTATGAGAATTTGTCATTTTAAGAAGTTGACATTGTGAGAAGTTGACGTTACGAGAATTTGTCATTTTAAGAAGTTGACATTGTGAGAAGTTGACGTTATGAGAATTTGTCATTTTAAGAAGTTGACGTTATGAGAATTTGTCATTTTAAGAAGTTGACATTGTGAGAAGTTGACGTTATGAGAATTTGTCATTTTAAGAAGTTGACATTGTGAGAAGTTGTCGTTATGAGAATTTGTCATTTTGAGAAATGGAAATTTTGAGAAATAGTCATTATGCGAAAATGTTAAGAAGTTGGCATTTTGAGAAGTGGACATTTTGCGATCGGTTGTCATTTTGCGAAGTGGACGTTATGAGCTGATACGCCATATGGTACGTCGCCGCGTCGTTACCAAAGCTAAAATCGCGAACGCGCCACGGCTCTGAGATATATAATACTTAACTAGCGATAGAAAACAACAACTAAATAAAATACAAGATTAAGACTTAGTAAAACTCTGCTGACGTAATGGGTATTGACTTGTAATAGTACGGAAACAATATAAAATATAACTACAGGTTACCATCTGCGACAAATGAAGAACAGAACAGATACTAATGAAGTTTCATCAATTTATTTTAACAAGCATTTGTAGGCAGCAGTGTGTTTCTTATTGCCTTACGAAACATCCCATCATGAAGAATGTGTCAAGTGTTCTATAGTTATACCCAAGAAGATGAGAAGTAATTGTTCTCTTACTCTCTCCACAGACAGTGATGACGATGACTCGACGCGGGATGACGAACAAACATGCTCGCCAGTTCATAAATGCTACGGTAACTAATCATACTATTACCTTATATTATACTAGCTGATGCCCGCGGCTTCACCCGCGTGGATGTCGTTCAAATTATATACTAAAACCTTCCTCTTGAATCACTCATATCTATTAAAAAAAACCGCATCAAAATCCGTTGCGTAGTTTTAAAGATTTAAGCATACAGACAAACAAACAGACAAAAATAGCGACTTTGTTTTATACTATGTAAGGACTAGCGGAAGTCCCGCGGTTTCACCCGCGTAGATCTCGTTCCCGTGGGAATACAGGGATAAAAAGTAGCCTATGACACTCAGCAATAATGTGGCTTTCTATTGGAGAAAGAATTTTTAAAATCGGTTCAGTAGATCCCGAGATTACCCCTTACAATTTAAATAACACACAAACTTTACTTCCTTATAATATTAGTATAGAAGTATAGATAAGGTAGATGGTTAAATACGAGTACTATTTAAATTACTAGCTGATGCCCGCGGCTTCACCCGCGTGGATGTCGTTCAAATTATATACTAAAACCTTCCTCTTGAATCACTCTATCTATTAAAAAAACCGCATCAAAATCCGTTGCGTAGTTTTAAAGATTTAAGCATACAAACAAACAAACAGACAAAAAAGCGACTTTGTTTTATACTATGTAAGGATATAGTACTCGTATTTCGTCATCATCTGCCTAGCTTTTCCTAAGTAAAAGGTGTAAATATAGAAGCCGAGAAAACCATACCTTCTTGTCAGAGATTGATGGTCAAAGTTTCGAACCATTAACGTGTTATTATTTATCCACGAGCTTTTTTTTTTTCTTATTATTTGTAAGTTTTTATTATTTACCGTACGTTTTTTTACAGGTGCGACAAAAACACCGCCATGCGTACTCAGGCGAAATGCTAAAGAGGCGGAGAGGAATCTGAAAGGTATTATAGAACTGACTGAGAGAGAGAAGGTGTATTCCCCTAATGTGGTAAGTTACTGCCCATTTTTAAAGCCGTATTGCCTTAATAGCACCCCTGTAATTCCCAAAGTGTTAGGTAGTGGTGTACCTAAAGTTCACACATATTTCGTCAATTATGTTTAAGTGCCAAGTTATAGGATAATCCCCAATGTGTTAGGTAGTGGTGTACTTATAGTTCACACATATTTCGTTTATTAAGTTTAAGTGCGAAGTCATAGGGGGCGAGCCTATTGCCATCAACCGGGCACACGGGTGGGTACTACTGAGAAATTCTTGCTGAAAAAAGCCTATAACACTTTGCCCGCCTTGGGAATCGAACCTAAGACGACGTTGCGACCAATATTTAAGGACGCATTCCCGATTGATAAGTCAAATCATTACTTTTTTAAACAAAAGTATGTTTATTAAATACAATGCTTTGTATTTTTAGTGTTTTTACTTCGGTACATTTATTGAGAAACTGGACATATCTAAAATTATATTTATAGTTAAGAATTGTACCTTGCACATCTATCTACAATAAGCAGCAAAAACATTTTAAAAATACAAAGCATTGTATTTAATAAACATACTTTTGTTTAAAAAAGTAATGATTTGACTTATCAATCGGGAATGCGTCCTTAACCATTTTGCGACAGTGACTAGGAAGATCCCTACGAGAAACGTTGGGGCAGCGACACACACATAAGTTACATGTTGTTTTTCGTATTACAGGTTGAATATATAGAAAAATTAGAGCATAACACGACTGTGATAGCGAAACTGCAAGACCAAATTGAGCACATGAACAAACAGAGCAAAGAAAAAGATTTAGAAATGGAACATTTAAAAAGTAAAATTAAGCAGACTGAAGAAGCTGTAAAAAGTTTAACCTCCAGTAAGGTAAGTAAGAGCACTACTACTACTAGTTTTTAACTTGATCAAACGCATCCCACCTGATTCACGCCCAATAACATGCATACAAACAAAAATTTATTCCATAATTTCTTATTCCCTTAAACCAAGGTATGTATGGTTTTTAGTCAGTAGAAGTCTGACACTCCCTACCGCTCTGCCTAGACTGGGAGGAGTAATTTGATGATTTCCCACCACCCCAAAAAAAGGGTTATTCCGAAACACTGTTATTATAATATTTATGTATTTTGTGACGACCTCATTAAATTTAACGCGGAGGCAAAACTACACCTTGTATATTTGCGACCTTGCCAACTTTCTGATTAATCACTGTAACGATTGTTATTTCCCAGGCCGAACTACAATCACAGTGTAATAACTACAACACTAGATTGACGGACGCAGAAGTAAGTTACGAGACTCTCAGGAACAAAGCGAAGCTCAGGGAAGAAGAACTGCTGTCTTTACTGGAGGAACTAAACGCGAGGAACAAGAAACCACAAGATATTGGTAAGTTTAGACTAAGACACTACTGCTTTTCAGGAATAAGTGTAAATCATTCCGATTTAGACCTTATTACAGCTTTTTTTGAGGGTGGGACATCAAAGGACTCCTCCCTCTCTGAGCGGAAGCGAGCATCAAATTTCTATAGAATAAAAACCACCCATGTTCCTTTTTAGCCCTTTGTGTCTGAAGCCGTGGTATCTCTTTCGTACAACCCGTAGCCCCGGCAACCGTTATTACAGCCTAGACGCGCGATTCTGAATTGCACATTTTAAAGATGCCTGCCGAACATATTTTTTTAATACTTTTAATTAATAATGAACTTTTTTATCACCATTTATAGGAAAAGTATTATCCCGCACATTGGACAAGGAGATACAATTCATGGATATTTCTAAAGACATTTCTCTAGTCAATAGTGACAGTGATAGCATAGCTCATACAAATGAAGGCGAATCTGACCATATGAACGAATTACTCGCTGACACACGGTCAGAATTGAACCTAAGAAATCAAACCATCATAGATTTAGAGGCGAATATCTTTGCCCAGCAACAAAAAATATCCTCGTTAGAAGAATTAAACAAAAATCTTCAAGAAGAAGTAACAACTTTCACAGAAAAACTCTCTCTAATGGACAATGAGAATTCTCTACTTAAATCAACAATAGACACGCTAAATTCGACTATAGGAGGTCTCAAAGAAAATTTAGAAACAGCGAATAATGACATGTATTCGTATAATAGTCTTATACAAGAATTACAAATAAAAATAAGCCAACAAGAAAAACTACCAACCATCAACATTGATGATAGCACACTAGAAAATATGATTGCTAATGAAGAGAAATTTATTGCTAGCAATGAAAACATGAAAAACATCATTCACTCTCTTAAAATCGCTCTTAATTCCCGAAGTAAAGAAATTGATGAATTAAGAACATCAGCGCAAATAAACAGCGAGGCAACACTTGAAAATGCCAACCTTGCGGAACAACTTGAATGTAAAACAAAAGAAGTGGATAGTCTGAACAAGCAAATAAATGAAAACATAGCAAGTATCGGCAAACTAGTGTATGAAAAGAATGTTCTTAAAACTGTTGAACAAGATCTCACCAAGAAACTAGCAGATTTTGAACTCAAAACTTTTGAACTAGAAAAGTTTAATATAGAACTCACTACTTCCGCCGAAAGACTGAAAGAAGAAAATGAAGAGCTTGCACTTTCCAAAGAAGATAATGACCGTTCTCAAAAAGAAATATTGGAAATGAAAAATCTGTTGTTGGAAGAACAAATTCAGAATATGACAGACAAAATTGCTGAATTAGAAAAAGAAATAAGCGAAAAAGATGATCTGATATCTTCTCTGAAGAAAGAAGATGAAGAATCAAATGAATATTTACTTCAAGCTAAAGCCACCGTCCTTAAAACACAACTGATACTTAACACTTTGTCTGGTAACATGCAGGAAGTGCCCGAAATGATTGACAACTTTGTAAATGTTTTTAACGTTCTAAGTAATAGTATGAATACTTTAGAAAATGTTGCCAATAATGTTATCAAACAAAAAGAAGAAGCCTCAAAGAGTAACGATGATTTGAAAGTTATGTTAGAAGTCCACACTTTAAAACATAATTCTGAAATATCAGCACTTCAAGAACAGTTAGATATCCTCAGTAACACTGAAAGTAGGAGAAACCAAGAAAATGAAACATTTACTCAAAAAATAAGTCAGTTGAATAATGAACTCGAAATAACCCGCAATGAACTGCATTCAAAAAAATCAGAAAATGAGAGTATTAATGCTTCTCTAGAACAGGCTAAAGAAATTATAGAAACAAACTATCAACAAATAGCGGATTTACTAGATAAAAATAATGTTTTTGAAAATCTTATAGCGAAGTTGGAGGAAGAGGAACGCTTACTACTAGCAAAGCTTGCAGAGTTTACTGCAATCAAGGAACAAAGTACCAATTCAATTCAAGAGCGAGAAGAGTTATTAAATAACATCTTTGAAAAAATCACAGAATTCACAGTCAATTATAATATCCAAAACGATACCAGGGGAGAAATCGGTAACGACTACCGAAAAATTCACGAACGTATTCTTTCAACGTTGGACAAAGTAGGAAGTCACATCACGTTTATCAGCTCGAAAAACGAAGATGATGATGACGAAAATACCAAAATAAATGAAAATTTATTAGAAGCCAAACAAGAAATAGTTGAGCTTACACAACAGAATCTCAGTCTCATGGAACAACTATCTCAGATTCAAAGCGATCACGGTAAATTGTCTACGAAACTAACAAAAATTCAGGATGACAATGAACAACTAAATAAAGAACTGTCAATGACTCAACGCGTCCTACAAAGCCTACAGGTAGAACTTCAAATGAAGGCTGATGAACTAACAAGCATGGAAAACAAAGTTAAAGATTGGAAAGAACAATTTACAAGTCTAGATTTTATAATGAAACAGCAGATGGATGAATTAAAATTAGAAAACGAAAAACTTAAAAGTAGCATTACAGATATTCGACCTAAACCTAAATTGAACTCAATAATAACTTACGAACACAAAGATTCATTTGATAGTGACAATCAAGATGAAGCTGAAATAAAACAAAGTGATACGTGCGGTGATCTATCGTCTCCTCCTAGCCTGTTAACGATATGCTGTAACACCATAGTGGATTTCATACACCCCAAGGAAATTGAATCAAACACTAGAACTGTAAGTTCTAATGGTGATTCAGATAAAAGTGATCAAAACAACATAGTTGCATGCAAATGTAGTGAACTCTCTTTAGAACTAGAATCTATCAGAGAAGAAAACTTTGAAATCCTTGAGCTTTTACAGCAAATGGAAGCTGTGAATCAATATCTTATGCAAGAACAAGAAGAAACACGCAGTGAACTACAGCTTCTCGTTGAACCCGCACACGAATTGCAGAAGAAAATTATTAATCATAAAACCAATTTGGCCATCTTAACAGCTACAACTACTGCCGAGAATAGAGCTTTAAAGTCGCAGGTTAAAGGACTACAACATCACCACAGCCGCTTTCACAATGTATGCAAAAGAGATATACCTGACTTTAAGAAACAATTACGTGAACTAATGACATTGTTGAAAGGGGATCCTTCTATAGCCGATCAACAAAACGCCAGTTTTAAACGATATTCACTACCCGATGTACTGGACAGTAGTACTGCGCTTCCGAACTTTAAAAATGAATCTACTCTAGACGGGGATCTTTTAATGCTCGATACAAATGTTACAATAACTACAGCCGCAGATAACACTTTGACAGCGCTTGAGCAAACTTGTTTAGATTTAACTCAGTTCTACAACGAAGCTTCTTGCCAAACGAACGAATTGAATCAAACGGAGATTCTAAATCATGACATAAACATTTATGAGAAGTTAAATATCCTGAAAGACGACAACGAAAAACTACGAGAATTAGTCAATAAATACGTTGAAATGAAACAAACAATGACAGACGCTCAAGTTAGCCCCATCAAGATAAATAATGTTTCCCATGAACATATTAATCAAAGTCCAAAGAGTAATAAGATGAATGCCCTTTATGAGTGTGATAAATGTAAAGAGCTACAACTAGCACAGGAACAGCTTTATGACAATTTAAAATCAGTTTCTCAAGAATTGGTTGACATTAAAACGCAAAAATCTGAGGTAGATCAGAAATACAATAATTTAATCTTAGAAACACCCTCGACTGATCTCCTTATTAGAAAGTTGAATAATTTAGAAAAAGATCACAATAATAAAACTCAGGAATTGAATAAACTTAACAATACGCTTAGCATTAGGACTGAACAACTAAAAAGCTTACAAGAGGAAAACGATACGTTATCTACACAAGTAATGGAAAATATATCTGAAGCTGATGACTTAAATAAAGAGTTAGACAATATGAAGAAAATCAATACTGAATTATTAGAGAAATGCTGCAAGTTAGAACAGTCACTAAAAGAATTGAGTGATAAAGAGCTTTCTGACAGCTGTTTCGAGTGTCTATCGAAAGACGAAATTATAAAATCAATGGAATTAAAACGAACAAAAACATATACAAAACTGAGCAGAAGTCTGAGTGACTCCGATACCTCGTCGAGATATAACAAGATCTGCACTCTGCAAAGTGAATTGGATGCGGGTAGAGAAGATTGCAAGGAAATCACTGAAGATGTAGCGACTATTAAAAATCATTTAGACCGTAGCAACCTCTCGATGGATTTAGATGATAGTATGGGAGAATCCAACTTGTACACGTTTGCTAGAGACTACGTTGTCAGCAGCCCTCAGTCGAACAAATGCGGTATGCCTGATATTCCTGAGGAACAACCCTTAGACTTATACAAAATGGACAAAATAGACTGCTTTAATTATTACTCTGAAAAAACAGGCGTCGGCAATGAAAATGTCAACCGTGATATCAAAATTATCGATCTCATGAAAACTTTTTACGAACACTTAATTACCAAACACGGTAACGAAGTAGAAAATTTAACAAATAAATTGAAAGATTATGATGAAAGTAAAAACCAGTTAGAAAGTCAAATCAGCAACTTAAAAGAAAAACATTCTCAAGTCACCATAGAATTGGAACAGAAAGATCAAAATTATAACGCTGTTGCAAATGCGCTGTCGCAAATTAAAAATAATATTAATATCTTAAACCAAGAGATTGTTAAGTTTTCTGATGTAGACGTAACTACATTGGTAAATATGTACAAAGACTATTTTTTCAAAGTCTTGGACACTCAGTTAGGTTTGTCCAGTATGAAAATGATCGAAACGCTTATCAGTAACATTGTTAACAAGCATCAAACTGATTTGAGTGGAATTACGGAACAATACACGAAGTTACAAACACGCACGGAGAGTGTCACTCAAGAATTAAGATCTGTTAACGAAAACTTAGAGCAGATGAAAGGCCAGTTATCTGCTAAAGAAGAAGAATACAATTTACTCAAGAAACAGAAAGAGAGCATCCATGAAATAAGCAATGCAGTCACGTTAGACATAATCAAGAAAGACAAAGAATTAACCGAAACTATAAACAATGGTTTTACTAAACTAATAGAGCTGAATGTAGTGAGAAATGAAGATGTTGATTTGACATTACCTATTACTGCCAATATCGACTTGCTATTTGAGCACTTGTTTACCCAACACAAAAACACCATTAGCCCCGATACAGAAAATGAGAAAGAAAATCTTGCCTTAGAAGTAAATAATTTAAAACAAATTATAGAAGTAAAACAAAAGGAAATAGAGGATCTTCAAAAACGCAGTCAAAACTTACAAGAAATTAATAGCGTTGTTACTATTGATTTAGCAGACAAAGAGAACAAACTACAAGCCCAAAGCGCCTTGTATAATAATTTGAATGAAATATACGAAACTAAAGTTAAAGAGAACAAAGCAAACGTTGATCTTATTGAAAAGTTATCAGAAGAAGTCAATTTATTAAAAGGTACAATTGATGAGAAGGAAAAGACTATTGAAAATCTTGAACTAGAAATAGAAACCGAAAAAGATAGCAAAGTAAGAGAATTTACCAAACTGTTAGAGAGTGTAAAGGTATTACAAGATGATTTTGCACAATTGAAAGCAATGAATGAAGTCATAGTTAAAGAAAAGGATTCATACGCTAATGAGTTGCTAAAGTCTGGTGAGACTCTCAAACAGAATAGCATAGAAATGGATAAAATGACTTCCGATATTTTAGTGCTAAGAGAATCTGTACGAGAGAGTGGTATTATAATAGAGAATTTGAGTGTGGAAGCAAAGAATTTGTTAAAAATAAATAAGGAGCTTAAAGAAAAGTTTGAAGATAAATGCAGGGATTGCTCTAGACTGGAAACTAATATTAAAACGCACGAGAAGACTGCTGAGATTCAGACAAGAATGATAATGAGGTGAGTTTAAAATAAAAATATTATCTTTGGTTTTCTGCTTTCGAACTAACTTACCCAACGACCATACAGCCACTAGACGCCTAATACTTGATCTAACGCACGAAACAAATTCTGTCAACTCGCTGAGGTGCGGGGGAACGGGGTACTGCATTCTGATTGGCCCTTTCAAGGTCATTGCATTTCATAGGGATGAGACAGGTTTAAATCAAACAAGAACGTATCGATATTTTTTAATTGTATTTAATAAAATATGTATTTACATTTTACATAAATAACTTGCATTTAAGTACCTTCTTTATTCTGAATATGATTGAATCATGTAAGAACATTCAAAAATCGCTTGGTTGCAATTGTCCATTTATTTTTAAATCTGGATCGTGTGGGTCTCTAAAATTAATCGTTAAAGTTTCACAATTTGTTAGCTGTATCCTGTTGTAATTTTTAATTACTAACAATATCTCAAAAGAAAGAGATGCAATCATAAAAGACATCAACGCGCGCTCCAAGAAGGTGCACTGCATACAAGTATGACCAGTATAAGATGAACTCCAAAAAATAATGTCAGAAAATTAATTTTATTTAGATTAAGGAACCATTAACTTACCGATGAAATGTGATACCGTCTTTCAGGAAACTTGAAGTCCGGCTTTCTTTATCACACCAACGTACTGTACACGGGGCCATATTATGTTTTTTTCTAGAATTTTCAAAGGTGTAGTGCGGAAGTGTTTACGGCTCACAGGTGTGGTCGAAACTAATGCGAACTTTGTGACTGACGACGGCTATAAGATTTATAGCCCTAATGTGTTGACAGACATTTGTCGCCTGTTATTAGGCGTCTAGTGGCTGTATGGTCGTTGAACTTACCCGATGGTCCAATTGCTTAACTGGGGAACTTTTTTATTTACTAAATAACCCTGTGTAGTAAAATCCCAGCATCAAGTATCATCTAAATCTGTCCGCGTTGAAACGTACTTTAACATTTATAATAAAACTAAAAGAAAAGTTAAATTCGGATGAATTAACAATATTATGTGACGTTTTCAGTTGCCTACCCGATTGCTGCATGACTCGGTCCTTTTGAACTAGTTTTCGACCATTTAATGAATACAATTATAGATCAAACAAAGAAAAATCATTTTACTTTACTTGATTTTGTATGTCATAGCAACATCAGTAAACAAATAGGTGCTATAGTAACAAATCATAATGTTCAAGGTTTTTAATGTCATCATTTATTCATACTACGGAATCATATGTTATACGTCAACATATTATTATTAATAATAATCATCAGATGTAGTATTGGTATAGAAATGCCTCCGAATTTCAGGTAAGCTTTAAATTCCACAAAACCAAAAAAAAAATATTTTTTCCGGAACGGTGCAGTTGGTACTACTTAGATAAAAATGCGTGCTAAGTAATATCTTATTATCTCGGTCTAAATAAATTAAAAAACTATTTCTTACTCATTTGTACTTCGGTACTTAATTATTATAAAGAAGTAAAATATTACTGTAAGTTTGTATGTAAGGAGGGGGGTAATCTTCGGAACTGCTGATTAAATTCCGAAAATTATTTCAATAACGATCTGCTTAGCTTGGGACTAGATGGCGTTGTGTGATAGTTGTGGAATATTATTATTATTATTATTAACGAGAAGCTCGCGTGGGTTAGTTTCAGTACATATCGGGAGGGAACCCACTTGTACAAGTCCTCCTCTACTATAATTGCGAAAGTTACTACTGCAACTACTGAACGGATTTGGATGAAATTCGGCACACAGATACAAGTTTCAAAATTGTGAAAGTAGGGGTGTATTACTTACTATACCTTCGAACATAAAACCGTGATGGAAACATACAAATTTTTGAGAATTGAACATAACGGGCGAAATTTCGGTACACTATAATATTCCTTTGAAACTATTCGGGTATTACAGGCGTGATATATTTATGTTATGAATTCCAGGCTAGAGAAACAAAAGAACGAAGACGACAAGACTATCGGCGAGAAGAACAAACAGATTGAAGAATTAAAACTCAAGGATACTCAGCATGATAGCAATGAAATCGAAAATTTGAGGAAGATTAAGGAAACTTTAGAGGTATGTTCTTTGTAATAGTCAGGAAAACCGACTATCCGGCCATATTAATGGATGGCACGGTTGGCGTAGTGACTGAGCGATTGGACTGCTGCCCTGCGTGTCGCGGGTTCAATCCCCGCACGGAACAAATATTTGTATGGCCTACAGATAGTGGTTCCGGGTCTGGGTATTTGTGTATGTGAGTTTAAATGTTTGTAAACGCACCCGCGATACAGGAGAAATTCCTAGTGTGGAAAACAGTGCGCCTACTAGTCCATTCGTCGTCCAAGTGATTGTTATGAAATTATAACCTTTATTTTTATTATAAAATCAGCTTTAGTTTTGTTATATAATTTACGAATCGAAACTCTCCCGTTGGTAGTCATACGCTAAACGAGAGTGCGTTGTATTACTCAATGTTAGCGACTCGGCTATACATGCAAAGACACTGAAATTTCAGAGATGCACCGAAAGCTTTAAGGGATTTGGCCGATTCATAATCTGCCAAGCCGTTTGCCATCTTTGTTAGGGTCGACTGCTAGTCTAACCAGCTTCCCGTATTCACGATTCGATTTCTGAACCTTGCAGGAACTTTTATCACACGTTATACCTCAAAGGTCCCCTCGTGGTATAAATTTTAGCACCATCTTGTGTTTTCTAGACCCGTGTGACCGAGCTTGAAGAACTGATATCGGTTAAATCGCGGCCCTCCATCGATGCTCTCGCTGACTTGTCACGACGAAGACGACAGAGCCTGCATGACTCGAAGCGATTGTTCGGGGAGGAGAAACAAGAGTTTGAAGGTAAGTTGTACTTTTAGTTTAGTGTGACTTCTACATCATCAGTCCACTGCCAAACATAGGCATCTTAGATCGCATGCGACTTAGCAAGATTATCGGCAACTCTCATCCAGATGCTACCAGCCACCCTACGCAGATCGTCGCTCCAGCTAGCCTGAGGGCGTCCTACCTTATACTTGCCGACTCGTGATCTCCCCTTAAGGCGCTGACAAGAGCCAAATAGGCTTGTATTGAACAATTTTTTAGCCAAATCTATACAGTTTGACACGGCGGAAAAAATATATGTTAATCTTGAACATATTTCTGATAATTTCGTTGTTTTCAAAACACGTTTTTGAAAAGTTTTCTCGATACAAAAAAATGGTAAACTAACCTCTTAAAATGATCTTCCAACAAAAATATCTGTATTACTGATCAACGTACGTTGGTAAAATTTATAACAATAACGTACCATATTTAAATACAAAATTTGGTTGTTTTTAATTTTTGATTATTTAATAAATTATTTTGATGTAATTAATCATTATATGGTTTGTAAGAAGTTCGAGCGTTGCGTCATCGCGCTCTCTTTCTTACCTAAGCAATCCGACAGTGAGCGCTTAGGCGCGGTGCTAGACGGACGTATGTCACTTTGCGCCCCACTGACAGCTATCCGTTCATCTATAAATTATTATTGACCGCGTCACAATGTTAGTCCAGGATCCACGGTACATTTTTTCACTTGATTACTATCAAGCTAATTTTCCGTGAGCAGCTGCATTTTGATGAGACGCCAACATTACCCTATACGAAAACTCTCGATTGTGGTAGGTAATAGGGGCAGCAGGGATAAAATATATATTGATTATATATTATTATAATTATTTATTTGATGATTTTCAAAAATCTATTACTAACTATTTTATTTTTATCTGATGATCATTATCTAAATCCAACATGTATTGATAACGAGCTCATCAAAAATTACTACAAACCAGCTGTTTTTTAGGGGTCCGTAGCCGAATGGCAAAAAACGGAACCCTTATAGATTCGTCATGTCTGTTTGTCCGTCTGTCCACCCGTATGTCACAGCCACTTCATTTGGAAACTATTGAGACTACACAGTTGAAACTCTACAAGTATTCTGTGAACCGCTTTACGATTTTTATACAAAAATAAAAAAAAGGATTTAGGGGGTCGCCCCATACATGGAACTGAAACTATTTTTTTTTTTTCATCAAACCTATACCTACGTGTGGGGTGTCTATAGACATTAGACAGGTCTTTAAAAATGACATTGAGGTTCCACAAACAATTTTTTCTCAAAGCCAATCGTTTGGAAGACAGACACTTCCAAATTTGTAAAATGGCGACCGGCCTCGCGGTCGCTTGCCTTCGGTATTGCCAACAATGACCAGCTTTTCAAGGCTGCTATCTCCTCTTTGCATTATGTGGCCGAAATAAGACAAAATACGCTGTAGGCAAACTGTTGACAATCGAGTCTTGATATCGAGTTGGTAAAGGATAGACACATTTGTGCGTTTGGCCGTCCATGGAATTCGGAGAATCCGCCTAAAACACCACATTTCGAATGCGTCTATCCTCTGTCTTACTCTTGTTTGGATTGTCCATGTCTTAACTTGTGGGGAAAAATGCTCCTTCCGAGAAGCCTGTGCCTGAAAAGGAACCGATCCAGGCTGATGATGGTTTCGTGACGGTGTTGAGGAGGAAGCGCCGTCAGCGAACCATCAAGAACCGCTGCGGCACGGCTCCATCGGAGCCCAATGTGCGTATTCGTGCCGCAAAGCCGAACACTCCGGTGTACCTCTCCCGTCTACATTACACCACTACGACGGAGGACTTCGTCGTCAATTATATCGTATGTATGTTAGTCTGTAAGGTATTTATCTATGGGCCAAAGTAGCCTGAAAATAAATAAATATTATTATTATTAACTCTATGGAGGAAAATCAGGAAAACTAGTGCTCTGACCAAACGGGCCTTCGTTTTAAAACTTATACCACGTTTTTCCCAGATGTTCCGGGGGCGTAATATAGCATCTTTAGCCATGGCTATCCGCCGTTTTATTTCTGTGACGCAGCTACCTTCATTACTTATATTGGAGCCCAGTTAATCGAAGCTGTCCACCAGTATAGATGCCTTAGATGTTATAGGCGCCCGATAGCTTTCCCGCACGATCTACCACCATAAGCTTGGTTTTCTGCCTGTTTATTGCAAACCCTACTTTGCCACTTTCCACTTCCAATCTGTGCCGTATCTCTTTCATGTTGCCAAATGTTGTAGCAAGGAGAACGGTGTCATCAGTGTACCTCAGATTGGAAATCCACTTTCCACCAACAGTAAACCCCTTGTCCCAGCCCTAAAGAGTCTTGAATGATATTACTCTTCATACATATTGAAGAGCAGAGGTGAGAGGATGCATCCCTGCCTAACGCATTTGAACAGTCGGTGTCTATTTTGACGAAAGAGCGGTTGTTGATGTGTAGGTAGAGGCATCGGACTATGTCAATAAGATGTTGAGGCGTTCCCATGTCTTTAAGAACCCCCCACAGCTTGCCCCACTCCACGCAATCAAATGCTTTGGTATAATCTATGAAACATATCAATACAGGGCTGTTAAATTCCCGGCTTTTCTCTATAATTTGGCGAACGTTCAGGATTTGTTCCCGCGTGTCTTTGCCTTTAACAAAACCTGCTTGCTCTTCTGGAATTTGTGGCTCCAGAAAGTGTATTAGCCTGTTGTTTATGATGTACAGGAGTATTGATGGTGCGTGGAGTAAGTGCCAAACACTTAATATAATTTTTAGAATCTTGTAGGCAACTTGTAAAGAGTGGGTTTAATAGAAAATATCCAATCCCCAAAACCCAGTTAGTAAGTAATCATTTATAATGACTTCGTTATCGATACATATTGGAAGGAAGGAAGGGGACTCTTTGATCAAACCATACATTTTGTAGGACAAATATTTTTTCAAATAATTTAGATAATTATCATCAGATTTAACAAAAAAAAACCCAGCTGATGATTCTCAAAAGTGTTTGTACTTAACACTTTTGAGAATCATCAAACCAACATATTTTATCCCTGCTACCCATATTACTTACCACAATCGAGAATTCGAGAGTTTCGTGCAGGAAATTGTTGGGCGTCTCGCCGTCTAATCAAAATTAGCTTGATAGTAATCAAGTGCAAAAATGGACCGCGGATCCTGGACTATTTGTTTCTTACTTGGTAGTATGGCGCTAGGGTATCGGAAAAATTGTGGGCGTGTCCAAAAATACTGAAACATCAGAAGTCAATAGCTATTGTCATCGTCTTAAGAACTCGACTACACCAACGTTTATGGAACGTTGTGGGGTAGTCGAGTTGTTCAACGGTTGTTGGTTCTACGGCTAATATGGCCGGCACATTGTCATTATTCATCGCTGACCTATAAACGGTTGAAAGTATTTGTTTTTATCTGTTTCAGATCATAACAGCGTGGAAGCTGTGTTTGAGTCCAGGCAGAAAGCCGATGACCTGTTCATGGACGTCGACGAAGATATATCTAACAGAAGCAGTCCGATTATGAGGCATAGCAAAGGGTACACTTTTTATGTCTTCTCGGTCCCAATTCTTCCTTATTTTGCATGGTAATTTTGTGCAATATCCTATTTTTTCTCATCGCAAAATAACTAATAATTATGTATTTCTATTGTTTCAGACGTGATAGCTTGTCACTTTCAAAGACTGATCAGGTAACTGACTCTAAAAGATTAACGCGTTCATCTATGGTTGGTCTACTACACTATACGGGCACTCATTATATTTGGCTTTTTTTTCTGTTCTAAGGACGAGGAGCAGTCCCGGCCGAGCAGCGTGGTGGCGACTCGCAGACGAAGGCAGAGCATTCATGACTTGCACAGAAGTGTACTGCGTCATACTCCGTCACCAGGTAACGTATTCAAACTTTCACACTCAAAAATCTACGCCTTCAAGGTCACGGAGAATCGGAAACGAAGAAACAAGAAGACCAAGGAAACGAAGAAACAAGAAGACCAAGGAAACGAAGAAACAAGAAGACCAAGGAAACGAAGAAACAAGAAGACCAAGGAAACGAAGAAACAAGAAGACCAAGGAAACGAAGAAACAAGAAGACCAAGGAAACTAAGAAACAAGAAGACCAAGGAAACGAAGAAACAAGAAGACCAAGGAAACGAAGAAACAAGAAGACCAAGGAAACGAAGAAACAAGAAGACCAAGGAAACGAAGAAACAAGAAGACCAAGGAAACGAAGAAACAAGAAGACCAAGGAAACGAAGAAACAAGAAGACCAAGGAAACGATGGATGGATTGTGTGAGAAATTATACGAAAGAAAAAGGAGTAAAATAAATGATAGCGTGGCGGTTGACAGAATAGAATGGATGAAAAAACGTGTTGCGCCGACCCCAAGTAGCATGGGCCAGGAGCAGGAAGATGATGATGACAACTCAGCCCTTCAAAGAAACTAATTGGAAATTCATTAAGTTCTGTTAAAATAGGGGATCGGACAAAAAAAAACTAATTAGTCCGTCAGATAGATTTCCAAAATATTTTGAATATTTTTTCTTTTTTCACGTAAACAAAAAATGAAGACTATACAGTGCTTCGAAAACTCGTGTGACGTCATATGATAGTACATTTTGTATCTTCAAGTGACGTTTCAAGCCCCACTCTGTGATCTTTGACGCGCTTTATCTTCGTCAATTTTTATTGTTTTGATAAAACAAAAAACACGTATCCAATATTTTTCGATAATCTAACTGACGGACTAAACAGAATTCTATTTTTTTTGAGTTAGTCCGATCCCCTAGTGTTAAATAAATACAGTTAAAAAATACAGATTTGATTTTAAGGACGCATTTACGATTGATAAGTCAAATCATTACTTTTTTAAACAAAAGTATGTTTATTAAATACAATGCTTTGTATTTTTAAAATGTTTTTGCTACTTATTGTAGATAGATGTGCAAGGTACAATTCTTAACTATAAATATAATTTTAGATATGTCCAGTTTCTCAATAAATGTACCGAAGTAAAACATTTTCACTGCGGTACATTTATT
Organism: Diarsia mendica; assembly: GCA_949316265.1. Classification (NCBI taxonomy): domain Eukaryota; kingdom Metazoa; phylum Arthropoda; class Insecta; order Lepidoptera; family Noctuidae; genus Diarsia; species Diarsia mendica. The sequence continues at coordinate 18,530,747 of OX438896.1, read as the reverse complement.
GAGAAACTGGACATATCTAAAATTATATTTATAGTTAAGAATTGTACCTTGCACATCTACCTACAATAAGCAGCAAAAACATTTTAAAAATACAAAGCATTGTATTTAATAAACATACTTTTGTTTAAAAAAGTAATGATTTGACTTATCAATCGGAAATGCGTCCTTAAGTGCAGTGTCTAATATGTAATTTTTTTTGTTACAGGTCTTGACTTATCCAACAGGATACCTGACGAATTCAACCACTCGAAACCTTCTGATACTTCTGGTGACGCCTTCAGGTTTGTTTCAAGCTTTTACAGTACTCCAAAAAACAATTCCTTATGCAACTTGCAACACTTAATAAATTAATCAACCACCTATTTTTATTTTATGTGAGTTGTGTGTTTACTGCTTTTTTTATTGTATCTTATATTTCTGCGACAATAAATATTTTTTTCTTTCTTTCTTTCTTAATCAAAGAACAACGCATGGCAACTCTTGCCGAGGTCGATGCATGGATGAGTGATCATCCATTTCATACATGTAGAGCTGTTAGTCCCGGCTGCCTAACAGCCAGTTTTAACCAGGACTGAGTTTTTCTGGTGAAAAAGGTCATCCCATTTAGAATTGTGGTATTGTATTGACCTACTTCCGGTGAGATGTGAAACCGAGTTGTAACAACATCGGGAAAAGGCTAAACAGATAATCATGGTTTATTTGCTATCTGATCCCCACAACCCAGATAATACTGGGTATTATTACGATACCCTTTTGTCACATTGATGGTGTCACACTTTCAGGCCACTGACTACCTGTAACGACTGCAAAGATCTATATATCGCAGCCGGGACCAACGGTTAACCCAAATATTGACCCGAGCGGTATTATTACCCACAAGCTCCTCCTTTAGACCTTTGTCATCCTATTGAAATAAATATGTCTGCTATAACAGTGAGGTGTCCCATCTGAGAGAGCGTCTAGCCTTCTGCCAACAAGAGTTGGAAGATCTTAAAGAGAAGTACAGAGAGTTGGACGAGGAGTGTGAGACTTGCGCAGAGTACTTGCGAGAGCGAGACGAACAGTGCGCGAGGCTTAAGAAAGAGAAAGCAACACTGCAGGTAAGATTGTACAATAGTAGATTGTATCATAAGGGAGCAAAATAATATTTTTACGGCGAGGGCACTTTTTTGAATCCAGAGCGAAGTGAGGGATTCTAGAGTAGAATCCCGAACGTAGTGAGGGATTCTTTAGTAGAATCCTGAACGTAGCGAGGGATTCAAAGTACGTCGCCCGAGCCCAAAATATATTTTGCACCCGAGTGATACACTCGACTTTTCATCACCCTCTATGAGAAAATAAAAGGCGCCTCATATTTTATTGTAATATTATTATTTAATAAAAATAGAGTGACGACACGTTTAAATCCATCAGACATATTAATTACGAATATGTGTCCAGTTTTACGTCCATATTAAGACAACACGTTACTAAACAACCTTCTACTCCTAGAAATTGTCGTATGCCTTTAAATATTTCTCCCGGGATTTTTTCCCTAGTAGGGATTAAGTTTTGTATGACGTTATTAGCTTCTATTTTTATTAATTCAGGAGTTAATGCACTATCACTTTCAGAACTTGACGTAGAACTCATCTTTTTTGCACAAAATACACTAAAGTCCGTACCGATTATTAGAACAGGGAAGTAAATCGCGCGCTTTTTTTTTTAAATTTAGTTACCGCGCCTCCTCGCACCGTCCGTACAGCCAACACTTACAGCCAGTAAAATACAATTTGCGTTCGATTTCAATGAACGATTCATGTTCTAAATTCAAATCTCATTACTGCCCGCTAAAAAGTCTAATGGAGAAAAGAGCTACTTTGCTCGCACTTATAGAGGAACAAAACGACACTTTTCGAATTGAAGGGATGAAATAGTACATTGTTCACCGAGAGAAGAAAGTGACCGATTACCGTCGAGGGTGTCGTTTAAAGCCCGAAGCCGTAGGCAAGGGCTTTAAAACACCCGAGATCGGGAATCGCACTTTCTCTCGAGTGATACATAGTGCTTTATACTACACTGAAGAAAATAAAAAACTAAATTAAAATTCTAATTCAAATTCAAAATGGCGCCAATGGCGTTTGCAATTGTCACATGTTCTTTTTTCAAATTGTAATCTGAGCGGGAGAGAAAAGTGTATGAAAATCCATTCTCTCCCGCTCAGATGCGTTTTCTCCCCGCATATTTGTTCGATATGCAATGACGTACTTTCTACCGTAAATTTGATAAAGTATCAAGGTACTTTCCAAGCAGGTGTAGTATAAAATTATATTCTTTAGACCCTTGAACACCCACCCGACTTCCTTGCTAAGACTACATCATGAAAATGTGACGAGATAGACAATAGTCAGGCATCATCATGGGACTGATAAGTAAATGGAGCGACGACCGCGAACCGGAAAACGTTGCGTTGCGCGGCCTTCTACTAGGTGGACCGTGCACCTGGTCATGGTTGCGGGGATCCGCTGGATGCGAGACGCACGGGACAGGTCAATGTGGCGACACCTGGGGGAGGCCTATGCCCAGCAGTGGACGTCTGCCGGCTGAAATGATGATGAGACAATAGTCTATGGCGTAGATTTTTGGGAAGGTTCTCGGAATAACGGTGTTTTAGTCGGTCAACATGTAATGCATACGTTATCGATAAGCTTGCGTCAGATGTGTTGTTTTTTTTTTTTTTTTCGGGAAATACGAAGGCTTTTAGCTGATTTAAAGTTTCCAAAACCTTAATAACTGTGACTGAAAATAGTACTTTATTACAGGCAACAGTGTCAGACCTCAAGGAAAAACTACAGTCGTGCAATCCGAATCAAAGTCAGCAGATCGCATCGAAACCCAGCGTGGCTCATGTCGGCGTTAATACTGACGAAGGTAAGAAGAGAAATTGTCCTAAGAAACAGTGACAAATCAAAAGTTAACCCTTAAATTGACATTGTACTCCACCAAAGACATACACTTTGAAAACATCAATTGTGGTAGTAATCTAAAAAAAAATACCTGTTATAGTCCGGTCAATTTAGACATAAAAGTAGTGGTCAAATAACAATAATTCCCACAGAGCCAAATTTTGGTGGAGAGCTGGGGTATACCATTACAAACAAAGCCTTAAAAATCCCCGTCGATCCTATGTGTGCTTCAAAAGTTATTCGGGGTCAAAGGTCAAAATTTGAGGATTTTTGATTTTTTCTCGAAAACGGTAAGTTTGATAAAAAAAACCCTCAAAGTTCTCTACAAAAATGTGCTTCATTATTTTTTTCTAAGAGTTACCATTCCTGAGATATCGCGATTCTAACAGTCACATTATCACTATCACTTTCATCATCACTACTAGTATAAAATAAAGTCGCTTTCTCTGTCCCCATGTCCCTTTGTATGCCTAAATCTTTAAAACTACGCAACGGATTTTGATGCGGTTTTTTTTAATAGATACAGTGATTCAAGAGGAAGGTTTATATGTATAATAACATCCATTTGCACCCGTGCGAAGCCGGGGCAGGTCGCTAGTTCTTTATATAAAAGCGAAAGGCAACACTCCTCACGAGATCTCGAAAACCGCTCGACGTATAAAGATGATTTTTGGAAAGGAGGTAGTTTATAGTTAGTAAACGTCCGCTAAGAACGGATTTTGCGACAGGGCCGTATTCGGGTGATCTTAGGGCCCTCGCAAGTTTGTATGAAAGTCCTTCATTTTTTGTGCTACAATCTTGATTTTTGGCAGAAACGTAGTTTATAGTCAGTAGACGTCTGCTATGAATTAATTTTCTGACAGGCCCAGATTAGGGTGTTCTATGAGCTTTTGCAAGTTCGGATTCATACAAACTTGCGTGGGCCCTTAGACCACCCTAATCCGGCCCTATCGCAAAATCCGTTCTTAGCGGACGTCTACTAACTATAAACTACCTCCTTGCCAAAAATCATACTTATACGTCCAGCGGTTTTCGAGATTTTGTGAGTAGTGAGTTACCTTTCGCTTTTATAATATAAAGGATAAGGTGACTCAGAATCGCGATATCTCAGGAATAGTAACTCTTAGAAAAAAATAATAAAGCACATTTTTGTAGAGAATTTTATGATCTACAACTTTGGGTTGAGGGTTTTTTTGATCAAACTTACCGTTTTCGAGAAAAATTCAAAAATCCTCAAATTTTGACCTTTGACCCCGAATAACTTTTGAAGCACACATAGGATCGACGGGGATTTTTAAGGATTTGTTTGTAATGGTGTACCCCAGCTCTCCACCAAAATTTGGCTCTGTGGGAATTATTGTTATTTCAAATGTCTATATTGACCGGACTATTATTATCATTTTTAGCTTGCAATAATTGTGTATTTTAGTAGATAAAATATTAAGATGTGATGAAATCAATAATTATCCGTCAAATTCAAAATATCTTCGAAGCGGTCTAACGTCTCAGTGTCACATGAAACCTTTTTAAGTTTTTCTGCGCTTTTTTGGTTAGGACTTGTGGTTATTAGGCTTTACATTGCACAGGGACATTATAAACAACATCAATCGTCCATAATTTAATGTGTAAATTACGTAATTGCAATTTTATGAGTTTGAAACTTTGTGTGTACTCCCTGAATACCGTTGTCAAGTACGCGCAAAATAGACTTCGGTATACACAAAGTACATTGCCAAGTTTACAAAGAAATACAAAAAGCCTTTTTTGTTTGTTTTCTGATATAAAAATAATATCGATTTTATGTCGTATAGCATGTTATTTTCTCTTTTCCTGCAGCACTTGAACCTGACACAATCATGTAAATTCAAGCTTTGATCGCGAAAGAAAATGAATGATCCGATGACAGTTCTTGTTTTGATGTTGAATCACACTTCCTCCACCAAGCTCAATTCTCACCCACTATGAATGTTCAGTCTTTCAAAGTCAAATACACATACAACGTTGTAACGTACTCCTTACACCAATGCTTCAAGAGGTTTTTCCGTATTCATCTACAATATTATAATGCCATGCCAACATGGAATTAAATTCAACCATTATCTACTCCATCTGTAGAACTTCTACTGTCACCAGTTCCATAGCACATTGGAATCTTCACCTGTGCCGATCTCTAGATCTAAACGCAAGTAGCTTTCAACAGTCTTCTGGTATCATAATAAACCAGGAAATAACAAAAAAATATTAAATTTTAGAAACAATTTCATTTGCCAATTGTCTTTACCAATTGTCTTGGATTTTTTAAAGCTCTGGTCTTGGATTTTTGATGCTCAGGTCTTGAATTTTTAGAGCTGGTGGCTTTGATTTTTAAGGCTCACAACACACAATACTGCTATATTATTTTTTGCTATAAAATATATCTATACCGTTTTCTTCGAATTGATGACCCTGACCTTGTCTTCAGTGCACAGTAAAGTTTCTATTCATTTTATCAGATTGGACAAACCTGCATTCAGTTGTAGTAGACCGTATGTCGTTTGACGCCGAGGTGGAGAAGAACAAGAGACTCACCAAGACCATCGAAGAGTTGCGCTTCAAGAAACAAGACCTGAAGAACACGCTCGCTAAGATGCAGAAGGCTTTGGAGAAGAATAATAGTCACAGGTATTTATATAATAATGGTTTTTCATAGTTGGCACCCTAGAAGTCAAATCGACGGGTGAAACCGGGCCCTTCACAAAGCCTTCAAGCTAGCATAATGGATACCAATTTATGTATAGTCCCCGACAAGTAACTTGGCAAGAGTCGTTAGTTGCGCAGAAGTCATTTTTTAGGTCTCTTTGTTTGTGGCTTGGGGCGCGGGGTATGAGGTAGCGTCATCCGCGCGTGTGATTGGTGCATTCAAATGCATATGCAGTGTACGATGCGCGAACTTTGAATTCGAATTTCGAAACCTTGCCAAGTTACGTGTCGGGAGCTATAACACTATGCAAAAATTATTGATGGGTATGAGTTTTTTTGGGATGAATAATCACGCTTTACGCTAAAACTCAATGTAACACACTCAAAATATTTTTCGCAATTCCACTCGCGCAGTCTGAAGAAGGTTCCAAAAATGGGCTACTTATTCCAAAAAATGGCCTTATTTGTACCCAAAAAAACCTGCAGGGTGAATAACTGCCTCCCCCCTCCCCAATTTAACAGAGAGCTCTTTGTGCTTGCAGTGTGAATGCAATGCTGTTTGTGCTTATCTCATCTATCTTATATATCCCGTAGATCTGTTATAAATGTTCGTATCACTTTTCGTAAACAGAGAAGTAGACGCAGTCCGGCACGAGCTCCAAGCGTGCAAGCAAGAGCTGGCACAACTCAGACAGAAGTACAAGGATCTGGACGAGGAGTGCGAGACTTGCGCGCAGTACTTGCGGGAGAAGGAGGAACAGTGTCGCAAGCTCAAGGAGGCTAAGAATGCTCTCGAGGTACGTAGTCGACCTCTTTTTAATCGTATCGATAAGTGAAAAGTCCTCGACCTCTAACATTCATGGTTATACGTTATTGCCCCCATATTGGATGGGGCTCGAAGAAGCCAGAAGTTAGAAGCTCGATAGGTTTCATCAATCATTGAGGAGAGTGCTCCTCAATGATTGATGAAACCTATACCGCCTTATTAATAAAAATAGTTAAACCTGGTTTATGGACGATCTAGCAATACTAATGGAGCGTTCAAGTATTACGTAACGCAATATTTGGAGATTTTTGAACCCCCCTGTAAAGCTCCGTAACTCCGTGAGAGAATCTCTCAATGCGACTGTTCTAGAAAAAATAATACAATGTAAGTTAACGCGTAGCTCAGACTCCCTCTCCCGCTCCTCCAACGCATCGTAACGTTTTACAAGACAGACCTCCAATTTCGTTACGTTATACTTGAACGCTCCCTAATGTTAGTTGGTCATTCTCTCATTCTCTCTTGCAGACTCAACTGCAAGAATTCCAAGCTGATCACAACTCGAAGTCACAGTCGACGCGCAAGAAGCGCCAGAGTATACACGATCAGAACCGAACCGCCACCGTTGACTTCAAGGACGCCTCTACTGAGACTTGCGACGGTAAGGATACTTTTTAAAACCTTCCATCCACCTGCCTCCGTGGCGTTTGCTTTGTGACCCCGTGGCCGTCGGTTCTCACGGGAAACATACTTTGTAAAGTTGTTTCCAGTTTGGCTAGAATATTTCAGGCTTGAATCACCTAATTTTCTGATAATAGGTTCATTTTCGTGCTTCAGAAAGCCAGTTTACCAGTTTTTTCGATCTACTGCGTTTTTGGGCTTGGCTGTAAGTGTCCAGATTATGCGTGCACAGTTTTCTGCTATTTACGAAGCAGTAAGTTTTGCCTGTGCCCAGACTAGTTTAAAAACAGGTTGTACAACACTATTTTAATTAAAATAGACTTATTTATAAATTTTCCTTCCATAAAGATGATAATATACTTGCAAGTCATATTTATTTTAAACAGATTTCTTATCTCAACAAGTGGAGCGCGATGGAAGTGGCCGTCCAATGCCGGAAAATAAGTCGAAAGAAATAAAGCATTTGAAATTGGTAAGTATTACTCTCGTCCTAGAGTAATATTCAGTATTTATTTATTGGAATTCATGAGGTTATAGTTGCGATGATGTTGAGTATACGACACTTGAAAATGGAAAATACAGCAGCTAGCTTAGAGTTAGTTTAGGCATCGCCTAATGTGTGAAACCGGAGGTAACTCCAGTAAGTAACAGGACGTTATAATGGCTCTTAATCGTTTTCATAACACAACATCACGCCTGTAATCCCCGAAGAATTAGGCAGAGGTGTACCTAATAGTACACCCAGATTTAGGTATGTTAAATTCCCAAGTTATTAGGAGGCGGGCCTATTGCCATCAACCAGGCACAAATACAAACTCCATAGCATAGCTACGACCGAGAAATTCCTGATGAAAAACCCGATAACACTTCCGAGAACCAAACCCAGGACCTCATGCTCCGCAGTCGCGGTTGCAACCACTAGACCAACGATGCAGTCAACCGTATTCGATTTCATGTATAAGATTTTTCCATAAAGGAAAGGAAAGCTTTAAACCATTCGCAAAGTACTTCTACATTTTCAAAAAAAAAAGGCCTTCTCTAAGTATGGAAATACCTGTAACAGAAGACTGTTACAGATATTTCCGTACATAGAGAAGGCCTCTACAATGTATCTGTTAAAACCTGTTGATTATGAAATAAAATTATTATTATTACACAAACACTGCTCTACTAGAATACTAGTATCTAATACTAAAATGTGTTTAATTAGGTTGTGGAGAAGCTGTCGCAACAGAAGACGTTCTTGGAGCAGCAGCTGGTCAGCGTATCCGCTGTGCAGCATCAACCCATGTACGTGGCAACTGGCAGCGCTATTGTACAGGTACGGACTTAAAATATACAGTATTTGTTTAGACGGATAATATGGTCTACCCATAATTAATTCCCAAGTTATTAGGAGGCGAGTTTATTGCCATTTTTTTTTTTCTTTAAATTTTCATATTTGGGCAGTTTTAATTACGATGATGAATTGGGTGCGAGCCTATTGACTTCAACCGGGCCCGAATCAGGAGTCTTTATAACCCCCATCCCCAATAACATTGCCCGTCACGAGAAACGAATCCAGGTAGAGGCAGTCCCCGTCGGGGCTAAGGGTTGGTCGAAAGAGATACTGCGGCTTCGGCACAAAGGGCTAAGAAGGAACATCGGTGGTTTTTAGTCAGTAGAAGTCTGACACTCCCTACCGCTCTGCCCACAGCCATTTGATGATTTCCCACACACCAAAAAAAAAGGTAGAGGTAGTTAGCAGTCGCGTTTGTGACCATTAGTGCATGTTTACGTACAGGCGGGGCGTCGCGCGGCGCGTGCAGCGTTTTTATTTCAAACACATTGCCAATGTATGAAAAAGTTAACGATTTCAAAACTAGATTTTACGAGAAGCGATTTTTCGCTCGTTTGATTAAAATGCAGTGTTTTTGCTGTGGACTCGTCTCTCAGTAAATTAATAAAAAAGCACGAAAAATGCATTCTGCACGCCCCGCGTCTCCGTAAACGAGCCCTTAGATCAACTAAGCAGTCTTTTAGTATAGAAATCATAATAAAAATCTATCTTTACAGAACCAACAGCTAACCGACGTGATGAAAGAAAACCAAAAACTGAAAAAAATAAACGCAAAACTGGTCCACATTTGCAAGAAAAGAGGCAAAGACTCGAACAGAGAAAACGAAGACCCCGCCGATCGGGGCTGAGTGAAATTTACGTAATTTTTCTATTAATTCGATCAAGTAGTAAAATTTTCTTTGACCAATGCACAAATGAGACGGGTATTTATGACAAATCGTAATCAGCTGGGCTTGTATTACATAATACTCATTATATTGTGGTATTTTAGTAGAGTGGAAATTGTTATAGTATATTTTTGGCGTGTTTATCCAAATGTTTGTAGAGTAAGTAGGTTCAGAAGCTTTAGTTGGTTTTGTGTCTCGATTGTCCCCATAAAATAACTTTAAAATGGAAATGCTATTGACGACTAAATGTTTATCACCTGGGTGCTTACTCTGGAATATAATTCCGATAGATCGACATTGGTCAAACGTCAGTTGGTTGAGTTAAACGTCAGGGATTGGCTAGACTCAGTCCGCCTTATTACAAAACGTAGTTAAACCTGGTTTAACTTAGACTTTGTTTATCTCGCATGACGTCTCACTTCAATAATATTCAAAAGAAAGTGACAGCATGCGAGGTAAACCAGGTCTAAGGTAAACCATGTTTAACTACCTTTTGTAATAAGGCGGAGTGAGTCCAGCCAATGCCTGACGTTTGACTGACAATTCCAATGTCGATCTATCGGAATTATATTCGAGAGTAAGCACACTGGTCATTTGAACGGGCACTAATTTCAAGAGTAAATGCGAATACCTATTCAGATTCAAGTAGCCTAGGTGTGGACTATTTCGTTATAAGAACAACTTAATTAAAGTCGCTGTATCATCTAAATTAAGACTGAATGTTGCAAAGACATTCCAAAAGCATTTAATAATGGAACAGCGCAGGAGTGGCCTAACAGTTTTGTGTTCAATTTAGTCTATGTTTATCAATATTTGGAATTATAGAATTTTTCGTTTTATGTGTCTTTGTAATTTTTCAATTGTTTTTATTTTAGCGTGACAGAAGACGTTTTGATTCGTTGTTAGGCCAATCTGCGCTGTTTGCTCCCAAATATACATGATTGTCTGATTGTAAAGCGAACGTTGTGAGTGTGGTGCCATTGTAGATAGTAATTAGTGAATCCTAATTATTCTCATAGATATATTGAATGTGGTACAATTTAGTATTATTAGGGTGTACTTAAAATGTTTGTGCCTAAAAGTATTTAGTGATATTAGTTTTGAGAATGCAGATATAATATTTATTGTAACTTTGTATCCGTCTGTAAACTTAGATATACGCGCACGTGTTCTACTAAAAGATTGGCGGGAACATATTGACTTACTCCGCCTTATTACAAAACGTAGTTAAACCTGGTTTAACTTAGACCTGGTTTATCTCGCATGCTGTCACTTTCTTTTGAATATTATTGAAGTGAGACGTCATGCGAGATAAACCAAGTCTAAGTTAAACCAGGTTTAACTACGTTTTGTAATAAGGCGGACTGGGCTTAACTTGCGTGTCACGTTGTTGCAAAGTATTTACGAAGCATAACTAGTATAAACTATCCACCAAGTACCGTAAAACGGGGTGAATAGTGACGCAGGGGTGAAACAAGGCAAACAGTTTTCCCCGGTACTCGTTCAGTGAGTGATTTAACTAGTTCGTACCTAAAAAAGGCGCTGGACCGCTGGTCCATAATAAGACGAATCCTGTTACTGGGAGACATGACTCGCAAAGCTGGGGCCGGATAAGCTATTCATGTTCCGCCTATCGCACAAATGACTAACTTCGAATATAAAGATTCGTCCATTAATCATTAATAATGCACAACTCGAAGAGAATTTCTATTAATATTGTATGAACGACTTATATTCTTTGAATATTATTATAATTTAATTAACTGTTAATCTTCTGATATTGATGGTACCAATACAAAATAAATGTTTGATTATTTTTATTTGTGTTTTCATTATAATAATCACAGCTTTTGATTATGGGAGACACATCAACCTAGCCTGGTTGGAAGTTGAATGCTGCGCATAGTGCGAGAGGGTCCGATATAATGTTGTTATTTCTTTCGTCTCTCTCACGCGCAAACATTATTCTTCTTTACGTGTCGATAATCTCAAAGTTTTAGACCAGTATGTAGGACCTGCAGCTCTTTCACTTGCTTCGAGTAAACCCTGAAAGGTGCAAATGCTGTGCAGGATGGGCAGAATAGGAGGTGGCACATATCCTGCAGAGGGGGATCCACACTGGAATGGATAGAGGATACACCATTTACCCAGATTATCTAATATATAAAATTCTCGTGTCACAGTTTTCGATGCCAAACTCCTCCGAAACGGCTTGACCGATTTTGATGAAATTTTTTGTGCGTATCGGGTATCTATGAGAATCGGCCAACATCTATTTTTCATCTTTTTTTTTTTTCTGAAAATGGCAAAACAACGTTTGCCGGGAACAGCTAGTATATTATATGTATCTACAGCGGCCAACCTGGGCTCGCAATCGGTTAAGAGATTTCCGTTGGCCACTGCAGGTCGTTCCCGGGCGGTATGTTCTTCCGGGTTGATGAAATGTGGAGGGATAGGATGTTTCTTTCGCCACGGTACGCTTCTCTCATCCGACGCACCGTCTTCTAAGGAGATTGTATGTCTTAAGAAGCTTTTACAGCTCTTTTATAAGCATGAAGGTGGTAGTTGATGCCCGTGTACAGGGGGTGGCGTTTGTCTCGTTCCTGTTTTCGCTTTTCGATACAACTTGCTACTTCGCGTCGTACGTCTGGTGGAGCAGGTATATCTCCACCAGACGTACGACGCGATACAACATCGCAAGGGGGGTAGATCTTAAGCACCCCATTACAATGCGTTAAGCGCTATGTCACCCTCTTGCATGGGCGGATCGATGCCACACTGGGCATGCGAACTCCCCAGCAGAAAAAGCTAATAAGGCTGGTTGTGTGGAGGACCTGTGGCGATGCTCCCCAGTTGGTATTGGTTGGTTGATGTAAGGCGACGAAGGATATTATTCCTAGTAGGTACCAGTTGCGAAGGTGGAAAACACAGGACTGTGTCTTGGATGGATTTAGCCGTAATGCCCGCCTTCCACTGCGAGCGGAGCGGGCTCCACGGACTCCCGTTTAATTCGCAACGGCTTTTTTCATAGAAGTGTTTCCACTGAATGAGCGGACTCCTATATTTACTCCGGTCCGCTCAGATCGTCAGCTCAGTTTCCGCTCATTACCCTTTTTTAGTGGAAGGCGGGCATTTATGGCATTTTCAGCTTAAAATTGTGCTGCTGGATATGTGACTTCTTCGGTGAGTATATCCAGCTCCTTCTTTCTCTTTTTCTTTCTCAATTCTTGCTATAGGGAACCCATACCTTGTTTATTTCGTGCCAATGTCGACCTCATCTCCGTCCTCAAGGGAAGATTGAGGTCAAGAGCAGACTCATTCAATATTTAAAAAAAAATAGAATGGTTAAAGGAAACAAATTAAGACAATTTTATTAGTTAAAAAAGTATATTTTAGAGTTTCAAGTGTTGGAATGCGTCCCTATTATTATGTAACAAGGACGCCAATAAAATGATATACATGTTTATACATAATATGGCTGGAGATTTTAGCATTTCAGTCAGCGAACTCTTTCAAACTACTCGGCGACAGTTCAAGACTCAGATCATACTACTTTTATGCTTATTTAAACCTAATCGTCATATCGTATGCAGCGATAACACAGGCGTTTTCAAGCCGAAGATCTACTTTGTGATCCTCTTCTTGAGTTTATCACAAATATCTCAAAAACGAGACGTCCTAGGTGAATGAAATGTTATTCTCCCCTTGTGTAACATCCTCCTATTTTGTTTATTGACTTGTATGACACTCATGGAAGTTTTGTTGGTGAACATGTTGCAGGCTTGCAGGTGGAGCTTTACACAAATAGATATAATAATACCACATGCGTATTGGAAAAGTCTATGCCCAGAAAAGGGCTTTGATAGGCAGAGTAAAATGCAAAATACACCAAGATTCGACTAAAGTCGATAAAATACACATACTTAAATTCCCACGAATTATTCGTTGGTTACACTATCACCATTCAATTTATCACTTTCTAAGGTTTCACCATCTAATGTATCACTTTCCAAATTAACACTAGTGTTCTCCTTCATAAGGAGTTCTATCTTCGACGGTAATTCTTTCAGTATCTCTTCAGTCTTTTCTGACGTTATTTTTGGTTGCGTTAGATCAGCTTTCATCTCCACTTGGTAAGCGAAAGTGGTTCTACCGGCCATTTTAGCAATGTCTGCAGCTAGTCTGAGGTGATCTTGATCGTGGGACTTGGCGAGCTCTTGCGCAGCTTTAGAAAGATTGCCGTTGGCTATATGACTGAAAAGTAAATAAAATAATATTAAATGTCTATCGAATAGGACAGAATTAATCATAAAGTTTTTACCTAAAAGTCTACAGGTGGATAGTATGTATTTATGTACTGCGATACAACAAAGGGCTTAAAAGTTATAACAAATTATCTTTCTCCTCAAGCAGAAACTAATGAATAAAGTGAATAAGCAAACTTACAGTGTAGCTGCTACAGCCATTTGACCGCTTAAGGAATGTGCATCAGCCCACTTCTCCAAAATTTCTTCAGCCACACTATCCATGTATCTGTGAACATTTTAAAATTAAAAAGCTTCCATTCGGTCAATAAGAAGTCAGATTTTATATTGTAGCATTCAATAACAATCGATTTCTATAAGTATACAGATACCGGCACGGTTCTTGAGCGCTCGGCGGAAGAGTGGGGATCGCTGTGCGCATCGTACACTTTATGACAAATAAAACGCACACCCGTTTATTATTTATTGGTCGTGAGGTAAGTGCAGCAGGAGTAAAGAACAAATCCCTTGTGACGGCTATGACGCGATGCGCTACGGGCCAATCACTGCACTTTCCCCGCCCCGCGTCTCACTTTATAGTCAAAGGGACCCAATAACTCACTTTTGCGTCAGCGCTCAAGAATCGTGCCGATGATAATACATAGGAAACAAAACTTGGTCAACATCATAGCAACAACATAATTAATGTTCACAACATTTGTATTCTCCAACACACAAACATGTTGCCAAAAGAACATTGAACAACTTTATTTATAGGCCTAATAAGGTTCACTATCATTATTGTATTTACCGCAGTATAGTGTTACTGAAATACTTTAATTATATTCACCTTATCCGGCATAGAATATAAGCTTCTTTGAATAGTTTTCCTGCCAAGAGCGCGGCCACAGCCCCCACCACATCGTGCATACTCAGCAAGATGGCCGCCTTGCGGTACGTCGGACCACCGTACAGTCTGTTTTCTTTTTAAAAGAGAAATACAAGATACTTTAATACTTTAACAACAAAAAAACATCTACTTCACATTTCACAAGATTTTGGCGTGTATGAAATAATAAGTAGGTAATATCAAATAATACCCTCCTTACCATAAAGTTTAAATTCCTCTGATCTTGCTACAAGGCGATCTATTTGTGCTAAATAAAGTTGGGTGGCGTCTTTCCAATATCTGAAAGCAAGCAGTTATTATTTTAATAAACCAAAAATACAAACAAGTTACTTCTTGGAGAAGAATATTGCAAACTGAGCCCTTATCAAAAGTTATGTAACACCGATTATTTTAGGTGAAATGAATTTGAGAAAGTCAAGGATGTTTTATCACAATAGGGTATTTCACCAAAAAAATCTAATTAGCCCGTCGTCACAAGACGGACGGACGGTGAGCTAGCCCATTAGTCACCGTCCACAGGCCTGCGCCTACGGTGGCCGGAAGCCATCACGTGGGAGGCTCTTTCCCTCTCACGTACTGCCACCTCCTTATAATAAGTTCTCCACTTACTTGAAAGAGACGCACGGTGCCATACTGATCAGGAATGGGCAGAGCATATTGTGTTCACTCGCGAACTGGATCATGGTGTCAATATGACCGCGGAAAATCGATAGCATTATACACGCTTCATCACGGCCATTCAAATGAGAATCCACTACAAAAAAAAACAGGTTCTTAATATTAACTTGTCATTTGATCACATATCACAAATTATGATTTAATCATCATCTGTCTAGCCTTATCCCAACTTGGTGGGGTCGGCTTCCTGTCTAACCGGACGCAGCTGAATACCAGTATTTTACATAAATTTAGCGACTGCCTCTAGTACTGGGTAATACTATACACCCCTTGGTAAAACTGGTTGTCAGACGACTGTAGTAACGACTGAAAGCCAATCAATGGCTTATAATAATTACTTTTTAGGTGAAATCAATCAATGAAAACTTTTTCGTTAATAGTTTACTAGCTGATGCCCGCGGCTTCACCCGCGTGGATGTCGTTCAAATTATATACTAAAACCTTCCTCTTGAATCACTCTATCTATTAAAAAAAACCGCATCAAAATCCGTTGCGTAGTTTTAAAGATTTAAGCATACAGACAAGCAAACAGACAAAAATAGCGACTTTGTTTTATACTATGTAAGGATATTGATTTTTTAATACAGTTGCTCAAAAAGTGGCGTATTGCAGGGACGTATAGCGTTCGGGATGTGGGCTATTACGTACTCGTGCTTTTTCTTTACCTTTCCCGAACTCGTGCGTTCTCTTTCCCAACTGTCAAAATAATGTCCATTAAAAAAAAAACAACCACGAAGTATTTACTAAATAAAATCATAGAAGTTTTTATGATTCATGCAAATATTTCTTAAGAAGCTACTAATTTGTTTCAATATCAGATTTAATTATTTGATTCAATGAGTTAAAGGTTTCATTCCATTTCATCTCATTAAATTTCATTTTTATTTCATATCAATAAAAAAAATCTACTGAAGACTTGGCTGTATGGGCATAGTTCCCTTTGCCTACCCAGAATAGGTAAAGAAAAAAAAAATCTCTGCGATTCTTTTACGTTAGGCGCCATTTTCAAAAATGTTCTTTGCGAGTTTAATTACGGTTTTATTATTTTATTAAATTGCTTCATTTTTTCGCAACTGTATTAAAAATAGTTGTTCAGTACACGTGCGGAACCGTCATTGCAACTTGTTCCGACTGTCTACCCTCGCCGTCGGCTGTGCCTCGGCTCGGCTAGACATTTGTCGGAACTCGTTGCAATGACAGGCTTTCCGCACTTATAATGAAATATACTATTATGCATGGCAAAGTTAATGATAGTTGACAATATTTGTACTTGGTGCAGAGATACCAGAGGAAAAGATTAAAATCGTTATCGGACGCTAATCTCGTCTTGAGGTTCCGATATCCATAGTAGGCTTCTAATTTACCGTGCCAAACAAAATCAACGCAAACATCCTCGAATAATAAAAAAATACTCACTTTCCATATCCAAAAATTCGTTAACTTCTTTGATGCTACCAAAAATTTTGAGGTAGTCTAAACCATTTTCATTTACATCTTTCAATTTTTTAGAAGTAGTCTTTTCTTCAGTAGTTTGTGCCGTTTCTACAGTACCAGTCTTTGTATCTACTGTCTCTTGTGTACTTGTACTCTCTGTAACATCTTTTTCATCAACTGTAGTAGGAAGGTCTTCCTGTTTTGTGTCCCCTTTCTGATCAACACTAGTTTCAGTTTTTTCTAGAACAACATTCTGTGAGCCATCCCCTTTTTCTCCCCCTGTAGGGTCAGTCTTCTGTAAGTACATTTCAAGCATCTTCCTTGGCGCATGCAACATATTATGACGATCATTTATTTGCCTATACATGATTGGTAATAAGAACCTCTTGGGCTGTTTCAATGTTTTGTCAGATAGGTCACATGTTATTGCTATATTGTCCTGTTCTTCCCCTGAGGTACTTTCTTCAACTACTGGTTCTGTTAATCCATGTGTTTGCTTCTTTGGTTTGGTCTTACGTTTCTTTTTAGATGCTACTTTGTATCCGGATTCTGTAGGAGATATAGTGGTTATTTTATATCATTTATTAAAGAAATTTTAATGGTAATAATAGATACTTTTGATTATAATTAATAGAAATATTAAACTGTATTCTATCAATAACGTGGTCTTAGAATTTGTGTCTATTTACTAACACAACTTGTATTTTATTATATTTATGTTAGGGTCTAAGGTACATATTTATCTATGGGCTAAAATCGCCTGAGAATAAATGTATGTTATTGTTATTACATTGTCAGACATTATAAGAGCAAAGCTCACCGATATAATCCTCAGGCTTGTGTTGGTAGATGTCCCAGAGCCTCAGACAGAACTCCCCGCCGCCCGACAGTACGTGATGCGACAACTGCGGCTGAGCCAGCCAACACACGCCCAGCGATGTGCACGAGTGGCCGCCGAATATAGAGATACACGCCCCCCGAGACACGTCCCATACCTGTGCCCCGACAGACAGAATATAGAGATACACGCCCCCCGAGACACGTCCCATACCTGTGCCCCGACAGACAGAATATAGAGATACACGCCCCCCGAGACACGTCCCATACCTGTGCCCCGACAGACAGAATATAGAGATACACGCCCCCCGAGACACGTCCCATACCTGTGCCCCGACAGACAGAATATAGAGATACACGCCCCCCGAGACACGTCCCATACCTGTGCCCCGACAGACAGAATATAGAGATACACGCCCCCCGAGACACGTCCCATACCTGTGCCCCGACAGACAGAATATAGAGATACACGCCCCCCGAGACACGTCCCATACCTGTGCCCCGACAGACAGAATATAGAGATACACGCCCCCCGAGACACGTCCCATACCTGTGCCCCGACAGACAGAATATAGAGATACACGCCCCCCGAGACACGTCCCATACCTGTGCCCCGACAGACAGAATATAGAGATACACGCCCCCCGAGACACGTCCCATACCTGTGCCCCGACAGACAGAATATAGAGATACACGCCCCCCGAGACACGTCCCATACCTGTGCCCCGACAGACAGAATATAGAGATACACGCCCCCCGAGACACGTCCCATACCTGTGCCCCGACAGACAGAATATAGAGATACACGCCCCCCGAGACACGTCCCATACCTGTGCCCCGACAGACAGAATATAGAGATACACGCCCCCCGAGACACGTCCCATACCTGTGCCCCGACAGACAGAATATAGAGATACACGCCCCCCGAGACACGTCCCATACCTGTGCCCCGACAGACAGAATATAGAGATACACGCCCCCCGAGACACGTCCCATACCTGTGCCCCGACAGACAGAATATCATCAGCCTATAATGTCCCCACTGCTAGAACGCAGGCCTCCTCTCTATGAGAGGGAATGGGCTATATCCCACCACGCGAGCCCAGTGCGGGTCGGTAGATGTTACATATCTTTGAATTGTTGGTTCTAGCTAGGGCATGCCGGTTTCCTTTTGATGTTTTCCTTCACCGTTTTTTGAGAGAGGAGGTGATGAAATAAATATTCTCCAGTTTAAAGGACATTTAGATTTCCATGGACTAGAGTATTATCTATACAATTTATGCAAGCGGTTTTTAAACAATGTATCAATAAGCGTATTTTTTTTTGTGTTATCGAATTCTTACGTACCCTGACGGTTGAGTCCTGCGAAGAGGACAGCAGCAATCCATCGCGATGTGGGTTCCACGCCGTTTGTAAAACCGCCCTTGTGTGACCAGTCAGTATCTTCCATATGATTAACTGTTTCGTCCCATCTGATAACATAAATAGATAAATTAATGCCAATTTATTTGATTATGTAACTAATACCTGTATCGATCAGGTCAACCTATGAGGCTAGTTTTTGCTGAACCGGACTATCCTGTGGATGCCTTCAATGTAAGGCCTCCAGCCAGGGTGCAAAACTGGGGGGGGGGGGGCAGCAAAGGGACAGGCAGGATTTAGAGAGTGATTATTTAGGAGCTGGTTTAACACTACTGGTTCAGTATCGCGAGCTGGCACGAGCAAGGGTCGGGGGGCAGATTCTGAACAGGGTACTGAGCTATATAATATAGAGAAACGAGTGCTTACCTTTCTCATTTGTCCCATATTCCAAAATGTAAATCGCATACTCCTTATCCATAGAAGTAACTGCTATGAGATTCTTTAATGGCGACTCTTCATTTGAGTTCGACGTCTGATCAGGGTGCCATTCTAACGAGTGTATCATTTTTCTAAAACAGTAATAAGAAATTGTAGAACTATTCAGGGAGACTATTACTAAGATAAACATGGAATATTAAAATTTAAAACCTTATTTTCAGTGGGATAAAATGCAAACGAGTCTGCGTTCTAGTCGGTTTCATGTAGTGACAATAAGTACCAATTGGGTATTTGAATATTTTTTTTACTTGTGATTCGGAAACAGTAAATAAAAAGATAGACCTACGTAAAAAAAAATAGCGTGATAATTATCTTAAAAAAAAAACAAACGGGGTGAGCTAAGTAAAACCGTTTAAGGACGCATTTACGATGGATAGTCAAATCATTACTTTTTTAAACTAAAGTATGTTTATTAAATACAATGCTTTGTATTTTTAAAATGTTTTTGCGACGAATTGTAGGTAGATGTGCAAGGTACAATTCTTAATAAATAATCTCTTTATCTATATATCTTTTTTTTATAATTATATTTATAGTTAAGAATTGTACCTTGCACATCTACCTACAATTCGTCGCAAAAACATTTTAAAAATACAAAGCATTGTATTTAATAAACATACTTTTGTTTAAAAAAGTAATGATTTGACTATCCATCGTAAATGCGTCCTTAAAAATGCCTTAGTTTTAACTGATTTTAAAGGACGTGCTAGACAGCGCTACATCTAATGTGACATACCGCCATAGTAACGTTAGTACTACAATGGCCGTTTCACGCGACAAAGATAGAAAGTGCCCCACCAAAAACTTCTAAAGCGTGTAGCTACTCCATTTTTTGATCGATTTTATAACTTTTTTACACATCGTATTATTTAGTTTTTTAAAATAACATAAAATGTTCATACATTTTTGATATTTTCAAATACGGTACCCAATTATAAAGTGTACAATCATTTTCTATAAAAATGATGTATTAGACGACGCAACGTGCGGATGACAACAACTTCAGGGACTGCGATATAGAAAAGCTCCGTAACCCTTTTGACAGTTTTTTGCCGAGCTAGATAGATATATGAGAATACATAATTTTTTTCGGTATACGACATGCATTCATAGCATAGCATAATCAGTCTATAATGTTCCCACTGCTGGAACACAGGCCTCATCTCTATGAGACTGGGTTATAATCCACCACGTGGGCCCAGCGCGGATTGGTAGATGTCTTAAATTTTTTAGTTCAATGACATGCCTGTTCCCTCACATCCATTCAAGGTTCATAATAATTATGTCCAACTCACCTGCATACAAAGGCAGCAGCAATAAGAGTATGCGGTCGTCGGTGCGTCAGTAACCCGACCGCGCCGTCGTTGGAACCGACCAGTAGTCCACGAGTGGACCAGCTCACTGAACATATTGCCCACGGTTGGCCCTCGACGGTTAAGTCTATTAGCTCTGGATCTGTGGGATGAGGGTAGATTGTTAGGTCCTTGAGTTTTGCTTCTTCTGATGTCGTATCGACATATAATTATGTCAGAATAGGTGATGCTAACGTTATTTGGTAAATTATTTTTAAACCAGAAAGTAAGTAAGTACAACAAGAACTGAACAGGCGTCACAAAGGAATTTAAATTAATAAATTATACAGTTTACAGATACAGACCTTCGTATTTTGTTCAAAATTCTTGTGAAATATTATAAAAAGAGGAGTGATATCATTCACAAACTCCGCCAATAAAATAGCTGGCAGTTCGATGATGATGATGGCCGACGATTACAAATTAAAAATGAAGGTTTCGAATTTTCACGTCGGGGCTGCAGATTGTTCAAATCAAATTAAATACCTATCTACCGCTCTGCCAAGAGCGGGAGAAGTTATTTTATGATTTCCCACACTCCAAAAAAAATAAGTTTCGAATTTTACTAGTTACAACTTTTATTAACCCTTTACGAAATATTGCCATTTATTATGGAGGCAAATACAAACTAAAAATACCTATTTCATCATCATCATTTCAGCCAAAAGACGTCCACTGCTGGACATAGGCCTCCCCCAGGCGTCGCCACATTGACCGGTCCCGTGCGTCTCTCATCCAGCGGGTCCCCGCAACCTTGACCAGGTCATCGGTCCACCTAGTGGGAGGCCTTCCAACGCAACGTCTTTCGGTTCGCGGTCGCCATTCCAGAACTTTTCGGCCCCATCGGCCATCCGTTCTGCGAGCAATGTGCCCTGCCCATTGTCACTTAAGTCTGGCGATTCTTCGGGCTACGTCGGTAACCTTGGTTCTCATGCGGATGTCCTCATTTCTGATTCGATCACGCAAGGAAACTCCGAGCATAGCCCTCTCCATTGCCCTTTGGGTGACTTTGAGCTTTCTGATAAGGCCCATTGTGAGCGACCACGTTTCGGTCCCGTATGTAATCACTGGCAACACACACTGGTCATAGACTTTCGTCTTGAGACACTGAGGTAAGTTGGACGAGAAGATACCGCGCAGCTTCCCGAACGCTGCCCAGCCGAGTCGGATTCGACGATTGACCTCTTTCTCGAAGTTAGATCTACCCAACTGGACAGTTTGTCCCAGGTAGACAAAATCGTCCACAACTTCGAGCGTAGAGTCTCCGATCTTGATAGGAGTGGGTGTTACATGAACATTCGACATAACCTTGGTTTTGTCCATGTTCATTTCAAGACCCACTCTTTCGGAAGCTCTACTGAGATCATCGAGCATTTTACTGAGGTCTTCCATGGTCTCAGCCATGACCACTATATCGTCGGCAAACCGAAGGTGAGTGATGTACTCGCCGTTGACATTGATGCCAAGTCCTTTCCAATCCAGAACCTTGAAGACATCCTCCAATGCAGCGGTGAACAGTTTCGGAGATATGACGTCTCCCTGTCTCACACCGCGCTGCAGAAGGATAGGTTCCGTGGTCTGGTCCTGAAGTCGGACTGACATGGTGGCGTTTTTGTACAAACACTTCAACACCTCGATGTACCGGTAGTCGATTTGGCACCGTTGGAGAGACTGCAGTACAGCCCAAGTCTCGATCGAATCGAAGGCTTTCTCGTAGTCCACAAACGCTAAACAGAGAGGCAGGTTATACTCTTCGGTCTTCTGTATAACTTGCCGCAGCGTATGTATGTGGTCTACGGTACTGAAGCCTTTTCGGAATCCGGCTTGTTCGGGAGGCTGGAAATCGTCGAACCTGCGTGCGAGACGATTCGTGATGACTCTTGAAAACAACTTGTAGACATGGCTTAGAAGTGAGATGGGCCTATAGTTCTTCAACCGGGCATTGTCACCCTTTTTGAAGAAGAGCACCACCACACCCCTGCACCAAGCCTGTGGCGTTTTCCCCTCGAGTATGACGGAATCAAACAACTTCTGAAGGGCCTTAAGGACCGGTTTGCCACCCGCCTTCAGCAGTTCGGCCGTAATTCCGTCATCACCCGGCGCCTTGTTGTTTTTAAGCTGTTTCAGAGCCATCCTAATCTCGTACAGGCTGACATCCGGGATGTCTTCGGTATAGTGTCGGGTCAGTCTAGCTCTGGGGTCTTTCGCTAGATTTTCGACGGGTTGACTAGTTGACGTGTACAGCTGCCCATAAAAACTCTCGATCTCTCTCAGAAGCTCCGGTTTGGCGGACACGATCCTGCCATCGTCGGTTTTCAGTTTCGTGAGCCGGCTCTGCCCAATAGCCAGATCTCTTGCAAATACCTTGGAGCCTTTGTTCCGTTCAATTGCGTCTTTAATACGCTCGGTATTAAAGCGGCGGAGGTCGCTCATCAAGGATTTGGAGATCCGTCTATTGAGCTGCCGGCATTGCCGAGCCTCGTCCGAAGACTGCAGGATCATCTCACGCCGCTCCTTCATGAGCTGGAGAGTGTGATCTGAGAGTTTCTTGATCTTATTTGCACGACGTATCTTAGACTCCGCTTTCCAGTTCCAAATTGCCCCACCTGAAGCTCATCGTCGCTTCGTTTGCCCAGTTTCGCATTGAAGTCCTCCATTACAACGGTGAAGTAAGTTCTGAAACCATGCATGGCTTTAGAAATATCCTCATACAAGGTTTCTACTTCATCGTCGGGGTATGCAGAGGTCGGGGCGTAAACCTGTATGACCTTCAGCGAATATCTTTCGGATATTCTGAGTATAAGGTACGCCACCCTGTTCGACACACTCTCGATCTTCACCACGTTATTCACGAGAGACTTGTGGACGATAAACCCAACACCACCCTGTGACTGCCGGTCTCCCTCTCGGAAGTAGAGCAGGTTGCCGGATTTCAGGATTATCGTGTCCTCCCCCTCTCTTCGGACTTCAGATAATCCGACAATACTCCATCGCAGCCTGCTTAATTCTTCCTCGAGTTCCGCTAGCTTCTCGTCGGCCCGGAGTGTGCGCGTGTTATATGTTACCAGGTCCAGTCGTCGGTATGTTTGGTAGCCGGATCCCGTCCGGGGATTCTTAGCACCCCTTGCCACGCCGTTGCCTCGACCGCTACCGTAGCCGAGGGTAGACGGGCTGCCGGGTACTAGGGGCCTTTTCTGCATTGCGCTCATCATTTTTGGGGGGGAGGTTGCCATAATCGCCACGCTTGGCAGGCGGGTTGGCGATCGCAGTATGGTTGTTACAAAGGCACAGAGAACGCTGCTGCCCATTCTCTGGTAAGTCCCTTAGTCGCCTCTTACGACACCCACGGGAAGATATGCGATGGTGCTATTCTTTACGTCCGACACCATACGGAACATATTTCATACTAATCCAAAATGAGAGAAGTCCAGCATATACGTTACCTTGACTAATACGATCTGCTTGGTACACGACTAGTTTCCCTCCGCCGCTGGCATACAGCTGCATACCTTCGCCCCAGCACAAGGCGTATACTCCTTGAGACAAAGCGGGGACCAGAGTGCGAGCTGGCGGCTCGTTTTTGCCCCCAACATCTAGCAAACCCACCTGTAGAACACGTTATTAAATAAAGTCATGTACACTGCGATCAAATTATCTTGGCAGCTCCGAACTTCGTGCAGGTCATTTTGTTACAACGAATGTATAAAAGTGTTATGATATTTATTTTATTTGTATTTCTCACTGTTTAAATTAGATATTTTCTGATCGTTTAAGTATTGGTTTATCTGGAAATAACAGTTTTATTCCCAAGTTTACATGCGTAAAATTTCGCAAAGCCTATGTTCAGAGCTGCCAAGATAATTTGATCGCACTGTACTGGTATGTAGAAAGAAAGTATAGTTCACCCCACGCTTAATGCCAAACGCTTTATAAAACGAAATTGTTTCAATTTATTTTCTTGATAATTCTAGAATTATTCTTTTTTACGTGTATACCAAATAGTTTTTTCGACCGTACTACAAAACGTCAAGTACTGTATTTTGATATCAGTGGGGATAGTTTGTTATTGCATTCAAGACAGAATTCACAACCGAGCCGCAGGCGATGTTATGGATTCGAGAACTGCAGTAACAAATGCCCATGTGTATCAAACGACGTTTTTCAATACACTTCCTAAAAAAACGAAAAATATTTTTGGCATTAATTATTAGGAAACTAGGTCTAAGATGTCCATTGCAGTCTCAAGATCGACTTTGAACAAAACAATTGATTGTTGATGTATTCATAATAATAATAATAATAATATTCCACAACTATCACACAACGCCATCTAGTCCCAAGCTAAGCAGAGCTTGTGTTATGGGTACTAGACAACTGATAAACATACTTATATATTTCTAAATACATACATATTATAGATAAATTACACAATTATTATTATTGATGTATTCATAATGAACACAAAACTTACTCTAGATTCTCCTGTACCGAAAGCCAGTAAGTTCTCCTTAGTGGGATGCCAAGCCGCAGTCAGAACTTTCCCTTGCACATTCTGCCAGTAGAGGGAGACACTGGCTTTCGTTAGTCTGGTCTCGTCGTCGGGTAAAGTCCCTCTTTCTAGTACACGGACTGCGCCGTCGCCGACGCTTACTGCCAGTCTGAGAACAGACAGTGTTATTGTAGAGCTGTAGCAAGGACTTGTATGAAGCAAACGACAAAGCTGCCCAAGTTGCTTACAGGTTGGACGAAATTTAGTCATTAACTCGTAAAGAAGAAATTTAAATATTATTTATTTATTTTGAATATTATCGAGCCTTTTTTGACCAATTTTCTCTGTCAATTTGTGCCGGTCCTTTCAGTAGGAGTTAAGGCCAACAAGGCATTTTCACCTTGCCTTGATTCAAGAAATACTTATCAATTCAAAAGTAAACTTACTTCCCAGCATCATATGGGCAAGGTACAACTGAATACACGCTTCCCCCAACGGTTGCATTCACACTAAGCACCTCCTTAGTCATCCCACAGTAATGTATGAGGTTGCGGTCCTGCCCAACCGACCATATGCCCCAATCTTCTGAAGGTACCGTTGACTCAGTTTGTATGCGAGGTGCATTTGATTTGATACAATACATCCCACGCTTGTGTTTGCGGTGCAGTATATTCCAATCTAATTTGCCCTTACTGTGAAAGAGGTAAAAGATTAATTCAAAAACAGCAATATTTTTAACATGATTTTTGCTCTTGAAAACATTAACAGTTAGTACGTATATTCAATATTGATTTTTTAATAATGATTAAAAAAAAATATGTTTAAATAATAAAAATATTAGTATAAGTTATAAAAGTTGTGAAAAAGTAATGTGTACATTTAAAAATCTAAGTAATACGAACATACCTGTCAACATGCTGTGGGTTTATTTCCAGAAGTTGATTCCTACCATCAATAACAAGCAGTGAATCAGGTTTGTACCACAGTATTGATGTCACAAACGTGGGTTTGTGAGGTTTTATGGGGGTAGGTATGCCACATGATGCCACTAGCTTACCAGCATCAGACCAAATTCGAACTCCTCTGAAAAAATGATTTTATTTGTATTCTATTAAGTACTTTTAAGATCATCTTCATATATCTCATTGCATATAAAGAGTGTAGTTATTTAGAAAACCCAGAATTTACCGAATGCCAGTTGTTTGTTCATGCAAAGATTGTTTTGGTTAGAACAAGGTCTAATAGTGTAAAGGCACTATTAAGCTTATTCAGCTTGATTTACTAACAAAACTGTTATCTAACTAGAAGAGCCGAGCGATGCAGGAGTATCACTTATGTTGTTCTTGGTGTTTTATACAAGATACAAAAACTAAATGTGGCACTCGGAGACTGCCACGGTAAAGCTATTGCATAGCATTTTTATCAACTTATGCAAATAAATAATTATTTAATTTGACAACCTCAGTTGACAACCTTGTTATTTTCCGTAACCATAGCAACCTGGTTGAATATTTTCGTTACGGAATTTCTGGATTCGCTCTCCACGCTCAAGGCCCGCGATAGAAGCTATGCAATAGCTTAATAAACTTACCCATATTTCCCAACTGCGGCAAGGAGAACTTTGTGGCTACTTTTTTCAGGATTTGATGTGTTTATTTGAATACACTTGACTGTACTTTGTGTACTTGACTGAACACTTTCAGACTCAGTTGGACCACTTTCTAAGTCAGTTTGAGCAGACTCACCAACTTCAACATGAGTCTTACCCAAGGCATCAACCAGTGACTCGATACTTGGTTCAGTTTGATTATTTCTTTTCAATATCTCCTCTTTCAGTTTCAGACAATCAGCCAAATAGTCTGAATCATCAGCTTTCTCTTTCTCCACTTTCACCAGTATATCTTCTGGTTCATACTTCTTGTGGCCAAATTCATCGGGTGCATGGTCTGTATAAATATCAAACATATCATCTTCCTGAACCACTAAAGACTCATCAAAACTGTCTTCTGGAAGGGTTTTACCCACTCCGGATTGTTCTAGAAGATTTTTTTCGTTTTCTAGTTCCTTTTCACCTTCACTCCTTATTGCTGCTAACCTTTTATCAAGGTGTGATTTGTTTTCTTTGCCTGATTTATTGATAGTAATTTCAAATTGTGGGCACCAACTTATATTCATAATAATATCATCTTGGCCTCTAACTTTAGTCTTTACTTTTCCTTTACCTGTGAACAGTTAACACATAAATGTTTAGAAAAATTGAATATCTAATAAATAAAGAGAGAAGTCCTGACTGACTGACTGACTGACTCATCAACGCCCAGCCCAAACCGTTGGACCTAGAAAGCTGAAATTTTGCACAGAGGTTCCCTTTATGATGTAGACAAGGAATAAGGAAGGATTTTTCGAAATTCAACCCCTAAGGGAGTTAAATAGGGGACGACAGTTTGTATGGAAAAGCGTCATTTTCACGCGGGCGAAGCCGCTGGCAAAAGCTAGTTTATTATAACCTAAGCAAATTCATACATGTGAAAGTTTTTTTTCTTTTACCCACTGCTGAGCCAAGGTCTTGGTCATATAACCCGCTGCTATACACACATATGGGACCACTGTTGGGTACGGGTGGAGACCAACAAAAAGTTTCTAATTTTCTATCAAGTTGCTTAAAATTAATTTCCCTACCATGCATAACATATACATAATAATATATAAAACATATTACCATGAAGATCCAACACAAGGATAACACCCTGTTTGGTGCCAACAGCCACTTGCTGTGGAACATGAACTGAGCAAGCCATACAGGTAGGTTTGAGACCCCTCAGAAAATGGTCATAAACCTTTGTAATATTAGAAGATAAATCCCATTTTACTATGTTTTTTGTCCCAACAGATATCGCCACTGATTCAGTACTATAACCCATACCAACCAGTTCCTGAAAGTAAATAAATTGCAAGTTTAGTAGACGGCAGTTTCTAAATCTTAGTGAATTCTTTTTTTCTAGAAAGCTATTTGCAAAATTTGGAGGAGGTTCTCAATTTGGCTGTATTTTTTTATGTTTGTCACTTTGTAACTCTGTCATTTGTGAACTAATTTGATCATGTCAAGAATTTGTGTGGTATACACAACTAAACAGGATAAACTTAAACTGGCTAAGTCTTCAAAAAGACCACAAAAAGTGGAAAAAGATGACCAACATATACCATTATGGACTTATTTGTAGGCTTTTTTGAGCTATATAATTCCATAGTACATTATTTTGATCTATCTTGTAGGGTTTAGTCAGCATGTGCAATGTAAGCGCACAAAAACATGTTTTACAACATCAAACCAACATTACAAATCTTTGAAACTCTCGACTTTTCTCTACTATAATATGCATGTATTATTTATAAGTATAGAACATTTTCCCCATAAATCACTTTGTCTGAAGAATGAAAACCGCATTAAAATCTGTTGTGTTGTTTGAAAGATCTAAGTGTACACAACGACTTTGACAGATGCAACCTTGATAAACTATGTCTAAAGATTTACATAAATGTGATCATGTCAGGTTTAGCAATACTTACTTCTCGCTCGGTTTTGTGAACTTCGTGGCAATGAGTTTCTTTAACTGCAACCCTGTTGTTAACAACATCTAGAGACCATTGTTTGACTGGACCATCTAAAACGCCAGTGAGGAACTGCCTCTGTTTTGGCCAGTCCGGCGAAAGGTCCACAGCAATAATCCTGAGAGAAAATAAAAAATGAATTTTGCCATACACACATTTTACATGTGCCTTAGAATACGCTAATATTACAAGATGAAGGTACTTACTTATCAGAATTTCCGTAGATAAACACATGAGCCTGATATTTATCCGTTGTTGCTATAACACCAACATCTGCTCTAAGCGGCTCTAAAACACAAAGGCTTTTAGTTGGTCCTCCATAAATGAGCCAGCCATCATTACTTACAGCCATGATAGAAGGAAGGAACCAATTAGGTGAGGGCAATAGTATTGTTTCGTCCATGGTTAAATTAAATGTAACGTTTCGGCAAGATTATCTCTCTCTCAGCTCGCCGGTAAATTAAAATGTTCACCACAGATTAAGTAATAGTATGATGTTCACCCGCGCTGGCTAAATTTCACTTTTTGACAGTTCGTAGACAGGCGTAGACAATTTTCTTCGGGCATATTTTAGTCTATGGAAAACAGCCGGACACTTTTGGACACTCGGAAAAATTGATAAAAACAATCTTTAGTCTTTGGTTGTACAAGTGTTCTCATTTCGTCAATGCACAGAACACCTATTACACAGAACACAGTCATATTCGTCAATGTGTGGTGTGTGTGGGGTAACGCCATTGTAACGCGAATGGATAAAATAAAGAATGAGGAAGTATGAAAGTGGCGCCCAAAGTGGCGCCGATAAATGAAAAGTTGTGAAGAAATGAGGATTTTGAGTATGAATGTAGATGGTAGACGAAGAACAAAGAAACGTTGGTTGGACTGTGTGAAGAATGTTAATTGTGGTAAGATAGGAAGCGACTGCTGAGATGACAAATAATAGAGAAGTATGTAGGAAGAATACATGCTGCGCAGACCCCAAATCAATTGGGATAAGGGGAAGAGAATAATGATGTTGATGAGTCTTTGTTCGTACACAAACGAAAAACATTTCTAAATTCAGGGTCAAAAGATGCGTGTTCAATTCATTAAATAAGAAAACAGACTGTCATAATATTTTTGTTTTGTATTGTCACCTGTCATTTTTCAGTTGAAGTTTCTGGGAAGTGGTGTTTACTATTGGAGCTACTGCATTTCGGCCTGTTTTTACTAAAAACTCAAAGAAAATATCTTTAAAATTGTGGCAAAAATTTTCTTCGTTATTTGGCTAAAAAATCCTATCCAATCATGGCTCATTACAAGGGAGCAGCGTCTGAGGCTGGCAGAGCCATGCACCTCATGAAGAAACGAGAGAAAGCTCAGCAAGAAATAGAACTACGTAAAAAGAAAATAGAAGAAGATTTAAAAATGGTAAATATTGAGAATAAGTTCGCTACACACTACGATGCTGTAGAGCAACAACTTAAGAGTTCCACAATCGGTCTGGTGACCCTTGATGAGATGAAGGCAAAGCAAGAACACATAGTCAGGGAGAGAGAGAAAAAGTTGGCACAGAAGAAAGCTGAGAAAGAAAAGGAGCGGCAGAAGGAGATTGAAGCTAAACAGGCACAGAAGAACAAACAGAAGAGACAGGTATGTAGTATTTATCTGATACTAAACAAGCATGCACATTTCTTCATCATTTTAAGTGAAAACAAACAGGTTATTTACATACACTGTAGTGGTTGCAGGAACTAATGTGGACTACTGTTATGTAGAGCATTAGGTCTTCGGTTTGGTTCCCAGATTGAACAGCATTAGTGCCTGGTTGAAGACAATAGGCTATTCCTTTCACATTGGTGGCAAAATGTTTGTACTAGATAGAGATCTGCCTAGCCTCTCAGTGTCACAAATATAATGGTAAAATAATGATGGACATAATTATGTGCGCAGTAAACGTACAATGAACAGTTTTAGGCCAATGATAATGAATTTTGTTTTTTTCAGATTCAAGCATTGTCATTTAACATGAATGAGGATGAAGAAGATGAAGAAGAACAAGATAAATCATCAGCAGAAGAAGAAGAAGCCGCAGAGGAATCATCTGCGGATGAGAAACCACCTGTATTTGAGAAACTACCTGTGTTTGATAAAGATGAGAAACCACCAGCAGACGATAAGAGCTGGAGGGACAAAGAGGAACCGGTATGTAGTAGTATTAATTTTATTATTAAAATACAGTGGAACATAGTATGTTAGCTATTGCTCTAATATTAGGAGGAAATTGTCATATTTTCAAAGACAATCATTTCAATGTTACGCCTGCTATGCAACCATTTTTTAATATAATTATATTTTTACTTTTATTTATAGTATTTGACTTGACTCGTCAAGTTATAGATATTTCTTGAGTTGCAGAATAAAAGTAGTATCTAAAATAAAGACGTTTACTCAAGAAACAAAGTAATGCCAAAGTTTTCAAAATCTGGAAGATCAATGTAGTTAAAAACACATTTGATGTTTCAGAATATTTTCTCATATATTAAGACACATGTACATAAAAAAGACTTTCTCACCTACTCCTACACCTACCTACACTGACTCTGTTACCTGTAAATTTATAAGTAACTAACTTTTTTTTTAACTATTTTTCTTTTATTAATGATACTTTCTGTTATATTTCAGCTATTCAAAAAAATAAAAAAGAATCCAGATGTAGACACATCCTTCTTACCAGACAGAGAAAGAGAGGAAGCTGACCTCAAATTGCGAGAGGAACTGCGGCTAGAATGGGTGATGACACAAGCAAGCCTCAAAGATGAACCTATTGCAGTAACCTTCAGTTACTGGGACGGCTCAGGGCATAGAAGAAATGTTACCTTAAAGAAAGGTATAACTTATTTTATTTTTAGGAGCAGACAATCATGGTTACACCAAGTGGCAGAAATTGTTCGAAAGAGTCACCGCAGCCCTGGAACGCAAAGGGCATTAAGAGGAACATGAATTTTAGTCAGTAAGAGTCTGACACTCCCTGCTACTCCGCCTAGAGCGGCTGGAGTCAATTGATTTCCCATCTTTAAAAAAAAGTAAAAGGACATGTGACCACTGTCAAAATATCATTAGAAAATCCGCCACACGCACCTCCGCATCTGCAGCAGTACTCATACTATTTTTCTATACATATAGACTTTATTATAGA
This sequence comes from Diarsia mendica, assembly GCA_949316265.1. Taxonomy (NCBI): domain Eukaryota; kingdom Metazoa; phylum Arthropoda; class Insecta; order Lepidoptera; family Noctuidae; genus Diarsia; species Diarsia mendica. Next base: position 18,498,862 of record OX438896.1, on the reverse strand, counting down.
CTATTGCAGCGCCTGTTTTAGCAGACATCCTTCTACAGTGGAGCATGATGGATGTTGAATGGGTTTCGGCCGCCTACGAAACCGGAGTTTCGAAACTAGTGACAATGACAATTACTCGGTCGAAGGAAACTTGACAATTTCTCGATCAAAACCAGTTACGTACAAGTAAAACAAATGCTTGATCGAAACCAGTTCCGTACGAGCAATAAAAATGCTTGATCGAAACCATTTACGTACAACAAAAAAATGCTTGATCGAAACCAGTTACATACAAGTGCAAAAAAATGCTTGATCGAAACCAGTTACGTACAAGTTAAATAAATGCTTGATCGGAACCAGTTACGTACAAGTAAAACAATGCTTGATCGGAACCAGTTACGTACAAGTAGGTAATATAAATTGCTAGATCGAAATCAGTTACGTACAAATAACAAAAATTGCTTGATCGAGTTAGAAACTCTGGTCTCATAGGCGGCTGCAGCCACATTTATTACTCAAATCCGCTACATTTGATATCACAAATAATAGTAAATAATGTACCTACATATTAATCCATTATTCTTGTTTTCAGGCAATTCCATATACCAATTCCTTCAAAGATGCTTAGATACACTCCGGCCAGAGTTCAGTGAACTAAAGACAGTATCTGCTGACCAGCTTATGTATGTCAAAGAAGATCTCATACTACCTCATCATTACACATTCTATGATTTTATAGTTACTAAGGTAAGTGAGACTGAGAAAGTTTTAATAATTATTTTTACGCAATTAATTTCACTACTATGTATCGACAGGCGGTGTGCTGTGGTTTCCATGGAAAAAGGCGACATTTTATGTGTTTACTACATTGTTTACGGCTGCACTTTGGTCAAGAATGTCAGGCTTCTAGTACTCGAAACCAGAGTGTGTGAATGACCAGGTGTATGAACGAGGTAGAGGCAAAAGGAGTATAAAGATACGTGACGTTCTATAGTTCCTACCTATCCTATGGGGGAAAAGGCGTAACTTGTCAGATGTAAGACACAAATGAAACAAAAAAATCTAATTATTCTGTTTATTTACTTGCTTGTCTTTAAAAGTCTTATTAGCTTGCGTCAAAGCGCTCATCGTCATTTTGCTCCTCATTTGAATGTCCGTTAAACGAGAGCTGACGTTAAGTATAGCTTCCAGACCTGTTCTGTCAACCTGGAAGGGCTCCCCATCGCTGAACGGTATTGTCCTGGTTGATGAAACCGCCTTCGCAGCAACATGATAAGACTGATCCTCCTTTGAGTCTAAATCTGCTGGTGATTCGATGTCTGTTTGAGACTCTGTAGTCCTAACTTGCACTGGTTCAGCTACTGGTTTGACCTTACCACCTTTAGGCTCGTCCATTATTTTTTTAAACAAATAAATCTATTTGATTAATCTACAATGCAATAAGTAGTTTTATTTTCTTGCTATAGCTTTCGCACAAGTCAACTGAATCAATCAGACTGACGTGAAAGCAATGTCGTTCTATATTCAAAATGTAAAAAGTATTTATATTATAAATTGAATATTTCCTGCCAGGTCGATTAAATTCAGAATGCGGTTAAAAACTGTAGGGTCGTCAATTTTATGGCAGCACTGTCGAGATCTTACTCACTGTCATTATGGCCTATTACAGAACGAATCCGGCGACAGCCGTTTGCGCTGAAAACGGTCGTAATTATGCTTTCACAGCGTTCTGTGTACGCGTGCGCTCTTGTTATTCACAATCATGAACGAGTACGAGATTTATAGATAACTGTTGTGTTACGACGTTTAGTCGGTACGGTAACATAACACTTGCTGTTGCTTAGCGATATTCCCGTCATTGCTTGCTGTCATATTGCAAGTTCAAGATAGAGATGCGAACATGACCAACAAAGTGCGTAATTGCGTTCGCCGCCTTCGCTCTTTATTAGGCGTACGTTACAACACTCGTGGATTGACGCTCACGCATCTGTACCTATTGAACAATAGTTTGTTCAGTGCTCAGAACGGCGGACTTTCGGCAATCTTGCGCGGGTTTCGGCGCGAATGTTAGCGGATTGTGTTCCATAGACAACAAACTTTATTAAAACTTTTTTTACACCTGCTTGGAAAGAACCTTGATACTTTATCACGGTAGAAAGTTCGTCATTGCATATCGAACAAATATGCGGGGAGAAAACGCATCTGAGCGGGAGAGAATGGATTTTAATACACTTTTCTCTCCCGCTCAGATTCACTAACTGCAACAATTTGAAAAAAGAACATGTGTAAATTGTAGACGCCATTGGCGCCATTTTCAATTTGAATTTAAATTTAGTTTTTTATTTTCCTCGTAGGTGTAGTATAAAGCACTATGTATCACTCAAGCCCTCGCCTACGGCTCCGGGCTTTAAACGACACCCTCGACGGTAATCGGTCACTTTCTCCTCTCGGTGAACAATGTACTATTATTTCGATTCCAGGCAAGGGGAAAAAGTGGACCGCTATTCCAGTTTGACGCTTCTGATGATATCAGACTCGTTAACGACGCCACGCAAGAAAAACAAGACTCTCATGCAGGCAAAGTATTACTAAGGTATGCAGGTTTTTTAAGTTGGTGAGAGACCATTATTGTGCGAGCTCTTTAAAAATGGTTTTTTTTTTACGCAAGCGCCAATCCAAACAACTATTTTTTTTTATTGGCTTTTTCATTAATTTTTGGTCAGGCAACACTTGTTACATAACCTCCCCCTTTTTTTAGTAGAAGGTTGAAAATACACAAGGCCTCCTGCTTTTGCCCTGTAGAGGGGGACAGCTAGCATAAGATAAATAAAGAATTCCTTGAGCAAGTATTAATTTAAAATAGATTTAAATGATTAATTTAGAAATTGAAATTTCTTTTAATTTCAATTTTCTTTTTTTCAGATCTTGGTATGAGAGAAACAAACATATATTTCCCGCATCAAGATGGGAACCTTATGATCCAACAAAAACTTATTCCAAGTACACAATCAAAGGAAAATGAAAAAATAAGCCGCATTTTAATGATAATTAACTTATTAAGCAATCTTTTAGACTTATGTTGTAAATGCAATTATACCAACGAATCAAATAAAACGTGTATTTGTAGTAAAAAGTGAGTTTTTATTAGCAACAAAAATATTTTACGCTGGTCACTTCGCGTATTTGGCAAGTATTCGCGCCATTTAACTAGTACGAAATAATCAAGTAGACATCGGGTATATTTATTTTATTGCCCCAATGTTTTGGTACCCGAGTTCTACCCATTATTCTCCTGGAAGACATATCAGTGGATCTCAAATGCAGAATACAATTAAATTCTAATGCTGTTCATCCAAGCAAATCAATAATATCAACAACATAAGTATTATGCCCTGCACAACGGAGCCGTATTAAATTGATAAATAAATAACAGAAAAGGAATGTACTTTGGGTCCAGAAAACAACCAAATTAACAATTTACATATATTTCTATACTTAAGACTTCACTCCTAACACCTAATAAAACTATAAATTACTACACTATCAACAATATTTCTATGAACAACTAACTAATTTTTCTATTTGTTTCCATCTCTGAGTTTCCAGTTTATCCAAAAACTGTTGTTTGGTATCACTGACACGTATTGCCTCTTTGGGAGGCGGGGCATGTCTTTGGAAATGTATTATGGCCGCCAGAAGGTTCCAAATGGTGAATTCTGGCCATAATGCTTCCGTGAAATATAATACTGTGTTGGAAACCTGCAAGAAATAAAAAAGTATTAAGAAACAGTGATTGTTTTAACTAGGACTGTTTAAGGAATTTTTAGATAGGTAAAAGATACTGGGATTGTAACACGCTAACATTTTCGCAAGTCTCCGCGAAAAAGACAAAAAGTAAGCAGTACGGCTCTGTTTCTTGTAAGGATTAAGGAGAAGGAAGAATTTAATTAAATATTTTTTCTACAATTTGTTTCGAGGTAAAACCAACATTTTGTTTTTCCAAGCGAAAGCCTGCTAAATGAGCGCCCTTAATTTCGCCGATTCCACTCAGTGTTATTCCTCGACACAATGGGGTCTGATATTCTAGTTAATTCTAGTAACCAAATATACTCTTTAATTTTTATTATACCTATGCTATACTAGCTGATGCCCGGGGCTTCGCCAGCGTGGATGTCGGTTATCGCGACCAAAAGTAATCATCGATATATACTAAAACCTTTCTCGAGAACCACTCTATCCACCGGTCAAAACACAGACACGCGGCGGAGGATTTTGTTTTATAATATGAAGTGATTCTATATCGCTTTAATTTTTTACCAGTACTTCCAACTATAAAATTCCTTGATTTCTTACCTGCCATAACATAAAGTCTGATAGTCGCACTTCGCCTGATGTCCTCACGAGGAGGTCAGGCTCCCCAAGTTCCAATGTCTTTGATACAAGCTCATCATCAATGTCTTGTGCCAGTATTTCACTGTTCTGTACACCGTCCACAATGTGCGAGGCTGCTCGACTGATTTCATCTCGTCCTGAAAGCATTTGAAATAAATTAGAGTATAATTTAATTATCATCAGCCAACAGCAGCTTACTGAAACACAATTTGGGTAGTTTGCCTCTGTTAAAGCCGTAGCGGATTTCAGATGTGATAATTATGATGTTACGTAAATCATTAAAATAGTACCTGGTCTATGAAAGTAATCTGATAGGTGTACTTTCATGCTTCAGGCTGGTCATAACTAAAGCAAATGTTGGCTGAACAGAGATCCTTTGGTTCATCGAACTCGAACATGTATAATAATATTTTTACCCGACTGCGGCGTAGCCCAAAAGAAGGGTTATTTGCATAAACACTACCACTTATTTGGGGCCCATCTGGGATTGAGATAGAACTATGAATGTACCTGTATATGCGTAAGCAATGTTAAGCCTAAGCTTATTGTTATGTCTGGTCGCTAGCATTGATTGTGACACTTTTCTTCTTAAATCCTCTGGTAACAGGGAAAGCCTTCCAGCGACATGCATCCTTACGCCCCATTCGTTGATTTGATCACTGTTATAAAACAAAGGTATTATAAAATAGGTTGGTCTGGTGTGCCTTGCCACCTTGCTTTTCATTTGTTTACCAAATGATGCTGTTTAATCAAAATTACAAAACAAGTTACGGATATTATTGATACCTAGGTACTTAATACTGATTAGGATCAGGATGTAATAGCAACAAAAACCAATTATGATAAGGATTTAAATTAATTATACTAAATTGAAATTACTGCCACGCTGGTCTAGTGGTCACAAGCATGACTGATGAGTATGCAGTTTGATTCAATCCCCAGTTCAGGCAGTGTTATTGGGTTTTTCTATAAGGAAGTTTTCAGTAGCAGCCAGAGTCTGTATTTGTGCCTGGTTGATAGCAAACTCAAACTCAAAGCATTTATTTCAATTAAGCCATTACAGGCACTTTAGAATGTCAGAAGAACAATTCACAAAACAAAGTTGGGGGTTGGGAGTAAAATTCTACACCCAGTTTGAATTTGAGGTTTTGTTACTGTCTATGAATACAAAAATGGTGACAAAAGTCTTAAGAATGAAACAAAACGAGCTAGATTTTTTTCCATATAATACGGGATTAAGAGCGTATGGTACCTCAAACGCGAGTTTTATAATGCGTAAAAGTATATGATTCACTGCAGTAATCAACATCAGAAAAATATATGATATTCTTCAGGATATATGCTAGTGCCATAGTGTTGTGAAAACATAATACAACTAACTTTGCTCGATAGAAAAAAATCGTGAAGATACCTCTAAAAATTTCTTTTAACGAGTAAAAACCATACTAAAATACATGTCATCGTTCTGATTTTTTTGCCAAATAATTCTACAAGCAACATACTAAGGTCATAGTGTTTTACTTTTTTAGTCCAATCAGTAGATTTTTTGTAAATCGCAAAATACCACTAATTTCGCACTATTCGGCCGCAGCGAAAGACGTAACAACCGCTTTGTAGTGCAAGCAGATTAGAACTTTATTCTAACAGTGTTTCAAGCGAAGTTTGAACCACCACAAATAGGGTTGCTAATCTGAGGTAGCATACGCTCTTAAGAATAATAACTCAGGATTGGCACTTTGACAACCCTTGCAGAATTGAGATAGAAAATTATATTCATTAGCGAGCGAAAAAATTCTAGCATTCCGCCTCGAATCGGGGCCGCCCCTGTGACCTCTGTAGAGTATATATGTTCTGTGCCTCTCTAGTGGTGACAGCGTAGTTTGCTACGCCGACGATACGCTAGTACTAGCACAAAAGGGGGGGGGGGGGGGTCCCAGGAGGCGGTGGCCGAAAATATGACACGCGGGGTTGCGATAGTCGTTGGAGAGGATCCGGCAGTCGGGTCTCGAGGTCATGTGCTTTCTTGGGACTCGGAATGCGCCACCATCGGGATCCCAGCTAACGGTAGGCGGGGTTGTAACCGGCGTAGAGTCGACATTGAAGTACCGGACTTGTCCTCGACAGCCAGTGGAACTTCGTGGAGCACTTCCGACGCTTGGCTCCCAGACTGCCAGACTGGAACAAGCCGGGGCTGCCTTCAGGCGGCTCTTGCCAAACCTAGGGGGGGGGGGGAGCAAACACCTCCTGCCAGAGCCTCTACGCGGGGATCGTGCGGTCCATGGCCCTTTACGAGGCCCCAGTGCGGGCGCGTTCTTTGAGGTAGTGCGCCTCAAAAAGTGGTAGCCGAAAGGCTAATCCGGGGGTACCGCAATATCTCCGACGAAGTGGTGAACCTCCTTGCCGGATTGCTTCCGCGGCAACTCACCGCTCAGCGGTTACATATCCGGTGCAATCTCATAGCCAAATGGAGAGAGCGACGGTCGCCACCAGGGCACGCGCCTCCGCGCGGCCTCGTACCCGGCTCTCGCCGCCGCGCAGCCCGACGCAACAACTCCCGAAACGACGCATTGCACTCCTAAGCTACAGTCACAATGCATAATAACTTGTGAAAGTACTGTAGTTGCCCATACCCTAGCGTAGATCTCTATGGAGAAGAACGGGCAAGAAACTCCATGGACACTCTTTTAAATCAGAATATTGTTACAAAATCTTGGTACATTACATCATTCAATAGATTTGCCTTCTATTACATGGGACTTAATCATAGCTGGCGAAATGTGGTTGTTCTATTCTATTCTATTTATCTTCGGGGACGCCGGCAGACACCAGACGGGCGATCAGTCCTTTCGTTGTGGATTATTTCGCCCAGTTCCCCATTTTGGTGGATCCCCTTCATGGGTTACTGGTGGTCGGCATCGCGAATCTTCCTGTTGCCTTGCAGAAGCTCACCAGTTGTTCGGTGGAGATTTCTGCGAGCTTCTCTTCATTAATTTCATCTGTTCCTAGTATTTCCCATCTGAGTGGCCCATACATTGTGCATTCCGCCACAAGGTGGAAACTTGTTTCTTCTGCTTCTCCACATGCTGGGCATATTGGATCTTCCTTTACTTTCATAATCGTCAGATGTCTATTGAGTCCACAGTGTCCTGTTGCGACCCCTACTACTAGTCTTATGTTTCCCCTGCTCATTTTGAGTAACTTGTGGGATTTCTTTTCATCGTATGACTTTAAGAAGATTTTTGATTGTCGACAACCTTCTGTTGCGTTCCATCTTTTATTTGACTCTCTTGTAGTTATTCTATGGATGATTCCTTTTGTTATATTATGTGGGATCGGTAACCTGGGCTCTGGTCCCACAAAGGTTTCATCTGCTCCTTTTCTGGCTAACTCATCTGCTATCTCATTCCCTTCGTGTCCTTGATGACCAGGGACCCATGCGACTGTTACTTCTGCTTTTTCCGCTAGTTGGTTGAGTGCTTCCTTGCACTCTTTATATTGAAATAAGTTGTAAATAGAGCCAGTTTAGTGAAACTCAAAAGATGGTTGACTTTTTATTACCAATATTTCCAGAAGACAGAACATAATTTATATCAACAAGAGTTACTTAGCAACCTAAGTGACCATAGAATAAATGTATCCAGCATACAAACTCTAACACCCCCACTGTATGCCTATACATTTTTTAAAGAAGTCCTGCTTAACTCTAGCAAGTCCTTTTGTGAAGATATCGGCGGGCATCTCATCAGTCTTACAATATTTGATACAAATTTCATTTGCCTCGGCCAATTCCCTCACATAATGATACCTAATATTTATGTGCTTAGACCTCCTACCGACTGTTGGCACGTACACTAATTTTATAGCGCTTTGGCTATCGCTGAACAGATCAATAGTATTATTCTGACCTGTCAGTTCATTGTAGAGACCTTTGGCACAAACAATCTCTTTCGCTGCTTCGCAGATAGCAACATATTCTGCTTCAGCCGTACTGAGTGCGACGCAACGTTGCTTGCGGGTCTGCCAGGAAACCGCAGCACCGCCAAGGACAAGAATATACCCTGTGAACGAATGTCCATCAGCGTTGGCACCCCAGTCCGCATCGGCATATGCAACCAGAGGATTGCCAGTCTTCTTGTAGACCAATCTGTGATCTACTGTACCTTTTAGGTACCTCAGCACTCTCTTGAGTGCAGCCATGTGAGTAGAATTCCAACAAGAATTAAACTGACTCAGGTAGCTCACTATGAATGTGATGTCAGGTCGTGTGCCACAGGACAGGTACATGAGTGAACCCACAATCTCCTGGTAGCTCATATCTCCAGTCGGATCTCCTTTCTCCAATCTGAGATTAGTCTCTGTGGGAGTCGCGACAACTTTGCAATCTTCCATTTTATACTTTTGGAGGACCTTCTTTATGAAACTTTTTTGGTTGAGCTCCACTTCTCCCTTCCGTTGCGTGAGCTCTATGCCCAGGCAATCCTTTGCCAATCCCAAGTCTTTAATTTTGAAGGCGTCCCCAATCTTCGCTTTCACGGCCTGAATCTCATCAATGTTATGCCCAAAAATGTAGAAATCGTCTACGTATAAGGCAATTGCGAGAAATTTGCTTTTGACCTTCTTCAAGTATACGCATGGGTCATATTTTGACCTCGTGAACCCGATCTTAATTATGTGAGCGTGAACCTTCACGTTCCAACATCGTGCTGCCTGCTTCAGACCATATATGGCCTTCTTCAGCTTGCACACCTTTCCTTCTTCCCCCCTCGTGATGAAGGCCTCTGGCTGTTCCATATACAGGTCTTCAGCAAGGTCACCATTAAGGAAAGCGGTCGTGACATCAATATGATGCACTGTCAATCCAATTTCTGCCGAAAGCGCCAGCAGTAGTCGGATCGACGACAGTTTAACCACTGGTGCAAAGGTTTCGGAGTAGTCCTCCCCCCACTTCTGGGAATACCCTTTAGCCACCAGTCTTGCTTTGTGGCGCTGCACTGTCCCAGCAACGCCAATCTTCAGCTTAAATAGCCACTTGCATTTGACTACGTTCGCTCCTCTTGGGCGATCCACCAGCTCCCAGGTTCCGTTCTCGATGAGCGAGTCGTACTCTTGCTTCATCGCATCCAACCACAGGTCCTTATCTCCGCGGTCCATTGCATCCTGTACCGATACAGGATCGTGCACGCTGAGAAAATTATATTCAAAATCTTCCCGTCTATTTGGAACTCTGGTCCTTTGAGGGTATCGAGGCCCCTCTACAGCTGGTTCAGCTTCTCGTTCTTCACTTACTTCTCTTTCAACGCTTACGTCTCTTTCGGCGTGAGAATCATTCCTGTCTGAATCCGAGATGGAATCCACTGAATCATGGAACTCCTCAGATTCGACTACAACGTTTTCGGGTGTGGTGGACCCGGTTCCTGGAGCTTGTACGCTCTGGCTTGGAACTTCTTCCTCAGTTTCCATAGCTCCGGTAGTCCCTCCTGTTATGGGGACTACGAAAAATTCTTCAGGAACATCCACCACCGGCATCTTAGTTGGCGATTTGTTCGGAGGTCCAAGAAAATCCATATTGTCCTTAGACTGATTTGGTAACCTCTCATCAAACACGGCATCCCGAGCAACAATAATCCGCCTTGGATTATTCTTAACATCAGCAAACTTAAAACCCTTTTGATCCTCACTATAGCCAAGAAATATAAGTTCTCTTGTCCTGGGATCAAACTTTTTGAGACTTCCATCCTTAATAAGAACCTGTGCCTTTGAACCAAACACTTTTAAGTGCGAAAGGTCCACTGCCTTTCCGGTCCACACCTGTTCAGGAACCTTTTGCGAAATAGCCATAGTGGGCGAGCGGTTCTTCAAATAAATCGCCGTTAGAACTGCTTCACCCCAATATCTCTTATTGAGATTGCTTTCTGCTAGCATGCATCTCGCCTTTTCGACGATTGTTCGGATGGTTCTCTCCGCAACTACATTTTGCTGTGGAGTGTGCGCTACAGCAGTGGCGTGCAGTGGTCCGCCACGGTGGGTAGGCCACGAAATATTGACAGCAAAAAAAACATTGTCACATTTATAACATTTGAAAATAAGCCTGTAAAAGTTATAAGTACCTAAATACAATTCAAAAACTCACCACATTATTCAAGGTTCAACTCATGCGCCCCTAAGACGACCCACTGACCAACATAATACCTTTAACATCTAGCAAACGTCACATTATTAGCACAAACTTCACAAGTAAATACCTACCATTGTTATTATTTGCTATGGGAATAAACAAATAATACACAACAAAGCTAATATTTACACTACTGTTAATAATGGTATCTAATACCTGACACTATCTGTACGTTTTCGGTTTCAAAACAAATCGCGCTTTAAATTGCTTGTCACAACAAACAATGAAACAATAATGGCTTCCATAGACGTAAAATATAATTTCTAATTTGCCGATAGAAAAATACTACCAAATAAAATTGCATCATTTTCATATCGAGTTTGTTCACAACAGCGGTCAACAAAATTTTGCAGGATTATAGGTACGAAATCAATCAATGAAATGTGTTGTCAGTGCTGCACTCTATCTGTGGACGGAAGAGCGAAGACCGCAAACGCGCGAAATTCAAATTTCTTAATTTCCTTACATTTTTGCAATTTGCAGGCCAGTGCTAGGTTGTATGTTGATTAATAAAATATGATTCGCGGCTGTAAGACGTATGTAGTCTGTATTCAAGCTAGCACTGGCCTGCAAATTGCAAAAAACGTTAAAAAAAAAACAAATTTGAACTTCGCGCCGGGGTTCGCGGGCTGAAGATGGCACGCATGACGCATCCAATCGTAGCCTTGTGTTGTTGCAGCCAATCACAGGCCAGCTCCACTGGCAGGAGTTGACATGCATGTGTGCGGTTCATATACACGAAAATATGCACCGATCATTCACTGATGTGACGCTGTGTGCGTAAAATTATGAATGGGTTTTAGGCTACTCGATTGCTAGCCTAAGCAAGCCTGTAAATATAAGATTCGTACGCGAAAAATTGCTCTAAGTATTTTAACAGGAGTTTGAACTTTTTTATTATTATTTTGTACATGGTGTTATTTTATTACATGGTTAATTAGTTATAAGAAATGCTCAGTTGGTAAGGTAGGCTAAGCCTAAGAGCCTTAATAGAGCGCACGCCACTGCGCTACAGTTGTCTGATGTTGAATTCCACGATTTTTTAGGTGATCTTGGAATTCCTTACTGGTGTACTCACCACCATTGTCGCTCCTTAACTTCTTAATCTTTTGACCCGTTTGATTTTCAACTAATGCCTGAAACTCACAAAACATCCCGAAAACTTCTGATTTGCATTTCAGCAAATAGCCATAAACTTTCCTGCTATAGTCGTCAACGAATAGCAGTATGTATCTTTTGCCGTCCCATGACTCCACCTCAATGGGACCCGCAACGTCACTATGGACCAGCTCCAAAATCTGTGAAGCTCTATTGAATTTCCTCTTCGGAAACTTCTTCACGCATTGCTTGCCTTGACTGCATGGTACGCAGGGGTTCTTGCAGTTCCCAAGACTATAACTAAGGCCCTTGACGATATCCTTAAGTTTGCGCATTTCAGATTGTGATAAGTGGCCCAATCTCCTATGCCACAACTCAAAGTCATCCTGACTTTGTCCTAAGAGAACCGTCGCCTTGTTACTCTCCGAACCTAAAACATAGAGTCCGTTTTGCTTGCGTGGTGCTGTAAACAGTACGTTCCCATCCACAGATACATTGCCATCGTAAACTCTGCAACGACTTTTGTCAAATACTACAACCTTACCATTATCAGTGCACTTGCCAACAGACATCAAGTTGGTGACTAGTTCTGGAATCAACAACACATTATTCATTGTCAGTCCTAACGGACGTCCCTTGTGACATACGTCTAACTTCACAGTACCTTGTGAGGTCGATACTATTTTGTCATTATTCGCGCAAGTAACAGCTTTCGAACTGCTTGCTATAGGCGTTAAAATAGACTTATTTGATGTCATGTGTGATGTTGCGCCACTGTCTACCACCCAGCAATTATCCCCACTAGCGGCAAGTAAAGTAACAAAATCAGTAGAAAAATCATCATTAACCCTGCCTACAGCCGCTAAATTGCTTTCAGTCTTGCCTTGTTTGGCTTTGAAAAGCTTACATTGCCATTTAAAGTGACCCTTCTTTTTACAAAAATGACAAACTATTTTCTTACGATCGCTACCACTACCACTTGCAACATTAGCTAAAACCGTATTGTCCTTAGCATCATTCACTTGCTGTCGGTGACCTTCACGCAGAAGAGCCGCTATCACGTTCTCCGATGATAATTCCTTACCAGAATGTTCCATGGCCATCACCAAAGGGTCGTAAGAATTCGTCAAACCAGCTAAGAGAATAACAGCGATGAATTCATCATTCAATGCAGCTTGGATTGCCTCCAGGGCTTGATGCGTAGCTTGCACTTCATTGACGTAGGCATCCATATTTTGGAAATTATCCAACTTCAACGAAAATAGCTTCCGTAGCAGACCTAATCTCCTGATTAGACCACAGTCAGCATAGGCCTTTTTGAGCGCACTCCATGCTTGCCATGAGGTTTTGGCATTCTTGACGATGGTGATGCACTGTTCTGCAATTGACAGACAAATCTTTGCCCTTGCCCTTTCGTCGCGTTTCCGGTCTTCAGGCTTGGTAGAAACGAAATTTTCGTTCACACAGTCCCAGAGCCCCGCATCTATTAAAAGCATTTCGATGCTGAAGGCCCAACTACCATAATTATCTCGACCTGTGAGCTTTTTGACCGCACTCGTGGAACTTTCCATCTTTATATACTCGAATTTACTATATATAACTGCCCGACACACTTGCGCCTGTTCCTAGTGAGAATGATCTATTTATTTCCAGTCTTGGTATGTGTATCCCAGAGCCGGATAGCTTAGTTGATTCTTTCCTTGATCCATCTGTATAGCAGACCGCTATAGATGGATCACTCTCGATTGTCCATTCTTCTCTTGAGCCTATATAAGGTCCCATTAAAATAGGTGGACAAAATTTTAGGAATCATTCAGACCACCAAAATAAGGACAATGGTAAAAAAAGAAAATTAGAGAAACGCATCAGTTAACTACAAGAAAATAAAACAGGTAGCGAAAATACACTAAAAGTGTTAGTTACCCAATATTTTACGTACAAAAAACTCACTTTAATCAGTGTTTTTTTTACTTGGATATGTTTGGTTAGACGTACTGAACGCTGTGTTAAAATTTGTCCACCTATTTAAATGGGACCTTATATGTATTCTATACTTTTTGTCGAAGATCTTCTCTTTTTTGATTAAGTCATTGTTTGCCATAATCATTGATAGATTGTCTTCGTACAGATTTGCTATCTCCGAGTGACCTTTATCCATAAAATTGCCTTTCCAGAGGTTCAAGCTTTTCAGTTTGAACCACTGCTCCAAGGCTCTTTTCTTAACTTGTAGACTAAGCGGTATCATTCCTAGTATGACATCCAGGGCCGCTGAGGGAGTCGTCCTCATTGCCCCAGAGATCATTAACCCGGCCATTCTTTGAACTTTTACTAGCTCTGTGCTGTTGGTCTTGATTTGTGTTCTGTGCCACCATACTATTGCTCCGTGTATGACTCTGGGTATGATGATGGCATTATATATCCAGGCTACTATGGCCGGTTTCATTCCCCAGGTTCTACCTATAGCTCTTCTGCATTGTAGTAATGCAATTTTTGCTTTCTCACATGTTTCTTTTATATGCGTCTTGTATGACATGGTTTTGTCTAAGATCACTCCTAAGTATTTTATTTCCTTAGTTACTTCTATCCGTTCACCGATAAGTATATTGGTGATAACTCCGTGTATTTCTTTCTTTTTGTAAAAAGGACTAACTTCGTTTTAGTGGGGTTGAGGTTCAGTCCCCTTTCCCTACACCATTCGAGGGTGGCCCTAATTCCTTTCTTCATTACGTCACTCATGGTGCTAAGTACTTTTCCAGTAATTAATAGCACTCCATCGTCCGAGTATGCTTGTATATATATGTGCATCTCGTTTAGCTTCTTAAGCAGGTCGTCAAGTAGCAAACACCATAGGAGCGGCGAGATGCAGCCTCCCTGGGGAAAGCCCCTCACCGCTCTCACTGTGATGGTATTGTTGCCTAATTCAGCCTGAATTGCTCTGTGTCTTAGTACGTTTTCTATCCATCTTGACATGTAGCTTGCTATGCCTTCCCTTTGTAAAGCGGCCTTGATCGCTGTGGAGTTGGCTTTGTCAAAAGCTCCTTCCACGTCGAAAAAGCAGCCCAATGCGAATTCTTTGTTTTCTAACGCTCTTTCGATTCTTACCGCTATGTTATGGAGGGCTGTCTCCGTGGACTTGCCCTCCATATATGCGTGTTGATTTCTCTGTAGCTTCTAATGTGGTTTTTAATTAGATACATCTCTGCCTAACCCTTCCGATATACCAGGCGCGATGTTATTAAAAATTGAAATTCTACAATAATAATTACGAATACTTACATTTCCTCCATTAGTCTCTGAAACTTGTCTCTAGCCAAATCCATGAGGCCATCAACTTCCTCCTTACTTCTTTTAAAGTTTTCAATACTGAAAGCATAGACTGTGACTTCACGTATTCCTAGATCTAGACACCACTGAAAATAGAATCAAATATTTAAATTCCTTTCTCATTAGTTTTAGAGGCAAGAGTTTTAAAATAGAAAAAATGGAAGATGAGAAGCCTTTATCAAAAATATTACAATAAGGATGCAGGATGGTTCTTATCACTGGAGAGGAGGGATTGATGGAGGGGTAGACCTATTCAACTTTATCCCAGTTTCACGGTGAATTTCTGTTTTGTCCATGTGGAGCTGAAACCCTGTCCTGCACCAGTGTCTTCATTTATATTTGGAGACTAGTTATTATGTCCTGGTGAAAGGAAAAGATTTATTGATGTAGAACTAACATTGACTGCTATCAAGTCTTTGCATATCTTTTCAGGGATTTTTTGCACCTCAGAAGGTAACCTTGCTTGCTTGTGACTACGAAAGGTACAAATAATATATATATTACCTTAACAAGGTTCACAAATAGCCTTCTGGTTCTTTGTTTATTCAAATAAAGAACAAGTAGAAGTAGTATAATATCTAAACTTCCATTAAACTCAACTAATAAAAAATCTTATAAAATTATGTGTAATCAAATATCAATAACTATATTATAATAACTACCTCTGGGCGAAATAATCCACAACGAAAGGACTGATCGCCCGTCTGGTGTCTGCCGGCGTCCCCGAAGATAAAAATAATAAATAATAATAACTACCTACTGAAAAACTTCAGGGATGACAATTTTTTTTTCTAAATCTAAATTTTACAAACTATATTATATAGGTATTTATCTAAGCTACCTGGAAATATCTGAAATTACAAAAAAACTATGGCTTTACATAGAGTCACAATTTATGGTGTTCATTTACTTGCTACTATTACTAAGTCTAAAAAAAATCTGTTACAGTAGTGTCAAGTTACAGTAATCCGTAGAAGTTTTCTCAAGGCATTGTGCAAACAATAGCCTTGCCATAACTATTCACAACTCACCGCTACAGCTTGAGATAACTTGTCAAAGCCTCTATAATGGCCAGTAATGTTATCAGTAATTATATCGTTGCATTTCTTTAAAAAAATCTAGGAGCAGTAAATATAAAAATTAAATAAAAACAAAGAAAAAAAGATGAGAATAAGTAGTTAAAATGGAAAACAATTCATTTAATTTTTTATTTTTAAAGTAGAGTGTTAAAGGAGGTAAGGGAACAGGATACAGTGGATAATGGTGATAGACTAACTCCTGCAATATATATTATAGCCTTTCAAGGAGGTAAGGGAACAGGATATATTAATATTGTGATACAGTGGAGAATGGTGATAGATAGCCTTTCACACAAAAGTTTTAAACAGAAATAAGGAGACAGGAGGGATTTATGCAAAATTCATTGTGTAAAGGGGTTAAATAAGGAAGTATGAAAATTCGCTTGTGGGTACTTTACACAGACAGGGTAGTAATAACAAGCCTGGCCATTAGTATTTTAGTTGCAACTCACCTTCAAAACTTCAGATAACTTGTCAAAGCCTTTATAATGACCAGCACTGGTATCCACACTGTTCTTTTTCGCATAACGGCGATTCCCATCCATTATAAACGCTACATGCTGCGGAATACGACCGGTCTTCAAGACTTTAATGCAAAATAGTTGAAAGAATGAAAGACAGTTCTCTTTAACCCAGGACATGGTTATTCGTTAATGATCTTTGGTTTGTAACAACTAATAACGAGTTAATACATCAATACAATGTATGAGGTAATAATAGGAAGAACAAACGACTAAAACCACGTCAGAACTGACATTCCTTATCTATGTGGATGATGTCCTGTTGATGCTTGATTAAAACAAAAGTGAAGAATCAATTATTCTAGACACGTGTGTCGTTTAGATGTTATTCATTTAAATGCATAAATTATTATGCAAATTGAATTTGTTTCTGTATTTTCGTGTCGAGTGCGTAATGTTTATATGTCAATGTCAAATTGACAAGGGAATACGATTTTTGAACGTGACTTTATGATTGACAGAATTGCAGTGCTACCAACTGAAACCACAGAATAAGCTTTGCCATGCACCAGACGACAGTAATTAAGGCTGAAACAGACTGATGTTTAAACGGCTGAATAGTAATCTATTCAGCCGTTGTGGCTATTTTATCTAGCAAATGGCAACATTTTGAGGAAAATATTGACAGGACAGATTGTTTCGTGTTTGTGGTTCCAATAATCCAAATCGCCGAAATCAAAAGATATTCAGGTTATTTATTGTTGGATACTCGTCAATATACACGAATAAATTATTATGAGTAATATATTTAAGCTTAAACTAACTGCTTTAGGTCACCCTAATCCAGGAGATTTCAATTGTGAAGGTAAATGTCAAGTTACAGGTTGTTTCCTTTTCGCAACCAACGCCTCGGTTGTAAATTCTTACTTACCTATTTTACAGATGAAAAAGAATACAGAAGTGTGATTCTGTGGCTAGAGGATCAGAAGATCAGACATTACAAAATAGAAGAGCGAGATGGTCTAAGAAATATAGATAAAGACAGTTGGAAAGAAGCTTTCAACACTTACCAACGAGATTTGGTCAGCCCTGTCGCTGAGGGTACTCCTAATGAACAATTAAACTGGATACTATCATATGCTGTAAGACTAGAGTATGCAGATAATGGTATGTGATATAATTAGGTTTTTTTTATATCATAATCATTACAAACACACATAGTGCAAAGCAACTTTATGACCCAATAATGTAACATAGGTACATATTGTGTTACACATTGATTGTAATCCCTGTATGCTGGCTGGTTATCCAAATATCATAAACCTGAGCTTGTATAACTACATGTGAAAACATATTATTTTGATGACTGACTAGAGAATGTAATAGAAGTTTCTGTAAAAAAGAAAAATAAAGTCCTAAAAAAGTCCTATTGGATTTCACCACATTTTATCCACATAATATAACTTTATTCCTTGACTTCAGGCAAATATACTCCTATACCTATTGATGACTCACCTCTTGCACAATTCTTTTTCAGTTGATAAATATAAGAATGCAAAAGTGGAAAAAACAAAACAGGCTACACCCAATGTTGTATCTTCCAACCCCCTGGATAACATTGATTGTAAGTATTAATATTCTGCTGCAATTTTTTTTTCCATTGGTAGTTTTATATTTTCCATGGAGTTTCTTGCCCGTTCTTCTCCATAGAGGTCTATGCTTTGGAATGGGCAACTACAGAACTTTCGCAGTTTTCATGCCTTGAGATTGACTGTGGCAGCATTTCATTGTTGTATTTGTTTCGACAATTCAATAGTGCCTGTAACTGGCCTGCTTGAATTTGATTTATAATGTGTAAATTATTCTTGTTTACAGTTTCAAGTCCAGCATTCAAGGCAGGTGTAGAAAGAGTGTCTACATTAGCTGGGGTTGGGCCACACCCAGACCCTAAGTTCCGGTTGCTGGCCCTAGCAAAAATCCTCAAAAGTACTCCCCATCCTGCACCATCTGCAACTGACACGTACCCCATCAATCAGCCAACTGATGTCTTGAAGCTACTGTTTGTTCAGGACCTTCGAGATTTGCAGACCAAGATCAATGAAGCTTTGGTTGCTGTTCAAACTGTTACAGCTGACCCAAGAACGGACACTACCCTTGGAAGGGTTGGTAGATAGATTGTTAACATGATCAAGTTGGGCATCTTAAAAGACAAAAATCTAGTCTGTTACATTGACTAAATAAAAGTTACAAATAATAACATAATTTTTTCTTGTAATTACATTATTGTAGATGCCCAGGTAATATTTTACTAACTGTACATCACTGCATTTACTTAGGAGTAGAGAATGTGGCATGGTCTTTTCAGAGAAATAAATAAATACACATTTTGAGTGTACTTATTTACTTTCTAAATCCAATGCAGTGTGAGGTGTAAAGACTTCGACTCCAAATGAACTGATTTGTAAACTATTTATATCAATAAATAAAACAATAACTCTTATACCTTGTTTAATTCTGTCATTAAATTAACAATTTGTTTAGGTACTCATAAGTGTACATTTTTGGTAAAGTAAACAACAGCAGGGCCACTAGCTACTAAGATAAACAAAAATGCACATATCCATAAAAATCTTGAACCTAAAAATGCACAACACTTGCATACATTGACTGAACTACAGATCAGTTGATAACAAATATACAACTATACAGATTCAATGCATTCCACCTCCTTTCTCAAGCATCTGTGCGAACCTATTAGTAATGAGTAGTGAAACATCTATAAACCTCTCAACACAGTTTGTAATGCAGGTTTCTGTGCGAGAATCCAGTTTCGCTCCAGGCTTGTCCACACATTTGTCCCAGCAAAAGTCGTTGAATTCATGGATCTGGAATTAAGATACGAATGAATAATTAAATCAATTCCAAGAACATATTATAATCAACTAGCTGATGCCCGCGGCTTCACCCGCGTGGATGTCGTTCAAATTATATACTAAAACCTTCCTCTTGAATCACTCTATCTATTAAAAAAAACCGCATCAAAATCCGTTGCGTTAGTTTTAAAGATTTAAGCATACAGACAAACAAACAGACAAAAATAGCGACTTTGTTTTAAACTATGTAAGGAAGGGCGCCGTATCACTGACACTTTGACAGCAACTAACGCAATTAGATGTAGATAGCGGGATCCTTGCATCTTTTACCTTTTCAAGTTTATTGCAGGAGAAAAATAATGATGCAATGGTACAACATTCATTTACCTGTGCATGAAACTGAGCCTTTTGTTTTTCTTGAAGGAGAAAATCTTGTAGTTCCGAGTCTGCGCCCTTAGGGACTGGATAGTCTGACGCGTTCAGGTCACTCATTGTAAGTATTGAAATTCAATTTATGGACTTATTTTATTTTCCAAGTTTTAGTTCAGTAGCTTCAACCTGATTTCGAGGTTAGGATACGCTTCTTACGTTTTGATTCGACTCAATGACCAAAGAGTATGTAATGTTATCAATGACAAGATGAACTTCATTCAAATCTAGCTAGGCAGCTGTAAGGGAAAACTAAACGCATCGTTTTATTTTGGCTCGGAGACAGCGGCTTTTGAGATTAATGATTGAAGTATAGTCCAAGATCCCAGGGCCGCCAGACGTCACGTATTTTCTGACGAAGGAAATGTGGGCGATTGAGTAGTGTTAGTATGAACTAAGAACACACTACTACCAGCTAACTTGCTTGGACGGCCAATTTTCAGGTATCAGGTCATCAAGGTACGTAGGATAATATGACGTCTGGCGGCCCTGGGATCTTACTCTATTAAAAAGTTCGCAATTTCAGCGCTAATATGCCAGTCGCCCCAGTCGGACTGTAAATTATTAATAGGTATAGTTGACGCCACATAAACAGAGCATCATCTGCCTAGCCTTTTCTCAACTATATTGGGGTCGGCTTCTAGTCTAACCGGATGCAGCTGAATACCAGTATTTTACATGGAGCGACTGCCTATCTGACCCCCACAACCCAGTTAATACTAGGTAATCCCTTTGGTAAGACTGGATGTCAGAATTTCAGGTCACTGACTATCTGTAACCTACCGACCTAGGCAAGCACAGCTTTACCTAAAGATCGACCCGAGTGGCAGTTCTTATTAAGCCACGAGCTCCTCGCCACATAAAAAGAGCGCTGGGAGGAAAGCGGGGGGGGGGGGGGGGGATGTTCGCGCATGGGTACACTCGCGCACGAAACTACTAGGCCTAATGTTTTATTTTCGAACTAGCTTTTCGTTTGCGGCTTCGTATATTGCTTATTAGTAGGTTGACGTGTGTGTTGTAAATTTATAGTTCCCGCCCCCCCCCTCCCCCCCCTCCCGGCCCTCTCTCATACCACCAAATAGACCCAAAAATCGCCTACTGCGCAGCTTGACCCCCCAGCGTTCTTTTTATTTGGCGCGAGCTATAGCTACTGTGAATGTGATGATTTTAAAAGCGATAAGTTATGTTTGCCTTTTCTACATTCTATTAGAAAGAAAGAAAGAAAAAATATTTATTGCCGCAGAATTATATACATACAATAAAAAAGATACTATACCTGGCGGAGACGAGACCAGAGGAGAGATGTGATAAACCACCATTATTTACATTTCTCGTCTCCACTTAACGGTTTAGCTGCGAGGAAAAGACTGATTGTCTCATATTTGTTTTTACCAAGCCTGGCGGCTTGCCGTACAGCGTACAGTAAAGAAAGAGAAGTGACCGTCAGAGCGAACGATGGTCACTAAACTGGGCATGAGTAAGCCTGTACGTCACATCTCTGGGAACTGGGCTAGCAAGTAGGTAAGCATCTCAGGCCTCGGCACAGTTTCAGTTTCACATGATACACCCTAGCTCCTGCATTTCCTCTCATGTTCACTTGGCATATCACCCCACGTGTCCGCTTTGGTAGAGTTCAGGTCTATATGTCCAGAAATGAGAGGAAGAAGGCTGGTTTTTGGGAATTTGGAAAGTATTAAAATATTCAAATGAAACGAAGTGCTAGTAACATAATCAATACCCTGTATTGTCTTTGTCATACAACATTTTTAAATATTTATAAATAATTTACAGGGAATGTTTTCCAATAAAATTAAGTAGTTTATCGTTGAGCATTTTACGAGCGTTATCAGCAAATACATATTGGCAGGCGTTCAGGGCTAATCTTGCAGCTTGTGATGAAGTTAGAGAAAATGTGTTGACGCATATTTGGTATTCTCGTGAAAGAGATGTTGAGAAAACACCTTTGTCGTCCGTCTGCAAAAGAAAATCACATAAAAAATATATTTGTTTAAATAATGTAGAGGGAGCAGCAGTGGCCCAGTGGTGGCGGGCCCGACTTACGAACAGTAAGTCGTGGGTTCGAACCCAGGCAGGCGCATTACTTTGTGTAAATTATTTCATCACCGCTGCTCTCAAAACGGTGAATGAAAACATCGTGAGGAAACCGGCATGTTTTAGAACCAAATAATTTGAAGACATGTGACATCTACCAATCCGCACTGGGTCCGCGATTATAGCCCATGCCTCTCCTAGAGAAGAGGCATGAGTCCCAGCAGTGGGAACAGTATAGGCTGATGATGATCATGATGATATGAGGCTATTAATGAATGCATAAACTTTGGGCTGGTCGCAAAAAAGGTATCGGGCGACTATCAATAAATATATCCTATAGGATGATAGCAAAAAGTAAAAACAAAGAGAGAGGAAAGGGGACCAGTCAAGAGTCAGCGGTCAGCGGCTAGAGTACGCATTCTACATATACGGTTAAAAAACGTGAGCTCACAAACAAAACTCTTAATATTTTTATCATGTAGGTACCTACTTATTATACGGAAATGATTTGTATTTTTGAAGTGAGTAGGTACTCTTTAGTAAATACTTTGTTTGTAATGATATAATTCCAGTTGTTGTGAGGAAGTGTGGCAGCGGCACAGTCAGTGAAAGCGTCACTGTGAACTTAGCATCTCAAGTATTAGCATCTCAACAAATAACTTGAGTTCTGCTTGCATCCAGCATAGTTCCATAGTTCCTGATAGTTTATAACGATTGTTCAATTCATTTGCCCTGAAAAATCCTATTTTAAAAATGAGATGCCAACTTCACATATGAAATCGCAGCATCTCATCATATTAAAGGTTTTTCAGGATCAAGGAGTTGTTTTAAACATAGTTCTATACCTCCTGATTGATTGTAACAATAGTTCTGTTCCTTAACCGTCAAAATAGCAATTTTGAAAATGAGATGCTAACTTCCTACATGACGTCATAGCATCTCACAGTATTTTCAGTGTTTTAACACCGAGGAGTTGTATTAAGCATAGTTCTATATACCCTGATTAATTTTAAGCAGTGTTCCGCCAATTTGCCGCCAAAGTCGCGACGCGACGCGAGAATAACCGAAAACCGTGTCAAGTTAGCTTTGGTTACAATTAACTGACAGTTCTGCCCAGCATCTCAGCCTTTTTCATTACCAATGCAATAAATACGTCTACTTCTGTTGTATAACGCTTTCAGGACACAACACACTACAAGTTGTAGCGAAAAACAAAAAACCAAAAAAAAAAATTTGACCGTTTACTGACAGTTCTGCCCAGCATCTCAGCCGTTTTCATTACCTACGCTATAAATACGTCCAATGCTGTAGTACTCCGCTTTCAAAACACACCACACACACATTTTAGCGAGATAAACCAAAAACCGTCTCAGGTTGGCTTTAGTTACAATTAACTGACAGTTCTGCCCAGCATCTCAGGCTTTTTGAATACCAATGTTATAAATACGCCTATTACTGCTAAATAACGCTTTCAGGACACACCACACTGCAAGTTGTAGCGAAAAACAAAAAACCAAAAAAACATTTTTGGCCTTTTACTGACAGTTCTGCCCAGCATCTCAGCCGTTTTCATTACCTACGCTATAAATACGTCCAATGCTGCAGTACTCCGCTTTCAAAACACACCACACTACACATTTTAGCGAGAAAAACCAAAAACCGTGTCAAGTTAGCTTTGGTTACAATTAACTGACAGTTCTGCCCAGCATCTCAGGCTTTTTGAATACCAATGTTATAAATACGCCTACTACTGCTAAATAACGCTTTCAGGACACACCACACTATAAGTTGTAGCGAAAAACAAAAAACCAAAAATACATTTTTGACCGTTTACTGACAGTTCTGGCCAGCATCTCAGCCGTTTTCATTACCTACGCTATAAATACGTCCAATGCTGCAGTACACCGCTGTCAAAACACACCACACTACACATTTTAGCGAGAAAATTCAAAAACCGTGTCAAGTTAGCTTTGGTTACAATTAACTGACAGTTCTGCCCAGCATCTCAGCCTTTTTGAATACCAATGTTATAAATACGCCTACTACTGCTAAATAACGCTTTCAGGACACACCACACTATAAGTTGTAGCGAAAAAGAAAAAACCAAAAATACATTTTTGACCGTTTACTGACAGTTCTGGCCAGCATCTCAGCCGTTTTCATTACCTACGCTATAAATACGTCCAATGCTGCAGTACTCCGCTTTCAAAACACACCACACACACATTTTAGCGAGAAAAACCAAAAACCGTGTCAGGTTGGCTTTAGTTACAATTAACTGACAGTTCTGCCCAGCATCTCAGGCTTTTTGAATACCAATGTTATAAATACGCCTATTACTGCTAAATAACGCTTTCAGGACACACCACACTACAAGTTGTAGCGAAAAACAAAAAACCAAAAATACATTTTTGACCGTTTACTGACAGTTCTGGCCAGCATCTCAGCCGTTTTCATTACCTACGCTATAAATACGTCCAATGCTGCAGTACACCGCTGTCAAAACACACCACACTACACATTTTAGCGAGAAAATTCAAAAACCGTGTCAAGTTAGCTTTGGTTACAATTAACTGACAGTTCTGCCCAGCATCTCAGCCTTTTTGAATACCAATGTTATAAATACGCCTACTACTGCTAAATAACGCTTTCAGGACACACCACACTATAAGTTGTAGCGAAAAAGAAAAAACCAAAAATACATTTTTGACCGTTTACTGACAGTTCTGGCCAGCATCTCAGCCGTTTTCATTACCTACGCTATAAATACGTCCAATGCTGCAGTACACCGCTTTCAAAACACACCACACTACACATTTTAGCGAGAAAAATCAAAAACCGTGTCAAGTTAGCTTTGGTTACAATTAACTGACAGTTCTGCCCAGCATCTCAGCCTTTTTGATTACCAATGTTATAAATATGCCTACTGCTGCTGTATAACGCTTTCAGAACACAGCACACTACAAGTTGTAGCGAAAATAAAAAACCCAGATTAAAAATGTTGACCATTTACTGACAGTTCTGCCCAGCATCTCAGCCGTTTTCATTACCTACGCTATAAGTACGTCCAATGCTGCAGTACTCCGCTTTAAAAACACACCACACTACACATTTTAGCGAGAAAAACCAATAACCGTGTCAGGTTGGCTTTAGTTACAATTAACTGACAGTTCTGCCCAGCATCTCAGCCTTTTTGATTACCAATGTCATAAATACGCCTACTACTGCTGTATAACGCTTTCAGGACACACCACACTACAGGTTTTGACCGTTTGGTCAAAAAATTTTTTTTGGTTTAATGTTTTTCGCTACAACTTGTAGTGTGGTGTGTCCTGAAAGCGTTATACAGCAGTAGTAGGCGTATTTATGACATTGATAATCAAAAAGGCTGAGATGCTGGGCAGAACTGTCAGTAAATGGTCAAAAATAATTATTTGTTTTTTTTTTTATTTTCGCTACAACTTGTAGTGTGGTGTGTCCTGAAAGCGTTATTCAGCAGTAGTAGGCGTATTTATAACATTGGTAATCAAAAAGGCTGAGATGCTGGGCAGAACTGTCAGTAAATGGTCAACTAAAGCCAATCTGACACGGTTTTTGGTTTTTCTCGCTAAAATGTGTAGTGTGGTGTGTTTTGAAAGCGGAGTACTGCAGCATTGGACGTATTTATAGCGTAGGTAATGAAAACGGCTGAGATGCTGGGCAGAACTGTCAGTAAAAGGTCAAAACTTTTTTTTTTGGTTTAATGTTTTTCGCTACAACTTGTAGTGTGGTGTGTTCTGAAAGCGTTATACAGCAGTAGTAGCCGTATTTATTGCATTGGTAATGAAAAAGGCTGAGATGCTGGGCAGAACTGTCAGTTAATTGTAACTAAAGCCAACCTGACACGGTTTTTGGTTTTTCTCGCTAAAATGTGTAGTGTGGTGTGTTTTGAAAGCGGAATACTGCAGTATTGGACGTATTTATAGCGTAGGTAACGAAAACGGCTGAGATGCTGGGCAGAACTGTCAGTAAATGGTCAACATTTTTTATTTGTTTTTTATTTTCGCTACTTCTTGTAGTGTGGTGTGTCCTGAAAGCGTTATACAGCAGTAGTAGGCGTATTTATAACATTGGTAATCAAAAAGGCTGAGATGCTGGGCAGAACTGTCAGTTAATTGTAACTAAAGCCAACCTGACACGGTTTTTGGTTTTTCTCGCTAAAATGTGTAGTGTAGTGTGTTTTGAAAGCGGAGTACTGCAGCATTGGACGTATTTATAGCGTAGGTAATGAAAACGGCTGAGATGCTGGGCAGAACTGTCAGTAAATGGTCAACATTTTTAATCTGGTTTTTTTATTTTCGCTACAACTTGTAGTGTGATGTGTCCTGAAAGCGTTATACAGCAGTAGTAGGCATATTTATAACATTGGTAATAAAAAAGGCTGAGATGCTGGGCAGAACTGTCAGTTAACAGTCAATTTTTTTTTTTTGGTTTTTTGTTTTTCGCTACAACTTGTAGTGTGGTGTGTCCTGAAAGCGTTATACAGCAGTAGTAGGCGTATTTATGACATTGGTAATCAAAAAGGCTGAGATGCTGGGCAGAACTGTCAGTTAATTGTAACTAAAGCCAACCTGACACGGTTTTTGGTTTTTCTCGCTAAAATGTGTAGTGTAGTGTGTTTTGAAAGCGGAATACTGCAGTATTGGACGTATTTATAGCGTAGGTAACGAAAACGGCTGAGATGCTGGGCAGAACTGTCAGTAAATGGTCAACATTTTTTATTTGTTTTTTATTTTCGCTACTTCTTGTAGTGTGGTGTGTCCTGAAAGCGTTATACAGCAGTAGTAGGCGTATTTATAACATTGGTAATCAAAAAGGCTGAGATGCTGGGCAGAACTGTCAGTTAATTGTAACTAAAGCCAACCTGACACGGTTTTTGGTTTTTCTCGCTAAAATGTGTAGTGTAGTGTGTTTTGAAAGCGGAGTACTGCAGCATTGGACGTATTTATAGCGTAGGTAATGAAAACGGCTGAGATGCTGGGCAGAACTGTCAGTAAATGGTCAACATTTTTAATCTGGTTTTTTTATTTTCGCTACAACTTGTAGTGTGCTGTGTCCTGAAAGCGTTATTTAGCAATAGTAGGCGTATTTATAACATTGGTATTCAAAAAGCCTGAGATGCTGGGCAGAACTGTCAGTTAATTGTAACCAAAGCTAACTTGATACGGTTTTTGGTTATTTTCGCGTCACGTCGCGACTTTGGCGGCAAATTGGCGGAACACTGTTTAAAATTAATCAGGGTATATAGAACTATGCTTAATACAACTCCTCGGTGTTAAAACACTGAAAATACTGTGAGATGCTATGACGTCATCATGTAGGAAGTTAGCATCTCATTTTCAAAATTGCTATTTTGACGGTTAGGGAACAGAACTATTGTTACAATCAATCAGGAGGTATAGAACTATGTTTAAAACAACTCCTTGATCCTGAAAAACCTTTAATATGATGAGATGCTGCGATGTCATATGTGAAGTTGGCATCTCATTTTTAAAATAGGATTTTTCAGGGCAAATGAATTGAACAATCGTTATAAACTATCAGGAACTATGGAACTATGCTGGATGCAAGCAGAACTCAAGTTATTTGTTGAGATGCTAATACTTGAGATGCTAAGTTCACAGTGACAGTGAAAGCTCTGTTATTGACTAGCTGTTGCCAGCGGGTTTGCCCGCTACAACTCGAAAATGATCCCACGGGAAGATAAAATCGGGATAAAAACTATCCTATGTGTTAATCCAAGTTATAAACTATCTGTGTACTTACCAAATTTTATCCAAATCCGTTCAGTAGTTTTTGCGTGAAGTAGTAACAAACATACACTCACACACTCACAAACTTTCGCCTTTATAATATTAGTGTGATATTGCAATACTTACGCATATTATAACAGGCACTTCTGCATCATAAAGAAGTTTGAAGTGGTGAGAATCGTAATCTGGTGTTGACTTGGTATTGACATTACTTGTGAGGCAGACTTCTGAAAAAAGTAATAAAAAAATGTAGTTAAAAAACTAAAAAACCCGACTGAAAAAACGGAAAAGCAAAAAACAAGCACATTTTAAATTAAACAAAACTTGTAAGCAGGCGGGGTCCATTCTATTTTCATTTCATAATTTAATATTCAAATGAACCCCGCCTG
This sequence comes from Diarsia mendica, assembly GCA_949316265.1. Lineage (NCBI taxonomy): Eukaryota > Metazoa > Arthropoda > Insecta > Lepidoptera > Noctuidae > Diarsia > Diarsia mendica. The sequence continues at coordinate 18,470,819 of OX438896.1, read as the reverse complement.
CTTCCAAGTTTTGTTTAATTTAAAATGTGCTTGTTTTTTGCTTTTCCGTTTTTTCAGTCGGGTTTTTTAGTTTTTTAACTACATTTTTTTATTTAACACTTTTTAGTCAGTTTTCATTAACTTCGTTATTACTATTATAAGACGGTAGATTTCGATTCGATTTTATATTCATTCCGTACACGTAAAAAAATCCGGTTATAAGTAAGAAATGCGATATTGTTTGTTCTAATAACTTTAAATCGTTATATATCCTAAACGGTTTTATAAAATGAAAAATGATAAAGGAAACCTAATATTCATTTTCAAATACCTATTCAACGATACCCCACTTGATGTGGTGCGTCAAATTTTTTTTTTTCATTTTGACAATATGGCGACTAGTTGTTACTTTAGTGAGTATTGTTTATTGTAATGTTTTTAGTGACACTCGCGAGGTCAAGACGAATCGATTGACGTACGGATCATCAAAATCGGCCAAGGCGTTTGGCCTCTACAGTGCCACATAGGAACAAACATACATACATACATACATAGACTGATAAACACATAACCCTTCTTTGCTTTGCGCAGTCGGGTAAAAAGGCAGGGATGATGAGAATAAAAATATAATTTCATTGCTGCAAGGATCACTCAGATCTCCAATGTTGTTGGAAGAAGTGGCTGTTGGTAACCATTCAACCAAGTATCTTATATTTTTCAATATATTTCTCATTATAGTTTACTGACTGACGTGACTTTAGTTCCAATTTTAGACACACCCAAAAATATCCTTAAGGTTCAGATAAAAAAATTACGAAATAAAAATGATAAACCACTTACCAACAGGTATTTTGAGCTTGCAGAGGGTGGACCATGTTTCCTCAGTTCCACCAAATCTAGGATGGATGCAAGTGCCATGTCCAAGCCTATCTGGTTTAAATTTTAACATTTCAAGTACTTCTTGTGGGTTGCAGACTTCACCACAGTGCAGCGTTACCTGAACAAAATAAGAAAAAAGTTAAGAACTATAATACCTTCCTACAATCAATATAAGGCCACTCAAACACAGCGACTTTTTCTAGCAATGCTGTCTGTCGCGCGTTCGTATCGATACATTCACGATACGGTCGCTAATTGTTTGCCCTCGCTCACAAAACTAAAGCGCGTCAGTAGCGTTGCTATACAAACGCGCGACAGCATCGCGGCAAAAAGTCGCCGTGGGCGAAGGGCCTAGTATAATGTTTGTCTGCCTTTATCACAAATGACTTCCTTTTAATAAAAGTTGGTTAAACACATAGTCATTTGAAAAATGCATAGTTCTTGTGCAAAAGACTATTGTGTAGAAGCTTTAAAATACAATAATGCTTACTTTCAACCCTGCTTCCTTTGCCTGTAACAGTACCGGTACAAAACTCTTGAATTCTCCCGCCATAGGGTCACCACTCAATTCAATACCCACAATCACATCTGGGAACTTTTTGTAACATTCTATCGCAAGCTTTGCTATTTCTTCTCCCTCAGAAACTGGCGATTTTCTATTTATGGAAATGATAAGGCAAGTCCTCATTGAGAGATGTAGAGAAGATTTTCTGGAAAAAAAGTTTCATAAATTCATCATCATCAACATCCTATTAATGCTCCCACTGCTGGGACACAGGCCTCCTCTCTTTGAGAGGGAATGGGCTATAATCTACCACGCGGGCCCAGTGCGGATTGGTAGATGTCACATGTCTTCGATTTTTTGGTTCTAATGGCTCCCAGTCTCCCACACATAAACACGATACGACGTCGCGTCGTACAACGATGCGGCGTCGTTTCACGATACGACGTCGCGTCGTGGAAATCTACGATGAGCATCGTAAAAAAACACGACATCGTAAAGTAATGTGCCACTCACGATTAGTCACGATACACGGCACGATGCCGTCCATACAGAGGAGTGGTGTTACGACGTCGTATCGTGATTCGTGCATCGACACGTTACGACGTCGTGTCGTAGATTTCCACGACGCGACGTCGTGTCGTAGAATTCCACGACGCGACGTCGTATCGTGAAACGACGCCGCATCGTTTTACGACGCGACGTCGTATCGTGTTTATGTGTGGGAGCCCTAAGACATGCTGGTTTCCTCACGATGTTTTCCTTCACCGTTTTGAAAGCAGCGGTGATGAAATAAATTACACAAAGTAATGTGCCTGCCTGGGTGGGTTCGTAAGTCGGGGGCGCCACCACTGGGCCACCGCTGCACTAAAAAAATAAAAAAAATATTACATAAGCAATAATAAATATTATAACAATAGCATATTTGTTGATTACCTTCTGAAAATTTAACAAATTACTCACGAGACAGAAACAATGAGCATGAAGAATTTATGAACTTGAGAACTAATTTTATACTCACTCTATAGCCTGAACAATAGTTTCAATATACTGTAATTTGGTCATGTATGGGGTGTCTTTCGGTGTACTACGGAGTTCAAGGTAACAGCAGCCGTCATCTTGAAACTCTTGCAGCGTCAGACTGGTAGCCAGCTCTAAAGCTTTGGGAGTACTTGTCAGAGAATGTGCGATGTTGAATACTTGGAAACAACTGTGAAAAGAAATACCAGCGCATTAAAGAATGTGATCGCAATATGTGCAAACAAAATGAGGAATGTAAGGCTTGTAGCAAGCGTCTACCCCCATGTTAGAAAGGCACGAGTTTATATAATATATTATGTGGGTACCTACATAATTATATTAAAGTGAACTGACTTCTATCCATCAATTTACTATCAGTATTCAGTTTTATCTGCAGTTAACAATAATCTAAAATGTGAACAATAGTCACTCGGACATCTACATGATGCTGTTTATTTAAATTAGGTACATTTACATGCACAACATATTTCATGAATGAGTCATATTTTTAATTTATACTTTAGGTACACATATTTGCAATGTTAGGACTGAAGGAAAATATTCAGAGCAGACAGCTAACCTTGATTAATCAAAGACGTATATTAAGAAGAATAAAATTGATTGGATCTGATTTTATGTGCAGTCGGTGAGTCCATTACGCAGACTGATGTAAGCTGGAACGGGTACCTCAATTTATGACACTGTGATTGAACATAGATTAGGTAATCAAAGTTCTATCTGCAGTAGAATTAGTAGCTAGTATATTCATATGGTGCAGTGTTTCAGGGGTGGTGGAGAATGTTAAAATAATACTTACTCCTCAGACCAAGAAAAAAAGAAAGACGGCGCGCCGCGAACACCAACAGTGAAGCCACAAAACCACACGCCTATAGCAAGTAAGTAAACATACAAGCTCACGCACACACCTACACTAAAACCACACGCATTTCTCCTAGTACGTCACGACTTCACGAGACATTGTCTACACACATAGATAAAAAGTTGGCTTCACTTTTGATGTTCGTGGCGCGTCGTCTTCCTTTTTTTGTTGGTCTGAGACTTACTCTGACAAGTTCCTGGTGTCACCGGCGCCGATTTGAAATTCATCAAAGAAAGCGTTCGTTTTGTCTTCGAGGCCAGAATCCGCGTGATATCTCTTTAGTTCTAGCATTGTAGCTCGGCTCAAAGAACCATTCAAATGAGCATGTAACTCCTAGAAATGAACGAATACAAATTAATTAAAAATAATTAAATAAACATATTTTTTCAAACACTACAATACGCGGTATACTTACAACTTTTGGCAATTCTACAAAGAAAGTATCGGAATTCATGGTGCGTTTCTAAATAAAACAACTAGCAGTATCTTTCAAAACTTTCCGATTGCAGTAAAATTCTCAATCACTTGAGATTGACCACCAAACCTCTTCAAAACACGGAAAACTGTCAGTGAGTGAAGAATAACATCATAGTTATCTTTGGAAATCACATGAACCAATCACGTTAAAGTACGTTATCAATATGGTGCTGCATTGGTTGGAGTTATTATTTGTTTATGTCACCTGGCCAATTAAAACGCATTTCGTATTAAAAAAAAAAAAACATGGACAGAAAAAATAAATCAGTTCTACAAAGACACTTACTCAAATCTTGATTTTTTTTTATTAATGTGAAAAATGGAAATGATATAAATGTCAAATGTTATCACTGAATTCACAATTCACTGATAGCATAGCGCTTTTTTGCTGTTTATTTTGAAACTGTTGTTGCTATAAGTATAGTGTGTGTGTAGTATAGTGTAGTTTTTTGCTGCTCTTTGCGGTGCTGGTTACTTTTGGACTTCATGTTACTATTAAAATATGTTTAAATTATTAGTTATATTGTTTTGTTCAGGTTTTAATTATTATGTAGTGGAAAGCGAACCGAATGTCCCTATAGTGATTACGACATGGTGGTTCTCAAACTCTACCGTAAAAGGTAAACAACCTTTATTCATAAAATATGTACACTATTCAAATATCCTACATTATGCATGCTTAAAAGCGTTTGTGGGAATTTGAGGTTTTGCTAAGAGGAAATGTTAGTCTTTATCCTTTTTTCCTTACAATACAAATAGTTTGCCTGTAAATTGTTTTATAATTTTTTTTTTCATCACCATTCCTTTACCCCAATCATATAATAAATTTTATAATCAAATATTTGGGTTTAACAAAGTATATATTCTGTACATCTCAGGAATATATAATTTTATCTCTAATAAATTTGGTTTCAGCTTGGGAGGTTCTTAAAGAAGGAGGTACAGCTTTAGATGCCGTAGAACAAGGTGCTTCAGTATGTGAAGTTCAGCAATGTGATGGCACAGTAGGATATGGAGGAAGCCCTGATGAGAACAGTGAGACAACGCTGGATGCCCTTATTATGGATGGGTAAACCCAATCATCATTATCTTGCCGTTATCTCAATTCATTTGGGGTACGCAGCATGTCTTCTTCTATATTCCTCTATTACTCGCCAGCACTCCAGACACCTCCTGTGTTTGATTTGCTGACAAGTCAATGAGAGTTCTGCCATACCAAACCAATTATGAAATAATATTAAATAACTAACTGCTAACTCTATATTCATAGTACTTTATAACAAAATAAACAAGTCTGCAAAATGATAACACAATACACTCGTATTTTTAATAACAAATGTGCTTAGAATGTCTCATAAAAATAACATGTAAAATATGTTGATAAGTAAGTACCTATTCAGTTGTTGTTGTTGCTATGGTTTAGTACTTATTTTATAAAAGTTATTGTAATATCTGTGCATTCCAAGTAGCAGTCGGCCAGGATCTTTCTTTTCACCATGCAGAACCTTCCTGTTACAGTATTTCTGATCATTTCTTTCTAAAAACCTCACTTTTACTAAAAATTCTTTCTAATTTTTCAGGAAAACAATGAATGTGGGTGCAGTTGGAGCCCTCCGCAGGATAAAAAGCGCCATATCAGTAGCCCGCCATGTCCTAGAGCACACAAAACATTCGTTCCTTGCTGGTGAACTGGCGACACAGTTTGCTGTCCAGATGGGCTTCCAAGAAGAATCACTCTCTACTATTAATTCTAAACAACTGTGGTTAAAATGGCACAATCAGAATCACTGTCAACCCAACTTTTGGACGGTAAGGTATTCAAAAATATTGTTGTATACCCTTTTCATACTAAAATTGTACACCGAAATATTATTTAATTTTCAGACTATTGATGACTTATTTTCACCATTTCATTGATTTTCAAGTACCCACTTAACTACACATAACAGCATTATATTTATCTAATCACAGGGTGTCAAGCCTGATCCAAGCAAATACTGTGGCCCTTATCGTCATGTAGAGAGGAACATAGATAGACATCCTGAAGTACAGATGATAGTGGATAAATATAATCATGATACCATTGGAATGGTAGCCGTAGACGGGAATGGCGATGTTGCAGCCGGCACTTCAACTAATGGCGCTAAATATAAAATACCTGGGTATAAAACAATTACAGTTTAATTTTTAGCTATTCATTTAGTTACCTACGCAATTATGAACAGTTAACATCGACTAATTTGACGGCATGGTTGGCGCAGTGGCTGAGAGATTGACCCTGCGCTGCGTATCGCGGGTTCGATCCCTGCATGGAACTAATATTTGTATGGCGTATGTACAAATATGTAGGTAGTTGATTCGGGTCTGGAGGTTTGTTTATGTAATTTTAAATGTTTGTACGCGCACCCACCATATGATGATACAGGGAGAAATTCCTAGTGTGGGGCAAAGTTTAAGAAAAAAGAACTCCTTCCCAACTGTCAAAAATATAACAGCCTTAGCATAAATTATACCAAACTTTTATTATTCTTTATTTGAATCTTATTCATATTTTTATGTGATTTAAACAGGAGAGTTGGCGACTCTCCGATTCCCGGGGCGGGCGCATACGCAGACAATGAAGTAGGAGGTGCTGCGGCTACCGGCGATGGTGACATAATGCTCCGCTTTTTGCCGAGGTAAGGCGACCTTTAAATTGCAGAACCGAGTCTATCAAAGGCAGAGGCTAACGTCCACAGAGAACCGAGATTTTATTATAATTTAGGGATTAGAGGTAAGTCCAACTCCGCGAAGAAAGGGAGAAACATCAAATGTAGCCCTCTGGAGGTTTTGGAATGGAACTAATGCTTACATTTTTACTTTACTTAGATTACGTATTCACACGCACACACACTTACGTACATTGCCTACACTTACTACCTACTTGGCAGCCTAGATATTTTTAAGGTAGTAAAAGGTATGTGAATTACCTCCGTATTCACGTGCAGTTAGGTAGAAACGCGAAAAAGTAATTCACATTATTGCCTAGGTTCAATAGTGGACGGTGATGGGGTTGAGTTGTCGTTAACGGTTTTTTTTTTAAGAAAGCAAATCTAAATCTTGTTTATATTTTTCAGCTTTTTGGCAGTAGAAGAAATGCGCCGAGGAGCTTCCCCTACGGATGCTGCGCAAACGGCAATCAATAGAATAGCAGCGCATTACCCAGACTTCATGGGAGCTGTAATAGCTTTAACAAAAACAGGGCATTATGGAGCTGCATGTCATGGAATCCCATCATTTCCATTTGTCGTTCAAGATAAAACTCAAAAAAAGTTTGATGTTGTTACTATTATATGTTGATATTAATGAATATATTGTGTTTGTTGCAAGGCTCGGAAATCGGTTAAAATTCTTAACCGGTTACGGTCATTGACCCCAAACCGAAATCGATTTAGGTTAAAGATTAACCTAAATCGATTTCGGAAGAACCGGTTTTTTCTGAATTTAGTTTTTGATTATGGAAATTAACCGGTTAAAACCAAGTTTGATAGGGTCCCCGGGCGCCGCCAAGTCGAAAGCGAAACATGAATCTACCCACACCATTCATGTTCTCCGGTTATATTTTACCGATAATGTCACTGTAACTCTTCGATCAATAATAGTACTAGATTAAGCATCAGGAACAAAACTAAGTCGCTCAAGTGGCCACGTTTGCACACACTTAAACATCTACATAACATCTTAGAAAAAAGTTCAATATTATTAACAACTTCAGATAGGGTAGCCCGCGAAATTCAAATTTTCATACGTTTTTAGCGATTTGCAGGCCAGTGCTAGGTTGTATGTTAGTGAAAATATGATTCGCGGCTGTAAGACGTATGCAGTTACAGAATTATAATCATCAAAATTATTTTTGATAAATCGCTAAAAACGTAAGAAAATTTGAATTTCGCGGGCTACCCTGGAACATCCACCTTAAACACAACGTTTAATTATCATTGTAAAGTATATTTATTTAAGCCCTTTCATCGGAGAAAGATTAGAAGCAAAACATTTTAAATGTCGCTACAAAATAAAAAGTCATCAGTACAAACATATTTATTCTAAAATGAAACTTAATCTCTAAGCAATACGGTTAAAAGCATTTTGTGTACACAATGTCGAATGGCTTATTCTATTGCGGAACTAGCGGTCGCTGTTCAAGAACATGATACAATAGTTGGTGCGTTGTAGCAAACATTGGCCAAACAATTATAATATTCGCTGATTTAATTATATTTACAGTTTAATTGTTTTAATATTATGAAAAAGCACATAATAATATTAAACTACCGAAAACAAAATATTCCTTTCAAAACCTTGGTGTTACAGTGGTACACAGTTTTTGAACGCATATGTACTGCGGCATTTTGACGTCTTATTGTTGGCTATGATTGGACCATACCCTAATTATTTGAAATAAGACCACAAATACTTTTGTGGTCTTAAGTTTCGGGCCGTTTTTGAAGTGCTTATCGGGAATCCAGTACATTATTGATCGAAGCTGTAACTTGTAAGAAGTGTTAAAAATGTAGACGAAAAAAATAACGAATTACTGAATTAACCGGTTAATTACGGTCTTAAAATCGTTTGTGGTTATGTCACCGGTAACCTTTATCATTTGGGTTACAAAAAACACCCGGACACACAACACACTTGTTTAACCGTTAAATGGAGGAACGATATATTTACCGGTATTTAACCCAAATTAACCGCACTTTTTAAACCGGTTCCGAGCGCTGGTTTGTTGTAAATAATATTGTATTACGTCGAAATTATACAGGAATATTTTGCTCTTTATTTATTTACTTTTGCTCAGTGGTGCACAAAAACTCTGACGAGATAATTATATAAATAATACTAACATTCAAGTTACAAGGGATCATCGGACAAAATGAAACGCTGTCGAATCAAAAATCGGACAAAATAGAAGCAAATCTCCCAGCCTTATTATACTGCTTACATCTTCCTAGACATAAATACACCCCGATAATCTTCATCAAAAACATAAGGCAAAAAACTAGGTGCCAAGTAAAAAAAAAAATTTAACCATAAACAACACACACTGGTCAAAACCCATGAAGTTATAGATAAATATGGAGACCACACTTCGAATACCTACTTGAAGCAAAACTTATGCATCGCTATCTCGCTCTCTGTGGGCTGACCCTCTCTTTCTAAGTAGGGTAACCTTTATTTTATTTTACCTAGGACATTACGTAGTTCCTTTTCATAACTTGTGTTTGATTAAATTAATATATCCACATCTCTGTTCACTTCTAGATTGATGAAAGATGCCAATGATAAATTACGAAAGAAGCTGTTTGCTTACAGTGTGAAAGTTCCTGATTTTTTTTTGGCAGTTTGTCATTTTCAATCACGCAAAAAAGTCTTACGTAATTTCGCACAGAAATAGAATATAGACCATGGCCAGTATAAAACTTTAGTTCCTGTAGCAATACGAAATTAATGATCTTCTATCTATCTATATAAATAAAAAGAGAAGTCCTGACAGACTGACTCATCAACGCCCAGCCCAAACCCTTGGACCTAGAAAGCTGAAATTTTGCACAGACGTTCCCTTTATAATCTAGACAAGGAATAAGGAAGGATTTTTTGAAATTCAACCCCTAAGGGAGTTAAATAGGGGATGAAAGTTTGTATGGAAAATCGCCATTTTCACGTGGGCGAAGCCGCTGGCAAAAGCTAGTAAATCATAATGACAGAAGAGGTGGTGACACGACCACGGTGGTTGCCTACCGCAAGGGCTGGTGGGGTGGCTCAAGATAATGAATCTGGAAGGATTTGGGAGAGATTTTTGCCCAGTACAACTCTAAATTATGAAAAATCATGAAATCACAAAAAAGAAATTAGATGTTTCTTTTTTTTATTTTGTAGACTAATGAAAATGATACATCTAAGATGTTTTTTTTTAAAGATTTCTGGGTAAGTCAGTGTTAAGGTTTTTTACCACAGTGGAATTTTTAATATTATGTATTTTCATCTAAATACGGGGCTATGTATAAAACCTCAAAAAGAAACAAAAACACTTTCTAAATTAAAATCATTTTATTATATTACGAAGACATGTCCTGATTTTCTTAGTCTGTCGTAAAACTCTTTGCATAAGAATCTTAGATTTCTTCTGCAGTATTTTTTCTTCAGTTGATTTTATTTACACCTGTACGCCCCTATCAATCTTCGTAGAGACCTGGGCTTCGCTGTTGACCTAAAACCAGAAGAGTGTGAAATCAGAACATAATTTTTTATTATTCATTACATTGACTGTATTATTTAAATAGTAATTGGCAATTTGACTACTGTTAAAAATTCACGAAAATGTTATGTTATTCCAAAGAACTAACAGAAATAACACGGTGTGTGAAAAAAGTAATAAAATGTAATAAAGCGAGTATGATAATGACTATATAATTAATGAAGGTCCCACGGAAAGTCCCAGATATATCCCCAATATGGTCACACTACTTCAGTATGACTCCTTAAAAACAAAAACAAATAAAATTGCAGAAAGTCCATGAAATTCAATGTAAAACTGTTTGGTCTTTACATAGTTATCTAAGTTATCATTGACTAAATCATAGGTCAAGCTTTTATGAAGTAATTAATTGAAAATACAAAGAAATATGCAGAAATATGTTTACAATTATTCAGTGTCAAAAATCCCGATTTAAACACTTACGCGTGAAATCTTATATCACCTCCTGGACACCACGTACTACCACAACCACGCACTACACAAGTTTGCACCATTTTCTCAATTATAACTTTGATTAAAGGCAAATATCTCAAACGAAACTATGAACCGCAAAGTAAACAACCGCCATATTGGTACGATTTATGTTGACATGTGGGGCCAATGTTGCCACATTACCACATCCTTAGGAAATGGGAAAATAATTCATTGATTCGCCAACCTTGTCAAGCATTCGTGACATACTATTTTGGAATTTTAATTTCAGTAATCTTAGTTTAGCTTTTTATTTATTAGCACATTATTTGACAGTATTTAACTTCTGATTACATTTGTGTGGTGACTCTTTTTAAAAATGAATAAGGAGATTTTAATAACGAGAAAGCAATACTATCGTCCACCTTAGAAAGAGAGGTAAGCCCACAGAGAGTGAGATAGAGAATCGTAGGTATTTGACTCAAACTTTTGTTCTAAGTGTGGCCTCCATATTTATCTATTTCTTCATGTCAAAACCAAAGTCAGAAACGCAAGTTCTTCGGCCATTTTGTGTTTGACTGTCTCACTGCGCTCACAGTTCAACGTAAGTTTATTTTAACTATTTATTTCACGAATATTTATATTATTTGTTGTTCTATTATCGTGTATTAATTAATTTATCATCACTTCAATGAATATTTCAATTATAATTTCGGTTTTATGGTGTGCAGTTTTTTTTAGTGATCGAAACCCCCACGTGGTGTTGGTTTCAATTTCCATGATGAGAGCTAAACCCTAATTCATTCGTGGTATCTACCATAGTGTTTACACGATGATGGCCTTAACGCGTCTGATTTTCACTAAACAACTGTTAAATTTGTGTAAATATAGACCACGCGACTAATATTCTAACCTTATCAACAGAATGGCGGACGCAGCTCCAGCCGGTGGACGTGGCGGTTTTCGCGGTGGCTTTGGGTCTCGTGGTGGCGATAGAGGCCGTGGTGGTCCTCGTGGCCGTGGACGCGGTCGTGGTCGCGGCCGTGGACGCGGCAAGGAAGACCAGAAGGAGTGGGTGCCCGTAACCAAGCTCGGCCGTTTAGTACGGGAGGGAAAGATCGACAAACTCGAGAGCATCTACCTGTTCTCTCTGCCCATCAAAGAGTTCGAGATCATCGACTTCTTCCTTGGCCCCTCTCTCAACGATGAGGTCCTCAAGATCATGCCCGTACAGAAGCAGACCCGTGCCGGTCAGCGTACGCGTTTCAAGGCCTTCGTGGCGATCGGAGACAACAACGGACATATTGGTCTGGGTGTAAAGTGCAGCAAGGAAGTCGCCACCGCTATCCGTGGTGCCATCATCCTTGCCAAGCTGTCTGTCCTGCCAGTCCGTAGAGGTTACTGGGGTAACAAGATTGGCAAGCCCCACACAGTTCCCTGCAAGGTATGTATATTTTTTTTGAAGCTAGCTCTAGTCTTTTTTCTTTTGTATTTCAATGATGATACTGATAATCATTTCATTCGTGGTATCCCCTGAGGTTTTCCAATGAAGTTTGTTAACGCGTCTGATTACACTTTCCCAAAGTGATTTTAGAATAACATTATGACATGGATTTCAAATATTTTCTATCTTCTATTTTCAGGTCACCGGAAAGTGTGGTTCTGTCACCGTGAGGTTGATCCCTGCTCCTCGTGGTACCGGTATTGTGTCAGCTCCAGTCCCCAAGAAGCTGCTTCAGATGGCTGGTGTCCAGGACTGCTACACCTCAGCTCGTGGCTCCACTGGCACCCTTGGAAACTTCGCTAAGGCCACTTATGCGGCTATTGCCAAGACCTATGCCTACCTCACACCTGACTTGTGGAGGGACATCCCACTGACCAAGTCACCCTACTCTGAGTTCAAAGCCTAGAGAGAGACAACTTTGTTTAACTGAAATAAATTTGATTTGACCATCTTATTTCTGGCATTTTATTTTTCATCACTAGCATTTGTTCATTTTATTTGTATGGGTGAGGCCAAACGAGCGTAATTTTGTGAGTCCTGAGTAGCAGAATCTCGGTCGCTTTCATAGTCATTTGCGACGTAAAAAAATGAGTGCATTGTTGTACCAGAACAGGAAATTACGCGACTCACAACTTAAAAATGTACGCTCGTCTGGCATCAGCCGTCAGCCTATGTAGTTCCTTTCAGTTTCTGAATTAGACATTAGTGTCGTACATTTATTTTGTGCTATTCTCTGGGGGAGAGATGTTTCTCCAAACTTATATGGGGTTTCCATTTTGACATTATTATTCTGGTAGCAGATCAGAATCTAGAGAAACCTAATCAAACTGATGTGGACTGAGGCAACATGATAAACTATATTATATTATGTTGCCTAGTTGATCCTTCAGATGTACCTATTACATATGGGGAGATTATTGAGACGTGAATTGACACAAGTGTGGGTTGGAGTGTAGCCTTTTTTTTTTTTTTTTTGGTGGGTGGAAAATCATCGAATGACCCCCCCCGCTCTTGGGCAGAGCGAAGGGGAGTGTCAGACTTCTACTGACTAAAAACCGAACCCATGTTCCTACTTTGCCCTTGTGCCGAGGCCACGTAATCTAGTACAAAATACCGCGGCCCCGACGGGCGTCGGCCCTTGCGGACCCCTCCTTGCTGACATCTCTTTGAGGCGCGCGTGGAACACGAACGCGCCGCCGACACGGTCTGTTGCCGTCATGACGACGGCCGGACGGCGAGCTAGCCCATTACTCACCGTCCACAGGCCCGCGTCTACGGTGGCCGGAAGCCATCACGTGGCCCCCGACGCCCGGAGCGCCTTCCGCGCCTTCCGCGGCGGCTGGGACGTTGAGAGGTTCTCTCCCTCTCTCGTTCCGCCACCTCCTTCGCTAGCATCACTGCTTCGCAGAAGGAGGCGACGGCGTCCCATTCCTCCTCGCCCCGGACCATGGCTTGCACCAGGGCCGGACGCGAGAGGTCGCCGCCGCCGATCGCCGCTACGAGAACACGGCGGGGCTCCGCCCAAGCAGGGCACACCTCCACAGTGTGCTCCACCGTGTCCTCCGGTCGATCCTCGCAGTGGAAGCATCCGGGCGTTTCCTCCCGCCTGATTCGGTGCAGGTACCTCCCGAAACATCCGTGTCCGGTGAGGACCTGCGTCAGACGGAAGGTGAGGGCGCCGTGGCTCCTCTCTAGCCACTCCTCAAAGAGGGGACTTACCGCCACTATCGTGGCGTGCCCTGCACGGGGTTGCGACAGTCGCTGTCTCCATGCCGCCATGAGATCGCACCGGAGGTCTGTCCGCCGCGCAGCAATGTGCCGCGGCAGCAGAGTGACCCCCCGGTGTAGCGCCTCCGCGCGCCACTCATGTAGGCGCGCGAGGACTATCGCCTCCAGATCCCACGGCGGCAATCCGGCAAGGAGATTCGCCGCCTCGCGGGAGATCGTGCGGTACCCGCGGACTAGTCTTACGGCCATGACCTTTTGGGGCGCGTTCAGGTAGTGGACGGCCCGCTTCTTCACGGCACGCGCCCACACCGGGGCCCCGTAAAGGCCCCTAAGACGACCCACTGACCCAAGTGTGACATGTGCATCCCAGAGTAAAGGGTAGAGGTCCATCAAAGTGGAATGTGGAGATGGTGGTACTTAGCGCCAGGGTGAGGTTCACATTCTTCATACTGCCTGGACTAGAGAGACATGTACAGGCTTACTCGCGCGCCCAATACTGCGCTATCCAACACAATGGACGGCTGCATGCCTCATGATTCTTCTCTCTAATGTACACTGCTCTGCTACCAGGCTGGCTGCAGAGTAGGGAGGCTGGCTCAACCGTCTCTACTAAAGCCAAGAGAGTAACTTAACGAAATTCTATAGGTGGTTTACAACGCATCATCTTTGTGTCATACTCTCGTCTGCTTTGGTGGAGTTCAGGTGTTGGAGAATGTTACACATAGTGTTTCTTTCTACGCAAAAGCATGGTGTTAAAGCATCTCCATGCTGTAACACCATGTCTGTTTCTCTAAAATGTTGGGCAGTAATAAAACAATACTTTACATTTTGCTAAAATCTTTTACTTCTTTTTCAAATAAGTCTATTGTGTGATCACATACTTTTTCCAAGTCATTCAAACCTCTTTTCAGTATTTCTAGGGCTGGTGTTTCTCTTGATTGTATCCTGAAGTGCATTTTTGATTCAGCTGGGTGTGGTACCGTGTAGCCGCAGAAATCTACATCTTCACTGTAAAGAAAGTTACTCAAATTAGTTCAATTTACAGATGAGACAACATTGCCAGCTAGAGCTCAAGCTTAACTTGTTTGAGCCTTATCTTCACCATATTGGAGTTTGGGAAGAGGTTGAGCAGGTGAAAATAGGATAGTAACATGGGCTTATAAAAATACTCACTATCTGTTGATAATACATTTTAAAGCATTTCCTAATGTGTGACTTTCGTTTTGAAATACATAGGTTCTGCATGTTGGGCCAGAGTCCTCGTCACCGGGCAGCTGAAATATAAAAAAGTATTGTTGTTTATTCTGTAGAGGTTATGTTGTATGTTGTCATGTGGTGTAGTTAGAAAAGTTTCTAATTGTATGCCATCACATTCACATTGAAATGAAGCGTTCAGCTTAGAGTAACAAAACTTCATCAAATGACAATTTACCTCGGATATCTTCATTATTGCTAATTTCTTCAAGTCAATTTGGGTTTTCCCTGAAAATGTCTAAATGTGAACTACGTAAAGTCGGTCGCAGTGAACGAAAAGTGATTAATAGCTTCAGTCAGAGTTACTTAATTAATACATCCAATAATGCTTAAAACGACCCTGTGATCCACATTTATTTAAATGGTTCTTCGCAAATTCATGAAATACTTTTTATGATCAATGTTTACAAAACATTTGACATTGACAGTCTATTCTATTCTATTTTTGTTGATGGCAAGCAAAGCCGATGTCGACCATTCTGCCAATGTCAAAAGTGAATTGGAACGGCAAGTGTGCATTAAAAAAAAAAAAAAAAAGAAAAAAAAAAGACAGAAAAGAGGAAATAAAAAAGTCTTCGACGATACATTGATTTTTATGTAGAACTTGTGGGGTTAGTACTGGACTGAAACAAACAGAAAAAAAATTACATAAATACCTAGTTTTTATGTGTTAAAACATTAAAAATATACATAAACCACATCCACACACAGTTTAGAAATATTATTATAATTTTATATTATTGTGACGGATGAAGATCATCAACGCCACAAGCAGTTCAGGAGAGGAATATGTTAAAAGGGAGGGAAAGTTAATGGGAAGAGGGATTTTAAATTTACGGAGATGGCTATACAAATCTAGAGGTGGTATATTGTTAGAGCATTCGAAAAAAATGTGATCTAGGGTGCCCTCTTCCAGCCCGCACTCGCAGAGAGATGAGTCGAAGAGAGAGGACATGAATTTTGTGTAAAAAGACAGGAGTGCAGCAAAAACCTAAACGGATTCTACATAGGACAGAAATAACGGTTTTCGATACCTTTTTGTGACAGAAAAACCACGGTTTAGGTTTTACGGTCGGTTGCACTGCGTGGAAAAACTTGCCTTTCTTTTTGCTGGACATATTCCACTGTTCCTGCCAGGAACGTTGCAGATTCAGTTTTGGAGGAGACAAAAGGTCGTAACCCTGATGGGTATTGTGCGTGAGCTCTGACGATAAAGATGAACAAGCATCTTTAGCCAAAGCATCAACACATTCGTTACCCTTAATGCCACAATGGCTAGGTATCCAAACTAACTGAACATCTTTTTGTTTACTAGCGCAAGAATATAAAGACTTTTTAATTTTTAAAATAAGGGTACTGTGCAATTTACTCTTAAAAAGATTCTGAACTAGGGCTTGTAAACAGCTAAGGGAGTCTGTAAAAATAACGGCTTTATGAATATTGTGGTGTGACTCTATAAAAAGACAAGCTTCCAGTATAGCCACACACTCACCAGTGAATACAGAAGACTCCATAGGGCACTTAAACTGTAAGATAATTTTGGAGCTTTGGTAATAGACCGCAGCGCCAGTGTGGTCAAGATCTGTGAGTTTCGAAGCATCTGTAAAAAATAATTGAAAACCATTCCATCTCTCGCCCACCACCGCATTGAAGGTCAAATTCGCTGCTGGGGATTTTTTGAATATGCCAATATCAAAGAGAATTTTTGGAACATAGGTTAAAATTTCATAAGGAAAATCAAAAAGGGGTAATCTGGGATACTGGACGATCGAGTTCTCTAAATTTAGAATTAGCCTGAAGGATTTTAGGATTAAAGGAATTTCTTTATTTTTCCAGTAATTTGAGCTTCTGCATAGGGCATCTAACTCTTTCAATCTGCCTATAAGAGGATGGGTGGATCTACATATTAGTCTAGAAACGAAGCGAGAGGCCAGATATTGACGTCTAAGGGTCAGAGGAGGTTCAGCACATTCGACCTGCAATGCGTTAACGGGAGAGGACTTCATACAACCAGAGATGATTCGAAGGCACTTAGACTGAACTCTATCCAGTCCAGCCAAAGCTCCTTTGTTGCAAGGAATCAGAAGGTATGTTCCATAATCTAACACACTGCGAACTAAGGCATTATAAACTAATTTCATGGTGTAGGGGTGTGCACCCCACCATACACCTGCAAGACATTTTAAAATTGAAATAATTTTTTCACATTTTTGTATAAGAAAATTTATGTGATGTTTACCAGTTAATTTAGAATCTAAAATAACACCTAAAAACTTAGTTTTATTAACTATAGGAATATTGTGGCCTAAAATGTTTATTGAAATATGAGGAATGAGTCTTTTACGAGAAAAAATAACTGCCGAGCTTTTTGGTGCAGATAATGACAGTCCATGGCCTAAAAGCCAGTGGTTCAAAGAATCCAGAGAGAGGTTTAAAGATGACGCCGCGTCAACTACAGAGGGATCTGTCACATACAAAACAATGTCATCGGCGTATTGTAACATCTGACAATTATTATTTAAGCAGGACCCAATATCAGCCGTGTATAAATTGTAGAGTATGGGACTAAGGACATAGCCTTGTGGGAGTCCCTTCCATGTCTGCCTTTTATCAAACTCCTCACCCTGGACTCTCAGAACCACTGAGCGAGATAGTAGTAGTTCACATATGCATTGTATCATCTTAGCCGGAAGACTCAGCTGTTGCAATTTTTGCCTGAGTACGGGAAGAAGTACATTATCATATGCAGAAGAGATATCGAGGAAAGTAGCAACAACGGATTCGTTTCTAGAAAATGCTAAGTGTATATCCGTCACTAAAGTACCAACACTATCCATTGTACTAAGCCCTTTCCTAAAACCAAATTGATGGTTCGGCAGTAAGTCTCTCGATTCGACTATCCACTCAAGACGATTTTTAATGAGGTGCTCCAGTAGTTTGGCTAGGACTGAAGATAAGGCAATTGGTCTAAGGCCATTCGGATCATCTGCATGTTTGCCTGGTTTCAACAAAGGTATAATAACCTGTAATTTCCATTGGTCTGGGACCCAACCATTAATGTAGCAAAAGTTCAAAATATTTAAAAAGTAGATTTTAGCCTTTTCGCCAGAATGGGTTATAAAAGAGTAAGGTACACCATCAATTCCAGGAGCTGAGTCCCGTACATGTTTGAGTACCACATTCAATTCCTCCAAAGTAAATGGCGCATCGAAAGGGTCCTCTGATATGTTAAGCAGGGGAGTATTTTGGCATTCCGCTGAGAGTGGAACATACGATGGTGCTATTTTGTCAAAAAAATGTTCAGCTGTTTCCCTAGTAATTGGTGAAGAGATTGTTGGGGAACATCCACGTCTAAACCTATTTATATTTTTCCAGACAGCTGAAATTGGAGTGGAGGGTGATAACGAGGAGCAGAATTTTACCCAACCCATACGTTTCTTTTTACGGAGAAAGCGTTTGGTTCTGGCATTTTGCTGACAGTATGCCAGCAGGTTTTGTGTGCTCATATCTGCATTGTAACACACCTCGGCCTCATTCCTAACCTTGACTGCCGCAGTACATTCAGGATCCCACCACGGGGGTGAAGGTATTTTATTTCGGGCACTGTTTTTTAGTGGAAAGCAGGAATCTGCACTGGAGGTAATAGCTGTCACAAAACCCTCATAACAGCTCTTGGCATGGCAGTGACCAGAAGGATGTGATAAATTTGAATTTAAATTTGGAAGAGAATCAATTTTATCCTCCAATAATGACACAAATTTTGTCCAGTCTGGTTTGGACAGGTTATATTTCAAAAGTGGAGGGGAAGATTTTTCTAAATAAGATTTATTAACCAGAGATATGACTATAGGGTAGTGATCACTACCATGCGACAAGGTTGTGCATTCCCAGTGAGTTGATGCTGCTAACTCAACTGAACAAAAGGTAAGATCCACGCAACTCTTTTGCTGTCCTGGGAGAGATCGTCGTGTCGAGCAGCCGTCGTTTAAGACGCAGAGATCCAAATCATCCAGAAGATCGACTAGTGCTACACCGAAGGCATCACAGCGTTCAGACCCCCATCTATAATGGTGGCAGTTAAAGTCGCCCATGACCAGTATCGGACCATGAACATTCGCGAAAATATCTTTAAGAATGTTTAAAAATTCTAGTCGAGGGTGTGCAATATAAACGGAAAGAACTGTGATGCCCTCCACCCTTCCTGCGGCAATACTCATATCACCTGTAAGTGGCGGTAAAGTAAAGGGTAGAAGTGGGACCCGGTTGTTGACTAGGAGAGCAGACCCTCCATAGCCATCTGATCTGTCACATCTGACAGTGTTAAAATGTGGCATACGGAAGCTAAGACTTGGAGTAAGCCAAGTCTCAGCTATAGAACAAGCTAAGGGCTTGTATTTATTTAGAAGGAATATGAGGTCGTGCTTTTTATGCCACACGCTCCTCACGTTCCACTGAAGGAATACTTGGCGAGACGCCATTTCTGATATCTAAAAGAAGAGTTATAAGTTGGTTGGCAACGTTGGACGGTGATTGAGTATTAGTAGAAGAAGAAGAAGTAATGATAGGTATGAGTTTTATAAGTATATCGATAATAGAAGAAGTATTTTCGGAAGATATATTATTATGATTGAGACCACAGCCATTAGGCTGGGAAGTGTGAGGGGAATTAATTATTTGTTGATGAGAAGCTTTGTCATAAGACGGGGAGAGAGGGGCATGGGATTTAGGCTTTAGGGTTACTGTCTTGCGGTAGGACTGAGAAATCGGGGTTTTAGCAATGTTGGCGTAATTGCGGGAAGCTGTTGGTATAGATTTGCTAGCCTCAGCATAAGAAATAGATTTCTCAGCCATAACAGTTTTAATGGCTTTCTGTCTACCATGCTCGGGGCATGACCTGCTATTAGCAAAATGATTCCCCGAACACAGAATACAGAAGGCCTCGCCCTCAGAAATGTTGCAACCATCACCTGGGTGATCGTGGCCACACTTGCTGCAGCGTGGTTTTGACCTGCATACGTTAGCCACATGGCCAAATCTGCAGCATTTGCGACATTGGATGGTGGGGAATATATATTGTTCAACAGGAAGGGATGTGTAACAACAGAAGACCCTCTTGGGTAAGACTTGACCATCGAATGTGATTACGCAAGTTTCAGTGGGTTTCCACTCATTGTCTCCGTCTCTCTGAACCTTCCTATTAATTCGACGAACTTTAAGAATGCGCCCACATCCTGTAGGCACAGATAGGTACGTTATCGCTTCATCTTCTGATATATCAGAGGGAATACCAGTTACTACTCCCATCCTTGTAATGTTGAATGTGGGTATGGAAGCAGTGTAGCTGTACTTGGCCAAAATACTATTAATTAAAAATGCGTTGGCATCCTGAGGGGAAATGAACTCAACGGATACGCGGTTTCTACCGATCCTACTAACCCCACCACGAACTATGTTTGTGATGTTGTTAGACATCAGAAACTTTCCGAAGTTAACCGGGTGTAAGCTGGTGCCTGAATTGGGTTGTGTTTCTACCCGGGACACATGGACTACAAAAGGGGCCTTATCTATTGCCGAATACTTGGCACGTCCGATTTGACTTTTTTGTTGTTTGTTTGGGGGGGAAGGTGTTATAGTGGTATCTTCAATGTTAACGGTACGTTTGCGGGAAGATTGGAGCTGGGGTTGAACTACATCCATCTCTGTAACGCTGCAGGCAATATCCGCCAGTTGAGATAAGGAGTTTTGGAAAAGAGGAGGTGAACGAACTGGAATATCGGGGGGAGCAGGATCGGGCGGTTTATGTTTTTCCATGATGGTTAAGAAGGGTTAAAATATGTCAATTACAACAAACCTGTTTACGAACACAAGGACAAAACACTTAAAAACTAACAAGTCACAAAAATATCAACGAACACAACAATTAAAAACACCCTAAAATTCTAAACACACGTGCTACCCAAGAACACTGTGGCGAGAATCCCCAGTCAAAAAAAAAAAAAAAAAAAAAAAAAAAAAAAAAAAAAAAAAAAAAATCGACATTGACAGTCGAGTTGCCGATATGATATGTCATTTTTCTGTCAAACAGTCAAAGACACTGGTTTCACTTTTATTGTAAGATCAAACAGTAGCTAGTCTTTTGAGTCTAAAGCTTGCTATACAAAGCCCGACATTTAATTTGGGTTTGGGTCACATAGATCACGTGATGAAGCGGAAATTCAGCCATAGAGTAGCAATCAAATGCCACAGACAGTACGGTTGTCTCAGTGACTGAGCGTCCGACTTCTGTGCTGCGTGTCGTAAGTTCGATCTACGCACGGAAATAATAATTTTATAATAATAATTATGGGCGGAGATATTATAATAATAATAATATAATAATAATAATAATCAGTAGCAGCTTAGCGTCCGGTGGATGGCAATAGGCTCATCTCATCCTGTCATCCAGTAACTGGCGAAAGATGTGGGTATACTACACGGTCACGCTAGCCAAATTATTGACGCGCGAATTGGTAACAAAGATGCTAACCGAGTAACCGTACTGCAATAATTTGGCTAGTTTTCTGTTGTTGTTATATTGTTTTTGGACATTATCTGGGGGCACGGCAGTGCCCCCGCCAAGTCGAGCAATAAAGCGGCACGGCCGTACCATCCTTTTCTCGAAACAGTTCAGGCCATTTTCGACCCCCTATAACTTCGTTGTCGGTGAAACTAGAAACCTGAATTTTTAGTAACCAATTAGGCATTGTGTATAAACACAGTAATTTCAAATTTCATTCAATTTGAACTAGTAGTTTAAGAATCATAACTAAAGTCCATTTCACGAAAGAAGTCCCGGTCAATAGGGAGATCCATGAGATAGAGAGAGACGGCAACATTATGTCGCGCGAATACAGCGCTGCGTCTGCGGGACTTCTTTCGTGAAATGGACTCTAATCAAAGTTCCTTAATTTTGTCACTCACTCACTCACTGACTCACTGACCGATCATCAAAAGTCTAAGGAGACCTAGAAGCTTCAAATTTAGAATACAATTAGTGTTTAGTGTATAAACCAAGGAAAAACTTAAAAAAATATGCAATTTCAGTCTGATTTTCTAGATACACTAACTGCATAAATAACTTTGTAATCCATATCCATATTAATGTAAAGGATTACAAAGTTAAAGTTACATTTTCTGTGAATGAATGTCACGGATTGGTCTGAAATTTTGCACGTATATGTATATCGCCTAACAATGCAATAGGTATTATGATGACATGGAGCTGATCTGATGATGGAGCTGGAAGGTGGCCATAGGAACTCCGTTATAAAACGACGCAAACCCATCGAATTTGGACTCGTTTGAATTGTCTTGAACATTAGTTTGTCTTTAGATTATGTCCTGGGTCTGATGATGGAGCTAGAAATTGGCCACAGGAACTCTATTCTTGAATGATCGAGTTTGGACTCGTTTTTTTTTTATTTATTTATTTATTTCAAAAAAGTTACATGAGTGGGTATAATACACATCTTCTGCCAAACTGCAGGACAGTTTATCGGCAGTGTTCTCGTGAATACAGCTCTAATTCAAATAACATTATGTACCATCGCCTACAATAATGCATGGGAAGTTCAGAAAAAATACCGTGTGAAGCAAGAAATGACGCCACCTGGCGTAAATAAGTACTCGATTAGCAACATTGATTATATTGTTGATGCTACACTAACTAGAGGGCGCTCACGCTGTATAAAATGTTCATGATTGTAGTTTCTTTTTCTGTATTTTACATTCAAATAATTTATAATCAATTATTTCTATTATATAAATTTATTCCTAACTACCTACTATGTTTGTTTAAATTGAATATTATTATCATTTTATAACTAGGTATCTGATTTTAAATATCTATGTTTTAGTTTTCAAACTTGAGGGTAGGTCGAATATGAATTCATAAATAAATTTGTAGGTAGTAGAAATAATAAGATTGAAGATTTAGATGAGTTAAGACTAAGCTCAATTGATTGTTCGTTATGTTTGTTTCGATTACCTCATTCGAGTGTGTTTAGCTCAGTTTTATTTTAATTTAGGTGAATTAACTTATTTCATCAAAATGAGTACGCGTTGTAATATTGTTTTCTTTACAAGAGCTCAAATAACTGATTTGCAAAATCAAGGCAAAAACTTATCGACACTCGAAACTTGTCGACTTATCTTATTGTTAGTGTCCGACCGAAACACGATTTTCAGCCGAAACCGAAACCGTAACCGAACCTTCGGCCTTGGTCCCAGTTTCGGCCGAAACCGAAACCGAAACCGAAACTTAATAAATATTTATGGAATGTAAATTCTATTGTATTTTTACGCATATATACACAGTTAACACATGGAAAAAAATGCAACAATTAAAGTAGGTAACAAAAATAGCTCTTTATTTGTAAAATTAATAATGTGAAATAAAAAAAAAATGCTATCTACATTGTCAAACTTTAAAAAAAATAAGCACTACATTTTTAACATTACTATATTTGTTAGTAATTTAAAAAAAAAACAAATCTAAGATCCTCGCATACTAAAGGGAAAAACGTGACATGACTAATAGTACTGAAGGCCATTCACGTTAATAGAAAATATATGAAACTTTATAGTAAAATAATTCTTATTGGTCGATATAACTTTTTTTCTAATTATTTACCAAAAAAAGTACATCATATTATTTTCATCAAAGATGGTATTTTAAGAAATAATTTTCATTACGAACTTTTCAAATTATATTAATTAGTTAAGGTTTTAGGCGCTTTGCACATGGAGCAACTATTGCAGCAACTGGCAACTGGCAACTAGCTGTTTACATATAATTCAATTGGATTGCGCACACATAGCAGGTCGAGTTTCGAGTTCCGGCAATCGTCAGCAGTTTTCAGTTGCTGCAATCGATGATTGAGTTAATTGCTAATTGCCGCAACTAGCACCTGTTAAATATTATACCGATTTTTAAAGTTAACGTAGACGGCGACGACGTAATAAAATTATAGCAATTGCTGCTTCTTCGATATTCATTGTCGCACTGAACGCTGTTCGCTGCGTAGATTGAGCAACTCGGTTATGAAAGTTGCTCACAGATTGCCATAAAATTGCTGCAACCGTAAACGTTGTAGCAACTATCAACTAGTTACAGGAAACTTTTAAAGTTGCTTAAGTTGCCTCAACTTAAGTTGCTCCATGTGCAAAGCGCCTAAATCACCGGAGATAGTTGTGTATCGGAACTACGGGGTGGTTCGAATACGGGTACAAAATTTAATCCATCAACAATTACAAACAAATATAGTAATGTTTGAATCAAA
The DNA here is from genome assembly GCA_949316265.1 of Diarsia mendica. Classification (NCBI taxonomy): domain Eukaryota; kingdom Metazoa; phylum Arthropoda; class Insecta; order Lepidoptera; family Noctuidae; genus Diarsia; species Diarsia mendica. The sequence continues at coordinate 18,446,570 of OX438896.1, read as the reverse complement.
CGTATAATATCTTCACACATCTTTTAAGTGTTAAATTAATTTCTACATAAATTCATATTTATAAGTTCTAGGGAATAACTCAACAGAACCAAGTAAAATATGTATTGAATTCTTTTCGATACACACCTACTTACAACCTATTTATTTTACACTGTAGCACAAGACCTTATTGAATGCCATAAAAATACATCATCATTAATTATAAGTAAAAACAAATACCCAATTTTTGCGCGAGAAAAATCACACAACCTTAAATCATCACGTTCGCGCCGGCTAGCGAACTCAACTGGCACTTGAAGTTAGCTGAATGATGCGCGACAATTCACGTATATCTTGTTTCGGCGGGGCCGAAAGGTTCGGCCAATTATTGGCCGAAACCGAAACTATGGCCGAAACCAGATTTTTTGGCCGAAACTAGCCGAAACCGAAACCGAAACCGAACCTTCGGTCGGTCCTTACTTATTGTTAACGTAAGTAGTTTAGATTTCAAAATTTTTATAAGAAAAAAAAAATGTTTTAGTTACGTCTATACTACTTAATAAATAATCATTATTGCGTGTTATTATATTTCTGTTATAATTATTGTTGCAGAGAAAAACAGTTGTTCTATTGGTACGACGATTTGAAGACGAGGGATCTTTGCAACACCATCAAAGAACTAGTAGACCACGGCTCATAAACACATTACAGCGTCAAATCGTGTTATGAGAGTATGAAGAAAATGGATTCCTGCCGATGACCGACTATGCTGCTTTATATGACTCAAGTGTTGACAATGCCCGTCGTGCTCTTATAAGTGAAGAGCTGCATTATAGGAGGCATGTTGTGAAACCCTGGCCCACAGAAAACCATTAAAGGACAAGATTACAGTTCGCTTTGGATCATGTTAACTTTGATTTGAGTAACTTTTAAGTCCAGTGAACACGGACGCTTATGTTTGTGGTGTAGAAATATTACGTGATAAACAAGTGGTTATGTGTGTCCAATATGCTGGTCATATTGCAGTGAACGTGTGGGAATAGATAAGTGTTGCCGATCCAGGATTTATATTTCATAATACTTAAAAATAATATTACTTAACTTTAGTACTTATTTTTTATATTAACTGGAGACCGGGTTATTATAACCTATTACGACTGACTGTTATTATAACCTATGACTTACGTATTTTTAATAACTAAAAAAAGTCAAACATTTTTTTTTTTTTTACATTACTTTAGAACCTTTTCGTATGTTTTTGTGCAATTGTATAGCTGTTATCCTACCTATTTAATTCATTTAATTTAACTTTTCACTTTTGTGATAAAATAATCCGGTCTCCTGTTTTTCTTTGTTGAGGTTACAAAAGCTTCAATCCTCTTTCCGATTTTGGAAACGAATACTTAAGCTATGGCCTCAATAAGAAGTTTTATATAATATAATAATGTTGAACGATAATAAATGTCTGTTTTTGAATAATAAAACTGTAAGAAATAAACCTCTAAAATTTGTGTGTTTTTTTGTTTGTCTCCGTTCATCCCTGTTGCTAACTACTACTAACTCGAATATTATATTTTTGAATGCTATGCGCACTTATTAGCTTAATGAAAACATTCCTTATGGTTTCTTTCGTATTTTTTTTTTATCATTTAACTTCTCACATCCAACCTAATACGTGTTTCCTAACTTCTTACTTACCTAACCTATTCCCAAGTCAAAGTTCATTTTTTTCTATATCTCAACAGAATAGTTTACATTTAGTTAAGACTAAGTTATAAAAATCTACCTCCATTTTATTTCACCTACAGGTGACACCGGGTAATCCGGATATGGTCATTGCGGAAAGTAAAAACTTTAAAGGTTTAATTTCTTATTATTATTAAAGTAGGAATTACAAATAAAATTTCTGTGAGGTAGAAACAGAAATAAAACTTATGCCACCTACAAGTGACACTGGGGATTGAAGAGTTTAATATCACAGTTGTGCAGAAACCAAACGCCATCTATTAATTATTTTCGAAAATTTGATTTCTACCTTCACAGAAAAATAGGCCCTAAGGTATCCATGCACTTTTGTGGGCGACTGTACTACCTACATACATCATAAAGGGCGTTAAGGGCAAACACATAGTTTTGTTATAAATGTAGGGAAGGCACATCCCCTTGTATTTTTAGTGCGCCGTCTGCTCACATAGACGTTGTTATATAAAGAGAGAATTACAATTCACTAGTCTACACTTCTACAGCTCCAGTATCCGTACATATAGGTACCCTGGTGTCTATAACACGGCTTCTATCAGCTAGCCAGCCATGCCAGCACGCGCGGCGAACCTTGTAAAAGTCTTGACCAGTACTTTGTCTAAGATTGCTTCCAAGGTCTGATGATGGAACTGGAAGGTGGCCATGGGAATTCCGTTATAAAACGACTTAACTCCTTCGAGTTTTGACTCGTTTGATTCCGTTTGTCGAGTAATTTGTCTTTAGAAGGTATCCACGGTCTGATGATGGAGCTGAAAGGTGGCCATAGGTACCCCCTTATAAAACGACGCAACCCCATCGAGTTTGGACTCGTTTGATTCGTTTTGTCGAGTATTTTACTATTTTAGCAGTTCTTTAAATTGATGACTATGACTGTCCAAGTTCGAATAAAGCCGCAATTACATTTACCCCGCGCCGCGTGTCGCAACGCGTGGGTAAGCTATCGGTTACATACATTTAGTATTGGATTGATTACACGCGTTGCGACACGCGGCGCGGGGTAAATGTAATTGCGGCTTAAAACTAGTGTTGTTAATTCATTAAACGTGTCTACAAAAAGAAATGAGTTCCCACTAAAAACAAAACTTGTAAAAAGAGCCAAGTCGTACAATTGTTTTATTCTACCGTAAAAAGTAATGAGATCCATGTAATACCAAGTCAATTTATTTAATAAAAGATTGACTTGGCCATCGTATCATATTGGCCAATGCAATTGCCAGATCGAGGCCTACAAAACGCAGGTGAGGTAAATTAGTGGTATGTTTGGGAGATCTTTTCCTAGAAGTGGGAAAAAGTTAAACAGCCTAATATAGGTACTTACCTATAGATCTAGAACCGAAAGTAGAGAGATTTGTCCCCAACTTTCAATTACAAATATAGGTCTACATTAACGGCTCATATCGGTGTCAAAGTTTTGTTTAAATTAGGTATTAGTTAGGACGGAGGTGGCAGCCTGGCAGCCACAGTCTAACGTTAGGTGTAATGAAGTGCTTATAACATCCGAAGTAATTTCCTTTTACAACCTTTGTCTCCGAGTTTAAATTTATCACATCATATTGCGCTTCGCGAGTGATCTTTCTCGGAGTAAATTAAACTTTGCGGCAGCGTGGCCCATTACGTTCGTGCTGTCATCTCAATGTTCCAACATATATTGTCTCAGAAACTTGGAATGATAAACCCAGTGAGACATACACACGTACACTTACAATAAATTCCGTTTTATTTATTTCGACATTGGCCCAAGGGCGGATGGATCCAGCTTTGGTGTCAGGGGGGGGGGGTCTCATAATCGTGGTCAAGTCACAAGAAGTTATAATTTAATTTTTATAATCATAAATACAAGTTAAAAGTTTTATTAATGTATGAAAGTAGGTAAGTAGGTACTTGAAAATACCTAAGTATATTTAAATTAACAAAATCAATTTTTCTTTTTCATCTTCTCTCTCTCCTTCTCTCTGAAGCTCTTAGCCACGATTTGATTCTTCGAAGTGCTATGAGCCATATCCAGGGCGATAAAGCGTTGAACAATTTTCCCTGAATAGACGATTTAGAACTAGAAATGAGAATTGAAGTAGATAAGCGACTCAAGCGAGTCAGAACGTAGACCAAACAAGAGGGATGCGCGAGCGAAGCGAGCGCGAAATATTTTGTATACTTGTAACGATACGTAAAGGTTTACTAAATAATAATACGTAAATATAATGTTAATACTGAGTTTTTTTCATTGCCTCGGAAAGCACGTTAAACCCTAACCTTTACCTATCATAGCCAGAGCAGGGTGGAGCTGTGATTTGTACATCTTTGGCAGTCGTCACACGTAGTCAGTTGCTCGAAAGTCTGACAACCAGTCTTACTATGGGTCCCATAGTAAGACTAGTACCCGGTACTAACTGGGTTGTGCAGTGTGCAGGTCAAAAAAAGCAGTCGTTCCATGTAAAAATCCGATTTTCAGCTGCATCCAGTTAGACTGGTAGCCGACTACAACATAGTTGGTAATTATAACGTACGTGGATTTTTCACTAGCCTATACACTCGGGATAACGCAAAGAATCTAACGATATTATCAAATTCGATTCAGGCGTTTATGGTGGAATAAAGAAACTTACAAATGTCTTTTTTTGGGCAATTGTGTAAAAATATAAATTAAAACATTATATTTAACTATTTTAATTAGTGGTCCACCTAGGTCAGACCCAGGGTCATGACCCCCTGCCCCCCCTTGCATTGGCCTGGATTATCTGATTCTCTCTTGAAAATAAAAAGAGTGGGAGATGTGGACCCGGTAGGTGTGAGGTACCCTAAATGTGCTTAGAATAGGTGCATTTTGTACCTACATATTTAAGCAACACGCTCCAGCTACCATGTTTACCTTACTTTATACTTCACTCTGTTTCATAATATCTTCATACAGTATGGAATTCAAGTCGTTATCAGAAGCATAATGTATGCTTGTTGTGTTCGGCAGTAGAGCAGCTTTATTAAATACCTACATTCCTCATAAGGGTTTGGTATGATGGAAGGATGATTAAGAAACATCGCACGCACCTGGTGTTGACTGTAGATATTGGATGAAAATATTGTTCAGTATGTAACACCAATGGAACTATGTTTACTTAACTAATTACGGTAACACCCAATAAACATAAAACCTCACTGCTCCTTAGGCGTCACGTACCTAACGTGCATTGGTGAATGCGTTTCAGATTACGTGGCGTCGTATAATAACACTCTCACTGCCAGCTATATGGCATAGTTCGAGTTCAGCAAGCCATGGAGTCCGCTGGCGGGTCCCAACGTTCGATGCAGCAGGCCAGAATGTTTTGAGCAAGCCGTGGGATCCGCTGTGATCCGCTGTTGAAATAGATTTTTATACTACTGGCCTGCAAATAAAAAAAAAAAAAGTGTTTAGTATTGGGGGTCACAGTTCCAAATTTTTCACAGCTGTTTTTGTAAATACTAGTTTTTCAGGTTATAACTTTACTTAAATTATCTCAATGACCCGTTTACTATTCAAAGTATCCACAAGCACAATGTTTTAAGAGTGCTACCTACATTGAGTTTTACTGTAAAATGTGATTATTGACTCCAAAAAAAAAGTCGTTTCCCAGCAAACATTTTTGCGTATGGGGTACCTACTTAGTTTGATGTACAGATGTTTGTGCTTGGTTGACGGTTGTGTGATGGGTTGATTTACACCCTGTATATCCAGAGAATTTAACATCATACAGATCGCACCTTAAAAATGATATAAAAATCTAAGAAATTCAGTTACGGTCATAGAGGGTCACTAAAAGGTAGGATATGCATTTTTATGTGAATATTAAGGCGCTGACAAGAGCCAAATAGGCTTGTATTGAACAATTTTTTAGCCAAATCTATACAGTTTGACACGGCGGAAAAAATATATGTTAATCTTGAACATATTTCTGTTTTCTCGATACAAAAAAATGGTAAACTAACCTCTTAAAATGATCTTCCAACAAAAATATCTGTATTACTGATGAACGTACGTTGGTAAAATTTATAACAATAACGTATCATATTTAAATACAAAATTTGGTTGTTTTTAATTTTTGATTATTTAATAAATTATTATTTTATAATTAATCATTATATGGTTTGTAAGAAGTTCGAGCGTTGCGTCATCGCGCTCTCTTTCTTACGTATGCAATCCGACAGTGAGCGCTTAGGCGCGGTGCTAGACGGACGTATGTCACTTTGCGCCCCACTGACAGCTATCCGTTCATCTATAAATTATTATTGACCGCGTCACAATGTTAGTCCAGGATCCACGGTACATTTTTTCACTTGATTACTATCAAGCTAATTTTCCGTGAGCCAACATTACCCTATACGAAAACTCTCGATTGTGGTAGGTAATAGGGGCAGCAGGGATAAAATATATATTGATTATATATTATTATAATTATTTATTTGATGATTTTCAAAAATCTATTACTAACTATTTTATTTTTATCTGATGAATCATTATTTTAATCCAACATGTATTGATAACGAGCTCATCAAAAATTACTACAAACCAGCTGTTTTTTAGGGGTCCGTAGCCGAATGGCAAAAAACGGAACCCTTATATATTCGTCATGTCTGTTTGTCCGTCTGTCCACCCGTATGTCACAGCCACTTCATTCGGAAACTATTGAGACTACACAGTTGAAACTCTACAAGTATTCTGTGAACCGCTTTACGATTATTATACAAAAATAAAAAAAAGGATTTAGGGGGTCGCCCCATACATGGAACTGAAACTATTTTTTTTTTTTCATCAATCCTATACCTACGTGTGGGGTGTCTATAGACATTAGACAGGTCTTTAAAAATGACATTGAGGTTCCACAAACAATTTTTTCTCAAAGCCAATCGTTTGGAAGACAGACACTTCCAAATTTGTAAAATGGCGACCGGCCTCGCGGTCGCTTGCCTTCGGTATTGCCAACAATGACCAGCTTTTCAAGGCTGCTATCTCCTCTTTGCATTATGTGGCCGAAATAAGACAAAATACGCTGTAGGCAAACTGTTGACAATCGAGTCTTGATATCGAGTTGGTAAAGGATAGACACATTTGTGCGTTTGGCCGTCCATGGAATTCGGAGAATTCGCCTAAAACACCACATTTCGAATGCGTCTATCCTCTGTCTTACTCTTGTTTGGATTGTCCATGTCTTAACTTGTGGGGAAAAATGCTCCTTCCGAGAAGCCTGTGCCTGAAAAGGAACCGATCCAGGCTGATGATGGTTTCGTGACGGTGTTGATGAGGAAGCGCCGTCAGCGAACCATCAAGAACCGCTGCGGCATGGCTCCATCGGAGCCCAATGTGCATATTCGTGCCGCAAAGCCGAACACTCCTTTGTACCTCTCCCGTCTACATTACACCACTACGACGGAGGACATCGTGGAGTACGTGCGCCAGAAGATCAAGTACGTGGCGAGAGTGCAGCTGCTCGAGTCGCGCCGCAACGTCAACTTTAAGGCGTTTGTGGTGCGAGTACCGACATGCTACCTGCACCTCGTCTTGGAAGAGGACTTTTGGCCGCAGGGAGTGGTGTTTCGACGCTTCCGCGGGCAAGTGCCACATGATCGCACAGTGACGTAGTGCAACTGTAGTGATACTAATATAGTTTTAAGGTTTTGTTTACTAACACAAGCTGTCAATTATATCGTATGTATGTTAGTCTGTAAGGTATTTATCTATGGGCCAAAGTAGCCTGAAAATAAATAAATATTATTATTATTATTATTAACTCTATGGAGGAAAATCAGGAAAACTAGTGCTCTGACCAAACGGGCCTTCGTTTTAAAACTTATACCACGTTTTTCCCAGATGTTCCGGGGGCGTAATATAGCATCTTTAGCCATGGCTATCCGCCGTTTTATTTCTGTGACGCAGCTACCTTCATTACTTATATTGGAGCCCAGTTAATCGAAGCTGTCCACAGTATAGATGCCTTAGATGTTATAGGCGCCCGATAGGTTTCCCGCACGATCTACCACCATAAGCTTGGTTTTCTGCCTATTTATTGCAAACCCTACTTTGCCACTTTCCACTTCCAATCTGTGCCGTATCTCTTTCATGTTGCCAAATGTTGTAGCAAGGAGAACGGTGTCATCAGTGTACCTCAGATTGGAAATCCACTTTCCACCAACAGTAAACCCCTTGTCCCAGCCCTAAAGAGTCTTGAATGATATTACTCTTCGTACATATTGAAGAGCAGAGGTGAGAGGATGCATCCCTGCCTTATAACGCATTTGAACAGTCGGTGTCTATTTTGACGAAAGAGCGGTTGTTGATGTGTAGGTAGAGGCATCGGACTATGTCAATAAGATGTTGAGGCGTTCCCATGTCTTTAAGAACCCCCCACAGCTTGCCCCACTCCACGCAATGAAACATATCAATACAGGGCTGTTAAATTCCCGACTTTTCTCTATAATTTGGCGAACGTTCAGGATTTGTTCCCGCGTGTCTTTGCCTTTAACAAAACCTGCTTGCTCTTCTGGAATTTGTGGCTCCAGAAAGTGTATTAGCCTGTTGTTTATGATGTACAGGAGTATTGATGGTGCGTGGAGTAAATGCCAAACACTTAATATAATTTTTAGAATCTTGTAGGCAACTTGTAAAGAGTGGGTTTAATAGAAAATATCCAATCCCCAAAACCCAGTTAGTAAGTAATCATTTTTAATGACTTCGTTATCGATACATATTGGAAGGAAGGAAGGGGACTCTTTGATCAAACCATACATTTTGTAGGACAAATATTTTTTCAAATAATTTAGATAATTATCATCAGATTTAACAAAAAAAACCCAGCTGATGATTCTCAAAAGTGTTTGTACTTAACACTTTTGAGAATCATCAAACCAACATATTTTATCCCTGCTACCCCTATTACTTACCACAATCGAGAATTCGAGAGTTTCGTGCAGGAAATTGTTGGGCGTCTCGCCGTCTCATCAAAATTAGCTTGATAGTAATCAAGTGCAAAAATGGACCGCGGATCCTGGACTATTTGTTTCTTACTTGGTAGTATGGCGCTAGGGTATCGGAAAAATTGTGGGCGTGTCCAAAAATACTGAAACATCAGAAGTCAATAGCTATTGTCATCGTCTTAAAGAAGCGACGTTTTTATGGTAAAATAAGACCATAGGTACCATAAAACGTGGCTTCTGATCGTAACTCAATTTATTAGAATTTTGAGTTAATTTTTAAAGTGCGAGATATTCTGTTGAACTTGGTTGAACTCCACCAACATTTTTGCGATTTGTTATTGTCCCGCCTAAGTTGCTCACTGCATCAGTAACTAAACTATTAACAAGTCAGGTATTCGTGACATGTAGTTTGCACGTTACTTGTTTCCAAAGGACCCTATTGCGCCAGGTTACCTACATCGTATTTTGTTGGCACACGGTAACCGGGGCCTCTAATAAGGCTGTAAGATACTATAATTCCTTTGCCTTAAAAAAAAGTAAGGATGGAGGCTTTGGTTTCATTCTGAAAAGCGGGTTTTTGAGCGCGAAATAATAGTAGATTTTACAACAAGTGCACAAAACGAACCATTTTTATCCGAGACTTTTAGCAGCCCGCAGCCGAAGGCGAGGGCTGATAGTAATGTCGAGGATAAAAATGGTTTTGTGGACGAGTTATAAACTCTGTTTTTCACTTCGAATGCGAGGAAATAAAACAGTAGTTAACAATCATATTTATTTAATTAAAATTCAAACTAGGAAATTGTTTTTTTTTAAATCTTACGAAATTGATATTAGGCTTGCAGACCTATACAGCCTACTATTAAATTAATTTTGTAACAATAATTTTCATTAATTAATTAAATAACTTACCGTACTTGAATTTTAATTTTAATATCTTTTAAGTCTTAAAAAACACTTAGGGCAAATAAATTAAAGTAAATATTATAAAATAACAAATTCTGTGTATGAACTTCTTATTGTGTTTGGCTGTATGGCTCATTTTCTTTGCCTTAATAAATATACATTTATGAGTAGATACGTTAATGCCCTTGTGCACAAAATTTGATTTTGTGCAGCCTATAGCCTGCACAAATAAGCACTTTCAGAGCATGAGAAGTGAAAAAACATTTTACCGTCGAGTTTCTTTTCATTTATGTAAGTAGGTAACCTACCTATACCTGCTTCTGTTTCAGTCAAACCTGTTAATCGGTCAAACCCAGGTATGTAACAGACTATTCTTACCATTTTTTGTGATTCTGTTTTTAATTGAGAGAAGATTGATCCAGCTGTTCATTCTCAACAATAATGGAAATTTAAGTGTTTTAGATTTTGATTTTAGCTTCATTAATAGGTTTTTAATGTTGTCATCCATGATTTCTTTATGTTGATGATGTTGTTATCTTCACATAGTAGCACAGAATACATAATAATACCTATAGGAGGTGAGTAGGTACCTAGTGCTATCTGCTGATTACAAAAATCAGTAAACAGTCGTAACCAGGGGCACTAATCTTTATAATGTGATCATGTCTGTTATTGATTGATTTTGGGATTATCATTAGAAACAATCTCATTTATCTTGCATCTATACAAATAAATAAAACTGAAGAGTCTGTTTGTGATACATAATTATATATCATAATTTTATTAAATTTTTGACTTTAATTTTCGAATGCTTTGTACCGATCCTGTGTATTTAATTTCTGAAGTTTATTATTATTTCGTAGCTGGTCTGTTAGCTTTATATAAAATTTTGTTGTGCATGCTGTGGTCTCCTGTAAGTGAAGGAGTACACTTACGCGATACTTTTGTCGTTCACTAAATATAACATGATCTGTGTATATTCTTTGTTGGAGATCCTAAATAAATAAATAAATAATAACAGCTTTTTACTGAATACATAAATAAGAAAGTAACTTGTACGGTACCTACTTATAACGAAAACACTTTTTTTCATGTCTGTATTTTTGTTCCAGTTAATCTTCGAAACGGCCGGAACCGGATTCTGAAAAAATACAGAAATTAGTTCAACACGACCGTATGGATTAGAGGAAAACCTATAAGAAGTCATGGTAAGGAACCCTTCATGTGCATGTCCAACTTGCACTTGACCAGTTTTTTGATTAGCCTATTCTTTTCCACTTCTTGGCAAAGGCCTACCCCATTCTTTTCCATCTCTCTCAGTTTCTTATATTCTGACCAATCTGTCAAGAACGACTCCAAACTCCAAATCGTCACGCCGTTTTTCATAAGCCATAAGCCACATAGAAACATTAGTTTATTTTTACAAAAAGGTTCATCGGCCTCTCGAAAATCACTTTTTTTTACAACTGCTGTTCAGGTTACCCATCATAGGCCGTGGGCCGTGCCATTTAAGTGAAGCCTTAAACAACTATGAGACAGAAGAATAGAACAAGTGTAGGACTCATGCCCTGGTAACACATTTTGTAGAGTTTTCTAAAAAGTAAAACCTTCCTATTAGTTTGGGGTTGCCTCTAAACCAAGCTCATCTAAGAATCAAAAATGAAATGAAAATTGACGATTAAAAGTATTGGTCGGAGAAGGCAAAAATAGTGGGACAGACCAGGCTGATACAAAAAACTATTTGTAAATAGTTAATACACACCAACCAACCCAGGTAGGTAGGTATAGGTACCTACTAAAACTATTCAGATTGCCATTTTTAAAACTTAAAATTATTATTAATAATATGTGTATTGTAATTTACGGTTAAAATAATTTGATTTTAATTTATATCTATCGATTTCTTAAATTCTTTAATTTTGTTACTCAGTTGATCGGTTTTTACAAGAAAACCATCATCTGCCATCTGCCTAGCCTTTTCCCAACTATATTGGGGTCGGCTTCCAGTCTAACCGGATGCACCTGAATACTAGCATTTTACATGGAGCGACTGCCTATCTGACCTCCACAACCCAGTTAATACTAGGTAATAGGTAATACAATACCCTTTTGTAAGACTGGATGTCAGAATTTCAGGTCACTGATTACCTGTAACGACTGCCAAACATCTATATACATGGCAGCCGGGACCAACAGCTTAACGTGCTTTCTGAGGCACAGAGGAAACTCGGTATGTCGGGCGGTCACCCATCCACAGACCGACCGGCGACCTAGGCAAGCACAGCTTTACCTAAAGATCGACCCTGGGTGGCAGTTCTTATTAACCCACAAGCATTTTTTTTGCCAACGGGCAATGGAGCGCAGCATACTCAACGTTAAACTTACCGATCGTATAAGGAATACCACACTGCGCTCCAGAACTCAAATTGCTGACGTAGCTCATAAAGCTGCCAAACTAAAATGGGACTGGGCAGGCCATGTCTGCCGGATGCCGGTAAAGCTGTGGGCCAGCATATCTCAGAACTGGAGCCCGGAGACAGCTAGACGGCGGCGCGGCAGACCGAGGATGAGATGGCGGGACGCCTTGGATGGCTTTCTCGTTAACTGGCGGGACGAGGCGCAACAACGAGGAAAGTGGAAGGAATGGGGGGAGGCCTTTGCTCAGGAGTGGGAAAGATTAGGCTAACTAAAAACAAAAAAAAAAAAAAATGACAAAAAAGCATCGATTGGAATAATCGCTTCAAAACAACGCAAATTATTAAAAAAAAAAGAATAAGAAAATGGATGTCACTTTTTAATGCAAATTGAGCATTGGTAATGATTATTTCGTGTTATTCTTATTGGTCCTGTATTAGTACCTAACTTATGCCAAGATCTGGGCATTTTCATGTTGTGTTTAATATTTGTATAATATTAATTGATATAGACAGTTCATTCAATAAGGGTATTTAAATATCTATTTATATTGCCTGATTATTGCGGGCACAAGCGCGACTACCGAGCATGAGATCTGGGCCCCGAGTCTGCTATTCAATAGTGTCAGAATGGTCGATCATTGATCTCATAATTGTTGATTGACGACAAGCCAAAAAGTATCATAACTCGACAGGCTTAAGGTACTTTTTGGCTTGTCATCAATCAACAATTATGAGATCAATGATCGACCATTCTGACACTATTGAATAGCAGACTCGGGGCCCTGGGAATTTGTCACTAGCAGTCACGGAGTCTGGATTCGTAACCGACTACTGGTAATAAGCCTAACCCTTCAGGGATATTATGTATGTTACATTGAGTGATTAAATACCTGGGAAGTTTATTAAATAAATCCGTAAACATCATCATCATTCTTATCCCAATTTATTTGGGGTCGGCGCAACATGTCTTCTTCTTCCATATTTCCCTATTTCTCGTCATCTCAGCAGTCACCTCCTTTCTAACCATATCATCCTTCACACAGTCCATCCATCGTTTCTTTGGTAAATAAATCCGTAAACATTTTACATTTTTAAGACGTTTTAAATAAATTTGTAAGTACATAGATCCTTATTGAACTAAACTAAACATGGAATGGAGTAACTAGGTAAGTCATTGCGGACTAGTAAACATGGTCGTTTTTAACTGGAGACATAACATAAGAAAGTGATAAGAGGTGAGTAGTGTCGTAATGATCATTAAACGAAGACGGTAAATAATGAAATTCGTATTATTGTCATAGAGCGCAATTAATTATGTGATTTACGATGCTTTGAAGCAACCCGGTATGACATGCTGTGTTTGTGTTGATAATTTTATTCAAACAAAACGATTGTACTTCCATTTTTAAAACTATTAACGTGATATGGCATTGACCGCATGTGTACATTTTTTTTTTTTTAGATAATTGTCGATTATCTCGCCGGCCTGTGATATTTCCGTTCGAACTTGGAGTCTCGCATTTTGTTTAAAAACTTCATCGAATGTGGCCGAGTTTTGGTAACACGTGCTAGTGTCGTAATTAATATCAATATGATTTTGTTATTAGTTTCTGTAGTTGTAGTTCTAGCTTTGTTAGTGTCGTGGATCAGTTTGGTGAGGGAGAGTAAGAGGTTCAATGTGAGAGGACCATCGCCTTTGCCTATAGTGGGAAATGCTCATTTGTTTGTTTCTGGGTCTACAGGTATGATTTATTAGCTTTTGTTTTATTTTGTTATTGATTTTAGGTACTTACTTATTTATTTTTTTGTGATTTTGATGAGAATTTTGAAGCACTATTCATTCAGTGACCAATTATTGTATTTGGATTATTAGGTACTAATGAATATTATTATTAGTACCTACAGCAAGATATAAATAAATAAGGAACATAATAATATCTTGCATCCCGTGTTTAGGCCTTTACGTAGGTATATTGTCTACCTACTCATGTTTTGGACCAAATGAACAAGCGACCTTGTTAATAACCGGTATTCGTGATGTAGGAATCAATATCTACATTAAACTATGTATCCATTAAATAAAAATAATAATCTTCAACAAAACTTACATTTTATCCAAAATTGTAACTTACAATCATTGACTTATATATTACTGCGTAAGGACTGGGCGGACCGCATGATAAAATGACACCTCGAATTTGGTCCCAAATAGGTCTTGACTAAACCGAAGTTTAAAAGAAAATTAAAAATTAAACATTTTTTTTATTACAATTTTAATGAAAGCTTTATTTAAGTTCTTTATACCTCGATAATACCACGCCACGCCCGCTCATACAAGGTTACGTTTACGAGCAGCCTGATTAGTTCTTATAGATGACGTTAGTGTTTCTCTGTATGGGGAACGCATCGAGCAAAATGTTCGGACGACCGTATCTTTAGTTTTTATATCAATGCTTACAATTACAAATTTGTAGCTACAAAATTGTCTACTGTTGCTACAGTTTAAACGTTTATTAAACCTAGAAGAAGCTTCAAAATTTAAACATCCCAAGTTCCCAACCCACATATATTGGGTTCTTTTTCTTTATTCATACAGAGATGACTCCGAAAGCACAGCCGAAAGTAAACGTCAACTTTTAGAGACCTTAATATTAAACAGACAAAATGGAATAGCGAACGAAGCGAGTTTACAATATTTGTTTGCTGCCTTGGAATGGTTAATTTCTGTTGTTCGGAAAGCTAATAATTTATCAAATTTCCAAAAGATAGCTATTTCCTGAACCCCTGTGACCGTGAAAGTGTGACGTCACAAGTCTATTAGGGTTGTGGGCATGCCCATAGTGCCCCAATTCATCATTAGCATTAAATTAATAGCATCATTATTATTCTTCCATACTTCTTACTACTCGCCATCTCATAAGACAACTCTTTTCTTGCCATTTCATGCTTTGCACAGGCCATCCATCGTTTCTTTGTACCTAGGTACATAAATATAAATGACATCAAGAACTTATAAAAAGTATCGAGATTTGCGCGACGTTTTCGCGCAAATCTCGATACTTTTTATAAGTTCATTAGAAGAATATCAGAATACGTTTACTTTGAAGCAATTTTTACACAATTATTTCCATCATAATTTGATCAGGGTTCACTCATAATCGTAAGCACTATTTATCTCCTTTTATTTAAGGTCGGCAAAGGGTATCTTCTTAAAACAACCTCATCATTCATACATTCTAAAGTCTTTTTCCCAGTTTATTTGGATAGGTCAGACCGTTTTCGTTAATTAGTCATCATGAGTCCACCCACTTTCTTGCCATAATAATCTATCACACAGATTGTACTTATTTATCGTTTCTTTGGTAAGTCCTACTCTATCTCTACATTTATGTTCAAAACTCTCCTCACGATGTTTTCGTCTTTCCTCCGGAACATCTAGGTATACCAGCCACTTGCACTTCGCTCGCGACTTCGTTCGTAAAAATTGTGATAGCTCAGTTAGTATGCATGATATAAAAATCATTCGTTCCGGAAATTAACCCCTACATAGAAACTTACAAACCTATAAGTCTTTGATAAGTATAGATCATTTCCATATTATATTCTATCCTTTTTGCCATAAGTTGATAATGTTTCTACCCTTGCCATTTTATTTGGGGTAAGCGCAAAAACCTTTTTTTCTTCTATCCCCCCCCCCCCCCCCCCCCTCAGACGTCGGCTCATCATCATCATCATTTACTCTATACTTCAATACTAATATTATAAAGAAGTAAAGTTTGTGTGTTTGTATATTTGTTAAATTGTAAGGGGTAATCTCGGGATCTACTGAACCGATTTTAAAAATTCTTTCACCAATAGAAAGCCACATTATTGCTGAGTGTCATAGGCTACTTTTTATCCCTGTATTCCCACGGGAACGGGATCTACGCGGGTGAAACCGCGGGACGTCCGCTAGTCTATATGTATAAATAGTTTCTTGTATTCTTCATTAACTTTTTCTCGTAGGTAGTCGAAGTTTTTACCAGACAACACAAATATTCGCGACCAATGCAAGAAAATTTTTATGAAGTCATAACTCATAATTACTGTAAAAACATGTGTACCTGCAAGTTTTAATCCTCTTTTACGCTATGGCCTTGAGCCCGTGACACACATATTTTGGCAAATCCGATTAGGTCTGTGGCCTTCATAATTATGTAGATAAAATTGTTAGAAGTAGTGCACATGGCGACACATGAAGTTAAACATTGCTGGTATAATATGGCCTCGATATGTATATTATTATATTTTTCGGGAAATGAGAGATCCGTATAGACTGGTTTTGTATACCTTAAATGGTCGCTTAGCGTATCATAATGTTGGGTTTAGCCGATTGCACTCAAGGTTTGCAGAAATAAATTGTGTTTAGAATTACAATTAGAAGTAGGTAGGTAATAATCCTCAGGTACAACCTACGTATATCAGATACTAATTCCAAAGATAAACATGACCGCAATAATAATTTGTTTTGGCCGAATATACCAAATTTTTTTTTTTATTCAGTTTCAGTTTTACTTGTTATTCGAACACTATCCCCCGTATTTATAGTCAAGTCAAAGTAATTACTTGGACTTAAGTAATTACTTATGCAAATATTTTTATGCAAGAATTTAAACGAAGTTAGAACCGTCAATGAAAGCAAAACTAAGAATTCTAACGTTTGATAGTTCTAACATTAAGGAATTACTAAACTACAGAGAAAAAATCGTATCTTAAACAATGACATTTACTCAAGTAATAGGTAGTAATTACTTGTTTATAAATATGGGTGTTAGACACACAAGATTCATGTCAGCCGAGTTTTTATTTGAAAACAATATTCCTCTTATCATATCTTATTACGAAAGGGCAATGGCCTATCATTGTTTGTATAATGTAAGATCTCGAACTCTCGATACCTTATCATTTTGCTTAGTAACTTTTTAACTGAGCCCGGCGTGAAATTATTACATAGGTACTAGTAATGTTTCCATAATATTTAATTCACTCATAGTTCGAAAGACATTTGTTATTCTCGGAAACAGTACTTTTTTCGGGATGAAGGGTACCCTATGTCCGTTTCTGTACACCTGCAAAATTTCAGGATGATCGGTGCAGTGGTTTAGGCGAGAAAAGGTAACAAAAAAAGCTACTTTCTCATTTATAATTGGGATCTAGTTAGGATAGGTTAGGAGTTACCGAGAGAAAATCGAAGAATGGTTTCCTAGTCAAATGCGTAAAAGACGAAGCTGAAGTGGTTCTTTCGAATACTGAGAAAATGATGGATAGGTGAGGTTACTTTAAAAGATTTTTGCAAAACAAGAATGGCTGAAGTGGTGTGCTTGAAAATAAACCAGCATTATAAGGGATTACTGAAGCATGAAACGTAAATAAAATTGTTATGTAGGTAATGTGTTGTGTATGTATGTATATGTAATGTTGATGAATGTACAGGGTTGCTTGTGTGAATATTGAAGTGAAAGAAAAATGTGTAAATGATGCTTTGACGTCTGACAGGGAATGGAGAAGAAAAGAAAAATAAAGCGACCTCAAAAAGATTGGGACAAGGACTGGAAAATGATAATTATTAGATTGTCCTAGATTGTCCCTTTCACTTAACCTATGGTACGGTGGACCTATTTTTACCCGACTACGGCAAAGCCAAAAGGAAGGGTAATGATTTTGGCAGTCTATGTATGTATGTTCCACCGTAGCGCCTAAACTACCAAACAGATTTTCATAAATGAGGTGTCAATAGATTCATGAGAATAGTCCGGGTAACATAGGCTATATAAATTTTATCAATTTTTGTTATGACGGAATTTAAATGTCAAATTCGAGCCTCGAAAAAAAATTAAGTTGAGATAATCATAACATGTTTGGTATCAAATGAAAGGTCTTGGTGAGCACATTATAAATATGTATATTATGTTATAGTTTTAGTCCGCCGTTTGTAGTCGGGTTTTAGTTTTTAGACTTGTAAGTGCAAAAGTTTTTGCGAAGGAAAGATCCATAATTACGTTTTCTGAGTAACCAAAACAGGTGTCGTTATTTGCATTTAAAGTTACAATAAATAATAAATTAAATCACCTGCTTATTAATAAGTATTTTATCACCGTGCCCGTACGAGAACATAACAAGGACAACCTTGCTCTGGTTTTGTCTGCTTCCAGTCTAACCGCTTCGATAAATCTATAATTTGAATGTTGCGTTAAACTGCTTGATTTGCAACATATCCTTATAGTACGAATGTAGCTATGTAGGATATTTGTATTTCCTTACATATAATCATCCATCATCTGATCTACAGCCTGACTTTAGCCACTGCTGGATATAGGCTTCTCTTTGCCAAACTCTACGATACTCACTGAATCTTAGAACCAAAAAATTCGAAGACATGTGACATCTACCACCGCGTGGTGGAATATACATGATAGCCCATCCCTCTTCTAGAGAGGAGTCCCTGCAGTGGGAACATTATAGGCTGATGATGATGATGATGAAATAGGTACATATGAAATTTACCTATTGTGTACTTGCAAGTTTTACGTGCTCTTAATAAAATTTCGATATTTCTTTTGATTACAGAGGTCCTGAATTTAATCCAGAGTCTATCGCTGAAGTATGGGCTTGCGTTCCGTGTATATTTTTTCTCCGCTCCATATGTCTGTATCTGCCATTCTAAATTTGCCGAGGTGAGTAAGACAAACAGACATAAATTAAAAATTTCAAGTTTTCGTTTTTTAAAAGAATAGAGTTTGCCTTCATGTCACACTTCACAGGCACTATAATCTTATTTAACATTTGCAAGGAAGTACAGTCTGACCCAGCATTATCTGACCCCTATTCTCACACCCTTTGCCGTTTCTTCTTTATACGAGGGGTCAGATAGTGTTGGTCACTGACGGTACTTACCTAATGTTAACACGTTGTTTAAGGCGATAATGTCGAGCACCGAGCACATAACAAAAGGCAGGTCATACAGCTTCTTGACGTGCTGGCTTGGACAAGGTCTGCTCACTGCGACAGGTATGGACCAGGTTTTTTCTTGTTAAACTAGATAATTATAATTAGAACGTACGTAGTAGTCTTAACTGAAAATAAGAAGAGAAGAAAAAAATTAAGTATGTACTTACTACATTTTATACAAGACCATTTGGTATAATAAATTAATATAATTTGGTAGAATTGTGCAACCGAATGGACTTGGGTCAATATTTAAAATAAACATGCAGTATAATGCATAACACACAAACCAATACTAATTCATATTCCAACCATATATTATATTATTATTATTTTTATATATTCATATTCTTTATTATTTTTTGTTTATTATTTTATATTTATTTTTTTTATTAATAAATTCGTTCCCAAATCATTACATTATTTTGTTTAGGTCAAAGATGGAAGGCTCACCGCAAGTTTCTGACTCCCGCCTTCCATTTCAACATACTCCAGAATTTCCTGCCAGTATTCTGCAAGCACCAGCGCATTTTGACGAAGAAACTGCGAGGATTGGCCGACGGTCGCTCTGTTGATATGTTGCCTATCATCGCTTTAACGGCCCTTGATAATGTGACAGGTATAGATGGTCGTAAGACCACTCGATATAATGGTGATGTTTCCTGAGTAAAAAAACATGATCCTGTTTAGTACGTCTGTTAGATTATAAAAAAAAATATTGGATACGTGTTTTTTGTTTTATCTAATTAATAAAAATTGACGCAAAAACAGATCATGAGTGGGGGGTTTGTGACGTCACAGTCTGGTAAAAAAGGGCCAAACTGTGACGTCGCACCTTTTCGAAGCACTGTATCGTCTTCATTTTTTGATTACGTGAAAGAAGAAAAAAGATGTGTTCAATATTTTTTGGACATCTATCTGACGGACTAATTAGATTTTTTTGTAAACTACCATATTAATATAAATAGAGGAACATAGAAGATGACGTAATGAAAATTCTTTGCTAAGGTATACGCAAACTTTTATTTTCTAGAATCCATTATGGGCGTATGTGTGAATGGCCAGGATCAGAGCGAGTCTGAATATGTTAAATCCATAGAAGAGTAAGTTCCTAATACTTTTAATATCGTACTGATGAATCACAAACTAATTGCATTACAACAGCATATAAATAAATAAGATTAAATCTAAGAATCCATTGCACATAAATCTCATTTATTCATGTGCATGTTAGACATACTAATAGGTATGCATAACCTGTACCAATAAAATCTTTCAACATTTCTAATTAAAGATTGTCAGCCATCGTGACGATGAGAATGCAAATACCATTCTTTGGTGAAGACGCCATTTTTAATTTGTTGCCATACAAGACGAGGCAAGACAAGGCTTTGAAGATTTTACACGGACAGACTAACAAAGTGATCGAAGCTAGAAGACAAGAGTTGAAGAAGGCTAATATAACTACTCTTAAGGACAGCAATGATATTGGTAAGTTTTCTGATGATGATGAAAAACCTGGTATTGTAAAGACGCCAGAACATCAAGCCACCCGATACTGTATAATTTACTCAATAAACCTTGAACGTAATGCTTTAGCAATACAATTGAAAACCTATTCAAAAATTTTTACAGATTTAAAATAAAACATTGCTCCATACTAGGAATTTCTTCTGTATTTTAAGAACAAGAATCATGTTTTTGATATAGATCTTGTTTTAAAAGGTATTAAGAATAAGCACGCGTTTTTGGACCTGTTGCTGCTGGCTGAAATCGATGGCAAAAAGATTGACGATGAAAGTGTGAGGGAGGAGGTCGACACATTCATGTTTGAGGTTAGTTACTTTTATCTTAATATCACGTACTTTTTTAACATTATTATTAAGTATAGTAGTCCACTATTTGTTGGTAACTAGGACTAGCAATCACTCCACGAATAATTATGTTGGGTTCATTACTGTAGGTACTTGTCAGTTTGTTTCCAGCGGAGACTAAACATATATTTCAGACGAGCTACCTACCCATATTCTGTCGAAAATGGATTGTTATTGATCGATTGAAATCAAATCATCTTCATCAACCTGCGGCAGACCATTGCTGGTTATATGCCTCTCATATTGCAAACCATTCAACTCGATTCCCGGCAATTCTCATCCATATGCTACCAGTTTCTGCTGCTCAAGCCAATTACCACTGCACAATTATGTAATATTGTAAAAAAACCTGAATCTGTTTGCACAGGGTCACGACACAACTACTTCAGGCATCGTGTACACTCTCCATTGTCTATCAAAGCGCAGAGATGTTCAAGAGAAGATCTACGAAGAACTTAAGACTATCTACGGTAGCGAAATGGGCAGAGACCCAACTTATCAGTAAGTTTAATGTACTCATCATCTGCCTAGTTTTTTTCCCAACTATGATAGGGTGAGCTTCTTGTCTTACTGGATGCAGCTGAATACCAGTATTTTACAAGGGGTTTTTCTCAAAAAGGAGGAGGTTCTCAATTCGATTGGTATGTTTTTTTTCTATGCATGTACACCGGTTACGCTGCGATTTATGATCCGATTTACGTGATTCTTTTTTAGTTTGATGCGGAATAGTTGCCATTTGGTCCCATAAAAAATTTGCATGGTTTGGCCCAGTTCTTTTTATTTTATGAACATTGTTTAAAAAGTTGTGAACATTTTCGTTTATGTGTTTCGCGAATAACTTCGTCGTTTATGAACCAATTTTGATGATTCTTTTTTTATTGGAACGGAGATACTTCATTTGGTTGGAAAATTATTATAACCCCTCCCGCTGGGCGGAGCGAAAGCGAGTGTCAGACTTCTACTGACTAAAAACCACCCGCGTTCCTTCTTAGCCCTATATGTCGAGGCCGCGGTATCCTGTGGACATCCCGCAGCCCCGACGGGACCCAGTTAGTACCTACTGTGTAATACGATACCCCTTGGTAAGACTGGTTGTCAGACTTTCAGGCCACTGATTATCTGTAACGGCTGCTAAAGATCTACAATAGGGGATCGGACTGACTCAAAAAAATATGATTCTGTTTAGTCCGTCAGTTAGATTATCGAAAAATATTGGATACGTGTTTTTTGTTTTATCAAAACAATAAAAATTGACGAAGATAAAGCGCGTCAAAGGTCATGGAGTGGGGCTTGAAACGTCAATTGAAGGTACAAAATGTACTATCATATGACGTCACAATGTTTTTTGGAAATCTATCTGACGGACTAATTAGTTTTTTTTTTGTCCGATCCCCTATTGAATTTATTGGGGTCGACGCAGCATGTTTTCGTCCATACTTTTATCTTGGTCGTCGTCTCATCATAACGTACATACAGATGAATACGGTTGTTATGTGCAAAAAAAATACAAATCATTATGTCAACAATACCTAGTTAATTAGAAATACATGTTCTGATAACCGATATTAAAATCAGGGCCAATATTTAGCGTGATAATTATTCTAGATTGTAAGTCACAAAATGGCTAAAACAAGCTATGAAAAAAAAAACATTTCCGAGCGTGACATTTTTACCCGACTGCGGCGAAGCCCAAAAGGAGGGTTATGTGTTTGACGTGTATGTATGTAAGTATGTATGTATGTATGTATGTCCGTTTCTTTGTTCCCTCATAACTCATAAACGGATGAACCGATTTGAATGAAATAAGTATATGTCATTAGATTCGTCTTGATGGCGCGAGTGTTATAGGCTACATTAAAATCTAAAAACAAAGAAAAATTGCGGATTTTGGGGGCCAAACCGCGGAGTTAAAAAAAAAAATTGTTCCAATGCCATCGAGTAGGGTATCAAAATAAAGGGTTTTAAAAGGAGATTACAAAAATATATATAACACTTATATGTTTAAAAGAAATTTTAAAGTGGAAAAACCTATAAACAAGCACAAAAGTTAAATCATCTGCGAATAATTTTACGAGACCAACGAAAGAACAAACACAAAAGAACTAAAAAGCTGGAAATAAAAAAAAAATTAAGTTCAAAAATCTAAAACCCGACTACTAACAAAATCGCGGTCTTAAAAGTAGAAAACAAGAAAAAAATTCTTGTCTGATATTCTTCGTAGTCGCATGCCACTGATACCTGATGCTCCTTCATGGCGTTCTCATTGGTACAAGGTGGCATGCGACTACGAAGAATATCAGACAAGAATTATTTTCTTGTTTTCTACTTTTAAGACCGCGATTTTGTTAGTAGTCGGGTTTTAGATTTTTGAACTTAATTTTTTTATTTGAATTTTATTTTTGTGTGTACTTAAACTATAATTACATATTTGTAATGTGCTCGCCAAGACCTTTCATTTGATACCAAACTTGCTATGGCTATCTCAATTTAATATTTTTATAGGTAAGTTTTTGACGTTTAAATTCCGTCATAAAAAGAATTTATAAAATTGATATAGCCTATGTCACCCGGGCTATTCCTACGAATCTATTGACACCTAATTTATTAAAATCCGTTCAGTAGATTTGGCGCTACGGTGGAACATACATACATACATACATACATAGACTGCCAAAATCATTACCCTTCCTTTTGGCTTTGCCGTAGTCGGGTAAAAAGTAGTTAAAAAACTAAAAAACCCGACTGAAAAAACTGAAAAGCAAAAAACAAGCACATTTTAAATTAAACAAAACTTGGAAGCAGGCGGGGTTCATTTGAATATTAAATTATGAAAAGAAAAAATGATAATAGAATGGACCCCGCCTGCTTCCAAGTTTTGTTTAATTTAAAATGTGCTTGTTTTTTGCTTTTCAGTTTTTTTTTACAAACCGTTAGGTACTGAAACGGAGCGAAGTAGGCAAGACTTGAATTGCCTCCAGCTCTATTTTGATATATAATTATATTACTCTGAATTTGCAGCTATTTTATTACTTAGTTTTTAATGATGTATAATTTTTAATTAGTGACAGAATATCCTTCTTTGAC
The DNA here is from genome assembly GCA_949316265.1 of Diarsia mendica. Lineage (NCBI taxonomy): Eukaryota > Metazoa > Arthropoda > Insecta > Lepidoptera > Noctuidae > Diarsia > Diarsia mendica. The sequence continues at coordinate 18,422,629 of OX438896.1, read as the reverse complement.
TCTTTTTAGGACACTCTGAAAAACTTAGGTTTAATTTAAAGCCTACGCCTTGAATTAACTTTTTATGCATTTTTATCTACATACTTAGGAATAAAACCTGCTTGAATCACCCAAGTACTGATAATTAGGGAACTAAATCTAAGTATTGTTGTTTAGTGAGCTGAATGACATGAAGTATTTGGAGCTGGTCCTCAAGGAGTCCATGCGGCTGTACCCGCCAGTGCCTCTCATTGAAAGGAGAATCATGAGAGATTGCGGTGAGTAACACAAGTACATAACACTACGTTCTTTATTCCTCATAATTATGAGCCTAGGGTAAGTTGTTTGTTTGTACTGGTAACATGAATTTTAAAACTCAATTTAGTAAAAACAAAAAAAAAATGCCTTTCAATTAATTTAAATTGCATTGTTCTACTAATAAAATATTATGGTCTAATAGTTTTTCTTTTTTGTCCTAAATCATTGGGGAACTTAACTATATAATCACAGTTAATTGTGGCCTTTATATCCGGTATCATTGGCCTTTAGCCCGGCTTCAATAAATATCATTCATTGTAGTTTCGAGTTGTGTTTACTAAGGTTTATTTATGCTTTTAGAATAGGTACAAGTTTCTTTCATCTAAGTATACAAATAAAAAGAGAAGTCCTGACTGACTGACTGACTCATCAACGCCCAGCCCAAACCCTTGGACCTAGAAAGCTGAAATTTTGCACACAGGTTCCCTTTATAATGTAGACAAGGAATAAGGAAGGATTTTTCGAAATTCAACCCCTAAGGGAGTTAAATAGGGGATGAAAGTTTGTATGGAAAATCGTCATTTTCACGCGGGCGAAGCCGCTGGCAAAAGCTAGTATAAATAAAAAGAGAAGTCCAGACTGACTGACTGACTCATCAACGCCCAGCCCAAACCTTTGGACCTAGAAAGCTGAAATTTTTTATAATGTAGACAAGGAATAAAGAAGGATTTATCGAAATTCAACCCCTATGAGAGTTAAATAGGTGATGAAAGTTTGTATGGAAAATCGTCATTTTCACGCGGGCGAAGCCGCTGGCAAAAGCTAGTAGTCAATAACTTTATCATAAGTACCTAGTGGTAATATTTATGTGATGTTTCTAAATTAAACATTAACATTTTAATTCAAGGAATTGTGTAATTTGGCGATCATCATTCTCTTGCCATTATCCCAATTTAGGCGAATTTTCACTTTTAATTTTCTTTTCAAAATCATCTTCTTTCACCAAATTATTCGGGGTCCACACAGCATGACGTCTTTTTCCATATTCTCTATTCGTCTTTATCACAGTAGCTATCTCCTTTATAGCTATTTCATCTATTACGCAGTCCATCCATCGCATCCATCCATGGAAGTTAAGTTTTCCTAGTCCTCCGCAATTCTTTTCTGATTAATTTCATTGCGGGATACAAGACAGTTAAATTGTTTCTCTGGGACTTCGTCGAGCTTCATTGTCTCGGCGCTTTTCTGGTGGTCGCCACTGTTGATTCTGACTTTCAGAAGTTTAGTAATAAGCTATTATACTATGTCAAGTTTTTTTTAGTAAGTTATTCATAACTACAATACGGTACCTATATTTGAAACCGTTACAATGGAAACATAAATCATAATTACGTGACTTTATTTCTTATTTATTCAGGGCAATGGCCTTACCAAAATCAATGGCTTTGATTTATAGTTAGGTTATAAGGAAAAGCCAAAATAAGTGGTCGGTCATTCGCTTATTTTTTGTTACCTTTTTAATTCAACTCGAAAATACAACCATCTTCCACGATCCTATACTGTTGGGGGACAGCATGGCAGACACCCTTAAAAACAAAGTGTATTGTAATAACACATAGATTTAGATAATAATACATTTTAGAAAGTGGAACAGGTATAGATACGTGACAGAGAGGATGTTTGGCGTAGCTAGAATAACGTATTTTCTTCATTCCAGAGGTGGGAGGACTGAAACTGATTAAAGGCACATCAGTTATGATAAACATCTACCAGATACAACGTCAGCCAGATTTATACGACGATCCCTTGGAGTTCCGTCCGGAGAGATTCGAGCAGCCGCTGAAGAACGCCTTCAGTTGGCTCGCCTTCAGTGCTGGACCAAGGAACTGTATTGGTGAGTGTCTTTAACATCTTAGCCTGTAACTGTATGTTTTAGTATCAGTAAAAAGGACCTCAAACTAAGATATAACTGTCTCGTTGGTCAAGTGGTCGCAAGCGCGTCTGCTGAACAAGAGGTCCTGGGTTAGATTTCCGGGCAAAGTATTATTAGGGTTGTCCATCAGGAATTTCTCAATAGCAGCCACGGAGTCTGAAAATGTGAGTCTGAAACATAAATGGCAAAATGTGGGTGCACATGTTTCGTCTCTTCATAAGACGTGTGTCGCGAATGTGAACACCGTCTCCTATGGTGATGTGTAATGCCAATATACAGAATATCCTTAGGGGGCGATGGTCACTTATCATCCATGAATATCATGGTGGTTCTCCATCTTGTTTGCTATCCAACAGCATAAAAAACTGATACTCATTATTCAGCGTTTATTGAGAGCGGCTGTCTTATGATCTCCATAATCGTTTTACTGTTACTGGAATTCTTATTTTAGATGGGTCATTGACTATCAGTTACCTATATTTGGTTTAACAATAGCACACACAATACAACAATAGTAACCGATTATTATTTAAGCCGTTATTTTTTGGTCAGGCTTGGTTAAGGAATTGAACGGATCGTCCACTCAAGTTGCCCTTTTCAAATAATAAAAAAAAAAAACTTTTCTGAAAGAGCTAAATTAGACCGCTTTTAACTTCAAACATATTTCAAAATGTTCACCATGAAATTAATATATTTCTTTCTGTTCTTTCTCAGGTCAAAAATTTGCGATGATGGAACTCAAAATAACTATCTCGGAGATTGTTAAGAACTTCTACATATTGCCAGCGGATCAAGAGCCCAAATTAAGTGCAGACCTCGTTTTGAGATCCAAGAACGGAGTCCATGTAAAATTTATGCCAAGGAATTAATTTGAATGATTGTTGAAACTTGAAAAACGTATTGTTACCGGATGACATTGTGAACTTAGCATTTATTATAGTCTAAGTTTGTGAATTAGTTTTTAAAAGAATATGTTTTTGTACTTATAAGTCCAGTCAGTAAATATACTTTTGGGAAGGAATTAAATGTTATTGTTAACTTAAGACGTAAGTATTATTATTTGAATCCTCATCATTCTTGTGAAATATAATGTTCGTGAGAGAAAGTATCATCGAAATTGTCGTTCCTGGATACTCCATTGGAAACTTAAAAGATTTTAATGATTGAATAACACCGATGCCCTGGTGAAGGTTGCGAGGACCCGCTGGATCCGAGACGCACGGGACCGGTCAATGTGGCCACACTTGAAGGAAGCCTATGACCAGCACTGGATGTCTTTTGGCTGAAATGATGATGATGAATGATGATTAAATATGAATCTATGTTTAGCTTAGTTTGAAAGCCCTGCCTGGGGGAGGGGGGGGGGGCTAAATTAGTTTGTGGTTACCACAGAATAGTCCAGTTGAACAGTATTCCAACCTTATAGAGTTAAACTGCAAATAGTCCTACCTTTAAAACAAAAAAATCGGTACTTATACAAACTAAAACAAAGAAAATAAGTAAGGATCACCTACCTATATTTCCACTACAAGCAGATCTCATTGCATTTTCTGACTGAAACAGCCATCGGCTTGTATTATTGGAACAAATAACAAAGGGTGTTCTTTGCGTGAGTATTTTTTTAATCTCTGTTCTTGACAGATGCTGTCTTCTTGTGGATTAGCTCCTTTCAGCCTTCTTTGCTTTCCTCCTTTTGGGTGTTTCCGTTGGTGTAATGAGAACTCGGGGTAGTTACTTTATGAATATGTACAGCAGTATGAATATTGGAATATTGCAACGAAGATCATTACAGTTCCCTTAATAATTAAGATTGGCTTAAGAATTATGCAGGTGATACTGTGGATTTTGACTATTTGTTAAAAGAAGTCGATTCAATTTACACTACGGGGCAATAAATATTGTGGCAGCAGTGCACTAAGCTTTTCCTGGGCTACTAACAAAAGCTTCTTTTACCAGACCTAATCAAGAGTGTTTAAAAAACTCCTGAATTTCTCTGAACGTTGTAAGAAAAATATTTACTGAAGTTGTAAAGAGGAGTGCAGGAGTTTAAAAGAAAAGTTAGACATTCTTCAAAACTGTTCTGAGATGCCAAAAAGTACATAAAAAGGGTTCTTTATTCAAAGTAGTTAAGTTTTCACGAGTTTCCCACTAAAACGTTTTGTGGAGTACTCTAATTAGTGCTACATGTAGCCACTAAAGGGAGTAAAAAGCGACAGTTTTCCCGACATTTTGGTCCGCTTGCAACCGGAACTGGGAAATGCATTGTGAACACTCAGCGCATGACTGCGTTTGTTGGTTTTCATAGTTTCTACTGGTAAGTAGTCGAATATTTATTTCAGAGGGTCGTCATTATGAACAACTTTTATTATGAGACCAAATTAGTTCTGCGGACAATAAGTAGCATATTACCGGACCAAATTTCAACATCAATAAAAAAAAAAAGTCTTGGAAGTCCTTCTGGTTCGTAAAGGAGTACATGGAGGGAAGTCTTCTCATGACATTAAACAGAAAACATCCTGCCCGTCCTAACTTACGGTGCACACAACGTTAGTTACTGAACAACAAAAATCCAAGTTCGCCAGCGGGCTATGGCCACCACCCTACGCTCCATAACTCAAGTAACTGATGTTGGAGTCAAAACAATCAAGCTGATGTAAGAGTCTGCTGGCCACTTCGCACGGCTGGACCTGAAGCGGTGGACCAGGATCGTCGCGGACGCCTGAGGGTGAACATCGCCATCGAGATTCACGGCTGCAAAGATAGGGTGTGAGTGATACGCCAGATAAATGCTCAAAAAACGTTTCCCAGATTTTATTTGTCATTTATCATCGCATACAAAATTCGCAAGTCACTTCATTCAATTTACTCGACATCGTAAAACTTAAGGGTCGACTCATAAACGTGGTTATGGGTTATATATAGGCGACATTATTAACTGAGATGTCTGAGTTAGTGCATGTTTACGTACGCGCGGCGCGGCGCGCGGCGCGGCCGGCGACGCGATCCGCACTAAATTCAAACGTATGGCGGTGTATGAGTGCGTTCACGGAGAAGCGAATTTATACGCGATTGCTTGAATTTGAGGCGGCGGCCGCGGCGGCGAACGCGGCGGCGGCCGCGGCGACGGACGCGGCGATGCACGCGGCGGTTTATTCTCGACTAGCTTTTGCCCGCGACTTCGTTCGCGTGGAATAGTGACTTCCGGCAGATTTTTGGTTTATCTCGCGAAAAAAAAAAAAAACTATCCTATGTCCTTTCTCAAGTTCCAATCTATGTCTGTACCAAATTTCACACAAATCGGTTCAGTAGTTTAGGCGTGAAGCAAAGACAGACAGACAGACAGACAGACAGACAGAGTTACTTTCGCATTTATAATATTAGTTAGGATGAAGCGATGCCCGCGACGGAACTTGGCCTTGAAAATTCGCGGCGGCCGCCGCGCCGCCGCGGCCGCCGCGCCGCGTCTCTATGAACACCGTCGTACATTGCCATACGTTTGTGTTTGCGCGAACGATGATATCTGCCGCTGCACGCATCGCCTGTCCGTGAACACAAAATTCGCTCGACGCGTCGCTCGACGCGTCGCCGGCCGCGCCGCACGCCGCGCCGCGCGTACGTAAACATGCACTTAGGGTTTCGTCTAAACATGCCCAAATAACTTGAATTCTATGTTGTCTTAGGGCGATGGTCTTAGGTGGTTTAACTATCGCGGTTGCACCAATTATAGTGAGTAGACATGGCTCATAAAGTGTTTCTGTTTTGTTACGATATTGACATCTGTGTATGATATACTCAAAGACATAAAGTGTTAAGTATCGACATTAAACTTAAAGTTTATCTACACAGTTAGTACCTGAAATGTTAATGTTTGTTCTTGATTAAAATGGGTTATGGTTCATATGGTTGTCAATATTAGGTACCAACAGATTTTTCGTTTTCCCTTTATGAAAGAACCCTGAAATCGTAAAAGAATTATCAGCAGCTCTACATATTTGAATTCAAAATGTTTATCTACGTGCACTACAGAGCGGTATTTCATAATTTCATCAGGACGGTATTCTTGACATGTAGTTTGCACGTTACTTGGTTTCTAAGCGACTTATTGCGTCAGATTATATCGTATTTTGTTGGCACACGCTAGACGGGGTCTCTCTAATTAGGCTGTATGACACTAACTCCTTTTCCTTATTAAAAAATATCAAGGCAAAGATGGCGGAAGCTTTTTTAGTATTTTGATTGCCGGAAAACTCGATAATTTGTATATTTTCTTCTGCCGTCACAAAAATCAAGGCCTGCATATTGGTGAGCTTCTAATTGTATTGTCAAAAAAAATATTATTTATTATTATTTTTTATTATTATTCTCTTTATTTACTTTCCTTACATACTAATTTACATTTTTAAATATTTGTTAAAAAAAATCTAAAAAACATTTAAAAATATAAAAAAATAGTAGTCCACCGGTGTCGGGAGCAGGGTCCAAGCTACCGGTGGTTAGGGCCCCAGAGACAGGAACCTCCACACAATACGGGCCGTATCGAGAAGTACTGCCTTCTGAATCAGGCCCTTGATCCAACCGCCAAGCGAAAGTTTTGACAGGTGGTCGTCCATGCTTTTTGCTATCAGGCCATTGGCCGTCACAACTATCGGCACAATGATAGCCGAGTTCACATGCCACATATCGACAACCTCGTGTGCTAAGTCCAGATATTTTATTTGCTTCTCTTTCTCAGCTTTCACGAGGTTCTCGTCATGTGGGATGGTAACATCGATTATCATTACGCGGCGCGCTGATCGGTCTATCACCACTATGTCAGGTTTATTGGCAACAATAGTCCTGTCAGTGATGATAGACTGATCCCAGTACAACGTGACATGGTCTTTTTCAAGAACTGGGTCGGGCACATACCTGTAGTATGGTACCTCAGATTCCACAAGTTTATATTTCAAGGCAAGTTGCTGGTGAATAATCCTGGCCACTTGATTGTGCCTGTGCAAGTACTCGCCGTTAGCCAGACGAGAACAACCAGAAATAATATGTCTGATGGACTCACTCGGACGGTGGCATGCCCGACACACGTCAACCGTCCCATCCTTCATAATATATTTCCGGTAGTTATTCGTCAACATAACTTCGTCCATAATTGCACAGACAAAACCTTCAGTTTCCCCAAAGAGGTCGCCGAAACGTAGCCAGCTACACGTTATTATTATTATTTTTTTATTATAATTTTGTTATTCTCCTTCCGTTAAATATAACGAAAAAAAGAAGAATAATAGAGTGACATTGCGATGTCCAGGGGGTCTAAAATGGCCACTTTAGCAGATCCTAATAGGAAAAAAATATGAATTACGTTAAAATTCGTAAAATGGTCACCTAGACGCCGTTACTATTATAAATGGTTCATTTTACGAATTTTAACGTAATTCTTATGATCTGCTAAAATGGCCATTTTAGTCCACCTGTGGGTCTCAAATGACCACTTTAGCAGATCATAATATGAATTGCATTTAAAAGCGTTTGTGACCATTTTACGCTTTTTAGCGTAATTCATAATGATCTGCTAAAGTGGCCACTTCCCCCTAAGCAACGAATGATTTTGGGGTGAACTTTGAACAGGCTTACCACAATAAACAGTCAAAACTCCGAGTAATCAGTCATGATAGGGATTGGTCCCTATCATAATATCTGATTGTATAATATCTTTAAAACCAATTTTAACGATGACATAGCACAAAACAAGATGGGCGCACCTACCTATAATCTGTTTAATTGTGTACCTACCTACTTAGTCTAAATAAATCTTCTGATAAATGGATAACCTTCGATGACATGAGCCTTAATTGTTGTTTTTAATGAAATTATTTGGCTTATCGCATTATCATAATATTTAGATACGATTCGATGATTGAACTTTGATCGGAGATTCCATAGTTTGTACATTGTCATGATGACAATATTTTTGTGGTAACTTTGATTGATCGATGCTGCTAAAATTAAGTAATTTGTAAGTTACATCAGAATTCTTGTTTATCATTTTAATTCATAATGCCCGCAGTCTTTGATTAAAATCTTCAGGTTTTATTTTCGTTCATGGCTTAGTTACAGCCGTATCTATTTTAATTGATCTGTGACGGTCGTTACATACTAATATATCAGTGGCCCCGAAAGTTTGACAACAAATCTTACCAAGGGTTATTGTATTATCCAGTACTTTCTGGGATGTGGACGTCCGTGGGATAGGCAGTCGCTCCATCCTACTTAGTATAAATGCGAAAGATTATGAGGATGTTTTTCTATTCTTTATAGCTGTAATTATTTTCGCAATAATATTTTTTTTACGCTTCTGGTCTTGTCTGTCCGTCTGCAATAGATGCTAATTTCTTTAGGATACTTAATAAATAATATAAGTTTTTAAACTGACACGGTCAATAACGATTTATTTTGTTTTTTATAATAATTATCAAATTTAAATAAAACAGATTACTTTAACGACTGTTATACACATACCACTACCACCACCCACCTCTACACTGCAACCTTTTTACCCGACTGCAACGAAAGTGTTATGTTTTTTTGTGTTAATGATAATGGTAATAAATAATGCTTACAAAAATCCTTAACAAATAAATAGACTGTAAAGCTTACAGTCACAAAAAAATTTAAGACTACCTAAATAAAATATTTTCCTACCATGCTATGGAATTTCTGGTAGTCGACTACTATAGCTTCGATCGTGATAGGAGTCTATATTAACTTTTTTTGATAGTTGATAAAGTGCATAGGCATTTTTTTTTATTAAGTTATACCTCTTCGATTTCAATATTTTTGTAATTGCAATACGTTTTTTGTGGTTCAATTCTTTGGTGAAAATGCATTATTTTGAAGTTCTATTATTCATATTAAGGCAATTAATTATGGCAGTTGGTGTATTGTTTATGTCAAATTGTTAATTATTTACATTCTTACGTTTTACTATAGCAGTATACTGTCTTCATCTTTTGGGAGTAGGTGCAGAAAAAGTAAACATTTAGTCTTGTAATTTTATTTTGATGGTAATATTTCTACTCAATATTCGATAATTCTCTACCATTAAGCACATATTGTGTGGACAGTAATATTCACATGTACTAAACTGTGCTAATTGCATTTACTTGCTGGCTTGAGCTGTCACTATAACTTCGACCTCACTGAACATTACACTTCAACACTAAGTCACAATCATGAGCTCTATTGCTGACATTGCGGAGACTCAGCGCTTAGCAATGGCACTCAACTTAGGATGGCTGACTTTGAAGAACACCTGAGGGCATCAGCACCGGGAGCAGACTTAAGCGGGCTTCACAAGGATTTTTCTGCGTTCAAGGAGTATGTGTAGCTTGCAGCTGCAGATTTCTGAGCTGAGCAAGAGTGTGGATATGATAGCGATGCGTCACAGGACGAAGTTCTTGCTGCTAGGCGGAGTGCCTGAGAAGCCTGATGAAAATCTTCCAGATAGCGTTGTAACCATCCTGCAAAATAAGTTAGGCTTGACTGTACATGGTAGGTACATCCACATAGATTTGTTACTCGGTACCAGTGCTCATATTAAATTCCTAACGTAAGTACTGCGTCGACCGCAATGGTTTGCGACACCTGCCTCATTTGATTGTGTAACCTACCTTGCCCACCACACAGTGGCAGTCAACATTTCTATGTATCACACACAGTGAACTTGCTAGCGGGAGGATACCCAAAACAATGACAACCTTCAAGAAGTTCTAGCTTATTTAGTTGGATGGGTAATTTTGTCTCTATTAAGGACATAGAACACGCCTGTGTACTTACTTGGCACCTAATTTCCAAAGTAAGTTGTGCAAATATTAAAGCGTTATGGTTCTATGACATGGAATTTATGAAAAGAAAAATATAAAAATTCTTTAAAAGTTGATAAACTATTTTTGTAAAATGAGACGCAAAATGAGGCACTCACAGGAGGTTTTATAACTATCGAGAACAAGTTAGAGGTACCACAACCCGCACACCCAGAACATGATTTTGGTTTACTTGTTTCCGAAAATAATAATAGCATAGCATTTAATGCAAACTTGTCGAATGTGAGAAAGATTCATGTAGATTGAAAATATTTAAACATAAAAAGAGAAAAATTACTAAGATGTTTCTTGTTTGTTTACTTCTGAACTGTGTATTCGATTCCGGTGATGTCAAAAAAGTGATAAATAGGTAATGTAAACTTACAATATGACAGGAACTCCTTGTTTACCATGTAAGATTGGGCACGGATTTAAATTTTAAACACGTTGAATCATATTAAACGAAATTAGACATGCAAAGATGATGATCATTGGTATGCACGGTCGTACTTGAACGCAAACTAACATGAAAAATGATAATAATAATAATACCTAATTGATCGTTAATTTGAAAGACAGTAATGAATTAAACGATTAGCGATACTTCCGCATTTGTTTTGTATATATATAATTTTGTATTCAAACAACGCGTGTAAATTCTATATTAAAACTGTTACGCATTGTGGCATTGACCGCATGTCCATTTTTATGTATAGTTTTTTTTTCTTAGTTGGTCTCCGATTATATCTTGCCGGTCTGTACTGTCTTGTTGTGGTCTCGCATTTTTATTAGATACCTCATCGAATGAGGCCGACTATTGCGTAGCACACGTGCCAGTGTCGCCATTAAAAATGATTTTGTTATTAGTATTTACAGTTCTAGTGTTAGCTTTGTTAGTATCGTGGATTAGTTTGATCAGGGAAAGTAATCGCTTTAATGTGAAAGGGCCAACGCCTTTACCACTATTGGGAAATGCTCATTTGTTCGTTGTTAAAACTTCAGGTATGATTTATTTTTATTTTTAGTAACTTTTTTAAATTTTATGTACTAAAAGCACTAATCTCACATTAATCATGATTTTCCTAAAAAAAATGGTTTGGTGTTGGTTGATATCAAATCGACCTAGTAAATCTATACTAATATTATAAAGCTGAAGAGTTTGTTTGTTTGTTTGTTTGTTTGAACGCGATAAACTCTGGAACTACTGGTTGGATTTGAAAAATTCTTTTTGTGTTGGATAGTTCATTTATCGAGGAAGGTTATAGGCTATATAACATCACGCTACTACCAATAGGAGCGGAGCATAAATGAGAAATGTTGCAAAAACGGGAAAAGAAAATTCCTTTCTGAGAGCTTCCGTTGCGTGCGCTGCGAAAACGGTTTAAGTTGCGAGAATATCATGTATGAAGTAATTATTCGTCTTTAAAAGTTCTAAAAAAAAGTCCACGACAGCATCTGTCTATCTTTTAAGATTGACTCACTGTAACCATTTTTTATTATTAAAATGTTAGGTTAAAAATAATTATTTTTTGCGAAGCTTATTTAACCCATATGGTATTAATCTATATCTAAATAAATGTGTTCATTAGAACGGAAATTTAATATAGAATATTTGTGCTCTTTACTCTATACAGTTTAAACAAATATCTTAGAAGATATCACAATGTAAAAATACCCGCGCGGAAAAATAATTACGCGGGTTGCGTCGCAATGTAGGTACGGGGGATTCTGGCTGGCCTCCGGGAAATTCAAATTCAAATAACCCTCCTTTTGGGCTTCGCCGCAGTCGGGTAAATATTCACTGCATCATAATGTTTACAAGTACAGCGTGTTATAGTATATTTAACAGTAAGAGATAGATTTTAATAGTAATTCACACATTAATATAATCTAAGCTAATCTAAACCATCTAAACTATTGTAATATAGAGGAAAGATAAGATTTTTTGTTTGTTACGATTTAGCTTAATTAATGTCGGATAGTCGATATATCGAGAAAGGTTATAGCTATATCTAAGTGACGCAGACGAAGTTGCGCGGGTCAGCTAGTAAGTGAATATTGAACATTATAATTATACCAATTACATGCACACATAAGTGCAAAATCGCAATGGAAATTAAATTCCAATGCAATACCTTCTTTTAATTTCCTTTTAACACACAAATATTATTATTTGTAGTGTAGTGTGTGCCCATAGCCTTTTACATCTAGAGGGTCCGTAATTGTGACTTAGGTTTTAGCAACTATTTTAAGATCAACATTGCAATAAAGAACAAAGCAAATAAGTGGCAAGTAGAAAAAAGTCTTGCAAGAAACTTGAAGTAGAATAGAAAAGTAATTTCTAAATCGACAACCTAATGCCAGAGGTCCTAAACACGGATTAGAAGACACCTTCACCATTACAAATAAACAAATAATAGTCCGGTCAATATAGACATTTCAAATAACAATAATTCCCACAGAGCTAAATATTGGTGGAGAGCTGGGGTTTACCATTACAAATAAAGTGTTAAAAATCCCCATCGATCCTATGTGTGCTACAAAAGTTATTCGGGACGTCTGCTATGAACAGATTTTGCGATAGGGAGGTCTTAAGGCTTTCACAAGTTTGTCTGAACCTTTCTTTTACAAGGGCCGTTAGACCACCCTAATCCGGCCCTGTCGCAAAATCCGTTCTTAGCGGACGTCTACTAACTATACTACCTCTCTGCCAAAAATCATCTTTATACGTCCAGCGGTTTTCGAGATATTGTGGATTTTTAACACTTTATTTGTAACTAGTGACCCGCCCCGGCTTCGCACGGGTGCAAAAAAGGTATTAAAACCTTCCTCTTGAATCACTCTATCTATTAAACAAAACGCATCAAAATCCGTTGCGTAGTTTTAAAGATTTAAGCATACAGACAGAGGCGTCTTTACCTATAGTGCAGGGTGTGCGGCGCACACGGGCGCCGGGTCTAAGGGGGCGCCGAGCGCCCTCTAGTGCGACACCTCCAAACAGTAGCGGCGTTAGGGTAGGGCGCGGTTAGGCGACGGCCCAGGGCGCCAGAGATACAGGGGCGCCAGGAGATTCCATTAAAATATTATCGAATTCGTTCGATCGGTTTTTGAAAAATCAAATGTGGGAAAACCACATGAATTGGTATCAATGTAAAATAAATGCATAGAAAATATTTGTGTAAGATAACAAATAAAGATAAGACAACTAAAACTGGCAAAGGCGTCTTTACATATAGTGCAGGGTGTGGGTAGTACCCGGGCGCAGAGTCCATGTGGGCGCCGATCAGCGCTCGCTACGGAGCGCCCAAGGAGAAAAATCGAAGACATGTGACATCTACTTAAGAGCGTATGCTACCTCAGATTAGCAACCCTATTTGTGGTGGTTCAAACTTCGCTTGAAATACTGTTAGAATAAAGTTCTAATCAGCTTGCACTACAAAGCGGTTGTTACGTCTTTCGCTGCGGCCGAATAGTGCGAAATTAGTGGTATTTTGCGATTTACAAGAAAACTATTGATTGGACTAAAAAAGTAAAACACTATGGCTTTAGTATGTTGCTTGTAGAATTATTTGGCAAAAAAATCAGAACGATGACATGTATTTTAGTATGGTTTTTACTCGTTAAAAGAAATTTTTAGAGGTATCTTCGCGATTTTTTTCTATCGAGCAAAGTTAGTTGTATTATGTTTTCACAACACTATGGCACTAGCATATATCCTGAAGAATATCATATATTTTTCTGATGTTGATTACTGCAGTGAATCTTATACTTTTACGCATTATAAAAGTTGCGTTTGAGGTACCATACGCTCTTAACCAACCCCCTCTGGCCTGTTATTTTATTTATTCCATGGCCCCCGGCGGCGCGTTTCAGGGGGCGGCACAGAGCGGAGTCAAGCGGCAGCGTCAGTTCATGGTTATGTCATCAGACAATTAATTAAAATTCCGGTCTGCCGCCCCGCAAATCTAGAAAATCTATACCTATTACTATATTTCTTCTAACCCGCCACCCACTATATAGTTCCCTTGTCAGTTTGTTAGTATTGGTTAAATCTTGCAACTGAACTTCAAACCAGTTCCTCTCATCCGATTGAGCTGAAAGGTTGCTCACAGTTCATAACTTTGTTCTGGTGACACTACATTGATTGAAAAGTTTGTTTTTTAAATTATTATTTTATTTAAATCTGTATTCACGGTAAAAAGAAAATCTAACCCATCTCATAATTGGAATGCTCAAATTTTTTAGCTCGCTTCGCTCGCTCTTGCCGCCGAGTTTTTATTATTGCCCCATTTTTCAATGCGTTAGTAGTAAAAGTAAGTTAAATATAATTTTATTGAATGATAAAAATAACCTTTCCGAGGCGGGGGCTAAAATTTTTGAGCTCGCTTCGCTCGCTCTTGCTTTTTTCGTAAAGAGACCATTTTTATCTATATGTATGAATTTCTCATTTATTCGATGTGCCAAAATTGTTGGGTCTGTCTCCACCGATCCCGGGATCTGATTTGGCGTAACACGGATCCCGGCGATTTGTCTCCACGGATCCCGGGATCCGTTTCTACAAAAAAAAAAAAAAAATTTTTTGTCCACGGATCCCGGGATCCGTGGCTACATGGGGTCGGCGCAACATGTCTTCTTCTTCCATACTTCCCTATTTCTCGTCATCTCAGCAGTCACCTCCTTTCTAGCCATATCATCCTTCACACAGTCCATCCATCGTTTCTTTGGTCTTCCTCTACTCTTATAGCCATCTACTTACATTCATACTCAACATTTTCCTCACAACATTTCCTTCATTCCTTCGCATCATAGTAATATGTCCATACCACGACAATCGATTACCAATCAACCATAATACACTATTAGCTATAATGGCTATCGAATATGACGTAGGTACATAGAAACTACTTAGAACCAATAAAATTTAATTAAAAAAAAGATTTGACTTTGAAAAATAAACACAAAGTGTAAATTGTCTTTTTGCTACTTTTCTTGGCTAATGATGAAAATAGAGGGGGCGCTAGGATAATGTTTGCACACGGGCGCTACATGGGCTAGAGACGTCTCTGCATACAGACAAACAAACAAATAAACAAACAAACAAACAGACGCGACTTTGTTTTATACTATGTAAGGATAAGGATGGTAGACCCCAGCTCTCCACCAATATTTGGCTCTGTGCGAATTATTGTTATTTGAACACTATTTTTATGTCTAAATTGACCGGACTATAAAACTAAATTCATAACAAAAAACACTCTAGGTAAAATACGTAAAGTTCCACAAAGATTCTATAACAAAATACTAAATCACTGCGGTCAAACGGGTAAACCATAAAACCTGTTGCCAAAATCGGCGGAGGTAGGTGCGCAAAGAACTGGTGTGACCGCTAGCGTATAATTTAAAGCGGAAAGAAACAATGACTAAATAAACACTTTTATTGTCCGAACTTCCGAAGTCTTTTATATCTGATTGCCATACTAACGAATTAATTACCTGTAATAAATGTTAGTTCATCATCTGCCTAGCCTTTTCCCAACTATGTTGGGGTCGGCTTCCAGTCTAACCGGATGCAGCTGAATACCAGTATTTTACATGGAGCGACTGCCTATCTGACCTCCACAACCCAGTTAATACTAGGTAATACGATACCCTTTGGTAAGACTGGATGTCAGAATTTTAGGTCACTGACTGTCTGTACCGACTACCAAAGATCTATATATGGCAGCCGGGACCAACAGCTTAACGTGCTTTCCGAGGCACGGAGGAAACCCGGTATGTCGGGCGGTCACCCATCCACAGACCGACCTAGGCAAGGACAGCTTTACCTAAAGATCGACCCGAGTGGCAGTTCTTATTAAGCCACGAGCTCCTCCTGTCAATCATCACCGCATCAAGATTGTGGAAATCGGAAGTATAACGCTGAGACAATTTACGATACGGGCGAAATGACCACCATACGAAATGACCATGTCGCTTTGTTCTCTTCAGAGCAAAAACAAATTTATGACAACGTCCTTGAAAGCGTTTGGCAAAACCAGAGTAAAATGTTTTTCTTGGATGCTCCTGGTGGAACAGGAAAAGCATTTGTTACCACTAGCATACTTGCAGAGGTCAGCAAGCAAGGCAAAATTGCCATTGCTGTAGCGTCGTCGGGAATCGCTGCCACACTGCTTCCGGGTGGCAAGACGGCACATGCCATGTTTAAAATTCCCATCGATTTAGAGAGCGCCGAAACGCCTGTTTGTATGTGTCACGTAACAGTGATAAGGGACATGTGCTCAAGGATTTCTCTCTGATCGTATGGGATGATGGGATGAGTGTACGATGGCCAATAGGAAGGCAGTTGAGGCTGTGGACAGAACCCTGCAGGACATCCACAGGAACGAACATTTGATGGGTGGTCTCAAAGTTCTGTTCAGTGGCGATTTCCGACAAACGCTTCCCGTGGTGACCTGGGGATCGAGGGCTGACGAGGAGAATGCTTCGTTGAAACCATCTTCGATGTGGTCACGAGTTCGTACGCAGCGCTTGACCATTAATATGAGAGCTCGGCTCGGCGGCAATGCACGTGCTCAAGAATTCTCCGATGTCCTTCTAAGTCTACCAGAGGAGAGAGATGGACAGCTGGTGGTGCTTCCAGAGTCTCTCGGTAGATTTGTATCCAGCTTAGAAGAACTCATTCGCTGTGTGTACGGGGACATCAGTCGTATACCGCACCAGCAGAATTCTTGGGTGTGACAGCAGGCCATTTTGACGCCCACAAATGATCAGACTGCAGCAATTATTGAATGCATTCTCTCGGAAATTGAGGGGAATGAAGTGGTCTACACCTCTATAAACACTGTCGTCGAGCAAGATGACGCCACACATTATCCCGTAGAATTTCTGAACTCCCTGGTAGCAAGTGCATTGTATCCGTATAGTTCTACTGTTCAGTTCAACTAGTAGGACTAAACGGAGAAAAAAATCCATTTAGTTCTACTATCTGCTGTATGAATTTTAATTGAACTAAACGGACAAAAAAGTTCTTTTAGTACTACTAATTTCCGGAATTATGTCCAACTGGTTGGACCACGCGCGGGGATAGGATGATCGTGTAAAACAAACATACATGCAACGCATGTTGTACTCCATGACGCGCGCTCGCTTCGCTCGCATATTACATAACACTATTGTCTTCTGTCCCCGAAGTGCCGGGCCTCCGCCGGCCTCCTTCGTCGGCCTACGGCCCGGTGCCCATGCCGCCCATAAAGGATACTGTCGCGAGACGGTCGTATTATAATTTTGGTTAAAAGAGGAGGTAGTAATTGCATTGCACTTCAGCATTAATAGATAACCTTTTCCTGTTTATTACCAGTAGTTGTTCCATAGATCATACATTCAATTCCCAGAAGTACAACTAGTTGGACCAAGGAAAGAACAACTCACTGTAATTGAACCATTGGTAAAGATATTTCCCCATAGAACAACCAGTTGAACCCAGTTGAACCATGGGTAAATTTACTTCTCCGTAGTACAACCCATTGTATCCGTATAGTTCTAATACAATGGAAATTAGTAGTACTAAAAGAACTTTTTTGTCCGTTTAGTTCAATTAAAATTCATACAGCAGATAGTAGAACTAAATGGATTTTTTTCTCCGTTTAGTCCTACTAGTTGAACTGAACAGTAGAACTATACGGATACAAGTAGCAAGTGGACTTCCAACGCATAACATCAAGCTGAAGGTCGGTGTCCCGATTATGCTTCTTCGGAACCTATCTCCTCGGAAGTTGTGTAACAAGACCCGCCTTAAAGTCATCTCGATGTTATTCATCGAGAAGTCCTATAAGTATGTATTTTTACCCTATTCTGTATTCCTTATTCATTATTTTCTCCATCTGCTTCAGTCACAACTTATGACTTAATTCAGCAGAATCACCATAAAGTATTTTATTCAAAGCTGGCTGCAATCAGCACTTTTTGAAGGTCAATTTTACAAAAAACAGTCTCACTCTGTTACTGCACTTTCTGTGGATATAAAATGTAAAGAAGAAACGGGTAAATGAATGTTATTGAAAAGGTATAATCGTAGGTACTTTTGGTGCTGTACAGCGTTCACGCAGACGACGTCGCGGGCAGCAGCTAGTAATAATAATAATAATACATTTTTATTAAAATGTGACTTTGGTAAAATACAACATAAATTTAAAAACAAAAAATCTTAGGTATGGTATAACAAAGTTCGATGCCTGTACTAGGATAAACCTGTATCACAGGCGAAATGGCTTCTAATACAATAAGTGAATAAACTATTTGGACAATAGATTTCTAAGCAATATGTAACATTTTTAATACTAAAATAATTTGTTAATTTAGTATGTTGTATGTGTGTATGTTGTATGTTTTTGTATGTTAGTGTGTACCTAATAATTTAACCTAAACCGGGTTTGTTGACATTAGCATCAATGTCATTTGGAACAGTTCAGTGGCGTTAGGTAGTTACACACTAGCTACTTATTGTACGGTATAAAATCATAGACAAACAGGTACTTGTTAGAAAATACTACGTAACTTACATACCTGCTGATATATTTTTATTATAAGTATTATTTAAAAATATATTCAATAAAAAATGTACAACTTAACAGTTTCCGACATTTTAAAGCAATAATTTATACATTAAAACTTATTTATAACCATTACTTATGGTATTAGATACTCGGAATTCACTTATATAATTAAGTATAGGTAAGTAATAAAAAACTACATTTTATTTTGTAATAAGTAATACAATATTTAAATATTTAGCGTATCTGTATATTCCTTCTAACAGACCGTAATTATTTAAACATATGCACTAGTATATACATTTATTCCGTAAACAATTTGGTGAATCTTGTCTCGAAAAAGGAGTCTTGTCAAATTAAGTATAGGTAATACTTTGATGAATCTATAAGAGTAGGTACGACCAAAGAAATGGTGCATGGACTGTATGAACGAAAAATGATATGGCTAGAAAGGAGATAATTGCTGAGATGATGAGTAATAGAGAAGTATAGAAGAAGAAGACATGCTGCGGCCGACCCAAATTGATTTGGTTAGAAGAAGAAAACATGTTGCGGCCGACCCAAATTGATTTGGTTAAGGGCAGGAGAATGGTGATTATGAATTATTTGATGAATTTCAATAATGCGCTATGTTTTATAGTAGAATTTAACGATAATTCTATTAAATAATTGTTTTGCCTTGAACACATTCGTTAAAAGAAGAATATGCCAAGTGTGTTATGCCAAATAAATTTCGGAGCATCAAGTTTCTGCCAGATAGATGGTACCCCCATAGTAACAACCCTCTGTATCACCCTATGCAAATTTCTATATTTAAGTATATGCTGTACATAAATGAATAATATTTTATCTATCTACTATGTTGAATCAATAAATTAACAGGTTTCATTCGTGATTAGTTTATTTGTGGTTGCTGCAGCACGTTGAATAATTGGTACTTCCAAGTATAAAACCAGTAGGTAGGTAAGATGTTGGACTTTCAACTCTACTACTTATAATTATGAAATTAATAATAACTTTAAGTTTTTGCGATTTGAAGGCATAAGGCAAGGCATTGAGTAGGCATTGAACTTTTAGTTCCGGAAACATTTTTTAATTTTTTTTTATTATAAATATGTTTCATTGGTTTAATATCAAACGTATGAACGTCATCTGTTGTTTCTGTTATCCATGAACGTCATCATCATTGTCTTGTCCTAATCCCAATTAATTTGGGGTTGGCGTAGCATGTTTTCTTCCTCCAACAAGGTTCCTACTTTGTTCATCATTTGCCTAGCTTCTTCTCAATTATTTTGGGTCGGCATTCAGTCTCACCGGATAAAGCTGCATACCAGTAATTTAAATGGTGCGGCTTCCTATCTAACCTCCAGATGGCAGTTGGTACTGACTAACTGAGTACGAATACGAGGCCTCTTGTAAGTCTGGATATCAGATTTTCGGTCCACTGAATACCTGATGTTAAAAATTCTAATGTCAGGAACACGACATAGATCTCATATTTCAATGCTTTACTAATTACTATACTGCTACGGATAACAGTCACTCGGGTCGATTTTCCTCCGTGTCTCGGAAACCACGTTAAACCGTTGGTTCCGGCTGTCTCTTGTAGATCTTTGACAGTCGTTACAGGTAGTCAATAACTGCCCTGAAAATCTGAAAACCAGTCTTACTAAAGGCACGGATTTCGAATGTTGTTATTCTCTAGTAATTACTCGTATTTCTTTTTATTACAGAGTTTTTGAACTTACTTCAAAAACTTGCTGTGAAGTATGGACCCGCGTACCGTGTACATTTTCTCTCCGCTCCGTACGTCGTGATCTGCCATTCAAAATTCGCTGAGGTAAGTTGCACAAAACACACATAATTGTTACTACTAGTTGCCCATGTACCTTCCTATTGTCCTTTCCTAAAAGGAGTTATACCTATCTACTAGGTGAAATTCTTTAAGTTAGTCTCTTGCAGACTGACTCCACTCTGGGTCTAAAACATGTTTTGCTCGAGAATTCGTTTCCAGTTAAATTAAAGAGACACTTATGATAATCGAGGTATTTAAGAGCGTCAATTTAGTGAAAATGCGACACGTTTTCCTTGCAACGTGCAAGAAAAACGTTGCGCATTTATTTCACAGACTTATACATATAACTAGATTGCTGTTACTGACTTTTCGTGCAATTTACATTGCTTTTGCAAAGAAATAGTGACTTTACGGGAGTCAAGCAAAGGTGCCAGATTTCGTTCGACCAAGATCAAAAACCAGTAGTCATTTTTTGCAAGGTCGCGGTATTATACAAACTAGGTGTGGTGACCAGGTGAAGTGGTATGTTACGGTCTGCTTAATGCCAAAAGGTCATATCCAAATAGCCGGTTGTTGAACATTTATATTTTAATGATGTAGGTTAACCATTTGTCCGCAATTATTCTATTTTAGATGTTATCGTGGGTTCAAAATACTCATTACAAACGAGAGTAAAATAAAAATATAGCTGCTTAGATTACTTATAAATTAAAAAATACGCTTTTAAGTGCAAAAAAAAGTCAAAAATATAATTATAATATTTGATTGTAAATATTATAATTAAAGGCACATTTTATTTTTGATTTTTTTTTGCACTTAAAAGCGTGTTTTTTAGTGTTTTTTAAACTATTAATTTAAAATAAATTAATGGTTTAAAAAACACTAAAAACTGCTTTTTAGTCATTTTTTCTTTCATATCCATCATGAAGTTCCAGTTCAAATCTTCTGGCTTCATCATCAGACCTTGAAACCTAATCGTGGTCAAAGTTCATTACAAGACCTTTCTAACAAGTCCAAACACGGCTATGATACGATATTTCATCATGGAATGCTAGTGCCTATCTTCCGGCTTCATCATCAGACCTTGAAACCTAATCACGGTCAACGTTCATTATAAGACCTTTCTAACAAGTCCAAACACGGCTATGATACGATCATCCATCATGAAGTTCCAGTTCATATCTTTCGGCTCCATCATCAGATCAGCTCGACAGTACCATGTTATTGTATTGTCATTAAAATCACATACAACTGCCAATTTTCATAACGCTACGATCTTCAGAAGATGGTTAAATTATTTTTCTTAGATTCCTTTACATACAGGTGAACCTAATAAAAGCGTGTTAAAAATAACAACATCGATACTGGAAGTATGAAACAACGTAAGGGACATTGAGCGTGCTGTACAATTTTTTGCTTTCGGGGCTGATGCGAGCTGTGCAAATTCAACAGAAAGCACATGTCCCTGAAGGTCCCTCTGCACATCAGCAGGTGCATCGGCAGGCGTCATCTGTGGACGCATCCGCCGATGTGTAGAGGGGGTGATTTGGTCATCTGTGGTAGGTATTGAACGTTGGCAGATGCGGTTCCGCCAATTCTCTGCCATTCTCTGCAATTCTCTGCCATTCGCCAATATCTTCTGTCCTCGAAGTGCCGGGCCTCCGCCGGCCTCCTTCGTCGGCCTACGGCCCGGTGCCCATGCCGCCCATAAAGGATACTTTCGCGAGACGGTCGTTATACCTTATAAAAATCTACCAAATAAAATTCTGCCATCTTAAAAGTATGCCATTGAAAATTCGGCTATTTAAACATTCTGCGAAATGAGTATTCTATTAAATAATTGTTCTGCCGTAAACACATTCGTTCAAAGAAGAATATGCCAAGTGTGGTATGCCAAATTTTCGGAGCATCAAGTTTTATAGTCATTATATTATTTCAAATTTCCAGTATCGACATCATTAATCATCATGCATCACATGCGGTACTAATATATGGTATGAGCCTACCTCCTAAAAATTGTTTGTGTTCACATAATGTACTTATATGAATATACAATAGTAGAGGTCAAACAGTCAGCCCATTGAAAGGAAATCATTAGTAATATTGTTCCATTGTTTCAGGCGCTATTGTCGAGCACAGAACACATAACAAAAGGCAGATCATACAGCTTCCTGACGTCCTGGCTCGGACAAGGTCTGCTCACTTCCACCGGTAAGAATGACAATTATACACTTACGTACCTACCTATGAGTCTATGGACTGAGTACTTATAGTAAGATTTAATTGTACTACTTACGTTTTATGTAAGATTATAATAACCGTAATTCATTCAGGTTTGTCTGTATGGGTGACCACCCATTTCAAACCGAGTTTTCTTCATGCCTCGGAAACACGTTAAACCGTTGTCTCCGACTGTACTTTGTAGGTCTTTGATAGTCGTTACAGGTAAATGGTCCGAAAGTCTGACAACCAGCCTTACCAAGGGGTATCGTATTACCCAGTACTAACTGTATTCAGCTGCATCCAGTTAGACTGGAAGCCGACCTCAAAATTGTTGGGAAAAGCCACGCAGATGATGAATAACCGTAGGGTACAGCACCACCTACATATACCTACATGAGAATGACCTTCTATTGCCAATATTTTAATTTCACCTGAAAATTTTCAAAGGCAGTGAGTATAAATGACAGGAAGCAGGAAAGGAATCCGCTTTCAAAATTGATCAACATTCTCGTTGCGTGAGTAAAACTAATTAAAAACCAGTTTTACGCACAAGGTCGAAATATGTCGAAATTGTTGATTTAGTTAAAAAAGTAAATATTTATCAAATATAATTAGAAGATACCTAGCATAAAAAATGACATTGATACTCGGCATTTGCAGTCTGTAATACAGGTTCTTAGGGACAAACTCAGTTCCCTTTCCAGTAGGTATCTGACTTCTCAGAACCAAATTAAGGAGCATATCCTTGCTGCGAATGAGTTGGTAATGAGTCAATGTCGTTGTCAGTCAGATCTTATAAATGATACCGTCCAGCCTGAGGTAATGGAGGACCCATCCCAGGCCGTGAATTGTCAGTGGAGACTGGTCATCTCTTAGCTGCCATGGTTTATATATTTTTCTTTGATTTGTTTTTTATATCTTTTTACTCTGGACGCTCTTAACTTGCACGTCTTGCTACATAGTTCTCACATAATATACCATCTCAACATGAATGATGTAATGTACCAAGATTTTGTAACAAATTCTGATTTAAAAGAGTGTCCATGGAGTTTCTTGCCCGTTCTTCTTCATGAGATCTACGTTAGGGAACTGGCAACTACAGTACTTTCACAAGTTATTATGCCTTGTGATTGTGACTGTAGCGTAGGAGTGCAATGCGTCGTTTCGGGAGTTGCTGCGTCGGGCTGCGCGGCGCCGGATGTTACCGGCGGCGATTGCTGTGGGTGCGGGGGCGCGTGGTGGCGTGTGCCGTGGCGGCGGGTGTGCGGGGCTCCGGGTCGCGGGGCAGCGGTTGCACGTTGCGGCGTGCATTCGTTGTTCCGTGTTTCGGGGTCTCGAGCATTCGTTGTTGCGGTTTGCGTCGCTGCGTGCTTTCGTGCTCGCAGTGTTCGTTGTTGCGGGCATTCGGTGGCGTGTGGTTCGGCGTGGTGGCTTTCGGAATGACGTATTGCACTCGTAGTTTCGTTCTTCTTCCGTCCTTCTGACATTCAAAAGTGCCTGCAATGGCTTAATTGAAATAAAATATTTGAGTTTGAGTTTTGAGTTATGGTAATACTCTGTAAACACAACTTCACTTTTCGGGTTACGATAACATTTACCAAATCATTGAATTGTTTTAGGTCAAAGATGGAAGGCTCACCGCAAATTCCTGACGCCCGCCTTCCATTTCAACATACTCCAGAATTTTCTGCCAGTATTCTGTAAGAACCAGCGCATTTTGACGGAGAAACTGCGAGAAAAGGCCGACGGGCGCCCGATTGACATGTTCCCTCTGGTCGCTTTAGCGGCCCTTGACAACGTGAATGGTAATCATGATAATTATAATTTATTTGATTGCAATTTTAAATGGTCGCGTTAATTTGGGTTAAAATTAAAAAGACCCGATGTATAGCCGTATAGCAGTACCTACTTCTTCACAACTATTCACCGTATTTTATTCACCTAACCTAACACTGCTGTAATGGTAAGAATCCTTGCTACCAGCTCAGCGTCGAGGTAGAAAGCTAACAGGGGCGATTTACACAGAAACAGTTCAAATTATTAAGATTACACTTTAGGTATTGTATATTTTCCCATTGAAAATTGATCCGTCTTGTTATTTTAACTGATGCAGTTTTGCTTAGAATCTGTCATGGTTCTCTACTTGGTACGTGACTCTATCTGCTTTGCATTATTATTATTATTTATTTGCATTTTTATTTGTTATTTTATTTATTTTTGTTTTTTTTTCTGTAAACGTGGCGTCACCTTTGGGCCCTATCAGAATACCAGCGCTGTGACATTTGTCATAAATGTTACAGCACCATGCTGAGATAGTGGCCCTTTGGCTTCGCACGGGATTAATTTAAATTGGCTACAATTTAAATTTATTTATTATTTATTTATTGATTTACACATACATGACGACGGTAGGTCAACTATTTCGGGTACATCGTTGGCAGAGTCCAAGTTCAGCATGGCGGAGGCACGAAATAATAGTCTCAACACTGATTACAACCGCCTATTTATTTACTTCCGTTAACAAATTAACAAAATCTCAAACGATCAAGCCGATGGAAATGGATTAAAGTACGGAAACGCGGTAAGTTCGATACAGGCGGGCTGCACAACCGTTCGCACTCGTGTCTCACCAAAAAGTAACGTCCCTCAAGTCAAATGCGTCTAACGTCAACGTCAACCGACCACTCACAACTGACTTTTGACATATGACAACCGACAGCTGTCATCTGTCAACCGAAAACTGTCAAACCAGACCTGCCACGCTCTGCATCGACCTCACCCAAGCTCACTGCTTGACGTTTCCGACTTTAACGATGATAGATCCGAAAAACGATGATAGATGGCGTTATTCTAAATTGTCAACTCTAAATATTGTGCCTCGGTGTTGAATCTGCGACATACATTTGTTGTGACAGGTAAGACCCAAGTTAACAAAAGTAGTCATTAATTACAGTCCCAAATAACACAGGTTTAATTAATGTATGTCCTAATTTTAAGTGTTACTTATAAGTTTACTTGGTTTACCTGTAATTTTTTGTCAATTTGTTTTTGTCCTGTGGGAAACCAATAAATCATTTTTCTTTCTTTCTTTCTTCTTTCATTAGGTATTTATAACCAATCTACTTTTTCTTTTTCTAGAATCCATCATGGGTGTAAGTATGAATGCCCAAAAACACAGCGAGTCTGAATACGTGAAATCAATCGAAGAGTAAGTACTTCCGATTACTTATACTTATTCCAAGAAAATATGAAAACAATTACGTAGAAATATCCTGGGAGGCTGGGACTATAAATCATTTTTATATATTGATATATAATAAATTTTCGTAAATTTTAGATTGTCGGCTATCGTTTCCATGAGAATGCAAATACCAATCTTCCGTGAAGACGCCATTTTCAATTTGTTGCCATACAAGACGAGGCAAGACAAGGCTTTGAAGATTCTACACGGACAGACTAACAAAGTGATTGAAGCTAGAAGACAAGAGTTGAAGAAGGCTAATATAACTACTCTTAACGACAGCAATGATATTGGTAAGTTTTCTGATGATAAAGACACATTGGAAGAATATTCATTCTTCTCCAATGATTCTTTCTTGGACCGTACGATTGAAGTTAGCTCTTCATTTTGGAACGAACTACTTATCAAACAAAATCAATCGTGGCAGAATCTGTAGGTATTAGTTTAGATTGTAGAGGTAACAGGGACTTCGCATAAAATATTTTTGATGGACTAAAAACGTATCTGCTTTCAAGTGTTTCATTACGTCGCTATCAGAATTTTTATTTGAAATTAAAAAAGGGTATTTTTTAGGTATTAAGAACAAGCACGCGTTTTTGGACCTGTTACTGCTGGCTGAGATCGACGGCAAAAAGATGGATGACGAAAGTGTGAGGGAGGAGGTCGACACATTTATGTTTGAGGTGAGTAAACTTGTCCTGACGGGCTACGAGTTGATGTTGTTCGAAAGAGATACCACCGTATTAACACAAAGGGCTAAGAAGTAACATGGGTGGTTTTTAGGCATTCGATCTGATACCGCTCTGCCCATAGCGGAAAGAAACATTTTAAGATTTCGCACAATCAAAAAAAAAAAAAGGTGAGTTTAACATGTGCGCCGACCGAGGATATTTTGACGCGCAACAAAATTGCATCATTACTTACAGACAAGCAAAATGCTAATTTGTAAGACCTTTTAAGGTGTAATTGGGCTTATTTGACGCAACCTTGAGACACACAAATTATCTTTTTTGTTTAGATTTAAGTTTTTTATCTTTTGCTGTGTACACTGTGGCATTTGTCAAATAAACGGTCAAATGAATCGTATCCGTAATATTATAGAATACTAGGTTCATTTGAACTATTTGAACAAATCAACAATTTCAATATGTGCAGCTTAGAATGGAGTTCAGACCATGAAAAACAACCGTTTGACATAGTTCAGACGGTTCACCCTTGTTTCGCCGAACAACTTTTGATGTAATGTTACTAATTCGAACAACGTTTAAGAAAATAATCATTTTGTATAATATCGGTTAACATAATTTTCATTTCATCGAATATTTATTTGCGATAATAAAATTTGCGCTATTGATCAAAAGGTATAATGTTTATTTAATGTAATGTTCAGGTGGTATAATTTGTGTTTTAACGAATATTCAATTTTTCCCCCAAACAAACACAGATGCTGACAGAAATCCTAACCCTAGACGGTCGACGTCAGGGGCACCCCAAGGTTCGGTTAGTTAGGTCCCTTTAAACCCTGCAGACAGAAATAGGAGCCCCGCACACCGGGGCTCCGTCGAACTGCTGACGGAAACGAAAGAAAGGAAACGAATGATCAATGAACTGAATATTCGATACGATCTTTGGACTAAATCATTATTAGTCTAGTGAAACATTACTTTAAATAAAATTAGTGCATTTATATTAGTCGGTGCATTTATATGGTTCGGTCAAATTATATTATTTCAAATAAATACATATGCTAAATAAAAATCTACCAATTAATTATTCGGTCAAATAAATAATTATACGAAATGACTTTACTGTAACTAAAATTAGTCGAAGTGATTTTCGACGAAACGTTGTTATACCAAACAAGGGTAAACCAGTTCAGACACCGTTATTAATCTCTTGGAAATAAGTCTGGATAAGTACAAAGTTAAAGAAGCTAGGTAAGAAAAAGGTATCACCTTATGTCTGTACAGCCAGCACTTGGAATTTCAAGGTCTTTGCCCATTTTACAAACAAACTATTTTTACAGGGACACGACACAACTACTTCGGGCATCGTATACAGTCTCCACTGCCTGTCAAAGCGCAGGGATATTCAAGAGAAGATCTACGAAGAACTTAAGACTATATACGGTAGCGAAATGGACAGAGACCCGACTTATCAGTAAGTTTAATTCACGTATTCTCTTCTTTGTTAGTTTAATCTAGTTTAATTTTAACTTAGTAATAGTGTAGCTATGGACGGATTCGGTAAAGAACAACGCTTCGTTTGCACGTAATTAAAATGACTTCATAAACTGCCTGGTCTGTAGCTTTCATAGAAAGTCTGGCAGTATGATGACTAAAAAAGTCTGATTATCTCTAATGGTGACTAAAAAGATCAACATTGAAACTAAGTGATGACTGATGATGGATATCAGTCGATAAATTTTATTTACGATCACTACACTAAGAAAAGAATATTTGCCTATCTACTGGGTCTGCTCTTGATCTCAACACGCTTGATAGAAAGCGATAGATGAGGTCTATGATGGAACAAGCGCGTCCAAAAGATCTGGAGAAGAATCCTATTGCGTATTGCTAGTTTTTTTTTTAATATATAGACGTCTTATTTGTTAAGCTAATCGAATTACCTGTTTAACATCTAACAATAATTAAATTTAAATATGTTTTCATAACATATATGAAGGTATCGCATGAGATGACGAGAAACAGAGAAGTATGGAGGAAGAATACATGCTACGCCCCAAATGAATGGGGATAAGGGCAAGAGAATGATGACAGGCAAAAATCAGTTGGACTATGTACTGCCTTTGCAAAGCATTCTTTTTTAAATTCAACCCCTAAACGAGTTAAATGGGGAATGACAGTTTGTATGGAAAATCATAATTTTAACGCGGGTGACGCCGCGGACAACCGCCACCGCCGCCGCTAGTAATTTAAAAAACTGTCAATGTCTACAGTCTATGCAATTTTGCACATGTCCGGTGAAACGATACCAGATTTACGAAACTCTCGATTACAATAGATAAAGTTTTCATTCATAATAGCCACGTAGAGACTTAGAATCAAACAACTATCATTATGATAGGAATTTGGCAAAGCTCTCTGAGGCACTTTCAACTTGGTCGGTAAACTTGGTTGCAGACTGTAGGCGACAATGGGTGCTCCGAACACCTATAGTTTACGAACTTCCTCTCATTTCTGCACTAGTGCGTTAAACTAACAATCTGCTTTACAAATGGTTCTATTTTGAGATAGAATTAAAGCAATTAATTTATACTTAGCTAGATAAATACATTAGCAACGACCTTTGCTGATTCTTGTCGAGGTTGGTTTTTTGCTTTTTTTGTTTGGCTGTTTTTAAAAGCGTTCAATACACAAAGATCACTAGGTGAACCGTTGACCAAGTGAAGGTTATGGGGATCCGCTGTATGCGATACGCATGGGACCAGTCGATGAGGCGACACTTGGGGGTGGCCTATGTCCGGCAGTGGACGTTTTTCGACTGAAATGATGATGATGACACAAGGATCTCTAATACTGGCCCAGTAAAAAAAATGAGATAGCTACTGCAAAATGTAATACTTAAAATTTTTGTTTTGTTGTTTAGTGAGCTTCATGACATGAAGTATTTGGAGCTGGTCATCAAAGAGTCGATGAGGCTGTTCCCGCCAGTGCCACTCTTTGAAAGAAGAATCATGAGGGACTGCGGTAAGTTACACAGTAATACGAACATGGGACCTCTTCCTCCTTCATCATGGACCTCATCATCATCTTCCGGCACTTGTCCCGTGCTACTTGGGGTCGGCGCAACACTGTTTTTTCTTAAATTCTCCTCTGTCAACCATCACGCAATCGTTTACTCCTTTTTAGGGTTCCGTAGTCAACTAGGAACCCAAACCGCCTTATTACAAAAGGTAGATAAACCTGATTTTACTTAGACTTGGTTTATCTCGCATGCTGTCACTTTCTTTTGAATACTATTGAAGTGAGACGTCATGCGAGATAAACCAAGTCTAAGTTAAACCAGGTTTATCTACCTTTTGTAATAAGGCGGTTATAGTTTCGCCATGTCTGTCTGTCCGTCTGTCCGTCCTCGATTAATCTCTGTGACCGTTAGCACTAGAAAGCTTAAATTTGGTACTAATAATATGTGTATCAATCACGCCGACAAAGTGGTAAAATAAAAATTGGAAAAAAATGTTTTATTAGGGTAGCCCCCCCTATAATTATGTAAAGTGGGAAGTGATTTTTTTTTTTAATTTCAACCTTAACGTGTGATATATTGTTGGAAAGGTATTTAAAAATGAATAGGGGTTAACTCAAATCATTTTTTGATAATGTCAATAATTTCGGAAATAATCGCTCCAAAAGTAAAAAACAATGTGTCCCCCCCCCCCCCCTAACTTTTGAACCATAAGTTTAGAAAATAATATGAAAAAAATCTGAAAAGTAGAACTTTATAAGGACTTTCTAGGAAAATCATTTTGAACTTGGATTGAAACAGTTTTTGTACAAAAAAGACAAAAAGTTGTACAAAATAATTTCTGGACTAAATTTGTAGTATAATCGTATAATTATGCAAGCATTTTTTTTTAACTTCGTTAAACATATTTTATTATCCTGAACGTATCTTCTTTCAAACAAAAAAAGAATTATCACTACGGAACCCTACACTGAGCGTGGCCCGACACGCTCTTGGCCGGTTTTCCTTATCATTCCTCGCACAATGCATCCATCTCTTCTTTAGTCTTTCGCTCCCTTTCCATCCACCAACATTTATTTTCTGCATCATGGAGCTTTATTAGTACTAATATTGTGCTGGTTATAATGTCTACCTTTTTGTTTGTTCTTGCTACAAATACCCGATTTAGGAAAAAAATCAAGTGAGTTCAGCTCGGAAAAACTGTAACAAATTATAGGTACTTTGTCCGACATTATTCACACAAAATGTTTTCTTGCCATTACAGATAAATAGTTCTATTGCGACAAAGAAACTTAAAATATACTTATCAATAACTTACATGCTACACAGTATGTGGTATGTGGCCCTTGTGAACTCACTCAGTGTACAAGTAAAAATATCTGTAGTATCCGCCACCGTGTTGAGAGTGCGCAGCGCACGAGTTTGCGGTGCGCGCCCCAGCAGGTTAGTGCGCGCACTTGGCACCACTAGCAGTTGCAGTTGATATTACATTGTTTCATTAGACACTACGTAATCATGGCTTATTACCTTTTAATCCGATGCCATTAGTGTTTAAAAAGCAATAACAAGTGTCATTGTTATGTAACCTCCACCCGGCTACAATTTTAAAATATTAACTACAATGTAGACTGAAGTGGTGTTGCCTTAGCTATACAAGGTGTAATTAACCTTTCGTAACTTTTTGGAACGTAGATCCACGCGAGACAGAATAACATTTTAATTGTGTCTAATTACACGGCATACGAAAGGTTAATAGTACATTATGGTACAAGTGTGTAACGTTGGTGATTATCACTGAGGCGTCATTGAGACCCGAGCCGTCAGGTGAGGGTCTTAAGAAAGCCGAGGACGGTAATCATCAATACACACGTGTATCATACGACGTTTTTCAACACACTTGTGAAGAAAATAATACTAAAAAGTCGTCTTCAACAGTTAAAACGAGTTCTGATTTTTTTTTTCTAGCGGGAGAAGTTAATCAGTTTTCCTATGCGCGCGCATCTACAGTTCGACCAACTTATCTGTGCATGCGGGAAAACACGGAACTAAAATAAATGTACTAAGTTTGACGTAGCGATACATTTTTTCTTGACCAGTGGCACCACCATGAAAACCACACTTAAAATGGTCATACTGTAACAATGGCGATCGGCCATAGACTAAATGAATGAGCGCGATAGACTTTTAGCCACGTATAAAATGAGGAAAAAGTTTTCTTTATTACAGAGAAAATAAAAGTTATATTATTGGAGTGAAAGTTTCATTTAATAAAAACAAACAAGTTGAAATTACTTATCTTTTTAAATTCAAATTTGCATGAAATGAGCAAGCACATTAATTTATTTTTACTATTGAACACGATATTTTTGGAATCGAAACTTTTTTATGAACGTAGCAACTCAACCAATAAAATTTAAAAAAAAAAAAACCCTATAACTCACTAGTGAATAATAGCAATGAAAAAGTCACAGTTTGATTATAGGTGTCATAATTATAGCCACTTTATGAGCAAGTGTGTTGAAAAATTATGTAATGACTAAGAGCACCCATACTACGGAACCAACTCTAAAATCGAAAAATAAACTGCATTCATCTTATGCGTCGGATCGAATTCGAAACTTTTTCACAATTTCGTGGTTAGTTGGAAAAAATTTGGAAGCATTTTTATGGCAAGTTTTTACTCAAGGTGCAAAATTATTATCGTACAAAAAGTTAAATAATGTTGACCTTAGAATTTATGTTAGAATACTACGATGCTATATTTAGATCCGTAGAAACCACAGTAAGAAGCAATCAAATTGAACAATCTCATCTATCTAGTTAATTCCAAACATGAACATTAAATCATGCGCGGTTAAATTCTGAAATCTTCTGAATTCATGATTTCAAAAGCATTCGAAGTACCTACAATAATTGGTGTTCACTGTTGTTGAAATAAAAAGCATCATTAATTTGATTGATTTTCCACATGCTTTAATTACATAATATTTGTATGTATTATGCTTTACAAATTGAGACTATGACAAACAATGACAAACATAAAGCTTTGATCGGAGGTTGTCTTACTGAACAAAGTTTAGTAATTATGTACTTAAAATGTGTTAGAAAGAGACGCCACAAGTATGAGTGATTGAGACAATGTTCTAAAAACTGTACTTTTCTAGAACTCGACGTGCTGCATCCCCGTCTACGTGTAGAGCTAGTCTAATGTATTTCTTTCATTCCAGAGGTGGGAGGACTGAAACTGATTAAAGGCACATCAGTTATAATAAACATCTACCAAATACAGCGTCAGCCAGATTTATATGACGATCCCTTGGAGTTCCGTCCGGAAAGATTCGAGCAGCCGCTGAAGAACGCCTTCAGTTGGCTCGCCTTCAGTGCTGGACCAAGGAACTGTATTGGTGAGTGTCTTCAACATCTTAATAATTAGTCTAAATTTGTGCCCGTTACATGGGACTGAAACATTAATGGCAGAATGTGGATTTAGTTGGTAAGTAGGTACACCTCCGTCTAACCCTTCGAGGATTAGAAGGCGTCATGTTCTTCAAGCAAACATATTATTTCAATAGGGGATCGGACTGAGTCAAAAAAATATGATTCTGTTTAGTCCGTCAGTTAGATTATCGAAAAATATTGGACGTTTTTTTTTGTTTTAACGAATTAATAAAAATTGACGAAGGTAAAAAGCGTCGTGACGTCACTTGTGGGTAAAAAATGTACTGACATGTAACGTTTTCGAGGAGTTCACGAGTTTTCGAAGCACTGTATCGTCTTCATTTTTTGTTAATGTGAAAAAAGAAAAAATAGGTGTTCAATATTTTTTGGAAATCTATCTGACGGACTAATTAGTTTTTTTTTTGTCCGATCCCCTATTGCCTGTCCTGTCTTCAGGGGCATAGGAGATGCATCGCTAATATGATCACCGTCGCGGCGTCGTCGCCTATGATCATCAGTATTAGGGATGTCCTTAGTAGACGGTGGTCAATTTTCAACCTTGTGATATGATGGTGATCCTTCGGTTTGTTTACTAACCAACCGCATAAAAAACTGATACTCATTATTCAGCGTTTATTGAGAGCGGCTGTCTTATGATCTCCACAATCGTTATACTGTTACTGGAATTCTTATTTTAGATGGGTCATTGACTATCAGTTATATTTGGTATAACAATAGCATACACAATACAACAATAGTAACCTATTATTATTTAAGCCGTTATTTTGGTCAGGCTTGGTTATGGAATTGATCGGATCGTCCACTCAAGTTGCCCATAACAAATAATAAAAAAAAAACTTTTCTGAAAGAGCTAAATTAGACCGCTTTTAACTTAAACATAATTATTTCAAAAATTATATCTTATCACTTTTTTTGGTAGGTTTTTTACAAAATGTTCACCATGAAATTAATATATTTCTTTCTGTTCTTTCTCAGGTCAAAAATTTGCGATGATGGAACTCAAAATAACTATCTCGGAGATTGTTAAGAACTTCTACATATTGCCAGCGGATCAAGAGCCCAAATTAAGTGCAGACCTCGTTTTGAGATCCATGAACGGAGTACATGTAAAATTTATGCCAAGGAATTAACTTGAATGATTGTTGAAACTTGAAATACATAGGCACTTGTTATCGGATGACATTGTGAACTTAGCATTTATATAGTCTAATAAATGTTTGTGAATTAGATTTATAAAAGGATATATTATTTTTGTACTTATAAGCCCAGTCAGTTATTATATTTTTGGGAAGGAATTAAATGTTATAAGTTAAAATGTATTATGATTCTAATCCTCAACATTCCTGCAAAATATAGTTTTCGTGAGAGAGAAAGTATAAACGAAATTGTTATTCCTGGATACTAAACTGCATTCCAAATCAATGTTAATAGGAATTTAGCGATTAAATAGTGTAGTAAGTGTAATCATTTGTGGTTACCACAGGATTGTCCAGTTGAACAGTATTCAAACCAAAGAGTTAAACAGCGAGTGGTCTTACCTTCAAAACAAAAAAATACAATACCTATACAAATTAAAACAAAGAAAATAGGTAAGGATCACCTATATTTCCCACAAACAGATCTCATTGCATTTTTTCTGACTGAAACACCCATCGGCTTGTATTATTGGAACTTGGAATAACAAAGGGTATTCCTGCGTGAGTATTTTTTTAATCTCTGTTCATGACAGATGCTGTATTCTTGTGGATTAGCTCCTTTCAGCCTTCTTTGCTTTCCTCCTTTTGGGTTTTTAGGGTTCCGTAGTCAACTAGGAACCCTTATAGTTTCGCCATGTCTGTCTGTCCGTCCGTCCGTCCGTCTGTCCATCCTCACTTAATCTCTGTGACCGTTAGCACTAGAAAGCTGAAATTTGGTACTAATATGTGTATCAATTTTTGTGTTGAAGTGTTTGTACAAAAACGCCACCATGTCAGTCCGACTTCAGGACCAGACCTCGGAACCTATCCTTCTGCAGCGCGGTGTGAGACAGGGAGACGTCATATCTCCGAAACTGTTCACCGCTGCATTGGAGGATATCTTCAAGGTTCTGGATTGGAGAGGACTTGGCATCAACGTCAACGGCGAGTACATCACTCACCTTCGGTTTGCCGACGATATAGTGGTCATGGCTGAGACCATGCAAGACCTCAGTGCAATGCTCGATGACCTCAGTAGAGCTTCCGAAAGAGTGGGTCTTAAAATGAACATGGACAAAACCAAGGTTATGTTGAATGTTCATGTAACACCCACTCCTATCAAGATCGGAGACTCTACGCTCGAAGTTGTGGACGATTATGTCTACCTGGGACAAACGGTCCAGTTGGGTAGATCTAACTTCGAGAAAGAGGTCAATCGTCGAATCCGACTCGGCTGGACAGCGTTCGGGAAGTTGCGCGGTATCTTCTCGTCCAACTTACCCCAGTGTCTCAAGACGAAAGTCTATGACCAGTGTGTGTTGCCAGTGATTACATACGGGACCGAAACGTGGTCGCTCACAATGGGCCTCATCAGGAAGCTCAAAGTCACCCAAAGGGCAATGGAGAGGGCTATGCTCGGAGTTTCCTTGCGTGATCGAATCAGAAATGAGGACATCCCCTTGAGAACCAAGGTTACCGACGTAGCCCGAAGAATCGCCAGACTTAAGTGGCAATGGGCAGGGCACATTGCTCGCAGAACGGATGGCCGATGGGGCCGAAAAGTTCTGGAATGGCGACCGCGAACCGGAAGACGTTGCGCTGGAAGGCCTCCCACTAGGTGGACCGATGACCTGGTCAAGGTTGCAGGAAACCGCTGGATGAGAGACGCACGGGACCGGTCAATGTGGCGACGCCTGGGGGAGGCCTATGTTCAGCAGTGGACGTCTTTTGGCTGAAATGATGATGTGTATCAATCACGCCGACAAAGTGGTAAAAAAAATTAGAAAAAAATATTTTATTAGGGTAGCACGAGCACCCCTATTAAGTAAAGTGGGAAGTGATTTTTTTTTTTAATTTCAACCCTAACGTATGATATATTTTTGGAAAGGTATTTAAAAATGAAATAGGGGTTTACTAAAATCATTTTTGATAATGTCAATAATTTCGGAAATAAACGCTCCAAAAGTAAAAAACAATGTGTCTTTTTCTAAACAATGTGTCTTTTTCTTAACTTACTTTTGAACCATAAGTTTAGAAAATATGAAAAAAATCTAAAAAGTAGAACTTTATACTTAAGGACTTTCTAGGAAAATTATTTTGAACTTGGATGGAAACAGTTTTTGTACAAATTAGACAAAAAGTTGTACAAAATAATTTCTGGACTAAGTTTGTAGTATAATCGTCATCAAGCATTTTTTTAACTTCGTTTACATATTTTATTATCCTGAACGTTTCTTTTTTCAAACAAAAAAAGAATTATTACTACGGAACCCTACACTGAGCGTGGCCCGACACGCTTTTGGCCGGTTTTTGTAAATGTACGTTGGTGTAATGAGAACTAGGGGTAGTTAGTTTATGAATATGTACAGTATGAATATTGGAATATTGCGAAGAAGATCATTGCAGGAATTTTGACTATTTGTTACAAAGAGTCGATTCAGTTTACACTGGGGCAATAAATATTGTGGCAGCAGTGCACTAAGCTTTTCCTGGGCTACTTACAAAAGCTTCTTTTACCAGACCTGATCATGAATAGTGTTTAAAAAGCTCCTGAATTTCTCTGAACGTTGTAAGAAAAATATTTACTGAAATTGTAAAGAGGACTGCAGGAGTTTAAAAGAAAAGTTAGACGTTCTTCAAAACTGTTCTGAGATGCCAAAAAGTACATAAAAAGTGTTCTTTATTCAAGGTAGTTAAGTTTTCACGAGTTTCCCACTAAAACGTTATAAGGAGTACTCTAATTAGTGCTGTATGTAGCCACAGAGGGAGTAAAAAGCGACAGTTTTCCCGCCATTTTTGCTCCGCTTGCAACCGGAACTGGGAAATGCATTGTGAACACTCAGCGCATGGCTGCGTTTGTTGGTTTTCATAATTTCTACTGGTAGTCGAATATTTATTTCAGAGGGTCGTCATTATGAACAACTTTTATTATGAGGCCAAATTAATTTTGCAAACATTAAGTAGCATATTTCCGGACCATTTCAACATCGACAAAGTCTTGGAAGTTCTTCAAAAGAGCTCATGGAGGAAAGTCTTCTCATGACATTAAAAGGAAAATATCCTGCCCGTCCTAACTTATGGTGCACAACGTTGGTTACTGAACAACAAACATCCAGGTTCAAAAATTTGCCAGCGGGTGATGGCCACCACCCTACGCTCCATACTCCATACTGTTGGAGGGAAAACAACCAAGCTGATGTAAGAGTGCGCTGGCCACTTTGCACGGCTGGACCTGAAGCGGTGGACCAGGATCGTCGCGGACGCCTGAGGGTGGACATCGCCATCGAGATTCACTGCTGCGAAGATAGGGTGTGAGTGATACGCCAGATAAATGCTCAAAAAACGTTTCTCAGATTTTATTTGTTATTTATCATCGCATACAAAATTCGCAAGTCACTTCATTCAATTTACTCGACATCGTAAAACTTAAGGGTCGACTCATAAACGTGGTTATGGGTTATAGGCGACATTATTAACTGAGATGTCTGAGTAAGGGTTTCGTCTAAACATGCCCAAATAACTTGAATTCCATGTTGTCTTAGGGCGATGGTCTTAGGTGGTTTAACTATCGCGGTTGCACCAGTTAAAGTGAGTAGACATGGTCCATAAAGTGTTTTGTTACGAGATTGACATCTATGTATGATATCCTCAAAGACATAAAG
The DNA here is from genome assembly GCA_949316265.1 of Diarsia mendica. Classification (NCBI taxonomy): domain Eukaryota; kingdom Metazoa; phylum Arthropoda; class Insecta; order Lepidoptera; family Noctuidae; genus Diarsia; species Diarsia mendica. The sequence continues at coordinate 18,384,797 of OX438896.1, read as the reverse complement.
TGTTAAGTATCGACATTAAACTTAAAGTTTATCTACATAGTTAGTACCTGAAATGTTAATGTTTGTTCTTGATTAAAATGGGTTATGGTTGTCAATATTAGGTACCTACAGATTTTTCGTTTTCACTTTATGAAAGAACCCTGAAATCGTAAAAGAATTATCAGCAGCTCTACATATTTGAATTCAAAATGTTTATCTACGTGCACTACAGAGCGGTATTTCATAATTTCATCAGGACGGTATTCTTGACATGTAGTTTGCACGTTACTTGGTTTCTAAGCGACACATTGCGTTATACAGATTACAATTACATCGTATTTTGTTGGCACACGCTAACCGTGGTCTCTCTAATTAGGCTGTATGACACTAACTGCTTTTCCTTTTTAAAAAAATATCAAGGCAAAGATGGCGGAAGCTTTTTTAGTATTTTGAAAGCCGGAAAACTCGATAATTTTTATATTATCTTCTGCCGTCACAAAATCAAGGACTGCATTGGTGAGCTTTTAATTATAATTTCAAAAGAAAATAATTCTCCTTGCATTAAATAGAACGAAAAAAGAAGAATAATAGAGTGACATTGCGATGTCCCGGGGGTCCTAAATGGCCACTTTAGCAGATCTTAATAGGAAAATAATATGAATTACGTTTTTTTTTTTTTTTTTTTTTTTTTTTTTTTAGTTAGCCTAATCTTTCCCACTCCTGAGCAAAGGCCTCCCCCCATTCCTTCCACTTTCCTCGTTGTTGCGCCTCTTCCCGCCAGTTAACGAGAAAGCCATCCAAGGCGTCCCGCCATCTCCTCCTCGGTCTGCCGCGCCGCCGTCTAGCTGTCTCCGGACTCCAGTTCTGAGATATGCTGGCCCACAGCTTTACCGGCATCCGGCAGACATGGCCTGCCCAGTCCCATTTTAGTTTGGCAGCTTTATGAGCTACGTCAGCAATTTGAGTTCTGGAGCGCAGTGTGGTATTCCTTATACGATCGGTAAGTTTAACGTTGAGTATGCTGCGCTCCATTGCCCGTTGGCAAACCTTGAGTTTGGACCTCTGGATGTTAGTCAAAGACCAAGTCTGTGCACCATATGTCAGTATGGGGAGAATACACATGTCCATTAGCTTACGTTTTAAGGGGATGGGTAGATCGCCCTTAAATAGTTCTTTCATTGACCAATAGCTCTTCCAGGCGTTTTCCGTGCGTCTTGCAACTTCTTTGTCTTGTCTCGCCTGGAATGAGACTATTTGGCCAAGGTAAATGTATTCTTGGACATAGTGTATTTTCTCCCCGTCTATGTGCACGTTGATCGGTGAGCTGTTGGTCATGAGCTTAGTCTTCGACATGTTCATCCTTAGTCCAACCTCAAGGCTTGCGTTGCTTAGCTCTTGTACCATCTCTTCCAGTTCCGCAGCTGATGAGGAGAAGAGGACAATGTCATCAGCGAACCGCAGATTTGTTAACCTCGCCTCGCCGAGACAAATACCCTTCTCTTCCCATGCGGTCGCCAACTTTCTAAACACTTCTTCCAGGGTACTTGTAAATAACTTTGGAGATAGATTTTATGAATTACGTTAAAATTCATAAAATGGTCACAGACGCAGTTACTATTATGAATGGTCCATTTTACGAATTTTAACGCAATTCATATTACGATCTGCTAAAATGGGCATTTTTATACCCCCTGGGGGGGTCTCAAATGGCCACTTTAGCAGATCATAATATGAATTGCATTTAAAAGCGTCTGTGACCATTTTACGAATAGGGATGTGTCCTGGGTAAAAAAAATATGATTCCGTTTAGTCCGTCAGTTAGATTATCGAAAAATATTGGATAAGTACGTGTTTTTTGTTCGACATTGAAAATAAGACTAACATGTAAGTTTTTCATTTTGTTCAGTTATTACTGTTCGTTGATTGTAAAAAAGCAACTCCTTGTTGTGAGTATGCATGTTGTTTGTGACTCTTTCATGCAAAAACTACTCAACAGATTTAGTTTTTTTTTTTTAAACGTTGCCCCACACTAGGAATTTCTCCTGTATCGTGGGTGCGTTTACAAACATTGAAACTCACATACACAAACACGCCCAGACCCGAAACAACTATCTGTAGGCCATACAAATACTTGTTCCGTGCGGGGATCGAACCCGGGACACGTAGCGCAGCAGTCCAATCGCTTAGCCACTGCGCCAACCGTGTCGTCAAAAATTTTACACACTGTTAGTTTATATCCTGAATTAACACATAGGGTAGGTACTTTTTATTCCTATGGAGCAAGTACCAACCTCTATGTGATGCAAGGCCACAGTCAAGGCAACAGACAGTAACCTGATAATGCCTAAAGAATTCTGAAGAGACCGAAACAGGTGGAAATCTGAAGGTGCAAGGTCAGGACTATACGGCGGATGCATTAACACCTCCCAGCCAAACTCTCTTAATTTTTGCTGAGTGGCTAAAGATGTGTGAAGTCTAGCGTTATCATGCAGATGAAAAACCACACCCCTTCTATTGATAATTCCGGCCGCTTTCTCTCTTGCTTTAATCTCATCAGTTGTTTGCAGTAGAGTTCAGAATCGATAGTACTGCCTGATGGTAACAGCTCATAATGAATAATGCCCTTCCAATCCCACCACACACACAGCATCACCTTGTTGCGAGTTAACCCGGGTTTCGCCACAGTCTGTGAAGCCTGACCGGCCTTGGACCACGACCTTATTCGCACGTTCTTGTAGTACGTGATCCGCTTTTCATCACCAGGTAACAGCTTCTTCAAAAATGGATCGGTTTCATTACGTCGTAATAAAGAATCACAAATGAGTAGGGTGACCTGTTCAACAGTTAACCATCACATAAAATTCAAACTACCATAACTCATAATTGTTCATTCAAAACATGTTAACTTCTATTCTGGTCAAAAGGCAGGTTAATTAGCTACATATTGGCATTGAAGAACTGTTCGTTTTCCTAAAGATTTTACAGAAAAAAATGCTTTTACTAAAAATGAGAATTGGTTAACTGTGTCCACACTATAGTACACTATTAACCGGGCGGTATGAAACAGTTAACCATGGGGGTACACAATTAATCACTAAATATAATAAATTATTTATTTTTAAATAACAACACCATATGTTATTAAATTGACCTTTTATTAGTTATTAAAGGTAATTTTGTCAAAATTAACACAAAATATATGTTTTCCTTATAATAATTACGAACAAATTAAAATGTTTACAACAATAACAATCAGACTGACATAATTATAATAAATAATACATTTATATCCAAGCAAGGCTTTCAAAGCATTATTTTTTATAATTATGTTACTATTATTAAGTTTTATACTTCTCAAATATAATATAAATTGAAACATTTTTATGCTTATCAGCACATACAACTAGGGAGATCCATTTAGTTTAAATAATAACCTACCTAGTACCTACTTATTATTTATTGGCACGTAATCAGTCCTAAGACGTTTAATAAAATAAAAATATAACAAGTCTTTTAACTATAAATCTTAGACTTTTTCAACTTTGGAATTAAACTAGATAGAAATATTAATAAATAATAATGAATATATATTTAACTACTATTAATAGACTAATTCAATAGCGTCTGCTGAGTGCCCTCCTTTTTTTCTTTCTTGTTGTTTAGTACGCCCCATCTAAAATACAAATAAAATAAAAATTCGGTAATCTTGGTAAACATTTACTTGTATACCTGCAACACATTAAAGAGTTTACAAAAAAACAAACAAGATAAAATTATACAGGTAGGTATGGTACCTACACAATTAACCTTATTTGGTACACAGTTAACCATGGTTAATTGTGTACCAACTGCATTTGGTTAATTGTAGACTACCCTGTTCACAAAACCGTTGAGCTGACCTCACTTTTAAATAAGCGTCATTACACACCTAATACCTATACCAAATGAAACATGTTTAGTCAGTCTACAAGGCCGACAAATAATGATTATTGTAAAATCAAACCAAATAAAGTTAAGAGAAAAAGTACTCACGTTATTTTTTTAACTTTTTTCATTAAAAACACAAAATTTGATGCCACACAACTGACGCCCGCGCTAGCTCGCTGCAAACTCGGGAGAGGGGAGCGGGGCCGTTTTGACATCTAAATCGCGCGGTTGCACGAAATATTGACGTCACGTTTGCCAAATATAGGCATGGTTGATTGTGTACGAGTGGTTAACTGTTGGACAGGTCACCCTACACGGTTCATTAGGTTTCTTTTAGTGAGCTCGTGAGGTACCCAAATATCGAGCTTTTTTGTGTACCCAGTTTTTTTCAAATGCGCCTAAACTGTTTTGTGGTCAATTCCCAGTTCTTTAGCTACGTCGTAACTACTAATATTATCTTGCAACACTTTTTCAAAAATATCATCCATTTTATCCGTAATAGGGCGACCAGCAGGGCTATTGCGTATCTTTTAATGACAGTGACTAACGTAAAGTGTCCATAGATTAACTGTAAATTGGTTATAGTCTAATAATTTTTTTTCTTAAAAACTCACCATTTGACAGTTTTGATAGACACTATAAGTTATCCACTGTCAATAAAAGATACGCAATAGCCCTGCTGAGCGACATGCATCTTTGACATCAAAATTTCCGGATTGAAAACGCTTAAACCAAATTTGTGCTACTCTCACAGACACTGCACTAGGTCCGTAAACATCGCAAATTATTTTCGCGGCTTGCGTTGCATTTTTACCTTTTTTGTAGTAAAATTTTAAAATGTATCGAATTTCTTCATTAGATTCACTCATCTTGACGGTTCGAAAAACAAATGAAAATCAAACATTTTCGTAACTTGAATTTGGAATGATGTTCTTTAAAATTTAAACTTTCAATGACAGGAATGCCAAAACCACTTGTCGCGGTATTTTGATCAGAAGTCCCAAAATTTCTATAGCAATGGGATCATGTCCCAACCTACAAGATGGCAAGAAGTTATCGAACAAAATGGTACCTACATACTTTAGTTAAATGTAAATAAACTATATTAAAAAATGTTTTGAATTTTCTTAAAAAATACGAAGAAACTTTTTCCCCCACCTATTAAAATATTTTCCTACCATGCTATGGAATTTCTGGTAGTCGACTGCTATAGCCTCGATCGTGATAGGAGTCTACATTAACTTTTTTTGATAGTTGATAAAGTGCATTAGGCATTTTTTTTTACTAAGATACTCTTTATACGATTAGCGATACTTCCAAGCGACCCAGTACATATGACATGACGAGTATGTGTTGTTAAATGTTGTATTCAAACAACGCGTGTAAATTCTATATTAAAACTGTTACGCATTGTGACATTGACCGCATGTCCATTTTTATGTATAGTTGTTTTTTTCTTAGTTAGTCTCCGATTATATCTTGCCGGTCTGTACTGTCTTGTTGTGGTCTCGCATTTTTTTTATAAACCTCATCGAATGAGGCCGAGTATTGCGTAGCACACGTGCCAGTGTCGCGATTAAAAATGATTTTATTATTAGTATTTGTCGTTCTAGTGTTAGCTTTGTTAGTGTCGTGGATAAGTTTGGTGAGGGAAAGTAATCGCTTTAATGTGAAAGGGCCAACGCCTTTGCCACTATTGGGAAATGCTCATTTGTTCGTTGTTAAAACTTCAGGTATGTTTTTTTTTTTTTAAATTTTATGTACTAGGCACTAATCTCACATTAATCATGATTTTCCAAAAAAAAATGGTTTGGTGTTGCTTGATATCAAATCGACCTAGTAAATAAGTGAATATTGAACATTATAATTATACCAATTACATGCACACATAAGTGCAAAATCGCAATGGAGGTTCAACCGCCCTCGCCTCGGTTGGTCTATGGATGTGTGACCATCCATTCAATAATGACTTTCCTCTGTGCCTCGGAAAACATGTTAAGCCGTTGGTACCGGCTGCCATTTGTGGTCATTGCAGGCTTGAATCACCTGATTGTCTGATAAAAAGATGGTTCAGTGCTTAGGAAGGCACGTATAAGCCGGTGGTCCCGGCCGCCAAATGGCTGTCGTCAAACCATGTCAGAGGCCCTTGCGGCGGTTTAGAAACTCTGACACTAGGGTGTGTGGGGTCGTTAGACCTTACTGCCCACACGATAAGAAGAAGAAGAAGAAGTACTAAATACTAAGGTCAGATAGGGTCGCTTCATGTAAAATACTGGTATTCAGCTGCATCCGGTTAGACTGGAAGCCGACCCCAACATAGTTGGGAAAAGGCTGAAGGCAGATGATGATATGGAAAACAGACATTGTACTTTGTCCGTATAAATTCAAAACTTGTAAACACTGTTATATGTATGTTAATGGGTACCTAATAATTTAACCTAAACCGGGTTTGTTGTCATTTGGAACAGTTCAGTGGCGTTAGGTAGTTACACACTAGCTACTTATTGTACAGTATAAAATCATAGACAAACAGGTACTAGTTAGAAAATACTACGTAACTTACATACCTGCTGATATATTTTTATTATAAGTATTATTTAAAAATATATTCAATAAAAAAATGTACAATTTAATAGTTTCCGACATTTTAAAGCAATAATATAAAAATTCTCGACCACTTAAGTGGTGCTGCGCCGGCAAGCGGTTATACATTAAAACTTATTTATAACCATTACTTATGGTATTAGATGCTCTGAATTCACTTATTTAATTATAGGTAAGTATAATATTTAAAAAACTTCATTTAAATACAAAATTAAATGAAGTTTTTTAAATATTACAATATTTAAATTTAGCGTATCTGTATATTCCTAACAGACCGTAATTATTTAAATATGCATTAGTGAAATAATTGGTGAATTTCGTCTCGAAAAAGGAGTCTTTTCAAATTAAGTATAGGTAATACTTTGATGTATCTGTATGAGTAATAGGGGACGACCAAAGAAATAATGGATAGACTGTATTTAAAACGAAAAATGATATGGCTAGAAAGGAGATCATTGCCGAGATGACAAGTAATAGAGAAGAAGATAACTACCTTGGTTCCCGCAATGACAATCAGTAAAGAATAGCGGAAGAATAAGAAAAACATAATAGGGGATCGGACATAAAAAACTAATTAGTCCGTCAGATAGATTTCCAAAAATTATTGAACACGTATTTTGTCTTTTTTCACGTAAACTTAAAATGAAGACGATACAGTGCTTCGAAAACTCGTGTGACGTCATATGATAGTACATTTTGACGAGACAAGTGACGTTTCAAGCCCCACTCTAAGATCTTTGACGCGTTTTATCTTCGTCATGTTTTATTGATTTGATAAAACAAAAAACACGTATTCAATATTTTTCGATAATCTAACTTACGGACTAGGTATTACATAATCATATTATTTTGACCCAGTCCGATCCCCTATTGCCCATGCTGCGACCGACCCAAATTGATTTGGTTAAGTACAGGAGAATGATGATTAAGTATGAATTATTTGATGAATTTCAACAACCCTCTGTATCACCCTCTGCAAATTTCTATATTTAAGTATATGCTGTACATAAATTAATAATTTTTTATCTATCTACTATGTTGCATCAATAAATTAACAGGTTTCATTCGTGATTATTTTATTTGTGGTTGCTGCAGCACGTTGAATAATTGGTATTTCCAAGTATAAAACCAGTAGGTAAGATGTTGGACTTTCAACTCCCTACTCATAGTTATGAAATTAATATAAATAGCTTTAAGATTTTGCGATTTGAAGGCACAAGGCTTGCCTTGTGCCTTCAATACCTCAGTTCAGTTCAGTTAACTAGGTACTGAACTGGTACTTTTAGTTCCGGAAACATTTTGCGTAACGTCAAGGTGCATTATAAATATGTTTAATTGGTTTAATATCAAACGTATGAACGTCATCATCATTCTCTTGTCCTTATCCCAATAGGGATGTTAACAAAAAAAATCTAATTAGTCCGTCTCAGATAGATTTCCAAAAAATATTGGACACATATTTTTTCTTTTTTCACGTAAATAAACAATGAAGACGATACAGTGCTTTGAAAACTCGTGTGACATTATATTCTAAGACATTAGTATGACATTTCTTAGCGAGCAGTGACGTCACAACCTCCCACTCAAATCTTTAACGCGTTTTATCTTCGTCAATTGACGTTCTTCGTTTTTGTTTAATCAAATCAATAACAATTGTTATTGATTTGATAAAACAAAAAATACGTATCCAATATTTTTCGATAATCTAACAGACGGACTAATTAGAATCATATTTTTTTTAGTCAGTAAACATCCCTATTCATTAAGTGGTTGGCGTTGCATGTCTTCATTATCTTCTTCATAATTTGTTTATCATTTGCTTCGCTTTTTCCCGACTATTTTGGGTCGGCTTCCAGTCAAACCGGATGCAGCTGCATACCAGTCATTTAAATGGTGCGGCTTTCTATCAGTTGAGTAAAACGATACCTCTTGTTAAGTCTGGATGCTAGATTTTCGGTTCACTGACTACTTGAAGGTAGCATTCTAAAGTCAGGAACACGACATAGATCTCATATTTCGCTTTACTATAGGTATATACTACTACGTCAGATAAGCTACTGGCTAAATAATAAGTCACTCGGGTCAATTTTCCTCCGTGTCTCGGAAACCACGTTAAACCGTTGGTTCCGGCTCTCTTGTTGATCTTTGACAGTAGTTACAGGTAGTCAGTCAGTGCCCCAAAAATCTAAAAACCAGTCTTACCAAAGGCACGGGTTTCGATTGTTGTTATTCCCTAGTAATTATATCTTTTTATTACAGAGTTTCTGAACTTACTACAAAAACTGGCTGTGAAGTATGGACACGCGTACCGGGTACATTTTTTCTCCGCTCCGTACGTCGTGATCTGCCATTCAAAATTTGCTGAGGTAAGTTGCACAAAACATACATAATTGTTACTACTAGTTGCCCATGTACCTTCCTATTGTCCTTTCCTAAAAGGAATTATACCTATCTACTAGGTGAAATTCTTTAAGTTAGTCTCTTGCAGACTGGCTTAGCGATGGGCCGAGTCGACTTTTTGGTAACTCGAGTAACCCGGGTTGCACAGCACCGTTTGGTATTTGGTCATCTATCTATCAACTAACACCTATAAAAAAGTAAACAAAACAAATAAACAAGAATTCCTTCGTCAAAACTCTCTCATCAGTTCTGTCTGACTTCACTGACTCCACTCTGGGTCTAAAACATGTTTTGCTCGAGAATTCGTTTCCAGTTAAATTAAAGAGACACATAAGATAATCGAGGTATTTAAGAGCGTCAATTTAATGAAAATGCGTCACGGTTTCCTTGTAACGTGCAAGAAAAACGTGGCGCATTTATTTAACAGACTTATACCTAGTAACTAGATTGCTGTTACTGACTTTACGTGCAATTTACATCGCTTTTGCAAAGAAATAGTGACTTTACGGAAGTCAAGCAAAAGTGCCAGATTTCGTTCGACCAAGATCAAAAACCAGTAGTAATTTTTAAATATTTAGTTGACATGGGCATACGGAAAAAACATTGCGAGGTCACGGTACCTATTATTCAAAATTATGTGTGGTGGCCAGGTGAAGTGGTGATGTTACGCTCTGCTTAATGCCAAAAGGTCATATCCAAATAGCCGGTTGTTGAACATTTATATTTTAATGATGTAGATTAACCAGTTATCGTGGGTTCAAAATACTCATTACAAACGAGAGTAAAATAAAAATATAGCTGCTTATATTATAAAAAATAACAACATCGATACTGGAAGTATGAAACTTCGTTAGGGACATTGAGCTTGCTGTACAATTTTTTACTTTCAGCGCTTATGCGAGTTGTGCAAATCCAACAGAAAGCACATGTCCCTTATGTTAGTTCAAACTACCCGTATCGACATCATTAATGCCTTCAAGCATCACACAGGGTACTAATATATGAGACTATCTCCTAAAATCGTTTGTATTTACATAATGTATATGTTTATACAATAGTAGAGGTCAAACAGTCAGCCCATTGAAAGGAAATCATTAGTAATGTTGTTCCATTGTTTCAGGCGATAGTGTCGGGCACCGAGCACATAACAAAAGGCAGGTCATACAGCTTCCTGACATGCTGGCTTGGACAAGGTCTGCTCACTTCCACGGGTAAGAACATAATTATTTAAGTACTAGTTACCTATATCTACACAATCTACAGTGATTAAAGTAGGATTTAATTACACACAGCAGTACAGAGTACGTAGAGTAATATTTAATTGTACTACTTACGTTTTATCCAAGATCATAATAATCGTAATTCATTTCCAAGCGGCTGTTTTAATATAAAACATTTTTCTAGGCGTACTGCAGGCTATCACCCATACCTTGTCGATGTTCCACACATTCGTACGAAGCGTTTTGCTAAATCCTTTATTATTCGTACAGCCAAGGAGCTGCCTGCGTCGGTCTTCCCGAGTTCATATAACCCCGATCTATTTAAGTCGCGAGTAAATAGGCTTCTTCTGGGTAAGCTCGTTCCATCATCGACCTCATCTCTGCCCTTAGGGCAAGATTGAGGTCAAGAGTAAGACCATATAAAAAAAAAAAAAACTATAGGTTAAATTATAACAGTCACTCAGATCAATCCTTAGGTCAACCCGCGCTTGCCTATGTTTGTCTCTGCATGGGTCACCTATTTTAAACCGTGTTTCCTTCGTGCTTCGGAAAAGCACGTTCAGCCGTTGTTCCCGACTGTTATTTGTAGATCTTTGGCAGTCGTTACAAGCCAATTGCCCGAAAGTCGGAGAACCGTCTTACCAAGGGGTACCTAGTACCAACTGGGTTGTGTAAGTCGCTCCATAAAATAATGCTACTATTCAGCTGTATCTGGTTAGACTTGAAGCCGACCCCAACATTGTTGGGAAAAGGAATGCAGATGATGAATAAAGTTGGTACACCTTCTATTAATTTCACCTGAAAATATTCAAATGCGATGTGTGAGTGTCTGACAGGAAACAGGAAAGGAATAACTTCAAAATAGATCAACATTCTCCATGCATGAGTGAAACTAATTAATAACCAGTTTTACGCACAAGGCCGTGATATGTAAATGGCATGTAAACACAACTTCACTTACCGGGTGACGATAACATCAAATCATTGAATTGTTTTAGGTCAAAGATGGAAGGCTCACCGTAAATTCCTGACGCCCGCCTTCCATTTCAACATACTCCAGAATTTCCTGCCAGTATTCTGCAAGAACCAGCGCATTTTGACGGAGAAACTGCGAGAAAAGGCCGACGGGCGCCCGATTGACATGTTCCCTCTGGTCGCTTTAGCGGCCCTTGACAACGTGAATGGTAATTTTTCCTGATATAAGTTATTTGTGTTACAATTACAATTAGAAAGACCCGATGATGGTGTGTTATATTCTAGAGTAAGATCCCAGAGCAATCAGACATAACTTATTTTCACACGGATGAAACCTGAAGTTTTCAGTAGCGTCTCGTGTGCCTTGAATACCTACGCGCTTTGTAGAACTTGCCGAGTGACACCTGGGCAGGTACCAGGTGAGAAAGGTAACTAAAAATAAGAATTATTTAACTTAAATTCACATGGCTGATTTTTATATATGTCATGTAGAATATTATTATAAAGTAATATCATAAGTGTCAGACACTTTTGATGGACCAGAGCTTTTGTCAGACGCTTTTAAGCTTGGATTTTGGAGCGCCTGACCAATATAGCATGGCAATATCCCGATCAATTAGCTTTAAGTATTAAATCATAAGGAGTTTAGTATTATTTAAAGCGTCTTTTAAGCAATACAGCCGACGGAAAGTGTCTGGGAGTATTTGCTTGCCCAGGTGTCACTCGGCAAGTTCCACAAAGCGCGTAGGTATTCAAGGCACACGAGACGCTACTGAAAACTTCAGGTTTCATCCGTGTGAAAATAAGTTATGTCTGATTGCTCTAGGATCTTGGACTATTCCTTCTTCACATCTATAGAAGTCCATTCTATATATATAAACCCAAAACCTACTACAGCTGTAATTGTAAAAATCCTTGCTACCAACTCAGCATCGAGGCACATAGCTTGCAGTAGCGATTGACACACAAGTACCACTTCAGAATATTTCAATTGCACCGCACTTTTCTTTATCAATTAGTTTGTGTATTAATTTGGTGTTTGTTTAACAATCAATAATTGTAAAATTGATCAGTTATGTTTTAACTGGTGTAGTTCTCTTGGTACTATCTGCTTTGCATTATTAGCAATCTACTTATCGTTTTTCTTTTTCTAGAATCCATCATGGGTGTAAGCATGAATGCCCAGAAACACAGCGAGTCTGAATACGTGAAATCCATCGAAGAGTAAGTGTCCTTTCGATAATATTTTTAGCATCCAAGAAAATATGAAAACAATTAGAAATATCCTGGTACAATAAAAGTAATCATTTTTAGTAACTTTTAGATTGTCAGCCATTGTTTCCATGAGAATGCAAATACCATTCTTCGGTGAAGACGCCATTTTCAATTTGCTGCCGTACAAGACGAGGCAAGACAAGGCTTTGAAGATTCTACACGGACAGACTAACAAAGTGATCGAAGCTAGAAGACAAGAGTTGAAGAAGGCTAATATAACTACTCTAAAGGACAGCAATGATATTGGTAAGTTTTCCAATGTTCAAGAAAATTCATTCTTCTCCAATGATTCTTTCTTGGGTACGGTCCAAGAAAAAATCATTGGAGAAGAATTCGATTGAAGTTAGCTCTTCATTTTGGAACGAACTCCCTTATCAAACAAAATCAATCGTGGCAGAATCTTTATTAGTTTAGATTGTAGAGGTAACAGGGATATCGCATAAAATATTGTTGATGTACTTTGATAGACTAAAAACGTATCTGCTTTCTAGTGTTTTATTACGTCGCTATCAGAATTTTTATTTGAAATTAAAAAGTGACTTAAAAAGGGTATTTTTTAGGTATTAAGAATAAGCACGCGTTTTTGGACCTGTTACTGCTGGCTGAGATCGACGGCAAAAAGATGGATGACGAAAGTGTGAGGGAGGAGGTCGACACATTCATGTTTGAGGTGAGTAAACATGTCCTAACGGGCTGCGAGTTGTTCGAAAGAGATACCGCTGCCTTAACACAAAGGGCTAAGAAGTAACATGGGTGGTTTTTAGTCATTAAAGCTGATAACGCTCTGCCCAGAGCGGAAAGAGTCATTTTAAGATTTCGTACAATCAAAAAAAAAAGGTGAGTAACATGTGCGCCGAGGATCTTTTCAAGCGCAACAAAATGGCATCATTACTTACAGACAAGCAAAATGCTAATTTGTAAGACCTTTTAGGTGTAATTGGGCTTATTTGGCGCAACCTTGAGACATACAATATTATCTTTTTTGTTTAGATTTAAGTTTTTTTATCTTATACCTATGTGTACCTACACTAGTGGCATCTGTCAAATAAACGATCAAATGAATCGTATCCTATGTAATAGAATACTAGGTTCATTTGAACTATTTGAACAGTAAATCAACAATTTCAATATGTCACAGCTTAGAATGGAGTTCAGACCCTTCTCTATGCATGAATAACAACCGTTTCCCATAGTTCAGACACCGTTATCAATCTCTTGGAAATAAGACTGGATAAGTACAAAGTTAAAGAAGCTATGTAAGAAAAAGGTATGACCTTATGTCTGTACAGCCAGCACTTGGAATTTCAAGGTCTTTACTCATTTTACAAACAAACTATTTTCACAGGGACACGACACAACTACTTCGGGCATCGTATACAGTCTCCACTGTCTGTCAAAGCGCAGGGATATTCAAGAGAAGATCTACGAAGAACTTAAGACTATCTACGGTAGCGAAATGGACAGAGACCCGACTTATCAGTAAGTTTAATTCACTTATTCTCTTCTTTGTTAGTTTAACCTAGTTTAATTTTAACTTAGTAATAGTGTAGCTTGGGACGGATTCGGTAAAGAACAACGCTTCGTTTGCACGTAATTAAAATGACTTCAAGAACTGCCTGGTCTGTGGCGTTCATAGAAAGTCTGGCAGTATGATGACTAAAAAAGTCTGATTATCTCTAATGATGACTAAAAAGATCAACATTGACATTATGTGATGACTGATGATGAATATCAGTCGATACATTTTATTTACGACTAGCTTTTGCCAGCGGCTTCGCCCGCGTGAAATGTCGATTTTCCATACAAACTTTCATCCCCTATTTAAATCCCTTTGGGATTGAATTTCGAAAAATCCTTCCTTATTCCTTGTCTACATTATACCTAAAGGGAACTTCTGTGCAAAATTTCAGCTTTCTAGGTCCAAGGGTTTGGGCAGGGCGTTGATGAGTCAGTCAGTCAGTCAGGACTTCTCTTTTTATTTATATAGATTAAAAATCCCTTTGGGATTGAATTTCGAAAAATCCTTCCTTGTTCCTTGTCTACATTATAAAGGGAACCTCTGTGCAAAATTTCTGCTTTCTAGGTCCAAGGGTTTGGGCAGGGCGTTGATGAGTCAGTTAGTCAGTCAGTCAGGGCTTCTATTTTTATTTATATAGATAGATAGATAGATCACTACACTAAGAAAAGAATATTTGCCTATCTGCTATCATTATTACGTTTTTTTTTAATGGGTCTGCTCTTGATCTCAAACACGCTTGATAGAAAGCGATAGATGAGGTCTATGATGGAACAAGCGCGTCCAAAAGATGCCTGTTCACTCTTGTTTGAAGGCAAACAAGATAAATCGTAATGACCTTATTATTACGTATACGTATATATACAGGTACATATATCAGTATTTGCATTGGCAATGAAACAACGTTCAGGTTACAAGATACATTTAACCACGACATGATAATAATAAGCTAGATTAACTCGTTTACTTAATTATCACGTCTTTGTTTCTTATAATCGATTATCATAAATTAATTCTATTGCGTATAGCCTAGTTTTTTTTAAATTTATAGACGCCTTATTTGTTACGCAAATCGAATTACCTGTTTAACATTTAACAATCTTCTTCTTCTTCTTCTTCAACCTTTCGCCACCCAATGCTGAGTGTAGGTCTCTTCAAATGCACGCCATTCTTCCCGGTGTTGCGCCTATCGCATCCAGTCCTTTCCGGCCACTCGAACAAGGTCATCGGTCCAACGCATCGGTTGTCTGCCTACATTTCTATGCCCTACTCTAGGCCTCCACTCAAGCACCCGACTACGTGGGGTAGTCGGGTGCTTGAGTGGAGGCCTAGAGTGTCCTGTTGTCCTGTCTACGGCATATATGGCCCGCCCACTTCCACTTTCTGCTAGCGATCACATGGGCTATGTCGGTCAATTTAGTTCTCTTCCGGATCTCTGTGTTCCTGATTCGATCCCGTAGAGAGTCCATCTAACAATAATTAAATTAAGTTGACATATTTAATAGGTCTGTTCTCCAGCTCATAGACACGCATGCACCTCTGAGGGCCGTGCGTGTTAAGCGCCCTCCGGCTCCATGGATAACCCCAGGAGTTAGGATGGCCATGAGACGGCGGGACAAAGCTTTTAGGAGGTATGGACGAGATCGCAGTGAGGACAACTGGAGCCTGTATAAGTTGGCTAGAAACCGTTGCAACCAGATGGTAAGGGCATATAAACGCCGACACATTTGTGAAAATGTAATAAAATTCTTCACCGGCTGATATCTGGAAGTTTCTTAAATCACTTGGCATATCAAAGTCCTCCACTACTGTTTTACCTTCTACTCTGTCCTTGAATGCTCTTAATAAGCATTTCTCAACGTCCACTACTCTTTCACTTGATGTTAGGAATAAAACCATTCAGGACATTACTTCCAAGCCCTTATTACCTCCTGACTCTTTTACTTTCTCTCCCGTGACTAGCCCTGAGGTCCTTAAATTTTTCACGTCTATTAAGTCTAAGGCTGTTGGCTGTGATGGAATCGGCAGAACTATGTTATCTTTCATGACTGAATCCTTAATTCCTATTATTACTCACATAATAAATTTTTCCCTTTATACTGGTGTGTTTCCAGCGCTGTGGCGTA
Organism: Diarsia mendica; assembly: GCA_949316265.1. Taxonomy (NCBI): domain Eukaryota; kingdom Metazoa; phylum Arthropoda; class Insecta; order Lepidoptera; family Noctuidae; genus Diarsia; species Diarsia mendica. The sequence continues at coordinate 18,368,775 of OX438896.1, read as the reverse complement.
AAGCCTACATTATCCCTCTTCCAAAAATTTCCAGTCCCACTTTGCCCAATCACTACAGACCGATCTCCATTCTCCCTTTCCTATCTAAAATCCTTGAAGCGGTTGCTCTTAGGCAATTATCCTCTCACGTCCTCAAAAATAGCCTGTTATCCGAATTTCAATCGGGTTTTCGGCCTGGTCACAGCACGGCCACGGCCCTACTTAAAGTTACAGAAGATATTAGGGATGGCTTGGAGAATTCGAGGGTTACGGTGTTGGTTTTAATAGATTTTTCCAACGCTTTTAACACCGTTGACCACGATATCCTCCTGGCCATACTGTCTCAAATTGGGGCCTCATCGTTGTCACGTGAATGGTTCTCATCGTATCTTCGTGGTCGCCAGCAGGCGGTGCGTGCTGATCAGGTTTACTCCGACTGGTGCGATCTGGTAGCTGGCGTTCCACAAGGCGGTATACTCTCTCCTCTGTTATTTTCATTATTTATAAACTCAATTACTACTATTCTCAAGTGCTCTTATCATCTATACGCTGATGACCTGCAACTTTACGCTCAATCCGACATTGCCAACCTTGACCATTGCATCGCATTACTCAATGCTGATCTTCAAACTATCAGAGACTGGTCCAGTAAATTTGGGGTTGCTGTCAACGTCGGAAAGTGCCAGGCCATTCTCGTAGGTAGTTCGTACTACCTGAGAAATTTAGATACTAGCCAACTGATACCGCTTATGTTCGACAGCTTTGTGATCCCTCTTTCGCCACACGTTAAAGACTTAGGCCTGCACATTGACGACACACTTAGTTGGAACAAGCAGGTGGCTCAGGTTAGCCAGAAAGTCACATACTCACTGCGGTCTCTCTATAGATTCAAACATTTTCTACCATCTAGCACTAAAATAACTTTGGTCCAGTCACTGGTGATTCCCATTATAGACTATGCTGATGTTTGTTACTCTGATCTCTCCCAAGAACTTTTAAACAAATTGGATCGTCTTCTCAATAATTGCATTAGGTTTATTTTTGGCCTTCGTAAATACGATCACATCTCTTCATACCGTTCTCAGCTTAAATGGCTGCCTATCCGACTCAGAAGATCCCTCAGATCTCTTTGCACGCTTTTCACTATATTAAAGGATCCATGTACTCCCGGTTATTTAAAAAAAATACTTCAAAGTGTTGGGCAGTTCACACAGTCGTAACCTTCGAGCTTCTAACAACCTACTCCTTGAAATTCCTTCACACCGTACTGGTTTCATGTCATCTTCTTACGCTGCCTCAGCCATAAAACTCTGGAACGCGCTACCCCTTGGCATTAAAAAAGCGGAAAGCAAAATGGCTTTCAAAAGAGCTGTGCGGAAGCATTTCTTAAAATCGGACTGAATTACTCATAATTAAGTGTGTAAAGTCATGGTAATTATTGTTTGGTTCCTCGTTTTATGAACTATTTGTATGTATTAAAATATATATTAGTTTATTTAATTCCATTTTTATGTATATGTATTAGTATGTACGATTTATGTAGGTATATTAATTTAATTTATGTTAACAAAATAGTGTTCTCCTGATTTATTTATTTTTGTACTCTACCACAATTATGTCCTATTTGACCCTAAGGTTGACTGGTAGAGAATGCCTTGTGGCATTAAGTCCGCCTATGTACCACGTTTGTGCATAAAGTTTAAATAAATAAATAAATAAATTTAAATATGTTTTCATAACATATATGGAGGTATCGCATGAGATGACGAGAAACAGAGAAGTATGGAAGAAGAATACATGCTACGCCCCAAATGAATGGGGATAAGGACAAGAGAATGATGAAAGGCAAAAATCAGTTGGACTATGTACTGCCTTTGCTACGCATTCTTTTTTAAATTCAACCCCTAAACGAGTTAAATAGGGAATGACAGTTTGTATGGAAAATTATAATTTTAACGCGGGTGACGCCGCGGACAACCGCCACCGCCGCCGTTAGTAATTTAAAAAAACTGACAATGTCTACAGTCTATGCAATTTTGCACATAGTCCGGTGAAACGATACCAGATTTACGAAACTCTCGATTACAATAGATAAAGTTTTAATTCATAATAGCCACGTAGAGACTTAGAATCAAACAACTATCATTATGATAGGAATTTGGCAAAGCTCTTGGTTGCAGACTGTAGGCGACAATACTGGGTGCTCCGAACACCTATAGTTTACGAACTTCCTCTTCATTTCTGCACTAGTACGTTAAACTAACAATCTGCTATACAAATGGTTCTATTTTGAGATAGAATTAAAGCAATTAATTTATACTTCATCATCAGCCTATAATGTTCCCACTGCAGGGACTCAGGCCTCCTCTCTAGGAGAGGGATGGGCTATAATCCACCACGCGGGCCCAGTGCGGATTGGCAGATGTCTTCGAATTTTTTGGTTCTAAGACATGCCGGTTTCCTCACGATGTTTTCCTTCACCGTTTTGAGAGCAGCGGTGATGAAATAAATTACACAAAGTAATGCGCCTGCCTGGGTTGGAACCCACGACCTACTGTTCGTAAGTCGGGGAGGACACCACTGGGCCACCGCTGCTCCTTCCAATTTATACTTAGCTGGATAAATACATTAGCAACGACCTTTGCTGATTCTTGTCGAGGTTGACATGTTTTTTGCTTGGCTGTTTTTAAAAGCGTTCAATACACAAAGATCACTAGGTGAACCGTTGACCAAGTGAAGGTTATGGGGATCCGGTGTATGCGATACGCATGGGACCAGTCGATGAGGCGACACTTGGGGGTGGCCTATGTCCGGCAGTGGACGTTTTTCGACTGAAATGATGATAATGACACAAGGATCTCTAATACTGGCCCAGTAAAAACAAGATTTTCAGGATAGAACAAAAAGAAAAGCCGTAGTCACACGGCATTAAAGTGTTTAGGTTCGTAACTATAACGTGTGACTACGGCTTTTCTTTTTGTTCTATCCTGAAAATCTTGTTTCATACTTTTATAGCGTCGTTTTTTTTTGTCGTAGTCGGGTTTTAGTTTTTACTTTTTTTTATTAAAACTATTTTGGTGTTAAATATTTTTTTTTACTTTTGACTTTTTGTCCGCTAGAGGGCGTGATTTTAAATTTGATCAATATTTTGGAAAAGCACAAGTGAAGCCCTTTCAAATGATACCAAACACGGCGTATGTAGATAAATACGCCGTGTTTTAAGGCTAAAAAGTAAGGCTTAAAAAATAAAAATGGAGATCCATTTTTATTTTTTAAGCCTTACTTTTTGTCCACTAGAGGGCGCCAAATCGCTTTTTGTAACACGTCACGTAGCCTATGTTCAGCGGAAAATTAAGACGGTTCTAACGATACCTCATATGTCGAGTTCCGATAAGTAGATTAGAAGCTATGAGGGAACAGATGAAGATACTCACATACATACATACAAACATGCATACTTACATACATACATAGCCAGTCAAAATCATAACCCTCCTTTGGCTTTGCCGTAGTCGGGTAAAAAGAATGAGATAGCTACTGCAAAATGTAATACTTAAAATTTTTGTTTTGTTGTTTAGTGAGCTTCATGACATGAAGTATTTGGAGCTGGTCATCAAAGAGTCGATGAGGCTGTTCCCGCCAGTGCCAATCTTCGAAAGAAGAATCATGAGGGACTGCGGTAAGTTACACTGTAATACGAACATGGGACCTCTTCCTCCTTCATCATGGACCTCATCATCATCATCATCTTCCGGCACTTGTCCCGTGTTACCTGGGGTCGGCGCAACACTGTTTCTTCTTAAATTCTCCTCTGTGAACCGTCACGCAATCGTTTACTCCTTTTTTCTTTATATCATTCCGCGCACAATGCATCCATCTCTTCTTTAGTCTTTCTCTCCCTTTCCATCCACCAACATTTATTTTCAGCATCATGGAGCTTTATTAGTACTAATTGTGCTGGTTATAATGTCTACCAGACTCTGTAGAGCGCAGAGCCAGGAGGCTAATTGGTGACGATGGGCTGGTTAACAAGCTACATAGCCTGGCCCACCGTCGCAAAGTCGCATGTCTGTTGGTCTTCTACAGACTGTACTTCGGAGAGTGTGCGCAAGAGCTCCACGAGCTGATCCCACCATCTCCCTTCTTCCATTGGGAGACTAGACGTACTGCAGGGTATCACCGATACCTAGTCGACATTCCACACATTCGAACGAAACGCTTTGCTGGGTCCTTTATTATGCGCACAGCCAAGGAGTGGAATTATGCCTGCGTCCGTTTTTCCGAGTTCATATAACCCTAATCTGTTTAAGTCGCGAGTAAACAGGCTTCTACTGGGTAAGCTCGTTCCATCGTCGACATCATCTCTGCCCTTAGGGCAAGATTGAGGTCAAGAGCAAGCCCATTTATAATAAAAAAAAACCTTTTTGTTTGTTCTGACTACAAATACCCAATTTAGGAAAAAAACTCAAGTGAGTTCAGCTCGGAAAAATTGTAATAAATTATACTTTGTCCGACGTTATTTTTTTCCATATTACATTGTTTCATTAGACACTACATAATCGTCGCTTATTACCTTTTAATCCGATGCTATTAGTGTTTATAAAGCAATAACAAGTGTCATTGTTATGTAACCTCCACCCGGCTACAATTATCTGAAGTGGTGTTGCCTTAGCTATACAAGGTGTAATTAAAAATGTAATGATTAAGAGCACCCATACTACGGGAGCAACTCTAAAATCGAAAAAAAACTGCATTTATCATATGCGTCGGATCGAATTCGAAACTTTTTCACAATTTCGTGGTTAGTTGAAAAAATTTTGGAAGCATTTTTATGGCAAGTTTTTACTCAAGGTGCAAAATTATTATCGTACAAAAAGTTAAATAATGTTGACCTTAGAATTTATGTTCGAATACAACGTCATGCTATATTTAGATCCGTAGAAACCACAGCAAGAAACAATCAAATTGAACAATCTCATCTATCTAGTTAATTCCAAACATGAACATTGAATATTCAGCGCGGTTAAATTCTGAAATCTTCTGAACTCATGATTTCAAAAGTATTCGAAGTACCTACAATATTGAAATAAAATGCTTCATTTGATTGATTTTCCACATGCTTTAACTACATAATATATGTTTGTATTGGTTCTCTGCCTTTTCGCCGAAAATTGTTTCCCAAATTTTCACTTGCCAACCAACGTTTCGCAGAATTTTATTTCGCCGAATAATCATTTGCCAACTTATCATAATATATTTTTTCATTTCCCAACCTCACAGTTACCAACTGTACGTTTGGTTTGCTTTTCATTATGACACTTTTTAAAAGGCCAACTTTCAAGTAGCAGAATGTTTTACTTTGCGTAATATTCATTTAGTTGTTTATTGTTTACCAAATTTATTAGCACGGTATTAATTTTGCACCTAAAGTATGTGTGTTAGATTTCGAAAAAGCTGCAATACTGAGTCTGCGATCAAATTTTGAAGAAATTTATTTACAAGGATGCCATTTTCATTTGGGACAAATTATATACAGGTAGTTATTGTTATTATTTTTTTTCTTTATCTTTAATGTGACCTAACCTAACTTAACGTTTCCTTTTACAAAAGCGATTCGCTTCTGGCACATCGCCGGCCGCTGCCGCGGCACGCTCGCTTCGCTCGCTCGGCTCGTGCGTTGTTTGTCATAACCTAACCTAACCTAACCTTTAATGTGACCTAACTTATCTTAACGTTTCCTTTTACAAAAGCAATTTGCTTCTGCCGTTGTTTGTTATAACCTAACCTAACCTATCGTAACCAAAGATTTCTCGAACACAAAACTACATATTCAGAGGAAAAACTATTGCTCTGCATTGCTGCCAATTTAAAAATTTAATGTTATTTTTGATATTCTTAAATAAAAAATGTATGAAAAAAGTCGTAATTTTTTTATCAATATATCAATGTATGAAAAGGAAACTGTAACACTGACAAAACGTCATTCGTCTAATAGTTGTGTTGCCTAGTAAAATGTTTGCCAAATGATAAATGTCCCAAACGTTTTGTGTCTTTATAATAATCGGCTTTACAATAATTCTACCAAATGAAACGTTGTCAAACAAAAATTTGGTAATCGTTAGTTGTCAAAGTGAAACATCGGCGAAACGTTGGTTGGCAAGTGAAAATTTGGGAAACAATTTTCGGCGAATAGGCAGGACACCGTTTGTATTATGTTCTACAAATTGAGACCATTACAGGTACAAAACTTTAATCAGAGGCTGTCTTATAGAACAAAGAGTTTAGTAATTGTGTATAACGTGTTAGAAAGAGACACCACGGGTTTAAGTGACAGACGACGTTACAAAAAGCTGTACTTTTCTAAAAATCTACGTGGTGCAGTCCCATCTACGTCTAGTAGTTACTCTAACGTATTTCCTTCATTCCAGAGGTGGGCGGCCTGAAACTGATTAAAGGCACATCAGCTGTAATAAACGTCTACCAGATTCAACGTCAGCCAGATTTATATGATGATCCCTTGGAGTTCCGTCCGGAAAGATTCGAGCAGCCGCTGAAGAACGCTTTCAGTTGGCTCGCCTTCAGTGCTGGACCAAGGAACTGTATTGGTGAGTGTCTTCAACATCTTAATAATTAGGACCTCAAACGGGTTTATCTATCAGGAATTTCTCGGTAGTAGCCATAGCCACGTAGTCTAGATTTGTGCCCGTTACATGGGACTGAAACATTAATGGCAGAATGTGGATTTAGTTGGTAAGTACACCTCCGTCTAAGCCTTCGAGGATTAGAAGGCGTCATGTTCATATCAAGCAAACATATTCCTTTTCACACACACAACCAAACAAACATAACACAAGCACCAAAAACAAACAAACATAAGCAAACATATTCCTGTCCTGTCTTCAGGGGCATAGGAGATGCATCGCTAATATGATCACCGTCGCCTATGATCATCAGTATTAGGGATGTCCTTAGTAGACGGTGGTAAATTTTCAACCTTGTGATATGATGGTGATCCTTCGGTTTGTTTACTAACCAACCGCATAAAAAACTGATACTCATTATTCAGCGTTTATTGAGAGCGGCTGTCTTATGATCTCCACAATCGTTTTACTGTTACTGGAATTCTTCTTATTTTAGATGGGTGGGATGGGACTATCAGTTATATTTGGTATAACAATAGCATACACAATACAACAATAGTAACCTATTATTATTTAAGCCGTTATTTTAGTCAGGCTTGGTTAAGGAATTGAACGGATCGTCCACTCAAGTTGCCCATTTCAAATAATTAAAAAAAAACTTTTCTGAAAGAGCTAAATTAAACCGCTTTTAACTTAAACATATTTCAAAAATTATATCTTCTAACTTTTTTTGGTAGGTTATTTGCAAAATGTTCACCATGAAATTAATATAATTATTTCTTTCTGTTCTTTCTCAGGTCAAAAATTTGCGATGATGGAACTCAAAATAACTATCTCGGAGATTGTTAAGAACTTCTACATATTGCCAGCGGATCAAGAGCCCAAATTAAGTGTAGACCTCGTTTTGAGATCCAAGAACGGAGTACATGTAAAATTTATACCAAGGAATTAATTTCAATGTTTGTTGAAACTTGAAATACATACACGTCCCGCGGTTTCACCCGCGTAGATCCCGTTCCCGTGGAAATACAGGGATAAAAAGTAGCCTATGACACTCAGCAATAATGTGGCTTTCTATTGGTGAAAGAATTTTTAAAATCGGTTCAGTAAATCCCGAGATTACCCCTTACATTTAACAAATATACAAACACACAAACTTTACCTATAAGAAGATTAGTTGTGGAATATTATTATTTAGAGTGTGCTTTTGCTTCTCAGCTTTACTGGAGCTTCCAACTACATCTACGGGTCGAAACAAAAGTAAATGCAGCGTGTGGTGTGTTATGATTTTATGATGAGGGTGTGTTATGATGAGGACCTATTTCGTTTTCTTCAATTTCCATGAACTTTCTGACAATTCGACAAGTATTTAAAATTGCAGCTTTTTGTAAGGTGATATAGAGCGTTTCTTTGAGGTTTAATAATTTGTGGCTATGGAGTAAATGATTCGGAATAACACCTGTTGTTGAGAGAACTATAGGAACCACATACACTTTTTCCTGTTCCCATATTTTTCTTACTTCCTGTTTGAGTTCTGAGTATTTACTAATTTTTTCGGTGATTGTTTTTTGTATGTTGTGTGTGTTGGGTACAGCAATATCTATTAATTATTATTATTAGTATAGATTAGATGTTTGTGAATTAGATTTATAAAAGGATATATTATTTTTGTACTTATAAGCCCAGTCAGTTAATATATTTTTGGGAAGGAATTAAATGTTATAAGTTAAATTAATGTATTATGATTCTAATCCTCAACATTCCTGCAAAATATAGTTTTCGTGAGAGAGAAAGTATAAACGAAATTGTTATTCCTGGATACTAAACTGCATTCTGCAATGTTCTTGTGAATCTTGGCTGGGGTTCTTAAATCATTTGTGGTTATCCAGTCGAACAGTATTCAAACCATAGAGTTAAACAGCGAGTGGTCTTACCTTTAAAACAAAAAAATCGATACCTATACAAATTAAAACAAAGAAAATAGGTAAGGATCACCTCTATTTCCCACAAACAGATCTGACTGAAACAGCCATCGGCTTGTATTATTGGAACTTGGAATAACAAAGGGTATTCCTTGCGTGAGTATTTTATAATCTCTGTTCATGACAGATGCTGTCTTCTTGTGGATTAGCTTCTTTCAGCCTTCTTTGCTTTCCTCCTTTTGGGTTCTTAACTAGGAACCCTTATAGTTTCGCCATGTCTGTCTGTCCGTCCGTCCGTCCGTCCGTCCGTCTGTCCGTCCTCGCTTAATCTCTGTGACCGTTAGCACTAGAAAGCTAAAATTTGGTACCAATATGTGTATCAATCACGCCGACAAAGTGGTAAAATAAAAATTAGAAAAAATTGTTTTATTAGGGTAGCCCCCCTATATGTAAAGTGGGAAGTGATTTTTTTTTAAATTTTCAACCCTAACGTGTGATATATTGTTGGAAAGGTATTTAAAAATGAATAGGTAGGGGTTTACAAAAATCATTTTTTGATAATGTCACTAATTTCGGAAATAAACGCTCCAAAAGTAAAAAACAATGTGTCTCTAACTTTTGAACCAAAAGTTCAGAAAATATGAAAAAAATCTGAAAAGTAGAACTTTAGGACTCTCTAGGAAAATTATTTTGAACTAAGTTTTTCTGGACTAAGTTTGTAGTATAATCGTATATGCAAGCATTGTTTTAACTTCGTTTACATATTTTATTATCCTGAACGTAATTTTTTTCAAACAATAAATTATTACTACGGAACCCTACACTGAGCGTGGCCCGACACGCTCTTGGCCGGTTTTTGTAAATGTACGTTGGTGTAATGAGAACTAGGGGTAGTTAGTTTATGAATATGTACAGTATGAATATTCTAATATTGCGAAGAAGATCATTACAGTTCCCTTAATAATTAAGATTAGCTTATGAATTATGCAGGTGATACTGTGGATTTTGACTACTTGTTAAAATGAGTCGATTCAATTTACACCGGGGCAATAAATATTGTGGCAGCAGTGCACTAAGCTTTTCCTGGGCTACTTACTAAAGCTTCCTTTACCAGACCTAATCATGAATAGTGTTTAAAAAGCTCCTGAATTTCTCTGAACGTTGTAAGAAAAATATTTACTGAAGTTGACAAGTTGTAAAGTCTACTTTACAACTTGTCAACTTCAGTAAATATTTATCTTCAAAACTCCTGCACTCTTGTGCACTCTTGTGCAGGAGTTTTAAAGAAAAGTTAGACATTCTTCAAAACTGTTCTGAGATGCCAAAAAGTATATAAAAAGTGGTGTTCTTTATTCAAAGTAGTTAAGTTTTCACGAGTTTCCCACTAAAACGTTTTGTGGAGTACTCTAATTAGGGAGTACTCTAATAAGAAAAAATAATTGATTTAGTATCACACAATCCCTAGTGCAACATTACTTTCTCAAATGAAAAATAAACTAATATATCGTGGTATATTGGTTATAGGTCAAAATACCTCTATTTCACAGTCGGGGGACAGTTCGCTGGATCAATTCTTTACAGGTCCCCCGACTGCAATAAAAGTTTTAGTTTTCAGTTTTCCATTTTCGAATACATTTACGGGACCTTGTTCTCTGTCATCACTGAAATCGTTTGACTTGTTTTTAATTTTTTAGTTTAGTTTTTGAAATGGCAGGCGTGTTTTTTTTTTTTTTTTTTAGTATTTTGAAAGCCGGAAAACTCGATAATTTTTGTATTATCTTCTGCCGTCACAAAAATCAAGGACTGCATATTGGTGAGCTTTTAATTATAATTTCAAAAAAAAATATTCTCCTTGCATTAAATAGAACGAAAAAAGAAGAATAATATAGTGACATTGCGATGTCCAGGGGTTGTGAAATGGCCACTTTAGCAGATCCTAATAAGAAAATAATATGAATTACGTTAAAATTCGTAAAATGGTCACAGACGCAGTTACTATTATGAATGGTCCATTTTACGAATTTTAACGCAATTCATATTACGATCTGCTAAAATGGCCAACTTTAGACCCCCTGGGGGTCTCAAATGGCCACTTTAGCAGATCATAATATGAATTGCATTTAAAAGCCTCTGTGACCATTTTACGAATAGGGATGTGTCCTGGGTAAAAAAAATATGATTCCGTTTAGTCCGTCAGTTAGATTATCGAAAAATATTGGATACGTGTTTTTTGTTTGACATTGAAAATAAGACTAACATGTAAGTTTTTCAGTTTGTTCAGTTATTACTACTGTTCGTTGATTGTAAAAAAGCAACTCCTTGTTGTGAGTATGCATGTTGTTTATGACTCTTTCATGCCAAAACTACTCAACAGATTTAGATATTTTACACACTGTTAGTTTATATCCTAAATTAACACATAGGGTAGGTATACTTTTTATTCCTATGGAGCAAGTACCAACCTCTATGTGATGCAAGGCCACAGTCAAGGCAACAGACAGTAACCTGACAATGCCTAAAGAGTTCTGAAGAGACCAAAACAGGTGGAAATCTGAAGGTGCAAGGTCAGGACTATACGGCGGATGCATTAACACCTCCCAGCCAAACTCGCTTAATTTTTTTGCTGAGTGGCTAAAGTTGTGTGAAGTCTAGCGTTATCATGATGAAAAACCACACCCCTTCTGTTGATTAATTCCGGCCGCTTTCTCTCAACTTCTTGCTTTAATCTCATCAGTTGTGCGCAATAGATTTCAGAATCGATGGTAGTGCCTGGTGGAAACAGCTCATAATGAATAATGCCCTTCCAATCCCACCACACACACAGCATCACCTTGTTGCGAGTTAACCCGGGTTTCGCACGTTCTTGTCGTACGTGATCCACTTTTCATCACCAGTTATCAGTTTCTTCAAAAATGGATCGGTTTCATTACGTCGTAATAAAGAATCACAAATAAGTACACGGTTCATTAGGTTTCTTTCAGTGACCTCGTGAGGTACCCAAATATCGAGCTTTTTTGTCTACCCAGTTTTTTTCAAATGCGCCTAAACTGTTTTGTGGTCAATTCCCAGTTCTGCAGCTACGTCGTAACTACTGATATTATCTTGCTCCACTTTTTCAAAAATAGCATCCATTTTATCCGTAATAACTGAGCGACGTGCATCTTTGACATCAAAATTTCCGGATTGAAAACGCCTAAACCAAAGTGCTACTCTCACAGACACTGCACTAGGTCCATAAACATCGCAAATTATTTTCGCGGCTTGCGTTGTATTTTTACCTTTTTTGTAGTAAAATTTTAAAATTTGTATCGAATTTCTTCATTAGATTCACTCATCTTGACGGTACGAAAAACAAATGAAAATCAAACATTTTCGTAACTTGAATTTGGAATTATGTTCTTTAAAATTTAAACTTTCAATGATAGGACTGCCAAAACCACTTGTAGCGGTATTTTGATCAGAAGTCCCAAAATTTCTATAGCAATGGGATCATGTCCCTACCTACAAGATGGCAAGAAGTTATCGAACAAAATGGTACCTACATACTTTAGTTAAATGTAAATAAACTATATTAAAAAAGTTTTGAATTTTCTTAAAAAATACGAAGAAACTTTTTCCCCAACCTATTAAAATATTTTCCTACCATGCTATGGAATTTCTGTTAGTCGACTGCTATAGCCTCGATCGTGATAGGGGTCTACATTAACTTTTTTTGATACTTGATAGGGCATAGGCATTTTTTTTTACTAAGTTACTCTTTATAACCTTTCCAATGAAGGTGATTGTCAATATGGATTCCCAGAAATATAGAAACCAGTTACTTTTACCTCTTCGGTTTCAATATTTGTGTAATTGCCATACGTTTTTTGTGGCTCAATTCTTTGATAAAAATGCATTACTTTGGAGTTCTTTAGGTTAGTTAATAAATTATTCATATTAAGCCAATTAATTATGGCAGTTGGTGTATTGTTTACGTCAAATTGTTAATTATTTACGTTTTACTATAGCAGTACTGTCTTCATCTTTCGGGGGTAGGTGCAGAAAAAGTAAACATTTAGTCTTGTAATTTTATTTTGATAGTAATAGTATTTTAATTAATTTAAGCAAATATTGGTTTTTGTTTAAGCAAATAGTGTTTTTAACCTTGTCGAATGTGAGAAAGATTCATGTAGATTGAAAATATTTTAAACATAAAAAGAGAAAAATTACTAAGATGTTTCTTGTTTGTTTACTTCTGAAAGAATCGAATACACAGTTACTGTGTATTCGATTCTGGAGTTTCCTTCTGATGTCAAAAAAGTGATAACAGGTAATGTAAACTGACAATATAAATAATAAAATAAAATTCCTTTATTTCAGGTCATTGACCCATATTCATACATCACATAAAATTATACTGCACAACTGATTGATTAATGAAATGAAAAATAAACCAAGTTAAATTAAAAGAGAAAAATAAATTAAGTAAAACAATGGATTAAGTTAACAACATGTCACAAGCAAACAAATAAATTAATATAATAATTAAACATAAAACTTAAAAGCTGTATAAAATTACAAATATTCCACCATCGCCCTTCTTCCATCGAGAGACTAGACGTACTGCGGGTTATCACCCATACCTTATCGATGTTCCACACATTCGTACGAAGCGTTTTGCTAAGTCTTTCATTATTCGTACAGCCAAGGAGTGGAACACCCTGCCTGCGTCGGTATTCCCGAGTTCATATAACCCCAATCTATTTAAGTCGCGAGTAAATAGGCTTCTTCTGGGTAAACTCGTTCCATCGTCGACCTCATCTCTGCCCTTGGGGCAAGATTGAGGTCAAGAGTAAGCCCATATAAAAAAAAAAAAAAATTAGGCCCCAGCAATATGCCTGCTACAACAATGCCCAACGTAGGGGCAATCCAGTCGCTGAGCAACCATCACCAGGACAGTGTTGGAGCTGGCCCGCACCCTGCGCACCAAGGACGCGCACCGCTTGCGCATGGTGGCGTGGAAACAGTCGGTGCGCGCTTCCGCAAACATGCCCGAGGCACTGCATAAGCGGGGTAGCCGCAACACTGCCCTGAACGCGTTGTTGTATTGGACGCGAAGGCGAATATGACAGGAACTCCTTGTTTACCATGTCAGATTTGGCACGGATTTAAATTTTAAATGATTATTGGTATGCACGGTCGTACTTGTACGCAACGCAAACTACAATAACATGAAAAATGATAAGAAAAACACAATTGACACTCAATACTTAGTTGATCGTCAATTTGAAAGATAGTAATGAATTAATAAACGATTAGCGATAGGTACTTCCAAGCGACCTAGTACATATGACATGACGTGTATGTATTGTTAAATGTTGTATTCAAACAACGCGTGTAAATTCTATATTCAAACTGTTACGCATTGTGGCGTTGACCGCATGTCCATTTTTATGTATAGTTGTTTTTTTCTTAGTTAGTCTCCGATTATATCTTGCCGGTCTGTACTGTCTTGTTGTGGTCTCGCATTTTTATTATAAACCTCATCGAATGAGGTCGAGTATTGCGTAGCACACGTGCCAGTGCAGTGTCGCGATTAAAAATGATTTTATTATTAGTATTTATAGTTCTAGTGTTAGCTTTGTTAGTGTCGTGGATAAGTTTGGTGAGGGAAAGTAATCGCTTTAATGTGAAAGGGCCAACGCCTTTGCCACTATTGGGAAATGCTCATTTGTTCGTTGTTAAAACTTCAGGTATGATTTATGTTTATTTATATTTTTAGTAACTTTTTTTAAAATTTTATGTACTAGGCACTAATCTCACATTAATCATGATTTTCCTAAAAAAAATGGTTTAGTGTTGCTTGATATCAAATTGACCTAGTAAATAAGGGAATATTGAACATTATAATTATACCAATTACATGGACACTTAAGTGCAAAATCGCAATGGAAATTAAATTTCCTTTTAACACACAAATATTATTACTTATAGTGTAGTGTGTGCCCATAGCCTTTTACATCTACAGGGTGCGTAATTGTGACTTAGGTTTTAGCAACTATTTTAAGATCAACATTGCATTAAATAGAACAAAGCAAATAAGTGGCAAGTAGAAAAAAGTCTTGCAAGAATCTTGAAGTAGAATAAAAAAATAATTTCAAAATCAACAACCTAATGCCAGAGGTCCTAAACACGGATTAGAAGACACCTTCACCATTACAAATAAACAAATAAAACTAAATTCTTAACAAAAAACACTCTAGGTAAAATACGTAAAGTTCCACAAAGATATCAAAATACTAAATCACTGCGGTCAAACAGGTAAACCATAAAACCTGTTGCCAAAATCGGCGGAGGTAGGTACCTAGTGCAAAGAACCGGTGTGACCGCTAGCGTATAATTTATAGCGGAAAGAAACAATGATTAAATAAACACTTTTAATGTCCGAAGTCGTTAACTGACCAACTTCTGTATCTGATTGCCATACTAACGAATTAGTTATTCGTTGAAGAGTAAATAATAAATGAATAAATAGGTAAAAGCAAATATCATTATATTACTTCTTTCTTAGCTTTGAGGCTTGGCTTAAGAATAACAGCCGCTCGGGTTTATCTTCAGGTTCAACCGCCCTTGCCTCGGTTGGTCTATGGATGTGTGACCAATGACCATCCATTCAATAATGACTTTCCTCTGTGCCTCGGAAAACATGTTAAGCCGTTGGTACCGGCTGCCATTTCTGGTCATTGCAGGCTTGAATCACCTGATTGTCTGATAAAAAGATGGTTCAGTGCTTCGGAAGGCACGTTTATAAGCCGGTGGTCCCGGCCGCCAAATGGCGGTCGTCAAACCAGAGCAGGCAGTGGCCCTTGCGGCGGTTTAGAAACTCTGACACTAGGGTGTGTGGGGTCGTTAGACCTTACTGCCCACACGATAAGAAGAAGCAGTACTAACTGAGTTGTTAAGGTCAGGTAGGCAGTCGCTTCATGTAAAATACTGGTATTCAGCTGCATCCGGTTAGACTGGAAGCCGACCCCAACATAGTTGGGAAAAGGCTGAAGGCAGATGATGATATGGAAAACAGACATTGTACTTTGTACGTATAAATTCAAAACTTGTAAACACTGTTATATGTATGTTAATGGGTACCTAATAATTTAACCTAAACCGGGTTTGTTGTCATTTGGATACATAACATCGCGAGTCACTACATCGATGGTCGTTGTATCGACAACGGTCCATCGACGGGTTAATGAATCGACAGTACACCACATCGATGGTACGCTACATCGACAGTACACCAAATCGACGGTGCGCTTTAACCCAGCAATGCCCGCCCGAATTTATTTTTTTCGCCTTTTTCCATTTTTTTTTTACATCATTAAGTAGAATAAAGGGTAATAAAACATTATGACAAGTTTTAGGTTCATATCTATATTTTAAGTTAGAAAATAAACACGTGTCCACATGGACACGCTAAGCATTTGTAGTAGCAAATTTTTTCCCTGCTTTTTTTTTTGAATCATCAATTGACTCCTCCCGCTCTGAGCAGAGCGGTAGGGGGAGTGTCAGACTTCTACTGACTAAAAACCTCCCATGTTCCTTCTCAGCCCTGTGTCGAGGCCGCGGTTTCTCTATCGAACAACCCGCAGCCCCGACGGGTGTGGGCCCTTGCGGGGCCCCTTCCATGTTGCTGAAATCTCATTGAGGCGCGCGTGGTACACAAACGCACTGTCGACACAGCCTGTCGTCGTCATGAGACGGAGGGACGGCGAGCTAGCCCATCACTCACCGTCCACAGGCCCGCGCCTTCGCTGGCCGGAAGCCATCACGTAGCCCCTGACGCCCGGAGCAGCTCCCGCGGCGGCTGGGACGAGGTTTTCTCCCTCTCACATTCCACCACCTCCTTCGCTAGCATCACTGCTTCGCAGAAGGAGGCAACAGCGTCATATAACATATTCCCTCTCGCCCCGGACCATGGCTTGCACCAGGGCCGGACGCGAAAGGTCGCCGCCGCCGATTGACGCTACGAGGACACGACGGGGATCCACCCAAGCAGGGCAGACCTCCACGGTGTGCTCCTCCGCCCGACCCTCCCCTTTTTTTCAATTGCCATGCATTGCTCATTGATTCATAAAACCTACTTCAGTTATTCAAACTTGGGGCCTGTCCACCAGAATCGTCATCCGTTCTGCTTTGCTGGTTCTGGTGGGGCTATTATAAAATGATTCCGAAGTAGTTCGGTCCTTTTCACTTTCTTCACCTTCACATAGTATGTCTAGCACTTCATTTAGCGAACAACTTCCCTTGAACTGATCGAAAATAAACTATCTGAATGAGAACAAGTATAATGACAAAAAGCTATGGCAGGTGCTTAGCGTGTCCATATGGACACATCACATTCAACGTAAAAAAATATAACCTATACAAAAGCTAACCTATACTTTATCATAACTATATGATAAATCATTTATATAAGCATAACAAAACAGAACTAAACGCTAAAAATACAAAATTATTCTGATGAAAATTCACTTATCCACTTCGGTTATCCATTTTTTTACTAATTTTGAACAATAAACTATTTCAATTGATTATATTTCCAAAACAACCTCAATTAGGGAGAAATAAACGACAAACATTGAAACCACAGGGTACAAACAATGCAATAAAGAAAAGATTTTTTTATTATGCAGTGAAATCTTGACACAATAATAACTTTAAAAACATACTAATTACGTGTCCATATGGACACGCTAGGCATTACTGGGTTAACGACAGTACACTACATCGATGGTACGCTACATCGACGGTACCCCAAATCGATGGTACGGTCAGCATCAGAAGTATATTAACATTATTCAAAGTTTCGAAGCTGTTTTTTTAATAAAAACTTGTTAGATATTACTCGTAACTACATGTTATTGGAGTATAAGGACTATTTTAACGAATAATCTTCTGAAACATTGAAAAGCTGAACATTTAGGAATTTTAATTCTTTTATGTACAGTCACGGACTATAAATGATGAGCCACTTGCCACCATTCGTATTTTAGCCGTGTAATGCAAATCGGGTTTAATCGGTTATATTCGTACACAGAACAAGTGACATACTGCCAAATTGGAAATCTTGAAAGTGGCTTATCAATTATAGTCCGTGACTGTACAGGACTCTAGCTATTATTTTTCTGATGCTGACCGTACCATCGATTTGGGGTACCGTCGCTGTAGCGTACCATCGATGAAGTGTACTGTCGATATAGCGTACCGTCGATTTGGTGTACTGTCGATGTAGCGTACCATCGATGTGGGGTACTGTCGATTCATTAACCCGTCGATGGACCGTTGTCGATACAGCGACCATCGATGTAGTGACTCGCGATGTTATGTATCAGACCCTTTTTATTATAAGTATGATTTAAAAATATATTCAATAAAAAATTTACAATTTAATAGTTTCCGACATTTTAAAGCAATAATTTATACATTAAAACTCATTTATAACCATTACTTATGGTATTAGATGCTCAGAATTCACTTATTATAATTATAGGTAAGTAGGTATAATAAAAACTTCATTTAATTTTGTAATAATACAATATTTAAATATTTAGCGTATCTGTATATTCCTTCTAACAGACCGTAATTATTTAAATATGCATAGTATATACCTACATTGATTCCGTAAACAATTTGGTGAATCTCGTCTCGAAAAAGGAGCCTTTTCAAATTAAGTAGGTATAATACTTTGATGAATCTATAAGAGTAGGGGACGACCATAGAAATGGTGCATGGACTGTATGAACGAAAAATTATACGGCTAGAAATGGCTAGAAAGGAGTTATTTGACGAGATGACAAGTAGGTAATAGAGAAGTATAGAAGAAGAAGAAGACATGCTGCGGCCGACCCAAATTGATTTGGTTCGAAGAAGAAGACATGCTGCGGCCGACCCAAATTGATTTGGTTCGAAGAAGAAGACATGCTGCGGCCGACCCAAATTGATTTGGTTAAGGGCAGGAGAATGATGATTATGAATTATTTGATGAATTTCAATAATGCATAGTAACAACCCTCTGTATCACCCTATGCAAATAATATTTTATCTCTCTACTATGTTGCATCAATAAATTAACAGGTTTCATTCGTGATTATTTTATTTAGGTTGGTGCAGCACGTTGAATAATTGGTATTTCCAAGTATAAAACCAGTAGGTAAGATGTTGGACTTTCAACTCCCTACTCATAATTATTATGAAATTAATATAAATAGCTTTAAGTTTTTGCGATTTGAAGGCACAAGGCAAGGCATTGAGTAGGCATTGAACTTTTAGTTCCGGAAACATTTTGCGTGAAGTCAAGGTGCATTATTATAAATATGTTTCATTGGTTTAATATCAAACGTATAACGTCATCATCATTGTCTTGTCCTAATCCCGATACATTTGGGGTTGGCGTAGCATGTCTTCTTCCTCCAACAAATTTCTTACTTTGTTCATCATTTGCCTAGCCTTTTCTCAAGTATTTTGGGTCAGATTCCAGTCTGACCGGATAAAGCTGAATACCAGTATTTTACAAGGAGCGGCTGCCTATCTTGGCGTTACTCAATTACACAGACACAGAAAAACTTCTAGAAGTTGACGTTTGATTATGTTTTACTTTGTATCTAATTGTACATAAATATAGTTAAGCTAATTTTAGTGTTTTTAATATTATTTTTTGTATCATTTTGATATTTTGTTCCTATAGTTGTTATTAGATTTATTTTATTTAGTAATTTTATTGTTTTAATTAAATTATGCGACGTAAAGTGATGGCCTGAAACACAGGTTTAAATAAACCTAGATCGGGCAGGTCGCTATAATATAAAGATTTGAAGTTTTAATTACCACTTTTTGTAACTCTTAATTAATATATTTTAGTTGTAGTTTACTTTTAAGTACTAATTATAACTTTGTATGTGAAGCAACACTGTGCCTAAATGTACACCTTATTGTATTATCTTTTTTCTTAAATAAATAATTCTTATTCTTATCTAACCTCCACATCGCAGTTAGTACTGAGTAATTTTCGGTCCACTGAATACCTGTAATGTTAAATGCGAATGTCAGGAACACTACATAGAGCTCATATTTCAATGTTTTACTATGAGTAGACGACGGATAAGCTCGTGGCTAAATAATAACAGTCACTCGGGTCGATTTTCCTCCGTGTCTCGGCAAGCACGTTAAACCCGGCTGTCACTTGTAGATCTTTGACAGCCGTTACAGGTAGTTAATCAGTGCTCCGAAAAACTGAAACCCAGTCTTACCAAAAGCACGGGTGTCGAATGTTGTTACTTCCTAGTAATTAATTATTTTTATTACAGAGTTTCTGAACTTACTACAAAAACTTGCTGTGAAGTATGGACACGCGTACCGGGTACATTTTTTCTCCGCTCCGTACGTCGTGATCTGCCATTCAAAATTCGCTGAGGTAAGTAACACAAAACATACATAATTGTTACTACTAGTTGCCCATGTACGGTCAGCATCAGAAGTATATTAACATTACTCAAAGTTTCGAAGCTGTTTTTTTAATAAAAACTTGTTAGATATTACTCGTTACTACATGTTATTGGAGTGTAAGGACTATTTTAACGAATAATCGTCTGAAACATTAAAAATAATAGCTAGAGTCCTGTACATAAAAGAATTAAAATTCCGAAATGTTCAGCTACTTCTGATGCTGACCGTACCTTCCTATTGTCCTTTCCTAAAATGAATTATACCTATCTACTAGGTGAAATTTTCTTGCAGACTGACTCCACTCTGGGTCTAAAACATGTTTGTCTCGAGAATTTGTTTCTAGTTAAATTAAATGAGACACTTATGATAATCGAGGTATTTAAGAGCGTCAATTTAGTGAAAATGCGACACGTTTTCCTTGCAACGTGCAAGAAAAACGTGGCGCATTTATTTCACAGATTTATACCACAGATCTGTGCTTATACCTAGTATCTAGATTGCTGTTACTGACTTTACGTGCAATTTACTTCGCTTTTGCAAAGAAATAGTGATAATACGGAAGTCAAGCAAAAGTTCGACCAAGATCAAAAACCAGTAGTCATTTTTATTAAATATTTAGTTGACATGCCCATGTCAACTAAATATTTAATAAAAATGACTACTGGTTTTTAAAAGGACTACGGGTTTTACGGAAAAAACATTGCGAGGTCGTAATATTATTCAAAATTATGTGTGGTGATCAGGTGAAGTGGTGATGTTACGCTCTGCTTAATGCCAAAAGGTCATATCCAAATAGCCGGTTGTTGAACATTTATATTTAAATGACGTAGGTTAACCATTTGTTCGCAATTATTCTATTTTAGATGTTATCGTGGGTTCAAAATACTCATTACAAACGAGAGTAAAATAAAAATATAGCTGCTTAGATTATAAAAAATAACAACATCGATACTGGAAGTATGAAACATCGTAAGGGACATTGACCGTGCTGTACAATTTTTGGCTTTCGGCGCTGATGCGAGCTGTGCAAATCCAACAGAAAGCACAAAATGTCCCTTATGTTATTTCAAACTTCCCGTATCGACATCATTAATGCCTTCAAGCATCACACACGGTACTAATATATGTATGAGACTATCTCCTAAAAATCGTTTGTATTTACATAATGTATATGGATATACAATAGTAGAGGTCAAACAGTCAGCCCATTGAAAGGAAATCATTAGTAATGTTGTTCCATTGTTTCAGGCGATAGTGTCGAGCACAGAACACATAACAAAAGGCAGGTCATACAGCTTCCTGACATGCTGGCTTGGACAAGGTCTGCTCACTTCCACGGGTAAGAACATAATTATACTAGTTAACTATATCTACAGTGACTATAGTAGGATTTAATTATACACAGCAGACAGAGTACTTATAGTAAGATTTAATTGTACTTATACGTTTTATACAAGATCATAATAATCGTAATTCATTTCCAAGCGGCTGTTTTAATTTAAATTAGGTTAAATTATAACAGTCACTCAGATCAATCCTTAGGTCAACCCGCGCTTGCCTATGTTTGTCTGTGCATGGGTCACCTATTTTAAACCGTTTTTTTTTATTTTTTAAATGGGCTTGCTCTTGACTTCAATCTTGCCCTAAGGGCAGAGATGAATGTCGACGATGGAACGAGCTTACCCAGAAGAAGCCTGTTTACTCGCGACTTACACAGATTAGGGTTATATGAACTCGGAAAAACCGACGCAGGCAGGGAATTCCACTCCTTGGCTGTGCGCATAATAAAGGACTTAGCAAAGCGCTTCGTTCGAATGTGTGGAACGTCGACTAGGTATCGGTGATAACCTGCAGTACGTCTAGTCTCCCGATGGAAGAAGGGAGATGGTGGCATCAGTTCGTGGAGCTCCCGCTAACACTCTCCGAAGTACAGTCTGTAGAAGACCGACAGACATGCGACTTTGCGACGGTGGGCCAGGCTGTGTGTAACCGTGTTTCCTTCGTGCCTCGGAAAAGCACGTTAAGCCGTTGTTCCCGACTTTTATTTGTAGATCTTTGGCAGTCGTTACAAGTCAATTGCCCGAAAGTCGGAGAACCTAGGTACCAAGGGGTACCTAGTACCAACTGGGTTGCAATACTGCTACTATTCAGCTGTATCCGGTTAGACTTGAAGCCGACCCCAACATTGTTGGGAAAAGGAATGCAGATGGAGATGATGAATAAAGTTGGTACATGACGATGACCTTCTATTAATTTCACCTGAAAATATTCAAAGGCGATGTGTGAGTTTCTGACAGGAAACAGGAAAGGAATAACTTCAAAATTGATCAACATTCTCCATGCATGAGTGAAACTAATTAATAACCAGTTTTACGCACAAGGTCTTGATATGTAAATGGCATGTAAACACAACTTCACTTTCCGGGTTACGATAACATTTACCAAATCATTGAATTGTTTTAGGTCAAAGATGGAAGGCTCACCGCAAGTTCCTGACTCCCGCCTTCCATTTCAACATACTCCAGAATTTCCTGCCAGTATTCTGCAAGAACCAGCGCATTTTGACGGAGAAACTGCGAGAAAAAGCCGACGGGCGCCCGATTGACATGTTTCCTCTTGTCGCTTTAGCGGCCCTTGACAACGTGAATGGTAATCATGATATAATTTATTTGATTGCAATTTTAAATGGCCGCGTTAATTTGTGTTAAAATTAAAAAGACCCGATATGGTGTATAGCCTGCAGTACTTCTTCACAACTATTCACCGTATTTTATTCACCTAACCTAACACTGCTGTAATATCCTTGCTACCAGCTCAGCATCGAGGTAGAAAGCTTACAAGGGCGATTACACTTTATTGTATATTTTCCCATTGAAAATTGATGTAGTTTATTGTAACTGATGTAGTTTTGCTTAGAATCTGTCATGGTTATCTACTTGGTACGTGACACTATCTGATTTGTATTAGGTATTTATAACCAATCTACTTTTTCTTTTTCTAGAATCCATCATGGGTGTAAGTATGAATGCCCAAAAACACAGCGAGTCTGAATACGTGAAATCAATCGAAGAGTAAGTACTTCCGATTACTTATATACAGCATCCAAGAAAATATGAAAACAATTACGTAGAAATATCCTGGGAGGCTAGGACTATAAAAGTTATCATTTTTCGTAAATTTTAGATTGTCGGCTATCGTTTCCATGAGAATGCAAATACCATTCTTCGGTGAAGACGCAATTTTCAATTTGTTGCCGTACAAGACGAGGCAAGACAAGGCTTTGAAGATTCTACACGGACAGACTAACAAAGTGATCGAAGCTAGAAGACAAGAGTTGAAGAAGGCTAATATAACTACTCTTAAGGATACCAATGATATTGGTAAGTTTTCTGATGATAAAGACACATTGGAAGAAGGAATGACCGCACTTAAGTCCCGTAAATATCGATTGGATTTAGCTTTTTATTTTGGCTATCAAACAAAATCGTTCTTTATTAGTTTAGATTGTAGAGGTAACCAGAACAGCGACTTAGTACAATATTGTTGATGTACTTTGACAGACTAAGAACGTATTACGCATTATTCGACCTGGTACTACTGACATTCTTCTTCGTTATCAGAATTTTTATTTGAAATTAAAAAAAGGGTGTTTTAAAGGTATTAGGAATAAGCACGCATTTTTGGACCTGTTACTGCTGGCTGATATCGACGGAAAAAAGATGGATGACGAAAGTGTGAGGGAGGAGGTCGACACATTTATGTTTGAGGTGAGTAATCTATGCACCGAGGATCTTTTGACGCGCAAATCGTCGACTGAGGGTTTTTTGGTAAGAAAATGACGGCATCACAAATTATTTATTTATAGACAACCAAAATGCTAATCTCCAGCGAGATTAGCATTTTGGTTGTCTATAAATAAGTTATAATTTATTGTTTGTGTGGAATAAATAAAGCTTTATTATTATTATTCCCTTTATTCATAAATTAACAAATTTTATACAAAAATTATTATTAAAATGCTAATTTGTAAGACCTTTTAAGGTGTAGTTGCTCGGCAGTTTGTTAAACAAGGCTTATTTGGCGCAACCTTGAGACACACAATATTTATTACCTTTTTGTTTAGGTTTATGTTTTTTTATCTTATGTTGTGTGCACTTGTGTGTGGCATTAGTCAATTAATAAACGATCACATGAATCGTATCCTTTGTAATACTACGTTCGTTTTAACTATTTGAACAGTTAATCAAGAATTTCGATATGTGCAGCTTAGGATGGAGTACAGACCCTTCTGTATGCATGAATTACAACTGTTTCCCATAGTTCAGACACCGGCACCGTTATCAGTTTTTTGGAAATAAGACTGGATAAATACAAAGATAAAGTCAAGTTCGAAGCTAGGTAGGAAAAGGCATCACCTTATGTTATTACCCCATTTTACAAAGAAACAATTTGCACAGGGACACGACACAACTACATCGGGCATCGTGTACAGTCTCCATTGTCTATCAAAGCGCAGAGATGTTCAAGAGAAGATCTACGAAGAACTTAAGACTATCTACGGTAGCGAAATGGACAGAGACCCAACTTATCAGTAAGTTTAATTCACTTATGTTCTTCTCTGTTAGTTTAACTTAGTTTAATTTGAACTCAGTAATAGTGTAGCTTGGGACGGATTCAGTAAAGAACAACGCTTTCTTTGCACGTAATTAAATTGACTTCATAAACTGCCTGGTCTGTAGCTTTCATGGAAAGTCTGGCAGTATGCCTGGCAGTATGACGATGCCTGTTCACTCTTGTTTGAAGGCAAACAAGATAAATCTTAATGACCTTATTATTACGTATATGTATTGAGTTAGGTACACGTAACAGTATTTACATTGGCAATGAAACAACGTTCAGGTTACAAGATACATTTAACCACGACATGATAATAATAAGCTAGATTAACTCGTTTACTTATTATCACGTCTTTGTTTCTTATAATCGATTATCATAAATTAATCCTATTGCGTGTTGCTAGTTTTTTTTTAAAATTTATAGAAGTCTTTCGAATTACCTGTTTAACATCTAACAATAATTAAATTTAAATATGTTTGCATAACATATATGGAGGTATCGCATGAGATGAAGAGAAACAGAGAAATATGGAGGAAGAATACATGCTACGCCCCAAATGAATGGGGATGAGCGCAAGAGAATAATCATCATCTGCCTAGCCTTTTCCCAACTATATTATGGTCGGCTTCCAGTCTAACCGGATGCAGCTGAATACCAGTATTTTACATGGAGCGACTGCCTATCTGACCTCCACAACCCAGTTAATACTAGGTAATACGATACCCTTTGGTTAGACTGGATGTCAGAATTTCAGGTCACTGACTACCTGTAACGACTGCCAAAGATCTATATATATGGCAGCCGGGACCAACAGCTTAACGTGCTTTCCGAGGCACGGAGGAAACTCGGTATGTCGGGCGGTCACCCATCCACAGACCGACCTAGGCAAGCACAGCTTTACCTAAAGAACGACATGAGTAGCAGTTCTTATTAAGCACGAGCAAGAGAATGATGATAGGCAAAAATCTGTTGGACTATGTACTGCCTTTGCAACGCATATTTTTTTAAATTTAACCCCTAAACGAGTTAAATAGGGAATGAAAGTTTGTATGGAAAATCATAATTTTAACGCGGGTGACGCCGCGGACAAAAGCTAGTAAAAACTCCGTTGACCAAGTGAAGGTTGTGGGGATCCGCTGTATTCGATACGCATGGGACCAGTCAATGAGGCGACACTTGGGGGTGGCCTATGTCCGGCAGTGGACGTTTTTCGGCTGAAATGATGATGATGACACAAGGATCTCTAATACTGGCCCAGTAAAAAGAATGAGATAGCTACTGCAAAATGTAATACTTAAAATTTTTGTTTTGTTGTTTAGTGAGCTTCATGACATGAAGTATTTGGAGCTGGTCATCAAAGAGTCGATGAGACTGTTCCCGCCAGTGCCACTCTTCGAAAGAAGAATCATGAGGGACTGCGGTAAGTTACACTGTAATACGAACATGGGACCTCTTCCTCCTTCATCATGGACCTCATCATCATCTTCCGGCACTTGTCCCGTGTTACCTGGGGTCGGCGCAACACTGTTTTTTCTTAAATTCTCCTCTGTAAACCGTCACGCAATCGTTTACTCCTTTTTACCCAACTACGGCAAAGCCAAACGAGGGCTATGATTTTGACTGACTATGTATGTATGTATGTAAGTTTGTATGTATGTATGTGAGTATCTTCATCTGTTCCCTCATAGCTTCTAATCCACTTATCGGAACTCGACATATGAGGTATCGTTAGAACCGTCTTAATTTTCCGCTGAACGTGACGTGTCACAAAAAGCGATTTGGCGCCCTCTAACGGACAAAAAGTAAGACTTAAAAAATAAAAATGGAGATAAATACGCCGTGTTTGGTATCATTTGAAAGGGCCTCACTTGTACATTTACAAAATATTGCTCAAATTAAAAATCACGCCCTCTAGCGAAACCAAACTTGTTTAAATAAAAAAAAGTAAAAAACTAAAACCCGACTACGACAAAAAAAACGACGCTGAAAAAGTATGAAACAAGATTTTCAGGATAGAACAAAAAGAAAAGCCGTAGTCACACGATATAGTTACCAACCTAAACACTTTAATACCGTGTGACGACGACGTGTGTGTGTTTGTCCGACGTTATTTTTTACATATTACATTGTTTCATTAGACACTAAATAATCATCGCTTATTACCTTTTAATCCGATGCTATTAGTGTTTTAAAAGCAATAACAAGTGTCATTGTTACGTAACCTCCACCCGGCTACAATTATCGTGGTGTTTCCTTAGCTATCAAGGTGTAATTAAAATGATGTAATGACTAAGAGCACCCATACTACGGGACCAACTCTAAAATCGAAAAAAAAAACTGCATTCATCATACGCGTCGGATCGAATTCGAAACTTTTCACAATTTCGTGGTTAGTTGGAAAAATTTTGGAAGCATTTTTATGGCAAGTTTTTACTCAAGGTGCAAAATTATTATCGTACAAAAAGTTAAATAATGTTGACCTTAGAATTTATGTTAGAATTTATGCTATATTAAGATCCGTAGAAACCACAGTAAGAAACAATCAAATTGAACAATCTCATCTATCTAGTTAATTCCAAACATGAACATTGGATATTCAGCGCGGTTAAATTCTGAGATCTTCTGAACTCATGATTTGATTTGATTCGAAGTAGGTACCTACAATAATGGGTGTTCAATGCTGTTGAAATAAAATGCTTCATTTGATTGATTTTCCATAATATATGTTTGTATTATGTTCTACAAATTGAGACCATTACTGGTACAAAACTTTAATCAGAGGCTGTCTTATAGAACAAAGCGTTTAGTAATTGTGTATAACGTGTTAGAAAGAGACACCACGACTATAAATGACAGACGACGTTATAAAAAGCTGTACTTTTCTAAAAATCTACGTGGTGCAGTCCCATCTACGTCTAGTAGTTACTCTAACGTATTTCCTTCATTCCAGAGGTGGGCGGCCTGAAACTGATTAAAGGCACATCAACTTTAATAAACATCTACCAGATCCAACGTCAGCCAGATTTATATGACGATCCCTTGGAGTTCCGTCCGGAAAGATTCGAGCAGCCGCTAAAGAATGCCTTCAGCTGGCTCGCCTTCAGTGCTGGACCAAGGAACTGCATTGGTGAGTGTAGCCTTTTTTCTCGTCTCTTAGGATATATAATAAAAAAATACCGAGTATCGTGCTATAGGTGCATACTGCGAAGCAGTCATCTTGGTCTCCACAATCGGCTACAGGTCCCTCTACACGCGTCTGTCAGACGTCCGCAGACGTCAACAGATGCGTTCGCAGATGTGTGAACAGACGCCGGGCGCTCGCGCTCCAACCTTTTGATGTGGGACAAGACCGAAAACAAACTGGTTGACGGCAGACGCATCTGCCGACGGTCAATACCTACCACAGACGATCAAATCACCCCCTGTACACATCCGCGGATGCATCCGCAGATGACGTCTGCCGATGTGTAGAGGGGCCTCAACCGATATGGGAGTTCTTAATTCAGATGGGTCATTCACTACCAGACATATTTGGATTAACAATAGTACACACAATGAAACAATAGTGGCCTATTTAAACATTAACCGTTATAGTTCGTTCATACATAAGTATATATTTGGTCAGGGCGATCCATTCAATTCGATTCTTTGAAATGGTTAAATGTTTGGTTAAATTAGCACATGTTCGATGGTCGAGTGCAAGTAGTATACCAGCTGGGCCATATTTTTTAAATTATTTTCATTGACCCAGCTTGTATCGCACTGCTGGACAAAAAGCAATCAATCAATCCATACAAACCTCCCAATCTTGTACGGTTTGCCTGAGTAACAAGATGAGACAAGACGAAACTATTACATCACCTTCGCCACGGTCTACCACTATGGCGCCCAGTGAGTGAGGATATTCGTCCGTCTCCGGCATCCACACTCCACTTTAGCGTGGCTGTTTCATCTTCTTCAATATTCGCTTACTAGGCTTTACGGCGCAGGGTGGTGTTTCCAACGTGTTATTTTCCCTTAACACCTCGTAGTATTATAGAAAAATACCTTTCTATAATACTGGATGCGCTCCAGTGCTCGTAGTATTATAGAAAGGTATTTCTAAGAAATATTTCTCAATTCTTTATTGCGTACCATAATGTATACAGTTGGTGGGAAAACAGTTACATCAGTCTCAATTATGGACATTATTTCTTCTGTTTTCCCTCAGGTCAAAAGTTTGCGATGATGGAACTCAAAATCACTATTTCGGAAATTATCAAGAACTTCCACATATTGCCAGTAGATAAGGAACCTGAACTAAGTGCAGATCTCGTTTTGAGATCCAAGAACGGAGTCAATGTAAAGTTTATGCCAAGAACGTGATAAATAAAAAAAAAATTAAATAGGTATAGTCGACCAAGAAATTGGTTTACCACTCTAAGGTTGAATATCATTTGCACGTACAAAACATCAAGTGCTATTTTCACGTCAGAATCTGTCAATCTGTCATCCTTAGCGAATAATTTAAATGTTACTGGGAGATGTCATCAAAAGTGGTAAACCAATTTCTTGGTCGACTATACCTGTCGGTTACCGGATGACATTGTGAATTAGTTTTAAGTTTAGAATATATTTTGAGTCAATAAATATATTTTTGGGAAGGAATTAAATGATAATAATATAAGCTAAATGGTATTCTTATTTTAAGCCTTATCGACAAACCAATACAACTAAACAGTGCGGAATATTTACCGGTTTCTTCAATAGTGGAGCCCACCGCGGGAGGAATAACAATTCTCCGTGATTGTATGCGGATTGTTACATTTTAGGGTGTTCGTAGTTCGCGAGACTATTCTACGAAACTGTTATTCCGGGGTACTCAATTTCCTTGTCGGAAAGGTTTACTACACACTTGAATTGGAAAGACCCGTGTATTGTTAGTGGAATCAGGATGGGTTTGCTCGCAGTAAAATCAACGACATAACCTTTGTGGTTATTGAGATGGTCGTTCTTCGAACCACTATTCTTTTTTTTGCATTTGGAAGTAATAAATAACTTACGTTATAGCCATCCATAAATTTCGACCCTTGTCAAAAACTACCTATTGAAATATCCATGGGAAGAAATTATTTAGAAACAAAAGATAAGAGAACGGACCCAAAACACTTAGAAAATAAAAATCTATTGAATTTAGTTTAAAATAATATTGCAAAACGACACTCGAAAAGCAATAAATCGTACGTTGGAGTAACCTTTCTCGGAATATCTGGACTTATGGCAAACACATGTGGAATGGCGATGCCTAAGGGGCGCGTACGCAGCATTGGGCGGGAACCTGACGCCATGCCTTTGACCAATGAGCAAGCGTCTTATACAAGACAGCCAATGAAAAAAAAAACAGATTACTTGTGTGTGAAATTACATTTCTAGGAGGAGCCTATCTGGATGCTTGGCGGGAGTGGAGCAGGCAGACGAGAGGGAACGCGCTTTGGCAACGACAGACAAGTTTGTGCATCGATTCAAGACGGTTGCAAGTGATAATTATAGTTAATTATAATCATTGTATATTAATTGTATTTTAAAATAAAATTAGAAGCAGTGTGTCTAAGTCTAAATAATATTAAGTGAACTCAAAAGACAGAGAGAGAGCTGAAATTCGGTAACGTATTCCAAGTTCAAATTTTGTGTAAAAGCAAGATCCCAAGCTAATTTACAATAACTTCAGTCACCCAATCTATTTAACGACCCAAGTAAAAATGGAGGCCGCATCAAACTTCGATATTTTATACTCACTAAGTAAAAGACAC
The DNA here is from genome assembly GCA_949316265.1 of Diarsia mendica. Taxonomy (NCBI): domain Eukaryota; kingdom Metazoa; phylum Arthropoda; class Insecta; order Lepidoptera; family Noctuidae; genus Diarsia; species Diarsia mendica. Next base: position 18,338,346 of record OX438896.1, on the reverse strand, counting down.
GAGAGCACCTTTGGACTGGCCTAGACAAAGTAGCTGCTATACTATTCTTGATAATAGTAATTTATTTCCTCGTGATAACTTGTATAGAAGTTTGCAAGAGATTGAAAGGCGGGAATTGTGGAGAAATCGCTTTGAATTGTATAGGCGATACACATCACGCAGACCTTGAACTACGTGAAATGGCTTAAGCTAGAAATCTGAGTATATTACTGTAAATTATCATGGGATATTGTGGCTTAAGTACCTTGAATAAACTGTGTGACCATTATGTGTACCTTGCCTCTCCTCTCAGTTGTATTGCAATTTATATAAGCTGATAAATAATTGTCAATATTGTAATATGTTGTAAACATCCAATTTGTATGTGCCAGAAAGGTTTTTCGCTTGAGCCGTTCGGTTTTCCTTATCTGGCTAGGTTTAGGAATGGGACGACTCGATCAAGGTCCGTCAAAATCTTAGCGGACCTAGATCTAAATAATCAAACAGTTTCTTTCGCTGTCAGAAGGGGTTTCGCTTGAGATGTTCCGTCTCCCCTTAACTGACTAGGTCTAGTAATGGGACACTCGACCTTAGCTCGCTATCATCCTAGCGAACTAGGCCTAATTAATCAAACAGTCCAGTTCTTCGAACAGTTCTTTCGATAAATTTATCGAAAATAAATAAATAATTTAAACATCAACCACCTCTTTCTTTTATATTCCAAGATTACCTGTGTAGAGAATTTGATAATGGAAGATTGACAAAGCTAAGATCAAGTAATAACAAAGGCAATGCTTTAAAATCAGTGTAGTAATTCAGGTTGCAACTCCAATAATGAATTCTCTATAATATGCACACTGAACCTTGAAAGACACGATTTTACGTTATTGAACTTAACCTAATATAATAATTTGTACTACTATAGACCAAGTCTGAGATAAGAATCCAGACCCTTCAATTAAGGTCTGAGACTATAAGTTCCTTCTGAACTGAATTGAACCTAGTAAAATACACAAGGTTACAGGAACCTAATCATCACTTGTTGATTCAAGTCAACAATCACTTAATTGTGTTGGAGGGAAAATATTGTCTTGAGAGAGAGAAACATTTCGGCTGTGTTGCATAATGCACATTAATATTTCCTAACTTTGATATACTGATGGCTTGAGATACACGACTGCGCGACGCCTCTGGCAGTGATAACGCAGCATACCATACACGTCATTCTTGCAATCCGACTTCCGACCTAGATTTGGCCAAATCTAAAAATAACTCAAATACAAATACATTATACTCAAAACCATGGTTCCGGGGGAAAGTCTGCCCAACCTGGGAATTGGCAAATAAGTCTGCCCTTAACTGGGAATCTGGCAATGCCGCCCTAACCGGGAATCTGGCTATAAAAAAATGCAAGTACCTGCCTATATGGATAAGGGAATCACTTACGCTTCGCAGCGATTATAGGAAGTCGGTTGCTCCCCCAATAACATTGATTAAGGACCGTGGCGCGGTGTAGGTTTCCCCCATGCTAACGATATCAGTCAGACGCGGTGGCTAAAATAAGCACAAACGCACATGTATCAACTTACACAAATCATTCTAACGTGTCAAATTGAATTTAACTTGTAAATTCCTTTATTAAATCAGAAGAAGACTGATTAAGTATTGTACTAAACAATAATACAGATGTGTCGAGACAAGCTCCGCATTTTCGAGTAGAATGATTGATAAGTCTACATTGTTCGCACAGTGGAGTGTACTCGAGATTGACCTGTGGTCAATCTAAATCTAATTGTTGATTAAAAACCCCGAAATGACTCTCTTGATACAATATTATTTCCTAAACACTGGTGTGAGGAAGTTCAATCCTTCCTAGATTAAACACAGTATTGATTACCAAAGACTAACTGAGAAAGTTCGACTCTTTCTCAGTATATTCACTCACAAAACAAACAGACTAGACGATCAACGCGAGCCAATACAGAACCTTGGTACGATGACGACACAGACCGTCATCCTTACCGTTGCAGGACTTGGTCTTAGGACAGGACTACCATCACTGGATTTGGAGACCGAGACCTGGAGCCATCACATTATGATATAACCTTCTTGGATATAAAGTAGTAGTAGTAGGTAAGTAGAATAAGTATTTGGATTGGAAGAAGTTAGACTTCACAATATGATTAAATTGAAATTTGCCGGTCTGTGTCAGGCTGTATGTTAAACAAAATGTGATTCATGGTGGTAATACGTATTTTTTTACAGATAAAAATAATCATCAATATTATGATCTAAGTTTATTTAACCTCATTGGAAGAACGATTAACTAAATTTTGTCTAACAAGTGCCTCACAAGTCGGTGTACATAATATTCCTGATTAACACTCATTACTATACAATATTTCGGATGTAAATGCTAAAAGTATGCTCATAGTGCAAAGTCGAAGGTTAAGCGGAACAGGTAAAGTAAATAGCAAAGGTAAACTCGTTTATAAAGCAGTTCACCTGTTGGAGGAAACGGAATATTTCCGTCATTGACTGTAAGCTATGTTTATGTAATGACTGCTTATTTGTTTGTTTTGTGTCTATCAATGGACTGACATAATTATGACAACGTATATTTTGCCGACGTTATTGTGTTTTATGACGACTGAAGAACTGAACCTATAATTTTATAATCAACCAGCAATTGGCTCTAATAGGTCTCCATTGAATAGTCATGGTATGTCCTGATGATCCGCAAATTAAAGCATTTAGTGTAAATAGTGCAGAAAGAATTCAAGAATTTTAAAAATGCTTTTTGAAACCAGTTACAGTGAGTATTGCGATTAACAGGGTTTAGGAAACTGTGATGAAACGCTGTAAGCGCTAACGATGATGGAAACTATAGATTTTTGGGGTCGGGGACTTGGGGGACTTGGAAGCAGCCTGCTTTCAAGTTTATTTAATAAATTACCTTTGTGCTTTGACCAAAAGTTATACATTTTAACGTAGTTTTAGGTATATCTTACAGTTGTGATTATGGTAGCTATCTACGCATTAAGAACAATTATGGTAGTCATGTCATACGTGACAGGCATTAGTATTGTTTGCTTGTAATTAAACTGCCGATGAGTAACCGTCTAAGAACTGGGTAGTTTTCCCATGAACACGTGTACCTGATCATTTGTACAAAGCATTTATTTGAAACTAGCTTTTGCCAGCGGCTTCGCCCGCGTGAAAATGACGATTTTCCATACAAACTTTCATCCCCTATTTAACTCCCTTAGGGGTTGAATTTCGAAAAATCCTTTCTTATTCTTGTCTACATTATAAAGGGAACCTCTGTGCAAAATTTCAGCTCTCTAGGTCCAAGGGTTTGGGCTGGGCGTTGATGAGTCAGTCAGTCAATCAGTCAGTCAGTCAGTCAGGACTTCTCTCTTTATTTATATAGATATAATTATAGACTCGACCTAAGTAACCACGTCGTGTAGCCCTGACACAGCAAGAACGCGAGTAGACACACGCACAGGAGACGCGGTAGACCTCGCAGGGCTGCAAAACTAACGACCAGTGGTCCACATTGGCCCTGGATCGCAAAATTTGGAAGACATGAGGGCAGGCCTTTGCCTACTATTGGGATGACACAGACTCGTGGCAGGCACTTGCCTTTTACTTTTTAGTCAAACATAAGCTATCTATATTCCAGCATACAACAGGCATACTAACTGGGAAAGGACTATAGTGGCCAAATCCAAAATCATAGATATCAGAGATGAGAATGGGTATTAAAATCAAATCCAATTTTACAATAATGTTGTTACAAACGACAATTAAAATCTTAAAGATGATGATGGAAGTAAAAAAATATTTAATAAAACTATGTGTTGCCAGCGGCTTCGCCCGCTCCCGTCGGGGCTGTGGATAATCGAAAGAGATGACATGGACTCGGCACAAGGGCGAACAAAGAACATGGGTTGGTTTTTAGTCAGTAGAAGTCTGACACTCCCTTCCGCTCTGCCCAAGAGCGGGGAGGGGGGGGAGGTTATTTGATGATTTTCCAACCACCAAAAAAAAAAAGTCTTCGCCCGCTACAACTCGAAAATTATCCCACGGGATGATAAAATCGGGATAAAAACTCCTATGTGTTAGTCCAGGTTATAAACCATCTGTGTACCAAGTTTTATTCAAATCCGTTCAGTAGTTTTTGTGTGAAAGAGTAACATACATACAAACTTGCGTGTTTATAATATTACTAGCATAATAAATGTCCGACTTAATAACCATAATAGAAAAACTTACAAAAAATAATGATTCTAATTTACACGTTTTTTAGACATTAGGAATGATAAATAGCAGGAACTGTTTTTTTTGGTTTAGTTGAATTTTAATAAAATACTCATTTTGTTAATGTTGTCGTAATGTTAGTTTGTTAAATTCTTAGCTACATATTCTCAGTTTAGAAACCAGGTTCCTTTTAGATTTTCTTCAGATGTCTTTTGCATTGTGAAATTGGTCGAATAGATACTACCTAATTGTTGTTGCACAGACGCCAGCACACAAAGCTACTACAATCTGCCAAATAGCGATAAAGTTGAAAATCTATTAATGAAATTGGACAGATTGTAATGTCCTGATATGCTGCTTAAGGCGTTTTTTATTGCGTATCGTACATGCGACCGTTGAATTAATTTTTTGCAGCAATGCTTCGTCGCAACGACAGAGGGCACGTTCCGGTTTCAGTAATAATGATTGATTACTAATATATGATTGCGACACTCGCGTTTTGGTGCGACCGATCGCTTATGACAAGAAGGAAGGTGTCGTATGAGATGAAGAGTAATCGAGGAGTATGGAAGAAGAAGGCGCCCCAAATGAATTGGGATAAAGGCAAAACAATAATGACAGGGTGAGGAATAACTTTTTAAACTGACATGGTCACTGACACTACTATTAATATCATAAACGGCACACACACACACACACACAGCTCAACAGCACACACACACAGCTCGACAGAACGCCACTATATACCTCGTCTGGTCAGAGAGACCATTGAAATTACCAAATATGACAACTTTAACCGGGAGGATGGGTTTAACTGTCGAGAGCCTGGAATCCAGTGGTTCAACTGTGTAAAAACCGAAAAAGTGCCGAAAAAAGTTCGCGAGTGGACACAGTGAGTTTTGTGTGTCGGGAACAGAATCGTGTAGTGAGTGACAATGGTAGTAGTGCCGAACGCAAAAAACGAACGAGAAAGAGGGTAGACCGTTTTGTCTGCTCATAAACATCCACCCGCAATGACTTCAGTTTATCCGTGATCATGGTGCTTGTAACAGCGCCGAAATATCGGGAACTCGAAACAAATATCAAACATGGTAAATATCCCGTTTATGATATTAATAGGAGGAATAACTTGTCTTTGCCGTTGCAATTAGCGTTAATAAAATCAAAGACGTGTCTCATTCATACAATCAGATAATGAAGGGTAACGAGCAACTCAACAATAGATCTCTAGAACACATAGTTTGTATCCATTCGTGGATAAATTCACTTGCACAGCAGAACAGCGTAATGTGGGGATTTGTATTCAGCGCGTGACGTGACGGCGACGAGACGACGACGTGCGGACACAGGCACGAATATGTTATTATATCGCAGTTTTAAACTGATATTTTTGGACCTTTTGTTCAAGATTTTGAACGTGAATTGTTTGAAAACTGTAGGTTTGTGGAAGTTTTACAGATTTCTCTCTAAGCTTTAGATTGTTGCTTCATATCTTATGGTTATCTCAACCAGCTTAGTAACCTACTTAGCGGTTGAGGACAATTTCGCTTTCCTATTTTTACCCACGACGGAACGGAGACGGTATATGCGTTTGGGGTGAGAGGTTGTTTGTTTGTTTGTGCAAATACATGTTGCCATTTTTCTCCAAAACGACTAGTCCGATTTTGATTCAGTTTTCAGTTATGGGTTTAGGTTTGATTGGTGCATGTTCTTAGATAAAAAAATAAATGTAAAAAGTTTAAAATAAAAAGCAAAATTAAAAATTTTGAAAAAACCCACGACTGCTAAAAATTAATTGAAAAAAGGATAAAATAACATAAAACACCTACCTTAAAAAACCCCAAGAATGTCCGTCGGGAGCTGAACATTGTAAAACTAGTTCATTTAATGGCAGCCCCCGACGGACATTCTTGGGTTTTTTTATATAATATATATTGAAGGTTGTGCAGAATTGCAGAATTCCTAATGGCATAACGTTTAACTTAATAGCTCGCCTATAATTCTCGAAGGATAAATTAGAGACTTCTCTAATTTCACCAAATACGTACATTTCACCGCACAGTCCTAATGTGTGATTTACTTACAAATTTACGAGTTATTCTCTTCTCAACTAGGTAAGCTACCAACTTAGGTTAAGTTGGTAAGTACTAAGTTGGTAACTAATGACTTCTTTTGATTAGTCCAGAAAACTAGTGTCGTAGTCTCCACACTTAGGTAAACCGAACTATGAAAGTAAAGCGAACAAGTCAAGTAAGACTAGTTTAGTCAAGCTACATACCCGCATGGGAGCTATCGCCAAGATAACGTGAAGTTGCTCATCACGGAAACTTTGGCGGCAAGCTACGTGTTAACTAGAGTAGGAATGTTGAACAATAGATTGCATGCATGATCGCGTGGCTTGATGTTGTCATCATTATATCATTTTTTAACCGACCGAGGAGGAAAAAAATATATTGTTTGAAGTCGGGGGCAAAAAAACTAAATGAAACATAATTATAGTCTGATATCAGAAGCTTTTTTACTTTTTGTGTTTTTGAAGTCATTTATAATTGATGAAAAAAAATTTTTTTTACAAGCTTTTAGTGCACTTACTAGTAGTAAAATCTGGCCACTGAATTTAAAACACTTTTCTCCAACCTTTGCACACATCTTTGGTTCTGCTGACAATACATTTTATTACAAATGTGACGTGTTCCTGCAGAAACCTCATGAGAGAACTCCACCAATAAACCTAATAGATGAACCTAATTTTCTGTTTTTAACCGACTTCTAAAAAAAGAAGGAGGTTCTCAATTCGGATGTTTTTTTAATATAAATGTTTGTTCGGGCATAACTCCGTCACTTGCTAACCGATTTGGAAAATTATTTTTTTGTTGGAAAGGGTATCCTTCCCAAATGGTCCCATAATTTTTTAATCGAAATCGGACAAACGGTTTTTGAAAAATTTACAAAACTCAAAAAAACAACATTGTCCACATTATGACCCATGAACATGTGAACCACTAAAAAGTGCAAAATAAAAACTTTTTAACAAAAAATAAAACCGACTTCAAAAAAATAAATCATGTTCTGAAGTCGGTGGCAAAAAAATGAAATTACAAACAAAAGTCACCGACTTCAGAAACTGATTTATTTTTGACTTTTTTTTTGAAGTCGGTTTAATTTTTTGTTAAAAAGTTTTTTTCAGCTAAGATAGAATCAAATAATAATAATACGGTCTGCCTATTACTGTCCCACTGCTGGCAAAGGCCTCCTCTGATACAGAGAAGGCACGTGCATTAATTACCATGGTTGCTCAAGACGGTTAGGCGGTCAGTGTGCTTACTCTCGAATATAATTCCGATAGATCGACATTGGAATTGTCAGTCAAACGTCAGGCATTGGCTGGACTCACTGAGTCTAGCCAATCCCTGACGTTTAACTCAATCAACTGACGTTTGACCAATGTCGATCTATCGGAATTATATTCCAGAGTAAGCACCCAGGTTTCCTTACCATATTTTCGATATCGAAATGAAATAAATCAAAAGATTTTTATTTTATTGATAAGCTAACACATGACGTTCCTTGCTTGCTTGAGATTGAATAAGTATGTACCTACAATTGAAAAAGATAAATTGGCATCTGTATTGTAAAACCTATTACGATGTATTGATAATAATATGTACATTAATAACAGAATTATCTAATGAAAAAAGCGTTCCAAAGTACACAGTAGGTATGATTTTGCTATTTATGTATAGGAAATCTTTATTTATAGAAAACCAACGCTGATCGTGTTCAACGGTGAAGGACACAAAATGATTTTAAATTACCCAACAAAACTATACTACAGAAAAGGGTTATCTTCCTGTAACATGGAACCAACTTAGAATGTTTTTTTTTTTGACAATTTTCATTTGAATCTCACTCAAGTGACGGTCACACACGACTTCATTGCCACGTTCAGAGAACACTACACACACGACACACACACACCACACCACACACACACACACTACACACCTGCCAGCCTTATCCACACTACTGGATAAGGCTTTAGGGTAACTTTTATTTCGAAAAGCAATCACAGTAACCGGTACGGTTGGCGCTGTGGTTGTGCGTTTGGCTGCGCTGCGTGTCGCGGGTTCGATTCCTTTTTGACGTAGGCCATTCAGTTATAACACAAAACTGTTACTATGTGTATAAAATGTGGAAGCCACTCATATGTTTATTTTACTTGTTAAAACCAAACAGTTCACCATAAAACCGAGCCCAAAACTTTGGCATGGTTGTTATATGGAATCCGAGGGAATATTTACCTAGTCCAGAGTACGGTCAGTAACAGAAGTAGCTTCACATTTCGGAATTTTAATTATTTGATATCTAGTACAAGACTCCAGCTATACTATAAAATATTCATTAAGAAACCTGTTTTAAACTTTGAGAAGTGTTAACCTATTTCTGTGGCTGACTGTACTTTTTCTAGTGAAACATGAGTTTTAGGAAGGTCCAACTTGAAAGGGTTTTCATAAAGCTATGTATAAAGTGTGTGCAAGGGGCATCGAAGCGAATTATTACCATTCAATTTAATATTGACACAGCAAAATTCTTGGTTCCACACAGATGATTACCATTGACCATGATTTTTTTGTATGATATATAAATTTATTTTTAGAATCATGTGATGAAACATAACCCTCATTTTGGACTTCGCCACAGTCGGTTAAAAATAACACAATAAAGGTTAACAATAAATCAATAAGAAATATAAGTATATTTAACACAGGCTGTTTTTTAAATTAAAAAAAAAAACATACTTGTGAACTAAAACACCTTGTTGAATGCAAGGCATGAGAAGGTTGCTGACTTTGTAAAATATAAACTGGTTTTTAGGGTTCCGTACCTCAAAAGGAAAAAACGGAACCCTTATAGGATCACTTTGTTGTCCGTCTGTCTGTCTGTCTGTCTGTCAAGACCTTTTTTCTCAGGAACGCGTGGAGGTATCAAGCTGAAATTCATATCAAATACTCAAGTCTATGGTCTCTTGGAGCTGTGAAAAAATCAAACTTCTAAGTCAACGCGATCAAAAGATACTCCCGTTTATGCCGCAAATTTTCGACACTCGCAAGGGAATCAAAACCTACAGGGTACTTCCCGTGAACTCAGAATCTTGAAATTTGGTACGAAGCAACGTCTTATAGCATAGATAAAGGAATAATTACGAAAACCATAAATTTTTAGTTACATCAAGATACTCCCGTTTATGCCGCAAATTTTCGACACTCGCAAGGGAATCAAAACCTACAGGGTACTTCCCGTGAACTCAGAATCTTGAAATTTGGTACGAAGCAACGTCTTATAGCATAGATAAAGGAATAATTACGAAAACCATAAATTTTTAGTTACATCACATAATATATTTTTTTTACGGAACCCTCGGTGCGCGAGTCCGACTCGCACTTGGCCGGTTTTTTAATTTAAGCATACATCTGCATAGAATTCTAAATCTTCAATCAATGCAAGAACGCAATTATTCCAAAGTAATTCACATGACATAAATAACTTATAATCATGTCTACCTAAAGGCTCAGATGTACCTATAATACTCACACATTTCGCTTGTTTTCAATAATGTGAAGTGGTGGCGGCCCCGACTTACGAACAGTAAGTCGTGGCTTCGAACACAGGCAGGCATTACTTTGTATAATTTATTTATTTCAATACTGCTCTCAAAACGGCGAACGAGAACATCGTGTGGAAACCGGCATGTCTTAGAACCAAAAATTCGAAGTCTACAAATGACAGCCGGAACTTTCCGAAGTACAGAAGACACTCGGTATGTAATGATGGTCACCCATCCACAGACCAGCCCCGGCAAGCACGGCCTAACGGGATCGCATAAGAAAAGAAGACATCCGCAAGCGAACCAAGGTTACCGACGTAGTCAGAAGAATTGAGTTCTGGAGTGGCGACCGCAAACCGGAAGACGTTGTGTCGGAAGGCCTCTCATTTGGTGAACCGATCGTTTAGATGACCCAGTGAAGGTTGCGCGGTCTCGCTGGATGCGGGACGTACGGGACCGGTCAATGTGGCGACAGCTGGGAGAGGCATATATCTAGCAGTGGACATCTTTTGGCTGAAATGATGGTGATGATGATGAAGATACCTACAAGAAATAAACTGAAGTTATTCTGCGTTATTTTCCATTCTCCAGACATTCTATTGATATTCCCAGCTATTACCACGTCTCATAGAATCCGAGAGATATTATTTTAAGCGCCCAAAGACCGTAAAACCCATACGGACCATTTTATGACAACGATCTTGCTTAGATTTAACATCGCTACTGAATGTGCTTTCAGGAACGTTTACATTTTATAGGTGGTCATAAAGATGATGATGTTTCTAAAATAGCTTTATGTGAAGAATATAATTATTTAATAGATATTATTTTTTATCTAGAGATTTTATGGTGATTGCAAAAAAATACCTATGTTGTGACAATGCATTTGCATGCTGTATCGTGGGAAACTCATTGTCGATGATAAAAAAAAACACGTTTTACCTGCAAATTACGTGAAAAAAAAATTTATTATTACAAATTACGTGTAAAATTACTACAGTTTGCAGATTCACCTCGTGAATAATTTATGATTCATTTCAAAACCTTACGTGTTTGCTCGTCCACTTTCTGGACAAAGTGTGGAACCAAATCCTTAACATTGAACAAGCCTCAAGTTGTTTGTTCTTGTCAACGTTCATAATCATCGAAGAACACATAACATGACATCACGCTTGTGTCCCGAAAGATTAGGCAGAGAAGTATGAATAGTAAACCAACATCTTGCCAGTTAATATTTTAAGTCCTTTGCAATAAAAGACGAGCTTATTGTCATAAATTGGGAACGAATCCAAATTTTTACTGAAAAAAAAAAATGGAACTTAAAACGGATAAAGTTATCAGCGAAGAGACAGACACACAAAATTATACATTTGCTGCAGAAGAAACGAGTATTAAGTTAAAACAAAGAGAGGATGCGAGGTGTAACGTGACCTCCCACTATCAAGCATATTAAAGGGTCCCCGATGGAAAATTTAAGATTAATGACCCCTCTATATTAACGTTCGGTGAGCTGAATGGTCGTAGACAATATTCATTTAGCTAGCTTGCCTGAATTTTACATCGACCATGGAACGAGCGAAAGAAAAATGTGTCTTCAACTTCTAGCAGAAATTGCTGCTGGGATGAGTTTTATTTCGATTTAGATCGTTCAGTGCTTTAGATTTTTCCGTCGAATTTTAAATTAGGTACATCGCCTCCACCTGGACAATAGAATTGTAAAACCCCAAAGTTTTTGATTATTACGGAAATTAATTCATATTTTCGCCAGTGACTTTTCTGTTGTCTATGAAAACTTGCGAATTCTGCCTGAGCATTATCATCGTTTGAATTTTATTTTCTATCTTTAAAAGCTACCACATACATTGTTCGCATAATTTAATATTAACTGCATTTTAATTCTGAAGCTTTCTGTAGTAAATTGTTGGCTTACAACAACAGCAGTTTTCTGGAAAATGTCCAGCTTATAATATAATATTCTTTGTTGAGGAAAAATCTAAATAATAAAACGCTTGATGAAGATTAATAATAATAATAATAATAATAAATAATCTTTATTGACATAAAGTAAGTTACATTATAGTCTATGAAACCCTCTCTATTGTATTTTATTTAAAGCAGAACATCTTCAATATTAATTACTGATCAATTTTTTGGCAAATGCATGAAGTGCATGTAATACAGGCGTGAAGAAGTATGTAAGGATGGTGGTGTTCCGTGGTTTCTGCTCACCCCCATGGGAAAAAGGCGTACGTTTATGTATGTGTGTATATTCAGAAAAGTACGTAGGTTGTGGTACTTTTTACCGGTAATCCAATTAGCTCATGGTTTTCTACTCCATTAATTTTCAAATCGGCCAAAAGCGAACCGGAGGACTCAAAAAGGTTTGGTCCCCGAATTACAAGCAGTTGTTAAATGAGCATCGTTCCACTGGCGACCCTTATCAAGTGCAGACGGCTTGTGTGATGTATTTCAAGACAAATGTTAGGTACCGGTTTTTAATTGAATTCGTGTTTTGCTGTCCACGGTCTTTTATTTAGATCTGGTTATTGTTATTGCGTTGTAGATACCATTGGTTGATATTGTTATTGTCCTATGGTTGACTGGTAGAGAATGCCTTGTCAGTCCACCTATGTAACACTAGTTGTTGAGGGGAGTTTTTTAAGCATTACTTAGCAAGTTAGCAACAGTTTGCAGTTACACATCGTTGTCACGTTGGGGTGATTATGATTTGAAGTACTATGAGAAATATTCCTTTGGCAGAAAAAAAAGAATTGGTCATCGGTTCGCTGTTACGGATTGTAAACTTGAAAGAAAAAGTTTGACTGTAATTATACATACCTCAGTATCTCAACTACTTGATAATGTAAACTTAATTAATACCAATACTATGTTACGTAACCATTAGCACATACCATCATTACACGGGTAATTTCACAGTAATCGAATCAAATCTCCGATATATACGGTGCACGTGCAGACTGTAGATACGTCGCTAATTGAGAATCCTATAATTGCATAATAAGTTAATAAGCCAGCTGATAGGATGAGGAGTCTTGTAGGTAATGTACGTATATATGGGTTATTGAGCTAGCATACATTATGATGTTATTAAACCTTGATTATTATTATTGGTTTTGTGGCACCGGCTTCCGTATTGCGAACAAACTAATATCCTGTTTAATGGTTATAGTAGAAATTATGTTTTTCTTATTCCTCCGCTATATTCTGATTAATTTCGTTGCGGGATCCAAGATAGTTGAATCGTTTTTCTGGGACTTCGTTGACCTTCATTGTCTTTGCGCTTTTCTGTTGGCTCCACTGCTGATTCTGGCTTTCAGGAGTTACAGTGGTTTGGAAAAACTGTGGCGGGCTTGTCTAAAAAAAAACCTGTTTAATTTATTGTTTCCTGTAAGTATTGAAGAAACGTTTTAAAAGTTTTTAGAAGTGTTGGCCGTCTATTTCCAGATGGGTAGACGACATTGTTGCCATCGCTGAAAAATCTGGAAGAGACTTGCACGGAAGCATGAAGAGCCGTACAAGCAAAGCGAGACATATTACGCAGCTGTGAGTAAAGTTGGGCTATGGATGATGATGATCGTCTTAATTTAAATAAAGTGGTTTGTAACTGCAGATACGGTCATTTAGGAATTAACTTTAGTACGTTGTAAAAGCAAATAAACAATAAGTATTAAATTAGAATAAGAACAGACGCGAAGTTAAGCGGGCATCAAAGTTAATAAAATGTAAAAATATGATTCTTATCGCTAATCTTAATAAACTTCCTTAAATGCCTATTTCTAAATAAATTCAGGTACCAGCTCGTACCTTGATAATCTACAGTACCGACTTCGTAATTATTTTATGTACATGAGTACTTTCACGTTCAATGTATTTAAATCTTCTCAAAACTAAAGCTAAAAGCTGGTCTTTATGTAAATTAATTGATTAACTGGCGCGCAAAACTAAGGACCACTTTAAAAAAATGCATAACATTACGTAGACTACCCGGGTAAAGTAAAGGTAGAGAAAGATATTACATTATCCGGACCTGGGTTTCATGCAAATATATTTGCATGAAACAGTAAACCGGGATCCTATAGGATCCCGGTTTACCCAGAGTTCGGAAGTTGGTGACGTTAAAACCATACATCAGTGTCGCAGGTAAATGCGGAAACTAAAATTTGAGTAGAAACTTCCATAAATGCCTATTTTCTAAATAAATTCAGGTACCAGCTCGTACCTTGATAATCTACAGTACCGACTTCGTAGTTCTTTTAAGTACATGAGTACTTTCACGTTCAATAAATTTAAATCTTCTCAAAACTAAAGCTAAAAGCTGGTCCTTATGTTAATTAATTGATTAAAGAAAACTGGCGCGCGGAACTAAAAACCACTTTACAAAAATGCATAACATTACGAAGACTACCCGGGTAAAGTTAAGGTAGAGAAATATATATTACATTATCCGGACCTGGGTTTCATGCAAATAGGATCCCGGTTTACCCAGTAGTTCGGTAGTTAATGACGTTAAAACAGTGTCGCAGGTAAATGCGGAAACTATTTGGGTAGAAACTTTTACTTCGTGAAATTTCCTGAAAAAGTATTTCCGCAAAGATACGGTGACATTGAAAAACTAGTAGAATTCCATTAATTTGCAAGGTTCTTCGAGTTTTATCTTTTAATACATTGGGATAAAGGCAAGAGAATGAAATAAGGTGATGTTTTGTTTTTGGGCCGTGAAATGGCTCGACAGGCATCATTTCTCTTGAATTAGGATAACGGCCTAACCCAATTCATTTGGGGCGGCGCAGCATGTCTTCTTCTTCCATACTTCTCTATTACTTGTCATCTATCGTCATAAGATATTTAAAAAACGTGCAGAAAAGATGGAAGACGGAAAGATAAAAGACGCTTCTCGTGACCCAAGGGCTGGCTTTTATCTTGGCCAGAGGCTAAGTGTTGCCATACAATGCCGCCAGTCTTTTGGGCACATTACCGGCTGACAGCGTTGAGGAGCAGTATTTCGATGCCTTTTTATAGTTTAGTTTATTTTATAGAGTTTAATTAATTTAATTAGACGGAAATAATTCATAATTCATTCATTCATGAATATATTATTTTTGTTTTGTTGTTTTGTCTTGTGTGAGTCTAATAATTACTGCTCTTTATTAAAGCGATTTTTTCGGATAAAGGTTCCGTATCTAAATCCGAATATTAACGTTTGATAAATGCTTATTTATTACGAGTGTCCAAAACCCGCAGATTATTTATGGTACAGCCATTTTCAGTAATCCCTTTGCTTTCGCCCGACAGGTGGATCACCGGTATAATGAAACCTCCGGCCTTCGGATTACATGTTTATGATCTATTGAACCCGTATTTGGTTTCGATTAATTAATTTAGGTAGATGTAACGTAATCAACACCTGCCCAACCTTTTTCCAACTATGTCCAGGTCAGCTTCCAGTCTAACCGCCGTTTACCGCTTTTTTATTGTATCTCATGTTACTGCGACAAATAAATATTTTTTCTTTCTTTTCTTTCTGTAGATAAAAAGATATCGATACGAGTTTTCTATTTTAGATGTTTATCTTGCTACTCTCGTATTGCTTTTCTTGTGTGATAGACATTTTGTGTTGAGAAGGCCTAAGAAGTCGCTGCTCTTGTACCTAAGTACTCGAGCAGCTACTTTAATCACTGACTCAGACCAAGAAAAAAAGGAAGACGGCGCGCCGCGAACACCAACAGTGAAGTCACAAAACCACACGCCTATAGCAAGTAAACATACAAACTCACGCACACACCTACACTAAAACCACACGCATTTATCCTAGTACGTCACGACTTCACGAGACATTGTCTACACACATACCTAGATAAAAAGTTGACTCACTTTTGATGTTCGTGGCGCGCCGTCTTCCTTTTTTTGTTGGTCTGAGATCACTGATGACTTTAAAATTACACGATCGTATACAGATTTTTGAAAACACTTAAAACGCTGAAGTAGGCTTAAAGTTTACGTCGAATTTTAAACTTAAACGATGTCCTGACATGGTCATCTATTCTGTGATGACATAAAAAAAGTGCGCCAGGGACTTTCCCTTAGTCGCTACATGTGTAGGTAGCACGGTAACTTTGGCGAAAACATTTTGTGGAGGTCACCTGTCTCTTTATAGCCTGTAAAGTTTATCGTCATCCTAAATTAATGAATAATAATAGGTACTTAAGTAAATACATTAATTAAAGCTGATGCATCTGATTTCAGCAGCGTCATGACAATATTGAAAGTTTAATATTACTTTTATTTTCTTGACATGAAGAAGATTTATTACACAGTATTCGTGCAACGTCAGCGGACGTATTAGGTAGGTACTCATTTTTTTAATAAAATCTTTACCGTGGTTTATTAGAAAATTATTGACTATAATCTTTTATTATAATTATTATTGATCTTCAAAACATTAGTGCCAAACCTGTGTCTGAGTTTTCTCGAGAGTATCTGACTAGACTTGACATGCCGTTGAAAAATATTTCTCAGGCAACATGCATGAGAGATATTTTTCGAAGGCACTTCACGGTTTCCTCACGATGTTTTCCTTCACTTCGATAAAGTGATAATTATGTGGACGCGAAAAATTAGAGGTCTAGGTTTGAACTTGAGACATAGATTCTTGATTTGGCATCCGAGACGGTCAAACTACAAGGCCAGCTGCTAATAAATCTGTTTAGTTTCTATTAATTATGATAATACTTTTTTTGCATAATTTTTTGCATCGCAGGCACTATCACTATCAGAACAATTAATTTTCATTGAAAACTCTCACCATGACAATAAAACAATAGAAAATAGATATGAATAAAAAAACCGTCATTGTTTCTTCCCTGGTTATAAAACCGGGAGTTTTCCATTGACTGCTGGATCGCGCTGGATCGCAGTAAATCCCGGCTGAATAATGCACCGTTCACCATTGTTAGTTCGTGATTTTATTTTTTCTACCGTTTAAAGGTGGCTGGCTTTTAGTTGTGGGTCGTGGTTAGTTTATTTACTTCGAGTCTGTTACAGACAGTGTAGAAGAGTAATTACTAAGCAAAGGTTAATTGTTTATTTTTAATTCTATGGCGGTTTTCAATTAATTAATGTACGTAAGTTTAATATTTTACATCGCTTTCTACACCTAGCTTTTACTCATATGTGACTCATAAAAATATCATAATAATATAATTATCCTTTTTTATAAAATATGTTTTTCAAAAAGGTAAAATCTCAGAACCCAAAAACAGATCATCATCATACATCATTCTCTTGCCTTTATCCCAATTAATTTGGGGTCGGCGCAGTATAGTCATCTTCTTCTATACCTCTTTAACCCAAAAACGAATCATAGGATCATAGGGTAAAAACCAAACAACTGTTTGATTACACGCTTGAATACTTCCTAACGACTACAAAACCGTTTCTGAAAAATAGCTTTATTTAACTCCACGTTTGTTGATTACTTCTCGTACGTCTAAAGCCTGACTGCCAGCACTCCGGCACTCCGGCACTCCCAGTAGAATTTCGGAACAATTTAAACTCGTGAGGGATTGTTATTATTTCGGCTGAAATTAGTACCTACAGCCGAGCTTATCTTTTGACGAGCCATGTGTGAATCCCGCCACAAGAAACATATTTCATAAAGCATTTCCATAAACGAGCTGAATTTATTCCAACAGAATGCTGTCTTCCGAATATAATAAGCCATAAATTCAAACTGAATTATTTCGCTCGAAAAACAATTTGAAAAAGTACGAAATAAGATGATTTTCGTGGCTGTAAACGTACAATTTCGGGATTTCGCGTCCGTTGTTTCGCGAATTACGTACAATTCTCATTATCGAGGCCGGATATCCTTTTGTTTAATTAACAGAATTCCAAACACTGTTTCTTAATTAGTATTGGCGGTATTGTGTCTAATTGTTTTAATTGGCCCTTCGGTTCGATTGTGAAGCCTTTGTATTGCCTTTTAAGCTATTTGAAGAAGAAGTCTTAATAAAGTTGCCTAGCAATAGGTACTAATGAATTCACAAAATGTTCCTTCTTCAGACAGCAAGCAATTTTAACACAATCGAAATACAACTTTGTAAAAACTTTACGTTTGAATGGTCTTTAATTAGTTCGAGAGTACTTGGACTTGAAATTTGAAGGTGACCATTGAATTAAGAAAAAAACCTTTTATGTCTAAATTGGCGTAGGCACTTTCAAGTTTTTGTAATTGGTCAGCCTTATAAATTAAGCTTAAGTAGAGAAATTCTCAGAAAATTGAAATGGCCAAAGGCACAATGAAGGATACAATTACAGTATTTGATATACAGCCAGCTAACTTGAATTTACTTTTAAGATTACGCAGATACATTATGAGACTTATGTCAAACGTTACAGTGCCTTATAAAACAAAATCAAGATTGTCAGTGTATTCTGGTTATAAATAATTTGCGTGTATACCAAATAGCTTGTTCGACTTGTTCTGTACAACACAAGTCTTGTTAAACCTTAGTTAGCGTCAGTATCAGTAATTTTGCTGAAAATTTCACTCGAACTGACCATTTGTGCTATCCGAAGTGGTTTTAGCGTCCGATTAAGTTTAGGACCTTCAAATACAGTGTTTAGTGAAAGTTTAATTAATTCAACTGGACCCTAATAATTTCCAAGTGGATGGACACGTTTTGGACGCTCTTGTTAACGTTCTGAAGAACCTTTTGTAGTTGGGGGTCGAAGTTTGAGTAATAGAAACTGATTAGTCAATACTGGGCCTTATACATACTGTGGAACAAAGTCGCTTTTTATTTATGTCTGCTCGTGTTGTTTTTCTTAAAGTCTACTGAATGGATTTTCATGCGGTTTTTGCCGTTTAATAATAATAATAATATTGTTTTATTTGGGACAACATAAGATCCATTTTTGTTAGTAAATGACTTATACACTAGGATTAGTAACAAATTTTATCGCATATAATTTAGTGAGTCATGTACTTACGAGGCATTTCATGAGGACAATGATTCCGCATGAGATGCCTCAGTACAGGAGCTCTCGTGTCCTCAGCCACGACTTTCAGGATGCTATTGTCACTCCCCCGAATCCTCCTCACAAGCGATGCCACCTTTTTCCTGATGATGGCATGGAAACCATCTGTCCCCGATTGGGCAAACATCCCCGAGGCACTGCAGAAACGAGGGAGTTTCAACATCATCCTGAAAACATTGTTATATTGGACGCGCAAGGCATTTAGCGTCCCCCGAGAACAGCTGAACCACAGACTTCCCGTGTACAGGCCCTGACAGTACGCTTTGAACAATGTTATTTTGACCTGATCGGTACAACGAAAAAATCTGCGCGCCAACATATTCCCGCGGACCGCCAACGCCCTGCGCTCCCTCTCCACGTCATCATCGTTTAGAGTAAGTGCATATAAATTAATATGGCATATCATCACGCCTGTCATCCCAGAAAGGTTAGGCAGAGGTGTACCTAATAGTGCACCCTCATTTTGCCCGTTAAGCTTAAGTAATCCCAAGTAAAGGGGGGCGAGTGTTGAACCTATTTGTTTTAAATTCAATAAAGAATCATCCTGGCTGTATAGTGTTCCAAATACAGATCTTTTTCTAAGTATTGACTCCACTTGACTTTGACACATGTAATAGAAAAAACTCTTACATTAAAAACGTGTGTTTTATTCCTAAAATATTAGAAGGTTATGGCCCCTTGCTAGTGCTATGGCAGCGAGCGGAGATTCCTCGTCACCATCGACGACCACGAAGGCGTCGGCACCAAATGCAATGATTTTTGGAACCACTGCCGCTGTTCCAAATATCGAGAAACTGGAGGGAGCGAAGAACTATACTTCATGGAGTTTCGCAATGAAGAATACTCTCATTGTGTGCGACCTCTGGGACTGCGTAAACAGCCCTGCTGAATATAAAACACAGGTAGGAGACGACGATACCTTTAAACGTCTAGATGCGAAAGCTATGGCGAAAATTTGCCTCTCGTTGACACCACGAGTATATCCAACCGTGATGAGTGCCACGACAGCAGAAGGAATGTGGAAGAAGCTACAAGCTGCATATGCAGACAGCGGCTTACTGCGACGACTGAACCTCTTGCGCAGACTATTTAACTACAAGCTCTCCTCATTTAAGAGTATGGAAGCTTATGTGAGCGAGATACGAGCAACACAGCAACAGCTCATCGAAGTTAACCAACCAGTAGATGACGAGTTCGTAGGACTGATTATGCTGACAGGACTGACCGAGAAGTTTAATCCAATGGTCATGGCGATCGAAAACTCTGGAACGAAACTTACGTCGGACTCTGTAGCTGCGATCCTATTAAAAGAAGATCTACGTTATTCCCCATCGAAAGAGCCAGATGCTGCGTTGACAGTTAATTCTACTAAGAACTCAAGCCTTCGCCCACCAGTTTGCACATACTGCAAGAAGAAAGGACACCTCGTCTCAGAATGTCGTAAAAGGAAGTACAAGAAGAATGTGACTAACTTAGTTTCTAATATTACTGATGTTACACTTTTATTATCTTTCACTACACCTCCTTTTCAGCTTCCCACATCCATCTCACCTTGGTACTTAGATTCTGGTGCAACCGCACACATGTGCAACGACATACGCATGCTCAGTGACTTTGTGCACAGCTCAAGCTATGTCATTGCAGCCAACAATGAAAAAATGGCATGTAAAGGTACGGGTACAGTTCAATTAAATGTATCTAATAGTGTTCATTCCATATCTAACGTTCTCTTTGTCCCCAAACTAGCTGCTAACTTATTATCAGTCAGTAGCCTAGTTAAAAAAGGTTTTGTAGTTATATTCTCGCCAAAAGGTGCGACTATCCTTCTCAGACAAGAATGCAAAGTTTCCGGAATAACAGTTGCTACTGCTTCAAATAAACAAGGCATGTACAAGCTAGACATTTCCGAAAATCAAGCTCAGCTGATTACTGACAGAAAGCTACCAGCTGTGTTATGGCATAGACGTCTTGGACATATCAACGTCAAAGCGATGAATATTTTAAAAAAGTATTCTACGTCAGGCATAAACTATAATGACACGTTGAATGAAACCTGCATTCCTTGTGTACAAGGAAAATTAGCAAAAAGGCCGTTTAAAAAGTCCAAAAGTAAGACAAAAAATAAACTCGAATTGATCCATACAGATCTATGCGGACCAATGAGTACGCATTCATGGGGTGGTGCCCTATATTTGCTTACATTTACGGACGATTTTACTCGAAAAACTTTTGGTTTTTTATTAAAGTCAAAAAGTGAAGTTTTTTCGAAGTTTGTCGAATTCAAACATCACGTTGAAAACCAAACTGTTCTTAAAATTAAAACTTTACGATCAGACAACGGCGGAGAATTCGTAAACGGACCGATGTCTACTTTTTTGCAGGAAAATGGAATAGTTCATCAGAAAACAGTCCCATATAATGCAGAGCAAAATGGAACTTCAGAACGAGTTAATAGAACTGTAATTGAAAAAGCAAGAACAATGCTTCATGACTCCAAGCTACCAAAAGCTTACTGGGGTAAAGCTGTGAATACAGCTATCTATTTAAAAAACGTAACACCAACTCAAGCGTTGAAAAATAAAATTCCTGACGAATTATGGTATGAAAAACCGATTAATCTATCACATCTTCGTGTTTTTGGTTGCGAAGCGCATGCTTTAATTCCTAAAGAGAAGCGCACTAAGTTAGATTCTAAAACAAAAGCTTGTATCTTTGTTGGTTACTCAAGTGAGAGTAAAGGCTATCGCCTTATAGATCCTCATAATCCCAGATCGATCATTGTCGCACGTGATGTCATCTTCATCGAAGATAAAGTGGGAAACCCTGCTACAGCAGTGGAACCTACCACTACTACTGCCGACAGTACTCTCATTTACGACCAATTAAGGATAGAAAATTCACAACCAGTAACACCAGAATCGTTTACAGATAGTGAACGAATTGAAAGCCAGCCTGAAGTTTCAGAAGCAGAAACATCACAGGAGTACTTGACTGTCGAAACTTTAAAACCAGTAACACCAGAATTATTTACAGATACTGAACGAATTGAAAGTCTGCCTGAAGTTTCTGAAGCAGAAACATCACAGGAGTATTTGACTGCAGATAACGAATCCAGTGAATCAGCACCAAGTTCTCTAGAAACAGACAGCACGATCAATGAACCCAGATATCCGCAACGACAACGACGACCACCTGACAGATATAGTCCGTCGATGTTTATGGTGTCAGACTATGAACCGGAAACCTACAAACAAGCCGTAGAAGATGTTCACAGTTCTGAATGGCAAAAAGCTATGAAAAATGAGTACGATTGTTTAATGAAACACGGGACATGGCAATTAGTAGAGAGACCCACAGACAGAAAGATTATTAAAAATAAATGGGTCTATAAAATAAAAAAGAATACTAACGGCGAAGTTGTTAAATTTAAAGCAAGATTAGTAGCAAAAGGCTTTACCCAAGTACATGGTATCGATTACGGAGAGACTTTTTCTCCTGTAGCACGACTGTCGACAATTAGACTGCTTCTTGCGTTTTCCGTACAACTTAACGTCCAGTTAGATCACCTTGATGTAGAAACCGCTTTCTTAAATGGCGATTTAGAAGAGGAAATCTTCATGGAACAGCCGCCAGGCTTTGAAATTGACCGAAAAGGAAAAGTTTGCTTACTTAAAAAATCGCTATATGGCCTAAAGCAATCCCCTAGACAGTGGAATATAAAAATCTGCGAAGCCATGAATAGCTTATCGATGACACAAGCAGCAAACGAGCATTGCGTTTATTACAGACGAGACGGTAACAACATACTTGTAGTTTCCGTATTCGTGGACGATTTTTTCAT
The DNA here is from genome assembly GCA_949316265.1 of Diarsia mendica. NCBI lineage: Eukaryota > Metazoa > Arthropoda > Insecta > Lepidoptera > Noctuidae > Diarsia > Diarsia mendica. The sequence goes on along the minus strand of OX438896.1, from coordinate 18,315,595 downwards.
CCTCTGTAATAATGAATGTATGAAAGAGACCTTCAAGAATTCACTCAAAAAACTTTTCATCGTGAAAGATCTTGGTCTTCTGAAAGACTGCTTAGGCATGCGAGTTATTCAAAATGTTGATAACATCACACTTGACCAAACCAAGTACATCGAAAAAATCGTTGAAAAATTTGGAATGAAAGATTCAATTCCAATCTCCACTCCAATGGAAGCTGGTATGAAGCTCACCATTCCTGCCAAGGAAGATGAGAGACCTGATTTACCGTACCAACAGCTTATCGGATCTCTAATGTACATTTCAATAGGAACAAGGCCTGACATATCGCATACAGTGTCTTATCTGAGCCAGTTCAATGTACATTACGGGGAGGTGCATTGGAAAGCTGCTAAACGGGTACTCAGATACCTGAAGGCAACAAAAGACTTAAAACTTTGTTTTGATAAAAAGGAAGAAAGCTATCCTATCGGATACGTAGACGCTGACTACGGCAGTAATGTCATAGACAGACGATCATACACAGGATACGCCTTTAAAATGAGTGGTGCGTGCATATCTTGGGAATCGCGCAAGCAGCGCACACCTGCACTGTCCACCACTGAGGCTGAGTACATGGCACTTACTGAAGCATGTAAGGAAGCCATTTACATGAGATCACTCATTAAAGAAGTTTTCGACGTCATTCAGCCCATTACCATTCATTCGGATAACCAAAGTTCACTCAAACTCACTCGAAATGATACCTTTCATAGTCGCACTAAACACATAGACATAAGGCATCACTTCATTAGGGAACTTTCACAGACTGATTTCAACCTACAGTACATTTCAACAAATGACATGCTAGCTGACATACTCACTAAATCACTAACCAGAATTAAACATTCTAGATTTACAAATGCTTTAGGTTTAGTTAAGAGTAGTTAGCAATTTCAATATATTTTTTGTATTGAATGTATTTTGTATATACGGGCTGTCATATTTTTTGAATTGTATTTTTTATATACAGGTTGATCTTATTTTTTGTTTGTACCTATGGAATATCTTTGATACAGGTAACAGGATGCTCCATTACGGGGAGGTGTTGAACCTATTTGTTTTAAATTCAATAAAGAATCATCCTGGCTGTATAGTGTTCCAAATACAGATCTTTTTCTAAGTATTGACTCCACTTGACTTTGACACATGTAATAGAAAAAACTCTTACATTAAAAACGTGTGTTTTATTCCTAAAATATTAGAAGCGAGCCTATTGCCATCAACCGGGCACAAATCCATACTTCGCAGATGCTTCTAAAAAAATCTTGATGGAAAAACAAAAAAACACTTTGGCCAAGTAAGTGCACAGAACTCTTACTTCGAAAGATTGTAAGTCACTAAAACACTAGTAAGCCTACGCCTATTTTCAAGACAAATGAAGAAGTACGAAAATAGATTAAGTACTAAGATTTTTGTGGCCTAAGACTGATAGGACCTTTGAGAGACGCTTGTGATGTATTAGTTCTATTTTTAACCCTCGTAAGATTAAGAAGATGAACTCAGTCCTAATGTGTTTAGTTTCACTTAAGATAAAATCCTCTTACTTAGCACCTTTATGAAATATTAGTCACAAGGGAACAAAGTTCAGAGACACAAAGAATTAAATTATTTATTTATCTGTCGGCTTGGGTTCTTTGATACCATTATAAGCATTAATAATTCTGATTCAAAGGACCAAATTAGGTAATGAACCAACTTTTATACAAATTTATAATACCAACACATTAATCCATATGTCATCACTTGACATTTTTATAAATTACCGTAAAAATTATAACTTTGGAGCGAGACCTTTGTTGTTGGGTTTTTCTTTTAGGAATTTCCAATAGTACATAGGTACTATTGGAAATTCCTAAAAGAAAAACCTGGAAAACTGGAATCAAGATGTGTGTCCTTCATGTTATTTTTTATGTTGGACTTAATTATGACATGTTATTCGGTTGGCTGTGATATATTGGCTTTAAGTAAAACGGTGAAGGAAAACATCGTGAGGAAACCGGCATGTCTCAGAACCAAAAAATTCGAAGACATGTGGCATCTACCAATTCGCATTGGGCCCGCGTGGTAGTTTATAGCCCATTCCCTCTCAAAGAGAGGAGGCCTGTGTCTCAGCAGTGGGAACATTAATAGGCTGTTGATGATGAAGTATCATCATTATCATTTAAAACGAAAACGAAAATGATCAAAGCAACAAAGAAAAACATCGTGAAAAACTGCATTTAGACATTGGAAAACGTGACATCCACCAATAAGGCCTGTCTTGTGGATTACACTCTCAGCCTACTCCTTCAGAGAGGAAACCTGTGTGAGGAAAGAATCGTGTTTTATACAGGGTGTAAACCGACCCTTCAAGAAGCCGTCAACCAAGCATTCTCTACATTAAACTAAGAAACCCTGCGTAAAAAGGAGATTTGACCCCCGATATCTCTATAACTAAAATATTTCTCTAAAAGGGGTCTAGAAAAAAAAAAGATCGCAATACGGGGAGAAGTTGTGTGTATTTAAACATTATGTGTGTTTTGAGCACGTCAAGCCGTTCGTGTTGGTCTCATCTGTCATTTGTAGAACTCAGGTTAGTCAGTGGATCAAAATTCTGACAACCAGTCGTACCTATAGGGATTTCTTATAACCCAGTACTAACACTAAAATAATGGTCACTCCTAAAATAATGGCATTCAACTGCATTCGGTTATTGTTAACTTTTAATAACGTAAGCGAGAAAAAGATTTAAACAAAATAAAGACAAAGAAGTATAATGTTTTTTATTATAACAGTCAGTTCAAGACAATGGTTGTCAAGGTAACAACAGCTACATAAAAATATAGAGTAGACACACTAAAGACCTTCTAAATCTTCACACCCTCGGAACTTTTTAGAATTCTGAAATTCTCTTGAGACCAATCTTTCCGCTCAATTCTTTCAGTCTTGGGCCAAAGAGCGGTTTGGTAAACATGTCCGCTAGTTGTCTGACAGATGGTACTTGTTTCACTTCAAGTTCACCATTGTTCACACATTCACGCACAAACAAATGCTTCAGCTTAATGTGCTTGGTCCGCTTATGGTATTCATATTTTGGATTTTGTGAAAGCTTTACAGCTGATTCATTATCGAGATAAAGCTGTGGTTTTTGTAAGTCACTCAAGTCTTTCAACAGGCTAGTCAGCCACAAAATTTCTTGAGCAGTTTCGCTGGCTGCGATTATCTCCGCTTCAGTCGACGACAGTGAAACTACAGTTTGTCGCTGGCTTCTCCAGCTAATAGCTCCTCCTGAGAGTAGACACACCATCCCAGATGTTGATCTGCCTGATGTTTGATCTCCTGCGAAATCAGAGTCAGAGTAACAAACCAAATTCTTTGGGTTCTCTGTTGTGTGCCTATATATTAGACCTTTGTCAGTAGTTCCCTGCAAGTAGCGCAGGATCCGTTTCACCAACATGACATCTTTTATTGTGGGTGTCTCCAAGTGTGTGGATCCTTTGCTAACAGCAAAGGCAATATCTGGCCTTGTTCCTACTGCTAAATAAGTAAGAGCTCCAACGGCCTGTCTGTACGGAAAATCTATCTTATTTTCACCGTTTGGTTCCGTATCATTGATAACTTCTTGAATTATCGGAGTCGGTGTTGACTTGCTGTTCATCATACCGAACTTATCAAGAACCTTCTTTGTATAGGCTTGTTGGCATATGGTTATTCTGCCTTTTTCGGCTTTTATTTCCATACCAAGAAAGTAGGAGGCTGGTTTAGTTGTGATCTTGAAACGAGCTTTTAGTTCCATAATAAACTCATCTCCAGCAGCATTTGTGTTAGACGCTACCAATCCATCATCAACGTATAGTCCAATTATGACTTTGGACTGTCCTTTGATTCTGGTGTATAAACAAGGGTCTGCTTCACTTTGTTTAAAACCAGTTTCTGTCAGGAATTCGGAAATGCAAGAATTCCAGCATCGTGGCGCTTGTTTGAGCCCGTATAGACTGCGGATTAGTTTGCATACCCGTTTAGTTCCGTCTTGGAAGCCTTCAGGCTGCTTAATGTAAATTTCTTCCTCAACTGTTCCATTCAGGAAGGCTGTTGTGACGTCGAATTGACGTAGGTTAAGGTTTTCTTTAGCACTGATTGCTATAATTGTTCGTATAGTGCTGAGTCGAGCCACAGGACTAAAGGTTTTATCGTAATCGATGCCTTCTTGTTGTGAATAGCCTTTATCTACCACTCTGGCTTTAAATTTATCAATGGAGCCATCTGGATTCGTTTTCAGTTTGTAAACCCATTTACAAGATAGTGGTTTTCGTCCTTTAGGCAACTTCACTAAATCCCAGGTTTTGTTTTCATTTAGTGAGTTTATCTCGTTCTGCATTGCTTCGAGCCATTTATCTCTGTTAGGTGAATCTAATGCTTGTTTATAAGTCACTGGATCTATAGGTAAATTTTCAACTTCAGCGACAGCTGCCAATACATAGTCATCATACCTTTTTGGTAGTTGTATTGTTGATCTAGGTCTAAGATCGTGTCGATTTAGTTCAGAATCTTGTTCTATTTCGGCTACATTTTCATCATCAATGTCTTCATGATCAGAGATTTCATGGTACTGTTCACTATCAGCATCAGATTCTTGATCATTATCATCGTACTGAGTAGTATCTGCATTCACGTCGTTTTCAATAACGTTATTTTGTTGAATGTCATCAACAACATCTATATCTACTACCGTTTTCTTGATTTCTGGTGCCGAATCACCATTTTGGTTTTTATTGTATGTAAATTTGTTAACATTACAGCCTGTAGTGTTTGAGTAGTAATTTGCCTTTACAACTTTTACATCTTTGGAAATAATACTTTTGCGTTTGGATGGAACATAAACTCTGTATGCTTTGCTAGTGTCTGAGTATCCAACAAACATTCCTGGTATTGCCTTGGATGCAAACTTATGACCTCTTGGTCCTTTCTTCAGTATGAAGGCTTTGGATCCAAAGGGATGGAGATGATGAACGCAGGGCTTTCTTAGTATCCATTTCTCGAATGGTGTTTTATTATCAATAGAACTGTTTATTGATCTATTAGATAAGTAATTAGCTGTATTAATTGCTTCTGCCCATAGGGTTAATGGTGCTTTTGCATCAATAAGCATAGCTCTGGCTTTCTCCACTAGTGTCCGATTTTTTCTTTCAGCTATACCGTTCTGATGAGGTGTATAGGGTGCTGAAAAGCGTCTGGCAATCCCGTGTTCCTTTAGATAGGCTTGAAATTTCCCGTTAACATATTCTGTGCCGTTATCCGTTTGCAAATGTTTAATTTTATTTCCAGTAAAATTTTCCACTTCTTGTTTGTACTCTTTGAATTTGTCTAGTACTTCAGATTTGTTTTTTAAGAAGTATACCCGTCCATACCTACTGTAATCGTCAATGAAGGTGACGAAGTATCGGTTCTTAGCGTCAGAAGGTGTACGGATAGGACCACAGACATCACTGTGAACAATGGCTAGACGTTCATTAGTTCGAGGAGTCATTCGCTTGGGAGGACTTGTCACTCGAGTCATTTTCGATTCTATGCATGTTTCGCAATCTGACAAAGTCTCATTTTTATTAAAGTTTAACCCAATCAAAGTATCATTATTCAGAGCTAGGTGTAGGTCTTGGATGTTCATATGACCAAGTTTCCTATGCCAGTCGTGTATGGAACCTTGCTCCGCATTTATTGATCTTTTTGCAGGAATAGCCGCAAAGCTTTGTTCAATGTTTGGCAATTTTACATGATATAGACCCTTTGACTTTGTTGCGGTCATTAACAACTTCCCAGTTTTATTACGTACGACTGCTTTGTCTTTATCAAATTCTACTGATGCACCATAACTTGTGATACTCGGTACCGAAAGTAGATTTGTGTAAAGTGTGGGTACATATAGTGTGTTTTCTAAATGTATTTTCCCGAATTTGTTGTTAAATGAAACTCTGCCTTCACCCATAATTACCGTAGAGTGAGCTTCAGATGCAAAATTCAGTTTTCTTGAAACAGTCTTCATATCTTTGAAGTACTCACGATGAGGCGTCATATGAGAAGTGCAGCCACTGTCAAGTACCCATTCGTCCTCGTTGTGACGGTTTGAAGTTAAAAGACACTCTTCAACATAGTGAGAGTTATCATTGTTGTTTGGCTTTGACTTCTTTTCTTTATTCTTCTTCCAGCAATTAGAGCATATTTTGTGAGATTTCTTCTGAAAAATTTTGCTACCAGTCTTCTTGCAGATTTTACAAAAAGCATAAAGAGCGTTCTCTTCTTCATGGTCATGATGTTGTTCACCAGATTCATAGTCTTTATTATGATGACGAGCGTCACTTTCTTCAATAATTTTAATTTTAAGTTCTTCCGGTGTTGGCAAGACGTCACGTGACTCTATAGCAACGCGGAAATTTTCATATTCAGAGGAGAGGCTGTATAGCATCATTATAGTTAATAGATCCTCATGAATGTCCACGTCCATATCTGCCAGTTTTTCCACCGTGTCCATGAACTTGTTTAAGTGTGCACGTACATCATTTCCTTCAAGTTTTGAAAGGATTATTTGCTTCAGAAGATATGCCTTACGTGCCGGTCCGTTACTCGCATGAATGTCTTTGAGTTTGTCCCACAAAGCCTTTGCTGAGGTGCATTTCTTAATTTCTCTTAGTTGAGAAGGAGCGATTATTAAAATCAGTTCTGATTTTGCTTGTTTGTCCCCTTCGATGTCTTCTGCACTAGCGTTAGTTTTTGGGGTACACTCAACATACTTCCACAATTTGTTTTTTGTTAATACAGCTTCCGCCTGTATCACCCAGGTATCATAGTTGTCCTTGTTTAGTGGATCAATGTGAATCGGCATGTTTGCAGCACAGGCATGAGACTTTAATGACAATCTGCTTACCGACGTTTTTACTTTATTCGCTCTGCTACCATGTTAACTTTTAATAACGTAAGCGAGAAAAAGATTTAAACAAAATAAAGACAAAGAAGTATAATGTTTTTTATTATAACAGTCAGTTCAAGACAATGGTTGTCAAGGTAACAACAGCTACATAAAAATATAGAGTAGACACACTAAAGAGGATGTATAGTGTCTTCACAGTTATACTGGAAGCCAAATATGAAGAAAATGCTTGGCAGATGATGATGTATGTATTAAAACATAAGATTTTCACTTTAATGCGGACGTGTTCGGAGCACCAAATCAGGGGACCCAAATAGCTTAATGTAAGACAATTTCCAAAACAAAGAGGATTATCGAATCCAATTATTAATTAGCTTGGGGATTCTAGTTGAAGCCGTCAGGCTCGGGTGGGTATGTTAAAGGGCTTTGGGGCCAAATCCCTTAACACCGACTAAATCTCAAACGGGGAAACAATTTGATATGGGATAGTGTTTGGGCAGGTTCGATCGGGTGGGAAAATTAAGTGGAATATATTTTTGACTTCTTTCTTTTTCGTGTGGTTAGAGCCTAACCTGGGGGCCGAGTTTAAATGCCACCCATGTGACGCTGACTTTAACTCTACATGCCATAAAGAAATATTTATTAAGCATGCTGGTTTCCTTACGATGTTTTTCTTCATCGAAGAAAGTGATAGTTATTCAATACGCACAATTTTTTTTTTGTTGTGGTGGTAATCATCAAATAACCCGTCCCGCTCTTGGGCAGAGCGAAAGGGAGTGTCAGAATTCTACTGACTAAAAACTACCCATGTTCCTTCTTAGCCTTTTATGTCAAGGTTGCGATATCTCTTGCTAACAACCCGCAGCCCCGACGGGCGTCGGTCTTTATGGGCCCCTTCCATGTTGCTGACATCTCTTTGAGGCGCGCATGGAACACGAACGCGCCGTCGGCCTGTTGTCGTCATAACACGGACGGACGGTGAGCTAGCCCATTACTCACCGTCGACAGGCCCGCGTCTACGGTGGCCGGAAGCCATCACATGGCCCCGACGTCCGGAGCGTTTCCGCGGCTTCTGGGACGAGAGGTTCTCTCCCTCTTACAGAAGGATTCTTGTTCGGTGTTGACTGCGAAGCCTGGTACCACTTATTCTGGGGCATTCTGATAAAACGTCATATTTTTGTCTGAGCCTCATCACATATTATGGCCCACCTGTTGCCCTACTATTTGTGCAACTCCACCTACAGCACACCTTTCATTCAGGCTCTTCAAGTACACTTGAGGAGCCTGATTGAAATTCACTGCTAACACTGACCGTATGACAGAGCTCTGGTTACAGCTCATTTAAATATTATAGGAATCATCAACATGACGAAGACTTTCAGTACTGCGTTCACATGTATGTAATAGGCATTGATATTTTTTTTACTAATTCTTTGATATTGTTGTTGACATCGAATCTAGAAAGGCTACCCAATTTTTTTTTGGACGGTGTGTAATCATCGAATCCTCCTCGCCATTCCTCCCGCTCTGAGAGCGGTTAGGGAGTGTCATACTTCCACTGATTAAAAACCACCCATGTTCCTTCTTTGCTCTTTGTGTCGAAGCCGCGGTATCTCTTTTGAACAACCCGCAGCCCAGGAACAAGAACGCGCCTTCGAAAGGCAAGTTACCACTGGACATGTTAAACCAACATGTTAACTAAAAAAAAATGTAGTTAAAAAACTAAAAAACCCGACTGAAAAAACGGAAAAGCAAAAAACAAGCACATTTTAAATTAAACAAAACTTGTAAGCAGGCGGGGTCCATTCTATTTTCATTTCATAATTTAATATTCAAATGAACCCCGCCTGCTTCCAAGTTTTGTTTAATTTAAAATGTGCTTGTTTTTTGCTTTTCCGTTTTTTCAGTCGGGTTTTTTAGTTTTTTAACTACATTTTTTTATTTAACACTTTTTAGTCAGTTTTCATTAACTTCGTTATTACTATTATAAGACGGTAGATTTCGATTCGATTTTATATTCATTCCGTACACGTAAAAGAATCCGGTTATAAGTAAGAAATGCGATATTGTTTGTTCTAATAACTTTAAATCGTTATATATCCTAAACGGTTTTATAAAATGAAAAATGATAAAGGAAACCTAATATTCATTTTCAAATACCTATTCAACGATACCCCACTTGACATGGTGAGTCAAATTTTGACAATATGGCGACTAGTTGTTACTATAGTGAGTATTGTTTATTGTAATGTTTTTAGTGACACTCGCGAGGTCAAGACGAATCGATTGACGTACGGATCATCAAAATCGGCCAAGGCGTTTGGCCTCTACAATGCCACATAGGAACAAACATACATACATACATACATACATACATACATAGACTGATAAACACATAACCCTTCTTTGCTTTGCGCAGTCGGGTAAAAAAGAATGCCTTGTGGCATTAAGTCCTTCTATCTAAATAAAGGCAGGTACACGCAAGGTTAAGCCCGTGGCTGAAAGGCAGACATTTACAACCACAGGCTTTACCCATAGTGCAAGTATATACCACTTTTATTGGTACTCACAATTTTACATCTCCATTTTATTTCTACAAAATCCTAGTGGGGGCAGTAACATCGCCTGCGTAGCGACACGGACTATTACTACAGTACTCTTCAACCCGCTGTCTGAGGCAAACTCCGCCATTTTAATAGGAGCCGTCATTATCCGTGGCAGAGCCTAATGAACGCTCTTGTGATAGTGCTAAATGAATCGTCGTGCCTCCACTTATATTATTCTATTTACTTTTGAAAGAAAATTTATTAAAATTATTTTTGTAAGCTTAGCTTTCATCTGTAAAGAAGATTAACTGTATCTCGTTGGCCTTTCAACGCGTTTGTTTTGAGTAAAATTATTTCTGAGATAATTATTTTTAAATTAATTTCATGGGAAGTCTATTTAACGTGTACCTAACATGTTAAATAGACTTCCCACTTGTACTTGTAATCATGGCTGTCTTTTGCAGATGATTGATCGTGATATGAACTTATCAGAAAACATAAAACGTTTCAGAACGTATATTTCTAGCAAAAAATAACAAACTTTCTTGAAGACCTAAAAATATAAAAGTATGGTTTATTGCTACAGTCAATTGACGAGAGAAAAAAGACCTGGTGTAGGTAAATAAGATGGACCGAATCCATTCATGTTTTCCCAGTGGACGCATGCTATGGTGTAAGAATTTCTAAGCTCTTGGGAAATTAGAACAGACACCGGGACATATCGCAAGCCCGTACTTCTGGAATATAAAATCACATGAACATTTTGTTTTTCACCATTGCATTTTACCCAGCTTTTCCTGAAATTGTATAGTAAAATTACGTTTTGAAGTCAGAAAAGGTTTTGATATGTTTATTTGTATATGTCAATTGAAGACATCCAAGATATAAGAGCAAGAGAACCAAGGTTACTGACGGTACCCAAAGAAAGCAAACTTACCACTGGGTACTGGGCGGGGCACATTGCTCGCAGATCGAACGACTGGGCCGAAAAGTTCTGGAGTGATGGCTACCGCGAACCGGAAGACGTTGCGTTGGCAAGTCTCCCACTAGGTGGACCGATGACCTGATAAAGGTTGCGGATCCCCAATCGTTAGATGAGCAGCATGGGACCAGTCAATGTGGCGACAATTGGGGGAGGCCTATGTCCAGCAGTGGACGTCTTCCAGCTGAAATGATAATAATGATGCAATTTATCATTATCATCAAACTGATCACTCTATACTTTATATATACTATACCTTGACGTTTCGGCCCTTATGACAAGATGTCGGTGGGGCCATGGGAGGTGGTGGGTATGATCACTCTATACTACGTTATGTCACTGGGTACAAAAAGTGAATCAAACTCCTGATACAAAATCTTCCAGTAAAGCTAAGGTTATTTTGTGCCAATTTGGCTTAGCGTCGGGTATAAATCCCCATTGATCCACGAGTAGCGATTTAGAGAGCGGTCCCATTCCCGATTAGCTTTGAAAATACGAAACAGTACCGTTCCCATTTGTAGTCAGAATCCAATCAATTTATTTAGAACCCTAATTTGGTGGGGGCACCCTCTTGGACCCTAAATGCCTCGGCCTATAGCCGATAGCCGCTAAGTGACAGGGGTTGTGTAAAATTAAATCTGGTACGTGTTATCGTAGGGGTTAGTTAGCTCAGGGATTGGAACCTTTTTAGGGTTGAGTGTTTTTTTGTTTGTGGTGGTGTGTTGAAAAAATGGTACGAAATTTTTTCTCCTTTTTCTTTTATTAGGTACGCTAAAATGTCTACTGTTCCTATACATAATATAGTCATAATTTCTGCGTTTGGATATCTTTTAAAAACCGTGTATGTTTCAGCAATGTGTTATCAATGTGTGTGTGTGTGTGTGTGTGTGTTGTGTGTGTTGTGTGTGTGTGCAATAGAGAATGAACTGCAAAGACAAGATCGTTCCAAATATTACAGACCTACGTTATGACATATTCGTGCCTAAATAGTATTCTGAAACACTGTTTTAGGCTTTCACAGTTTATAACTACACTTATATTGTCATGTGGGTAGGTAGAAACGACAGAACGCCACCTGCTACTATCCTTAGATACTCCTTTTGCCTCGACCATATTCATACATCTGGTCATCTGCCTGCCCCCATAGGAAAAGGGCGTGAGTTTATGTATGTATGTTTGTTATACTGCCACTTTACGGCGCCATGATCGCGGGGTGACTCATGGTGCTTGCAACAGCGTCAAAATATCGGGAGCTCATATTAATGGAAGGAATCCCGTAAGTGACAGAATAAGTTTAGTTTTCTGAAGTATTTTCTCATTTTGTCATTCACAAATTCATTGATGACAGTGACTTTCGGTATCCGCTAACCGTTTTTATTAATCCTGCAGACATCCACCATTATTGAATATTTCAGAGATTGTTTGTAATGAAAATCTATCGGAACTTGGAGCCACTTCGGAATAGCTTCTTGGACGTTCCACACGAAGGTAGAAAACGCTCTAATTTAACTCACACTTTCAACTTAGTTCCACTTGGGCACTTGCTTATTTCGCAGGTACAGATGAAATATCGACACAGTGTTCTGAAGTAAATTAAATTGTATTATTTATTTATTTAATTTAAACTACGAGAACGACATAGACCTCAATGGCACAAGTTATTATCTACCAGTCAACCTTTGAGTCAAATAGGACAGCAATGTGATAGAGTACAAAAAACTAAATAAGGGAAATAAAATTTGTCTAGTCTTTTTTCTTTTTTTTTTGTAATCAAAGTGTTTTCAAGAAGTATGTCAGAGGAGAGAGGAGGTCCTATACCCAGTTGTGGGTCAATGATGATTCTAGTGATAAAAAAGTTTGCGATGTTAAAAATTAAAAAATTAAGTACATACTCACTTGACAAAATTAAATACTTTCATGGTTGAGTGTTAGTGTCTGAATTTAGTGAACATTTTATTGACTGAAATAAATGGCCGGTTCAAGTGTTTTCATTTGCCTTTTAACCGCAGACTTCACTATTTGAAGAGAATTGTTTAAGTGAAAATAAAATTTTACGTACTTATACTTACTTATTCCCACTTTCTGTTTAGTTTTTCGTGGAATACTTAGAATTAAAGAGTTTTCAAATGGTGGTTTGAACTTTTTATTTTAATATTAGTCTATACTTTAAAATAGAAAACCAAGGTCATAAGGAATAAGTAATTTTCAATAAGGAGACCTACTTGAGACCGTAGTCCGTTTGATCGCGGGAAACTTACCCCACCTCCCACGATTTGTTTTCGAAGTGTATTTTCTAGTTCTGCAAACCACCTTAAAATTCCTGAAGTTCAGACTTAAATAGAAGTCATTAATATTGATTGCCACGAATTGCCAGAATTAGTGGGAGTCATTAAGTGCTACGTTAATCTGATGCCTCCCGAATTAATGATCAAACATTTTTGTCTTAGCCCCGGACGTTAATTCCTCTTTGAAATAATTTATTTTGTTCCCGTCTCGCCGTTGATCCGTGAGGAAAATTATAAACGTGGCTTTTATCAATGTTTGTCTGGGGATAATGGGAGACAGATAATCTTTTCGAAAGTCTTGGAAAATAATTGGTTTTCGCCTATTTTCGGGAACGGGAAAACAATGTGTTTCTTTGATGTAATCGCGATTTAATATTCTGCTTCTTCCCGTCGGGGCTGCGAGTTGTTCAAAAGAGATACCGCGGCCTGGACACAAAGGGCTTAGAAGGAACATGGGTGGTTTTTAGACAGTAGAAGTCTGACACTCCCTACCACTCTGCCCAGAGCGGACGGAGTCATTTGATGATTTCCCGCCCTCAAAAAAAAAGATTCTGCTTCTTTATCGTATAGTTATTGCTGACAGCGGTTTGGTGTCGTCCATGGGCCTCTGACTTATCTTAACATGTCGTCGAGGAATATATCTCGGGCATGCTATAGTGTCCTCAAGATGTTTTCCTTCACCTAAGCAAATCTATACATATAATAAAATGGTAGGAAAGTCAAAACTGTACATTGAATATTTTTAAAAAAGAATACTTGGGATGTGATCTACAATCGATACCGAAGCCAAAAATATAGTTTTTTGAATTTTTGTCTGTTTGTCTGTTTGTCTGTTTGTCTGTCCGGGATAAACTCAAAAAGTACTGCATGGATTTACTTCAAATTTGGCACGAATATTATTAAGAAGTCGGGTCAACACATAGGCTACATATTATCACGCTATCACCTACGGGGAACGAGCAGTGAACCTTTATTTCTTCAACGCATTCTGTAAGAACGTGTAATCTAACGACGCATATTTAAATGTTGTTATTATGTTAACCATGCTATAAGCTAGCTTCACACTATAAAAAACACGCAATAAAAGTAACTTAGGCCGATAAACATAATTAAATGAATATAAGTAGTACCAAGAATTTTTTAAAGCAGCGCCATCTATGAGATTTCAAAAACATCAAGTCGAATTACATGTGTAAGCCTTTTTGGGTATAAATAATTTAAATTTGATCATGTTGGTGAGCTTAATAGTTGTTATTAAAAGTCATAGATGGAGTTGTGCATGTTCTTAGACGTCCACCTGGAGAACAGCCAGCGCATATATTTTGATCCCGACGACGTTGCTGAGCGCTTGGAAAATCCGCGCCAAACTGTCTTGGCATTTTTCAGGCTCTGTGAAATCGACCAGTTTGCGAGGTTCCTTACGTATGAATGACGAAGTGCCTTCATATTACACATACGACAAGCAAAGGCGTGTTATAGTAATAGTCCTCCTGACCGTTTTCGGCCACGGCGGCCAATCTTAGCAGAGATTAGCCAACTGCGCGGGAGATATTATAGTGCACAAGTGTGTGCACAGGTGCACTCTCTGTTCCTTTCCTCTCATAGTCCGATGGGACGGCAATCCGACACGACCGGAGAGAGATCAGGCGCAGGACCAACGGCTTAACGTGCTTTCCGAGGCACGGGGGTACTATACCGCCAACTTCCAAACTCCGGCCTACTATTGGGTTTCTAATGAAAAACCCAATAATACTTTTTGTCCGACCCGGGAATCGAACCCAGGACCTCATACACAGCAGTCGCGCCTACGACCACTAGACCAACGAGGCAGTTCAAAAAAAAAGAAAAAAGGGGTGTATTTAACCGACATCGACGAGGACGTGCTGTGGAAGGTTTTCCGGGAATTTTCAAGGATACCGCATTGGGTAGAGTTTATACCGTGCACCTGAATAATGGTGAATGCTATTTTCTGCGGTTGTTACTTCACACGGTCCGAGGCCCAACGTCTTTCGCCTTTCTGAGGACATTTGATGGCGTGGAGTATCCCACTAACCGCGCAGCCTCGAAGTCACCTTCTCGACGGTGACCAAAACTGGGATGACACCTTCGCGGAGGCGAGCGTCAGTAACAGTCACAGCTGCATGCGTCATCTGTTTGCCGTCATCTTGGTGTTTTGTGGGGTCGCAAACCCGGTAGCATTGTGGGAGAAGTATCGCCATCATCTGTCTGAAGATATTCTCCGAGCTTTTAAGGCGTGCTACTAGAGACAAAGTCGAAGTAACTGATGAACGCGTGCTGAACACCTGTCGCAGTTCACTTCAACACGTGGTCATTTCTATCGGCGGCAATCCACTGGTCGAATATGGGTTACCAGCTCCCCAATCATCACCGCATCAAGACCGCGGAAATCAGGAGTAAAACGCTGAGGCATTTTACGATCCGGGTGTAATGACTACCATACGAAATGACCATGTCGCTTTGTTCTCTTCAGAGCGAAAACAAATTTATGACACCGTCCTTGAAAGCGTTGGGCAAAACCAGGGTAAAATGTTTTTCTTGGATGCTCCTGGTGGAACAGAAAAAAACATTTGTTACAACTGGCATACTTGCAGAGGTCAGGAAGCAAGGCAAAATTGCCATTGCTGTAGTGTCGTCGGGAATCGCTGCCACACTGCTTCCGGGTGGCAAGACAGCACATGCCATGTTTAAAATTCCTATTGATTTAGAGAGTGCCGAAACGCCTGTTTGTGGTGCGTCACGTAACAGTGATAAGGCACCCGTGCTCAAGGATTGCTCACTGATCGTATGGGATGAGTGTACGATGGCCAATAGGAAGGCAGTTGAGGCCGTGGACAGAACCCTGCAGGACATCCGCAGGAACGAACATTTGATGGGTGGTGTCACAGTTCTGTTCAGTGGCGATTTCCGACAAACGCTTCCCGTGGTGACGCGGGGATTGAGGGCTGACGAGGTGAATGCTTCATTGAAACGATCTTCGTTGTGATCACGAGATCGCACTCTGCGCTTGACCATTAATATGAGAGCTCGGCTCGGCGGCAATGCACGTGCTCAAGAATTATTAGATGTCTTTCTAAGTCTTGGCGAAGGCACTCTACCAGAGGAGAGAGGTGGACAGGTGGTGCTTCCAGAATCTCTCATTATAGTTGTATCCATCTAAGAAGAACCCATTCGCTGTGTGTACGGGGACATCAGTCGTATACCGCACCAACAGAATTGTTGGGTGTGTGAGCGGGCTATTTTGACGCCCAAAAATGATCAGGCTGCAGCAATTAACGAATGCATTCTCCCGGAAATTGAACGGAATGAAGTGGTCTACACCACTATAGACATTGTGTGTGGTCGAGCAAGATGACGCCACACATTATCCCGTGGAATTTCTGAACTCCCTCCCTGCCAGCAAGTGGACCTTCAGCGCATACCATCAAGCTGAAGGTCGGTGTCCCGATTATGCTTCTTCGGAACCTATCTGCGAACTGACCTCTAGGTGAACTGCTTCTCACATGGGCAATAAATTGTACTTCGCTTGCTCCCGCGTCACCAGTCCTGACTCTCTATACATTTTGACTGCGGAGAGCCAAACCACTACTATGGTTTATCGAGAAGTCCTATAAGTATGTATTTTTACCCCATTCTGTATTCCTAATTCATTTTTTTCTCCATCTGCTTCAGTCACAACTTAAGACTAAAGCAGGCTGAAAATCAGCACTTTTTGAAGGTCAATTTTACAAAAGACAGTCTCCCTCTGTTACTGCACTTTCTGTAGATATGAAATGTAAAGAAGAAACGGGTAAATGGAAAGGTATTTTTGGTGCTGTATAGCGTTCACGCAGACGACGTCGCGGGCAGCAGCTAGTTGACAATAATAATATTCACATGAATTCGAAAATAAAAAGCCGAGGTGAAAACGATTTCAACTCCTTGGCACGAGCCTTGGGTCAAACTTTAAACCTATGACTTGGCAGTCCAGCGGGGCTATCACTGCTTGCAATATAATAAAATATAATAGTAGTAGTTAATATAGACCTATATTAGTTGACAAAGATAAACAAGTGTTTATCTTTGTCAACTAATATAGGTATAGACAGAATAAAAAATAAACAGTAAATATTATTAGTGTCTTGTGGTCATAACTCGTCAGTTCTCGAAAACATAATATATTAATCTTGATTAATATGCTGTATGCAAAAGATTCCGCAAACATTTATTTCAAAGTTCAAGCGATTTATCAACTGGATAATACCTACCTATAATATAAAAATAACTTTAACCTTGTGATTTAGCTGAACGTTATTATTACTTATTCAAAGTCCTTTTGTACTATACAATACTCATGTGTGAGTGTGATGAGTGATCAAAATCATCATGAGAATCAAAACTGTGTATGGTTCACGTACAGGTAAATTGCTAACGCCGCGACCTACTTTTCGCTACTCGTTTAGTTTACTTTTATTTTATTTATACTTATTAAATTAGTTGACCAATAGCTGCCGTAGCGCTTTAACCGCGGATTAGCATCCACCATAACTTATTACGTGTAACTTTACAAATATACTGAAATACGGTGAAATCTGTGGTTTTCGTCAACTCACAACTTAACTACCTACCTCTGAACCATACAAACTGTGTGGGTTAAAAAAAAACTGTTTTTGTCCTGGACCATAGCAAAGTTTCAACTTTATCCTCAGCTTTTTTTGGAAAAAGAGTTTTTAATGTTATAATTACTTTATTTTAAGTATCTTCATTGCATTGAAGTACAGTTAGGTTATTTTATTTTATGTTAAGTTATTTTTCTAAATTATAAGTACAACAGTTAGATCTTATAACATCCACCATCTGCCAATAATAGTCTCGTCAAAATCAGAAGCAGTTTCGGAGATTAGCCGGAACAAACAGGCCGACAGGGACAGACAGACAAAAATCGAAAAGATATGTTTTTGTTGTAAGTGTCGTATAGTCCATTAAATAGCTGTTATTTTTACAAACAGACACTTTTTAATTTTATATAATGGAATAGATAATCCTTTTCTTTGAAGAATGAATTCCCTATGTACCTTGTTGGTATTATCTCTCTTGATTGTACATTACTACAATCCATGTACAACAACATTACCTTTTTAATGACCAAGACTCCGTTTATTACAAACAATTACACTAAGCGATATACTTGGCGAACAAAACTTGCCAGCATTACCAACTTTGTGGAAACCAGCATTATCTTAATAGGTCATTTTTGCGGTGCCAAGATAATGAATGGAAATTGTTTATAAAATTAGTTGGTGAAAGCTGCTTTATCAAGCATCGGGCGGTCACGACTGGGGTAACCATTTCAAAAATTCCTCACCTTTCGTGAGGAATTTTTGAAACGAAGACTTACTTCTTTCGATATACATTAAACTTATTCAGTAATATGGAAAACGGGATATTTATCATATTTAGTATTTGTTTCTAGTTCACGATGTTTCGACGCAAACTAAAGTTATTACTGGTGGTCTTGGTCGTTTTTTGGGCTTGGTACACGTCACTCGGTACGTAAAAAATAAATAAGTGTAATAATGCCACCTGTAATGGCTTAGTTTTTACAAAAACTGTTTTTGTTTATAAAGTACTTCTTTAGTCGAAAACACTGGGCATATAGCAAAGTCCAGGTTAAATAAATGTCTTTATTCTATAACCGAAATGGTGACAAATGATGGTACATAGTTTTTTAGTATTAGTAATTTTATTATACCTTTTTGTACCTACCTATATTAATGATATTACCTCGTACCTATGACATCGCCTCTTTACAAGAGCAACGTGACATCTCATAAAAACTTTTTTTTTTTTTATTTGATATTCAAAACCGCGATGTCGAATTTTATTTTCTACAAAAACGCGGTATTTTAAAAGTGAATGTTCGAGGAGCTATGAGTGAAAGAGACGACATGACCGTGGCAAATGGCGTTATCACGTTGTCTCTTTCGGTGTGGCGCACGACTTCGACAACGCGACGCGTTAGTTTGCCCCGCACGCGCAACGAGTGAAGTGCTCCTGCTTTTCACAAAAAACGTGGCATCACGAGTATACCACGTTTTTAGTGCAAAGGTATGTTTCTTGTTGTTTTTTACTTTAACTTGATTAATGTGATATTAGTTATTTAACTCGTTTTTGTTGTAAAACTCATGAGTATTGAGAATGAGATTATGAATATTGTCACATTATTGATGAAAAAGTTACAAGTTTTCCTTGTGATATCTTTGAATGTAACCATGTTGTTGATGAATCGTTTTCAATTACTGTGGGTTATTTTATTTTACATCACTATTTTTGAAAACCTTTAAGTTTTGGATTATATCATGCTAAAATGTTACATTATACATGCTAAAATATATAATAATAATTTATTTATTAAACAGACTACAGAGGTCCACTGTGTTAGTAACAATAAACTTAGCCTATGGTAGTACTTAATAATAATATACAAAGACAACAATAAAATAAAGTAACTTTTACGAATTTGTTTTTCAGATGGCATCACGATCTAGGATGTTAGTTCAATTAGCTACAGGTGTTAAAAATAATTTAAGTGTACAACAAAGTGATTCAAACTCTCAGATAGATACTTTAACACAAGATGAGAATGAAAATGCCAAAAGCTCGACCAATACATTGCAGACATCAACAGAAGGTATTTTTTTACTTGTACTGATATATTTTTTTATTCTAGTTATGTTCCTATAATTTCATTATTTCATTCCTTTTTGTAGACAAAGACATCGCATTAGATTCCATCCGACCTCGTAGTAATTCGACTAGTAGCAGCGGTTCCTCTAGTTCTAGCAGTTCTTCGAGTTCTAGCAGTTCTTCAAGCAGCGGCCCATCTGTGTATCAAGGTAAGTTAATTTATATCCCACTATTCTCACAAAATTCGAGGGTAATTGATCAAATCAATACCACACCACTACACTTCAAGAATTTTGATTGCATTTATAACGTTTCAGACAGCGACGACTCAGTAAAGGATCCTGATTATGAAGCCCAACCAAAAAAACGTGCTGAGTATTCTTCTGATACTGACGTGGAACAAAATATCACTACTAACTATATAAACATTTCGGATGATCAACATTTGGTAACATCTAATATAGTTTCAACAAACATTGAAAACTCCGAGGAACCACTTTCGTCTACAAACGAACATGCTATGGTATCCAACGATCTCGGTGTCATAGAGAACAGTGAATCTTCTGCGATTGAAAACGTAAGTAATGGAAATGCTGTATGTAGGTCTAATAGTGTATAATTCTAGTCCAACTAAAACTGGTAAAAAAAGAAGACTAAATGTAGCAAACTGGACAGTCAATGTAGCTAAACGACTGAGAAATAGTGGGAAGCCTTATCAATCTACCAAATCAAAAAAAAACATGCCAAGTCGTGAATTGAAACCTTCTTGTAAAGATAAATGTAAATTTAAATGTGGGTTTAAATTTACAGAGGAGCAAAGACAGACCATTTTAAATGATTATTGGAGCTTAGGTGCAATAGAAAAACAATGGACGTTTATTGCTAATAGCGTAGACATAGTCATCCCAAAACAACGTTACGTTAAAGTTGATTCGGATGGAAATGTTGCAACTATTCGAAACAACAACAACGCTTTCTTTTTGACTATTTCTGGTGAAAAAACAAGAGTTTGTAAATTGTTTTTCAAAAATACTTTGGGGATTAATAATCGACCCATAGAGACTGCTTTGAAAAAGAAAAATAGCAACACTAAAATATTTCTTCCATGAAAGATAACCGAGGTACTCATTCAAACCATTATGCAGTGGACGAAAGCATTAAAAATGGCATCAAATTGTTTATTGAGTCTATACCGAAGATTGAGTCACATTATATCCGGGCTAACTCAAAACGAAATTATATTGATGGTAGCAAAGCTGTCACAGATCTTCATAGAGATTATGTAGAAAAATGCAAATCCCAAAACGTCCCCTATGGAACCTACATTACATTTTATCGTATTTTCACACAAGATTTTAACATTTCGTTTTTCACTCCTAAAAAGGATTTATGCGATATTTGCGAAGCCTATAAAAACATCACAGATGAAGAGAAACAATCTAAGAAACAAGATTATGAATTACATCTTAAGGAAAAGAATTTGTCTCGTATTGAAAAAGAAAAAGATAAGAACAACAAAAATATTTTAGTAGCGGTCTATGATCTTCAAGCAGT
The DNA here is from genome assembly GCA_949316265.1 of Diarsia mendica. Classification (NCBI taxonomy): domain Eukaryota; kingdom Metazoa; phylum Arthropoda; class Insecta; order Lepidoptera; family Noctuidae; genus Diarsia; species Diarsia mendica. The sequence goes on along the minus strand of OX438896.1, from coordinate 18,294,606 downwards.
GTTCCAATGCCCCAAAGGAGACATCTCAGTTTTTTACTACAAGTGCAAACTAAATGTACTTAATTTAACAATTTATAACTTACAAAATAATTTAGTTGAGAGTTATGTATGGGATGAGTCTAACGCCAATAGAGGTGTCAACGAAATAGCTACCTGTGTTTACAAATACCTGGAGAAAATTTCGGCAACGGCTGAAGACCTCGATGTTGTCTTTTATTCAGACAATTGTGCCGGACAGCAAAAAAATAAGTTCATGATCTCAATGTACACTTACGCAGTCAAAACTCTGCCAAATCTCAGATCAATTACACACAAATACCTCGTTAAAGGACATACGCAGAACGAGGGCGATTCAGCTCACTCTCAAATAGAGAGAGAAGTTAAAAGGCAATTGAGATCAGGACCAATGTATACACCTGACGCGTTTATCGGGGCTATAAAGGCGGCACGGAAAAAAAGCGAGCCATTTCATGTTAATGAAATGTGCTTCGATGATTTTTTTGATTGGAAAAGTATATGCACTCAAATGAACTTTGCAATAATGAAAGATGAAGACAATAATTCTGTGAAACTGGCTGGACTGAAGATGATAAAAGTTCAAAGCTCTGATCCCGATGCCATATTTTTCAAAGAATCGTACGCTGACGAATTGTTTAAGAAAGCTATAGTGGTGAAAAAAAAGAGAAATCATAATAGTCAAAGCATTAATTTAGATTTGCAAAAGGCCTATCTTCAAAAACCTGGACTAGCAGAGCGAAAAAAAGCTGATCTCATGGATTTGGTCAATAAAAACCTCATTCCTAGATACCACAAGCCATTTTACGAATCGTTGTAATAAGACTGATTAAGTACAAAGATTTTTTGAATTGTATTTTTTAGAAATATTTAATTGCTACATTCAAAATGATAGTGTTTTTATTAGTATTAAGAGAATTTGTGATTCTATGTTTATGAAGGGTGATAGCAATGTTCCTATTTTGAATTTCTAAGTACTATAAAACTGGGTGCCATAATTGTGTTAGAACTTAGAAGACGTTAATTACCATTAGATAACTTTAAGTACAGTTATCTTTTTGATTTTTTATTTGTATGAAAGTAATTTTTTAGTTACCTTATAATTTTAATTAAAGCTAGTACTAAGTACTATGTGATTGATTGATCTCTTGTTGATTATTGTGCCTTAAACTAATTTTATGGTGTAAGTAAGCCATTGTTTTCGTAAATTTGATTTTTTTTAAATACAAGATTTTTATTTTGATAGTGTGTTTTATTCAACTTATCACACAGCGTTACACCTAAATTTAACACCTTCAATGTGATACATCAATATGTTACAAGCATTTTTTGTCATATTTTCATTAAAAACGTGACATGTGTGTCTGTGTTTTTTTAAATCAGTTTTTAACTTGTTTCATATTGAACTGAGTTTTTTTTTGCATATTTTCTGAAAGCACTTTAATTACCGCAACAATTTAATTGTTTTCCGACAGTAAAATTGTCAATATTTTAGAATTTATCAACGCTTAAATGTTTAAAATTGCTCTCCTGTAAAGTTGTGGTTTATAAAATATCACGTTGTTCTTGTAAAGAGGCGACATATCCATTCAAGCCATTATTAGATTTTTTGCATTTTAAAGACTCGATTTATAACAAGTTGACATTATTTATCTAATAACTATTTACATTCCATTGACATAATATTAATCATAATTATGTAACTGATTTTACTTTTAGTAATATTTACTGTTTGATGTCCAAAATTTATTATTTTTAGCTGTAATAAATAAATTATAATGTAATTAAAGCACAATGCAAATTATTAGGTATATGAATAAATAAATAAAGGCCATAATGTTGTATATATGTCCGGACAAATCCAGATTAAATAGTAACCCTAGTTACGACGCAATCAAAGTTCGGCACTTCCACCATCTTAGCCTAGTCATTGCTGTAATTGCGGTACTTACTGTTATTGCTGGGATACTTTGTTATAGAAACCTTTTCATAAATGGAACAAAAAATAAAATGGGTGTCAAACTCACGGACCGCATCAGAAACACTATACTTCGCTCGAAAACCCAAATAGCCGATGCTGGCAATACAGTTTCTGGGTTGAAATGGAACTGGGCTGGTCACATCTGCCGCATGTCGGAGGAGCAATGGGCAAAAATTACCACTCAGTGGACACCAACCAGCAGGAAACGACAACGCGGCAGGCCCAGGAGGAGATGGCGGGATGAGCTGGATTCCTTCTCAAAGGATTGGCCTATCATCGCACTAGATCGCGAAAAGTGGAAGGAGGGAAGGGAGGCCTTTGCCCTGCAGTGGGACAGTACAGGCTGATAATAATAATAATGCAATAACGTGTAGGTATAATCACGAACACTAATAAGTATCATCATCCACAGCCTGAATTCACCCACTACAGGGTACAAGCATCTCTTTTCTTGGGCCATTCTCCACGGTCCTGTGCCAGTCCTATCCAGGCTTCTCCCCCGAAGGCAAGTATGCTGTCTGCCCATCTCGCCGCCAGACGACCCACACGTTTCTTTACTAACATGTATGTACACTTTTTTTTTTTTTTTTTGGTGGGTGGAAAATCATCGAATAACCCCCCACCCGCTCTTGGGCAGAGCGAAGGGAGTGACAGACTTCTACTGACTAAAAACCAAACCCATGTTCCTTCTTCGCCCTTGTGTCGGAGCCGCGTTATCCTTTCGATAATCCACAGCCCCGACGGGATGTATCAGATGTATGTATACTTAACAAATAAAAGCGATTTCCCCGTGAAATGATGATTACTACTTTGAGACAAGACCTATTTCGGAATACGGCTTTCAAAATACGATGTTCGTGATATCATACAACGTTAATCAATACTGAAAGTAAGAGAAAATCAAGTTGCTGCGTGTATACATACCTTTATTAGTGCTCGTGACTGTACTCTATTTTTTAAGTTAATAAGTTAATAATTTATTTATTTAATTCAAGTAGATACATTCGTTAAATAACTAAACTGTTACACAAAACTCAAAATGTAAGTTACTACTTTAACAAAATTAGGTACATTTACATGTCTGCTGCCTAAGATAAAAGAAACAAGTCTTAGGAGTACCGAAAATTTCCTCCGTCCAAAAGTAGGTCGCTACTTTATTCCTTACAGATAACAGAAACTTATTTAAAATCTCATCAATGTAATTTTTGTCAAGGGTCTAATATATTTAATGTAAAACGTGAATACTTTTAAGGCTCGTCCTTTATTCCTTACATTCAATAAAGTTTAAGCTTTATTCAAATTTTATTGCCGTTCTTAGATTTTCGTCATTTCATTAACATTTAGATTTTAAAGTCACTTTACTGAGCCTATAAAAGACCATTACCATAAGTCCAGAATCATGAATTTAAGACAGGTCTGTACAATGTTTAATTATTGAAACGATAGCTTTTGTTTCAGACACAGAAAGTGAATTAAAGTCTGATCTTCAAGACCATTGTTATTTTGGGTGCTAATTAAACCGGCTTCTTTTTAATAGCACTATTTGTATCTAAAAATCTAACTTGCCTTCTAAATTACTAAGTCAGCCACAATTAACGAGCATCTAAATAATACTATCTTAGCCACAAGTTATCTTTTTTAAAGCCACTCTAAATACAACTCAGCATCGCGATTATTTTTTAGCATCTAAATTTGTAACATGAATTCAAACAGTAAACTTCTAAAATATTATTATATGGCATCAAAAAAATATTAAATTAGCTTCTAATTTATTAACTCAGCACGTTTAAATTGTAACTCATGCCACATTAACTGAGCATCAAAATTTAATTAAAATTGTCATCAAATATTATATTATAGCCACAAATAGTATGTATAAACTCCTGTCGTGTCATCGAAAGGCTTAAATATAGAAGTTCAGAGTACTTAATGACCTAAATATTGAAGTTCACAGTATCGAATGTCCTAAAGATCGATTTTATTTACATGTTGTGCTACAAAAGTTATCGACAGAAACGCTTCAGAACTTCATTTTTATCGGAAAACTAGACAATAAATTGTGAAAACATTTCTGCAAGCAACTCGGCTCGCGCGCGTTTGGTCACAGTAAAACCTAACCTAACCTATTTCCCTCAGTTTACAATAACGAATCATACAGTCTGCCTGTGACTAGTCAATTAGACAATGGTAAAAACATTTCTGTAACTAATAGGTATTTTTAACGTAATAATCTAAAAAATAAAATATTGTTGGCTCAAAGTCACGCCATCAGCCAGTAGCCGTGCGGTTAGCGTCCGGTCGACGTGCGGCAACCGACAGAAGTTCATAAAACGAGGCGAGCGGCGGTGCAACGGTCACTTTTTGCTTGGACGGCGCTCGGAAAGGACTTGCTACCCGACTATTATTGCTTCGCTAATTTTGGTTTATGTTTTTGCTCGTGTACTGATTATTCCATTTGTTAGTGCTATTTCTATTTGATTATTGTTTAAAATGTTTGTCTTGATATTTTTGTAAAAGTGTAATTCAAAAGATATTAAACATTGTTTATTTTGTTCACGTATTTCACTTCTGATTCCTAATATCAGAAGTGGGATAGTGGATTCTTTTCGCCCACAAGTTAAAAACTAGTTTTCAGGCTTTTAATTTTAGATAAAAGCGGGTAGTAGTTAGCAATAGATAGATCGAGTTGTTCGCGTTCAAAAACTAGTGCCTTGCGTTCTAAGCGATCTCGTAGCCACCATAAGTGGAGTGGAAGGTCACGTATAGCAAGTTTCGGGATCCGATCGCCGTTCCAAGCGCGAACGAGATCGTCGTAGGAGCCGCGTGAGGACGCGAAGTCCTGTGTAACCGCTCTCGCGGTTGAGGCGACGCTCCGGACAGGATTGGTTTACTTTCGTTCCTGATACAAGTAAGATCGAACCATTTTAATATTTCGTTGGTTTAGTAGTCGTAAGCGCGACTATGAGCATGAAGGTTCTGGGTTCGATTCCCGGGTCGGGCAAAGTGTTATTTTCTGGATTTGTGCCCTGTTGGTGACAATGGGCTCACCCCTATTACATGGTTAAGCTTATGTCTTAACATAACTGGCGAAATGTGGGTATACTGGGTACCTCTGCCTAACCCTTCGGGGATTGCAGGCGTGATGTTATGTGTGTGTTTATAAGGTCACTGGGGTGATTGGCAATGCCTCGGACGCATTGGTGGTTATTTACATGGTGGTGCTAATACGTCGCTTAACGATTGGTTGACCAATAACAGCACGTGGACTCATTTTAAACACGAATCATTGTGTCCGCGTGAAGTCGATATGGTCACTGTGCTATAATGACGTTACGAGTACAAGTATCTGTATGACCTACAATAGCTTTTTTTTAAGTCGGGTACTTGTGTATGTGAGTTTAAATATTTGTGAAGGTACCCACGATACAGGAGAAATTCCTGGTGTGAGGCAACGTTGTGATTTGTGATATCTGATGCTCAAATAAAAGCCGCAATTATGAACAAAACAAAATACAGTCAAAAGTCTTGTTTTCCGTATATTTGAAACCAAAAAGTGCAGTTGTTGGCACATCAAACTCGAATAATCATGGTATGCGTAAATGCAAACCCCTACGCAATATGATTAGTTGACTTGTTTTCGTGTGAAGACGTAGGCCGTATACAGGTGCACTGTAAAGTCTGATAAGTTTTGCTTTATTATAGAAGTTGCTTTATAATACACATGATAAGCTAAGAAAGATGCCAATGAGTTACGTATCAGTTGATGTTTATAAGGATTTTGATGAAGTAAAGTTGTGGTTGCAAGTCAAGAGATTCTATCGGCTGTATTGTGTTAGACAGTACCAGTAATTATTGTGTAGTCGTAGTCCGATTAAAATTGAAGGTTTTTGAGGAAACTCGAGTAGACAGTGGGTGTGTTTGTTGTATGTTGTGCGTTGTGCGTTTAGCTCTGGTTGAGGTCAGGGTCTGGATAGACCGTAGTGTTAAGTCAAATAGTGATACACACGGGAGATAGACTTGTTTACTAGTCAGTTAGAGATCTGTGGTTTTACTCGATGATTTTTGTGAACCTGGCATTTTTTTGACGCAATAATGTTTTTAAGATTGATTTAAACGACAATGGTACATGACCCAGGGTGGTTGATTGTTGTATTTTCGATAATTTCCAGTTTAGCCGCGTTTGATTTTATCAACGAGAGTAGGACCTAATGGATGTTTGGTCAGGTTCTGTCGTAGATTTGTCTCTTTGCATAGTAACCATTACTTATGAACGTGTGGTTTGGTCAAGCGCGTGACCTCAGCTGCGTATGTGAAAGTCTGTGTGATACGCTAACAATGTGTCTATGTCAACAGCCACTGAGGGGTATGCAAACTTGGAGCCTATGCCTACAGTGTGTGTGGAAGTCGACATCTGAGGGGTATGCAAACTTGGAGCCTATGCCTACAGTGTGTGTGGAAGTCGACATCTGAGGGGTATGCAAACTTGGAGCCTATGCCTACAGTGTGTGTGGAAGTCGACATCTGAGGGGTATGCAAACTTGGAGCCTATGCCTACAGTGTGTGTGGAAGTCGACATCTGAGGGGTATGCAAACTTGGAGCCTATGCCTACAGTGTTGTGGAAGAAGTCTGTGTGATATGTTAACAATGTGCTTATAATACATCCCTATGTGCCTATTGGTATTCTTGTCTGACAAGTTTTGTTTGGTGAATGTTTCTTTGAATTTGATTCTCGACTTGAATGTTCCTTAATGAATGAGATTACTCTCTTGTTGTACTACTCGGTTAGAGAGCCTTGGTGTTAAAGGTTTTACTCGATGATTTCAGCAGTTTTTGTTGCAATAGAATTTTTAAGGTTGGTGTGAAGGACTATGGTATATGACTCAAGGTAGTTGAGTGTTGTATTTTCGATAATTTCCAGTACATTTGATTTAATTAATGAGAGTCGAATTTGGTGCCACCCAATGGAACTAAAGTTTGGTCAGGAGTGATCGAGCGGAACAAAATTCTTATGTAAATTTGTTTGTTTGCAGAGTAACCATTACACAAGGATGGACACAACGCAACGCTGCTTGGCCTTAACAGTGGTTGCCAGGGCTTTGCCACAATGACACCGTGAACGTGCACGTCACTGCAGGGTGCCAGCGCGTCTTACTGGCGTTGCTGAGCGCGTCGCTGCAAGGCGACTGCGCGCCCTACTGGCGTTGCCGAGCGCGCCTTCTGGCGTTGCTGAGCGCGTCGCTGCAAGGCGACTGCGCGCCCTACTGGCGTTGCCGAGCGCGCCTTCTGCCGTTGCCGAGCGCCTCGCTGCAGGCCGAGCGCCTCGCTGAAGCCCAGTGCCTCGCTGCAGGCCGAGTGCGTCGCTGCAGGCCGACTGCGCGCCCTACTGGCGTGTACAGCGCGTGGCTCCGGGCTGCCAGCGCGCTATACTGTCGTGTTAAGCGCGTCGCTCCAGGCTGCCAGCGCGCTACTGACGTGTTAAGCGCGTCACTCCACGGTGCCAGCGCGCCCCACAGGCGCAGTTGTGTGCGGCACTCCACGGTGCCAGCGCGCCCCACAGGCGCAGTTGTGTGCGGAACTCCACGGTGCCAGCGCGCCCCACAGGCGCAGTTGTGTGCGGCACTCCACGGTGCCAGCGCGCCCTACAGGCGCAGTTGTGCGTGGCACTCCACTGTGCCAGCGCGCCCCACAGGCGTAGTTGTGCGTGGCACTCCCCCGTGCCAGCACGCCCCACTGGCGTTGTGAGACACGCTATCAAGGAGACAGCGAAGACTCAGCCGCCTTGTTGGAAGCTGACGAGGACGTCAGAGCGTCAGGAGAGGCCGTGTTGGCTCAAAGTCACGCCATCAGCCAGTAGCCGTGCGGTTAGCGTCCGGTCGACGTGCGGCAACCGACAGAAGTTCATAAAACGAGGCGAGCGGCGGTGCAACGGTCACTTTTTGCTTGGACGGCGCTCGGAAAGGACTTGCTACCCGACTATTATTGCTTCGCTAATTTTGGTTTATGTTTTTGCTCGTGTACTGATTATTCCATTTGTTAGTGCTATTTCTATTTGATTATTGTTTAAAATGTTTGTCTTGATATTTTTGTAAAAGTGTAATTCAAAAGATATTAAACATTGTTTATTTTGTTCACGTATTTCACTTCTGATTCCTAATAATATAATAATCTAAAGTGTATCAAAAGTTGACATTTCTGATTAATATGCTTTAAGCAAAAGATTCCGCAAACATTTATTTCAAAGTTCAAGCGATTTATCAACTGGATAATACCTACCTATAATATAAAAATAACTTTAACCTTGTGATTTAGCTAAACGTTATTTATTACTTATTCAAAGTCCTTTTATACTATACTATACTCATGTGTGTGTGATGAGTGATCAAAATCATCATGAGAATCAAAACTGTGTGGGTTAAAAAAAAAACTGTTCTTGTCCTGGACCATAGCAAAGTTTCAACTTTATCCTCAGCTTTTTTTGGAATAAGAGTTTTTAATGTTATAATTACTTTATTTTAAGTATCTTCATTGCATTGACTAGTATGAGTGTATTTTTTTTATTTGAATCTATATATAACTTTTTTGACATTTTTATTTACTTACATATTAGTTAATATTTTTTTGGAATCGTAGCAAATGTGACCCTCCCCCCCCCCCCCTGGTGACAACTGAGAAACAGACTTCCCATTTGTCCCCTCTAGTCAGTTTTCAAAGGGAACAGTCGGCACAAATTGTCACCCCGGTCACCCCGGTGACAACTGGGAAGACAATTCCCAGCTTTCACCCCGGAGGACAGTAGTTACTTAATTTTTGATGCACAGAATGCTTGGTTGACGACTTCGTGAAGGGTTCGTTATCACCTTTTATAGTGTGTTATTACATTTAATTTTTAGGTCCGTGAAGCCTGAGAGCACATTATAGTTTTGCTGTAAGGTCAATTTCAAGGTCATATTTTGTTTTTATCGATGCATTCAACTTCTTGTTTGACCAGCTAATGATCAAGTAATTGAGCATTGTGATACACAAAAAGTTACCTTTATTCAAGTTATGAACTAATTGGTTTAATTTCACGTGTGTCTTAGACAATGGCAAACAAGACTTATGCACGGTAATAATATCATACAGTAGTTCGACTTCATACAAACGGACGAAGCGCGAGCTATGCCTACGCGCCTCGATTAAGGGACGCGCCTGGGATGCAGACAGTCGCGACTGTGCCGCAGTGACGAGCGGACGGTATGTTGTTTTTTAACAATAAATGCGCGATGTTTTCTCTAAAAATAAGACAAGTACATTTAATTTACATTTTTTGTGTTGTTTTTGGTTTTATGAATTCGTTAATAACGTATCCAGAGATAACTTTCTTTTAATTACCTGGAAACTTTGAAAGATAAGACTATAACATAATTTCACTTACTAGTAGGTAGGCTTATAATGTGTGTCTTTTTAATAGATAAGTATTTCTTTACGTGTCCCGAAAAAAAACATGGTTTTTTAATTAAATCTATCAATCAAAAAACAACACGCATGTTTATTGAACACTTTCTATTCAATTCACAAAGTATTTTATTTGTTTTAAAAAGTATATTTACGATCACAAAACTAAATGGAAACACAAAATAAGCACATGTAATTAAAATACTGGAGGCGGGCAGCCCTTACGCATGTTTACGTACCGCGCGGCTGTACGCATTTATTTCAAGGACACGGCCGAGTCACACTACTGTACATATTTATACTGTGACTTATGTCACATGTTGGGGTTACTGATTTTAAAATAAATGTATTGTTTAAATGATCATGCGTATCGTATCGTTGTTACTAACTATAACAACGATCGTTTAATAGGGATGTTTACTGACTTAAAAAAATATGATTCTAATTTATGAGTCCGTCTGTTAGATTATCGAAAATTTTTATCAAATCAATAAAAAAATAATTATGAAGATAAAACGCGCCAAAGATTTGAGTGGGGTGTTGTGACGTCACTCACCGGTGAGAAATGTCATAGGTACTAATGTCTTAGAAAAACAACGTCACACGAGTTTCCAAAGCACTATAATATGGTCGTCATTGTTTGTTTGTTTTCAGTGAAAAAAAGAAAAAATACGTGTCCAGTATTTTTTGGGAAATCCATCTGACGGACTAATTAGTTTTTTTTTTGTTAACTACCCTATTAATCATCTTTATGAACGAACTAGCCTATTGCAGTAACTAACAAAAATATAAGGTTCACTTTTTGAATCGGTTTTTGTTGCCAATTTCATGGGTTTTAATTTATTCCACAGAATCCTAATTATTTTTCTAAACTAAAAGTACAACAGTTAGATCTTATAACATCCACCATCTGCCAATAATAGTCTCGTCAAAATCAGTCAGGCAGTTTCGGAGATTAGCCGGAACAAACAGGCCGACAGACAGACAAAAATCGAAAAGATATGTTTTTGTTGTAAGTGTCGTATAGTTCATTAAATAGCTGTTATTTTTACAAACAGACACTTTAATTTTATTTATTGAAATAGATAATCCTTTTCTTTGAAGAATGAATTCCCTATGTACCTTATTGATAAATTATCTCTCTTGATTGTACATTACTACAATCCATGTACAACAACATTACCTTTTTAATGACCAAGACTCCGTTTATTACAAACAATTACACTAAGCAATGAATTTGAATTTGAATTTGAATTACCAACTTTGTGGAAACCAGCATTATCTTAATAGGTCATTTTTGCGGTGCCAAGATAATGAATGGAAATTGTTTATAAAATTAGTTGGTGAAAGCTGCTTTATCAAGCATCGGGCGGTCACGACTGGGGTAACCATTTCAAAAATTCCTCACCTTTCGTGAGGAATTTTTGAAAAGAAGACTACTTCTTTCGATATACATTAAACTTATTCAGTAATATGCTGCCGTCGTAAGAAAAAGGGGCACAACTAACATTTTGACAAAAAATGAGTTATATACATATTTGGAATCAGAAAAAAAAGGCGCATCTGCTCAATTTTTCGTAGAATTTTCTCATCAAGGAATTCGGAGATACAGTAGGCTCAAAAGGCACAAATTACACTAATATTCATGTTTTATAGAACGAAAAGGCACATTTATTCACCATTATATTGAAAAGGCACAAATACGTAGATGTGACTATTACTTCATACAGGTTTTAACTAAAATCTACTTTGAAAAGGCACACTTAACATAAAGAACCAACATAACATAAAGAAAAGGCTCAAATGCCCAGATGTGCCCTGTCTACTTAATTAATGATCCATGCATGTCTCAATTAATTTACGTATAAAAGGCACAAATAACCAGTTGTGCCTTTTCTTTAAATTATTTAGGATTAGGGGTTAGGCAAAAAAGTCAGGGTTTGATTGAAACGCGCCAGTTGTGCCTGCGACGTCGAAGTGACTCTACGCTTGTCCTTATGGCTATTGATGCTATTGAGTTCCTCAGGGGTCTGTTCTCTCCGCGACACTTTTCCTGCTGCACATCAATGACCTCCTTGTTCCTGGCATTGTTGGGTACACAGATGACAGCACTGTCCTGGAGAGTTATACAACCAGCGCAAAAGCGATGAAGTACGTTCATTGAGAGAGGCCATGGTAGAGCGAACGAATTCAGCCTTAAGTCTTGTCTCCAAGTGGGGTAACGAGAATCTGGTTGATTTCAACGCCACCTAAACGCAATTGTGTCTATTCACCGCCAAAAGGAGTCCGTTTAATCTGGCCCCTACTTTCCGGAGTATGTCTGTACAAGTTACCGACAGTCTCGAGCTTCTTCAGCTGAACTTCGGCGCCTACATTGAGTCGAAAGCTCAAACTGCGGCAAAAAAGCTGGGTATCCTAAATAAGGTTGAGCGGTACTTCAACACAGCTTTCAGTATTACATAAAGCTCAAGTCCGGTATGCATGGAGTATTGCTGTCCCCTTTGGGATGGCTCAGCTAAATACCAACTTGCCACACTTGACTCTGTAGAGCGCAGAGCCAGGAGGCTAATTGGCAACGATAAGCTGTTTGCCAAGCTACATAGCCCCGCCGCAAAGTTGCATGTCTATCGGTCTTCTACAGACTGTACTTCGGAGAGTGTGCGCAGGAGCTTCCACCATCCTTCTTCCATCGGGAGACTAGACGTACTGCAAGTTATCACCCATTCCTTGTCGATGTTCCACACATTCGAACAAAGCACTTTGCTAATTCTTTTATTAAGCGCATGCGACCTGTGTGTTCCACCTGCGTCGGTTTTCCCAAGTTCATATAACCCCAATCTATTGTCGCGAGTAAACAAGCTTCTTCTGGGTGAGCTCGTTCCATCGTCGACCTCATCTCTGCCCTTAGGGCAAGACAAAATAATAAAAAAATAAAAAATAATACGGGGACTTATAAGCTATTTCCTGTAAACGAACAATATTATAGTTAGAATAAGCTCTAATAGAGTAGCTTAATAAAGGATATGTTTTTTTATATAGTTTATTAATCTTTCTTCACATGATTATTTGTTTTTTTTTTTTATAGAAAACCTTAAGTCAATTTACATTATAAAGGCGCAATTAGACAAAATGTGCCCATTATTTTAGACTCAATAACCAATTTGCTGCAATATTAAAAAGAAAGGTCACATTTGGTTATTTATGCCTTTTCTTTGTAGTAAGTGGTATTTTTCAAGTATTTTTTTTTTTAAGTTGAAAGGAATAATTTGAATTTATTTAATAACTACTTATAAATAAAAACTAAAAAGTAAAAAAAAAAATAGTACTAACCTTCACTCATATATCATCAGTATTTTTTTTTCTTTTAAGCAATACATTTCCACACTATGAAGCAGAATATGGTAAAAACTTTAATCCCAATTATCTCAATTTTATCAAAATGCTAGTTGTGCCCCTCTCCCGTACGACGGCAGTATGGAAAACGGGATATTTATCATTATTTAGTATTTGTTTCTAGTTCACGATGTTTCGACGCAAACTAAAGTTATTGCTGGTGGTCTTGGTACACGTCACTCGGTACGTAAAAAATAAATAAGTGTAATGCCACCTGTAATGGCTTAGTTTATACAAAAACTTTTTTTGTTTAAAAAGTACTTCTTTATTCGAAAACACTATGGGCATATAGCAAAGTCCAGGTTAAATAAATGTCTTTATTCTATAACCGAAATGGTGACAAATGATGGTACATAGTTTTTTAGTATTAGTAATTTTATTATACCTTTTTGTACCTACCTATATTAATGATATTACCTCGTATCATTTACCTATGACATTTCCATTCAAGCCATTATTAGATTTTTTGCATTTTTAAGACTCGATTTATAATAAGTTGACAATATTATTTATCTAATAACTATTTGCATTCCATTGACATAATATTAATCATAATTATGTAACTGATTTTACTTTTAGTATAATTTACTGTTTTATGTCCAAAATTTATTATTTTTAGCTGTAATCAATACATTATAATGTAATTAAAGCACAATGCAAATTATTAGGTATATGAATAAATAAATAAAGGCCATAATGTTGTATATGTCCGGACAAATCCAGATTAGATAGTAACCCTAGTTACGACGCAATCAAAGTTCGGCACTTCCACCATCTTATCCTAGTCATTGCTGTAAATTGCGGTACTTACTGTTATTGCTGGGATACTTTGTTATTTATTTATTTATTTATACAAGGTAGCTTCACAGCTTACAGGAAAATAACTTAAAATAAAACAAAACAATACGCCAATTACGAAGTACACAATAAAAAAAACTAATATAAGGTAGTCGAGAGTGACTAAAAAATATGTGTGTGCATGTATGCGTGTGAGTGTTTGTGCTGTGTTGGTGTCTGTGAATGTGTGTGATGATATTGTGTATGTGTGAATATGACTAACTGGGTCTGGCACTAGCGATGGAACTGTGAACTTTGCTGTGAACACGCGTTTGCTCCAAGATTGCAATAATCTCTTTTTTAAGACGGTTCCGTGTGGTATTGAAAGGATCGAGTGAAGAGAACTTGTCATTATATAATGCAGGTAGACGCAAAAAGGGCGACATTTTTAAATAATTGGTGGAGGCCGAAGGGACTGTTAACAGGGAGGTATGTCTGGTACGCCTGAGTGGAACGTTAAAGTGAATTATGCCGAGCAGTTGTGGGCAGTCAAATTTATTGTTAAGTAGGTCATACAATAACACCATGTCATTTATTTGCCGTCTTTCTTCCAGAGTATTTATGTTGTGGTGTCGACAGGAGTCCGGGTAATTAAAGATGTCAATTTTCGTTTTATTATTTAAATGTTTAATAAATTTACGTTGTATGGATTCGATTATGTCAATATATTTCTTATAAAAAGGTCTCCAAATAACACTTGCGGATTCTAGTACGCTTCTTACTTAACAGTAGTATAAAGTTTTTAGACATACTGGGCTGTTAAACTGCTGGCTGTTACGTATAATAAACCCTAGGGACTTGTATGCTTTACTGGTGATGTGATCAATATGTGCCTCGAATGTGAATTTTTCGTCCAGAATCACACCCAAGTCCCGGACCTGTGATACTCGCGGAACAATATCGTCACTGATGCTGTAATTGTGAATAATATTGTTGCGCTTTCTAGAAAATGTTATTATTTGGCATTTCTTAGTGTTAACCTTAATATTGTTTAAAGCAAATTACAAAGTCTATCTAAGTCAGATTGGATCAATTGACAGTCATTGGGGTTCTTAATTTTCATGAATATTTTTTTGTCGTTGGCATAGAGAAGATGTTCAGAGTGAAGAAAACATTGTGTTATGTCAAATAAATAAATATTATAAAATAAGGGGGATAAAAGTGAGCCCTGGGGCACACCGGAAGTAACGTCCACATAATTAGATCTGTAACTACCGATAACTACAGCTTGTCTCCTATTTCTCAGGTAAGACTCAATCCATCCTATCAAGTTTCCCTTAATACCTACGGCTTTTGGTTTCTCGATCAGAATGCAATAATCTACCCGGTCAAACGCTTTCTCGAAATCTGTGTAAATTACGTCCACTTGGGCACCGTCGTTCATACCAGTAACAACATAGTTGGTAAGTTCAAGCAGGTTGGTATTGACTGTGCGAGATTTTACGAAACCGTGTTGGGTAGTGGAAATACAATGTTTAGTTGCCGCGTAGATGTGATCGTATATAATTTTCTCTAGCATCTTCCCAAAGTTGTTCAGAAGCGACACACCTCTGTAATTAGTTACATCTTGCTTGGAACCTTTTTTGTGGATCGGAACTATTTAGTTATTGTATTTAGTTATAGAAACCTTTTCATAAATGGAACAAAAAATAAAATGGGTGTCAAACTCACGGACTGCATCAGAAACACTATACTTCGCTCGAAAACCCAAATAGCCGATGCTGGCAATACAGCTTCTGGGTTGAAATGGAACTGGGCTGGTCACATCTGCCGCATGTCGGAGGAGCAATGGGCAAAAATTACCACTCAGTGGACACCAACCAGCAGGAAACGACAACGCGGCAGGCCCAGAAGGAGATGGCGGGATGAGCTGGATTCCTTGGAGTGGAAGGAGGGAAGGGAGGCCTTTGCCCTGCAGTGGGACAGTACAGGCTGATAATAATAATGCAATAACGTGTAGGTATAATCACGAACACTAATAAGTATCATCATCCACAGCCTGAATTCACCCACTACTGGCAGGCATCTCTTTTCTTGGGCCATTCTCCACGGTCCTGTGCCAGTTCTATCCAGGCTTCTCCCCCGAAGGCAAGTATGCTGTCTGCCCATCTCGCCGCCAGACGACCCACACGTCTCTTTACTAACATGTATGTACACTTTTTTTTTTTTTGGTGGGTGGAAAATCATCGAATAACCCCCCCACCCGTTCTTGGGCAGAGCGAAGGGAGTGTCAGACTTCTACTGACTAAAAACCAAACCCATGTTCCTTCTTCGCCCTTGTGTCGGAGCCGCGTTATCCTTTCGATAATCCACAGCCCCGACGGGATGTATCAGATGTATGTATACTTAACAAATAAAAGCGATTTCCCCGTGAAATGATGATTACTACTTTGAGACAAGACCTATTTCGGAATACGGCTTTCAAAATACGATGTTCGTGATATCGTACAACGTTAATCAATACCGAAAGTAAGAGAAAATCAAGTTGCTGCGTGTAATGGCGTGTATACATATACCTATATTAGTGCTCGTGACTGTACTCTATTTGTTTTGTGTAACAGAGATCTGTATGTAGAACCTTGAATTTAGTAGTAGTTGTTACTTATGGCCTAATGTGCATAATAAAAAGGTACCTGCTTAAAAAATATTAAATCATTTATTAATAAGTTTTTGTTTTTCGATGAAGCGATATTACAGTTATTAATAAATTGTTATAATTATAAACCTTCAAAATGTAAGTTACTACTTTAACAAAATTAGGTACATTTACATGTCTGCTGCCTAAGATAAAAGAAACAAGTCTTGTAGTACCGAAAATTTCCTCCGTCCAAAAGTAGGTCGCTACTTTATTCCATAAAGATAACAGAAACTTATTTAAAATCTCATCAATGTAATTTTTGTCAAGGGTCTAATATATTTCTTGTAAAACGTGAATACTTTTAAGGCTCGTCCTTTATTCCTTACATTCAATAAAGTTTAAGCTTTATTCAAATTTTATTGCCGTTCTTAGATTTTCGCCATTTCATTAACATTTAGATTTTAAAGTCACTTTACTGAGCCTATAAAAGACCATTACCATAAGTCCAGAATCATGAATTTAAGACAGGTCTGTACAATGTTTAATTATTGAAACGATAGCTTTTGTTTCAGAAACAGAAAGTGAATTAAACTCTGATCTTCAAGACCATTGTTAATTCTTTTATTTTTAGGGTCCGTAATTTTGGGTTTTTGTCAAGAATAATTCAGTCTTTTCTTGACACTCGAGAAGAAAGTTAAACACAACATTCGAGTTCAGTGTCTGTATTTTTTTTTCAAGATGAAGCACAATTAAAAATAAATAAATTCTGTAAACATGTAAACTATACAATAATGAAACTTTTAAAAAACAACTTCATTAATTTATGAGATGCAAAGTAGTTGCATGATTAATGCGTAGCGCCGCATTACTTATACTATAAGTAATGCGGCGCTATGAATACTATAAGTCTTATAGTATTCATAGTTTACTAATTTAATATTCATAACGTGCTAACAAAACTTAGGTTTTATGAGATTAGAAGTGTTATAATTAATAGGTCTGAGTTGTTTATATAAAATATTTCAGCCTACTTTAGCAATTTATCTATGTTACTGACGTGGTCACTAACAGTATCGTTAACAATTTTAGTGATACTCTTAGAAGGATGAACATTATTACTTTAATTATTTATCCACTCGTGCATTTTTGTAATATGTCATCCATATCCAACACTCTACCGCGGGGGTACGTGCCACAGCAGCTTAACCATAAAGTTCGGTAATGCGAGGCATGGTTGAATGAATATGTCAGGGAGGCGAATTGTGAAATTATCCATGGAAATTATCAAAAAGTTACATCTATGGCTATGCGCCACAAGAACCACACACAGCACCCTTCTTTATTTAAAGCAGTAAAGTAAAGAAGTATTATAATCTTGAAACATTTTTTTTTTCACGTGCCGTAAGTAGTAGCTGTAGCTGTACTCAAACCAAAAAGACGGTAGATTTTTTTAGGTAGCAGCAAAAAAAAAAAAAACTGGGACTATTTGTTTTATCACAAAATTATACAGCACAAAGTTCTCATTTGTGCTGAATAGTTTTGTGATAAAAGAAACAAAAGAAACACAGTGTCATAAAAGAAAGAATACACCGTTAAAAAATAACCCGTAACGGAATAAACAAATAGGACTCAAACTCCAAAAATGCTAACTATTTTTAATGTTGTCGAGATAAGCTTTAAAGTTGTCCCACCGCATTTGAAATGAGGGTAGAAAAACAAAAAGCGTTCAGCGACCGCGGACCCAGGGCACATACAAATTCAATAGGGGCGGAAAACTATGTAATTTTCTAAGTGAACATAGCGGCAACGTGCTTACCGAGCTCTACCAAGCTTTATTAAATTTAGACTGAACAGAAATTCTGGGAAGACTCTTCAGAGAGCCTACTGTCAGCGATTAGCGGTTGCTGATGGTGGCAAACTGTGATGGTAATGGTTTATGAAATCGTTGTATGACTTCATCATCATAAAATCACGCCTGTAATCCCTGAAATGTTAGGCAGAGGTGTACACAATACTATTAGTATACCCATGTAACGGGGGGAGAGCTTATTATCATTAACCGGGCATAAATCTAGACTCCGTGGCTACTATTGAAAAATTCTTAACGGGAAAACTCAATAGCACTTTCCCCGACCCGGGACCACATGCTCGTTTCCTGACACTGGGACATTGAACACACTGAAAAGGGAGCCCTATTGCGATTTCTATCCACGAATGAACAACGCTCTGTACATGTAATGGTGAGAACAAGTTAAAACACCGCTTGAAAAATGATGATTATCGGCTCGAAAGTCAACAATACTTTTACAGGAAACCCAACTTCAGTCGCACACACAACTACAACAGTAACTATAACACCCTTTTATGAAAACATTATAGCTACGTGTTCCCCTGTAATAGCGATAAGTGTGTGTAAACGACGGGGTTTAATAGTGGGCTGTGTTTTTTATGTTAGCAGTTGTGAACATTACATGGGAGCCTGCATATTGTGCCCGAGTGAGACGTTAGCCAAATGAATTGTTTGTTTGTGTACATTTATTTAGCATGTTAGTGGTCGCAGCGTATTGCAGTCAATTTTTACGTTGAGGCCCACTGGAAGTCTATAGTTAGTCCCACCTGTGGTTTTGTGCAGTTTCCTGAATTAAATCTGTGCCACATTCACGTGCTACGTGAAGATATAAATCACGATCACTAATAATTATGTACCTATACACGTTGCAACTCTACATTGATTTTATCTATGAAGATCTCCAGAAAGAACAGCTAAGTTCATGTTTGACTTGATGTGTGACGATGGACGAACACAAAGAAGTATGTAAGCGCTACTACAGCGTAAAAAGTTCCAAGTTTAATGTAAGTACGTATGCATCATTGGGCTTAGTCTTGGTCTTAAAATTAATATAAGCTGAAGCTAATTTGTCATTTAACGGGATGGTTGGCGAAGTAGCTGATCGACTGGCGTTGAATGTCAAGGATTTCAACGGAACGAATATTTGTATGGCCTACATGTAGTTGTTCCGGGTGTGGCTGTTTCTGTCTGTGAGTTTAAACGATTGTGAACGCACCCACAACACAGAAGAAATTCCTAGTGTGAACTTTTTCATTAATCATCCTCTATTAATCAATTTTACGACTACCTTCATTACGGACTATGAAGCCACAGTACTTAAAAAAAACGTGGAAACCTGTTTCTTTTGTTGTCACCCTCGCTCACACAATCGCTGTCACTACAACCCCATCCCAAGTTAAACAGATGTATGTACGTATCTATTAGGGAAGTATTACCTTGGCAACATGACGGTAATACGTTTGGTGACGTTTTCATTTAAGAAATAAATAGCCGTGGTACGTGGGACGCATACCACTCGGCTATGTGTCTTGTGGAGGCGTGAGGCGAGAATTTCGAGTGACGGACGTGCCTGTGGTTGACAGAATTGGTTAGTGTTGAGTTTCATTACAAAGGGTTATTTTTTATAAGTTTTGCAGAAAATTCGCTTTTTAGTTGAACTTGTTTTGACTTTATTATGTTGTTCTTAACTGTATGATTATGAGTAGTTTTATACTCAAATCAAAAAGAATCAAAATCATCATCAACATCATCAACAGCATAAATAGTCCGGTCAATTTAGACATAAAAGTAGTGGTCAAATAACAATAATTCCCACAGAGCCAAATATTGGTGGAGAGCTGGGGTATACCATTACAAACAAAGTCTTAAAAGTCCCCATCGATCCTATGTGTGCTACAAAAGTTATTCGGGGTCAAAGGTCAAAATTTGGGATTTTTTGATTTTTTCTCGAAAACAGTAAGTTTTATCAAAAAAAACCTCAACCCAAAGTTGTAGATCTTAAAATTCTCTACAAAAATGCCATTAATTATCATTTTCTAAGAGTTACCATTCCTGAGATATCGCGATTCTAAGAGCCTTTATATAAAAGCAAAAGGTAACTCACTCCTCACGAAATCTCGAAAACCGCTGGACGTATAAATATGATTTTTGGCAAGGAGGTAGTTTATAGTTAGTAGACGTCCGCTAAGAACGGATTTTGCGATAGGGCCGGATTAGGGTGGTCTAAGGGCCCTCGCAAGTTTGTATGAATCAGAACTTGCAAAAGCTCATAGACCACCCTAATCCAGCCCTGTCAGAAAATTTATGTATAGCAGACGTCTACTAACTATAAACTACGTCTCTGCCAAAAATCAAGATTGTAGCACAAAAAATGAAGGACTTTCATACAAACTTGCGAGGGCCCTAAGATCACCCTAATACGGCCCTGTCGCAAAATCCGTTCTTAGCGGACGTTTACTAACTATAAACTACCTCCTGTCGGTTTTCGAGATCTCGTGAGGAGTGAGTGAGTTACCTTTCGCTTTTATACATAACTAGCGACCCGCCCGGCTTCGCACGGGTGCAAATGGATGTTATTATACATATAAACCTTCCTCTTGAATCACTCTATCTATTTAAAAAAAAACGCATCAAAATCCGTTGCGTAGTTTTAAAGATTTAAGCATACAAAGGGACATAGGGACAGAGAAAGCGACTTTATTTTATACTATGTAGTGAAGAATAATGTGACTGTTAGAATCGCGATATCTCAGGAATGGTAACTCTTAGAAAATAATAAGGTAGAACATTTTTGTAGAGAATTTTATGATCTACAACTTTGGGTTGAGATTTTTTTTGATAAAACTTACCGTTTTCGAGAAAAATTCAAAAATCCTCAAATTTTGACCTTTGACCCCGAATAACTTTTGTAGCACACATAGGATCGATGGGGTTTTTTAAGACTTTGTTTGTAATGGTATACCCCAGCTCTCCAACAATATTTGGCTCTGTGGGAATTATAGTTATTTCAAATGTCTATATTGACCGGACTAATAATGTTCCTACTGCTGGGAATCAGGTCTCCTCTCTAGGAGAGGGATGAGCTAATGGCAACTTACTGTTCGTAAGTCGGGGCAGCCACCACGGTGCTCAATCAAAATGTTCCCACAGAATTGAATGCAAGAAGAGTTGCCATTTGCAATACTAACAATTTTAAGATCCTTTTTTCCTCCTACATAACAGATAAGAGGCCTACTCCCGTTGCTATAAGGTCGTTTTTTTTAAATATTAAGTTTTAATTATTCTAAAAGTTAAATTACTGTTAGTTTCGTGTAGTCTGGTGCATTATTAAATGTGCCCATTCACCCTCATATTTAAACCACGCATAAATATTAACATGCTCACATAAGTTACTTCCTAACTTTAGAATATAATTTGTAACGTTGCGGTTATTCTGCTGGTAAAATAGTGAATGAAAACTTTATGTAAATTTGTTCAGCGCAGTGACATCCAAAAGTTTAAACATTTAAATTAACTCGTTGAAATATATTAGGCTTGGCTTTAGGTACGCGTTGTAACGCTGTGGTTGTATTGGAAATAGCTCTTTTGTTATTTGCACTTTGCCTGTGTACTTAAAATAACTCTGCTGAGGGTTTTTTATACGGGGTGTGTGTGTGAAATGGTAAAAAACGTAAGTTAAACAAATCGTAAGTCAATCAAAACTTGTTCTTATCGTGTGGGAGGTACGGTCTTACAACCCCACTCACCCTAGTGTCAGAGTTTCTAAACCACCTCAAAGGCCTCTGACATGGTTTGACGACCGCCGTTTGGCGGCCGGGACCACCGGCTTATACGTGCCTTCCGAAGCACGGAATCATCTTTTTATCAGACGATCAAGTGATTCAGGCCTGCAATGTCCTAACCAAACTGGAAAGAACCTTGCAAAGTATGCTTCCCATGGGAATCGAACCCACGACCACCAGGTCACAAGACAAACGCCTAAACCGCTCGACCACGGATGCAGTTAATCAAAACTATAAGGACACGGTGTAATTTCCATAGAAAAAAATGATTTATTTTTATTTTCTCGCAGAGGCAAATACGAAATTATTAAATTAATGAATGATACCTACATTTATTTCCAAGAATAAAAGGTAAGTAACATAAGTTCTTATCATGAAAATGTAACATAAGAAAAAAATTTGGTGGAGTAGAAGCAGTGTTGTAGCAGAATTGGAATAAGATTCTTCAACATTATTGTGTTTAAGCATTTTATTTTTTACCCGACTGTTAAAAATATCATTTCAAATCTCCACTTCACAACTCAAAAATAATTCCGAGCTAATTCGTGATTCTTACCTTAAATTAACTAATAAAACAAAAGGAATATTTATTTTAACGTCTCTTAACAACACCTGAGGAGCGAACCAAGTTTAATTACTTTTAAACTTTCTTTAATTAATTTAATGAATTTGCATAATGCGGTCCGGCAGCTTCCAACTGAGAAGATTAAGGTGACAACTTATTACTCAGTTTGTTATATAGATGCGAAATGTTATGTAATAAAAGAGTGATAACATGAAGCATAAGAAGTGGTGCGGGAAATCTAATATAAATAAAAAAGCACTTGGAAGGAATTGGGGAAAGCCTTTGCCCAGTAGGGGGAGAAACAGGTTAAAAAAAGTGTTATATTTCAGGCAGAACACCCACAATGATAGAATAAGAAATCATTAAAATATCATTAGAAATCAATAAACGTCATCGTAGTAACATGCCAGTAGGTACTTGGTGCCAGTGGTCGATGGAGTAAGGGCTTGACTTTATGGTTAGGCTTCGAAAATTAGGGCCGTCCAAAAGCGTGTTGGGGTGAAGATATCACCAAAATCGCGGGCAACAGATGGACGAGGGACGCACAGAACAGAAATAATGGCAGTAGAAAGGAGAGACCTATACCCAACAGTCAACGGTACTGGGCCGATTCGAAAGGACCACCCACAAAATGGCAAACTGCTCAACAACATTATCTGTTGATTAATACAGCAACAATATCTGGAAAAATTTAGAAAATTTACCGAAGGAAAACATTGTAAAGAAAGTCTCACATGGCAACCGCCAATATCCACGCTTTAGTCCTCTGCGAAAAAAAGGCAAATCTGAGTCCCTGCAGTAAAAAAAACACGAATTGGAAAGAAAACAAGCTTTCCACAAACATCTTGTCAAGTGCCTCAGTAAGCCAGTAACTCTGATTTCTCCGTAAACCAGTTTTACCTACTCAAAAGCTTTAAGAAAATGCCAGCTCAAGTTAAAACGTTTATGAATCGCAAAGTGACAAGAAGATTTATGATTCTATACTTTTTTTTTTGCAATTTTATCGCGCGTTGACGTAGATTGATGCATCCAAGCTCATAAGCGAGATGAATCTGTTTCATATTCATCTCGGCCTTATTTTTGACATCCCTTTATCTTTGCATATTCAATGACGTTGCAAGTGTGGGGTTGAATATTGAGATTTTGTACTGTTTTATGGAATAGGGAATTTTGGGCATTTGATTCGCGTATGTCTGGCTGTCACCTGTCACTGTCAATGTCAGTCTGTTCTCCTGTAAAAAGGTTTACCTAGTATTTGAAGTAGAAAATAATAACCACTTTTCACTGAGTGAATTATCCAATCTCGAAGATAGGTTTTTCGAAATTGTTATAACATTTCAGAGTTATTCGCTTAACAAATATTTCTGAAGTAGCATTCTTTAGATAAAAATTAAACTTGCAAAACACTTTACACAGAATAATCTTAAACACTCAAGTCTCAAGAGTTCGTTAAAAAGCTTAAAGCCAGATTTAACGTTTTAAAACGCAGCTTGTTTCGAGCGGGATTAAGTAAACACTAGCTAATGGAGCTCCCGAGCTAAGAGACTGGAGCGCCCTCTAACGAGTGACAATCAACATTAAATTATATCGTTCGCATTCGCATTCAAATTCGTGTCGCAGACTTGGATGAATGTGCGAATCATTAGGATAAGTGACGTCATCTACATTTGGAATGGATAGGTACGTTATTGTGTAAATGAACACATTTACATTTTGTATCGAATTCAGTCAATTGTAACTGAACTCTATTATTTTTTGTATTTTTTTCTTCTCCGACAGTGTTTTTGCACGTACGTGGGTGTTGGCGAAATTGAATTGAATGTCTCGCTATATTGCGTTCGAGAGATTAATTCAGTCACGTCCCCTTATCTCAAAAAAGGTGAAGTAACTTTTAAAGATTAATTTATTTGATTAGGACTGTAACAAGTGGTATTTAAAGTCAAGAGAATCACCATCTACCCACTGAAATTCCTCCCACGTTATTTGCTCTTTTTAGATTTTGTGAAGGTCTAATAAATAACTTAGTAATACGGCCCTCAGTAGGAGACCTTCCATGATCCACGAACACACTTATTTGTATAAAGGTTAAGCTTCTGACAAGGGTAGAATCCCTTTTTTTTTTTTTTTGGTGGGTGGAAAATCATCGAATAACCCCCCCCCCCCGCTCTTGGGCAGAGCGAAGGGGAGTGTCAGACTTCTACTGACTAAAAACCAAACCCATGTTCCTTCTTCTTCGCCCTTGTGTTGGAGCCGCGGTAACCTTTCGATATCCACAGCCCCGACGGGCGTCGGCCCTTGCGGGCCCCTCCGCACTCACCGTCCACAGGCCCGCGTCTACGGTGGCCGGAGGTCATCGCGTAACCCCCGACGCCCGGAGCGCCTTCCGCGGCGGCTGGGACGTTGAGAGGTTCTCTCCCTCTCTCGTTCCGCCACCTCCTTCGCCAGCATCACTGCTTCGCAGAAGGAGGTGACGGCGTCCCTTTCCTCCTCGCCCAGGACCATGGCTTGCACCAGGGCCGGGCGCGAGAGGTCGCCGCCGCCGATCGCCGCTACGAGAACACGGCGGGGCTCCGCCCAAGCAGGGCATACCTCCACAGTGTGCTCCACCGTGTCCTCCGGTCGATCTTCGCAATGGAAGCATCCGGGCGTTTCCTCCCGCCTGATTCGGTGCAGGTATCTCCCGAAACATCCGTGTCCGGTGAGGACCTGCGTCAGACGGAAGGTGAGGGCGCCGTGGCTCCTCTCTAGCCACTCCTCAAAGAGGGGACTTACCGCCACTATCGTGGCGTGCCCTGCGCTGGGTTGCGACAGTCGCTGTCTCCATGCCGCCATGAGATCGCACCGGAGGTCTGTCCGCCGCGCAGCAATGTGCCGCGGCAGCAGAGTGACCCCCCGGTGTAGCGCCTCCGCGCGCCACTCATGTAGGCGCGCGAGGACTATCGCCTCCAGATCCCACGGCGGCAATCCGGCAAGGAGATTCGCCGCCTCGCGGGAGATCGTGCGGTACCCGCGGACAAGCCTTACGGCCATGACCTTTTGGTGCGCGTTCAGGTAGTGGACGGCCCGCTTCCTCACGGCACGCGCCCACACCGGGGCCCCGTAAAGGGCCATGGACCGCACGATCCCCGCATACAGCCTACGGCAGGAGGCGTTTGGCCCCCCCAGACTGGGCAAGAGCCACCTAAAGGCAGCCGCGGCCCGCTCCAGTCTGGGAGCCAAACGTCGGAAGTGCTCCACGAAGTTCCACCAGCTGTCGAGGACGAGTCCGAGGTACTTTAAAGTACACTCGACGCCGATGGAAACCCCTCCCACCGATAGCTGGGATCCCGACGGTGGCACATTCCCACGCCCATAGAAGCACATGGCCTCGGACTTGTGAAGTGCCACCTCGAGACCCTGCTGCCGGATTCTCTCAACGACTATCGCAACCCCGCGTGTCATGTTCGCGGCCGAAGGGTAGCATCCCTTGGAACAACTTCTAGGAAATATTAGGCTACTTCTCGAAGTTTCAGACGTCTTTTAATCTCGGATATTACCTACCTTCAAGTCTAGTAAAATAATTACAGGTATCAGAGAGTTCGGAGAATTAGCCTCAGTTTGATTGTCTATTGTTTTTTTTCGCTGTTTGTTTCTGCTAAAGTATCCTTTTACACTGAATATTTTCATACCTAGAGATAACGTACACAAAAGTAGGTTTATAATCCTCGACGCTATAACATTCAAATTAATCACTCCCGTCTCAAAAATAGGATAGAATGTAATGAATATTTTAGATTTCTCGCCTTTTGAAGTCCGGTGAAATAGATCCTTCTGAATAAAATTAGCAATGTTAAAATTATACGTCCGCGTGAAAATATTATTTCCAACAGACACTTGAACATATTCATAAAATTACGCGTGTACCTAATTCCCGAATGTTTAGACTGAGGTGTCTCTAAATAGTATACACATTCCGCCAGTTTTGGATTGTATAGCTACCTATACATTACTAACAGTAGTTAATGGTTGATGTAAGGAACATTTCGACATTAATCCACATTCAACGCGAATTATAACATTCAATAACCATGTCAAACAGGTTTCAGTATCAGAAAGTTATACCTGCCGTATCATGGGCTCATATAATCGTGTTATAAATTGTTAATTTTAGCGCCCCCGCTTCAGAGGGTGTTCCTATCAACATGAATTATGAATATTCATGAAACAATTATAACTGGGAAGTAAGATTATGTGACTTACAATAAGCTGTTAATGTGGATTATCATTGTTGGGATTGTTAAGTGAAATCTGTTTGGAGTTTACGATCTGAGAATATACTGTGTACGCTTCTTAAAATTGGGTTATTCTGTGTTGTTATACCAATAACAGAGACTGAAACTGAATTTCTTTGTAATTTTTGGCGTACTCGGCATTTTGGCTAGACCAACAATTGCCGCGCCTTAATTTTTTAAGCCTATCGAAAAAAATGTTAAGAAATATAATGTAGTGCTCAGACAGTATACATTAATATGTATACTGTCTGAGCACTACATTATATTTCTTAACATTTTTTGAGGCTAATGCCTCGCACGTACATTACTGCACACTTACAGCTCGTGGCTTAATAATAACTTTGTTTTTGGGACAAGCCCGCCACAATATTCCCAAACCACTGTAACTCCTGTTAGCCAGAATCAACAGTGGCGACCACAAGAAAAGCGCCGAGACCATGAAGCACGACGAACTCCCAGAGAAACGATTTAACTGTCTTGGATCCCGCTGGGCATCTTAAACAAGGTTAAGCGGTAGGTACTTCAAGCCTGGACAGCTTTCAGTATTATATAAAGCTCAAGTCCGGTCTGGCATGGAGTATTGCTGTCACCTTTGGGATGGCTCAGCCAAATACCAGCTTGCCACACTTGACTCTGTAGAGCGCAGAGCCAGGAGGCTAATGGGTGACGAGAAGCTGGTTATCAAGCTACATAGCCTGGCCCACCGTCGCAAAGTCGCATGTCTGTCGGTCTTCTACAGACTGTACTTCGGAGAGTGTGCGCAAGAGCTCCACGAGCTGATCCCACCCATCTCCCTTCTTCCATCGGGAGACTAGACGTACTGCAGGGTATCACCGATACCTAGTCGACATTCCACACATTCGAACGAAGCGCTTTGCTGGGTCCTTTATTATGCGCACAGCCAAGGAGTGACGTTTAGTTCACGCGGGCGAAGCCGCTGGCAAAAGCTAGTAGTAAATAACTCTGGATGTAACCTGTACACTATCCAACATAATATTACATTCATTTATAGACTCTGTCATAGACTGTTGCACTTTTTCAGGGTGTCCTGAATTCTTGATGACACAATCAAACGTGTATTTAATCACACAAATAATAACAATATAATTATTATTATGTCTAGTTCCTGAACTAAAAAAATCTAAGTCAATGTTTTCTTGTATTTTAGTAAAAAAATAAGATGTTTCTGCCTCTGCTCTATCTTGGTGTGGCCATGAAATGAGGAGGGATCAAACGCATGTGACTAAAAAGGTGTTGGATATAGATGTTAATGGATGGAGAGGCCAAAGAAAAGATGGATGGATTGATTGAAGGGCAGGAAGATGACGACTGTCTCTGCTTACCCCCTTGGAAAAAAAGGCGTTATATATTATGTTTCTTTGTTACTGCCGGTTTTCCTTACCTCATTAGCTTCTTGCTAATGTTGTGTGACTTGCACAGATGGTAGTGACGTACGTAGTATGAACTCGCGTGCTTGTCTCTACTAATTACTGCCTATTAAGGCTTTGTAATGACACACTTTGATGCCATGTTTACTTATGTAAGCAGTCATTTCATGTGCATTTATCGCTTCTGTTGAAATAATTGAAGGTACAGAATTAAGTGAGTAAGTATACGTTACACAACGCAATAAACAAAGAATATTATAGTTAAATAAAAACCACCTTCTCGTATTCTTCTCAGCAAACCCTTTCATTTGATACACTTATCAAGGGAATGCATAATATAAATAACTAGTTTTTGCCCACGCCTTCACCCGCGTGGATTTCGAAAAATATCTCAACCAACTTTTATCCCCTATTTTTTTTAAGGGTAATTTCGAAAAAAAATATTCACTAAACCCTTCCTCGAGAACCACTCTATCCATTAGTGAAAACAGCATGAAAATCAGTGCAGTCGTTTTTGAGTTTATCGCGAACAGACAGAAGCGGCGGAGGACTTTGTTTTATAAATTATGTAGTGACTAGTCTGTCATCTTTGAGAACCCGCCGTATTGGATTTTAATTACGTCACTTACCTAGCCATGCATTGTCATCCAAACTAAACATTTAATAAGTAATTCAAGGATTTTTTTCATAGTTAGTTACAGGTGAAGCTAATAGAAGCGTGTTCACAGAGTAATATTTTATTCGGTATGGAGATCGGACTCAAGAACTCACGATCATCCGTCACCGATGTAATTCAATTATAGGCCCTGATTTCACAAACTGACAGACATTTGAATGGTCTGTCGATTTCAGATTTTGAATACATTACGTAGATTTTGATTAAAATACGTAGCATGGAATCGTTTATAAATTAGTGGAATCAGGGTCCAGACAATTTAAGGGTTAGCCAGTTAGCCTAGGAAGGTAAGGTAACTAACGAAACTTCAAGTTAGTAGTTACTTTTTAGTTAGTTCCGTTTTCGTTCTAAATTAGCTAACCCTTCTAGGTTTCTAATCCTTGAAGGGTTAGCCAGAGCTGTATTTAATATAACACCTCTACTTCACCAGCTATTACGAGGTCCTGGGTTCGATTGCCGGGTCGGGTCTTTCCATTAAGAATTTTTCAGTAGCAGCTACCAAGTGTAGATTTATGTCTGTGTTCTTTCAGCTAAAGGTCTTGTATAGCGCCATCTCTTTCTTACTCTTTAGTGAAATTTAATTAATACTGTTAGAGGTGGTTTTCCTGTCGGCGCTGCGGGTTATTCGAAAGAGATACCGCGGCCTCGGCACAAAGGCTTAAGAAGGAACATGGGTGGTTTTTAGTCAGTAGAAGTCTGACACTCCCTAAGTCCCTACCGCTCTGCCCGGAGCGGGAGGAGCCATTTGATGATTTCCCACCCTCCAAAAAAATAAAAAAGGTGACAAATGCTAACAGTAGCTATAGTGCGCGCGGAACTAGTTGGCCGCGCCTTAGGCAAGTTTTTGTTTTTTATTTAAGTATTCTTTTCAATAAATTGAACAATTATTGTTCACGATATCTCGAGATTGGTCATCACTGTCTAATTATAGTCTCCTGTGCATTGCAAGCTGTAGGCAACCCGCCCCCTCACCCCTGTCGCCACCTAAGGAGCGGCCAACTAGTTCCGCGCGCACTATAGTAAACATAACTGATTAAACACAGGATGTAAATGTTAATACCGCGCATTATTATGTAGATTGGCTTAGTGGAAATTCCGTCATTACCATAACCGTGTCATAGAATTACTGATTGCAATTCAACATTCATATTGACAGGTTGTTTTAGGGTTTAATTGTCATTTCTTTTGTTTTTGGAACCACTAGTCTAAATACGAACATTTAGCTTCTGTATGTTGGTTTATGGATGCAGTAGTCTGTAAACGAACTTTTTATTATGTCCTTTAGTTTGTTTATTTAGCAGTCAGGCCACTTTGCATATTTAACTGCTCAAAATCAGTGCGTCAAAATCAGTGCAGTAAATAAATCTTCTACGACGTCTCCAGAATGATAAATTACAGGAAATTATGCCTCTTTTCCAAGAGAGAAGCATACATGGCAATTCATGCATGATCGTCACACGACCAATCAGCACCGATTTGTGGATGTTGTTTGCCTACAGTTACATCTCCTTCTTATCGTGTGGGCAGTAAGGTCTAACGACCCCACACACCCTAGTGTCAGAGTTTCTAAACCGCCGCAAGGGCCTCTGACATGGTTTGACGACCGCCAATTGGCGGCTCCCGTGGGAATCGAACCCACGACCACCGGGTCACAAGGCAAACGCCTAAACCACTCGACCACGGAGGCAGATGTAACCGACCGACCGACGCCGACGTCAGGGCGTTAAATCAAATAATCTCAACTATCTAAAATAATCCCCGAAGGGTTTAGACGGTCCCGCCGGGGCCGCGGATTTTAGAACGAGATGACGTGGCATCGGCGCAAGGGCAAAGGAGGAACATGGGTTTGGTTTTTAGTCAGTAGAAGTCTGACACTCCCCTTCGCTCTGCCCAAGAGCGGGGGGGGTCATTTGATGATTTTCCACCGACCAAAAAAAAAAGGGTTTAGACGGTTCGACCTCGTTTGGAATGGTTCTAGGACATCCCGCGACCTTTTCTTCCACAGTTTTGAGAGTATCGATGATTAAAAAGATTGCACAAAGGAAAGCGCCTGCCTAATTTCTAACACAAAATACCTCAAAAGATGCCCTTGCCTATATATTTACAAAATATTGTCGATTTTAAAATTCTCTTACCCAAATCTTCAGGGATTACCTATCCTGTACTAATATTATTACTAGGTTTTATTTTGTTTGTTAGTTTGTATACGTACCATCTTTGGAACTGCTGATCCAATTCCGATTTTTTTTAAGGAATGGTAAGGATAACGTAATCCCCAAATGCTAATAGCTACATATAAAATGACCCCGTGAGTGTGAAATGAAATAATTAATGCACATACGGGAGCGAAGCCCCGTGTAAAAGCTAGTACTCAGATAATAGGACCTTAGACACTAAATAAAATAAATATAAAAGGGTCCAAACAAGCTGTAGGTATATATTTTAATAAAAAATATAAATTTTTTATTCGTTACTGTTTCAACATGTTAGTTGATAAACTTTTTACATATTTTTTCATTTGAACAAGTTTTAATATGCGTGATTTTTTACTGTGGAAATATTTTGGGACTAGTTGGTTTGCAAATAAACAGGTAGGTACGAAAAATATTCCAGCAACTATTTGAAATTCCGTGCATGAAATAACTTCGTGATAGTTTTTATACCAGGAAAATAATCAGTGTTTACTTATATACATTAAATACACACATATTGAATTAGAAGACTTAAAAACTGTCTACTTTGCATGTTTCGCCTGGTTCACTCCACTGTATAGAGAGATGAGATTGACTGCTGCGCTGTCCGTTCCGTGCTGTCCTGTGTTGTTCCGTGAACTTATTTCGGGTCTATCATAGGCCTATTGGACTTACCTACTTTTTGAGAAAATGGGTAACGAATAAAATTAATTTAACTTTTCTAAAAATAGCAATAAGATTCGGAAGCAAAAATTATTTCGAATACAAATCAGATTCACAATCAATATTCTAAGTGACGTAGAGAAAATTCAATATTGAGAGAATCCATTATCCAATATAGAATAAATTATTCGATTCGATTTGCGGGTACAAATTATTCTAGACTGTAACTACCTGGTCTAGAGTTGCCGCAAGAGAAAATTCAATACACAAAGATTTTTGTTCACATTTTTACAATATTGCGAGAGTGTAAGGAATTCGTTTAGCAAATAGAAAATTGATGGAAGTAAAGATTTTTGAATTTTAAATTTGAATTTGTTTGAGTGGTGAAGGAAATTTGTTTAGCTTGAGAGGTATTCTCGTATCGAAGGTTTGCATCTTAAAAAGTACAGTAGTTGCTGCTATCATGGTATTCTGCGATATCGATGGACTTAAACCGCTTTGCACTGAAGTGTGAAAAAAATTGTTTGATTTTAAACGCTAATATATTTTTGTAAGTATACCTATGGGTATGTTGTATTTACAAATACTGACAAATGATGTTCATTGAATACGTACAAAACTTAAAAACTTTTAATTTCATAGTTTATTTGCTTTTGAGTTTTCTGAACCAATACAAAGAATTATAGAAACTATCACTGAACTGAACAATAGTTACTTTTCGCAAATATTTTTCTTAGTGCTGCTCAGCCAGCCATATTGAATTGCTCAGTTGACCTTCGGCAAAGTTAGTTAAATATAAGTCGTATATCAAGTGCAAAAGATTAATTGCAATAAACTTATTAGCACTCCAACTGAATTGGCAAACTTTTGTAATTTATTTCTACAAAATTATTTATTTGAATTGAAACACACCATTGCTTGCAAATACAATTTCTGTTCACAACATGAAGACAGTATTTTAGATCTAGCATATAAATAAGCTGGATTTACAAGACTTTCTAGGTCGACTCCATTAGGCTTGTATAGGATCTATCAGATTTGTTACATTTGCCATCATGGAGGTAAATGGGCTCCCCCATTCAGAACAACCCGATATGACGGGATGGTATTACCGGCCGCATATGCATCACGGAAAAGGGATACGGCTTACGTGAATCGGTGGGGAAGACTGGATAAGACTTGCTTCTCGACCTATTTTATGATTTAGGCTTGAAAGACATTAATATAACCCGCATTTATAAAACTTATCACCCTGTGTTACAAAAGAGTTATATTTGATATGTAGTATATCTATTAGTATTTCGGAGTGGAACCAAATATTTAATTTAATTCCTCGCTAAGCCTTTTCCCAACTGACCAGACCTCCAAATCCCAGTTAGTATTGGGTAATAAGATATTCTTGGGTAAGACTGGTCATCAATCATCAACAGCCTATCAATGTTCCCACTGCTGGGACACAAGCCTCCTCTCTTTGAGAGGGAAGACTCTCTCAGAGGAGTCTCTTTAAGACTGGTAATTAAATTAAAATATAAGTAAAAATAATAATCCACAAATACCAATTTCACCCGACTACTTATCCAGTTAAGAAAAGATTTTCGTCTTTTCTTAATACATAAGAAATACTTACCATAACATTTTTTTTTGCTTTTTTTCATTTAATTTAACAATCAAAGATATGCA
The DNA here is from genome assembly GCA_949316265.1 of Diarsia mendica. NCBI lineage: Eukaryota > Metazoa > Arthropoda > Insecta > Lepidoptera > Noctuidae > Diarsia > Diarsia mendica. Next base: position 18,261,301 of record OX438896.1, on the reverse strand, counting down.
TCTTAATGAACGGGCATTCTCATTGGTCGGACCATTGGGCCATTGAAATGTTAAAGAGCAACGCGAAATGATTGAGGAAATCTGACAATGTAAATGTTTGTAGATGAGATGACGGGAAATGGAAGAATACACGAGGGTACAGATGGATGAATGGAATTGTGTAAACGAATGATCATGACACGGAATGAATGTGAGGGATGTTTGACGACGATCTTGTTTCGACGGTCTTTGTGGACGAGTGTTTATATTTCAAATGGTTTTTAAGTGTTACTTTGCTTGTATTGTGGTCGAAAGATACACTGCACATATCGTAGAATATAATGGGTAGCTATAATGGTAACATCAACAGAAATGAATTTAGTTATATTTTACAGTAAAAAAATCCCTAATAGATTAGGAAAGAAATTATTACATTAGAAGGATATGTAAATATATTTTCCAAAATATTCTCAGCAGTATAAGCAATTCCCGATCCATTATGATTATAGATTGAAGACAGGATATTTGATATTTGAGGATATTTGGATATACATCCTGTTGTTTCATTGAACAAAACGAAAGTTTGATATATTAAGTCTTTGCACTCAATTAAATTTTACCGATATCCTAAAGGAAAACTCGTAAATGGAGGCACCTATTCATAAGTACTGCTCAACCTGAGAATCGAACCAATAACCTCATGCAGAGCAGCCGCACTTGTGCCTACTAGACCAATAAGACAAATATGTACCTAAATAATAATTAATACAAAACACTTCACATAACAGAACTAAGTAATAAATAACATTGACTAACTTTACCTAATTGACACTAACCCAGAAATTGTAGAATTTAAATTCCAAAGTTGAACTGATTACGAAGGTCGGACAAAGTATGGCCTGAAGACTGACGGCATTCACTGACCCGTCAAAACTTTAGCTATCAGCCAGGTATCAGATCTCTCACCACTTTCCAACTTGATATTAGAAATGTTGAATTGAAGTTTTGATGACATAAATGGATGGCGGAATTTTGAAGATAGCTGTGATTTCATTTGAGTAGAAAATGTTTTGACGACTAACCAGAAATCTTAGCTTTATTTTTTGTCTTGTAGGACCTTCGGAACAAAAATTAAATCAAATTAAGAATTATATCTATAAATTTATATAAAAATTGTTATTAATAGTAAATTAATCAGTAATAGAATAATTTAAATAATCAAATAAAAATTAAATTAGTTTAAGAATTATATCTGTAATGTTACTGTTAGCCTGTGTCATCCCACTGCAGGGCAAAGGCCTCCCCCCCATGATTTCCAAATTTTGCGATCCAGGGCCAATGTAATGTATACAAAAAAAAATTGTTATTAATATTGTTGCATGGAAATAATTTGTAAAAGTGCATGTTACTGAGAAATAATAAAAGGCTTATTATTATTAGGACCTTCGGATACGAGGACCAGAATATACTGGTTTGAAAAGTGTAAACGGATCCTTCACAAAACCGTGAATCAAGCAATCTGTACATCAAACTAAGTTACTCTAAGTAAAAATGATTGCTGGGAAATGACTTCTTTTTTGGGGCGAGAAATCACGGTTTATGGTAAGGCATGAATTGCATTGCATTGAATAGTACAGAGGTCAAGGAACTATTTAAAATAAAGTTGTATTTAAAAAAAAAAGGAATTTTGACCTCCAATATCTCCTAAAACTAGAAGGTTCCCAATTATGGTCCAGGACAAAAATAAACTAAAGTACCTTTATTCCCTGAGTAGGTACTTACAATAACAAAACAGGAATCCGTGGTCACAAGTTACCCTTTTAAGTGTGTGTGAACACTTAAGAGGGTAACTTCAGGATTGGGATTGATAATTACCTATGCAGTTTGTTTCTCACAGAATTAATCGTTCATTACGAACAAGATTACATTTCATAAAAGTTCTAAATGATCTTCAATATTAAAATTAAAAGCCACTTTAAAATTTACCAAAATATTTCAGAAAGTTATTAGTTTGAAACTTAGGTAAACCGCAAATATATTTATAAAGTTCACAAACCTTATTAAATATCATCCAATACGCTATCTTGCAATAATAACTAACTTTATATGTAAATCATTTTAATAAGATAAACTTTTCGGCTTCGTACCAAAGGATCAACTTTTATCAGCTGATTTAGAAGTTGAATTTCAACAGTCATATACAGGTTGTAAGCGAACCCTTCAAGAAGCTGTCAACCAAGCATTATGTACATTAGAGAAAGGTAACATATTATAATTTATGGTAAAACTCAATGTAGCACTCTTAAAACATTATGCTAGTGGATGCTTTAAAACGGCTTGTAAACGAGTCATGGAGGTAATTTAAGAAAAGTAAAAAAATAACCTGAAAAAGTATTATAAAAAAAACAGCTGTGAAAATTTTGGAACTTTAACCCCTAATATCTCCGTGACAAGGAGATTCCCAAGTATGGCCTAAAACAAAAAAATTATCGCAGTGATGCGGAGAACAAGTGCCATTCGGTTTCAGCCTTTGAATACTCGCCAATTTTCATAACACATGGTGTATCCTGGTTTTCCCCCATTAGCACTTATGTACTGAGTGTGAGCTAATTATACGTTAAATGACCAACGAGTCATCAAATGGTTTGAGGCTGTAATAGGAGGCAATGTTATCCACGGTGTACTTTTTGCAAAGTCTTAAAATTGAGTTCTTTTTTAATGTGCCTATTCTGCCCTACTACTGCCCACTACTGGACAAAGGCCTCCCCATTCCTTTCTAACTCTCACGGTTTTTTACCTTCTTTGGCTAATTAACAATCAGAAACTGTTGAGAAATAAATGTTCTTTGAGAAATAAATGTCTTTAAACCGAAACCAGTCCAATTCGTCACACAGCGTTTCTTGGATCTACTTCAGTGGCGACAAAATAGTGTAAAAGTACGACAAAAAAAAAAAACTTTATTGTAAGATCACAGAAAAGTTACAGTTAAAAGTGTCAGTCCTTCTACCAAAGATCCTATAAATAACGTGAAGAAATAAACATGAAGCAACAATATAATGTATCGGAGCTACTAGAGCAAGATATTTTTCTATGTTACACTGAAGCCGTGTTGCCTTTCCACTTGAGTTTTATACAATTTTCTGAGAACTTATAAATTGTACCGGAATCGTCCTGCAGGCCGCTCTCCCGATAGTAAATAAGTTTCTCGTAGAATGCGCATTCAACTTCTAACAAGCTGTATTTGTTAGGTTTCTTTTTGCTTTTAAGATTGTGTATAGATAACTTTTTTATTACGTACTGAAATGGGGTGAGAGAAACATTCAATTTTTCTCACTTTGTATCAAGCATGGTAGTAACGATGCTTAATTGTTGCAAAGCAATTTAAAAAAATGCAGTGCAGTGGCAGTGGGCAGGGCACATTACTCGCAGGACGGATGGCCGATGGGGCCGGAAGGTTCTGGAGTGGCGACCGCGAACCGGAAGACGTTGCGTTGGAAGGCCTCCCACTAGGTGGACCGATGACCTGGTGAAGGTTGCGGGGATCCGCTGGATGCGAGACGCACGGGACCGGTCAATGTGGCGACGCTTAGGGGAGGCCTATGTCCAGCAGTGGACGTCTTTCGGTTGAAATGATGATGATGATGAAATTAAAAAAAAAAAAAAAAATTGTTAATTCCATTAGTCAAAAATGTAAGAGGCATCCTAAACGCTAAATAATGAAGCTTTTGTGCATAAGTCGATAAAAACTTATTTATCAATCTCTATACTTAACACAAAATAAAATTTATTCGATGTGCTAACTCCAATTGAACATGACATAGCTACATAAATAAATGAAAGTGTAAAAGAAATATTTTTCTTTAAAAATTAAACCCAAACAATAATTTTAAACAATACTACGTTTCGTGACTAATTATGAAAATAGAGGGGGCGACCTAAATTACGGTCGGCCTCGGGCGCTAAAAACCTACGCTGAGCTACTGTTGGTATGGTACACATAAACTTCTCTCACACTAATTAATAAATATAACCTATTACAGTTACTGTTATGCCATGGACACTTAAATTAGCTCTCCTTCCTAATTCTTTTTGGGAAATTCATATTTTATGTTTATAGCTTGTTTAAAAAAAGCCATTATGAACAAAATCTTGAAAGAGCCTCTAAACATATAACACCCGAACGATTCACACCGATTGGCGTTCTATAAACAATAAACTGAACAAGAAAATGGCTGCCGAATGGATTCTTTCCCGCGAACAAACATGGAGGTCTAATATCGCTAAAAGCCCGCGTTGCGGTCCGTCGTCACGCCCGGCCCCGAACTTTCAATATTCGTAAAAGGCACGACTATTTCGATAGTCTATGCCAACTATTTTCTTTTTTTATTGGATTAAAATAAGTGTGGAAATTACTGGGAGTGAAACAAGTAGGCATACCTATTTGTTTTGTTTTTTTTTTTTTAATTTCAAGGAGTCTTGCTCACATTCGGTTGTTATGTAAGCAATATAATTTCAATGAGGGCTAACGCGTGTGAATTCGCCGCTAGAGGCGCTAGTGTAGCGTGAGGTCCAAAATGTCACTTGTCACTTTAATGGGTGGGCTGCGCGGTTTTATTTAAATCTTTTAAGTTTAATTTTGAGGTATTACAATTATGGCAAATACGAGTTACGGGTCAATGAATGTCAGTGCTTTAAAAGTGGTACTAAGAAAAAGAGGTGCAAGATAAGCGGACTGAAAGAACAGCTAATTCAGAGGTTTGTTTTGGTTTGTTTACTGTTTACAAACAAAATATTTTGTCGAAATTAAGCTTCTTTACCGAGTTTACAGCTATGTTTTTCTTTTTTTACAGACTTCAAGACTATGACAGAAATAATAACTTTAATGGAAACATAGAATATGAAATACTACATACCGATTTGTTGTATACTGTCGAGTGGCCTGCAGACAGTTTGTACAACAGTGTAACGGCAAAAAGTGTATCACCTGACTTGGATATAGTGAATATTACCGCGCAACACTGCGGCATACTCGTTAAATTATTTTAAATTGTAAGAAAACTTTGTTTTGACGCCAAAACAACATATTACTATTTAACCAACTTTGACAGTTCTTTAGATCGGGACCTCACGCGCCAGTGGCGCCAACTGGTGAGCACAAAAACGGTAGCCCTCATTCAGCTTTCAAAATTGTAATAGCATTGTCTCAGATTGTCAGTGTGCCTAAAAAGACGACGTTAAGATTAGACATAGAATAATGAAAAGATAACAATTTCATCATTATTCTCTTGTCCTTATTCCAAATCATTTGACGTCGGCACAACATGTCCTCTTCTTCCATACTTCTCTTTTATTCGTCATCTCATTATACATTTCCTTTTTTGTCATAATTATCATCCTTTACACAGCCCATTCATCGATTTTTCGGTCTTCCTCTACTGTTATATCTTGAAAAAAAAAGAGAATGTGGCACTCGGAGACTGCCGCGGTAAAGCTATTGCATAGCATTTTTTATCAATTATTTAATTTGACAACCTCAGTTGACAACCTTGTTATTTTCGGTAACCATAGCAACCTGCCTGAAAATTTTCGTTACGGAATTTCTGGATTCGCTCTCCACGCTCAAGGCCCGCGATAGAAGCTATGCAATAGCATAAAAACAATAACATAAAATTAAAATCATCACATCATCTTCCCGCCCTTATCCCCTTCTATTTGGGGTCGGCACAACACGTTTTCTTCTTCCATTCTTCCCTGTTAGACGTCAAGGTAGCATTTACATAAAAATTAAGGTTGGTATTAAACAGATTTTCAGACCTTTTCAAGTTTCTCAGAAATCCTTATTTAACTAGGCAAAGTATTTTATGGTAGGTATGTACTGAAAGACCAAGGCAGGAGGATTGAGTTCTTAGTATTTCTTTGCAAAAATAATTTAAATAAATATTTATTTTGACGTCTACAGGAAGCTTCTAATTAGTACTTACAATAGTTAATTAAGCAGATACGAATACTACACAGAGGCCCATTTCAGTAGGTACGTTGAACCAAGCTGAATCTAATTTATAATTTTAGTCTAATTTTGGTCTAGTAATACGAACTTAAATAGGCTGGTTGACTTAACAAATCTGATTGTAGTTACAAGTTACGTAACTGAATGCCTAATTTTGCCGAATATATTTTGAAAAATATTATTGTTCTTTAGTTTTTACTATAAATAATGTGTTTCTATTGTTATCTCTATATTATAATTCACCGTTAGAAACTGCACTGATATGAATCCGATTTTTTTGTAGTGGACACAATCCTATTATTGTATACGAAACATTGAAAATCTATTCAGATCGAGACTATGATTCTTATAATATTACTAGCTGACCCGGCAAACGTTGTTTTGCCATATAAATAATAAATTAAAAATTTTGTCTAAAAAATAAAAAATAAAAGTTGAAAAATAGATGTTGGCCGATTCTCATAGATACCGGATAAGCACAAAAAATTTCATCAAAATCGGTCAAGCCGTTTCGGAGGAGTATGGCAACGAAAACTGTGACACGAGAATTTTATATATTACTAGCTGACCCGGCAAACGTTGTTTTGCCATGTATATAATAAATTAAAAATTTTGTTTAAAAAAAAAAAAAAAGATGAAAAATAGATGTTGGCCGATTCTCATAGATACCGGATAAGCACAAAAATTATCATCAAAATCGGTACAGCCGTTTCGGAGGAGTTTGGCATCGAAAACTGTGACACGAGAATTTTATATTATATATTACTAGCTGACCCGGCAAACGTTGTTTTGCCATGTATATAATAAATTAAAAATTTTGTTTAAAAAAAAAAAAAAAGATGAAAAATAGATGTTGGCCGATTCTCATAGATACCGGATAAGCACAAAAATTTTCATCAAAATCGGTACAGCCGTTTCGGAGGAGTTTGGCATCGAAAACTGTGACACGAGAATTTTATATATCTAATATATAAAATTCTCGTGTCACAGTTTTCGATGCCAAACTCCTCCGAAACGGCTTGACCGATTTTGATGAAATTTTTTGTGCGTATCGGGTATCTATGAGAATCGGCCAACATCTATTTTTCATCTTTTTTTTTTTTTTTTCTGAAATTTTTTATATGGCAAAACAACGTTTGCCGGGGTCAGCTAGTTAGATTATAGATACCTTTGCTTCTCCTTCAACCTTGGAAAATCAAAGTGAGGAAAAAAAGAAAATTGTATCATGATTTCCTCATAATTAATGACAAAAATACTCGTTGTTTTATTTTTCGAAAGTGTATTGAAAAAGTCGAAACATGTGTGCATTTGTTACTGTAGATTTCGCCTCCATAACGTCACCTGTAGCTCTGTTGTGAATTTTGCCTCGAATGCAATGACAAACTTTCCCCACTTATATCAAAATAGACTATCTACTTATTATGTAATTCTAAGACAACAACGTAAGTATTAAACCATCTAATAGACGATACAATATTTCCTTGTTATTTTTCGTTTTCAATAATCGTAATGGCGACGGTGGCTTGCGTGCGACCGCCACTTACGACCATGCCCTTGACAGCACGACAATCACATCAATGTCATCGGCGAACCGATTACACTCCATTTTGTTCTACTCGTGCACACAATTGCCAACAAAAAATATGTGAGTATAGGAAATCTGTGGGCTAATGTCAGGGCAGTTATGGTATTAATATTAAGTGGGGCTGTTTAAGGTTTGTTTATCTTTTTGCCTTGGTATAGAGGTAAGTAACATAAATAGTTATAGTGGTGATGATAAAGGTACAAGTTGGTAGCGGGCGACACGAAGCCGCAGCAGACGACGTGTCGCGCCGACACGACTGATTTCTACGTATTTCTATGAAATTCCCTCCGTAGTTAGCGACATGAAGCTAGCGACGCGTCGTCGAGCGGCAGACGCACGTGTCGTCCGACCGCAGATCAGTAGTGCCCATAGTTTACACACGCAGAGCAGTAAAATCAATTGATATACGCACTCGGAACCAACTGGATGACATTTGCAGTTGTTGTCTGCAGTCGGGTTCGAAATCATGACTGCAGCGACATGACGCGACGACGTGTCGTGACGACATGTTTTTGATGATTTCATTGAATTTAATTATTTTTGTCAATATGTATAAAAATGGTTTACTTATGTAATTTTTTTTATGATTTTACTACTTAAAAACCAATTCCGGGGACTCGAAATATTCATATTATTCTTACCTATGGTAAGTACATAAAACAGCTCTACCTATTCTGATCTATGGTGATAATAATATAATCCTATCCTACTAATATTATAAATGCGAAAGTTTGTGAGGATGGATGTTTGTTACTCTATCACGCCAAAACGGCTCAATGGATCTGAATGAAATTTGGCACAGAGATAGATTATAGTCTGGAATAACACATGGGCTATATAATGTCGCTATAATAAGTTAAGGGGGTGAGCAATATTGCATTATGTGCATTTTCCTCAACTGTTTGACAGCCGATATCTGTCATAGTATTTATATCAATAGAACGATTATTTTGAATCATTTGACACAGGTGTAAGTAGCCTAACGGTTCGGCGAGCTACCTGTAAATAAAGGTACGCAAGTTCAAATCAAAGTCAGTATCCACTTTTTGTGATTTTTTATAATGTTGAAGGATTTTCAAAAATGTTAAACATTGTTCGCGAGTTCGATTCCCAGTCGGTTTTCACTTTTTGTAAGTTCCAGGTATTTTTTTTATTTTGATGCTATATGGTTTTCAAATCAATTCAGAGTATAGATTAGTATACTATTAATTTTTAATATAATCTTATAAATCTGTAGACTGAGTTTCTGTATATTGAACATACTATTTACAAAAAATAATGTTTTCTTTTATTGTGTTACAATCATTTTTAGAATTTTCGTATGTAGTCTGTGTGTTTTGAATGTATTACCTACTTTATTATTATAGTATTATCGTGTACATTTTAAAACTAATATGATTAGGGTTTTAGTTTTTGTTTCATTGTAATCGGTGCTCTCTATCAAAAGGTATACGAATTTAAAGTGGAAGAACTCATCATCGTTAAGAAACATACATGCAACGACATCTATTGCACCAAAACGGTACTTATTAATGAATGTGTTCACAAGATAACTTTTAAATCGTCTTTTTCAAACAGTTACGATACGAAAAATAACTCTTGATTTGTTTAAATGACGCTGCTTTGAAAATCTACATAGGGTTTTTTTATGGAGGGTGGGAAATCATCAAATTACTCCTCCCGCTCTGGGCAAAGCGGTAGGGAATGTCAGACTTCTACTGACTAAAACCACCCATGTTCCTTCTGCCCTTTGTGCTGGGACCGCAATATCTCTTTCGAACAGCCCGCAGCCCTTGCGGGCCCCTTCCATGTTGCTGACATCTCTTTGAGGCGCGCGTGGAACACGAACGCGCCGTTGACACGGCCTGTCATCGTCATAAGACGGACGGACGGAGAGCTAGCCCATTACTCACCGTCCACAGGCCCGGAAGCCATCACGTGGCCCCCGACACCAGGAGCGCCTCCCGCGGCAGCTGTGTCGAGAGGTTCTCTCCCTCTCACGTTCCACCACCTCCTTCGCTAGCATCACTGCTTCGCAGAAGGAGGCGACGGCGTCCCATTCCCTCTCGCCCGAGCATCCGGGCGTTTCCTATCGCCTGATTCGGTGCAGGTACCTCCCGAAACAACCGTGTCCGGTGAGGACCTGCGCCAGATGGAAGGTGAGGGTGCCGTGGCACCTCTCAAGCCAGTCCTCAAAGAGGGGACTTACCACCACTGTGCCCTGCACGGGGTCGCGACAGTCACTCTGTCCATGTCGCCATGAAATCACACCGGGGCGGTCTGTCCGCCAAGCGGCAATATGCTGCGGCAGTGGAATTACCCCCCAGTGTAGTGACTCCGCGCGCCATTCATGTAGGAAACTACATTATAGCCTAAGCCCTGTAGAGTGTGTTTGCTTACCATGCATGAAATTTTGGCACTTTAACTTCGTCTTCGACTGATGGCAGTGTTCATTTGACACCATTTTCTGAATTGCGGTGTTACACAGTAAGAAAAACAGCTGTAAAAACTTTAAAATAAAAACCTAATTAAAGTTAGATAAGACCCACGACGTAAATCTATTTGTTCAGTGCGGGAATCGAATACAGGACATGCAGCGCCGCAGTCAAACGCCGAGGCACTACGCCAACCGTGCCGTCTTATAGCTGTGGCTTCCTCGGGCATTGCTGCAACTTTGCTTAACAAACGGCCAGATTGCACTTTCCGTTTACAAATTGCCGCTGAATCTTACCCCAACTTGCAACATCACCAAACATCTGCGACTGGCCATGGAACAGATGTCTTTGCAAATAAGCTGCTTAAAACAGGAGACAGTCGCCTGGAATTAGATGTAGATGCGAAAATTCCACTTTCCGATGAGTTTTCCCATCCAGTGCCAACAGAAGATGAACTTACCATGCACGGTTTTCCTAATTTGAGAGGTTAATAAAAATGATTTAGTGTGGTTGTGTAAGAGGGCCGTCACCAAAGAACAAGGCATTTGTTTGTACATTTTGAGAAATAAGTTAAGGTACGGTTACGGTTTTTAAGCCATCGTCGTCTCAACTCCATTTCATTTTGATTCAAGTCGCTGCCGCTCATAATTACAGCGCCCATAAGGACGCCTTTTGTAATCATTACTCACATCATCACATTTTGATCAAGCCGTCAGTCGGTCTCACAAATAAAATAACATTACGCCTTAATCCCGAAAGAGTTAGGCAGTGGTGTAGGTACCTAATCGTAAACCCACATTTCGCCAGTAATGCATGTTCAAGCGCCATGTAATATAGGCGTTTGATGTCTATAGATATAATATCGCCATCGACCGGGCACGAAAACCACGCTCCGTGGCCTCTTCTACGAAAACACTTTGCAATCAAACCCCGGACCTCATCCTCAGTAGTTGCACTTGAGGTCACTCGATCAACGAGACAGTCACACATCAAAATTTCCACGTGAACGAAGTCGCGGGCATCAGCTAGTTAAGTATAATCGTAGAATACAGTCAAGAACAAAGAGAGACATGTCACAGTTGTCTGGCGGTCTGGCAGCAAGAAACCTAAATCAAATGCAGCTACTAAACAAGTATTTAGTGGGTTACATACTTAGTCGTTTCTTGGCATGGTGCCTACCGGAAGACGAATATTTGGGTTAAGACTTGTCGCTGTTGGAATGTAATTTGGTTCTACAATTTCGGAGTGACTCTTTTGTTGGTAACTAACTATTGTGTCATATTTTGCCATAGTAATTGGTGCATAATTGCAATGAAGGAGATTCTGAGAAATTTCTTTAAAAATTTCGGGGTAGTTTAGAACGGGAGAAACTACTACCTAAAGTGTACCGTACATTGCAAAATAATAGCATAATTATGTAGTGAGTGCATCACAGCATCAATGTAGTGTTGCAAGAACATTTTCTTTACTTTAAAATCGAATTAAATACGTAATCGGGTACAAATAATTACAATGGATTTATTTATCTGACATTTTAATATAAAAGATATTATGAAGACCAGTACATTGATTGTTGCCTATAAATGTCAATAGAATTTCCTTACTATAACGTTATTTGAAAAAAATATAGAATTGAAAACTATATAGAATTGAAAACTACATGTTCATTCATTATTATAAATAGATGTCCATCCTTGAAGTGAAAGGATTTTATTCTCTGCCTGTCAATGCATACGATTTGTGTGGGACGGACCCAGGTGCTATCATTTTCCATATTTTTCTTATACCTTTTTGAATAAATTTCATTGAAGGTCAAATTGGCACATTTATATTGAATGAAATGCTCTATTCATGTACTTCTATGTCCTTTTTAGGGTTCCGTAGTCAACTAGGAACCCTTATAGTTTCGCCATGTAGGTATGTCTGTCCGTCCGTCCGTCCTCGCATAATCTCTGTGACCGTTAGCACTAGAAAGCTGAAATTTGGTACCAATATGTGTATCAATCACGCCGACAAAGTGGTAAAATAATAGTAGATTATACAACAAGTGAATAAAAAGGGAATTTAATTCGAGGTACGAAGTTGGATCCCGAGAGCAGCGAAGGATTCTAGAGTAGAATCACGAGCGTAGCGAGGGATTCTATACTCTAGAATCCTGAACGGAGCGAGGGATACAAGTACCTACCGAGATAAATTTTTTATTCACGTGTTGTGTACTCTACTTTTTACCATTGACTGTGAGAAAATAAATAGGAGCATGGTATTTATTTTCGGAGCTAAGCACTCTAGATTTCTTTGGCTTATTACCCACGGATATACGTTTTAAGTATGTCACTAACTTTGAGTATTTTGAAATATCAATGTTGTGTTTGATTCTCACTGTGGCTTTTATCATAGAATAAATGCTCCAAAGTGCCGACGGCGGTCTTGGTTAATTCATTGAAATAGTTAAGAAATATGCACTCAGAGAAGGAATTGGCGCCATTCATGGTTTTCCAGTCGCTGAACAAATTGTCTGTTTTCAGGTACAACTCCCGAGATTTTGGCGGCAACAAAATATCATCTACTATAACTGCTGCTTTAGAACGAAATTATTCCGGAGTCAGTCTCTCATTTTCGTCATCGGAAGAACTCATTTTATTAAAATTACTTATGTAAATAGATTTTCCAATAACACAAAACAACCACAATTAAAGACAGAGCGGAACGTAACTAAATTGGCGGGATATTATTTTAAAATTTGGAATGGAATAGCTCCATTCAGCCACCCAGTACGTTTTCAGCAGCAACGTTTTCAGCAGCAGCGATTTTTTTGTATAGTGCGCGCGGAACTAGTTGGCCGCGCCTTAGGCATGTTTTTGTTTTTTTATTTAAGTATTCTTTTCAATAAATTGAACAATTAATATCTCGAGATTGGTCATCACTGTCTAATTATAGTCTCCTGTGCATTGCGAGCTGTATAAGGCAACCCGCCCCCTCATCCCTGTCGCCACCTAAGGCGCGGCCAACTAGTTCTGCGCGCACTATACGTAATTCGTGTTTGTTCCTAATTCAAAATGTCTTTATTCACTCAGTGAATAAAAGAGCGTTTTATTCACTGTTATCGATGAAAAAAATGCCCTTTTTCGAGTGGCAATGGTAAAAAAATTGTTTTTTTACCATTGCCACTCGAAAAAGGGCATTTTATTCATCGAGTGAATAAAGACATTTTGAATTAGGAACAAACACGAATTACTTATAGTGCGCGCGGAACTAGTTGGCCGCGCCTTAGGTGGCGACAGGGGTGAGGGGGTGGGTTGCCTACAGCTCGCAATGCTCAGGAGACTAGGGTGGCTGAATGGAGCTATTCCATTCCAAATCTTAAAAAAATATCCCGCCAATTTAGTTACGTTCTTTTCTGTCTTTTATTGTGGTTGTTTTGTGTAATTGGAAAATCTATTAACATATAAGTAAGTAATTATAATAAAATGAGTTCTTCCGATGACGAAAATGAGAGACTGACTCCGGAATCATTTCGTTCTAAAGCAGCAGTTATAGTAGATGATTTGTTGCCGCCAAAATCTCGGGAGTTGTACCTGAAAACATACAATTTGTTCTGCGACTGGAAAACCATGAATGGCGCCAATTCCTTCTCTGAGTGCATATTTCTTAACTATCTCAATGAATTAACCAAGACTAAGAAGCCGTCGACACTTTGGAGCATATATTCTATGATAAAAGCCACAGTGAGAATCAAACACAACATTGATATTTCAAAATACTCAAAGTTAGTGACATACTTAAAACGTCTATCCGTGGGTAATAAGCCAAAGAAATCTAGAGTGCTTAGCTCCGAAAATAAATACCATGCTCCTATTTATTTTCTCACAGTCAATGGTAAAAAGTAGAGTACACAACACGTGAATAAAAAATTTATCTCGGTAGGTACTTGTATCCCTCGCTCCGTTCAGGATTCTAGAGTATAGAATCCCTCGCTACGCTCGTGATTCTACTCTAGAATCCTTCGCTGCTCTCGGGATCCAACTTCGTACCTCGAATTAAATTCCCTTTTTATTCACTTGTTGTATACTTAATCTACTATTTTTTTTTTAGGGTAGCCCCCCTATATGTAAAGTGGGAAGTGATTTTTTTTTAAATTTCAACCCTATTTGAACAATAAGTTTAGAAAATATGAAAAAAATCTGAAAAGTAGAACTTTATAAGGACTTTCTAGGAACTCATACCTACTCATAAGTGGGAACACTTATTGTGACGGACGGGAAAATACGGAACCCTACACTGAACGTGGCCCGACGCGCTCTTGGCAGGTTTTTTTATGATTAGATGTGTAGATAGTTCATTGTATAAATTATAATTGTTGTAATTCTTGGCGTGATGACTTAGAAACGTTTGTGATAAATTGACCGGAGAAAACCGCACATAGAAAAGAGTCGAAGCCTATGGGGAGGCTTGTCCAGCAGTGGGACACTATAGGTAAGGAAAAAAAAATGAACATTTCTGATAAATACTGAATACAAAGTACTACGTATTAACCAACAAAACATGTATTTATACTAAACACATGACGTTATGTTTTCAGTATTTCAGTGTTTTTACAATCGTGGATTACTCTGAACGTGCAGTGGGTTGCATTCGATTAAAAGGATTTACTTGACTGAGTAAACATTGGTATCCTTTTGAACGTAGCAAATATATTTTATTTTGAAAAATGTAGAACAACATAATTATTTTGTGTTTAATGAAATAAACAGTAAAGAAAAAATATTTATTTGTCGCAGAATTATGAGATACAATCAAAAGCAGTAAACCTACAACTAAGTAATGTTAAAAAATAGGTACAAAAAAGAAAACTGCAAACAAATACAGTAGGTACCTTTGTGCTCTCATTTCTTAATGTTATGTTCTGTTAACTATGAATACGTGCTAGTGGACTACTTAGGTTTATCCTGAAAAATATCCATTTATTATTATTTTTTAGCTCGAGTGTCCAGGATTCTCCCTAATTTGAATACGCTACGCGTTTCATGCTGAGGGTAGGTAAATCACATTGAATCGATAACCGAATTCTGTAAAATATTAAATTCCGCGGTTGTCTCGAAAATTATCCATGGAAATGCTTGCAAGAGTAGTTCGATCAAAACTGTCTGTCTATCTGTTTAAAGAAAAATAGCAAAAAAAAAATATAAAGGCTAATAATTACTGATAAACATCCATCTGTCATACTATGTTACTTACCGAGCTTAGTATGAATTAAAAAAAAAAAACATTGGTACAATTAATGTCAAACTGTTTTCAAAGGTGAATTACTAATAAATCTTTTAGGCCATAAAACTCAATTTGTATTCTATTTGAATTTCAATGCACGATACGTTTAATCTCATTAAAACGGTCAAGTCATATATCAGCCTTAAGCTTTTAGTACCTTTTACTAATTTAACACTTTGCAGAGTTACCTAAGTCCCTTTGGCAACCGCAACACATGTTCTGGATTCTAAATCATGCAGCATTTTAGACATAATGCCCACTTTAGTCATTACCAAAGTTTGGAGTGTACAGTTTACTGGCCAATTAGTTATTAGGGGTCAAACTTCCCGTCGGGGCTGTGGATATCGAAAGGTTACCGCGGCTCCGACACAAGGGCGAAGAAGAGGGAACATGGGTTGGTTTTTAGTCAGTAGAAGTCTGACACTCCCCTTCGCTCTGCCCAAGAGCGGGGGGGGTTATTCGATGATTTTCCACCCACCAAAGAAAAAAAAAAAAAAAGGGGTCAAACTTGGCTGTAAAGAGCCCTAGGGACCAATAGAACAATGTACCGTAGGACATCAATTTGGAATTAGCGTTTATGTTTGTTGATACGGACGAGATTCTGAAAGCAGCATTTCTGGCGTAGAGTGAATTTAAACCTGTAATAGGTATATACGGACATTTCACGAAGCCGACAATCAAGCATTCTGTACATCAAATTAAATAATACTACGAAAAACATATTACTGGGGAACTACTTTTTTTTTGATTTGATCAACAAGGCAAGAGTACTTTGATGTAGGTAGTTTGTATATAAATTACATACTAACTTTCATCTACTTCTACCTATCTTAGTATTCCTAACAGCTTTCCCTAATGCCCTCTACAAAATAAAGAAGAAAATAAATACGTAACACTTACAGTAACCAACCCTCCTTTATCACGTCGACCAAAAAGTATCACACAACACAACATGGGAATACAGAAACGAAAGAGCACGTGACCTTAGCTAGTTTCTATAAATTCTACTGAAGGTGTGATTGGCAGAGAGAAATGGCCACGGCCCCATTGGGCGAAGAATGAATTACGTTGCCGATTTTTCTGACGAAAACCTTCGAAATTCACGAAGGTATAGGGCCGACCTGATATATTGTTTCTTGTATTGGAAATTGCCCTTGGGAACCCGGGAATAGATAGCCGGTTTTGAATTCGTGATAGGATGGCTTCCTGAATTTTTATTACGTTTAATAATAATGCGTATCTTCTAATAAATAAAGAGAGAAGTCCTGACTGACTGACTGACTGACTGACTGACTGACTCATCAACGCCCAGCCCAAACCCTTGGACCTAGAAAGCTGAAATTTTGCACAGAGGTTCCCTTTATAATGTAGACAAGGAATAAGGAAGGATTTTTCGAAATTCAACTCAGGGAGTTAAATATAGGGGATGAAAGTTTGTATGGAAAATCGTCATTTTCACGCGGGCGAAGCCGCTGGCAAAAGCTAGTGATTAATATGGCTGATAATATTATGATTTTGTGATGGTGCTTCAGCTGTGGTGTTCAAAATTCTGCGATCATTTATTATGCTTTCAAATGCGACACGAATAATTTTCACATTGAAATAATATTGCTTAATCACTCGTAATACTGTGTTTAATCTTTTGCGATTAACCAATATCATTCCAATGATTTTAACTGTGCTTTGATATCTCTTTTTAGGATATCCTCCTAGTATTGTTAAATGACTTGGAATCTTGGATAATTCTCTTCTAGTATGAATGACCGTCATTGTCAAATATAACTTAGTCAATGTTATTCGAATGTAAATTAATTAGAAGGATTTCAAAATTTATTTTGTCTAGCCAAAATGCCAAGGACACAGTACAGTATTTTAAAGGGCATCGGCCACGACGGAAAATGTTAAAGTTGTTAAAATATTCATCAAGAATAATCCTTTAATTATTTTACGTCCACAATTTGAATTTCGTTTTTATAAGTCCATATTTTTTGTTTGTAAATTAATTGTATGTATTTAGTTTCTGTAAAAACCGAACACTAGAACATGAATGAATGAATGTGTGTGTATGAATAGGTATACAATACGCACATGAATCCGAAAAATCAGAGGTGCGTGTCTTGGGTTCCAACTCGATACCTATGTATGACTTGGCAGTCCGACGGTCACAACGGGTCTACCTTTTTTGGCAGAATTTTTTATACCCGAATTTTGTTTTGCATAACAGTGGATGGCAGAAACTTCATTTCGCAGAAAATCATTTGGCATACACTCATTTACCATACATTCAAAACGCATAATTTTGTAAGTCAGAATCATCTTTGAGCATAAACTTCATTTCCAGAACCATCATTTCGCCGAAAATTCATAATCAGAATCGTCTTTTGGCACGCATTTCATTTCATACATACGTGTAACATGCAATAATAATAATTATTATTATTAATCATTATTATCAGCTCACCCCGGCTAAAATTTCTAGCTGAGAACATTAAATGTTGGTATGTCAAAAATAATAATAATTATTATTACTTATTATTAATAATAATAATAATGACGTCACTCATACATGCAACGCATGTACCTACTCCATGACGCGCGCTCGCTTCGCTCGCATATTACATAACACTAATATCTTCTGTCCCCGAAGTGCCGGGCCTCCGCCGGCCTCCTTCGTCGGCCTACGGCCTCCTTCGTCGGCCTACGGCCCGGTGCCCATGCCGCCCATAAAGGATACTTTCGCGAGACGGTCGTTATACCTTATAAAAATCTACTAAATAAAATTCTGCCATCTTAAAAAATATGCCATTGAAAATTCAGCTATTTAAACATTCTGCGAAATGAGTATTCTATTAAATAATTGTTCTGCCATAAACACATTCGTTCAAAGAAGAATATGCCAAGTGTGGTATACCAAATAAATTTCGGAGCATCAAGTTTCTGCCAGATAGATGGTACCCGGTCACAACACTAGACTCTCACTACTCTGTCATGTCATTACTGTCGATCGAACGCAACGGTTTCAAATCTTAACCGTAGTAAGAGCTTTTACATTTAAGATTAAGACACCATTCCAAAATGATAGAAACGTCCCAGTTGTCACGAAAACAGTCCCTTTCAGTGTTAATTCGGGCTCTTATCAGTCGGCTACATTCGGAACTCCCATTCACAGGACCGAAGACCAATTACTGTTGTAATTGGAATAGGTAGCGTCTGTAGAATGGTGGCGGGCGTCCGACAAATATTATCGGCTGCTATTCAATTATGTCGTAGGCGGGCTGCAAGGTAGGGGTCTGTGTGTAGGGTCCTTTGTTTGTGTTACTGTGGAATTGGAATTGTAAATGTTCGTAATTGGTAGTATGGGGAGATGTTACAGTATTGTTACTGTTTTGGGGGCTTTAATGGATGATTGAAATACGATGATATTTTGAATTGAAAAAATCGGTTTAAGCGGCAACTATAGATGAATTATGGACGTAGCTTTGACAATGAACTTTAACAGATAATCATAATGAAGTGCTGTCCGGTGTATCTGTATTTTCATCTGTCCGTTAGTACCAGTCTGACGCTGAATGATTTTATAAAATTATGATTTAGTGTCCTGTGTTCCGATGGGTGGTATCTATCACCCAGGAAAGCCGTTGTTTTCAGAGGTAGCTCATTGTAGCAGCCAAGACAAGGCACCTCAACTCAAAATAAGGCTTAAGCTATCAGTTATCATCCTGCTTAACCTATCATAATATCTAACTGTTTTCAATTCCCTTTATCATTTTCATACAAGTATTACTCTCGCAGCGGCAGCACTTGCATCTTAAACAAAGACCACCGTCAATAGACGCGCTTCCTAAAAAAATGTTTATGCATAAAAGATGCAATATCGCTGATCTATGCAAAGTCCAGGTCACAAAGCTTGTTTGTTAGAGCCAGGTGAGATTCTGGACCGAACAGCATTTACAATTCAGATCTGACGTGGACTGGACAATAAGAATAAAAAGTAAGGCCGCTTCTAGCCCGCTAGTACGGTCTGCAAACAACTAAGTCTTGCGGCAAGAATGCAAAGATTGTGTAAGTTCGTTAGGCTCTTGGCAGTTGCCACGGGCGCAGTGTTAAATAAATCCTGGAAAGAATTTCATTTACTTGAATAGATTTAAAGAATAGGTAACTTGGTGCTTGCAAATCTGATTTTGAATTTAAAAAAGGTTAAAATGTTAACGAATGTTTACCTTGCCATAATAGGGGATTTTCGATGGTAAACATGACTGCTATTTTAAGTGGGTGCTTTAGGGAGGATGGGTGAGGAACCAATCCACATTAATCACATTTAAACGACGACATTCTGGAGATCATTGCTGCAGAATATTCTTCTTAGCGGGTCGATGACAATTTAATTTGAGTCGGCCCAAAATTTGGCGACGACTTTGGCAGTTTGACTTTCAGTAGCCTTTATCAGCTCCTCTGTCATCACCACATTAAAATTCAGAGTAGTCATCTATTGGAAGTCATCTGTCTTGGTATGGCCATGTAATGAAGAGGGACACAACACATTTAACTAAAAAAGCGATGGATTTAAATGTTGATGGATGGAGAGGCCTTGATTGATGGTGACGACTAACAGGGTAGAATGGAAGGAAAAAACCTGTTGCGCTGACCCCAAATGACATGGGATAAGGGCAGGAAGTAGTAGTAGTAGGATAGAGAGGTAGAGGAAGACCAAAGAAAAGATGGATGGATTGTGTGTGGAATGATATGAAAGAAAGGAGTAAATGCCACCATGAAGTATAACAGGGATGAATGGAATAAGAAAACGTGTTGGGCCGACCCCAAATAAAATGGGACAAGGGTACGAAAATTAATGAGTTGAGTCATTTATTGCAGAGTATTGACACTGATATAGTTTTTGTTTGACTTACATAAAATACTGCCAGCTTCGAATCCGCAAACGTTCTCCTAAGATCAATTCACTATTGGACTGTTCGTCGACAGGATGATTCATTAAATTTCGTTTCCCCAGCAGAGTCTTTCATCTACGGACATTTCACCAACAGATACTTTCATATGCATCAGTTTCGACGACAGCCCTTTACCGACACCGAACCGGAAATGAACCTGAATGTTTCACCGACACGACGATTAACTTGTAACTATTTTAACTACAGGTCTTTCCATCTACGGTGGAGAATTTCAATATGCATTTGAGGTTATTTATTTTAGTACGGTCAAAGCTACGTGTCCCTTTAGTTTGGCAGCTCTCATTTAAATCAAGTTCGATTTTATGGACCTCTTGAACAGAGTTTAGTTGGGTTGATCTTATTTAGTTTCATTAGTGAAACTCGCCGTTAATATACATATCAGTCATGATGTCCATTTCAGTTTGTACCTTATATGTAACACTTGACATAAAATATGTTCGTGAAATTGAAAGCATAAATAATAAGTATTCAGGCTCGATGCCAACACTTCGTAGTAATACACCATAAACACCATAAAGTAGACACAACTTTGACTTGGTATGTAGGTGGGCTCACGATGTTGGGTTAGTCATAAATGCAAGCAAAACGAAGATGATGCACATACGATCACCATATAAGAAAGTGTCTATAGTACCTCGAATAGTCGCTCACGAGCACCAATGTTTACATACAAACAAAAACACCGATGTCTGTAAGTGCAAACCCTTAGATTTAATTACACAAATAACCTACTTAGGCGTAGTGATAGATAATAACTTTAACTGGAGAAGTCATGTTGATTCGGTATGCAGTAAACTACGGGCCCTATTGGCGAAACTATCTATACTTAGATATAAGCTCCCCTACCACACACTACGAACAATGTACTTGGCGTTAGCAGATTCCGTAGTGTCATATGGTTTAAGTAGTTATGGGCGAAGTTATAAAACGTACATAGAAGATATTTATAAGCTCCAGCTGTCTATATTAAAGACCATTGTACCTCCTAAAATAAAAAAATATGTATTGTAACGATTACGGTAAAATATTTGAATTCTGTAAAGTGATGAATGTTTTCGATAAACTAAAATTAATGTTAATAAGCGAGGAATTCATCAACTTAGGTTCTATTACTGAGAATTCGAGACCAGGTAATCTACGCAACCTTACATATTTACCAACATATAGGTTACCAACATACACAAACGTATATGGACAAAGAACGAGACACTATATGTTACCGTCCATACTAAACAACCTCCCAAAAGAACTAGTACAACAATTAAAAAATTGTAAAAATGTAAAACAACTTAAAAATACATTAAAATTGTTTTTCCTAAAGATAAAGAAATAACCGATAATTAAGGAGATATGTGTTCAAAAAACAATTATTATATTATAGTACGTTTCAATGAAGAAGGTAGGCGTCAATGACTTTTATCGGTCAACTGTCACATGAAAATAACTTTTTTACCATTGCCACTCGAAAATAGTAGATTATACAACAAGTGAATAAAAAGGGAATTTAATTCGAGGTACGAAGTTGGATCCCGAGAGCAGCGAAGGATTCTAGAGTAGAATCACGAGCGTAGCGAGGGATTCTATACTCTAGAATCCTGAACGGAGCGAGGGATACAAGTACCTACCGAGATAAATTTTTTATTCACGTGTTGTGTACTCTACTTTTTACCATTGACTGTGAGAAAATAAATAGGAGCATGGTATTTATTTTCGGAGCTAAGCACTCTAGATTTCTTTGGCTTATTACCCACGGATATACGTTTTAAGTATGTCACTAACTTTGAGTATTTTGAAATATCAATGTTGTGTTTGATTCTCACTGTGGCTTTTATCATAGAATAAATGCTCCAAAGTGCCGACGGCGGTCTTGGTTAATTCATTGAAATAGTTAAGAAATATGCACTCAGAGAAGGAATTGGCGCCATTCATGGTTTTCCAGTCGCTGAACAAATTGTCTGTTTTCAGGTACAACTCCCGAGATTTTGGCGGCAACAAAATATCATCTACTATAACTGCTGCTTTAGAACGAAATTATTCCGGAGTCAGTCTCTCATTTTCGTCATCGGAAGAACTCATTTTATTATAATTACTTACTTATGTTAATAGATTTTCCAATAACACAAAACAACCACAATTAAAGACAGAAAAGAACGTAACTAAATTGGCGGGATATTATTTTTTTGGAATGGAGTAGCTCCATTCAGCCACCCAGTACGTACTTTCAGCAGCAGCGATTTTTTTGTATAGTGCGCGCGGAACTAGTTGGCCGCGCCATAAGCATGTTTTTGTTTTTTTTATATAAGTAAGTATTCTTTTCAATAAATTGAACAATTATTGTTCACGATATCTCGCGATTGGTCATTACTGTCTAATTATAGTCTCCTGTGTATTGCGAGCTGTCAACCCGCCCCCTCACCCCTGTCGCCACCTAAGGCGCGGCCAACTAGTTCTGCGCGCACTATACGTAATTCGTGTTTGTTCCTAATTCAAAATGTTTTTATTCACTCAGTGAATAAAAGAGCGTTTTATTCACTGTTATCGATGAATAAAATGCCCTTTTTCGAGTGGCAATGGTAAAAAGGGCATTTTTTTCATCGATAACAGTGAATAAAACGCTCTTTTATTCACTGAGTGAATAAAGACATTTTGAATTAGGAACAAACACGAATTACGTATAGTGCGCGCGGAACTAGTTGGCGGCGCCTTAGGTGGCGACAGGGATGAGGGGGCGGATTGCCTTATACAGCTCGTAATGCACAGGAGACTATAATTAGACAGTGATGACCAATCTCGAGATATTAATTGTTCAATTTATTGAAAAGAATACTTAAATAAAAAAACAAAAACATGCCTAAGGCGCGGCCAACTAGTTCCGCGCGCACTATACAGAAAAATCGCTGCTGCTGAAATAGTACGTACTGGGTGGCTGAATGGAGCTATTCCATTCCAAATTTTAAAATAATATCCCGCCAATTTAGTTACGTTCTTTTCTGTCTTTAATTGTGGTTGTTTTGTGTTATTGGAAAATCTATTTACATAAGTAAGTAATTATAATAAAATGAGTTCTTCCGATGACGAAAATGAGAGACTGACTCCGGAATAATTTCGTTCTAAAGCAGCAGTTATAGTAGATGATTTGTTGCCGCCAAAATCTCGGGAGTTGTATCGGGTGTTATACCTGAAAACATACAATTTATTCTGCGACTGGAAAACCATGAATGGCGCCAATTTCTTCTCTGAGTGCATATTTCTTAACTATTTCAATGAACTAACCAAGACTAAGAAGCCGTCGACACTTTGGAGCATAAGTATATTCTATGATAAAAGCCACAGTGAGAATCAAACACAACATTGATATTTCAAAATACTCAAAGTTAGTGACATACTTAAAACGTCTATCCGTGGGTAATAAGCCAAAGAAATCTAGAGTGCTTAGCTCCGAAAATAAATACCATGCTCCTATTTATTTTCTCACAGTCAATGGTAAAAAGTAGAGTACACAACACGTGAATAAAAAATTTATCTCGGTAGGTACTTGTATCCCTCGCTCCGTTCAGGATTCTAGAGTATAGAATCCCTCGCTACGCTCGTGATTCTACTCTAGAATCCTTCGCTGCTCTCGGGATCCAACTTCGTACCTCGAATTAAATTCCCTTTTTATTCACTTGTTGTATAATCTACTATTAGCACTGAAATACTTGTGCAAAATAACTTTTAATAGCATAGGTATTTTTATCTTTTTTACCTTATTGGAGTTATTTTAAAATTATACTTTTTATAGTTTAAAGAAGCGAATATATGTATGTATGTTAAAAAGCTTGAACAAAGTCACAACAAACCTTCCTTCTTACATGAAACGCATAGTATGTAAGATTTTTTTTTTTTTACGTACAAAAATAAAGTGCGATAAGCGACTCAAGCCGTCTACACATAAACCCAATGTACGGGATTTTAGTAGGCTGGTTATATGTTTAAGTAATTTATGTAAAAACTTTGTATTGGATAATAAAAAAAAAAAAAAAAAAAAAGATGATTCAGCTAGATTGATCCACCGAACATGCGATCCAAGTTTATATTCATAACATGCATCCTCGCGCCATGAATATCACGGTAGACTGATCAGAGATTTCGGTGAGGCGTTACATTTTATGGCGATAGGCTTCGAGACGTGGAGAACTGTTGCGTAAACTAGATGATTGAGAGAAATAACGCTGAACAAGGTGTGAGCGATTTATGTGTTTCATGGTAACTGAATGGAGTAATATTATGATCGAAAAAAGGGGGTAGATAGAAAGTTTTAAGGACCAATTAGAAGGCTTGACACACAAGACGGGTGCCTTGTGTGTCAAGCCTTTAAATTGGCTAATGAGGGCCTGTCATAGCAATTAGCTAGTAGGCTTAACACAACGATTATTATATAATGTATACGCTAATTGGAAGATTCAGTCCCAGAGGTCACAATGACATACATCTATGTACTTAGAAACGGACATGTCCACGACAGTAATTAGACTGAAGTAATTATTTTGAATTTCTCTGTATAAACGTAATGTACCTACAGCGTTAACTAAGTAGGTATTATGATTTGAAGTAGAACAAAATCTTTCAAGAAAAGTTACAGTGCTTACAAAAATAAAGCCAGCAACCCATTACATAACAAAGGTTTATTTATAACAACCTATATACTGGTGTATATAATTACAGCAGCTAGTATGCTCAATTTCAGTGTTCCCAAACATTGGGGCTCCATTTAGGCTTCGATAAAAGCTTCCAAACAAGTGCCTTGAAAGGGTATTAGACTCCCCCCAATCCCGTGTTTAGCGCCTTAAGCCGTATAAGTAACATTGCTTTTATTTTCCCACTCCATTCGTAATGGAATAAATAAAGAACGGATCCGTGTTTTATTTAAAAGCGTTCTTAATATTGAGCTTGATGTCTGTTTTAGTAAAAGTAAGACCTAATTCACGATCATTTTGTTCTGTGTCTGGGTGTAATTTATCTATAATATGTATGTATTTAGAAATATATAAGTATGTTTATCAGTTGTCTAGTACCCATAACACAAGCTCTGCTTAGCTTGGGACTAGATGGCGTTGTGTGATAGTTGTGGAATATTATATTATTATATTATATTATTATGTGTCTGTTTCGGTTTTCCGATACTCGACCTTTTTTTTTTTTTTTTTTTTTTTGGTGGGTGGAAAATCATCGAATGACCCCCCCCGCTCTTGGGCAGAGCGAAGGGGAGTGTCAGACTTCTACTGACTAAAAACCGAACCCATGTTCCTTCTTTGCCCTTGCGCCGAGGCCACGTAATCTAGTACTAAATACTCGACCTTACGTCGGTTTTGGAATAGATATCCCGTCCCGCATCCCGCAAGAAAAAAGATATCTATTTCCCCCTATCTTCTTCTTCGCGTGCGGATTGTATTTTGTGTGGTTGATGGATGACTTTGTGTATTTGGTGTGTGTGAGGTACTGACGGATGATTGCAGAGAGTCTACTGTGTGTGATGATTGTTGTGTGCCTGGTGTGGTCTCTTGTGTGTGAGGTGTACTCTCTTGTGTGTGAGGTGTACTATTAACAAAAACAGTGTCTCCCAATACCTTACTGAGTATGGTGTTTGTGTGTATGGATGCTTGTTTTTGTAGGATTGTTATGTCTATTGTTGTACTCAGCTGGTCTATGTATCTTTGTAAACTTTTACTAATAATGCCTGTAGCTCCTACTACTATTGGGATAACTTTAGTTTGAGTATTCCATAAACGCCGAATTTCTGTCTTCAAAAGGTGGTATTTGCTTAATTTCTCTATTTCTTTAGCTCCTATGTTGTAGTCTGAAGGTACTGCTATATCTATTAAAAATGTGCTATTGTTGGTCTTGTCTACATATATTAAATCAGGTCTATTATGTGTTACGGTAATATCAGTCTGTATAGGTATTTCCCACATGATTTTAGCCTGTCCATTTTCTTTAACTTGCGGCTGTGTTAACGCTTCTTTCCACCAAAGACTCGACACCTCGATACTATGTTTCCTTGCCAAACACCAGTGGACATACTGAACCAAGCTGTTGTGCCTCTTGACATAATACGTGCCCGCTAACTTTTCGCATCCTGAGATGATGTGCTGCGTCGTTTCGTCTTTGCTGGCGCATAGGCGACATTTACCATCTATATCCATTTTTAAAATGTCACGTTGATGTTGACGCGTCACAACAGCCTGGTCCTGTATGGCAAATATTGCTGATTCTATGGAGGGTGAAATTTGTTGCTTCTTCATCCATTTGAATGAATTTTCTTTGTCTATATTAGCTTGGTCCAAAACTGCTTTAGGAAACTGTCCATGTAATTGCTTATTTCTCCATTTATCGTTTTGCTTCTTGATTATTGCTTGTTTTATTTCTGCGTCTGTATGTATATTATTTTGTGGTAGTTGTAGTTCTCTTTCTATTTCTCGTGCTTCTTTTATTATTGAATATTTATCTTTAGTTTTGTCATGTTGAACTATCACCTTTATTAAATCGTCATTCTCTCTTTCCAAATAATGTTTATATTTAAGTATCTGTGTTTTATACATATTTTGTGTATTTATTAACCCCCTACCCCCTTCTATTATCGGTAAGTATAATCTTTCTACATCTGCTTTTTGTCTGTGTGCTTTTTTAATTGCTAATAATTTCCTAGTCTTTATATCTATTGCTTTTAAATCACTGTTCTTATAATTTATAATTCCAAATGAGTACAGTAGAACTGGTATAGCAAAAGTATTTATCCCTTTTATGATATTTCGTGCGCTTAAATGTGTGTTCAGTAGCTTTTTAGTCCTCTTAAAATATTCTTTTGTAACCTGTTCCCTAATTTGACTATGTTCTATCTTACCAGATTCGTGTATTCCTAAATATTTATATGTCCTATCTATTCCTAGTTGTTCAAATGTATCTCCACTCAGTAGTATATGTCCTTCACCTGTTGTATTATTCCTGTGTCCTGATCTAATGTGTATAGTATTACATTTATTTAAACCGAAACTCATACCTATATCGTTTGTGAATATTTCAACACTGTCTAATAAAACTTTTAAATTGTTTTTATTGTTGGCGTATACTTTTAAGTCATCCATGTACAATAAGTGATTTACCCGAAAGCTATCTTTAAGTTTGTATCCTTTCATTTCATATTTATTTAGGATTAATGAAATTGGATTAATTGCCAGACAGAACAACAAAGGTGACAAAGAGTCTCCCTGGAATATGCCACGCTTGATGTAAATGGGCTCAGTAGTTAAGGACTCGGTGGTTCCACGGGCTGTCATGATCACTTTCCATGTAGGCATAGCAATTTCAAGGAAAGCCTTGATCATGGGCGGGCATTTATAAATATCAAGAATTCTCAGAAGCCATTCGTGTGATACACTATCGAACGCCTTCTGATAATCTATCCAAGCCATACTCAAATTTTTCTGGGACTGATGTGCGTCCTCCAAAATTGCCTTGTTGACCATGAGGTGGTCTTTACAGCCCCGGGCTCCGCGGCGGCAGCCTCTTTGTTCTATCGCCATAATGTTGTTCTCCTGACAATGGTCGTACAATTGGTTGGCTAGTATGGATGTCAGTAATTTGTAACTGCTAGGCAAACAAGCAATTGGTCTCCAGTTTTTAGCATCTTCTGTGTTTTCATTCTTTGGTATTAAAATAACCTGACCTGTAGTAAACCATTCTTCTACCTGCTCCCTACCCCCTATAATATTAGTGAATACTGTAGCAAAATATTTATGTGTACTAGTAAGATATTTTATATAATAGTTCTGTATTTTATCAATCCCCGGAGTCTTCCAATTGTGTAATTTCCTAATGGCTATTTTAACTTGTTCCTCTGTGATTTCTTGTGATTCTATTGTATCTATTCTATCTGATGAACTTTGTAGTTCGTTTATCCACTTTGCGTCTTTATTGTATTGTATAGGTTTAGACAGTATTGACTTCCAAAACTCTTCTACGCTCTCTTTTCTGGGTAACTTTATCTCATTAGTGGTACTATTGTTTCCCAAACTTCTATATAACCTATGCTCATTCTCTTTAAATAACCTATTTTGTTCTTTTCTATTGCTGATTTCTTCATATCTTTTTATTCTACCAGCTAGTGCTTTGATCTTTTGCTTCAGTATCTCTTCTGTATTATTCCGTTCATTTTCACTTTGTATGTTAAATTTATTGTAAAGCTTAGTTTTTATAGTATTCATTCTACGGGTATTTACGCCTTTCGCTTACGCTATTTCTACAAGTTGTCCTAACTCTTTCCTATTTTTTTCTATTCTACTTTTTATTCTTTTCTTCCATGGTGGATCTGATATTTGTTTAATTACGTTTCGAGGTACAAATGGTATTTGCTTATTATTTAGTATTAATGTTTTGGCTGTAGCATATATAATATTGTTTAATTCTCTAAGTGTGTCTGTAGTAAAATTAATAGATTGGGTAAATAGTTATTGAGTCCATGTAGGTTTTGTAAAAAATGTTTATTTATTTTTGCTTTTGGTAATAAGAGTCTGTCATTTATTAGTGTTTCCTTCATCATCATCATCATCATCAGCCATTTGACGTCCACTGCTGGACAAAGGCCTCCCCCATAGAACGCCATAAAGATCGGCAGCCTGCCGTTTGCATCCACCGGTTGCCCGCGACCCTCACGATGTCGTCGGTCCACCTGGTGGGAGGCCTGCCAACGCTGCGTCTTCCGGTTCGTGGTCGCCACTCGAGAACCTTTCTTCCCCATCGGTTGTCCGTTCTTCGAGCGATGTGGCCTGCCCATTGCCACTTCAACTTGCATATTCTGCGAGCTATGTCGGTGACCCTGGTTCTTCGGCGAATTTCCTCATTCCGGATTCTGTCGCACAAAGAAACTCCGAGCATAGCCATTTTGGCTGTAGCATATATAATATTGTTTAATTCTCTAAGTGTGTCTGTAGTAAAATTAATAGATTGGGTAAATAGTTATTGAGTCCATGTAGGTTTTGTAAAAAATGTTTATTTATTTTTGCTTTTGGTAATAAGAGTCTGTCATTTATTAGTGTTTCCTTAGTTTCAGCCAATACTTGTAAAAAGTTTAATATTAACGGGCCAAGACCCGTTAATATTACCTCAGTAACTGTTACATTTCTAGTTAGTTGGTCTATTGATTCCGTTTGTACCAGTGGAGGTTGTGTGTTTGTGTGAGTGTCATGTTGTGTAATTGTATGCGTGTCATGGTGTGTGTTGGATGTGTCTGATGCTGGATTTGGTTCTGCATTATTAATTGTTAATTCTGTGTTTTCTCTTTCTCTCCCTTCAGCTTCGTCTTTTATGCGGCTTAGGAGTTCTTGTGATATAACATTTTGTTTAATAATTCTACGGGCCTGGTTTGAGAGTGTGTTGCCGGTAAATTTGTGAATTTTTGGATTAGTTGGGTTTCTATCTCTAAATAATGTAATTAATCTATTAATATAGCCAGGCCCCTGAGATTGTGCTTTATAGAAACAGTACATTAACTCCTTCATTTCTTCTGTCGACCATTTTTTCCTTCTATCTTCATTTAACTCTTGAATGGTCTCCCTAGATGAGCCGGCGGAGTGGTCAATGGACGTGGTAGCCCTACTCCGCAAAGCATCATCTGTATCTACCCCACCCCGTTGTTCGGCTGTAGTCCCTTCGGGTCCCCCGACTCTTGCCCGCCTGCTCAGCAAAGAGCCGCTGACAGTCCGTATTCTGTCACGTCCAGCGTCAGCTCCAGACGTGCCCCGACGCTCGCCCCCGGGAAGCGGTCCTATACGTGTACTATTTATTTGTCTCTCCATAATGAATAAGAATAAGAATAAGAAATTTTATTTGCATTAACATGTGTTTACATACAGAATTACAATAAAATAATACATGCATGCAAGATATTAAATAATAGTGGCTCACGACATGTCTGCCATTTCTCATGGCGTGCAAATATATTGGGTACATAGAATTACAATTAATATTGAATTATGAAGGTGTGTTAGTGCTTCGTTTGCCATCAGTAGGTCATTTTAGCTCAAAAGCGCTGATGTCCGCCCCCCACGTGGCTTAGGTGTTATAGCCGGACGTGAAGTTAGACTTGCAGGGGGCATATTATATTATTATTATTATATATTATATTATATATATTATTATTATATATTAAATTATATATTATATTATAATTAAAGAAACTAAAAAAGGCATTGAGTAAACTTGGCGTTGTTTTGAAGTTGCGCGGCCAGTAATGAAACTAAGATATTTTGAAAGAACAGAATAAAGCGATCAAAAGTTACTATGGATGCATTTCTCTAAAACTAATCAGAACGGAGATATTTGGTTTTGTAAAGCTCATTAAAATCGAAGAAGTTATTACTCTATGGCACTGTTTTAGGATCCTGCCGTTTTTTGTTCGAGAATTTAAAGAAACTAAATTGGCGGCCTTAATCGGCACGACTACTTCTTCTTAGCGATCGATGGTACAAGTTAAAGGACTGAAAGCACGGGTCGCTGATGCTGCGCTGGTGACAGAACATGCGGTCGATAGGCTCACATAACAAATAGACAGCTTGACTGCTGAGTATGAGGTCCTGGGTACAATTCCTGGGTCGGGAAAATTGTTATACGGTTTTTCTATCAGAAATTTCTCAGTAGCCAGTTGCCACAGAGTCTGTATTTGTGCCCAGTTGATGGCAATAGGCTCGCTCCCTATTACATGGAACTTAAACATAACTGGCGAAATGAGGGTGTACTTTTAGGTACTATCTGGGTGCTTAAATCTTCGGGAATTACAGATGTGATGTCGAGATAAGTTACAAAAAGAGAAAATAGAGATGGACAATAGGTCGAGACAAGCACCCCGTGATAAATACTAAGTAGCAAGACAACAAACTCACATTGTTAGCAGCATTAACAAAACACAATCTAAATAAATTAAACCTAGTAAAACAAATATTTACTTTAGTAATTCAGTAAACAGGAGCTTGTTTGTCACAAAATATGATTTGTATAAACAAAAACGTTTTCATCTTGTTCTTTGCCGTCCCTTGCGGCGATGTTTCTATTCTATTACACATCTCAAAAGCTTTATCCGGGATTCTTCAAACTGTTTTTTGTTTTATTGGGTAGTCAGAGTAGTAGGTTCCTGTTTTTTTTACAATCTTTACGTAATGAATATTTTATGAAAGAGCCCAGTTATATCTTTTTTGATAAACGTTAGTACATTGAGTAGACAATTGAATAAAGTAACGTTTAGTATATATGTATTCTAATAGGATAAGCGAAAGTTTGAATGGATGGATTATGGATGTTTGTTACTCAATCAAGTCCAGACTGGCTGAACAGATCTTGATGAAATAAGACACAGAGAAAGTAAAGTCTGGAATAGTGTACAAGATACTTTCTTACACACAAAAAATCCACGCATACGAAATCGCATTTAACACACGTGCAACAATAATTAAATTAAAATATTCAATTTTATGTATTTATTTATTAATCTTTATTACAACAGTAAACATACAAAATATAATGCAATTAAAAAAATATCACCAACTTACAGCCTTTCAAGTGTTGATTAGGTAACAAGATTATTATTTTGTTTGCTAGATTATTAATTGGTTATCGAACCAAAATTAAAAGGCATTTTATTATACTTAAATATCAGCCATACCGTTATAAAGTAAAAAAAACTAACGTAAACTTATTTTTTGATATCTTTAAACACGAAATTGTAAGGGCCCTTGATGTGAATCAAGGCATGTTGAACTGATGTCGGTGGTGGCCCAAACCATTCCACTTGGAAGTTCTCTATTAGCCTCGCCACAAATGTATCCATTTCCAGTTCAGCTATGCGACGACCTGTGAAATGACAAAAGAAAAATATATTTTGTAGTCATGTTTTGTATGTTTGTGTGTGTTTGTAGAAAAATATGTTTTGTTTTGTGGACTGGCCACAAAACAAAACAGAGACCAACAGGTCTAGTGTTTAGTGACCCTAACTGCTATGCCGGAGGTCGTGGGTTCGATTCCCACCCAGGACAAATGTTTGTGTGATGAGCACGATCATATTTTGTTCTGTGTCTGGGTGTAATTTATCTATAATATGTATGTATTTAGAAATATATAAGTATGTTTATCAGTTGTCTAGTACCCATAACACAAGCTCTGCTTAGCTTGGGACTAGATGGCGTTGTGTGATAGTTGTGGAATATTATTATTATTATTATTTTTGGTTCTTTTTGTTTCTTCTCATTTAAGAGAGCATAAGAAACCTTACACGCGGGTCGAAACCAAGGATGTAAGGTGTAATTTAGATAGAGAAAGTGGATGATAATGTAGAAGTAGTCAGAAACTTTCGGGTGATTCGACAGGTGTTGAGAATGGTGGCTTTTTGTAGCATGTAGAGTGTGTGAGTAGGCATTTGTAGAGTGTTGAGGCTTTGTGTGAGAGATTTTGGTATAATACCAGTAGATGAGAGAACAATGGGGACTATATGAACAGTTTGTACATTCCATTGGGTTTTAATTACAATATTCCATTGGGTTTTAATTATTATTATTATGTGTAATTCAAAAATTCTTGAATCTATGTGACTTACTAAATTGTACTCACACAAAAGGAACTAAGGCTTCCTTAGGTGAATACTTCAAGGTAGCCCACGAAATTCGATTTTTTTACGTGCCTACCGTGCCGCTCGTTCAGCCACTGCGCCAACCGTGCCGTCTAACTATTGCCGTATTACTCAGTAAAGTCACATTTGTTACAAAAGCGCAAAGCGTATCCTATTTTTTTAACATAGAACCTGACACTGATCGGCAAATTGCAAAAAACGTAAAAAAAATGAGTTTCGCGGGCTACCTTGAAGGATTCATCTTAATGACGACTACTCATTAAACCCAGTTGATCTCGTTAAACGTTACAGATTTTTGAGCGTCCTTCCTCCTCTCAACTACTTTTTATCTATGCTGTGCCCGACAGGGTCCATAATTGAGACTGATGTTAATTGTTTTTCCCACTAACTGTATACATTATGGTACGCAATAAAGAATTGAGAATTGGGATTACTTTCTTGTTTTAGCTTAGATCTGCTCTCATTTTTATCTTGCACTGCATTTTATCAGTGGTGCGGCAGTGGCAAGAATAAAGTAGCCAAAGTCCGTTGCAGTCCTTCTTCTTCTTTTCGTGTCGATTGTTTTAAACTTCCATATTATACGGTTTGGGCCCATAGGTAGCCACATTTATTGCAGCGGCTGAGGCGCCGCTGTGCATGTATACGGTCATTTGGGACACTCCAGCAAGTGTAAAAAATTACATACGGTTGAATTTTCCAATTAGGTACGTACCAATACAACTGCGGGCGCCAAACCCAAAGGGTGCGTTAACAAACGGATGGGCATTGCCGTAATAAAGTGGGTCATCTTTCTGGGCAACCCATCTCTCTGGCAGGTACTCGTCAGCTCTGGGGTAATGCTTGTCCATCAACGACATATCTCGGTGAGTGAACACGATATCAACCTGAAAAATGTCACGTTTTTATTTGTGTTTGTTTTTATTAAAAATACAAAATCCTGCATGTCTCTTAAATAATAATAATAATAATCTAAGATTTCATCCATATTTGTTATTAGATTTGCAAACTAGTGTTATAGTAATAATTAATTTATCATTATTTATTATTGATCATTTATTTGTGGAAACTTTGAAAACAAGGAATATTTTCGGGTCGGCTTGATCCGGTATTAATTAGCCGTTTGCAGAACCTAATGTCAATTTTCCTGTTTCGCTCTCCTTTGACAGTGTAAATTCAACATAACATAACATTATGCCTGTAATTTCAGAGGTGTACCTAATAGCACACCCTAATTTCGTAAATTGTGTTAAATAATGATGTTATGTTATGTTTAACTTCTAAAGTTTGCTTCAAAAGGCGGGTAAATAAAGCTTAAAATTTGTTTGCTAAAATTTTTCACTTACACCAATAGGCACTTCATAGCCTAGTATATTGTACTCCTTTGAGGTCTTCCTTGCACTCCCTGCCACCACGGGCATCATTCTCAGCGATTCTTTGATGCAAGCCCTCAGGTAAGGCCTCTTCTCTGAGTTCGACATTATCTCCTCTCTTAGTTTGGCCTGTTTATCTGGGTGTTTTGCTAAAAGGTATAGAGTTGCTGTTACTGTAGTTGCAGCCTGAAAAAGATCATAATGTGAATTATTTGTTACAATATTCTAGTTGAGAAAGGTTGTATTCGTTTAGATATTCAATGCTTTATACCTAATAGTTTTTCGTTGAAATGTCGTTGTATCTAATATTCTATATCTACGTAAGGATAACAAAGATAAGATTGTATTTTGACTGTATACCATCATTACAATTATTCAACGATGCGTCTAAAAGTATGACGTTGACAAAGACAGCTGTTGGAACACGTTTGTTTAATGTACATCCAACCAGTACTAGGAGATTCTTGTACAGCAATACTTTTGCGATATAATGATCAAAGCTATGCTTACCGTATCGACACCCGCAAATAACATGTCACTAGCCATGATGTGAGCTGTTTCTTCGTTGATTTCCAACAATTTCTCCAGAACCCCCTTCTCATTATCAGACTTGTTCTTTAGGTTATCCTTCCCCTTTTTGATAAAGTGTTTTGTTAAACTGAAAACATAAATAGTATCTAATTTACACTGATGGCTATAGTATTGATAACTTGAAAAGATTTCAATCTACTCAGGCCATCGTCATTCTCTTGCCCTTATCCCAATTGATTTGGGGTTGGCACAGCATGTCTTCTTCTTCCCTCTATTACTCGTCATCTCATCTCATCGCTCCCTTTCTTGCCATATCGTCATTTACACTGTCCATCCATGGTTTCTTTGGTCCTTCTCAAAATTGAAGCCTTGTTAAGTTAAAAGTTTCAAGGCCCTACGACATCCGTCGATAATGAATGATCTTTATTAGTTTATAAAAACTACTAGGAAGAGTAGTAAATACTTACTCGTCAAGATGCTCATACACCTTCATAGCTTTCTTGTACGCCGGTGTCGAAATCCATCTCCAAAGGCTTGGCTTGAAGTCCAATTCATTAGTTGCAGCCAATAGATCGTGGACGCACTGGATTAACTGCCATTCTGGAGAGTCTGCAGGCAAGTTGGGATCGAAGCAGTTCAGTCGGCACCCCAGAGCAACGGTGCCGATGGATTCCAGTCCCCACAAGTTCATTTCCTTGTTGAAGTCGTTCTTGATCATGTTCTTTTCGTCGCGGTTAGCTTTCATTCTGAAAAACGTTAAATTTTGTTTCTAGTCAGAGTCATGGTAAGACTGGAAACCGACCACAAGTTAGTTGAGAAAAGGCTAGAAAGATGATAAGTTAGAGTCATGGGAATGTCTACTGTGAGAGACATCTATTTTTAGGCTGTGGTCCGAGACGAACTTGCCGAACGAGAAAAGAGTAGAACGAGAAACAAAAACGAGTTGGCGATCAGCGGGAAACGAGTGTGTAGTTTCGATAGTTTTGTCGCCGGGCTATAAGCGAGTGTGCAAGTGGGACGAGCGATTACTCGCGCCACACGCCCGTGGTAACTCAGTCCTGTGCAAACCTGTAATACATCATCGTTACTCGTTCGGCAAGTATCGCTGAACGAGTAACGATGCGCCGATAATAAAATAAAGACGGTTTGGAAAATTATCAATAGTGAAACGAATAGAAATAAAAAATAAAAATGATATCACTCTAGAGACTTCACGTGGCCTTTTAAATTCTAAAAACGAAGTTGCTCAAGAATTTATAGATTTCTTCACTAGTATCCCACTTAAAACTACTGAAACCTTAAATTCATCACCCTTGCTTTCCATTGAGTTACTAGGAGCGAACGTTTCGTTTAAACGTTTCGTTGAGTTTCAATTTTAACATATAAACCCCATAGCAGTCATTAAAGCTTTTAAGGAAATTAAAGTCAAATTAACCGAAGATTTATGGGGACTGTCGATTAAAGTTTGTCAAGCTATTATTGAGACTGTAGCTCCGTACTTAGCCTTAATATTTAATTTGTGTGTGAACCAGGGAGTCTTCTCGGACCTTATGAAATACAGCAAGGTACTTTACTGGTACTTTTCAAATCCGGTGTCAGTAAAGACACCAATAACTATAGACCCGTATCCGTTTTGCCAGATTTCAGCAAGGTGTTTGTAAAGGTAATGCTTAATCAAATGCTCATCCACTTTAACACCAATAAAATCTTACATGAAAAACAGTATGGTTTCACCAAAGGACGTTGTACGACTGACGCCGGTGTCCCCTTATTAAAACATATATTTACTGCGTGGGAAGAGTCACAAGATGCCATAGGGATCTTCTGTGACCTCTCGAAAGCATTTGATTGCGTCAACCACGAAACCCTTCTCATAAAGCTTGAACATTACGGTTTAGGGAAACTTGCGCTCAGTTTAATGAAATCGTATTTAAACGATAGACATCAGCAAGTACAAATAAATGGTGTCAATTCAACGGGCTTAAAAGTAAGTATGGGTGTGCCACAAGGTTCGATATTAGGTCCCTTTCTCTTTTTGGTCTATATTAATGATCTACCCCATTTATTTAAAAACCAACCTGAAATGGTATTGTTTGCCGACAATACTTCTTTAATTTTTAAGGTAAACAGACGTGCCACAAATCTTGATGACGTAAATAACGCCCTACTGCAGGTTCATAATTGGTTCACCGTCAATAATTTAGTCTTGAATGGGAAAAAAACGAAGTGCATAAGATTTGCTCTTAATGTCAAAAGTACTGATTGTGACATAGTATTGAATCAAGAGACACTAGAATTTGTCGATGAAACTGTTTTCTTGGGGATAACGATTGACTCGAGGCTACAGTGGGGTCCGCATTTAACATCTCTTGCAGGACGGATGAGTTCAGCAGCACATGCTGTTAGGAAAATCCGCCAATTTACTGACGTAGATACCGCGAGACTAGTCTATTTTAGCTATTTTCATAGTGTTATGTCATACGGTATTTTACTATGGGGACGGGCTGCAGACATCGAGTCTATATTTATTCTGCAGAAAAGAGCCATTAGAGTCATATATGGTCTACGAAGGCGCGATTCTCTGAGAGAACTGTTTAAGGAAATTAACATCATGACAGTACCTTGTCAATACATCTATGAAAACATCATGTACGCTAGGAAAAATCTGCATTTGTTTAGCAAAAGAGGTGATAGACACCACTATAATACGAGGAATAGGGACCAACTAGTTCAGCCAGGTTTCAGGTTAGCTAAAGTAGACTCATCTTTCATGGGGTACTGTTTAAAATGTTACAATAAAATACCCCCTCACATTCTTCAACTGAGTGAGACGAAATTTAAAACTCGTGTTTCGTATAGAGGAGGCTCGGGGAGGTAAAAACCATTTTTCAAATTTGACCCCCTTGCCCCCCTTAACCCCCCCCTTTAGGCGGATCTCGGATTTAATTAATAAACAGAGAGAAGGCAGGAATCATTTGTCTTTTGCCGGTAATGAATGCTTTCTCATTATTTCACACTCTCATCCTCGTCTGATTGAACTCGGAGAAGATAAAGCTATTTTATTAGATCAACTTTTAATATAGCTTTCAAAGGATGGGGCACTTAATATCGTGCTGCGTGTCCTGAAGTCTGAAGACGCCATATTAGTGGCTCAGTTCTCGGGTGACACTCACACAATTTAGATTGCCATCCAAGCATGTATGTTTTCATTCAATAATATACAAATAGGTAAATGCGATTTACGCTAAACCCTTAATAATGAGCTATTGTTTTTCTAAAGATAAAGGGCCACAGTGAGTGGGCACAAATTAATAATACATCTTCCTCCTTAATGCAATTTATATACCTACTTGTATATTATTTATTGAAAACATACATCGCAGTTAGAGAGTTAGTGGCCTTCTTAGTAGGTCTTACTGAGAGGTAATTTGGCTAACTAAATCACAATATAATTGGCAAGTTATTGAAAATAACCGTTCAAAGCTGTATTTATCTCTCTTCTAGAATTAATTGTCAGATATCGAATGCAACTTTCCTTCAGGATAAGGCTTCACAAGTTGTCAGAAAACGTTTATTAAGATGATGGATGGCTTACCTCACTATCATATCCTGTGCCACTTCATCAAGTACTTGTGCGTAAAGTTTGATCGTCCTTGGTTGTAACATCACTGGGTTTACTGTTGAGCGGAACTCTTTCCATACTTCACCTTGGCTAGAAGAAAAACGGTTATGAATTCGTATTTTAATGTACTTAATAAACGCGTGCATCAATTAGTTTTAGTGTGCATGCAGGGTAGCCAATTTAGGCTAACTATAGTTGCTAAGGTTAAAAGATATATAATAAAGTTAAGTGTCATACAATTAATTGATTTGCATGTTCGATGTTGCTTTAATTGAATTCATTAAATGTTGCCTTTTTGTAGATAACGACTTCAGCATCATTTAACTTACTCGGAAATGAGGCCCGTTGCGTGAAAGTCAATGCCTTTGCCTTTCCTATAATCCTTTCTGTAGTGTTCTAGCGACTGAAATCCGGGACGGACCGGCAACCAGTTTTCACTTCGCAGTACCTGTAAAAAGATTAATTAATAATTAACAACATACCTATTATGATAATTATTACATTACTTTGCCAGTTGTTTTTGAGACTTTTTGTAGCTATTGAGAAACTTAGCGTTAACTTTTGCAAGGTTATGTATTAAAATAATATATTATCGTTTTGTTAATAAGGTAATCTTTATGTACTAATACGAAACACATTTTATTTATTCGTTTGGACAAAATTAGTGAGGCAAAAAAAAAACAATTACTTAATAGCAATTAGGACATTCGTTTTCAGTGGTTCGTTTTTGGTGATGAGTTGCGCGAGTTTCAGCCAGATTTCGCTTGCGCCCACAAAGCACAAAAGATAGAAAAAATAATATTATACTCAGCCGTAGGCGGAACAAGGCTTTCATTGTTTTCATAAACAAAATGCTCTTAAGTATACTTACAAATGCTACACTTTCAGGATCACTTAAGAGAATCAAAGGAGCTTTCCCGAACACACTGTCCATCTTGATGATCGGCCCAAATTCGTTAATTAGTTTCGTGAACATGGAAGGGTCCTCGATGTTGCCAAACTTACCTGAAAAAATTAAATTCCTTTAATATCTTAGAAGTCAGACCACTAAAATTTTAATCAGATTATACACACCAAGCTAGCAAGACATATTTTAACACAGAAAACGTATTTTTAATAAGGCTTTTGACCGACATCAGTCAAAGAAGCAGTGCAAGTACGTAGCACTCGATTCGCTTCGATTCGATAAATCTGACAGTTATTCTCGATAAAATGAGCTTTTATCGAATCGAATCGATGTCGCAAGTACGTAAATAATATTTTAACGATCGGTAGATAACTCTAAAATTTAAACGATTTTTTCAAAAATGCAAGTACGAAACGACATTTTGACAGTTTGACATTCCGCCCACGATAAATCTTGTCGACGCGTGTTACGTACTTCCAAATTCGATAACAAGCTCGATAAAACTGACAACGATAACGATCTCGATGTCTTATCGATGCAAAGTTCGTACTTGCACTGTAGGTTTTGAACGATGTACAGTTTTGACTATAACTAATTAATAATAATTATTGTTTGCAAAATTTTAACCATTAATTTTAGAAAAAGTTTGCAGCTCGCTGAAAATAGTAATGGTGGTATCCCTGGATAATTATTACTGAAAGGAAGTCTTCTACTACCAGTAGAAGCACGATGACCACTCAAGCTATAAGGGTCATACTCAGAAAAAGTGTACATTTGGTGTCTTTTCTTGTCCCGCAACTTCATATTTACGTAAATAATTTTAGTATTATGATATATTTTCTTATATCCCCTTTTTTTGTTATATTAGTCTAATTCTACGATGATTTCTCTGGTATTTTCAATTAAATTTTCAATATAAGATTACATTTTTTGATTGTCAAAACATTGATAAAAATATCGCCATACATTTTTTTGGTGTCCCAATGACGATTACACATTTTCAGAGATGAATTGTTACGAATTTTCATCGCTTTTTTTAACATTGACTGTGGTTATATTATTCTTGATGAATCAAGTAACTAAATAAGACCAATTTTATCCGTAAATCATATACAGAAGGATTTATTTTAATTAAACAAATGTTGTCCCAAAATTATGAAGTTTCGTTACTCAGGGTTAGTAACGCGTGATAAAATTTGAAACGCAATGACTTAAGGTGGTATAAATAGTTTTTTTCTAATCTGGCAACGTTATTACTTACGTCAAAATCACTGTCACGGCAGCCATCTAGTTTTCGCCGCAGTCGTGAAGTCAAGACGTTTAGCAAGTGAAAATTTACAAAAAATACCCCAGGGTGATAAACGACTATTATTTTGGTAAGTTTAATGTTTTTTGTTTACTCACCATGTTTTCTTCATATCTTTTGTATTATCTAAAAGAATACACTCAGTGCTTGCGTGGTAAAACCGTGGTTTACGTAAAAACATTTTTAGAGGTTATGATTTCTCAGATTTTATTATCATTTTCGTTATATTGCGTAAAATTGCGTTACGTTACGAAACTGAGAAATTGTTAAGCTTAGTTCACAAAAACTAAAAGTGCATATCAATATACCTGTGTATTAATACACAGGTATAGTTGCCGACAGGTTTTTTAATGGAATTTAATTAAATAATTACCAATGTTTATGGTATTTTTATTTATCTAAATAAGACTGATAAGCCAAATATAATCAGGTGTTTTATTCGCCCAATCCATGTGCACCATACCTTATGACATCAGTTTCGTGACGGAGATTCTCAGTATCGTTACCTATCAGTTTAGTTACAAATTCAAAATGTACACTTTTTCTGAGTATGACCCATAAAACACTTATAAATAGCGAGGTCAGGTTCATTTACCACTTGAATACCTACTTCTTCTTCTTCTTATCGTGTGGGCAGTAAGGTCTATACTAACACTAGTGTTTAAGTTGTGGAAGTATTACTAACAATTGGGTTGTATTATATAATCGTTTAATTAATGATTTATTGTTATTATATGATGAGGCTGGCACAAGAATGTCGAACGTGGAGCCTATGCCCAACAGTGAGTGAAGTCGGGCTGATGGATGACGATGATGATGATGATACTGAAAATAGGTTGATGTGTCACTGTGTGTACTATTTTTCAAAACTAAATTCACCTCCAGGCAAGAAATGATGAAGTTGTCCAATGACTGGCAAAGAAGCGGGTCCGGGAATCTCATTCCATGGCTTTACGTTTTCTGTCTTTAAGGACGTGCTTGCCACTGCTACAGCTCTGAAATTACAAACAATTTAGTGTTATATGCTATGAATTGTGTCCCATTACTAGTGATGGTAGGGCTGACTGGTCAGGCTACACTGGTACAGTCTAACAAGCTAATAAGTATACAGCCAGGTAACTTGCATTTACTTTTATGATTATACAGATACCTTTAGAGACAGATGTGAAATGATCATCATCATCATCAGCCTATAAAACATTCCTGTTTCTATTTTCAACCAAAATAACATCACTTACCTGATACATTCCTTATTAATGGCGGCCAAATTAAACAGCGGCTTAAACTTTGTCGTCTGCATGTTGATATTGTTAATTACACAATAACACTAAACACTATCACACTATTTGACACTATCATACAATGAAGTTGTTACTAGCTTACGTGGCACTACTTGAAAACAAAAGATAGCACTGGTTGATAATGTTGAGTATAGTCTATTGTACCTTATTTGTTCTATTTTGTAAATAAACGCGGTGAAGATCCATAAAAGAAGGCGACTTTACACCAGAAGATGCTTGGACTTGACCACTAAAGCTATGGAACCTGTGAAAAAATATGATTTAAAGAACAAGCTATACGAACGTCTGACAACAGTGAATTGGCGAATTGTCCGTCTCTGGGTCTCATTAGATCATTTAGGCGTTTAAATAATCGTCCGCGTTGAACGTGTTTTGGAATTTTTTTGACCTTCGCTAAATTACCTAGACAACGTTCCAAACCTATTGATAAAATACCGGTAGCTACAATCTTTCGAATAACAGTCTTATTTAGTTGTAGCTAAGTCGCTTTTTGTTAGTTTACTGATTAGTGCGATTCAAATATTTTGTTTTGTTGACGTCACGATAGTTTGTGATTTAATCCCGTTACCTATAATTTACCTACTGATATACGTCATGAACTTAATAATAACTGCCACTCGGGTTGATCTATAGGTTAAGCCGCGCTTGCCTACGTTGGTCTGTGGATGGGTGACCGCCCCACTGCCATATTTTACTTATATACATCTGTGGTTGTTGTTACAGGTAGTTAGTGACCTGAAAGTCTGTCAACCAGTCTTACCAAAGGTTATCGTATTACCTAGTGTTAACTGGGTTGTGGAGGTCAGGTATACAGTCATTCCATGTAAAATACTGATATTCAGTGCATCCGGTTAGACTGGAAGCGGACACCAACATAGTTGGGAAATGGTCGATGATGTTGTACTGAAATAGCAGAACTTCTGTTCTTACAGCATGAATGGCTGTCTAAATTGACTCAGCTCCAAGACTTGGTGGCAAGTTTGACACTTTTAGCCCTTTTAATGAATAAACAACAGGACACGATATTAACTGCCCCATCGTTTGTGCAACACGGCACGGTTGGCGCAGTGGCTCAAGCAATGGACAGCCGCGCTGCGTGTCGCGGGTTCGATCCCCGCACGGAACAAATATTTGTAAGACCTACAGATAGTTGTTCCGGGTCTGGGTATTTGTGTATGTGAGTTTAAATGTTTGTGAACGCACCCACGATACAGGAGAAATGCCTAGTGTGGGGCAACGTTTAAAAAAAAAAAAAAACACCACATTTACTCTCCAAGGTAGGCAAACAGGTGTTCCTTGCGTTCTAGCCGAGCCTGGAATCTACTTAGAGTCAGTCTTTATAAAACTGTTGAGTTTTTCAGCCTTTGCGCCACAAAGATGTTACCATGTAGAGGGTTTTTGTGTGTCGAAAACCATTTTGGGTCTTTTACAAGACCTTGTCACTGCCCTGCGAAAATCTTGTCGCGTTAATGAATGAATGTAGCATCTGCACCGGGGTCGGTTTAAGGCAACGTTATGATCCCGACACGTTTCATTCCGATCTGTATCCACTAACATGAGATGAACAGGTCCACACGGGCCTATTTGTCTTAATAACTCACTGACATTAGTTTGGGAGAGAGAATATGAATAAATCAGGCAAAAAATAAACAAATCTAAGTTTGTATGAAAAGTAATTTAATTTATTGAACGCAGAATGCTAAGTCATTTCAATCTATATAAATAAAAAGAGAAGTCCTGACTGACTGACTGACTGATTGACTGACTGACTCATCAACGCCCAGCCCAAACCCTTGGACCTAGAAAGCTGAAATTTTGCACAGAGGTTCCCTTTATAGTGGAGACAAGGAATAAGGAAGGATTTTTCGAAATTCAACCCCTAAGAGAGTTATATAGGGGATGAAAATTTGTATGGAAAATCGTAATTTTTACGCGGGCGAAGCCGCTGGCAAAAGCTAGTATTAGATATTTCATTATAATTTAATGCAAAGTATAAACATACCTTTTACAAATTATATAATGATATCTATCTTAATTGTAAAATAAGGAGCTATAGTAATAATCTGATAAAAAAACAATTTATGTTATAAATAGCTGTATTTACTTGATTTTTTAAACAATCAAAATTGCAACTTGTCTCATGTTTTTATTTATTTACAAAAAAACAACTAACTGTAGGTACTAATTAAACATGAAAACAATACTTCTTATAACTTCACTATTTGTTGAAGAGGAATGATGAAGTTGTTGTTGACTAAAACCAAAGAGGTCCTAGAACAGTTCCTAGGGAACTCTTTTAACACTAGAAAGACTACAGTCGTCAAATTGACGATTTTGTGAAGTAAAATTATAATATTTTTAAAGTTACGGTTTGTTGGAATATGACACTCTGTGACTTGTAATATTTTGTGGTTTTAAACACCCCATTGATATTTAACGTTGTTATCTTAATTAGTTCTGGAATTACAATGAGTAATATCTACAACCCCCCTGCCTAGTGTCGGGCAACGTTTAAAAAAAAAAAAAAAAAGACGCTATCGTCAAAATGGCCCAATGCAAAGGGCTCCGGTTAACTTAGAAATATTTTAACTAAGTAGGTATCATGATTTGAAGTATAACAAAATCTTTCAAGAAAAGTTACAGTGCTTACAAAAATAAAGCCAGCCACCCATTACATAACAAAGGTTTATTTAACAACCTATATACTAGTGTATATAATCACAGCAGCTAGTATGCTCAATTTCAGTGTTCCCAAACATTTGGGCTCCATTTAGGCTTCGATAAAAGCTTCCAAACAAGTGCCTTGAAAGGGTATTAGACTCCCCCCAATCCCGTG
Source organism: Diarsia mendica (assembly GCA_949316265.1). Taxonomy (NCBI): domain Eukaryota; kingdom Metazoa; phylum Arthropoda; class Insecta; order Lepidoptera; family Noctuidae; genus Diarsia; species Diarsia mendica. The sequence continues at coordinate 18,216,541 of OX438896.1, read as the reverse complement.
TTTAGCGCCTTAAGCCGTATAACATTGCTTTTATTTTCCCACTCCATTCGTAACGGAATAAATAAAGAACAGATCCGTGTTTTATTTAAAAGCGTTCTTATTATTGAGCTTGGTGTGTTTTAGTAAAAGTAAGACCTATATCTTTTACTACTTCTTCTTAGGAACAGCGGTGGCCCAGTGGTATCGGCCCCGACTTACGAACAGTAGGTCGAGGGTTCGAACCCAGACAGGCGCATTACTTTGTGTAATTTATCATCGCTAATAATTATTCATCACCGCTGCTCTCAAAACGGTGGAGGAAAACATCGTGAGGAAACCGGCATGTCTTAGAACCAAAAAATTCGAAGACATGTGACATCTGTCAATCCGGACTTGGCCCGCGTGGTGGATTATAGCCCATCCCTCTCCTAGAGAGGAGGCCTGAGTCTTTGCAGTGGGAACATTATAGGCTGATGATGATGATGACTTCTTCATAGCGACGGTAAAAATTCAAGGACTGAAATTCAGCACGGGTCACTGATGCTGCGCTGGTGATAGGACATGCCACGAATAGACAGCTTGACTGCTGAGTATGAGGTCCTGGGTTCAATTCCTGGGTCGGGCAAATTGTTATACGGTTTTTCTATCAGAAATTTCTCAGTAGCCAGTTGCCACAGAGTCTGTCTGGATTTGTGCCCTGTTGATGGCATTAAGCTCGCCCTCTATTACACGGGACTCAAACATAACTGGCAAAATGAGGGTGTACTATTAGGGTGTACCTACTACCTAAATCTTCGGCGATTACAGGCGTGATTAGGGTTACTAAATGTATATAGAAGGATGAAGCCTGTCTATGGGACCTATAAAATACCTGATTTTTCAGAAAAATGCCTGTCTAAAGCAAAACGCTGTAGGAATTATGTAAAAGCCAACAGATAATAATGAAGAAGGATATTTATTACTGATATTTGTCAGAGGACATTATTTTTTTTAATGGTTCTTTCTTTTCTAATACATAAACGTAAAAATCTTCACAAGATAGTTTTGTAATTTTCCTGAGTTATCAATATTGCTTTTACTAATTCAATTGTCAGCCGATTTCGTTCTTTACTCCACTGGGCATTGACGAGAGAAAACATACGATCTACGTTCGCATTGTATGCCAAAATAGGGAACACAAACTGGCAGATTTTCACGAATTCTGTAATGTCATCATTCACTTCCTACTTTTGAGAAAATTGCACCACTGTGTAGTTAAGCTTTCAGAAAAATGCCTGTCTCAGACCAATGCCGGCCGCACGCCTGTCTAAACCTTAAAATGCTTGTCAAATGCGGCAAACGCCTGTCGTATGGTAACCTTAGGCGTCATGTCGTGTTATGTTACAAAATAGAAAATAGAGATGGACAATAGGTCGAGACTAGCAACCCGTGATAAATAGCAACACAACAAACCCACATTGTTAGCAGCATTAACAAAACATAATCTAAATAAATTAAACCTAGTAAAATACACAAAATATGATTGGTATAAACAAAAACGTTTTCATCTTGTTCTTTGCCGTCCCTTGCGGCGATGTTTCTATTCTATTACACATCTCAAAAGCTTTGTTAAGGAATCTTCACACTGTTTTTGTTTTTTTGGGTAGTCAGAGAAGTAGGTTCCTGTTTTTTTTTTACAAACATTAAATAATTAATTTTCTACGAAGAGTCCAGATAGGTATTAGGTAGGTTAGTAAATTGAGTAGACAATTGAATAAAGTAACGTTTAGTACTTACCAATATATTGTAATAGTATTATTTATTATATTATGCGAAAGTTTGGATGGTTGTTACTCAATCAGGTCAGACTGGGTAAACAGATCTTGATGAAATAAGGCACAGATAAAATAAAAGTCTGTAAATAGCTTATAGGATACTTTTTTTGGCGCACACTTACACACAAAAAAAATTGCATGTAACGGCTAATGTTTAAAATATAATTTGGGTTCTCGTACAAAAATAGGTAATTAAAAAAACATTAAATTCAATGTTATGTATTTATTTATTAATCGTACCACAACAGTTAACATACAAAATATAATGCAATTAAAAATATCACCAACTTACAGCCTTTCAAGTGTTGATTAGGTAACAAGATTATTATTTTGTTCGCAAATAAGAATTAGTTATCGAACCAAAATTAAAAGGCATTTTATTATACTTAAATATCAGCCATACCGTTAAAAAGTAAAGAAAAACTAACGTAAACTTATTTTTTGATATCTTTAAACACGAAATTGTAAGGGCCCTTGATGTAAATTAGGGCATTTTGAACTGATGTCGGTGGTGGCCCAAACCACTCCACTTGGAAGTTTTCTATTAGCCTCGCCACAAAATATGTATCCATTTCCAGTTCGGCTATGCGACGACCTGTGAAATGACAAAATAAACATAAGTACTTATTATATCGTTATGTGAATACTTTACTATGTAGGACTAAAAAAAAAAAGAAAAAATCTCTTCGTTTCTCTATGATCCATTCATAATCATCTTTGGGATTTATTAATCTGTACGCACACAAAAGGAACGAAGGCGGCCCTAATGACATCGACTGTGCATTATAAAATAACATAAGATGTGTACCTAATAGTGCAACTACTACATTTCACCCTTTATGTTTAGGTAAGTCCCATGTAAATCGAGGCGACCCTATCCAGACTCCGTGACTGCTACTGATAAATTCCTGATGGATAAACTAATATCATTTTGCCCGACCCGGGAATCGAACCCAGGAGCTCATTTTTAGTTATAATTTGGCAGTTGTACGGCAGAGTCAAGAATAAAGTAGCCAAAGTCCGTTGCAGTAATGGTAACAGATCTCAAAAAGTTACGTGGTTGAATTTTCCAATTAGGTACGTACCAATACAACTGCGGGCGCCAAACCCAAAGGGTGCGTTAACAAACGGATGGGCATTTCCGTAATAAAGTGGGTCATCTTTCTGGGCAACCCATCGCTCTGGCAGGTACTCGTCAGCTCTGGGGTAATGCTTGTCCATCAACGACATATCTCGGTGAGTGAACACGATATCAACCTGAAAAATGTTAGGTTAAAATTAGAGTGTTATTTTATTAAAAAATACAAAACGCTGTATGTTTAACAATACCTGTTGGGAATCGAACCCAACAGTCACACACAGACGGCACACGCAGGCTGCGTGATCAACATGCGCGCGCGCGTGGCAACCGAGCTGAGGTGCGGGGCGCTGCGCGACTGCCGGACACTCGCTTCTTCGGACCCACCCAAGACGGACGACCTTTTAAAACGTTTATTTATTTATCATTTGTTTGTCCGGGCAGTTATAATTGTAATTCTAATCGGCAATATACCAAGCTTTTTATACAGTCCGCTATTTTTATTTACCACCACGAGCAAGTCGAACATTGGTCCTTCTAGGATCTCGCCGGTTATTTTACAAAAAGTAACGGTCTTGGAAGAAAAAAAACTTCAAACTCAAAGCTCTTCGGTTGCGGTCTTCAGCGGCGACATTCCTGCAGGAGTCATCAATTTCCTGATCAAGAACTACGCACGGCTGCCGCACACGCCCAGAGAAGAAGTCATCAAGAGGTCAACCGTACAACGGACTTTGGACCCGTCGAAAGTTCGAGTCATCGTCAAGGACAAAGAAGAATTTGCAACATCATCAGTTATCCTATGGATGGGTAAAACACTGAGTGAGTTCGTTCCAATTTGTCCCTTATATCTTTTCCTATTCTTTCTCATATTTCATGTTTAAAATAGCAATAACTTGAGTGAGTGCTATCAAATACTTTCACTTTATGTCGTTTAGCAATAATCATTCTTATTCATAGCCTTGCATTTCTCAAAACTCAAATTATTCTGCTTACAAAGCTACTGCATAACCTTTTTAAATAAAACCCGTTATCTGTTTACTTCGCTTCTCACTTATAACAGCTGATCGCTCGGCGACACACCTGCGCGAGCGCGTCAGGTGTTCCTTCGTTCGCACTGACGCATTAGCTAGCTACAACGTTGTACGTTATTTGTATCTTCGCATTTTATAAACCGGTTTCTTATTTCTCCTTACTTTTCTTGTGAGTTAGCGCTTGTTAAATTATAGTTATGGCTGACGAAAAAGTTGAGAAATTCGTTAAAAAACGCAGCTGTATGAAATCGAAACTCACTATTTTTGGAAATTACCTTCACATGTTAGAAAGTTGCGATGAACTTAGTAGTTTACAGCTTTTAGACTTGGAAACTAGGCTCAATAAATTTGGTAGCTTATATGTGGATTTCGACAAATTACAGACTGACATCGAGATGTCGTTGGAAGATCCCGATGACGAGAGCAAGGAGCGCGAGCAGTTTGAGAACCATTATTATAAGCTGGTGGCGACGGCGCGGAGTCTGCTCGGTGCTCGTCCTCCCCAGTCTAGCAGTCAACTGGATGGTTACGTAACGGGTGACGAGGATGTGCAGGCAGGTGGCTTTAAATCTAATTATGTTAGGTTGCCAAAAATTAATCTACCCGTTTTTCACGGACACTATCAACACTGGCTTGAGTTTAGAGACACTTACATTTCACTCATTCATTCACGAAAGGACATGGATAACATTAATAAACTGCACTACCTGCGAGCTTCTCTTAAAGGCAGTGCGTTGCTAGTTATAGATAATTTAGATTTTAAAGCTCAGAATTACGAGTCCGCTTGGAATTTATTGTGTAACAGATACGACAACAAAAGATTGCTCGTTAATAATCATGTTCGGGCGTTATTTAGCGTTGAATTTATGCAAAGTGAATCGTGTACTTCTATTCGTAACCTTATTGATGTCACGAATAAAAATCTCCGTGCGTTGACAACGTTAGGTCAGGACACTGAATTTAACTTACGAGATACCCTCATAATTCACATGATGTCCGAAAAACTTGACAGTGTCACACGTAGGGAATGGGAAGAACATCGAAACACAATTGATGATCCACCCTCATTAGATTTTTTTTTAAAGTTCCTCAGCAACAGAGCTGACTTATTAGAAACTTTGCAAGAACACAAAGGAAACATCAATAAATTACAACAGGCAGACACTTCCAAACATAATTCTAATTTACTTACAGCTACAAAGTCAGATCAAAAAACACATGAAAGCAACAATAAAGATAAAAATTTTGAAAATAATTATAAAAGAAAATTAACGTGTCCAATGTGCAATCAGACTCACTATTTATTCAATTGTGATGCCTTTAGAGCTTTGTCTGTTGAATCTCGTATACAAAAAGCCAAAGAGACAAAGGTCTGCCTTAATTGTCTGCGACCAGGGCACACCGAATCAAGGTGTAATCTTGTACCTTGCAAGTACTGCAAGAAAAGGCACAGCACTCTGCTTCATCTACATGAGGCAGAGGCAACTTTGTCTGAACCAGTTATTCCCGTAAATAACTTTGCCGCTAATGTTCAGCAGTTTACTACTCCTCCAAATGTTTTGCTTTCCACAGCGATCGTGAGGGTGGTTGACAGCAAGGGCGACGTGCACAATGCCCGAGTCCTCCTCGACAACGGTAGTACGGGCAACTTCGTTGATGAGTCACTTTGCGGTAAGCTGGGTTTGTCGCGACGTAGTGCGAGCGCCACCGTGACAGGTATAAATAATAATACTTCTAATTGTACACAGTCTTGCAGCCTTACTATTATGTCTCACTATGATGACGATTGTAGTCTTACTGTAGACTGTCATATTTTACCTCAGATCACTAGAGCTTTACCGTCTTCATTTATAAACATTGATAACATTCCTCTTCCATTGGGAATAAGTCTAGCTGACCCATCATTTAATATACCGGCAGCTATAGACATCTTACTTGGGGCCGAAGTATTTTGGTCCATCTTATGTAATAATTCCATAGACTTAGGTAAAAATCAGCCTAAGTTATATGAAACGAAACTGGGTTGGTTAGTGTCAGGGTACGTTGCCCGTCATAAGTCACACTCTTCTTCTCCCGTTTGTCATTTTTTAAACGTGGACGTCGACCCAGACTTATCTCGTTGTCTTGAATTAAATACCATTGCAGCCAAGCATTCTTTATCTCCTGAGCGTGCCTGTGAGCATAGTTTTAAGAAATATACCTATCGTAAAGACGATGGACGCTTTGTCGTAACAATGCCACTGAAGAAAGATCCTTCAGTCTTAGGCGATTACTTTTCAAAGGCAAAGTGTCCGTTCATGTCACATAGTACAGAGGGTCACGTGTGGGGCTACGTACCGTCGAAAGACAATCCGGCGGACCTTGTTTCTCGTGGGCTGAAGGCTGATTCCATCAGTCGTTCATCCTTGTGGTGGTCTGGCACCACTTTCTTAAAGAAACATAAACGTGAACGGCCAAAAATGCCCAATCATAACGAGAGACACGATCTACCAGAATTAGTTTCTTATTCTGTAGTAGTAAATAGTAGTCTTTCTAATATACATAGATCCTATAAGTAGTTTAACTAACAGTAGATCTTAGTTAACTTATATATAGTTCCTTATCCCCATTTCTAGTTCTTCATTTCTTACACTCACTGTAGTGTTAACTACGCATGGCCAGTGATGATAGCAGACAGGAAATAGGCAGAGGTGCAGACTTATGAAATCATTTTTGGCAATCTTCATCTGTAACTCGACTAAGGCCTGTCACATCGAGCTCGTTACGGCACTATCTAGTGATGCTTATTCAGCCGCTCTTTTTTGTGTCAACTGTCACGTCGGGGGAAACCGCAAAGTATTAGGTCCGTTAGCGGCACTAACTTTGTCGGAACTTACAATGAGCTATCAAAGTTTCTTGTACAATCATCACCATCTTAAAAGGTTATTAAAATCCACTCATCTCACCTACGAGGAAATGGCTACATGCCTCACTCAAGTTGAAGCTGTGTTAAACTCCCATCCTATAACTCCTCTTTCCTCAGAACCTCATGACTTTCCCGCTCTGACACCTTCTCATTTCCTAATTGGACGGCCACTTAATGTCATACCTCATCCACAGGTCTCTGAACACATCATCCACCACTTCAAGAGCACAAGCAAGAGTTGCAGAGGCAAAGAGAAACCGGGGCAACATAAATAGAGCTTCCAATAACATTTGCCCCCTTCCAGATTTTTGAAGTCTTCCCTTCAACCCGGGCAGCATGTTGGGAATCGAACCCAACAGTCACACACAGACGGCACACGCAGGCTGCGTGATCAACATGCGCGCGCGCGTGGCAACCGAGCTGAGGTGCGGGGCGCTGCGCGACTGCCGGACACTCGCTTCTTCGGACCCACCCAAGACGGACGACCTTTTAAAACGTTTATTTATTTATCATTTGTTTGTCCGGGCAGTTATAATTGTAATTCTAATCGGCAATATACCAAGCTTTTTATACAGTCCGCTATTTTTATTTACCACCACGAGCAAGTCGAACAATACCTACTGCTGTAAAATCATCAGGACCGTGAGGCATTTATTTGTGAACTTCCTAACTGTGTCCGTGGCTTAGATCACACACCGTGTATTATTTTGGAATCATAAGGAAATATTACGATATGGACTCCTGAAGTTGCAGTACATTCCTAACATCTTTTCATAACTAACTTTCAATTAGCTGTATCCTAATTTTTTTTTTGTGTGAACTTTGGCGTGTGTCAAATAAATTTATTTTCTTTCTTTCTTTCTTAACTGTAGGTTTTGATAGAAATGAATTAATAAACTGACAAACTATATTAAATTAAACAGTAATTGTTCTGGAAAGAAAGAGTTCTGGGTTCTCGTAGTATCTTGGAAAACAAGGCATATTTTCGGGTCGGCCTGACCCGGCGCTATGCCGTTTGGCAAAATCGTGTTCCTATTTTTAACCGACTTCCAAAAAAAAATATGGTACTCAATCCGATTGGTATGATTTTTTGTGTCTCGCTTTCCTTTGACAGAGTTTAATAACTGATGTTTGAATCAAAAGAGGAATAAATAAAGCTTAAAATACATATTTCACTTACACCAATAGGCACTTCATAGCCTAGTATATTGTACTCCTTTGAGGACTTCCTTGCATTCCCTGCTACCACGGGCATCATTCTCAGCGATTCTTTGATGCAAGCCCTCAGGTAAGGCCTCTTCTCTGAGTTCGACATTATCTCCTCTCTTAGTTTTGCTTGTTTATCTGGGTGTTTTGCTAAAAGGTACAGAGTTGCTATTACCGTGTTTGCAGCCTGGAAAAAACTTAATTGTATGAATTTATTATCTTAACCATGCTCTTGTTGAGAAAGACTGAGGTTTTATTTGTTTGAATCTGCGATATAACTTCTTCTGCACCAGAAGATTCTTGTTTTGTTATAATTGTAAAACTTGTATGTCAATAAAATACAAGCTCAGGTAACGCTTGAATCCTTTATCCTCTTTCATTCACCTTATTACCTCACTACCCTCAGTTACAAAAATAATGTCTTAACATAATACCGACAGTATTTTTTTGCAATATATTGTCAAAGTCATGCTTACCGTATCGACACCCGCAAATAACATGTCACTGGCCATGATGTGAGCCGCTTCTTCGTTGATTTCCAACAATTTCTCCAGAACTCCCTTCTCATTATCAGATTTGTTCTTTAGGTTATCCTTCCCCTTTTTGATAAAGTGTTTTGTTAAACTGAAAACATAAATAGTATCTAATTTACACCTATGACTCTTGCAGGAAAGATTTCAATCTACTCAGGCTATCGTCATTCTCTTGCCCTTATCCCAATTGATTTGGGGTTGGCACAGCATGTCTTCTTCTTCCCTCTATTACTCGTCAGCTTTTCTCATCGCTCCCTTTCTTGCCATATTGACCTTTACACAGTCCATCTATCGTTTCTTTGGTCCCTCTCAACATTTCTTTTGCCATGTAATTAAAAAGTTTCAAGGCCCTACGACATACGTCGACAATGAATGATCTTCATTAGTTTACTAGCTGTTGCCATCGGTTTCACCCGCTACAATTCGAAAATTATTCCACGGGAAGATAAAATCGGGACAAAAACTATCCTCTGTGTTAATCCAGGTTATAAACTATCTGTTTACCAAATTTTATCCGAATCCGTTCAGTAGTTTTTGCGTGAAGAAGTAACAAACATACACACTCACAAACTTTCGCATTTATAATATTTAGTAGGATAAAAACTACCAGAAAGAGTAGTAAATACTTACGTGTCATGATGCTCATACAGTTTCATAGCTTTCTTGTATGCCGGCGTCGAGATCCATCTCCAAAGGCTTGGCTTGAAATCCAATTCATTGGCTACAACGAATAGATCGTGGACGCACTGGATTAACTGCCACTCCGGAGAATCTGCAGGCAAGTTGGGATCGAAGCAGTTCAGTCGGCACCCCAGAGCAACGGTGCCGATGGATTCCAGTGCCCACAAGTTCATTTCCTTGTCGAAGTCGTTCTTGATCATGTTCTTTTCGTCGCGGTTAGCTTTCATTCTGAAAACAGTTAATTTCGGAAACCGACCACAAGTTAGTTGAGAAAAGGCTAGAAAGATGATAAGTTACAATCATGGGAATGTCTACTGTGAGAGACATCTATTTTTAGGCAGTGGTCCGACCGCCGACGATGAACGAGAAACGAGTAGAACGAGAAACTAAATCAGCGGGAAACGAGTGCTTTGGCTTTGGCTATAAGCGAGTGTGCAAGTGCGACGAGCGATTACTCGCGCCACTCGCCCGTGGTAACTCAGTCCTGTGCAAACCTGTAACACATCATCGTTACTCGTTCGGCGAGTATCGCTGAACGAGTATTGCGGAGCGAGTTTTTTTTTGAAAGCTCGTCATCATTCATCATCATCATTTCAGCCAAAAGACGTCCACTGCTGAACATAGGCCTCCCCCAGGCGTCGCCACATTGACCGGTCCCGTGCGTCTCTCATTCAGCGGGTTCCTGCAACCTTGACCAGGTCATCGGTCCACCTCGGAAAGCTCGTCGCTCAGCGACAAAACGAGCAAAGCGAGTCGTCGCCGGCAGTGTAAATGTAAACAGTCAGAGAGCAACTTTTAATATATGCATCTCTTTCGTTTACACGGAATGTACATTTATATGAGAGAGAAAATCGCCGATAGTAAGTCGTTTTCTCGCCGGGCGGTCGGACCACTGCCTAGACGTCCTCATAGACAGTTACAGTTACAATGATAGTTGTAAATTCAGTTCTCTGTGCTGTGGATTGGATCGGACGGTTTTAAAGAACTCCGTATTAACATACATTCTTCGTTAGGGGTCTTTATTTACTCATTAGATAAAATGTCATTGGCTTGCAATAAAACTGCTACTCAACCAAGAATAACACCAAAACAAACCGGTTAATATCGACTAATAAATAAATAAAGCATTTCACAGTTCACCGGCAAAACGGAACAAATAAAACTCATCCTTTATTTCGCCGGGAATTTAATTAATAAACAAAGAGAAGGCAGGAAGCATTTGTCTTTTGCCGGTAATGAATGCTTTCTCATTATTTCACACTCTCATCCTCGTCTGATTGAACTCCGTGAAGATAAAGCGATTTTATTAGATCAACTTTTAATATAGCTTTCAAAGGATGAGGTACTTAATATTGTGGCCAGCTTGTCCTGTTGTTTGTTTATTACTAGGTACTGATGGCGCTAAATTAGTGGGTCAGTTCTGGCTATTGAAAATGGCATCGACACGCTTATGAACATAATCATAATTATATTTCCATTCAATTATATGCAAGTATCTGAATTGCATCGGGAAGAAGATGTAATATTAATTTGGGCCTGCTTACTCTGTCCCTGTCAATTTGTTTGAAAACTAGTAGAGGCAGAATTATCTTTTTTAGAGATTTTGTGTTTAACCCTATACAAAGCATAACGATCTGGCATTTAGCGACTAGCGGTGTAAGCCTTAGAGAAAGAAAATTTTGTTAAATAGACGAAATCAAAGGATAATATTTGGAATAGGAACCGATTGGTAATGATATGACCGTACAAAGTTACCTACTATCTTGTAGAAAATTAAGAAGAATTCACTATCAGAATAGATATCGATTGCAACTTTCCTTCAGGATAAGGCTTCACAAGTTGCCAGAAGAAGTTAATTAAGGCGCAGTTAAAGGGGCACCGTAAAAACGACCTGTTTTTCGTCGCAGAGTTAGCCGTATTGCTACTTATTACAATTCCAAAAAAAATACAGGGTATAGTCAAATGTATAGGTAAAAGACTTATGCAAAAATATTTTCTAACAGTAATCAAGAACCTCGAAAAAAAAAACACAAAATCACAAAAAAATCACACGAAAAAACTTTTTCGTCTCGAAATGCTCAATATTTTTAGTGACAACTGTTATATTTTTTTTTTACTATCAGAAAGGAAATTTAACCAACTAAAGACATATGTAAAAATATTTTAACATTACAGCGTCTTTTTAGGGTTCCGTACCTCAAAAGGAAAAAACGGAACCCTTATAGGATCACTTTGTTGTCCGTCTGTCTGTCTGTCAAGACCTTTTTTCTCAGGAACGCGTGGAGGTATCAAGCTGAAATTCATATCAAATACTCAAGTCTATGGTCTCTTGGAGCTGTGAAAAAATCAAACTTCTAAGTCAACGCGATCAAAAGATACTCCCGTTTATGCCGCAAATTTTCGACACTCGCAAGGGAATCAAAACCTACAGGGTACTTCCCGTGAACTCAGAATCTTGAAATTTGGTACGAAGCAACGTCTTATAGCATAGATAAAGGAATAATTACGAAAACCATAAATTTTTAGTTACATCAAGATACTCCCGTTTATGCCGCAAATTTTCGACACTCGCAAGGGAATCAAAACCTACAGGGTACTTCCCGTGAACTCAGAATCTTGAAATTTGGTACGAAGCAACGTCTTATAGCATAGATAAAGGAATAATTACGAAAACCATAAATTTTTAGTTACATCACATAATATATTTTTTTTACGGAACCCTCGGTGCGCGAGTCCGACTCGCACTTGGCCGGTTTTTTTTTTTTAATAAATTAAATCTGCGAACTTTCGTTCATTTTGACAGTCACGAGAATCAAACGCATCGCCATTGTCAACCTTATTTGTTTAGGCGATGAGTTAAACGCGCGCTCAAGGTCGCGGGCAGGTAATGTCGCCTTAAGATGGTGGTACGGCTTACCTTACTATCATATCCTGTGCCACCTCATCAAGCACTTGTGCGTACAATTTGATCGTCTTTGGTTGTAACATCACTGGGTTTACTGTTGAGCGGAACTCTTTCCATACTTCGCCGTGGCTAGAAGAAAAACGGTTATGAATTCGTATTTTAATGTATAAAAGCGTTCATCAATTGGTTTCGGTGTGCATGCGGGGTAGCTAATTAAATGCTATGAAATATATTTAGTTTTAATACCGCGAGACATATATCCAGATCTGAAAGCAGGACACAAATCCCACCGTCATGCATATGCACATGCACATATGGGCCCACCCTCCCGCCCTCATGCATATGCACACATACAAAACAAGTGAGAAATAATTAGCATGCCATGCAACCAAACCTATACTCGACACGTGTTTCGCCCCTCCACGGGGCATCCTCAGGAAAAAAAAAATATATATATATATTTCATAGCATTTAATGTCATGGATTTCCGCAAAGTAACGCCTGATTCCATAACTTAGCTAATTAAAACTAACCTTCCTCACTAAGGTTAAAAGACATAAAATAAAGTTAGTGTCATTCAAATTGATTTGCATAAATATGTTCGAGATTTGCTTTAATTGAATTCATTAAATGTTGCCTATTCGTAGATAACGACTTCAGCATCATTTTACTTACTCGGAAATGAGGCCAGTTGCGTGAAAGTCAATGCCTTTGCCTTTCCTATAATCGTTTCTGTAGTGTTCTAGCGACTGAAATCCGGGACGGACCGGCAACCAGTTTTCACTTCGCAGTACCTGTAAAAAAGATTAATTTGTAATTAACAACATACCTATTATGTTAATTATCACATTGCTTTGCCAGTTGTTTTCGAGACCTTTTGTAGTTATTGAGAAACTTAATTTAACGTTAACTTTTGCAAGGTTAAGTAATAATATAATAATATCGTTTTGTTAATTAGTTGATCTTTAGATTCAAAAGGACACACATTTATTTTTTCTTTTGGACATAATTAGTGAGGCAAAAAAAAAAACAATGACATCCAAATATTTTGGAAATAGCAATTAGAACATTCGATTTTAGTGGTTTGTTTTTGGTGGTGGGTATCAGTAGCATTCAAGGAGTCTGGATTTTTGCCCGGTTGATGGCAATTGGCTTGCCTCAAAAACTCTATGGCTTGCATGCTTGCATTATTACATGGGACTAAAACATAACTAGCGAAATGTGGGTGTACTAATGGTTGCACCTCTGCCTAACCGAACATAACAGGCGTGATGTTATGTTATTTTTGATTGTTTTTGAAATTACATGCTTTTGTTGTTATTCTTAAAATTGTAATATCATTGTCATGATCATCGTTACTCAGCTAGAATAGCGGAAATATTATTTGATTAGCATAGTTAATATGATATTTCCTAATGTCCTTATCACAGTGTTTTTTTTTATTTATAAATTATGTAGGTACCTACAATACTAGAGGCTTAACTAAAGCCAAACGAATATACTCTCTTAAACTGTACAAAAGAAATAAAAGTGTAGGTATACCTACCATTGTGTTTTATATTATTTCATTGCACTGAAGTTTGTATAAGTAAATAAAAAGGGCTTACATTTTATTATAAAACCAAACTGAGTAGACGACATTCAGAAGATCGTAGGTGAAACCTGCATAGCTATTCAGAAACAACCGAATCGAATATGTCGTACGTCTATCTTTTTGTTCACATTATGAAAGTGAGTGAGAAAAAAAGAAAATATAATATCGTATGTATGACATATTTTCTTCTGAACGGTTTACGAGTGTTGGTTTTTTTGTTTTTTTTTTTTCCACTTGGTTTTATTTAATCCACACAATATTGTAATTGACCATATGTATGAGTGTGGAACTGTGGACGATGCAAAAGGAGTATCTAAGGATCGTAGCAAGTGGCATTCTGTGGTTTCGGCCAACCCCCATGGGAAAAAAGCGTGAGTTTATGTATGTATTGTAGGTACATCATTTATAAATATAAAACACTGCGATATGGACATTCAAGTATATCGTTTATTCATATCTATGCTAATCTAATAATATTGTATTATTTTCTAGCTGAGTCATGATGATGGTGTCAAGGATTTAATGTTTGATTCGATTGTTTGTGAAAAGCTATTCTGGTTGAAATTCGAGAACTTGTGAATACGGGACAAGATCAGGGAATCATCCGTCATGTCTTGATCTGGCCCTATATTCATAAACACTCCGATGTGATTTAGATTTTGAAAATCAGATTATGTGTATCTCACGCACTTTCGTCACGCCAAAAAATCGTGTTACGACTTATCGAATCGAGATCACATCGAAATCGAATCGAGGGGTTTGTGAATACGGGGACTGTGCGAGTTTCAGCCAGATTTCGCACAAAGCACAAAAGATAGAAAACATAATATTATACTCAGCCGTAGGCGGAACAAGGCTTACATTGTTTTCATAAAAATAATGCTCTTATGTATACTTACAAATGCTACACTTTCAGGTTCACTTAAGAGAATCAAAGGAGCTTTCCCGAACACACTGTTCAACCTGATGATCGGCCCAAATTCGTTAATTAGTTTCGTGAACGTGGAAGGGTCCTCTATGTTGCCAAACTTACCTGAAAAAAATATTTATGAAATACCTTTAATATCTTAGAAGTCAGACTATTAAAATTTTAATCAGATTATACACACCAAGCTATACAAGACATATTTTAACAGACAAAACGTATTTTTATTATGGCTTTTGACCGACACCAGTCAAAGTAGGTTTTGATCGATGTACAGTTTTGACTATAACTAATTAATAATAATTATTGTTTGCAAAATTTTAACCATTCATTTTAGAAAAAGTTTGCAGCTCGCCGAAAATAGTAATGGTGGTATCCCTGGATAGTTACTGAAAGGAAGTCTTCTACTACCTGTAGAAGCACGATGACCACTCAAGCTATAAAACACTTATAAATAATAATAATAATTTATTTCAGAAAACACATGTTAGGTTCACAAAAACAATTTTCCAAATAAAAATGAACATTACAGACAAAAGAGATTCGTTGGTGCCTGTACTAATGAAATAGCGAGTTCAGGTTGATTTACCACTTGAATACTTACTTCCTCTTCTTCATATCTTGTGGGCAGTAAGGTCTATACTAACACTAGTGTTTAAGTTGTGGAAGTATTACTAACAATTGGCTTGTATTATAATTATAATCGTTTAATAAATGATTTATTGTTATTATTATGATGAGGCTGGCACAAAAATGTCGAACGTGGAGCCTATGCCCAACAGTGAGTGAAGTCGGGCTGATGGATGACGATGATGATGATGATACTGAAAATAGGTTGATGTGTCACTGTGTGTACTATTTTTCAAAACTGAATTCACCTCCAGGCAAGAAATGATGAAGTTGTCCAATGACTGGCAAAGAAGCGGGTCCGGGAATCTCATTCCATGGCTTTACGTTTTCTGTCTTTAAGGACGTGCTTGCCACTGCTACAGTTCTGAAATTACAAACAATTTAGTGTTATATGGTATGAATTGTGTCCCATTACTAATGATGGTAGGGCTGACTGGTCAGGCTACACTGGTACAGTCTAACAAGCTAATAAGTATACAGCCACGTAACTTGCATTTACTTTTAAGATTATAATACAGCTGATACCTTTAGAGACAGATGTGAAATGATCATCATCATCATCAGCCTATAAGTAGAGTACTGCAGAGACTCAGGCCTCCTCTCTAGGAGTGGGATGGGCTATAATCTACCACTCGGACCCTGTGAGGATTGGTAGATGTCACATATCTTCGAATTTTGGTTCTAAGACATGCCGGTTTCCTCGCGATGTTGTCCTTCACCGTTTTGAGAAATGCAATGCATGCGGTTTGATCGGAGTCTCCTACTACAGGCATTATTTGCTTAAAAGGAGACTCCAATCATCAACTAATGTAAGAAATATTGTTTTACGCAAATAAATATTTTGTATTTGTATTGTATTTGTATTGTGTGAATAGTCAGACTGTGGACTGCACTGCTTGTTTCGTGAGAGTCAACAACACAACTCTCACCTTGTTTCTCTGTTTCCTAATAATCTGGATTTCTTAAAAGTTCGAGTGAATCGGTTTCTTCCACCCTAGCCTGCCTTAACCCTAGAAAGATAATCTACGTCCGCGAGACGTATCGTGAAATTAAATTTCGTTGTAGTTTTTTTATTATTAATCGCAGCGCGCTAGCTGCGCGAGTCAACTAAGTCGGCGGCCAGAGCAGCAGTGGCAATCTTTATTCTTGTGTGCCATAAGTGCATTTAATAAGCGAAAGTAAAAAACTGATTATTGTAGTAGGTGTTTTTTACGTTAATTTAAGAGACTGAACTGAAAAAAACATCACTTACCTGATACATTCCTTATTAATGGCGGCCAAATTAAACAGCGGCTTAAACTTTGTCGTCTGCATGTTGATGGTGTTAATTACACAATAACACTAAACACTATCACACAATGAAGTCGTTATCAGCTTACGTGGCACTATCAGCACTACTTGAAAACAAAAGATATCACTGGTTGATGAAGTACGGCTCGAGTATAGTCTATTGTACTGTATTTGTTCTATTTTGTAAACAAACGCGGTAAATATCCATATCAGAAGGTCACTTTACACCAGAAGATGCTTGGACTTGGCCACTACACCTAAACCTTTAGAACTAGTGTGATCTACCACGGTAACACTGATTTAATACATTACCAAGTTTGTTAATTAAATACCAAAAGTAAAGAGATTGATTACGAGTAGTTTGATTTAAAAATCTGATTTAATGAACAAACTGTACGAACGTCTGACAACAGTGAATTGGCGAATTTTCCAACTGTCCGTCTCTGAGTCTCATTAGATTATTTAGGCGCGATTAAATAACCATCCGCGTTGAACGTGTTTTGGAATGACTTTGACCTTCGCTAAATTACCCACACAACAAGTTCCAAACCTATTGATAAATAAAATACCGGTAGCTACAATCTGTCAAATAACAGTCTTATTAAGTTGTAGTAAAGTCGGTTTTTGATAATTTACTGATTAATACGTTTTAAATATTTTGTTTTGTTGACGCGATCATTATCACGATAGTTTGTGATTTCATCCCGATACTTATAATTACTGATATACATGTGGCTTAATAATAACTGTCACTCGGGTTTATCTATAGGTTAAGCCGCGCTTGCCTAGGTTGGTTTGTGGATGGGTGACCCCCACTGCCATATTTTATATAGATTGGTAGTCGTTACAGGTACTCAGTGGCCTGAAAGTCTGACAAGCAGTCTTATCAAAGGTTATAGTTTACATAGTACTTACCTACTTATTAACTGGTTGTGGAGGTCAGGTAGGCAGCCACTCCATGTAAAATACATGGATGCAGCTGAATACCTTTATACCATTATGAATACCATTACCATTATGACTGGAAGTCGAACCCAACATAGTTGGAACAAGCATACGCAGATACTTCTGAGACACCCTGTATATAGTTCTGTCACGTTTCCACACTCTGGATTAAGCATTGTTTTAAAATGACTTATTAGGGCCTCTGCAGGGCAGAGTTATCTATCGACCAAGAAGGTTTTCCTTTCGGTCAAACCTTGTCTGGAATCTACTTAAAAACTACCAGCCCCCCTATTGCGTATCTTTTTAACGTCAGTGCAGGCTATCAGGAATGTCCATAGATTAACTGTAAATTGATTATGGTTTGGTAATTTTTTTTCTTAAAAACTAACCATTTGACAGTTATTTGATACACATTATAAGTTATCCACTGTCATTAAAAGATACGCAATAGCCCTGCTGGTCAGTCTTTAAAAGAAACTGTTACATTTTTTTGCCTCTTTTTTTTAACTCTGTCTGTCTGTCTGTCTGTCTGTTACTCTTTCACGCCTAAACGGCTGAACGGATTTTGATGAAATTTGGTACAGACATAGTTTGGAACTTGAGAAAGGGCATAGGATAGTTTTTTTTTTCGCGAGATAAACCAAAAATCTGCCGGAAGTCACTATTCCACGCGAACGAAGTCGCGGGCAAAAGCTAGTTGTAAAATAAGTACCAATCCCTTAAAAATTATAATCTCCTAAAAATCAATTTACGATATAAATAGCCTATATTATGTTTACTTGATTTTTAAACAATCAAAATTGCAACATAGCTGATGTTCTTATTTATTTACAAAAAAAAAAAAAAACAGGAAATAACATAAGACAAAAGAGCTTAAAGTTACCGTAGATTTTAATTAAAAAATCTGAAATCAACTGACTGTCAGTCGGTACTAATTAACTATGAAAACAATACTTAAGAGCGTATGCTACCTCAGATTAGCAACCCTATTTGTGGTGGTTCAAACTTCGCTTGAAATACTGTTAGAATAAAGTTCTAATCAGCTTGCACCACAAACGTCCGTCGCTGTTGTTGTTACGTCTTTCGCTGCGGCCGAATAGTGCGAAATTAGTGGTATTTTGCGATTTACAAAAAAACTATTGATTGGACTAAAAAAGTAAAACACTATGACTTTAGTATGTTGCTTGTAGAATTATTTGGCAAAAGGTTTTTACTCGTTAAAAGAAATTTTTAGGTATCTTCGCGATTTTTTTCTATGGAGCAAAGTTAGTTGTATTATGTTTTCACAACACTATGGCACTAGCATAAATCCTGAAGAATATCATATATTTTTCTGATGTTGATTACTGCAGTGAATCATATTCTTTTACGCATTATAAAACCCGCGTTTGAGGTACCATAAGCTCTTAATATAATTTCAGTATTTGTTAAAGAGGAATGATTATGTTGCTGTTGACTAACACCAGAAGGTCCTACAATAGTTCCTAGGGAACTCCTGTAATAGTACTGAAAAACGTAGCGCTGTGTGAATAACTTTATTTTATAATCATATTTGATGATATTGAATACTTTTATGTGATCAAGACAAAGGTTTTTGACATCTTATTTTACATCCTTAAATACGAAATTGTAAGGTTCCCTGATGTAATTCAGAGCTTGTTGGACTGTGTTCGGAGGTGGCCCAAACCATTCCACTTCGAAGTTCTCTATTAGTCTCGCCACAAACGTATCCATTTCCAGTTCAGCTATGCGGCGACCTGCGAACAAAAAAGTGTGTATTTGAATTAATGGCTAAATATAGGTATTTGGATGAAGTGATGATGATAGTGTATGTCAGTGTTTAATTTTAATGGACGATAAACGATCAGAATTGAAATGAGTAATTTACAATTAGAAGGCCCTAAGTTTAGCAGTTGATTACTGTAGGATGATGATCATGATTTTAATGATGATGATGACCTCATACTTAAATAAAGCAGACTGTATTTAATGTCATGTTGTGCTTGTGCCTTTTTTTTTTTTTTTTTTTTGGTGGGTGGAAAATCATCGAATGACCCCCCCCGCTCTTGGGCAGAGCGAAGGGGAGTGTCAGACTTCTACTGACTAAAAACCGAACCCATGTTCCTTCTTTGCCCTTGCGCCGAGGCCACGTAATCTAGTACAAAATACCGCGGCCCCGACGGGCGTCGGCCCTTGCGGGCCCCTCCTTGCTGACATCTCTTTGAGGCGCGCGTGGAACACGAACGCGCCGCCGACACGGTCTGTTGCCGTCATGACGACGGCCGGACGGCGAGCTAGCCCATTACTCACCGTCCACAGGCCCGCGTCTACGGTGGCCGGAAGCCATCACGTGGCCCCCGACGCCCGGAGCGCCTTCCGCGCCTTCCGCGGCGGCTGGGACGTTGAGAGGATCGCTCCCTCTCTCGTTCCGCCACCTCCTTCGCTAGCATCACTGCTTCGCAGAAGGAGGCGACGGCGTCCCATTCCTCCTCGCCCCGGACCATGGCTTGCACCAGGGCCGGACGCGAGAGGTCACCGCCGCCGATCGCCGCTACGAGAACACGGCGGGGCTCCGCCCAAGCAGGGCACACCTCCACAGTGTGCTCCACCGTGTCCTCCGGTCGATCCTCGCAGTGGAAGCATCCGGGCGTTTCCTCCCGCCTGATTCGGTGCAGGTACCTCCCGAAACATCCGTGTCCAGTGAGGACCTGCGTCAGACGGAAGGTGAGGGCGCCGTGGCTCCTCTCTAGCCACTCCTCAAAGAGGGGACTTACCGCCACTATCGTGGCGTGCCCTGCACGGGGTTGCGACAGTCGCTGTCTCCATGCCGCCATGAGATCGCACCGGAGGTCTGTCCGCCGCGCAGCAATGTGCCGCGGCAGCAGAGTGACCCCCCGGTGTAGCGCCTCCGCGCGCCACTCGTGTAGGCGCGCGAGGACTATCGCCTCCAGATCCCACGGCGGCAATCCGGCAAGGAGATTCGCCGCCTCACGGGAGATCGTGCGGTACCCGCGGACTAGCCTTACGGCCATGACCTTTTGGGGCGCGTTCAGGTAGTGGACGGCCCGCTTCCTCACGGCACGTGCCCACACCGGGGCCCCGTAAAGGGCCATGGACCGCACGATCCCCGCATACAGCCTACGGCAGGAGGCGTTTGGCCCCCCCAGATTGGGCAAGAGCCACCTAAAGGCAGCCGCGGCCCGCTCCAGTCTGGGAGCCAAACGTCGGAAGTGCTCCACGAAGTTCCACCGGCTGTCGAGGACGAGTCCGAGGTACTTTATAGTACACTCGACGCCGATGGGAACCCCTCCCACCGTTAGCTGGGATCCCGACGGTGGCACATTCCCACGCCCATGGAAGCACATGGCCTCGGACTTGTGAAGCGCCACCTCGAGACCCAGCTGCCGGATCCTCTCCACGACTATCTCAACCTTGTGCTTGTGCCTCTATTCCAAATTGTGCAGTGTGCATCTACATTGTGGTTATTATGGGGTATAAATATATAACAATGAAAACAATATATCTGTTCAAAATCTAAATTTCAATCGAAAGCAATGTTAATTTACCTATACAGCTCCGGGCTCCGAAGCCAAAAGGTTGATTGACAAACGGACTGGCGTGCCCGTAGTACAGCGGGTCATCTTTAGTGGTTGTCCACCGTTCTGGGATGAATTCTCGAGGCCTGGGGAAGTTTTCTTCCATTAGGGACATGTCCCGGTGGCCGAAAATAACCTGCATCTGAAATAGCCAAGCATAGTTTAAAAAATGCTACCTTCAACTCCACCCAGAGCGGGAGGAAACATTTCGTGATTACCCATAAAAACAAGAAGGTTCTTCTCCAAAGATCCATCCGAACCGTGCGCCTACTTTTTGATGTTTCCTAAGTGGCCACATAGGTTTTTATAGTAGGAGCTCATGCTAAGCTATAATAGGAAAAAAATAATTGGGTGTTGCTTCCGTGCAACTAAAGTGGTCATAAATGTACATGACTAAAAATATGATATCATACTTACATCTTTAGGTATGTGATAGCCCAAAATATTGTATTCCTTTGTGGTTTTACGCAAATTTGCGGCTGCTACCGGCATTATTCTCATGCCCTCTTTGACACAAGCCCTCAGGTATGGTCTTCGGTCTGATTTCGACATTATCTCCTCTCTTAGCTTGGCTTGCTTGTCCGGGTGTGTAGCCAGAAGGTAGAGAGTGGCTGTTACTGTGTTTGCGGCCTGAGAAAAAAAAACCTTTTTAAATCAAAGATCGATTTATTTCTATTCAGACCTACTTGAACCATTATGCTCTTAGTGCTGCGCTATATGCTATCGAATATTACTGCAGATTTCCGAAGTAAACTGAAGTAACTATAGGTATGCCACCTTTTATCTCTTAGTAACTTTTATGATTTGTAAGTATCATTAAAAGTTTACATACCGTATCCACACCAGCAATCAGCATATCACTAGCCATAATGTAAGCCACTTCTTCATCGATTTCCAATAACTTTCCTAAAACGCCTTTCTCTTTGTCAGATTTATTGAGCTGGTCCTTTCCTTTTTGAATGAAGTGTTTTGTTAAGCTGAAAACAATGAAAAGATTTATGTATCTTTATTATTTGTTGCGTTATTTAATTTAAGGTAGTTTTAATTCGACATTGAACTTACGTTTCATGATGCTCATACACCTTCATAGCTTTCTTGTACATTGGCGTGGAAACCCATTTCCAAATGCTTGGCTTGAAATCCAGCTCATTGGCAATCATGAACAAGTCGTGGACGCACTGGATCAGCTGCCATTCTTTAGAGTCAGCAGGCAAATTGGGATCGAAGCAGTTCAGGCGGATACCAAGAGCGACCGTGCCGATAGATTCTAAAGCCCACAGGTTCATTTCTTGGCCGAAATTGTTTGTAATCATGTTCTTTTTATCACGGTTGGCTTTCATCCTGTAAGTATTGTTATACATTTATAGTTTGACCATTAAAAAGTAATTTAGTTCTCATTATATAGTGTTTTTCATCACTAACCTTTTGACCATGTCCTGTGCGACTTCATCAAGTACTGTGGTGTACTGTTTGATAGTCTTAGGTTGTAACATCACAGGATTGACTGTTGAGCGGAAGTCTTTCCATATCTCACCCTGTCTTGGAAAATAATATTAACACAATATCACTGTCATGAATCTCTTGGCACATCGTCATTAATTTGTTGTTATTTTAACTTACTCAGTTATAAGGCCTGTGACGTTAACTTTGTGCCCTTTGCTCCTTTTAAGATCTTTTCTATAGTGGTCAAGGCTCTTAAATCCTGGACGGACGGGCAACCAATTCTCACTGCGTAATATCTGTAAACATTCTATAATATTTAATGTCGGAAATGAGTGTATCACTAGCATGATGCTCGTCTTTTGTCTATTTTATTTGCAGGTATGTCAGAAAATTCTTTGGAAGTAAAGCATCACCTTTGTACCAATGTTTGTGTTCCTTTCTTCTTTCTTTTGTGTATTCAGTGCCTAAATAAACTGTTAAGGAAAATACGTACAACTATTGATTTTACTCCACGTTTATGAAATAGTATGTAAATCTACTTACATGTTCTGTACTCTCGGGATCACTGAGTATAACCATAGGCTCCTGGCCGAGCATTCCATTAAGTCTAACGATTGGCCCATACTTCTCGAACAATTTCATAGTGAATTCAATTGAACCTATGCTGCTGAAATCACCTGAAGAAAAAGTTGGGTTATTAATTAATGAAGTTCCAACAGAACTTTTTTTTTTTTTTTGTTATACTCGGAGTTTCCTTGCGTGATCGAATCAGAAACGGGGACATCCGCTTGAGAACCAAGGTTACCGACTAAGCCCGAAGAATCGCCAGACTTAAGTGGCAATGGGCAGGGCACATTGCTCGCAGAACGAATGGCTGATGGGGCCCACTAGGTGGACCGACGACCTGGTCAAGGTTGCGGGGACCCGCTGGATAAGAGACGCACGGGACCGGTCAATGTGGCGACACCTGTGGGAGGCCTATGTCCAGCAGTGGACGTCTTTTGGTCGAAATGATGATGATGATGAGAATCTTTTGGCGTTAGTTTATGTTTGTGGGAGGGGCCTCGCTGGGAAACATCATCAATTCATCATTGTCTTACCCTTATCCCAATTCATTTGGGGTCGGCGCAGCATCCATATTTCTCTCTTTCTCGTCAATTCATGAGAAACCTCTCCCTTTCTTGTAATATCATTTTTAACACAGTCCGTCCATCGTTTCTTCTTCCTTTACTCTTTTACCCATCTACATCATACTCAAAACCTTTCTTACGACATTTTCCTCATTCCTCCGCACCACATACCACGGTGACATTACATTTCAGTCACCGGTGTCACTTTCAGACTTCCTCTTGTGTACTCATTTCTTATTTTATCCATTCGCGTAACATTACACATCTCCCTAAGCATTCTCATCTCAGCCCCGATATTTGCTGAGTAACATAACCAGATGGGTGCGTTAGTTTCGAATTTGGTAACTGTCTTTGGGTCAATAGCACCATGTACTGCCATGCCCTAAGAGGATTTTTACTATTTTTGTAACTCACCTCCGGGCAAAAAATGATGAAGTAGACCAATGACGGGCAAATTTGATGGTCCGGGAATCTCTTTCCATGGCTTTACGTTTTCGGTCTTGGCAGCAGTGTTTGCTGCTGCTACTGTTCTGAAAACAACATTAAAATTATCTACTGTTAGCCATAATTTGTTTAGTCTTTTCCCAAATATGTTGATGTCGGCTTTCAGTCTAACCAGATGCAGCTGAATTTTATATGTATACCAAACGAGCTTAGTATTAACCGTAGCTGTTATTGTTTCCGTTTGGCTATTTCTAAAATACAAAGTTTTTCAGAATCTAAAATCGTTTTATTTACCTAAACAAAATCTACCTACGAGCACGAACTGAGTACCTAAACTTAATTTAAATAGTCAAGTATTGTTAGTATTGGCTATATTATACATAACGTAATTATCCTAACTATTCGAGAAGCATACGCAATCTGACCTTGAGTCTTGCTTGTCAGATATTGCTATTATTATTTATTAAGATAAGTATTTAATCTAAATCACGTGTTATGGCTTTTAAGAAATTATCTTTACTTCAGATATTATTTATACAAATATTATTTTAATAACATTATTAACAGGCCGGCCCAGAAAGAGGTGGCGAGACGATTTGGACGCGCACCATGAGGGCTGGTTCGAGGTGGCTCAGGAAAAGAGCAGTTGGAAGGAATTGGGGGAGGCCTTTGCCCTGCAGTGGGACAGTACAGGCTATTAAAAAAAAAAAAAAAAAACATTATTAACATCTAACATAACCTTCTCCAAAACAACATATATTTGTTTGTTTGTTATACCAGAATACGATTACAATTTTTGTAGCATGATTTGTGCTTGACAATGAAGCATTAGTTATAACAACGAAAAACAAGTTTAATAGACCAAAAGTACTCTTACCGGATAAATTCCTTATTAATCGCCACTAAATTGAACAGCGGCTTGCACTTCGTCGTCTGCATATTGATATTTTTGATTATACAATAACAAGCTAAGGTGATCAGACACGGGTGCTGTTATCGCATCACGCGTATCGACTGCAAAAATTGAGATATCACTGATAGATAACTGTCGATACACCGTTCATTTTGTTGGTTTTTATCATCAAATTTTGTTCACTTTTCATGTACGTAAATTAGAGTAATCGATATCATTTTATTAACACTTTTATCTTTGAATTTACAATTTATTGCACAATGCAAAATATATAAAAATTTAAGTGAGAACGCTTTTCTTTAGTTTACGCTTATTTCTCAAAATCGCGACAATCGCGGACGTGACTTATTAGTGTTGAAGATTTGTTGAGACTAGCCATACGATGCGTGTTTTTAAACGCATTTGACCTTCCGCCAGAGATGAAACCGGTTGATACATATACAATTAGTTTAGCCACCCAAATATCAGTCGTATTGTGTTTTGTTAGATCCTACTTTTCTTTGTTTGCTGTTTGTTGTTGAGTGTTGAAAATATACGTAACATCATCATTACCACATTATGGACAGTACCGAAACTAAGCCTAGTTGATGCGATAACTACCTACGCTCCATTGAAGCCATAGGGTTGTCCCTTTTAATGTTGATGATATTGTTTTTTTTCTTAAATATTTTTATTCTGTTGTGATCAATGAATCGAATTGAAATAACTGGCTTACTATACTACACTGAAAAAAAAGGTTTGTTGGATTTACCAAATTAGCAAAGGTTGGCTGAATTACAAGGAAACTACGATAAATATAACAAAACCTCGCTATTGAACTTACAAAACTAAAAAGGTTGAAGTTGGTACCAGAGTTTTGATGTAAATCAACAAAGAGTATTGTACATTTTACCAAACAAATCTCAACAATTTAGTCTGGTTGATTTTATCATAAAAATATGATAAATATAACAAGACCTCGCGGTTGAACTTACAAAACTACAAAGGTTGCGATCGAAATATAGTCCCTAGTTCATGGTGTAAATTAATAAACAATATTGTACATTTTACCAAACAAATCTCAACAATTTAGTCTGGTTGATTTTATCATAAAAATATGATAAATATAACAAGACCTCGCGGTTGAACTTACAAAACTACAAAGGTTGCGATCGAAATATAGTCCCTACCAGAGTTCATGGTGTAAATTAATAAACAATATTGTACATTTTACCAAACAAATCTCAACAATTTATTCTGGTTGATTTTATCATAAAAATATGATAAATATAACAAGACCTCGCGGTTGAACTTACAAAACTACAAAGGTTGCGATCGAAATATAGTCCCTACCAGAGTTCATGGTGTAAATTAATAAACAATATTGTACATTTTACCAAACAAATCTCAACAATTTAGTCTGGTTGATTTTATCATAAAAATATGATAAATATAACAAGACCTCGCGGTAGAACCGACAGAACTAAAAAGCTTCAGGTCAAAATATAGTTTCTACCTGAGTTCATAGTGCAAATTAACAAAGAATATTGTAAATTTTACTAAACAAATCTCAACAATTTAGTCTGGTTGATTTTATCATAAAAATATGATAAATATAACAAGACCTCGCGGTTGAACTTACAAAACTACATAGGTTGAGGTCAAAATATAGTCCCTACTAGAGTTTATGGTGTAAATTAACAAACTATATTGTACATTTTACCAAACAAATCTCAACAATTTATTCTGGTTGATTTTATCATAAAAATATGATAAATATAACAAGACGTCGCGGTTGAACTTACAAAACTACATAGGTTGCGATCAAAATAATTATAGTCCCTACCAGAGTTTACGGTGTAAATTAACAAAGAATATTGTACATTTTACCAAACAAATTTCACCAATTGTTGTAACAGGTTATTTTTATAATAAAAATGTGATAAATATAACAAGAACTCGCGGTTTAGCTTACGAAACAAAAAAGGTTGAGTTTAAAATATAGTCCCTGCTAGAGTTTATGGTGTGAATTAACAAACAATATTGTTCATTTTACCAAACAAATCTCAACAATTTAGTCTGGTTGATTTTATCATAAAAATATGATAAATATAACAAGACCTCGCCGTTGAACTTACAAAACTACATAGGTTGAGGTCAAAATATAGTCCCTACTAGAGTTTATGGTGTAAATTAACAAACTATATTGTACATTTTACCAAACAAATCTCAACAATTTATTCTGGTTGATTTTATCATAAAAATATGATAAATATAACAAGACCTCGCGGTTGAACTTACAAAACTACATAAGTTGCGATCAAAATGTAGTCCCTACCAGAGTTTATGGTGTAAATTAACAAAGAATATTGTACATTTTACCAATCAAATTTCACCAATTTTATCTGTTTTTTTTTTATAATAAAAATGTGATGAACATAACAAGAACTCGTGGTATAACTTACGAAACAAAAAAGGTTGAGGTCAAAATATAGTCCCTACCAGAGTTCATGGTGAACATTTTGCCAAACAAATCCCAACAATTTAGTCTGGTTGATTTTGTCATAAAAATATGATAAATATAACAAGACCTCGCGGTAGAACCGACAGAAATAAAAAGCTTCAGGTCAAAATATAGTTTCTACCAGAGTTCATGGTGTAAATTAACAAAGAATATTGTAATTTTTTTTTTTTTTGTTGGAGCTCGTGGCTTAATAAGAACTTCCACTCGGGTCGATCTTTAGGTAAAGCTGTGCTTGTCTAGGTCGGTCTGTGGATGAGTGACCGCCCGACATACCGTGTTTCCTCCGTGCCTCGGGAAGCACGTTAAGCTGTTGGTCCCGGCTGCCATATATATAGATCTTTGGCAGTCGTTACAGGTAGTCAGTGACCTGAAATTCTGACATCCTGTCTTAATAAAGAGTATCGTATTACCTAGTATTAACTGGGTTGTGGGGGTCAGATAGGCAGTCGCTCCATGTAAAATACTGGTATTCAGCTGCATCCGGTTAGACTGGAAGCTGACCAGAATATAGTTGGGAAAAGGCTAGGCAGATGATGATGATTGTACATTTTATTAAACAAAGGACGATGACCAAATTAGTATGGACGCGTGCCCTATCAAAAATTGCCGATTACAGGGTTAATTTATAGTTTATTTTATAGTCCATTGCACGTATATTGAGCTTTACTTTCTTTTATTTCATTGAAAGCTGTATATCTTTATAGTGTCTTGTATTTTTTAATAAAAATACCCCTTTTACATTAATAAGATCTCACAAGTTACAGTGTTTTGGCCGCTACTTTTTTTGTAGGCGTATTTATGAATAATTGGTTCCATTAGAATAGTTTTCTTAGAAAACATTTGCGATAAATGAATGGCGATTTGATGCCTCTAATTAGTGAAATGCAAATAATAGAAGGAAGATTGCCTAGACATAGCAGTAGTAGATTTTTCTTTCGAGGCAGTACTGGTTGGATCGATAATGTGCCTAAACAATTTGCGAATTATTCTTTCTAGACAAAGGGTTGAGAGTGACCACCTGAATAACCCATAGACCTTAAATATGTTGGAGGTAGACTGCGGAATAGCCGTTTTTGTTCACAGAATAGACGTTTACATAGTCAACAAAATACAAACTTATTTCTTTCATATTT
This sequence comes from Diarsia mendica, assembly GCA_949316265.1. NCBI lineage: Eukaryota > Metazoa > Arthropoda > Insecta > Lepidoptera > Noctuidae > Diarsia > Diarsia mendica. Next base: position 18,187,863 of record OX438896.1, on the reverse strand, counting down.
TCATGTAAAGAGATTTACCTAACATATTAGTCCCCCAAAATATGTTTGAATAATTGTCACTATTAATTGCAAACCGGAAACGCGTTAATTATGTTTTATCAGTGAATAATAAACCCCAGCTTTAATTAGTTTTTCATTTATCCCAAAAATCAAAATGGAAATAATTAAGGATGCCTACTTTTTGAATTTACTGTAATCGTTAATTTAAGACATAATAGTCTGGGCAAAAATGGTTATCGTCCTTTCAACAATTTGATTTGGTTGAATATATCATAAACATTATGATAAATATATCAAGAGCTCGCAGTTGAACCTACAAAACTAAAAAGTTTGAGGTCAAAATATGGATATATTTTGACCTCAAACTTTTTTATTCTTCTTCTTCTTATTTTTTTTTTATTGTTTCATAATTTATACCATGAACTCTTGTGGGGCTCCACAAGAGTTCATGGTATAAATTATGAAAGAATATTGTACATTTTACTAAGCAAGTCACAACCGCATAGTTCGGTTGATTTTATCATTGTTACTGTGTTAGTTTCAAAGCAATTTATAGTTACATATACCGGGACAGTTGGTAATGAGTAGCAGACTCATTTGATAAAAAATTATTCGGTTATGTGCGTAAGTCAAACTCGCGCACCGAGGGTTTCGTACCAACATTTTATATTTTTTACATGTTTATATAAAAATAAGTAAGTATTACGCTTGATTAGTTATTACTATTTGTTGAATTATGTCATAAAGTCTACTCTAGAATATAAAAAAAACACGTTTGTGATTGTGAATTTAATGATTATTCTCGTATTTGACATTTTTATGAATATATTTATACTAACAATATAAGTTAACAAACATTCGTGCGTCTTTTTGCAGGCAGAATACTAATGAAGGAACCCTAAAAATGTACTGCTGATGCAAAGTGGCGCTGCAATTGCTATCAGAACTAAAACAAATCACATCAATTTAGTTTAGTTGATTTTATCATTGTTTTTGTGTTTTGTGAATCATTTCGGTCCACTTTTGACCTCCCAATAACTTAAGATCTATTTGACCTACATCCTTGCAATTTTGCAAGTCTTGTAAAACCGTCTTCTATTTACCGAATCTTGAATTTCAATAAAAACCCTCTTACCTTCAGGCTCACCAAGACGATTCTGAAGAGCCCAAACTCAGTACCTACGATTGCTTTATTTAATATAGAGTTCCTAGAGCCACCTTCCGGCTCCATCATCAGACCAGCCCCATAGTACCATATTATTATTGTATTGTTATCCAAGTCAAGTAGATATGCCAAATTTTAGCTCAATCGGTTGATCTGCCTTAAAAATTGAGTGGCAAGATTCCACCCGAAGAAACATACCTACGTATGTATAATTATACCTATACCTACATTGCAAATTAAATTAATGAAAAGCTTGTAATAACATTCTATCTTTCTTTGGTTATTACAACCTTTCACGCCGCACAAAGTCATGTATTATTTTCTGCAACAACCATATTAATACGAAACATTACAGTGTATATAAGTAACATTTTGTACTTGTCGCTGTGGTTAAAAATGTTAAAGTTACTAAACAGTATCGTAGAATTTACAAAACCATACGCAATAGTAGGTAGTTCCATTTCCATCTATGCGACTACAGTTTGCGTTTGCGGCCACTGCCGTAGGGTTGCCACCTTTTTCTTTGACGGATAAAATATTCTGATCTGTAGCCTCTGTAGGGCTATTACGTATCTCCGTTGACATGATTAATTTATGTAAATAAATCTCAAGTTATGGTATGGTAACGTTCTGATTTCAGCCAAAAAAAAAATTTAAACGAATTTTTTTCATGTATTTTTTATTTGTATTAATCGAAGTAATCACCCATGCAATCAATGCATCTTTGCCAACGCAGTGGCAGTTTATTGATGCCCTTCTTAAAGAAATCAGCTGGTCGGGAGGCAACAAATTCTTCAAAGGCATTTTGTACTGCCTCTCGGGTATTGAATTTTTTTCCCGCCAAGAAGTTATCCAAATTCTGGAAAAAGTAGTAGTCCATAGGCGCAAGGTCTGGTGAGTAGGGCGGATGACGGAGAGCTTCCAACCCCAGTTCTTGCAACTTGGAGACCGTCTGCTGTGCAGTATGAGGTCGCGCGTTGTCGTGCAGGAGCAGCGGAGACGAGCGATTGACCAATGCTGGTTGGAGATGTGACAGCTTCTCCATCATTGTGTTCAGTTCTTCACAGTACACATCTGCAGTAATGCTCACCCCGTTTGGTAAGAAGCTGTGATGAATCACACCGGCGCTAGACCACCAAACAGTGACCATCACTTTTCTAGGGGTAAGTTTTCGTTTAGGGCATTGTTTAGGTGCTGAACCAGGATCAAACCAACTTGCTGAGCGCTTACGGTTATCGTACAGGCAGGATCCATTTGAGTGCAGGGCAGTGGTCCAACTGCTCTGTCCTATTAGTTGGACCATGGGTCTTTACTAGGGGCAGTTGTCCAACTTTAAAAATAGTTGGACCACAGCACCTTTTGAGAGTTCCGTGGTCCAATTCATTTAAAAATAACTTACCTACAACCCTTAAAGGATTGAATTTGATAGTTAATTAATTTAATCCCAATCGATCAAACTACCAGGAGAACCGAAACATTAGGAGGTATTGGAACCTTAAAATCAAATCTATATGCCTTTCCAATACCATGCAGTTTTTTTTTGTTGGACATGAGACACAAGGACAGTAAAGTCTCACAAAGTACCAGGAGCCCAGAAATAATAGGAGGTACAGGGTTCATTTAATGAACTGTAATGTCTAATTTAGACAACCTGATTTAACATTTTTCGCCATGTACATTACCTGTATATAACTTCTACAGTAAAATCTCACTAAGTAGCAGGTGCCCAGAAATATATAGGAGGTATAGAACCATTAGAGAACCTGATTTAACAATTCTTTTTTTTTTATTAAAGTTTTCGTCATGCGTATATAATTTCTATATCAGTGAAGTTTTCTAATGGTTCTGGTTCAGCCCAGTACTTGTTACTGCCTGGTACTACTGGCCCTGGTACTAAAAACTGCATCTTGTGTGCAATATAATTATAGGAGTATATAGGAGTACCTCCTTAGTGTTGGTAAGTTATTTTTAAATGAATTGGACCACGGAACTCCCAAAAGGTGCTGTGGTCCAACTATTTTTAAAGTTGGACAACTGCCCCTAGTAAAGACCCATGGTCCAACTAGTTGGACAGAGCAGTTGGACCACTGCCCTGCACTCATCCATTTTTCATCGCAGGTAACAATGCGGTTCAAAATTCCTTCATTTGTGTGCCTGTTAAGCAGTGCAAGGCACGTCTCGACGCGTACTTCGCGCTGGCGATCATTGAGTTCGTGGGGCACCCATTTGTCAAGCTTTTTTACCTTGCCGATTTGACGCAAATGGACCAATATTGTTTTGACGCTAACGTCGAAAGCTGCTGCTAATTCAGCCGTAGATTGTGTATCATCAGCTTCTTTAACAAAAATTATTTTGATTTGAAATGGCCAGTACTGCAGAACGGCAATTTCATAGGTAAAGACCTAATATTCAATTTTATGTATTTATTTATTACAACAGTAAACATACAAAATATAATGCAATTAAAAAATATCACCAAATTACAGCCTTTCAAGTGTTGATTAGGTAACAAGATTATTATTTTGTTCGCTAGATTATTAATTGGTTATCGAACCAAAATTAAAAGGCATTTTATTATACTTAAATATCAGCCATACCGTTAAAAAGTAAAGAAAAACTAACGTAAACTTATTTTTTGATATCTTTAAACACGAAATTGTAAGGGCCCTTGATGTAAATTAGGGCATTTTGAACTGATGTGGGTGGTGGCCCAAACCATTCCACTTGGAAGTTTTCTATTAGTCTCGCCACAAATGTGTCCATTTCCAGTTCAGCTATGCGACGACCTGTGAAATAAGGAAAGAAACATAAGTTCCTATTATATCGCTATGAGGATAGGTACTATGTAGAACAAAATTTAGAAAAATTGTCTACGTGTATCTATGATCCATTCTTGAATCTTTGGGACTTATTAATCTGTACGTACACAAAAGGAACGAAGGCGGCCCTAATGACATCGACTGTCCATTATTAAATAACATAAGATGTGTACCTAATAGTGCAACTACTACATTTCCCCCTTTATGTTTAGGTAAGTCCCATGTAAATCGAGGCGACCCTATCCAGACTCCGTGACTGCTACTGATAAATTCCTGATGAAAAAACTAATATCATTTTGCCCGACCCGGGAATCGAATGTAATTTGGCAGTTGTACGGCAGAGTCAAGAATAAAGTAGCCAAAGTCCGTTGCAGTAATGGTAACAGATCTCAAAAAGTTACGTGGTTGAATTTTCCAATTAGGTACGTACCAATACAACTGCGGGCGCCAAACCCAAAGGGTGCGTTAACAAACGGATGGGCATTCCCGTAATAAAGTGGGTCATCTTTCTGGGCAACCCATCGCTCTGGCAGGTACTCGTCAGCTCTGGGGTAATGCTTGTCCATCAACGACATATCTCGGTGAGTGAACACGATATCAACCTGAAAAATGTTAGGTTAACATTAGAGTGTTATTTTATTAAAAAATACAAGACGCTGTATGTTTAACAATACCTACTGCTGTAAAATCATCAGGACCGTGAGGCACTTATTCGTGAACTTCCTAACTGTGTCCGTGGTTTCGATCACACACCGTGTATTATTTTGGAATTATAAGGAAATATTGCAATATGGACTCCTGAAGTTGCAGTACATTCCTAACATCTTTTCCTATCTAACTTTCAATTAGCTGTATCCTAATTTTTTTTTTTGTGTGTGAACTTGTGGCGAGTGTCAAATAAATTTATTTTCTTTCTTAACTGTAGGTTTTGATAGAAATGAATTAATAAACTGACAAACTATATTAAATTAAACAGTAATTGTTCTGGAAAGAAAGAGAAGAAAGAGTTCTGGGTTCTCGTAGTATCTTGGAAAACAAGGCATATTTGCGGGTCGGCCTGACCCGGCGCTATGCCGTTTGGCAAAATCGTGTTCCTATTTTTAACCGACTTCCCAAAAAAAATATGGTACTCAATCCGATTGGTATGATTTTTTGTGTCTCGCTTTCCTTTGACAGAGTTTAATAACTGATGTTTGAATCAAAAGAGGAATAAATAAAGCTTAAAATACATATTTCACTTACACCAATAGGCACTTCATAGCCTAGTATATTGTACTCCTTTGAGGACTTCCTTGCATTCCCTGCTACCACGGGCATCATTCTCAGCGATTCTTTGATGCAAGCCCTCAGGTAAGGCCTCTTCTCTGAGTTCGACATTATCTCCTCTCTTAGTTTTGCTTGTTTATCTGGGTGTTTTGCTAAAAGGTACAGAGTTGCTATTACCGTGTTTGCAGCCTGGAAAAAACTTAATTGTATGAATTTATTATCTTAACCATGCTCTTGTTGAGAAAGACTGAGGTTTTATTTGTTTGAATCTGCGATATAACTTTTTCTGCACCAGAAGATTCTTGTTTTGTTATAATTGTAAAACTTGTATGTCAATAAAATACAAGCTCAGGTAACGCTTGAATCCTTTATCCTCTTTCATTCACCTTATTACCTCACTACCCTCAGTTACAAAAATAATGTCTTAACATAATACCGACAGTATTTTTTTGCAATATATTGTCAAAGTCATGCTTACCGTATCGACACCCGCAAATAACATGTCACTGGCCATGATGTGAGCTGCTTCTTCGTTGATTTCCAACAATTTCTCCAGAACTCCCTTTTCATTATCAGATTTGTTCTTTAGGTTATCCTTCCCCTTTTTGATAAAGTGTTTTGTTAAACTGAAAACATAAATAGTATCTAATTTACACCTATGACTCTTGCGGGAAAGATTTTAATCTACTCAGGCTATCGTCATTCTCTTGCCCTTATCCCAATTGATTTGGGGTTGGCACAGCATGTCTTCTTCTTTCCTCTATTACTCGTCAGCTTTTCTCATCGCTCCCTTTCTTGCCATATTGACCTTTACACAGTCCATCTATCGTTTCTTTGGTCCCTCTCAACATTTCTTTTGCCATGTAATTAAAAAGTTTCAAGGCCCTACGACATACGTCGACAATGAATGATCTTTATTAGTTTACTAGCTGTTGCCATCGGTTTCACCCGCTACAATTCGAAAATTATTCCACGGGAAGATAAAATCGGGACAAAAACTATCCTCTGTGTTAATCCAGGTTATAAACTATCTGTTTACCAAATTTTATCCGAATCCGTTCAGTAGTTTTTGCGTGAAGAAGTAACAAACATACACACTCACACACTCACAGACTTTCGCATTTATAAATATAAGTAGGATAAAAACTACCAGAAAGAGTAATAAATACTTACGTGTCATGATGCTCATACAGTTTCATAGCTTTCTTGTATGCCGGCGTCGAGATCCATCTCCAAAGGCTTGGCTTGAAATCCAATTCATTGGCTACAACGAATAGATCGTGGACGCACTGGATTAACTGCCACTCCGGAGAATCTGCAGGCAAGTTGGGATCGAAGCAGTTCAGTCGGCACCCCAGAGCAACGGTGCCGATGGATTCCAGTGCCCACAAGTTCATTTCCTTGTCGAAGTCGTTCTTGATCATGTTCTTTTCGTCGCGGTTAGCTTTCATTCTGAAAACAGTTAAATTTCGGAAACCGACCACAAGTTAGTTGAGAAAAGGCTAAAAAGATGATAAATTACAATCATGGGAATGTCTACTGTGAGAGACATCTATTTTTAGGCAGTGGTCCGACCACCGACGATGAACGAGAAACGAGTAGAACGAGAAACTAAAACGAGTTGGCAATCAGCGGGAAACTAGTGTGTAGTTTCGATAGTTTTGTCGCCGGGCTATAAGCAGGGACCGTACAACCCCGCTTGAGAGTTAAGCCTTTGGACAGGGTAACCCGTACATGGGGTAACTCATATCGCTGTGTTACCTTTTGTTCGAGTTACATCCTCGAACCCCAGCGAAATGGTTAACACTTTTAATAAGGTAACCACGTGAAGGGGTTAACCCCTTCAATGACTTAAGCCTTTGAAGAGGTTACCTTCCCGAAAAGCTTTTTTTCGTGTTACCCTGGATTACCTAATAAACTTTAGCTGCATCTAGGTGGGGGGATACTTGCACCCGTGCGCACCTTAATGTTTTTATTTAGTTATTACGATTTTGACAACAATTGATGCGTGACATTTAAGCGAACTAACAATTAAGATGAGTAAGACAGGTAAGTGATTATTTTAAAGTACTAAGTTAAATTAATAGTATTTCTAGTGTTAAGTGGTCGGACCACGTTCATTTATACCCATGTATTTATGTACAGACGCCAGCATGTCAAGCTACCCGAAACTGTCAAATTTTCCCAACGAACCTTGAACCTAATGCTCTAGAAATAAAGTCGAAAATCTATCAAAGAAATCTGACAGATTGTAGTAGCTTGATGTGCTGGCGTCTGTACCTAATTTGTTCCTATTTTAGTAAGTAAAAAGTAGGTATTAATAACTACCTACGATAATTATTAGATTAACACCAAGGTAATGCTATTTTTATGTAAAATCAGGCGAAGTAACAAATATAAAATCTTACATTAACCCTATTCTTGGCGCTGTGTACAATTTGATACATTGAACTTTATGAAAATCTAAGTATTTTCAAAACATTTTTTATTTTTTATGGTACAAAAGACAAAATATAATCCAAATTCTAAAAAAGAAATATTTTATCATATGTTAATCCAAATAATTATGCAGTAGAAAACAAAATAGCAAACCAACCAAAGTCGTCTGGGCGTTGCAAGATAAAAACACAATTTTTTTATTATATTTAGGTCAAATTATTTTCAAAAGCTGTTTAATTCAAATAGGTATATTGGCTACTTAGAAACGCTACTTTCAAGTATCAAAATGGTCTGAAATCGTAAGTAATTTACTGTTTTTCTTAGTGTATCAGATATGATACACTGCCAGATTCCATCCTTTTAGATAATTTTTCTCATGTATCAAATATGTGACATTGCTTGATTTGTACGGTTTCAATTTATTTTAAAGTTATTATAATATATCTATTTTATATTATGTATATTGTCATTATTATTGTTTATTTTTAATTTGTGTCACGGGTGGTTTATCGGCTTATTATGCAAAAACAAAGTTTAAACGTGGTTTAATAATAACTGCCACTCGGATCGATCTTTAGGTTAAGCTGCGCTTGCCTAGGTTGGTCTGGAGAAGTGGAGATAAAACGCCTCCTTGGGGGCATCCTCTTACTACCTTGGCTCTTGTGGTAGTATTCCCCACTATCTGAACCGCCCTTTTGCTAATCAGTTCTGTTATCCAGTTTCTTATTACTGGTTTTACACAAAATTTTTGCAGGGCGTGGTTAATGCTGTTGTGTATGGTTTTATCAAAAGCTCCTTTAATGTCTATGAAGGCAGCAAGTGTTGAGTTTTTATTTGTTATAGCCGTTTCTATTTTGTGCACTACCATGTGTAATGCCGACTCTGTTGATCTGCCTTTCCTGTACGCATGTTGTTGAGAATGCAGTGGTTTGCTTTTTAGAGCTCCATCCCTTAAGTGTCGATCTACCAGTCTTTCCAGTGTATTCAGAAGAAAAGATGTTAGACTAATGGGCTTGAAAGATTTGGCGTGTGTGTAGTCCTCTTTTCCTGGTTTAGGTAGGAAGACTACTTTTGCCTCTCTCCAAAGTGTGGGGATATAGTTGAAAGCTATCCAGGCCCGGCAGATTGGTAGTAGTTGCTTGGTTACCTGTTTTAGTTGTCATTGTAGTAGGGCCGGGAATATTCCGTCCAACCCTGCGTATTTGAAAGGCTTGAAGCTCCTTAGAGCCCATTCTATTCTATCCGCAGTTACGAGCTTGTTGGCCACATCCCATTCGCTGGTTGTTGGTGCGCTGTGGTGGCCAGTAGGCCACTCTGAGTCGGATGTGATTTGGCATCCGGGAAAACTCTGGAACATAGTAGTGGACAGCCTCATAAAGAAACTAAATGACAGAGGATACACTACTATTGGTTATGCAGACGACCTTGCTATACTGATAAACGGGAATGCTGAAGATAGGCTGTGCAAAGTGATGCGCTCTGCACTGCAGATAGTAGAGGATTGGTGTGAAGAACACGAACTTTCAGTAAACCCCAAGAAAACAGAACTTATCCTTTTTACCAACAAAAGGAAGTTACCAGAATTACAACTACCAAAGCTTTTCAACACAAGACTCGGATCAACGCAAGTGAAATATCTGGGCATAATTCTTGATAACAAATTGAACTGGGCGAGTCACTTAGAGGCTAAAACAAAGAAGGCCTGTATAGCTTTTAATCAGTGTAGAAGACTAGTTGGTAAGAGATGGGGTCTTAACCCAAAGATCACACTCTGGCTATACACGTCAGTCATCAGACCTTCTATTACCCACGGATCAGTTGTATGGTGGCCCAGAACTCAGCTGACCACGGTGAAAACGAAACTCCAGAGTCTGCAACGCCTAGCTAATGTAGCAGCTACTGGATGCATGAGAACAACTCCATCAGCAGCGTTAGAGTATCTTCTGAATTTAAGACCTCTGGATCTGGTCATACAGGAGGAAGCTCGGCTTGCCTTAAGACTAAGATCAAACGGACTTTGGAAAGTAAATACAGAAACAACACACTCAAAAGTTTTGCAGGGGATTCTGAAGGAAATACCACTCCTTGAGGCGCCCATGGATAAAACTTCATGTCACCATCACCATGTGTTCGATAGAAGTTACGACATCCAACTCACTGCAGAAGCAGTAGATAGCTCTGGCATCAATGAAGTTAGGATATATACGGACGGCTCCAAGACCTCACATGGTACAGGAGCCGGCGTCTTCTCGAATGATCTAAACATTTCAATATCAAATACCCTAGATAAATTAAACACAATCTTCCAAGCCGAATGTATCGGTATCACCAGAGCGGCACAAGCAGTTGCAGCCAGAGACGTCAGTGATTTTAAATAAAGATCATCTCAGACAGTGCATCGGCGCAATCTCATCAAACTTAAAAGGGACAAACTCCGTAAAATCATAGCAATTTTAACAGGTCACTGTTCCCTAAACAAACATCTACATAACATAGATGTAACAGACAGCCCACTGTGCAGAGGATGCATGGATGCGGAAGAAACGCCACGGCACGTACTCCTAGAGTGCAGAAGCGTGGCAAATCACCGGGCACAAACTCTACGATCCTACGATTAACTGGGTGGTGGCGGTCAGATAGGCAGTCGCGCCTAGGCACATCAGCCTGGTGGGAATATTGCCACTGCCGGTAAAATATTAAAAATTGCCAGCAGCATTGGAAATATTGCCAAAGTTGCCGGTCAATGTAGATTAGGGCCTATCAATGCTAATTAAAAGTGTATTACATAGTTTCCGTACTTAATTTGACTTATAATTAACAAATACTCTCCGAATATTCCCACTCCTGGCAATATTCCCGGGAATTTTGCCAATATTGCCGGCAACGGCACATCTCTAGTCGCGCCATGTAAAATAAGGTACTCAGCTGCATCCAGTTAGACTGGAAGCCGAACCCAACATAGTTGGGAAAAGGCTAGGCAGATGATGATGGTACAAAAACAAAGAAACGCTCGGTAACTCGCAAATTGCCGAGTTTTTGTTCTGGAACCAAGAGCAAAATGAAATCGTTTGAAGTACTGAGGTTGAACTGCAGTATTGCTTTCTCCTAACGGACTCCGACACCAGTTTACCTCGTCTAGCATTGCTATGTTCTTAGGAAACCTTAATATTTCATCAGATGAGGATAAATCAAGTAGTTGCTTCAATATATTTAGTACTATATTTATTTAGTACCCTCAGTCATTGCAATGAAACCCTTTTTTTTGCTGGTAAATCATGAAATAACTTTATAAGGTCACACAAAATTTTATAAGGTCCAAAGGGTGTTACTATCATGATTTTTAAGACAACTATAAGAACCAAAAATAATAAAAGAGGGTTCTGTTTTTGAATTGAATTAAATGTTTTTTTTTTTACGTTAGCGTGTTTTATTTTTGTATGGTTAAGATAACGTTGGAAGCCTGGCAGTGTAGCAAATAGGTATGATACATAGATTTTATAAGGTAGATTAGGCAATGTATCTTATGTGATACATTCAATAAATCATAAAATAATATAAATACATTTTTATTATTATTTTTTCTACCCGCAATAAATACGTAAGAACGCATTTTATGTAATTTTTTTCAATATTTCTAAAAATAGTAACCTTGCATTTCTGGCATTTCCACATAAATAACATTTGCTTGCGTTCTTTGATGCATCAAATACATAATAACGATGCACAGTACCTGGCCTCGGCTGTGGCATTTTCACAGAAAGACAATTCTTGGTAATACGTATATTAGCTATTTTTCCAAGTTTACAAGTCGCTCGGCAAGTCGGTAACTCGGTACACGCAAGATTGGCGGACCGCCGGACGCAGAACGAATGTCACGTGCGGTCGTGTATGCAATTTTCAAACTAATATCGATTGTAAACAGTGCATAATACAATGTCTTGAGTTGGAATGGCTTACCCTGTTACAGTGTTACAGGGTGTTGAAAGGGTAACCCGTTCGTAACAGGGTTTACTATACCCGTTCGGAGGTGTAACATGTATTATAGGGTTTCTTTTTGAAGCGCTTAAAAAAACCCATTCAAAAACCCTTTCAACGAGTATCCGGACGGTCCCTGGCTATAAGCGAGTGTGCAAGTGCGACGAGCGATTACTCGCGCCACTCGCCCGTGGTAACTCAGTCCTGTGCAATACAATCATCATCGTTACTCGTTCGGCGAGTATCGCTGAACGAGTATTGCTGAGCGAGTTTTTTTTTGAAAGCTCGTCGCTCAGCGACAAAACGAGTAAAGCGAGTCGTCGCCGGCAGTGTGAACAGTCAGAGAGCAACTTTTAATATATGCATCCCTTTCGTTTACACGGAATGTACATTTATTGTGCGTTTCTTGAGAGAGAAAATCTCCGATAGTAAGTCGTTTTCTCGCCGGGCGGTCGGACCACTGCCTTAGTTAGACCGTCCTCATAGCTCAAGCTCAAGCTCTGCTTAGCTTGGGACTAGATGGCGTTGTGTGGTAGTTGTGGAATATTATATTATATTATTATAGATAGTTACAGTTACAATGATAGTTGTAAATTCAGTTCTCTGTGCTGTGGATTGGATCCGAACTCCGTATTCACATACATTCTTAGTTAGGGGCTTTATTTACTCATTAGATAAAATGTCATTGGCTTGCAATAAAACTGCTACTCAACCAAGAATAACACCAAAACAAACCGGTTAATATCGACTAATAAATAAATAAAGCATTTCACAGTAGACCGACAAAACGGAACAAATAAAAGTCATCCTTTATTATCGCCGGGAATTTAATTAATAAACAGAGAGAAGGCAGGAAGCATTTGTCTTTTGCCGGTAATGAATGCTTTCTCATTATTTCACACTCTCATCCTCGTCTGATTGAACTCCGTAAAGATAAAGCGATTTTATTAGATCAACTTTTAATATAGCTTACAAAGGATGAGGTACTTAATATTGTGGCCAGCTTGTACTGTTGTTTGTTTATTACTACTGATGGCGCTAAATAAGTGAGTCAGTTCTGGCTATTGAAAATGGCATCGACACGCTTAGGAGCTATAGTTATATTTCTATTCAATGATATACAAGTATCTGAATTGCATCGGGAAGAAGATGTAATATTCATTTGGGCCTGCTTACTCGACGGAGTAAGCAGGGACGCCTGTCAATTTGTTTGAAAACTAGTAGAGGCAGAATTTTACCTTTTTTAAAGATTTTGTGTTTAACATTTTATAAGGCATAACGATCTGGCATTTAGCGACTAGCGGTGCAAGCCTTAGCGAAAGAAAATTTTGTTAAATAGACGAAATCACAGGATAATATTTGGAATAGGAACCGATTGGTAATGAAATGACCGTTCAAAGTTACCTACTATCCTGTAAAAAATTAAGAAGAATTCACTATCAGATATCGATTGCAATTTTCCTTCAGGATAAGTTTCATTCATTTATTCATTAATTTAACAATTCACATTGTGTTTGAAATATATAGTACACTTATTAATATTACATCTAAAACCAATAAAATATCCAAACAAACAGTAAATTTCATTAATGGCTTCACAAGTTGTCAGAAGAAGTTTATTAAGATGGTGGTACGGCTTACCTTACTATCATATCCTGTGCCACCTCATCAAGCACTTGTGCGTACAATTTGATCGTCTTTGGTTGTAACATCACTGGGTTTACTGTTGAGCGGAACTCTTTCCATACTTCGCCGTGGCTAGAAGAAAAACGGTTATGAATTCGTATTTTAATGTATAAAAGCGTGCATCAATTAGTTTTAGTGTGCATGCAGGGCAGCTAATTAAAACTAACTTTGCTCGCTAAGGTTAAAAGATATAAAATAAAGTTAAGTGTCACACAAATTGATTTGCATTAATATGTTCGAGATTTGCTTTAATTGAATTCATTAAATGTTGCCTATTCGTAGATAACGACTTCAGCATCATTTTACTTACTCGGAAATGAGGCCCGTTGCGTGAAAGTCAATGCCTTTGCCTTTCCTATAATCGTTTCTGTAGTGTTCTAGCGACTGAAATCCGGGACGGACCGGCAACCAGTTTTCACTTCGCAGAACCTGTAAAAAAGATTAATTTGTAATTAACAACATACCTATTATGTCTATTATCACATTGCTTTGCCAGTTGTTTTCGAGACCTTTTGTAGTTATTGAGAAACTTAACGTTAACGTTAACTTTTGCAAGGTTAAGTAATAATATAACAATATCGTTCTGTTAATTAGTTGATCTTTAGATTCAAAAGGACACACCTTTAATTTTTCTTTTGGACATAATTAGTGAGGCAAAAAAAAAAACAATGACATCCAAAGATTTTGGAAATAGCAATTAGAACATTCGATTTTAGTGGTTCGTTTTTGGTGATGGGTCTCGTATTAGACACGGAGTCTGAATTTGTGTCGGGATGATGGCAATTGGCTTGCCTCAAAGACTACCTATATGGCTTGCATGCTTGCACTATTACATGGGACTAAAACATAACTAGCGAAATGTGTGTGCACTTCTGCCTAACCGAACATAACAGGCGTGATGATACCTATGTTATTTTATTTTTGATTATTTTTGAAATTACATGCTTTTGTTGTTGTTCTTAAAATTGTAATATCATTGTCATCATCATCGTTACTCAGATAGAATAGCGAAAATATTTTTTGATTAGCATAGATAATAATAATATGATATCTCCTAATGTCCTTATCACAGTGTTTTTAATCTATTGCATAGATTCTATCGCGGGCCTTGTTGAGTTGAGCGTGGAGAGCGAATCCAGAGATTTCCTAACAAAAATATTCAGTTCAAGATTCAACATGGTTGCTATGGTTACGGAAAATAACAAGGTTGTCAACTGAGGTTGTCAAATTAAATAATTGTTTGTCTCTCTGCTTTCTCCTTTTAAAATATTCTTACTCGTATAATTTGTGTACAAAGTGTTTTAAATGTGAATTAACAAAGTGCATTTATTAATGAAGAAAGTCACGAAAAAATAGTGAAAGAAAATTAGTGAGGAGTGAGTACCTACTCTATAAACATTCATTTTATTATTAGTACGCATCTATCATAAGTTTTATTGGTTTTTGCATTACTATTCTGCGAATCGGTCTAAAACGATTCGTTTTCTTAGAAAATAAAATAAATAATCTTCATATTTTTCAATGTTATGACTAGTGGTGGTTAATATAACGAATAACACCAAAACATAACATGTTATTGATTCATAACGAATAACGTTTGTTATACCGACGCTGCCTACGTGGTATCATTATAATGTCTAACTCAACAACACGCTCAACGAATAACGTAGCAAGCGGTGGCGGCGGTCCTACGATGCACCGTTTCCGAGTTATGGGCGTTCAAAGTTTCTGTTAAAAAAAAAATGAAATTGAAATATCTCGAAAACGGAGCGTCCTAGGCAAAAAAAAGGACCAACATTTTGACCCCCCTCTGCCACCCCCGTGATATGTAAGTGAGATTCACATAACACGAAAAAACATACACTGATGCAACTTTACTTAATCATAACATTTAATAATATTTTATTAGTCCTAAAACTGCGCGGAATGAAGGAAAGTTCATTGATAATTTAAAACCATAATTATAATACATTTATATTCGTTTTTAATATTAATAATAACGATATTATTATAATCGTTCGTATACCTCTACAGTCCACTAGAATATAACATTAACTGCGCATCAATAATCATTGCGCACGTTTAGCGTGTTGTTGCCGAATAAAACGATAACGTCTCCGCGTTCAGATTAGAGTCTGTCAAGCGAGTCTAGTCCCATGAAAAAGGCGGCAAATTCAAAAATCACTGATATAAAACACTGATATAGCACACTGAAAACTTATCACTATAGTATATTTAAATTAGTCCCGTGCGAAACCAAAAGGCCACTACCTCAGCATGGTGCTGTAACATTTGAGACAAATGTCACAGCGCTGGTATTCTGGTAGGGCCCATTGGTGACGCCACGTTTACAGAAAAAAACAGAAACAAAATTTGTAACTAAAATTAAAATAAAGTAAAAAAAATAAAACAAAAACAAACCAATAAAAACAATAAGGGAGCTAGGGAGGGGGGAGGGAGCGGGGGAGGGAGGAGGGGGGTGGGGAGGGGGGGAGGGAGTGGCTTTAGTTTTATTATAAACCCAAACTGAGTGGATGATATTTAGAAGATCGCAGGCGAAACCTGCATGCTATTCACAAACAATCGAATCAAATAATATGTCATACGTCTATCTTTTTGTTGGCATTATGAAAGCGAGTGAGAAAAAAAGAAAATATAATATCGTATGTATGACGTATTTTCTTCTGAACGGTTTACGAGTGTAAATCCGCTTGGTTTTATTTAAACCACGCAATATTGTAATTGACCAGATGTATGAATGTGTACGACGCAAAAGGAGTCTATCTAAGGATCGTAGCAAGTGGCATTCTGTGGTTTCGGCCAACCCCCATGGGAAAAGGGCGTGAGTTTATGTATGTATTGTAGGTACATCATTTATAAATATAAAACACTGCGATAAGGACATTAAAGTATATCGTATCTATGCTAATCTTATAATATTGTATTATTTTCTAGCTGAGTCATGATGATGGTGTCAAGGATTTAATGTTTGATTCGATTGTTTGTGAATAGCTATTCTGGTTGAAATTCGAGAACTTGTGAATACGGGACAAGATCAGGGAATCATCCGTCATGTCTTGATCTGGCCCTAAATTCATAAACACCCTGATGCGATTTAGATTTTGAAAATCAGATTATGTGTATCTCACGCACTTTCGTCACGCCAAAAAATCGTGTTACGACTTATCAAATCGAGATCACATCGAAGTCGAATCGAGGGGTTTGTGAATCCCGTCGGGGCTGTGGCTTGTCGAAAGGATAACGCGGCTCCGACACAAGGGCGAAGAAGGAACATGGGTTTGTTTTTTAGTCAGTAGAAAGAAGTCTGACACTCCCCTTCGCTCTGCCCAAGAGCGGGGGGGGTTATTCGATGATTTTCCGCCCACCAAAAAAAAAAGAAAAAAAAAAAAAAAAAGAGGGGTTTGTGAATACGGGGACTGTGCGAGTTTCAGCCAGATTTCGCTTGCGCCCACAAATTACAAAAGATAGAAAACATAATATTATACTCAGCCGTAGGCGGAACAAGGCTTTCATTGTTTTCATAAACAAAATGCTCTTAAGTATACTTACAAATGCTACACTTTCAGGTTCACTTAAGAGAATCAAAGGAGCTTTCCCGAACACACTGTTCAACCTGATGATCGGCCCAAATTCGTTAATTAGCTTCGTGAACGTGGAAGGGTCCTCTATGTTGCCAAACTTACCTGAAAAAAAATATTTATAAAATACCTTTAATATCTTAGAAGTCAGACTATTAAAATTTTAATCGGATTATACACACCAAGCTATACAAGACATATTTTAACAGAGAAAAATTACTGAAAGGAAGTCTTCTACCCTAGTAGAAGTATTTACCACTTGAATACTTACTTCTTCTTCTTCTTATCGTGTGGGCAGTAAGGTCTTTCGTAACACTAGTGTTTAAGTTGTGGAAGTATTACTAACATTAAGGGATCGGACAAAAAAAACTAATTAGTCCGTCAGATAGATTTCCAAAAATTATTGGACACGTATTTTTTCTTTTTTCACGTAAACTTAAAATGTAGACGATACAGTGCTTCGAAAACTCTTGTGACGTCATATGATAGTACATTTTGACGACACAAGTGACGTTTCAAGCCCCACTCCAAGATCTTTGACGCGTTTTATCTTCGTCATTTTTTATTGATTTGATAAAACAAAAACACGTATTCAATATTTTTCGATAATCTAACTTACGGACTAAACAGAAGCTTAATATTTTGACCCAGTCCGATCCCCTATTGGGTTGTATTATATAATCGTTTAATTAATGATTTATTGTTATTATATGATGAGGCTGGCACAAGAATGTCGAACGTGGAGCCTATGCCCAACAGTGAGTGAAGTCGGACTGATAGATGACGATGATGATACTGAAAATAGGTTGATGTGTCACTGTGTGTACTATTTTTCAAAACTAAATTCACCTCCAGGCAAGAAATGATGAAGTTGTCCAATGACTGGCAAAGAAGCGGGTCCGGGAATCTCATTCCATGGCTTTACGTTTTCTGTCTTTAAGGACGTGCTTGCCACTGCTACAGTTCTGAAATTACAAACAATTTAGTGTTATATGGTATGAATTGTGCCCCTAGTGATGGTAGGGCTGACTGGTCAGGCTACACTGGTACAGTCTAACAAGCTAATAAGTATACAGTCAGGTAACTTTCATTTACTTTTAAGATTATACAGATACCTTTAGAGACAGATGTGAAATGATCATCATCATCATCAGCCTATAATGCTCCCACTGCAGGGACTCAGGCCTCCTCTCTAGGAGAGGGATGGGCTATAATCTACCACTCGGGCCCTGTGCGGATTGGTAGATGTCACATATCTTCGAATTTTGGTTCTAAGACATGCCGGTTTCCTCGCGATGTTTTCCTTCACCGTTTTGAGAACAGTGGTGATGAAATAAATTACACAAAGTAATGTGTCTACCGGGGTTCGAAACCACGACTCACTGTTCGTAAGTCGGAGCCGCCACCACTGGGCCACCACTGCTCCTGCTGCTGTGAAATGATACAGCCTTTGAAATTAGTGGCTTAATGCGAAACGCTTTATAAAACCAAATTGCAATCAATATTTTCAATGTCTGGTACACTGAAAATAAAGATCTCTACCTGTATACTTATAAGCTTGTTCGACTGTACATATCAGTTGTCTCTAAAACGAGGTGACACCTAGACCAATAAGAACATTGTTGGAATTTTAACATCACTCGGTACTGAGCCTAGCTCTGGTAATTCAACCGTGCCCGCGCGCCGGTTTCGACGTACAATATCAAGACTGCACCTGGAATCTTTATTTTATTGAAGTCAGGCTATAAAATATACAATTATTATCGTATGTAATACATCACTCAAAAAGTTATGTACACAATCATTTACGACAGTATTTAATTACATAAATGATTTTTGTATATGTCAGAATTTACATAATGATCTCGCTTTTTGTAACCATCATTGTTCCAAAAACCAGTTGCTTAGCGGCAACTATTAAAACTACTGTAGAAAAACCTTCTTCTATTAAAATTTACTATCCATTAATGACTGACACTGCCATACATGCATTGTGTGAATATTCAGACTGTGGACTGCACTGCTGGTTTCTCTGTTTCCTAATAATCCGGTTTTTTTATATTTTTTATTATAAATGGGCTTGCTCTTTTATTATAAAAGGCAGAGATGATGTCGACGATGGAACGAGCTTACCCAGTAGAAGCCTGTTTACTCGCGACTTAAACAGATTAGGGTTATATGAATTCGGAAAAACCGACGCAGGCAGGGAATTCCACTCCTTGGCTGTGCGCATAATAAAGGACCCAGCAAAGCGCTTCGTTCGAATGTGTGGAATGTCGACTAGGTATCGGTGATACCCTGCAGTTCGTCTAGTCTCCCGATGGAAGAAGGGAGATGGTGGGATCAGCTCGTGGAGCTCTTGCGCACACTCTCCGAAGTACAGTCTGTAGAAGACCGACAGACATGCGACTTTGCGACGGTGGGCCAGGCTATGTAGCTTGATAACCAGCTTATCGTCACCATGATGTTTTAAAAGTTTGAGTGAATCGGTTTCTTCCACCCTAGCCTGCCTAAACACTAAATATAACAAAAAACATAACCCTTCCCTAGTGCAGACGGGTAAAAATAACAGTGATTTATCAGACATAACCGTAACAAATATTTCGGAAAAGTCTCTTTTCAGAACATGTGCGCTGGTCAATGACTTTTAGGTATAATCTATTATCCCTTAATTTTTTTAAATTGACGTAAGACAGTGGCAAAATAGAAACGTCTAATAAAGTGAGACCTTGGAAAGCGTGCGGGGGGGGGGGGGGGGGGGGCTACATATTTGGGACGAGAATCGAAAACTGATTACCCTCTGTCAATGTGTCGATCGTTTAACCTAACACACTGTTTATTCGAATATTGTTTAAATAAATAATGTCTTTTATACTACACCTGCTTGGAAAGTACCTTGATACTTTATCAAATTTACGGTAGAAAGTACGTCATTGCATATCGAACAAATATGCGGGGAGAAAACGCATCTGAGCGGGAGAGAATGGATTTTCATACACTTTTCTCTCCCGCTCAGATTACAATTTGAAAAAAGAACATGTGACAATTGCAGACGCCATTGGCGCCATTTTGAATTTTAATTAGAATTTTAATTTAGTTTTTTATTTTCTTCGTAGGTGTAGTATAAAGCACTATGTATCACTCGAGAGAAAGTGCGATTCCCGATCTCGGGTGTTTTAAAGCCCTTGCCTACGGCTTCGGGCTTTAAACGACACCCTCGACGGTAATCGGTCACTTTCTTCTCTCGGTGAACAATGTACTATAGTAATTACGGATAAAACATTCCTGTACCTATTTTCAACCAAAAAAAACATCACTTACCTGATACATTCCTTATTAATGGCTGCTAAATTAAACAGCGGCTTAAACTTTGTCGTCTGCATGTTGATGTTGTTAATTACACAATAACACTAAACACTATCACACAATGAAGTCGTTATCAGCTTACGTGGCACTATCAGCACTACTTGAAAACAAAAGATATCACTGGTTGATGAAGTACGGCTCGAGTATAGTCTATTGTACTTTATTTGTTCTATTTTGTAAACAAACGCGGTAAAAATCCTTATCAGAAGGTCACTTTACACCAGAAGATGCTTGGACTTGGCCACTACAACTAAACCTTTAGAACTAGTGTGATCTACCACGGTAACACTGATTTAATACATTACCAAGTTTGTTAATTAAATATCAAAAGTAAAGAGATTGATTACGAGTAGTTTGATTTAAAAATCTGATTTAATGAACAAGCTGTACGAACGTCTGACAACAGTGAATTGGCGAATTTTCCAACTGTCCGTCACTGAGTCTCATTAGATTATTTAGGCGCGATTAAATAACCATCCGCGTTGAACGTGTTTTGGAATGACTTTGACCTTCGCTAAATTACCCACACAACAAGTTCCAAACCTATTGATAAATAAAATACCGGTAGCTACAATCTGTCAAATAACAGTCTTCTTAAGTTGTAGTAAAGTCGGTTTTTGATAATTTACTGATTAATACGTTTTAAATATTTTGTTTTGTTGACGCGATCATTATCACGATAGTTTGTGATTTCATCCCGATACTTATAATTACTGATATACATGTGGCTTAATAATAACTGTCACTCGGGTTTATCTATAGGTTAAGCCGCGCTTGCCTAGGTTGGTTTGTGGATGGGTGACCCCCACTGCCATATTTTATATAGATCTGTGGTAGTCGTTACAGGTACTCAGTGGCCTGAAAGTCTGACAAGCAGTCTTATCAAAGGTTATAGTTTTACATAGTACTTACCTACTTATTAACTGGTTGTGGAGGTCAGGTAGGCAGTCACTCC
This sequence comes from Diarsia mendica, assembly GCA_949316265.1. NCBI lineage: Eukaryota > Metazoa > Arthropoda > Insecta > Lepidoptera > Noctuidae > Diarsia > Diarsia mendica. Next base: position 18,166,593 of record OX438896.1, on the reverse strand, counting down.
ATGTAAAATACATGGATGCAGCTGAATACCATTACCATTATGACTGGAAGTCGAACCCAACATAGTTGGAACAAGCATACGCAGATGGGTGCGCCAAAGTTCACCTAAAATTTCAACTCTGATAATTGGAAATCCGAAAATGTTCTTCCTAACATTTTTAATCCTAACAATCGCAATTCCTAACTACAGCTCTGTCTCTAATGTTTTAATTCCGAAGCATTCAACTTCATAATGTCAGTAGCAATAAACATCTATTACACTATTATTTGTTTTCCTATATTTTCTCAACATAACCATCTTTTACACTATTATTCAAAGTCATATCTTTTTTGTTTATATTACTTTTTATTCATAATAATCAGTATCATAAAAGGTCCCATTAAAATAGGTGCACAAAACTTTAGAAATCATTCAGACCGCTAAAATAAGGACAATAGTAAAAAAAAATAGAAGAAAAAGACATTAAAATATCTACTTTTATAGGATGAATTTGTTCTTGAGTGCCGGCAATTTATTATTTTAAGTCAAAATAAAATCACTTGATTAAGCATTGTTTTAAAACGACGTAGTAGGGCCTCTGCAGGGCAGAGTTATCTATCGACCAAGAAGGTTTTCCTTTCGGTCAAACCTTGTCTGGAATCTACTTAAAAACTACCAGGTCAGTCTTTAAAAAATACTGTTACATTTTTTTGCACCACAAAGTTACTGTGTGTGTGTCGAAAACTATTTTGTCTCTTTCACGAGACCTTGCCACCGCCCTGCGAAAATCTTGTCTCCAATGAATGCAGCATCTACACCGGGGTCGGTTTGAGGCAACGTCATGATCCAGATACGATTTATTCAGATCTGTATCCACTAACTTTGCATGGGGTGAACAGCTGTAACTTGTCCAAAATTAGTTTGGGAGAGAGAATATGAATAAATCAGACAAAAATCAAACAAATCTTAGTTTGTATAAAAAAAAAAAAATATATTAATAAAGATTGCATTAGTAGGTAGGTACAAAGTATAAACATACCTATTTTAAATTATAAAATGATCTCTTAATTGTAAAATAAGTACCAATCCCTTAAAAATTATAATCTCCTAAAAATCAATTTACGATATAAATAGCCTTTATTATGTTTACTTGATTTTTAAACAATCAAAATTGCAACTTATCTGACGTTCTTATATACTTACAAAAAAAAAATACAGGAAATAACATATATGACAAAAGAGCTTAAAGTTACCGCGGATTTTCATTAAAAAATCTGAAATCAACTGTCGGTCGGTACTAATTAACTATGAAAACAATACATAATATAATTTCAGTATTTGTTAACGAGGAATGATTATGTTGCTTTTGACTAAAACCAGAAAGTCCTAGAAAAATTCCTAAGGAACTCCATAGTACTGAAAAACGTAGCGCTGTGTGAATAACTTTATTATTTTATAATCATATTTGATGATATTGAATACTTTTGTGTGATCAAGACAAAGGTTTTTGACATCTTATTTTACATCCTTAAATACGAAATTGTAAGGTTCCCTGATGTAATTCAGAGCTTGTTGGACTGTGTTCGGAGGTGGCCCAAACCATTCCACTTCGAAGTTCTCTATTAGTCTCGCCACAAACGTATCCATTTCCAGTTCAGCTATGCGGCGACCTGCGAACAAAAAAGTGTGTATTTGAATTAATGGCTAAATATAGGTATTTGGATGAAGTGATGATGATAGTGTATGTCAGTGTTTAATTTTAATGGACGATAAACGATCAGAATTGAAATGAGTAATTTACAATTAGAAGGCCCTAAGTTTAGCAGTTGATTACTGTAGGATGATGATCATGATTTTAATGATGATGATAACCTCATACTTAAATAATAAAGCAGACTGTATACAGTGAAACTTGGTTAACTGGGACCTGGATAAGTGAGAAACCTCTATAACTGGAACTCTTGCAGCTGAGGTCCCACGAGACACATTAATTTGAATATCTGAGACACTGGGTAAGTGGAATACCTCTGTAAATGAGACAAATTTTCAGGTCCCTTGGAGGTCTCACTTAACCAGGTTTCACTGTATTGTAACCAGGTTTTAATGTCATGTTGTGCTTGTGCCTCTATTCCAAATAATGTGCACCTACGTTGTGATTATTATGGGGTATAAATATAACAATGAAAACAATTTATCTGTAAATCTAAATTTCAATCGAAAGCAATGTTAATTTACCTATACAGCTCCGGGCTCCGAAGCCAAAAGGTTGATTGGCAAACGGACTGGCGTGCCCGTAGTACAGCGGGTCATCTTTAGTGGTTGTCCACCGTTCTGGGATGAATTCTCGAGGCCTGGGGAAGTTTTCTTCCATTAGGGACATGTCCCGGTGGCCGAAAATAACCTGCATCTGAAATAGCCAAGCATAGTTTAAAAAATGCTACCTTCAGCTCCACCCAGAGCGGGAGGAAACATTTCGTGATTACCCATAAAAACAAGAAGGTTCTTCTCCAAAGATCCATCCGAACCGTGCGCCTACTTTTTGATGTTTCCTAAGTGGCCACGTAGGTTTTTATAGTAGGAGCTCATGCTAAGCTATAAAAGGAAAAAAATATTTGGGTGTTGCTTCCGTGCAACTAAAGTGGTCATAAATGTACATGACTAAAAATATGATATGATACTTACATCTTTAGGTATGTGATAGCCCAAAATATTGTATTCCTTTGTGGTTTTACGCAAATTTGCGGCTGCTACCGGCATTATTCTCATGCCCTCTTTGACACAAGCCCTCAGGTATGGTCTTCGGTCTGATTTCGACATTATCTCCTCTCTTAGCTTGGCTTGCTTGTCCGGGTGTGTAGCCAGAAGGTAGAGAGTGGCTGTTACTGTGTTTGCGGCCTGAGAAAAAAAAACCTTTTTAAATCAAAGATCGATTTATTTCTATTCAGACATACTTGAACCATTAGGGTGACAAATCAACATCGAGCTATGCTGCGCTGTACTGCGCTGTGCTGTGCTGTGTTTCTTAAGCTACGTTTTTTTAAAAATTAAACGATGCTGCGCTGTACTGCGCTGTGCTGTGCTGTGTTTCTTAAGCTACGTTTTTTAACAATCTAGCTCAGTATAAAGTAATCGTGCGTGCTCCAAAGTACTCCAAACCTAGCATAGCTCGACACAGCGCAGCATGGCAGAGCTCCATAAAAAACAGCACAGTTCGGCACAGTGCGGCTCAGCACGGCGGGTAGCGCGCCTCGCTCGAGACTGCTGCGTTTTTAAACAGAGCGTAGCCTCACACAGCGCAGCACAGCATGGTTTGTTTGTATCCTCATTAAAATATTAGACGAGCGAGTTGACCAAATATAGCACAGCGCAGTACAGCGCAGCATAGCTCGATGTTGATTTGTCACCCTTATGCTCTTAGTGCTGCGCTATACGCTATCGAATATTACTGCAGATTTCCGAAGTAAACTGAAGTAACTATAGGTATGCCACCTTTTTATCTCTTAATAACTTTTATGATTTGTAAGTATCATTAAAAGTTTACACACCGTATCCACACCAGCAATCAGCATATCACTAGCCATAATGTAAGCCACTTCTTCATCGATTTCCAATAACTTTCCTAAAACGCCTTTCTCTTTGTCAGATTTATTGAGCTGGTCCTTTCCTTTTTGAATGAAGTGTTTTGTTAAGCTGAAAACAATGAAAAGATTTATGTATCTTTATTATTTGTTGCGTTATTTAATTTAAGGTAGTTTTGATTCGACATTGAACTTACGTTTCATGATGCTCATACACCTTCATAGCTTTCTTGTACATTGGCGTCGAAACCCATTTCCAAATGCTTGGCTTGAAATCCAGCTCATTGGCAATCATGAACAAGTCGTGGACGCACTGGATCAGCTGCCATTCTTTAGAGTCAGCAGGCAAATTGGGATCGAAGCAGTTCAGGCGGATACCAAGAGCGACCGTGCCGATAGATTCTAAAGCCCACAGGTTCATTTCTTGGCCGAAATTGTTTGTAATCATGTTCTTATTATCACGGTTGGCTTTCATCCTGTAAGTATTGTTATACATTACTATTAATATCATAAACGGGATATTTACCATGTTTGATTTTTGTTTTTGTGTCAGTGACCATGTCAGTTTAAAAACTTATATTGTTATACATTTATTGTTTGACCATTAAAAAGTAATTTAGTTCTCATTATGTACTGTTTTTCATAACTAACCTTTTGACCATGTCCTGTGCGACTTCATCAAGTACTGTGGTGTACTGTTTGATAGTCTTAGGTTGTAACATCACAGGATTGACTGTTGAGCGGAAGTCTTTCCATACCTCACCCTGTCTTGGAAAATAATATTAACACAATATCACTGTCATGAATCTCTTGGCACATCGTCATTAATTTGTTGTTGGTCACATTGTGTTGTTATTTTAACTTACTCAGTTATAAGGCCTGTGACGTTAACTTTGTGCCCTTTGCTCCTTTTAAGATCTTTTCTATAGTGGTCAAGGCTCTTAAATCCTGGACGGACGGGCAACCAATTCTCACTGCGTAATATCTGTAAACATTCTATAATATTTTAATGTCGGAAATGAGTGTATCACTAGCATGATGCTCGTCTTTTGTCTATTTTATTTGCAGGTATGTCAGAAAATTCTTTGGAAGTAAAGCATCACCTTTGTACCAATGTTTGTGTTCCTTTCTTCTTTCTTTTGTGTATTCAGTGCCTAAATAAACTGTTAAGGAAAATACGTACAACTATTGATTTTACTCCACGTTTAAGAAATAGTATGTAAATCTACTTACATGTTCTGTACTCTCGGGATCACTGAGTATAACCATAGGCTCCTGGCCGAGCATTCCATTAAGTCTAACGATTGGCCCATACTTCTCGAACAATTTCATAGTGAATTCAATTGAACCTATGCTGCTGAAATCACCTGAAGAAAAAGTTGGGTAATTAATTAATGAAGTTCCAACAGAACTTTTTTTTTTTTTTTTGTTATACTCGGAGTTTCCTTGCGTGATCGAATCAGAAACGAGGACATTCGCTTGAGAACCAAGGTTACCGACGTAGCCCGAAGAATCGCCAGACTTAAGTGGCAATGGGCAGGGCACATTGCTCGCAGAACGGATGGCCGATGGGGCCGAAAAGTTCTGGAATGGTGATCGCGAACCGGAAGACGTTGCGTTGGAAGGCCTCCCACTAGGTGGACCGACGACCTGGTCCAGGTTGCGGGGGCCCGCTGGATAAGAGACGCACGGGACCGGTCAATGTGGCGACACCTGTGGGAGGCCTATGGCCAGCAGTGGACGTCTTTTGGCTGAAATGATGATGATGATGAGAATCTTTTGGCGTTAGTCTAGGTTTGTGGGAGGGGCCTCGCTGGGAAACATCATCAATTCATCATTGTCTTACCCTTATCCCAATTCATTTGGGGTCGGCGCAGCATCCATATTTCTCTCTTTCTCGTCAATTCATGAGAAACCTCTCCCTTTCTTGTAATATCATTTTTAACACAGTCCGTCCATCGTTTCTTTGGTCTTCCTTTACTCTTTTACCCATCTACATCATACTCAAAACCTTTCTCACGACATTTTCCTCATTCCTCCGCATCACATACCACGACGACCGATTTCCACACAACTTTTCAGTCACCGGTGTCACTTTCAGACTTCCTCTTGTGTACTCATTTCTTATTTTATCCATTCGCGTAACATTACACATCTCCCTAAGCATTCTCATCTCAGCCCCGATATTTGCTGAGAAACATTTATATGCCAAAAACCAGATGGGTGCGTTAGTTTCGAATTTGGTAACTGTCTTTGGGTCAATAGCACCATGTACTGCCATGCCCTAAGAGGATTTTTACTATTTTTGTAACTCACCTCCGGGCAAAAAATGATGAAGTAGACCAATGACGGGCAAATTTGATGGTCCGGGAATCTCTTTCCATGGCTTTACGTTTTCGGTCTTGGCAGCAGTGTTTGCTGCTGCTACTGTTCTGAAAACAACATTAAAATTATCTACTGTTAGCCATAATTTGTTTAGTCTTTTCCCAAATATGTTGATGTCGGCTTTCAGTCTAACCAGATGCAGCTGAATTTTATATGTATACCAAACCAGCTTAGTATTAACCGTAGCTGTTATTGTTTCCGTTTGGCTATTTCTAAAATACAAAGCTTTTTGTTGAGAATCTAAAATCGTTTTATTTACCTAAACAAAATCTACCTACGAACACGAACTGAGTACCTAAACTTAATTTAAATAGTCAAGTATTGTTAGTATAGGCTATATTATACATAACGTAATTATCCTAACTATTCGAGAAGCATACGCAATCTGACCTTGAGTCTTGCTTGTCAGATATTGCTATTATTATTTATTAAGATAAGTATTTAATCTAAATCACGTGTTATGGCTTTTAAGAAATTATCTTTACTTCAGATATCATTTATACAAATATTATTTCAATAACATTATTAACATCTAACATAACCTTCTCCAAAACTACATATATTTGTTTGTTTGTTATACCAGAATACGATTACAATTTTTGTAGCATGATTTGTGCTTGACAATGAAGCATTAGTTATAACAACGAAAAACAAGTTTAATAGACCAAAAGTACTCTTACCGGATAAATTCCTTATTAATCGCCACTAAATTGAACAGCGGCTTGCACTTCGTCGTCTGCATATTGATATTGTTGATTATACAATAACAAGCTAAGGTGATCAGACGCGGGTGCTGTTATCGCATCACGCGTATCGACTGCAAAAATTGAGATATCACTGGATACCTGTCGATACACCGTTCATTTTGTTGGGTTTTATCATCAAATTTTGTTCACTTTTCACGTACGTAATTAGAGTAATCAATATCATTTTATTAACACTTTTATCTTTGAATTTACAATTTATTGCACAATGCAAAATACATATATAAAAATTTAAGTTAAAACGCTTTTCTTTAGTTTACGCTTATTTCTCAAAATCGCGACAATCGCGGACGTGACTTATTAGTGTTGAAGATTTGTTGAGACTAGCCATACGATGTGTGTTTTTAAACGCATTTGACCTTCCGCCAGAGATGAAACCGGTTGATACATATACAATGAGTTTAGCCACCCAAATATCAGTCCTATTGTGTTTCGTTAGATCCTACTTTTCTTTGTTTGCTGTTTGTTGTTGAGTGTTGAAAATACCTATACGTAACATCGTTACGTAATTATTATTATCAATGAACTTTCCTTCATATCATACTACACAGTTTTAGACTAATAAAAAATGTTATTGAATGTTATTATTAAGTAAAGTTGGACCAATGTAAAAAAAAAATTTTTTTTTTGGTTTTATGTGATTCTCACCTAAATATCACGGGGTGGTAGAGGGGGGTCAAAATTTTGGTCCTTTTTTGTCTAGGACGCTCCGTTTTCGAGATATTTGAATTTCAATTTTATTTTTACAGAAACTTTGAACTATGAGGATATTTCAAAAAAAACTTTTACGTAAACTAATCACTCGTCTCGGCGCGGCGGCACGCACAACTGAGAGCACTGCGGTGTTCGCTAGCTGGCCCTGTCGATGCGCATGTTTGTGTGAGTGTGCGGTTTCGAGCGTTTGTAGGCAGTTTCCGTACTGTCCATATTTATATTGTGTCATTACCTGAGTTTGTTGTTATTGAGATTGGCTATTACTTACGCATGTTATTTTAAAAACTGTTATTTGTGTTCTTATCTAGTCTTAGGCCTCAGCCTCGAATTTTGCGGGCAGCGGGGCGGCAGCGGCGGTAGCGCGGGAGCGGCAGGATCTTATGTGTACAATCTAATGGACCAGTTCTCGGAATACAGCGGCGCACATGGTAAATATCCCGTTTATAGTGTTAATAGTAATGTCAGTGACCATGTCAGTGTAAAAACAAAATACTCCAGTATAGGTGATCCATATCTACACGAGTTACCCTGCTCTTCTTCTAAATTATGAATTCTGATGCAATTTTTTTGCGGATCGCTACTTTATCATCAAAAGTGAAATATCAATAAAAATATGATCCGAGAGGTTCAAAAGATAGTTACTGAAATTTCCAGCTATTACAATGTTTTGGTAACATGATTTGCATCTAACTCCTGGGTCTGTGGAACTGGTTGATGAGCTCGTCATAAATGCTCGTTTAGATTCACGTCAGGGCTTCTTGCTAACTATTTCACTACTGTGATACAAACGCCATGAAGGATTCCGCTGATGATTCTACGTTGTATGCGCCCTCGTATTATCGTGCATAAGAGTAATAATGGCCCACAAATCCAGTACGTGAGATTACGGGTATCGAGCATTGGCAAAAGAAACAGTCAATTTTATTGATGGTAACTTTGGACCCGTCTCAACCAGTTTTCTCTTCGTTTGATATCCTACCCTTTAACCTACTTCTCAATAAAACATTTAAAAAAATATTCGCCTTGTCTTCGGAAGACCATCCTCCGTCCATCATTGCCGTATAGCATAATATTGATTTCAGCAGCAAAGGGGGACCTGTCTCCATTTACATTGGATTCAGTCTTAATGTTCGCGCCCAAACTGGAGGCTCGCCATTCGGTGAGATCCTGTCAGTTTGAGCCCATTCGCTAGCCTACTATGTTCTAGATCACTTTCTTTGAGTCTCTTTCTAACATTTCGAGCGCTAACAGTCACTTCATGAAAGTCGCGAAGCTATTCTTGGACTCGTACTGGTGTCAGATGATGATTTTATAGGCTGGTAATGAAAATAAACTGATCTTGTCTTTCAGTAGTGGCTTCGATTCGTGGCCCGCTTGGACGACAAACAAATATGCCAGTCTCTAGTATCAGTGAAATACTCTTTGAACGGCGAAAATACTTAAATGAAACAAACGCATACAAAGAATTTTATTTAATATGGCATAAATTAAAGAAATTTTTTTTTTTTTATTAAACTGATTTATTACAAATCACTATTACTTAATATCATAAACGGGATATTTACCATGTTTTTTTTTGTTTGGTTTATCCGTGATCATGGTGCTTGTAACAGCGCCGAATTATTGGGAACTCGAAACAAAAATCAAACATGGTAAATATCCCGTGTAGGGTAGTGTCAGTAACCATGTCAGTTTAAAAACTTATATTACAAATCAATTTATCATAACAACACATTTATTGCCTACTAAACATTAAATTGTCAACTGCTCAACTTAATAATAACTAATAATCATCCTTTGAAAGTAAAAATCTCATTTAATCAATTAATTTTTATATACGGGTGATGACTGTGTGTGTTCATTTTATTGATTATCATGGCAGTCACAAATTGATATTTGATTGTTTGGACATTCTTAACTGTGAAAACAATTACATTATCTTCACTCTTCATATCAATGGTATGATAAAGTTATCGCAGAACATTAAAACAAAAAAAATCCTCGAATAGTTCATTGCGAACCCCCTTCTTAAGTGCATTTACAACGTCATAGCGTAGCTATTTGTATTCCACTGTAGAGAAGGCCTCTCTTCCCACCGTAAATAACAGAAACAACAGTTTCCCACCATCCGAACATCAGTCATTTTCGTTATAACAGCAATGTACAGATCGGTTGATTTGATTTGGAAAACATTTTTGAAAAGATTTGGTTGTTGATTGAGAAAACATGTGAGTAAGCTTATTTACAATGATATAATAATGTGATTTATATAATTAATGACTTATTTTATAATGTTTTAATGCTATTGATCAATAATGATTAATGAATTGATGCCTTCTGATACGATTTCTCATGTAATTTTGTAATGTTTTAACTTTAAATAATTACGTGATGTCTTTGGTTACCAAATAAAAGTAATACATCTTTGTTGACTTTAGCAAAAAGGTTTTCAACGTCTTATTTTATATCCTTAAATATAAAATTGTAAGGTCCCGTAATATAATTAAGGGACGCTTGCTTTGACTGCGGTGGCGGCCCAAACCACTCCACTTGGAAGTTCTCTATTAGTCTCGCCACAAATGTATCCATTTCCAGTTCAGCTATGCGACGACCTGGGAACGACAAAATTATAATATTAATTTATGGCTGTGCTGTGTGTGTATACCTGCGTTCTTGAATTTCACTAACTAGCAAGGAATGTTGGCTAGGAAGTTGCACCCACACTGGATGAGAGATGTATATAGAGAATTGAAGGGACATAAACGTCTCCAATCGTCCATCAGTACTACAGCTGTAGATTAATGATTTTTAATGACTGTGTGCAGACCAATTAAGCAGGTAGATTTTATGAGAGCGCGTTTTCGCATACACGTAAGCTGTTTATTTCTAACACGGGTGCTTCATTGTAATACTAACTCGTGGGAAGAGTGCCTCTGTTGCGTCTCTGATATTTGCACTTTCTTTGCGTCTTAAATCGTTCGTATTTTACAATGTACACCTCAATCTTTTTTCAAAGTTCAAATGCTAATCAAAGTAATGATAATTTACCTATACAGCTCCGGACTCCAAAGCCAAAGGGTTGATGGGCAAACGGACTGGTGTTCCCGTAGTAAAGTGGGTCATCTTTACTGGCTGTCCACCGCTCTGGGATGAATTCTAGAGGCCTCGGGAAGTTCTCTTCCAGTAGCGACATGTCCCGGTGGTTGAACACAACCTGCATCTGAAATGGTAATTCAAGCATAGTAAAAGTAATAGTTTCTAAACACACAAAATTATCTAAAAAAAATGATGTCAATTCAAAGATATAGCAGCCAAGTGAAGTTCAACAATACATTCAAAAAACGGAAGCTGCTTTTGTGCCACTAAGGTCACAAGTGTGAAAATATCCACATTTGGACACACAAGTTGTTTCATACTTACATCTTTAGGTATGTTGTAGCCCAAAATATTGTATTCCTTTGACGTTTTCCGGATATTTCCAGAAACTACCGGCATTATTCTCATGCCTTCTTTGACACAAGCCCTCAGATATGGCCTTCGTTCTGATTTCGACATTATCTCCTCTCTTAGCTTGGCTTGTTTGTCCGGATGTTTAGCCAGAAGGTAGAGGGTTGCTGTCACTGTGTTGGCCGCCTGAGTTTAAGAAAAGAAGTCTTTTTAGTCAAAGATATTTTATTTCAGTTAGTTCAGACACCTGGAAAAAGAGTATGTGCTACGGTAATCATGGCATCGTCTATGCTTGGGAATAGAAACGCGTACTGATGAGATGTTTTACCGCAGACATTGCTGGATTAACTATAATTATGTGGCATGAAAAGATACTTATATTTTTAATCATATTGTCTGTTTTTTACGTACCGTATCTACACCAGCAAATAACATATCACTAGCCATAATGTAAGCCATATCTTCATTGATTTCTAACAGCTTTCCTAACACACCTTTTTCGTTATCAGATTTGTTCTGGATCTGTTCTTTTCCTTTTTGAATGAAGTATTTTGTTAAACTGAAAAACGTACGGTCACATCATTAACACATTGTTTACTAAGTTATATTATTTAAAAAGAAAAAGGAATTTATTTGATTTTGAACTTACGTTTCATGATGCTCGTACAACTTCATACCTTTCCTGAACATTGGTGTTGAAACCCATCTCCAAATGCTTGGTTTAAAATCCAGTTCATTGGCTGTAACGAACAAGTCGTGGACGCACTGGATCAGCTGCCATTCTGGTGAGTCTGCAGGCAAGTTGGGATCGAAACAGTTCAAGCGGATACCAAGAGCGACCGTGCCGATAGATTCCAAAGCCCACAGGTTCATTTCTTTGTCGAAATTTTTGGTAATCATGTTCTTTTCGTCCCGGTTATCTTTCATCCTGTAAGTGTTTTTATTGATTAATAATAGTTAACCCTTTCAAACCTATTTTTTTAGGGTTTATTTTATGCTGTTGTTCATCACTGACCTTTTGACCATGTCCTGTGCGACTTCATCAAGCACTGTGGCGTACAGTTTGATAGTCTTAGGTTGTAACATCACTGGATTGACTGTTGAGCGGAAGTTTTTCCATTCCTCACCTTTGCTAGAGACAACATTAATGTTAACATATTTTATTACCCTACCAAACTTTTAGAACTGATTAAATGGTCTGTTATTCAGTAATATACTTACTCAGTTATAAGGCCTGTGAATTCGACATTCTTTCCTTTGTTCTTCTTAAAATCTTTTCTGTAGTACTCAAGGCTCGCGAATCCCGGACGGTCGGGCAACCTATTCTCACTGCGTAATATCTGTAAATTTTTCAGTTGTTAATAATATGTAGGAAATAAGTATGTGTTGTCATATTTTAATATTTTCATTTTCTGCAAGTTTAAATTGTTCTTTATTACTTATTATCTTTCGAAACCTAAATAGTAAGTGAATTTTCTTACGTGTGCTGCACTTTCGGGATCAAAGAGTAGAACCATAGGTGCCTGGCCGAGCATCCCATCGAATTTACAGATTGGCCCATATTTCTTATATAGGCTCATGGTGAGATCAATTCCTTCTAAGCCTTTCATCATGCCTGGATAAAATATTTGGATAAATACTCGCTTACATGTTCAAACACAGGTCAACAATAATTTTTCGCTTGAATCACACTGAGAGGTGGAAATTGATTGTAAATGTTTGAAAAATGTTTTAAGTCGATTGTATTGAAAAAAAAAAACTATATTATGCCAATAGATGTATGCACTATTTAAAACGACGCGCGACGGTTAGAGGTACCCCAGATAGGAAGTATTTACTGACGAGGCTATTAAAGAGACAGTCGAATTAGATGTAATATTGGCAAATGTCAAAGACTTAGTCTAGCCGTTGCTTATGAATCTTGAAATAACGAAAGCAGTATTTAGCAGTATGTAAATAGAAAATAGTGAACCTAACATTTCCCTGAATTAAAACTTTTGAAAAGGACTCTACCGTAGGTGTTTCAATAACTCACCTCCAGGCAGAAAATGATAAAGTAGACCTATGACGGGCATAGACGGTGGTCCAGGAATGTCTTTCCATGGCTTTCCGTTTTCAGCCTTTACTGCAGTGCTTGCTACCGCTACCGTTCTGAAAACAACATTCATCTTGCTAAACATCTTGTCTTGATCTTGTTGCAGTTATTGTTTCTATTTTAATTTCTTCTTTTGCTAAATTATCTTTAGTTTCTTTCCTAAACTTAAAATTGTTTAAATCATTTTGTTTGCCTATTTCATGTACGGGTGCAGTTTATTTAGTGTAGACGTCAATGATATCGATAATTTTAAAAAAAAATGTACTTCATGCAAATCGTGATTATCTCTATTATTTATTGTGAAGTACCTACACAAAATTTTACCTTGAGACTTTTGTTTGTCAGGCAATGCTTTTTTATTCACTGTGCAGGGATATATATGTTATATGAAAAACACCTAATATGGCTATATTTAAGACAATCTCTTTACTCTTATCAGATATTCATTTTCCCAATCATCATCGCCTTGCTCTTTCGCCAAGTATGTTGAAGATCGGTTTACAGTCTAAGGGATGTTCTTAAAACCTTCTTGGCTGCTGAGTTTAGATAAACACAGAAATAATAGTTACTAGCTCGACTCTGACTGAGTGGCTAGACGTAAGTTACGGTGGTTATTGTTTATGATGGAGTAGATACGGAAGAGACCATTATTGTAATCGACTTGCTAATATGAAGATTACCAAGCAACGCGACAAGGGGTCCGCTCTGGCTCACAGGAAGACGAAGTAGTTTATTCATAATATATATGTTACGGCTAAAGGTGCGTGTGAACATAAACTTAAGATTAGCCGGCTAAACTTAGGTCTATAAATACATCTCGCTACGGTCCACATTACGTATAATCTTTCCTAGTTCACACTAAAACAATAAGTCAGACACAGTTGTTTATTGTTTTAATGATAAACTACGAAACTTCTTTTACTCCCTAATAATAATAATTTTTAATGACAAGTTATTGCTCACAAACATCAGCATGGTCCTAGCTCTTGTACGAGTACTAGGAGTTCCTGTATGACAAGAGCCATAAGAGCTATAGGTACTAACTAATTAACAAATTAGTTAATTAAACGTTGCCGTTTACTCACCAAGACAATCTACAGGACACCGGCCTTCGAGAGGGAATGGCAATGATATTATAAAGTATAAACTCAGCAAAACAAGTAATAAACTCTTTTTATTTATAATATCATTGGGGAATGGGCTATAATCTACCACGCGGGCCCAGTGCGGATTGGTAGATGTCACATGTCTTCGATTTTTTGGTTCTAAGACATGCCGGTTTCCTCACGATGTTTTCCTTCACCGCTTTGAGAGCAGCGGTGATGAAATAAATTACACAAAGTAATGTGCCTGCCTGGGTTCGAACTTCGAACCCACGACCTACTACCTACAATCTACATTAGGTACTACATAAACAAACAAATCTAGTATGTATATGATATACATACTTACTTTGTTATTTACATTGAATGAACAAAAATGAGGCGCGGTAAGGTAGATAGATATTTTATATAGATACTGATTCCGGAGCAGGGCTTTGAATACCGTTAAAAATTAGGTATCGTTACCTCCTTCATTCGAAGGTAACGTTAATTTCATAGGTAACGTTAAGTCTGGTATCGATAGTCGGGTGGAATTTTACCGGTAATTTGACTTAACGTTATCAATGATTTACCGTTAAATGATAGTGTTATCAGGTAACGATACTTGATACCGATACCAAATTAACCCTATAAGTAACGGTATTTTTCTTTCATCTCTTTCTTACGACGCATTTATGTCGTCATAATAGCTTTTTATTCTGTTTCCACTTGCTGTGAGTTTAGTCGCCACCCAAAACCGAACGCAAACGGTTTATCTGTTCATTTAGTATATAAAATTACCTACGTGGGTTAACCGAAATGGAAGGTAAGTGACTGTAACGGTAAAAGTATCGATACTTTTACCGTTACCAGGGAACATTAATAAACTGATCCGATACCAAATTACCGATACCAGTGATAACGTTAATAAATTAACATTATGAAAATATCGTTACTTACCGATACTTTTATCGTGAATTTGGTAACGTTAACAAGCCCTGTTCCGGAGTTCAATAAATAGCCAAAAAGTCCGCTTACCTGACAAATTCTTTATTTATCCCCGCTAAATTGAACAGCGGCTTAAACTTCGTCGTCTGCATGTTGATGTTGTTGGTTACACAATAAATAACAAGTAAGGTTAATCAGCCGTTTGTGCTGTTATCACATAAAAGTAAAGATATCACTGACAGAATCCGTCATTCACTAATGATTAAACATTTTTATCTTTATATTTTGTTTACTTCTCACTGTTCACATACGTTATAATATAACTTTTGGGAACATCTATAAATTTCACTTTATCTTAAGGTTCACAATAGCACACTATTCCGTCTAAATAAAGACATTTTACCAAGACAAATGACAATCGAGGAACGTTTAATTTGAAACGAATTCATTGGTTTGATCAGTGTTGTGAACGAATGATCCGTCAAGACTAGCGCTACACTACACTACTTTGACCTTCATTATTATTAAATAAACTAGACGCGTACGAAATCGTTTGATAGATGTAATACAGCTACACCCATTCAAATAGCAGTCGTATCGTGTTGTGGTAGAGGCGGTTTTTCGTTGTTTGCTGTTGAGTGTTGAATATCACGTGTCATTGTTTCCGTGCGGTTTTCACAGCACAGGTGTGATTTTAGTGAGATTTGATATTATGTGTGATAGGTACTTCAAAATATGAGAATCTCCCTGTTTTTTATGTTCATATCTAATCATAGTCACTATTTATAAATTGGTGCGATGTAGGTAATATGTCCTGTTCTTCTGAAATACGCGTCGTATTTTAATACAATCATCTAAATATTGTAGAAAGTAAAAAACTACTTCAAAAGTTCTGAGGTGTAAGAACCGCCCGGGTCCGGGGCGGTTGAGTTGTCAGTTATTTATAAAACGTTAATTATAATAAACTAGCTGATGCCCGCGGCTTCACCCGCGTGGATGTCGTTCAAATTATATACTAAAACCTTCCTCTTGAATCACTCTATCTATTAAAAAAAACCGCATCAAAATCCGTTGCGTAGTTTTAAAGATTTAAGCATACAGACAAACAAACAAATAAACAAACAAACAGACACGACTTTGTTTTATACTATGTAAGGATGAAGACAATACACAAAAAATTCTTTCATTTGTTCATTTTATTGTACTAAAAGATAAAGAGCGTCTTAAAAAATAAACAAAAGAGGACCAATTTAAATTCCTTGTGGTACTCCTAAATTAATCCCCGAATTCCAAATAATATCTAATATTATATATACCAACTGTTACAATTCCACGGAACCTCTTGATACCTATTTCAATGTTTTCATAACAAGATTCGCAGTCCGTCATAGAAAGTCTGTAGAGGGCTACAAGAGGGCCGTGGCCCTCAGGTCGCACTCCTATTATGCTGAGGACTATTGAAAAAAATATATTATAAAAACAAAAAACCCAACTGCGTAAAAACAAAACTAAAAAGAATAAAATAAGCATCAGAATTTAAAAGCAGAATAGAAGGATCAACAGTCGGGACCCATTCATTTTTGTGACTTATCAAGGAGCTCCCCGTAAAATTTAAATGGGTCCCGACTGTTGATCCTTCTATTCTGCTTTTAAATTCTGATGCTTATTTTATTCTTTTTAGTTTTGTTTTTACGCAGTTGGGATTTTTGTTTTTATAATATATTTTTTTATTTAACACTTTTTAGTCAGTTTTCATTAACTTCGTTATTACTATTATAAGACGGTAGATTTCGATTAGATTTTATATTCATTCCGTACACGTAAAAAAAACCGGTTATAAGTAAGTAAGGAATGCGATATTGTTTGTTCTAATAATTTAAATCGTTATATATCCTAAACGGTTTTATAAAATGAAATATGATAAAGGAAACCTAATATTCATTTTCAAATACCTATTCAACGATACCCCACTTGACGTGGTGCGTCGATTTTTTTTTTTTCATTTTGACAATATGGCGACTAGTTGTTACTATAGTGAGTATTGTTTACTGTAATGTTTTTAGTGACACTCGCGAGGTCAAGACGAATCGATTGACGTACGGATCATCAAAATCGGCCAAGGCGTTTGGCCTCTACAGTGCCACATAGGAACAAACATACATACATACATACATAGACTGATAAACACATAACCCTTCTTTGCTTTGCGCAGTCGGGTAAAAAGGTATATTGGATGACCATAATACAGTGCTGACTCCTATAATTAAGTAGTTATAGTTTGTCAGTAGCCATAAACTGCTTTAACTGTAACATTAATCAGTATCTTTAAAAAAGTTGATATAGTTTAGTTATGCCCGGTTTCTGAGGCACTTTATCTGTGGTTTATCTGTGGTTTTATCTATTCAAATGTACGCAAATGAATAGATAAACCACAGTTAAACCACAGATAAAGTGCCTCAGAAACCGGGCATTAGTCGTACGTGTGGCGCCATCTGTTAGATATATGGACAACTCGCCACTAGACGATGGTAATTTCCTTAGACAAAAAACTGGCCAAGTGCAAGTCGGACTTGCACATGAAGGGTTCCGTACTTAGACTTCTTATAGGTTTTCCTGTTATCTTTACGTGTTGAACTTCAGTTAAAGTAATTTCTGTATTGTTTTCAGAATTTTAGGCTCAGTTTCGGAGATAGAGGGGGGGGGGGGGAATGGTCGGACAGACAGACACACGAGTGAGGGTTCCTATAAGGGTTCCGTTTTATTGCTTTTGAGGTACGGAACCCTAAAAATTATAAATTCGATGCAGACTTTCATCTCCTATTGAACTTCTTAAGTCGATCTTGTTTTTTTTAAATCGTCCCTTCCTCACAAATGCCTGATTGTTACCCGTTTCTGGCTCACTACAGCCGTAGCACAACTGCAGGTCTCGTACAGCGAAAAGCGAACATAGTTATCGGTTTTTGTTTTAGTTTTATTTTATTCTAATGTGAAATTGTATTCCTTAGTGCTGCGTATCTTTTGTATGTACAAAATACTTTTGCAGTTCTAGACCCAACGGACAGTGGAGGTTTTGAGTTATTTATTAGCGCGTGAATGAAAAAAATGCTTGAACAAACCTTTCCGGTCAATTAAGGTGTCATCTAGTATATAGTGAAAAAGGCCAGAAGTAACAGGGTATCATCAGAAGCTAAAATGGGGGATGTAAAATAGCGTATTACTTACGCATAACTCAAAACTTTGAAAGATTTTAGCGCTAGCCTTGTTTCAGCTATAACAAATACCAAATATTTAGATACAGACAATATTTTCAACTAAAGGTAAATAAGAAAACGTCTACTTTATCAACTTATTAAATATTCATTTTAATGTAGGTACAAATGACATGACAATCTACTTTAAACTTCATCATAGAAATCTCCTTTAGAAAATATAACACAAGGTAACATTTATTTTTGAGTTGTGAGACAAAAGAAAATTGCTTTTGGTGTAAGTCGTTTTTTTTTTGTAATCAACTGACTCGTGTCAGAAATCCCTGGAAATTAAGAAAAGATAAGCCAAAATTTATCTTTTTTTTTACTTCATGACAACTTAATCCTGTCTGTCTTTATCCCAATTTACTATTTCTATTAGATAGATAGTGGAAAATCGACTCAAATCAAATATTAAGCTTAATTTTTTATCCCTCTATTTTAATTTTAATTGTGTAACAATACTTAAATTGTTTTGTTTTGAGTATGTACCCGTATTTATTACACCACCGCCAAACCCATTTATTCTGCAAGATAAAACGATTTGTGCCTCTGTCGTCCCACTATCTTGTCCCACATTCCAAAGAATTCCTCGTTCGTCCCACTTGAGTTTTAAAGTCACCACTCGTCCCACATTCCTGGCAAATTCAAAGTACAGTTGACAAAAAATATTGTACTATATCTTCCAATAAATTGAAATAATAGTTTTTTCTAATAACATAAAGATATTAAATACTTCCAGTTCTAGGTATGCATCCGCGATGCATGTTTTAAATTTTAATAATTAAAAGATCTATTGCAATTTAGGAAAATCTTTATTATTTAATAACACAATCAAATCTAAATCACAGTACTATTGGTTAACCTAAAAAATACAGTATAACCGAGAACATCCTCTATTTTTGAAGTTTGTTAAAATGGGTAAACAAAATTAATGTGAATTAGGGCTCAAATCAAATTATTATTTGTTATTTGAAAAAGGGTTACTCATTTTAAAAAAAAATTACTAGACGATTTCGTGAAACAGGGCCATAGATAAAGAACTCCATGACAGGACCTAGGAAACAGGAAAAAAAATATTTTTCAAAATTTTATTTGCGTCTCCTAAAAAGTACCGATGTACTCTTTTTCACAGGAGGCACAGAGTTAAGTATGCATATAATAAAAGACCATAATCCTTAGACAGCAACTAATATAAAAGTAAATAATTACCACAATAGTGATATAAGTCAAATCATTTATCATGACTTCACAAAATATGAAAATATCGACATAATTATAATTATTACTTACCCTTTAAAACTTCACAAATATTGAACCTTACTCTATGAATACACCACGCTTAATGTAAACACCTCATATTTAAAATTAGCAGATGCACTTTGTAACCGCATTTGCTCCGATTGCGCTGATAACGCAAAGCCACGCCATTGGTCAATTGATTAATACAAAGAAAGCAGAGCGAGAGAGCAAGCTCTAATTCGGTCGCACAAAAATACCGAAGCTATAAACATTCAAAAACTTATTCTAGGTTAATAATAATAGTAGTGGTCTAAGCAGTGGGGTGCACAGGGTTTGTACTTAGGGTCGGCTATGTGTACTTTATTAATGCCTTCAATCTAAACCTAAAGTTTGATCAGAAAAAAACTGTCATGGTGGCGTAACTTGTAATTTTATAATTTATATTATAGTGGAGTCTCGGATTGAATTAGTTCATCAAATTTTCCGCAACATGAGGTTATTTATCTTTCTGGTCAGTCAGGTTTTTAGGCTGACTGTACAATTAAATCAAATTTAACTCATATGAAAAAAATGTGGGACGAGCCAGGCATACGAATTGGGACGAGCAGGGAATAAAATATTGAAAATTAAGTTTTGGGACGAGCGAGGCATACAAATTGGGACAAGTGGGGAATTTTTTATGTGGGACGAGACTCTGTGGGACGACCGAGGCACAAATCGATAAAACACTGCGAAAATAAAATAAATGTCCCAAAACAATGACAAATTATGGTCATCACTCACGAAAGGAACACTCACTGGACGGACAAGTCGAAAAAAGGGCAACCATTCATTACAGTAAATCCGAAAGGACAAAATAACTTCCGAAGCAAATCTGGTATATTTATTATCTTCAATGTTTTGCGGGAACTTTGAACCCGAAACTTGAAGGAAAATTGAACTTTTGTTAAGTTAATTTAATTGAATGAGCTAAAAGTATCGTTTGGATTCCAAATACACTTCTCATCAAAAAAATCGAAACACTTTCGTTTTTATTGTTTTTGTCCTAATTTTTTACCAAAGAGAATTAATTCCATGAAAAAAACAAACATTATTGTGTATCTGGCAGTTTGGTCATTACAGTAAGAAGAAAAAAATCAAAATTCAAAATTAGAATTTCATTTGTTTATCCTATAAATGAAATTAATCACTGTTTTGAGACAAATGTGTATTTAGGGTTGGAGTACGTTTCTCGTTTAAAAACTAAAAATTGGCGCTTGTCTTTAAACTTTTTGTTTCTTATTTCATTTACTGTGACTATGGGACGTCTGAAAAAACTTTTTTTTCTAAAACATATGGATACTTCGCCCGCAGAAGCCGCCCAAGTGGTGGCATTGCTGGATTCTAGACTTAGTCAGCGTGTTGTGGCTGCAAGATTGCATCTAAGCTTATCATCTGTTCATAGAGTCTACAAACGCTATCGGGAGACTAGTTCGTTCACGCGCCGTTCAGGATCTGGCAGGAATTGGGTCACTTCTGAGCGAGATGATCGATTTATTGTAACAACTTCTTTACGAAATCGACGCCTTATCGCTTTTCAACTGCAGCAGCAGCTTCGCGTTGTACGAAGAGTAGCTGTAAGTGACTCTACAATAAGAAGAAGGTTGAAGGAACGCGGATTGGCACCGCATAAGCCAGCGAATGGGCCGAAATTAACTGCAGACCATCGAAGAGCGCGCCTTAACTTTGCACGCGAGCACCTAACTTGGTCATACCTTCAGTGGAGCAAAGTACTGTTTTCTGATGAGTGTAAAATTATGCTGTATGGTAACGACGGAAGACGGACGACACTATTAAATGACATTTTACATTTATTCCTAAATATAAACATTTTTCTGATAATCCTTATCAAATCATAAACTGCGAGGTGTTTCGATTTTTTTGATGAGAAGTGTATAATATTTCCTAATGGATTTTTGTTGTTGTTCTTTTTATAAACTTGGTCAGAATTAAACAATTATTGTCTACAAAGTTCGGATCACATAGTCAATACACGGATAGGTACTTCATTCATGATAATAATATTGAAATGAATGCTAAATCAAACAACGGTCGACTGAGTTTGTGATCACATTGTCAATTGACAACATTTTTGTTATAAAGAAAACCAATTTTTGTCTACGGCTTGGCTCGCCTTATCGTCGATTCATTCAGAAATTATAAAGAATTTTCGAAATCAGATCAGACACAAACTCTTTCGCTACGTCACTGAACGGGACGTGGCTTGTGAATAGCGCAGCCCAATATCTTTATAGCACTGGACCTTATGACCAGTAAGTAATGAGATTTCACCTCTTCATAATGTTATTAGTAGGTAAGGATTATCGCCACCCACCCTAAGCCGTAATATCGCTGAACATTAAGCGAGTTGCGTCCAAATTATTAAAAAAAAAAAACTTAACAAGTTACTACCAAAGCAAGCAGCAAAAATATCGAAAACAAGATTAATTTGGGTTACCAAGTTATCAGCATTGATTATGTTGATCCAAATACTTATTTTCTAAGTCCAAACAAGTGGCAAACATTATGATTTATGACTTGTTTTTGGGCGCGGAAATTGAGTTTAAACTTGTTAGAGCGACCGAATTCGCAGTGTGCCCCGTGTCAAGCACACTTCGTTAACTAGAAAATTTTATTACACCAAATTCACTCTTAGAAGTTCATCACAGAGTCAATTATTCGCTCAAGAGATGTTCTCGTGGTCTATAGGGGGGGTATGTGGTGGGAAAAGGACAAAAAGGTTTAGGTTTCTAATTTTGGTACGTTAGTTATGTGACAGGCGTGTATGACCAGGGGGTCTTAAATGGCCTCTTTAGCAGATCATAATATGATCAGAATATGAATTGTTTTAAAATTCGTAAAATGGTCACAGAAAGTCACTATTATGAATGGTCCATTTTACGAATTTTATAATAAGATCCTGTTACGGTCTGCTAAAGTGATTATAGACCCACTGATGTATAAACGTGGACCAGTAGGTAAGGAATGCAGCAGGTGGCTTTCTATGATTTCTACATAACCCCATGGGAAAAGGGTGTAAGTTTATGATTGTATATAAGATGGATGGTTATGTGTCTGTGAAATCAATTTATGAATATCTCACTTTATACACAATACCTACTTCTGTACCATCTTATACAATGACATGTACTAAAAACAATACGATCAGAGTTCTGATTAGTCGGTTTCGTTGGTCCACTAGGCCTTCGTTTTCTTTTCTAATTAATTTTCCTGCAGGCTTCTAAACAGTTGTATGATTTCATCATGATTCGTAAGGTTATTATTTAATTTACTTGCTTGGCCGCCGTTATGTTTACTGATTAGAAGAGGGGTGGGTACCCAACTCAATCATTTTCCTAATAATTTTATGTATAATGTACCGTTTTTTATTATTATTTAATAGTAATAATTTTATGAAGGGTGACCTTCCTAATCTCACTGAAACGCAAGCTCGTCGACATAACCTATGGCGCACAGACTTGGTCTTTGACGGAAGCTCAGAAGTCGAAACTCAAGGTTTGTAAAAGAGCGATGGAGCGTAGCATTTTAAACATCAAAATCACCGATCGAATTCGTAACACCATAATACGCTCCAAGACAGGCATCGCCGATGTTGGCGATAAGTCCGCGAGGTTAAAGTGGGACTGGGCGGGTCACATTTCCAGGGGAGATCAGGACAGATGGACCAGAATCGTCACACACTGGGTGCCTGAAGACGGTCGTCGTCACCGAGGCAGACCCAAGAAACGTTGGCGTGACGATCTGGACTCGTTCGTGATTGATTGGCCAGAGAAGGCACAACACCGGGAGAGCTGGAAAGAAATGGGGAAGGCCTTTGCCCAGCAGTGGGACACGATAGGCAAATAAAATAAAAAATAGTAATAATTTAGAGACAAAACAAATGGATTTGTTAAACATAGGTACCTTATTTAATTTATCTAATGTCGAGCTTAATAAAAGTTATTTATTCAGCAGTTGAGCACGCGTAGATATTGTCTTATTTATGTATATAAGAATAATTGAGTGGATTTTGTTTACAAGTACTGAATGCCAATAAGTGCTTGATTTCTTGTCTGATCTATGATAAAGGGTAGATACATAA
Source organism: Diarsia mendica (assembly GCA_949316265.1). Lineage (NCBI taxonomy): Eukaryota > Metazoa > Arthropoda > Insecta > Lepidoptera > Noctuidae > Diarsia > Diarsia mendica. The sequence goes on along the minus strand of OX438896.1, from coordinate 18,142,970 downwards.
TTGTCACTTGTTGCTAAAGCGATATCTATTCTTATATATTTACACATACATGTCCCATTATAATCATAAGTATCATCATCACCTTTTTCTCCAAAAGTGTTGAAGCCGGCTGTCAGTTGTATGATGCTGAATATTAATATTTTACATGAAGTGACTACCTGACCTCCACAACCCAGAGTTAAGTAAACACACAAGGGTCAATAATAACTAAGAAAGGTGTGCAGTCCAACTAAAATATTGGCAACAGGACAGTTAAAATTGCTGAAAAGTAATTTAATCCCACACATTCGCCAACATTGTACCAGGAAAACATAAACCGTAGGGTATTTTTTACGACAGTTTAGTTACTAGTTGCCGAGATAACGACGTGACGCACACGACGCGCGGAGGGAAAGTTTTTAACGAGCCCACTCTGCTATCAAGTGGGAATAAACGCCTACTCGCGAAAATGTTACCTAGTTACCACCTTTTTGGGAGTATTCCACATTGGGCACCCGCTTTAACGGCACCTGAGGTAATGGCACCTGAGGTATTCCACTTACGGCACCTGTCAATATTTTTCGCAGGTGCCATTAGTGGAATAGTTTATTATTTAAAATTTTATTCCACATACGGCACCTACGGATCAGTAGGTACTACTAGTGTTGGGGGGTGGTTTGTCTGAACGGACCGCTGTCAATTCTTTCTGGTCCGTAAAAAAAAAAACATAAAACCATTATATGATCCGCCATAACCTTCTAACCTAATAACCCATCCGAGTCGGATTGCTTTGAATCGGGGCGTTAACCATAAAGATGGTATCAATCTACACTAATATTATAAAGAGGAAAAATTTGTATTATTGTGTGTGTGTGTAATGTTTGTAACGAATAATGATTAATAATTATTATTTAATTATGTAGAATTTACTCCCGTTATGAGCTGTCAAGACGCTGAAACGGCTGCCTCCATCATGGTCAAACTTGTTTCCTCGGTTGTCGATAAAAATAGTCGTGACTCTCTCATGGCTGGTTTGTTGCAACTGATTTGACATTTTCCCGTTTCCACATTTTATACTGTCAGTGGAAAATCTTAACAGCGCGATTCAGCAAAACCGTCGCCATCGCCATCTATTCAAAAGTGTATGAACTAATATTTATATATTTTGTACTATTTTGACATATTTATGACAATTAAAAATACACCTTTTTTTGGTCCTAAGCGGTTCAACAGTGAGTTATACCAACTGTTGATATAATTTCTTTAGATATAACATTTATATACTCTAAAACCTATTTCGTATAACGTTATTGGATATACTTAACGTTTATTTAATTGAAAATCATTAGGCCTATTGTTTAAAATATATAATAAGCGGACGTCACGCGGTTTCACCCGCGTAGTTCCCCGTTCCTGTGGGAGTACGGGGATAAAATATAGCCTATGTTACTCGCGGATAATGTAGCTATCCGGGTCTAACTTTTTTAGCAGAATTTTTTATACCCGAATTTTGTTTTGCATAACAGTGTATGGCAGAAACTTAATTTCGCAGAAAATCATTTGGCACACACTCATTTACCATACATTCAAAACGCATAATTTTGTAAGTCAGAATCATCTTTGAGCATAAACTTCATTTCCAGAACCATCATTTCGCCGAAAATTCATAATCAGAATCGTCTTTTGGCACGCATTTCATTTCATACATACGTGTAACATGCAATAAAAATAATAATAATTATTATTAATTATTATTATCAGCTCACCCCGGCTAAAATTTCTAGCTGAGAACATTAAATGTTGGTATGTCAAAAATAACGTCACTCATACATGCAACGCATGTACTCCATGACGCGCGCTCGCTTCGCTCGCATATTAAATAACACTAATATCTTCTGTCCCCGAAGTGCCGGGCCTCCGCCAGCCTCCTTCGTCGGCCTACGGCCCGGTGCCCATGCCGCCCATAAAGGATACTTTCGCGAGACGGTCGTTATACCTTATAAAAATCTACCAAATAAAATTCTGCCATCTTAAAAGTATGCAATTGAAAATTCGGCTATTTAAACATTCTGCGAAATGAGTATTCCAATAAATAATTGTTCTGCCATAAACACATTCGTTCAAAGAAGAATATGCCAAGTGTGGTATGCCAAATAAATTTCGGAGCATCAAGTTTCTGCCAGATAGATGGTACCCGTAGCTATCCATTGCTGAAAGAATTTCAAATCGGTCCAGTAGCGTTTAAGTTTATTCGTTACAAACATACACACACACACAAAAATGTGTTATTTTGTTTTTTTATGTTTTTATGGTTTTTTTTTTACGGACCAGAAAGAATTGACAGCGGTCCGTTCATACAAACCACCCCCCAACACACACACACACACACACACACACACACAGTAGTACCTACTGATCCGTAGGTGCCGTATGTGGAATAAAATTTTAAATAATAAACTATTCCACTAATGGCACCTGCGAAAAATATTGACAGGTGCCGTATGTGGAATACCTCAGGTGCCGTTAAAGCGGGTGCCCAATGTGGAATACTCCCCTTTTTGATGATTCAATCTCATGAGGTGTTGTTTCAAGATCTACTTTTTTTGACAAAGAATGGCAATGTTTGTTTTGAGTAGCATACTAAGTTGAAGAACGGTTCGTAGATGAGGCTAAAAAGTTCTGAAGTGGCGACCGCGAACCGGAAAACCCACTAGTTGGACCGATTACTTGGTGAAAGTAGTGGGAATCCGCTTTGTGTGAGACGCACGGGACCGCTCAATGCGGTGACACTTGGGGGAGGCTTATGCCCAATAGTGGACGTCTTTCGGCTAAAATGATGATAATGCCTGTTTGAGTGTCAAGCTCCAGTTGTTTTTGGCTAAATGTTATTTTAGTTTCCTTTCGAAATTAAGACAATTGACAAATCCGCGCACGGTGAGCTAATGTCCATTAATATGGTCGAGGGTAGCCCACTCCCTTCTCACAAAGAAGAAGCCTGTGTTCTCCAACTGAAGCCTTATAAAATATCACTGGCTTCCACCATAGCCCGGCTACAGTTGCTTAGGTATATAATATTATTATGCATCTAACTAACTATAGCCTAGCTTTGAATTCGCTTAGCATTAAAGTTCTCCAGTTAGTAACATAAAGAAAGCAAAAAAGCAACGACAAAGTGGCCACACTGTCGCCAACTAGTCGCTCAGTTTATTCACAAAACACAACTTAAATCTTCCAACATAGCTGAACAGTCTGTGAGATTGTTTCAGCAAAACATATGCAACTTGCTCCATACACAGCAAATGCACTAAATAGTCCAAGATCCAAGAGCAATCAGACATAACTTATTTTCACACGGATGAAACCTGAAGTTTTCAGTAGCGTCTCGTGTGCCTTGAATACCTACGCGCTTTGTGGAACTTGCCGAGTGACACCTGGGCAGGTACCAGGTGAGAAAGGTGATTAAAAATAAGAACTATTTAACTTAAATTCACATGGCTGATTTTTATATATGTCATGTAGAATATTATTTTAAAGTAATATCATATAGTGTCAGACACTTTTGATGGACCAGAGTTTTTGTCAGACGCTTTTAAGCTTGGATTTTGAAGCGCCTGACCGATATAGCATGGCAATATCCCGATCAATTAGCTTTAAGTATTAAATCATATGGAGTTTAGTATTATTTAAAGCGTCTGTAAAGCAATACGGCCGACGGAAAGTGTCTGGGAGTAGAAAATATACGTAAAAAAACAGCTTGGAGAAAATACGTGAAGTATTTTCTCCAAGCTGTTTTTTACGTATATTTTAGGAATTATCCTTAAAAATAAGTCGCAAATACTCCCAGACACTTTCCGTCGGCCGTATTGCTTAACAGACGAAATAATACTAAACTCCATATGATTTAATACTTAAAGCTAATTGATCGGGATATTGCCATGCTATATCGGTCAGGCGCTTCAAAATCCAAGCTTAAAAGCGTCTGACAAAAACTCTGGTCCATCAAAAGTGTCTGACACTATAAGATATTACTTTAAAATAATATTCTACATGACATATATAAAAATCAGCCATGTGAATTTAAGTTAAATAGTTCTTATTTTTAGTCACCTTTCTCACCTGGTACCTGCCCAGGTGTCACTCGGCAAGTTCCACAAAGCGCGTAGGTATTCAAGGCACACGAGACGCTACTGAAAACTTCAGGTTTCATCCGTGTGAAAATAAGTTATGTCTGATTGCTCTGGGATCTTACTCTAAAACAGCATGTTATCCCAGAAAACCCGTGCGCTTATTTTCCACGTTCGTTCTCAAGGATATAAACAGGTGAAGAGCATTCAGATCTCATGTGGTTTTCTTCACGAATGCACGTTCAAGCTTCGCTGCATCCGATCCCGTGTTCTTAGACAAAATACATTTAATGCTGTGTGTGCTGTGGGATTCCTTGCAGAGGATTTAATGCAGATGAGCTTCTTAGTACTATGTTTACATTTAGTAAGGTACTTACTCGTTATTGGTAGTGATGTGTTAGTGTTGTTTCTGATGTTCTAAGCATAGAATGTTCTAAAAAGTTGGTAGGCCACTATAAGAAGAGTTCACAGGGTAGGATATTTGGGCTATTTCAATGAGTCACGTACGTTATATTAGCAAAAGTATATTGTAAAGAGTAAAACACAGAACTGTAAAACAAAACAAACAAACAGGGGTTAAACATTTAAGTTCGGGAATTTAAACGAGTGTTTCGCGGATGTGTTCAAGTAGTTGACTATGAAACTGTTACTAATATTCATTAAGTGTCCCCTTTTGGTATGCTTTTATTTATATTTCTGAGGAGTTTTTCTAGCAAATTTAACGTAACCCTAGTTCTATAGATATACTGTAAAAGGCTTCAAGTCCGTATCCTGTGTAATCAACAATATCAAGAACTTCGCTGTCTAGGTAACTATTACTGCCCAATTATGCTTATTTTCCACTAACACCACAAACAGTTTAATACCGAGTTCTACGTGTCCTGTTGTTTGTTTGTTACAGGAACTGATGGATGCTACTGGCACCCAACTCGTGGCTTAGTTCTGAGCCAACACGAATTAGTGTGCCATCGACCCGCTATGAAGACTACGGCATGAGCTTACGGCCCGGTCTCCACCAAAGTGGAGACGAGTAGAACGGAGAGGAGATGAACCAAATTCGACCAATCACAGAAAGGACGAAAGACCAGATGAAAACTTTAACTAATGTGATTGGCGGTTCAGATCTCAAGTGCGTATGCGGCGTATCTCCACAGACAATGGCCCACCTTCCATCTTGCGCTGCATGCCCTGACACCTGCACACTTGACGATCTAATGACTGCATCAGCGAGTGAAGTTCGCGTAGCTGAATATTGGGCCAAATTTATTTAATTTATTTAATGTATTTTATGAAGATTTGCCATCGACACGCTAAGAAGATTGGCCGATTTCCGTACATCTCTCGTCGCCGCTCCTCTCTGCTTTGGTGGAAACCGAGCTTCACTCAAATTAAATTGTGTGGGCTTTAGCTATTCTCAATTGTTCTCCATAATACCCATTATTCAAACTTTTCCTCAATAAAACATGCGTAAAATAATAAATTGGCTTCCAAACTTTTTCGTACATGGATTTAACAGCGTAGCTACACAGTCGGCTCGCCCACTAATAAACATTGAAAGCAATTAATTCAAGTACTGAGTCCTACAATGTTGTCAGGAGTAATTTAGTGGAAAAACATTTTAATTCTGACTTTTGTTTGAGTACATTGCCAATATTTGTATTTGTATTGTGAAGTTGGTTGTTTAACTTTTAACAATTTTGCAGCTGTATTTTAGTTTGCTTTACGTGGGGTATCGTATTACCCCGTACTAAATGGGTTGTGGAGGTCAGATAGGCAGTTGCTCCATGTAAAATACTGGTATCCAGGTGCATCCAGGCTAAAAGCCGACCATAGCATAGTTGGGAAAAGGCATGGCAGGTGATGATTTGAGTAAAAATTAGATATTCCTTTTTCTTCAATTTTTTATCCAATTAGAATGCATTTTTGAGTGGGATTAATTACCTTTTGACAGGAATTTACGACGAGTCCTAACCAAAGCGATGGCTGAGGTTACGCTCCTTCTTGAGGCTGCGTCTTAACCAGAGCAAACCTTTTTGCATGTTTTTGTGCACGAGAAGTAAGATTTAAAAGTTTCTTGCATTATATTCCCCTGATAGCCATTCAAAAGATTCATATCTTCCTTTATAATATTTCTCAAAGTCTTTATAGGTTTCGAAATGAGAGATCACTGGATTTTCTTATTACCATACTGAAATATGAAGAGATAGATGTAGTGAAACACAGCTCTCCGGGGAAATTTAAGAGCTTATACCGATTTTTTTGATAGAAATATTATGTTAGCATTATAATCGAGTTTCGTAAAGGCTAATCAGCTTCTGAAAACATATTATTCAAACTTATTTCTTAAGAAAATTACTTTTAAAATTATTAAAAGTAATTTAATACCTTTATTCTCAGGGGGTTTCTACCTGAAACCACGCAACTACCATTAGAATTTAAAAGAGTTTAACTTTCTTTCAAAATCTCCTATCGTATATATGTCGTATCTGTAAGATTGAAACTAATCCATCCAATTCCATTATAGAGTTTTCTTCGTCATCATTAACTTCAGTCTAAAGCAGTCCTGTAATGTACATAAGCATCTCCATACTTGCTTATCTTGCACTTGTACCTACCTATAGTCAAGTTATAGTAATTACTTGAGTTAAAGTTCACCAAAAGCAGTCCGTTCAGTACGGGTCCTACTTTCCGGGGTACACCTGTTACCGACAGCCTCGAGCTTCTTGACACAAAGTTGAGTGCGAATTTGAACTTCGGTTCCTACATTGAATCGAAAGTTCAAACTCGGCAAAATAGTTGGATATCCTAAATAAGTTTAAGTTTTACTTCAATCCTGGATAGCTTGGATAAAGATAGACATTTATAGCTCCGGTTCGGATTGGAGTATTGCTGTCACCTCTGGGATGGTTTAGCCAAATACCGACAAGCCACACCGAAAAGGCCCATTGGAGACGATTTGCTTGAGACAATAATTATATTGGAACCGTCATAGAAAGCTAAAAATTCTCACTTTTGACAGTTTTAAGTCCAAAGAACAAAACTACAGAATAAAAACGGTATCTGAAATAATAAGTTTTACTCTACTTTGAACTGTTTATAGACACATGTAAGGGCCCTCGTTTTCCGATTCTACTGAATCATCTAGTAGGCATCTAATCTTATTGACATAGTCTGTATGGAACAGGTAGACCATCGTACAAGCACACACAGCACTTAGACTGAACTAAATTCTTCATGAAATACCTTCTTTTCACTAGCACATTTATCTTACTATCTGTCCGAGTCAGCTTAAATCTAAACGAGTCTTTATACCAACTACCCACATGTTCGCAGCCCGTAAGTAAACATCGTTTGCGTTAGTGCTGACCGTACGTCTTCAATAACGACTTAGCTGCTATCGCTACATTGCATTACAGAAATCGCTAGCACTACGCGAGAATTAGAGGAAATTTTTTGTAAGATTATTTTGTTTAAATTTAAGAGGAGCCAGCTCGTGGCTTAATAAGAACTGCCACTCAGGTCGATCTTTAGGTAAAGCTGTGCTTGCCTAGGTCGGTCTGTGGATGGGTGACCACCCGACATACCGAGTTTCCTCCGTGCCTCGGAAAGCACGTTAAGCTGTTGGTCCCGGCTGCCATAATATAAATCTTTGGCAGTCGTTACAGGTAGTCAGTGACCTGAAATTCTGACATCCAGTCTTACCAAAGGGTATCGTATTACCTAGTATTAACTAGGTTGTGGAGGTCTGATAGGCAGTCGCTCCATGTAAAATACTGGTATTCAGCTGCATCCGGTTAGACTGGAAGCCGACTCCAATACAGTTGGGAAAGGCTAGGCAGATGATTTGGTTTACATTTACTTGCCTCGTTCGTCTAGTGGTCGCAGGCACGAGTGCTGAGCATAAAGTCTTGGTTCCGATTCCCAGGTCGGGCAAAGTGTCATTGGGTTTTGCATTAGAAATTTTTCAGTAGCACCCACGGACTTTGGATTTATGATGGGTTGATAGAAATAGGCTCGCCCCGTATTACGTGGGACCCACATTCCGGTTCTGTTACAGTAATGATTTATTTATTTATTTATAACCAACTTATACTAACAGGAACACCACACATAATTATAAGTTATAGGTTGAACAAAAATTACAAAAAATTACACAAACGAAAAAAAATTGAAAAAAATAATAATAACAAAACTAAGAAAAAAATAAACAATATTACCATACAAATTATCAAAACATAATTATAAAAAAAAATAATCAAATAAAAATTAACATAAAACTCTTATCATCGTATCATCATCATCTGCCTAGCCTTTTCCCAACTATATTGGGGTCGGCTTCCAGTCTAACCGGATGCAGCTGAATACCAGTATTTTACTCTTATCATCGTATATATATACGAAATACACTTTGTTAAATTGGAGGAGATAGTACCTACTGGGAGTGGCAATAGACTCTAGGTATCGGGACGCAGTGTTAAGGAGATGTTAAGTGTGATGGTATGTTATATTAATTAATATCCTTCTTTTTGAGCCACGTTAGTAGAAAACAAAAGAGAAAGTTGGTACAAGCGAAAACGTCCTAACATAACATAAGTACTTCGCGGGACTATCGCGTTGGTTAGGACGAAACCTAAGTAAAGGCCTTTGGTACAACGATACTATAATTACTACAGGTTAACATTATTACCAAGTTAAGAACAAACTAAGTATCAACATAATTATAACCACGTTACCCTCAATCTTGACTTACACCCCGTATCGTGCAGGGTTATTATATCATTCGTCGTACTAATAGCATTAGAAACTTTGCGCGCAACAAGCTTAACTTTTGTTACGATGTTACCGAGTTTCGAGGTCAATGACGAAAAGTAAGCCTGTGTTATTGTTGCTGAAAATGTTGATACTCAAAAATAGAGTAACGATATTTCAGTGTATGTTTCAAACGACCAATTTCACCGCGACGACGTTTGAAGACCTCATCACCGGCCTTTAAAATGTTCCCACTGCAGGGACTCACACCTCCTCTCTAGGAGAGGGATGGGCTATATTCCACCACGCGGGCCCAGTGCGGGTTAGTAGATGTCACAGTCATGTCTTCGAATTTTTTTATTCTAATTAGCGGCTTCTTCACGATGTTTTCCTTCACCGTCTTGAGAGCAGCTGTGATGAAATAAATAACACAAAGTAATGCCCCTACCTGGGATTGAACCCATAACTTACTGTTCGTAAGTCGGGGCCACTACCACTGGGCCACCGCTACTCCCCCGCCTGAAGACCTAAATGTCGGGCATTTCTCATACAGGGTGTAAAGGACACCGATTATCTGCGACAAATAATCATTTTTTCTTTCCTTCTACTTCACGGTACTATCTGGTCTGGAGCATAATTATGTAGCCTAGCCCTTTTCCACTTCTCCTACGCTACTACCAAAGCTTCCCAACGAGCTGAATAGCCAGTAACTGTCAATGCTTCTACTACTTCACAGGGCTATATAACAGCAGACAGGTACTCCACAAACCATTTAAGTGCTACATCCAAACTTTGATACTTTATTTAATAGAGCACCTAAGTTGCAACAGTAAAACTTACTGCAAACCAAATGCAAACTTATGCATTTCTGAATTGCAGGTAATATTGAAGTTTACCAATACTTATATTGCAGAATATGTTATGATATCGAACTAGTTAAGTTCAGTTTATTTCAAACACATTACTTCCATAGGTAAGTTTACTCTAATCTTCGATAGATATGATATTATAATTATACGCCAGAACGGCTGACTGATAAATAGCGAATAAAATTTGGCTCATTAAAATTTGAATTCTATGTAGTTTGGAGTAGCACATAATATCGACGCTTTCCGCTACAAAGGGCGTAACTCCAAATATCATACTTTTGGCAATGAGCAAAAAACAAAAAAAAAAAAAACTTTCTTCAATAACTCTTTTGTTTTTTTTTATACTTATAAATTTGAGTTCTAGGAATAAAATTCTTAAATTTTTGCCGTCCTTTGCCTCATTTAATTACAATCGTCTACGAGAGTTATTGACGAAGTTAGCATGGAGTTACACCGCTGAAAAAAAAAAAATGTAGATACAACCCATAATTAAATGGCCTGGGAACAAACGTCTGCAGTAAAAACCAGTTAAGCACATGCAAGGGTAATGTTTGTAGTTGTAAAGACCATTTTTTCTTAGTGAATTTTAGAGTGTATAAATCAAAAATATTGGTGTTTAGGTCGTAACACCAATATTTTGAAGATACAACACTATTTTTAGTAACTTACAATTATACAACTAAAATATCGCAACGAACTTGACCGTGCAGACTTTCCAATGTAGTTTTACCACCTATACCTTGCAAATATGTAACTTATTTCCTATTTCCAACAAAAAAAAACAAATCAATTCAGATTATCACCGTATTAAACGCTCTAACTTAAACGTTTATTAACGTTACGACAGAGACGTAAATGTTACCTACCGTAACCTTTGTGAGATACATCCTTTTTTACTGACATCAAGAGTTATCAGAATATTTTTTTGCAGGGCGTAAGACACAATTTGTTTTGTTATTGTGTTTTACCCCGTTTTACATTCTAGAAAATATTTTTGTTTGTAGATACACCAAGTTTGATGTCGTAACGTAAAAGAAATGTGTTTTACGACTTGGTTTTTTTAAAGAGAGATGTTTATTACACGCAATTTTGAATATACAGATAGAAAGAGCGTGAAAATCTAAATAAGACTGCATCAAAAAGTCAATTTGGCCAAAATGGTCTTTACGCCCTTTGTAGCGGAAAGAGTCGATATGCTACTTTTTTTCAAATACACAATCATCAAAATTTCCACGCGATCAATGTCGCAGCAACAGCTAGTGTGGTTATATGAAAAAGTGTAATTAATTATAGATATCCTGTGAAAAATAAAACCTGTAATAATGTGAGACACTGTGTGTGAGTGTGTAACATTATACATTAAACACTAAAACACTAAACCTATGGCAGCTACGTTGTTACCGTAGTGTTTTGAATAAACTGGAAAGCTGTGTGTTCTATCGGAATCAGTAAACAACAATTTAAGCACATAATTTCCTCATACCGCTAAGATTTTAAAGTAGCCGTCCATTCTGGATGATAACAAAATGAGTGCATTTAGCCTGTAATGGACATACAGTGAGTACGTGAAAGCTTTCACTTCAAAACTATCATGTAGTAAATGGAAGACTTACCGACGAGTTAGGCTATCTGAATGGTATTCCACGGCGAATTGGCCTTTTGACACTTAGTCTGTCGCTAAGCAAAAATTGCTTGTTTTTGACCAGTCAGAGGCCCATGGGCACACTCTGCCCTAATCCCACGATCGTAATAATAGCCGCAGAATTGTGACCATTGCAGGCCAGAGCGTTGCAGCGCTGCAACCATAGGTATAATGATTGGAGGCATGTTTTCGACTTAGTATGGATTTTCAGTCCGAAGTTGGGGAATGGCAATGCATTATATCGCACAAAATGACGAGAATAAAACTGCACAAACGAAAAACGTTTCTTAAATCAAAGACTCCCGATAAAGTAAGTACTACCTGCAAAAATTACGCTTAGTCCATCCCTCTGTCAGTTGATGTCGCCTTGTTAGCATTCCATTATTTCCCTACTCCGTGTTTAAAACTCAAACATTTTTCTCACACAGTATGAAGTAGAAACGAATCATGCTTACTGTCTTCAAAGAATGTTCCAGAAAGACATGAAGAAGTAAATGGCTCTTTTATTTTTCCGCAGTTTCTCTAAAATGGGGCAGTTAATTGTGAGAAATGGTTTCAAAACACCACGTAGACGACGTTACAATGTTATGTAGTATCGCGATGTCTTTGCCTTTGGAATTGACCGGTTTGAGAAGAATTGTGAGTTGCATGTAAACTGAGAGTATTTAATATTATTACCATCGAGTTGATCCCGCTGAGATTGAAATGCGAGTAAATAATTTACAAAACCTCCTTGTTTTATTTGTAAGTACTCATCATCTGCCTATTCTTTTCCCAACTATGTTGGGGTCGGCTTCTAGACTAACCGGATGCAGGTTAATGTGTACCAGTATTTTACAAGCAGTCTACTACATATCAGGGGGTCTAAAATTCAACTTTAGCAGATGTACGTTTACGATGAACGTAAAATGGACCTTTCATAATAGTTACTGCGTCTGTGAACATTTTACGCTTTCCCAGGATTCACCACATAGCACTGTATTTTGAGAGATAAGCAATTTTTTTTTTCGCAAGGCAGCTATACCCCAAAACTCCGCTTGGTAGTATCACCCAGGATTCACCACATAGCACTGTATTTTAAGAGAATAAATAAGCAATTTTTTTATTTCGCAAGGTAGCTAATAGCCTTACCCAGTTATTACTGGATAATACGGTACCCTTTGGTAATACTGGTTGTCAGCTTTTCAGGCGTGGGTGTGTGGGTATAAACAAAAAAGTAATATAAAAGTATCATAATAATAATAATTATGTCAGACGCAATTTCGCCATTGATCCACCGCTACACCAATAAAACGTGCGAATCCATACAAAAAGGCACACTTTATGAAAATACTTTGAAAGCTATCATATGCTTACTTAGGGACACTGAATACTTATTCAAACCGCGTAAAGCCTTAAGCTGTTAGTGTCCAAATTGCCTGTTTATGGACCCCAAGCGAAATGTTATTGAAAAACTTTTCAGGGATCGTCCTGGAAAACTTTATACGACCCTCGTGATTCTAATATATAATTTTCGATGATTTCAGAATAGGTAGTGAAATGTAATTTGGAATTTTCCACTACGATTTTTTCAGTAACAGCCACGGAGTCTGAATTTGTGACCAATTGATAGCAGTTATAGACTCGCCCCCTATTGTATGGGCCTTAAACATAACTGGTGAACTGTGGATGAACTGTAAGGTACACCGCCTAACTCTTCGGGATTACAGGCGTGATGTTATGTACTTTTTTTTGTATTTCTGCACACACAGGGAAACAGATTTTCTGTTCTTTGGATGAAGAAGTTCAGCAGGTCTAGCGCAACAGGACAGGTTGCAAAGCTATTTTTTACTCGTTTTGCTGTTCAATAACAGGTATTCTCAATACAAGAGTTATACAAGCTTTACCATCTATTTTTGTACTTGCTTCAGGTAAGACATGAAGTTATGAACAAACCCTTCGAATCTGCCATCTGAACGTCTCATTTTATTCCAACCCTCACGTCGGAAAGATATTAAACACGTTTTCAAAGCATTAGGTCCCCGCACTCTCGTTTATAACATTTTTATTAGCTTGCATTGAGGTTCAAAGTTTACAACCTTCTTTATTTTCGTAGTCGAGATTTGAGATCAAAGTTCAGTTAATATTAGGGGAATAAAATATTATGTTCCTTTGGCTTATTAGAGCTCCGACAAGTGGCAATTGTATTCAGAGTGTTTTTAATTGGGTATTTTTTCATACGATAACTTTGAACCCAATCAAAGTGATTTGAATGTCTTTGATCACAAACATTTTTGATTTTGACACACAAATGCTACCTGAAAAACCGGTGTATGATATGAGACAAACTGATTCGTTAATAGAACAAGAGTAAATAGGCTCGCCCACTATTATAAGGGATTTTAACATAACTGGGGAAATTTTGGGTTTGCTAATGAACATTCGGGGATTCAGACATGATGTTTTATTATTATGATTTTACGATTTAGAATTATGATTCTCTTCGTCTTGGTCCATCTATCGCTCGTAAATACCTATTTGAATGTCCTTGAATTTTAATGATTATCATAAGTTTCGCGGTATAGCGGTATTGTCAGTTCAGCAAATTTTTTGATGACTTGTTCACGTTGCTGAATGATCAAGACAAGGCAAATGATTATTTTTGCATTTGCGTAAGTATAACGATGCATTGCTTGATAAGAAAACTAATAAAAGGATAAGTTAAGTCACCTAGGTTTATAATCTTAACAAATTACACTCGATGTATTCACCAACCACGTATGTACAAGTACATAATATGTTTCTAAAATATCTAATGCTTGCTAATAAAACCTCTTTCAACGTAAACTTCACCCTTTCATCGAATAGTTAGAAAATGTTCTAAATTGTTTCGCGCGTATCTCATCAGTTACCTAAGATAACAAGCACAGATTTACAGCGTACTTAGCGTGGCAAATGTATAGGATTAGTATTACAAATTAAACCAGTTCTGGGTGCCAGTACTTTGGCAATCCTTTTTAACTGTAGATAAATTGAAACTGTGACGGTATCTGTTTTATGTGGCTGAGTTATGGGGGTTGTTTAAAATGGGAAATAAAGGGTGGAGAAGAGGTTTGGTTTGGTTTGAATTGTGCATAGAGGGAAGATAATTCAACACAACCAACTAAAATAATGACAAAAATTTTTTTTTTCTTTTTTGTAGCTTTCTTGTCTGATTACTTCTTAATCTGCCCAACCAACCACCATCACCATTCACCACCATCCACCACCATCCGTTCCACCATCTGTTTCCAACTATTTTGGGGTCGGTTTTCAGTCACACCAGATGCAGCGGTATATCAGTATTTTACATCCGCCTACCACCCCGCCTATCCAATTTCCATAACCTAGTCAGAACTGGGTAATACGATCCCCCTTGGCAAGACTGGTTGTCAGTGTGTCATTTCTAACCTGAAAATAATCAAGATTATTTTCAGGTTAGAAACGTTTGTCGCTCTTACATGAACACTGCTTCTCTGAAACTTCATACGTTGTTTACTAACAATATTTATTTATTTATTTAAACTTCATGCACAAACGTGGTACAGTGCGATCAAATTATCTTGGCAGCTCCGAACTTCGTGCAGGTCATTTTGTTACAACGAATGTATAAAAGTGTTATGATATTTATTTTATTTGTATTTCTCACTGTTTAAATTAGATATTTTCTGATCGTTTAAGTATTGGTTTATCTGGCAATAACAGTTTTATTCCCAAGTTTACATGCGTAAAATTTCGCAAAGCCTATGTTCAGAGCTGCCAAGATAATTTGATCGCACTGTACATAGGCGGACTTAATGCCACAAGGCATTCTCTACCAGTCAACCTTAGGGTCAAACAGGACATCATTGTGGTAGAGTACAAAAATAAATAAATTAGGAGAATACTATTTTGTAACATAAATTAATATACCTACATAAATCGTACATACTAATACATATATATAAAGATGGTATTAAATAAACTAATATAATAATATATTATAATACATATCAATATCATGGTTATAACACGGTAAGTAAACGAGATATTTACCATAAAACCAAACAGCAAATAATAATGTTAAATGAACCTTTTCTATAGTGAACCAAACCAAGTCTAAGTATACCGCTTTCGTATTCTTCCATTGCTTTAGTCACTCTCTCCCTCAGTACAAAATTGCGTGCATGAATGACATTAATGAGGCTCCGTTCTATTTCGGGAGGAGGGCCACTCTACACTTTTTACGTTTCACGACCAAGTAATGTTTTCAAATCTCGCCAGAGCTCACAAAATTAACGTACTGAGATGATGGTTTGTTTGTTTATTCATGGATCTGGCGATACAAGATTTTGTATGGTTATGTATAGCCATGTCACTTTGAAGGACCTCCTCAATAAAAACGTCAACGATTTCAAAGGTGACGGGAAACTGACTGTCCCTCTACGTGGAGACCAAAACTAGAAAGAAAGGTAAATATGTCAAGTGTCACACATTCACGCCTATAATTCACAAAGGGTTAGGCCGACATGTACCCCCCTTACATAAACAAGCATTCGTCAATATTGATCGGTTCTGTCACCTCACATAGCACCTGCCTAGTGTTTTTCCAACAATGTTTGGGTCGTAGTACTTATTTTAAATAGATTACCTGATAACAACTCAGTACCTGGAAAATTTGAAGTTCTAAATGACAACTCAACTGGCTTTATAATAAGGTTTCTATACCATCCCCACACTACGGAACGAAAATAGTCAACCTAGTTTCCTTCAACGTTTTACGAATTTCAAGTGAACAATCAGGCAAAACGCGCCTTACAAACCAGGGACTGAAAGCGGTTACGGTTAAAGGTTAAGATACCTCAAAAATATACCGGTACCGGTTTAAAATAAAGGTTGAGCTATACCGGTACCTTTATAAATAAAGGTTGGGCTAAACCGTTATTTAACCCTTACACGATTTCGGTACCGAAATGCATGCGCGGCGCGCGTGTGTGCGGTGGAAGACGTTAGAACTTGCTTATGTAATGTATAATCTAATAATGTGCAACAATCTGCAAGTGAACGACAGACAGAGTGGCGCGGCGGTGCGTCAAAGCAAACCCCTATTTATTAAGGTTTAGGTACCGCTACCGATATATTTATAACGGTTACGGTACTTCTACCGAAATATACCGGTATGCATTTCCATACTCAGAATTTCACTACCGGAAAAAATAACGGTATCGCAATATTTCGGTAACCCTTATTTAACGGTATGACGTCATACCGAAATTTAAAGGTACCGTAATTTTTGGGTAATTCAGTCCCTGTTACAAACAGCCGCTCAGCGGCTAAATGTCTGTCATTACGTCATGTATCACGCAAAGTACGAATATTAGATGGCATTACGCTTTCAGGGTAACCTAAAAGCTTTTCACACTTAGGCTTTCCCTATTTACACTTACTCACTGCCTTAAATAGGGTGTTTTAGTAGAACGAGTCAATTATTTTACTGACGGTGTATAAATCTGGGACTTTATCTTTGTGTTTCTTTTTACCCGACTGAGGACGTGAATGTGATAATCAGCCTATTTATGTACCTACCTATGTTTGCTTCTTTGTGGTACTCTAGAGACCAAACTGGTGGGCCGATTTCGATTGAAAACGTCTATCGATTTGTTTTAATCATGTGTCACTAAAAACATGATATGAATCAAAATTCAATATGGCGACAGCCTGATGTCATCATCTTCTCTTGCCCTTATCCCAACTGGGGTCAGCGCATCATGATTTCTTCCATATTTCCTATATAACTCGTCATCTCACCAGACAGCGCCTTTCTTGTCATGTCATGCTTTACAGTCCATTTATCGTTTCTTTGGTCTTCTTCTCAGCTAGAGGCCTTACGGTAAAAAATAAAGGAATGAAAGGCGATGAACTATGTTAATTGGGGTCTCATTGACTACCTATTTGAAATGCATCGCTAGGTTTCTTATATGGTTTTTCATGTCTAATTATCATGTGGTATTTTTACCTTTATTTGCCTTTTCAGGATAGTAAGTTATTTTTTTTTTTATCAAACCCAAAAGGTACCAAAGAAACTCCGTCGGGGCTGTAGGCTGGTCACAAAGATATCGCGGCCTCGACAAGGGCTAAGAAGGAACACGGGTGGTTTTTAGTCAGACGTCTGACACTCCCTTTCGCTCTGCCTAAGAGCGGGACCCCATTTGATGATTTTCCACCCAACAAAAAAAAAATGTACCAAAGAAAGTCTGTTTTTCAAGTCGCTGAGTGATGAAATGAAGAACGCTCTTAAATGTAAAATTAATATGACTTGAAGAAAGCAATATTTATTGTTCACCAAATTATTGTTAGTGAAATGGTCGTAGACTGAAACAGAACAAACAATAAGCTTATCAGGAGAAGGAATGTAAGAAATTAAGAATTTATTCAGGAAGAATTCTGAATTACCTTTGTTACCTAAAACACAATTTGGCACAAAATACACTTTTAGATGACGAAGATAAAAATTCTTGAAAAATTGTAAGAGTATTTTGAGGAGCTAGGGCTAAGAAGCCCTAGCTCCTCAAAATACTCTTACAATTTTTCTCTAGTTTCGAAGAAAGTCTGCTTATGACATGAAGCATACAACGTGACTTTCGCAAACTAACCAATAGGAAATATTTTATTCAGTACCTACTTTTTGACACCAAAATTTCGTTATCATAATCTCTAGACGTCTTGATGCTTTCAGTATTCATGACGACAGCCTTTTTTTTGGGGCTGGGAAATCATCAAATAACCCCTCCCGCTCTTGGGCAGAGCGAAAGGGAGTGTCAGACTTCTACCGCCCATGTTCCTTCTTAGCCCTTTATGGTAGAGGCCGCGGTATCTCTTGATAACTACCCGCAGCCCCGACGGGACAGCACGCAGCCCCAACGGGAAGGAACAATACCTACAGGGACGCTTTGGGGCAGGATGACGCAGATAAAGGGAGTATGCGTTCTATGAGAAACATAGGTATTGGTAAGCAGCCTAGTGATGTGAACGCCGAACTGCCAAGTCATAGGTATCGAGTTCGAACCCAAAACACGCGTCGGATTCATGTACGTATTGTATAATTATCACTTGCTTCGGTGAAGAAAAATCTTGAGGGAACCAACGTGCCTAAGAGATATTTTTCGACGACATGTAAAGCCAAGTCAGAGTACTTGGGTGGCATAATTACACCAGGTTATTCACTAACCACACGATAAAGAAAGAAAGACAAACATGGATATCAAATGGAAGGCCCACTATATAGCCTAAGTCTTTGAGATATACTCTCCTATGTGTAGAGTCAACGTGGTCGACAAAGACGCGAAACAAGATGCTGATGCTAGCACTGTGGTCTCATATCCTGCATCATTATAAAACAAAGTCCTCCGCCGCGTCTGTCTGTCCGTTCGCGATAAACTCAAAAACTACTGCACCGATTTTCATGCTGTTTTCACCAATGGTTAGAGTGGTTCTCGAGGAAGGTTTTAGCATATAATTTGACGCGGGCGAAGCTGCGGGCATCAAGCTACGTAGCTTAAAGCAACAATTAAAGGAGTGTTATTGTTTTAAGCTACAAACATAACACAAATCATGCCTGTTATCACCGAAGGGTTAGGCTAAGGTAAACATATTAAAACATCCACAATTTGCCACTTAGATTAAGTCCCATGTGGCGAGCCTCTGCCATCAACCAAGCACGAATCCTAACTCTATGGATGCTACTGAGTAATTCCTGATGGGAACTCCTAATGACACTTGGGAACCGAACCCAGGATACACAGCAGTCGAGTTTGCAACCACTAGAAAACGTAGCTATATACGTAGGTACTAAATAAAGCTAGAAACATAATTTTCTTCCAAGAAAACTTCATTATATTCTAACAAAGTATAACACAGTATAGACAAAGTTAAGATACTGTTTAAAAGAAATCTTGTTTCATCGTCAAGAGTTTGTATTTTTTCTCAAGAAAGACAATTTTAGAAGCGTATCAAAGTTTGTCTGTTGCCTTTTTACACGACTGCCCCAAAAAATAAAGAGTTTTTAAAGGTAACTTGGCAGGTATTAACTTACAAGCAAGGATGCTTGTTTCTTTGTGCGATAAAATCCGAAATAAGGAATTCACCGATAAACCCTGCAGGGTCACCGACATAGCTCTCAGAAAATGCAAGTTGAAGTGGCAATGGGCAGGCCACAACGTATGGGGAAGAAAGGTTCTCGAGTGACACGATCACGTAGACGCAGCGTCGGTAGGCCTCCCACCAGGTGGACCGACGACATCGTGAGAGTCGCAGGCAACCGGTGGATGCAAACGGCAGGTTGCCGTTCGTTATGGCGTTCTATAGTGGAGGCTTTTGTCCAGCTATGGACGTCTTATGGCTGATGATGAAGGATGCTTATCAAAAAATAACTTTGAATCATTATCATAATAATTTCAGGCTAATGTCTTTTTCTGGTTTATTACATACATTTATTTGTTTAGCCAGTAGTACAACGTCACGCCTGTAATACCCGAAGCCTAACCTCTTCTTAACCCTAGTAGTACACCGACATTTCGCCAGTTATTTTTAAGTCCTATGTAACAGTGGGCGAGCCTATTATCATCAACCGACCTCATACTCATCAGTCGTGCTTGCAACCACTAGACAAAGACGAACGGTACAGTCTTCAGTATGTCTATTACTATAAAGCTTGTTTTAATTATTCCTTTATGTCATTACTATGTAGGTATTTCCATTTTTGTAATCTTTTTTTTATTATTATTGTGTGTGTGCTTGATGTACTGACGTCAAATAAACATTTTTTCTTTCTTTCTTTCTTTCTTTCATTATGATTCAGTAACTTTGCGTTTTGCGGTCGTCTCTGGCATTGTAAACTCCTAGAAGTTTTCCCACTTACAAGTAACCTTTAACCGTCCGTACGATTTCTTAGTAAACACCTATAAACTACATAGTAGGTGCGAAGGCTAGTACTTAATTGGCCTGTCTACAATGCTCACTGGCAACCGCAGAACTGAGGTCTCAGCTATAACGTACAGAGATATCAAATTAAATAACTGTCAAATGGTTTTATTTCGAGTTTAAAATTTAGTTGGTTACTGAAAACTTTAAAGACTGACAGTAGAAAAATAAGCAATTAAGGTTTTCGAGACGTACAGTCGGACAAGCTAAAAGGTATACAGGTAGAGGTATACCATCTTTATAATAATTCTAGAACACTGAAAATATTGATTATAATTTTGTTTTATAAAGTGTTTCGTATTAAGCGTCTGATGTCAAACGCTATATCGTTTGACATCAGTCTATATCTGTATTATCTTAAAGTAAATAGGTACAAGTTAGATGGCTGTATACTTATTAGCTTGATTATAATCATTTTCACGAACATAATATAATAATAATATATAATAATAATATTCCACAACTATCACACAACGCCATCTAGTCCCAAGCTAAGCAGAGCTTGTGTTATGGGTACTAGACAACTGATAAACATACTTATATATTTCTAAATACATACATATTATAGATAAATTACACCCAGACACAGAACAAATGATCGTGCTCATCACACAAACATTTGTCCTGGGTGGGAATCGAACCCACGACCTCCGGCATAGCAGTTAGGGTCACTAACCACTAGACCAACAGGCCAGTCAATAATTTTCCGACTCATAACGCAAATCATTATTGTTGTCGGCGCATGCAGCTTGTCTTCCTGTTAAATATTTCTCTATTATATAGCCTTCATCTCAGTGATCATTCCTTTTCTAGCCAATCCTAAGGTAAATTTGATGACCTTTCTAATTATAGCACGCACTTGGTTCATCCAAATGCGTGCTTTGATTACAAAGGCGATGCGGCACACAGATGGTTTTCAACCTGGATTAACACATAGGGCACTTTTTATTCCGATTGTACGACGATTAGGGTTGAGAATTAGCGGACTCCACGCGGACGAAACTGCGGGCATAAGCTAGCAATATTTATCTAAGATAAAAGCAGGATTTATCAGACTTCACCGCAGATCGTACCAAGATAATTCAAAATGTATGTAGCAAATAATATCTGACAAATAAATCCTTTTAACCAGACAACTGACACTCTCTTTATCTGAACATAAAATCAACCCCTTTTCCTTAAAGCGATTGTGTAACGTTACACACATGTTACACACAAAGTTTTGACGTCTTGTCGGCCTGTCAGTCACACTCACGAACCGTAAAAAGTAAGCAAACATTTTGACTTATATCTTCTATACCTTTTCTTTGAGGATAAAAAAAACAGTACATTTAAGAGGGTTTTAGCTTTTGTTACAAGGTAAGCGGTTGTTAGCGTGGTTTTGTTGTATAATGTGTTGAGAACTTTCTTCCATTACCTACTCGTAGTTGGTCTGTGGTTAAGAAAGACTGTAAACAAGTTATCTTTTCGTTGAAGAACAACTTGTGTAACCGTTACACATTTTCACTATTTTTTTTGCCAGATTTTTATTGGAGTAGCAAAAGTCATGCCAGAAAAACCCAAATAAAAACATATTATCGCAAACATTTGCCCGACTTCTCTACAACAATGGAATCGTGTCTTGACCGATGCTTATTTTTTTTTGTATTTAAGTTACATTTATGATTAAGATAGTAAAGATTTTCATTATAGCTTTGAAAAAATAGAATAGAAAGAAAATGGACGACGTCATCAAAGCGATTGCCGTGGTAATATTACGCTCGCAATGCCGCTATTTAACAAAGTCCACAGGGAACTTAAAAGAGAAACGTAGCAAACAGAAACATTTATTTATCAAACGTAAAGCCGCAAGGGACACTTAATATTAACACAAACATGAGAATGCTTATATATTAACTAAAATCATGTTCTAAGTTTCAGTTTTGAATTATTAAAGAGTTCAAACTCGAGCTGTTTGTTCTGAAACCGACTCAAAATCTAATCAGTACTTTTTGGGCGTCAAATTTTACAAGAGACAGTCCCCCAGCTGGGAAGAAGTGGCGGAACAAACTCCCCAGTAACACATACGAGTATAGTATTTGTTAGGTTAGAAGAACCAGATTTTCAACAAAAGTGTGTACTTAAGTTAATAATAAACAAAAAAGCCATTACATTGAATATCACATTTCTATGTCACATAAATATAATACGTGTTGAATTGAGAAACTCCTCATTATTTCGGTTATTAAAATATACCCAAGCGTAAATAGAGCCTCCAGGCATCAAGGGCTTACCCGGGTACACGTGCAATTTTGGGTTATTCGTCGTTTCCAAAGCTGAAGAATTACAGTCACGTGTACTATGTTCAACGAACCGGTTATAGCGAACCGTCGACAAGGGTACTAACGTTCAAAACATTGGAAAAAGGTGTTAGAATTTTTGAGATAGTTTTCGCGTCACTGGCCGCTTTGTTTCGTCGACTGTGACAAAAAACGGGTGATTCGATTTACGAATTCGCAGTTTTTGCTGTCGATGCCAACTGACTGTGAAGAAGGTAGGTGCTACTTACATATTTTTGTGATAGGTGCGAACTCGATTGAAAGTGACTTTTAGTTTTCAGTAGGCTTTTAATTATCACTTGCATCTCTAATCTCATCTAAGTTTGGCCGCTGTGACCAAAAACGGTCAGGAAGACTATAATAAACTCAAAACAGTGAAGAAACCAGCTTATCCTAGAACAAAACAATTTAATACTCGGCCTATGGGACGCCGAACTGTAATGAGTCCTCGTGGATTAAGGACCACCACACAGAATGGAAACCTGCGTCCTAGTAGTGGGAACATCATAAGCATTGTAACCAATGAATATGGATATTTCCTGATTAAAAAATATGTGATTCTAATTAGTCCGTCTGTTAGATTATCGAAAATGATTGAATACGTATTTTTTGTTTTATCACATCAATAAAAATTGACGATGATAAAACGCGTCAAAGATTTGAGTGGGGGCTTGTGACGTCACTCGCCTGTAACAAATATCATAATAATGTTTTACAATATGACGTCACACTAGATTTCAAAGCACTGTATCGTCTTCATTGTTTGTTTACGTACAAAAGAAAAATTATGTGTCTAATATTTTTTTGGAAATCTATCTGACGGACCAATTAGATTTTTTTGGTTAACTTATTTAGGAGCTTATAAAAAATATTAAGAAATTTCTCGAGAAAAAGTACGACATTCTGCTGGTTAACAAGTTTACATACTTACATGTAAAGACAAAAATCATGTTTCTGACGCACGACCTGTTTAATAATTTGGTGTCTGCGAAAGACTTATTTCATTATTCATCCATCCATTACACGAAGAACTACTTTCTTGGGGAGCTTATGAAGCTACGAGATGTCTTTGGATAAGATAAATTATTATTTATCTGCGTTAAAATAAAGTTTTTGCGTTAATCTTTAGTTCTTTAATCATTTAAAATTATGTTAAAAAATATAAAAGTAAATAAATAATTTTCAGACTAGTTACGAGATAGATTTTCGGGCCACTGACTATGTGTTACGACTGTCAAAAATCTACAAATGACAGTCAGGACTAACGAGTCAGTGCTAGGCTACACTGACAGCGCGGTGCGGGGAGAGGCGCGGGTGCGGAAACGCGCGCGTTTGTGCTGTCCGCAGTCGACTGCGGCTTCGTGCGCTTCGTGCCCGCGTGCCCACTATGGACACTCAAATGAAGTTCATACGTTTGAGTTCAACGCGCCCCCGCCCCGCGCCCGCGTTTGCAGTCTGGCCTCACACTTAACGTGCTTTACGAGGCACGGAGGAAACTCGGTATGTGTGATAAGCAAGGCAAGCGTGGCTTAACATGAAGATAGATCCTTCCTATATCTTATAGCACCGTTAATAAAACAATAATTTTCCTCAGATTTTGGAATATAATTCTGTTATTGTCAAAATCCAAAACTTTTAATCTGAATTTAAATAATTTAAATGTTTTTATTTAAATTATTAGCAACCATTCATAAAAATCCTAAAATCCAAAAGAATTGAGCGTCTTACATCAGTGGATGTAAGACTATGTGTAAATGTATTAATATTCACCAATTAATAAACTTTGAGTGTCAGGATGATTACTAGTTATTTACTGTGTTCGAAAGTCTCTTTAAAAAGGTGTGTTGGGAACAGGGGTTTTATGAAGTAAAATCACAAAAGACAAGACTATTCATTTTATTTCTTTTGGTCTTGTCAACTACCTACATCAAACTCGATTCCGTTCGCTAGGTCCCTAGTCTTCGTGGAGAAGAACGGACAAGAAACTCCACGGGAACACATTTTAAAGTATTATGCAAAGACAACCTGACATTGTCTTGGACTGTCTCAAGTTACAGCAATTTATCAGTTTACATAAACAACAATCAATAAGAACCATATTATAGTACAATTATTTCTAACACATAGTTATCAGTAATATTCATAGCATAATATCAATTATCAATTAACTTACATAAACATTGTAGATCCTTAGGACAATACAAATAGGTTACAGCTTTCTCCACTTTGTAATCTTGGTTCAATAATAGGACGTTTACATGATTGTGAACTTTATTCTACACACATGGAATACATATCCAATAAGAATATAACACTCTGGGTACAGATCCAGATATTACTCGTATTATCTAGCTAACTCGTAGAATAGTTAATGCAGCGTAACTACCCTGAATTGGCGGTAACATTTGCTTTTATAACCGTCAATTCATACTTATTATATCAACGATTCCCGCCAATGGCAATGGTCAAACATTATAGCCAAATAACTAATAACACATACAATAATTAGCTAATCTTAATTAGTGGAACTATTTTAAAACTCCATTAGGTAATTTAGCAATTTAGTATGTATTTATTTGTAATCTTTACATTTATTCGGATAAAATATGAACATCAATAGATAGTTCCGGGAATAGATAGAAACAACTGGATACATTGAAATTGCAAGATAAAATCTAGGAAACATTGTAAGTATCATATAATAATTACTACTTAATTTATTGGCAATATAAAGTAAATAAACATTTAATTTGACTTAACTATTTAAATACCACAAAGCTATCTTCGGTTTGGAAACCAAGTCTTTTAAGCCACAATAATAACTACTTCTATAAAATACTTCGGGCTATAAAATATTATTAGGACAATGTAGGTTTATTCGGAATAAGAACCTTACTGTTCTCAAGATATATATTTACGATGGTTATTAATTTGATGCTATATTCTTATATACATAAGGCTATTCTATCAAGCGCATTAGGGTGCACGGCAGTTAGCGCCAAGTTCTCTTAAACGTTCCGAAGATAAATAGCAGCTTGCACACGCTGTCGTTAATTGCGTCTGGCAGAGCACATGGCCTTAAGTGCAGCACAAAATGTAGCTTTTTATCATAGCTGCTAACTAATGAGTTGTGTGCGCTTGGACCATCAACTTGGCTATAATATTATTTATCTTTGTGGGAGAAAGACGTTATAACGTTAAATTTTTATACTTACAGGATGGTATTTCGTGTTTAGTAAATGTTCAAGGTTTTGTTGTTTTGACTTCTTTTACTGTTATTCTTCATCATCCCTCTACTGAGCAAAGGTTTCTCCCTGACCTCCAGTCCTTTCGATATAGGGCTAATACAGGCCACTCTGGTCGTTGGTTTTATCCAGCTAGTCCCACCATCTTTTAAGAGGTATGTCAACTTTTACTAAGTTATATTTATTCCCACTCCTCTGAATGTGTCGCTGTTCGCTCCATGTAAAATACTGGTGGATGAAATGCATCTAAATGCATCCGGTTAGACCCGAAAGCCCTAAAGCCGACCCCAAAATAACGGGAAATGGCTATGATGATGATTTATTTAAAAAAATAATATAAAGGACGACATGTTTTCTGTTGCTTTCTGTCAGTTACTATCTCGAGAAACCAAAAATATAACATTACTAAAGTAACGTACTTGACCTTTAAGACGCAGTCAACGGGGGAACCGTAAAAACGACCTGTTTTTCGTCGCAGAGTTAGCCGTATTGCTACTTATTACAATTCCAAAAAAAAATACAGTGTATAGTCAAATGTGTAGGTAAAAGACTTATGCAAAAATATTTTCTAAAAGTAATCAAGAACCTCGAAAAAAAAAAATCACAAAATCACAAAAAAATCACACGAAAAAACTTTTTCGTCTCGAAATGCTCAATATTTTGAGTGACAACTGTTATTTATTTTTTTACTATCAGAAAGGAAATTTAACCAACTAAAGACATATGTAAAAATATTTTAACATTACAGCGTATTTTTTTTTTTAATAAATTAAATCTGCGAACTATCGTTCATTTTGGCAGTCACGAGCATCAAACGCGTCGCCATTTTCAACCTTATTTGTTTAGGCGATGAGTTAAGCGCGCGCTCAAGGTCGCGGGCAGGTGATGTCGCCTTAAAGGAATATCTGGTTATAGTCCCACATAATAATTGTGTTTTATTCGTTTGCCTGAATCATAAAAAATAAAATAAAAATGCAATTTCCCGCTAAGCACTACATATCTGACTGAAGTGTTAAATCCAGTCCGTTATGCGGTAACACACGGATGTTATCCAGGCGCTACTCGCTAGGTTGCACCGGAGTTCTAATGCCTGGTCACGTCTCGAGTGCGCTTGGAAAAATTATGATAATGAAACACTAGTAGGTACTAGGACGGTCTGTACGTAAACGGGTTTACGTAGGTGGGATTTTTTTGCTGGATAAGTAGATTTTAGTGGAGGTAATTGGAAAGTTTTTTAGCATTTAGAACTATACCAAATTAAACATGGAATACTGAATGAAATGAAACCCGGAATTTTAAATTTGTCAAAATAATAATAATAAATTCATTTATTCAGGTAATTTTACATCCGTTGCCAATTATTTTGTCAGTCACAATACAAATATGAAAGTAAGTTTAACTTTCAAACGTAGGTAAATAAAAAAAATGGGGAACACTCGTAGACGAGACACGTGGTCTACTATGTAAATTTCTATGGATGTTGGCAAAGAACCTACCAAAATGACCAAAAAAATGAAACCCATAAAAAAATAAAAACATTCATAACATTTTAGTGACCCGGTATTTAATTTATGAAAGTCCATAGATCCCAAAAATACCTTGAATACACATGAACTACGGCCACTTTTAGTTAGAAATCTGCAGCCTAGTGTGATAAATAAAATTCACATTGAAAGCGTTCATTTCTGCGGCAGTAAAAACTCATCGATATGCCTTTTGTTTATATTTTCATTGGAAACTAGAGGATGGATTAAATATGAAATAAATACTGTTATACCGCTCCGGTTCATCGGCTTAGTTTTGAATACAGTAGTGCCAATTTCCATTCAGTTTGTAAAATTCATTCGCTGGGAAATACCATGGAAGTATTTATAGTCGGAATGTAGATATGGTATGCATGGAACGATATTTAACTATTTAACTACATTTTACACGTCATGTTAAACATTCAGAATTTCATTTTTTTTATCTACTCCTAACATAACATAACATCAAGCCTCGTTATCTCTGAAGGGTTAGGCAGAGGTCCCATTTTGGCAGTTATATTTAAATCCCATGTAGCGGTTGGAAGCGAGCCAATTGTCATCAACCAGGCGCAAATACAGACTCCGTGGCTGCTACTGAGACATTCCTGGTGGAAAAGTCCAATAACACTACCGCTACAAGTAATGACAATAATATCCGTGGTGCTAGGCAACTGGGCTTATCCCAGTTGTATACGTCCCTGTGTGCCTATTGGTCTTGTTCTGTTCTGTCTCCTGCTGATATGGAGGGAAGTGGAAATTATGTTTTTTCCTACTCCTCCGCTATTCTTTTCTGATTAATTTCGTTGCGGGATCCAAGACAGTTAAATCGCTTCTCTGGGACTTCGTCGAGCTTCATGGTCTCGGCGCTTTTCTTGTGGTCACCACTGTTGATCCTGGCTAACAGGAGTTACAGTGGTTTGGGAATAGTGTGGTGGGCTTGTCCCATTACCGCTACTACTATCTACTGCTAAGCAATAACACTAATTAGCGTCCAAGAATGGGGAAAAGAATTGTGGGGCGTCCGGCGGTGAGATGGGCAGATGACATAGTTCTATTGGGAGAAAAAACCTGGATGAGGAGCATCGTCGAGATTGGCACTAGAAAAAGAAGAACTTTACCCAGCAGTGTTTGAATTCAGGCTGTGGATGATGGACGAGGTAAAAGCATTATAAATTACAACTGAGTTTGTTTAGATTCTCTAGATAGTTACAGAAAATCTTCATTTTCCGTCCATTTGAAGTAGTCATAATTATTTGTTCCAGCGAACATTAAAATGTGACTTGATCAAATTAATACTGCTCTAATGGCAATAGCAGTCAAAGTGGCAAAGCCTCAGCTTTGAAACATCAATAGCAGCAGATTCCGTTTTGTTTGAGAAGGCCGTGATCTATACACGGGATGAACACCTATGATATTATTATACACTGGGAAACCACATAATGCCAGTTGCGGCTCTACAGCGATAGTACTCTCTTTAACGAGTGTACGTGGTGATCAGCCGATGGTTTATGTAATTGCTGATATTCATAATAGCAGCCTATTTGCATGCAAATCGTAAATTATATTTATTTTGTGTAAAATGCAAAATATTTAAGATATTCTGACA
This sequence comes from Diarsia mendica, assembly GCA_949316265.1. Classification (NCBI taxonomy): domain Eukaryota; kingdom Metazoa; phylum Arthropoda; class Insecta; order Lepidoptera; family Noctuidae; genus Diarsia; species Diarsia mendica. The sequence goes on along the minus strand of OX438896.1, from coordinate 18,113,936 downwards.
CAACTTTTACATGATTAGGTAAACCGTTTTTTTTTTCGGGGTGGTGAAATCATCAGACTTCTTCTGAATAAAAACCACCCATGTTCCTTCTTCGCCCTTGTGCCGAGGCCGCGGTATCTCTTTTGACATCCCGCAGCCCCGACGGGATGATTAGGTACACCGTCAGGCATGATATCACCTAAGAAGGCAAGAATATGTATACTAACAAACAAAATCGACAATACTCACTGTATCTTTCAGAGATAAAATATAGATAGACGTGAAGTCTCCAGAAATCATATCGAAAGAATCAATTTAGCTGAAAGTGAAAGAATTGTTCGGCCATTTTTCAAAATTCCAATAACAATCAAACATAGTTTTTGGTACCAACAACGTGAGCTTAAATAAAACGTATCGTTTCGCCGGCGCGAGAACTAAGCAATAAATCCTATAGTCGGATGATGTATGGGATCCTATTTATTTGGAGAGCTAAGCCTCCATAAATCACCATAGACGTGCGAGTTTATACATTATAACAGCCTCCTTTGAATAGAGTTACTAACACTATGTTCTATTGGGTGTATATTTTTTTAAACGGCCTTGATGGTCAAGCTAGTCTGTTGTGCTGAGACCCTCGGCCCTCAAATCATCAAAGACTTCAGAAATGGATATAGTTTATACCTGTAATTTTTTTCAGTATGCTAAATGTCTTACAATGAAATAAGGGTCGTAAGTAACCTGCGACACCACTTATGACTAAAATGACAAGATCAAAGCCGTTGTTCTGTTCTATATATCTCCAGTTTCGATGAATTCCTACGCAAACGTGGTTTTAATTAATTTCATAGCAGGAAAAATATAAAGCTTGCTTTTAAAAAATGAAAGAAGGGTTATAGGGATGAATTTTAAATTTGTTTTCATGTGGTCAGTGTTATTTTGTACACGCGATTATGAAAAATAATGTTTACCATGGGACGATTCTGTTAAGCATAATTTTTATACGAAATAGCATTATCCTGGGTTTGTTTATTTTTGGCCGTTGTTAGTTTAAAAGCCTACACACTGATATAATGTAGGTAGTGACATAGGTAGGCTTTGATATTTAGGTGTAGGCAGGTAACAAAGAGCTTAATGATATTTATAAATGATTTTCTGAAAAGTAGTAACTAGTAATTCTAAGAAGAGACAGATTTTTTTCACAACAATAAAAAAATAAGTTATATTAAGCCCCATTAATAGAGGACGAGCTTATTGCCATAAATCAGGCACATTTCCAGTCTCTATGGCTGCTGTTACTGAGATAATACTGATAGATAAACCCTTTGCCTGACACGGAAATCGAACCCAGGAATTTATTCTCAGCAGTCACGACGAGGACTACTTAAAAAATAACACTTAATTTTATCTTTGCCGTAGTCGGGTGGAAAAACAATTTTAAACGTTATTAATTCTCCGTCATTGTTTTGTCTCGGCGCGTGTCAACTCATACATAACAGACTGATTAGTTACATTTATAATATAATTGTAAGAACCTCGTGCAGAGTATACACGAGGTTCTTACTCTGATTGCCTTGCTATAAGTCAGTAGCGAGTTGCTCTGCGATGAAGTAATAACGTTGACTACTAATACTCGCGGAATATGCCACGACACGCGTAGAAGTTTCATGTTGTATCAAGAGGCGTTGATATAATATCATGGTAAGTATTAGGTACAAGTGACAATCGCTTTCGATGCATTGACAATACATTTTTGAGTTCTTCGTTATAGATTTCACTCATAGAATATCTAGACCAAAAATACTTTTGTCTATTGCTTATGCGTGAAAAGAACTTGGAAGAATTCATTTTAGTCATCCTTGGCACCAGTAACATAGCAGAACTTGTTGGTAGCAGTTCATCATCATCATCGTCCACAGCCCGAATTTACACACTGCTACACTGAGAAAAAAGACCTTCTGAAATACAGAAGGTATTTCCATCCCTTTTGACTCAGCAGGAAATTTACCTTTCAAATTGGACTGATTAAATTGAAAAAATTTACCGTCTAAAAATTTCCTTCTAAACAATGTCCTTCCAATTCTTCCTACTATTTTGGTGGGTTATACATATCATAATCTTCCTTCCAAATTTCGGTCGGAAATTCCTACTGAGTCAAGATAGAAGGTATTTATTGGAAGATAAATAAAGGACGGTAAATTACGGACGGTAAGAAACTTGTCTCCTTCTAATATGTTTACCTTCCATTTTTGTCCTCCTACATTTAGAAGACGTTATTGGTCGGAAAATTTTATTGACCTTCCACATCTAGAAGGTAAATACCGTAGGTATTCGGGTATAGTAAGAAGGTATTTCCAGAATTAAACTTCTAATTTATGAACTACCTACCTACGACGGAGGAAGAAGCGGTAGGTATATCAGCATTATCCTTTCAATTTAGAAGTGTTTACATTCTGCGAATCAGTGATCCCCCAATCTAGAAGGCTAATACTGTAGGTAATTGGGTATAATAGGTAGGTAATTCTAGTATTTTCCTTCTAATTTAATGAAATACCTACCTACATCGCCCGCCTCACGCTCAGGGTACCACGCCACATCTCACCAACGTGACTTGTGAGGACTCACATCTCGCTAGAGTATATATATACTCTATCTACAGAACATATGTTCTGTGACTCACATAGTGTGAACGTCTCGAGAAGAGCTTACTATAGAAATGATCCTATGAAGTAAGGTCTTGTTCGATTTGGGCAAACCGAGGGGTGTCATTCCGCCGCGGAGAATCTTAACACCGCGATGTAGGAATGCGCGTCATCGGTACAACGCCATCTAGTGGCGCGGTTGGATGCCATGTTTCGGTGGATGTAGGGTTAGCCATAATAACAGCGTGGTATTTTGTTACAAACTTTTATTTATTACAATGAATGTAAAAATGTATTGTTCCGTGTTCAGGTGGCATCTCACGTATGAATCTGTCTGGCAGACGGGTGGACCGATTTGTTTTTTTTTTTTTAAGAGTATTTTATTCTGATAAAATTTATCGTCATCGTCTAGAACTTGATGAACGGATTCCAAAAATATATAGGTACCTAACACGAAAATGGTAATATATTAAGTTATCTAAATCACGATTTTTAAAAGAGGCATTCGTATATTTTTAATTTTTTCGGCTTGTTTAATGTTGTTCTGTATATTGCATTAAAATCCTTATTTGGCAAATGTTAGCTACATTATCATCTAATTTGGAATAATTTTTCATTGATATTCGATCAACATTTTATATCTTATTTGAATGGCTCAATCCTTCCGGCCGGACCTGGAGATCCTTTCGTTTCTGAAGGAATAGTAGATTAACTTCATTTACCTACCAATGAATATGAAGTACCTAAGTAAATATTCTTATTCTATTAGTAGCACTATTTGGAACGGATGTTAATCTGTATTTTCCTTCCGTTTCCTATGTAAGAGTTTAAACGAAAGGATGTTATCATTTAATATTATGTATGGTTATTCCTTCCAGCCAGCCTGGAATCATTTCGTTTCGGATGGAATAGTGGTACCACTTTATTTCCAGCTAGTTAATTCGGTTCATATTCTTCAATATCGGAAGGTTAATCCGCGTTTTCCTTCCGACACTGTTCCAACTGAAAAAATATAATAGATTTAGGAGGATATTATCATCAAATTTAGAAGGATGTTCCTTGTGATATTCCTTTCAAATGTGATACATCTAATTTGGATAGTATTTCCTTTCAACAAACCTGGCAAATCCTTTCGTTTCTGATGGATTAGTAGTGCCACTTTGTTTCCCATTAGTTAAGAGGGTAAATATTCTTCAATATCAGAGGGTTAATCTGCGTTTTTCTTCTGACACTGTTTCTACCGAAAAATTATATTTGATCTGGGAGGATATTATCATCAACTTTAGGAGGATGTTCCTTGTGAAATTCCTTTCAAATGTGATACATCTGATTTGGATAGTATTTCCTTTCAGCAAACCTGATGAGTAGTAGTGGCACTTTATTTCCCACTAGTTAAGAGGCTCAATATTCTTCAATATCAAAGAGTTAATCTGCGTTTTCCTTCTGACACTGCTCCTACCGAAAAATTATAATTGATTTGGGAGGATATTATTATCAAATCTAGTAGGATGTTCCTTGCGATATTCCTTTCAAATATGATACACCTAATTTGGATAGCAATTCCTTTCAACAAACCTGGCTAATCCTCTCGTTTCTGATGGAATAGTAGTGTCACTTTATTTCCCACTAGTTGAGAGGGTAAATATTCTTTAATATAGGAAGGTTAACTGCGTTTTCCTTCTGACACCTTGTCTACATAAGAATTCCAATAAATTTGAAAGGACTTCATCATCCAATTTGGCAGGCTTTTGTTTATGATGTTCCATCCAAATTCTACACGTCTAACTTTGGTGGTAATTCCTTCTGACCCATTCAGCTAATCCTTCTGTTTCCGACGGAATAGTAGTAATTTTTTTTCTCGCCAAATACTTCCCACTATTTTAAAAGGATGAATTTGGGAGGAATTATTATTATCCATCCTTATTTAGTAGGAATATTTAGCTGGATGGAAATTCCCTCTTCGTTAATGCCTTCCAACAAATTTCCTTTCTTTATGTTTTTCCGTATCAGATGGATAAAATCCATTACCTTCTAAATTTCGGTAAGAATTTGGTAGTTCCCCGATTCGAAAGGTAAACGGTGAAAGGAAAAGGCCCAATTTTGGAAGGAATTGGTTTTGGAAGGCAAAAATCGGAAGGTATATAAGGAAATTTTTCTCAGTGTAGGCTGCTAGGCCTCTCTTTTTTTGTGCCGATCTCCACGGTCCCGTGCAAGTTACCTACAGATTATTTTTCTTTAGGAACTATCCTGAAAAAGCTTTTACCCCCTGCTAAACTAAAAACAAGGAAGGGCAACACAATTTATTAAACTGACTTCAAACCAGTAACATCCTTTTTTTTTTTTTTTTTGGTGGGTGGTAAATCATCGAATAACCCCCCCGCTCTTGGGCAGAGCGAAGGGGAGTGTCAGACTTCTACTGACTAAAAACCAAACCCATGTTCCTTCTTCGCCCTTGTGTCGGAGCCGCGTTAACCTTTCGATAAAACATCCTACACAAGACATATTTCTTTAAATTCCTCACAAACTATGAGCTATAAAGCTGAGAAGATCGTGAGAAAAGACAAGAGAAACGTCGCTGATATAAAGCAATAACGTTGTCGTCGCACAGTGTTCTAGTTTCAGCAAACTGTCTGGGCGAATATCTTGAGGAACATGACGTTTATTGCGAAAGTGCAATTTTAATATTATTCTGCAGTAACCGTACCGTTTTATAAGTTAGGAGATTTTAGACTTACATCACGTGAACTATTTATTAGTATAAACAGTAAGTACATTGCTTCAATATAAAAAACCACGTCTATATTTATTATGACCATATTATTATAAAATTTATTTTATTTATTTAAAACACACACACTATGATTATAGGCTTACAATACAATACAAATGAATTCAATACGAACGCCACTATTCTTCTACATTGTGAAGTTAGTGCCTGAGCCAGGTATCTGTTTTTTTTTTGCCGCCCATTGGCTTGTGACTTGGCTAAACATAGAAATATCTCTCAGGCATGCTGGTTTTTTCACGATTTAAAGGTTTTAAAATTTTGGGGTCAACTTAGGTTGAGTGAACTATTGACAGAGCTGTCCAGGTCGCTTCGTACTGGTTGGACCAAATGCGAGTCATCGATTCGAAAAGACGTTGTGAACAATTTTGTCCTGTCTGGTACTCTTCACAGCCCACAGTGCGTCGTTACTAATTCGCGAGCTGTGTGCTCCGGCACGCGGGTTACGCACACACAATATTGAACATAGTTCGCGAAACTGGCAAGGAATATTAAGCTTTTCTTTACCTGAGAGTAGGATGAAATGCCTTCTGTCATCTTTAGACTTAATTTTATCGCCCACGAAGATTCTAGCAGTAATTAAGACTATGACATGCGAGGAGAAAATATTTTATAGATGAGAGTTTGCCCTTCCCATCGGGGCTGCGGGTTGTTCTCAGGATACCACGGCCTCGACATAAAGGGCTAAGAAGGAACATGGGTGGTTTATAGTCAGTAGAAGTCTGACACTCCCATTTAGCTCAGGGTTTATTTGATGATTTACCACCACCCAAAAAAAAAAAAACAAAGGTCCCTTTGCTTTCGAAAAATTAAAGGTCAAAACATAACATCACGCCTGTAATCTCCTAATGGTTAGGCAGAGGTGTACATAATAGCGTACCCACATGTCGCTAGTTAAGTCTCATATAATAGGGGCGAACGTTTGCTATCAATCGGGCACAAGTCCCGACTCCGTTGCTGCAACCGAGAAATTCCTGAAACACCCAATGAAACTTTGCCCAACCGGATAATTTAACCCAGGACTTCAGCTCAGCAGTCAGCTTGCGAACACAAGACCAACCAGGCAGTCAGGAATCATGCTTATTAATATGTTGTCGAAATTTTTTCATCACATTAATTTTATCAGAACTACGCTGTCGCCATTCTAACGCCCTTTATTCACGAAATGAACCTACATTGAATTAGAACTAGCCTTATATATTCTAAGAACATGACTGTATAAATAGGAACTATACATATTCAACCCGGATTGGGCAGTCACAGGCGACACGCGACGTGTCCGCGTGGGGCTTATGCAATTATCTCGGTCTGTGCTGTCGAACATCCATTTACGAATAGGTAGGTTCATACAGGTAGAAACTGTCTTGTACACAATCTTGGTTAGCTGCATCCAACTATGTAGGTAGTAGATGTGTTGTAGAGTCAATCTACAGAATTGTTTTACGTTAAACTATAAATGAAAAATAGACAAAGAAGTCTTTATCTATTCTATCAAGAATAGACAAAGCTCTGTCTATACAAATTGACATGAAATCTTTTTATAATCTGTAATTGTGTCGATACTTTCGTCGACAAAACGACGCCGCTTCTATGGTGGTCATGCTACGCGTGCTAGACACCCTGATTTCGTGAGCCTTACACATGCACGTAGTAATTAATAATGATCGTAAGCCTTGTTGTAATATCTTTATTAAAAAACGCAAAGCTGACTGACTAAGGATCAACGCACAGGTCAAACCCATAGGGCTAGAAGCTTAGCTTAGCTTAGAAGGATTTTTCAAAATACAACTCCCAAGGGGGTGAAATAGGGGATGAAAGTTTGTAAGGAAAATCTTCGACATCCACGCGGGCAAAGCCACTGGCAAAAAGCTAGTCTACTAATATATTTTAAGAACTAATACAAATATTTAGGTAGAACTTGTCCTACTTGACTTAAAGAAGGTATATATGATTGATAGATCAATTGCAGAGATTTGAAGTTTTTCCCTGAATAAGTTTTAAGTCATTCATTCATTTCATTTCATTTCATTTATTCAATAACAATTTAACTCATTCCCAATTTAGTTTTCCAGTAAATTATATTATACAAGTGACCCGCCCCGGCTTTGCACGGGTGGAAAAAAGATATTAAAACCTTTTTGAATAACTCTATTAATACAAAAACCCGCATAAAAATCCGTTGCGTAGTTTTAAAGATCTAAGCATACAGACAGCGAAAACCGAGTTTAATTTATACTATGTAGTGATAGTGCTATTGAAAGCACCAAAAAGTATATAATATTAGACAAGATATCTTTCATGGGAGAAAAAGAATATTTTGATCCCTGACTTGTTACCCTTTTCCAATAATTGAATTAGCTAGACCAATCCTTTGGATTTAAATAAATAAATGTTAGGATTTGCTGAAGATACTGGATTTCTCGGTAAGATTTTACTTTGCATAGAATTTGTTTAAGTAATTCTAGAGAAAATTCAACAAATGAAAAAAGTCAAGACAGAGTCTGTAATTTTGAGCTTTTTTTTTCTAGCTAGCTGGTACCAGAGATCATTTCTTTCGAAATTGTAATCCTTTTTTAAAATAAAAGTAGCCTACATTACTCTATTAACATAATTATAATATACTAGCTTTTGCCAGCGGCTTCGCCCGCGTGAAAATGATGATATTCCATAAGTTTGTATGTTTATATTTTCATTCCCTATTTAACTCCCCTAGGGGTTAAATTTCGAAAAATCCTTCCTTATTTCTTGTCTACATTATAAAGGGAACCTCTGTGCAAAATTTCAGCTTTCTAGGTCCAAGGGTTTGGGCTGGGCGTTGATGAGTCAGTCAGTCAGTCAGTCAGTCAGTCAGGACTTTTCTTTTTATTTATATAGATTTACCGTTTTATTATCTGCTAGTAAAACGGTTCCATCAAAACCATTCCAGCCTTTACGGAGATTAACCGGAACAAATAGTCAAAAATATTTTAGAAAAAATGTATTTGTTTGTCTAGGTACCGTAAATACTTTCTCCTGGACAAAGGGGTATCATCAGACCATCTTCGCCTTCTATTATTATACTCGTATGAGTGCGCCGATTGCTATTTTGCAACTACGCGGGGCTACGATTGGTTTATCTTTAAAATTAAAGTTTTAAAATAAAGCAACTGTTAGTTGGGATGGTTCATAATAATTTTGTGTTGATCCTTTCTGTAAATGTGACCCGCCCAGTTCCATTTCGCTTAATAGTATGTAAGTACATAATAAACAAATAAATAAAAAAATTAAGTTCAAAAATCTAAAACCCGACTACTGACAAAATCGCGGTCTTAAAAGTAGAAAACAAGAAAATAATTCTTGTCTGATATTCTTCGTAGTCGCATGCCACTGATACCTGATGCTCCTTCATGGCGTTCTCATTGATACAAGGTGGCATGCGACTACGAAGAATATCAGACAAGAATTATTTTCTTGTTTTCTACTTTTAAGACCGCGATTTTGTCAGTAGTCGGGTTTTAGATTTTTGAACTTAATTTTTTTATTTGATTTTTTTTTGTGTGTTCTTAAACTATAATATAATACATATTTGTAATGTGCTCGCCAAGACCTTTCATTTGATACCAAACTTGCTATGGTTATCTCAATTTAATATTTTTTGAGGTAAGTTTTTGACATTTAAATTCCGTCATAAAAAGAATTTATAAAATTTATATAGCCTATGTCACCCGGGCTGTTCTTACGAATCTATTGACACCTAATTTATTTAAATCCGTTCAGTAGATTAGGCGCTACGGTGGAACATACATACATACATACATACATACATACATAGACTGCCAAAATCATTACCCTTCCTTTTGGCTTCGCCGTAGTCGGGTAAAAAGCATACTAAGCAACCAGCCAAAGAGTTTTGGCAAAGAGAGGTTTATTCAGCAGCGGTAATCTAATATGTCAAAGCCAAGAGCTTTGACGTAATAGGCTCATATTAACGAACCCCGCTTCATTTTATTCAGCCTACTCTCGGACTTCTAATAAATCCTCTCACAACCTAATTAGAACTAGTGTGAGCTTATTTAATTAGCCGCCAGCCATAAATATGGCTCGGTTGGCTGTAATTTTAGTGTTTTAGGTGCTCGAGTATATTGTTTCATCGTGTAAAATATGATAGGTACATGAAACGATGTAAGTGATAATTAAATAATCGTAGAAGACGTGACTGAACATATTCTGAAATACAGTAGGTTAAGGTCACGGGTACTGAGCTGACTAGGTTCTTAGGTTTTTTTTTAATCGTTGCCCCACTCTAGTAATTTCTCCTGTATCGTGGGTGAGTTTACAAACATTAAAGTCATAATTATACACAAACAACCAGACCCGGAAGAATTATATCTAGCTCATGCAAATATTTGTTATGTGCGGGGATCGAACCCACGATACACAGCACAGTAGTCAATCGCGCAACCACTGCGCCAACCGTGCCGTCAAATATTATTTATAAGCTCTTGTCAATTTTAAATACTGATCGAGTCTGTTGTATAAAGAGGTCTGCTTTTCTGTATCATAAACCCTATCCTAATTCAACTGTGCTCACACTTTTACAGGAACTGTTTTCTAAAGTACTCATTCAAAAATATTTACATACTAAACAATCATGTCGGTATCAATCATAAAACCAACCCTTAAATCGTAACCCACTTCAGTATTAACCCTCTTTCAACAATGTAAAACACGAAACTCTTGAAAACCCTCATAAATCATAACAATCAAATCACACCCCGTTATGATGTTAACAGTAACATCGCCATAACGTTGCTGTGACTGTAAACAGAATTAATTGCCTGTACGGCAGATGTGCTCCTAATTTATTGCATGTTCCGGCCAAGATTACTGCTCTACTAATTACTTTGAATGTAGGTTTACTCGTGAGATTTAGACCCTAAACAATCATGTATGGTGTTGAGGTTTTTTTGGACTATGGGCTCGTATGATAAGATAATATGACTGGAAAGAGGGTGATTTCAGTATGTCATACTTATAAGATGAAAAGAAATTATTTCATGAACGTTATGTGAATCCAATTAACACAGCGCAGAGAATGCACCCTGTCTGTTTGGGGAGGGCTGTCCCTGACACCCTGTTTCGAATTATAGAATAAGAAAATATGCTGCAGTCATCATCATTCTCCTTCCCTTCTTTCAATTTATTTGATGTTGGCGCAGAGCTGTTCCCTCCTTCATGCATATTATCTAGAAGATATAATTATATTTCCTTAGGGCTGAAGAATGATGATGTTTTGTAAAAAAATGTAAAACATAAAAAGCCGTTTCCGTAATAGCGAAATTTTCTGGGTCATAAATTGCACTTGACGTAAATTCCCACATCTCATATTCTTCCTGTATATTCCAACTTTAGTATCGTAAAACAAATGAGCCACGATCCACTACAAAGCTCTGTAAACTACAAATCAGATAAACATGAATGATCATCCTCGCTTTAACTAAACTCAACTAAATGAGAACTTTTCCCATCAAATTATGTGTTGGGGTGAGATTAAAATTATTTCAGTAGATTTTGTAATGTTTTGTTAAAGGGAGGTTACGTTAGGGAATTATTTTAAAGAGAATTTTGATTTATTTGTGGGTTTATTATATACTGGCCTGTGCGTGTTCGTTCGCATTTATGTTGAACATTATCCAACGGGAATATACTACTGGGATAAAAGTATCCTATACTCTAACCTCCAACATCAACTCTTCATATATAATTTAAATCCGTTCAGCCGTGGAGTCGTATACACCTACCACTGTTTTTCTCTACATCACCCAAAGGTTGACTGGTAGAGTATCCCTACGGCATGAAGTTCACCTTTGTACTTTGTGCTTGAAATGCTAAATAAATAAATAACAGATGGAGTTATTTAAGCATTTAAATTATTGGTTGCAGCATGGTGAGCAGTGGTGGCCCAGTGGTGTTGGCCCCGACTTACGAACAGTAGGTCGTGGGTTCGAACCCAGGCAGGCGTATTACTTTGTGTAATTTATTTCATCACCGCTGCTCTCAAAACGGTGAAGGAAAACATCGTGAGGAAACCGGCATGTCTTAGAACCAAAAATTCGAAGACATGTGACATCTGCCAATCCGCACTGGGCCCGCGTGGTAGATTATAGCCCATCCCTCTCCTAGAGAGGAGGCCTGAGTCCCTACAGTGGGAACATTATAGGCTGATGATGATGAATTATTGGTTGTATAACAGATAACCTTCTATGATTTAGCACAAATATAACTCGATGCTCAAACTCGACGAGGTTGTCTGTGGTATTTAAGTACAGGGGTAATTTTTACTTTACAACTCATAAGATTACATTTCACATAAACAACCATTTCGAACTCATATTTTTTCCCGTGAGTTATAAAGTTATAACAAAGCCAGCATGACGTAGGTACGATGTATTTAAATAAAAATAAAATAAAAATAATGTCGTGCAATGGGATTTGCTTAAATAAATTAGTTTGCGTGCTTGGAAAGTAATGAGCTTTTCGTGCTAATTTGTTGTGAACATAGTGATTATAGTTCGCAAAACATAATTATTGTGGACAAAGAAAAAACCAGTATTATTATGTTACTAGAAAATATTCAACACATTTTATTTTTCTTTCTTTCTTTCTTTCTGAAATAAGTAAATATGCTAAAGTAAAAACAAAGTAACCTTAGCGTGATAAAATTAGAAGAGTCCATTACTTTTGATAGGCCGTAACCCTTTATTTGATTTGCCAAGTTTATGCAGATTGGAGGAAGAGCCCTCTCGACTTTGGGGTGTTTTGCTATAAAATCTCACATCTGTATCATTTTCGGTTGGTTTTAGGGAGGATAAACAAAAGCGTCTTACTTACTTTCAAAATGTATCATTATTGAGATTGCTGAGTAGAAGACTGAGTTCTTAGGAATGTTTTATTAATTTACGTTTTGGTGATATTATTATGTAAAATATAAAACTTCGGTGGACCATAATATTATAATCAGGGAAATGTAAAGATGTATGTATAAGTAGGTAAGTCAGGTGGTAGGTAGATCAGGTATAGGTTTTGGCATTATTAATTTTAATGTGTTGTTTCTGTTTTGTTGTTTCTCTTTGTGTCTATTTGTTGGTATGTTCTTTTCTTTCTCTTCTTTATTTGTTTTGCATAAACACAATATTCTTTTTTGTTTTTATCAGAATAGTTGCAATGAATCTCCGTTTACCCCGAAACTCATTTCACAATAGAAAGCCGCTCACGGTGCCTCAGCAAAAACGGAAAAAAACTAGCAATACGGTATCGCGCATTTCAATGTCGCATTCAGGCTTGTAACCGACATAAGTACATTTCAAGCCGAAGCCACAAACCGACAGTTTCGCCCGAACACCACCGGATTGGTGTCACACAAATATACGCCTATATTGCGAAAAAGAAACCAAGAAATGTGTTCAAACACATAAACAAGAATTAATATAGAAAGAAATACAGTAAGTGTAAAAGTTTTTTAACATAATACAATGCCTGTTTCGTTGCACGATTAAGAGAAAATATGGCTTCGTTATGCCTCTTTGAAGAAATAGGTCGCATTTGAAAATAATGTGGAGTAATTTCTAGAAAAAATAATGTTTCATTTTTCGAATTTCGTTTTTAGCAGCTGTATGATTTCTGCAAACAGTTTTTTGTCAATGAGGTTTACAAATTTTCAGCCAGTGTGCTAACAAAGATGTTGAACGAAACCCAATATTTTGTTATCATCGACGGTAAAAGGTGGCTGAAACGTCAGATAAATGGCAAGGCAAATATTTTCCTGCCAGTACCAGCTAAAGTAAACAAAAACACATCGAACAGGCATCCAATGACATAGCTTTTTTTGTGGCAATAGTTGTTACAATTTATTGAATTTCAAAGGAATCACGCGGCGCAATTCCCGTCACGAATGTACAAAGAGACGCCTGGGGCTTATTTGTTTTGATTGCACGATAGAAAATGTATCTACATAGCACAAATAATACGAAAAGTAAAACAGATTTCACAAGTTGTTTTATTTGTGCAAATATTTATTTCACAATGGAAGTTGAGCATGAGAAGGAATAAAAAAAATGTAGTACTATAATTACGTCAAGTAAATTATGGAGTAACAATAGTTACTTTTTAAATCACCTTTGGAGGTTTACTCAGAGACTGTTCATTCATAAACGTATCAGGTACTTGATTAACATTTCATTCTATATTAGGAATTATTGACGAGGAATATCGACAGACAGATCAGCTATAACAAACGAAAATGCTGCCCAAAACGCAGCACAATCCACCACATCTTTCATATTCTGAACATTTAAAGTATCACCTTCACTATGGTGGTACCAAAAGTACCGTTCACTTTCATTCAGTAGTGACGCCCCGGGTATGCCCTTGCCTATAAATAATACTATATCAGATCCAGGGTACCCACTATTCGTTAGTTTGTTTATCGGTGTAAATTGCTTGAGTACTTCCTTTACTATACAACGTGCTTTTGGAGATCCGGCCACATCTAACCCTAAAGGCTTGAAAGTCCCTTCATCAGATTCCATTATAAAGTTTATATTGTCTAGTTCATTCTCATGCTTCTTCAAATATGCTTGAGCTCCTACCAAGCCAGGCTCTTCGGCAGTCCACAAAATAGCTCGAATGGTTCTTTTAGGTTTAAGTTTTAGAATGTTCAGTACTATTGGAACAAACCAGCTTATCATCATACCTCCACCGTCATCCATCGCTCCTTGTCCTACATCCCAACTGTCGATGTGACCAGAAACGATGACTTGTTTCTCGGAATATAATCTACCTTTTAGGTCAACTAACGTGTTTCGAGATGTCTTTGTGTCAGATGTATACGTCATGTTGATGTGTAGAACTATTTTTTCTCCAGCATCTTGTAATCTTCTCAGTAAGTCTGCGTCTTCTAAAGTAATAGCCGCTGTTGGTATTTTTGGTACATTATCTTCATAAGCCTGTGCTCCTGTGTGTGGAGAATATATTGAAAAGGGCGTTATGCTCCTAACTAGAGTTGCTACGGCACCTTTCTTGGCTGCTTTTGAAGCACCATGGCTTCTATAAACAACGGTGTCACCATAAGTTACATAATGTGCGTCAAACACTACAATTTTTCCTTCAATAGCTTGTTTATCAGTTTTCTCAAGTTCATCAAAACTGTTGATGACTATTGCTTCAGCGGTGATGCCTTCTGGTGGTGTACTAATACTAGAACCAAGTCCTAGTATAGCAATGTTTTTCGGCTGAGGTTCCACCATTTTGGCAGATTCGTGTACGCGTACCCAGTGTGGTACCTGAAAAATATTGAAAACAATGTGCTATAATTATAACAATACCATAATTTGTTTTACAAAAGGTATTTTCTGTTTAATGAACTGCAACTATTTAAATAGCAACTTGTTATAAATAGGAACTATATATTAAAAGGATAAGTTTCGGTCCAAGCGCTGGAAATTGGGCATCATTATCGATACTGCTTTGTAGCGGCACGTATAGCAATTTCCTGGTACGCGGCAAATCTAGTTTAATCTTAATACTACTCCAGCTTTGAGCATATAAAATGAATATTAATTTTATAGATATTTATATCAAGATACTAGTTTAGTATTCAGGAATCTACAAACGAGATAGTTAGATAGTTATGCATATGTACCAACACATTATAATAACTTAAAAAAAAAACGTATCAGTTTTATACGCTACATATGGCAATAGGATCTAGTATGTATATTTTTATATTTGTAATCTAATTTCCCTTTCGCGGGTCTGCTGGAAGAAATTTCTTACGGAATAAAAGAGCACAAAAATACTGCACCTTTGTGCTCTTCTATTTTTGGTTTTATCCATTTTTTGTATTTTGTGTGTACATAAATAAAAAAACAAATTCTATGGGTAAACGGAGCCGTACTGAAAATATTTACCTCTAATTCCTCAGTTGTGACAGTATCTAGACCATTGTGTTTAGTTAGATTTATCATATAATCTATTGATCTTTCTAAAACGTCTGTGCCTGATGGACGAGCACCGAACTTGTCAATGAATCGTGTGTATCTGAAAATTAAAATAACATTAGAGTTATATTCTTGCACTTCAAAATACACAATCTGTTGCATGTCAGATGCACGGGACTGGGCAACGTTTGAGGGAGGCATATTATGTCCATCAGCATTGGAAGTCTTATTTTTATTGCCAAAATAAGAATAAATTTATCCAAACATTTTTAAAGCACGTAAATATGAATGTTATCATCCATGAATTTAATTGCTCAACACTACAATCACAACCAGAACTTAAAAACTTTTTACTTTATTGTTTTAGTAATTTCACAACTATTTCATTTATGAGGAATTTCTCAGTATAAACGTGGTATAAACCACGATGTCTGGATTTGTGCATGGATGATGGCAATAGGCTAGCCCCCTTCTTTCTTTCTTGCTCTTCTGGTTAGTGCTAACTGTTACTCAAAACATAACTAGCGCAATGTGGGTGTACTAAAAAGTACAATTCTGCCTAACCCTTCGGGGATCATGATAACATGTTATACTCAGTTATGAAATGAATGAGTTATGTAACTATTAGATAAGTATTACGCACTAGATATAACAATACCTACTCACTCTTGATACATTGTCACTCCAAGAGTCGTTCTAACTTCATCCATGATTTGTTTAGTCACATTTTCATACGCTGCAATTTCTTTCACTAATTCTGCATCCAGTTCACAGTTGTCATCCCATCGATTAATAACAACACTTGCATCTACTACTACAGTAATAATTGCACTTAAAATAATTATTATTTTTAATAAGATAGCCATTGTGAACCGTGCCACAGTCGGTTCAATACTGACAAGGAAGTTATTATCGCCGTTTGAACTTTTGATGCCAACATTTGTAAATCGTTGTTGATAATAGCGTGTTCAACTATTATAGCTATTTATTTTTCAAATCGTAAAGCAGTGCGACACAGTTTTTAATGACTATGTTTAGCGATAAAATTGTTAAATAATTTGAAGAGGAATTTTGTGACACCTTAATGTTCTATTGTCGTCGTTGTATTTATGTAGGTACCTACTTATTTTAAGTCTTAACTTTTATTATTATTGGAGTTCTATTTGTAGCCTATGTTATTTATTATACCTACATAATAACCTCTTAGTCTTCATTTTTGTAAATAGGTAAAGTCAATAATTTAAAAAACTTAATTTAGGCCACCTAACTAGATAAGCCGCACGACAGTGTTAATAAAACCAGTACAAGCTGAACTCTTATTCCATTGATGCTCCGTACTACACGACATAAGTTCAAGGTCAAAGGCAACTGTCGTCTGCTTCCTGTATAATGCCGAACATTGTTTTTGCAGTGATACTGCATTTTGTTTTTGAAATTAGCTTAAGTGGTTCGATTCCTAAGAGCTATTGGTCGATTCACACCGTTCGGCGCTCCAGGACCGCCGCGGTACGAAACAGCCCATTCTGCGTTTCACACCGCGGTCCGACCCGCTCGTGGTCTGAAACGACGAAAAACTCACTATATTAACTGTTGGCAGGTCAGGTGGCGATGAGGTAGTACAGTTGAACCAGTTAATAAGTATACATTTTGCAATGTGTGAGTGAAGTCATAGTTATACGCACACACACTAAGTAAAACGAGTATAGTTCACTCGTTTTACTTAGTGTTCTAATAGTGTGCGTTATGTGCGTATAAGTCAAAACTGGCCTACCGCAGGCCGACTTTACATCACGCACTCATCGGTAACTTTTATTAATATTGTGTGGGTATACGTATTAAACATACACGGGTAAAAAATCAAGAAACGGGCTCACAGTGAAGGAATATGACCCAATATTTTAGATATGTCTAGTAGAACATTCGTGGCAGAGTGGTGTAAGCGCTTGACATAGTTATTGTCTACGCTCGGTGTCGTGAGTTCGATCCCCACTGTGGAATTCAGTTTTACTGTTTTTTACCTTTTTTTACTTTTTGTTTTATAAAATTAAGTTTGTGACCAATAAAATCACTTAAACAAAAAAGTAGAAAGGTAATTAAATAAAAACAATAAAATAATTTGTTTTATTTTTATTTATTAGTTAGACAATTTATTTGTTGCTTAAGGATGGACGTAAATAATTTATTGAAGTAGGGTGGTATCTAAATTGAATCGAAAGTAAAATTAGCTGGGAAGTGAATCAACATGTTAGATAGTAAGAAATTATGGCAACTTCTATCTGCATAACAATAACATCACTTCACCAGACTTTTAACAATACGAATTGTTGTAACAGAGGAATACAGCAAGTTGTATATTATAACAAATAAAAATAATGCTAAGTTTTACATTTGTTCACACAAACATGAACATTATGTATATAACGATAAGGTTCACAATCGTTTAATATTTAAAATAAATTCTACTAATTTAGTTAATACATTCATTTTAATTATCTTTCACCACCTTTTCTCCATAATATTTCACGCCCATCCTTATTCAACTTAAAAGTTTTTTCGTCGCTACAAATCACCACATTGTTCTTCCAATCAAAATTAAAATAATTATGACCTAGCGAACTGTAGTCGGCGTCGTCGATGCGCAGTGGACAGTAAAATCTTCCGCGCTGGCTTGCTGCAGCGTGAACCAGCAGAACGCATTTGATTTCTCACCGTTTGTAAGCACACATTGTGTGCTGTAGCTGTGACGCGTGTTGGCAATCTGAATGAACTAGCTTTGTGCTTTGCCACGATGTCATGGTGTCGAGCTGATGAATTCGCTTTTGATTTTGGCCCACGTCGAAGATTTTCCACGTCTCCAGAATCCGCATATCGGTGGACCCATAATTGCTCGGTTCTTCTCTGTGAATATAAAACAAAACAGTATTTAAAATACCTACTTCTACTAAAATACCTATGATAATAGTTATTTTATATTTATAGTAATATTTATGTATACTTAAAAAATAAAATTATGCTTTCATATAGGTAATATATAATTAATGTTATTTATATACAATCATTATATAAAATACTTTTAAATATATACCTATTATATACCTTAAACTATAACATAATATACCTCTATTAGCAAACAAAATGGGCTATTATAACAATGGTTAATGCACTTTAGTTAACTTAATGTATACCTATCTATTAAATGATGAAATAATATTAATTTGGTTTATACTCGTATGTAACTATATATACCATATATAAACTATAATACATACACACTTCTATATACACCAAATTAATATTATTTATTTTCAATAATCATATGCATAGATACACTACAAGTTAAAATACTTTTAGATATGGTTTAAAGGTCATTGGGCATTTTGTTTGGACATTTGACCCACGGCGTACACAAACGAAATAGGGCAAGGTATTTAGATAAATATATCTGCACCCCAGTGGTACGGGTCGCATTCTTGTGGGCATTGGGAGAATTGAGAAAAAAAATATTTAGTTTTTTCTAACCTAACCTAACCTAACCTATTGTTCGGACATTTGACCCACGGCGTACACAAACGAAATAGGGCAAGGTATTTAGATAAATATATCTGCACCCCAGTGGTACGGGTCGCATTCTTGTGGGCATTGGGAGAATTGAGAAAAAAAATATTTAGTTTTTTCTAACCTAACCTAACCTATTGTTCGGACATTTGACCCACGGCGTACACAAACGAAATAGGGCAAGGTATTTAGATAAATATATCTGCACCCCAGTGGTACGGGTCGCATTCTTGTGGGCATTGGGAGAATTGAGAAAAAAAATATTTAGTTTTTTCTAACCTAACCTAACCTAACCTTACCTATTGTTCGGACATTTGTCCCACGGCGTACACAAACGAAATAGGGCAAGGTATTTAGATAAATCTATCTGCACCCCAGTGGTACGGGTCGCATTCTTGTGGGCATTGGGAGAATTGAGAAAAAAAATATTTAGTTTTTTCTAACCTAACCTAACCTTGACCCACGGCGTACACAAACGAAATAGGGCAAGGTATTTAGATAAATATATCTGCACCCCAGTGGTACGGGTCGCATTCTTGTGGGCATTGGGAGAATTGAGAAAAAAAATATTTAGTTTTTTCTAACCTAACCTAACCTATTGTTCGGACATTTGACCCACGGCGTACACAAACGAAATAGGGCAAGGTATTTAGATAAATATATCTGCACCCCAGTGGTACGGGTCGCATTCTTGTGGGCATTGGGAGAATTGAGAAAAAAAATATTTAGTTTTTTCTAACCTAACCTAACCTTGACCCACGGCGTACACAAACGAAATAGGGCAAGGTATTTAGATAAATATATCTGCACCCCAGTGGTACGGGTCGCATTCTTGTGGGCATTGGGAGAATTGAGAAAAAAAAATATTTAGTTTTTTATTATTAAGGTATTTTTAAAGCATTTTTGTAACGAATTAACTCAAAACTTGACTGATTTCAAAAATACTTTTACCAGTCGAAAGCTAGTCATCCTTAAGTGGCATTGGATAATTTCCCATAAGTAAAAAAAGTAAAAAAGTAAAAACTTCTGTTTTATTAACAAAAGTTTATTAACTTTTAAATGTTAAATAACTTTATTTTCCCATTGGATACTTAAAATAAAAATACATATTTTGAAAAGTGGGATTAAATTCTTCAATTTAAAACTAATTTGGTCTGTGTACGCGAAATTTCATAAAGTGGGTCAGAAATGCCCAATGCCCTTTACATTAGTAAACAAAAATGGGCTATTATAACAATGTTAAAGCACTAAAGTTACGTTAATTTTATTAATTCATACGTAAACATAAAAGTTATTATCTGTTACTTACCGATATCATTAAGCGCCTTGCAGTTTCACTATTAAATAAGGTTTGCTCATGCAAAAGAACGATTTCTGCCTTTTTAACGTTGTTTAATGATGCATGTTTGGATTCACAGAAATAAATTACAAATGAATATATCTAGAGTAATTCTGTGTTATCAATAAACTAAGTAATGCAAATAATCGTAGATTGACCACTAAGACCGCAATTTTTTTTTTTATAAATGAAGGTGTTTGAAAACAATTTTATTTTTAAATTGTCGGTAGTTAGTTTATAAGCAGCCGAAATAAAATGGACTGAGAGTGTCGTAGTTCTCAAACGTTGCAAACTTCATAACTCATCCATGAACGGGATTGAATCTTTAAAGATTCTACTTTAAATAATGTTTTAACAAAATAATGATTACAAAAAGAAAGGCAGCACCCGTGGTTTGATCTTACGACTCCCCGTTCGTTAACCAAAGGTGTTAACTATTGTGCCAAGATTGCTATAGTTGCATTAGCGAAATATTATATCTGATTCAGTGACAAATGAATGATTACTATATATTGATATATGGTATTATTGATGTGCCGCACGCACACTAATAAAGACAGAGCTCTCGCTTGCTTTACTCAGTGTTTGTGTGGCATAGCTATTTCACACATGTAAAGTGTAAACTCATTAGCTAGTGTGCGTGATGTATACTTATTAGCTGTGTTTTGTGTACCAACCCCTTGAAAAAAAGGCACGAGTTCAAGTAAATATCTTTTGATGTATGTTCAGAACACTGTCAAATGCAAAAGAATCTGTAGCAAAAATAGAAGTGGTTTTGCATAGATTTCATATCACGTTCTATAAAATTTCGTTCGAATCCGCTGTGGACACGTGACTTAGATGCCGATCGACATTCAATATTATTCTGATATGAGATCTGAATATCTGACATATGATTTATTTACTGAATTCTGTGAAGAAAGTCTTATACTAAGGGAAGCGTACCTTTTCATGAAATTAAAAGACCCGTAAGTTGTCTCTATACCGTGTTAAGCAAATAAATGTTTTGTATTTGTACAGAAAATCATCGTTTTTCTAGGTTACTGCATAAAGAGGACTAACTAACAGACACACTGTGTTAGTAATTATATATAGGGATCTACTCATATAAATATTTTATCAGTCAAATCATGTCCAATCTTTAAAAAAAAAGCATCGAGACACAAAAACCAAAACCACCACAAAATTAAGCTCACTTTCACCAAACACACTGCTGTAAACTTGATTAATTATCTCAAACCGAATAAGTACCTAACTAAGTAGGTATACGTCATCTAATTGAGTTTTGTTCAATTTACTCAAACTTAGGAGCGCCAGTGGGTTATAACTCAATTTCTCGTACACGAGTAAGATCGTTTATAAGTAGGCAGGTGTATGATGTTATTAAGGCTCTATTTGCAGCAGCAAGTGGCTTAGGTAGACTCCTAGGCAAATAACTTGAAACAAAATGGCGTTGTTCTGCGCAGGTTCCCTGCTTGATTTGTATGGGACGTCTAAAAAACGACTACTGCGCATGTTCAACTTATATGCCGCGTGGTATACTTAGTTGGTTCTAGTAAAGACAGCTGTCTGTATAACACAGACAGCTGTCTGGCTAAATATGCACTTAGAAGATGGATCAGGGATAATGAATTCATTTAAAACGTTGCGTTGTAAAGAATATCAACTAATATATATAATTATAGTCCTCCTTACCGATTTCGGTAACGGCGACCCTTACAAGCTATTTCCTAGCGTGTGGCTGGCCAGACCGAATTTGGTTTTAAACACCCGGTCACAGTTAAAGCAGTAGAGTTGACCGGCAGAGTTGTAGGTGTAGGTGTAGGAGGGCTTAGGTCTCTCTTTACGTATTTGTCGCTTTTCGTTCAGTTTTTCGACTTGCTGTTTTTCAAAAGATTTTATATTTTTGTAAATAGTAGAGCGCCAAGACGACCTATGCAGAGTGAGCAACATATCAACTAATATGATTAGTAAGTTTCCGCACATCTTCTCTCCGGTCCGCTCATCTCCACTTTAGTGGAGTCCGGGGTTCAATCTTGTAAACAACTTAGACGACAACCCATTCCTAATGCTTACTCTAGCCTGCACTGTCCCACTCCTAGGCAAAGGCATCTCTCCACTTCTTTCATTTCTCACGAACACGCGCGTAATATTTCCAGTTCTGATGAAATCTGTCTGTCTGGGACTAGCTAAGTCCCACCATCTCCTTCGTGGCCTGCCGCGACCCCGCCTCACGTCAAGGCACCAGGTTCTTACTCCTAATGTTAGGTACTGGTTGTAAAACTTTCAAGTGAAAGTTATTTCATTGGTTCGATTCTTCTTTTCGATTCGACAACTTAAATTTTGTCCGACCAGTACGTAGCAACCTGGACAGATCTTTCGTTTGCCTCAAATTTTATTAGTTAAAAAAACTATTAAGTTACTTCATCATGACCCTCTTTTCAGAGCACATGTAGCTGCTCTTTAACCTGAATGCAGAAATGAGCATTCTCCCGTACTTATCAGCTGGTTCGCGAGTACTCAAGTTTGTACGGAGAGAGTTCATACTTAGCTAACTTTCTTGATATTTAACACGGTTAGCTCTAGTGCTCTTGGCGAACTTAGTGAAAACGGATCGTGAATGTTTATGTTTGACCTTAGTGAAAGAAAAGCTGTTATTTAACGCGAGTTTATAACAGCTTTTTTTTTAGTTTTTTTTTTATTTATTTATTTTTTATTTGAGCACTAAGGTGTTTGAGTTTGAAAGGCGACGTAGAGAAGAGCTCGATGCTAAACGTGACGAGCTTAAGGCCCGACCACCCGCGGCCATCCAATACAATTACGTCGGAGGGGTGCTGACTTGCAGTGAATGTGAACGCACTTTCACGGCAAAAATTGGCTATGTCAGTCACCAGAGAGCATACCAGCGATGCTCTTAATAGGCAGATCCAAGTCGCTGTGGCCGAAATCGGTCGGGATCATATATTATTATTATATATTATTTAACGCGAGTATTTTGAGGTGAATTAGGTTTTACAAAACATAACATCACTCCTAAGTGAACCCCGAAGGGCTAAGCCTGGGTACACCCACCGTTTTCCAGGTGTGTTGAAGTCTCATGTAATAGGGTTAAACCCATTTCCATCAACCGGATACAAATTCAGACTCATGGCTACTTCTGAGAAATTCCTGACGGATAAACCCAATAACGCTTTCTCTGGCCTGAAAATCGAACTCAGCACCTCACAGAAGCACTTTATAACGACTATAAAATTGATTTGACTAACTAGTCAAATCATTTTTTTTTTTTTTTTTTGTGTGTGTTAGTTTTAATAATTTTAAATTTATTTTGTTAACTTTTAAGGTATTTTTGCCAAATAAACACAATTTTCTTTCTTTCTTTCTTTCTTTCTTTCTTTCTTTCTAGACCAACGAATACCCACCCCACATACCTTGGAAAATTTACCATCTCCCTAAACAAAACGTTGAAGATAGCAACTTTTGCAACGGAGAGTTAACATCCTCCTATTATAAGTTGCTACTAAAACGATTATAGCCAACAAAAGGAGGGCAGCATCTCGAGAAGCTTTTTCTACACATAAGGAGGAATTTAATGCTTACGACAAACTGTTTGCTGGACTCTTAACTCTTTGTCAACAGGGTACTGAGATAGTTTCCATCTTGATTCTTATAGTTTTGGTTTTCTTTCTTTTTCGAATGGTTAGTGCCTATCATCAGGTAGAAGTCTGACACACCTCCCGCTCTGGGCAGAGCGGTAAGAAGTGTCAGACTTCTACTAACTAAAAAACTACTTATGTTCCTTGTCGATGTTCCACACATTCGTACGAAGCGTTTTGCTAAATCTTTCATTATTCGTACAGCCAAGGAGTGGAACACCCTGCCTGCGTCAGTCTTCCCGAGTTCATATTATAACCCCAATCTATTTAAGTCGCGAGTAAATAGGCTTCTTCTGGGTAAGCTCGTTCCATTGTCGACCTCATCTCTGCCCTTAGGGCAAGATTGAGGTCAAGAGTAAGCCCATTTAATATATAAAAAAAAGCCCCTGTGCCGAGGCCGCGGTATATCTTTCGAACAACCCGCAGCCCCGAAGGGTCATTCAGTTAGCTCATTCACTCAATCGCGGTATAAAAACTTTGACTTGTGATGGTTCATAAGGAGATGCATATTTTTTTCGTAAGTAAAGTTTTTGGTTCTATAATGAGCAAAAGTTAATGAAAGTTTTAGTTATCAATCTCGCACTTAAATATTAATGGTCTAAGCAAGGCCGTTAAACTAAGAAATTGCATGCTTATTTACAATTGCAAACAACATCATGTTTTTTCGTTTGTAAACGATATTTCAATGTCAACAAGGTAGGCAGTAAACAACATTTTCTACGTTGCTTTCTAAGTAGATAAATATCAGTAGAACATGTAAAATAGAAATATCTTTGTAAAAAAACATACTATGCCGCTGTGCCGCCGACGCGACGTGCTAGTACTAAATCAAGTCAATGAATATTAAAGGAATACTCTACTATCTTACTAAATGATAAACGAGAAGTTTTTTTTATAAGAAACGTGACTTTGAAAAGATTTTTGCTCGATTTATTCTTATTACTTTCCTTGGTAACCAAAGTTCATGGTCGAATGGCAATGTGGTAAATATTTTTATTAGTTAGTAAAATACGATTTTATAAGATCTATTCGTTAATAATGACAGCATAAAACAAGTATTATAGGAGCTCGTGGCTAAATAATAACAGGCAATCATCCAGCCGAATGATCGATTTTTGAGTTATACTGGATTTTGGTTAACGCAAAATGGTCCGTAGATGGATATCGAGTTTCCTCCGTGCCTCGGAATACAAATTGACAGCAGCCGTTACAAATCAGATAGGTAGTCGCTAGGCAGTTGTTGTATTAGATTATCTCAGCGTAAGTTTTACCACATTAAATTATTACGATTAAAAATTATGAATGATTTTTATATTTTTATAGAATACATTCGATACGTCCAACCAACCGATTTGGTCAATGTGGTGAATTACCGCCAGTTTCTTCTTACCGATGTTATTATTATGCCTGTTTCCCCACAGTAGACGTAATAAGCTACGATTATGTTCTTAAGAACTCAATATTACATTTTTAAATAATTTTGTTAAATATTGCCTTGACCGAGGTATAGAAACAAACCTTTAGTCAATACAATGTTCATTTATGTTTAGTATTATTTTAGTTTTTATATAAATAGTTCTAGACATTATATAGCCAGCTCTTCTCCTTCCTCTGAGTATGTACTGAGACCCCGACATACCCTGCGAACCCGTTACTAGGAAAACTTGGATGCAAGAGCGAGCGAAGCGAGCTCGGGACTGTATAATATTATGAATCGATAAAATTTACCTTATATTATATTTAGTTGTGAAGTCATGAAGTTTTCTCAATATAAATACTTTTAAGATGTATGTATTGTCGATAAAACACACATTAACAAGTTTTGGTAATTTTAACAAACTTGTAACTTAGATAAACAGATACATTAGGCTGAAAACTTCATAAAAGAGGATCAACGTTAATATGAAAGTTATCAAACTTGACTTAAGTTTATTTTGCGTTGAATATAAGTAGACCTGATACGTGTAAGCGATGATAAGTACCAAAGTCTATTGAGAAGTTTGTAAGTCTTATTCGATATTATACTTTTATCTTAAAATGTTGTATTATCAAATTATGAAGGTACCTTTGGTATAAAGCTGCTTACTTATTTACGTGGGATGATGTATAACTATACAGGCCTTTCACAGCCATGACGGCAGAAATTCAACATCAACTTTATTGTTAAAAGGTATAAGATCACGGTAAGAGACTGCCTCGTTGGTCTAGAGCTGTGTATGAGGTCCTGCATTCGATACCCAGGTCGAGCAAAGTTAATTGGGTTATCAGGAATTCTCAGTCGCAGCTACGGAGTCTGGATTTGCGACCGGTTGATGGCAATAGGATCGGATCGCCCTCTATTAGATGGGGATAGTGCGGGTGTACTAATGAGTACACTTTTGCCTAACCCTTTGGGGTTACAGGCGTGATGATAAAAGATCATTGTAGTTTTATCAGACTTGTCACTGACAGTAATTTAACAACAACCGTATTGCTACTAGAATAAAGATCATCGTGATCTAAACAGTGGAAGCTAGGTGTTGGCGACGCAAATCTCGTACCTAGTATAAGTCAATAGTATGTAGCTTAAGATGTAATTTAGACTCGTATTGTACCTATTATTTAATTTCATAATGTCCTAAATTGTACCTACCTTTTTGATGTCTAATGTTGTATTTTCCCATAGATAATAAACTAAAAAACTATCCCCGGCAAGTGAGTTGCGCAGCCCTAAAATAGTAAGCTTTTTCCCATCCCTACGCGTCCTAACGTGCAAATGCACTAGCAGTTGACTTCCGCCCACGGCCGCGAAATGTACGGTGCGCTGCGCTGCGCACACGACGGGATAGTTTTCCTTAACTCCGAGTAAACCGTGGTTTTTCTCCCCTCCGCGACTCCTATCCCCTACAAAGTTGGTCCATCGAGCCGGACCTGGGGTATTTCGGTCTGATATAAGTAATCAGTGTCTCACTCTCGACCACGTGCGTCGAACCAAAACCTGTGTGCAGGGATGTCGCTGCTTCGCACACCCCCGAAGGGTGTTATAACGCGTAGTAAACACGCGATGGAGCAGCCGACTACTACAAAAAGTGAACAATTACTCATAAAATCAGCACCCAGTGAAAAAACCGCGAGTTCGTCGGCAGCGGCCCGTAAAAGGCTAGAGTTCGAAGCGGCTCAACTTAAAGCTAAAATCGACCTCGATCTAGCACAGAAATGTGCTCAAATTCAAAAGGATTTGCTCGAAAAAAAGCTAGAAATCGAGGTAGCAGAAATAGCGAGCTCGAAAAGTTCCAGAATGGTCGAGTCGTGGCTGGACAAACAAGATGGCGTCGCATCCATCGCAAACAGCGATTGTTCAAAACATGGTTGCCCAGTAAATCCAGCACCGACGTGTAACGTGCATCAACAAGACTTCGGCGGCGAACGCCCTCAACCACGTGGCGACAGCATCAGCCAGCTAACGGAGACATTGCAACAAGTTCTGACAAGATGCAACGTGCGCAGTGACAACAAAGAACTCTTTGCGCGCCTAGCTATATCGAAAGATTTACCGGTGTTCGACGGAGACCCAATGCAGTGGCTGCAGTTCAAGGAGTCTTTTATAGAGTCGTCACACATATGCAGTTATAGCAATGCAGAAAATATATGGCGGTTACGAAAATGTCTTCGCGGTGAAGCAAAAGAAGCCGTATCTTCCCTTCTTATCGGCAACACAACACCGCAAGCTATAATCGACACTTTGGAATTACGATTCGGCAGACCAGAGTGTATAATTTATAAAATATCCACTCAACTTAAGAAAATTCACCCGCTTCCGGCTGCATACCACACCGAGATCGTGAACTTTGCAATCAAAGTAAAAAACTACGTCACAGCTGTTAAAGCTATCAAGCTGCAGGAATACCTACAAAGTCCGGAAACAACGGCAACAATTCTGTCAAAATTACCGCCCGCTCTTATCAATAAGTGGGCCGAATATGCTTACGCCAGACAAGATAGCGCCATACCTAAATTGGAATTATTGTCAGAATTTTTATATAAAGAAGCAACTATCATTTCAACGTCAGGTGTGAGTTTCATACATAGTCAGAACGACGTGAAAAAGAAATACGAGCATAACAAAACGCATTCAGTGTTATCGTGCACTACTACTTCATCCGATAAAAAGTGTATATTTTGTCACACTTCTCCAACGCACGCTTTAGAAAAGTGCCGAAAATTTAAACACGCTATGAGACGTGACCGCTGGCGATTTGTACGCGCCAAACATATGTGCTACAAGTGCTTGAGCGCACGGCACGATGACCCCGCCTCGTGCAGCGCTCCTAACTGCAGCGAGTGTGGACATCCACATCATCATCTCCTTCATTGGACGAAGCCTGCCTCGACGGTGACATCAGCCGCGCGACCGGCGGTGGCCGTCGCGCAACCAGAGACCGCGCGCCCCGCGCCTGACGCAGCCCGCGTGAACCCACCGGCGATACCCGACGAGTCGCGACGCGAGTGCGAGGATACCGTCGCTCACGCCCACTCAAGTGCATCTAGTGTTAGTGAATCGTCAGTGCCTAAAGTGTTGTTAAAAATAGTGCCGGTAACCGTTCATGGACCTAAAGACAATATCCACACACACGCGTTACTCGACGACGGTGCCACCGTGACACTGATCTCTGCTGACCTCGCCGAGCAGGCGGGTCTACACGGTAAGACTGTGACTATGCGAGCCCGCAGTGCATGGGACTCCGGTGAGCTCGTGTGTCAAACAGAAACCGTAAGTTTTGACATTTCTAATAATACAGGTGAACGTTTTAACTTGTGTGCTCGTAAAATGAAAGAACTTAATTTACCTACTCAACGTTTATCTTGTATAGACTTTAGTAATTATTCGGACTATATTAACCATGACTTGTGCAAATGTGATGCACAACCTAAATTATTAATCGGACAGGATAATTACGATCTCATTGCTCCTATCTTGTGTTTAAAAGGTAATAGGAAAAATGAACCTTATGTTACAAAGACACCGCTAGGTTGGTGTATACATGGAGTTGTAAACAACATAACTTTGTTAAACATGTCAGCTGATCGTAATAGTAGTGGCGAGAGCGCGCAACATTGTTGTGATTCTGAGTTGAACGAGTTTGTAAGAAAATCATTTGCGTTAGAGTCAATAGGTATATCAAAACAGCCGCGACAAAATGCGGACGAGTTGCGTGCTATCACCATACTAAATAACACTTGTGAATTAGTTGATAACCAATGGCATGTGGAACTGCCTTGGAAACAGGATAACTTTGACATGCCTGATTCTTATAAAAATGCCTATAATCGATTAAAATCTGTTGAGAAAAAAATGTCAGCCGACAGCACTTACGCGTCTCGTTATCGCGAACGTATTCAGCATTTATTTTCAAATAATTATGCCAGGAGGCTAAACGAGGGGGAGTCTAGCGACCACGTTTGGTACCTACCGCATTTCGGGGTCGATAACCCCAATAAGAAGAAGTTACGTTTAGTCTTCGACGCGGCTGCGAAAACACAGGGATGTTCGCTCAATGATTATTTATTGACAGGCCCGGACCTGTTACAATCGTTGTTTGGAATTATGTTTAGGTTCAGAGAAAATCAAATTGGAATTATTGGAGATATTAAAGATATGTTTCTTCGAATTAAAATTAAAGAAAAGGATCAACATGCATTAAGGTTTTTATTTACAGATGAAACTACTAAGGTCGTTAATAAATATGCCATGACGTCATTAATATTTGGCGCGAACTGCTCGCCTTTTATCGCGCAACATATTAAAAACAAAAATGCATTACGTTTTACGGATACTTACCCGACTGCTGTCGATGCTATACGCAAGCAACATTATATGGACGACTACATCGACAGTTTACCCGAAGTTGACCTTACAAAACAAATGATTAAGGAAATCTCTTTGATTCACCAGGAGGGTGGATTTGAAATACGCAACTGGGCTAGCAACGTACCGGACGTTCTGGAAAGCGTACCGAAGGAAGCTTTGAGTGATAGTGTATGTTATGCCCTAGATAAAGATCAATCGGAAAGAACACTCGGTTTATTATGGTACCCTGCTAGCGACGAGTTAGGATTCGATTTGACCTTGAAGCGTATACCAGTTGATGTTGTAAATTTAAAAAGAAGACCAACGAAACGCGAACTCTTATGTATTGTTATGTCTATTTTTGACATCCATGGTTATCTGATACCATTTACAATTAAAGGAAAAATAATAATGCGCGAAACTTGGAAAACAAATATAAAATGGGACGAGGAACTGAATGATGAGTTAAATAATTTATTTCAAAGTTGGATATCTCAAGCTAAAAAGATTAATAATATTAGGATCCCGCGTTGGTATTTTTGTGATAGTGATAAGAGCGCGAGTTACGAGAACTTAGAACTACACGTATTTTGCGATGCATCGCCGAGCGCCTATGCGACTGTCGCGTACTGGCGTATGGAAACGAGCAGTGGACATATCGTTGTAGCGTTTATCGCTAGTAAATCTAAAGTTACACCTACGAAATTGGTTTCTATACCGCGATTAGAACTACAGGGGGCGTTATTAGGATGTAAATTAGCAAATAATATTAAAACACAACATCGTTTAAAACCAAGTTCAGTTTATTATTGGACAGATTCAACTACTGTTTTACACTGGATAAGGAACAATTGCAGAACATATAAAGTGTTTATAGCTAATCGTCTAGGAGAAATTGACGATCTAAGTAAGTCTGACGAATGGCACTATGTGCCGACTGACGTCAACGTGGCAGATTTAGGAACTAAAAGTACCGACTACGTACTTAGTAGCAACTCATCCTGGTTTACCGGTCCGTCCTTCTTACATAAATCACGCTCTTACTGGCCTCAGGAACCTGAAAATAAAACAAAAATTAATGAAGAAATATTAGAACAAATAAATGTAGTAAATGAAAATAATAGTGTAAATGACTTACCTGTACCAGAGCCGACCCGCTTCTCCAGTTGGTTGCGATTGCTTCGAACTACTGCAACTGTCTTGTTGTTCATAAACAAATGCAAGAGGATAAAAACAAATGGACTTACCGACGAGTTGATGAAACGGGCTGAAACATTATTACTTCAGCACACGCAGGCCACAGCTTTCTCCAGTGACATCTCGCTGTTGAAACAAAATAAAGAAATAAAACGCGATAGTAGACTACGCGCCTTAACACCCATATTGGATGACACCGGACTACTACGTGTTGGTGGAAGAATTGGAGCAGCTAAGGAAGTAACGATGGACACAAAATCACCAGTGATTCTGGATGGAAATGACCACATGGCTCGACTCATTGTCAAGTATTATCACATCCGCGCAGGCCACGGGTGCAACGAGTTGGTGGTGAATGAACTGCGTCAAAAATATTGGTTGTTACGTTTACGCCCTACGGTCCGTACAGTTGCGACGCAGTGCTTGTTCTGTCGCATCAGGAAAGCTAATCCAAAGCCGCCACGACTTGGTGACCTGCCCGAAGGTAGACTCACGCATCACCAAAGACCGTTTACTATCACTGGAGTCGATTTATTTGGACCAATAGAGGTCACCGTTGGAAGATCAAGACCAAAACGCTATGGTGTCTTGTTCACGTGTATGACAGTACGCGCCGTACATATTGAGATCGTACCATCACTTACTGCAGATTCATTGATAATGGCTTTACGTAGAATGGCCGCACGTAGAGGCTGGCCATCGAAGATCTATTCTGATAACGGGACCAATATGCGCGGCGCAGAAATTGAACTAAAGAAAGCCTACGACGCCATAGACAGAAGTACTGTCATGAACGAAGCCCTAAACAATGGAGTTTCTTGGAGCTTCATTCCGCCAGCTAGTCCGCACATGGGAGGATCTTGGGAGCGTCTTGTACGCAGTGTCAAGACCGCCCTCAAGGTGGTACTAAAAGAGAGAGCTCCGCACGAAGAGACTCTGATTACTCTCCTAGCTGAAGTGGAGAATATTGTAAACAGTCGGCCCCTCGGTCATGTATCCGTGGACCCTCGGGACGACGAGACATTAACGCCGAACCACTTCCTCATTGGTTCGTCGTCTAATTTGCCTATCGCAGGAGTGTTTACAGACAAAGATCTATGTCTACGTAAGCAATGGCGTATATCGCAGCGCCTGGCTGACCAATTTTGGGCCAGATGGGTGAAGGAAGTTCTCCCCGATCTAGTGCCGCGCCGAAAATGGAGAGAAGAGGGCACACAATTGAAGATCGGTGATGTGGTAGTAATAGTTGACCCTAACTCCCCCCGTAACTGCTGGCCTAAAGGTATCGTACAATCCGTGTACCCCGGTGCTGACGGACGCGTAAGAGTTGTTGACGTTAAAACAAAAAATGGTTTATTTAAACGCCCTGCAGCTAGGTTAGCTATATTTTAGATTTAGTTTATGCTTGTATAACATCTTAAGTTAGTTTACTTTAATATAATATTTTAACTTAGGTTATCGTTTTGAGTGTCGTGTCGACACTGAGGGGGAGAATGTTGGCGACAAATCTCGTACCTAGTATAAGTCAATAGTATGTAGCTTAAGATGTAATTTAGACTCGTATTGTACCTATTATTTAATTTCATAATGTCCTAAATTGTACCTACCTTTTTGATGTCTAATGTTGTATTTTCCCATAGATAATAAACTAAAAAACTATCCCCGGCAAGTGAGTTGCGCAGCCCTAAAATAGTAAGCTTTTTCCCATCCCTACGCGTCCTAACGTGCAAATGCACTAGCAGTTGACTTCCGCCCACGGCCGCGAAATGTACGGTGCGCTGCGCTGCGCACACGACGGGATAGTTTTCCTTAACTCCGAGTAAACCGTGGTTTTTCTCCCCTCCGCGACTCCTATCCCCTACACTAGGACTGGTGTAACGTTCAGGTGGGAGGAAACGCCCGAATGCTACCATTGTGCATTGTGAGGATCGGCCGGAGGACACGGTGGAGCACAGAGTGGACGTCTGCTCCCCTCGGACGGTGTCGGTGTCCCACCGTGTTCTCGATTGGCGGTGGCAACCTCTCGCGTCTGTGAAGCAGTGATGCTAGCGAAGGAGATGGCGGAACGTGAGAGGGGGAGAACCTCTCGTCGCAGCTGCTGCGGGGGACGCTCCGGGGCTACGTAATGATTTCCGGCTACCGTAGGCACGGGCCTGTGGATGGTGAGTTATCAGCTAACTCACCGTCCGTCTGTCTTATGACGACGCGCGTTCGTTTTCCACGCGAACCTCAATGAGGTGTCAGCAATATTAAAGGGGCTGCAAGGGCGGACGCCCGTCGGGGCTGCGGGTTGTTCGAAAAAGATACCGCGGCCTCGACACAATGGGCTAAGAAGGAACATAGGTAGTTTTTTTGTCAATAGAAGACTGACACTCCCTACTGCTGTGCTCAGAGCGGGAGGAATCAATTGATAATTTTCCACCCTCCAAAAAAAGGACTGTAACTTCGAATGAGGCGGGAAATCCGTTCGAAACACAAATCGATTCATGCGTTGATTGGCTGCAGTTTCGTTTGTGCGGAATAGGGAGGAATATTGGATGTTCATGCGACAGGTTCAGGTGTGCATAACTGTTTCAACTTTTAGTTCTATCCGTGTCGCAAATGTAACCAAACATTCCAACTACATGCCTGTAAGCAAGATAAACACACACAGGATTTATATAGCTGTTTGCGCTCATAACTTGCTCTACTTCGATACAAACTACTGAAAACTATTACTTCGACTGGTATTACTACTAATACTGCATAATATCGTCAAAGAAGGTACACACGGCTACACATCAAGCTATACAAAACCAGTTAATCTTGGCCTCACTTTACTAGACCTTTCGCACAATGAACGATCAGATTATACTGGTTTTGTATAGCTTGATGTGTAGCCGTGTGTACTACGTTCTTGGACGTTGTAGAAAACCATACACCAAAGATAATTAATTAGCGTATTTTTTTTACGAGACGGAGTGGAAGTGGAAGAAATGATGAGAGAAAGAAAAAAGAGTAAATGATAGCGTGGCTGTTGAGAGGGGAGAATTGCCGTTATACAGATTTTACACATGGTCATAAATGGCGACTCATCAAGCTATACAAATGTTCGGTATAACCTGACCCAGCTTTGAATAAGTTTCCCGTACATTAAGAGATCAGCTTGAGTTAATTTCTTTTTGCATAGTTTGATTGGTCGTCGTACGTTTACCCTATTTATTGAATACCCTATTTATTGAACACTCTGCCTGCTGACATCAGACAAGAAGGTAATAAAGTTAAATTCGCACGCAAACTAAAAACATATTTATTAGACAATATGTAACTTTGTAGGTATTAAGAATATTTATTTTGTATAAGTTATAGATGTACCTTATTATTATTTAAGATTATTGTAAAGAGAATCATCGATCTCACAGTTAAACTGCGTAAGCAGTTTTGTGGGGCATTGTACTTAGTTCTAAGATTTTTGAAGTTAAATAAATATCTGAAATCTGAATCTGTACGTACACACGGCTACACATCAAGCTATACAAAACCAGTATAATCTGATCGTTCATTGTGCGAAAAGATTAGTAAAGTGAGGCCAGGATTAACTGGTTTTGTATAGCTTGATGTGTAGCCGTGTGTACATACGTAAGTAGGAAATACATTACACTCATAAGCCCGGTCGGTACATAAACTAATTCAGTATTCCCATCCACGTTAAGGGGGTAATCTATGTTCCAAGCACACCGCTGTTTCCGATTACCAAACTGAGTGAATTTGTTCCGAAACAAAAAACTTTGAGCCTCCATTTCGGTAGGTATAGGTGATCAATCTACGAAGTTTGTTCTTGTTCCGAAGTTGGATGATAGAAAGGTGTATTTGTTGATAAGGTCGGGTGTCAATAGCGAGGCGGTTGTGCTCGGAAATTCGGAAATTGGAGATGGTTGACGTAGTTTTTGATTGTGTTTCATCCTGTTTGTTCTTGGCCTGAAAATTTTGGTCATTGTTTTATGATTTCAAGTTTGTAATAGTAATAATAATAAGCTTGAAATCAATACTGTTATCTAATTGATCGTTACACCTTTGAATTGTTTAGGGTCAAAACGCTCGGGTCATGGGGCTCAAATGCCTTTTCAAAGAAATTTCTCTCCGCGTGGCCAGAGAACTGGCTCTCTCTTTGGCCAAAGAATTAGCATTGCCATTCAACGTGGCTTTGCTGCCAGTCTTCTGGGCACGTTCCCGGATAACAGCGGTCCACACCGCTCACTCCTCCGCAGGAGTACTTAAAAGCCTAAGCGCCTTGTTGTTTATTTAGTTAGTATTAGATTTTTGTAATTTGTTTATAAATATAAGTTTGAGGCATCATCAATAGGCGTAATTTCCTCAATTTTACAATATTCTTCAACACATTTACATTATTTACCAGCACCTTTCGAGTAAATGTGTCGTATTTTTATAAAACATTATTTGTTACTTGGCATTGTTGGTTTAAAGGACAATGGAGAGAGCTATGCTCGGAGTTTCCTTGTGTGTTCGAATCAGAAATGAGGATATCCGCATGATAATAGCCCGAAGAATTGCCAAACATAAGTGGCAATGGGCAGGGCACATTGCTCGTCGAACGGATGGCCGTTGGGGCCGGAAAGTTCTGGAGTGGTGACCGCGAACTGGAAGACGTTGCGTTGGAAGGCCTCCTGCTAGGTGGACTGATGACCTGGTGAAGGTTGCGGGGATCCGCTAGATACGAGACTTACGGGATCGGCCACTGTGGCGACACTTAGGGGAGGCCTATATCCTACGAGCGTCGGACGTCTTTCGGTTGAAATGATGATGTTGATGATTGTCAGTTATTATTAAATAAAGAATTGCACAGAAGAATGGAATTCACAGCATTAACACAGCAAGGCTTAGTATCACAGTAAGTACAAAAGTAGAAAAGTAAAGCATTTTTATGGTTATACGTTTTTTGGTACTAAAAGCTTATTGGCATTTATTTGCGCCTGAAAGTCAACCAGTCTTAATTAATCGAATTAAAAGACAGCGACTACTACTTCATTGTGTCAATTAATTAATGTTTACTAGTTTTCGTATCGACAACAGTTACGTGCAAAACTTTCACTAGGGAACACAACGGATAGCCTACAAACGCCCAAATTAAGTGTTATTCGCCACTTGTTTACCAATTAACAAAACACTCTGAGTTAATTAAAAACGTTATTGGAACTTACCTAAAGTTTATTTTACCTTAAATTTCGTCCAATAAAATTGGTTTCCGAGGATTAATAACCCGGACATTTTACCCTAGGGTAAAGAATGATATTACTAAAAGCCTCAAGCTTGCATTAAGGAATTACAGAGGCAGATTTACATTTTCATTACTGGCAACACTCGACGCTCGTACGCAGAGACTGCTAATGGCAAATGTGCACATAAGAGAATGGCTTTTATTACGAGTTCTGGTAATAAGGATTTTGATTGGTTAAGGTCGTTTTAGACTTCAGTAATCTAAATATGCCAAAGGTAGGTATCTCGTAATGCGAATTTTATGTCGGTAAGGTCATCATCATCGTCATCTATAGTTAGCCTTTTTCCAACTATTTTGGGCTTTGCTCCTATTCTAACCGGATGTAGCTGAATATAAATATTTTGTCACTGGGTATCAGTAGAATTCTATATAATTTTAATAAGTAATATAGATCGGATGACGCCTTTTTCGTTATATGAATTGATCTTTGCCCGTAACAGGTAATTTAAAACAGCAATGATTAATAATATTACATTTATTTCTTATAGTAAATTCTTTCTCATATTTACACACATAATGAGCCATTTCTATTTAATTAGACAAAATCCCTTACACTTATTAGATTTCCTTTAGGTTCTAATTAAAGGCACGCCATGATAATATTAATTTATTTCGTCGCATAAAGACAGCTCGCTAAAACTGATCTCAACGAAACAATACGTTTTAAATCATTTCAATTACTAATTCAATTAAGAAATTGCTGAGAACGAACAAAAAACGACCTTACGTATTGAAAGAAACATCTGACGAATGACATTTACAAACGAAGTTAAATAATAGAGAAGATTAGAAACAGCAAAGACGAATTTAGGGAATCAATAAGGACTATTATTCTTCTTCTATACAATGACTTAGGAGTGACCCTTTAGCCCTTTACCCGATATTGAATCTCGCCGAAGCATTTTAGGAATTTTTCGTTATATTTGGGGGAAACATTCGTTAAAAGATACGAGGGTTTTCAATGTAAGGGGCTGGTTCAATGTCAATATGTGAGAATTTATGGGAATACTGTAGTACTGGAGGAGGGTGGAGGTATTCGCTTTATGTCGAGCGATAAATATCTGCGAATTGCTGTTTAGGGAGCGGTATAAACAATGTACTTCTTGGCTTTAGATGTTTGAGAAACAATAAAAAATATCATGGACTACCGAATACTAAAAATAGAGTTAGTTAAAACTGAGAATTCTACTAGATTTTAAACAAGTAATTATCATCAGTCTGCCTATTCCGAACTATTTTGGGGTCGGCTTCCAGTCTAACCGATTGCAGCTGAATACCAGTATTTTACATGGAGTGATTGCCTATCTGACCTCTTCAACCCATTTAGTACCTACTGGGTAACACGTTATTCCTTGATAGAACTGGTTGTTAGACTTTTGGCCCCTGACCAGGTGGTCAGGGGCCGAGACTTTTGGCCCCTGACTAGGTGGTCAGGGGCCGAAAGCCTGTAACGACTGGCAAAGATCTACAAACGACAGCAGAGACCAACATCTTAGCGTGCTTTCCGAGACTTAGAGGAAACGCGATTATAATGGGCGATCAACCGTCTACGCGCTTACCTAGACTAGCGCGGTTTAATCTGAAGACTGACCCGAGCGGCTTTTTAATTATTTAGCCACGAGCTCCTCAGATTTAAACTGAGAATTATGCTACTTTTAAAACAAGTATGCATATTTTAGGTTACCGAAAAATCACAAATTTGCTCAACTTTAAGATGATTTCTTGGAACAGTGATATTTCTTAATTACACAAATAGACCCCATTAAATAACCAAACAATATTATTATTTTTACGCGAAAAGAGCGACATAAGCACCCTGAGCCCCGACACCTTCCCAAAGTAATTGTAAAAGCACTGAAAACATTTTTATGTCAGCTCAAAGTAAAAGGTATTACAAAATAACGTTTTAAAGACCTGATGTTTATCTCCGTAATACTTCATAAATTCACTGTCCGGAGTGCTTTTAGGACTATTTTAAGTAGCCATTATGGCACTTTTCCAGTGGCGATTTATAAACGTTAAAAAACCTCACATTATTTAATGGTCAGCTGTTTTATGGAGCGATATTCGTCTGACAATTTTATGAGCGTTTTTTATTATATTTACCTAGACAGGTGTATGTAGAGCAATGAAATGACTGATATGACAACGCTAAGTCTAAACCCCTGAGATTTGAAAGAAAAGCTCTGTACCAATTTGTAGCGATTACAAAAGGGAAAAGATTTTTCAAAACTAAACCTTAGGGTTGAAGTTTGTCTGGCAAAAGTTTTATAGTCATACGTGTCTGTAAATGGTTCGATATCAATAGGGTTTGTTACTTAATTATAAAGTGCTATAAATCTGTCAGCACTAAATAATCTAGAATCCTTTGAATATGGCCCATTTGTTAACCAGTTGGAGGATGTGCGGACCTTTTTGTTCGGAATTTCTGGTCTAGTTGAGCCTAAAAGTGATACATTGCAAGTACCAGGTAAAGATAATCAATATATTTTATGGCATTATCTTATATTCACTTACGTTACCATGTTTCCGAAATTAAAAATATTCCCAAGTGTCGTTTGCGTATTGCGTCAAAATATAATCGCAGTAAACATTTTCTTTAATAAAAGTAAGTGCTTTCATCTTAATTGCACTAAAAGAAAATTAAATTATGTATATGGAAACCTCTTTCCTGAATTATGTTTTATGACTTGCACTTACTTAAAAAAAGGTTTCACGTTTCATGGTTAAAACCAATAAGTAAATGAGGTGCTAAAATTTTATGAGCCCATTTTCTATGAGGCAAAGGCATTTTGATATTGAACCTTCTTGCTCCTACGCTTAATGAGAAAAGTTTAGTTGATCGTTCCAATCAATCTTCTATATAAATGAATGCAATCCTTTTTTTATGGCGAACGTTAAGAAATTGTATTTCTTTTTCAGGTTCTTAGATTTGTATCAATTTTGGAGTTGTTTCGAACAGAAAATTAGATTTGCATATTTTAAAGAACTTTTCAGTTAATCTTTGAGTTTATCGAGTGGCGATTAACGTAAAAAATAAGAAGTTTACATTTATGTTGAATGGAGAATAGGGAGAATGTTGGGCTTTACCTGAATAAAAAGAAATATAACAAAATATACTTAAGATAATTAATGAATAAATACGAGAAGAAGTGGCAGTAGGCAGGGCACATTGCTCGCAGGACAGATGGCCGATGAGGCCGGAAAGTTCTGGAGTGGCAACGGCGAACCGGAATACGTTGCGTTGCAAGACCTCCCACTAGGTGGACCGATGACCTGGTGAAGAAAAAAAAAAAAAAACGTTTGCGGGGATCCGATGGATGCGGGACCGGTCAATGTGGCGATACCTGGGGGAGGCATATGTCCAGCTGTGGACGTCTTTTGAAAAGAAAGAAAGAAGAAAAAGAAAGTTATTCATTTTCCTAAATTATTTTTAGAGATCGGGTTGCGCCTACCCCTAATAAATTTCCATAAGGGCAAGAGAATGACGATGATAAGATACATAATTTATAGTACTAACCTAATCCTTGAAAAACTTTATATAATGCAACATGAAACTCGTGAGTTATCTTGATATAAAGCAGCTTTAAAAGAAATAACTATGAATGTAACTTTCCATCAAAAAAGTCCAAACTTAAACATTTTTTAAATTTTCTAAAGAAAAGAAAATATTCAGCTGACTCAACATTCCATTCAAGTCAT
This sequence comes from Diarsia mendica, assembly GCA_949316265.1. NCBI lineage: Eukaryota > Metazoa > Arthropoda > Insecta > Lepidoptera > Noctuidae > Diarsia > Diarsia mendica. The sequence goes on along the minus strand of OX438896.1, from coordinate 18,074,005 downwards.
GAGATAGCCACCTACGCTTGAAACAATAAAACAAGATATTATCCGAACGCAAATGAACCCCATTTTATTAGACAGTAAATCCGTAGAGTCGCTGTTCAACTTTAAAAATATTTTAAGTAAGAACAACGTTCGCTTTGTTTTCAAGAAGTTTCTTCCAAAAGGCGAGAAAAGAATGGAAATATCTCTCTGTGAAGACCTGATACTATCGTTAATTTGAAGTTTTTGCTTAATGTTGTTTAAGTTGAAATACTTTCTTGCTGATTTACATTATTTTTGCGCTCAAAGTGGGTTTTTATGAGAAAAACAACGTTGTTTTGGAACTTTCTCTTTAAGAAATCGTAAATTTTATTTTCAGGTAAGGAATGGAAGGGGTCTACCTTTTTTGGCAGAATTTTTTATACCCGAATTTTGTTTTGCATAACAGTGGATGGCAGAAACTTCATTTCGCAGAAAATCATTTGGCATACACTCATTTACCATACATTCAAAACGCATAATTTTGTAAGTCAGAATCATCTTTGAGCATAAACTTCATTTCCAGAACCATCATTTCGCCGAAAATTCATAATCAGAATCGGGTTTTGGCACGCATTTCATTTCATACATACGTGTAACATGCAACAATAATAATAATTATTATTAATAATTATTATCAGCTCACCCCGGCTAAAATTTCTAGCTGAGAACATTAAATGTTGGTATGTCAAAAATAATAATATTTATTATTATTATTATTAATAATAGTAATGACGTCACTCATACATGCAACGCATGTACTCCATGACGCGGGCTCGCTTCGCTCGCATATTACATAACACTAATAATTATCTTCTGTCCCCGAAGTGCCGGGCCTCCGCCGGCCTCCTTCGTCGGCCTACGGCCCGATGCCCATGCCGCCCATAAAGGATACTTTCGCGAGACGGTCGTTATACCTACCAAATAAAATTCTGCCATCTTAAAAGTATGCCATTGAAAATTCAGCTATTTAAACATTCTGCGAAATGAGTATTCTATTAAATAATTGTTCTGCCATAAACACATTCGTTCAAAGAAGAATATGCCAAGTGTGGTATGCCAAATAAATTTTGGAGCATCAAGTTTCTGCCAGATAGATGGTACCCGAATGGAAGGTTGGTTTTGCAGGCGTTTCTTTAAAATTAAGATTCAAGCTAAATTTTGTCTTGTCACGTAACTTATTTTAAAATTATTTGTTTTCTCATTCACATATATGACGAAGGTAGCTTAATTATTTGGGTTCATCGTTGTCAGAGTCCAAGTTCGGCATGGCGGAGGTACGAAATAATAGTCTCAACACTGATTACAACCGCCTATTTATTTACTTCCGATAACAAATTAACAAAATCTCAAACGATCAAGCCGATGGAAATGGATTAAAGTACGGAAACGCGGTAAGTTCGATACAGGCGGGCAGAACAACCGTTCGCGCTCGTGTCCCACCAAAAAGTAACATCCGTTAAGTCAAATGCGTCCAATGTCAACGTCAACCGACCACTGACAACAGACCCCTGACATATGACAACTGACAGCTGTCAAACCAGACCTGCCACGCTCTGTATCGACCTCACCCAAGCTCACTGCTTGACGTTTCCGACGAACGATGATAGATGGCGTTATTCTAAATTGTCAACTCTAAATATTGTGCCTCGGTGTTGAATCTGCGACATATAAATGTATGTTTGACAAGCTGAACAAGAGGTTCTGGGTTCGATTCCTGAGTCGCGCAAAAAGTTTTGTATTTACCATCAGGAACTTTTGAGTACTTACGGAGTTTGGATTTGTGCCCTGTTGGTGGCAATAGGCTCGCCCCATATCACATGGGACTTAAAAATAACTGCCTAAAATGTGGATGTACTGTTTAGGTAAAACTCTGCTTCACCCTTCCGAGATTACAGGCGTGATGTTTTGTTAAAAAAAAAACCGCATCTGCATAACAAATACACAAAAATATACCTTTATAATAAAACAGTTGACCTGGTTTACTGTTGCGTTCGAGTTATGCTCAAATAGTTATTGGAAATCATTTAGCACTTTCCACATGCCGCTCACGTCGCTTTTCAGCTTAATGTGCTAGGTTTTATTTACACCGTCTAGTGATTTAAACAGAATTTAAAAAATGTAGCAGTTTTCGGATCTCATGACGACCAAAATTCTAAATTAAAAGACATCAAACTATCTTGTATATTACGGGTAACTCCAGCTTTTCTTTTTCATTTATACTTCTCTATTAGTAATCTCGGTAATCACACCTTTTCTGGCCATTTCGTCTTTACACAATCCATTCATTCAACACAAGCATCCAATAATGCAAACTTTCCTCACGACATTTTTGCCTCATTCCCTCGCATGACATCGCATTACTACAAAACTCAAACTCAAAATTCAAATCATTTATTTCAATTAAGCCATTACAGGCACTTTTGAATGTCAGAAGGACGGAAGAAGAACGAAACTACGAGTGCAATACGTCATTCCGAAAGCCACCACGCCGAACCACACGCCACCGAATGCCCGCAACAACGAACACTGCGAGCACGAAAGCACGCAGCGACGCACACCGCAACAACGAATGCACAACTCCACAGTCACCTACCGGTGAGTGATACCTCACTCAAACCTTTTCTTCATCGTCATTCTCTTGCCCTTATCCCAATTCATTTGGGGTCTTCTTCTTCCATGCTTCTGTTCAAACCTTCTTTTATTACCCAATAAAACCTATTTACCTATATTTCTACTCATTTCTTCTTTTCTGTATCTAGTGCGTACATCATCTGAATCTGCCTTGCCTTTTCCCAAATATGTTAAGGTCGGCTTTCAGCCTAGCCGGATGCAGCTAAATACAAGTATATTATATTGATTGACTGCCTAACTGACCTCCACAGCCCGGATCTAGGTAATTCGAGACATCTTGGTAAGACTGGTTGACACTGACTACATGTAACGACTGTCAAAGATCTAGAAATGACGGCCGCCCGGCCGGGACCAAAGGCTTAATAACCTAAAGATCGATACAAGTGGCTGTTATTAAGCCACGAGCTCCTCTTGGTGTGTACATCAACTAAGCAATAAAAAAAAAACATACAGATTATAGAACCTCCGCCTTTGGAAGTCGGTTAATAAAGCAAATAAAATACTTGGCCAACTTATTTCGCTCGATTCGTTGAATATCCAGACAATCGTTCTGTTGTTTGCCACATTTCGGTGTGAGTGTCGTCGAAATAATCCGTTTCGAAGTTTCGAAGGATAGCGGTAATGGCATTGCTTATTATTTGGTGACACTCGCACCGGAAGGACACCGATGTATCGCAAGTTTTCCTTTTCATGGTCTTTTCTCGATAATCCTGATCTATCGTGTTAGATGTTATTATCTCTGCATGCATTTTTCATCTGGGCTGAATGAAGTCTTAACTTTGGACGTATTGTAAAAGGATCACCACAATAAACACCGAGTAAATGCCAATAGTTATTTTAATTATGTATTATAACCACCTTAGAACACGAATATCACAATTCACAATGTTTAAACTTCACTTTAATCACGTATACAGTCACACAATAATTATAACTCAATTCACAAGTAAGATACAAATACGGATACAAACATAGTAACCACTAGGGAGATGTTACTTGTTCCGAACTAACTAATCAACTGCCAGAGCTCGCTTTTTATACACTATCTAAATAACCAGTGTCGTCCCACTATTGACCGGAAACTCACAACGGACCAATGACAGCGCGACACCAGTACTACCAACCTTCTTATTTATTAAATAATCTTTATAATTTAAATAGTCAAATGAAGATCTTTTAAATAGTGCTAAAAACAGTTATAATTTAGTATGATTTTAACCAATAAGACAACTAATAATTAAACCATTAATCAAAATAACGAATTTTATGCGTAGAAATGTAGGACTTCTTCGAGGCGACAACATCCGGCCGTCCTGCGCACGCATCCGTCCCTGGATAGCGTCCCAGTCTGGTGCAATTGCTGAGAACAAAGTATATAAATTAGTCACAACAATTATAAAGTTACGCAGTAATTACAAATTTGTAGTCATTTGAACTGAGCGTCTACTCCGCTATTCCATCAACGGCCAGCAGAATAAGGACCACAATTCCAAAGACCTGTCAACTTGACATAATATTGGTATCTAGATGTGTTTGTAACTGTTCCATCAGCGGTCAGTTATTGGTAGGTTTAGAGCTTGCAGTTTACCCTAGGCGATGCCTTTGGCCAACCCTAGTTGCATCTACAAACCCCAGAGTAAGTACCACAGATTTATTTTACATGAATAAATACTGCACCTCAACACAATCCAAATACCAAAATATGTTTGAAGCAAATGCACTAGACAGCTTTTATTTAACAAGTAGTAGAAAATAATTTACAAAATATACTTGAAATAAATCGAATCAATACCTGACAACATCTTAGGCCATTTCCAACCCGTCAACATCTAAATCTGCCAACTTGATCCACGGCTTCATATTCTCAGCACACGTGGTTCCTTCATAGCACTTGCTTGTTCTTTCGGCGCCACGCATGTCCCTTACTTTGTAGCGGTCATGACCTAATACTTCAGTCACCTGAAAAGGGCCTTTGAAAAGCGGTAATAATTTAGTGCTTTGCCCCTCATTGGATTGGCTAGGAATTTTTATAACTACCAAATCGTCGATGTTGTAATTGTGCGCCTCTTTTCTTTTGGAATCGAAAGCCTGCTTTTGTTTGTCTGCGCTGGCTTGGATACGACTATTAACGTTATTTCTTAATAGCGTAACGTCAACAGCTTGATCTTCTTGTGCTAGCTTGTCGGTATCAGTTTGAAGGCGGTATCCAAAAAATACTTCACTGGGAATGGCTGCGGTGGTTTTATTAATGGTACTGTTAATGCCTTGTTGGATACTGGTTATATGAGTGTCCCATTTGTCGTAGCTGGTGTTAGCACCCATACTTTTCAACGCGTCGAGGATGGTGCGATTAAAGCGTTCCACCTGACCGTTTGAGCGTGGAACAGCAGTAGCTATGACATGATGTCGAATATTTTTGTCCTGGCAGTATTTTACGAACAACTTGGATGTGAAAGAACTTCCAGCATCACATATAAGACGCTTCGGATTACCAAAAACTTTGAAAATTTTATCTAACTCATTAATAACAACTTGACTCTTAGTATTACGAACAGGGGATATAAACACAAATTTTGTAAAAGAGTCAACAGTAACCAAGAGATAGGTATTTTTACGCGTAGTTTTTACAAATGGACCCAGATGGTCTATGTGAAGCGTGTGAAAGGGCTTTGCATATTTAGGTATCGGAAACAGTTTGCCTTCCTTTTTGCCGTGGATATTCTTATAGTAAATACAGTTAATACAATTTTTTATATATTTAGATACCACTTTCTTAATTTTGGGAAACCAATAACAAGATTTTATCCTTTCAATTGTCTTATCCACGGCAAAATGGCCAAGTTCGTCATGATTAGCTTTTATAATTTGCCAAATACATGGTTTAGGGACAACCCATCGTCTACCATAGTTAGTCCGACGGTATACCTTATTACCTAATAGCTCATAATCATTATACACTTTCTTATTAAGCTCGGCCTGACCTGACTGTAATATTTCTCTAATTGCACAAATATTTGGATCTTGTAACTGAACTGACAATAACCAATCTGCCTCAGTAATAGCCAACACGCTTTCATTGCATATGGGGGTAGGATTTGTGTCAACAGGGTTTCGGTTCAAAGCGTCAACATGTTGCATTTGAGCTCCGGGTTTGTGTATTATTTCAAACGTGAATTCTTGTGTAAGCAATACCCATCTACCAATTCTAGAATTAATTTCCTGCTTATTTATTGTGTATTTAACAGCATTGCAATCAGTATAAATTTTAAAAGTGGACCCCAATAAGTAGTGACGGAATTTTTGAAGCGCAACAATTATAGCCAAGAACTCCAACTCAAAGGAGTGGTACTTTTTCTCCTCATTCGAAGTCTGTCGACTATAGAAATGGATTGACTTTTCACCCGTATCAGTTATTTGAGTCAGTATGCAGCCTAAACCATCACGACTAGCATCGGTGTACAAAATAGTAGGTAATTTGGGGTCATATAAATTTAATAAAGCATTACGTGATAACTCGTCTTTTAATTTATTAACTGCTAAAATTTGTTCGGGTCCCCACTCCCATTTGACATCTTTTTTTAAGAGCTTTGTCAAGGGTTTTGCTATAAGAGCGCAATTCTTTATAAATTTTCTAAAATAATTAATAAGACCTAAAAACTGTCTTACTTGATGCACCGTTTTGGGCTCAGGATAGTTTTCTACTGCGTTTAATTTCTTTTTACCTGGCCTTATACCATCTTCTGATATATCGTACCCAAGAAAGCTAACAGAGCTCTGGAAAAAGTGACATTTATCTAAATTTATTGTCAAGCCATTATTTTGCAATATTTTTAATACTTCGTCTAACTGCCTAGCATTTTCATCGAATGACTTTGTAGCAATTAATAGATCATCCATATAACAAATAACTTTATCAAAACGTAGTTTACCTAAGACTTTGTTCATTAACCTTTGGAATACAGATGGTGCATTGCATAAACCGAATGGCATCCTTTTAAACTCAAAATGCCCATCCGGGGTGATGAAAGCTGTTCTAGAAATAGAACTTTCATTAACCGAAATTTGGTAGTAGCCATTTTTTAAATCTATAGATGTGTAGTATTTACATCCTCTAAGTTTATTTATAAGGTCTTCTACAATGGGCATTGGGTATTTGGGTATTTTTCTTTGATAGTTATTTTATTTAGAGCCCTATAATCAATGCATAACCGTTTTTCACCCGAAGGTTTATCAACTAATAGAACTGGACTAGCGTAAGCGGAGTTACTTTCGCGAATTATTCCATTTTTTAATAGGTCATCAACAATCTTCCTAGTCGCTGCTTTCTCGGATTCGGACATACGGTAGGGTCTTTGACATACTGGTTTATTCGTTATTAATTCAATATCTAACTCTACACAAGAAGTTTGTCCTAACGATTTTAAATCTTTTGAAATTACACGAGGGTATCTAGAAAATATTTCATTTAAAACAGAGATGTGTTCAGAATCAGAGTTAAACATGGACGACTCTATTAAAGCTACCTGGTCCTTACTAATGGGGCAAAAAGAAAGGCTATTTCCTACACGTACATACATAATTCTTTTATCCTCCGTGAAATTTCTACCAATTAAAATAGGGCAACCAGCCAATTCATCACAAATATATATGACTACACTAAGCTCAACATTGTCAACCTTTATATCCACCCGAGTCCCTTGCGAGACCTCTGAGCACGAATCGGTTTTAAATCCTGTTAATATCACGGGTTTATTTAATTGGAACAATGCTAAGTTTAACTCTTGTGCCAAAGAAGACGTTATTAGAGAACAACTACTACCCATATCAATAAAAGCCTGTTGTTTACATCCATTAATCATAATTTCCTTATAAAATTTATCCTTAGGTGTAGGTTCAACGATTAATTTAACTTCACTGTCCTTTTCAGGTTTGACTTTAGGTTTAGACCTACATGCAAGCTCTAAATGACCAAATCTATTACATGAATTACATTTTATATTATCCTTCTGACTGCAGCTGGTCTTTTTGTGACCAGGTTCACCACAGCGAAAACATGTAATATTTGTACTAGTATTTGAAACAAAACTACGTACTGATGCTCCATTAGAGTTAGAAGAACTATCCGACTTTTTTTCTACATTGCTATAGCGAGTTGAATTTTTCCCTTGCACATTGTTATATTTATGAACGGACTTTTGTTCCGGGTCAACATGTTTTTTTTCATGTAAAAATGAGGCTAAATCATCACAGTATTTAAAATTACCTGCATCTGCTGCAGTGAGTATATTTTTATCGCCAATTGATCCTACAATTATCGAAATAATATCATGATCAGAAAATGACAGCCTCATTTTATCAATTTTTCCTTTTTGTACAAAATAAAATTCATATAATGATTGACCATCCGAAGGTTTTGTTTGGACCAAGTCTTTTAACAAACTGTACATATTACGCTTAATTTGAAATGTATCTAATAACGTATTTCGCCAATCCTTCCATTTCCAGGTAGTCCATCGCGTTTTGTTTTTTTGAAGAGAGTCGTACCATGTTTTAGCGGTATTACGCAATTTTTGCAAGGCTTGATATTGTAGGACACGATCAGACCAACGAAAAGCACGAGCATTGGCTTCTACTACGTTTATCCACATTTCAATATCGTCCACTAATGGGTCAAATTCGGGAATCACTGAAGATAGCATAACATTTTGACTTACTGCCAGAGACGCACGCCTGGTGCGTCTCTTTTTTTTATGCCTGTACCCATCAGAGCTGCTGCTGCTGCTACATGAAGGTGAATCAGAGCTCGATGAAGAGCTCGATGAAGAGCTCTTAACATTTTTCGACGCACTTCTCCCTCTAGTGCGCTTGCGGTTTCGCGGCATCGGGGCGCGTTTTCTTCTCACTTCTGATGTAAAAGGATCACCACAATAAACACCGAGTAAATGCCAATAGTTATTTTAATTATGTATTATAACCACCTTAGAACACGAATATCACAATTCACAATGTTTAAACTTCACTTTAATCACGTATACAGTCACACAATAATTATAACTCAATTCACAAGTAAGATACAAATACGGATACAAACATAGTAACCACTAGGGAGATGTTACTTGTTCCGAACTAACTAATCAACTGCCAGAGCTCGCTTTTTATACACTATCTAAATAACCAGTGTCGTCCCACTATTGACCGGAAACTCACAACGGACCAATGACAGCGCGACACCAGTACTACCAACCTTCTTATTTATTAAATAATCTTTATAATTTAAATAGTCAAATGAAGATCTTTTAAATAGTGCTAAAAACAGTTATAATTTAGTATGATTTTAACCAATAAGACAACTAATAATTAAACCATTAATCAAAATAACGAATTTTATGCGTAGAAATGTAGGACTTCTTCGAGGCGACAACAGTATTCTTTTAATAGATAGTAAGATACTCGTATATACGATATTTAGTTTTTGTGGTGAAAATATATATTATTATTATTATTTGAGGCCTTTGCCTAGCAGTGGTACAGAAAAGGCGACAAATAACTTGACCGCGAAGGTAACAATTATTAATTTATTAACTAAAAAAATAATAGTAATAATAATAATAATTGGAGCTCGACCTTATATTTCAGGACAATTATGTCCTGAAATATAAGGTCGAGCTCCAATTATTATTTTTTTTTTTTCTTTGTTAACCATTTTGATGGAACAAGAACAACCGAATATTTTCTTGGTTAGGAACAAAGCCAGGTATGTTAGAAATAAAACTTAACTCCTTACTAAATCTACTTCTTAGCGTGTCGATGACAATCTAATTTGAGTCGGCCCAAAATTTGGCGACGAGTTTGGCACTTTCAGTAGCCTCCGTCAGCTCCTGTGATGTGCAAGTAACGGGGCTTACTAAATGATAAACATAGACTACCTCCTCGATCTTCTCCATCTTGTGCCTAACCGAATAAAAGCGTAATGTTATATTACCATAAATCATCCTAAAACTTGTAAGCCATCTCCGAGCAAGTCGATCTAAGTTTTCTCACAAAAAAGGGCTCACAAACTCTTAACTTTCCCTAAACCAATTACAGGATCGACAAGTCGGTAGTTCTAGGCAGGGCTTGTTAACGTTACCAAATTCACGATAAAAGTATCGGTAAGTAACGATATTTTCATAATGTTAATTTATTAACGTTATCACTGGTATCGGTAATTTGGTATCGGATCAGTTTATTAATGTTCCCTGGTAACGGTAAAAGTATCGATACTTTTACCGTTACAGTCACTTACCTTCCATTTCGGTTAACCCACATAGGTAATTTTATATACTAAATGAACAGATAAACCGTTTGCGTTCGGTTTTGCGTGGCGACTGAACTCACAGCAAGTGGAAACAGAAAAAAAAGCTATTATGACGACATAAATGCGTCGTAAGAAAGAGATGAAAGAAAAATACCGTTACTTATAGGGTTAATTTGGTATCGGTATCAAGTATCGTTACCTGATAACACTATCATTTAACGGTAAATCATTGATAACGTTAAGTCAAATTACCGGTAAAAGTCCACCCAACTATCGATACCAGACTTAACGTTACCTATGAAATTAACGTTACCTTCGAATGAAGGAGGTAACGATACCTAATTTTTAACGGTATTCAAAGCCCTGGTTCTAGGTTCCTAAACCGATGCCTGTCAAAAGACAACTTCTAAATTGATTGATGTTTAAAACTCGTTATCTCATATTACAACATCGGCCTGGTAATCCTCGAAGGGTTTGGCAGTCGTGTACGTAAGCACCCACATTACGCCAGTTATTTTAATTTTTGTATGTAATATGGGGCGAACCTTTACCACCAACCGGTCACAAATCGACCAACGAGACAGTCGATTAATTATGTAATAGTTTTGTTAAAAGGTTACTTCTATGAAATTTTCATTCACTTAGTTCATTATTAATACGAGTACATGAATGTGTAACGCTCGGCTGAGTTGAATTGAAACAATGACAATTCAAACTGTCTGTTAAAAATGGAGTAGATGCTAGAAAAGTTTATTCAAAAGTAGATGGGATATTTTTGAATGAATTATTATGGTCATGTCATTTTTTAAACTAGGTTGTATTTTTGATTACTCATTTGAAACAGCCGAAACATTCCCAGCGGTGATGTAGTGTCTTATCTGTTCCAGACATAATCTCGAAATATTCATAATATGAAGTCAATCCAGATTAGTGTCTGAGATGGTCTTTTGAAGAAAAAACAGTACAGATTAGAGTATCCAGTTCATTCCAGTCAGTGCAAGCATTAGCCGACATATAACTCAAGGAGCTCAACGTCACGACGAACAATGGCAAAGTCAATGCATATGGGTAGGTTGCATGTAGGTTGCTTATACTTATATTTCTACTAAGATCATTAGTATCCCGTAGCAGTTCACTGTTGAAAATCATACCTACGTTTCGTTATTTAGACCGAATTTCACACGTGAAACTGAACCCAATCGGCACATCTGAACGCAGCTTAAGAGTTGTCAGTGACAACATTCGATACAGGTATTTTGACACTAAGGCTGAGGCTACAGTAGGCAGCGATTTGCGATGCGACTGGAAGAGCGAAATTTTTGAACTGAATTGAATTGATGTACGGTGTAGCCATATACGTGAGCATTCATTTACTTGTTTTAATCGCTCATGTGTCGCAGGTCGCGTCGCGGCCTAATGTAGCCTCAGCCTAAAGGTCCTTAGGCAAGGCTTCATTGGTGAAATCCGCTCTAAACTATTAACAAACTTTCTATAACCAATGTGGAGTAACGGGAAATACACATAATAAGTTCACTGAAACAGTTTTTCAAGTTGCACCTCGCATTATTCCTAATCAGACATGCAAATTCCACTTTGTTTGTTCAGCTGAGGCTTGGCGTTATTTGAGTTTAGAGTTAGTGCACACGGCCACGGACTTTTGTACTAGATGACGTGGCCTCGGCGCAAGGGCAAAAATAAGGAACATGGGTTCGGTTTTTAGTCAGTAGAAGTCTGACACTCCCCTTCGCTCTGCCCAAGAGCGGGGGGGTCATTCGATGATTTTCCACCCACCAAAAAAAAAAAAGGGTTAGTGCACTGTTGACTGCGTCGCCTCGTTCACGACCTAGGTAATTGTGACTTCTTGTGTCACTTCCGACTCTCGCGTACGGCATGTTAAAGGGAATATTTTTAGTGCAACATAATGTTATTATTAGATAAATAGGACTATGGGTACTTAATCACTCGCGTAAATCAGACGTGGACGATGGACTCGCGCACAATCCTTCCGAGGCAATAAATACCTACTCTAGTCTTGAAAGTTGACTCGTTACTTTAAAAAAATAAAATTTATACACCCATAAAATTAAAGTTTTTATTCATAAACGTTGGACTAGGGCCACTTTCGTGGGAGTCGGTGAACCGTTGCAGTGTGAGAAAGAAATGAAGCTAGATGTCCAGTATAGGAATTTGGCATTTTGCGCCTAAGCCGCTTTTATTTTAATAGTGGTAAATCATCAAATGACTCCTCCAGCTCTGGGCATGGCGGTAGGGAGTGTCAGACTTCTACTGACTAAAAACCACCCATGTTCCTTCTTAGCCCTTTGTGGCGAGGCCGCGGTATCTCTTTCGAACACCCCGTAGCCCATCAGCTTTTTAAACAGAAGCATACACAATTTGTTTTCTTCACACTCGTTGTCGCAAAACGTTAACATTTGAGCGTGTAACTTGTGTAAGCGGTATAGTCGTTTTAACAAAAAGGTCTGTGCTTTTCCTGTGATAGAAGTTTTTGTTGTAAAGTTTAACATCATCATGCCATGTGTCATGCTTGGTAAGTGACGTAGTGGTAGTAATGAGGCGTTTTGCAACATAATGCTTTAATTTAATCGTTAGATGTGTCATGCAACGTGCTTAGGTTTCATCCCTCTTCATAACCTTTATGTCCATACCAAGATAGATGACATTGTAAATAGTATTGCTTCATCACCATCATCATTATTTCAGCCAAAAGACGTCCACTACTGGACATAGGCCTCGCCCGGTATCGCCACATTGACCTGTCCCGTGCGTCTCGCATCTAGCGGGTCCCCGCAACCTTCACCAGGTCATTGGTCCACCTAGTGGGAGGCCTTCTACGCAACGTCTTTCGGTTCGCGGTCGCCACTCCAGAACCTTCCGGCCCCATCGGCCAACCGTTCTGTGAGCAATGTGCCCTGCCCGCTGCCACTTAAGTTTGGCCAATCTTCGAGCTATTTCGGTAAATTTGGTTCTCTTGCAGATGTTTTCATGTCTGATGCGATCAGAAATGAAAACATTATCTATTGCATACTAAACCCTAATATTCGGATTGAGACATTTTACTGTGAAAAACTGAATAAGTAAAATCTCGTTAAGTAACTGCCGAGAAAATCTTGAAAGTAAGTCGCAAAAATATACTTAATACCTTTATGAATGAAAAAACCTGTTTTAGCGACGGTAAAGAAAACAGCTTTTGAATTTTTCCTTAAGTGCTCTGCATTTTTAAACTGAAAGATTTTTACGTCATTCTTACCTTTTAAACATAACAAAGAGGAAGAATATCTTAAGAAATGAAATTACAGAATCTGCTTGAAATTATTCTTGTGTTATTTATTAAAACTTAATGTAGGTACAATAATGGGACCTTTAAAGGCAAACCCTAGACTTATGGGATATAAAAAACACTTTGTATTTATATGAATCATATTTAAACTTTATCAGTGAAGTTCTTATTGCCAATGATATATAATATTTGACTGGTAGAGAATGCCTTGTGGCATTAAGTCCGCCTATGTACCACTCTTGTGCATGAAGTTTAAATAAATAAATATTTTATGAAATTAGATGTAAGTGCTATGTAATAGGGGGCGAGCCTATTGTTATCAACAGGGCACAAATCCTAACTCTGAGGCTACTACTGAGAATTTTATCACGAAAAACCCTTTGTCCGACCCGGGAATCAAACAAAGAAGACGAACACTAGACCAATGAAGCAGTTTTTAAATTGTGTCATATTTAACTTGACCATTTATAATTTAAACAAACACCGTGGTAACGTATCAGTAAAAGATTTATAGGTCAACAAAGCTAAAATTATCTTTGCTTTAACATCGGTGAGGAAACCTTGGTCAAATAGATTCTGGTGAGATTCCATGGAGCGTAAGAAACAGGTCAAGTGAGAAAATAATCTGATGACATGGAGCTTCGCTAGTGGGCTATGTACTTACAAAGGCTATTAGACTGGCTTTGTATCTGTGCGATGCATCATTAACACTTTGATAAAATATTGCCTGTGTTTTATTAATAATTATTACATTTATTACACGAGAAGCTTGTGGATAAATAATAACAGCAGCTCGGGTCAATCTTCAGGTTAAGCCAGGAGGTCGATCTCAATCCCTGGATGGGTGGCATCCCCATTACATATATAATTTTCTCTGCATGTGACTCGAAAAGCACGCTAATCCGTTGGTCCCAACTGTCATTTGAAGACTTTTGGCAGTCGTTGCAGGTGCTCAGGCTTGAAAGTCTAACAACCAGTCTTAGGAAAAGAAAAAAGATACCATTAACACTTGAATTCAGGTTAGTCACATTCCTCAAGAAATCAGCAATGAGAAAAGAATCCATTATTCTTCAGTACGAATATTCCGGAATTCGGAAGGAACCAATCGAGCAATATTGCCCCATATCAATCCCTAATATTGCGTATTAAACCTCTTACATAATAATATTGCCAGATGAGCAGTATTTACGAATCGACATTCCTGATTGGATTTCTATAGAAGTTGGGTTGGTAATTCGTAGTTCCGTTCCGGTATTCGTTTTTGGGGTTACATAATCAGGAAATATTTTTATTGGTTAGAGTGGCCCCAAACGGGATTATCAGTACAAATAATTAAATCTATACAAATAAAGTGTCTGTTTGTAATTGTAACATGATAGTTTTTTATTGAATGCAAATGAAAGTATAATACGGAGTTTAGAACAAAAAAACATTTGTTTTTAAGTTTCTGTCTGTTTGTTTCAGCTTATCTCCGAAACAGCTTGAACAATTTTTACTGGGAAAAGCTGATACTATGAGAAGTAGGTAACACATGCTACTTTTTTTTTAGAAAAAATATTAGTTCTGTGCAAAAAACTTAAACCCTGAAATAAATTGTTATCAAAGTCCGATTTAAAAAGTAGGTATTATAATAATCATTATAATTTCACGCGGATGAAAGTCTATGGGCCTATGGTCATGGTGGTATGGTGGTGGTGTGGTTATGGTGGCTATGGTGGTGGTGGTATGGTCTATGGTGGTATGGGTATGGGGCTAGTTGATAAATATGTTTAGTGTAAAACGTATATTTATTGTGTCGTGGTAAGTGGAACCGTTAATGGCATAGTGCCTTTAATTGTCACTTGAGAGTAGTTATTCCGAAGTGTTAGTCAAGTGATTGTAACATCGAAATCGCTCTCAAGTGCAATCAAACTTGTCACACACAGGGCAAGTTCGATTGGACTTGACCCAGTTATGCATAATTGATCATTCTGTTCTACACTATAATATAACTGCGAATAGGAAATATATTTCAGTGTTTTTACATAAATCCAGATAAATAACTTGTTTTAGTCTACAATTCTGTAATACCACCACCAATCATTTTATGTTTTACCATAGAATAAATAGAGAGTTATCTACTTAAATAATCACAGCCGCTCGGATCAATCTTCATCGTTACAGGAGCAGAGTTGCCCGTAACTCCGGCAACCAGTCTTGGAATTCCCTGCCTACGTCGGTTTTCCCGAGTTCATATTAAACCCCAATCTATTTAAATCGAGAGTAAATAGGCTTTTTCTGGGTAAGCACGTTTCATCGTCAACCTCATCTCTGCCCTTAGGGCTAGATTAAGGTCAAGAGTAAACCCATGTCAAATAATAAAAAAAAAGTTAAGAGTTATCGTATAATCCAGTACCAACTGGATCATTTCAGTCAGACAGGTAGTCGCTCCATATAAAAAAATACCGGTATTCAGTCTGCTGTTTTCCGAAAAGGCGCATCAGATGATGACCATATAGAATAGAGAGATAATATAGAAAATAAAATGCTAGTTCAAATACGAGTGGTATCCCCAGAGGTTTCCGAAACAGTTTGCGCCGCGTTCGCCGCTTCGCAGCGACAAATGCTCGAACGTTTTTACACCATCCAGGGAGCTGCATATTTTACAACGGGTCAAGAGTCTTAAAGCACTTTTCCGGTAGATAAAACACAAACCAAACGTATCCATTGTAAAAACTATAGAATAAAGTCAAACTAATGGAAAGGATCCGTTGTTTAATCAAAGGGTTTTAAGCTTTTCCAATTAAGTAAGCAATTTACTAGGACAGGTTCGGTTTAGTGACGAGAAAATGAGTTTGAGGCTGGATTTTAAATTAAATTAATGGTTGGCGTAGGTGGTTTCGTGGGCGTTTCAAATGTCAGCTATTAACGGCGATTTAGGGAAATTTTATCAACTTGTAGGGTTTTTCCATTAGGAATTTTTCAGCTACAGTCTTTTTTTTTTTTTTTTTGGTGGGTGGAAAATCATCGAATAACCCTCCCCGCTTTTGGGCAGAGCGAAGGGGAGTGTCAGACTTCTACTGACTAAAAACCAAACCCATGTTCCTTCTTCGCCCTTGTGTCGGAGCCGCGTTAACCTTTCGATAATCCACAGCCCCGACAGGAGCTACAGAGTCTAGAGTCGTGTCTGGCTGATGGTATTAGGCTCGCCCTCTAACATGGGACTTAAACGAAGTACTAAGGTGAAGTGGGTGAACTAAACTGTGCTATTAGCTACATCTCTGCCTAACCCTTCGAGGATCACATGCGTGATGGTATGTAATGTACCAACTCGCGGAGGAAATAAAAAGAGTACCTATCTAGGTATGTAATGATAGTAGCAAACTGTGTAGTTTGTAGTTTCTGTCTGTGCCAATGGAAAAAAGGTGAGTTTATGTATGGATTCGACCATTTTTCGCAACTGTTTTTTTTTGTATGTTTATTTTACGTAGGTATACATATTAAATCATTAACTAAGAAAATATCGCATCCATTTAAAAATGTACTACTTATTTAATAATTAGCTCAATGAGTATTCGGTATCAAGAAGAGATAAGTCTTGTACCACAATAGCTTAGTTTTATCATAGTTGATAAATACGAGAATGAATAGAAGTACTAAGAAACAAGTGAATCCAAAGTATCTCTCTATTGAATCAAGGAAACCTCGCGCTCCTCATAAAACACGAACTGGAAAGCATCTAAAAATTTCTATCTTTTCTTCCCTGATCTAATTTTTACGCCAAGACAGATGTTCTACGTGCTGCAAGACGACGTTTAACAAACGAAGTCGATTTTCTGAAATAAGTTTCCCAAGTCAGGACAATCGTGTTTCGTGAAATCGTGATAAACCTCCGGGTTGGGAAAGCGGGCCATTCTTTTGGCCGGGCCATTGGGCCGCGCCGGGCCACAGCTCCACAATGCGATCGCCGAGTGGCTACTTTGATTGCATTGCGGCCGATATCGAGCCCTGAATTTTTATTGAAATTGTTGTGGAGAAATGCGGGTTTTGGTCTGAATCCTGGCTGCTTTATTTTGGTGAATCGTCTACTGGCCGTGATTGATTTTATTGGATTGTACGATTCAGTAAGTTCAGTGTGTTTAAAATGTGGAGTCTGTTCACTTTATTCAGCTGGTGGTTTGGCAAAATTACTCGTTTAAATTCAATTGGTTTGTAGTAACCAAAACCATTCAAGATTTAAGAATTAGCGTTGATTGGCAATCATTCAACGTGACATGCTGTCAGTCTTCTATAGGCACGTCTCCGGAATTCCGGATGACAGCAATGCGGAGAAATATTTTGACAGCTGTGTTCTATTGTCGTCGTTGTAGGTATATATTTGGTAACATTATTTTAGTCTTCATTATTATTTGTAGTCTGTAAAACATTTACGTTTAATTAAAGTTTATAGGTAAAGGTTTTAAAATCAATTTAGAAACCAACAAAAATGATCGCAAAAGTCTTTTTATATCTAGGTAACATTCCATAATCCATTGCATAAACACATAAAGCAATCTCCAATACCATGCACATCTGATTCAGATAGCGTATTGACTCACTGTAATGGTATTCAGTACAAACACAGGCTGTTGGTTCTATACGTAAACACATCTACATAATGTACTGTCTACAAACATTGTACGTACCTAGTTAATTATGGGCTCTGATTGTCTGTCTGCGTTGATAGACTGTGATGTTGTTTTAGTACCTATTCAATCTCGAACGTAGGTACGGACGAACGAGGTGTTAAGTATACAGATAGCTTACTTGCATTTAATTTTAAGATTATACAGATACATTTAGAGACTGATCTCAAACGATACATCATTTGACGTTAGTCGCTTAATGTCAAACGCTTTATACAACAAAATCCTTACCTTTACTTTTCTTTTTTTTAAAACGTTGCCCCGCACTCGGAATTTCTCCTATATCGTGGGTGCGTTAACAAACATTTAAGCTCACTTACACAAACACCAAGCAGTCGAGTCACTTAGCCACTGCGCCAACCTCAATATTGTCAGTGTTCTAGAATTTTAAAGATGGCTGCGTGTATACCAAATAGCTTGTTCGATTGTACATAGAATACGACACTTCTCGTTATTTCGGAGTTCAGTTTGATGGGAAACGATAAGACGGGCATTGATGCGACTTAGCGTAATGAGAAATTTGTATTGCTAGTCTATTCTTGCTTTTATGGCTTTGAAATACGGCCTGTTATTATATTTTAAATATCGCGCTGCGATCCACCTCAAAATCGTACGGTTTTGTGACTCGGGAAGAGTTGAGATTGCTTTAAGAAATCCAAGTTTAATGACAATGAAATATACACAAACTTTCCTGAATATATTCTATAAGTTATAGTCTTAACGTACGTATTGAATTTTAACAGTCATTTAAATGGATACGTAAAGCGACTTTCATTATGTATAATTATTATAGATAGTTTGCTTCTATATCAGAGCTTCACGACCTGATTTATTTTGCAAATAAAATGAATCTACAATCAACAAACCTTTAATCAAACGGGGCTTGTTAGTCAATACTCTTTCAGAAGGCTCAATGCAGTTAACATTCAAATACATCAAAGGCAGTATCTGTGTAAAATACTTTTATTAAACTGCTTTAGGGTAGACTGGACCCTAAAATAGTTGGTATTAAAAATAACAGTACTAACAGTGAAGAATAACTGTAAATACTTAGTCGGTAACTTATGTTTATGTCATTGACTTTTTTCCAGCTTTTCTTCAAAATTACTCACGCAAAGTTAAAATGAAATGGGTCAGGGCTTTCTCAACCAAATGAAAAACGAAATGAATAATAAACTCTTCTTCAAGTCGGTTAAAAATGCTAGGGGCATGACAATGAGACGTTCTTCTTCTTTTCATAATGATGACCTGCACAGCTCTAACATTCACTTCAACTAAATCCTGAAAGGTGCAAGAGATTGTGTAGGATGAGTAGGACAGGACAGGTGGCTTATATCCTGCAAAGAAACTTTACACGATGATGAGATGTTGATTCGATTGCGCTACTTCAGACTGATATAATTGAATTGAATAGCTTACGAAAAACATCTTTCTGCTTTTCAGGAAGAAAAAAACAGATTACTCAAATCCACCGCCTTCCTGTTATTCCCAAATCGTCACGAAAACAGAATTAATCATTCTTGTTTTCCTTCAATTAAGTATTTTCAGAGTTGTAATCTTGTTAAATAAACTTTGTCGTACTGTAGTTAATCATTCTGTTATTTATTAGAGTTACTTTGTAATCAGGATTTATTACGGATGGGTGACCTTAAGATTCGTTTCGGCTGGTAACTGGAGCCTGTGTCTAAAACTAAAAGTTCGGGATTAACTGTGCTATTCGTGGCTAAGTCCCGGTTACAAATGACTTATTAATTGAAAAGTATTAAGGACTAACACGTGAAGTGTCTTCGCTTAATCGAAATAAGCCCATTTTTAGAAAAACATAGTGGAGAGCATAACGGTCTAATATGTTAAGAAAAAACATTGGGAAAAATGAAATATCATTAGGAAATATCGTCGTAAGTTTTCAACTTTTAAATTTTAGGAATAACAGTTACCTAATGTGTCGTAAGTTAAAATTTTTAAGAAGGTTTCGTCTGAATCAAAATGTGTTAAAAATACCAGTTGTCCGCTATATTTTAGTTATCGTTTCTATGAACAAGCTAAAGTTATTCCCAATTTTATTTCTTATAATAATATCTTGACAGTGCTCGTAATATTTATAGGCGATACTTTCAGAAACACATACATTTCATGTTTTACAACTTTTACGACAAAGATAGACATTCATATCTAGGTTCCCTGAAAGTTCTAAGGGTGTAAATTGTAACAGACGCCGCTCGTGAATTTTCAAAGTCTCCTGGGTTGCCGATATCGTAAAAGAAGCCTACATTTTATAGCTGCCGTCTTGACAGTTTTCAGAACATAAAACGGCTACTTGTTCTAAAATGTCTTTACTTTTTAACGATCAAATATCATCATAAAAAAATAGAACTGGCTGACAAAGATAAACACTTTTGATCTAGTGTCCTTATCATGTAATACGGCTAACGGGACCTTAAGTTACTAGATAGATATCAAAATCTTGCCGATGCCAAATAAATATTATGTTTCGTTCTTCTCACGTATACTTTGTCGCTATGGGCCGGATGTAACGATTTAAAACATTTAGGCTGCCCATTACAACCTTTCCTACAAAACCATAACACTCCCTTTTTTTTTTTGGTGGGTGGAAGATCATCGAATAACCCCCCCCGCTCTTCCCCCGCTCTTGGGCAGAGCGAAGGGGAGTGTCAGACTTCTACTGACTAAAAACCAAACCCATGTTCCTTCTTCGCCCTTGTGTCGGAGCCGCGTTAACCTTTCGACAAACCACAGCCCCGACGGGACCATAACACTCCCTTTGAATACGAATAGACGAATATGTTTGCACGAGCTCTCTCCATATGTACGTCATTGACGTCACAAAACGCAACCTGGTGACACACAGTCATCTTTGTAACGGCTGTGCACCTTATTGTTTGAAGGCCAAGGTCCAAGTTTAATACTGCTAATGGACAACCCTACCTTGTCGGCGTACTGTGGGTTCTCACTGATTTGTCATGCTTGGAAGCGTTTGTGAGAAATAAGGCTATGGCATTTTTAATCGACTTCCAAATAGGAGGAGGTTCTCTATTTGTGGGTATGTTTTTTTTTTTGACGATGATCTTAAATGCCTCGTTGGTTTAGTGTCAGTTGACACTGACTGGTGACTATCAGAAAATTTTCCAATTGTTTTATTAAAATATATTTTATTTTTTGACTAGAATTACGTATCATCAGTCACTTTACAGGTACACCCCTGTTGTCAATAACATCGCATTGTTAAATCGAATAGTTTAAAAAGAGTCAACATGGAGTTTCTTTCCGGTTCTTCTCAATAGAAAACGACGAAACCCTAACCGTGCACTTTTTTCGACATTTAGAAGTGCCTTAATAAAATATTTTGGTTTTGATACCCGTTGATGCAAAATCTGTTTACTCAGAATACACTCTGATCAAATCCCGCTATTGCATCATGACACCTTTCGAATTGTCGCCGTGTAAATCCACCTTAAAGATTTACGCCCGTGAATAATTTAATCAGTAGGACAGCTTTTAAGTCGCAAATCCTCTTAAATTACTTTCTAGACGCGATAAAGTCCGAAAATACGTTTATTTATGCACAAACCAGCCGAATTGTTGGCGGATTCAGTTGCTAAAGGCTTTTGGAACAAAAAGACTCACTGAACGGATTTGGCGGCTGATTGGAACGGTCTTAAAATACTGCTGAATAAAAGAAATACAATTGAATTGGTATCATCTGAGAAGGTAATGAGCTATCTTGCAGTATTTTTTTGATGAATTTTCTTGGCCAAATGGTTATTAGGGACTGTGTGTATTATTTTATTCTTAGATTTTCTTTTTTATGTTAGTAAATCATATTTATTTACTAAATAAATTTGTAAATTGGTTTGGTTGAAACTATGTAGATGGGGCCAGTGTTTCATATATGACTACTGTTGGAAGAAACAGTTAAAGCTAACTCAAAGGTTACCGTCTGTTTTAAAGACATTGGTCTAGTCATAATATGTATGAGGACCGAAAACAATGCAGATTAGTATCTGAGATGGTCTTTTGAAGAAAGAACCACACACATTTAAGAGTTCAATCATTTTGTAGGTAAGTGATTGTGTAGTTTGACTCATAACCCATGGAGCTCAAGTGTTCATTAAATTACGACACTGTCGCCCGAATACTCGAACGTCACTCAATTTTAAGTAGCCCTCAAAACTCGTGCTATCTCTGTCACTCTGCGTTAAAGTAACAAAGACAGCACGAGATTTAAGTGCAACTTAAAATTGAGTGACGTTCGAGTATTCGGGCATAAGTGTTTTAATTTTACGACACTGTTACTTATTAAATTAATAATCTCTGAACTATGAATTATGCTAAAACCATTTCGGTTCTCCCAACACTATCAGTTTTCCCATCAAACATCTAGAATTTGAAAGGTTGAATGCAGTTTCCCTTTTCCTTGCATATTAATCTGTTTAATTTAGACATAATTATCGTGTAAGGGTAATTTTATAGCGAGTCCTATTTAAGTCTCGATCCAACGAAGAGGGTGAGATTAATCGACATATTTGCGGCAACGCCCTCTAAAACAGGGGTAAGACATATTTTCACTGAAAATTAGTACCGGTACTAAATTGTACCTTACCTCCGTGTAATATGTGATTACTTGGTATGCGGTATTTCGGGTGTGATTCATGATGTTATAAAGTCTTAACCTTTGAAGGGATGGCGTGTGGTGTCTGTTTCGCACGTTTAGATCTTCTAAAATGGCGGTTGGCGTGTAATTGGAGAAGCTTAGGCCCATAGCACACGGGGTATTGTAAACGCGCCGACGACGCGCGTTCAGGAAACGTGCGTCGTCGGCGATCTAGAATGCCAATTTCTGCGTTTTTTATAAATTCAAACGCACGGAAAACACGATACAAACGCGAGTATGAAGCGCGTTCGAAACTCGTTTGAAGCGTGTATAATTGGTCGGTCTGGGAACGCTGTATCTGCGCGTTTACGCGCCGACGACGCGCGTTTTACGATTGCCCCGTGTGCTTAGGTTAGAAGGTTGCGTTCAAATCTCGTTTGAAACGCGTATACAAAAACCGTAGCGCCTTAGAAAATACGCTGTGTGCTAGGGGCCTTGTGTATGTTAAGCTGGAAACTATAGCTCTATGCATCACATCAGATGATGTTGGACTTCAGGGATTGGTCGGTCTGGGAACGCTGTATCTGCGCGTTTACGCGCCGACGACGCGCGTTTTACGATTGCCCCGTGTGCTTAGGTTAGAAGGTTGCGTTCAAATCTCGTTTGAAACGCGTATACAAAAACCGTAGCGCCTTAGAAAATACGCTGTGTGCTAGGGGCCTTGTGTATGTTAAGCTGGAAACTATAGCTCTATGCATCACATCAGATGATGTTGGACTTCAGGGATTGGTCGGTCTGGGAACGCTGTATCTGCGCGTTTACGCGCCGACGACGCGCGTTTTACGATTGCCCCGTGTGCTTAGGTTAGAAGGTTGCGTTCAAATCTCGTTTGAAACGCGTATACAAAAACCGTAGCGCCTTAGAAAATACGCTGTGTGCTAGGGGCCTTGTGTATGTTAAGCTGGAAACTATAGCTCTATGCATCACATCAGATGATGTTGGACTTCAGGGATTGGTCGGTCTGGGAACGCTGTATCTGCGCGTTTACGCGCCGACGACGCGCGTTTTACGATTGCCCCGTGTGCTTAGGTTAGAAGGTTGCGTTCAAATCTCGTTTGAAACGCGTATACAAAAACCGTAGCGCCTTAGAAAATACGCTGTGTGCTAGGGGCCTTGTGTATGTTAAGCTGGAAACTATAGCTCTATGCATCACATCAGATGATGTTGGACTTCAGGGATTGTGATTGTGTGTTTGTTTAGATATTATGGACTGGTGGTATGTTGATACCAGTCAGATTCAAATGGCCATACAAAGGATGATGCAGTGTGTGACTCACACGTCCCTTACGGTCGTCCAAGACATTTAATGAAGTTTTTTGTATGTGTGTAAAGTTAAAAATATTAATAGACGTATTTTGATCAGTGGTTTACATTGACTTTAGATCGAAACAACTAAAGTCTCAGGGAGAGGCCCAGCAGTGGAATAATGCAAGCTAACAGTATCAGTATATTTTGACGTTATATTTGAAGAAACCTTTATACCAACGTCTTTTCAGAGTTCACCTTCACATATATTTCTTAGTGTATTTACATTTCTAACGCCAAGACCACCTGCCTCTTTCTAAACTAAAATGTATTATTCTAATGCAATTGTACGAAAAACGAAACAAAACACGAAGTCAATAAATGATATATTATTGACGAACGTGCAGACGATACTAGCATACGAAGTCAATATGAACTCTAAGGTCGAACCGATGGTAAGAGTCAAAGGTGCAGATCGCGTGTACAGCCCAAGGTCACGGCATTCATGTGTTATCGTTATCGCAACCCTATCAACAAATCAGTCTCGATTCTCTACAAATACCCACTTAACAGTTAATTACAGGGTTTTTTTGTTATTTTCGAACTCGAAAAGTTCTCGTATTTTGTTACGGTCACGCAAGCTTAGTTTATGGTTTCCGATTTATAATTATAGCTGTAATAATCTAGGTCGTTAGGAAATATTAACCTAATTAACGTACTTAGTAAAATTGATTTTATTAGTACTTAACACTACAGTACACGCGCCCCTTTTTTTTACTTGAGTACACGCGTGGCCTACTATGGTAGGCCATTTTAAAATATCAATAACATTTGTATATTCCTAATTATCTGAATAAAACAACAAATGAAATTAAAAGGTGTTTATTTAACTTAGTCTTAGAACCTTATTTTTTACAAAAATCATTAAGAAAGTATTAATAATCAACAATTTAGTAAATATATAAGAAAAATTAACAAAAATGGCACTTCTGAGATCAACGTAACTTTTTTTTAACTTAAAACTAAACTGTATTTATATTTTCTTTGTTTTCATAGCATTCAGGACACACTACTGCTTGGTGATCGGGACAAATCCATTTATTGCAAATTTTAATATATTACATACATTATTACATCAAAAGTTACATACCTCAATTTGGTACACCAATACACGCGCGGACTACTTTAGTAGGCCCACGGTTTTGGCGCCAAATTGCTTGCGCGTGCGTCGCGTACGGGGTCGCGAGGGGTACCGAGGTTGTGACAAATATACCAGACGAGGCTTACCTGGAATCACTAGTTTCTAGCGCGCTATACTAAAAAGTTATTGGAAAAAGAGTTACCCTGGTCTACTATAGTAGGCCGCGCGTGTACTGTAGTGTTAAACTAATACGACAACTATGAACTGGTTAATTAACCTTTTACCCTTCAGGGACAGAAATGTTAAATTGTATGGTTCTCAACTACTGTTTTTGATTCGTCTACCATTACCAGTGATCGGAATAGGCTGATTATAATATTTGCATACACTTCGGAGGAGAACAGAGACAGAAGTGGAGTCTTTACGAATATATATTTTTTCACGTGGTTCGGGAAAAATCTTCAATAGGTTGAAAATAAGCTTTATTTAAGTACGCACTTAATCTTTCTGAAGAACATCACCTATTAGGTCACTTGTTTCAGAGTGTCCCCTTCCAACATTTCCATTCACTTTTGCCTTGTAATTTATACTTTTTGTTCGTCATTTTTTAAATATTATATTGTTTTACGAAGCCATTGATTGGTTTCGTAACTGACTGTTTGATTTATTCAGCTCCGAACATTTTAAATGTTACTGAAACTACCTATACCAACTACATTTGCAATAGGGTGGTTGACAAAAAAAAACTATTATTCCGGCAGTTAGATTTCCAAAAAATATTGGACACGTATTTTTTCTTTTTTCACGTAAACAATAAATGAAGACGATACAGTCCTTCGAACACACACGTCACAGTTTGGTACATTTTTTACTAGAAAGTGACGTCACCAGCGATCTGTCTCACGATCTTTGACACGTTTTAGTCAGTCAACTACCCTATTGAGTAATCAGTAGCACACGTCTGTGCATTCGACACAATCCGGAACACAAGTAAAGCAAAGAGCACGTGGCACGTAATTTGTGCACACAAAGGTGCTTGCTTGCTGGTATTTGCGAGTACCAATATAGCAAGAATGTGTTTGCAACGGTGCAATGCTGTTTTATTACGTTTGTTGCAGGTAATTGCTGATACTTACGGAACGTGTATAAATAGAAAGAACAAAAATATATTCATTTACCGTTAGAAAAATTCCTTAAAATATCATCATCATTTCAGCCACAAGCCGTCCACTGCTGGACATTGGCCTCGTCATATTGACCGAAGAAGACCGAATAGAAGTCATATAACTTAAACAAACAGCGAGCTGCGGGTCTATTGGGGTACCTATACATCAACTTAACTATCAGCTGTTACAGGTGTAATGTGATATTATATACTGGGTAGAACAGACACTAACGCACAAACTGCTAATACTATAATATTCAGAACATCATTCTAAACTGAATAACGAACATATAAATTTTTCACAATATCACAATGTATAAACAGCAGATTTTTTCTCAAATAAATGTCTATAATATAGACATTTATTTGAGATGATGATGATGATGAGACATCTATATAGAGTCTATATAGATGTCTCATCATCATCATCATCCACAGCCCATTTCAACCACTGCAGGGTTCGTTTCTGTGCCAGTCTCATTCAGGTTTTCCCTCGATGGCAACTATATCGTTTGCCCATCTTGCCGCCAAAAGTCTACGTATCCTTAATAGAAATTGGGATAAAACGCTGACTGCATATCAATGATAACACATTCACCTTGAGCTAGCCTATAGTACCCAGTACCCAAGTATAGAGTTTTAGTCGAATATTAAATCAAAGTTAGAACTGACGACGTTCGGCTTGTTATACAAAAAAAAACTTTTTTGCAAAAAAAAAAACAACCGACTTCAAAAACACCAAAAAATGAAAAATAAAATTCATAAGAAAAATCTGCTTCTGAAGTCGGTGACATTTGTTTGTTTGATTTTGTTTTTTTGCCACCGACTTCAGAAGCAGATTTTTCTTCTGAATTTTATTTTTCACTTTTTGGTGTTTTTGAAGAGTTCCATTGTATTTTCTCCGAAGATCAGCATCAGATTTTCACCAAATTTAACCTCCAGGAGTACCTCAGGAGTATACACTTTAAAATAAAAAAAGAATTTTGAGAATCGACAAATGGGGGAGAAATCAGGTATAATACATTAAAAAAAATACAAACACACGAACATTATAACCTCCTCCTTTTTTGAAGTCGGTTAAAAAACGTTTTACTTTCACCAATATGTTACTGAAGAAAATTGAATTATCATCGTCAACAATCTCGAAATAAATGGAAAAATAATTGAGTATGATAAGCTAATATACTCAAATTGTTTCAACAAAGATTCAAGAGCGTTGACATTACTTTATGTAATCAAGTTTTTGGGCATAATGAAAACAAAGAAAGGCACTTATATTAAGTAAAGCTTTGAGTGGAACTTATTGTTCTCATTGTGTGTAGAGTAGATGAACTTTTAGAAGTAGTTTGTCACTATATTATAATAAGTTAGTTTATGAGAAGATTATGACGCCTATTAATTATGCAAATCTTTGACTTTTAAGCTCAATTTAAAGATGGAATTAATGACTTAAGTTTAAAGCATATTATTATGCGCACGGTTTTGCGTATGTTGTTGAGTTTCGAAACAATTCTATGCAAAATACCGATAGAAAATCTGAGGTTGGATACTCGGATTTATAGCTCAGGTCTTAACTCTGGCAATGAAGTTAACCATTGCCTGGGATAGGACCTATAATATGCTAAAGTTTTAACGTGTGTGAAAATGTGACAGGTGGGCAGAGGTACCTACCTACTATTACATTTATTAACGACTAGCACTTTGCCCACGGCTTCGCCCGCGTAGATGTCGGTTCAACTACAAAAGTGACGATTTTCCATACAAACTTTCATCCCCCTTTTCACCCCCTTAAAGGTTAAATTTCCAAAAACGCCTTCTTAGTGCTCCCCTGCATTATAATAGGAAGCCGTGTGCAAAATTTCACATTTCTAAACACAAGTAATAAGATTTTCCTTACAAACTTTCATCCCCCTTTTCACCCCCTTATAGGTTAAATTTCCAAAAACCTCTTCTTAGTGCTCCCCTACATTATAATAGGAAGCCATGTGCAAAATTTCACATTCCTAAACACAAGTACTTAATAAGATTTTCCATACAAACTTTCATCCCCCTTTTCACCCCCTTATAGGTTAAATTTCCAAAAACCCCTTCTTAGTGCTCCCCTACATTATAATAGGAAGCCGTGTGCAAAATTTCACATTCCTAAACACAAGTACTTAATAAGATTTTCCATACAAACTTTCATCCCCCTTTTCACCCCCTTGAAGGTTAAATTTCCAAAAACCCCTTCTTAGTGCTCCCCTACATTATAATAGGAAGCCGTGTGCAAAATTTCACATTCCTAAACAAGTAATAAGATTTTCCATACAAACTTTCATCCCCCTTTTCAACCCCTTAAAGGTTAAATTTCCAAAAACCCCTTCTTAGTGCTGCCCTACATTATAATAGGAAGCCGTGTGCAAAATTTCACATTCCTAAACACAAGTAATATGATTTTCCATACAAACTTTCATCCCCCTTTTCACCCCCTTAAAGGTTAAATTTCCAAAAACCCCTTCTTAGTGCTCCCCTACATTATAATAGGAAGCCATGTGCAAAATTCCACATTCCTAGCCCCAGTAGTTTCGGCTGTACGTTGATATGTCACCCAGTCAGTTCTCCTTTTATATATATAGACTAGCTTTTGCCCGCGACTTCGTTCGCGTGGAATAGTGACTTCCGGCAGATTTTTGGTTTATCTCGAGAATAAAAAAAAAGAAACTATCCTATGTTCTTTCTCAAGTTCCAAACTATGTCTGTACCAAATTTCACACAAATCGGTTCAGTAGTTTAGGCGTGAAGCAAAGACAGACAGACAGACAGACAGAGTTACTTTCGCATTTATAATATTAGTTAGGATTAATCTTTAGATGTGATATGAGTGGTACTGATAGGTATTCTTTATATCTACACTAGCAGTTGCCCGCGACTTCGTTCGCGTAGAAATTTTGACTCTCTTGTCTGGACTGGCTGTGGATGGTACTATGTCAAATCGAATGTCAAATGCCAATCGAAGCGATTATATTCCCTTAAACCAGCCCTGTCGTAAAATCTATTCCTACCTGAAATGTCTTAACTATATTCTATCTCTCTGCCAATTTTTGAGGTACAAAAAGCCAAGGATTTCATATGGACTTACGGGAGCCCTTAGTCCAGGTCTTCCTTACAAATTTCTTAGCTTAGATCTCCTACTCCTAAACTCTAGACTTGTTAAATTTCAGGTTGTTAGTACAAAAAAAAACAGTACATTTTTACAAACATGTGAAAGCCCTCAGACCTCATAATCTGGCCATGTTGCTAAACCCGCTAAGTCTGTTCTTAGTCAACGTCTACTAACTATAAAGTACCTTCCTGCCAAAATTGTAGCACAAAAAAGGAAGGACTGTCATACAAACTCGCGTGAGCCCTTAGACCTCCCTAGTCCGGCCCTGTCGCAAAATCGGTTCTTAGCAAACTTCTACTCACCTACTACGTCCCTGCCAAAATTCAAGTTAGTAGCACACAAAATGATGGACTTTTAAACAAACTTGCGAGCGCCCTTAAACCTCTCTAATCCGGCCCTGCCACAAAACCTGTACTTAGCAGAGTTCTACTAACTATAAACTACGTGCCTGCCAAAAATCAAGTTTGTAGCACAAAAAATTAAGGATTTTCTTACGAACTTGCAAGAACCCTTAGACCTCCCTAATCCGGCCCTGTCACAAAATCTGTTCTTACCAGACGTCCTACTAACTATCAACTACGTCCGTCTCAAAAATCAAGTTTGTAGCTCAAAAAATGAAGGACTTTCATACAAACTGGCGAGAGCCCTTAGACCTCCCTAATCCGGCCCTGTCTCAAAATCGGTTCTAAGCAGACGTCTACTAACTTTAAACTACGTCTCTGTCAAGAATCAAGATTGTAGCACAAAAAATGAAGGACTTTCATACAAACTTACGAGGGCCCTTAGACCACCCTAATCCGGCCCTGTCGCAAAACTAATTTATAGCGGATGCCTACTGACTATAAACTACGTCTCTGCCAAAACCCAAGATTATAGCACGAAAAATTAAGGACTTTCATACAAACTTGTGAGGGCCCTTAGACCACCCTAATCCGGCCCTGTCGCAAAATTAATTCATAGCAGACGCCCACTGACTATAAACTACGCCTCTGCCAAAAATCTAGATTGTAGCACAAAAAATGAAGGAGTTTCATACAAACTTGCGAGGGCCCTTTGACCACCCTAATCCGGCCCTGTCGCAAAATCCGTTCTTAGCGGACGTCTACTAACCATAAACTACCTCCCTGCCAAAAATCATCTTTGTACGTCCAGCGGTTTTCGAGATTTCGTGATGAGTGGTCAGTGAGTGGACTTCTCTTTTATATATATAGAATAGATAAGATATACATTCCACAGACGAGTTGAAGATAAACAATCATGGACATCATGGAACGATTCGGGATGAGGTTTTCCGGCAGAATTTTATTTTATTGCGCTTGTGCACCAGATGCTAGCTTGCTGAAGTCAGTGCCAATAAAATTCGCAATAATACCACAGTTACAGTAAAAGTGCACTTTATCCTTTCCACAGCGGGCCATTAAATATGAGGTAGAAATTCGTTGGCATTACAGATTAAAATAAAATTGTCTTCAGAATAAATGTGATTTTCTTTTCAGTCTTCTCAGCACATTGTGGTGGAGAATAAGTCTTACTTGTGTTTGCATAAATAAAGGTTTTCAATGACGTATAGCTTCCTCTGACGTATAATCCAAGCTCAAGGTTTGCCAACGTGCAATGGAGCGTAGTATCCTAGGCGTTAAACTAATCGACCGTATACGCAACACCACACTGCGCTCCAAAACACAAATCACTGACGTTACTCAAAAAGCCGTTAAGCTGAAGTGGGACTGGGCTGGCCATGTCTGCCGTATGCCCAACGAGCTGTGGGCCAAAACAACCACGTTCTGGAACCCTGAAGCAGCCAGAAGGTGACGTGGTAGACCTCGTAGGAGATGGCGGGACGAGCTTGACAGAACCAACGACCAGTGGACCACATTGGCCCTAGGTCGCAAAATTTGGAAATCGTGGGGGGGGGGGGGGGGGGCTTTGCCCTGCAGTGGGATGACACAAGCTAACATTATCAGTAATAGCTTCCTCTACAACTTCTGATATGTGTGTGTAATGGTTAAAAAGTGTTGCAGACGATTAGTTTTCTGGCAGGTAACTTAAAATAAAACTTAATATTACGCCTTCGCTTTTTTCGCAGGTCTATTGCCACCAACAAATTCAGACTCCGTGACTGCTACTGAGCAATAGGTACCTAATGAAAAACCAAATAGCACTTCGCTCGATGTGAATAGGTATTGAACCCAGGACCAGCAGTTACGACTACTAGACCGTTACTTAAATCACTATCACTACATAGTATAAAACAAAGTCGCTTTCTCTGTCCCTATGTCCCTTTGTATGCTTAAATCTTTAAAACTACGCAACGGAGTTTGATGCGTTTTTTTTTAATAGATAGAGTGATTCAAGAGGAAGGTTTTTATACCATTTTTACACCCGTGCGAAGCCGGGGCGGGTCACTAGTAGCTTATAATTTACGATGTCTAAACGCACCTATCAATATCACTCCATCACCTTTGTAAAATGAAGCCAATTAATTTCAGAACCTAGCCTATTATTAACAAAGCTTAATTTTCGAACTCTATAGTTAATATAATACCAACAGATATACAACCTACTTAGCTGTGTATTTAAGCGACTGACCTCTGTCCTCCTAAGGAGAGGGCTCTGACCTCTATCCCTTGTTAATGAATTATGAAACAGATCAGAAAATGATACGTCTTGGAATACAGCAACGTTCACATGCATATTCATGTTATATCATATTTGGGGATGAATATTCAGGGTGTCTTGAAATTCAAATAATCTGATAATGTTATGCATAAGAAGAGTTATATTTTATCATAATCATCTTCTTCTGCGTCGTGTAGTTAGTGCGTAACAGTGTGATTGTGTACCTACCATAATTATGTAGGTTGACTACAACGTGTAGGATTTTTTTTTTGTTGTGCTTAGGGAAAATATTTAATCAGTCTATTTCCGAAAACTATAACTCTTTTGACTGGATATATTTTTATTGATTCAGACTTTACTGTACTGAAAATCGTTGAGTGAAACATGTTGAGTTAGCCAACTCTATGCTTGGTCGAACTGCGGTAGCCAGCGGCTCCCAACTGCAAATAAGCACTGACAAGTTGCTACAACTTACTTCGAATATGCAGTTTACATATCTTTCAAGTTTCCAAATTTTCGTCTTTCGCCTACAGTTTTCTGCAGAAAAATTCTAGTGATTCTAACGACCAATTTTCTTTTCAAAGATTCTGTAGTTTTTTCTTACCAAAACTAAAGGGTTCTGTTCAATTTACATAAAAGCTGATCCATAAAAACCTTTGCAAATTGTACAAACTACTCAAATTGGAGTGGGCCTTTGTACAAACTAGTTTGCCCTTTTCGGGGAATCAAAGGAGTGTTGTCGTCACAAAGGCAAGGTATATTTTCTATTATCGGAGGCTGTGACCATAAAACGGATCATATCGGATCCAATTTGACGCACAAACATTTGACAAACGTGACTATGGCCCGATGTGCTTAATGCTCGCAAAATTGGATCCGTGAGTGGATTTTTGGACATAGACGTTTCGGATTCCTTTGCTTACGACATTTTTACTTCGTCACGTACTTCTAAAACATAATAGCATATTTTTAGAGTCTTAGTTTTATGTTAGCCGGTGTAAGTTCCAAACAGAATTTACTAATTACGAACATTACCTATGTAGTTCTACTGAAACTCTGTAGAGATTATGAGTATATTTATATATCTAAACGACGTTACGACGACGTTTTGACGTATTTTAGTTAGTTTTCAGCGCCCACCACATCTGTAGATTCATTAGTTAATGTAATTAGTAAACATAAACTATAAACACAACTAACAAGACAATTTCCGACCCCTATCCATTACTTTTGTCAATTACTGTATGACGTCAAATGACGCATTAATTCTGGTCACTGTTTCAAGCGGCTCATTAACCAAGCCAGGCTTAATACGTAACTAAATGGCGCCGTATAATGTCTGGTCGCGAGTGACAGATAGCTGCACAGTAAGTGGGACATGCGGTGCGACAGCGACATGATCTATCGCGACTTTGAGTGCAAATGTTAAATGCAGCGTGAGAGCGACCGTTTATAATGACCAGATGACGTGTTTTTAAATGACGGGTCGGGACTTGATGTTATATAAGAAGAAGAATAAATACGGTATTAGTTATATGACACGTGATATAGGTACGCGTATTTCATTTGTTATGCATGATATAATGATAGAAATACAGGGTGGACAGTTAATTGTGTCTGTGAGTGTATGTCACTATAGCATAGTTATGTTGTCATACGGTATTAGTTATATGAATCGTGATATAGGCACTTCATTTGCTAAGCATGATACAATGAAGGTAACGAATCTTTATAATTAGGTACATTTTTGAGACAAGATAAAAAATCCGAAAAGCGTGAAAACGGAAGCCTTTTATCATTTCTGTCTCCATCAGATAATCTTATCCAACCTGTGTTTTCTACAGAATTTATTAGCCACAGTAAATGAAAACGATAAATTAACCCGATTTCATTCGAAAAGAATCAAGTACCTACTACCAATGTTCTAAGTAGGTACAGTAAGTTGTCGTTCTCAACACAAATATTCACATCACTAGTATGCACATACTGTTACGTCCACAGATATAGATAGACCTAGATAATGCAAGAGCAACTACTTCGCGTGCCTCTTTTCGTGACTACCTTACGTACAAAAATCGTAAGTGGCCACTTTCGCGCTCAGTTTGCGTCGGTGTATAGCGCTAGTTAGACGTTGTCGCTTGTGCAAAAGGCAGGGGTTGGGGCGAAGGAGGCGCCGTAATAATTTGGTTTTCCGATTTATATGCTGGTGACGTCAAAAAATGGTACGTTTGGTTTTCATACAGATCATAAAACTTGCGTTATCTAGGTCTATCTATATCTGTGGTTACGTCTGAGTAGTGTCTGAGTGAGATTGCACTACACTGTACGAGTACAAGACTACACGAGCACGTGTCTCGCGAAGTTGATCGGAGTTTAGTGTTTTGTTTTCTTTGTTCGTATTTGTGTTCCAAATGCGATTGTCGAGTTCGAATGAAATGATGCATTTTGAGTGAATGTTTTCAGGGTCTGTGTATGCTGTTGTAGTTGGTTTTTTTGTTTGTGGTTTGAGTTGACTGTTTAGTGTTATCAATAAAAGGAGAAGAACCGGCAAAAAACCCCATGACACTCCATTTAATCATCATAACCATAATTCAGCCGAAAGACGTCCACAGCTGGTCATAGGCCGGATGCTTAGGCTCTCTCAACTTGTCTTGGTCTAATTTGAACCTAATTGTTCATTATGACGTGCTTTTTCTTTATAACGTGACAGAGTTAATTCCTTAATTTCCACAACAGTTAATGTCTATACTGTACAGAGAATATGAAACAATTCCACAGTTCCATTGAAAACCAGCGCTGTGCTGTAGGCTCCCCACATCATGCTGGGTAGCCTGCTGGTCCTAGTCACCACAAGCAAGCTGTTATTATTTTTTTGTTTTGGCCTGTTGTATTTAGATAAAAATATTAGTTATGAGTCATATTTATTATTTTTTTAATGTCATTTTGTATGTACGTCATGTCTCTGCGACAAATAAAAATATTTTTCTTTATTTTTTCTCCTCATCGTGCAATTCCATGGGAATTAAGAGTTCCGTAAGCTAGTGCATTTTGTCACAAGAACAACAGAAAGATAGTTAAAAGTTCGCTTTGAAACAAGAAACTAGCTTCAACTTCCTGAACTGGTCCACTCCTTGACAGTTCAAAAGTGCCTGTAAATGGTTTAATTAAAATAAATGCTTTGACTACTTTAACTGAAGTAAAAAAACCTCTAACCATGAATAAAGTATGTAAATAAAGTAAATACGTCACTAAGCTATGTGAGCTTATCAGCAATCCCCTGTAAGTTATCGTTTGCGATTGTGTTGCTACGGCGTAGCAGTGATATCATCGCCTTTGCTACGGCGTAGCAGCCATGCAATACTTTATTTGTTTAGAAAAATCATGGCGATAGAAATACAGGGTGGTAATAATGGATCCTACACAAAGTCACCCAAGCAATTTGTACATCACTCAAAGTGACTCCGCGCAAAATTTATATTTATTAGTTTGAATTATTTTGAAATTAATTATAATCTGAATATTTGTACGCCGTTGACGGCAAGACATAGTGATCATATCTATTAGCATGACAATGACATCTGTACTCTTATTTACCTATGTACTACAAATAAAAATATTTGAATTTGAATTTGGGAATTGACTTTATTTGGGGTGAAAAAAATCACGTTTAGTTAGGACTCAATCTAACGCATCCAAATCATTGTGCTGATGGATGCAATCAATAATGAAGGAGTCGTGGACGTATTTAAAGTAAACTTATAAAATTAAAAACACTTGTGAAAAAGTTGTAACTTTGACCCCCAGTATTTCCGTAACTAGAAAACTCCATGCAAACAACATTTCACAATATTATTGGCGCAAAATTTAAGCTATTTTAAATTTAAATTTGGTTTAATATTTGATTTTTCAAAAATTGCTGAAGATAGAAACGTGGTTTATATTTTAGATGGAACCGGGAGGTAGTAAAGTATGTCCGATAACTTGCTTACGATGTCTTGAAAAGTTTTAGGAAAAATAAATAAAGCAAAACTATGTTACGGTTCCATTCTGGCCTTGCTGGCTTGCATACTGTGTGTTTCAATATCCGAGCTTTATGAAAGTTTGCTCAAATCCTCGGCTCCCGGACAATATCCGACACTCGAGAATTAAACGAAAGCGGTTGGTTATTTTGGCCTAAAGTGTTTTTTTAACAGATATTCTATGTTGTTTGATGAAGTGGTAAGAAAGGAGGAATTATCATGAGATTATGAGTAACAGAGAAAGAAAGAAGAAGATATTGGAATAATAAGCAAGAGAATGACGATTTTTCACCTTGTTTAGTTTTTCTAAATATTTAGGGGCGGCTACTGAATTTTTGCAGATTTTCTACAGGTGTGGACTGCTTGAGGCTGGAATGTTTGATTGACTGTCTGAATCTTTAGAAATTTCTAATGATTCAAAGATATCTCGAAGGTGCAAAATTGTAATATCGACACGGTCAAAATGTATTCAACAGCTCTTTTGTTTTTTTAATTAACGATGAACAATTTCTATATCAGGGTTCAGAAAGATGTACTCAATAAGTGATAACTATATGAGTGTAATGTCCCTCCCGCCCTGTATTATAGTTTCCTATGACATAGTAAACTTATTATTTGAACAGACTGAAGAACTTGAAATCCTATTAGGTTTCGTCGGGTTAGTGATACTTAAATGTTTGAATACCACATTGCCTACTAGACGGTATGTAATTGTGCTTAGTTATACGTATCTAAGACGTAGATACTTATATAAAGCTGTAACAGTAAGGGGTCATGTATCAAACAGTCATGTTTTCATAAAGGCATTCGTTTTATTTAAAGTATTAAAGAAATAAACAGGTTCTCACCCACAGTTTCTTGTTAAATTAATGCAAACGAAACATATGTATTTTCATACTGATTTCTAACGATACCGTTATTAGCTTTACCCCTTTTCATTCTTAGCAAATGCGAAGGAACTGTGACTTACCACAATGGCTCCACATCAAAGCGTTCTGAACTGAAGATATTTTGACGATGCATTGATAACATTCCTGGACTATCGAAACGAGAGAATGTCTCAAGTGAACTGTAGTGAGTTTACACAGCTTTAAATCAATTATTGGGTATTTTGTTGGGATAAGTAGTGTTTTAATTAATTTCATCATCATCAGCCAATTAATGTTCCCATAACTGGAACACAGGCCTACATAATCTACCGATTATGGAGGCCTGTGTTCCAGTAATGGCCCGCGTGGCAACGCGGGCCCAGTGCGGATTGGAAGATGTCACAAGACTTCAATTTTTTTATTATAGGACATGTCGGTTTCCTCACAATGTTTTCCTTCACCGTTTTTAGAGTGGTGATGAAATAAACTACACAAAGTAATAATAATTATAATTTATTTATTCAAAATAGACAACACTGATCCATATTTTTGTTAGTAGGTACTTAAAGAATAATCATAATAATTGAAGGCCAATACACAACACATACATACTACCAAAAAAAAAAAATGCATAATCATAAAATAAATTATTCATAAATTCATAAAACAAAATTAATTTTTAAACGACAATTGAAATAAAAATAGACTACTTTTGTCAAAAAATAAAAATAATGTTATGTTAATGTCAAAATGTAAGGGAGCAAACAGTATGTATAAAAAAAAAAACAAAAAAAAAGTATCCTACGTCCTTCTCCTGGTTCTTAGCTACCTCCCTACCAATATTCAGCTAAATCCGTCCAGCCGTTCTTGAGTTATAAATAGTGTAATTAACACGACTTTATTTTAAATATACCGTCATGGTCTATTGCGTCACATGACGTGTATTGATTCCGAATATTTCCATATTGAATATTTCCTAAGCAAAGATGGATGGCGCCATTTAAACATCGGTATGATCTTTTACATTTCCCGGTCGCAACTGATTCGATTTGTGCTCGTAACTCACTCAGAGCTTCCTTTATATTGCCAATAAATTGATCTAAATTTTAGCCTATCTATCGTATTGTATTGAACTTAGGTGAATCTATCTAACCGGTTGCAGCTGAATACAAGTATTTTACACGGAGTGACTGTTTATTTGACCTCCTTAACCCAGCTAGACTGGATAATAATTATGATACCACGTGGTTAGACTGGTTGTCAAACTTTCGGGCAACTGACTACATGTTATGACTGTCAAATATCTACAAATGACAGCTTGCACCAAGCGCTTAACGTGCTTTCGGAGATATGGAGGAAGCTGGGTATAATTTTAATGGGTGGTCATCCATCCACATACCAATCGAAATCCAGGCAAGCACGGCAGAATGATATAACTACTGAACATGTGTTACCGTTTTAGAATCGATGGCCCTGCCACCTTGTATTTCTATTTATGAATAACCTTTAACTGGATATAATTAATGTGAGTTAAATAATATAAGAGCGGAATAATTGAATACCGACATAAATATAGAAAATCCATTCAAAAGTTCACTTACCAACCAAATGACCAAAACAAAAATCCTACGGGACATTATCATATCTATCGGTCCAGTAATAAATATTCCAGTTCCTACTTTCCCCAGGTATAAGCGATTTTCCCAGTTAACCTGATATAAGCAATCGTCCCCATTTAAATCACGAGGACAACCCAACGATTACGAGTAACAAATTATTCGCAATTATTCCGCGTCCCATCATGAAATATGCGCATACATTTAAGAATTTACGATCCACTCTATATGAGAAACGTATGACTCATCATACACGAACATTAATACCCCTATTTGTCAATGTCCCCTTTAATATCAGCAAGCAATTTTCCAAGAGGATTGTGACCTTTGCATTTCTCAGGCCAGTGCATAACTTGTTCTTTATACAATCTATACCGACCCTTATTGTTCTCAGGATAGGGTAGGTTTTGTATTGTTGTGGTGGTGCTGAGTGAATGTTTCACGGCCAGTGCACTGCCTGGTCAGCAAACTAATCAATACTGAACTAACAGATGCTTTGGCTTATAGATTGTATGCGGATAATCACGAGGATCGTTTGTCAGCCGATTAGCTTTGGTTTTTTTTTCAGATTGTTGCGAAAGATGCTATGTTTCAGCGTTAATTTAAGCAAGGATCAACTTTCTATTGGTAGGTTAATTAGTTAGTTTTTACGTGTAGGTTTGCACAAGCGATAGACAATTAGTCAACCAGCAAAATTCATGAAGTATACACATACTACATACGGAAATCCGTGCCTCAAAAGTCACTCAAGTTGTTGGTCTCAATAGTTATTTGTTAACGATATTAATGATGTTTATTTTCAAGTGTTTGTTGTGTGTAACACACACAACAAACACTTTTACCAGTCACTTTTTAAACCGAATGGGGTCGGTGTTTCGAATCTGATTACACTGAGAAGAAATTTAATAGCCGAAACAAACTCAGAGGTTCATTGAAGGTCCAGACATAATCTTGTTATACTCACATGAGGACTATGCAGATAAGTGTTTGAGAAGTTCTTTTGAAGAAATATTAGAGTGGATCTGTCCAGTCAGTGCAAACATTTTTAACAAAAAACTCAAGGAGCTCAACACCATAACTTTGAGACACAGGTATTTAGAAGCTCGAAACTATTTCATACAGTCTTACCAACAGGGTTGGCGTATCCTGATAGGCACGCGCTCCATATAAAATACTAGCTGATGCCCGCGGCTTCACCCGCGTGGATGTCGTTCAAATTGTATACTAAAACCTTCCTCTTGAATCACTCTATCTATTAAAAAAAACCGCATCAAAATCCGTTGCGTAGTTTTAAAGATTTAAGCATACAGACAAACAAACAAACAAACAGACGCGACTTTGTTTTATACTATGTAAGGATTGGGATTCAGCTACATCCAGTTTGACTTGAAGGTTACGCAAATTATGTGTTTGTTGCATTGGTAACCACTTTAGCTAACCAACTTATTTATGACGTGCATTTCAAAACATTTAATTACGCCTAAGAGTGTGATCTCATTTCCATAAGAGCCATGAAGGAGTGTGTGCCCCAGTTTTCTCCATTGAACTTGTTATGTATGGCAACTATTTATTTAAATTGGATGCAGAAATTAAATCGTGCATACAGTTTTAGCGGCAACAATCTTATAATATCTTCTGCATTATTTTGCTTTCAGAAAGTAAGTAACTACTTTCTGTTTAAATTCTTAAATGAGTTGACCTTAGTGTGGCAGAGGGAGAGATAAAAATAGCAACATCAACAAGAAGTTTTCTTCTAACTTGGGGAGTTGACTGTGCAGTACAAAAACAGTTGTTTATGGTTGACGAAATGAGACTCCCAATGTATGAAGATTAAAAACAACTTATGAAATATTAGTTTAGTTGGTGAATCGGAAAGTTACCTTTCTGGATGTATGTAACCTAGTTTATGGTCTAACGGTTAATTCTGCCACCATTCATTGATCGACGAATGAAAATCCTGTTCATGTTCACACTTCAATAAAAATAATTGAAGACCAATGTGCCAATATTCATGTCAACGAATGGCTTAGTTGACAAGAGCCTCGACCAATAAGTACATGAGGAGACAGCTGGATCAAAGGCTTGATTCAGAACGCGGCGGTATCTTGGAGCCTTTTTCCGATACTGGCGGGCTATTATTTTTTAATGTATTTTTTTAAATTTCTTTTTGATGTTAAAAAACGAAAAGATGGATAAGAAATAATTATAATCACACTGCATTTAACATAGGTAATTAAATAATCTCTTTTCTGTATTTCCATCAACAGCTAAGAAGCAGCAGATTTTCCTTTTAATCTGCGAGTACTTTTCCTTTAACTTATCTTCTTCACTTATCTTCTTTCTTTCACTAAAATCAAATTTCTAGATCTCGAGAGGGCCCAGAGGTCCCTACTAAAAGTTATGCTTTTTAAACCCTTCCGCTTTTCAACCGAGAACCTTTACCATATTTCAGATGTCCTTTCCGTTAGAAAGCTTTACATAATTAATATAATTCTGACAAAGCATAAAACTCTATCGTTTAACCCACAGAAGACCAAAGGCAGAAGGAAAGACACGGTTGCTCCAAATGTATCAGTAAAGTCTACATTCGCAAAAAGACAATACCCTAGGCAATCATCCAACTTATACAATCTTCTTAATAAAGAACTTGACATATACCCACTAACTTACCGCGAATGCAAAAACACTTTGTCTAAATGGATTAAGTCAAAAACCTATGACGAAGTGGAAAATATGGTGCAATCAATGAGACTGTAATATAAATTATACTTCGGGTACTTGACTCTTATTATATATTATTACGCCAGAATATTTCTCTCGCTAATGGAAGATAATGAATGCTCTTCATTAATTCCGATCCCAAGACTTGTCGTAGGGTTAGCTTGCAAAAACTGCCTAAATTACCGGTGATATTAATCTCCACCTGTATAAGGTGCGGGTGCATCCCCCAATCTCAATCCCTGACTCACACACTAACTCTCACCACTACTACACACACACACACTACTCACATACACTCACTTACACACATTACACACATCATAGCGCGTTAGTTATTTTCATTAAAAACTTAAGAAGAAAAATCAGCTTCTGAAGTCGGTGACATTTGTTTGTTTGATTTGGCTTTTTTTGCCACCGACTTCCGAAGCTGATTTTTCTTCTTAAGTTTATTTTTCACTTTTTTGTG
This sequence comes from Diarsia mendica, assembly GCA_949316265.1. Classification (NCBI taxonomy): domain Eukaryota; kingdom Metazoa; phylum Arthropoda; class Insecta; order Lepidoptera; family Noctuidae; genus Diarsia; species Diarsia mendica. Next base: position 18,032,422 of record OX438896.1, on the reverse strand, counting down.
TTGTTTTTTTCTTCTAAAGTTTATTTTTGACTTTTTAGTGTTTTTTTTTGAAGTCGGTTTTATTTTTTGTTAAAAAGTTTTTATTTTTCACTTTTTAGTGGTTCACATGTGCTTACCCCTTCACAACGTACCGGCGTGATGTTATGTTATGAACTGGTGTAAGCAATAGACAGACATGAGATTTCAGCAATCCCAGTCCATTTGCTATCGTTTGTTGAGGAGTTCCGTTGCCTATCTCCGAAGTTCTTCATCAGATCTTCACTAAATTGAAATGGAACCACTCCGAGAAAGTACTCTTCCAAAAACTACTCAAATCACTGCAAGTGTGCCTATAAAATTTGAAGAGTTCTCTCTATTTCTCCAGGATCCTATCATCAGATCCTGACTTGGTGATCATGGGACCACTTGGGAAGTATATCCTTTCCAACAAAAAAAGAAATTTTCAAATCGGTTAGCAAGCGACGGAGTTATGAGGTAACAAACATAAAAAAAAAAAAAAAAAAAAAAAAAAAAAAAAAATACAGTCGAATTGATAACCTCCTCCTTTTTTTGAAGTCGGTTAAAAAAAAAGACCGTTCTGTTCCTTACCTTTTTAATTTTTAATTGTATAACTTCAAATTTTATAACAACTACAAAACCTGGGGATGGGCGGAGAATCCTAAAACAAGCATACTATTTGCTTAATTGGATTCTCTCAATTGTAACTAGCCTATGTTAATTAAGATGAAGCAATAATGTTTTTTTTTTTTTTTTTTTTTTTTGTCATCGCTCCCATCTCGTGTAATCGTTCAATATCACTAAGTGATTGATAATGGTCCAACACAAGGCCGTAATGACGCAATAATGAGCCGAAAACAATTAAGTAGATACCATATTGTGGCCTGTTATTATAATCCACTTTACAGACCCTCCCCTGTTTAGACGAACGAAGCACCTATCGATTTCATAAATTAATGAGTTTTCGAATATACATCCATTATTAATTTATTAGGTAATGTATTTTGTTATCTGCTGAACGGTAAGTTAAACCTTTACCTTTGTAAGTTAATCTGTAACCGTTTTAAACGACAAACGACTTCTTGAAGCCCCAAGAATACCTGGGTCCCGGCAGTGAACTGCAGTGGCCCATCTGGAAAGCCCTAAATAGATTGCGCACCCAAGTGGGCCGCTGCAAACATAATCTAGCAAAGTGGGGCATCATTGGTTCCTCCAACACCGAGTGCGAGTGCGGCGCTCCGGACCAAACAATGCCTCACCTGCTGGAGTGTCCCAGATGTCCGTATACATGCACCCTTGGCGACCTGAACAGCGCCTCTACCGCTGGAATAAACGTGGCTACCTACTGAGCCCAAACCGTATAACATGGAAGTATATAATCGAAACGAAAAGAAGAAGACCGTTTTAAAGCTTCATAAATATTAATTTTGTGAGGTATGTTTTAGAGATTCAGTGCGGAAGCCGCACGGAAGTGGTTACTAAAGCAGTGTAAACTGTATCTTGTTCCATTGATACTCTGATCTCGCTATGGCATCTCAAAGTCAAAGTATTGCTGCTCTGCTTACATTTATGTCATTAGCTGATGCCCGCAGCTTCACCTGCGTTGACAAATTATACACTAAAACCTTTCTCGTGAACCACTCTATCCTTTGGTGTAAACAACATGAAAATTGGTGCAGTTTTTGAGTTTATCGCAAACAGACAGACGCGGCGGAGGACTTTGGTTATAATATTTAGTGAAGAAAGTCATGAGATTGTAAATCGGACTTGTTAAATTTCAGGGTTGGCAAGAATATAAAAGAGTAAACGAAACACGTTTCTTCCACCGTTGGCAGGGACGATTCCTCCGCAAATTGTAACCAAAAAATAAAGGGCAAATAATTGTGTCAGAGTAAGGTAATTTACCGTTCTGTCTTTTAATTAACTCCACGGCACAATTTATTTGGGGTCGGACAAGAAAATGTATCTCGTTAGCAAGTATATAAATGTACTGGTAATGCAAAAAAGTAATAAAGAGTGAAGAAATGATATAATTGGAGGTTCTTGGTTTGGTAATATAATTCTGAATTTACACTACCATAGGCGGAAGACCAAAGAAACGATAGATGGACTGCGTGAAGGATGATTTGGCTAGGAGGGGGGGGGGGGGGGGGTGACTGCTTAGATGACGAGAACGAGAGAGTATAATTATAAGGTCCCATTAAAATAGGTGGACAAAATTTCAGAAATCATTCAGACCACCAAAATAAGGACAATGGTAAAAAAAGAAAATAAGAAAAACGCATTACATACTTACAAGAAAATAAAACACTTAAATCAGTGTTTTTTTACGTGGATATCTTTGGTTAGACCTACTGAACGATGTGTTAAAATTTGTCCACCTATTTTAATGGGACCTTATATATGCGCGTCAACGCTCGCACGAGTTGCCCGTATGATAAAAGTTGCGAGGCCTACCCAATCGTAGTACACCCACATTTGGTTAGTTATGTTTAAGTCCCATGTAAAAGGTTTGAGCCTATTGCCATCAATCAGGCACATACCAGGCTCCAAAGCTGCTACAGAGAAAATAGGTTTGAACCTATTACTATCAACCGGGCACAAATCCAAACTCAAGTCAACGACTTCGAAAATTCCTGATGAAAAGCCACAATAACATTTTGTCTGACCTAGGAATCGAACGTCATGCTTAGCCCTCATGGTTGCGATCACTCGAACTTTTTTCTTTTATTTTTTGGTGGGTGGAAAGTCATCAAATGACCCCCCCCGCTCTTGGGCAAAGCGAAGGGGAGTGTCAGACTTCTACTGACTAAAAATGTTCCTTCTTTGCCCTTGCGCCGAGGCCACGTCTGTCATCTCGTTCTATAATCCGCGGCCCCGACGACGCGCGACGGGCCGATCACTCGACCTACGAGGCAGTCAAGAATAGTTAAACAATTAATCATCAATTAAATACTACTCTCCATTTTGCAGTCTATGCAGTTAAAATCGTCTACTTCAAAAAATCATTACCCTTCTTCCTTCGCCGTAGTCGGGTAAAAAGTTAAGGAACTTCGTACTTGAACTTGCTATACACTACAACTTGGTAATCGTCGTGTCCTCGAAAAATATGGGGCACAGGGCTATCACATTAGCCTTGTGGAGTAACGTAAATTACTCTTGACATTGTAAACGTGCTGGATGACTATAAATTGGTAGCTTCAATGTTACTGGGAACTATCAAATTGGGTACTTTCCTGACTTAAAAAATATGGTTTTGTTTAGTCCGTCAGTTAGATTATTAAAAAATATTGGATACGTGTTTTTTGTTTCATCAAATTAATAAAATTGAAAAAGATAAAACGCGTCAAAGATCATGCGCTGTGACGTCACTTTTCAATAAAAAATGTACTGAAATGTCACGTCATCGTCGTCACGTAAAAAAGCAAAAAAATAGAAAATCTATCTGTACTACTAATTAGACTTTTTTTTTTGTCAACTACCCTATTGTTGATGCCATAATATCCGAGTTTATTATGGCATCAACAAGTCACCCTGTCCCAAATGTCCCCGAGTATGACAAACTGTTTTCAAACCAATCACAATAAATTAATTTTGAACCGAAAACGATACGAGCAAATCAAGGGGAACAAAAACCAAAATTGTAATTCTAGATAGAAAAATACTTTCCCAACCAACGATTTATTATAGCATTAAAATTAATCGTCGCTGAAAACACTTCCCTTCGGGGTCTATTACACTAAATTTGAGGATTAAAGGAATTTCAGTCGTTAGGTAGAATACCAATTTGTGCGCAAAATTAACAACTGTTGGTAATAATCATAAATGTCAAGAAGCGCAATTCATATTTTATTTTATTGAGTCAAAGAGTAACGGTGGTTTCGCTGGCGAGTTCCTTTGAAGTTAATTTTCATTGGAAAATTTTAGCTGAGATATTTAATACTTACCTACATTAATAATTCTGTAAACCAGTAAAGACTAGTAAATGTAGTCCTCCTGAACGTTTTTGGTCACAGCGACCAATCTTAGCAGGGATTAGCCATCGGCGGGTGAGATAATTATTATAGTGCGCAAGTGTGTACGCACTCTCTGTTCCTTTTCTCTCATAGTCCAGTAGGAAGGCAATCGGCAAAGTGATCAGGCACAGGAACAATGGCTTAGCGTGGCTTTTGCGAAGCACGGGGGTATCATACCGCCTACTTCCAAACTCCGAGCTACTAAGTACTGAAAAATCTAGTGGAAAAAACTAATAGCATTTTTGCAAAACCAGGGCCCCACGTCCAGCAGTCGTGGTCGTCGACCACGAGACCAACGGGACAGTCAAATTTGTCCCGTTGGTCGAGTAAAACCTTGAGAACCTTTTCTGAAGAAGTCTTGGTATATATAAAACCTAGGAATCATACCCGGTATGTCGATTTCTGTTGCGTCGAGTACCTTCGAACAGTCTAGTACAAATTCATCGTTTTCCTTCATCCTTCTTCTTCATCATCTTTCGTCCGAACTCGCACAGTGAACAGACGTGTTTCGTTTTGCTCCGCATAAATAAGTCACTAACTTCAGCCGACAATAGTGCATGTCACGGGCTCGCTAATTACCAAATTCGCTTACACCGACCATCTACACAGCGGAGGTGCGCCCGCGCACCCGCGACCCGCGAGGGAAAAGGAAGTACCTCAAAGCTGCTCAACAATCGCTATCCCGCTCTCGCGCCGCCGCTGTTGCCTGCCGCGCGCCGGCCGCGTGACGTCGCCTCTCTCACTGCACGCCGACGACGCGTGCTACAGTTATCGAGGAAGGGAGTCAGCTGAGATACTCGCAACGAGCGCAAACTTCGACTGCTGCCGCCACACGCATTACGTAGCACCTTGCTACATAACTGGTTTTCGCTACGAAGCTGCTACGGGGACATAAACTTGCAGTTTGTATTGTATATCGGCTACGCAAGTCCGCATTGTAAGTTGTTGTTTATTTTTTTAATAGATATTGAACATAATCTTACGTTTGCGACATGAATCCCTCCCGTACACCACCACAAGGATTCTCTACGTCGGACCCGAACATAACTAGATCTTTAAATAGTCCAACACCCCAGTCTAATGTCACAAAAAGAGGTAACTCCAAACGCGCCCGCCTTGAAGACGGTAACGACAACGGTTTCGAGTTATTTAAAGAGGAGATTAAGGATTTGTTCTCAGAATGGATTAGTCAACAAAATGTAAGGCTGGATAATTTGGAAAAAAACTTGTCTGAAATTAATAAACACTACGGTGGCATTAAAATAATGTTCGAGCAGCGGAATCGAGAAATCACTGGAAGACATCTCTGCTCAAATGAAAGACTTGGACAGGAAGATGGACTTGCTGGAGGGTGAGCGGAATAATACTCGCGTAAAAATTGCTGAGTTGGAAGAAAGGAGTGAAAACCTGGAAAGATTTGTTAGGAAGACCAGCGTTGAGATAAGGGGTGTTCCCAAGAAGAAGAAAGAAAAGAAGGAAGAACTACTCAGCATGGTTACGAGTCTCATAAAAACCACTGGATTAGAGTTCTCTCCCTATGACATAAAAGATATTTACAGACTACCTTCGAAGGAGAATGCTACCACATCTACAATTGTGACCGAGTTTACCAGCAACTTTTTCAAGGATAAATTCTTAAACAGCGCCAAACAATATAATAACGCCCAACGTGATCGTCAACTGAATACATCCCACATGGGGCTCGTAGGGCCGGAATCACCCTTATTCATTTCGGAACACCTAACCACGATACCACCACCTAACGACGGATTTTGCTAAAACTGAAAAATATCAATATTGCTGGATTGCAAATGGTCGCGTTTTTTTGCGAAAAAAGGAAGGAGACAAGTACACAGTTATTAAAAACGAAAGTACCTTTCAGCAACTACGAGAAACATACAAAGCTGATAATTAACTTTAAGTGTACTTTAAAATATTTTGTTTTACCACTGTTACTTTTATTTGTTACACAATTTTCTTCATTTCACAAATTTCCATACACTCAAACTCAAAACACACCTGTCACCTACACCGTGCCCGCACTGTCACAATTCTTTATAATTAACTTCACCCTCCCCATCGCCGTTTTGTTAATACACTTGAGTCACCCTATAAAAAAGGTACCAACCTACCTATGTATAACTATCAAAATATGGCCAATTGCTATAAACTAATTAGAGACATGGATGAGACTCACCTATACACAAGCACGAAGCACAACGACCCCCAGAAATGCGTCAATGATATCGGAGATGTGGACTCACAACTGACTATTATCAGTCAAAATATTCGAAGTATCCAGAAGAACTTTGATAATTTCACTGTTTTCTTATCATGTCTGAACTTCTTGCCCGACTTGATAATTTTGACTGAATGTCGTCTGAGTGAGACCACACCAGCTTTTGGTCTTGAAAACTATGAGTGCTTCTATTCCAAACGCTACCTCAACCAAAACGACGGTATTGTGGTCTTCCATAAAAGCGATCTCCAAGTGGCAATCGAAGAACCACCTTTCAAAGAAGCTAACTGTTTGCTTATTCACGTTGGAAAAGAGTTTATGATCTGTGCTGTTTATAGGTCACCATCTTTCCACAACACTAATACTTTTTGTAGTTCGCTCGAGAAAATTATGCAGTTATACGATACAACACCTAACTGTGCCATAGTAGGCGATATCAATATAGATGTAGGCCTTGGTTCTGGAGACAATCGTGCGAGCGATTACCTGGACATCACTGGGCATTACGGTTACTATCCTGGCCACCAGCTCCCTCCCTAGTAGCAATTGCCGTTGGCTTCCATACGCCAACAGTTGGGAATGTATTGGCAGACGGTTAGTTATTCCGCCAACCCAAACTTAAAATAGGCCCATTGTCTTAAACATGCACTATTTGCCCTACGAAGAGCCAACGACGGGCCTGCGTTACTATTCTTACTGTTGGGTGATTTTTGTAGGGATTTATGATATTAAAACAACATTGGGCCAACTAACGACGGGCCTGCTGCTTCTATTCCTACTGTTGGGAGATTTTTGTAGGGATTTAAGTTATGATAACAACATCGGTCCAACTTAGATACCCTTCAATGGCCCTGTTACTTGCTGCTCCTACGGGGTGGTATCGGGGTGCGCGGGGGGCGGGCGGCGGCACTCGTCGCCCGGCCCGCCCGCCATTTTGCAGTTTGTTATTTCATTTGTGCGGTGCCGGGTGCGCTTGCGGCTGCGGAGTATTTGTTTTATTTATCTATATAAAATATTAGCCTGACAGGCAGTGATAAAAATGTTTAAAGTTGTGGAATTTGACGATGAAGATGGTTACGGTGGGGAACTCGGTGTGGTGCGTGAAAACTGGATGACGCCACGGAAGACGCATTGCATGTGGCCTCCCTATACCTAAAACTGCAATAATATTCAACAAATGCCTTAGCAGTAACAAGGCTCCAACTAAGATAACATGGACATTATGTCCTGTAAAACGTTTATTTTACGAAACGGGTAAGTTTTTCTTATGTAGGTATTTATCTACTTAGAACCCGTGCGAATTACCTTGAGACCTGGGACTAAGATGCTATTATTTATGAAATACTATCTTATTTTGTTCTTAATAAATCTCGTGCAAATCTCTAGCTAAAAAAAATACTACGACGCATCATTTTGCACAACATAAATTGAAATTGAATCATCGGCCCGGTCTCAAGTTAATTCGCACATAACCTAACAAAAAATTGTCTATAATTTATCCTTACTGGCATTGCATGTATTTGTTGTTTTACTATAATGGGTTGTGTTGTGTTTGTTGCAGATAAACTAAATAACCTACATTGGTGGGAACAAAACTGGTCCTATCACAAGAAGAATCCTTGAACGAATCTTTGACAACAACTTAGCTGCAAAGTGTAACTTTGTAAAAGTAGGTAGGTACTCTATCAATGTATCATAGTAGGTACGGTGTGTATCGTTTTACTGCAGAGCTACCGTCTCCAAATTGTGTAAAATTTGTCTTCATTTTGTCAATAACATAATATAACAATAAATAAATATTCAATTATCATAATTTGTATTTCATTTAATTTCAGTTAATTAACACAAAGTATAATAGGTCAACGCAGACGACACAACGTCCTCTCATGTACTCACGTCAAAGTGCAAAAGAGAGACGACTGTTTGGTGGGTGACTTTTGTATGTCGTCGTCTGGGTTGGCCTATTATGGCTGGTTTCAGAGCGACGCGTCTTGCCAGCGCCGGCCGCACGCACGTCGCTGCACATGAACCTTATCGGCTTTAAAATAAGGTTGGTTTTTCAAAACATCGCAAAAACCAAACTTATTATGAAGCTGATAAAGTTGATGTTCAGCGACACGCGTACGGCCGGCGCTGGCGAGACGCGTCGCTATGAAACCAGCTATAGAACCAACAAACATACAACCGCTTGCCTACATGTATTATGTGTCGTTGGGCCTACCCATAACACGTTTTCCTCGGGCCTCCGTAGGGCAATGCACGTTGGCCCTATCGCAAGTTGGGCCTTCGTAGGCAAATCCACGTAGGCCATCAGTTTTGGGCCCAACCCGCAAACTGCCCGCCAATTGTATGCATTTGCCAACTAACCAGAGGTATGTGGCCCAACTAAATGCCAACAAAAAATGCTACTAGGGCTACTCGTGACCGCACATGTTTGGATCACGTAATGCTCAAAACCAAAAGAACTGCTAAAGTAGCTATATGTGACTCGGGAATAACCGATCATGATACAGTTATAGTCGGTATCTCTAAAACTACTCCCTGTCCACTGCCTAGTTGTAATATCAGGGTGAAGATAGACTACCCAAATCTGTCCAAAGAAATTTCAGAATCTGACTGGAGTGATCTCTACAACTACAACGACGTGGTCGAAGCAGTTTCGGTTTTCACAGAAATGCTCAGCGAGAAAATACGCACATTTACAACTTCGGAGACTGTACGAAATTCAAAAGCCATTAAAAAACCCTGGATTACACAAGGGTTGCTAAAATGTATCCGAAAAAGGGACCTGTTACATATGGAAGCGAAACAACCCGCAAACAAGGACAATCCAATAATACAGCACCGATACAAGAAATATAGAAACTTCTGCAATAATCTGATTCAAAATCTCAAAACAGAGAGCGAAAGGAAACTACTGGAAGATGCAAAAGGAGACAGTAAAAAAACATGGGCAGCAGTTAAAAATATTTGTTATATCAAAAACAAGAGCCCAAGTGGCCTAGAACTTCTACACGCAAACCCGGATCCCACTGAGTCGCTTAATGTCGTAAATCAATACTTTACTAAAGTAGGCGAACAGCTAGCGGAAAAGACATTGCTCCGTATACAAAAGACTGAAGCAGAACTCGCCGCTATGACTTCGTTCCGGGATATAAACCCGCCTAGCGAATCTTTCTTCGCAATGCCAACTGATGACGTAGAGGTTATAAAGATCATTACGAACCTCAAAGACAACTCTGCACCGGGATGGGACGGAGTCACGAACAGGATACTTAAGTTGAGCAAAAATCACCTTGCAGCGCCAATTACTTTTTTATGCAACTTAAGTATCTCGACTGGGAAAGTTCCAACATCAATGAAAACAGCGAATGTGAGTCCAATTTTTAAATCGGGTGATAAGACAGCCCCATCGAATTACCGCCCGATTTCATTACTCACATCCCTGTCTAAGATCTTGGAAAAAATTATGAACCACAGACTTCTCAGTTTCCTTGAGAAAAACGGACTGCTATCACAGAATCAATACGGCTTTCGCAAGCACAGGTCAACGGAGGATGCGGTCACTAACCTAGTCGATTTTGTAGTAAATAAAATTGACAATGGCTATAAGTGTACTGGCGTGTTCCTTGACCTGGCTAAAGCCTTTGATACTGTGTCCAGACGTATTCTCCTTAAAAAGATGGAAGCTATTGGAATTCGTGGTATAGCTCTCGAGTGGTTCCAGTCCTACCTCACGGACCGTACACAAAGGGTCTGCATGGGTGACAAGTGCAGCAGTTATGCCAGCCTAAACTTTGGAGTTCCTCAGGGCAGTGTGCTTGGGCCAACCCTTTTCATCCTATATATAAATAGCCTCTGCGCACTGGAACTTGACCGTGCTAAAATATTTGCCTACGCTGATGATACCGCCATAGTATTTTATGATAAAACCTGGGAAGGGGCGCAACAGGCTGCTAATGCGGGCTTAAACTTGGTTGCTAGTTGGCTGACCCACAATCTACTGACGCTTAACGTTGATAAAACAAAAGTCCTAAACTTTAGTGTCAGTACAAGCACATCCTGCCCTAGTTATCTAACAGTCAAGCTCCACTCTTGTGATATTAATGCGTTCACATTATGTACCTGCCCTAACCTTGAGCGAGTCCAGCAAATCAGGTATCTCGGGGTTCACATTGACCAACACCTCAACTGGACAAAACAAATAGAGCATGTAAGCGGTAGGGTCAGGAAACTCCTGCATATTTTTAAAAAAATGGGTCGAATTGGCGATAAGTCTACACTGAAAATGCTCTATTACACACTCTGTCAAGCCGTCATCAACTACTGCATTATAACGTGGGGTGTAGCACACAAGACGCGGCTGATAAAAGCTGAACGTGCACAACGCTCTCTTCTTAAGGTAACCTATAAGAAGCCAATGCGCTTCTCAACCGACGCACTTTACCATGAGACCGGCGTTTTGCGTGTGCGCCAGCTGTATATTATGGCTGTGGCCCTAAGGTACCACAAAAATGCACATGGCGCGATAACCTACCCCAAGGTGCGCTACCTCAGAAATGGAAATAAGCCTCGATGGCGGAAACCTAAATGCAGACTCGGTTTTGGCACTAGATGTTTTTATTATATGGGACCCTTTATTTATAATAAACTTAACAGCAAAACGGACGTCTTATCGATGACTAGAAATAAATGCAAAATCCATCTCATAAAATTTCTGTCAGGAATGGACTATGAAGGCACAGAGAAGTTCCTTTACTCATGACCATTCACTACACATACATTCACCACACAATTACATAAAGGATTGTTTGGACCAAGCGTACAAAGTCTCATACTGCTAACGGGTCCTCATTCTCCTGATTTATGTGTTTTGTTCGCTTGGCTTCTAACAACCTTAACTCAGTCATTCATCACACACCCCCACCACACTTACACACCTCACAAATACTCACCACACCCTTATAATTAAATTTACCTGTACCTAATTATTATTATTTTACTATTGGTCTGTAATTGCACCTTTACTCTAATTTTTAAAAATCTACCTTGTTCAAAACCCTAAATATGTTATCTGTCTTAGTTCCTAATTATTTATTGTAAGACGAAGGAGACTAGTCTCCACGACACAGGGAATCCTAGTGTGGAGACTAGTGATATTAACTTTCTGTAATGCTCTTCTTGAACAATAAAGATTTATTATTATTTATTATTATTATCCGAAATCGAATTCCTGGTGCCAGTTTTACTTCTATCTGAGGACGCGTGCGCAATACTTCGACATTAAACTTCGTTGACCAGTATATGCATGGGGTGCCAGAATTCGGGCTACGACCAAGTTACATTGCAGTCAATGCTCAAGGCTCAATTTTCACAGATGTCCAATTCAATGAGGCGTAGAACATTCATTGTTGGTCCAAGTAACCCAATTCTCCTCCATTTTAATGTTTCAACAGACTTTTCAAATTAAATTTCAAAGTTCTTTATTTCGTTTTGTAAATTGAATTATCAGGGAGAATAATATAAGTTTTTCTTGAACTAGGAAGTTTCTTTCAATTGTTTTTTTGTCGGGAAAGGTAATTTTCTTTCCTCTTCTGTATAGCCTGTAAAAGCCTGTTGCTCCGAACCAAGGGATTACAACATTTTTTTAAGTTTTTCTACTGCTTATAAATGCTGGCCACTTTTTCTGTTAACATAATGTTTTCTTGTAAACTGGTTTTACATTTTTGTAATTTGTTTTCCTAAAATATTTTCCAATATTTTCTAAGTTGTCGTTAAAGTTGTAGTTTTCAAGGATTAATTTCAGCTATTACTAGAAACTAGTAATAAAACTTTCACGTTCGCAGTAGTTCCGCTAGAAGCTTTGAAGAAACTTCTAGATAGTAGAGAAATGAAGTACCTTCTGTTAATTTTGTAGCGAGATAGTCGAATTAAAATAGGACTTTCTTAGACTGTCTGTGTGCGTCTTTGTATAACAGTCAGCCATACAGTGCAAAGTTAAAGTAAAACGCATTTATTTAAATTAGACCATTTTACAGACACTTCTTAACTGTCAAGGAGTTGGTGAGTTTGGTAAAAAGTTAAAGCTAGTTGACCGTTTCAAAACGTGGGTCTCAATGGAGAAGAACCGATAAGAAGCTCCAAGGAAAATCTATTAAAATCAAGAAAGGAATGTTACATTCACGCCAATAGCCATAACTTTTATTATATTTGGTAGCTAAAAATATGAAAAGAATTTGAAGTAGGCAGCTTAGGGTTTCCCAAAGGCTCTCTAAGATCAAGGGAAGTGAATGATTTCGCCCTCTACGCACTGTATATTATATCCAGAGGTCTATAATACTCGTTTATTAAAGAAATCTCAAGGACACGTTTCCTCGAAGGTCTTGTGAAATCCGCAGCGCTCTTTAGGAAATCCGGTCGCAAAAAACGTCAGGGCTAAAATATAAGGGTAAATACTGGTCTTTTAGCGATAAGAACCGAATATTAAAAATGTGATGATAAAATCTTTGGTGTTAGTAAAATGGGTTCAGGAAATTCCTGCTGTCGAATATAATAATATGCATTGAGATTATCCTGTTTTACAATTTGAAACCACCTTACTGCGGGTCATCTAGGTGGTTCTTCATATAATTTAATTTAAAAAAAACAACTGTACAAAAATAAAATAAATACAAACTAACATATACAAAATAATATAAACAAAAAAAGACTATGTGTGTATTATTTATTTATTGTGGTATGGTATGTCGTGAAGCTTAAAAGGTATGTATTTGTGATGTCGTCAATAGTGACAAAACGTTAAACAATACCAGTTCAATTATTTATACTGAAAACGGGATATTTACCAAATAATGGTGCTAGTTACCATATCAGTTTAAAATCGTATAATACCAGTTCAGCTATGAAACTCTGTAGTAGTTCCATAATTAAACTGGTTTGTTAACAGACTTACCGTTTATGCACATCTGCCTCCACTACCACTCATGTCATGCAGGTAAATGAAGATATTATACCAAAACTTCCTATAACACTTCCTATAATCCTTGCCTATATTGTGTTACTTTAAAAAAAAAAGAGAATGTAGCACTCGGAGACTGCCGCGGTAAAGCTATTGCATAGCATTTTTTTATCAATGATTTAATTTGACAACCTCAGTTGACAAACTTGTTATTTTCCGTAACCATAATAGCAACCTGGTTTGAAATATTTTCGTTACGGAATTTCTGGATTCGCTCTCCACGCTTAAGGCCCGCGATAGAAGCTATGCAATAGCTTAAAAAGATGCTAGTGGTGTACAGTACATCACCTCCTACATTTTTAGTCGTGCTTATTTTTTTCGTGATCGTTCCGTTCCTCTTTTGTTTCAGTTACAAACGAAATTCAATCGATTAAATAACCCAAAGTAATTTTCAAACTTTCAGGTAAAATTACCACAAACGACTTTTGTCCCCATAATACACCACTATTCCACTTTCCTAACACATTATACTGAACTCGTATCATAAAACTAATCATAATAGTAACACGATTAAGTTATAACAGCCGCCATTGTGCGCTGGTTACGGCAAGCATTAAACACGCACTTCTAAGAATAAATGACAAGGCTTTTAATATGTTAATGGCTCCATTTCAGTACAGTAATGTAATAAACGATGATATTCTTGGCAGTTTTACCTGAGGATTCGTGAGTGGAGTATGATGTTTTTAGTTAGCTAAGTAAGGTATGAATATGGCTTGGATTTTCAGGGGATGAATGTCTTTTAAGCTATTGCATAGCTTCTATCGCGGGCCTTGAGCGTGGAGAGCAAATCCAGAAATTCCCTAACGAAAATATTCAGGATTCAGTACTTTTTGCTATGGTTACGGAAAATAACAAGGTTGTCAACTGAGGTTGTCAAATTAAATAATTAATTATAATTTGCTGTTGATAAAAATACTATGCAATAGCTTTACCGCGGCAGTCTCCGAGTGCCACATTTAGTTTTTTTTTCTTTTTTTTTTTGGAGTGTGGGAAATCATCAAATGACTCCTCCCGCTCTGGGCAGAGCGGTAGGGAGAGTCAGACTTCTACTGATTAAAAACCACCCATGTTCCTTCTTAGCCCTTTGCCCGCAGCCAGCGACCCCCTTCCATGTTGCTGACATCTCTTTGAGGCGCGTGGAACACGAATGCGCCGTCAACACGGCCTGTCGTCGTCTTAAGAAGGACGGATGGTTTTGTTGGATTTAATCATCAGTTAGTTATCATCAGTTGTTAATAATAAATAATAACAGTATGCGAATTTTTCTCAAGATATCGTTATATTTTCAAGGATAAGCAGCGATTGCCAAGATCAGTCCTTCGATGGGAGACCATCTTTTACAGAGTTTCCACCGTGCCTTGGGAAGCACGTTAAGCCGTTACTTGTAGTCAGTGGCTCGAATGTCTGAAAACCAGTCTTACCAAGGGTATCTTGTTTTACCCAATAGGTATTTATTGAGTTGTGTAGGTCAGATAGTTGTTCCATGTAAAATGTTGCAGTCAGCTGCATGGTTTGACTGAAACACGACCCCAGCAAAATTGGGGAAAGGCTAGACAGATGATAATGAATATCTTGATGTGTCTTGAAGGCAATCAGTCATCATCGATTTGAATGCCCGCTCGAGCCTAACAAATTTCGATTTCCCTAAACCACTGCAGCGATGTCACAGAATACAGAACAGGTCTAAATCCCAGTTTCAAATTAAATGCCCGTCAAATGCTTTACTTGGTTGAATGAATTATCAAAAGCCAATCGCTTCACGTGACTTGAGTTTTAATGTCGGGTCGATTATTTTAGTTACTAAAAACGGTTCCGTTCATAATAGGCTTTTGGGTTAGATTGTTCCATCGTCGAACTCATGTCAGTCTGTCTCCAGGACAAGATTTAGGTCTAGAGTAGGCCTATTAAAAGAAATAGTTTTACCTATGACCTGAGTCTTATTATTTTTATATTATTTGATACTCAGGATATCGTTTCAGGACTTATTATGAGCCAGAAGAGTAGGGTCTAACATCCCTCATACAATTAAAGTGTCACTAATTTCTCATAGTATAGCGACCAGACCAGACGTAAAGACCTATTCTATTATCTATCTAGTACCTATATCTTTACATTATTTGATTTTCTTTTTTATAAATTGTATTTGAAGTGAAGCGATGCTACCTCGGTGGCATCCGGCTTTGCAACGATTCTGAATGCAGCAGCTGCTTCGAGCTATTCAGTACAAAAACTTCTCGGGCACGTGTGCAAAATATACTCAAGATGAATTCATGGAGAGGTAGTAAACATAGGTTAAGTAATAAATAACTTATTTGCCTTCTGCCTTCTGGTATTTTTGTCTTAATTAGTGCGTTCGCATATTCGTAATCGGTTTCGTACGGTTTTTGTTCTGCCCTCGTATCAGCAAATTAATGCAGTATTTGCAAAACGGCAGACGCGGGATACGGGAAAAACGCTACTATACTTAGGAGCGTTTCTCCCGTACCGCCAGGGCAGAGTAGATGGCAAAGGGTTTACGATTTTTTACCCGACTACGGCAAAGCCAAAGGAGGGCTATGATTTTGACTGGCTATGTATGTATGTTAGTATGTATGTATGAATGTGTGTATCTTCATCTGTTCCCTCATAGCTTCTAATCTACTTATCGGAACTCGACATTAAAATTTGAGGTATCGTTAGAACCGTGTTAATTTTCCGCTGAACATAGGCTACGTGACGTGTCACAAAAAGCGATTTGGTGCCCTCTAGCGGACAAAAAGTAAGGTTAAAAAAATAAAAATGGAGATAAATACGCCGTGTTTGGTATCATTTGAAAGGGCCTCACTTGTACATTTCCAAAATATTGCTCAAATTTAAAATCACGCCCTCTAGCGGACAAAAAGTCAAGAGTAAAAAAAACTATTTAACACCAAAATTGTTTAAATAAAAAAAGTAAAAAACTAAAACCGACTACGACAAAAAAAAACGACGCTGAAAAAGTATGAAACAAGCTTTTCAGGATAGAACAAAAAGAAAAGCCGTAGTCACACGTTATAGGTACCAACCTAAACACTTTAATACCGTGTGACTACACGGCTTTTCTTTTTGTTCTATCCTGAAAATCTTGTTTCATACTTTTTAAGCGTCGTTTTTTTTTTGACAGCACGGCGTATGTAGCTGATCGACAAATGACTGCGTTGCGTGTCGCGAATTAGATCCCTGAATCACAATAAATAGATCAAATATTTCTATAGCTTACACAGAGTTGTTGTTCCTGGTCTGGATGTTTATTTGTGTGGGTTTAAATATTTGTAAACGCACCCAAGATACAAGAGGAATTCATAGAGAAGCGAAAAAGTTTCACATGCAACACAACTTACATAGTTAATAATAATAATCAGACCTCTGCTAGAATATAGGCCTCCTCTCTGTGATAAGAAACACGCTGTAATCCACCACGCAGGTCCAGTGCGAGTTTAGGTGTAAGCCACTTCTCTTTGAATACTGGGTTCTATACTTCTTTTCACCGTGTGTAGCTGCAGTAAGTAGAGTTTTTGAATTCTTAAGCATTCTTTTAAAACAGATGTCTAAGCCCTCTTAACTGTAGTTCCTATGTTGTCTATTACATTTACCCCCTGAAACTTTATTTACTAGTTTAAAACGAGTATAGTTACGTATTAACGTCACCTGGTTTTTAATTCCAATTAACACGACACATCGGTAGGTAACGACTGGTAATGAGTTTAATGGGACAAATTGTAGCACTTGCTTTAACGACTTGTAATTATACTTAATGGTCCGTTTTACGTTCATAAAATAACGAATGTTTTTCATGTTATTGAGTAACATGCTAGCTGATGTGAAGTGGTAATTGTGGTTGGTGGAATTTAGCATAGGTAGAGCCATCGTAGATGCATGAGGTTTCGGTTAACTAACCATGATGGTCCCGGACCAAATGTAAAAAAATAGTAAAAATGATATGATTTTATTTAATTGTTTTACTGACGGTGATATGTTCGTTGTAACGTTATTTCGGGGTGACGTGATTCGGTGCGACGATGTTCGTTGTAACGTAAATTCGTTGTTCCGTGATTCGAAGTCTCGTTAATTCGTTGTTACGGTAGACGTCCCTACGTGCTTTCGTACGGGTGCGCCAAAGTTCACCTAAAATTTCAACTCCTATAATTGGAAATCCGAAAATGTTCTTCCTAACATTTTTCATCCTAACAATCGCAATTCCTAACTACTCTGTCTCTAATGTTTTAATTCCGAAGCATTCAACTTCATAATGTCGGTAGCAATAAACATCTATTACACTATTATTTGTTTTCCTATATTTTCTCAACATAACCATCTTTTACACTAATTATTCAAAGTCATATATTTTTGAAAATTGTTTCGTTGTATATAATACTATTTTCTTTTTTTCATGCCATTTTTCATCAATTAAGATCAAATCGTCTTGACTTTTGTCCAATTGAAGAATATTATGATTTATTTCAAAGTTGATAGTATTAGGTTCTGTATTTTTTTCTTTTTTGTTTCTTTGACGATATATTACTTGTCTCAAGTTCAAGTTGGTTGGCATATTAGCACGTATACTTGAGGAAGTTCTTGCTTCTCACTCACTAATTATATGAATTGTTTTTTTGTTTATATTAATTAAAGCGTCTTCTCTAATTTTATTTATAGCGGTGTGTACCTGCAAAGATATTCATAGGTTAGGTTAGGTTAGAACTGTAACCGACAACGCGCGAGCCGAGCGAGCGAAGCGAGCGGTGCCGCGGCAGCGGCCGGCGAGCGCTACCTCGAAATTGGTTGCGAAATTTTTCTAAGTATTTTTTTCATAGTGCCCACATAATTATATTTTTTATTACACTTGGTAAATGTTTCTTTCTGAGATGAGTGAAAATATTATGGTAATTATGTTTAGGGATAAAAACGTTAGGATAAAAAACAGTAGGAGTTGAAATATGTTTACAATAACGATTATTATGAATTAAAATTTTCGGAAACATGAGTGTTAGGAACATCGCCAGTAGCATTACAAATAGTAGGAATTCAAACTTTAGGATGAAAAATTTTAGGAAGAGTGATCATTCGGATTACAAATCGTTAGGAAGAACAATTTCGGGTAAAAAACTTTAGGTGAGCCAATATGGACCCGCTTTCGTACTCACAGTATTCGTTGTTGCATACACTCGGCACCGTATAATTCGACGTAGCCACTTTCGGAGTGACGTATCGCACTCACCTGAAGATCGACCGACTGGCTGTCACTTTATTTACACGCACATTTTAACGGAGTGATTCAAAAATTACATACTAACTTACTTCTCAACAAAATAAATACAATAATCTGTCTTCATTACCGATAACTACATTACAAACAGGCTCGTAAATACGTTTTATTTTACTTACAAACAAAATTGATGTAATAATATGATTACATTTGGTTACCTGCTCATAGCTCAACTGAATTATGATTGATTCGAATCGGGAGCTACCTAGAATTCTGAAAGACCTAAGTACAATATACAATCAATCATAACGGACGTTCGTCTAGAGTAGAAATGCTCTATTCTAGTGTTAAAATATTAACTATGGGGACAAATTGGTCGTTTAATGCAAGTTTGCAAAAGAGACTTATGTTATGTTTCGCTGTCTATGTTGGTTTCTTTAATTACATTTTTTTGCATAAAAAATCTGTTTTAGGGCTATTAAGTGATGGGTTGCGGGTCATTCGAAAGAGATACCGCGTCTTCAGCACAAGGGCTAAGAAGGAACATGGGTGGTTTTTAGTCAGTAGAAGTCTGCCACTCAATTCTGCTCTGCCCAGAGCGGGAGGGGTTATTTTATGATTTTCAACCCAAAAAAAAAGAAAGGCCACTTAGTGATTTGATTCTTAATCCAACCACAGGAATTTAACTCCATAAAAAATGAATATAAATTTTACTAACCTTTAGTGAGTACTTTGTCGAACCGCTATTCGCAGAAGCTAAAGTAACTACTTCTTAGGCCAAAAATTGTCCAATCTTAGAATCTTAAACTCAAAGGAAATATAAATTACTAGCTTTTGCCAGCGGCTTCGCCCGCGTGAAAATGACGATTTGCCATACAAACTTTCATCCCTTATTTAACTCCCTTAGCCTCCCGTCCTCTAATAAATCTCCAGGAGATTTATAACAATGGCTTTTTAATTGTGTCTATAACTTATTATAGACACAATTAAAAAGCCATTGTTATAATTTGCTAATCTGTTTGAGCTCATACGCCTTAGCGTATGAGCTCTTGGGGGTTGAATTTCGAAAAATCCTTCCTTATTCCTTGTCTACATTATAAAGGGAACCTCTGTGCAAAATTTCAGGTTTCTAGGTCCAAGGGATTGGGCTAGAAACAGATAAGCTTATAAATAGATGACAGCACTTCATCACGTCTGTAGTAACTGAAATAGATTCATATCTTTTAATTTAAATAAACAGAAATATTGCTTTGAGCAAACATTTTGTATCACGAGTAATCGTTCAATCTATCCCTAAGGAAATCAGTTGAATATTCCTCACAATACTTGTATCAACCGCCATCTTTATAGTCAAGGAGCTAACCACTTAAATAGATTGTTGATAGCAACATCATTAATCTTTGCGGGACCCGGCTCGAATCATTTACTGTGTGACATCATAGACTTACCATTGATCTTCTTTTGTTAAACCTTATCATTTTCGAAAGGGTTTTGTGTAAAGATTAAGGCTGGGGACGGAATCAGCCGGATTTCGGCACGATCAATTGATTTTAGATTAATTTTGTAGCTATATTTGGAGAGGGAGAAGGTTTATTAAAGTCCTGGCAGGGAACAACTTCACCGTGAGATTTCGTAAAAGGTCAGATTTAATTTGATGAAGTATCTTAGTGGCATAATTGTCTGTTGATAGGTACTCTATGGACACTAAACGTGGAAGTGTCAGAAGATGCTATATTTCTTTGCCAAAATCTTTAAAAATCAATAACTTGTTTTATAAACAATGTAACCAAATCTTTTAATCAATTTCAAGTTAGGTACTCCTTTATTATACTACTTTACGTATCCAAATGAAACTCTTCTATGTAAGTGTAGTTCACATGGCAATATTAAAATTTGGTAGAATTCCACTATCTGCCTCATGGCCCCATCATTAGATGTACTTGGAGTAGAAACTTTAATAGCTACTAGTAAACCCCTTCCCCCTTATTAATATTTTTTTTTAACCTGGTTTAACTTACGCTTGGTTTATCTCGCATGCCGTCTCACTTCAAATATATTCAAAAGAAAGTGACGGCATGCGCGATAAACCAAGCGTAAGTTAAACCAGGTTTAACTATTTTTATTAATAAGGCGGCTTGAGTTTGTATATTATTCGGTATTATCAGTCCAAAGTGTTTTAGTTGGTGTCAAGGGTCTGATAATGGAGCAAGGATTTATATCTTTGTGCGTGATAAAGGTGCGTTTTTAAACTACATTGTTGACATCACATCCTGTTCGTGACGTCACCCACAATGGATATAAGATAAGTTATTACAAAGAAAGCTATAAATTATGAGGATGTGTGTGTGCACAAAATGACCTCATATTATTATATGAGATCATGATAATGAGTCGAACAAAATGTATTTAACTTACTCTAGTAGCATGAGATCGTTATCGCTAGTTGCAAATGTCACGACAGAGCTGGTTAAATAATTTATTTACCCTAGATTTTAACGATGGCTTTAAATTAATTAGAGACATGCAAGCGAAGTCTTTGACGTCACAATAATGAGGGTAGTACTTAGTGTCAGACTGTAACTGGCGACGACACAAATTATATTGATTCAAGGTTGGATGATGTGAGCTCTGTTGAAGACACAAAAATATATTCAGAAGAAATAGTTAAGAGTCTTGCAACCAGTATTACCAAGGAGTATCCCATACTGATTGGGTTGTGGACGTCAGATTGAAAGAATCAATTCTTTACTTTGTAAGTCATTCAATAGTTTCCATTATTTAAACTGTATTCATTTACATTTTAAAATGAAAGAAATTGATTAAATACTTTAAATGTAAATGGCAGCATTTGGAGACTTCAGATTTAATTTGTACGTATTGATGTATCTTAAAGTTCAATTACTATGAAAAGTGTTGACTTAGAGTTTAACATTTATTTGAGTATAGAAACAACTTATTACTTAGTTTCAATAACCTGTTAATATTTTTTTGGTTTTTTAAATACGGTAAGTGTATAAAAAAAAATTTTGGAATGAATGTAGATGGCTATAAAAGGAGAGGAAGGCCAAAGAAACGATGGATGGACTGTGTGAAGGATGATATGGCTAGAAAGGAGGTGACTGCTGAGATGACGAGAAATAGGGAAGTATCGAAAAAGAAGACATGTTGCGCCGACCCCAAATGAATTGGGATAAGCGCAGGAGAATGATGAAGTGTATAAAAAAAACCTTTTCAATATTTTGTGACTGTCTATTATATAGTCAATTAAATATAATTATTTTCATTAAACTTCCATTATTTTGCGTTGGTTTTTATTGAAATTTAATCACGATGCAATGGATTTGTTTTTAGTCATACTTCTTAGATTAGTTGAACCGTTGAAGTACCTCGCTACCTTATTAGCAACGTTAAAGCTGTTTATTGATTACCCAATGTTATTATTCGAAAGGAAATGCATTTTATGTTATTTTGTTTTTAAGACTCTAATTTCAAAAACTGCGACATGATACAACATGTCTACATGTACATGTATATTTATTCTACTTACTCTATCCTACAACACATAATAATCCACCATGAATCTTCATACCAAGAATATCTATCTCAATTTACCAATCTTCCTTTTCCTAAGATACATATCTATAGACGTTGTTAATACAGGGTTCAGCTTCTCATACAAAGGATTGGCGGCGCTATAGCGTGACGTAATCTTTCCTATTGTCGTATCGGATTTACAAGGCGTCTTAATTCTACGAGGTCGAATATCTTTGCGATTAATCTATCTAGATGTATCAGTAGGACTTTATGTTTCATGATAAGAACATACTAATTAAAATAATGTTTTCTATATATTCCTGATTTTGTAGAATTAAGTTTGGGGTCCCGACTTTCAAATGACATGTAATGTTATTTTTTATGTATTTTTATTCTCTCTAGATTTCAAGCTTATCGATTTAACGCCTGAAAGTGCATAAACAAGTAACTTGATCATAACTAGCGAATTGTAGATAGGACACTTCTACCTTGCATTTTGGGGATAACAGGTGTGATGTTATGATACTCTATGAAAAGGTTTACACCAAAGGTACAATTTTAAAACAAAACTACTGATAATTTTCAGTACCTATAACAGGAAGTATAGCATGCTCGCTCAATATTCCATTCAAGAGCTTTTGTTTAGAGTCATTAGAAAAGCATACATGTGTGAGTGGAAACAACACATTATTTATTTTCATGGGCGCTCGCTTTTAATTATACCTTTTGTCTGTCTGTCTGTGGAAATCGATAACGTTTGTACTTATTGCCTTTTAGAATTGAATGCAAAGCGTCCGTTTGTTTTGTCCGGATGGCAATGCTGATATCCCTACTGATTTATTGGTATTATTTGCATAAAGCAAGCAGCAAAAGCTATGGTAAAAAATTTAATCTACAAACGGCACAACTGCCAAATAAAATCAACACACACATCATCATCTGCCTAGCCTTTTCCCAACTATGCTGATGTCGACTTCCAGATTAACCGAATGAAGCTGATCAGACATCATTATAAATCAACTGCCTATCGGACCTCCACAACCCAATAAGTGTTGGCTAATTTACCGTTGATAAGCCTGGTTTTCAGACCTTCGGATCTCTGACTACCTGTTTGTTAACGATCTACAAATGGCATCCGGGACTAACAGATGAACTCGCTTTCCGAGCCACAGAGGAAACTTGGTATGTAATGGGAAGTCACTTATCACATACCAATATTACGCGGCTTAACCTGAATATCGACCCGAGCGGCTGGTATTTTTCAGCCGTGGTTATCTGGCTAAATCCCACTCCTAGAGAGGAGGCCTGAGTCCTTGCAGTGGGAACATTATAGTCTGTTGATGATGATCTGGCTAAATAATAAGGACCACAGTTTTTTGTAGATCTTTTACAATCGTTACAGATAGTGATCCATAAGTAAGTCTGAGAACCAGTCTTTCCAACTATAGGTAAAAGTCAGACAGGGAGTTGAATTATGTAAAATACTGGTATTCACCTGCATCCGGTTAGACCCAGAAGCCGTCCCGACGACGCGGCGTAGTAGAGAAAAGTCTAAGCAAATGCCTTCTTACTATAATAGCTACCTACGTACTAAAAGTCCATTAGCCTATTATTTGCTGTCTATTATTTTCCACATTGTTAAGCACGTCACTTGCAAACGACGCAAAGAAAATAGAGATGTCATTTTGCGGTCTCTTACATAATATTTCTCGGTCTCGCCAAGAATAGTTTAGACAGATTTTATATTGAAAATTGAGCTCTATTTTCATTTTACGGATTGGCTTTTATTCAGCCGCATTATCGTCATTCTTTTAGGACTTATGTTACTAAATACAGGGGCCCAATTCTGTAACTTAAAGATAAGCAACATGCCATTGTCACTCTATCGACACACTACAGACATTATTATGTAATAGGGAAAAGAGGTGTCGTTGTTCGATGGCTTCACAATGGCAGTTCGATAGCCAAACACGATAGACACAACTGTCAGATTTCACTTGAAATATATTTACAGACTACCATAAAGTCCTACTATGGCGTTTCAATGTCACTACAGTGGCAAGTCAATGACCATAAATATATTTTGTAGAATACCAAATGTCAATGAGTAGTCTATTGAGACACAACCGACACACTATCGACACACTATTGATAAGTTAGCTATTTTACAGAATTGGGCCCCAGGTTAGCCTGCATGATCCCATTGCTGGGCATAGGCCTCTGCCATAACATCCAGTTGTTTCAATCCCGGGCCACTTTCTGAAGCCCTGACACAGCCAGAAGTTGGACGAGCTGGACAAGACAAGCGACTAATGGTTTGGGGCTTTTATAATATTACGATTTTAAAATTAAATATGGTAGTGAGATCATAGTAGCTAAATACGTTTAGTAAATTCCGTTAAACTTGTACTGATACTTATGGAGTATTTCGAGAAAATTCATTATTCTGAGCTCCTGATAAAACGTGAAAGCTAAAATGTGTGTAGCTACACTCGTTTATTTTATTTTCTTTCGAAGGTCTAATTTCTTGTATTCTCTAGTGGGTTATAGTGCGAGATGTATTTGACAACTCCATAACGATTATCTTGTTCGACTATTTTTCTCTGTGAAAAAAAAAAACCATTTCATTTGGAGTGTGTATCTACGTTTTTTTGCGAGGCTTTTATTTTTATATCGTCTGCCATTTTCCCTTGCGGGCTGTGACGGCTTCAGTTGTAAGCACTTACGTGTTATGAAGATAACAGTTTGTACAGTAAATACTGTTTTAAGATAAGCATTTAATAGCTCCCTTAGCGGGCTATAGTGACTTTACCTGCCACTGTTATATGTTTTTTTTCTGGATTAATTTTGAGATAGCAAATAATTATGTCCTTTTGTAGACAGTTTTGTAGTAAAAACTTCAAAACTGAAAAAAACAAACTTCAAATGTGATAGTAATTGAACAGTGTTAATGTTAAAAATATTTAGAGCTAATTGTTCAAATTTCTAATACCACAAAATAAATATCTTGTGAGAAACAAATATTTTCTATATTAAAATCATTCGAATATAGGTTTCGATTATTCAGCACATTTATGCTAGCCCCCTATGTAAAGTTTTCTATTTATTTACATAACCCTCTACACACTTAGCCTTAGGCAACCAAACCAGGCCATGTAACACAGAAAACTTGGAGTTTCACAAACATCTTTCATCTTTCCTTAACAATGTTACAAGCAAGTCTTTGAGCTGAAACTTTCCTAAGAATAATGTGTAATTAACCAGTTAACTTTCAATGCATTAGCTGAAACTTTTGAACTTACCGACCGCTGAATGTTTACGAACGGTCGGGAACAAATTATGATAATTAAGGACCAGTGTAGCGAGACCTGTGATTTGTTCAAGATTAGGTAGAACGTAGGGGTCAAGTTTTGTAGATGTCTAAAGCAAGTGCTTAGTCACATGTGGTGTACAATTTAGAAAATGTTTCTTGTGACTTTGTTGTGAGTCATAATGTAGGTATCGGTTGTTAGTAGGTACTGGCAATTCAAAATTATTTTTAGTAGGAATTATGTGCACAACTGGCGCCTTCAACAGCTTAGCTTTATCTTAAGCCATACAATATGTTTTTAACCGACTTTAACATTATCGTTATTGCTGGTTGATTTATGACGTGCAACATCAACAAGAAGTTTCCTTGTAACTTTGGGACATGTCTAAACCGAACAAAACTACCTATATATGTAGTTGAATCATGGTTGATGAAAAGGACCCTTTTTCACTTGTTTTGTTGGTGAATCGGGAAAGTTATCCATCAAATGAGGTGTAGCTGTAAAAACAATGAATATGACAAATTGACAAAGCAAAAAGAATTCCAGGTGAGCTTTTGTCTGTTATCTTTACCACCTCCGACCAAACATGGCTGGTAAAGAGGTGCTTGAAACACGTCGAAATTTTAGGTGAACGTATTCATTAAAACGAACAACGATTGTTCTGGAAACTTTTTGTTTCGCGGCTGTTTTTCACTGAGTACTTTTTGGGAAAATTGGATCAGAGTGCTACTGAAAATTGGCGTCAAATCTCATAGGAATTTAATAAACTGTGTTTTAGTTCTTATGGTCAATTCTTATAAGATATCAAGGAACTTGATAAAGTCGTGTTATGAAGTAAACTAGAAAAGATGACTGTATTTGCACTCAGGGCAATTCCTATAAGATAATATCAAGGTACTTGATAAAGTCATGGTATGAAGTAAACTACAAAAAATATACTTGCACTTAAGCGAGCCTAATAAGTCGCTCGTCTGCGCTAGGTTTCGGTCTCATAATAAACCCGGGAAAGTCCGGGTCCCGGGTTGCGTGCGCGCGGCACTGGTCGGACGGAGACGTCAAAGCAAATGTATGGACAGTGCGCCGCGCAGAAACTCGGCGAGTGCCGCTCGTCCGCGCGGACTCGCTGTGTCGTGTGATTCAACGGAATTCATATAAACCAATGCGATTCATAGAAACAAATACAAGATCCGCTTCACCACATGACCGCGCGGCGAGTCGCAAAAAATGCAATCATCTTTGAAATAAATACATCGTCATCTTTTTCCTGCCGTTATCCCATGTTACTTAGGGTTGGCGCAAGACTTTTTTCTTCCATTCTCCTCTGTCAACCGTCACGCTACTATTTACTCCCTTTTCTTTTCTTTTCATTTATCTTTTCCTTGGTCTTCTTTTCCCTCTCCATCCTTCAACTTTTATAGTAAACAAACTTTCTTACAATTTTCTTTTTTACTAACTGCCATTCAAAATATTTTGTCTATAGCACACATTTAGTTTCCATTTCTAGAAATCCTAAATCATAGTCCTAATCCAGAAAACGTTTCAACCGAACATCTAGAAACCCTTTCATTTCCTCCGTCATTTGTATCGGAAATGAAACTATCGATATTTGGCCCAACAGTTCGTTCATTTGTTGTATCGGGCCTAACTTTATTAGCGACCAGGATTTGGGCTGGTGATAGCGCCTAAAAGGGTTCTGTATTCGTTTAGTTTGCGTTCGTAATCAGTATTTATATAAGAAATAGGATTTCCACATCAATAGCTGCTAGGATCAACAGCAAGAAATAAATATGGTGCATTTTTGTATAAAAGCACCAAGTACAGTGGCGGATTTAATGCCATTGGCATTTTCTACCAATCATCCTTTGGGTAAATGAAAACATCGTGAGGAAACCGGCATGTCTTAGAACTAAAATATTCGAAGAAATGTGACAACTGGTGGATTAAACCCTATCCCTCTCCAAGAGAGGAGGCCTGAGTTCCTGCAGTGGGAACATGATAGACTGATGATGATCCTTTGGTTGATACAGAAACAAACAGAAATCAGTATCATTTTTATTAGTATTTGAACCATGATTTCTATAAATATTGTTTGATTACCACGTAAAGCTTGCTACTGTCTAAACGGAATTTTTCGTGAAAATGTGACAAGGCGATTTTACAAAATATTGTTGTTTGTCAGTTCCTATTTACAAAATAGAGCCTTGTTAGAGTACAGCGGGTTGTTCGAAAGAAAAACCGCGGTCTCGGACACAAAGGGTTAAGAAGGAATCTGGGTGTTTTTTAGTCAGTCACTCCCTTAAAGATTTCCTACCCTCCAAGAAAAGGCCTTGTGAGAGTGTGAATAGAAATGCCAACGGTCTAATTTGTACTGTTTTTCCCATAAAAATAATTTTAAGCAAGTTTTGTATGTAAGACGAAAATTCTCAGCCGAGACTTGCCGAAAATTCACATTTCATTTAGGTACCCAAAAACCTGAGAACAATAGTCCCTTTGTACCTTACAATATTAAATTAACAGGAAACATTGTAGCCGAAACATATTGTAAGTCATTCTTTAGTGTATCTGTGTAAGCTTCTCATTTCCGTGTCATCACGGACGGGTGAGTAGTATGGAGGGCGTTCAAATTATGACAAGGCAAATGGTTTTGTATCAACACGCATGGTTGGAGGAGAATTGGAATCCTCTCACGTATTGCTTTGATGTTTTGTCTTATTGTGCCTATGATATTTATTTATACACATTGTTATTTATCTATATAAATAAAAATGAAGATTCTGACTGACTCATCAACGCCCATGTAGACCACGAATATGGAAGAATTTTTCGTAATTCAATCCCTAAATGAATTAAATAGGGGATGAAAGTTTGTATGGAAAATCGACATTTTTGTAGTTCAACAGATAGAGGCGAGCGAAGCCGCGGGCAAAAGCTAATAACAGTGGGTACAAATCTTATATTATTTTTTCTCTGACTCGGTTTCGCACATGAGTCGATACTGCATGGCACATAAAAATAATGTACTTAATTGTCTTAGGACCAGTTTCACCAACTTAAGTTCACACACTTCACACAACGGTTAAGTTCCCGTTAACTTTCTTGACAGATTATTTTATTCTAGTCTATTTTTGAATGTATTCAGTAAGTAGTGGCAGTTAGTGATAAAACTTGTACCGACCTTCACGTAAATAATGCAATTTGTAAAATTCGATCACTCTCTTTAACGCGAACACTTTCACCGTTAGGTGGTGGCTCTTTAATAATTCACGTGAGAATTAAAGTTGTGAAGACGTATGGCACAGTTAGACTCTGACCAAGGTCGTACGATGTAGGTACGATGTTGCTACCCAACAGGGTCCATAATGATCTTATTATATTTATTGATATTTGAGTCCTATAGAATCAAATCCGGCTAACTGACGTTTTTGGTAAAAACAAACTATGAATAAGGCAACATTCACAATTTTAAATACTTTCTAACGAATTTTAATGTCCTTATCAGAGATGGCTATCTTTCATAGAAAATCCACTCAAAAGTAACAGATTAGTAACAAATCCGGCTTTCTGTCATAGTAAAAATAATTAAGTACAAACGTTTTTCTTTCATTGCCACCATTTTGTCAAAATGCAGATATCCGCTTTTGATTCTATAGGACTCATTTTACCTTGTATACCACATAATATGGTAAACATATGCAATGCAATAAAGTATTGAGTATGACACTGTATACGTCCTTCAAGGTTAACACATATTTTTTTTGGAAACAAAACAAACCACTCAATTGACGCGGAACTTGAAGGGTCCCCACCCAAAGGCACTTCAGTTCATGCGAATGAGTTTTTTCTTTTATAACCACATGTATCTGTTGCATCAAAACATAGCAGGGCTTCTTAATAAATCGGACTCATTAACAGTACATATCCAGGAATTGATTGAAAAGCATGTAGATGTAGATGTGATCTGTATAACGGAACATTTTGTAATGGCTGGTCACGAAAGCTTAATAAATATACCTAACTTTAAGATAGCTGCGTGTTATGCAAGAAAATCACAAAAACGTGGAGGTTCCTGCATTCTTATTAAGAATAACTTTGAATACAAAGAACTAAAGATCACATCAAAGTTTTCCGTTACGGGGGTTATAGAATGTTGCGCGCTAGAACTAATTAAGCAAAATATTATAATTATATGCATATATCGTCCACCCAGTATGTCTAACATAAGCCTCTTCTATGATAACCTGGATGCTCTACTAAAGTCATTGTGTACTAATTCTAATAAAAAGGTGATTTTGTGTGGGGACTTTAACATAGATGTAATAAAAAGAAATAGATTTACTTTGGACTTTGAATCCCTACTTCTCAATTACAATCTTAAATTGGAAATACATCAACCTACACGACTAATGAGCAAAACGTGCCTAGATAACATAGCTCATAACTCTAAGCAAAAATGCAATAGCGAGATTCTCGATCTTGCTTTATCTGACCATACAGCTCAACTACTGAAAATCCCGGTTAAAAAGACATGTATTATTAAATCTTGGCGGGTACAAAAACGTAATATCACAAAGGAAAATTTAAACAAATTTAAAAAATATCTACAGTGTCTTACTTTTTCAGACGTATTTGGGACTGAAAACGCTAATGAAGCCTATGATAATTTCAGAGACATTTTTTGTTTATTGTACGATCTTTGCTTTCCGACAAAATGGGTTACCGTTAAACCAGACACAAAAATTAAGTGGATATCTCGGGGTATAAGAATTTGTAGTCGGAAACAAAGAAATTTACTGTGGAAATACAGACTATCTCCTACGCCTAAAAATAAATATATTTTCAAAACTTATGCACAGAAGCTCAAAAAAATTATTAGACTCACCCAAAAAGCTCAAAATAACTATTTTATAAATAATTCTGAGAATAAGACCAAAGCAGCATGGCAAATTATTAATAAAACTAAATTCATTAAAGATCCAATTTTACAAATCAAAACACAAAATTCGATAATTAAGGACCCTCAAGAAATTGCGGAATCTTTCAATAATTTCTTTGTTGACCAGGTTCAAGATGTATCTAACGGAAACCCGGAATCAGATAAAACCACTAGGATAGTTAATAACCCGAACTCAATGTTCATGCCGCCAGTTGTTCCACAGGATATAGCTAGAGCAATAAAAACATTAAAAAATAAAAAAAGTCATGGCTATGACGGCGTAACAACCTCCGTGGTCAAATTTGTGTCGGATATAATAGCTGGTCCTTTAAGTCACATTATGAATACAAGTATTAGCTCAGGTACCTTCCCCAATAGTCTTAAAAAAGTAATCATAAAACCACTCCACAAAAAAAATTGCAAAGAAGACATGACTAATTATAGGCCAGTAGCCTTAATTTCAGTGTTTTCCAAAATTCTTGAAAAAATTATGTATGAGACAGTTTATAAATTCCTAACAAAACATGAAATCTTGTGTGACGAACAAAAGGGGTTCAGAAAAAATAAAAATATCAATATGGCAATATATGATTTATTGAATAACGTAATGCCAAGTGTGGACCATAAAATGCCTGTATGCGCCATATATACAGATATGACGAAAGCATTCGATTACGTAAACCATGACACTCTAATAAATAAACTTTACACGTACGGGATAAGAGGAAATGTCTTAGATCTAATAAAGTCTTACCTTACTAATCGAATGCAATACACTGAAATATCCAGGATATGTGTGAAAACAAAAAGAGAACATAAATATCTATCCGGCTACAGAGAAGTCAAATATGGCGTACCACAGGGCAGTGTGCTTGGACCGTTGTTGTTTCTTTTATATATCAACGACTTGCCTCGCCATATTCAACAACCTGTGGTTTTGTTTGCGGATGACAGTACGGCAATAGTAAAATGTGACAATAAAATTAATTACGAAAATGATATTAATAATACATTAAAAAGCATAATAAATTGGCTTAATGAAAATAATCTAATCATAAATATTCAAAAAACAAAAGTTATGCATTTTCATCAGCGTGTAAGAGCTGAAAATTATGAGGTTGAATTTAATGGACAAAGAGTAGACTCGACAAATGATACAAAATTCCTAGGTATAATAATTGACAATAAATTGACCTGGAAACCGCATGCAGAGGAGATATGTAAGAAGCTAAGCAAGTCAGCGTACGTACTTTATAACCTAGCAAAAAAAGTAAGCATTCGCACCGTGCTGGAAGCTTATCATGGTCTAGCTGTGTCAGTTTTGAGATTTGGCGTTATATTCTGGGGTAACTGTTCTGAGAGGGAGAGGATATTCAAGGTCCAAAAACGTTGCATAAGATCAATGACTAGTCTTCAAAATACCGACAGTTGTGCACCTGTGTTCAGGTCTCTAAAGTTACTCACCTTTCCGTCTCTGTATATCCTTGAAGTAGCTATATTTGTTAGAACAAACTTACACCTTTTTACCCTTAGGGACGATATTAGAAAACGTCCGGGATCTGTTAGATCGCAATACAAAAATCTAATGTATACAGGTAGGTACAAAACAGCTTTATTAAGAAAAAGCTTACTCTCAATGGGGCCAGTCATTTATAATAAAATACCTCATGCCTACAAAGAAGAATCATTTAGCTTATTTAAAAAGAGGCTTACATCCTTACTTATAGATAAATGCTACTATTCTATACAAGATTTTTTGAATGATAAGAGTATATAATGTTATTTTGATTTATTCTATTTTAATTGAATGATAAGACTTTATTGTGTTATGTGTATAATTTATGTCATTATATTTGAATGTTATGAGTTCGTGATTTTTTTTATTGGTTTAGGATGTTTTATTTTGATTTTAATTGTGTAATTATCGTGTTAATATACGAAACATAATCAATTTTAATCAATTATTTGTTAATTATAGAAGAAATATTGTTGTTGTTTATATTATGTTGGAGAGAACGTAAGCGTGTCTGTATTTTAATTTATTATTTCATTTTATTTCTTTGTTATTATTTCATTTTGAGTATTTATTGATTGTTAATTGAGTATATTTATAATAATACTTACTTTACTTTTTGCATGCCGTAAGGTAGAGTGTGTTGAAACCGTTTTACAATGTTACCATCATATTTTGTACACATATTCTTTGCAAAATAAATTATTTCTGATTTCTGATTTCTGATTTGGTGGAGTGGAAATTCATCAAATGACTCTTCCCGTTCTGAGCAGAGCGGTAGGGAGTCCTTAGTCTCTTGGGAGTTCCTTCTTAGCCCTTTGTGTCGAGCCCGCGGTATCTCTTTCGAACAACCCGCAGTCTCGATGGGAAGGTTAACACCTTTGAGAACGTTTACGTTCAGCACAGTCAGTCTGTATCTGTACGAGCAACCGAACATGTTCGCGATGATTACACATGGTACCTACATATTTGGACAATTTTCTAACTATTTGATACTGCACCCCGAAAATCCGGCACATCGCTAAGATCAACGTTCGTGCGAATTTGTTTGAGCAGTTAAAATAATCGTAAGAACTTTATTTATTTATTCTTCGTTTAATTTCCACAAATGTATTAATATTTTATCTTACACCTAAACCCTAAAGCTATAAATTATTGTTAACCAAAAACTAAATCAGTTTTCATAAACGTCTAACGAAGGTTTTAAAATGATTGATATTGTGTAAAGTATTTTCCATTTTCATGATGAATTCTTCTTAAATAAATATTGGTAGGTATCTAAATATTTACTTAACTTAAGATTGATGATAAAACAAACTTTAAAAGGGATTGTGTTTAGGTAGTATTTTCTGTAACCGGTGACAAAGTTTACTGACTGATAGTGGTGTCAATGGCTCTCCTCTCGATAACTTAGGGAGAAAGTATTGGTATAGAGCTGTGGTCATATAGTAAGGGAATAGCGGGATATTCTCCTCTTTCATGAACTACCGATTCTTCCATGTTCTAGGTACACAAGCATAATGCCAAATGAGCATTAGTAATTTTAACCGTAGTAGGTTGGAATGACTCTCCGATCGAATGTGCGACACCTTAATACGGCCTATAAAACAGACATGGACGTTGTGGGCAGGTTAAAATGGTACTAAACGGGTCACGTTTCTAGGATGAAGCCGGACAGATGGGCGAATAGTCATACGGTGGGTGCCTTGAAGACGGCCATCGGGGTAACCGAGGTAGAACGGATTTGTCGAAGACGCAAATAGAAATCATTGGATAACCATTGGGGGGTCCCCAATGTATTCCAATTTTGTTTTTTGTTTCCTTACAGTAAGACAAAGTAGGCAAACATAAAAAAAGGTTAGAATGATAAGATTACGCGCTGAAAAGAAAGAAAATATTATTCTTTTCTTTCTTTTCAGCGCGTAATCTTGACATAGGAATGAAATGAGATTTAATGATTCTGTTTTGTGATTTGAGCCACCTCTTCTAATTACTCACATAAGATTTATATTTGCTTTACGTTTTGGCATTACGTGACACTGGCAAGCCAAAAGTTTCACCTTATTAAGACAAATGCTGTCTTCACTACGGAAACGTATTACGACCTCAATAAAAGCTAGTCTACAGTTTGGCCCGACTTAAATGTTATTTGGAACACATCCAGAAGATAGATAGATATATAGGTACAAATTCTAACATACGATAGATATGTAGGTAATACAGTTTCTACAACTATCTACCTAGACAATAGCTGCAACGTAAAAAACATAACATACATTATATAAATACTCACGCCCTTTTTCCATGGGGAATAGGTAGAAACCACAGAATGCCAAGGTGGCAACGGAGAGGCCAAACCGCTCGAAGAACTGACAACCGTCTGATGGGGAACAAAAGTGCTCGAATGGCAACCATGAACTTGAAGACGCAGCGTTGGGTTGACCAATATCAGCAGTGGATGTCTTCTGGCTGATGATGATGACGAAAGAACTCCACCTGTAACAATCCTTACATACTCGTTTGGCCTCGTCCACTTCCTACGGTCATTTACTTCCACACCGGTTACGAGTACAACGCACCTGTACAGACCTGCACGACATAGAAAAATATTGTGTTTTCCGCTTATGCTAACAGTTTGCCCTACCCCTATAGAAACACGATGTATCTTTTTAGATAGCAGATAAAATCGGGTACCGGAGCTAGGCACTCGAAATATGGGATTGGATGGCTGGCTCTCGAATAACTTAGTAAACTACTTGTCTATAAAATCTATTATCGGTTGTTGTTGATATAAAATGGCAGCCTTCTAAGGGTTGTTTCATAAAATCGGTGAGTGAAAGTTTACTGATTCGGGATTAAGTAAAACACCCACCTTATTTAACTTTAACTTTTAAGTAATTTTGAAAACTTTTTAAATCCTGTCGTGAGTTCGTGACCATAATCACAAAAGATTTTCTGTTAAAAAAATAATGGAAAGTTTTATTTTCATTAAATTAAACTCCAAAGTTTTCAGCCAAAACTCGAACATCCAACATTTTCAAGTTTTTAAAGGGTATTAGGTTACATACTTAAAAAACTTGAAAATAAAGAATCTAAAATCGGAACAAAAACAAACTTATTCAAATACATTTTTAAACGCAGTTTTGTGAAGAATTTAAGTAAATTCATATTTGGAAGAAACAAAGAGAATGTGTGATAAAATAAATGAAGCGTAAGTAAATAAGGGGATGTCTCTATTCCAATCTCGCGCAATAGAATTTGGCATCGGTCCTTATCGACTAAAGCCGTTGCAAGATAAACGGATTTACACGGTCAAATTGATAACTACGACAGAAGCACTGTTTGTGAAAATATTATGATGGTTCTCTATACGAAATACGCCTATGTATAGGCGGACTTTTAGAGTCTTAAGAGATTCTCTTCCGATGAACCTTTGGCTTCTCTTAACTTTGCCAGTTTATTCTACAATTTTATCCAAAATTATTATAGAGCCTATTTTTTACCTAATTATTTTATTCGAACCATTCTTCACCATATTTTATTTATTTAGGTTAACATAAAACGGTTGGCACGTTACATTTTAATTTACTTTGTCGTTAGAACAACAAGATCGATCTTTAGGTAAAGCTGTGCTTGCCTAGGTCGGTCTGTGGATGGGTGACCGCCCGACATATTGAGTTTCCTCCGTGCCTCGGAAAGCACGTTAAGCTGTTGGTCCCGGCTGCCATAATATAGATCTTTGACAGTCGTTACAGGTAGTCAGTCAGTGACCTGAAATTCTGACACCCAGTCTTACCAAAGGGTATCGTATTACCTAGTATTAACTGGGTTGTGGGGGTCAGATAGGCAGTCGCTCCATGTAAAATACTGGTATTCAACTGCATCCTGTTAGACTGGAAGGCGACCCCAATATAGTTGCGAAAAGGCGAGGCAGATGATGATGTTAGAACAACAAGATGCCGCAATGGATGGATTGACTGTGTGAAGGATGATGTGAGAGAAGAATGGAAGAAGAAGACATGCTGCGACGACTTCAAATAAAATTAAATAAGGCAGGAGGATAGTGATGTCGATGGAACAAAACATAACATCTGAAAACTTTATTTTCAACCGCATATGCGGCTGAAAACCTTTGGAAGGAGTAGTGACCAAAGTTACCACCTCAAGACCCTTTCGAATTTCCACCAACAGGGTCGTTTAAAGGACGATAACGGTCCAAGTCTTTGAGGCTTACTCTAATGATTTACACCGGTATATAGGTCGTTTTCAGTCTGACTGAATTTATGACTAGATCACATAAGCCTGTGATCGGCCCGATCACACCTGAACGGTTTTTGGGAACATCGTTACAGAGGTTTATAGTAGTTTGCGAAATGCTGGCGAATTTATTGTTCGTAAGGGTTCTATTGATTTGGGTCTTTCAGAAATAGGTTTATTTCAAATGGTGTTATAGCTGAAACCATTTTATAAAACGGCTGTCTGAATAAACTTTTAGATGGGTTTTCTTATTGGCAAATACTGCTCATAATATTAGGTAATAGTAGTTGGGTTTCCAAATAAATAACACACAATAATAAAACAAGTCGCAATATTTCTTGCTCTTGGCTACGAAAAAAAACTAAGCTGTCGTAGCAAATCTGCTGCTACGGCGTAGCAAGGAAATTATCGCTACGTCTACGGCATAGCGACTGTACAAAATACTTATTCTAAAATAATACACCTGCACAACTTTTAAATGTAGGTGCTTAACAAAAAATCACTGCATCTAGGAAATGAAATTACCTTGTTAGTGTGCAGTGATTTTTTACTGCCCCGTTGGTCTAGTGGTCAGGGTGTA
Organism: Diarsia mendica; assembly: GCA_949316265.1. Taxonomy (NCBI): domain Eukaryota; kingdom Metazoa; phylum Arthropoda; class Insecta; order Lepidoptera; family Noctuidae; genus Diarsia; species Diarsia mendica. The sequence goes on along the minus strand of OX438896.1, from coordinate 17,995,800 downwards.
TTCCCAAGTCGGTCAAAAGCGTTAATGGGTTTTTCCACCAGGTATTTCTCATTAGCAGCCACGGAGTCTAGATATTATTTGCTCGATTGATGGCCATAGGCTCGCCCTCTATGACACGGGACTTAAAAACACCTAAGATACACCTCTGCCTACCCCTTCGGGGATTACAGGCGTGATGTTATCTAAGATGTTTATTTTTCAAATATTTGATTTCGCCAATAAAATGAAATAAAAGAGAAACGTGACACCAATCATAACAACACGAAATATGAAATTGTGTCAAAACAACTTCGCGTCGTTTTGGAGCTGAAAATCAATAGTAATTTATATTCAACTGAAATAAATAATTGAAAAGCAATTTGTGTTGAATCTCGAACAGTGGCCCTGTGAGGTTATTGACGTCGCTGAAACCGCGCACTGGGTGTATTTATTGTTTTTACATTTATGCCACACACACAACTAACTAATAACCAGTGATCGGAATACGTAGCTATTTAGGTTCATTGACCGCAAACATTGATGTTATGGATATTCTACGTGAGAATTTCATTATTTTTGTCAATTTTTTTTATGATTTTACTAGTGAAAAAACCAAATCCCGCGACTCGGGGATTATCCATATTATTCTAACCTATGGCAAGTAAATAAAACAGCTCTACCTATTCCGATCTATGTTAATAACACAAAGTACTTTAAACTGTTTTTCTTCCGTCACACTACCATCTCAGGTCCAGTTGAAAACCAACGTTAGGCACTAGTTGCTCGGCACTTTGCATGCGTATCAGCTCATAACGTCCACTTCGCAAAATGACAACCGATCGCAAAATGTCCCTTTCTCAAAATGTCAACTTCTTAAAGCATGGGCCTATTTGGTGCAGCCGTGAGATACACACTCTTTTCCGTGTTTAGTTCTTAGTTTTGTTGTGTGCACTTGTGGCATGTGCTAAATAAGTATGTTTTCTTTTACTTTCCACGTGAGTTTCCTCATTGACAACAAATTTAATTATAGGTAAAACGTGTAAAGGTTGCTTCTACCACGAAACACGTGTGTCGTCTAAAGACGGCAAAAAAAAACTATGATTTAAATATTGTAACTATCTATTAGTCGTTTGTTACTTAGATTCGCTTACACCATGAGTCATGGCTAAATAATGACAGCCACTCGGGTCGATCAGTAGGTTAAGCCGTGATTGCCTAGGTTGGCCAGTGGATGGGTGCCATCCCGTCACATAGTCCCGAGTCCCGAGTTTTCTCCATGCCTCGGAAAGCACATAAAGCCGTTGGTTCAGACTATCATGCATTTGTAGTCTTTGACAGTTTACAGGACGTCAGTGGACTCAGTGGTTTGAAAGTCTGACAATAGGGGATCGGACTGACTCAAAAAAATATGATTCTGTTTGGTCCGTCAGTTAGATTATCGAAAAATATTGGATACATGTTTTTTGTTTTATCGAAACAATAAAAAATTACGAAGAAAAAGCGCGTCAAAGATGTACTATCATATGACGTCACACGAGTTTTCGAAGCACTGTATCGTCTTCATTTTTTGTTTACGTGAAAAAAGAAAAAATACGTGGTTAATATTTTTGGAAATCTATCTGACGGACTAATTAGTTTTTTTTGTCAGATCCCCTATTAGGCTTACCAAGGGGTATCCGTATTACTCAGTACTACGGAGGTCAGACAGGCAGTCGCTCCTTGTATAATGCTGGTATGCAAATCAGGTTAGACTGGAAGCCGAACCTAACATAGTTGGGAAGAACCATCACTAGCTTTTACAATAAATATTCTACTACAAAGATGTCGGCCGAGCTCTAATTGAAAACGCATTGAATACAGAATATATCCATAATATTATACTGAAAATGCGTAGTACATTTTATAGTGACAACTAAAATAATTGCTAACTAAAATAAAAATATAAAAATTACCAAAACCCTAAATATTGATGAGAAAACGTTTCATATATGAAAACATTTATTTATTCAAACCTTTGTTCATAAGTACTCACCAATTAAAAACAAATGTATTTGGAAATGGAAACTGTTCGGGCAGATTTAGTTTTGTGCGAATTTAATTAATTGTTCGATTTTCGATCGGTGACGGCTTTGATAGTTCGGTCCATTGAAACAAATGAAATTGTTCACGTGGGAATTGTTTATTTTATTAGTTTGTTATTGGACCTTTGAGGGATCTCGCTCAATATGCGACTACGATTTGTCGCATGAGTGGCCGACCAACTTTTGTTGAACTTAATGTCGACATATGAAGTCGTGTCCGTGTAACGCGCGAAGTTCTATATTGGACATACTGGTAAGTGGTAGGTTCATTAAAACTCATAATTACTTTGTAAAGAAAACTTCTATAATTATTGGATTGATTGGATCTAATGATTACAAAACTATCTTTTACTAGTTGATAAAAGTTAACTCCACAATTTTAATCATGTCTTTTTTTTTTTGGTGGGTGGAAAATCATCAAATGACCCCCCCCCCACCGCTCTTGGGCAGAGCGAAGGGGAGTGTCAGACTTCTACTGACTAAAAACCAAACCCATGTTCCTTCTTTGCCCTTGCGCCGAGGCCACGTCATCTAGTACAAAAATCCGCGGCCATCATCATAAGTCTGACAACCAGTGTTGCCAAAGGGTAACGTATTACCTAGTATTACTGGGTTGTGGAGGTCAGACAGGCAGTCGCTCCATGTAAAATATTGGTATTCAACTGGAAGCCGACCCTGACATACTTGGGAAAAGGCTAGGCAGATGATGATCAGTATCTACAGCCCGACTTCACCCATTATAGGTATATGTCGGAGATTCAATCGGATTAGCGTCCGCGTGCTCGATATTGGTGTCTGTCTGTTATTATTTTATCAATCAGTGCGCACGACCGGCACAGGCGGTCTTTTTAGCAAGAAACTCTAATAATAAAACGAACGCACTACTGACAGATACAACAGACACTGACAGCGAGGAAATTGACAAGTCCGAAATCGTCGATGATGTTTGCAAGGAGTTCCTATTTAAATAAATTAAATAGACATTCAAATAAATGTCTCTCGTGCATTATTTCCTCTAACATATCTATATACCCAGGAAAACATCGAATGACTCCTCCCGCTCTGGGCAGAGCGGTAGGGAGTGTCAGACTTCTACTGACTAAAAACCACCATGTTCCTTCTTAGTCCTTTGTGTCGAGGCCACCGTATCTCTTTCGAAAAACCCGCAGACCCGACGGGTGGTTAGGCTGCCTGTCCACCGGAGCGGAGCGAGGCAGCGGAGCGGAGAAACGGAGAAATATTAACCAATAGGACTGCACAAAATCTCCGCTCCGGTCCCAGTGTGCAATCCTATTGGTTAATATTTGTGCGTTTCTCCGCTCCGCAGCCTCACTCCGCTTCAGTGGACAGGCAGCCTTATAGGCCTCTCTTTGCTTGTGCCAAGCTCCATGCTCTTGTGCCAGCTTTATAAATAGTGACAATTTTAATTAAATTTACCAAATTGGAATTCAAAGCCTAAAATTTCCACATAATTAGAGTATTGACCCAAAACACAGACCGGACTTTATTTTTGTGTGTGTGTGTGAGGGTGTGTACCCTCACACACACACACAAAAATAAAGTCCGTTCGAACACACATTAGCAAATGAACGTAAAAGATTGATCGGCCTCATTAGTAGAGCAACGGGATGATTAAATCGGATAATCACGCCATTATGCGCTGATAACCGAACTTAATGCCTACTTAGTTGTGTTCTAGTTGTTTGAACTCGGATTGTTAGTAAAGTAAGTTAGTAACAAGTGTGTTTGGTATGCGAGTCATTAATGTAATTAAGCTGTCGACTTTTTTATGTGCATTTATTCTCAGGCAACTTTGACCCATTTGACCTTACAAACTAACTTAGGTACTCATTATTACTCATTTTTTCATGGTTTTCTCACACTATTTACAAAAAACCACTCGCAATACTCTAACGACCGACTCGTGAAATAATATGTTCAATTCCTGCCTAGTTAAAGAGTTCATCGAAATCGCGCGCGCTTGCCTTACGCTACTTGCGTTTTTCCATGGTAACGATAAATGATGTATGAGGAAATAAAGCAAATCATTTTATTTCCATAAAGTTGCTGAAATAATTTATTTTCTTATACCGCTCGGCTTAGTATGAAATACTGAATTCACTCCATCAGTCGGCGGATGGCTATCTTTTACAAAGTTTAAGGCAAACATTAAAATGTACTCTGTGAGGCAAACCCACAAAATAAAACTTAGTGAATAATGATAATACCTTAAAAGGCACTTTATATGATGCACGAAAAGTTCAGTAGCTTTTGAACATAAAACAGTACAAAATATGATGTTTATCTACAAACTTTGCCACACACAACTAAGTTTCGAAGTAGGAAATTGTCTGAACACAGGTGTGGTATGTATGAGAGATATTTTAAGTGCAGGGGTTTCAGTTTTCTAACCTTAAGTATCCCATTTACCTTGAACTTTTTCCATGATTTTTCCTTCATGTTTTTAAGCTGAACTTTCTATCATGCTTAGTCTTAGATGTTCTATATTACATTAGAGGTCGTCAATCAAATGACCCGAATGTCTGACAACCAGTCTTACGAAGACGGACTAATGATATTCAGCTGCATCCGGTAAGACTGGAAGCCGGTCAAACAAAATTACAATAGGCTGGGCAGATGAAAAAGTAAAGTGAATGTCTATATATTCGAAGTCCAAACCTACACTCGGTAGCCTACTACCACTGCATTCCACTCATTATAATAATATAGGTCTTATCCTATCAGTATTATGATGACTTTACTACTGGTTTTTTTTCAAGTTCATCAACGTGATATGACCAACCATAATGTCATTTGCGAAATCCCATAACTTTCTAAATTCGAAAATAAGGTCACAGAAGGACGCCTAAACTCTCCAATAGCCATTTTTACGTAAAAGTTATTGCCATAAATCATAAAGTTAGTCAAGGAGTCCGATCCACGAGATAGGCACTTAAAGTTAGTTTAATGTAGTATTCAGTGCAAGTTAGGCTAAGTTGGTCCCGAGTTTCAAGCGGATAAGGGCGCTGCCATAGTACGGTAATGGGAGTTTGGTGTAGGCAGATGTGGGTGTTGGAGTGTGTGGAGCAAACTATGAAATGATGACACAGAACTATTTACAGAAGACACGGCCATTTAAAACGGTTTGGTTTATTCCAGTTCTGAAGATCTTCAAATGAATTACCTATTCATTTATTTATTTAAGTAAGGTTCAGTAGTAGTACTTGTGGCATGTGCTAAATAAATATGTTTTCTTTCTTTCTTTGATATGTTGACCATAATTAGAACTAAAATAATAATAATAAAAAATATTAAGACTATATTTCAGCCAATGGCTTATTTGCCAAGAGCCTTGACCAATGCTTGACGAGGCACTCGTTAGGCAACTGAATCAAGGGCTTGATATAGACTACGGTACTGACCTGGTTACGGCTCGTATTGTTAGGAGTATCCTCTCTTTAGAACCCTGACCGCCCGATAGATTGGACCCTGTTCCCGATACCGGTGGACTACTATTATTATATGTATTTATTAAAATATTCTCCTCTATTCTGTACAATTCACGTCATACAAAACTTGAAAGCTTACTTACTTAACTAAATAAAATTGTATTGTGCCTCGACACTATTCGAGTTTTGATGAGATGAGAACAATACCACTGGTAGTCTTTAGTTCGTAAATTCAATTTTAGTTCTATTCAGTTCATAGTTCATCATTCATCAATCTCTCTGTTTCATCTAGTTCAACCGAATCCATCGATCAATCGTTGAAAATAGTTCACTGTACATCATGGCTGTATCTATGCAAGGCCTTGTTGCTCGTATACAGCACAATGCAGTTTAACTTGGCACGGATGCGGATATCCGTCTTATCAGTTTTCAGCTTTGTTGACTTTAGCTGCATATTTTTATCGTATTTATGTATTCGTAGGCTGACTGGCCTGTTGGTCTAGTGGTTAGTGACCCTTACTGCTATGCCGGAGGTCGTGGGTTCGATTCCCACCCAGGACAAATGTTTGTGTGATGAGCACGATCATTTGTTCTGTGTCTGGGTGTAATTTATCTATAATATGTATGTATTTAGAAATATATAAGTATGTTTATCAGTTGTCTAGTACCCATAATACAAGCTCTGCTTAGCTTGGGACTAGATGACGTTGTGTGATAGTTGTGGAATATTATTATTATTATTATTATTTCTGAAAGGTTTTTCTATTTTTAAATAGGCCACTAATTATAGCACAAAGAGTATTTTGATTCAGTCATACATTTGGTTGATTTGTGTTTTTAGTTTACAAAAATGCTGTCACACTGTTGGGCTAAAACCTTTCCCAATTCCTTCCAAGACCTCTTTTCCTGTGCCTCCTCAAAATAGCTCTCGCTGAATGCTTCCAGATCGTTCCGCCTTTAAGGCGCTGACAAGAGCCAAATAGGCTTGTATTGAACAATTTTTTAGCCAAATCTATACAGTTTGACACGGCGGAAAAAATATATGTTAATCTTGAACATATTTCTGATAATTTCGTTGTTTTCAAAACACGTTTTTGAAAAGTTTTCTCGATACAAAAAAATGGTAAACTAACCTCTTAAAATGATCTTCCAACAAAAATATCTGTATTACTGATCAACGTACGTTGGTAAAATTTATAACAATAACGTACCATATTTAAATACAAAATTTGGTTGTTTTTAATTTTTGATTATTTAATAAATTATTTTGATGTAATTAATCATTATATGGTTTGTAAGAAGTTCGAGCGTTGCGTCATCGCGCTCTCTTTCTTACCTAAGCAATCCGACAGTGAGCGCTTAGGCGCGGTGCTAGACGGACGTATGTCACTTTGCGCCCCACTGACAGCTATCCGTTCATCTATAAATTATTATTGACCGCGTCACAATGTTAGTCCAGGATCCACGGTACATTTTTTCACTTGATTACTATCAAGCTAATTTTCCGTGAGCAGCTGCATTTTGATGAGACGCCAACATTACCCTATACGAAAACTCTCGATTGTGGTAGGTAATAGGGGCAGCAGGGATAAAATATATATTGATTATATATTATTATAATTATTTATTTGATGATTTTCAAAAATCTATTACTAACTATTTTATTTTTATCTGATGATCATTATCTAAATCCAACATGTATTGATAACGAGCTCATCAAAAATTACTACAAACCAGCTGTTTTTAGGGGTCCGTAGCCGAATGGCAAAAAACGGAACCCTTATAGATTCGTCATGTCTGTTTGTCCGTCTGTCCACCCGTATGTCACAGCCACTTCATTCGGAAACTATTGAGACTACACAGTTGAAACTCTACAAGTATTCTGTGAACCGCTTTACGATTTTTATAAAAAAATAAAAAAAAGGATTTAGGGGGTCGCCCCATACATGGAACTGAAACTATTTTTTTTTTTCATCAAACCTATACCTACGTGTGGGGTGTCTATAGACATTAGACAGGTCTTTAAAAATGACATTGAGGTTCCACAAACAATTTTTTCTCAAAGCCAATCGTTTGGAAGACAGACACTTCCAAATTTGTAAAATGGCGACCGGCCTCGCGGTCGCTTGCCTTCGGTATTGCCAACAATGACCAGCTTTTCAAGGCTGCTATCTCCTCTTTGCATTATGTGGCCGAAATAAGACAAAATACGCTGTAGGCAAACTGTTGACAATCGAGTCTTGATATCGAGTTGGTAAAGGATAGACACATTTGTGCGTTTGGCCGTCCATGGAATTCGGAGAATCCGCCTAAAACACCACATTTCGAATGCGTCTATCCTCTGTCTTACTCTTGTTTGGATTGTCCATGTCTTAACTTGTGGGGAAAAATGCTCCTTCCGAGAAGCCTGTGCCTGAAAAGGAACCGATCCAGGCTGATGATGGTTTCGTGACGGTGTTGAGGAGGAAGCGCCGTCAGCGAACCATCAAGAACCGCTGCGGCACGGCTCCATCGGAGCCCAATGTGCATATTCGTGCCGCAAAGCCGAACACTCCTTTGTACCTCTCCCGTCTACATTACACCACTACGACGGAGGACATCGTGGAGTACGTGCGCCAGAAGATCAAGTACGTGGCGAGAGTGCAGCTGCTCGAGTCGCGCCGCAACGTCAACTTTAAGGCGTTTGTGGTGCGAGTACCGACATGCTACCTGCACCTCGTCTTGGAAGAGGACTTTTGGCCGCAGGGGGTGGTGTTTCGACGCTTCCGCGGGCAAGTGCCACATGATCGCACAGTGACGTAGTGCAAGTGCTGTCAATTATATCGTATGTATGTTAGTCTGTAAGGTATTTATCTATGGGCCAAAGTAGCCTGAAAATAAATAAATATTATTATTATTAACTCTATGGAGGAAAATCAGGAAAACTAGTGCTCTGACCAAACGGGCCTTCGTTTTAAAACTTATACCACGTTTTTCCCAGATGTTCCGGGGGCGTAATATAGCATCTTTAGCCATGGCTATCCGCCGTTTTATCTCTGTGACGCAGCTACCTTCATTACTTATATTGGAGCCCAGTTAATCGAAGCTGTCCACAGTATAGATGCCTTAGATGTTATAGGCGCCCGATAGCTTTCCCGCACGATCTACCACCATAAGCTTGGTTTTCTGCCTATTTATTGCAAACCCTACTTTGCCACTTTCCACTTCCAATCTGTGCCGTATCTCTTTCATGTTGCCAAATGTTGTAGCAAGGAGAACGGTGTCATCAGTCTACCTTAGATTGGAAATCCACTTTCCACCAACAGTAAACCCCTTGTCCCAGCCCTAAAGAGTCTTGAATGATATTACTCTTCATACATATTGAAGAGCAGAGGTGAGAGGATGCATCCCTGCCTAACGCATTTGAACAGTCGGTGTCTATTTTGACGAAAGAGCGGTTGTTGATGTGTAAGTAGAGGCATCGGACTATGTCAATAAGATGTTGAGGCGTTCCCATGTCTTTAAGAACCCCCCACAGCTTGCCCCACTCCACGCAATCAAATGCTTTGGTATAATCTATGAAACATATCAATACAGGGCTGTTAAATTACCGGCTTTTCTCTATAATTTGGCGAACGTTCAGGATTTGTTCCCGCGTGTCTTTGCCTTTAACAAAACCTGCTTGCTCTTCTGGAATTTGTGGCTCCAGAAAGTGTATTAGCCTGTTGTTTATGATGTACAGGAGTATTGATGGTGCGTGGAGTAAGTGCCAAACACTTAATATAATTTTTAGAATCTTGTAGGCAACTTGTAAAGAGTGGGTTTAATAGAAAATATCCAATCCCCAAAACCCAGTTAGTAAGTAATCATTTTTAATGACTTCGTTATCGATACATATTGGAAGGAAGGAAGGGGACTCTTTGATCAAACCATACATTTTGTAGGACAAATATTTCTTCAAATAATTTAGATAATTATCATCAGATTTAACAAAAAAAACCCAGCTGATGATTCTCAAAAGTGTTTGTACTTAACACTTTTGAGAATCATCAAACCAACATAAATTTTATCCCTGCTACCCCTATTACTTACCACAATCGAGAATTCGAGAGTTTCGTGCAGGAAATTGTTGGGCGTCTCGCCGTCTCATCAAAATTAGCTTGATAGTAATCAAGTGCAAAAATGGACCGCGGATCCTGGACTATTTGTTTCTTACTTGGTAGTATGGCGCTAGGGTATCGGAAAAATTGTGGGCGTGTCCAAAAATACTGAAACATCAGAAGTCAATAGCTATTGTCATCGTCTGGAATTTTAACAACTTTTACCTACATATTATTATCATGTCAAGCAATTTGATGTGGCGTTTGTGACGAGACTGCATCTGAGAATAAATCTAATGACTTCGAATTAAGGGTTATTTTTTAAAATAAATCATAAATGTCATTAAGTAGAGCCATATTTACCTCTGCAGTTTCACTTACTTGTCTGTTTTGTTAACCTGACCTATCCTAATAGTTTTAGTAGTTAATTGTGCTCTTACTCAGGAACTAATCAAATGCCAAAGTAAAACAGAATCAAACAAAAAAGAAACAAACATCAAATTTCTGTAGCAACACCCTTACCGCAGGAATGCGAGCTGTAGTCAAGCATTTGATCATTCTTTAGCTCTCCAGTTCACGTTAATAGTTGCTGTAAATACATTCTAACTTCGACTTTTAGTTCCTTTTCATTACCGAGATGTTTTCATACTTTGACGAGTACTTCGGAAGCGTTCCGTACAAGAATTTACTCATTTACGTGCAACGGTCTAATGGGAGAAGTTTGTTAATGCTAATACTATCGACGAGGTTGTTGAATACTTTTAACGTAAGAGCTTTGTGTTGTTCTTGTGGTACACTGGCGAGCTCGTGGCTAGGATACCTACTACACGGAGTGTAAAAGTGCATGATTAGATAGTGGCTCAACCAAGTAGTCTGAATGCCGTAGGTAGCATGATTACTTTGTTTTTCATGAATACTTACTTACTCACACATCATTTTACACAGTCAAGCTTGAACCTAAGCTAATTCTTTAGCAATAAAGTTAAAAATCTATTAAAGAAAGGGGTTTGAACTTTTTTGTATGGGAGCTGGCATATCGGTTGATATGCCACATCGGTTCTATCCCCTTTGAAGCTTGTTCTGCTGGCCGCTGCAGCGCTCCATTACTTCCAAATGTCGTCTTTGCAACTGTATGATCAATATTGGAATGTGAGAAACTGCATTTCCTATAGTACAACTAAAACTCAATTAGAACTGCCTATTTTTCAAAACAAGAATGTTTGTTTATTATTTTTTTTAGCGTTATGCAAGTCAGCGTAAATATTTTATTTTTTTATCAAAAACGTGATCATGTCGCTGTTAGATTAAGTTGAAAGAGTTTTACGAGAATTCTCGTTATATACAGGCAAATGGTAACGATGTACAAGATTGAATTTCACAAACGAAGTATTATGTCGCAAAAATGTTGTACAAAAAAGCTTTTTTGTCCTATTTTCTAAAGGCGATAAATTAGATACGTTGACAAAGGGTGAATAGGAAAGTTCGAACAATGTTGTTGCTTGAAATTTTGACTGAAATAGGTGTCTAGATTTTTTCAGGTCAGTGACTGACAAAGAAGCCTATGCGTCATTAGAAGTTGACACAACAAAGTAAAACGTTGACACGTTGCTGATAGAAAAGTAAGCAATGGACAAGAAGCGCTTTTTATAGAAATATCTTTTGTGAGGAGTTCGTGTCTAGATAAATAAGAGCCGCTCAGATTAATCTTCAGATTAAGCCTCGCTTGCCTAAGATAGTGTGTGAATGAATGACCACGCTTTTATTTTTTTTGGAATGTATGATATCACCAAATGACTCCTCCCGCACCGGGAAGAGAGAAGAGTAGGGAGTGTCAGAATTCTACTGACTAAAAATCACCCATGTTCCTTCTTAGCCCTTCGTGTTGAGGCCGAGGTATCTCTTTCGAATAACCCGCAGCCCCGAGTTTCCTCCGTGTCTAGGAAAGCACGTTAAGCCCTTGGTCCCGGCTGTCATTTATAGATATCTGACACTCGTAGCAGGTAGCTAGTGATCAGAAAGTCTGAAAACCAGTTTTACCAAGGGATATCATTACTCAGTACTAGCTGGGTTTTGGAGGTCAGATAGGCAGTCACTCATGTAAAATACTGGTATTTTACTGCATCCGGTTAGACTTGAAGCCGACCCTAACATTGTTGTTAAAAGACCAGACAGATGACGATGAAAAAGATTTTTTTTTCTGAAAAACCATTTTTGGGTACATACCTAGAAAGATACAAGGCAAAGAAAAATAACACCCGTAATGGCTAATAGCAGAAACCATTACCAGACGTAGGAATACGTCACTTACAAACGGCAAGACACCTCCAACTCCAGACCATTTATCATTTTCTTTCGTCACCTGACATTCCTACACTTTGCGCATCAAAAGACACATCACAGGGTGTCTTAAATTCTTCAAAACGTTACAAAAGGGACACTGGGTACGATTCACGAGTGGTTCTAATGAGGGGCCAAGGGCTACAGCTGGGCCATTAGCCGCGGCATTTCCTTTGACGGTCCAGTAAATATTTGCTAAGATATCGCTGAAAAAGTCACTCTGTTTCAAAATAGACTTTAGTGTGTTGGACGAGGGTGTGAATTGGGATGGTGTGCTGGTGTTTTAGATGAAGCATTAGCAATAGTGGGAGTATGTGAGCTGGGTTTTGATTCCGTTTTTTTGTGTGGCCACTGGTCAGTTTTTATTCATCGTCGGTCTACCCTTTTCTTACGTCACTGGTCGACTGTTTGTATACTTTTTTTTTTACAGAATATTTTCTTCACAATAATTTCAGTAGGTACCGATTTTACCACTGGTTGCATAAGCCAATATTATTATTTTACTAGCTGATTCCTTTTTTTTTTTTATATCTCTATTTTTCATGATTTCCTTCAAGCTCCAGTACTTTTTCCACGCAATAATAATTGCAATTCGTCGGTTTATTTCTTATTAGTGGAGTGCCGTAAGATTTATACCTCGGAATCCAGGACCGGTCAATGAATCTTCTTAAAAACTTTTGAACTGCATTGTTAAAAGCCCAAATAAAAAAGTTAAAAAAAGAAATTAGCGCGCTCGTCATTTTTTTATTTTTATTACCACAATGTACTGAAAAACTAGCTTGTGCCAGTGGCTTAACCCACTACAACTCGAAAATTATTCCACGGGAAGACAAAATCAGGATAAAAACTATCCTATGTGTTATTCCAGGTTATAAACTATCTGTATACCAAATTTTATCCAAATACGTTCAGTAGTTTTTGTGTGAAAGAGTAAGAAACATACACCACAAACTTTAGTAGGTACTTTATAGTATTAATTAGTGTGAAGTGTGATGTGATCAGGGCACGCCATGACAGTGGCGGTAAGTCCCCTCTTTGAGTAGTGGCTGGAAAGGCGCCGAGGCGCCCCCACCTTCCGTCTGACGCAGGTCCTCACCGGACACGTTGCTTCGGGAGGTACCTGCACCGAATCAGGCGGGAGGAGACGACCGGATGTCGGCATTGTGCACATGAGGATCGGCCGGAGGACACGGTGGAGCACACTGTGGAGGTCTGCCCCGCTTGGGCGGAGCCCCGCCGTGTTCTCATAGCGGCGATCGGAGGCAGCGACCTCTTGCGTCCGGCCCTGGTGCAAGCCATGGTCCGAGGCGAGGAGTAATGGGACGCCGTCGCCTCCTTCTGCGAAGCAGTGATGCTAGCGAAGGAGGTGGCGGAACGTGTGAGGGAGAGAACCTTTCGACCTAGCCGTCGCGGGAGACGCTCCGGGCTTCGGGGGCCGCGTGATGGCTTCCGGCCACCGTAGACGCGGGCCTGTGGACGGCGAGTAAAGGGCTAGCTCGCCGTCTGTCGACGACAGGCCGTGGCGACGGCGCGTTCGTGTTCCACGCGCGCCTCGAAGAGATGTCAGCAGCATGGGAGGGGCCCGCCAGGGCTGCAAATTGGACACAAAGATACCGCGGCCTCGACATAAAAGGCTAAGAAGGAACATGGGTGGTTTTTTGTCAGTAGAAGTCTGACACTCCCTTTCGCTCTGCCCAAGAGCTGGAGGGGTTATTTGATGACTTTCCAGCCACCCAAAAACAAATAGTGTGATGTGATGAGAGGGACGAGAGAAAATTTTTTTTAAAGCTAATAAATAATATTTGCATATTATAGTAACTTTAATGTTAATTTATTAATATTTCGCAAAAAATAACGAATTATAACAAAAAATTTTTTTTCAAAAAATGCGAAAGTTGGTGAGTGTGTATGTTTGTTACTTCTTCACGTCTGAACGGCTGAAGCGATTTTATTAAAATTTGCATGGAGTTGGCTGACACCTTGTATTAACACATAGGATAGTAGTTTTTATCTCGATTTTATCTTCCCGTGGGATAATTTTGGAGTTGTAGCGGATGAAGCCGCTGGCAACAGCTAGTTTTTCAGTACATTGTGGTAATAAAAAAAAAATTACGAGCGCGCAAATTTTTTTTTAACTTTTTTATTTAGGCTTTTAACAATGCAGTCCAAAAGTTTTTATGAAGATTCATTGACCGGTCCTGGATTTCGAGGTTTTACAATATTTACGTCTTACGGCACTCCATTATATTTCTGTGAAGAAATAAGAAATAGACCGAAAGAAATAGAGAAATATAAAAAAAAAATGAAATAAAAAGGAAACTGTATGACACAACAATCCTGCCATGCCTAACATATTATGGTTGCCAAACATTGGTAGTTGAGGATGATAGACGAACACAAATTAGCTGATTACATGATTTTTTAAAATACAATGTTGAAGTTCAATGGCAGACTGCCTTTTGTTTTGGAAGGTGTGAACTCATCAAATGACTCTTCCCGTTCTGGGCAGAGAAATAGGAAGTACCAGACTTCTACTGACTAAAATCCACTCATGTTACTTCTTAGCCATTTGTGTCGAGGCCGCGGTATCTCTTTCAACAACCCGCAGCCTTGGTCGAGTGTTCGCAAGCGCGACTGTTGAGCATGTGGTCCTCGGTTTGATTCCCGAGTCAGACAAAATATTATTGGGTTTTTTAGTATCCACGGTGCCCGGTTGATGGCAATGGACTTTACCTAACATAAAATAACTAACGAATTGTAGATGAACTATTAGGTACACTTCTGCCTAACCCTTTGGGGATTGTAGGCGTAATATGATTTTATGTTCAATGACAGAGTTGTCAAGAAAATATTCTTCTTTATTTAAAACTGACATGCATGAATGACTTACTCAGTAGAAAAATAATATAAATCATCGTCTTACAATATTGACTTTGTGTCTCCTTGCACATAGGTACCTCTGATAATATTAAGGTACTCCTAAATTTAATAACAATAAATCCTTTTTGTATGTATTATTTAATTCTCAGATGGGTTTCGTATGTCAATGGCTGGCGGTGAACTTTTAAAGGACACGTCTGAAGGTTGGTTGTGGGCAGTTTTGTTTATAAAATGTTAATGTGCTTGTTACGCGAATTGTATGTGCGAGGGTGTGATACGATTTTATTTACATTTCTTAGTATAGCAACCCTAAAAAAGTCATTGAAAAATCTTTTTCTTTAGGTACATATATGTACTGAAAAACATTTTTTCAATGTCGTACCGTACCTACCGTATAAGGTTAGCAGCCGCAAAAGGCAGCGGCAGTTGCAGCAAAGCAGCATCTGGCTAGACTGGAAGCCGACCCCAACATAGTTGGGAGAAGAGCGATGGAAACAAAGATAAACGTTGATTAAAAAAAAAAAAACGAATTTACCAAAACCTTGGTTTGTCGTGTTTTTACACAAACTTTGTTCTGTATAAAAGTGTAGACACTATTAACTGAATCTGAGTTAAATGGCGAAAGTTACACTGGAATAAAACTATTATTTCCACATTTTCTCACTGTTTCATTGTTTTAATTAATTAAGTTTAAATTTCATTAACTGCGACTGCGGTGCAGTTTAATTGAAATGCTAGTCAAAATCCACTCACTTTAAATCATGTGCTTTGATAATGTGGGTACAGTCCCCAAAAAAGGTGTAAGTATAGCACTTTTTGGTTGAAGTTTGTTGGCGTTGAAGCTTTGTAGAATAATCTTACAATAAGTGCTTGTTTACGAGTGCTTGTTTACGGAGACGCGGGGCGTCGCGCGGCGCGTGCAGAAGGCTCGTCTCGTGTTTTTTTTTTATTAATTTACTGAGAGACGGGTCCACCGCAACAAACGCTGCATTTTAAACAAATGAACGAAAAATTGCTTCTCGTAAAATCGACATTCGAAATCGTTAACGTTTTCATACATTACCATGTGTTTGAAATAAAAACGCAGCACGCGCCGCGCGACGCCCCGCCTTTACATAAACATGCACTAAGGCACGGTAATATTATACATACAGTAGTTCGACTTCATACAAACGGACGAAGCGCGAGCTATGCCTACGCGCCTCGATTAAGGGATGCGCCTGGGATGCAGACAGTCGCGACTGTGCCGCAGTGACGAGCGGACGGTATGTTGTTTTTTAACAATAAATGCGCGATGTTTTCTCTAAAAATAAGACAAGTACATTTAATTTACATTTTTTGTGTTGTTTTTGGTTTTATGAATTCGTTAATAACGTATCCAGAGATAACTTTTTTTTAACTACCTGGAAACTTTGAAAGATAAGACTATAAAATAATTTCACTTACTAGTAGGTAGGATTATAATGTGTGTCTTTTTGATGGATAAGTATTTCTTTATATGTCCCGAAAAAAAACATGGTTTTTTAATTAAATCTATCAATCAAAAAACAACACGCATGTTTATTGAACACTTTCTATTCAATTCACAAAGTATTTTATTTGTTTTAAAAACTTTAATTACGATCACAAAACTAAATGGAAACACAAAATAAGCACATGTAATTAAAATACTGGAGGCGGGCAGCCCTTACGCATGTTTACGTACCGCGCGGCTGTAGGCATTTATTTCAAGGACACGGCCGAGTCACACTACTGTACATATTTATACTGTGACTAAGGCCCAGATTCAGGAAGTAGGTGGCGGAACGAGAGAGGGAGAGAACCTCTCAACGTCCCAGCCGCCGCGAAAGGCGCTCCGGGCGTCGGGGGTCACGCGATGACCGCCGGCCACCGTAGACGCGGGCCTGTGGACGGTGAGTAACGGGCTAGCTCGCCGTCCGGCCGTCGTCATGACGGCAACAGACCGTGTCGGCGGCGCGTACGTGTTCCACGCGCGCCTCAAAGAGATGTCAGCAAGGAGGGGCCCGCAAGGGCCGACGCCCGTCGGGGCTGTGGCTTGTCGAAAGGATAACGCGGCTCCGACACAAGGGCGAAGAAGGAACATGGGTTTGGTTTTTAGTCAGTAGAAGTCTGACACTCCCCTTCGCTCTGCCCAAGAGCGGGGGGGGGTTATTCGATGATTTTCCACCCACCAAAAAAAAAAAAAAGGCCCAGATTCAGAGACCACACTTTGACTTTACTAGATGGAAAGATCTACTTCAAGCTGTTCTTTACTTAGTAAAGGCGAAGTAGTCGATAATCATGACTTTGGCCTCAAAGTAAACTTTGCATTATTATGCGTTTAAATAATGTAGTCCTTCGTGTTAAACTAATTTCCTACAAAAGAAAAGTGTAGTAAAGTTGTAGTAAAGTCAAAGTGTGGTCTCTGAATCTGGGCCTAAGAGTCCCATAAAATAATAAAAATGTCGAACCGTAAAATTATCAAAACTGTATTTTTGATGTGTTGCAGATAACTCATTTCGCTCTCTTTCTTTAATTTATTAAATAGAACTGATTGCCTCAGTCAACCTTATCTACCTACATAAACCTGCTTTTGTTTTTTTTTACTTGGGATTTGGCACAAGGCTGGCCCTCAGTCCCTGTCCCGGGACCGAGGGCTGTTCGGTGCTGCGGGGTATCGGGGCTGCGGGTTGTCGGGGCTGCGGGTTGTCGGAGCTGCGGGTTGTTTGAAAGCGATACCGCGGCCCCGGAACCTAAAGGCTAAGAAAGAACATGGGTTGTTTTTAGTCAGTAGAAGTCTCACGATGAAACGATACAACGTTTTTTGACAACAGTCGCTAACTAAATTGCAATCAATATTTTCAGCGTTCTAGAATTATAAAGATTTCTGCCTGTATACTTATTAGCTTGTCCGACTGTACCTACCTTATTAAGTGCACTTACTTACCTTTCTCTACATGAACATACTAATTACCACCTTTCTCCCTCTGACTTCATACATGGATGAACTGCGACCTTCAATAATCCAGTGACGTCATAAAAAACTAGTTGGTATATACCTAACTTCTTTATGATTGTTATAAATTCTTAACAAGCTTGACTGTGCGAAAAAACTTAAACTTATTCTTGACTTAGTAGAGCAGAATTAACTTATAAAGTTTCTTATAATAAACGACTTTTTAAGCGAAAAAGTCACAGATTGCTCAAGAAAGCTGAATTATTGATGATCTTTCCTTGGAGTGAATAATTTTTTGAGATATTAGACGAGCAAAAAAGTTTTTTAAAGTGACTCATTTGAAATAAAAACGATATCAACAATTTCAACATTCAATTTATTAGACGTCTATAATATCGGAATTTCATTGTAACGTATTTTTTTAAATTTTCTTCATGTCTATTTATACAGCGTTTACATTTACGGGCGTTTACAAGTCGCCCAATAAAAAGTCCTTTTTCTATTTATTTACAAGCAGTAAAACAAGCAATGTTTCAGCATCTATAAATATACATTTATATTATTTTTATATACAAAATATTTCTTTAGATCTAACGTTTATATTATTTACAAAATTATTTTAGATCAAATAACTTTTTGATCAAATAACCGAAGCTTTACAAGTTATCTTTTGATTTCATAATGTTTTTAAAACCACAATGGCTGAACAAAGTTTTTGCTTTGACAACTCTGTTTTAAATTGTTCGTTTACATTTTCTAACAGATTTTGTTCTTTATTGTTATTAATACGCTTTATTCACAGTGTTTAAGTCCTTTAACGTGACGTTCTTAAAAACAATATAAATTTCGCTTCACTAAACTGCAAAATATCGAAAATATATGTTGTATTTATCACCGTTAGGTATTAACTAACAAAAATAATTTGTAGTCAAAAATCTGTAGACTTTTCAGACTGTTTAAATGAAATGTAGCTACTTATAACGTTAATATCATAAAATATCACATTAACGAACCATAGCATTTTACAAAATAATGCTCTAGTTACAAAAAATATATGTCAGTAAATATATATTTTACAAATTGATATCGTATCATGATACGTACTGAACAATATTTATTGTACTCTCGAGAACATGAAAGAATAGCCAAATGACACGTCATACAGAAATACAATTAGGTAGTATCTTTTCTCTTTTCAATATAGAAAAGAAATGGACAGATTTTTCAGAAGAAAAATAAAAACCAACAAAGACTGTCTCTGTGAAATCTGAGTATCCGAACGAGAAATTCAATGTACATGTTACTTTTATTTCAAATACAACGTAGGTATATAATATAAGCAACGCACGATAACTGTTGTTAAAATAACTCGGTTTTCTCATAAAGTAAAAGCTCCTATAATATTCTCGTTACAGACAACTTAAAAAAACAACGTTTCTTTGAAAAGGGTAATCTTAAAATAAAACTCTCACAAAAGTATTCGCTTTGTAAGTTTTTGTTTTATAAAAAAAACAAAACACGCAATGCATTTTCCACGCGAAAGTCCCGTTTGCAGTAATAATTATCGCCGACTGTAAACTTTAATTTGCATAATTACCTTTTTAAATATTTAACTGCACTGGGATTTTTAACTGTGCAATTTTACTACTTTATGACGTAAAAGGACTTAAATTTAACAAAGGAACGCTGATAACGCGATTAAGGTTCAAACAATATAAAATACTGACGAGATTGTAGAGAAAGCACAAAAAATAAGCCTTATTTTTTCGTCAAATAATATTTTAATTTAAGGGCCTAAGTACACATAACCATACAAATTGCTTTATGTTTCTCTAGTCAGATTTGGATTATGTTTTTTATAACTTTATGCATAATATTCATCTCCTAACATTTTGGGATGAAAGGACCAAAAACTCACGCAAGAACTGGTTCTGAAGCTTTAAGGCAAACCCTTTGGTTGTTATCTGGCAACCCGATCTTCGATGCGACGTTATTTAGGCTGTAGCCTGAACACTAGAGATCTGATATACCTAAAATAACATATTGTTAGGAATAAATCAGTCAAAGATAATGTGCCGTCGAAGGTCCAGGATGGTGGTTAGATCCTTGATCTTATCGTAACTCCAAACCATTGTTCGTTTAAATAAGTTTCCAAACCAGCCTCGTTGATATTCATAACTTAAGCCCTAAAAACGACACTATAAATAAATGTCTCATACATTTTCTGGGCGCAAAAGGCTGGCGACGCCGTCACGCTGAAATATTTATTATCCTTTTACGTTGTTTCGGAAAACCGTTTACTTGGGGACAGGAGACATAGCACCTACAGTCTACCACGATACAAAAATGGTAAAAGTAGTTATAGAGTGTGTAGCAGTTTTTTATATATTGAAATAATAATAATATGCAGTAAGAGGCCGAGGACAAAAATCAAAATCTACATTTCATGTATGACAGTTTCCAATGGCTTTTAGAGTAGCATTTCTTCTACTACTCATCGGGCGTATAGTACGCCCAAAACATTTTGATACTTATTGCTGACGCGTCAAAAAGCTTTCACGGTAAACTAAAACCTCAAAACAAGCGACGAGAAACGACGTCAGAGTTCGTGAAGGCTAGCATCGGTGTCACTTTCTGCCCCTCCTAAGAGTAGCGTGGACTCGCAGGGTTGCGAGTGAAGCTGTGGCTCCGAGGGGTGGAGGGGCGGCAGTAGTCACAGCTCGATGGCGGCCGCGCCCTTCCATGTGACGCCGGATCGGAGGAGGTGGTACAGTCGGAGGACGCACCATATGCAGAGGCACTGTGGAAGAAGTAAAATGGTGAGCTGGCATTCAAAAAAAGAAAAAAAGCTCTTGACCTCAATTATATCCTGAGGAGAGAGATGCGGTCGACGATGGAATGAACTAACCCAAGAGAAGTCTTTCAGCGTATGACTTAAAAACACTTGGAACACAGACGCAGGCAATAAGGAATTCCAATCCTTAGTTTTTTTTTTTTAAACGTTGCCCCACACTAGGAATTTTTCCTGTATCGTGGGTGCGTTTACAAATATTGAAACTCACATACACAAACACGCCCAGACCCGAAACAACTCTGTAGGCCATACAAATACTTGTTCCGTGCGGGGATCGAACCCGCGATACGTAGCGCAGCAGTCCAATCGCTTAGCCATTGCGCCAACCGTGTCGTCAGTTGAGCACATAACGAAAAATGTAGCAAAGCGCTTTGTTCTTTTTTTTTTTGTTATTTGAATCTTTGAAACATCGATAAGCTATGGGTGACGACCTGCACTACGTCTGGACTTCCGATGGAAGTAGAAAACACCAGAGTAGCCCACGCAATCGATATGGTCTTATTTTTTTGTAATTTACAGCTCGGTATCCTTATACTGATACTTTTACAGTCTATCAACTTAATGGGTGTCCCAATTATAAAGTCTAGTTTTGTTTTAGTGAGCTTAGAAGAGAGTGGGTCCCCGACCCACTCTCTTCTAAGCTTAATTTCGAACACGTGTACTGTGTTCGCATTTTGGTCTTCATTTTCTTCAATAGATATTGTCTTGTAGATGGTTTGTAGTACAGGAACACACACACGGATATAAACACACGTGTACATTTGGTTTTAATTATTACCAATACTGAAAACGGGATATTTACAATGTTTACTCTTGTTTCGAGTGCCCAATATTACGGGGCTGTTTCAAGCACCATAATCACGGATTAACTGAAATTATTATTGCGGATGGGTGTTTATATTATGAGCAAACACATCGACACACCCTTTCTTGTACTTTTATTTCAATGATCATGATAATAGTGACCATGTCAGTTTAAAAACCTTATAGTGCACTAGCTTCGGCTTTTTCCGCGTGGATTTCGGTTTTAGCGACCGATGTCGGTTATCGCAACCAAATGTAATCATCCCTCCTTTCAATCTCTTTTTTTTATATAAAACGTAGCCCCAAACTAGGAATTTCTCCTGTATCGTGGGTGCGTTTACAAACATTGAAACTCACTTACACAAACGCGCCCAGACCCGAAACAACTATCTGTAGGCCATACAAATACTTGTTCCGTGCGGGGATCGAACCCGCGACACGTAGCGCAGCAGTCCAATCGCTTAGCCACTGCGCCAACCGTGTCGTCAATCTTACAACTCTTTTTTCGCATTAAAAGTAGCCTATGTCCTTTTTCAGGCTCTAAACAATCTATATACCAAATAAAAATCGGTTTTGTAGTTTTGGTATGAAAGCGCGACAGACAGACAGCGTATTTACGCATTTATTTAATAGTAGTAAGGATTAAATATTTACTTTATCAAAGTATATTATAAAAGCATACCCAAATACCGCTTGCCAATACAAAATGACCCATTTCTGCGCACTAGGAAACTTCTCCATTACTGTAGTTGTCAACTTAAATGGACTAATAGTTCGTCGGAGTCGGAGTAGACATTTGATATCCAAGCAAGATAGCCTGAAAATATCTAGTGTACCTAGTGTCCAATTTGAAGTTCAGTAAATACATTAATTAGTACTTTTATTTGCTCTGCTAATAGTGGCTAAGTGATTTGATGTAGGACTTAATTTGGATAGTTTTTGGAACATATCATTTTAACGTAATAGACCTTATTGAAGGTAGGTCTTGTCAATTAAACCAAAATTCTGTTTTGAGTATGAGGTTTGTGCAGAAGGTAGTATCAAATCAAATTAGCATTATTAATTTTTTAATAGAGAAGGTAGTGTAATATGGTAAAATATTACATTGTGACTGTATTTTTTTTACCTTTTCCAACAGTCAGAAAAGAAGTATCTACGCTTTATATTATTCATAGATCGCATTTTATTCAGCAGTATAAAACTTGAGTTTATGACCCTTAAAAGTTTCTCTTGCATAAAGCACAACGTCAAAAGCACCCAGTGTTGCAGTTGTTATGAAAGTTCGAACAAAAAAGGGCACGGCAAGTCCGTGCACTTTTTTGTTCGAACTTTCTTAACAAAAATGCGCTGACTTGCCTTCAGAAAATGTCATAATATTTACAAAAAAGAAAATAGGTTGATTGTGTACTGCATTCGTAAGGCCAACGTCAGGTGAAAAGAAAAATAAGCATGAACCTTTAAAAAGCATATTTCCGCCAAGGGAAGTTTTGTTCGAACACACAAAAGCGCTCGTTGCGTTATTTTTGGGGTCACGTCACGCGTTGACTTATGTCATACGTAGCATAAAAGAATTGGAAAGACTTGGATAAAACCTAACCTGAATACTGTACGGGGCTTAACAAAAGTTTGCAGCGTAGACTTTTGAATTTCACATGATTTTTACGCTTTATTGTTGAGTTTATTGTGTGTGTCATGTACCTACTGCATTATTTTGGATAACTTGCCCTAAAGAGGCGGAAATATTATCTGGCGAACACCAGAAGTTATCTAACCAACTTAACTTACATTATTTATATATGCTTGTTTAACGTACAATTTATAGTACAATAATCTACTGGAGGTATACACACTATCTTCTATTTAGTGTGTATTTTATGAGAATCATAAAGTCCATTAAGAACACTACTTCGCTTGAATTACTCAAGATAGGTACTACCGAACAGGTTATCGTGCACAGTGACAGTATACTGTATAATATTTTGTTTTCTTTCAAAATGTTGTACAACTCATGTTTGCAATCACATCAAAGATGGTTAATATAATATACTCACATTTAAAATCAGCCGTGGTATTAAGAATGATATTTCTGCTTTGCACATAGAGTCGAATTGCTGTAACAAAAGAAAAAGTGAAAATTACAATTAAATTAAAGCGAATAAATTGACTATAATCACCGGAGGCGAGTTGAGGAGACGACATAGTTGCCATCGTGGGAAAAACCTGGATGATGCTGGCATAGGACCGTGGAGATTGGTACAAGAAAACAGACGCCTATCTCAGCAGAGGGTGATTCGTATGCAATTTTTTCTATGAGCCTTTCGAATAATGAATCCGCCTACAAATATTTCGAGGTGATCTTCTGTTTGAAAAGGTATGAGAATATGTACGGGATAGCATCCGGACAGATTATGACACTTTGTTTTTGTCTTTCAGTTACGTCTCCAAAAAACGGGAAGCATTGGACATTAGAAGGGTTTGCCAATCAATATTCAGGTACAAACTTTCATCCCTATTTCAGACGGCAGACAGTTTTCGTAATCCCAAACACATTATATATATGTTTCAAACAGTCGAGTTCAACGACCATTCATTCCTTTGTTTTGATATCTATACTCGTCGAAACCTCTGGTATATTAAAAATGTAGATAAATTACTGTAATGTAAAAAATATTATTATAATGAGTATTAATGAGAGAGCTATGTTATAATTGCTTTGTTAGTATAAAACATAGGACCCAAAGTATATGCTGGTTAATATAACGTTGTGAAATTTTTAGCTAAAATAAGTCATAATGTTTGGAGTTCTGTTGACCAAATAAGAACAAGATTATAAAATTATACATGGTTGAATCGACAGATGCGCGACGTCTCGAATTTACGGAGCTGTATCAATTATTTGTTCTTTAAAAATAGTTATAATCGCTCTGGAAAGTTGTTCAATGTCCCATTTTGGCGTATCATACCGCGTATGCTTACGATGCTCAACGCGCTTGAAGAGACCAACCCTGGATTGAACTATAGATTACTGATGAATGGAAAACGATAATGTAAAAATGCTTGTGGTGAGAAGGCCGAGTAAAACGATTACTTATAATACTGTACTAAATGTGCACAATTAGGCCTCAGCCTCGAATTTTGCGGGCAGCGGGGCGGCGGCGGCAGCGGCGCGGGCGCGGCGGGATCTTATGCGTACAATCAAATGGCGGCGCGGGAGCGGGCAACGAGCGGTGCACTCCATACAAGTCGCGCCGCCGCCGCCGCCGCCCCGCTGCCCGCAAAATTCGAGGGTGACTTTCACTATCACTACATCTTACAAAACAAATACTTTCGCCGCGTCTGTCTGTTTGTTCGCGATAAACTCAAAAACTTTTAAACCGATTTACATGCAGGTTTTCACTAATTAATAGAGTGGTTCTCGAGGAAGATTTTAGTATATAATTTGACCGACATCCACGCGGGTGAAACCGTGGGCATCAGCTAGTAAATAAATGCTGCTTGTCCGCAATGTAAGAAACATCCCAGAGACAATGCTGAAAAGTTTTTTTAGTAGTCGGTAACCTTCTTAGTAAAATCCTTTGGCTAAAATATGATAAGAATTTAAAGTACTTAGCGAATTTTGCAGCCATTAGTGTAGCAAAGTCACTTAGCGGGTAGCCTAGTTAAAATACGGAAGGCTGTAGCGTCTCATTTTCTTCAAACTTGCCTAAATGTGATCGAAAATAAGCCATTACTACGTCCTTGATCGATTTGAATTTTACATTACTTAAAAAAATGTTACTATTAATATCATAAACGGGATATTTACCATGTTTGCTTATTGTTCGTTATTGTTGCTTTTGTTGGAACTCGAAACAAGAAGCAAACATGGTAAATATCCCGTTTATGATATTAATAGTAGGTACTGTCAGTGACCATGTCAGTTTAAAAACTTATATTAAAAAATTGTTGCATTATTTTCTTTCAAAATGTTAATGACGACAAATTGCAAATAGTTACTGAATAAATATATTGGCGCATTAACTGTGCTGCGGCAGAATTAATTAATTCAGTGCCTAGAACGTTTGCCAAAATAATGTTGTAGGAAATGAGTATTTGTGTTTTTATGGCCTTGTTATACAGGGTGTAAACCCTTCATAAAGCTGTCAACCAAGCATTTTGTACATCAAACTAGCTCTAATTAAACATTATTGCTGGGGAATTACTTTTATCGGGGTGAAAAAGTTAAGGGGCTTTTTAAGTTAAAATACAATGTAGCAGACTAAAAATATTGTGCTGATGCAGGAGGTAAGTAAAGTTAATATCTTAAAAACAAGTATTTAAAAAATAACTTGCTTGAAATTTAAAAACGTATGATCCAGAACAAAAGAAAAGATCGCAATGACCGGAAGAACAGGTACTGTTGTCTTCGTCAAGGGTATTTTTACACAAATAATAATAGTCCTGACCGTTTTTCGGCCACGATGGCCAATCTCAGCGGAGATTAGCCATCTGCGCGGGAGATATTATAGTGCACAAAAGTGTGTGCGGGCACAGGTGCACTCTCTGTTCGCTTTCCTCTCATAGCCCGATGGGACGGCAATCCGACACGACCGGAGAGAGATCAGGCGCAGGACCAACGGCTTAACGTGCTTTCCGAGGCACGGGGGTATTATACCGCCAACTTCCAAACTCCGGGCTACTACTGGGAAATTTCTAATGAAAAACCCAATAGCACTTTTTGTCCGTCCCGGGAATCGAACCCAGGACCTCTCAGCAGTCGCGCTTGCGACCACTGGACCAACGAGGCAGTTACACAAATAGTTAGTACCTAATACTGAACGAATTTCAGTCATGGCGTCCAATATCAGCGGAGACTAGCCATGGTCAGACACGACTGACTCTTGTAATGCACAAGTGTGTTCACAAAACACAGGTACACTCTCACCTGCAGCTAAATTTTGGGCTGCGTATTTCCTAATGGACATAACGTCACGCCTGTAATCCCCGAAGGATTAGGCAGAGGTGTGACTAATTACACCCACATTTCGCTAGTTTTGTTTCATTATCATGGTAAGTCCCCTCTTTGAGGAGTGGCTAGAGAGGAGCCACGGCACCCTCACCTTCCGTCTGACGCAGGTCCTCACCGGACACGGATGTTTCGGGAGGTACCTGCACCGAATCAGGCGGGAGGAAACGCCCGGATGCTTTCACTGCGAGGATCGACCGGAGGACACGGTGGAGCACACTGTGGAGGTGTGCCCTGCTTGGGCGGAGCCCCGCCATGTTCTCGTTGCGGCGATCGGCGGCGGCGACCTCTCGCGTCCGGCCCTGGTGCAAGCCATGGTCCGAGGCGAGGAGGAATGGAAAAACCTAATAACACTTTGCTGCAATCGAAACAAAGACCCGGCGAGTCGTGCTTGCGACCATGAGACCGACAGAGCCGTTGGTCTGACTACTAAGTAAATCTATATATATAAAGTGTTATGTTGGTTTGTGTACGCTTCAAAAGCTCAAAAAGTTATGCACCGATCGAGCTGAAATTTTAGAATGATATATAATAATCCGCATCAAGGATTGTTTTTACAGTATCCACTCGGGCGAAGCCGTGGGCATCAGCTAGAATGAAATAAAATAAAAAACACATCAAAACAAGTAAGATATTTCTAACAAAAAATATCTAGACGAATTGAGCAAACAATAACACATTTATGAAAGCAATTCGAACTTAAATTGCTTGTCGTACACACGATTCTTGTTCGTACAACTACGCATTCGCGGCTTTTCGTATTGACTGATAGATTTGTGGTGAAGGTAAACTTTCCAGACTTTTCTATTTCCTCCGTGGATATTGGAAAGCAATATAATTTGTCCGGAATAAATAGGTTTGTAGTTTTTTTTTTATAGATAATTCTGCGAGTACTTTTCAAATATTCCTGCAAAGCAGTGATAAAATATTAAATACAGTTTAATTGTTTTCACTGCTTCCTTTGGAGGCTTTCTTTTTGAAAGCTTTTTGTGCCACTGCTGGGCAAAACCCTTCCCCGTATTCTTCCAGGTACTCTTCTCTTGCATCACTTTGTGGCTTAGATTATTTATTAAAACACGACATAATTTTTTACTCAAAATCGAAACTCATCTACTGCTTCATTTAGTATTTAATGATTATTTAAACACTGAATACATAATCAGGATTCCGAGCAGTTCGAACTTTAGGTACAGTCTATAGCCAGCTTATCTGACCCCTCGTCTAACGAAGAAAGGAGCAAGTATTTGGGAAAAGGAGGGTCTGGTAATACTGGGTACAGACTGGTAATATAGCCGTTAGTCTTTACCAACCGACGTTGGTTAATACAATAACTATTTAGTATGGAATGTTTTGCAGTATTCAAGGCTGATTAAATAAAGATGGAATTTTATTTTCTTTAAGAAACTGAACTAAGTATATTCGTTTGAGATAAACGTTGTTATTACTTTAAAAGACATTTCTACACAAAATTTCGTAAGCCACAAAATAATGGTCGCCTATATTTTCTAGGTGACAACAATCGAGTTAAAGAAAATATTAAGTAGGTATTTTATTTTTACTTTGTATACCAGAAATTATTTACCACTTCTGGTCGTGATCCTCAGCAGGGAGAAAACGAACAAGAAGAGAAGAATGACAACCTCGAATACGACCAAATCTTTCAGGTTAACTTTATATAATTCCTTCGTGGCACTATTCAGACCATTCTGCATTCTGCATCTCCTTTTTGCAAATTGCACTAACCGATATTTTGCCACCTATAATATAACTCTACAGTTCTGATCGGATACTAAGATCCGTCTGTTAAACTATTTAACAAGGAGGTTCTAACTTGCTTCGATATCGGAGCCATTATACCGGTTAATCACGAGATGAATCGAGAGCCTGCACTCTGAGACTTAAAGGCCTGTGTAGACGAGAGACATTTGCCTCCGGAGTGAAAAAATAATTCTGATTCGTGAAAAAAATGTTTGCAGATAACTTATTCATGGACTCAAAGCACACTGCCATGTGAGTGATATGTGTCCGCTGTATTAATGTTCTAAGATATTATGCAAAGAAACGCGGAGTTTCGCACAGAGAAGGAGCGATACAAGAGTGTGTGAAGTTGGGCTGTGGATGATGTCGGTGGTGTCAACAAGCATAGATGTGTGACCACCAAGCCCTGAACGCTTACTAAACTGCGCTATATCTGCATTGGCGTGTTATAGTTCAATTGTTTTCGACGATATTCCCGTATTTCTAATCTGTTATTTGAGGAAGTAGATAAACGGTCTCCATTCCTCCATGCTTCAGAAAGCACGTTGAGCCGTAGGTTCCAGCTGCCTTGTCTTTGGCAGATCTTTGTCACTGTGTGGTGTGTTAGGCGTTTCTGATCTTTGGCAGTCTTGACAGATAGTCAGTGGCCTGAAAGTCTGACAACCAACCTGACCAAAGGGTATTGTATTACCCAGTACTAACTGGATTGTGATAGGCAGTCACGCCGTGTAAAATACTGGTATTCACAGAATGCGGTAAGATTGGAAGCTGACCCCAATATAGTTGGGAAAAGGGTAGGCAAATGATAATAATTTATAATCAGTAGGTTTAATTCCTCGTGTGCCTTAGTCGATGTAGTTGTACAAAATCAGTCTTGGCAGGCAAAATAATACCATGAAAACAGTTCCTCGTCTGCACAGGTCTTTAAGTAAACTGGAGGCTTGAACTAACTAAAAACTGTGCTTAGCTGCCGGGCGAGTTGGTTCACTGAACGGGAAAGTTTTGACTTAGGTAATTGAGATATTAGAGGAGAGATGATTTTCTTTGACAAACGATAGGTACTTTGCTAGTAAACAAGTTTAAGGTATAACATCCGATCTCATCTAGTTCAATTATATTAATTATTGGCAGTATTAAATTCATTTATTGCTAATATTTTTGGTAGCAAAATGACAATTTAATTCATAAGTTAAACGTCTCAACTAACATTTAATTTAATGTTTGGGTCACTTTCCAAATATTTATTCAGACTAATTTTTAAGAGACGTCTTTGCGAAACTAAAATGTTTGTAAAACAATTACAAAGTCAACAATGAAAAAGTATCATCTAAACTACTTGATTATTACTATTACTAAAAGACAATAAAATGATAAAACAACGGCTTTAGTCTACATAACTGGCTGAGGAATCTACTACTAAACCGAACGTAGTGTATAGGCAAAAAAAAATAAAAAATAATTACGTATAATACTTTAAAGCGTCTGTTAAGCAATACGGCCGAAGGAAAGTGTCTGGGAGTATTTGAGACTTATTTTTAAGGATATTGCCTAAAATATACGTAAAAATCAGCTTGGAGAAAATACGTGAAGTAAGTAATTTTTTTGTGTACCTACCTTGATGACCTGATACCTGAAAATCGGCCGTTCAAGCAAGCTAGCTGGTAGTAGTGTGTTCTTAGTTCATACTAACACTACTCAATCGTCCACATTTCCTTCGTCAGAAAAAACGTGACGTCTGGCGGCCCTGGGATCTTGGACTAATAAGTTTGTTTCCGCCAACCATATATAGTGGTCTTTCTGTCCGAATGTACGAATTAAGGCTACGGTGAATACGTGAAGCTTTTTAAATAAAATATTAAAAGGTAAAAGGAAGCGGAGCTCGTTATCTGTTGTCATGTGACCGTTGTTTGGCACACGGTTGGAACAAAGGATATTTGACAGAGGCTTTTGTATTTTGTGTATTAACGAAGTTCAGTGTGTTTACCTCTTTGGTCTGTGGACGCGTCAAAGGAGAGTACTTTTGTGTACTGTATGGATGAACAAATTAATAAATATTGTAGTACTTCAGTTTACTTCATTTACAACCTTTTTCAAAAGATGTAAATGAATATAACAGCTTGCTGAAACTCACACAGCACACCAAATAAACGCATACGGGCATAGTGCACAAGTGAATTGTTACTATTATAGTTTTAAGGTTCGTTTTCCAAACACAAATTAGGCAAGTGTCAGTGAGGTAAGTCTGATAATAAATGTTATGTTATCAAACTTAATTATAAATTAATGAACACAAGACTCCAAGGCATTCCTAAAAGAATTAATTTTGTTTAGTTTATATAATACTAGCACTTTGCCCACGGCTTCGCCCGCGTGGATGTCAGTTCAACTACAAAAGTGACGATTTTCCATACAAACTTTCATCCCCCTTTTCACCCCCTTATAGGTTAAATTTCCAAAAACCCCTTCTTAGTGCTCCCCTACATTATAATAGGAAGCCGTGTGCAAAATTTCACATTCCTAAACACAAGTAATAAAATTTTCCATACAAACTTTCATCCCCCTTTTCACTTCCTTAACGGTTAAATTTCCAAAAACCCCTTCTTAGTGCTCCCCTAAATTATAATAGGAAGCCGTGTGCAAAATTTCACATTCCTAAACACAAGTAATAAGATTTTCCATACAAACTTTCATCCCCCTTTTCACCCCCTTAAAGGTTAAATTTCCAAAAACCCCTTCTTAGTGCTCCCCTACATTATAATAGGAAGCCGTGTGCAAAATTTCATATTCCTAGCCCCAGTAGTTTCGGCTGTACGTTGATATGTCACCCAGTCAGTTATCCTTTTATATATATAGATTTTATTTCGTGGTGATCTTCAAATAATTATTATTGACATAGTAGTAATCCCTTACGGCACGTATTTAACCTCGCGATTTTAGATAAAGAAAATGAATATTTTTTAAAGATTGCAACATTTGCATCTTACTTTCCCGTCTTTGACACATGAAACGAGACGTCACTTTTCTTTTTCGCGCGTAACGACATCGCAAGAAAAAAGTTCTTTCTCGTCCAATTATTCGCTTAAAAATAAGTTTACGTTATAATATCATCGAAATAACTAAATACTGAGTGACAGGAAGTGTATTTGTGCATCCTTAGTGAAAATTGTAAACCTGAGACGCAGAAATCTGAGCAAATACCTACAGACAACGCTCGCACAGGATTGAACTTGGATGTAACTCATGTAACCCTTGTAGCCCTACCATTAGGCGTAAGAATGCCTGGCTACAACTGACCTCCGGATACGTGATATCTACAGTGCTTAATCAAGCGATACGATGGTCATTAACACTGATTACCTATGTGCCGTAAGCTTCATAAAGTTTTTTCCAGTGGGTGCGCGACACCCCAGTTACATATATTTCCTATGTACTAGCTGGAACTTGAACTGTCAGTGCGTGACACGCGATGTCCTGGGCAATGTCATTGGACTATGCTTACACTGAAAATACCTATACTCGGCATAGCAGGTGAGTTCCACTTTCATGTTAATTTAGAGCATACACGCTATGTTATTTGCTACATAGCAGACTGTCAGTGCGTAGCACGAGATGCTCTTGGCAAAGTCATTAGACAATGCTAACACTGAAAATACCTATAATCGGCATAACTGGTGAGTTCCATTTACATGTGTTGTTTGTGCGCAAAGAGCAATCATCAATCTCTTGCCCTAATCCCAATTCATTTGAGGTTGGCGCAGCATGTCATCTTCTTCCATACTTCTCTAATAATCAAATGATTCCAACGAAAAAATTACCACCCAGAAGTATACTATTACTATGATTTACATGAAAACATAATTATATTCCATGTTACTAGCTGCTTATCAAACCATCAGTGTGTGACACAATATGTCTTTAGCTAAGTCATCGGACAATGCTAACACTAAAAATACCACCTCATGTGTAGACATCACAGTGGAACCCTATTGCCTGACTTCGGCCAGCAAAATTGTATAAATATGTTCTTTAATCTATGAGCATGATGGTTGCGAGACAACCTTGCTTACGAAATGTGCATTATAGTCTTGCTAACGCAAATACTTGCAGTGAATGGGGGACCATACTTTGTCACCTGGACTGGCTGACACACATTGTCATAATCGCACATGCTTTAGTACGAGATACTCTCAGCATGTTATGGTCACATTAACTTAGCTAAGAAGAAGAAGATTAAGCGAAATCTTTTTTCACAGTAAATCTTCACCGAGTATGATATTATGGAAGCATCATCGGTTCTAGATCAAGGTTACATATGCACATAACTAACCAAATGCAAACAATATTTAACGGATAACCGTTTATATTCTGAATAAATTCAATAAAACATGGTGGTCAATACTTATGCACTGTAATGTCCCAATACTAAAAAACTATTAGTATTGAGAGGGAAAAGGTCTATAGACTGACAATGTCTTAACGGCTTGTTAATGAACAAATGACTTTATCAACCAACCCCCTTTTAGTTCCAAATCGAATTATTTCCTCTCTGACCCCCACCCCCTCTTAGGAAAAGATAATATTAACTTTATATTGTATAGGCCCAATCCAAAAGAACATCCCCAAAAGTAACCCATTGCTATACCTACCAATATATATATATTTATTTATTTTTTCTTACCAT
Organism: Diarsia mendica; assembly: GCA_949316265.1. Lineage (NCBI taxonomy): Eukaryota > Metazoa > Arthropoda > Insecta > Lepidoptera > Noctuidae > Diarsia > Diarsia mendica. Next base: position 17,962,937 of record OX438896.1, on the reverse strand, counting down.
GATCCTTATTCTGGTGGTCTGAAAGATTTCTGAAATTTTGTCCACCTATTTTAATGGACACTTTAAGGGTACAATATTATTATATTAAATTAATCATGTTGGGATTTAAAATTTTAAGAATAAGAAACTTTATTTGCTTAAACTTGTGAATAAAAAATACAATAAAATAAAATACACTCATGCAAGATAATAAACGCATGTTGATAATTTATTTATGCCTAAGAGTAATTTCAGAGAAAATCACTCAAACCTAACCTAATAATAACAGATAACTTGTCCTGTCTGAATTAGTCATCATAGACACGCAAAACACTCATGTGTTGTAATAAGCATGTAACCTGCATTAAATAATATTTAATACCTGAGAAGATGGGATTCACAACAGAATAAAGAAGAATTTTAAATTCTTATTCTTATTACCTGGGTATTGGTTTTCTTTACTATTTTTATACGGTAGTATGAGTAAGTAGAAGAAGGGGGGGGGGGGGGGGGTGCATGGGAGTGCGAAGGGATTGTGGTTAGATCACCAAGACATCAGGTGCCATACATTTCATGTAACTAATTTTCCGGAGCTTTTGCATTTGCATTAGCATGGAGAACTCAAATAGGCAATATGTGGGGGAAACTTAGTAAGTTTTCCTATGTTCTTATAATTATGCTGAGTAAGATTATAAATAAAACCGCACTGCTGGTGGCTTAACAAGGTTTGGTTGTCTTTACTGTGCAGTATAGACTTATATTTGAGGCAATACTTTCACAGGCATTACTAAGATAAGTATTTCATGAGCCTGTATTGGAACTCATGCAAAATAAAATTCACAAAATCATGCCGACAGCATTTTAAAAATATCAACAGTAGACACTGTACATTTATGAAAAATGTAATTTTGCCAAAAATAATATAAATAAACTTGTTGAAAGCCTATGTTGTTCAGATAAACTGAAAACACAAAAGTGTTAATTTTGCAATCACCCAGATTGTACACTAAAATATCTACACAAACCAAAGATAGTGAAAGCCTCAATAAATTTAAAAACTGACTCTCACTATTATCGTTAGACAAAGTTTGCTACTAATTTATTACTCTGTTAGTGAAAACTGTTACAATATTGACATTTTATTTATCCAGTTGTTGGTCTTCTGCCTAATTGACCTATGCATTGCAAGCACCGCTGAGAATGAGTTCTACTCCTGGATCATGCAAAGTACTATCGGGGTTTTTTCCATCAGTTATTCCTCAGTACACCACACAGCCACAGAGCCTGAATTTGTGCTCAGCTAATGACACTAGGCTCGCCCCTTGTTACATGGGACTTAAGATGAATTCTATTTACCTATACATTGACATTTTTACTTACATTGTCAAAACTTTGACATTTGATGCCATGTAATTTTAATATTTAGTGAACCAGATTATATGGTTATGTTTTGATTTCATTCTTTGAAGCAATTTAATCTTATGTACCTAATTGAAGAAACATTAAGGGTGCTAAATGGCAAGAACTTAGATAGTTTCAGAATTTTGTATATTGCACCACATTTGAATCCGATAGAATCTATCAAAAGTGTTCAATCTCATTTCAGGGTGATATTATAGAACAAAGTTTAAAACAAATATATTCGTTGTTCTGCCAGCTCTAATTTTAACCCATTGGAGTAATGATACAGCTGTTAGGAATATCAACCACCAATATTTTAAAGTTTCTTATATTTCGAGTGGGTTTTCTGAACCCCATACTCACTGTACAACGACACAAACAGCAGATCAAATCAGAACTGTCAACACATTGTTGATTTATAATCATTATCTTATTACAGTTACCAAACTCAACATGCATTATATCCTTATGGTTATAATAGTAAAGCAATAATATACCTAAAGTAAGGAAGTCATAAGTATGTAGGCGTTATCACCAAAGAGTGACGTAACTGCTCGTACTATTAAGGGTTTAAACAGAGCAATTTGGTTCTATAAGATAAAAGAGCATTTAAGTCTTCTATTTTAGCTGTTTAAAACGCTTACAGGACCATACAAATAGAAAAATGTTGCATTGTGACAAAAAAAAAAAAAACTACTTTGGTACTACTTAGTACTAAAGACGACCTAACAAGCACTTATTTATCTATTATGCACTAATAATGCGTCAAAATAAGTTTTACAGTACAAGCACTGTAACAGTATCGAAAATACTATTAAAAGGCCAATCGACACTGTAAAAGTACCTTACACAACCACTATGTAACCTTTTAACTTCTTAAAAGTTCTCTCAACGTTGTTATGGGGCTAGTTCTGTAAAACACAATAACTCTTCCAGAATGGATCACTGTTATCTAATTTGAATAAATAAATTAAAATTGATCAAAATAGCATAACTCTTTTAGAATACTAAATAGGACTCTCGGTGGAGCTGCTACATAACTTAATAGCTCTCGCGAGTTTGTGTTACTGCTATGAGACAAGCGGCGATCTAATTCGTTTTCGGTGAAAATATGGCTGATATTTTCTGCCATGATAGCACATTGGCAACACGGTAGGAACCAATGTGTACTATAGCAGCCATAGTCGGGACAAGTTTTAATTTATTTTCATTTCATTAATTTTAATAAAAACATAAAAAAAAAAAAAAAATAATAATAATACAGAAGGCGCACTGTCAAATATGAAATCAGCATAATGATTTAATTGATACAAATTCTTCCGCAAGTGCAAGTTATGGCAGAGTAACGGTCCATGATTTTTTTGTGTTTTATTCTTTTCAATGCAAATGGTAGGTATGTTAAACAACAATGGGAAATGACATAAACATAAGTTACCGATATTGTTTTCCTAAGGAACACTCACGACAAGTGTGATAAAACATAATATCACTGGAATTGTTTACAGTGCAAAATACAAACATATTTGGTTCCTTATACAGTACAAGTCACCATGAGAGCCTATTTGGGGTTTTGTAAACGTTTACAACACCACTATAATGCAAAGCATGAACACTAATGAGTACGCTAATACATTCTCAGGACTTTTATAAGTAGTAGGTACCGTTTGTTAATGGGGTAATTATCACAAAGTGTCATCCAGAATTATTTGTATTTTAATTACTTAATTAATTATTGCAGCAAACTCTAAACATCTACTATGTCAATAATAATTATTTGAAGATCACCACGAAATAAAATTGGGAATCAAACGAGCTTACCTGTTAAGCGAAGTCTTGATTCTAATTTTATGAGTGGTGATCTGAAAAATAATTATTACCCACCCACCACTACTAACAACCCCAAAGCTGCAATAATTAGTCTACCTTATTCAATGTTAACCTTTTCAGGACAACAAAGCGAATGTAGGCATTTGGAACTACTCTGTATAGGAAACAGAGCAAATTCTTAGTGATAAGATCTCTAAAATAAGTGACGTCTCGTTTCATGTGTCAAAGACGGGAAAGTAAGATGCAAATGTTGCAATCTTTAAAAAAATATTCATTTTCTTTATCTAAAATCGCGAGGTTAAATACGTGCCGTAAGGGATTACTACTATGTCAATAATAGTTATTTTTCAGATCACCACTCATAAAATTAGAATCAAGACTTCGCTTAACAGGTAAGCTCGTTTGATTCCCAATTAATAATTATAAAAATTACATGTTATTTTATATAAAAAAATAAGAACACAAATCATTATCCAGCTAACATGACTGCTATTTCTCTAACCAGGCGACACCAGATAGACTATTACTGTCGGATTATGTTTGCGAATGTTTTACAGATCCGTATACCACAATAATTTGTCGTGTTCAAATTAATTTCAAGAAAACCATTTGTTAGTTCTTTGACCCCGCACGAGACACCTAAGTCTGGAAACAGACAATGTGCTAATTAGAACTCATATTTTAGAACACACTATGGATTCAGACTTCAGGAGTCTAATTAAACCACTATTTTACACCTAACTAATTTTAATACCTGTTTTACACAAGCTGACATAAATTAGTACTAAATTACTTGACTTTATGTAGAGCATGTATCCTACTAATATTATAAACGCGAAAGTTTATAAGTATGGATGGATGGGTGGATGGATGTTTGTTACTCTTTCACGCAAAAACTACGAACGGATTTCGATAAAATTTGGAACACAGATAGTTTATAACCTGGATTTTTGGGCTCTTTTACCTGTACAAACTATTTTAAATTTCCTTCAAAGTTTCACCTTAAATACAACAAATAAAAACACCAAAACACAGTACGACAAACTTGGCACCAAATAGCAAGGGACCTTATTTAGTGCGACCACAAACAAAGGACAAATTATATGTATTTGCATTAACCGACCGTTTACTTAGCGGATTGGACCCCACGCCGCGCCGCTGTGTTGCCATGCGGTACAATGAATTGATTAATTGGAATGGCAACTTTATTTTATTCTCTTTGAGTTAGTTTGTGGTGGAGATGCAATGAGGTGGAGGTTGGAACATTCGTTCGTTTGGCTAAATGCAGTTGATATTTGTAGTTCAAGACAATGTTTTAGCTTGTCTTACGTTTGCCAAATACTGTGGTTAGTCCTGAAAGGGTTCCATCTTCTTTCTTAATCCTTGGTTATTGCCTGACCTGGTGTTAGAGCTTTAAGGTTGAACAAGCCAGTCATTCTTCCATACAAACTTACGAAGGTGATTACTCCTCTGTTTGACGGTGTAGGTTCAAAATTAAAAATTGTATCAACTGGTCTTATCATTATCTAGGTCTGTATGGAAGCAGAATTGGAAAAAAAATATTGATTTGGAAGTTATGAACGTCAAAACTTTCATATTTTAGCACTAATTTTAACTCATCTTTGGGCGTAAATAAGTAACGTATATAGTATGAAAAAGAAAAAAGTGAAACCATACGGACATAGATTAGTTATTAAAAAAATTAAATAATTTGATTTTGAACAGATACATTCAATAGATTTTTCATGAAACCAAATATACCAAAGGTCTGCATAGAAACAATCGCGCGCCCGTTTTAGTTGTGTCTCTTTCGCTCTATGCATTTCGCTCGTGATGTCGGGTGAAATAGAATGCATTTTAGCCCCGCCCACCAACTAGTTCGTGCCGTTGGCTTGTTTACCCTTAAGGCCGCCCATGAGTCCTTGGACTTTATGTATTAGGGGATCGGACAAAAAAAACTAATTAGTCCGTCAGATAGATTTCCAAAAATTATTGGACACCTATTTTTTCTTTTTTCACGTAAACTTAAAATGAAGACAATACCTAGTGCTTCGAAAACTCGTGTGACGTCATATATGATGGTACATTTTGACGACACAAGTGCGTTTCAAGCCCCACTCCAAGATCTTTGACACGTTTTATCTTCGTCATTTTTTATTGATTTGATAAAACAAAAAACACGTATTCAATATTTTTCGATAATCTAACTGACGGACTAAACAGAATCATATTATTTTGACCGAGTCCGATCCCCTATTGTCTCTCAGGAATGCTGGTTTCTGCACGATGTTGTCTTTCGCTGAAGCAAGTGATATAGTTAAACCAGACGTGCATGTCTTGGGTTTGTACTTGAGACCTATGATTCGACAGTACGACTGCTTTCACGGTTCTTTATAAATGTAGTTACGATGTCAATTTTCAATTAAAGACGTGTCAATAAAGTTTTGTAATTTGATGGTAAAACTTCTACCAAATGTATTTTAAGCTCCAGAAAAGAGTTCGGTTATTCAGTATGAATGGTTGGTAGCACTTTAAACTACTGACGTGTCCTAAAACTTTTCAATCATGTTCGATTTGTGGGTGATCAAAAGTGTAGGTAGTTTTAATACTGTTTTAAACTGTCACGGTTTATAACTAAACTAGCTGACCCGTGCCCACTTCGTTTGGCCTAATTAGTCGAAAGTGTGCTAATTACGTTTCGAAAAATTCAATTTCGGGGACGTCCGCTGCGTAAGGAGCCGACCACGCGACTGAGCCGCGCGGGTACCTACCTCTCAGATCAGATGTAAAAGGCCACGCCCCTTTCTCCCGAAGCGAGCACGAACGCGAACCGAATTAAACCCGAAACCATCCCGCGCCCTCCGCTGCTTTGGATTTTTCTCCGATTCACTTTGCAAAACGAACTACCACGTAAAAGCCTTTTTATTTTTCGGTTCTTTATATAACCTATGACACTCAGCAATAATGTGGCTTTCTATTGGTGAAAGAATGTTTAAAATCGGTTCAGTAGATCCCGAGATTACCCCTTACAATATAACAAATATACAAACACACAAACTTTACCTCTTTATAATATTAGTATAGAAGTAGTAGTATAATACTGCCTCCACGCAGCGGTGGTGAATTACAGTTCATCCCTCTCTTAGGAGGCCTGAGTTCCTGCTGTGGGAACTTTTTATGATGATCATGATGATGTTACTGTTAGTTAGAGGATATCTTTCGTGCCTATCTATTATTATGAGCTCCTGAAGCCCCACATCATCGTCCCGCAATCAATATCGAACTCCTAATAATGGATAATCACGGAAGATATCCCGTAAGTAATAGTATAAGTTTAGTTGTAATTCTGTTTGCAGCCGCGATCTATGAACCAATTGAGTTAAGGTCGAAAATAAACCAACACAAAGGGACGTAAGTAAGTGCACTGCAGGTCCACGTGTTCTAAATCAACCTTGTTCTGTGATCGACAAATTGTTGCTCTGTCGCTCCTTTGTTCCCTTGTTTGTGCGACGACAGACGATGCAATGTATGGGCGAATCGGTGATTGTTGCCTACAGCGCTGAATGTATTACCTTTATCTGGCACAAGGACGGCATGGGCTGTACTTTTCGACCTTTTTTTTTCATTTATTGGAAGATGTGTAGCGGTTTTGGTTGAAAACATTCATGAACAAGTTTAGAAAAGTTTTTGATTCTTACACAATGCTGTTTTAATCGCTGCGTTAAGAAGCAACATGGATGGTTTTTTGTCAGTAGAAGTCTGACACTCCTTACCACTCTGCCCAGAGTGGGAGTAGTCATTTGATGATTTGATGATTTCACACCCTCCAGTAAAAGTTTTGTTTTAATCTGCCATAATTCTACACCGAGGAAATTGACATTTTCTTAGCAGTCTGTACTAAAAATTCAGAACCTACGAATACACCTCTGCCTAACCTTCCTTCTTGTCTGGGATAACAGGCGTGATGCTTTGTAAAAAATATCAAAGGTACTTATGTTTTACATCAAGCTAACTATACGTTGACGGAATGTACATGAACTGCAGTCCAGCATTACCAACGCCGCCGATGAATGCAGATATCACTTTGCATTTATTAAAAGAATGATATAAAATCATTATTGCTCAGTGCTCGGGCAAGAAAAATTGCGCTCAGATACGATTCGTTCAGATACGATACGGCGTTGCTCCGTCACAAATGTGTTATTGCAAAAAGAGTCATAAGAGCAGAAATGCATGCAGCTATCCGTTTTTAATATAAACTATGCAAATAAAGTATGCTAAATGATCTATGTTTTTGTTGACGATTTCACATTTTTCTGTCTCGTAATACTCCGTATTTATTGAGGAGTTCAAAATTTACCAATATATTGTGTATGTGTCAAATGTGTTTGTATGTGTCAAATGTGTGTGTAACCGTTACCCCTAATTGTATTTCTGTCACTATTCGAAACCACATCAAACCATTTATTTAATTTACGAGCTCTATTGATACAGCGTGTCTCGTTAATCAATTACTCAATAATTTATAACTCAATTTACCTATTACAATAAATACATTATTTATACACCAAATACCTAACTCAAAATATCGAAGGTAAATTGTTATGTCAGACCATATTTGAAGACAAGTAACATTAACATTTATTTTAAAAATGTTTACCTGTAATTATCATTTTATTATGAGGATACTTGAAATTCTATTTCATACTTCTATGGTATTCCAATTATTTATGTATATTATGGAAACTATCTAATTAGTCGTAATACCATATTTACCTTGACCTCCTAGAATACCATTATAATATTAATTATTATGTTACCAATATACGTCGTAGACCAAAGAAACAATGGATCGACTGTCTGAAGGATGATACAGCAAGAAAGGAGATGTCTGATGAGACGATGAGTAATAGAGAATAAGATGGAAGTATGGAAGAAGAAGACATGCTGCGTCGACCCCAATGGGATACGGGTAGATAGCATCATGATATACGATATACGTGGATCATGATATACGTGGTTAGATGTTATAATACAAATCTACAGGTCATTAATAAATCATTGTGGACATTTGATCATAATCAAATCCTCATTGCACTAATCACCGCGAACATACTATGCAATAGAAAATCGCAGTACCTTACTGAGACAGAGGTATTTTTGCCTCGTACAGGCTATTTATTTAATTAATGTTTAAGTGTATTTATTTTTGTTTCTCCTTTTTATATTTAGTTATATTTTCTTTGTTTTCGTTTTTTTTTTTTGCTCAGGGTGTGCCTGTAACCTCTAATATCATGACTTATTAGTATTTAGTAGTAAAAAATAATGAAAGCTTACCTTGTTAACATGATCTCTAAGAATATTGGAGTAAACCATGGCCATTGCTTCTAACGCCATGAAGGTCATACAGCCCACGACCCACGGCACTAAAAACGCCACGTTTTCCTGAAAATGAAAACTATTATAATACTAGTGGAAAACATCACATCGTGAGAAAACCGGAATTTCCTAGAACCAACAATTTGACGACATGTGACATCTACCAACCCGCACTGGGCTCGCGTGGTGGTTTATAGCCCATTTCCCTGGAGTTCTGCGTCCCAGCAGTGGGAACATTATATGATGATCATGATAATACGAGTACAATGTAAACATAGTACAGTTATCTTTATACGTTATACTTTTTATGGTACCTATTTTTGCCAAATAAACACAATTTTCTTTCTTCTTTCTTTCTTATCAACTTGTTCCCCACAAACACGCTTGTATCGTGAACCGCGCGTCATACGCGCAGATACAGCGATCCCAATCCGACCCTTTGTACCTACGCGCTTCAAACGAGTTTCGAGGTCGAGAAAAAGAAAAGGTTACTGGATTGGGTATATCCCCGTGCTGCTACTACACTCGCACTAACGGGCGTCCATACCTTCTACCATCTTATATCTTGTACCTTCTAACTCATCCAGTACCTACTAATTAAAGCAGTGTCTGCTTTGTGTTTATCTAAGAACTTCACGGTATATAGTCCCCGTGTTAAATAATGTATTTCAATTGTGTTCCATCGTAACAAAGATTGCTTGCTTTTCCCCATGACTTAATAACACCTTATCAAGAGTGAGGTAGCTTTGAATTTAGTAAAAACGTAAATTTTCCTTGCGTCGTCGCTGGTAACTTGCATGTAACGGAGCATAAGCTTTGTATTTTTATTATAAGCCCCAAATAAACTATAAATAAAACTACATCCCATTTAATTCGTCCCAGCAATCTTATTAAAACCCTCAGTAAAGTGTTACTAGGTACAAAAATACATTTATTTCCCTTTTTACGAGAGCCAGCGACTTGAAACCAACATTTTAGGGACACATAAAATAATGTAATAGAATATATGTCGTAGAGGTTGAAATAGAACCGGTTTGATTACACTTATTTTGTTAAAGTCTCTGAGATTGTTTCGGTCCCAAATAAATATCAGGAGGTTTTATTTTTGTTAGTGGAGATATTTTTAGGAGCGTCACTAAATATTTAGAGAAAGGGTCATTCTGGGGGATCCTCTCTAATGAAGCCTTTTTAGAAATGCAGGTGCGAGGACTTTGTGGAATACTGAACTTGTTTATTATACAGTATACCTATTATTATTACAGAGATTTCACCTACACATTAATAAAGCACAGTGTTAATAAAAGTTCTGAAAATTATCTAACAATGACAAATTGGTACCATTTGTGGTAAAATTTTTGGACATTTTTAAATATTTCTAAAAATAATAAGTATAAAAACATTTAAAAATATAAATAATGGTATTATTATTACAATTTTATTAGGTTGGGATGTTTTAGGTTTAGTTTCCTATTCTCTAAAATCTTAATAATGCAAAGTACAGGATTAATAATATGGGGGAGGGCATGAAGGTTGATATTCACGGGGATGTAGTCATTGTATACATTAATTTAATCAGCCTTTGACGTACCCTCTATGTTGACATGTACTTTCTCTCTATAACCCCCTATATTAAGGAGGTGGGCCATTATCCACCACACGGCCCCAAGCCTTCTGAGTTGGTGTCCCATGTATTCGAATGACGTGTATACTTTTTAATAGCAGATTATAACAATTGTGTTTTTGTTGTGTTGCAATTTCTGGTAAAAAAACCCAATAACATATTTTTGTCCAACCTGGGAATCGATCTCAGGGCTCAGCAAACGCGGTGAGTCTTTGGTCAACTGGATCCTCTCAAAATCAACCCGCGGGATCAGTCGAACAAGTAACATTTTGATTCGATCGATTTGTTCACAGTTTGCCGCGGGTCCAATAGCAAACGGAGTCTTTGGTCCAGTTGACCAAAGACTCCGGTTGTGACCAATAGACCAACGAAACAGTCCAGTATAGTTAACAAAAATTAAAATGAATGTATACTTACTTTATAAATACCATAGAAGAGGAATATGCTGAGTACGATCATGAACATCTGTGTTCCTATTATCGCGAAATATGCTATCTGTACACCTGAAACAAAAGAAGAACAGTTTTAGTACACACATCAACACGGTCTAGGGATATTTTTAAAAAAGCGAATTACTATCAATGTGTTAATTATTTATACGACATGTATATATTTAAAATATACGTTATTTAATATTCTACCATTTTTTAATAATGGTTAAGGTACTGATTAAAATTTCAGGATTTTATGGAAAAAAAATGAAGCATAGACGAAAACCGTATATGAATTAACTTTTAATTTGTGAGTAAAAACTGAAAAAAATAGAAAAATCATTTAATTTGTGTTTATAAACTTGAAGTTAGTAGTCTGAGAAAGCGCCCATGATGTTCATAACACATCGGCAACGATTCGGCATGCTCAGAACAAGGTTGTCAATGTCTTGCTGCGGAATATTGTCCCATGTCCTTCTGAGGTGCGCAAAAAGTTGATCTTCTGTAGCCAAATTTTCAGGAACTTCCTTCAGAGCTCTTCTTTGCAGCATATCCCACGCATGCCCAATGGGATTTAGATCTGGCGATTGAGCAGGCCAGTCTAAGGCCCTAACATTATGTGTATGTAACCAAGCTGCTACCGCTCTCGCCGTGTGTGCCCGGGCATTGTCGTGCATGAGCAGGAAATCTTGCCCCATTTGTGTTCTGTGGGGCAAGATTACGGGCCCCAGCACCTGTTGGACGTATCGTTCTGCCGTCATATTGCCCCGCACCCAAACGAGATCCGTCCGTCCTCCAAGACGAATTTCTGCCTAAACCATAATTGTTCCTCCTTGGTATGGGTGAACTTCCTGAGGGTTCTGGAGACGGCTCCATCGTCCAGGAACTCGCCAAACACGCGTCCTTCGTGAATCTGGATGGAAGCCGAACCTGGATTCATCCGTGAACAGCACATTGGACCATTGCTCACGGCCCCAGTCCACGTGGTTCCGAACCCATTCTAATCGTCGTCCACGATTGGCTCTCCGTGAAGGTGGGACCCGAAGTGGTCTACGAGAGCGTAGATTGCTTTCATGCAGTCGCCTTCTTACAGTTTGGTCACTCACAAGCACTTGGTGTTCCACTCGCAGCCTTTGGACCAATTGAGTCGCCGTTGCATTTGGTTGAGCTCGCGCAGTAATTTGCAAAAATCGGTCTTGTCTGGGGGTAGTGATGCGACTTGGCCCCCGGTGCCTCTCCGCTACTTCACCTGTGGCACGATAGCGTGTCCACAATCTTGAAATTACATTTTGATGGGTCCCTATGGCCTCAGCAACTTTACGCTGAACAGATCCAGCTTCCAGCATTCCCACAGCTCGTAACATCTCCGCCCTCGTCAAATGTCGGCGTTGCATGGCTACAATACCTCAATTTTAACTTTATCTTTCGTTTAAAAATGAAAAAAAGCTGTAACTAAACGTAATTCGTATTGTTTTTTAAATTTCGCACAATTGAAAATTCCCTCTCCTATACATCAAGACATTTTTATGCCACCGAAACAAAAAAATTTTCAAAAATCTGAATTTGGAATTAGTCTGAGATAAATTACAAACAAATCGGTGTATTAAAGATTCCAATGCGGCCAGTACTTTTCGAGTTATTTAATTGAGTATGAAATATCCCTAGACCGTGTTGATGTGTGTATAATGTGAATAAAACCTTTTTTTTGCGGGAAGTCATCAAAATAATGATTCCTCCCGCTCTGGGCGGAGCGGTGTCAGACTTCTACTCACTAGCCCCTTGTGTACGAGGCCATGGTATCTCTTTCGAACAACTCGCAGCGATTTAAATAAAACCTTTACTTTTATTTCGTATCAGACTTGCTTGAAAGAGTCAGATAGTAGAGAAAAGTGATAGGAATGAATCCATCATAATCCATACTAATCCATACTTCCATACTAATATTATAAATGCGAAAGTAACTCTGTCTGTCTGTCTGTTACTCGTTCACGCCTAAACGGCTGAACGGATTTTGATGAAATTTGGTACAGACATAGTTTGGAACTTGAGAAAGGACATAGGATAGTTTTTTTTTTTTTTTTTTCGCGAGATAAACCATAAATCTGCCGGAAGTCACTATTCCACGCGAACGAAGTCGCGGGCAAAAGCTAGTTTATTATATAATAATAATAATAATATTCCACAACTATCACACAACGCCATCTAGTCCCAAGCTAAGCAGAGCTTGTGTTATGGGTACTAGACAACTGATAAACATACTTATATATTTCTTTATTTGTAGTTTGGCAGAAGTAAAATGTAATGTATTTGACTTATGATTGTAATAAACACTTTTTCATTTTTTTTTTTTTTTTTTAAATACATACATATTATAGATAAATTACACCCAGACACAGAACAAATGATCGTGCTCATCACACAAACATTTGTCCTGGGTGGGAATCGAACCCACGACCTCCGGCATAGCAGTTAGGGTCACTAACCACTAGACCAACAGGCCAGTATATAATTAGGGTCGGCTTACAGTCTAACCGAATGCAGCTGAATACCAGTATTTTTTAAGAAACGACTGCCTATCTGACCTCCACAACCCAGTTAGTAGTCGGGAATATCATAAGATTGGTTGTGATCTTAAAAACCATAAGCGAAATAATTATATTAAAGAAAGGGTCAGTGGGTCGTCTTAGGGGCGTCGTCGTCGGAAGTAAAATACATGCATTGCCGCCAAAAGTCAAACTCATCTCCGAGCGCGCGTCTATTGACAAGTGACAATCAACTGTCATAGTGCTCCATGCTTCTTTTTTCTAAACTTACACTCGGACCAAGGAGGTTGGAAGAATTAGTCTCTAACACTGTTACAGAGTATATTATTATATTGATAGCAAACGGTCTAGATCGTTTCGGGCCACTGACTTCCTGTTACAACTGTCAAAAATCTACAAATGACAGCTGGCTTAACGTGCTTTCGAAACACGAAAGAAACTCGTGACAAAGTGAATATTGCAGCTTTTATTACCTAGTCACGAACTCCTACTATCAGTTTAATCTACGGTCTACTCTATATTACACCAAAAATCTTAAGATTGCGACGTAAGTACCATATTCAGTTTTTTAAAATGATGGGCGTAATGAGTTTTTTTCTGGGAATACGATACTGTCAAATAAGCATAAATTATAGCCGTAATTCCACGGCATTAGATGTATCGTATATGGTAACGCTTAATATCACATTTCACAAAATGAGACATGCCATTAAATTGCTCGTATCATTTTTTGTCGCTACGCAAGATTTTTTGCAGAGTAAAGAAAAAGGCTCGTAATTTGGTTTGATTTTTCAAGTAATAAGTGAAGATATATATATATATACGTTTATTTTTCTTTAGTAAGGAAAACCTTACTATATCTAGTTTTCAGTTTATAACCAATAACATTTATATTTTTTTTTAATATATAATGTTGTCAAACGGCCCTTTCCCTCTTCACTCTGCGTGGTTTTCTCCAGTCAATCTTTTTCTTTTTTTCGCGTTTGGCCGCATCTTGCTTGATGTGAAACAATGATGCCCAGAAGAAACTGGTTCACTTGAATTTTGAAGACTTTGGCAAAATTACGTTCTTATTCCTTTAATATACATAAACATATTATTATTTAAGTAAAGAAACGTTTTCACTTTTCTTGTCAGGTTTGTTACAGTCTAGATTATAGTGATCAGAAAACTTATAATCCGGCAGTAAAATCCACAGAATGGCAATCTTTCACACACGAATCTAATTCATCACGTCACCATTTTTAAGGTCTTCCCGGCGATGACACCCATCTTCCGGCATCCACTCTGTGACTTTCTATGTAGGATGTATCAAGTTTGCGAAGTTTATACAAAATGAGGACATGTTTTACGGGGAATGTACCTATAGCTTGATCACCGTGCGCAGACAAATATTCTTAGGCAGTCTGTCTATAACTTTAGCATAATAAAACTTCTAACAAGGATCAGTAGACGTACACTCAAAATAGTGCTATCAAAAATACCAATGGTTCATATACATTGACAGATGTAGGTTCCTAACATGATGGATGTGGAGAATTATATTCCGACCCAGACAGCTGAAGGGGACAAACAAATTGACGTATGAGCTGCCCCTTAAAGGGTAAACTAACCCTTAAAGACTGTAACTGACCTTGTAACTCCTTAAGGAGCTCTAAAGGTGAAAAGGTGCATTGTATGTTAGAAAAATATGGCGGAGTTACAAGGGTTTGAAATAAAATGGCTGTGGTTCGAATGTAAATATGTAGGTCTGAATAGATATATTTTTCTCTGTGAAAATAATATCATATCATGGCTTAATTTCTAACTGGCTTTTTCCTGCGTCCTTTTAGTCACTCGAAGATGATGCATCTTCCTAGCTTATCATGCTGTAAATGAAGTACCCTTATTGGGAATTATGTTAAAATTCTATGACTGTTGAGACCGAGTCCTCATAGCCTTTTCAAAACGCTTATTTGAAACTTCCCGTGACCTAAAGATTGTCTTTTACCTTGGCCAGAGGCTTAGCGTCCATATACATCGTAACAACCAGTTCACAACGTAGAAGTCTCGTCCCAGCCGCCGCGGAAGGCGCTCCGTCCGGCCTCGGCACAAGGGCGAAGAAGGAACATGGGTTTGTTTTTAGTCAGTAGAAGTCTGACACTCCCCTCCGCTCTGCCCAAGAGCGGGGGAGGTTATTCGATGATTTTCCAGCCATAAAAAAGTAGTATTTTAACGCCAGTTTTATTTTATTGTTAAGTTAGTTACATATGGTTATTTTAATTTACAAATGTTTATATTGTTATGAAATGCTATCGGATATTTGTATTTTCGATTAAATAATAGAAGTATTCAGGTTACGTTAACACCGCCTGCTCGTGCTATAGAATCTGTTCTGAAATCATGTCAGCAAAAATAAATCATACGTAGTATTATGTACCAAGCAATAGCTTCTATTTTCGTATTCTTGATTCTATTTCCAAGGTCTTGCAAACGTAAGGTATGCCAACTAGACTAATAGATAAACAACTTTCAGTAGTTACGTAAATCTAGAGAACCGAGTATCTACGAGTAAGTATGTATTGCGACCCAATTTCTAAAGATTTATAAGCACCAGTTGGTTTTTTAGACATATGTCTAAAAAACCAACTGGTGCTTAATAATCTACTGTAGTAAAACAATTGAAATAATGATATAAATATTATTTATATCATTATTTCAATTGTTTTACTACAGTAGATTATTGTTTCAACAGAAAACAGGTTGAGTCCTAATTGAGTACCAACCCATCAAGAAAAATTCAAAAACTATTTAAATTAAACAAAAGCACCGCATAATTAAAATTCAATTATTTTACTTTTGAATACGCTTTTATTAGCATCGCCTGTAACTAATGAACTATGATAAAAATCTTGTAAGATATGAACCCACTTTTCTTTCTTTACTTGTTTCTGGCTGAAATTTTGCAGACAATGACATGTTAAGTGTGTATTGGATGATGATGACAATATCCCAAAGATGGTGTAAGAAAAAATAACTACTATTTTTTTTTAAATTAATGTCCATGATAATTTATCAAATGGGTTTGCTGAAAAGAATACGAAACAACGTAAATGTACACATGCGAAAAAAGTGTTTTCAATTTCAAAATACATAATATTTTTATTCGTAACAGAGAATTCATAAAAAATTCTGCACATGCCTGCAAAAATATTGCTGGGTTCATTTGCCAGATATTCTGGTGCATTTCATGCAGGGTCATTTGCATAATCAGACTTGTTTGTGCGCTCAGAATCGATTACGGGATCAAAGCAGCTATCATCGCTCATATTTCTCACAAAGAAACGTTTAACGTTCATGATTGACAGCTGTCAAACGATAAGCATCTCGCTGATTAGCATAATTAAGGATTAATGTATTTTTCTATTAATATTCCCTGAAATTCAATAGTTATACTTGAAAGGAGTGCATAAAACAGTGACAGTGTTATCTAAGCTTGAATCTTCGAACTTTCGTGGATAAGGCGGTGTCAGAGTGAAGAGTGACCTCATCAGTGATTAAGGACCACCATCAGTAATAACACCCTAAAACCAGGTTGGCTATAAATAACACTACACAATAAGTTGACAGTACGCCATACAACACGGCTCTCCACCGTAAATCAACAAAAATTACACCTTAATCAACGGTTGAAAATTCAAAGACAGAAAATTTTCAACGTAAACAAAGAACATATGACTCATTCATACGACCAATCAACAATCAGCTCATCAATTGGACAGCAAAATCTTCGTCTAGAAACTTAACTTGCTACTTGAATACCGGTCTTTTGAGATTGCGTTCCATTACTCACAGATAGCATAAAACGAAATATTATTGAAACATGGAGGAATATAGTAATATTACTTACCGTCAAGTTCACCGTACTAGTTCTTTGAACGATATCACCAGTGACAGTTCGGTGCTTTTTGATACAACTATGATGAGCTTACCTAACACATCATTAAATTCAAGCCAAACTGACCAGAACGATAAAATAAAAAAATTGACTGACGATTTATTAATAGCACACCAGGAAATTGAAAATCTCAACTCTGAAAACTTTCGGCTAAAATCAGATGTACAAAAATATTTGAAAGTCATAGACACCTATAAAAGTTTAAGTATCACAGATAACAAAAATGGTACACCACGAACTGCTCAGAAACAGAAACGCAACCAAAACAACAGAACCAGTACAACGCCAGCCACAACAAAAAACAAACACACGATGACATCTCCTCCTGCACATAAAGTGTATGAAACTACCGTCACACCGAAAAAAACAAAAAATATTACAACTACCCCCCGATTTGGAGAAACCAACAAAAATACTGTACCGTGTATGGAAATAGATAATTCTAAGGTTAACAATACCAAAACGCAGACTGAAATTCACCATAGACAACAACATAAACAAAAATTGTGTATTCTGAGTGCTAACAAACAAAACAGGATCCTTTCCATAATAGAAGAAACTTTTGAAAAACAATTTGAATATTGTCACTATATCACAACAGATGGAGCTACATGTGACCTCCTGCGGGGGATAAACACAAAACTTGCTAATTACACGATGAGTGACTACTGTGTGATTTTAATTGGTGAAGAGGACTTTAAAATAGCCAAAAATTACTCTGAACTTATATCAGACATAAGGAAGACTCTAAGTGAATTAACTCACACCAATGTTATTGTTTGTTTACCCACATATAAATTTAACATGAACTCAAATATGTATAATTGGCGAGTCATGAACTTTAACCATTCTTTGTTTCAAGATATCTGGACGCACAAATATGCACATGTATTTGATTCAAATAGCAATCTTGATTATGACTATAATACATTCTTCAGGCAGTCTGGCCAACTAAATAATTTTGGGTTCCATACAATTTTTGTTAATCTTCTAGCTTTAATTAATGACATTCAATGTATCAATATTTATTATAATAATAAGACCGTAAACACTCCGCTTATAACATTAACGTCGCACAATCCCACGCATGTATTAGAAACAGAAAAGCAGTTTTTTCGTAACTAAAAGCCTTTATGTGATGCATCAAAATATAGCGGGGCTGTTAAATAAGGCGGATGCTCTAAATGTCTGTCTAGACGAATTGTCAGGAAAGAACAGTAGTGTAGATGTGTTATGTGTTACTGAGCACTTTATAATGTCAGGATACGAAAGTCATTTAAATATCCCCAATTACACATTAGCATCAATCTTCTGCAGGAAAGATAGCAAACGAGGTGGGGCTTGTATACTGATTAGAAATGGGCATCAATGGAAAGAAGTCCCACATATAACTGGGGCATCTATAACTGGTGTAGTGGAATGTTGCGGTGTGGAGCTCACACAATGCAATATAATTATTTTATGTGTCTACAGAGTACCTAAGCGAAATAACCTCAATGTATTTTACGAAACAATAGGAAAAATACTGCAAAAAATATGTAAAAAAAACTATGAGCATATAATAATGGCAGGAGATTTTAACATTGATATTATGAAGAAAAATAATGTTGTATTAGATTTCGAATGTCTGTTACTAAATTTCAATCTCAAGTTAGCGTTAAAGCAACCTACTAGAATTCATAGCAAAACTTGCATTGACAATTTTGCCCATAATTTTAGAGCCAAATGTAAAACGGACGTTATTGAATTTGCGCTCTCAGACCACACAGCACAAATAATAAAGTGCCCGGTTAAAAAAACTTGTATCTTAAAATACTGGCGTAGAAAACGAAGGGATTTCGACGTAGAGAATTTGGTTAAGTTTAGGGACTGCTTAAAACATTTGACTTTTTCGGAAATTTATGAAACCGAAGATCCAAATATCGCTTTTGACATATTTTTTGACAATTTTAAATTATTTTATGACCTTTGCTTTCCGTATAAGCTGACAACGATAAATGTAATTAAAAAACCGAAATGGATCTCACATGGCATTAAATTGTGCAGCAAAAAGAAACGTCAATTGCTCTGGCGTTTCAGATTAAAACCAAATATCACAAATAAAAACATTTTCAAGACGTACAACAAAAAGTTTAAAAAAGTTATGAAATTGACTCGACAGGCTCAAAACAATTACGCCATTAAAACAGCAACAAATAAATCTAAAATGACATGGAACATAATAAATAAAGCAAAACCGTTTTTACCCAAAGAATCCATTACCTATTTAAATCTCGATGGCAAAATAGTAACTGACCCTCTAGAAATAGCTAACGCGTTTAACAACTATTTCATAGACAAAATTCAACCAGGTCAAGTTTTGGGAGGCAATGTAACAACAAATATTATGAAACAGAAAGACTCAATCTTTGTTGCACCCAGTATACCAGTAGATATATTAAACATAATTAAATCTTTAAAGGCCACAAATAGCACAGGTTATGATGGTATTTCTACAAAGGTTGTAAAGTATGTTTCTGATACCATTTGTACCCATCTGAGCTACCTAATAAATCTGTGCATCAGTTCAGGTGTATATCCAGATTCCCTAAAAGTCGCTAAAGTGAAACCATTATTTAAAAAAAAGAATAAGGAACAAATGTCTAACTACAGACCAATTGCCTTAATTCCTATAATGTCCAAAATTTTTGAAAAATACTTTTATAAAGAATTGTACGCATACCTCGAGAAGAAACATATATTTAGTGAAGAGCAAAAGGGGTTTAGACAAAACATGTCAACCAGTATGGCAATTTTTAATTTTTTATACACTGTTATGACTAATATGGACAGGAGAATCCCAGTGTGTGCGATTTATTGCGACATGACGCAAGCGTTTGACTACGTTGACCATAGGATCTTGCTACAGAAATTAGAAGCTTACGGCATAAGGGGAAACATACTTGACCTAATTCAGTCATACCTTACTAATAGAAAACAATATACAGAAATAGAGAGAATTAATGTTATGACAAAGAAGGAGGAAATTTTTATATCAAGTGAACGCACACCCACATACGGTGTTCCTCAAGGCAGTGTTCTCGGAGTTTTATTATTTATTATATATATCAATGACCTGCCTAGTGCTATTGACCACCCCATGACTCTCTTTGCCGACGACAGCACTATGACTATAACATGTAAAAATAAGGAAATATATGAAAAAGACATAAATGAATCTTTGACATCAATAATATCGTGGTTAAACAGGAACAACTTACAAATAAATCTAGACAAGACGACTATAATGCATTTTAGGCAACGTACCCAGGCTATATGTGACGTGAACGCAGTTTACCAGGACACTGTAATAAATAAAGTTGACGACACAAAATTTTTAGGAATAACCATTGACTCTAAATTGAACTGGAAGGCACACATCGAACATTTATGTAAACGGCTGAGCTCCTCTGCGTACGCCTTATATAAACTGGCCCAAGAATTAAACGCAGATGCTTTAGTAACAGCCTACCATGGTCTAGTTGCATCGTTATTGCGCTATGGTATTCTATTTTGGGGAAATTCTACGGATAAAGATATCGCATTTAAGGCACAAAAGAGATGTATTCGTGCGATGTTTAAATTAAAGTCGACAGACAGCTGTGTGCCATTATTCAAAAAACATAAATTGTTAACTCTGCCATCTCTATATATTTTTGAAATTGCGGTATTTGTTAGGGTAAACCAAATGTTATTTCCACGATTAGATGACACCTTCCCCCGAAACAGACGTGACAATAATCAACTGTGTTTGCATTCGTCAAAAACTGCTTTAATGGGTAAAAGCGTTTTCTGTATGGCTCCTAAAATTTATAATAAAATACCTCAGTCATATAAAACATTGCCGGTAAATTTATTTAAAAAAAAGATTCGAGATTTATTAACAGACAAGTGTTATTATAATTTAGATGACTTTTTGAGTGACACCATTTGACATTTTGTATTTTGCGTAGATTCTATTTAATTTCTTCTTTTTTTTTTACATTATTTGACATTTATTATTTCTCTTTATTATTTCTGACATTTCATAACTTATAATGACTTGTTTATTTTGAACAATATTTGACATTTATCTAACTTAATTTTTTGTGACATTCTTTAATTTTTACTGTCTTGTTTATTTTGTACTTTAATTTTTGCTTTTCTTTTTTTTATTGTTATTAATTTTATAAATTTGTACGCCTTACGGGTGAAACATGTACGTACGAAATATAATGTAACATCCTGCATGCTTAACTTGCATGTATACACATGTTTGAACAAATAAATGATCTTTATCTTTATCTTTATCTTTAGCTATCAGCTGGCCTATGCTTCGCTGAGTCAGCAAGTGCCTTGGACGCGTTTCAGAATTGGCGCCCAGCCTCATAAAAATATATAATAATAATAATATTCCACAACTATCACACAACGCCATCTAGTCCCAAGCTAAGCAGAGCTTGTGTTATGGGTACTAGACAACTGATAAACATACTTATATATTTCTAAATACATACATAATTATAGATAAATTACACCCAGACACAGAACAAATGATCGTGCTCATCACACAAACATTTGTCCTGGGTGGGAATCGAACCCACGACCTCCGGCATAGCAGTTAGGGTCACTAACCACTATACCAACAGGCCATATGTTTATGAGAAGTTTTTAATAATGTAATATCTACTTAGTTATACAAGTGTGCCGTGCTAAGATCTGGTCCAAGTTTTTAAGTTGAATATTCTGAGATTAAAAGTACGAGAAAAATTAACAGTCAACTTTTTCGAATACGAGTCTAAAAATCTATTCACAAAAGAATTCTCAAAAAAATCTATTCTGAAAATCAATTTAACTATGAAAACGTGTTAAACAGTGACTTTTGTCGCTAAGGATAAGGGGCTCCGGATAGACAATTTCTCGCAAAAAACGTCAAAAAACCCTTCCTACGAAATTAAACTTTGACATTACAGTTCACTAGGTCCAATTTCAAACGATTCCCCAAACTCTCCGATCATCAAAACGTACAAAATAAATTCTAACAGCCGTCCTAGAGACAGACACTTATAGACTGAAGCCTTGAAAGAGCCCCTAGAGTTCAAAGCAATAGCGTCGGCTACAATTGTCACGTAATCGATTGGAGTGAACAAACAAATCTGGCCAAAATCGATTACGTCGATATCCCTGAGGGCGTTTGATACAGTCGTTACATCTCGCGAACGTGTGATAATCATTGCACTATAAACCCTAAATCACTGACATAAGTGATGTATGACGAACATCGAAGCAGGCAAAGATCATGTATCCATTTGACCACGAGCTACATGCGTTGCGACAGCGACTGCGGAGAAAACAAAGGAATGAAAGAGCATCGACCGTTCCGTATTTGACCGGAAAAAAATTAAGTAGCAATTTTCCTTCGGCATTTGTTTGCTACTTAATTTTTTTCCATGTCAAATCCTAAATCGACTGGAACTCTACAAGATCCAAAAGACGCGCCCGCGTGTCACTTGACGCAAGCCGGGTCGCAGGTCCTGTCGCCTGAGGCTGTGTTGGACGTACGTACAGACAATTCTAATAGAATCGTAGAATCCTACAAACCGTCACCGTGAATTGGAATCCAATTTCAGTTCACTAACTCAATAGGAATAATGGGTCGACGTCTAGTAAGGCGCGATGGAGATACGATGCATTGTTGTCCCGATAAAAAGCTGGCTCTAGAGGATAAAACGGCTTTTGACAAATGGAAAAAAGAAAATGCATAAGTTCGTTAAAACTATTAATTGGAATAGAAATTTCAAATGTGACGTTGAAAATTTTAATGAAAGAATAGAATTAATATTCCGAGGGTCCAGACAAATCACTTTATAAGCGTATGTTTTTTTTCAACGAGTTTCAAATTGATGGAGCTCTTTAGTAAGTAGCAAATTTAAAATAACATTCTGTTAGCAATTACGATATAAAAAACAAAGTCAGAAAACAAAAAAAAAATGACATTTTATTTTTTAAGTATAAAATCATAGCGCAATAAATAATGAAATATAAAGTACTCGTACAGTCGAACACGCTAATAAGTATACAGTCAGCTGACTACACAGATACATTTAAAGACTGATGCCAAACGAGACAGCGTTTGTCATCAGTCGCTTAAGAGCTTATACTACCTCAAACGCGAGTTTTATAATGCGTAAAAGTATATGATTCACTGCAGTAATCAAAATCAGAAAAATATATGATATTCTTCAGGATATATTATGCTAGTGACATAGAGTTGTGAAAACATAATACAACTAACTTTGCTCGATAGAAAAAAATCGTGAAGGTACCTCTAAAAATTTCTTCTAACGAGTAAAAACCATACTAAAATACATGTCCATCGTTCTGATTTTTTTGCCAAATAATTCTACGAGCGACATACTAAAATCATAGTGTTTGAAGTTTGAACCACCACAAATAGGGTTGCTAATCTGAGGTAACATAAAATAAATAAATAAATAAAAATAAAAATAAAAATAAAAATAAAAATAAAAATAAAAATAAAAATAAAAATAAAAATAAAAATAAAAATAAAAATAAAAATAAAAATAAAAATAAAAATAAAAATAAAAATAAAAATAAAAATAAAAATAAAAATAAAAATAAAAATAAAAATAAAAATAAAAATAAAAATAAAAATAAAAATAAAAATAAAAATAAAAATAAAAATAAAAATAAAAATAAAAATAAAAATAAAAATAAAAATAAAAATAAAATAAAATAAAAATAGCCTTTATTTACTCTGACCAAAATAAGTAGTAACATTAACTTAAAACTAGTATATCTAATAAATAAATAAATAAATAAAATTCATTTATTTCAGATAACTTGATCCATACAGGTAGAAGAAAACTAATATAGAAAACAGGTTTAAAAATAAAAATAAATTACAATTAAAATCAATTAAAATAATAGGTACAACGAGTCAAAATAAGATTAAAATACACATTCATTAAAAATTAAAACATTCAAAATAAAATTAGATAAAATTAAAATAAAATTAAAACATTCAAAATAAAAATTAGATAAAATAAAAATTAAATTTAAATCATTCAAAATAAAATTAGATAAAATTAAAATAAAACATACAAATTAAAATAAATTAAAATTAAAACATTTAAATTATGCGCCTAATAAATGATACCCACGTCGGAGAAGTGATCCTATCCGCTACAGTCATCAGGATTCTGTTACAGCTGCCACGCATTCTGCAGATCAGGGAAACAGTTTTCTTGCGAATGACGGCATGAAAGCCATCAGTTCGATACAGTGCGAACATCCCCGATGCACTACAGAAGCGAGGCAGCCCCAACATCATCCTGAAGATGTTGTTATACTGGACGCGCAGGACGTTCAGCGATCTTTTGGTGTGCTTGACCCACAGATTTCCAGTATAAAAGCTTTGACAATACGCTTTGAACAACGTTATTTTTACTTGTTCAGAGCAGCGGGAAAATCTGCGTGCCAGCATGTTACCTCTGACCGCTAAAGCCCTGCGCTCCCTCTCAATGTCCAAATCGTCATCAAGACCCTCGGTTATGAAATGCCCCAGGTATTTAAATTTTGCAACACGTTTTATGCACAAGCCATTAAGGGTAATATTATGTAAATACTCTGGGCACACACCGGCGGCCTTAAAGATCATGTATTCAGATTTCTGGACATTGTATACAAGACCATGTGCAGCAGCATAGGACTCACACACCCTTAACAATTCCACAAGACCTTTCGCCGTCGGGCTCAACAGCACCATGTCGTCCGCGTAGCTAATGTTGTTGAGGCAGACGCCATCTATCGAACACCCGACACGTTTGCTACTGAGCTCGACGATGAGGTCATTTATCTATAGGTTGAAAAGCTTGGGTGACGTCAAACCACCCTGTCTCACCCCGCTTTCCAACCTATATGCTTCAGACAACGTATTGTTCCACCTCACAAAATTTGTTTGGTGGGAATACCAGTACTTCAGCAAATTGCGCACCCCCACCGGTATACCCGCGCTCCCCAACTTTCTCCACAGCACATCGTATGAGACAAGATCAAAAGCTTTGGAGAGGTCAAGGAAACACGCATATACCGGTGTCCTACGGTCCATATAGTATTGGACAGTATGCTTGAGACCTACGATGGCAGCCTCCGTGGATAAACCGGGTCTAAACCCAAACTGCGCGTCGTGTAATTTAATGTACTTATCAATGTAGGAATCAAGCATACCGTCCAGCACCTTAGCAATCACCGTTGCCAGAGATATAGGCCGGTAGTTCCCCCCGTCCGAGATATCCCCAGTCTTGTTCTTCACAATAGGCACTACGATGGTTTTCATTAAGTCATGTGGTAAATATGAGTGACTCCAGCACATCGTGAAGAACAAGGCCAGAACCCTCGGCAGGTGAACACCAGCATGCCGCAGATGCTCCACACTAAGCCCATCATGACCTGGAGATTTACCGCCAGTCATTCTCTTTAAAACACGCCTCACTTGACTAGCCGTAAAAGGAACAGGCGACTCCTCCCCCTCATATCCGGGCTCAGACCTAACAAATGACTCTGAAGGGCCCAGCGGGGAGCGCACCATAAAGTGGTCCCTAAACATATTGGCAATATGGACCGCTTCGCTTTTTCCGTTCACGCTCACCGGGAGGCCAGGCCTAACTTCATGCTTTCCAGTGGCTTTCCAGAACTTAGAAAAGTCCTTTGCTGATCTGTGTTTAGCCAGAATGTCCATCTTAAGCTGTTCTTGATTGTTCTGACACCACTTCAAGCGACTTTTGAATATTTTACGCGACTCGAGCATTTCGTCATAAATAATACCAGAAGTGGGCCGGTGACAAGCTATCCACGTTTCAAACCTAAGCCTGGCCACTCGATGAGCTTCACGGACATGCATATTCCATCCACACAAGTGTTTACTTTTATTTAATTTACGGTCACGCTTCCCGCTAGACCCAACAGCGGCACAACTCAAGGTTTCCACAATATTGCTATATAACCTATCCAAAATAATCTTGTGGTCATCCAAGCCGCATGACCCACGACTGCATTCCGCGAATTCGGCGGGAAAATCAATGACTCTAAAAGCGTTGTTACATAGGTCATGGTAAGTTTTTATCTGAGTGTCATCTCTCCCCCCCCAACACCACCGAGTCACGTCGCAAGTCGCACGTCACCAACTTAGGCCTTACCACAGTTAGATCACAAGTAACAAGCAAAGGTAAATGATCCGACACGTAAACATCTTCAATTACACGTACCTCAACTACAGTTCGCCAGGCCGACAATGATACGATACAGTGGTCCAGCCATCGCCTACAGCCATGAGCCTCGCTAACAAAAGTGTAAGTATCATTCCGAGTGCCAAACTTTTCCACGTCGGCACAGATCCAGGCTTGATCCGAGCAAAAGTTACTCATTTCAATAAAAAATAATTCGTGAGGGTGAGCATTAAAATCACCTAAAATAAACAAGGCTTCAATGTTCTCACTAGCTACTATTGCACTTATTTCTCCCAAAACCTCAGTCATTATAGGTAGATTATCCGATGAGTCAGTCGGCATGTACACAGAAAAAACAATAACAGACCGGCCGCCAACATTGGCTGTTATAGCTGTCAGGCGAGTGCTGGCACACTAATAACATTTCCTTATAACTAATTTATAATCTTTAATTGCTCAATATATCAGCTACCAGGTCAGGCTGTCTTGCGACATAGGCCTCCTCTATGGGAAATAGAGGAGGCCTATGTCCACTTATTCCTATCCAGGGCAGTTCTTCGCCAATCTTTTGGCAGATCATCCTCCCATCTTTTTGTTTGCCTTCCTCTGCGTCTTTTCCCATTTCTTGGGTACCATTCTGTGATCTTCTTTGTCCATTTCTCCGTCTTGGCTCTCATCATATGACCTGTCCATTTCCATTTTAGTGTTCTGGTCTTTAATCTTACGTCTGCCACTTTAGTGATGTTTCTAATTTTTGTTGCTTTCCATTTGTCTTGCAGTTTTAGATTCATCATGCTCCTCTCCATTCCTCTTTGACACACGCACAGTTTGTGTTCAATTTTTCGTGACAATGGCCAGGTCTGACAGCCGTACGTGAGACATGGAAGAATGCAGGTGTTGTATAGCTTCCTTTTTTCTGAAATGGGTACAGTTTTGTTTTTCATGATTTCTTTAAGAGACCAGTATCTTTGCCAAGTATTATTTACTCTTCGGCTAGCTTCTTTAGTGGATAAGTCTTCTACAGCTATAAGCTGTCCCAGATATACACTTCTGGACACATCTATTGGCCCACCTTAGAGTTTAGGTTTCGATGGCCCCTACCGAAATATGATTGCTAGATTGAACAAAAACTGTTGATGCAGTTTTAAACCTGATACATTTTACCATCTTTTTCGATCGTATTGTTTTAAATTTGAATTCAGAATACCATACGACATGGAGCTACGCCTAACAAGTCGGATATGCGCCTTGTTAAAGGCAATTGATTTTTGAATAAAAAACATGTTTTATCAAATGAAGGTTTAATTTAATAACGGGTGTTGCCTCCATGGGCATCTACCACAGCTCTCATACGATCAGGCATAGAGTTTATCAACCGCTCTATGAAATTTTGAGGGATTATCTCCCATTCCTCTTCTATGGCAGTTTTCAACTCCTGCATCGTCTGGGCAACTGGCTGACGAGCCCTAACACGTCTTTTTAGCTCGTCCCACATGTGCTCAATGGGGTTCATGTCTGGGCTTCTGGCTGGCCAGTCCATAACTGTGATGTTCACATCCCGAAGATATTCCCTGACGATGCCGGCCGCATGGGCTCTTGCATTATCATGCATAAAAAGGAAATTTGGGCCCACATAGTCCGCGTATGGTATCACGTGAGGTACTAAGCACTCACGAATGTACCTTTCAGCATTTAATGTTGGCAGCCGTGGTCCTGTAACAACCTCAAGTTGAGTTTTGCCGCTCGCGGATATACCGCCCCAGACAGTCCATGAGCCACCGCCATAAGCAACCCTCTCTTCAAAGCAGCATTGTGCGAAACGCTCTCCCTTACGTCGGTAGACCTTCTTCCTTCCAGCATTGCCATGTAACACAATTTTAGACTCATCAGAAAAGAGTACACGGCTCCAATCTTGCTGTGTCCAATTTAAATGACTGCGTGCGAAATGAAGGCACGCTGTTCGGTGGGCTCGCGTTAGTTTGGGCCCATTAGCTGGCTTGTGTGGTACCATATCGCGTTCTTTTAACCTTCTCCGAACAGTTCGAGCGCTCACAGATACTCCGTGGAAGTCGCGAAGTTGGTTTTGTATCTCAATGGAGGTAAGGTGACGATTTCTCAAGCTGGTTGTCACGATGAATCGATCCTGCCTTTCAGTTGTGACCCGAGATCGTGGCCTTCCTTGGCGACGAACAAAGCCGCCAGTCTCTAGGTACCTCCGATAAACATTTCGGACCGCAGATCGACTTAAATTAAGTTGAGCACTCACGTTTCTTTGGCTGTGTCCGGCCTTAATAAGTGCCACAGCTTGGGCAGCGACTTCAGGTGAAGTATCCATAGATTATTGATAGAACCTCACCTTAATGTTAAGAATAAGTAATGTTTGTTGCAAAACCAAAGATATCAATCACTTTTTCAAGAATTAAATCCAAGTAAACCAATAAAACCAAGTTTTCTTAGTATTCGATTGTTTGATATCAACAAACAGGCTCCAAATTGTCTTTTGTTTCTTTAAATTCTGTGTTCGAAATTCAAAAAAAGACTATTGAATGAAATTGTGAATGTGCCAGGTTCAAAACTGCATAAAAACTTTTTGCTCGACCTAATATAAAATTTTTGCTAGGACCAAACGAAACTGAAAATACAAGGTGGGCCAATAGATGTGTCCAGAAGTGTATATATTCTTGTACATATTCAATCTCTTCTTCTTCCACTACTATTTTGACTTTTATCCTGTTTGTCATTAATTTGGTCTTGCACGTATTCATTGATAGTCCTGCTTTGTTGCTTTCCGATGCTAGTTGTTGAAGCATAGTTTGAAGTTCGGTAGGGTCTTCTGAAAAAAGAATGAGATCGTCTGCGAATCTAAGATGGTCTAAGTTTTCCCCGTTTATATTTATGCCGAAATCATCCCAGTTCAATTGTCTAAAAATATTTTCTAGCACGGCATTAAATATTTTTGGTGACAGCGGGTCCCCTTGTCTGACTCCTCTCTGAATTTCAAAACGATCTCCAATTCTTTCAAGCTGTACTTTAGCTGTGCTGTTGGCATATATTTGTTTGATTATGCTTATATATTTGTTTTCTACTCCCTGGTTCTTTAGAGACTTCCAAATGTAACTATGTTTTAAAGAATCAAACGCCTTGTTATAATCCACGAACGCCAAATAGAACGGGCGGTTATATTCGTTGCATTTTTTTTTTTTAGAGTAGAGGTAACATACGGCTTTATAAAACAAAATAGCAATCAATATTTTCAGTGTACTGGAATTATAAAAATCTCTACCTGTATACTTATTAGCTTGTTTGACTGTACCTACTTAGAAACTCATCGGATATGTTTTCGATTAGGTAACCAACTGTATATAAATCAGTAATTGGCATAAAACTGCTCAAGCGTAAACATGGATTAGACACGTCGAATATTGGTAAAAAGGTAACCTTGCGTTGATAATATTGGCTAAAACATACCGATATATTAACTACGAGGGAATTGATCTGATGCTTCAAATTCCTACCTAAATTTACGTGTTACACTAGACCCGACTACTTTTTACGACAGAATATACCAGTAAATAATTATTGAAATTAAATGCTATCGTTACAATGGTCTACTCAAACATAAATAAAGAAACATTATGTCAGTAGCCCGAAAGTCTGACAACCAGTCTTACCAAGTCAGCCATATTACCCAGTAATCAGTGGATTATGGAGGTCAGATATGCAGAAAATATCAATTCAGCTGCATCCGGTTAAGGTACAACTTAGTAGCCGACTGCACGCAGCAGCAGCAGACGACATGTCGTTGCTTCATGTCGTCACGACACGTCGTCTGCTGCTGCGTGCAGTCGGCTACCAACTTGTACCTTTAGTTCCCAATATAGTTGGGAAAAGGCTAGACTCTAATAATGATGACATGCATATTATACAAAATATTTACTACTGCTGTTATTCTGTTTCATTTTGTTGTTATTTTTTTCAGCAGATACAAAGTCTCTTCCCGGAGACTGCGAAATAAGCTCTAAGTATTTTATTGCTTATCTTTTAAAGCAACATTCCCCGGATTTTCTCCCAAAAGAATTTCCGTCAATCTTCTACAATTATTCATCTTGGCGTTCAATCCCGAACGTTCGCAAAGGACTCAATCATTCGAATTGATACGTTAGTTCATCTCGTCTTATATACTTTTATTATTTTTCCTTCAGATTTCGTCGATCGGCTGCCAATCACGTGTCTATCACGGTTTCGTATTCCTGTAGAATATTCACTGGTATATCATTAGGTAAGTAGGACATTACCTTGTATTTGACAACATTCTCTTCTTGTTTTAAACTGTTTTGTAGTGCTCTCCACTTTGTTATTATTTGTATTACTGTAGGGATTCGAAATTGGAAGAAAAAGCGTATTAACATGGTATAAGGGCAGAAAGTTGATAAAGAACTATATTATGAAATCTTATAACCTAAACTACACCACGCAGACACAGAGTAAAATTAATATTATAGAGGTAGTCTTAAAACAATTTCTAAATATTACCTTTCTTGACTAGCTATGGCGTGTGATTTTTACAAAATCAACCTACTGAACATAACAAGAACAGCCCAGAAAGTTTTTGATGAAAACAAGAGTAAAATCTCATTATTTTGTCGGTTTTATAAGAGATGTTAAACTATAATAGATGTTCTTCAGTGAGAACACAGAAAACTTTACTGCCCCTGCGGTCTTTATAGGTACCAAGTTATTTCACATAATCCACTTACACTGTACGGTAAAATGAGCGTAAAGTTATGACATAAAAAGTTTATTAAAGTTAGTTTTCCTGAAAGATATTAAAATTAAACGAAGTTTACGTAACACCCAGCAGAGTCTTGGAATATAAAATTAAAAGTAGTCATCTTGTTGGCAGAAGGAAGCAAACTTTGAGCGCTAAAATATTGGCCTAGAAGGAGAAGATTGAAGAGATTTTATTCCGTGTTCTGTCTACAGTTGGTAATTTAAAAAAAAAATTAGTGGTCCCAAACTCAAATTAATTAAAAGGTTTATTGATTTGATTGTTAAACCCCTTTTATACCCATAACTTACTTTTTCTGGTTATATTTTATTCTAGGGTTCAACTTACAAACGAGATAAGAACCTGTTAAAAATACTTTTGTTAGTTTATGAGAGCATCCTTTTGCCAAGATTTTCGCTATTTCTAGAAATTATCGTGTAAAAATCAAACCTCCAAAAGCATCTTCCAAAACTTTAGTTTATCTCGAAGGACGATATTATTATTCAAAGTAACATCTTGATGAAACAATGAACCCACAAAGTTTTGAACACCTATTGTTGCTTGTTGCCGTTAACCTTTTTAATTAAAAAGTGACAAACAGTTACGAGGGTCGACATAGGTTCAACACTATAACTAAAGTTTAACTCGACGTTACATAATTTATGGGAAGGTTTTGAAGATAGTTGTTGTTGTAGAATATTATGTACACCGCAAACGTAGGCATCGGGACTTATCACAGTTATTTCCTAAGGAAGGATTCGAAGCTAGCCGTCTATTCATTTATTGATTTAAACTTCATGTACAAGAGTGGTACATAGGCGGTCTTAATGCCACAATGCATGCAGCAGCAGCAGGCAGGCATCCGGCATCTATCTATGAATACAGGACAGATCATACACTTTGCAGTAGTATATTTCATCAGGTCTGTTTATGAAAACCTAACAACTAGAACGGTAACAGTCAGCAAATGACAACATGAACATTGCCAATCAGTATAGCACTTCTTTTTACAGATCCCCAGAATTTTAACATTATAATTACTCACTAAACTATTCAGATCTTCGTATGATACAGTTTATAAAATACTTCTCTTCAGCCATAACGTTTGGATTAAATGGATGTTAATGAAATTTCTAAAATGTTTAAATACTCATCCAGTTTCTTCTATCAGTATTTCTTGTACAAATCTTTACTCCAACCATCTTCTAGAGGTTACAGCTGACTTGACGCTGCCTGATGGGGCATCAATATTAGCATCTTTTTGTGCCCCGTTGATGGCAATGGGCTCGCCCCTTATTACATGGAACTTAAACGTAACTGGTGAATTGTAGAAGTACTAATGCGTAAACCTCTACCTAACTGATCGGGGATTATACGCGTGGACCTCATGCACCGTAGTCGTGTTTGTGACCACTAGACCAACGAGGCAGTGTTTTTTTTTTTTTAAATGGGCTTGCTCTTGACTTCAATCTTACCCTAAACTACCTGTTACTTTAAATATTTAGTTCGATATTTCTTCAACCGTTAAATCCTTCTCGCACTCAACTCGTAATTTTAATTATTCCAGAACCCTAATAACTAAGTCCCATTTACGATACAACCCTCGGGCCAACTCAAGCCACAATCAGCTACATTCTAACCCTTTCACTCAAAAAACAATAAACCCGTAAACAGTCCGTATCCAAAACGCGTTAACCCCTCACCGCTCTTAAACAACGCAAGGGGTGTGTGATACGCGTCCTCCATTACAACAATTGTTCGCATACCTCCCGGCCTGGCTTCATAATGAGAATTCTTCACCTTTCATTCTGCCTCAGGTGAGGTTGAAGCACTTTCTATTTGTATTTCCATTGCTGTTTACTGAATTTAATTTTACTCGTATTGGTTTCTGGTTTTCAGAAGTTTTGGAGGTGAAAAGAGGTTCTTTTTGTGTTTATCTTACGGTGTGCTTACAATGTGGTACTTTATTGCTTGACTTACTTGTTTGTAGTCTTGCCTAGCTTTGTTTTTTTTTTCTTTTACAACAAAATGTTTATTAATCGTTCTTTTTATGATAAAATTATCACTGATAACGATAAATAATAGTATAGTACAACATTCTGCTCTCACTAAAAGTATGTTTACTAGTTTTGCTTTTAATTTAAAGAATAAATTACCTATATAATTTTCTTCTGGTCTTTTCGAAACGTGACTCTTGAGAACGACATATTCACAAAAGTAACTTTTGCTGAACGAAATTTAAAGGTTAAAATTACGTTGCCAGCAAATATATTTCTCTCATTCACAACCATAGCTGAGTGCATAGTACAGAAATTCAGAAATTCCAACATTTCAGCGAAAAATATCGTATAAAATATTTTAAGTACCGTCGTACAGAAAAGGCTTTCGCTGTAGAAACTCTGAAGTTTGCTAAGGACCGTGTCGCGAGATGGACGGAGTTACGTCCGGAGACGAATGGCTCGACATTGTGCCACAGAATATGAATAGTAAAGAAAGCTGGTTCGAAACAAACGTGCGAAAATGCACGTTCACATTAGACACGACTTACGTACCGCACTTGTGAACAAATATGACCATAAGATTCTAGGTTCGATAGCCAGGTTAGAGCCAAGTGTTATTGGAATTTACCATCACAAATTTCATGGTAGTAGCCACGGAGTCTGGATTTGTGCGCGGTTGATGACGGTAGGCCCCCTATTACACAGAACTTAAACATAACTGGCCAAACGTAGGTTTCTATTAGAAACACTGCCTAACCCTTTGGAAATACAGGTGTAATGTTATGCTATGTTAATGTTACGTTATGTGGAAAAATACTTGAGCACTTACCCTGCATGCGCTACAACTTATTTTATGGTGATCAGTGGAACTATGTAGATAAATTATAAAATCCTCATGTGTCCGTGCAGCCTTTTTTTATTCGCTGTGTGTTTGGCCGACCTTCTGTTCGTTTTTGTGATTGTACAGTTCTTTACTGCCATTTATAAGTCCGTGGACTGTTTCGCGGATGTCCACTATACTATAAAGAGAGGATTAACATGCTTTTGCTTTTTATGGCTGCAATTTTCGGGGTTATGTCCTTCTTTCTATAAGTGCCTTTGTGCTTTCAATGTGGAGAGCTCTTTTTTACGATTTCACTCACTTGGAATAAGTAGGTGTCTTTATTGCACATGTTTATGCCCTAAGCTAGATGGTTGAATAAAAATAATACAAAAGGAATGTCCTAGGGGCATAGACAGAATGCGATCACAGATAAAGCTGATAGAAAAGACAAAAATATTCTATTACGTCAAAAGCACTATTTAGTTACTAAATAAATAAGTTACTACACAAAGTAGACTACGTTTGTTGGTTAACTGCCTTGAATTCACTTCTTGAGTACCTATAACGTTATTATTTTAGAAAAATTAGCTTGCTACGACAGAATAAAATGTTTAAACCGGGCACGTGAAGTCGCATACGAAATTGTGTTCTGATTGACATCAACCCCCGAATAGCATAAATTTCAATCTTCTGAAAATCGTTTTCGAAATATAAAACGTTTAGGTTTTATTTTCTCTTTCCCTGAAAAAGAATTCACATTATGAATGTTCCCTATAAAATTGTCTTTCGTAAAATTGTGTATCTTCTAATTTGTTTTCAGTGACATTTACATGTACAATATACAAACCCATGTTTATAAATCCTCAAAAGTCTTCAATTTGCCTCTACGCTTCCACAGAAGGTTACATTACGAAAACCTTAATAAAATCAGACCAATGATGTACGAGATTAGCACGAATAAAGGCCCGGATACACCTCATTTTTATGTACCACTCTAATATCCTCCGTACACGAAGCTTAGAGGCGGTAATGTAAGACAAGATGAATAAGGAATTCCTTCTGAAAAGGTTCCTTTGTATAATTCATTTGTGGGTACGTAAGTACCCGGTGCTGCATAAGTAGGGTCAGGAGTCTTTTTGTACGGAAATGTGTCGTCTGCCGGGGCATTAAAGTTCATGTCGGTTACTTAAAGTAAATGCGTTTTAATATAGGGCTTCAGATTATGTTTAAGGAAGATGAGCTTAAGAGATAGGCTGAATTTCAGTTGGTTTCATAATTTTAATATAACATCACGTGTTTGAGCTTGTGGCTAAAATAGCCACACGAGTTGCCCATCAAGTTGAAGCAGAGCTTGTCCAGGTCAATTAGTGGATGGATGATCATCCATTTTAGACAAATTTCCTTCGTGCTTAGGAAAGCATGTTAACCCGTTGGTCCTCTCTTTTCATTAATTACGCCTATATTTATCATTTTTTTTATCTTATATTGACGCTAGTGGTAAGTAGAGGCCCAAAATCTGACAGTCTTACCTATACATCAGTTTCATATTTTTTTTAGAATTTTCCTCCTATAACTTTAAAAAAATAGAGAGGGGTTATGGTTTGTGGGGGTTTTATTTTATTTTTGTGGCTTTTTTTTCTTTTTTTGTATGTAGTAACAATAGTTTTGTAAGGTTTTTGTGTTACTAACAGTATAATAATATGGACTACCTACGTCCGAAATAAACGTTTTTTATTTATTTATTTATGATTATTATGTTGTGTGGCTACCGTAAACTTAAGGAATCCAAGTAGATGGATGATGACCTAGTAATTTGCTGGCTCCTATAAGAAATACATTAAAATAAATATTCGCCGTTCTAGGTAAGCTTCTAATTAAGAACGATCTAATGGCGACTCTATTTTCTAAAAGGACTAAGGCTCCAACTTCGTTAAACAGTTATGACGAGCCCCCAACACAAACATATTCAGCTTAGTTGTAGAGATTATGCAAATTCGTTAACCCCTGAACAGTTGCCTTTGATAATGAAACCACAGACAATAGATTGATCACAGTAGCATCACTTGAAGAGTCTTTCCATTTGAGTGACATACTCTCTTGCCTGACTTTTAATTCAAATGCAATTTGAATAGAGATACTTCAAACGAAACGATAAAGCATTTTTCCCAATTTTGACTTATGTATCGATCCCAGGCTTGGTCTTTGATAAACATTCTGAAGTCCAAACTATGCAATGAAGTGCATCATTCTAGGCGTCAAACTAACCGACCATGTACGCAACACCAGACTGCCCCTCCGCTCCAACATACAAATGACTAACGTTGCTCCAAAAGCCACTATGCTAAAATGGGACTGAACTGTTCACGTTTGCCACATGAGCTGTGGGCCAAAATATTCATGCACAATTGTACAGTTAGCCTACAATCCGGCAACATATTAATGAAGACTATTCACTACTGTACGCAGAGATTAATTGATTACTTAAGCCATCACTTAATAAAGATTTTTAAAAAGAAAGAAAGAAAGAAAAAATGTTTATTTGACGTCAGTACATCAAGCACACACAATAATACTAAAAAAAAAATACAAAAATGGAAAAAACATAGTAGGTACCTATGACACTATGTTATGTTCTATGTTATGTTATGTTCTGTGTCTTATGTTTTACACTTTAGTGAAGGTTTTGTATGTCAAATCTTTACTAAGTGACGGCTTAAGTATTCATTAAATATATTATTATCTGTGTACGGCAATAGTCTGAATAGTCTTTATTATCAAAGTCTAATTAATTTGACACATCAGAGTACGAACGTTGAAGTAGTTCTATAAAACGACGCTACTGTTCTGTCCTTCCACTGTGGTAAAATGCAAACGAGGTGTCTATATTGTGTCTCAAAATCCTTAGCTATTGACCTTTGTGAACCTGAGTAATAAACTTCATTCTCAGACTTCGTCAACTTCTCAGAAATCCTATCTACATGCTTCGCATAGGAATTGTTTGAAACGCAATACCTTTAATATTAACAGAATACAAATCCCTTATTTACGAAATAAACGACAGGTGTGTTTGAAGGGTTTGCGTGATAATACTGTTTGTGCCTGTCGAATGCATTAGCACAACATTATTGTTATCTAACACAATAAATACATATTATTATTTTTAAAGCATCACGACGTCTGGGTTAGACAGACAAGGGCCAGACCCTTTGTGAAAATAAAGACGTAAGCCCATATTTTGCCACTTTTTGTTTTTTTACATGTTGATATGTAAATAATGTATTCACATTCAGCTACCTTATAGACATGATAATTGTGTATTTAATTATAATCGTGATTATCCAAAAATGTACCTATTTGTTTTTTTGAACTCGAACCTCTTGAAAATGTCTTGAGGAGCGATAAGTAAAAAAAATATGGTGCACAGTCGGTGACCGTTACTTTAATTAAAAAGTTATGTAATTGATAAAGATTCTAAAAATGTATAAAAATAACTGATTTCATAATCCTAAAATAGAAGTTAGGTACGTCCATTACAAGGAGGGGCCCGCAAGGGCCGACGCTCGTCGGGGCTGCGGATTATCGAAAGACATCTCTTTCGATAATCCGCAGCCCCGACGAGCGTCGGCCTCGGCACAAGGGCGAAGAAGGAACATGGATGGTTTTAGTCAGTAAAAAAAAGGTACGTCCATTTCAGCCAAAAGGCGTCCACTGCTGTACATAGGCCTCCCTAAGGAGTCGCTACATTGACCGGTCCCGTGCGTCTAGCCTCCAGTAAGTACCTGCAAACTTCACCAGTTCATCGGTCCAACTAGTGGGAGGCCTTCCAACGCAACGTCATCCGGTTCGCGATCGCTACTCCAGTACTTTCCGGCCCCATCGGCCATCTGTTCCGCGAGCATTGTGCCCTGCCCACTGTCACTTCAGTGTGTATCTTTCTGTGTTATTTATTCTCATATTCACCATGACAATCATTTTTTAACCACGAAAGAAAATCAGAACAATAAACGTAACGAACGACGCGATATACAAGCCATGTAGCCACACCCTTACAACAGCATGACTTGCTCCTTCCTTAATTACGTAAACCGTCTGACGTGAGACGTTTCTTAATCCTTACACGAGAAAGGCAAAAAGTAAATTACAAGTCTCACAAACAAATCCTTGCAAGAATCTCTGTTTCAAAACAAGGAAACATCTAACTTAATCTAACTCTGAAGTAAACACCATGTGTCTTCGGGAAGTATCCTCGGGGGATTCAGAGTAACTGACTGGAAAATCCTGAGAAATTTTAAAATTTAAAGAATACTGGAAAGGTTTCTTGTTTTATAACTGTGGACTACTATAAAGATTGAGCTTCCTTGGGGTTTCATAAAAGCTGTGTATTGCTACTTCTGATCTATGACTTAGCAAGAAGTTTTTTAGTCATTGGTAGACAGGAACAATCTTTAGCCGTTATTGTCTTTGGAACATTTTGGTTTAATAATAAATGTCTTATCCGGCCGTTAGTACCTACGGACATAAAATGAATCGCAAGCGCGCCGTGGTGGTATCACGCGATTCAAATCAAGTAATTACTTTGACTTGACTATAGATACGGCTATTAGTGTCCGATCGCAGCGGAGTTGACACGACCTGGAACTATAGGTACCTGATTAACTGTACCTAGTGTTAAATCGTAATTTCTATTAATTTATTTTAAGAGTTTTATTGCACGAAACCCATCATTCTGCCCACATGATGCTCTCAAGCATTCTAACGAAATAAATTCCGAAAATCCGAAAAATATAAATGTATACAGAAACTTGATTTGTTTTATTTCTCGCACTTAAATTTCGAGAAACGTGTACATGACATACATTGATACATACGTACGCGTTCTTCAGAAAACCAAACCAACCAAAGTCCAACTCAAAAGATTTAAATCTTTTATTACCTCTAGTGGTGTAAATTTTTCATTGAAGTAAAATAAAAGTGAAAACCCGGGTCTGTTATTATTTAATTTATCTACCACCTACTTTCACAGCTCGGCAATTTCCTCGTAATCAAGGAATTATGAACACCACCGGGACCCGACGCTTTCTAATATAACCATGTTTACATCAATTTCACATAAACTTGTTTCGCTGAAGGCTAATTTTAAAATCTACAGCCTTCCCTCGCATGTGCTTCATACTTTATTGTATTAGAAATGAAATGATTTGTTTTACTTGAATTTCTGGTGTCGTTCGAGTTAGGCTTATTACTTCGGTTTTCTGTTGTTTGTTTTTGGTTTAAGGTAATAATTATGTGGAGTGGAATTTATTTAAGAGGGTATTGTCAATATTTTATTGCCTAATTGCCTTGTCTTTTTGTGGTTAACAATACTTAAGCTAGATCTTGTTTCTCTCGGAAACTTTAAAAAAATACTGCTTGACCAAATTGAAAAAGAACTTAGGTACTCGAAAGTTGAGTGGTTTTCTTTGCGAATAATTATTTATTACAAACCAGCCATTACCTACCAGAAACCGCGCCGTCGCACAGTGTGGGAATCTCGCAATCTAGGGGGATTTAATTCAAAATTGAATTAAATAAAGATACAAGTTAAAAAATATTATTGATTGGTATTCAAATAATTAAAAATACCTAAATACTGGAAGAAAATAAAGGTCTATGAAAAAAAATGCGATATGAGTAAGTTAAGCCAGGCAGGCGCGTAGCCGGACGTAGCGTAGAAAGTGCTACGCCGTAGCGCGTAATGTTTTGTTATTTTAGTCTAATTGAATGACAATTTCTGGCTGAAGAAGGGGCTGGATTTTGATATTATTCTATTCAACATTCAACCTTAGCTGTATAGGCACCAAGGATTTTCCAAAAAGGATAACAGTAGATTCATTTTAAGAACCAAATTGTTGTTAATATGATTTTTGTTGTGCTCCATCACAACCACACTTAATTAACAGTGACAGTTCCTTTACTCCACTGGCCAAGGCCTCAATCGAGCCAAGAACCTCTTTCTGAGATACACAAAGTCAATCGATACTGTCGATACTGTGATCAACTAATGATTGCATGTCACACGTTGCAGTTGATTCTGTTAGAACGATAACATTTAGCCTCTTTTTCGATCATAAGGTGGCAATAAGTTTTTAACAAAATAAATGTATTTATCCTTTGCCGTATTTTCTCATATTGATGTGTGGATAAATCAACATCTGCCATCATACTTAGTGCTTCATCGGTCGACACAGTCACTTGAACTCTTTCGCTAGTCATTCTTTTACGTACACTTTTCACGACGGAACCCCTTTTTGTCAACTCACAGAAAGTTCTTCTACGATAGCTGCAAAATGCCTTTTATCTGCTTTTCGAAGGTTACATTCACGTGCAATTGTTAATTCTTCAGGGCTAGTAGACGATAGTGAATTCTGAAATTTGCTATTTTTATTTTCTACAAACCAGTGTGGCATTCCTGGTGAATGGCCAGATCTAGATGATATTTCACTTAAAACACCTATCTGGTAATCTAATGCATTTATTTCATCAAGTTATATTCTTGTTTAAAAAGCGTTCACGATGCCTTCGGCTTATTCCATTTTTCGTCTATTTTGTCATATAAGTTCCATAAAAAGAAATTAATTTAATTAATAGCCCCTTCCAAAAATTGTGCTTCTAGCTAAATATCTATTATAAAAGTAAAACTAGCACCAACCCGCTGCTTTTTCGCCTTTGAGGTCCAAATATCAAAAAATTGTTGTTTTGTGATTTCTGCGGCCATTCTGAAAACCGAAAAATAATGTATGACGGTCGCACAAAATCGCAAGTTTTGTCAACTGTTCTCAAAAGTTAAGACTCTTAACTATACATTAAAACAATCAAAACAGCTTAACATTCATACCATATTTTTTTATACACCTTTTACTTTTCATATCATCTCTAAAAAACGCTTGATTTTACTATATTTTCAAATGATGTTATTAGATCAATGTATAACTATTACTTAAATATAAAACACTTTAACTTACCTTTAAAGATATACATAATACAATAATAAACCAATAAACAACACTATACGTAAATTTTAGCAAAATTCTTAAGTGAAGATGACACTTCAGTGTTGTTGTTCGTATTGGAGGAGTACAACGATTATTATCTACCCACTTTAAAAATTTGTATTTATTTATTGAACCCACCTACAAAAAAATCAAATATGTAGCTATGACAAATAGGGTCTTAGGTATAAAAACTCATAAGTGTATTATCAATTAACGAAATTTATATTTTGAATTAAATCCCTCTAGATTGCGAAATTCCCACACCGTGCGTCGTCTAAAATATACCCAGTTATGGATTAAATAATGATATATCCAGACCGTTTTGACAAGCCGGACCTTTGACGTCACTGTGAAAGTCCAGCATGAATAGAGAAGAAAAGTTATCGTCTTCTATAACGGTAGTAACTAGGTGCTTTAGTAAAGACCATTGACATGGACTTTGTTTATTTATGGAAAAACCTGGATGAGGCTGGCATAGGACTGTGGAGATTGGCACAAAAAAGTGAGGTTTGTTTGTTTTGTTTTTTTTTTTTAAACTTTGCCCCACACTAGGAATTTCTCCTGTATCGTGGGAGGTTATTTCAACCAAGCAGTGTGGGTAAATTTAGGCTGTGGATGATGACGATGAATCAACTTTATTGAAGTATACTTATATAGATCCAGTGTCAGAAGTCAATTAAACGATAAATTATCCTCCAAAAATGTATAATTAAAACTACACAATTCATTCAAGAACTCAAATAAAGCTAACAACCCAGTAAAGCGATGTTTCGTTCTATAACAAAAGAGGTTGCGTTTGCGTTAATAAATAAAAGATGTCTGCCGGAGTTACGTCACGGCCACTGGCACGGATAATGTAAGGTATGTTCAACGTCGTAACGTTTTATATTCATAGGATTCGCGAACGTTCAGATAAATGTCAGTGATGTGTTGTGAAAAGGAGCGTGTGACAAGATGATTTTTATTACTAGCTTTCGTTTTTTTTTCTTGTTACTTATTTTGACATACGAGTAAAAGGAAGTCTGAAAGTTTTGCCGGTGACTGAAAAGTTGAGTAGTAGGTAATCTGTTTTCGTGTGATGTGATGTGGAGGAATGAGGAAAATGTTGTGAGGAAAGTTTTGAACGT
Organism: Diarsia mendica; assembly: GCA_949316265.1. Classification (NCBI taxonomy): domain Eukaryota; kingdom Metazoa; phylum Arthropoda; class Insecta; order Lepidoptera; family Noctuidae; genus Diarsia; species Diarsia mendica. Next base: position 17,920,804 of record OX438896.1, on the reverse strand, counting down.
GAATGTGGATGGCCATTAGAGAAGAGGAAGACCAAAGAATCTAAGGATGGACTGTGTGAAGGATGATATGGCTAGAAAAGAGGGATAAGTGTAATTTTATTTATTTATTTATTGGCCTATCTACAATTGTTACACTGTTTGTTCACATAATACAACAAAAAGATACATGCATAGTGTACAATATGGTGCGATAGACACAGCATGCAAAAATAGTAATAACAGTAATAAAATAGAATTGACTATAATATAGGCTGTGATCATTTGGTATAGGTAGTCTTATTCTTGTTGTGTCAATAAATAGATAGTCAACAATTGGTTTTTTTTTAAAGAAAGGTTAAAACCGCCATATAAAACCCCGAGGAAGTGGCGAAAAAGCAACCTAATAACAGTATAGAAAACTGCTCCCTTCACACGCACAAAGACATTGTGCGTACGTATGCCAAAAGACACAAACTCAAATCATTTATTTCAAATAAACCATTACAGGCACTTATGAATGTCAGAAGGACGGAAGAAGAACGAAACTACGAGTGCAATACGTCATTCCGAAAGCCACCACGCCGAACCACACGCCACCGAATGCCCGCAAGAACGAACACAGTCACTGCGAGCACGAAAGCACACATCGAGTGATGGAGGAAGACTTTTGGCCGCAGGATGTGGTGTTTCGTCGCTTTCTCGGACAAGTTCCACTGGACAGCCAACACAACTGAAGTGCTACTAACATATGTCTTAAGACTTTTATCAACACAAGTTTTGTATTTACTTTATTAATATGTGCTAGTTTATTATGTATGTATGTATATAAGGTCCCATTAAAATAGATGGATAAATTTTAACACAACGTTCAATACTTCTAAACAAAGATATCTGCACAAAAAAACACACTGAATAAAGTGATTTTATTTTAACCTAAAATAATAAATTGCCGGCTTGCCAGCACTCTAGAACAAACACATTCTTTATACCCGGATAGGTACCTACTTTAATGCGTTTTCCTTCTTATTTTTATACCATTGTCCATAATTTGGTGGCTTGAACGATTTCTAAAATTTGGCCATCTAACTATAATTATATGAGCCATTGTAGCATAAAGTAAATGATGTAGTTACTGTTGTTAAAATCTCATTTATTTGCAAATAAACCATCCACTCTCATCTATCACACACAATGCATCATCACACAAAATATAATCACTAAGCCGTGAAACCCTGTCACACCAAATGTATGTTCTATCCGAAACGCATCGATAATAATTACGTGGGACTACGCTTAATCGTATTTGAATTTATAGTGTCGGACCAATGTGAATTCTAATGCGATTCTCAATAATCGAATTTTCTGCTTGAATTGAGCTATTGACCCTATTCAGTAGGTTGAAGCCCTGGCGCGAGGATATGAGTTGGATTGCAAAGGAGTGGGGCTGTGAACAGGAAGGGACTCAACGATTGCCTATCTTTGAACCGTTGATATGAATCTCGTGTGTTTGAAATATTGAATAATATTCAAGCAGATGGTTGTTGCGATGGAAATTCGAATTTTGAAATAGGTAGGTATAGTCGTGGTAAAGATTCAGGATACTCGATCACTGACCAATGCTTGCACTGGCTGGACATGTCAATCAAATATGTGAGTTTTTTTCTTGCAAAGATCATGTCTGATTTGAAGATCATGTATGTATGGTCCTCATAAGTATTACTTGACCAATGTCTGGAGTTTTTAAAAGACCTCTGATTTTGTTTCTGCTGTTTCTTCTCTGAGTAGTCAGGTACAAAGTACCGGCCCTGATCTAGTTTTAAAACATACCATGATTCACGAGCAAAAGTGTTTTGAATACCAATTTACTGAAATATGTAAATCTAGATGGCGTTGCGCCGATGACGCGTATTTCTGAATCGCGGTGTTAAGATTCTCCGGCACTTAATGACCCTCGCTTGATCAGTGAATTTCCTCAGACAGCTATTCCTCAGACGTCCCCTGAAAACACCTCCTACAAACTTGGGCGCCAGTTTGTAGGAGGTGTTTTCAGGGGACGTCACACGTGAAGAGAAACACAGGCGAAGTTTCAGGTGATCTGTATTTTCAGCAGCAGTTTACAGGTTTTCACAATAGACGAATGTTATTTGGGATATATGAATAGGAACAGTTCTCACAACCAAGTCCTAGGACGAAGGTCGAAGAATGAAGTTCCCCTATCCAAAAAGTATTCCTGAGGGAATGTGGGGTTTTCCGTGACAACTAGTAGGGGTGTCTCACGTAACCTTTCCAAGTAGGGCGAGATTCGCAAATGCACCAACTGAATAGCTGTCTGAGGAAATTCACTGATCAAGCGAGGGTCATTAAGTGCCGGAGAATCTTAACCGCAACCTTCTCCTTCCTGGGTCGTCCTCTTCTTCGAAGTGGTTGTACGGGTTCTGGAACTGTTTCCAGGCTACCGCCTTTATATGGAGTCAAAGCGGAGACGTGATAGAGGCCAATTGGGTTAGTAGGATCATTTGGGGAAGCTACTTTAAAGGAGGTGGGTCCATGTTTATTGATGATGACGTATGGCCCATCTCTACGTGGGGCAAATTTGGCGGTTACACCTTGAGCTCCTTTGCTCACGGGGTGTAGACTAACAAGTACCAAATCGCCTGGTTTATACGGTGGATGTTCACGCCTATGCTTATCAACATATTCTTTGCGTGACTCTTCCTTCATTTCTTGTACCTCTCTTGCCTGGATTAAGGTATCGGCTAGTTGTACAAGTTTCGGAGTTATCTCTGGTATTATATTTTCAGAAATTACTATGTTTCTAAAGTCGACTTCGTTGTCACGTGGGGATCTTATCTCCCTTCCAAACGTCAAGTACGCCGGGGTTTTATTTGTTGTAGAAAGGAATATCAGACGAGCGATAAAGCGATATTATGGCGTCACCGTTAATTTAATATGATTGAAGTTCCACGAACCTGAACAAAGAGCGATGCTTCCACATTTGTTGTGCGAACCGCCAATACGTGGTCACTGCTAATTTCTCTTTCACTCAATAATCTGGATATTTTCAAAGTTCTAGTAAATTGGTTTCTTCTTGGCAAACGTACTCCACCCTAGGCTGCATTACCTATGATCGATCGCTTCACACCAGGCGAGTTGCGGCCAAACAAAAGCCTACCTATTTAGTAAGGCTGCGGATTATCGAAAGAGATGACGTGGCCTCGGCACAAGGGCGAAGAAGGAACATGGGTTGGTTTTTAGTCAGTAGAAGTCTGACACTCCCCTTCACTCTGCCCAAGAGCGGGGGGGGGGGGGGTTATTAATTGATGATGATAGTCGAATTTGTGGCCGATTTTTGTTACAGTAGGGCCAAAATACGTTACGTTTTATCACCTTTACATACCTACTAACCCATTTTCGACGTTTTAAACACACAAGAGGCCAGAGTTTATCCTAAACCTACCTAAGCCTTCAATTATCTTGCTTACCTTTAGGACCCTTAACTGACAAGGATATTCAGATCAGATTTCAGATAGATTCAGATTTCAGATATTTATTTCACTTCAAAAATCTTAGAACTAAGTACAATGCCCCACAAAACTGCTTACGCAGTTTAACTGTGAGATCGATGAGTCTCTTTACAATAATCTTAAATAATAATAAGGTACATCTATAACTTATACAAAATAAATATTCTTAATACCTACAAAGTTACATATTGTCTAATAAATATGTTTTTAGTTTGCGTGCGAATTTAACTTTATTACCTTCTTGTCTGATGTCAGCAGGCAGAGTGTTCAATAAATAGGGTATGCGTTTTTTTAAAGTTCTGTCACCATAGTAATTACTAACTCTGGGTACATCGTATTTACCTGCTGTCATCGACCTGATATCTAGCTTATATTCGCAGTTGCTAATGCTATCATTTATATTCCAAGTTTGCCCGAAAATACCGAAGTTGCGGACTGCCTAAACAAACTGCCTATAACTAAAACTAACACGACCGAGACACAGTGTAACTAAAACTTCATATAAACGGTGGGTCAGGCCATAGAGTAAAAATGTACAGAAGTGAAACTCATATTTCAAATGAATTTTAATTGCCTACAACTACATTGTCGGCGCGGGTGGTTTGCGGTATTTCATATTACGTATTACCCGCTCTATTATCTATGACAAGCGGAGTTTTGGGGCACAACTACCTTGCGAAAAAAAAATGCTTATCTCTCAAAATATAGTGCTATGTGGTGAATCCTGGGTGATACTACTATACATTAGAACGTTGCTTGTTTGTATAGTACTCTTTGAGAATTCTCTGTTTTCTTCTACTGATTGAAAATCACACGATTGGCGAGCTATCCATGTTAATATTAAAAGAGCGATAGTAAATCTGCATGTCTGTTAAATATTCACAAATAAACGGCTGTACGGAAGCCAATGTTTGGCACGCAGATAGACCATGACTTGGGTTAGGACGCAGAATTACTTTTATCCCGGTAGTATAGAATCTCCCATGGCAACATTTTCGGGTAGAATTTAGTTGAAAACATGTTAGTTTTGGCTTGTCATTATTGCGGTGGCTTGAGGACGCAGTCAATTTTAATGACCACTATCCAGTATAGTCTATCTAATCCTGTCTATGGTCAAACGAACCCATTGTCACTGAATAAGCCTGTCACCGTTGAAAATGGGAGAGATTAATGGGCCGTGTTGCCTTATAGCTTGAGGCGGACATGTCACATGATATTGCAAGTTTAAGGAATAAAAGAAGTTTCTGGTGACTATACAAATGTCTTATTCCCTCAAGCTACAAGTAGATGTGTGGACATTATTGTTCCTTCCCACAACGTTTTACTTTAAACAATAGTAAAATAATAATAATAATATATAATAATAATAATATTCCACTGTCCACAACTATCACACAACGCCATCTAGTCCCAAGCTAAGCAGAGCTTGTGTTATGGGTACTAGACAACTGATAAACATACTTATATATTTCTAAATACATACATTATTATAGATAAATTACACCCAGACACAGAACAAATGATCGTGCTCATCACACAAACATTTGTCCTGGGTGGGAATCGAACCCACGACCTCCGGCATAGCAGTTAGGGTCACTAACCACTAGACCAACAGGCCAGTCAAAAAAACAACAAAAATATGTAAAGTTTTGAAATTGTTAACAAAAACCAAATATATGTAGTTTTGCAATTGTTAACCTGCGAATTTTGTAATTTATCTAGGTCTTAAGTTCGACAGAGGGAGAAGGGAGGCCTTTGCCCAGGAGTGGGACAGAGCGGGCTAAGAAAAAAAAAAAGATCGACACGCATCTCTGATTTTTCGGTTGCACTTCCATATTTCATCGCATTCTTCGGTGAAGGAAAACAACGTTAGGAAACCAACATGCCTAAGAGATCGTGTAGAAAGAAAGACAGAATCCAAGATAAAACTCCTTTTATATGAAGAACATAGCAAAGATATAAACACACACACACAAACATCACTAACGTTAACCCACACATGCACACAAACCCACAACTCATGATATTCAAGCTTCCCCAGTTTTTAAATAAATAAGGTTTTATTTTATCTTCGCTATTCAGGATACGTGTGCAAGAGTGAGACCTGGCTTTATTCATTTAGAATTCTCTTTACAGTAATATGAGATAGGTACCGTTATGCGCCTGACCTGACCCGTACGTGTTTGTATTGCATTTTCGTGCAAGCGCGCAACGTGAGGTTATGAGAAAAATATTTGAAGCACCTGTTGTAAAAGCCGGGGTACCCGGGCGGAAATTTTTCTTTTTATTAATCGTAGCTTACTTTAATGCTCTTAAGAGCTGGGAACGTGGAGATTTTTCTCGTGGAATATTCTACAATATGTACGAGTAGTTTTCTTCGTTAATTTTCTGAAAAAATGTATGATGTTGTTGATAGAATCTGTCGCAATATGGTTTTAGACATCAGAGCTCTGAAAGGAATTCCGAAATAAACTAAACGGATTTCACGCTATCACAGTTTACTCTTCACTCCAGGTGGCCAGAGGGGAAAAGAGGTGGCACTACATGTTCTCTATAGCTCCGTCTTTTACCCTCACTGCAGTGACATTTAAAACAATACTTCTTTAAAACGTGATCATCCCCCAGGACTTGAGTCAATTTTAGTGCACTGATGACTTGATCGAAGAAAAGACTTTTCTTCGTTATTAGTCGGTTCCACAAATAAAATGAACGTACACCGGTGCACTATTTGCCCACAATACCCTTTCCTCAATAGCCACTGGTGAAAAGGCAGTGTACATTATTATTGTAGTCCATAAACTTAAATTCGCGGAAGGTCTCTTTTGCCTTCCACAAATTACCTCTCGAATGAATGAGAGATTTCCCCTCGGGTGATATTGCGATGTTATTTACGTTATACAATGTATGTTTTTGTTATCCCACAACTCTGCTAATAAAATAAATACAAAAAGTCCCAGAATATAATTATACCTATTCTAGGATTTTTTTTATAAACAAACTATGCAAAACGAATCCACACCGAAGTTATTTGATGATTTCTCACCGTCCCAAAAAAAGGGTGTTTTTCATTAATAACACTGCTGACATTGTCGAATTACAGTAGGTGGCCAAATTAATAGGGACAGTGCTTGATTTTATGGAGTTTATTGTTTATTAAGTATATTTGAAAAACTATGTTGAATTTAAAGGGTTATTTTATCTGATAAAGCTACTGCTACTATTACTGTTTTTGCCAAGTGGCAACACAGTGAATCCGTGCATCATTTGTCAATTTTGGGACGTTTCTTCTAATTCGGTCATTGTCTGTTCAAAAGCGTGGTTCGCAGTATATATTTTTGAATTTTCAAGAAACTGTTTTTCATTTGATTTAACCGACTTTTTTTGATCTCATAAAGAGAGTGTTGCTCATTTGACCACGATGATGAACGACGAGGGTGTAAGGATTTCGTAAAGAACAATGCTTAGGTGGTTGGTCGAATAGAACTTGATGGGACGGCGGCCTTCAAAAAAACCACGCCTAGTGACAGTAAGAACGACACTGTTTTGCCTTGGCCAGAGAAGACAACTGACATGAATCCCATTGAAAAAATGAAAACTCACCAAAAGTGGCCATTGCCAAAGAAGTATGTACCACCGAAAGGCAACTTATAGAAACCCTCTCCAGAGAATGGCATCATAATGCCCAACTAAAGGAAAATGCAAAACATTCTATTAAGAGCATGCCCTGACACATTTATTTATTTATTAAAAATCCCTTAAAACTATCATTACAGGTACTTCACCTAATGCGATAGCTCGGTTTAAAACTAACTTATGATATAAAATAATTATAAAAAACAATGAAAAACTTAAACAACTATTAGTACCTACCAATATACATATAATAACATCAATAATCTATCTATAAAAAACACAAACTTTAAATTATAATACAACATACCTAACTATAAAAAACACAATATATAAATTATTTAAAACAAAAATATTAAGCCTGCTCTAATCTACTGAATAACACACACACAGTATTTTTGCGAATTCACTGAAATGGCATGTAAATAAATCGATCTTGCCGTGAAGATCATTAATGACCCGAATTGCGCGGGTTAATGGTGTTTTTGCGAGAAGGTTGGTCCTGGCAACCGGCACGGCCAGCAGCGGCGGGCGGCGCCGCCTCCACACAAAGCGGTCCGGTACACACAAACTCAGGCGCTGCAGCACTCCCGGGTTATGCTCAATACCACGAAGTAGCCTAACCAAATATGCCACAAGCGTGAATTCTCGTCTCACCCTCAGTTGGTTGTACCCGACCATACCAAGCACAAACAGAGTGGGGTACATCAAGGGGTAAAACGGATATACCCCGTATAGCTTTTTGTACAAGTGGCGCGTGAACTTGTTCTGTACGCGTTCCAGCATCACCACGTACTTGGCCTCATGTGGAGCCCATATGACCGCACTATGTTCTAGATGACTCCTAACCAGTGCGTCATACAGGACCCTGACTGAAGCGATGTTAGTGAAGTGCCTTGTCTGCCTCAGAACAAATCCCAAGTTTCTAAACGCCCTTTTACAGATCTTCGTAATATGGTCGCGAAAGGAAAGTTCAGGAGTGACCGTAACCCCTAAATCCCGCACCTCAGAGACACGTTGCATGGGAGCGGCATCCACTACGTACTCGTGTACTAGAGGAGCACGCGCGCGTGTAAAACTCATAACAGAACACTTTGCCACGTTGAAAAAAAGTTTGTTGTTCTTACTCCATTCCACTACCCTATCTATATCCTCCTGCAATCTCTCACAATCGGATTTACTTTTAACTTCGAGCAGCAACTTAAGGTCATCCGCAAATAACAAACAAGAGCCATGTTTGACGACTTCCGGCAAATCGTTGATCATTATTATGAATTCGAGAGGCCCCAAATTGCTGCCTTGACTCACACCGGACCAGGTGTAATATGGGTCAGATTCACATCCATTATAATCGACGTACTGCTGTCTGTCTCGCATATAGCTGGCAAAGAAGTGCAGGAGATGTGGTGTGCAGCCGACTTCTGCGAGCTTCATTAGCAAGATGTCATTATCGACGGTGTCGAAAGCTTTTTTAAAATCGAAATAAGCTGCATCAACCTGCCCACCGGCATCTACCGCCGGCACCACCTGCACCATAAAGTTCATCAGATTGGTTGCAGTGCTGCGCGCTGGCCGAAACCCGTGCTGTGCGTCAGTCAGTTGTCCGCGCACCTGCTTCTGCATGCAACGCTGTATAGCAGACTCGAACACCTTGGCCGGCGTTGATAACACTGCCACCGGCCTATAGCCAGTTATGTCCGATCCCGCCTTACCTTTGGGTACAGGAATGACCCGTGTAATCTTCCATTGGATGGGGAACGTCATCGACTGCAGACACATATTAAAAATATAAAGTAGCGGTTCTGCAAGCACCCTACCACAATCTCTAAAAAGAAATGCCGGTATACCGTCCGGGCCCGCCGAACGCTTTGGTTTCAGGCGCTCCAGCGCACATCTGACGTCCTTCAGACTGAGCTCGTCAAGTTGCACTCGCGCACCGCTCGCCGCTCCCGCTGCCGCCGCCGCCTGAGCGTCTAACCGCGGTGGTTGCCCGCTGTAAACCGATTTAAAAAAATTCGCGAGCTGTTTAGCACAGTCGTCATCCGATAAATGCTGACCATCTTTTATAATAGCTTTCTTGGTTACTGTACTTTTCTTAGATCTTAAATGTATTGCCAGAATGACTTAGGATCCTTAGCAAACTGACACTGAATTTTATGTTGGTGCAGCTTGTGAGCAGTTTCTATAGATTTTTTAATAAGTGCTCTGCATTTAGAATATTCTTCATAATCTTTATCAAGTTTAGTTCTTTTAAATTGCTTATGGAGTCTAGCTTTAGTTCTTAAGTTTTTTATTATTTCACTCGTGTACCATTCCGGATAAATATATCGTGTCTTTGGACTCGATTTTTTCCTTGGGACACAGTCATCTAAAATGTTATTAATAGTGTTATAAAATAAATCCAAAATTGCTTCCAAATCACTCATCTCATACATGCTTTTCCAATCCACCTTCCCTAACTTCGAATACAGCAATTGATAATCCGCCTTGTGAAAGTTCCACTGCGGTCTAATATTACGTGCACCTGAATGCGGCGGGCAAGCGGGGGAAGCAGCGGGGTCGGCGGGGTCGGCGGCTCGGGCGGCGTAGAAGCTCTTATTTCAGCAAAGGGTGATACCACCCTTTGCTGAAATAAGAGCTTTACCAATTTTTTTTTTTTTTTACCTGATTAATAATAAACAGTTTTGTATACATTTTGGATTTTTTGTGATCCCAATAGAACATAAATACTAATAAAAAATACATAAGAGACCTACAACCAATTATATAATACACAAATCAACTTAAGGCGAATGCTCACATACTGCCCGCGAAATTCAAATTTTCTTACGTTTTTTGCAATTTGCAGGCCAGTGCTTGGTTGTATGTTGATGAACATTTGATTCGCGACTGTAAGACGTATTTAGTTACAGAATTAAAATCATCAAAATCATCAATACAACCCTCCAAGTTCATATAGATCGAGGAATAACTTTGACCTTGAAAAAATAGTTTCTCGATCTATATGAACTTGGAGGGTTGTGTTGGTGATTTTGATGATTATAATTCTGTAACTAAATACGTCTTACAGTCGCGAATCAAATGTTCATCAACATGCAACCAAGCACTGGCCTGCAAATTGCAAAAAACGTAAGAAAATTTGAATTTCGCGGGCAGGGTGTGAGCTTCCCCCTTAAACTCGAAAATTCAAAAATCTTATTACTGTCCCTATTAATTTGACCACCGATGGTATGTTGTTCGAAAAACTTTGACACATTTTTCTTAAGTAAAAAAAAAAAAGTTAATGCTTTAGAGTTTGAGATATAAAAAAATTAAAAAAATGATTGTGTAGGTAATTAATGGACAAAGAAAATATTCGCCACAGACCCTTCGATATTAATAACTGGTGTGCATAAACAGTACCTACTTATACTATTTGATACACTTTCATACAAGAGTAAAAAAAAAAAAAAAATCCTAAACATTTTGTACGAAACATTCGGTGAAATTCAACGCTGAAAGGTACTGAAATATTACAGAGAATGTCTTTTGCCAGGATGTCTCGTTGTCTACACCAAATGAATTGGACAGGGAGAAAGGACGGTCATATTCACATTCTAACGCTCATACATTTTTGACCTGTTGCGTTCAACATTTGAAGTGACCGTGCGAAGGCAACAGGGTTAAAGTTTCCTTATTACATAACATAACATCACACCTTAATCCCCGAAAGGTTTAGACAGAGGTGTGCCTAATAGTACATCCACTTTACGCGTTATATTTAAGTCTCATGTAATAGGGGGGCAGCCTATTGCCATCAAACGCACACACTTAGACTCCGTGACTGCTACTGATAAATTCCTGACAGATAAACCCAATAACACTGTGCCTGACTTGGGAATTGAACCGAAGACCTTATGCTCGGCTACAAGACCAAGGAAGCAAGTTAAATGGTACAAAACATAATCAAACTACATTGAACAGACATTGTGAAATCGATACGAAAACAATATACATGTATAGAAATACTATACAAAATGACTGATAAACTTTCTTCATTTACCTTTATAATAAACGAGGTAAGTCTTTGGCACATTTCACGTTAATTGGGAGCGATTCTTTCTTGTTAGAAACTAGCATCATAACTTCGCTTAGTTATGCATGAGATGTTGGCTAAGTTCGAGATTGACGAGGTCTTGTCAGACCACTTTTATACTGCTTGTTTCTCGAAGTTATTTATTTTACTAATATATTATTAATTTATGCAGGCTGTGTTGTTTTTATCACTGATATGTTTAGTTCATCATCATCATTATTTCAGCCAAAAGACGTCCACTGCCGGACATAGGCCTCCCCCAATCTAAGTTATTAAAGCGATTGCGACATTGTAGGTCAAAAATAAGAAAAATAGTTCTTCAACATTAGTTTTAGTGGGAGAGAAGCAGATGACAAGGATTTTAACTCTTTAGCAGTGCACTTAACAAATTCCCGACTGTTTTGATGCCGAACGATAAACGCTCTTATTTCTAGACCGATCCATCATTTACCGTATCTTATTGACTATATCGTTTTTATTATAAAGAAAAGTGTCAACGTAGGTTAAAATATAGCGTTTATGGATAGTAAATTCTAGTAATAAAAGGTATTATTACTGTGTTTAAGGTATGTTAACTCTATCTACGATGATATTTACGATGATCGATCAATGTGTTTTGTTGTCTGTGTGCAACACAGACGATTTTTGCCGAAATTAATATTTTAATCAATTTATAACCTGACACACGCACACACACACAAACTGACCCCCATTTTGTCCTACAGAAATCCCATCGCTGCAGTCCTTACATACTCTATTTGCCTCGTCCACATTCATACACCTGGTCAAACACGCACGTTAGTTGCGAGAACTAAACATCAATCCATATTATATCAATGCATCAATCCTTACAATCTGACACTGACCTGTAAATTGCTAAAACCGTTTCTCGGGCTACCCCGTCGCTTTTCCATTAATTATGCTGTATTCGTGGTAGAGTGGTTTAGGCGTTTGCTTTGTGGTCGTAAGGTCGATTCCCATGGAAAGAATACTTTGTAAAGTTGTTTCCAGTTTGGCTAGGACATAGCAGGCTTCACAGAATAGATAAAATTATCTATTCTGTGGCAGGCTTAACGCCCGAATACTCGAACGTCACTCAATTATAAGTAGCCCTCAAAACTCGTGCTATCTCTGTCACTCTGCGTTAAAGTAACAAAGACAGCACGAGATTTAAGTGCAACTTAAAATTGAGTGACGTTCGAGTATTCGGGCGTAAATCACTTGATTGGAAGGCACGTATAAGCTTGTGGTCCCGGCCGCCAAATGGAAGTTTTCAAACCATGTGAGAGGCCCTTGAGGTGGTTTTAAAACTAAAACACTAGAGTGTGTGGGGTATTTAGACCTTACTGCCCACACGAAAAGAAGAAGGAGGCTTCACTGTTATTAAAAAAATAAAAGTATTAGTCACAAAATTATATAACTAAATATTATGCTTTTCACACTACCTATTTAGTTTGCAAAATAAATTAGTTTAACACGTTCAATTAGTTCTCGTTACCATACAGTAAATATAAAATGATTGTGGTGTTGATATTCTACGTTAATATTGATGTAGTATATTAATGTACGGCCATATTGTTTGTGGAGTTCGTATTCGATTACTTGCCGAGTGCGGTTTCCGACCGAATGTAATTATTTGATTAATAAAATATTCGTGGATATTCTTTGACATAATATGTGGATGACGCACATAGATTTCTGAATTATGTTCTGGAATTTAAAAAGTTAAGGATTTTTTTTGTATTTTACAAGTTGAGAAGATAAACATAGTATTTCCTCAACTATGTTAAGGTCGGTTTTTAATCTAACCGGATGTAGTTAAATACCAGTGTTTTACATGGAGCAACCACCTATCTGACCTTAACATCTCAGTTAGTATACGACACAATGACATCTTACATCTTTTTAATTAATGTAATATTATTACGTATTCTACTTTGAATAAAAACCCGTTAGTAAAACTGCACAAATGACATCTTCATAAGACTGGTTGCTAGAATTTAAGCTACCTGTAACGTACCTGTATGTAACGTATGTCAATGTTACACAAAATAATAACAGCCAGGTTGAACCCACGTAATAGAGGGCTAGTCTATTGCTATCAACAGCGGCTGCTACTGAAACATCCTGTTGGATAAACCCAATAACACTTTGCCATATCCGGAAACCGGAACCGGAACGGAATGTTGGTCGACAAATAAAACGGTGGACTGATGACATAACACACGTCGCAGGAAAGGACTGGTTAAAGTCAGGCAAGGACAGGGAGACATGGAAAAGGAAGGAGGAGGCCTTTACCTAAATAGGGGTCCAAATCTCGTAAATAAGACTAACATTAATTATAAGTAAACTTTCTTTAATTTAAGCACAACTAACAAACATTGTAATATATTTTGAAAATGAGATTTGGGATAAATGGCTTTATTATTATTATTATTATATCCGGAAACCATACCCAGGACCTCATGCCCAACAGCTTGCAACAACTAGGCCAATGCTGAAGTCCCTACAAATTGTAGTAAAATAATGAAGAAAGAATGCTATACACATAACAGTAAGAAAAACTACCGCTGCATTAATTTCGCCAGTTGCTCACTATCTTGATAACATCTTCCCCTTCGTTAACCTCAACGCCTCGCTCCGACTGTGGCCCACTTTCTCACATTAAACTGCGAGAAAATGTAGAAAAGATTTCTTCATAATTGTTATAGATGTGTGTTCGAGACAGAATTCTCTGTGTTAAAGAATTTTTATTCACTTTATTCGTCCTTTTTACATACTTTTATATTTTTCTAAAAATGTTTTTAACAAAAATTCTCTTAATCTAAATAAAATCATTGAATTTTTCCATTTCTATTTTATTTTTTAGACCCTGAGGTTAGTCAGTCTCAGCGGTGGTCAGGGCTCTTTAGAGAGGAACCTTCATACAATAAGTGACGTATCTACAAGTATTGCTTTTGTTATTTATTTTGAAGTAAGAGAAACTATAATTGTCGTCATCTGCTCTTTTGTCAATTAATAATATTAGTGCGACTTCCAGCCTAACTGCGGCTGAATATTTGGCCTCTAAAACCCAGTCACTGGGTTACACATTACCTCATAGTAAGATTGCTTATCAGACTTTTGGGCTTTTGACTATACCCGTACGTAATATCTATCAAGATCTAAGTATTCGCATGTATGTGAACACGTACTGATTATCACAAAAAAATCAGGAATCACGAACCAACTAAAAAGATTACGATAAATCGATGTGTCAGAAAATCACCAACTATTTCACCAGAAATCATCCATATTTATTATTTTATCCGCAACACATTCGTAACTTATTCGAGTTATACCAGTTATTCCAAGTCACGTCGTTGACGAAATTCCGAAAGAAATAATGTCCAAAGAAAACTACAGCGCACTTCCTTAGGCAGGTATCGAAAAGAAATATGGCGACATATAACATCCGGTTAGCATACATTGCTCGTTCGGATCGCAATAAGCGGCAAAAGAAACGCGGATGTATAGTCGGCTTTATAATAACTTTACCACACTAAGGTTCAACGTCACTTGCACGACTAAAAAGTTTATTTGTCCAAGTGACATTTAAGTCATTGCAAATGTACTGTAGTTTCAATTGACTTGAATTGTTGCCTTGGAAGGACATACTCAGAGTCTGGCCTTATAATGATGATGTTCTTTGCTAGTACTCGCAATCGGTGTGCGTGTATGACTAGTAGGAACGCAGACGAAGCAAAAGGAGTTTGTAAGGATCGTAGCTGGTGGGCTGCGGGTTGTTCAAAAGCTACAGGTTGTTCGAAAGAGATACCACAGCTCCGGACACAAAGGGCTAAGAAGGAACTTGGGTGGTATTTAGTCAGAGTAGAAGTCTGACACTCCCTTCCGCTCCGCCTAGAGCGGAAGGTGTCGTTTGATGATTTCCCACCTTCCAAAACTTAGATCGTAGATCGTAACACCACTGTGTTGTGTGGTTTCTGCCTCTGACGTGAAAATGACGTGAGTTTATGCATATTTGTACTTATGTATAATTCATCATCATTTCAGCCAAAAGACGTCCACTGCTGGACATAGGCCTCCCCCAGGCGTCGCCACATTGACCGGTCCCGTGCGTCTCTCATCCAGCGGGTTCCTGCAACCTTGACCAGGTCATCGGTCCACCTAGTGGGAGGCCTTCCAACGCAACGTCTTCCGGTTCGCGGTCGCCATTCCAGAACTTTTCGGCCCCATCGGTCGTTCTGCGAGCAATGTATAATTGTATGAACCTAATTTGTTGTCAGAAGCGGTAAAGCAATTACGATGCCGACTACACAAACGTCCGTACCGAAATGTAGCTTGAATAATACGGTGATATTTCTCGGTAATAACGACCTTGATATCAATGTTTACATTATGGCCGGCGTTCGTATTGATATATGAGGAAGGCGGGGTTGCCGTTTTCTAATAAAAACGTGCAATTTTTTCAAGTATTATTTTACTTGCTTTTCGGTATTTTTGGCGAGCACGCTCTTCACTTGTGTGGTCAATGTTCGTTTTTATCTTGATAAGGGCATCTTTGGCCCATCGATAATTATAATACCTTACAGACCAAATTGTGTTAATAAAATATAGAACTTTAGAACTATGTTAGTTACAGTTCACTTGTGCACTAAGTCACTGTGCGTCACTTTCTGTGTGCTGTGTGTGTGTGTGTGCTTTCTGTGTGCTACGTGTGCGTGTTTAAGACTCTCATCATCGGTTTTGAACGAAATATTTTTTTGATATCTTACTGCTATGGTAACCTTGCTTCACCAAGGCTGGGTTCCTTATTTTTTTTTATTATGTTCGTTGTTTTCGGGACAAGATTTTTATGAAACAAAATGTTGATATTTCATTACAAAATTGTATTCGTGCGAAACTGAGGCGGGTCGCTAGTAAAATATAAATGAATTAAGGAGGAAGTGATATTTCAGCTGAACGCTTCCCATCACGGAAAGGTCTATAACTTTGTCTGGTACAAAGATTGATTACTTAAGTTTTTATGAAACGCAGCAGAATGTTAATATTCTGCACTGATACACCTAATTATGATCAAATTTTAATGTCAAATTATACTTAATAGCCATTAAGTTACACATATTATCATCATCTGTCAATCCTTTTCATTACTATGTTGGGATTTCTTCCAGTCTTACTGGATGTCACGCAAAAGCCCACAAAAATTTCGCAACTGGTTGTGAACAATGAACAAAAATTCTTAGTTCGCATCTTTTTATAAAACATATTTTATTTATAAAATATATAAAAAAAATCTTCTTGCCTTTGTCCCATGTTATTTGAAATCGGCGAAACACGTTTTAATAATTATTCTCTTCCATTCTCTTCTGTCAACCGTCACGCTATCATTATCATTTAAGATACCTACCATTTGCAATTAAAATAATTATGAACTTCAGAAATGAACAATAAAATGAATGAGAATAATAACAAATATTGGGGACGCACCGATTCCCTTCCACTTTCCCAACTCCTAAGTGAAGAACAATCATGAAAGTGAATGGCACTCTATATTCCCACGAACCCAATCTCAGAAACATTAATGAATAATTCCCAACAATTAATATCTTCGAAGGACCGAAGGGATCTTTCATAATTGACTCGTTCAGTAATTCCGCTTTCACTCATTCATTTTTATCTGAACGAAATTGTTTCCTCTTTTGTTCAAATTCATCGGCAGCGATGATACTTCGGGTCTCCCGAATATTGCCGAAAGAAATCTTTCAGCAGTATTCGTGATTTGAATTTTAATGAGCCGATGTCGTTAAAGGTTCATTTTGTATGTGATGGGCACGGATTTGGAGTAAACTGAAGGTGAGTTTATTGGGCTGTTAAATGATGGAATTGGGTTTTTAAGTGATTTTAAGAATATAGCTTTTTGAGTGTCAATCATTCGATAAAAGTCGCAGGGAACCTTTTCAATGTAGCTATATTAAGCCATAATTTTCACGTTGTTAAAGGTGACTGACAGTTAGAGGTACACAGTTTATTATTTTTATTCTGTTATGTTTTAGCTTCCAGAGTACCTAAATAAATAATTTACTAGAAACGCTTTCCCATGTAAAATTATAAAATAATATTTTCCAGGATTTCATGTTTTGGCCTTTCTATCCTTATTTGTGATAATAATTTGGAACTCCTGGAAATACGTCGGTACGGGATATTATATGATTAAGACTAGTTAGCTCATTATAAAAAGGGTTGAACGTAGGCTTACTATTTATTTTGCATACGTATGTTCGTCTAAATTCAGCTTCACACTACGCCTGCGTTAGTAATTATTAGACCCATCTTCTATAGCAAAACTTTTATGAAGATTTACATACGATATAATTACTTTGGCTACGATATTTCATGCAAAACATAATTTTATTATAATATTTCTTTCTAGTTCATTCATCCGTTAAGTAATCAAAAGAACTAACATTAGGACAGGTATATATGTAGTTAGGGAAGAAGATATTTTTTCCAAAGATTGAAATGGTAAGAACGTCCTCATTATTCTGTTGCCCTTGACACAATTTAATTAATTAGGGTCGACGCAGCATGTCTTCTGTACTTCTCTAGTAAAAGTACTCGTCATTTCATCAGAAATCTCTTTAATACTATACTACTTGATGTCCGCGGCTTCGCACGAGTGGATGTCGGTCAAATTAAATTTACCTTCCTCGGGAACCACTCTATCCATTAGCGAAAACAGCATGAAAATGGGTGCAGTAGTTTTTGAGTTTATCGCGAACAGACAGACAGACGCGGTAGAGGACTCTGTTTTATAATATGTAGCGTTTTTTCACATGTGACATGATCACAAGCCGTAGTTTATAGTGTCCATAAGCGGCGATGGTCATCTACCGATTTCAATAGTAGATTTTGTATCTAACCGAATAAAAAACAAACTTATTCGAGATTTAAGATAAAACGTTTTTTTCCAAAGACAAGAATTCGTTCAAGCGTGGATTTCTCTTTGTAATGTGTGTTTGTGGAGTTTCTTGCCTATGTGAAAGTAAGATAATATTGTTATAGTCTTTCAAAGTTTAGCTGAAACGTTTGTGTGTAATCTCAAGTTCACATGTTTTACTGAAATTTACACAACAATTAGGTTGTGTTTCAAGGATGACATGGTTAGAAAGAAGGTGTCTGCTGTCTTTTCATCAGAGTGTGAAATGTGGAAAAGTATGACTGACAATCACTCTTACCAAGGGCTATCGTATTACTCAGTTTGTGTTGGTGCATGTTAGTTTGTGTAGGTGAGATAGAGGTACTCAAGTGCATCCGGTAAGATTGCAGGAAGCCAACCCTAAATAGTTTAATAATTGCAGGTAGGCAAATGATGGATATAATAATATAGCTAGGCAAATGATCATATTTTTCTTCAGATTGCATATATATAAGCAGTACCTTTGTGCTCTTCTATTTGTTATGTTTTTATCCTTTTTTGTATTTTGTGTGTGCATAAATAAATAAATAAATCTCGTACCTATAGGTAGATATCGAAAAAATATAATTCGCTTTAAAAAAGGAGAGTGTTGATTACCAATCTCTTTTGATACAGAAAATGGTCTTGATTTTGCAATACAAGACGATTGTCTCAATTCATTCAAGGATTGATTGATTACGTAGATTCAGAGATATTGCTCTGTTACTGGTGTAAATAATTTACGAGGAATCTGGCTTATTTCTTAGTATTTTTTCCTCAAGTTATTCAAGGTCGAATTTTGTCAAAGAAGTTGATTTTATTTATCCTCATCTTTTGTACTTCGTATCTCCGGTTACACGTTTTATTAAAACCTCTTTTGTGTGTAGTTCTATTGGTGTCGCAGCAGTAAACAATTTTTTGGAAATAAGCTCATATTATTTGTAATGGGCTCAAAGGGATTTTAATGCGTTAAAATAAGGTATAGGTACATATTTATCGTATTTGTGAAACCAAAAATCTAAATTTAAATAATATTTTATTTCACACTAGCTTTTGCCAGCGGCTTCGCCCGCGTGAAAATGACGATTTTCAATACAAACTTTCATCCCCTATTTAACTTAAATTTCCTTTAGGGGTTGAATTTCGAAAAACCCTTCCTTATTCCTTGTCTACATTATAAAGGGAACCGTTGTGCAAAATTTCAGCTTTCTAGGTCCAAGGGTTTGGGCTGGGCGTTGATGAGTCAGTCAGTCAGTCAGGACTTCTCTTTTTATTTATATATATAGAAGGGCCCACATTGATACTTTTAAATAGCCGAGGTAAGGTTCGAGTAGTTCGTTTCCTTTGGAGAAGAACTGGCATGAAGCTCTATGGTCACTCTCTAAATTTTTACTCTAATACCTACTTGAAGACTCACTTCTTAGTAACGATGTGGTTTTTAATGTAAGACTAGAGATTTTGAAAAAAAAATAACGGGAAATATTGTACTGAATTTCACCATCAATGAATTCATATACCTAATTATAATTCATGTTCAATAAAGTGATAGCTTCTCAAACGTTTAAAACAAAAACTATCCTCACACATTTAGGACAATCTCATTAACTAGGAATCACACAATGAAAGAAAGAAAATAGATCTTATACGAAAGTAATTAAACAATTAATTACATTTACTTGAGGCCCATTCCTTATCAGTCTTTGGACACAATAATATGTCTAGATCATTGTTAGAAAAAGTATTTGTAACCTTTATTTATAAAAGGCCATTATAACTAGTTGGAACGCAAATCATCATCATCATCAGCCTATAATGTTCCCACTGCAGAGACTCAGGCCTCCTCTCGAGGAGATGGATGGGCTATAATCGAGACGCGGGCCCTGTGCGGGTTCTTGTGTTGGTAAAAAAAAATTAAGACATGACTGTGACAACAGTCATGTCTTAATTTTTTGGTTCTAAAACATGCCAGTTTTGAGAGCAAAGTAATGCGCCTTCCTGGGTTCGAACTACATCGAACTACTTCGTAAGTTGGGGCTGCCCCCGCTGGGCCCCCGCTTCTTTTTACGCACGTGTTTCAGTTTAATTCTAAATGGTGGACACAAGGAAAATAATATAATTATTATTTGATTTAACAATAATTAGTACGGTTCTGGCCAACTTTTGGCGAAACACTATCGCAAAGGTATTTAGTGTAGGTTTAGGGTAGGTAGGGCTTTTTCCCAAGGCTTCGTCCGCTAGGAGGTTGGTCATTATAGTTACCACGAGAGCGTAATACTGGCATGAAATAGGATCCAATGTTACTCAGGTTATAAATATAGAATGTTTGTGCCTTTAATCCAAATTCGTTCAGAATGTAGATCTTTTACGTCAACGTTGAAATCAATATAAAAACCTAAACTATTTGTCCTTTTCTAATTAAATCCAATGATAAAAAAACAGTGAGTTTCACAGAGATTATTAGAAAGAGGTATCGTGTTTCACATCCCGAAAATAACCTAATGTCTTTCGAATAACATTGGGAAAGTTTGAGGAAAATAATAATCAGAACTCAATTTATCCTTCGTTATTTTTATATCAACATGCGGGTATCATTTTCCCTGTAGCTGTAATATAACGAAAACCAAAATAATATTATGATACCGAACTAATTACTAGATGTTTTTGTAACGAATCACGCGAATCTGGTACTCATTTGTCTTTATTTTGTTTTTGGTTTATTGTATTCTATAATTCTATGCCTTTTTTTTGGGGTGGAAAATCATCAAATGACTCCTCCCCTCTGGGTAGAGCGGTAGGGAGTATCAGACTTCTACTGACTAAAAACCACCCTTGTTACTTCTTAGCTCTTAGTGCCGAAGCCGCGGTATCTCTTTCGAACAACCCGCAGCCCCGACGGGATAATTCTATGTCTTACTTCTTTGGATAAACTAGGTGCTGGTCGACGCCCTGTACATTTTTATATTTAAAGGTGGGTTGGAGTCGCCCGCTGAGGGTTCAGTAAACTTTTGGTAGAAAATATTATACTATAGATCCATTTTCCAAGTTCAATGTTCATTGTTACAACTTTTGTTAGTTAACAGAACTATCCGATAACACGATTTATTTTAAACTTTGCTATGTACTACGAAACCTGGACGAGGGTGGCAAAGGAAAGTGCATGGAAAAACAAATGAACGTGAATAATAATAATAAATTGGCACCAGAAAAGAGGGGCCTATAACCAGCAGTGGATGAATTCAGGCTGCGAATGATGAAGGGGTTGCAAGGGCGCCTGCGAAGCGTAAGGTCCCGGGATCGATTTCTAGGCGAGGCAAAGTGTTTTTGGAATTTTTCATTGCGAATTTCTCAGCAGCAGCCTGCAGGGAGTCTAGATTTGTGCCCGGTTTATGGTAATAGGCTCGCTCCCAATATGGAACATGGGACATAAAAAAATAACTGTGGGTGTACTAATTAAATTTAATTAAAATAAATGCTAATCGTAGTGGCATTGAGGTTGATTTTCGAAATAAAAGGTTTTACGAGTGAGTTACATAGACAATCAATCAGTTTGGTTCAGTTTAAATATGTATTTTTTCCTTATTTACTTCCACTTCAAAAACAAAAGAGATATCAGTCGGGTTTCCGATCCTTAATTAAAAAGGTCCACTCACCACAATAATAGGAATTGGGTCATTTTATTAGGCAATCAATCATCTTTGTTCGGTCAATAATTGAACGTTGTTGATACCAACTCCGTAAAATAAACGTGTTTTGTTTTCGCGAGTTTTTTGATATTGTATGTTTTGACGTGAAAATATTGGTGTCAGATTTTGTATTTGTAAAGGATCACTCAATCCAGTATAGATAATTTATGGCCGTGATCCCTGTCATGAACAGGACCCGGAAGTATGGAAGAACAAAGGGGAGGTATATCCCAACAGTGAGTGGTTTTGGGCTGATATGATGATGATTAATATAAAGGTGTCGGTGACCAAAGTCATGTCCGAAAATTGCGTGTATGATTCGACCAGTGTTCAAACTTCAAAGTAGTGATAACATTTTTTTACAAGTATTAGCGACAATGTCCGTGCCTCGGAAAGCACGTTAAGCTGTTGGTCCCGGTTGCCATATATAGATCTTAAGCAGTCGTTACCGGTACTCTGACTTCCAGTCTTACCAAAAGGTATCGTATTACCTAGTATTAACTGGGTTGTGGAGGTCAGATAGGCAGTCGCTCCAACAGCTAATAATCATGACACCGTTTCAACTTTTTAACAGATTTTCCCCATGTGTTACACAATCAGTGGCCTGATTTAGTTTTTTTTTCCAGATACAAGGTTCTTAGTAATATTTTAATAGACAGAAAACGAATAGATAATAATGTTCACGTGATATAGCCAAGTGTGAATTACAAGAACACCGTGGTCATAATTGGCTATCACACAACATAAAAGCTTTTACAACAAAATATACTGTTGACAAAAAAATTTTTGCCCAACTTTTTTTCACTCAACAGGTTTTCTTTGATAGTTAGACCGTTGTTAGTTCAAAGTAACAAAGTTTCGAAAACGGTTTTTGCTCTCTCTCCATTATTTTAATTGGGTTCGTCGGTTCATTTGATGTTTTTTGTTGTCAAATGCCTAGTATAGAAAATATAGCCCAAAATACAACAATTTTAAAGTATAGGCACCAGGTAGGTAAGTAGATACTATCGACAACGATCGCGGTTGCCCTCGGTGAAAAGTGGTCAATGACCAACTTTGTCAAAAGTATCTATTTCATGATCAACTAGCGGTGCCCTCCGGCTTTCGTTAATTCGCCTGAAATTGTTATAAAAATATTTGAAGTGGATTTTGGTAGCAAATGTTTTAATATTTTTCCACAGAACCATAACTATTTTTCAAAAATTAAAGTAGCATTTTGGTATCTATGAAAAAAGGTTTTAATATTTTTTTGTTATAAGTATCGTAGGTATATATTTTCATCTGCATAGTAAAAAGTTGTTATTTTGAAATTATAAACAGACACTTCCATTTTATTTATTTGTATAGAGTAAGATGACATAATCAAATTAGTACCTATGGTTTTCCACTGTCCCTCTCTAAAACACCATTGTCCTTGCTAATATTTGAATAGGTAGTAGATTGTACTTACCATAATAAACATCATCCAGCTCCTTATATCTCTTGGCATTGACGCCAATTCTCCAACTGTACAACAGCACCACTAATATTGATATATTCTGTAACAAAGAAAAATACAGAATCAAAAAATTGGATGAAGAAGACTTGGCGGTAATCTCACACAAAATAATTGTTTTATAAATTGTTTGTCACTTGTACCCGAAAATAATGCAAGGTCATTTCTAACATGGTGTGTCCATACTTCTATATTACTCCATAACAATCTCATCAGACACCTCTTTTCTTCAAAACTCAAACTCAAATATTTTATTTCAATTAAGCCATTACAGGCACTTTTGCATGTCAGAAGGACGGAAGAAGAACGAAACTGGGAGTGCAATACGTCATTCCGAAAGCCACCACGCCGAACCACACGCCACCGAATGCCCGCAACAACGACCACTGCGAGCACGAAAGCACGCAGCGACGCAAACCGCAACAACGAATGCTCAAGACCCCGAAACACGGAACAACGAATGCACGCCGCAACGTGCAACCGCACCCACAGCACTCGCCGCCGGAAACATCCGGCGCCGCGCAGCCCGACGCAGCAACTCCCGAAACGACGCATTGCACTCCTACGCTACAGTCACAATCACAAGGCATAATAACTTGTGAAAGTACTGTTGCCAGTTCCCTAACGTAGATCTCATGAAGAAGAACGGGCAAGAAACTTACCATAATATTATCCTATATACAGTCTATTCAATGTTTCTTTCGTATTTCTCTACTTTCATACCCATCCACATTTTTTAATCAACATTTTCCTCTTTCCTCCGCATGACAGTAATGTCCACACCACGATAGCCGAATACCACACAACTTTTCATTCACTAGCACCACTTTCAAACTTCCTCTTAAACACCACACATCCCCCTTAGCATTTTTTATCTCATCCAAATACATTTGTCTTTCATTTATCTCTTTTGTGGCCCAACATTCTGATCCATACAAGACAGCATTATAATAATTTTATAAATCTTCCCCAAATCGCTGCAGATGTGGTTCTGCACTTACAACAAACGAGATTCTTCTGCTATTTATAGTCTCCCGTTGCCAAATACCACATATCTAGTCTTTCTCGAAATTCAATAAAGTACTATTAAACCGATATTGAAGTTCACATAAGATAGAACCACTTAGACTAGTCGGGAACGGTTCTAGAAACGAATGCTTGAAAATAAGTGAACAAATATAGAATCCATTGCTCTCAAATGGATGGTGGGGTAATAAAAGTAGTAGTAAGTAAGTACCTACATTATTTTATCTCTCCATTTGTGGAGGGAATAGGTAATAACGGGGTTTTAGTAGTCAGCTGTCGGTTTGGGAATATAGAACATAGTTTGTGGGTACTGATTTTATTACGATATTTTTGTATTTTCATGGGTTCTGTCATGAATGAGACGTAAATGTCAAATCAATAGTTAGGAAAAGTGTTGTTGGATTTTCGGGGCAGAAAATAATTCAAAATGCTTAATCTGCATTTCATTTCAGAGGTCATCGAGGAGAATGCTTAAGCATGCTAGCTTGTAGTGCCATAATAGATTAAGGGATACTATAAGGTTCTATGTAACCCTTTGGGGATACAGACCTGATGTTGTGTTACTTTTGTCTGACAAGGAAATGACTCAGGCAAGTCATTTCCATGTCTTGAAAGTCCAAAGTCTTGATTTTTGCCCTGGTTTAGTCAAGACTAGTCAAGACTTTCCCCATCTCCCGAAAATCTTTCAACTTGCAAAAATACGTAGAAAAACGATAATCGCCTTCCTGCCTTTGTCACGTGTTACATAAAAACAGTAATAATAATCGAAAACTGTTAATGCCGATCTTTCTAACAAGTCGAGTAATTATCCCAATTTTTCCATTGACCATTCATTAGCGGTGGCCATTCGGGCGCTCATAACGCTCACAATCTTATGACGATACTTACTTTTATTAATACAGTTATCGCTCTGCAGGACGTCTTCCGAATTAATACGATAATTCCATCCATTATGAACATAAATAACGCTCAGAAATAACGATAGCTCATAATTTATGATAGCTTTGTTCAGCAGCGGTTGCTGGCTGCCATTATATTAAATCGGCTGATTCAGCGTCATTATGGACTATGAGTTAAACATAACATCACGCATGTAATCCCCGAAGGGTTAGGCAGAGGTGTACCCATTACTTGGCGCAGCCGTGAGATGCACGCACTCTTTTGTATTTTTTGTTAATTTTATTGTGTGTTGTGTACACTTATGGCCTGTGCTGAATAAATGTGTTTTCTTTCTTTCTTTTATGTGAGTGCGATAGAGACAACTGCAGCTCAGTACGATTTTACCTATAAAAAACCTTGACCGATCGACGTTTCGTATTCTCCTGTTTTCTCCTCGAAACCTAAGCCAATTAAATTATATTTGGTATCAAAATTTAAAGGAAGAATAGATCTATGCCCCTATTACTTGTTTTTATTTTAAAAACTTTTCAATTTTCTTTGGTAGTCATCTGATTACGTAGGTACAAACGGGGTATTTTTTTAGGTTTTTGGTAAGTCATATTTATTTTTGTAATACATTTTTTGAAAAAAAAAAAATGACAGGGGCATGCCTTCAATAGACCTGGATTTTTATAAATAAAAACGATTACTCTAGAGGCATTATCCAGGAAGAGAATAGGGGAATACATTTGTATGGAAAAATGCAGCCCGTCTATGCTCTTAAATCTCGTGCTGTCTTTGTTACTTTAACGCAGAGTGACAGAGATAGCACGAGTTTTGAGGGCTACTTATAATTGAGTGACGTTCGAGTATTCGGGCGTAAGTCCCATATATGTCACGGGGGCCTATTGCCACCGGGCACAAATCCAGACTCGGACAATCCGACAAAGAGACGAGAATTCTTGATGGAAAAACCCAATAACACTTTTGCTCGATCCGGGGATTGAACTAAGGACCTCATACACACAGCAGTCCCGCTTGCGACCACTAGACCAAAGAGACAGTTAAACAAAGTTACGTAACAATTTATCACAGTTTTGTGTTAATGTTGTATTCTTTTATACCCGACTGCGGCGAAGCCCAAAAGGAGGGTTATGTGTTTGACGTGTAGGTATGTATGTCCGTTTCTTTCTTCCCTCATAACTCCTAAACGGATGAAGGGATTTGAATGAAATATACGTCGTTAGATTCATCTTGTTGGTTCGAGTGCTATAGGCTACATTAAAATTAAAAAAAAAAAAAACGGCCAAGTGCGAGTCGGACTCGCGCACCGAGGGTTCCGTAAAAAAAATATATTTTGTGATGTAACTAAAAATTTATGGTTTTCGTAATTTTTCCTTTATCTATGCTATAAGACGTTGCTTCGTACCAAATTTCAAGATTCTGAGTTCACGGGAAGCACCCTGTAGGTTTTGATTCCCTTGCAAGTGTCGAAAATTTGCGGCATAAACGGCTGTATCTTTTGATTGCGTTGGCTTAGAAGTTTGATTTTTTCACAGCTTCAAGGGACAGTAGACCTGAGTAATTGATATAAATTTCAGCTTCATACCTCCACGCGTTCCTGAGAAAAAGGGTCTTGACAGACGGACGGACGGACGGACAGACGGACAACAAAGTGATCCTATAAGGGTTCCGTTTTTTCCTTTTGAGGTACGGAACCCTAAAAAGAAAAATTGTGCCTGTTTTTTGCTTTTCAGTTTTTTCGGTTTTTTAACTACTTTTTTTTTCAGAACACTGCCACCACGATAGTGTTGGTAATGACTTCGGACGGATCCTTCATCATGCAGGGGAAGTTTTACAAAGAGCAGGACCAGAAGAAGAAGGAAGGAAGTTAAGGCTCAGCAGTCGCCACTTTGCTTCTTTGAAATACCCTACCTGTCGAAGTGGTAATACACTTACACCATGCTTACAACCCACAGACACGCATTACACTCTATACAACACTCCCAAATGCACAACATGAAATACTCACCTATTTTAATTTTTTGCTATTTTACTGTTAATTTTTACCATTAACTGTTTTATTTTTTGATGAATGGCTCCCAAGTGTTGGTAACTAGTTAGCGTGCAATTCTGACGTCAGCACTACGAAGTTCAGAGATGACATCTGTTGGCTCGATGTTATTGAAACTTCGCCAATACCCACGACTTGTACCCACGCAACTAAACTAACTTCGACGTGTGGCCACGTCATCGGAAGATTCACAACTTTGTGTTGGCTTTTACTTGAAATTGATATTAATTAGTTCTGCTTTATATTTCTTTAAGGCAAAGGGAATATATTTACCACCATTTTTTTCACCTCAAAAATTAAATAATTTGTTCCTGTTAGGTATTCTATGATAGTACAGAGCTTATTTAAAGACTTATCAATCACTCATTAAATTAATATTCAAAAAAACACAAAAAAAAGTAAAAAAACTTAAAATTTATTTTCTACCAATTATACTTAAGCCAATTTGCCCTTATTTTTCGATTGCCAGATCGTTCTGCCTTATTAAGGGTTAAGAAATAATTTCTGATCGTACTGAAAGGGTACCTCTGAACAAGCATCTCCCGATTATTCAGTTTTTAATTTAATTCCTGAAGGGTTAGGCATTTCGCCAGATACGTTTATGCCTGTAGCACACCTCCGCTGCGAAACAACAATTGCGAAACCGCTGCGCGAGTTTCGCTGTGCAACAGTACTACGGTCAACGGGCGGAGATGTAGACGGCTCCTGAGCAAATGAGCGAAATCGTGTTAGAAAGAGACAACATCATAGTCAGTTTAGTACGTTAGAGCAGGGAATTTCGCTCCTGTTTCGCCGCCAAAGAACTTATAACTCGCAGCCTCAGACCAAGAAAAAAAGAAAGACGGCGCGCCGCGAACACCAACAGTGAAGCCACAAAACCACACGCATAAAGCAAGTAAACATACAAGCTCACGCACACACATATACTAAAACCACACGCATTTCTCCTAGAACGCCACGACTTCACGAGACATTGTCTACACACATAGATAAAAAGTTGGCTTCACTTTTGATGTTCGTGGCGCGTCGTCTTCCTTTTTTTGTTGGTCTGAGCTCGCAGCGAAATATTGCGGTTTCGCCCTTTGAGTTTCGCAGCGGAGGTGTGCTACAGCTACAGGCATAAGTCTCATGTAATAACGGGCATCAATATTGTCATCAGTCGGGCACAAATCCAGACTCCGTAGCTGCTACCGAGAAAATCCTGATGAATGAACCCAATAACACTTTGCCCGTCCTGGGAATCGAAGCCAGTCCCGTATGCTTAACAGTCACGCTTGCGACCACTAGACCAACGAGGCAGTCTAACAAAAACATTGATCATCATCTTAACACTCAAAATAGGCTTATTCCGAGTTTTAAATTAACAATTAATTAGGAATGCCTAAAGCCATTACGACTCTAGGCAATAAGAATTAAGCACGGTTTATTATTAAAATTGTCCAACTGGAACTCGTTAGCAGAGATACAAAGAAAAACGAATACTCGAAATGATTTTCATCATTTTCACAATTAGTTCTTTAAAAGCTTTTATTATAAAAAAGAGACCCCTCCAAACAACAAATTACGGTATTTCAATTAAACTTGTAAGACAAATTGCGGTTTTACACTTGGAAACAAAAAAGTCTGCGAATTTGCAAAAAAAATCAAAACATTTAAAACCCGAGGGCGTGAGGACACAATGAATGCGTTTATTTTAAAAAATGAAACTCTAAAACGGTAATAATAACGCAAGTTGTCATGGATACGAGAGTAAATAATCAGTACCTAATTTTAACTGCCCTCTTAAAGATGTCAGAAATTGAAGACTGCCTATTGTATAATTATAGTATCATATACATCATGATGACTCATATTTTGTCCGACCATTACGCAGCCATCTGGGCAGCTCTCACTGCCGTTTGCTTCTTTCAAGTTCTGGAAAATGCAGTTAGTTGTGCACGACGGGTAAGAGGTATGTTGTGGCCACAGTCGCATTGTATCCATAATGGTTCGATTATACACCATCGTGGAGTTCGTCAACATGTGACCGACAATGCCACTCCGAAACACTTGATGAACTTTTAACCTGTCAAAACTAACTAATAAAACACATTAATACGCCGAAAACACACAACACCGTCCAGTACAAAACACCGCCTATTTTGTACTTTATTATTCCAGAACAAGTGACCCAATTCCGATGTGGTTTCGTTTATAATACTCGTGTATTATTATAGACGTGGACATCCCTACGCCAGCTGACGCAGGATCCCCAAATATTGTGTAACTTTATCACGAGTTGGTCTGGTCATTCTATAATATTAAACCTTTCACGCTTCTGTTAGCAATTTATACGAAACAAAGTTCTGTGTGGTTTGTTTACATGTTATTTTTGTTTGAGGATTAGTTTTGGAGGTTACATCAGTACCTACATGTTTACGGTTTTCGGAGGATCCTGGCTAAAAGTTTATCATGTAATACAAATTGTTCGTCACCGCAGGCGTCTGCGGAATTGGCAGTAGCGAAATAGAATGCAAGAAAAAATTATGGCGTTTCGAGGCAAAAGCGCGATAAGGATCAGTAAAAACGATATGGACAATAATTGTGAATGCGACTTCGACCATGAAATGGTTATAGATATTTTGGCATTTTCAGTTGTGTATTTTTATTTAGACCTACTAACCCCTCTCCTCCTTCTAAGTATTATTGGACAAGGGCTGGAAGATGATATCGTGTTAAATAAAATTTGTTTAAGATTTACTAATCATGAACCTAAAAAGATGGAACAAATTACCTTTAACTGAATAATCATAACTAGAAAAGACGAGAGGTCATTTTTCAGCTCGAAATAAATGATTTCTAATTGTGGCTGCAAAATTTTCAATTATATAAAAGACGCTTGTTATTTACGGTGCCCTCAAAAACAAATAAAAGATGTCCCAAATTAAAAAGGAATGTATTGTTCTTTTATTTTTAAGTAGTGACAGCAAGTCAGCGTCCTATTACGAAACGGAAACGGGGACCAAACCTTTTGAACCGTTGGCGTTGGACAGTTACTGGGAAAGCTGAAAAGGCTTGAAACGTTGTCAATTAATATTTTTATCTTGACATTGCCTTTTTCTTTTCAAAAGGCTTGGTTAACAAATCTTTTGATGTCAGCAGAATTTGTGCCGCCTCATTGATGTCAGGGTAATGGGTTTACAAAGTTATTAAATTAAAAAGTGAACATTAATTGACAGGTTTTAATTTTGGCAATGTTTTATCTATAACTTACCTGAATAGTCCATACTAGGTCTAGTCTGACACAGGTGCAATTAAGAATGTTGATAGTTGAACCATTTCATTGTCTTTAGCTGTTTATAATCGGCTCGGTTTATAACTAAAAGACTCGACTTGTATAAGCTCGTGGCTAGGTACCTACATAATAACAGCCAGTCGAGTCGTTGATCAGGTAATGATATATTATTATTATCTGGATGTCCGCGCTTGCCTAGGTTGGTCTCTGGATGGGTGACTTCGGAAAGCACGTGGTTGGCTCCGGATGTCATTGGTAGATCTTTGAAAGTCGTTACAGGTAGCCAGTATGACAAACAATCCTAAAAATAATAATAGTTTCAGTTGAATCTGCTTAGACTGGAAGCCAATCAAACACAGTTGGCGCAGTGGCTAAACGATTGGACTGCTGTGTGAACAAATATTTGTATGGCCTATAGATAGTTGTTTCGAGTCTGGGTGTTTGGTTTGTGTGAAGTTTGAGTTAATGTTTGTAAACGCACCCACGATACAGGAGAGATTCCTAGTGTGGGGCAACGTTTCAAAAAAATAAAAAATAAGAGGCTATGCAGATATTTAAGACTCTATTCTACCCGTTTTATTTACGTAAAACCAAAGTAAATTAATCTCAAAGCACCAACTTCGATAAATGATTTGAATTTGAATTCGAAAAATAAACCAAATGACCACGAAACCCAAAAGAAAAAGTAATTTACCAAATGAAATAATTGTACCCCGTAGCAATGCTTCAATCACAATTCTGAACTAAGACAAATTGCTTTCGTGGCTTAATAAGTTGTTTGCGTGAACTTTCTGGTCGGAATTACTTAATAACTTGAAATAAGACTAGGTTATTAGTTCCGACCGAAAAGCGCCGGAGATTTTAGTAAAACATAAGCAAAACAAGGTTAGGGAGCTGTTTATCAAACAAGCTGTTTGCTCAATAAAAAATCTTGTAGGCAAAAACATATTATACATCAACATTTAATTTGTTATAACTAATACTAAATAGGCACTGTTTACTGGCAGATGCGCAGAGGCACTGTTTACTGGCAGATGCGCAGAGTGGATTCGCGCACCGAGGGCTCCGTACAAAGTTTAAAATTATTAAAAGTATTTTTATTTTATTATGAAGTTACTAAAAATTTATTTTGTAACTGTTTTCGCAATAATTTCCTTTATCTGTGCTTTAAGACGTTGCTTCGTAACAAATTTCAAGATTCTGCGTTCACGGAATGTATCCTGTGTAGGTTTGATTCCCTTGCGAGTATCGAAAATTTGCGGCATAAACGGCTGTATCTTTTGATTGCGACATAGAAGTTTGATTTTTTCACAGCTTTAAGGAACAGTAGACCTGAGTATTTGATATATATTTCAGCTTGATACCACCACGCGTTCCTGGGAAAGGGTCTTGACAGACGGACGGACGGACAACAAAGTGATTCTATAAGGGTTCCGTTTTTTCCTTTCGAGGTATGGAACCCTAAAAAGTAAATAAAGCTACTTATATTTTAGAATAAGAATTAAAAGGTTCTGTGTAAAAAATTATAACTCTTGAAATTGGCAACTAAATCCGGTTCAAAAAGGGAAGTAGTATTTTTAAAATAAGTTGCACTGTATGGTTGTCTTTAGTTTGTGAATAAATAATTATGAATAATAATATTTTTACGCGAAATAAGGGCGCGGGCAACAACTAATTTGTAATAAGATAAAACAACGCAACCTCACATTAATTCTATAGGCACCTGTACCTTATTAACTGTAGTTAGATCAATCTTGTTTATATGTATCACGTCACAGTGGGTTAGGGTATCAATAATCGACCTTGACATTTTCCGTGAGTGCCGCGTAACTGAAAGGAATATTAACCTGTGTAAACATCACCCTTAACCTAATTTCATATAATTTGGTTGGGCTGAGGAAAAGGGCAACGCTGTTATTGGTGTATTGGGTTTATTTTTAGGTTATTAAGTAATATGATATGACTGCTGCGTTGCTGTACTATTAGTAATGTGAGGTCTTTTTTTGTTTTTCGGGGTGTGGGAAATTATTAAATAACCCCTCCTACTCTGGGCAGAGCGGAAGGGAGTGTCAGACTTCTACTGACTAAAAACCGCCCATGATCTTTCTTCTTTGTGTCGAGGCCACGGTATCTCTTTCGAATCACCCGCAGCCCCGACGGGGTCGTATGAGGTCTTGCTTTTGATTTTCAGGTCGGACAAAAATAACTTTTCAAAATTTTCCATCAGAGATTTCTCAGTATTAGCAGCCATGGAGTAAATGTTCCCGATTGATGGCAATAGACTTGCCCTCTATTAAATCTGACTTAAATATAACTGGCGAAATGTAGGTGTAGGTACAGTCAGCATCAGAAGTAGCTGAACATTTCGGAATTTTAATTCTTTTATGTACAGGACTCTAGCTATTATTTTTAATGTTTCAGAAGATTATTCGTTAAAATAGTCCTTATACTCCAATAACATTTAGTAACGAGTAATATCTAACTAGTTTTTATTAAAAAAACAGCTTCGAAACTTTGAGTAATGTTAATATACTTCTGATGCTGACTGTACAGTCGAACAAGCTAATAAGTATACAGGGTAGAGATCTTTAAAATTCTATAACACTGAAAATATTGATTGTGATTTTGTTTTATCAAGTGTTTCGCATCAAGCGACTGATGTCAAACGCTGACATCAGTCTCTAAATGTATCTGTATAATCTTAAAAGTAAATACAAGTTAGCTTACTGTATACATGCTTGGGAACGCTGCGATGAGACCCCGATCGACCAGCAGATCAAACGCCGCAAGTGGAACTGGATCGGCCACACGCTCCGAAGGGACCCTAATCACATACCGAGGCAAGCCCTAGACTGGAATCCCCAAGGAAAGCGTAAGCGTGGCCGCCCAAAGCAAACCTGGCGGCGGACGATCATCGCAGAGGCGAAGAACATAGGGAAGACTTGGAGCGAATTGAAACGCGAAGCTCAAGACCGAACGGGATGGCGGCGCATTGTGGAAGCCCTCTGCCCCATCTAGGGGACACAGGAATATAAGTCAAGTTACTGTATACTTAATAGCTTGTTCGACTGTACTAATAGAACACCTCTGCCTTACTCTTGCGGGATTACAGGCGTGATGCCATGTTAGGTTACGGTTTAGATAAGTGGGCAAAATACTAAGCAAAACATAGTGTTGGCAGGTGGTGTAAAGTCTTCTTTTGATTGTTACCAAGAGATGGTAGAAGAGTTAGCAGATCAACTGCAGCTAGATGGTCTGAATGCCATAAAGAATATCGCAGGTAAGGAGACCTAAGAGATCTAAAGTAGTCGCTTTACCAAAATCATAATAATATTAGTAGCTTTAAAATTCTTAATAATTATGGTCACCAGTTGCGGTTAATTTTATGAATTGTAACGATAATATGAATCTGTCAAAACGGCCAATTTCGGCCACCTGAAAGACCCATCGAAAGTCGCGTAGACCAGGGAAGCCATAGGACTATTAATTCAATGATATAAAAAAAATGTTTTATTTGCCCTTTTCATGACGACCTTCATCCGCTGACAACACCCTAACATTTTAGAAAATAAGTGTTTAGAAAATTTTCAGTGAAAAAAATATATGAGGGTCACGATACATTATGGAAACGTCTACAAGGTCAGTTAGGTACTTATTGATCCAAACTTTTATCAAAAATGATTCTTGATTTTTTTAAAGTCTCATGTCAATGTCAAAAGATAATAATGGCCATGGTATAGCTAACCACAAAACAGGTCAAAATTAGTAATCTCCCACCAAAGATTCCAAATAAAAAATTCTGTCCAATTATTTCGCACTTCATATTAGTTGAATCCTATAAGTTGGAGCTACACTACATTAAAACACAAGTGTAACAATGTGTCAGAAACTAAGAACTCGCAGGACTTGTAGTTACGCGGTTAGCCGCAATTCAGAGCGGGGAACTGTTACGTCTTCTGCGGTTAACCGTGCGCCCTTTAGGCTCAAATCACACCGACATGGCAGCGAAACGGCCAGCAGTGTCAGTGCAATTTTAAACTTTATCATCATTATTATAAGGAGCTCGTGGCTTAATTATAACTGCCACTCGAACTTTAGGTTAAGCCGCGCTTGCCTAGGTTGGCCTGTGGATGGGTGACCGCCCATTGCATACCGAGTTTCCTCCGTGCCTCGGAAAGCACGTTGAGCTGTTGGTCCCGGCTGCCATATATAGATCTTTGGCAGTGTTTACAGTTAGTCAGTAGCCTGAAAGTCTGACAACCAGTCTTAGCAAAGGGTAGGTTATTACCTAGAATTAACTGGGTTGTGGAGGTCAGATAGGCCGTCGCTCCATGTATAATACTGGTATTCAGCTGCAACCGGTTAGACTGCAAGCCGACCCCAACATAGTTGGGAAAAGGCTAGGCAGATGATGATCTTCATCATTATAATATTGCTTAAGAAACTTGAAAAGGTCGCATGGCTGCTCGCGGTGCTAGTCACCGGAGACCACGTACCTATCGCTGCTATTTTGGTGTGAATTGAGCCTTAAACGTGCAGTGTGTGTGGGGCCTCAGACATGTTTGTGTCAATGTAATGTTGGGTTTTGCTAGCTTACGAAATGAAATGAAATGAAATTGCTTATCCAGCACGTGTCTACTACACTAAGTTGCATTTTAATGCTACAACGTGTTCAGATTATCAGCAAACCAATTGACTAACACGCTGGTTATCACATACAGATAAGCTCACGCCGTTGTCTGATGGGGCTTGGCAGAAGCCACAGAACGCCACCACACATACTTCTTTTGTATACGTAATAAGATCAGTGTATACTCGTACTTATTGTTACTTCCAATCACAACTCGCAAGATTTTAAAGAAAACACTAACACAAAGAACCTTGACAAGTTGTTACTCAAGAATAAGTTGTTAGTCAAGGAATATTTAGAATCTAGTCTAAAATAACGACTGTACAAAAGTGGCGATCTGACCTATAATACAAACAATAATATTTACCCTGTCCTATTTAACTCTGTATAAAATAAATAATTGTGTTAGGTACCTGAGAAAAATGACATTAATATTGCTGACTAATTGTATTGTATCCACTATCATTGACATTTAATTTTGACATATCCATAATTTCTTTATTTAATTGTACTACATAATATAAATAAAATAGATATCTCAGTGTCATGTATATTGCATGCTAAAATAGATGATAAGGACAGGCGAATAATAGATTGCAATGCTTGTAAAAGGCTGCTAAGTTATAAGTACTAACCAAAATATACCTAACACCACATTGTTACACTTGGTTCGCAATAAATGTTTTGACTTTGACTTTGACTTTGACTTTACTTAACTTACGTTTTCCTTTTATTTTCATTGACGACACATCCATTTAGATTTTTTTTATTTAGAAAACTAAATTGAACTGAGAACGAAACAGTGCCTTATTTCGAACGCTTGTAAGCTTTTAGCTCCATTCACGACATAATACCTAACTAGCTGTTGCCAGCGGCTTCACCCGCTACAACTCGAAAATTATCTCACGTGAAGATAAAATCGGGATAAAAAGTATCATATGTGTTAATCCAGGTTATAAGCTAACTGTGTACTAAATTTTATCCAAATCCGTAACATAATATACACACAAACTTTCACCTTTATAATATTATTGTGATAAGTGTGATTGTCAAACGCAGAATAATTATGTTTATAATGTCTATCAAAAGAAGGGTATAATAATAATAATAATAATCCGCCTGACCGTCCGAATCCCAGCGGAGATTAGCCATCTGCGCGGGAGATTCTTATTCTTATTCTTTATTGCACACATAAAATAACAACTATAAACATAAATTACAAAGCTTATGTACAAAGGCGAGCTTAACCCAGAATTGGGTTTAAAGATATTATAGTACACAAGTGTGTGCGCAGGCACAAGTGGACTCTCTGTTCCCTTTTCTCTCATAGTCCGATGGGACGGCAATCCGACACGACCGGAGAGAGATCAGGCGCAGGACCA
Organism: Diarsia mendica; assembly: GCA_949316265.1. Lineage (NCBI taxonomy): Eukaryota > Metazoa > Arthropoda > Insecta > Lepidoptera > Noctuidae > Diarsia > Diarsia mendica. The sequence continues at coordinate 17,884,195 of OX438896.1, read as the reverse complement.
ACGGCTTAACGTGCTTTCCGAGGCACACGGGGGTATTATACCGCCAACTTCCAAACTCCGGGCTACTACTGGGAAATTTCTAATGAAAAACCCAATAGCACTTTTTGGTCGACCCGGGAATCGAACCCAGGACCTCACGCTCTGCAGTCGCGCTTGCGACCAGACCATCGAGGCAGTTATAAGGATATAAAGCTTATTTAACAAAGGACAACGGAAATCATTAAATAACTCCTTCCGCTCTAGGTGGACTTTAGAGGAGAGTCAGACTTCTACTGACTAAAAATCACCCATGTTCCTTCCTAGTCCTTTGTGTCCGGGGCTATGGTATCTCTTTCTCGAGCAACCCGCAGCCCCGAAAAGCGTCGGCCCTTCGGGCCCCTGCAATGTTGCTGACATCTCTATCTTTATCCATCCTTAATAATTATGACTTCAATTTAAGTGCTACGAGTATCTCAACTCATTCATCATCATCATCAGCCAATAATGTTCCCACTGCTGGGACTCAGGCCTCCTCTCTAGGAGAGCGTGCCCAGTGCGGATTGGCGGATGTCACATGTCTTCGAATTTTTTGGTTCTAAGACATTTCCGGTTTCCTCACGATGTTTTCCTTCACCGTTTTAAGAGCAGCGGTGATGAAATAAATTACACAAAGTAATGCGCCTGCCTGGGTTCGAACCCACGACCTACTGTTCGTAAGTCGGGGCCGACACCACTGGGCCACCGCTGCTCTTAAACGCAACTGCTCTCAACTCATTATTATAGTCCAAAATACATGACGCTAACATTGCTTTAATTCATACAGCAGCTATCACACTGAGTACGACAACACCCCGTGTGACAACCATTTTGTCCCGACCACAGTGTGTAGAACTAAAAACAATTAATATCGTTCAACCACCAAATAACAGGCGTCGACCTTAATATCTAACGTTGCATTCGACAAAGCCAATTCAAATTCACCCACTTTTGGCCTCGTTCCAACGAAATTTCGCTTTGAACACGTTTTATATAATTATTGTTGCCCAAATACTCAGTATCATTCAAATTATTTGTACTGTCAATGAAACCGCAGCAATCAGTATCGTGAATTTCTAAATAATAGATGCAAAAAGCCTTACCGAAGCCGAAAGGTATTTGTTTTTGGTTCACCCTTGTTTCGCCGAACAACTTTTGATGTAAAGTTACTAATTCGAACAACGTTTTTAAGAAAATAATAATTTGTATAATATCGGTAACCATAATTTTCATTTCATCGAATATTTATTTGCGATAACAACATTTGCGCTATTGATCAAGAGGTATAATGTTTATTTGATGTAATGTTCAGGTGGTATAATTTGTGTTTTATCGAATATTAAATTTTTCCCCTTAACAAACACAGATGCTGACAGAAATCCTAACCCTAGACGGTCGACGTTAGGGGCACCCCGAGGTTCGGTTAGTTAGGTCCCTTTAAACCCTGCAGACAGAAATAGGAGCCCCGCGTGGCGCGCGGCGGGGCTCCGTCGAACTGCTGACGGAAACGAAATTCGATACGATCTTTGGACTAAATCATTATTAGTCTAGTGACACATTAGTTTATAATTATAAAATTGGTGCATTTGAAAATTCGGTCAAATGATATTATTTCAAATAAATAAAAATGCTAAATAAAAATCTACCAATTAATTATTCGGTCAAATGAATAATTATACGAAATGACTTTAAGTTTAATGTAACTAAAATTAGTCGGAGTGATTTTACACGAAACGCTGTTATACCAAACAAGGGTAAACCATTGTTTTTCCCGTCATTGTGATATTTTTTTATTATCTCAAACCTTTTAGTTACGGAGCTATTGAAGGTCAAAGGTCAAACTTTTTCGCAAGTTTCTTTTTACAATTCATGTTTTTCAATGTTATGTGTCTACTGTACTATCACAACAATGTTTTGAGTGCGTTGCATTGAGTCCTATCGTAAACCCTGAGTTTCTTATTTGTTGACCAAACTGTAGATCTACCCAGCAGAATAAATCTAGAGCTAGAGAGGATAATCCCGTCGGGGCTGCGGATTGTGGAAAGAGATACCGCGGCCTCGGCACAAGGGCGAAGAATGAACATGGGTGGTTTTTAGTCAGTAGAAGTCTGACACTCCTTTCCACTCTGCCCAAGAGCGGGGGCATTATTTGATAATTTTCCAGCCACCATAAAAAAAAATATATATATCTAGAGAGGATAAAACTGAGCTGCCCCTTCGTATTTCAGAACCAATGATTAGCATTGTTTATCTGCAATTATCAAGCCAGAACTGAATGTCTTAGGAAATAAAAAGCCAGTTCCTAGTAAAAGCTATATCAATAAACAATAACACAGCCATAATTAAGAAAAGGCTAGCTTTGGTTAAGATGTGACCAGACCTTTATTTATATTTCGTTTCAAATTGAATTTACTGGTATTGTCAACATAGAGTTATGTGACGCGTGAAAACCGGCAATCCTCGTCCGCGTTCAATAATAAATTATGGATATTTCGCTGTAGCTACGTGTTACGCAAATGACGATTACGCCGCATAATAATGTTTTCAGAGAGGATTAATTTCGCGTTTTAATTTACTTATGGACTTTTTCAGTAATTAATTGTTTGTGAGGTTTTTATGGGATTGGTCGTCGTTTTTTGTTACGATTGTAATGGAGGTGACAGTGGTATTACGTGTTAATTCTTCTTTAAAAGCATTACTGTATACGCCTTGTGATAATAAACAACAGTTATACGCAATTATCTTTTCTAGGGTTCCCACTGCTGGGACACAGCTCCCTCTCTGTAAAACTGAGCCTGCCATAATCGAGTGTAAGTTTGGATGTCACAATAACAATCATGTTTGGCAATTTTTGTTTTAGAACATTTCTTACTTTCCTTGCGGTATTTTCCTTCAGCGCTAGCGTTTGGATAACACTTATCTTAAATTAAATTATTCAAAGTAAAGTATCTGACTGGGTTCGTGGGTACGACCCGTGACGACATATTCCTAAGTCAGGGTCGCTACCTGTCACCGAACGTTTAGAGTAGCATAACGAACACAACAAAGTTGAAGCAAAAAAAAATCAGGAACATCATAATTCGACACGGTTGGCGTAGCACACGATGCGTTGCGGCGGCAGTGCGGCGCGATTCGGACGAATCGGCCTTCAATTTCACTGGTCGTGTGCCCGCCGATTGGTCAAAATCGCGCCGCACCGCCGCCGCGCCGCGCCGCCGCAACGCATCGTGTGCCCCCGCTCTGAGCGATTGGCTGCTGCGCTGCGTGTTGCGGGTCCGATCCCCGCACCAAACAAATATTTGTATAAACTACGAGTACCTGTCCCGGGTCCTAGCTGTTTGTGTATGTGAGTCTATATGTTTGCACTGGGGCAACGATTATAAAAAAAAAAAAATTAAATGTTTTTATATAAGGACCGCGTTTTCTTTTTCGGCAGTATATTTATTCAACACTTGATGCATTCTAACCACGCAGACAGCCCAAGAACCTCTCACCGAAGTTGGCACGTGAGCACCTGCTTCAGATACTGCACATACTTGCCACCTATTACGGAGGAAAACATTTTCAAGAATCTCCACGTCGCGCGTCGCGTAGTACAATAATTATTATGAATTTCCTGGAACCTCCATTTTTATTAAAAGGTTATATTTTTATTACCTTCGTCACAGGAAATTTTTTCATAATATGCTACGAGTCTCTGTATTAAAAATTCTGTTATAGGTTCATGTTTTTTTTATTACATAAACCTCGAAGGGTAAGGTAGTAGGGCAAGGGTAAGGGCTACCTAATAGTACACCCACATTTTGCATTTCGCAATCGTAAATTGATTGTGTTTTTACGTTTTTAGTTTACATAGGTAGGTATAATTAATTCGTAAAATTATGTACGTTAACACCTTCTTAAGCATTAATCAAACTGGTACGGACAAATTACGGGTTGTAGTGTAGGTCCAGTATATCTATTTAATAGATATGTAAACACAGCCACAAGAAGTCAGGTAAACTATTAATTCACTAATGACATCTGCCAGTCACATTATAAGCGGTAAGTTACACGATGAAGTATAATCCTGGACGGGGGCTTGATGGCGTTGAGTGATTCTGTGACATACATAGTTAGATTGTGTTATCAACCTATTAGCTCTGATAATAGTGGACTACTACATGGGTGCTTCTCCAAAAACGGACACTGACTGTAATTACTAAAGAATCACTGCAGACGGTCCACAAAGTGTCTGAATATACTCCATTACGGAATTACGAAGTGCAAGATGCAACCAATCACAGGTGAGACAAAAGAAACAATGATTCAACGTATGTGATTGGTAGACTTACCGTGTTCATCAAGTGAACGGACTGACAATAATGTATACTAATGTATACTATTTTAAAGAGGATAGACTTGTATTTTTATTTTTTGTATATATCGAATAAACTTAAAAAGAGGAGGCCCGTGTCCCAGCAGTGGGAATAAACGAATAAACTTCAAAACTACTGGACCGATTCGATAAATTCTTTCACTGTTGGGAAGCTTTTATCGCTGTATTTCCACGGGAACGGGAAACCGCGTGCCGCGACGGACCGCGTGACGGGAGTCCGCTAGTTGCTTAATAAACAGTTTCAGTAATTTTATTTCTACCTACATGGCCATTTTTTAATAGAACACAAAATATTTTCGCATACAGAAGCGTTAATATTTGCAAATATTTTCCAACTTTGCGTCAACACATGCGGTCCCTATGGCTAGAGTATATAAATATGGCAAACGACTAATTAAGCCATGCACGAAGGTTTTATCAAAACCGTGGACTGTTTGAATAGTTACGCTTTTTCATAAAGGGAGGGTGGGAGGGTAAATATTAAAACATGTTTCATATTTTTTAAATAGGTCATGTGAGATACAAGTTGTGTGTCAGCTCATTGGTCTCACACACCTAAGACACGTACTTTTGGGCCGCGGATTTTAGTACGAGATGACGTGGCCTCGGCACAAGGGCAAAGAAGGAACATGGGTTCGGTTTTTATTTAGTAGAAGTCTGACACTCCCCTTCGCTCTGCCCAAGAACGGGGAGGGGTCATTTGATGATTTTCCACCCACCAAAAAAAAAAAAAAAGACACGTACTTTTAAATTTTAGGATTCATGTTCGTATTGTAATTACCACTTGCTGGTGAGGAAACCAGTAAGCCTGAGAGATATTTCTTGACAGTTATGCAAGTCAAGTCAGAGGTTCATGTTCGGCATAAAAAAACTTTTTAACAAAAAATAAAACCGACTTTAAAAAAAAGTGCAAAATAAACTTTAGAAGTAAAATCAGTTTCTGAAGTCGGTGACTTTTGTTTGTTTGATTTCATTGTTTGCCACCGACTTCAGAAACTGATTTTTCTTCTAAAGTTTATTTTGCACTTTTTTGTTTTTTTTTTTTAAAGTCGGTTTTATTTTTTGTTAAAAAGTTCACATGTTCATGGGTCAATGTGGACAATGTAGTTTTTTTTTTAATTTTGTTGATTTTTCAAAAACCGCTTGTCCGATTTCGAAAAAAAGTTATGGGACCATTTCGGAAGTATACCCTTTCCAACAAAAAAAGAATTTTTCAAATCGGTTAGCAAGTGACGGAGTTATGCCCGAACAAACATAAAAAAAAAACAAACATCCGAATTGAGAACCTCCTTCTTTTTTTAGAAGTCGGTAAAAAACCGTGACACTAAGATTGCCACTAACTAACCACACGATAAAGAGAAGAAGATGACAAGTCTTTCTACTTTTATAAATGCCAACGTTTGTGAGAATGGGTGGATATATGCATGGCTCGACGGATGTTTGTTTCTCTTTTAAGCAAAAACTACTTAACGGATTTTGATGAATGTTGGCACACAGCAAGTTTTTCCACCGGCTTTAAACGTAGGATACTTTTAATCTCGGTAGTGCGATACCATGGAACAATTACCAGGGCAATTTACAGGACCGGTCATTGTGGCGATCTTCGAGCGAAGCTTATGTCCAGAAAAAAACATTTTTCATTGTTGAAGTGATGGAGTATCTATTTTTTAAGCAGAGTTTAGTATATTTAAAACAATAAATGGCACCTCTAACTACCATTGGGGAAAACCGGAGTGATGCATTGTTTCCTTCAGAACAAAAATACACAATGACACTCACGCAAACACACAAACCAAATCTGAAATAACCTCTGCCACAAAATGGAGGTCACAATTCGATTCCTACCTAATTGCTGCCTGTTAAATCGTGTGCGATCACTGATTTATGTTCGCAATCCATTGCGTGCCGGCTGAACTTGGTCGTCATTAACCCCGCCGTCGGCGCGTAATGAATGGCGTCCCATATGGTGCAGATTAAAGTTAACGATAGGCCACCGACCCCACTCACGCGGCGAACTTTGTTACTGCCTTACGATGACAATAAAGTCGACGCTAAATATGTAATTAAAAAAAGAGGTAGCTAGTCTATTGAAAACTCATATTATTAAAATTTCATTAAAAAGCATATGGAAACTAAATTTGCGTTAAGTGCAGCACGGCAGCGTTACTCGCTTAAGTTATCTAGCGAATCCTTTGCTGGATGCAGACCGCAACTGCTCACGTCGATAATTTTCAATTATTCACGCGACTATTTGCGCCAGTTTGAACACCCCCATCATCATCCGCCTAGCCTTTTCTCAACTATGTTAGGGTAAATTTCTAGTCTAACCAGATGCAGCTAAATAATACCAAGTATTTTACAAGAAGCATCGCCTTTCTTTCTTCACAACCCAGTTTACCAACTGGATAATACGATATCTATAGACTGGTTGTCAGACTTTCCAACCACTGACTACCTGTAATGACTGACCAAAATTTAAAAATTACTGCAGGGATCAACGACTAAGCGTGCTTTCCGAAGCACTGAGGAAACCCGGGTGTAATGGGTGGTCACCCATCCAAGGACCAACCTTGGCTAGCGTTGCTTAACCTGAAGAACTACCTAAGCGGCTGGTATTTATATATTTAGCCACGAACTCCTCCAGTTTCAACAAAACTTTACAAGTTAATTGATAAAATCGGCACGAGTGAATTTTCTATCTTATCCCGCGCGAAAATCGCTGCAGTTAGGACAGAGCTTAAGCTGCTAAAGGTGTACTTTAAGTAAATGTAGTGCAGTTTCTATAAGCTTTTTAATGTCAACTGCAGGCAGATATGAGTTTCCACAGATTGGATTTCCTTGAATAAAACAATAAACGCTGACTTTATAGTTATCATATCCTGACTTAATACTATATACGAGAGATTTTACTTTTTTTCAGGTTCTTTGATTCCGCATAAAAGCAAGTAGGTCATAGGACCTACCTGCCTGACCGCCCTGGAAGATGAAACTGGGATTGAGATTCCCAATCAGTTTAGAGATTTTTAATACTATGTACCTATTCATCAAAAAAACAAATAAAGTTAATTGAAGTGCTTGTAATTTTAAATTTACAGGTTTTTACTAAATACAAAATAATGACGAATTTATGATACTATTAAAAAAATGTCTGGACTTATCTTCGAAAGGGCTGGACCTATTTTGATGGGACTTTTACTGGCAGATAGTGGGCAGGTAATGGTATAAGAAGTAACTTAGCTCTCATTCTAGACGCTGACGCTGACGAATTCCATACAAAAACATTAAATACCTGAAATTGTCAACAAAATCCAATTCAACTAGGGAAAAAATATTTTAAAATACATTCACGCGAACGAAGGTTGCGGGCACCAATTAGTAATTACTATAGAATGAAGACCAATTATAAATGGTATTTACCAACTTAATTTCTAGATTAAATAACGCCTTAACTCATCAAAGCCGAGGTTTACACGAAATACATACCCGAAAACTAAACAATTATCACCTACGTTAATTAATAGCAAACATTCTACTCCCAATTATGTTCAACTTGATAACTTAGACTACAAAGCTTTCTACTAAGTAACTAACATGTACTTGTAAGTGTTCCCACTTATAACGATTTGTCTTGTCTAAATCACAATCTGTTTAATATTGTGCGATGTTACCAAGTGGGAACGATCTTGTTTCAGAATTAGGTGAAATTGTTATCAAGTTTCTGTAACAGATACTTGTGAACTATACAGAGAACATAACTAAAAGATGTAAGACAATCTTAGAAGCGTGTCGTGTACGTAGTTATAAGTTTTTAATCTGAAAAGGTCACTAACATTTTCACTAACACTGAAAACTGAATATTTGCCATGGTTTCTGACATTACGGCGCTGTTGACAGTACCATGATCACGGGTAAACTTGCTCGAAACCTGCATGAATTTACTTTATCACTTATATTAAACACATCATTATTATTACCAGGACCTAAGGTAACACAATTGCTAGATCAATATATTTATTTCATTTCATCTAGAAAAATCTTGGTCAATCTGTCGCCACAACTACACCTATCATCACATTACAACCATCTTTCAAAAACTAAAGACACATAGATCAAAAGGCTGACCGTTATGTAACTCATCTCACGTACGATTCTACCTATATGAGGACTCCTTCATAAATAGGTGGCACGTACCTCGACCAAGAAAGCAACAGGCTGATTACGCCCGCTTATATGTAGCAAGGGGAATATTTCTTACTTCTGTGGAATTAATGTCAAGTAAGCTGGGGATGTGACTAGATTATGTAATCTTAGGTAGTGTGTAAAAAGTCTGAAGCTAGGCTTGTTCGAAATGGTCGAAGTTTATTCTCGATCCAATTTTTTTTACTAACTTCCTAATGAGTTTCATTGCGGGCTAAGGGCAAGAGAATGCCCGTCGGGGCTGTGGATTATCGAAACGATAACGCGACTCCGACACAAGGGCGAAGAAGAAACATGGGTTTGGTTTTTAGTCAGTACAAGTCTGACACACCCCTTCGCTCTGCCCAAGAGCGGGAGGGGGGGGGGGGGTATTCGATGATTTTCCACCCACCGAAAAAAAAAAAAAAAAGCCCAAGTCATTCTCTTGAGTTTTGTTTTTTTTTAATGATGACGTTGCAATTGGGATAGGTACTCCTTGCTCTACAGAATTATTATAAAGGCGGTATATATGTTTGTGTAGTCTGTAGGAAAGTTATTTTAGCATATTATGTAGCAGCTAGAATCAGAATATAGATTGTAGAAAATGTACTGGTTTAGTTTCAGTGGAGAATTCGAGCTTTAATATTCAGATTCAGAATATGTTCCAAAGGCCAATGTAAAAGAAAAAAGGATTTTGCTTACTAACTCGGTCAGATAAAATAGAGATAGATAAACATGCTTGTCAAATCTCCAACTGTGGTAAAAAAAATGGTCCAAACCAACGTTAAAGATTGCAAAATTGCGTTTTAAGGCTTTCATTTGAATTTCTCAAAAGCTTGAACGTGATAGGGCCAACTATGTTTTTTTTTTGGTGGTTGGTAGGTACTTAAATCATCAAATGACTCCTCCCGCTCTGGGCAGAGCGGTAGGGAGTGTCAGACTTATACTGACTAAACCACCCATATTCCTTCTTAGCCCTTTGAGCCGAGGCAGCGGTGTTGTGTCCTGTGATACCCGAGGTGGTAGCACTATTTACTTAGTTATTCACCGGCTCACCAGATCAGCAAGTCATCTGTACCGGTCGCTTCACAACACACTTACCGCCATTCGTAGTGACTGTCAAGTGTCCCTTGTGACAGCTCCCTGACACTTACGTCTGTGAGACGGTGTTGCTATATCAATTAAATAGATACAACTTCGATGTACACTACATCCCTTTCTTATTATATTTGTTTTAATCAAAATGCTTTACCCATAATGCTCACAATTACATTCAGTAATCAAGCAAATTCAACAACTATCGAATATAAAATGTTCAACTATACTTGCATGTTTTTGTTACCAGATTTACCTTGTCATCTTAGACTGACTGCCACTGGCCAACTATAAACCAACCAATTCTAAATGTACAATGAACCCTCTCAGGTTTTACGCAGTTACCCCATTTGAACATCTCCTCCAGTAGCCTCCACTAAGTGTGGAGTAGGATTAAAGTTTATTAGACTTTATTAGACTATTTCTATGAACTTCATCGCCTATTCTAACCTCTGGGGGTCTGCATGATTTCATCTTCCTATTTCCATAATTATTCCTCTTCCTATTCCCATATTCCTTTCCATTCCATTGTTTTTTTTTTCAGACATTTTTTTTTCAATGACATTTTCATAACAAAAGTTCTAATGGTCCGGCCCCGTAACCGATCATGGGGTTTAACTTATCCACAACTTTGTGGTTTGATCGTTTTCTCTTTTTAAATTATTGATGACCCAGGGAAGACCAAGGCTTCTCTCTTTTTAGGTCTTGCTATTTCTTCGTACATATCTGGTGTAGAGAAATATTTTTACATTTTATTTATTCATTAAGATTGTTTTAATTATTCTTGACATCTGTACTTTTTTTTATTTTTTGTCTTCGTATGTTTGTTCTTGGGGAATGTGAATTTGTTGTTGTTATTGTTAATGTTCGTTGTTTTTTTTTTTCTTTGGCTGTTTACTAGGTAGCTGCTATTTTAAGTTTGAGTGGTTTGCCTAGTGCTATTCATGAATTCAAGGGCATTTAATTTGTTTTTTTCTAAATTGTAATACCTCTTTATGTAAATTCTTTGTAACATATTATGTTGACTCTTATTATCTGGTTGAGTTCCCACATCTCAAATTCTCGTATTCCACACTTTTTCCTTATGTAATTTAGGAATCCCACAACTAAATACATGAGCTCAGTGTTATTTGTCTCTTGTTTCTTTGACCCATGTAGCTGAATATTGTTTCTTCGCATTTCTTTTTCTAGGTTCTCAACTTTGTTTGTCATTGTCATCACCTCGTTGTTAAGTTTGGGGTTTTCTTCAAGTAGTGGATTTAATTTCTCTTCTATTATGTTTACCATATTTCTCCAAGCCGGCTGGTCACCGTGGGAATTAATGACCGCTACCCTTCAGTAAACACGTCCAATTTAATTACTTCTCATCAGTCAATTTAATGGATATTTACCATCCAATTTAATGGATTATTATGAGCCAACGTAACAGTTGCTCCATCCAATTTAATGGATATCATGAGCCAGCCCAATGGTTGCTCCATCCAATTAAATGGATTTCATGAGCCAACCTAATGGTTGCTCCATCCAATTTAATGGATTATCATGAGCCAATCAGCCAACCCAATGGTTGCTCCATCCAATTTAATGGATTTCATGAGCCAACCTAATGGTTGCTCCATCCAATTTAATGGATTATTATGAGCCAACGTAACAGTTGCTCCATCCAATTTAATGGATTATCATGAGCCAACCCAATGGTTGCTCCATCCAGAGCCAACCTAATGGTTGCTCCATCCAATTTCATTGCTTTTGTCCAGCCAATGTAATGGATTATTTTGAGCCAACTCAGCGGTTGCTCCATCCAATTTTATTGCTTGTTCAAAGCAAATGTTATGGATATTCGCATCCCAACTTAATGGTTGCCTTCAAAATCTTACCACGCGTAAATAGTGCGATGGTAAATGTCACATGCCTTAGAAGTATTGGTTCTAGGCCATGCCGGTTTCCTCACAGTGTTTTCCTTCACCGTACTAAGAGCGTTCCCTGGTGATGAGTGAATGAACACAAAAAACCTGCCTGGTTTCGAACCCACTACAAGTCGAGCAAGGCCATCACCGCTCTTACAACATTTAATATAAGAGCGTTCCCTGGTGATGAGTGAATGAACACAAAAAACCTGCCTGGTTTCGAACCCACGACCTAAGTAGAGCAAGGCCATCACCGCTCTTACAAAATTTAATATAATACATGAGATACTTATATGTGTTATTGTATTGCTGCATATCATCTTTACTAAAACACATTATTTTATATCGGGAAGCGATAATTTTTAGCACTAGTCATTAGTTAACTGTGGGCCCCGGTGGGTAGAGTTGGATGAAGAAAACAGTCTTGTACCCCGATACACTCAAACAATAAGACGAATTAGAAACACAGTACATAGGTAGGCACGAATAACCCTGTAGGTACAATATTAATATTTATACCGAATACGACTCGATGCCGACATTTATACATTAGCTTCATATTTAAGTTAAACCATTACACAACCACCATTACGATTCCCTAATCAGAACTTAGTGACCTGTGTAACTATACCTATTTATTTATGAATTATTTCAACTTATTCCAATTCAAAACTATAATTTTGTCAAACAGTATTTTATTTATTCAAATTTCATGCCCAAGAGTACTTTCCATTATCCGCCTAACCTTTCCTCAACCATGTTTAAGTATATATTTTTTTTTCTAAACACTTCATTTCTTCTTCTTTTTCTGTACAAGAAGAGACTTGCCCCTCAGTCATAGGCTGTTATTATTTGAATGTTCACTTTAAATTGTATTATTAATATTCTTGCATAGTAATAACATCCCTATGTAACACCAAGCTTGCATTACGGGGCAACCTTGTACCCTCAATCATACAGTAATCCCGATTCATTGGCTTCTAGGAGTTAAACCCAATAAGCTCTCCTCAACCTGGGAATCAAAACCTTTGACAGAGGTGTCTTTACAGACTGAACAATCCATTTTAATAGACTGGACATCACATTAATAAACAAAACAAACAAAACTGGATATTTCATCGACATAGCTATACCAAATACACACAATTTACAAAGTACAATAGCAGAAAAATTATCTTAGTATACCGAACTAAAAGATGAAATAATCCGACTTTGGCATCTTGAAAAAGTCACGATAACTCCCATAGTGTTGTCCACAACAGGAGTAATTCCAAAACAACTTCACTAGTCCCTTACTTCTCTGAATCTGCCCCCAACAACGTACTACCTCCTGCAGAAAGCAGTGATATAAAATACGTGCAGACTGGTGAGGAAGTTCCTCCATGTGAATCGGACAACCCGCACCAAGAACATTTTCAATCAAACATCCCTTCATCTTTCATTCAACCAACAGCACAAAACCATGTTGTATCTCTTTCTACTGTTTCACTCTTAGCCCAGCTGATAACCACATGGCTTAAGCCCGTGCTATCTGTACTTTCCGGCTATCCGGATAGCCCAGCATAATAAAAGCTTAAATAATAAAGCCCTTTTATTCCAAACTACATACAATTTGTTTTTCTTTATTGCCTCTTGGCATTGACCTCTCCAGCTCTCTCCATTGAACTCGGTCTTCTGCAACTCTGGTCTAGTATGGGGATGGCCTAGGGTTAGACTGATATCGACGGTCCATCTTGTTGTCGGACACCCCTGTTTTCTAATGTCCGCTTTTGGATACTATAAGGTTATGAATAAACTCCAAAAACTCCATTATTTATTTTGCAACATAGCATATGACCTGTCCGACTCCATTTTAGATGTTCTATTTGCTATTATACCCGTTACTTTTGTCTTCCTTCTTATTTCCAAATTTCAGTTTCCGTCACTAAACCTGATGTTCGACATGTTTCTTTCCATTGCTCTTTAGGTATACGTATCTACATACCTATATTTTGTCTTAGTACATGTTTAAATTGTAGGGCTTTAGTTATACTCCATAAAATGTTTATTTTGTCTAATAAAACACATATCAATTTCCTAGGTGTACTTTTAATTAAATTAAGTTTGTACTTATTTTGTTTAGGAGAAGGTATCAACAAAATCAGCCTACTCAAAATCAATCAAATAACTTGAACAAATGTCGGTTCTCCCTTAATAGGACTGTTTGAGGTGACATGTCAAACAATAGACATTTTCAAAATAATAAGTACCTAGGTTACTTACTTCATACAATCAAGGTTATTATTAGTCACTATAGGAAATGGTTTGTGATAAATCATCACTATAATAAACGGTCCTACTTACTATAAGTAAGTCAACATGTTCACAGCTATAGGAATTTAACCTATTGCTAGCGGTCTGCATATAACAGTTAAGTGAAGTTTATAACCCTAGAAATGTGTTATGAATTAAATCATTTGTCATCAACTTGTATTTATTCTATTGACATCCTAGCTAGTACCTAGTTTGATGTTCGGTAAGTACTAAATAATTAAGGTCATTAATAACTTACCAATGTGTCTTAAACATGTAACAAGTTAACATATTTATTTATTTTCTTCATGTTATTGAATATCCAAACGTCACTGTGTGATCTATCTCTTCAAAACAGTGTAAAAGCAGCCCATTGTGGACAATTATGTAGGTAAAATGATAAAACAATAACATAACTCTTCCTTCACCTTGAAATACTTAATGCCAGTACGTATGGCATACAATAATCATTAATTAGTATCAATTACAGTCAAATAACTGTACTTACTTAGTAGTGAGACGACCCACTGACCGTGTTTTGTTTTTCAAATTGTTGACAGCTCCTTGCAAACTTTTCCTGAGTATTAATATGTAAATTTCATACCTTAATCCTCGTCGCCACTTGTTGTGTCCTGTGATACCCGAGGTGGTAGCACTATTTACTTAGTTATTCACCGGCTCACCAGATCAGCAAGTCATCTGTACCGGTCGCTTCACAACACACTTACCGCCATTCGTAGTGACTGTCAAGTGTCCCTTGTGACAGCTCCCTGACACTTACGTCTGTGAGACGGTGTTGCTATATCAATTAAATAGATACAACTTCGATGTACACTACAAGCGGTATCTCTGACGAACAACCCGCAGCCCCAACGCGGGATATATTCTACTTCAAGTGTAAAAACTTTACATTTTATATGTTTTTGAATACTTTTGCACTAAAATTATGAAGTGGTATAGCAACAATCATACCTTAAAATACATTTGACGGATAGCTCCAACTCGATTTTATAAGCACAACATTCAAAACATATCGATCACATAAAACGAAATCGCTGACAATTTTCAAATCCCATTCGCGTAGTTACACGATTACGGAAAACCGGATAAACCTCGAACACGGACGAGAACACGGAGAAAAGAAAAGAAAAAACGCTCAGAATTATGTCATGCTCTTCTTTTGTTTTGTGCATAATTGCCTCACCGAGGCAAGACACACGTGGGTAGATTCTATGTCAAATCAAATTATTTTATTTTGTAAAAATACTTTGGTCGCTTAAACTAATGAAAGATGTAAAAATAGACGTAACGAACCTAAGGGTTACGTAAATATTGAAACGTTTCTTTGCTTAATTTTATTATATACTTAAGTTTATTTTTTTACTGTATTTTGCTTCTGACTATGTCACACATAGGCAGATTTTTTTTGCGATAATTAATTTCTCCTTATCGCTTTCGCCTGCCGATTTTTCACAAAACAAAAAGCTGGTAGTTTCGCAGCAATATTACTTGCTCTATTTTACTAAAACATATAGATAGCTTGAATAATCCAGAAAACGTCTGTTTTAAAGCAAGCGGAAACCTGACTAAAGACCCAGAACATGGACTCTTAAGTTTTAAGTTTCAGACAGACAAAGAAACAAATATTGTGCACTGTTATATTGTGCAAGAAATTTTTGTATCTCAGATTATTTTCTTCTACTATATAAAAATAAGTCGGGTTTTCCTTCCTGACGCTATAACTTCAGAACGCACAAACCGATTTCCACGGTTTTGCATTCGTTGGAAAGGTCTCGGGCTCCGTGAGGCTTATAGCATTTTTTTTTTGTTTTTAATAGGTAAGGTAGTAGATAGGTAGGTAGGAAAAACGCATTGCAACGCATGCGCGGGTTCAGCTAGTACTGAATAAAAGATGAGGGGAGGAAGTGCTGGAGCGGAGACCACGTACTGGACGGAAGAATCTGGGCAGACATATTTTGACTAGACGGACAGAGGATCTCATTAAAGTGGCTGGTAGAAACTGGATAGCCATTACACAAAACCGCAAAAATGGGGAAAAATTTAGAAATTCAGCATTGGGTGAAATGTTGAAGTAGAGAAGAGAATAATTATTCTTATACCTTTCCTGGAAACTTCTAAATACAGTTAGATCGTTTGATGTAATTTATCGAGTAAACGAGAATACATATCACTGTGTTTATTCCCTTGAGGTTGCTTATTGCACTTAGCCCAAGTTTCGTACTTCGGTTTAAGAGGTTCTTTACCCCTGGGGGTCGTAAGTTTCGTTCATTGTAACAAATGGTGAATGGATGGGAGGCTACATCTACCTGTTACTTTCGTAGGGGTTTTTTTAATTCAACTTGTACGTTTTTCTACCTACACATTTCATCATTCAAACGGAGTCTGGATAAGGACACGCTTGGTTAAATTCTAGTTTTTTATATACATTTTTTTTTTATATTTGGGAAACTTACAGCTAATACAGACAAAATAATCTAATGAATGACTTCATGAAGTTTTCTTTTTAATAGAATAGAATAAAAAACTTTTTATTTTTCACTTTTTAGTGGTTCACATGTAAGTTCACATGTTCATGAGTCATAATGTGGACAATGTAGTTTCTTTTTTTGAGTTTTGTTGATTTTTCAAAAACCGCTTGTCCGATTTCAAAAATAGGGGATCGGACAAAAAAAAACTAATTAGCCAAAAATTATTGGACACGTATTTTTTCTTTTTTCACGTAAACTTAAAATGAAGACAATACAGTGCTTCGAAAACTCGTGTGACGTCATAAATGATAGTACATTTTGACGACACAAGTGACGTTTCAAGCCCCACTCCCAGATCTTTAACGCGTTTTATCTTCGTCATTTTTTATTGATTTGATAAAACAAAAAACACGTACTTATTCAATATTTTTCGATAATCTAATTTACGGACTAAATAGAATCATATTATTTTGCCCCAGTCCGATCCCCTAATACGGGACCATTTTGGGAAGTATACCCTTTCCAACAAAAAACTATTTTTTCAAATCGGTTAGCAAGTGACGAAGTTATGCCCGAACAAACAAAAAAAAAACATCCGAATTGCGCCCAGAACCTCCTTCTTTTTTTAGAAGTCGGTTAAAAATATTTAAATTTAATCAACTATCATAAAATAATCAAGGATTGATTATTTTATGATAGTTGATTAAATTTCAACATAATTATAACACATTTTAAACTACAATAAAATTACCTAATACTTATTTTTCTATTCCTCAGGAAATTAACCATACCAAACACCCACGATTATCTCAAATTGATAAACCACTAATCTTTATTTATCTACGAGTATATAATTCTACTGGACGTGTGTATGTTACTGACCTCCTAAACGACTGGACCGATTGATGAAAAATTTTGCATGTGTTCAAGTGGATTCGAGAATGATTTAGATTTACAATTAGACCCGGTAGGTGGCGCTGCTGTCCGGGCAGGACGACGTCTGCCAGGTCCGCTAGTATTGATATATATTATATAAGTGATTCGACTGTGTTAACGTTTTCTTGGACTCAAGCCCCTGACAAGTAACAATGACAAGCCCACAGGACGGAAACTAATCTCGATGTTTTCGAACGTTCAGGGACCAAAAACCACCTTCAATCCTTTGAATTCCCAAATCAAAGAGACTCACTGAGTACTCAAAAGCTTAGGCATCGTATTGAAAGACGTACAATCAACGTCCTTCCTTTACAGACCTGGACCTAATCTTGATATAATCACCAAAACCTATAAAGGTTCTGCACAGTTTTAGTCAATCCAGACCGGGCTACGGATGCCAAAAATAAATGAAAATAAGACGGTTGAATGCGGCTTCCTGATTTCTTTTAAGTAGTGAAAATCACGTACGACCTATATTACGAAATACTAAGGAAGGAAAATGAATAAGGCCCGTACATATAGACGCCGTCGCCGCTACAACAGACACTCTACAATAGGGATGTGGCCTGGGTAAAAAGAATATTATTCCCTTTAGTCCGTCAGTTAGATTATCGAAAAATATTGGTTAAGTGTTTATTGTTTTATCAAATTAATAATAAGTGACGAAGTTTTTTTTTTTTTTTTAAACGTTGCCCTACACTAGGAATTTCTCCTGTATCGTGGGTGCGTTCACAAACATAGAAAGTCACATACACAAATACCCAGACCCGAAACAACTATCTGCAGGCCATACAAATATTTGTTCCGTGCGGGGATCGAACCCGCGACAGGCAGCGCAGCAGTCCAATCGCTTAGCCACTGCGCCAACCGTGCCGTCAAAGTTATAACGCGTCAAAGATCAGGAGTGGGGGCTTTTGACGGCACATACGTGGTAAAAAATGTAGTGCGATATGACGTCACACGAGTTTTCGAAGCACTGCGTCGTCTTCATGTTTGGTTTACGTGCAAAAAGAAAAAATACGTGTCGAATATTCTTTGGTAATCTATGTGATGGACTAATTAGATTATTTTTGTCAACTACCCTATTAGTTAAATTTCTTCAACAGATTTTCAACTGCACCGCCAAAGTATTAGGTTCGTGATTGATTGGGAAAATCTGATAGTTTCGGTTTTTTGTTGTACTGGCGTCGCATTGTTAAAACAATGCGTTTCTCACTAAGCCACCTATCCTACCTTTGAAAATAATCTTTTTAAAATTAATCTACTGCCACAATCTACGAGTAGAAACGCGCATAAGTAAAGTACTCACCAGCGTATAGAGGGCACTAGCGTAGGCAGCGTGTTTGACGTGTAGCGTCCGACAACACGACAGCGATGTGTCCTGCTCGTGTGCACTCCACGCTTTCATCTGTTGACAAACATATAACACTATTTAATACAAAATATACTTAATTGTTTACGAACAGTCGCCGATGCATCAAGTTACTACCTGTCAAAATAATGCACCTAATACCTATATAGTTACTAAATGTCAAATGTTGTCATTCGATTTTAAACTTAACCATCAACATTTTGTGATTTCAAATCATTTAGAGATTGACCTTTTGTGGTAACTTGATGTAGGTACCTACTGGCGACTGTACACGGAAAATGTTTACAGAATTAAAAAGAAAATAACTGACTTATCAGACGGCCGAAACAAATGAAGTTTATTACAAGGCAAGTGCACAATTCTGTCTATAGTAATTTGCCTTCAAGAGGAGAACCGTCACACCTGATCAAATACCTATTGAAAAATTTACAGACGTCATTGTTACTTATCTGCCACTGTCAGTGTCAAGTGTCAATAGATTGCTTTTTTTCGAGATCAATTTGCGAGACAAGTGTCATTGAAGAAAATTGAATACAATACATTTTTCAAACTACAATGAAGATTTTGCCACTTATTTGCTCATAATAATGAACTTCTTTCATTATAGAATAAAATGAATTTTCGATTTTTCGAATGGAAATGTTATGGTTTGGTCGGTTCCGTTTTCTTTACCTATTTCTAAAAGCTGAATGAAATGAATGTGATACGCAAGAACTAGTACCTAACTGTGTTATTCTGTCTTCTAATAACAACAGCTGTCATATTTTTTAGGTCAAACAAAACCCCTTGTTAAGATCCATATTGTTGTTATTTTCTCTGTGTAGCATTTTCTCGGTCATTGAACGGCAGAAAATAAGCTTCGTTGCCGAGTTGCTCACGCGTCTGCTGAGCTTACGTTTCTGTGTTTAATTCCCGAGACTGCCACGGCCACGTATTCCAGAATAGCTTTTGCCCGCGGCTTGACCCACGTGTAAATGTTGATTTTCCATACAAATTTTCTTTTTAAACCCCTTGGGGGTTGAATCCTTCCTTAGTGAATGCCTATGTCACAAGAATAATTAAATACTTGTATAGTACGAAATTTTAAGTTTCTATCTCTTAGGGTTTGACCTGTGCGTTGATCCTTAGTCGGTCAGTTTTGCCTTTAATGTATACGGATATGATACGGATATGTAGTCCAGATATGTGTCCGGTTGATAACAATAATATAACCATACGAGCTTTATATAGTATAATTATTGTCATCAACCGGACACATAATTATCTGGACTACGTGTCTCGCCCCCTATTACAAGGGACTTAAACATAACTGGTGAAATATGGGTGTTCTATTAGGAGCACCCCTGTCTAACCCTTCGGGGATTACAGACGTGATGTTTTGTGATGTTATGAAAAGAAGCAGTTGCTTCATAGGTTTTTGACGAGTTGCTAATAGTTAATTACAGAACATCAGATTTTTTTCATGATTATGATGTCGGTTCCATACAGCAAGGTGATCTTTCTGATACTCGGAAACGATGTTTTTATGTGGCAGGTAAATTATGCACAAGTAAATCACGCATTAGAGTTTGGGTCCCGGGATGTCTCGTGTCTCGAAATCCCGGGAGTTTTCGTAATTTTAGTTGTCTCGAGTCCCGGGACTTTCGGGTCGAGACTCGAGACGAGACAAGATTTTCGATATTGTTAATATTAGTCATATGCCTCGCCTCTTCCCTTTTACGTTAGAGTCGGTTTCCAATTTAGACTGGAAGCAGCTGGATACCAGTATTTTACATGCCATTGGAGCGACTGCTTATCTGATCTCCACCACCAGTTAATACTGGGTAATATGATATCCTTTGGTAAGATTGGTTGTTAGATTTCCAGGTCACTCCTATAACGACCCATCCACAGACCAACCTAGTCTTGCGCGGCTTAAACTAAAGATTGACCCGAGTGGCAGTTTGACTACCTACCTACAGTTACGAATATTTCCGGGTTGGAATTAAAGATAAATAAAGCAGTTCGTTCCCTAAGTTAATTAAACAATCACCCACGTTCGCATCGTAAAATGGATTAACTGTTATAAAAGAACAGCTTTCTTGAAATGCGAAAAGGAACCGGAAAACAATTCGTAAATGGCCTCACTAGATGAATTAATGGTTCGTGGAAGGAAAAACGGCGATTTCAAGAAAGAATGTCAGGGGCTATTTCCAAAGACAATCTCTACTAACACTTTGAGTCATGTTAATTAAATAAATAATTGAATTATTTACTTGAATCACAGACTTTCAGCAGATAATTCTTAGACGTGGTGAGGTCCCAATCCCAATATTTAGTTTATACTTTTTGGTATTTTGAATAATTTAAAATCTAGTTTTTTTTTACTGATAGGTTTTTTGTATGAACAGGAACTGAACAGAATCTAGCAACAGTATAATTATAATAAAAAGAAATAGCGAACGTAATAAAACGTGTTTCAAAAATAACCCTGAAAATCATAACAAAATTCTATTCAATAATGTAATACTGCAACCAGCCTGCAGAACTAAAATGATAAAAAACACGCAATGCAAAATAAATCTAAAACGAAACAAAAATATTTCACCCGGAAATCGTTGAATCATTTGCCATGAAAAATGCCAGGGAAAATGAGAAACGACAGAATCTTGATAGAAATCAGTTTTGTTCAGTAGCCCGTTCAGTAGTACTGACTATTATTTGACATCCAAAAAGGGTCCTTGAACGCATTTAGCGCACTTCATGAAAAGGGAAGACAAAAGAAAATCCTCTCAGAATCTACGGAAGAAAAACTTTAAGTCCATTGACAGACACGTAAATGTACTCGTACATAGTCATGAGAATTTTTTTTTGGTTGGTTGGAAATCATTAAATGACTCCTCCCGCTCTGGGCGGAGTGTCAGACTTCTGCTGACAAAAACTCACCCATGTTCCTTCTTAGTCGTTTGTGATCTGAGTCCGATCATTTAAGATCTATTTGATAGTTGTATGGGTACCAAAATAGTTTGTTTGTAATGTTACAACTACAAAAAGTTATACTAATCAAGAGATTAGGAGAAAACATTTCCTTGCAGTCGGTTAAAAATTACTTTTAGAAGTTGCTGCGTGTTTATATTTAGACTGTACAGCCTAAACCAATAGACCTGTTAGCGTGGAATTGAGTACAAGGATCCTCACACTATAGATAAGAGACGCTATAATTGTATACTTTTGTTAGTCCCCTAATGGAGTCAAAAACATGCAAGAAAATCATCTCTCTCAATTTCTCTTAATACATTCGCGTGCTGTAATTAGTAAAAAATATGCAAAAATAAAGTTAGCAGTGGCTTTTTCCTGTCATTTTATTTGCAATTAGCGAGAGTGTGTGGCTTTTAATGGATTAATATCATACGGGTATAATGAAGCTACAAGAAGATTGAAGATCGATCCAGTTTTAATATGATAAAAAAACACCGGATCTAAATTAATTTCCGCACCTATAGTAAATATATAAAAGAAAAACGAAAACTCGACTGCTTCGTTGGTCTAGTGATGGCAAGCGGGACTGCTGGTCACGAGGTTTTAGGTTCAGAACCAAGGTCGGGCAAAACCTTACTGGGTTTTTCCATTAGGACATTATCTGTAGCTACTATTAATATCATAAACTGGATATTTACCATGTTTGACGCCGAAATATCAGGAACTCGAAACAATAATCAAACATGGTAAATATCCCGTTTATGATATTAATAGTAGTGTCAGTGACCATGTCAGTTTAAAAAATTATATTATATGTAGCAGCCACGGAATCTTGATTTGTGTCCGGTTAATGGCAATAGGTTCGCCCCCTATTACATCGGTCTTAAACATATCTTACGAAAATGTGGGCTTAGGTACTATTAGATACACCCCTGCGTAACCATTCGGTAAGTTATATTTATGTGTGTTATAAAAACTCGTAATACAAATCAATTGAAAACTACTACGAAAGTTTTTCCTGTCCAAGTGTTAGCGTTCTTTACCTGTAGAGTCAAAAAACTGTTTTTTGGTAACCGGATTGTGTGTATTTTCGTTATTTTCAATAAAAAGGCCCGTCGGGAGTTAGCCGACTGGAGTTTAGTTGGGATAAAAATAATATTAGGTACGTTTGGGTCACAATTCATTGCTGGAGAGTGTGTGTGGAAATAATGAGCGAATTAAATTACCTAAAAAAATCATGTTACAAAATATACACGTGTTTATAACATACAGTCAAAGGTGTGTATGTTATAAACACGTGTATATTTTGTTACATGATTTTTTGTGTGTTTTTTGTGTTTTTCTGTATGTTATAAACACGTGTTAGTGAGATTATTTAGAATAACATGATTTTTAGGGTTCCGTACCTCAAAAAGAAAAAACGGAACCCTTATAGCATCACTCGTGTGTCTGTCTGTCTGTCCGACCATTCCCCTCCGGAACTACTAAACCTAAAATTCTGAAAAAAATACAGAAATTAGTTTAACACTTACAGATTACAGGAAAACCTATATGAAGTCTAAGTACGGAACCCTTCTTGCGCAAGTCCGACTTGCACTTGGCCAGTTTTTGTCTGTTAGTTCAAATGAACGTGTTGTATTAAGACTTATACCGCACCGCAGTAGAGAGTCAGTTGTATGACAGAAAACTAACACACATACATAAAATCACGCCTATAATCCCCGAAGGGTTAGACAGGGATGTACCTAACACGTGCAGTACACCCAAATTATGCCGGTTATATTTTTAAGTCCCATGTAACGACGGAGAAGACGGCAACCAACCTAGTGCGATCAAACGGACACAGATCCAGACTCCGAGGCTCTTACTAATATACTTTTGAAGGAAAAACCCAATAACACTTGGCCCGACCTGGGAATCTCTTGCTCAGTAGTCGTGTTTCTTCTTATCGTGTGGGCAGTAAGGTCTAACGACCACACACCCTAGTGTCAGAGTTTCTTAAGCGCCTCAAGGACCTCTAACATGGTTTGACGACCGCCATTTTGGTGGCCGGGACCACCGGCTTATACGCGCCTTCCAAAGCTTTTTATCAGGCAATCAGGTGATTCAAGACTAAAATGTACTAGCCAAACTGGAAACAACTTTACAAAGTAGGTATGCTTCCCGTGGGAATCAAAAGCACGACCACGGGGTCACAAGGCATACCTACGCCTAAACCACTCGACCTCGGGGACAGTTATACTAAACAGGGTGCACAACAAACAGACAGAGCATTTAGATGGTGCGGATAAAGCCACTGGTCACAGCTAGTTAACGAATAGGTTTATATCCGCTTTTTTCTGAATATTATTTTTACCTCGTTTTTGCTGAACGCGCGCCAAGGCTTTGCATGAGTTTGATAACAATGCGACTTTCAGCACTTTCACGTTCCCTGTTCGAGCCTTTGACGCTTTCATATGTAAAGTTCACGCTTTATTCCGTTATGGTATAGGTAGTTAGGAATATAAGTATTTGTACCGTTATTGATGTCTGCAAAAGGTCGTATGCTCAAACCTTCCGTTGAATAATAAATACATACTTTTGGGATGAATATTTCACATTTTCGGTGAGATGTCGCGTAATATAAATCGAAAGTCGTAAATACATGTGTGTAAAGATTTTTCTGAGGAGTGTTCTTATCGGTGTCACAGTAATATCATATCATATGGAAAAAGAAAGAGTTTAGCTGCTTCCCATTTATTATAAGTAACGTACCTTTGTCGGATACGCCCAAAGGTTTTTTAACAATATTCTTATTTAAAAGAGAGTCCACGCAGATAACTACGCTTTGGAATGGTCAACTACAGTACTTTCATAGTTGTTATGCCTTGTGGCTGCCACTGTACCTACATTTCATTGTTGTAGTTGTTCCGACAATTCAAAAGTGTAGGTAACTAGCCTACTTGAAATTAATGCTTTGATTTTAATTTTATACTTTACGCACATCACAACTGTAATGAATTTTTGGTACTTTAGATTACGCCAGTTATCATTGTCTTCCATATTAATCTATTTAATCTAGCAAGAAGCGAGCTTGTTGCTAGATTAAATAAAAACATTTATCAGGGAAAAGTCATGAAAGCTTTACTAGATCTTCGAAGCAATCTCGAGGCTTTTGATATCTTCAAGTACCAAAGTACTTACGTGTGTTTAAACGTATGAAGGCAGGTATTACATACGATAAGCCTAAACGTTGAACCTTTTTGCTCAAATGACGTGTCATTACATTCGTATGGTTCCGCAGAGTATCATAGCACACGGTGACAGAATCCAAAATGGCGGCGGTAATTTTGCTCCATTTGACAACGAAATTGTTTTACATCGAGTTGAGAATCAAGAGGATTGGTGGCGCAATAGAATTGATTGCAGGTGCTTATATTGCGTACGTGTATTGTATTATACCTTGGATTCAGGACTTACTGCCGCACTCAGCGATGTTTAATGATTACTTAGCCGTCACTTAGTAAAGATTTTGTATGTCAAATCTTTTTTTTCTTCTTCTCAAGTTAACATTATAGTAAGGAGTGGACTTCAATTTATATTTAGGTTTATTGGGGCTTGTAAAGAATAGGTATAGTCCTACTAGTATTATAAATGCGTAAGTTTGTGAGTGTGTATGTTTGTTACTTCTTCACGCAAAAGTTACTGAACTATAAAATGTGGATAAAATTTGGTACACAGTTTATAACCTGGATACACATAGGATAGTTTTTATTTAGTATTTTATCTTCCCGAGGGATAATTTTCGAGTTGTAGCCGCTGGCAACAGCTAGTCTAAAATAAACCTTGTGTGGCCGGGATGCTTTTTAGGGGCTCTTTTTTAGTTTAACATTATATAACATCACGCCTACCAAAAGGCAAGAAAGGCAGAGCTGTACCTGATAGTACACCCATATATTGTCAGGTATTTTTAAGTCCCGTGTAATTGGAGATAGGAAAGAGCCTATTGGCATCAACCGGGTACAAATCCAAACTTCGGTGCTGCTTCTGAGAAATTCTTTATGAAAAACCTAACAACACTTGGCCCCACCTGGGTATCGAACCCAGGACCTCATATACTCAGCAGCCGCGCTTGCGATCACTAGACCATTGAGGCAGGTCACACAAGTCTTACTGGTTAAAAAAATACTAAGGTAACGACGTAGATAATTATAATCTACGCAAATTGTGTTTTATATTATAAGGATCTTAAGTTTACTGATGTTATCGCATTTACAAAGGAAACGAACTTCTAAAAACATAAACTGAGTAAAAAATCTTAATTTTTTTCTCAAAACAAAAAACGCAAAATGCGCTGAAATTTTATTGCTGTAAACTTGGCCTATTACAAGATAATACAGATGAAACGACTTTAACCGAAGTTCTTGAGATACTTTTATTTTTAACCGACTTCAAAAAAGGAGGTTACTATGTTCGTGTGTATGTATGTTTTTTTTTTTTTTTTTTTATCTATGTTACCTGATTTCTCCCCCGTTTGTGGACCGATTCTCAAAATTCTTTTTTTATTTGAAAGAGTATACTCCTGAGGTGGTCCCATTTTTTTTTGGTGGTGGTCTGGTGCTGGTGCTGGTGTGACCAGATCTGAGAAAAATAGACGGCAAATCTGTCGTAATTGCTGGAATCGCTTGGATGTTTATTGAATATACCATTATCATGACGTAACATCACGCCTGTATGCTCTGAGGGGGTATGCAGATGTGTACAATACACATTTTTTTAGTTGTTATATGAATTTCATAGACACGTATTACATGTTTCGTGCTTTTTCTGGCGCTATTCAAGTATTCGCAGATGCGAATACTTGAATAGCAACATGAATAAAAGTGATGACTGCTAGATAGCAGTCATCACTTTTATTCATGTTGATGAGCTGATAATGGAAGGTATACTACTCCTCAACGGTTAAGAGTTGAAAGCAAAAATAGGGGAATTTTGAAGGTTAAGGGTTAGGTTTCTTAGTTGAATGTTAAATGCATAGTAAATATTTGTATAGGATATAATATAGGTACCTATTACAACTAAAAATGAAAAAATAAAAAAAACTTTTTTGCAAAAAAAACAACCGACTTCAAAAACACCAAAAAGAGAAAAATAAAATTAAACAAACAAATGTCACCGACTTCAGAAGCTGATTTTTCTTCTGAAGTTTATTTTTCTCTTTTTGGTGTTTTTGAAGTCGGTTGTTTTTTTTGCAAAAAGTTTTTTTTAAGTGAAGACACTTTTGTTGTGACTGTTCCTTTTTACTTCAAAATTATTTGCAAATGAGATGTGCTGAAGGTTATGTGGGAAAAATGAAGGCAGGTAGGTGAATGAAGACGGAATATTTCATTTGAATTTTTTGTCCTTGAATTTGCGGAGCATTTTTGTTGTTGAGTTTTGCAAGTTACAAGCAAAAAGATTTATAGAGCATTATTTCGAAAAATTATGTAGCGGACATTGGGAATAAAGTTGATTATCCAATTTAACACGAATGCGACAAGCCGTGTGACCCAGACAGACCGATTTGCCACTAAGAAGTACCAAGAATCGGATAACAACATTCTTGGTCTTGTTCCGTCCATCGCTCGTAAATATTTGAATATCATAGGTTTCTAACATAAAATGCACATAGATTTAGAACACACATCCACATGCACATGAATTGTTTTTGAATATTTTTTAGAACTCATCACCTAGCGAGGATTTTTCCTAACTATGTTTTGATCAGCGTTCACCCGCCCATCGTCTCTATTTCATCTGTCAGTAGTCTAACCAGATACAGCTGAATAAGTAGGTATTATATATTATAAGGTCCCATTGAAATAGGTGGACAAAATTTCTGAAATCATTCAGACCACCAAAATAAGGACGATGGTAAAAAAATATATAAGAAAAACGCATTTTTTACGTACCTGCTCATAAAGGATGAGTTTGTTCTAGAGTCGGCCGGCAATTAATTATTTTAAGTAAAAAAAAAACAGTTTATTAAATGTTTTTTTTCTTTAAATATGTTCGCTGATGTGTTTAAATTTGTTCACCTATTTTAATGGGACCTTATATAAGGAGCGACTGCCTATCTGACCTCCAGGCCACTAACAACGTGTAACAACTGTCAAAGATGTACAAATGGCAACCGGGACCATTCGATATGAAATGGGTGGTAACCTCTGAGCGAGCTTAGACACGTAAACTAACATTATTTATTGCAAATGCTGTCAAAAGTATGCAAATGTGACAATCGTGTAGGATTGCATGTTTTCTGAAATGTTTGTTAGTTATTAGTCGTCAGAAACACGAAATCCATGTATAGTCGACCAAGAAATTGGTTTACCAAAGTGGTAAACCAATTTCTTGGTCAATTTCTTGGTCAATTTTTTGGTGGTTGGTTGGTCGTGCGAATAATTATGTTACTGGGAGATGTCATCAAAAGTTGATGACATCTCCCAGTAACATAATTATTCGCTAAGGATGACAGATTGACAGATTCTGACGTGAAAATAGCACTTGATGTTTTGTACGTGCAAATGATATTCAACCTTAGAGTGGTAAACCAATTTCTTGGTCGACTATACATTTTTTATGATATTTAGTATTCTCTACTGTATTGCAAAACCTTGTTTCCTTTTAAAAGGTTAAATTATAGCTATATCTTTTGTGTTCAGCTGCATCCAGTTAGACTGGTAGCCGACCCCAACATAGTTAGGGTTTTTTGTAAAAAGCGTGGTTTGAAACTGATTTCATCTAAATATTAGTCAAAAGCTGCCAGTACCATAATTTGCCTGAAATTCCCACGCAATAATAGGTTGAACGCATTCAGTACATTATTGTGTGTCTGTCAACCACCAACGATTGATAGAATCAGAACTATGTACGTTGTTTTTAAGGGGTCATTAGGAATTACCCCGTTCTTGTTTCCCTCGATACAATAATACCAGAATACTTGTAGTATTTAAGTGAAGAGAGTCGGCAAGGTCTTTGAAATCAGTAAGAGATGGTTCAAAATAGGACAAACTGCTTTGTAAATAATGTATAATTCATTAGGCAACACTAAAAGTACTTGGTGAACATTAAATTCCTGTCAGTGGTAAATTATCTATGATTGGAAACAATGATAATAATGTTGGTTAAACTGAATAGTAATAATTAATTAAGGTTCTTGGTAAGACGGTACCGTAAACAAACCGACCATGGTAACAAATATTTATTATTTCCTTGGTACCGAAATGAGGTATTTTGAATCTCGAGGACGGTAGGTATAATTATGAGAATAAATTAATGTTATAATCTTTCAACAACAATAAATTCTTAGTAATAAATCCGAAGCAAGATTAAATTTAAAAAAATATACATTAAGAAAGAATGAATAGCCCGAGAGGAAACACCACGTTTTCTTCGGACATTTCAAAGTGAATAATTTACTACAATTATAATTTTTCAAATAAAGTATCTACAAAGCTTGAAAATTTGTGCGCCTTGAAAGCTTTATTTTTTGTCAGAATAAGAACATTAAAATCTTTAAAAATGCCGAAGCAATTTATGTTATAATTCTGGGATTTTATGATGAATGAAACGAAAATATCCTTACTTAATAGGTTTCATATAATAAAGTTTTGTTTTTTACCAGTTTTTATGATCAAGTCAAATCTATAGGTACAGTATTACTGGGTAACAGTAATAGAATGATCAATCATGTAAGCAGGTATGAGAAAGATGACACGAGACCCTAGTCCCTATAATAATGGCATTAATTGTGAGTTTAAAAAGTCGAAAGACTCTTGACTTGGTAACGTCAAATTAATCGTTCGAAAACCATATTAAACTTTAAAAACTGAATAAGAAAATAGAACGAAATTATTTTACTTTCATATCAAGTTTTTAGCTCAACTTTTGTCCTCTACGCATTTAAATGAATTTTGATAGACGACAGAAAATTAACGTTATTGCATGAACAATAAAATAACATACAAATATATTTTATTTTTTACACAACGGTCTACATTGGCGACATGTCAAAACCATTTACCACGTCCATACATAAAATTTTACTAATCCATCAAACTCTTCGAACGGTCGCCGATGATGGACATAGTGCACTTTTATGAATAAATAACTAGTCCCCAATGCTTTTTGTGACAAACGAGTTATGACACTTTAATTGTTAACATTACTGCCCCTTCGTAATTCTTTGCTGGAAACAATTTTCACTTACTAGAAATATAAAAGCAGAGGGTTGTTTTGTTTATAATTTAATTGTGACATCTACAACCCAAGTCAGGATTTTCCGGTCAATACATAGTGTTACTCTATTATTGTTAAGAAATCGGTCAGACAAACAGAAAAGATGCAGCTCCTAAGAGGTCGACCTCAAATTGTGATGGTATTGAGTTAAACGTTTAGAATTACAAAAAACCGGCCAAGCACGAGATGGACTAGCACCATCTTATTATTTTTTGTTATAGCGGCAACAGAAATACACATTCCAACGATCTACCTGTTATCTTCGGTCTATGAATCATGACTTGAGATACAGCCCGCTGACAGATGGACGGACGGACGGACGGAGAACGGAGGCTTAGTAATAGGCTTGTAGTTACGCGGCTGCGGTTAGGCGGTGTAGTATTATTTCTCATAAAATGATATAATTAGTGCTTATAAGTAAACTAAAACTATAATAAGTATATTTAACAGTTTCAAATAGAAATGATAATGAGGAATATCAAAATGCGACCTTAGACCGTAGTGACCTTCCAGATACCAGGTAATAGGTTTATTTAAACCTGTGTTTCTGGTCATCACTTAACATAGCAGAAGGACAGTTATTCTGTTGACCTTCACCATTCGCTTCAAGTACCCATATCATGGATATGTTGTCAGGTTTACAGTTCAGGTTATCTTTAGACTCTATCGAAATCCTTACAAGCTAGTTTATTAGACTACAGCTCTCTGAATAAATTAAATAGCAGCGTTGGGTACCTATCATTATCTTGATGGTGTATCAATTTATCTTAGGTACTAGTAAAGTTTAGTAAGTTTAGTAGTACTATTAAAGCGTAAGTTGTAAGTAAGTTTAATTTATACCCCATTTTTATAAATTTCATGGTTTATAACTAAACTTATCATACTGTCACTTACGTATTCCGTGATTATCTATTATTATGAGCTCGAGATATTATTTCCCGTGAGTCACAGTATTATTATAATTTCATCTCTTAGCATCATTATCATCAGCCTAGCTTTTTCCTATGTTAAAGTTGGTTTGAATACCAGTACTTTACATGGAGCGACTGCCTATCTGACCACTATAACCCAGTTAGTACTGGGTATTACGATACCCCTTGGTAATTTCAGGTTGTCAGACTTTCAACCACTGACTACATGTTACGACTTCAATGTTTAATACAATATTTAAATAAAGTTAGCTGATAATATGATAAGAACCGTAAATAGCATTTAAGTGAGAGTGAGGCAGTAAATGATAATTGTATTATAACTTATTCACTATGATTAATTTGAATATTTTTTACTGCGTTAATCGGCTTAAATATTTATGTTCTAGAATAAAAAAATATATTCAAAGAGTGTGTGATCATAATAATATATTTAACAAGATTGCTAACCCTACGACCCCGTAGAATCGTCCATAAGGAGATTGTTACCAGTTAATTAAATGAGTAGATGAATATATTTTTTAGTTAATTAGATAAACACCTGTGGGCATTTTGGTTTAGTTAAAAATTATACGAACTAAATGAACCGAACGATAATACATTACATACAATAATACATTTAATAATGAATTCAATTCTTGTTCATTGTTATCGAAATTATTATTGCAAAACGAATCCCCAAAGGTACTTATAAAACAAAATTAAACAGCTCTTCATTTCTCTTCGTCTCGTTAAAGAGTCATTGATTTGCTTCGATACGTCTTTTACTATATTGAATATTTCAATTTCAGTATAAATGTCTAAACAATTAATTGGAAACAAAGTTTCGAGACGAAACACGTTGATAGTATAATTAACTATATTGATTTTACTTCTTGAACACTTCTAAACATCACACCTGTCACCGGTTTGACCCTCAAACAATTTAACTAGATAACTTTGAAATATAATTTCTTACAACTAATTTTCCGATAGTAACTGTATTAAAACTTGTGGAAACTTTACCTTTGACTGTGTGATGTATCTTCAAGAGCTGTGAGATCACTTACTATCATGTTATAACTAAGTTTATAATCACATTTTATTTGTTTACTTTCGTATTAAATGTTCGTTCGGAGAGCGCGACGGGGCGTGCTGCTTGCTACGCCGATGCGACTCAACTGGCGCTTCTACGCTGTAGGCCCGTAGACTTCGCTACGAAAATGCTACGCCGTAGCACATAAAGTTTTCTTTTTTACTGTATCTACGAAACGACGTTTAGTTTGGCGTGTCACCTTACTTTGCAGTTTTATAACTTTATTTCGTAGTTTTTGTTAGTTAGCAATTTATGATAGTTTTCTACTTTTCTTTCGCTCAGAGGACCAATGTCATTGCCAATGTCAAATCGATATTAAACTCACGTTGAGCATAAATATATAGTTAGAAAAAATAATAACCCTAAAGCTCGTATCTCGATTCTGGGACTGGATTTTTTAATGAGAAATTATAAAATTGTATACGTTTAACGGTAATAATGATTACGTAAGTAGGTATAGGCCTTGTTATTGTAGTGGTAGCAAACACGGCAACTGACCATGGGGTCCTGGGTTGAATTCCCGGGTCGGACAAAAAGTGTGAATTGGTTTTTCCATTCGCAATTTCTGATTTATTGCCAAGAGTTTTTAGGTTGGCAGTATGATAAACCCGTGTTTCAGAAAGCACGTTAAGCTTTTAGTCTTACGTCTGAAATCTCTCCTGTCCTGTTAAATTGCCGTCCTAATGGACTATGAGAGTAAAGAAACAAAGAGTGCACCTTTATTTGCATACAGACGTGACCACTATAATATCACCTGCTTACTTAACTAATCTGCTGAGAATGACTGCCGTGGCCGTAATGCGGTCGGGATGATATTACATAATATTCACTTTTACGGAGTGCAACAAAAACTCTTCAATAAAATGTTGAAGTAATAAAACAAAATATTTCCAACCAAATAAAAATGCTAAGTTCCTGTTAAGAGAAAAACTGCAGTCGCAGCTTCCGAGAAAATCCGCTGACATACACATATTAAATCTTTAAATCTGCATTTAGCATATTAAATACTAGCTGACCCGCGCAACTTCGTCTGCGTCACATAAATATAGCTATAACCTTTCTCGTTATATCGACTATCCGACATAAATTAAGCTAAATCGTAACAAATAAAAAATCTTATCTTTCCTCTTTATTAAAATAGTTTATATGGTTTAGATTAGCTTAGATTATATTAAAGTGTGAATTACTATAGATATCTCTTACTGTTAAAAATATACTATAACACTCTGTACTTGTAAACGTAATGATACAGTAAATATTTTGAATTTGAATCCCCCGGGCCCTACCTACATTGCGACGCAACCCGCGTAATTATTTTTCCGCGCGGGTATTTTTACATTGCGATATCTTCTAAGATATTTGTTTAAACTGTATAGAGTAAAGAGCACAAATATTCTATATTAAATTTCCGTTCTAACAAACACATTTATTTAGATATAGATTAATACCATATGGGTTAAATAAGCTTCGCAAAAAATAATTCTTTTAAACCTAACATTTTAATAGTGAAAAATGGTTACAGTGAGTCAATCTTAAAAGATAGACATATGCTGTCGCGGACTTTTTTTAGAACTTTTAAAGAGGAATAATTACTTCATACATGATTTTCTCGTAACTTAAACCGTTTTCGCAGCGCACGCAACGGAAGCTCTCAGAAAAGAATTTTCTTTTCCCGTTTTTGCAACATTTCTCAATTATGCTCCGCTCCTATTGGTAGTAGCGTGATGTTATATAGCCTATAACCTTCCTCGATAAATGGACTATGCAACACAAAAAGAATTTTTCAAATCCAACCAGTAGTTCCAGAGTTTATCGCGTTCAAACAAACAAACAAACAAACAAACAAACAAACAAACAAACTCTTCAGCTTTATAATATTAGTATAGATAACTCGAGGCGAGTGAGCTCAAGTGTACTGAATTTACATGAATGGGTTAACGATAAAATGAGAAACGGATCTCAGCATGTAACTAGCAAAGCTTCACTGTGTTATGTTGTGCTTTAAAAGTAAAAGTTTGTGAGTTAAAAAGGCACGAGCGAGCAAGATGGACACTTTCGTGAAGCCTTGCTCATTCGTCTCTATAGAAATTTCCGCTTTAGAATGGACAACTACAGAACTTTCACAAGTTTTAATGCTTTGTGACTGTGTCGCAGGTTTTTCATAAAATTAGGTTTTTGATCAAAAACCTAAGGGATTTGATCAAACCACGGAGGAAGATAAAATAAACAACAGTTTTATCATTTCCCTAAACAAATCTAGTGAATTGAACAAATCCCAGTAGTACTCCGTGACGCGCGCTCGCTTCGCTCGCATATTATATAACACTAATGTCTTCTGTCCCCAAAGTGCCGGGCCTCCGCCGGCCTCCTTCGTCGGCCTACGGCCCGGTGCCCATGCCGCCCATAAAGAATTGTTTTATTTATTTCATGAGATGGCTAAATGACTGCCTCCAGCATCTATAGGAATTCCACACTGACTCGTAGTATTTAAACAATCAAACATTAATTATTTAGAGTTAAATAATTTCATAGAAGTTGCGTGAACTTAAGAAAAAGCAAAAATTAAATCACAAAATCTCTCTCTTTACATTGACATAAAATGGTGAAATACTTGTAATACAGCTGTTAGTTGCTATAGCAACTGCAAGCTAAGGATGGACCATATCGCTTTTCAGAATGTCAAATCGAAGCAGTAATTATATCGATTTTTGATAACAGTTATCAAAACAATTTATTTTTTCCGAAACTAAGAAGTGGTAATCAGAGTTCTTGGTGGGAATCTATGGCGTGCAATTCAGTGTCTTATTTATTTCCTTGTTATTGTGTTTTGAAAATGGGGTTGTGTTAAAGTGACAGTCGATTCTACCCAATTACACTTAATTAAATCAAAATCAAATAAAATAAGGGACAGCTTCGAATTATGGTTATTCGTTTAATCGTGCTACATATTTTGCGTCGAAAAATATGAACTGATGAATAGTGATCGGCAAAAAGTAGTTCTATTTGTTTCTTTTAATCAATTCGATTATTTTATTGATTCTGTTACACTTGTATCTTTTCATCTCTAAAAATAAGGATTTGGATTTTTTTATTGTTGATGGCATTAGGACCATATCAGGTTAAACAAGCTCGGTCATACTACGGAGAGCATATTAGAGCAAATGGTACTTATGATATCGAAGTGTGCCCGGATCTTGAAAGATTAATACATTTAGGGGGATCAAGACCTCAACTTTTAAGAGGCCGAATAAGATCAAGGCATATTAGTCAAAAAATATACTACGTGTATATTTTATATGAAAGCCAAACCACAATTAATAATCCTCTGGATGACATACTGTCATATTACTGCAGCTGTATTGTGGGGAACAGAACTCTGGGCTGTTGCTGTCATGTAATGACAGTGATCTGGTATCTGGGATGGGCTAGACATCAGAACACGCTATCCGCTCCGGCTTCATTTTTAGATAATGTTCTTTTAAGAATAACAGAATAGAATAAAATAATTCACATTTTTGTTGTTTTATTTTCAATATTTTTATGTTCAGCCCATTATTATTGTATCGATTTTGCTACACTTGAATTTCAATCCCATCACTAAAAAAATCAAACGTCATATGTCAGATGTCGTTTGAATGCTTTGCCGTTTGCATGTTCGTTGTGCATATTTATTTTGGATTTTCAATGACCCTCGCTCACCTACTTACGGACCTCTCGCTACTCGATACAGACAGAACACCACCATAGGAACATTGTCTGCGAAAACCGTCTTTATTTTACTTATTTGGATGAGTCCGTTAGGTTTTACAAGAGTAAACACGCGGGTGGGAGTAATTTTTGCGCGGATTGCAGAAAGGCCGTTGTATTACATTTTTAGGTGCAATTACCCCTTTGTGTATATTTACTAAAGTACCACGATGCGAAATCGGGGTGGCTCGTTTAGTCTATAATACAACTATATCAATTTCAATGCAGATACATCAAAATGCCTAAGTAAAAGTTCATAGCAATGACATTTGTTTGCAGTTTTATACGTATTGACGCAGGAGCTAAACGATTTTATTTTCACTATTTTCAACATATGATCTACTTCTGAAAGTGTTTTTTATATGAAATACTAATATTCAGCTATTCAGCGTTGCATTTTGCTAGGTGTCATGTTTATAGATGCTTGCTTCACTCGTCCTAACTGAATTTAGCCATCTCCTTTGTCATAAAACAAAGCAAACCCCGTGATTTTGACAAGAACTTTATCATAAACGCAAACCCGTGATTTTGACAAGAACTTTATCATAAACCCAAACTAGTTCAGGTTTTTGATCAAAAATCTGAACTAGTCTGGATTGTTACAGGTTTATGATGAAATTGAGTTTAAAATGTGTCATCTTCCGGTTTTTGATGAAAAACCTAGGTTTTTGATCAAAAACCTAATTTTATGAAAAACCTGCGACATCTGCACTGCAGTTTCGCTTTCTTTGTTTTTTTTTGTGTCTAATGCAATAAAATAAATAAAATATAAATATAATAGTAAAATAAATAAATGCGTTGAATTTGAATTTACATGATCACTTTAATCTGACACTTATTTATGAAAAGGTTGGCAAGAGCCAAACTTTTTATCATAGAGAGGGGTGTAGCATAATCGTAGCTATTCCCACTGCTGGGACACAGGCACACTTCATACCTCTCTATGAGAGGAAGTTTATCGTGTTTGCCTAGTGCGATTTTTAATATATCACTAAATTATTTTGCGGAGAACCATATTGTAGTTCGGAACTACAACATAGTTCCCTCAATATGATTTCGTTCTCCGTTTCGAGAGCGTTTCGAACAAAATATTTATTTTTATTAAAATAAAATATGAATACAAATTACAGGAAATTGATGTTGGTTTGAGAAATCGTAAAAATGGCAGATGAGTATTCCTCCCTCGAGAGTTATTAGGGTTAAATGGGTCGTTGTGGCTGTTCGTAGGGTTAGCAAATGAATGCTTCTTCTTTTAGTGTCTGATCTGGTTTTACAGTTCTTATACTGGATCTCTGACTTGACTTTGCGTAATATAACATAACATCACGTATGTAATTCCAAGATTTGTAATTTATAATCACCCATATTTTACCTATTATATTTAAGTCCCATTAAGTAGGGGGCGAGCCGTCGGGGCTGCGGGTTGTTCGAAAGAGATACCGCGGCTTCGGCACAAAGGGCTAAGAAAGAACATGGGTGGCCGTTTTTCCAGAGCGGGAAGAGTGATTTGATGATTTCCCACCCTACAAAAAGTATACTGGTTTCATCACAATGTCTTGATAAAATAAAAGTCGAAGTGATTTAATCTGTGTTAAAAGAGGGCATGCAACTCTCTATAAATATATATATAATTATATATAAATATATACTATCTCTAATCAATAACTAATACAATTTTAGATTAGATAGAAGATTGTGTTAGTAAATAAATGTAACATTTTTAGTTCACCTTTTTTATCAGACCCATATCTATTTGTATGCAGAAAAGGTTTTGATCTTACTGTTTTTATTTTTCGATTAAGCCCAAAGATTGCCAACTTGATTACTTTTTAAATACGCTCGCATTCGTCGAAACCTATATTCATTTCGTGATGCGAATCTGTATTGGATAAAAATAGGTTTTAGTTTCTTATGATATCGGATATTTTTGTAATTTTCGAATTAAGATAACTTTTTCTATATTGGGTACAATTCTACAAGGACTACCAATATTGTTTGGCGAATAACTTTAAAAAGAAAAAAATGAAAAGAGTGGTTTGAGATGATTTGGTCAAACTCAAACTCAAATATTTTATTTCAATTAAGCCTCTAAAGGCACTTTTGAATGTCAGAAGGACGGAAGAAGAACGAAAATCATCAGTCATTCCTAAAGCC
The DNA here is from genome assembly GCA_949316265.1 of Diarsia mendica. Lineage (NCBI taxonomy): Eukaryota > Metazoa > Arthropoda > Insecta > Lepidoptera > Noctuidae > Diarsia > Diarsia mendica. Next base: position 17,846,416 of record OX438896.1, on the reverse strand, counting down.
ACCACGCCGAACCACACGCCACCGAATGCCCGCAACAACGAACACTGCGAGCACGAAAGCACGCAGCGACGCAAACCGCAACAACGAATGCTCGACCATCGAATGCTCGTCATTAGGAGAGTGAAAGGTGGAGAGAGAGTGGAGATTGAAAGTCATGAGGATGAGTGAAAGGTGACTAACAGAAGGTATTTACAAGGCAGATGTGAGTGGACGCTCTAGAAAGATATACACTGACCTTATTGGAGAGCTTCTTCAGAAGGGACAAGTGCGTAACACTCACAACCGGTGTTCGTGTATGACTAGGTGTATGAGCGTGGTCGAAGCCTATGGGAAAAAGGCGTGAGTTTATGTCAGTCAATACCTACAGTCTTGCAAAACTTGTTGCATTTCAAGTGATGACTCACAGTACTATTTATATTACACTCTTACTCCATCGTTATTTTAATACAAAAGAAAAATACATACATTTCTCTACATGAAAAAGCATTTTAATCGGCATCTCCTTACCACATCAGTAACAACCCTAAAAGCAACATCACAGACAACTGAGCATCCGACATTTTTCTCCAATTCCACTGCTCAGCAAACCGAAGGCACGAGTTAAACGAAACGAATTGCTCGGAGCTCTTTTCGGTTATTTATTCGAGACAGATCACGTTTTAATTTATCGTCCAAATACGCATTTACAACCAACCACACACGTACTCTAATAAGCTTAAAATACTCATACAAAAAACACCTCAAGCCTAACACAAACACGGGTTATATTCGCTTGTATGTTTTGCCAATGAGTAAAGCATAAGTGTCGTGTTGTACAAACATTGGCTCTCAAGTAAATTACAATTACTTGAGACACGCATCTGTACTTGAGTTCCTCTCAGTGTTCTCTTAAATTAACTGGGACTGTGCTTGAGTCGTTTGCGTATGGAAATAAGTGGATCGGAATAGCTGTCAACGTCTCGATGATATAGTTGTGGTAAACAGCTGGGAATTATGAGGCTGAGGATTTATGTTTAGTTTAAAGATTAAAGAGATTTTGGTAATCAGTTCCTACGAGAAGCAACGTCATCATCTGCCTAGCCTTTTCCCAACTATATTGGGGTCGGCTTCCAGTCTAACTGGATGCAGCTGAATACCAGTATTTTACATGGAGCGACTGCCTATCTGACCTCCACAACCTAGTTAATACTAGGGGTTAGACTGGATGTTAGGATTTCAGGTCACTGACTACCTGTAACGACTGCCAAAGCGGCGACGGTAACGGCTGTATATGGCAGCCGGGACCAACAGCTTAACGTGTTTTCCGAGGCACGGAGGAAACTCGGTATGTCGGGCGGTCACCCATCCACAGACCGACCTAGGCAAGCACAGCTGTACCTAAAGATCGACCCGAGTGGCAGTTCTTATTAAGCCACGAGCTCCTCCTACGAGTAGCAACGTATCGTACAAATAATAAGTACTAGCTTTTGCCAGCGGCTTCGCCCGCGTGAAAATGTCGATTTTCCATACAAACTTTCATCCCCTATTTAAATCCCTTAGGGGTTGAATTTCGAAAAATCCTTCCTTATTCCTTGTCTACATTATAAAGGCAACCTCTGTGCAAAATTTCAGCTTTCTAGGTCCAAGGGTTTGGGCTGGGCGTTGATGAGTCAGTCAGTCAGGACTTCTCTTTTTATTTATTAGATTTCCCTGTACTCCGCTCGTGCTTTAATAATAACTTACACTCGGGTCGATTTTGAAGTTAAGCCGTGCTTCTCTTGGTCCACGGATGGGTGACAACCTAATACCTACTTACAAAGTTTCCTTCGTGCCTCGGAAAGCATGCCTTAGCCGTTGGTCATGGCTGCCTTATATATTTCTTTGGCAGTCGTTACAGGTGGGCGAAAAGTCTGACAACCAGTCTTAACTGGGTTGTGGAGGTCTGACATGCAGTTGTTTCATATAAAATAGGTACTAGTATTAAGCTGCACTCGGTTAGACTGGAACCCGTCTCCTTCATAGTCGGGAGTACGTTAGCAAATTAGGAATAATGTCTATTTTTTCTTCGTGAATGTTTCAGGCACGTCAGGAAAGTCTGGAAGCCGACCCCACCTCTGGATCTATAATTGGCACTCCAACGTCCACACAATAAACCCACGTCAAAACACAGAGCCAAAAATGACACAAATTCGATACAAAAACTGGCCAAGTGCAAGTCGGACTTGCAAATAAAGGGTTCCGTACCTACCATTGTAGTAGATATTGTCCATGTTCTTTTAGTACCATAGACTTCTTGTAGGTTGTCCTGTAATTTATAAGTGTTGAACTAATTTCTGTATTCTTTTTTAATTTTTGGCTCATTAGTTTTGGAGATAAAGTGGGGATGGTCGGACAGACAGACAGACAGACACACGATTGATTAAAAAAACAAAAACGGAACCCTTATAATAATAAGGAATAAGGGTTCCGTTTTTGCCCGTCGGGGCCGCGGATGCCCGTCGGGGCCGCGGATGCCCGTCGGGGCCGCGGATTTTTGTACTAGATTACGTGGTCTCGGCGCAAGGGCAAAGAAGGAACATGGGTTCGGTTTTTAGTCAGTAGAAGTCGGACACTCCCCTTCGCTCTGCCCAAGAGCGGGGGGGTCATTCGATGATTTTCAACCCACCAAAAAAAAAAAAAAGGGTTCCGTTTTTTCCTTTTACAATAGGGAACCTTAAAAAAATAGACACCTTCATAAAAACTGTCTATCCGGATAAAAGTTTCGCTCCAATACAGAGAGGGTCAGGTTTTAACCCCCCATTATAACTGTGACGTTAAAATAATGGTCTACGAACGTTCATTCCACTTGTCAGGTTCACCGTATTAAGTGCTTTGAACCTGACCTTTGGCATTAAAGTTGTAAATCCCCTGGAGTCGGAAATGCCGGATAACTTTTCGTATAGACCTCAGTTTCGTTAGTTTGTTAGCGAAAAATGTTTTAATGAGTGACATTCATTTAGACATGGTAATTAGCTACTGCTGACCTGAACAAACCATGAGTTACTACATATAATGCTTAGAAGTAAAGTTGGATATGAATGGGTTTTGTATTTTGGGTTAGGCAGAGTACCTAATAGAATACTCATATTTCACAAGTTATGTTTTCATTATCATTAGTCAAGGACTCAGGCCACTTCAGTTTAATCCCATGTCATTGTGTTGTCATTATAAACCACCGTGACTGCTACTGAGAAATTCTTGATAGATAGAAAACCCAGTGACATATTTCCCGAACTAGAGATCGAACCCAAGACCTTCTCAGCAGTCGTCGTAGACACACGTGGCAATCAAAGGGTTCCGGTAATTTATTTCAAAAATTACTTGTGCACAAAGACGCTGATTTATTAGCTAAATACATTAGGAATGTTTTTTTGGAATATTCCGCAGAAAACATAATTATTCCCTACTTATTAAGTCTGCCTATAATAAAAAGGTTTTTAAACAAATTCTTCCTTGTTTAACAATGTAGGTAATGAGATTAATGTCGCTTTCAACATCAAAGCTTCATTTTGATAGAACATTTTAATTCCAGGAATAAAATTATAATTTGCATGAATAATTTTAAGGCCCTCATGTAGGTATAGACGTAGGTACCTTGTTATGGATTACAAAGTCTGACACAATGCTTTCATAAATTGGGACGTAGACTTTACATTACCGAAACGGACTAAACTCAAAATTACAATCGAAATATTGAAAAGAGTAAAACGTTCCCTATGAACAGTTAAACTTGGTGCCTAGTTGTTTATTGGGTTCTTCTTATATAAGTCTTAATAAATTGTTCCTTTACTGGGCAAAGGTCTCCCTCACAACCTTCCACGCTAATCTCTCTCTTTATCTCTAATATCTGTTATCTCGTATAAAACCTCTAAGTCATAGGTACGCTAGCGTTTTGATGACCTCCCTCGGCGATGACGTTCCTCTTCTGACACCCATTGTGTGACATTAGGTCTTCATTCAAAGAAAATCATCATCTGATAAGCCTTTTCCCAACTATTTTGGAGTCGTATATTAATTCAAACTACCAGCTTATCGCACTCCACAGAGGCCTAAAGCTGCCCACAACACCATGACCTCGAATTTCGCTATTCTTCTAGTCTACCTCCATCAAGCTGTTGAATCACAACATGTTTGTAGATACGTAGTCTCCACTCCAGAACTCAAAATGCATGGCGTAATAATGGCTTAGGAGAAATCGATTCAGTCGCAATCGCAACGAAAAGCAACCGCTTCAAAATGTAAAATAATGGACCTATTAACAAAAAATCTTTTATCAAATCCTTTGAACCAGGTTCTGTCCAAAAACTGTAGATCAATACGAATCTTTTATTCATCGGCCAGAACCTGAAATAAGAGAAGTGTTCCGGCTCCTTAATGCACAAACGAATATAAATTCGGAAGATGTTTTCTATCAAGAATATTGTTCCAGTCACGATTTGAGGAAATCTCGATTCAAGTGGAGTTCGCTTTTGTACGTAGGAATCGAATAAACAGCCTTATGAAATATTTATAGTGTGCGGCGAACCTTCGGTCGGTTGTTGGAAAATTTTCATCGACGCCGTTAAGCCACGTATTCATTGGGAAGCAAAGTTGTGCAACATTATCTATTTTAGCAACATGTTTTGGAGTTGCGGAGAACATAAAGTTACAGCCATGTTTCGAATTCATGGGGATTTAAACTGTGTCGTTGGTTCAGTCATTACCACTGAGCGTGGGCTCGCACTCAAGACGGCTTCGCCCTCAGGCTAGACAAAGTGTTATTGGGTTTTCCAGTTGCGGTGCGGCGTGGATTTGTGCCCAGTCAATGACAGCTGGAACGGCTCCTATTATAATACAATGACGGTTGTCATGCGTTGTGGTGCATACAATGACGTCATAAAGAAAACGCCCAGGGCTTTCCGATAATACCTCTTTTATATTCCGCAAATCTTGATAGTATTCGAGTTATAACTTCTTGAAAATTTAATAGGAACCGCTTTAAAAATATCTATTATTACTTTCACGAATCGCGGGACATACATGAGAAAATATCGGGTACACCTGGTCGTAGGGAGTCAGTTTTGTTTTATGAACAATCAAGACCACCCAGTATAGCTCATATCAGGCTAACTCATTATAATATTAGCCAGGAATCACCCACAGCTGAGTGTAGGCCTCCCCTTTTTTACCCGACTGCAAAGAAAGTTTATTTCTCACTCGTCTTGGTTCTGTGTGTCTATTAACAGGTTTAATGTTGTAATATTATTGCCAATTTCAAACATTATTTCCAATGCAAACTCAGCTTTATTCGTGTTGTTGAAGTTTATATCTAGAGTTGTAAAGTTTACAAACATTGAAACTTCTCTCGGTTATCTGTTCGCTTTGTGTATGAAGAACATTTCTGAACAAGAATTAAAGACTCGTTTGCCAAATCGTTTGCGTCAAATGGGGTGATCACCCTTCAGTGTCTTTATAAGTAGCTAATATTTATTTATAAAGGCACACACACTAAAAATATACGAGCCCGACATTGTAACTTTGAATAAGATGGGATAAAAATTAAACCACTATTTAATCTGCCTAGCCTTCCCAACTACGTTGGGGTCAGCGTTCAGCCCAACTGGATGCAGCTGAAAACCACCTTTTTAGATGGAACAACTGCCTATCTGATCAAGTAATCTTCCGACACTATTACGATTATTCATACAAAAATCTTGGTCCATGGCCTAAGTTTGACTCACACCATGACAACCCAATTTGAATAGACAAGCACCCTAGTTTTGTTGTTCTAAAAACCATTTTCTCGACACAGCAGTCTTAAACCCTAAGTCAGTAAACACTGATGTCTTAGTTTAAATACAAGTTTTGCTTGTTTTACGGATTTCTGAAAAGAAAGAAAAATAGATTATTTTTACCATACCTTTCTGTCTAAAGATTGCTTTAATCAAAATTTAAATTGCCTGTTTACTTTTCTAACCGTTCGGGAAGAAGGGAATAAATCTCTAATAAATAATTAAAATAAAAACTCAAACATTAACTTAAAATAAAACTACCAAGTTTAAGATAAATTACCTAGTAAAAGTTTAGGCGTTTGCCAATTAGTGCTTGAAATAATTAAGGAGATTCAGAGCAATTAATAGTTTCACTTTTTAATTAATTAACATCACTTGTATTAAACCACAAACTAAATATTATAATAGTTTGTAGCAATTATAAAAGTTAAATTATTACAGTAGTACTTTCATTAATAAATTAAAGATATTCAGCTATATCCGGTTAGCGTGAAAACGTCTCGTCCCCAACATAGTTTATAAATAGCTAAGTAGTTAATAGTGCCATTAAGTTTAATAAAGTACTTAATTTAAACCTTATGAAAAGTGTAAGTGAAACACTAATTTAAATCAAATTTGTTTGTAGGAATGTATGTACCTACTGCATGTAGGGTAATTTCGAAACTTGTGATCCAATTTTAATATACTTTATTTATTTTATATGACTCGATACATTATACTTGGGTACTATAGGCCATACAATATTATTATATCATGCATTTTAACCGAGTTATTACAATTTTTTCGGACAAAGTCGCGGGCGAAGTGCTAGTTTATAACAGGAGGAACAATTATTAAATCGTAGCGCCTACATTAGTTAATCTTCTTTTACTTCCTAGGATTATCCTGGCTTACTGCCAAGAATGGTTTTTTGTTTTCTGGTTTTCTTTTACTTTCCAATTAACTCATTTTTAACAGCTTTATGGTAATTAAATTTTAAATTATTTCCTTACCAATTTTCCTCACAATTTTTATGTGGAAGATTTTATGATTGCGTTTCAGGAGTGAATTAAGCTAACTAGGCCTGATAGAAAACTAGAATACAGTGCTGTTTGGTAGATGAAATAGGTACCATAGACATAATTATAACATAAGATCAAGTTTTGTAATCCCCAAAAGGTAACGCAGAGGTGTACTTTCTTAAGTCCCTTGTAATGGGGGGCGGCCCTAATGCCACTTACGTAACACTTTTCCCGACCCAGAAATCAAATCTAGGACCTCATACTCAGCAATCGCGCTTGCGACCAAAAGCTCTACGAGGTAGTCATAATAGGTACACAATTAGCAATAAAAGAACTCACCTAATTAATACTACACGGATAGTAATTTCCTTCCCGAAATAATTGTTTTAGGTGTAATGTTAGTTTGGCCTAAAACAAATAATAGGCCTGAATAGGCCAGACCTTTTGGGCTTAAGTTCAATTCGCGGGCACATAATTTAAAAAAAAATGAAAATTGTGTTTACATTTCAATACAATCCTCTCTCCACAATCAACGCAGAAAACTCTTTTACGAACAAACACCTATCTAAATAAATGAAGTAGCTCAATACTTACATTTCAAAATTGAGTGTCGAAAAAGATAAGCCTTTGCTGCAGTACGATAAATAAATATTCTTTAATCTCCACTGCGCCAAGTCGGCATTCGGCTGTCGGCATTCGGCTTTTGGCTCCCGGCCTCGGTGAGACGATATCAATTAAAACGCTGAAGGCACACCCGTATAACTTCTTATCGTTCGCCGCCTGCCTTCTACAAACAAAAGAAATGGTGTCTATCTTTCTATACTCTGACACTGCTACTATTGTAACTCGAATCATTGTGCATGTACGAGTTAGGTTGATATCATCAGGTTCATGAGGACATGACACAGAAGTATCAGAATACTTCACTTTAGTTTGTTAATCGGTAAAAAAAATACCGAATCGTTTTAGTATCAGCATCTCTCTATTGAGAGTAGCTGTGGCCCAGTAGAGTAGCGTTGGCCTAGAAGAGCAGCGGTGGCCAAGTATTAAAGGATTGGTATCCCTTTACCATAGCGATGGCCCAGCAGAGCTGCGTTGGCCCGGATAGCAGCAGACCTTCACGATGTGACGACGTGACGTGTGGATGTGACATCTCTTTCCCACACTGGGCTCGCGTGTTAGTTTAAAGCCCATTCCCTCTCAAAGAGCGGAGGCCTGTGTCCCAGCAGTGGGAACATTATAGGCTAATGGCTCTTTTATTGTCGTGACAATATCCACAGGCTAGTATGGTCAAGGAATTTGCTAAATAATGTAAGATTTAGATAAGCAAAGGTTTTAATTTGAGTTTTGGAAGATTTTCAGGTTGTTCATTAAAACTCTTAATAATATCCCTCAGAATTCACGTAAACCTGAAATAAAAGTCACTTAAAATTTGGAACAATATTTCCGTCAGTACGAAATAGCAATGCGACGATTAAATCTCCAATATTGGACAATTGCACGAGAACTGTAGTAAGAAATAAAACGAATAGTGTAGTAATAGGCTAGCCGCTGTTTCACTCGTGTGGAACTTACTTCGAATTTCCGGCATGAAATATAACCTGCTTCTGAAGCTGGACAGGGAATTAGCTGGATTGAAAACTTGCTGAAACTGAAATGATTCTTTTAATGGATTTCTGACAGATATTTTTCTTGAAAATATGAACTTAGTTGTTTAGTTTGTATTGCTTAGGAATGTCAAACTCAGAATTAACACTGAAATGAAATGGTATGGTACTGGATGAAATGGTAGCAGGTCTCGGAAACAATCTGAGAATCCACACTAATAATTATAAAGAGGAAAACTTTGTTTGTTTTGTTGTTTTTTTTTTTATTTTGCTTAAAAACTACTGGATCGTTTTAAAAAATTCTTTCTCCATTCGAAAGCTACATTATCCACGAGTAGCATAGGCTACTTTTTATCCCTGTATTCACACGGGAACGGGAACTACGCGGGTAAACCCGCGCGACGTCCGCTAGTATTTTATAAACCTACTAAAAACTGGCTGTCGGACTTTCAGGCCACTGACTACATAAGACGACTGTCGAAGGACAAAATAATGACAGCAGGGGCCAAAAGCTCACCGTGCTCTCCGAGGCACGAATTAACCTCGTTGTTTAATGAGCAAGGCTTAACCTGAAGATCGCCCCGAGCGGCTGATTTTATCGTGAACCTATTTAGATAATGTCCAATGAAACGTCATCCTAGTTCCAAGAAACATCCTTGAATTCCACACTAAATCTCTACAACAAACAGCTATTATTTGCACAATAAATTAAAAGGAGACTTAAAATAGCTTGAATTAATTCCGGTCCGGGGATAAAATAGGATAATGGAGAGACTGAGCCAGTTGGAATTTTAATACCTAATTACAACACTTTCTTATATTTAAAAAGCAATTGCTTAAGATAATGGCATTTTTACAAGACATTTAAATTGCGGAGATGAAATAAATACTTTAGGGTTCCCGTTTGTAGCCTGAAAAAGTTATATAAATTTTTAAATCGAAAATACGTTTTTCGATTTCTGGGTCGGGCATATTGTTTGATTTTTTCATCAAAAATTTCTCAGTAGCAATAATTAAATCTGAATTTGAGCTCAGTTAATATTTATATCATTTATTTTCTCTTCACAAAGTTGATCTTAATATGAATGCACGTACAATAAAGATGGGTAAAGCTGTATTCCAACTTTGTAAGAGATGAGAGAGTTTATGGCAATGGACTGGCCCACTATATTACACGAGACTTTCATATAATTGGCGAAAATCAATGTACTTGTAGGTACACCTCTGTCCAAACCTTCGGTAATTACAGGTGTGATTTTATGATTTCATTTTATTACAGTAGAAATTAATTTTAATTGACACACCCTTGTCCTATCATGGACCTTATCCATTGCTTGCCATCAGGAGTGATCGAGATCAAGAGCAAAATCATTTGGCAATAAAAAAAAACACAGCTATACACAGATGAAATCCCACCGAAGACACTAATGCGAAACGACAGACTAACTGCGTTTTTCCGTCCATTAAAGACGTCATTCTAAGGTCAGAGTAGAGATTCTCTCCCAACAGACATTACCTACCTTTACTGTCTGTATTTTTTTATGAATACATATCAAGTCGAATTTGAAAAAAAAAGTATTTTTATAGAATTTTTTTAGACCGTATTATCTTATTTTTGAACCCTATGTTGAGGGTTAGTTCCGAAGTGTTTTAGTCAGAAATGTTTATTTTTACCAACAAATAATACCAAAATTATTAAAAAAAACTCAAATCTTGGAAAAATCTCAATAAACAAGAAAAAAATTCATATCTCCTAAACTATAAATCTTTTGTTATGGAATGTCTAATATGGGATCGGACAAAAAAAAAACTAATTAGTCCGTCAGATAGATTTCCAAAAATTATTGGACACGTATTATTTATTTTTTCACGTAAACTTAAAAATATGAAGACGATACAGTGCTTCGAAAACTTGTGTGACGTCATATGATAGTACATTTTGACGACACAAGTGACGTTTCAAGCCCCACTCCAAGATCTTTGACGCGTTTTATCTTCGTCATTTTTTATTGATTTGATAAAACAAAAAACACGTGTTCAATATTTTTCGATAATCTATCTTACGGACTAAACAGAATATAACCTCCTTTGCATTCGAATTCGTCATAGCGGGGACAGATTCAGTCACCCCATAGGTGAATCTATATCTATGGCCACAGTAGAGCTTGTTTACCAACAATTATTACTTACATCTACTGTCTGCTATAGGACCTGCACAATCATCAAACACGCATCGCTACACAGTGCACGCTTCTCTGATGTTATTGACGCCGTTAATCTCACGAGACCTTTTTCAGGTCGCTGATCCACGTGGCAAAATGCGATCTAGTGATTCTTTATTATTCAACGATGTCTCGGTTCAAGGTCTAAACATTATTATTAGGAAATAAAACCGCTTCTTATTTATTTTTTAGATATAATGTAACATTCTTTCTATAAACCCCGAAGGGTCGTAACATGATAAGGGGTCTTGAGAGGTATTTACCATATCCTACGAATAACAACATACAACTACATTCATCATTTCAGCCGAATAACGTCCACTGCTGGACATAAACCTCCTTCAAGTGTCACAACAATGACCGGTTCCGTGTGGCTCGCATACAGCGGATCCCTGGAACCTTTACCAGGTCATTGGTCCACCTAGTCAACCTGTGGGAGGGCTTCAAAGCAACGTCTTCCGGTTCTAGTTTGCCACTCTAGAACTTTGCAACCCTATCGGTAATCCGTTCTGAGAACAGTGTCTCCTGCCCACTAGGCATTTTTTTGGGCTATGTCGGTAACCTTTTTTTTTTTTCGGTGTTGGGAAATCATCAAATAACTCCTCCCGCTCTTGGCGGAAGGGAGTGTCAGACTTCTACTGACAAAAAACCACCCATGTTACTTCTTCGCACTTGTGCCGATGCCGCGTTATCTCTTTTGATAATCCGCAGCCCCGACGGGATGTCGGTAATCTTGGTCTTCTTACGAATGTCTTCATTTCTGATTCGATCACGCAAGGAAACTCCGAACATAGCCCTATCCATTGGCGTTTGGATAACTTTGAGCTTTCTGATGAGGCCCATTGTGATTGACCACGTTTCGGTCCCGTACCTATGTAATCACTGGTACACACTACAACTATCTACAGTGCATCAGACTAATGTTATAGGGACGCCTATTATCACGTTCAACCTCGGAATGGAATAGAATCCACGATTTTTTGAGTAGATTTAGACCAACGAAGCAGCCCTTATTTATGACTATCTATAAATCAATTAAAACAAGATATAAGGTAAATAATTCCTTAAGTACAAGACAGGCTAATTCCTACAACATACGTTTCCACAAAAAAAAAAAAAATTACAAAAAAACCATAAGTTTTCTTGAGTTTTATTTCCCCATTAAATTACTAATAAATGGCAACTACCAGTTGTGGTCTTTTGAATAAGTACCTAACATATTTTCATCCACAAAAGAGCTTTACAGCTTTGAATCCGTGAAAATACGGGTTGAATTTATTCTTCATATCCAAAGGAATAATGTTTGTCCGCGGATTTATAATGTAGGAGTTGGTTGAAAAGTTTTAGTTATTGTTGTACTGAGACGCAATGCTTTGAATAGTTAATTGGTTGGCGTAAGCCTCATCTGATACTGCCTGTATAATATTTCTGGGGTTTTGACCTTGCATGAACTGGGTTCATGTTGTTTCTGAATAATTTTAGTTTTTTTTTTCTACTGAAGTAAATCTTTTTAATAAACAAATTGTATGCAAATTTAGTCTGCTAGTACACCCGCATAAATTTCGTCAGTTATGTTTAAGTCCCATGTTAGAAGGGGCGAGCCTGTAGCCATCATCCATATAATTAAAAAGAGAAGTCCTGACTGACTGACTCATCAACGCCCAGCCCAAACCCTTGGACCTAGAAAGCTGAAATTTTGCACAGAGGTTCCCTTTATAATGTAGACAAGGAGTAAGTAGGAATTTTTCGAAAATTCAACCCCTAAGGGAGTTAAATAGGGGATGAAAGTTTGTATGGAAAATTGACATTTTCACGCGGGCGAAGCCGCTGGCAAAAGCTAGTCCAGGCATAAAACCAACTCCGTGGTTGAGTCGCACTTGTGACCACTAGACTAACGAGGAAGTCCTGTCTTAATTTATTCAAATCTACATAAATAAATTAGATACTAGGAAAAACCTTGTTTTTTTTACATTTTATAAACTAAAGTTATTGTAAGCTACAAATAATTTAATTTCCTCTAAAAGCCTTCATTTAAAACGAAGTAACTCGGTTAAATCAAAATATCGTAAACGGGCGTCGTCTGGCGGTGTTTTAAAACTAAAACAGCGGAACTTCGGAGTAAATAAAAGTTAAACTGTGCTTAAACCTACAAGGTTGCTCTATCTAATTACCGGAGCTCTAAAATTCCGAATCTGGGTTTTTGGTTGGAGAGGAAGAAAATAAATATACACTAAAACTGTGGTTTAGTTTAGAGCAGTTTAATTTGGGTATTTTATGTAATAGACGGGATCTGTTTACTTTACGAGTATTCTTAGAATAATTTAGTACGAAAGAAAGACAGAAACAAAACTGGTCGCAAGTATATATGACGTGCTTATAAAGTTCATTATTATCACCGGTTTGATCAACAACGATCGTAAATTATTATGAATTGTACAACTTCAATTAACTCGGCAAAACGATGTCCCACTTGCTGGAGAGTCAGAAGTGTAACAACACCTGCACTTTAGAGGACCTAAAAGTAGCCACAGACACTGCAATTTACCTGGCCACGTATTATTGCAGTTAATGGAGTCGTGTCGCAGTGTGAACTTAACGGCGTTCGTGGTGCGATTACCTAATAAGGTATCTGCTACTGTTTGAGTGTCAAGCTCCAGTTGTGATGCTGGTGGTCTCGACTAAATTAACTTCTCTATCGGCATGAAGACTATAATTTTGACTGGGTTACAAATTAGAAATGGCCGATGTATACGCACGGTAAGTGGTGAGTGTCCCTCGGTATGGCCAAGGGCCTAGCGTTAGGTGGGGCACTGCGATGATGTAAGATCGTGTGATACGATACCACTGGCCGGCACGATGTGATGATCAGGAACAGCTCCTTTTGATAGAGGAAGACTTTTGGCCACAGGACGTGGTGTTCCATTGCTTCCGCAGACAAGTTTTACTGGTCAGCCAGCACAAGTGAAGTGCCAATAGCATAGTTTTAAGTTTTATTAACACAAGTTTTATATCTATTGGCCATTCCCACCTGAAATAAATGATGTTATGTTATAATATTGGGCCCGTGTTTAAACCGACACGAAAGAACAAAAAGAATTATCTCTTTTTTTTTTTGTAGGGTGGGAAATTACCAAATTGCTCCTCCTGCTCTGGGCCGAGCGAAAGTGAGTGTCAGACATCTACCAGCTAAAATCCACCCATGTTCCTTCTTAGCCCTTTGTGTCCGAGGCCGCGGTGTCTCTTCTGAACAACTCGAAGCAAGAATTGTCTCTTGACATTCACAACTGAAGTTACACATTGGTTAGATAGTTTGTATCAGCTCTCGAAACCGAGTTTCAAACATTCTCTCTTCACATCCTTCTAGTTATCTCTCAGTGTCGTAGATTAGACTTTACGGTCCACTTAAAAGACAGATGTGGCTTCCAGTTAGATGCTATTAGGTGGTTCCGTATCCCATTTGAGGATCCTTACTGTTACATTTCGTACAACTATGTAAGAAGATAAAGGAAATTAAAGATAAGACTGGTGGTCATTAATAATATTTATGCTTTTGCGGAATGTAGATACCTAATGGAGAGAACTGAAATGGATTATGGTAGTGTGTATACGTATTGAGGTACAGCAATAAAATAAAATAGTTCTAAGGACATTTTTGGGGTCGATACAGCATATCTTCTTCTTCCGTCTTCTCTATTACTCGTCATCTTATCAGACACCTCCTTTTTACCCGACTGCGGCGAAGCCCAAAAGGAGGGTTATGTGTTTGACGTGTATGTATGTCCGTTTCTTTGTTCCCTCATAACTCCTAAACGGATTAAGGGATTTGAATGAAATATACGTCGTTAGATTCGTCTTGATGGCGCGAGTGTTATAGGCTACATTAAAATTAAAAAACAAAGAAAAATTGCGGATTTTGGGGGCCAAATCAAGGAGTTCAAAAAAAAAATTCAAATACCATCGAGTAGGGTATCAAATTAAAGGATTTTAAAAGGAGATTACAAAAATATATAACACTTATATGTTCAAAAGAAATTTAAAGTGACAAATCCTGTTAACAAGCACAAAAGTTAAATCGACATCTGTGAAGACTTTTACGAGACCAACGAAAGAACAAACACAAAAGAACTAAAAAGTTGGTAATAAAAAAAGTAGTTAAAAAACTAAAAAACCCGACTGAAAAAACTGAAAAGCAAAAAACAAGCACATTTTAAATTAAACAAAACTTGGAACCAACTTCGAACCAACCATTTGAATATTAAATTATGAAATGAAAAAAATAGAACCCCGCCTGCTTCCAAGTTTTGTTTAATTTAAAATGTGCTTGTTTTTTGCTTTTCAGTTTTTTCAGTCGGGTTTTTTAGTTTTTTAACTACTTTTTTTTTACATTTGACCACTAACCGAAAAAAAGTTTGAACAACATTAAAAGCATTCCATTTTCAGAGTAGGTACACTAACGGTCGACCACTTTTCAACCTTATTGCTTAAGGTGTAAGGTTCCATCATAAGATTAAAACTGTTGGATTTGCTCGCCTGCATCTAAAGGTTGGTCACGTTTCTCTTGTGTTAACAATGACATAATTTAAATAGTACTTCCTGGGTCACTCACAAATATCTGTTCTCACCTTTTTCAGTGTGCACACCAATTGCAACTCAGGCTACTTAAAATATCGTTTGGTAATCAGTAGGTAAGCAGTAGGAAATTCCACCTAACCTAACTATAAAATTATCCAAAAACAACACCACCACCAACCATGGAAACTTCACTTGTAAAAACATATTTAAAAGAAACCGTTTCTTGAAGTTTTCCCATTCTTCATTACGTTTCGGGAGTTGTTTTGTTTAATATAATAATTACACTTTTTATTCTTCTCCACAGTAAAATCGCCAGGTAAAGTCTTAATTCCGTCAGTTTCCTATTGTTACAACTTCTCTTTGTTTTTTGTTTACTTAAAAAAGCAAATGGAAGTTTTTTTAATGCGAGAAGCTTTT
This sequence comes from Diarsia mendica, assembly GCA_949316265.1. Taxonomy (NCBI): domain Eukaryota; kingdom Metazoa; phylum Arthropoda; class Insecta; order Lepidoptera; family Noctuidae; genus Diarsia; species Diarsia mendica. The sequence goes on along the minus strand of OX438896.1, from coordinate 17,830,808 downwards.
AAATGGGTAGGTATATTATCTTGGAGGTCATCTTCACGCTCTAGTTATTACTGGGTGAGCTGAACTAGAGATATCAGTGAGGTCAGTAAATAATATTATTATTTGATTGGTCAGCGTAGTGGAAAGAGAGGTCGATCAACCTTTATTTCGAGATTTGCAGTGGAAGAAAAATTGTTCAATTTTTGTTGAACAATTTTTCTTCTGACAGTAGCAAGTCAGCTTAACGCCCAGGGTGCACCGGATGGAATGATTAGAACCTGTACTCATAGCCAATTTCTTAATACCACCTTTTCTTACATACGGCTGATACCATGCATATAATGCGGTGCGAGCGTTTTGTCTTAAACTGGGCACATGGGCCAGGCTCCAGGTCTTTATAGAGACACTGATGAGAAACTTTAAAAATCAACCTGAGAAATCTAACAGTGGTTACTAAAACTGATTCGATTTCATCATCGCGCGTTCGTATTTCTGATGATAACCGAAGTGCATCCTCGAGATTTACTCTACCCATTATAACAGAAATAATAATTGCTAGCTTGACAAAGTCCGTCTCGATATAATAATTTCCTGTCTGCGGAATTATAAATGGGGACTGCAAATTCGTTAAAACATTTTATTTACAAAGCAAATGGCATAAAATCTGTAATTTTGTTACATTTTCAATTAACAATCGAGAATTTATAAATTATTCATTGGCTTTCAATGTTGGGTTTTGTTATTAGGATGTTTTAATTGATTGAAGTCACGGGGTTCCATTGATTCTAAAAAAATGTTTTTATCTACATACGTACAGTCTCAGTAAAATACTGGTATTCCACGGCATCCGATTAGACTGGAAAACCGACTCTAACACAGTTGGGAAAAGACACAGCAGAAGATGATGACATAAAGTCACACCTTTTCCCATGCATGGGGGTAGGCAAAAGTCACAGAACGACACCATTTTGTATCTAATTTACATTTATTACAAACACCAACTCCGCAAATTGATAAAAATCTAAAAGTAATCGTCACCGTGCCGATGATTGATTCGAAAAAGATTATGTCATCTCAATATAAGCAGGCTTTCTTTTTTCTTTTAATACACTTTTCTTTTTCACAAAAAGTTACATCATCATTCTTTATTCTCATAAAAATCAGTTTCACCCTTACACGCTCGATACAACATTTTGTCGGGAAGCTTACTTGTTTTATTTTTATTACAACGGCTGAGGCACGATAACATAATTTAAGACCTTTATCGAAAGGTGGATCGCTTCGGCAAAGAAAATTCTCTTTTGAAAATATCTTTATAATACTGTATCTCGTTCCCCAGAGCTCGATCCTAAAAGAAAATGAACCAAAGATAAAGGACTCACGCTCATTGATTTAAGGACACTTCTAGAAAAATTGAGTTGAACATTTCCAAAATACAAATTGATTGAAGGATTTTTCGAAGATTTTCTCGCCTCTGCCTCTGTTATTTGAGTGTAATATTGTACTATATTGAAAGGAAAATTTATTTGATAGGATATCAAGTGACAATTTATTTAATGCCTACTGGAGATAAGATGAGATTGTTTTATCTAAAACTGAATGTTGTTAGGAGAAAAAATGGTATTAGGAAATCATAAAACCTCGTTTACCACCAATATAATAATTTAATATCACGAAGCCAAAGTAATCACAGATGCTTGTAGGTAGTAGTTTAATAAAGTTAAAGAAAAATACATAGAAAAATCTTACTTATCGTGGAATATCAGCAGATAGATCAGCGATGATATAAGCGACGGCTGTCCAGAATGCAGCCCCTAGATCAAGGTTCTCTGTAGTTTCAACATTCATAGTATCTCCTTCAGTGTGATGGAACCAGAAATACTTCGAATTGTCATTGTGAAGACTTGCTCCAGGTATACCATTACCAGTGAAGATACCAATGTCAGAACCTGGACTATCACTTTCCACAAGAGTCGATGCATTAATTGATTGGAACAGCTTCAAAACTTCCGCAACAATACAACGCGCTTTGTAATTGCCACCTACTTCTAATCCCAGAGGAGCGAATGTTCCTTCATCAGACTCCATTATAAAGTTAATATTGTGACTCTCGTTTAAATGCGCCTTCTGATATGCGTATGCACCAATCAAACCAAGTTCTTCAGCTGTCCATAATATGGCTCTGATCGTTCGCTTCGGGACCAAGTTCAGTCGCTTTAGAATCACTGGGGCTGCCCAGCTAATGAAAAGACCACCTCCATCATCCATTGCTCCTTGGCCAACATCCCAGCTGTCGATATGTCCCGACACTATGACGAGCTTTTCCGGGTCTTTTGATCCCTTCAAATCAATGAGTGTGTTCCTTGACACCTTTGTCTCTAGAGTTGAATACATTAGAATGTGTAGTTTGACTGTCTCACCTCGGTTAGTTATTCTGGTGATCAAATCAGCATCTTCCAAAGTGATGGCTGCCGTTGGGATTGGCTCCACACCATCTTCGTAGTTTTGGGAACCTGTGTGTGGGGCATCAATTGAAAAGGGAGTAATAGACCTTACCAAAGATGCAATGGCTCCTTTTGCTGATGCTTTACTCGCTCCTTGCGACCTATATACTACTGTTTCACCGTAGGTCGTAAAGATTGGCACATAAAGAACAATTTTGCCTTTGATTTGATCAGATGGTGTATTATCCAATTGCGTAAAATTAGATATGACTACTACTTCAGCTGTTAGTCCATCTATAGGTGTGCTGACACTACGGCCGAGTCCCAAGACCGATATCTTCTTTTTTCTTGGTTCAAGCATAGTAATTGCTTCTGCACCTCGTTCCCAGCGTGGAACCTGAAATATAATAAAATGGGATAATTCTACCTGACATACCTAGCAAGAAGACTCTGAATGCGTAAAAGTCTTACACTGTGTGTTTAAAAAAGAAGAAATTAATTATTATTTTGCTCATTTGGGTCATGAATAACATGACATATCATATCACACCTGCAAACTCTGAACGGTTAAGCAATAGAATCCCAATAAAACACCCTCTTTTTGTCAGTTATTTCTAAGCTCCATGTAATTATTGTGTGAGAGTATAATATGGCCACAAATCCACTCTCCTCATTGATGAAATTCAAGATAAAAAAAAACACAAATACTTTGCCCGACCTGGGACTCAAACTCACGTCCAGCAGTCTGGTTTGTGAAACTATAGCATTTACTAAACATAATTATGCATAACTAACCTGGACCTCTTCAGTAACAACATCCTCTAAACCTTCTTTGTGAGATAGATCGATCATGTAATCAATAGCATTTTCAAGAGTTATAGTTCCCGATGGCCGTGCTCCAAACTTGTCCACAAATTTTGCCAATCTGTAATTAATAAACAAATAAGTTTAAACCTTATCACAACCACATCACAGTACATGTTCCCGTGCTTGGTAAGCGTGAACACTTACTCATCATAAGTTTTGCCTTTAAAATCGCCATCCAGAACATATTTCAGTATCTCATCCCTAACATTTTCGTAACCCCATATTTCGTCTATCAATTCGTCCCCTAACGTTTCTCGGCATGTATTTGAATCTCTGTCCTGAACCTTAGCTTCATTCGCAACGATAATAAAAAGGGTTACGAATACAATACGATAGAAATTCATTTTTCTTCCAATGTCTCTGAGACACTGTGATGTCTCGATAAAACGAGAGCTCTTTTGTAGTATATCTATCTTAGTATCTTATCGCGATTGATGGCCGAATGTCTAAAACGTCTATACGATTACTTATGTCTGCGTTTGATAGACATTTAGCATTCGAGGGACTTGAGAGTATTTTATGTGGATTTCGTTGATAATTATCTTATCAAAATGTGTGTAACTCAATTGTACGCATACCACTTGATGGTATCATTTTGGATTAAAGTACCTACTAGTTACTACCACAAACACACACTACCTACAGATTACCTAAATGCTACAATACTATTGATACACTACTACAGATTACCTGAGTGCTTAGATTCTCTAGAGGGTAAATGCGACTTGTTAGTAATATTATGTTCACTAAATTCTCTTACTGGGGTAGACTTGCATAGGATCAAGCCGGCTTTTGACTAGTAATATAATAATGTATTACATCCCGCGATTTCTGTTGACACTGTAAAATATAAAGGGTGTAAACGTACCTTTAACGCAAACGAAGGGCACTTGTTCTCCCCACCACTGCGATATTTTGTTTGTTCTAGATCGTACCTGATAACTCCCTAGTTACGGAGATATTGGGGATCAAAGTTCCAAATTTTTCACAGCTGTTTTTGTAAATACTAGTTTTTCGGGTTATAATTTTACTTAAATTACCTCCATGACCCGTTTACTATTCAAAACATCCACTAGCACAATGTTTTGAGAGTGCCACATTGAGTTTTACCGTAAAATGTGATTTTTGACCCCAAAAAAAAAAGTCATTTCCCAGCAAAAATTTTTGCGTAGGGGTACTTAGTTTGATGTACAGAATGCTTGGTTGACGGCTGTGTGATGGGTAGATTTACACCCTGTATATTATTGCACAGTGTGTGAACGGTCACGTAACTCACGTAGGTACAAAATGTATGACGAGCGATAAAATATTATATCTCAAGATGTAATATATATCCCATAGTTAAAAGCCGGCTTCAGGCTGACTAGCTGTTTTTTTCTTAAAATTATCAATGAAAAATTTTTATGGTGGTTCAGAAAGATTTACTAAACACGAGGTTCTAAACCGTTACCACGCCGGTCCGTATATCATCAACCCTCAAATGTCCCTTCTGCCCTTTTTTTTTTTTTTTTTTTTTGGTGGGTGGAAAATCATCGAATAACCCCCCCCGCTCTTGGGCAGAGCGAAGGGGAGTGTCAGACTTCTACTGACTAAAAACCAACCCATGTTCCTTCTTCCTCGCCCTTGTGTCGGAGCCGCGGTAACTTTTCGATATCCGCAGCCCCGACGGGCGTCGGCCCTTGCGGGCCCCTCCTTGCTGACATCTCTTTGAGGCGCGCGTGGAACACGTACGCGCCGCCGACACGGTCTGTTGCCGTCATGACGACGGCCGGACGGCGAGCTAGCCCGTTACTCACCGTCCACAGGCCCGCGTCTACGGTGGCCGGAGGTCATCGCGTGACCCCCGACGCCCGGAGCGCCTTCCGCGGCGGCTGGGACGTTGAGAGGTTCTCTCCCTCTCTCGTTCCGCCACCTCCTTCGCTAGCATCACTGCTTCGCAGAAGGAGGCGACGGCGTCCCATTCCTCCTCGCCCCGGACCATGGCTTGCACCAGGGCCGGGCGCGAGAGGTCGCCGCCGCCGATCGCCGCTACGAGAGCACGGCGGGGCTCTGCCCAAGCAGGGCACGCCTCCACAGTGTGCTCCACCGTGTCCTCCGGTCGATCCTCGCAGTGGAAGCATCCGGGCGTTTCCTCCCGCCTGATTCGGTACAGGTACCTCCCGAAGCACCCGTGTCCGGTGAGGACCTGCGTCAGACGGTAGGTGAGGGCGCCGTGGCGCCTCTCCAGCCACTCCTCAAAGAGGGGACTTACCGCCACTATCGTGGCGTGCCCTGCGCTGGGTTGCGACAGTCGCTGTCTCCATGCCGCCATGAGATCGCACCGGAGGTCTGTCCGCCGCGCAGCAATGTGCCGCGGCAGCAGAGTGACCCCCCGGTGTAGCGCCTCCGCGCGCCACTCATGTAGGCGCGCGAGGACTATCGCCTCCAGATCCCACGGCGGCAATCCGGCAAGGAGAATCGCCGCCTCGCGGGAGATCGTGCGGTACCCGCGGACAAGCCTTACGGCCATGACCTTTTGGGGCGCGTTCAGGTAGTGGACGGCCCGCTTCCTCACGGCACGCGCCCACACCGGGGCCCCGTAAAGGGCCATGGACCGCACGATCCCCGCAGTCCCTTCTGCCCTGCAGTTGACATCATTCTTTTAAACAGTGATTTTGAGAGATAGCTTTGCTAATTCAGCTGTTCTATGTACATTACTAGTAATTTTATAGTTTAATTTAACTGTAGTTACAAGTCTGCAAGAGAAACTCAATAAAAAAGTTAATGTGTCATACGGGTTATTATTATTCAAGATTTCCTGATCATTAAATACCATTAACAATAACCTTGAAAATAAATTACTAGACTATTAGGCTAACGCTAGATAAGACTTATTTAGAAAATAACTACTTCAAGAAATGTTAGACCAAATGTATGAGGAGACTGAATAAAAACTGCTGTAGTAAAATGAACTTCCAATATAGTTATTATTATTAGTTGAATGTCAAAGTGTCATAGAAATTAAGATTGCCATTCACTTACAACCTGACTTTTATCCAATTTTGTTAGACATCATCTATCATGCATCTTCCTGCCCTAGTTTCATAATACAGCTAAATGATAATACAAACGGATGGATGGGTCAATACGTTTTTTTCTTGTATGACCTTTTGACACCATCGTTATGGATAAACCTTCAGTTTTATTTTATTCCACGCTCTATTCCTTTTACAGGTTGCAATAATTTTACGAGCAAGCAATATAAGATTGCAGCAGATGTCTTAGTGAAATCCTTCAAAGATCCAATTTATATTTAGCAGCGCAACCAATATAATTGACAACAATACTCACTCTTCATAGGTCTTCCCTTTGTACGCACCCGATATCGTGTAGTTTATTATTTGATTTACTACGTCTTGATAAGACGCAATTTCCTTTACCAAACTCGGATCAAGAACACAATCATTGGAATTAAATATTATTTTCTTTTTCTGACACTTTGATTCGAAAGCTAAGAGCAATATTAAGAAAGCAAATGATTTTATAAACATTGCACTGTGTACGTCTGCTCTTGGCAACTGTCCATAAACAAATAGTAAATTGGAATATAAGTGGAGAACAATTGTGTGAGGGACTAAATAAGGCGGTCAAGTGCGACCAAGACAGACGGGCCTAGCTAAAAAACCGGTCAAGTGCGAGTCGGACTAGAGCACCGAGGGTTCCGTACAAACAAAGTTTAAAATTATTAAAAATATCTTTATTATATGATGTAACCAAAAATTGATGCTTTTCAAAATTTTTCTGAGCTATAAGACGTTTATTTGTTTCAAATTTCAAGATTCTGAGTTCACGAGAAGTACCCTGTAGGTTTTGATTCCCTTGCGAGTGTCGAAAATTTGCGGTATAAACGGCTGTATCTTTTGATTGTGTTGGCTAAGCAGGTTGTTTTTTCACAGCTTTAAGGGACAGTAGATTTGGGTATTTGATATAATTTCAGCTTGAGAAAAAGGGAGGAGAAAAAGGGAGGTCTGAGAAAAAGGGTCTTGACAGACAGACAGACGGACGGACAGACAACAAAGTGATCATGTAAGGGTTCCGTTTTTTCCTAACGAGGTACGGAACCCTAAAAACGAATGGAGAAAACTTAACAGTTAGCAGAAGCGAGCAGCAGCGAGCGGTTCGTGCAATTTATCAGCTGGGTGCCCGAGTTTCCCTTAGAGATTTTTTTAAGGAGATTGGTATTCTCACGGTTGCTTCTCAGTACATCTTTGCCAACATTTTATATATTAGACAAAATATCCATCTGTACACTAAAAACAGTGATATCCACAACTTTAACACTAGAAATAAGCATAAACTACGTGCTCCTTTTCACCGGCTTCACAAAGTTCACAATTCATTCGTAGGGCTCGGGATTACATTTTATAATAAACTGCCATCTTCTTTTCTAGACTTGCCATTTAATGAGTTTAAAGCCAAAGTTAAATCTAATCTTTGTTTAAAAGCTTACTATTCTATTAACGACTACTTAGATGATAAGAATAGTTGGTCGCTGAGTTGAACACAAGACAATGTTTGTTATAATATTTGTGTTCTTTCTCCAAAATTAGTTTACTGTTATGTTATGTATTTATTATTTTATTTTTACATTGTTTACACTTACTTTGTAATTTGTATATACTTTTGTTTATTACTGATTGTGTCTGTAGTAAATCTTAAATTTAACTGACACCTTGCTATTGTATCGAGTCTGGTTCTTCTAACCAACCAAACAGACAGATGTGTGCTGGGGAGTTTGTTCCGCCACTTCTTCTTTCCAGCTAAACACTAGGAAGTGCCGATGGGTGGGCGTTTTTGGGGGACTGTCTTATAAAAAATGTAAATACAGTGAAACCTGGTTAAATGTGTCTCAGATATTCAATTTGTTTCATGGGACCCCAGTATGAGTTCCAGTTATAGAGATTTCTCACTTATCCATGTCCCAGTTAGCCAAATTTCACTGTAGTAAAGTAAAGTAAAGTAAATTTTGACCTTCGAAAAGTGCTGATTATCAGCCTAGTTTGAATAAATGAATTTTGATTTTGATTTTGATTTTGATTTTAACGACCGATTTTAAGGTATTTTAGAACTTTTTCAATGAAGACGACAAAAAAAAAAAAACAAAAAGAAACTAGTTTTCAATTACAAAATTATTCGAAATTACGTTACGTTTAGATCTCCCACTAGGTGGACCGATGAGCTGGTGAAGGGGATTATTCCCAATAGTCCCCTCTAGCCCTGTCCTCCGGGGTGACAGCTGGGAATTGTCTTCCCCCCAGTTGCGGGGATCCACTGAATGTGAGACGCATGGGACCGGTCAATGTGGCGACACTTGGGAAAGGCCTTTGTCCAGCAGTGGACGTCTTTTGGCTGAAATGATGATGACGTTACGTTTATATTGCTCATTCGCCAATAGCTTATGGTCGTAGAAATGTTAATGTGGATTGTTAGTAGGTAATGTAGTGTGTATGATTGCCAATGTTTTCTTATTAGTAATTATTACTAGAACGATGAATCAATCAGTCTTAACGTTAGATGATAACAGTAAAAAGGGTTGGCATTGTTTACTTACTTGAGCTCATTATTTTACAATCATGGCAGGTATGATCGGCTCGATCAAGCTGGAAATGCGTTAAACGTTAATTTTCTTTGGGATCTAATAACTCAGAAAAATGAACAGATGTAATTCTAGATGATGATCAGGTACCCAATTCACTTTCTTTAAGAAGTAACTCAGAAGGTACACAAGACTTCGTCAACTAACTGTAATCGTGATACACCTAATACTAAACCATAGTGACTTAATGATAGAACTTAAAACAATGTCGCTGCATCGTCAGAATAGGCTTTCATTATATGCCTAACCTTTTCCTCAAATATGTTAGGATTGACTTCCAGTCTAACAAAATGTAGGACTGACTACCTGATCTCCACAAACATTGGGAAACACGAAACACTTTTGTAAGACTGGTTGCCAGACGTCCCTTGGTGCCTATTGGCCTAGTTTTTTTCTGTCTCCTGCTGAGCTGCTCACCTGACTGTAGAGTTTATTTTTTTTTACTACGCTTCGTGTCTTCTTTTCTTATTAATTTCGTTGCGGGATCCAGGAATTGTTTCTCTTGGACTTCTTCGAGCTTCATTGTGTCTTTTCTGGTGGTCACTACTGCTGGTTCTGGCTGTCAGGAATTGCAGAGGTTTGGGAATAGTGTGGAGGGTTAATGGTTGTCAGACTTTCAGGCTTTAGATAACCCATTACATGCGCAGCTCCCAAAGATAGCAGACGTCCAAAATATCAACAGAGACACACATATAACATTCAATTTAATTAAATGGGTTAATAAGGTTTCTAATATCATTCACTGAATCGAGTCATTGTCTCTCATACAATGAAGGCGCACAAAACACCGGCGGGACTGATCCATTCATGATAATAGACGCCTTATTTAACGAACAATAGTTCTATTAAGACTGAGATAGTTAGGACTTGAACCAGACTGTTTATTTGATCGTTTTCATGGAATATAATTAATTTTGTCTTGGAAGGGTAAAATGCGTTCTTCTATGTCTGTATTCTTTAGTAAAAGGATGGCTTGGAAATGACATACGTTGTCATGGTAAGGGTAATAACAAAGAGGTGGCGACGTTCCAGCCGCTGTAGACGGGAGACGTAGGGGCCCGAAGGGACCCCAAGGGCCGACGCTCGTCGGTGCTGCGGGTTGTTCGAAAGAGATATCGCGGCCTCGGCACCCAGGGCTTAGAAGAAACATGGGTGGTTTTTTTTGTCAGTAGAAGTCTGACACTCCCTACCGCTCTGCCCAGAGCGGGAGGAGTCATTTGATGATTTCCCACCAGCCAAAAAAAAAGTATCGTAGCAAGTGGTGTTCTGTGGTTTCTGCCTACCTTCATGGGGAAAAGGCGTAAGTTTATGAACATAATGTACATAGGTATATAAAATCTGTCAAAAGCTACCAAAAAAGAGCACTTTAAATATGTCAGACATCACAATACCTAGTACTTTTTAGCGTCATTCAGCGCATGGATTATTATGAATAGTGCACATCCGTTACTGACCAATCAAAATCTATTCCATTCGAGCTTATTGTACTGCGACCGAACTATAGCGAAGTAAGAACTCACGCAATTCTCGCTTTTGTGAATAGCGAATCACATGTAGAATTGTGGTAGAATAATGTAGGTACTCTTATTTAGTCATTGTGGGGAAATGATAGGCTTCGAAATGGACACTATTGAAACGGCATCGACGGAATGTATAATTTGCGACTAATTTTGTGGTATTTGTGGAAATTTTACAAATATTAATTTATCAATCATCACGTAAACCGAACTTTATTTGCTAGAATTGTAGTACAATATTGATCGTCAGGTTTTGTAACAGTAGCTCACACAATTCGCAAAACTAGCATGCAAAATTAAATACCTAATACATTAAACATATTATTATAATATTAACGTATGTTATTTTGAATATTTTCATATTATGAGCCTATGAAGTTCAATACACTTTATGTGTTTCCAATTACATATACAATTTTAACATAGATTTACCTATATTATTATATGAACATACCAAAAACCCTTCCTTACAAAATAGCCTTGATATTGTAACTCAGTTGCTTGATCCAATGCTGTCGGATGTGTGTTAATACCTACACTTAATTAGTGGCCATAAATCATGCTTGTAGTCTTAGACACACGCTTCTACTCGTACATATGTACATTAGGGTGGAGTGAAAAAACTAAAAAAAATTTTTTTTTGTTTTTTTGAAACTCCTGTACTACTAATCATTGACGCTATATGAAAGCTTTACTCACACAAAAAATTAGAAGTCTACGACACTGTTCTCAGGTGGCGCACTTCGAAGAAAGTTATTGAAAATTAAAAATTTTACCTCTTACAGATACCCCCAAATTAAAATTATTTTTATAAATATTTGTCCTTATTAGTCGGTTTTCGTATGCATCGAAGTCTCTAACGGCATATAAAACGTAGTTTTTTATTCAAGTATCGCAAGCATTGTTAAAAAAATTGGATTGGAAGATAGTGATTTTATTGGAAATATTACCAAAGTAAAAGCGATCTCAGTATTCCAATATGCCTAAAACACGAAAAGATTTGCGGTGTCCTTTGTTTGGCGATCCAGTAAAGCTTAGTGGAAATATGTTACCAACGTTTTGTGATGTAATTAAATATTAGTTGTGAATAAAAAATAGCTAAGGTTAGAACTTAATAATAGCAAAGATTCTTCAGTCAAAAAAATATGTGAAATATTAGGTAAGTGTAAATTTCTTTCGTTTTTGGTGTCAAAAGGGTGCGATGGTACTACTGTAAATACAGGATATGAAAATGGCATAATTATTTTATTAGAAAAACACCTGAATCGACCATTACAATGGCTTGTTTGCATGTTGCTTGAAAACGAACTGCCACTTCGCCACTTGTGTTCCTATCTCGACGGGCAGGACAAAAGGCCCTAACAGTTTTGCTGGCAGCATAGGAACAAAGCTCGAGAAGTGTCTCGATTACAAAGTGGAGGCATTTGAACCTATCTCCACAGAATTGCCCGAAATTGACACTAATTTGCTGAGCACTGACCAAAAATATTTATACCAAATGTGAGCTGCAATTTCAACTGGTACGGTCTCACCAAGTTTAGGAAATAAAGATAATGGGAAGCTAGCACATTCTAGGTGGTTGACTTGCACTAAAATTCTGAGTATTTACGTAGGAACAGCTTAACCCACACAAAATATGACTGAACTAGCTACTTTTATCATGAAAGTATATACCCCGACTTGGTTTGAGATTAAAACTAAACCATCTTACAAATGTGGGTCGATTCATTTATTTAAGATAGTCAAAAGGTGCCTGCGTAATCTGTCTACGGACCGAAAGCACGAGATGATTTCATTCGTACCATAACAAAATCCAGGCAAGACATACCAAATTTTGAGACCAAGTCTCATTATTTCAGTAAAAAAGACGATGGTTAAAGACTCAGTAAAGACTTTGAAATAAGTTATATGGGTATTAAATACGCATTTCTGATAATTCTTAGTTAGTTTATTACATTTAAGATTAAAATTTTGCAAAATACTCACTTTAATAAACGTCTATTTAAACTCCAAATTTTGATTTTTTTTAATAACTTCAAACCTAATGCGCCACCTCAAGATATTCATTAAACCTGCTGAAATTTCACACAGGTTCTTCATATACTATGGGTCATTGATTAATAATACAGGCACTTCAAGATTTAAAAAAAAATTTTTTCGCTCCACCCTAATGTACATGTCAGCTACATACCCTACATTGATTTACTCAATAATTAGAAAGACCCAGATTAGACCATTACTGCAACCTTGTTGTGTTTTAGTATAATCTAAAGGAGTAAAGGCGGAAAACACGTGTGTATAAATGTTGACGGATGGCCGATAGGACCGGAAAGTTCTGGAGTGGCGACCGCGAACCGGAAGACGTGGCGTTGGAAGGCCTCCCACTAGGTGGACCTGGTCAAGGTTGCGGGACCCGCTGGATTAGAGACGCACGGGACCGGTCAATGTGGGGATACCTGGGGGAGTCCTATGTCCAGCAGTGGACGTCTTTTGACTGAAATGATGAATGATGATATATGTTGATGGCAATAAGAGTAGTAGAAGACTAAAGAAACAATAGATGGGCTGTGTGAAGCATGATAATTGGCTAGAAAAGGAGGTAAGTGTTGAGATGACAAGTGTTTTATTCAATACATCTCTTTAAGAAGAAGGAATGCTGTGCCCCAAAATGAATTGGGACAATTTATTCAGAAAAATTACTCCCTGGCCACGAACTGCAGTGGTCAATACGGAAATCTATAAATAGACTACGCGCCCAAGTTGGCCGCTGCCGATCCAATATGGCTAGATGGGGTATAATCGACCGAATTCGAATCTCTAATTGAATGTGAGTGTGGAGCCCCAACACAGGACATGCCACACCTTCTCTCTTGCCCGTCGTGCCCAACTTATTGCACGTTCAAAGACCTAAACGAGGCAAACGAAAGTGCTGTCCAGGTTGCTACGTACTGGGCGGACAAAATTTGAGTTGTCGAATCGACAAGAAGAAGAAGAATTGGGACAAGGGCAGGAGAATAATGATGATGGAATAGGCTCGTATGGTGCCCGTGTTAGATTGTCTATATTTATAGACGACAAAATATGTTGTTTATTTAGCAAAACAATTGTTACCACAAAAAACTTGAGAATTTAACAAAGACAATGTTAGCTGTTATAGAACAGGTGACGTTGAGCTGGGGTCACGTAAACTCACGTTCCATTTATCATTATTTATTCTTTTCTAACTTTTCATTAATGTTTGGGGAAAACTAGTGGTAAAGTTTACTACAATTACTGTAGAAAAATCAAACTGTATACGATTAGTATAAGTGGTACAGGAGAGAATCACACTGTGCCATTCTGGCCATCAAATAGTACTTAAGAATACGAAAGAAAATACCATTTCTGTAATATTTCCTTACAAAGAAAGTCTGAAGGCATTATGAGTCTACTAATTACCCCAACTTGAAGATACAAGCACCATTACACACAAAGTTCTCCAAGAAAAATAACTCCCTCACAAAATGTCGGTGTAGATAAGTTTTTATAGGTAACTTGTAAGTATAGTAGAAGGGATGAAAACACGTTGTTTGAAAAACTTTTGAGGGATTTCAGACCTCAAGGGAGTTCAAAAGAAACGAGTTTTTGAGGAAACGAAATGTTTGGAGTATAATTACTTTTCTTAAATATTGTTTCTGTTTTTAAACTTTAGTGGCTCAGTGGCTGAGCTATGGATTCTACGCTGCAAGTTGTCGGTTTGATTCCAACATTCAATTACTCAAGAGCAGCGGTGGCCCAGTGGTGTCGGCCCCGACTTACGAACAGTAGGTCGTGGGTTCGAACCCAGGCAGGCGCATTACTTTGTGTAATTTATTTCATCACCGCTGCTCTCAAAACGGTGAAGGAAAACTTCGTGAGGAAACCGGCATGTCTTAGAACCAAAAAATTCGAAGACATGTGACATCCACCAATCCGCACTGGGTCCGCGTGATTTATTATAGCCCATCCCTCTCCTAGAGAGGAGGCCTGAGTCCCTGCAGTGGGAACATTATTGGCTGATGATGAAGTGGTTCTGGATTCGATTCCCTGGTCGGGCAAAATGTAATTAGGATTTTCACCAGGAATTTCTGAGTAGCACCCTCGGAATCATGGATGATGGCAATAGGCTCGCCACCTATTACATATAACTTAACCATAACTAGCGAAATGTGGGTGTACTCGAACAGTTCACTCCCCCAGTAAGTGTTAGACCCGGTCTAACTTCTGGCGTCGGGGATTAGTTCGGTAACCATAAGCGTCTTACTGCTTGACCAATTACTCTATGACCACAGTCATTATGTGCACAGTTTAAGGTGCCGTTGCGTCAAGGAAAAATGCATCGATATGTCAAACTTGGTATATTTATTTTAGTTCTCTTTCCTCGCCTGCACAGTTATGTTAAAGTCCATTTGTATCAACTGAGTTCATTCCTAAAAAAAACGTAGAAAGATTTTATTGTCACAAAAATCTTATGTAAGCAATGTTACACACAGAGATGAAACCATGATAATTTTCCACAGTAATTATCTGAGAAATCCAGCTGTGAAATATTGTTTTACTTAATTATCTTATTAAGCGTTCTGTTTTCGTTTAATTAATTTTGACACCCGCATGTTTATTGGTATTCATTAGTTCTGGTTGTTTTGCAAATATTATGTTTTACATTTACGAAGTAGGAATCACGTTAATTTAACTACGTTACATTGGTTTATTCTAAATCATAAATAATTATGTTAGATCCTACTATTAATATCATAAACGAGATATTTACCATGTTATTATGTTATTTATTTATCTATAATATGTATGTATTTAGAAATATATAAGTATGTTTATCAGTTGTCTAGTACCCATAACACAAGCTCTGCTTAGCTTGGGACTAGATGGCGTTGTGCGATAGTTGTGGAATATTATTTATTGTGTGAGTTTGAGTGCCAACTCAAAGTTTTCAGTTTAAAAATAATGAAGTACCTAATTGAAGGCTCCGTTATTTTCATTTGGTTTATTTATCTTCACTACGACTACTTTTGACTTCTGAGTTTTAGCCTTTAAAATTAAGCACTCGATTTTTTATTTAGTTTCTTTGTCTAGAAACTTTCATCTGTAATGCAAGTTATAAAAACCCAAAAAGGCGTTAGCTAGGATGGCGACAAAAATTTTGCCAACTTCATGAAAAAGCATCAATCTAAAGTTTTAAAATTTCACTCGATTAGTAACTAAAGTAGACATGCCTGAATCACAACCCTTTAAAAACCAAATGCTTTTAATCTGCTCACATAAATCCTTAATCCATCTAATAGTTTGTAACATGGAACCTTTCATTTGATTTAATGTGTACGGCCTATGCCTCCATTAATTATACTATCCCTCTTCGACTGCTCAAATATTTGCACTCGATACGTATATTGATGGAAACCATTTTACAAATACAAGCCCTTAAGTATAGCGGGCTTTACATAAGGTTGGTACTCCAAGCTAGCCCGTGAAATCCAAATTTTATTACGTTTTTTGCATTAAGCATATTGGTGGTTGTATGTTGATATTAAAATATGGTTGAAGGCCGTAAGAAATGTGGCTTTGCAGAGTTACCTATTTATTCATTAGAATCATCAATACAACCCCTTTAAGTTTATTTAATACTATTGCGTGTTTTACATAAGGTTATTTGCAATTTCCGTTGGGGCTGCGGATTATCGAAAGAGATGACGTGGCCTCGGCACAAGGGCGAAGAAGAAACATGGGTTGGTTTTTAGTCAGTAGAAGTCTGACACTCCCTTTTGCTCTGCCCAAGAGCGGGGCATTTTCCAACCACCAAAAAAAAAGGTTATTTGCAATTAGCTTCTATCATTTAAAAACCACTATTATTTTGAATCCGATCACATTTTGACTCACTGACATTTCACGGGAGGGCCATCGATGTCAGGGAAAGGCAGCCTAATATAGGTAGGTACAGCTCCAATTTGCACATTTGTTACGTCTAAGGTTCTGTGTAGGTAGAGTACTGACGTCAATTGGACTGAGGTAAATACGTAGGCGTCTGCGATTGTGCGCTATCCGGTTACTAGTCTAAAGGTTACTTTCGTTTAATATTTAAATAAGTTATATTGTCCACTAATGAAGCATTTATTTTTAGCTCCCCGGTTTTTCATTGAGAAAATCTCTAATTTAAGTCAGCGCTGAAAAACTGTTACACTGAAACGTGATTTATTATGATTCACCCAAGTCTTGTTTTTACCACTTAGATAATATCAAGTTCCCAAAAAGAAAGCGGTTTGTCTTATTATCCATTCATTGCTAGTTTATGACTGGCCTGTTGGTCTAGTGGTTAGTGACCCTAACTGCTATGCCGGAGGTCGTGGGTTCGATTCCCACCCAGGACAAATGTTTGTGTGATGAGCACGATCATTTGTTCTGTGTCTGGGTGTAATTTATCTATAATATGTATGTATTTAGAAATATATAAGTATGTTTATCAGTTGTCTAGTACCCATAACACAAGCTCTGCTTAGCTTGGGACTAGATGACGTTGTGTGATAGTTGTGGAATATTATTATTATTATTAATTGTTTGATATAATTGTATTGTATTGTCCCTATAAAAAGGTAAAAAGCACCGTATCTGTTAATTCAGGTTATAAACTTACTGCGTTAAATTAATGTTATATTTTTTTAAAGTTAAGAATTATTTTTTTATTTTACCAACAACGTCACGAATTAAAATTATTATTATTCCACTTTTATCCCTACCTAAGCGGCGACCCTACATCCGACTAATGTATTTGTAACGCAATAATTATGTTTCTGGGACTAACATTAAGTAATTCTAACCAACAACACCCGAACCGACTTAATCATCTCTATGACATCTGACGATATAGTGATCTGATCATATTCAAGGATGCTGCTTTCGATGCAAATTCAGCTAATTGCTCTAAATGTATACTGGTAAGTATACATTACCTAAGACGTTTCACTGCGACTCAATTGTGTTTAAGCACGTTGAATTATGCCTGAGACACTGATAGCTTTAAATGCACTAGCTTCCTTTCCACTGTTGGTTCTGTAAATGTAGGTATATACTCTGATTGTCAAATGAGCTCCGTTGCCGCAGTCCTTGAGATGTACATAAATTACCATCAATTTAGCGATAAGAGCACTGAAGATACAAATCGAACAAGTATCTCACCTTGCAGAGATCGGGGAGCCGGTCCATGTGTGTGCGACGCTTTGGGACAGATTTATGTCCAGCAGTGGACACCTTTCGGCTGCATTTTTATTACATACATATTTAACTTTGGGATAGCGATTATGAGAAATATCTGTACGTGGTTCTGCCAACTTAAGTAATTTATCTGAAAAAGCATGAGGTCGTTTTGTCGTGGACTTCGGTCCGGGAGTATATAACAGGATCAAGCGAATCCATGTTCTGGCATGCCAGAGGGTAATAATTTAGTTTTAACCCTAGGACCTAGACATTCTATCGGCGATATTGCAAAGTCAAAAAAATAGATTGGATTATCAAAAAAAAATCTTCTAATTTTAATTGTGACAGTTCAGATCCTCAGGCAACTTGAAAAGTAAATTCAACCTTCTTGATAGCCAGGGACTGAAAAAAAGAAAAGGAAAATTATAAAAATAATATTTACCAAACCCTTTTTACGGCAAACGGGTCCTAACAACATAATAAACTGTACAAGCTCTCGAACGAAGACCTTTTTATCAAACTTCATCATCCGTATAACATATTCTATTAAAGGCTACGATATAATTCTGAATAAACTGATATAATCAGCAATATTCCTCACGGGTCGACACCGCGATACGATCTATTACCCCTCCAACAATAGTGGTCATATCCATTGTTATCATCTTTAGTGTTAACGGTATATCCTTAATTTGATAGCATAATACTATCAACTCTGACCCAAGAGGTCGAAGTTAACATTAAGTTCATCAGACCGTAAATTCGTTTGAATAGAACCTTCGTAAATGAAAGGATTATGTTTCATCTGAATTTCTAAATAATTAAATATTCATTGGCAGTGTATGAAAATTGGGGATTATACAACGCTTTAATTACAGAAAGGTATCAATTTAAATGGAATATTCTGGAGTTTGATCAAGTATTGGGTCAATTAGTATCGTAATACCTATGTGGATTAGGATTATTTTAGAGCAAATAACCCGTGGGATATTGTTAGGACTTTGTGGACGCTTAACGTGCATTTGATGGGTACATTGTTTTAGAGAGTTATGAATTCATTGGATATTGCCTTGACCTTGTTTTATTTTCCGATATGATAAAATTAGCATCGGTAGCAATTTATCAATACCCCTGGATTTTAATACATTTTATACCAAAGCCTATTTGTGGACACCCTTTAATCCTAAAATAACTTGTAATTCCCAGTAGGTATGTAGGTATTATGAAATAGGCAAAAACCACAGAACGGCTCCTACCACGATCCGCACATACTTCTAAACGATCCTTGCATACTCCTTTCCCACGTTCATCGAGTCATACACGCACGCTGGTTACGAATTTCGCCGTAGCCGTAGCGCCCGTAGCCCGTGGCATTCTGTGGTTTCTGCCTAACCGCATACAAAAAAGGCCTGCCTTTATTTTTATGTGTGGATTACGAAGTACTTTTCAAGAGCATCCATTAAACTTTATGTCCTTTTCAAAGACTTTATTATAGATCTAAGTACAATCGAGACTGATTGGTTTATCCCCTATTTTCATTTAATCTTCTAATTTTAAACATTTATTTACCTAAGAATGACTTTTATATTGGCGAAGACTAGGACTTGATTGATGTTGTTTTAATTTGTTGGTAAATTAGGTGATCAATCAATGTAATTAATGGATTATACCGCGGATGGTTCATGGTTCATCGTAACAAAGTTCAATATTCAACTTTTCTTTAAAAATTTTACTACTAGAAAGACAGAAAGAAAGAAAAAGTGTTTATTGGTTTCCCAACAGGACAAAAAAAAAAAAAAAAAAAAAAACAAAAACTACTCTGACTTAGTTTAGTTTCTGACGTTAGGATTTTTGAAAAGAACAATAAGTATCAAATATTTCAATTTAAATTAATTAAAGGTGAGTAAGAAAGAGATTTATTTTTATATATATTTTTTTTAAATTGATTTATTTTTGTATTTCAACTTAAGTGTTGAAAATTCCGACATTGACATCGTGGAAATACAATGTTTGAGGCTGGTATAGTGCAATTAAAATTATCTTGGCAGGTCTGAACTTCGTGCAGGTTATTTTGTTACAACTAATGTATAAAAGTGTTATGATATTTATTTTATTTGTATTTCTCACTATTTAAATTAGATATTTTCTGATCGTATAGGTATTGGTTTATCTGGCAATAACAGTTTTCTTCACAAGTTTACATGCGTAAAAGTTCGCAGAGCCTATGTTCAGACCTGCCAAGATAATTTGATTGTACTGTACAATAAAGATACCGCGGCCCCAGAAGACACCGCGGCCCTGGAACACAAAGGGCTAAGAAGGACCATGTCTGGTTTTTAGTCAGTAGAATTCTGACATTCCCTGTCACTCCACCCAGAGCGAGAGGAGTCATTTTGATGATTTCCCACCTATCAGAAAAAAAAGGCTGGTACATGAAAGTGGAGCTAGGCACACGCAAAGTGAGACCTATACCCAATAGT
The DNA here is from genome assembly GCA_949316265.1 of Diarsia mendica. Lineage (NCBI taxonomy): Eukaryota > Metazoa > Arthropoda > Insecta > Lepidoptera > Noctuidae > Diarsia > Diarsia mendica. The sequence continues at coordinate 17,810,665 of OX438896.1, read as the reverse complement.
GGATGAAATCGAAGTGTAGATGATGACATTGAAAAATGTATTATTATAAGTACGTGTAAGGCTAATTTTAAAGCTTCTTTTCATCACAAAATAAAGCAAAGGAAATCTCATCAGCTGTTTTTACTATCTACTGCTAACCAAAACTTGACGCTTTTGCACAAAACATTTCTCTCCATTCCTCGAAATCGGAGCGCCATTTTCTAAAAACAACACCGTTTTCCCGCGCTTTCCAAACGAGTTGATAGTAAATAGCGAGCCCTTAATCGCGCTCTTTTGTTTCCCGCGCAAATTCAATTCCATTCAATGACGTCACAAACAAAACTGTCACAATAGGAACGGGGAGTTATTTCGTTAGTGTCCTGCGTTTGTGGACATGGACCGTAGACAGACTAAAGACAATAAAATAACCATAGAGAAGTCACTGAATTACTATTGTGAGACAAGGACACACTTATTAAATTCAGTGGTAGGAGGACAGAAATATAATTATTTTCTCTATCTCCTACTGAGTTTCAAACTATACCTGACAGACCTTTTTCTTGTTGGTGTAACAAAACGTCCGTCACTAGGTTATTAAGGTACGATTTCTTAGGAAAATATTATCGAATAAATGAACGTAGATTGATGTCCAATAATAATATGGTCGAAATAATAAAGATTTAACCGATGGTGGCCAAAGTTATGCCGATGACACTAGAGTCGGGACGACTCTCAGGGTTGATGATATCGGCAAAGGTTGCAAAAAAGACTCGAATATGGGATGCACAGAACCGAGAAATATGGCAAAAGGGAAACCACTGTTGGTTATAGGCCTAGGGGAGGTAAGGAGGAGACCAGGTAGGATCGCGTTTTCTATCAGAAATTACTCAGTAGCAGCCATGGTGGCCAAGTTTGGGCGTGAGAAACCAGGGCCGCCCTAAAGCGCGTTAGGTGGACGATATCGTCAGGAGCTCGGGAAATGGATGGATGAGAGACGCACAAAACAGAGAGGACTTTTTTTTTTTTTTTTTTTTTTTTTTGTGTACGTGTACCTAGGTACTGTGCATAACCCAGGGCTAAAATGATGATTATGAAAGACCATTGTATCTCATACGGCATGATCACCCGATGTCTGATCTATTTCTGCTATACTCTATCCACGGCATAGATGTTTACAGTAAAGACCTTTGCTTATTTGAGAGTTAAAGGGAGCGTGATATTTTGCTCTAACTAAAGGTCAAAGGTGATTTAGAATCACTGATGCCTGAGGCTAGAGGTGGTATATTTCAAGCCACAAAGAGTTTTTAGGCGGATGCTTAAGTACATTTTTAGGCACGGGTTTAGTCGCCCATTGATGTTGGTACAGATTTTAGGTTTTTTGTCAGGTGACAGACCCAGAAAGAGTTCAGGGCAGTAGGTACCTTTTATATTGTTCTTTTCTTTAATTATTCGAAGTTAAAGATAGATTATTATTTGATTTGATTATTAGATTGATTGCGGGATTGCATCATAAATGGAGACATCCTCAAGAGAACCAGGGTTACCGACATAGCCCGAAGAATTGCCAACTTAAGTGGCAGTGGGCAGGGCACATGGCTTGCAGAACGGATGGCCGATGGGGCCGAAAAGTATAGGAGTGGCGACCGCGAACCGGAAGACGTTGCGTTGAAAGCTTAGGCCTCCCACTAGGTGGACCGATGACCTGGGGAAGATTGCGGGGGCCCGCTCTGGATGCGAGACGCACGGGACCGGTCAATGTGGCGACACCTGGGCGAAGCCTATGTCCAGCAGTGGACGTATTTTGGCTGAAATGATCATGATGATTAGATTGACGTTTTAACAATGGGATTGATATAAAATGTGTTTCCTCATACAACATCAAGAATAAGTGAAATCAATAATATAACTTCATGACTAATACGTTGCTGTTATCCCTGGAGGGTTAGGCAGAGTCATGCTTAATAGTACACCAACATTTTACCAATTATGTTTAAGTCGTATGTAAGGGGGGCAAACCTATTGCCATCAACCGGGCAAAAATTCTGCCTCCGTAACTGCTACTGATATATTCTTGATTGCAAAACCAAATAACACTTTGCCCGACCCGGGAATCGCACCTAGGACCTCATACTCAGCAGTAGCAAATGCGACCACTAGACCAACGAGGAAATAATATTACTTTGCAAAAAATATGCATGAATTAAAACTGCCTGTACGTCTCTTAACTATGAAAATGGACAGAAAATTCGTAGAGTCGATATTTTTATTCGAATAAAATCGTGTTGATTGGACTCCAGAGGCGTGAAAGTTGGCAGTAAAACGTGAATATTGTTAATTTCTGACAAACATGAGAAATTTTATTCATGCTGATACGATTTTGAAATACCTACGTAGGTACCTACTCCATATTAATCTGTTGGATAATACTTTTTTTTGCAATAAAATGGGCTTTCGCAACTATTCCATTGACCGTCTTGTTAATTGAGTGGTCAGAACGCTTAGCGACTGCTAAACGTGAAGTTCGGGTTTGGTTAAAGTGATATAAGTTTTATTTTACAGCTAAAATTTGAGTAGTCCATAGGCCGATAAGTGCCAGGGTGATGGCTATAGGCTCGCCCCCTAAAATATAAAAAATCAAACATAACTGGGAAAATGTAGGTGTACCTACTATTAGGTACAATCTCTTATTACAGGTAATGCAGACGATGATAGTACGGTCAGCATCAGAAGTATATTATCATTACTCAAAGTTTCGAAGCTGTTTTTTTTATTAAAAACTTGTTAGATATTACTCGTTACTACATGTTATTGGAGTGTAAGGACTATTTTAACGAATAATCTTCTGAAACATTAAAAATTTTAGCTAGAGTCCTGTACATAAAAGAATTAAAATTCCGAAATGTTCAGCTACTTCTGATGCTGACCGTACTAAGACGCCAATGCATCGTGCAATCCACCCTATAGTTCCTTGACCTTCACAAATACCTTCTTTTGAAGGCTCACGAAAAGGGTTTAACCATCTAGGGTCAATTTCCTAACTTGACACTTAAAGTAATCAATCATTCCGCCATAGGTACACAGTCCAATACGACCTCAATACCTCGTCATCTTTGCACGAATCGCTCCCACCCGTGTCACAATCAATATGATAATGCATAAGGACCGACAGTTATTATTATAACAAGCACTAGATTGACCCATTTCCTACACTAGTGTAACAATGTTTACTTTTCGGAGTGTGCTGTTTATTTTTGCACTGCACTGTATTTGTTTTTCTTTTTTTCTGTGAAATACGGGTAATGTGGGTACAAACTGCTTCGTGTTTATTTAGTAAGTTGATGAGTAGAAGACAAGTACGTAGGTACCTTGTTTAAATAAGGATTTAACTTACACCTGTTATACTTTAACCAGTTTATTTGTGCAAGCCACAGAACAAAAAACTAAATAAATGTAATTACCAAGTAAAATTACAATATTGGCCATTTTCTAACCGACTTAAAAAAGGAAGTTGGTATGCTTTCGGCGAGCGATCTAAAAAAAAAACCTGACCTTCAAAATGGCCAATTTAATCCCATATCATAAAGCGATTATAAAAAAACACAAACAAAACATGAACGTTTTAAACAAAATACGTTCAATTTGAGATGTAACGGAATCCAAGCCAACAAATGGCAAATGGACTGTACCCACATCTATAGGCTGTTCCGATACGCCAGTTAGAGCATAAAGCCGCAATTATACTTACAAGCTAGTGTGGAAGCTTTAAAACTTGCACACGTTGTAACGTAAATGTTGCTGCACTGCTACGGAATCGCAATGAGAACTTCTAGAATCTTAATACGGCAATATGCTGTAATTAGGTCTCCTTTCCTGCCATATCATGCTCTACTCTTATAACCATCCACATTCATAGTCAAAACTTTCCTTTGGGTTATGGTAGTAGGTGTTCATAACCTGGAAAACTTATTAAAGTCCAAAGCCACAGTAACAGTTCCTTGCTTACGAGTCTTTATACGGATTCCCAATTCTCAGTGTTGCTCAAGTTACTCGTAAACATGTTTGTGCACAATTTCCCCTTTCTCCCGTTGCTATAAGTAGCCAACATTACTGACGATCGAATTAACGTCACACACGTGTAGTCCCCTCCAAAGGTTTACATCTATAACCACTTCACTAGCCCTTACCATTTCAAACTAGATTCATTCTCGATGAAGTGATAAGAAAGAGTTTTTAATCAGATCAAGTCTTAGGATGATAACGACTAATCACTGTGTAAGGCGATAAAGGACATTAATTATTGTCGTTACGTTGTTAATAGGTCATCAATTAACGCTAATCTTAACACATTATTCAATAATGGAAAAACATTTAAAAAAATGGCGCCTAGACAGTCACTTATCAAGACGGATGAAAATAATTTTCATCTATTTTTCTTGGTAAGAGACTGCCTAATCTTCTCCTATCTAGTAAATACTAAATGTTAAGTTATACTTTTTTTTTAGAGTGTTTGAAATCATAAAATGACTCCCGCTCAGGGCAGAGCGGTAGAGAGTTTATGAGTACTGACTAAAATTCAAGCAAGTTTCTTCTTAGTCCTTTGTGTCGAGGTGGCAGTATATCTTTCAAATAACGAGGTGGCAGTATATCTTTCAATGGGAGTCAAGTTATACCTATAAATCTCAAAAAAAAAAAGATAATATAAAGTTAACATTTAAAGAAAGAGTTTTTTCATTACTCATACTCTGAAAGTAGGTCAGAACATGCCTGCGGAGCGGGTTGAAAGTACTACTTTTCAGCCCTAGGGAGAATCGCTTTCTACTGACAGCTGTCAAATTATTTGTTGTAATTGGGAGCAAACCTATTGCCACCAACCGATGTGATTAGGAGCAAGCCTATTACCATCAACAAATGTAATTAGGAGCAAGCCTATTGCCATCAACTGATGTAATTGGGACCAAGCCTATTGCCATCAAACAATGTAATTAGGAGCAAGCCTATTGCCATCAACTGATGTAATTGGGGGAGAGCCTATTGCCATCAACCGATGTAGTTAGGAGCAAGCCTATTGTCATCCACCGATGTAATTAGGAGCTAGCCTATTGCCATCAACTGATGTAATTAGGGGCAAGCCTATTGCCATCAACCAATCTAATTAGGAGCAAGCCTATTGCCATCAACCGATGTAATTAAGTGCAAGCCTATTGCCATCAACCAAGCTAATTAGGAGCAAGCCTATTGCCATCAACCGATATAATTAGGAGCAAGCCTATTGTCATTTACCGATTTGGGTAATTAGGAGCAAACCTATTGCCATAAACTGATGTAATTAGGGGCAAGCCTATTGCCATCAACCAATCTAATTAGGAGCAAGCCTATTGCCATCAACCGATGTAATTAAGTGCAAGCCTATTGCCATCAACCAAGCTAATTAGGAGCAAGCCTATTGCCATCAACCGATATAATTAGGAGCAAGCCTATTGTCATCCACCGATTTGGGTAATTAGGAGCAAGCCTATTGCCATCAACCAATGTAATTAGGAGCAAGCCTATTGCCATCAACTGATGTAATTGGGGGCAAGCCTATTACCATCAACCGATGTAATTAGGGGCAAACCTATTGTCATCAACCAATGTAGTTAGGAGCAAGCCTATTGCCATCAACCAATTTAATTAGGAGCAAGTCTATTGCCATCAACTGATGTAATTGGGGGCAAGCCTATTGCCATCAAACAATTTAATTAGGAGTGGGCTTATTGCCATCAACCAATCTAATTAGGAGCAAGCCTATTGCCATCAACCGATGTAATTAGGAGCAACCTATTGCCATCCACCGATTTGAGTAATTGGGAGCAAGCCTATTACCATCAACTGATGTAATTGGGGGCAAGCCTATTACCATCAACAAATGTAATTGGGAGCAAGCCTATTGCCATCAACTGATGTAATTGGGACCAAGCCTATTGCCATCAAACAATGTAATTAGGAGCAAGCCTATTGCCATCAACTGATGTAATTGGGGGCAAGCCTATTGCCATCAACCGATGTAATTAGGAGCAAGCCTATTGTCATCCACCGATGTAATTAGGAGCTACAATTGGTAGCTATTACAATTGGTAGTATTGGGTTGTTTTACCATCAACCGATGTAATTTAGGGGCAACCGATGTAATTAGGAGCAAGCCTATTGTCATCCACCGATGTAATTAGGAGCTACAATTGGTAGCTATTACAATTGGTAGTATTGGGTTGTTTTACCATCAACCGATGTAATTAGGGGCAAACCTATTGGCATCAACCAATGTAGTTAGGAGCAAGCCTATTGCCATCAACCAATTTAATTAAGAGCAAGTCTATTGCCATCAACTGATGTAATTGGGCGCAAGCCTATTCCCATCAACTTTCCTTGTATTCGTAATGAAAAGCACAGTGTTTACCTCGGGTTAAAGACTTATTTAGTCCCTCGAACTATTAGCGCCCTCGCTCCGCTCAGGCGCCAAACACCGTCTCGGGGACTAAATAAGTTCCTTTCACCCCTAAGGTAACAATGTACTATTTATCAACAGTAAGAACGCTATCCGTTTCCAATTAAACGGTTGCACTGCTGCTTAAGATACCACAATGAAAGAAAAACAAAGTTGACCTATAAAGTCCACAATATACATCATCTCCTGCCATTTTCCCAGCATGCGAGCATATTTTTTGCATAAGTAAATAAACTGAGAGCGAGTTAGTATCCACTATCCGCATTACATTCCGTTCACTCACTGGAGCGGCTGAGTATGAAATATTACTTCAATTTATTCGAAGTCCCGTAAGGGTTCTGTACATATTCACATATTCAGGGGCACGCAAGTCATTATTATTTCCGGTAGCGATTTGGCAAGAAAATTGTGTTTGGGAGCTATTCATGGCAGAGGTAGGGGGAGTAAAGGGTTCTTGGACAATTTCTACTTAGCTCTGAAGTTTTTGCACGTGTCTACCTACTTTGGTGACCAGTGAGTGTGTCATCTTTAAGATCGATGAAGTATTTTCGCAAATTAATATTAAGTATTTATGTACTAGAAAGAACTAAGTATGTGGAACAATGACCTTGTCCGCTGGGTCCGCTGGATGCAAGACACACGGGACTGGTCAATGTGGCAACACTTGGGGGAAACCTATATCGAGCAGCGAAGGTCTTTCAGCTGAAATGTCTGACTTGGCTGAATCTCAATTCAGTGAACTTCTAATTATCTGACTTTATAGAGACTTAATAAGTTCTAAAAGCAACAACATCGAGACAAAAACAACCTAAGACAATTCTCTTTACCCTGAAATAAAACGAATAAATTAATTGCGAAAACGGCACAGACTATAAAACAACAGCAAAACCGAATTATAGAACCCAGAAAGCTGAATAAAGCAAGTAAAAAAAATAGACCTATTTCACTAGAATTTAAACTTGAACAGGGTGCTCGGAACGTGATCGAAATATTTCAAGCACGGTGTACACAGTCGCAAGTCGTAAATTAACTTAATTACTACTCGGTAATTACCGTTGTCTGATGTATTCGGTAGCAAATTTTCCTCTACAGTGGAGCCGTGGCTTTATTATTTCACTTGTTTTGCCAAAATTCATTAAATGAATTTTGGCTTCACACAAAACCTTTCGAAAACAAAATTTGTTTACGAAAGGTTTTGTGTGAAGTTCTGATTAATTGGATGTTGAATCTGGGTTACTGATAAGTACCACATGACATGTTACTTAACTATGATGTTCATTGTATCAAAAGAAACAAAATCAATATCGGTTCATGCGTTCGGGAGATAAGTACGATGCCACAGACAGACACACACACACACACACAGCGAGACAGACACGACGTTTTTGCGTCGGGGCACAGATAATATAATACTAGCGTAAAACGGGGTTAAAAATGAAACACCGTAAGCATAAATAGAATAAATAGGCCTATAGATACTCATCAGTATAGGTGATGATGATAAATTGAATGGATTAAAAGAAACCATTTTATTGCCATGATAGTTAAAGACCAGTAAGAGTGCCGCTTGTAGCCAATAATATGAACCTACTTTACTTTTAATATTAATGTTTGATATGGATACTTTAATAAGCTTAGCTCAAATTTTTGTTAGCAGTATTTCAAACTTACGTCTACCAGGAAAGAAAAGTCGTGCAATTTCTTAGTCGAGTTACTTGCGAATTTCTAGTTGCTTTGCTGACACACCATTCAACTAGTTTTATCGTAGGTACTAATTTATATTTTACATTCCTTTATAACAAAACTTGACCAATATATATAGGTAGGTATAACAATAGACCAAACCATCTCATTAAAAACCTCGACGTTTCTCTAAGACATTGTCATTTTATTCCGTTCGGTGAGCCTTCCAATACTTGGCTGCTGTAAAAACCGAGATTATCTTTTCCAGTAATTTTCTCTCCCCGGGCCACGGAAAAGATAGCCACAGAATACCCGCTCTAAAGAGTGGGAGAAAACGTACACATTAGACTCGTTCACAACAGCACATGGATGCAGCTGCACTCGTGACTTTAACGTTTTGAGATCACCGCACTGTTTGAATGGGTGTGCCTATCAACTCTTTAACCTGTTGTAAAAGTTTTTATGCCGCCCACGGTCCTCTGTATTGGCTTTACATGCCGTCGAGAAATATCTGCCAGACATGCTGGATTTCTTACACAATATCTTGCATTTGAACTTGAGATCTATGACTTAGCAGTATCACTGTAGGCATATAGTATTCCTATATTAGTAGTCCTTCAGTATATTTTTCTAAGAACAAGCAGTTCGATTTAATAATCGGCTCTTACACTCAAATAAAAAGCGTTTACACTAACTCTAAGCAAGCCAAGTTACTCGTGGTGCTGCAACTTGAAGTTGTTAAAACAAAGTAGGTAGTTACAATCTATGTGAAATGAGCAAAGATTAGTTAATGACTCTAACACCAGCGTTTGATTCTACAAGAATGGCAAGACCATTCTTGTAGAATCAAACGCTGTCAAAAACAGTAAAATCAAATTCACAGAAAATCAGTAAACCACTTGGTATACTGATTTTCTGTATTATATACCTGTTGTTTTTAACCGACTTCTAGGGTAGGAGGTTCTCAATTCGGATGTTTATATATATATATATATTTTATGTTTGTTCGGGCATAACTCCGAAAAAACTCCCTGCTAACCGATTTGAAAAATTCTTTTTTTGTTAGAAAGGCTATACTTCCCAAATGGTCCCATACTTTTTTATTGAAATTGAACAAGTGGTTTTTTAAAATCAACAAAATGAAAAAAAAAAAAAAACTATATTGTCCACATTATGACCCATGAACATGTGAACTTACATGACGTGAACCACTAAAAAGTGAAAAAAAAAACTTTTTAACAAAAAATAAAACCGACTTCAAAAAAAAGTCGGTTTTATTTTTTGTTGTTGGTTGTTTTTGGTACGAATCTAGCCTTCTATAACTACCGATCAAGGTTCTACCCAAGCCGTGCCGAGAGCTACAATAAAACAGTCGTTAGACCAGGAGTAAAGTCACGACGAGCGATGCAGAACGGTGAAGTTGGTAGTATAATGTATTGTAAGTGTAAATGTTCACTTGTGGAAGTATAGTACATTGTTATACAAGGGCCTAAAATGACCCATTATATACGAGGTAGTTTTACTACCGAGCTTTAGCGAGGTAGTAAATAGGAACCGAGTTATAATGGGATTTTAGCGCCGTGTGTTACACTGTACTTTTCACTACGATTGCGAGAAAATAAAATAACCATGTTCATTATGAGTTTACTTTAAGTATTAAAATAATACAATTCCAAAAATTTCGCGCCAATGCCTTTTTTTTATTTCTTCTGTAGCTGCAATGCAACGCACACATTCTACCAAAGAGTTCGGCATTCAACGCGTTTAGTTCCATTTTTAAAAATAAATCATTTTTTTTTACTTAAAACTAAATCACGCACCAGCTGGCTGAACAAGTTGTCGTACGAGATTTACTTTTAGCCCTAGGGCAATATATGCAATTTTAGGCCCGCTCTGGTATGCTATTATGACGTTCTTTTTGAGCAAGAGGAGTGAAAATGTAGTTTAGATGAAGATGATGATGTAAGGTGTACTTACAACAGCCCGTCGGGGCTGTGGATTATCGAAAGGATAACGCGGCTCCGACACAAGGGCGAAGAAGGAACATGGGTTTGGTTTTTAGTCAGTAGAAGTCTGACACTCCCCTTCGCTCTGCCCAAGAGCGGGGGGGGAGGGGGGGCTATTCGATGATTTTCCACCCACCAAAAAAAAAAGGTGTACTTTAGAAAAGTTCATGTCACTTCCTTTCTTTATGCAACTAATAAGTAAAGAAAATAGAACCCTACAAAATGGACAAAAAAAACCCATTTACGATTGTGATTATAGGACTACCAGACAAAATCAAGTTTCAAAATTTAATTAAAATAAATTAATCTAACTCTTCATCAAAATTTGAATCTCAAAAATGATTGAATTGGGTCAGTTTTCGAGGAGAAGAAATGGGAATACGAGACATACAGGTGTTCTGTAGTTTTGACCTCTAAAAAAAGTGAGTTCAGTTTTTAAGTGAAAGATAGGTACAGCTCTGTGACACCAGGCCAGACAATGGAGCCTTAGTATAGGCTCTCGATGGCATCTGTTGCTATAGAAAAAATCATCATAGTAAAATCAGCTTAGATAGAGAGGTCACGTCAAATTGCATGAGCTCTGAGACAGAATTTAGTACCTATATCGTACTTGGTACTGAGTGCTATCCACAATCATCTACTTTTATGGAAGCTTAAATATTGAACAAAATTAAAGTACCATATGCCATAAATAAAGTGTTATGTTCTGTTTTTAAGAGCGAAAATATAATATAGCGATCATAAATGTGCCTCAAGATATACTTAAACTTATGTACTTAAACCGACTTATCTTGAACCGTAAAATAACTATTTGATGGTTGACTTTTAAAACCATCTTGTTTTATGAAATGTGAAATTTTATAACGCTTTATGACGCTAAATAGCAGCTCCTTGGTAAGGAAATTTAATATAACCGCAAACGCCGTATATGATTTATAGGTCGAGACATTTTTAAAGCCCTGGGGTTCTTGAAAGAAGTAAAAACATTTAAAGTTGTCTCATATCCTTAAGCTTCTTATGTTAATTCATATTCACTTTATTAGCCAGTACCTGTAAAAGCCTACATGTAAATACAAATACAATACAACACACACCTTAAATTCCTTCATCTAACTTAGCCCTTCAAACAAAGAACACCGCGACCGTGACACCTGATACTATACTTTAGCCCGCAAACCACTTTCCCGCGGGCATCAGAAGGGAAAAGCCACTTGCTAAGAGTCTGGACACTCCGAAGGCGTCTCACGTTACCCATCGATTCTTCATAATGCTATAAACATAAAGATAGGTTTCACTGCCTGTGATAAGTGGGGTAAGTGAAATATATGAGGATGTGTTTATGTGTTTTTGCGCGGTTTTCTGTTTATTTACTTCTTCTTCTTATCGTGTGGGTAGTAAGGTCTAGCGAAGTAGCGACCCTACACACCCTTTTTATTTACTAAGATTGATCGTTTTGCTGTATATTAAAGAGATTAGGTGTGTGCAGGTGGCAGGCATTAGGTGGATTTCAGACTACAGAGTAGGACATGTGGTAAAAGACTATGATGTTCCACTGTAACACTTTTGTCCACAGTTGTTGTTGCGGTTGGCACAGTGGCTGAGCGGTTGGCTGCTGCATCGCCTGTGGCGCTTTTTTTATTCCCGCACAGAACAATATTTTAATGGTCTACAGGTAGTTGTTCTGGGTCTGGCTCTTTATGTATCTGAGTTCAAATGTTTGCCAATACACACAAATGCACAAGGTACAGAAGAAATTCCCAGTTTGCGAGGTTAAAAAAAAACTGATTTACTGACTTAATAAATTAAATATGAGGACTAGGTATATTCAATAACAAAGCAAAATTACATTAGCTGATGATTCACCCAGAAAGGGGTGGAATGTATAGGCGAGCTGTTATGCCCGGATGAGTGTCCGTAGTGCCCGATGATCTGTGAGAGGAAGTTTCCCATAATACCTACCTCTTCGAATTGTTTGTTTTACCATTAATAATTATATCCTAAATGAAGAACCTCCTTTAAAATAATAAAAAGAAGGCGTATTATATTACAAAATGCGAAAATTCAACGAAGCGTTCATACGTTTCCAAAAATACTTTAAATAATTCCATTTGTTTAATTTAAAAAGACAACGGACTGCCAACGCTTTTGATCCTACAAAAGAACCTTGAAACAAATGCTTTGAAAGTGGATTAAGGTTACAAACGGAAACCTTTTGCGAGTATGTTTCTGTGTTGTTATGATCAACCACACTGAGCTATGGGATAAAAGACAAGGGTAAGGACTAAAGCGATTTGTCATCTGTTTCCATTACCCTGCCCATCATCATCATCAGCCTATAATTTATTGTTCCCACTGCAGGGACTCAGGCCTCCTCTCTAGGAGAGGGATGGGCTATAATTGGTAGATGTCGCATATCTTCGAATTTTTGGTTCTAAGACATGCCGGTTTCCTCACGATGTTTTCCTTCACCGTTTTGAGAGCAGTGGTGATGAAATAAATTACACAAAGTAATGCGCCTGCCTGGGTTCGAACCCACGACCAACTGTTCGTAAGTCGGGGCCGCCACCATTGGGCCACCACTGCTCTTACCCTGCCCATGGGAAATTGAAAAAGTGAATTTTGTACATTACTCCACTTTGTTGGCACATTTAAGGTAAGGTGTAGGTATGGTTATGGGGTATGGATTCTAAGAAATGATTAACTTGACCCTTTTTTACTGTCCCAAAGAATTTCTGTTATGTGAGGAAGCAATATCACAGGCAATAGTGTCAAACACGCCACATTATTCCCAAACCCCTACAACTCCTGACATTTGGGTCAGCGGTTACGTACTACCGAGACTTTGATTGAAATTAGTTAGGACTAGCAGCTGACTCACGCAACTTCGTCTGCATCACATAAATATAGCTTGTAACCTTTCTCGATATATCGACTATCCAACATAAATTAACTTAAATCGTAACAAATAAAAAATCTTATATTTCCTCTTTAAATATTATTTTAAATTGGCCTAAATTATTAATTTAAGTATCTCTTACTGTTAAATATACGATTTTATTTCGTGGTGATCTTCAAATAATTATTATTGACATAGTAGTAATCCCTTACGGCACGTATTTAACCTCTAGTAATCCCTTACGGCACGTATTTAACCTCGCGATTTTAGATAAAGAAAATGAATATTTTTTAAAGATTGCAACATTTGCATCTTACTTTCCCGTCTTTGACACATGAAACGAAACGTCACTTTTCTTTTTCGCGCGTAACGACATCGCAAGAAAAAAGTTCTTTCTCGTCCAATTATTCGCTTAAAAATAAGTTTACGTTATAATATCATCGAAATAACAAAATACTGAGTGACAGGAAGTGTATTTGTGCATCCTTAGTGAAAATTGTAAACCTGAGACGCAGAAATCTGAGCAAATACCTACAGACAACGCTCGCACAGGATTGAACTTGGATGTAACCCTTGTAGCCCTACCATTAGGCGTAAGAATGCCTGGCTATAACTGACCTCCGGATACGTGATATCTACAGTGCTTAATCAAGCGATACGATGGTCATTAACACTGTTTACCTATGTGCCGTAAGCTTCATAAAGTTTTTTCCAGTGGGTGCGCGACACCCCAGTTACATATATTTCCTATGTACTAGCTGGAACTTGAACTGTCAGTGCGTGACACGCGATGTCCTGGGCCATGTCATTGGACTATGCTCACACTGAAAATACCTATACTCGGCATAGCAGGTGAGTTCCACTTTCATGTTAATTTAGAGCATATACGCTATGTTATTTGCTACATAGCAGGCTGTCAGTGCGTAGCACGAGATGCTCTTGGCAAAGTCATTAGACAATGCTAACACTGAAAATACCTATAATCGGCATAACTGGTGAGTTCCATTTACATGTGTTGTTTGTGCGCAAAGAGCAATCATCAATCTCTTGCCCTTATCCCAATTCATTTGAGGTTGGCGCAGCATGTCATCTTCTTCCATACTTCTCTATTACTCAAATGATTCCAACGAAAAAATTACCACCCAGAAGTATACTATTACTATGATTTACATGAAAACATAATTATATTCCATGTTACTAGCTGCTTATCAAACCATCAGTGTGTGACACAATATGTCTTTAGCTAAGTCATCGGACAATGCTAACACTAAAAATACCACCGCATGTGTAGACATCACAGTGGAACCCTATTGCCTGACTTCGGCCAGCAAAATTTTATAAATATGTTCTTTAATCTATGAGCATGATGGTTGCGAGACAACCTTGCTTATGAAATGTGCATTATAGTCTTGCTAACGCAAATACTTGCAGTGAATGGGGGACCATACTTTGTCACCTGGACTGGCTGACACACATTGTCATAATCGCACATGCTTTAGTACGAGATACTCTCAGCATGTTATGGTCACATTAACTTAGCTAAGAAGAAGAAGATTAAGCGAAATCTTTTTTCACAGTAAATCTTCACCGAGTATGATATTATGGAAGCATCATCGGTTCTAGATCAAGGTTACATATGCACATAACTAACCAAATGCAAACAATATTTAACGGATAACCGTTTATTTTTTGAATAAATTCAATAAAACATGGTGGTCAATACTTATGCACTGTAATGTCCCAATACTAAAAAACTATTAGTATTGAGAGGGAAAAGGTCTATAGACTGACAATGTCTTAACGGCTTGTTAATGAACAAATGACTTTATCAACCAACCCCCTTTTAGTTCCAAATTGAATTATTTCCTCTCTGACCCCCACCCCCTTTTAGGAAAAGATAATATTAACTTTATATTGTATAGGCCCAATCTAAAAGAACATCCCCAAAAGTAACTTAAGTAACCCATTGCTATACCTACCAATATATATATATTTATTTATTTTTTCTTACCATGATCCTTATTCTGGTGGTCTGAAAGATTTCTGAAATTTTGTCCACCTATCTTAATGGACACTTTAAGGGTACAATATTAAATTAATCATGCTGGGATTTAAAATGTTAAGAATAAGAAACTTTATTTGCTTAAACTTGTGAATAAATAATACAATAAAATAAAATACACTCATGCAAGATAATAAACGCATGTTGATAATTTATTTATGCCTAAGAGTAATTACAGAGAAAATCACTCAAACCTAACCTAATAATAACAAATAACTTGTCCTGTCTGAATTAGTCATCATAGACACGCAAAACACTCATGTGTTGTAATAAGCATGTAACCTGCATTAAATAATATTTAATACCTGAGAAGATGGGATTCACAACAGAATAAAGAAGAATTTTAAATTCTTATTCTTATTATCTGGGTATTGGTTTTCTTTACTACTTTTATACGGTAGTATGAGTAAGTAGAAGTACTAAAGTGAAACGACATAACATAAAACAAAGGGGGGGGGGTGCATGGGAGTGCGAAGGGACTGTGGTTAGATCACCAAGACATCAGGTGCCATACATTTCATGTAACTAATTTTCCGGAGTTTTTATTCATAACATTATTATGTCATGGAGAACTCAAATAGGCAATATGTGGGGGAAACTTAGTAAGTTTCCCTATGTTCTTATAATTATGCTGAGTAAGATTATAAATAAAACCGCACTGCTGGTGGCTTAACAAGGTTTGGTTGTCTTTACTGTGCAGTATAGACTTATATTTGAGGCAATACTTTCACAGGCATTACTAAGATAAGTATTTCATGAGCCTGTATTGGAACTCATGCAAAATAAAATTCACAAAATCATGCCGACAGCATTTTAAAAATATCAACAGTAGACACTGTACATTTATGAAAAATGTAGTTTTGCCAAAAATAATATAAATAAACTTGTTGAAAGCCTATGTTGTTCAGATAAACTGAAAACACAAAAGTGTTAATTTTGCAATCACCCAGATTGTACACTAAAATATCTACACAAACCAAAGATAGTGAAAGCCTCAATAAATTTAAAAACTGACTCTCACTATTATCGTTAGACAAAGTTTGCTACTAATTTATTACTCTGTTAGTGAAAACTGTTATAATATTGACATTTTATTTATCCAGTTGTTGGTCTTCTGCCTAATTGACCTATGCATTGCAAGCACCGCTGAGAATGAGTTCTACTCCTGGATCATGCAAAGTACTATTGGGGTTTTTTCCATCAGCAATTCCTCAGTACACCACACAGCCACAGAGCCTGAATTTGTGCTCAGCTAATGACACTAGGCTCGCCCCTTGTTACATGGGACTTAAGATGAATTCTATTTACCTATACATTGACATTTTTACTTACATTGTCAAAACTTTGACATTTGATGCCATGTAATTTTAATATTTAGTGAACCAGATTATATGGTTATTTTTTGATTTCATTCTTTGAAGCAATTTAATCTTATGTACCTAATTGAAGAAACATTAAGCGTGCTAAATGGCAAGAACTTAGATAGTTTCAGAATTTTGTATATTGCACCACATTTGAATCCGATAGAATCTATCAAAAGTGTTCAATCTCATTTCAGGGTGATATTATAGAACAAAGTTTAAAACAAATATATTCGTTGTTCTGCCAGCTCTAATTTTAACCCATTGGAGTAATGATACAGCTGTTAGGAATATCAACCACCAATATTTTAAAGTTTCTTATATTTCGAGTGGGTTTTCTGAACCCCATACTCACTGTACAACGACACAAACAGCAGATCAAATCAGAACTGTCAACACATTGTTGATTTATAATCATTATCTTATTACAGTTACCAAACTCAACATGCAATAAATCCTTATGGTTATAATAGTAAAGCAATAATATACCTAAAGTAAGGAAGTCATAAGTATGTAGGTGTTATCACCAAAGAGTGACGTAACTGCTCATACTATTAAGGGTTTAAACAGAGCAATTTGCTTCATAAAAGAGCATTTAAGTCTTCTATTTTAGCTGTTTAAAACGCTTACAGGACCATACAAATAGAAAAATGTTGCATTGTGACAAAAAAAAAAAAAAAAACTACTTTGGTACTACTTAGTACTAAAGACGACCTAAGAAGCACTTATTTATCTATTATGCACTAATAATGCGTCAAAATAAGTTTTACAGTACAAGCACTGTAACAGTATCGAAAATACTATTAAAAGGCCAATCGACACTGTAAAAGTACCTTACACAACCACTATGTAACCTTTTAACTTCTTAAAAGTTCTCTCAACGTTGTTATGGGGCTAGTTCTGTAAAACACTTCCAGAATGGATCACTGTTATCTAATTTGAATAAATAAATTAAAATTGATCAAAATAGCATAACTCTTTTAGAATACTAAATAGGACTCTCGGTGGAGCTGCTACAATAACTTAATAGCTCTCGCGAGTTTGTGTTACTGCTATGAGACAAGCGGCGATCTAATTCGTTTTCGGTGAAAATATGGCTGATATTTTCTGCCATGATAGCACATTGGCAACACGGTAGGAACCAATGTGTACTATAGCAGCCATAGTCGGGACAAGTTTTAATTTATTTTCATTTCATTAATTTAAATTTAAAAAAAAAAAAAAAAAAAAAATTATAATAATTATAATAATAATACAGAAGGCGCACTGTCAAATATGAAATCAGCATAATGATTTAATTGATACAAATTCTTCCGCAAGTGCAAGTTATGACAGAGTAACGGTCCATGATTTTTTTTGTGTTTTATTCTTTTCAATGCAAATGGTATGTTAAACAACAATGGGAAATGACATAAACATAAGTTACCGATATTGTTTTCCTAAGGAACACTCACGACAAGTGTGATAAAACATAATATCACTGGAATTGTTTACAGTGCAAAATACAAACATATTTGGTTCCTTATACAGTACAAGTCACCATGAGAGCCTATTTGGGGTTTTGTAAACGTTTACAACACCACTATAATGCAAAGCATGAACACTAATGAGTACGCTAATACATTCTCAGGACTTTTATAAGTAGTAGTACCGTTTGTTAATGGGGTAATTATCACAAAGTGTCATCCAGAATTATTTGTATTTTAATTACTTAATTAATTATTGCAGCAAACTCTAAACATCTACTATGTCAATAATAATTATTTGAAGATCACCACGAAATAAAATTGGGAATCAAACGAGCTTACCTGTTAAGCGAAGTCTTGATTCTAATTTTATGAATGGTGATCTGAAAAATAATTATTACCCACCCACCACTACTAACAACCCCAAAGTTGCAAAAATTAGTCTACCTAATTCAATGACCTTTTCAGGACAACAAAGCGAATGTAGGCATTTGGAACTACTCTGTATAGGAAACAGAGTTTGTTCCTAATGATAAGATCTCTAAAATAAGTGACGTTTCGTTTCATGTGTCAAAGACGGGAAAGTAAGATGCAAATGTTGCAATCTTTAAAAAATATTCATTTTCTTTATCTAAAATCGCGAGGTTAAATACGTGCCGTAAGGGATTACTAGAGGTTAAATACGTGCCGTAAGGGATTACTACTATGTCAATAATAATTATTTTTCAGATCACCACTCATAAAATTAGAATCAAGACTTCGCTTAACAGGTAAGCTCGTTTGATTCCCAATTATACCCTGTACTTGTAAACATTACGGTGCAGTAAATATTTTGAATTTGAATTTCCCGGAGGCCAGCCAGAATCCCCCACAATGTAGGTAACATTGCGACGCAACGCGTGTAATTATTTTGCCGCGCGGATATTTTTACCTCCGGAGTATACCCTTTCGAACACAAAAAGAATTTTGAAAATCGGTTCACAATTCACGGAGATATCAGTGGACGTACATAAAAAAAACACACACACACACATTAAAGCCTCCTCCTTTTTGGAAGTCGGTTGAAAATATCATGCCTTTAATCTTCTACCCCCTTATTAATAAAAAAAAGTTAAGCCTGCTTAAACTTACGCTTGGTTTATCTCGCATGCTGTCCCTTTCTTTTGAATATTTTTGAAGTGAGACGGCATGCGAGATAAACCAAGCGTAAGTTTAAGCAGGCTTAACTTTTTTTTATTAATAAGGCCGCCAATGGTTAAGCAGAGGTGTACACGTTATCCTAATCCTAACTAATATTATAAATGCGAAAGTAACTCTGTCTGTCTGTCTTTGCTTCACGCCTAAACTACTGAACCGATTTGTGTGAAATTTGGTACCGACATAGTTTGGAACTTGAGAAAGGACATAGGATAGTGTTTTTTTTTTTTTCGCGAGATAAACCAAAAATCTGCCGGAAGTCACTATTCCACGCGAACGAAGTCGCGGGCAAAAGCTAGTTAGTATATAATACACGATTTGCCAGTTATGTTTAGACTCCATAATGTAATAGGGAGCGGGCCTATCGCCATCAACCGGGAACGATCCAGACTCCGTGGCTACTACTGAGAACTTCCTGATGGAATAAAAAAACCCACTACACGATCTGGGAACCGAAGCCAGGTGGACAATCTCAGCAGTAGTACTTTCAACTACTCACCCAACAACGCAGTAAAGAAACATTAAAAAAAAATAAGAAAGTAATACTGTAACTCAGAATTAGTAAAGAAATTCCACTAAGTTCCGCCACGGGTCAAAGTTGCACGATGGCTCGATAGATGGCGTTGACGTCGAATTAGATCGCGCTATGGTTACGTTACCTCGCCACTACATAAGGCCCGGAGTACCAAAGTCGAATCGTGTGGTTTAATAATGACAATACCAAATGTCTTAGATATTTTTGGAAAGAGATCGAACTCCTTTTTTGAGTTGGATCTTTAGAAACTCACTAATGGTAGGTATGGGTCGTTACGTGATTTTCGCGAAACGTAACGTAACTAGTTACTTTGAAGGCGTAACCTGTTTCGAAAACTAGTGATTTTAGTAACTAGTTATTTGTCAAATTAAATTCAGTGATTCAATATGTTGTTACCGAAGTTTTTTTCGAAACGTACATATAAATGGTTACCTACGTTATCGTTACATGTCACAAGCTGGAGGTTTTTTGAAATAATTAGTTTTTGTAGCTACCATAAGCAGTTACTTACATCATTTACGTTATATTCACCAACGAACTAAACAAATTTTACTTGTCAAAGTAAACATAAATAAATACTATCATTTCATCATCATTCACCATCATCATCATTCATCATCATCATCATCATTCATCATTTCATCTGTGTCATCATCATCATCATCATTTCATCTGTGTCATCATCATCATTCATCATCATCATCATCATTCATCATCATATTCATCATCATTATGAAAATAAAACGAAAGTCTCTGCTCGCTTTGCCGGTCAGTACAAAGAAGTAGGCACAAAGCAGTAACCATTACGCGCGAAAGAAACTACTTAGGCTCGCAACGTATTTTTTTTTCGTGCTTCGCTTTGCATTCGATCATTGCATTGGTAATGTAACTAGTTACAAAAATCGCGCGAAAGAAACGACATAAGCTCGCAACGTATTTTTTTTTCGTGTCTCGCTTTGCATTCGATCACTGCATTGGTAATGTAACTAGTTACAAAAATCACTAGTTTATGTATGACTCGAAACTAGTGATTCGGTTACATGCCCCGTAACTAGTTATTGTAACTAGTGACGTGAAATAACGCCCATACCTAACTAATGGGAACATTGGGAACCGCCTGGCGCCTTAGAATGCCTTATTTCCGCCTTCACTTTCTTTTGTTTGAATATGTTGAAGACATGCCGGTTTACGGTTTCCTCACGATGTTTTCATTCACCGTTTTGAGAGCAGTGGTGATGAAATAAATTACACAAAGTAATGCGCCTGCCTGGGTTCGAACCCACGACCAACTGTTCGTAAGTCGGGGCCGCCACCACTGGGCCACCACTGCTCTTACCCTGCCCATGGGAAATTGAAAAAGTGAATTTTGTACTCACTCCACTTTGTTGGCACATTTAAGGTAAGGTGTAGTGTAGGTATGGTTATGGGGTATGGATTCTAAGAAATGATTAACTTGACCTTTTTTTACTGTTCCAAAGAATTTCTGATATGTGAGGAAGCAATAGCACAGGCAATAGTGTCAAACACGCCACATTATTCCCAAACCCCTACAACTCCTGAAATATTGGGTCAGCGGTTACGTACTACCGAGACTTTGATTGAAATTGGTTTCGAACTAAAGCAGGCTTACTTTGTGAAAATCACAAGGTAAAGGAAAACGTGAAGAAAGCAGGATGCCTTAGGGGCGTAAATTCGAAGATAATATGCCGTCCCGCCCGTCGGGGCCGCGGTATTTGTACTAGATTACGTGGCCTCGGCGCAAGGGCAAAGAAGGAACATGGGTTCGGTTTTTAGTCAGTAGAAGTCTGACACTCCCCTTCGCTCTGCCCAAGAGCGGGGGGGGGTCATTCGATGATTTTCCACCCACCAAAAAAAAAAATGAAACCAAACCAAACCATTCTGGTACCACTAGGTGGATTTGGCCGACTCTTCTTAATGAAGAGTCTGTCCTAGCCGTGGGTAATACACCGATTATTCTAATTAAATGCTTATGACCCAATTAACATGGTGCATCATAATCATAATGAACGCAAGACCTTTATTTTTTGTTTCTTTCTTGTGAGGTGACCAAAGTCCAAGACACAAGATAAATTTTAGTTTCAAGAAACTGAACAACTTTTGTTCAAGTTACGGTGACAGGTCAACGTTCAATTTTATGTAATTATTTTACTTTAATTAAACCTGAACGACCAATGCATGCATCAGCACAATGTTTCAAGCGTGATTGCGTTCTACATGCGTACATTGAGTCCTACCGTAAAATACGTAATTTTTTACGCAAATAAACAATCAAGTATCTCAATAATCTCTGCGTACAGCTACTTAGTATGATGTGCTGAATACTAGGTTAGCAGCTTCTTGAAGAGATCGTTTACACCTTGTATGTCAGCCACTGAAACAAACAGCTTTCCTTAGAAATTCTATACAGGTTAAACAGATATTTGCGTACCTATTTCACAAACACAATACAAACATTGTATGAAACCGATGAAACGTAAACACACATAACATTTAAACGACAATTCATTTCCTGGAACGCGAAAAGGGAACTGTCACCAAATATTTACCTTTATTTAGGTTACAGGTTACACTAGCTGTTGCCAGCGACTTCGCCCGCTACAACTAGAAAATTATCCCACGGGAAGATAAAATCGGGATAAAAACTATCCTATGTGTTAATCCAGGTTATAAACTATCTGTGTACCAAATTTTATCCAAATCCGTTCATTAGTTTTTGCGTGAAAGAGTAACAAACATCCATCCATACATACAAACTTTCGCGTTTATAATATTAGTAGGATGAAACTCGCGCCACAATGACGTACCTAATCCACGTCAATGGGGACACCTAATATCCTGTGGAGAGACGCTTTGTGAGGCTTTGCAAACAATACTGGGGTAGATGGCACGGAAAACTTCCAATCTTCCTACTTACTTTTGTTCTGAAGAAAATGTTTCTATTTGTTTGATGCTCGGCGGCTTATTAAGTGATTGACGGGAACGATCAAGTTTATGATGACTTTTAGATGTCTCATCATAGCATACCCAATATGTGGTCCCCGCTGCTGCTGAGTTAAAGGTTTTGGGTATGATTCCCAGGTTGGTTAATATAATACTTCTTCTTATACTTACTTATTTCTCTTGAGTTTAATATGTAACAGGACAAATCTTTACTTCCCTACCTACAGGAACCAAATTACATAAATCATCTCGGTTTAACACTTCGCGGATTATACTATACCTGTAATTCGTGACGTGATAAAATATATGTCTATCCATGTTAATGTTATGTACTCGTTTGATTCCCGGCTCCCCCTGTCACAACGGTCTTCCTAATCCACGTCAGAGGCGACACTTTAATATCCTGTTGAGAGAAGCTTTGCGAGTTGGTTTTGCTTTGGTAAGCAGGATACGTATCTACCGATAATATAAGTTGTTCAATCGCAAGGAATACTTATTGCGCACCTCTCTATGTAAAGTCACGAGCACCAATATCGTGCCCTTAAAGCGAAAACCAACTAAAGTCACTTATGGGCAAAAATGAGTTACAAATACCGTTAGAATCTCCTTTTCAAGATCTACATACTGGTAAAACCCGTTTTCCGATATGACGCTCCGTTCTGGATTTAGCTTTTAGCTAAGGTAGCTTATCAGGAGATTTTTTTAATAAAGAACAGACAAAACCCAGTAAGTGTCGGTTAAAGCAATGTTTTTGCACTGTAAGCAATTTTTCTCGCCATTAAAAACATTCTATCTGCGTTTATGTGGTTTTGTCATGATTCACGTTAAATTAACAATAACAATAACTGAGACTAAATATTTCTACTTAGTATTAACAAATACCCATTAGGTGAACATAAATATTTCGTTTAATTAAATTCATAAAAAACTGCTGTCTAAACTCTATTCTTCAAAACATAAGAAAACATTGCGACTACAGGAAAAACCACTTATCTGTAGCATTTATCAAGCCAATCCTTCATTTTTCCTACTTGTTTGAGAATTAAGCTATTTTTCCTTCACCACCCGAATAATGAATAATAAGAAATCAAAATACACGTACTAGCCTCTTTATCAAGTATTTTAATAAAAAATTTACGATTCGAACCTTTAAACACGATTTTCTCGAAACTACATTTTGTGCAGTTAGTTGGGTTTTGAAGTAAGGGCACGATATATGGTAAACACATAGCAAATTTTCAAAGTGATTTTCTACTGTGTTCATACCTAAACGTTTAACAAAATGAAATTGGTTACAATTCAAACTAAAACTCAAAGAATTTACATTGATTGCATGTACGAGTAGGTAGGAAAATAAGATGTAACAAAAAAATACAGTAAAACTTATATTAGGCATACAACATTAATGAATTTGTTAAATTGAATTGGTTTAATTCAAAACGTACCCAATTTAATTATGAATGTATCCAATAATTGCTACTCATTTTACTTCATTTGTAGCTATTGTGAATCACTTTAATTTCATCAAATTAAATATTTCAAAAGAATCTGAATACATATGCGATCTAAATGACTTGAATGGATATTAAAATATATAGCGACTATAATGGTGCTACTAGCAACTTAGCAGTGTTTTCTTAAGTAAGTTGTTACATAGCTAGAATATTACAATGCGATAATGAAGAGTTTTCAATATTGATCAATGTTCATTGCCTCTTTATAAACAGTGCCCATATTTGTACTTGAAAGGTGCAAATTATTAAAATACTTTTACTTACTTGCGACGTGCATTATTACAAACTCAACTCATTTTTCATGACTCTATGTAACCGAATTGCTTTTATAATCACCGCAACGGATTCTGTTGCGGTTTTTATTATCATTTAGAAACTTCATTTTGCAATTATGCTTTATTTGAGTAATGGTAATGAATACCCACATTATAATAACTTAGATAAAATAAAGAACCTCCATTCATAATTATCTATTCAAGGCTTAAAGACCGGGCAAAGCCAGGGTGTGTCGTCTAGAACTTGATAGTATAATCAACTTAAACATACGAAGCTGTATTTATTCTCCAACATAAATCACTTTCTCTAACAATAACTATTGTGTCTCACAATAAGCAGATCATAAATCAGAAACTATTGTAAACCGCCTTATGTTAATCTTCTGGTAGATCCAACCAACAAATGAATAATTTTCTGCGTAAATACTCTTACATTTTGGTTGTTTGCCAATGTTTTGAGAAAGGTTGGTGCCTAGATAATAATAATTATGTTAAATAACAACTTGTTTATAACCTCAGAATTAAGACTTACCTATGCCATTTTCCATCGACAGATAAATATGAATAAATCCCAAATGATGTTTTTACAAAGACTTTTACACGTGTTTTTTTTCTTGTGTGATGGGGCTGCTCTTTCGTAACTGCCTACTTTGAAAGGAAAACAGCTGAAACAAACTCAGATGTCATAGTTTGTTTAAGGTCCAGACCATCGAGATTTATGTAGGTACTAACGTACTAGAGAAGACACCGTAAATTCCTACTTTGTCTCGTTCAACTGCGGCGATCGCGCCGCACCGTCGCCAGTCTATGCCGAGTGGTTGCTGCGACATGACATAGGTATTTGAGTGAAGTTTTCTTGTCTAAATTATGCCTTCATGTGCATTTATATACTATAGAAATAATTCAATGAATATAAGTAAAAGTCAAGGAGTGACTTTTCACCAGTAAATATAACTATTAGCTTTAAAACACACATAATTTAATTATATTTTTTCCATTGCAATACGTCATTGCGGCGGCCATTTTTACGTGAATGTCAAAGAATAAAATGCTCAGACCAGACACTATCGACGTATTTAATGCTTGGCCACGAATCCTCTACATGCGAGTCAAAATTGATAGTAGGTTGTATAATATTTGCTTATGTATCAAGACAATTAAATAAAAAAGTTAAAATATGAAGATTGCATCGATAGTTTGACTAATTTGACTATACTATAAAGTATAAACTTCCACTTCACACATCTATCATAGGTAGGTACGTAATTTAATACGGCAAAGTGGTCTTGCCCTGAAATGTGATTTTAGTTATTAATGTCTGTAAACACCGTAAAGCATTTAACTAGGAAAGAAGTATTTGCAAATTTGAATCAACATTCACTGAATCAGCCATCAACATTCAATCACAGATAAAATAAAAATTATTGTTACAGTTTAAGTAAATTTTTATTTATTTTCTAAGTACATACGTACAATATCAAGTAGGCAGAATATAGTACATTTTGATACAAGTGCGGAAAGTTTGTTATTGCATTCGAGGCAGATTGAACACCCGAGCCGTATGGCGAGGGTGTTCATGGGGTCGAGAAATGCAATAACAAATTCCCACGTGTATCAAACGACGTTTTTCAATACACTTTCGAAGAAATTAACTAAAAACGTTATGTGTTTTTGTCAACAAATTTGATGAGACTATGATTTAATTTACTTTTTTTCCGCGGTTTGATTTCGCCAGGTTGAAAAAGAAGCAAAGGTATAAAGCCGCCAAACAGCCTCACAGGAAAAATATAAAATTTAAATATTTTTTAATTAAGAACACAAAAAAATGCTTACTTGTTCATAAAAGTAAATAATTGTTTAAAATATTTACGTTTATTAGTAGTATTCTTTTTACAAACACAATTTAAATATTCAAAAAATATTTACGCTGTAAAGACGCAGATCAAAATGGCGAGATTAAAAAAAAAACACGCCTGCTCTATAATAGTCAGTGGTGTTTTTTTTTTAATTTCATAAGTTTTAATCGAATTACCGCTGCTCTATGATTACAGCGTGCGGTAATAATATTACAGCACGCTGTATTCTTATTACCGCACGCGTGCGAAATATGATGCATGTCGAACCTAATCGTAGTGCAATAAGAGCTAGTTTTCGAGGAAGTGTATTGAAAATAACATTATGTCGCATCTGCACGTATTGATAGTAATCTATGAGAACATGACACCCCCCGCCCGCCCCGCTGTCATCAAGTGCGCGCACATTTTTTGTTTGAAATAGCTTCTCTAGTACGTAGTACATTATACCTCAATGGTCCAGACATAGTTAGTCTTGGTCAACTCACATGGAGACTGTGCAGATAGGTAACGTGTTTGAGATGATGGTCTTTAAAACAAACAAAATATATAAATACGTCTATACTACTTTACAACAGAGAACCTTTATTTGGGATTTACTGAAAACAGTCTTTAGATGCTGAAAAGTTAGTTTACTTTAACATAACACTGACAAAGGCCAGTTGAATTACCGCAATGTTTCCATGCAACCTTTTCCTTTTTCGAACTCAAAAAAAAAACATCGCCACTCTAAATTCGAAACCTAACGTACTATATTCAAACCAATTCGAACACAAGAAATCATACAAAAAGCACGGCGTTCCACGTTCAAACGCGGCCGCTGGATGAGATGAGTCGTAACAAGCCTTTATCCAGCCAGTTGGAACGTGTCACGTAGTTGGCCACTAACATCCGATCACCTGTAAAGACTGGCCTTGTAAAGTCTGTTTTTATCTGTTAGGTTCTAGCTTTTGCCGTTGGATATGTTCAGTACACCGTTGTAAAGGTTATTGGAAAAGTTATCTTAGTGCTTTTCATGTCCATGCTTTCAATAATTTCTGGAAATTTAAATCATTTGCATAAAACTTGTAAATACTAAGTGACTAGGTACTTACTACAAAGACTGGCCTTCTTAATTTTTTTTTAACTGTTAGGTAAGATTTGCCACTGTACAGTTTAGTATCCCTTTTGTTTAAGTGTTGGCTATCATCAAATGACATCTCCCGCTCCCCCGGAGCGGAAGGGAGTGTCAGACTTCTACTGACTAAAAACTAACCGTGTTCCTTCTTAGCCCTTTCCGCCTTAAGTATTACAAAACGTAGTTAAACCTGGTTTAACTTAGATTTGGTTTATCTCGCATGACGTCTCACTTCAATAATATTCAAAAGAAAGTGACAGCATGCGAGATAAACCAGGTCTAAAGTAAACCAGGTTTAACTACCTTTTGTAATAAGGCGGTTTGTGTACAGGGCCGCCGTATATCTTTCGAACACCTCGCAGAGTATCCATAAGGCCTAAAACACACACAAGCGACGTAAGGCGAAGGCACGGGGCAGGCGCAGCGCAGACGTGGGACAGATACGGCGCAGACGCGATTTGAATTATATCAGAAGAGGCGTGGAACAGGCAAGAAACGTGAATTCAATCGGTTGTTGAAATCTCGCTCCGGTGCAAACCTCACACCGTTTCGTTGTCTGCGCCGCGTCGCTCGTAGCGAGCGACGCGGCGCAGACAACGAAACGGCGTGTCTGCGCCGCGTCGCTTCAGTATACTTCAAAAACGTCGCCTGCATACATTTTGTATGAAATCGTTTTGAAGCGGCGCATGCCTGCGCCACGCCTGCGCTGCGTCTGCCCCGTGTCTGCGCCTTACGTCGCTTGTGTGTGTTTTAGGCCTTAGGTAACGCTTTTGCAAGACGTTATAAGTTATCTTAGCGAGCTTTACTCAATGCTTATACCAAGAACCCTGTTCAACGTACTTACTTCTTATTCCTAGACTGCGGCGCTGAGGTAGAAGGTACCCATAAAAATAGCAGTACCTACGTAACTTACAGCTATCAATATTTATATAGAAACACTTTAATAAAACGTGTGGCACTCGGAGACTTTTTTTATCAATTATTTAATTTGACAACCTCAGTTGACAACCATGTTATTTTCCGTAACCATAGCAACCTGGTTGAAATATTTTCGTTACGGAATTTCTGGATTCGCTCTCCACGCTCAAGGCCCGCGATAGAAGCTATGCAATAGCTTAATATTACGTAGTAAAACCTTGTTAGATTGAAGACTGAAGAAAATACTACCTATGTACTTAATTCTCTTGCATAACATTTTCTTCTTCACAAAAACTAAAGAACAAAGGTCTCAACAATCTTATAAAAAGTTAATCTACGTTTTAAAACTTGTACCATCGCCTACAATAATGCATGGGATGTTCAGAAAAAATACCGTGTGAAGCAAGAAATGACGCCACCTGGCGTAAATAAGTACTCGATTAGCAACATTGATTATATTGTTGATGCTACACTAACTAGAGGGCGCTCACGCTGTATAAAATGTTCATGTAGTTTCTTTTTCTGTATTTTACATTCAAATAATTTATAATCAATTATTTCTATTATATAAATTTATTCCTAACTACCTACTATGTTTGTTTAAATTGAATATTATTATCATTTTATAACTAGGTATCTGATTTTAATTATCTATGTTTTAGTTTTCAAACTTGAGGGTAGGTCGAATATGAATTCATAAATAAATTTGTAGGTAGTAGAAATAATTAGATTGAAGATTTAGATGAGTTAAGACTAAGCTCAATTGATTGTTCGCTAATAGGTTTGTTTCGATTAGGTACCTCATTCGAGTGTGTTTAGCTCAGTTTTATTTTAATTTAGGTGAATTAACTTATTTCATCAAAATGAGTACGCGTTGTAATATTGTTTTCTTTACAAGAGCTCAAATAACTGATTTGCAAAATCAAGGCAAAAACTTATCGACACTCGAAACTTGTCGACTTATCTTATTGTTAACGTAAGTAGTTTAGATTTCAAAAATTTTATAAGAAAAAAAAAATGTTTTAGTTACGTCTATACTACTTAATAAATAATCATTATTGCGTGTTATTATATTTCTGTTATAATTATTGTTGCAGAGAAAAACAGTTGTTCTATTGGTACGACGATTTGAAGACGAGGGATCTTTGCAACACCATCAAAGAACTAGTAGACCACGGCTCATAAACACATTACAGCGTCAAATCGTGTTATGAGAGTATGAAGAAAATGGATTCCTGCCGATGACCGACTATGCTGCTTTATATGACTCAAGTGTTGACAATGCCCGTCGTGCTCTTATAAGTGAAGAGCTGCATTATAGGAGGCATGTTGTGAAACCCTGGCCCACAGAAAACCATTAAAGGACAAGATTACAGTTCGCTTTGGATCATGTTAACTTTGATTTGAGTAACTTTTAAGTCCAGTGAACACGGACGCTTATGTTTGTGGTGTAGAAATATTACGTGATAATTTGATAAACAAGTGGTTATGTGTGTCCAATATGCTGGTCATATTGCAGTGAACGTGTGGGGATAGATAAGTGTTGCCGATCCAGGATTTATATTTCATAATACTTAAAAATAATATTACTTAACTTTAGTACTTATTTTTTATATTAACTGGAGACCGGGTTATTATAACCTATTACGACTGACTGTTATTATAACCTATGACTTACGTATTTTTAATAACTAAAAAAAGTCAAACAATTTTTTTTTTTTTTACGTTACATAAGAACCTTTTCGTATGTTTTTGTGCAATTGTATAGCTGTTATCCTACCTATTTAATTCATTTAATTTAACTTTTCACTTTTGTGATAAAATAATCCGGTCTCCTGTTTGTCTTTGTTGAGGTTACAAAAGCTTCAATCCTCTTTCCGATTTTGGAAACGAATACTTAAGCTATGGCCTCAATAAGAAGTTTTATATAATATAATAATGTTGAACGATAATAAATGTCTGTTTTTGAATAATAAACTGTAAGAAATAAACCTCTAAAATTTGTGTGTTTTTTTGTTTGTCTCCGTTCATCCCTGTTGCTAACTACTACTAACTCGAATATTATATTTTTGAATGCTATGCGCACTTATTAGCTTAATGAAAACATTCCTTATGGTTTCTTTCGTATTTTTTTTTATCATTTAACTTCTCACATCCAACCTAATACGTGTTTCCTAACTTCTTACTTACCTAACCTATTCCCAAGTCAAAGTTCATTTTTTTCTATATCTCAACAGAATAGTTTACATTTAGTTAAGACTAAGTTATAAAAATCTACCTCCATTTTATTTCACCTACAGGTGACACCGGGTAATCCGGATATTGTCATTGCGGAAAGTAAAAACTTTAAAGGTTTAATTTCTTATTATTATTTAAGTAGGAATTACAAATAAAATTTCTGTGAGGTAGAAACAGAAATAAAACTTATGCCACCTACAAGTGACACTGGGGATTGAAGAGTTTAATATCAAAGTTGTGCAGAAACCAAACGCCATCTATTAATTATTTTCGAAAATTTGATTTCTACCTTCACAGAAAAATAGGCCCTAAGGTATCCATGCACTTTTGTGGGCGACTGTACCTATTTTTCTCTGTAGCATTCTCACCGGGTTTCATTTAATCTGCCTCTTTCTACAGATCGTACCTATCATCCTGCGTTCGCAATTTTGTTTTCAAACATGTAAACAAATACTTAGGTGTTTCGGGAAAGTTTAACATCCACATAAAAAGTTCAGTTTGAGTTTCAACTCCAAGCTTTTGTATTTTTTTTTATAAATCTGCCCATGCTGTCCCACTGCTAGGCAAAGGCCTCCCCCATGGCTGTCCAAGTTTGTTTGCTAATTGCCTTCTCCGTCCAATCTGTTAAGAATGAGTCCAAATCGTCACGCCAGCGTTTCTTGGGCCTGCCTCGGTTACGACGGCCGTCTTCAGGCACCCAAGCCTAATTAATGGAAAAAAAAGTTTTAAGTTTCTTAGCATGTTGATTGCAATTTAAATTGACTTGGCCCAGAACGCATAGAGTTTGACACCTGAAACTGCAACTTTTTATTTGCAATTAAAATTCTAAAATCAACAACACATCCATAAAGTTGATATTTGTCTGAGTATAAATAACTTCAATTGGAAACAACGATGGGAATATAGAATACCTGTGTTCGTAATATTGCCGTGTAGCTCAAAGCGAAGGAATCTGCATTCCCCACCACTGCTGAATGCCATCGGTGTTCGATCATTTACTTTGAAACAAGGACGGTGAGGTAAATGTATTAAATTACATTCCTTTGATAGATGCGGAAGAATAAGTTAATTTGTGGATGTTATAATAAAGGTAGAGTTTTGAGTTATCCGATTTTTTTATCAATATTGACAACTTCCTTCCAAAATTAGTTTTGAAAAAAAAAATGTCTTGGCTTGGCACTCGAATGAAGGTTAGAGGGCGCGGTTGTAAAACATTTTTTGAGAAATTAGATGTCTATCGGATAAAAAAGATAGCGGTGCTAGTAGTTACAATTTTGGCCAGACGTCTTAAGTTCCTACACTAAAATATATCAGAGATTTTTCTTACAGGCGAAAACTTAGAAAACTTACCTATCTTAACACACTCCCTTGTCCTCTAATTGAAAAAACTTCCAAGATCATTCGGAACAGCTTCCAATATTGTCCAAGGCGACCCAGAACATGTGGTTCCACAATTTGCACCGCAACGGCCTCGAACTCGGTACGTTTTACAAGCACTTAAGGTGGTACCCTGAGCAAATAACCTTGAGCATTTGCTCCCTCTTTGCCGCACCCCACCTCTACAATACTTCGTAAACTATTACTTGCGCCACCTGGCGAACTTCATACGAATACAAGTAAAATTCACAGATCTAAGAAGTAATAGATATGGCATTCAAAGAAATATTTTTTTTATGAAATGTTATTATATTATGAATTCAGTTACTATACTCACGTCGATAAATAGGTAGGTACTTTCAACTTTTACAGTGATACAAATATTACGATTACGAAAATGAGCTCAAAATTCAAATCCAAGATGGCGCCGATGAAAATTTTTGGTTTATTCGTCATGGGTGTCGTTTTCATGGTTTTCGGGGTCGCTGAATACGAAAATGAGGTCAAAATGAAAATCCAAGATGGCGCTGACGAAGATCTTTGGTTTTTCCGTCATGGGTGTCGTTTTCATGGTTTTAGGGGTCGCTGATTACGAAAATGAGGTCAAAATGAAAATCCAAGATGGCGGCCATGAAAATTTTTGGTTTTTCCGTCATGGGTGTCGTTTTCATGGTTTTAGGGGTCGCTGAATACGAAAATGAGGTCAAAATGAAAATCCAAGATGGTGGCCAGGAAATTTTTTGGGTACCTAGGGTTTTCATTTTGACCTCTTTTCGTAATCAGCGACCCCAAAAACCATGAAAACGACACTAGTGGTGTGCAATTCCGCTATAAATAATTATCATGTTATAGACTATTGAATATATTTTTATAACATGTTATTTTATACGTTATCATTATAACGAGTTGAAACAAAACGCGGCAGCAATATGAACGCGGAGACGTTGTCGTTTT
Source organism: Diarsia mendica (assembly GCA_949316265.1). NCBI lineage: Eukaryota > Metazoa > Arthropoda > Insecta > Lepidoptera > Noctuidae > Diarsia > Diarsia mendica. Next base: position 17,777,792 of record OX438896.1, on the reverse strand, counting down.
ATTCGACAACACGTTAAACGGGCGCAATGATGCGCTGTGAATGTTATCACGTAGTGGACGGAATATAACGATATTATTATAGTTTTAAATTATCAATGAACTTTCCTTCATACTGCACAGTTTTAGGACTAATAAAATGTTATTATTAAGTAAAGTTGGATCAGTGTAAATAAAAAAATTCTTTTTTGGTGTTATGTGATTCTCACTTAAATATCACGGGGGTGGCAGAGGGGGGTCAAAATTTTGGTCCTTTTTTGCCTAGGACGCTCCGTTTTCGAGATATTTCAATTTAAACATTTTTTTAACAGAAACTTTTAGCGCCCATAACTCGGGAACGGTGCATCGTAGGACCGGCGCGCGCCACCGCTTGCTACGTTGTTATACTTATTATATTACCCCGTTCTGGCCCCGCTGTTATTCGTTGGGCGTGTTGTTGAGTTAGACATTATAATGATAACACGTAGGCAGCGTCGGTATTAGTGGTGGTTAATATAACGAATAACACCAAAACATAACATGTTATTGATTCATAACGAATAACGTATGTTATACCGACGCTGCCTACGTGTTATCATTATAATGTCTAACTCAACAACACGCCCAACGAATAACAGCGGGGCCAGAACGGGGTAATATAATAAGTTTAACAACGTAGCAAGCGGTGGCGCGCGGCGGTCCTACGATGCACCGTTCCCGAGTTATGGGCGCTAAAAGTTTCTGTTAAAAAAAAAAATGAAATTGAAATATCTCGAAAACGGAGCGTCCTAGGCAAAAAAGGACCAAAATTTTGACCCCCTCTGCCACCCCGTGATATTTAAGTGAGAATCACATAACACAAAAAAAAAAATTTTTTTTACACTGATCCAAAGTTATAACATATTATTAGTACTAAAACTGGTGCAGTATGAAGGAAAGTTCATTGATAATTTAAAACGATATAATAGTATTCGTTCTTAATATAAATAATAACGATATTATTATATTCGTTCGTATTCCGTCCACTACGTGCTAACATTCACAGCGCATCATTGCGCCCGTTTAACGTGTTGTCGAATAAAACGACAACGTCTCCGCGTTCATATTGTTGCCGCGTTTTGTTGCAACTCGTTATAATGATAACGTATAAAATAACATGTTATAAAAATATATTCAATAGTCTATAACATGATAATTATTTATAGCGGAATTGCACACCACTAGTCGGTATAACATACGTTATTCGTTATGAATCAATAACATGTTATGTTTTGGTGTTATTCGTTATATTAACCACCACTAAACGACACCCATGACGGAAAAACCTAAAATTTTCCTAGCCGCCATCTTGGATTTTCATTTTGACCTCATTTTCGTAATCAGCGTCCCCAAAAACCATGAAAACGACACCCATGACGGAAAAACCAAAAATCTTCGTCGGCGCCATCTTGGATTTTCATTTTGACCTCATTTTCGTAATCAGCGACCCTAAAAACCATGAAAACGACACCCATGACGGAAAAACCTAAAATTTTCCTAGCCGCCATCTTGGATTTTCATTTTGACCTCATTTTCGTAATCAGCGTCCCCAAAAACCATGAAAACGACACCCATGACGGAAAAACCAAAAATCTTCGTCGGCGCCATCTTGGATTTTCATTTTGACCTCATTTTCGTAATCAGCGACCATAAAAACCATGAAAACGACACCCATGACGGAAAAACCAAAATTTTTCGTCGGCGCCATCTTGGATTTTCATTTTGACCTCATTTTCGTAATCAGCGACCCCAAAAACCATGAAAACGACACCCATGACGGAAAAACCTAAAATTTTCCTAGCCGCCATCTTGGATTTTAATTTTGAGCTCATTTTCGTAATCGTGCCAATATTATTTTGTATCACAGTAAAAGTTGAAAGTGCCTACCTATTTATCGACGTGAGTATAATAACTGAACACCACCAAATAAATATTTCATAAAAAAATATTTCATTGAATGCCATATCTATTACTTGAAATTACTTCTTAGATCTGTTGATAATGTGACGTAAGCGAGCGAGCGCATGAGCCGACGCGGCGCGGTGACGAGCGACACGGGTTCCCCCTTCGAGGCCTGGCGGCATACTGAATGTCAATAGATACGGTTGCGAATACGCTCAGAATTTTGCATAAAAATCTTTATAAAATCAAATTTTGGGTTTTTGAAAAAAAAAATCGTACCATAATGTTCATTATGAAATTGCTTATCCATTAGTGTAAAAACAAAATAAAAACAATTGTTAGTTTTGGAGAAGTAGCATGTTTTTAACCGACTTCTAAAAAAAGAAGGAGGTTCTCAATTCGGATGTTTGTTTTTTCAATAATTATTTCTCATTTCTGTGGTTTCGTTGTGAGGGGATTAATTAAATATTTTACTTAAAAAAGAAAAAAACAAAACGTACCATTTTGAAGGTAAGAGTATGTAGAAATTTAATGTATTTTTTGTTGGTTGATATATCTTTTTTTTTAAGAGTTATAAGCTCCAGAAAACTGCATAAAAAACGGCTAGAGCTACGTTTTGCTGGGGGACGCGCCTTAAGACTCGTGACAACTTTACTTAACACTTTGCCAACTAGCAAGTATGTCGACCGCAATAATCTAAAGCATAACATATAATATTAGTCTGCTTCGTTTCGAAATATTAAGGACTATTAGATGCCCGTCGGGGCCGCGGATTTTTGTACTATTGATTATACGTGGCCTCGGCGCAAGGGCAAAGTAGGAACATGGGTTCGGTTTTTAGTCAGTAGAAGTCTGACACTCCCCTTCGCTCTGCCCAAGAGCGGGAGGGGGTCATTCGATGATTTTCCACCCACCCCAAAAAAAAAAAAGGACTAACTATTAGATAAAAACTAAACCTATGCTTTCTGGATACGCAACCTCTCCATGCTTCGAAATGCACGTAGCACGGATGTTTTTTAAGTCAATAGAAGTCTGACATTCCCTACCGCTCTGCCCAGAGCGGGAGGAGCAATTTGATGATTTCTCACCCTCCGTCGTTTAAGGAACAAGAAATTATAGAATAATAAACATTAATTGTCTGTTTTTGTGTGTGTAAAACCGCGGTTATAGGGCGAGAAACAGACGGGCTGCGTTTTAATACGGACGGCACACTTACCTACCGATTTCAATTTATAAGATACTAGTGACCCGCCCCGGCTTCGGGCGGATACATACAATATACTATAACCTTCCTCTTGAATCACTTTATCTATTAAAAAAAACCGCATCAAAATCCGTTGCGTAGTTTTAAAGATTTAAGCATACAAAGGGACATAGGGACAGAGAAAGCGACTTTGTTTTATACTATGTAGTGACTAGCGGACGTCCCGCAGTTTCATCCGCGTAGATTCCGTTCCCGTGGGAATACAGGGATAAAAAGTAGCCTACTCAGGGTGAATGTAGCTCTCTAAATGGTGAAAGAATTTTTGAAATCGGCGCAGTAGTTTTTGTTTATTCATTACAAACATACACACAAACATACAAATATTTCCTCTTTATTTATTAGTGTAGAAAACATACACACAAACATAGAAATCTTTCGTCTTTATAATATTAGTGTAGATTTATTTTTGATTCGGATTATTAGTATCCTACCTACCTCGTTTACGTCTTTGAATTTGACGAGAATGCAAGACGACAACCTGTATAAACAACTTGGAAAGGATTGTGCCATGCAAGAGCTTAAAACAGGTGTAAGATGAACTTAATTTCACTTGTAATTAACTGAAACTCTGTACTTTAATAACAATTGAGAACCTCAAAGTTGTAACTAAGGTTAATTAAAATACTCTGTTTACTTGACAAGCGACTTAATTGGCAAACAGTTGCATAGGCGGGTACATACACTTTATTTACCCGTTATTTTCTTAACTTACAAAGACTAGTTTTTGAATTATATTGCTTTATGTTTGTAATACATCCTACTTAAGAGCGTATGGTACCTCAAACGCGAGTTTTATAATGCGTAAAAGTATACGATTCACTGCAGTAATCAACATCAGAAAAATATATGATATTCTTCAGGATATATGCTAGTGCCATAGTGTTGTGAAAACATAATACAACTAACTTTGCTCGATAGAAAAAAATCGTGAAGATACCTCTAAAAATTTCTTTTAACGAGTAAAAACCGTACTAAAATACATGTCATCGTTCTGATTTTTTTGTCAAATAATTCTACAAGCAACATACTAAAGTCTTAGTGTTTTACTTTTTTAGTCCAATCAATAGATTTTTTGTAAATCGCAAAATACCACTAATTTCGCACTATTCAGCCGCAGCGAAAGACGTAACAACCGCTTTGTAGTGCAAGCTAAATAGAACTTTATTCTAACAGTATTTCAAGCGAAGTTTGAACAACCACAAATAGGGTTGCTAATCTGAGGTAGCATACGCTCTTAAGTAATCTTGGCTTCATTCCTAAGTACCTACCTATAAAAATTCCTTCGTCAAAAATTTCAAAACATGATCTGCCTAGCCTTTTCCCAAGCTTCGGCTTCCAGTTCTACTAGATGCAGCTGAATATCGATATTTCAAGAGAAATTCGAGTTAGAATTTTCCCAACAGTAGGTAAGTCCTCGAGACTGCACATTCAAAAACTCTGTTTACAAAGCATCATCATTTACTAGGGATCGCTAGCCACCCTAAAAATGATAATTAGACACAGAAAAAACAAGAACTAAGGAAATACGAAGCAATTTATCCCAACGCTGTAGTTCTCATGCATATTCAGGTTTAGACGAAAATATGAAAGTCTAAAGCCTGGTCGGTTTATTGTCCAGCACTTTAGACAGCATCATTTATATGCAAGAATTAAAATTCAACGTTTTGTAGTACCTACTTCGAAAGGTCAGATGGTAAAACAAAGGAATAGGAGCGAAGAGATTTGTCTGCGATAATAGATTCCATTCCGTTTATTAAGGGAGCTGACATTTTGTTTAAGTTGTCTTTTGTTTTTCATGTTTACTTAATTATTCGAGAACATTCTGCCCTTGAATAAACAGTTCTCGCAAGAAAAGTACAGGACCTACTTATGTGCTTCGGCATTGTCTTTTGTCTATCTTTGGAAATACGAAAGCGCGGTGATGAGATCGAATAGTAGTGTTAAAAGCAGTAAGTAGTAACAAGTTACCATGACTTCTTCTTAGCATGTCGATGGCAATCATAATAGGTAGGGGATCGGACTGACTCAAAAAAAAACCGGCCAAGTGCGAGTCGGACTCGCGCACCGAGGGTTCCGTAAAAAAAATATATTATGTGATGTAACTAAAAATTTATGGTTTTCGTAATTATTCCTTTATCTATGCTATAAGACGTTGCTTCGTACCAAATTTCAAGATTCTGAGTTCACGGGAAGTACCCTGTAGGTTTTGATTCCCTTGCGAGTGTCGAAAATTTGCGGCATAAACGGGAGTATCTTGATGTAACTAAAAATGTATGGTTTTCGTAATTATTCCTTTATCTATGCTATAAGACGTTGCTTCGTACCAAATTTCAAGATTCTGAGTTCACGGGAAGTACCCTGTAGGTTTTGATTCCCTTGCGAGTGTCGAAAATTTGCGGCATAAACGGGAGTATCTTTTGATCGCGTTGACTTAGAAGTTTGATTTTTTCACAGCTCCAAGAGACCATAGACTTGAGTATTTGATATGAATTTCAGCTTGATACCTCCACGCGTTCCTGAGAAAAAAGGTCTTGACAGACAGACAGACAGACGGACAACAAAGTGATCCTATAAGGGTTCCGTTTTTTCCTTTTGAGGTACGGAACCCTAATTATGATTCTGTTTCTGTATGAGTTCGCCAGAGTTAGATTTTATCGAAGAATATTGGATTGAATACCTACGAGTTTTTTGTTTTATCAAATGAATAAAAAAAAGTAGTTAAAAAACTAAAAAGCCCGACTGAAAAAACAAAAAAGCAAAAAAACAGCACATTTTATATTACTACTACCTCTCTTGCTTTGGCTCCGACGTCTAAAGTAATAAATCTGTAGTTTGCATCCACAACAGTTTGGCTTTCGAAGCACTGTATCGTCTTCATTTTGTTTACGTGAAAAAAATAAACAAATATGTGTTCAATATTTTGAGTTATTCCGGTCTTTTTGGAAATCTATCTGACGGACTGATTAGATTTTGTTTTGTCAACTCAGCCCAACAGCCACTAAGCTACTTTATGAAAGGTTAATATAGCACATAGGTATCTTTTCTGGTCGAACGAAACTAGTGTTTCAATGGCCTTATCTAATTTTAGCTATATATCTAAGTTTAGCGCAGAATTTTTATCTGCGTTTGGATCTCTTTCCGCCTTATTACAAAAGGTAGATAAACCTGGTTTTACTTAGACTTGGTTTATCTCGCATGCTGTCACTTTCTTTTGAATACTATTGAAGTGAGACGTCATGCGAGATAAACCAAGTCTAAGTTAAACCAGGTTTATCTACCTTTTGTAATAAGGCGGTTAGTGTATTTAAACTTTGAGTACACTTATAACTAAGAAAAAAAGCTTTAGTTTTTCAATTCATCAATTTATTGTATGAGACCTAACGCGCGAGCTTTATCCAACCAATCAGAGCGCGCCACGTAACTGCCACCAAGAACTCGACTGCCAGAGAAACCGGTCCTGCCGTGTAGAACCCTGAAGTTGTCCATGATCATGACTGTACCTGTAAAATAAGATCACAGATGGTTAAAAGTATACTGTCACGATTGAAGTACAGATAGCGCGCGAGTTGAATGCAGTCGGGGTCTGAGGTAAAGAGCGGGAGCAGTGTAGTGCTGTGCTATTCACACTAGTGTAATGCGGTAGTGCTGTCACGCACTACCGCATTCCTAAGCTCTGCATTCAACTCGCGCGCTATCTGTAGGTACTGTGATATTCATCATCATCATCGTCATCTTCCTGCCCTTATCCCAGTCTATTTGGGGTCGGCGCAACACGTTTTCTATTTTCATTCTTCCCGACGTCACGGAAAGCGAAATGCACAGGTATTTTTTTTTTTTTTTTAAGAAAACGTTGCCCCACACTAGGAACTTCTCCTGTATCGTGGGTGCGTTTACAAACATTTAAACTCACATACACAAATCCCCAGACCCGAAACAACTATCTGTAGGTCATACAAATATTTTTTCCGTGCGGGGATTGAACCCGCGACACGCAGCGCAGCAGTCCAATTGCTCAGCCACTGCGCCAACCGTGCCATCATATTCATTTCATTTCATTTATTTATTCATCAAACAATTTTCATTGTGTTAGAATTTTACAAAACAATCACACATCAAGTAAATATAGCAGTAGAAATAAAATCAAATATAAAGCAAAAAAATATTACTATGTCATCAACTCAAAACCAGTTACATGTCAAATAATAAAGCACAAAAACAAAACAACCATATCTTTTCCATTTCACGTAAGTACATAAATCAACTGAGAATTAAATGTCAATTATATTACTGTTTATATGTCCAACCATAAAAAGCTCAAACACAACCATGTCCATCTCATGTAAGGTAAACTTAATTAAAATAGAATATAAATTAAACGCCAGTCAGATGTAAAATAAATGTCAATAAACGTAAATTAAATGTCAACTAAATTTAATTAAATACTGTAAGGCTTTTATTTAAATGAAACCACTCGTAAGACCGTGAGATATAATTATATTTAAAACGTCCTTTTCGTTACACAAAACACAACTCAAAAGTACAATAATAACACTGACACTATACAATATTAAGTTAGACGCGACCGCCCGATGTCGGTTCCTAGATGGAAGCCGACCGTGCAAGCCGGAGTGCGCTTAGCTGCCCGTAACCCGTTCCGAGATGGAAGCGTGTCCGTGCAAGCCGAACTGCGGTCTATCGCGGCGCGTGGTGGCTTATATAGCGTTCGGCCGCGGAGTGGTGGCGTCGTGCGCTAGAGTGGGGCTCGGCGGGCGGAGCGCGGTCGGGCGCGCTCTCATGCTATGATGTCGTGTTACAGTCTCCCCCTCTGTCTCCGAAGACGTCCCGGTGAGGAAGACAGGACTTAGGGAAGCTGCTGCTGCTTTGGCGGCCTCCCGCGGGGACGAGACTTGGCTGTGGCCGGCGGTGTTGGCTTGTTCTTCCGCGGGCGACCTCGCCGGCGTAAAGGCAAGAGCGGCTCGGGAGGGGCGTCGGACGTCGTCCCTTGATATGGTCGCAGGGCTGAGGAGTGGTACAACCCTGCAGACTGGTGTGGGGTGGCAGAATCAGCAATCTGAAAAGAAGATGGTCCGTGAATGGTTTTGATAACGTATGGGCCATCTCGTCGAGGTGCTAGTTTAGCACTGAAGCCTTGTGTTGATTTGCTTAAGGCATGTTTATCAACCATGACTTGGTCGCCAGGCTGATAATTTGGACACGGCTGACGTCTTTTATCAGCGTATTCTTTTCGTCTCTCTTCCTTCATCTCTTGCACTTCATGTGCTTTCTTTAATGTAGAAGCCATCATTAACAACTTAGGTGTTATTTCGGGAATGAAATTCTCGTTTTGCACTATTTGTCGTAGATCATGACTTGTGTCGTCGATAGTGCGTAGATCTCGACCAAAAGTTAGGTAAGCTGGCGTGTATCCAGTAGATGAACAGACAGCTGTGTTCATTGCAAAACGTATGCTTGGCAGATGTTCCGACCATTTGGTATGGTCGTTTCCCACTAGTATGGCCAACTGCGTTTTCAAATCTCGGTTGCGTCTTTCGACTGGGTTTGTTTCCGGATGATATACAGGGGTAAAGCCATGATCAATACCCAAACAGAATGTCAGTTGTTGCATTACGTTACTGACAAATTGGGAACCATTATCGCTGATGAACCGTCGTGGTGCACCATAACGTAGGATGATTTCATCCAATAATACTCTTGTGCATTCTTCGGCGGTGGCTTGTTTTAATGCAAACAATTCGACCCATCTACTTGCTAAGTCTTCTATAATGAAAATCCATGTCTCATCTTTAGTTGTTTTAGGTAGGGGTCCGAATAAGTCGAAGGATATGACTTCAAACCTTTGATTGAGAGCCGTAGTCTGGAGCAGACCGGCTGGTCTAAGGTTGCTTGGTTTGTACCTCTGACATTCGATACAGTTGCGGATATAATTTTCTATTTGGGTTCTCATTCCCTTCCAGAAGTATCGCTTAGTAATTCGTTCGACAGTTTTCTCAACTCCATAATGACCAGCGGTCGCTTCATTATGGTACACGGCAATAACTTGCTCTTGCTCATGCTTAGGAACGACTAGTTGAGCGTTTTCGTTGTCATTATCTGATTTATATCTGTAGAGTAGTCCTTGATTCATGAGGTATCCTTTTGTACTCCAATATTTTCCGTTTTCATGTTGATTCCCTTCTAAATCGTTAATTATTTTTACTATTTCTTGATCTTTTAATTGTTCCTCTCTTATTTCTTTAGACTTTTTCCGCGGCATATCAATCACTATACTGCATACTCCACAGTTTTGTTTCATTGTTGGATCGCAGTTGGGACGTGATAGTGTGTCGGCGACAACATTTGTTCTTCCCTTGATGTATTTAATCGTCAGATTGTAAGGTTGCAGCTGCAAGGCCCATCGTGCTAGTCGACCTGTTGGAGACTTTAGTGTCATAAGCCACTTCAGAGCTTGATGGTCGGTGAGTATAGTAACATCGGTACCCTCGATGAAGCCACGAAATTTGTTCACTGCCCAGATTACAGCTAGAGCTTCTCGTTCTGTGGTCGAATAATTTCTTTCAGCTGGAGTGAGGAGGCGGCTAGCATACTCAACGGGATGCTCGTTCTCGCCCTCCCCCTGCACCAAAACTGCACCTATGGCATAATTGCTTGCGTCTGATTTGATTATGAAAGGTTTGGTGTGGTCTGCCTGCATTAGCACCGGTGCTGTGATTAACAGTTTTCGAAGCTCTTCAAACGCTTTCTGCTGTTCATCTTTCCAAGTCCATTCAGCGTTCTTCTTCATCAAACGAGTAAGTGGTTCGGTAATCTTTGCAAAGTTAGGGATGAAGCGTCGATACCACGAACACATCTTTTCTTCTTCTGTCAGCAAACACTCGTGACCGGACATGGCAACTGAAGAGATCTCGGTGCTTGGGAATAAACTAGCAGAGTCAGGTGACAACTCAACGTCGGCTGTATCGATATGCCTACGTGCGTCCTCGTATAAGGCATCAATGATCGGGGAGTATCCGTCAAATAAGACTGTCCTTGGTCTCTTTGGTGGAGTCGAGAATCCTATGGGTATTAGCGGTCCATAAGGTCGTTCCAGTACTTCCTCTGTTGCGCCAAGCATACCAGTGTCACTTCTGCCAGGGGAATGTGGAGGCGTCATCAGCTGAGGGATCTGTTCTGTCATTTTAACTGGCGTAATCACGGGACTGGGTGTGTTCATCATCGGCGATTCCATTGTTGGCAAGCACACACTGGATAAAACACCCGCAATGTCCATCGAGAGATCCACGCTTTCTGGATTCAACTCGTAATTCCTTTGCGGCTCGTCGATGAAATTACAGGTTCGCTGGGGTAGGTTTAGGGCTAACATGGCATCTTCTATAAAACCTACTCCGAGGAGCGTTCTGTTATTCCTTGCGTCAGGGAGTATGACAAACGAGGTGATTATATCACGTCCGTATATATTAACAGTCGTCTTCACTGTCAGAACGTCCTGCTTCCTTGCTACTCCATCAGCGAGGGTAATATACATAACCTCTCTCTCAAAGTTTAAACCGTTCTGTTCTAAACGTTTATAGAGCTGGTAGGAGGCAACACTTGATTTAGCGCACGTATCAATGTACGCTATTCCCTTCAAGCCTTGTATGGTAATGGGTACTGTGGGGCGTGGTCGAACATCAGCAGTCATGTTAGCGGAGCAGAAACAAAAATCAACTGCTGTTTTAGACTGCTTGTCTTTGCACTTCGGACAACGACTGCGTATCACTCCTGGCTCACCACATCCATAACAAGAAAACTTTGGTTTGCCATCATCTTCCGAACTTGTTGTGGGTTCACTCTTCACAACATTCTGTTTTTCAACGTCGTCCTTTGCCTTCCTTCTGCAGACTTCAGCCGTGTGTCCGGGAAGACGACAGTAACCACAACGTACCTTATTTTGTTTCTTACTATTTTTATATTTTGTTGTATTGTCATCGTTTTGTATTTTGTCGTTATTACTTTGTTCTCCTTTTTCTCGTAGTGTTCTTTCTATATTTCTTGCCTTCGTCAAAAGATCATCAAAGGTTTTTATCGAGTCTCTGTATAGTTTCTCCCTCACACCAAGTTTAAGCTGGCCAAAACGAGGCTAATTTCTTGCTGGTCAGTGTGTGGTTCCGACATCTCAGCAAGCAGCGCCCGCTTCTTAGCAATGAAGACCTCCGTAGGGGTCTGATCGTCTTGTTTTACGCAGACTATTTCTTGGTATAGCTCGTAATCAAGCCTTTTCGGAGAGAATGTATCACGCAGCCGTTCCTTGAAATTCTCCCATGTCTTCACGTGACCCTTGACGCCCTGCCACCAAATAGCTGCATCACCGACCATCACCAACGGCAGACCCTCCAGCGCATTGGTGTCCGATATCCTCTCGATATCCTTAAACACCGTTACTGCTGCTAAAAATGGTTCCACCTCCGTCTTCGAACCTCCAAACTTAGCTGGGCACTGAGCGAAGGTACTTCTTTCCCTTGTGGAGCTAGTGATTGCAGAGATCAGTTCTTTGAATTGGCTGTCCGTCATATTGATTGCCATCTTCTCAGGAGTACTGCTTCTATATCTGTCTGGCTTACGAGTGGGTCGGGGCCTTAATAGTTTGCTATCGAGCTCCACGTTGTGCGCCACTGTAAGGCTTTTATTTAAATGAAACCACTCGTAAGACCGTGAGATATAATTATATTTAAAAGCGTCCTTTTCGTTACACAAAACACAACTCAAAAGTACAATAATAACACTGACACTATACAATATTTAAGTTAGACGCGACCGCCCGATGTCGGTTCCGAGATGGAAGCCGACCGTGCAAGCCGGAGTGCGCTTAGCTGCCCGTAACCCGTTCCGAGATGGAAGCGTGTCCGTGCAAGCCGAACTGCCGTCTATCGCGGCGCGTGGTGGCTTATATAGCGTTCGGCCGCGGAGTGGTGGCGTCGTGCGCTAGAGTGGGGCTCGGCGGGCGGAGCGCGGTCGTGCGCGCTCTCATGCTATGACGTCGTGTTACAATACCAAATACCTACATATAAATTAAATGTCAAATAAACAACCATGTCTATTTCATGATGCCTAAATTGAAAAAGATTTAAATATAAATAAAATGTCCTTGAAAATTAATTAAGTTCGAAATAATTGTCAACTAAATGTCAATCAAATTAAATGTCGAATAATCAATTATCAATTAAAATAAACGCTAACTTAATCAAATGTCAAAAATTAAATGTCAATTAAAATAAATAAAAAAACCTTGTCAAATAGATTAAATGTCAATACCATATCAAATAATTAATTAAATACACAAATTATCTGTAATCATTCACCATTAAATCGGACACAGAATATAAACATTTTTTTATTAAGAAGGCTTTTAGTTTTGCTTTAAATAAGTTAGTGTTGTAAACCAAAGTTTTTAAGTCAGTAGGTAGCTTATTAAATATCTCCACTGCTTGGTAACGTGAACAATGCTTTGCTATGGTAAATTTAGGCACCATTAGATTTTTAATCACTTTCCTTCGTGTGTTTTCTCTCATTTCCCTATCTTTTTGCGATTCATATTGTTGTATATATTTTGCGAACTTGCTTAATAAAACTAGTATATACAAGCTAGGAACTGTTAGAATGCCTAAGTTCTTAAAGTGTTCTTTGCATGAATCACGCTGTGGAATTTTTACAATGGTTCTAATGGCACGCTTCTGAAGAATGAATGCTTTTTGCCAATTATAGTTATAGCTATTACCCCAAAACATGATGCTATACCTTAACCTAGATTCAACCAAAGCATGATAACATGCTTTGAGTTGCTTCAAATCTATATCATCTCTGAGGCCCTAAGTGCATAACATGCAGAGGATATAGAGGCATCAATACCAGCAAGCTCCTGTTTCCAGTTTAGATTTGAGTCAATGTTTATACCTAAGAATTTACCTCATGACATCTTATTTACAAAACAGACGAATGTATGTCGAAATAAAAAACATTGATGGAAACAATCATGAAATAGCCTATAAATCAAAGATGACATACATAAGACGCGGGGTACCCCAAGGTTCAATTTTAGGTCCAATATTGTATCTTCTCTTCACAAACGATTTATTAAATTTCATAAACACAGTGCAGCCTGACGCTTCGTGTGTTGTTTTTGCTGATGACACAAACGTAATAATGGGAGCCCATGATTTAAGAGAATTGACCACAAAAGTAAATAAAATTATAGATAATCTTTCGAAATGGTTCACAGCTAATAATTTACTAATTAATACAAATAAAACAAACGTAATGTTATTTAAGACTACATCTCGTAACACCGACACTATAGATGTGAACTTGAAAGGAGACCAGATAAGATTAGTCAGTATTAAACCCAGCGTGGTCAAAAATGTTACACGGAACTATGGAATTTCCGAGTATCAGCGACGGAGTCTGGATTTATGCCCGGTTGATGGCAAAAGACTAGCCCACTACTTCTGAAATGTGGTTGAACTATTAGGTACACCTCTCCGTAAGCCCTCGGGGATAAAGGAGTGAGTTATGTAGATGTGTTGCAGGAAAGATTGTTCTGTACCACTTTTGGGTGACTGTCTCTTGTAAACTTACGTCCAAATAGTATTGATTAGATTGATTAGCAGACTAATTTGAATAAATGACTTTTGATCTATATTTTGACTTACCTGGTCTCAGTTTAAACCTCCACTGGTTGTCAGGGTTCTGGTAGTACTTCGCTAAGCTTCTCAATGAGCGGTAGTAAGACCTGCACTCTTCACTGCTGCTGAAAGCCATCGCAGCTCGATCGTACACGTTGAACCTAAACCATAAGGGGGTCATCAGTTAGAAGTTCCAATGCAGTCCAGAAAGTTAGGATTGTACTCGAGTGTGAGTAGAAGGAAATGCACATCTGGGTTCTTGGGGATGGTTTTTCATTATTATTATTAGAGTAGAACGCACAAAATTCTTCAACAAACTGATCTCTTTACAACTCTTGTGGGATACAGCATAACAGATTAAAGCCATTCTTATAATGCAGCAAACAAATAAACGTTACGTACCTAATCTGAACCAGTTCTTGGGTTTCACTATCCACTCTTATAACAGGCGCAGAGTAAGTATGATGATGTCCATCTTCTATGTACTCTGCTTCTAGGTTGAAAGTGGAAAGGAAGTTGTAATCTTCTGGAATTTCTTTCTTCAGTTCCGTGGCGCCGTAGAACCCGTCTACTAGTATCGTTTCGCCGCCTGTCCCGTTTTTATGTTCTAGGCAATGTAGGATTTGTAGTCTGAAAACAAATACACATTTTTCGCATTTGTGTGAATAATAAATAACGTATAACATCAATCCAGTAATCTCCGAAGGGTTAGGCAATGGTGTACCCATTAGTACAAGCCTATTGCCATCAACAGGGAACCAATCCCGACTCCGGGGCTGTAACTGAGAAAACTCAATAACACTTTGCACGACCTAGTAATCAAACCAAAGAATTCATGGACACCAGTCGCGCTTGCGACTACAAGAGCAACGAGGCGTTTGTGTGAATAATATTCAAGATTTATTTAATCTTTGCTGTCACTAAATTATATCTTTCTAAAAATCTCCAAAAACCTAAATCAACTCAAAACAAAAAACGCCACCATCTCATTACTTCTCGCAAGAAATAAAACATTTTCATTTGTGAAGCGTTCAAGGAAAAAAGGAAATTGTTCGACGAAAAAAAAGTCAAAGATCTTTATAAATCAAACGATGTGTGGCAAGAGCCGACGGATCTCAAGAATTTCTTTTACGTTGGTACAATTGGGATGAGACATTCGTGGCAAAGAGACCGCCATTACTACGACAGAATACTGTAAGGCTCAAAACACACTGTACGGTGGAATAGAGCCGACCATACAAACATATATAACATCACGCCTATAATATCCGTAGGGTTAGGCAGAGTGTACCTAATAGTAGGTACACCCACATTTCGTCAATTATTATTTTTAAGTCTCAAGTTATGCGGATGTGAGTGGCAACGCCGGGAGAGGACGCCCTAGAAAGACATACACTGACCTTAAAAGGAATATGTAAGGATTTTACAAGGTGGTGTCTTGTGTGTTCTGCCTACTCCTTTGAGAAAAGGGCGTGACTTAATGTTTGTAATAGGGGGCGAGCCTATTGCCATCAACTAGGCACGATGGCGACGACTTTGGAAGCAGATATCTTTAAACACAAATGCTAGCAGAGAGTTCCACACTTTGACTATGAGCCCTTGGCCCAAACCGTATATGATGGAAGTAGAATCGATACGAGAAGAAGAAGACTGAGCAAAATAAACGTGGAGGAGAACCGCTGATGATTGTAGTGTGTTTAAAGCCTTACACGCGCGGAAGCCAAATGCTCGAGCATCCGTAAACGAATCGCTAAACAGAATTTGAAAGCGACCGACAAACGAAAGCTTTTTCGAACCAACCCTGAAATAATAATGACGGAAGGGATGCCAGTTAAAGTGTGGCAGAAATAGGCTCTTGCAAAAATAACTAGCTCCAGTATCACAAGCATAATGCTTTCTTTATAGTCACTCGTTTATTTAATTTGCAAATCGAATATGAATTGGTTTCCGTCATAGATGTTAATCTGCGTGTTTTGAGTAAATCTTTCAAAACGAGTCATTTATATGACGTGTCGTGTGAACAGTTAATTTATTATTTATGTTAATTAATTTAAAATGAAAGAAGAAAAATAAAGTGAAATTGGTAAAAAGGGGTTTTTCAACAGTTTTGTTCAGTTTTCAATACCCAGTGGTTTATCAGACACTTTACTACAAGAATTTATAGCTATGTTCAAAGTAGAGTCTGTCTTATAACTGCTGAATCAGTTGCCACCAATTTGTAAATAATCTTAAGTTGTTAACCACAGACATCTATTTGGAATTATATTGGGAATCGCGTTACGGAACTCAAATGGAGTTGGGCAGGACACCTAGCAAGGCGCAGTGATGAGAGGTGGACTAAGGCTGTCACCGAGTGGCGTCCAAGAACTGGCAAAAAAACGTCCGGCGGCGAGATGGGCAGACGACATAATTGCCATCGGGGGCAAAACCTGGATGAGGCTAGCACAGGACCGTGGAGAATGGCACAAGAAAAGAGAGGCCTATGCCCAGCAGTGGGTGAGTTCGGGCTGTGGATGATGGATGATGATGATGAAACATCATCATCATCATCCATCACAACCACAAAAAAAAAAAAAAAAAAAAAGGATGATACAAAAATGGAAATCGACAAAAAATCGAAAACTTGTACAGCTTCACAGAGTTGAAGCTGAGATGATCAATAAATTCATCATCATCAGACTATACCTAATGTTCCCACTGCAGGGACTCAGGCCTCCTCTCTAAGAGAGGTATGGGCTGTAATCCACCACGCCTGCCCAGTCCGAGTCGGTAGATGTCTTCGAATTTTTTGGTTCTTAGGCATGCTTGTTTCCTCGTGATGTTTACCTTCACCGTTTTGAGAGCAGTGATACCAAATACTTAATTAAGAAGCTTTTTTTTTATTAAAAAAAAATGAAAAGCTTCTTGTACTTACCCAGCAGCTTCAGTAAAGTAAGTATTATCATTATGAGCAGCTAAAGGCAGGTTGGTATACGCCGTGTCAGCGTGGTCCGCCCTCGTAGTGAATTGCCACATCCCTCCGAAGATCGTTTGCTGCACGCCTCCTAGAGCTTTGCAAACTTCCTCTGTAGCATCTAAGGATACGTCAACCTAGAAAGAGATATCGATAAGCTGGGAAGACTTCTTTTAGGGTTCCGTACCTCAAAAGGAAAAATACGGAACCCTTATGGGATCCCTCGTGTGTCTGTCTGTCTGTACGACCATTCCCCCCCCCACCTTATCTCTGAAACTACTGAGCCTAAAATCACTATCACTACATAGTATAAAACAAAGTCGCTTCCTGCTGTCTGTCCCTATGTATGCTTAGATCTTTAAAACTACGTAAAGGATCTTGTTGTGGGTTTTTTCAATAGATAGAGTGATTCATGAGGAAGGTTTATGTGTAGAATTATGCTTCCGTGCGAAGCTGGGTCGGGTCGCTAGTTAGAAATATAATAGAAATTATTTCAACACTTATAGATTACAGGGAAACCTATAAGAAGACTAAGTACGGAACCCTATATGTGCAAGTCCGACTTGCACTTGGCCAGTTTTTTTTTTATCGTGATGATAGTGCCTATCCTCGTGTCATAGATTTTAGTTTTATGCCGCCCATGGGCCTCTGACTTGGCTTTACATGCCGTACACAGCTGTGTAGATTAAGAAATACACAGCTGTGTAGATTAAGAAATACTCAGCTATGTAGATTAAGAAATACACAGCTGTGTATATTAAGAAATACTCAGCTGTGTAGATTAAGAAATACACAGCTGTGTAGATTAAGAAATACACAGCTGTGTAGATTAAGAAATACACAGCTGCGTAGATTAAGAAATACACAGCTGTGTAGATTAAGAAATACACAGCTGTGTAGATTATACACAGCTGTGTAGATTAAGAAATACTCAGCTGTGTAGATTAAGAAATACACAGCTGTGTAGATTAAGAAATACAGAGCTGCGTAGATTAAGAAATACACAGCTGCGTAGATCAAGAAATACACAGCTGTGTAGATTAAGAAATACACAGCTGTGTAGATTAAGAAATACACAGCTGTGTAGATTAAGGCTCGGTTTCTACCAAAGCAGACACGAGCAGAGCGGAGAGGAGATGTGCCAAATTCAACCAATCACAGAATGAAGACCAGATGTAAATTTTAACTAATGTGATTGGCCGAATTTCGCACATCTTCTCTCGTCTCCGCTCCTCTCCGCTTTGGTGGAAACCGGGCCAAAGGATAGAAGCATACTTGTCATTATAATCCTTCCGTTTTCATCAGAATGTATAGCAGCTTTTTTATACATCTTTTACAGTACCTACACAGTGACAGTATACAGTTAAAATAATTAAGAGAAAACATTTTTTTTTAAATCATAGTAACTTCATACCCAAGTAACATTTTTGGTTTTAGAAAGGTTTTGAAAAGGTTCTAGAACCTTCATATGGAAATCTGCTCGTAAGTCTTAACAGGCTCAATAACGTTATATTAACCTTATATTTACCTCCTGAGTGCAAAAAGGGCCCACGTTTTAGAACATTTCTGAGAGCTATAGCAAAACCTATAGGTCAAATCCAGAACCTTTCGAATTACTTACACAGTACCCAAATATAACCTTCACAACCTTAATTTAACGTAAATATAACCTTGCAAGGCAGCTTTTAAGTTCTAAATTAGTCTTGTATGTAACCCTATGACAACTTAAAACCTTTTTGATGGACATGAAAAAATACCTTTCCAGGACTCGCAGGTTTTAAAATGTTTCTGTGTAAGATTTTTTTACACAGAAAGACCAATATAATGGCGCCACATTCGCTGACATTTTACCAAGTTTCAAAATGGCTAACTGAGTATGTAGTAAGTATTTATAAAATAAATATAAGTATCTTGCTGAAGTCAGGAAGAACAAAAATTGTGCGACTGGCACTTTATCGTGAAACTTTAGGATAATAGTGCTAAATACGAGACGGGCCTTGCGTTAGTTTATAATTTTGAAGATATTTTAATGAAATAAAAATTATAAATATACACGGTTGGTGGTACGTTGCATTAGAAATAAAACTTCTATTCATTTAAAAACATATATTTTAAATGCTATAGCACAAGTTACTTATTTTAGCCTTATTGAATTAAAATATTGCCATTTGTTTTGATTTTGTTATTTAAATTTGATTTTTTATGTAAAAAAAATGGCTGGCGTTAATAAATTACTAGAAAGCATTAAAATTACCAATTTCAGAACTGTTACAGCTAAAAGCTCTTAATGTTTGCCAAAATAAGAGCTAAAAGTAATCTCGCGAAGCTACTTAAAACGCATAGGCTGTTTTCGCAGCTTTAAGGTTATCGCTAGGAGTAATTCAAGACTTGCTAGTCGCGAAAACAACCCCTGCGCACAATTAGTTGCTTTTAGGTTTTGGTTGAAACAGGACGTGCGATCGACGGTTTGACAAGAGTGCTGAACAAACAGCTACAGGGTGCTTTTTTTCATCAACTTTAAGATCATGAAAAAAATCTCGAACACATACTTCAAGCCTATAGTGCCAGTATTGACCGCCTTTAATATTTTTTATTTGCATATTATCACCACTGGGAGTATGTAGTAAGGATCTAGGATCCTTCGGAAGTTTCAGGATCGTTCGTTTATTAAATATGTCTAAAAGATCTTTCAAAGCAACATGTTTAATTTTGTGGGGGCTTTTGATAACGCGTGGTGGCCGATGCTACTCCTTAAACTGAAAATTCACAATCTTGTTTACTCGTACTTCTTAAATTGTTCCGCGAATCTCAAACTCGGACATCATTCTATGTCAAAGTCCCTTACCATGGGATGCCCTCAGGGTTCGGTTATGGGTCCGTATGTATGGAACGTAGGCTTCGATGACTTCCTCGCGATTCCACTTCCATACGGCTGTTCATTAACCGGTTACGCGGACGACGGCCTGCTGCTCATTCAGTCAAGTACTCGGGCTGGACTCGAAAATTTGGCTGATACTTGCCTAAAATTAATATCCCAGTGAGGTTGATTCTGGCTAACAGGAGTTACAGTGGTTTGGGAATAGTGTGGCGGGCTTGTCCCAAAAAAAAAATGTTTAATTTTGTGTTCTAAAGACCAAATTGTTAAATCCTTTGCAGTATCAACACTTGTTTCTAATGTACGAGCTTCAAAATCTTCACTATCTTCAGATAAACTGCCATCATCACCATAATTTGATTGACTGTTTTGTGATTCCTCAAATATTTCAGACGTTGTCGTGTTATCTGTGGTTGAAACTGATTCCTCAAATATTTCAGACGATGTCGTGTCATTTGTGGTTAAAACTGAAGGGGTTTCAGAAGGTCGTGCATCTTCAACGGTGTCAATGATCTGTAAAAATAGTCAATATCGAACAACCGAACAGCCTAATTTTAATCCACAATGGGGTCACCCATTGTCAAGATGAGCCGTACTTCTCCATCTTTTTAAGGCCGGGTTGCAGTAATTTTAAGATTTTTGAACCTATAAAAATCGAACTAAATACGAGTTTTTTAATAAATAAAAATCATTACATAAAAATTGAACATACTCTCTAGTAAATCGTAAAGATAGAAACGCGATTTAGAATGATCGGCTCGATACTTTTTTTTTATCAAACATGACTCTAAATCACAATTTCAAACGTGTACTGCTAAGACATTTCATCATGAATTTATATAAAAGTTATATCAATAGATAGAACTTTTTATTTTGAAGTAAATGTTGAAAACATATTGTATAAATTTTCTCCAAGAAGCAAAAATTTAGGCATTATATCGCTCGCGCGGCAGGGCGGGGGGCGAGGTCGTGCGTACATAAAAACAAAGTACTGCAACCTCTAAGGGCTCTAACAAATCTGCGATCCGACGTTCGCCGACAGACGGTCGCCGACAGTCCCCTTGTCCTAGGTGAGCGACGGGACGCGACACGTAGCGACGCGACGCGACGTAATGCGACCAATACATCACGCGACGTGTGTCCTATTTTATAGTCATTCGTGAGCGACAAACGTAACATGTATACTACGTTGTTACTCGAAAATTCATAATGTTATAAATACTTTACCCTACAAAAACAACGTAAACAAAGAAGGAAGACAACAAATATCATGTATTTAGAAATAAATAAGTTCGGAGAGTTTTATCATTTATATCCGACATTAAGAAATAAGCCACGTTTGTTTAAGAGGTATTGTGGCTTATTACTAAGCACTTTCGCTTATATATTGTTGCAGTTGTTAGACCTATTTTTTCAACTGTCAATAAGCAACGCAAAAAACAAATCCGCACTTCGTCGCGTTTCATCGCACACTGATTAAGGCGACAACACAGGCCACAAGAGTACGTACAACGACTATTTTGCCGCGTTTGTCGTTCAACTAGGACAACGGGTGACGGTCGCCGACGATCGCTAACGGTCGCCGATCTGTAAGAGCCTTATGCAGTTTTTACCGCTTCGTCTTCAAGGACCCACCAAGCAGACCCACTGGTGGGTCTCCGAATACTGATGTGTCTCCCAAGACCTACTAGTGGTCCTCTGAGATTTTATTGTCTTTGAAGACCCACTGATAACAATATCGTTACATAGCGTGTACGCCAAATGGCAAAACATAGAGCGCATATGAAAATGTAACACCTGTTTAACTACCAGGAGAATAGAAGTAGGCAGGAGGTATTGAAAATATTTATTTTGGAGATGAAAAAACAAGATGGTTATAAGTAAAGTCCCACAAACTACCAGGAGAACAGACGTAGCAGAAGAAATTGAAAACATTTTTTTTTTTTGGAGATGAAAAAAAAAGGTAGGTAATAAAGTCCCACAAACTACCAGGAGAACAGAAGTAGGAAGGAGGTATTGGAATTGAAATCTTTAAATCAAATCTAAATTATTCCTTAGTTAGTATAATAATATTAGCTTTTATCGTTTTTTTCGTTTTTTTATTTCCAAAAAAAAAATTTCAATATCTCCTGCCTACTTCTGTTCTCCTGGTAGTTTGTGGGACTTTACTTATAACTATCTTTTTTTTTCATCTCTAAAATAAATATTTTCAATACCTCCTGCCTACTTCTATTCTCCTGGTAGTTAAACAGCTGGTGTTACATTTTCATATGCGCTCTATGTTTTGCCATTTGGCGTACACGCTATGTAACGATATTGTTATCAGTGGGTCTTCAAAGACAATAAAATCTCAGAGGACCACTAGTAGGTCTTGGGAGACACATCAGTATTCGGAGACCCACCAGTGGGTCTGCTTGGTGGGTCCTTGAAGACGAACCGTTTTTACCAGTCACCACACTTCGTACCTTAATAAATAATAAAAACTTACCGATGTATTTATTATTCGTAAGAAATTTTTACGCACTTTACGTTTAAAAGGAGATTGGGCGAATTTGCCCAAGTGTTGTAGCACTTTGAGTTATATATCATTAGAAAGGTATAATTAAGACAATCAATTTATTGTATGACGGTGATGCTGAAATCCACGTCAGAAAAAAGTTACACTAGCTTAAAGTTCCTTTACATCACATCGAAGTGTTTAAGGTATAATTATGTAACGTATTTGTCAGCAATTCTAAAAATACTTAGCAAATGATGTATAGATATGATAGTTCTTTTGACATGGAGCTGATCTGATGATGAATCTGGAAGGTGGCTATTGGAACTCTGGTATAAAACGACATAACCCCATCGAGTTTGGTCTCGTATGATTCGTCTTGACGAGTACTTTGTCTCTAGGTGGTATTCAGGGTCTGATGATGGATCTGGAAGGTGGCCATAGGAACTCCGGTGTAAAACGATATATTCCAATCGAGTTTGGGCTCGAATGATTTGTCTTGACGAGTACTTTGTCTCTAGATGGTATTCAGGGTTTGATGATGGAGCTAGAAGGTGGCCATAGGAACTTCGTTATAAAACTACCTACCCCCATTGAGTTTGGGCTCGAATGATTCGTCTTGACGAGTACTTTGTCTCTAGATGGTATTCAGGGTTTGATGATGGAGCTAGAAGGTGGCCATATGAACTTTGTTATAAAACTACCTAGCCCCATTGAGTTTGGGCTCGAATGATTCGTCTTGACGAGTACTTTGTCTCTAGATGGTATCCAAGGTTTGATCATGGAGCTGGAAGATGGCGATAGGAAGTCTGTAATTATATGGCACCAAACCGACGATTCGGTTACCCTAAACGTACTTTGATATTTGCAAGTGAATGGATTTTGGTGAAAGTGGAACCACATAGAAAGCAATTTGTAATTGTGGTCGAAGTGTCCGTCCATATTTATAGGATTTGCTTGGTCCCCTGGTTAATCTGCTACAGCTTGCTCTCTCTGCCGATTCATTCGGTCTTCATGACGCCTTGCAGCCACCAAGCAGCGGTAACATAATATCATCACTTGGTCATTAGAAAAAAAAAAAAAAAACAATAAATATTTTTTCTTTCTTTCTTTTCTTTCTTATTTGCAACCGCCTACAACAACGAAAAAACTCAACGTGTGCTTGTGTTCCAAGCGCCATAAAAAACAACAACATACTGCGATAGTTAGTAGCGACCTGTCTTGTCGACAGGTCGCGGCACATTTCACCTTCTTTTTCTAACGATGGGAAATCATCAAATGACTCTTCCCGCTCTGGGTTGAGCAGAAGGGAGTGTCAGACTCTTACTGACAAAAAAATGATAGAGAGGCTTTACCGCACCTTTATTGTTCGTGCTTAACTGGAAGTCGTACTATCGGAACTTGTGCTCACATTATGAGTATAGTTTGGTTCTTGGGATTTGCAAGATATCAAAATAATTTTCAAAGTCCAGCTATAGGTATTTCTAGACCATATTATATTAAATGATGAAAACGTTTAAACATAATGCAAAATATAAGTGTTATATTTTAGGTGTTAAAGCAAGCGCAAACTCTTTCGGCAGCTCTCTTCCGAAAGAGAGAATCTTATTATGAATATCAAAATCCCCGTTCATTTTGAATGCCCATGTAACACCTCCCAGAAGGTGGATGGGGAGGTGGGTATATTTTGGCAGATTCGTAAACAAGTAACTCTGGTGAGTATAAATTATTTTTTTTTTTTTTTTTTTTTTTAATCTTTATTTATTTAGGGGCTTTTGGTCATACATACCTGACCATGTCAGCCCCATCGTAACTCATAACAATATGATTACAAAAATACTTAAAATTAAACTATACTACTTATAACTACTGAGATAACTACTTACTGCCTAAGAGAATTGTAAATAAACTGGTATATTCTAATAGCATCCGCACTGCAGGGATTTGATATGAGGCTTTGAAAAGCACCCAGATCTAGCCTGTTAGTGTGTAATTCGGCCATCAAAGCGTCTCTTTGTCTGCTATTACGGACACATTCCACTAGCAAGTGATGCACATCCTCCACAGTGCCGCATTGTTCACAATTAGGGCTACTCACTTTTTTCATTAGAAAACCAAACTTGTTAAGTGGCATGTGTCCTGTTCTTAACCTATGTGCGATAACTATATATTTTCGACTGATTCTCACATCAGTGAACCAGGGAATTCGAGGAGGTTCGCATTGCAATGTTTTGTACCAAATACCCTTTTCTTGAGATTTTTTATCAAAATATTCTTTCCACATATTATAGCATATTAATTTATATCTACCTAGTAATTCTGCGTAATGACACTTAGCTTCAATAACTAAACCTTCCAAAGCGGATTTTTTTGCGAGTAAATCGACCTCCTCGTTTCCCGGTAAGCCAATGTGAGATGGAACCCACTGCAACCTTATCTCCCTATTATTAAAATTGAACTCCCAAATTTGCTTTAGAATGGCATAAGCTTTCGAAACACCTCTGTACCCAGAGGCGCATCGAGCTATATGCTGAAGGGCACTCTTGCTGTCTGTTAAAATAACTACTTTATTGTAACCTTTATTCTTCACATAAGCAAGAGCTTCTGAGATTGCAGTGAGTTCCAATGTCATAATTGATAAATCATTATTGACTAACTTAAAGCAGCCTCTTTCACCACATCCAGGCTCATAATAAGCTGCCCCTAACCCATCAGCACTCTTTGAACCGTCGGTGTATACCCTATACCAACCTTCATATTTAGTACTTAATTCATGTAAGATTTCGTTTTTAAGAATGTCAAAATTATGGTCTATTTTTCTACCTTTAATGGAATCTAAGTTACACTTGATAATGTTATTTATTTGAATGTTGGTAACCCAAGTATTTAATGTAAACATTTGTAGCGGATCACTGGAAGATATATCTTCTTCTTTAGTTATTCTGTATGCTGTGGTTAACAAAGGTTTTTTTTTATTTTGCCAAAACCTGGATGTACAAAAACTGCTGAGTTCATTTAACAAGCAAATAGTGACATTATCTGACCAAGACTGTGCTTTTAAGGTGTATTTAAATGCCAAAAACTGCCTCCGTATAAACAAGGGAGGGATACACAACTCACACTCCATTGTATGAATGGGTGTGCTTCTTATAAATCCACCAATAATTCTAAGACTTTGGTTTTGAACTTTGTCTAACTTGTATGTGTGTGAATTAGCACTATTGTCATATATAAAACTACCATAATCTAATCTACTCCTAATTAACGCAATGTATAATCTTCTAATATGTTTGGGATGAATACCCCATGAACTTCCGGATAATACTTTTAATAAATTTAGATATCTTTGAGTTTTTTGACAAGTTTCATTGACATGTTTTCCCCAACGTAATGATCTATCAAGCCACATGCCTAGGTATTTAATATTATCAGCTGAGTTTAAGTTTTGGTCACTAATGTTTAAATTAATTTGTTGTGTTCTGTATCCCCTACTAAATAAGCAATATTTTGACTTAGAGGCAGACAATTGTAAACCAATGTCTTGTAAAATCACTAACATAGTGTTTAAAGATCTTTGCATGTAGCTAATGCTATCATTTAATCTATGTTGACTTGTATAAAGTACAAAATCGTCTGCGTACTGAGAAATTATTACGTTTTCAATGTTGTGGGTAATTCTAAATGTAACGATATTAAATAAGAGTGGGGATAAAGGGTCGCCCTGGGCAATGCCCCTATGCGTCCACCTGCATAAATCATCGTTGTCGTAATTGACACTTTTAACAACAAGATGTCTTTCACTAAGATACATCCATAAATACCTAGACAGTTTAGATCCTGCTTTAATCTCTTCTAAGGTGTAGATAATGTGATTAATATTAACATTGTTATACGCATTGTCTATATCGAGGAAACAAGCCAATGTAGGAATGTTTTTGGAAAAATTAATTTGTATGTGGCAAATAAGTCTTACCAACGCATCCAAACTCGACTGTGCCCGCCTAAATCCTGTAGTTGTGGGTGAAAGAATCTTTTCTTTTTCAACGAACCATTCAAGACGCTTGTTAATCATAGTGTGAAAAATTTTACATACACAGGACATAAGAGCAATAGGTCTTAACTTAATCGCAGAGTCTCCACTACTGGCCTTTGGGATTGGAAAAATATGAATTTGCCTCCATTGTACGGGGATAAAACTATTACAGAAAACCGAGTTAAATATATCTAACAGATACAGTCTGGCACTTACTGGAAGGTTGTATATCATTGAGTACGTTATACAGTCCTCACCCGGAGCGGTGTCTTTTTTCTTAAAGCATTTCTCCATTTCTTCAAGACTGAAGTCAGCTTCCAGAGATGTGTTCGAGGAATTAATGGATGGCATTGAAGGAAGTACAGAATCCGGAGCCAAATTAGACAGCAGTTCTTCCTTTTGTTGGTGAGAGGGTTGGAATGGTACTTTTTTATAACCTTTCATCCATCGCATCCTATTCCACATCTCTGAAACCGTAATTGTCTCGTCTATACTATCACAATAACCATTCCAACTCTGTTTGCTAGTCTTGTTTATCAGTTTCTTGGAGTCAGCAATACACTTTTCAAGTTTCGATAAGTTTGACGGAGTGGGATTTCTTCTAAATTCTTTAAGCATTAGTCGTCTCTGAGCAACAGATTTGGATAGGTTAGGATTCCAGTATGGTTTCGGTCTAAATTTACTGGCAGGGTCGGTGCTTGTTTTAGTGAATGGTATGCTTTTATTAGCCGCGGCATTAATTTGATCGATAAAAAAATTATATTTTTCTTGAATGTCACTTGTTGATACGGTTGATTCAAAAGTTGTGGTAAGGTATTCTGTATATTGTTTCCAATTGGCTAATTTATAATTACGCCTTCTAGCTATCCTGCAATTACTGTAAAAATTAAAACTTGATTTTATTACTAAGTGATCGCTACCTAATGTTTCATTAATTACCTTCCAACTAAATCTGACAGCTATGTCTGATGATGCAAATGTTATGTCTGGAGACGATTCCTGTAATACACCACTAACCAACCTGACTCTTGTCGGACTACCGTCGTTTAAAGAAATAAAACCATTTTCGATTGCCGAGTCTAACATTTGTATTCCCCTTGTATCGTTTTTATAAGACCAATTTGTATGGTGAGCATTAAAGTCTCCAGCTATCAGTGTTTTTCCGGAGCTAACGCTAAATAAATTATCCCAGTCAGATTGGTTAGTGTGAACACTTGATGGGCAATACACTGATATTACATTTTCCAAATTTGTGCAATTTAGCAATTTTACCTGACAAGCTTCTATTCCTGTATTACTTAATCTAATAACTGACGACTGTACCTTAAGCGATTTGTGAATTACAAGGGCAACGCCACCGTATGAATCTTCCCTGTCTTTCCTGTGAACATAGTAGTCACTAAACCTGACTTCTGTATCTATGTCTAGCCATGTTTCACTGATAATAGCTAAATGAATCTTCTCTTGGTGTAATAAACTCTCAAATTCCAAACGTTTCGGCTTGAGGCTTTGTGAGTTCCATTGCAGTATATTGATCGTACTTACTTTAGCCGTACTATCCATCACCAAATATATCATAAATTCCTTTAAACCACTTGAATTCGTTAAATATCTCCATCAAATACTGTTTGCACTCTTCCATGATAATCTTCACAACTGAAATTAGTTTTTCTTTCCAATTGGACGTTGTCATCACTATGTCTTTTATTTTTCTTACTATACTTTTGTTTCTATTACTTTTCCTCCTCTTTTCTCCTTCCTTTTCAGTTGTTGCTAATTCTATATGGTCTTCTTCTACTTCTTCATTAGATGTACACATATCAACATTAATACTTGCTTCATTTCTTCCTCTGTTCGTCGTTTCACCCGTATTTTTGTTAGACTTTTTATTTACT
The DNA here is from genome assembly GCA_949316265.1 of Diarsia mendica. NCBI lineage: Eukaryota > Metazoa > Arthropoda > Insecta > Lepidoptera > Noctuidae > Diarsia > Diarsia mendica. The sequence continues at coordinate 17,749,682 of OX438896.1, read as the reverse complement.
TTTCCACTTTTCGAGCATGCTGGTGTTTCAATTTGTTCATACTCCTTCCTTACTGAATTGTCATATCTTTCTTGATTATTTGTTAATACTATATCTCTGTAAGATGGTTGCTTACTCCAAGAATCAGTGGTTGTATTTTGGGTATTTTCTATAACAATATTGGGGTTGTAACTTGCTACAGGTCTCGTGTTAGCTTTATCGTACTTTTGTAAGTATATGTTTAATGCTTTTTTGTAGGTGTGATTTCCTTGAGACATTATTAAACGAATTTCTTTTTCCTTTAGAAATATTGGACAGTTTTTGCTAAGTGCCATATGTTCCCCTTTGCAATTAATACAATAATACTCTGTTGTTTCACAGTTGTTGTGTTGGCCTCCACATTTCGGACAAATAATTTTCTTTGTAGGGCACTGTCGAATAAGGTGTCCGAATTTCCAGCAACCCGAACACTGACTTACCGGGAATACATAGGGCTCAATCTTGAACCTACAACCGTAACAATAAACATACGGGGGTAAAATTGGGCCCTTGAAACACAAGCGTACACTTTCGCTGTTTATCCAATTATTTTCTGAGAAACGTTTCATTCGCTTTACCGATATTATTTCATATTCGCTGCTAAATTCCTTCTTCAATTCTTCTTCTTCTACATCTAGATCTATATTCTTGACTATTCCATATGTCAAACTGATTTTAAGGGTTGATTGACACCTATATCCTAACTCATTCATTTTTGTGCACAACTTCTCTGCTTCTTCTTCGTTACTAAACTGTAATATCACTTTGTACGGATTTTTATATTTCACTGCGATAATACCTCCAATGTTTTCTTTTCTCAATAACTTAGCCAATCCCATTTGCTTCGGCAAGACTTCTTTTGAAGTCATACATATTTCGTATTTTTCTTCCGTACTTTCGTTCTCGTTATCTAAACTAGGTTCACTCTCTTTGTTTTTCGATGATCTTCTATTCAAACGCTTAGGACTTCTGCCAACAATTGTAAATCCATCACCTTCATTTCCATCACTATATGGTCGCGACCGTTTTTCCGGTCCTCTATGTTCTAATATCGGACTTGGACTACGTTTATCACTACTCTGCTGATCCATTTGTTCCACCTCAGATTCACTATTTACACTCAAACATAGTAGTTCTTCACTATTACTCATAATTACAGTGATTTAGTTTAAGGGGGGTAGATGTAAAAAACGCTCGACATCTAAACAGAATGTTATCGTAAGTATACGTGCGCTCAAGACGATTCGCCGCACGCGACTGAGTATAAATTATACTCACCAGAGTTACTTGTCCCTATCAAGATCGGAGACTCTACACTCGAAGTTGTGTACGATTATGTCTACCTGGGACAAACGGTCTAGTTAGGTAGGTCTAACTTCGAGAAAGAGTCGAATCCGACTCGGCTGGGCAGCGTTCAGGAAGTTGCGCGATATTTTCTCGTTCAACTTACTGCGGTAAGTTCTCAATTGTCTCAAGACGAAAGTCTATGATCAGTGTGTGTTGCTGGGTGATTACATACGGGATCAATACGTGGTCGAAAAGTTAAAGGGAAGGCCTCCCACTAGGTGGACCGATGACCTGATGAAGGTTGCGGGTACCCGCTAGATTCGAGACACTCGGGTCCGGTCAATAGGGCGACACCTGAGGGAGGCCTTTATCCAGCAGTGGACGGCTTTTGGTTGAAATGTTGATGATTGCTATTGTATATATGGTAAAAAAGTAAGTCTTAATATTGTTCTTAGTTGTTTTTTCTAATATATTATTATTTCAAATAATGACGATTAATGCACATGTTTGTTTTTTGTTGTCCCCTTTTGAATTTCACTCACGTTACCTTACTTTTAAAACAAAAATAACAGGCAGCAGTAGGCTCCATACTTAGTACCTACTTATTATAATATTAAGATAATGAAAATAAACGAGACTAAAGGAGTACCTACGGATTGTAGTAGGCGGCATTTTGTTAAACTGCCTACCCCCATGGGAAAAGGGCGTGATTTAATGTATGTAAATATTCGTAAAAAATAGTATAGTAGACAATAACCGTATAAACTAAGTTAATTATTTGCCAAAAATGTTTTTTTTACAATTCGATTTTTATTACTTTGACGTCGCTGAGCGAAAAAAAAAATACATTTATGTGATGAGGGCAACTAGTACAACATATAACCATATAGCCTATATTGCTACAAGGGTTGGGCAGACCTTCATATAAGGCTGCCCATTCTCCTTTCCACTCCGTTTTTTGACATCACCCTGTGTTGATTCATCTTCAAGACAACGTAATGCTTTGAAGTAGCGGAGACAACTGATATTTTTTGAGGATGCCTTTATAGCTTTAAAATATTCTTGTAGGACGTTAATCATGCTTTCAGCTCATAAACAATAGCTTATTTGTTTGGGTTGTCACCACGCAGTCCTAATTTATTTGCCTAGACACTCTAAAACAACCTTAAGGTTTGAGGTAGGTTTTAAAAATTACTTATAAGCAATTTCAACATTCCATAACTTTATGGTCATATCAAAGTTAAAACTTAAACCTATAGATCTCAATTCAGCATAATGCTAGCCTTTTCAGAACTTAATCAGGAGTCTACGACAGCTTTAAGATCCTAGGACTATATGCTCTTGAAACACAAGTCAGAATAACGTTAATTTAAACTCTTGTCAGCGGCTCCAAGGTTGTAATATAAAACAACTAGTATTAGGACCTACTAATCATTCTCAAGTACTTAATATAACCAGATAGCAAAGCATTAACCTTTTTACGACCCTTAGAAAACCTAAAGGCATTTTTTACAACCTAGGCCCGAATGAAATGTTACTTGGGTAGGTACTCATATTGTAGTTCGTTGCCTCAAATGAACAAACTGAGTGCTTCTGCACTATAATTAAATTACAACGTAATTAAAATGTTCACCAAGTGGTTGCACCTCCCCAATTTGAAACAAGTCATTCACATAAATGGCTACATGATTGAATTAAAACATTTTAAAGTTTTTAATTTGCTGGATGATTTTATACTAATTTACGTAAAAGAAAAAAAGTTATTGTAAAAGGGTCTAAAAAACGAAAAACTGGCCAAGTGCGAGTTGAATCCCGCATCGAGGGTTCCGTACAAACTTGTAGGTACTTATTTCCGGTTTTCAGATACTTTCCTTTACATGTGCTGTAATGTAATACATTGCTTGCCACCGATTGTCATACATGATTGTAGGACAATGGGACGTATCTTTACATTTTGTTTCCCCTGAGAGTGTCCAAATATAGAAGTTTGATTTTTTGGCAGCTGTAAGGGACTGTAGATCTGAGTAGGTATAAGTGAGTGTTCGAGTGCAGCTCGTTCCTTTAGGCGTTCTCTAGGTAAAGGGCCTTGACAGACAGACGGACAACAACGTGAGGGTGACCCTATAGGGGTTCCGTTTTTCATTTCGAGGTACGGAACCCTAAAAATCACTGCCTCTCACAATCGACTGCTGCGCGATAATATAATCCATCTTTAATTTAATCATCTACAAACAACTGCCAACGCCGACGACAGTTGAACGACATTTCTAATTAACAGAAACCATACAATTTAGTCAAATCAACAATATTTGAAATATTTCATTACCCCGTGAACCAACGCTACTCCGAAATCAAGTAGTGACTGAAACACACGCTTTGCTCCTTCCACAGATGTAAGAAACTCTTGCACGGGTACTTTAGCAACTTTATCCTCTATTCCACCATGCCACAGTATGGGCTTGAATTTTCGACTTTCTTTCCATGTCTTGTAGTCGAATTTTGATAGGAATTCGGCTTCGTAAGACGATTTGTGGTCGTCGCTCCCTGAAACGGAGTGAAGTATTTTTCTGTGAATTAAAAGGATTGCTATCGAATTATTTTGAATGTTTAAAGTTTTTTAGATGTTATTTTATCACTAGCTGGCCCGCAAGCCCCTAAAAAAAGTGACTTCCCTTTTTGAATACTAATTACCAATTTCAAAGGTTTTAATATTTTTACACAAAACGAATAATTCTTTTTTAAAACAAAAGTACCTTTAATTACGCCATATAACATCAGTCTGTCAAAATCCCGTCAGTATCAGTCCTGCTGTTTCGGAGATTAGTCGAAACAAACAGATAGATAGACAAAAATAGAAAAAAAAATTGTTTTGTTTTATGTAGATACCTTAATACACTATCATACGCATATTTGACTTAATTGTACAGATAACTTCATTCAGTAGACTAGAAATAAAATTAATTGAATTCATTCGTAAGTGAAATTGTATTTTTATTTAAGCTACGCTGAATTTCTATGAATTTTAATAACTTCCAAGAAAAAATGTGTTTCCACGAAGCAATTTATTAAAACGTGTTTTTATAAAACACCAATTTTTCCATTTGAAATTAATAAACGAAAAAAAAATAGATAGGTACAGTCGAACAAGGTATTTAATATACCGACAACTAACTTGCAATTACGCAAAAACGAACGAACAAGTCAATCGATACAGCGTTTGACATCAGTCTTTTAAATTGGCTTTAAGAGCTTATACTACCTCAAACGCGAGTTTTATAATGCGTAAAAGTATATAGTACTGCAGTAATCAAAATCAGAAAATTAATATATGATACTCTTTAGGATGTAACGCTAGTGACATAGTGTTGTAAAAACACAACTAACTTTGCTCGATAGAAAAAAATCGCGAAGATATTGTATTTCTTTTTACAAGTAAAAACCATACTAAAATACATGCCATCGTTCTGATTTTTTTGCCAAATAATTCTACAAGCAACATTCAAAAATCATATTGTTTTACTTTTTTAGTCCAATCAATAGTTTTTTTGTAAATCGCCAAATACCACTAATTTCGCACTATTCGGCCGCAGCGAAAGACGTAACAACCGCTTTGTAGTGCAAGCTGATTAGAACTTTATTCTAACAGTATTTCAAGCGAAGTTTGAACCACTACAAATAGGGTTGCTCATCTGAGGTAGCATACGCTCTTAAGAGACTGATGTCAAATGCTGTTACGCTTGATAAAGCAAAATTGCAATCAATATTGTAAGTGTACTAGAATTATCATCCATCCATTACATCTGGGAGAGGCCTATGTCCAGCAGTGGACGTCTTTTAAATGATAAATATAATTGTGCATGTATACCAAATAGCTTGTTCGACCGTACCTACAATACATTTTAATACTTACAAGTAACTTCAATGTTCGTTCCATCAGTTTTAAAACTCAAGACAGTAACATCAGGGATGTCTAGTATATGATGAGCTCTTTGGAAGGTCTCTGAGTGGTAGCAGGTCGAGCACCTGAAATAGTTTACATTAATCAGTCGAGCCCGACCCGGAACATACAAGACACGAGCAATAATATGTAAACATTTGACAAAGTTTAAACGCAAATTTCTTGTGAACGATTGCAACTTTATGATAACATGGATCCAAAATATTAGTTCCTTTACGTTAAATGAGAATTAAATTAGTTCATAGACTTTGGATGGTAACTTTAGCTATGAGAAGAGGAAGTCCAAAGAAACGATGGATGTACTGTATGAAGGTTGATATGGCTAGAAACGAGGTAAGTAAGTGCTGAGATGACGAGTAAAGAGAAGTTTGGAAGAAGACCTGTTGCGACGACTCCAAATAAATTGAGATAAGGGCAGGAGAATAGGGCAAATATTTGACTTAATAAGACAATAAGTAGGTAAGTGATAATATCACTATCACTAATATGTGGCGCTTTGTGATTGGTTTGCTAGAATGCGAATATTGTTGATAAACGTTGTAAGTGTTTACAAAATTGGTGTTGCTGACTCTACAGGTATAGGCATTATGCCACATAATTATGCCAGTGCAGTCAATCAGAAAACTTATTATCACAAAAATAAAATTAGATAAATCTTAGTCAGTCCTGTCATTAAAATCAACTTTATAGCTCAAGACATAAGGATCACTATTTTGACAGCGTCACAAGGCCGAGAGTAGCATAGCTGTAAAAGGGCTGTCCTTACAAACACTTTAGAGAAACAAGCGAATGAATTACTGGAGATAGAATTCCTATCTCTTTGAAACCACGACTACCAATCAAGCTATATAAAACCAGCTTATGTGGATCTCTCAATTAACAGGAAATCTATACAAAGCGCGGCCATGTTATACTAGAGATGTTTTGATGTGTTGCCGTGTGTACGCGCTTAAGTAGCAAGTTCCCTCAATGTTTGTTTGACACTACTGAAGTTCTAAAAGCATTCAATTTGAACGCCTCTTTGCTTGAAATAGATTCGTTAGAGATCTAATCGTCGTAAACGGTTTAGTAAACTGTTGACTGAAATGTTGAATTCTGTTGGAATTGATTGCAGTAATTTTAAGATTTTTGAACCTGTTAAGTTTATAACATGTTAAGGGTGAATGAATGAATGAAGGAATGAACTAGTTTTCAAGAGACGTGACTTATTAACATAACATCACGCCTGTAATCCCCGCAGGGTTAGGAAGAGGTGTACCTAATTATAGTACACCCACATTTCACCAGTTATGTTTAAGTCCCATATAATAAGGGGCGAGCCTATTGTCATCATCCTGGCACAAATCGAGACTCCACGTCTGCTACTAAGAAATTCCTGATGGAAAACCCAATAACACTTTGCCCTACCCAGGAATCGAACCCAGGACCTCATGCTCAGCAGTTGCGCTTGCGACCACTAGACCAACGAGGCAGTCAGTGACTGATGAAATAGCGGAGTGTGTAACACATTTCCAATCCCAGCGCCATTAATTTTGACAATTCAACAACATTCAGTGCGGTTTTTACGTTGCCGAGCAAACGAATTTTGAAACAAATTAAGCAATTTGGTTATGGTCCACGAGTATGCAAAACAACATAACATCATCATCATATCACATATTTCATCATTTATTTACTTATTCATCATCTCTTATTATCCTTTTCGAATGCAGAAAGTATGTATGTACAGTCGAACAAGCTATTATGTATACAGCCAGCTAACTTGTATTTTGACTGGCCTGTTGGTCTAGTGGTTAGTGACCCTAACTGCTATGCCGGAGGTCGTGGGTTCGATTCCCACCCAGGACAAATGTTTGTGTGATGAGCACGATCATTTGTTCTGTGTCTGGGTGTAATTTATCTATAATATGTATGTATTTAGAAATATATAAGTATGTTTATCAGTTGTCTAGTACCCATAACACAAGCTCTGCTTAGCTTGGGACTAGATGGCGTTGTGTGATAGTTGTGGAATATTATTATTATTATTATTTACTTTTAAGATTAAACAGATATATTTAGAGACTAATGTCAAACGATACTGCGTTTCACATCAGTCGCTTAATGCGAAACACTTATTAAAACAAAATTACAATCAATACTTTCAGTGTTATAGAATTATAAAGATCTCTACCCTGTATACTTATTAGCTTGTTCGACTGTACCTACAGACGCTAGCACATCAAGTTACCCGAAATTGTCAAATTTTCTCAATCATCGATGAACCTAATGCTTTATCGATAAAGATGAAAATCTATTATAGATGCTTGATGTGCCGTGCCGTGTGCCGTGTGTGTGTGTGTGTGTGTGTGTGTCTGGTAGACCCCACAGTGCAAATTGATGGTCAGTTTAGAGTCAAAATTGTATCGTAAACATAGAAAATCTCATTAATCTGATCTCATTGTTACCTGCAATGGTCTCTAAGCCAACAGTCCTCAAATCTGATTGACTTTCCATCTCCAAAGCTTATTTGGAGGGCTCTGTCCACTGCGATCACTCCTTCGATAGCTGTGCAAATAAAACTTGTTAATGAAATTCCACCAATCGGGAGCTAGGATGATTCAGTTTGAATGGATTTTTAACCAATGGGCGAATTGGATTTTGTAGCGAAAACCTGGGTTGAATTGAATGAGTTTTATGGCAAGAAAAATCGATTTTAATTTTTGAAGAGTTTTAAGTAATCTGGACAGCAGATGATGAAAAAAGTACCGACTTTATACAGGCTGTTTATTTAAAAATATTATTAAAATTGGATGATTTTGTTTTCAAATCTGGTAGGAACAACGATATGGAGAGAGACTACCTTATAGAGAAATCTAGTACCTACTAAAAAGGTTTTATGAAGAATTTAAAAAAAATAAAGCGAGTGGCGACAGTTTTATGTAAGTACCCACGTTTGTAATTTTTACGATGATTAATGATGTCTGTAAAGTCTAAGGTACCTTACCTTAGACTTTATTACACCGCAATACACCGCATTTTTTAAATCACCTTTAAGTAGATAAATGTTGTTGAACAGACAACATTCCCGGCGTACGGTACGTAATGGAAATCGGATTCATTTTCATTGTAACAATTGAAATGGATTCACTCGTAATGGTTTTCGTATTCCACAACAGTAGAGCGTGGACCAATTAATGGATTGTGATTACAATAAAACGTTTTCTCGCTGTTTATTATGTTTTGTGTGTGAGTACCTAGTGGTAAGTTTTTTTTATTGAATGCTAGGTATACATACAGGCAGCCCAAACAAAAGATGGATGGAGTGTGTGAGGTGAGGAGTGATATGAGGGAAAAAGGAATAAATGATAGCGTGACGACTGGCAGAATGGAAAAAAAACGTGTTGTTCCAAACCCAAAAGACATGGGTTACGGGCAGGAAAGTCATGATGATGCTAGGTCGACAGACATTATATCAGATCACAGGAGGTGGCCAGGATACCTAGCAAAGCGCAGTGATGACAGGTGGACTAAGGCTGTCATCAAATGGCGTCCAACAAGAACTGGAAAAAGAAGTGTGTGTCGTCCAGCGGCGAGACGGTCAGATGACATAGTTGCCATCGGGGGGAAATGAGGCTGGCACAGGATCGTGGATAATGGTACAAAAAAGACAGCCCTATACGCAGCAGTGCGTAAATTCAGGTTGTTTCATTTTAATTCATTAAAACAGAATCGACAGCCCATTAAACCGTTTGTAAATAACAGAGGTGGGGTAGTGTGTTGGCATACTGAAAGTCCATCATCATCATGGAATCGGCTTCCATATGTATGAATCTTTGGCAGTCGTTACAGGAAGTCAGTGACCTGAAACTCTGACAACCAGTCTTACCAAAGGGTATCTTATTACCTAGTATGTTGTGGAGGTCGATGGGCCGACCCTAACATAGTTGGGAAAATGCTAGGCAGATGATGATGTTGGAGTGATGATACATTTATGTATTAGCGGAGTGTGTGAGATTTCAGTCTGTAAGGCCTATTTTTTTTCTTTTTTTTTTTCTGTGGGTGGAAAATCATCAAATTACCCCCCCCGCTCTTGGGCAGAGCGAAGGGGAGTGTCAGACTTCTACTGACTAAAAACCGAACCCATGTTCCTTCTTTGCCCTTGCGCCGAGGCCACGTTATCTAGTACTGCCTCATCCTCGAATTTTGCGGGCAGCGGGGCGGCGGCGGCGGCGGCGCGGCGCGGCTTGTATGGAGTGCACCGCTCGTAGCCCGCCCCCGCGCCGCTGTTTTCGAGAACCGGTCCATTTGATTGTACGCATAAGATCCTGCCGCTCCCGCGGAATTTTGCGGGCAGCGGGGCGGCGGCGGCGGCGGCGCGGCGTGGCTTGTATGGAGTCATGGAGTGCACCGCTCGTTGCCCGCCCCCACGCCGCTGTTTTCGAGAACCGGTCCATTTGATTGTACGCATACGATCCTGCCGCTCCCGCGGAAATTTGCGGGCAGCGGGGTGGCGGCGGCGGCGGCGCGGGAGCGGCAGGATCTTATGCGTACAATCAAAAAAAAAGTCAATGTAAAAAAAGTCGGTACCTTTTGAGGTACCGAACCCTAAAAAGAGAAAAAATAACTAGAGGTGGGATGCTGATTCAAACTTTGGTACCCTTGGTAACTCTACAAATTACATTTTAAAATAAATGATTTTCAGATAGTTACCTACTTAGTTCGCAAACTCAATCGGCTTTGATAAAATTGTAAGTAAATGGAATCAATATTTCAATAAATAGCAATCAGTGCTTTCGAAGCAAGGTAAACATCTTGATTTAAAGACTGTCTTGACCAGAGGAAAGTTCTTTGAGTTATCTATGAAAAAGAAAATATTTTCTGCATTTCATTTTGATTAATTATATTAGGTATATATTTTTAAAAAAATAATTTGCCTAAGGCTCAACAATTTTTTTTTTGTGAATAGTTTATATTATTTACCTACAATTAGCATTTTATAATTACAGATAGTATGAATGTGGACGAGGCTAAAGGAGTATGTAAAGATCGTAGTAGGAGGCGTTCTGTGGTTTCTGCCTGCCCCCATTGAAAAAGAGCGTGAGTTTACGTACATACGTATTTAAAATTCGCATTTAAAATAGTATTAGTAGGAACCTATAAGTATTCAGTAACTTACTTTCAATCACCATATTGTAAGTTAACAACTACACAAGTAACTTTCACAAGTTCACGATTAAAATAACCACTAACCACAGCCAAGTCTAAGTTATGACTAAAACTTAACAGATCTTGCATGGATGTTATCTTTCACAGTTACCCGGATGGTCAAAGTTGAATGACTACTATCTTGACGATAACATAACTGTACTGCAAAACTTGTTATTATTTTAATGTAGACTTTGACTTTTTAAGTAAATTCTAGGTCTTATGTCAGAACATAGGACCTAGAATTTACTTAGTAACAGAATGACCTAATTAGGGTAATTGTGATGCAATTGATTGATTGAAAATTTATACTTCGTTATTACAACTTACTAATGAGTATTTCACTTTGTCGTAGGTACAGTCAGCAAGTAGTAGAATACTTTAAAGACACTTTAACAAATTTCAAATCCAAGATGGCCGCCATCACAAAATGGCGGATTACATATTTTTAATACACTACATTAATATGGGTATCAAATGAAAGGGCTTCATTAGAAGAATATTATACACTCTAACAAATAAAAAAATAAAATAAATAAATTGCAAATTCAAGATGGCCGCCATCACAAAATGACGAATTACGTTTATTTTTACAACTCCCTCAATATGGGTAGCAAAATTAAAGGGATTGATTGATTGATTGATTGGGAGGGGTTGACAGTCAGCAAGTAGTAGAATACTTTAAAGACACTTTAACAAATTTCAAATCCAAGATGGCCGCCATCACAAAATGGCGGATTACATATTTTTAATACACTACATTAATATGGGTATCAAATGAAAGGGCTTCATTAGAAGAATATTATACACTCTAACAAATAAATAAATAAATTTCAAATCCAAGATGGCCGCCATCACAAAATTACGAATTACGTTTATTTTTACAACTCCCTCAATATGGGTAGCAAAAAAATTAAAGGGATTGATTTGTAGAATAATGTAGGTACACTATATTGAAAGGGAATGAGGAATATAAACTAATGAAATTAAAACAAAGCTTGCCAGCTTAAAAATTGTTTTTTGACTTTTACTCCCTTTTAAATCAAACTTGGTCAAACTTTGATGTATAGAGAGTAAAAGTGGAGAACGAATGTTGTGTCTTTATTGAACAGGGGTTTTTAAATTTAATTGTTGTTAAGAGTTCTATTTCAGTGTTCTTGTTCGTTCTCGTCTATTCCTCGGTGAGACGCCATTCTAACGGATCAAACCATGAAGAAAAACAGGACAAGCAGTAAAAAACATACTTAGGTACCTATACTATACTTAATCTAGATTTATTTACCCGTCTGCACACATCAGTCCGACAGTCGCCGGAAATACGATAGCGCCTAGCACTTAGAACGGACTATCTTTTATCTTATCTATCCTTTCTACCGCGATCCGTGTAGGTATGCCAAGTCACGTCTTGTCCCATCCCCTTTTACCAGAAATGGGGGAGTTTCATTTCATTGTCATGTATCGACATGTCTGTATGGTTATTTTTGGCCTACGTACCTAACCTACTTATATTACTATGTATTGGAATGCCTAGGATCTAAACCTTATCATCTAGATGATAAGAGCCTAGGCTCTAGAGGTAATAAGGCCAATATTTGAAGTGCATAACCTAGTTGGGTTGATAGTTTGATTAGATGTCGCTCTTTTGCAACGAGTTGGTACCTACCTACTTCGATATACTTATTCAAGATCTTCATTATGATTGCTATGCTTGCTACCTACCACTCAATGCTAGATATTTATGACTCCTTCATATTCCTAGTTCACCACCTAAAACCACTTACTTAAAAAATAATTGATTCCTGGATCTAGACCTAGTACTTACCTACCTAACTTTTTATTTTTTTTGGTGGGTGGAAAATCATCAAATACCCCCCTCTTGGGCAAAACCAACCCATGTTCCTTCTTCGCCCTTGTGCCGATGCCACGTCATCTCTTTCGATAATCCGCAGCCCCCGGAAGCCATCACGTGGCCCCCGACGCCCGGAGCGCCTCCCGCGGCGGCTGGGACGAGAGGTTCTCTCCCTCTCTCGTTCCGCCACCTCCTTCGCTAGCATCACTGCTTCGCAAAAGGAGGTGACGGCGTCCCATTCCTCCTCGCCCCGGCCGTACCATGGCTTGCACCAGGGCCGGACGCGAGAGGTTGCCACCGCCGCCGCCACCGCCGCCGCCGCCGCCGCCGCGCCGATCGCCGCTACGATCTAGACTAGTACCATATATTTTATACTGTGCTAGTACCTACCAATTCAATAATAATATATTCGTCTAGATTCAGCAATCAAACTGCTAAAAAAATAAACTATTTTTACTGCAAAAGATACTTAAACTAGGTATTTTTGACAATCTGCATGTGTTATGAACTTATGACTTGTTTATCATTTGCCTTTCAAAATAATGCAACGATAATGACGTATTATATAGATATCAATATGTCACGTGAAAACATCGTCGTCTCATATCCCCAAATCACGAAATTTTAATCCAATATTTATTATGACATGGCAGAAAATTAAAAAAAAAACCTGACGAACATCGAAAAAATATCATTAAAGCTGATTTTCATTTTGGTAAACGCAATCTCTCGATGCCGGCGGATTCGTACGATATTTTTATCATAACCGCTGGTTTCAATACGGCTACGATTTTCGGGACTCGTAATTTTATCAAAATATAACACGTAAGTATACAAGGTGTTAACCGATCCTTCGAGAAGCAACCAACCAAGCATTCTGATTAACAAACTAAGTAGGTAGGTAACTTTACGCAAAAATGATACCTAGCTGGATATCATTTTTTTTTTGCTGTGATAAATCACGGTTTACTGTATGACTCAATTTAACGCAACCAACACATTGCGCTGATGGATGCATTAATTTTTACAAGGAACGTGACAATATTTCAAGCTAAGAACTTAAAAAATAAAAATAAAACTTTTGAAGAAGTTGAAGCTACAAATAAAATGTTCGAAATAACGAGTAGGACTTCCCTTTCGACTTCGTGAAGTGTATTTTACACCCATTATAATTCTTCTAAACTTCCTAATTATTCAGCTAGAAAAAGCTAGAAACCATGTTCAGAAACAATATTTTCATTTCTAAAACCTACGGAACACATCAGTCGAACGAAGTACGTATCAACACTGAGTCTTAGCTTCCCCGCAAAGATTTGTAATGAAATGGAGGCCGGGCCATCATCTGAATTGTAAATGTTATTATTTTCATACTAGCACCAACACCTCTTTATATCCCGTTCTAGTCAGGATCAATATCATCGGCTGTTTAATTGCTGAGCCTTTATGATGGTTAAAAGGAATGACACGCTGGGATACAAGTTGTAAATAAACCAAACCAAGAGATAAAACATGTATAGAAACCAGTGTCTGAAGCATTTTCATTTCGTAAGTTTCTTGGGACTTAGCGATGACGATTTAATTAATTTTCAATTTTGAACTAAATGCAGCCAGGTATTTCTATTGTTACAATAAAAAGAAAATACTTATTTTGAAACGTAGTTTCAGTAGGCTTAGGTGAAATACAAACAAACATAATCTCACGCCTTTGACCCATTAGGGATACGAAGACACTACAGCCCGGCGAGCACGGCCTACAGTGACATGGCATGAGTCACACATTTCATCACAGTTTGGGCGATAAAACCGTTTTGTCTTAAATGCTAGCACGGTGGCGTAAGATAATTTCTTGATATGTGATACAACTTCTTGACGTCTAGTTGGGACTCCTATGTCTTATTTGCTAATATGGGCGCACCCATTTTGTAACAAATGTCACATTTTGACAGATGAATAGGCTCGTTTATATCACGTTCGTTCGGAGGTGGTGATAAAAGTAAATTAAAAATATAAATATATTTTTCTGCTTACTACTGCATCAAATGGCAGTAAATTATTATAATTATGTTCTTGCCCGAAGGCAAGAGGTCCAAAGTAGGAAACTATTCCGAAGAAACATTCGGGACTCCTCTAATCCGTTCGAGTTATTTCACTTCAAAACTTTCACAATATATTTCAAAACAAATCACATCAAACTTTTAAAGGAAAAACAGAACTTTTAGTTAGTAGCAAGTTATCAAATAATAAATAAAAAAAGAAAATGAAAGACGTGCCGCGTACGTGTTATGTCAAAAATGAATTAGTACCCAAGAAAATTAAAAAGTTGTTTAACTGTATGAACTGTGCTCTTATACACGTACTTTTTTATTTGGTCGCCTATTCAGATGGTCATAGACATTTTTATTTTGAAGTGAAAACTTCTTTAGCGGCGTTGAGCACTTTGGGAAATTGTTCTGTGATGGGTATAAAATCTTAAACTCGCGTCAGGATACGTGACCACGTGACCCTGATCGAAAATTCGTCAGGACACGTGACCACGTGACCCTGATCGAAAAAGCGTAAGACGGATGGAGAGTAGACAGCTATCCCCTCTCTACGGCGCGGCGAAAATGTATGCCTGGGCCTACTGTTTCGTTTAGGCAGCGCAGGGCGCTTAATAATAATAATAATTATTATTAATAATAATATAATTAATAATAATAATAATAAAATTATTAATAATAATAATATAATTAATAATAATTAATAATAATAATAATAAAATTATTAATAATAATAATATAATTAATAATAATAATAATTAATAATAATAATTAATAATGATGACAGCTGTCAAAATTGAAACAGCTATATCTCGGAAACTATCGACCTTAGACTAGTTGTGTGTAGGGACAAGTGATAGGTCTCAATGAGATCTACATTTCGGATGACAGCTGTCAAAATTGAAACAGCTATATCTCGGAAACTATCGACCTTAGACTAGTTGTGTGTAGGGACAAGTGATAGGTCTCAATGAGATCTACATTTCGGATGACAGCTGTCAAAATTGAAACGGCTATATCTCGGAAACTATCGACCTAAGACTAGTTGTGTGTAGGGACAAGTGATAGGTCTCAATGAGATCTACATTTCGGATGACAGCTGTCAAAATTGAAACGGCTATATCTCGGAAACTATCGACCTTAGACTAGTTGTGTGTAGGGACAAGTGATAGGTCTCAATGAGATCTACATTTCAGATGACAGCTGTCAAAATTGAAACGGCTATATCTCGGAAACTATCGACCTTAGACTAGTTGTGTGTAGGGACAAGTGATAGGTCTCAATGAGATCTACATTTCAGATGACAGCTGTCAAAATTGAAACGGCTATATCTCGGAAACTATCGACCTTAGACTAGTTGTGTGTAGGGACAAGTGATAGGTCTCAATGAGATCTACATTTCGGATGACAGCTGTCAAAATTGAAACAGCTATATCTCGGAAAATATCGACCTTAGACTAGTTGTGTGTAGGGACAAGTGATAGGTCTCAATGAGATCTACATTTCGGATGACAGCTGTCAAAATTGAAACAGCTATATCTCGGAAACTATCGACCTTAGACTAGTTGTGTGTAGGGACAAGTGATAGGTCTCAATGAGATCTACATTTCGGATGACAGCTGTCAAAATTGAAACGGCTATATCTCGGAAACTATCGACCTAAGACTAGTTGTGTGTACGGACAAGTGATAGGTCTCAATGAGATCTACATTTCGGATGACAGCTGTCAAAATTGAAACAGCTATATCTCGGAAACTATCGACCTTAGACTAGTTGTGTGTAGGGACAAGTGATAGGTCTCAATGAGATCTACATTTCGGATGACAGCTGTCAAAATTGAAACGGCTATATCTCGGAAACTATCGACCTAAGACTAGTTGTGTGTAGGGACAAGTGATAGGTCTCAATGAGATCTACATTTCGGATGACAGCTGTCAAAATTGAAACGGCTATATCTCGGAAACTATCGACCTTAGACTAGTTGTGTGTAGGGACAAGTGATAGGTCTCAATGAGATCTACATTTCAGATGACAGCTGTCAAAATTGAAACGGCTATATCTCGGAAACTATCGACCTTAGACTAGTTGTGTGTAGGGACAAGTGATAGGTCTCAATGAGATCTACATTTCGGATGACAGCTGTCAAAATTGAAACAGCTATATCTCGGAAACTATCGACCTTAGACTAGTTGTGTGTAGGGACAAGTGATAGATCTCAATGAGATCTACATTTCGGATGACAGCTGTCAAAATTGAAACGGCTATATCTCGGAAACTATCGATCTTAGACTAGTCGTGTGGGAGTTGGACATTTTGACCCTGAACGTTAACGATGTCGACTGTACAGTCAATAAAATACAAAAATAATTTATTTTGAACTAGACTGTACAATGTTTTTATGATGCTTAATCGGAGGCATGGGAAAAAATATTCCCGCTCCTCCTACCAATCGGAGTTCCGATCGGAGGACAGGGAAAGACAAAATAAATGGGTTAGCATAGTTATGGCGGAATAATTGAATTTTTAAATAATGAATTTGGTTTAACTATGTCGAATGATCGCAATCTTAGCACAACGAAATACAAAACTACTATTGATGCGGTCTTTATTAGACATTTAAATAGGTTCGAATCAAAACTGTTCGTTTCTTACTTCAGCTACCATAAACCTATCGTATCAGTTTTAGAGATTGGCGATGATAGTTCTGGTAATGATGATGGTGAAAAAGTCGTTGAAATTATGGATGAAAGTTGATTTTTCGGAGAGATAAACTTTTAATGTAAAATAATTGTAATAGTTTTAAAGTGTTAAATTTTTAATGTAATATAAATTGTCATGTTTGTGTACGATAGCGCAATAAATCAATATTGTATTCTACCACATAAATGATAGTACTTTTATACTGTTAAAGCAATTGGTGCAAAATTATTCCCTAACCATTCCAAAATATCAAACATGCTCAACGTTAATAATCAAGTTTTCACTTCTGCCGGCACTCCCGGAGTGCAACCCGTCTTTTTTTTTTTTTTAATATACTAGGTCACACTATGAAGTCAGCAACAAGAAAGACAAGTCGCGTCTTAAATTATATCACATGTGGTACCCGTGCTAGCATTTAAGACAAATTCTAAGACATGACATAATTTATAACGTCTTGTCACCAACGTCTTGGGTACGCCCGTGCTCGCCCCGCAGAACGTCAAAGATGCCACGTTTTTTTTTTTTAAATTGGTTCTCTTATGCCTGCTACACACGTTATGCGGGCGCCACACACTCGACGAGTGGTATGGGAAGTAGCGAGGAAAGGAGGCAGAGACATAGTGTGGCAACGTTACTCGTCATGCCGCACGTCATGCTCCTCGTCCTGCTCATCGCTCCCTATTTTGTCGGCTTTTGCGCGCGAGTCAAAGGGCCGGCAATACGAGCGCGAGTGGCTGGCCACATAATCGCGCGGTCGCAGTCCGCATCGAGCGCTCACGCAAGACGCACGCTTCATATGCATGTCCTCGCCAAGCGCCGTAGAATAAAGGGGTAGGGTAAAACGATAAAGTGTTATTATTTATTGATTTGTTGTCTGCGGAGCCAATTATTTGGGATCCACAACACAAAAATCATCATTTGAAACATAAGATATGTTTATTTATTTGAAAGCTTGTTTTTAAAAGATAAACTTTGGCTTATTATTTTTAAACGACTTACGAAAAATGTAGGGTACGTATCATAATAGTTATATTGTTAAAATTACACTATCAAGAAATGGAGAAATTTTAATATTAAGAAGTAGTCGGACGGTAGGTAGATACCTAGTCTACTATTTTATTAAATAGGTACAGTATTAGGCCGGGATTATTTACCCACGCGTTGCCTGCACTTAACGTCGGCTACTCGATTTTTTTCTAATTTAATTATAATTTTGTAGGTACACGATGCTTGGATGAGGCTTGGAGAAATAATAAAAATAGGAGTAGAAAAGTTGAAAGCCAAAAAAAAAATCATTAATGGCATCTTTTAGACCATTATTAGTCAATAAAAAAAAAGCTATGCTAAAAATGCATAGCGCGCACGCTGCCACAGTTTCGTCGTCCATTCTCCACCAAAGGCAAATGCCAAGTGAGGAGCGTCGCGATTAATTGCGCGATTATTTGCGCGAGTAGAGCAGTGTGTGGGCAGAGCGGGCAACATCGCGGCAAATAGCGGCAGCGCGAGGAGCAAAGCGATGAGCAGCGCGAGGAGCATAGTGTGGCGCCCGCATTACGATAAATCATAACGATTGGACGGTACAGTTTAAACTGCACAGTTTTCGTAGTGCTAAAATCGGACAAACTGTACAGTTTTTTTCATACACAATGTACATATCATTTCAGTTTGCAAGTCTCTACATCCAAGATGCGTTTCTCGCAAGCATCATTATTGCAACCGAATTTATTCGTTGGTAATTAGCAATCGAAAGTTAGCGATTTTGTCGTTATCTCTGTAGATACTGCCGGCTCAGTCCAATCGTAACAATTTATCGTAACGTGTGTAGCAGGCTACAGGCTCAAGTTGAGGCTCGTAATCCAAAACTTGGAAGGATGTTTCTGGTGTCATATTGGCTCAGAATAAACTGCTATGGTTACGATTACACTCTGAGTAGGTACCTACGTAACTTAATATTTACTTAGGTTAGTGTAGACCTGCTAGTCCCCTTCAGAAATCTCGAGTGGTCTACCTATATTTTCGGAAAAGTACTCCAAACAATTGACAAAGGGAACCAAACCAACTCCCAGACAGACTCCCAGTAACCTCCGACTTATCAAACGGTATTAATAAACAGCTCGCAAGTAAGTACAATCGAGGGTCTGAGGTTTCCCTAACACTCCTCTTCACCTTGTATGGGTTAAAAGCGTAACCGATACATGATATTTGAACTAACTTAAAAGGGGTACACTCCACTGCCTCTCAATTTCCCCCAACAAACACCGCTTTATTATGTTTGGTTGGGTCTCCAAATCAGGGATGGAGTTCTGTAACTAAAACTATCGGATATCCGAAATAAAAATATCCGTCTTCTTCTTAGCGTGTCTATAGCAAATTTCTGTTAAATCATTTTGGCCCAAAATTCAGCTATGCGAACTCCACTCGCTGATGCAGTCATAAGGTCGTCAAGTGTACAGGTGTCAGGGCATGCAGCGCAAGATGGAAGATGGGACATTATCTGTGGAGAAACGCCGCATACACTCTTGAGGTCTGAGCCGTCTATGAACCCCCATCTGAAGAGATTGTCCTTGCTGCGGCCGACCTGGGTTCGGAGTCTATTTAAAGATTTCCACGTCGGCCACGGCCACGGCAAATATCCGTAACCGAGCCGGAATCGATTTAAAAGTCTCGGATAAAGGCCGTGTAAATTATAACTCATTGTTTTTACACAATATGTTTCAAGAAATTTGCCGGATTTTAGCGTTTATGATTTTAGTTTTAGGGATAAATATTTTTGAAGGTTGGTAGCACAATGTTTCTTTTACACAGTCGAGCCTTCGGTTGTTAGATTGTGTTGTTAAATTCTAATATCCTTAACCGAAATTATCCGAAACTAGCGGATAATCCGAAATAATTTCATATCCGCTACCGTATCCGAAACCTGTACCTACCTATTTCTGTGACTTAGTGCGCTTGTGAAGTGTTAGTAACATAGTTTTAAGGCTCTATTAACTAACAAAAATTGTATTTTATCATATTTATGTTAGTCTGTAAGGTATTTATCTATGGGCCTTAGATGCCTGAAAATAAATTGTTTATTATTATTCCTATATCCGTATCCAAATCCGAAATTTTATATCCGTTACATCCCTGCTCCAAATCACTAGGTATAGTATACTTGATACGGACGGTACTGAAAATGTTACGTATTTGACTATTTGCTTTTCTAGTTTCGTTGGTTTGAATTTTGTTAGGGAATGTTTGTGGATTATTTTCGGAGTCTGATGTTGTTTGAAGCCGGTCTGAATAGTTCGTGTTTAGTTGGTTTTATAGCGATTGGTGACTTTTCATATGAATTGATCGGGATACTTTTTAGGGATAGTAGACTTATGTATAGGACATAAGTCTACTATCCCTTAAAAAAAGTATCCCGATTCTGATGATACTTCAGCTTTTGTGTGTAATGGCAATGATTACATATCGTTATAGATGAAGCAATCAAACATAGAGCCCACTATAAGTTTGATTGCCAAAACATAAATTGTTATAGAGTATATTGTACCTACAATCATTTTATCATCTTGTTCCATAGATATTAATTACTTGGAGTCGGCCACAACACGTTTTTTTTTTCTCCCATTCTCCCATGACAACCGTCGTTAGGTGATTATTTTAAAATGTAATCCCTTTGAGACACACAATAAAGTGCAGTTTTCGATACAGAAAACAAGCAAACTTATGAAATTTATATTTTTTCGATCACCTTAGTTTAATAAAAAAGAGACAAAGGTGTTCGAAACAAAAAGTGTTACAGTGTACTTGAAATAGGATAAGTTAGGTTGGTCGGCGGCGATTTCCCCGAAGGCTCAGAACAAAAGTAGTTTCCTCCAAAATTAGTCTCCAGAGCATCTGGCTTGTTTTACTTACTTTTGACTGACAATTCTCAGTGTTAGATGAGTTTTTACTGCTTTCTGTGTGGATGTTCTAGGAGTGTATTATAATTAAAACTTTTTGAAAAAAAAACTAAACTTTTCCCTACATCAAACTATGTTGAACGCCCCTGGTTTATATAGTCAGAATAAATGACGTCAACTTGACGCTGTGCCATGCCGTTTGTAATAAACTCTTGTGACAGAAGTAAGTTCGAAGTGGTCGAGCGGTTCCTAACAAAACCGTGCTGCTCCTCACCAAGAATTGACTTGAAAGCCGCGTAGACATCAGTATAAACTATACGTTCAAGAATTTTAGAAAAAAGCCAAATTTTTGATATGGGGCGATAGTTTTCAATATTAGCTTTATCGCCCTCTTTTAAGACAGTAGTAACAAAAGCTGACTTCCAAATCTTCGGAACTTTACCCTCGGAAAGAGAGCGCTTGAATAGGATACAAATAGGTTCAACAAGACTATCAGCACAAGAGACTATGAATATAGGAGTTATTAGGTCAGGTCCACCTGATTTACTGAGGTCCAAAGATTTCAGCAGCTTCAATATACGTGAGTGGTTTATGTCAACTGTGCTGACAGACATTGTAGTATTACTACATTGATCACTAGAAGTAGGTTCATCATTAGCCGTTGAATCAGGTTCTAAAAAGGAGGACTGGAAATAGGTAGCAAAGAGGTTGCTAATATCTTGTCCTGTGTTCACAGAGGTCTCTCGGTAGAACATCTCATTAGGAAAGGAGCCAGCTCTTCGCTTACTTTTTACGAATGTCCAGAAAAATTTAGGATTTTTTACAATAGAAGTCTCAATGTTTCTCATATAATAGGGGATCGGACTGGGTCAAAATAACATGATTCTGTTTAGTCCGTAAGTTAGATTATCGAAAAATATTGAATACGTGTTTTTTGTTTTATCAAAACAATAAAAAATGACGAAGATAAAACGCGTCAAAGATCTTGGAGTTGGGCTTGTAACGTCATTTGTGCCGTCAAAATGTACTATCATATGACGTCACACGAGTTTTCGAAGCACTGTATCGTCTTCATTTTAAGTTTACGTGAAAAAAGAAAAAATACGTTTCCAATAATTTTTGGAAATCTATCTGACAGACTAATTAGTTTTTTTTTTGTCCGATCCCCTATTGTCATAACAAGTTTTTTCCAGCTCAAAAACTCTGGTACGCAGTAATGAAAATGAGTGATAATCAGATAAGTTACTATACCGTTTATATTTTTATGATACTTATGTTTTTCTCTAATAATTTTAATTAGTGCTGGGGTATACCAAGGAGGATAAGAGGAATGTTTTACCGATTTTAATGGTATATTATGTTTATCCCTAAGCTCATATAGTTTACCATAAAAAATTGTGACGGCATCTTCCAAGCTCGTTGACTGTAACAACTGGGGCCAGTTAATTAGATCCAGTTTAGATTTAATAGCATCATAATTGCCCTTCGAGAAGATATAACATTGCTTAGGTTTGTCGACAAGTTTTTCTATTTCAATAAATTTTGTCTCAATAATTAAAGGTTTGTGATGAAAATCAATAGGCAGAGCAAGCGGGTCCGTACCTCCCGAGACAGTCACAGTATCGTTACAGAATACAAGATCAAGTAATCTACAGTTAATGTTTCGCTCAAAATTATACTGTGACATGTTCAATGTTTGCATTGTATCGAAGAAATGAATCAAATGCTGAGAAAATATATTTATTGGCAACTATGTCCCCATTACACCACTCGACATCATTACCGAAATTAAAATCACCCACCAGCAAAAACTTGTCAAGTGGATGGGTCAAAATTAAGTTGTTGAGACTATCTGTGAAATTACGCAACTGAGTACTATAAGAATTACCTAGATTCTCCTTGCACAGGTAAAGTGCACATTATGCAAATTGTAAGTAACCTGAGGTTTGGACCTTTTAAGGATTAAAGATAGCCAAATATCCTCCGCAGAACTACGCCAATCCAACCTCTCAATTATTGTAAGATCATGTTTCACCGCTATCAGTACACCACCACCACGCAACTGACCGGTTCGGGAGTAGTCACGATCGCGTCTCCAAACGAGGTAACGTCCATCAAACAATTCACTGTTGTTAAAATTATCATCTAGCCATGTCTCCGAAAATATAATGATATCGTAGGACAGTTCCTACGATATCATTATATTTTCGGAGACATGGCTAGATGATAATTTTAACAACAAAAAATTTAAATTAAAAATTTGAAATTATCATCTAGCCATGTCTCCGAAAATATAATGATATCGTAGGACAGTTCCTACGATATCATTATATTTTCGGAGACATGGCTAGATGATAATTTTAACAACAGTGAATTGTTTGATGGACGTTACCTCGTTTGTTTTGTTTTTTGTTTTACATAGTGTTTCGCGGAGTATGTCTCAGTAGACATCGTTATGCATGCTCTACCTGCCTTATCTCTAGCAAGTAGTCCGGTGGGAACGATAACAGTACGCTGATTCCAGCCGCGACGGGTGGGCTCTGCTAACCAAGCATTCTCAATATTGTTAGAGTGTAACTTTATACGCTAGATAATGTGAATGTTTATCCCGTTGTTAATTAAGATAGAATAAGTTAGTCTGAAATAAACGGTCGTCAAGTAAAGTTGTGCCTTTTAAAAACTCTCCAAGACTCCCCGGTAACTTAAGTGGCGCAGCCGGTAGGATACCCAAAATTTAGCCTGTGCTTCGAAGGACACTAAATCGGTTCTGTGCGCGTGGTATTGGGTAAACTCGAACCAAACAAATTCCTGTCAACCGGGTGCCGAGAGTTCCTGTTTCTACGATTGCTGCTCTACGGGAAGGCATGGGATCGAGCGAACTGTAAGTAGACCTTTTTACGATTCCTGTCTTGTCCTTGTTATTTCCTGTGGCTACGAAAGTAGATATATATCGTAATTTTCGAACTAAAATCGTCGAAAGTTATTTGACTTCATCAATATTTGTTAATTAGGTTATTATTTTATGTGTGAAGTGTTTGAGCATTATTCTCGGAATTTTATATTTTTATATCTAAGTATTTTAAATTTTATATTAATAATTTTAATAATGGCAGACCAAGTACAAGTTATTCCAAGAGAATTGCTCTCCCTTATCCCTAAGTTTGATGGGGACCAAAATATGTTAAATTCATTTATCAAAAAGAGTGAATATATATTGAGAAATTTTAATGGACCGGTAAATGCGATACAATCAACATACGTATTTCATTGTATTACTAGCCGATTATGCGGTAGAGCCGCAACTCTACTAAGTGAAAGAGACGACATTAATTCTTGGGAACAATTGAAAAATACTCTCATACAGCATTTTGGAGACCCTAGATCAGAGGAGTGCGTAGCGATTGAGCTCGAGAATTTAAAAATTAAAAATGATGAAACTTACTTACAATTTTGCAACAGAATTCAACAAACGCGTAGCACCCTCTTCTCTAAGGTAAACTTGCTCACGGACGAAGGTTTAAAAGCTGCTAAAATGATAATTTATAATAATATGTGTCTTAATGTGTTTTTATACAATCTTCCGGAGGATCTAATTAGAATCGTACGTTTGAGAAACTCTAATACTTTAGAAAGTGCACTTAGCATTGTCATGGAGGAAGTTAACTTTCAGTATCAGTACAAAAATAAAAACAAAGCTCAGAAACAAACTTCATTACATAATCCTAATAATTCTGTAGATCCTAGATCGCCCAACAGCCAGCCTTTTAAATTTGGAATCCCGCAACAAGCGCAAAATAATACTAGGCCTGGTTTTAATAATGCTAATCGATTCGGCACACCACAGTTCACACCAACAAATTTTAAGTTTGGTATTCCAATAGTTCCTCAGCAAGGTTTTAGGCCCAACTTACATGGTCAACAAAATTTTAGATTTAGAATCGTTCCTCAGCAAGGTTATCAACCCCAATTTAATAATAATACTCCAAATCAGGCCAAGCCAATTTCCAATGGACCAAATCAACAATTTAAATTTGGCATACCTCCACAAAATCAACCACAACGTAACCCACCACAGTTACAGGAAAGTGATGTCTCCATGCGCACAGCTCGCCCGATGAGACAAAACATGTTAAATATTTTACTCGATGACGATAATAATCTATTCTACAATATTGAACCCGTAGAGACCCCGTCAGAACAATCCAATCAAAATGTCACTTATTATTTAGAAAATTATGCTTGTAATTTAGAAATGCCTGAAACTCAAATTGACAATGAACCGTCCGATAAGAAAAATGATGAAAAACCACACGATGTTGAAAATTTTCAGGCACAAGCCTCCAATTTTCACCCGAAGTAATTCAGTTGAATTGTGATTCACTCCTAAAACTCCCACATATAGAAATTCCCGAAATCAAGGCCCGTTTCATGATAGATACTGGAAGTACGCGGTCTTTCATAAGTCCTGTCAAAGCAAATGAATATTTTTCAAAATATAAATTATACGAACCATTTGAGGTCATAAGTACACACGCTCGTAGTCAACATAATGAAATAATTTATATACCACTTTTAAAGACCTTTAAAACTTTAGGTAAACATAAGTTTTACTTATATGACGTAGATAAAAGATATGATGGTTTGATAGGCTCAGACTTATTAAAACAATTAGAAGCCTCTATTGATATGAAAAACCAAATATTACGTACACCCACGACAGACATTCGTATATTATATAACCCGCCATACGAGGTCACATTAGAACCAAGGACAGAGTCGCGAGTTAAAGTTCCGACCGATATGAAAAATGGAGATGCTATATTAAACTATACAGATTTCGGACAGGGTGTTAGAATGCCGAGTGCTCTCGTGAAATGTATCGATTCATTTGCAACTACAGTTATACAGAATGCTTCAGAAAATAGCGTCACATTAACGTTTCGGCAACCCTTGATTACATGTAAATTAAATGACAATACTTGTGAGATAAATATGACAAATAACGAACCATTGAGCAACTTTGAAATCGACGATTTACTTAAAAATAACTTAACTAAATTACGACTGGACCACACCAATGCGGAAGAACGTGAGGCTATAACCAAATTATGTTTTGAATACAGAGACATATTCCATTGTGATGAACTCCCTCTTACTTTTACCAATCAGGTAAAGCATCAGATTAGAACTAAAAATGAAGATCCCATTTATGTCCGCCCCTATAGACTTCCACCGTCGCAAAATATGGAAGTACAAAAACAAGTTGAAAAATTATTGCAAAATGACGTCATTCAGGAATCTTTTTCGCCTTGGAGTGCACCCGTACATCTTGTACCAAAAAAAATGGACGCCTCGGGTGAACAAAAATATAGGATGGTTATAGACTATCGACGCTTGAATGACATAACTACGGACGATAAATATCCCTTACCTAACATAAACGACTTATTTGACAAATTAGGGAAGTCCACCTACTTTACGACACTGGACCTCGCAAGTGGCTACCACCAACTGGAAATAGAAAAACAGGATAGACCCAAAACTGCGTTCACTACCCCATCAGGGCACTATGAATTCACTCGCATGCCCTTTGGCCTTAAGACCGCACCTGCAACATTTCAACGCGCAATGGATAACGTGTTGAGGGGATTGCAGGGTATCCATTGCCTGGTTTACCTAGACGATATAATAGTCTTTTCAAACAGCTTGCAGGAACATATAGATAAACTTAGGAAAGTTTTTGATCGACTTAGACAAACCAACTTGAAGGTGACGCTTGACAAATGCGAATTTTTACGTACAGAAGTACTTTATTTAGGACACAAAATTACCAAAGACGGACTAGAACCCAACAATGACAAAGTAAAAGCAGTACTAGACTTCCCGTTACCGAGAACGCCCACTGAAATAAAAAGTTTCCTGGGCTTAGTCGGTTATTACCGTAAATTTATAAAAGACTTTGCTAAAATCACGCAACCACTCACCTCTTGTTTAAAAAAACGAAACAAAGTACAGATCAGCCAACCCTTCATCGATGCCTTTAATAAGTGTAAAGAGTTGCTAGTAAACGCGCCTATTCTTCAGTTCCCCGATTTTTCCAAACCTTTTGTCTTAACCACGGACGCCTCCAATTATGCTCTAGGAGCAGTCCTTTCACAAGGCCCTATTGGAAGTGACAAGCCCATAGCCTACGCAAGCCGCACTTTAAATGACGCGGAGACACGTTATAGTACAGTAGAGAAAGAAATGCTAGCCATTATTTGGGCAACAAAACATTTTCGTCCGTACCTATATGGGCGTAAATTCATTATCTACACGGACCATCGTCCTCTAGCCTGGCTTACCTCATTTAAAGAGCCTGACAGTAAGCTCACTCGATGGAAGCTTAGATTGGCTGAATTCGATTTCGATATCATTTACAAAAATGGGAAACAGAACAGTAACGCGGATGCCCTGTCACGCATAAAATTAAATATACTCACCAATAATAATGATAACGAATCCATGCAGTGTAACGCAAGTGACACGAACAAAGATAACGATACAATAGTTATCTCCGATTCATCGGAAACGATTAGTGCGCCTTCACTTACCTCTTATCCAGTCCGCTCTGCAACATCTAGTACTATTACAGCCTCGTCATTACCTGAAACAATTCACTCTGCCGAGGATGTTGATACCGACGGAATCCCCATATTAAACGAAGCAGTAGACACGAAGCCCCACCAAGTTCTTGTCTTTACCTGGAACAGAAACCAGACATTAGTTAAAGATTTATCACGAGATAAACAAAAAGTTTTAGAGGTTCACTTACCTGTTGATAATCCCAGTTTAGTTAAAAACTTCTTACTAGAATACATAAAACCTAAAACTAAATACTTCTTTTATTTCGAAGACAAAATACACAGAAGTCAGTTTACGGATGCCGTTACTCGATTATTTAAAAAGAATACAGTTAAAATTTATGAATGCTCTAAAAGAGTTGTATACATCGAAGACGAGGACGAGCAACGCGCAGTTATACTTACGTATCATCGCGGTAAAACATGTCACCGCGGAATTAAAGAAACGCTCATGCACCTTAAACGGACATACTACTGGCCCAGCATGGATATAACTGTTGCTACTGTGATTAATAATTGCGACATCTGTAAGACAATGAAATATGACCGCAAACCCATTAAACCGCAATTACAGCTTACTCAAACCCAAACCAAACCATTTGCCGAAATCTTCATAGACCTGTATTCCATTGAAGGGAAATACTTTCTTACCATAGTTGATGCATTCAGCAAACTAGGACAAGCCTTTGAATTATCCAATCGCTCGACTCCTGAAGTAGTTCGCGCACTTATCAAATATTTCTCATTTTATGGCGTACCAAATAAAATCAGTGCTGACCCTGGGTCAGAATTCAACAACACTTTATTGAAAGAAACTCTTCAATTCTATAAAATAGACTTGCACATAGGCACTGCACATAATCCCAATTCCATGGGAATAATAGAGCGCTTTCATTCTACTATAGCAGAGATATATCGTAGCGCTAAATATGAACATAAAATAACAGACGCAGCCAACGTCATGACATATGCGATTATGGCCTACAATCAAAGTATTCATTCCACGACTGGTCTTACACCCTTTGAAGTTGTTTTTGGCCATACTGAATCTAATAGTACTTTTGCCGTAAATTTCGAGAAACAATACACACAACAGTTAGTGAAAGATCATGTTCAGCGAACGAAATATCTCTATAAACAGCTAACAGATAAAATAATACAAAATAAGGAAAAGGTAAAAGAAAAACGTGGCGGAGAGACGTCATTTGATGTACAAGAAGGGGATGATATATACATAAAAGGGGCCAACATCAGACGTAGCAAAGATAAACCTCGCTACCAAAAAGCTACAGTAACCGGAGATATTACTAGGAACACTTGTCCAGTTAAAATCAAAACCCGCGATACCAAAGTACCTATTAAGGACATTAAACGACTTTCGCAGGTACCTGCTCGTGCTCCTGATCCTGACCTTCAGGACCCAGGCCCTTCAACTGCACAGAATTAATAAGAATCCAGGAGTGATTCTTGCGAAGCAAGGTCAAGCTAGAGTAAGTTATGATAAGTGGAATATTATTAAGGTTCTAGACTTAAGTTCGATGCGAGAAGACTTAGAGTTGAATATAAAAAAATATGTAAATTTCAATAACCAAGTCAGGAGTTACTTTGGAAATAAAACATTCGATCGACAATTGATGGACGTGAAGTTGCAAACCGATTATGTCATGAATTCCAGTATAGAAAAATTCAACCAGGTATCTCCGTCGATTAGAATTAAGCGAGGGATCTTTAACCCCCTAGGATCTATTATTAAGATAATTAGTGGTAATTTAGACTATGACGATGCTATCAGGTACGAACAATTGATTGGGGATATAAAAACACGTCAAGACACTTTAACAAAAAAAGTAATCGTTATTTCAGAAATGTCCAGATCGCTAATTAACGTGGCGAATTCTACTATGAATAATTTCATCCACATAAATGAAGAGTTATGGGAAATGCAAAATTGGATACACAAAACTAATATTAATATAACAATACATAATTTCGTTATCGTGTACAATTTATTCTTACATCATTTCCAATTACTCTACATTCGGTGGGATGTAATTGAAACTTCGGTAACCTTCAGTAAACTAGGTATGTTGCATCAGTCTCTTATAAACTCAGATGAATTACTAGAATTATTAAAAGTAATAGAACAAACTAATGAACTTGTATATCCAGTTAATTACGATAATCTAGTAAAATTAGAACAGTGTATAAGTATAAAAGCATTTTCAAAAGGAAGTCAAGTAGCATTCGTTTTAGATGTACCTATAGTAAAAAATGATATATATAACTACTACCAAGCAATCCCGATTCCTACAACTAATCCTTCTAACCAAACTACGCTCATAATTCCAAAATATCCTTACCTGCTAGTAAAAGGGTCGAAAATGGTCTCGCTCTCCCAGCCATGCACCGAACTCTATGAGGAGACATACCTATGTAATGAAGGTATGATGCCTTTCGTGGAAGAAGATACTTGCATATCGGCCTTGATGAAGTTCTCCAACAACATTAGTTCCTGCAATTCAGTTCCAGTCGAAATCAATAACCTAAAGATCCAGCCTGTGGGGAAAGACCGATGGATACTCTACAGTAAAGCGGAAACCATCCTATCAAAGACCTGCGAAAATAATGAAGTAACCAAAGAAAAGATACGAGGTACTTACTTCTTGATACTAGACGATAACTGCAATGTCCAGATTGGCGAAATGACTCTTAAAATCCGCTATAGCACCACGAGTAACTTGAACCTGCCGAAACTACCTATCATTAACCTTCCTGAAATCGTGCTCTCCGAATCTCAGATGCAGCGAAAACCTATTAACTTGGATACAAGTGATTTAGTGAATTTACAACAACTTAATGGCCTGTTAAAAATTAGTGAAAGTGAAGTGGAAAATAACCGTGAGGCGGTGATAAATGTGAAAACTGTTAGCATCGGAACTCTATTATTATATATAATCATAATTTTAGGCATTTCTGTAACTCTAATATATAAGTACTGTAATTTCAAATTTCAAAATAATCCGAGCGATAACAGTCCCTCGGATAATTTTGAAGCTGCGGGGGGAGGCGTTATGCATGCTCTACCTGCCTTATCTCTAGCAAGTAGTCCGGTGGGAACGATAACAGTACGCTGATTCCAGCCGCGACGGGTGGGCTCTGCTAACCAAGCATTCTCAATATTGTTAGAGTGTAACTTTATACGCTAGATAATGTGAATGTTTATCCCGTTGTTAATTAAGATAGAATAAGTTAGTCTGAAATAAACGGTCGTCAAGTAAAGTTGTGCCTTTTAAAAACTCTCCAAGACTCCCCGGTAACTTAAGTACATACTCCGCGAAACACTATGTTTGTTTTCGTACGTAAACCACGCACGTTCTGGTAGTAGATGCGTTAAGCGTAGCCACCACTATATTTAACTACAATCAAATAACATAAGAATAGAAAAAATTGTCAAAAATAAATAAATTAATAATAAAGTACAGGTCATTGTCGGAGCGTTTGTAATGACTAATGCGGGTAGCGGTTAAATAAAATAATAGACACAGCAATACACAGTAAGCAGTAGAAATAACATTATAAAAACAGTTCTTACAAAAAGAAACAAAAAGCGACGACCAATACAGAGATAAGAGCACCTCGGAGTAAATTGTCATAACTGGGGACGGTCCATAGAGGAAAATGTACCCTATTGCACGACACAAAAGGTTTAAATTAGCATTAAGAAGTGACATTGCAAAAATGATATTCAATAGGCTTACTTGGGCATACCGTGTAACGACACAAAACTAATTGGAAAACGCAACTAGCACACATAAGACTAAGATTCTCAAACAACTTTGCTTCGCATCTAAAAAACACAGACTTAAATAAACATAATAATATTCTAATAACGGTTAAAATATGTATTAATTGTGAGTCGTTTAAATAATTTTTTGCAGATCTTTCTCCGAAAAAATGTTGCGTCCCCAACGCTGCAGCGTTGGGGACGCAACATTTTTTCTTACGTGTATCTTCGCATGCTTGACCCAAACGTATTGGAAATCCTTTTCTGCTGAGATTTTCTTAGTTTTAGACAACAAAATTTTGTTTATTATTGTAAGGTGATCATTTATGAAGATTTTATGGTTGCCACTCAATCCAATTTTATCTGGGGTCAAGGGTGAGGTCTTTAGTTCGTGCCTAGCAGCTGCTATGAAATCCTCTTTTACGTAACGTTAGCAGAAACAGACTTTAATAGGTTTTATACGGTTTAATAGGTAGCGGTTTCTCGGTCTAGTAGGTACTCGTGTGATGAAGTTAATTTGATTTTTAACCGACTTCCCAAAAAGGAGGAGGTTCTCAATTCGATCGGTAAGTATGTTTTTTTTTTCTTTTTTTCTATGTATGTACACCGATTACGCTGCGATTTATGATCCGATTTACGTGATTATTTTTTAGTTTGATGCGAAATAGTTGCCATTTGGTCCCATACAAATTTAGCATGGTTTGGCCCAGTACTTTTCATTTTATGACCATTTTTTTTATAATTTATGAACATTTTTCGTTCGTTTTTTTATGTGTGTTCGCGAATAACTTCGTCGTTTATGAACCAATTTTGATGATTCTGTTTTTATTGGAACAGAGATATTTCAAGAGTGGTACCATGATATGGAAACCAGATCCTGGTGATGGAATCCCAGAGAAATCGAGGGCAACCCTCAAACATAGGCACGTATTACGTGTTTCGTGCTTTTTCTGACGCTATACAAGCATAGGTTTCATAGTAAATATTTCTATAAGATACACAACTAAAAATGAAAAAATAAAAAACTTTTTTGCAAAAAAAAACAACCGACTTCAAAAACACCAAAAAGTGAAAAATAAACTTCAAAAGAAAAATCAGCTTCTGAAGTCGGTGGCAAAAAAAGCCAAATCAAACAAACAAATGTCACCGACTTCAGAAGCTGATTTTTCTTTTGAAGTTTATTTTTCACTTTTTGGTGTTTTTGAAGTCGGTTGTTTTTTTTTAGTAACAGGGTAATTGACTTTAGCGCCAATTTTAGCTATTATCTCAAATAAGTTCTGGTTACCTGTCTGAGGCACACCCTTAATTTCAGTATTATTCATACGCGACCATTGATCTTCTTCTAACTTATCCAGGCGGGCTTGCAGTTGTTCAACTTGGTCCTGGACTTTCTCAACCTTCACAATACGTAGCTCCATATCATTCAGTTTTCCAGAGACTTCTTTCATAACCTCGCTGTACTGGTTGGACAAGGTTGTTTTGAACTCGGCAAATTCATTCCTCAACGCGACGATTTCTTCTTTCATGTTCTCCAGTGTGGCGAATTTCAAAGACAACGCTCGAATTTCCTGCAGAACAACCGACTCTGGTTCCAGCACTGGGGTGGGAGATACTGGCAACACAGGTTGTAGGCTATTGCCTGCCAGTCTGCATTTACCGCAACGCCACATTAGCTTACGATCCCCTAGCTTACGGTAGCCAGCTTCAGTGATGCCCCCACAATGGTAATGCATCATGAGGTTACATGATTTGCAGTGTGCACCATCGGACATCGCGACACTGCAGACACCGCACTTGTCTGAATCCATCTTAGATGTTATGGTAATTTCCAAATAACAAACAAAATAATACGAAACTTTGAGAAATAGTGGAATTCTTTTTAAAATCGACAGTAATTTATAACAAACACAGTCGTATGTAACCGAGGTCAACGACTGACTGAGTGAGTTTAAGTCTGGTATAGTGGTATCAACTTACTACTCGGTAAAGGCCTCTCCCCATGACTTCCAGTTGTTTCGACGCCTTCTGACTGTGTCAGGGCTACAGAAAGTGGCTATTTTGGCCCGCATCTCATTGTGCACATCATCATAGGTAGTCAGAATAATTATTATGTCTAAAAAAGCCTCCCGACGATTCTACTTATTTATAGTATAAGATAAAACGCTAATAATTACTTATGAAACTTAATAACAAAGTCATAAGTAAATTACTGAAAGATCAAGTAATGAAAATGTTCGTCCAATATTAATGGGATATATTATATATTAATGCCTTTCCAAAATGTTTTATACCTAGTCGCTTAATTACTATAAATTAATCAGTAATATTCATGGCATATTGGAAAATTTGATAGCCCTGGAACAGTGCCAAAGACCTTTCCAATTAGGAGAGAGTTAAGTGAATGAAATTATGAATAGAGTGTTTTCAAGATACGACGAATAATTTATGCACGCATAATTTTTGGAATAAGATTTATTGTAAGTATTTACTGTTTTTTTATAAAAAAAATGTAGCTTACTTTGCCGGCAATGTGTGGCTGTATTGTATTGGCAAGTAATATTGCCACACGTGAAAATGATTGCCCATAATATCAAATGCTTGTCAATGCTTGTCAATAATTATGTGTGGATATAATAATATGGCCCGGCCGGGTTATTGTTGCAATATTGCATGGTATGGCATGTTACAATTATATTTTAAAAGAGTTTTTCACGTCAAAAGCACACTATTCAAATATATTTTTTGCGTTGAAAATATACGGCGCAATCGAAATCTTGGGAGAATAAAATTAACGTTGCGTTACGTAAGATGGCTCAGTTTCATGGATGACTCGATTTATGTGGAAGTTAATATTGAAGAGATAAAATAAAAATTAACTGAAAATTCTGATTCCTTAGTAACAGTTTTCAAAATAATAATTGAATATGAAACTGGAGTTTTTTTTTTTTTTAATGATTATGGGCTTACTCTTGACCTCAATCTTGCCCTAAGGGCAGAGATGAGGTCGACGATGGAACGAGCTTACCCAGAAGAAGCCTATTTACTCGCGACTTAACACGTTCACTGCATTATGAGGTCGAACAAGCCACATACGTGAGTTCTCGCAGGTGCGTCCGTCAAAATCGCTTTGTTTCACTCTGTGCGGGGGGTGCCTATATTAACATTTCTATGAGTGTAACAGAGACAAATATATAAAATTGATTCTCTTGCGAAGCTTATGCTAACGGCGCAGTAAATACGATATGAGGTTGAATAGATCTCATACGCACTGAATAGAAATTAATTCCGTCTAGTGCGGGGGGAGGTCTTATCTGCCTCAAGAATTACAGGCCTCATACCCGCATGGAGTGAGGCGCGGGCGGCGCGGGCGGGCGCCACGCATCCAAGCATTAGTGTTGTGGCAAGAATCGATACGGAAGGACGTTGTCGTCCAGCGCACACGCATTTTACGATTTATAAGTGTACCGAAAAAAGTAATTGATATATAAAAACATTTTGGATAATGTTCAAATTTGCCCCCCGTCTACTGCAAAGTCGCAAAATGAGATCGACACTGATTCTGAATCCGATATTTTGAGCTCCAATGAAAAATACAGGAAAATCTGTCACCAGTCCAAACAAGACAACAAATTGTTCGTTAGTCCAAGTAGTGGTAAAAAATATGGTGTTCTCAAAAATGCAGAAGTACAAAATCCAGGAGTTTTATGTAACCCAAGTTTGCTCACACCATTAAAAAAATTAAAATTATTAAAAAAAATGTTACATTTTGTGTCCAGTGTGAGAAATCCTTCTGCTTGCCCTGTTTTAATGAAAAACATTTTGATTGATATCAATGAATAAATATTTTAATACAATATTATATCGTAACTACACTATCTTTTATTCCCATCTCTCTAGTCGTGACACAAACCGAACTTTCTTTCAGTGCGATGTGAGGCAGAAAAGATGTCATAATTATATATTTTTCTCTTTTATTCAATAATGAAAAGTCATAACTATGCGCGAAGCTGGATTCAACTTTAACAACTATGTAAGTTTATAATGGTAGAGTTTCAAGCAAATATTATCACATTTGGGCTATATTTAAGGTGTTTTTTAAAAACAACATTTTGTGAGGTCGAGTCGGTCTCATGCGCACTGCAAAGAAGTTCAACCTTGCCTCGAAAAGGCCAACCTTGCCTCATACGCATTGGCTGACAGTCAGTCAAAATTGGCGTCGCAGCCAGCGTGTTAAATAGATTGGGGTTATAATTATGAACTCGGGAAAACCGACGCAGGCAGGGTGTTCCACTCCTTGGCTGTACGAATAATGAAAGACTTAGCAAAACGCTTCGTACGAATGTGTGGAACATCGACAAGGTATGGGTGATAACCTGCAGTACGCCTAGTCTCTCGATGGAAGAAGGGAGATGGTGGAATAAGCTCGTGGAGCTCTTGCGCACACTCTCCGAAGTACAGTCTGTAGAAGACCGACAGACATGCAACTTTGCGGCGGTGGGCCAGGCTATGTAGCTTGGCAACCAGCTTGGCGTCACCAATCAGCCTCCTGGCTCCGCGTTCTACTGTTAGTTAGTTTAATCAATTTAAAATAACATAACATCACATATTATTATATTTTCACATCTGAAGTTCGCAAAGGATTAGGTAAAAAATATGTGCCAAATCCATTTCGCCAGTTAAGTTTAAGTCCCATGTGATGGGCGAGGGATGAGAGGGCGAGCCTATTGCAACTACCCAGGCACAAATCCAGACTCCGTGGCTGCTATTGAGAAATTCCTGATGAAAAACCCAATCACATTTTGGCCGACCCGGGAATCGAACCCAGGACTTCATGCTCAGCAGTCGTGCTTGCGACCACTAGATAACGAGGCGTCGCCGTCGTCGGCAGCGGCGGCGGTCAAACAGCTGTAGCAGCAGCGGTTGCATAATATTTTTTTTCAAATCTTGCGACAAACATCTAACAGATAACCTTGTGAAATGCCGTAGCAACTAGCAAATGTACCAAAACTATTGTACACACATATTGGAAATACCTCGACAGGATTCCTTTTGAAATCCTTGGAATGTTGTATTATTGTACACGTTTCAAGATAATAGAATTTTGTGCCGATCTTATTTCGTATTATCACAATCATTTTAAACGTAAGTAGTCCAACAAAGCATTATTTTCCCAACCAACTGGACTTATTATAGCAGTTTATAATGTGTTTTAAATCAGTAAACGCACTTTTCACAAAGCTATAAAACAAGAATTCTGTACGCAACGCTCTTGAGTCAACCGATCCCACTAAGGCGGAACCCGCGGGTCCAATCGACTTGCATTTTTAAAATGGTCAAATTTTAATGGACTTGCTGTCAAATTTTTAACAATTTTAGCTGGGAAACAACATTATTTTCATGAGTAAAAAATCACGTCTTACGGATGATGTCGAACATTGGTTCTTAGTTGAAATACTGTAGTAAGTTTAATGTGTTTTTTGTGTTGGTTTCGTTCACGCACAATTTATTTAGTATCGGGTAGCGGAGAAGATATTGAATGAAAACACTGAATTTCTTTGTTTAGGGTAGAAAGTAACTGCCGGGGCTACGGGTTATTCGAAAGAGATACCGCGACCACGGTCGATTTTTTTTTACTAATAACATGATTTGAAAGACAGTAGGCGACATCTCGGATTAGCGACCTTAATTAGTACCCATCTACTTAGGAATCACCTGAGTATTTACTCTCAACTTAACTCATAATATATCTCAACTTAACTCATATTAATGAAAACAAACTCTTTAATATTGCACTAGAATAGTTTTGCAAACTTATTTTCATAAGAACGATATTGTTGTACTTACAACGTATCTGCAAAATTTCAGAATTATCGGTACCTACAGTGGTTTAGGCGTGAAGGTAACAAACAAACTTACTTTCCCATTTATAACATTAGTTAGGATAACTTAACCCAACACTAAATGCGTCACAAACAAAACTCCCAAAATCTAGCCAACCATCAGCAATTCCTGTAAAAACGCCTTGACCATTAATGAAAGTCCACAAGCACCCGCTTTTCTCTGAAATCAGTAAGGAATGTTCCTTCATTAAGGCCGTCACTCTTTCCTCCCGATGTTTTTTCACAGATGAAGATAGATGGTGGCCCTTAAACAGGATTCAAGGCAAAAACATAAGAATAAATTAACGGAGTTTTCTTTTCTTCGGTTAGTTCGCGCCTGCGGCCATCTTTGTTTGAAAACATCGCCTGAATAATATTTTATTATGTTGTGTTTGTTAGATTATCTATTTCCTAAGCACCATGTTTGAGATTTTGGATGTTTAACTTGTTTATGCATTAGACCTATTCGAATACTGAAAATTCAGTAAGTAGGTAGATAGGTACTTACTGCTATGGCCATTTTCAGTGTACATTATTTAGTAATTCTTGTATGATAAGGCTGCCAAACTGAACAAAAAGAAACAAACGATTGCATAACAAAATACGCAATATTACTTACCGCAATCGTGCTCTTGCTCTTTTTAACCGACTTCATAAAGGAGGAGGTTATCAATTCGCCGGATCTTTTTTTTTACCAAAGAATCTTTGACCGATCTTCACTTTACATTAATTTTTGAATTTAATTCGACATGTTTTTCGACACTTAAAGTGAAACAGTATGTCGAAAACCAAGCCTGCTCTACTTGCCTGGCGAGTTTCAGTCTTCTAGACTCGATAAAAAAGAAAATATCCACGTGAAAATGACCCTTATTTCTTAAGACTCGATACCCAAGCGTATCCATCATTTGTTTCAAGAATTTCGGCGTCAGGTGTCTATAAGTTGTTAACTTCATGAATGATCGCCCACTTAAGCGTTTTGTTACATTTTTTATTATCAATGAGCTACGAAACTGCACAATCTAAAGTTACAACGACTTTGGTTGGTCGTAAATTAGTAGAATTACTCACTTAAGTTTTTAGGGACGAAGGATTGCTTTTTAATAATGCTGAAAATAAATTTAATAACGCAAGGTAACAGGATAAAATTTTAATAATCAATGAGTACTAAGAGGAAGCCTTAAAGTGGCGCTGGTTACTGAAAAGTTTTGTGGTGATGCGAAGGAATGAGGAAAATGTTGTTTATGAATGTAGATGGCTATAAGAGTAGAGGACCAAAGAAATGATGGATGGACTGTGTGAAGGATAATATGGGAGGAGACTGCTGAGATGACGAGTGATAGAGAAGTCTGGAAGAAGAAGATAATAAATTATGCTGCAAATAAACAAATAATAAATAAATTAAATCAAATAAATTGGGTTTAAAGGCAGGTGAATGATGACGACAAGAAACATAACCATTTTCTATCAATGTATCTTTCTTCGTCTGCACTTTCTTTGTTTAATAAAGGTGATGCTCTACTTACCTTCTAAAATTCGCAAGCATTGAAAGTCGCTGTCAAAAAACGTTTTCAATGAAACAGGAAATATTGCTGAATTAGGTACATTCAAATACATTAAACCGTTACGGCATGATAGAGTACCTAACGGGCTGTTACCTGACAGATAGACCGACCGGCAGAGCTGCTCCGCATTTATAATATGTGTAGGCTCCTAAGAATAGTAAGTAAGTATGGATTATTATCTGCCCTTAGGACAAGATTGAGGTCAAGAGAAGGCTCATCTCATGTAAAAAACAATGAAGATAATAAAATTTCGAAAACATTCATACACTAGCTTTTGCCAGCGGCTTCGCCCGCGTGAAAATGACGATTTTCCATACAAACTTTCATCCCCTATTTAACTCCTTTAGGGGTTGAATTTCGAAAAATCCTTCCTTATTCTTTGTCTACATTATAAAAGGAACCTCTGTGCAAAATTTCAGCTTTCTATGTCCAAGGGTTTGGGCTGGACGTTGATGAGTCAGTCAGTCAGTCAGGACTTCTCTTTTTATTTATAAGAAGAAGAAGAAGAAGATAGATGACCCTCCAAATAAAATCCTACGCATATTTGCCATGGGGGTAGCCAGAAACCACAGAACGCCACCAGCTAAGATCCTTACATATTACATACCCCTTTTGCCTCGTTCAGGTTCATACATCTAGTCATATACGAATGCGATTCTCTCGGTTAAAAATTGTAACAAAGTCCATCACAGCAAAAAGTATCTACACATCGAAAAAGATTTAGTTACTGAAAGCCTTTGCAGATTGACCTATAAACCCCCAAAAAAGTCCCACTATTTACTCCAAACAAAGAGAGGCCTAAAAATACGGCCCAAGAATAATCTGGAACAGTAAACAGTGTGGAGTTTCCACAAAAAGGCAGTAAAAGCTTTACCCGTCGGCCAACTAATCATGTTCGGCTAAAAAAGGGTCGGGGGCAGCTTGCTGACCAATTTGTCAAGTTGTCGCCTTATCTCTGAAATGGTTCGAAGGATAACGTCGCAGGTGAATTTAGGAGGTTGTTTTTTGGTATTGCTAAGTGCCAAATAGATACAGGGTGTAAGAGACAGGGTGCATTCAGCTCCTTATTCTGAACCATATACCAACAGATTAAAGAAAAACATTTTTCAGTACTTACATTTTCTGTAGGTACGCAGCACTCCATTTTTTTTATTTAAGAATAGGTACGGGAATGATAAACCAACAATGGATGTTGAAATACTTTAACGAACGACGCGAGAAATCAGCTGTTCACTTCTTGCCTAGCAACAGTGTTCATCGAACCTTTCGCCACGCTTGCCACGTTTGTATCGTGCGTTTTGCCACGGCCACAATACATTGCGTATTTATCAGGAAATAAAACAAATTAATTCCCATAACGTTTCTGAAATAATGTCTAGTACCGGCCATCGTAGTATGATAATGAATTCACCGCATCAGTCTACGGAGGGTTGCCCCTTACACACTGTATAAGATCCAGTTTTCATGGCTATCAAATCTTTAGGGCAACAACTTTCTTAAGCTACCCAATGATCGTATGGGCCATTATATACGCCTATTTTGTAGAATTTAATACAAGTGTAGGAACATATCCCAAAATAAGGAAAGGACGAGTATTATGAATAAAACATTTAAGTACAATATGCTAATGTTGGTTACCTTAATAATTTGTACGAAATATTGTTCACGGAATCTCTTGTTTTGCTCTACTTTACATAATAATATTGTTTGTTTCGTGGTCCTTAATTCCAAAGAAAGAAGCAAACGTGGGACTTTTAACGGGGTACTTTTTTGTTCGTCAAATAGATTGTTACAGCCTTATTACCCGACTACGGCGAAGAAAAAAGGAAGGGTAATGATTTTTTGCATAAATGAACGAGAGGTCAAGCAGCGGTTTCTGGCGTAGGTCAAGCAGTACTTAAAATTAGTTTGAACCAATCAAACGGCTTGAATCTAGTTTTATTGAAGTTCTATACTGGCCTAAAAGTACTGCGTACATAACGTCCCCCAAATAACTGAGATTATCGATTGACCAGACCATTAAAAAGTATTGGGAAGCTCTGAACAAAATAGAACACAATCACATCCTTGTATCGTAAAAGAAAATGGTGCCAAAGTGTTTTTCATTTCAGACAGTAATAGGGTCTGGACATAAGAAAATATTAGTGCGTCTGCCGCCACGTGTTCTGATGCGGGTATCGCTACGTTTTACACGCCGCTTCTTTGTAAACGAAGTATTCTAAGAAACCAATTGGCAGAAAGGCTACGTGCCCCGCCGATAGACCTTGTATAAGAATACAAAAAAAAAACTCTGTGATTAGTACCTAGGTATTCTTATTTATCTCTCTTACACAATAAATAAATAATAATTACATGATTATTAAAATTGAAAACGGGATATTTACCATGTTTAGTTTTATTTCCGAGTTCCCGATATTTCAATTTCGTTATTATTATTATAATAATGTTAGTGACCATGTCAGTTTAAAAACTAATAATAACATGATACAAAATATATTATGTACAAAAGTGCTCCGCGTAGTAGTAATAGCTGTTGTAGTCCGCTTGTGACTACCTACAACAAGTGCTGTTTCAGAAACTTCTCTAGTGCATGGTAGAGATGCGGCCGCACACCATCTAAGCTGTGGTGTTGATCTGTGTAGGTCTGGAAACAAAAAGAGATATTATATACCTACCTATTTATAAACTAGCTGATATGACAGATAAAAAAAGAAGAAGAAACATATAGTTATATTGTGGGACCAAAGCGTAAAACCTATCAAAGTTAGAATGTATTCAAGATTCTAACTTTGATAGCTTATATTTCAGAAACCTGACGCTTTAGAAAATTTTGTCTCAAGCATTTCTTTGTCTTTCGAATCTAAATGTCAGTAGTGTGAGGTGAATGTAGTTGTCTTTAGTGATTGTTATAACGGAACATTCGTTTATTTACTTATCCCGAAAATTGAATTTACTTTTGAATCTCTGTTCACACAACAACATGCTACGATGTCCGAATAAATTAAAATATGAAACAGAATTTGTATGAAATTATCAGACAAAAAAATTAATAGGAACATAATTATCGTGATGAAACAGGTCATTAGCGGAATTTGCAATTCAAAACTGATTCTAATTAAAGATACAAAAATACTCCAGGCTTACCTAAAAGCTGAGTACCTTCTCAATACCTGCAGTATATCAAGCTAAAACGCCAGTCCCAAGGGTGCTTTGCTGAACCAGCGAATGTTCTAGAGCCCATTATTTATCTAAACGATCGGATATTTCCTCGCACATTACTTCTCCATGTTGAGTGGGCTAACTTCAGAATTGCTTTGGGTATGTGCGTTTCTCTTAATGTTATAAGGCAAGGGGTAAATGGGTGCGCGATTTACCTATTTGTGTGAAAGGTTATCGACGGCGACTAGCAACCAACGAATTGTTTTATAGAACGTTCGAACGCTATCGGAA
Organism: Diarsia mendica; assembly: GCA_949316265.1. Lineage (NCBI taxonomy): Eukaryota > Metazoa > Arthropoda > Insecta > Lepidoptera > Noctuidae > Diarsia > Diarsia mendica. Next base: position 17,707,456 of record OX438896.1, on the reverse strand, counting down.
AACATAATGACTTTGTTTTGATATAATTTAGTCGTTGCAATACAACCTAACTAGTAAAGACTTTCCCTTTAGATACCAAAATAAATAAAGAAGTTAAGCTGTGACTGAGTGGCGTCTAAGGAATCGAAAGAGAAGTGTTGGTCGTTCTGCGCGGCGGTAAGATAGGCAGACGAAATGATCGAAAACATCCTATAGATATCTTTAAACCTAAGGCAAGTTACTATTAATATCATAAACGGGATATTTACCATGTTAACCATGTTATGTCATGTTTTCATGGTAAATATCCCGTTTATGATATTAATAGTAGTGTCAGTGACCATGTCAGTTTAAAAACTAAGGCAAGTTCTTTGCTCAATTAGGTCACCATTCCGGTAAATCTCCTTCTTCTGGTAATCATTCCTTTAGTTATTAAGGTATTGTTTTTCTTTTTCAATTTCCAAATTCGCTTCAACAGTGCACAGGCCCTGACTACTTCCTAATATTAAATTAGAGCAACAATTGGACAATATCTGAAACTCACCATCTGCTTGAAGTGGACATCTCGCCTCTGCAGCTGCCGCGACAGCATCATGGCGTGTTGGTAATGCACGTTATCGTCCGCGGTACCGTGGATCAAGAAGTAGCTCTTATCTTGAAGGGATTCCACCTGAAAGCAAATACACAGTCATTAAAGGACCTCTTGTTAAGACGTTAGCACTTAAAGCTAACCGAAAATGTTTTTACCCAATCAACTTTGAACCTAATGCTTCAGCGATAACGTTGGAAATTACACGAAACACCTAGAGCAGACAGATTAGGTAGCTCGATGTGCTGGAGTCTAGAGATCCTTTAATGTCTAAGTAGCTATAGTTCAGGATTTGAAAATACCTGTGTATGCTACGAGGTTTTGATTTAAAATGAAGACGGAATAAGGCACGTAAATCGTCAGAAAATTGAAATCAAGTAAAAAGATCAATCAAATGATATCGGGTCCTTCAAAAAATATAGAAAAGATCAAAATAAATTGAAACTAGCATTGAAACTTACAACTCCTTCTGTTAGAAGTGACGACGCTGCGTAATCTGCCACGTTTTCCGTTGGCAAGCCCAAGTAACGTTCAGTGTAGATTGTATCTAAAAATATACAGAATATATAGATTGTATATATAATATTTAGTTATTTTCACAGCGTTATATCCTACGGTATTCTGCTGTGGGGCAAAGCTGCTGATATTCAAAATATATTTGTTCTGCAGAAGCGAGCGGTTCGTGCAATTTATCAGCTGGGTGCCCGAGTTTCCCTTAGAGATTTTTTTAAGGAGATTGGTATTCTCACGGTTGCTTCTCAGTACATCTTTGCCAACATTTTATATATTAGACAAAATATCCATCTGTACACTAAAAACAGTGATATCCACAACTTTAACACTAGAAATAAGCATAAACAACGCGCTCCTTTTCACCGGCTTCACAAAGTTCACAATTCATTCGTAGGGCTCGGGATTACATTTTATAATAAACTGCCATCTTCTTTTCTAGACTTGCCATTTAATGAGTTTAAAGCCAAGTTAAATCTAATCTTTGTTTAAAAGCTTACTATTCTATTAACGACTACTTAGATGATAAGAATATGTAGTTGGTCGCTGAGTTGAACGCAAGACAATGTTTGTTATTTGTGTTCTTTCTCCAAAATTAGTTTACTGTTATGTTATGTATTTATTATTTTATTTTTACATTGTTTACACTTACTTTGTAATTTGTATAATATACTTTTGTTTATTACTGATTGTGTCTGTAGTAAATCTTAAATTTAACTGACACATTGCTTTTGTATCGAGTCTGGTTCTTCTAACCAACCAAACAGACAGATGTGTGCTGGGGAGTTTGTTCCGCCACTTCTTCTTTCCAGCTAAACACTAGGAAGTGCCGATGGGTGGGCGTTTTTGGGGGACTGTCTTATAAAAATGTAAATACAGTGAAACCTGGTTAAATGTGTCTCAGATATTCAATTTGTTTCATGGGACCCCAGTATGAGTTCCAGTTATAGAGATTTCTCACTTATCCATGTCCCAGTTAGCCAAATTTCACTGTAGTAAAGTAAAGTAAAGTAAATTTTGACCTTCGAAAAGTGCTGATTATCAGCCTAGTTTGAATAAATGAATTTTGATTTTGATTTTGATTTTTTTGATACAATTAATGTTTAGCATTAATCTGAAAAAAGTGTTAAATATGGAAGAGTAAACATTAAGTGGAAATGCATGGCATGTGGTGGAGTAAAAAAAAAACATTTATTAATTATTCATTCACCAGAGTGCAATCAGTACTTCGTTGCGAATTGAACTAAAGAGTGACAATTTCTTAGACCAAAGAAACGATGGATGGACTGGGTCAACTGGGTGAAGGATGATAAGGCCAGAAACGAAATAACGAGTAATAGAGAAGTCTGGAAGGCATAGACATCTTCCGCCGACCCCGAATAAATTGAGGAAGAATGATGATGAAAAATAGCGAGATACACTTAAAGGTAAGTGTTGTATGGTAATTCTTAAGTTAAATGTCTGATTAATTCTATTATGTGTAAAGCCCTATATTATTTATCTGTGGTACTTAAATATAAGAGCATGATGATTATCTGTGGTGTACTTGGAGGAGTGGTCTTGGGAGGTGAATTATAAAACATGATACTTTGCACATGGACGTTTTATTTAATTAATAATAATCTGGTTCAAGATACAACAGTAAGTATTCAAACACTTGTTATCCTGGTCGAACAGTCCAGAGGGGCTAAGATTTTATAGCACGAATCTTCGCTAAGTAATGTTGTTTTCGCATGTTTTAAACATGAACGAGAAAATGGAGACTTCAGACAATCTGATTAGAATAGAAAAATGTATGCAAGTGATACATTTTCAGGAAACTTTACCATAGAACCTCCAGTCGACAACAGGAGCAACAGCGGCTGCGCATTTGAAGACATCACCACCCTCAGCTAGGGCTTTCGTAGCCACGTACCCGCCATACGACCAGCCCCAGATGCAGGTGCGTGTGCCATCTATCCAGTTAAGATTGTCTTGCAAGTACCTGGGAATACATAGGGAGCAACTAGTAGTCAATCTCAGAGACAAAAAGTTTGCTAAAAATAGGTGTGGGAGAAAAAGAACTAATAAAAATCCGCATGCTTAAAGTGACAAAAATATGTTAAAAGGAAAGGTGCCCCATTTAATTAAAAATCAATGGAGGTTACGGGTGATTAATGCCGTGATTAATTTTTAAAACAGTGGTTAAAAAAACCTCAGCATCTGTAAAAACTAGAGTTTAACTTTCAATATCAAGCATGTCATGTGGCACGTGTTCATGTTTTATTTCAAGTTATAGGCCCAGTTACACTTTTTAATTGTCAAAATACATACAACTTTAAATTTCTGCTATAACCACAAGGCATAAAAACTGCAAAACTACTGTAGTTGTCTATACCAAAGCTTAGATCTCTGTGGACACTATTTTAAATCAGAATATTTTTGCAAAAACTTACTTCGTGACAGTAATCTGGTCTCCAACCTCAACAGTTCCGAGCTTCCCGTTCAAAGCGAACATGTTGGAGACTCCTCTCCGTCCAGACCCTCGTCCGTCGATGTGAGCGACGGCGATACCCCACTGACTGACGAGGAAACTGCCCCAGTCCAGTGACCATTTCTTTGTTACTAGCGCTGTGTCTGGTCCGCCATACCTTGAAAATTGAATAAATAATGATGAAATTGGCTAATTATATTGTGTAATAGAATGTTACAAGTTTAACATTTAGTATTTAGAGGTATCACTAAATTATCTAGACTCTACGGAACTCAGAAGTTCATAATGGAATGGATGAATGTTGGCCCTGCCTGCGTCGGTTTTTCCGAGTTCATATTTATAGTAAGTATAGCCCTAGTCTATTTAAGTCGCGAGTAAACAAGCTTCTTCTGGGTAAGCTCGTTCCATCGTCGGCCTCATCTCTGGCCTTAGAACAACATTGAGGTAAAGAGCAAGCCAAGCAATAATAAAAATAAAATAATAATACCTGAGCAATGAAGAAGGTATGAAATATTCTTCATTGCTAAATAATACCAAGCCAACAAGTAGACACGTACGTGAGTACCAAGTCACCGTATACGACGAAATAACTACGTACTCAATACTCACACATAAACGAGCAGCGGCACATCAGTCCTGGAAGCATAGTCCAATGGAACCTGTATCTGCACGTCAGCGGCCGGCAGTCCCGCCCCAATGGGCACGGATAAACGGATGGTGGTGGGCAGGTCACGGGTGCTAGTGATGTCGGATAGCTCCGCGTTGTCGTTCCACACTCGGACCAGTGTACCGTCCTAAAATGTGTACATCTTTTTCTAAAATCAGCTTCTGAAGTCGGTGACTTTTGTTTGTTTGATTTCATGTTTTTGCCACCGACTTCAGAAGCTGATTTTGCTTCTTAAGTTTATTTTTCACTTTTTTGTGTTTTATTTTTGTCGAAGTAGGTTTTGTTTTTTGTAAAAAACGTTTTTATTTTTCACTTTTTAGTGGTTCACATTGTGCTTAGGTACCCCTTCACAACGTACCGGCGTGATTTTATGTTATGAACTGGTGTAAACAATAGACAGACATAAGATTTCAGCAATCCCAGTTCTCTCCGAAGTTCTTCATCAGATCTTCACCAAATAGTTTTTATAACCTTTGTTGTGAGTACAGGCGTGATATTATGTTGTGTGATGGCGTAAACAATGCTTAGATATGCTATAGCAACAATCGCGGTTAATCTGCTGTTATTTATTGAAGAGTTCCCCGGATTTCTACAGATCACATCATCAAATATTGAAATGGTGACAATGGGGCCACACGGGAAGCACCAGCTTTCAAATAAAAAAAGAATCATGAGAATCGGTTCACCCAGTCGCAAGTTATGAGGTAACAAACATAAAAAAATTAAAAATATGTATATTTTTATTTATTTATTTTTTTAAAAGGAGGAGGTTATCAATTCGACTGCATGTTAACGTCTTTTGCCACGTCTGGTAAAATATATTTCACGGCAGATGATGAAATGGTTCATTCAACACCTGACTGCGACAGCAAAGGCAACAAAGCAACTTACGATTTCAAAAATGAAGACTTGTGGCACGTCAGGACCAGCACAGTTGATGATGATTCTGTCACCAGCGTTGCTGATGGTAGCCTCATTGTAGAGGCACGCTCCTCCATCCTCTCGCCGGATGTTGCAAGTGAAGCACGCGACTGTACCAGCACTGTTCACCGTGTATATGTGTTGTTCCGCTGAGTCTTCCACGCTTGTGGCTTTGTACCAGCTAGAAGATACAGTGGATTGGTACATTCCAATTAGCGATTCATTCTTAGTCATTATCATTATCATCATCAGCCTATAATATTCCGACTGGAAGGACTCAGGCTTTCTCTATAGGAGAGGCATGGGCCTCCTCTACATGGGCATCCTCTACGGGCCCAGTGTGTGTTGGTTATCAACCAACCCGCACTGGGCCCGTAATAGAGGATTAACTTAGTCAGAAGATATTTTTTTCGCTGATGGACTCATACCGACATTTAAATCAAGGTCTCTACCAAATACCGCTTGAAGATAGTATCAATATTGGCACCATTAAAATTGATGGTAACGATTTACGTCAAATGGATAAAGAGAAAAGTATACTAACATTGTGTTAGCAGAGCTCCAAGATAAGATCTCAAGCACGGTGTGTGCCGTATTAACGCGGTTCTGTGGGTTCCACTCAGCTCCAGGTGTACCAGCAGTAGGCTGTGACACTTGAACTATTTGTTTGTATAGGTTTCCACCAACAGACTGAAAATATTTGTATTGAAATAAATGTTAGTGGAAGGCAAGCACTTTTATGCAGGGTGTACCTACCAAGCAGCTAAAAAAATTGTAATATTTTTAGATATAGTTGTGTCAGATGTTTTTGTTTTCTCACAAGTAAATATTTTACACAAATTAAATATTTTTTTGTTGTGTGGTGCCATGGTTTTATTGTTGAAAATACATTTTTTTAATCACGACCTCTGCAGTTCAACACGCGAAGTAACACAGTCAACACAGAGCGAAAACGAGATGCAATACAGCGCGGACGTAACTAGATGGCGTTAGTAGTTCTTTAAATATTTTACTTTTTCGGGTAACTTCTAACATATTTATATACTTATTGTCTTTTATAAGCTTACCTGTGGTAATATAGTGATGAATGCAGTGCCTGCATCGTTAAATAATAAGGGAACTTTGTCGATCCAGCCGTTCGGTTCATTGTAAGAGAAAATCTGGAAATAATGGTAAGTACTTAACACTTGACTTTTCTAAATATATTTAATTTTGTCTATTTATTAATACTCGTATAAGATAAAACTGTTGCGGCAAGCACGAGCGACTGATATTATTTAGACCCGAGCTCCTACATTTTTCTATCAACAGATAAAGCCCCCAAAATGACCCCTAACTTACCACAGAGCTAGCATTTTGGCCAGCGACGCATAGTACTACCTTCATCTGAGTTTGTACTCTGTTCGTCCAGACCACAGCAATGGACAGGTTCGTCACGAATTTCACCGTCTTCAGTATGGGACTGAAATTAGACAATGCATTAAAAATTGAGAAAAGGTTAGTATCATGATGATGAGTATGATGACAGTAAAAACACCCCTCGTCTAGTAATCATAAGCGCGACTGTTGAGCATGAGGTCTTTTTTTTTGTTGGTAGGTGGAAAATCATCGAATAACCCCCCCCGCTCTTGGGCAGAGCGAAGGGGAGTGTCAGACTTTTACTGACTAAAAACCAAACCCATGTTCCTTCTTCGCCCTTGCGTCGGAGCCGCCTTAACCTTTCGATAATCCACAGCCCCGACGGGTGAACATGAGGTCTTAGGTTTGATTCCCGGGACGGGGAAAATGTTTTTATTCCATCCGGAATTTCTCAGTTACACCCACGTAGTCGGGTTTCGTGCTCGGTTGATGACAATAGACTCGCGCCTGTTATAATGGGTCTTCAAACATAACTGGCGAAATATCGGTTTACCAAAAGGTACATTTCTGTCTAAGCCTTCGGGGATTATAGGCATGATGTTATGTATCCCTAATCTTTCTTTCCAGGGCCAGCAGTCTCGACAGAGAAAACGACAAAATAAATTCGGTTGCAATAATGATGCTTGCAAGTAAAGCAAGTCTCTACATCCAAGTTGCGTTTCTCGCAAGCATCATTATTGCAACCGAATTTATTCGTTAGTAATTAAGGATTGAAAGTTAGCGATTTTGTCGTTGTCTCTGTCGAGACTGCCGGCCCTGATCTAAAATAATACTTACTAGCCTTCAGGAGCTTGGTAGGTATTTCTGAAGTTCGTATTTACGTCAAACAAGGTCACTGACACCACTGGGTTTACGGTTCCGGACTATAAAAGAAGGAAAGAAGAAGAATAAGATAATGGAAAATTCAGCTTTAACCATGTAGGTAGTGAATAGGACTAATATTTTCCAAAACTGAGTTTACTTGCCCTTTGAAAGTGCCTTGAAACCTTGGAACAAGGATTATACCAGATTGGAAAAAGCTACTAAGACTACCTCGTTGGTCTAGTGGTCACAAACGCAACTACTGAGGTCCTGGGTTCAATTCTCAGGTCGAACAAAGTGTTAAAGTCAAAGTCAAAATTCATTTATTCAAACTAGGCTGATAGGTAATCAGCACTTTTCGAAGGTCAAAATTTACTTTACTTTACTTTACTACAGTGAAACTTGGCTAACTGGGACTTGGATAAGTGAGAAACCTCTATAACTGGAACTCATACTGGGGTCCAATAAGACAGATTTGGATATCTGAGACACATTTAACCAGGTTTCACTGTATTTACATTTTTGTAAGACAGTCCCCCAAAAACGCCCACCCATCGACACTTCCTAGTGTTTAGCTGGAAAGAAGAAGTGGCAGAAAAAAACTCCCCAGCACACATCTGTCTGTTAGGTTGGTTAGAAGAACCAGACTCGATACAATAGCAAGGTGTCAGTTAAATTTAAGATTTACTACAGACTCAATCAGTAATGAACAAAAGCATATAACAATAAACAATGTAAACATAAAATAATAAATACATAACATAACAGCAGTTATTCGGTTTTCCATTGGGAATTTCTCAGTGGCAGCAGCGGAGACTGGATTTGTACCCAGTTGGGACTCAAATATAACTGGTGACATATGGGTGTACTATGAGGTACGGTACACCTTTGCCTAACCCTTCGGTTACTGAAAGATTTATTATTTAGTTACAAAAAAATTTGGGCCTTTAGCATCTTTCATCAATAAACTAAGATCAGTCACCTAAATACATACCAAACTTTCTTTAAAAATTTGAAGAATTTGCTTTTAACTTATTAATAATATTTTTTTGGGTTAAGATCATTGATATAATAAAACCCAAGATACACACTCCGCGTCTCAAAACCGTCCGCTTAAAATGAGTTCACAATGAACTCATTTCAAATAGTCTCGCGTCGCTCGCGTCTCTGCACGGTCGTACAAAATACTTTTTATAACTGCATTGTAAAAGGAATCTGCGTAAGGCTGAATTTGCCAAAAAAAAATATGTTTATAGTGACGATAACTACATGTAGTAGTGCGTGTATTGGTGAGTGTTTGGCGACAGCTTCGACTGTTTGTTTTGTTCGAGACTGTGCATCTAGGGTTTTATTATATCAATGGTTAAGATGCTATGAATCTCTTACCTTAGGATACCGGATCTCCAGATGCTGCGTGTACTGGTAGTAGACGGACCCTGGCTCACCGTAGTGGGGAACCCTCATTACCCTGACGCCGGTGTCATCGAATGAGGCGAACGCCATCTTAGCACCATCGTTTGAGAACCAGATGGCGTTGTGCGAGCTGAAGACTTCCTCTGTAAATATTTTGTTTCAATACAATTTTCTTCAGATACAAATTATTTTATTCCAGAGCCCTGTAGCACAGATTATTTTATGCCCTGTATCATAGAAAAGTCAAAAATGTGGACGGTTTGAGTTGATTGATTTCTTGGGAGATTAATTATTGACAATAAATTCAATAGGTACTTGACTATATTAATACCTATTTGATTTTAACAATATTGTTACATTACAAACATTCTCTCAACTGTCAAGGGATTCAGTTAGATGGGTCATAAGTATATTGGTTTCTACTAACTTTTCACAGTACCCATAAAATATAACTAAAGTCCTTCTTACCGATTTTGGTAACGCCCGATTATTCCTAGCGTGCGCCCCTATATGCCTTCTTACAGCACCTATGATTGTTATCCCGCTATCGGTGTGGGTAACGCAAATGATGTAAAAAATTGCTGTATTTATGTGCCATAAAGAACACCAACCTTCGTATACCCAATCTGGAATACCATTGAAGACCACGTCCAACAGCCCATCCGTTGTGATCTGACGAGGAGGAGTGTTCACATCGTTCTGGTAATAAATATCGTTCATGTAGACAAAGGCCAGGGCAGTTCCTAAGGGGCTCCACACGAAGTTCTGGAGGAGAGGTACTCCGGTAGGTTCACTCCTTCCGGGGCTGGTGACGAAAGGACTGATGTAGACCGTGCGTTGAGTTGTAGGGTTCACGGCTGCGTAGCGTGCCAGGAAACTGTGTCTGTACAACTGGAAGAAACAGAGTTAGATGTAAGGTCTTGAACTATAGGTGAGGTATACCAAAAGAAAAAACGAAAATTTGATTTCTAAATCGGTAATAATATGTATTACCGATTTAGAAATCAAATTCGGCTTTGAATGCAATATACAGGGTGTTTGGTATCTGCTATCCTTTCTGACCCTTTAACATTCCTGTGAATTTTTTATTGTTTTATTTAAAAAAATACCCACATTTAAATATAAATTAAAAAAAAAAGTACCTGTAAGGCGTAGACACTAATTTTTAATTTTATTTATTGTGTATTGTATTAGAGTACTTTTATATTCCAAATTAGTGTCATCTAGTTTGAAAAAAAAACAGCCACTGGGTATGAGAAGTGATTAGGGGTCTGAAAGCATGCGATGCACAAAACATCCTGCGTATTTAAAAAGCGTTTTTATTTTAAAAAGGAAACACTTACTGAGGTGTCATCATAAGCCAAGATGACTTCATCACCATTGACAGACAACTGCATCACCCTCGGTGACCGTTGCAGAATCTGTAAGACATAGACGATGATTGTAAGACAACCACACATTTTAACGAAGTTAGGTGAATGCGACAAGTTAGGAAATTCGAATTTTCTTACTAGGTCAGTGTCCGGTTGTATATTAAATAAATACATACAATCGTCTCAGTTGATATGAGTCACTTGAGCGACTATTTTGATGAGAAAGGCATGAAACGTGGCACGTTGAAAACGCTAAAAATTATGTATTGTATTGAGACAATCATTGCCACGACCTTTTGGTGTGATAATTTTGGACAAATGTATCATCAAAATGGATACCATTTAAACGTTGCAGTGTGATAAAAATCCAGCAAACCATTTTATGGAGCCCTTTTATGTATCTACCATCGAGTGTGAGTGTTCGAACTAGTGGACTATCCGCTAGTTCGAACACTAAACTTAAAAACCAGTGTTCAACAAACCTGTGAGGTCTCATTGTAAATAAGAGCTACGGTGTGATCAGCGTCCACGTCATAGAGTACCAGGTCGCCATCACCGTTCCGGAAGAACATTTCGCCTCCTACATGTAAACGTTTTAATGTTAAAAAAAATAGAACTCCACTTCAGCGTCGTCCAACTACAAACACGAAAAATTTGACTCCCAAACACTTCTTCTTTCAAATCTTTGCGACCACTCTCGGCTAGAAGCAATAAATAGTCAATGTTGCTAAAACATAACGCATACCTGCTGACCACGTTGCATTGAAGGGAGTCGGCGAATAGGCTCCTGTGATAAACTCCTCTAAATCTAGCGGAGTAGGGGTCGCTTCAGTTGTGGCTGCCGTGGTGGTATCTGGCGTAGTCGTGGTATCTGGTGTAGTCGTGGTATCTGACGTAGTCGTGGTATCTGGCGTAGTCGTGGTATCTGGTGTAGTCGTGGTATCGGGCGTAGTCGTGGTATCAGGTGTGGTTGTGGTATCTGGCGTAGTCGTGGTATCGGGCGTAGTCGTGGTATCTGGTGTTGGTGCAGGCGTTGTTACGACTTCTGGAGTTGTGGGCTCACTGGTCGTAGTCGGATCTTCTGTGGTTAATGGAGTCGTGGTTACAATGGGCTCAGCATCACCACCTGTCACGACAACGATCGTAGCAACAACCCCTCCGAGCACTGCTAACATTACGACAGTTCCAATAACGTATCCAATCGTCTTCTTGCTTCCTGTCGTTGCAACCAGAGTAACCTGCAAATTGTGAAATTAAAAAGATGGAAATCACAAAATTACGTATGATAGAAATATTATTGTAGGGTTAATCCTCACCTGGTCACTGGATCCCGTCTCCAAAGAGGGAGACCCGTTTCCCTCAGACATTTTATCTGGCGTATATCTGTAAACGAAACTAGTTGTGAGAGACCAACAAACAATGAAACTAGTGGTTTTTCAGATGAGCGATGATAAAATTTATAATTTTATTCATTCAAGCATTGTCCAGTTCAGCAGTAGACCATCCTTTCTAGAGATGGACTGTGAGTGAGTGCGAGAGAGAGAATCTTATTTATTTATTTTTAAGAAGATGGTATAATTATTATTATAATTAGGATTTATATTTAGTCCATGGTTTCATCACATTGTTAAGTGTGGTGTGCTTCATAATCATCACTCTCCTGCCCTTATTCCAATTTATTTGGGGTCGGCACAGCATGAGTTTTCTTCTTCCATACTTCTGTGTGCAAATGCCAAAATTGTGACTATCTACCCGATATAATTATATCGTTCCCGAATATAATGATTAAGTACCAAAATAAATGAACGAGTCAAATTGAATTTTATTTTTGAAAGAAATCTAAACAATCCAAGTAATTGCCCGCAACGGCCGCAACCATTGCTATAACTTTTCATAAAAATGTTAAGAACTAATGTTAACTTTTCATTTATGTTTCCTGATCATGATGTAGCTGAATAAAGAAAATTGGGAATCCATTTCACTATTAATTTATTTATTAACTGCACAGCCTACGGGAGGTATAATATTCTATATTTGTATATACCTATATTTATAAGACAAAGCTGACTGACTGAAGATCAACGCACAGGTCAAACTCTTAGGGCTAGGAGCTTAAAAGTTCAAACACGTATTCCTTTTACGAGGTAGGTATCCATTACGGAAGGAATTTTCAAAATATAACCCGCAAGGGGGTGAAAGTTTGTATGGAAAATTTCAGATATCCACGCGGGCGAAGCCGTAGGCTAGGCATAAATAAACAGTATATAGACAAATATATATTTAGTAAGGGACCTATGTAGCAGTTAAAGGTCTACTACGGGTTAGTTAAGGATTCATAGTTCAATGAAATATAATAATATGATGATGATATTCATAACAAACTGAAGTTATCATAATCTATCTAATTATTGTAATATCGATATAAATTGTTTCTTAACCTTTATTTTGCATATGTTTATCTATTTGTAAATAAGATTATGAGGGATTAATTAATTATTTATTATCCTTCCGATACACATGTTGATTTATATGTTAATTATGTACCAATACATTTTATCGTTAGACAATTCATTTTTCTTTACAATTTATTTATTCAACAAGCGTGATAAGTTTTAAAGACATATTTAAAGTAATATCCCAGTGTAAACTGTCAAAAGTGAAATATCGCCGGCCTGTAAAGTAAGCACTTTTCACTTTCGAAGTTTTGCCTAGGGACAGCCGAAAAGGGTTGTACACTTGTACAGTTAGGAAAACGTAAAAAAAAAACTCGCGAAGGGCTAACACAAAATGCTAGTATTAATAGCTAAATAACTAATCGTTTAATTAGGTCTTTGAAACATTTTTTTTTTAATGAAATTATCATAACTTTCATAACACTTTCACTTTCATAAGATTTAATTTTTTCGCTTTAATTTAAAAGTTATATCAAATTGAAAATAAGTTTTTGAATCCAGTACCGAAAACAGGCCGACGGTTCCCGAATAAACCCGAGCGCGTGTGACGTCACAAAGTTAAATTCTTCATAGTAGTAAACTGGTGCTGCAGTGTTTTGTTTTCGGATATTATTAGTCAATGTATTAGCGTAAAATTGCTTTAACTTTATGACTTCACAACCAATCGTGGCGCGTTCGTAGTCATGTGGTTTTATCAATACCTTTATTCCGAAAAAAAATTATACGCCTGGTTAGTAAATAAATGTTTCTACACGACCCAGGAATACCTTAGTTATAAGAATAGAAAATTAGTGTAGCGCCTTACTAAGTATGTTCCTATCAGTGCAATATAACTAGTTTAATTTAAGTTAGTATGTAATTCCAAATACCTATAAGTGTGTACCTATATGTAGGTGCCTAATTCATTTTTTTCATAAACTTGTATCTTTTAAGTTTTAAGTTTTTGCATACCAGAAATGGTTAATAATTATATGAGGATCGTTTTTTTTGTATTATGTAATAATGCATTATGTACCATCTATTTTACCCATATTATGCATATAAAATATTTGAATTTGAATTGAATTTGAATTTTCAACAAAATTAAATGGAGAACTATTCAGAGAAAATAAAAAAAAATGAGTTTTTCGCATGGACCTTTTACAGAATTTGTGTTCAAGTTTTATTGTGTTCGTGATTTCATATATAAAACGTTGTTTTTTTTTTTAATTCAACAGCATTATTTATTATATTTAGAGAGGTATGTAGTTACTGGCGATAAGAAAACTCAGGGATCTCTCCCCCTTTCTAGGGCTGTAGGACAAAAAAGTATCGGGAATGGATGATAAAATATTTGTGTTTATGTTTTAGTTTTTATTGTTTTTAAATTAGCATCCCTAACAGTTTTGGCGCGGTTTTGAGTTTCATCTGTTATTTAGATTAAATACAGAGAAAAAATTTGTACCTAAGGTTACCTAACACTGCAAAATTTAACGGAATAGTTATGAAAATCCTAATGCAAGTTTGAGTTAAATAGCCGCCGAACTTTCTGTGTCTCACTAGTCGATCCAAACCATTATTAAATACTTACTCACTTAGGTATTAAATATGTTGCCAATCGTTTCAAATTACCACTTCGTGGCACCCGTTTTATTTAGGAAGAAGACATATAGAAGAATTCGCGGCGATTACGTTCTTGATAGATATTAAGAGGGAAGCCCAAAGAAACTATCAATGGAATACGTGAAACATGATAATTATCGCAAGAAAGGAGGTTATAACTGCTGAGATGACAAGTGATAGTGAAGTATGGAAGATGAAGACATGCTGCACCGTCCCCAAAAATCATCATCATCAGCCTATAATGTTCCCACTGCAGGGACTCAGGCCTCCTCTCTAGGAGAGGGATGGGCTATAATCCACCACGCGGGCCCAGTGCGGATTGGCGGATGGCACATGTCTTCGAATTTTTTGGTTCTAAGACATGCCGGTTTCCTCAAGATGTTTTCCTTCACCGTTTTGAGAGCAGTGGTGATGAAATAAATTACACAAAGTAATGCGCCTGCCTGGGTTCGAACCACTGGGCCACCGCTGCTCCCCAAAAATAATAAGTGGTATTTAGATGGACATTAGACAAAGGTACCTTATTGATAACCGTATCTACAGCTAGATTAGCTACTTATGTGCCTTTAAAGAGTCAGATCATTGCATCAAACCAACACAGTGGGTATCCGTTTAAGATTAGGTATTCCAATTCACTTACCACAACCAGTTTTAAAAATTGAACCGGCGTCAACCGAATCCCAGCCACACTAAATATTTTGTCGTATTAGATAAATTGTCATAATTATAATCTGCCCCAATCCATAAAGATAATTCTGGCATTTTGTTTATTAAGATACAGAAATATTTAAATGTATTTATAAGATAAAAATGATTATACGTCATAATAAAAAACAGTTCTCGCTAAAGAAAACTTTACATGCGTAAGAAGAACAGAGTTTCTCGGTACAACTAGTGGTGGTAGCTAGGTAGGGCGGTACTTGAAGGAGCTAGGTATGGCTGACAACAAGTTTTGTGATACACATTGTGTGTTCCTAAGTACACATTGTGGAATGCAAATAAAGTTTGAGTATTGAGTACAGGGTAAAAGGTACTGGGTGAAAGATTCTGCTGCTTCGACATAAAGGGCTAAGAAGGAACATGGATGGTTTTTAGTCAGTATAAGTCTGACACTCCCTTTCGCTCTGCCCAAGAGCGGGGAGAGGTTATTTAAAGATTTCCCACCCTAATAAAGAGTAAAATGGACTCTTAAAGTAGGTACATCATTCTGATTATAGAACAGCTGTTTTTAGACGTTGCGTTGGAAGGTCTCCCACTAGGTGGGCCGATGACCAGGTGAAGGTTGCGACCCGCTGGATGCGAGACGCACGGACACCTGGGGGAGGCCTATGTCCAGCAGTGGACGATTTTTGGCTGAAATGAGAATAATGATGTTTTTTTTAATAAGCGAAGAAAATTCTATGTGGGCCTAGAATGACGGAGGTACTGAAAACGTCGTTACAGTTTTCGCGTCGGTGTCCTATCTACTCTGTATTCACACACATTTGATGTGTCCCACAATATAAAGGGTGACTGGTAAATTAATGACCGACTGGTCAAAATATACTGAACAGCCGATTTTTACGAGATTTCAGGTTATGTGGGTTTGGTTTGATGAGAGCAAATCAATATGTATACAAAAACTGGGATAACATAATATCCCCAACGGATGTCTCACAATAACCGCTTTTACACACACAATAATCGAATCTAATGTAAACTAATCTATACATATAATAAAACATTAAAAAAACTGTGTCTGTGCATCCTTACATAGCATAAAACAATGTCGCGTCTGTTTGTTTGTTTATTTGTTTGTTTGTCTGTATGCTTAAATCTTTAAAACTACGCAACGGATTTTGATGCGGTTTTTTTTAATAGATAGAGTGATTCAAGAGGAAGGTTTTAATACCTTTTTTGTACCCGTGCGAAGCCGGGGCGGGTCACTAGTTGAATATATTATAAAAAAAAATAATTGAAGGGGGTTTAGAAACAGTAATAGAGCACGAATCCAAAAAAAAAATCTGTCTGTTTGTTTGTACAGTACGCTAATCTTCGGAACTATTTGACGGATTTGAATGATTTATGTATTGTTGTATAGGTATTAAGTCTGGGCAACATAGGCTATAATTTATCTTGGAAATTTTAACACCTGATGCAGAACCGCAACAGACCAGCTAAACTATAAGAGATACAAAAGCAAAAATTGTTCCACGTGATACGCATTTTCTGCTAAGAGAATAAATTTGAAGATCTGGAACACCTGATGTGGAACTCCAAGAGCCCAGCTACACTGTATCATATTTAAGAATGACTTCTTAGCAAGAGTTGTTCAGCCTGATAAGGACTCTCTGTAGACGTATTAAGAGCCCAGCTACACTACAACATTTATAGGAATGGCGTCTTAGTAAGAGTTGTTCAGCCTGATGAGCGCTCTCTGCTGACGTATAAAAATTGAAGATCTGGAACACCTGATGTGGAAATCAAAGCTATCACTAATTTCACTGTATAATTAAAAAATAACATAAGCGGGGAGTACCTCCACGCGGTAAAGGCGGTATAACAGTTTAAACTCATAGGAAACTCGGTATGTCGGGCGGTCACCCATCCACAGACCAACCTAGGCAAGCACAGCTTTACCTAAAGATCGACCTGAGTGGCAGTTCTTATCAAGCCACGAGCTCCTCGGAAAATTACGGCTCTATGTACTTGAAAAAGATGTTGTTACCAATTTCACGGGTTTTTTTTTTGCGTAGAACAAATATTATTTTTCAAAATAAAAAAAGCCCATGTAAGATCTTATAACATCAAATATGTGTCAGTAATAGAACCGAAAAAATTGGTTTAGCAGTTTCGGAGATTAACCGGAACAAACAAACACACAGACCAAAAATTTTAAAAAATGTGGTTATGTTTTTCATAATAATATGCAGCATTCAGTAAAAACTGTCAGGATATTACGAACGCACTTTCATTTTATTAACTTGTATAATAATTATGCACCTATGTAATGTATGTAGTATGTAGGTATGTATGTACTAGCTTATAGCTGCGGCTTTGCCCGCGTGAGGTTCACTGGGATAAAAAGTATCCTCTGTGTTAATCCAGGTTATAAACTAGCTGTGTGCTGAATTCTTTTCAAATCCGTTCTGTAGTTTTTGCGTGAAAGAGTAACAAAAATTAATTCTTAATAACTTTCGCATTTATACTATTTGTAGGATATGTATGTGTGTAGCTATATGTCGCAGGGAAATGAGGATATCAGGGATTTCACGTAATCCCTAGAGATATCACGAAATCCCGGTAGATGTTGAATTATCTAGTTATTACATCTTCTTACTAAAAGTATGGAGTGATATGGCAAAACACCAATTCATCGTCAGTGATATGTCGCTTCACTAATCTAAATCTAGTAAAATGTCAGAAAAGCAGATACTACCGAATACAAATCGAGCTATGCATTACCAATTCTCGCTCTAGACTACACACACACACACTACACACACACACATACACTGGCACTAGTGCCACAAATGGAACTGTCATTGCAAGAGTTAGCGAATTTCTACATTTGGAGGAAAAGGCTTTAGATGTAATTATAAAAAAAAACAAAAGTCGAGTGGAAAACCAAAAGACGTATTTGCAGGAAGCTAAATCCCTGATATCCTCATTTCCCTGCGACATAATATAGATAGATGTCCAGAATATTACTTAGTTACGTAACCTCAAAATGACAACAATAAAAGTAGGTACAGTACGCGAAAATTACTTACGCTAAACTTTGATATGTGTAAGTATACAATGACATAGTGGTGCTGCTGACTGCCTAGTAGGAGTATTCGAATTTATATAGTTATTCATTACTCATTGGATAGTAAAAAAAAAAAAACCGTCCCTTTTGTCCCATTGCTGGACAAAGGCCTCTAGAATTTATTTCTAACTCTCTCGGTGTTTGCCTTCTGTGGCTAATCCAGTAAGGATATGCATCGGTGGAAAAAGATCATATCAATAAAACTCCCAATTGTAGAAAACACATTTATTATACCTATTAGATATTTTGTACTTAAAGTACTTAAAATATTTACAAACGAAATCAATATTTCCATGATTCATTGAAACTATACACACAGTTAACTATTTAATTATTATGTCAAATGTTACTGTTTTACACAAAGAGGTACTTGAATATCTACAAAATATCCGCTGAAAACCCTGTTTCATACTATAAACATTGGCAACTTTAAGTAACTTCACAATACTCAACATACTTCGATTAAAATTATTAACATGACTCGTAAAATATTTAATTTTATATAAATTAAATACACAGGTAACTCTGTAATTTCATAGTTATCGTTTTTTATCCCCCCTTCTCTTTTCCATAATAAATACCATTTTACAATAATATATTTTTAAACTAATCAAATTGAAAAAAAACTGTTCATAGCCTTCACAATACATATTATTATAAGTACGAAAACCATTTAATATGATGTCATTAGAAAAGTAATCTTGAAAAATCCAGAAATATACAAATATACGGACATAATTATTATGTTAACATAGCATTGGAAAACATGGAACTACCAACCTAACCGACGAAAATCGACTATAATTTATACCGACTAGACTGAGCTCGATTTCAATCTACCGATTGTTCCAAAATGCAAAATTATAGTTACAGAAGTTCTGTCATTAATAAAAAACTTTCTCTCAATATTGTTCTTTGCATTGCTCTATGGGGTTACCATGAGGTTTTAAAGCAGGATTGCTTTAATCCTATTCCAATGTGGAAAAGCGACAGAGCTATACAGGGTGTCTAGCGCCATCTCTTTTCCACAGTGGAATAATATTAATACAATCTTGCTTGAAGACGTCATGGTGGGACACCTGTCAATATCTTTATTTGATTAACAAAATATTATAATTTACGTGGTAGAGGTATCACTGAGCAATCGTTTATAATTTTAATTATTTCAATTGAGTAGGGTATTACAACATGTGCTCTTTTAGGAACTTCTCTAGTGCGTGGTACAGATGCGGCCGAACGCCGATTAAGCCGTGATCTTCGTCTGTGTAGCTCTGAAAACAATAAAAAAACAAAATTAGCAGAGTGTAAACGGACTCTTCGCGAAGCTGTCAATCAAGCATTATGTACATCCACATCAAATTAAGTAAGCCTACGCAAAAAAGTGCTGTTTTTTTGTGGTGAAGAGTCACGTTTTATGGTAAAACTCAACGTAACACACTCAAAACAATGTACCAGTACGTTTCATGATTATTTTAGTAAAATAATCACTATTCAATCATATCAAAGTAATTAAAGTATTAATGCCACTTAAGTCTGGCGATTCTTCGGGCTACGTCGGTAACCTTGGTTCTCATGCGGATGTCCTCATTTCTGATTCGATCACGCAAGGAAACTCCGAGCATAGCCCTCTCCATTGCCCTTTGGGTGACTTTGAGCTTTCTGATAAGGCCCATTGTGAGCGACCACGTTTCGGTCCCGTATGTAATCACTGGCAACACACACTGGTCATAGACTTTCGTCTTGAGACACTGGGGTAAGTTGGACGAGAAGATACCGCGCAGCTTCCCGAACGCTGCCCAGCCGAGTCGGATTCGACGATTGACCTCTTTCTCGAAGTTAGATCTACCCAACTGGACCGTTTGTCCCAGGTAGACATAATCGTCCACAACTTCGAGCGTAGAGTCTCCGATCTTGACAGGAGTGGGTGTTACATGAACATTCGACATAACCTTGGTTTTGTCCATGTTCATTTTAAGACCCACTCTTTCAGAAGCTCTACTGAGGTCATCGAGCATTTTACTGAGGTCTTCCATGGTCTCAGCCATGACCACTATATCGTCGGCAAACCGAAGGTGAGTGATGTACTCGCCGTTGACATTGATGCCAAGTCCTTTCCAATCCAGAACCTTGAAGACATCCTCCAATGCAGCGGTGAACAGTTTCGGAGATATGACGTCTCCCTGTCTCACACCGCGCTGCAGAAGGATAGGTTCCGTGGTCTGGTCCTGAAGTCGGACTGACATGGTGGCGTTTTTGTACAAACACTTCAACACCTCGATGTACCGGTAGTCAATTTGGCACCGTTGGAGAGACTGCAGTACAGCCCAAGTCTCGATCGAATCGAAGGCTTTCTCGTAGTCCACAAACGCTAAACAGAGAGGCAGGTTATACTCTTCGGTCTTCTGTATAACTTGCCGCAGCGTATGTATGTGGTCTACGGTACTGAAGCCTTTTCGGAATCCGGCTTGTTCGGGAGACTGGAAATCGTCGAACCTGCGTGCGAGACGATTCGTGATGACTCTTGAAAACAACTTGTAGACATGGCTTAGAAGTGAGATGGGCCTATAGTTCTTCAACCGGGCATTGTCACCCTTTTTGAAGAAGAGCACCACCACACCCCTGCACCAAGCCTGCGGCGTTTTCCCCTCGAGTATGACGGAATCAAACAATTTCTGAAGGGCCTTAAGGACCGGTTTGCCACCCGCCTTCAGCAGTTCGGCCGTAATTCCGTCATCACCCGGCGCCTTGTTGTTCTTAAGCTGTTTCAGAGCCATCCTAATCTCGTACAGGCTGACATCCGGGATGTCTTCGGTATAGTGTCGGGTCAGTCTAGCTCTGGGGTCTTTCGCTAGATTTTCGACGGGTTGACTAGTTGACGTGTACAGCTGCCCATAAAAACTCTCGATCTCTCTCAGAAGCTCCGGTTTGGCGGACACGATCCTGCCATCGTCGGTTTTCAGTTTCGTGAGCCGGCTCTGCCCAATAGCCAGATCTCTTGCAAATACCTTGGAGCCTTTGTTTATAATTAAAGCTTTAATTGAGGTTTATCCATTCAAAATATTATTATCCTCAATGGCTAACTATTCTAGCATAAAAACGTACCATCTGTGTAAAGTAGACATCTCGCCTCTGCAGCAGTCGCGACAACAACATGGCGTGTTGGTAGTGCACGTTGTCGTCTGCGGTGCCGTGGATCAAGAAGTAGCTCTTATCACGAAGGTTCTCCGCCTGAAAAATAAATAATTACTTCATGTCTTTTATGTAGGTACACTGTGAAATTCCTTGTAATAATTAACTATACACATTAAATTAAACGTCCTATCGTAACTAACGACTCAAATATGACGTCGAAAACCATACTGCCATTGATTGGAAAAAAATTGCAGCTTTGCTACGTTGTATGACAACGCTAAATCAATTCAGCCTATGGCATTCTCTGTTGGCTGTAGGGCCCTCCGAAGCTTGACGTCTACGCGCTGTCATTCGCCTTCCCCAATTATAATGCATTTACGCCCAAATACTCAAACGTCACTCAATTATTATAAGTAACCCTCAAAACTCCTGCTATCTCTGTCACTCTGCGTTAAAGTAACAAAGACAGCACGAGATTTAAGTGCAACTTAAAATTGAGTGGCGTTTGAGTATTTGGGCGATAGTCCATTTCAGATTCCCTCATTGGTCGAGTGGTCGCAAGCGCGACTGCTAAGCTAGTCGATTGCTATTGGGTTTTTTCATCAGGAATTTCTCAACAACATCCACGAAGCTTGGAGTCAAGCCCGGTGGATGGCAATAGGCACGCCCTGCACTATTTCATGGGACTTAAACATCAGCACACAGCCTAACCCCTACAGGCGTGATGTTATGATATGACATAATTCATTGTGGTGCTCCACAATACGTACCACTTGTTCAGTGAGAAGAGATGACGCTACGTAACCATCTACGTTATCCACCGGCCTTTCCATGTAGCGTTCAGTGTAGATAGTGTCTGTAACCAAACACAAAACATTGTAAACCAGATATCATATAAAATAATTTAAATAATCCTCATGAACGTGCTGGAAATGGCAACATCAAGAATACATGGCATGAGGGACCACTGCTTTCGCATCTCTTTATCTCTCTAAGTCTTCTGCCGTCGAATTTCAAAAGCCAGAATACCCTGAGTAGTCAGTTCTTCTAGCATTTACTGACTGAAAAATTGTTTCACCTTTGCCATTAGAGCTTCTCCATAGACCTGTCGCGAGGGTTGGACAAAGAGAAGAGTAGGACAGTAGACGTATATTACAAAAGAAACTGGACGTGGTTGGCAGTTCTAAACGTTGAATACCTGTCGCTGTCCACATTTCATAAATATTATGAAAGCCTTTTAAATCTAGGAAACTAACCATAGAACCTCCAGTCCACAACAGGAGCGACGGCCATTGCGCATCTGAAGACATCTCCGCCTTCAGCGAGCGCCTTACTGGCCGCGTACCCACCGTACGACCAGCCCCAGATACAAGTGCGGTTCCCGTCTATCCAGGAGAAGTTGTCTTGTATATGTCTGAAATAAACATTGAGAGAAATGAAAAATCTGTGCTATTATCACCCATATGTGAACCCCGCAGAGTTAAAACGAAGTGTGCCTATATTAAACAAGTTTGACAGTTAAGTTTAAGTCTCATAGCGGCAAGCTATCAATCAGGCATAAATTCAGCTATTTTGAGCTGAAACAATCCTAATAGAAATAACCCTCTTTTTAGGCGTCGCCGCAGTCGGGAAAAAAAACAATAACAATCGTAACGTAGTAATCGAATCCAGTACAGCATGTGTTGGATTTGATTGAAACTACTGCTGAGCATGCCATTTCTACTGTGGATCTAAAGGTGTGATTTTGTGGACGATTTTTTTCTAAAGATCTCTGCTTTTTCTGAGGAATAATACAATTAAAACAAATTAAAAAAAAGATAATTTGGTCCAGTCTTACGAGGCTATACATTCCTATCAGACTGCTGGCATCATATAAAGAACTACTTAGAAATGAAAACTTACTTGGTGACAGAGATCTGGTCTTCAATCTCAACTGTTCCTAGGTTCTTATACAAAGAAAACATGTTGTCAACTCCCCTCAGTCCAGAACCTCGTCCGTCGATGTGAGCGATGGCAATGCCCCAGCGACTGACCAGGGAGCTGCCCCAATCCAGCGACCATTGCTTTGTTACTAGAGCTGTGTCTGGTCCACCATACCTAGAAAAAATAATAACAGTCAATAAAATTCTAACACTGATAAACCGTTTACAGGCATATTGGAATGTCACGAAATGCTTAGTCAGAAATATTAAACTAGCTTCTCGCTATTAAAAAATGAAATGTAAAACTTTAGTAATTTTTCTTTTTTGAATACCGGTAAAGAATTCAATAAATGGAAGCAAACTGCCATTGCTGCTTCATCATTCTGTTGACCTTATTTGTGTGATACGGCAGCATTAAAGATCTATCAAAGGTTTCTTTCTAGCATATTTCGGCCACAACGACTGCATACGATGGCTTTCTGTTGCGAATTATGTTGTGTTGCTCCTATAAGGAGAACTCTCTCCAACTTTGGTCGAAAAGCTCCGAGCACAATTTATAATATGAGAACACCACTTACGACATTAACCACCTTATAACAAAAGGTAGATAAACCTGATTTAACTTAGACTTGGTTTATCTCGTATGCTGTCACTTTCTTTTGAATATTATTGAAGTGAGACGTTATGCTAGATAAACCAAGTCTAAGTTAAACCAGGTTGATCTAACTTTTGTAATAAGGCTGTGAAAGTTACTCACACATAGACTAGCAGTGGCACATTGGTTCTATTAATATAGTCGTGTGGGGCCTGTATATGCACGTCAGCGTCGGGCAGCCCAATACTGACGGGCACGGAATAGCGGATGGTGACGGGCAGATTACGGTCCTTGGTGATGGCGTATAGCTCTGCGCTGTCATCCCACACGCGGATCAGGGTGCCATTCTGAAATATACAATGGGTATGGTTAATTAAGGTGCAAGAAAATCACTAGCAAATTGTTATTGTTAGGGTTTGTTCTTGTATATAATACTTGAAGCTACTCTTTAGATTAAAAGCGAGAATTTGTTGACATGGAGTATCTGTGTCTGTTTTGGGATTGCCCAACTGGATTGAGACTGGATCTAGGTATACTGATTCAATCTGAAGGGCTGACGCGGTAAGATGCTCGGCCAGTGTGCGAACATCGTATGATACATCTACTAGCATTAGCACCTATTTCATCATCATTTCAGCCAAAAGTCGTCCACTGCTAGACATATCTAGCAGTGGACGACTTTTGGCTGAAATAACACTCGCACTCGCATCCGGACCTATATAAGGGATCCTAAATATAACTGATTGATTCGCCTATAACCAGTTAATTTCAGTAGCAGAAATGGTACTCACGGTAGCGTAAATGAATACTTGCGGCACATCAGGGCCAGCACAGGTGACGGTAATTCTGTCACCAGCGTTGCTGATGGTAGCCTCGTTGTAGAGGCACGCTCCTCCATCCTCCCGCTTGATCTCGCAAGTGAAGCACGAAACTACACCAGCACTGTTTACTGTGTAGATGTGTTGTTCTGCTGAGTCTTCCTCGCTTGTGGCTTTGTACCAGCTGAAAGAGGGAAATGATCAATGAGAAATTGTTGGGTTTTCATCAAATAGCCGATAAGTTGGTGAAAGTCAAAAGTCCTCATGATTTTGGTACACCTATTTTATATTGATTCATCGTCATGGCGATGCCATTTTAACGCATACTGGCATTATATGGTTGCAACAATCTTTCCAAACTTATTTTCGTTCAAAACAACGTACCTAATTAAATTTGATATTCTAAGGTTTATAAACAGGTCAGATGTGTAGTCGGTCCATGTAAAATACTGATATTCAGCTGCACCCGGAGAGACTGGAAGCCGACCCCAACATAGTTGTGAAAAGGCTAGGCAGATGATGAGAGACGCATGTCAAGACCTGGAAACTATCTGTGGAGGTCTTGTCGTAGCGTTTAGTCGGCCTGTGGATCCTTGCCCAGGAGTGCAGTTTGTTTAGTGCAGTGTAGTTTTTTAGCAGTTTTTCAAGCAGACAACAACAAATAAATAAAATAGCATTGTTCTTACATAGTGTCATCGGAGTTCCACGCTAAGATCTCAAGCACAGTGTGTGCTTTGTCGACGCGGTTCGAAGCTGTCCAGAGAAAGCCAACTTCAGGCCTTGACAGTTGAACTATCTGCTTGTACCGTCCCTCGACTCCATCGACTGCCTGAAAAATATTTAACAATAAATTATTAGAAAGGTCTGCATAATTTGAATGAAGGCAAACGAGATCAGTTATCATGCTCCGAAAAATGCGAAATCTTTAAAAAAAACACAAGTCTTTATCTATTCATAGTAGTAGAAATAATAAGAGAAGAGAGCCTTCTACTTAAATTATTTATCTGTCAGTATGACCGCTTCGATCTTTTAAAGTAGGTACAGACGCCAGCATGCAACTATCTTGAAACTGTCAAATCCCAATCAGCCTTGCCTTGCTCTAGCAAAACAGTTAAAAACTACTAAATCAATTCGAGAGATTACAGTCGCTTCATGTGCTAGCGTCTGTATACCACGAAACAGAATAAGTATTTTTTCAGTTCCGTAAGGCACACATTGAATTTTATTGTTAGCGAGTATAGTCCATGCTCTTGCAAGACATTACACAAAAATCACGAAAATAACACACCGAACCACTAAAAGTAACACTTGTAAAATTCAAGTTTCGAATACAAAAGTGGCATCTGTTGGTAAACACAGAAATCAACACCAAATTTAAAGTGTCCTTAACACATTTGTACTGAGATGGCGCTATTTCCAATTTTATTTTTGTTCCTCCATGAGCTACCAAGGTTTTAAATAAAAATGTTCAATGTGTTTACTTACCCAAGGTAAAATGGTGATGAAAGCGTTTCCTTCATCGTTGAAGAAGAAGGGAATGTTGTCGATCCATCCGTTAGGTTCATTGTAGCCGTAGATCTGGAAAATAAAAGGGGTTAATTTTCAAACAGACAAGATTCCAGTTTCTAATTTCACACTGTACCTACTGACTTTACCAATACCGGAAAAAACCATTTAGAAATAAGTAATTGCAATTATACTTATTTTTTGTGCGCCGTAAAGCGGTGTCTTTTATTTTAGACTTACCTATTAAAAAACAGCGAAATATTACAGTTTTTAGGAACTTTTTAGGATGCACACTATAGGAATTTTAACTATAGGAATTTTAACTGTTATTGCTAAGTACTTAAGTCTCATATATTTTGACGCCTGTAACTCCTGTAGATTTAGGCAGGGGGCAACCTATTAATACATTGAAGTCCCATGTAATATCGTGAGCCAATTGCCATCAACAGGGCACAACCCCAGACTCCGTGGCTGCTAGTGAGAAATTTCTCACGGTAAAACCCAATAACCCTTCTTTTTTTTGTATCGTTGCCCCACACTAGGAATCTCTCCTGTATCGTGGGTGCGTTCACAAACATTTAAACTCACATACACAAATACCGAGAACGGAAACAACTATCTGTAGGCCATGCAAATATTGGTTCCGTGCGGGGATCGAACCCGCGACACGCAGCGCAGCAGTCCAATCGGACAGCCACTGCACCAACAGTACCGTCAACTTTGGACAACCTAAGAATCGAACCTCATGCTCAGTAGTCGGGCTTGTGACCACTACACCAACTAGGAGATATTTTATATCTAGGTGTACTAATATTATTACGATGTCATTTGTGAATTTGCAGGGGCTAATCTCTGGATCTACGGAACGAACCGATTTTGAAAATTTCTTCACTAACGGGAAGCTTTACGAGTATTATCCCCGAGTGGCATAGGCTATAATTAAAACGTTTCCGTGGAATAATATCCGACAAAAACGCGAGCGAAACCTTTTAAACCGGCATGTCCATGTCCTAGAACCAAAAATTCGAAGACTTGTGACATCTACCCATCCGCATTGGGCCCGCGTGGTAAATCATAGCGCATTCCCTTTGGAAGAGAGGAGGCCTGTGTCCCAGCAGTGGGACCATTAATAGGCTGATGATGATGATGATGAGATACTTACAACCGAGCATTCAGTTTGTAAAAAGGTACACAACAGGACCCTCATCTGCGTTTGTACTCTGTTCGTCCAAACGACAGCAATGGCCGTGTTCGTCACAAATTTCACCGACTTCAGTATAGGCCTGCAATCAGATAAAGTAGTTTTAGCCAGGAATAATTTAAATTAATTTTGAATAAGTAATAGGTCACGATTGATCATCATAAATTTATATACAGCTGTATGGACAGATTTGGCTGAACTAGCAAACAAAAACTTAATTCTGTGATGAAGAGTGTAAATGTGTTATAATCATGCATAAATTAATGATAATAGGATTTGCCTAAAAAAATAAGACATCAAGAGACAGCTGCCCCCTCAAGAGTAGTATTTTAACTTTCGCACTTCCTGCGTAGTTAAGAGGAAACGCGAGTGGTCTTTTCTCCATACAAACGCTCTCGCCTGTTTTCTTTTTGGTTAATGACCCTAGAGCAATGGTTTTTTACAGAATAATAAATATTAACTATTTCTATGCCCCTATGTTTTCCTTTTTGGTGATAAATTATTTTTATAAGCACCCTCAAAAAACGCTCAAAATTGCTTGTTTAGATCGCTGTTAACAGAGTCCTAGTGTACAAATTTGACAACTATTAACGAAAAAAGAAAAACATAGCGGCGTAGTATATAACCTCCTTATTCATTGTCTAAAATATCTTTTAAATTGGTTCAATATTGGAGGAGGAAATAGGCGAGAGCCAAACGTCGAATTCTAACTTTTTTCTACAGTTGTCCTTATCGCACGAATTTGAGGGCAGGAGGACGGAGAGAGACAGCGATAGTAGAAAGAGACAGCACTCGCATTTCCTCTTAAGCAACTTGCGAGCGGGAAGGTGGTACTGCTTCTTGCATCCAAACTTGAAGCCATTGGCGAAATTTCAACTAAATGTAACATAACATCACACCTGTAATCTCCAATGGCTTAGGCAGAGGTGTACCTAATAGTACCACCGACATTACGCATGTAATAGCGGGCGACCCTATTGCCATCAATCGGGCACAAATTCAGACACCGTGACTGCTACTGAGAAATTGCTGATGAACAAACAAACCCTATCAAATTTTGTCCGACCCGAGAATTATTCGCAAGAATGGAATAGAATAGAATATTCGTTTATTTGCTCAACAACGTTTTCGTTTATTTGTTTTGTTTTTTTGCAAGACATGCTCATAAGTCGCACTTGCGACCGCTAAACCAATGAAGCACTTTTTGCTAAAATAGTGTATCTATAATTATAGCTTCTTCTCAAAAAAGAAATAGTGAAGGAAAAGTAATATGAACACACAAACTACACTTACTCGGTGAACTCCACAGGAGCTCCGTAGGTGTTGTTAACACCAGCGCCATCTGATGATACATCGAGTAGAGTCACTTGTACCGTAGGATTGGGAGTTCCAGACTGAAATGAAAAGAAACAAGTCATGTTTAATGATTGTTACATGTGTACTGTTACGCATTCTTTGCTCTAAATTATGATTTCTCTGGATTATGAGGAGGTTCTGAGCATCAAGGCATAGATAAGTACATGACTTAGTTGTTTTTTTAACCTCTTTGACAAAATGAGTGGTGAATAATAAGATTTTGTTAGTAGCACTGAGATAGTCATATGAAATCATCGTCAAATTAAGCGTGCTAATAATTAAGGAACCTCTAAACGCGAAACTAGCGCCACCCACATCTTATTTATTTTCCTCTAAAATCACATCAAATTTGAAAAATCCAAAACACTAAGTATCATGCGTATATCCAAAACACTAACTATCATGTAAATAAACTGTTGTATTTTAAAATCACTCTTCATGATTCTTGACTTGAATTTTTACAAATTAGTATAGGTACTTATGTGTGTAACCTAAAATATCTACTAAACTCTAACCATAATTAAAGTAAAATTAACGCAATTTTTTTAAAGCGCTAAAAACATTTTGCTGATGAATGCATTCAATAGTAAATGGGTGCATGCATGAAGCTAAAAGTAAAGTTATAATGTATCTTAGAAAAGATAGAACTTTTACCTCCTACATCTCAATATTAACTACAAAGGAATTACTAAGTAAGATCACAAAAAAAAATGCAATGCTGGGTAATACAAATGCTTTCGGGTTCACTAAGTATCTTTTTACAACCATTAGGTAAATAATAATGTATCATACTATCAAGAAGTAAGTCAGCCACTGATTATGATGTTGGACTAATCACAAGTTAACGATCAAGCATAAAGACGTTAATCCCTGCCCACAACAATATCATCAAAATGAAATCATAATATAGCAAAGAAAACCAATCAATAAATTGATTTCCCTATGTCCATGATGTCGCTTAGGCACATTACAGTGAGATCAGAAGGTTCAGTACTCGAGAAGCACTAAATTGATATTTCTTCGTCGTATCGATGATTACCATTGTATTTTTTAATATTAAATTATAATTTTTTTTCGACCAGGAGGTCTAAAATGGTCACCTGAGCATATCAGATCAAAACATGAATTGTAAAAATGTTCACAGACGCAGTCACTAATGAATAGTCAATTTTACGAATTTTTTTGCAATTCATATTATGATCTGATAAAGAGGCCATTTTAGACCTACAGTATTCATTTGTTGATGGTCCTGGGAGAGACCATGGGGTATCATCGTGGTGAGAAGATTGGCCAACTGAACTCTGCGTTACCGAATACCAGCTAACAGGGTGCGACGTACGTCATACTATCTGAATGCCGTTCGGGGAAGCTCTTTGATGAACTAAATGCATTGAAGTCAAAAGTCAATACTGCTACGAGGGTTTCACAGTCATTCACACACAGCCTTTATTTTACAAAACGTAAAGTTTAAGTTACACTGATATTTTTACGGGTAGCGAGCTGTCTTACAAACAATGGAGATTAATTGGTGTTAAAAACTGAACAACATTCTAAATTTTATCCGAAAAGAACTGAAGCTACTGATGTAATAAGACGCTTGATAGTTTTAATAGGAATCTACCACTCGCTCACGTAAATTTTACGCAATTTTACCACTTTTTTGGTACCTAGTTAACCTTCTGTAATCTTTATGTAGTGGTAACAGTATTTTCCATTAAAAGGGAAGAGAATCAATACCTAATTCCGCTCAGCTATCAATCGTCACGTACTAAACAATAGACTTGCGTCGAGGACTCGGCTTGTTATGTACCGCGTTATTGAGATGACGAGGGGAAACAGCTGTAGAAAAAACGAGAATGGCAGAAAATAATAGCAAAGAAAATTAAAATATTATCAGCAACGGTAAAAATACTATCTAGTGCGGCTAATGCGCGTGATATAAATATAATTTATAGCCTGTAGCAAGCATGACTTTTAGAGGATCTTCCTATCAGCGAATTTTTTTTAGAAATGGATCATTCGTTCCGCAAATTACTCCAATATGCAAACTTAAAAACAAATTTTACATCTTTATAACATTAATAGTCACTATTTACTATAGACATTGTTTGGAAATTATATCATAATTATTTTATTTGTATCGTCTATTACTTTACCGAAATAATCAAATTTAGGCTAGCTGAGTCCCTAAAGCCAAACTCGACAACATTATCAATTAATCTTTCATTCAAATTACGAATCCAAAATTAATTGAGAAGGTCTGTCATAGATAGTATTGCAGATGCACTATAGATTGCTCTCGTAGTTTCGTTCTTCTTCCGTCCTTCTGACATTCAAAAGTGCCTGTAATGGCTTAATTGAAATAAAATATTTGAGTTTGAGTTTGAGATGTTTAGTATAACATACACCTATTCAAATTATGGTATTCTATTTATAAAGCGAGACCTCGATCTTATTCGCCCTGCAGTGGGCACTTTGCCAAACCAGTCGTTTGCCCTTTCACTTAGGCGATATTATACTTAAATATGTGAGTTAGTAGGTGTGGTATTTTATCCTAGTTTGTGAATGTGCAATAGTAACGTATTACGGTTAGAACGACATAACTAAACTGGATTACAAGCGATTAGTCGCATCCGATTAGGCTGGATTTGGTATCTACCTACTCAAAGTTTAAGAAATCGAAATAAGATGGTGTAGGAATCCTTTATAATGTGATTTCACCTGTCTTCGATGAGATTTTAATAGGTCAATTAGAATTTAAGTATTTTTTGGGTATCAGCCAGAGCTGGGCCAGAGGCACATTTTTAAGTTTTTCCTGTTGAATGCAGTTAAAATTAAAGAAAATATATGCAAAAAATATAGAAAATATATAATATTCTAGCAAAACAGCTTCAAAACAGCTTTAATATGCAAATTAGCATTTGCAAATAATCCGGTCTAGCTGTACTCTATTACTTTATGGGCCAACCGTCACCATGGGCATAGGCATATATAGGATTTATTTTGATCCTGGTTGTACAATTTCCTAACTCGACGAAAGCGAACCCACGGTTAAAAAATCTATTAGATTAAAATAGGGTAGTTAACAAAAAAAAACTAATAAGTCCCTAATATAGATTTCCAAAAACTATTGGCCCATTATTTTTCTTTTTTCACGTAAACAAAAAATGAAGATTTACAATGCTTCGAAAACTCGTGTGACGTAGGTACCTACCTAAAAGTAACGTCACAAGCCTCTCTCATGATCTTTGACTCGTTTTATCTTCGCTAATTTTTATTAATTTGATAAAACAAAAATCCAATAGTTTTCGTTAATCTAACTGACAGACTAAACAGAATAATTTTTTAGTCAGTCGTCATCCCTATTCCTATTCATTTGGAAGTCTGTAACGCCATTAACCAAAGGAATTGAGTTTGGATTGTGTGCAGTTGAACTTCTAGCTCCTACAGTTCATTATAACTTGCGACGTTTGTTGAAGTTTCTAATGAATAAGGTGATGCAGTTTGGCAAACTTGGCTTGGGGCGTGAGTAAATCTTTGGTTCGCCTTCCAAGTTATTGTAGAAGACTAGGTGATATAGTTTGGTAGTTTGCGAGGATAATTCAGCTGGAGTTTGAATGTGGTAATAATATTTCTGGTGTGCCAACTCTTCGTGTTATTTAATCATTATGCCTGTTATCCCTGCGATAGTTATGCAGAATTTTAGACTTTGGTACACCTATATTTCGTTAGTTATGCATAAGCAGCATGTAATAAGGAGCGAGACTGTTACAATCACCCTGTTACTATACCAGACTGGACTATTATGCTACTTCTAAAGGGAAAATCTAAGGTTACTTTGACCGGATTAAAAAAGATATTATCTATCTATATAAATAAAAAGAGTAGTCCTGACTGACTGACTGACTCATCAACGCCCAGCCCTAACCCTTGGACCTAGAAAACTGAAATTTTGCACAGAGGTTCCCTTTATAATGTAGACAAGGATTAAGGAAGGATTCAACCCCTAAGGGAGTTAAATAGGGGATGAAAGTTTGTATGGAAAATCGACATTTTCACGCGGGCGAAGCCGCTGGCAAAAGCTAGTTTAAAATAATATAAGTAAGCGTCAACTGTTTGTAATACAATTAATTAAACAGTAATTATTACTTATCTTTCTTTCAAGTATAATTGATCTAGGTTAATCTGATAACCATGTTTTAAGACTGATATCGGTAATTGTAATTATGATTGAACTAAAACTCTTTAGTATTTTTTTTTTGAATCATGCGTATTATTAATTATTTTATTTCTTTGGGACTTGTTTAGGTATAAGAATAAATAATCATTACTGTTGTCCAATGAATGATAAAATTGCGATTTGAAAAGAAATAAGGAAACGGAAATATACAGAAAGAGAGTAAACAAAATCTATAAGTTCATAATTATC
The DNA here is from genome assembly GCA_949316265.1 of Diarsia mendica. Classification (NCBI taxonomy): domain Eukaryota; kingdom Metazoa; phylum Arthropoda; class Insecta; order Lepidoptera; family Noctuidae; genus Diarsia; species Diarsia mendica. Next base: position 17,674,507 of record OX438896.1, on the reverse strand, counting down.
AAACAACTCTGGTTCGTGATTGTACTTAAATTAATTAGTTTTGTTGAAAAAAAAACCTTTTTATATTTCGTATTATAAGAAGGAATAGCACGAATTTCCTACTGGTTTCGCAGCTTTTAGTAAAAAAAATTGGGTTTAGATGCTATGAATCTCTTACCTTAGGGTACCGGATCTCATGATGCTGCGTGTACTGGTAGTTGATAGACCCAGGAACACCGTAGTGAGGAACCTTCATTACTTTGACACCGGTGTCATCAAACGTAACGTACGCCATCTTCTGTCCATCTTTTGAGAAGTAGATGGCGTTGCTCGAACCGAACACTTCCTCTGTAAAGATTTTGAACAATTTGTGATAATACCGTAGAATTTATTAGATCGGAGGTATGTCGAGGAAAATGTCTGAGGAAATATTTGATTATGAATGTGGATATAAGAGTAGAGGAATAGCAAGCGATGGATGGACTGTGTCAAAGATGATATGGTAAGAAAAGAAATGTATGATGAGATGACGAGTTATATAGAAGTATAGAAGGCATGTTGCGCCAACACCAAATGAATTGGGATAAGGCAACAGAATGTTGATGATGATAACAACGATTGCGACTTCGAAAAATATCTTTTAACAATTATTTGATATTGAAAATACTATGTTTGTAGCACTATTAGTAGAATTTCTATAAATATTTTATCACTTTTTTATATATTTTTTTTTATGGGACAAGCCCGCCACACTATTCCCAAACCACTGTAACTCCTGTTAGCCAGAATCAACAGTGGCGACCACAAGAAAAGCGCCGAGACAATGAAGCTCGACGAAGTCCCAGAGAAGCTATTAACTGTCTTGGATCCCGCAACGAAATTAATCAGAAAAGAATAGCGGAGGAGTAGGAAAAAACATAATTTCCACTTCCCTCCATATTAGCAGGAGACACTTTTTATATTGCGTAGGTGCTTGTAATATATTTGCTCGCAACTGTATACCTAAACTAGGTACGTAACATAACAGTAAGGATCTCGCAAGAGATGGTGGGACGAGCTGGACAGAACTACGACCCAGGCCCACAAATTCACATTGGTTTTAGATCGAAAGATTTGGAGGTAATTGGGGGACCTCTTCCATTTGCCCAGCAGTTGGATGACACAGGCTTACAGTAACAGTTATTGAAATTCAGCTAACTAAAGATAAGAGCAAATATTTTATCTTAAGCTACTACCTATTTGATCATAAGCTCTCCCTAGAGACCAGAATATGACAGATAGTACTCATATATTTGACAATAATATATATTTTCACTATAACGGCTTCAATTTGATCGAAAGCCTCTTTGTATATTGGATCAACATGCATATCGTTTAATTTCCCTTGAGAGTGTACGAGAATGTTTAGCAATAGATAGTCAAAACTCAAAGAACCACTGACAACTAACTGTACATATAAAAAAAAAATATTTATCTATCCAAATAATACGTGCACAGCAGATTTAGGTCGACATAAAAGTCTATTCATACAAAAATAATAAACCCTGTCGTAAACTAGGATACCTGAGGCAATCTTGGTTAACAGTTTAACAATAAACAAGATATTAGATTGTTTTGGAATTGAAAAAAAAAACGTAACTTGACGAGAATGAAATGATGATTGACATGGTACATGAAATGAAAACTAATAGAAGAAGTATGGAAGAAGACATGCTGCACTGATCCAAATAAACTGGGATAAAGGCAGGAAAATGATCATGATGATGTATAATTACGATGATTTATGATCATGATGATGTATAATTACGATGATGTATAATCACGATGATGTATGACCATGATGATGTATGATAATGATGATGTATGACCATGATGATGTATAAAAAGATAGGAGCAGCCATTTAAATACATACCTTCATACACCCAATCCGGAATCCCATGGTATTTGACATTCAACTCTCCATCTGACGTGATCTGACGGGGAGCATCGTTCAGATTATCTTGATAGTAAATATTGTTCTTAAAGACGAAGGCAAGGGCGTTTCCAGTTGGACTCCAAACAAAGTTCTGAAGGAACGGTTGATCAATAGCTCTACTATCGACGGCCGCGGGAGGAGTGATGTTCACACTGGCCCCAGTCACGATGTTGATTGCTGTGTAGCGAGCGAGGAAACTGTATCTGTATACCTGGAAAAAATGGAGAAGAGTTTAAGGGTTAAGTGGTTGCTGCGGGATGTTCGAAAGAGATACCGCCGCCTCGGCACAAAGGGCTAAGAAAGAATATGGGTGGTTTATAGTCAGTAGAAGTCTGACACTCCCTACCGTTCTGCCCAGAGTGGGAGGAGTCATTTGATGATTTTACACCTTACAAAAAAAAAATAAGCTTAAGTGGTTTTAGTTAAACTGAAATAATAATCTTACAGAGTGAATTTCTATCATGGCGGCTGATCTTAGCGGCTATTAGCCAAGTACACAGGAAATATTAGTACGTTAACACAGGTGCACTCCTTGTTCTTGAATAAATACGGTTAATAGTACCTAGGTACGACGTGTAAAATATTATTTCTTTTACTGGGTTAACAAGAAACTTTTTAGTAAAACAGTTTTATTTGCCAAATGTATGGTAACAATTGAAATATAGGGTGGAACGGACACGGACGCGCAAACGGTTATCATAATGGTTGAAATTTTATAAGTAACTTCTAATTTTATAACACAAAGCAGAACCTTAGTAATAGGGTCCCGTTGGCTACCTACGGGACCCCAAACAAGACATCAAAAAACCCGTAAAGAAAGTTTTATGATCCTGTCTATATAAATTGATGTAGAGTTTATGAGATATGCACTCAAGAGTAAGCACAATTTACTACACAACTTACAGGGTCGTAGCTTCAGTTAAATGACTCTTTAAAAAGTTTTAAACTTTAAGTACGTAATATATTTTCTTAATATTACTGTTCTACAGCAAAATTAAATAGTAGCTTTAAGGTAAAAATGAAGAAGGTGGTAACTTTTTATATAAGTTGAATTATTAAATTAATGTGCTTTTTCTTCAACCGATTCATGGAATCTTTTCTTTTTGATAATTTCTTAATAATTAAAATGTAAAAAGCCTCTGAAAGCTTTTAGTCTAGCTTAACGTAGCCATACAACGTGATAACGCTGCACTGTCAATCTCTTGGGGACATTCCCAGTTGCCAGCGTTGAGGAAGAAGGTTTAATACTCTATGAGGAAGAATTTTTGACTCCATTTTTTATTTAGTTTATTGTAAAATTAGTTACTTCCGGTAATTTTAATTTATAAATTATATTTTTATGATTGTAATGAATTGAATAAAGTCACGTTAAAATACGAGAGTAGCTATTTGTTGTATTTTTCACGAATTTCGATTAAACTTTGGTAGACTACTACATAAAAAAAACCCGAAGATCAATTACATCAGAGACAGCACGAAACAAAATTCAATTAGAAGATAATATTTATTAAAAACTCACAGTCCATTCTTCAATAAGTAACTAAGTTACCAAACTCGCTAAGAAAAATTCAATAAAATTGTCAAATTGGGTCAATTTGTTCAACAGTAACTAGGTCAGCCAATGCAGTGTGGGACGCTTGTAAAACTTCGGCCCTTGTGTTCTTTACTTAACTCTAACTTGAAGTGCACGAACTCATTTAGTTTTTACACTTGTTCCCAAGGTGAGTTGCATGCACTAGGGAAATTATGAATGCTGTTATTTAACAAGGAGATAAGTTAAAGTTAGCTAGTATAATACTTTAGTTTATTTTTAGGAAGAGTTTTTTTTTTAATGATTGAATATTTTAGAGTAAAATACGTCAAGAAACTGCTGCTCAACGCTGTCAGCCGAGCATTGTAACGTTGTAATCGCAACAATTAGCCTCTGGCCAAGGTAAAAGCCAACCCTTGGGTCACGAGAAGCAAAGAAATTAGTCGCTTAATACCCAGGAGTGGAAATGTGGTGCTGTTCCTAAAACGATGGAACACTTAATATCGTGTCCAGCGTGTCCAGTTGTTTGTTCATTACAGGAACTGATGGACGCTACGGAAAGTGTCAAATTAGTGGCTCAGTTTTGGGCCACTAATTTGACGCTTGACTGACAGAATTCAGATTGCCATCCACACGTGAAGAAGAAGTGGCTGTTCAGGTATTTTGTTGAAAATTTTACATTACCTAATGTAATGTAAAACTTAATGTAAAACTTAACTAGCTATAAAGACTATTTTATCTAGTGTTACTTTCTTGTAACATCGAGTTATTTATACAAACTTGATAGGTGTGTTTAAGTACCTACCGATACTCATAATCGTAAAGTTAATTTAATTTGACCTTAAAGGTTTATTTCGTCGAAAATTTTATTTTTATTTTGTGATACCTACTCACAAAATAAAAATAAAATTTTCGACGAAATAAACCTTTAAGGTCAAATTAAATTAACTATGTTTTTTTTTTTAAAAACGTTACCCTAGGCATTTCTCCTGTATCGTGAGTGCGTTTACAAACATTTAAACTCACATACACAAATACCCAGACCCAAAACAACTATATGCAGGCCTTACAAATATTTGTTCCGTGTGGGAATCGAACCCGCGACACGCAGCGCAGCAGTCCAATCGCTCAGCCACTGCGCCAACCATGCCGTGAATGAAAGAATAATATATTAAATCGTTTTACTCTCTTATCATTTCGTGGAAAGATCCATAGTAAATAATTTTGATGAATGATGTTGATTATGTCGACTTAGCCAATTTGTTTCAGGTACTCCTTGGGGTTATGTAGAAATGTGCCTCAATGCAAAAGCAAATTCTATTTGTAAACGAGCTCCATGTATATCGAAGGACGGATTTCAGAAAATTCATTCCTTATATAATCTGTATCGAAGTTTACTAGAATTTTGACGATGGGAAATCTCACTGGAGGTTAATTAATAAAATCGAAATATAAGTAATCTCTAAATACTTATTAAATTTAAAACAGGACAAAATACAATCACTAGCAAAAAATATTGAAATAGTATTTACTGTACACTGTACTGTTTAAATAGCACATGTTTATATGGCTTAGCCTACAATAAATCGGTTAATACTCCAATAACTGCCGCGGAAAGTGAAAGGTGGCGCCACCGGTCCATGTATTTACGGAACGTGCTTTTGTATAATAAAACAGCATTATTTTAGTATTACGTATTTCTGACGACATTGCTTTTAATGTTTGCTTGTTTACATGAGTGTTTGTACAATATGGAAAGCAATTTGCGACGAGTAATGAGAGGCTTTAGTCGGCAATTCTTGAAATATATTCAATGTTTTCAACGCGGGATGAATTTTATTTAACTCAAATATAATAATTATATTTTATTTATTTATTTTATTTTTATATGTGTATTAGTATTAATATAAGTACTTATATACTTTTTTATTAAAGTTGATATTGTTTTTTTTTGTAATTTTGTACCCTACCACAATGTTGGCTTGATTAACCCTAAGGTTGACTGGTAGAGAATGCCTTGTGGCATTAAGTCCGCCTATGTATCACTATTGTGCATAAAGTTTAAATAAATAAATATTTTTTAAAGGACTATTTTGTTGTGTATTGTTTTATTGTCCTGATTGTTATATGAAAAAATAAAAATAAGTCAGTCAACTTTAAACAATGACCAACGTTCTAAGTCTACAAACAATGAGGAAAGGTTTCATGTTTAAAACTTACCGGCGCTACATTGTATGCCAAGATGACTTCTTTACCGTCAGGAGACAACTGCATCACCCGTGATGACTGCTGCAGAATCTGTAAGACAAAGGAGATATTAAACAATCATCAATTAATATTTTGCAAAACATAGCATCTGGATAACAGAAGCGAAGTATTAACGTACTACTCGGTCACATTAACTAGACGCTTGGCATTGTAACAATAATGTCCAAAAACAATATATTGTTTAAAACAACAACAAAAACCTAGCCAAATTATTGCAGTACGGTTAGCATCTTTTTTACCGATTCGCGCGTCAATAATTTGGCTAGGTTTTTGTTGTTGTTTTAAACAATATATTGTTTTTGAACATTATTGTTACAACGCCAAGCGTCTAGTTAATGTGACCGAGTAGTAGATAATGACGTCGTATTGGAAATGTACTTTACATAGTGTGAAACAAAGTCGCTCCCTCTCATTGTATACGCTTAGATCTTGTATCTTATGATACGGCTTTTAATGCAGTTTTCAGCAATAGATAGAGTGAGTTCAAGAGGAAGGTTTACATATAGTACATTGCATTGCCATGAACTTAGTACCTCATAATTCTAGACCCCCTTTTTTTTTTTTTTTGGTTGGTGGAAAATCATCGAATGACCCCCCCCCCCCCCCCGCTCTTGGGCAGAGCGAAGGGGAGTGTCAGACTTCTACTGACTAAAACCCGAACCCATGTTCCTTCTTTGTCCTTGCGCCGAGGCCACGTCATCTGGTACAAAAATCTGCGGCCAATTCCAGACCCCTCACTACAATAATGATTAGAGAACCTACACCTATTTTCTCGTAGGTTACCTAAAAAAACAACAAGTCGGTTCATTTTGATCATCATACCTAAACAACATGCCTGTAATCCCAGAATGTATGCCCATATAATAGCAATAGGGTCACGCCCTATTATTTGAGAAAATATTTAACTAGTACTTTATTTGATTTATGTTTCTGTTGGTTTTTCGGAATTTCTTGTACTGACCTAAATGCTTATTAAAAACAACAGTTAGTGTAGGTATAAAGTAGCCGGATGCAAATGATAAAAACATATTCTGAACTCTATTAAGGTCTAATTAAGACAATAATCAATTGTAACCAGTTTACAAACGTCACACAATAAAAAAAAGTAGTCTAATTTTGTTTCTAAAAATAGCAATAACTATGTCTGTGATCGTGTTTTATAAAATATGTAACAAAACGTTACAAAAAACTAGCTAAGCGAAAAAAACTATTCACTTGAACAAAAAATCAAGGCAACGCGCATAATTGATCAGACGGCAGCCGTCCTGCCTCATTAATATTAGATTAATCCGTTAACAAGTTTAAATGACTAAACTCCACAGGAGTAAACTAGTTAGCTTCCATCCTTGTGTTGCTTCAGGATTAAAGAAAAACGAAATAGAAGTTTTCTTAAAATTTCAGAAAAGAAAATGTCACTCCAAAGAACGAAGACACTTCCTTTGTTCTCACCGTGTTGGAAAAAGCGTCTTAAGTATTATGTCAAGAGGATTTACAACAGCTTCTTTCAGTAGCTTTGAATTTACCTCAAGAAGGCAAGTATTCTATATTAATGAAAGTCTCACCGTTTATAACCTTGAACATTTTACAGACTGATAAAAATTGTAAGTCAATATTGACGTCGATATCAATTTTATCAGTTAATATAATATCGAACTGTACCTAACATGACAGTGTAGATTAATAAATAGTGAATCTAAATAGAGTATTAGTCTAGTCAAAATAGACACTTGAAATAAGTTGGCTTCAAATGATCTAATCGCGGATTTAGTAACTCAAAACTACTGAATTTCGATAGAACATTTGGTGTCTTAATTTTGTTGCATTCTAACCTTATTAGACATCGAGAGAAATGGAGACAGATTATAAGATCTATGAAGGTTTTTCATCAAGGACACCTTCAGTAATGAAGAATACGACTACAAAGAAGAAGAGAACCTTATTAGGACGGCCTGCAAGGAATAAATCGAGTTTCGATGGAGGCACAGATGGAGGTCCATGGGAGAAAAGCGTGAGAGAGGCTACGCATATTCCCTGAAATATTTCTAAAAGAACTGAAACAAGTACAAAAATTGAACTAACCTGTGAGGAGTTATGAATGAGCGGCGTGGTGCTATCAGTGTCCACATCATACAACACCAGGTCGCCATTGAGGTTCCGGAACAGCACTTCGCTTCCTGCAATCAAATGTTTATAATGAAGATATTGAAAGATTAAACGCGATTACTGAATTATTGGTTTCGCCGGTACTGTTGTCATCAGAAGTGAGAGTTGTCTTAGTGTTTTTGCTTTTTTCTCAGAGCACAGTTTTTGTAGTTTGATATTAACGCACACCGGTTTTTGAAATGCCACGTAGTATTTGCAAAAAAAAACTGTGTGTTTATAAGTACGATAATTGCACTGCATCTACTGTAGGTACCACTGTTATGCTAATGCTATTTAAGACAATTCGACAGCCTTGCAGTATGTAAATATCTTCAAGGATATTTAACTGTGTCTGGGTGTAATTTATCTATAATATGTATGTATTTAGAAATATATAAGTATGTTTATCAGTTGTCTAGTACCCATAACACAAGCTCTGCTTAGCTTGGGACTAGATGGCGTTGTGTGATAGTTGTGGAATATTATTATTATTATTATCCTGAGTTAAGTAGGTGTAAAACAGTTTTACTCTCAGCAACGCCTTGTAATAATTAACTTAAAAAGTTAAATTTGAAATGTTGATTTACTTTTCGACTGCATCGTTAGTCTAGTGGTTGCGGATCGCGACTGCTAAACATTAGGTCCTGGGTTCGATTCGTAAGTCGGGTAAAGTGTTATTGTGTTTTTCCGTCTAGAAATTTGAAGTAGCAGCTATGGAGTCTGGGTTTTTCCTGGTTGATGACAATAGTCTCGCCCCCTGGTACAGTCGAACAAGCTAATAAGTATACAGGGTAGAGATCTTTATAATTCTATAACACTGAAAATATTGATTGCAATTTTGTTTTATCAGGTGTTTCGCATGAAGTGACTGACGTCAAAGGCTGTTTCGTTTGACATCAGTCTCTAAATGAATCTGTATAATCAAGTTAGCTGGCTGTATACTTATTAGCTTGTTTGACTGTACTTAAAAATAACTGGTGAAATGTGGGTGTACATTAGGTACGCATCTGCCAACTCTTCGGGAATTACTGAAGTGATGATATTTTATGTGTTGATTTAATTTTCATGCTATCTGTACTCACAAGTCGCATGTTTTCCGATTGGCAATTACATTGGTGCAACTCACGGTATGTTTGGAATCGTTAGAGCTTGGCCAATGAACCGGATTATGTCGGAAATCGGAATTAACGAGCGTATAATATTTTAGCCGTAGTTTTTTCTTTGCATTTTTGCTAATGGTTTATAGTAGCAAACATTATACCTGGTAGATTTTTTTTTTTGCAAAGGAGGTAATTATAGTAGAGCTAAGAGCAGAGGCATTTCAATATAGGGCACGCCACGATAGTGGTGGTAAGTCCCCTCTTTGAGGAGTGGCTAGAGAGGAGCCACGGCGCCCTCACCTTCCGTTTGACGCAGGTCCTCACCGGACACGGATGTTTCGGGAGGTACCTGTACCGAATCAGGCGGGAGGAAACGCCCGGATGCTTCCATTGCAAGGATCGACCGGAGGGCACGGTGGAGCACACTGTGAAGGTGTGCCCTGCTTGGGCGGAGCCCCGCCGCGCGCCGTGTTCTCGTAGCAGCGATCGGCGGCGGCGACCTCTCGCGTCCGGCCCTGGTGCAAGCCATGGTCCGAGGCGAGGAGGAATGGGACGCCGTCGCCTCCTTCTGCGAAGCAGTGATGCTAGCGAAGGAGGTGGCGGAACGAGAGAGGGAGAGAACCTCTCAACGTCCCAGCCGCCGCGGAAGGCGCGGAAGGCGCTCCGGGCGTCGGGGGCCACGTGATGGCTTCCGGCCACCGTAGCTTAGATGCGGGCTTGAGGACGGTGAGTAATGGGCTAGCTCGCAGTCCGGCCGTCGTCATGACGGCAACAGACCGTGTCGGCGGCGCGTTCGTGCTCCATGCGCGCCTCAAAGAGATGTCAGCAAGGAGGGGCCCGAAAGGGCCGACGCCCGTCGGGGCCGCGGATTTTTGTACTAGATAACGTGGCCTCGGCGCAAGGGCAAAGAAGGAACATGGGTTCGGTTTTTAGTCAGTAGAAGTCTGACACTTCCCTTCGCTCTGCCCAAGAGCGGGGGGGGGGGTCATTTGATGATTTTCCACCCACCAAAAAAAAAAGGCATTTCAATATTACGAGTTAAGTCGTTTAAATCTCTTTATAATAGAGTAATTATACGGTTATCTGTGATGTAATTAGAAATTACGTAATGGTACGCTAAGCTGCTCAAATTAACTAATTATCTAATAAATAATCTAACTTTTTTGCTAATGTAAACCATCGTTATTTCAAATGCGTAAAAGTAAAAGTACCTACTTTAAACATTAATTTCAAGTAAAAGATTGTACTTAATGGACGCAATAATGGGGTACGCCACAATCATTCAGAAACAATAAGTTTTTTTACTGAACTTCCTTCCTTCTCTTAGAGAGGAGGCCTGAGTCCCTGCACCGGGAACATTATAGTCTGATGATGATGATGATGAATTAACTTCCACTTCGCCCGCTATTTCGTTCGCAAAATTTGTGATAGGTCGGCTAATGTTCATGATTTAAATAATTACTAGTGACCCGCCCCGGCTTCGCACGGGTACAAAAAAGGTATTAAAACCTTCCTCTTGAATCACTCTATCTATTAAAAAAAACCGCATCAAAATCCGTTGCGTAGTTTTAAAGATTTAAGCATACAGACAAACAAACAAACAGACGCGACTTTGTTTTATACTATGTAAGGATACCCACCCACGGAGCACCCACGAATAATGTGTACCTTTCTACCAGTGAATTATTTTAAGAATTTGACCATTGGTTCCGGAGATTATCCCTCCATACAAAATTACAAAAAAATCCTCTTAATAATAAAGACTAATCAGCTTTCATACTATGATAAAAGTGTATGTCATGTGCCGTTTTTTGGGTGATGGGAAATCATCAAATGACTCCTCCCGCTCTAGGCAGAGCGTTAGGGAGTGTCAGACTTCTACTGACTAAAAACCTCCCATGTTCCTTCTTAGCCCTTGTGCCGAGGCCCAGGTATCTCTTTCGAACAACCCGCAGCCCCGATGGGATGTCATGTGCCCTTACCCTACATTAACAAAAAAAAAATGTAAAAACTTTCAAAAAAGCTAATTCACTTTTGAAACCCTTAAAACTACATAGCCCTCTAGTACACATAAAACTGCGGTGAACATGAATACATACCTCTTACACCCCGACAAAATAGGCCACCCCCATTCACAAGAAATCTCATTCATACAGACCGGAACTCCCAGAAGTCACACTTCCTTACAATATAAGTTTTCCATGTTCTCGTTTCAACAGGTTTTTAAGTTATGTACATACACTTATGTGCAGTCATTTGTTATACATGTATCTTGGTCAATGTCAGAACTAGTTTGTGGGGTATTCATGCATAGTATTTGAATGCACTTGAGTGTATGCATCTGCATACACTCAAGTGTGTGTGCATGCTATTATGGCGCTTGAATGACGTTTGAAGGCGTTGTCAGTAAACATTGTGAGGACATTGAATAAAATAAAAAAAATGAAAAAAATAAGACTTCCAAGACTTTTAAGGCGTAAAAATACACATTTTTTTACCATGAATCAATTTTACATAGTAGCTAGAAGATAAATTAGTAAGTAGAACTTAAGTGAAGACCATTAGGCATGTCAACATAACACCAAGCAACGGAAACGATTTTAATGAAATTTCTATGGGACCAATCGGTTTCACATAAAAGAGAATTTATCACATCGGTTCATATAATTATGACAGAGTTATGAGGTAACAAACATAAAGCAAACCTCCACCTTTTCTTGAAGTGGGTTAAAAGTTAGATAGTGGCCTTAATTCTGACCTCGGCCACGTCAAAAGAACTAAACGGCACTTAAGAATGAATTCGTAAGAAAAAAACACTCCGGTAAATAATGCATGATGCCAGTTTTTTGTATTGTACTCATATAATTACAGAACTTCTTCATAGTGCACCTCTTTCCCAACTATGTTGTGTAGGGGTCGGCTTCCAGTCTAACCGGACGCAGCTGAATACCAGTACCTATTTTGCATGGAGCGACAGCCAATCTGACCTCCAAAATCCAATTAGTATCGTCATACTGCTATCAATTGTATGTAAGAAACCAGTTTAAAATAGCCTTCTTGAAACTGGTACTACTTTTTTTTAGTTTACTTTACTTTGAAAAAGTTTCTTATTTAGACGCAAATGCACTTGTTGGAACTGTTCCAATTTATAAAAGAATCTAGATGACTAAGTGATAACTGTGACTTTGTCTAACCTTCTAGCTATAAATGATAGATGCTATAAATGATAGATTCTAAAATGTTAAGGGTTACACACGTGTTCGGATCCGGCGGCAAATTGTAAGGTATATTTTGTCGCCTTGCTGTATTGAATCAGTATCAACGTTCCATGATACACTTATAATTTGTGCAAGAAATAGGTAATAGTTACCAGTTTGGTTTGTTCTTCCAATATAATCGAGCTACGGGAAATAATTTACCTATCTGGTATATAGTGATTAGTCATAATTGCTTTAGCTCAATTATTATGGAGATTTCATAATCGTTGCACACATTTCAGGTTTATAATGTGAAAAGTCATGAAACAATTAGGTTAGTATACATTGATTTACCAGATTTAATAAAAATGTAGATAGGTAGCAGATGTGACATGCTTTATACAAACATTTTAAAAACCTCCGTAAAAAAGTAGCTTTGTAAACTAACATTTCCAAAAAGACGGTGGTGATTCGATGGTGCTCTGGACCAAGAAAATAGCTTATTATTTTAATTTCCAAAGTGTCCCTGCTGAAGCTGCAATCAGTTTCATAATATTAAGTTCATATACCTACTCTACGATGTATCATCGAATCGAAGAAGTAAAAAAGAAACATTTATCGGACAGAAAAAAAGCAATCTTATAACATCAAACTTTGGAAAACCCCACAAGTTATCTGGGGACAAACTCGCGAGCGAACCGCTTAACTTTTAACAAAGGAAACTCTGTCTAAGTCCGATCCGTATTTTTTCTACTTATTCGTACTTGACCGACCTTTTTCTTACATCTTAGACATAAATACTTTATGAGTTCTGAGACTTGTCCCACGGGCATTTTTGAACATTTTGTTACCTGCCTTTAGCTATTAAAGTTTCGGTATTTATGGATGAATAAATAACTAAGATATTTACGTATAGGTATTAAAAGTAAACCAATTTTCTTGCTTCGCTGGTTTTTTCTAGAAGTTCATTGGCATATTGAACAAAACATAATAAAGTTTAGCAATTTGAATAATTATAAATATTCACGCTTCCGAAAACCTTGGCTTTAATTTTGTTCTTTTATTTCTAAAAATTATAAAAAAAATGCAAGAATAAAACCCGCACGCTTCCTATCGTCATTTGTATGCAATGCCTTTTGGGGAAGCCCCATTATCTCACAAGGAGGAATCTGTAGAGTAGTGACTCTTTCGCTATTAATACTTAAAGAGTCAGTGACACACAGTAACAAAATAATCTTATTGGACTATAAGCATTAAGTACTCCAGGACATCCCCGCGAGCCAAGGCAACGATTTTCATGTTTTTTTTTTTTTTTTTTTTTTTTAATAATAATATTCCACAACTATCACACAACGCCATCTAGTCCCAAGCTAAGCAGAGCTTGTGTTATGGGTACTAGACAACTGATAAACATACTTATATATTTCTAAATACATACATATTATTATAGATAAATTACACCCAGACACAGAACAAATGATCGTGCTCATCACACAAACATTTGTCCTGGGTGGGAATCGAACCCACGACCTCCGGCATAGCAGTTAGGGTCACTAACCAGACCAACAGGCCAGACTGGCCTGTTGGTCTAGTGGTAAATAAAGTATCGTTATTGCATTTTGTGTACATTAACACGTTCAATGCGTAATCTATAAGTACTCATAAATAATGAAGGCTGAACAGTTTGTTTGTTTATTTGAACGCAAATCTTATCTCTGTAATGAGTAGTCAGATAATAGTACATTATGGTACAAGTGTGTAACGTTGGTGATTACCGCTGAGGCGCCATTGAGACCCGAGCCGTCAGGTGAGGGTCTTAAGAAAGCCGAGGACGGTAATCATCAATACACACGTGTATCATACGACGTTTTTCAACACACTTGTGAAGAAAATAATACTAAAAAGTCATCTTCAACAGTTAAAACGAGTACTGATTTTTTTTTCACAATAGCGGGAAAAATTAACCGGTTTTCCTACGCGCGCATCTACAGTTCGACCAACTTATCTGTGCATGCGGGAAAACACGAAACTAAAATAAATGTATTAAGTTTGATGTAGCGATGCATTTTTTCTTGACCAGTGGCGCCACCATGAAATTCACACTCGGCCATAGACTAAATGAATGAGCGCGATAGAGTTTTAGCCACGTATAAAATGAGGAAAAAGTTTTCTTTATTACAGAGAAAATAAAAGATATATTATTTGAGTGAAAGTTTCATTTAATAAAAACGTACAAGTTAAAATTATCTATTTAAATTCAAATTTGCATGAAATGAGCAAACACTGTACATTAATTTATTTTTACTGTTGAACACGATCTTTTTTTGTATCGAAACTTTTTTATGAACGTAGCAACTCGACCAATAAATTAAAAAGAAACCCTATAACTCACTAGTGAATAATAGCAATGAAAAAGTCACAGTTTGATTATAGGTGTCATTATGTGCCTATTGGGGTGAAATTATAGCCACTTTATGAGCAAGTGTGTTAAAAAAAGTCTTCTTGACCAAGGTTAGTCTACTCAACATCCCGCGACGACCCTTGAAAGCCTTGCAAAAAGAAAACAAAAGAAAGGCCGGTGAAAACCGCGGAACACAGAAAGTCTTTTTTTTTAAAACAAGATTCTCTACAATAACTTTGAGGAGGTGCTAAAATCTTTGACTTTATTTAACGCATCGGATATTTAAGTGAAAGGTCCAGTATTTCTCAAACATGTAACGCATATTTATTGTGTTTATTACGATGATTATCTACCAACAGCTGTATTCGAAAATAATTGGCAGACTGACCTTAAAGATCTTTAGTTTTAACCTCAGATTTACATAACAATGGATATTTTATTCTTAAATCCATTATGTTATGACCGTAACGTAATCTTGTATTTTGGTAATTTGCGTCATTATCCCTGCAAGGTAGACCTGTTCGTTATGTAATACATATAACTGCACGCAATGTTTACCAGACGGCCCGTTATGGACAATTTTATTATATTGAAATCCAACCAGTTTTGTAACCAACTCGGTAAGGGCAACGGTGAATCGTGAGCGAAAAGATTCGATTGTCAAGTTTTTTTTGTAGAAGATATTTTGGACGATTCGACTAAAGTGGAGTTGTACACGACATCTGGCTGAACGCTCAGATGGCTGATGGAGTAAAATTTTTGTAAAATGGTGGTGAAGGTTAAGCCTTAGAAACCAGGAGCCGTATTTTTGAATCAATAGAATTCCAAATCGTGTACGAAATCGCAGAATTCATCACGTCATTTCCGTCATTTCTACTGGTAGAATATCGGAAACGAGTGGGTCGGACCACTCGTTGCAAAATTCACGGGTATGAATATTCAAAAATAGCGATTTCGTACGGATTCGCATACGAATTCTGCGATTTCGTACACGATTTGGAATTCTATTGATTCAAAAATACGGCCCCAGGTCCTTCCAGAAGCGCGTTGGATTGACGATATCGGTAGGAGTGCAGGAAATGGATAGTCGATCCTGAATCTATAATTATGAGGGCAACGTTTAGGTTTAGGGCATGTTTTGTAAGTTTTATAATATTATTAACATTCGAATACTTTAGAAGACAGCTTGGCCAATTGATTGCATCATTAGCAGTTAAATCACTGATCTGAGTTGAATTGATTTTAAAGATTTCTTTTAGAAGTTAAGTTGTCATAACTTTTTAACTTTATTTTGACATAGGATAGGGTATTCACAAATACGAGTAATACGAACAGAATGACCACTTCCATCGATATGACAAATTTGGTACATTTACTTTAGTCCTATGTTTTTCTTCATGCAAGATCAGTTGGTTGAAACGTATAGGTGTCATTCAAAACGAAATTCAAAACTGTTATTTAGAATGGTATGTCCATTATTTTGTAAGATCTGATTGACATCTCAGGCTTGTCTCAAGTTCCCAAAATGCCAAACAAAACACAACCTTGTTTTTGGAAAAACTCTACCAAAATAAATATCATCATCATTTCAGCCAAAAGACGTCTACTGCTGGACATAGGCCTCCCCCAGGTGTCGCCACATTGACCGGTCCCGTACGTCTCTCATCCAGCGGGTTCCCGCAACCTTGACCAAGTCATCGGTCCACCTAGTGGGAGGCCTTCCAACGCAACGTCTTCCAGTTCGCGGTCGCCATTCCAGAACTTTTCGGCCCCATCGGCCATCCGTTCTGCGAGCAATGGAGATTGCCCATTGCCTCTTAAGTCTGGCGATTCTTCGGACTACGTCGGTAACCTTGGTTCTCATGCGGATGTCCTCATTTCTGATTCGATCACGCAAGGAAACTCCGAGCATAGCCCTCTCCATTGCCCTATGGGTGACTTTGAGCTTTCTGATAAGGCCCATTGTGAGCGACCACGTTTCGGTCCCTTAAGTAAATAAATATTCAACCATTTTTTATTCACAACAGTAACTACACTCCTTTGCAAAAAAAACGGGCACCTTAGGAAATTTACGTTCTAAGGTCGGTTTGAGTTAATTCAATGAAATTTAATTGTTTGACGTAGTCTGTATACTTATAATCGTGTAAATTAATACGCGTGAAGTGAACTGTGGCAATTTAAAAAAAAAATCTATGAATTCTTTAAAACCGATGTACACGGCCAAACAATAAGAAGTGGTCGGCAATAAAGACAAGAAGATTTTTTTACTTTGTTTAATTAAATAAAGTTACAAATTTTTTTTTTTTTTTTTTTCCCTTATCCTAGTGTCCATCAAAATGATGGACCCTAATCTTATTACAATCTAGCCTTGTATTATAGACTAATAAGTAATTTAATTCTAACTTAAACTGTTAAATTGTCTTTACGTACTAAGAATGTGTCCATTGGCACTTTTCTTATTGTCTCTATTAAGGCGAATACACTTTTTCTTGTGTTTATTTGGTAACACTTGTGCTATACATTACACTATTCACTAACACTAGCACTAAACACTAACTCGAACGGTTTCGTTCTTTTTAGTCTTCTCACTATGTCCGTGTGGTCAAGAAGCTGGATCGCCTCGACATTCACATGCTGGTGAAGTCTCTTGTCGTGAGCTTCTGCAGATTTTTGGATCACTTTATCGATGAACTCAACGTTTAGGTCCCGATGGAGGTCATCATTTCTTACGTACCAGGGTGCATTAACAATTTCCCGTAGTACTTTGTTCTGGAATCGTTGAATGATTAATGCATTTGTCTGTTTGGTGCAGCCCCACAGCTGAATACCATAAGTCCAAACTGGCATCAGGACTTGTCTGTACAATAACAGTTTGTTCGGCACGGACAGCTCGGAGTTTCTTCCAAGCAGCCAATACATTCTTTTGAACCGTAGGTCGAGTTCATCTTTTTTCTTCTTGACGTGAGCTTTCCATCGTAGCTTTGCATCAAGGGTCATACCTAGATACTTGGCTGTATTCTCATAAGGTATTTGGTTGTTATTAATATAGACTGGACAATACTGTTGCTTTTTGTTGGTAAAGTCTATATGTACGGATTTGGATTCATTTAATTTAATCCTCCATTTTTTGGTCCAGTCATAAACTTGATTAACAGCCATTTGAACCTTTTCTACTGCTTCTTCGTGGCTGTTTCCAACGGCCATTATGGCTGTATCATCAGCAAAGGTCCCAATGGTATTATTTTCAGGATCAGGAATATCGCAGGTGTATAGTAGGTACAGGACCGGACCTAACACACTTCCTTGCGGTACGCCAGCTTTTATCGGTTTAAGTTCTGAGTAAGTATCTTCTTGTCTTATTCTAAAGACTCTGTTTAAAATATAGGATTCCAATATGTCTGCAAACGGTTTCGGTACCAAGCTCTTCAGCTTATGAATAAGGCCTTCGTGCCAAACTTTATCAAAAGCTTGGGCTACGTCTAGAAAAACCGTAGAACAGACTTTCTTGTTTTCTAACGCGTTTTCTATTACGTTTGTAATTCTGTGCACTTGGTCGATCGTCGAGTGTTTTTCTCGAAAACCAAACTGGTGCTCAGGTATAATGTTCCTGTTTTCGATGATTGGTTTAAGACGTTTGAGTAGCAGCTTTTCAAACAGCTTTGACATTATTGGTAGCAGGGAAATGGGTCTGTATGATGTTGTTTCGTGAGCCGGTTTCCCAGGCTTTGCTATCATTATTACTTCAGCAACTTTCCATAAGTCTGGTACATATTTAAGCCGCAGTGCAGCATTGATAAGGGTTGTTAACTTAACCAGACCCTTTCTTGGTAGGTTATGAAGGATTTCCCCTGTTATTAGATCGTAACCTGGTGATTTCCTTGGGTTTATTTTCTGCTTTATTTCTCGTGCAACTTCTCTCGGTGTTACTAGTTTTATGGCATCTACATGATCCGGCATCACTATATTAACCAGAGTGTGGTCTTCCATGGTTTCCCCCTCGTTTGGTTGAAAGATGTTTTCTAGGTAGTCTGCAAACCTCACAGCTTTTTGCTCATTAGTACGTGCCCAATGCCCGTTTTCACACTTGATGGGAGGGATTTGGGCTATCGGCCTCTTTAGATTCTTAGTAGCCTTCCAAAGGGAGTAGTTTGTCCTTTGGTCGTTACTTAATTTCTGAAGGTAGGTTTTGGTTGAGTCGTTTTTGTATTCCTGGATTAATCTTCGTACTTTTTTTGTAAGTTGGTTTAGCTTTTGTTTGTCATCAGGACACCTAGTTTGATGCCACATTTTTCTCTGCCTTCTTTTTTCCATGATGAGCTGCTTGATTCTGAGAGGGTAAGTGTTTCCCTTCGTTCTCTTATTAAATTCAGGTGTATTTTCCCACGCTGCTTGTTGGATGTGCATAATAAACTTTTCAACTTCGAAGTTTAAATGTTCAGGGGTTTTTAATGGGACTTTAAGGTCTATTTGATCATTCAATCTGTCTTTAAAGCTCTCCCAATCCGTAAATTTATTTACTAGACTAGGACTGTTTTCTTTATATAAATGACTCTCGCTAATTTCTAAATAAATTGCTGAGTGATCCGAGTTTAAGTCATAGCTTTGCTCCGTTTTGATATAACTAGTTGATAGATCCCTGGTTATGAAAAAATCGATTAGATCTGGAATTTTATTTGGATCTGTTGGCCAATAAGTGGGCTTACCAGTAGATATAACGTCACATTTTAGCTCTTTTATAGCACTCAGTAGTTCTTTGCCTTTAGTAGTAGTAAGTCGGGAACCCCAATACGTATTTTTAGCATTGAAGTCACCTCCTAAGATAAATCTGTTACCAAGGCGGGCTAGGAAACATATATAGTGATCTTTTCTTATCATGTATCGTGGTGGACAGTAGATGGCACATACTGTTAAGGGGTATTTTTTTGTTTGAAGACAAATTGCCACGGCCTGGATATCTTTCTCTTCGTATTTAAACACTTCGTAGTGTCGCAGATTATCCTTAACAATAACGGCACTTCCGCCACTTGCAGTATTGTCTGGGTGTAATGCATGGTATACTTTGTAACCTTTGAATTTAATATGACATTGCTTTGTGAAGTGTGTTTCTGATACAAGGCAAACATCTATTTTTTCAATTTCTAATACAACTTGCAACTCATTCTGATGTTTTTGTAACCCATTTGAGTTCCATGTCATAAGTTTAAGTGTATTATCCATTTCTTGTTTTAGAAGTAGCAGTTATGTTGCCATTTTCGATTTGTTTTAATCTCTCGTCGAATGATGACATTAACTTTAAGATTTCATCCAACTTTTTGTTGCTGTTCATATCAGCCAAGGGCGCTTTCACTATGCCTCGTGTAGCTACTTGAGCGTATGAAATGTTTTTGCTGGTTGCTTGCACCATGCTTTGGATTGGTTTGGTCTTGCCATGGTCTTCACCTCTTCCTGCAGGTGCGCTTTGTTGAGCAGTCACATTACTTCCTTTCGACTTTTTCGATCTTAGTTGCTGGATTTCTTTGGCTACAATACATCCCCTGTAGTTAGCCGGATGTGGGGCTCCGCAGTGGACGCATTTTGGCTTCTCTTCTTTTGATTTTTTACAATCCTTGGTGAGATGTTTACCTGTGCATTTTACGCACCTTGGTTCTTTGGAGCAGTACTTTTGCGTATGACCGTATGCCTGGCACCTTTTGCATTGAGGTACCAGTTTTGTGGATTTTAAGGGTTGGATCTCCACATTACATCCCAAAATATGTTTGATATTCAATATTTTGTTCGTTTCCTCATCATTTGAGAATGTCAGCATAAACATATTGAGTGGTTCTTTAGTTTTCCAACTCAATTTGTTGACTGCTTCTAAAATCTTAAAGCCTTTACTGCGCAAGTCTTCGACTACTCTTTCTGGGATACATGTGAAATGCAATTTTTTTGCCATAACTCTTATTGGCCTTTCTTGCTTGTTTTCATAAGAGTGCCAAAGACAATTGTTGTCTGAAAGGGCTTTTGAAATTGCTCGATATGATTCTTCGTTTTTGGCATTTACTTTTACGGTATCGCCATTCATCATTTTGATGCTGAACGCGTCAGCTGATTGACTCTCACATAGAAAGTCAAAGAATTGTTGGTAATTCTGTATACCATCTACAACCATTGGTGGTGGCAGAGGAGTTTTGTTGACTTTTTCAATACTTCTATTCACGTCTCTTCCGTGTTCATTTTGAGTGGGTTGGGCAGGTGAGGTATTCAATTTTCTTTTCTTCCTGCTCTTTTGCCGTATCCACCCTGTTTCTCGTGCGAGTTCTTCTTCGTCCGTTGCATATTCAACAGGCGATGATGAGGTCTCGGTGGCGGTTGTTGCTGGTTTGGCTGCGTTTTCTGCTTGAAGTTTTAGCTGTTGCTGGAGGTTTTCTATTTGACTTTTTAAGTCATTTAGGTTTTTTTGGAGCTTTAAACGCTCATTCTTTTCTTCACAATAGTACTTATACAGAAGATGTTCCGTCTCTGTTTTTAGGTCGACTGTATCCTTTTTCGATTCCATTGTTAGTTTTTATTAAGCCAGTATTAACTTGGCCTTAATAATAATATTTGCCGCCAGCCGTCAGCATTACGCAATAACTAGGTCATTACGATGCAGCCGACTGGACGGCGTTGTTTTGATTCGTAAGCACTTTACACTGTGGTACGCGCGCGATCGCATGCAACACAACTGCTCTCAGCGAAAATCGAACGCGAATGATGAAAGTTACAAATGTAATACCTAACCTAATAACGAGTGTGACCTCCTCTTGTCAAAATCACAGCTTAAATCCTTCTGGGCATGCTTTCCACGATGTTTTTAATGACGTTTTGAGGAATACGTTCCCACTCTTCTGCAATGACTCTTTTTAGCTCCCTGATGTTTTGTGGAGCATGTTGCACTGATCTTACCCGTCTCTTTAGAACATCCCAGACATGCTCAATTGGATTGAGGTCAGGACTTCGAGCTGGCCAATCTAAACGACGGATCCCAACTTCTTGCATGTACGCTTCCACGTCGCCAGAACGGTGCGGGCGAGCATTGTCGTCCATAAAAATGGAATCTTCCCCAAGTGCAGTCAATGCGGGTTGTGCATATGGAATTAGGACTTCCATTATGTACCGGTGTGCATTTAATGTTCCATTTTCTATGAGAACTAACTCCGTACGCCCCGTCGAATTAATTGCTGCCCAAAACATAACGGAGCCTCCGCCATAGCCTTTTTTTTTTTGTCAACTTCAACATTTTTTGTGTGCATTTTCATTAAGAGTCGGTATATAGTATATTATACATATAGATTCCTTACATTTCTCGCTATTTAAAGGTATTTTTTGATTTTTTATACTAAATCTAATTTTTTTGTAAGAAATCAAGCCAAACGTTCGGGCGACTAGCGCAGCCCGTTAGCGGGGCCGCTATAATTGCCCCGGACGTTAGAATTATGTATTACGACGTCTGTTCTTTTGTTTGATTTACGTGTACTAATGTGTATTCGTGGAAATAAAACAATAACTTATTGAACTTAATGGTTTATTTTTTAATTACTTATAATTACTTTTACACAAGAAACTGGCAAACATTCTCTCACACTGAACATAAATTATAATTACTAATACATTACAAGGCAAAACTATACTAAACTATACATATTAGGTTAGCTAATTTAATAACAATTCCAATGATAGAACTGAAAGCGAGGTAACTACTGTAGTTTTGGAGATATCGTCGTTTCTATCAGAGGCGTAAAAAACCGCGCGTGGCACGCCTACGCCTGCCACGCCCAAGCGTATTGCGCGGCTGACAGCTGTCACAGTTAAGAGGATAAGGAGTGGTTTCTTCGAAACACACTTCCGCATAGCGTTCCCGTGGTCTTCGTAGCACTCGCCGGCGTCGGTCCTCTCCACACAAAGAGATTCTAGCTTCATCAGAAAACAATACTTTATTCCAGTCCTCCAGAGTCCATGAAGCACAGTTTCGAGCAAACTGAAGTCGAGCAACACGGTGCTCACGGAGTAATTTAGGTCCCCGAGCCGGGCGGTAACTCCTGATATTGGCAGCCAAAAGCCTCCTCCTGACGGTCCACAAGCTAACTTCTACTCCTCTTACTTCTTCAAGGCTCTTCTTCAGGTCCACACTTGACGCCTTACGATTCCGCAAGGCCTGACTCACCAAAAAGCGGTCATCTCTTGGTTCTGTGCGTCGTTTTCTTCCCGAACCGGGTCTTCTATTGACCGAACCGGTCTCTTGATACCGTTGCCAAGTCCTCTGGACAGTTGAACGACTCACATTTAGCCGCTGAGACACGTAAGTTTGCGAACAACCTTCTTCAAGTAGGGCTATAATTTTACCGGCCCTTATCGCTTTATCACTCATGTCAAAAAGTGGTATTTAATGTAAAAAGAAAGATAAAATTGTTTAATTTGCAGAAAATATCCAAAAAGTTTTAAAATTTTAGTAATCAGTAATAAAATCGTTTCAGCAATTCGCGCCATTAGTAAAGCAATTTTACAATAATCTACAATAATAATTATTTTCCTTTTGTTAATTTCAAAATTTAAATTTGGAACGTACAGAATCATGCCAGGATTCTTCAAATAACATGCCAATACATTGTCAAATTAATAAAACCTCTTACTTGTCCTTCTTCATTGAAGTATAGAGAAAAAAATATGAAGTGCCCGTTTTTTTTGCAAAAGAGTTTAAATCATGCACGAGTAGACTCAACAATATGCCAATAATATGTATTTATTTATTTATAACCAACATAAACTAACAGTAACACCACACATATAATATATCTTAGGACATTGCCCCGGAGCACCATTAAGATCTATTCTCCTCTGTTGAAGATAATTTTCCGAAGTCTTAAGGAAAATTTTATTATCTTAGGTACCTACCTGCAAAAATGCATGGACAGTTCTGAACTCTATTCACAAGTATTAAAGACTAAAAGTATCCACGCAATTTTGCAGGTGACTGTACCTATATGAGACAATGTTTTGGAATGAACGTAATTTACGCTTTAACCTTATTTTTTTTCGCAAATTTTAATGTCCTTTATCGCATGTAGATATATTTCGACTAAACAGTATCCCTCCCCTAAAGAGGAGGCCTGAGTGAGTCCCTGCACTGGGAACATTATTAAGGCTGATGATGATGATGATGAAATATTTTGTTAGAAAATTATAATATAGTTTTAATTAACTGTTTTTTTTTCGCGGAATATATACTAAATATTTCGCATAACATATATTTCATAGAATTCCGCAAAGTAAAACCTGATTCTATAACTTAGATATTTTTAGTACATCATTAGATTATGTTTTTATAAACCACAGATTCCATAGCCTTAAAACGGATGTGCGCGACATGATTTCGACTTAATTTTCCTTGTTTTTGTTTCTGGCTTACAATTATTTTTTTAAACCATTTACCTGTCTTATTCAATTCCAAGTGACGTCTATTGTACAGTAGACATACTCGTATTTGAATAAAATGCAAACTAATCGACTATTGGAATCTAACTTGCCTAACACATAACATTATAATCATCTCGCCAGTACCTAATCCCCGAAAGGTTAGGCAGAGCTGTCACATATAGTAAACCCACATTTCGCCAGTTATGTTTAAGACCGTAAGGGTGAGGCCAAATGAGCGTAATTTTGTGAGTCGTGAGTCGCAGAATTTCGGTCGCTTTCATAGAAAAAGTCATACGCGACCTAAAACAAATGAGTTTGCACTATACCAGAACGGGGTAAAATTTCTGATAGAAAATTCCAATAAAACTTTGCCTGACCTGGGACTTCATTTATTTATTTTTTATTTTTATGTGCTGCTGCGCTTGCGACCACTCGCCAACGAGGCAGTCATAAAAACCTACATCAATAAAAAGGACCACCATAAACAAATGAAAGTTTCAATAAACATACCTGAAGCCCACGTGGCATTGAAAGAAGCCGGTGAATATAATCCATCGATGATCTCCTCCAGTTCCAACGGAGCTGGACCGGGATCAGTTACTGGTGGTGGAAGAGTCGTCGGATCAGGGGTCGGAGTCGTGGTAGGAATAACCGGTTCTATCGGCACAACCGGAGTCGTGGGTCTCTCAGTCCCTTCGATAGGCTGGGCGTCCCCATTGTCACCGCCTGATAGGACGACGATGAGTGTGACCACCACACCAAGTACTGCCAACATGGCGACTGTTCCGATGACGTATTTTAGTGTCTTCTTGCGTTTTGTTGCGACCAGCACCTGGAAATTTTATGTTGAGTTATTATTTAGGTATTACTAGCCCGCGTGAAAATGACGATTTTCCATGGTACACTTTCATCCCCTATTCAACTTCCTTAAGGGTTGAATTTCGAAAAACTTTCCTTATTCCTTGTCTATATTATAAATGAAACGTTTGTGCAAAATTTCAGCTTTCTAGGTACAAGGGTTTGGCCTGGGCATTGATGAGTCAGTCAGTCAGATCTTCTCTTTTTTTAAATAGATTGTTATTGGGGAGAAAGAGGCCCAGCAGTTGGAAATTTGACAGGTCTAAACTAGGGTAGCTAGAAGTACGACTAAAAGGAATGGCAATAGTTATTTTACCATCTCCAGCTGCAGTTTCGTCCACTCTCAACAAAGATATTCTATTAAATGTTGATTGTTTAGCGAACTGTCAGTCAATGAATTTATGAATAACTAGCTGTGCCCGCGACTTCGTTCGCGTGGTTGTCGAAAACTAAAATGCGTCGCTTTGATAAAGTAGGTACATTAAATCTTTGCCCTGCATAACTTACAGACGCTGTAGAAAATAAGAAGAGGGTAATGCAAAGCACAGACTACGTCAGAACGGCCGAACGGATCTTGATGAAATTTGAAACAGAGTAGAAGACTGACACTCCCTTCCGCTCTGCCCAAAGCGGAGGGGTTCTACTGACTAAAAACCATCCATGTTCCTTCTTAGCCCTTGTGCCGAGGGCGCGGAATCTCTTTCGAACAACCCGTAGCCCCAACGGGACCCTCAGCCCCGACGGGACCCGCAGCTCTGGCGGGTAGTTTAGGTAGCCTTTTTTTTTGGTCGGTGGAAAATCATCAAATAACCCCCCCCCCTCTCTTGGGCAGAGCGGGAAGGGAGTGTCAGACATCTACTGATTAAATACCAACCAAACCAACCCATGTTCCTTCTTCGCCCTTGTGCCGAGGCTGAGTTATAACAGCTTCCTAGTACCTACTAAGAGTCCCTGAGCAATAGTGCGGACATGGTGCAGACGGACGGACAGACAGACAGGCAGGCGACCATGGCGAAACTATAAGGGTTCCTTGTTGACTGCGGAACCCAATTATAAACTGTTCAATTGATCAATGTTTAGTTGATGACTATAACAGAATATTATATCAAATGAACAACGCCATCTATCGAAGACGAAGATAAACTGCTAAAATTAAATGCATGGAAAGCGATCAATCACACTATAGGGCTTAGGCTGTGTAGACTTTGAAAGCAGTGCCATTTAGACTGCTTTCCTACAGAGTACCTTAAGATATCATAACTTTTTTAAAGTTATCTTTTGAAGGCATTTATTAATAAGTACCATATTCGTTTAATAGATGTCGCTGCATGTCTCATTCATGATCATAATGATAAAGTTCTTCTTGAAAACTATAAATTCAAATATCTTTTGATAGAGACCACCGATTACTATGAAACAAAGACTAAGTAATACCCCAAGTTACGCACTATATGTATGTATAATAGTTACCTACATCAGTTTCGTAAATTTTACGTGATGCTTAGTCATCGAAACAGACAAACAGACAAAAATTCCAAAAATGCTGGAAATGAGTTCTGTTGGTTATACTTTAACACCCAGACAATTCCTTTTTTAAATATTTTAAATGTACAAAAATATTTTTTCTACAGATTTATTATATGTATATAATATTATATGTATATAATGTATATAATAATATAGACTAGCTGTTACCAGCAGCTTCACCCGCTACAACTCGAAAATTATCCCACGGGAAGATAAAATCGGGATAAAAACTATTCTATGTGTTAATCCAGGTTGTAAACTATCTGAGTGTGTATACATTTTTATCAAAATCCGTTCAGTAGTTTTTGCGTGAAAGAGTAACAAACATAAGTTTGTGTGTGATTGCACACACAAACTTTCGCCTTTATAATATTAGTATGATGAATAGTTTTGTAAATCACCTCCGCATGAAAACAGTTACAAACAATACCTCATATGTTCAATACACCAGTAATAACATCATTACATAGTCAAATAATGTTTGATATTATTATTAAAATAATCAATTTTTTGCAGTTAAACTACTAATGAAATCGGAGCAACACAGTTCGTAAAATTGGCTTCAAAGTCAAAAGAGTTTTTCAAGCTGCGGATATCATAATAATATTATTATAATAAGAAGCTCAAGAAACATACATAATAATTAATAATTTATTATCGATTTGAAGGTAAGCAAGCTTCACATAAAGACGCATTAATGCTCCAGGATCTTGTAAAAATTAACATTTATGATCAATTGTAAAGACAGCCAGACCATTAAACTTGACAAAGAAGATTTGAGACAAGTAGGTATAAGTTCTTTAAGTTATATTGTTTACAGTAATTACTTTTAAAAAAAACAGACTTTTTGGTCGTACATTCAAATGATAAATGTCCTGTTTACAGAATTGATTAATATGTTTAATAAATTACCATTGGAACAGATCTAAATGATACAATGCAATGTATCATAGCAAAAATATGTATTGCTACTTATTTACCATTATTTAAAAACAACAAATCTATTCTGATATTTTAAAGCTGAAGAGTTTGTTTGGTTGAACGCGCTAATCTCAGGAATTACTGGTGGGAATTGAATAATTATTTTTGTGTTAGATAGTCCATTTATTGAGGAAGGCTTTATGCTATTTAACAACGTGCAATTAATTATAACACGCAGACGAAGTCGCGGGCAAAAGCTAGAAGACTTATAAAATATGTACTTACACGGGTCAATAGACAATTACAGGGAGTAAAGAAATTCAACCGCATCGCTTTTTACGTTTAACAGATTGAGTGAATAATAAGTTATAGAGAATACAGTTATTAATTATAAAATAATAAGTCCTCATATTATTATTGTAACTAAATGCGTCGAGATTCATATTTTTCGATGGGGTTTTCCTTAAAAATGTGGTCACGGGTAAAGCCCCCGTCGTCGGTATGTTATCTTTTGGTAACATTTTTTTACGTCAAATATAACTTTATTGTTTTAATTTACGTATGTATGAAGATATTTTTAGTAAACAAGAATGCCAAAAAGAACCTACTTAGTACATTAATAAAAATATTATTGTAAAAGTACACAAATATTCTTAAAAAAAAAATCAAAATACACATACATAACTTTTGAACAAGGAACACTGCACTGCAATCCAAAAATAACTGTAATAAACTACACTTCAGGACACTTTTAAAAACCCATACTTTTTTTTTAAATTTTGACGAAACAATATTGCAATTTAATTAATGATTCACAAATGACCGGCCATTCCGCTCACTGAACAAAAGTGGAATGGACTCGACACGAATGTGGACCTTGATTAGGTTTTTTACATGTAAGTTACTCTACCGGGGGTTATCGAAGGTTATCTGCTGTTCGTTCAATATTTAGCATCAATTACGAATAGGTTACGCCTCATTGTGGTGGATAAATGGTGTGATTAATTCATTTTATAGGTAAACTAAATTGATAGTTCCACAGTAAAAGTAACACGTGCAACGTCAACGTCAAAAACTATGCGATTAGCGATTTCTTTGGTTTTATGAAATCGTACATCTTTGTCTATTTCTATTCTTTTCTATTTTATTTATTGGTCTATATTCTAACCGTCTTTGTTCTTTAAGAGGTGTCAGCCTTCTTACGGTTAAAACTCGCGCATATTACCCATTAATTTAATTTTTTTTTTGTAGCCGCAACAAAAATACACATTCAGTAAAAATTTCAACTGTCGGTAGACAGTTGAAATTTTTTTACGGATCAGGATATCCAGCCTGCTGACAGACAGACGGACGGATACCGGAGGCTAGGGTCCCGTTGGTTACCCTTTGACTACGAAACCCTACAAAATCCTAAAAAAAACTTCCTCTCTCCTAACTCACTTATTTTGCTGTGCCCGACAGGGTCCATGTGATCTAATTTTAAGTTTTACCACCTAAGTAGAATGCAATAAAGTATTGAGTAATGAAATAACATGGGTAAGTAAATACATGAGGAGGCTTGAGTCCCTGCAGTGGGTTATATTAAATATTTACCTACATATTATTATTTCCAAATATTTTAAACTTATTTTTGGAATTTATAACTTTGTTTTACCAAGTCCGCTTTTATTGTAGGTACTGTTATCCAAATCAAATCTAGTTTTCTGTATGTTTTTTTTTCTAATTTAATATCCAGTTGTTTATGATTATGATACACGTCTGGCTAGGTTTAACGGATCTTCCACAAACGTTATTTTATCGTCTTCATAATTACCAGTAAATGTGAATTAATACTTTCTAGATGTCCAAGATTTATGATTGTCTGTTGATGTACAGTCACCAAAAGAGATAATTATCCTGGACCCTAACTTCAAATAACTTTTAAAAGTGTGCTTTGAAGCTTTGCTTTTTGGTGAAGCGATGCGGGTAAAAATGCGAGGATTATATGCGAGTTATAGTATGAGCGGGAGAAAATATGGTGCGCCGTAAAAACAATCCAACCAGACGAGAGCTAAAGAAAAGCAGTTCACTCACCTGGCGATGGCACCACGAGGACTTGAGGATTTCTTCGTGGAAGCTTGACTTTAGGCAGCGTGCACAATGCTTGGTAGCCAGCGTCCGGTTTTGCGAGTGGTAGAAATGGATGCGAAGGGTTGCTAGCAAGCAAGCGAGGGTGGTTTTGCAGTTTTAATAACGCGTGAGAACGAAAAATATGGCGGGCGGCGCGGTGGCGCGGACGCAGCGACGACAGCGTCTTGTCGCAGCGGCAGTGTACGGAAGAATGCCACGTTCGTTCGCGGGTTAGGTTCACTCGCGAACGGAGGGAGTGAATGCATTCCCAGCCCTCGCTGATTGAATGAATTAAAGGCGCAACCATCCTCCCCCCTTTGGAAATCCTTAGGATTTTCGAAACAAACGGAAAGGATAAGGAGAGGATCTTAGATTAAAGCGGAGCGAGGTCAAATGGATTGACTTAAAGTTTAAGTTTTAAAAGGTGAAAGGGTGTGGATTAAATTACAGATTTACTAAATTACATACTTAAGATTAACGAATTATAACTGTGCTAATTGGTAAATTAAGTTTAAATTATTGCGAAGGAAGGGGGCACAACTTAACGACGGGGCGTTTGAAAATCCCTGCTGTAGTGCGTACTAACGCGACTCGCACGATTCCATCTTTACCCGGATATACTTGTTCAATAATTCCGGTAGGCCAGCGAAGCGGCGGTGAATCATCCTGGTGGATGAGAACAAGTAAACCCGGCTGAATAGGTACATCAGGAGTATTCCATTTTTGCCTCAGTTGAAGTGTATGCAAATAATCTACATGCCATTTTTTCCAATAGCTTTGGACTAAACTGTCTAACAGTTTTTTCCTGTTATGAAGGCTTACAGATGCGTCAACCTCATAGGCAGGCAACGACTGCAAAGGGGTTGTGTTTAGAAAATGCGCAGGAGTAATAATTGTATGCGGCTGGTCCGACAGCGCACACAATGGGCGAGAGTTTAAGACACTCTCAATTTGAGTTAATACTGTCAACAATTCCTCATAGCACAGTAATTGTTGCCCAATGCAACGATATAGATGAGTTTTTATGCATTTTATGTTGCTTTCCCAAATGCCTCCCCAGTGGGGTGCACGAGCAGGGATATTACGCCATGTTATTTTACGATTATTCAATTCAGTTTGAAATGCGGTAGACGTATCTTTAGAAGAAAGGAAAGTATATAACTCGTCCAATTGACGCTTTGCACCAATGAAATTGGTTCCGTTATCGGAATAGAGAACTGATACTGGCCCTCGCCTAGACAAGAAACGCTTGAAAGCGTCAAGAAACGTTTCCGAACTCAAGTCTGAGGCAATTTCAATGTGTATGGCTTTAGTAGTCAAACACACGAAGAGACAAATATATGCCTTTTGGCTTTTAACGCCCCTCCTTCGCGTCATAGTAATGTTTATAGGCCCAGCGTAATCAACGCCAGTGTGAGTAAAGGCCTTAGCTTCTTGCACCCGCGAAGGGGGTAAACTTGACATCATGGGTGTAGGATGAGAGGGCGCAACCTTAAAACAGAAGTTACATTGGCGTATGCGTTGTCGAATAATATTCCGAGCGGATATGATCCAATATCGCTGCCTTAATAAAGACATAAGAAGATGTGAACCGGTATGACAATTGGATCGATGGCAATCATCTATTAGTAGATCGACTAAGTGATGTCGACGAGGAAGCAACAATGGATGCCGACTTTCATAAGGTATATGTGCGTTTATTAGTCGACCACCTACGCGGAGCAATCCGTTGTCATCAACAAACAGATCGAGCTTTCTTAAAGAAGGAGAAGGTAATCTACCCTTTTTAATATTTTTTATTTCATCAGCAAAATGTTTGCTTTGCAATTCGCGAAGAATCACGAGTTCAGCGGTTTCAAGGTCAGAGACTTGAATTACCGGAGCGAGAGGTAACTTACGCAGAAAGCGCAAGATATATACCAGAATGCGTAATAATTTTTTCCAAGACGAGACTCTGAGAGCTAGCTCCAGAAGTATCGAGGAATCCAAATCAGGAATGACTGTTAGAATAACAGAGCTCTTTGCTTCAGGTATAGAACCTTCAACAGAAGACGGTTTGAATGGTACAATTGGCCATTCAGCGGTTGGATGGCAAGCCCAAGGTGGACCATACCACCAAAGCGGATGATTAATGAGTTGCGAGGGTAATAAACCTCTTGATAAACAATCACTGGGATTTTCTATCCCATTGATGTGAAAAAAGCGGTCAGGAGATAGATTTTCCTGTATCTCAGTCACACGGTTGGCCACAAATACTTGCCACCGGTGTGGAGATGAATGAATCCATGACAGAGCGATCGTAGAATCACTGAAAGCGAAAATATCCTTTATAGGATAGCGATTATCAAAAACCGTATGTACTTGTTTGACAAGTTTAGCCAGAAGTAGCGAGGCACACAATTCAAGCCTTGCCAGTGAAACAGTCTTTAGAGGAGCCACCTTAGACTTAGCGCATACTAAATGAATGGATATATTACCGTTAGGGTTCGTTACGTGCAGGTATAAGACGCAGCCGTAAGCCTTCATACTAGCGTCTCCAAAGCCAAGCAAATTTATAACACAGCCGGCCGCGACACCTAAGTGGCGAGGTATTTGTAAGTTAACTAATAACGGTAATTCTGATTTGAGTTTAACGAAACATTTAGTAATGAGTTCCGGGGGCTCTTCATCCCACCCCACCTTAGAAAGCCAAAGATCTTGTATAAGAAGTTTTGCGTAGAGAATGACAGGTGCGACGAACCCGAGCACGTCAAATAGGCGAGCAATAGTTGACAATATAGCACGTTTGGTGTTACACGTAGTCGCGGCGGCGGTAGTGAACGAGAACACATCAGAAGTAGGTATCCATTTTAAACCTAGAACCTTCAGTGTGTCATCATCATCTGTGAACTCGATCACAGCACGATACGACTCCGGCAAGTGAGCGAGAAGTTCCGATGAGTTGCTCGCCCATTTGACGAGATCAAATCCACCGAACTTGAATAAAGCGAGCAGCTCGTCAGCTAAACGAGTACCATCTTCGGCAGAATGTACAGAAGTTGTTAGATCATCCATGTACAGTTCTCTCATGGCAACATCTGCCGCGAGAGGAAAGCGTTCGCGATAATCCTCCGCCAATTGACGGACGGTACGCATTGCCAAAAATGGACTCGAGCGGAGGCCGAAAGCCACAGAATTAAATTGGAAAATACGAATACTCTCGGTATCATTAAAGCGATATAATATTTTTTGATATTTACGATCTTTATCTGACAATGAAATTCTAAGATACATTTGACGTATATCAGCTGTAATTGCTACCTTAAAATATCTAAAGTTTAGCAAAAGCGAAAATAAGTCTGCCTGCAAATTAGGCCCTGTATGCAACAAGTCGTTGAGCGACTTGCCGCTATCAGTTTTAGCGCTTGCATCTAAAACAATGCGGGTTTTTGTTGTCGACTTCTCAGGCCTTACAACTGCGTGGTGCGGGATGAAGTAGCCTTCATTTATAGCGGACAAAGAATGAGGTATTTCCGACAGATAACCCTTATCTATATAATCATTTATTACGTCGTTATAAGCTTGACGTAAAGCGGGAAGCGAATGAAACTTTCGCTCTAGCGCGGACAATCTACGCTGAGCGTGAATGAAGGAGTTACCTAAAGACTTAGGTTCACCTTTAAAAGGTAACGACACAATATATCGCCCACATGAATGTCGCGAAACGGTCGATTTATAAAAATCTTCACATTCTTGATATTCCGGACCCTTTTTGTTAACAGTAGGTACTTCCTCGATTTCCCAGAATTTTAAAATTAAATTATTTAAATTATCTACTAACGGGCCGAAGGACCAGGCTACACTGTCATGGTTGACAGAAGGTACCTCACCCATGACAATATAGCCAAGCGTGGTTTCTAAAGCATGAGGTATGAAGCGAGCGGTGATCGCAGAATCAGCTGATTGAGAGGTAGATGCTGGTATAACCTTTTTCCCTAGCAAAACAAACGCGAACATTTGCGTACCAAGAATAGCGTCTATATTCCCAGGTACGTCCCAACATTCATCTGCGAGCGGTAAACCTATGAAATGATCCATCACGGACCTTTGTACCGCGCGAACAGGCAACGGATCAGCTATGTGATCAATCACTAACATGGTTAATTCGTATTGAGCGTCACTTACGCGCGACTGTATTGTAAGAGACACGTAACCCTTAATGGGAGTGGAAATCGTACCTACTGATTTTAAAGACGAGTTAACAAGCGGTTGAATATTTAGTTTTAATTTTCTACAACATGCGAGAGTGATAAGGTTGTTTTGTGAACCACTATCCACTAAACATCTTATAACAAAGCGTTTTCCATTTATCGGAACATAAACTTGTGCCGTTGGTAAAACAACTGACGTTTTCAACTGGTCACAAGATAAATCTATACTATTATTACGCGACGTCAACGCGATCGAATTCTTAGAATTAGTACATTCATTCAACCCGACACACGAAGATGTCACGACCGGCGACGCGCGAGCGACATGGCTGCTATGCATACACACCGACTGAGGGCTGCTGTCCAGTGCGCGAGCGCCCGGCAATGGCGACGGTTCCAATACACTAGGTTGCGATTGTTGCGAGCTTGTCTCGCGATTATTAAAATGCAACAATGAATGATGCTTTTTGTTACAGTGTTTACAAGTATTTGTAGAACCACAATTAAGGGTGGAATGTTTACTACTAAAACAATTGATGCACATTTTATTCTCTTTTATGAACTTAAAGCGATCTTTTACATCTAATTTTTTGAATTCTGAACACTCGTATAAATGAGTATGTTGAGATTTTTTACAAAACTTACAAGTGGGTACATTATTATTAACTTCATTTTCTGTTACTGCAAAACTATGCGAAGTTTTCGTTGCAGAAGAACGCGACCTATTTTGTAAGTTAGTCCCCTGATTATTTTGCGGTGACGTGGTTTGACGAACAGCTGTTGTTCGTTCAAGAACCTTTATGTGATGCCGTACGAAAGTAACTAAATCATCACTTGTGGGTATATCTTTCTCGCGGGCGGATAACTCGAAACTTTGTAATACTTGAGAATCTAACTTTTTTAAAACGAGATGAGTAAACAAGAAATCGGATAAATCGCCAATGTCTAACAGTCTTAACGCGGACCAAGATGAGTGAACTCTTTCAATAAAATCATTTAATTGACCGGGTGAACCCGAGGTAGGTTTTATGTCAAGTATATTATTTAAGTACATAGACCCAAGTAACCTCTTGTCCTGGTATTTTGTCACTAAAGAATTCCATATCGTAAGATAGTTAGACGCATTGGGAATTATTCCCGCGAATATATTTTTTGCGCTGCCATTTAATTTACCTACCAAATACTGTACACGCTGATCATCAGTTAGTTTTTTATTATCATGAACGTTAGTTTTGAAGCATTGGTAAAACAGTGGCCAACTTTCCGGTTGACCAGAGAAACTTAATAACTCCAATGGCGGTAAGCGGCAAACGTAAGATTCCACAGCGGGAATATCTACATTAGCGCGGGTAGACTCTAATATGGTATTACGTTTATATTGGATTTCTGTAAATAATGTTTCGAACGAGCTCCAATTACTAAAACTTATTTTATAATCAGGGTCTATCTCTAATAATAATGTATTATGTTGATCACAAAGATCGTTAAAATTATTATATAACTTTTCGATATTCGAAGAAGCGGCTAGAAATTCTTGTTTACTTCTAGTATCAATATTTGAAGGAATTATTTTCTTTGCAATCTTGAATAAGCTATTTATTTTCTCGAAAATAGTTTCTTTTTTTGCAACGATCATTTTCAACTTTGCTTCCGACGCCATTTTGTTGCGTCACCCAAGCTCCCGTTGTTCGAGTTATAATTTATAAAAAATGTGATATTGAAATGGTATAATGAACAACGTAATTTACTTGAACAAGCACAGTTATAAGCGTAATTATAGTAGGGAATACTTAAATAGCGAGATGGAGAATATTTTAAAGGTATATACTGGCTCAGTCCGACTCGAAATGGACCAAAATTATGGTGAAGCGATGCGGGTAAAAATGCGAGGATTATATGCGAGTTATAGTATGAGCGGGAGAAAATATGGTGCGCCGTAAAAACAATCCAACCAGACGAGAGCTAAAGAAAAGCAGTTCACTCACCTGGCGATGGCACCACGAGGACTTGAGGATTTCTTCGTGGAAGCTTGACTTTAGGCAGCGTGCACAATGCTTGGTAGCCAGCGTCCGGTTTTGCGAGTGGTAGAAATGGATGCGAAGGGTTGCTAGCAAGCAAGCGAGGGTGGTTTTGCAGTTTTAATAACGCGTGAGAACGAAAAATATGGCGGGCGGCGCGGTGGCGCGGACGCAGCGACGACAGCGTCTTGTCGCAGCGGCAGTGTACGGAAGAATGCCACGTTCGTTCGCGGGTTAGGTTCACTCGCGAACGGAGGGAGTGAATGCATTCCCAGCCCTCGCTGATTGAATGAATTAAAGGCGCAACCACTTTTGACATGAGTTATCCGTTTTTTTAGGCTATTAAATCATTAAAATCATGACACAACACGCGTCTTATAACATTGTTTTAAAGTAATTTAAAGTAAGATGCCTGAATACTAATTTCTTTTGGTGACTGTACAGGGGGATTTCTCTCTATCTTTATTGAGCTGTCTCTATATTGCAGCTACAAAGTCACTTGGCAGGTAATTAAGTTATTAATGATGTACTTTATCTAGTTAACGAGTTTTTAATTTGATATACTCGCATTTAATCTGCAGTGCGTGTAAACCTGTTTATAAAAAGGTTCAACAAATATTTTGGGACTCTATTTCTTTGGGTTAAATAGATACGATTCTCAATATTGTATTGTTGGCTCAAAGTCACGCCATCAGCCAGTAGCCGTGCGGTTTGCATCCGGTCGACGTGCGGCAACGGACAGAAGTTCATAAAACGAGGCGAGCAGCGGTGCAGCGGTCACTTTTTGCTTGGACGGCGCTCGGAAAGGACTTGCTACCCGACTATTATCGTGTGCTTCGCTAATTTTGGTTTATGTTTTTGCTCGTGTACTGATTATTCCATTTGCTGGTGCTATTTCTATTTGATTATTGTTTAAAGCGTTTGTCTTGATATTTTTGTAAAAGTGTAATTCAAAAGATATTAAACATTGTTTATTTTGTTCACGTATTTCACTTCTGATTCCTAATATCAGAAGTGGGATAGTGGATTCTTTTCGCCCACAAGTTAAAAACTAGTTTTCAGGCTTTTAATTTTAGATAAAAGCGGGTAGTAGTTAGCAATGGATAGATTGAGTTGTTCGCGTTCAAAAACTAGTGACTTGCGTTCTAAGCGATCTCGTAGCCACCATAAGTGGAGTGGAAGGTCACGTATAGCAAGTTTCGGGATCCGATCGCCGTTCCAAGCGCGAACGAGATCGTCGTCGTAGGAGCCGCGTGAGGACGCGAAGTCCTGTGTAACCGCTCTCGCGGT
This sequence comes from Diarsia mendica, assembly GCA_949316265.1. Classification (NCBI taxonomy): domain Eukaryota; kingdom Metazoa; phylum Arthropoda; class Insecta; order Lepidoptera; family Noctuidae; genus Diarsia; species Diarsia mendica. Next base: position 17,637,565 of record OX438896.1, on the reverse strand, counting down.
TGAGGCGACGCTCCGGACAGGATTGGTTTACTTTCGTTCCTGATACAAGTAAGATCGAACCATTTTAATATTTCGTTGGTTTAGTAGTCGTTAGCGCGACTATGAGCATGAAGGTTCTGGGTTCGATTCCCGGGTCGGGCAAAGTGTTATTTTCTGGATTTGTGCCCTGTTGGTGACAATGGGCTCACCCCTATTACATGGTTAAGCTTATGTCTTAACATAACTGGCGAAATGTGGGTATACTGGGTACCTCTGCCTAACCCTTCGGGGATTGCAGGCGTGATGTTATGTGTGTGTTTATAAAGTCACTGGGGTGATTGGCAATGCCTCGGACGCATTGGTGGTTATTTACATGGTGGTGCTAATACGTCGCTTAACGATTGGTTGACCAATAACAGCACGTGGACTCATTTTAAACACGAATTTCGGTCATTGTGTCCGCGTGAAGTCGATATGGTCACTGTTCTTTAATGACGTTATGAATACAAGTATCTGTATGACCTACAGATAGTTTTTTTTAAAGTCGGGTACTTGTGTATGTTAGTTTAAATATTTGTGAAGGTACCCACGATACAGGAGAAATTCCTTGTGAGGGGCAACGTTGTGATTTGTGATATCTGATGCTCAAATAAAAGCCGCAATTATGAACAAAACAAAATACAGTCAAAAGTCGTTTTCCGTATATTTGAAACCTAAAAGTGCAGTTGTTGGCACATCAAACTCGAATAATCATGGTCTGCGTAAATGCAAACCCCTACGCAATATGATCAGTTGACTTGTTTTCGTGTGAAGACGTAGGCCGTATACAGGTGCACTGTAAAGTCTGATAAGTTTTGCTTTATTATAGAAGTTGCTTTTTATTACACATGATAGGCTAAGAAAGATGCCAATGAGTTACGTATCAGTTGATGTTTATAAGGATTTTGATGAAGTAAAGTTGTGGTTGCAAGCCAAGAGATTCTATCGGCTGTATTGTGTTAGACAGTACCAGTAATTATTGTGTAGTCGTAGTCCGATTAAAATTGAAGGTTTTTGAGGAAACTCGAGTAGACAGTGGGTGTGTTTGTTGTATGTTGTGCGTTTAACTCTGGTTGAGGTCAGGGTCTGGAAAGACCGTAGTGTTAAGTCAAATAGTGATACACACGGGAGATAGACTTGTTTACTAGTCAGTTAGTGATCTGTGGTTTTACTCGATGATTTTTGTGAACCTGGCATTTTTTTGACGCAATAATGTTTTTAAGATTGATTTAAACGACAATGGTAGGTACATGACCCAGGGTGGTTGATTGTTGTATTTTCGATAATTTCCAGTTTAGCCGCGTTTGATTTTATCAACGAGAGTGGGACTTAATGGATGTTTGGTCAGGTTCTGTCGTAGATTTGTCTCTTTGCATAGTAACCATTACTTATGAACGTGTGGTTTGGTCAAGCGCGTGGCCTCAGCTGCGTGTGTGAAAGTCTGTGTGATACGCTAACAATGTGTCTATGTCAACAGCCACTGAGGGGTATGCAAACTTGGAGCCTATGCCTACAGTGTGTGTGGAAGTCGACATCTGAGGGGTATGCAAACTTGGAGCCTATGCCTACAGTGTGTGTGGAAGTCGACATCTGAGGGGTATGCAAACTTGGAGCCTATGCCTACAGTGATGTGGAAGAAGTCTGTGTGATATGCTAACAATGTGCTTATACATCCCTATGTTCCTATTGGTATTCTTGTCTGACAAGTTTTGTTTGGTGAATGTTTCTTTGAATTTGATTCTCGACTTGAATGTTCCTTAATGAATGAGATTACTCTTTTGTTGTACTACTCGGTTAGAGAGCCTTGGTGTTAAAGGTTTTACTCGATGATTTCAGCAGTTTTTGTTGCAATTGAATTTTTAAGGTTGGTGTGAAGCACTATATGGTATATGACTCAAGGTAGTTGAGTGTTGTATTTTCGATAATTTCCAGTACATTTGATATTAATGAGAGTCGAATTTGGTGCCACCCAATGGAACTAAAGTTTGGTCAGGAGTGATCGAGCGGAACAAAATTCTGTTGTAATTGTAAAGTTTGTTTGCAGAGTACCTAACCATTACACAAGGATGTGTGGCGTGTGTTTGGACGCAACGCAACGCTGCTTGGCCTTAGCAGTGGTTGCCAGGGCTTTGCCACAGTGACGCCGTGAACGTGCACGTCGCTGCAGGGCGACCGCGCGCCCTACTGGCGTTACCGAGCGCGCCTTACCGGCGTTGCTGAGCGCGTCGCTGCAGGGCGACTGCGCGCCCTCTTGGCGTTGCTGAGCGCGTCGCTGCAGGACGACTGCGCGCCCTCTTGGCGTTGCTGAGCGCGTCGCTGCAGGACGACTGCGCGCCCTCTTGGCGTTGCTGAGCGCGTCGCTGCAGGGCGACTGCGCGCCCTCTTGGCGTTGCCGACAGCGCGGCAGCGTCGCTGCGAGCCGACTGCGCGCCATACCCGCGTTGCCGAGAGCGTCGCTGCGAGCTGACTGCGCACCCTACTGGCGTTGTCGAGCGTGTCGCTCCGGGCTGCCAGCGCGCTACTGGCATGTACAGCGCGTGGCTCCGGGCTGCCAGCGCGCTACTGGCGTGTACAGCGCGTGGCTCCGGGCTGCCAGCGCGCTACTGGCATGTACAGCGCGTGGCTCCGGGCTGCCAGCGCGCTACTGGCGTGTACAGCGCGTGGCTCCGGGCTGCCAGCGCGCTACTGGCGTGTACAGCGCGAGGCTCCGGGCTGCCAGCGCGCTACTGGCGTGTACAGCGCGAGGCTCCGGGCTGCCAGCGCGCTACTGGCGTGTACAGCGAGAGTCTCCGGGCTGCCAGCGCGCCCTTCAGGCGCAGTTGTGCGTGGCACTCCACTGTGCCAGCGCGCCCTTCAGGCGCAGTTGTGTGCGGCACTCCACGGTGCCAGCGCGCCCCACAGGCGCAGTTGTGTGCGGCACTCCACGGTGCCAGCGCGCCCACAGGCGCAGTTGTGTGCGGCACTCCACGGTGCCAGCGCGCCCCACAGGCGCAGTTGTGTGCGGCACTCCACGGTGCCAGCGCGCCCCACAGGCGCAGTTGTGCGTGGCACTCCACGGTGCCAGCACACCCCACTGGCGTTGTGAGACACGCTATCAAGGAGACAGCGAAGACTCAGCCGCCTTGTTGGAAGCTGACGAGGACGTCAGAGCGTCAGGAGAGGCCGTGTTGGCTCAAAGTCACGCCATCAGCCAGTAGCCGTGCGGTTTGCATCCGGTCGACGTGCGGCAACGGACAGAAGTTCATAAAACGAGGCGAGCAGCGGTGCAGCGGTCACTTTTTGCTTGGACGGCGCTCGGAAAGGACTTGCTACCCGACTATTATCGTGTGCTTCGCTAATTTTGGTTTATGTTTTTGCTCGTGTACTGATTATTCCATTTGCTGGTGCTATTTCTATTTGATTATTGTTTAAAGCGTTTGTCTTGATATTTTTGTAAAAGTGTAATTCAAAAGATATTAAACATTGTTTATTTTGTTCACGTATTTCACTTCTGATTCCTAATAGTATTGTTATTATTCATTTATCCTCCTCACTACAGGAACCACTTTTTATGTCAGACTTAATTCATATTCAGGATTTAAGCTCTATGGGGGTTACTTTAGAAGTGAAAAAATACTGAAAAAAATCTACTCCTGAAAAAATGGGTTTTTTCTTATGTCCTTCTATTAGGACAGTTGCAGGCTACTGAGGTAGGCTACTGACTTCTATGTACTGTATACAAGACAATTACAGCCAACTAGTTTATATTATTTTAGATTAAAATAAGACTAGCCCTTATAATAACCAATGTTTTTATTGCGTTTGGACATTTTAATGTAACACCACCACGGACTTGTTGTAAATTCAACATGTGACTGCTAAATTGCCATCTGCTCGTGCTTCCCTTGGCTTTTTCATGAAACGTATCTTCTTCTACTACATATTTTTTGTGTATTCCCATAGTAGCCCATGTAGTTTGAAACCCTTTGCTCAATATTTGATCATACGATTGGATGGTAGTGAAACAACGATAAAAAAGAAGTGATGGTCTGGTGCAAGTGCTTCCGTACTTCCGCCACTTCAATATAATTTTTCATTTCCTCAACTGTAAGACCAAGAGAATCTACCTTGGAGATGTACATTGTTCTGTTTGTACATTCAACCATTCGCGTATGTATTTGGTCATCTCTATAACGTTCAAAAAACTGTTTAGATGTTCATCCATGATCGAAATTTTGGCATGTATGTTGGTTCATGAAGATTAGTTCCATGAGAATTAATATGTCCACTTTATAAATTCACAATGTCATGTGGAGATGGTGTTTGTGTGCGATCTGGCTAAGCTGGCCTTCGAGGATGACGAGTAGATCTTCCTGGCCGTAAAGCAAAGCCAAAAGTCTGTCGTATTACAGAACAAGTTGATGAAACTGACGATCAATTGAATAATCACTGGATTCATGCCATCTATGCTTTTGTGAATCCTGGGAGGGTTTACAATAAGGGGGTCATGGTAGTCTTCATTGCTGACAAAATGACATCACATTTCGTCAGAAATACTAAGATTTTCGCATCAGAACAGGTCAAAACATATTGTAAATAAAAAAAATATTTACTTAATTCACTGACAAGTACCTTCACAGAGGACATAAGAACAGTTATTTGAGCAGTAGTACTCTGCAAGGTTCCTAAATACAGGACATAAAACTTTGATCTTCAATGACAACAAAATAATGGTGAAATCCTAGTGATTATCGATAAATCAGACTAAATCTACTATTCGTAAACGTAATTTGCATAGCTATTGATAGCAATAGCGACATTTTTATAAGATTCTAGGAGATTGAAATTACCTTTGTCAAAGTGTACTCCGGTATGTCTCCATCTAGAAGCCATTTCAGAACAACTAACCTGCCATTGAGCTGTCAAATATTTTTTAACATGAAAAACAATCTTCACTAGATATCACTACGTGTTTTTATTTTTCGTGACGTGAATATTTAACTGACAAGATTTTTTTGTTTTTTATGTTACCCACAGGGGTAGGACAAATTCAGTCAGGAGGTTAAATGGTCAGAAACACATAATAAGGCAAAATTCGGTGTAAATTGATATCATTTTAATCAGTATAATAATATACTTTTGGTTTTTAGCACGAATTGGATGTTTATTTTCGTTAGTAATTGGGTGTTCTTGAATAACAGTATATTCCAAGTAGTAGTACTTGTTTATTGATTCGTTTTTTTATGTGTTATAGTAAATTATTATTCTGTTTTGACAAGCAATTATTTTTTAAATAAGTTTTTATCAAGTATGACATCATTCGTATACAAATTCGATAAATATCATTACCACAGCGTCAAACGCTGGACACAGGCGTCAGTCAAGGGTCGTACACCGGTCTTGTGGTTCTCACTGGTGGTGGATATTTACGAATTTGTCACTTCTTATCTCCACCATGCTGACCCCATAATAGTAGGTAGGTAATATTAACCAGTAAATGCAGTAAACTGAAGATATCACAGACAATTTTGACACAAATACTGAAAAAAGCTCAAATCTTCATGGTCCTAAGAATTAATAAATGCATTGCTGTGGCATTGCTTGCATCAAGGGCAGCATGTGGGAGGTTAAATAATAAATTCCTGTCATTGAAAACGAAATGATGTTTTCTAGCTCTCACCTGGTCACTGGTCCCCATCTCCAGAGTGGAGTTGCTGTTGTCCTGTGCCATCTTGTCTGGGGAACAACTGTGAACAAAAAACATACTGTGAGATACCATCCGCATTAATACCTATGTAATGAATGTAAATATATCTATTGTATGATGTTGTAGTCCTTTTGACCTCGTACGGGACTTTTGGTTTAATGTAAGCCTTATTTTTAAACGTTTCTAACTTTTTTTTTGGATTCATGTAATTTTTATAAACGTTTATTTTTGTCCTGTGTCATCATCATCATCATCATCATTTCAGCCGAAAGACGTCCACTGCTGGACATAGGCCTCCCCTCCCCCCTCTCATAAGTGTCGCCACATTGACCAGTCCCGTGCGTCTCGCATCCAGCTGATCCCCGCAACCTTCACCAGGTCATCGGTCCACCTAGTGGGAGGCCTTCCAACGCAACGTCTTCCGGTTCGCGGTCGCCACTCCAGAACCTTCCGGCCCCATCGGCCATCCGTCCTGCGAGCAATGTGCCCTGCCCACTGCCACTTAACCTTGGCAATTCTTCGGGCTATGTCCTGTATGAGACCAATTAATACTATTTCTTATCTAGTAATGCTTAGTGGATAAATAGTTGAATTATCTATTAATTATAACGAAATATCTTAAACTTAGTTTGGCAATAGATTATTTAGTACACCTACAGTCCAGAAGTAGGTTGGTATAAAAACTATTAATTCTTCAGCCTTAGGCCATTAAATTATAATTCCAAAATATTTCCTCATTAAATAAATCATGGTTTATCATCATTATCTCAGAATACACTGGACAGGACATACGTGATTATTTAGGTAAATAAATATTCCTGTTCCTAATTAGGAAGAATTTACGTCAATGGTTATCTGGAGAAGCTCCAGGCAGCGCAAACAACGACACAACAGCGAGCGACGGCAACAGGCGCTCTATAGTCAATTTTTAGGTTAGGCCGCGCTTGCATTGGTTGATCCGTGGACGAGTTAATACCCATTACATGCCGACTATTCTCCGTGCCTCAGAAAACACGTAAAGGCATTGATCCGTTGAGCAAGGAAACCATAACATAACATCACGCCTGTAATAGGGGATCGGACAGTCTCGAAAAAATATGATTCTGTTTAGTCCGTCAGTTAGATTATCAAAAAATATTGGAACGTGTTTTTTGTTTTATCAAAATCAATAAAAATTGACGAAGCTTTAATAGCGCGTCAAAGATCATGGAGTGGGGCTTGAAACGTCACTTGAAGGTACAAAATGTACTATCATTATGACGTCACACGAGTTTTCAAAGCACTGTATCGTCTTCATTTTTTGTTTACGTGAAAAAAGAAAAAATATGTGGTCAATATTTTTTGGACATCTATCTGACGGATTAATAAGTTTTTTTTTTGTCCGATCCCCTATTCCCGAAGGGTCAGGCATACCTGTACCTAATAGTACCGCATTTCGCCATTTATGTTTACGTCTCATGTTGCGACTGTTGCGAGCTTCTTGCTATCAACCGGGCACTAATCCAGGTTCCATGATGGATACTGAAAAGTCCATAATGCAAAAACCTAATAACACTTTGCCCGATCCGGGTGTCGAACCAAGGAGGTAGTAGCAAGGAAACCAAATACAATTAAAACTAAATGGGTTCTAATGTATTTTGGCTTGTGAACTTTAGAGAAACTAATTTACTTGAGACAACGGAGGACGTGAGGTTTACATAGCACTCAGGCGTCTAGATTGCAGTTCAAGTTAGATGGATAAGTAATGCGGATGAAACTGGCTTAGAATTTTAAATAGAGTTTACTGTGTACAAAGAGTATCTTGGCTCTAAACATGTTAGGCATACAATGATGCACAGACCATACAATAGAAAATACAAAATGTTTATTATATTTGATTCCAAGAATAATGCTATAAGTAAACAACAAATAAATTGCAATATTCAATACCAATTAACAATGTCTTGCGGGTTTATATTCTAGGTATTGTTGGCTCGTTGGTCTAGTCGTCGATGGCTGAGCATGAGGTCGTGGATTCGATTTAGATTGAATGTGGGGTTCGCATTTGTCCCTGATTAATGGCAATAAGCACCAAAAAAACAGAAGGCTTGAAAACATAAATGGCGAAAGGTGGATATACCTACTATTAGGTATACCTACATCTCTAGCTAACCCTTCGAGGACATCAAGCGTGATGTTCCCTATTATGTACTGTTATCTCTAAAGCCGATTGAGTTTTATTCAAGTAGCTATCTATTTAATTGAACTAATCCACGTCATTACAATAGTGACAGTGTTTTATTATCAAGTTACTTGGATAGACGCGAACGCAACTAATTCAAATATGAGCCAATCTGTGAAGACTTGGATCTTCTGAAGGTAAACAAACATTAGTGATCTAAGAGATATTTCTCCACGGCATATAAAGAGGTTTTATGCCGCCCATGAGGGGCAGCATAAAAAGTCTGACTCCGAGGTTAGCTGGTACTTAACCATACGCTAAAGAAGAATAAATAACCCAGACGCAAACGTTGCGGCGGTTTCATAATATGGGTCAAAAAGACGTTGCTTTCCCTAGATACCCAACTTTTTGCCTAAATTTACAGATTATATCTAGCAACATGTGGCCTAGTGAGGTAACGACAGCGTAGTCCACAAAATTCAATTTTTTTTAATGTGTTTTTGCAATTTCTAGTCATTACATGGTTTTGAATAAACTTAAAGGGTTACCACCCTTTATACTGTAAAGCCGAATGTTACGATCGAGAAACACATTTTAATCAATATAAAATATGGCACTGACCTGCAAATTGAAAAAACACGTTGGATAATTGGAATTTCGCAGACTGATCTGGCGCTACTGACCGATTTTGGGCAACACTACTACCACCATAATAAGACACGTTTAATTATATTTCAAGTGCTACTAACAAATCACTTTATTACCTCATACTGATAAGACCTATATAAATCGTTACCTTAGGTATTATTATCATCATCTGTCTGGCCTTTTCTAAACTATGTTGGGATCGGCTTCCATTCTAAACGAATGCAGCTGTATACCAGTATTCTACATGGAGAGACTGCTTATCTAACCTCCACAACCCAGTTAGTTAGTACTGGGTAATACGAGTACGAGTGGCGACTGCGAACCGGAAGACGTTGCGTTAGAAATCCTCCCACTAGGTGGACCGATGACCTGGTGAAGGTTGCGGGAACCCGCTGGATGCGAGACGCACGGGACAACGGCGACACCTGGGGGAGGCCTATTAATATCCAGCAGTGGACGTCTTTTAGCTGAAATGATGATGATGATGAATACGACTTGGTAAGACTGTTTGAGTCACTGACTACCTGGTTCGACTGTCGGAGATCTACAAAATGCAGCCGGGTCCAACGACTTCATGTGCTATCCGAGGCACGGAAACTAGGTATGTGATAAGCGGTAACCTATGCACGGTCCAACCTAGGCAAGTGCGGGTAAACCTGAAGATTGATGCGAGGGGCTGTTATTATTTAGCTACGAACTCCTCGTACAGTCAGTGCCCAACATTACCTCACCCATTTTTATTTTTGGCGGGTAAGAAATCATCAAATGCCTCTTCGCTCTCTGGGCAGAGCGGTAGGGAGTGTCAGACTTCTACTGACTTAGAACCACCCATGTTCCTTCTTAGCTCTTGTGCCGATGCCGCGGTATCTCTTTCGAACAACCCGCAGCCCCGACGGATTTATCTGACCCCTCGTATAAAGAAGAAGAGGGTTAGTGGTGTAAATATTGAACAGTCAGATAATGTTGGGTACAGACTGTACAAGCGCCCTTAACAAATTACTTTAAAACCTCGTAATGATCAGACCAATATTTAGTTACGTATGTAAAATATACGTATGAAAATACGGTCATTCCATAACGCAATCTATCCTAATCCATGTTATCACTATTGTTTGTCTTATCTAAGCTAATGATATCGATAGGAAAAATAGTTGCTATAAAATTATTCGAATTAATCTACTCGTAAGTACGTAGATACTTGGATTTGAGAAAGTCATGCTCGTATTTACATTGATAGGACTCGCGTGCCAATAAATGAGATATGTACAAATGTGTTGTAAGGGCTTAGGTGATACTAATTAACGGAATAATTATGTTTAATCCAGACTATACATAAGCCAGACTTTTAACTTTATTGAAAACGGTAGTCGCAATACTGATAATAACTGATTTTAATTAATTTATTAATGGAGATGGCTCGACTATGACGACTTTGACCGACTAGCCGGCAGACTGGCCAGTCGGTTGCAAAAAGGCGAAAAATCGGCCGATTGGAAGGCAAAGCCGATCGATATATTAGTATCGACTCGCTGTTGCACGTGACCTTCGTTAAATTATTATTTAAAAATATTACTTCCCTTTTAAAATCGAATTTTGTTATTCGTCCGTCAGATAGATTTATACAGTGCTTCGAAAAGTCGTGTACCCACAAAGTGACGTCAAAAGCCCCCCCCCCCCCCTCCTCACACTCATGATGACACGTTTTGTTATCGTCAATTTTTATTAATTTGATAAAACAAAAAACACATATCCAATATTTTTCGATAATCTAACAGACGGACTTATTAGATTTTTTTTGGTGAAATACCCTATTTGTTGTTGTAAAATAAAAGTATTCTTAGTAAAACCTTGCAACAGCATCAGCTATCTGCCAGTAAGTTCCGTCATTTCGGAGATTAGCCGGAACAAAACATACAGTCAGACAAACATTTTAAGTTTTTTTTTTCGTTATACATACTAATATGACCCGTAGAAATAATATACTTTTAAATACTTACATTCAGTAAAAAAATATATTTTGAAATTACAAATAGGCACTCCAATTTGTTTTAGGTTTTATTTATGTTGAGGTGGATGTGTGGTGTGACCAGAATGGATAAAGTAAGGAACGAGTAACATCAGAGGAAGTTTAAAAGTTGCGTCAGTTACAGAAAAGTTAAAAAGGAATCAACTGTCGTGGTATGGGCATGTGATGAGGAGGGATGAATCGCATGTGACTAAAAAAGTTATGAATACTTATAAATGTGGATGGATGGAGAGGGAGAGGAAGACCAAAGAAAAGATGGATGGAGTGTATGAGGAGTGATATGAAGGAAAAAGGAATATAAATGATAACGTGACGACTAACAGGGCGGAATGGAAGGAAAAAACGTGTTGCGCCGACCCCAAATGACATGGGATAAGGACAGGAAGTAGTAGTAGTAGTACAGGTATTTATTTAAATAATAAATTGTCCTAAATTCTTGACATTAATCTTTTCCTGATGATAGAGATGCGGTTGTCGATGGAGAGACTTAATCCAAAAAAAGGGAATTAGCTCGCGACTTGATGTGTTTCGAATGCTCATCATCACTGAAGGTGTGATTTAACCCGACACGGTTGGCGCAGTGGCTCAAGCAATGGACTGCTGCGCTGCGTGTCGCGGGTTCGATCCCCGCACGGAACCAATATTTGTATGATCTACAGATAGTTGTTTCGGTTCTGGGTATTTGTGTATGTGAGTTTAAATGTTTGTGAACGCACCCACGATACAGGAGAAATTCCTAGTGTGGGGCAACGTTTAAAAAAAAAACCCAACCTACTGGAGATCGAATCGGACTGCGGGCTGAAGTAACTGTCAAATTCTGATGTCCGCAGGCAGACTACTGACCGCACATTTGACCCCAAGAATGATACATTTGAGGTCAATATTTAAGTGTTATGCTTTGAGTGCTATGTTAACATTAATAGTAGCTAAACTTTTAAGTCTTTTCCGGACAGGTACGTGGGGCGACGTCGACAGCCACGCTTGCTGGCGGTGCCGCGCGCGCGGACCAATCTATTGGGCGAGGCGCCACTGACGCGGGCACTCCGCACTCTTAACCTCATAGCTTGTGACATTGATATATTTGGTTGTTCTCTGAGTGAGTTCACAAGAAATGCTATGTTTGTAATTTGTTATAAAATATGAATTAATATTGTTATTGTGTACACTATCGAATTAGGTAACTGTAAAGATAGTCGTAAAATGGAGAAATAAATAAATAAATAAATAAAAGTCAAAATACATAGAAAGGATCGCGACGTGACGGTGACGATTAAATGATGGCGAGTCGCTACGAGCCAAATTGACGATGTATCTTCCTAACTGTCTATCCTTTGCGCAAATTTGTCTATATTATAAATGAAGAGGATATCAGGTAGGTAATAGGTGTCCTCTCAGACACTGTATTACTTATTTCGATCTTTGTAATACTTAACATTGAAAAATAATTAAGTAGTCGAAATTAAAGTCAGCAAATCATAAATAAAATACCTATAAGTATCTAATCATAATCAGTAGGTACAGACGTTGATATTTAATTATCAGTATCACGAAAATTCCCAAAGACATCTTCTTCAAGCATTTTCATGTAATTGCCACTCGCCTCTCTATAAAATTTCCAATACTCCGTGGAGTTCAATAATCTTAAAAGACAATTTATTTTTCTTTCCCAAAAATTTTATATTGCGTTCGTGCTTCAGAGGACGTCGAGATTTGATATTTATTACCTACCTGCTAGTTCTCGCTGTGGCTGAAATAGCTAGTTTGAAGTTCGAAACGAAACTGCTCTACTTTCCTTTAAGATTGGGTTGAAAAATAAAACCTTGTTTATGTGAAGGCTGAAAATTCGAAGGCATGTGTGACATTCTCATTGAGCTTGTGTTTTGGATTTCTGTCCAGGATGTTACAAATTGGACACCTGTCTCGCAATAACACATAACATCACGCATTATAATCCTCGAAGGGTTAGGCAGAAGTGCACTTAATAGTACGCCCATATTTGAACGGTTATTATAATAGGGGGTGAGCTTATTGCCATCAACCGAGCACGAACCAGACTCCGTGGCTGCTACTGAGAAATTTCTGGTGGAAAAATAACAATATCACTTTGCCCGATTCGGGAATCTTTTTTTTTTTTTTTTTTTTTATTTAATATGGGCTTACTCTTGACCTCAATCTTGCCCTAAGGGCAGAGATGAGGTCGACGATGGAACGAGTTTACCCAGAAGAAGCCTATTTACTCGCGACTTAAATAGATTGGGGTTATATGAACTCGGGAAAACCGACGCAGGCAGGGTGTTCCACTCTTTGGCTGTACGAATAATGAAAGACTTAGCAAAACGCTTCGAATCGAAACCAGGACCTCGACAATTTTTAAAAGTGATTGTCATCTACTGTAGGTATTGATTAAAGTTTTACGTTTTCACGAATATAGTATTTTGGAAGCCATAGTGTGATGAAATAGGTCTTATCGCAATGTAGAAACGTAGTGACTGTTTATGGGTTTATGATGGTCATCAAGGCTTTTTGAGAAACTGAATCAACCACGAATCATTCAGTAGCACTATTAATTGCATTACTTATTCAACTACATTCTTACAGACATTGCATTACTTTTCACTATAGTCCCATACAACAGACAGACTTTCCTATAGGTGACTAGAGTAGTTAGATGCCTATATATATATCTGAGGAACACTTTCTCAAAGAACAACATAGTCTACGTTTACGCGAATGACACATCTAGGTCCGTGTACGTATCTAACTAAGCGAAACGTCAACCTTGTTATGCTTATTCACCATCAATTTTCCCAAGTACCTTAGTACTTAAATAGCTTTCAAAGCTCACTTGTAAAACACACTTTTGAAAGACCTCAAGGTCGTTAAAAAAACTATAATGGTACTCACCACGTTCCAGACTTAAATAACAAACAATAAATGGACCGGCCTCAGCCAAATCCCCGCCGCACTGAATATTTGACCAAAAATTATCGCTATCAACCAATTCATAAAGATAAATGTAAGCATTAATATTTCTAATCAATAAGATATGCGAATAATAAAATTTAGATAAAAAACGTTTATGATAAGATTTAGTAATAATTAGTCTGTATAAATTGATCATAAATTCTTAAGTGCAGCTAAAGAAACCAAATACCTAGCTACTGAAAACATTACTCATCATCAGCCTATTGCAATCCACTGCTGGATATAGGCCTCTTTAATCTTACGTCACTCAACTCGATTTTCGGCAGCTCTCATCCAGTTGTTACCAGCCACTCTGCGAAGATTATCGCTCCACTGAGCCTGCGGGCGTCCCACCTTACGCTTGCCGATTCGCGGTCTCCACTCAAGAACACGTCTACTCCAACGGTCATCGGTTCTGCGACTAATATGGCGGGCCCACTGCCACTTCAGCTAACTTATTCTGTGAGCTATGTCGACAACTCTGGTCCTCTGTCGGATCACCTCATTTCGGACCACTAGCATAGCCATAGCTATAGCTCGCTGAGCGACTTTAAATTTATGGACCAACCGTATCGTCAGTGTCCACGTTTCAGCCCCGTATGTCATAACAGGCAGGACGAAAACATAACTAGATAAATAATATTCGCACGAGTTGAGTTTCTCCCATCCACTCCTGTGCACTGGCACAGGGTGTCTTAAATAGCCACTTTAGCAGAGCATAATATGAATTGCGTTAAAAAAGCCTAAAATTAACCTTTCCTATTAGTAACTGCATCTGGGTTCCACACGCGCCTCAAAGAGATGTCAGCAACATTTAAGGCCCTCAAGGACCGACGCCCGACGGGGCTGCGAGTTGTTCAAAGGAGATACCATGGCCTCGAACATTTTTTTTTAATCATTCGATAAAGCGTGAGTATACCGTTGTATACTCGCGCTTTTTCCAATGTCTGGCTGTACTTTACCTTTGTAACTATACTTTTTCTATGTAAAAAATAGTAATGCTTTTACGACTGCATACAATTTTCTCGAAAAAGTAATAAAAGTGCAATGTTCCATTAATTTATCATTGTAAAGATGATGTTTGACTTATCGTTGATTAGTGTAAATCGAGTTAACAATTTTACTACTTATTTCCTACGAATTTTCAGTGATTAAGTACAAGTCATTTGTCGTGATTTCTAAATAACAGATTAATAAAAATGATCAATCAAGTTGTTGTTTGTTTATCGTCTGAGATACAGGTTGGTGTTTTAGAAATAAACAAGTGCGAGTTGAACTCGCGCATGAAGGGTTCCATACCATCGTAGAACGGGAGCCCCATTATTTTTTTTATAGGTTATGAAAATACGTAGTGGCCACTGACAGACAGACGGACGGACGGAGTGAGCACCGGAGGAATAGTAATATCCCTAATACTAATATCCGTTGGCCCATCGGGCTCAGACTAAAAAGTATTAATGAGTTTTTATGTATTTATTACCTTCATGATGGGTGGCTAAATAATTTTAAATAAGAAACCTGATAGGAGCGCAGAGATGTGCGCCTCCATGAGTGGAAGGTGGAAACACAACAGAACCCAGAAAATACATTTATATGTAGACTCGCAAACCATAGACAGCCAATAGGGTAGTTGACAAAAAAAACTAATTAGTTCGTCAGATAGATTTCTAATATATTCGATTTATAAAATATTGAACACGTATTTTTTTTCTTTTTTCTCGTAAACAAAAAATTAAGACGATACAGTGCTTTGAAAAGTCGTGAAACGTCACAGGTTGGTCCATTTTTACCAGACTATGACGTCAAAAGCCCCCTCTCCATGGTCTTTGACAAGCTTAATTTTCGTGACTTTTTATTAATTTGATAAAACAAAAAATACGTATCCACTATTTTTCGATAATCTAACTGACGGATTAAACAGAATCATATTTTTATACCATACCTACTCTAAAAAGCTTATTTTATTCTCGCAAAACAGTGAATAAAAAGGCCTTTTAATCACTGTTTTGTTTTTATTCACTGTTTTGGTGTTTGAATTTGGAACACAAAAATATATCCGGTCTCTACGTTTCAATGCTTACACAAACTCCTTGCGCTTAGATTCGAAATTCAGAACTCTTTGGTGCAAATAAATTCTCGAGATTTGATTGGTCGATATTTGCGACAAAGAGTTTAGCATTCGATTAAAAACTGTTTTGTGTTCTTTGCTGCCTCTACAGAAAAAATATTGTGAATGGGGTTGTTTCCTGGAAACTTCGCCGCAAGATGGCGCTGGTGTTTGGCTACACATGTAAATTTTTTTTAAATAAACGTTTGCATTGTGTGGACGATTTTTCAAGTATTTGCGCGGGTTTTTTAACTCAATTTGTCGTTGCACAATGTATGCTACATGGCGTATCACCCAGTTGAAGGAGGAATTGAAAAAACGAGGAACAACGCAACAAGGAAAGAAAGCGGAGCTTGTCGAAAAGTACAATAGATTTAACATTTTATCGACTTTTAGCTGTTTTCTGGGCAATATTATGGTTCTACAAGTTGTAAAATAAACTTCACTCACTAACTTTTTGCTTTTTAATGATCTAATAATAAACAAAGTAAGGTAATACATCATTTGTTAAAATGTTACAAAATGTATAGTTATTTGAAAAGAACCCATTTCCCCACCCAACCAATTCTTATGTCTGGAATAAGATCAAAGCTGGTAGATGGCAGTGGTTCGTTTGATATTATAGGGCTTGCTAATAAGCAACGCCTTGCATTTCTCTGTTGCAATCGCTCAGTTCGAGCTGAGGTGACACTCTGTGATTCATTCCAACAAAATATAGAAGGCACAGCAGATTTCTTCAAAATTTTGCGTTGGAGTGGAAAGCCTGAAACAATATTGGGTAATGTTATTACTTGGCTTAAATCAGTGTGGCCCCATGACCGAACGTTGACTTGAAGTGGGAGAAACGAAGTCAACGTTCGACCCTTGTTTCTCCCACACATTCAAATTATTAATAAAAGTCAGAATTATTATTAGGTATCGTACTAACTTGTCGCCTTAGAAGTGGTCTCGTAGTTTGTTTCGTTGAAATGTTTCCCACATAACCTCGAAAAATTACTTTGTTTTGATTTTTTTTAGTTTCAGTGCCTTTTCCCACTTTCTCTTCATGCGCAAATTTCTTGGAAATCTGACAACGCCTATTTCTTTGCATCCAAAGGCTACACAACGACCCATAATATTGAAAAAAGTCACAAAATATTAAGATATTGTTCAATTTCTATGGAGTTAGACAGTTTGTTTGTAGCCAACGCACAGCGCCCTCTACGTGGAACTATTTGACAGTTTTCTTCCCCATTGGCGCCATTTTAAATACTTACTGTGAATTGTACGGACACAAAGTTTAGTGAATTATTTATTTATTTTATTATTTTTGGAAAACTTACAGCTAGGTAGACACAGTAGATAGGTTTATAACAACAATAGGGCCAATTACAAGTTTCCACAAGTAGTCATTTATACAATATTTAAATAACGCAAAAAAAAAACAAAAAGACAGTGTTTGTCTTTTTGTTTTTGCTTTATTAGTAAACAGAATATAAATAAAAAAGAATGGAAAAGAACACAAAATGGCAAAATACAAACGTTATAGGTTAGTCACTTACGTTATAGGTTAGTCGAAGAACTTATCACAAAGCGTCTTTTTCAGCTTCGACCCGCTTGTGTGTTTTTGTCTTTTCTCGTAGTCATGGTATAAAGTATAGTATGCAACTCCTGAATAAAGTACGAATTTATATCGAGGGCCATGAATCACTCGCGTCGTTCAGGATTCTAACAGTTGAATCACTCGCTGCGTTCGTGATTCAATCATTAGAATCCTTCACTTGCTCGTGACTCATCTACGGCCCTCGCTTTAAATCCGTCCTTTATTCATTAGTTGCATAATATACTATTTTTGTCAGTCAACTACCCTATTCTGTGTCCAACAATAATTCCAATCAAACGCGTTTCTAAATTCAAAACCGTTCAGAAAACCACTCTGTCATAAATCCTTCATCAACCTATATTGATTGAAAATTCAAATTCCGAATTGAAATCTCCCCGACAATATTTATTGAATTTATTCAAACGGTTTTGAACATCGAATTCTTGTATGTAATTGGTTTCGATTTCCCTGTCAGCAAATCATTCCCCTTATTTTTAACCCCCAATTACTGGCCGTAATTTGTCGAAGCGTACATTTTTCCAATAATCCGACGTTCTATAATTTCTATACCGTTGGATCCACATAATTGGCTTGTCAGTTCGTCTTCAAGAGTCGACCACTTTCATCACGATTCGTGCTGACTAGAATATCATATCACGTAACATGAATCGAGTACACTTTCTACTACGTCGATTACGTTGTGCCTAAGATTCGATGCAAATAGTGTTGTTGACTTTACTCGGATAAAGTAGGGATCCATTGTTGACACAGATAATTCTCAGAGACAATGGTAGTGCGTTTAACAAAATCGTGTTGTTTTTGTCACGATTTGTAAGCTCTATTGATAGTTTTCTTATCTCTGACATAGGTGTTGAAATGTGTATGCGAATCTAAGTAAACATATTATTGAGAGAACGATATTAATAAAATACCAATGGTTTGGTTTTACTTATTTATTTATTTCTGGGTTCAATTCCCGGGTCGGGAAAATTCTTATTGGGTTCTTTCATCGGGTATTTCTCACGGAGTTTGATTTTTGACTAAGAATTAGTTTTTACTTAACATAACTGGTAAAAATGTCATGGATGTACTATTAGGAAAGACTCTACCTTTCTCTTCGGGCATTACAGGCGTGATGGTATTTTATGTTTTAGTTTCAGTTTTTGTTTCATTTTTTTTATAGTTACTGTCAGTATGATAACTAGGTTGGTTAAACCATTTATGAGTAAGTATGACTCATGAAGGTGGTTCCCCGATTGTCTGTGTCATCACCACATAATCTACTTTGTAATCCTATTTTACGTGTATCGTCATTGAGTTTATTTTACTCAAACATTTATTCTTATTGTTTAATACCATTGAGAAATGTAAACACTTAGAATTCAAAGAAATTAATGAACTAGCAATAAAGGTACATCATTAACCCTGAAAATGGTAAAAACATGTTTGCTATTTGTTTAGAGTTCCCAATATTTCGGCGGTCATGTAAGGAGCATGACCACGGATAAACTGAAGTAATTGCTTCTTAGATACCTTATAATCTCACCTCACCTAGCCTTTTCCTAACTATGTATGTCCTATGTAGGGGTCGGTTTCCAGTCTAACCGAATGTAGTAGAATACCAGCCATTAACATGGAGCAACTACCTTAATATGACCCTTAAAATCAATGATTTATTATAAATAAAAAGAGGTAGATATCGCATTAGAACGCAGAAATTATTGTTGAGGACAAACTAAGGCAATTGTTACAGTTTTAACAACTAGCTATCTCTTTCTATCTTATATGTTCCGTATTTTCTATCGCTGTCGTAGAACGCAACGATATCTGAACGCCATTCAGTATGAACATGGCGTATTTTTCTAATATCATTGCTTATAACCCCGTTTAGTGCTGGGTAATAAAGCCCCATCCCCTTGGTATGACTGGATGTCAGACTTTCGGGCCACTGTCTACCTGTAGCGTCTGTCTAACATCTTCAAATGACAGCCGGGACAAACCACTTACCGTGTTTTCCGAGGCACGGAAGAAACTTGGTATTTAGGTAATGGATGGTCACCCATCCACGGACCGATCTAAGCAAGTGCGGCTTAACCTTAAGTTCGACCCGAGCTGCTATTATTATTTAGTCACGAGCTTCGCCTATAATTCATATTCCTACATCAAATAATAAAGTGATATTATAATAGGTGTCTAACAAGCAGACAGAAACCACAGTAAAGTTACCTAAGATCACAA
The DNA here is from genome assembly GCA_949316265.1 of Diarsia mendica. Taxonomy (NCBI): domain Eukaryota; kingdom Metazoa; phylum Arthropoda; class Insecta; order Lepidoptera; family Noctuidae; genus Diarsia; species Diarsia mendica. Next base: position 17,618,135 of record OX438896.1, on the reverse strand, counting down.
GTGCTCTTATTTTAAAAACCACAACAGAAAACCTTGGCTTAGATACATTCAAACTGAATAATAATATATTCAAGGACTTTTTTTTTTGCACTTATAAACTGTAGATATTTTTTTACAAATGTACAGTCGCATCACAGCAAGTTACCCGAAACGTTCAAACTTTAACAATCAACCTTGAACCTAATGCTGCAGCGATAGCGTTAAAAATTGATTACAGAAACAAGACAGATTGTAGTAGCTCGATAGCGTCTGTACTACTGTCAAGTGCAAAATTCCGAATAGAACCGTAACCTTTTGTCGCAGACAGTTGAAACTATTGCCAGCAATTTTGTTTACAGAGTGAGTCAACTATGAACTTTATTTCACCCACTCAAAAGATGTATTACTGTAACAGGAGGAATTTTGAGTTCTAATATTATCTAGTTTACACGTCGCGAAACACACGTCACACGTCACGTGTGAAAAAACTAGACAACTTCACTCGCGTGTTTTTACCCGACTGCGGCGAAGCCCAAAAGGAGGGTTATGTGTTTGACGTGTATTTATGTAAGTATGTATGTATGTATGTTCGTTTCTTTGTTCCCTCATAACTCATACATAAACAGATGAACCCATTTGAATGAGATATACGTCGTTAGATTCGTCTTGATGGCGCGAGTGTTATAGGCTACATTAAAATTAAAACCCAAACAAAAATTGCGGATTTTGGGGGCCAAATCGCGAAGTTCAAAAACAATTTTTTTTCCAATACCATCGAGTAGGGTAGCAAAATAAAGGGTTTTAAAAGGAGATTACAAAAATATATTATATTATTATTTTCTTTTAAACACTTATTATGTTTAAAAGAAATTCAAAGTGAGAAATCCTATAAACAAGCACAAAAGTTAAATCATCTGCGAAGAATTTTACGCGACCAACGAAAGAACAAACACAAAAGAACTAAAAAGTTGGAAATAAAAAAAGTAGTTAAAAAACTAAAAAACCCGACTGGAAAAACCGAAAAGCAAAAAACAAGAACATTTTAAATTAAACAAAACTTGGAAGCAGGCGGGGTTCATTTGAAAATTAAATTATGAAAAGAAAAAATCAAAATAGAATGGACCCCGCCTGCTTCCAAGTTTTGTTTAATTTAAAATGTTCTTGTTTTTTGCTTTTCGGTTTTTTCAGTCGGGTTTTTTAGTTCTTTAACTACTTTTTTTTAAAAAATGTTACTTCCCTTTTAAGAATAATTATCTTATTCTATAATAAAATAGCCTTGGTTACACCTTTTATAACATCAGCTATCTTACAGTACTTAAAAGTCACGTCAAAATCGGTCCAGTCATTTCGGAGATTAGCCGGAGCAAACAAGTATACTAAAGAACAATGTCCAAAACGTCCCCACCCTTGTAGCACTTTACAACCTATGTCAATCGAAGGGTTTTAGTCAACTTATAATTTTATTGTATGGCAGCGAAACTGAAATCCGCATCCGAAAAAAGTTATATCGTTATGAAGAAACCGAAATCAGTCACAATAATTATTATGTTACCGACCACGATACTTTTCTTTTTGTAATTATTACTGTGGAATGATGTCGTTCGGAGTTTTCAAACCTCGGAACTTAACCTTCTGCAGCGAGGTGTGAGACAGGGAGACGTCATATCTCCGAAGCTGTTCATCGCTGTGCTGGAAGATGTTTTCAAGGTTCTGAATCGGGAAGGACTAGGCATCAATGTAAATGGTGAGTACATCAGTCACCTTCCGTTTGCTGACTATATAGTGGCTGAGACCATGGAGAACTTCAGAACAATGCTCGATGACCTCAGTAGAGTTTCCGAAAGAGTGGATCTTAAAATGAACATGAACATAACCATGATCATGTTGAATGGCTATGTAACACCCACTCCTATCAAGATCGGAACCTCTATACTCGAAGTTGCGGACAATTATGTCTACCGGGACAAACGGTCTAGTTAAGTAGGTTTTAATTCGATAAAGAGGTCACCACTTCACCAGTCCCATGCATCTCGCATCCAGCGGGTCCCCGCAACCTTCACCAGGTCATCTGTCCACCTTTTTATTTTTGTTGAGTGGTGAAAAATACCTAACGCATACAGCACCGTCCCGGGAGACGGCACGGCTTGCAACCACTAAAACACACTGGCGTGAACCTACTGTCACTTTGTTGGATGAGCCACAAGAACTGCAACGCATGACGTTCGCGACCCACCCAGCGATGTCCGGGCTCACCTGAGACATCGCAACCACTCATGAGGGCCGTGCGATGTGACGACGATAGACTCCCCTATTTATCGCCCGCTGGCACCTCCTAGGGTGGCATCAGGTCACCATGGCGCCTCCTCCACCGACCTGTCCTCCTTCGACGGATCGCGTCAGTGAGGGAGTCTTCCTCCGCCACCTCCTTCTGTGAGATGACATCCTCACAGAAGGACGCCACTGCCTCCCATGCCTCCCTACTGTCGCCAATGGCCTTGTGGCGACTAGCGACATCTATCGCAACACCTGCGTACTAACAAACGATCGACAGAAGTTCCTACATCGCGCTATCAACATTATCCGCGACATAAGCCTATAGGAGTTCCTGACTTACAACTGTCGGGGCAGTTAGCCCGCCGGACACAACACCCGTCCGGTCGGAAGATCCTCCCTTTTCAACGGGGGATGAGGAGCTTTACACCCTGTTCCTCATTACCCCCCAAAGCCTTGGTCACAGCCGGCAAAGAGCGGTCTGCCCCAATTGTTGCTACGAGAGCACGGCGCTGCACCACCCAAGTAGGGCAATGCTCGAGGGTGTGACGCGCCGTATCCTCGCTGCAGTCGCACTGGTAACACACGGGAGTCGCCTCCTGTCTAGCCACTTTGTGCAGGTATTTGCCAAAGCAGCCATGCCCTGACAACACCTGCACTAGATGGGAGGTCAACGTCCCGTGTCAGGTCATTTGTCCACCTAGTGGAAGGCCTTCCAACGCAACGTCTTCTGGTTCGCGGTCGCCACTCCCTTACTTTTCGGCCCCATCGGATATTCGGTCTGCGAGCGATGTGCCGTGCCCTGCTCATTGCCACCACTTGAGTCTGGCAATTCCCGGTCTAATTCAGTAACCTCGGTAACCTCAGAAGCTCCGAGCATAGACCTCTCCAATGCCCTCTGACTTTAAGCCTTCTGATGAGACTGATCGTGAGCGATCACATTCAGGTATCGTATGTAATCAATGACAGCACACACCGATCATAGACTTTCGTCTTGAGATACTGCGGTAAGTTAGACGAAAAGATCCAACTCAACTTCCGTAACGCTGCCCAGCCGAGTCGGATTCAACGATGGACCTCTTTCTTGAAGTTAGACCTACGTAACTAGACCATTTGTCCAAGGTAGTATAATCGTCCACAACTTCGAGTGTAGAGTATCCGATCTTGATAGGAGTGGGTGTTACATAGGCAGTAAACATGACCTTGGTTTTGTCCATGTTCATTTTAAGATCCACTCTTTCCGAAGCTCTACTGAGCATCGAGCATTGTACTGAGGTCCTCCATGGTCTCAGCCACAATATCCATATAACCACAATATCGTCAGCAAACCGAAGGTGAATGATGTATACTCGCCATTGACATTGATGCCTATTCTCCCTAGTCCAGAACCTTGAAGACATCCTACAGTACAGCGGTGAACAGCTTCGGAGATATGACGTCTCCCTGTCTCACACCTAGCTGCCGATGGGTAGGTTCAGAGATTTGAAAACTCCGAACGATATCATTCCACAGTATGGTTACAAAAAGAAAAGTATCGTGGTCGGTAACATAGTCATTAATGTGACCGATTTCGGTTTCTTCTTAACGATATAACTTTTTTCGGATGCGGATTTCAGTTTCGCTGTAATACAATAAAATGATAAGATGACTATGGCCCTTCGATTGACATAGGTTTTAAAGTGCTACAAGGGTGGGGACGGTGTCCATACATTTTTGTGCATTGTTCTTTAAAAAAATAAAAAAAAAAAACATTAATGCTGTACATTTATGCATTCATTATCAAGTGTTATTTTGAAATCACAGAAAACACATCAATTTAATTTACTTGTATAGACATAATATCATTGGTATAGACTATAACTTAGTTTACAGGCACTTACTACTTTTGGTGAATCCATGACGAACAGGATAAGCAGAATAAAACAGAACATATAAAACACGTTTTCAATCCTTCAAAAAACTGCCGACAAAAACCTTTTCTCCAACAACTTCTCAGTATTTAACTAAAAAATATCCTATGTTACTAGTATTTACGTTAGTTTATCCTTGTATTGTTCTACGGTTAACTGATATGATCTGTTTGAGAATTCTACTGACAATGAGTTTATCTCATCACTATGATTCAGTAATCTAAGTGCCTTTTATCTCGAGTATCAAAAGATACGTTACTGTTTGGTTTAGCTGCAAATCTCCATACCTATTTTTTTTCAAGAACTGGAAAATAGAATGAACATTTTTTTCTTTTACTTCCAAAAGGAGGAGTTTATCATTCGTATTCACGTCGCAGTTAATTTTCGAATTCAAGAGGGCAAAGGTAAAACTATGTAGTTGCTGCTAGCTGGACAAAGGCCTCCCCCAAAGAACGCCATAACGAACGGAAACCCGCGGCTTGCATCCACCGGTTGCCCGCGACTCCTACGATGTCATCGGTTCACCTGGTGGGAGGCCTGCCAACGCTAAACCTAGTTTGCATGATAACAATTAGATAGTGCGTAAATTTGGAGTAAACTTACACTATAATCTAAAGTTTGGGATTTTAGAAAAGTCTTCAATAGTTCTTCTATTGAAGACTTTTCTAAAATCCCAAACATAAAACGAGAAAAATAAGTTATAAAAGGTAACCTTGTTTTTTCTCCTAATTAACATAAACAGCTCTATTCATTAAAGAAAAGGTCGCGTTTTCATTGAAATAGCTCCAAGTTGTTTATTCAGTAAAGTCGTTGTGTGCGGAATAAGTCTTAATTTTCTTCGCGCCATCCAGACAAAAACCTTGTACTAGATTCATTGCCATTGACCTGAGTTGATGAAATCTAATTTTGTCGCTCTTATTGGGTTTACAAGTAGTTGATTCGATTTCTTATTACGTTAGTCGCCTACGTCGTTACCTAAGGACGAACGTTGCATATAATTTTCTGTTGTTTTGATCTGAGTCTCGGTGAGCTTTAAACGTTGAGTAATTGGGGTGCCTGAAAGGAATTTCGACGTACTCTACTAGCTTCTAATACTTCCGGCGCACCATGGGCAATCGACTCGGCCAATCGGTAATTAATATACTTGTTGTTTGTGCAATACAGGAACTGATGGACGCTACTGAAAGCGCCAAACTAGCTGTAGCTCAGTTCTGGGCTCTCTTGCATAATCTCGATCAACATCGAAGGGTTCTCTCAGAATAAAGCAAAAATTATTTCTGAATTATCTCGCAAAACGCATTGGTCATCTTATGCGAGCAAGTAACCCATCGAGAATTCTCACAAAGCAGACACCACATTCCTGGACTGTCAGTTGTTGCCAAGATATGTCATCCGAAGTAGGTACGGGAACGCATGTGTTTGTTGGTCTATGTAAGTGCAGTAACGATAACAACACAGAATCATCACACACATTGATTTGATGTGTCACAGGCTCGCATCATCTTCCTGCCCTTATCGCATGGGTAGGGTCGCAAGGTGCAAGGTGTAAGCGAAGGGGGGGCCCCCTTCGCTTACACCTTGTATTTATATAATTCTGTGTACTTAATTTATTTTTGCTTGGCAAGGGGTTTTATGTTTGTGTTTGTGAATTAGAATCAAGAATCTAGATATTTATAGATCTAGATTTTTATATTTAGATGCTTAATCACAACTGGTCATTCTCTAAGTCTTATATCCATGTATGGATATGGATATGCTTGTATTTTATGATTAGGTTCAAAAGTATCGTCTTCCGTTCAACAGTTTGCATCACATGCATCCAGATTTATTGCTCTAAATCTATACTTACATCATCTTGATCATGACTCATACCAATTAGATAATCGTCTCATCAACACATCATCGGGTTGTGAACACGTTTTCTTCTACCACTTTCTTCCGTGAACCGTCACGCTATCCATCATAATTATGTATTATGTCTAACTGACCTAATATGCTCATATTTATAACTTGAAACGCTTTAAAAGCGTTTCATGTTACTTCCATTACATTTAACTTTCACTAAGCCTGAATATGTTAATCCAATACATGTTAACTTTTTCACCATATCTAATAGATACTTTGCCACTTTGTTTGGGCCCCAAATTTTATACAGAACAAAGTATCCTCATTAGATTATAACACCATAAAGTCCTGTAATATAATAAGCGTTACCCACTGAAGGGAAAATGCGTTCATTATGCGTCCTCACGAACTTAGTTAACAACTTGTTATCGCTGACGAAACGTAACTGGGAAGCTCTTCAACCCTATAGGGGATAGGTAACAGTTATAGGTCCCTAACTGGTCTTAGGATCAGTAGTTTAGATTCTTGAAAAGTTTATTTAACAACACAGTTTTATAGAACGGAGTGCTTTATCGCCGTTATCGTTGTGATTTGTTTGCGGGTTGATGAGGGCTGTGATCGAAAAATGTGTACTTAACTATGAAAAATGACATCTTTTTGCAGAGTTTTTTGAGCCACATCTCGATCACCTAGGAAACTATAACTTTCTCAGTCGATGCAGCTTGCCGTTAATAAGATTTTGATCAACTGGACCCACGAGATCATGTAATAATATTTTCAACACACTTGCTCATAGAGTGGCTATAATTTCACCGCAATTAGGCACATAATGACACCTATAATCAAACTGTGACTTTTTCATTGCTATTATTCACTAGTGAGTTATAGGTTTTTTTTTTAATTTTATTGGTTGAGTTGCTACGTTCATAAAAAAAGTTTCGATACAAAAAAATATCGTGTTCAATAGTAAAAAAATAAATGAATGTACTTAGTGCTTGCTCATTTCATGCAAATTTGAATTTACGTAGATAATAGGGTAGTCGACAAAAAAAAACTAATTAGTCCGTCAGATAGATTTCCAAAAAATATTGAACACGTATTTTTTCTTTTTTCACGTAAACAAAAAATGAAGACGATACAGTGCTTCGAAAAGTCGTGAAACGTCACAGCTTGGTCCAATTTTACCTAACTATGACGTCAAACGCCCCCTCTCCATGGTCTTTGACAATAAGCTTTATTTTCGTCAATTTTTATTAATTTGATAAAACAAAAAACACGTATCCAATATTTTTCAATAATCTGACTGACGGACTAAACAGAATCATATTTTTTTTAGTCGGTCGACTACCCTATACGTTTTTATTAAATGAAACTTTTACTCAAATAATATAACTTTTATTTTCTCTGTAATAAGGAAAACTTTTTCCTCATTTTATACGTGGCTAAAACTCTATCGCGCTCATTCATTTAGTCTATGGCCGATCGACATTGTTAGAGTATGACCATTTTAAGTGTGAATTTCATGGTGGCGCCACTGGTCAAGAAAAAATACATCGCTACGTCAAACTTAGTACATTTATTTTAGTTCCGTGTTTTCCCGCATGCACAGATAAGTTGGTCGAACTGTAGATGCGCGCGCATAGGAAAACCGATTAATTTTTCCCGCTATTGTGAAAAAAAATCAGAACTCGTTTTATCTGTTGAAGATGACTTTTTAGTATTATTTTCTTCACAAGTGTGTTGAAAAACGTCGTATGATACACGTGTGTATTGATGTTACCGTCCTCGGCTTTCTTAAGACCCTCACCTGACGGCTTGGGTCTCAATGGTGCCTCAGCGGTAATCACCAACGTTACACACTTGTACCATAATGTACTATTAAAATTAGGTATAATTTTTAAATATCATTTTTTAATACAAATAAAAAAGAGGATTTTCTTTTATCATTCCAACCGAGTGTTCTTAGGATACCTTATTTTTTTCACGATTTTCCCACACCCCAGTGTGTCTGGCATTTTAGATATGTCCTTACATACCTAAATTAATGCAATAATTTAGGCGATGCTAGTGTAAACGAGCAAAAGAATGCTGTAAATTACAAAATTTTGTGTAGTTACCAACTTCGCTTTTCTCTTTTTATGCAATCTCGATGAATGACAATCTGTCTGTCAGTCTTTGAGAAAGATTTACCAACATAAACTGTGAGTGTGACAATCAAAAGTTGTTTGGCGGAATTCGGCTTTGCAAGACACAGGAATGTTCTGATTGAACCACTGGAGTTGTCCTTATGTAGTAACCAAGTTCAGCTTAACATTGCAATTCCTAAAAATACATTGATTATCCCAGCTATTTTAGAAGCCATCATCGGCCTATTCGGTAACCTTCATACCCCGAAGTAAGCCTGGGTGTCAGACTTTTGGGCTAATTGACAGCTCGGTGCGGCATAATGTGCTTTCCGAGTATCTAACGGGTGGTCACCCATTAACGGACAGTTAAACCGGACACAGGCAAGCACAGTTAAACCTGACGATCGACCCAAACCGCTAGTATTATTAAAGCCACGAGCTTCTCACTTAAGATAAAGTAATGTAGTGTATAATCCGTTTAAATTCCCACAGACACCTCGGGAACTCATAACTGAAATAATTAGGTCAGTTCCCACTAGAAAATAAAGAGTAAATGTGATTAGAGCGACTCTCATGAGGACTGCTCTCCTAGTAATTATTTTCTCTCGCGTAAAATGTAATTGAATTATACCTACTGAAAACGTTGGGAATATTTCTATCTCAAGTTCTGGTATTTTCGGATGGGGAAAACTGTAATAGGTTATTTTTCATGCTTGACGTGCGACTGTTATTGTTTAAAGTGCAGTTTTACAACCTCGTCAAAATTGAATAAAGACATAAAAAGTGGAAATTATATGTTTTTCCTACTCCTCCACTATTCTTTTCTGCTTAATTTCGTTGCGGGATCCAAGAAAGACAGTTACATTGTTTCTCTGGGACTTCGTTGATCTTCATTGTCTCGGCGTTTTTCTGGTGGTCGCCACTGTTGATTCTGGCTTCCAGGAGTTACAGTGATTTGGGAATAGTGTGGTGGGATTGTCCCAAAAAAAAGACATAGGTACATATGTAATCAATTTAAATTAAGGTACCTGGTCAATATCTAGCATACGCTGTTTTCTTCTGCCCAGCCTTTTCTTAACTATGTCGGCGTCGGCTTCCAGTCTTACTGGATGCATGGGTGGTACTGGCGAAGAGTAGTTGGGGCGACTTGATGACGAACGACTCGCACGCAAGAACACCACGCGCAAAGCATTTAAAGAGAACCTACTCATGCAACAGCTTTATTATTTTGCCACAAACTGCTAGCACCGGATCCGGTCTTCGGATCCGGTATATAGGTACCGGATCCGGTAACCGTAAAATGATGCCGGATCCGCCGGATTATCGGATCCGTTTTTCCGGATTGCAATCCCTAGATGCAGCTGAATACCAATATTTAACATGGATCGACTGCCTATCTGACTTCCACAACCCAGTTAAAATACTGTGATATAGGGAATCCTTGGGAATACTGATTGTCGGACTTTAAAAGCCACTGCGCTGAGCTGGTTTCCAAAGCTTACATGGTAAGACTAAATCAAACTTTCCTGAAACCCTATCTTCTTCTTAGCGTGTCGATGGCAAATCTTCACAAAATACATTATATAAATTAAATAAATTTGGCCCAATATTCAGCTACGCGAACTCCACTCGCTGATGCAGTCATTAGATCGTCAAGTGTGCAGGTGTCAGGGCATGCAGTGCAAGATGGAAGGTGGGCCATTGTCGGTGGAGATACGCCGCATACGCACTTGAGATCTGAACCGTCCGTGAACCCCCATCTGAAGAGATTGTCTTTGCTACGGCCGACCTGGGTTCGGAGTCTATTTAGAGATTTCCAAGTCGGCCACGGCAAAGCATGTCCAGGTGGTAGGCTTTCAGACTGAAACCCTATTACCCCACTACATCTGATGTTACTTAAAAATTCAAACTTCTCATCTCTGTCGCCACAAATTATGTACGAATACATCTCGAAGAGACATGTCACAGCCTCGCCGTTGATCTCAGGAGACCCGTCCGTATGAATGTTACATCCCTCACTACCTACCCGGGTACTCCCGGATAGTGACTAGGCGTAGGCACGCGGAGAATGGGTGAATAACAAACAAACCTTTCTGGAACGCTTTCAGAGATGCAATAGAAACTTTGACTGGAATGGGATGGTTAAATGTTTTAGTAAAGTCAAAAATAAAATGGTGCAAGTGTTTTTGAATACCATTTTCAATCTTATTTCAAACAATACGTAGCGTTTTAGCTTTGATCTTGAGCCACCTTATGTTTATAAAGCCTCGTGTTGTTAAAGCTTACTTATTGATTTATTTAACAAAGGTACGCTAACAGTACATACATTTGACAATCAACAATAATAATACTCGTTAGAGCTCTTATGTAGGTATCAATAATTACAGGTGTACACAATATTATCCATGGTACAATTTAGAAATAATGTAATCCATAGGTACTTAGGTACTAATATTAAAAATGCGAAAGTAACTCTGTCTGTCTGTCTGTCTGTTACTCTTTCACGCCTAAACGGCTGAACGGATTTTGATGAAATTTGGTACAGACATAGTTTGGAACTTGAGAAAGGACATAGGATAGTTTTTTTTTTTTTTTCGCGAGATAAACCAAAAATCTGCCGGAAGTCACTATTCCACGCGAACGAAGTCGCGGGCAAAAGCTAGTGTAACATAAAATAGAAAACAAAACATCGTTGACTTCAAGTAAACAAGAGATGAAATAACTGACTTAGATCACTAACTACTGCTTAGATACACTAATGACAATAGTAGTATATATGTAGTTTGCTTGGGGCGAACAGTACTAACACTAGTTTAAGGAAATGTCTCTGTGTAATAACTGGTTTTTTGCGAAGTACTTAAAATAAGCCTTAGTGGTTCGGAACAAGTTCTCATCGAACACCGTTTTGTTATTAAGAACCAAGTTATGATAGACTAGGTATGCTACAATCATACTCCTAAATAAAAAAAAAATATTAAGGTAATATGTATTGTATCATAGAGCATCGTATTGGATGTATTGTCTGTGATGTTGCTATAACTAGTGGTAAATAAATAAAAATAAATAAATGATTCCAACATCTGGGACAATTGTAACCAGCGTCGACATTTTTTGCAAGGGACATATGGGAATTACTGCTTACTTGGTGATAGTGGATATGCACAATCAACGCTTTTGATGACACCATTGGCAACAGTGACTTCCACAAATCAGTCACTATATAATGAGTCGCAGATAAGGACAAGAAACGCTATAGAGCGAACCTTTGGAGTATGGAAAAGAAGGTTTCCTATTGTGACAAGACGTATTCAAGTACATCTAAGTAAAATACCTGGCATCATTATTGCTACTTGTGTGCTTCATAATATTGCACGACTTCAAACGGACCTAAAACCATCCGTTGTTCCAGAATATCCTCCTATCATTGATAGTTTTGATTTTTGAACTGTAGTGTAAGGTTATAAATTTAGATAAATAAAATAATAATTAAACAACAAAAATAAAATTTCTTTATTTACCTAGCTCCAAAAGTTTAACACATCTCAAAACTGGCCAAGTGCAAGTCGTACTTGCACATGGAGGGTTCCGTACGATGACTTCTTATAGGTTTTCCTGTAATCTTAGATACGTGTTTAACTAATTTCTGTAGTATTTTCAGAATTTTAGTCCCAGTAGTTTCGGAGATAAGGGGGGGGGGAATGGTCGGACAGACAGACAGACACACGAGTGATCCTATAAGGGTTCCGTTTTTTCCTTTAGAGGTACAGAACCCTAAAAATCTTATCAATTTCAACCTTAATAATAAAACAGCAATAATAAAAATAGCATACATAAAAATAGCTGGACAAATTTTAACACAGAGCGTTCAGTAGGTCTAACCAAAGATATCTAAACAAAAAAAAACATTAAATGAAGTGTTTTTTTCTTATTTATAATAATTAATTGCCGGCTCTCTAGAACAAACGCATCCTATAAGAGTAGGTACGTATATATGCGTTTTTCTTATTTTTTTTTTTACCATCGTCCTTATTTTGGTGGTCTGAATGATTCCTGAAATTTTGTCCACCTATTTAAATGGGACCTTATATAGCGTAGGATTACCCAGTACTAAACTGGATTGTGAAGGTCAAATAGGCAGTCGCTCTATGAAGAATACTGATCTTCAACTGCATCTGGATAACTGGAAGCCGACCCCAATATACTTGGGAAAAGACTAGGCGAATGATGAGACTATACTACAAAAATATGATGTTTTCTTTGAAATAAGTAGCTACCTAAGTATATTTAAAACATATAGGTACATGCTGTCACATTAACTAAAGAAACACGGTAACTAACAAACAATCATTAAAGCAAATAGAGCATAAAGACAAAACACATTTCCATTTCCTGTCGAATATGGGACAAGCATATCAACAACAAAACAAAATAGTCTAACTGAGCAACATGAATAAAATCACGCACTATTATAAGCACCATTCACACTTGACGACACGCTCCAGAAGGGTTATAGGTACTTTGGCTTGTGAGACTGTATTTTCATAAAAGAAAATGTTGTAGAGAAACCTTATAATACCTAAATACTAATAGACTAAAATTGGGCTAAGAGGCTGGTAAAACAACATAATATCAAGTCTATAATGCTATTGCTATTGCTAGAGCTACCTACTGTTGTTTGTTATTTCTGCACGATAATTGTATTTTTTTTTTGTTATACACACATCAACACGGTCTAGGGATATTTCATACTCAATTAAATAACTCGAAAAGTACTGGCCGCATTGGAATCTTTAATACACCGATTTGTTTGTAATTTATCTCAGACTAATTCCAAATTCAAATTTTTGAAAATTCTTTTGTTTCGGTGGCATAAAAATGTCTTGATGTATAGGAGAGGGAATTTTCATTTGTGCGAAATTTAAAAAACAATACGAATTACGTTTAGTTACAGTTTTTTTTCATTTTTAAACGTAAGATAAAGTTAGAATTGAGGTATTGTAGCCATGCAACGCCGACATTTGACGAGGGCGGAGATGTTACGAGCTGTGGGAATGCTGGAAGCTGGATCTGTTCAGCGTAATGTTGCTGAGGCCATAGGGACCCATCAAAATGTAATTTCAAGATTGTGGACACGCTATCGTGCCACAGGTGAAGTAGCGGAGAGGCAGCGGGGGCCAAGTCGCATCACTACCCCCAGACAAGACCGATTTTTGCATGGAGATCGGACATTTTTGTATGGGCTCTGGCCCAAGTGGCGTCGGAGCATGATACTTATATTGTTTGAAAGTTCATTAGCTAAGCTTACTTTTTTGTACGAGTGCAAAAAATCTATCCTGGGGAAAAGAAGTTACTGTATATTCATATACTTCAACAGTTATCGCAACATACATGACAGATCGGGCACGCCACAATCGCGGTGGTAAGACCCCTCTTTGAGGAGTGACTGGATAGGCGTCACGGCGTCCTGACCTACCGCCTGACGCAGGTCCTCACCGGACACGGAAGTTTCGGGAGGTACCTGTGTCGGATAAGGAGGGAAGAAACGCCTTGGTGTCACCACTGCCAGGATCGGCCGGAGGACACAGTGGAGCATACGGTGCAGGAAAAAAAACATACATGGCAGTTCTGTTAGATTTGACAGCTGACTCACTCTCTCCGCTCGCTGCTGTTTGGTGATGAGTGTGTTGTGTTATAACTTCGTTATCTATTAAGTTATTCGTCGACTGTTTACCGGCTGTGCTGAATATTGATGTATTTGTTTTCTTCCTGACGACCTTGGCGTGTTTACTTGAACTGTCCGATTTTTCTCGATAACAATTTTTCTTCAGCTGAATCCGCGCATGCGTCTCGATGCTTTTTTTCCTACTACCCTACCTACTACCCTACCTACTACCCTACCTACTACCCTACCTACTACCCTACCTACTACCCTACCTACTACCCTACCTACTACCCTACCTACTACCCTACCTACTACCCTACCTACTACCCTACCTACTACCCTACCTACTACCCTACCTACTACCCTACCTACTACCCTACCTACTACCCTACCTACTACCCTACCTACTACCCTACCTACTACCCTACCTACTACCCTACCTACTACCCTACCTACTACCCTACCTACTACCCTACCTACTACCCTACCTACTACCCTACCTACTACCCTACCTACTACCCTACCTACTACCCTACCTACTACCCTACCTACTACCCTACCTACTACCCTACCTACTACCCTACCTACTACCCTACCTACTACCCTACCTACTACCCTACCTACTACCCTACCTACTACCCTACCTACTACCCTACCTACTACCCTACCTACTACCCTACCTACTACCCTACCTACTACCCTACCTACTACCCTACCTACTACCCTACCTACTACCCTACCTACTACCCTACCTACTATCCTACCTACTACCCTACCTACTACCCTACCTACTACCCTACCTACTACCCTACCTACTACCCTACCTACTACCCTACCTACCTACTACCCTAGGGATGATAGGGAGGTAGTTAAGAACCAGGAGAAGGACAAAGGATACTTTTTTTTTTTAGGTAGGGTAGTAAAGAACTAAAGAAAGAAAGAAAGAAAAAATATTTATTTGTCGCCGAAATACAATTACAAACAAAATTAAAACCAGTAAACATCAACTAATATTAAAAAAAATAGTAGTAGGTAGGTAGGTACTGGTAGGGTAGTAGGTAAGGTAGTAGGTAGGGTAGTAGGTAGGGTAGTAGGTAGGGTAGTAGGTAGGGTAGTAGGTAGGGTAGTAGGTAGGGTAGTAGGTAGGGTAGTAGGTAGGGTAGTAGGTAGGGTAGTAGGTAGGGTAGTAGGTAGGGTAGTAGGTAGGGTAGTAGGTAGGGTAGTAGGTAGGGTAGTAGGTAGGGTAGTAGGTAGGGTAGTAGGTAGGGTAGTAGGTAGGGTAGTAGGTAGGGTAGTAGGTAGGGTAGTAGGTAGGGTAGTAATAATAATAATAATATTCCACAACTATCACACAACGCCATCTAGTCCCAAGCTAAGCAGAGCTTGTGTTATGGGTACTAGACAACTGATAAACATACTTATATATTTCTAAATACAATATACATATTATAGATAAATAGTAGTAATAGTAGTAGGTAGGGTAGTAGATAGGTAGGTAGGAAAAACGCATTGCAACGCATGCGCGGGTTCAGCTTGTATTATAATTAGTGATGCAACGGAAGTGTCTTAACGGAAGCAGAAACGGAAACAGATGTCAAAAGTAAATCTTAGCGGATGCGGATGCGGAAGCAGAAGCGGAAGCGGAAGTGTTAATACTATGAAGAAAAAACAAATTTTTATTTTTTTCAGATTTGTTTAATAGAATTTGTATATTGAACTTTTAGTACTCGAAGTTAAACAGAGGTAAAGTCGCGACACGTTTGTGTACCGCCCCCGTCAACGGCCCCCGCACGCGCCGATTCCTTCATGTCCAGTTGTTCACGCGCTCCCACCCCCGCGCTCCTCGCTGTATTCTCCGTTTAGAGTTCTGTTATAAAGTTGCGGAAGCAGAAACGGAAACAGAAGTGAAAAAGCTTGCGGAACTTCTGCAGAAGCGGAAGCGGAAGCAGAGTTCTGCTGCAACACTAATTATAATGTTTTCGGTGAAAATAAAATATGATTTCTAGCTATTTTTATTTTTTTCGTTGTTGTTGGTTCTCAGGAAACACAAGATTCGTACGAAACGCTTTGCTCAATCTTTGATTATGCGCACAGCCAAAGAGTGGAACTCCCTGCCTGCGTTGGTTTCCCGAGTTCTTATAACCCCAATCTATGTCGCGAGTAAATAGGCTTCTTCTGGGTTAGCTCGTTACATCGTCGACCTCATCTCTGCCCTTGGGGCAAGTTTGAGGTCAAGAGTACAACCATACATTATTTAAAAAAAAGTTTTTTGTTAAAGTACTTACGATGACAATGATGACATTATATTATAAAGTTGGTTAAAGACTTTTTAACCATTTCTCAAAAACAGAATTTTAACTTAACCTCGTCTTCAAACGCCACTTGAACCAGAGTCCATACAACAATGGAGTGATTACATATTTCTTACGTTGGCGTAGTCGATACCTGAATGTTAGATAATAGCTAACATAACATATTAAGTTCAAATAACTAGATTTAATTGAATAAATAGTTGAAAATAACTCTATAAATGCGTATTTTTTTATATGCTCTATAACTTTTTTCTCCCAGGATAGATTTTTTTGTACCCATACAAAAAAAGTAAGCTTAGTCAAGTAACTTTCAAATAAAATAAACGTCATGCTCCGACGCCACTTGGGCCACACCCGCCCGTTCTCCTTTCTGCGCGAGTTCAACCAAATGCAACGGCGACTCAATTGGTCCAAAGGCTGCGAGTGGAACACCAAGTGCTTGTGAGTGACCAAACTGTAAGAAGGCGACTGCATGAAAGCAATCTACGCTCTCGTAGACCACTCCGGGTCCCACCTTTACGGAGAGGCAATCGTGGACGACGATTAGAATGGGTTCGGAACCACGTGGACTAGGGCCGTGAGCAATGGTCCAATGTGCTGTTCACGGATGAATCCAGGTTCGGCTTCCATCCAGATTCACGAAGGACGCGTGTTTGGCGAGTTCCTGGACGATGGAGCTGTCTCCAGAACCCTCAGGAAGTTCACCCATACCAAGGAGGAACAATTATGGTTTGGGCAGGAATTCGTCTTGGAGGACGGACGGATCACGTTTGGGTGCGGGGCAATATGACGGAAGAACGATACGTCCAACAGGTGCTGGGGCCCGTAATCTTGCCTCACAGAACACAAATGGGGCAAGATTTCCTGCTCATGCACGACAATGCCCGGGCACACACGGCGAGAACGGTAGCAGCTTGGTTACATACACATAATGTTAGGTCCTTAGACTGGCCTGCTCAATCGCCAGATCTAAATCCCATTGAGCATGCGTGGGATATGCTGCAAAGAAGAGCTCTGAAGGAAGTTCCCGAAAATTTGGCTACAGAAGATCAACTTTTTGCGCACCTCAGAAGGACATGGGACAATATTCCGCAGAAAGACATTGACAACCTTGTTCTGAGCATGCCGAATCGTTGCCGATGTGTTATGAACATCATGGGCGCTTTCTCAGACTACTAACTTCAAGTTTATAAACACAAATTAAATGATTTTTCTATTTTTTTCAGTTTTTACTCACAAATTAAAAGTTAATTCATATACGGTTTCCGTCTATGCTTCATTTTTTTTCCATAAAATCCTGAAATTTTAATCAGTACCTTAACCATTATTAAAAAATGGTAGAATATTAAATAACGTATATTTTAAATAATTATATACATGTCATATAAATAATTAACACATTGATAGTAATTCGCTTTTTTTAAAATATCCCTAGACCGTGTTGATGTGTGTATTTTAATTTTTTTTTTTTTGCATGCTGTGTCTATCGCACCATATTGTACACTATGCATGTATCTTTTTTGTTGTATTAAATTGTAGATAGGCCAATAAATAAATAAATAAAAATAAAAAAAATAATCCCCGAAGAGTTAAAGTAAAGGTGTATCCATTAGTATACATACTCACACTTCACTAGTTCATGTAAAATAGGGCGAGTCCATTGAAATCAACCGGGCACATATCCAAACTTCATGGCTGCTAATGAGAAATTCCTGATGGAAAGACCCAATAACACTTACTCGATCTGGGAATCGAACCTACGACCTCATGTACAGTCGAACAAGCTAATAAGTACACAGCCAGCTATCTTGTATTTACTTTTAAGCTTATACAGATACAGTTAGAGACTGGTGTCAAACAATATGGCGTTTGACATCATTGGCTCAATCCGAAACACTTGATAAAACAAAATTACAATCAATATTTTCAGTTTTATAGAATTATAAAGATCTCTACCCTGTATACTTATTAGCTTGTTCGACTGTACACTGTACAGCAGTCGCGCTTGCGACCACTAGACCAACGAGGAAGTCAACAAGATCATTCAACATTATTTTATGGAAAATGAAAATGTAGCACCACTTGAGTCAATTTTCAACACCCAGTGAACACACAGCTTAAGGTTTCCTGTCGCCTTGACAAAGTAATATTAATTCCGTAGAAAGAAGATTAATACTATTGTAATCTTCTTCGCGCGTCGACAAATAAAGCAATTTGTTCGCTCGGTTTAATCTATTATCTCTGCCTGGAAAGAGTCAAGTGTCCTGAGTTGTTTAGCGCGACAATACCGTAATGAGATTTTCACTCCTTTCAAGGTTTATGTTGCGTTTTACTACGATTATTATGTTTTATAAGTACTTATTTGTAACGATACTGAAAATATATGAAGCAAGTTATAACAACGAGAATTTGACATTAGACCACTCGTACTAATGTCAAATTGTCGTTGTTGAGTTTTTTTTCTTTATAAAAATGGATTTTCCAATCGATGATGATGATGATTCGTAAATGATGTGCATCTTAAGTTTAACAGCGTAAGCTTGCAGTGACCACTACCACCAGCAAATGTTACATTCAGGAGTTCCAGGGTTACATTCAGTAATACTCGTCATTACGAGTATGGTCATCATCACTATAGTAAGTACGTCTCTAAAGTCAAAACATACAAAGCGTAAATGTCTCAAAGGAGATAATTATAAAATAAATTATTATTATGGTCCTCATTCATACCATACCGCTTTACTTCAAAGCTGTTATAACCGTAATTATTGTTTATGGGACTAAATTATAGCATTACGACTGAAAAGGACGAACGGACCAACAAACGTAATGCGCCGAGCTGAAGTGACATACAACAAGGACAAGAAGATGATGGGTTTATTAACCGATTATCTAATTGGCATGAGTCATGATCAAGATGACGTAAGGATAGATTTAGAGCAATTGATCCGTTTGCATGTGATGCAACTGCTAAACGTAAGACGATACTTTTGACCCTAATTAGGTATAAAATACATGCACTGAGATGTAGATCTCACTATAGAGGATGTCCTAACTGTGATAAACTATCTTGTACACAACAACTAAACACACACACATTGTAAACTTCAATCCGTTTTTTCTTTGTATTGGATGAGAAACAACTATAGCTGCTGTGGTACCGTTTATCTTAGGCGAGGCAGTAGTCAATCGAAACAGTTTTATCGAGGATTGATATATAGAGTAGAGAGTAGGGTAGAGTATACCACACATTACTTATATTATCGCATATCGATTTAAGGGTGGTTTTCATTGTAAAAATAGTTAAAAAAAAAAGAAACTTGTAAAATATGTTTTTTCTGTAGGTATCTGATAACATCATTAAACTTACATTACGTACGTTGGGGATTTACCGTAGGAATAAGAACTACAAACCATGTACATGACAAACTATAACAAAGGAACACGAAAACACACTCCCACAGAGTTCCATAATGGAAGCTATATCCATCTTAACCATACTGGGTTTATTTAGTTACCTACATTATCACAGTTACTAGGGTTCCACTAGCTAGGGCTACCAATTCGTAAATTCAGGTATTATCAGGATTGTGGAGGTCAGATACGCAGTCGCTCCATGCAAAATATTGGTATTCAGCTGCATCCGGTTAGACTGGAAGCCGACCCCAATATAGTTGGAAAAAGGCTAGGCAGATGATGATCCGTACATACCCGGACGTATGACAGCCCTAAGGTCGCCCAACACGGTTCGGTCGCATCCTTATTGAATTATCAACACCCGGTATTATTCACGTATCAAATTGAACCCTCAGACCTCAGGGATATCTTCGGGCTCAGGGGTAAATGTGCATTAATGTGTAGGATAGGTACTTATGTTGATGTTTTTAGGGTTCCGTACCTCAAAAGGAAAAAACGGAACCCTTATAGGATCACTCGTGTGTCTGTCTGTCTGTCTGTCCGACCATTCCCCCCCCCCCTTATCTCCGAAACTACTGAACCTAAAATTTTGAAAAAAATACAGAAATTAGTTCAACACTTATAGATTACAGGAAAACCTATATGAAGTCTAAGTTAACCCTTCATGCGCAAGTCCGACTTGCACTTGGCCAGCTTTTTTGGTCTCAAATTGAAATTGTTGTGACAAATTATTTATATTGGCCAGATGTATGTGTGGACGAGGAAAAAGAAGTATGTAAGGATCGTAGCAGGTGGTGTTCTGTCCCTGCCTGCCCCCATGGGAAAAGGGAGTGAGTTTATCTATGTATGTAAATTACTAATATTTTAAACACAGAAATTACTCTTTTTACCTTTTTGCAATAATATATCGCGCCGGTAATCCCTGAGGGGTTAGTCGTGTACCTAATAATAGTAGGTACAATGATTTTAACAGAATCAGACACAAAAGTTTTCTGCGAAAATTCTATTCCTATTCGAACACATCAGCAAATTAAATTCTATGTATTAAATTAAATGAAAGTCGGTCACACACAATTTCGATGAAGGATTTGGACATACCCAAAGGTTGTCCCAATCCAAACATTATAACCGAAGTTACTTCAAGATTAGATGAATATGGAGTGTAGGACACGAACACCGGTAACTTACTGTAATTTGAGGAAAATTCAATTGTCTATTCGCACAGAATACAGACCCTAGCACGAAAGTTCGACGTAGGAACTTAATATAAAGAGCAGTTTTGGCTCGATTAATGCCTGTCACCCCTAGATATCTTATTATAACTTAATTCTCCAAAAAAAGGTTGTAATTATAATAAAATCACTACTGTTCGTTGGACAGAGGTGTTATTAGGAACACCCGCAATTCACTATTTATATCTAAGTACTATGAATAAGGGGCGAGTCTTGTCCTTAGTCGGGCACAAATCCTGACTGCGGAATTCCTGACGGAAGAATTCAACGACATTTCAACCCGAAAATGATACACAATATAGGTTAAACAGTTGCGAGTAAACAGGCTTCTTCTGGGTAAGCTCGTTCCATCGTCGACATCATCTCTGCCCTTATGGCAAGATTGAAGTCAAGAGCAAGCCTTATAATAAAAAAATAAAAGAAGTCCCGTTGCATTGCAGTCTGAGTTTAGTTTTCTAAGTAAGCAAAATTACTAGTTTCCATCGTGCGTGTGTGTTAGGCCCACTGAACCCATCTGTGAGCCACGCAACTTAGTAGAAATTCAGTAATTAGGTTCCCTCATCAGTATAGCCGGTGAAGCACAAAATTAGTTCGGGAGCCTTTAATTGGTTTAATTTTATCTGATTGTAAAACCTGAGTTATTTCAGTGTCGTGTCGTTTGTCGAACATTTCACTCGATTAAATCAAACGTATCTTGATTAAAATGGATTTCACTTACGAATTGAATGCTCAAGATTTTGGCGTCGACGTAGTTTTTAACGAAGCAATTAATCAACGCCTCGTGTTGCTGTTTTCATGGCGACCAATTAGTTAAATTGAAGCGATTCTAATCGCACGTCAGTGAATGGTTTACGGAGATTTCGGGTTGAACCTATTTTCGTAACAAGACTATATTTAGGATTGACATTTTTAGAATCATCCTATCTTTTTCCGTTCTATGTTGAGGTCGGCTCCCATTCTAACCGGATGCAGCTGAATACTGGTACTAAAATACGGGTTATTTTAAATGAAGGGACTACCTACCTGTCCTCCATCGCAACCCAGTGAGTACTGAATAATGCGATACAACTTGGTAAGACTGGTTGTCAGACTTTCGGGCCACTGACTACCTGTAAAGATTGTCAAAGTTCTACAATTGATAGCCGGAACCAACTTCCAAAGCAAGGAAGAAACTTAGTATGAAATGGGTGGTCGAAAATTGGAGGTATTCCACATTGGGCACCCGCTTTAACGGCACCTGAGGTAATGGCACCTGAGGTATGAGGCTGTGGCTTGTCGAAAGGATAACGCGGCTCCGACACAAGGGCGAAGAAGGAACATTACATGGGTTTGGTTTTTAGTCAGTAGAAGTCTGACACTCCCCTTCGCTCTGCCCAAGAGCGGGGGGGGGGGGTTATTCGATAATTTTCCACCCACCAAAAAAAAAAAGGTATTCCACATACGGCACCTGTCAATATTTTTCGCAGGTGCCATTAGTGGAATAGTTGATCCGAGCGGCAATTATTGTTTAGCCACAAGCCGACATTTTCAGCACGTCAACCTATATTGTCAGTGTAATTTATTACCTAGTAGTTGGTCTCAGTCGAAAGAGAAACGTTTATCGTCAGTCAAAGAAAGTTTACCTTGTTAACTCAACTCGTTACATCTATTGACAACCCGTACCTACTCAAAGATACTTGTCGTGTGTTAAACAACTGATTTATGATTTGTTTGTAAACATACTTTGACAAATAGAACCTTTTCACTCTGAGATAAAAGCAAATAGAATGTTTTCGAGTGTTGACGATGTTTTCTTGCATTTGTTTTTACGTCTATCATTATGATTTGCGTTGACAGAGTTGTGAAAACGTAATGGACTGTGAATCGTTCGTGGGAAGATGTCGGGAAAAGATGACTAACTTGTTTGTTTATTTTTTTAGCGAGAGAAACGACGACTGTCGTGCGAAAAAAGTTAAGCGGTTTTTATTCTGTCGTACTTCGTGATATTAAGTTTTTCTTGTTGTTTTATTATAACGGGCACTTGAGTTGAGAATACAGTTCTTTACTCATTAATTTCTTAACCATGGGTCAACATTTTAGTAAATCCTACTATATTATAAACGCGAAAGTTTGTAAGTATGACGTATGGATGGATGGATGCATGGATATTTGTTACTCTTTCACACAAAAGCTACTGTACGGATTTGGATAAAATTTGGTATACAGATAGTTTATAACCTGGATTAACATATATGATAGTTTTTATCCCGATTTTATCTTCCCGTGGGATAATTTTCGAGTTATAGTGGGCGAAGCCGCTGGCAACACTTAGTATTCTAAAATTGCACTACTAGTTTTAGCCATATAGTCATGTATTTGAAAATTCAAATTCAAGCAGTCAAAAGTACCTACTATACCAGCCTGTTAGTGTCCTACTGATGCGTAAAGGCACCCTACGAGGAAGGCACGAATTTTGATGACCACGCTTGCTCAAGAGGGGGTGGCGATTTCGGACTTATAATATAAGTTCAGGTTTCTATATGTTTTTGTTCACCGATGTCTAAGATAGGCGAAGGGGGGAGCGGGCGAGCGAAGCGAGCCGGAGATAGGCATTTACCTGGATTTGAACCCACAATCTCATGCATGAGAGGCGAGGCCGTAACCTCTGGACTATCACGACAAAAATACCTTAATAATAGCTATAATTTTAATGGAATTACCAAATAACCTTCTCTGTTCGTGAACCTGGGGGTCAAGTAGAAGCCGTGTCGACGGCGTGTTCGTGTTCCACGTGCGCCTCAAAGAGATGTCAGTAGAATGGAAGTGGTTCTGCAAGGCCGATGCCTGCCGGGGCTAAAGAGATCTCGTGGCCTTGGAACACAAAGGTCTTAAGCCCTGTACAGACCGGCCAAACGAACGCCAACGAACGGGTTTCGTTGACCTTCGTTGCTGCAATCTGGACGGCTTAGGGAAAGGGGTAGGTAAACCTAAACGTTATGTATAGGTTTAGGTTTACCAAGGTTTTGGTAAACCCTTACCCTTAGGTAAACGCTAGCGAACGATAAATATCCATCGTTGGCGTTCGTTTGGCCGCTCTGTACGCAGCTTTAGAAGAAACATGAGTACGTTTTAGTCAGTGCAAGTCTGAGACTCTCTTCCGCTATCCAGAGCAATTCAATGTTGGATAATTTGATGATTTTCCAACCGAAACAAAAACTCAACCAAGTGGACCTCTGAATGGCACAAATCTACGAGTCTTTATGCCTATTGCCTATCATTTTCAATATCGCCGAGCTGGACCCGAACATCGCCGAATACAATCGAAGACGATAATGTATCAAACGTTTACACGTCATTGAACCGCAGTCATTGACGTGTAACTAATTTAGCGCGCGTCATTGGTCGCGGCTGTTGACAACTCCATTCGTTTGTCATGACGATCATGCGTCTGCCGCTAAGTAAATAGTACTGAATATCGTGCTTCATACATAATATTCATATTTTTTTCTGTCTTCTGTTCTGTAATTTGTTCTATCTCCTGCTGATATGGAGGGAAGTGGAAATTATGTTTTTTCCTACTCCCCCGCTATTCTTTTATGATATTTCGTTGTGGTATCCAAGACAGTTAACTCGCTTCTCTGGGACTTCGTCGAGCTTCATTGTCTCGGCGCTTTTCTTGTGGTCGCCACTGTTGATTCTGTCTAACAGGAGTTACAGTGGTTTGGGAATAGTGTGGCGGGCTTGTCCCATAAAATAAAAAATATTCATGTAACAACACAAGGCACTTCTCTTGCTGTGAGAGAGATTAACTACAGTGACAACAACAATAGTATGTCTCATCGTTTTCTGCAATTCAACAGCATTAAATCATTATGCTGGCTATGACCAGCAGCAGTGGTCCAATGGTGGCGGGCACGACTTACGAACAGTAAGTCGTGGGTTCGAAAAGCAGGCACATTACTTTGTGTAATTTATTTCATCACCGCTGCTCTCAAAATGGTGAAGGAAAACATCGTGAGTAATCGTGACTTAAAACCAAAAAAAAAAATCGAAGACATATTGTGACATCTACCAATCCGCACTAGGCCTGCGTGGTGGATTATAGCCCATACCTCTCCTAGAGAGGAGGCCTGACTCCCTGCAGTGATAACATTATAGGCTGATGATGATGACGATGATGCTGGTTATAGCCATCGCCATATTTACTGATCCTGTAGTCCTATGCATCACACATCCACTGGAGTCTCGCTACGTTTGCCAGGTTATCGAAAGGCAAGATATGCAAGCGAGAACACAGGGCGTACATTCTCGCACTCGCCTTGCCGCGGAGTGTTTCTGGAGGCGCTATCTCGACAGTATAGCAGCCTTTGGAGTGAGGAATTTTGGAACAGCATAGTAACAATAAGTAGTCTTCCAGAGACGACCCCAGAGGATCACTGTCGGTTTATAATTACATTAAGTATAGTAGTACCTAGATAAGAATTTTAACGAAGTCTACTAAGAGTTTTCTTCGCGTTCTGATCCGAAGAGTTAGAGTAGATACAGTTTTGGCCAATATTTGGCTAATCATATCTTCTGATAGTGGCATTTTTGCTTCGCGTTAGGTAGTCACTCACTCTCATGTAAAATACTGGTATTCAGCTACTTCCGATTTGACTAAAAGGCTAGGCCAGCTATAGTAGCTCAATTGAAATATTTAACAATTTGGAATTTAAATAAATACCTTTTGTTTTTAGCAAACGACACGTGGGTACGATAGCCAGCTGGTACGTTTCAATTCTCTTTTCAAATAAAAAAAAACGGTGACAAAACAATAAACCATGTACCTAACAATGCCTTGTTAATAAACAACATGTTTGTAAGTAGAACATACTCGTATAAACCACAAATAAAAACTCAACCTTCACACGTAACTCCTAAGTAACAGACGCTCTTAATCTGCATGCGAACGACGAATAATCTAGCACCACAACACTGGATACCCTACTTTATAGTTTCAAAGGTAGAGTTGATATTCCATTGTCGTGTGGTCTTCAATGAGTATAATTTAGTGCAGTTCTGTACTATCAACCTGTTGACTATTAAAGG
The DNA here is from genome assembly GCA_949316265.1 of Diarsia mendica. Taxonomy (NCBI): domain Eukaryota; kingdom Metazoa; phylum Arthropoda; class Insecta; order Lepidoptera; family Noctuidae; genus Diarsia; species Diarsia mendica. Next base: position 17,592,314 of record OX438896.1, on the reverse strand, counting down.
TATTCAGTTGGAATTAGAGATGTGCCGTTGCCGGCAATATTGCCCGAAGTGGGAATTTTGATGACAAGATTGCCGGCAATATTGCCCGAAATGGGAATTTTAATGACAAGATTGCCGGCAATATTGCCCGAAGTGGGAATTTTGATGGCAAGATTGCCGGCAATATTGCCCGAAGTGGGAATTTTGATGGCAAGATTGCCGGCAATATTGCCCGAAGTGGGAATTTTGGTGGCAAGATTGCCGGCAATATTGCCGGGAGTATTGCTTAATTATAAGTCAAATTAAGTACGGAAACTATGTAATACACTTATAATTAGCATTTATATGCCCTAATCTACATTGGCCGGCAACTTTGGCTATTTTGTCAATGCTGCTGGCAATTTTGGTATTTTACCTGGCAGTGTCAATATTGCTACCAGGCACATCACTAGTTGGAATACCTTAACTAGCTCACAAAGGAGTTCGGTTAGGTGGGGATTTCCGCTTACTACTCCAAGACCAACCAGTCGAAGTTGTTTTGAATGTTAATGGCCACGACTTTGTCGTGGGTTATTGGTATTTTAACTAGAGTATCTGTAGTAATGCGAGTAGATAATCTTGTGGTTTATTTTGTAGTGGGCAAAGCAAAATGAGTAGACGGTTTTGTAATACTGTTATCATAATCTGTCTAGTTTTATGCATGGGAAAAAAATTAATTATGTTATGAATCTTCAACTTAGGTACAGACCGTGACACCGAACTTACTTTCACACGGCTTGAAATTATATCATTTATGGTCCTCATTCAAAAAAGGTGAGCACTAAAAAAGGTTATTCGTCGTTTCAAAACATGTTAGGAGATGAAAGTTTGTATGGTACGAGTAGTTCGCCATTCTTGCCGTTGAGAAATTCTGTCTAGCGCAACTTGTGTACACAATTACATTGATCTTATTTTAAGTGTCCGTGTTATGATTTTGCAGGTTTTGTTGTCTTTGGACATTATTTATTTAAAGGTGACTTTTTTTTATTTTTTTATTATAAATGGGCTTGCTCTTTACTTCAATCTTTACTTCAATGCACCCTTGGCGACCTGAACAGCGCCTCTGCCGCTGGAATAAACGTGGCTACCTACTGGGCCCAAACCGTATAACATGGAAGTTTAAAATCGAAACGAAAAGAAGAAGAAGACTTCAATCTTGCCCTAAGGGCAGAGATGATGTCGACGATGTGTCTTATCACTATAATAACGCTAAGAATATTTTGGGCAATGCTACTCCGATAACTGTATAAAGTATACCCAACCAGATCTTACCTAATATTATGTCCACTTAAATACGAGAATGTATTAATAACAAAAATTCTAAGCTATTTTGAATACGTCAAGACATTTGCTATAATTATCCTTTTTCCACTTCTGTCCTTTAAATAGAACCATCTACGATACTCACGACTCATTTACTATTCCGTACTATAAACGGTACTATATTGATCATAGACACATGTCTTTTCCCATAACATTATGAGTTTTAATGCAAAGTTATGCTGAAATGTACTTCTACCTTATGGCTTAAGGAAGACTTGAGCAGTCCACCCCGCTACCGTCTTGTTGACTGACTTGATATGAGCCTTGTTTTGCAAGAGCAGAGCAAGAGCTAGAACGGACTGGATGCTGAAGGTCCGGATCCAGCGGTAAAGCAGCTTGATAGAGGTCTATGTCCAGCATTAACCTGAAATTTATATGCTGAGATGGTTCAGACTACTTGATACTCAAATACATGTCGGGTGCACTCTGAGCAGTTGCACTACCTTTTTGACTGGCTCATATATTATCATGGCCTGACTTATTAGAGCAAGAGAACAGCACCAATTAACACTCTTGATATAACAAAGACCTTTCAAAGATGACTGGGACGGGCTGAAAGCTGAACGTGTAGAATCAGGCGTTAATTTGCAAGTTGGGAGCGGCCCGAACGAATTGAGCATCACTCCTGTTGGAATCTTGCACCGCGCATGCAGTCATTTAGAACAGGGGATCTAAAATGGTCACTTTAGCAGAGCATAATATGAATTGCGAAAAATTCGTAAAATGGTCACAGACGTAGTTACAAATATGAAAGGTCCATCTACTAAAGTGGTGTCGGGCAGCCACAGGCACAAAACCCGTCTAGCTAAAAGATCCCCCTTTTCTATGAAGCGTTACGAATTTCCACCCGGTTCACCGTTATACACAGCATGTCTCAAAGGTATATAGGTGTGTTGTTTTTCGCTATTGAAATATAGTTCCCATCATGGAGAAAGCTTTTCAGTTTATTGGTTTTTGCTAAATCCTTAAATATGACCTCACCTTTCTGATACCGCTGAGGCACCTTTCTGATGCAGGTTGGAGGATGATTCGTGTCTAAAAACATATGAGTCGAAGAAAGTGGACATTGTTACGCACCATACTGCTAATGGAAAAGGTATGCCATGACATAATAGTAGCGTCGACGTAAGACTTTGTTGTTATGTGTGGCAACTGTCATTGGTATGCATGACAGCAGGCAGATGTGTGCAACGTGAGTTTTACTTGCACGACTTGCACTACAAGTTTTGGCAACAACGAATTTTGTTTGTCAAACATAAATTCGTTAACTGGATGCAATCTAACCGGGTTCTTACTTCTTTTTACATCACTTTTACCATATTATACTTATAATCGCCACATGAATGATGTTACCACGATCTTGTAAAAATATTTTGATAAAAGTGTCCAGTTTCCTGCCTATTCTTTTCCATGGAGATCTACACTTTAGATTGGGCAACTACAGTATGCACACAAAAATGCAAACAAAATGATGAAGCTACATTCGCAGTTACAGTACTGCGAATGTAGCTTCATCATTTTGTTTTCACATTCAAAAGTGCCTGTAATGATCTAATTTAAAAACATGCTTTGAAATTGAATAAAACAACGTTTTAGATTAAAATGACATGTGTAAAAAGATTTTGGTAATTTTTGGCTTAAAGCCACCTTTGTTATTTAAAATGGTCTAGGATCTCAGCACCTACACAAAGAACTATAAGAGTGAAACCATGTAATCATCATCATCACAATCACAATACATAAAACAAGATGCTTTTTCTACTTACTTCATTTTGCCAAGCAAAACCATAGCAAAACCTGCTTGTCTCGCGCTCTTTACACTAAACATACACCACCGTCTGTGGTTTCACAGCTATACGATAATAATCATAGCTGTCTGTCGTCCTTAAACCACATCAAAGTAGACAACTGACGAATGAGATCAAACCAAAATGTACAGTCATGAGCAAAAGTAATAATATGTAAATACTTGGTAAAGTTCAAACGCAAATTTCTCGTGATAAAACGATGGTAAGTTTGAAATGTGACCTACTTTATGATAATATGGGTTCCAAAATATTAGTTTCGTTACGTAACATGAAAATAGATACAACGTAGTAGGTGAAAAATGGCTTCTAAAGTTGGTTGCGTTGCTAAGTGTGTTTATAGGTGCCGCTGACTGTATCTATGACATGGGTTGTCCCCGGTCGGTGCGTCACACAATGTGGAAAAGGTACCGACACAGATGTCAATTGATCGGAAATTAACGGAAATATACAACGTCAGGGCCGTCATCGTCACTGAAAGCGGGGTTTGAGGAAACCCCGCTTCCGCGGCAAAATGAAAAATAAACAATAATGACCAACTTAATCCAGTGAATCATGTACTTTAAATGATATTATTTTTCATTTATAAATTACTTGCATATTATAATAATATCATTTATTATTGTGTCATTCGATGAGCGTTCTTGAAATATCTGTCAAATGCTTGCATTCTCTCTCATTTACGTAATATGTCAAAAGACAAGATGAAGACGGAGAGAAAGGTCAAAAAAGATGAAAGTAAAAAAAGGTGAAGTAGATTTTAAAGATGTTATTCTATTTTTTACCCGACTGCGGCGAAACCCAAAAGGAGGGTTATGTGTATTTACCAAACTGCGGCGAAGCCCAAAAGGAAGGTTATGTGTTTGACGTGTATGTATGTAGGTATGTCTGTTTCTTTGTTCCCTCATAACTCCTGAACAGATGAACGGATTTGAATAAAATATACGTCGTTAGATTCGTCTTGATGGCGCGATTAGTTACTGGCTACATTAAATTTTAAAAAAACAGAAACATTGCGGATTTTAGAGACCATATCGCCGACTTCAAAAAAAAAATATTTTCCATTACCATCGAGTAGAGTATCGAAATGAAGGATTTTAAAAGAAGATTACAATAATATAAAACACTTATAAGTTTAATAGAAATTCAAAGTGACAAATCCTATAAACAAACACGAAAGTTAAATCATCTGCGAAGAATTTTACGCGACCAACGAAAGAAGAAACACAAAAGAACTAAAAAGTTGGAAATAAAAAAAGTTGTTAAAAAACTAAGAAACCCCACCATCTCCCTTCTTCCATCGGGAGACTAGACGTACTGCAGGGTATCACCGATACCTAGTCGACATTCCACACATTCGAACAAAGCGCTTTGCTGGGTCCTTTATTATGCGCACAGCCAAGGAGTGGAATTCCCTGCCTGCGTCGGTTTTTCCGAGTTCATATAACCCTAATCTGTTTAAGTCGCGAGTAAACAGGCTTCTACTGGGTAAGCTCGTTCCATCGTCGACATCATCTCTGCCCTTAGGGCAAGATTGAAGTCAAGAGCAAGCCCATTTATATTTTTAAAAAAAACTCGACTGAAAAAACAGTTTTTTTTCAGTCGGGTTTCTTTTAGTGTGTTGTTTGCGTGAGGAATATTGCAAAAGGTAGGGGGGTGATTGATAGATGTTTGTAAACCTATTGACAGTTGACAGGGGCGAACGGAAGAAGAAAATGTGTTGCGACGACCCCAAAGTAACAACTCCGTTACTTTAAGAAAAAAATATTTACATTGTGCAAACATCGACGCACAGTTACCTATATACTACGTATTCATTGCATCATTCCACAAATAAATAAATAAAATAAATTATAAATAATTTTATAAACCAAACTATTGTACTCATTGGAATGATGTGGTGAGAGTGAGATGCTGGAAGGAATATCAGAAATCATCTTCATTAATCGGAAAAAACCGCGAACCGGAAGACGTTGCGTTGGAAGGCCTCCCACTAGGTGGACCGATGACCTGGTCAAGGTTGCGGGAACCCGCTGGATGAGAGACGCACAGGACCGGTCAATGTGGCGACGCCTGGGGGAGGCCTATGTCCAGCAGTGGACGTGTTTTGGCTGAAATGATGATGATGAATCGGAAAAAAGTATTATTGGGTTTTGTCCATCAGGATTTTTCAGTAGCAGCCACGGAGTTTAGAATTGGGCTATAGGCTCGCTCCCTATCACATGGAACTTAAATTTAACTGACAAATTGTGGGTGTTCTATTAGATAATTATACCTTTTTTTTTTATTGGTGGGTGGAAAATCATCAAATGACCCCCCCCCCCCCCCGCTCGTGGGCAGAGCGAAGGGGAGTGTCAGACTTCTACTGACTAAAAACCGAACCCATGTTCCTTCTTTGCCCTTGTGCCGAGGCCATGATAAAATAATAAGAAATAAATTATTATTTTACATGAAACAAATAATGTTTGTACAACTGCAAACGATCGCTCTTGTCATTTACATACATAGTTTATGTTATGCTGCCACTTACATTCATAACACCATATTCACTTATGGTAATACATATTTAAAAATGTATATTTAGCGTGTCATTTTAAATTATGGACAGACACGATGACAGCGCAAAAATATTTTTTTCGGTAATACTTAATTATTATTTGTAGGTAAGTAATTAATTACTGCTGAACTACGAGTTTTTGATCAAGGTGTGTACCTACAAAAAAAAAAAATATATGGCCTAATATTTTATAAATTGATTTATAATATTAGCTTCAAGTCGCACAAAACTATTCTAACCCTAGCTGACCCAGTTAAAATGAACTTTTAACGACAAACATCCACAAAAATAGTAAAAACAAAGAAAATATCCGGACAAAGGATTTTGTTCGGAAACACTAAAAACTTGGATAATATAAGAAAAGTTTTTACTATTTGTTTTGGAACTCCCACCACGTCTTTTCCTGATTAAAATAGCCGTATAGACGTAGCCGAGTGTATGTTTTATGGCCGATCATTATAAACTTTTCTTTGTTGTCTAATGCGTGGGGTCTGATAACCGAAATAACGAGTAAAAAAATATACCATACAGGGTAACTGGATCTGGATCCGCCATAGCAAAGCCGCATAATATAGAGGAGTACATTTGCTAGTTATTGGACCTTACTTTCCCTAGGTAAAGTTTTATAGTGTATGGGATGTGACATCCACCAACCCGCACTGCTCCCGCGTGATGGATTACAGCCATTCTCTTTCATAGAGAGAAAGAATAAAAAAAGCCTGTGCCCCAGCAGTGGTGAAATTATAAGCCTAATGTGTAGCATAATCAGTCGATAGTGCTATGTTATATTGTGCTATGTAATAAAAAATAAATATTCTGCATTCGGCTATAAAATTATCTTTTCCAAAAGTAGCCCCGTATTTTACTTACACACATAGTCTTTTCATTTGTCAAACATAATACGAATCATTGTAAAAGTAAATTCTTTGTTTTTATCTCCAGCATTACCTATCTTAGTTTGACATTTCGTTTAGATGAATTCTGTTAACTTTTAGGCAACCGAGTCATTTGAAACATCAACTTTACGTAATTATAGGTAATCTTTTTATTGAGTAGCTTCCTGGTTTTAACCGAAAAAAAAAACCTATCTTCGTAAGACGTAAGGAAAGTTTCGGAAGAATCCTACTGAAATACCTATACGATTACTGGTGACTGCTATAATACCTACAAGGTGTAAACGGACCCGTCAAGGAACCTTCAACCAAGCACATCAAACTTCGTACCAAGTACCTTGACGCAAAAATATCTGGGAAGCGATATTTTTTTTAATTTATTCGATCACGTTTTACGGTAGGACTCAATGTTTCGTACTCAACACATTGTGCAGATGGATGCATGGAACAGTACGGGGGTCGTGGAGGTATTACTTACCATCATCTGCCTAGCCTTTTCCCAACTATATTCCCACAGGCTACCTGCAGTATTGTTTCTCCTACTTTCATATATCCATCCAAAGGTTGTCTTTAAAAGATCGCTTTAAGCGATAAGACCGCCCATTGTGTCACCCCTTGTAAAATGTTTTACTATTGTTTTTTTTGTAATTTGGTGTACATAATAAAGAGTATTCTATCTTCTATCTATCTATCTATATTGGGGTCGGCTTCCAGTCTAACCGGATGCTGCTGAATACCAGTATTTTACATGGAGCGACTGCCTATCTGACCCGTGGGGGTTACCCAGTTAATACTAGGTAATACGATACCCTTTGGTAAGACTGGATGTCAGAATTTCAGGTCACTGACTACCTGTAACGACTGCCAAAGATCTATATATATGGCAGCTGGGACCAACAGCTTAACGTGCTTTCCAAGGCACGGAGGAAACTCGGTATGTCGGGCGGTCACCCATCCACAGACCGACCTAGGCAAGCAAAACTTTACCTAAAGATCGACCCGAGTGGCAGTTCTTATTAAGCCACGAGCTCCTCAGGCGGTAGGAGGTATTACTTATAACATTTTTAAATGAAATAGTTAGAACTTTGACCTCCCATATCTCCGTGACAGTAACTAGAAGGTACCCAGCTAAGGTCTTGAACAAAATAAAAATCGCAATGAGGGGAGAATAAGTGCCATTCAGTTTCGTTAAGGGTACTTTCCCACCCATTAACGCATTCATACAGGTGTCCTAATAACTGCCTCTATTGTGTCCACTTTGTCCATTGCCGTGGCCACTTTATTTCATTGTACATGAACACGCACATTTCACTAAGTAGTAAGTAATAACAAAATGGCTTGAAGGCAAGTGATTTTAAACTGATTACGGAACGTTTGTCCTATACATTAAAATGTCTCTTGTTGCCTTGGCTTTAGCGTACAGAGTCCTAAAACATGATGACGATGACATTTATAGTCCTACAAATGAAATAAGGGGCTATTAGCCAATAACAATTTAATGAATTTCATCAATCATGCTTGATGTTTACGATAAGAAAATCCTAATGTGTTTGCGAGATGGCTACCCCGATGGTCTAGTGGTCTACAAAGTGACTGTTGGTTGAGCCATAGTTGAGCCTGAGGTCCGAGGTTCATTTCCGGTTCGGCGAAGTGTTATTGGTTTTTCCAACAAGATTAGGTACTACGTAAAATACTGGTGTTCAGCTGCATCTGGTAAGACAGTAAGCCGACCCCAAAGGAAAAGGTTAGGCAGATAATGTTTTCCAGTAATGTCCGAGTCTACGAGAGAATCAAAACAATTCGAAGTAACTCCGATGAATGAACCCTTATCACACCAAACTTTGGTCATTCATATCAATGACATAATAATGAAATAACTCAGTGTTTATCTAACTCTTGACTAACAAGAGTCCACTAATGATAGTGATGTAGAAACGGAAGCTGGGTTCATAAGTGATACTGATTAACTTTATCTATAACTAGAATCTAACACCCATATTTACAGTGCCGCCTAAGTCCATTTTTGACTTGTGTCGACTATGAGTGACATGACAACAGGAAGACATGGCCCACCAAATCAATTCTAGAAATACTGGTAATAGTTTTGATATCGGAGTCCAAAATACCGATATCAATAATTATAATGAAATACCGATATAATAATACGGTTGTGTATTCGGTCAGTATCACAGTTTTTAATAAAATGGCTGTCAACATGATCGACAATTAAGAACTTAAATCGGTAGCTTAATATGTTAATTCAATTACTGTTTTAACTTTCTTATCATCATCAATGCTAACAGTAGTCTCCTGGACTCTCTCACAAGGAATCCAAAGTCGTTTGGCCGCAATTGGCTTATCCTCGAAAAAGCTAATTCCTCCGTATACGTAAGCAATATATATATTGCTTCCTACATCAGCCAGCCTTATCAAACCAGTTGCAATCTGCTTTATTCAATGCTAAAGATGTTATATGTCACTGTAGAGATGTCTATATTGTCATTCTATATTGATAAGTGGGTGTTTAAGTCGAATTAATACAAACTGCAGCTGCTGTCAATGTGTCTAATGGGGCGGAATGTAGGCGTGACAAGTCCAACTCAAGTTCATTCCACGACTAGCGATACCAGTGTAAGGTACGGAGGTACTTACCGACTGTAATGAGGATTTACCACTGTGCAGATATTTAAATGAACAAAGCAAATGTAGATTAAAATAAATCTGCTAAATAGGAAAACATCTTTTAAGTATCTTTTAATAGTATGTACAAAGGAAAATACTTCGTACCTACGTCGCAATAATGGAGTAATAAGTAATAACCTCTTGGGTCGATCTTGAGGTTAAGCCGTGCTTAAGGTTGGGCCAGGGATGGGTGACTATCCATTTCATATCGAGTTGCCTCTATACCTCGGAAGTATAATAAGCCGGTCCCAGCTGTCATTTGTATTTAGATTTCTGACAGTCGTTACGGGCAGTCAGTAAGTAGCCCGAAAGTCTGATAACCATGTCTTACCAAGGCGTATCGTATTACCTAGTACTAACTGGGATGTAGAGGTCAGATAGGCTGTCGATTCATTCATTCAGCTGCATCCGGTTAGACTGGAAGCCGACCCCAACGTAGTTGGGAAAAAAGCTGGGCAGATGATCATTAATTTTGATAAAGATAATACTTACCTATAGTTGAACTTTTAAGCTTTTTAACGGTAGAAAAGATCAAGCAGAAACAAAACGTTAACAGAAGCTTATATTTTCTTCAAGATTAAAGAAATGACGTGTCTATTACAATCAAACTTCGATCACTTATCAATCATTTAGGTTTATATGATGGCCCCTTTTGAACATTTGAAGCAATTATGACAACTTAGAATTCTTTTAAGTTCAAAAAAAAAATCAATCAATCACCCAAAACAATAAAAAAAAAACAATAAATCAATCAATTACAATGACATTTATTAAGCTGGCCGTATCAAGATTATACAATCTTACTGCTGCGTGAACCAATCCTCCTTTTTGGATACCTAGTCCTATAAAATGTGGTAGGTAATCTATCTATATAATATAAAAACTAGCTGACCCGGCAAACGTTGTTTTGCAAAAAAAAAAAAATTAGGGGGATGAAAAATAGATGTTGGCCGATTCTCATAGATACCGGATAAGCACAAAAAATTTCATCAAAATCGGTCAAGCCGTTTCGGAGGAGTATGGCAACGAAAACTGTGGCACGAGAATTTTATATAAGTATTAGAAGATGAAACCCGTTTTCCGTTGTCACGACATAGCATGAAAACGGCTGGACGGATTTAGCTGAAAATTGGTAGGGCGGTAGCTAAGAACCAGGAGAAGGTTCTTTGATACTTTTTTTTTTTTTAGGTAGGGTAGTAGGTAGGTAGGGTAGTAGGTAGGGTAGTAGGTAAAGTAGTAGGTACGGTAGTAGGTAGGGTAGTAGGTAGGGTAGTAGGTAGGGTAGTAGGTAGGGTAGTACGTAGGGTAGTAGGTAGGGTAGTAGATAGGTAGGTAGGAAAAACGCATTGCAACGCATGCGCGGGTTCAGCTAGTCATAAAATATAAATGTATAAAAATATTAACTTCCCGAAACTCATTTCCTTAACCTTAACCTCAACCCTTGTCATACAGGTTGTCCTAGTTCAAGGGTTGAGACCTCATTGTTGTAATGTTTACTGAAGTTGTAGAAATAAATTATTATTATATATTTCATAATAAACTCTGAAAGATTCAAATGGAGATTCCTAATATATTTACTTCTTGTTATAAAATTCTTCCACTTGACCTCGTCAGAATATCTATTGTTGAATCGGCAATACGAACAACTTTGAGATTGTGAGCCTGTTACATAAATTAGGTATCCAGGTCTTATTTATTACAAATACTACTCGTACCTATTAAATACATACATACTGGCCTGTTGGTCTAGTGGTTAGTGACCCTAACTGCTATGCCGGAGGTCGTGGGTTCGATTCCCACCCAGGACAAATGTTTGTGTGATGAGCACGATCATTTGTTCTGTGTCTGGGTGTAATTTATCTATAATATGTATGTATTTAGAAATATATAAGTATGTTTATCAGTTGTCTAGTACCTATAACACAAGCTCTGCTTAGCTTGGGACTAGATGGCGTTGTGTGATAGTTGTGGAATATTATTATTATTATACATAAACTCACGCTCTTCTCACATAGAGGTAGACAGAAACCACAGAACGCCACCTACTGTGATCATTTTTTTTGTGGTGGCTTGGAAAGTCATCAAATAACCCCTCCCGCGCCGGGCAGAGTGGAAGTGAGTGTCAGACTTCTACTGACTATAAACCACCCATGTTCCTTCTTAGCCCTTTGTGTCGAGGCCGCGGTACATCTTACGAACAACCCGTAGCCCCGACGGGACCTACTATGATCCTTAGATATCTCTTTTTGCCTGGTCCACATCCATACATCTGGTCATACATACACGCACGCCGGTTGCGAGTACTATGCTATTAACTTAATAATAATAATAATTTATTCAATAAAAAAGTTTGCAATGTTACATATTATTCTTAAGGCTAGTTTTATACATTTACAAAAGAATTTACCATCTGTAACCGAACTAGGCAAAAGCCTGTATTTCGGTTATCAGCGCCAATCCCCTCAAATATTAATAATTAATGGTAGCCATCAAATAGACATGTTAACCTTTAGTGGGTATACAACAAAAAAAATCAGCAAAACAAATTAAAATTTGAAAATTGATATTGTTAAAGTAAATTAATTATAAAATCGTAAAACTACCAGGAACTAATGAAACCATAGGATGAATACATTGACCGCTCTCTCTAATGATCGCGTGATTCAGTATCAAGTGCTGCTTTCTTGTCGAGAGCAGTTTATAGTACTCGCATGCGTCATTAATTTGAATAGATACTCACACACACTAAGCATTACTTGGTACGTATACAGAAAATTGAATGAAAATATAAAAATATTGTAGGTAGTGAATTTACAATATTTACAAACTACATTTACAGAACTAAAATAATGATAAAATATATTATACAAGTAGCAAAAAGAGAAGAATTACAGGGCGTCAAAAAATTCGTCCACATTGCTGTCAACAGGAAAAGTGCCCAGAAGGCTGGCAGCATTACCACGTTGGATGGTAATGCTGATTCTTTGGCCAAAAAATAGGCCAGCCCTCTGGTCACGTGAAGAGTCGACCAACCGCTTGGCAATTTCCTTAAAAATTAGGTGAGCACTCGGACCCCAAGGCCCCAGTGTTTCAACCCCAAACGGCTCAAACACATAACTGCCAATTAAGTTGTTGTATTTGCGCCGCTTGAGGTTTTCAGCACCTGCAGCAGCCGCCCCAGTGTAGTGAAACATATTATTATTATTTTTATCACAAGTAAACTATGTACATTAATTAAAAATCTATTAAATGAACTAACAAGAAACTATAAAATTACATCAAAAAACTGATCAGTCGGTAATCCCAAAAGACTGGTGGCATTGCCACGTTGTATGGCTACACTTAGCCTCTGGCCAAGGTAAAAGCCAGCCCAGGTAAAACGACATGGTCTGGAGTGGAGACCATGCAACATCCATCAAGCGACACGGTGCCAGCGTAGTTGTTTTGGCCCACTCCTTCTCATCGAGAGGTTTGTGTGTGCAATGGCGACATTATATGCAATTTATACAATTATTTCAGAGAAAATAAATGGATTTCATCTAATCTATGAGGGCAGTGGTGGCCCAGTGTGGCGGCCCCGACTTACAAACAGTAGGTCGTGGGTTCGAAAGCAGGCAGGCGCATTACTTTGTGTAATTTATTTCATCACCACTGCTCTCAAAACGGTAAAGGAAAACATCGTGAGGAAACCGGCATATCTTAAAACCAAAAATTCGAAGATATGTGACATCTACCAATCCGCACTGGACCCGCGTGGTGGATTATAGCCCATCCCTCTCCTAGAGAGGAAGCCTGAGTCCCTGCAGTGGGAACAATGTAGGCTGATGATCTAATCTATGCTGTTGATTATTTTTATAACACAAATCATTACACCTGTAGTTGCTGAAGGGATCCACGATTAGTCAGAGGTGTACGTAATAGTACACCTAATAGTGTTATTACGACAGTTATGTTTAAGTCCCGTATGACGAACTCTTCACGAAGACCACTACACCCACGAGTTTGTTTTTAAACCCCTTGAAAATATTAACTGATTTTCCTTATCAACAAATACCAATCTCGTATCAATTTCGATAAATCTTTTCACAGTCTCCAGGCACTAAGTCCGTATCATTTCTTCAAATCTCATTTTAATCAACAATAAGGCCTCTCATGTAAGAAATCCTACAATATTTGGACTGGATCTCAGAGGCGGTTTCCCAAAGGAATTCCTCGAAAAAGATTTCAGAAGGCTTGTGAAAGTATATTTATAATAAAGAAATAATCTCAAGGGCGCAAATGGGAAAGGTCCTTTTGAAATGGAGTAACGTTATATCGAAGTTGTTGTTTGTTTATAGTAGCATAATAAGTTAGTAGCCTTGACCTGCCAACCGGGTTAGCGACAGGAATTGAAAGGGTTTATATATATTTTTACGACGAAACTATCAATCTGTCGAAATTCAAATAACATAGGGCCTAACAGACAAATGACAATCGCTTGCAGTGTTTCTGCGGATGAGAAAATAAATAGAAAATACTTAACTGATGAAAACACAGTAAGGTAGCTATTAAGTTAAAGTAACTGCTAAGTATACATAGATATATTTTTACAATGGTAACTCGACTTGACAATGCTAAATTCTCATAAAACAATTTAACTTAAAGATCGAAGATTCAGCGGCTCTGATTGCCTAACTACATAATCATACTCGTAGTTCAGTCATACGATATGCTTAGAATTATTTTCACTTTGAAAACAGTATTGTTTTAACCATTGATCATACGCATAATCATGATACCACTAAACATTGCCCATACCCAGACCATTATTCTTATTATACAGATCTAGTAATTTATTTCCTCTCGCAGTTCTCGCCTCTAACCAAAGAATTCCACCACCCATTTACTAAACTCCCTGATTAAACGTTCTCACTACAACCATTTAGAGGCGTTCACGACAGTAATTACTGTGGTTCCAACACGAATTTCACTTAATTACTAATTACTCTGAAGAACTGTAGACGACACGCGACACCAACATGAAATAAAACGAAACCGTACGATTTTCACGCGATGGAGGAAAAACCGGTGTACGGAATAATTTATACCATTAATTTGCACTTTGGTTTTCTTTGATCCGTTAATTTGTAAATTTTGGCCTACTTTTTCATGTTGTCCTCTGTTTTGGAAACATAAACGTATATAGGATAGGTGTATAAAATAAAATATGTAAAAGTCAGACTTTGGAGCCACTGGCCAACTGTTAATAATCATTACATCTTCTAATATCGTGAGGAAACGGGCGCGTCCTCGAACCAAAAAATTGAAGACATGTGACATCTTTCAACCCGCACTCGACATGCATGATGGATTATAGCCCATTCCCTCTAATAGAGCGGCGGTCTGCGTCCCAGCAGTGGGAACATTATAGGCTGATAATGATCCCCACCTTTAGGCCTGACATCTCATCAGTACGTAGGTTTAGTATGTTGCCAATGTCTTGCTATAGATTCTTGTCGTGGTCTCATTAGTAAAGACACGAGTATATCCTCGTATTCATTAAAATGCAGAGAATAGCTATGATTACTGTTCAGATTTATTATCATACATCTTAATAATCTTTTGAATTTGCATATTACATAGGGACTTAATGACGCTAATAAAGATAAGCTGACAAAAGGTAATCCAACCAAGTGTCTATCTTTTGTGAATAAATAAGTAATTATCCTATTAAGACCTCTTTTGACGCAGACTTTCATTTGAAGGTACCCACGTAACAGAGAGATAATTTTATAGTGATAAAAAAGTATATTTAAAAAAAGCACAATGGCATGCAGTCTGAAATAATTTTATAGAATTAACCTGTCATAAGTAAATCGAGTTGATCTATTTTTTGTCGTTTTTGGTGTAGATAGCGAATTTGTTAGACTTGACTAGATTTTGAACGATTCTAGTCCAAGTTGGCCTTTTGATATATAGAAAACTCGTAAGATTAGAAAGATACATGAAACTCAAAACTCAAACTCAAATATTTTATTTCAATTAAGCCATTACAGGCACTTTTGAATGTCAGAAGGACGGAAGAAGAACGAAACTACGAGTGCAATACGTCATTCCGAAAGTCACCACGCCCAACCACACGCCACCGAATGCCCGCAACAACGAACACTGCGAGCACGAAAGCACGCAGCGACGCAAACCGCAACAACGAATGCTCGAGACCCCGAATCACGGAACAACGAATGCACGCCGCAACGTGCAACCGCCGCCCCGCGACCCGGAGCCCCGCACACCCGCCGCCACGGCACACGCCGCCGCGCGCCCCCGCACCCACAGCACTCGCCGCCGGTAACATCCGGCGCCGCGCAGCCCGACGCAGCAACTCCCGAAATGGAAAGGAAACTATATTAATAGTACCTAGTAAATTAATTTTATGTCCGTCAAAATTATTAATAACTCACTAGCTATTTATCTCGAAAATGCGTACATCGATGAATATAATTCAATAATCATTTGTTCCGTACTCTCGCAATAATATTTATACCAAAAGTCCTCCATCCAACGGAACGCTACCAATTTCCAATCGAATCACTGGAAATTCTTCTCTGAAAACATTTTCACAATACCTAATCTTCGTGAGAAAATCGTCTCTCCTATAAAATGTAAACGTTATTTTCCTCGCGGTCAGGCCAAGGGTATTTGAAGCCAATCGGGACAGATGTCCTGAGCAGCGAGGACCATCCACTGGAGTGGAAGGGCCCTCGGAGCGAGGCCGCCTGAACTCACCTTGTACCACGTTTAACTAAAGATTTATAGATACAGGTAACTAGCCGATGCCCGTGACTTCGTTTTTGATGTGTGACTAAAAAAATGTTTGGGGTGGGTCACCCTTTATCACTTAGGTGTATGAAAAATAGTTTACGACCTTTTCTCAGACTTACCGAATATACTCATAAAAATCGGTCAAGCCGTTTCGGAGGAGTATGGCAACTAACACTGTGACACGAGAATTTTATATTTATGGAAGATAGATAGATATATTTTGCATTTCTTATTAGTTAGTGTTCGTTTAGTAGTTACAGTTAGTCGGTGGCCAGAAAGTCTGACAACCAGTTCGTTAAGGGTACCATATTACCTAGTACTTACTAACTGGGTTGTGAAGGTTATTAGGCTGTCATTCCATGTAATATACTGATATTCAGCTGAATCCGTTTAGACTGGAAGCCGACCCCAACATAGTTGGAATAAAGTTAAGCAGATGATGATTCTTAGGGCTAGTTTTGTTAGCTGAATCACTATCACTAGAACAACGATGCAGGTTGTTCTAGTGATCGCAAGCGTGACTGCTAAGCAAGAGGTTCTGGGTTCGAATCCCAGGTCTCCGTAGTAGTCTCGGAGCCGGGGCGAAATCTCTTTTAAACCCTTTGGGGATTACAAGTTGATGTTATTTTTAGTTGACAAGTCTTCTCAAAAAACTTAGCCATTTATTTGTGAGTGGCAATCTCATGTACAATAAACAGTACTTATGTAGTGCACTTATGTAGTATAATTACATAAGTACACTTATTTAATTACACCTTTTGATTGCACCGTCAGGAAAATTAATTGTTAACGCAAATCGACACCCAACGGCAGTTTACCGCTATTTTAAACAACTGTCAAAGAAAACCATTTGCGAGTGATATTTACATAATGTAACATCAGGCCTGTATTCCCCATAGGACACTGCAGAACCTATTGCATTAAACGGGGCACACAAATTCCGACGCCATGGTGGCTGATACTGAGAAAATTCCTTATCAAAAAACCCAAAAACAACAATCTCATGTTCAGAAGCAACGTTTGCGACAAATTCAACTGCAAATCTATATAAATAAAAAGAGAAGTCTTGACTGACTGACTGACTGACAGACTCATCAACACCCAGCCCAAACCCTTGGACCTAGAAAGCTGAAATTTTGCACAGAGGTTCCCTTTATAATGTTGACAAGGAATAAGGAAGGATTTTTCGAAATTCAACCGCTAAAGGAGTTAAATAGGGGATGAAAGTTTGTATGGAAAATCGTCATTTTCACGCTGGCGAAGCCGCTGGCAAAAGCTAGTTCTGCAATATGTTTATTAACATCTATCAAGTAGTAGTTCACATTTAATTTACAGAAATCTGATTTAATAAGGCAATTAATATTATTTATAAGATAAATTCACGCCTAAAGATCACGGGACACAGCTAGTGTAGGATATAATCACGCAGCTACTTCAGTTAACAATCCAGTAACAATTCCCAAGTTGGTTAGTTCATTTAGGAGTAGGTATTCAGCGACCATTGGCGGGTCTATGAGAGACATGGAGTCTATTCTCTAGAGTCATGTAGCCGCTGTAAATGGAACATTTAGGATAGTACAAATAAAGGTAAAATAAAGTTAACGTCCTCGGGGAAGTCAACGACCCAACAAACATCTCCCCGTGTACCTCGTCTGCGCAACCACGACCACTCTGACAAGAGTGTATCGACTAAGAAGAAGAGAAAGTTAACGGTTCTTTAGGCCTATACTAATGAATCATTAACTCACTCTGAGAGCGAATATTTTTAAATCGATACTAAGTAATGGCTTACATCACTTAGTCATCATCTGCCTAGCCTTTTCCCAAGTATATTGGGGTCGGCTTCCAGTCTAACTGGATGCAGCTGAATACCAGTATTTTACATGGAGCGACTGTCCATCTGACCTCCACAACCCAGTTAATACTAGGTAATACAATACCCTTTGGTAAGACTGGATGTCAGAATTTCAGGTCACTGACTACCTGTAACGACTGCCAAAGATCTATATACCTATATGGTAGCCGGGACCAACAGCTTAACGTGCTTTCCGAGGCACGGAGCAAACTCAGTATGTCGGGCGGTCACCCATCCACAGACCGACCTAGGCAAGCACAGCTTTACCCAAAGATCGAATTGAGTGGCAGTTCTTATTAAGCCACGAGCTCCTCGGCTTACATCACCTAGTAAAAAATATTCACGCTCTCTGAGTGCGGCAGTTAGATATAATTTATTCAGTCAGTATTGTCAACTCAATGAACATTTTGGATGTCTGAAAAGAAACCATGCTGGGTCAGCGCGACCCAAATAAATATTGGGTTAAGAGCTGAAGAGTGATGATGTCATTATCTGTATTTTTCAGTGAAGTAAATATCAGATCTGCTAGACTTTTCCTAATAACGTTGGGGTTATAGGAATACGCAGAACTGGGTGTAAAGTTCTTCAACCCCATAGATAAGGGAGGATCCTCCAACCAGACGGGTGTGTCTGGTGGTGGTGGGCTACTGCCCAACAGTATTGTTGCCGGGTTTTTCTATCTATATTACAGTCACCGATAACTTTATTTACACTGCAATCTGACCTCAACATAGTTTGAATATCCCTAAAACCCTGAAGTTGGGTAAAAAAGCCAAGCAAATGATGGTCAGCTGTCCTTTATTCTCAAAATTAAAAAAAAAAACTAATCACTCGGAGACTGCCGCGGTAAAGCTATTGCATAGCATTTTTTATCAACAGCAAATAATTAATTATTTAATTTGACAACCTCAGTTGACAACCTTGTTATTTTCCGCATAGCAACCTGGTTGAATACTGAATCTTGAATATTTTCGTTAGGGAATTTCTGGATTCGCTCTCCACGCTCAAGGCCCGCGATAGAAGCTATGCAATAGCTTAAAAATAATTTAGTTGTTTTTCAAGATTATTACTTTCACATTCTGCTAAACATTAAACTGCAGTCCAAAACACCCTCGTGATAACTATGCTAATTTAACGTGCATCAGATGCTACAAATAGCTGAACTTTCCAACAGAAGTTTATCTTGATTTGCATTTTCAGCTCCAAATTTGTTCTTGAGCATAAATAGAACATTCTAAAATATTACAATATGTTTGATATTTCTGCAAGTAAATATTAAGTGTGGCTTGTTTTCCAGTTTTTGTATTCCAGTATGACACCCTTTGACTACAGAAAAAAATGTCAAACCAACCTATTTTTTATTATTTTTCTTTATAAAAGTAATTTAATAGAAAGACTTGTTGGTTTATCTACTTAGTGGTCGTAAGTGAAAATGCAAGTAGAGGGGTCCTGAGTTCGAATCCCTTGTCAGTCAACGTGTTAGGACCTCTGTCAGTAATAGCCTGGGGTCTGAATTGCTACCGGCAATAGCATCACTAAAATTACATGGGACTTATGCCAAAATTGGTGGAAAGTGAGATAAATATAGAGTGTAAAAATACCCTCATATGAAGCCAAAAGGCACTGGTTTTACCTGGGATCATTTGCCACAATTTTTTTGTATAAGTCCATACCTCTGAATGGAAAAAAATACTAGTTTAATTTTACTTTAATTACCTTCATGACCTGTTTACTATATTCACAATGTTTTGAGAGTGCTACATTGAAAAATAACTCGTTTCGTAGCATTTTTTCGTGCGAATTGTAAGTTTGATGGAAAATGCTTGGTTGAAGGCTTCGTGAAAGGTCCGTTTACACCCTGTATATTGAACCGAGTAAGAAGAGGCAAAATAATTACCTGCGAGATAAACTTTACCGACCTATCTAAAAATTTAAGGAATATAATTATGTAATTAAAATCGACGACGATAAAATAAAATTGGTATTATATCTAAGTAAATATTCGTCACTCATCATAAAGTGAAAATTAAAGTCTGTAAATACTGACATCACCATTTAGCAGACTAAGTGACAATGAAAATAAATATACATAAATAAATAGTCAAATAATATTAAGTAGGTACCTATCTTCGACGCAACGGGAGCAGCTGTGGCTATTTGATGATCGACTTACGAACTATATTCAGATAGGTGCATTACGTTGTGCGTTAGGTGGTTTATTTATTTCATTACCACTGCTCTCAAAATATTGCAGCGGTACCCAATGGCAGCCCTACTTACGAGCAGTTGGTCGTTATTGAACTCAGGCAGGCACTTTGTTTGTGCAAATTATTTTCATCACCACTGCTCTCAATACGTTATAAAGAAACATCGTGAGGAAACCATCATGTCCTAAAACCAAAAATTCGAAGACATGTATTCTATAGGTACCAACCCGCACATGGACCGCATGGTGAATTATGGTCGACTCCCTTTCATAGTGAGGGGGGCCTGTATCCCAGAAGTTGGAACAGTCTACTAGTAGATCGATTGTGTAACCAGCTAAATGGTATTTTATTTTTAATTTTCGTCACGTACGTAAGCGCCTTTGGCCTATGCTACAGAACAGTGAAAGTGTATTGGCATTATAACTACACTTAGCGCACAAAGGCCCTAATAGTGGGAGAGCCGGCTGCAAAAATACCTACCTCATCAGGTACCCCAATAGGCTATCTTTAGATCGTTAACCGACACTTAAACACGTAAAAAAAAACAGGTCTGCCAGTGCCGATCCTGCCGGGTCATGGAAATAATTCATATTATTATTTATTGTCGTATTTTTTTTGTGAAAGTTACGTCACAAGGTACCCGAATTAAAGTGCTGGCAACAGTTTTTACGTAAAAAAAAGTAGGTCTGCCATTGCGCACTCTGCCGGAAGTACTTGGCAGACCTCTAAAATATGGCCCCTCCAGCACCATGAACCTACCTCATCGAGTACCCCGATGGAACCTACGCCAAATAATAGCCAAGATGCCCTCGATAGAGGATCAAAAGGTCTGCCAGGTCTAATCTTGCCGGAACTTAGTGTTCAAAGCATTTTGTTTATTTTTTTCATCGGACATACTTGAGTGAGGTGTCTATTGATAGGTTTTTTAAAATGACCGTGATGTTTTTAAGATAATTTTTTCTCTAAGTATCGTTTGAAAGATAGACAGTTTCTAAGTGCTAAAATGTGTCCCCACCCCCTCTAACTTTTAAACTAAGAGAGTGAAAACTCTAAAAAAAATATATGCTGTAGAGCGCAATGAAAATTCACAACCAAGATTAGTTTGAACGAGATAAAGTTAGCCGTTTTTGAGATATAGACATTTAAAAAACCGCAAATATAACTTTGTCATTCATACAATTACTATGAAAAACAAACTTATCACAAAATGTGTATTTCTGTTGCCGCTTTAACAAAAAATAATACCTACAAATTAAAGGTAGCTCCTACGATGGTACGGAACCCTTCATTTCATGTGCGAGTCCGACTCACACTTGGCCAGTTTTTTTTTTTAATCTAATTTGTTTTTATCTCCAATTATTCACGTTTACTGTGTGAATAATTATTCACACAGTAAACGAAAAAAAAAAATTTTTTTTTTTATTCACCTATAAAGAAATGATTTTTTCATTTTATTTTTTAGTAGTGACCCGCCCCTGCTTTGCAAGGGTGCAATGTGCGGAATGTAAAACTTCCCCTTGAATCTCTTTTGTCTATTGCTGAAAACTGCATTAAAATCCGTTACGATGTCTTAAAGATCTAAGCATAGAAACAGGACATTTAAAAGAAATAGAAAATGACTCTTAATCCACTCTGTCATTGCGAAGTATTGTGTGTTTATGAGCATTAAACTACGCACGAGCAGGGCCAACGAAGTTTTGAAAATGGCGGCGATGTGTTTCTGTGTGATTTCTAATCATCATTATTTCATCAGAGCTGTGGTGGCCCAGTGGCTGCCCCGACTTACGAACAGTAAGTCGGGCAGGCAGGCACATTACTTTGTGTAATTTATTTCAACACCACTGCTCTCAAAACGGTGAAGGAAAATATCGCGAGGAAACCGGCATATCTTAGAACCAAAAAATTCGAAGACCTGTGACATCTACCATCCCGCACTGGGCACGCGTGGTGGATTATAGCCCATCCCTCTCCCAGAGAGGAGGCCTGAGTCCCTGCAGTGGGAACATAATTATAGGCTGATGATGATGATTATTTTAGCCGAAAGACGTCCACTGCTGGACATAGGTCTCCCCCAAGTGTCGCCACATTGACCGGTCCCGTGCATCTCGCATCCAACGGATCCCCGCAACCTTCACCAGGTCATCGGTCCACCTAGTGGGAGGCCTTCCAACGCAACGTCTTCCAGTTTGCGGTCGCCACTCCAGAACTTTCGGCCCAATCCGTCATTCGTTCTGCGAGCAGTGTGTGGTTTTATAAATATCCTCATGCATGGTCTTCCCTTCATCGTCGGCGTGGTGTCCCGAGGTCGGCGCGTAGACCTGTATGACCTTCAGCACACATCTTGAGGATATTCTGAGTATAAGGTACACCACCCTGGTCGACACACTCTCGGTCTTCACCACGTTATTCATGAGGGACTTGTGGACAATAATCTCAACACCACCCTGGGACTGCCGGTAACCATCTCGGAAGTAGAGCCGGATTTCAGGATTATCGTGTCCTCCCCCTCTCTTCGGACCTCAAATAATTCCACAATACTCCATCGCAACCTGCTCAATTCCTTTTCGAGTTCCGTTATCATCTCGTCAGTCCGGAGTGAACGCGTATTGTATGTTGCCAGGTCAAGTCGTCGGTATGTTTTGGGGTAGCCGGACCTTTTCCCTTGCCACGCCGCTGCCTCGACCGCTACTGTAGTCGAGGGTAGACTGGCTGCCGGGTACTAGGGGCCATTTTTGTGCGCTCATTTTCATTTGGGAAGGTTTGCCATAATCGCCACGCTTGGCAGACGGGTTGGCAAGCGCAGTAAGGTCATAACAAAGCACAGTAGAATGCTGCTGTGCTGCCCATTCTCTGGTACGTCCCTTAGTCGCCTCTTGCGACACTCACGGATAGATATGGGATGTTGCTATTCTTTACGTCCGACACCATATGGAACGCGTTTCTACGTTTAGATCTTGTAAACTACGCAATGGATTTTAATGCAGTTTTTAGAAATAGACAGAGTAATTCAAGAGGAAGGTTTATATTCAGCACATTGCACCCGTGCAAAGGGCGGGGCGGGTTGTCGTCTTTCGGCTGAAATAACGATGATGAGAAATTCGGACGATGTCATCGTAAAAAGTGCGAATACTATTTGAGTCTAAAAAATTAAAAAATCATTTCTTTATAGGTTAATAACTTTTCTCTCCAATTATGCACATAGTAAACGTGTGAAAAATTGAAAAAAATAAATCAATTATTCACTCACACGGTAAACGTGAATAATTGGAGATAAAAACAAATTGGATTTAAAAAAAAACTGGCCAAGTGTGAGTCGGACTCGCACATGAAGGGTTCCGTACCATCGTAGGAGCTACCTTTAATTTGTAGGTATTATTTTTTGTTAAAGCGGCAACAGAAATACACATTTTGTGATAAGTTTGTTTTTCATAGTAATTGTATGAATGACAAAGTTATATTTGCGGTTTTTTAAATGTGCTATATCTCAAAAATGGCTAACTTTATCTCGTTCAAACTAATCTTGGTTGTGAATTTTCATTGCGCTCTACAGCATATTTTTTTTTTAGAGTTTTCACTCTCTTAGTTTAAAAGTTAGAGGGGGTGGGGACACATTTTAGCACTTAGAAACTGTCTATCTTTCAAACGTCACAGTCATTTTAAAAGACCTATCAATAGACACCTCAATAAAGTATGTCCGATGAAAAAAAAAATAACAAAAATATTTTCTCTCTTTATCGGTGAAAAACTTTTTTCCTCCATTATTCACACATTTACTGTTTTAGAATAAAATGATCTATTTTTTACGCTCTTTCATTTGATATATAGGAGAAAGTGTAACAAGGGACATTTCGCCCCTTCTTCTTTGTATGAAATAATGCTGCCTACTTACCATACCAACTTCAAATGCTTTGAACACTAAGTTCCGGCAAGATTAGACCTGGCAGACCTTTTGATCCTCTATCGAGGGCATCTTGGCTATTATTTGGCGTAGGTTCCATCGGGGTACTCAATGAGGTAGGTTCATGGTGCTGGAGGGGCCATATTTTAGAGGTCTGCCAAGTACTTCCGGCACAGTGCGCAATGGCAGACCTACTTTTTTTTACGTAATTAATCAATGGTAAACTGTTGCCAGCACTTTAATTCGGGTACCTTGTGACGTAACTTTCACAAAAAAAATACGACAATAAATATGAATTATTTCCATGACCCGGCAGGATCGGCACTGGCAGACCTGATTTTTTTTACGTGTTTAAGTGTCGGTTAACGATCTCAAGATAGCCTATTGGGGTACCTGATGAGGTAGGTATTTTTGCAGCCGGCTCTCCCACTATAACACAAACGCGCGCCGTTAACGTGACGTAATTTTTATGGATAATTTTAAAATGAAAATTACTCATTACACGTCTTAAACTACGTGACAAGAGGGCTGGCTCTTTCTGTGGCCAAAGAACAGCATTTCCATTCAACGTTTTGCCAGGTTTCTGGGCACATTTCCGAATGTCCGCGAGGTGCCTAAACGCCCTGATTTTCTGCTGTGTTCATTTATTTTATTTCAATTAGTATAGCTCATCCCTCTCATATAGGAGGCCTGTGTCCGAGCAGTGGAAACATTTTTGACTGGCCTGTTGGTCTAGTGGTTAGTGACCCTAACTGCTATGCCGGAGGTCGTGGGTTCGATTCCCACCCAGGACAAATGTTTGTGTGATGAGCACGATCATTTGTTCTGTGTCTGGGTGTAATTTATCTATAATATGTATGTATTTAGAAATATATAAGTATGTTTATCAGTTGTCTAGTACCCATAACACAAGCTCTGCTTAGCTTGGGACTAGATGGCGTTGTGTGATAGTTGTGGAATATTATTATTATTATATTATTATTTTATAGGCTGAGTATGCTGATGCTACATATGGGTGTTATCGACTGTGGTTCAAAATCAACATCAAAATATTTTATTTCACATATAGACCTACATGAGGAGCTCGTGGCTTAATAAGAACTGCCACTCGGGTCGATCTTTTAGGTAAAGCTGTGCTTGCCTAGGTCGGTCTGCGGATGGGTGACCGCCCGACATACCGAGTTTCCTCCGTGCCTCGGAAAGCACGTTAAGCTGTTGGTCCCGGCTGCCATATATATAGATCTTTGGCAGTCGTTACAGGTAGTCAGTGACCTGAAATTCTGACATCCAGTCTTACCAAAGGGTATCGTATTACCTAGTATTAACTGTGTTGTGGCGGTCAGATAGGCAGTCGCTCCATGTAAAATACTGGTATTCAGCTGCATCCGGTCAGACTGGAAGCCGACCCCAATATAGTTGGGAAAAGGCTAGGCAGATGATGATATAGACCTACATGGGCACTTGTAAAACGTCGATAAATTGGTCGATTTCTAAGGAGAAGAACCGGCAAGAAGAGGTTGCTGCACAATATTGAACCAACATGCTATAAATCGCTCGATTAATAAATCGTAAGTATGTTACTCTGCGCGCTCGTACTAGGGAATCTGATTGATCTCTGATGCAAGAAGTTATCAGACCTTATAGAAAATGTGATATTGCAATCTAATTCCATTCTATCTGAGATTAGAATTTCCTGGTTCTTTGAAATACTATGGTGGCTGAATAGAGCTAAACCAGTCGACATAAGCAAGAGGCAATCATTTTTAAAGCATCTCTTTATCGACTTTTATAAGTTTATTTGCTTCGTTGGTCCAGTGGACGCAAGTGCGACTGCTGAGTATGAGGTCCTGCGTTCGATTCCCAGGTCGGGCAAAGGGTTATTGGGTTTTTCCATCAGGATTTTTTGATAGCTGTGATAGCGAAATGTTGATGTACTATTAGGTACACCTCTGTCTAACCCGTCGGGGACTACAGGCGTGATGTTATGTTATGAATTATCAGTGCGGTATAAGTATAAGTACGACGGGCTAGTGTCCGGCAACTCCACGTCCGATGCGCGTAAGTATTTTGCGTGCTATCAGTGCGGTATTGATTTTTTTTTATCGGTCGTATCAGTCAATTTGATAGATTTTCGACAGTTCCATCAATACTGATATAATGTCCAGACTCTCCTATTAACATATATTTAATAGGCTTATGCAAATGACCTCAGTGGGAAGTAAAGGCCATCAGATATACTTAAATGGTGATTATAGTGAAGAAAGAGTCCAAATAAGTATACGAATAGTACACAATATAATAAAAATATGACAATAGGATCGAACCTTATTCCATGAGACTAAATCATAACTAGTGAAATGTAGGTGTACTAAAGTAAGTACACAAAGTTAAGTACACAACTCTCTCTACCTAAGCCGTCGGGAGTTACAGGTGTGATGTTACGTTATCTACTTAGAAACAAAAGAAAGTCATACTACCCATTGTAAAAACTTAATAATTAAGTTACTACTTCGTTACACACTTCTGAATAACCGAACAAAAAGTTAACGAGCTGAAGCTAAGAGAGCTCGAAGTTGTCTCATTAAAAGGTACATTAAATTTTAACAATAAAGTCAGAAGGTACCGAACAAGCCTCAACATGGCCCCAGGGCTGAAACTTTCACGTCAGGGCTGTGCGTTGTTCGAAAGAGATACCGTGGCCTCGCCTCGAGATAAAGGGCTAAGAAGGAACATGGGTGGTTTTTAGTCAGTAGAAATCTAACACTCCCTTTCGCTCTGCCCAAGAGCGGGAGGAGTCATTTGATGACCTCCCACAGACCCACACTCCAAAAAAAAAAAGTGCCGACTTTCCGTACAGTAATGCACTTAAAGAGGGTGTAAAATCGAACCCTTTACTAAGCCGTCAAACCAAGCATTATGTACCATCAAACTACTAACCCTACGCAAAAATCACTTGTGGGAAAACATTTTTTTTGGGTGAAATATCACAGATTACGGTAAAACTCAATGTAGTAGGTACTCCTAAACTATAGTGCTACTTGATGATTTGAATATTATATTAAATGGGTCATGGATGAATTTTAAGTAAAGTTACAACCTGAAAAATTAGTATTAAAAAACAGCTGTGAAAAATTTGGAACTTTGACCCTCAATATCTTCGTAACTAGGGGGTTCCCAGGTAAGGTCTTGACCAAAAAAAATAACTCAGTGATGGGGAGAACAAGTGCAAGGGGAGGCTTCGTTAATTGTACTTTTGTACCCTTTAAAGGTACTGTCTTACTTTAATAGTCTGTGCAAAATTTATGACAGTTAAGTTATTAACCCTGGCCTTGCAATGCTCAGACATCATGTACCATTGTTAGTTACTATGATGGAACTATCATTATATACTAGTTCGCACGTAAAATGCACATAAAATAGACTATCTCGAAAACTCATCTTGAAAGAATTATGGTAGTCACTTATTTGTTTATCCAAATGCAGCTGTATTTATTTATTAGATCACTATTTTAATCATCATATCCATATTGGAAAAACTTACCTTTTTCTTTCTTATTTTCTTCACGTACTAAGTTTCAATAAAATCCTCCTAGTTCACTCACTTAAAAACAATAATACAAACTTTCTAAACTAGTGTCACACATTCAAACACTTATCAATAAATTAGATACAAATGTAAACACACCACTTAACAATACTTCGTCACTAAATACTATAGTTTTTCACTTGGAAAATTGCGAGAAAAGTTTACAAGAGCAGTTCGCAAAACCGAATTTCCATAGCTCTCTGACTATTCACAAATTCATCAACTGTTTACAATTGCTGCCCTACAAATGGGCACAGTTTAAACGGGTCCATATTTGTAAACATAAACAGTGTGCGTGTTTATAAAGTAGACGCACGCTATTGTACAAAACATTTGGCCAAGAGTGTAGCGTGGTCGACGAATGACGGTAAGCGACTGCCGCGCGCGTTATGTCTTGGCGGTCCAGTAACGAGGCAAGTTCACTTGCTCTAACTTATGGTGAAGAAAGTTATATAATATACGTAAATAGCAATGTTTATGTAATGCTGACCGTTACCGCATGTAATGTAAATAGAGCTTGAAGATCTATAAAAGTGGTTTCGCTTTCTGTTCTCAGATAATGTTGAACTTTTAAATTATGTGTTTATCGTCTGAAGTTTAGTTTTGAGTGTTATTATAACTAAGTAATTTTATTCACGTTCCTTTAAATGTTAATGATGATAATATATTACAAATAAACATAATATATTACAAAAATTATAACAACAAGTACACAATCAATGGTCTAATCATAAAATAAAAATCTATTTTTAGCTTGCTGCTCAACTACACATTTAATTAGAATAATTCAGTTGCAATGTTTCCTGTTTGTGTATGTTTTTTGTTTTTAATAACTACATAATAATATAGAATTCTAAGATCTGCAAAGATTTGCAGACAGTCCCCTGCAGTCTCTTTGACAAATGTGTTACTTAGTTTCATATAGAAATACTGCCTGTGTGCAAAGTAAGTAGTTAAAAAAATATCTATAATAATCATTGAATAATTCAAAGAATACTGAAAAGTAGTATTTATAATAACCAAGCCAAGCCAAGTTACAAACTTCAATTAAAATTATTATGTTCTGTATCTACTAGTTCTGCCATAATTTACCAACCCACTTAAAAATATCGTAACAAATTACAATCGACAAATTTATTATAATTATTTATTAATGGTTTTGAATAATCGACAATAATAATTTATGTGTTAATTTTAAAAGGCTCTTCACGAAGTGGAACTCTACGCAACAATATTTCATAGAAACGATTTCTTTTCGGTGTACAATTATGTTTTACGATAATACGTGTAATAAGTGTTTAAATAACGCAATTAGTGTCTTAAAACAACGGCAACTTTTATAGCAATGGATTTTTACAAAGTAAATCACAATGGAAGGATAACCACTACCTTGATTCATCAAAATAAAGTGTGTTTCCATCATTGTTTTCATCAGTGCTTACTATCATAGTCGTAAGTTTTAGCAACCGTTTTGAAGCTTGGAAACTCGAATAAAGTTAAATTCTATAACAATTAAAGAATGGTAGTTTCATATAGTATTACACTCATAACAATAACATCTTGAATTAGCACAACAATTTTTTTTCCACTCCTGGGCAAAGGCTCCCCCATTCCTTCCACTATTTTAGTTTGTTTTATTTCGAGGAGATTATACAAATACTCGTATATTTCCGAACGGAAATTCCTATGTGTGTATCAGACTGTGCATGTTCTTCTTCTTAGCGTGTCGATGACAATTCAAATTGAGTCGGCCCAAAATTTGGCGACGAGTTCGGCACTTTCAGTAGCTTCCATCAGTTCCTGTGATGTGCAAGTAACAGGACAGGCTGGACATGTGTATGTTCGAAACGTGATTTATCTTAACATAGACCGTGCCACGAGTTCTTCATTCAAGTTCGTTGCAGTTACTTTCCAAGCTACTACTACATTCAAATTTTTCTTTCTCACATTTTAAACAAACACTGGCGTGTAATGGGCATAGACCTGGTTCCACAAACACCTTGCACGAACCTGGTAGATCCGGGTATACCCGGTTCTTTCAAGATCATGATGGGTCACGATGATGTTTTTTTAATTCTGACAAGCGCCAATGTATCGTACGTAAAATACAACAAGAGAATTTATTGAATCTTAGTACAAATGATGGAAATTATTTATCAATTTCGTACACACGATAAGATGAAAATATTTTTTATATTTTTGTTTGTGGAGGCTTGTAGGACCAGTAGGACTAGCAATGTATCTGTTTTGTTTTCCTAAAAGCAAAAATAATACAAGATAAATAAAATAAAAAATGTTACCTAAGTACCTAAGTAACTTTCCGCGACTACGATACTGAACGCAGCATAAGCGTGGTAGAATATTCATATTATGCTAACGAATGTAGAACAGTTTCTTTACATGGTATGAAGTGCCATCGAAGGTAATCTTAGTTAAAATATCAATGGGAAAAGTATCTGCATCCTACTTTTTTTATACTTTTTGTGACGTGGATTGGAGATTAAAACAAACATGTTATACTTCCGCACTAGCTAACTTTCATCCCAAGTTGGATACTCGTTTATAAAATTATTTTTTAGAATTTTTTTCCATATTGCTCACCTTTGCTAAAAACTTCAGGAACTTTTCAGGGACGCAGTTTAGGTAGTTCATATTTGCAAGGACGGAAGGAAGCCGTCCACATCGGCACCGCACATTTTGTAAGTAGGTATAGGTACTACCATTCTTAAAATTAAGATGAAATCGATTTTATTACCTTTTTATTATTTTTTTAGCTTTCATCATCATCATCATTTCAGCCGAAAGACTTCCACTGTTCGACATAGGCCTCTTCAAAGTGTTGCCACATTGACCGTTTACCAGGTCATCGGTACACCTAGTGAGCGGCCTTGCAATGCATCTTCTTCCGGTTCGCGGTCGCTACTCAAGAACTAACACGAGTAAGCTTTAGTAAATCTGTCTTTAGTAAAATGTCTGAGGAGATGACGAGTAATAGAGAAGTATCATCATCATCATCATCATCATCATCAGCCTATAATGTTCCCACTGCAGGGACTCAGGCCTTCTCTCTAGGAGAGGGATGGGCTATAATCCACCACGCGGGCCCAGTGCGGATTGGCAGATGTCACATGTCTTCGATTTTTTTGGTTCTAAGACATGCCGGTTTCCTCACGATGTTTTCCTTCACCGTTTTGAGAGCAGCATAGAGAAGTATGCAAAAGGAAAACTTGAGGCACCAACCGCAAATAAACGAGGATCAGGGCAGTAGAATGGTGATGTGCTTTAGTTTTTATTTTTTTTTATTTACTGGAATTGAAAAAAAGAAAAGAAACGTAGCTTGGAAGAAAAGATTCGTATAATGTCATTAACCCATATAAGTATCAAATTACTAAATTTAAGACGATTTCCCCGTGGGTTTCTTATGCAATAGATGCACTTTCCATCTTTCACAAGAGACGCTTGACCCTTATTTAGTCCGGTTGTGAATAGGTAGTTCACCTCATGAATGACGAGTATTTCCTATAAAGAACCTATGTTTTTCTACGAGAGCCTATAAGAACCTATGTTTCATTAGTACTGAAGCTGAAAGAGGAAGTTAGCTAATAAATTAGTTTAAAGTATATTTAACTATTTAAATCTCGAGATAATCTCATCATTACCCTATAGTGTTCCCACTGCAGGGACTCAGGCCTCCTCTACAGGAGAGGGATGGGCTATAATCCCTCACGCGGAACCAGTGTGTGTTGGTGGAAGTCACGTCATGTCTTCGAATTTTTTGGTTCTAAGACATGCCGGTTTCCTCACAATGTTTTTCTTCACCGTTTTGAGAGCAGCGGTGATGATATAAATTACTGTAATGCACCTGCCTGAGTTCGAACCCACGACTTACTGTTCGTAAGCCGGGGCTGTCACCACTGGGCCGCCGCTGCTCTCTCTAGATAATTAATATATTCAAGCTTAATCATAAGCTCAGATTAAAATACAAGGCAACTTTCATTTCGATATTTTGTTGCGATGTCTAATTCGAACAATGCTGGTTCCTTTCATAGAATACGGATTATATATGCGTAGGTCCACCACATTCGTCCGGTTATTTTTTATTCCCATGTACAGTTAGTGCCCAGCCTTACCTGAACCCTCACATAAAGAAGAAGAAAAGGGCAATTGGTCTGAGAAGAGGGGTCAGGTAATGCTGAGCACTTACTGTACTAAGGGCGGCCCAAAATGGGGAACTGGGCGAAATAATCCACAACGAAAGGACTGATCGCCCGCCTGGTGTCTGCCGGGCGGCGTCCCCGAAGATAAATAGAAGGGCGGCCCACAGCCATGAACTTGTTTCAAATCCAAACTCCAGACTGCTACTGAGAAATTCCTGATGAAGGTACCCCAATAACAGTTATGCCCGGTCTGGGGTTCGAACCCAGGATTAGCTCACTTCATACTCTTATCAGTAGAAGCGTTTTCCTTATGCATGCTGAATAAAGCCAACACAATATAAGATACACTTTTGTTAATCTTTACGAGAAATAAAATTATGTTACCGGCCTTCTAAAATCATTTAGAAGAAATAGTACAATTTGTTTTTGAAAAGGCTGATTAACATTACGTAGGTACTAAATAATTAATTAGTTTCTAGCAGTTCTAGGTGTTTATGTCTTGCTGGAACAAACCTATAGTTTTAAATTAAATTATTATTTTATTTATTATGGGACAAGAAACAGCTACAACTTCAGTACCTCTTCAGTTCCACAGTAAAATATGATCGTTTTCATTAGTAGGTACTTTTATACCTACTATACGCTATTAAAGTAATGCAGAAATTACACAGGGCCTTTGTGTCCTTTAAGTGTCCTTTAGAGGATCCATTAATATTTTAAGTATACTACTCAAAGTACCATTTAAATTACAAAGGTTTCGATCGAAGTAAAATAATTTACTTTTCTACGTAAAATAATAAAATAATAAAAACAATTTACTTTCCTGGAACCTGTCGATTTGTTCGGCGTCTGCACAATTTCCTTGTTCATCTCCCCTCTGATCTTGTTTCCGTTATGGTGTGCCCAAATATAAACAGTTTCTTTTTAAAGCTTTCCTATCCAACCCATAATGAAGCGGAGAAAGAAAATTTTTGGTAACAATACCTATTATTTTTCAAAAGAAAAATTTGTATTTTTTACGCTAATTGAGATTTAAATCATAACAAGGGGAAATTATTTATAGAATTTCTGCATAATCACAAGTCAGCCCAATTTTGCTATGCTACTAATTAAACAAAACATAAAAGAGAGAGTTAGAGGTAGGTACTTATTGTTTGATTTACCTGATTTGATTGTTTGTGACGAATACTTGTTGAAGACAAATACTGTACTAGGAAGAAAAATTAAATATATCCATTGGGACTCGAACAAAAAAAAAAACACATTATCTATAATATAATAACAAAATAATTTGTATCATTGGAATTCGTTTTGTTGTTTTTCTAAAGTGAAGACTTTATGTGCTCACGAAAATGACTTGAATGACAGTCATAGTTTGACAGCCCATATACCACATTTTTAGGGTTCCGTACCTCAAAAGGAAAAATCGGAACCCTTATAAGATCACTCGTGTGTCTGTCCGACCATTCCCACCCCATCTTATCTCCGAAACTACTAAATTCTGAAAAAATACAGAAATTAGTTCAACACGTATAGATTACAGGAAAACCTATAAGAAGTTATGGTACGGAACCCTTCATGTGCAAGTACGACTTACACTTGGCCAGTTTTCTAAACTGAACATGAAATTGACTCGAATGAAACATACCTACCGTTTTGCCATAATGAGTTTGACAGTCCATATACCACATTTTTATTACTTAATCTTATAGAGTACTTACCCAAATACGTTTAGTTGGCAGATACATAATTATCTACTATGTGGTAAAAGATGAATAGGGTAGATGTAAAGTTAATTTAATTCCCTGACCCCGCGTCAGGTAGAACCAATTTGTTTTGCCTCCATTTGTATCTTTTGCGCTTAATCTTATACAGGAATCCATTTATTACGTTTGAGATAGAGCAGCTACGTGTTTGTGAGACTTAATTTTTGGTAGGCTGAATTTGCCTCATTAGTCGTGTGGAAGGTGTGATGTCTAAGGCTGTGTATGTGGTTATTGGTTTGATTCCTATGTCGGGTTAATTTGCTTTTTGTTTTTAACATTTACATAACTTGCCAGTATCAGAATACTACGGCAAGGAGGCGCGGCGCGCTGGCACTAGTGGTCCACCTGGAAGAACTCTTCGACCACGGTCTCAACTCCTACTCCGCTACGTTCGGCTTAACGCTTATCGACGGACTAACTCTTACAAGCGCTGTCTAACCTAAAGATCGACCCGAGCGGCTCTTATTTAGACGAGAATGCCTTTACCAAAAAGCAAAATAAACTACTTAGTCTATTTTCTAGTTCGGCCAAGTTTTTGAGTGTGTATTCATTTTTTTGTCGTATTTCACTTACGAGACCGTTCTCCTGTCAGCCACATGATTGAATACTCTACAGTTCTACACGAACTGAACACAGCTGGTAGAAATACTTACACTATTATACACTTGCTCGCGACTCGTACCTGCTTCTCATCTCACGGCGCGGCGGTGCGGCCGGCGCCACCTATCGGGTCCAAAACATTTTTCAAGTAATTTTCTAAACTGAAACTAACCATTCACAAAATTTCTTTGACTTTGGGAATTTTCGGAGACCTTGGGAATTTTCGAAACCAAAAAAACTCAAGTTGTCTGGTAATTTAAAATATCAATGGGTTAACTTCATACTCTACCACAATGATGTCCTATTTGACCCTAAGGTTGACTGGTAGAGAATGCCTTGTGGCATTAAGTCCGCCTATATACCACGTTTGTGCATGAAGTTTAAATAAATAAATAATAAACCTTATTAGGTAATGGGTATCGATATCGTAAGATGATAAAACACAAACTGATTTTCTGAAGTTATTCAATTAACTATAATAAGCTACGTGCGTAAAAGGACGAATTTCGGGGGAAAAAAAATTGTTTCTAATTTAATTGTATTTAAATGGGTCATCAGCATCACATCCGTCTGTGAAAGGACTGTGATGCATTGCCAATGTTAAAAAATATCGTTCTTACCAGACGCTCCAAACGACACATTTTTCAAATCTGTTGGAGGGTGGGCCTTTTTTTTTTGGTGGCTGGAAAATCATCGACCCCCCCCCCCCCCCGCTCTTGGACAGAGCGAAGGGGAGTGTCAGACTTCTACTGACTAAAAACCATACCCATGTTCCTTCTTCGCCCTTGTGTCGGAGCCGCGTTAACCTTTTGATAATGACGACGGCCGGACGGCGAGCTAGCCCGTTACTCACCGTCCACAGGCCCGCGTCTACGGTGGCCGGAGGTTATCGCGTGACCCCCGACGCCCGGAGCGCCTTCCGCGGCGGCTGGGACGTTGAGAGGTTCTCTCCCTCTCTCGTTCCACCTCCTTCGCTAGCATCACTGCTTCGCAGAAGGAGGCGACGTCGTCCCATTCCTCTTCGCCCCGGACCATGGCTTGCACCAGGGCCGGACGCGAGAGGTCGCCGCCGCCGATCGCCGCTACGAGTGGAGGGTGGGCCTTTTTCGCAATGTCTATTCTATCAATAGCATTGTATACTTTAGTCACATTTACTATTAATAGTTAGGTAAGTATCTGTAGGTAATTTGAGGTCTATACCAAGCCGGCCATACGCTAACCAAACGACTTTCACTGCGGAAATATGGGAAGTTGTACATTATTAGATTAAATTACATCTGTAATTGATAGCCTAGTGGTTTTGGTTATAATGATACTTATCTAGGTACTTTATATACTTGGTGTGGACATGAAATGAGAAGTGATGAAACGCATACATGTGAAATAATGTTGGTGGATGGAGAGGGAGAGGTCCAAAGAAAAGATGGATGAATTAATGTGAGGAATGATACGGCGGTGTGCGTATTTTTTTTGCGAAAGTTACGTCACAAGGTACCCGAATTAAAGTGCTGGCAACAGTTTACCATTGATTAATTACGTAAAAAAAAGTAGGTCTGCCATTGCGCACTCTGCCGGAAGTACTTGGCAGACCTCTAAAATATGGCCCCTCCAGCACCATGAACCTACCTCATCGAGTACCCCGATGGAACCTACGCCAAATAATAGCCCGATAGAGGATCAAAAGGTCTGCCAGGTCTAATCTTGCCGGAACTTAGTGTTCAAAGCATTTGAAGTTGGTATGGTAAGTAGGCAAGAAAATGAAAATATCGCGAGGAAACCAGCATATCTTAAAAAAAATCGAAGACCTGTGACATCTACCATCCCGCACTGGGCACGCGTGGTGGATTATAGCCCATCCCTCTCCCAGAGAGGAGGCCTGAGTCCCTGCAGTGGGAACATAATAGGCTGATGATGATGATTATTTTAGCCCAAAGACGTCCACTGCTGGACATAGGTCTCCCCCAAGTGTCGCCACATTGACCGGTCCCGTGCATCTTGCATCCAACGGATCCCCGCAACCTTCACCAGGTCATCGGTCCACCTAGTGGGAGGCCTTCCAACGCAACGTCTTCCAG
This sequence comes from Diarsia mendica, assembly GCA_949316265.1. Taxonomy (NCBI): domain Eukaryota; kingdom Metazoa; phylum Arthropoda; class Insecta; order Lepidoptera; family Noctuidae; genus Diarsia; species Diarsia mendica. The sequence goes on along the minus strand of OX438896.1, from coordinate 17,556,091 downwards.
TTTGCGGTCGCCACTCCAGAACTTTCGGCCCAATCCGTCATTCGTTCTGCGAGCAGTGTGTGGTTTTATAAATATCCTCATGCATGGTCTCCCCTTCATCGTCGGCGTGGTGTCCCGAGGTCGGCGCGTAGACCTGTATGACCTTCAGCACACATCTTGAGGATATTCTGAGTATAAAGTACACCACCCTGGTCGACACACTCTCGATCTTCACCACGTTATTCATGAGGGACTTGTGGACAATAATCCCAACACCACCCTGGGACTGCCGGTAACCATCTCGGAAGTAGAGCCGGATTTCAGGATTATCGTGTCCTCCCCCTCTCTTCGGACCTCAAATAATTCCACAATACTCCATCGCAACCTGCTCAATTCCTCTTCGAGTTCCGTTATCATCTCGTCAGTCCGGAGTGAACGCGTATTGTATGTTGCCAGGTCAAGTCGTCGGTATGTTTTGGGATAGACGGACCTTTTCCCTTGCCACGCCGCTGCCTCGACCGCTACCGTAGTCGAGGGTAGACGGGCTGCCGGGTACTAGGGGCCATTTTTGTGCGCTCATCTTCATTTGGGAAGGTTTGCCATAATCGCCACGCTTGGCAGACGGGTTGGCAAGCGCAGTAAGGTCATAACAAAGCACAGTATAATGCTGCTGACCATTCTCTGGTACGTCCCTTAGTCGCCTCTTGCGACACTCACGGGTAGATATGGGATGGTGCTATTCTTTACGTCCGACACCATATGGAACTCTACTTTTAGATCTTGTAAACTACGCAATGGATTTTAATGCAGTTTTTAGAAATAGACAGAGTAATTCAAGAGGAACGTTTATATTCAGCACATTGCACCCGTGCAAAGGGCGGGGCGGGTCGTCGTCTTTCGGCTGAAATAACGATGATGAGAAATTCGGACGATGTCATCGTAAAAAGTGCGAATACTATTTGAGTCTAAAAAAATTAAAAAATCGTTTCTTTATAGGTGAATAACTTTTCTCTCCAATTATGCACACAGTAAACGTGTGAAAAATTGAAAAAAAATAGATCAATTATTCACTCACACGGTAAACGTGAATAATTGGAGATAAAAACAAATTGGATTTACTGTTTTAGAATAAAATGATCTATTTTTTCCGAACTTTCATTTGATATATAGGAGAAAGTGTAACAAGGGACATTTCTTCCCTTCTTCTTTGTATGAAATAATGCTGCCTACTTACGAGTACCATACCAACTTCAAATGCTTTGAACACTAACCGCCTTATTCATAAAAATAGTTAAGAGTTGTTTAACTTAAGCTTGGTTTATCTCGCATGCCGTCACTTTCATTTGAATATTATTGAAGTGAGACGGCATGCGAGATAAACCAAGCTTAAGTTAAACAACTCTTAACTATTTTTATGAATAAGGCGGTAAGTTCCGGCAAGATTAGACCTGGCAGACCTTTTGATCCTCGAGGGCATCTTGGCTATTATTTGGCGTATGTTCCATCGGGGTACTCGATGAGGCAGGTTCATGGTGCTGGAGGTGCCATATTTTAGAGGTCTGCCAAGTACTTCCGGCAGAGTGCGCAATGGCAGACCTACTTTTTTTTACGTAATTAATCAATGGTAAACTTAGTTGTTGCCAGCACTTTAATTCGGGTACCTTGTGACGTAATTTTCACAAAAAAAAATACGACAATAAATATGAATTATTTCCATGACCCGGCAGGATCGGCACTGGCAGACCTGATTTTTTTACGTGTTTAAGTGTCGGTTAACGATCTCAAGATAGCCTATTGGGGTACCTGATGAGGTAGGTATTTTTGCAGCCGGCTCTCCCACTATAATTCCCTAATGTCGGCGGCATTTGTTCAACGACTCATCACTACTTTTTAGTTATTTACTATACCTGAACTTTTGTCGGGTGTTTAATGTGTAGACAATTTCTAAAGATTATAATAATACTTATGTTTAATCATCACTATCACAGACTATCACTACATTTTAAAGAACAAAGTCCTCTGCCGCGTCTGTCTGTCTGTTCGCGATAAACTCAAAAAATTCTTGAACTGATTTTCATGCTGTTTTCACCAATGGATAGAGTGGGTCTCGGAAAGGTTTTAGTGTTTGACGCGGGCAGAGCCGCAAGCATCAGCTAATCTACATGTCAGATATTGATGCACCCATCTAAAGTTAAAATGAAGAACAATTTCAAACAGATGCCAGGTCAAGGTGCTTCGCATTTAGGCGACTGCATTTTGATCTTGCTAACATAAATACAGTGTTCTGTGTACACCTATCACTCTTTTAACGTGTTATATATTCATCGCAGCAGTGGATCGCAGTCGCTAGTCCTTATAGTAAAGTAATATATCGGGTACGCTAGTCGCAGCCTGCGGAGACGTAAAGAAATAGCATTTTCTTAAACGTTTCAGAATTTGCCCTAAGATGATCTGTACCTACCTACTTAATTAATTTTGCGTTCGTCATTGTGCCTTAATAATACAATGCCTCTGATGATAAAACTTCATACTTCTTGATTTATTCAACAGTTTCTTGATCTTACAATCTTTCGAAAGGCTTATGTCCTTGAATACTAGCGCCACTTCGTACGAACTGACGGTGAAAACGCGAAGAACAACCCCTCAAAAATTAACAACAACTTCTATAAATTATCGTGAATTTTCAAGAACACCGAAGGCTTGCATGGTTTTTAAGTGTTATTCTTCAGGGTTTCAATAGACTATTTCTTCTTGTTTGCACTAAATTAAACCTGCAAGTAAAATACTACGTTAAAGGGAACGACAGTCAGTTTGACAGGTCACTGCAGACAGCCCCTGTCAAAACTATAAGTGTCAAAGTCATACGATAACACAATAATATTGCACAATCTTGCAGTTATTTATATTTCATCAATAAAAATCGATGTGATTTGTTGTTAAAAATGGCATCAAAAGAAAATGCTCGTCCTCGCGACTGCCTGTCCTGCAGAATCGTTGGCGCTGTCGGTATGGTAGGCATTGGAGGTTACCTCGCGAACGTAGCCTGCAAAAATAAAAGTTTACCTGGGAAATATGCACTATCTGTACTATCCTTTGGTAGGTAATTAATGCTTCTTTATTCTTTAAATGTGATTTCCTTACCATAAATGTAAACCATTTCAAATGATAGTAAGTAACCTAAATATTTCAGTTAATGATGCAATGTTTTTTATAAAATGTTGCAATTATTGATGACAGTTAGTAGGCTGCTTAGTTAATAGGCTGTAACAGGTAGGCAAGTACATGAAGGTGTAAAATACTGGTACCTGCCTATAGATACAACTGTATCTGGTTAGACTGGAAGCCAACCTCAACATATTTGGGAAAAGCCAACCCCGGTGATGCATAATAAAAAATAAATTTCCAAGTTATTTTCTCTGTTTGAGTTCCAATATGAGCTGTGCGAATAGTAAAATTGAATTTCTTATTAAACGGTTTTTTAAAATTATCCTCTTTCAAAACAATTCCAATGTTTATTATTACTGAACTTCTTCCTTTTATTTAAAGCTAGTGACCCGCCCCAGCTTCACACAGGTGCAAAAAATACACTAAAACCTTCCTCTTGAATAACTGTACCTATTAAAAAACCCGCATCATAATCCGTTGCGTAGTTTTAAAGATATAATCATACATAGGGACAGACAGCGGGAAGCAACTTTGTATTATTTACTGACATTTACCTATGGGAATGTTTTCAATTATAGCCTATAATACTTGGGAATTATGTTGCTTTCCTGAATTATCAGAATCAGATCAGTAGTTCCAAAGATTACCCATACATACAAAGGAATTTTACCTTAATTATATTCTTCTCCATGGAGATCTATGCTAGGGAATGGGCAACTACAGTACATTCACAGTTATTACTTATGTATTGTGACTAGGACTGTAGCTTCTTTTTATTTTGTATTTGTTTCGAATTTTCAAAAGTTCCTGTAATTGACCTACTTGAAATACTTAAATGCTTTGATTTTGATTTCTACCAATTTAGAAAAATAGAATGTTCAATTAAAAATTGTATGTGTGTGATTTATCACAAATACATAATATACTTAATATTTTCTTTCAGGTTTCATCTGCTTGGGAGTAGCAAGGTACAGACAAACATTCCCTTTCAATCAAAATGAAGAATTTAAGTCAAGGATGTGAAGAGTAGGTACTAATGTACATAAAATTTTAAATATTTAATAATAAGCTGTAAAAAACTTGTAAAATTAAAAATCATGTTAGTTTTGTTTTAAGTGCTGTAGAATTAATTTATTGACAAATAAATCTTTGTTTAAAAAAAAACTAATATAATTATAATACCTTAGATTGAATTCCAAAAAAATACAGCTGAAAATGAATTTCTCCTTTTTCTAAGTCGATTAGTGTTTGTTGAAGGAATTTTTGAAATGATTTTTGAAATTGAAGGAATTTTTGAAATGATTGAAAACAACGACATCTGTGTATTGACTGTAACATTACCTCTCGTTTTTGTCTTCTATCAAACTCTTCAGTAATATAGTTTTGGGAAAGGAACACAGATGGCGCTAAATTACTAGTGTGGTTAAAATAAATACATAATTGTTATTTTGTGTAAGTAATCAATTAACTGCCGTACTCAGAGACGTTTAATGATTACTCAAGCCATCACTTAGTAAAGATTTTGACACTTTAGTGAAGGTTTTGTTGGTCAAATCTTTACTAAGTTACTATTTCTTTTCTTTTTTCTATTTCGTTTTTTTTCACTAGGAATTTCTCCTGTTTGCGTTCACAAACATTTAAACTCACATATGTACACAAATACCCAGACCCGAAACAACTATCTGTAGGCCACACAATATTTTTTTTTTCGTGCGGGGATCGAACCTGCGACAAGCGACGCAGCAGTCAACTGCTGTAATCATTTTTTTTTTTCAAAAACGTTGCTGAGTGCGGCAATAAGTGTCTGATTTGAAGTTCTGTGGTTTTTGCTTTGGTTACATATTTTCGAGGGAGATTTTTCCATATATATCGTACTTTCGCCATTCGGCTCGGTTCCATCATAACTAACTAGGTAGGTAAGTACCTACCTACACTGAAAAAAAAGAATTGTTGAATGTACTAAAGTAGCGTAGGTTGAGTAATGAACTGCCATAGTCAACCCTTTTCATAGTTAATTTTACTATAACAAGAGTGAATTTAACAAAATCCACTTTGTTGATTTTACATAACAAAACAGATTGACTAAAACTATTTTAAGTATAGTAAAATTTATCGAACAAATATTTGAATACACTAAAGATAGTTTGTAAAATACTTTCGTAAGAGTTCTCTAAATTTCCAACAGGTGACACTACTAAATTTGTTCGTAACACTAACAAATAAGAAAGTTGATTTTACTTGACACAAATCATGAGATACGTTTAATATAATTAACACTAGAAATATGTACATTTTACACAAGCTTGTCAATAAAATCAACAAAGAAGTTTTGTTTAAACAACAGTACGAGTTTCGCAACACAGTTCTCCAGATATCCGATAGGTGTCGCTTGCTACTCTACTAAAGTTGTTCGTAAAAACTAACAAATTGGAAGATTGATTTTACTTGACACAAATTATGAGATACATTTAATATAGTTGACATTAGAAATATGTTACTTTTACGCAAGCTTGTAAATAAAGTCAACAAAGAACTTTTGTTTAAACAACAGCGCGAGTTTAGCAAAACAGTTTTCCAAATGTCCGATAGGTGACGCTTGCTAATCTACTAAAGTTGTTCGTAAAAACTAACAAATTGGAAGATTGATTTTACTTGACACAAATTATGAGATACATTTAATATAGTTGACATTAGAAATATGTTAATTTTACGCAAGCTTGTAAATAAAATCAACAAAGAACTTTTGTTTAAACGACAGTACGAGTTTAGCAAAACAGTTCTCCAGATATCCGATAGGTGTCGCTTGCTACTCTACTAAAGTTGTTCGTAAAATCTAACAAATTAGGAGATTGATTTTACTTGACACAAATTATGAGATACATTTCATATAATAGACATTAGCAATATGTTAATTTTACGCAAGCTTGTAAATAAATTCAAAAAAGAACTTTTGTTTAAACAACAGTGCGAGTTTAGCAAAACAGTTTTCCAAATGTCCAACAGGTGACGCTCGATAATCTACTAAAGTTGTTCGTATAACCTAACAAAGTGGAAAATTTATTTTACTTGACACAAATTATGAGGTATATTTAATATAATTGACATTACAAATATGTACATTTTACACAAGCTTGTCAATAAAATTAACAAAGAACTTTTGTTTAAACAACAGTACGAATCTAGCAACACGGTTCTCCAGATATCCGATAGGTGTGGCTTGCTACTCTACTAGAGTTGTTCGTAAAATCTAACAAATTAAGAAATTGATTTTACTTGACACAAATTATGAGATTATACATTTCATATAATTGACATTAGCAATATGATAATTTTACGCAAGCTTGTAAATAAAATCAACAAAGAACTTTTATTTAAACAACAGAACGAGTTTCGAAGTCAGTTCTTCCCGACAGGTGACGCTTGCTAATCTACAAATACTAAAGTTGTTCGTAAAAACTAAAAAAGTGGAAGATTGATTTTACTTGAAACAAATTATGAGATTAGAAATAAATAAGTGTGTACATTTTACACAAGCTTGTCAATAAAATTTACAAAGAACTTTTGTTTAAGGTTAAACATTAGCCCGTGACATGACTCGCTATTCTAGGCACATAACGGGTTTCCATGGGTTTTAGCTTCTATATTATATATAATTTTAGCGTGTTCCGACAACTAACGGCAATTTGTTCACTATGAACTATGTTATGAAAGCAAAATTATGTCATTAAATGCAATATGTTTTCGTATTTGCCGAATATAAGTGTGTGCATATACACTCATTTGTACAAATCAAAGTTGTATTCGGCAAATACTACAAATATACAGAATACAACAGCATTTAATGAGATAATGAACCATGCCCATTCCTGCCCCAGTGGTGCCCAGAATGGAGATGTATGTCTTTTAATAGCTCTTTAAAGGTACTTCTAAAATATCTAGATTGAATGTTATATAATGCGCTGGTTCAAAAGTTATATTTTCATTGTAAATCGTAACTTTTCACTGATGTTTTTTTCATAAAGCGTTTCTACGTGACATTGCTATTGAATATTGACTAGGCGCTTGCTTTGATTTTTTTGTTTCTGGACTGTAGCTACAAACATTCTTACTTAAATAATGCCCAAATTATGGAGCTCTGCCCTTGAAATGCCTACAATACTTGTCTATATCGTACAGTAGTTTTTAATGGTACTTTTGGGAGATCTAGATTTAATACTAAATGTTTACATAACTTTTAAAAATAGCGCTTTAAAGGAAATTCAATCTAATGGTCCTTTGCTTTGATAACATAATTCATTCATACTATAACCTTAACCGTTAAGTATAGTTACAGGAAATTGTTCCTATGAGACCATCCATAACTTTTTAAGAGATTCTGAACTGCTTTCACAGATTTCGGAAAAAGGTAACAGTCAGCAAAAAAAAAAAAAATGTAATGTACAAAAAAAATGGCAATCGGTCCTATTTCATGTGGGGATCTAAAGACTATGGGACCATTTAAGGTATGTACTAGAAATGACAGCAATCGCCAAAAACTTTTCCCATACATTTTGAACAGAAAAACAATAAATCAACCCTAAATATTATTTATTGCCAAATGATCCTATTTCATACTGTGATCAAAATACTCTTTAAGGTCAACTGAAATTTGAGTACAGAAACTACGAAATTAAAAAAACAATAAAGATTTGTATGCAGTTAGATCTAATACTTAGCTGTTTTTTAAAGGATGTTTCTAGGGAAGTTTAGAAATAATATAATCTTTTATTTTTAAACATATTTTTATTATTCTGATTCGTATGTTAATAAAACATTATCTAAAAACTGGGCATGCGGATTAAGGTTCTCTTGATACCTTGCCCAACTCATAAACCAAATAATGGTCATGACATGGGCACAGCAACCCACTGTCCGTCGACCCTTGGCGAGGTAGCTCAAGAGTTCCAGTTGACAGTCTGTCACTTCGCTGCCAGCAGGGGTGGCAGATTTCATCTGATCCGTGCAACTGGAATAATAGTTTATTTTTATTTAACATATTTTTAGCTTAATATATAATCTTTAAAGTAAGAATGCATTTGGCTACATAAGATAAAAGATTCAAAGTAAAATAGACAATGTTGCGAAAGTGAAAATTCGACTCTGTAACAATTCTAACCGATGACTGAACACTAACAGGCTCATTGCACTGGGTTTTGTAGAACCGTGCATGGTATGTATGTCACCTATATTGTTTTTATATTTAATCAAAAACTGGTTATGCAGGTTGGCTTCTTAATCATATAAAAAGCTAATAGAATAGAATATAAAAGAAGATAAAAGGATACTTACTTGTTGTGGCATAATTGTCTCCATTATTGTATTCCGTATACGTGCCTCTCGTTCTGTGTCAGTACGTAGCCTGTGAGATCTTGTTCTCAACAAAGAACAACCACAGCTGACACAGACACGACGATGGTGACCACCACTAGTACTAGGTTCGTCAGTAGTAACTGTTGAAGCATTTAAGGCTCGGGTCCAGCAAGAATGGCATACAACAGTGCTATCAGTCACCTGTGAGCAAAGAAAAAAAACTTATATTCACCTTATAAAAGCCAACTGCAGGCGAAATTCTTCACAGACATTCAAGGTGCATCCATACACTTACCAATGGAACGGACACAAGTTATCGCTCATGTGTTAGTAAATAAAGTAATAGCAAATGGCGAATTGAACACTTACCGGTTGGGGCGCGATCCACTGTCGTATTACCGACATAACCTCTGCAAGGTGGAGGGTATGCCTTCTCCTTTGAATAACGTCGGTACCACAATTAATGCATCTCAATCCGAAGCGTCAGACGTTCCTTCCATTGGTATTATATCCAATTATGGGATGCGTGGATTCGGCCGTGTTTGTTCCGAGGTCAACATTTGGGCTTCGATCAGTACCGGTAGGAATGCTAGGTCGTTGTAAGTAGAGTTATCGGTGTCCATTATAATAAGCATGAGTCGAGATAAAAACAAATTAAGATATTCACAACAAACTCAAGACGCAACACGATAAACATTTGTCAAAATGACATATTAATCAGTGTTGCCATGAAAATCGATCTATACTAATAAATCGATTACATTCGAAATTGATGCAGTAATTATTATATTATGGTACAAATAATGTAATATTATAATTATGTACATACTTACTTTAATATAGGCACTGATTTTCTGTATAATGTAATTGGTGATGTTAGTGCTTTCATTAAATACTTTGATTGATGTAAATCGATTAAAAGTATAATAAATTGCAACTTACTAATAGAAGAGATTTATGGCAACCGGAAAAATTATATTAAGTTGTTAAAATACTTTTTAACCGACTTCAAAAAAAGGAGGAGGTTCTCAACTCGTCGTAATCTTTTTTTTTTTTTTATGTATGTTCCCCGATTTCTCAAAGACGCCTGGACCGATTTTGAAAATTCTTCTTTTGATTGAAAGAGTACACCTTCCAATTGGTCCCATAAAAATTTCATCCAATTTGGTTCAGTACTTTTTATTTTGTGAGCATTTTTTTGATTACTGCTATGTGGATGATGTAATTAACTTTTATGTTTGTTACCTCATAACTTTCGACTGGGTAAACCGATTTTGATGATTCGTTTTTTTATTCGAAAGCTGGTGCTTCCCTTGTGGTCCCATTATCACCATGTCAATGTCTGATGATGGGATCTTGGAGAAATCGAAGGAACTCTTCAAATAATAACAGCAGATTAACCGGGATTGCTGCTATCGCATATCTATGCTTTTTTACGCCATTACACAACATAATATCACGACTGTACTCACTAAAAAGGGTAAAATAAAAAACTTTTTCAAAAAAAAATTAAACCGACTTCTAAAAAAACACAAAAAAGTATAAAATAACTTTTCTTTCGGAAGTCGGTGACAATAAAGCAAAGGAAATAAGAAGAAAAGTCACCGACTTCCGAAAGAAAAGTTATTTTATACTTTTTTGTGTTTTTTTAGAAGTCGGTTTAATTTTTTTTTGAAAAAGTTTTTTATTAAATTATTATTTTTATCAGTTCGAATAGATACAACTAAAAATCACAAATATTCATGTTTTATAAAAGGATATTTTTTGATACAATTGGATTTTTCTAAGACTTCTGTTCACGCCAAGCCATTATTGGACAATCCCCTTTCAGTTAAATGTGTCTTCACATATCCTAAAACCAGACGCTTCTAACGATACTTCATTTATAAAATTATCATAAGTAGTTAAGAAGTTATGAGGGAACATAATAATAATAATGAACATACTTTTGGGGTTGTAAATCCTGGAATATATGCAAATAACTAACCCCACGCGTACGAAGTCGCGGGCGGCCGCTAGTATCCTTTAACTAGAAGACTATTATTGTCAAATTATTACAAGTAGCTTAGAAGTTATAAGGGAACACATACATACATACATACCGGTTATGAATCATGATCGGTTTAGTAGGTAGATAAGATGTGAATTAAGGCGTACAAACAAACGGACTTTCGCATTTATTATATTACTAGCGGGCGTCCGCGACTTCGTACGCGTGGGGTTAGTTATTTGCACATAAATTCCTGGATTTACCTAAAACGTTAATTCGGTATGAAAGATATCCCTATACCAAATTTCAACTAAATCTCTTCACTATTAGGATTTTGTTGTGGTTCCCACGGGAACCATTAATTTTTCCGAGATAAAAAGTACCTATCCTGTTAATCCAGATCATATTCTATATGTGTGCGAAATTTCATCACAATCCGTTAAGCCGTTTATGTGTGATTGAGTCACAAACATCTAAACATCTTCACAAACTTTCGCATAATTATAATATACCTAGTAGGTAAGATTAAATATTAAAAAAGTAACGATTTTACTCTTTGTTTTGATCTATACCATACCAATATACCTACCTACATGTTACTAATTAAAATGTTGATTTTACGAAACATCTTTGAGATTTTACTAAACTTTAATGTCATTTGACGTGACGTCATACCTATTCTTCCAACTATTCGCGTTCCGTTCTCGACTCGATACGACTTAGAGTTGCCAGATTAACATCTCTCCGTTTTGTACCCTATAGCCTATGAAGCTCTACTGGCTTCGCGCAATGCGGAAAAAATCGCAAGCGCAGCGGTCAGTCGACTTGGGTTCTTTGACGATATCGGATCGATAATAAATCGTAGTGCGCGCAGGAATTATTGTCGTTTGCGATTTTATTTTGCACTTTAAAAGTCGCAACGATTTATTTTACGATATATTTATTAAATCATTCAGTTAAGTACGCTAGAGTAATAGTCGTTCAATCAATGTTCATAGTGAGTGAAAATGGACTCGACGTCAGAAAATACGTTAGGATTTACATTAGACTCGAACTTCGCCATAGCACTTCTCGATTCCTGGGGAGTCTCGAAAGAAACACAAGCTGTATTTCAAGGTAAGTTCTAAGTTCCTACTTATTATCAACTTAGAATGATAGAATAGGTACCTTCGTCAGGTCAGTCTTGTCGTAAAGTACCTACATGGTCGCCATCCAACGGCGCCGGCGGCTGCCAGTTCTCCTATGTGCCTTGCCTTGCCACTGCAAGCTTGTTTGCTATTCTAAGTTGGTAAGGCCCGAGTCACACTGGAATGGCAGCGGCCGCCAGCGGCGACGCTGGCGGCTTCGCGCTTCCTCCAGACCCCGCGCGCCTGGTATCTTCATGACTAGTTAGGAGCGCGCGGCCCCGCGAGCGGCCTCGCGTCGCCGCTGGCAGCCGCGGGTGGAAACGCCAAGAGGCGCGCGGCTGCAAACGGCGATGCGAGGCCGCGGGCGGCCGCGCTACCTTTTCAAGCTTTTCAAGCGATACTGGTCTTCTAAGTAAGTAGGTATGTAGTTAAAGTTTAAAATTATTTCACACTGAAAGTGGTCGCCGCGTCGCTGCCGGCCGCTGCCATTCCGGTGTGACTCGGGCCTAAACCTGTACTGTAGATCTCCATAATTCTGAAATGAACGCGCAATAACTCCAAACATAGCTCGTTAAATAGTCCTTGACCTTGAGCCTTTAATATGACACCCTAGTTAGCGAATATCTGTTAATAGCGGTGGGTAACTCCGGAGGTACTGATCCAAAGGTGAATTGCGAATTTTTATGTGCAAAATTCTCACTATTTGTTGTGTTTAATAAACAGTACTTGTAGCTAGTACTATTCAACAACATTTTACAAAATTGTAGGATTGTAACGTTTATTAAACAGGGCCCTGCCCTGCCACCAAATACAAAATTTGCTGATGTCAAACTGGGAAATTACCAAATTATTGTTTCCTTCTTTTTTTAGAACATGACTTGGATGTATTTTGCATAGAAAATATTTCTGATTCTGATATAAATGAGCTGATTCCAAAATCAAGAATAAAGGATAGAATTAAATTCAAGGCTGGATTAGCTCAATTTAAAAATGAAAATAAATCCCTGGTGAGTATTTTGAAGTATATACCTATTATTGTACCTACTTTCCAGAATGTAGCAAAGGAGCCTTTAGGCTCGGTAATCTCAAGCACAGGCTTTGCTTGTTTTAAACCTCATTGATTTGTTCATATTATTTTGTTTTTGTACTATAAGAGAAAAGAAGTAAATAAACTACATAATTATATATTACTAGCTTTTTGCTGCGGTTTCACCCGCATTAATTTGAAAATGTCCCGCGGTTGTATGTAGCGTGATGATATATAGCCTAAAGCCTTCCTCAAATAATGGACTATCCAACACAAAAATAATTTTTCAATTCGAACCAGTAGTTCCTGAGATTAGCGCGTTCAAACATAGAAGCAATCAAACTCTTCAGCTTAATAATATTAGTAAAGATTATTATTTTAAAGATTTTTAGTTTTGGTAGAAATGTTACTAATGTATCTCAGATCAAATGCTCTTAATAGTATGAGCACTGATCTAGCTGGAGTCAACTTGAAATTGTTTTTCACATTAATAAAATAATAACATAGGTACAAATGAACTTATATTATGCTTAAAGTCTTATCTTATCTTAATTTTTACAGAAAACATGTTCTTTAGACACAGAATCAATAGAATCAGATAAGGATTCTATGGGGCATGTGGGCAGCGATTATAGTTCTGCGGTGAGTGGCTGTTCTTGTGCTACTTCGAACGAAGAGGTTAGTTTTTTACACTTTATTTTGAAATTGCCTTGTTAATAACCGATACCATAAATACCTACTACAAAATTAAATAAGTTATCTATTAAAAAGCCCGCCCTATGTTGTTCCTGCTACAAATGACCATAATGCTAGAAGAATTTCCCTGCTGTATGGCTATGGCCAGTTTTCCAGGAGTGAGTCAATGTTATTGCCTTTTTGTGTTTGTTTTTTTTTCGTTACCTATTTCTTTTCTACCAATTTTGTAAGTTAGTTTGGTCATAGGATTAAGAATGTCAGGAAATATGGAAGAACTAAGGTCAATCAACAAAAAACTCATGAAATTCACTAATTCTTTATTTTTTAATTAAAAAATCAATGTGGTCACAGGATCTGTACCATAATAGCCGGAAACCCAGCGGTTTAGACTCGTTAGATTGGTTTTGAATAGAGCTTTGTGATGAGTGATGTTCAGAATTTGATGATGGATGGAGCCAGAAACTCACTGTGTTTGGGCTCTTTAGAATGGTTTTGAAGAGCACTTTGTGATGAAGTAAAGTGATGTTCAGGGTCTGATGATGAATGGAGTCGGAAGGTGGCCACAGGATCTGAACCCTGGTAGCCGGAAACTCACTGTGTTAGGGCCCGTTAGATTGGTTTTATCGAGTGTTTTGTGATGATGTTTCGGGTCTGATGATGGAACCATGTTCTGGCTACATGGTTCCATGATATATTGTGATTTTTATTTCCCAGTGAGTCGAATTTGATTCCATGTCTGTAGTGGAGTTAACTTTGATTTCATATCTACATTTTTCCAATTGATAGTTTTATTGATTTTTTTTTTTAATTAGTGTTATTACAAAAGATTTTTAAACACTTTAACTTAGACGCCTGTTTAAATGTGATGTCTCTTTAAAACAATATTGTCAAAAAAATTACAGCATTGTTTAATTTTTTTTTGTAATTACACTGACTATTTTTACCATTTCTGTGTATAAGTCCTATTTTTTTTCTCCCATTAGTCTTTTAATTTAAAAGAAATTCTGAAGACCACTAGTATTGGACAAATATGCCTTCAGTATATGAACAAGAAGATTGATGATACAACTATAAGAAACAATTTATCAAAATGTATTATAGAATACTTCATAAAAAGGAAGGGTTCGATGGATGCAAAAAATTATGAGGACATGTCCAGTCAAATTGTTAAATTTTTCCCATTCGAGTCGAAGGTTATATTTTTATTGCAAAAATATTTTGGTATGGTAGATTAGATAATAGTATATTGGTACTACTATAGTAGAGTTATGGTAATATAGTAACAGTAGTTTTATAGTATAGATAGCATATCATGTATTATTTATAGTCTTGACTTTTCTCGGATTCTGCGCACTCTTCCCATTTGCAACTCGTCGCCAGGGCTCGGAAACGTTATTTAAAATAATGTTTTTAAATGTTTCGGTTTTTCCTTCAGTGTTCCAGATCAATAACCAGATTGTTGTAAGGAGCGCTTACACTGGCAATAGGGTATTTTCCAAATTTTTACAAACCGTTTATTTTATTAATTGGTTCCCAATCTTTAAATAAAAGTGGTTTCCAAAAAGAAGAACGGTCACGTCCCATATAAAAAAAACCCAGACCCGACAGAAAAGTGACATATCTCAGTTTTTTTGTTATTATTTATATAATCATATTATATAGTTTTTATATTCGAAATCAATGGCTAACACCAAAATATTGCCTTATGTTTTTGTTCAGGGTTTACACTAAAAAAATACAAAATGCCTACTTATCTACAAAATTCGTAATGTATGTAACTAAATGACGATAAATAGTTATGGGATGTATCCAGGAGACCTGGAGATACAGCTGTATTATATAATTTTTGAACTCCGAGTACAACATTCAACTTAGGATTTTTTTTTTTAAGGTGGTTTAAAATCATCTAATGACATCTCTCGCCCTTGGGTGGAGCGAGAGGGCGTGTCAGACTCTTACTGACTAAAAAATTCCACCCCGTTCGTTCCTTTTTGCCTCTGGTACTGGGGTCAGAGCATGCCCTTCTGGATTCGCCCTCAACTTAGGATTAATTAAAATCGTCATATTCGATGATTCAGATCGGATTATTCCACTAATTGAAACCAGCTGAGCCGTAGTAGGTATGCATACAGTACGTGACCGTTTTTATACATACACACAAATAACTTCCTATACGAACATTATTCTTTTTTTTTAATACATCCCATAACGACTTACTTTTCTACGTCATTTAGTTACATATATTTACGAATTGTGTAGATACGTAGGCATTTTGTACTTTTTTAGTGTAAATCCTGAACAAAAACATAAGGCAATATTTTAGTTTTAGCCATTGATTTCGAATATAAAAACTATATAATATGATTATATAAACAATAACAAAAAAACTGAGATATGTCACTTTTCTGTCGGGTCTGGGTTTTTTTTGCCTGTTCTTCTTTGAAAACTACCCTATTAAAATTGCTCTGCTACCTCAGCAATTTTGGTCGATGGCAATATCAAGTAATGGGTAATGTCTGAAAAAAAATCTAATTGGAATTTACTACATTACAATCAATTTTTCAGGATGCATATTATGTTCCTAGTAGAAAATATGGGAAATCATATATTCCAGCAAGAGGGAAATTGGTAGACCGGTACCATAACCAAAGAAGGATTTTAAGAAAATCAGGACTCATAAAGAAACACGAAACATCCACCATTACCATAACTGAAACTCATGAAGGTATATTATTCAACATTTCAACTTTGCACTATCGGGTTTGAAAATCATTTTGCTTGTATGAAAAATCATTTAGTCGCATTAAGTCCACTTTGCATTTGGTCCACTTTCCGAAAACACGTCTCTTTCGCAGTTGGTCCATTTCGCAGAAAAGGCTAGCTTCTATATTTTCAATCACTTTATATTAAAATAAATTTTTTGCTTTTCTTCTTAGTACGTCGCAGTAAAAATAAAAGTCTGACATTTGTAGAATATGAAAAAAATAAAAAAACATTTACCTTTTCCCATATTTATGTGAAATATTATCAAATGGGAAATGACAATCTGCGAAATGGACCAAATGCGAAATGGACGTTGAACTGGACCAAGAAGATCAAATGCGAAGTGGACGTGATGTGCCTAAATGCCGCTCCGAACGGGCAACCAGTAGAATCGCTCGGACCGGCGGGTTGCGCCCGCGCGCTCTGCGATCGGTTGGCGGGCGACCACGGTGGAACTCAACTAAACAATCTGCTTTGTGAGTTCTTATATTAACGTCTCACATTCACAGTTTTAAGAGTTCAATTTCAATGGACATAGAATGTTATTTGTTTAAGAGTCCCAAAATGTATCACTTGAAGATCTTAATAATATGAAGCTATGGTTGAAATTTAATAAAGAGCCTTGGGTAGATGTTGTGGAGAAGTGGAAACTAACAAGGACATTGCGAAAAGAAGATTTATCTGGAAAAGATAAAACCATCCAGGACTTATTTAATGAGTGGCCTTCAATCAAAGCAAGCTTGGGCTACAAACTTGTGCGTATAATTTATTATTAATAATATTATTATTGATAATTTATTATTTAATATATTATTTAAATATTTAAGTTTTTTGCAAATATGCCATTCAATATTAATTTATGCTTGACAAAATTCGGCCTTTTGATTATGCTTTTAGAATTTTTAATAATAAATATTATGCCAATTGATATTTATGCCATTTAACAGTATAGGTTTTATGTTTAGGACAAAAAATTATGCGTAGGTAATCATTCAATTTTATTTTTTTAGGTTGAATTAGATTTTGATTTCATGTACCCAAACCATGACCTAGAATTGTTCAAAAAGTGGCCAATATTCATGGAAAAAGCATTGCCAATTTACAGTAAAATAAAAAGTTGCGTGGATAATCTGAAAACTTTGAACGACGATAGTACCACACCAGGTCAGTAGATGCTAATTTATTTTCATTATGTTAAATAAAGATAATAGACAGTCCTCATTTTTACAGGCTTAGCTTTGTAATAATTTTTATCTCCTTGCAGATGTGAGAGATTATGTTTACCTAAAACTGATGAGTTCGAAGATGCCACCCACCATTAAAATTCCAGTTAAAGCTGAAGAAAATAAGAAAAAATATTATAAACCAAGCATTGCTGAATCAGAAAAGGCTTTCATTTTACATGTCGCGGTAGGTAAATAAAGTGCGCAATAAATTCAAAAATAAATAATACAAAGTATTAACCTGTGGTAGCCGATTCGTTTTTTTCTTATTATGACTTGCTCTTTGGTGAAGGAAGACATCGTGAGGAAATCAGCAAGTATTAAGAACTCAACCCAATGAAGACTTGTGATTTAGTTTACAGGCAATGGGTTCAGTGTGGTAGATTATTTATGACCTAGAACATCTTGTATGTTTGTATTTGTTCAACCTTGTATTTGTTCTATTACAGAATCAGAGCGAAATAGTAACAAAGATCAAGCTGCGTCAGGATGAGCACTTGGCCAAAGGACTTACTTGCCAACCACTGATAGTCGTGGTAGGGTCATCGATAGAAGAAATAACCGATTACTATGTCCATTATGAATCAGTCATTTATAAGATCGACACACTACTAAAAGCAGTTGATGTATGCTTTAAAATTTTCCATGTTTTCAATTTAGAGTACCCGACAGAGTGTGTTAACGTGTGGACCTTTATACAAAAATATTTTTACGGAATTGATTGCAAATCTGATAAAAAAATTTCAAGTGTAGCTTGTTTTATGGCGGATCTGTCTTAAAACCTTTGTGCCAAACAGTTTATTTTGTAGGTACTAGGTGATAAAAAAAGTCTAATTTGTTTCCATCGAACCTATAGTTTATTTAAACATGTTTATTTGTTTTATGTGTTCGGCTGTGTTAAACGACTATAAATCATTTTTCTTACACTTGAAATTTAGCCATGATTTGCGACCTAACTCCACTTATTGCTGTAGACAGTTTAATTGTACCAGAATATTTTCAAATATACGTTCGTTTCGTCGTCATCTGACCAATGCTCATAATCTGAATCTACCTTCCGAAATATGCCTATCAAACTGTAGAAACAACAATATTATTCAAGAACCGAGTATATCAAGTAGCCAACAAATAATTTTCAACTTGGACTGTAATAGTGATAATGATGAACACCCTTTTGTTTTTGAACCTGAAAGTAACCATGTTCCCCAGAAAGATGAAATTTTTAATAACTCAACAGCCACTTTCGCTTTGTCTTTATACAGTAATCCTAACATTAATCGAAAATGTGCCAACGAAATAATTAATAATATTTCAGAGCATATAACTGATGTTATTAGTAATATGTTAACTGATCTTTTACCTAGTGCTTCAGAAACAAATGTCGAAAAATTAAAAAAAATAATTAAAACAATATCGGAACCTTTTGAAAATTTATCCACAGAGTATCAAGTAATGAATCATTTTTCTGAACTTGGCATTTATATACCTCCTAAAAAGTTTGTTATTGCTGAAGGTACATTTTCAAATACTGCCAATTCTTCAATAAGACCAAATTCCGAGTATGGAGCTAGAGTACCTTTAAAATTAATGTTTAAGAAAATTTTCGAATTACCCGGTTTTATTTCTGTTTTAAAAACATATAACGGTGCTGAACCTAATTCAATATCAAATTATACTCAAGGCAAGGTTTGGAAACATAAAATATCTGGAAAAGAAGGGTACATATGCGTACCGTACTTTTTGTACAATGACGATTTTGAATGTAACAATCCATTGGGAAGTCATGCTGGGGTTCATTCTATTTCTGCCACATATTTCCAATTTCCAACTATGGGAAGTGAATACTTATCACTTTTAGAAAATATATTTGTTGCTATGTTGCATAAGTCGTCGTATAGTAAAACTTACGGAAACGCGGCTACTTTTCACGACCTTATTGAAGAAATGAAGTGTTTAGAGGAAAATGGCATTGATATAGTAACATCGGAAGGTAACTTCAGGGTATATTTTATACTTGCAATGGTCATCGGTGATAATTTGGGCCTTAATACTGTACTAGGATTCACAAAATCATTTTCAAGTAACTATTACTGTCGAATTTGTAAAGCCGATAAAACTATAATGAAAAAACAATGTAAACAAGATGACAACCTTCTAAGAAATCGAGAAAATTATTCCTGTGATGTTGAAACTAATGATGTATCAGTGACAGGTATTAATGAATCTTGTATATTTAACAACATTAATACTTATCACGTGGTGGACAATTTATGTGTTGATATAATGCATGACATATTTGAAGGTGTTTGTCATTATGACCTTGCTCATATTATTTTGTATTATACGGAAACCATAAAACTTTTTAATTTAGATACTCTTAATGACCGGCTACGACTATTTGACTATAAAGGAAATGAGTTAAATGACAAATGTACAAAAGTAAAACGGGAGCATTTATTAAAGAACAAATTTAATATGTCAGCTTCTGAAATGATGTTGTTTGTACACATTTTCTCTCTATTAGTAGGAGATTTAATCCCAGAAGATGATAAAGTATGGTTATTTTTTCTTACATTGCTTAAGATAATTGACATACTTTTTAGCAGGAATTTTGATTACAGTACAATTGCTTTACTTGAATCTTTAATCACCGAACACCATGAGGGTTACGTAAAGCTATTTCGTGACACCTTAAAACCTAAACACCATTTTATGGTTCATTACCCTGATATTATTAAACAAGTTGGTCCCTTACGATTAATTTGGTGCATGAGGTTTGAAGCCAAACATAAACAATTAAAAAACACTGCTTCAATAATAACCTCCAGAAAAAATTTAGCCTTAACTTTGTTAATTAAGGAACAACTGTCATTTGCTCATAGACTTTATACTGTAAAAAGAGATGAAGCTAGAATAAAACTAAGTTCACGGGTAAACTTTATTCCCTCTAATATTAATGACATTAAAAATATTTTAATTCCTCGAGATGTAGAATTAACTGGTACATTTAACTGGGTTTCTTTCAATGGGATCAAATATATGCAACATGCTATTTTAATTATTTCCAACGAAGACAGGTACCAGTTTTTTGAAATAAAATTTATTTTTGTATCGGCTTCAGGAACAGATATTTATTTTCTGTGTAAAGAAATTAACTGTAACGGATTTAATGAACACCTACAAGCGTTTGATCTCAACTTAGTCGAGGTTGACGCATGGAAAGTTTTAAAACCTGAGGACCTTATCATAGCTCCAACTTATTCGCATATAATGTGTAATGGAGATACATACTGTAGAATTAAGTACATGTAACTAGAGAGATTATCGAACCGAGTTTTGGGTTAAAGCAAATTTTAATTAAAATTATAAATTTGAGGTGGAGTGTGGAGTAATTAGTATTATCATACTACCCCGTGACATTTCCAACATAGTTGCAGAGCGTGGTTAATATGATAAGTAGGATTTGACTGTAAGAATTATTTAGTATATTTTGATAGTATAAAGCTGAATTGTGACTGCGTTAGATGTAAACATAGCAATAATGTTAAGTAATATAATATTAAGGTTTTGCATGGCGTTGGTATGTTGGACATTGTGGGCGGATAATTCTTTCTTTTTATTGCAGAATGGGTCAGCATATCAAACTACCCTTAGAGTCACATGATTGAAGATGATCCCTTCTGGACATCCTTTAAGACGAGCCTTTTGTAAGAGGTTACCGCAACCTTAGTTTTAAGTACATTTAAATATAAATATGTACATATAATATTAAGGTTTTGTATGGCGTTGGTATGCTGGACATTGTGGGCGGATAATTCTTTCTTTTTATTGCAGAATGGGTCAGCATATCTAACTACCCTTAGAGTCACATGATTGAAGATGATCCCTTCTGGACATCCTTTACGACGGGCCTTTTGTAAGAGGTTACCCCAACCTTAGTTTTAAGTTCATTTAAATATAAATAATTATGTACATTAAGAAAAAAACTTATTTTGGGCTACAGCAAATTTTAATTAAAATTATAATCTATTGATGTTGACAGATATTATTATGGTCTGTGTACGTTTTCCTTTTGCTCTCTCTGGTTTCTATGACAGCCTTGTTATGTTGTATTGTAAATGCTGTTCTTTTCCTTTATTCGCAACGAGTCGCACTGAATCGTGTCACACTGACTGGTTGTGAAAAAAATTCGCAACGAGTAACAGTGTGACTCGATGCGAATTTTTATTCTCATCTAGTAACACGTGTTAGTAAATGGTTCATACTTATTCTTCTCCTTCGTCATCTGAACGTGAAAAAATATTCTTTAAGTAACGGTGTTAGGTAACTGCTCCAAGAGATAAATATGAATCATTTACTAACACGTTACTAGACGAGAATAAAAATTCGCATCCAGTAATACTGTTTGTTACGCGTTGCTAATTTTTTTCTCAATCAGTAACAATATCACACAATTGGATATCTGACTTGAGAATGGATACTTTTAAGGTATAATAGAGCAGAAAGGGAAGCAAATTGTGAAATGTGACTTCACATTTCATACCGCGCGGCCGCAAAAGAAAGTGATGTTTTTGCTTAGTGATGATTTGTTTGATGTGTAAACATTTAAAAAATCAATAACAACATTATTTGTAATTACGTATGGATTCTAATAATCAACACTATTTTGCGATTAGATTTTTTTTTTTACCAAATTTGAAATCTTAGAAATCATAGTAAAATTTGTCAAATTGAGCCAAAATTTCGCGTAGAGGTTTATTTTGCTATACCTTTGCTCTTTTAAACCTTAAAATGTAGAATCCATTCTCAAGTCAAATACCCAATTCAGTATGACTTGTTGCAAATATGGGCTCTTATTGAAAGCACTGTAAACAATGAAACATCTGTTTAAATTGATTCCTTTTTTCCTCCAGGGTCAAAATGTACACTTCCCATAATTTACACCGGTTTCAAAAGAAAACTTCTAAAAAAGTACATTTCTTAAAATGCACCTTTCCCGGAATGTACATTTCCCTAAATGTATCTTACCCAAAATGTACATTCTTAGAACAATAAGTAAATAAAAATAAGTTAACCTCCATATTTATGTGATCCTGGTACTTTAAAATCTGTTCAGTCAGTTATTCCTATCTGTTCTAAGAGTGTACATTTTGAAAAAGGTACATTTTGGGAAAAGTGTTTTTTCGGGAGTTGTAGGTACCTACCTTTTGAAACCGGTGTACACTATGGGAAGTGTTCATTTTGAACCTGAAAGCCTTTTATGATTATTGTGTGCCACATGTTTTGTGACACACTAGTTGATTATTTTATGTGATATTTCAGTTATTACCTCGCCTGTAAGTGAATTGTATAAGTTTTATTGTAAAAGTAATTTGATAACAATTATAATAATATACTCAATTTTATTCATTTAATATTTTGTTTTCTTTAACTATTTTAGTTATAACCCGAACAAAATTATTGTAACATTTTATCATAAAATTCAGATTTAATTTGTTTAACATTTAAATGTGTATTTTTAACAGTTATAATTGGAGTACTTTTTGGTAAATTTTGCTAAACATGTTCTTTTATTTTGTACTGTATGATACCGCTCACTGGCGGGTGATTTTGTTTTCGTTTACTTTTTATGGGTAGTTTACTGATTTGTAAATTAGGCAGCTGACTACAAGTCTCTGGCGACAACGTATACACGGTGACTTTATTAGTGCGCATAATTTTTGAGGATGTTCGTTCAGTCGGACCATTAGTTCGATGGTCTGAACATCCTTATAAGTTATGCGCACTAGTCACCCAGTATAGGTATTACGCTACGAGAGATTTTCAGTCAACCAATAATTTACAGCTTTCATGCATAATGGCGAAACATGTTTAATAGAATATACCTACATCCTGTTCGTACATTTTAGGAGAGCGCATTTTGTATATTTTACTACTAAAAGTGAAGTAAAGTATACGAAATGTGCTCTCGTAAAATGTACGAAATGGTATGAGTAAATGTTACAATACTAATTTTACATATTTTATTTCAATACCTTACGTAAAATATGCAAAACTTATTTAATGTAATATACGAAATCATACGAGTAAATATCACAAAATTAGTTTTGCATATTTTAAGTAAAATATACTAAACCAACAAGAAGATATCTGGTAAATTGTATGAAATTAATTTCACATGTTTTACCAAACACTTTTAGTTAAACATATTAAATCAACATCGTTAAATGGACGAAAATAATATACGTGAAATATGCAGGACTCGATTAGCTGAATATACTAAATTAAATGAGTAAATGTAGCAAAATTAATTTCATATACTATACATAACACATTTAGTGACATTCATTAAATCTCATCGTGAAATATACAGGACTGGATTAGTTAAATATACAAAATGAAATTAGTAAACGTAGCGAAATCAATTTCACATTGTTTACATAACACGTTTAGTGGTACTTATTAAATCTCATCGTAAAAGATCAAAAGTAATCGACGTGAAATATACGGGACTTTTTAGTTGAATATACAAAATGAAATTAGTAAATGTTGCAACATTAATTTCACACATTTTACTTAACACGTTTAGTGACATTTATTAAATCTCATCGTAAAAGATCGAAAATAATCGAAGTGAAATATACAGGACTTTTTAGTTGAATATACAAAATGAAATGAGTAAATGTAGCAAAATTAATTTCACATATTTTACATAACACGTTAAGTGACATTTACTAAATCTCATCGTAAAATATCGAAAATAATCGAAGTGAAATATACAGGACTTTTTAGTTGAATATACAAAATGAAATGAGTAAATGTAGCAAAATTAATTTCACATAATTTACATAACACGTTATGTGACATTTACTAAATCTCATCGTAAAATATCGAAAATAATCGATGTGAAATATACAGAACTTTTTAGTTGAATAAACAAAATGAAATGTGTAAATTTACTAAACATAAGGGTTACATAATCAACCAGTTCTATTTGGTAAAATCAACAATTTCGTGTGTAGGACCTATATTAACCCGCGGATTTGATAAAATTTACGCGGAATTTAGTAAAATCAATCATTCTTTTTTTTCAGTGTACCTACTTAAGCAGAGAATGATCAAAAATTGACAGATATACCACCTAGATAAAACTATGTAAATGTAATGACCTACCAAGTGCTCTGTTATCTCCCAACCTAACGCAAGTCTTAGGCCTAAAACACACACAAGCGACGTAAGGCGCAGACACGGGGCAGACGCAGCGCAGGCGTGGCGCAGGCATGCGCCGCACAGTGTGGGAATCTCGCAATCTAGGGGGATTTAATTCCTAATTGAATTAAATAAAGATACAAGTGAAAAAATATTATTGATTGGTATTCAAATCATTAAAAATACCTAAATACTGGAAGAAAATAAAGGTCTTTGAAAAAAAATGCGATATGAGTAAGTTAAGCTAGGCAGGCGCGTAGCCGGACGTAGCGTAGAAAGTGCTACGCCGTAGCGCGTCCTGTTTTGTTATTTTAGTCTAATTGAATGACAATTTCTGGCTGAAGAAGAGGCTGGATTTTGATATTATTCTCTTCAACATTCAACCTTAGCTGTATAGGCACTATGGATTTCCTAAAAAGGTTCAAATTGTTGTTAATATGATTTTTGTTGTGCTTCATCACAACCACACTTAATTAACGGTGACAGTTCCTTTACTCCACTGGCCAAGGCCTCAATCGAGCCAAGAACCTCTTTCTGAGATACACAAAGTCGATCGATACTGTGATCAACTAATGATTGCATGTCACACGTTGTAGTTGATTCTGTTATGGTTTTAATGGAACGATAACATTTAGCCTCTTTTATTCGATCATAAGGTGGCAATAAGTTTTAACAAATGTATTTATCCTTTGTCGTATTTTCTCATATTGATGTGTGGATGAATCAACATCTACCATCATGCTTATAGTGCTTCTTCGGCCGACACAGTTACTTGAACTCTTTCGCTAGTCATTCTTTTACGTACACTTTTCACGACGGAACCCCTCTTTGTCAACTCACAGAAAGTTCTTCTACGATAGCTGCAAAATGCCTTTTATCTGCTTTTCGAAGGTTACATTCACGTGCAATCATTAATTCTTCAGGGCTAGTAGACGATAGTGAATTCTGAAATTTGCTATTTTTATTTTCTACAAACCTGTAGTGTGGCATTCCTGGTGAATGGCCAGATGTAGATGATATTTCATTTAAAACACCTATCTGGTAATCTAATGCATTTATTCCATCAAGTTATATTCTTGTTAAAAAAGCGTTCACGATGACTTCGGCTTATTCCATTTTTCGTCAATTTTGTCATTTATGTTCCATAAAAAGAAATTAATTTAATTTATAGCCCCTTCCAAAAATTGTGCTTCAAGCTAATTATCTATTATATAAGTAAAACTAGCATCAACCCGCTCCTTTTTCGCCTTTGAGGTCCAAAAATCAAAAATTTGTTTTTTGTGATTTCTGCGGCTATTCTGAAAACCGAAAAAAAATGTATGACGGTCGCACAAAATCGCAAGTTTTGTCAACTGTTCTCAAAAGTTAAGACTCATAACTATACATTAAAACAATCAAAACACCTTAACATTCATACCATATTTTTGTATACAACTTTTACTTTTCATATCACCTCTAAAAAACGCTTGATTTTACTATATTTTCAAATGATGTTATTAGACCAATGCTTAACTATTACTTAAATAAAAAACACTTTAACTTACCTTTAAAGATATACATAATACAATAATAAACCAATAAACAACACTATACGTAAATTTTAGCAATAATCTTAAGTGAAGATGACACTTCAATGTTGTTGTTCGTATTGCAGGAGTACAACGTGATCGCGCCAGGACTCAGCCGAACCTTATCTCGGGCCCATGGGAGACAGGTCTCAGAACAGCCGCCGTCCTAACGGGATCAAATAGACGCGATACGCGCCTCCGAACAATATTACAATTTCTGAACTTAAAGCTACCCTTACCTCATTTCTTCGAGCCGGTCTCACTTCCTTGACCCCTCGCAAGTTGTGTAACTGTGTATGTGTATAATGAGTGTATATGACCTTGCGATGGTTTGCTGGTAGTTCCGGACGATTCTTCCACGTCGCTGCAAGCCACACCGTTAACGCGAGCCACCACACTCACTCCGTATTAGTCTAACCACAAAAGCCTCGGTGCTTTCCCAATAGCACTCCCGTGACAAGGCAAACCAATGATATTATCAATAACCCGTTCGACATTCACAGCGTCGCTAACCGTACTGCTTAACTAGTATAATTGGGTGCCGCGAAATGACTCCACAAGTCGATTTAATCAATGCGCGTGCGCTTTCACCCGTTCTCCGATGGCTACTATAATATTCGTTCGACGCCCAGCGCGACTCAATACGAACTACTATTCACGCCGAGCCCAGCGCTCGACCTCTACCTCCGCCCCTTCGCCTCTGTCGCACCGAGGCGGAGAAAATCAAAAATCTGAAGGTAGATTATAAACAATCACCCCCCCCGGACCGACCCGTTGTCGGTCCGCTCAAACTCCCGGGAGTCGAGATAAAGTTGAAACTGCCCGTCTAAGGATCGAGTCCCTCACCTGGACGTCTGCGATCCTTGGAAACCCATCCTTGCCCGTAATCAGGTTAACAATGCGCCCCCGTCGCCAACACAACGGTGATAGGTTAGCATCCTTAACCAGAACGAGGTCTCCAACGCAGGGTGGGGTCGTCCTGTCCGTCCACTTAACGCGTTGCCGTAGAATATGCAAATACTCCAGCGACCATCGCTTCCAAAAATTTTGGCTCATTTGCCGTAACATCTGATACCGTGACAACCGGTACAACTTGACATCAGTATACGGATATTCCGGCAAGGCGCTAAGTGGTTGGCCAATCAAAAAATGACCTGGGGTCATGGCCTCAAGGTCATTCGGGTCAGCGCTCAACGGGCACAAAGGTCGCGAGTTTAAGACCGCCTCAATTCTGCAAAACACCGTTGACAACTCCTCAAAGGTGAGAATCGTTGAGCCGATGACCCGATACAAGTGAGTCTTGGAAGACTTGACTACTGCCTCGAAAATTCCACCCCAGTGGGGGCATCCAGGTGGACTAAAATACCACGAAATGCCCCGACTGGCGAGGCCCGTGCCAATCTCTCGCTCATTCTGACTTAAAAACAATACAATTTCCTTTAAGCACCGGTCGGCGCCCTTGAAGTTGGTACCACAGTCCGACCGAATCAGTGACGGTACTCCCCGTCTAGAAACAAATCGATCTAACGCCGCCAGAAAGGCCTCCGTAGAGAGATCGGCCACCAATTCCAAATGAACGGCCTTGGTCGCCAGACACACGAAGACACACAGATATGCCTTAACCGACTTCGCGTTGCGAAGGTGCGATGTCTTGACCATGAAAGGCCCCGCGAAATCTGTCCCTACGCCAGCAAATGGCCGAGCCTCCGTGACTCGATCGGCCGGGAGATCTCCCATTTGTGGCTGCATTGTGGCTGCCTTGAGTCGGTAACAAGGCAAGCAACGAAACACAACGCTCCGTATGATTCTGCGGGCCGATAAAATCCAAAATTCACGCTGCAAAATGCCCAGAAGGGTGTTACAGCCTGCGTGTGAATTCTTGGTGTGACGGTCCCTAACCAACAACTCCACCAAAGCTTCTGAATGAAGCACTTTCCCATGAACGTGACCGGCGCGATCCAACCGGTTGGATCGAACGTTCGTGCGATAGTCGAAAGGACCGATCGCTTGGTCCAGGTCTTCGACAGCAACTCGGCCTCACAACTGTATGTGAAGGCATCCTGACTCGGTCGATACTGGACCCCTAAAATGGCCAACGCATGAAGATTCTCCGAATCCTCAAACAAATGCGGGTCTTGTTGATACTCAGTTGGCAGTCCTGCCAGTACCTCTGGGCAGTTCGACAGCCATTTCCTGAGTTCATAGCCACCGGAGGCCATGAGCGCCACCAATTCATCCCTTAAGATGAGCGCCTGCTCAATACTGTCTGAGCCCGTACAAATGTCGTCTACATAGACGTCCCTATCAATGACAGCAGCCGCGCGGGGAAAGCGGAGCCGTTCTTGATCAGCCAGTTCTCGTAGCGTACGCATGGCTACATATGGGCTGGGCTTTAATCCGTACGTGTTTGTGTTGAGCTCGTACGTGACCATCGGTTCCTCTGGGCTCTCTCGCCACAATATCAGCTGGAACCGACGGTCGTCTGGATGAATCTCAGTTTGACGAAACATCATCCGTACGTCCGTAACGAAGACAACCTGGTGTCTCCTGAAGTCCGTGAGAATGTCTGCAATGTCTCTGGTCAGCTTAGGACCAGCATGGAGACATTGATTCAGGGACACCCCGCTAGACGTCTCCGCGCTCCCGTCGAACACGACCCTAATCTTTGAGTCAGGTGTCTTCAAAACAGCATGATGAGGCAACACATAATGCTCCTCATGACGATAGTCAACCCTGGACACCGACATGTGACCCAACGTCAGGTATTCGCGCATGAACTCCACATACTTCTGTCGGAAGTTGGAGTCCCGCTTCATGCGCCTTTCCATTGCCACTAACCGCTTTTCTGCCAGACTCCATGAGCTCCCCAGCGGAGGTCGAGTTGACAGAAATGGCAACCTTGTCATAAATCTACCCGATGGGAGGCGCACCGTGTTACATCGATAGAATGTTTCGCACTCCTCATCACGTGGGTTATTTCTAAGAGCGGTGGGTGGCTCTTCCGTTGCCCAGAACCGTTGCAGGACGTCGGATAACACGCTGCCATAATATATGGAGCTATAATCCGTTGAGTGCTGTGGTTCCCGTACTGGGCCCAATAACGCGTAACCACCTGCGGTACGCATGGCCACAACCCCGTTTGGTTGCAGCTCCCGTTTGCCGCTTCGGAGCAGCTTCCCGAGGACGTCAGACCCAAGCAAGACGTCCACCCGTCCGGGGATCGCGAAGTGGGGATCGGCTAACTCCAATCCATTGGTCAACCCTTTTACCGCAGACGGTAACCGAGTCTGAGGGAGGACCCCAACCACTTCGTCCAAAACGATCGCCGTGGCATTCACCCGCGTGACCGATGCCGTGTCACCCATCTCGAACAGGAATGTCGTCTGACCCCTGAGGTGAGGCACCCGATTGCCACCTATACCTACGGCGCCATCCCGTGATGGCTCTAATGTAAGGCCCAGCTTTTTCACTAAACAGCTGGACACAATACAACCTTGTGCCCCTGAATCTAACAGTGCTCGCACGTGCACCGGCTGTCCGTCAGTACCCCTGACAGTAATCCTAGCCGTCGGTAATAATACCGTTACTGTCGGGGTGGGCACCACTGACGAACAGGCTGCTAGTTGCTAATAGGAGGCACCTCCCTCCTCCCCTGCCGGAGGGGGAGTAAATACTGTCCCAGTATACGGGTCCCAACCCGGGTAGTAACCCTCCCGACCCATCGGTGACATCCGTGCCGGTCGGAAGTAGCCTACTGGCATCCTTCCGAACGGTGGCGGGCGCGCCGTCAGCCGAGGGCGTTCTGCGAGAGGCGGGGAGAAGCGACTACTCGGGGGTGGCAACATGCCCCCCAACGCATTCGAGTACGCCGCGTAACCCGTCTGTACTACCTCCGGGCCCCTGCCCGAGTCTCGGTGCCTATCCCCCCCCCGCGGGGAAGACGACGGTATCGGGTTGTGCTCTGGATCAGCCCTTGGCCCACCCCCCCGAGGGGGCGGCGACCGCTGATTCCTGGCCGACCCACCCCCCCTAGGGGGGGGTGACCGACCACCCGAATCTGGCTTAGGAGAGGGGGGGTGACCTCCCGGCGAGGCTCCGTGCACCTCCCTACTCTCCGCCAGGCATAGCAACTCGTGATGGGCTCCTCCGCAGGTTCCACAGTTAGTGGTCCTGTGGCACTCACGTACAAAGTGAGTCCCCAAGCAGCGGAAGCACAAATAGCGCTGCTTGACCACCCCTCTTCGTCTATGCACCCGCTGCGCCTTAAAGTCCGCGCATGCGGCGAGACCGTGCCCTTCCTTCCGACAGAAGGCGCACACTTCCGATTGGAGGGCGTGGTATTTCTTCCCCCCCCGACGGGGCTCAACCGGCTTGGGCCCGCTCGTACGTCGGGTTGACGGAGGAGGGTGCGACGTGGATGCCCCTTGGCAATCCGCCCGCCGGCACTCGCCTTCTAAAAACGCTCTCAAGTCATCGTAACTTGGGAGGTGGTCCGTCGATTCGCCACCATGTGACTGCTCAAAGCGCGCCACCACGTCGATCGGCAACTTCCGTAAAACCCTATTGACGATGATATATTTATTGTCCCCTAACGACAACTTAAGTCGATCTAACGTGTTCACCGCAACCGTGACCGGATTAAGGATTTTCGACCTTATTTCGTACACGTTAGACACCTTCGGGATTTCAAAAATCTTATCAATGAGGCCATCAACTATTAATCGCCGATTATCATATCGGTCGATTAATAGGCCCCATGCCGTCTCATAACTGGCGTCCGTAATCTCCAGGTGGGTCAAGATGTCGTGCGGCTCACCGTTAAGCCTACCCATTAATTGAGCCATCTTGTACGCGGGCGAGAGATCTGTACGCGAATGCACGACACTATTAAAAATATCGCGGAATCGCGGCCAATCGGCATACTCGCCGCTAAACTCGGGTACATGTACTGGTGGCAACGGCGCCTGAATCCCTACGCCTGCTGGCCGACATGAATCCCTGACGTCACCCTTGCGCGATCGCTCAATGTCGGCCGCCGCCTGGATTATGCTCATGGACATTTCCCCACACTGGTCCACATTGCCCCGTACCACCCGAGCATCCTTGTCCACCGACGACAGATCCGTCGATTCGAGACATGCTAAATACTCAGCGTGACACTTTAACACGGCGTCATATCGTTCGTCAACTTGCCGAGCGCGTGACAATAACGCATCTTCACGATCGGTGCGACCTACCAACGTAACAACCGATGAAAACCATCTCAATTCAGCTTCGATTCTGGCTGCGATAGTTTTCGTTACTGACGGAGCCATAGTACCAACTTCAATACGCGATTATGCAATAATAAATAACAATAACCAAAAAAAATAACAATTATTGTATCCGGAACTAACAATAATAATATATTCGTTGAGTGAATAAATCTACGACGCTATGCCAACTCTTGAACTTATTCCTCTACGTGCTCTAGAGGTTATTCCTCTATGTCTCAAATGTTGACAATCATAACACGATTTGTGATGAGGTTATATTTGTGCGTAACCGAACGTAAATAACAAATTATTTTATCAACGAATATTCACATTCCATTTATGTACTTATTATTAATAATTCCAAACTCAACTTGAGGTGTACACTGGTATGTAGGTCAATGTACTACTACCTACAAGTTGAATTTGTACATGAACACAATTTTTACAAAGTAAATTGGTACCAAGTACCTACTAATTTTTACAAAGTGGGTTTAAATAAACCAAGCTCTGCTACCAGAATTTGATCGCGCCAGGACTCAGCCGAACCTTATCTCGGGCCCATGGGAGACAGGTCTCAGAACAGCTGCCGTCCTAACGGGATCAAATAGACGCGATACGCGCCTCCGAACAATATTACAATTTCTGAACTTAAAGCTACCCTTACCTCATTTCTTCGAGCCGGTCTCACTTCCTTGACCCCTCGCAAGTTGTGTAACTGTGTATGTGTATAATGAGTGTATATGACCTTGCGATGGTTTGCTGGTAGTTCCGGACGATTCTTCCACGTCGCTGCAAGCCACACCGTTAACGCGAGCCACCACACTCACTCCGTATTAGTCTAACCACAAAAGCCTCGGTGCTTTCCCAATAGCACTCCCGTGACAAGGCAAACCAATGATATTATCAATAACCCGTTCGACATTCACAGCGTCGCTAACCGTACTGCTTAACTAGTATAATTGGGTGCCGCGAAATGACTCCACAAGTCGATTTAATCAATGCGCGTGCGCTTTCACCCGTTCTCCGATGGCTACTATAATATTCGTTCGACGCCCAGCGCGACTCAATACGAACTACTATTCACGCCGAGCCCAGCGCTCGACCTCTACCTCCGCCCCTTCGCCTCTGTCGCACCGAGGCGGAGAAAATCAAAAATCTGAAGGTAGATTATAAACACAACGATTATTATCTACCCACTTTAACATTTTTTATTTATTTATTGAACCCACCTACAAAAAAATCAAATATGTAGCTATGACAAATAGGGTCTTAGGTATAAAAAACTCATAAGTATATTATCAATTAATGAAATTTATATTTTGAATTAAATCCCTCTAGATTGCGAAATTCCCACACCGTGCGCCGCTTCAAAACGATTTCATACAAAATGTATGCAGGCGACGTTTTTGAATTATACTGAAGCGACGCGGCGCAGACACGCCGTTTCGTTGTCTGCGCCGCGTCGCTCGCTACGAGCGACGCGGCGCAGACAACGAAACGGTGTGAGGTTTGCACCGGAGCGAGATTTCAACAACCGATTGAATTCACGTTTCTTGCCTGTTCCACGCCTCTTCTGATATAATTCAAATCGCGTCTGCGCCGTATCTGTCCCACGTCTGCGCTGCGCCTGCCCCGTGCCTTCGCCTTACGTCGCTTGTGTGTGTTTTAGGCCTTAGGTCACAAAGTTAGTTTTACCTACCTGCCAATGTTACCTAGCCTAGCTATCACTTAGTACATCGGCGTCCATTGGTCTAGTTCGTGGAGTAGGTGCTTCAATTAAGTATTCTGGTTTAAATACCAACTTGTCGCATAATTTGTACTTTAAGCACCACATAGAAA
Organism: Diarsia mendica; assembly: GCA_949316265.1. Lineage (NCBI taxonomy): Eukaryota > Metazoa > Arthropoda > Insecta > Lepidoptera > Noctuidae > Diarsia > Diarsia mendica. The sequence goes on along the minus strand of OX438896.1, from coordinate 17,522,901 downwards.
ATAATCCAAGGTGGTCGATCTACAAGGGTGACTCCTAAGCTCTCTGACACAATTAGAAGTTAAAAGGTTGCGGCTAACAGTGAACTTTAGCTATGCAAGTTAATTTAAGTATCTACTTAGCTACGTAACGTACTTAATGTAAATTACTGACTTAATGAAGTCTTAACTTTCCATCAGTAGGTAAGATAATCAACACCATACGTACATAATTACACGGTGTGCGTAAAACGAACGAAGTGCTCTTTTACCAAATTAAATTAAGAACACTCCAAAGACAATAATATAGAAACCCCATAGATAAGATTTTATGCATGCACGCACATTGTTCATTATCAGAGGAGGTTTTAAGCTTTTTATTTTCTAACCTATAATTATTGATTTTGATTTTTCATCAATCACGTATTTGTAGCTTTGAAGAGTTTTCAAGGGAAAGCACGTGTCGGATGGGACATTAAGACAAACACAAGAATTCATATTTTTTTATTTCTTACCCGACTGCGGTGAAGCCCCCAAAGGAGGGTTATTTTAGCCTGTACTGTCCCACTACTGGGCCTTTGCCCAAAAGAAAAGAGACCCAGAGCCCAAAAGAAAGAGAAAAGAGCACATGGAAGGAATTGGGGCCTTTGCCTTCAATTCCTTCCATATGTGCTCTTTTCTCGCCACCTCTTTCGGGAAAATTAATTCTTTAAGTTAGGTAAGTACCTAATTATTTTAAACCACCAGCGTTGAAGGTTTTTGTCGAATATAAAAACAAATAGGTAGATACATCCAGGTTTCCACAGCTTTCAAAATATAATCGCAAAGTTCATTACACAACTTTGACCCGCTTGGAAGTCACTCAATTAATTCATACCTGTGCTGGTTTGCTGAACTCCACAAACATCCGGTTCCCGGAACAAATTATGCGCGGGCTTGTGGCCGGGAAACTAATATCCCTTTATTGAACCAAATACACTTAATGGTAATAGAGATGATCTACTTATAGAACCTCTTGAACGTTACGTTTTTGGCAATTGTTAGCTAAGGGCGCGTACACATATAGGTCCGTTTTTACTGGATCCGTTTTAACGGATCAGAATTGGACCGGAGCGACATGATTACTGAATCCGGAATACTGTTTTGTGTGTGAACTCGCTCATGCAACTCCATACGCCATCAAATAACGGACCTGTAAAACAGATCGCTATGTGTACGAGCCCTAACTCAGGAGAGGCTACTAAACTAACCATTAACCCAATTCGCTTAGGTACGTACCTACTCTCATGGTCCGATGGGTGGCAAATCTATCACATCTGGAAGAAGATAGATCAGACCCCCGTGCTGCCAGGACAGGAGTATTATGTCGCTTAAGTCTAGGCAAGCTAAAACCAAAAAACTGCCCGATATGGGAATCTAACTCAGCACTGGGATTCGGCTCGGCAGTGTTGTGTTTGTGACCATGAGGTCAAAGGGGCATGGAATTAAACATAAATTATTAGACGGTATGCCTGCCCACAAACAAACTATCAAAGGTTTGGTAGTGGGCAGGCATACCGTACCGTATCAGTCGCACGAAATATAATGAGAGAGGATCGCCAAATGGAAAACTATTTCGATCCATCAGCGGGACCGCATGCGATTCGATACCGCAGCCACAATTGGTTTCACGATATGATTCGAAACCACAGTTAGGTAGGTACCCGTGGATTACGTAGGTAAATTTTCAAGTTCTATAGGTACTGTAGAATGGGCCAGGAACAGAATAAGGACGTAAGTTTGGTCTTAATCGGATTATAGACGGAATAAACTCCATCAATATTAACAAAATGATCGACAATTTTCATAGATAGGTATGCAAATAATTTCAATCTCAAGGTAGAACCATCTACCTTCATCCATCGCTCTATTTCTTCATAAAATTTCCACCCTTGAAAATATTAAACCTGCGATGAATGACGTAGTACAACAACTCGTGGATCCCGTCTCGGGCCAATTTGCGCGGACATCATTGGAATTCCGTACGCGAAGCCGCTGTGATAAATAAAGATACCGGTACTATCAGTCAAGCTTAGCCTTGTTGATATTGCTGAGAATATAAGGGACGTTAATTTTGTTGGTACAGTTGGTAGGGTAGGGAATCAGTGCTTGGTGACCTTAGTTGCAGGTTAAACATTGACTCTCTCCGGTGTTAGACCATTATTCAATTGCAATTTTGTACCCAGAGCGATGGTTTCGTGTTCGCCTGATATTTATGGCAAGAAGGTAATCTACCGCATTGGGTTGGTAACGTCATAATGTAACATCACGCCTGTAATCCTCGAAAGGATACATAGGTACAATTTCAATTTCAACACAATGTATATTATTGTTCCGAAATAAATAACTTATGACTTATGACTTAGAAGTGTACGTAATATATTGCGTGGGTGTATTATGTCATAGACTCATAGTACCTACACCCCATTTCGCCAGTTATGTTTAAGTTCCATGTTACAAGGTTGGAAGTTTGGAACCTATTGCCATAAACTTTGCACAAGTTCAGACTCCGTGACTGCTACTGAAATATTCCTGTCGGAAAAATCCAATAGCATTACCTACCCGACCCTGCAATCATAGTCAGGACCTGAAGCGCTCGGGGCTGCGGATTGATCGGGGCTGATGATTGTCGAAAGAGATACTGCGGCGTCGGCACAAGGGCGAAGAAGGAACATGGGTGGTTTTTAGTCAGTAGAAGTCTGTCCTATTAGACCTATGAGGCCTATTAGACTGAGATAGTATAAAAAGTAATGGATCACTGATTCTGCGTCCTTCCTCACACACACCATCATTTTCTTTCCAAATCTCTTCTCATAACATGCGATACCCGCAAATCGCACCACAAAAAGTAATGTTAACTCATTGGCCCTCCATTTCGGGATTAAATAAGAGAAATCACGTTACCTACCACGGCTTTCATGTCATGAATAGGCACTCAGGCTATTCAGCGGGACTGAGTCGCTTACATAATGACGCCCTTCGCGCCTCTATTTCGTAGGGGGTTTGTAAAAATAGTTGGACTTTGGAGGAATGTGAATTAGGTGTTCTATTTCAGTAATAAACTTTTGCATACCATAAGGACCGGACCGGGATCATATTTGGCACAGAGATAGATTCTCGTCTGGAATAGCACAAAACTTCCAAGCAAGTGAAGTCACGGGCAACATCTAATAAAAAAAGTCGTGTTTGTTACAACACTTATAACTCGAGATCTGCTGGACCAATTTTCATGGTTTTTGATTCGTTGGATTTGTCTCCGCCCCGAATAGCAGAATACATCTTAAAAACAATGAAAAGAAAAAAAAAGCCTAAATTGTCTCAGCTAAAAGGCGGTACGCAGTTCGCCGGGTCAGGTAGGGTAGTAGGTAGGTAGGGTAGTAGGTAGGTAGGTACGGTAGTAGGTAGGTAGGTAGGGTAGTAGGTAGGTAGGGTAGTCGGTAGGTAGGGTAGGAAAAAGAGAAGTCTGCTCATTGCAGCAGAGCAAAGAGCATTGGAACAGCTAGCTTAGTATAAAATAAATCAAGACACTAATAACGAACACCCAAAACAACTCAAAATATTAATCTGGAGACGGTTATCTGTGGAAACCTGACATTCAAAGATATTCATATTTAGTCAGGATTTATAGATGCGTTGAGGTATTCATAGCAGGTATTATTAATTTATGCTAACGAGAAGGCAACAGCCTCCTTCTAAAATATTAATGCCAGTCTGTAAACTGTCCCCACCCACAGAATGTAAACCTAGTTTAACGTACAGACACGACTACACGAGCATAAATATACAGTTAGCAAAATTCAAAGCTATTTTCTTGGGAAATAATGGTTCAAATTTATTTTTGGTGGTCTGTTAATCATGAAATTACTCCTCTCGCTCTGGGCGGAGCAGAAGGGAGTGTCAGACTTCTACTGACTAAAAACCATGCGTGTTTCTTCTTAGCCCTTTGTGTCCGGGGCCGCGGTATCTCTTTCGAACAAACCGCAGACGGTTGTCGTTTGAGATAAAATTATGGCTTCCAAAATGCTATGAAGTGTCGACACTAGGAAATGTCGATGGGTGGGCGTTTTGGGGGACTGTCTCTTGTAAATAAGTAAAATAATGTAAATTTTGGACGTTCGAAACGCTGATTATCAGCCTAGTTTAAATAAATAAGTTTTGATTATGTTTGTGAAAACGTAAAACATTATCAAGACAGTAAAAAAAAATCAACACAAGGTACCTACATATTGGTGCTGCTTACTGTACAGTGCGAAAGGTCAGTCTGATCTGGCCTTGTGGTAACGGCCCAGCCTTCGAGATGAAGCCTGTGGGTTCTAACCCAAGCTGGCACTTAACTTTGTGTTACCTATTTATTTATCACCACTGCTTTAAAACTGTTGAGGAAAACATCGAAACAAAACGATATACAGGGTGGATCGTGAAATCGAACCCAGGAAGGACCTGGTGCTAGAAATTGAAGTGATAGCTTAGTGGTGTGGTCGTCGGACTGCTATATTACGATATAGCAGTCCGACGATGTCAGGTGTCAAGTTTGGACCCAAGGCACCCCTGGTTCCCGTCGGGGCTGCGTATTGTCGAAAGAGATACTGCGGCCTCGGCACAAGGGCGAAGAAGGAACATGGGTGGTTTTTAGTCAGTAGAAGTCCGAGGGGGGGGGGGGGGGGGTCATTTGATGATTTTCCACCCAACCGAAAAAAGGCACCCTTGATTTTTCGGATTGTTGTGAGTGTTGTATAATTATTATATCACTTGCTTCTCTGAAGGTAACCATGAGAAAACCAGCATCCCTGAGAGATATAAGTAATATTTCAGACAAAAAACTTTTTTGCAAAAAAAAAAACGACTTTATAAACTCAAAAAAATGATCAGGATTCCTTTTTTCCTTTTCAGGTAGGTACGGATTAGTACGGAACCCTAAAAACACTGTAAAAACTCGGACTTGCCTTAGATATTTTCTACCAGTAGGTACGTAGATCTCACCTTTTGCATCGCTTTTATAGTGCAAAATTACACTTTTATTACAGAAAAGTCATCATTACTCCTACCGTCTACTGCCCAAGCACCAAGTAAACCTGTATGTCACACAGTTTATTTCAAAATTCCTCTTGCATAATTTCACTCAGGCCGAGATTAATTTTGCCCGGTAGCACAATGAAGTTTGCCCTCTAATTACGTAAAATTTAACTCCGTAATTACCGGTGGCGGTACTTCAGTGCACCTCCTAGAGGAAAATCTCCGTATTGTGTAGGTTTTTTCAGGTAGCGAGGTAAACAGCTTAAACGGACACTTCACGAAGCCGTCAACCAAGCATTCATCATCAGTGTGCTTACTCTCGAATATAATTGATCGATAGATCGACATTGGAATTGTCAGTCAAACGTCAGGCATTGGCTGGACTCACTCCGCCTTATTACAAAACGTACTTAAACCTGGTTTAACGTAGACTTGGTTTATCTCGCATGACGTCTCACATTAATCATATTCAAAAGAAAGTGACAGCATGCGAGATAAACCAGGTCTAAGTTAAACCAGGTTTAACTACGTTTTGTAATAAGGCGGACTGAGTCTAGCCAATCCCTGACGTTTAACTCAACCAACTGACGTTTGACCAATGTCTGTGTTATATTCCAGAGTAAGCACCCAGCCTACATTGTTCCCACAGCAGAGACTCAGGTCTCCTCTCTAGGAGAGGGATGGGCTATAATCCACCACGCGGGTCCAGTGCGCATTGGTAGATGTCACATATCTTCGATTATTTGGTTCTAAGATATGCCGTGAGAGCAGTGGTGATGAAATAAATTACACAAAGTAATGCTCCTGCCTGTGATCGAACCGACGACCAACTATTCGTAAGTCGGGGCCGCCACCGCTGCTCAGGTTACCAACCAAGCATTATGTACATAATATATCAAACTAAGTAACCCTACACAGGAACAACCTGTTTTTTTAGGGGTGAAAAATACACACATCAACACGGTCTAGGGATATTTCATACTCAATTCAATAACTTGAAAAGTACTGGCCGCATTGGAATCTCTAATACACCGATTTGTTTGTAATTTATCTCAGACTAATTCCAAATTCAAATTTTTGAAAATTCTTTTGTTTCGGTGGATTAAAAATGTCTTTATGTATAGGAGAGGGAATTTTCATTTGTGCGAAATTTAAAAAAAGCAAAATTAAAAATTTTGAAAAAACCCACGACTGTTAAAAATGAATTAAAAAAAGGATAAAATAATATAAAACGGGCTTAAAAAAGCCCAAGAATGTCCGTCGGGAGCTGAACATTGCAAAACTAGTTCATTTAATGGCAGCCCCCGACGGACATTCTTGGGCTTTTTTAAGCCCGTTTTATATTATTTTATCCTTTTTTTAATTCATTTTTAACAGTCGTGGGTTTTTTCAAAATTTTTAATTTTGCTTTTTATTTTAAACTTTTTACTTTTTTTTTTATCTAAGAACATGCACCAATCAAACCTAAACCCATAACTGAAAACTGAATCAAAATCGGACTTGTAGTTTTGGAGAAAAATGGCAACTTTGATTTGCACAAAAAATGTTTGCTGCAGCGCCCCCTGGTGAGTTGTCACTGTAACACCTATCTAAGAACATGCACCAATCAAACCCTAACCCATAACTGAAAACTGCATCAAAATCGGACAAGTAGTTTTGGAGAAAAATGGCAACATGTATTTGCACAAACACACAAACAAACAAACACACAAACAAACACACAAACAACCTCTCACCCCAAACGCATATACCGTCTCCGTTCCGTCGTGGGTAAAAAACAATACGAATTTCGTTTAGTTACAGTTTTTTTTCATTTTTAAACGAAAGATAAAGTTAAAATTGAGGTATTGTAGCCATGCAACGCCGACATTTGACGAGGGCGGAGATGTTACGAGCTGTGGGAATGCTGGAAGCTGGATCTGTTCAGCGTAATGTTGCTGAGGCCATAGGGACCCATCAAAATGTAATTCCAAGATTGTGGACACGCTATCGTGCCACAGGTGAAGTAGCGGAGAGGCACCGGGGGCCAAGTCGCATCACTACCCCCAGACAAGACCGATTTTTGCAATTTACTGCGCGAGCTCAACCAAATGCAACGGCGACTCAATTGGTCCAAAGGCTGCGAGTGGAACACCAAGTGCTTGTGAGTGACCAAACTGAAAGAAGGCGACTGCATGAAAGCAAGCTACGCTCTCGTAGACCACTCCGGGTCCCACCTTTACGGAGAGGCAATCGTGGACGACGATTAGAATGGGTTCGGAACCACGTGGACTGGGGCCGTGAGCAATGGGCCAATGTGCTGTTCACGGATGAATCCAGGTTCGGCTTCCATCCAGATTCACGAAGGACGCGTGTTTGGCGAGTTCCTGGACGATGGAGCCGTCTCCAGAACCCTCAGGAAGTTCACCCATACCAAGGAGGAACAATTATGGTTTGGCCAGGAATTCGTCTTGGAGGACGGACGGATCTCGTTTGGGTGCGGGGCAATATGACGGCAGAACGATACGTCCAACAGGTGCTGGGGCCCGTAATCTTGCCCCACAGAACACAAATGGGGCAAGATTTCCTGCTCATGCACGACAATGCCCGGGCACACACGGCGAGAACGGTAGCAGCTTGGTTACATACACATTGTTACGACGACAACGAAACGCAGTGCCAATACCACGAACTGTCACTGTCACCTGTCACCTGCCAACGTCAAGAAAACCCAGGCGGGTACAACGAAGGGTGACCTTGGCTGAAAATGCCGTTTAAAAAATAAACTTTATGTCAAAGGAATAGAGTTTGTATTACTTTACTTTCCCTACGATTTTTCGAAGGGGGAGCAAAACTTAAGAGCGAGACAAAATTCAAGGGTTTGTCTGTTCTTGTCTTGCAATTGCCAGTGAAAAAAAACAGGAAAATGTATAGTAATCGAAAATCACCTAATAGCTAAACTAGCCCATACAATTTAACGGTATTAATTTAATATTCAAATACTTAATTTTCAATATTAAATACTTGCGAATTAAAATTTATTAGAGCCAAAATTCATATAAATAGTATAGCCATATAAAAAAAAAACGTAAAAAATATGGCGGAAACATTTTCGTGTTGAGATAATAATTTTCCTTTTTCAAGTGTTTTTAATTGTATTAGCGAAATATTTGTCTTCAAATATGGTGAAATGGTGTTGTCTGAAGGGTTGTGAAAGTGAGGGGTATCCAAGATGTGGGATTTCATTTTTCAGGTAAGTTGTTTTAACTTTGTTTACAAATAACGACTAGGGTGACTATGTTCAAGATCTATAAACGGGAATCATGAAATTATTGTAAAGAATACCCCTTTTCTATATCAATATCGGTATAAAATCTTATATCTCATCTTAATCTCAAACGTAACCAAAACAAACATTTGAATTCTTTCTTTACTTTTTGAAACTTTTCCATTTTGGTCTTAAATCAAATCCAACGTATCCAATCCATGAGCTGATGATGGATTCCGTAGCGGTTAGGAGTTAGAGGATAACTGTTTAATAAAATATTATGAGGACGTAGGTATATTGGTTGTAGTCTTTCAAGTTTCAGGTTATTTAGGTGAGCTGATTATGGAATGTAGGTACTACTCTTCAATGGTTAGGAGTTGAAAGCAATAATAAGGGAATCTTGATTGAAGGTTAAGGTTAATGCGACAAGGTATCCCGCGAAATTCGAATTTTCTTACGTTTTCTGCAATTTGCTTGTCAGTGTCAGGTTTTATGTTAAGGCACTGAAAGCACCGAAACTAGCGCCACCCACATCTTATTTCTTTTACTCTTAAATCACATTAAATTTGAAATATCCAAAACAATATCATGCTGGTAAATAACCTGTAGTATTTTTAAAATCACTTTTCATGATTATAGACTTGATAAATTAAGTGAATTACTGATTATAGATGTGGCCACCTTCTATTCATCAAATAGTCACTCAAGGAACCTTTATGAACTGAGAGGGTTGTATTGGTGATTCTAATCATTATTACTCGGTAAAGTCACAATTTGTTACGGTCGCGAATCCTATTTCGAATTTCGCGGGCTACCTTGTCGCATTCACCTTAAGGGTTAGGTTTCTTCTGTTGAATGTTAAATGCATAGTCAATATTTGTATTTGTAGTGGAAAAATAAAAAGACTTATTTGCAACTTTTTTCTTTTTTTTTTCCTTTCTATATATTCTAAACTAAATAAAGCAGACAAAAGACACCGACTTTCGAATTAGTAAGTTTCCTTAGAGTACCTATATTTAAGTTAGGTGTGTATATATTCGTATGCCACCATTTTTTTGGAACAACTTTTTGCAAATATGAATAAATGTCTTTCTTTGTCAGTGTTTTTAATTATTACAAATGCCAAGCCAGGCCAGCCACATAATTATATCTGTCCCAAATGTAAGTACAAAATGTTTGGTCACCCTATTAGAAAGAGATGACATTCTCTTTCGAGGTAATCTCGCTCGGAACGCTTTTGAGCGGCACGTACACAGTCCAGATAGTATATAACGTCCTTAGAAAACCACGCTACGATAATTTTGACATAACCTCTTCTATCGCTCTCATGAATGTACCACTATTTTTACAAAATTGGAATAAATCCTGTCCGAATCTAAAACCTCGTGTTCTTTGCAAGAGTCCAGCTATCCAGCCGTAACATTTGATCCTTCGAGCCCGGGTATACACACGGAACCAGCTGTCACGGGATTCCATTGATGCTGGGAATACGCAACGGTGACAAGGAGAAAAAGCAAAGAGAAAACGCGCAGAAGTCCGTTACCTGTACTTACGCATGCTGGTAAGGCGAGCCAACCACGATCTCCATCCGTTTCCACCTTCCTCTTGTGTTAATACTGTGTTTTCTCTGCTTATTCCAGTGCTTTGTAAAAACTGCGCTTACGCACGCACACGCACGTTAACAGTGGTACATCAGCTCAGCAAAGCATCGGCACAGCATTTAGCCAGCACGACATAGCTTACGCAGGCTTGTGGTGTGTAGATTCCGAAACTGTAAGTACCTCAGCTTCTTATTCGCACACGAAATGGCTACGTCACCGAAACTTACTTTGAATATTGAAAGAACCGATTTGATAAGAAAACGAGGTACAGTTAAAGCTAAATTAACTACATTCAAAAAGTATATTTGTTCTTTAGACAACCAGGTTTTATCTGAAGTGCAACGCGCAGAGTTAAAGTTAAGAATTGCAAGGGCTACAACACTGTTAAATGAATTTGAGGATTGTCAGGATTCTATGAGCTATTCTACACAAGTTTCTGCCGATACAGAAAAAGATTTGGACTCCTTGGAAGTCTTTGAATCCGAGTATTACAGTACTTTAGCTAAGGCTCAGTGTTTGTTAGGTTGTGAGGAAAGTAATACTAATGACACTCTAAAACAAGCGCATACAAAATTAGATTACATTAAATTACCTGTAATTTCCATTCCTGAATTTGATGGCACTTATGAGCACTGGTTACAATTTAGGGATACCTTTCAGTCCCTCATTCACAACTCAAAAGATATTACAAATATACAAAAGTTTCATTATTTAAAATCAGCGTTGAAAGGAAGTGCTAGCTTAGTTATAGATTCACTTCAATTCTCTGCTAGTAACTATGTAGTGGCGTGGGAGTTACTACTGAGTAGGTACGATAACAGCCAGCTTCTTGTACACAATCACATCAAGTCATTGTTTACCATTCCTATGCGTACTAAAGAGTCGCCTAGTCAGTTACGCCAATTGATAGATAATGTACTTAGAAATCTACGCGCATTAAAGATTTTAAGAGAACCCACCGAGCACTGGAATACCATGGTTATTTATTTAGTTGTATCAAAGTTAGATCAGGTGACCGAGCGTGAGTGGGAACAACATAAATCTACACTTTTACCCAAAAGTAGTGAGTCAAAAGATAAACTTACGGTGGATCAGTTATTGCAGTTTCTCAAAGGTCGTGCAGATATGCTAGAAACCATAAATGTATCGCATAGTAAGTACACACAGCAGTCTCACCTACAAGATAAAAAGAAACACAGTACAAGTCCGCAAAATGTACCCAAGGTTCACTGTAATGTCACAACTAACAAATCAGCTGACTCAAAGGGCAAGGGTAAAGTGCCTACTAAGTACTTATGTTATCTGTGCAATTCACAACATCCACTATATTCTTGTCAACAATTTTTAGATCTCAATAAAAATGAAAGGTTGAAAGTAGTTAATGAGAAAGGTCTATGTAAGAACTGCTTGAGAGTTGGTCATTCTTCAGATGAATGTAAGTTGGGTCCGTGTCGGAAATGCGAACAAAAGCATAATTCGTTACTATGTAATGACAGTTCTGAATCACGCGCAGTAACATTAGTGACGTCGGCGCAGGGCCTAACAAATACTGAGGAATTATTGAATGATATCAACAGTGGTGAGTTGAACGCACACAGCCGCGCGCTGCAGGCAGGTACACACGCACACACCTCCGCCAGCTGGTCGCCCGTTTTGTTGTCTACGGCCTTATTAGAAATACCTGATCACACAGGAATCTATCACAAAGCGCGGGCGGTCTTAGATAGTGGTAGTGAGCGTTGTATAATCACCCAAACATTATGCGATAAATTAAACCCGCCAATCATACAGTCCACTTATAATATCCATGGTGTAGGAAGCTGTGTGTCACAATGCACACAGACTTGTGACATTGAATTTAGAGCACCAAACAGCAATTACACAGAACGCATGAAATGTTTAGTTTTACCGAAAATAACGTCAAACTTACCTTCCCTTAAACTTGATAGAATACAATTTAATATTCCTACCAATATAAAGCTTGCAGATCCATGTTTTTATGAAAGTTTACCTATTGATATTTTGATAGGTGCCGATTTATTTTGGAATTTACTGAGTGAAGGGAAAATGAAGTTGGCTAATGGTGCGTTCCTTCAAAACACCAAACTCGGTTGGATAGTGTCAGGTTCGGTACAAACTAACATTAAAACAAAAAACATTAAGGCTGAGTTGCACCAAAAAAGTCGTTAAAGTTAAAGTTTTTGTCAAATTTGACAGTACTCTACGGGGTATAGAAAAATAATTATATATACAAACTTTTTTTGCCAACATTCAAACAAAGTAAGTACCTATTACATTTATTGCTTTGTCTATAGCACGTATTATTTTTGGTTGAACAATTACCTACGATGAATATCCTTGTTACGCCTTAAGCAATGCAATCGTATAGTCAGCCACCAAGCTACGTTTTTAGAGACTCGAAAACTTGGCAAGAAACATTCGTCGTTCCATGTGGAAAAACGATCGGCTCTAGGTAATCACACTTTTCTTTTCATCGCTTTCGTCATCAGAACTGGTTTCTGCGAGTATTTCTTGGAGCAGGGACATGATGTCTAAAGGTTATATTCAACGCGTTTGACAATAAAATTGACAGACAATTTAACACAAACTATAACACTAACCAGCGGAAAGTGAGCTGTTGCAGTTACTGTTAAAGTTATGACGTCATTTAACTATTTGTCAAATGGCGCAACTCATTGTTGGCATAACCGATACAAAACTGAAGTTTTGATGTTTGTTTGACGTGCCATTTGACACAAACTTTAACTTTAACTACTTTTTTGGTGCAACTCAGCCTAAATGTCATTTCACGCAAACATTTGAACATCCTTTAGACGAACAGTTACGCAAATTCTGGGAAGTCGAGGAATTACCTTCATGTTCGGATAAGACACGCAGTGATGATGAACAGGCATGCGAGGAACATTTTGTGAATACGACGACGCGGTCCGAAAGCGGTAGGTTCTGTGTACGCATACCTTTAAAATCATCGCCGAACACGTTAGGTGAAACTAGATCGATTGCCGAAAATCGATTTTATGCGCTTGAAAAACGTCTCGAACGCAATCCCGTGTATAAAAAAATGTACACGGAATTCATACACGAATATATTAACCTAGGTCACATGAGTAAAATACAAACATATGGTACACCGCACTACTTCATGCCACATCATGGTGTGTTTCGTGAACATTCCACGACAACAAAGTTACGAGTTGTGTTCAACGCAAGTCAACCATCGTCGAATGGTATTTCATTAAATGATTTACAACTTGTAGGCCCGCCTATACAGGGTGATTTAATTGCCATATTGTTAAGATTTCGCGAAAACAGGTATGTAGCATGCGCGGACGTGTGTAGAAAAAATGTACCGTTGTATATTTGTAGATGAAAATCAACGTGACTTACAATTAATTTTGTGGCGAGATAATCCGTCTGATCGGCTAAGTGTATATCAGTTAAATACTGTAACATATGGCCACGCCGCAGCGCCATTTCTTAGTTGCAGATGCCTCAAACAGCTAGCGATCGAATGTACACCTAACGCGACGACACCAGTCGAGTCCGATACGATACCGTCACGACCACGACACGACGTCGATTCGGAGGTTGCTCAGACGATCAACGACAACTTCTATGTAGACGACTTAGTCTGTGGGGCATCTACTATACCTAAGTTAATGTCGATTTGCCAAGATACAACTAAGGTGTTGAGTACAGCATGTTTACCACTTAGAAAATGGGTTTTTAACTTTAATCATGAAAATCATAATAACACACAAGATATTTCTAAAAACCTGTCTTTAGGTGAACACGCCCACAGAACTTTGGGTCTAGGTTGGTATAACAAGTCAGACGAATTATATTATCACACACAAGTTGAACATGACACGGAAAACATTACAAAACGCATCATCTTGTCAGTGTCATCACAAATATTCGACCCGCTAGGTATGTTGAGTCCAGTTATAACTATAGCTAAAACATTATTGCAAAGGTGCTGGTTACTAAAACTTGACTGGGATCAACCTGTACCAAACGACGTCGCAAAAGTATGGGTTAAATTTCTTGATAATTTAGATCGACTAAATCACATTCGCATACCACGTTATGTTATGTGTTCTAACCCAGTGCGGATCGAGTTACACATTTTTACGGACGCATCACAGGTAGCTTACGGCGCATGCGCCTACATACGCACTATTGATAATAGATCAGCTGTTACAATGCGCTTGTTATGCTCAAAAGGCAAAGTTGCGCCGACTGCGCCGACAACTATTCCTCGCTTAGAGTTATTAGGGGCTGTGCTCGGTGCGCGTTTATATACCAAAAAATAAGTCAATCTTTGCGTTCGCCGATCAATGCCGTTGTATTCTGGTCTGATTCAACGATTGTTTTAGGTTGGTTAGGAATGCCGACTAACTTACTTAAAACTTATGTACAGAATAGGGTTGGAGAAATTCATAAATTAACGAAAGGTTGTCCGTGGCGCCATGTCAGTGGGAAAGAAAATCCTTCGGATTTGGTGTCGCGAGGGCAAACTGTAGACACACTCAGCTCATGCGATTTGTGGTGGAACGGTCCCACGTTCCTACACGATCAAGAATTTAAAATTTCGAATTTTGATTTAAATTTAGTTCCACAAGACTTACCCGAAGTCAAAAATATTAGTAACACGCTTGTTATAAATCAAAAAGAAAACCTAGATTTATTTACCTTTAGTAGATTTTCTCAATTCAGCCGTTTGAAGCGTACGGCTGCCTATGTACTTAGATTTGTACATAACGCGCGCAATAAAGGCAGTAAACGCACAGGTCCGCTCTCGGTTGATGAGTTGAATAAGTCTACTACTCTATTGGCAAGAATTTCACAAAGGGAATCTTTTCCAGATTTACACGAAATACTTGCCAGCAACAAACTGGTAAAAAACGCACATTTATCGAAACTGAACTTATTTATCGACAGTCAAGACTTAATTCGAGTTGGAGGTCGCATAGAAAACTCACCTTTATTTACGTTCGATAAAAAACACCCCATCCTGCTTTGCGGTAAACAACATTTTACCGTTCTTCTCTTCCGGTTTGAACATAAACAAATGATGCATGCAGCACCTCAGCTTTTGCTGTTTAATATCAGGGAAACTTGGTGGCCTGTAGGTGGTAGGAATCTCGCGAGAAAAACAGTACACAGTTGTATTAAATGCGCCAGAATGCGCGGGAGTTTAGCCACCCCTATCATGGGAAACCTTCCTAAAGAGCGACTAGTGTCAGGTTTTCCGTTCATGGTGTCCGGAGTCGATTATTTTGGACCAGTGCTCATATTGAATCGTAGAGGCAGGGGTGCAAGAACACAAAAGGCGTACGTTTGTTTATTTATCTGTTTTAGTACACGCGCTGTTCACTTAGAACTAGTCACAGATTTGTCATCAAACTCTTACCTTTTAGCTCTTAAACGCTTTATTTCACGTCGTGGTAAACCGAGTGAAATTTATTCCGACAACGGAAAAAACTTTGTTGGTCTAAAGAACGAATTTACTAGGTTTTTAACATCATGTTCGAACGACGTAAAGGAATACGCAGCTTCTCAAAGTATTAAATTTCACATGATCCCACCATACGCTAGCCATTTCGGGGGCAAATGGGAAGCAGGGGTAAAAAGCTGCAAATACCACTTGAGACGTGTCGTAGGCGACGCGCATTTAACCTACGAGGAATTTAGCACAGTATTAGTTCAAGTCGAGGCTATCCTAAATTCCCGGCCACTTACTCCCATTTCCTCTGATCCACATGACTACATTCCGCTCACCCCTGCTCACTTTCTGGTTGGCCGTCTGCTGACTGCGCCTGTGCATGCTAACGTGAAAGACGCGCCGATTCACAGCGTCACCCGCTATCAGCGCCTTGAGCAAATAAGGCAGCACTTCTGGAGCCGCTGGTCTAAAGAGTATGTTTCCGAACTACAGACGAGAACGAAATGGAAACATCAAGGGACTGATCTCAAAGAAGACACACTCGTACTCATCAAAGATGACAACCTGCCACCGTTGAAATGGAATCTTGGCCGCATCGTGAAGACATACCCAGGTCGTGATGGAGTCTCCAGGGTCGCCGACATCCGCACTGCCACCGGTGTCACCCGACGATGTTTTTCAAAAATCTGTCCGCTGCCGCCCAATGACGACTAGTCCTACGCTTCTACTACACTTCACACTCATCATTGAAACCTTCTGCTTCCAAGGCCGGGAGTATGTTACGACGACAACGAAACGCAGTGCCAATACCACGAACTGTCACTGTCACCTGTCACCTGCCAACGTCAAGAAAACCACGCTACGATAATTTTGACATAACCTCTTCTATCGCTCTCATGAATGTACCACTATTTTTACAAAATTGGAATAAATCCTGTCCGAATCTAAAACCTCGTGTTCTTTGCAAGAGTCCAGCTATCCAGCCGTAACACACATAATGTTAGGGCCTTAGACTGGCCTGCTCAATCACCAGATCTAAATCCCATTGAGCATGCGTGGGATATGCTGCAAAGAAGAGCTCTGAAGGAAGTTCCTGAAAATTTGGCTACAGAAGATCAACTTTTTGCGCACCTCAGAAGGACATGGGACAATATTCCGCAGCAAGACATTGACAACCTTGTTCTGGGCATGCCGAATCGTTGCCGATGTGTTATGAACATCATGGGCGCTTTCTCAGACTACTAACTTCAAGTTTATAAACACAAATTAAATGATTTTTCTATTTTTTTCAATTTTACTCACAAATTAAAAGTTAATTCATATACGGTTTCCGTCTATGCTTCATTTTTTTCCATAAAATCCTGAAATTTTAATCAGTACCTTAACCATTATTAAAAAATGGTAGAATATTAAATAACGTATATTTTAAATATATACATACATGTCATATAAATAATTAACACATTGATAGTAATTCGCTTTTTTAAAAATATCCCTAGACCGTGTTGATGTGTGTAATACCACGTTTGGCTGTAAAACTCAATGAACGCACTGAAAACTTTGTATAGTAAACGTATGACCCGTTGAAGAAAGACCGTTGAACAAAGTCCGCGTATTGTTTAGGTGGGAATTATTCAGGTAGCGGGGTAAACAGGGTGTAAACGAACAAGAAGCCACATTTTTCAGTAAAACGATGTAGGTACCTAACGCACTCAAAACTTTGTGTTGATGGATGCTTTAATAGTAAACGGGTCATGGAGGTACCTAATGAAAGTTAAGTTATAAGATTACAACCTTAAAAACAAGTAGGTATCAACCGTATTTAATAAAAATTAAAATTAGCGACCAACAGACGTTGGTACATATTTAAAGTGTGGTAAGTGTGTGGTACATACGTTGCATTGTAAAACCGAGGGAAAATAATATTGTATTTTTACTTATGTAAGTACATGAACTTACACTTTTTTTCGTAGTCCAGGCACTAACTACGGCACGTCAATGAAATATTTGAAAAATGGATACTAGGTACATAGGTATAGTATTCATCAAGTACCTACTTACGTCTACATAAAATCTGACGTTCCCATTAACAAATTCGCCCTAGAAATCTTCAGTAATTACAATCCAATCATCCAATCATCCCTAGAAATCGATAATCCAATATACGTCTCGTAGGCCCTTTCCCGTCAAGATATTAATATTTATTTTATTTCTAAAAGCTTACCATCGCTTACGTACTCTCATAATAATCCATTTGGTTTTCCATCTTCTCTGTTGAGTAGGCCCCCAGTTCTGCCCTCGTAAATGAAACCACAGTATCTTCAGTTACTGTGTTTATGCCTGTATTAGTTATTGAAATAAGGCGGCCGAGAGCTATCTGAGAAAATTTTCGGTTTGTTTCTATCTACCACCGTTGCGGAGATATGATACATAAAAACACAGTATTTTTCTAAAAATCAATACATTTTTAAGAAAATACACAGTGCATTAATTTTTTTAGGTTTAAACACAGTGAACTAGTATTTACTTTGCTTTAATATGTGTTCATGTATTTATTTAAGTATGTTTTGCTTAGTTATAACACGGCATTTTCAAATACTGTGGTTGTATGTAAAATTTCCGTAAAATTTTCTTAGGATAAACTTAAATTAATCACAGTATGTTACTTCTTCCACCTCCGAAATATACAAGCGGGTCGTAAACTGATTATCTCTTGGCAGGGGCTACCAATCGCCCATTGTGACCATCCAAAATACCTCGGCATAACTTTGGACCGGTCGTTAACCTACAAAAATAACTGCCAGGCTATAAAAATGAAGGTACATGCCCGAAACAACTTGCTGCGGCGCTTGACATCTACCAAATGGGGGGCATCACCTCAAGTCCTTCGGACCACTGGTTTGGCGCTCTGCTTCTCCGCTGGTGAATATGCTTGCCCAGTATGGAACCGTTCTGCCCATGCCGACCTAGTGGATACAGCTCTAAATGAGACGTGCCGGATTATTAGTGGTTGCCTGAAACCGACCCCGGTACGAATGCTGTATCCACTAACTGGGATTGCGCCCCCAAAGGTTCGGAGGACCATAGCCAGCTGCACTGAGAGGTCGAAGCTACACGCTGACCCACGCCACCCAATGCACAATCACGTTGCAGTGCCCCAGAGACTGAAAAGTCGTAAAAGTTTTTTTGGGTGCGTTAACAGTACTGGTCCAGCTATTAGAAATGCCGCCATAGCAAGACGAGAGCTCTGGCGGGACCTGTTTAAGCCCCCTGACGACTTCATCGAGCCATCTGAAAGCCTTCCACCCGGTCATGATTTGCCGTGGCCGACTTGGAAATCTCTAAATAGACTCCGAACCCAAGTCGGCCGTAGCAAAGACAATCTCTTCAGATGGGGGTTCATAGACGGTACGGATCTCAAGTGTGTGTGCGGCGTGTCTCCACAGACAATGGCCCACCTTCCATCTTGCGCTGCATGCCCTGACACCTGCACACTTGATGATCTAATGACTGCATCAGCGAGCGGAGTTCGCATAGCTGATTATTGGGCCAAATTAATATAATTTATTTAGTGACGGTTTGCCATCGACACGCTAAGAAGAAGAAGTATGTTACTTACTGGGTTTTAGATGCTTGCAGTTTTAATATTTATTTCAAAACTACTAAGCTGTACCACAGTAACGATTGGCTTACTAGGTTTTAAGCTAACCTTTTGCGAATAAGTACCTACGTATAAATAAGGGCTCGGGAGGGGTGTGCCGGACAGATCCCCACGCGCGCGCTGCCCACCGCCGGCCATAGCGGCGCATTCGTTCGAGTGACCTTCTTCCTTGACACACGTCTTACGCCCAATGCAGGTATTGAAAACGAGATATAACCGCGCAGGATATTTTATTTTAGTATTCCTTTTATTAAATAATTAATTATCTATATTTTCATAAGTAGTACTTTATTGTTATCAGAAATACATAATTATAACATAAAAAAGGCGCGAAAGATTGCAATGACGCGAAGTAGGTATTGTTAAGAAGGAGCGAATTGATTGAATTGTTTCATCTTCTACTTCGATCAGTAGAATTCATCTAGTGATCGAAGTCTACTGTTATTAGGTTTCAATCCAGTATGTGTACGGTTACTGTTTAGTATCATCACTAGAGTTCATGTCTTTAAATGGTTAATACACAGTAACGTTTAAAACTAAACTAGACCATAGTAACCATTCAATTACTAGGTTTTAGCATAAAAAAATGAAATTTCATGAATTTTGTTTCTATTTTAGAACACATCTGATTTAATTAATTATATAACAATAAAATATTAGTTCTTAATACTCTAAATTAAAGCTTTGTTAGTTTTACAACATATAAAAAAACAAAAAACGACTTAACTTACATATTATGTTCAGAACGAAACGATTTAACAATTAAACTTTAACCGCGTTTTTCTCAAAATGGCATTTTCGGGGTTACTGTGGTTTCAGTTACGAGGGCAGAGTTATACTTGTTGACGGTGGATGGTACGGTCAGCATCAGAAGTAGAATAACACTAGATACTCGAAGTTTTCAAAGCAGGTTTTTTTAATAAAAACTTGTTAGATAGATATTACTCGTTACTAACAAGTTATTGAAGAGTTAGGATTAGTTAGGAATATTATAAAAAATAAACTTCTGAAGCATTAAAAATAATTGTCCTGTGCATGAAATAATTAAAATTCCGAAATTTTAAGCTACTTCTGTTGCTGACCGTACCAAACCTATCTATATAAATAAATAGAACTAAAGTGTCTGTTCGTAATGTCAAAATACTGCTTATTACTGTACGTATAATTTTCTTTGTTATGTCCATCTATCTGTTCGTCTGTTCCGGCTCATCTCTAAAACGGCTCTATCGATTTTGGCGGCACTTCTACTGGCAGATTGCTGATGTTATGAAGTGTAACTTCAGCTTTTATTTTAGAAAAAAATTTGGTTCGGAGCAATGAAACCCACGAAATTATTAATCAAAACAGATTCAAATATCATTGGCAATATTTTTATAATAATTTCACGCCGACTAAGTTCGCGGGCTGGTCATTAAATATAATAAAGTGCAATGGAGGCCAAGGTGAAGTCCATTTCATCTAATAGTGTTATGAATGTTTACTGTTTATTAGAATATTTCTAACGTATCTATATTAAGATATTTAAGACCTATATGCAGAATCAAGTTGGAGGAGCTCGCAGCTTAATAATAACTGCCACTCAAGTCGATCGTTACAGGTAGTCAGTGACCTAAAAGTCAAACAACCAGTCTTACCAAAGTACTTAATACTTCATTTCAATACCCAGTATTAACTAGGTTGAGCTAACTGGCTTGGGTCAGATAGGCAGTCGCTCCATGTAAAAGACAGGTATTCAGCTGCATCCGGTTAGACTGGAAGCCGACCCCAACATATTTGGGAAAAGGCTAGGCAGATGATGATGATGATGAAGGGTCAAGTTAAAGTATCAAGCGAAACTCAACTCAGACGAGTCATTTTTTCATCATTGCCTTTTATTTTGCCATCATTACCCACCAGGGACATCGATAGAGGTACGAAGCAAACAATTTTGTAGGCAGATACGTACCTACGATTGAAATGTTATTAGGTGTGGATTTTTAAGAAAACTTCAGTAAGACAAGACTAGCAATTTAATTTAATAACCTCTTTATCAATAATTTGAAACAATTGCAACATTGAAATACGGAACTTTCTGCAGTGATACTACCTAACCTGGGTCAGTCGGATGTCGTTGTGTTACAGCGTTGAGGATGACAGCTGGCGTCGACCAGGAGAGGGTTTCCAAGCTCTTCTTGTTGACCAGTCGAAGTGCAGTGATGTCTGCGACATTGAAGGGTCTCCCAAAGGCCGATGCCTGCCGGAGCGGGTTGCGGGTTGTTCGAAAGAGATACCGCGGCCCCAGACACAAAGGGCTAAGAAGGAACATGGGTGAAAAAATGCCGAAATGGTCCCATCATTTTTTTATCGAAATCGGACAAGCGGTTTTTAAAAAATCAACAAAACTCAAAAAAAAACTACATTGTCCACATTGACCCATGAACATGTGAACCACTAAAAAGCAAAAAATAAAACTGTCTTCAAAAAAAAAAAACAAAAATGTGAAAAATAAACTTTAGAAGGAAAAAACAGTTTCTGAAGTCGGTGGCAAAAAAATTAAAACAAACAAACAAAAGTCACCGACTTCAGAAACTGATTTTTCATCTAAAGTTTATTTTTCACGTATTTGTGTTTTTTTTTTTTTTGAAGACGGTTTATATTTTTTGGTTAAAAGTGTTTTTAGACTCCATTGAAAAGAGAGGATCCTACGATCAGACAGGTGTCGTGTCTGGTGGCCAACTACAAAATTTACATCAACTTACAATATTTCTCTTTGATAAAGATCTAAAACTTGACACTATTATTTAGCGTATATACAATACAAAAGCAAGTGTAAAATTACTTAGGCATTTAAACACTGAACATTTTATTCCTATAAGATCAGAGTTTTTAAAACATTCAAAGAAAAAAAACTCTTACACTTCAAAGATAGACCTCGTTTAGTTAGGTTACAAACTTATAATATAATAATGAATCCTATTAAAATTCCAAATTAAATTAAAATAATTGAGAAAATAACATTTTAAAATAAAATAAGCAGATATTATGTTTGTTTGTTTTGTTTTGGACAGTGTGCTTGAGGGCTCAATTAACAGAATGTATACACCTACACGACGCTCAGTTTGGCTTTCGCGCTGGACTTTCTACAGAGAGTGTTATATTGAGCCTAAAGCACACTGTTGGTTGAGTACCATACCAGTAGGAAAACGCCCATTTATGCGTGTTTTTTGGACCTCTCTAAAGCTTTTGACCTTGTCAATTATGATAAACTGTGGGATAAGCTTTAGAGGATCAATATACCGGGGGAGACAGTCAATATTCTTAAGTTTTGGTATCAGAGTCAGGTCAATTACGTAATGTGGGCTGGCATCCTATACGATCCATACTCGCTACAATGTGGGGTGAGACAGGGTGGGTTGTCATCCCCAGTTTTGTTTAATCTATATGCGCTAATCGTTGAGCTCAGCAGCATGCATGTCGGCTGCCACATTGATAATATCTGTGTAAATAACCTGAGTTATGCAGACGACATGGTGCTGCTGAGCCCAACGATTGGTGGGCTTAGAAAGCTAGTACATGTGTGTGAGACCTACGCGGCTAAACATGGCCTCAAATTTAATGTAACAAAAAGTGAGCTCATGATATTTAAAGCAGGTACCAAGACTCCCGTGGCTTTGAATGGGACACCCATGAAACTGGACACCTGTTTTAAATATCTTGGGCACACAGTCACGGATCACCTACGCGACGATGAGGACATGGACAAGGAGCGTAGGGCGCTTTCAATCAGAGCGAATATGATAGCCCACAGGTTTAAACGTCGTAATGCGCAAGTGAAATTAACACTTTTCAGAGCGCATTGCACATCACTTTACACGTGTAGCCTGTGGGCTCATTATACGCAAAGATCTTTCAGCGCCCTGCGCGTCCAATATAACAACGCATTCAGGGCGCATTTGCAGTTCCAGTCTCCTCCACTAAAGAATCTGTTCCCAAGGGTCTGGAAGTAGCGGTCAAACATGAGCTGTTTTGGATTGTGTTTCGGGGGGCAGTAGATGGCGCTCACATTGATAGGGCCCATTTTCTCTTCTACGGTGATGGTTATAGCTTGCATCCAGTCTTCTTCGAACGTGCTATGAAGATGATGCTTTATATTATTTTTTATAATAATTGCAGCTCCAGCTGAAGTTGTCCATTTTAAAACTTTTTCGGTCATTGAGATGTGTTTCAGAAATCAAGGCAATATCTATTTTGTTGATTTTAATTAACAGTTCCAGTCAGTTTGTTGAATAGGTAGTCATTTATTACTTTTATAAATATTGTTCGTTTTACGTATTTATTTTACCTTGTTGACGGTCGCATTGCTTGATTGATAGTCTATTTCCTTAAAATTTTACCTATCCCATCCTAATATTAGTCAATATCCTATGCGGTTGTGGTTGACATTCTAAGATAATAATTAAACAAACAGGAAAGACAAATGAAAAATAAAATAAATTATACCAAACTTAGTGTAATAACAACTGATTATAAATAACTGCATCATCTTCATAACTTACAGTTATTTTGTTTAGTCGCGTTTGGTTTTTTGTGTTGTTCCACCGTCATTTTTGGAAGTAACATTGTAATTGAAAATATGACAGTGTCTATTTTTAATGTTGGAATAAAAAGACAAAAACTAACTACTTTTTACCCGACTACGGCAAAGCCAAAGGAGGCTTATGGGTGCATAGAAACTAATTATGTGACAAGTAAATCTTTGGATTGGATATCACAGATGTCCTATGCTCGCAGATTATACGAAACTCTCGAGTTTTCTACGTATTACATTGTTTTTGCGTTGACCGCAGTTACGTTGATGTACGGTGTGATCTCATGGTGCAGTATTAAAAAGTTTCGGAATTACCGAAACTATGTGTTCCTTAACGCAATTTTTGCAAATTTCGTTCTCTCTGTAGTGTTGCAGATTACAAATTATATCAATGGAGTTGTTAGTCTAAGCGTATATGAAGGATGTTGGTTTTCTATTTCCACATTACATCTATTAATGTACTTAGTAACAGTCAAACACCACTGGTTGATAGTAATATGCCACATGTTTTACGTGGACATCGTGAAAGTTTTTAATGTGCAGATTAAAAAAATATATTGTGTTCTTTTTGGTTGGGGCATGCCTTTAATAACGTTGCTCATTCATTTTTTTGTTACTTCTGGGTTTTTTATTAAATTAGAAGTAAATCCCAGCGACGTAGGATTTGTCATTTTTACTTTAACCGTGGCAATAAATTGCTTACTTTACTTTCGAATTGTATACTCACTTTGTCGTATTTCCATTACGAGAGCACACACGGCCATGAACATATGGCGTCGCTTGTACATTGCCACTTTGATATTTATATTGGGCGACATCTTATTGTTTTCCTTTCATGTTGTTTCATTTTTTCATCACGGAGTTGTCTCTAGATATAATCGTGTAAGTAAATTTATTGAATTAATGGAAGGAAGGAATAACGATAATAAATTACTAAAGTTTCTGCAAATCTTTACATATAATTTAAACCCATTACTATTGAACGTTTATTTGGTTGTTGTAAAGCGTAATCGAGAGTTGTGGTATGAGTTGTATATCAATAAATTTAACCCTAGGTCATTATCAGCAAGTCAAGATATCATTATGCAAGATAGAGTTCCTCGTGACCCTGGGGCAACGTTTTCAAATAAATTTAACTGTAATTAATAATAATAATTTAAAAAACGGTCCTAAGTTTTAGATATTTTGGTCCCAAGCATAATAATATGTACTTACATTTACACAAGGTGTGGAAATGTGTTGTCATTTTTCAGGGTGTGAGTCAGTTCATGAAACAGAACAACTTTCTCCATAAGACCAAAATTGTTAACGATTTCTTGACGATCTATCTGATACAAGCTGTATAGTGATGGGTTAGTTTGCGATCAAGAACTTATAACTAAGTTGAGTACTTGTTGTTTGTGAATGAGAGAACGTTGTAGACGTGTTGATTCATAAACATTATTCATGTCAATTTAACGTTGTAATAATGCTTTTGGGGATAGACAGGCGACTGGCCACAAATTGTGTCATTCAATATTTCATTTTTTTTATTGTGTTTTCATTATTATTATATATTTTTTCATTGTGATAATGTTAACTTTTATTTATTCCATCTGTAATTTTAATGTTGTAGGTACAATATTAATTAGTATTTTGTTCACGTAAAAGTCAAAGTTTTCAGAAAAGTTACCATAGAGTTTCCAAAACGTTGGTCTATTTATAACATTCTGATTTGAAAACGGGACATTTACCACCACCATTACCATTACCATTTACCATTTTTTTTTATTTTTTTTTTATTAATATTACATAATTCATTTATTTCAGATTATTATCCATATCACTGATAGATTCATGGCGCTTTTAACAGCGCTAAAATATCGGGAGCTCGAAACAAAAAGTAAACGTGGTTAATCTCGTTTCTAGTGTAAATGAGTGTTAGTGACCATGTCTGTTTAAAAACTTATATTCTTAATTGATGTTAATGTATTAATTTGTAGTACCTACCTACAAAGTTGTGACTTAATTATTATTGTACCTATCACGTAACTTATGACTTTTTATAATTTTTGATTTCCACAGATAGATAAGCGTACTAAGTATTTTAATTTAGTCTTTTTCTAATTACAAATTAACTATGTTGTTTTAGTTAGAGTAGTCTGCATGTGTTGCAATTTTATAAAAATCAACATAGGTACCTAGATAATGTTGTTATCTTATTTCCAATGTTTTTTTCTCAATTATTTTAATTTAATTTAATTTGTAGGATTTATTAATACAATTTATTATAACCTAACTAAACGAGGTCTATCTTCGAAGTTTCAGAGTTTTTTTCTTTGAATGTTATAAAAACTCTGATCTAGTAAGAATAACATTTTCAGTGTTTAAATGCCTAAGTAATTTTACATTTACTTTTGGGGGAAATCTTCAAATGACTCCTCCCACTCTGGGCGGAGTAGAAGGAAGTGTTTCTACTGACTAAAAACTACACAGTCATGTTCCTTCTTAGCCCTTTGTGTCTGGGGCCGCGATATCTCTTTCGACCAACCCCCAGCTCCGGCAGGCATCGGCCTTTGGGAGCCCCTTCAATGTTGCTGACATCACTGCGCTTCGACTGGTCAACAAGAAGAGCTTGGAGACCCTCTCCTGGTCGACGCCAGCTGTAATCCTCAACGCTGTAACACAACGACATCCGACTGACCCAGGGTAGGGTAGGGTATATAGCATCACTGCAGAAAGTTCCGTATTTCAATGTTGCAATTGTTTCAAATTATTGTTACAGAATTTTATGTTAAGAAACCTGAATTTAATTAAATTTCTGTTCTTGTCTTGCTGAAGTTTTCTTAAAAATTCACACCTAATAACATTTTAATCGTATGTAGCTATACCTACAAAATTGTTTGCTTCGTACCGCTGTGGATATCTTGGTGGGTAATGATGGCAAAATAAAAGGCAATGAAAATAGTTTCTTCAAATACTTATTTGTTTTAATTCTTCGCAGGCCCTTTTCCCTCTTAATATAAATACCAAAGCGGCATGTGACGCCATTTTTTGCATGCTGTATTTGTGCTCGCATTAGAACTACAGAAAAACGAAGATAATTATTTTATGAAATATGTATAAAATAAATTACAATTTAATTAATCTCACCTATAGTAAAAATAATAAAAGTAATTGTGACAGTAGTTCATAAACATTTTTTTAATATAATATTTTCTTTGGATATTTATGTTGTTTTTATTTACCGAAACCTGAAGATCTCTTCTAATGATAATTATAACCACAATTAGAACCCGAGTCATTATTGATTCTATAATTATACCTACCTAAACGGGGACAATGTGGCAATCATATTTTTAGGGTAGTGTACCTCAAAAAAATAAAATGTGCTTGTTTTTTGCTTTTCCGTTTTTTCAGTCGGGTGTTTTAGTTTTTTAACTACTTTTTTTTTAGTTCTTTTGTGTTTGTTCTTTCGTTGCTCGCGTAAAATTCTTCGCAGATGATTAAACTTTTATGATTTTTCTTTTAAACATAATAAGTAATATATATTTTTTATAATCTCCTTTAAAAACCCTTCATTTTGATACCCTACTCGGTATTGAATTTTTTTAAATTTTTTTATTTCCGCGATATGGTCCCCCAAAAACCGCAATTTTTCTTTGTTTTTTTTTTTTTTTTTTTTTTTAATGTAGCCAGTAACACTCGCGCCATCAAGACGAATCTAAAGACGTATATTTTATTCAAATCCGTTCATCCGTTTAGACTTTAGGAGTTATGAGTTAACAAAGAAACGGACATACATTTTATACACGTCAAATACATAACCCTCCTTTTGGGCTTCGCCGCAGTCGGGTAATAATACAGAAATTAGTTCAACACTAACCGCCTTATTACAAAACGTAGTTAAACCTGGTTTAACTTAGACTTGGTTTATCTCGCATGACGTCTCACTTCAATCATATTCAAAAGAAAGTGACAGCATGCGAGATAAACCAGGTCTAAGTTAAACCAGGTTTAACTACGTTTTGTAATAAGGCGGTAATAGATTACAGGAAAACCTACAAGAAGTCTACACTTGGCCAGTTTTTTTCTATTATAACAATATCATTGATTGATGAAGAAGTTTGCTAAAATTCCATTAGAAAACACATAGTTTCTGTAATATTGTTAAACGTTAATCAATACAGTAACAGAAAGTAGGGGAAACTGGGTACACTTGATCCCCCCTTTTTATTTTGGGTCATAGAATTAGTTTTAAGTCCTACATTGGGGATGTGTTTGAGCCAAAATGTTGGGAAGGTAATAGTCCACGCTTCGAAAAAAGTAAAACGGGGTAGTTCAATATTTGTAAAAAATAAAGGGCTTTAACGAAAAACACAGGTTTGAACCAAGTGTCCCCGTATATGGGAGACTTGATCCCGCACAAAGGGAGACTTGATACGGGGGGGATCAAGTCTCCCATATCTAAGGGACACTAAGATCCGTCCAAAGGGAGACTTGATACGGGGGGGGGAATGAAGTCTCCCATATTTAAGAGATACTTGTTAATATCTAGGCGATCAAGTTTGATCAACTTTATATACTTGTTAACATAAAAAAATGAAACACAAAATTCAATTTCTTTAAATATAATTCTTTTTAATAGAAAAATCCAGTATGAACTGAACACAACAATAAGTCTTGAACTGTTTCGACCTTCAGGTAGGCAGTCTCAGTCTCGTTTAGGTAATAATCAAAAAAAAATAGTCTCAAATAGCTTCAGATATCTCAACTTACTAACAAAACTAGATTTATTATCACAATAAGAACATCAGATTTAAAATGTAGGTAAGTACAAAAACAACATCTAATGCTGTAATAACAAAACAATATAAATTAAGTTAAATTCTTAAAAAGTTTCTTACTTTTTACGTCTACTAAATCTTCTTATAAAATAAATTGTATCAATTAGGATGGCACAATAAGAATCACAGAATCAAATAAAAAAACTAAAAAAATAAATTCAATATAGTATCATTACTATTCTTACAACTATTCAAAGCCTATCTTAATAATTAATTAACATAGGAACATTACACATCTAACTATTAATCTCACAGAATATCTACTTATCAATTTTAAACTTTTTTAAGGACTTTGGAAATTGGAAAGTTCCTACCCGCTTGGATGAGGATTTGAAAACAGGAGGAGAAATTTTTTTCACTACTTGGTATTTGCCAATTATACAAATATCTGGCTTCTCTGGCCATTTGAATTTTGTATCTGTGAGTTTTTTAGCAAATTTCACATCATAACTTGCCAATGATTCATTTGTTATCTGACCTACATAACGGTGTAACTTTGTTTTCTCCGATACAAAATTTACGACAACCCAGTCACCTTCAAATATGTTCTCTTCATCACCGTACTCATTTTCGGACTCTTCATTTTCATCGTCTAAATCTGACATACAAAAATCTGATTCTGGGGATGGAGGTATAACAAATTCTCCGTCTTCTGAACTACTGCTGTAAATATCATAATTTTTTGTTCTTTTTTTTGTTTTAGGCTTCCTTTTTGTTTGTTCTTTGTCTATCTTCCTTTTTGCGGAGGCAGCTAACTTTTTAATTTTCTTTTCTTCCCTCTCCCGAGCTTCATTTTCTATGGCATTTTTTTCCGGCGTATCAGTAAGTATTTTTGTTGATCCTTTCTTTCTTCCCTTGGTCACAGTTTTTCGTGGTCCTGCTTTTGGATACGGTCTTATTATGTCTGGACTAATGTACTTCGACGTTGAAGGTAACGAAATAGATGACTGTAATGAAGATTTAGACATTTTGGATGGTGTTCTGAAATTCTCGTTGGTTAGACTTGTAAATTCTATCGGTGAAAGTACTCTTTGCGATGTTGAAGCCCACGTTGTATCGACCGGTTTAGATGCAGTCGCTGAAACATCATTTCTAGGAGAATCGAGTTGCGTTGTAACTGTTGTTATGTTCATTGCAGATGTTTCATCACCATGAGGCAGAGCATATGTTGGCGAAGTTGTTGTACTTGCAGATATTTGTACAGCCGCACAAGTATCATTATCAGATGGAGAAATAATGGCAGTTGTAGAAGTTTCATCAACAGAGAAGTTGATCACACGAGATTCATTAATAGTTTGGACTTGGTATGCTAATTGAGCAAGGGTCGGGATAACAGCCAATGTAGATCCTGTGGAAGCTTCTACGATAAAATTATTATATTCATTTGCAATGTTGCAATTGAAATTGACCTCAGGTGTTTGATCAAGTAGTGATGGTGATGCTATACCTGAAGAAGAGTTTCGCAGTGGATCATCATCTTCTGCACGATTAGCATTTGTAACAAGTGCTTCCGGCCTGTGTGTTAAAGATTCTTCAAGTCTATGAGTAATTGTATATTCTGGTATGTCAGTAACGTCACCTTCAGCATCTTCGGCACCACTGGCATCTGTAACAGGCTCTTCCAGCCCTTGTGCTATAGATTCTTCTGGCCTCGGTCTGTCATTAACAGATTCTTCCAGTCTGTGAGTAATTGTATCTTCTGGTCTGTCAGTAACGAAACATGATAAAAATTCATCATCAGTGAAGATGTCACTGTTGAAGGGATAAATACCCGAAATTTCAAAACTTTTTATGATGTTTCTAGGGGTCATTGCATTTGGGTAAGCTTTTCCCAAGCAGCCAGCTACATCATAAATGCTCAAAGTGCGAGCTGGATGCTGTAACATCCAGTCGTCACATGCGGTGTTGTAATGGGACTTCAAAGAGCTGAAAACGATTCTGTCTAGTGGCTGAAGTTTTTGAGATGTATGCGGTGGTATTGTCAAGACATGGATACCATTATCTTTAGCAAAATTTATAGATTCAATACTGACGTGACTCTCATGATTATCTAAGATGATGAGGCATGGATTGTCCTTTGAGCACCTGACATTTTTTTTGAAATGTTCCAGAAAGCGTATAAAATTTGGCACTGTCATCCAGCCTGTGGGGTAAGGAGCTCCATCAGAGCCAGGAGGAGCGTTTTCAATCATTCTTGGCTGCCAATTTTTCCTCGGAAAAATTAGAAATGGTGGTATATGGTTTCCTGCTGCGTTAATCGCACCACATACAGTGACCAATTCACCCCGCTCGGCAGATGTAACTTTTGAGACCTGTTTGAGACCCTTAGAAGCTATTATCTTTTTAGGTTTGTGGACTGTGGTAATGCCAGTTTCGTCGACATTCCAAATGTCTCTGGCTTCAAAATGGAAGCGTTCATATAAGCTTCTCAACTTTAAAAAGAACTGTGACACATTGTGTCTATTGAAACTTGTGGCTCGGGACAAACTTGTTGCTTCCGGAATTCGCAAGGATAAATCATTGTGCCGTTTCATAAAGCCATGCAACCACTCATAGCTGGCAATTTTGTTTTCTTGCCAGTTCGGTGGTATTGTTTTATTGTTTTTCACACCAAATTCAAACGCAAGTTCTCGTGCTGCTTTTGGGGTTAAGCCATAATGCATTTTGCTTGCTTTTATATAATAATTAGCTAAATCTTTTTCTTCTGTAGTAGTAAAAATTGTAGATTGCCTATAATTAGGCTCATATTCCGGGGAGGCACCGCCAGCAGCAATAGCATCTATTTTTTTCTTAATATATCTTTTTAATGTCATAGGGGATAATTTATATTTTTTGGACGTGCTTCTGACTGATTTTCCAGCAAATATGACATCATGGACTGCACTTTTTAATATTATGGGGGCAATTTTTTCTCTTTTTTTTGCACCCTGCTTTGTCTTATATATTCGCGGCATTTTTTGACCTGCAATAATAACGTTAATTGAAAACTTTGAAAGCTATATAATTATGTATATTACAAATTTTAATAATGATCATCACAATTATCTATGGGAGACTTTATCCCGCTATGGGAGACTTGATCCCCTCGGATCAAGTCTCCCACAACGCTCTGTATCATCTCTCCCCAGTAACCGATTTTTAAAAAAAAATAACCTCTTTCCTAGCCTTATTCACTTAAGTGTTTTAACTTTTAGCGCAATCATTGTACATAAAATAGCAGTTCTAATAATGTAATACTCAAACTCTAAAACATATTATTCGATGATTTTATAAACAAAACTAAACTTACCAAAATCTTGTTTCACTACACGAACATCACTCACCGGTCGCCATGTCACAAACTGTTAGTTTTGACATTTGTGGCGTTTCCTAAAAGTCATACCGTACCATAGACAAACAGGGTTGCTAGTTTTAAATAGTCTAGCAAGCGTGGTTGGCTTATAAACTAAATGTACCATGTGTCCCAGAGGGATCAAGTGTACCCAGTCTCCCCTACATTGTAATACAAACAGGTAATAGTACATTGTAATACAAGGGCCTAAAATGACCCATTATATACGAGGTAGCTCGGTAGTAAATAGGAACCGAGTTATAATGGGATTTTGGCGCCGTGTACGATTGCGAGAAAATAAAATAACCATGTTCAATATGAGTTTATTTTATTAAAAATTAAATTCAATTTAATAATACAATTCCAAAAATTTCGCGCCAATGCCTTTTTTTTTATTTCTTCTCTAACTGCAATGCAACGCACACATTCTACCAAAGAGTTCGGCATTCAGCGCGTTTAGTTCCATTTTTAAAAATAAAACATTGTTTTTACTTGAAACTAAATCACGCACCAGCTGGCTGAACAAGTTGTCGTACGAGATTTACTTTTAGCCCTAGGGCAATATAATTATGCAATTTTACGCCCGCTCTGGTATGCTAATATGACGTTTTTTTTTAGCAAGAGGAGTGAAAAAGTTGTTGCATGTTTAGATACGTTTAGTGCTCGTGATATCGTGAATTTGATAGTCGGGAAATATCCCGACTATCAAATTATTAGTATTCTTTTTTTACATAAAATGGCCACTCTTGGCCTCAATCTTGTCCTACAGGCAGAGGTGAGGTCGACAATGGAATGAGCTAACCCAGAAGAAGCCTATTTACACTAACTTTTGTGACTGTGTGACTTTAATAGATTGGAGTCATATGAACTCGGGAAGTTCCACTCTTTGACTGTCCGCATAATGAAAGATGTAGCAAAGCGCTTCGTTCTAATGTGTGTAACATCAACAAGATATGAATGTTTGTTACGATGGAAGAAAGAAGATGGTGGAATATTCTTCTTTAGGTACTCTAGAATCTAGAGTCTAGAGCGCGAAGAACGAACTGTATAACACTGAAATCCTTTCAGGCAAACCGTCTGAAGTTCCCGCACAACTTCCCCTATACCTCCTCCCCCCCTGTAAAGTATATAATCACCTGAGTTTATCTAGCTCATAACTCAGCAGTGCAGCTAAAATTAATGGCCCACGTCAAGCGTTGACGTTAGTGCACTGCTTGAAAGGTACTTCTTATTATTAAATGCTTCACCTGATGTCGGACGATTACTTCACTCGTAACTACAGTCACAAGCACGAATATAACGTGAACACTTACTAAACGAAGATTCGAGAGTGATTTTCTCGCGTATTATTTAAGTAACTTTAATTAAACACTATAGCTATTGCTAGCGGCTTCGCCCGCTACAACTCGAAAATTCTCCCACGGGAAGATAAAATCGGGATAAAAACTATCCTATGTGTTAATACTAGTTATAAACTATCTGTAAACCAAATTTAATTCAAATCTGTTCAGTAGTTTTTGCGTGAAAGAGTAACAAACATCCATCCATCCATCCATCCTTACAAACTTTCGCATTTATAATATTAGTGAGATTAGTGTGATTTTATTTATTTCATGACCGAACGGATACTAAAAAAGTGTGCTAGTTAAGAGGAAATGCGAGTGATGTCTCTTTCTACTATCGCTGTCTCTCTCCGTCCTCCTGCCCTCAAATTCGTGCGATAAGGACAACTGTAGAAAAAAGTTAGAATTCGAGGTTTGGCTCTCGCCTGTTTCCTCCTCCAATATTGAACCAATTTAAAAGATATTTTAGACAATGAATAAGGAGGTTATATACTACGCCGCTATGTTTTTCTTTTTTTGTTAATAGTTGTCAAATTTGTACACTAGGACTCTGTTAACAGCGATCTAAACATTTTGAGCATTTTTTGAGGGTTCTAGTGCTTATAAAAATAATTTATCACCAAAAAGGAAAACATAGGGGCATAGAAATAGTTAATATTTATTATTCTGTAAAAAAACCATTGCTCTAGGGTCATTAACCAAAAAGAAAACAGGCGAGAGCGTTTGTATGGAGAAAAGACCACTCGCGTTTCCTCTTAACTACAAAAAATTACAATCACGTAATTATGAAAATAATATGAAAATGGCTTTTATGCCTAGCACACCTCCGCTGCGAAACTCAAAGGGCGAAACCGCAATAGTTTCGCTGTGAGTTGTAAGTTCTTTGGCGGCGAAACAGGAGCGAAATCTGCTCTAACGTACAAAACTGACTATGATGTTGTCTCTTTCTAACACGATTTCGCTCATTTGCTCAGGAGCCGTCTACATCTCCGCCCGTTGACCGTAGTACTGTTGTACACAGTGTTGCCAGGGCCCTTGAGTCATAAGTTACGTTTCGTTACCTGAAAAGTTACATTTTTGCTGCAAAAGTTACATTATTGTTTTTTTTATTTTTATTAACGTGTTTTTGGGGTCGGAGGTCGAAATTGATATCAGCAAAATGATGAAATATAAAGGAATCTATGATGTCTTATGGTGTATTTAATCTTAGGATAAAACAGACTAGTTTCATTTGTTCGCAGCGCCATCTTCACTGTTGTTGCTATCTAGTCTAGCACCTAACTTAAGGTTGATGTTCCACAGGCCAGTGATAGGATATGACGCGGCGGGAAAACCTCTGGAGGGACGCTGTTCCTAAATATCAATGGGCTCCGCCATATTGTCGTCGCCTTAGATTCCTTTTCATGTTAGCTAAGTAAATGGGTATTTGAAATCACACACATTACTTGACTCAAACACCAAACGTTTATTTACATTGCTTCATTTACAGGCACATAAAAACTTTGCGGTTTGAATCGCCCATTCGAATACATGGTTGATCTTTTAAGAGAAGAATAGGCAAAGAAACTCCTTAAACACTGTTTTAAATCATGTTACAATTATCATTTGCACTAATTATCATTAATCACATCACAAACCACTTTCATTTACTTGAATTGCAATTATTCGCTAAACGCGACATAACTTGTTCTAGCGTCTCAACTTTTTCGTCGCATGCGTCGGTCTGTAGTCCCCAGCGGAAGTACCACAAAACCAGTATAGTAATTAATGACCTAATTAGTTAAAACTAACAATCATTACTAAAATACTTCACAATTGATTCTATTAATTATTTAACAATAAAACAATACCAATATTAGTGTAAAGGCGTAATTAATCGTTAATGTCTAATTAATAGGTTCATTCCTTTTTACAACAAAATGTTACTAAACCATTTCCGGTTGATTAAGGATTTAAAACAGACAATGGGTTTTCTACTAATTGCTTAACACGAATGGCTCTATAAAATGATCTTATGACTTTTAAGTTTATAATTACTTATAGAAATTGATTTAGTTGTAGTTTCACATTATAAATTGAGTTATTGACCATTACAATCGTATTCGCCGCCATCTTCACAACATTGTGCACTGACGTCTCATAGACAGCCTAATTTCAAGTGTGGCAACCATTAAAATCCCAATATTCATAAAACATTAGCATAGCTTAATTATTTTAACTATAGTTCTTAGTTAAAGACTACTTCTGTTTAATAAATTACTATTCGAGTTATGGAGCATATAATTACATTCCATCTATGTGGTGGTTCAATGATGGTTGTTCAATTGTGAGTCAATAGATGGCACTGTCGCTCACTTTCGACCTTTATAATGATCGTACTAAGATCTCAGAGATGGCAGGTTCATCAATATTATAAGCTGGTAATGAGATTAAACAATGATCTTAGCAGATAGACATTCTTGCGGCGACACGGCCATTCTGATCGGCGGTGCGCGCTCTGCACCTGACGTTGCCGTCCGCTCGTCCATCCGTAGCCGTATGTGTAGTCTCGTGGTTGTTATCTGAAATAGTGGAGATAAATTTTGCCGGCAGATTATTGTTGCTTTTATTATCCTACTCACAATGTTTATTGAGTAGTAGGATTTGGTAACAGGAAGGTTCATTCAATATAGAAACCTTGTCATAGATCTGACAGTCAATGCTTTTTTTTTTTGTATCACCCTGCTAGGCATACATGCACAGATACAGACATAAAGCTGTTTGCAATTTTTATTTGAGTTTATGGATGCGTAATAAGCAATTGTTGCCTGAATGATTCAATTACATTAATTGAATTGAGTTGATTGATATTGTTTGATCAGCTACTAGCTGAAAAGAATATTGTTGGCAAAATTATTCAACAACATTAATTTAATTGAGTTTATTGATACTGTTTGATCAGCTACTAGCTGAATAGAATATTGTTAGTAAAATTATTCAACAACATTAATTGAATTGAGTTTGTTGATATTGTTTGATCAGCTACTAGCTGAATAGAATATTGTTTGATCAGCTACTAGCTGTATAGAATATTGTTTGATCAGCTACTAGCTGTATAGAATATTGTTTGATCAGCTACTAGCTGAATAGAATATTGTTTGATCAGCTACTAGCTGAATAGAATATTGTTTGATCAGCTACTAGCTGAATAGAATATTGTTTGATCAGCTACTAGCTGAATAGAATATTGTTAGTAAAATTATTCAACAACATTAATTGAATTGAGTTTGTTGATATTGTTTGATCAGCTACTAGCTAAATAGAATATTGTTTGATCAGCTACTAGCTGAATAGAATATTGTTTGATCAGCTACTAGCTGAATAGAATATTGTTGGCGATATTATTCAACAACATTAATTAAATTAAGTTTATTGATACTGTTTGATCAGCTACTAGCTGAATAGAATATTGTTAGTAAAATTATTCAACAACATTAATTGAATTGATTTTGTTGATATTGTTTGATCAGCTACTAGCTGAAAAGATTATTGTCTGATTAGCTACTAGCGAAATAGAATATTGTTGGCAAAATTATTCATAAACATTAATTGAATTTATTGATATTGTTTGATCAGCTACTAGCTGAATAGAATATTGTTTGATTAGCTACTAGCTACATAGAATATTGTTGGCAAAATTATTTAACAACATTAATTGAATTTATTGATATTGTTTGATCAGCTGTTTGCTTTTTTAGCAAACAGATAATATTATTGTTGTAGAAGCAACAACAATACGCATTGAATTGTTAACCTTACTATGACTTGACTTTGCAACCTTGTAATAGGTCTACTGTCTACCAGATTCGTTTTAAATAAAATTGTTGATAGCTTTAGCCATTGTGATTTGTATTTGGTAAATATGTAGTGTGAGTAGTATGTTTTTATTTGTTCATTCTCACGGGAAGGTAATGCTCTGTGATAGACACAAAGTCTTGGATTTGACAGGATAAAAGGATAGGATCAGGAACACCGCTCTGTGATAGACACAAAGTCTTTGATTTGACAGGATTAAGGGATAAGGAGTTTAGGACCATTGCTCCGTGACAGGCACGAAGTCTTTGATTTGACAGGATATAAGGAACCAGGCTCTGGGCGTTTAGTACGCCGTGGACCCAGCAGGATAACATGAGAGTATTATTTTATCAGTTGCCTCCACGGCTGCTGATAGTTCATTTGTTTTGTTGGTTCATTATCAGTCACCTCCACGGCTTCTGATAGATCATTTGTTGTGTGTGTTCATTATCAGTCACCTCCACGGCTTCTGATAGATCATTTGTTGTGTGTGTTCATTATCAGTTGCCTCCATGGCTGCTGATAGATTATTTGTGATTCATTGTAAGTATTACTTATTGAGCTGTTGTTTCCTCCACGGATACTAATAGCTTTTTGTGAGTATTATTATTTTTTACTTCATTAGTTACTGTATGTACTAAAACTTTGTTATTGTTAATAGTTGTTGCTTACAACTGGCAGGATTGCAATAACATTAAAATAATGAAATTGATACTGATACTCATCACAGATGAGCATCATGTAGGTTGGTAGGTTGACTTGGCGATTGTATTGAGCCTTTTGACACAACATTTTTGGTATCAGCGGTGTAGTGTAAGTAGTTTGAAAACTCCTCACCTTTTATGTAAACTTATGGTGTGTTCCGGGTTGGCTGTCTTCATGTTGTTTCGCATTTGTTAGGTTCATAGCCGGCGACACGGTCATTTTTGTTCACCAGGCTGTAGTACTTGAAGCATCAGGTTATCATTTCCTCTACGATAATTGCTCGAACCTGGAATGTGAGAAGTCATGCAGGTAAATAATAGAACAAGAAAAGATGTTATGTAAACATCACACCTGCTATCCCAGAAGGGTTAGGCAGAGGTGTACATCAACACTTTGCCAGCGTAACGTCTAAGCCTCTTGTTAAAGGGCAAGACTGTTTGCCATTAATATTTATTGTTTGGACTGCTACTGAGAAATTCCTTATGGGAATAACCAATGACACTTTGCTAGACCTGGGAATCGAATCCAGGCCCACACATTTTAATTGTATGGTCCATGACCACTAGACCCACGAAGCTGTCTGACTAAATGCTTGAATTAGTAATGAAAATATGGTAATCAATTGTTTTGAAATAGTTTTCATACTTAGATTCAGGTAATCAAACTAAGATGGGAAAGTTAATCTGATTAAAACTACCATAAAAACACTATTGGTTGTGTTATTGTACTATGGAAACATTCTCAATTTAACGTATTTATAGCTTTGATTTCTATAGAAATATCGCACTGAATTTCATAGTCACAATTTGTTGAACAACATTGATGTATTGTTAATTGCTTTGTATCAGTTACATAACAAAGCATCATTTGTGTGAAACATGTGCACCCTGGCATTGAATCCGACTCCTATGCCATAATAGGAAATAGTATGATGCTTTATTTGCGTTTTCCCAATAAAATTAAGTTTATTGTGGATTAATTTTTAATCTATTTATTTATTATTTAAAGTTTAAGCTAATCAATTAGTGATGAAGTAAGGTCAGATGCAAATTTGATTGATAGATATTGATTAAAGAAATAATTATTGTAATATTTATCATGTGTCATTACAATACAAAGATTCACATCTGCCCGGTGTCCCGTGACGGACAACTTTGTTTATTTTAATGAATCTTTAAACATGTTGTCCGATACAAATGTTTTTAGAAGTTTGTACAAAGCACTAAAGCTTGCACTTAATTGCAATTCCTCACTGGAATGTCGAATAAGAGGGATTTCTAATAAGAATTAAGTATTTGTATTGAATGACACAACAAGATTTAATACTAGTTGATACTTAGTTAATTAATTAATGTTAGTTAATTTAATGAATGCAAGTAACTATTATTTGATTTATTTTCGAGATCTGTTTGTGACACATTACTGGTTCATATTTTAATAATAACATTGAACTGGTAATGACCTAATTAAAACCAGTGAAAAGATTTCTTATTATTTCATTTCCACAGGTGTCAATTTATGGAGGCATTAACCTTGCCAGTGTGTGATTTAATATTGTTAACTGTAAAAATCTACAGTTTATAAGTTACTAAAATTAATAAAACAATTATACTTCCCGGGTTTGATGATTCATCTCGCAGGTCATTTATAGCTAATTATTATGCTTTCAGAGTGTCCAAGTTATTTGTTCTGCTGCTTCGGTCATTCTGTGTTGTCCTGTATGTTTGTCATTTTGATTGGATGATCACACCATTCACGTACGCAAATGTTTCCATCCAGATTAGGTAAGACGGGAGAAATATTTCAGTGTGATGACTTGACTCTTGGCTGTTGTTGCGGGGTAGTAAGCCGTTCACTCATAGAACGCATCATGGTGACCATTTCGGCGAAAAATTCCTTTGACACGCCGTCGGCCATGGTCACAGAAGCAATTCCTTGTTCTGGATGTCCAGCAGTGCGGGCTGAAGGGGATCGCGGGGGCGATCCCACTTCTGATGACGCGGCGGGAAAACCTCTGGAGGGACGCTGTTCCTAAATATCAATGGGCTCCGCCATATTGTCGTCGCCTTAGATTCCTTTTCATGTTAGCTAAGTAAATGGGTATTTGAAATCACACACATTACTTGACTCAAACACCAAACGTTTATTTACATTGCTTCATTTACAGGCACATAAAAACTTTGCGGTTTGAATCGCCCATTCGAATACATGGTTGATCTTTTAAGAGAAGAATAGGCAAAGAAACTCCTTAAACACTGTTTTAAATCATGTTACAATTATCATTTGCACTAATTATCATTAATCACA
Source organism: Diarsia mendica (assembly GCA_949316265.1). NCBI lineage: Eukaryota > Metazoa > Arthropoda > Insecta > Lepidoptera > Noctuidae > Diarsia > Diarsia mendica. Next base: position 17,482,981 of record OX438896.1, on the reverse strand, counting down.
TCACAAACCACTTTCATTTACTTGAATTGCAATTATTCGCTAAACGCGACATAACTTGTTCTAGCGTCTCAACTTTTTCGTCGCATGCGTCGGTCTGTAGTCCCCAGCGGAAGTACCACAAAACCAGTATAGTAATTAATGACCTAATTAGTTAAAACTAACAATCATTACTAAAATACTTCACAATTGATTCTATTAATTATTTAACAATAAAACAATACCAATATTAGTGTAAAGGCGTAATTAATCGTTAATGTCTAATTAATAGGTTCATTCCTTTTTACAACAAAATGTTACTAAACCATTTCCGGTTGATTAAGGATTTAAAACAGACAATGGGTTTTCTACTAATTGCTTAACACGAATGGCTCTATAAAATGATCTTATGACTTTTAAGTTTATAATTACTTATAGAAATTGATTTAGTTGTAGTTTCACATTATAAATTGAGTTATTGACCATTACAATCGTATTCGCCGCCATCTTCACAACATTGTGCACTGACGTCTCATAGACAGCCTAATTTCAAGTGTGGCAACCATTAAAATCCCAATATTCATAAAACATTAGCATAGCTTAATTATTTTAACTATAGTTCTTAGTTAAAGACTACTTCTGTTTAATAAATTACTATTCGAGTTATGGAGCATATAATTACATTCCATCTATGTGGTGGTTCAATGATGGTTGTTCAATTGTGAGTCAATAGATGGCACTGTCGCTCACTTTCGACCTTTATAATGATCGTACTAAGATCTCAGAGATGGCAGGTTCATCAATATTATAAGCTGGTAATGAGATTAAACAATGATCTTAGCAGATAGACATTCTTGCGGCGACAGATATAATACCACCTATCACTGGCCTGCAAATTGCAAAAAACTTAAGAAAATTTGAATTTCGCGGGCTGGTTGGAGGATTCACCCTTAAGTCAAAGTCAAAAGTCAAAATTCTATTCAAACTAGGCTGATAATCAGCACTTTTCGAAGGTCAAAATTTACTTTACTTTACTACAGTGAAATTTGGCTAACATAAACCAAAACTACGAGGTAGTGCATCATTATTTTTACTCTGAACTAACTATTAATATTAGATACGTAAAGAATCCTTGCTCCAACCAGCCCGCGAAATTCAAATTTTCTCACTTTTTTGCAATACTTAATTAAGTAATTCATTAAAATATTATTCGCGGCTGTAAGACGTATAGACTTAAGGTTGATGTTCCAGGGTAGCTTGTATGTTGATGAACATTTGATTCGCGGCTGTAAGACGTATGTAGTTACAGAATTATAATCATCAAAATCATTAATACAACCCTCCGAGCTCATAAAGGTTCCGGAATGACTTTTACCTTGTAAAAAGTCATTTTTACACCTTTAAGAGCTCGGAGGGTTGTATTAATGATTTTGATGATTATAATACATATGTCTTACAGCCGCGAATCAAATGTTCATCAACATACAACCTATCACTTGCCTGCAAATTGCAAAAAACTTAAGAAAATTTGAATTTCGCGGGCTGGTTGGAGGATTCACCATAATGACTTTTTTTACTAAATAAAAAAAAAAAGTTATCTTAAATTCGCTCTGTGATTATTGTAGTAGAGATAACGACCTATTTTTAACGAAAAATTATTATTTCGAGCAACGAAGTCCCCGCCCCGATACACTTACTTACCAAACAATAAATTATTAATGTAATCACCGGAACTTCACTCACGCACTTTTCTCACAGTATTTGTACGACAGCAAACAATAACGCAACGAAACAAAACAAATCAGAATCACAACCGGGCATTTCTGTAGTTAGTAGCTACGAAAGTCGAAACTGCGAACGGCGGCAACTCGCGAAGTAGGAAACGTGCGCGCACCCGCTCAAGCAAAATCGAGTTTTAATATAACCAAGATAGAATACGTTTCATTTTGTCATGGCGCTTTCCATTCAGAACCATCTCTGTGTGTTTTAGGTGCGTTCAATTTGGATGCGTTGAATTGAAATGCGTTCGAAAACTGTTTGCAAAAATCTAGTATTACAAATGTCGTTGTTCTCAAAAGTTACGAAAATTGCCTTCAATATAAAAGTTACTTACATGTTACGCGAGGGGGTCAAAAGTTACGAAAAATGTAAGAAATGTAACCTTCTGGCAACACTGGTTGTACAGCGAAACTCGCGCAGCGGTTTCGCAATTGTTGTTTCGCAGCGGAGGTGTGCTACAGGCATCAAGCTCCAAAATAATCACAATGTTCTAAACCGCAGATCTCGTAGCCACCACCACTACTATCAGTTTTAATCCCCGGTGGTTTAGGCGGAGGTATACCTGTATTTTGCAAGTTAGACTTTTGAGTCCCATGTATTAAGGGTTCGTCCCATATTGCTATCAACCGGGCACAAATCCAGACTCCCTGGTTGTTGAAGCTTGACGTAGTCCCAGAGAATCAATTTAACTCTCTTGAATCCCGCAACGAAATTAATCTGAAAAGAATAGTGGAGGAGTAAGAAATACACGATATTCACTTCTCTCCAAACCAGTAACACTGAAGTAGGAAATTCATTCATTCAAAATTCAAATCTCGCTTGAAGTGCGTATACGTCCCGTCGGGGCTGCTGGTTGTTCACAAGAAAAACCGCAGCCTCGACATAAAGGGCTAAGAAGGAACATGGATGGCTTTTAGTCAGTATAAGTCTGACACTCCCTTTCGCTCTGCCTAAGAGCGGGAGGGGTTATTTGATGATTTTCCACCCTCCCAAAAAACAAAAAAAGAAGAGCGTATTCGTCATACTGTGCGTCGTCTGCGCGTTTATAATACGCCGTGTGCTAGGGGCCTGAGAGGTTATGCTAGGCCACCTGTCCATTTTGAGAGAAAAAATCTAATCCAATTTGTAAAACAAACGCACATTGCGTTTGCTTTATGAATTGGATTTTTTTCTGATGGTTTACACTTACAGACATCCTACAAAAAAGTTCTCGTGTCATACCTGTACAATAAATTTTGTTAATTAAGCAAACAGAGTTCGGAATAGTTTTGACGATACAACTTTGTTATTGCTCCAAATTATTTCAGCAAACATCAATTCAATTGCTCCACTGTATTTATACTATCTAGGACCCTTAATTTGATTGATGAATAAACCAGCTATTGTTTGTGTTTCCTTTAATAAGTCTAGTGTACCTGTGTGTGTGTGTATGTGTGTTTACTGTACCTATTCTATGTTTAAAGTACAGTCCTTTCACAGATTTTTTCCTCTGGCAGCAACCAAACATCAGCCTTAAAACAATTGTTTTAAGGATCACATTAATTTTGACAATTATACAACATCAGAGGTAAATAATATCTGTAAATGGATTGTAGTATCATTCTACTATTGATCTGTGATCGCCCGTCATTCGTATAATATGATAGTTTGTCCTAATTTCCGCTTTTAATTAACCCTTTCTTATTTGTTTGTCCAAAAACAAATAAAAATACACCATAAAAGATCGCAACCTTCGTGCGAGTATGACCAGAGGCCCTACTATGACGTCATAAAACAGTTCTTAATCCAGTGTGGAAACGTGACAGAACTATACAGGGTGTCTAGCGCCATCTCATCTCTTTTTCTCACTGGAATAAGAACTGTTTTAAGACGTCATGGTAGGCCTACAGGTTTTTGAACGTGGACAATGCGAACGGATTATAATAGGTGTAAAAGTACCCTTAACGCAGCTGAAAGGTACTTATTCTCCACCATACCTGGGAACCTTCTGGTTACGAAGATATTGGGGGTCAAAGTTCCAAAATCTTCACAGCTGTAGTTTTGTAGGAAATATTTTTACTTAATTTATCTCCATGACCCGTTTACTATTGAAAGCATTAGCACAATGTTTTATGGGTGGTACATTTACCGTAAAATGTGATAATGGACCCCAAAAAAAACTCGTTCCCCAGCAATGTAAGTATTTATGCGTGGGGGTACTTAGTTTGATGTTCAAAATGCTTGGTTGACGGCTGTGTGAAGGGTGCGTTTACACCCTATATAAAGCCCGCAGCAAGTGGAGTTTTGTATTTCCTGCCTATACCCAATGGGAAAATGGCGTTAGTTTTATAAAAATAAAATTAATAAAATTTTATTCAAAAGTAAAAATTGCTAAATTACAATATTATAAATCTTAGAAATAATGTAGCCTGTATCACAGGCGATATGGCTTCTAATACTGCTTATAACTAATTGGACAACAGATTTCTAATCAAAATTTAACATTGTCATACTAAAATAACTTGTTACTTTATAACGATACTAATATCTAATCTAGGTACCTAAATTACTTAAAACTCTATTACATTAAAAAGGATAAAATAACATAAAACACCCACCTTAAAAAAACCCAAGAATGTCCGTCGGGGGCTGCCATTAAATGAACTAGTTTTGCAATGTTTAGCTCCCGACGGTCATTCTTGGTTTTTTTTAAGGTGGGTGTTTTATGTTATTTTATCCTTTTTTCAATTAAGTTTTAACAGTCGTGGGTTTTTTGAAAATTTTTAATTTTGCTTTTTATTATTTTTAACTTTTTACTTTTATTTTTATTTTTTTATCTAAGAACATGCGCCAATCAAACCTTAACCCATAACTGAAAATTGAATCAAAATCGGACTTGTAGTTTTGGAAAAAAATGGCAACTTTGCTTTGTACAAAAAATGTTTGCTGCAGCGCCCCCTGGTGAGTTGTCACCGTAACACCTATCTAAGAACCTGCACCAATCAAACCCGAACCCATAACTGAAAACTGCATCAAAATCGGACTAGTAGTTTTGGAGAAAAATGGCAACATGTATTTGCACAAACACACAAACAAACAACCTCTCACCCCAAATGCTATTTCAATTCACAATCACGCAATAACATTAGCATTAGGATCAGTGGTTTATAAACTCGTAAACATGATTTACTGGATCAAATAAAAATTGCTTAATTTATCATTTTCATGGCAGTTGTGTAGCGGTCGGGGTTATGTATATTTGTAGGTATATGAAAAGACCATCGTCCGTCCTCATCATCCACAGCCCGACTTCAACAACTGCTGGGTTTGGACTTCTCTTTGCTTGTACTAAGTTTCACGTTCTTGCACCAGCCTCATCCAAGGTAACCACAATAAAGTAATATTAGGAATATGATGGAGCAGTGGTGTCGGCCCCGACTTACGAGCAGTAAGCCGTGGGTTCGAATCCAGGCAAGCGAATTGTTTTCATCACCACTGCTTTCAAAGCGGTGAAAGAAAACATCGTAAGGAAACCGGCATGTCCTTGAACCAAAAATTCAAAGACATTATGTGATATCTCCCAACCCGCAATGGGCCTGCGTGGTGAATTATAGCCCGCTTATTCAGAGAGGAGTCCAGTGCCCCCTGTGCCCCAGCAGTGGGAACATTAGTATACGCTGATTTTAAGAGGTAAATGATTGGCTACGACAACAGTATGACGTAAAAATTGGATGAAACCGAAAACGCGTCCTAAAATCTTTTACCGCTTATTACATCATGATAAGTTGTGACACGTTACTTTCAGAACGTACAGTAACTTAGTTTATGACTTTATGAGTCAAGTTATTTTATGAGGTGGGACGTGACTGTGTTGAAAAAAACAGCCTATTTTTAGTATTTATCGTCATTTTATTCGACGAGACCGAAACCAAAAACTTATATACCTCCATCAAGGAGGGAAGAAAAATCACTGCGAGTTAGCATTTTTGTACTGTTTCGGTCGTGACATTCATAAGTTTGTCATGACATTAATTCCGTTATTTATTTATTTACATTAAAATATATGTTCAAAACTAACTAACTTTGAGTAATTTTCGATATTACTCATAGTTTCGGATTTGGCTATCCAGACCACTAGTTACTTTTACCCAGTATACATTATTTCTATTTAATTAAGTAAACTAACAACAAACTACTATTTAAAAAGCAACGAGAGTGCGAGAGTGACGGTAACCTTTTCGGAACATTTTTAAAAAACGTTCGTGTTTTTCTTTGTTTTTTTTTTCTTAATTTTCCCATCAGTATGAAAACGTATTACCTATCAGTTGAACTGTAGAACATAGTACGATTACTTCGACGCAATAAAGTCAACATCGCGACACAGATCACGGCGTAGCGTCGGGGTAAACAAGTCGGTTTAATGATAAGAAGAGACTGCCGCCGCCAACCAGTCGCGAGCGCCCGCCCGCCCAACGCACGTGTATAAAGTTGCAACTGATAACAACAAATAGTTCAATTCAACCTTATGGGTGAGTCACCTCTTTTTAAAAAGAAAAAAATAACTTTTTTTTTTAAATTTCCGTAATTATAAAACGCGTTCGAATTTTGATTGAGCTATTTTTTTTAATTTTTTAAATACAGTTTTGTTTTTTTTTTCTTCAGTGCTTACAAAAAGTTACCATAATCATTTAGTTTAGCTCTAAAAGTGAAAGTTTTTTGAACGTGACAACGAATTTTCATGGTGTTTTGTGCGCGAATGTATTTATGAGTGACGCGTGATATTAGTTCGCTATCTCCATAATGTAATGGGATCAATTCACTTTGTAAATGTGTCCGAACATACCTACATGTTTGTTTTTATGAATTCTTTTTAGCTGTTCATTTTCATGAAATATTTGAGTGCCTTTTTGCTTCAACATGTGTATCATTTCAAATACATTTTCAGCAATAATAACTCGCGCTAAACATTAGAATCTCTACAAGTTTCTAGCCACAAATTATAATCCCTAATTACCTTTGCTATGTTTGGCAGCTGTGGCATAACTAACTATTTTCCGCACCAAGATTTGCGTTGCCTTACTCACACTAAGTAAATAACATCTGAATATAATATAAGGGAGAGGATACGCGTGGCAATTGACACGTCCACAATGTTTGCTAGCTTTTAATATATTATTATGTATAACTCTATAGCGTTAGAACCTATTTATGTTGAAGCTTTTTATTGTTAAAAAAAAAACTTGATAGGTACCAGTAATAAAGTTGACCTTCAAAAAAGTCTGATCCTTTTGCGGTGGTAGAACCAATATTTTTCTTTTCCAACTTTTACCTGTTTTTTTTTTTTAAAACAGAACATAGAAATTTTAATGTAGTTCTCCACTCTAACATGTATAATTCATGCACGGCATACAAAATGGATCGATGTAACACTATTGAACGTAGCTAATTTCGTTATCTACAGATAAGCAGTGGGCTGAGAGGCGTGAGTATGAGACACCAATGGATTACGTGTTATATAAAAACATGGAGAAAGAATCCACTACGAAGGTGGTAGAGGCATTGTCTGAAGCCAGGGTCGGGGTGTCATCATGGGAGGTTCATGGGAATGTGTGGAGTGCGGCTGTGGGTGCTGTCATTGGGGCTGGAACTGTCCTGCTGATTGCTGCTCTGATCCTCATGTGGAGGAAGCCGAGGAGGCAGGAGCTTCCTCTGCTTGCACCGATGGATGTGGCGCATAGTGTGAGTAGCATTCTTTTGTATATGCTTTTAAAATACGTGAATGACTGTTACTTTCTTACTGGTAGGTTTGAACTTTTTTTAAGATAGAACTATAGCTAACCTGTACGGTCGGCTAATATTGTAATCATCGTGTTTATAAACTTCGTTAGGTCGCGGTTATGATTGAAGGTAGTTCAATGCTAATTAAATTGACTGAACATGAGGAGCTCTTGGCTAAATCCGATCTTGGAAAAAGCTGATCGGATCGATGCAGCCTGGGTTAGTTCATAGATGGGCGTTTCATCTGTGCCTCTGAAAGCAAGTCTTACTAAAGGGCATCGTACTACCCAGTGCTGATTTTGTGGAAGTCAGATAAGCAGTCTCTCCATGTAAAATACTGGTATTCAGTTGCATCCAGGTAGACTAAAAGTCGATCTCAACATAGTTGGGAAAAGGCTAGGTCAATGATGATGACTGAAGTTCATTAGTTTTGTTATTTTAATCTTAACCTAGTTCAATAGTTCGTTAGAATTAAGCATAACAAATAATGAGCAACTACGCCTGAGCTAGGCCACAGTTCTAAATCCACAGTTATGAGTGGTACTTACATTGGTTCTACATTAAAGTTAATCACTTTTTTTATATACAGTTATCAAATTAGACCCCTCAGTATTGAAAGCAAAAAACATTCCATGCAGTAAATAAATGTAGACAGATACCTGGAAGCCTCGCCCAACAATCGTAAATTGCATTTCTAACTACAACAGAGTGGATTTAAAGATTTCCTTCGCTTTTCTGTGCAATAAGAAAGAATAAGAATCACCTGATTGTTAGTAACTAGACACTAGATTGCTGGAGACGTCAGCAGTATAAACTAACAGCTGGAGAATCAATATCTTGTTGGTATAGCGTTCAATGAGATAGATTCGATGACTCTGAACGAAATATTCGTTTTCACAGCTCAACAAGTTTCATTTCGTTTCTTACCGTGTGTCGTCTACCAAACGAATTTATCATTTCAGCCAAATGTAGTACGAATTTCTAAAAAATGTAGTATGAAAAACGTTCAACACAATAGGGTAGTTGACCGACTAAAAAAAATATACTTACGTACTTTTTGTTTTATCAAATTTATACAAAAATACGAAAATAAAACGTGTCAATGATCATGAGTGGGGGCTTTTGACGTCACTTTCTGGTAAAAAATGTACCAAACTGTGACGTCACACGACTTTTCGAAGCACTGCTGTACCTATTGTCTTCATTTTTAGTTTTCGTGAAAAAAGAAAAAAATACGTGTCCAATATTTTTTGAAAATCTATCTGACCGACTAATTAGATTTTTATGTCAACTACCCTATTGGGGTGCTCTGGTTAAAATCCCTCACAAACTTTTGATAATTAAGTTCGCTGTCAAACAATTGAGCGGTTGGTCAAACAAATCTCATTTGAGTAGTTGTTCAAATGACAACGTCATAATTAAAAATGTTATTGGGTTTATCGATTAGGAATTTCTCAGTAACAGCCACGGAATCTTCATTAGTCTTTGCCCGGTTTGACGGCAATAGGGGATCGTACAAAAAAAAACTAAAAAACTAATTAGTCAGTCAAAAAGATTTCCAAACAATATTGACGACTTTTTTACGTAAACAAAAAATGAAGACGATACAGAGCGACGAAAACTCGTGTGCCGTCATATGATAGTACATTTTGTACGTTCAAGTGACGTTGCAAGCCCCACTCCATGATCTTTGACGCGCTATAGCTTCGTAAATTTTTATTGATTTGATGAAACAAAAAACACGTATCTAATATTTTTGATAATCTGACTGACGGACTCTAAAGAATCATATTTTTTTTGAGTCAGTCCGATCCCCTATTAGTTTATCCATCAGAAATTTCTCAGTAACGTCGCGGAGCTAGGAGTAATATGCTTGCCTCCTATTTCATGGAACTTTAATATATCTGGCGAAATGTAAATGTACTATCAGGCTCTAGACCTTTAGGGATTTCAGGCTTGATATTATAAAGTTATTTTGTCAAACACCTATTTAAATTTAGGTTCTACATGCCTTTCTAAAATTCAGAATTGTTCTAAAAATAATTGTCCGTTCCCTAAAAATATTTTATGAGGGTAACATAAAAATACCTTCACATGTCTTCAAAGACTTTTATAGGAACATAAAAATACTCTGATATTATAAAATATTTCTGTTACTAAAAGGAGACACGGGAACGCGTGGGATGAGCTTATGTCTCTATGACATGAAAGGTCCATTTGCTACATGGTAGAGATGTTAGCGTGCATTTACTTTAGTTTTAATCTTAAAAATAATTTAAAAAAAAATTGTGTTTCATCAAAACTGGAGTTAGTGTTTTTTAAAACAACATAACATCACACCTGTAATTCCCGAAAGGTTAGGTAGAGGTACACCTACATTTCCCCAGTTATGTCAAACTCGCATGTAATAGGAGACGAGCCTATTGTCATCAACTGGGCACGGATGCAGACTCCGTAACTGAAAAATTCCTGGTGGAAAATCTCAATAGTAATTTTCCCGACCCGGGAATAGCAATACCTACAAACAAAACAACAAACTTGGTACGTATGTAGTTTATAGAAGACTAGCTTTTGCCAGCGGCTTCGCCCGCGTGAAAATGTCGATTTTCCATACAAACTTTCATCCCCTATTTAAATCCCTAAGGGGTTGAATTTCAAAAAATCCTTCCTTATTCCTTGTCTACGTTATAAAGGGAACCTCTGTGCAAAATTTCAGCTTTCTAGGTCCAAGGGTTTGGGCTGGGCGTTGATGAGTCAGTCAGTCAGTCAGTCAGGACTTCTCTCTTTATTTATATAGATAGAAGAAGACAGATAGTCGTCTATGAAGTATCAAAGAAAGGTCATCAGGGTAAATTAACCGAAAACTGTGACTGCGTAAGCAAAACTTTTCACATGGTTGGGTTTTCGTCTTACATACCCACCTATCTCTCTGTTGTAAGGAATCAACCCGAGTGCCTGTTATTATTGAGCCACGGAAAAATGCAGTGAATGTTGTTAAATAACACTGGAATTAGCCAGCAAAATAATTGTGGCCAAATTGCAAAAAAAAAACTTCAAAAATGTCTGATTTGGACAACACCCGACAACTTTTCCCAGAATATGTAGGTAAATTATAAAAATTAATTTAATAATTTGGAAAATTTACATTTTTTTAACGACTTTTGTACGGATCTTTAGCAAAATCTAACACGAGCTAGTCGCACAAACATCAGTAGTCCAAACAAACCTTCATTACTTTATACCTAATCTGATCCAATTTACCTACTCCACGACGTGTTTTGTTCTACAAAGAGTTCGCATGTCAACAAATGGATGCTACGTGCTACTGCAACGTTTAGCTTCTCCATAATAACTTTACGAACGGCGCTCGAAGGACCAAGTTCGCTGGACTTTAATTTAGTTTTGAGTTTTGCATTTTTAGAGCTTGATCGTCGATGAAGCCATACATTATGATGGTGTTCTAAATATTTGATATTATGCTGTGTGTTTTGATTTAATATGAATTCTTTGGTTAAAAATTCAAATGTGGCGTCTTATTTGGATGCTGGTTTTGTGCCCGGTTAATGGTAATAGGCTCCCCGCCCTATATTACAAGGAACTTAAACACGACTGGCTAAATGTGTTTGTACTGATAGGTACCTTTGCCTTACCCTACGGGCATTACAGGCATTGATTATGTTATTTGGGAAAGTGTTCATCACTAAAAATCTAAATTATCAACTAAGAATTATATCGTATTATTCAGTTGCTAGGTCTAATTATCTATCGCTCCGTGTACAATTCTGGTATTCAGCAGCATCTGGTTAGACTGGAAACCAATCCTTACAGATTTAAGAAAAGGCTGGTCAGATGATTATGAAACTTAGCGTTGTTCGAGTCTCGTGGCTCAATAATGTTCAAGTGGGTGTCACAGAAAACGAAGCAATTTCCAAAGTTTTCCCCGAGTACCTTAGCTTTCTGTCCCAATTTAGGTAATGCGTTTGAGATTATAAGTATTTTATACAAAGGACCGACCGTCTGGTAACCCACAATGAAGTTAGCTAGAGACCTTGTAACAAAAAGTTAGACACTTTTCAATTATATTCCTTAAACCGTTTCTAAGCCCAGCTTAGCGAAGCTTAAGCTGCCATTAAACATGAGTTTGTGGTATTAGGCTCAATTTACATTGCCTCGGAATAGAATGGCAGCGATTTTTGTTATGAAATTTTACAAAGCATAGTAAACTTTATGAAATATGTAATGTTCAAACAAGACAAGAGCTGCTAACGGCGGGAATTCTAGAGAATGCTCGAGAATTCTCCGCATGGAGGCGACTTGTGTATTAGCTCCTATCAAGTCTGTACATTACACGAGTAACATAAAGTTCATAATGCTTTGTAAGATTTCCTAACAAAAAGTCATTGCATATTGAGCCTTACAGGATAAGTAAGGAAAGTTAATTCTGCGACGGTCTATGTCGTAAGCAATAACCATTGTAATCTTATAAGGAAGACGGACACCATTATTGTCGGGCTAATAACATCTTATGGGGCCACATATCCCCAACCTCGCTTGTTAGTTTATGTCAATATCCCTTGGGTTCCCCGCGGTGTTCACTAGCCTGTTGCATCTTGATAATAATTGTTATATTTTCAATCTTGTCGTTGTCGAAGTATTTTGCTCGATAATCTTATTTTACGCTTCATGATCGCTGCAATATGAACATACGTGTTTATGAAATCTTTATTTTGTAGCAATATTATACAATACCTAACATTGTTTTAAATTGCTTGCGGATTAGTGATATTTATTTAATCTTTTTTATTTTAGTCTTAAAGATTGCTAAATCAGAGGCAGATTTAACTATAATAATCATTGATAGACCTAGAAACTGGTCCTCGGATATTATTCGATTAACCCAGTCATACTAATAGGTCTCGAGTTTGCACTTCTGATTTTTCGGATTCGATACGTAATTGTATAATTCATTGCTTCGAGCTTCGGTGAAGGAGAACATCGTGAAGGAACCAGCATACACATATTTCACAGATATTTCTTGTAGGCATGTTAACCCTAGTGGACATGGACGGCATGTAAACTCTTATACCAGGTTACGCATTAAGCACACGGAAGAAGAAGTTGGACATGTAAGATTTTAAACTGACATGGTCACTAACACTATTATATGTAGGTATATGTTATGGACCAGGTGATTAATGCGGGCATTATTAATAATGCACGAGCATTATGAATAATGTCTAGCTTTATCGGGCTAAGTGATTAATTACTATCTTAACGTCATTATTTATCACATTGCACGGTCATTATTATATTGCTACATGACAATTGGGCAATTTGATAATAAAGCTATATTTGACGCGGTGCGAGGGCGGGGAGGGAAGTACGCGTGGCGTGACACGCTTTGACCAATCAGAGACCGCCATTCAGCGTGCGGCTCGTGCGGCGGACTTCAAGCGCTATTGTTTTTGTGGTTTTTAAAAAAAATAACCACGAAGGGGATGGCGGGGTCTATTCGCTCGCTTCGCTCGCTCAATCGACCCCGCCATCCCCTTCTAACCTAACCTGTCCGTGTCAGGGTGCCCCAAGTCCCGAGCTCGCTTCGCTCGCTCTTGCATCCAAGTTTTCCTAGTTACGTGTTCGGTACCCTACAAACCGATTATTTAAGTTGTTTAATATTTAGTTTATTTTAAGTTAAATGACAATAACAATAAAAAAATAGTAATTAAATGTGTTTGTATTACTCTGCCCAAAAGGTGATGGGATGTATAATGCCCAGTCAATTTGATTATTTGAATAATTATTATCAAATTGCACTTTCATATTGGGCATTTTTCATAATGACCGGGCATTATGTATACTGCCCAATTCATCACTTGGTCCATAACATATATACTAAAAACAGGATATTAACCATGTTCACTTATTGTTTCGAATTCCCGATATTTCGGCGCTGTTACTAGCAAAATGATGACGGATAAACTGTTTTCAGTATAAATAATCCCACTAAAAACAAAACTTGTAAAAAAAGCCAAGCCGCGCAACTCAGTTCTTCTACCGTAAAAAGTAGTGAGATCCATGTAATACCAAGTCAGTTAATTTATTCAGTCCCTACTTACAAATATGTGATGTTTTAAATAAATAGATTGACTTGGCCATCGCATCGTATTTGCCAATGTTAAACAGGCCATTCTTATGGTTAATCGCCATCGCATTGGCCAATGTCGCAATCGCTACAAAAAGTCGCCGTGGGCGAGGGGCCTTAAGGCTCGGACTCCACCAAAGCGGAGATGAGCAAAGCGGAGAGGAGATGTGCCAAATTCGACCAATCACAGGAAGGGCAAAAGACCAGATGAAAATTTTAACTAATGTGACTGGTCGATGTGGGTCTGTGTCCACCGATCCCGGGATCCGATTTGACGTTACACGGATTCCGAGTCCGCACGTCTCCTCTCCGTTCCGGTCGTCTCCGCTTTGGTGGAGTCGTGGCCTAAAGCAGGTTTGTTTTAATCGTATTCCAGTGTAGGAAAGCGACAGAGCTGTATAGTGTGTCTAGCGCCATCTCTTTTCATGGTAGGCCAGCTGGTCCTAGGATCCAAATTCTTAAATTAATTAATCAACTCGGCTTATGGCAGTCTACTGCTGGAGAAGTGGTTATAGACTGCTTCCAAGTTGAGCCACAGGTAGTCCAAATTCTAATCATTTATTTAATATTAATCCGCAAACCGCAGGCCACAGTCAGCTGTGTAATCCCAGTAATTTATTTATCAAGACGATTACATTTTTAATGCCAAACTAAAGCTTTGCGTATTTCTCTTCGGATGCATTATTATAATTTTGTCTCTTGCTGTAATTGACCGATTGTATTGTAAAATGCATCTAATTAAACTGCTTAAACTACAAAACAAGGACCATAATATACCATCTGAAAAGCCATCACGAACTACCTAGAACGAAGGAAAAACAAACGAAAACGCTTAAAACAAAACCGAGCAAGTCCTCAAAGCCTCTTAATTTAAACTCACAAGGTCACGTACACAAAAATTCATCCATTACTCTCTCCAAGCTGATATTTGACGTCATAAGCGACGTCACGACTTTGTAAATTCCTATTTTCTTGTTAAGGCGACATTAGCTGCCCGCGACCTTGAGCGCGCGTTTAACTCATCGCCTAAACAAATAAGGTTGAAAATGGCGATGCGTTTGATGCTCGTGACTGCCAAAATGAACGATAGTTCGCAGATTTAATTTATTAAAAAAAAAAATACGCTGTAATGTTAAAATATTTTTACATAAGTCTTTAGTTGGTTAAATTTCCTTTCTGATAGTAAAAGAATAAATAACAGTTGTCACTCAAAATATTGAGCATTTCGAGACGAAAAAGTTTTTTCGTGTGATTTTTTTGTGATTTTGTGATTTTTTTTTTCGAGGTTCTTGATTACTTTTAGAAAATATTTTTGCATAAGTCTTTTACCTATACATTTGACTATACACTGTATTTTTTTTGGAATTGTAATAAGTAGCAATACGGCTAACTCTGCGACGAAAAACAGGTCGTTTTTACGGTTCCCCCGTTAACTGCGTCTTAAATTACGTTTTATTGGATCCACGTGTTTAAAACTTGGCATTTACGTTAAATTTCGCCATTTTGACAGATTAATATTTTAAGTTCGTAAACTGCCTGTTGGTCTGGTGACTGCTGAGCATGAAGTCCTGGGTTCGATTACCGGATCAGGCAAACTTTATTAGATTTCTCCGTCAGGAAATTCTGAGGATCTAGATTTGTGATAAATTGATGGTAATACGCTATTATTATAAATAAAATAAAAAATAAAAATAAAAAAGCCTTTTATTTCCTACTAATTACTGTACAATATTGTTTTCAAGTTACTTAACTATTTAAAAAAATTACATATCTTAGGTACCTAGTTTTCTTAGACTAATTTAACTTTTTGCTTAATTATAATATCTAATTCTTAACTAATCTATCATAACATTAATATATAATAACATAATTAGCCTAGTTTTTTTTTTTTTTTTTTTTTTTTTAATAGCATTATTTGTAGGAACCCCATATTGGGTGAAGGCCTCCTCCAAAGATGCCCACTTGTCTCTGTCCTGTGCGATCGGTTTCCAGTTTGGTCCGACTGTCCTTGCAATCTCGTCTTCCCAACGTGTCAACGGTCTTCCTCTTCCCCTTTTACCTGGAGGACCTTTCCAAAATGTCGCTTTAATGGTCCATCTCCGATCTTTAAGCCTCGCAACATGCCCTGCCCATTTCCACTTGAGTTTTTGCGCATAAATCAATGCGTTTGTGGCTTTGGTTTTTGACCTTATTATTGTGTGTCGTATTTTTTGCAGTTTATTTATTTTAAGCATGCTGCGCTCTAGTCCTCGTTGACAAGTTGTAATTTTATTTTTCAGTTTTTTGGTGAACTTCCACGTCTGGCACCCGTACGTCAAACATGGTAGGAGACTGGAGTTCATAACTTTAGTTTTGATGGTTACAGGGAGGTTACTTTTAAAGATTTCCTTTAAACTCCAGTATTTGTTCCATGTTTGTTGTACTCTCCTTTCGACTTCAAGTTCGTTGTTTTTTCTGTCAAAACTAATTTGCTTCCCTAGATAGATGTATTTATCTGTGTATTCAAGTGGTTCTCCATTAATTGTTATTGAATTTCTCTCCTTATTAGTCATTGCCATAGTTTTGGAGAGATTCATTTGCAATCCCACCTTAACACTAGCTCGATGTAACGTTTCGATCATTAGCTGTAGCTGGCTGCTGGACTCTGACAGCAACACTAGGTCATCTGCGAATCTTAAGTGGCTTAAGTAGTCGCCTTTTATACACAGTCCTGCCTGGCTCCAATCTAGCTTGCTGATTATAGCCTCTAGGATGGCTATAAATATTCTTGGAGATAACGGGTCGCCCTGCCTTACGCCTCTTTCTATAGGAAAACTAGGTCCGAGAGTTTCTAGCTTGATTCTACCCTTGTTGTTGTTGTATATACTTTTGATGACCTTTATATATACGTCTTCTACTTCCTGCTGTTTTAGACTTTCCCATATACTTTTGTGTGTAACCGTATCGAAAGCTTTTTGATAGTCAACAAACGCTACGTAGAGCGGTCCTTGCTGTTCTTGATACTTTTCTATTATTAATTCAAGTGTGTGGATATGGTCAACTGTAGAGAATCCTTTTCTGAAGCCTGCTTGCTCTACCGGTTGTTTTGCTTCCAGTGTGCCACTGATTCTTTTGTTTATAATGGTGGAGAAGAGTTTGTAAAGACTCGGTAACAAGCTTATCGGTGTGTAGTTGCCAATATCCTTCGGGTCGCCCTTTTTGTAGAGAAGTATAATATTTGATTCCGACCATTGCAAGGGTGTTTCAGAACTTTGCAGAATTAAGTTAAATAGTTTCGCTAATGGTTCAGCTAATGTTGTGTGTGCTATTTTTAATACTTCATTTGTAATATTGTCGGGACCCGGGCTCTTTTCTAGTTTCAAACTCTTAATTGCCTATTATACGCTATTATTACCTACATTATAAATGTCATTAAAAATCCTAAAATTATAAAATAAATAAATAAGTAAAATTACTTGGGACTTAAGGCGAGGTTGCAGTACTTTGTTTTTATGTACGCACGACCTCGCCCCCCACCCTGCCGCGCGAGCGATATAATGCCTAAATTTTGACTGTTTTTTGCTTCTTGGAGAAAAACTATAAAGAAATTATACAATATGTTTTCAACATTTACTTCGAAATAAAAAGTTCTATCTATTGATATAACTTTTATATAAATTCATGATGAAATGTCTTAGCAGTACACGTTTGAAATTGTGATTTAGAGTCATGTTTGATAAAAAAAAGTATCGAGCCGATCATTCTAAATCGCGTTTCTATCTTTTCGATTTATTAGAGAGTATGTTCAATTTTTATGTAATGATTTTTATTTATTAAAAAACTCGTATTTAGTTCGATTTTTATAGGTTCAAAAATCTTAAAATTACTGCAACCCCGCCTTAAACGTAACTAATGAAATGTGGGTGCACTATTAAGTACACCTCTGCCTAACTTTTTGGGAATTACAGGCGTGATGTTAATGTTCTTGAACGTTACGCCTATTTCTAATTCAGAACAGTAACAATAAGAGGATCTCAGCTAAGTACTGTAAAGCAATTTAATTTTTAATGGCATTTACATCTCACGCTGTCCTTTTCACCTGAGAGTGTATTATTGAGGCAGAAAGATCTTTTGATAACTAGTAATGCCAGCCTAAAACTCGAGTGCCATTAGAATCAGTGTCTTTGTTTACAGTATTTACCCTTTCGCTAAAATACTTGACTGATTATAATAGAAGGATACTTGTACGGTGGGATAATTATCGAACTCCACGTGGGCGCGGCCACAGTGATCGCGCCAGGACTCAGCCGAACCTTATCTCGGGCCCATGGGAGACAGGTCTCAGAACAGCTGCCGTCCTAACGGGATCAAATAGACGCGATACGCGCCTCCGAACAATATTACAATTTCTGAACTTACAGCTACCCTTACCTCATTTCTTCGAGCCGGTCTCACTTCCTTGACCCCTCGCAAGTTGTGTAACTGTGTATGTGTATAATGAGTGTATATGACCTTGCGATGGTTTGCTGGTAGTTCCGGACGATTCTTCCACGTCGCTGCAAGCCACGCCGTTAACGCGAGCCACCACACTCACTCCGTATTAGTCTAACCACAAAAGCCTCGGTGCTTTCCCAATAGCACTCCCGTGACAAGGCAAACCAATGATATTATCAATAACCCGTTCGACATTCACAGCGTCGCTAACCGTACTGCTTAACTAGTATAATTGGGTGCCGCGAAATGACTCCACAAGTCGATTTAATCAATGCGCGTGCGCTTTCACCCGTGATTCTATGGCTACTATAATATTCGTTCGACGCCCAGCACGTCTCAATACGAACTACTATTCACGCCGAGCCCAGCGCTCGACCTCTACCTCCGCCCCTTCGCCTCTGTCGCCCCGAGGCGGAGAAAATCAAAAATCTGAAGGTAGATTATAAACAATCACCCCCCCCGGACCGACCCGTTGTCGGTCCGCTCAAACTCCCGGGAGTCGAGATAAAGTTGAAACTGCCCGTCTAAGGATCGAGTCCCTCACCTGGACGTCTGCGATCCTTGGAAACCCATCCTTGCCCGTAATCAGGTTAACAATGCGCCCCCGTCGCCAACACAACGGTGATAGGTTAGCATCCTTAACCAGAACGAGGTCTCCAACGCAGGGTGGGGTCGTCCTGTCCGTCCACTTAACGCGTTGCTGTAGAATATGCAAATACTCCAGCGACCATCGCTTCCAAAAATTTTGGCTCATTTGCCGTAACATCTGATACCGTGACAACCGGTACAACTTGACATCAGTATACGGATATTCCGGCAAGGCGTTAAGTGGTTGGCCAATCAAAAAATGACCTGGGGTCATGGCCTCAAGGTCATTCGGGTCAGCGCTCAACGGGCACAAAGGTCGCGAGTTTAAGACCGCCTCAATTCTGCAAAACACCGTTGACAACTCCTCAAAGGTGAGAATCGTTGAGCCGATGACCCGATACAAGTGAGTCTTGGAAGACTTGACTACTGCCTCGAAAATTCCACCCCAGTGGGGGCATCCAGGTGGACTAAAATACCACGAAATGCCCCGACTGGCGAGGCCCGTGCCAATCTCTCGCTCATTCTGACTTAAAAACAATACAATTTCCTTTAAGCACCGGTCGGCGCCCTTGAAGTTTAAGCACCGGTCGGCGCCCTTGAAGTTGGTACCACAGTCCGACCGAATCAGTGACGGTACTCCCCTTCTAGAAACAAATCGATCTAACGCCGCCAGAAAGGCCTCCGTAGAGAGATCGGCCACCAGTTCCAAATGAACGGCCTTGGTCGCCAGACACACGAAGACACACAGATATGCCTTAACCGACTTCGCGTTGCGAAGGTGCGATGTCTTGACCATGAAGGGCCCCGCGAAATCTGTCCCTACGCCAGCAAATGGCCGAGCCTCCGTGACTCGGTCGGCCGGGAGATCTCCCATTTGTGGCTGCATTGTGGCTGCCTTGAGTCGGTAACAAGGCAAGCAACGAAACACAACGCTCCGTATGATTCTGCGGGCCGATAAAATCCAAAATTCACGCTGCAAAATGCCCAGAAGGGTGTTACAGCCTGCGTGTGAATTCTTGGTGTGACGGTCCCTAACCAACAACTCCACCAAAGCTTCTGAATGAAGCACTTTCCCATGAACGTGACCGGCGCGATCCAACCGGTTGGATCGAACGTTCGTGCGATAGTCGAAAGGACCGATCGCTTGGTCCAGGTCTTCGACAGCAACTCGGCCTCACAACTGTATGTGAAGGCATCCTGACTCGGTTGATACTGGACCCCTAAAATGGCCAACGCATGAAGATTCTCCGAATCCTCAAACAAATGCGGGTCTTGTTGATACTCAGTTGGCAGTCCTGCCAGTACCTCTGGGCAGTTCGACAGCCATTTCCTGAGTTCATAGCCACCGGAGGCCATGAGCGCCACCAATTCATCCCTTAAGATGAGCGCCTGCTCAATACTGTCTGAGCCCGTACAAATGTCGTCTACATAGACGTCCCTATCAATGACAGCAGCCGCGCGGGGAAAGCGGAGCCGTTCTTGATCAGCCAGTTCTCGTAGCGTACGCATGGCTACATATGGGCTGGGCTTTAATCCGTACGTGTTTGTGTTGAGCTCGTACGTGACCATCGGTTCTTCTGGGCTCTCTCGCCACAATATCAGCTGGAACCGACGGTCGTCTGGATGAATCTCAGTTTGACGAAACATCATCCGTACGTCCGTAACGAAGACAACCTGGTGTCTCCTGAAGTCCGTGAGAATGTCTGCAATGTCTCTGGTCAGCTTAGGACCAGCATGGAGACATTGATTCAGGGACACCCCGCTAGACGTCTCCGCGCTCCCGTCGAACACGACCCTAATCTTTGAGTCAGGTGTCTTCAAAACAGCATGATGAGGCAACACATAATGCTCCTCATGACGATAGTCAACCCTGGACACCGACATGTGACCCAACGTCAGGTATTCGCGCATGAACTCCACATACTTCTGTCGGAAGTTGGAGTCCCGCTTCATGCGCCTTTCCATTGCCACTAACCGCTTTTCTGCCAGACTCCATGAGCTCCCCAGCGGAGGTCGAATTGACAGAAATGGCAACCTTGTCATAAATCTACCCGATGGGAGGCGCACCGTGTTAAATCGATAGAATGTTTCGCACTCCTCATCACGTGGGTTATTTCTAAGAGCGGTGGGTGGCTCTTCCGTTGCCCAGAACCGTTGCAGGACGTCGGATAACACGCTGCCATAATATATGGAGCTATAATCCGTTGAGTGCTGTGGTTCCCGTACTGGGCCCAATAACGCGTAACCACCTGCGGTACGCATGGCCACAACCCCGTTTGGTTGCAGCTCCCGTTTGCCGCTTCGGAGCAGCTTCCCGAGGACGTCAGACCCAAGCAAGACGTCCACCCGTCCGGGGATCGCGAAGTGGGGATCGGCTAACTCCAATCCATTGGTCAACCCTTTTACCGCAGACGGTAACCGAGTCTGAGGGAGGACCCCAACCACTTCGTCCAAAACGATCGCCGTGGCATTCACCCGCGTGACCGATGCCGTGTCACCCATCTCGAACAGGAATGTCGTCTGACCCCTGAGGTGAGGCACCCGATTGCCACCTATACCTACGGCGCCATCCCGTGATGGCTCTAATGTAAGGCCCAGCTTTTTCACTAAACAGCTGGACACAATACAACCTTGTGCCCCTGAATCTAACAGTGCTCGCACGTGCACCGGCTGTCCGTCAGTACCCCTGACAGTAATCCTAGCCGTCGGTAATAATACCGTTACTGTCGGGGTGGGCACCACTGACGAACAGGCTGCTAGTTGCTAATAGGAGGCACCTCCCTCCTCCCCTGCCGGAGGGGGAGTAAATACTGTCCCAGTATACGGGTCCCAACCCGGGTAGTAACCCTCCCGACCCATTGGTGACATCCGTGCCGGTCGGAAGTAGCCTACTGGCATCCTTCCGAACGGTGGCGGGCGCGCCGTCAGCCGAGGGCGTTCTGCGAGAGGCGGGGAGAAGCGACTACTCGGGGGTGGCAACATGCCCCCCAACGCATTCGAGTACGCCGCGTAACCCGTCTGTACTACCTCCGGGCCCCTGCCCGAGTCTCGGTGCCTATCCCCCCCCCGCGGGGAAGACGACGGTATCGGGTTGTGCTCTGGATCAGCCCTTGGCCCACCCCCCCGAGGGGGCGGCGACCGCTGATTCCTGGCCGACCCACCCCCCCTAGGGGGGGGTGACCGACCACCCGAATCTGGCTTAGGAGAGGGGGGGTGACCTCCCGGCGAGGCTCCGTGCACCTCCCTACTCTCCGCCAGGCATAGCAACTCGTGATGGGCTCCTCCGCAGGTTCCACAGTTAGTGGTCCTGTGGCACTCACGTACAAAGTGAGTCCCCAAGCAGCGGAAGCACAAATAGCGCTGCTTGACCACCCCTCTTCGTCTATGCACCCGCTGCGCCTTAAAGTCCGCGCATGCGGCGAGACCGTGCCCTTCCTTCCGACAGAAGGCGCACACTTCCGATTGGAGGGCGTGGTATTTCTTCCCCCCCCGACGGGGCTCAACCGGCTTGGGCCCGCTCGTACGTCGGGTTGACGGAGGAGGGTGCGACGTGGATGCCCCTTGGCAATCCGCCCGCCGGCACTCGCCTTCTAAAAACACCCTCAAGTCATCGTAACTTGGGAGGTGGTCCGTCGATTCGCCACCATGTGACTGCTCAAAGCGCGCCACCACGTCGATCGGCAACTTCCGTAAAACCCTATTGACGATGATATATTTATTGTCCCCTAACGACAACTTAAGTCGATCTAACGTGTTCACCGCAACCGTGACCGGATTAAGGATTTTCGCCCTTATTTCGTACACGCTAGACACCTTCGGGATTTCAAAAATCTTATCGATGAGGCCATCAACTATTAATCGCCGATTATCATATCGGTCGATTAATAGGCCCCATGCCGTCTCATAACTGGCGTCCGTAATCTCCAGGTGGGTCAAGATGTCGTGCGGCTCACCGTTAAGCCTACCCATTAATTGAGCCATCTTGTAGGCGGGCGAGAGATCCGTACGCGAATGCACGACACTATTAAAAATATCACGGAATCGCGGCCAATCGGCATACTCGCCGCTAAACTCGGGTACATGTACTGGTGGCAACGGCGCCTGAATTCCTACGCCTGCTGGCCGACATGATTCCCTGACGTCACCCATGCGCGATCGCTCAATGTCGGCCGCCGCCTGGATTATGCTCATGGACATTTCCCCACACTGGTCCACATTGCCCCGTACCACCTGAGCATCCTTGTCCACCGACGACAGATCCGTCGATTCGAGACATGCTAAATACTCAGCGTGACACTTTAACACGGCGTCATATCGTTCGTCAACTTGCCGAGCGCGTGACAATAACGCATCTTCACGATCGGTGCGACCTACCAACGTAACAACCGATGAAAACCATCTCAATTCAGCTTCGATTCTGGCTGCGATAGTTTTCGTTACTGACGGAGCCATAGTACCAACTTCAATACGCGATTATGCAATAATAAATAACAATAACCAAAAAAAATAACAATTATTGTATCCGGAATTAACAATAATAATATATTCGTTGAGTGAATAAATCTACGACGCTATGCCAACTCTTGAACTTATTCCTCTACGTGCTCTAGAGGTTATTCCTCTATGTGCTCTAGAGGTTATTCCTCTATGTCTCAAATGTTGACAATCATAACACGATTTGTGATGAGGTTATATTTGTGCGTAACCGAACGTAAATAACAAATTATTTTATCAACGAATATTCACATTCCATGTACTTATTATTAATAACGCCAAACTCAACTTGAGGCGTACACTGGTATGTAGGTCAATGTACCACTACCTACAAGTTGAATTTGTACATGAACACAATTTTTACAAAGTAAATTGGTACCAAGTACCTACTAATTTTTACAAAGTGGGTTTAAATAAACCAAGCTCTGCTACCAGATTTTGATCGCGCCAGGACTCAGCCGAACCTTATCTCGGGCCCATGGGAGACAGGTCTCAGAACAGCCGCCGTCCTAACGGGATCAAATAGACGCGATACGCGCCTCCGAACAATATTACAATTTCTGAACTTACAGCTACCCTTACCTCATTTCTTCGAGCCGGTCTCACTTCCTTGACCCCTCGCAAGTTGTGTAACTGTGTATGTGTATAATGAGTGTATATGACCTTGCGATGGTTTGCTGGTAGTTCCGGACGATTCTTCCACGTCGCTGCAAGCCACGCCGTTAACGCGAGCCACCACACTCACTCCGTATTAGTCTAACCACAAAAGCCTCGGTGCTTTCCCAATAGCACTCCCGTGACAAGGCAAACCAATGATATTATCAATAACCCGTTCGACATTCACAGCGTCGCTAACCGTACTGCTTAACTAGTATAATTGGGTGCCGCGAAATGACTCCACAAGTCGATTTAATCAATGCGCGTGCGCTTTCACCCGTGATTCTATGGCTACTATAATATTCGTTCGACGCCCAGCACGTCTCAATACGAACTACTATTCACGCCGAGCCCAGCGCTCGACCTCTACCTCCGCCCCTTCGCCTCTGTCGCCCCGAGGCGGAGAAAATCAAAAATCTGAAGGTAGATTATAAACACACAGACATAAGCATCTATAGTACTATTAGCTTGAATTTAGTACCCAGAAGTCGATCCAATACCCTTCTATAAGTACCTTTTGAAATTAGATACGTAGTCGAACAACCAATTTGATTACTGGCCGACTGAATACAATGCTTCTATTTTCGTCGGCAACAATATGAAGTGGGATATTGAAATATGATTAGGTACCGGGAAACCAGATTAGGTATAAGGAATTCGATTTCATTTCTAATCTTTGTTGGCACATGGCTTCGGATCTAGAATTCTAGAGTAGTTCTTTTTGGTAAGACACGTCATGTTTATCAAGCTTATTAAAAGATGTTAATAAAGATTGCTGCTGATATTAAATAATTACCTTTGGAATGTTTATTTTTCTACCTTCTTTAGTATTTAATAGTCTCTCACTATAACAATGACTGCCAGAAGAAATAATATTATTTGAGTCCATTGACACGCAAAGAAGAGGAAGAATGGATGAATTTGAACCAAACAAGAACTAAACATGTTTAAGTCTTCAACACTTATTAAAAAACATTCCCTACGCAAACACAGCTCTGAAAAAAAAACTTCCTCCCTGTTCTTGGTCCTTAAAACATACGCTCGAAAAAACTTTATACCTAAAAGGGTTAACTCCGAAGAACTGAGCAGTTTACCCTCATAAGTATTTACTTCTAATTAAAAATAAGACCTCTAAAATAGCCGTAACCAAAAATGGCTTTGTTATTTCTATTTATACCCTCTCCTTTATTAGACGTTGTCGAATGCATACTTAATATTATGTATGTATGACACCTACGCTGCCGCTGTGAACCGTAAAGTGGTATCCTAGAAAAACCGAAAACACTGTGTAACGATGATTAATTTGTGGGATGTTTTAAGCTTTCAGAATTTCAGATACTGACGTCTGTGCATTCTGCAAGCTTGAATCATCAAGTGTTGAAAAGAGGAATAAACTTTCACATTAGCGTAGTTTGGTTTTTGTTTGGATCTCACATCCGCCATGTTGTTTTTCAATACTATTTTCAGGCCATTAAGCTGGCCTTGGCCAAAAATCATCATTGCCATCCAACATGACAATATTATAGTGTCAACCTTCTGGGCACTTTTCCCATTTACGCAAAAAGCGGATCATGTTTTTTACTACCTGTATTTCTTTTCACTTTTAGTTTTGTATAGTTTTTATTAATTACTAGTTGCGTCTTGCTTCGCAATGCCTATCTTTTTGCGTATGTCGAACTGAATCCTCCCCTTGCGTATGTCGAACAACTGTGAAAATTTAGTAAAATC
Organism: Diarsia mendica; assembly: GCA_949316265.1. Lineage (NCBI taxonomy): Eukaryota > Metazoa > Arthropoda > Insecta > Lepidoptera > Noctuidae > Diarsia > Diarsia mendica. The sequence continues at coordinate 17,457,387 of OX438896.1, read as the reverse complement.
CGTTCAGTAGTTTAAGAATTTTTATATAGATTGATTCCCCAGACAATTTAACACTCATTGTTATGATAAGTAACACAACAGTAACAATTTAATTCAACCACTCAAAAGAGCTTTGCTGCACAAAACCATATGTTCACAAAACATGAATTTGCTGAGATACTGATTTTTGGCTTAGGAGCAGTACAGACTAACCATAGATAATATAATACATTTCTATGGAACTTATCTAAGGTGACACCGAGAGGATACCTACACATGACACCTACGCACTTGTGACACGTGTCTTTGTTGATTACAACCTGATTCTCGTTACATACACATCCTACATAAACTCACGGAGATAGGTAGAAACGACAAAACGTTACATACTCCTTTTGCTTCGTTCATGTTTATTCATTTGGGGGGTCTCAAATGACCACTTTACTAGGCAGTGCAGCAGGGCCATTGCGTATCTTTTTAATGTCAGTGGCTATCATATAGTGTCCATCAATTAACTGTCAATTGGTTACGGTTTGGTACATTTTTAAGCTATTGCTTATCTTCTATCGCGGGCCTTGAGCGTAGAGACCGAATCCAGAAATTCCGTAACGAAAATAACATGAGCGTAGGTTGCTAGGTTACGGAAAAATAACAAGGTTGTCAACTGAGGTTGTCAAATTAAATAATTAATTATTTACATAAGTTGATAAAAAATGCTATGCAATAGCTTTACCGCGGCAGTCTCCGAGTGCCACAATTTCTTTTTTTTTAAACTAACCATTTGACATTTATTTGATGGACACTATATGATAGCCACTGACATTAAAAGATACGCAATAGCCCTGCAGAACGCAGTTACTATTATGAAAGGTCCGTTTTACGCTCTTTAACGCAATTCATATTATTATTGAGAGCAGTGGTGGCCCAGTGGTGGCGGCCCCGACTTACGAACAGTGAGTCGTGGGTTCGAACCCAGGCAGGCGTATTACTTTGTGTAATATATTTCATCACCGCTGCTCTCAAAACGGTGAAGGAAAACATCGCGAGGAAACCGGCATGTCTTAGAACCAAAAAATTCGAAGACATGTGACATCTGCCAATCCGCACTGGGCCCGCGTGGTGGATTATAGCCCATCCCTCTCCTAGAGAGGAGGCCTGAGTCCCTGCAGTGGGAGCATTGTAGGCTGATGATGATGATGATATTATTATTATGATCTGCTAAAGTGGCCATTATAGACGCCCAGGGTCATACACGCACGCATGCTGCGAACGCTTTATTCTTGGAAATAATAAAATTATAAGTGAAACCTAAGAGTTCTACTGCAATCAATATGGTGTACTGAATTGGAGAGGTTGAATAGAGGACACTATGAGTTGAACTGAACTATAGGCTTTATGTGAATCAACAACAATATATAGGTAATTAGTGGTAGGTAATTCAATTAGGTTTATGATACCATTTTTAGGGTTTCGTACTTCAGTTGCAATATACAGAACCCCCATAGGAATACTTTTTTGTCCGCCTGTCTGTCAAGAGGCGTTTTCTCTAAAAGGCGTGTTGTCAAAAATTAAGACTGGTTGTCAGATTTTAATTCGACCATAACTTGTAACGACTGTCAAAGATCTACATAATATGATAGACGAGACCAACGGCTTAACGTGCTTACCTAGGCACGATGGAAACTCGGTATGTGGTCCATGAATGGGCGGTCACCCATTTATGGACCAACCTAGGAGAGCGTGGCGTTACCTGATGATCAACCCGAGTGGTTCTCTCTCTTGCTCTTCATTTAATAAGTCCAATGAAAAGCAAAAATCATTTATTGACACTAGATTAAGAATCAGCAATATTTGAACTTCAAAGTTACACAAGACAGTACGTCCATAAATAGCTATTATTATTTATTATTATTATCAGCCATTTGTGTCCCACTACAGGGCAAAGGCCTCCCTTCCCTCTTTCCACTTATCCCTATCCAGTGCTCCGGTTTTCCAATCTCTGCAAAAAGAATCCAGTTCGTCCCGCCATCGCCTTCTGGGCCTGCCGCGTTGTCGTTTGCTGCTGATTGGCACCCATTGCGTGGTTGCTTTGGCCCACAGCTCCTCCGGCATGCGACAGATGTGGCCAGCCCAGTTCCATTTGAGCTTGGCAGCCGTGTGACCTACATCGGCAATTTGAGTTTTGGAACGCAGTATCGAGTTTCTTACGTGATCAGTGAGCTTAACTCCAAGGATACTACGCTCCATTGCTCGCTGACAGACCCCGAGTGCGGACTTTTGATGCTTGGTTAGTGACCATGTCTGCGCTCCATAGGTGAGGGTAGGAAGAATGCACATGTCCATGAGTTTTCTCTTCAGGGAGAGAGGAAGAGGTCCCTTCATTATTTGTTTCATCGACCAATAGCTCTTCCAGGCGTTCTCGGTGCGTCGAGCAACTTCTTTGTCTTGTCTTGCCTGGAAGGAGACTATTTGGCCGAGGTAAATGTACTCATGGACATACTCAATCCTCATTCCTCCAACTCCTATGGTACGCTTGGTGCTGTTGGTCATCACCTTGGTCTTCTCCATATTCATCGCGAGTCCGACCTCGAGGCTGGCACTGTTCAGTTGGTCGAGCATTAGGCCTAACTCGGCTGCCGTGGAGGAGAAAAGGACAATATCGTCGGCGAAGCGGAGATTTGTTAACCTTCTGCCGCCCACGATGATGCCCTTGTCTCTCCAATTGCTACTTAGTTTTTTGAAGACTTCTTCAAGCGTGGCTGTGAAGAGCTTTGGAGAGAGTGGGTCGCCCTGTTTAACTCCCTTTTCGATTGGGAATGATGGTCCTGTGCTGTTAATTCTTATGGCTGCTGTGCTACTTTGATATATTTTTTGTAGTAATTTAATGTAAAGAGGTTCGATGTCTTGATTTTGCAGAGATTGAAATATGGCGTTGTGCGATAAACTATCAAATGCCTTTGAATAATCAACAAATGCGAGGTACAAGGGAGGTTAAATTCTAAATGTTTTTCGATGATTTGATTAATCCGGCTTGTTCAGGAGGCTGATGCAGATCTAATTGACCAGAAATCCGATTTTCAATTATTTTTATAAACATTTTATAAAGGTGTGAGATGAGGCATAAATAGCTAAAAGCTTCAAAATTATTTCGAGTTCCCAACCACATCTATACTTCTATCTATCTATACTAATATTATAATCTATAATTGTAAAGAAGTAAAGTTTGTGTGTTTGTATATTTGTTAAATTGTAAGGGGTAATCTCGGGATCTACTGAATCGATTTTAAAAATTCTTTCACCAATAGAAAGCCACATTATTGCTGAGTGTCATAGGCTACTTTTTATCCCTGTATTCCCACGGGAACGGGATCTACGCGGGTGAAACCGCGGGACGTCCGCTAGTATTTAGATAAAATGAAAAATAGAAATCACTAGTGTTAATAATCCAGCTGGCGGGTGTCAATTCCACGACCGTGTCACACGGTTCACTTTGCTTTACAACACAGAAAAACACGTGACCAGTCTATTTGTACCTTCCAATAACTGTCTTATCAATTTTCCTATTATATTTATTGTTCACGGTTTATTTGTTCTGATCGCGTTTCTTTGTTTCTCGTTTATCCCTTATCCAATAATTGAACAATCACAATAATAAAAATGGGAGCTGTTGTTTCATAAATAAATTTTAACGTGGTAACACAGAAATTATGCGAAATTGAATTTGTGTTTTGTTGTTAAATTGGATTTTTCTCTGGATAATTTTTATCATTTCTTACTCGTACCAGTATGGACTCACTTTCGAAAATCGAAGTTTGTTTTTTTGTTCTGCTCTAGAAACTGGTTGTGAGCATTTAATTTTACAGTTTCCCTATCCCGTTAAGTAGGTACTAAAAAACCACGAAATCTGAACAACATACGGTGTGTTTACCTAAAATTCATGGTACACATCAATATTTCTTGAAAAGGGCTTCTATTTTTGTCTGCAGGGTTTAAAAGTAACCTAGCACGAAATAGATGGCGGGGTCTTCTCGCTATCGGCATACTCGCTATTAAATTCAGATTCTTAAAATCATAATAATATCAAAGGATGGTTGACAAAAGAAATTGATTTTTTTAAATTTTCGCCGTCAGATGGATTTTCAAAAAATATTGGATACATATTTTTTTCTGTTTTTACGTAAACAAAAAATGAAGACGATAAAGTCCTTCGAAAATCGTGTGACGTCACAGTGTGGTACACTTTTTAACCAGAGAGTTACGTCAAAATTATGATCTTTGACACGTTTTATTTTCGTCAATTTTTATTAATTTGTTAAAACAAAAAACACGTATCCAATATTTTTCGACAATCTGACTGAGGGACTAAACAAAATCAATATGTTTTTAGTCAGTCTACTACCCTATTTTAAAATCAGAAACGTTACCCCTAACCATAACTCTGAGTAAAGTTTTAATGGCCTAGCTCACGATGTTAAATACTACTAATAATACAGAACTATGTAGTATTAAGTATCCAGCCAAGTAAGTTAACGGAGACTTAATCGTGGTTGGTGAAACAGACCCTCAAGATACAGCCACGAAAACATCATTACACTTAATGTGTAAAACATTTTCGAGATTAAAAACAATCTTAGAAGAAAAACGATACTGTGACTTATAAACTTCAATGACTATGCTAAACAAATATAAATATGTATGAATCAGCCGTGCGTATGGCTTGACAGCTCAGAAGGCTTAGCCAAGTTGACAATCTACAAGCGTAAACGTTAGTAGAAAACGACTCAAATGTATGGGAGTGACGTCATCGCAACGCTAAGTCACGTGGTCAGAACAAACGAACAGAAAATACGTAGCCATGTTGACAACTTATCGTATCGTTTAAAATGATAGAATGAAATCTGATCCTTTCTATAACGTTGATCGCTACATCCCATATAAATGCTAGCCAAGACACACTTTTGACAAGCGCAAACGAAACGTTGGTGTAGTATTTCAACGAAAGTGTAGCGTATGCCGAGACCCTGGAGATAACGCTAAAAAATGGCGTCTTTATACGATCCAGCTGTCTTGAAACCGAGAAGTGTTTTGTTTATTTATCCTAATTTTGGATTCTATGTGTCATTTAGCATTTTAAATCTATAATTTATAATATTATAATTATGTATTGTGGTGCGATAAGGGTCAAACACAATAATTGTTTTGTTTATTTCGAAAGAATTACCTAGTATTAGTTCAAGCCGCTTATACACGTCATTGTTTATGTTGTAAAGTTTCAAGTTCCCAATTATATTAGACTTTAACAAAGGAAGGTCACGAAATAACTAATAATGCACGTACCTTCCCATGAATTCCAATAAAGCTGCGAACTGTTCTGGGTCTGCTCGAGATCTCGATTCCATTTTATAAAAGTTATCACTTCATTTATGTAGGTATCTTTCATCCAAATGCAGAATATCATATTATTTCTGGACACAGTATTGTTTAAAATTACATTACGCGCTGTGATATTATAATACACCAATTATAAAAAGAACTTGTCCTTTATTTCACTTATTTTTTAACATTTAAAACAATTTATTCCTTTCTTATCAATTCAAAACAAAACTTCAACCCGCGCATAATGTAAACAACTGTGTCTTTGACGTTAGTTTGACGTTAGTAGATACGCTCACCATAGACTAAAGTGTAGGTTTTGTCTACATTTGCTAGAGAATGAGCGATCGACTCAGTTGTGTGAAGTTGGCTACCAACTTAGCGCTTTCTACAAAGCGCTTGCGCCGAAGCGTTCATTATTATAGAAAGAGAATAGATACGAAGCGGTTGTAACTTGTCTAGGCCCTCTGGTATCTTGTGCCTTAGGTCGTTGGCCTTGAGGTTGTTTTTTTAATGCCAACATTAAAAAATAAATAACGTGTAATAACAGTGCCAATATGATAATAACATCACACCTACAAAATGGAAGTATGCAAAATGGATGTAGCTGTAGGCACAATATGGCGCCACGCCAGCACATTTTGCCAGAAATGTTTAAGTCCCGTGTTATAAGGGGTGAGCCAGTTATTAATGCAGATTTAATAGTATTAATAAATAATAGAATAATACCAACGCCTGAGGTTCTCATTGTGCGACTGGGTCAAGGGCTTGATTCTGTGCGCAGTATGCACTGGACACGGTACGCATAGTGAGAAGGTTCCTCTATCTGGAGCCCTGACCACAGGCTGCTTGGACCTAGCTCCTGATGGCAATGGGAATAAAAGAAAAAAAATAGTATCAATTAAAAAATGACGACTTTCCATACAAACTTTGCTTCCCTATTTAACTCCCTTAGGGGTTGAATTTCGAAAAATCCTTCCTTATTCCTTGTCTACATTATAAAGGGAACCTCTGTGCAAAATGTCAGCTTTCTAGGTCCAAGGGTTTGGGCTGGGCGTTGATGAGTCAGTCAATCAGTCAGGACTTCTCTTTTTATTTATATAGATAGATAGATAGATATTGAGTTTGAATGATTTGAAAGTAAAAGAAGGAGTAACGTAACAAGTTATTATTATTTATTTATTTGATTTCGTAACGTCTGAAGAAAACGTGTTGTTCCGACTCCAACTAGAACGATAAATATATTTTTTAATTACCGATTGCAGGGAAATGATGATTATTTAAACACTGTAAAATATTAATAAAAACCCAACGCAAGAAACCTTCTTGAGCAAAACTATTTCAACAATTTTATATACTCGAAAGCTCCATCTATCGGATTTTTCACAAAACTGAAAGGGTTCAGTTACAAAGCTTTCTGCATCTCGCTACCCTCTACTGAAAAGAGCCTCGCCTTGAAACGCGTACGTTCTAAAACGTTGCTCACAACTCTGGGTAGATGGCGTTAGTAGTATGAAGAAATGAATGAGGTTATACTTTTGAAGCTGCTTGGGAAAAGATAGGTAGTAGGTGAGACCTGTTTATTTTTTAAGACTGGTGGGATAATGTGAATTATTAAAGAAACAATAACAATTTATATAAGGTATTTTAATTTGTTACGGTACGATATCAAGTGCATATTAATATTACCTTTTTGATTTGCTATTTATTTTTTACAGAGTTTTCTATGGAAATCTGTGTAGGTATATTAACTTACCTACTAGCAAAAGTTCATGCGGGTTCCGTGTAACTATATAATGAAGGTACTTATTAATAATTACCTACCTATTAGGAGTACTCGATAGTAGGTACTTCCAGATCTCGATCCAGAGTTCGAACCCGCTTCCCTCTTAGCAGTCACACTTTCTACCACTAATCCGCAAGTTCCATATTTCCATAAATATCATACTCATTAAAATATTCCTTTATTTGTCTATATCAAGATATAAATACAGCACTCATTTAAATATACTTTGAGCTAAAAACAAATTAATGTTATAATAATATTACGACTTCATTTTCGTTGAAAGCACTCTCAATTATGTTGGGGCCCTTTTAATAGGTATCCGCTACCGACGACGATAACTTACATTTGAAAATTTACCTATACAACTCAATCCCTCTGTGGAAATAGAACCTTAACTGCTTAGCCATAAAACTTTTAATTGTCTGTACTGCTTAGAGTTGAGTAGTACAGTCTTTGCCCAGCATTACTTGACCCCTCGTACTAATAAAAAGTGGTGAAATGGTGAGTGAAAGAGGGTCAAGTTATGCTGGACCTTGACTGTACGCATATTTAGTATATATGTATGCTACTTGTGCACTTGACCTACAAAGCGTTATCCAAGCAATTTTTAGGGTTCCGTACCTCAAAAGGAAAAAACGGAACCCTTATAGGATCACTTTGTTGTCCGTCTGTCTGTCTGTCAAGACCTTTTTTCTCAGGAACGCGTGGAGGTATCAAGCTGAAATTCATATCAAATACTCAAGTCTATGGTCTCTTGAAGCTGTGAAAAAATCAAACTTCTAAGTCAACGCGATCAAAAGATACTCCCGTTTATGCCGCAAATTTTCGACACTCGCAAGGGAATCAAAACCTACAGGGTACTTCCCGTGAACTCAGAATCTTGAAATTTGGTACGAAGCAACGTCTTATAGCATAGATAAAGGAATAATTACGAAAACCATACATTTTTAGTTACATCAAGATACTCCCGTTTATGCCGCAAATTTTCGACACTCGCAAGGGAATCAAAACCTACAGGGTACTTCCCGTGAACTCAGAATCTTGAAATTTGGTACGAAGCAACGTCTTATAGCATAGATAAAGGAATAATTACGAAAACCATAAATTTTTAGTTACATCACATAATATATTTTTTTTACGGAACCCTCGGTGCGCGAGTCCGACTCGCACTTGGCCGGTTTTTTAATTAACTTGGCCGATATGGGAGATTCGCGATCGAGTTTTGCATATTTCAATATTTGCAGTCAAAATGAGGGACACTTAAAAATACCCTTCTCGTATCCAAGGACCACCCTTGGATACGAGAAGGGTATTTTTAAGTGTACTGGATTTAAACAGACTTTCAACTTGAACTAAAATAACGCCTGTACTTCACAAAGGGTCAGGCGGTGGTGTAGGTATCTAACAGTATACCCACATTTTGCCAGCTATGTTGAAAACCTATGTAATAGGGGGCGACCCATCTACCGGACACTGATCCAGACTTTGTCTCTTTTAATGTAAAATTCCTGATGGAAAAACTCCATTATACATTGTCCGACCCGAATCGAACCCAGGACCTCAGTAGACACGCTTACGACTACTGGGCCAACGAGGCGGTCAACTAACAAACAAAACTACCTTTGATAGAGACAAATAGCCCGGACGTGCGGCCTTCAAGTCGAATAACAATATATATTATATACCTACTCAAATGGAATTCGACATAAGATAATATTAAATTGATTGCCAACTTTAATAAGTCAAACAGACTTTCATACACAATGGTAAAAATAAAAAACCTTCTATAACGTAAATGCATGAGTGCAGAAATAATGTTTTATGTGAATAAAAGAAGCTGTTATAAAGCTGATATTATTTCTAACGAAGCAACGATGTGTCTACGCCGTAGCTGCTGTGCGTAGCTCGCGTAGCACTTTTATAGCTGCCCTCTACGCGAGGTCGCTACGAGAACGAAAACGCTACGGTTTATCGGAACAAATTTTTTACATGCAAATATTGCTATGATTTACTTAAAAAATATAAAGTTTTCAATTTGAATTAAATCAACTAATATTGTTCACTGCATTGTAGTTCTCATTCATGGTTTTCCAGAATTTTCTGTGTATGGCATGTATTTCCTAACGATAAAACATCACGCTTCTAATCCTCAAAGGGTATAAACCAAGCCTGTGGACGGTGAGTAATGGGCTAGCTCGCCGTCCGGCCGTCATCATGACGGCAACAGACCGTGTCGGCGGCGCGTTCGTGTTCCACGCGCGCCTCAAAGAGATGTCAGCAAGGAGGGGCCCGCAAGGGCCGACGCCCGTGGCTGCTACTAAGAAATACCTGATGGAAAAATCAACAAGTAGCCAGACCCGGGAATCGAACTCAGAACTGCATGCTCAGCAGTCGCGATAGCAACCACTTGACTAATGAGGCAATCCGTCACCAAACAATCTCCAACAGAATCAGGTTTTTTTTTTTTGTTGGATAGTGAGATATCATCAAATAACTCCCTCTGGGCAGAGCGGAAGGGAGTGTCAGACTTCTACTGACTAAAAACCACCCATGTTCCTTCTTAGTCCTTTGTGTGGTTGGCGGGGCTGCGGTATCTCTTTCGAACAACACGCGGCCCCGACAGGTAAATTAGATCATCAAGTTAAAATATTTTAGAAATACTTTAGCAAGTAAAACTCTTCTAATAAACCCTCTGCAGTAGTAAGTTTATAAAACGTTCTTTATTTAAACCTTTATTCACGGTAATACCTGTTCGAGGTAAATGTAATTTTACCCTTTTCCGGATTATGTTACCCGGTTATCATCGTATCAAGACAACGCTGAGATTGTAACTTTGAGAAAAGTTCTTGTTATTAGGAGTTTCATAATATGCAACATCATCTTCTGGCCTTTTCGCCACTCTAATAGGGTCAGCTTCCAGTTGAACCGAACGCAGCTAAATACTCATCTCCTTTCTCATTTATATGAATTTTCACACAATCTCTCCATCTTTTCTTTGATTTTCCTCTTATTTACAACATATTTTGACGGCACGGTTGGCGCAGTGGCTCAAGCAATGGACTGCTGCGCTGCGTGTCGCGGGTTCGATCCCCGCACGGAACAAATATTTGTATGACCTGCAGATAGTTGTTCCCGGTCTGGGTATTTGTGTATGTGAGTTTAAATGTTTGTGAACGCACCCACGATACAGGAGAAATTCCTAGTGCGGGGCAACGTTTTTTAAAGAAAAAAAAAATATAAATAGAAAAGTAACATCTTTGTTGTGATAGTAAAAAAAACAAATAATAATAGTGAAACACCTAAAAAAATAATTTATAAAACTAAGGACAGCAATGGAATAATAAGTTTCTTGTGCTAAAATGCTTAATTGAAAATGAATATTCTCCCTGAAGTGCAAGCTTTTACTTTCAATTCACACCACGTAGAAAAGTAAATACGAGTAGCTCTAACAAGTTAATTATTAAACTGTTGAATTCACTGAAGAAATGTAAGCAACTTCAACTTTGTAAGAAGTCGGTAAAATTCTGAAGAAGTTGAAAGTTCTAAATTAATACCAGCAAATGCAAACTACTATAAGCCGTTTGAGCTATGCTACCGTGGTTGATTAGGACCCATCTAGGACCACCCCTTAAAAATATTTTAGAATTAAAAATCAAAATATTTTATTAATCACATAGGCCTACATGGGCACTGTCTTGTAAAAAGTGTACAAAAAGGTGCACAGTTCGTTGCATTGGCAGCACTAGGAATATAACAAGGTGATTATCTAAACTGCTATAAAGAAAACCCCTTTCACTACAAACTTGACGCACAATAATAATTATAACGAATTACCATCAATTTACTACGCTACAGTGACGTCATTACTTCACCTCGTAGCGTCCGTAGCAAAATATGCTACGCTGCTACGACGTAGCAAGTCGTAGCACTTAGATTTTCACTGTATAAAGTTTGAGCAAGCGCCTTTAAAAGTCTGTACCATTCGGATAAGCGCAATACACACTTACAAGATATCACCCCGTAAATCAGTTTTCGGGGGCTCGTTAAGCGGGGAGGGGGCGGGGCTCGGAGTCGCGGGTGTGCGGGGGGCGCGGTGCTGCTTACGTCACTCTGATCGATGCAGCACTTGTTGCCGCGTTCAACAGGCTCCAAATATCTAAATACAATCGCAACTCTTCGCTGTCTTGTTATCCTGGTAGCTGAGATTCTTGATTTCAGTTTCGTTGGAGGAAATTGGAGGAAAATGTGGCGGTAATTCTTGAATCAACACGTTTTCTTTATATCAATACAGCGGTGCTGATAAAGGTTTTGTATTTTTTGAGAAAAATATCTGAAGAAGTAATTTTAGATGCCGTGCACGTATCGCTGCGAATTGAAATCGTTCAGCACGTTGAGATCAGTTATTCTCGCAAGCGTTGTAAGCATAAAACATAAAATAACATCACACCTGTAATTCCCGGAGGGTTAGGCAGATGTGAGGGTACCTATCAGTACACCGACATTTCGCTAGTTATATTTAAGTTCCATGTAATAGGGGGCGAGACTATTGCCATCAACCGGGTATAAATTCAAACTCCGTGACTTGCTGCTACTGAAAAATTCCTTAAGTAAATTGGGTCCCTAAATTGAATTAAATTATATTGAGTTAAGCATTATTTTTTTATTAACTTGTACGGTCCCACAGCTGAGCGAAGGTCTCTTTAATAGGTTTCTATTCTTCCCAAAGTATGGTCTTGATCCCATAATTATTACTAGAATAATAAACTGTTAATAGATGAAATATAAAATGACTATGATGAAAATAGTATATTATGCAACTAATGATTAAAGGACGGATTTAAAGCGAGGGCCGTAGATGAGTCACGAGCAAGTGAAGGATTCTAATAATTGAATCACGAACGCAGCGAGTGATTCAACTGTTAGAATCCTGAACGACGCGAGTGATTCATGGCCCTCGATATAAATTCGTAGTTTATTCAGGAGTTGCGTACTATACTTTATACCATGACTACGAGAAAAGACATAATTCACTATAGTGTGTGCGGAACTAGTTGGCCGCGCCTTAGGTGGCGACAGGGGTGAGGGGGCGGGTTGCCTACAGCTCGCAATGCACAGGCGACTATAATTAGACAGTGATGACCAATCTCGAGATATCGTGAACAATAATTGTTCAATTTATTGAAAAGAATACTTAAATAAAAAACAAAAACATGCCTAAGGCGCGGCCAACTAGTTCCGCACACACTACTATGTCTTTTCTCGTATAAACTTTGTGTCCGTACAATTCACAGTAAGTATTTGAAATGGCGCCAATTCATTTTCTTTTTTCTATAAAGGCAGCAAAGAACACAAAACAGTTTTTAATCTAATGCCAAACTCCTTGTCGCAAATATCGACCAATCAAATCTCGAGAATTTATTTGCACCAAAGAGTTTTGAATTTCGAATCTTAGCACAAGGAGTTTGTGTAAGCATTGAAATAGAGACCGGATATATTTTTGTGTTCCAAATTCAAACACCAAAATAGTGAATAAAAACTAAACAGTGAATAAAAGGCCTTTTTATTCACTGTTTTGCCAGAATAAAATAAGCTTTTTAGAGTAGGTATGGTATAAATAAACTTATTTGCAATTTTGATACGTCAACGTTCCCTTTTTAAAATAATCTCAAAACCACAATCCACATTAAAGTTTCATTACCACGCTCATCCAATAAAATAATGCAAGAAAACGCCAACATAAATGAGAAACCCGCAGGTGTTGCCAGTATTTGATATCCTAAGTAATACTCAAATTAATTAACAGCTTCATTATGAGCGGAAATACGCAGAACCGCGGCTTGAATATTGTTCACTGGAAATTGGAAAGGTGCTAAGCTGAATTATTAAGCTTTATGTACTGCTGAGTTCAATGAAAATCAGATTTCACCCTTATGATCCAAGTGATAAGGTTGAAAGTCGACCATCAGTAAACTCTATAGAACCCTTCCAATGTTAGGTTTACTGCTTGCTAATTCTCGGTAGGGATTGTGAGCTGTGCTAGGAATATTGCAAATGATTCGGGGAATCGTTAGCAATAACCGGTTTACTGGTAGAATAATGTGCTCAACTTAAGCTTTACTAGTAATACCAGGGAACCAGTGTAGTTTGTGCATAGTATCGTACCAGTTTGGTCACAATGGTTTTCTGTAGTTTGTGTGTGGAACACCTATTGGTGATGAATGAAAACATCGTAGAGATCATCATCATCATCATTTCAGCCAAAAGACATCCACTGCTGGACATAGGCCTCCCCCAAATGTCGCTGTCGCCCCATTGACCGGTCCCGTGCGTCTCGCATTCAGCCGATCCCCGCGTCGAGATATCTTTGTTAAATGTCCAAAAACTGCCAACAAGAAATAAACAAAATAGATTGAGTATGTAAGTACACCAAATTGTTAAAATGGGTACTATGAAAGTTTTATCGGTGATAATGATATCGTTAAGCAACCTTTGGACTGACTGAACGAACTCGCAATAAGCAGGACAGAGCCCCTCCTGCTTAGTCTGGCAAAACAAAAAGACACAGCTGTACTTTCAATTTATCGAAGTCGTTCAGGCTGACCACCCCGTACATTCATTGTAGATAAAGCTAAAGCTGAAGTAGGAACAGTTACAGCCTTTTCTGATGATCTAGAGAAGTACACCATCAGGATTATTATATCTACTCACTGAGAGCGTGATTAGGTGTTAATATGAGTATCACCTTACAATAGGCACTCAGCTATACATCACCAAGGCAGTGTTCTATTCCTGCGTAAAGGCGTGACGTTACGCGCTCAATAATATTATACTTCATCTTCATCATCATCATTTTAACCGAAAAAGAAGACGTCCACTGCTGGACATAGGGTTCTCCCAAGTGTCGCCACATAGACCGGTCCAATGCGTCTCACATTTTTCACCAGGTCATAGGTTCACCTAGTGGAATGCCTTTCAACGCAACGTCTTCCTGGTTTGCTGTCGCCACTCCAGAACTTTTCGGCCCCATCGGCCATATTCCGTTCTTCGAGCAATGTGCCCTGCCCATTCTCACTTAAGTCTGTCAATTATACTAGTAATGTGCAAAACTGCAAATGTGCAAATATATGGAAATAAACTTTGTGTTCGTAGCTAATAAGGAGTTACAGACGCCAGCACAACACGCTACTATAATCTGCCAAAATTTAATGAATTTTCAACTTTATCGCTAAAGGATTAGGTTCAAGGTTGATTGGGAAAATTTGACAGTTTCGGATAGCTTGATGTGCTGGCGTCTGCACATCCTACTTGATTACAAAAACACTACTTTTGTCTACTTGCAAAAAATAAATACATATTACCAACTTTATAACAATTATGCTTCAAACATGTCTATGTTTCAATAAATTCGATTTATTGTTTTCCCATGTGGATGTGTGACATCCACATTGGTCCTTCGAGCCGGATATTCACTTCGCACTATATATGATAATGTATCTTTAGCTATATAAGCAATGGAACAACGCCTTTACCCGTCGCGTGAATGCCTATCCGATCCAATTACACCGTATCGTATCCCCGATGCCATATAAGATATCAATCAGCGCGCAGCTCTAGCGTTTGTTTAGTTTACATAGCTATGCTGTGACGGCGGGGCTTTGGAGGAATCTGTAGTAATTAAGCAATGGGCTTAAATATTGCAATATTTGCTGAGGACAGAGACAAAGAGCGAATAACAGCTAGAATATTATAGCCTTGCTTAAATCGGTCTGTAGGTGGGTGAGCACACATTACATACCGAGTTATCTCCGTGCCTGGTCCACAGCCGGGGCTCTCATTAATAGACCTTTGACAGTCGTTACAGGTAGTAAATGCCCCAAAAGTCTGACAACCAAAGATTGGTTGTCAGACTTTTGGGTTACAGGGGTCCAATCAATCTCACCTCCTCTCACGTCCGGGATTCGATTTCTAGGTCGGGCAATCTAGTGTTGGAGATTTCCATAAGTAATTTCGCAGTAGCAGCCACATAATCTGGATTTGTTCTTGAGGTTTATAGGCTCGAAATGTGGGTGTTCCGTCAGGTAGGTAAACCTCTGCGTAACCCATCGGGGATTACTTGTGTTAGGTATGTTCGGAAACCAATAAGCTTCCATTTTATCCTTGCTAGTCAGCAACGATAAAAACATGTGACATCCACCAATCCGCACTGGGCCCGCGTGGTGGATTATAACCCATCTCTCTCATAGAGAGGAGGCTTGAGTTCCTGCAGTGGGAACATAGGCTGAAGATGATGAGATCACACATACAAAAACTCTGGAGTTTTAAACACCTGGGTGTTTAAAATAAACATGAAAGTCTTTGCTCAGCAGAGAAAGTTACATTGACGCTCGTGCGAAATTATATTAAATTTTCATAACATATTAGTTATGTGTAACATGTCTCGCGGTTTCAACATTCTAACAACCATTTATAATGGCTGCCAACTTGACAGCAGCACTGTCCTTTTATGAGGAGACTAGCATTTGCCCGCGGCTTCGCCCGCATTTATGTCGGATGTCTATTCAAGCGCAGCTTAACCTAAATATCGACCCGAGAGGCTGTCATTAGTTTTTAACCGGGCCGCCAGCTCCTCAGCCGTGCTTCTTCCAAGCAGCACCACAAAACCTTGACGTCCACCTTCCGCATTTTGGTCTAAACCAGCCGCCTTTGTACGGCAGTTGGTCTATCAAAATCAAATGTAATTTACTTATAGTAGGCGGATAAAGTCATCCAAAGCGCTCGCCCTTCGACAGCGACAATAACCTGTGAAAAAATATAAGTAACCAAAATATACCTTTGTTCGTTGGAAGGCAACCTCGAAGTATAGTATTTCAAGAAATATAAAACTGACAAAAGTTTAAAAGTAGAACATGAATATTGTACGGTTTAGGTTTTTTCAGTCTTGGCTGTTTTATTCCAGTTTTATTTACAACTGTTTGTTATTAATAAATAGCATAAATAAGTATACTGCCTACTGACGGTCTACTAACGACTGCCTGGTTGGTCTAGTGGTCGCAAGCGTGACTGCTGCCATGAACACGAGGTCATGGGTTCGGATCTCGAGTAATGCCAAGAGTTAAAGGGGTTTTCCACCAGGAATTACTCAGTAGCAGCTACGGAGTCTGGACTTGTGCCCAGTTGATGGCAATGGTTTAGGCGCAAAATGCCAAATTCTCAAAATGGCAACAGAGTCGCAAAAGGACAAATTCTCAAAATGGACAATTCTCAAAAAGCCAAATTCTCAGAATGGCAAATTAGGACTACTAGTGTGAACATCACAATCCCCGTTGTTAATAAGTATTAAAACTGATGCTTCCTTTTTACGTTACGAGGAAGCTTAATTAATAGCGCCCATGTTAAACAACAAATATTATATAACCTTTTAGTTGTAAATCACAATATTTGTTCCAAACATTGTTTTTCAATAATTAAATTAGTGTATCCCACAACAGCATCCCGCATCCAATGATATAGCTCAATAATACAATATACGTCATGAAGCCACAACGCTTGATAATCAGGCTGGCAAAACCTATCAATTAAATATTGTGAACCAGTATTTTAAGTGAAAAATATTTACAGCATTTTTGACCACAGGTGCAGATGTTTTTCAACATTTATTGCAGTAGTTAGCTTTATTGTTTTACTATCATACTTTTTCTTTGATCTTTGACGGTCGGTACAGGTAATTAGTAGCCAGAAAGTCCGATTACCAGGTGTACTAAGGAGTATTGTATTACCCGGTACTAACTGGGTTGTGGAGGTCAGATAGACAGTCGCTCTATTTAAAATAATGGTCGCAACCGGTTTGACGGGAAGCCGAGCCCAACATAATATATTAGGAAAAAGGCTAGGCAGATTTGGCTTGACGTTTAAATTTTGTCAAAAAACTTACGTGTAGGTAACGTTATGACCTTCCATTTTGTTTTCCATAATTTTTATGTCCTTGACCCAATTTATTTGGTTGAGACGCAGTATTCTTCTTCTTTCTTGCTTCTCTATCACCCCTTTACCCTGGCGTATAATCTTACAGATGGCCTCGTCTATTGTCTCTATAATTTTCTTTTACTGTTTTTCTCAAAATGAAACTTATAACTTCTAGAACCAACCACTAACCAAAAACAAGGAAGTTTCAAGTCCGTAGTCTGAAGAGTGAATAGAATTCAAACAGCGGCCCGTAATGTGCTTGCTCAGGGAGACTCGGTCAATAAAGGCTCGATTGTAACATCCACATGTTTGTTTGTTTGTTTATTCGTTTGTGAGTTATGTGCTTTAGTGCCAAACGTAATACGTACGTAATACGTTTTACGTACGAGGCGTAGTAAGCTGGTAGTGTTTTGATGAGCCCGCCCGGTTTTTCAGAAGGATACAAATAAGTAGCTACAAAATAATAGTGGGTTTCACATTTCTCAGTTCTCAAACAACATAACATCACGCCTATAATTCCCGAAGGGTTAGGCAGAGGTTTACCATTAGTATACCCACATTTCACCACGACCACAAAGCTGTCTAACCCTTACGAAATGCAGGAGTGAAGATACGTGTGTAAAGAAATAAAGTACAGTTTCTACTCTAGGACGAGGCACATAGTGATATTATAAAGGCTAATCATCACAGCGAAGCCAATATACGTGCAAGTACGAAAAGCTGCGCTGTTCCAAGTGTCAAAAGGTCGAAAAGAGGTTCCAGTTTTCCCACTGTGACTTTATTTCTATGTATATACAATCGAGGTTCCATTTCCACGCCACGTGTGACTTCATTCGCCAGTCATCCATCATATTTTGTTTTCCGAAAGCAAATTAAAAACACGTGCAGTTTTGCATACACAACACTGGGCGATATTCAAATCAAATAAGTTATTTTTGTAGCGGGCCAGGTAACAAAAAGGTTTGTCCATCTATCAGTTGCAAGCCACGTTGAAATTTTCAGGGATATCTACATAGGTGCAGAACAATGTCCAATTTAAATACCGGATTCAAACGCACGTGTAGGTATTTTATTTGGTGTTTTTTGATGAGGATCCTTTATTAAATAAACCTGGTGCATATTCCGGTATTTTATTAGAAACTAACTTTTGTTTATAAACAGAAACTACTACCGGACTAGCTGGTTTTAAAGGGGAATTACAGAGGTAAAAACAGCAGAGATCTATTTTGACAAATTTCGTTTTTCTAAGTAATACTAGTACATTCCTCAATTCCTCATCGGTCCTTTCAAAACCTTGATAGATATTTTTTCCGGTAGCAATGAAAAGATCTCGTACAAGCTCATTTCCGGAAAATTGTCGGTTTATTTCCCCACTTCTAACAAATCAGCTGACCTGTGGACACGTCGAATGTTTTCGAAGCGCTCTCGTTACGTCGCGCGTCGCGTGTTGTCGTGAACATCTGCTCAAACACATGTTAGGTAAAGACACCAGCAAATCAGCACCGAAACTATCATTTTTTACCAATCGATCTTGTACCTAATGGTTCAGCGATAAAGTTGAGAATATATTAAAGATAGCTTGATGTGCTGGCGTCTTTAATATAAACAAGAGAAGCCACAGTTTTAGGCGGTAGGCTCGCTTCCTACATGATACTTAAACATAGCTCACTCATTTGTACCTATCTGATGTATACCTTTAGATGTATAGTATATAGCCCTGTACTGGCACTACTGAAGGACTCTAATATACTCGTAGAACAAAAAGTACTACACAAATAAAGAATTAATATCAAAAACCCATTGACTTATTCAATGTTTTCTACTGTCGTAAACAGTTATAAAACCTCTTGCTATAAGATTGCCTATTCCGAGGTTCTTATTAAAGAATCCCTGTAGAACATATTTCTTACACAAACCTCAGGTAACTAAACGTCAAGTACCTATAAAGTAAAAGGACTGTAAACGTGCTCGTCACATAGTTACTCAAACACATCTTAGGTACAGTCAGCATCAGAAGTTGATTAACACTACTTAAACATTTACAGCAAGTTTTTTGATAAAAACTTGTAAGATATAACTCGTTACTAACAACTTACGGAATATTTCAATGAATAATCTTCTGAAACATTAAAAATAATAGCTAGAGTCCTGTACATCATAAAATTAAAATTCCGAAATGTTAAGCTACTGCTGTTGCTGTCCGTACACAAACGAGAAGAGCCACAATTTCAGAGCGGCGAGTAATTTACAAAGTTTGGTTGCGACAGCTCGAAGTCAAACATATTTTGTGAGGCATACCGTGTGCGGTCATGTAGGTAGGTAGAGTGCATACCTTTGGTGTTTAGTGCTTGCACTGAACATTTTATTAATAAAGTTGGCACCTGTTAATTAAAATTTGTACATTGGCGTTACATGTTTAGTTTACTTCTAGTAATACAATAATAGTGGCATAGTGCACAAGTTAAGTGATACTAATATAGTTTTTAGGTTCTATTTACTAATACAAACTGTATTATCAGTACATATGTATATTTAGGTTAAGGTCTGTGTGTGCTTGTAACCTGAAAATAAATAAATAATATTCTATTCTAATAATTGTACTTTGTTATTTTGTGCCCAACTCATTCTTATTTTAACAGTAGCGGTGCCTTGCGTTCATTAATAAAAAATGTTACTTCCTCATTTGACCCGGATTATGTTACCAGTTTTAAGGGTTTAAATTTTTTGCTCGGTACCTTAATTATTTTGACTTGACGGTTAGTTACCTGACGTTTGATTAAAAAATCAACTCTACAGGGAATTTTTCACAATAGAAAACATTGGATAAGTCATCGGGTCAAGCTTGTTTCACAATTTTAAAAATAGTTTTTCATTTGCTATTGTTGGTACGATAACAACACATTCCTAATTTCTAAAGGGCTTAAGAGGTATGAAAGAACAGAAACTTATACCGCCTTATTAATAAAAATAGTTAAACCTGGTTTAACTTAGACGTGGTTTATCTCGCATGCCGTCTCACTTCAAAAATATTCAAAAGAAAGTGACGGCATGCGAGATAAACCAAGTCTTAGTTAAACCAGGTTGAACTATCTTTATTAATAAGGCGGCAACTGTTACTTATTATGAGCACCCGATGTTTTGACACTGTTGCAACTTGCAAGTGCCATTAGTAATAAAACTTTACAAAGGCAGTCTTAATGCCTAGTGAAAAATAACGACGGTTAATGATTTAAGTGAAATATCGGGAGTTCATACATAGGTGGATAGTGGATAATCACGTAAGATACCCGTAAGTCACAGTCTAAGTTTAGTTGAAAACCGTGAAAGCTTAAAACAGAGTATGAAGAGTGTAACGTACCTACAGAAACGTTCCGAAAATTCAAACAGATCCTACAGATAGATTCTGCTAGCTCACCTGCTGAACGTTATATAACAACGTCACTTACAGCTCGAGATGAGGTCTATGATTGCCACTTAACCTTAACGGCAACTTGCAACTATGTACTATGTACATTAGGTTTGAAGTACATAGTTGCAAGTTGTCGTTCCCAAAAAATAGGTACAGTTTCGGTGAAATTACGTTCGTCAACGTAAAGTTTATTTTTTTGCTTGCTCTACTCACGATAATTATAATGTGCTTTACTGGTTTATCGATTCAGTATTATATATCACTATTCTCTCTCTCTCTTCAGGTGCCTCTTCAACTAGTGAAGGTTGGCAGTCAGCTCCGCATATCCTATTCGGTCCTTTGCCAGTCTAAAAAGTTCCGCGGCGCTCTTAACTCCCGTCCATTCCCGGATATTGCGCAGCCAGGATTTCTTCCTACGTCCCACTGCTCTTTTGCCTGCCACTTTGCCCATCATTATTAGTTGCAAGAGTTCGTATCTGTCGTGTCTTAATACGTGACCCAGATAGGCAACTTTCCTCTTTTTACCCACGACGGAACGGAGACGGTATATGCGTTTGGGGTGAGAGGTTGTTTGTTTGTGTGTTTGTTACCCACGACGGAACGGAGACGATATATTATGCGTTTGGGGTGAGAGGTTGTTTGTTTGTGTGTTTGTGCAAATACATGTTGCCATTTTTCTCCAAAACTACAAGTCCGATTTTGATGCAGTTTTCAGTTATGGGTTCGGGATTGATTGGTGCATGTTCTTAGATAGGTGTTACGGTGACAACTCACCAGGGGGCGCTGCAGCAAAGATTTTTTGTGCAATTCAAAGTTGCCATTTTTCTCCAAAACTACAAGTCCGATTTTGATTCAGTTTTCAGTTATGGGTTAAGGTTTGATTGGTGCATGTTCTTAGATAAAAAAATAAAAATAAAAGTAAAAAGTTTAAAATAAAAAGCAAAATTAAAAATTTTGAAAAAACCCACGACTGTTAAAAATTAATTGAAAAAAGGATAAAATAACATAAAACACCCACCTTAAAAAAACCCAAGAATGTCCGTCGGGAGCTGAACATTGCAAAACTAGTTCATTTAATGTCAGCCCCCGACGGACATTCTTGGGTTTTTTTAAGGTGGGTGTTTTATGTTATTTTATCCTTTTTTCAATTAATTTTTAACAGTCGTGGGTTTTTTCAAAATTTTTAATTTTGCTTTTTGATGGTCTGCATTAATTGGCGTGTCCTCCCAGCACGACGTAGCACTTCAACGTTGGTCACTCGATGTGTCCAGCTAATGGCCAACATACGTCTATAGGCCCACATTTCGAATGCTTCGATATGTTTCCGGAGATCCTCTTTTATTGTCCAAAGCTTCACATCCGTAAAGAAGTGTATAGGCCATAATGTAACATTGAAGGAGGCGATATAGGCGGATATCACTATTATAGCTCCCTATTACATAGCTCTTAAACATAACTGGCCAAATGTGGATGTACTATTAGATACACCTCTGCCCTTCGGGGATTACAGGATTACAGGCGTGATGTTATGTTGCCATGTTTATTTCACTAAATGACAGAGACTTTAGGTTGATGACAAATATGTATCTATATGTCGCAGATCGCGTAATGGAATGTCAAGCGTTTATCATAATTTTGATTTAGTTCAATTAATTTAATTTTTGGTCTGGCAATGCTTGAGTGTGTTTAGTCGGATAAAGTTATCGTTTGTCATTTTTGATGTTAATAAAAAGGCGGTAGACTTGTGCAGTTGACACATTCAAATTGAAATCATGGTGACGAACGGTTGACTTGGCTAACCTCACTACATTCCATTTTATTTGATTTAAATCGTGTTTTGGACGGTAAAGTTTAGTGTACCGAACGGTGCCTGTGTGTTATTTCACGTTGGACTCCACATTCCATCATGACCGACCAACAAATCAACGAAGACAGGTCTCATCTGTCGTCATCAGAAGTGCGATGTAACTCAAACGCCCTACATAGTTTAAGTGACAGTGCTAGCCAGGAAAAGTGTGTGTAAAGACAATGCGCGTGCGCCTGAAAGTAACACAGAAACGGAAAAGTGGCGTTTTCGTTAGCGCAGCAAAAACAAAAACTTTATGACTATTGCTCTGATGCGCGCCTACCGTATTACGACTCTGAAAAACGGAATATCGACAAACGTGCTTGGTTAGCAACAGCAACAGCAGACATGTGTGTTATCGATACGAATAGTCATGTGTTACGTATGTGGTGAGGAAAGCCAAAAGGATTCCACGTTTACCAGAGAAGAGACAGCAAGTCTGACAGAAGACCTCACTCCTCGTCTTCTCATGGAAGTACATCATCTGTTCCGGCGAAGCCCAAGGTCAGCTCCGTCACCTGCCTCCGTGCAGGAGCCGAGGCCACTACGCAAAACCGTTGTCCAGCAGTGGCCCAGGGTTCCGGCAGCGGCGGCACTGGTGGTGGCGCTGGTGTAGCTCCTGAACAACGCCGAGTGGACTTGTGCGTAGTAAATGCGCCTACAGGTATTCTCCGTCACTCTGGTGAGTCTTTTAGTTTTTGTTATGATTCTGGAGCAGAGTGTTCATTAATGAGAGATTCTATTTTGTGTAAATTTAATGTTGAGCGTAATTATTATAGTGTCTTTACTATTACGGGTATAGGTCAAACTTCCGTGAATAGTAACCTGAACATTTTAGCTAATGTTGACATTGGTAACATTAGTTTGAATATTGTTTTTCATGTTTTACCTGATGAATACCTTCAACATGACATAGTGATTGGACGTGAAATTTTGATTAATTACTTGGTAAGTAATTAACATGACGTCTAGAACTTTAAAATAATACCTAATGTGAATACCGTAAATATAGAGTCGAATATAGAGTCGAATATAGAGTCGAATATAGAGTCGAATATAGAGTCGAATATAGAGTCGAATATAGAGTCGAATATAGAGTCGAATATAGAGTCGAATATAGAGTCGAATATAGAGTCGAATATAGAGTCGAATATAGAGTCGAATATAGAGTCGAATATAGAGTCGAATATAGAGTCGAATATAGAGTCGAATATAGAGTCGAATATAGAGTCGAATATAGAGTCGAATATAGAGTCGAATATAGAGTCGAATATAGAGTCGAATATAGAGTCGAATATAGAGTCGAATATAGAGTCGAATATAGAGTCGAATATAGAGTCGAATATAGAGTCGAATATAGAGTCGAATATAGAGTCGAATATAGAGTCGAATATAGAGTCGAATATAGAGTCGAATATAGAGTCGAATATAGAGTCGAATATAGAGTCGAATATAGAGTCGAATATAGAGTCGAATATAGAGTCGAATATAGAGTCGAATATAGAGTCGAATACAGAATGCTGGTTAAGTACTACAGGTACACTCGCTGGTTAAGCGTGTTATGATAAGCTTTCGCTAGTTAAGCGTTAGTTGTGTAATCGCTGGTTAAGCGGATTACGTTGAGCTTGCGCTGGTTAAGCGTTAGTAATTGAATCGCTGGTTAAGCGTGTGGATGAGCTTTCGCTGGTTAAGCGTTAGTAATTGAATCGCTGGTTAAGCGTGTGGATGAGCTTTCGCTGGTTAAGCGTTAGTAATTGAATCGCTGGTTAAGCGTGTGGATGAGCTTTCGCTGGTTAAGCGTTAGTAATTGAATCGCTGGTTAAGCGTGTGGATGAGCTTTCGCTGGTTAAGCGTTAGTAATTGAATCGCTGGTTAAGCGTGTGGATGAGCTTTCGCTGGTTAAGCGTTAGTAATTGAATCGCTGGTTAAGCGTGTGGATGAGCTTTCGCTGGTTAAGCGTTAGTAATTGAATCGCTGGTTAAGCGTGTGGATGAGCTTTCGCTGGTTAAGCGTTAGTAATTGAATCGCTGGTTAAGCGTGTGGATGAGCTTTCGCTGGTTAAGCGTTAGTAATTGAATCGCTGGTTAAGCGTGTGGATGAGCTTTCGCTGGTTAAGCGTTTGCAATTGAATCGCTGGTTAAGCGTGTGGATGAGCTTTCGCTGGTTAAGCGTTAGTAATTGAATCGCTGGTTAAGCATGTGGATGAGCTTTCGCTGGTTAAGCGTTAGTAGTGTAATCGCTGGTTAAGCGTGTTATGTTGAGCTTTCGCTGGTTAAGCGTTGGTTGTGTAATTGCTGGTTAAGCGTTA
This sequence comes from Diarsia mendica, assembly GCA_949316265.1. Classification (NCBI taxonomy): domain Eukaryota; kingdom Metazoa; phylum Arthropoda; class Insecta; order Lepidoptera; family Noctuidae; genus Diarsia; species Diarsia mendica. Next base: position 17,432,723 of record OX438896.1, on the reverse strand, counting down.
GTGGGTTATTATCGCTGGTTAAGCGTTATTATTATCACTGGTTAAGTGATAGCATTTGTCACGCTGGTTAAGCGCTGTACTGGAGTTTGGTTCACAATCAATTGAGCATTAAACGTATTACTCACATGGTTTAATTTGACCTAATTATTTTTGTGATGATGTTCCCTGACGTGGGTCAGGATAGCCGAGTGGTCTAGTTACTTTTCTGGATTATTTGTCTCTTAAGGTACCTCATCCCACGAGGTCGTGTGAAGGTCAGAGATGGCCGTGTCGCAGATCGCGTAATGGAATGTCAAGCGTTTATCATAATTTTGATTTAGTTCAATTAATTTAATTTTTGGTCTGGCAATGCTTGAGTGTGTTTAGTCGGATAAAGTTATCGTTTGTCATTTTTGATGTTAATAAAAAGGCGGTAGACTTGTGCAGTTGACACATTCAAATTGAAATCATGGTGACGAACGGTTGACTTGGCTAACCTCACTACATTCCATTTTATTTGATTTAAATCGTGTTTTGGACGGTAAAGTTTAGTGTACCGAACGGTGCCTGTGTGTTATTTCACGTTGGACTCCACATTCCATCATGACCGACCAACAAATCAACGAAGACAGGTCTCATCTGTCGTCATATACATACATTGGTCAATCAAAGGTATTTAAGGTATCCCGTTCGGGGCTGTGGATATCGAAAGGTTAACGCGGCTCCGACACAAGGGCGAAGAAGATGGAACATGGGTTTGGTTTTTAGTCAGTAGAAGTCTGACACTCCCCTTACTCTGCCCAAGAGCGGGGGGGGGGGTGGGGTTATTCGATGATTTTCCACCCCACCAAAAAAAAAAAGTATTTAAGGTATACTATTTTTTTTTTTTTTACCAATTTTCTATGCTAGCTCTGTACCTTTCAATATAGTATATTATTATGTCGTTACTCGATAAAAGAAAAAAAACGAAAAGTGACGAAGGTACAAAAGACTAGACTGTACATAGCAACGTCTCATTCCTTCCCAAAATTGGCACGGCCTTTGAAACCTCTATAATGACCCTTCTATTCAATTTGACATACGAGTTGACGTATAATAATTAACCTACCTCAGTGTTTCACACTTGAATAGTCCCTCCCAAGACGTATAGCCATAGAAACGTAATAGTGAATCAAGTATTCTGTTAGAACCCTGCCGATTAAACATTCCCTTCGACGTTACGCTACATTTGAGTTTCCTCGCTGAGAACAATACGAATAATACACTGAGTAGATAGATGTAGAAGTTCTATCATCCAATATTGATAACAAACTTGTCTTCCGCTGCAATGTAAATTGAACTTAACTGTGATGGTATAAATTAAGCACGTTTGAGAATTTGGCCGGTATCATCATTATCATGTATTCTCTTGCCCAATTATTTTTTTGGGGTCGACGCAGCGTGTCATCATCTTCCATACCTCTCTATCACTCGTCATCTTATCACACACCTCCTCCCTTGTCATATCAACACAGTTCAATTTGGACGTTCATCATAATCACCATTTCAACCAGAAGATGTTCAATGCTGGGCATAGAACTCCCCCAAGTGTCGCCGTATTTTGGCATTTGCCTGTTGATGAGCTTAAATTCAGTCTGGTGTCTAATACGAACGACTAAACTGTTTACATTCCTACATAATAATATATGAGACCTTATGCTTCACCTTAAGGCGACATTAGCTGCCCGCGACCTTGAGCGCGCGTTTAACTCATCGCCTAAACAAATAAGGTTGAAAATGGCGATGCGTTTGATGTTCGTGACTGCCAAAATGAACGATAGTTCGCAGATTTAATTTATTTAAAAAAAAAAAATACGCTGTAATGTTAAAATATTTTTACATATGTCTTTAGTTGGTTAAATTTCCTTTCTGATAGTAAAAAAAAAATAACAGTTGTCACTCAAAATATTGAGCATTTCGAGACGAAAAAGTTTTTTCGTGTGATTTTTTTTGTGATTTTGTGATTTTTTTTTTTCGAGGTTCTTGATTACTTTTAGAAAATATTTTTGCATAAGTCTTTTACCTATACATTTGACTATACACTGTATTTTTTTTTTGGAATTGTAATAAGTAGCAATACGGCTAACTCTGCGACGAAAAAAAGGTCGTTTTTACGGTGCCCCTTTAACTGCGCCTTAACATAAGACGTACACTCAACCCTGCTAAAATACACTAGCCCCGACCGAAATATTATCAAGACAGTCTTAAGTACACTTGGCCGTTTCTTAATTAACCATTCCCTTTACCGGGCACAGCTGAATTAAGCATTCCCTATTAGAAACGAGAATTGGATCTCTTTCCTATGACTTGGTACTTACAATGGTAAGCTGTTGAATGCGTTGGCAACATTATAAAGTTCGTTCAAAGAGATACGATCTTTGGCGGGAATCTCAAAAAAGACGCACTTTTAAATTTTTCTCAAAGTTTTTTCATTCAATTTAAATACTGTATATTGTTTAAATCTGCTGTAAATAGTTTGTTACCGTCCTGAAAATGGACGGGAATGAGGGGAGCGAGGCGGAAGCCCCGAATCCCAAGATTCGGAAGCGGACTTTTGGCGCTGATGCTGATGACCATGTCGGCGGCGGTGAGGAAAGTGACTATATTAATTACGCACCATACTTCAAGCCTAATTATAAAAGACTATATCCGGAGCATTCTGCTAACACGGAATTTAAAGTGTTTGTAGAAAGTCAGGAAGAACGATTGGGAAATAAAAGCCCCATATTTTTAAACCACATTTTCGCAACGGGCGTTAAAGGTGTGGTGGCCATACGCCGTGTCAATGCGAATAAAATCGTAGTCGTGTTTAAGCAATACAACACGGCCAACAATTTCATCAATAATGCGAGCTTCCTTGAAAAACATAAGATGAGGGCATATATCCCTGCAGCCCAGATAGAACGAGTTGGCATCATCAGGTTCGTACCAACCAATATATCCAACAAAGAGTTGTACACAAAGCTTTCTTCTGTCTATGAAATTGTAGCAGTGAGAAGATTTACAAAGAAAGTGGGACAGAACAGGGTACCGCTTCAGACAGCCAGCATTACATTCCTATCGAATTCGCTACCAGATTCAATACAATACGATCTATTCTCATATAGAGTTTTTGACTATATACCACCCCTTTTGCAATGCTATCGCTGCTTCAAATTCAATCACTCGGCCAATGTATGCAATGGTAAACAGCGCTGCAGCTGCTGTGCTGGAGAACACTCCTACAAAGAATGTGACAAGCCCAATGAGCTCTGCTGCATTAACTGCAGTGGACCTCATTTGGCTATCTCAAGGACCTGTCCGGTTAAGATGAGGAAAATGTTAGAAAAAAAGGAAAAAATTACTTATGCCAGCATTACTAATACAAAGAAGGAAACTGACTTCCCTCCTTTACCGGACCGCTCCGAGTCTGCTGTTAAAAATAAGCAAAATTTAATTAATAAAAATAAAGACCTTGTTGTAAATAAAAACAAAATGAAATTGTACAATGTGGATAGTGTACATAACACACCCTTAAATTCAGAAATCATGCCTGAGAAGAAAACCGCACTCAAACCAAACATTAAAGCCCAAATCATTGCCAATAATGATGTTTTAATGGCTATAGTCCATACGCTAGTACAGCTAGGCAACAAATCGGACGATGTGCCCATTACCACGTCGTCTATCAAAGACATGCTCATCAAAAATCTATCGACTTAATGGATCTAAGCTCTAATATTTTAACTTCTTTATGTATTGCACAGTATAATGCTCAAAGTTTACATAGTAAAAAACCTTTATTAATAAATTTTCTACAAAATCAAAATATAGATATTTGTCTAATAAATGAAACTTGGCTAAAAGACCAACAGAGTTTTAAAATACCTGGCTATAATTTCCACAATAAAAATTCAGCTAACAGTCATAATGGAGTAGCTATCATAATAAAGCCCTATTTAAAATATAGGGTTCTAGACACCAGTTTCTATGAAGATATTCAGACTATTGCAATTTCAGTATCTACAAGAATAGGCGACATAACAGTTTTATGTGTATATTGTCCACCTAAATCTAGGCATATAAGAATAAATAGATTGCGGAATATTATCAGGGACCTCCCTAAACCTATATTAGTAAGTGGCGATTTTAATGCCCATCATATTGCCTTTGGATGCGTGTCCACAAAAGGCAGGGGGCAAGATTTGTATGATTTAATTGATGATAGTGACTTATGTATAATTAATAATGGTGACTTTACTACAGCTAATCGCCCTCATTGTAATCCATCGGCAATTGATGTTACTTTCGTTAGTCCTAATCTGGCACCACTTTGTGAGTGGTCTGTTCATGATGATACAATGGGAAGTTATCATTATCCAACTATTACAAAAATTGCAATTTGTGCTAACAAATATCAAGTTAATCCACCTGTTGATAGATTTTTATACAATAAAACTGATTGGAGTAAGTTTTTTGAAAAATCCAAAAATATTTTCCATGACATGACGATTGATGAAGAGGATCCAATGTCCACTTACCTCGAATTTTGTACTCGCCTCGATGCCTTGAAGGAAATGGTGATTCCAAAGTTAGTTAAAACTGGTGATTTTAAATGTAGAATTCCAGCTCCTTGGTGGAATTGTATTTGTGAGCAAAGTGTAATTGCATCTTACAATGCTCTGAAACTGTACAGAAGTGATCCAACTATAGATAATTATATTAATTATAAGAGATTGGATGCGCTAAAAAAACGTACAATTTCAGAACAAAAGAAAATTGGTTGGAACAGATTTTGCAACACTTTCAATAGAACTACTCCACTAAGTAAAATTTGGAACCTTATTAAGAGATTTAAAGGCATCAGATCTGGTAACAAATCATACAGGGATGAATTTATTCAACCATTTTTGAAAAAAATATCTGATAATAGTAACCTTATAGATAGTAGTGAATATAGCCATTATTTTGATCTCAATAATGACAACCCAAACTCCAAATTTCTATTAGATCCTTTTACATGGACTGAATTTTCAATGAGTTTACAATCTAGGAAAAATACAACCCCAGGTTTAGATGACTTCCCTTACATACTGATTAAAAATCTTGATGATGATGTAAAACATTTATTCTTAAAAATTCTTAACACTCTTTGGCGTAAACAAATAATACCAGAATCATGGAAAACACAGTGTGTGATTCCCATATTGAAACCTGATAAACCACCAGATTTAGCTAGCAGTTATCGTCCAATCTCGTTGTCCTCATGTCTTGGAAAGATCTTTGAGAATATGTTGAAGAATCGTTTAGACTGGTACTCTGAATCCTATAAAATTATTCCACCACTGCAATATGGATTTAGGCGCGGTCGTAGCTGTGCTGACAGTTTCATTTCCCTAATAGCAGACCTGAAAAAGGCAGAAAATAGTAAATTACATACAGTTTGCGTATTCTTGGATGTACAAGGTGCTTTTGATAATGATGACCCTGGCATACTTGTCAAAATATTGACTGGTAGTATAGGTTTACCTGGACTTGTATCCAAATGGGTTTATGACTTCTTGAGTAACAGAAAACTCTTTGTCAAACATAATAACATCTTTTATGGACCAGAGTGTGCCAGTAAAGGCACAATGCAAGGTGCAACTCTGTCACCCTTAATCTATAACTTGTACACTTGTGAAATATGTAAATATGTTGATACTCAGAATGTAAATATATTGCAATTTGCTGACGATTTAGTTCTGTATAGTTCAAATTCTAATTTATGTGCAGCTATTGATACTGTAAATATAGCACTAGCAAAACTTCATGATTATTATACTAATAGGCTGCATCTTAGAATTAATGCTTCAAAAAGCAGTGTAATGATTTTTGGAGATGACAACCCTACTACTGATGTTATATATGCTGGAGACAGCATTCGAAGAGTCAACCAGCATAAGTTCTTAGGTATTGTCATTGACCAAAAACTCAAATTTGAAGAGCACATTAAATATATTTCAAAAAACTCTTACAAAGGACTAAATGTTCTAAGATGCCTTGCTGGGGTATCTTGGGGAGCTGATCCAAAAATATTGTCAATACTGTACAAAGCAATTGTAAGAAGCCACTTTGATTATAGCACTTTAGCTTACATTAATTGTACATATGTACATAGATTGGATATAATTCAGAACAAGGCTCTGAGAATCATCTCTGGGGCAATGTGTTCAACTCCCATACGAGCCATGGAAGTTGAAACCAAGATCATGCCCCTTATTTTGAGGAGAATATTGCTCTGTGAAAGATATTGCATCAAACTTTTGTCATCAGCTAATAATGATGTTATCAAGAGAATAGTCCCTTACCTAGTGAATGTCTCTGGTCCATTGTCTTCAGCAGATGAACTGTTGAAGGGCATAGCTCCACAGTTGTGTCGGATTTATCTGGAAATATGTAATAAATGCACAAGGATTAAAAAACAGTCCCAGTGGCCTTGCTATGCCCACAACTATGTTAGTATAACTCATCCAATTTCTGTTCTAGAACACAGAATTGTAAATAATAATGACATGCTAGAATTTTTATCAGAAAATAATAAGTACTATACTCTATACACTGATGGCAGTAAGGGAAATAACTATGTGAGATCTGCTTTATATGATCCTCAAACCAAGTTCTTTCAAAGCTTTGTTCTGAACAATGAATGCTCAATATTTACTGCAGAAGCCTATGCAATCTTGGAAGCGTTAAAGTTAATAAGTCATATTCACCAGTCTTATAAATCCTTTTTAATTTTAACTGATTCATTGAGTCTTTTGGAAGCTTTGAAAAATTTGAAATTGAGTTTTAAAGATAACTATATTTTGTACAGTATTAAAGATATTATTTATAAGTTAAATTGTAAAGACATTGAGATATCTTTTATATGGATTCCTTCGCATAAAGGTATATCTGGAAATGAAGTAGCAGATAGAGTTGCAAATATGGGGATAAATTCATTGGATGTTCAACATGTAACTAGTGTACCGCACACTGATTATTATAGCTCGATAAACGAAGAACTGAAAAATCTTTGGGTTGAAATGTGGAAGAAAGACCAAGAGCAAAAAGGAAAATGGTACGGAAGTATCCAAACCGACTTACCAACAGAGCCCTGGTACGACGACCTGGAGTCAGCCAGCCGGCACTTCATCACTACGATTAACAGGCTTCGCTTTGGCCATACCACCACACCAGCCCACTTATCCCGTTTGGGCATAATATCAAGTGATTCTTGTAAATTCTGTAATACACCGCAAGCTGACGCTGAACACTTGGTTTTGAACTGTCAAAACTTTGCAATTGAAAGACTGATACTTGCCAGTGAATTGAGTGATATCTTACCAAATAATTCCTCCCGCCGCCTGAATGATATTCTAAAAATTAAACAGTGTTTTGTGCCGATTTTTAAATTCATTAAAAACAGTTGTGGAAGTGTGTAGTGGAAAAAAAATATATAATTATTATAAGAGTGAAACTCATAAAAAACATTCAATTGACTTTTAAAATAAAGACTTGGCTTAAAGGTCTTGTAACCAAGCCAGTGGCATAGCCACAAAATATTAAAAAAAAAAAAAAAAAATCAAAGAGATACATTTTAGTTTTAGATTTAAACTAGCATTCCCGCGGCCTTCGTTTGCTTGATATTTAAAAAAATATGACTTCCATTTTCATCGGATTTTGTAATCAATTTCAAAGGTTTTAATCTTATACTTTATCTAAAATGAAAGTAGCCTAAGTTACTCCGTCTTAGGTATATCTTACAAAAATCATCATCAGTAAAATTCCCGTCAAAATCCAGCCGTTTCGGAGATTAGCTGGGACAAACAGACAGACAGATCTGCAATAAAGAGACGAACACTAAAAAAAAATGTTATTTTGTTATATTTACGTTAGAAAGATATTATTTTGAAATTACAAACAGGCTCTTGAATTGTTGTTGTATTTATTTTTATTGTTGTAAATTTTCTTAGCTCTAATCGAAAACTGAAACAAGTTACTGCTATTAACTAATGAATAATATAAACAGAAACTTTAGAACGCCACCTGCGAAAACATTATTTACCTTCAACAGAGTATAGCTACAATTCACTGAATAACAATAATGAGACAAGGACACTCGTAAGTGATTCAATAGCAAGAGTAAACGAGACAAAAGTATATTTTCTATCTCTTTCTGCTTATGGCCCCAGTTGTTAGCGTACAACTGATAAACTCACGCCTTTTTTCCCATGGGGGTAGGCAGAAATCACAGAATGCCACCTACTACGATCCTTGGGTATACCACCTCCCATTTAGCCTTGTCCACGTTCATACATCTGATCATACACGCACGATAAAGTTTGCAAGTACTACGCCGCTGACCTTTTTGAAGAATCTAATCAATAAGGTCAGTGTATGTCTTACTAAATTTAACCACTCTATAAAGAATAAAATTACTACATGCCAAAGGAGAATGGAGCGCAGTATGCTTAACTTAAAGAAACAGCATAGAGTTCGCCACTCAAAAATTCGATCTACATCAAAAGCAATCGATGCCCTTACACACGCACTCAAACTTAAGTGGAAATGGGTAGGCCACGTTGCAAGGCTACAGGAAAATCGTTGGGCCAAAAAAAACTTACTACTTGGAAGGGACCGGTTGCATGGCAAACGTAAACGAGGAAGACCACACAGTCGCTGGGAAGACGAAATCATGCGTATAGCTGGATCTCGCTGGATGGACGTAGCGAAAGACAGAGAAAGCTGGCAATCTCTGGAGGAGGCCTTCACCTCAGGGGTTCTCGAATAATTATAATTTATATATATTTTTTAAACATAATTATTTGTCACAACTGTAAAAAAATCGATAAATATAAGGCTTTTTTTATTTTATTTTTATTTTATTATTATGTCTTACTAAAACGTCTTCGGCATTGCCACTTAACTGCCTTGCATTTAAGTGCTACCTTATACTAATCGGTGAAGGAAAACATCATGAGGAAACCGGCATGTTCTAGAACCAAAAATTAGAAGACTTGTGACATCTACCAATCCGCACTGGGCCCGCGTGGTAGATTGTAACCCATTTCCTCTCAAAGAGAGGAGGCCTGTGTCCCTCCAGTGGGAACATTAATAGGCTGATGATGATGATGAGTTGATTTTAGGAAGTATTATTACACAAATGTAATAAAAAGTTTATAAGTCTGTCAAAGATTCGTCACTGTCAACAACACTATATACAATCATTACAAACTCGTTTTGTTTCGTCCTTCAAAACTCTTCGCAGCTACAGAATTTATTTATAATTCATCAAACAATTCCAAATTCCTCTGACTCTTCTTTTCAGTAAGTTCAACAATTATTACGTTAACTCAAACCCATTACAAAAAGAAATCACAACTCAATACGAATTGATAAATCTGTAAACTCGGCCGCAAAGTTTCACAAATCTATCACAATCATTTATAATTCATCAAGCCTCTGGTTATTTGTTCAGTGCCCGCCATTTTGACTGTACATTCGTTATGCCTTCCGGCAATATTATACACAAAAATTTGTGGTTGACAATTGACAATTTTACTCAAAACAAGTGAAAAGAGTTATTCTTTTATGTTGCGGCTAATTGGATCGTTTCAAACGACTTGAAAAGCTGACGGAAATTCCAATTTGTTTGTGTATTGATTTTGACAACGTGATGGAGCTGCCGCGTGTAATTACTTCCTGTAAGCACCTCGTGCCTTCCTGCCTTCACGAGCGATGGTACTTGAGTACGTTATGGAGTGCCCTTGGCAGTCAATCCTACTACCAACCTTTCTGAGTAGCCAATCTCTCACCACGGACTGAGTATCTCGGAGGTAGGCGCCAAAAATGATTTTTATTAATAGAAGGTATATCCTAATATAAATTACTTAGGTAGCTACGAGGTACTAGTGTGTTATACGACTACGTTAAGACACCCCCGTAATACATTGGACTTACACATGACTAGCGAAAAGTGGGTGTACGAAATGGGTACACCGTTCTTTACCATAACCATTCTGGGTTTACGAGCGTGATGTTATGATAAAAACGTAAATTACTGATTTGTTAATTTTTAGTGCGAGCATTTTTTTGTAAATGATTTGTCACACAATGATTTAAAAAAAAAACTTTGTAATAACAACAAAGAAGGCACGACGTAAAAAGGAAAAGGTTGTAGAGAAACGTCAAGAATTATTTACCATACTTATAATATTTTACTTGAGCCTATCGTTATAGGCTGATCATTATTATTCTTGTATCAATGAGGCACAAAATCGAATATATTCATTCACATTGCGGTGTAGAAATATTCAATACCTTCCGGATGTAAGTACTCGGCGGTTGAAAATTGTCAATTTCCGCGACAGTACGTGCGATGCATCGATAATCTTTATTTCAATGGAATAAAAGTTACCAATTTTGTTTCCGAAGCTCATGAATGGGTTTACGTGAATGACTGTGTTTTCCCAGAGTTGGGAAGGCTTTCTCCAATGAGATTCAGGGACCGACAACGATTAACAATAAAACAATCTATTTTCTGGTGTAAGTTTTTCTCTCTCTGCTCAAAAGAGTAGACAGACCTGACTCCTTAACGAAGTACTGTAAAGAAAAAATGTTCAGGGAAGGAAATGGAAACAAAGAATTTTCATTCCTTTCAGGAAAGCGGATATGATCGTAAAAAAAATTGTCGCAGATTCACAAACATTTAAAAATATCAAATTATTTTTTGTAAAGCCACTTTTGGCTGTTTTCCGATTTTTACAAGCAACAGCTGATAAACATCAAACGGAAACTATTCGGTTAATTGATAACGGTACCTATTCACGTGAGGTTTTGACAATATTTTTTGTCAGTTATCCGCAGCAAAACAGGACGTCTATTCCATTAGCGTTTTATTCCTGGCTAGTACCCAAGGATCTGGAATCCACCAGTTCCCCAAGTACTCAGTCAGCATAGCGTGTAACAGCGTAGTAGCAGATCGCGTAGCGTAGTAGTAGTGCCAGCATCGTAGCTACGGTCTGTCAAAATAAAACCTCACTTTTGTCAGCCAGCTAAGATTTCTGAGCATACTTCGCTGGCTTATAGGGTGAACTCATCTAATTCTGTGATTCGCCTAATTCGGTGATATTTGATACTTAGTTAGTACTTTATTTTTATATTTCTACAAATGCCTTTATCACGAAGTTAGACGAGTTCACTATACGTTCTAAAGTTCGTTTCATTCTCAAGGCAACGTATATAACTATATAGATATAATACGTACGTATTTCCAGGCCACGACGCCCTCAGCTGTAGTCACTTCTCGCAAACAAATATTACTTTGACGGCCAGTTTTTAACTTAAGTTAAACTCCTTTACGGTTTTTATTCCCAAAGCAGTTAACAGTTTTCTCGGGGTAAACAGTTACGAGTATTACTTGGATTAAGTTCTTTTGTTTTTATAGTATAAACACTTTTTGCTCATAAATATTTATGACTGTTTTAGTTGAACTTTAAATTAGTCGCACACTTATGTCTACTTTAGTTAATTATTTGTATTTAGGGTTCCGTACCCGAAGGCTAACGAACGGGATACTATTACTAAGCCTCCGCTGCCCGTCCGTCCCTCAGTCTGTCAGCGGGCTGTATCTCATGAGGCAGACAGTTGAAATTTTCACAGAATGTGTATTCTAGTAGCCACCATAATTAAAGAAGAAGCCACCAGGATTAAATCTTGTACGGAACCTATCATTTTAGAGTTTGACCAGTTTTTGGTTTGTTTTTCAAATATTGGGCCTAAGGATAGGTAGAATAAGAACCTAAATGTTCGGGGTGTAAGGAATCAACATTCATAATTAACCCCCCTAGATTCTAGAACTGTTTTTTTTCGGTTACAGTGCAACATTTAATTTAATTTTACTTTTAATTTAATTGTTCACTTTTTGTGTTTTATAGCATCGTTTTTGATGATTCCGTAATGTTGCAATAATTAGTGATAAATAAATTTAAAAAATTCGCTTCGATGTTGTACTCTAGGACCCCCAAAGTTATTGTACTTTAACAACAATTCTAAGAACCGAAATCAAACAGTTTTATACTAAAAAAATAAGGCCTGTACCTATTCCCAAAACTACTTATAAATTAAGTAATTTTGAGAATACAGGCTTTATCATTCAATTAATTCCTATTCATATTCGAAGAGGCAAATAATATATTAATATTAATTTAACTTCTGTTGATTAAAATGGTACTTTATGCTGTTCATTTCGATATAAACGTAATCATTTTCACGATAAAAGTCTCAATGCAGTACCTATGTTGTAGATCTACAAGCGAAATTGAAATCAGCAAGTCCACTCATAAGTGTCAATTACAGAAAGTAACCATCATTCTTAACCCAACCACTTAAAGTCCAAATTTAATTCAATAATCCTCCCCATTACTCACAAACAACCCTTTTTCATAGAACTCCAAAACTAAGTTAAGCCAAGTTTGACATAATCGATGGCTACTATCGATTGCGCTTCAAGTGCCCTCCAAGCAATTAAGGCTGTTAAAAAGATTTTGTGTCGTTAGCCAAGGTACTACACCTTCACGACTTGTGATTCGAACGATAGATGTCCGAAGTCTGAGTCTACGGCCCTTACCTGTTGCTTGGGCCTCGAGAAAGTGACGCGGCTGAATTGCGCCACCGCCCTGTGTTGCCTGAAATGGGAATTTTGCCAGTTTTTGGGGACTAAACTTAGAAGTTTTGATGGAATAAACGTACATGTTAAAGATGGATCAACAGCGGATAGCGTTAAATGTTTGGGTACTTGTCTTTACGTTCGTGTTATGAACTAGAAATGCAAGCTATGTGAAAACATTTATAAGTTGTTTCTGCTTCGAACTGGGTAGACTTCTCAGGCTGCGCTATCTTGTAGTTTTGCATCAAATGCTGAGCTCTTGTTTAGTTCAGAACTTGATGAAGTGTGCGAGCTATAATAAGAAATGCTGATAGGGGTGGTAAACTTTATCCTAAAACTGCAATTGTCTGACTAGCAAAATACTGCTATATGTAAATCCGTTGCAACTAAAATCTGTACATCTAATAACTACAACTAAGCCGTACAAAACACCTCTACAACTGAATAATTCCTCTCATCTACATCCCCATAATGACTGACAATTAGTCTAAATCCTGCACATCCGCGCTGACTCGAAAGCTCTCATTACACGGGTGGGTACATTCGAAACTATAGAACCGACGTTGGTGCGGTGTTTTTAGGTCTGAGGGCTGGCAACACTGGCCCGGGCGGAGGCAGTGTGCGCGAGTCGTCAGACGCGCCGACCGCTCCCCGACAACCCTAGACACAAGTGACAACAGACTGTATAGCACACCTCTAATTAGTTATACGTGTTTAAAAAAAACTTGTGCTTTTCTTCAACTTAATAAGACAGTGCTCAAATCGTGTTCTAGGTAGCGGATGTTGTTTATTTTTAATTTTTACTGGGACTTAACTAAGTGTGACCCGTGTTTTTGTTTTTAATAATTAGATTTGCGATAGTTTGTGTCGTTGGAAAAATATTGTCCGCCGATTCTTTGAAATGTTTTAAAGCTTTGGTCGTGTTTGTCATTATAAATTCAGGAGATAATTTTGTAAAAATTTCTTCGTGTTCGTCGCGAGTCGCGCATATTTACATATTTATAGAAATTTACATATTTTCTCAGTGTAAGTGCATATTACTGTGTGAACTTAGGTGTTGAGGTTTGGTGTTCCGTCATCTCTTAATAATTTCAAACGCAGCAGAACCTGAAACAGATTACAAGGCAATATAAATAATCTAATCGAATACACAACAAAATCATCTCTATAATATTCGCAAATAGCTAAGGAGGAAGGAACGAAGTCGCCACTAATCAAATATTCAAATCTGAAAAACAAAGAAAGTCTTAACGAAAACCTTTACCTAAATTAATCCTTCAAACCGCCTACCACAAGCTCATTCATACTTGAAACGTAATCACAGCATCAGCGACTCGCAAAATTTAAATAAATACGCAATCTCCGCGATTATATCCCTAAAGGGAACGGTAGAGGCGCAACAGTTAGTTCATAATCTTACCCCGAGTTTTATCGGCCGTCCGCATTACCCATGTATGAACAAACCTCTTTCACAAATCTCTCGCCTACCCTCCTTGCTTGTTTAAAATAAAAAAGTTTCACAAACATTTTTTCTAATGGCAATTCCACTACGTACGTTTAAGGATGCGAGTAGTCGTATACTCGTTTCGTTCGTAAGACCTCGCATTCGCTGAAAGTAATTAAAATGCTGTCACATAATAATTGGATTTATGATACCCCGTTGAAACCTCTTCCTATTTCGTGTGCTGAGAGAGACGCTTTTAATTACTTTTGATAATGTTTACCGAATGATAAGAGCATGTGGATGTAAATCTTAAAACTCGTGAGCGCATTAATTCTATTTCTGGCGCCCAACGTGGGGTAAAGTTGATGGATGTCCTTGACTCAAACCTTTACTAAATAAGTAAAGAAAAAGCAATTACACGAGACGGGGAGGTATTACGTTCACAAAATGTCAATCTGAAATCAATATAGTTCACAAGAATTGTATCGAGGCGGGCCTGTCACTTCGTACTTTCGTATTAAATTACTGAAACATGGCCCTTGAGTTGGTTTTATGTACATGGATAGAAAATCGAATTACAAAATCCATCTCGCAGTTCTAATTTACTAGCATCACATCCAATCCATCAAAACTTGGGATTTGTTTTTTAACTTTCGATATTAATGTCTGTCGTGGTGGTTATACGCCGTTGAATTGAGAGCAACGAATTATGGATTTTCAGCGAAACGTTTTCGCTCGGTGTTGCGCATTGATTAGAGGCGGGGAGTAAACAAACACCCACCTTTAATGTCGTGGAATTACTACGATACGTAGTAACTCTTACTACGGGTATTAAATAAGATTGGGAAAGAAGGTTCACTCTTAAATCCGCCATAGTTCTACATCACGCAAGCTGTTTCAGTTGAAAAACTATTTATACCCAGACGTTTAACATTTGAAATGTTTTGCCTTCTGTTTTCAGTTACCGTTTGCGGTTCAAACAAGTTGTGAGAAACTAGGTTTAAGAAAAAGTTTAACACCCTTGCCTCCAATCTCAGAAGTGAACATAATAGTTACCGTTACATGTTCTGAAATAATATCAAAAAAACATGTTCAAAACAACTTCAACAAAAAATGTTCAAAATAAACTCAAAATATGACATGTTTTTGAAAATTCGTTTACAATACCTTACCTACGTTTACAAAACATAACCAGATAAAAAACGTTAAAACATATTACTTACAATTATAACATTTTGCTGTAAATCTGGTCCACGTCACGAAAAAAGTATACAAGTACAGATAGCGCGCGAGTTGAATGCAGTCGGGGTCTGAGGTAAAGAGCGGGAGCAGTGTAGTGCTGTGCTATTCACACTAGTGTAATGCGGTAGTGCTGTCACAGCCTACCGCATTCCTAAGCTCTGCATTCAACTCGCGCGCTATCTGTACATAGAGTTGACCTTCTTTTTTAGAGGGCGGGAAATCATTAAAATTACTCCTCTCGCTCTGGGCGGCGCGGAAGGGAGTGTCAGACTTATACTGACTAAAAACCATCCACGTTCCTTCTTAGCCCTTTGTGTCCGGGCCGCGGTATATCTTTCGATCAACCCGCAGGCCCGACAGGCGTCGGTCCTTGCACTCCTGCAATATTGCTGACATATCTTTGAGGCGCGCGGTGAGCTAGCCCATTACTCACCGTTCACAAGCCCGCGCCTACGGTGGCCGGAAGCCATCACGTGGCCCCCGACGCTCGGAGCGTCTCCCGCGGCGGCTGGGAGGAGAGGTTCTCTCCCTCTCACGTTCCGCCACCTCCTTCACTAGCATCACTGCTTCGCAGAAGGAGGCGGCGGCGTTCCATTCCCTATCGACATAGAGTTGGCCTTCTATGCACATTTCTGTTCGTTAGCGTGTTACGTAGTCCCGGCGCCCACGCAGGTCAAAGGCAGTCTACGACCCCCGGCGGCGGACTGTCTGCTTTGAAATCAATTAAAAGTATCAATAACGTTGCTTTTTAACCGTTTGGTTCATATTTTTCAAAGAATTTTCCTGTTTTTTGGCAGAAACGGAGAGGGTTACGGGGAGGGGGTTGAAATGCTTTATTTGTTAAGTAATTAAAACAGTTCATAGCAACAACGTTTTGTTTTTTTACTGTGACTGTTTGCTTTAAAAAATAACATCCAATTTAAATTAGGTTTTATTAGGTAGGTACTATGATTACTGATTTGATTTTGCTTCATCCGCAAAGTCAAAAATTATCCAACAGGAACAAGACACAACATCTAACCCAACCCAGGGCAAAGTCTGTATGCTGCGGGTTGTTTGCAAGACATACCGCGGCCTCAACATAAAGGGCTAAGAAGGAACATGGGTGTTTTTTGTTTTTAGTTGAGTAGAAGTCTGACAATCCCTTTAGCTCTGCCCAAGAGCGGGAGGGGTTATTTGATGATGGCCCAGCCCAAAAAAGGGCAAGTTCTGTATGCTTCTTTCTAAATTTTATCGTTTTCTGTCCAGCTGTTAATCGTAAAAAAGTAACAGACCAACCGACATAAATTGTTAATAAGTAACGTGTAACTCAGTTCCTTTTCTTTATTTATTTAGACACATTTATAATCGCAATGCGTATGTCAGTCCCGTCGTATCCTAAGTATACATTAACTCAGTTCCTGTCAAGCAGTCTTTCATAAAAGTAAAACTACCTCAATATACGGTAGTTTTACCTTCACATTGCCTTCCATTATCACCTCACATTTATTATCAAAGGCTACTTCGTAACTGCAATAAATTTCCTGTAGGCACTCTCTTGGAGGGTAGTTCGTGGTTTGCCCAGTGCGCGACTGTGAACAAAACGCGATCCGTCATAGCTTTTAATTATAGTAATAAGCTTTCGTACACTGCGTTTTGTTCGCTCGGGTTACTGCTTGTAATTTGTGGGTTCTTTTGAGGATTATTATTCAGGTGTTTTTTTTTTGTGTTTTCGCACCTTTTTGTGAGGTTTATTGGTTCAAAGGTTTAAAGGACATTGTAGAGCATTGTTGATCGTTGTTTAGATTACATTTAGGGCTACCTTCTTAAGGTCGAATACCGTCTGATTGGATTGGATCACCACAGCGTTCTGGCAGTTTTCGAACACGTTCGGTTTCGTTAGTGACATTAGCCCTATTGATTTACTTAATCTTAATCAATATTTAATACCCAGCTAAACTAACAATAAACCTATAATCAACAACGAAATAGGCAGTAATAAATCTTAGGACATAAGTGTATAACCGGCCTAAAAGTCGCAAGTGTATAGTGATGGTACCAGTGTAAAAAGAACAATGAGTGGGTTGGGCCCGCCTGGTGTTTGGGCCGCACAGAAGAGGCTGGAGTCTTGGGCCCGGGCCGCACGGGAGAGGACCTCAAGTGCCAGTAGCGGTCAGAGCCACAACTCTACCGACAGTTTCGGAGATGACAAGTCACATGGAAGTCTTAATGTAAGTAGTAAACTAGTAGAACTATCCCTAAATGCGAAAGTTTATAAGGTTAAATGGATGGATGAATTTCTTTCACCCAAAAACAACTGACCGAACGGATTTGGATTTAATTTGGCAAACACATCGTTTAAAACGTAGATACGATCTTGTGGGACAACCCCCGAACACAACGCGAGCGTAAAGTCGTTATTTTTATTTTATGTGACCTCTCGTACCTATAAGGTTAGTTTAAGTGCCTTGAGTAAGGCAGGGCGTAAAAAATCATAAAGTAAGTGACGGCGCGCCAAGCCGGCGCGGCGGGGTACAAGCATCATCTTAGGGCATCATTGGGGAGAGCAGCGAGGTTTAGGTGTGCCTTTTACTGAAATCCTCGGAGCCATACGGTCACGAATAAATAATATGTATGCACAACCAAGGGTACCGACGTAGCCCGAAGAATTTCCAAACTTAAGTGGCAGTGGGCAGGGCACATTGCTCGCAGAACGGATGCCCGATGGGGCCGGAAAGTTCTGGAGTGGCGACCGCGAACCGGAAGACGTTGCGTTGGAAGGCTTCCCACTAGGTGGACCGATGACCTGGTGAAGGTTGCGGGGATCCGCTGGATGCAAGACGCTCGGGACCGGCCAATGTGGCGACACTTAGGGGAGGCCTATGTCCAGCAGTGGACGTCTTTCGGCTGAAATGATGATGAAATGATACACTTGGCAAAGTTCAAACGGTTTGCAACGATTGCAACTTTGAGATATGATCTATGGTATAACTTTACGATAATATGGGTTCCAAAATATTATTTTCGTTCATCATCTACAGGCTGGATTCATCTACTGAGCTGCTGGATATAGACCTCTCTTTGCTTGCGTCAAACTCCACGCCTTTGTACATGCTGTCGTCTGCACATCTCGCCACTGGACGTCCAAGACCTCTTTCCTGTCCTCGACACTACTTACCGCGCCTTGCTAGATGTCCTGCCCAACTCCATTTGGGTTCCATAACTCGATTTCAAATATTGAAGACCTTAATTTGCTCCTAATTTCGACGTTTAGAACTCGGTCTAGTAATTTTATGCCGAGCAGGCCACATCTGCCGCATGTCGCAACAAAACTGGGCTTTAGTGGCCACAGATTGGGTTCCGAACAACAGAACACGGTGACGTGGTAGGCCCAGAAAGATATGGCGTGACGAGCTGGACTCTCATCAAAAGGATTGGGCCCAAATAGTTTAAGACAGGGATAAATGGAAAGAGGGAAAGAGGCCTTTGCCCTGCAATGGGTTACATCAGGTTCATAAAATGGAACGCTCCATGGCTCTCTGTTAACGGAAATCGATACTGTAGGCAAAAATGACTTATAACCTTTAGTTTTATACAATATTGGTACTCATACACTCTACAGTGTACATACTGTACATAAACACCTGCGTAAACTTTCACACGTTCAATATTCATTGACACTGAGAGGACAGGTTAATTCACATTAATAATAATTTTTGTTTTATTACACGTTCTTTTGGAGAAAAGCTTTCGGCCGAATAATAAGCAGCACGTGTCAATATTTGAGGTAACGCTTACCAAGGTGAGCTCGTGGATGGGTAGACTTCATTACATGCCAAGTTTCCTCCGGGTCTCGGAAGACACGTTTAGTTGAATGCTTCAAGGTAACCCGTGAAATCCGATTTTTGCAATTTGCCGATCAGTGTCAGGGTGTATGTTAAATAAATGATCGACTAATTCTAACTGTTACTGTTAGCCTGTGTCATCCCACTGCAGGGCAAAGGCCTCCCCCCACGATTTCCAAATTTTGCAATCCATGGCCAATGTGGACTGGACGTTGGTTCTGTCAAGCTCGTCCCGCCATCTCCTACGAAGTCTATGCGTCGCCTTCTGGCTGCGTCAGGGTTCCACAACGTGGTTGTTTTGGCCCACAGGTCGTTGGGCATACGGCAGACATGGCCAGCCCAGTCCCACTTCAGCTTAGCGGCTTCTTGAGCAACGTCAGTGATTTGTGTTCTAATTCTAACATAATTGGAATAGTAAGGCTGCGGGTAGAATGATGATGACCCGATTATTCGACACCGTTATAATACACACCGTCATTGAAATAAATGTTCATTTGCTTCTTTGATTTCATGTTTTGCCCAGAGTTCCAAAATGCAACTTATTTAATTTTCACGAAGTAAAATAGAAAATGAAGTTTATCCACTTTAGCATTAAGCTGCTTTCTTCCCAACTATCGTGATTATGTACTGCTTCTTTTCAATTAACAGGAAATCGCCGAGTAAAAGAGTCAACTCATAATTTTCTTGATCACAGATACTCATTTATTTAGCAGTGTTTGTGGGTAAACCTGTTATAATTTTTCATTTGAAGAAATTTATCTGAGGAGCTCATGGCCAAATAATAACAGCCACTCGGTTCGATCGTTTCCTTTTATGCTTCGCTGCAATCGGGCAAAAAAAGAAAATATATTATCATGAAATGAAAGACTTGATTGAAGTAAGTAATTCAATTCACACTAACCATATCAGAATGAACAAATAATAAGGTGAATATGATATACATTTTATTCCTTCAGTGCCCATAGAACATATTATATGAAAAACATAATAAATAAAATACGCTTGAGTACACACGAACATATTATATTAATATGCTTCAATGGTATTCAGCGATATGAAATCAATACAAAACTCGTAGTTATTGAGGCGTTCATTACGAACGTTGTATACTAAAAAGATTCCGTGGAAATAGAAGTAGTTAATAATTAATATGTTCTATTTACTGATCTATGAAACTACATAATTATATATCTATGAACTATTTACTTATATGTATAAGAAAGGGCAGGAAGATGATGATGATGATTTACTTATCTATTTGCGATAATTAGATGATCAGTTTATGCCCACGAGACGCACGGGACTGGTCAATGTGGCGACAATTGATGGAGGTGTATGGCTAGCAGTGGACGTCTTTCGGCTAAAATGATGATTGTGATAATAATGATGAATAATTAATATGTCATGTGTTTACACGACGTTCGCTTTTTTTGGGACACGACCAAATATGAGTTTCCTCTATCCTGGTCCAATTAACAAAAGTGTCATCGAAAACGTCAACACCCAACACGAAATAACAGTATCCGAACTTTTAACCGAAAAAACCCGGGCATACCTCCCCGAGTGGCTGTCATCAGGACGTGTTTTGACGGGCACAGCCGCGGGCAGGCCACTAGTTGGAAAAACAAGAGTGCGAAGCTTATTATTTTTACAATTCAAGAGTTCGAAATAACGAGGTGCTCGCAGTGAAACAAAAGATGAATTCTTGCCTATCGTGATGTGGATTATGTTTTTTCGTTTTCTTGTTTATTTGGGTTGACTGAGAGTGTTTTTTTATACTTCTGAAGACGTAGTAGTTATGGGGGTTTGTGTTTTTTCGTCAATTAAAAAAAATTGTAGGCTGTTTTTTTTTAATTTCTGGTTTGTAGACGTAGTCCCATACAATTGTTTTCTCGCATCACAGAGCAAAAAAAAATAAAGATGTTGGTGGAATACATAACATCCTCTTTTGTTAGAAGTCCGTTAAAAAGTAATATTATTTCAAGAAGAACGACCAAGAAATTCTATGGACGTGATAAAGATATCGGAAAAACCGCTACTGTGCGTGGAGAAAAATAAAATAACAGTAGGTCTCCGGGGTAAACTTAAGTCTGATAAAGTTGTAACAAACGTGACAAGTAAAAATATTGAGAGAGAAAACACCTGGGACCGACCTCTTTTTGTTTTCCAAAATAAGTTAATCTCAAGTGCCCAATTATGTGCCATCAACGAAATTGTTTACCAATTAAAAGTTCATGAAATGTCAAAAGCAACGGGTAACTGTAGCTATAACGCACAAGTGCTTCGGTTTAATCACTATTTCGAGTCAGCACTAAAATTTCAATATGGCTACTACAACGATGGTCGCAGCAGGCGACCTTTTCACGCAGCATTTAGGAACAGAAGAACCACTCTCGTACCGTCTAAATAAAAACCTCTTTAGATACTCAGGACCTAAAGACTTCTCGTGTCGACAATGGTACGGTCTGATAGGTGTAAAATACTTATGTGTCCTCGTAGTTAGTATGTTAAACCATACAAGTATTAGTGATAGTCAATGGGTATCTCTGCCAAGGCATGCTGGTTTCCTCATGTTGTTTTCCGTCACCGAAACAAGTGATATTAGAGCTGAAAGCCATATTCAGTCGACCCCAATAAAGTGAAACAGGTAGGCACTTTTATACGAAACCGAAAGTCCTGAAGATGAAAAGTTTCAAGTCGAGTGGGTTTAAAAATAAATAATGTGCTGAAATCATTGTAAGAGTTAGCGTGTCGGTCCCTCGACACCCTTACGCGTACAGAACTTCTGAATCTTTTTGCTTTGTTGTCGTTATAATTGAATATTGTTCGTGAATACGGCTCGCAATTGTTGACTTTGTGTTTGTATTTATACGTATGGGCTTGGATGTAAATAAAGGCCGTATTGCCGTACTATATCATACTGGTATTACAAAGGAAACTTTTGTTTGTAAGGGATTTGCGTAAAAACGGCTTATAGGATTGTTATTTTAATTATTCAGCTGTTTTCGAAGTTTGGGACCGAGGGTGGTCCTTATTCTTAGAAATGGACATAATAATGGGTGGATATTTATTATTGAAATGGCACAGAAAGTATGATTTCTATTAAAATGTCACGAAAAGGTAGAGGTAGGTATATAATTAGTTAAGTTTTCCATCACTAACATCGGTAAAGGAAAACGTCATTTTGAAAGGAGTTTTTAATTATAAGCTTTCCCGCGCAACTTTCCTATGTCTTTTTCATGAAGTTCCGGCAATTGTTTGTAGATTTTGACAGTCTTGAGAGTAGACGGGACCCGAAAATCTGACAAACAGTTTTTACAAGGGCTATCGTAATACCCAATAACTGCCATGGGGTGTGAGGTTAGACAAACAGTTGCCCCATTTAAAATACTGGTATTGAGCTGCAGCTGTTTAGACTGGGAACCCACCTTACATAACTGGGGAAAGGCTAGGTAGATGATGATCAATATTTTAGTTGGCACACTTCTAGGATGATAGGTAGGTAGGTGTATCCCCCCTGCCAGGGTTGCAGAATTTGTTAGAAAGAGTCACCGTGGCCCTTTTTTTTTTTTGGTGGGTGGAAAATCATCGAATAACCCCCCCCCCCCCCGCTTTTGGGCAGAGCGAAGGGGATCTAAAAACCAAACTCATGTTCCTTCTTCTTCGCCCTTGTGTCGGAGCCGCGGTAACCTTTCGATATCCACAGCCCCGACGGGCGTCGGCCCTTGCGGGCCCCTTCCATATTGCTGACATCTCTTTGAGGCAGTCACCGTGGCCTTGGAACGTAAAGCGCATTAGGAGGAACACGGGTGGGTTATAGTTAGTAAGAATCTGACACTTCCTTCTGCTCCACCCAGAGCGGGAGGAGTTTCATACGTAATTTGCCAACCTACAAAAAAAAAATACCAATCGAATTGGGAACCTCCTCCTTTTTGGGAAGTCGGTTGAAAAGGTAAGTGTATCCTTTCTTTACTCATTTGCAACAGAATAGGGAAGTGGAACCCCGTGGTGTTAGTTTCGTATTCCTCGGGAAATTGCTTCGCATAGTTTATCATTAATAAAGGTTCGCGCGCGCAAAATTAATAAATATGTAAATAGGTACAATA
Source organism: Diarsia mendica (assembly GCA_949316265.1). Lineage (NCBI taxonomy): Eukaryota > Metazoa > Arthropoda > Insecta > Lepidoptera > Noctuidae > Diarsia > Diarsia mendica. The sequence goes on along the minus strand of OX438896.1, from coordinate 17,409,419 downwards.
TTACTTTGGGCAGGAAACTGGTTTTTAGATCGAAGGGAATTTAAATGAGGATATCTTAATGATTAAAAACTAGCGGTTACCCGTGAACTACATCCGTGTGAAATTATCATCAATATTTCGTCAACAATTTTTTTTCTTTTTTGTGGGTAACAATTTTCTGACTGAGTAAATTCAGACTTCTACTCCAGGGAAAAATTATTCACTTACAAAATAAATATGAAAAAACGATTTCACAAACTCCATAATGAAATAACAACCAAAAACACCTTTATCTAATAAATATCAAAACCACCTTATTTTCGCGAACAAATAAGAAAAGCCCCTAAACTAATTTCATAAACCATAACCTGATATAATATTCACGCCTTCTCACTTAATTTTACTTGTCACGACGAATCGGCCGACTTTTAGGGAAAACTTAATTGAATTATACTCCCTCGAATCATTTAGAAAAAGGCAAACAACAGTGATTAGCCTAAAAAAGCTTCTGGGAGGACCCGGCGCCATTTTAGGTAAACAACGACTAATTAAATATTGTAATTATTCTTTTCAATTTCATTTTTCTTCGGGTCGGCTTCCAGTCTTAGTAGGTGGGGGTAGAATAATATTGTGTTTCGTGATATAACTTTGAAAACGCTTTAGGTTCTGTTTGACCTAACTACGTAGAGATAGAGGGCTATTTAGTATAATAAGGTCCCATTAAAATAGGCGGACAAATTTTAACACAGCATTCAGTAGGTCTAACCAAAGATATCTAAACAAAAAAATCATTAAATAAAGTGATTTATTTTTTACTTAAAAAACAAACTCATCCTTTATGAGTAGGTAATTAAATGCGTTTTTCTTATTATTTTTTACCATTGTCCTTATTTTGGTGGTCTGAATGATTTCTGAAATTTTGTCCACCTATTTTAATGGGACCTTATATACGCAGAAATGTTTATAATTTTAGTTATTTTAGTACACTGACAATATTGATTGCAATTTCGTTAACGCTGTATTGTTTGTCATCAGTCTCTAAATACATCTGTGCTTTCTTAAAAATAAATGCAAGTTAGCTGACTGTAAGTAGAAAAAAAAAGATAAAGATAAGAATAAGATTTATAGTATAAATCCTAATTCGATCGTACTAGAGGAAGCGCTTTTCCAAGAAAGATTGATTTCGCGTAGAGTGGCTTTCTTTGAGCCGTTTTCCGTACATGAAATAAAGAGCTTTCTACCTATGGTAACAGTAGGTTAGTTACATGACAGCTAGGTATATGCTGCGTGAAGAGAGAAACACTTTTATTCAAAATCTTCAATTATTTTGGCTTGTTAAACACAAAAAATGGCAATAGGCTCGCCCCCTATAAGATGGGACTTAAACACAATTGACAACATCATGTGGGTGTACATTAGGCACACCTCTACCGTCCCTTCGAGGATTACAGGCGTGATGTTGTATTACTTAAAACATAAAAATATAATATTTGACTTTCCAACTCCGTCGTTACGTTTGCAATCATCCGCCATCCTCGCTCACGTCATTCACAGAGAGTGAAGGCGTCATTCACTCACCATATGTTCCATTCTACGAATGAACTTTAATTACTTGTATTTTAAATAAAATTATCCCACATGTACACAAGATGGAGGGAAATTGACGCACAAACGGTGACCACGTATACCTAAAAGGACACAGCTGTATTTTTTTCTTAAAAAAAAGCGTCGATGCATGTTGTGCATTGGTGTGCCTTTCAATCTGTACATAGAAAAAAACATACAGTCTTAATTATGAGAGGATATAGAACGCTTTACTTTATGCAAAAAGTAATGACCACATTTAAATTCCTGATTGTTTTCTCCTGTTGAAATTGGTTGTCGTGGTATGGGCATGTGATGCAGAGGAATGAGGAAAAACCGTCAGGAAGGTTTTGAATATAAATGTGGATGGATATAAGAGAAGAGGAAAACCAAAGAAACGATTGATGGACTGTGTTAAGAATGAGATGGTAAGGTAGTAAACTCATGAGATGACGAGAAACAGAGAAGTATGGAAGAAAAAGACATGTTGCGGCGACCTCAAATGAATTGGGTTACGGGCAAGAGAATGGTGATTGGTGATAATGTTTTGTCCTGTATGTAATTTGAAATGGAGAACTATAACAGACTCTGCCCAAAACTTGACACTTTATCACGATTAATTTAAACACCCTATAGTTAATAAAAATCGATACAATCAATTAATTTCTAAATGAAAACGTTAAAATAGCAATTTGTCACTGGCACGGCTGTAAATATTGAATCAATCAGCTGCCTGTCATTTTGGGTTGATTGATCGCGACGGGGGCAAATGTTTTTAAGACTCATATTATTTTTTTCTGTGAGTAAACTCTCTGGTGTCGTTGACCGTTATTTTATTTGCTATGCCATCCTTTACTGTCCTGGTGGATTTACTGCCATGGTATGTTTACAGTTTTGTTACAAAGTTTTTGTTCTTTCACCAAATAATTCTCAGTAGTTGACGACACGGTTGGCGCAGTGGCTAAGCGATTGGACTGCTGCGCTACGTGTCGCGGGTTCGATCCCCGCACGGAACAAGTATTTGTATGGCCTACAGATAGCTGTTTCGGGTCTGGGCGTGTTTGTGTATGTGAGTTTCAATGTTTGTAAACGCACCCACGATACAGGAGAAATTCCTAGTGTGGGGCAATGTTTTTTTTTTTTTAAGAAAAAAAATGTAGTTAGCTCTGGATTTGTGCCCATTTGACGGCAGTAGTGTCGCCCCTTATTACTGCAGGCGACAGCTGGCTAAATGTGGGTGTTCGTTTACGGACAGTTTTGCTTAACCCTTCGAGGATAACAAGTGTGATGTTATGTGTTGTGTTATGACATTTTTATCTTCTTTATTTTTACTAGCTTTCTCATCATAAAATATAAACATACTTTAAAATAAAAAATATTTGTACGTGTATCAAAAGCAGAAAAAGAATTAAAAGGCGAACGTCAAAAAGTTCATCCACATCGCTGTCAGCGGGGAAAGTGCCCAGAACCTGCCAGCGACAGCATTGCCACGTTTGGTAGCAATGCTGATTTTTGACCGAGAAATAGGTCAGTCCTCTAGCCACGAAAAAATTCGAGCAACACAAAACACTAGGCGGTTTTCATTTGATTAGTTTTCTATTTCCGTACCAAACTTTATCCTATTCTAACTTACTTATACTCAACTGCAATCTATCTATCTATATAAATAAAAAGAGAAGTCCTGACTGACTGACTGACTGACTGATTGACTGACTCATCAACGCCCAGCCCAAACCCTTGGACCTAGAAAGCTGAAATTTTGCACAGAGGTTCCCTTTATAATGTAGACAAGGAATAAGGAAGGATTTTTCGAAATTCAACCCCTAAGGGAGTTAAATAGGGGATGAAAGTTTGTATGGAAAATGATCATTTCCACGCGGGCGAAGCCGCTGGCAAAAGCTAGTAAACTATAGGAATGGTACACATATTGGTATTGTAACGAGTAACCAAATCAATAGAAATATGGGAAGCGTAGGTTTTGCTCGTATTTGTTTTTTTATTTGACCTAAATGGCCTTTTAGGTCACGCAGAACAAGGATACCTGTTGCTTGGATCCTCACCTCAAACGAAACTAGAAAATACTAGGTACATTTTACCACATTCTAGAGTTCCAGATAAAGAAGCAATTTAGCGGGTCCGTCTAAAAGTAACTCTGGTATAATCGATGGTACTCGTATTGATATTTCTCGACATGCATGACATGCACACTAACACACGTACTGTGTTGGGGTCGCCATACAGTCTAACTGGATGCAGCTGAATACCTAGTACTTTACATAGAGCGACTGAATATGTAACCTCCATAACCCAGTTAGTACTGGGTAATACCATACCCTGTGGTAAGACTAGTTGATAGACTATCGGTTGCTACTTTTAACGACTGATAGAGGTCTACAAATGGCACCTAGGACCAACAGCTCATTAATGTGCTTTAATAAAACTTAGTTATGCCTATGTCACAGATATTATAATACTTCCCTATGTTAACTGAAATAGACCTGAAAAATAGTAGTCTATGCATCATAGATAAAAGCCATCCAAAACCTCACAGAGAAAAATGAGTATCAAAACATAATATGAAGACTACTTACCTAACATAAAAATGCTCGTTTCATAAAGTTATAAAGTGCGATATTGCGTATAAGAAAATGCTAGAGGAAAACCAAGGATTTTCCACCGGAGGTCGGGTTTTTATACACTTTACACTGCGTTGCAAGAAGAATATTATAGTACTTAAGCCTCTTATATTTTTATTTTGCCAGACAAAAAGATTATTATTTGTCTTATGAAAAATGAGTGAGTTTGTTTTCTGAGAAACAAAATGAGGACTTACTTCGCTACTTATTATAAGAGTTAGTTTTATACTTCGGAGAATATAGATATTGCTTCATCAAATACTTGTGTTTTGAAGTAATTAATTTGGTCGGTACTGAATTAATAATTGGTAAACATTATTATTTCTTTGATGTTCATTCACTGGACTGAAATATCAAAATGTTATTTATTTAGCTCCGAATGGCTATAGGAAATAATATATTAATGACAAAATTGTTTCATTCTATACTAGGACCTCCGAGTTTGTTTTGGCTGTCTTGTCAGAGTAGTCAGGTATGAAACACCAGCCCCACCCAAAAAAAATATGCGTAAACCAAAAACGAACACTTGTTTGTGACATATAATTTAAAACAATACCAATTATCAGAAAGCATAATTTCTCTTAAATTCGGACATTGAAAATTACCAAAGAAAGAAAAGTCCAAACTTCAACAAAAGTAATATTTCTACTTCCCATTTCAGTATTTATAGGTAAGTACTTTTTTTGTCGACAGGAGATGCTGATACCCAAGGAACAATGCCGCGTGCAGCCATTATCCGCCGAGGGCCGGGCTGCCAGCTCGCTGCCCCACGCACGATTGGCCAGGACTCCCTCCATATCTTCGCAGAGCAGCCTTGACAGCGGGACTTCTAGAGCTACTGTGAGTATTAGAATATGTAAAACCAGCTTTTTCCTGCGGCTCCATCCTCGTGGAGGTAGGAAGTTATCCCACCGGAACGTGAACGGTATTAAATGGTGCTGTTCTATTCCAAGTTACGGTCTATCCGTGATCTTCATTTAAATCCGTTCAGCTGTTGAAAAGGATACAGGCATTCAGGCAGTTAAAAAATATTTTCACTAGTAAAAAACTATATTTGCAACAGATACAACCAACATCAAATATTTCATTTGGATAAAACATTAAACCCATATGTGTAGCATATGAAGCTGTAATCTGCTGCATACATAATATCAGCTCTGAAAGCTGCCTTTCCAATTTACGCTGCGGTTGGCTCGCTAAGCCGGCGCTAATAAATTAGATAGCTGTTAAATGTACATGTTTATCATTTTAGAACTATAATCAACAGACTGTGAGTATTAATTATAATATTTTAATAACAGATTATCTGTTGCACAGCCCAAACCACTGAGTTTAAAACACAAAACAGAAAGAACAGTCTGTTCTGTGGTTTAAAAGTATGTCATTTTACAAGAGATTTCAGGGATAGTTTTTTGGAAATTAATATCCTAAAGGGAATTTAGAGATGTAGTTTGAATGGAATTCTGCATTACTGGATGGAAGCATAACTTTTGTCGATGGATCGCGTCGGATAGACGTAATGGTCACGTGTCCCCACGCGAGTTTAACATTTTAACCCATCCCAAAAAAAGTTTGCAACGCCGCTAAAGAAGTTTTCACTTCAGAAAAACTTAGGAAAAAGACTATGCGGATATATTTAACTTTACAAGTTTGTAAACTGACATGCTCTAACACTATTATTGAAAACGGGATATTTACCATATTTAAATATCCCGTTTTCAATATTTATATCAACTTTGCTCTTATTAAACAAACAACATGTAATATGCTACCATAGCAGACATCTATAGTATAAGTATTACTCTATTACTACAAATGTCACAGACCACAATGATGCATAAATCAATCAACTCATTCTGTCAACAACCAAAGCTCAACGAGCACAGAGCATCACACTCACCACACACCAACCAGTTTATTAATTACAATAAATTAATTATTTGCTCTCCTATGCTAATACAGGCCACTCAAATATGCCACAGTATACATATTTCAATAAGCCAACCACGACACATTCGGAATTAATCATGAGGCCTTGGGGCACTGAAAACTATACTACGCAATGTTTCATTTCGGTTATTCTGTTGAATAAACTCATGGCATTTATCAAAGCCTTGTGTGTTTCGGTTATAGGTTAAGAAAATAGTGCTTTGTAAAAAAAAGAATATATTGCGAAAATGTGTGTTGGTAAACAGTTGGAAATCGGCTGAACTTTAAGATAGGACTTCGGGGTCTCTTGGTAAAATAAACATAGTTCCTATATTATTTTATAGGGTTGGATAACATATAAAGAATGTGGAAGGTAGCTATTAGGATATGGGAAGACCAAAGAAACCTTTGTATTTTTTTTTTGGTGGATGTGTAATCATCTATGACTCCTCCCGCTCTGGGCAGAGTGGAATGGAGTGTCAGACTTCTACTGACTAAAAACCATCCATGTTCTTTCTTAGCCCTTTGTATCCGGGACCGCAGTACCTTTTTCGAATACCCCGCAGCCCCGGCACGTCGACCCTTGCGGCCCCCGCAATGTTGCTGACATCTGACTGACTGTTGGTCTAGTGGTTAGTGACCCTAACTGCTATGCCGGAGGTCGTGGGTTCGATTCCCACCCAGGACAAATGTTTGTGTGATGAGCACGATCATTTGTTCTGTGTCTGGGTGTAATTTATCTATAATATGTATGTATTTAGAAATATATAAGTATGTTTATCAGTTGTCTAGTACCCATAACACAAGTTCTGCTTAGCTTGGGACTAGATGGCGTTGTGTGATAGTTGTGGAATATTATTTATTATTATTATCTCTTTGACGCGCACGTGGAACACGAACGCGCCGAGACCAAAGTAAATTCCATCTATTATATTATTATGCTTAGATACACACCCCTAGGTGTTATAAATTTAGATTAAAATAAAAGTGTGGAAGAACAAGAATTGCCGCATCTACCCCAATTAAATGCGAATAAGGACATGAGAATATAAGGCTTGGAAAATTAAAAATGTCACTAAAGATCGAATGAACTATTAATAATATTTACTGGCCCCGTTCTATTATCGATACATGTCAGTAGTGAGTAGGTACGTAACAACGACCAATCAAGCTATACAAAATCAGATAATCAGATCTCTCATTTTACGGGAAATCTATACAAAATAAGTACATTATTTATAATGGAAATGTATAGCTTGTTAAATGTGTCGTGTGTTTTTTGGAGGGTGGTAAATCATCAAATGACTCTATCCGCTCTGGGTGAAGTGGAAAGGGAGTGTCAGACTTCTATTGACTAAAAAACACCCATGTTCCTTCTTAGCCCTTTGTGGCCGGGGCCTCGATACGCAACCCTGGCAGGTGGACATATCCACTCCGTTCTCACTATAAAGTGAGGTTTCACACTCCCGATAATCATAATAGTGTATAGGTAGCTGTCATTGCATTTCACGAGCACGCTTCGATCATTGCAATTTAAACTTTAGTTCCATAACATAAAGTCGTTGTTCACAGTACCTACAGTTGCGTGACCGTCACGAACGCAATTATAAAGTTTAATAGCCATTCTATCAAAGGAGAAATGACATCGACAGTTTTATTATGTTATCTTATAATTTTGGTTGATAATAGGTAACTTTAACGGATTAATTCGCTTGAAAGTCTACGTCATTCTGTTCAATTTAGATTTTAGATAACTATGAATACATATTGTGTGTATGTACACAGCCATCTGTCATTGGAATGCAAGTAAACTGGCATGTTTAGTTTACCATATTGGGCTTATTGATTATTCAATTTAGTATGCAACATTCAGTGAGCATTACTGGCTTCGACATAAAGTTATAGGTCGTGCACACAGTACAGCCTAGGCTATACATTTTCAGTGTCACATGGCTTCGCTTTCCATATACTTGACCCTTTTTACACCCTGTTGTTCATGCCCCTATAGTATGAACCAAAGCAGGAACGTTACTTTTTACAATTTATTTCAGCACCACAAGGTACTCTCAAAAACAGTGAAGGAAAAAAATCCCTGACATGTGACATTTCACTGCACTGCAATGGGTCCGCGTAATGGTTATCTCTCTTGTGATCCTCTCATAGAAAGGAGGTAAGAAACAAAGTATAAAATTGACGACCACGTCGAAAGCTAACTTATTCCCCTTTTTTAATTAATTTCACCCCCTTTTCTCATTAAATTGAAATACGGCAGAAAGTTGAATGAGTTAAAAAGGCGTTATTTGTTTTAAGGGATGAATGACGTTCTCCCCTAATCCAGGTGGGTTCTACTCAAAGGTTTTTTTTTATATTTAATCCAAACATTTTCCTGCTTGAACGAATAATTAAACGTTGTCCGAGAAGGTTTTGTTTAGCAGGGTTTTATTTTTAATTATTTTAATTAATACAGTATACTTTGTTCTTTAATCTTAAAATATAAATAGCTAAGTAGGTACAGCGACCAATCAGCTTTACAAAACCAGTATATGCGGATCTCTCATTTGACGGGAAATCTATGCAATCTAACTTCCTATTACGCAATAATGGATCATAAACCCTCATATCTTGTTGTTAATTAGATCTGGAAACGTATGAGCCGCCAGCATTAATTGATGCTGCATCGGTCCCAATTAAATGAACATTCATGAGTCCCGCACTGAAAGTTCTGTAAGTTTTGACAATCTGAGAGCCGAGTTATTAGAGATTTAGTAAAAGTGAGGTTATGTTGTTGGGTCTCTATAAAAGAGTGTTCTATAAGCACTAATGTTTATTTTATTTAGTGGAGAATGTTTGAAAAGGAATAATATGTATGAATATCAATGACTTGAAGCCATAAATAGATAACAGGAAGGGATTTATCGAAAAGGCGTTCAAAATAAATAAAAAACACGTTCTAATATGCTACATGATTTATTCATCTTTAATTTTTTGTTCTTTTTAGAAAGAATTACATCGGCTATATAAAGCCGATGTAATTCTGATTAATTAATATATTAATGATGTAATTAATATATTAATAACGAGGGTGGGGGTTGATACCTATAATTACAAGGTATTAGGTTATCTCAGCTTAGGTATTGGCTGTAACACTAACAATATAACTTTAATTACCATAAGGCCTATTTTTATTGTAAACCATATTTTTTACTTGAAGGTGCAAATCGCAATAAATGTTTATACCTCTACCTACCCATTTAGCATATAGAGGTGTGCTGTTATGTGTAACTAGCTTTCACGTTGAACTCACATGCAACTTTCCTCGAATTTGTTCTAACTAGTTTTAAAAACAAGTACTCGCTAGTTTCCGGAACGCCGAAATTAATTTGGACCAACTAGCAGAGCGATGTAGTCGGAAAACTGTGATATGTTTTCCAATTAGATGAAATTAAACATGAAGTCGAATCTCACAATCGACGGTTCATGTTTTGTTTGACAATCAAAAATGCGCCTAACTTTTGCTACATGCAAGTACCTACCATAACGTCGCGGTGGATACATTGCTTCCCTCCTTAGGGGCACTCTAAGCCGAGGCTCGCACCAGCAAGGGGCACCCTTAGCGTGCTGTCATTTAGTCTATAAGTTTAACGCCCTAGCTGGAGTCGTTACTATCAAGGCACCTACAGGATAGTCCGGTTAAGCAGAAGCCAGCCTCATAGGTTGACTTGTGAAATGCTATGCAAATACATAAGAAACAGTGTCACTAATAATACCTGACCAATAAACAAAGATTTGTCATTTTGATAACATTCATACCCTAAACTTTCCTCCCAACATTTTGCCTCCTTCCTCCACATCACATGACAACCGATTTATCTCCAAAATAGAACCAACATATTCAGTATTACTCGCAGGCTATCAAGCGTGTCACCTGCCCCCTATAAACACGTTAACCGCAGCGACGAGAGAGCTTGATTGTCTAGTTAAAACGTGGCGTATATTGTGATACCGTTGACGTACTATCGACCTGAATACCCTGCCTCCTGTTTGTGGATTTAAGGCTATTGTGATGCAGAACGTGGGTTATAGAGTTTGGCAAGTGAGGGTGTTGGCAAGGTCTGGGCATTGATGTTTTTAAATAACACTGCATTGTTTAAAACGTTGAGATTATTTTGAGTATACGAAGCAGGGTAGGACAGAAGGTTATGATGACAGACCCTACAACATCAGTACTTTAAATACTAGAATAGAATTCAGTTCTGTTTTCTAATTCTCCGCATCCACGATCGGTCTTTATTAACATTCTCATGTCGTCAAGTATTCATCAGTTCATCTACAATTAAACAATAACGAAATACCGTAAGCTGGTTTATTCTAACAAAAATACTGGTTGCCTGAAGCATAGCTTTTAAAATCAAAACAAAACAACAAACAGACTCGCTAACCAATTTATTCCTTTGAACATTACCGCGGACAAAAGTGACTGCACGCCAAACTGCATTAATAAATGAGTTAGGTAGGTCCTAATTCATTTATGCAGCCAGTAATTTCAGTTGCACTCAAAGCTATGTACAGGTAATAGCTATGAGAACCGTGGAGCCTGTCACCTGCCAGGTCATTTGATGTGAAACGTAGCCACAAACGTGAAGACAGAGCGAGGTTGTGTACTTGTGTAGTTGTATACGTTACAGTCAAAACTGTTAATCAGTCAAAACTACTTTTGACTGATGCCAGTCAAAACCCTTAGTACGTTAAAACGCATTTTCTATATTAAAATAAAAGCTCGCTCTAGCATGAGGTTATCCAAAGAAGGGTCACAAAAAAAAACCTAACAAACCTAATAAGTTTCCTAATGACATAATATAATGTTATTTCAATTTATCGATATAATAACAGAAACCACTTAATAAGGATCCAAGTAAATGTTTAATCATACATACATATTTATAAGACCGGTCAAAAGTAGTTCTAACTGATTAACAGTTTTGACTGTGACATATTATACTATAGAATACAGGGTGTAGCTGGGCCCTTTACGAAACTGCTAACCAAGCATTATATACATCGAACTAAGTAACCCTGCGCAAAAATAGTTGCTGGAAATCGAGTTTTTTTTTAAAGTTATTCTTCTTCTCTGTGATCTGTCGTCACACTCTTGGCAGAGTGGTCGTGGTCGTCATGACAGGAGGGGTGGTGGCAAGCTTAACAATTCGATGCCATTCTTTTTTCATTTTGTTATTAGGTACCAGTATTAATAAAAACTAATGAAAATTTTTGAACTTCAACCTGCAATATCTCGGTAATTAGTGGGTTTCCAAGTATGGCTTATGACAAAACGATGATCGCAATGACTCGTCAAAAGTACCTTTCGACTTTGTTATGAGTATTTTTACACCCTTTATAAAATTGCCTATAAAGCTATAGCTATAATTGTGATGAGAACCAAGGCGTCTGACTTGCAACGTGTAATTTGTCACAGTATAGTCAATTTGTAGCGACACTACAACGCGATCGCTCGAACTTTGATCTGTCATGCATGTAATGGGGAGACTCTGACTGTCCGGAGTGCGCTGGACGTTTTAAAGTGCACTTCAACAAACCTATCTGTGCAAGCTGGAAAACCCAGAACTGAAATAAATATACAAAGTTTGACAAATCGATGCAGATTTTTGTCAAGTAACGCCACCTTCAACTGCACACTTAAAGTGGTCACAGTCATCATAATAACGATGAAGTATTATCCGTTCGTTATGGCATTCTATGGGGAAGGTCTTTGTCCAGCAGTGGACGTCTTATGGATGATGATGATCAAGACAATTATGACATCCATTTGCCACATAAAAGGATAAGCACAAATAGTAAAATCTGTGTACCTCATGCAAATCCGTTTAATAGTGTTCTGTAAAAGAGTAAATTAAATATTCATCTATCCTCACAAACTTTCGCATTTATAATAAATGTAGTACAAAGTAAGATGAAATGTATTAGTTCTCGTAATATTTAACTAAAGCATTGATTCAAATTCAAATAGTACAAATCAGTCTGACTAACAATCTGTCGATGTAATTATCTAGAGCTGTAGACACGCACTCGTGCCGACTTCCAATTCAAACTCGGTAAACCCTCAACGTGTAAACAAGCCGCTTGACAAGAGCTTCTTAGAAAGCACTCACAATAGGGTTCCGTTTTAACTTGATTTTCTTGGAAAAAGGCTTAACATTGGTACAGGAAATTATGTAGAATGTAGATACGTGGAATAACGGGTTTCAGATAAGATGTAGCTTAAATTTATGCATGAACGCGGAACACAGCTCCCCAGCAACACATCTGTTTGCATGGTTCGGAGAACCGGATTCTGTACAATAGTGTGTACGATAATATTTTCAGAGAATTCATTACGTAATAGATAGTTTATAACCTGGATAACTTTCTATCCCGCTAGCATGATCCCGTGGGACAAACCGAACTACACGCGGGCGACAGCTAGTCTCCAATACAGGGAAAGGGCGTGAGAAATCTAGCTTATTAACTTTGTCAGTTTAAAAAACAATCTCAACATGAATGATGTTGCCAAGGTTTTTTTTACAATATTTTGATTTAAAATAGTGTCCATGGACTTTCTGACCCATTCTACCCCATAGAGATCTACGCTTTGGAATGGACAACTACAGTACTTTCACAAGTTATTATGCTTTGTGACTTTGACTGCAGCCTTGCTTTCTTTGTTTTACTGAAATTCATAACTGCCTGTGATGGTCTAATTGAAATAAATGATTTAAGTTGAAGTTTGAATGCAATTCCAACGAATTTCACATACCAACATCCAAACTCGACATATACAAATTCCAAGCCTTGCTTTGTCACAGCAAAATCCAATACCCGAAAGTATTTGACTAAACACTAGCAAATCTTTCGACAGACGCCTTCAGTGCGCCACCTTTACCCTTTCCTTTCACCTTTTTTGTTCCAAAATAGAAAGTGTTCAATTCCCTTTACGACTGCCTAATTTACCAAAGACTTCACGCCAAGTTCGCGATTGTAATAACAGATAAAGCTGAACTCTGTATTTAAAAGAAAAGCAATCATGACTTGCACGCGAGGTATACGAACTATCGATGCTGACGTGTTTTCAGGGCTTTCAGTATTTCGGTAAGAAGCGAGGCTCTGAAAAAGACGAATGAAAATTGACTTTGTAAAAACAAAAGAGTTTTTGAATTAAGAATTTGTCGTTGGAAACCTGTAGAACCCTATTGCAGCAGCTTAAGTGCTTACTTAAGCTGATTCCTTCGAAATTTAAATTTTGTACAGGTTGGGCAACAACAAGAAAGTTTCTTCTTCTTCGTGTCGCTCCCGCGACATTTGTCGGTGAATTGGGCCCTCCATGACTGCTATTGAGAAATTCCTGATGGAAAAACCCAGGTGTTGTTGTCTCAAAACAGTGCCACTTCCATAGCGTCGTTGGTGTCAGCACTGAGGTCCCTGTGCCTGTGGTGTCAGAGTGTAGGATACAAATTGAAACTTTTGCGTCACTTTATCACACAACAGTGAAAATAAAAAAAAAACCGGCCAAGTGCGAGTCGGACTCGCGCACCGAGGGTTCCGTAAAAAAAATATATTATGTGATGTAACTAAAAATTTATGGTTTTCGTAATTATTCCTTTATCTATGCTATAAGACGTTGCTTCGTACCAAATTTCAAGATTCTGAGTTCACGGGAAGTACCCTGTAGGTTTTGATTCCCTTGCGAGTGTCGAAAATTTGCGGCATAAACGGGAGTATCTTGATGTAACTAAAAATTTATGGTTTTCGTAATTATTCCTTTATCTATGCTATAAGACGTTGCTTCGTACCAAATTTCAAGATTCTGAGTTCACGGGAAGTACCCTGTAGGTTTTGATTCCCTTGCGAGCGTCGAAAATTTGCGGCATAAACGGGAGTATCTTTTGATCGCGTTGACTTAGAAGTTTGATTTTTTCACAGCTCCAAGAGACCATAGACTTGAGTATTTGATATGAATTTCAGCTTGATACCTCCACGCGTTCCTGAGAAAAAAGGTCTTGACAGACAGACAGACAGACAGACGGACAACAAAGTGATCCTATAAGGGTTCCGTTTTTTCCTTTTGAGGTACGGAACCCTAAAAATGAATATCGAGGCAATGTTTCAAAGAGACCGTCGTTTGCCATCGCGCTGCGTTCCAGAAAAAATATCGTTAGTCCCTTGTGCATATACACACCTCAACACGGTCTAGGGATATTTCATACTCAATTAAATAACTCGAAAAGTACTGGCCGCATTGGAATCTTTAATACACCGATTTGTTTGTAATTTATCTCAGACTAATTCCAAATTCAAATTTTTGAAAATTCTTTTGTTTCGGTGGCATAAAAATGTCTTGATGTATAGGAGAGGGAATTTTCATTTGTGCGAAATTTAAAAAACAATACGAATTACGTTTAGTTACAGTTTTTTTTCATTTTTAAACGAAAGATAAAGTTAAAATTGAGGTATTGTAGCCATGCAACGCCGACATTTGACGAGGGCGGAGATGTTACGAGCTGTGGGAATGCTGGAAGCTGGATCTGTTCAGCGTAATGTTGCTGAGGCCATAGGGACCCAACAAAATCTAATTTCAAGATTGTGGACACGCTATCGTGCCACAGGTGAAGTAGCGGAGAGGCACCGGGGGCCAAGTCGCATCACTACCCCCAGACAAGACCGATTTTTGCAAATTACTGCGCGAGCTCAACCAAATGCAACGGCGACTAAATTGGTCCAAAGGCTGCGAGTGGAACACCAAGTGCTTGTGAGTGACCAAACTGTAAGAAGGCGACTGCATGAAAGCAATCTACGCTCTCGTAGACCACTCCCGGTCCCACCTTTACGGAGAGGCAATCGTGGACGACGATTAGAATGGGTTCGGAACCACGTGGACTGGGGCCGTGAGCAATGGTCCAATGTGCTGTTCACGGATGAATCCAGGTTCGGCTTCCATCCAGATTCACGAAGGACGCGTGTTTGGCGAGTTCCTGGATGATGGACCCGTCTCCAGAACCCTCAGGAAGTTCACCCATACCAAGGAGGAACAATTATGGTTTGGGCAGGAATTCGTCTTGGAGGACGGACGGATCTCGTTTGGGTGCGGGGCAATATGAAGGCAGAACGATACGTCCAACAGGTGCTGGGGCCCGTAATCTTGCCCCACAGAACACAAATGGGGCAAGATTTCCTGCTCATGCACGACAATGCCCGGGCACACACGGCGAGAACGGTAGCAGCTTGGTTACATACACATAATGTTAGGGCCTTAGACTGGCCTGCTCAATCTCCAGATCGAAATCCCATTGAGCATGCGTGGGATATGCTGCAAAGAAGAGCTCTGAAGGAAGTTCCTGTAAATTTGGCTACAGAAGATCAACTTTTTGCGCACCTCAGAAGGACATGGGACAATATTCCGCAGCAAGACATTGACAACCTTGTTCTGAGCATGCCGAGCCGTTGCCGATGTGTTATGAACATCATGGGCGCTTTCTCAGACTACTAACTTCAAGTTTATAAACACAAATTAAATGATTTTTCTATTTTTTTTCAGTTTTTACTCACAAATTAAAAGTTAATTCATATACGGTTTCCGTCTATGCTTCATTTTTTTTCCATAAAATCCTGAAATTTTAATCAGTACCATATCCATTATTAAAAAATGGTAGAATATTAAATAACGTATATTTTAAATATATACATGTCATATAAATAATTAACACATTGATAGTAATTCGCTTTTTTAAAAATATCCCTAGACCGTGTTGATGTGTGTAATTGAAAGCTCGGGAAAGCTGGTGAAAGCGATGTTCGTACAGGATTATGATAAGCTGATAAAATAAATATAAGCGTGGAACTGTCGTGAAAAATATTAAAGCTTTCTTTCTTTGGAAGCTTTAATGGGTTTACTATTTTGTCTTGCTTAACCATACTTTTGAACTTTATCAGCAGCTTTTCTTCAGTTTTTCTTTTTAACTTTATCACATGGGAATTAGTAAAATTACCTTTTCTTTTTTTGAGGGTGGGAAATCATCAAATGACTCCTCCCGCTCTGCCCCCCTATTGCGTATCTTTTTAACGTCAGTGGCTATCAGAAATAGCCCTGCAGCAGGGCTATGGCGTATCTTTTATTGACAGTGGATAACTTATAATGTCTATCAAATAACTGTCAAATGGTGAGTTTTTAAGAAAAAAATGTACCAAACCATAACCAATTTACAGTTAATCTATGGACACTTATATGATAGCCACTGACATTAAAAAGATACGCAATAGCCCTACTGGACAGAGCGGTAGCGTGTGTCATACTTCTACTGACTAAAAACCACCCATGTTCCTTCTTAGCCCTTTGTGTCGAGGCCGCGGTATCTCTTTCGAACAACCCACAGCCCCGACGGGTAGTAAAATTACCTTAATACAGATTACTCAGTAATCGAGCTATAGGAGTGTATGAATGCATACTTTGTAAGTCCCTCATGTACTACAAAACCTTTATGTACCTTAACAAATCATATTCAATTAACTTATTATAGTAGGGTAGGTATAAGGGGTACACGTGGATCCGAAAAAACAAATATCGCTTGTCATTTTATCCAGAAAACTCAACTTAATAGAAAAATTAATAATTTTGACAAACTTGCAGTAGTTTTTAAAACCTATCCAACGACATCCCACATTATAGGGTATACGAGAAAAAAAACCCTCACTTTATGTGTACAGGAACGATCTATTGGATTGGATGCCAATCCTTTGAGAAAGAGTCTAGCTCATCCGCCGTCTCCTTTTGGGCCTGCATGCCACGTTGTTTTTGATAATTATAGGCAACTAAATATTCAAAAGTGCATTTTAATCGCTAAGTTAAAATAACTAGTTTGACTTTGATATAATTATAATCTTGGTAATTAAAGGCAACAAGGTATTATCTTAAACTCGGGGTCCATTACAGTAGTTTCGCCAAGAGTAACGACCCAAAGGTTTATCGCCTTATCCGGCCGGCATGCGGCAATCGTATTAGTGATCTTGAAGTGATGTTATTAGTACCAACACTAACGGATGCTGGATCCCATCACATTAATGAGTACCATTACGACACCATTGAGAAGGGATAGGGTGGACTTTGTGATGTAATCCGTAGTTAAAATTACCCTCGTTGGTCGGGGGCAGTTATAAATAGGGTCATTCTATGACTGCCTCTTACTGGTTGCTTACTGAGCATGTGGTCCTATGTTTGATTTCCAGATCGGGCAAAGTATTATTCGGGTTTTCAATGTGGAATTTCCCAGTAACAGCTAAGAATCTAGATTTGTATCCAATTGACGGCAACAAGCTCACCCTCTAGCTCATCGAATTTAAATAATACCCAGTGATCTGTGAACTCACAGTTCACTGGGTTTCAGTTCACCGGATCATCACGCTTGCTTTTTTCCCTGGCGTGATGTTATGTTATGATTTTTATGAGCCCCATTTTGCATGATCTCCGTGAATTCATTTAGTGTGACTCATCTATGCTCAAAGTTAAGTAAAGCTTCGGTGAAAAGACATCAATTGCGAATGTTGGTAGCGCAACTAACTGCACAGAGTCATCATCATCATCAGCCTATAATGATCCCACTGCAGGGACTCAGGCCTCCTCTCTAGGAGGGATGGGCTACAATCCACCACGTGGGCCCAGTGCGGGTTGGTAAATGTCACATGTCTTCGAATTTTTTGGTTCTAAGTCATGCCAATTTCCTAACGATGTTTTTCTTCACCGTTTTGAGAGCACTGCACGAACTAGTCAAGTATGAACTCACGGAGAATGTTTGCACAGAACCTATACTAGCTAGGTAGTAGTATTATTTTTATTACTATTACAAACTGTTCTTGGCTACCATTACAATGACATTTTTTTTTCAAAAATCTTCCCTGCTTTATCGACTGTGTTTTTTTGGTGGGTGGAAAATCATCAAATGACCCCCCCCCCCCCCGCTCTTGGGCAAAGCGAAGGGTAGTGTCAGACTTCTACTGACTAAAAACCGAACCCATGTTCCTTCTTTGCCCTTGCGCCGAGGCCACGTCATCTAGTACAAAAATCCGCGGCCCCGACGGGGCCATCTACCAACCTTCCACTACAAAAATAACATTAAAAATACTGCTTTGTAAAAAATACATATTTAGGGGCCACAAGCCACAAGTTATCTACAATAAACTGTTGCACAGAAATACATCTTCCCCTAAGTAAGTTTCCATTAGCACAATCGCTATTTTCAAAGCCTGCACATTTTATCCCACTTCTGAAATCTGAACACCTTCAGGCATTATAATAAAATCTAAGTGAAGGCAATACTTTTGTGCGGTCACGTAACTGCGAGGTGGCTATAAATTTTCATCGAATCTGATCGATATTTGCCTCTGAGGTTAGTGAATTACTTATGTGCTAATGTAACTACGGATTTTCTTATAACGCGCCACAGAAGGTGATTTATTATAATTATATATTGGTGTTATCGTTACTTATATTCGAAGATAATTAGGATTAATAATAGCCGCTCAGGTCAATCTTTAGGTTAAGCCGTGCCTTCCTAGGTTTGACTGTGGAATGGTGACCAACCATTACATAAAGAGTTTTCTCCTTGCCGCCCTTGGCTTGGTCTCGGCTGTCATTTATAGATCTTGTGACAGTCGTGACAGGACGTTGGTGGCCCGAAAGTCTGACAATCAGTCCTACCAGGGGATATCGTAGTACAAACACGAATAATAGATAGGCAGTTGCTCCATAGAAAATACTGGTATTCAGCTGCACAGTTAGACTGGAAGGCGACCCTAAAATGTTGGAAAAAAGCTAGGCAGATGATGTTATCCTTATTTATGTTGACAATAGGAAAATAAGTCTGTCTATCCTTTACCTTTCGTACGACTGAACGGGTTTTGGCTGACTTTTGGCACAAGGATAAACTATGATCTTAGTAAGGATATACTTTTTTATCCCAGTACAACGTATTTGGCGCAGCCGTGATACAAAAACATTACTCTTTGTGTTGTATATTTGTACTCGTATATGTTTTCTTTCTTTTCCTTTTTTGGAACAACGTTCTACCTTCACACGAAGTAAGTTTTTCTGTAATCTGCACATCACTTTAATCGTGATCTAGTCTGGGTTTCAATACAAAAATTACGTGATAATCTTTTGCAAAATTTTCAGACTACAGAAGCGTCCACAAGAAGAAATCTATTCTTAGGTTATCTATGTGCTCAATGGTTCTCAACATAGGGATATAACGTATGTTATTTAGTTGTTTTTTTTTTTGGAAATATCGCCTATGTATCATACTTCCACATGTTCAGGGCAATATCTGATTGAACTGCCACTTATAATTGGCTCAGAATATAATTGCTATGCAGTATCTAAATGGTAATAGCCTTGGTGTTTACAAAATAACCATTTTTAAAATAAGCATCTTTAATTAATAACCATCAAAGGTTATTTGAAGACAGGTCAGTTCTCCTAACTCGTAAATTTTTTAGTTTCACCAGTTTCCCTGATTGGACAGTTAAAAAATAACACATAGGTACTTACAAATACTTATAATCTAACTCTCTGAACCAGAACCGACATTAACGCCACAATAATTCATACGAGTATTTAAAGCTGCAGTAGAAAGGCAAAAATAAATCACAAAAGCTCTCTGGATTACAAAGAGAAAAATATATCATAATATTTTACAATAATGGCAGAAATTTGAATAGGTATTCAAAGATACGACTGGTAACAAAGTGTGATATAATAGGGCAGAGGTGAGCGTAAAAATGTATGAATAATAAATGGAAGGGAATGTACCGAGGCTCATTGCCCGGCTGACTCGGACGAAGGAATTTTTAAATAGGGGTGAGAGTGAAAATTATGCCGGCGAGGTAGGCTTTAATTTGGTGAACCAATTGTAAGGCCGGTGATTTGGTAGGGTGCAATACTGTGCCGTGGGAGCATTTTTTCAATGATATATGTTGGTAATCAAGACATGCACCTCAGATTTTTCGGATTCATGAGTGTTTAAGAACTGAAGGAACTTCTCAGGGATTTTGGAAATTAAAAAACATAGGATGTAGCACGCAGTGAGCCAACTTAGATTTATTGAGTTTGACATTGAAAAAAATAGCAAGGACAGAACCGTAAACGCCTGACAAAATACTTATAGCTAAATTCTTATTTTCTACGAGTTGCGCCGAATTAACTGGAGCCAACGGTGGGACTGGTGCTTTAACATGCCCCCGGCCGTTGGAAGCTCGCCTTTCAACAGTTGTTATCTTCCAATAACGGGCAAATCTTGGAGAAGGCCCTCCTGATAGTCCCAGTTGAGGTCCTGATATCGGCAACTCTGCTTATGCCATCTGTGCCAGGATGAAGACCAACAACGCGGCCCAACCTCCACTTTAACGGCGGCTGGTTATCCTCCTTAATGACAACGAGGGAGTCCAGGTTCAGGCTGTCATTGCCCGTTCGCCACTTTACTCGCTGCTGAAGCTCGGAGACATACTCCTTGCTCCATCTTGACCAAAAATGCTGCCGTAGCTGCTCAATACGTTGATGGCGCGTCAAATGATGAGTGGAGTGGTCCCGGATATCCTTGACAGGAAGAGAGGTGACAGGTCGTCCAATTAAGAAGTGACCTGGAGTGAGAGGCAATAGGTCTTCTGGATTCGACGATAACGGAGTGAGCGGCCGAGAATTTAAAATGCCTTCAATTTGTACCAAAACGGAGTTAAGCTCCTCGTATGTAAGATGACAATTGCCCAACACTCGGAACAAATGGAATTTGGTCGATTTGACACCCGCCTCCCAAAGACCGCCAAAATGTGGAGCGTAAGCAGGAATAAAATGAAATTTAATACCCTCCTGAGCTGCACTATCAGATAGGGAGTCACAATTGCGTTTCAAAAAATCAGCAATCTCATTATAGGCTCCTTCAAACGTTGTTCCGTTATCGGAGTAAATGTTGAGGGGTTTTCCTCTTCGAGACATGAACCGACGTAAAGCCTGTAAGTAATTGCTGCTCGTCAAGTCACCCACCAACTCCAAATGTATGGCCTTTGTAGTGAAGCATACGAAAATAACGATGTATACCTTAACTAATCTACATCCACGACCTTGACGACTAGACGAGATTATCGGGCCTGCGTAGTCAACCCCTACGCTTTGAAAAGGAAAATCGGCGGGTGAAAGTCTATTTAATGGAAGATTACCCATCTGAGGGACAACTGTTTGTGGCTTTAGGCGCTGACATCGAACGCATTGTCGAAAACAGGCCCTGGCTAAATTGCGACCAGCAAGTGGCCAGTAAGTCTCTCTGATTGTATTTAGTATTAACTGAGGACCTGCGTGCATTAACCTGATATGCTCAAATCTAAATAAAAGTTTAACAAAGTGATGAGTGGACTGTAATAATATTGGGTGTTTCTTTTCAAACGGGTAGTCGGAATTCGTTAATCTACCACCCACACGAATGATTTTATTTTTATCTAGAAACACGTTTAAGCTTAATCATTTATTTTTATGTGGCAATTTTTTATTATTTAATAGTAAATTATATTCAGGAAAAGACTCTTTTTGCGACTGAATAATAATAAAGTTTAATGAATTTTGTAATTCTTGAGAGTTTAAATAGGATGTATTTGATGAACGCCTTCTACATGCATTAATAAATCGTAAAACGTAACAAATAGAACGCTGTAATCTCTTAAGATTGGAAAAACGATTAAATTCGATGAATGATTTAAATGAATCATCGCGATGCTGATCTTGAGCTAAATTAACTAAAATACTAGATTTAACTTCTGGCAAGATTCCTGCATTTGTAGCAGGGGGTGGCCATGTAGTACTATCACATTTTAAGAATCGTGGACCGCACCACCACAAATCCAGTGATTGCATAGCGGTAGGTTCCGCTCCACGGGTTATTAAATCAGCTGGATTGTCGTGTGTCGACACATGTCTCCAAGTGCTTGCACCGGATAATTCTAGTATTTCGGCAACACGGTTG
Source organism: Diarsia mendica (assembly GCA_949316265.1). Classification (NCBI taxonomy): domain Eukaryota; kingdom Metazoa; phylum Arthropoda; class Insecta; order Lepidoptera; family Noctuidae; genus Diarsia; species Diarsia mendica. The sequence goes on along the minus strand of OX438896.1, from coordinate 17,387,245 downwards.
CGAACAAAAGTATTTAATTTAATAGGTAACATTTTTAACCAACCCAGCACTATCATGGAATCAGTCCAAAAAACTACACAAGATGGTGTGATGCGAAGGGAATTAGCAACCTTTTGATATAAACGTGCACCAAGCACAGCAGCACAGAGCTCAAGCCTCGGTATTGTCAATGGTTTAATAGGAGTTACGCGACTTTTAGCGATTAATAATCGCACGTCAACGTCACCCTGCTCATTGATGCTGCGAATATACAAACAAGCGCCGTAAGCTCGCTCCGAAGCGTCAGTAAAAATGTGGAATTCCACCTGTTTGTATGCGTCACAGACCACACGACGTGAAACACATAAAGTATGAAGGCACGGCAAGGATTTAATTATATTTGCCCATGTTGCTCCAACTTCAGGTGATAGCTGGTCATCCCACTTTGTGCCGTCCAGCCAAAGTTTCTGAAGCAACATCTTCATACTCACGACACACGGTGCTAACAACCCTAGAGGATCGAAAATTCGCGCGATTACTGCTAACATGCCACGCTTAGTATTTTCGATGGTTTCAGGAACATTTATAGGAAAACACAGATCATCTGTGTCAGTTCGCCAACTAAGACCAAGTGTCTTGTCAACGACATCACTTTCCTTGTGGAAATCAACATAAGACTCGCCAGATGATTCTGAAATTAAACTGGGTTCGTTAGATTTCCACTTCCTTAAAGGCATGCAACCAGAAGCCAGAGCATCCGTCACCTTATGACGCAACATTTGAGCCTCCTCAAACACGTCCGCACCAGTCAAAAGGTCATCCACGTAAAAATCGTGAAGAATAACATCTGCGACCTTTTGATCCTGACATTCTAGACCGACCTGTTTGAGGCACCTAGTAGCGAGAAACGGTGCACTAGCCGTACCATAAGTAACTGTGTGCAATTGATAAACCTTGAGAGTACTAGAAGCATCATCACGCCAAACAATTTGCTGCAGGTGCCTATCTGATGAATGTACAGACACCTGCCTGTACATTTTCTCTACGTCAGCAGAGAGGACGTACTTATGCATTCTAAACCTAAGAATAATTGCAGTCAGATCGTCCTGGACGGTAGGCCCCACCATCTGTATTGTATTTAAAGAAACACCTGAGGTAGTGGGTGCACTAGCATTAAATACTACCCGTAATTTAGTTGTACTACTACTCTCGCGCAGTACACCGTGATGAGGAATAAAATATGACAGCTGATCTTCATGAATATTACACTCTGACATATGGCCTAAAGAAATGTACTCAGTCATAAAATCTTTGTACATTTTATCGAGTGAGGGTTGGCTGAGATTTCTGCGCTCCAATGACAGAAAACATCGTTTTGCACGATGATATGAATCGCCTAAAATATTCGAAGATTCCTTTAACGGTAATTTAACGCTGAAGCGGCCATCTGCTAAGCGCGTTGTGTTTTTGATAAAGTGTTCTTCACACATCTTCTCCTCAGCTGAATAAGTCGATGACTCATGACAAACTTCCTCGAGCTGCCAGAAACGCGTTAACTGGTTTCGGATGTCATCTAACTCAATCGAACTGGAAGAACTTTCAGAATGATCAGTAATATTTGTAAAATTACATTTAATTGATGAAAATTGAGATGAAATATTACTACAGCCGCCGTTAATTGGGCCACAAACTAGCCAACCAAGTCTAGTTTGATAAAGTGTTGGTTTCCCATCACCTAGTAATATCTTATTCGATCCTAATAAACTCCAAAATACGTCGGCTCCTATAATAATATCAATAGAAGCGGGTGTGTGGAAATACGGATCAGCTAAGTGAATATTTGAGGGTATATTCACATGTACCTGTCTAGCGGGAACGTTATCAGTGATTGTGGGCAAGACAAAACATATTAAATCATTAGTGTAAGATTCATGCAACGATTTAATGTGCACACGACACATTTTCTCCACAAGTGATATGGACTTATTTATGCCTTGTATGGATTTATCTGTGTTGAAATGAGGCAGATTTAACTTATTAAATAAATTATCTGTCATCAAACACGACGAACTACCAGAATCAAGCAGAGCTCGGACGATGTGTTCTTTATTATTGACATCGTAGCACCTGATCAACGCAGTTGACAACAGGATGTCGCCTGTGCCGGTCGCATGCGAATGCGCAGAGATATTAGCTGAAAGCGCAACGTGACTATTGTTTGCGTCGGCAGTGGAGGATGACTCAACCTTAGCCTTATCGGTCGTACCATCAGCTGATTTGCTTGAAACAGGTTTTGGTTTGAAATCTGTGTTATGAATAAGCGTGTGGTGCTTGCGTTTACATATTTTACACCCTGATTTCTTGCAATTATTGGGATAGTGACCGTGACGTAAACAATTATAGCACACCTTATAGCTAGGTAGTAAAGACATTCTATCGTTGAGGCTTAATGATAGAAACTGTGGACATGAATTGAGGTTGTGATCACCTTTACATTTTGGACAACTTTGTGATGAAGAACTACTGGTGGTTTCTGTCGTAACAAACGCCTTTATTTTAGTGTTCTGTTTTACATTAGTTGTTGAATGACGTGACTTTTCCAGTGTTTCTATTAACTCGGCGCGATTACGCATAAATTCAATAAGCTGATTAAAAGTGATTCGTTTAGATTTATCGATACGCCCTTTGAATTCCTCCCATTCTCGAAACGTTTTAGGGTCAAGTTTTTGTCGAATTACATAAATAAGTAACGTGTCCCAACTATCAACAGGTTCGTTTAATGTTTTTAGCGCTCTAATATTTTTGTTTACATTGTCTACAATACCTTTTAATGCAGTTGAGGACTCCTTAGTAATTGACTCGATATTGAACAACGCTGTAACGTGATTTTCAATCAATAACCGTTCATTATCGAATCGTTCACAAAGAAGCTCCCATGCCACATTGTAGTTTTGAGCAGAAAACTCAATTGACTGGATCACTATAGCAGCTGATCCTTCTAACGATGACCTCAGGTAATGAAATTTATTAATCTCGTCTATTTCGTCATTGCCATGTATGAGACTTGCGAAAGTATCGCGAAATTCAAGCCAGTTATCATATGATCCCGTAAATTTGGGTAATTGGATTGTAGGTAACTTGACGAACTGACGCTTGCTACTACTGCAATTCGATTTTACTTCATCTTGCTCAGATTTTGAAAAGTTAGTTAACATAATTTTAGCCTGAGCTAGCAACCCATAATATTGTGATTCAACTGCGGTTCTTTCGAGTGTCTCAGTTTCAATAGATTCACACATGCATTCTATTTTCAATTGAACCTCGTTAAAGTCATTAAACTGATCCTCTAATTTGTTGACTCGCAATTGCAACTCCATTACCTGAAAGGGGGTTATATCATCTTTTAAGGTACTTAAGAAGGTTCCAAATACTGTTAATCTTCCTTTATAACTGCTTCGCTTCTTTTTAAGATCTTTGATATCAGTCATATTTGAAAGGTGAGTGTCGTAGACCTGTAATTACACAATTACAATGTTATATAACGAAACTCTTCGTAACAAAAATACCTATCGTGATTACTAATGAGACTGTAAACAAATTAGGCTAATTTATTAATTGTACAAAGTTGACTTAATTGTATCTATCACTGCTAATAATAACTACCATAGGAAAGTATATAAGATTTACTATTCTATATAGAAATAACGTAACAAACAAAACAAATTATGTACTTTTTTTTAAAAGGTTTACAAAGCAACAATTAATTTTAAAGGTCTAAATTGGAAAATAGTATTTGTATATTGAAAACTGAATAGCTAACTAATGTAGGTTGACAATAACACTACTGTACTGTATTTTAAGCACGCGTTAACTATGATTATAATAATGCATAAACACTTCCTGTTTTATTTCACTTATTGTCCGAATCGCTCAGAATCGCTCTTCTTCCAATCACGTGTTTCTAACCTCGTCACTCCAGCACTTTTTCAATATAAAATTTCCAAATTATCCAATTCAGCTTATTCCACTTCGCTAGATGTTGATAATATATTATCCGGCTCGAAGGACCATGTTTAAGAACTGAAGGAACTTCTCAGGGATTTTGGAAATTAAAAAACATAGGATGTAGCACGCAGTGAGCCAACTTAGATTTATTGAGTTTGACATTGAAAAAAATAGCAAGGACAGAACCGTAAACGCCTGACAAAATACTTATAGCTAAATTCTTATTTTCTACGAGTTGCGCCGAATTAACTGGAGCCAACGGTGGGACTGGTGCTTTAACAATGAGCATAATATGATTCATGTATATTAACACTTGTCCCGGTGAATAAAAAGATCGTTAGTAAACCTGCATGCCTGACACTGAGGTCTGACAGATATTTCTCTATGGCATGTAAAGCATACTGCCTCTATACAAGAGAGCGCGGGTCTTGATTCACTGCAAGTCCTGAGCGAATACCGTGGGTATTTTTGATGTCAATTATAGATCTTATCAACAAAGGGGACATCTAATGTATGAATAATAAAGTAAAAGGAAAATCCTTGTCCGTCCTACCCGGATGAACGAAATTTAGATTAGAAATCAGAATGAAAATTATGCCAGTGAGGATTTAATTTGATATTTCAATTTGTAAGGAGCAGTTGATTGAAATATGGATGACTCGTGAAATCAGTTTGAATATGCTATGGACATAACTGTAAATACAATATAAACTTTCAAGGCTATCAATAGCACAAATAGCTTCTATTAATGATCCTATTGCCAGTACGGTAAACCGTGAGCCGTAATCCACTCCGTAGACCCATAAAGAGCTATTTTTGACCTGGGGCCCTACTATGACGTCTTAAAACAATCCTAACTTATTCTTAATCCAGTGTGGAGGAGAGATGGCGCTAGACAACCTGTATAGTTCTGTCACGTTTCCACACTGGAATAAGATTATGTTAGGACTGTTTTAAGACGTCATAGTAGGGGGCTTGGTCAATTAAATACAACATCAATATCGAACAAAGCAGAAATAATGGTGTGGTCTAGGATATAAATAGGATTGCCTATATTCGTAGTTCTACGAAAGTCAACAGGAACCAAAAAAAAATTATACGAAAGGCTTCACTCGAGCCGAGATTCATTATAAAAAAAAGTACAATTTAATTTTACAAACCAGCGATTTTTCCTACGAAGTCTCACTAATGAATTTTTAAAACAAAACCAAGTTCCAAGTTTGAATTTCGTTCTCCAACATTCATTTCAAACTTTCAAAAAAAAAAGAACATCCACAAAGAACTATGGAAGAAAAGATAACCTAAAGTGTTAAACTTTTTACGTCAAGTGAAAACGTATGAATAATAGAGTTGGGGCTTGCCACAGAGGCTCTTGGGGTAGCTAAGGGGTGAATAGAAAAGGGGGTGAGGGCAGTGGGGTATTCCATCACCACTCTAATACTTATACACAAATTAAGCACTGATACTCGTAGGAGTATTTACACGTGTTTTTGATTAAAAGGTAGGGTTTTTGGTGTAATAAAAACACTTCAAGGTGTGGAAAAATAAAGTTTATTAGGAGTTTAATTGGACATTAATGAGGAATAACTGAAGGTTTCGTTATTTTTCTACCTCAAGATTGTTTACTCTTATTAGGTAGCGATTTGCATGGTGTGGAATTAAAGTATGATACTTTATCAGACTTTTTCTTTCTCCATAAAAACTAGGATGAGTGCAGGAGAATGACGATAATGGTGATGTCGTTATACTGTTACTGACATCAACCAGTTGAGTATTGCAAGTAGATAGAAAGAAAGAAAAGACGAAAAATGAAAAAAAAATTATTGATAGCGTTATTGTTGACGTTGTCCGGTCTATGGACGTCTGTTTTAATGTCTTTAATTTTCTTCCAGAGCCACCGCGGATCTTCCCCAGCAATACGCACATTTGCTCCCGATGGTCGAACGCTAGAAGCGGGAGTATGCGGCATGCCCCGCTCCCCTTCGCCCCTCCGCGCCGCTTCGCTCGACGTACGCGCAGCACCGCTTGCTCATGGCTCTCTGGCGTCGCTGGCTGACATCCCGACACCTTCAAGTCCGAGGCACGCACCACCTCGGTGTCTGTCACCACTTCTGATGCCGCCAAGGTATGTTGTAACTTTTAGAGAGCCAGCGCCTGTGCTTTTGGGAGATCGAAGATTAGGATTTTTAACTCTCTGAAAACATGTTAAAGAAAGAGAGAAAACAAATACATTTATTTGTCGCAGATACAGGTTATGGGAAAGGTAAAGGAACTAACAATACAGGGTTATTCACGAAGCCGTTAACAAAGCTTTCTGTATATTAAACTAATGGTCCTACCACACACTCAAGCTTCACCACACTCTTTGTTCACAGTTCACAGTACATAGCGCGTATGGTTGGTAAAACTGTATTACCATTACCAACCACACGCGCGATGTACTGCGTGCACCGTGTAATCGCGCAGGCAAGACTGTGGCGAAGTGTGAACGTGTGGTAGGCGCATAAGTAACCCGCAAACATACTTACTTTTAGTTGACTGATTTCAAAAATCAGGTTTGACACACTGAAAGCAATGTTCTGATGGATGCTTTGAATACTAAACGGGTCATGAAGATAATTATAACCTGAAAAATTGAATTTAGAACTTTGACCAACAATATGCCCATAACTAGAAGGTTTCTGGACCATTGCGATAAAGTTCCTTTCAACTTCGTTAAGAGTATTTTTACACCCTTTACCTATATTAATTAGGTACATCATAGTTTACCCATAGGGTATTGGCAAAACTCAAATTCAGTTTCGGTTTACTATTTCAACTATGTAAATAGTTGAAATAGTCAACCTATCGATTGATCAATCAATTAATGTATTCTTAGAAAACTGAACAGTAGACTTGGCACAGACGTAGGTACCTAGGGCTAAACTTTATTGAGACGTCAATCTTTCATCTTAATTCCAACAGCTTAACTAAGTCTAAATCTAGATCGTAATACCGAAACTTGAAAGCTTAAATTGTCAAGTTTCATACTTAGAGTGAAGTATTGATTTAATATGAAACCTATTAATTATTCAAACTACTTGGCCTTAACCTGATAACTGCTGATTCAAGTTATTTGCGTCGTTATTCTTTTTCGTTAAGTGCATTTCGTCGTTGAAGTTCTAACACCACGCACTTTTTAAAACGTATCCACACTTTAAAAAACGCCATATCATATCCACACTTTCTGCGTCGGAGGTTAAAAAGATGACTATTCACAACTGGTAGCTCTACCATGAGTTTACACAGCAAAAACTCGCTAGCGTCTCCGTAAATTAGTTGTATGAAATATTGTACAGCGCCCCTAGCGGTCACAGAAATAATTAAAATTCATACCATGAGCACTATATATTACGATAGGTTAAACAGCTAGCGTAATCTATTCGATAGTCACTAACGTTCTTCAGCTGTCACCATACAAAACGGTACCATGAGTCACTAATTTCACTGAACCTATCGAGTAAAACGCTTACTTTAGTAGTTACGTAGCTCACTAGCATTTTGGAGTGTGAAACATATGTTTATATTAAAATTATATACGTTTTTGAGTCTAATATAGTCAAAATAATGTCTGTAAGTGGTTATTTAGCATAGAATATGTCAGTGGTCGCTAAATATGAAGACCAACGACTTGAATAACATGAATTTCAAGCCAAAATGTTAGATACCAATTGGAAAATATAATTTTGCGGAAAGTTCAAACTTACCTTTCTATAAACTCCACCAACAATTGGAACTTTGTGACACTGGTCCTCATTGTATTAAATAATCTGTTTGAATCTATAGTAAACTTTTAAACTACACAACGCAGGTCTGTCACTCAAGGTCAACTACCAAAATTACAAATCGAATACACGACAGTGACATATTGTGAGGAATAAAAATTCAAAAACCACATAACACTAAATGTGTAGTCTACTATCTGTCAACTTTTCAATTTCGTCGGTTTATTTGTGTAGATACCGTTCTCTCTTCATAATAGTAAGAAAGAAAGAAACAAAACATAAGTAGAGTGAAGTTAGCTAGACGACACAATCTATCGAGCTTACCTTAGCGCCTGCGTAAGACTCCGTAAATCTCATGGTGCAAACATAATCGAAATCTATTTGATCCACGTTAGCACGCTAGCGAGTACAACGCTAGGGATTAAGTTTTCGATGACAACTCATGGTAGAGCTACTGTTTAGAAACGTTTCTAACTCGTTATCGCACCCCGACATCCACAAACAGCCGCCTGCATACATCCTCACCTACCTTGTTTTGTTAACTATACAAGCAAGACTCTCTCTAATCAACGCGTTTCCTCTCATTAACAAAGATGTAGGGCTCTAATCTCGTCTGAGCGCATCACTTATACATGCAGACTCAATTATTCCATGTTAGCGCTTCGTTCATCAATTATTTAGTAAAGTATCACACGTTAGCTTGTGTGCCTCAGTAAAGTTCACCTTCGACCTTTGCCCCTGAGACTAAAAGCTTCGCCACTTCGTTTCGGCAGTTACAACTCACGATAGGGTCTGAAATGACCTTTTGAATTGGGCACTGACTTGCCTTGCTTGTAATTATTTTGAGTGGCGTTCTGTTTTGTTTTTTTTTTCACTTTTTTTCACGGTGTAGTGAACAGACATCGAGCACAACTTCAACCTGTTCAGGCGGGAAAATATAGAAAAAAACTAAATGTACCACTTATATCGTTCTGCACCGTGGTTCTGCATGAGTGATTCCTTAGACGTTTAAATGACACTGTCACCTGCCAGCTGCAAAATTGTCCGTAGAAGTTGTTATGGAAACCATTTGGCGTCGTTAGCTTCGACCACGGTAAACGAAATTACTATGAGTTCTTCAGTAGGTAGGTATATGAGTTATATTCTAGCCCGACGTCGGTCGTGTTGAAATTGCTAGTCGTTCATTTTAAAAACTTTACTGTTCTATAGAACAGTAAAATTTTCATACCAGGTCAGTTATAATGTATACATTTTAACGGGCCAGGGTGTGAAAACTTTGTATGACACAGAGCATTTTTGTTTTGAGGGGTCTAGAACAATGTGTTGAATTCTTATAGTAGTTACAGTTTATGCGTCGATGACCGTGTATTTTACTAGCTAGGCCCGCGGCAACACTCGTGTATTTTACTCTTAAAAACAAACTCACATATGTGTGTACTATTTAATACATAAATCGGATAAAAGCTCGCTAAAAGCGCACTAATGGACGGACAGACAAAGAGCCATTGCGTTGTATTTTATATACACATGTGCCTATATGAAGTTGTAACACTTTGGAAGCTATACTATGCAATTTATGAATAAAAGATGGCAACATGAGCCCCCATATAGGTCAAGCCGACTCTCTTCATTAGTGGCGAAAGGGTCGATTCTTTAGTTGATGATAGTACTTACCAAGTGGAATTCATCTGCATATTGTTAATCAAGTCATCTATAATACAGCGTAGATTTTCCACAACACATTCAATCATTATGTGATCAATTATGTCACAATCTTATAATGAGATAAGATGAAATGATTTTTTCTATAAATAGGACATCAAAATCACTTAACTAGACTAGATGGAGTCGACATTTCTTACATAATAAAGAGGTCTGCTCCATTCCCCAACTAATATCCATTAACATGAAACAAGGGGCATACAGGCACGTCCTTATGGTCCCACACACTATCAATTCCCACAGAGCTTTTCCCTAATGTATGTAAAACGTTTTATCCCACCCCACACACAATCTTACTCACAATGTAGATTCTTGAAGATTACTGTTTAAGAGGAAACTATTTTCCCTAAGTAGAGGAAGTAAGACTACTGTTTGAGGCGCTTCAAATTAGCGAGAAACCAGTTCAGCGGAATACGGAGCTACAAAATTGCATAGTCTCTGGTTGAATACTGTCTAGGCCACTCTAGGTCATCGATGTATTCTCAGAGTTCTGGCTATGGTGTACTAAAGGCGCCTAGGCCTCTGAACACCATACTTGGAAGTCGGTAATCCTGGAAGGTAGGTACAATGAATTCGTAAAAGGAATTGTAGCTCCGACAACAAAAACACCAAAAAGAGAAAAATAAACTTCAGAAGAAAAATCAGCTTCTGAAGTCGGTGACATTTGTTTGTTTGATTTTATTTTTTTGCCACCGACTTCAGAAGCTGATTTTTCTTCTGAAGTTTATTTTTCTCTTTTTGGTGTTTTTGAAGTCGGTTGTTTTTTTTGCAAAAAAGTTTTTATTATTTTTTAATTTTTAGTTGTAATAAGCACCTATATTATTCCTATACAAATATTTACTATGCATTTAACATTCAACCAAGAAACCTAACTCTTAACCTTCAAGATTCCCCTATTTTTACTTTCAACTCTTAACCGTTGAGGAGTAGTATACCTTCCATTATCAGCTCATCAACATGAATACAAGTGATGAATACTTGAATAGCGCCAGAAAAAGCACGAAATTTCATAAAACAACAAAAAAATGTGTATTGTACACATCTGCATACCCCCTCAGAGCATACAGGCGTGATGTTACGTCATGATAATGTATATTCAATAAACATCCAAGCGATTCCAGCAATTACGACAGATTTGCCGTCTATTTTTGAAGAGTTCCATTGTATATCTCCGAAGATCAGCACCAGATCTTCACCAAAAAAAATGGGACCACCTCAGGAGTATACTTTTTCAAATAAAAAAAGAATTTTGATGATCGGTCCACAAATGGGGGAGAAATCAGGTAACATACATAAAAAATAAAAAAATAAAAAATACATACACACGAACATAGTAACCTCCTTTTTTGAAGTCGGTTAATAAATAACATAACCGCTAATAACTGGCGCCACCAAGCATTCAATATAACTCTGTCCAAAACAGTGCACTGAGGTATTTTGAAGTATGTTAATATGGTGAAGTGGACTGAGATATTTTGAGGTATGCAAATACGCCGTTTTGAGGCCAGTGTTGATGAAATACAGAGACAAAGGGACATACAAATAAAAATTGCTGTCCTATAAAAGTACAATCCTAAACGATCACGTATGGAAAAGGCATTTTTTTAATTACCTATAAATAATTTATATGTGATGGATTCGGAATCTATCTATCTATATTTATATAAATCTATATAAATATAAATAAAAAGAGGTCCTGACTGACTGACTGACTGACTCATCAACGCCCAGCCCAAACCCTTGGACCTAGAAAGCTGAAATTTTGCACAGAGGTTTCCTTTATAATGTAGACAAGGAATAAGGAAGGATTTTTCGAAATTCAACCCCTAAGGGAGTTAAATAGGGGATGAAAGTTTGTATGGAAAATCGTCATTTTCACGCGGGCGAATCCGCTGGCAAAAGCTAGTGATATACTAAACAAGTGGTAGATTTTTGCACTTCGATGTGCCTTCCACTCTTAATATTATAACATACAGTGAATTGATTGCATATAATACAGACATGCCCATTCCATATAGGCATATACCTTCATGGAATTGTCAGAACTTAATCGTTGGTTCGTTCTAGTTGGACGGTGAGCTAAACGTAGATTTACTAGCGAAGATCCGTTCTGAGATCCGTTGTTGTATATTTGAGTTGGACAAAGAGCTCTGTCTATTCCTGCGGTCAACTGTATTCCGGTGCAGTTGAAACCATTGCATAAGGAAACGGTCCAGTAAATACGGTTACCGAGAGCTTTCTGGGGGAGAAATGGTAGAAGTGTACTGCGTTATTGTTAAAACTATATTTTCGAGCCGTTTCGGGTTGAAACTTTAGGGCCGTGGGGTCCTAGTGCCCACAGCCTTTTTAAGGATATTTCCAAACGCCTTGTTGACGCTTCCTCCGACCCAAGGGCTGGCTTTTTCTTTGGCCAGAGGCTAAGTGTTGCCATACAACGCGGAACGCTGCCAGTCTCTTGGGTATTTTACCTGCTGACAGCGTTGAGGAGGAGTTTTTCGATGCCCTTTTATAGTTAGTTTGTTTTTAGGTTAGTTTAGTTTATATATATTTATTAAAGTCTTACTTTAATGTTTAGAAAATAAAATATTATTGAATTTAAAATAAACCCCTTTTTAACCGACTTCTAAAAAAAGAAGGAGGTTCTCAATTCGGATGTTTATATTTTTTTGCTTTATGTTTGTTCGGGCATAACTCTGTCACTTGATAACCGATTTGAAAAAATATTTTTTGTTGGAAAGGGTATAAATACTTTCCAAATGGTCCCATAACTTTTTTATCGAAATCGGACAAGCGGTTTTTGAAAAATCAACAAAACTGAAAAAAAAACTACATTGTCCACATAATGACCCATGAACATGTGAACTTACATATGAACCACAAAAAAGTGAAACATAAACTTTAGAAGAAAAATCGGTTTTATTTTTTGTAAAAAGGTTTTTTTATGTTAAAGATTGACAAAGATCTACAAATGACAACCTAGACCAACGGCTATTTAGTACTCCTGACCATTTTGAATCACGGCGGCCAATCTTAGCAGAGATTAGTCATCGGTGCCCTCATCTATCCACGGCCCGCACCGGGTCACTTTTCCAATATGGCCGCTTCTGTCAAACGTGTCACGTGATACCCAATTATATAGGTACACAATTATGTGTCCGCAAGTTCAGGTGCACTCTCTGTAGACCGTACTCACTTCTGTCCCTTAAATGAAGTAAACTCGGTATATAATAATATTAATAGTAGAATTGCAAGCTTACAAACTAGTGTTAATAATAGTTATTTATTAATAATAAAAAATTCCAAGTATAATTTAATAAGAATAATTACTAATCATAAAGAGTTTGATCATGCAGTAATGGTGAATATAATGGGTGATCATATACCGATCAATAGACCAACATAGGCAAGCGTGGCTTAACCTAAAGTTCGACACAGGTGGCTGTTATTATTCAGCCACTACCTCCTCTTCAGCCTTAGAAGAACGGACAAAGTAAATACCTACGTATCTGTTTTAAGTCCAATTTTATAAAGTAGAGGGCGCATCTGTCGCTGGGTCCGTCCCTCGTGATTAACGATAAACGCGCCAGATGTTCGACCACTCTTTGTATATTACCTATATAATTGTTTTTATATTACTTTGACAACAAGGTTTTTAAAGGCTACTACAGTTTTTATAGAGTTTGCTTTCCAAATTAGGCTAACTTTGTTTTCAGTATTTGACAAGGTGAAACTCTGCTTATCTTTATGAACATTGAGAAAATGCTAATTCTAAACTTCACAGTCACACCTGAGCATGCGAGGTCTTGGGTCCGTTTTCCGGGTCGGGCAAAGTGTTATTGGGTTCATCAGGAATTTCTCAGTAGCAACGTGGCTGCAGTCCTGATTTGTGACGGTTGATGGCAATAGGCAGGCCCTCTATAATTAGGTACATGGGTACATGGGACTTAAATCCTAACTGGAGAAATGTGGGTGTGAGAAATGTAGGTTACCTACACCTTACACCTTTGCCTAACCCTTCGGGGATGCTTCGCGTAGAGTGATTTTGTGTTATGCTATTTTTCGAAGATGGCAAATCCTATCGAGATATATATATACGTCTAAACTCGGTTCTGGCTTTAGCAAATTACGACACTTCTGACTTTTGCATATAGAATTTCCGATAAACCAGATTGAAGTTTGGCTTCCAAATTCAAACTACTCCTCCTTCCTCCCCTTACTTATAGGACGGTACTTGTAAACTTCATGCCTCGTTTGCACCGTGTGAGCTCTATGTGCTAAACGACTCTGCAAGTTCTAATAGGTAGATTAAATTGCACTGGAGTGTAAACAAGCATCGTTGCTGGGATAAAAGAAAATTGCTAAAGTGTAAAGTTGCTTGTTATCGGGAGTGTAAATCGTATTGCTTGCAGACTTGCCCAGCAAGTTGCAAGTAATGATTGCACGTTGCTGGGCTAATAGGACGAAGTTAGTCGATATGCAAATACTTGCTCTGCCGGGCTTACTGAGCAATTATCGGTTAAAACAGAACTTATCTGGCTGTGAAAGCAAATGATATTGGCGTTTGAAGTTATATATTGGGCTGACTAATTAAAGAGGTTTCTTTTCTTGAAATACAGGAGTAGTGTTAGCATAAGATTTACAACCCTATCTATAAATAAGTCAACGTCTTTACTTGATTGAAAGTTTAAGTAGGTACGACTTTTTTATGTAGTTTAGTAATTGCTTGAAATTAAAACTGTCAAAAGTTAAAATTCTTAGCTTTGCTTTCTTAGACAGTTCTTACTTTGTTTTAATTCCTATCTATCGCATAAAAATGCTGACCTACATAATTAATTAATTAAACTTATGTAATTACTTCAGTTTGACTATAGATACGGGTGTCAGAACTCCTAAATACGCGTAGAAAACAGGATGTCCTGTATGAGTCAACGTCGGTACCGTTTCTAACAATCTCTCTCTAATCTAATTAGTGACAAAAATACTTTCCCTTATTTCATGTTCAGCAATATCTAAAGTGTGGCAGAAAAATGGGGAGGCCTATACTATACTCAGCAGTGGGTGATTCCGGGCTGATATGATGATGATGATGATGAATATCTAAATAACGAATAAAAAAACCTAATCATTCACGAAATACTTACCTATTTAAAACGCATACTTACAAAATGTCACGTAGGTAACTGGGAATCAATGTGCCTCGTTCCTTCCGACATAAATTGTGACAAACTCAATTTTAGACACCCTCCGCGAGAGTGCGCTATTCAGTCAACCCGCCGTGATTGGACCCCTACAAAACCAACTCCCTCCACCCCTAGATATTGTGCCACAATAATAGGAATTCTGTAAAAGTTAATTAGTGAAAATTCCCGAAGTGAACCTTAGAAAATGTTGGACAAAAATGTATGGCGAAGTTATTGAATGGACCGGTTGTTAATTAAAAATATGGCATTTTGGTAACGTTTTTTTTTACTAAGTATTAGCTAACAAACTTAATTAATTCGTTGGCATTTAGAGTGGGTAATTTTGATTATAATTTAGTTTGTAGCACTTTGCTGATGTAGTGTGCACTATTAAGTAGAGAGTGTGGTAAATTAAAGGTGTTTTAAGTAATAAATTCATTCTTCTACTTTATTCTTTGGTTGTGCCTTACCAGGTGCCAGTAACAATCCGAAAAACCATAGGTTCAAAATAAATTGATTATTTATTCCTGAAAAGTACTAAGTACTTATTGTTTCACTTATGCCTGTTGTTAGCCGTCTTCGGCTCTGTCCAACTTTTTCTGTCATTCTTATTATGAAGTTAGTTTTTATCTCCTTTTAAATAGTAATCAGTCACTTTGACAGTGGAGGTTGTCATATCTTCCGTACCTTAGTAGGTCCCCCACGTCCCTACGTCACCTACGTCCTACATAAGTACCTAGGTAATGCTGTTTTGCTGACGCACATGCAGGAAGTCTAAGCCTGCGTCAGCAAACATGTTTCAACAATTAAAATAAAAAATATTGCATTTCATTATACCTACCTACTCGTATTATTATTTCGTCTGTTCTAGAAAAAACAAAAAGAACACGTAAAGAACAGCGAACACAAATTGTTTGACCCAATTCGTAAGAGAGGACAATTAAATCGACATTGACTGAATAAAATAAATAATATCATTGGCTGAAATTCGAGTTTTATTCCTACGAATGAAGTAGGGAAATAGGGTCATTCTACTGAAAATCTTCTTTTACTTCGGTGATTTCCCGATTTATTTCGTAACCGCTTCAGTAGTTTTCCATTGGATTTATTCTTGTCTCGCCGCTTAGGGGCAGTTACCTTTTAACAATCAGGACGAAAATATATTTTTTTTGTTTGAAAGGTTATTATTTATTAGCATCTACTATACTACTTTTTAACATGAGCCTACCCTAATTACGCCTGTGATTTATTTTCCAGTATTCTAGTACTTAAGACGCAGTTAACGGGGGAACCGTAAAAACGACCTGTTTTTCGTCGCAGAGTTAGCCGTATTGCTACTTATTACAATTCCAAAAAAAATACAGTGTATAGTCAAATGTATAGGTAAAAGACTTATGCAAAAATATTTTCTAAAAGTAATCAAGAACCTCGAAAAAAAAAATCACAAAATCACAAAAAAATCACACGAAAAAACTTTTTCGTCTCGAAATGCTCAATATTTTGAGTGACAACTGTTATTTATTTTTTTACTATCAGAAAGGAAATTTAACCAACTAAAGACATATGTAAAAATATTTTAACATTACAGCGTATTTTTTTTTTAATAAATTAAATCTGCGAACTATCGTTCATTTTGGCAGTCACGAGCATCAAACGCATCGCCATTTTCAACCTTATTTGTTTAGGCGATGAGTTAAACGCGCGCTCAAGGTCGCGGGCAGCTAATGTCGCCTTAAACATCAATAGACTGTTTTTGTCACTAGCTCAATGTTCTATGAGTGCTACTTTGAGTTATACCGCAAAAAGCGAAAAAAAAAGTCATTTCCCAGCAATAATTTTTGCGTAGGGTACTTAGTTTGATGTACATACCTACATAATGCTTGGTTGACGGCTTCGTGAAGGGTTCGCTTACAGCCTGTATATATATCTCTACATTAGATATATCCCACTACAAGATATAGGAATACCTCTAATACAGTTACATATAACCCGTTTCCGTATTGCCCACGTTTCACATTTACCGATGACGGCATTATATTCCATCCGAGAAGGACGTGCCAATTGCCGTTTATTGGGCCCCTACCCAACCTGTAGCGCTACATAATATAGGAGTTGTTTCGGAAATGTAACGTATTTTCTTAACAGAGGTTCTGTCTTTTGTTGATTGTATTAAAAGTCATATTAGGTATGTGATTGGCGAGCTTTTGGCATTCCATTATCGCCTACCTAGCATTTTCTAACTCGTTTATAAAGTCTAACATGATCCAGCTGTGAGCTTTACCTTTATTAAAATTGGTGGCCAGTCTCTCGGTCTTCTCAAACCCCGTAACGTCTGTCATCTTCCAAAACAGCAAAAACTTCGGGTTCTGAATAAAAATTTCGAAATGATTAATAACTTATTTGGCAGAGTGTTATTGCGTTTTTGCATCAGGGATTTTTCAGTAGCATGGAGTCTAGATTTGTACCCGGTTGATAGCAATAGACCTATAACATTTATTTATTTATTGATGCACACATAAAATACAAAAAAGGATAAAAACATAACAAATAGCAGAGCACAAAGGCATTCGCATCCTATAACAAGGAATTTAAACATGACTAGCAGTTTGGGTATATATTATGTACTATAAGGTACGTACATGTGCCCTAACCCTCTGGGGATCAAAGGCATGATTTCATGTTACCTACTCATGAAAATTCGGTTCTGTTGAAGCTGTCCAAAATATCGATATGCTGTCAAGCAGATCGAAGGCTACCAATCACTAATATAACGAGACAGACTGATCGCACAATTCTGAAGCATCGCATGAACAAGAACAAGCAATGATTGATGAGGAGACACTAATTGAGTGATCGTATTCAACTGAATACGTCCTTCGATTCATGTTTCTGCTCCGTTTGATCAGCAAATTGTATCAAATTCACTGATATTTGGTAACGTTTACTGTTCTCACATCATTACTGAACATTATGTCGTAATAGGCAACTACGTTGTGTTGGTGTCTAAGTACATTACGCTAGTAATCCCCGAAGGGTAAGGCAGAGATGTACCTACCCACATTACACCGGTGGTTTTAAAGTACCATAATAAGTACTACGGGGCCAGCTTATTTGTCAACAACCGAGCACAACACCAAACACTATGACTGCTATTAAGAAATTCTAGATGGAAAAACCCATAGGAAAAACCCAATAACACTTTGCCTGACCTGGAAAACCAACCTAGGACCTCTTGCTCAGGAGTTGCGACTACTAAACTTGACGGCACAGTTGGCGCAGTGGCTAAGCGATTGGACTGCTGCGCTGCTTGTCGCCGGTTCGATCCCCGCACGGAGCAAATATTTGTATGGCCAACAAATAGTTGTTTCGGGTCTGGGTATTTGTGTATGTGAGTTTAAATGTTTGTGAACGCACCCACGATACAGGAGAAATTCCTAGTGTGGGGAAAAGTATTAAAAAAAAAAACAAACCAGTAAGGCAGTAATTTTTAACGAATATTGATATCCAACTGACCACCAAAATGTCTGTAACTAAGAACGTTCCCAGGTGCGGTCTAGAACAATAATATTATCGTAATGATGGGGGGGAGAACTAGTATACCTTTCGGTTTCGTTAACGTACCGCGGTATTTTCACACCCATTATAATAGGTCCTTAGACCTGTTTCAAGCTTTCACGGTTCATATTATAACTATATTTAAAATGTCACTTACGGGATATCTTCCGTGATTGTTATTGGTTTTGAGTTCCCGATATTTCGACGCTGTTGCAAGCGCCATGATCGCGGGTTGATATCGGAATATATATATCAATAACAATCACGGAAGATATCCCGTAAGTGACATTTTAAATATGTCCTTAGACCTCTAAAACATAGATTGCGGTACCAATAAAAAGTCTACAAAAGCTTATTAGTGCATACTAACCGTTTTCTCGTAACTACAAACAATATCCTGGCAGGATTTCCGCCGAGGCATCGAGGAATATTTACATAGCCAGCTTGTGAGTCTTGTGACCTATTTAACCCATTCTGCAGATCCAAAAGTAAACACTTTTCCTCGCTAATGTAGAAGTGAAAAAACATTGAATATGTTAAATCGCTTTCCGACCGGATCTCGTGTGAAAAGTTCGAGTGAAATTCTCGTTACTCGTTTGTTTGTACTGCAAGACAATGATAAAATTAATGGGAAAACCCGATTTAATTTAATGCAAGTTTTACTGAAAATAATGAGAGAGAGAGAGAGAGGATTTTTTAAATTTTAATTAAACGTTTTCAAATATTTTAATAGTAGTTTATGCGACTGTGCATAATGAAGGGCATTACAACACAAGTGTGGGTTTAAGAAACGAGCCGAAGGCGAGTTTCTTAATAGCATCACACGAGTGTTGTAATGCCTAATTATGTATAGTTGCATACACTTATTTATCTACCCGAATATCATAAGGGATCTATGATGGGCTCAGGAACCATAGGGAAATGACCAGCATTGTTACCAGTGTAATGCAATAAAAAATAAACAGGTTATTGGTTGCATTCGTCGCTGCATTTACGATATCTGGCGGAGTGTTCATGTTAATTTCTGAGACACTAATTTTCGACAAAAATAAAGAACTTATCAGAAAATTTGTCTACTCAATGAAAGGGAATAAAAAGCTAACGAACAAATGACAGCTCAAATGGCGGCGTTTCGGATATCTGTCATTTTTTTTAAATCATAGGCAAACGAACAAAGTCACTATTCTTGTGTCACTCGAGATCAAAATGTCGTGCGATTTATAATTAAAATCATACTGAATTGGGGTTTCGTATCGATAGGTATCTGTTTTCATGTACCTAGATACTAGAATAGCACACTCACTTGAATTTGACACCTGTTCCAAATTTAAACTCATAACCTACTGTTTTCAGTAGGTTATGAGCTCATTACAGTTCTGTTAATTTCTGCTGGTTGGTAATGCTGGTCATTGCCTATGGTTTTTGAACGCATTAGAGAGGGTTTATGATATTTGGGTAGATAAATGAACCTTTCAGTTATTTTACGAAAATAAATCAGATTTTTTTTGTAATCATGCTCTTAATAATCGTATAAGCATGGAGAAGTTAGGTCCCCGAAGAATTTAATTGTGGCTAGTAAAGTAATAACGAGTGGTGTTAAGGGGATAACAACGATGATATTTTCGTTTGCGTATCTGATCAGAATAGGGCAAATACTACTTAGTTCTTTTGGACGAACTTAAGCATAGATGAAACATAATTATTAAGAAAAGCAAAAATCAGTCGCTGCGTGACATTATAAAAAAATACAGATGTTTCCTCATCAGGTTAGACTGGAGGGAACCCTACTCCAACCTATTTAACGTAGAATAAAAAAGGCTATATAGGCGGGAGTAAACTCGATCTACCGTACTACCATTATTTCCATTCACTGAATACCGTTAAAATATTGATGGGATGTATTTTCCCGTTCACTCGCTCCAACTGCGATGAATGACGTGACCTAGTTACCTGTGTTTCGGATAGGATACATAAAACGTACGTATATAGGTACGTAGATTACATTAAACCCTCTCCACACACACGGTACGCGTTATGAGAAATGTATGAACGTCCACACGTATGACTATTTATCCTACTTTTACATACGTTTGCGAAAGAGTACCTACCCGGTGCCGACAACCGAACCAGGAGCTTGGAAAATGGAACTTCAGGTACGTCTAGACCGTAATCAATTGCTAGCGAGTGCTAAATGATGATGGATGGAGAGCAAGAGGAAGATCAAAAAGAAGGTGGACTTGGATAGATTGTGTGAGAAATTATCACTACACAGTATAAAACAAAGTCGCTTTCTCTGTCCCTATGTCCCTTTGTATGCTTAAATCTTTAAAACCACGCAACGGATTTTGATGCGGTTTTTTTTAATACATAGAGTGATTCAAGAGGAAGCTTTATATGTATAATATAAATCAGCATTGCACCCGTGCGAAGCCGGGGCGGGTCGCTAGTATAAAATAAAATGGAGTAAATAATAGCGTGACGTTTGACAGGGGATGGGGAAAATGAAGGAAAAAATAGGTGTTGAGCCGACCCAAAGTATTATGGGACAAGGACTCTAAATATTGTAAATAGACTCAGTAGTTAGGTACGGTAATTTTTAAAGTGTGTCCGTTGGAACCCTTGTTAGAATCTAGCTAAAAAACGTCGTAGTCGCGAGTCAACTTTGTAATAATCGGTCCCTTATCGCAGAACCATAGGCGGCAAAGCTCACTCACCATCGGATCGACTAACTGCTAGATGCTTTGGTTCCAAAGGTTTACCCTCTAATACCATCAAACTGTTGACAGTTTGCATAACATATAATTATGCATGATCAGATTTAAATTGTGTTCCCACTTCTGGGTCATAGGCCTCTTCTCTATGAGAAGGACTGGGCTATAATCCACCACGCAGCCCCAGTGCGGGTTGGTAAACATGTCTTCAAACTTTTGGCTCTATGACATGCCGGGTTCTAGTAGTGCTGATGAAATAAATTACACAAGGTAATGCGCCTAGCTGCCTGGGTTCGAATACAGAATTTACGCTCGTAAATCGGAGCCTCTACCACTACTTCCTGCCTCCTGCGCTGACAGTTTACCTTACATGAAAAGGCGCGCCATTCTCAAGTGTACACGCACCTTTACGTGACTGATGTGTACGGACTGTACGGACGAAGCTATTATTTTATTGGATCCTGTCTAAAGTTCCTCGTAATTGAATACGGTGTGGTGATCAAAGAATGCCTGTCCTATTCACAGATGGGTTTTTACATGTTGTATTTGAGAGTGACAGTAAATCAGGATAAGCGCATTTATGATTGAGATCAGTTTGAAAATGATTGAAGAAGACAATGTGGGAGGCAGTCCTGTTTCTGAATGCGACATGCTTTTGTGATAGACACTAAAAAGGCTTTAGAAACTCTGACACTAGGGTGTGGTGGGGTCGTTAGACCTTACTCCCTTCACGATAAGAAGAATAACTTCAGTGATAACAATAAAAATCATCAATTTAATATTCTAAATCTTGCAATGGAAATCTGAGTTGCAAATGTCAATACCATTGGAAATACCAGCGTGTTACTCCACTGAATAATTTCAATTAGCAACGGCCAATTGTCAAATGCAATCAAGCATATTCAGACATCATCCAACCGAAGCAACGAATATGATTATGATATGAGCATATATACTTACTTACTGTACAATTACCTATTCACTTACCTACAAGCTACTTACCTAATAGCTTTTGCCTTTATAAGTACATCCCATCTGATCCGAACAATCACAATATTATGTTGCTGGTAAGAAGCTTAACATCTACGTATACGATAGATACCTATCCACCTGTTTCCCTGTTACCGTAACATCCAATAAAGTTACAGGATTTTATAAAAATGAACATTCATAAAAGAGCGTTGTGTTGTGCTTTTACCGTTTGGAACGAATGTACCTACTTACCTACCTAGCTTTTAATCAATTTATGTCAACATTTTTATTTCATTTTGTTCTTTTTCAGTACGAAAGTATATTTTAACAAAGTCTACGCCCCCCTATCCTATTATAACGGAACATAATATAACGCCTGTAATCTCTGAAAGGTTAGGCAGAGGTGTACCCAGTAGTACCTACACCCTCATAGGTGCCCATAGGGAAAAATCCAATAACATTATGCCCGACCTGAGAATCGAACTTAGAACCTCATGCACAGCAGTCACGCTTGCGACCACTAGGCCAACGCAGCAGTCTCTGAAGTACACACGGCTACACATCAAGCTATACAAAACCAGTTAATCTTGGCCTCACTTTACTAGATCGCACAATGAACGATCAGATTATACTGGTTTTGTATAGCTTGATGTGTAGCCGTGCGTACCTCTATTAATTCTATTGTAAAGAACCTACAAAGGATTTAAACTTAGGTTAGGCATTTCATTTTCGTACCGTCAGTCAGTTAGTCCGTGACCATGCATGGGAATATACATAAATGTAGTTCGAAGATCAATAAGAAGTTATAATTGGATATAATTGGTTTTTGGAACCAAAATTAAATTATTACCCTTCTTAAATGGGCGCATTAATCATGAAATAGTTAAATAGTCACACACGTAGAGACTCTTTTAATCCATAAAGTTAGTAGTCTCTATATATATCCAAAACACCGTCTTTGAACTGCGAATCATGTTACAAGCTTTGCCTTTTTAACGTAGGTATCCATTTTCTTTCATTCCAGACGGATAGACCGGAGCAACTCCCTAGTAGAAAGCAGCAGTGGAGCCGGGCCACTAAGTCCTGGAGCCTGTGCCGCTATCAGCTCCCTTGGGGCCCTCCAACCAGACCTGTACACCAAGCGAGAGGCCCCACTGGTGATAGAGCTGGAAGGAGCCGGCCCATCGCTCGGCAGGATCCATTTGCGCCTGAAGTATGACTTCGATCGGTCGGATTTGGAAGTGCATCTTATTGAAGGTATGGATGAATTTTGAAGTTCTGCTTTTGCGACCCATATTTGAAATAGGAATGAACTGTGCAATAATATACAATCCGGGCTGCAGGTTGTTCGCATGAGATACCGCGGCCTCGACTTAAAGGGCTAAGAAGGAACATGGGTGGTTTTTAGTTAGTAGAAGTCTGTCACTCCCTTTAGCTCTGCCCAAGAGCGGGAGGGGTTATTTGATGATTTCCCACCGTCAGTCAAAAAAAAAACACTTGGCTTGTCTTAGATCTTGTCGACTATGGTAATCTCTGACTGTTAACTGACAAAAGAAAATACGATTTTCGTCCTTGCTAATAGGTGCCAACCTCGAGTAGATTGCATAATAAATTCTGTGATTCCTGTTGTGCAGAATCACTTTTTATATCCTTAAGTGTTGAAATGTCTGCTGTTGGGCGTCAAACCTAATCTACTCTTATTAGGAATTAATTTGCTGTGATGGCCTGGTGGTGTGAATGTCAGACTGTCAAGACATATAGGTATCAAGTTCGAACCCTAATTACTACTAGGTAACTAATTATTAGGTATCACTTGTTTTGGTGAAGCCTACTTAGCCATATATAAGCGGTCGTTTCAGGACAGACTGGCTGCGAACTCTGGTTTGCCTGCGAACTGCAGGTTAATTTTCTGAGAGTTTTTGTTGCTGAATGTTTTCGATCTAAGTAGAGAGAAATTATATGAGCAAAACCATCAGAACGATAAATATTCATAGAAAAAGAGAAAGCCTGTTTTATTTTCAGCATCAGCACTAGTTACTTACCAAACTTAGAAATAACGTAGGAAAGCGGAACACCCACATAGAGAACTCGTAAAGCTTGTCACTTGTTCTCCTTAGGGATTATATATAGTCACTACTTCAAAAGATATTTTTAACGTGGATTAAGTTCCGTATTTTTAGTCGCCGTCATCAATAACCTTGCCCATTACACCGTGTTTAAACATGTCACTAAAATAAACAAATAGAAAATTCATTGGTGTATTTATAACTTCTGGCCAAGGAAAACTTTATAACAATATTTTCCATTTCGTAGATATCTAATTACATACAACCCGAGTCGAAAAATATAAAAGGTTATTATTAGGACGGATAAGTATAACTGTCTACCTACCGTAATAGAAATAATTGTCTTATTTACTTATGTACCTACTTAGTTCCTACCCACAACTGCAGACCACACTGACCCACAAACTGAAACCTCTAGCCATTGATATAATAAAACCCAAGATACACACTCCGCGTCTCAAAACCGTCCGCTTAAAATGAGTTCACAATGAACTCATTTCAAATAGTCTCGCGTCGCTCGCGTCTCTGCACGGTCGTACAAAATACTTTTTATATTGCTTTTTATAACTGCATTGTAAAAGGAATCTGCGTAAGGTTGAATTTGCCAAAAAAAATATGTTTATTAAATAGTGACGATAACTACATGTAGTAGTGCGTGTATTGGTGAGTGTTTGGCGACAGTTTCGACTGTTTGTTTTGTTCGAGACTGTACATCTAGGGTTTTATTATATCAATGCCTCTAGCACCTAGGTTTGGGTTTGAGGGTCAGTGGACACACTCATACCTACACAATTATCTACGTGTAGAGGTGACTTTTTATGGTGGAGAAGCAGAAAATAAGTATCTAGTTTTAAAAGACCAAGCAGATGGATGAGACCTACACAAGTACACACCAACTTATCTTAGCCCTTCTTAAAATTCCAGCTCACGACCTAGCAGGCTACGAGGCTGGGGGTTTCAACGACCCTTATGTGCGCGTCACGCTACTGCCCGAAGTGGACACGCGGGTGCGTCAGACTCCGGTGCATCGGAACGAAGCCAACCCGTTCTTCGACCAGCACTTCAAGTTCCCCGTGTCGCACGATGAGTTGACTGACAAGACTTTACTGCTGCAAGTCTTTGATTATGACAGGTACCTACTTTGATAAGAAATTGTTTTATGATACCCACTTTTGACTGTTCCGTTGTGCTAGTGATTAGTAGTGATAGTAAATGCCGCTGTTGCTACGCCCTGCGTCCACTCCCAATAAATATGTGCTTCATTATCATCATCATCATCAGCCTATAATGTTCCCACTGCAGGGACTCGGGCCTCCTCTCTAGGGCTGTTGGGCTATAATCCACCAAGCGGGCCCAGTGCGGGTTGGTAGATGTCACATGTCTAAGACACGATGGTTTCCTTCACCAATTTGAGAGCAGTGGTGAAGAAATTAATTACCTACACAAAGTGATGCGCCTGCCTGCCTGGGTTCATCGAACCCACGACTTACTGTTCGTAAGTCGGGGACGCCACCACTGGGCCACCGTTGCTCTTCTTAAACATGTGCTTAGTAAAACATAACTCACGAAATGTGGATGGGTTGTTTTTTTAAGCTTTTTCCGATAGGTAGGTACTACCTATCGGAAAACAACGATTCAGAAATTATTGAAATGCCTATGACAGGTTGATAGAGAAAAGAAAGGTAATACAGAAAAGCACAACTTTGTGCTATTTGCAAGGACAACTGTGTTCGTTTACTGCCTGATTTAGATATCTTAAGATAGGCCGATATCTGCAGGAAGTTACCATGTACTTATATTACTCATTTCAGGTTCTCTCGCAATGAGGTCATGGGTTCAGCCAAAGTGCCTCTCTCTCGCGTCGAGGTAGCTGGTGGAGCCGAAGTTTGGGCCGAACTCTCCCGAGAGCGGCGCCCGCCAGAGGAGCTGCAAGAACTGTTGCTGTCTCTGTCTTACCTACCGTCGGCTGAACGACTCACTGTTGTCGTGTTGAAGGCTAGGAATCTATTACCGCCACAGGAAGGAAAGGAAGCTTTAGGTATTTATTTTTACTTGAACTATTAATTTGGGAAATTGTACACTAGCTTTTCTACTAGTTTTCTACACAAAGGGCTTGTAGCTTGCTACGCACGGAGGTCGTAGCTTGCTACGCACGGAGGTCGTAGCTTGCTACGCACGGAGGTCGTAGCTTGCTACGCACGGAGCTCGTAGCTTGCTACACATGGAGCTCGTCACTTGCTAGTCTTGCTACGCATGGATCTCGTAGCTTGCTACACATGGAGCTCGTAACTTGCTACGCATGGATCTCGTAGCTTGGTACGCACGGAGCTCGTAACTGGCTACGCATGGATCTCGTAGCTTGCTACGCACGGAGCTCGTAGCTTGCTACGCACGGAGCTCGTAGCTTGCTGCGCACGGAGCTTGTAGCTTGCTACGCACGGAGCTCGTAGCTTGCTACGCACGGAGCTCGTAACTGGCTACGCATGGATCTCGTAGCTTGCTACATATGGAGCTCGTAACTAGCTACGCATGGATCTCGTAGCTTGCTACACATGGAGCTCGTAACTTGCTGCGCATGGATCTCGTAGCTTGCTACGCATGGAGCTCGTAGCTTGCTACGCACGGAGCTCGTAACTGGCTACGCATGGATCTCGTAGCTTGCTATACATGGAGCTCGTAGCTTGCTAAGCATGGATCTCGTAGCTTGCTACGCATAGATCACGTACCTACGTAAGGGTTACCTAGATTGTAACGTATTGTGCTCCGTTTCCATCGCAAGCGACTCGTAGCATGATATGCAAACGGATCATAGCTTGCTACGGAAAGAACTCGATGGTATGCAAATCAATTATTCTAATGTAGGTATCAGTTCTAACACTCAAGATAATTTAATTTAGAAAACTAGAAACTGTTGTTTACTAATAAATGCAAAAAGCGCTTACATACATGTTTTAACTTTTCCAGATGTTTATGTAAAAGTATATCTGCTGGTGAACGGGAAACGTGTGAAAAAGAAGAAGACTAATAGAAAAGAGATCAACAGCCCCGTGTGGAACGAGGCTCTATCATTCAGCCTGCCATCTGCTAACCTTCATGAGGCTTCCATTGAGGTACCTAATTGTATAAAGGCGTAAACGATGCCACTGGATAGTGAACATGGCTAACATCTTTTGTGGTCATATTCACTTCGTCTTCAAGGACCCACCAAGCAGACCCACTGGTGGGTCTCCGAATACTGATGTCTCCCAAGACCTACTAGTGGGTCCTCTGAGATTTTATTGTCTTTGATTGAAGACCCACTGCAGAAACTGGTCTCCCTCGTGGACCTACTAGTAGGACAAAATAGTAGGACCACGAGAAAACGGCGACAATATCGATAAGTACTTAAATTCGCTTTTAGTACTGGTTCTATTTAGGCTGTGCCTACAGGAATTCAGTTTTCCGTTCCGTTTCAATGCTGATAGGTTGATTTAGTTTAGGAGAAATACTCGGATTTGATCACAGATGCCTTTTACTTATTCTATCAACTGAAATTTTAAAGCATACCAACTCTCTACAACTGGGAACTGCATTGAGGCTAACAGCTGTAGATACATCCCAGTTTTATATAAAGTGTATTTAATTTTCGTGTGCAATTTCAGGTCTGCGTGGTGAGCGGCGGTGGCAGCGGCCTGGTGGTGGGCTGGTGCTGCGTAGGCGCGGCCGAGCCCGCCGCCGAGGGGCGCCACTGGGCGCAGATGGCCCACGAGACGCGCAAGGCCGTGGCCATGTGGCACACCCTCAGATAGACTGTCCACTGTATACACCCTTCATACGGTCCGACACAGATCTAAATAAACATGAATAGTGGCGCTGCTTGTCATAGAACATGTCAAATACCAGTACGTTCCATGTTAGTTCTCTAATTAGCCACGATCATTTAGATCTGTGTGCGACTGTACACTCGTCTAGTTTATCCCGGACCGATTGCAATACTAATACTTCTGTAGATACTGTTTACTGTTGTCTAGTTGATGCAGGGACGTCTTGGGTAGTCATGAAAACAAAGGTTAGAATGTATACCGACCTACTGTGAAACTTCTAAACAAGAGTGCATTCTAATTTAGAAAAAAACCGGCCTATATCTAAGCCCCTCAGGACCTGTATATGCCTAGGACTGGAAAGACTAATGTTTAACTGCATGTAATGTTATTATTTTTCAAGTGGGTGGTAATTTTGGTGATAGAAATACCTTTAGTAGACATACCCATGACGTCACTGCTATACCGTTTCTGTGTTACTTGTCTGTATCAACTCGAGTAGTTATTTCACTGTAATAGGATGCCTAATCTACATATACTTGTAAACTAATGTATACTTCGCTCCAGAGCCTAAGTTTGCTCAAAGGAACAAAACATTATCATATTTATCACTGTTTAGAAACAAAATGTGTCTGATATTCAATAGATCGTAGCTTCACATTCGTGTTTCGAATCTTACAATAGGTATACTTAAATGTCACTAGTCATTGATATAAAATGTTATTGATATAAAGTTTCGCTACACGAAGCATACTGAATGTAAGTAAATAAATACATCTGTTAGCTTTTTCGCTCTCTGATAAACTGGCGAGAAATCTCGTGAGCGAAGGTGTCTGCCTCAGAACGAAGGTTATAGATAAGTGTAATATCCCCTTTATCAAGACTTATACTTGTATTACACTCCCTGCCTTCCTATACTGTCCAGTCTAAACTGTGGGCTCTAACTTTCACCTGATATTATATAAAAATATGTCAAAAAATATATTAGAAATATTTATCTTGTTAAACTTTACAAAAATGTAAAACAGACCTAAATATTTTTGAAGTGAAAAATTATATTGAGCTTTTGGAACACCAAACAAAAACTTATGAATTTATGGAATTTTATATACTTAAGAATGTTTAATTTTTGAAAATAAATTTTAATATAATTGTCCAATAGGTGATGTATATGAATATTTCTATCTCCTGTACTGTCTCACACGTGTGCCCACAGTTGTTCTGTCACATAACTAGATATATAAATAAATACTTATTAGAACGTCGTCATTCGATAGAATGACCTCTGTCTGTTTATGGGTTTTATGGATTATATCGAATTTTATTCCAAATAAATACGTACATATTTTATCTAAGTGTATGTATCTGTGTGAAGAGGTATATTACTTATTATTTTCTTTACAATGTCTGAATAAAATGTCTATTTATAAGATTAAATGGTGTTTGATTGTAGAGAGAAAATAAATAAAAATCGAGTGTACAATATTTTAAAATTATCATTTATTAATAAGAATAACTTTTTACATGTGTACAATGTTTTAAAGATCAATAATAGAAAATAAAGATAATATAAAGTTTATATATTTAAAGTAACACAAACACTTTACCAGAGCTTCGAAGTCCCGTAGTGTCGACGTAAAGAGAGTCCAGAGCACTACAATAATGCACTATTATAAAGTTACTCGAAACTTACCACCATTGTTGAAGAGACGCAGGAACGCAGGCAATCGCCAACTAAAATTGCATTACACAATGTTAAATGAGAGTCGGAGAGAGCAATTGTATTCTAATATTGCCGTCACCTCAATACTGCGGGAAGTCATGCAGATATACGTCAGTTCTAAGTCGTGGTAGACTGTACTAAAATAATAAACATACTATCAACTGATTACTGATAAAAACATCTCAATATTTACCAACAAAAGGGAGTCTATACAAACAGTTATTTCTTCTAATACAGAGTGTTTTATAATGGTTAGGGAAAAAATTGGGAGTGGTTATTCACTTTAAATCGAGCAAATTTTGTTCTCAGAGTTTTGGAAATAAAGCAAAAAAAACTCCCCGCGACCTTAATAAGCTGAAATACAACTTTTTTCTCTTATTCCCAGAAGTCATAGAACAAATTAAAGTTGTGCAAAAGCAGGTGTAGGTAGGTATATTGCAGTTTATTTATATTGAAGATGAAAAACCAGATTCGAACGTAACTCACAGTTACGTCAAAATGATAAGAGATAAGACTGATCAATTGATTGAAACGCAAATAATCATTGATAAACATGATATCCAATCAATCAATCAAGTCAATTTAAGCAGAACCGATGAACACCGTGTAAACGGGGCTTTCGTTCACACTGCGTTCGTCGGTAGGTTCGTACCAACCCGACTGAATTTACTGTATAATTATGGGATCCCATCGCGCATTTTAATTGTATAGAACATTGGGAACCAAATGTATACGATTAAATATTGTACTAGACGCTGAGTAAACAGCTGCTTATTGGAATTATTACTACAATTTACTACATGCAATTCAGACTACGAAAAAAGCATTCTTGCTAAAAAAATTGGAATTTCAAAAGATCAAAATGCAAAACTTATATAAAAAAGCTACAAAAATAGATAGGTTAGCCAAAAAGAGATGTATACTTTACACATCGCTGAAGACGCCTTTTCCTTCGTTGGGAACTTGGGACATTAGAGGTGGGATAGGTTTCCTTAGTGTAACTGTGTTTAGGCGGTTAAGTGTGAGGTGTGCGTGTTATGTCATGTGGATTGGGAACGGGTGTGTAGGTAAATGCAGTCGGCATCCTTGCAGTCGCCTCCCACCTCGAAGGGGCAGAGGATCGCGTTCGGGTCTCCCACCCATCTGAAAAGGATGAGGTTTTTAAACAATCAAGGTGTTGTGGATAAATGAAACATTGGTTTGTATCTTATAGGAGGACATTTGGGTTCGTAGATAGGGATGTTTAAATCAAATATGTGAGAGAACGACAAAAGTTCGCACTCTGGGTCTGTCATGCCATGTAACGAAATATGTATATTAGGAGTCAAAATGTCCGTGAAAGAACCGTAAAAATCGCAATTTTGCAACACAGCCACCAAAATAAAATAAAATTGAGCAGACCACATCTGCCTGGATGTTTCATCAAAACTGTGCCAAAGTGACCACAGATTGGGTCGGAACGACAAAACTCGGCGACGCGGTAGGCCCAGAAGATGGTGTGACAAGCTGGAGTTTTACCAAAAGGATTTGGCCCAAATAGACAGAGGAAAATTTAAAGAGGAAGGAAGAACTTTGCCCTTCAGTGATACACAAATCATCAAAACATAAACATGTACACTGTACAACCATTATTAGTAGAGAATAATATGGTACAATTAACTCATAGAAATACTTCATACAAAAGGTAGAAATAATAAATACCACTTGATTGGTGTTTAACATCAATAAATATTTAAAGTTTGCCATATTTATGAAAAATATTTCTTATCAAAAGCAACCTTGAATTGCAGTATTGGAATTTATAGTTGGACCGTGTTACGCAGAAAGCAGCCATGTGGCACTTTTTCCAAAAATGAGTTATAAACACAGCCATACTAATTTCGACATGCCCGATTTATTGCAAAAACAGCCATGTCGATATCTCTATTTATCACGGAGATATGAGCCGTCAAATGCAGCCATGTCTACAAATGTTTATTGTAAAAAACAGTCATCTTCGTGTAAAATGAAGCCAATTTTGACAAAAAATAAAATACCTATTTTGCAGAAGTCAGCCTAACTATATGGCCGTTTTTTACAAATTTCAAAATGTTAGGAGGTATCAGTGTTCGAGTTACGTAAAAGGCAGCCACTCTATGATGGCTGTT
This sequence comes from Diarsia mendica, assembly GCA_949316265.1. Lineage (NCBI taxonomy): Eukaryota > Metazoa > Arthropoda > Insecta > Lepidoptera > Noctuidae > Diarsia > Diarsia mendica. Next base: position 17,355,621 of record OX438896.1, on the reverse strand, counting down.
CACTGCAAATTATTTATTTGTTGATAATCGCAGTTGGCTGTTTTTGCCAATAATAAAAATAGGTATAACTTTTTGTTTTGTTGTCTTTATTAAGGATTTTATTACAATTAGCTAAAATTTAAATATTTTTTATCCCGCGTTTGCTCCTGTATAACGATTTTTTTACGACAACTTTAACATTAAAACTAAAATACTAAGCAAAGATACGTGTAATGTCTGCGATAAATTTCGCATAGAACAAATAAATACAGGTAGAAGCGGTGGGGATGTTAACTCCATAAAAGAAACATACAACATTCATCTTCACCAGGCCGAAAGAGCAAGATGTCAACTAAAAATAGATAATTAACTAACTTAGCTAAAAATCAAGAAGACATCGAATGTCTTACATTTGATATGCAAAAGACACTACCTCTGCCCCGGATTCAGACAAATATATTTTTTTTATAAAAGGCAACTCTGGCTCTATAACTTGGGTGTGCACAGTGCTAAAAACAACCAAAGCTACTGTTAGAAACATGGATCGAGGGTCAGGCTGGACGTGGTCACGTGGCGCACAGGAAGTGGGATCTTCACTTTTAAAACACATCGATAAGAACGTCTCTGACACTATAAAAGATTTAATTCTTTGGTCAGACTCTTGTGGCGGTCAAAACCGGAACATAAAAATTACTCTCATGACGAAAGCAGTGCTCGAGATGAAACCAAACCTAGAATCTATTACATTTAAGTATTTGATGCCAGGCCATAGTTACTTAAATACTTACCCAATGATAAAGACTTCGGTGATATTGAGAGAGCTTTGAAATACAATCAAAGGATTTATTTATACGCCTGACGACTACATTCAAATTATGGCTATGCAAAAAGAAAAAACCTCTGATAACTTTCCAAATGGAAGTTGATGATTTCTACTCGACTGAGACTCTAGAAAAGTTTATAGTAAGTCGCAAGAAAACAACAAATAATGACAAAGTAAATTGGCTAATAACCCTCCTTTTGGGCTTCGCCGCAGTCGGGTAAAAACAAGAGATTTAAAAATAACAAAGCCAGACCAATATCATATTTACATGAAGTCTTACTTTGACCAAGAAGATTACGACTGTTTGGATATTAACAACAAACAGGAGTTACAGTGGTTTGGGAATAGTGTGGCGGGCTTGTTTGGATATTACTCGTAAAATATCAAGACGTCACGGTTCTGACAATCCAGAAAGAGAAGGTGTTTTTAATTAAGAGTCAGTTAACTAAATTATGGCCAAATGGAAAACCTATAGCAGAGCCTAAGCTACGTGATATAATATCAATAATACATCGAATACCAGAAGATGCTCATAAGACAATTTGACGTCATGTGCACCTGTTATTGAAGATGACGTTGATGGATTTAATACTGAGTTAGATTTTATTTTGGATGATGAATAAGTGCGAAAATTTATATTTTGCGTATATTAGTTTGTGACATTTTAATATTTTTTTAAATAAATATTTCTAATATTCTATTGCCAAGTTTTTACTCAAATCAAAATTATTTGATTTATTTGATTTGCTAAATGACCTAAAGTAAGTGTACCTAGTTAAAATAAAAAAAAACAGTATGAATACATTATACAACATTCGGATTATTTTAGTGAACGTAGTAAACATTTTAGTCAATATCTGCTTCACTTTAATACTTTCTTGTCTGTTTTTTATTTTTTAAATAGTTACAGATCACATTTTAAAACACAGCCAACTTACATGGTTGGTTTATACTTTATTGTGATTTTTACAAAATATGCTATTTTGTATAAAACAGCCACGTCTAAAATCGCAATTATTAATATTAATAGCCACGTTTCGGAATTCTGGATAGGATACAATAAATAACAACAGTTATACCAATATGTCTCAAATAAAAAATAATCATTAAATTAATATACAACCGAAGTGCAACCATCGACAGAAAAATGCTTATAGCTGTTTGTACTTTTCCCGACTTGGCTGCTTTCTGCATAACACGGTCCAGTTAGTATTAAAAAATACAATAACCAGTATTTGCGAATAGATAATGTATGATGCATTTGGTCTTATTTAGGGGTCTGAGTGCATTGTTTGAAAAATTAAACGGGCCGAAGGCCGGGGAGTCATTTGCTGTTTCGTTAGCCACAATAAGTGATCCCTACCCTCAGGGATTTTTAATTTCAATTTGTTTATATTTATCTTGAAACATAGTTTTTTTGTTATAAGTTGATTTTTATTCTGCTGCGACATAACATTTAAATGTTAACGAATAACAGTACCAAAATCTAGTTTTCTTCAAGGTTGCTCAATTAAATTACAGACAAAAAACAACAAACTACAAGATTTAGAAATTAATTCACAAACCTAAGGTTGTAGGTTAATATCATGACATTTAAAAGCAGTATCAGAAACAAAGCAAGAAACCTCAAGTCCCCTATATATTATAACTCACGTTGAATTCCCAAAAGCGTCGAGTGGTGATCTGTAATCATCGTTTTCAAGTCTTCTACGGTCTAGAGCTGGCATTTCCTTCCCTCCGCCTTTCTCCACAATTGGTTGGCTAGATATCCTTTCGTTTTCAAGTAAATCTTCATTACTATCCTTCTTTTCTACATTTAATTCAATTTTATTGTTATTGGTACTTTTATCGACTGTCATTTTAACAACTTTTCTATTACTTGTGACGTCTAGCCGTATTGATAATATTGGTGGTGGTTTCACTGGCAGTTCTTCATTGACAACTCCAGCAAGGTTATTGTCTAATATATGTTCAGGTTCACTAGCTAGATTGCCGTTTTTAACAGGGACACGTACTACAAGATTTTTAGGGTCTGCTGTAATCGGATTTTTAGGATCATCTATAGCCAAATTATTTTCTTTAACGACTTTTACTATTCTGTTTATTACTAGTGGTGTTTTGTGTTCCTCTTTTGCTGGATTATTCTCTTTTTGTAATCTTGGATTTATTTTATTGAAGCCATTGAAATTGGAATGTGCAGAAGTCATTGAGCTGGAAAATAAAGTTTTAAAAGAAGAAGCAACCAGTTATAGACAATAACCACAAAGAAATAAACAATGTTAACAATTCCCAATGAAATAACTACAGTGACAGACAAAACAAATAAATAAACTCAAGAAGGAAAATGATTAATTAAGACACCCATGTTGTGGCTGAATTTAGGAAATCAACAAAATTACCTTTTCAATAACGTTTGATGATGTAACCTTATTTTTGTCAAACAGTTTTGAACAGATCTAGTTTGTTTCTTATTCAATGTAATGGCAGTCTTGATATTACGAAGTTCTGTGGCAACAATTTTATATTTTTGGGATAATTTTATCCCTTCTTCTTTCAATTTTAACATCTTGGCAGATTCTTCAGCAATATTTTTTCTGTAAAATAATTATGGTGTTGCAAGTGCTCGAAAGAAAAATGATATAAAAAATAAAAGATAGAGTAACAAAAAATACCTTGATGTTTGAATTTTTTCTTCCAAACTATTGATAGCAGACAGTTGTGAAGAATCTACAGTAACATTTCGTGGCTTTAACATGTCTTTCAGTGGTGGGGAAACTTTGTTACTTAAATTAAATGTAGTTTGCCTAGCTTGTTTGATTTTTTCTAATTCCGCCATTCTTTTCACTAGGTTTTTGTACTCAATTTGCTCTGATTTTGGCAAATGTTTTACAGCCTAAAAGAAATATCAACCTTAAAATGTCTGAAAAAAATAACAAATAGGACAAAACGAAAGTTATATGAGAATGAATTCTGCAGACCTTAGCAACAAACTTTTCATTTTTCTTTGGTGTGTCAGGCTGCTGAACTACATCAGGGAGCGTTGACTTTTCTACTTCCATTCTAGTACTCTTCAAAAAAAATTCTAATTTCTGCTGGAAATCGACCTGCTCTGACAATTTCAAATGCATTTTAGTTAAATTCGTGGTTGCTTCATGTTCTCCTTCGGAATCTGAATCGCCGACGGTAATAATCAATCTCTTTTCTTCTGGTACTACAACAGGTACAACAGGTTTTACTGGTGCAGGAGGTGGGTTAGAAGTAACAGTTCTAGTAACTTTTATCTCCTCGATAGAATCCACTATTTTGGGGTCTACCAAATTGGGTAAATTCTTGCTTAGAGAAGTTAGCAGTTTAGCTCGTAACAAATCTTCATCATCCTCTAGTTCATCTACATCAGGAACTTTAGTTGCAGGAATGTCTTTTTCAACAGCTTTAGTTAATTCTAGTATACTTTGCTCATTTATGGTATCAGTCTTGGCACTAACATCTGGATTTTCTTTACTCTTCTCTTCAGCTTCTGATCCAATATCCATATCAACTGATTCTATATCAGTATTATTATCTGACTTTAGTAGTTCGTCTTCATCTAGAAAATTGGATGATTGGGAAAACTTCTTCTTTAATTTTTGCTTCTGTTTTCTTTCAATGGCTTTTTTAAGTAATGCAGACTTTAGACAAATTAATCTCAACTCTGCAGTATCACTATCTTCATCTTCAGACAGTATTTTGTGCTCAGTTTGGATATCATTTGGACCTGGGTTAGCTTTGGTAGTTTTCGTTTTAAGAGCATGTTGCCTAAGCAGTTCTAGATCTTCATCAGAGTCTTTATCAGAAATGTTTTCTTTGGCAGAATCTTTCTTTACGTTTTCATCATTCGTAATATCTTTACTTACTGAATCAACAGTATCCTGCTGTAGATCCATTGGCACAGTTTTGCTGTCTTCATCAGTACATAAGTCTATTAATTCACATGATTGTACATTTTTTGGTAAGCTGATTTGAGCTTCATCATTAAATATGTTGTGATCATCAGCCGTCAGAGAAGTAATAAATGACAATCTTGATTGTTCCAACAAATTGTCAATTTCATCATTTAATTTATTATCAGACAAGAACACTTTTGTTGGTTCTGGGGTTACTCCACAAAGCATTTTCTGAAGCCTTTCACTTAAAGATGTTTTATCATTTTTAAATGTATTTTTATTCAGTACAACCGCATCAGCCAATTTTCTTCGTCTATTTCTGTATTCATCTTCCGATTCTTCACTTGATTCACTTATAATCTTCACAGCTAATTTCTTTTTGGTGTAGGGATTTTTTTTCTTGTTGTATTGTCTGGTTAGAGGTAGATTCTTTGTTTTTAAGGGATGGACAATTGGCTCCAACTTTTTTCTTTTTTGTCTGTGATGTGTCTTCTGCCGTTTCTGAACTTTTGGTCTATGTGGTGCATGGGCACTATAATCGTCTAATTCAGTTGCCGAAATTTCCGATAAGTCACACAGAAATGTATCCTCCTTTTTATGTTTTGAACCTAAAATTTATAGAATGCACACCTTGTGCCTACAAATAAAACTTGATCACTTATTACTAAATTAATAATCCAAACAGTTCCTTACCATGGTTCTTTCCTTTTGGGTAGTAGTATGAACGAAGTAAGAATTAATAGATACATTTCAAACTCGAATTTGATAGCACATTATACCTACTATTGGGAGTTTAAATACCAACCACCATTCCAATAAGTAATATCATTCTAATAAGTTAATGATAAATTCTAAATCAGGTAACAAAGACCAGTTTTTGAGGTAATACCGAGTTCACAGACGGTCAAGAGGTGTAAGGCAGGACCTCGGTAGTACATACTTCAAACTGGACTCTGGAGTTTATTTATTTATTGGTGCTGTGTATTTTGTATTTATCTGGATAATATTGTTGCTGTACCAGACAAGTTCCATAATTATGTGATTTTTGTTAGGTTTTGGGAAAAAAACATGTTTTTGAATATACAAACAGAAACATTGCTAAATTATGCTTAGGGAATTAGTTGAACTTGTTCATAGTTCAATATCATTAAAAATATTTTATCAACACAACGAGAATGAAATGGAGATTATGTTTAGTGTAGTGTACAAAAAAAACCGGGTAAGGATTAAAAATCAAGGGCACGCCACGACAGTGGCGATAAGTCCCCTCTTTGAGGAGTGGCTGGACAGGCGCCACGCCGCCCTTACCTTCTGTCTGACGCAGGTCCTTACCGGACACGGTTGTTTCGGCAGGTACCTGCACCGAATCAGGCGGGAGGAAACGACCAGATGCTTTCACTGTGAGGATCGGCCGGAGGACACGGCGAAGCACACCATGGAGGTCTGCTCTGCTTGGGAGGAGCCTTGGCGTGTTCTCGTAGCGGCGATTGGCGGTGGCGACCTCTCGCGTCCGGCTCTGGTTCACGGTGGCGACCTCTCGTCCGGCTCTGGTTCAAGACACAGTCCAGGTCGAGAGGACGCCGTCGCCTCCTTCTGCGAAGCAGTGATGCTAGCAAAGGAGGTGGCGGAACGTGAGAGGAAGAGAGCCTCTCATCCAAGCCGCCTCCGCGGGTAACGCTTCAGGGGTTGGGGACCACGTGATGGCTTACCGGCCACCGTAGGCGTCGGGAAGCCCATGTTCTACGTGCGCCTCAAAGAGATGTCAGCAACATTACAGAGGCCCGCAAGGGCCGACGCCTATCGAAGCTGCAGGTTGTTTGAAAGAAGTATAAGTCATGTTTTCGTAATGTTTTTGACATTATAAACCAGATTTATGATGATGATTTATGGGGAAAGCCCGCCCCCTACTCCACTCATTGTGGCGCAGTCGCACTTCTGAATGGATTAAAAAATAACCAAACGGAATGGCGGGGCCTAGCGATTCACTTTACGCATTTTGAAATGATTTCGACAGATTAACATCAAAAACATTTCCCGTATAAGTAGAGATTTAACATCAAAAACATTTCCCGTATAGTTACTAATTTACCTTTTTATTTGCCACTGCTCCAGCAGCCAAAATCTAAACCCAATATACACTTATGGAACTTGGCCAGCGCAGCAACAATATTACGTTTTGAAAAAAAAAATATACCTATATATAAAAAAGTATGATTTAGTCCACAATTATTTTAAGTATTACTTATTTACTCAAGTGATTGGAGACACTTCATTAGAGAATTTGATAGGAGATAATTGAACATGGCGTAAAGGACATCCAATTAGTCAGTAGAGTGGGGCAACATATTTTGTTTTTTTTAAAGAAAAAAACACAAAAATGAAACCAACTACAGATTGCAAAAAACTTAACCATTTAAACAGCAATCATAATACCTAATTAAATTCAAGGTTAAATTTTTATCTAATGATTTTGTTTCAACAATGTTATCAGAGTACATGATAAGAAATGGTTAATTATTTAACTTTATTTTTTCATTACTTATACTATTTTTAGTTCAAATACATTTTTTTTACTTTTTCCTGTAGCTATTAAGCTACATATACACCAATTACATTTAATACTAAAAAGAGATCAAACAAAATATTTGAAGGAAAGATTAATTAATGACATTATAATTCAATAAATGGTGCGGAATTAATAAGAATTATGTACCTACCTCAACATGATGTTGGAAGCTCAATGTTATTGATACTTAGTAAGTGCATAGCAATTCATTATAATTGACTAAAGTCCACATAAGGTGCTTACACATTTAAATAATTGTCAGCATGTTTATGACACTAAGATGTTAGCCTGTAACTGGGTCAAAGGTTAACAGTAACACAAGGTCATTGAGATCAAAATGGAGCCTAACTAAAGGTGCGACATTTTGATGACACTGTGAGTTATCAGATTTGCTAGTCTTACCTGGCCCCACAGAAGAACGTTTGGCTTTCTTACGCTCAAGGACATTGTTGTAGTTCTCTAGCACTTGCAGTCTCTGACGCAACAGGAACTCCTCCTCTGATGATATATCAGAAAGATCGTCCACTATTTCTCCTTCTTCCATTTCAGAGTCCGCATTTTGCGGTGGAATATTCTCAACTAAAGCCATCTTCATTTGACTTGACAGTCTTCTGGAGAAAAGGAAAGTTCTTACTTTTGATAGGTACTGATGATAAAATCAAAGGAAGCAAAGAGATAAAAAATATTATAATTAAATGCAATACTTACAGTTTTTTACTTTATCATTATGGCACGGTCTTGTAAAACAAAAATTATTTTTCAGCCTTTTTGTTCGTTTCCTGCAGCCAGCAGCAGTCTCTCTTTCTGTCTATGAACTCTATGAGCAAACAGTTTTTTTTTTAAATGAACATTCAGATTTGACATTATAATGCAGATTGAGTTGGTCTTTTAAGTAATTTCTACATTTTATTTTAGAAAAGAAAATCAGTTTATAATTTGTTACGTTAAAACTGTGTGACTGAACACATTAAGGTTGATGCTCCACGGTAGCAAGCGAAATTTCTTAAAAACACGTCAAAAATATCGAATTTCGCTGACTCCCTTGTCGCATTCACTGATATTTAAGAGCAACAGGGCCAACAGCATAATTTATAGATCATGATTATGCCAGTTGCCAGCACATCAAGCGTCTACAATGTGATATTTTTATAATAAGCAGTTTGATTTGCAACTTTATTTCTAAGTATCGAATTAGGTTCAACAAGGATTTTTGTTAGATTTTCGCAATAGAGGTATAGACAAAAGCTGAATTTTTGAAGCCCCGAGACAAAATGGAAATAAAGGCATACCTACATTCACAAGGCTGCCAAAAATGAAACATAAAGTCCATTTCACGAAAGAAGTCCCGCAAACGCAGCGCTGTTATTTATAAAAAACTTCATGTATTCGCGCGACATAATGTTGCTATCTCTCTCTTTCTCTCATAGATATATAATTCCGTAGATTGGTAATGTCAACAATCAAACGAGACCAAAAACCATTGATCTATGTCTGTGTAAAATGTGAGTGTGTGCACAGACAGTGTTGTGACTAGTCTATTCCTTTGTTGGTCTCTATCGATAATTTATGTGACGTAAATCGTCATGCACGAGTAATTCTGTTAAATGTCTTATGGCGAACATTACACGATAGGTTTTGCTGTCAGTTTTGCAACGGTAAATTTTTTGATTGACGAAAAACCTACCGTCTAATGCGATGATTGAAGTTATTTTGTACTGACTGACGAAAACCATCACTCATGATTGATGGAATTGATTGACGCTTGCATGACCGTGTGCTAGACGCCTATGGGTCTGACGCAATAAATGCTGTCGGCATGCGACTATATAACCTCATTTAGCGGTAGAATAATTCGAACCATCAGACAAAACATGATCATCAACAAACAAACTCATCAGCTTTAAAATATTAGTACACATACGATTGTAATCTATCTATATTTTATTTTGTTTGTTACAATAAGTACCTACATAATAATATAATCTATTTTTCTAAGACTATGCATTTGTAAGACGCTATCTTAGCTGTCGATATCAACAAAAATTAGGCCATCGCATCACTAAAAAGTGAGGTTATAACTCCTTCGTATTTCTCTATTTGTTATTTCTCAAATACGTCGGTTTTAGGCATGCTAATTCATCTAGATCGTAAATAAAATAATGTTCTCATAATATTTTGCTTAAAGCCGGCTTATTAGGTGCATTGTTATTGCAGAAATAACGATGTAAACAACTTGTAAACTTACTGGTGAAACGAGTAATCCTGGGGATTTTTCTTTTTGGAAGATTCACATCCTGGTACTGCACAAGAAACCATCGTATTATGGTAATTCAATCACGGGTTATCACTGTAGTTCACTTAAATAATTGCCGAAACGCTCGCGTAAACAGTTACCGGGGCCGGTATGGGCCGGTAGCAAATACGTGTTTTGGCCCTGTTTCTCTCTCTGTTTCTCTCTCTTTCTAACACAGCAAAGTTCCGCTAAAGCGGGAGCTCTCATTCACTCTCAAGCCCAATCTACGGAATTATATATCTATGCTTTCTCTCCATATCTCCCCATCTGTCAAATTTAGTTCCACAATTGTCCGCGAGACTTCTTTCGTGAAATGGACTTTATTGTGGACATTTTCTCAAACTTAGCGCTCCCGCCCACGTTAGACTTTTGGTCGGGCTGATTTAAATTAAAATTTGTTCGTTATTTCGTACCAAAAAAAAAAAGGTCACCGATTTTTTACGAACAATCGGTCACCTACAAAAATTCTGACGTGGGCGTTCCGCCTTATTATATTATAGTGTCGTTGATATTATTTGCATTTATTTATTGGAGGCAGAGAATAAATTACTGTTATTTTCGATCTCGTTTCACTCGTTCTTGCAGCCTACTTTCTCTTGGATTTATGTCGAAGTCGAAAAGATTCCATTTCAACCTGTCTTAGGCCTAAAACACACACAAGCGACGTAAGGCGCAGACACGGGGCAGACGCAGCGCAGGCGTGGCGCAGGCATGCGCCGCTTCAAAACGATTTCATACAAAATGTATGCAGGCGACGTTTTTTAATTATACTGAAGCGACGCGGCGCAGACAACGAAACGGTGTGAGGTTTGCACCGGAGCGAGATTTCAACAACCGATTGAATTCACGTTTCTTGCCTGTTCCACGCCTCTTCTGATATAATTCAAATCGCGTCTGCGCCGTATCTGTCCCACGTCTGCGCTGCGCCTGCCCCGTGCCTTCGCCTTACGTCGCTTGTGTGTGTTTTAGGCCTAAGGGCGAGTATATAATTATTATGTAGAACGCTGGCTACCGGCCAACGTGGTAGCGCCGATCTGATATCGCCTAGCGGAATCGGTTCAAGCAGGTAGACGCGCAGATAGTCTCTATCCTTTGTACCAGCATGTGAACCAGTTCTGTCTGACAAGCGTTACACAATATTGTTAAACCATTTAATAGAAAAGAATGAGGCTGGTTTCAGCAATGCTATTGGACCACCCACTATCCTGTGGGTGCCTTTAATCTATTTTGCCCTTTTTAAAGGCCTCCGGCCAGGCAAATCGGACGGTTCCGTTCAGAGTTCCATATGTCAGATTTTCCAATAAGTATTCTGCTCTTTGACTATTCTACTCTTTGGTCAGTTTAGTTTGTGGTTTATTTGGTTTGACATGCAAGACTCCGCCCCCAAATGGTTTATTGATTTTTGATGAGTGAGACTAGTTTCAAAACAAGACATTGCCATTTTGTACATTCTACAAAATAATTAAAAATTGAGACTATTTTATTCTTATACTAGCTCTGTGTTGTAACTGAATAGTTGAATAATGTTTCAAGAAAACGAGGATGATTGTAAATTCGCTGCTTGCACGTATTTTGCGAAGAATCATCCTGGCGAAATGTGTGGAAGCAATGGTCTACCGCTGACACCGAGTTCTATTACAATATTGGGCCGGGCTCAGAGACTCTTGACTATAGAACATCCTAATCTTTGCACATATCTCGATGTAATTCGAGGCAAACATGGTAAGTTATTTCCTCACTATAATTCAACTAATTCTTCACAAAATCAATCATATTAAAAAATATTGATTTTCTATCTGCATAAGTTGCTGGTGGAATCTTTGTGAAATGATTCTACCTATATTTTTTTCTTTTAAAATCGGCAGAAAGGATCATAGTAGTTGCAGAGGTAATAGGCAAATCACTAAAGGAATGCAAATCAAAGTTCTCCCATGAAGAAGCAGCTAATATTGCGAAGCAAGTGGCCATCAGCTTGAAGTTTCTACATGACCAAGACATCGTACACAGAACTTTGTCTGATGATAACATACTGATAGACAGTGATGGGCGGGTCAAGCTGTTCAACTATGGATTGTATTATATGACCGATAGAGGCAAAGAAGTATCTTTTCCTTTGGGGTAAGCTTAGAAATTGATGATTATGTTGTAGAAAACACCCTACATAAAACTTAAAAGACTATTACATTATATTTAGTTTGTTAAGCTATATAATTGAATTGAAATTATACTTTTCTTAACTTTGTAGAAAACAGCTGATTTCTTTTCAAATTACCCATGATAAAGAATATGTGTATTGGGGTTCAGATTGACATACTGAACTAGCGGTAATTGTTTGTGTCTGTGCAATGTCTCAACCACCCTGTTTGTGTCTGTGCAATGTCACACCCACCCTGTTTGTGTCTGTACAATGTCTCACCCACCCTGTTTGTGTCTGTGCAATGTCTCAACCACCCTGTTCATATAACAAGTAACATTAGGAGAAGTCAACTTGGTTTAACAAGGTTGTTCAAGTGTTTTTGGTACTAATCACCTACTTAAATAAAAATCTAGAGCTCAAGGTCATTCCCTATCATAGAGGGTGACCTGTGTTTCAGCATTCATAGGAACATTATAGGCTGATTATTTTAATACTACAGTGTCTACTTCCCTTGCCTTCCAGCCTACCAAGATACCTAAGTCCAGAAACAATCCTCAATGGTGGAGGTCCCGCAGCAGACGTGTGGAGCTTTGGCATCATACTCCTAGAGCTGTGCATTGGTAAACTATGGAGCTCCCTGAAGCCCGGACCTATTCTCAGAAGAATACTTACCCTGGTGCATGCTAACAACCCTGCAGAGAGGATAGCTAGGGAACATGACTGCTATGAACAGTATAAAGTAGGTAATTTCCACTGAATTTTATATATTACAAATCTCAAATGTGACAAATGATAGACAATACAGAAATGACAAACTGATAATTGACAGACTCCATGACTGCTACTAAGATATTCCTGATTGTAAATAACACAACCACTAAAACAGCAGTCGGGCTTGTGGCCACTAGACCAATGCGGTAGTCATTTAATTTACATTAAGAGTGTTCCTTCAGCTTTTGCCTACAGCCATAAAATAATAGGTACTTTCTTCAAATAAAATAATCAATATTAAGCAACAAGTCTTACAATGAATACTCAACCTGTTATAGAATGGAGGATAAATTACACATTATTTATCTGACTACTTATTATAGTTGTTCTAATATTTAAATCAACAAGTATAGATCAACTGAAAGATATTGCTACTACTTTGTCAGTGACCTTCAAATGTAACAATGTACTAACAAAAACAAAGTAAAAAGAAAATTTACCGCTTGTTTGTTTGCAATTTTATTGACCTAATCTTAGTGTACTCCATTTTTTCTGTCACGTTACTGGGTAAAAGCTTGAAGGTATGTGAAAGTTGATAAAATGACGACTGATAGAGGAGTTAGGAAGAAATAGAGCTGCGGTGTAGATCACTATATGTAAATTGGGATAACGGGGCAAGAGTATCTATTTGTACAATCAAACTGGCTTTCCTCAGTCATGGCCGTACTAGGCTTTTATTTGGTTTTTAAAAATGTATGTGTATATTTATGGCTTTTCTTTTTTCAGTTAGTACCAGAAAATTTAAGAACAATAATAGAAAAATGTCTCAAAATTTATCCCAGTGAAAGAGCAACATTTACGGAATTAGTTGAGGATCTGTCAGAGATGGACTCAAAGGAGTTGGTTGAAGTAAAAACTCCTCGCGGTTTGATGGGCTGTAAGCTGCAATACCTTTACCACTGGTGGCAATTAGCTGGCGGAGATATTCAAGCGGAATTGAAGAAAAATTACCTTGTAAAAAATAGTCCTCCTATTTTGTCTATGCCTATGTAAGTATCAAGAGGGTTTTGAGTTACGTCTAAATAAAAAAATACACTAAAAATTACTTTTCAAAGGTCTGATGAACTCTTATTTACGATTTCTCTGATAGCACTATAGCACATGGGAGCCTGAGGGTAATCATTGGCTAGTTTTTTTTGAAGGACTTTTTGTTGCGATACTCACCCCAAAAAATTCTTGCATTTTAATGAAATTGGTTTGAACTTATGATTGAATAAAGAAACTCACGCACATACGCAACATGAATCCTGAAAACGACACTCTTTTATGGTGCAGTAATGTAAAAAGAATAGTGGCATCAGTTTTAAATTTTCCACCATAAACCACTCCATCTCCATTCCATCATCTGACGGCCAGAGATGCGGCAAACCATCACTGTTTAATGGTAGAAGCCCACACCAACCGAACAAAGCACTATGCTCCACATTTATGTGCGAACCGCAAGTCAGTGATTTCATTGCCGGCTTCTTTGTTTCTCGATCATTATAATCTAGATCGCTCCAACATTAGAGTGAACCAGTTTCTTCTAGGCTACTGTGCTCCAACCTAGGCTGCATCATCGCTTTACATCAGGCGAGTTACAGCCAAACGCAAGCCTTTAGTAATCAAAAAATTATATTAACCAAATTAATTGGTTTCAGAGCAATACTCCTAGACGGCTGCACAATAGGGGGTAAAGTTGGCGCACTATTCGACCGCCGTCTCGCTAAATACAGTCTAGATCTCCTCAAGTCTCGCCTGAGCCATGTACCGCCACACGACTACTACCCACTGATGCATGAACGGAGAAAGGACTATGATGCTGTGGCACTCCCTAAGATAATCAGGGAGAGGGATACAGAGTACCAGTTCTATAGGTTGCTTTGGTTCCAGAGGCTTCTGCATGTGAGTATATTATTACATACTCACATTACTTAAATTATGTTAACAAATATTCTCGCACAGAGTGGACACGTGAGAGCACCATTAACATAATGGTAATTGATTGCCGCTGGTGGTCGGGCTTTTAGTTTAGTTTTTCTAGCCACATGAGAGCCCATGATAGACGCCAGTAGGATGACGATGATGCGGTCGCCGTAGCCGAAACCGGCTTGGAAGGATTATTATTATTATTATTAAGGTCAATGTGGGCAAATCCGTCTACGGGGCTATTCCATACACATTCGTTTACTATTCATTCTAGAATAGTTACGCTGTTACTGGTTCGGTCGATAAAACAGGGTCAGTTTTTAGTTCTAACTATGATTCATAGATGGAGCAAGGTTGTCTACAATTGTCAAAAAATGCATTTGAAGTTTACTTGTGCTACGAACTCGAAACTCAAGTGTTGCGTGCCGCCGTTTTATATAGGATAAATATTAAATTTTACAAGTTACGACTTTCTGAGTATGCCTAACATGTAGTTTAATAAGTGTTACAACGGATTTTTCTATTTGTTTTGAATATAAACCAGTAGATACAGAAAGAATTGTTAAAAAAAATACGTAACCTCAAAATGTTCAAGTGGGAATATCCGTCTAATTTCGAAGGGGCTAAATCGTCATATACAGGAATTACCCCATTGCAGATGTCGTCAACCTTTTCATCCTTTCTATTTTTAGTTTATACTTTGAAAGTCCACTGGTAACTAACAATTGGGTGTTTGACTATTATTTTTTTTGTAATTATTTTTACAAAAACAGTTTCACAACATAAAGGAAGTTACCAATTAATGAATTAATAATACTTATACATCAAGGCGTTTTACAGTTTTCGTCAAAAAAGTATTTTTAAACACTAAATTCATGTGCTTTATGAACGAGACACTACTCCTCCGGGGCAGCGACTGTGTCGTTATTAGGAAGAAGAAACTGACTCCTGAAATACAGATATTTAATATCTAGCTCTGGAGTCAGGGCTTCACAAATATTGTATAGAAATGTTTTGCAATTAAAGAATTTATTATTATTATTATACCTAACCGAATTCATTAAAAATAACCCTGTTTATTTAAGTTAATACCATAAATACCATTGTCATAATAAGATAGGATTGTTTCAATGTACCTGAAAAATTAAACTGATAAGTAAAAATATTTAGTTTTCAAACTTTTTAGAAAGGTTTAAAGTCCCTGGTTATAAAAATAGGCCGGATTAGCCCCCAAAAAAGATTTTAGGGAGTAAAACGTAAAATAAGCCTTATTTTTATGATGTTAAAAAACATTTTTCTTCATCATCTGCATTTACTTGTTTACAAATTACTTTGATAAAACGGCGTAACTCGAGGCAAATTTGCTACTAGACGGATTTGCCCCGAATCGTCGGGAAAATCCGTCTAACGACCGACTTTTAAAAAAAACCTTGTTAGTTACATGTGGATGGCTGTTTTGTTGTTTAAAATGGATGTGTATACAAGAGAATAAAATTTTGTATCGCTTACAACCATCAAATTTATATTAAAGTAGTAAGTGTACCAGATTTAGTTAACCAAATTCGACTTTCAAAAAAGTATGACGGATTTGCCCACATTGACCTTACATATATTATATACATCTCAGTGAGTATTTTTTTTTTGAGGGTATATCATAAAGTGACTTCTCACGCTCTGGGCGGAGCGGAAGGGAGTGTCAGACTTCTACTGAGTAAAAACCACCCAGGTTCCTTCTTAGCCCTTTGTGCCTGGGGCCGCGCAATCTCTTTCGAACTTTATATTGCAGTTCTTTTGTTTGGAATGTATTATTACAGGGGGTCTAAAACGGCCACTTTGGCAGATCTGCGACTGTGACCATTTAGGAAAATAGATCATAATAAGAAAATAATATAAATAGGGTTATTGACTAATTTTTGGAATCGCTTTTATTTTATAGATAGACCCTATTTAAACGCAAAAAAAAATATTAACTGAAAAATTATGACATATATAAATAAGAAGAATCGTAAATAAAAATAGTTTTAAAAATTCCGGCTAAAACGCTCTAAACTGTCAAATGGCTGTGATGACGTCACGCGCCGTTTTGAAAACTTTACGATCTGTCACATTGCACTGATCTTGATTCAGTTCTTAGGAATATACTTTAAAAACTCTAAAATGAATACGACGATTTACAATTAATGTTGTACTACAGTGCCGATGTGCAAAAGTACGTCAATCAGTACGCCTCAAAAACTTTTCATAAGCTTTCCAAAAAGGGCAGGAATAAGGAGAAAATGTTTAACAATGGCTAGAAGACATCCAACATCATTGTCAACAACTTGTAGGTACCAGTTATTTTTGTGAAGATCACTTCGATGTAAGTTCTAAATACACTACTTAAAAGTAAATATCAAAATTAAATAAATGTGTTTGAGTGTCTTCCAAAATTGTCGTTTATTACTTGTTTGTTAATGTTATTGTTTGTTTACTGGTCCACTTTTAGGTACTTTACTATTGTTTAATTTAAATCTAATTTCAGCTTTAAAATGATATGGAAATTATATACAATATACTACAATGGGTGTAGTAGGCATCTCGAATAATGATGAGCCCTGGTTGTTTACCTACAAAGCTTTTTTTTTTTTGTTTTTGCCGTGGTTTGTATCACAACATAATATATCTAGGTACTAAAAATTTGCACTTAAGTAACTTTTTATTTTGTTGATGATAGATGACAAGTTTAAAGTTCTAAATATGTATATAAAACGAGTAAGTTAGTAAGTCTCTTTCATTCATAAAATATATCACTTTAATAAAACTTACAGAGACTGGGTACTTACTACTTACACTTAAACCAACTTATCTATGTAGGTGGCAAAAAACGGAACTAAAATAAATGTACCAAGTTTAATGTATAGATGTAATTTTGCTTGACAAGTAGCGCCACCTTGTACTTCACAATTAAGTTGGTCATACTGTACTTCAAAACTCCGACGCAGAAAAATCGTGTTTGAAGCAAATAACCATCAAAGAATTAATTTCCGGTAAGTTAGAACCATTTCGTTTCATAAATCCAGTCTCCATTGTGATAAATAAAGTAATTTTAATAAGTTATTGAAGAAAAAGGAGCAGCGGTGGCCCAGTGGTGGCGGCCCCGACTTACAAACAGTAGGTCGTGGGTTCGAACCCAGGCAGGCACATTACTTTGTGTAATTTATTTCATCACCTCTGCTCTCAAAACGGTGAAGGAAAACATCGTGAGGAAACCGGCATGTCTTAGAACCAAAACATTCGAAGACATGTGACATCTACCAATCCGCACTGGGCCCGCGTGGTAGATTATAGCCCATTCCCTCTCTAAGAGAGGAGGCCTGTATCCCAGCAGTGGGAACATTAATAGGCTGTTGATGATGATTGATAATTGAAGAAAATCGTTCACAGCTGATACTTTTGCCTTCGATATGACAGATAAATCAGCTAGTTTCGTGGCTCGTGACGTCATCGCGCTCTGACTGGTGTTTAGAGTCACGTGATAGTAAGTATGAAATAACGCAATTTAAAATAATTTTAATTAATTATAGACAAAAAATTAGTTTCTTAAGGACGCATTCCCGATTGATAAGTCAAATCATTACTTTTTTAAACAAAAGTATATTTATTAAATACAATGCTTTGTATTTTTAAAATGTTTTTGCTGCTTATTGTAGATAGATGTGCAAGGTACAATTCTTAACTATAAATATAATTTTAGATATGTCCAGTTTCTCAATAAATGTACCGAAGTAAATTAAAACACTTCGGTACATTTATTGAGAAACTGGACATATCTAAAATTATATTTATAGTTAAGAATTGTACCTTGCACATCTATCTACAATAAGCAGCAAAAACATTTTAAAAATACAAAGCATTGTATTTAATAAACATACTTTTGTTTAAAAAAGTAATGATTTGACTTATCAATCGGGAATGCGTCCTTAACGTAATAATTTAGGATTCTAAAAACTGTCATTGATTTTTAAAACAAAGTTATATGAATTTGTAATATGAGTCAACAACCCTATTGCATTAAAATTCGTAAAATGGTCACAGACGCAGTTGCTAGTAATAAAGGATCATTTTACGCCTTTTAAAGCAATTCATATTATAATCTGCTAAAGTGGCAATTTTAGACCCCCAGGCCACAGTCTCCGTCACAGTCAGCGAATTTGACAACGCATTGGAACCCGCTCTAGCGCTGTTCTCGACTAGTCTTATGTTGGTGTTAAAACATAAAAGAATGTCATCATCATCTGACTAGCCTTGTCCCAACCATGTTGGCGTCGATTTCCAGTCTAACCTGATAAAGCTGAATACCAGTATTTTACATGGAGCTAACTACTTGTCAGACTTCCATAAGCTAGTTACTTGCGATAACTCTTGGTAACACTGAATATATCAGACTGTCCGCCCACTGACTACCTGTATCGAGATAAATGACATGCGGGATCAACAGCTTGACACGAGTTTCGATGCACAGAGGAAACTCGGTATGCAAGGGATTGTCACCCATCCATAGACCGACTTTGGCAAGCGCTGCCTAACCTTAAAGATCGATCCGTGCGACCGTTATTATCAGTGTTTGTTACTAATAATCTAATCTATTTTTAATTGTTTTCGCCTCTGAAGGGGATTCCCTATCTTAAAACAGCAGTTATAAGATAAGATTATTTAAACGACATAACAATTAAGTTGTTTTTAGAATGAAACACGAACTTGTTCGATCGTCATAAAATATCACAGGTTAATACCTAAAGTCGAGCGTACTAAGAGAACTGGATGATGCAACTGTTATAGACCTAATCTAGGCACATCTCTAGATAAGGCGTTTTAGGGATCTTACATACTAAATCGTGATCTAGATAGCCATCATCTGCTCAGCCTTTTCCAACTATGTTGGGGTCGGCTTCCAGTCTAACCGTATGCAGCTAAATACCAGTATTTTACATGGAGCGACTGTCTATCTGACCTCCACAACCCAGTTAGTACTGGGCAATACGATACCCTTTGGTAAGACTGGTTGCCAGACTTTAGTCACTGACTACCTGTTATGACTGTCAAAGATCAACAAATGACAGCCTAGACCAACGGCTTCACATTTTTTCCATAGCACGGAGGCCATTCCCTAATATCTCTTTGTACGATCCAATGAACCATGTATCGTTTTTCATTAGAAAAAATGTTGAAGATCACGATAGATGACGATTCAAGACATGAACAGGCTTATTTTTGAATTTTAAAGTTAAGAACTCTAAAAAATGTATGTGAGTCAATGACCGCCATTGCAATCTTAACTGGCAGCAACTATAACTCCTCTACATAGCCACTCCGTCCACTCCAACCGCGCGTGTTGTAGCCGACGACCTAAAACACCTTATCTTGACATGTACTAACTTAGTACTACCTACTAAGTCTATAGTCGTGATCTAGTATTAGAATATTTATTGATGTGCCTCACCTTGATCAATGTCATTGCCTGTCTGGTTCCTTATCCTTAAAGATAAAACATAATATCTTAAGGCGCTGTTAATAGACAACTCATCGCCTAAACAAATAAGGTTGAAAATGGCGATGCGTTTGGCTGCCAATATGAACGATAGTTCGCAGATTTAATTTATTAAAAAAAAATACGCTGTATTGTTAAAATATTTTTACATACCTATGTCTTTAGTTGGTTAAATTTCCTTTCTTATAGTAAAAAAAAAATAACAGTTATCGCTCAAAATATTGAGCATTTCGAGACGAAAAAGTGATTTTGTGATTTTTTTTTCGAGGTTCTTGATTAATTTTAGAAAATATTTTTGCATAAGTCTTTTACCTATACATTTGACTATACACTGTAATTTTTTTGGAATTGTAATATGTAGCAATACGGCTAACTCTGCAACGAAAAACAGGCCGTTTTTACGGTGTCCCTCTATGGCAGCACCTTAAGCCTTTTTTTTTTTGGTGGGTGGAAAATCATCGAATAACCCCCCCCCCCCCGCTCTTGGGCAGAGCAAAGGGGAGTGTCAGACTTCTACTGACTAAAAACCAAACGCATGTTCCTTCTTCTTCGCCCTTGTGTTGGAGCCGCGGTAACCTTTCGATATCCACAGCTAATATCTTAAGCCTAACTAAACGATCGTTTTATGGGTTTTCGGAAGTTTCAGTCGGGTTATTCCATGAGCTACTTAGTATTATCTAAATTGCTGTTCTTTTAATTATCTATGGCGATTGGCATTTGAGCTTCCAAACAGCAGTTATAGAGCAACAGACTGTTAAAGTACTCGAAATGCTAAAAATACCGCTTGTCTAAAATCGTTTTTTTTTACCCAGATAAACCTGAAACTATATTTTCTAGAAACTTTGAAAATAACAATATTTTCTTGTTTTTTTAGACCATAGTTAATATTTCTACTGTCGTTATATATAGAACAGTAGGCTAATCTGAGTTAAACAAATCTATGTTAATCTGGGATGTTCCCTAAAAACATTTTCAAAAATTCGAAAAATCAAAATCAAAATTCATTTATTCAAACTAGGCTGATAATCAGCACTTTTCGAAGGTCAAAATTTACTTTACTTTACTTTACTACAGTGAAATTTGGCTAACTGGGACATGGATAAGTGAGAAATCTCTATAACTGGAACTCATACTGGGGTCCCATGAAACAAATTGAATATCTGAGACACATTTAACCAGGTTTCACTGTATTTACATTTTTTATAAGACAGTCCCCCAAAAACGCCCACCCATCGGCACTTCCTAGTGTTTAGCTGGAAAGAAGAAGTGGCGGAACAAACTCCCCAGCACACATCTGTCTGTTTGGTTGGTTAGAAGAACCAGCAGTGCAAGTACGAACTTTGCATCGATAAGACATCGAGATCGTTATCGTTGTCAGTTTTATCGAGCTTGTTATCGAATTTGGAAGTACGTAACACGCGTCGACAAGATTTATCGTGGGCGGAATGTCAAACTGTCAAAATGTCGTTTCGTACTTGCATTTTCGATAAAATCGTTTAAATTTTAGAGTTACATCGATTCGATTCGATAAAAGCTCATTTTATCGAGAATAACTGTCAGATTTATCGAATCGAAGCGAATCGAGTGCTACGTACTTGCACTACGGACTCGATACAATAGCAAGGTGTCAGTTAAATTTAAGATTTACTACAGACACAATCAGTAATTAACAAAAGTATATACAAATTACAAAGTAAGTGTAAACAATGTAAAAATAAAATAATAAATACATAACATAACAGTAAACTAATTTTGGAGAAAGAACACAAATAACAAACATTGTCTTGTGTTCAACTCAGCGACCAACTATTCTTATCATCTAAGTAGTCGTTAATAGAATAGTAAGCTTTTAAACAAAGATTAGATTTAACTTTGGCTTTAAACTCATTAAATGGCAAGTCTAGAAAAGAAGATGGCAGTTTATTATAAAATGTAATCCCGAGCCCTACGAATGAATTGTGAACTTTGTGAAGCCGGTGAAAAGGAGCACGTAGTTTATGCTTATTTCTAGTGTTAAAGTTGTGGATATCACTGTTTTTAGTGTACAGATGGATATTTTGTCTAATATATAAAATGTTGGCAAAGATGTACTGAGAAGCAACCGTGAGAATACCAATCTCCTTAAAAAAATCTCTAAGGGAAACTCGGGCACCCAGCTGATAAATTGCACGAACCGCTCGCTTCTGCAGAACAAATATATTTTGAATATCAGCAGCTTTGCCCCACAGCAGAATACCGTAGGACATAACGCTGTGAAAGTAACTAAAGTAGACTAACCGTGCTGTATCAACGTCAGTGAATTGTCTTACTTTTCTGACGGCGTATGCGGCTGAACTTAGCCTTCCCGCTAGGCTTGATATGTGTGAACCCCATTGTAATTTTGAATCTACTGTTATGCCCAGAAATACAGCAGAGTCGGCAGTTTCCAGCTCCTGATTGGCGAGGATAATATTGGGACCTAGATTTCTAACATTGGGTAAAGCGAACTTAATTATTTTAGTTTTCTTGGCATTAAGAACAAGGTTGTTTGTTGTGAACCAATCCGTGACCATTGATAGCGCGCTGTTTACGTCGTCAAAATCGTGCCTATTCCTATCTACTTTAAAGATAAGAGAGGTATCATCTGCAAATAGTACGACGTCACAAAAACCCTTTAAATAATATGGCAGATCATTAATATAAACCAAGAATAAAAACGGACCCAGTATTGAACCTTGAGGTACACCTAGCCGAACCGGTAGCCCGGAAGATTTCGCGCCATTTACGTCTACACATTGGAATCTATTTTGTAAATACGAATCTATCACATTTAGGGCCTCATTTTGAACACCGTATTATCTAAGTAATATGTCTTTTTCAGAGATCTTTGCAGAAACGGACGTAAACAAAGCATTTTCATTGTTCCATGATGATATTTGTCTCTTTTTTAATCTTTGCTTCCCACTGATAAAAGTTAAAATGAACCAAAACTCGACAAACCCAAAATGGATTACAAAAGGCTTGAAAAAGTCTTTTGTAACAAAACGAAAATTACAAAACGAGTATTACAAGAATAAAAATGGACAAAACAAATTAAAATACACGACATATAGTAAAATATTAAGGAAATGTGTTGCCAATATACAAAGCAGTAAAAATAAACAAACTATAGAAAAAGCTAAAAACAAGTGTAAAGCCACATGGAAAATAGTAAATGAACGACTAAAACAAAACAGTGCCACTAATGAAATTAAGGGTATTTCGGATGGAAAATGCATTTTGGACAAAGGAGATGACATTGCATCATATTTCAATAATTTTTTCATAAACATCTCTAAACCAAAATCCACCGAGCACCCTAAAAACCAACGAAAAAAGGGAAGAAGGTTAGTAAACTCCATCTATCTTGAACCAGTAGATAATTTGGACGTTTATAAAATAACAATGGAGCTACGAAATACGAATTCGGCCGGGTATGATGGTATTACAACTCGAATATTAAAAGATAACATATCTGCTATACTTAAGCCATTGACCTATTTAATAAATCTATCCATGGAAAACGGAACCTTTCCTGAAGCCCTAAAATTTTCCGTCGTAAAACCACTTCATAAAAAGAGTTCGAAAACAGAAGCGGGGAATTACAGACCAATTACTTTGGTACCGATCTTCTCCAAGATATTTGAAAAAGTAATGTGTGTTAGGCTTATAAATTTTTTTGAAAGAAATGATGTCATAAGTAAACAACAAAACGGTTTTATTAAAAATAAATCCACTACATTGGCATGTTTTAATTTAATTACGGAAATTCTCAGGTCACTAGACAAAAAAGAAATACCTATAGCTGTGTTTCTAGACATGACTAAAGCATTTGATATGGTATGCCATGATAAATTATTAAATAAATTAGAACAGTACGGTATAAGAGGCCCTGCATTAAATTGGTTTGAAAGTTATTTAAGGGGTCGAAAACAGTGCACAGAAATTATAAAAATGCATCGAGACACTAACACCCAGGTAACATATAGGTCCCCTTACTTAGCGAATCACTATGGCGTACCGCAAGGAACTGTGCTGGCCCCAGTATTGTTTATAGCATACATAAATGAATTGCCAGAATCAACGGATCAGTACACTGTACTATTCGCAGATGATACCACTGTACTTACTAGAGAAGCTACTATTGAGCGGTCGATAAACGTCACCAATGAAGCTCTAAAGAGTATACATGACTGGTTAAGTGAAAATAATTTAGAAATAAATACAGATAAAACTAAATTCATGAGATATTTGACATATAATAATAAATTAAATAAAAAAGACACAACTGACTTGCCAATAAAATATAATAATAATATAATTGAAGGAGTTACTGAGATAAAATTTCTAGGAATAAATATTGATAATTATTGTAACTGGAAATCTCATGTAGATCTAGTTTGTAAAAAAATAAATAAATTTGTTTACGCACTTCGCAAAATAAAAAAAATAACAAGTAAAGAAACAGCATTAATGGTATACCACAGCCATGTATGTTCGGTACTGAGGTATGGTATAATAATGTGGGGAAACTCTACAGACGTTCAGAGAGCTTTTATAGCCCAAAAAAAATGCTTAAGATCGATCTATGGTCTCAAATGGACTGATTCGTGTCGACCGGTATTCACCGAAAAACGTTTGCTAACACTTCCATCCCTATACATTTTTGAAATTAGTAAATTTGTTAGGAACAATCTATTACTCTTTGAGCAGGATGAGAAGGCCCAATTTAAGAGAAAAGTAGTCCAAAAACCTCTGATTGTTCCTCGAAACAGATTGAGGCTATGTGACAGTAACTGCTACACAATGGCGGTAAAAATTTATAATAATCTACCAGTAAAAATAAGAAAAATGAATAATTTAGAATTTCACAGAACTTTAAACAATTGGCTTTGTGACAGATGTTTTTATTCAATAGACGACTATTTAAATTTTAAACAGACATGAACATGATGCATAACTGGATACATTTTGACATGATAATTTTTCACTTATTATTTACATATTGACATTAAAAAATCTAATCAACAAATTGATGAACTGTCTTGACTGTGAAATACTCTAATAAATTAATCTAATATATTTTATAATGTAATTTGCCTAACTAATATTAACGCAGCAAGACCATAAATTTTATTTTATTACTATGATTAAGATGTTTGTGACTACTGCAATTAATGTAATTAAATGTTATTGTTATGCATGTACCTACCAGAAACATTTGCACGACTGATGAGTCGAATATAGTGAGACTAAAATTATTTTACCACCTTATTATGTATGTACCTATATTCTGGCAAATAAATTAATTTCATTTCATTTCATTTCATTTCATTTCACCGTAATGACGCAGTTTCCGTAAAAGCGTGTCGTGATGTACGCAATCAAAAGCTTTAGAAAGATCGCAGAAAACACCGATTGCATTTTGCGCTTTCTCCCATGCGTTAAATATGTGTTTTAGCAAAGCAACACCTGCATCCGTAGTCGAACGACCCTTTGTAAAGCCATATTGATCATTATGAAGGAGTTTATTTAAATTAAAATGTACTAACAACTGTTTGAGAATTAATTTTTCAAAAATTTGGCTAAAAGCAGGTAAAATAGAAATTGGTCTAAAGTTCCCAATATCATTTTTACTGCCTGATTTAAATAGAGGGATGACTTTACTGCTCTTCATAAGGTCAGGGAAAGTACCCAAATCAACGCATTTATTGAAAGTAACAGCAAGACAGGGGGCTACGATGTCGATAATGTTACTTAAAAGTTTAATAGAAATGCCCCAGTAATCACCTGTGTTTTTAGACTTAAGTGAATTAAAAACGTTAACTACATCACGAGGTGTTACATGTTCGAAACTAAATACGTTACCACATTTAGACACGCTGCTATGCAAAAGATCTTCGGCTTTAGACGGCGACGAACTCAGGGAACGAGTCGTCGCTATAGGTATGCTGGCAAAATACTCATTAAAAGCCTCGGCTACGTCGGCTGCTTTATTAACTAATTTGTTACCCACCATGATCTCAAGGTGATTATCTTGTTTAACAGATTTACCTGTTTCATTGTTAATGATTTTCCAAGTGGCTTTAACTTTATTATTAGAATTTTTAATGGTTTCGCTTAAGAATTTAGATTTTGCAATAATACAAATCTTTTTAAATAATTTGGAATAATTCTTAACATACTCTAGAAAAGTTGTATCAAACCTGTGTTGTTTAAGACCATACAACTCGTATAATCGGGCTCGACTTTTGTAAATACCTGGTGTAGCCCATTGGTTGAAGCCAACAGAAGGTCCCTTAATGTTAATAAAAACCCGAAGAATTTCTTGGTAGAGCTTATAGATATTGTGATTAGTTGACCAAAATTTCCATGATTATTTCCCATGGGGATAACCAAATACTACAGACTGCCTTTTCTTTTTTTTGGATGGTGGGATATCGCGCGGTAGGGAACTAGGGAGTGACAGACTTCTACTGACTAAAAAATCGGTTGTCTGTAAAATCGGTTTACTGACGATAGTTGAACGTGACAACGTCCTATGAAAATAAAACAAAACAATAGGGGATCGGACAGGGTCAAAATAATATGATTCTGTTTAGTCCGTAAGTTAGATTATCGAAAAATATTGAATACGTGTTTTTTGTTTTATCAAATCAATAAAAAATGACGAAGATAAAACGTATCAAAGATCTTGGAGTGGGGCTTGAAACGTCACTTGTGTCGTCAAAATGTACTATCATATGACGTCACACGAGTTTTCGAAGCACTGTATCGTCTTCATTTTAAGTTTACGTGAAAAAAGAAAAAATACGTGTCCAATAATTTTTGGAAGTCTATCTGACGGACTAATTAGTTTTTTTTTGTCCGATCCCCGCCGTTGCTATGGAAAAGAAAATAAAACAAAACAATTGACACGCCGTTGCTATGGAACGCCTCAAAGCGAGGTAACGCGGTATGACGTCATCTTTTTTCGTGCGTGCAGCCGGCCATCGAATTATAAGACGTTATCACGTCAAAACCACCCATGTTCCGTCTTAGTGTCCGAGGTCGCTGTATCTCTTTTGAACAACCCGCAGCTCTACAGACTGCCTGTCTTTAACTTGTGACTAAAATCTTCTATTGCTTTTCAGGGTTATCCTTACACAGCCCCATACATAAGGGCTGAAGCAGAGGTAGACATACCTCCCCTAGTTCGGGGTGATGTGTGGGCAGCTTTACTGGGAGTGGTCGGGGATATCGAGGAGCAATATGAAAGGATTGATAAAGAGACGCCTACGCCTACTGATAGACAGGTCAGTGTTTAGTATATATGAAAGAAAGAAAGAAAGAAGAAAGAAAAAATATTTATCTATCTCTTTTATAAATTAAATTCTCGTGTCATAGTGTTAGTTGCCATACTCCTCGGCTTGACCGATTATTATGTTTGTGTGTATATTCAGTAGGTATGAGAATCAGTCGTAATCTATTTTGCATACCCCTAAGTGAAAAGAGTGGTCCACCCTAAGCATTTTTTTTCACGGGAACGAAGTCGCGGGCATCAGCTAGTTTTTTTTTATAAAATTCTCAAAAAAATCAGCAAAATTAAAAAAATCAGTGCTTTTCTATTTTGCTGAAACAAACACTTTCGAATGTTTTGTCTCGTCCAAGAGACACAGTGTCATCTTCTATTTGTTCTGAAACTGTTAGTTTGCCTTATCTCAAATTTTGACCAAATAAAAATCTCCCTCACAACAAAATATCATTTGACAGTCAAACATAAATATCTCAAATACAAAAGAGTCAAAGTCCATTTCCCCATAACAGATAGACGTGGACATACCCCGTTGTCACCAATACTGCTGGCTGCTATGCGGTTCGGCGGGTCATCGGACACTAAAGAGGTTATTAAAGGCGTGGCTGCTGACAAACCCACAATATGTCTACTGGCAAGGATTGGACTCGCTGACAGCTCCATTCTTATAC
Organism: Diarsia mendica; assembly: GCA_949316265.1. Taxonomy (NCBI): domain Eukaryota; kingdom Metazoa; phylum Arthropoda; class Insecta; order Lepidoptera; family Noctuidae; genus Diarsia; species Diarsia mendica. The sequence continues at coordinate 17,327,711 of OX438896.1, read as the reverse complement.
TTGAACTTCTGCAATGAAGGTATGTCTAAGTAGTTTAGTTATTCACCTTTTGTTCCTTGGTTTGTCATCCTTTGAAGAAGCGGCTCTAATAGTGCTAAAATCTGTCAAATTATGGAGCTGGCCGGAAAAAAAGAAGAAGGGCGCTTCGCAACGTGACCTTCGAACAGTTGATGAGGTGAAAAGGAGGAAAGTGATACGCAAGCCAATGAGTCGTACATACAGTTGATGAGGCGGGCTGTCGTCATCACGAAGGGATGTTACTGTTACCCATCATGAAGACTATAGCCATCTCGCCAACTAAACTCACATGAAGTGAACATTATTTCCGGTAAGATTACAAGAAAGAAGCTTGAAAAATGGTGATGCAGGCGATTTGTGTTCGTTTTCGTTTGAGTCTTTTGAGGTCAAGATTTTTGCATAGTTTGGTTTTGTTCAAGATTTATGTAAGGTTCGTTGTGTTCAAGCCAGTACACGATTTATATAAAGTACGAGGCTGGCCGGATACACAACAAGGAAAAAAGAAAAATGATACGCAAGCCAACGAGTCGTTCATACAGTTGATGAGGTGGGCTGTCGTCATCACGAAGGGATGTTACTGCTACCCATCATGAAGACTATAGCCATCTCGCCAACTAAACCCACATGCAGCGACAACACTTCCGGTCAGATTACAAGAAAGAAACGTGAAGGGCGGTGATGCAGATGACTTAATAATATATGTTCAGTTTTGATGTGTTTGAGTCAGTTGAGTTCAAGATTTACGTATAGTTTTGTTTTGTTCAAGATTGATGTACCTACTTCACCTACTTGAACAGTTATGTGGTGTTCACGTCAGTTCAAGATTGATGCACAGTTATCTTGTATACACGTCAGTTCAAGATTTTCTGAATTGTGGGGCTGGCCGGATATACATGAATCAGGAAAAAGAAAAGTGATGCGCAAGCCAACGAGTCGTTCATACAGTTGATGAGTTGGGCTGTCGTCATCACGAAGGGATGTTACTGTTACCCATCATGAAGACTATAGCCATCTCGTCAACTAAACCCACATATTGCAGCGAAGATCATTTCCGGTGAGTTTACAAATTGGAGATTACACGTTAGAAAAGTGAAGGAGTGATGCAATTGATTTATGTTCAGTTTTGCTATGTTCGTGTCAGTTGAGGTCAAGATTTAGGTTTCAAGATATACAGTCACAAGGTCCGATAAGAAAATACGAAGAAAAAGTACTTTTCTTCTACTGTATTGATCGTGCTGATAATAATTTTACATTTTCACCAACATCATTATGTTGGAAACTGGAAACCATATTATTACGAAAGAGGTCTTATCTCAATGTAGAAACCGTCATGTTATGACAAGAATATCGCTTCTAAATTTTGTTTTGTGCTCATGACTATGTACAGTTTTGATAATAATATGTCAGTCAGTCAATTCAAAATGTATGTACAATTTTATTTGTCTTTAAGTCAGTTCAAGATGGTTTGGGCGCAGAACGTCAGAAACGCAAAATGACAGATTAGCAAATTGTCAGAAACGCATTATGCCAGGTGTCGCAAAATGACAAGATCTGATACTGACAGATTCGCAGAATGCCAGATTCGCAGAATGCCAGATTTGGCGCGAGGACTTAGGATTTGTTTTATGTACAGGTTTAGTATGTTAAAAGTTACAAAACTATCTTACTATATTATCTTACTTATTGTTATGAAACCTACATTTACGAATTTGATTTGATTTGAAAAAGTGTTAACATTGTTAAAAGTGTCCTAAAAGAAATGATGTAACAATTTTTTTTACTGTGCTTGTGAAAATCATGAAATCTTTTCGAAATCAACTAAATCGAAAACTTATAATTTCCTTTTGCTCACCGTTAAGCCTTTTTTTTTTGGTGGGTGGAAAATCATCAAATGACCCCCCCCCCGCTCTTGGGCAGAGCGAAGGGGAGTGCTCACCGTTAAGCCTGCGTAGATTTTGCAAATTATCTAACGGGATCGTACTTTTGTGATATATTTTTTTAATCATTTCTTTTTTGCCTTCTCGCAGCCCGTGCCTTCGCCTGCCTCTCAGCGTTCGTACCCAAGTTTCTGCATAAGTTCTTCCTAAAGGACAATAGCGCGGTCATCAAGGAGTATTTAGCGAAGTTCTGGCAAATGACTGCTTTCCACGAACCAGACCTAGCGACGCATCTTCACGAGATCAACTTTGTACCAGAACTGTTCGCTATACCGTGGTTCCTTACTATGTTTTCACGTGAGTATTTTTTATATATCGCATTGCAAGCATTTTGCGACCAGTTTCTCTTTGCAAGGCCTCTTTCAAACCCTTCGAAATATATACAATTTTCTATAAAAAATCGATGTTTTCAGACGTCTTCCCCCTCCACAAGATAGTTCACTTATGGGACGCGTTGCTGGTCGAAGGGCCGGCGTTACCGCTGTTTATGGGAGTAGCCATACTGAGACAACTGCGCGATACTTTACTGGAGTCGGGCTTCAACGAGTGCATCTTACTGTTCTCTGATCTGCCGGAGATTGATATCGGAGAGTGTGTTAAGGTAAGCGACGATTTTCATTTCATTTGTTTTTTAAGTATAACCCTGATATAATTACTTAAGTACTTAAATAAATGATTGAACATTTATTTAAAAAAATAAGCAGGTGAAAAACTACAAATCTCCAAAGTATTATGACCGATTGGAGATGCAATATAACTTTCCGCAACATCTCTTGTCTTGGATTCTAAACAAATTTTATTTTATAGGAAAATACCAGTCTTAGCCTGTGGCGCAACGATCGATAGTGTGACTGATAAAAATTTGAAGCCTTATTAAAAATGCGCGGCGTAAACGTAACGTATTGTTTTCGCGTTACTTTTACGGAGAGTTTTGTTTTGTTCGTAAATCTTGAACTAATCAATTAAGTAGTTCAAGATTTACAGTTATTTGGTGTTTAATCACTTCAAGATTTATACAATGTTCAGTTTTGTTGTAATCAAGTCAGTTCAAGATTTATGTAAATGATGGAGCTGACCGGATATACAACAGTCAAGAAAAAAAGAAGAGTCGTATGTAAGCCAACGAGCCCTTAACACAGTTGATGAGGTGGGCTGTCGTCATCATGAAGGGATGTTACTGTTACCCATCATGAAGACTATAGCCATCTCGCCAACTAAGCCCACATGCAGCGAACATCACTTGCCGTCAGATTACAAGAAAAAAACGTTAATGAAGAACGGAGATGCTGATGATTTATGCGGTTTTGCTTAATTAGAAAAAGGTGAGTTCAAGATTTACGTAGGTACGGTTTTGTTTTGTTCAAGATGTATGTGTTGTTCACGTTCGTGTTCAAGTAAGTTTAAGATTTATGTGAATTACGGGGCTGGCCGGATATACTACAGTCAGGAAAAAAAGAAGAGTGGTATGCAGTCCAACGAGCCCTTCATACAGTTGATGAGGTGGGCTGTCGTCATCATGAAGGGATGTTACCGTTACCCATCATGAAGACTATAGCCATCTCGCCAACTAAACCCACATGCAGCAAACACCATTTCCGGTAAGATTATAAGAACGTAGCATTAAATCCGATGAGGCAGATGAGTTTTGCACTATTGCTGTGTTTGTTTCAGATGAGTTCAAAATTTACGTACGGTTTTGTTTAGTCCAAATAACTTTAAAAGGAGGATGGCGACATTGCATGTACAATGGGACCCACTGTTAGGAGTATCGTACAGTATGGAAACATATAACTAGTTGTAGAACTATTTAAAACTAGCAAAAAAGCAAATGGGCAGTAAGTCGTAGAGGCTGGGTGAAAAAAGATATGCTATGGAAAAGATTATAACCTAAAACGAATGTAATAGTCCTTATTTAATAATACATTATCTTTTTTATGTACTTAGGTAGGTACCTACCTATTATGTAGTTTCAATAACCCTCCTTTTGGGCTTCGCCGTAGTCGGGTAAAAAGATGATCAAACAGAATAGAAATATTTACCAACAGTAGGTAGGTAACTACCATCGTGTTTCTGCATCTCTCTTGCCAAATATACCTAGGCACTTAAATGAATACTGTAAGCATAGACTAGACTGATATTAGCATGAAACTATAATCATTATTGGCAAAAAACTAATAGATATCCCACGGTAACCGTTGAAAACAAACAATGGAATGACACTTAATGTTTTGACAGCCAACTCCAATTGACAGCATAACGTTCCATTCTACGTTATCACCAATAATCGAACGTTTCGGTCCCTCCGGCGACGTTTTTCATTATACATTTTTGTATAAAAAAAGTAAATGCATTTTTAATATTAACGTTTGTATGTTCTTCTCATATTTTACAAGATTTGTTTTAAAAAAAATTAAAAGCGTAAACAAGTGTAAGAACGTAAATCATGTAGGTAATGAAAGAGTAGTTTGGAATGTAATAAAATGAAGCACGGTGCGTTTAGTAACTGCATGATGACTTATTTTTATGAAAATAAAAATATTTTCTAACTTTTAATTCCCAGGACCTAGTGATTAAATATTTTTTATATGATTCTCTTACAAACTCTTAATTATAGTAAATATAAACTTGCAAGTGAATGACACTTAGTTAATTTTTATATAATGTGGGTCCAATGTCGCCATCCTTCTTTATGTAAGGTTTTGTGTGGTGTTCAAGACAGTTCAAAATTTATGGACAGTTTCGTTGTGTTCAAGTCGGTTGAAGATTTATGTAAATGATGAAGCTGGCTAAATATACTACAGTCAGGAAAAAAGAAGAGTGATACGCAAAATTACGAGTTCTTCATACAGTTGATGAGGTGGGCTGTCGTCATCACGAAGGGATGTTACTGTTACCCATCATGAAGACTATAGCCATCTCGCCAACTAAACCCACATGCAGCGAACATCATTTCTGGTCAGTTTACATGAAAGAAACGTGAAGGGCAGTGATTCAGATGTCTATGCAGTTTTTCTGTGTTCAAGATGTATGTGGTGTTCACGCCAGTTCAAGATTTATGCACAGTTTCGTCGTGTTCAAGTCGGTTCAAGATAAATGAAAATTATGAAGCTGGCTATGTATACTACAGAGTACAGTCAGGGAAAAAAGAAGAGTGGTATGCAGTTCAACGGACCCTTAACAGAGTTGATGAGGTGGGCTGTCGTCATCATGAAGGGATGTTACTGTTACCCATCATGAAGACTATAGCCATCACGTCAACTAAACCCACATGCAGAGACCATAAGATTACAAGAAAGAAGCGTGAAGGGCGGTGATGCAGATACTTATGTTCAGTTTTGCTGTTTGAGTCAGTTGTGTTCAAGAATTACATATACTTTGATCTGTTTAAGATTTATGTACAGTCTGTACAGTTATGTGGTGCTCACGTCAGTTCAAGATTTACGTAAAGTGCGGTGTGTTCAAGTCTGTTCAAGATTTATGTAATTAAAAATTTGGCCAGATTGTATTACAGTTTGGAAAAAATAATAGTGGTACGCAAGCCTTCCAGTTCTTCATACAGTTGCTGAGGTGGGCTGTCGTCATCATGAAGGGATGTTACTGTTACCCATCATGAAGACTATAGCCATCTCGCCAACTAAACCTACATGCAGCGAACATCTTTTCCGGTAAGTTTACATGAAAGAAACGTGAAGGGCAGGGATTCATATGACTATGCAGTTTTTCTGTGTTCAAGATGTATGTGGTGTTCACGTCTGTTCAAGATTTATGCAGTTTTGCTGTGTTCAAGTTGGTTGAAGATTAATGAAAATTATGAAGCTGGCTGTTGTACTACAGAGTACAGTCAGGAAAAAAAGAAGAGTTGTATGCAAGCCAACGAGTCGTTCATACAGTTGATGAGGTGGGCTGTCGTCATCACGAAGGGATGTTACTATTACCCATCATGAAGACTATAGCCATCTCGTCAACTAAACCCACATGCAGTGAACATTATTTCCGGTGAGATTACAAGAAAGAAGTTGTGATGGGCGGTGATGCAGATAGTTAATGTTCTGTTTGGCTGTGGTCATATTTTCGTGTGTGGTGGTGAGTGACTTGATGGGTAAAAAAAACTTTTTTGAAAAAAAAAAACAACCGACTTCAAAAACACCAAAAAGTCAAAGATAAACTGCAAAAAAGCTTTTTATTTTTTCATTTTTAGTTTTAATATCCTATAGAAATATTTACTACCAGCGGACGTCCCGCGGTTTCACCCGCGTAGATCCCGTTCCCGTGGGAATACAGGGATAAAAATTAACCTATGACACTCGGCAATAATGTGGCTTTCGTTTGATGAAAGAATTTATAAAATCGGTTCGGTAGATCCCGAGATTACCCCTTACAATTTAACAAATATACAAACACACAAACTTTACTTACTTCTTTATATATATTATATAACTTACTTCTTTATAATATTATTAGTATATTAGTATTAGTATAGATTAGTATAGATACATTTAACATTCGACTAAGAAACCTAACATACAAAAAAACACGTAATACGTGCCTATGAAATTTGAGGGTTGCCCTCGACTTCTCTGGGATTCCATCACCAGGTCCTGGTTTCCATATCATACTACCACTCTTAAAATATCTCCTTCACAATAAAAAAAGAATCATCAAATTGGTTCATAAACGACGAAGTTATTCGCGAACACACAATAACGAAAAATGTTCATAAATTAAGAAAAATCTTCATAAAATTAAAAGTACTGGGTCAAACTATACTAATTTTTTATGGGACCAAATGGCAACTATTCCGCATCAAACTATAAAAGATTCACGTAAATCGGATCATTAATCGCAGCGTAATCGGTGTACATAAATAGAAAAAAAAAAAAAACACCGAGAACCTCCTCCTTTTGGGAAGTCGGTTAATAATGAAGTGAATAAAGTCTTAATTTCTTTATTTTGAATTTAAAATCATTCGAATAAAAATAAACCTGTTACTATAGTGTGGTTTTTAATTTGAGACAGTAAATTGACACTTGGAAATGTCAAACTTCCATACAATGTTGTTGTAATTATATGGAAGTTTGACATTTTCAAGTGTCAATTTACTCTCTCAAATTAAAAACCACACTTTAACTACTACGTCTTTAAGAGCCTGAAACAGTATAAAATAAGATTTTCTTTAGTTCTGCAGGTCATATTTCCGGCGAAAATTTGCGTTCATTGAATGCCGTTTGTTCGAGTCTGACATTGACATTGGTTGGAGAGTGTGTCACGGCCGTTTAACAATAGCTTATCTACAATGCAATTTCGGTTATTAACTCTAAAGATGTTTCTGATACCTTGGCATGATTGTGAAAACCATTAACTTGGTTATTTCGTCATATTGTTGTCAGTATTTTGAAACTTCTAAGAATAGTTCTCTCTCTACAGGCTTTGTTTTTGATGAATTTTGTCTTCGTTGATTCCAATATGAGATTTTTTTACTAATTTCAAAAACATCAAAAGTACACTTATAAACACTGCATCGGATCGGCATTACCTGAAATGACCTGAAACACTAATTTAAGTAAACCTAGGTTGGGAAGGTCGCTGCCAAACATTTGAATTAAAAATTATCACTACTTGCAACTATTAAATAATTATATTTCAGTTATATTATGACGCCACGGTTGGCGCAGTGGCTAAGCGATTGGACTGCAGCGCTACGTGTCGCGGGTTCGATTCCCGCACGGAACAAATATTTGTATGACCTGCAGATAGTTGTTTCGGGTCTGGGTATTTGTGTATGTGAGTTTATATGTTTGTGAACGCACCCACGATACAGGAGAAATTCCTAGTGTGGGGCAACGTTTTTAAAAAAAAAAAAAAAAAACCCCTTTGTATGAGAAACAAAATACTAAATGTACACCTTTTCAATATTTTTTTCTTAAATAAATTATTTCCCCATTTTTGCTAGCTGGTTTCCAACTCTGGCGATGACGTCACGTTGGTATAGATTTGAAGTATAGAGACATAATTATATTCTTTCTTGCAAAGAATCCCAAACTGCTTGAGTAGAAGCATTCGCCCTTATTCGTTGACCTTATCACAAATCAGTGGAAAAGGGATTCCACCCCAATCTTATAAAAAGTAATAGGAAGTTGCTAAATGTTTTAGCTAATATTATAGTTCAACGGTCATAATTATTACCTAAGAAAAAAAAACTTGCGATGACGATCATTTATAAAGTCAATATGAGGTCAATGTCCATTATTATAAGATTGAAATTTCATAGCGTCTAGGTCGTTGACTTATGATTAACACTACATTTTTTTCTACAGGAATCGATAGAAATGTGCCGCTGTTCACCAAGAAGTATAAGCTATAGAAGATTTACTAATGAGGCTGAAACAAAGGATCCGATGGTAAGTCTTCAAACGAAGTTTTAACTGATGGTGGTTAGCTGGGGGTCTAAATAAAATTTGAAGCGTCGTAAGGAGCATTTTGAGACGATTGTTGCAAGTAGATTTAAATCTGCATAAGTAAAGATATATCCCAGCTTTTAAAGAAAGCGGTCTTTAACAAAATATACAAAAGAAAACCGCTTTATTAAAAATACATAATGGCTGTGCCATATGCATTGCAATGCAATTTTAACTCTACAACATGGTAGTGTTGCAAAGGTCGTAGGCTACTTTTAGGTATAAAAATAGCCTACGACCTTTTAGACCTACAAACAAATACTCACGAGATGTAATAATAAAAATTAACGATTTTAAAAATCGATGAATGTTATTACTTTTATCAGGTAGGTAGTCTTTTCTGGGAAAGGTTTTCATTTTACTAATAATAATTATGTTTGTTCTGTTTTAGGATATAGTGGAAATCCCCATGGAGACGTTATTCATTGAAATTAGTCCAAGACTCAACCTATCAGACTTCTTCTCGCTGATTTGTCAAGATAAATGCTGTGTCATCGACATTAGGTCGAATTTACTGTGAGTATTTTATTACCCTGGTCCGTTACATCTTTTATTTGAGTGGCATAACTTAATTCAAACTAGGAGGTTATTACTTGGTTCCCGAGCCACGGTGGAAACTTAGCATGTAATGGGTGGGCACCCGTCCACAGACCAACCTAAACAAGGGCGGCTTAACCTCAAAATTGACTTGAGCTGCAGTTATTACCTAACCTCATGGTATCATTATTTAGGGGCTCAGCATCGCTGGGCTTCTTGAGCAATGATCGGGGATCGTTCTTTAGATTTTCACAGTAGTGGTCGCAAGCGCGACTGCTGAGCATGAGGTCCTGGGTTCGATTCCCGGGTCGGGCAAAGTGTTATTGGCTTTTTCCATCAGAAATTTATCAGTAACAGCCACGGAGTCTGGATTTGTGCCCGGTTGATGACGATAGGCTCGCCCCCTATTACATGGGACTTATAAACCACTAGATTTTGCCAGCGGCGGCGCCCGCGTGAAAATGACGATTTTCCAAACAAACTTTCATCCCCTATTTAACTTCCTTAGGGGTTCAATTTTGAAAAATCCTTCGTTATTCCTTGTCTACGTTATAAAGGGAACCTCTGTGCAAAATTTCTGCTTTCTAGGTCCAAGGGTATGGGCTGGGCGTTGATGAGTCAGTCAGTCAGGACTTCTCTTTTTATTTATATAGATATAGATAGATAGATAACTGGCGAAATATGGGTGTACTATTAGGTACACCTCTGCCTAACCCTTCGGGGATTATAAGCGTGATGTTATGATACGTTATAAATATGTTTGTCCCTATAGCTACGAGAAGAGTTGCATAGACGGTAGTATAAACGTGCCCTACAGCGGGGTCCACCTTGGACAACACGAGCTTAGAGCCCTGGGGCTGCATCCTCAGAGAGTTCTGCTAGAAGCCATGAAATTGAAGAAGAATGTAGTCGTTGCTGCTGCTGAAGAGGAGACTGCTCAATTGGTAAGTAAACTATACATTTGAGAAGCTGTAGGCTTAGTGGTTACCACCTCGAGACTTGCTTGCCACTGCTCGTGGGTTCGATTCCCGGGTCGGGCCAAGTGATATTGGGTTTTTGCATCAGGCATTTCTCAGTAGCAGCCACGGATTCTAGATAAAATTTGAGTTCGGTTCGGTTGTTGGCAATAGGCTTGCGCTTTATTACGTGAACTTAAAAACATGACTTTGACGGCACGGTTGGCGCAGTGGCTAAGCGATTGGACTGCTTCGCTGCGTGTCGCGGGTTCGATCCCCGCACGGAACAAATATTTGTATGACCTACAAATAGATGTTTCGGGTCTGGGTAGTTGTGTATGTGAGTTTAAATGTTTGTGAACGCACCCACGATACAGGAGAAATTCCTAATGTGAGGAAACATTTAAAAAAAAAAAAACTGGTGAAATGTGGGTGTAGGTACTATTTTATGATCTTGTTTTCACAACCAGCTTGTTTACTAGGAAAATAGCCGAATTCTCAAACATAACTTAATTCTCACTAGGTTTGGTATGACTGCTTAAAAATGTCATATCTGAATCATTAAAAAGATTATCTCACCACACTGATAAATTATTTATCATTTAGTTAAGATCAAGGTCGGTAGGTGGCGTTAGTAGTACCTAGTTTTTTTTTACCTTTACTCAAATTGAGCTAGAACCTTTATATCTGCAAACCAATAAAAATAAAACATTACTACCACAAACTTTCCATCTTACTAGTAGGTATTTTGTTTTTTATTATTAGTTACCGAACACGTTCATAGATGGCAGTAGTAGTTCACCTTAGCGGAACTGCAATGCAATAGAATGTCGTCGCTGTGTCTGATAAGTTCGCACAGTATAAGTGTTAGCCTCATTAAATAAAATACGTAGGCGTCTGCTACTTTAAGTATCATAATATTAACCGTACTTTGACTTTTGCTGTGTATAATAAAACATATTATTACCGCAAACTTTCTATTTTAAAATAAATTTTAATAATTAGTTACGGAACACGTTCATAGATGGCAGTAGTAATTCACATTAGTGGAACTGCAATGCAATAGAATGTCGTCGCTGTCTGCTGAGTTCGCACATTATGTGTGTTAGCCTCATTAAAAAAAAGTACGTAAGCGTCTGCAACTTTTAACTATCATAATATTAGCCGGACTTTGACTTTTGCTGTGTTGTTAGAAGTCACCGTTTAAAACGTTTGTTCAGTAAAAAATCTGTTTTAAAAGTGTTGTCTGAGTAATTTCACCAATGAATGTTTTTAGGCGAAATTATGTCTTGGGGGCTACAAACATTTTGGATTTGGCCTCATTCGGAAAAATCAGATCAGCCTTCGTACTTACAAATGCTTCTCCCGCTTGCTTTCTTAATGTCAAAAAAAGATAGACATACGACATGTCGAATCGGGATCGAATCGAAGCGTGGGCGTTGCACGCTGTACTGTCAAGAGCTTCACCATTCCTTCCCTTCATCCAAAACACAAAACAAATGACTATCATAGCAGTTCCGTTTCCAAATTCATCTTGTATACCAATCTATGGTCATGCGATTGATGATAAATCATAGCCACAGGTGTATAACCAACACGCTTGTCAAAAGTTCAATAACCCCATTAAAGTTGGCGCGTAAGTTTGGGCCGTATATAATGGACGCCTTTCAAGATCAACGGTGAACCTCAGTTAGATGGTGTTCGCGCTATTAACTTTTTTATTAATTAATAGTTTAGTTTCTATGAGAAGTAGTAAGTAAGTAATAGAATGTGTTATGGGCACTTATGGGTTTGTGATGCGGAGGAATGAGGAAAATGTCGAGAGGAAAATGTATGTGAATAGGTATGTGAGTAGGGGAACACCAAAATCACAACGTATGAATAGATAGGGGTGGATATGCTGCATCCACTCCAAAATAAATAAATCTAATGTAGTTTTAAGGGCGAAATTGGGAGGCTTTAATTTCAGAAGTCACATTCTTTTGGCTGGTTCAGCAGTGTTGAAAAGCCTATGTAAGCTTATTGAAGTCCATTGCTAGACGTAATCACCTCCTATCCCTCGATCCCCTAGGCTGAAGTCGTTCCGATAATGTCAGCGATCTCGCGAAGATCGTCCTTCCTGGAGGATACCATAACACGAACCTGACCTTCATTTTGAGAAATGATGGCAATTTTATTTTGAAAAGAAAAAACACATTTTAAAAGAACTGATACATTAGTATTATTTTAAACATAATGTCTTATGCCATGTTTGATTTGACATTAACACATTTAGAACCGAAGTCTATCGACATTTCTAGTTCAATTACGTGAATTCTAATATCAAGATCAAAATAGTAAAATAATAAAAAAAAACTACTTTAAAACCGATAATGAATTCCTTATTAAAATTGATAGCCAGACCATATTATTAGCATTGTGTTAACCTATTTCCCTAAGTCAATATTAGCGAGAACATTTTCATCAGCTGTATAATTTTAAGCGCTATTTCTATGTATTTTATTCGGTGGAAGAATAAAATGAATAAGTTGTCATAGTTCGAATAAATACTGTATCCCTATAAGAATAAATACTGTATCCCTATAAATTATCTGCCAATAATAGCTAAAAAAACTAAAACAACGTTTTTTAGATTGACGTATTTTCTCTCTCTCTTATTCTTTTCAGCAAACCCTTTAATTTTACAATTAATATACCCATACTATTTTTGGGAGTTCGCAATAGGGGATCGGACTGACTCAAGAAAATATGATTCTGTTTAGTACGTCAGTTAGATTATCGAAAAATATTGGATACGTGTTTTTTGATTTATCAAATCAATAAAAATTGACGAAGATAAAGCGCGTCAAAGATCATGGAGTGGGGCTTGAAACGTCACTTGAAGGTACAAAATGTACTAGCATATGACGTCACACGAGTTTTCGAAGTACTGTATCGTCTTCATTTTTTGTTTACGTAAAAAAAGAAAAAATAAGTGGTCAATATTTTTTGGAAATCTATCTGACGGACTAATTAGTTTTTTTTGTCCGATCCCCTATTTAGAATGGTACCTACTACTTAGCTTACCATGCATTATAGATTTCTCTAAGGTGAATGCGACCCCGTCGGGGCCGCACGGAGAAAAAAATCTCGTTATACTTACTAAAATTCTGTTTGACTTAACAAGAATTCTCGTACTTTTTGTGACAGCGAGAATAATTTAGTAACGATTACAATATTGAATATAATAATTCTAGTTGTCAGAACTAGTGATGGCTGTTAACCCAATAAAACAGTCTAGTAGAGATTACCAGAATAATCAGTACCTAATATTTAATTTCTTGTCATGTGAACAATATTGTTTTGTAGTATCTACAATAAGCAGATTAATGATTACTGAATTATTTAGTAACTGTAAAGTATGTACCTGCTATTCCTACTATCTGTTTTTGTAATGGGTACTATTATTGGTGTAAAGTGTACTATATTTTATTATAACGATAACTGTACCTTTTGTGTTGATTACTGCAAAATAACATTATGCGGATTATGTTTTATTGTGATGATTACTGTTCACATTGTTATGTGCAATATGAATTATTGTTGTATGTACTATCCATTATTGTAATGTGTACTATATTTTATGGTAACGATAACTGTACCTTTTGTGATGATTACTGTTCACATTGTTATGTGCAATATGAATTATTGTTGTATGTACTATCCATTATGTAATGTGTACTATATTTTATGGTAACGATAACTGTACCTTTTGTGATGATTACTGTTCACATTGTTATGTGCAATATGAATTATTGTTGTATGTACTATCCATTATTGTAATGTGTACTATCCAATTTGTTGTTATAGGTACTATTTATTATTGTGATGTGTACTATCTATGATTGCAATTATTACTAAACAATTAGGCTGCCATTCCACCAGAGATGTGCTACGTTGCTAAGTTTCCAGCCGACCATTTTCGCGTCATTTTCATAGCTGACAGAAATGACGCGCAAAAGAAGCGATCTTATTGGTCGGCTGGAAAATTAGCAACGTAGCACATCTCTGGTAGAATGGCAGCCTAATTGTTTAGTAATAATTGCAATTATAGATAGTACACATCACAATAATAAATAGTACCTAAAACAAAATTATGTTAAAAATATAAATAGGGATCTTTGGTAGACGTAGTGGAACAAGAATAATAAATACTATTGAAATTTAAACATATATTTATTGTAATCATACAAATTTTTCAACAAAAAATAAAGTTATCACAAAGCTACATTCATAATAATAATAATTGACTCATCACTTATATCTTTTTAAGTGATAATGAAGATATTCAACCAAGTTAGTAAGCATTAATCAAAATATTTAGAGACATTTGTATCATCCTAAAACAAATAACCTACTATCCTATTATTTGAGCCTCAGAACCGAGATCTAGTTGTATCACAAGACTACCTATAAAAAAGAGTATTGTCTACATGGCACTTGGACATGGCATTATAAACATTATAGTAATATAAACAATGTTTCTTTTCAACAAAAAATAAAGTTATCACAAAGCTACATTCATAATAATAATAATTGACTCATAACATATCTTTTTAAGTGATAATGAAGATATTCAATCAGGTTAGTAAGCATTAATCAAAATATTTAGAGACATTTGTATCATCCTAAAACAAATAACCTACTATCCTATTATTTGAGCCTCAGAACCGAGATCTAGTTGTATCACAAGACTACCTATAAAAAAGAGTATTGTCTACATGGCACTTGGACATGGCATTATAAACATTATAGTAATATAAACAATGTTTCTTTTCAACAAAAAATAAAGTTATCACAAAGCTACATTCATAATAATAATAATTGACTCATAACATATCTTTTTAAGTGATAATGAAGATATTCAATCAGGTTAGTAAGCATTAATCAAAATATTTAGAGACATTTGTATCATCCTAAAACAAATAACCTACTATCCTATTATTTGAGCCTCAGAACCGAGATCTAGTTGTATCACAAGACTACCTATAAAAAAGAGTATTGTCTCTATGAATTATTTTTAAATGATTGCATAAGTTTTTAATACTATGAAGTTCAGTTTTACATACAAAACATTTCGGCATTTTGGTTCAGTAAAAGGTATAAGTTTGTCCGATGTGAATGTGATATATTTTTATAAAATACCTAACTTCAACTGAAGAGCAATTACATAAAACATCACTTAACTGAAATCGCTTAGTAGAGTATTAACCGCAACAAATTCTTTGTCCCAAGGTGTTTTCATTCTATAGAATGCTTTCTGGATGAAAGTCCATACAGCGAAGGACTCTTGGGGGTAGTTGCATTGCAAGGAAAATATGCTTTTATAACAAGCATCTACAGCTTCCAATATAGAATTGACTATGTAAAATGTTTCATTCACTACAACATAATAAGTCTGTATATCTGCAGCATTTGGCCCAACAATTAAAATAAAGGGTTGTAATGTTACTCCCAGTTTTGCATACTTGTCTCTTCTTCTATTTATGGTTTCCATCAAGTCCATTGGCCTTGTGATGTGCGTGATGAAACCATCTTTAGATTCAATTTTGGATGGACGCCAGGTGGCTTTCTTGTTTTTGGATTGTGGTTGAGCCAGTGTCAGGGCTAATAGAGTCAGGGTGTAAATAAATGTAGCCTCTTGGGATTTCACATTATCAGTTTTTTCTAAAAAGAAAAAAAAATGAAACAAATTATTTTGAGGTACAGAACCTTACAATATAACGTTATTAACGTTAAACCATTTTTAAAAAAAATATCATTAATTATTATTAGTTCAAGTTTAAATCTCAATGTGTTTGGATCTCAATGTCCAAAAATATGTACAGTCAACAAAGGAGATAAGGTTGCACTTTTACATACAACAATATATGAAAAAGTGCAACCTTATCTCCTTTGTTGACACATCATAATCATGTAATTATATTAATCTACAAAATCATGTTTAATCGTGTTTGTTTGATGAATTGTGATTATTAAGGGGACGATACATGCTGGTGACCTTGGAAGTAGTGATTTTTTAAATCTGTTATTACGCCTTTAAAAAAACGTAATTAAGTTTTGAAAAAAATATATGTTAGACTAGAACATATGGGCATCTATTCTACATGAGAATATTTAACTATAATAGTATAATACATAATGAAATAAATTCATGAATTATGGTCTACAAAAACCATAAACTCCGAAATAACTTTGAAATTAGTAGAAATATTTTCATTAAACTTTTTACATAAACACACTATTATATTATCTATATTTTTATATGTGAAAAATTTTAAATATTCATATTTTCAATATTAAAAATAAATATTTAAAAAATGACGAATTTTTAAATATTTATTTTTAATATTGAAAATATGAATATTTTAAAATTTTCACATATATAAATATAGATAATATAATAGTGTGTTCAATAATTCGTGAATTTATTTCATTATGTATTGTACTATTATAGTTAAATATTCTCATGTAGAATAGATGCCCATATGTTCTAGTCTAACATATATTTTTTTCAAAACTTAATTACGTTTTTTTAAAGGCGTAATAACAGATTTAAAAAATCACTACTTCCAAGGTCACCAGCATGTATCGTCCCCTTAAAATGTTTCTTAAATGAATTTAAGAGGCTAAATTTCCTGTTACTGTGTTCTTCAATACACCTGTAAAAAGTTATGTTACTATGAATTATTTTAACGTGATTGCATAAGTTTTCAATACTGACAGCCAGACGGACCGACGGAAAGACAGACAGACGGACAACAAAATCTAAAAAAATTGCCATTGGTTTATACTAATTGATGTACTACTTACTATGATGTTCTTCACAATTTTTTAAAATTTCTTGAATTGTAGAATCCTGGTAGCGTTGGTTTCTTTTTAACAAAAGATCCAACAGTTTATCTTTATGCAATTGGAAGTTCTCCAGAAAATTATTTTCATACCCAGGATGGATGTGATTAAAATCCTCCTGCAGCAGGTGATAGCCTGTTGATTTTTTTAGTGCAGGGTACAAAGCCATGTACTGAGCAACAGTCATTTGAGTTTCGTGTAATTGTTTGAGTCTGAACTTTACTGTTGCGTGCCATTTTTCCTCTACAAGGCTCCAAGGTTCACAAGAAATCCTGAGAAAATTGATGTCCACATCCAAATCTGAAATAAATGATCATCAATATGAATATACCAAAAGACAACAAACAATTTTGTATAATTTTAAATATGTAAATCCGCGTTGGCTCCTCATGGTTGAAACTTTTTCCACTAGACGAGAGTAGGAAACATTATAGACTGATCATGGTGAATAGTAGTTACTTAAAATTGATCTAAGGTGCGGCTGAAAAACCTTTTTAGAGATATAAATATAAACATACCTTCTTCTTCATTTGCACTCTGATGGGATGAGCTCGGTGCACTATAATCAGGTGTTTTGGTGCTGCGTCTGTTATATTCTCTCCTACGGTTTTGCAGGCAGTCGTATAGTTTCCCTTTTGCACACCGCTTAATTTTCAGATTGGTATTGTTTACATAGGGTATGAAATATGTGCTCGTAATTTCTTTAGAAAAAAGCAACTTGATTTGCTGAGCATAATCCATCAATATTCTAGAGTCTATTCGTTTTCCGGGGTCGTCACCCAGGAGATATTTAATTATCAAGTTGCTTATTTTACGTCTGTGGTTACCAGTCAGCAGTCCATTTTCGTTGTGAGCATTTATTATCGACTTTCCTTCTGCTGTACTCATCAGTAGTTCTTCCAGGTGCTGTAAGCAAACACATATCTTTACATAATATAAGTCTTCTTCATCCTAGCGTTAATCCCAGTCGCATCCGAAGCTGTCAGCTTGGAGTCTGGGGTCCGCTTTTGCTAGTCCAACTGCAGATTTGGCTAAACTTCGACATTTTCTGTGAAGCGACTGCCATCTGACCTCCACAACCCAAAGGCGATATCGAAGCATTGCAGTTAGACCAGTTGTTGGACTTTTGAGGGCTCCAACTACCCGTAACGACTGCCATAGATGTTTGTATGACAACCGGGAACGACGGCTTAACGTGCTCTCCGAGGCACGACCAGACCAAAGCGGCCGCGTTCACTACCGCTACGCCACGGAGGCTGTCATATGTCGTTTACATAATATAAGTACAGTCGACAAAATCGATAGTATCCCACCTTTACATACAACTTTATATGTAAAGGTGGGATACTATCGATTTTGTCGACTGTACCTACCCACATACTGTATCAATGATTTTGCTGAGTAAATGGATAAATAAAACTGGCCAAATGCAAGTTCTCTACTACTAACCAATCTGTGAGTCTCAGTTGTTGCCGTTGGGGCTTGTGTGTCACCTGGTGCTAGTGATGATCTACTCGGTGATGTTGGTATGTCACTTTCATGATCTACTATATTTATTACTTCTTCAAAAGGTCTTCTATGTTTTTCACTAAGTTTAGCTACAAAGGTAACAGAGTCTTCAGTCTGAAACGGAAAATCAGATATGAAACCAAAAGTCATGCAATGTTGCACAGTCGCCTGCATAAATAATACCTAAGTATACAATACAGTATGACACCCCCTAATTCTCTTTCACAAATAAAGCTACATAATGCCACGGCATCCGTCAATGTTACCGTAATATTATTATATTTTGCTGCATAAATATTTTATGCAAATTACTAATGTGTGCGTGTGCGTGATATTGTAACCTTAAAGAACGCATAGTTCTTACTGCTACTTACTGCCATAAAAAAAGACTGACTGTATCTACATCTACACTATACTATTATAAAGAGGAAAGATGTTTGTAATGAATAAACTCAAAAACTACTGTGCCGATTTCAAAAATTCTTTCACCATTGGAAAGCTACATTCACCCTGAGTAACATAGGCTATATAGGTAGGATTTCCACGGGAACGTTTTTCCCACCCGTGTGAAGCCGGGGCGGATCGCTAGTTACTAAATAAAATAAATAGGTATTATAGGGTAAACATGTAGGTTTACTACCATTAAGTATAACCTAGTACTTACTAGACACCTGCCTAGGTACATAATTATATTTATATTGGTAGGGTATCGTGCGTGAGGTAACTAAATATGATAGGTTTATAAACTCACCATCGAAATATCATTTTCATCTGAGGTAATGTTCGTTTCTGGTAGCGTTTTTTTAAAGTTATCTAAGTTTTTTAAAAAATTTGCCCTGTCTCCTATGGGGCCAATTAATTCTTTGGCAAGAGTTGCATCTAAGAGACTCAGACAATTAATGTCTATTTTATTAGCTGAAACAACAAACCGGTCGGTTAGTAGGCAATAAGTAGGCATGTAGAAAGTTTTAGTAAGTACCTAACTATCAAAAAGCGTAAAGGTGTCTAGGTACACAGGTATCGCAAAACAAAAGCGCTCTTAAATAGGTCAGCTAGTTCAAAAGACCCAACTATTAGGTACCTACCTACTACCTGGCGCGAACTAAGTTCGCGGGCGATGTGACAGGTGCCCCGGGGCGCCGCGCGCCGCTGGCCGCCTATTTCTTTTATAATCTATTTTAATATACGTAGCGCCATCCATCGACCGAAAGTCTATAATGTGTATCTCGCGCTATAAGTATCAGAATCACCCGGAACAACGTAGGTAGGTATTGTCATGTCACACCTAACTATGTAAATAGTAGGTAGGTACCTAGGTATCTACCAAATTTTGAGATATGACGATCTTATTCAACTAAAACAGTAGGTACCTTTACGCCCTTACCTCAATGCTGCAATGGAATGTGCGTCCCAGTTGCTACCCATATAGGTACCACATAATATGTAGGTACCTACATAATAAGTGTACTTTGTTGGGACGCGCTACCCAGTCACTATTTCGAAGATTTATCTAGCTTTGTTTATCAAATCACGCAGGACATGACTTCCAAAACAACCACTGTCCACGACCTATAATACCTACACAGGTACTAGGCTAAGACCGTTAGGTTAGGTACCTAATTGAATAAAATTATGGCACTTTTACTTACCACTGAATATTTCTGTGTATGCTCCGAGACCCCACACCTGCAGTAGAGCTTTTACTTCTTCATCCATTTCACTTCAAATTCACAACACAATAAAAAAACGCACGCGCAGTATCGCATTCGTGATCCGTCCGACGAACGCTCGCTCGACGCAAACAAAAAATGGCGAGAACGAACGCATTTCTTTCTAGTAGTCTTCCCCCCTCCCTCCCGCGCCAATCCACCCCGCCGAGAGGTGCGGTGTTACTCCTACTAAACTAAAATGTAGAAACTACAGAGAGCATTGTTTATTTTACAATTTGTCTAGTAGTCATTATAATAAGCTAATAGCTGTAACTAAAATTCTGGTTATTTGTAAAGTACTATATTATTTTTGTAAAGTGAACGAAAGTTATTTAATGGTAACTAGAAAATGTATTATAGATTACTATTTTATATTAGATGCAACAGTTTTTGTGATTACCACTCGTTCTCGTAGTCTTGTAATTCCATTTTTTTCTCCGTGCGCGGATTTTAGTATGATATGACGAGGCCTCGGCACAAGGGCAAAGAAGGAACATGGATTCGGTTTTTAGTCAGTACAAGTCTGACACTCCCCTTCGATCTGACCAAGAGCGGGGGGGGTCATTTGATGATTTTCCACAATTCCACCCACCAAAAAAAAAGGTGAATGCGACAAACCTGCCTGCGAAATTCGATTTTTCAGTTCATACTACTTCCTTGAATGCCTTTTTCATCATAATATAGTCACTCAAGGAAGTAGGTAATATGAACTCGGAGAGTTGTATTGGTGATTTTAATCATTATTACTCTAGTCACATTTGTTACGGACGCAAATCCTATTTTTTTTTTTTTTTTTTTTTTTTCGAGTTTTGTTCTCAAATTTATTTACAATATTTACAAACTACAATTTACAGAACTAAAATAATGATAAAATATATACAAGTAGCAAAAAGAGAAGAATTACAGGGCGTCAAAAAATTCGTCCACATTGCTGTCAACAGGAAAAGTGCCCAGAAGGCTGGCAGCATTACCACGTTGGATGGCAATGCTGATTCTTTGGCCAAAGAATAGGCCAGCCCTCTGGTCACGTGAAGAGTCGACCAACCGCTTGGCAATTTCCTTAAAAATTAGGTGAGCACTCGGACCCCAAGGCCCCAGTGTTTCAACCCCAAACGGCTCAAACACATAACTGCCAATTAAGTTGTTGTATTTGCGCCGCTTGAGGTTTTCAGCACCTGCAGCAGCCGCCCCAGCACAGCTCACCGTGCTAGGAAGATGGGATGGCGCAAGGGTGTCGACGCAAGTTGCGTCCCACACCAAAGGCCTACCCAACTTCCACGGCATTATGGTCATACCATCTGGTCTCTTCCCATCGACGCGTGCCAACCCATTGGGTTCCAAAACAGCAGGCACACCGGCGGTGGCCAGAGCACGTCGGATGAGATCATTAATGCTGGCGTGCCGCGCAATCCGACCTGCGCTCTTGCTGCAGGAAAGGCCATGGTGTCCGAGGCTGTCGACTACTTCACCACATTGACAGCGATGTGGAGCCCCACACGCAGCACCCAAACGCAAACATGTAGCGAGCCGGAAGGTTGTGTCACCTAGCATAGTGCCTATATTAGGTGACGGTAGTGCCTGAAGCCAGAGGCCCGACTCCCACTCACCCACAGCCAGCAGGCGGGCACGCTCAGCAGTATTGGTAGACGTATTAATTAGGTTATTCCGTACCAACCTGCAGAGCGGCTCATCCCACTGTCTCTGGGAAAATGGGTTCTCGGGCCGATCCGTGTTCGGGCAAGCCATTCTCCAGGCGCTCTCTGCATCAGTCAAGCACGGCACTTCCGAGTCAACCAGGGAGAGGGTTAAAATTTTCCTGACGCCGAGGCCACCAAAGCGAATTGGAAGAGTGGCTTGCTGCCACGCTCGGTCGTCCAAGGCCACATTAAGAATGGATGTTAAAGTCTGGTGAATAATTTGGTCAATTTTGTCCAAAAGTTGTGGTTTCTTCCAAAGAGGAGAAGCACGAAGAAAATACATAAAATTTGGACCAAAACAACAGTATCTGATGAGGGTGAACGCCGAATGTAGGTTAATATTGGAGAGTCTATCCGAAATATCATGAAATTTTTTAATTTTGTCGTCGATAAAAAATGAAAAACTTTCTTCTAAAATTGGGGAACCTAGGAGGTATAAGGAACTTTTTTCTAAAATTTTTATTTGTGGGGCTATTGAATTAAATTTGTCTATTGTCGATTGTCTGTCGGTGATGTTAGGAAGGTAAATTTCGCATTTAGAGGGGTTAAGGTCCAGGCCAATAGATTTGAACTGTTGTTTCAGGAGTTGTAGGTCATTTAGAACCGTGTCAATATCACCTCCTAGCGTTCCATCATCTAAATACCATACATTGAATTTTGAATTTAGTTGTTGAATAATGGGATGAATAGCCAAACTGAAAATGACAGGCCCGAGAGGATCACCTTGTTGGCAACCAACTGCAGATTCCAAAAACTTGTCCTTATATAATAATTTTGTAGGATGCCTATAACATTGCCACATAAAACCATAAATTTCGGGTAGTACTTTTTTGACTTCGGCCAATTTTTTGACGCCCTGTAATTCTTCTCTTTTTGCTACTTGTATATATTTTATCAAATCCTATTTGTTTTTGACACTGATCGGCAAATTGCAAAAAACAATTGTAAAGGAAGATGCCATTTAGAAACAGCTTTTATTATTATTTTACTAACCATTTTTTTTCTTTTGCAGTTCAGTGACTACCTAGTGAAGTGTGGTGTGCCAAGAGTATGTATACTACACGGAGGTATATCAGCCTTACTAACACATGTACCTTCACTCTTCACGGTACCACCGAAGAGGAACGGACAGAAGTAGTCGAAGATGGAATTTTAAACACAGAGTAGATAGGACATGGAACGCTAAGTCTGGCATCATTAGAAGATTCGTTTAACGGTGATGGCTGTCAGTTGAAATATTGTTATTATTCTTGGTTTCTGAAAGTCTATTCGGTTTATGTTGACAAATATTTGATATTTTAGTCTACGATTCACAAACGCTATACATTTGACAGCAGATTATTATTTTTGTATTCTGTCCAGTATATGTGAAATTGTGAATCTAGTTTAAGAAAGAAACATTATAATAATATGCAAGGTGTAACATTATAAACGCACAATCTTTCGTGTGCACATAAAACTTCAACAAGTTTTATATAATTTTAAAAAATGGACTTCCTATAGGAAAATTCTCGTGGTAAAATAAAGTAAAGGATTACCAAAAATCACAGAACAATACAAAGTTGTACGTTTATTATGTTAGTCTATGAAAGACTGTAATAATATATTGCTGTGAATATCTTCTATGCTATTCCTGTAAGGGCTAGTTTTCAAAATTGTGTATGAGTCTGATTTGTACTGAAGAAGATGTAAAAGTATTTCGGCATGGCTGTAGTAAATAGTAAATTTTTATGCTATGATCTGAATTTAGGTTTAAGTAGAATATTTTTCTATAACTTGTGTGTTATGTTATTATGTACCTAATCGAAGCATGAAATACCCAATTGGAAATTTGTTACAAAAAAAATTAGATTTTCTATGTAGACTTGTAAGTAGGTGTGTATTAAGTACATTCCGTGTTTTTTTATTACCTAACAATAATGTTATCTAAGGTGTATTTATCCTTATTTTTAATAAGAACTGATTGAGTTTATCATTTTATACGTAGCTACTTGTTATTTATTCTTAAATGATTCATTTTTAAGTCGAAATATCAATTGAACACAGATTTGTATATAACCATAACTATATTTGAACGAAATAAGCTATTTATACACAATACGCATGTGCAGTACCTGCTACGAATTTATTTAATAAACATTATGAACGTTTATTGTTTGTTATTACTCCGGTGTTGCGTCTTGAATTCCCACGGCTTCATCTCTCGGCCGACTTGCACTTCATTGACTGATAAGTACCCACATAATTACCGGCGTATTGTCGTGTGTCGTGTGGGCAGCCCCCTAACGGCTCGTGACGTTTTTACCCCCTATCATGTTATGAATGAGAGGTTCGTATCAGGGGAGCGCGCGTGAGGACCGCGGGACGGAGGGGAGGTGGACGCCGCTCTCGCATTCGCCGGCCGTACCTCGCCGCGACTGTGTGTGTCGTCCGCGCTCAGCGTTTTCACAACATTCCTCGCGTGCAGTGAAACTTCATAAAAAAATATTTTGTTGCAAAAACAAATGGGCGTCGATAGTGAAACGTAAACTTGTGATGATGCACAGTGTTCTGTGAAGTTAAACTACGTTTGACAATAGTCTTGGTGCAGTTTACATTCTTTCCGAGTTCCGCCCGCTCGGAGAACAGTAAGAGAGTGACAGTTTGCTGTGTTTTGTGCGAGTTTTTCTTGGAGGAGTACCTGTGTTTTTGGTCGGAGGCCGTCGTGAACACCGGCCCCGACATGGAGGGTTACTTCGACATCTCTAATGACCTGAAGGACGTCTGGGAGGCGGACATTGACCCGGTGAGTTGACCTTGCTTGATATCTCTTATCGCCCAGAGGTAATCATTTGATTAAATTAGCGATCTGCCAAACAATGGTGGAAGAGAAGTGCGATGTTATTGTATCGCTAAAAATTTATTACGCCACAAGTTTTTAATGTTATAGCCCATCAACTTCCATTCATATTGAAACAATCGCTGAACAATACTCCAAGAAAAAGTTTGCTTCGGCATACCTCGGTGAATTCGCGTGAATACGTATAGACCGACATAAAAGAGCGAGATTGGCATGAAAGTTTGTACGATAGTGCTGTTAACAAGCTATTGGTTCCATGTTTGTAATCAAACTTGGTATTTCCGAAGAATTTAATGACTTTTCCTTGATCATACGCGAAAATGTTGTGTTGGTTTTACTCACAAAAGTTTTGTGACTGAAACTTTCTAAGAGCGACAACCCTGATACACATTCTAGAAATTGGTGAGAGAATAAAGTGAGACATAGCTAGGTATGCCTGCAAACTCTCGTTTGTACTGTTGATAAACTAACTCTTAATCACATTCGATGCACCATGCACGCTCATATTCGTACGGTGGTAATTAAATCAACATAACTGCTTCACCCTACAGTGTCGTAACTCCCAAGACAAACGAATGTTTAATCATCAATATTTGAATCGATGTGCTATCTCTAGAACGTTTACTAATTCTTGATTAACGATTATAGAAATCCTAAAGAGAGCTCGGATTAGATTTCTAATCGATAGTCCAGTCACGCTCAATATGGATTTATTTAAGACCTTATGCCTTATGCCTAATTCAGTATTTATTAGGTACCTACAAGGAGTTGCAAACTGGTTACGAAACCTGTCTGAGCAAGTAATTAACATTTTTGATGTTATAACAAGGAGTTTGCTTCTAATTGTTTCGGTGAAGCCGGCTTATCTGACGCAGGCACGAGGTTTTACTCACGGTTTGTTTATTTATTATGTTTTTGCTTCAAGAATATGACAACATTAACATTTATGAAGGACTTTTTTGATGTATTGTAACATCGAAATTGATTTCTACCTCCTTTCAAAATTAGAAGTGACCAATCCGGATTTATCCGCATTCGTTTACCTACGTCCTGTTTTTTCTGATTTTCCTGAAAGACTTGTTATAATATTTAAGTACCTATTAGATGTAGGTGCATAGGCAAATAGTAACAACAACACTATGCATTATGTAAGGTTATCTTATCAGCACACAATGCATTACAAATGATCTTCAAAATTTTATAAATAGCACAGATAACGCATGGATGCATAACAAATCAAATCAAATCAAATCAAATCAAATTATTTATTTGTGATACATGGGTTACATGCAGGTGTTCATTACATTAATTATAAGCATAAAATGTCCATTCCATGATCAGCCACTTGGGCATACAAATGATAAAATAATACAATAGAAATAAGATTCTTGAATTTCAAAGATTAGACATAAATTACATTTCAAATTAGATATATATGTCAGAAAACAGACACAATTACACAAACACAACAACAAGTCAAGCATACATGAAACATTTAAAAAGTTCTAGTCGATAAAAAGTCAGCAACAGAATAATAACATTTTTCTATTAGAAATTTGAACAATTTATTTTTGAACACATGAGTATTGCTACATTCTTTTATGTCGTTAGGAATCTTATTGTAAATTTTTGTGGCCATAGCAAACGCACTTTTACCAAAGAGGGTAGTTTTATATTGACTGGTAACGTTGTTATACAAATGACTCCTATTTCGCGATCCCAGCTGTAATGTAAACAGTGATGGATGATGTCTAATAAACAAGGCCATTTCAAAAATATATAAGGATGGGAAGGTAAGAATTTGTAATGTTTTAAAGAATTCTTTGCAGCTGTCTGTTCTTTTGAGACCGCACATTGCTCGCACGCACCTCTTTTGACATTTAAAAACTTTATCCCAGTTGGTAGTATTCCCCCAAAATATTATGGCATATCTGAGTCTAGAGGCAACATTACTATGATAAGCTACAAGCAATGTGTTAAGATTAACCTTTTTCGCTAGCATGTATAAAGCATAAGATGACTGCGACACTTTTTTGCAAACAAATTCTATATGACTTTGCCATTTCAAATTGTCATCTATATGTAAGCCAAGAAATTTTGTTGTAGTAGTCAATCCAACTTTTTCACCTTTAAATTCAATTTGAGTATGTAAAGTATTTTTTGTTTTTTGTTTGAATTGCATTAGTTTAGTTTTGTCAATATTGATTAATAAATTATTATTCTGTAACCATTGAATTATTGAATTAAAACTACTATTTATAACATTTTCATCACTATATACAACCGTGCAATCATCAGCAAATAGCACCATACTCTCTGTTGTACATTTTGGCAGGTCGTTGATATAGATAATAAAAAGTGGTGGGCCCAAAACACTACCTTGTGGAACTCCATATTTCATTTTTCTACTCTTTGACTTATAATTTATAACATGTTTCGTCTTAGGAGAAATTTTATCAATACTTATAGTCTGAGTTCTATTGCTGATGTAAGATCTTAGCAACTCTAAAGTGTTGCCCCTAACACCGTAGGTTTCCAGCTTACTCAGTAGTATGTTATGATCCACGTAGTCAAAGGCCTTTGACATATCCATGTACAGAGCATAGACAGGCTGTCTTTTGTCAACTCTAGGGTATATTAAACTTAAAAAATCATATATAGCTAAGTTTATGGACATATTTTTACGAAAACCTTTCTGATCCGGTGTAAAGATATTATTTTTTTCGAAGTAGTCGTACAAGTTATTGCATATGGCTTTTTCAATGATTTTGGAAAACGTTGGAGTTAAGGCTATAGGCCTGTAATTTCTTAAATCAGTCTTAACATCCTTTTTATGGAGCGGCTTAATTATAGTATGCTTTAACACCGATGGAAAGATTCCCTGTTCAAAGCACATGTTAACAACATAGCTCAGTACAGGCGAAATTATGCGAGATACGTATTTTATTACCAACACACATATGTCATCAAAACCAATGCTCTTAGTGTTATTTAATTTTTGTATAATTGTATCGATTTCCAAAGGACTAGTGGGACTGAGAAAAAACGACTTCGGTGAATTATAAGTACATGAAGATGATGTTGGGTTATTATTAACCGCAGTGCTAGTCTGAGGCTTAACCATATCTGCATAGTAGTCATTAAACAAGTCAGCGATTCGTTGAGGATCTGTGATTTTATGTTTGTCTATTACCAATTCACTTATTGTCTCAGGAGGGAAATTTTGTGTTCTGCCATTTATTATGTTCCAGGTGGCTTTCGATTTATTTTTAGAATTAAGAATGTAATAATTATTTTGAGATTTTTGAGTTAGTTTAATGATTTTGTTATATCTTATAGAATATTTTTTAAAGTTCGATTTATCTACGTTATTTTTTGATAATCTATATTTCCAGAGAAGAGAACGTTTATGTTTACTACATTTCTTGATACCACGCGACATCCATTTGGATCGAACTGCTGTTTTATTTTTAATTTTTATTATTGGAAAGCATAATTCGTAAAATAACCTAAATATATCATAAAATGAATTAAAAGCATCATTTGCATCATTTGATTCATACACTTCAGTAAATTGGAGCTCTTTAATACACTCTTCAAATTTCTTTAAATTATCTATGGAATAATCACGTTTAAACGAAAACCAATAGTCAAATGTACAGGTTTTTTTGACTGGACATGATATGTATTGCGCCTTATGATCTGATAAACCGAGTTCCAAGACTATTGATATGGCACCACGAATATTATGAAAAATATTGTCAATGCAGGAACCACTACTTGGTCTTGTGGGCTCATTGATTGCTTGTATTAAATTAAATCCCATAGTTAGTTGTTCCAATTCCAACGTGTACTTATTTTTTTTCAACATATCAATGTTAAAATCACCACAAACAACGATCTTGCTATTTCCATATTTTGCAAAGAGGCACAAGATGTCATTAAAATTATTAAAAAACAAATTAATATATTTATTATAGTTATTACTTTTTGGTACCCTATAGAGACACAAAATTATCATATCGTGGTCAGTTAATTTGATTGCAGAGCATTCAAAAACACTAGGAATACTATACTTCTGAACAGCGTCAAGTACGACAAACTTAACATAGTTTCTCACTAGAATGCATGTCCCCCCTCGACGCTTGTTACGCGAAAAATGAGTGGCCAAGATGAAATTTGGAATTTGAAGGAGTTCAATATCGTCATTAGTCATATTGTGTTCTGAGAAACATAAAACGTCAATATTTTTACCTGTATCAGCTAGGTCATCAAGGCAGACAGTTAATAAATCTGACTTCGATATAAGGCCACAAATATTTTGATGTATTATATTATAACATAACATCACAAGTATTCGGGTTTGGATTTCACAATTGGGAATTATAATTATGTTAATGGATTGACTACATACACACAACATAACATCACGCCTGTATGTAATCCCCGAAGCATTCAGTAGAGGTAAACTTACCCATGTTTGAGTCCCACAAAATTGTTTTCAATTAAGTAGGGTGTCATTCAAATTTAACACAATTTAGTGGCCAATTTGTAAAGGAAGCGATAAAAAGAATCACTTTACACAAAGGGGAATAAAAAGGAATCAGTTCCGATGTCACTTCCTCCCCAAATATTTAACCCTCGCGCAAACAATAGGGG
The DNA here is from genome assembly GCA_949316265.1 of Diarsia mendica. Classification (NCBI taxonomy): domain Eukaryota; kingdom Metazoa; phylum Arthropoda; class Insecta; order Lepidoptera; family Noctuidae; genus Diarsia; species Diarsia mendica. Next base: position 17,298,504 of record OX438896.1, on the reverse strand, counting down.
TACAAACGGCCAGATTTTATCGATCATCGAATTGTTACTTCAATGAAGTTATACATAAATCAAATTAACTCCATGTTTGTTATACAGAAATCCGGAAACGGTCAATTAATAACATGAACATGGATTGTGGGAAACCATTAATAATTAATCTTAGTGTAGTGAAGCATCTTCTTTTGCGATTAACTAGGTAGCTGTTGTAAGAGCCAATAACAATGGAAAAAAAAAGAAACGATATTGGTTTTGTGAACGCATAGAATCAGAACCTGCTTTGGAGATTTTTTTTTTTCAGTATGCTACACCAAGCACCACCAGCCAGTGTTGCCTACTTCACACAAGAATTAATCATTCATAGTTCAGTAACACCATGCCACTGTTACCTAATCTACATAAACTTCGTTTAAATTCCACACGCATGGCCCAGGTCCTGTCTCCTACGTATAAAGAATTATTAATAACAACAATTTACCGTCCGTAATCATCAAAGCAAAAGGGTAATCGTTCAATCAATGAAAGGATTATTCCGTAGGCAGAGTGTATTGACTCCTAGGGCTACAAAAAAAAGCTGGTACAGAATCAAAACAACTTTTTGTGGGCGTTCTACCGGTGATGGTATGTTTTGGCTTCTGTTGCCGGATTTTTCCTCTTGAAGCTACGGTTTATAATTTGTAGAAATTAAAGTTTTCGGAATCTTGATTTCTAACAGAAGTAATTTCTAGTTTAAGTTACCTATCTGGCTGAAGGCAAGGACTCAAACTTATGTTTGAGTCCTTGCCTTCAGCCAGATCATTTCTGCCTTATGGCAGAAATGTTGAAAAAGTACATAAAGTAATTTTTAGATTTAACCTTTTATTTTATCTGGTTAGTAACGTAAATATTAAATACATTCATACTTACATAATTTATGTCCGTGTCAATGATCATTCGGTTGGTATAAGCATTCATTATGTTAACGATCTAGCAAATTAATTCAATGTCTTTAGTGATTAATAATTCGTTTCTATGCAAATTAGAGTGGCGTCAATTTTCTATTCTATTACCTATCCTTTTTATCATATAGGGAGGTACCTATCTATTTTTGTTGTAGCAACATTTAGAAGAAAAAAAAAGTCGTGTTGAATTATTTTTACATCAATTTTGAGCACATTTTGTTTACACTTTTTTGTTCCTCGTACTTGTTAGGTACCTACCTACTAAAAGAAACTGGGTTTTGTTTAAAAGCATAAAACTAGCATCAAGTAGTACCTAAATGAAGAAACCATAAAGTGATAGGTACTCCTAAGTACCACGAGTTGTTCTATAAAAAATAAAATACCAACCAAAGAAACTACGGTAACCTTAAAACAACAATTGGTCAATTGTACAGTAATCATTCAAAATTCGTCAGTTTTCGGGATAAGGCCATTAAGACCTCGACTACCACCTGTAACTTGTTTCGTGTTATGCAGTGACGAAATGACGTCATGACTCAAGCCTGGCTCTTAATGGTTGAGAACCCGGCAGAAATGCGGAGATGATTTGCATGCGTTCATTTGTTGCGTGCGTGAACACTCCCGGATTTGGTCAGGTTGGCTGGGCGTATATTTCTTATGGATGGTCGTACGGTATCGTATGGTGCGTCGACCTGGTGCGTTGAACCAAGGGGCCCGGCGCCGCAGGTGCTTTTTTTATTAATATTAACTTGTTCGCTCATTATGATGGACAGTGGGGGCTAGTTAACGTTATTTAGAAGCTTGATCTTATGTCTTAAGGCGGTTTAAGAGCTGTTACCTATTTGGATATTACAGTAGACCATTGAAACTATGGATGAATTTAAAGTCGTTGGAACAGCACAGTCCGCAAAATAAACCTACGAATAAGTAATTTGAGAGTTCTCATTGGTTGGTGAACCATGATATTAAAATAGAACGTTTGGTAAAATTGAAAATATTTCAAGATTGCTATACTGACATTTTAAAAGGCAAGCAAACAAAATAATGTCACAAATTTTTATGCCGTCAGTACTTATCTGCCTTTCTATTGCTTTTGCTCACATCAAACACAAGATCAATTATTAGAATTTGTTACTTGACATTAAAAACTCTTTCAAACTTAGTAAATATGCATATAATAGTACCTATGCATGCAAAATATATTCAAGAGGAAAAATTCTAATTAAATGCAAATTGAGTACCTATGCTGTTTGCGTAACCTATTTGAGGTTTCATCCTAGTAACTGAGTGCTTTTTGCAAGTTTTTAACTACCTAATTTAAATATTAATATGAATTACTACCTACCAGATTTTTTATCAATGAAAATTTAATTAAGAATATTCATGGATGCTGAAAACAGCATGGCTTTGAAAATATTACCTACCTCAGTAAAAGAATCTTGAGGGAATTTCTTCCAGGTCCAAAGCTTGATAAAAATACTTTTAAATGTGAGAAAAAAAAAACAAATAATACCAAGTACCTGTACAATTTTGCTGTTTCCTCAACCAGGATTAAAAAATATACCTACCTACATACATACAACCTTATTTTTTCCGTAAAAACCTGTTAGTTTTTGTACCTAGCAACACATCCGATAGATACATAATTATCATTATTCATGTACCTATATGTATAGCATAGTGCGTTATTCAATAAATATTTTGTGAATATGCATAGTACAGTTTATGTATGGATGTGTGTTATGTTCATGTTTCTGTGTTACACAATAGGTAGGTATCTATATCCTTCTTCCAAAAATTACACTTACATCCGGTGTCCGGTACCTAATGCGTCATTTCAACTCATTTCTTTTACTCACACTTGATAGGGGTGCCAAATGACAAAAACTTTTTGAGACAAGGAGTTACAAAAACTGAAAACGTTAGTCTTTTAATGTGTGATAGATTTTGGTAACTCTTTTTATTAAGCTCTAAAAAATACTATATAAATTGTACTGAGTCAGTTTCAGAAATGTGGAATTATTTATACTGGCTCGTAAAATTGACGCATTCAATAATTTTAATTAATTGCAACTATGTATTAAAAGTTAAGGTAAATGGCAGAAATTAATAAGTACCTATTTATATGCATTCAATGTTACTATGCAAGATACCTGTAGCTTTAAAAGGAAGTTAAGCACCAGTCATAAAATTAACACGCATGTTTATTTATGCCGCGGATAAGTAATTACCTTAAATATGAATGGATATAATATTCTCACAAATGATATGAAACGACGAAACTATTACAGTCGTTTACGCACTAATGATAAAACCTTACCCTCGCTTATTTTTATTTCACTGGCAAAACTTAGTGGTTTTAGATGGTATTATTCGGATAGGGCTGCCATAATGATCATTATATTTATCAGTTCACTTTTATAATACCTAGTAATAAATCATTTATTTCAGATTACATCCATATTTGTTAGTAGAATTGCAAGCTAGTGTTAGTAATAGTTATTTCCAATTTTAATATAATAAGCTAACAATATAATAGCAATTTTGATATAGTGAGTGTATATATGCCTAGCTGCCTTGCTTATTTCATTTCCCATACCTACTAAACGTTATGTAATAGGAATAAAACGGTAACGTAGAAGATTTCTTATTACATTTTATGGCATATTATGTTGCTACTAAATGAAGATAGAGTCGTAATACTGCTAAGGAAATAGTGAAACTGTGCATTTAATTCCAACCACCGTAGTTTACAGTTCTTAGAAAATTATTCGTCTAGCCTGCCCGATAGCACCTGTTTCAGTGTTTTTGATTAAAAACACTGAAACAGGTGCTATCGGGCAAATTTTCTTTAACTGTTTGTATTGTAGAACGTATACCCACCCTTGGAAATAACAAACTGTACATTATAGAAAGAAAATGTATTTAGCAAGTATGGAATAAAAGGCACATAACTTAATAATAAGCTGTTTATAATAAGTAACTAAATGAGAGTTGCACTCATACTTTCGTAAAAAGCGGATTCACATTTCAACCCCGCTATTATAATTCACTTCATAATTAAATTAAGACTTAGCGCAGTAACCCTACACAATAAACTCTATAAGTTGGTATTGTCTATGAGTGGCTCGGGCGCGCGACCGCGTTTTAATGGTAATTGAGTTTCCTTTCCGGCTGTAACTCTTCATTGCCGGCTAGCAGTGAATCGGCAGAATAAGCGTTAATTAAACATAACAGATAATAACGGATTATGGACCTTACTATTGTTAGCTATTTAAATACATTTAAAAATAGTTTTAAGATATTTACAGTATTTTTATAAATTAGAGAATTGTTTTGTATAAATAAGTTATTTTATTGAGTTGAAATGCTAAAATGGCGCCAACGGTTATTGGAATGACAGTTAACTATTGCAGTCTGTAGTACAGACGGTTATAAAAGGTCCAAGGCGCCATTTTAACGGGACATTCTTGTCTGAACTTTGAGAGTGAGAAGAGCTCTAAAATACCTGTGTAAGTACTGTGAATTTTATAAAAAACTTGTAATGTTATGCTGTAGCTATTTATTCTGTACCTACTTATTTTGATGTGTTTGATGTGCTGTAGCTATTTATTCTGTACTTATTTTGATGTGTGCTCAGTCTGACCCCCTTTGAATTAAAACATGATTGTCTGTTCAAATAGAAGATTATTATTTATTTTCCTTCTGCTCTGGCTAGTCTTACATTTCAGAAGTGGGATAGAATTAAATTAATGCCCTAACTACTTCTGTCATTTGGTTCTGAACTTTATTTTTTTTTCTTTCTTTTCTTTCTTATTTTTTTTATTCCATTGTTTGTAATCTTTGATTAACCTACATAACGGTTTAAAGCCATCTAAGTGAGGGTTATTTGATATTGTGTATGATTAAACTTAGTTGTGGGTGCCCCTTTTTGTCCGTTGATTTCTTATTTCAGATAATCATGGAAAACTTGCACCAGTTTCCACCACGTGGGTGGTCTCACGGCGCGGCGGCGTAGCGTGTGACAGGATTGAGCGGCGATCGCGAGGCCGGGTGTTACCTTCAGCAAGCATACCGTGAGGACACCACGACCAAGATCAGAGAGGTGTAACCGGTGCTGTGCGAGGCGCAGCCGGTGCCGTCGTGTGAGGTGCAGCCGTTGCCGTACTACGGGCGGCCACTGCTGTGCGAGGCGCAGCCGGTGCCGTCGTGTGAGGTGCAGCCGTTGCCGTACTACGGGCGGCCACTGCTGTGCGAGGCGCAGCCGGTGCCGTCGTGTGAGGTGCAGCCGTTGCCGTACAACGGGCGGCCACTGCTGTGCGAGGCGCGGCCGGTGCCGTCGTGTGAGGTGCAGCCGTTGCCGTACAACGGGCGGCCACTGCTGTGCGAGGCGCAGCCGGTGCCGTACAAGGGGGCGGCCGCTGCTGTGCAAGGCGCAGCCCCAGTGGTGCGGGGCGCAGCCCCAGTGGTGCGAGGCGCAGCCCCAGTGGTGCGAGGCGCAGCCGCAGTGGTGCGAGGCGCAGCCGCAGTGGTGCGAGGCGCAGCCGCAGTGGAGCGTACGCAGCCGCAATGGCACGAGGCGCAGCTGCAGCGGCACGAGGAGCATCCACATCAACAGAAGGCCCTCAGGGTAACAATAACGTTACCGAACAGGTCAGTAATACAATTTTATTGGCACAAATGTGAAAGGGAGTTGTTCAGTCCATGAGAACAGATGGAAACAATGAACGTTTTCCTGTTTTTTTTTAATATGATTCCCGAATTTGACCTCATTTAATGTCTTTAAAAAAAAAAAAAAAAAAAACATTTATATGATCATACATTACTTTTTAAACAAAGTTGCCCTTCTGCAGCGTTACTTTGTTGTGGCACGGTGTTCGCATTCCATCTCCGGTAAAAGTATTTGCGACTACAGTAAATTGTACTTTTTGCGGGTGGATGGAAAAAAATAGCAAGATTTGTTTCTTGAATGTTTTAGCAGAATATAATTTTGTGTAAGTACCTACCTATGTGTTATGTCAATGTGAATCAATGATCTGTTTTGAAAGAAAATATTACTTACCTGCTTAGTTTGTATGACAAAGTTTTATGTTATACTTACCCTATACTTAAATAAGTTCCAAAAATGTTCTCAAGTAAAAGTGATCTAAAAACAAATCACATCGTGTTTGTTTAAATTTAAAATAATCGTCTTTTGAATAAAAACACCCGTCACAAACCCAAATGTTTAAAGTTCTCTTTAATTATAAATTATTCATTTTTCTTATCTTACTGTAGCAGTTATTGTCACATAGCCTCAATCTATTACGAGGAACTATCAGAGATTTTGCCTTCTCATTAACGAATTTACTCATTTCAACAATGTTTAAGGATGTGGATAACGAAGTCAAAGTCAAAACATTTAAAGTGTACAACGTGGTGTTATATTTTGGTTAGTGCTGATAACTTGGTAACCTGTTGCAATCTTTGCAATGTAACAATTCAATTTTTCAATTAATTTATTCAATTACAACTTTTACATTGTGTCTGAATTTCTATAACGAATAATCACTAAATATCATACGTGCGACTGCCTCGTTGGTCTAGTGGACGCAAGCGCGACTGCTGAGCATGAGGTCCTGGGTTCGATTCCCGGGTCGGGCAAAGTGTTATTGGCTTTTTCCATAAGGAATATCAGTAACAGCCACGGTCTGGATTCGTGCCTGGTTGATGGCAATAGGCTCGCCCCTATTACATGGGACTTACTTACAACCACAACTGGCGAAATGTGGGTGTACTATTAGGTACACCTCTGAGTAACCCTTCGGGGATTAAGGCGTGATGTTATGTTATGTTATCATACGTGCAATCCTTATTTAAATTATCACCATTAACCAAATTACATGCCGATCCAAAATTATTTAAATCATCACAATTCATGTCACATGTCAATCAGTCGCCTGTCCTTATCATCATCCTATTTTAGCATGCACTAAACATTATTCTGAGTTAATTATTTTATATTAAGTAAAACAATTTAATAGGGAAATTATACTTATGACAATTGTGTGACAGTGAATTTAATACAGTTGTTCAGAATTATTGATGTCATTTTTGCAGGTAATAAAAACTCTGTATAAAATAAAAATTGGATAGGGTACCTAAATGCCACTTTTGTCGTTAAAAGGACTCTAAAGATTCTTTTACTGAGTAGAAGCATTTTGGAACAATTATAGTTTTAGCCTTTGGAATATACCTACATAAGGTATACTTTTATTGCCACAAAAATAATATCGCCTTGAGGGTGGAGCGCATAATTTCTTTTATGGCAAGTGGTTGACGTTGTGTATATCTTAAACTTTAGTGAACTTGTCGATATTTAAAAAAAAAAAAACCAAATACTTAAATGCCAAGTAGGCTAAATGTATTAACTTCTATTTGCTTATTGCACTGCCAAAACTTGCAAGTTTCGCACAGAAATGGTACCAAGGACTTCCTAGTGTCATGTTTTCCTGGTCTGAATGGCAAAACAAACTACGTTCGTCTTTCCCAAGTGACGAGAGTTACGCCTAATTGTTGTCAGTTAAGCTTGCTTGTACTTCTACGACAAAGCAGTACTAAATAGTGTAATATTGCCGGCAAAAATGCCATAGACCGCATAGTCCGCATACTATTTGGTATTGAAGAACGTTCTATACCTAAGAACAAGCTTAGAAGCCGCCTAGTACATCTCTATAAATTATTATTAGTATATTTGAAGGGAGTTAAAATTAATTAAAGAGTTGACAAAACTGTACAGCAGGCATACGTAATTTGACAATAAACATAATAAAACCGAAACCAATACGACTGCTTCCACAGCCAAATAGAATAGAATAGAATAGAATACTTATTTATTCGCTAATGGACAGCAGCAACACAAAAGAGCAGCACATACATAAAAAAAAATAACAACAATCAGCTTAAAATTAAACAGCTCAACTGCGCTGAGCATGCCCATAACGAAAGGGTAACCAACTCAGCATATGCTGGGTGTAAAACACTCAGCGCTGGTTTTCAGTAGGCCCCCCCAGTGACACACGGATGAGGGTAGTAGATAGTAAATAAATAATTTTATTCTATTAAATGGGCATTTCTAAGTGTGTAATAAATAAATAATACAAATAAATATTTTTCTCACAGAGGATTGTTAGAAGTATAACCGTGGTGAAGGTCACTCGTATTATACAGGGACCGAAAGCGGTTACGGTTAAAGGTTAAGATACCTCAAAACCATGCTATACCGGTACCTTTATAAAAAAAAGGTTACGGTGAACCGTTATTTAACCCTTACACGATTTCGGCACCGAAATGCATGCGAGACGGGGCGCGGCGCGCGTGCGCGCGGTGAAAAACGTTAGTACTTGTGTATTTTGTTGTATAAAATACAATCGGCAAGTGAAGACAGACCGAGTGGCGAGGCGGTGCGTCAAAGAAAACTCCTATTTATTAAGGTTTAGGTACCGCTACCGGTACTATAATAACGGTTATAAATGGTACTTCTACCGAAATATACCGGTATGCATTACCAACCTCAAAATTTCGCTACCGAAAAAATAACGATATCGAAATATTTCGGTAACCCTTATTTAACGGTATGACGTCGTACCGAAATTTAAAGGTACCGTTATTTTTGGGAAATTCAGTCCCTGTTATAAACGTAAAGAAACAGTCAAACGGTGTACTGCTTGTAACAAAGTTGCACATTTAGTAAACGACTGTCCCGATAGAAAGGATACAACTCCTTAGGTGATTTTTAGTATTTCCGCAAAACACGAGAATAACTGCGAAAATATTTTAGAAACAGCGTTAGTTAACGAAAAATTAGATTGATTTATTGACTTTGGAAATCATTGTTCCATGCCGAGAGAGTTGGTTGCCCGTAACGTAAAGGTTTTGGCGAATCTATAGTTAGTTGTTTAGGAAAAATGTGACATAAACCTCTAAGTAGATTCCGTGAAGGCAATCCTTTAGTCTCTGGTAACTTATTACAAGTTCTTTTATTGATGGGTCAAACTTTTATTGAGCAGGACCACGTAATCTTTATTAAAACTAACGAATTGCTGCAAATTAAAAATAAGTCAAAGACTTTGAGAATTGTATTACGTGTTTTAGCCGATATTAATATGAGTGGTTATACCGATATCGATGTTACTTTGACACTAAATAAAGTGATGATGACCTACTAATAGAACCCAGTTGAAATAATAATAATAAAAACAAAAAAATAAACCTAATAGTGAATACGAAGCTATTCAGAGTTTCAATAAGTTTAATGTATGGTCAAAGCCGAAAGCACTACTTACTTCAATACTATCGCTTAATTACGATATTAGATAGGTACCTATATTGCGAAGGCTTTATTAACTAAATTAGTTTTACGATGAGCTAAAATATATTATTATGTTGTTAAATATGGCTATATTGATGAAACGATGGTAGATGAAGCGTTTTAGAATAAGGTTTGTTTGATTGGGCTTTGGGCTTTTACAGATGATTTATTTATAATATGTTGTTGGATATGGCTATGTAATAAAGAATGAATTGAGCCTGTTGCCACTGGTATTCGGGACGCATTGAGCCCGTTGCCAGGGGTACTCTCAGGACGTATTGAGGATTATTACCACTGGTATTCAGGATGTATGAAGCCTGTTGCCAGGGGTTTACATGATGAATTGAGCCTGTTGCCACTGGTATTCGGGACGTATGGAGCCCGTTGCCAGGGGTATTCAGGACATGTTGACGATTATTACCACTGGTATTCAGGATGTATGAAGCCTGTTGCCAGGGGTTTACATGATGAATTGAGCCTGTTGCCACTGGTATTCGGGACGTATGGAGCCCGTTGCCAGGGGTATTCAGGACATGTTGACGATTATTACCACTGGTATTCAGGATGTATGAAGCCTGTTGCCAGGGGTTTACAGGATGAATTGGAGCCTGGGGTATTCAAGACATATCCAGTCGGCGCCATGAGCGCGATGCAGTCGGCGCCATGAGCGCGATGCAGTCGGCGCCATGAGCGCGATGCAGTCGGCGCCATGAGCGCGATGCAGTCGGCGCCATGAGCGCGATGCAGTCGGCGCCATGAGCGCAATGCAGTCGGCGCCATGAGCGCGATGCAGTCGGCGCCATGAGCGCGATGCAGTCGGCGCCATGAGCGCGATGCAGTCGGCGCCATGAGCGCGATGCAGTCGGCGCCATGAGCGCGATGCAGTCGGCGCCATGAGCGCGATGCAGTCGGCGCCATGAGCGCGATGCAGTCGGCGCCATGAGCGCGATGCAGTCGGCGCCATGAGCGCGATGCAGTCGGCGCCATGAGCGCGATGCAGTCGGCGCCATGAGCGCGATGCAGACCGCGCCATGAGCGCGATGCAGACCGCGCCATGAGCGCGATGCAGACCGCGCCATGAGCGCGATGCAGACCGCGCCATGAGCGCGATGCAGTCGGCGCCATGAGCGCGATGCAGTCGGCGCCATGAGCGCGATGCAGTCGGCGCCATGAGCGCGATGCAGTCGGCGCCATGAGCGCGATGCAGTCGGCGCCATGAGCGCGATGCAGTCGGCGCCATGAGCGCGATGCAGTCGGCGCCATGAGCGCGATGCAGTCGGCGCCATGAGCGCGATGCAGTCGGCGCCATGAGCGCGATGCAGTCGGCGCCATGAGCGCGATGCAGTCGGCGCCATGAGCGCGATGCAGTCGGCGCCATGAGCGCGATGCAGACCGCGCCATGAGCGCGATGCAGACCAAGCGAGTGCTAGTATCGTGCAAGTGAAAGTGAAGTGCTATTAACATGGTTTTAAGTTACTTATACTACCCGTAACACAAATGTTATAAGTTATAATATTGTAATGTTTACCTCTAAAATAACTTGTGTAAAATGTAATGTTTAAAGATGAACTAAAACTTAGTCTTTTATAACGAATATTCTAATGTTGGTATTTAACTATATATTGGTAATCTAATCATACTATTACTTGTGTACCGTACGAGGACGCACGAGGTTCAGGACGGCCGAATGTTAGCTATTTAAATACATTTAAAAATAGTTTTAAGATATTTACAGTATTTTTATAAATTAGAGAATTGTTTTGTATAAATAAGTTATTTTATTGAGTTGAAATGCTAAAATGGCGCCAACGGTTATTGGAATGACAGTTAACTATTGCAGTCTGTAGTACAGACGGTTATAAAAGGTCCAAGGCGCCATTTTAACGGGACATTCTTGTCTGAACTTTGAGAGTGAGAAGAGCTCTAAAATACCTGTGTAAGTACTGTGAATTTTATAAAAAACTTGTAATGTTATGCTGTAGCTATTTATTCTGTACCTACTTATTTTGATGTGTTTGATGTGCTGTAGCTATTTATTCTGTACTTATTTTGATGTGTGCTCAGTCTGACCCCCTTTGAATTAAAACATGATTGTCTGTTCAAATAGAAGATTATTATTTATTTTCCTTCTGCTCTGGCTAGTCTTACACTATTAAGAAACATACGGTTCTCGTGGCCTTAATTGGAACTAACGCCGCCATCTTATTTTTTCTATGAAATTTCCACAGACAATTTCACATATTTTTACGCGCCAACACTAAGTACTATTGCTATTTATTCCTGTAGCTTTAATAGTGCTATGTTCAGTAGCTCTTTTAGTGTTATGTTACATTTTATAAAAAGCTGTCCAAAAAAACTTGCGGAAAATATACCTGATAGCGTATCTGCATCGATCGGATTGAAAATTAATTGGATGAAGTAATAAAATATGATTTATTTGACGTTGCACAAACTAGTCTTGCGTGGTGTTATATATCAATCTAGGAACATGCGATTAAACCAGGTTCTGGTTCTAGGAGTGTACGAAATAAACTATGTTAAAATATTAACTTGAGAAGTGTTTTATTGGACATTAGAGAATATTCAGTGAACACAAAGGAAAAATTCAAATTAGGCTCCGGAAACCAATTAACTTTTCCAGCAATTATATCTACTAGAAAATCAGGAATCGCTAAACCTGTAGGATACACTTGAAAATGTGTCCGGTCTTTCAATGAAAAGAGGTTTTGTATGTGGGTAGACCAACTTTCATGTTTTCACATAGTGGGTTGGGCGTTTGATAAGGCAACTGGAGTTCCTATTTCTAAACAAGTATGTTAGGTGTTTTTATACTTTTCCGTATCTATTTTTAAACTAACTTTATGTGCGATGCAAATAAAGTTAGTGAGTTTTATTATTACATTAACATTTTTTTAACAGGCAACTATTTTTTCTACGCAGGCTAATGACTGCAGTGAGAGCCGCCAAAAACTATAGAACAAAATTCCTCAGATATTTTTTACAGAGTTCAGTGTATAGTTTCTCAAAACCAATGCACAGACTACAGAGTTAACGTAAACACAATGAGTCTATCGATTAACAGTGGAATGTAGCCGACCTTTTGCAAGTGTTCCAATGGTTCCAATCTAGGGCTTCCAGACTAAAAAAATCGGTTCTGCGAATTTCTGACGGAATTTTGCCAAGAATGTTCAAAGTATTCATGCAGGTATAGGTAATGTTAAGAAAAGTTTCTTATTTGAATGTGTAGTAGATACGGGTACCTTGGCTCCGTTTCATACATACATTGATTTGCTTTATGTATTAAGTACATCCTGTTACCTTAAATATAAGATTTTAATTGGGACCATTTAAGTCTGATTTACATGTAGGTATGCTGTGTTCACATGAAGGGATGCCAGTAGAAACTATTATAGATTTATCTAGTAGGGCCAAGAATAGTACCCATATTATGAACAGTACAATAATCCTATGTCACACTCACATAATATCATATCGTAAATATTCATACCCACAGGCTCTACGTGGCTGTATGGCTGTACTCACAACGGTTACAATGCAAATATCGTAATAGCACTGTTTCTATCACGACCGCACATTGTAAACCTATATGCCTAGATTATTTAGATGTTAATATTCTTGTAGATCCATATAAAATTGTCGCATTCCAAAGATAGGCGACGCGACAGCCCTGTGCACGCGGATACGCCCAGTGGCCAGAGTTGCCTATAAGAAATGCTAACTGAACCGATATACTTATGATAATGAATAATCTACTAACTCAGTCACGTGTCCTGAATGCTACGTTACTACGTTAGTCAATCTAGGCTAACATGTAATACTCATTGCAATTTTCCGAACGGCCTCGGGAGTAATAAGTAGATAGGGGCTATACTGGGTATACTTGCACTACACTAGCCTCTAAGTACAATGCGGTTCAACGGAAAAACAAGCGTTCCGTTTGTTAAACTTTTGTCGTTTCAAAGTTACCTTGGAAGTACTTACCTATTGTATTTGTATGTCTGAACAAGGGCGAGTTAAGCGTAGACAAATAATAGCTTCAAGGGCTGTGTTATTGGGACGAAAATAGTGACCATTAGTGTCAAGTGTTTTTGATTTATTTATTACTATTAGTGACTTCTTGTCTTATTTCTGTTGCGATTCTTGTACCTATATATTTTGTTTTTTCAATGGAGCTAGTTGAAATAAAATTGTAACCAAGGAGTTTGGTATGATCACATTTCTGAAAGCTGTATAAATATCAAACCAGCATGCATAGCCAGTATGACATAATTAAATCAACATGAAGGTGTTTTATGAAATGAACAATCGAGATAGCTTCTGAATTCGAGAAAATATTTAAATAAAATAATATCAAATTAAAAACGCACTCCTTTCTGTGCATGCAATTGGGGTTTTCGACTATCTTATGGACGCATTTACGATTGATAAGTCAAATCATTACTATAAATGTACCGAAGTGAAAAATTTTTACTTCGGTACATTTATTGAGAAACTGGACATATCTAAAATATTTATAGTTAAGAATTGTACCTTGCACATTTACCTACAATAAGTAGCAAAAACATTTAAAAAAAAACAAAGCATTGTATTTAATAAACATACTTTTGTTTAAAAAAGTAATGATTTGACTTATCAATCGTAAATGCGTCCTTAATTCTAATTTCAGAGGAATTTGGAACAGCTCATTGATTTTCATGGGCCGATTTCACAAATGAAACTAAAAGCGATTCTGAGTGACATCTAAACTGCGTTCAAAAGCTGTCAATGGGCTATGGGGTATTGAGAGTGACAGCTCGTATGCGGCCTAAACGTGACCATGTTCAGTTTAATTCGTGAAATTTGGCATAACTAATCCGTCATTAACTCTCAGATATTATTAGTGTTAGTTAACGCTAACTTGTTTGTGGTACGAACAATGGGTACGTTGCGTAAATACGTGGCAAAGCGTTGCGTCACTCACGCTCGGTCTGTATCGAATGGTATCATTTCAAAAACAAGATATTGACACAAGTGTGTTACTCTGACATTGTTTCAGAACTCCGTGCCTTAGTTATGTATAGTTCAAGTCCAATAACACGGATTCTTGTTATCCTCTACGTATTTTCTCGGTTTTCTGATATAGAAACTTGTTGTTGAGAATTTCTGTAGAATGTTTACTTATTAATTATAATGTGTTGGGATTTATAGGTACCTATGTAGTTTCCAATGAACTTTTCTCTGTTTTCAGTTGACGCTAAATATTCTTCGTGCAATTCTTTCTTTCCACCTTTTTCTATCACCATCTCAGACCAAGAAAAAAAGAAAGACGGCGCGCCGCGAACACAAACAGTGAAGCCACAAAACCACGCGCCTATAGCAAGTAAACATACAAGCTCACGCACACACCTACACTAAAACCACACGCATTTCTCCTAGAACGTCACGATCACGACTTCACGAGACATTGTCTACACACATAGATAAAAAGTTGGCTTCACTTTTGATGTTCGTGGTGCACCGTCTTCCTTTTTTTGTTGGTCTGAGATCACCATATATTATTTATGTTACATAGGTACAATATATAATTATATAGGTACCTAGCAATTTCTGACTTAAGCAAGCAGGAATAGGTACCATTCGCAACAGCCAAGCTCAGTCTGACACCGGGCCTTATCTCTCTCTCAGTCATTTAAGTCTCAGTCAATTAATAACTTTTTTCTATTTATCCTAACACCTATAAGACAGTCGTATTCATGCGGTTTTATTGGGAACAATCGTCAAATAGAGATGCACACGAAACGCACGCCATTCGCGTGTGAAAGGCGTTGCGAGTGCGTCAGTGTATGCTAGTTTGCATTCCTCTCACCGACAAGCGGGGCAGTCAGTGCTGCCATGCTTGGCAATTTTTATATCCCATAGTGTTACAGTTATTGGTGACGTAAGCTGATGGAAGATAGAACACGAGAAGTTATAGGAATTCAATCAATTAAAAATGTTTATTTTCGTTATCATTCAATCATAATGATTTTCCCTAAATTCGGCATTTGATAGGATTAAGTATTTGGAAATAGGTAAGTACCAGAAGTAAAATAATTTGAAAATAATTGTTAGGTAACATTTATTCAAATTCTACCGCATGTAGGTAAATAAAATTGGTCTAATTTAAACTTTTATGCACATGGCAACTCAGACGTCGCAGGAGCACCGTGAATTTAGAGAGTCGCCAGCGCCACTGAAACAATTGTCATTCCTTATTAGCACTGTCTAGCGGCACATTTTACTCTAACGACACGGTTATTGACACTGGCCATGTATAAACACACGCAAGCATGGAATATTTATTTTCTTTCAGACATTTGAAAGAAGAATGAGCGGTTTGCGATTTTTCTGTAAACGCCTTCTAGTAACCGCTGTCAAAACTCATATTCTGACTTTTGGTGCAGTGATAGAATGTGAGTTGTAAAATTATTATTAGACTTCTTTGACACGATGCGAGATCTGAGCTAAAAACACGAAAGTAAGATAAAAGAAAATGTTTCCAGGATCTATGTTTGAAAGGTTTATTGACTTTTGAAAAGAAAAATATTTATGTGAACAAACAAATCGAATGCTTCATAAAAACTTCAACCAACTACTTATTTGAGCAATAAAATAAACCTTTTTGCTAGGTAAGTATCCGTAATAACAATCCTATTAGTCTAGCTGGTAATGAGGAAGCTAATTTCAACTCACACCTCCAACTCTTAGAAGAGATAATTCAGCGGCTAGCCGCAGAATTTCACCAATTTACAGCAAATTGAAAATGAACGGAGTAATCTCAGTCGGTTTTCCTTCCTCGCTTTATTTTCCGTTGTGAGCTATGTTCGTGCCAAAACTTTTGTCATGGCGCTGGGTTTTGACAGTTAGTAATGTTGCTAGAATAAAAAAGTGTCACGATCTTTTTTTAAAATACTACCGGTATAATAAGTTCTATTCACTGCTTTCTGTAAAGTATTTAAACAAATTATTCATTAAATTAATCTGTAATTCTGTAGTAGGTACGCTATCAGAACCGGTAAACGATTGCAATTTCTCAGTGCTATCTCATTCAGAAATAAATGTGATAAACGGTGATAATGGATACACAAATGTTTTACGATTGCACTTAACACAACCTAGGTCGACTGCTTACTGCGACAGAGGTTAAACTCGCAAGCTCGCTATTAATAACTTGCTTTTATTTGAACGTGAATTATTTAGGGTTGTGTTCAATTTGAGTCTGATTAATGACGGTAATAAAACTTGCACCAATCCCTGAAGTGATTGCCAATATTATACATAAAATATTCGTCGGTACTAGTTGAGTGCAAACTATAATATGTAGGTACATAGTGCACTGAGATTGCCCTTAGTTTAGAGCACACAAGGGGACTTGGTCAGGTTGTGATCTAAATTCTGTAGTTAATGAGGTCGCTCGGTCGCTGCTAAAGTCGTAATCCCCGCACTACAGTAATAATACCCATATTTGCAGTCTCGCATTTACTCTTTACCTATACATTTTCCAACCCTATCTCTTTCAGGCACTAGTGGTAGGTAGTAATAGTGCTCAACGATTCTTTTAGCGCGTGACCATAGTCGAAAAACGAAAGCGGCCATCTTGTTTTTTAATACGATTTCCACAGACAATTTGACAAATCAACAGCGCCCTCATGACAATACCTTTCAAGCACCAAAAGAACCAAACTGCATTGTACAATGCACTTTGCAATTTCAACATTATATTGCATTCCTATTGTTTTCATCTCGTTCATTACTTTATGGTTCCAACCGTTCCAACAATACCAACCTGACGTACCTATCATTTCAAATCAAATCGAACGCGCCATTCTCAGATGACAGATTAAATAACAGCATTAACCAAACAAAAACAAACGGCTGTCAAACACATGCTTACATTCAATCTAGGTAAAATGCCTAAACAATTTTTGCTCCAGCACTATTTATTACGTAAGTGCATTGTGTCAAGCCGAGTGCGACCTCAGATAACGCGCCCCTGATAACGGCTACCTTACCGAGTACCGACCTGTGCGCGACATAACCTTGTCGCTTTAATTAATTGCAATTGGTTGCCTTCACGTTACGTAACTTTGCTTTCGTTTTATTGGCAGGTTTGAAATTGGAATGAATGGAAGGCTTTCTTTTTATTGTTTACGGCGATTGATATTTTTGTGCCAATGGTTACGTCATAAACTCTAACAGCTAGGAATGGTTTCTGTCTTGATATAGCATACCAATTGTTTTTAAAATCGTTCGGTTTTAATGTAGGTTTCTGTGACTAAGACAACATAAGTTCAGGCGGGAAGCGGGTTATTCCTTATTTGCAATATAAACATCATACTTACTGACTGGCCTGTTGGTCTAGTGGTTAGTGACCCTAACTGCTATGCCGGAGGTCGTGGGTTCGATTCCCACCCAGGACAAATGTTTGTGTGATGAGCACGATCATTTGTTCTGTGTCTGGGTGTAATTTATCTATAATATGTATGTATTTAGAAATATATAAGTATGTTTATCAGTTGTCTAGTACCCATAACACAAGCTCTGCTTAGCTTGGGACTAGATGGCGTTGTGTGATAGTTGTGGAATATATGGAATATTATACTTAGGTACCTAACTACTTATTTAGGTACACAAACAATGTTATGATTTCGATAAAGACTTCGAAAAAACTAAACTTTATCTGCAACCAAAAAAACCCGTGTACAAATCGTTAATTTATCAAACTTTTAGTCTAATTTATCATTTTTATAAAAACAACAAACCCAACTCTTGTCTTAGCTAAAAAATGAAGAAAAGATTATGCTGTAGCTACGCAAATCAGGGCTATGAATACCGTTAAAAATTAGGTATCGTTACCTCCTTCATTCGAAGGTAACGTTAATTTCATAGGTAACGTTAAGTCTGGTATCGATAGTTGGTTGGACTTTTACCGGTAATTTGACTTAACGTTATCAATGATTTACCGTTAAATGATAGTGTTATCAGGTAACGATACTTGATACCGATACCAAATTAACCCTATAAGTAACGCTATTTTTCTTTCATCTCTTTCTTACGACGCATTTATGTCGTCATAATAGCTTTTTTTTCTGTTTCCACTTGCTGTGAGTTTAGTCGCCACCCAAAACTGAACGCAAACGGTTTATCTGTTCATTTAGTATATAAAATAACCTACGTGGGTTAACCGAAATGGAAGGTAAGTGACTGTAACGGTAAAAGTATCGATACTTTTACCGTTACCAGGGAACATTAATAAACTGATCCGATACCAAATTACCGATACCAGTGATAACGTTAATAAATTAACATTATGAAAATATCGTTACTTACCGATACTTTTATCGTGAATTTGGTAACGTTAACAAGCCCTGACGCAAATTATAATGGCTGGAAATATGGGTAGAAATATCTAGGTACTTGCATATCTATCTACATAATATATTTAAGTACCTACTAGGAAAAGTACCTCAGTAGAAGACTTTCTCGACAGTGTAAACCGTGGAATAAAATGCTCTTTCTAGAGATTGTAAGTAAAAGTCCATATTAACTTAATTGAATGACTTGAACTATTGACTTTTCTTCAAGAACCGATATTCAAGAGATGGTACTATGGCAGGAACTACCTAGCTTGATAGGTACTTAGTTGTATATGAGATAGCTTTTTACTTGAATCTTTTATTTTAGTTTTAAACCAACTAGAAATGGAGAAGGTAATTTTTTTCAATCATATTTGGTGGAAATTAAAGAAGGAACATAAGGATGGATATATCTGTGGTAGTTCATTTGGTTTTTCCAGTTTTTTTTTAATAACAAACCAAAAAGTATTACAAAAAAGAAACATACTTAGTCGTTTCTGTGAAAACGATACCATCTTTTCGTTGCAAAAGATAATAAAATTGAAAATCGCATTAACCACTATCTTGGACTTATTACGGTATCTATTAAGGAAACATTACCTAAGTTACTAGGTACAAGGCAATTAATTAATATAAGAGGCTAAAAAAACAATAAAACGGAAGGAAAACATCGCGAGGAAACCATCGCGGGCATGCCCTAGAACCAAAAAATCGAAGTTATGTGACATCTACCAACCTGCACTAAGCTCGAGTACCTAAGTAGTGGATTACTAGTATTACTACCTGTGATAGAGAGGAGGCCTGTGTGTCAGCAATGAGAACATAATGAATATGCTAAGAGGCTCTTATAAACTATTAAGGAAACACTTAAACTTTTTTATAATTAATTAACTGTTCTACTGGTCACAAACGAACGCTGCAAACTTTCATAATTTTTGTTGTGATTGCTTACATTACGATTTTTTGAGCTTCTCAACATCCGGCTTCACGGCACGTTTAAGATTTTTGAGGAAAACTACAATAATTTTCTGGTATCTACGATTGTACCACCTGCAGAATCGCCATACCATATAAGTATTTTCTCATGTTACAATTAATTGTTTATGTTAATTAAAGCGATAAAACATGTAAGATACAACACAGATAGTAAGATATTTATCGCAAACGTTCATGTTAAAAAACTCATTAAACATGAGTACACGACATACCTACTCGTTCACTTATTTTTTTCTAACTACCCACATTGAGGTTTGTTTTTTCTTGTCAATGTTTACAAACACTGCTTCATTTTTATTAGAAGAAATCATACAACTTATTTATCCTATATGAATTATCTCTCTTTTTAAAACGAATAATTTGGAAGTTCCAAAATCGATAATAAAACCTTTTTTACAAAAAATAAAACCGACTTCGACAAAAATAAAACACAAAAAAGTGAAAAATAAAAAATCTGCTTCTGAAGTCGGTGACTTTTGTTTGTTTGATTTCATGTTTTTGCCACCGACTTCTGAAGCAGATTTTTTATTTTTCACTTTTTTGTGTTTTATTTTTGTCGAAGTCGGTTTTATTTTTTGTAAAAAAGTTTTTATTTTTCACTTTTTAGTGGTTCACATGTGCTTACCCCTTCACAACGTACCGGCGTGATGTTATGTTATGAACTGGTCAATAGACAGTCATGAGATTTCAGCAATCCCAGTCCATTTGCTATCATTAATTGAGGAGTTCCGTTGCCTATCTCCGAAGTTCTTCATCACCTTTGTAGTGAGTACAGGCGTGATATTATGTTGTGTGATGGCGTAAACAATGCTTAGATATGCTATAGCAACAATCGCGGTTAATCTGCTGTTATTTATTGAAGAGTTCCCCCTATTTCTACAAGATCCCATCATCAGATATTGAAATGGTGACAATGGGACCACACGGGAGGCACCAGCTTTCAAATGAAAAAATAATCAAGAAAATCAGTTCACCCAGTCGCAAGTTATGAGCGAACAAACATAAAAAAAAAAAAAAAAAAAAATACAGTCGAATTGATAACCTCCTCCTTTTTTTGAAGTCGGTTAAAAACGTCGAACGCGCAAAGTTTGCGTGCGTGATTCGCTGTTTTATTGGCGAAGTCTCATTGACGGGTTGTTCAATGACGGAGGTATATTGAACTGTACCTAAGTACAACAACTGTACATATTATGGCTACTTACTAAAAAAAGGCAAAGTGCGAGTGTGAGTTGGACTTTAAACCTCGTTAATTTTCAATAAATACACATTTTATGATAATTTCAACTTTAAGATACACTGCCCGTAGACGGACGGATAAACGGACACTGTAGGCTTAATTACAGGACCTTGCCCTTTGCCTTACCTACCTACCTTACCCACCTACCTTACCCAATAACAACGCTCTTGACGATATTTTAGTCTTGCAGCATTTACCTAATGTTTTACAGTGTCAAACCCAGAAACTGCCTTTATGGCTGGTGGCGTGGTGGCCGTGTTAGGAAAGGTTGAAAGCTTGTATTTAACACAAATTAAACTGAGCTTACCCGTTGTTAGCTTTACAACAGTCTTATCATCTTCTTGCTCTTGACCCGTGATTCTTGGGGTTAGCGCAACACTCTCATTCTCTCTGACAACCTTCTCCCGATTGCGAGACACTCATCCGGCTGATATTATCTCAGACATTGTTTTATGACGTCTTATAGACAGGACTTTGTTTCATAATATTATGATAACAGATCTGATTTACCAAGCAAGTATGTGATATGCATACTGACCCATTTCTCTTGTTTGACTCATAACTTCCGTCAGATAACACCCTGATATGCAGATGAGTACAAGTGGGTAAGTACTTTACCTGTATTGTGTTGAGGATTACTAATTGCTGCATAATTGATAAAGCAAGCAACAGACCTAGGACAACGTGAGCTGGACTTGCGGGAAATGAGAACCGCAATAAAGTTGTTGTCGTCTCAATCACAAAATCGCAATGCCTAGCAAACTACCTTCATCATTGAAGAAATGATTATGACGACGCGCGTCAGTAATACAAACCTTGTTGCCGGTCGCGGCTACGCAATGCAACGCAGCCGTGTGAAAAACTCATAAATCACTAATTACTCTACTCATGTGTACAACAAGCGTCGCGTTCCAGTTCATGTGAGAAAATCAAAACGCATGCAAGTAGAACGGCTGGCAGCCTGGCACGCTGCACGGTGTATTTGACGAATTATTCATGACTTTTAGCATAATGGGCACGGGCGCTGGAAAGTGCTGTTTCATTGACATACATTTTCATCAATTTTTGAATGTTAATGAAACAATGTTTCTAATCGATTGGCGATTATATTAATTGGATACATCGCCGGATAAGGTGAGGCTTTGATAAGGTTTTGTTAAAACGTTTAGCTTTAAAAGAAACACTTCGTTGCGTGTAGAGCTAGACAACAGCACACTTACAAATTAAAAAAAGAAACTGCAGTTGACATTCCATTTTCAAACGAGTTCCATTGCAGTCCATTTGAATATTTAAAACAGCAACGGAGTATATTTTAATTTTAATCGCCAACTATTCCGATAATTCAAAACAATGTACGAATCGACTATCGGTCGGTGCGAGCCATGTAATAATATTCGTTATCACCACGGTATAAGTCGATTATTCGACCGTGAGCGAATAAAATTTATCGCTTGATAACACTTAACTAAGCGAACGGTTTTTGTATTGGATAGTGTTGTTACGTAAGGTGCTTTCGCCACTCAGTGAAACTGGCTGGATCGAATCCGGTTGCAGTTTTGAAACCTGCAATGTTACATTTTCTGTCACACGTTACATAGTCCAAATGTTGAGGTCGTTGGTCTGTCCTTTATTGGTATTTTTATATTTCCTGTACAAAAGGATTTATCGTAAACGACATGCCGTAATCAATAGAAGATTATTAGAAAGCAACTGATATCTATCGAGTGCTCGTTGTTATTGAAAACCTATATGACTTCACTAGAAACTTGTATCACGATAAAACACAAATAATTCTTTATTAAAACAACTGCATGCAATCGTATTGTTTTAAGTTTCTGTTGTTATGACAAAGTAAAAATAAAAAAAACCTACCAATAAAAAATATCGTAAATCGTAGAAGACGGTGATTGCTAGGTATTAAAATGAATAGATTATTACACAGTTACACATACTTATTACTCTAGATATTATAGATACGTCTCTTCAATCAATCAATTCTATTAAACGAGGAAAAATCATCTGAAGTTGGCTGCCTTATTGAAGAACTATTCTTCAACACATTTTTTAACTGCATGAGTACAAATGTATAGCTAATCAATTAGCTCCTATCGATCATAAAATACGCAATAACAGGCATTTTATAATTTGCTTGTGTCAAACAGCAATAGAAATGTTAAATAGAAAAGAAACGCAGAAATATATTTATCAAAACTTCTCAAAACACTAAAGTTTGCATTTGGCATATATCGATTAAGCATTCCAATTCTAGCATGAATTTAAATTAGGTGCGATTGATGTGTCCTTCCCATCTGATTCCGTTTTTGAACATAAATGGTCGTCATCATCATTCCCTTGTCCTTATCCCCATTCATATGGGGATGGACCATGGATGGACACAGCATGTCTTCTCCTTCCATACTTTCTCTATGTTACCAAATTCTAGAATCTGATCGTTGCTTTCCTTTTCTTGTCAATCATCTTTAACTTCACCTAAGGCACATAAAGGACAAAAATGTTCTCTGACCTTTAACACATTTTTGACCGAAGATTTTTCTTAAATTAACACTTTAGTTAAGTAATAAAATTGAAGCACTAATAGGTGTGCCTTCGCTACTCATTACAAATTACAATACGTAACTGGAAGGTGACCCCGTCTACCTTTATCCGCCCGTCATGTGAACTCCGTAGACTTTGAACAGTTATGTAATGTTCAGATATGATTTTAGTGAGAGTTTCAATCCTCTTAGATAGGTGCTATATTATTTTGGGTCCTTAGGGTCGCAGTTTGATATCTCTGGGTCAACTTTGCATATGAATTTTGTTAGAGACTCAGTAATCATAAAAAGAAAACCTTATCAAAAGATCTGGAAATTCAGTGTGTTTTCTTTTGTAATGTAAACCAGAAACAAAAAAATATTGATGATGGATATAGTTACCCATATCATCATCATCGCCATATCAGCAGAAAGACGTCCTCCGCTTTTCATAGATCACCAAGCGTCGCCACATGGCTCGGTAGCTATCCTGCTGTACAAAATTCTAACTAAGTACTAGAAATAGTACTCGTATTAAGACTGTGATTTGACCGTGCCTTCTGCGTATGTGTGTATGTAATTCCTCACGGCCAAGAAGCAAGAACTGACTACCATCTTCAACCTTTGACCACCCAAGGCAGAGTGTAAGTCTTCCAAATCTCTCCACTTTTAGCGGTTTTGTGTCTTGTTGAACACCAAATTACTCACTACTTCGTAATGACATTTTATCACGGTCTATGTTGCGCTTGCACCCACACGCGGTAGTGATGGAGTATTTGGAGTAAGAATCGGTTAACATGAATATGATTTCAATCCAACATTTCTAAGACAATGGCCGGGACGCACGAATGTCTCGCGTGAGTCCGGATCGAGAATCTGGTGAAATACACGCGATTTTCGCGCGTATTCTGAACACGCACGATGCATGTAATGTAGATGGTTTTGCTAGAGATTAAATAGGACAGTATTTTCTTATTTCTTTACAAGTTTATTTTAGTACCTTTTTGTAAGTTTAATAAGTTTTCGGCCCAATACGTTTTATATAAGTAGACCAGAGGTACGATTTGGATCAATAAATTATATTTATTTTTATCTGAGCATGTCGAATTGATTTTATATTGGTACATAAATCAATTATTTTTTTTAATATTAAAATGCACTCGGACTTGCATAAAAACTACTTATTTATAGATCATTTCTCATTGTAAAGTGCAGCAGACTTGTTTCAAAACCCAATTAGATAGGTACGTAAAGGGACATAGTGTAGGTACCCTTGGAGTTTATAGATAGGTACCTACTATAAAACTTAATAAGCCAACATAACTTACATAATATTAAGTATAAACATATTCAATCATAAGCATTAGCAGTGTCTTATACAAGGAAAATAAAAGTTTTCCTGTAAGTATCTGAGCTTACAACATACTATAATGTTTATATGTGTAAAATTGTTATTTACCCTTACGGGATTTGCAAAACCTTGATAGTGATTATCTATCTTTAAAAGAATAGTACTTAGTTAGTATTATGTACCTACCTGTTTACATCATTACGTACAGCGTGTATATTTATATTTAATGAAACGTTCGTATCTTTCAACGTATTGTTAGAAACGTGGACGCAGTACGTGTTTACTAAACTAATGTAAGGATACTTAAAAACTTTAATAATTGGTTGATATTTTGACTTGACTAACAGTCATTATTTTACCTTATACTCAAGGCATCCACAGGATTGTCGAAATGCCATGCAGAAATAAAAACTGGGATCTAATGAAATGCCAAGAAAACTTTTGATGTATAGTCGACCAAGAAATTGGTTTACCACTCTAAGGTTGAATATCATTTGCACGTACAAAACATCAAGTGCTATTTTCACGTCAGAATCTGTCAATCTGTCATCCTTAGCGAATAATTATGTTACTGGGAGATGTCATCAAAAGTGGTAAACCAATTTCTTGGTCGACTATACAGCCAAGCCAACCTAACATAACATAACGATATTTCGAATACACAGTAAGATCATATCGCTGTAAATAGTAAATAGCACCCTTAAACCTTTCGATAATCTGACTTTCTATCTCACAAAACCTGGTTATGAATATGATCTTAGGATTATCGTAGAGGTACTTGGTCTATGGTATGTTAATGTGTTTGCCAACAGTATCGCACGTAACGGAACTTCGGCTATGAATAAATCTGAAGATAAAGAATAATCGTAACGGTATAGCCAGATTTACCTCTATGGAGAAATAAGAGGAGTCGATAGCACAAAATTTGTGGCACATATTATAAAGATCCACACGTTGTCAGCTGTTACTGAAAATATGACTCCTAATACTCGCCATAAACTAAAATTCAAAAGGGAAATTGAAATGACTACCATCACAAATAATAGAACCTTTTTCGGAGACTTAAAGCATGTCGCTACGTTGTGGGTACCAGTGAACGTTCAGGGACTTCGCGACAGTTCCAGACAGAGATGACGAGATGAGCTGTGTGTGGTTCTACTAGTAGGATTGCTCCACGCTAGCAAAATATGCAGAGTATTTGAAGATTTAGAAGGAGGTAGCAAGGCAATTTTTACTAAGCAATGGGACAAGTCATACTGAAAATAAATAGTGCCAGCCGTAATGTGTTATTAAACCTTAGCCGTACCCTTATCAAAACTTCATATCAACGTTTACTGTAAGTGTTTACTAACACCTATCATAATGATGAAATTAATCCCCCAGTCGGAAGCCAGCAGGAGATTGATTAGATCTTGAATATCGATTAGAGTACAAAGCGGATCAGATATAAAATTATAAATAAAATAATAATCTATAAGTTCCGCGAACCTATAAGGATGATCTGATCACATATCTAATTTTATTGGAATACTAGGTAAGTAACATAAACCTTGTTAAAGAAGTGTGTGCATTAATGGTTTCTGTATTTCATTTCGCCTATATTGCCTCACTGCTGGGCAAAGACCTCCCCATAGCCTTTAACTCTTCTCTTCGTGCGGTTTTCTCCGGCCAATCTCGCACAAAAGCCTGTTTTTGCAATATTCCCATATTTATTACAAGTAATATTTTCAATTCACATTTTTTTTCTTTTTACTTGGCTCTTTACCAATATTCAAAGTCAAAGTCAAAAATATTTATTTCAAGTAGGCCAGTAACAGGCACTTTTGAATAGTCGAATTAAACTAACTGCGGCACTCAGAGATATCCAACGATTGCTCAAGCCGCCATCCAGGCTGGATGGCCAGCAAAGGCCTGACATAGTTTTGTATGACAAAACTGCCAAAAACCCTTACCAAGCGACGGCCCAAGCAACCACTGAAGCTCTCCGAGTGCGGCAGTAAACTACTGAACTACTGAAGCTAAATAAACTAAGCTACAGTCCCAGTCACAAGGCATAATAACTCGTGAGTGTACTGTAGTTGCCAATTCCAAAGCGTTGGTCTCATGAGAAGAATAGCAAGAAACTTCATGGACACTCTTCTTACTCACTGTCTGTTTAGCTGTAAGTTTTCCTAAAAGTGTAATAAATAAATAAATAAATAAGATTATGCAGATTAGTGTTTGAAAGCACCACACAGATTTGAGTGGCCCCGTCCAGTCAGTGCAAGCATTTGTCAGTTATCGTGGAGCTCGACTTATAACTCAAGGAGCTCAACGTCACGACGAACAATACCAAAGAAAGGACATTTGGGTGGGTCGCTTAAAGTACTCTATTCTCTCTATTACACCACTGCAGGCGATTGTTTGCCTTTAAACTACGATTCAATGTCAATGCCAAATATAAATACCTACTACAGTTTGATAGTACAATTTTCCTCCTACAAGTCAGATAAAAGTACCTAATGTTAGTTAATGTGTGTATCCGAACGAGTCGTAAAAACATTAAAATTGTGAGCACCGTTAATTTTGGGCCACTAGTAGCGGTAATAACACCTTGGGGCATCCGCTTGTCTGCCGCATAGATAATATAATTGTAATCACTAAACACGTAAAACCGTTGTTTTGGTGCAGTCAAAGATAACTTAAACTTGTGTTGGTATGCGAGAAAGATTGGGCGCACAATTCACTGTTAGTGTCTGTCTGTCTATGCTTATAACTTCACACAGCAATATAGACGTTTTTACCTATGGTAGCTTCATTCTCCGAGCCCTTCTTTTTTAAGCTTTTTATTAATTTCGTGAACCAACCAACACAGTATGCACAAGTGCATTTACAACGTCTGTCTGCTATGATGTCTGTGGCGACAGACAAGTCCCACCTTTCATTTTGTACCGTATGCCCCGAGGACTGCGTTAGTAAGCGGAGTTCGTGATATTTGTTTTGTGGCAAAAATATTTTTCCACCCTTTAAATCCCGACTGTTTTATTATTTTAGATGCAGCCATCTTGTTTTTTCATCAATTCAATTTCTTCGAACAATGCAGAATTGTTCAAGGACCCAACGCCACCTTCATTATGCATGAAGCATCAATTGAAACATTCTGCACTGCACAAAAAATACTGGGTCAATCCCAGCTACGTAAACGCTTCAAGTTCAACATTTGTAACTACCCACGCAAATGCTCCTACACTTTCTCCCCATGGATACTTCTATGACGTCAGAATTGGCGTAGTTTTACATCGTCACTGCTGGATGCATGGTATTGACGTCACTGGTTCGCGTGCGAAACTGACACGTTTCGGGCTAGAAGCGTGCCCTTAGTTTACGTCTGAACTTTATCGTGCGTATTTCATACGTCATTCTAATACTTATCAGGTTTTTTACTTGGATGTTTGGATTTTCCGATCTAACCAATGGGTAAGGCAGAGGTGTACCCACTACACCCGTATTTCGCCAGTTATGTTTAAGTTCCATTTTATTGCAAGTGAGCGTACTGCCACAATATTTATACTGTGGTACTGCAATCTACCGGGTAGAAATTCAGACTCCGAGGTTGCAAGTGAAAAATTCCTGATGGAAGAACCGAACAACACTAATGTTTTTTAAGGCAATAACCTTGATTTTTCACTGCAGAACCTTTACCACATTTTTACCATTTAGGGTCCACGAATACATTGAAAAACAATATTGCAATGAACGTCAAGCCTACTAGCGTCGCTAATAAAGCGCAAGGTTTTAGCAAAATTTTCCACAATTTTTCACGTAATGGCGTAGCTATCAACCCACGTGTTCCTTATCAATGCCATGTGAATGTTTCGGTACGCTCTGCCATAAAACTTCCATAATATAAAACCCGTTGCGAATCTACGGAATGGTACGTACATAATTTACACTATGGGTTTTAAAGAATTCCTAATTGAATGTAGTAAAATGGGCTAACCTTGTGTTAGGAAAACAGTGGTTTCTTTGTTATTTTCGTTTCACACATATAATACTGACGATGTATGAATATTTAACACCTTTAGTTGTCATTTACATTAAAACACCAGTAAGTTTTTTTTTTAAATTCTTAAACCCTACGTAGACGACCTTGTGTTTAAAGAATAAACAAATCATCTCTCACCATCTTTAAAGTCCTGTTTGGTTCACGCACTAAGTATGCAATATCTTTTGAAATCCTTTCTACAATAACTTATTAAATAAACTAACTATAAAAAGGCATAAAAAAACTGCTCCTCAACGCTTTCAGCTGGTAAATGTGCCCAAAAATAACTATTATAACTTTATCAGTCATGTGAGTCCCACTGCTGGGTAAAGGTCTCACTTCCCTCCAAGTACAATTACGGCTCCTTAATCCTACAGAAAATTAAGACTATCTGACCACTTCACTCATTATTATGAACTGCCTAGCTAGCAAATTATTTTAGACAAACCGCTGAACAAAGTCCGACTTCAGTGGAACTGCGAAAATAAATCCAATTTACTTCCAATTTGACAGACGTGTGAAGTTTTGGGCTTGAATTAGATTGCAGTTTAATTCAGTTTATCTTACTGCGGCAAGCGTTTTTTATCAATGGAATGTGCAGACAAAAACTATTGATCAATATTAAAAAGCGATTTTATCTATAAGCCTTATCAAAAAGTCGGTGTGGACCACCAAGAGTGCAATCACAATATGACTATGCTGAGTTGCATAAAAACGCAGTAGATAATATCTAGCTAGGCAATGCTACATAACCTAGAACTATGACTCGCGTTGTCTAGAACACTGAACAAGTACTAATTCCTAAGTCCTTGAGTGGGTGCATGCATGCAGTTTGATACTTTGACATTTTGTGCATTAAAACACCCGCCTTAAAAAAACCCAAGAATGTCCGTCGGGAGCTGAACATTGCAAAACTAGCCGCCGACGGACATTCTTGGGTTTTTTTAAGGCGGGTGTTTTATATTATTTTATCCTTTTTTTAATTAATTTTTAACAGTCGTGGGTTTTTTCAAAATTTTTAATTTTGCTTTTTAGTATAAGTTATTGGTTTAGTTGCTAATCAAAATTTTGTTTTTATCATTTGCCTTCTTCGATCAATCCATTGTTGAATTTCCAAATTGAATTTCCAATGATAACCTCCAGGAATCAATCATGACAATATCGCATGTCTCAAATTATTCAGGTGGTTCCTCTTTCCACAAACCCTAATTCTGCGAAGATAGTAGATTCCTACTTCATTCTCCTACCTTCAACGTCACCCAAGTTATCTATTTTGCATTTCAGCGTCGCATAACAAACGTATTTTTCCACAACATTCCTCAATTAACGTTTCAAACTGTAGCCATTTATTTCCCTGTCCGTATCTAAAGACACGTATTACGCATCGTACTAACGTGGAGTCCATTGTCGTTCATTGCTTATATCCGGTGTCGCCAGGGCTTATTCACGGGCACAGATGTAAAGATTTACAAGATAATCTAAGAGCAGTAAATTGGTAGAAGATGTAGCGTAGTTGAGTCACGGAAAATTGCTTTGAGGCGAATGTAGGGCAATTGGAATTAGGTCTTCTTGTTAAGGTCACAAATTAGAAAAAATGTGGCTTTTCTGTTTTTTGAATAGGGATTTAAGAATTCGGAATATGGATTTTAATTATATGGTCTACTGGCTCACAAAAAAGGTAACCATACCATACAATATAGAGTTTCCCGACGTCTGCAGATTCGAGCTCAAGAGAGTCGCGCCTTTATTAAATACTAGCTTTTGCCAGCGGCTTCGCCCGCGTGAAAATGACGATTTTCCATACAAACTTTCATCCCCTATTTAAGTCCCTTAGGGGTTGAATTTCGAAAAATCCTTCCTTATTCCTTGTCTGCATTATAAAGGGAACCTCTGTGCAAAATTTCAGCTTTCTAGGTCCAAGGGTTTGGGCTGGGCGTTGATGAGTCAGTCAGTCAGTCAGTCAGTCAGTCAGGACTTCTCTCTTTATTTATTAGATGGCGCATAAGGCTAGAACTATTACCTAATCGTTGGTAGATAACCATGAAAACATCTTCCAAAACTGTCTTTACATAACTCTTTAACAAAACAGGTTTACTATCTGTTACGGACACTTCAACACAATCTAAAACAGCGTTAAAAACTTATCTAAACACTACTAACCTATTGAAGTTAGCTTAAGATATGGAGTGACTGTCTGGATAACTTAAGTTAACTTAAGTTATCCAGACAGTCACTCCATATCACATATATCTATATACTACATCTCTGGACACGAGTATTTCAACCAGTTACATGCAGTACCTCACATTCTTGATGCAGGAAGTGTTTTGCAAGTCAGTTGGCTTTAACCCGCACTAGATATACTGCAATAGGACAGTTATTGCACTGGGAATACTCGTAAGGTCCTTCCTAATTAACTTACGTGCATGGCTGGATTAGTTCCTACTGGCTTTGGACATTGTATGGGTAAGGAACAGAAGGTGCAGTCGGTTTCAATGTTAAAAGTTCTCTCAAACAGAATCGAAAACATCCCTAAGTTTTCAATACTTACAGAATAATCTAAAATTATACTACGAGTAATCAGCACCATGTAACACACATTCCATTTTGAAGAAAATCGTATGACATTACTTACTTCATGTGTTTTAAAAATTCTTCTGATCACAACGAAAATAATCTATGTCATAATTTGCATTGTTAAAACGAAAGGCATTGTAAATGCGAATGTGTTACGCTATTACCCAGCTGATGTATATTTCTAACCTTCTGCAAGTCTTTAATGTATGTTTTCCAGCCAGTGAAATTGATTTCCTAATTAAAGTAATATAAGTTTATACTCCTAGCTCGCTTTACGATTACTCATTAGTTTTATTTTAGAATGCGTTTAGCCATTACTAAACCCATGTAAGTGTAAAGAAATATGATCCTTACGTTATGATAATTTTACGGCTTTTTTGCACTACACGTGACCATAGGAAGTAGTAAGTTGAATAAATTGATCTTTAAAAGGCGTCAGTACTGTACATGGCAAGTTATCATCATCGCTTGCAGTCAGTTCATGAATAAACGCTATTGTAGTCATCGTAGGTACGTTTAGTTTATTTATAAAACACCGTTCCAGACCGTTTGTCTGCTTGTTCAATATACAGGCTACGCACGTGTCGAATTTGCCTACCGATTCCATTGAGACGGGAATATTTCTAGCATAATGATGTGTGGTCTAAGAGTCTTCGTTATCATCGATCTATTTACCAAGAAAAGAACAATTTATTGATAAATATTATTAATCCATTACCTATTAAGATGTTTTCGGCTTTTAGAAAATTTGCTTTTTGGATTTAGTCTGAAATGTCGGAACGTCCGTCGTCAGGAAGATTCCTTCACCACATTGAAGGCAGCGTACAGGTTTCTAGTAGCAAAATTCTCCATATATTGCGGAAAGGCACAGCACAACACAATATTAGTAGTCAACACCTTAACTAAAAAGACGGTTGCACACTAACACGCCAACATTATAGGAAGGTTGGTAGTCCATGAGTCACTCCTCATACCGACATACCAGCATTGATTGCAGGCCATTCATTAGCAAAGAGCAGGTCAACACTTCCTCCACGTTGGATAGAAACGCGCCGTGTGAAGGATGCGCGACTTAGATTCGCCGCCTCCATACGCCTATTGTTACTGGCCGTTGACTTCGGTAGCTCAAAAAACCTCTTTGATGGTCGTTGAACACGATAAAAAAAGATTTATTTACAGCTACTTTTTCTCGACTATAATGAATCTTAAAATTCAACACACGATTCAACAGTAAAATGAATTACCATTGATGTAGCCCTTTTTTATGTTAACTTATTATACAAACAAATAAAGAGTCCCCATATGGGTACACATTTGCAATATAGACACATTAACACTCACTTGCTTTTATGTGCATTATAAATTTACGACATTGGCTCCCTGTTGCTTGTCACACTATGATAAAAACGGCGAAATTACCTCATTTTGTTGACTTTCACAGAGTAATTTAAGGCAAAGTAAATGTATTTTTAACTAGCCACAAATTACTAGTAACGAGGGATTTGCCTTCTGCGCATGTTTCATGCGTCAGTCGCAGTCGCATATATTCCGTGTGTAGTCGCAGTCGCAAATATTCCGTGTGTAGAGTTCCTAACTGAATCACATAGTAAGTCAGTTATGTAGGTAATGTTATAATCAGTATTGTTCCTCTTTAGCGGTGAAACTTTGAAAAAAAACAACTCTTTTATTAGCTTTAGAGCCTAATTGAGTGGGGTAATGGATCTTGTAGAAGTTTTTCCGTTAAGCGAGAAAATATTGAACAAAAGTGGGCCCGCTTCTTTGTTGGATATCTATGCTTTAGTTGAAAAAGATTAAAGTGTTTCAAGTTACAGTACATATTAATTTCACGTACGAGTAGGAGTTACTGTTAATTCAAGTGTTAATAAAAAATAAGCAGTAATATTAAGTTAGGTGCTCAATAGAGCTTTATTAATCCATGAACAACAAAATCATAATTTCTCTTTGATGTTCAACAACAAACCCTAGAATGCTTTCAGAAGTTTCCTATATTGTGAAAAACTTTGAACAATATTAAACCCTCAAAGAGAAACCCTAGGTGTTCTTATTGTTCGCAGTTTCTAGGTGACTTGGGAACTATGGAACAATCTAATTTGTGATAATATTACTCGGTGCTTAATAAAACACAATAATTCAAAAGAAATTTTGCTTTCCTAGCATAACTAGCCCGCAGATAAAATATCATCATCACTTGCCTAGCCTTTTCCCAACAATTTTTGAGTCGACTTCCAGTCTAACCGGATGCAGCTGAATACCAGTAGGTATTTTAAATTGAGCGACTATACCTATCTGACCTCCAAAACCCAGTTAGTACTAGGTAATGATACCGCTTGGTAAGACTGACTGTCAGACTTTCGAGCCACTGACCGACTACCTACTTTACTTCTACTAACGAATGTCAAAAATCTACAAAACACATCCAGCAATATCGGCTTAACGTGCTTTCTGAGACACGGAGGTCGTAAGCAAAACTATCAAGCGCGAATAAGCCCGCGATTTATGTAATCGCGTTTTTAAAAGCGTCTAAAACGCATCGTATAACTACAGCCTTACGTAGTGGTAAATATTATTAAGTAGTTTCTTCGCAACAATGAAGAAAGTTTATTTTGTTTTTTTGCTAGGAAATTCGGGTGAGAACAATGGCGGTCCAATTAACGCGCCGATATTTTAAAGCAACGATGTTTACAAACATTTTGCGCTGTGGTTTTTTAATGGCTGCAAAAAAACATTTTTTTACAGAAAATTTCCTTAGCAACGTGTGGACAGTCTTAGTACTGTAAGGTACAGTTTTTGACAGAGATGAGCTAGTTAGCAAAGCAGTGAAGCAAAGCAACGTAACTATGTTTTTATTCCGAACTATTTCCACCTGAGCTTTGGTGAGCAGCACATTTTTTCCGCCCCGTTAGTGGGCAAGTCACACAAATGTGAACGAATTCTCTTCGTTGAACCTGAGCTAAGTCAAGCTCTACTATGAAAAAAAAACCGGCCAAGTGCGAGTCGGACTCGCGCACCGAGGGTTCCGTAAAAAAAATATATTTTGTGATGTAACTAAAAATTTATGGTTTTCGTAATTTTTCCTTTATCTATGCTATAAGACGTTGCTTCGTACCAAATTTCAAGATTCTGAGTTCACGGGAAGCACCCTGTAGGTTTTGATTCCCTTGCAAGTGTCGAAAATTTGCGGCATAAACGGCTGTATCTTTTGATTGCGTTGGCTTAGAAGTTTGATTTTTTCACAGCTTCAAGGGACAGTAGACCTGAGTAATTGATATAAATTTCAGCTTCATACCTCCACGCGTTCCTGAGAAAAAGGGTCTTGACAGACGGACGGACGGACGGACAGACGGACAACAAAGTGATCCTATAAGGGTTCCGTTTTTTCCTTTTGAGGTACGGAACCCTAAAAAACGACCATTTGTTGTTATTGGGACAAGCCCGCCACACTATTCCCAAATCACTGTAACTCCTGTAAGCCTGAACCAACAGTGGCGAACACAAGAAAAGCGCCGAGACAATGAAGCCTGATGAAGTCCCACAGAAACGATTTAAAACTGTATTGGATCCCGCAACGAAATTTATCAGAAAAGAATAGCGGAGGAGTAGGAAAAACATCATTTCAACTTCAAAAAACGACTATAATAGTAGTTACACACATAATTATCACAGCCTCAGATTTTATAAAAGAAATATAAATAATATATTAAATTTATATATAGGTAAAGCTAAAGAATCTAAATGACAATCTCCACTTAGATCTTCAACTATCTATACAATCGTAGCTACGAGTAAGTATGCACTTCTTTTGTCACACAATTGTAATAGAACAATCCCGACCTTTCAACCTGCGCAATTGCTTCTCACAGCACATGCATCCCTAGTACTTCCCACTTCTATACCCACATTAGTACCTACAGTTCTTTCACAGATGATTTACCTGTAATTTTGTATGGCTGTCAAAATCACGGTTACCTGCCTGCGTCATCCGACTGCTGAGCAAAAGCCTCTCTCTCCACATAACTTCCATGCAGGTGTTCCGATTCGGGGCCAATGTGGTCTGATACGTTGGTTGGTCAAAACGTTACAATAATACGGTGTCTGCGACAATCCGGCAAAATAACAATGATCTTTATTCTGTTTGCATTAAGGTTGCTTTTATTATTGGTAACATAACTGTGACAGGACTGTTTACCGAATAAGGTAACTAGGACGTCTATTGGAGCGTACGTAACGCGTCCCGACGCGGCGCGACGATGGTTAAATACGTTTTGTTGTCGTTACACAACCCTGCGGTTGCGACGGAAAATTTTAGTCGATTATACGTTTAGTTTTCGCTGGTTGGGGGAGGTTAGTGCTATGCTATGCGATAACCCGACACTATGATGTGTTTGTTGTGTTACTTTAGACTATATAAGGCGCCTATGAAAAAGGACTGCGGAATAAAGTTGGTAGATAAAATTAGATTAAGGAATTTCAGACTCCAGAGAAAATCAAAGCCTGTAAAAGTTCATTCATTATAATCCTGTCGGGAAACACGACGTGTTGAAACGACGACCTAATTTGAACGGATATGAATGTATCCATAATATGCGACCGATAGAGAAAACTGCTTGGCAATTAATCATGAGATTTTAAAACCTAAGTTAATCTTATCGATGCCCTGTTTTTTTGTTCCGCACTTTAAATTAAATCGTAATTTATATAATTACACACTTATCAATTTAAATTTTGATTAAAAACGTGTATTCGTGTACCTAAATGGCTCCATTCATACATTCAAGATTCCAAACTAGCTTAATAGGACAAAAATTGCGTGTAAAATGATTGGTAGGTACAAGTATTTCCCAGTACACTTAAAAAGGCAAGTGATAAAATGTTAAAATTCATTTAGTTATTAGTTGATCAGTTATTAGATATAAGTGAAACCTAATAAGTAACATGAGCAAGCGTCGAGGTATTTACTTTCTTATATACTTCATATCTGTAGGTAAGTAATAAGCCACAGGGTAGGAAAATACAGAAAAGTCACTGTTTTTAGCGGTTATTTGTCGCTACTCTAGCGCGAGAACACGGTTCTCCGTTTAGTAAATTTATAAAACGTTGGTGTTTGGCTATTGGTCTAATAAAAACATAAATGATGTGTATCGCTTAGGACCTCAGACCAAGAAAAAAAGTTTTTTTTTGTTGGTCTGAGCTTAGGACAAACACCAGCACATCAAGTTGTCAAATTCCTTTGACAGGTTGAATTTTCCTAATTTTTACTGTTTCGGGTAGCATGGTGTATATTAGCGTAGCCTAAAAACTTTGGTCACTTGGTACGCCACCAAGTACACCTACATTGTGGCAGTTATGGCCTAGTCCCGTGCAATAGTGGTCGAGATCCTCGAAAATCTTCGGCTTCTAATGAAAATTCCTAAAACTATCCTTTTATTGAATCACGCTTAAGTCTGTAATACTCTTAAGCTCTGCAAATTCCACATTTGTTGCCGTTTTGGTTTCACTCTCGTATGAAATAACCTTCTGTATTTTTCTTTTATGTGCTAATTCTTACAGCAATAAAGTGTTGCTAACATTCTTTCACAAGTTTCCTTTTAGAACTTTAGACAAAAAAGTCGTAGAACATATCAGTGCCTGCATTCCTTTGCTATGTGAATTCATAATTTTGTAATTAAAAATTGCAACCAATGTTTGATTGCCACCTTTGGATAATTGGCCTAGAATTTTAAGATAACGAGATATTAAACGGTTTTATTTAGCTCACCCCGTTTGTTTTATTCTTGGATCAAATTTAG
Source organism: Diarsia mendica (assembly GCA_949316265.1). Lineage (NCBI taxonomy): Eukaryota > Metazoa > Arthropoda > Insecta > Lepidoptera > Noctuidae > Diarsia > Diarsia mendica. Next base: position 17,261,304 of record OX438896.1, on the reverse strand, counting down.
TAATTCAAATTTCACCCTCTTCCTGTCAACCGATTAATCTGAAATTTTGTATACACTTTGGATTTTGGTGACAATACAATTATGTTTATTCATTATCATTATAAATTCAAGATGGCCGCCGCTACAAAATGGCGGATAATTTATGTTTTATTAATCCCATCAATATGGGTATCAAATGAAAGGGCTCAACAAGCAGAATACAATATACTATATAAAATTAAAATCCAAGATGGCGGCTAAAAACTAGAAAATAAAAATAGGTAAAAAAACTTTTTAAGTTAAACGGTTTTATGTTAAACATACATTGCAATGTTTAAGATAAATGTACTAAAAACCAAAAAATAATAAAATAGATACAGTCGTGAGAAAAAACCGTGGGGCACGTCAATTCGGAACTGTCGTGCTGCGGAAATTACAATTGACGTGCCCCACGGTTTTTTCTCACGACTGTATCTATTTTATTATTTTTTGGTTTTTAGTACATTTATCTTAAACATTGCAATGTATGTTTAACATAAAACCGTTTATCTTAAAAATATTTTTTACCTATTTTTTTTTATCACAAAATAATACTAATAAAACTTTGTGGTCTTCTACGATTTAAGTTGACAGGGCAACTGCAGTTCGTTAGTTTTCTGCGCTGAACGCAATAAATCCAGCCCTAAAACTGCAATTTGGCGGTTACAAATTACTAGACCATCATGGCTGTATGGCTGTTCCTGATAGACAAGTGGCATTTTGTATAGACCTAGACCCAAAATCCAAAGTCCTCTGATATACAACCTTGCAAGGCATCCAAACAAGCACATTTAATAAAACATAATAAAAATAAGCGGTCCATTGTTTAAAGCCGTAAAAATGAATAGTTTAAGTAACTGGTATTTTAAGATAATTGTGCTTTAAAACCAGTGAAACGACATTAGCAGTTAAATTTAATTGCTTGATTAGCCACTGTCGCATGCCTTATGCCTCGTAGCTCTTGTCTCTTGCCTCTAGCGCTGACAATACACGCCTCATGCCTCGAGGAGCAGTGTTCAGTTGTGCATGAGATACATTCCAATGAATGTATCTGGGTATTGGTATTTTGATCGATATTGAAGAGAAAGGTGTTGTCTTTGTGTCCTGGTGTTAATTGGTTCTAATTTTGATAAGATTCCATACTTGTATTCTTTTTACCGTTGCGCGTTGGGATTTAAGTCTAAACATAAAACAAAGTAAAACTGTTCTTAGCTCGTTTAGCAGTAGATTCTAAGAGAGAATTTCTTTCGGTACCTACTTATATTTATTTAATAACTAGGATTATCTTTATCTTTACATAGTATTCATCTGCTGGACGAGATTCGACTTCATGAATTTTATAATGTCAATAATGTTACCGAAACTACAGTCACCTCGTCGTTTTCTTTTAAAGTCCCTGCGTTAAGATCACCTCTGTACAGACATTTCCGTCTAAAACTTTCAAATATTGACTCGCCGGAGTCACAAGTTCTCATTAAGTAATGAACACAGCCAAAACAAACACTATCCCCCATAACAAAACGTATAGAATTTCTACACCACAAATTATTTGAGGGAACTAAACTTTATGAAATGTCATGATGCACGATAAAATGCATTATTAATGATAGTAGTGTAATTAGCAAATGAAATAGTACGTAGTTAGTATACCTGTGGTCATCTATCATTTGCTTCATAAAACATGCGAAGTGAGTTTGTTAGTTATTAGCTCGTATCGTAGCTATACTATTCTTTGATCTAAAAGTAAATAGGTATGAAACTGTTCATACTCGACCTAATTTGCTGAAAATTAACCTCTTGTTCATATTACATAGGGGCACGATCACACATAACATGACACCTATAATCCCCGAAGGGTTAGGCAGAGGTATACTTAAGTACACCCACATTTCGCCAGTTTCGTTCGTGTAAATTCTAAGTAAGCATCCAAGTCGTCACGCTTAAAATTACAGTTTTTTTAGTCTCCTACTGACATACATAATAGGAACAGCAAGTTCAGGGGTCCCTAAAGACCCTAAGGAAGCAGGAGGTGACCACACTACCGCTGCACAAACCAGGGCCCCTAGTCTGCTATTCAATAGTGTCAGAATGGTCGATCATTGATCTCATAATGGTTGATTGATGACAAGCCAAAAAGTACCTTATGCCTGTCGACTTAAGGTACTTTTTGGCTTGTCGTAAATCAACCATTATGAGATCAATGATCGACCATTCTGACACTATTGAATAGCAGACTAGGGGCCCAGGTCATCACAGAGCCACGGCACTGTGTTAATAGCACAACCATTACTAGCTAAAATGACAGTTTGGTCGAGTTCATCGCGTGCATTGGACCATGGACGACCGTCATATTGTAGCTTTTTAGCCAAATTATGTAAACATCAATCATTGTAGCTGAAAAACCTATGTCTGTTTTATAACAGTGTGTTCAGAGCTTTTTGTATCTGCACCGATAAATATGAAACGAAATGAATTGATGTTTATTTATTTACGTATGCTTTTACTGGCTTCTTTTTCTTTTCTGAATGGCAACTTGAAGGTGTTGCTTCTGCTTGACGTGTAAAAATAAGCGTGTGGCTTGGCCCCCAGTCAGGAACTAAAACTTATAAACAGCTACAGAGTGCACTAATAGCATACCCTGTTTTTTATGAACTGGGGAGAGAAGCAAAGGACGGAACGGGGTGTGGTATGGATGGTACAACAGTAACTGACTAACTCTTCAGGGATTATAGGCGTGATGTTATTTACAAAGAAAAAGGTTTGAATTACTGAAACGGCAGTGTCCAAATATTAAAGTGTCTCTTGTCTTGAGATAATTATAGCCCTAATTACGCCAAATTGAGCGCCGCATATGCACGTTTGCACGTGGCGTGGGTGCATCCAAACTATCCAAAGCGGATCACCGGACGGAACTGCTATAAATCCCACTATTGAAATAAAATTGTATGGTAGGTAGGTATTTATGATGTTTATCGATACGTTAATATGGGTCAATTAAGCTTCCGCATCGAGATATTAAGACTAGGAAATAATATAATCAAAACCGAATCTCCTGCAACAAGATTTATGAAACAAAACTGTTTACAAGATGAACTTTTTAGGCGTTAGACGTCTGAAGAAAATGGAAGTGTAAGATCCAAAAACGTGAAGGAATTTTCATCCAGACTCCAAGCTGCTTAGTAAAATATCTATGAAGCATATTTTGTTTATTATAGATATAATATTACTTAGAAAACTAGAATATTACAATAATGATGTAGGTGTTTTCTAAGATAAATTAATTGGTTTAATATGGAATACTTTTCCTCCTAACTTTAGGACAAATTACCTTGATAATTTAATTACCTATTTCTCATAAATATCAAATTTTCCTGTCTAATATTCCGCCTGATATCTACTAACGTATTCGTTAGAACTAATTTACAAAACAGATGTATAATAATTCAGAAGTTAGAGCTAGGAAACTTGATTTTACGTAGGTAATGCATTATGCAGGTCCATTATATTATGCGAATACATAAGGTCAGATGATACAGACTAAATAGAAATTGCATCTGAATGAACTATGAATTGCTTGGAGGGTAATGAATTCAGTTAAACTTATACGAAGCAAGTATTTTAATGTTAAGAGAAATCTCAGGATTTTGCGAATGTATTAAAAAATTTCACTTTGGTATTTGAGCTATATGTAGGTATAAGTAACATAACATCAAGTTTCGAATCCCTGGCGGGTTAAGCACACGTATACCAAATATAACACAGAAATTTCGTCAGTTAATTATAAATCCCATGTTATTAGAAGCACGACTATTGCCATCAGGACAGTTTTGTAATAATACGTGGTCGTATTATGCAACGACATTTTGATTTGTTTACTATTAAAAACAGCATCCATAAAATCTCCATTGACGCACGTCAAAAACAGAGTCCCAGCACTCAATAACACGACGTCTCATAAATCTGACAATAATTCTCAACTCAACAATTTCTCGATTACGTTTTCATCGATCAACGTCGATGTTTTTCCGTTTTCCCTCCAATCAATGTCAGACTTACGATGAAAACAATGCGCTGTGCTCGTCCGCGGTCCCGGACGGAAGCCGTAATAGCGATTATCCGGTATTTTCAAATCGGAAATACGTTTACCGAGTAGATTGGTAACGAAATAGTGTTACATTATAATAATGTTGTACTGTTTGTGTGTATTGTGGCTGTTGGTATTTTATTCATAGGTATGTATACTATACCGTCAGTATAGCTTTAATAGATGTTTCAGATTTAAGGCTCGTGTATTTTGGGCCCGCAAGGGCCGACGCCCGTCGAGGCTGCGGGATGATCGAAAGAGATCCCGCTGCCTCGTTACAAAGGGCTAGGAAGGAACATCAGTACAGTCAGTCAGTAGGTCAGTAGAACTCTGAGACTCTACCGCTCTACTCAGAGCGGGAGGAGTCATTAGATGATTTCACACTCCCAAAAAAAAAAAATGCCTCGTGTATTTTTGAACAAATTTTCGAATTCTGTTTCACTTTTAGCGTTACCTCTCTTTTTACATAGACTGCCAAACAAAATAATTGATCTAGCTCAGCGGGGCGGGTTATTCGGGTCACACACGTTTAAAGACAAAGCTCCTTTTAACTGGCTATCTGCAAAAAGCCAGTTAAAAGATACTTGCAGAGGTTAATCAAAGCTCAAAGTCAAAAACAAACCACCAACGCTAGGTATTTCTATTACTACGAACCACAAACCACTCTCACGAGGTTACGTTCACTTAACCATTCATCGTAGAGTACGCTATAAACACGAATAAAGCCGTAAACGAGCATATATCGTAAAGAGCAACAATCTCGCCTTTTTAAGCGCAAGTAAGTAAAAGTCTGGGACAGTTATCGTAAAGGAAAAAAGGGCAGAAGATCCGCTCGGGACGACGGGCTGAAATATGCCGAAAGAGCACAACATCTTTCGGACTTCTGTCAATCTTTTGAAGAAGAGAAAATGATGCTGTGTTTTAAACTTTCACGGATTATCTAAGTAACTGTCATTTATGTCGTGATGTTCAAGTATTAGCCTATATCCCTCTCCTAGAGAAGAGGCCTGAGTCCCTGCAGTCTGAACATTATAGGCTGATGTTCAGTTATTGGGTGCTCACAATAATTGAAAATCACCGAAGACACCGAAGATATTTCGCAAGGGACAGTAGAAATTTAGACAGAATGATGTTTTAAATAATTACGTTTAGCGTACGTGATATACTTAAATACGGTTAAAAGTTTCTGGTCTAGCTTTTTGATATTTATTAAGGAGCATTCTAGTGACTTGAAGATTTAAGGAAAATATTTATCATGACTTGGTCACTTCTCAAGTTCTCAAGTACAATTTTATTAGTTGAAACAGTTTTTATTATAGGTAGTACCTATTGTTTTCTACGAGTTCGTGCTAAAACAAGAACAGGGAAGGAAAAAGTGATACGAAATATCAATCAACATGTTTTTTACACGACTGCCCCATAAAAAAGAGTGTTAGGTTTTTATGTATCTACGTTATTCCCATAACCTAGACGCTGTTATTCTCATGTTATGAAACCTAAGTACTTACTTATAAGTTTTTGAACTGACTGAATCACTAGCATTATCATCACTCAAAACGATATATTTACCATGGTTACTGTTTGTTTTGAGTTCCCGATATGACAGCACTGTTGCAAGCACCGTTATCGTGGATTTAAACTAAACATAGTAAATACCCCTTTTATTAATAATATTTACCTATTTGATTCTATTTCAGTTGCACAGTTCTAAAACCATGCTCTACTGATTCGTTTACGATTAATTTGACGGCGTCTTTGAAACTACATCTTGATATCAAAAAACCGTTTGAAACGTGCCTTCTGAGCGTGCTTTCACAGTACGAAACAGAGCGCTCCCACGTTAGATAGACCGCCACGGCTTTTCGACCGACAACCGGTACCGTCGACGATCCGTTACTTTACCTGAAATGTATTTATTATTACGTTTCGTTATGAGATAGTACTTGCAACCGCCATGCGTGTATGACCAGATGTATGAACGTGGATGAGGTGAAAGGAGTATGTGAGGATCATAAAGCAGGTGGCGTTCTGTGGTTTCTGCCTACGCTCATGGGAACAAGGTGTGAGTTTATGTGTGTATGTTTGTCTTGTTGCAGTGTTGGAAAATCGGGGATATCTTTGGGGAAATTGATTCCTTTTTAAATATTTTTTCCTGGGGGATATCCCCAGGAAAAAATATAAACTGTTAAACTAAAAAACTCAAGAAATATCCCTTGGTTTTCTTTTTTTCTAGTTTAACACACAGCCACAAAAGTCGATAACTAGTGCAGGCCGATGGCATGCGGGGCGGGATGCACGGGGCATGCGCACTGCGTGTCTGCGGCTGGCCTGTCCAATTTATGTATGAACATAGTTTTTACATTTGGTTTTCATCAGGAATTCCTCTTAGTAGTAGGCACGGATTTGTGTCAGTTGATGGCAATAGGCTCGCCCCCTTTTACATGGGACTTGAACATAACTGGAAAAATCTATTAGGCACACCTCTGCCCTGCGCGGATTACAGGTGCAGTTTATGGGGACTAAAGTTGCAAAATGCAAAGTTTAAATCTAGCAAACCTGTCTCATAGTTCGTAGTTCGATGTAAATTATGAATTTATAGAGACACGCTTCACGTATTACGTAAATGATGTATTTTTATGTAGATTTAATGATAGTATTACAGTGAAATCGGGAAAACAGGAAGTAGGTAGTGAATGGGTCAACGGAAAATTGGTTTTGTACTTGCATTTTCATTATTATACATCAGTATTTTGTGACACAGTTTTTAAGTAGTTAGCTAGGAAAAATCTTGATCATTTTCTTCTTGAATTTCTACTGTCTTGGTCTATTAATACTTGCATGATTGTAATGATAGGCTATTAAATCGAATCTCATCTGAATTCCTCTGTATCGTTCACTTAAATGCTACGTTTAGACGACCACTCAATTTAGAATCTCTCAACGCTTTTCCTCGAATATCTTTCTTCGCTTCACTTGAAATAACCGTTACTTACTTGTTTAAACATCGCTTTAGAACTTGCTGAATAAGCATTAGAATCTAGATCTTAACAAATGTTTTTTATGACAATAAATTAGATCTTACCAAAAAGGTATGCTCCATTTGCACCTCCTTGATAAATTGAAAGCAATTGTCTCTGGTATAAAAGCACATAAGAAAAGCCACAGTATAGCGGTATTATGGCCAAAAAAAGTTCGTGCGCTTGCCTATAGGTTCAATACATGTAAGGAGTTCAATGACACTCTAACTCTATAAAATAAAATAGTGTTTTGTCAGTCTCGCACGTTTTGATCTTATTGTCGGGACTTGCAATCTAAATAAGCTTTTAATGTAGAGGTGTTACAGTTTATTTTAGATTGAAGTTTCGTTATTTGGCCTGGATTCGCTTGATTTCTTCAAGGAAAAGCGAGTCATCGTTAAAATGCAGCCGAAAATATTGCGCCAATAGTTCGCTGAACGTTAGGTAAGGTTGGTGAATCAGTGGCTATTTATTCTGACTGCATTGCCAGTCATTCTGGCATCTTTCTTCAGGTGAAAGCGAGCAACTATTTATAAAGACTGCATGTTATTTAGTTTATTCGTTTTTATGTTATGGAATATTACGCTGTCGTTTATTGTTTTCTCACGATTTGCGGTTGATATGCTAAGACGTGATTATACTTGGCTGACAAACAACGGTTTTTTCCTACCTTTTTTCATAATCAAATAATGCTATTACCTAGGTACCTACACTAAATTAATTGCTTGGAACACAAATTTTCACTGGGAACGTGATTCTTTCATGGATATAGATAGAGGTAAAGAACTAAAGACCTCTAGAAGTATTCCCTTCTTCTATTTACTCTTTTTTTTAATTACTGGTCTTCAGAAGTTCTCGTTATATTGCATCTAGAAAAATATAAAATGCGAAAAAGCTTTATTTTCGGAATAGGGGATCGGACTGGGTCAAAATAATATGATTCTGTTTAGTCCGTAAGTTAGATTATCGAAGAATATTGTTTTTTGTTTTATCAAATCAATAAAAAATGACGAAGATAAAACGCGTCAAAGATCTTGGAGTAGGGCTCGAAACGTCACTTGTGTCGTCAAAATGTACTATCATTTGACGTCACACGAGTTTTCGAAGCACTGTATCGTCTTCATTTTAAGTTTACGTGAAAAAAGAAAAAATACGTGTCCAATAATTTTTGGAAATCTATCTGACGGACTAATTAGTTTTTTTTGGCCGATCCCCTATTGAAACTATACCTATTTAAAAGTCAGTTCAATTACGTTTTGTCAGTAGGTAAGTATTTAACATAATTTGAACGAATTTAAAAATAATATCCGTAATGTCCAATCTGTTATGTAGCAAGTATATACCTGTGAAAATTATGTAAAACGGCTCAGTCGCGCCTTATTTTACGGAACGGCTTCATTTACATAACTTGATATTGACAGGACTTACCTACCCATACTCTGACATTATAAGTGGACACCTACCTATGTTGACGTGAAATTGTTAAATTGTAGCGTTTCAATCAATTTTAGCATAGCTTAGTCCTTTACGTAATATTTTGCACTGTTATTTAAATTAAACCATTAATATATACTTACCGAGTTTTCTCGATGCTTCGGAAATTACGTTAAACCGTTGGTCCCGGCTGTCATTTAGGTATAGTATCTTTGAGAGCCGTAACAATTAGGTAATCAGTGGCTCGAAAGAGTCTCCATGGAGTTTCTTGCCCATTCTTCTCCATAGAGATCTACGCTTTATGGAATAGACATTTAAAAGTGCCTGTAAAAAAAATATGAAAATCAAATCAAATCTCAGCTTAAGTTTTGAGTTTGAAATTCTGCCAACCAGTCTTACCAAAGGATACCGTAATATCGAGTACTAACTGTCATGAGGTCAGATAGGCAGTCGCTCCATGTGATCCATGTCTATGTGATCATCCATCCATCATCCGCTTAGACTGGATACCGACCACAGCAGAGTTGGAAAAAGGCTAGGCAAACGATGATGACCTGCAAGTACTTATAACTTTAATTATGAAGTAGTAGCTCTCTATGTGAAGGAAAAGAAGTCTTTGCCCTTCATTGGGATAATTACGGGCTGATATAAATTAAAATAATGAGAAACCTCCACCGCATGAGTATCTAGTCATTATTTTAATTAGTTTACTCCATGTTTAGACTATAATGCGTTTATTGCATAGACTGTTCGCTTTACTAGGAATATAAGGTCCCATTAAAATAGGTGGACAAATTTTAACACAACGTTCAGTACGTCTAACCAAAGATATCTAAGTAAAAAAAAAAACACTGGTTTAAGTGATTTTTTTATCTAAAATGTTGAGTTACTAACACTTTTAGTGTATTTTCGCTAGCTGTTTTATTTTCTTTTATTACTATTGTCCTTATTTTGGTGGTCTGAATGATTTCTAAAATTTTGTCCACCTATTTTAATGGATTATATAAATATATTATATAAATACAAAATATATATTATAAGGTGCTAAGTTCCATTCCTGTGTCAGGCAAAACGTTACGGGGCTTTTCCATCAGGAGTTTTTCAGTAGCAGCCATGAAGTCTGGATTTGTACCCGGTTGATGAATAGGCTCAGCCTCTATTACATGGGACTCAAATGGACTCAAACATAGCTGGTGAAATTGCTATGAAGTGTGATTGACCTACGAAAAAGAAACGAGATTTCTTTCATAATAGCGTACCTACAGTACACACGCTAGCATACACTAATGAGTTACTAAAGACTCTGTTAAGCCTCTTTTATACCCACTAAGGGAGCAATGAACGCAAAAATGCGGTCAGCATAAGTAAGTATGTGCCATTGATTTTTTTATCATATTAAAATGGCGATAGATTTATATATGGGCATGTGATGCGGAGGAATGTTAACTGTCGTGAAGAAAATTTTGAGTATGAATGTAGATGGGCCAAAGAAACAATGGAAGAACTGTGTAAAGGATGGTAATAGGGGATCGGACAAAAAAAAAACTAATATTAGTGCGTCAGATAGATTTCCAAAAAATATTGACCACATATTTTTTTCTTTTTTCACGTAAACAAAACATTAAGACGATACAGTGCTTCGAAAACTCGTGTGACGTCATATGATAGTACATTTTGTACCTTCAACCCTTCAAGTGACGTTTCAAACCCCACTCCATGATCTTTGACGCGCTTTATCTTCGTCAATTTTTATTAATTTGATAAAACAAAAAACACGCATCCAATATTTTTCGATAATCCAACTGACGGACTAAACAGAATTCTATTTTTTTGAGTCAGTCCGATCCCCTATTGCAAAAGAAGGTGTGTCGTGAGAAGATGTGTAACAGTGTACTGGAGATGGAAAGAAGATGACTGCTGCAGCGACCCCAAATGAACTGGGATAAAGGCAAGAGAATGTTGATGACATGATATAGTTTAGTACGTCTAAAGTTCTAAATATTTTGGACATTTAGCTGAAGGTTTGTGTTACAGAACTTTAATTGTAGAAGTTAAAGCTTCACTTTAGACCTTAACTCTACAGGGAACATAGATAAACAAATCTTTATTGCAGTCGTAATCACAAGCATTATCTGCTAATACGAAGTACCTAAACGTTTTGTTTATACTGGTATTATTGAAATCTTCAGTGCACGGTGTTGATTCCTGTACTCGAAGCTCTAAAATTTAGAGTAACTTTATGTCAGAAGCATTATTTGAGATGAGCTTACTAATTGCGTCTCTTAAAAAAAGACCGTAATTCTTTATTTTGATTATAGTAATTGCAGATGAAATCGACATCACTTTTCACATAAAGACTCATTTTCCTAAGTCTTCAGTCAATGCCAAGTGTGACTGTCAGAACGTTTCTCAAAATACAAATACAATATATCACATTTCTCTCACACGTCATAAGAAGAACTAACGGTAACATTCAGTGAACTGGCATCAATACACACACGAGTGTCAGAGGTCAGAAATATTGTGTTTAGTGAGAGACAGGTTGATAGCTCATCTGTGAGTTTCCATATCAGCCCATTTTTTTTTTGTTATTAGGACCACACAACTTGGTCCTTTGATCAGCTAGTTAATTGGTTGGGTTTTTCATCCTTATGCCCTAAGGAATAAGGTTGTGGTCGACCGTTAGTGAACTCGGTAATCAAGCCACTCGAAACTGTAAAATTTTCTCAATCATCTTTGAACTTTCTAATGCTATAGCGATAAAGTTGAAAATGTATTAAAGGAATCTTTTTCTGTTTCGTTTGCCCAGTGCATATACCTATATGATAAACAAGGGCTAGTGCTTAACCTGGTGAAAGGAAATAACATGAAAACTCAATTGGCAAACAGGCTTTCTGTGTGAAAACCCTGCTTTTCGGTTTTCAATCGAACTGAAATCGAGAAACTGTGTTACAAAGTTGACAAAGAATAATTTACGTTTTCCCAACTACGGTTGGCAAAACGAGGTGTTAGTCACTTCTGTCCCAATTCAGGGAAAACAACGACAGTCTATTTACATCCAAGACTAAATTTTATACCAGTGAAATATGACGTATCGCAATTACCTATTTCCTTAGTTCTCTTCCAGGATATTCTCGTAAATTATCACCATTAAAATTAAACGTTCCTTGAAACCTTCTTGCCGCTGTAGTAAACAATTTCTTGAAACGAGTTGTTAGCACTTCGCTTTCTTTAATTCTGAATAGCTTAGCCGTAGCTTTGGTTAGTCTTTAGGTCAAATGGGTTTGGGATCCTATTGTCATGTTCATAAACTAACAAGGGGGTAAGGAGTAGGAGAAATTAAAAAAGGCCTTTTCTCAGGCAGTCAGGCCTGTAGAAATGACACTCATCAATTCCTGTTAGATGGGTTTCATATAACCATTATCTTACAGTTTAATCTAGTAGCTTCGAAGTAAGAATCGGTATCATTGTAGTTTTCGTTATATTGGTAAATATTATGGATTATTCTTAGCTCAAACTCAAAGCATTTATTTCAAATAGACCAGTGAAAGGCATTTTTAATAGTCAAAAATAAGCTACCTAAAATTCACCCTATCCCGCCACAAGTATAATAACTGTTAATGGACTGTAGTTACCCATTCCACAATTGTAGATCTCATGGAAAAGAATGGGCAAGAAACTCCATGGAGACTCTTCAAATCAAGTTAGATATTACATCATCATGGGTAGTAGTCGTAAATGTAGGTTTCATCATGATTACCTATATACCTACTTAAAATTCCGTTATCAAACCTTCTCCACAACTAACCTTGACAAATAAAAAATAGACCCTCAACCGACTCGATCGATGAACGGTTCAACCGAAAGAGTTAAATAAATTAGTATTAAACCCAGAACGGCTGTCACCAACTATCATTACACACCGGAGGGACATCCCACTAAAGTTCCAGTAGATAATAACAAGAATTTATCAAGTTATTATTACCCTATCAACAAGTCTCATGATGATGTCATAAGAATTTCCAATAAACATGCGCTTAAAACTCGACACAGTCGAGATTTGCTTGTTAATATACAAATCGGTATCCGATTTATTAGAATCGATTTTAACAAACAGGATTCTGAAGCGATTCGATTAATCGAACCATGCGTCTGTGTGGTGATAAAAGTGATTTCTTTTTTAATGGCGTCCGTCTATAAAGACCAGTGCTAAAGCATTCATAGATTCGTTTATATAAACTCCTTGATGAAATGTTTTGTGTATAAATGGAGTATTGTGGCTAAGTTGACGGCCATTTTGTGCCGAAGGATTTACATTCTCCATAAATCATGTAGGGCATTATTCTTCAACGTTTCATTTAACTCCTTTGCTGGTGTTAGTTATATTGTATTGCCCTCTCACTTCTACGATTTTAAAATGACAAGGACAGATTTTTATGGGCTATTTCTTGAGGATTAGCTGTCATACTTAGCCATTATCTGTGATTCACGAAACATTAGAACTGTAAAATAAAGAAGCTGTTATGCATGACTATTTACAATAAGTACTATAATCCAATCATCATTATTTGCGCGTAACCTTTTCCCAACTATGTTGGGGTCAGCTTAATACCAGTATTATACATGGAGCGACGGCATTCAGTGACCTCCACAACCCAGTTAGAATACTACTATCCAATAAATAAGTCATTAACATCACCTAACGGGCGGACTCTAAAAGAAGGAGCAACCAGGATCTCAGAGATATAAGGAGAAAGGCCATCACCATTCTCTTGTTTTGAAAAACTCGTCATACTGCAGATACCAATAGTTGTATTCAACAAATAGGTATATTATACTTACTAAATAATTTGTATTTCTATGTAGGTACCTACTACAGTAAGAATATCTGTAGTATGCTAAAAATATCATCGCATTTGATCTAATTGCAAATATTTGCCTTATCAATCAGACCAAAATAGTTCCTCAAAGAAGGTTCTAGTGATGAACCTGCACTGAGGCATAAATGGTGACGAGGACAAGGTAAATATTTTTCGACTATTGTTTTTGTTAGTCTAGTTTTTGCGATAATGAACTCAAGAGTTCCCCGTACAACATGATTATTATGGTATTTACATCTTTTTGTCCCGCATTGTGTCAAACGGTTATGAAAAGGTAAACAGTTTTTGCTGTTTTTACCTACGTAAGTATTATTGGCTTACATAACATTTTTGTACTTACCTATAATTTTACTTAAGTATTGCTAAGTTGGTAGCGAATCGTTTACTTGAAGTCAGCTTAATAACTAGGTTTGACTAGGTTACATTGCGCAGCTAACAAGCTAATTCTATAGTATACATCTGTTTACGTTTACCTAAATAATTCAATAATGCCAAAACGCAATTAAAATACTTACTCATAAAAATAAACATTTACAGTTTTAACATCAACAGTTTATTTGTAGCACATTGTTTTATGAGCAAGCATTTTATTTGTGTTACTTAATTAAAACTTGTCAATAGTAATCATTCTACCTCCAACAAATTTACCGTTTTTAAAACAAGCAAACATTAGCTGTACTACGCTTATTCACTTACCTAAGTATTTTTAAGAACTTGGTCCGTACATTAAATTTCTCTTCAAATCGTGCTAAGACATTCATTAATTAGCGTTTTGCCGCAAACTTGTAACCGCAAAAATGAACGGAAAGACACTACTTATGTACTAATATTAAAAACTCTCGACACACTTTTCTACTTATCATAAACCAAAAAAATATCAATACAATCATTATTATAAATGCTGTACAACACAAGATAAACTCAGACGCATCAACACATCAAACAAACATACCAGACGAATCTCGAAAAATTAATAATTCATCGAATAGTCGCAGATTCGAAACTCGTAGGTCGCTAGATCCACCGTCCGTCCACCTGTGCGGGTCTGCATTCTTGTGTCCCGTTAGCTGCGCCTGCCGCTCCCGGCCCGCGCTTTTATTTATTTTGTGCTCTGTGCTCGACGCGAGGTTGCGCCGAAAAAAATGATGGCTAGGGACGCGGATATACCTGAGATTACCTGTTTATGAATGTTGGTTTTTTACGTTTTGTAAAGGTTGATTGAAAAAAATTGGCTGTTTCGGGTACCTAGCTCGATGTGTATACGTCTGACTCTGTACCTTAGGAATGGATAAAAAGGCTGTGTGGACCAAAGGACCATTTTTTTTTGGTGACTACCTTTTTGACCCGCATAATTTTTTTCTGAATCAATGAGGATATTGATTGATATGTATCAATTAATATCATCCTCATTTCAGAAAAAAAATATACTCGGCAGAATCTATGTCGTTTCTACTTTTTTTTTACATTAGTTTTATTTAAATCACAACATGTATCTATCTCGTCGTCCATATAACGTCGTAGAGTCCGAACTTTTTTCTTAGTTTTGCCACGTTTTGCCAATTTATTATTAGTGTCTTACACCAGTAAAAACTGCAAACCGGTTCCAAATACATCAAATTTGCATACAACATTATGATTGTAGGATAGGATATAAAATTTAATTCTTTAACTTAATGGTTAGAAGTAATATCCACAACTTGTATTCTGCAACTTTCACCATGTAACCAAGTTGCAAGTTGCAGGAATGTAAATATGAATTAATATTGCCAAGCTTAGGCGTTGATTGCAGATCGAAAGGTCGTGTGTTTCAATCCATTCCTGTTGAATGATTATAGACTTACTTGCTTAGTTAAACCACTTCTAGTGAAAGCATATTGCTTTACTTACTTTATTACGTTACTTAATAATTGCAGTGCTAAGCTTAACATATTCCTTTTCCTAGTACATTTCCTGCAACCTGCACAAAGTAGGCATAATTTTTCCCAAAATTCGGACCGGATAAAGAAGGAAAAAAAAAGGTAATCGCAATGAAGAGGGCTTGGGTGACAAAATGTTTATTATACGGAAATAAAGTAAAGTACTTACAGATAGGAAAGCAAATAGATATGAAACTAGGTAGGAACATTGGCATAAAATTCTGTCTAGATTAAAGTAAACCGGTGTTTTTTGGCGAATTTATCAATAAAATTCATTTGTGGTATAAGCGGTTAAGCAACATCCAGCTTTATACCTCTCCTGATATGTTTGACCTGGGGGTCTAAAATAGCCACTTTAGCCGATCATAATATTGCGTTAAAAAACGTAAAATGGACCTTTCATAATAGTAACAGAGTTTGTGACAATTTTACGAATTTTATTAATATTGTGATATGCCTAAGTTGCCATTTTAGACCCCCTGTAAGATAACATTTAGCAAAAAGCCTTTCTGGTCCACTGGACTTTAGGGCGAGGTTACCCCGATAAACGTCGTCAACAATAGCGTTTTACTCGTACATGGAACGGATTTAAATTTTGAAAAAAATGTATTACATAGTTGACTCTTTGATCATGATATGTCGGGCATGCGATACACGATTACTTACACTTCACTGCATCCAATTAAACCGCAAAGACATGTCCAAATGATGGCTAAATAATCGTTTTACTTGAGTTACATTAGGCTTTGAAAAATAAAACTTATATCATAATAAAGGTCGTAAAAAATGTGTATTATCTCGGGTCACATAATGTATAATTTCTTTATAATTTTTGTCTAAGAGAGAAAAAACAGTCAAAATTTAGGCATTATATCGCTCGCGCGGCAGGGTGGGGGATGAGGTCGTGCGTACATAAAAACAAAGTAGTGTAACCTCGCCTTAAACCAAAACAACAGGTAGCTTAAACTGCTACTCAATGAGTATCAAGTATCATATCACGCTGAGAGGCGCTTGTTTACAACAATTAAGATCTCAACATAATTACCCACTGCAAATATAATTGTAAGGTGATACGGGCTTCCCCGCCGGAGGCGCGTGACTAATCGCTTACCTGTTGATAATACTAAACACCTTATTTATAGAGTTCCTTTACGTTTTCCTGTTGTCTGTGGGCTTACTGGGCTTGCATTCCGGGAAATCGACGTCAATCATTGTGCCGAACGTTGCTTGCATGCTAAAAGGTTAAATGGTGGTTTTCGATCTTTTTGGAACCTATGTCGTCATCGTTTCTTTCAGTGGCTTCACATGATTTTGGTTTTCCACTTTATTCTTTTGCCCTTATTTTTATTTATATGTGGCCAGCGCAGCATGTCTTCTCCTTCTATATTTCTCTTTTAGTCGACATCTTAGCGATCTCCTCCTTTCCATCCTTCGTACATAGTTCATTCATAATTTTTTGTCTTCCTCTAATTTTATAGAAGTTTCGTTATTACTTAAACCTACAAATATTATATAATAACCTATAAGTAGGTGAAAAGAATAACTACTTGTCAGCCATCGATATTTATAATTTAAAATTTACTAGACTAGTATATTTACTAGACAGATATCGTGCATATGCGAATCAATAAAAATAGATTATTTTCTAGAAGTCGTTAAATAAAGTCGTGTCGTAACGAACTGGAAGCCAGCTCGTGTAGCGTTAGCATACGTTTATAAGCCGTAAACTTTATGGGAACAATCACCCTGTGCATAATTAGTTTTTACAAATTTTATAGCGTTAAACTAGTCGATGACACCTTTTGATTGTAAAGTAAAACGTAGATTATTTTTCACTTGACTCTATCTATAGCGTATTTTGTGCCGTAAAATAATATATGTAGATCTTTCGGTCTAAGTACCCTAAAAAGAAAAAAAATTAAAATTATGCAAACGCTAATAAAATATATTAATACGTTTTTATAGAACCATCATTCTGTTAACGCTGCGGTTTTTACCTAAGTAACAAATAGACTAAATAAATGAATACCTAAACGAACACTATTAAAACATCATTACTAGATAATAAAATAATTATTTTGCATTACCAGCTATTACGGAAATGCATAACGTAATGTCTGTCGGTCGTCCAGGTAACAAGACTTATTCTTGAAAGCAGTTTGTTTCTAACACAGGTCTTGTGGAATTGGTTTGATTAGCTAGCAGGAGTGTTAAATTACGTTTTGTGGCAAAAACGGTGGCTTCGTTGCGACTTCAAATTGTGGTTTCGACACGGCGGGTTCGACGACTGCGCTTGAACAATAACAAAAGATTTTGTCATTGCATGCCTAAGGATTACCACCGCAAACTAAACAGTTTTTGTCGCGACTCGAAAGTTTGGCGGCAGTCAAGCAAAGTATTTGGATGTTAGATGCAGACGACTGTTATAAAGACAGAGATTTATATTTTTTTGTTCGTGCATAAGTTAAGTTATGAGTGTCCATGGAGTTTCTTGCCCATTCTTTTCCATAGGAATCTACGCTTTGAATTGGCAACTGAAGTTCTTTCACAAGTTTTAATGCCTAATGGTATGACTGTAGCTTCACTTTCTTTATTTCTTTTTTACATTCAATAGTGCCTCTGGTAGTCTAATTGGAGTTTGAGTAGGTAAGCACTATCTTGTCGCATGCACATCGAGAAAAACAACAGTGGATTAAGCAGTCATAATTCTAAAGATTACAATTGTCAAAAATTGAGCTCGATAACTATTAAATATTTTGGATAGCTATAGGCTAACAAAAGATAAATTGTTTTTATCCCAAGGATGTAATATCCTTCATGCTTGTTTGTTGTTTCTGCTGTGTTAATCAGAGATCCATTGAAGGAAAATGAATCAGGACTTCAAAGAATAAAGAATTTAGAATGAAGTAACATCTACCGACCCGCACTGGGCCGGAGTGGTGGTCGTGGATTATAGCCTATTCTCTCTCATAGAAAGGATGTTTAATTGTAGGTACACACGGCTACACATCAAGCTATACATTTCCAGTTTACGCTGATCTCGCACTGTACGGAAATCCTATACAATACGAGACTAGCTTATACTGGAAATGGATAGCTTGATGTGTAGCCGTGTGTAGGTACTGTTTAACGGTTTTTTTAACCGACTTCAAAAAGGAGGACGTTCTCAATTCGTCGGAATCTTTTTTTACAATACGCTTATTGTTTTCGTATACGAATTGATTTTCACAGGTGTCTGATAAGTAGGGATTTAGAATTATATAACCCAGTTGTGGCCATGACGCAAAACAGCTGATGACTTTAATAGCACGTAAGGATTACTTACTGACGATAAATTAAATCTTTATTGTTCAGATAGGCTTTTGTTTTTGAATGACATCATCCGTCAAATCTAAACTGTATTACGGGTTGAATTAAGCATAAAGTAAAAATTGACAATTTTGCATTATTGAATGAACCAATTATATTATGAAGTGTTATTTCTGACTGCCAACTCAATTCAGATACTACAGTAAACACATGACAAAAAAGACAAGTAATTGGGTATAAAACCTAACCTAACCCTTCTTGAGTTCTTGTGCTCAATACGAGGCTAGTGAATCCGACACCGTGGGTCAATCGTCCCAAGCGGATACACCACCATGTGGTACTTTTTTCGTTTTAAACCTATAAACGACATGTCACAGGCCTGATACCATGACAACGGTCTTTTGACCACCACATGTCGCATCCTGGCTCCTAATCTGCTGGATTAGGTTACATTCACCAAAACAAGTCATTTGTCAAGTTTTTTTAGAATAAATACTAAAGAGGATGTTATAATGATGAGTGACAGGTGATTAAGTGTCTTTGTTTATTGAAAATGTTACTTGTCACAGTTGTCACTTTCAGTTTCGATTTGCTCTAGTGACTAGTAATTACCGTGTTTTCTGCCTAAATACATTTAGTTATGCATAATTATGTACACTAACGCCCGAATACTCGAACGTCACTCAATTATAAGTAGCCCTCAAAACTCGTGCTATCACTGTCACTCTGAGTTAAAGTAACAAAGACAGCACGAGAGTGCAACTTAAAATTGAGTGACGTTCGAGTATTCGGGCGTTAGTACATTCATAGAAAACTTTTTAGTAAGTATTAAAAACATCTGAAATATTTATTTACAAGCAAAACGTATGCGTCATGCATAAATATGTTTTGGTGGGCTTCCAGTCTAGCTGGATGCACTTGAATATCAATATTTTCATGGAGCGAGTGCCTGTCTGAACTCCACAACCCAGTTAGTACTGGGGATACGATACCGTTTGGTAAGTCTGGTTGTCAGACTTTTGTTTTTCTGAATATGGACCTGAAAACAGCCACTGCTGTTTTATTTAGGCACAAGCTCCGTCATTGAATGCACCCCTTACTCCTCCTTCGGATCCTTTATAAGGGCAAGAACAATGCCTCATGGCAAAAATATAACTAGGTACTTATTAGTCATTCCCACCAAAGCTTCCTCACAATGCTCAATGTGGAAAACTACTACAAAACTTCCTCTCCGAACGAACCAGCACAAGCAAAACTTTCCCACAAACCTGAAGATAGTGTAATACTATTAGAAAAACAGTCGTAAACTTGTAACAAAGCGAGTAGGTGATTGTTTTCGTTCCACCATTCGAGGCGTTTACCGAAGTGCGGCGGAAACAACGCGATATCGCGCCGATAACACTTTTAATGCTAATTTTTTTGTTACTTTTCATTTCCCTGATATTTTGTACGTGTTCGACTTTTCTGACCTTTTTTTCTTTTGCTTACAGGTAAGTGGCGAATCGTGTGTGATGACGAGAGAACTAATTTCTGAGTGAGTACATGAACCTTGACACATGAAGCGCGACTGCTGAGTATGATGTCCTGAGTTCGATTCCCCGGGACGGGCAGTGTTTTTGGGTTTATCCATCAGGAATTTCTTAGTATTAGCCACGGAGTCTGGAATCTTTTAATAGAAAGTGGAAAAAGATAAGTAAATATTAAATTGAAGAAAGTAGCAACAGCCTTGTGAATGAATGAATGAAGGTAAGTTATTGACACACCTTTAAATCATTCATCAGAAATCGGGACATGAATCTTTTTTGTTTAATAAAGCGTAGGTAATATTTGGAGTTTGCTCGTTAACAGTTTTGGCTTATCGGAAGTATAGTCGACCAAGAAATTGGTTTACCACTCTAAGGTTGAATATCATTTGCACGTACAAAACATCAAGTGCTATTTTCACGTCAGAATCTGTCAATCTGTCATCCTTAGCGAATAATTATGTTACTGGGAGATGTCATCAAAAGTGGTAAACCAATTTCTTGGTCGACTATACGTCCAAGGTAGTTTCATTCAGAATAAGATATTTATTGAGCTTTGTCACAAGTTGTCTACAATTTTATGTGTAAGTACAGTGGGTTGTAGCTTGTAGGTACAAGCTACCTGTGATTATTGCATGAAGGTAAATGAAACACAGTGCGTTTTATATGATCCTTGTCTTTAAGGGTAACAAAATGATAATAATTTAAATAATTCATAATTTATGGCTAAAGATTATTACTTTCATAATTTTCATTTAGTCCTTCGAGCCGGATATTTTTGTGAAAAGTAATGCTTAATTGGTTCACTAACAGTGTATAGTAAATCTCTCCAACATATTTTATAATAACTTAGCTTATTACGAGGAATTATTTCATAGAAGAGATCCTGACTTCGATAATTTTACGTGGAATGGTGTCCATTTCATCTAGGTCATTTTATAGGTTGTAAAAATCTAGCATTAATGAATATGAATTATTTTCACGAAAAAGGGCAAGTCTGTGAGGAATTTTACAAATGAAACATCCACTTCAAGACTTCTTGTTGCCTTAAGAACACCTGTCTCTCAACATTGAACACAGTGACCTATTTGGAAAGCCCTAATCGATTGCTCACCTAAGTAGGCCGCTGCAAACATAATCTGGCAAAGTGGGGTATTATTGGGTCCTCCAACATCGAGTACCTACGTGCGAGTGCGGGGCGCTCCGGATCAAACAATACCCCCTCCCCACCACACACACCTGCTGGAGTTACCCAGGTGTCCGTTTACCCGTACTCCTTTTTTTTTTTTTTTTTTTTTTGATGGGTGGAAAATCATCGAATAACCCCCCCCGCTCTTGGGCAGAGCGAAGGGGAGTTTCAGACTTCTACTGACTAAAAACCAACCCATGTTCCTTCTTCTTCGCCCTTGTGTCGGAGCCGCGGTAACCTTTCGATATCCACAGCCCCGACGGGGCTCGTACCCGTACTCCTTACAATTTGAACAGCGCCTCTGCCGCTGCAATAAACGTGACCATCTACTGGGCCCAAATTGTGTAATGTGGAATCATCGATACGACTAGAAGAAAAAGAAGAATGATATTTTATGACTCACAAAATGTTTTCCTAAATCCAAGGGTTAAGGCTGGCGTTGATGAGTCAGTCAGGACTTCTCTTTTTATTTATATAAGTAGATAGATATTGCTAATATCACTTTTATCAACACGAGAGTTGTTTATTTATCATAAAATATATATTTATTAGCATCTAAGTAAGACTAGTTTCCTTCATCGATAGGTGTATAATTATAATAAAGTTCCTATACCTAACCGTCTTACTACATAATCCGTTAACAAGGTTAAAGAAAAAAGAAGTAAAAGGTAATAGAGATAAAGCTTAAATCTCTATGGCCTTAATAAAATACAGGTTGCTTGCATACCATCATGATAATCAAGAGGACAATGACCTCACCTGTCTAAGTTTACAAATTACTAACACGAAAATTGGTGCTAATATCTACCTGCTTACTATAGGACTTGCAGGTCATAAAATCATAAATACTTGCAAACAATGATTCACACTTACATGAAGTTATTATGAATGTATTAGTCGAAAGGCATAACTTCATAAAGGGCGGTGAGCCGGTGACCATAATGGGGTCTTCACAGCAAAGGCCTAACATTACAGCAGCGGCATGTCCAAGTCGGCGACTTGTTGCCTGGCTACACTGACGCCTTAGGTAGAGGTGTACCTTGTAGTACACCCATATTTCGCCCAGTTACTTTATGTTTAAGTTCCATGTAAAAAAGTTGCAACCCGCTTCTCCGATGCAAGTTGGTTGGTCCCGGCTACATTGGTGTGTGGGTAGACCCTTAACACGAAACTCAAAATTTCAAGTCGTTGAATAATCTAGTGGCCCCTCTAACCCAACAAACAATACTAAGGTGTGAATTCGTAATAAATACCTGGCAAATACCTACCTAATGTCAACTTCGTTCGTAAATAAATAGCCAAACTCCATAGTTTGGTAGTCACGCGCCCGGTCAACGAACTCCGAAATGAATGTGCTCAAGCAAGTCTTGAAGTTGAAGTTTTAAAGACGACGCGAACCATAGAGGCTTGTTTTCTTTTTCCGCGACTAATTTGCAACAAAAGAGGTTTTATTGGCAACATTGCACATGACAGTTGTGTTGTACTGGTACAAAATAGATTATTTGACATGAGTTTGAATAGAGAACGTAGTATTTTGACTAGGTTAGTAATTATGTATTGTGTAGAATTTCTTTTTACAATTGAATGTGTTTAAAACGGTTCTGTTAATTGAATATTATGTAAGACCCAGTTTTTTTTTTTATAATTGGGAAATTTATTAAATAAAAGTAGGTACAATTTCCTGTTTTTGACCTTGGGTTTGCGTTCCATACAAAAATTACTAATGGGTTAGTTAGGCACGAAAGCACAGTGCGTATTTCGCTAAAATACAGAACATAAAAACTTAAGAGGAAATGCGAGTGCTGTCTCTCTCCGTTCATCCGTCTGTCTCTCTCCACTATCGCTGTCTCTCTCCGTCCTCCTGCCCTCAAATTCGTGCGATAAGGACAACTACAGATCCGACTCAAAAGCTTAAGTAAAAAGTTAAAATTCGAGGTTTGGCTCTCGCCTATTTCCTCCTCCAATATTGAACCAATTTAAAATATATTTTAGACAATGAATAAGGAGGATAATATACTACGCCGCTATGTTTTTCTTTTTTCGTTAATAGTTGTCAAATTTGTACACTAGGACTCTGTTAACAGCGATCTAAACAAGCAATTTTGAGCATTTTTTGAGGGTTCTAGTGCTTATAAAAATAATTTATCACCAAAAAGGAAAACATAGGGGCATAGAAATAGTTATGTCCCATAATTACGTAATAGGGGGCCAGCATGGGGCCAGCCTATTGCCGTCAACTGGGTACAAATCTAGACTCCGTGGCTGTTACCGATAAATTCTTGATGCAAAAGTCTATAACTCTTTGACGGGGAATCGAACCTAGGTAACGTTTCATGCTCAGAAGTCGCGCTTGTGACCAATAGATCACGGGGCAGTCCTCATAAAAAATGTGAATGTGTGTTGCTTTAAAAAAAAATATAACATATTCAGCAGAAAAGGTCAGACAGTTACAAATCTGATTAAATTATTGATTGACTGACTGATAGGACAGTCCAAAATTGATAAATTGGGGCATTACATAAACACTTCTTTATTATTTATTGAAGGAATTATGAGAATCTTGTTGCGTGACAAAGATTACATGTGTGCCTAAAATAATAACATAATAGTAGGTAATGAAGCAGTTTTTCTAAATATTTTAGATAAGTGACATGCCTCTTCTCGAAACTGCTAGGTTTTTATCTGGTTTTTTAGACTTGGTGCAGGGGTGTGGTGGTGCTCTTCTTCAAAAAGGGTGACAATGCCCGGTTGAAGAACTATAGGCCCATCTCACTTCTAAGCCATGTCTACAAGTTGTTTTCAAGAGTCATCACGAATCGTCTCGCACGCAGGTTTGACGATTTCCAACCTCCCGAACAAGCCGGATTCCGAAAAGGCTTCAGTACCGTAGACCACATACATACGCTGCGGCAGGTTATACAGAAGACCGAAGAGTATAACCTGCCTCCCTGTTTAGCGTTTGTGGACTACGAGAAAGCCTTCGATTCGATCGAGACTTGGGCTGTGCTGCAGTCTCTCCAACGGTGCCAAATCGACTACCGGTACATCGAGGTGTTGAAGTGTTTGTACAAAAACGCCACCATGTCAGTCCGACTTCAGGACCAGACCTCGGAACCTATCCTTCTGCAGCGCGGTGTGAGACAGGGAGACGTCATATCTCCGAAACTGTTCACCGCTGCATTGGAGGATATCTTCAAGGTTCTGGATTGGAGAGGACTTGGCATCAACGTCAACGGCGAGTACATCACTCACCTTCGGTTTGCCGACGATATAGTGGTCATGGCTGAGACCATGGAAGACCTCAGTGCAATGCTCGATGACCTCAGTAGAGCTTCCGAAAGAGTGGGTCTTAAAATGAACATGGACAAAACCAAGGTTATGTTGAATGTTCATGTAACACCCACTCCTATCAAGATCGGAGACTCTACGCTCGAAGTTGTGGACGATTATGTCTACCTGGGACAAACGGTCCAGTTGGGTAGATCTAACTTCGAGAAAGAGGTCAATCGTCGAATCCGACTCGGCTGGGCAGCGTTCGGGAAGTTGCGCGGTATCTTCTCGTCCAACTTACCCCAGTGTCTCAAGACGAAAGTCTATGACCAATGTGTGTTGCCAGTGATTACATACGGGACCGAAACGTGGTCGCTCACAATGGGCCTCATCAGAAAGCTCAAAGTCACCCAAAGGGCAATGGAGATAGGGCTATGCTCGGAGTTTCCTTGCGTGATCGAATCAGAAATGAGGACATCCGCTTGAGAACCAAGGTTACCGACGTAGCCCGAAGAATCGCCAGACTTAAGTGGCAATGGGCAGGGCACATTGCTCGCAGAACGGATGGCCGATGGGGCCGAAAAGTTCTGGAATGGCGACCGCGAACCGGAAGACGTTGCGCTGGAAGGCCTCCCACTAGGTGGACCGATGACCTGGTCAAGGTTGCAGGAAACCGCTGGATGAGAGACGCACGGGACCGGTCAATGTGGCGACGCCTGGGGGAGGCCTATGTTCAGCAGTGGACGTCTTTTGGCTGAAATGATGATGACTAAAACATTGTTATGTTAAGTTCAATAATATCATCATCATTCTCCTGCCCTTCATCATCTGTCTAACCTTTTATAAACTTTGTTGGGGTCGGCTTCCAGTCTAACCGGGTGTAGCTTCTGCCTATCTGATCTCCACAACCCAGTTAGTACCGGCTCCCGACACGTAACTTGGCAAGGTTTCGAAATTCGAATTCAAAGTTCGCGCATCGTACACTTTGCCACAAAAAGTGGTCACTTTTATTGTGACATAATTTATTTTTAATAATGAAGTTAAAGAAAGGTAAAGACTTTGTGACATTTATTAAGTGTTATAAATAAAAATATGCATTTAAAAGTAAAACAAAATTAAAAACAACAAAACCTAATTTTAAACAAAAGCAAAATTTTAAACAATAACAAAAAACTAAATTTAAAACAACAACACTCGTAACAAAAACTAAATTTAAAACACAACGACAACTCAAATTCGTAACAAAAAGAAATACTTTAACAAAAACATCACAACTTTCGTGCACCGAGTGTAATCGGGAGCGAACGGAACGTATGCATTTGAATGCACCAATCACACGCGCGGATGACGCTACCTCATACCCCGCGCCCCGCTTGACCGCGAATGAGACCTAACAAATGACTTCTGCGCAACTAACGACTCAATTTATTGGATTCAGCGCGGCATATCCTCTCCTCCGACTCCTCCCCTACTTCTGTATTACTCGTAATCTCAACAGTTCATTAACATAAGCTCAACAAAACAAAACCGGAAACAACCTAACTTTGAGGTCAAATCTTGTCTCAAGAGAAAAGTAAATAAAGCAGCAATTATAACAATAAATCTTACCTTTCTCGACGACTAAATTAACATTGTTTCCTGTCGAAACTTTCATGCTTATTTAAAACTTGGTCTTAATAACCTTAACGTTTCCGGTTATCGTTCCTAACTGCATAAAATAACTGCGGAAATCATAACTGGACAATTTAGATTTAAATCTACATGTTTTACATTTTATGAAATTATATAATACTAAGTAAAAACAGCCATATCACAATATGATAATGATGATGCCCTTCTTTCCTGAGTTCTTGGATACTTCATCACCATCATCATTTCAGCCAAAAGACGTCCACTGCTGAACATAGGCCTCCTCCAGGTGTCGCCACATTGACCGGTCCCGTGCGTCTCTCATCCAGCGGGTTCCTGCAACCTTGACCAGGTCATCGGTCCACCTAGGGGGAGGCCTTCCAACGCAACGTCTTCCGGTTCGCGGTCGCCATTCCAGAACTTTTCGGCCCCATCGGCCATCCGTTCTGCGAGCAATGTGCCCTGCCCATTGCCACTTAAGTCTGGCGATTTTTCGGGCAACGTCGTACTTCTACCTTACATTGTAAAAAGTCTCTCAATTCAGTGTGCCTTCTGTGCAAAAGCTACCTCTAGCTCTTTCCACTGAGCTCTGTCACGAGCCTAGTCCTCTTCCAGTACAATGTCCTCCAATATGTATTCTTATCATCATTTTAGCTGTTTTAAAGTAAATTGCCATAATCTATCATAAAATGACGATATTGAATGTTATAAGCATGAACGGGATGTTATATTAAACAATGAACATACTATAAAGTGGTGTAATCCTCGTGAAAGTGATAAAGTTTTGCCATGAAACCTGAATTCTGAAATATGAATTAAAAACAGAATTGTGTGTACCTACAATGGATATTGAAATAGCTCAACTGCACCCACACTCAACAAACGCTAACAAACCACGTTGAAATGCACTTTAATCAAGAAAATGGTAGAAACGAGGTACAGTCACGGGCACAAATATGTATGTAATTTTGTATGCACTTGGCAAAGTTCAAACGCGTATTTCTTGTGAACTATTGCAACTTTGAGATATGACTTACTTTATGATAATTATGGGTTCCAAAATATTAGTTAAGTTACGTAACATGAAAATGAAATCAATGCAGTAAGTAGGCGAAAATTGCTTTTAAAAGTTGCTGTATGTATACATATTCGTGCTTCTGGTTGTACAATAAGTACAAATTGCCTGAGCACTAACCTTCCTGCTTCCAAGGGCGACATTGAGCAACTAGCACAAGGCACAAGGGACTAGTATTTTAACTTCGATCGACAGTTCTTACTGTTACTTGGAACCTACGGTAACGTAGAAAGACCTCTTTGTTGTGCTTTATTTTCTAGCCCCATCATGATTTATGAAAGATTTATTATGAAAGTCTTATTTTACAGGAAAAATATTCATTAAGAATCTTTGTAAACCAAAAATCATCATCATTCTCTTGCCTTTATCCCAATTAATTTGGGCCTCAGCATGCACTTCATCTATCTATCTATATACTAGCTGACCCGGCAAACGTTGTTTTGCCAAATAATATATGTTGGCCGATTCTCATAGATACCGGATAAGCACAAAACATTTCATTAAAATCGGTCAAGCCGTTTCGGAGGAGTATGGCAACGAAAACTGTGACACGAGAATTTATATATTATAGATAAATAAAAAGAGAAGTCCTGACTGACTGACTCATCAACGCCCAGCCCAAACTCTTGGACCTAGAAAGCTGAAATTTTGCATAGAGGTTCCCTTTATAATGTAGACAAGGAATAAGGAAGGATTTTTCGAAATTCAACCCCTAAGGGGGTTAAACAGGGGATGAAAGTTTGTATGGAAAATCGTCATTTTTACGCGGGCGAAGCCGCTGGCAAAAGCTAGTCTTCCATAATTCTCTACTACTCGTCATCTCACCATACTTTAAACGGTCCATTCATCGTTTCTTTGGTCTTCCTCTACTCATAAACCCCTCCACATTCATACACAAAACTCTCCTTACGACATTTTCCTCGAGACGTCATTTGTAAACCAAACATCGTAACTTAAATAAATTACTATTACGCTATCAAACTGCTAGATCCAGATTTTAGACAACGTATAGGTCCGAGTTAATTTTCCAAATAACATGACATAACATAACATTATAATGATGATAATATTATGATGGTTAGGCAAACAATGTTTCCCAAACATTTTCAACCCACGCCTGTTTTTCATGGAAATAGGCAGGTACAGTCAGCATCAGAAGTATAATAACATTACTCAAAGTTTCGAAGCTGTTTTTTTAATAAAAACTTGTTAGATATTACTCGTTACTAAATGTTATTGGAGTTTAGGGACTGTTTTAACGAATATTCTTCTGAAACATTAAAAATAATAGCTAGAGTCCTGTACATAAAAGAATTAAAATTCCGAAATGTTCAGCTACTTCTGATGCTGACTGTACTACAGAACGTCTCATACTACGATCCTTACACACATCTTTTGCTTCGACCACGTTCATATATCAGGTCATACAGCACCCTGTCGGGACTGCGGGTAAGAAAGAGATACCGCGGTCTCAGCACAAAGGGCTAAGAAGGAACATGGGTGGTTTTTAGTCAGTAAAAGTCTGACACTCCCTGACGCTCTGGCAGAGGGCCGCGTGAGGAGTTATTTCCTACGATGATTTCCCACCATCCAAAAAAAACTGCAACATCGTTGATTGTCATTCAATTTCCCGCGCATAAATCTTAATTAATCCACATTGGAAAACTAAGCCCCTTGATTAGTTCAATCCCAGTTAATAAGGCCACACACAGATAGAATGACCTTTCGGGCTAATTGTGTTATTAATATGTAATCTAGTCATTGCATGCTCAATAAACACAAAACACGTGCCTCGAGGGAAACCCAATTGGTCGGTTATATAACGACAACAATGTTAGGGTTTTACCGGTACCTATATGAACTTAATTAGATTATTGATATGGTATAACTAGAGGTAAATTTTTAAGTAATATTTTTTTTCCGCGGTTTGAGTTTTTAATGGGCATAAGCTCCCACAGCTAGGATACGGGCCCTATGTGAGAGGAAATGGTTCCGTAACACATCGCGCAGGCCTGCTTCTAGAATGTGTCAGGTCGTTCACCAACTAGTTTTCCTAGGATCTGAGAACATTCATAAAGGTGATACAATGTAATTCATGAAACATGTTACTGTTTTCCTTCCATACTGTTTTAAATCTTTCCTACATTGGGTGCCAGAGCTCATCAAAAACAATATTTCCCTAGTTGTAAAGCTGCATAGTGTTTGGATAAGCGTTTCTTATACAATTGAAGGTAATAAAACATATATCCTTACATAGTATAAAACAAAGTCGCGTCTGTTTGTTTGTTTGTTTGTTTGTCTGTATGCTTAAATCTTTAAAACTACGCAACGGATTTTGATGCGGTTTTTTTTAATAGATAGAGTGATTCAAGAGGAAGGTTTTAGTATATAATTTGAACGACATCCACGCGGGTGAAGCCGCGGGCATCAGCTAGTTTTATACTAAATTAGTAATTTCCCCAACAAATCAATCCCAAAGAAAGATTCTACGCATTCATGTCAACCAGTTTTATCTCCAAGTTCAACAGATAAAGAATCAATTCGCAACAGAGTTGTTTTGTTTGACTCATTATGCCATGTTATTATGATGAACTGCATATTATGAGGAAAATGTTTTATGGTAACAAATTATACACAATATGTTATAATACGGTAGACGTTAGGCGCCCGAATAATGGGTCGTGGGTTTAATCCTGTACCTTTTTATGCAAAATAAAACGCATTATGAATAGCATGATTTAAATAAAGTATTATCATGGAAGTTAGTGATATTCATCACGAGGACATTTACAAGGGGAGGATTCGTTTCTGTTTCCTCAAGAACGTATAGAGGAAAACAAAATGTCTCTGACTGAAAAAAAACAAAACACATTGTACCAATGGGTCCGCGTGGTGGATTACGGCCCACTCACATATGGGTTGATTATGAGTGTTCCTAGTCCCTACTTAATTAAAAATTATGAGCATCAAACAATAGATCATAGTCATCTCAGTTACAGGTTGAGTTTATCCTTAAAGTACCTATTGTAAATGCCTCAAAGGACCTTGACCTTTAGGACTTGGCAAGTAATACAAGGCTTGGAGAACTTCTATCTGCAAACAATTGCAGCTTTAAAACAAAAGCTAATGCCGGTTATTCGAGTAGGTACTAAATTACAGTCAAATGAATGCCTTAGATAGAGTGCAGAGAGTTGAAAATTCTTACATAGTAAGTAATTATTACAATGTTAGAATTTGCTCCATAACATATAATCACGCCAGTAAAACCCCGAAAGGGTAGGCATAAGTGTACACACGGCTACACATCAAGCTATACAAAACCAGTATAATCTGACTGACCTGTTGGTCTAGTGGTTAGTGACCCTAACTGCTATGCCGGAGGTCGTGGGTTCGATTCCCACCCAGGACAAATGTTTGTGTGATGAGCACGATCATTTATTTGTTCTGTGTCTGGGTGTAATTTATCTATAATATGTATGTATTTAGAAATATATAAGTATGTTTATCAGTTGTCTAGTACCCATAACACAAGCTCTGCTCAGCTTGGGACTAGATGGCGTTGTGTGATAGTTGTGGAATATTATTATTATTATTATAATCTGATCGTTCATTGTGTGAAAAGATCTAGTAAAGTGAGGCCAAGATTAACTGGTTTTGTATAGCTTGATGTGTAGCCGTGTGTACCTACCTAGTAGCACATCACCCACTTTTCGCCGATCATGTATAAGAGGCACAATAGCACTTTTCTCAACCTGGGAATCTAACCTAAGACCTCATGCTCAGCAGTCGCGCTTACGACCACTAGACCAAAGAGGCAGTGTTACTATATTTAGGTGATTCTTATTCTTAGTGAACTGGCTCCTATTTTTTTATTCTATCAAATAGAAACAATACAAAGTAGCGATCACGAAGTGGAAGTCTGATAACTAAAAGATTACATTTATATTACAGGCTATAAGGGCAATATGGATAAATACCCAGATAATACCATTCATAGTAATAATGCGGTACACGATCGATGCTCACGCGCAGCTAATCTTTGTTCCTGGAAATAATTGTTTGTTGTACCAGCCGGTGTTATCTCGGAGCAGTCGGAGCTGGGATTTTTGCATTTTTTCTAGATTATTCTGTGGGAAGTTACACCGGGTTTGTTGTGTTGTTAATTAAATTAAGAATTTGGGAAAACCTAGCATTTGTTTACTAAAATTGAAAATCTTGCACCAGATGGAGCAACTCGTCAAAATTTAATGATAGTGAAAGTATGTAGTGGGTTGTTGATAAAGGAGTTTGACAATTCGTTTGTTAATTTTGGGGCTGACTTTCGCTCAAAAAACCAGGTATAGGTACCTATCTACTACAGTTTCTTTTAGAATCCAAACACACATATTATTCAGATTCCTTCCAGATCAAGTACATCATACCTAAATGAATTCATAAATGCCAGTAGGTCGATTTCATGCATTGAGCATTACATAATTATTATAGGCACTCATAAAAAATCAGAAGGAAAAATCAAAAGGATTTTACCATACGAAGAGCTAGTGGGGAAACCCGCAAAGTCCTATAGATATATCTTAGTATTACATAATTTAGCGTGGCCTGATTTTGATAGCAATTTTGCGAAACACGTCATGAAGTATTCAGTAAAGAGGTATTCATTTACATGATAGGGGTGGCTGAGTGACGATGCGGGCTGCCAGAATCCGTATCGTCCATATAAATAGCTGTTTAATTATGTTCTTTGTTCGTTAAATTGATGAGAATATCTATTTTTGCATTAAAACGATCTAAATTAACTGTTTTTAGTTTAAAAATCACTTTTGGTTTTGATTTAGCTAGTAGCATCAGTATCTGTCATAGTTATTTTTATAATTCCAGAGTGGCACTTAAAAGTGACAGTCATTCTGGGGGCGTAACTTTGACTCTGTGTCAGCGATTCTATGAATAGATATGGTACTTATATAATACATGCAATTTGCATTGGAAATGAGCAGTAAAAAGACTTATAAAAGAAATAATATAGAGTTCTTCAAATAAAAATATTGGTTTGTCTCAAGAGATGGTCCTTGAAGTCGGAAAAGGTCTTGCTTGTATATTTTTCATAGGATTTAAACATAATCTTACCATTCGTATGTCCCCCTTCCTGCACTGTACCTAACTAACACATCATGAACCTGTATATTTGGCTTCCAACTAACTATCCCTGATTAGTCCTTAACATTTACAAGAGCTCTAAAAGTTAATAGCATCAACTTCTACTAAAGCAAACGTCTAAAGGTTGGAATTAATACCGAACATTTAGAGACAGGATATTTCATATCGAATGTCGAATTAACAACTTAACTCGATATTAGGTAAGGTACTCCCTTACTTCTCCTAAAATTGTTTGTCCGAAAATCATTATCCATAACACGTTTGCCATAAACTTCATTAACCATAATGTTAAATTTTGTTTAACATAATTATCTTTAGTTCTAAAAGTATTCTGTCATAATATCGATTACTATAATAATTGAATCTCCTAATTTTACATGACCTAAATTAATATGTCCTAACTATTGCTTTACCTAATGTGTATTATTCCGAATGTTCGTTTATAATAAATTTTATAGTCCTAAAAAAAATTCGAAGTGTCTAGTCGTCCGATTAGCGGATGAATAAAATTAATTAGTCGTCCGATTAGCCGGATGAATAACCAAAATTATAGGCTGTTGCTAGTCGTCCGCTAAGTGGATGAATCACCGTCTCGCGACAGTATCCTTTATGGGCGGCATGGGCACCGGGCCGTAGGCCGACGAAGGAGGCCGGCGGAGGCCCGGCACTTCGGGGACAGAAGACAATAGTGTTATGTAATATGCGAGCGAAGCGAGCGCGCGTCATGGAGTACAACATGCGTTGCATGTATGAGTGACGTGACCAAAAGCTTTGTTATACTTTGTTCTAATAATATTATTATGATAAATAAACATTATGTTATTTTAATTTAGGACTTAAAACTTTTATGGAAAACGATTTTATGTCTTACGTATATTATTGATTGTAATATTTATGACAAATGGATTTAGGACATATTAAATTTAGGGATTTCAATTTTATAGCATGTGATATTATGTGATATTTAGTTCGGGTAAGTTATCATTCGGACAAATGATGATTAGGACAAAAAAAGTTATGGCATTTTAAATTATGGATAAAAAAGTTAGGTGACACAATAGAGAACCATTAGGTAATCCTAGCCTAAGGGTTTGGTCACAGTAGCGGTTTGGATTCATGCTTTATGTTTATTAATTAGCGACCTGCCCCTGCTTCGCCTAATTTTAACAATTAGTTAAAAAATTAGATCTGTTTTCTTCCTCTTATAACATGTGACCTGCGGGGAGGCATTAAAAAAACCTAGATTATTTTTATATACAGACCAGCACATTAAGCTACCAAAACTACCAAATCTTCCCAATCAACCTTGAACATAATGCAATAAAGTTGAAAAAAAAAACAGAAATTTATCAGCTTGTTGTGCTTGCGTCTCTAGAGAAAGAAGCTGAAGAGTAAATTAAAAATTCAATATATAATCAAGCGCAGGTTTGTCCTCGTTTGGCTCAAAACAAATAATTTAAACCTTGTTTTTACTTCGTGAGTCCTGAAACATGATTACAATCTGTACGAAAGAGCTTAATGAATGCATGATACGTGAGAATGCGATGCACAATGCCAACACATAAGCATAATAATAAGATACATTATTGAATGCATAAATATATAGGTTCAGGTGTTTGCACTTCTACGGAGTATTATAGCATAAAAAGTAGGTTTTCCTCATTGAGGTCCATATATTTTACTTTTAAAAGGAAAATGTTGTTTTTCTTTGTTTTTGTACCGATTTATAAATCATATATAGGATATTGCGAAAGCTCCTATAGACTAATACAAGCTGAATCTTTTAAACTCTCTCTATAAATCTGTCCCAACCCGATTTGGTTAAAAAACATAGCAACCAATTTTGTTTCGGCTTAAAATGGAGGCTTTAGAAAATATACACAGTTTTTTCAAAGCAATATTTCGTTTATCTAGTTTCATATTTCACAGATTCGAAAGTAACAAAGTGAGAACAAAATCACTCGATATTTCGTGTCGCTACAAAGATTAATAGATAGAGGCATCAGATAAAAAATGCAACAGTTCGTTATAAATTTAAATTCACAATTTCACGTATTACAATTTGTCAAACCAATTGAGTAGATCGTTTAATTTGCATCGACATCAATTTCAGTTTCTCTAATTTTTTTTGTTGTTGTCATAAACATAATTATATTTATATTGTTATGTGCCCACTCGTTACATGGAGTCAGAAGCCTGAAAATTTAATAACCAGTCTTACAAAGGACTATCATATTATCCAGTGACGGTTTGTAGAGGTCAGATAGGCAGTCGCTCCATGTAAATTACTGGTAAGTGTAGGTAAAACTGCATCCGGTTACAGTGGAAGCCGACTCTAACATCGATGGGAAAAGCCCTAGGCAGATGATAATGTTCAATTGTTCGTATTGACGTCATTTACCATATTGTGTTTATTTATAAACGTTTTGTTTTGATAGAGCAAGTTCAAGTTCCATTTAATCTTAATCGATTACCACCCGAACAGTCGTAATTACCTGTAAAGTACCTATCTATTAAAACAACTAAGTACTTGCGACAAATAAACCCTTTAAAGTTCGTATTGTCTATGATTATGATTGTACTATCATTGGCTGTCAGTCTCCCGTACTATTTTTTTTAATCTGTTTTGTTAGTCTTTTTTTTTTTTTTTTTTTTTTTTTTTTTTTTTTTTTTTTTTTTTTTTACGACTTC
Source organism: Diarsia mendica (assembly GCA_949316265.1). Taxonomy (NCBI): domain Eukaryota; kingdom Metazoa; phylum Arthropoda; class Insecta; order Lepidoptera; family Noctuidae; genus Diarsia; species Diarsia mendica. The sequence goes on along the minus strand of OX438896.1, from coordinate 17,226,115 downwards.
ACACAACGCCATCTAGTCCCAAGCTAAGCAGAGCTTGTGTTATGGGTACTAGACAACTGATAAACATACTTATATATTTCTAAATACATACATATTATAGATAAATTACACCCAGACACAGAACAAATGATCGTGCTTATCACACAAACATTTGTCCTGGGTGGGAATCGAACCCACGACCTCCGGCATAGCAGTTAGGGTCACTAACCACTAAACCAACAGGCCAGTCTTCCATAGATGATAAATAAATAAATATCTTTAAACAATTAACTGATAACGAATGGCCTTAGATCATCAACATCAGATTATGCCTTCAATTTAACGTACAAATAAAATATTTTAATAGAAATCGTGTCCCGGACCTGCGCATGAGTCACAACTCACAAGTCCGTCATCTCTGGCACCAGCCGTGGGGAAACACTGAGGAAAATATTACCCTACAATCTGTGGTTCTCCATTGTTTTTGTTAATTAATTCAAACCTTCTTGTCACATAAAGATAAGTTGATTATCGTGGATTACCTACAAGAAATGTTTCAAGGTTGTAATTTGCTTGCCGGTTGTAATTATTCGTTTTATCAAGTTTAATACAATTTTATCTACCCAAATATCATAAAACCTCTCTAATGCGTTCAAAAACCATAGGCAATGACCAGCATTACCAACCAGCAGAAATAAACAGAACTGTAATGAGCTCATAACCTACTGAAAACAGTAGGTTATGAGTTTAAATTTGGAACAGGTCTCAAATTCAAGTGAGTGTGCTATTCTAGTATCTACATTAAAACAGATACCTATCGATACGAAACCCCAATTCAGTATGATTTTAATTATAAATCGCACGACATTTTGATCTCGAGTGACACAAGAATAGTGACTTTGTTCGTTTGCCTATGATTAAAAAAAAATGACAGCTATCCGAAACGCCGCCATTTCGAGCTGTCATTTGTTCGATATCTTTTTATTTCCAGTTACGAGTAGACATATTTTCTGATAAGTTCTTTATTTCTGTCGAAAATTAGTGATAGTGACTCAGAAATTGACATGAACACTCCGCCAGATATCGTAAATGCAGCGACGAATGCAACTAATAACCTGTTTATTTTTTATTGCAATACACTGGTAACAATGCTGGTCATTTCCCTATGGTTCCTGAACCCATCATAGAGCCCTTATGATATTCGGGTAGATAAATTAGTGTATGCAACTATACATAATTAGGCATTACAACACTCGTGTGAGGCTATTAAGAAACTCGCCTTCGGCTCGTTTCTTAAACCCACACTTGTGTTGTAATGCCCTTCATTATGCACAGTCGCATAAACTACTATTCCGGTTGATTAATGATATGTTTATCGTATTTACCTACTGCACTAGACTGATAGGTGTTACATTACAATAGCGACTTAATTTACTTATTTGTAAGCAAATTATACAATGAATTAGGTTTTCCGAAGTGTTGAGTAACCTATCGAATTGTAAATGATGATTCTTGTTACTTGTGTTATTGACTTTTGTTGTTGAAGAGTCTCGATTGCATTAGAGTTATACAAGGTTAAAAAATATGCATAGTAAATATACCTACTTGGGTTTAAAAAGAAGCTTCTGCTAGTTAGTAAAACAATGAACTGATAAGTACAACATATTTTTAAAAACAAAGTCAATAACAAGGCTATGTAATACGTTATAGAGCAAATAAACCAAATTAGGTCCCTATTTAAAATGAAATTATAGGCCAAAACACTAGCAAAACATCCTTTACTCGTTCCTAACTCGAAAGGGCATTATTATACCAATAAAAATCCTTAAAGGGGAATAATCTAGCATAGTTATTAGCACACAACATACGCCGCGGCGTATGTTGTGTGCTAATACGTAGCCTTGAATAAGGCCTTTACACTGTAGTTCAATAGACTTAGAGGTGAACAACCCTTTTTGGTACAACCTGTTTAGAAAATGTCGATAAGTAAACGTGACCAGTTTACTTGGCACGCAGTGGAATCGGGAACTAATGTTCTGAGGAACTTTGACGTTTCATTTGACGTTTGGCTCTGACAGCAGCGACGTTTTGAAGTTTCAAAATAAAATGGCTGCTGTTTGCCGATTAAGTTTAAAGAATTTTATTTTACTTTTGTTTGGTTGATGGCTGTGTGTATATATATTATGTGATTGGTGCCGGTTTGGTGACTGTTTTCCTAGTTATAATTTAATAGGCTATTGTCTCATGATTTGAGTGATAACTCTGGTTAACACCGTCTTGGTTAATGAACTGCTGAAGTACGGAAAATCCTACCAAACACGATTTATCTGATGTTTTCCTAAACAGCAACTTACTTAAATTTGAATATGTACCTACCTATCTAATTAGTTATATTTTTTATATGCAATGTCAAAATCTATAACAAACTAAATTCGAAAGCGGCGCACTGAAATAAGTTTTACAAGGCACGAACGGTATAATTACACTGATGATAACGTATGAAAAAACCTTGAAAAAGGTCAAAGAAAAATACTGCGTCTAGAATTCTAGATAAGCGTAAAATTATACAATTTTCTTTTCTCCTAATTGCATTTATTATAGTTGTTATTGAAAGATAAATGATAAACTGAAGAAATCCCCTTGAGGAAGTTTCTGATCTGACGTAGAGATCTGATAAGCTTAAGTACTTATAATAAAATAAATAAAAACTGGAAGTAAGTTATTGGTATTATAAAGTGTAATCTTGGCGCCTTGATCGGTAAGTACCTAGTCAATTTCTGGAAATTTCGGAAAGCCATTTAAAAAGTCGGCACACGGTTACTAAGTCAGCATTATCGGCCTTTTGAAAAGTTCTCAAGTACTAGATAGCTGTTTGGAATATATAAGTTTATCAGTTGAGTCATTGAGTGTTACAAATTGTTTTCACCTTTGCACTGACATTTTAGAATGACTATGCAGGGCCTGCAGTCTCTACACTAATAACAGCGCTACGAATGTCTCTACGTCGTATCGATGTCAAATTTCTTTAATAGATTTTCAACCTTATTTCAACAGCATAAGATTGAAAACCTATTAAAAAAAGTTTACGATTTTACGACATAACGACATTCGTAGCGCTGTTATTAGTGTAGAGACTGCAGGCCCAGGGTGAAAACGACATGACTCAAAAGCGGCTAATAAGTGTTCAGTAGTTATAATATCATCCTGCCCTCAGAAATTTTTCATCGGCACATAGACATACACTGTCAAAATATTCAGAACAGTTCTTTTTTTAAATTACCAATCAACAATTTCTACGTGGGGGATTCGGAATGATGGCACGTGGTGGTGGTTTAAGCGTTGGTGTCCCTTCCAATCTGTATCATGTAAAAAATTACTAACATGCCACTGGGCTTTAGTATTAAGTCCATTTGTGATGCCTAATCTGCCTAGGTGCATATATCCTTCCATGATAATAATATAATTATTACTATAACGTTTTACAAAATCTCCAAAGACCGAAGAATGATAAGAAAAGCCTCAAAATAACCTCTCTAAAATTGATCCCTGCGTACTTTCTATTATATAATCTCAAAAATAATATCCGCAAGTAAAACCAACACGCCAGTTATGGCATTATAAATTTTGCACACACTTGCGAAAGAATTTCATACGTCAATACATATTATTCGGGATAATCGAATTGTGTACAGAGAGTAGGACGTGAAATCGTTTATAAACACACTTTTGTGTATGAATGTTGCCAAGATCACTGTGACCACAGAGTCTCTATAGATTTTTAGTCATGGCAATATAACAACCTCAATTCTTCTACAAGGTTATGGTGTAAATTTTTCTTTTTTCTTTTTTCTTTTCAACTTTTAATACAAGCAAGACTTAATAATTAACTACGCTTTAAAGGAAGGTTGTGTGTTCACGGTTGTGTTTTCAAAAACCTAGGTTATCGGTACTGTTATCGGTGTTACCTAAAGCTAAGATTATTTATCAGGAATGGGGCATCTCTGATGCTCCATTATTCAAGATAACCCATTTAATAGGTATCTATCTATTTACTTTCTGATTCATACAAGTGAATTTATAATACAATAGGCTTAGTTTCATGGAAACTAAGCCTATTGTATTATAAACACGTACCTATAATATTATGAACCTTTATTTTGACTTTTAAAATGACTCATTAACTATCTAACCAAAATCGATGAATAAACAACACATAACTTATGTATAGCTGCTTTAGAAATTGAATAACATGTACCTTCAACTTTGACATACTGGCTAACCAATTAACATCGCATTTACACTGCGACCACTTTAACCTGAAACATCAAAGCATGGCACTAGACATAATTGTACTGAATTTGACGTAGTTTTGACAGAAGCGTTGCTTAAAGCGCCCGTATGGGGGGCCCGGTTAAACTGGTAAATGCTTATCAATCAACAGTTAGGCGTCCCATAAGCTCTGCAGTAATAAGTGATGGCGTTAGTGAAAGTTTTTAATCACGCTTGACTCAACGCAACTACGTACACAAATCAATCATTCTTCAGTTTAACGGTATATGGGAGTTTTATGCTGGCTTTGGTGTCGGTTTCATCAGTATTTTAATGGTGCTGTGAGTTATAAATAAGTGATAGAAATACAATTATTCTGTCGCCTATAGTGCTACTTGTAAAGCTATTAAAAACAGCCTTAAGATCACGCCAATTAATGCTAAAGTATCTTTGTCTTCTTAGTGTGTCTATGACAATTTAAATTGTTATAGTTGGCCCAAAATTTGGCGACAAGTTTGGTACTTTCAGTAGCATGCATCAACTCCTGTGATGTGCAAGCAACAGGACAGATAGCCATGAGTCCCATCGTTTGTGATGCAATACCACATTCACATACTTAGGCAGAGTCATCTATAAATCTCCACCTGAACAGGTTTTCCTTGCTTCGGCCAACCTGTGTCCGAAACGTTCGTGACTATTATGTACAATATGTACAGTACACCTCTGTCTCACTCCTGGCGTCTTCTGGGATTGTGAGCGTGATTTTATTCCGGTTCCATGAGATTTATAATGCTTTTGGGTTCAAAAAGTTCCTTATGCCACTATACTTTTACTGACATGGGACTCCAAGAGAACAGTTCAAATAGTCTATTCTTCACCGAGACCGCGGAGCAAATATCCTACACAATGCATGTAAGCGCTTTGTGGTTTCAACACTTTTATTTGATTATGTAGTCTGCGGATTTAAAACTAATGTTTTTGTTCCGCTGTGTTGATCCGCGACTGCAGATTTGTGTCGAATTGAAGATAGCTGTAGTATTTAGTGCTAGTTTGTAGGTTTTGCTGAGCTGTCTGAGAAAAACTAACGTTATTTGTTCGCTTTTGTCCTGCATCATCGCGAACAATTTACACCGGTGCCATCCAGGTTTGACAACATATTTGCGTCTTTTTCTTCTTATTTACATGTCGATGAGCTCAAATTGTGTTAGACCAGTATGTAGCCATAGCCACAAATTTCGTACTTTTTTTTTTTTTTGGTGGGTGGAAAATCATCGAATGACCCCCCCCCCGCTCTTGGGCAGAGCGAAGGGGAGTGTCAGACTTCTACTGACTAAAAACCGAACCCATGTTCCTTCTTTGCCCTTGCGCCGAGGCCACGTAATCTAGTACAAAATACCGCGGCCCCGACGGGCACAAATTTCGTACTGCGGTTCCGAACGCCCGGTGCACCCTGGGTCTGGGCAGCTAGCATTCGGAAACGCAGAGTCTAACTGACTAATCCTTTAACCACGATGAGTCAAACTCAAACGTAATTTATGTCTAAAAATAAACATCTAAAATAAAAATCTAACATTTACCTACAGACAAAAATATTTTGGAACGTGTGAGCATTATTATTTTTTTTTTTTTTTATTTAATATGGGCTTACTCTTGACCTCAATCTTGCCCTAAGGGCAGAGATGAGGTCGACGATGGAACGAGCTTACCCAGAAGAAGCCTATTTACTCGCGACTTAAATAGATTGGGGTTATATGAACTCGGGAAAATTATTTCAAAAAACCTCTAACCTTCATGTCTAGCCAAACAGAAATTAAGGTCTAGGTTAGAAGTCATTACAACCGCATCCTTTCAACTCGTATCATTACAAAAATGGCTGGCATTCGTTATAAACAAAGCTTGTTCTACTCTAGAGAGGAAATGACATAAATTGCGCTGCGAGGTAGACGATATAATTCAGAACATCGGCATCGCTATGATTATGTTTAATGGTAACAATTATGCATCGTCTGCTCTTGAAAATTATGGAGCGAAAATAAAATGAGTTTTTAGTGCGTTAACCTCGTAATGAAAAACAGAAGTGTGGTGGGAGTGTGGCTTGCATTCTTTGGTAAGGCCGGGAACAGACGACGGTGTTTTTCTCTTGTAATATTTTGGGAATGGTCCTGTTTTCTTCTTTTCTGGCACGATTTTTTTTAAAATATGTTAGCCTAAAACTTTGCTACTTCTACCGCATCCTCGGTGTCAACGCAATAGGAGGTGGATCATGGTTTGCGTCACAGCTCCAACCACACCCCGCTATTGTTTCCTAGAGGTCCTATCTTTTCTTTTCTTTAACTCGTATCCACCCAACGCTGGATTCCCAGTACTCAGTGTAAGTGTGTAGGTCTTCGCCATTTCACGCCACCTTACCGGTCATAGGCAGCCAGTTCTTTTGTATAGGATTACGAAGTGCGATTTTAGAATTATTCAATTAATACTTCAGCACACACAATAAATGTACAAAGCGGGAGTTAATGCCATACAAAACATATCATGACTATAGTCAGTCGTTTTTGAAAAATTTCTCTAAGAACTTTCGAAGCTACGCCTCAAAATGGTACATGTACCTACGAGAGATGCATCTGCGCAACGCCTTACCAAACAGATATTAATGTCCAGACATTAACGGAGCGGCCATTTTAATACATTAACAGTCAAAAAGAATTTGTATATTAATGTTCTGTTATCTTATTAATGTTCAAGCCGTTTGTTCAGCGTTGGTAAGCAGTAAACAGCGAGGCCTCGGAAGCGATTGGTCGACTGGTTATGTAAAACGTGATCTTTTCTACACTGTGACATCGAGCAGGCTGATGAAAGTACTGTGGGACAAGCACGAATGCGCGTAGTAGGATCGTAAAGCGCTGAGCAGACGATGGATAATCTGAAAAACAAACAAATCTTAACTATTAGATATAAGAACCATATGATAAAGACGGTATGGTATGGACAGGAGCGATCATTTCAAATAAGTTTATCATCTGCTCGAAATAATTAAAACATTTAAAAACAGAAAATAAGTACTTGATGAGGAAATAAGAACTAAGTATCTATTTAGTTTTAAAACCTCATTCAAATCTATCGGTATACTTAATTGAGCTTGTCGCAAAAAATAACAAAAATTCTAAAGAATGTGTTGTATTTTCGATTAGTAAACCGTTCCAATTTTCGTTGCGTTTCATCGCGCGTTCGTAGTAGGGCTCTGGCAACTTTCTTCGGCTGTGGTAACAGGTGGCATTTGGTTGGCCAGACTGCACGGCGGATCTATGGCGTAACTGTTGTTTGTACCTACTTACTACACAAAATTGTTGTATAATTGAATTAATTATGAGCGCAGTTTGTGAATTTTAAGTTTTAACGGTAAAACGGTGTTTTTAAAATGTCAGAAAAGTGTGATTAAATCAATGTTTTCTGTCTGAGTCTAGGTTTTTATTACTTTGGTAAGACTGGAAGCCGACCCTACATAGCTGGGATATGCCTTGTTCAGCATGATCAGAGGAAAAACAGTAAAATTTTTGTGCGCAAAACTTGAAAAACTCACTCTTAATCCAAAACAACCATTGAAAAAAAAAACAAACCGATTTATTCTTTATTCCATACAAAAACGCAGCAAATCGTGTACTTTCTCCTGTATATTCGACATTTAGACATGATTTTCCTCAAAGAGTCATTGACAAGTCGTAAGCTCAGTTTTGGACGCTGCTTCTATTGAGTAAGTCGTCACTTACTTGACTTTAATTGAAAAAAAGGTGTCATTCGTGATCCGACCGTTTTACGCGTCGCCTCGCGCCGCAGGCATGCGAAATCTAAGTTAAGGGTTGTCAAATCAGTAAGTCAGAATAATAGATGAAAATTAAAATAGAAATGGTAAACATAGTGACACATCAATCTATTCATTTTCAACGTAACATGGTCTTGCTTTGAAAAGGTTTCTTATGCAAAGAGAGATCCGCATAAACTGTTTTGTGTACCTTGATTGGTCGTCACCCATAAATGCAAAACAAATTGTTCATCAATAACTCTCGTTGTCTATAACTTGCAAGCACTGAAAGCGCCTTTTGGCAGTGTATTTGTGCAACTTATCATTTTTATCGTAACTTTGTTTAACAATAATGACGAAGAAAGACATTCGAGTTCTCCCACCATCTTTTTCGTGCTTTGCTGTCACTTTTTACTGTCTGACAGGCTGTCAAAAAAAAGACATAACGCAACCTCTTTACAACCGCGTATGTTTGTGTAGTAGGTACAACTAGTGATTACACTCATCAACAGTCTATTCACAACTCATTGAACGCACACCTATAATTCCACCTGTCATGATGATCTTAAGCCGTTCATCTTATGTTAGAATACTAAGCAATTACGGCGATGACAGGCAGTCCACTAAATACCTGTGCTTGGTTTTCTCTTGCAAGCAAAAAATTGTTAGGTACCTAAAGTGTCATGATTGTGGTATCTGCTTGAATGTCCATGCAATTATTGCTAGGGGATTTAAAGTTACCTCAATGCATAATTAAAATAGTTTTTATATTTATTAGATAACAGGTTGAAATGAATTAATCAAAACACAACCGTACTTCATATGCAGCAAGTTAGATTTGGCAAATTGTTTAATGAATGAATGAAAAGATTTTCAACTTTATCGCTGAAGTATTAGATTCAAGGTAGATTGGGAAAATATAAAAACAAATATGGTTAACTTTATGGGCAGGCGTCTGTGTTTGAAGTAAGATTGACCGCGATAAAACCAACCTTACTCATAATTTTAATGTTTATGAAGTGCACATTGCTGATGCATAATTACACCTAAATTGTTTTTATAATGCACAACACTTCGTTAAACACACCAAAGTGTGTCAATCATAATTTAACGGTGAATTCACTTCTTTTAATTACCTACTTCTACGATATTCAACGAACGCGCTCATACTTTGACTTTTAAATGACTTAAAAGTGGGCCAGCCCTAGCGGTCGTGAGCGGTGTAGGAAAGCGTATCGAAACCCAGAATTTCCCTGAGGCGCCGCCGAACGTCTCGACATGCTCTATCGGCTTGACACCTCGCTAAATCATTACTACACAGGCTGAGGCTACATTAGGACGCGACGCGACCTGCGACACATGAGCGATTGAATCAAGTAAATGAATGCTCACGTATATGGCTACACCGTACATCGCTCTTTTTTCTCTATTTTCTCTTCGCTCTTCCAGTCGCATCGCAAATCGCTGCCTACTGTAGCCTCAGCCACAGACATGATACCTGCGCATGAGTCTAATACATATGTTCTTGTTTTTGTTGCGTGTTGTCACGGTGTTGTGTTGGAATCTAAGACACAATTCGTCTATGTTTGTAGTTTGAACAAAAAAATACTGCTGATTTGTTGGCCAAATAATCTTGGTATTATATACTGATACAGTGCTCAGCAGAAAAAAAAAGTGAGTTTTTGGCAATATTCCCCTATCCTCGAATGGGTTAACATCAGAAGCTTCTTTTTTAAAGCCTACTTAGTTTCCCACTTCTGGTCACAAACCTCCCCTATCTTTTTCAAACTTCTCTACATAAGAATCTAAATTCTAACGGCTTTCTGGACCTTTCAGGCACAAATATTACGAAAAGGACCAAGAACGAGTTCCAAGTCCAACCACAGTAATATTATGAATCACAGGTATCTGGTACGACCGTACGAGTGAAGCCAATAAATTCTCATCATTGTGCAGTATCAAAATACTATTAGTGTTGTAATAACTGTATAGTGTCGTATTCCGAGTCCGCTCACATGATTGACAGGATTACGAGCCCCAGATATGGTATCAGTGACGCATCTGAACGACAATCTGTAGTATTTGAGACTCTGTCATAGATAAATAGTTCAACTTTGAGTAACGTTGGAATGTGGTCTTCGTTTGCATCAGGCATTGGAGTTTTTTCCTTTCTTACGCCCAAGGGCAGTAGAATTTAGCAAATTGTTTAGGACGATGATTTAAAAGATATTCAGATGCATCCAGTTAGACGGGTAGCCGACCCGAACATAGATGGGAAAAGACTTCTTCTTCTTCAAGCTTTATAGTGTCTCTTTCAAAAATGACACACGTTCGATAATATAGTGTCTCTTTCAAAAATCTCTTCACTTTTGGCGATTTGGTGTCTTGGTTATTCAGTTTCTTCATGAGATCGTCTGTTCACCTAGTTGGTTATGTTCCTACATTATTTACTTACTTGTTTTAGTTTTTTCTATATCCTTACGTCTCGTTCTAGTTCGAGAAAATACTAAAAGCAGATATTACTTAGGAGCAAAATTGAATTTCCTCTAAGCCTTACAGAGTTTTAGATACTTACTACTGAAAACGAGATGAGGTCATACTGGGAACTATTTGTGAACCCAAGTAGTTCTGAAATTCACTAGGTTGTATAGGCCAGAATGTTGATCATTTTGTTATTACCTATTGTGAATGATAAGAGTCAATAATGTTGTTTCTGCTATAAAAACTCACGTATTCATATCGTTTCACGCAGATCGTTATCAATTGCGTGATATAGGTCGCACTAACACACATTTACTTATCGTTAAATTATCTACTTATAGTATTCTATTTCTTTATAAACGTTCCAGTTCCCATCTGTTATTTGTTTACTATTTATATAGGACATCAGTCCTTGCCCTAATTGATTTGGAGTCGGTGCAGAATGTCTTCAAACTTCTCTTTAACCGACTTCCCAAAAAGGAGGAGGTTCTCAATTCGATTGTTTTTTTTTTTTCTTTGTATGTACACCGATTACGCTGCGATTTACGTGATTCTTTTTTAGTTTGATGCAGAATAGTTGCCATTTGGTCCCATAAAAATTTAACATGGTTTGGCCCAGTACTTTTCATTTTATGATCAATTTTTATATAATTTATGAACATTTTTTTACTCGTCATCTTATGAGACACCTTTCTTGGTCCTTTTCCATGCACGGTTCATTCATTGTTTTTCTCCTCTACTCTCATAAATATTATATTGTTGGCTCAAAGTCACGCCATCAGCGAGTAGCCGTGCGGTTAGCGTCCGGTCGACGTGCGGCAACCGACAGAAGTTCATAAAACGAGGCGAGCGGCGGTGCAACGGTCACTTTTTGCTTGGACGGCGCTCGGAAAGGACTTGCTACCCGACTATTATCGTGTGAATTCGTGTGCTTGCTAATTTTGGTTTATGTTTTTGCTCGTGTACTGATTATTCCATTTGCTAGTGCTATTTCTATTTGATTATTGTTTAAAATGTTTGTCTTGATATTTTTGTAAAAGTGTAATTCTAAAGATATTAAACATTGTTTATTTTGTTCACGTATTTCACTTCTGATTCCTAATAATATTGTTTTACAAAATATAGTATTCCCGTACATTTATTTGTCCATAATGGGTCCCTTTGATTGGACTTTGATATCAGACTTTCGGCATTCAGACTCGCCGATAAAACTTTAAAAATCTACAAAAGAACATCTGGACACCTATCTAAGAATCAGCCTCAACAAGTTATGCCTGAAGCGTGACCTGTGCCTGTGCGTTTATTATTATTTATTTTGATATTAAAATATTATATCAACAATCTATAGGGGACCATCGGTTCCTGTACTCGTGCTATGGTTTATCTTGGACGATGATTATCGCTAAGCTAAAGCTAAATTGTCCATTACAAGTGCTGATAGAGGAAAAATAACAGACGTGCCGAAGATTAGTGCGATAACGACCGCGGCGGTACAAAGACATTGTTTGTTGCTTAGCCGAAATTGGTGCAAGAAGTTCGTTTTATGCAGTAAAGAATAAAAGGATTCTTTTTCTTCTTGTTTTTGTAAGACGTCATCGGATTGTCCGGTTAATCATATATCTTCATAGGTTGACTTGCGAGATGCATCATCATTCTCTTGTCCTTATCCCCATTTCATTTGAAGTCGGCGCAGCATGTCTTCTTCTTCCATACTTCCCTGTTTCTCGTCATCTCATGAGATACCTCCTTTCTTACCATTCATTCTTAATACAGTCCATCCATCGTTTCTTTGGTCTTCGTATACTCCATCATCCATCCATATCCTGACTGGCCTGTTGGTCTAGTGGTTAGTGACCCTAACTGCTATGCCGGAGGTCGTGGGTTCGATTCCCACCCAGGACAAATGTTTGTGTGTGATGAGCACGATCATTTGTTCTGTGTCTGGGTGTAATTTATCTATAATATGTATGTATTTAGAAATATATAAGTATGTTTATCAGTTGTCTAGTACCCATAACACAAGCTCTGCTTAGCTTGGGACTAGATGGCGTTGTGTGATAGTTGTGGAATATTATATTATATTATATATTCATACCAAAACCTTCCTCACGACATTTTGCTAATTCCTTGCAATGAAAAAAGATGCCTTGCATAAAAAGCACAAAAAAGCTTTAGTTTTGTAAGACGTCATCTTTAATAACTAGAATCATTAGCAATCGAGTACCTTTATAGAAATGGCGAATGTAATTTAGGCTAGTGTTATTTTAGCCTCGTTTTCAGGAACTGACTGTAATGACGCCTTATAGATCTAGTTAATCTTAGTAAGTAGTAGGTACACACGGCTACACATCAAGCTATACATTTCCAGTTCATGCTGATCTCGCACTGTACGGAAATCCTATACCATGCGAGACCAGCTTATACTGGAAATGTATAGCTTGATGTGTAGCCGTGTGTACGTACTTTTTCTGCTATTATGGTGTTTGAATTTTCTGACTGTTTTTTCTTTTACTTACAGGTAAGTGGTGAAGCCTGTGTATTGTGACGAGAGAGGTTGGTTGAGAACTAATAATTCTGAGTAAGTACATGAAATTTTACCCGTGAAGCTGCTCTGCCTAACCCTTCGGGGATTACAGGCGTTATGTTATGTTACACATACCAACTGCGCCCTTCTGATAATTTTATTCAAGCACCAAAATGACCTTGTACACTATTTATTTTTAAAACACAATAGTTCCATGGTAACCTAATTATTTGAATGCTAGAAAAACATCATTAACGGTGTCACGGCAGTTATATCAGTAATTGCAAAGCGTCATAATTTTAACTTAGATACAAAAAAATATGTTTTTAAAGTCACGTTGGTAACGAACGATAAACAATTATTTCTACTTATTTTTATGTGTAGTTGCTATCTAACTTGCAGTATCGTTGCTAATTTTTAATAATTTTAAAATACAAGAAACAGGGCATGGAAATCAATAAGATTAGAAAATTGTTTCTGGTGTTGTTTGATTGATAAATAATTGGTCAGTCGACCAGTGGACGGTCGACCAGTTTTAACCTTATTCCTTTGTGTATAAGGGTGGTTCCTTAGTGGTACCTCACTGGTTCCTTAGTGGTTCACCGTCAGTGAACTCGGTTCTATCTACTGTTATTTCGCAGATAACTCCATCAGCATACAATTTTCCTCTAAAGGCTTGAATCTGTCCCGTTGGGGCTGCGGGTTGTTCGAAAAAGATCCCACGGCCTCGGATCAAGGGCTAAGAAGGAACATTGGTGGTTTTTAGTCAGTAGGAGTCTGACACTCCCTACCGCTCTGCCCAGAGCGGGAGGAGTCATTTGATGATTTCCCACCCAACAAACAAAAAGGCTTGATTCTAACAAAATTTTCTTTGAAAATTTTCAATTTTATCGCAAAAGCCAGCCTTATAGAAAATTAGACTGACTCTATCATCAATGTACAACATTATTTGATTTTGAATTAAGTTTCGAAACCAAGCTTTCGCGAGCGGCAAGGTAGTCTGCAGTATTTTCATTAAGCCTGTAGAAAATAATAAAGCCTGAGTTTTCAAACAGACCTATATGTAGTAAACCTCTTTATACCTACAAATACCACCACAAACCACTAATAATATCAATTATCTAAATCTAGAAGTACCTACCGTTTCAAGTTCTCAATAGATCCGAGTTATCACGATACAACAATACAACGATTATCAACTACTTGTAAACGAATTAACTCTTTTTAGCATAAGTAGAACAGCCAGCAAGAAGTTTCAATTGAGCTGTCAAGGGAACAATTACTTGGTGACTATTTGTCTGGGTTGATTAGAAAGCTAATTGTGAACGGAAAAAGTTCTTGGTACCTGTATTTGTTGTTCATGTTTGTCGGATCGAAGTATCGAAGGACCAGTGTTTGTTCCTGTGTGATATTACCAGTCTGTGGCCGTCTTATTATGCTGGTCTTAGACCTCTTTTAGTGCCTTAAAGCATTTTGGCAATTCCACGATGTATATTTTCGCCAATGTTATTTTGAAAACAAGGATAAACAGTTTTGCTTTACTTTATTTAAAGCAACGTTTTCTTCTTATAGTCTAATTTGAAAGTGACTGGTGTTTGTTCCATGAAGTTCAGTAAGTGAGTACAGAAAGAATCAATAAATTGAAATTCAGAACCCTTGTGTTGACAAAGGCTTACGGGGTAGCTTAAGTACCTACTGACTTACAAAGTTAAAACGAAGTATTGGCGAAAACTCATTACGTCTAAACAATGGCTAAAGCAATGGCAATGGCTATATGTTTTCATCTAATTTATATTGTTATTAGCTGCTTGTATATTATATATTATTGGTGTACGTAAACTTTAGCTTTTTAGTCATACAAAGTATTTGCCAAAACCCCAAAAAAATATCCGACGCTAAGCTGACAATCTACTTTGAACTATCAGATATTTTTGAGTAGCACACAATAATCAGGAATTCGAAATCGACTGAATACTCAAGCGTTTGTGATACACACATCTGCCCAGCCTTTCCCAAGTATGCTGGGCTCGGCTTCCAGTTTAACCGGATGCCAAGTACTGGTAAGTTCCAATATTCTATATGGAACTACTATCTGTACTTACTTCTGGAAAACACACACTTCCATGTTGTTCGTTTAAGCAAGCTTTGAACCGCATTCTCATATACACACTGATTGTCCTTGAGAAGCAATGATAAGTGGTGTGACCGTCAGGCTACCAAGTCATCGAGTTCGAACCCAAAGATACGCAACTCTGATTTTTTGGATTCATGTGCGTATAAGGGGATCGGACTGACTCAAAAAAATAGAATTCTGTTTAGTCCGTCAGTTAGATTATCGAAAAATATTGGATACGTGTTTTTTGTTTTATCAAATCAATAAAAATTGACGAAGATAAAGCGCGTCAAAGATCATGGAGTGGGGCTTGAAACGTCACTTGAAGGTACAAAATGTACTATCATATGACGTCACACGAGTTTTCGAAGCACCTGTATCGTCTTAATTTTTTGTTTACGTGAAAAAAGAAAAAATATGTGGTCAATATTTTTTGGAAATCTATCTGACGGACTAATTAGTTTTTTTTGTCCGATGGCATCGTGAGGGTTTCCTCACGATGCCTGAGAGATATTTCTCGACGGCATGTAAAGCCAAGTCAGACAGATGCCCATAAAAGTCTTACACCAGGTTAGGCACTAAACACACGATAAAGAAAGAACGAAGCTACATAACACGAGTTGCCATGGCTGACCTGGAAGTCTTTAAATAGACTCCGGACACAGGTCGGTCAAAGCAAGGAAAACCTGTTCAAGTGGAAATTCATAGATGACTCTGCCCTGGACTGCAAATGTGGTGTTACCCCACAGACGATGATACACTTGACATCGTGTCCTGCCTGTCTACTTGCACATCACAGGAGCTAATGATTGGAACTGAAAATGCCAAACTCGTCGCTAAATTTTGGGCAGACTCAATTTAAATTGTCATCGACACGCTAAGAAGAAGAAGAACTAAAGCTTTACCTCCACCAACATAGCAATCTTCGAACCTCTTTCAAGATTAATTAACTTTTTCTTCTATAAAACCGTTTTCCTCCCATCGCTTCCGTTTCCAACACCTCTCGTTTACCGGTTGGATACGTGCATGCGTCAGTATCACAATTAATAATAATATGTTTTCCCACCGCTGGTATCTTATCAGTGGATCTGATACCGTCTGCTCACTCGAGCGTCGCCCAACATCCGTCCATTGCATGCCCACCATTCATTCATGATATTGTTTGTTTTCCTTTTTAATGACATTGCAATTTTCTATTCGTGACCTCTATTTTCTGCGATTGTTACGGTTTTTTGTTGTGTTATGTTATGTTTTGTAGGTAATGGTTGTTATGTTAGTTTAAACATTACTGTTTTAGACATAGGCTGGTACATGATTAGAGTGTGCACTTTTTCTTTGCATCTCATCTTGTGTAATGAATTGAATGATATTATTCGTATGCAGACAATACGTTTAAAAAAAAATTGACTTATTGTACAATTACGATATGATTGCTATGAAACGGAATTTCTAAAAACATTTTTTTTGTTATTGTTTAAACTCTTGACCTATTAACCGACCGATAGTAGCGCAAACGGTAAGTAGTACTAAGTAGTGACATTTAGTCTTGTGAATTCCCCCATCTTCAGAAAATGAAGATCTATACTGACTGTGAATTCCCCATCTTCCAAGAAAAGGAAGATACAAACAAGTATTAATTTATTCATAATTAACAGTGATAAACATTCATGATAGTAATTACATGTTTGACTGTGAAGTTTTCCACTGTAACAGAACTTATTCTTCTTTTATTAAGAATAAAAAATTAAAAAAAATAATATTCTGAAATTATATGGTAACTATATAATTTCAATGACTTGAAAATTACCATGAAATCCACGCCAGGGCGATTTGAACTCCATTCTCTATTTTGACGCCCTGTAACATGTACATGTACATCTAAAAGGTATCACCTTTTAGATGTACATAGTTTTATATTAATTTATAGTTTGCAAGCTTAGTCGTCTAAGAGGTACCTAAGTGCCTTACCCAACCCATTTGTGCCACTTGCCGAAAATCTTCCACCTGGACACGAGTTGCCATGGTTAACCTGGAAGTCTCTAAACAGACTCCGGACACAGGTAGGCCGAAGCAAGGAAAACCTGTTCAGGTGGAGATTCATAGACGACTCTGCCCTGGAGTGTAAATGTGGTCTTGCCCCACAGACTATGGAGCACTTGATATCGTGTCCAGCCTGTCCTGCTACTTGCACATCACAGGAGTTGATGGAGGCTACTGAAAGTGCCGAACTCGTCGCTAAATTTTGGGCCGACTCAATTTAAATTGTCATCGACACACTAAGAAGAAGGTACCTAAGTTAGCAGATCTTTGCATTAAGTTAAAACGTAACAGCATCTAAGTAACACGCGTGCTAGACGGCATTTCAAATGTCAGTGTAATGTCAAGATATAATTTAGAAAGTTTAATCGCTTGCGCACGCGTCGTCATCGGCTCGCGTGTGATTGCGAGCATTAAGGATCGGCACACATGATGCTCTCTGCTTAGACGATTCATCATCATCATCATTTTCAGCCAAAAGACGTCCACTGCTGGACATAGGCCTCCCCCAGGCGTCGCCACATTGACCGGTCCCGTGCGTCTCTCATCCAGCGGGTTCCTGCAACCTTGACCAGGTCATCGGTCCACCTAGTGGGAGGCCTACCAAAGCAACGTCTTCCGGTTCGCGGTCCGGTTAGACGATTCGGCGATAAAGAATATCACACAAGGGGATGAGCTAGTGGGATATCTGGGGGCACGGCAGTGCCCCCGCCAAGTCGAGCAATAAAGCGGCACGGCCGTACCATCCTTTTCTCGAAGCAGTTCAGGCCATTTTCGACCTCTTATAACTTCGTTCTGGATAAAACTAGAAGCCTGAATTTTTAGTAACTAATTAGTCATTGTATAAACACGGTATATTTCAAATTTCATTCAATTTGAACCAGTAGTTTAGGAATTATAACTAGTCAAAATGTCTTAGTTTTGTCACTCACTCACTGACTGACTGACTGACTGACCGATCATCAAAAGTCTAAGGCACTTCTAGCTGACATAGAAGCTTCAAATTCAGAATACAATTAGCGTTTAGTGTATAAATCAAGGAAAAATTAAAATATTTTGAAATTTCAGTCTAGTTTTCAAGATACACTAACTGCATAAATAACTTTGTAATCCCATATAAATATATAGGATTACAAAGTTAAAGTTACATTTTCAGTGAATGAATTTTACGAGTTAAATTTAACACACTTCCTGGTTACCGATTGATCTGAAACTTTGCACGTATATGTATATCACCTAACAAATCAATATTATGATGACATGGAACTGATCTGATGATGGAGCTGGAAGTTGCCCATAGGAACTCCATTTTAAAATGTCATAAACCCATCGAGTTTGGGCTCGTTTGATTTGTCTTGATGAGTACTCTGTCTTTGGATGATGTTCAGGGTCTGATGATGGAGCTGGAAGGTGGCCATAGGAATTCCGTTATAAAACGACTTGACCCTGTCGAGTTTAGACTCGTTTGATTCAGCTTGTCGAGTACTTAGGTACTTAAGCAGTTCATCAAATCGATGAATAAGACTGCTGCAAGTTCAAATAAACCTATGTATTGTTGATTCATTGAACGAAATAGATAGAACGAGAGACGCTACAAAAAGAAATGAGATCCCACTAAAAACAAAACTTGTAAAAAAAGCCAAGCCGCGCAACGCAACTCAGTTCTTCTACCGTAAAAAGTAGTGAGATCCATGTAATACCAAGTCAGTTAATTTATTCAGTCCCTACTTACAAATATGTGATGTTTTAAATAAATAGATTGACTTGGCCATCGCATCGTATTTGCCAATGTTAAACAGGCCATTCTTATGGTTAATCGCCATCGCATTGGCCAATGTGATGCAGTGGCCAAGTCAATCTATTTATTTAAAACATCACATATTTGTAAGTAGGGACTGAATAAATTAACTGACTTGGTATTACATGGATCTCACTACTTTTTACGGTAGAAGAACTGAGTTGCGTTGCGCGGCTTGGCTTTTTTTACAAGTTTTGTTTTTAGTGGGATATATATATTATATTCTCTTCTTTTAGGATCCTTTTACCAAGTATGTTGGTGTCCTCTTCTAGTCTAACCGGATACAGCTGATTACCAGTATTTTTTTACATAAAGCGACTGCCTATCTGACCTCCAGAATTCAGTTAGTTCTGGGTAATTCCCTTACCCTTTGGTAAGACTGGTTGTCAGACTTTCGAGCCACGAACTGCCTTTAACGATTGTCAAAGACCTTCAAATGTAACAGCAGGGACCAAAGACGACTCGGCATGTGTTTGGCAATGAGTGGTCACCTATCCACAGTCCAACCTAGGCAAACGCGACTTACTTAGCCTTATCATTTTGCCACCAGCACTTTTCGACAATTTCCTTAAAAACCTATGACATTTTATACTACGCTGTATTTAAACGCTGTCACAAATACGCTAGTCTCTTATAATAAAGCCGCATGCGTGACAAGCGTGACTGTAGTAATTAACTGTTATTATTATAGCACGCGTTTATTAAGACGTAATACGATAGGCCACGATTATATCTATGTATGGAACGGAAGGAAAGTTGTGTGAAGTCGGATTTAATAAACTGATTTATAGTCATAATACGTATGTGTTGGGCTCGTGGCTTAATAAATACTCGATCTTTAGGTTCAGCCGGTTGGTCCGTGGATGGTTCCATTACATACCGAATTTCCTCCGTGTCTCGGAAGCGACGCGACGTGAAGAATTTGGTCGCGGCAATTATTTGTAGACCAGTCGTTTAAGGTGATCTGTGGCTTGGAAATCGACAACCAGTCTTACTAAAGGACATCGTTTTACCAAGTACAAACTGAGTTGTAGAAGTCGCAGATATGCAGTCGCACCATGTAAAATACTTTTATTCAGCTGCATCCGCTTAGACTGGAAACCGACCACAACAAAGTTGGGAAAAGGCTAGTCCGAGTATGATGAAACCTTAAGTAGGAAAGTATGATTGCACATACGATACTTATATAAATACTTGCTAAAACCTTTGCCAAGTAGGGCTAGCATTTAGTATTACATTGCATGAATACCTACTAACTCCTCATACTGGCCTTTTCTCGGCTCATTGCCAGTATTTTCTTGCAAGACAGGTCTTATGCTATTAAGATTCTCGTCCTTAGCTACGGAATCTGGTTTTGTAAAAAGGAACTTTGAACCTTTGCTTTCGAGCTTGCCCAATGTGTTAGTCCCTATCCCAATGAAATAATGAAATTGATCTTCTTCTTTCCAAATATATTAGTTAATTGTTATTTCAATAGTCACTCCCTTTTCTATTCACTATTTTTTTAAATCTTCCCCAACTCTTATAGCTACTTAGCACATTCATACACAAAGCTTTAAAAACATAAGACAGTCGCATAACCATTCCAAAATCAAGTCACGATCGAACAGAAATGCATTCGATTTTTGGCAATTTCACGAACGAGTTTATCGTTCCATTCAGATTACACATTACGACAAATTCTTTCGTCCGTTTACCGTTTAAATAAACAATCGAATCCCGAATAATTATATATTGGACAGTTTGGAGCTCACGGTTGTGTGAATACCAATGGATGTTACTGCATTGTTTGGAAGCACACCAACTTACAATGCCAATTATTTACATTTGTTTGTCGGCGTCGAAAACAGTGCATTTGAGGCTATTGTGTAAGACGATGCATATTATTATACTTCTGGTGGCACTCTTAACTTTCTTAATACTGTTTTCTAAATAATTATCATGTGTTGACATTACTTTTTCACGGTAAATAAAGAAACGAATTCTAATAAAACAAGATAGTACCTAATTGGATTAGAACTATAGTTTTCTAATCCATTAGAAAAAGACAAAAGAAAACGTACGAACAGTCGGACAATGGTAGTAGACTCGAAAGGGCAAATATGATTACTTATGACCTACAAATTAAGTCAATATTAAAATCGCTTTGCTAAACGTTCAGCAATTAATTCACTCAAACGTTTTAATTTTCATTATTCACTCATTAATATTGATGATTCGCATTGGAATGTGCAAGGACATTTTCACGTAGAACTGTTGGCAAACGTTCCTCGATAAACTCTGAATAGACCTTAAAAGACGACGGATGACGGACGAATAATATACACGAACAATTTTTAACTACCAATAGATGTCTATCAATGTAATTTCCCATTGCACCATGCATAATTCAAGCAACAACGTCCACTGCTGCACTGTTCTCAAACAGTGAATGAAAATATCTTGAGGAATCCAGCATGTCCTAGGGCCAAAAAATTCGAAGACGCATGACACCTAAGTATCAACTGAGTGTGCTTGGTGGGTTATAGTCCATTCCCTGTTATAGAGAGGAGGCCCACAGGCCCAGGTCTTTCTGCAGGGTCACAACCCTGCAGAAGAATCGGAAAATAGATGAAATTAAAAACAAACAACACGGCTAATAATAGCCAGGATTAATTTTTGCAATCATTTCTGTCCATCAAACAATTATAGTCCATCGTCTGCTCAGGGCCTTACTCGTCCAATGTTGCCACACTTTCTATCTGATGCAACGAATACCGACCTATTTATTGTCTTCTAATTATGAAGTTATGAACGATGCGATATCTCGATCTCGCATCGAAGCTAAATCGATTGTTTTGTTCATATTATTAGCTCTTTCAAAACTTTGATGGCTCTCGATAAGTGCTTGCGATATCGGTATTTCATGATGACTTTTGATTAAGTATTGTGAAATAAAGGAGCTTTGATCCCATAATCAACTTGGAGTGTGATGAGAATCGATTTAATATCAAAAGCCGAAATTGATTTAAGTTGGAAGGATTATTATGAAAATAATAGATAGGTATACTATTAATTGTTACATACATTTTAAAATGTTGATTTCCTCAAGGACCATTTAAGAAACATTACCTACACACTACCGTGGTCGGTGCAAATTTCACCCAGGCTTTTTTCAATAACTAAGGACAAATTAATCCTTCAAAATATGTAGGTACTTAATTTGTCACTCAACTAACTTCAATATTTCTGCTTGTTTATAGCTTGCATCTGTGCCCAAAAATACATTTTATTTAAAACATCTTGTACGTCTAGACTCCGAAGTCCGAAATATTCGAATCTGGTTTTCAGCTTGTCAATAAATAACACTAGATGATGACGTCACTCTATTAATTCAGCCAAATTAAAGTCCAAACCATAGACAACCATAGATTGAACAGTGGCCATTAATCTAATGTCCAATAAATTATAATTAGAAGCGATTTTAGGAAAATAATTCGAGTAAGCCTATTATTATCAGTTTGTTAGCGTGTCAATGACTTATTATTGAGAATAGACTTAATTTGTGATGGGTTAGTAATTCTTTGTCTTTGTAAGTATTTGAGGAAAAATATAAGAAAAACAAGCCTACTAGCCATTTCTGGCTAATAGCCTTTCGGCTTGTTTTCGTTTAAGTATAAAAATATCTTCTGGTTCGCAAAGGTAAAACAACACAAAAACTAGGCTATCTAAGCTCGTGTTACTAATTGCTGTGTTGGTTTGAACGA
Source organism: Diarsia mendica (assembly GCA_949316265.1). Taxonomy (NCBI): domain Eukaryota; kingdom Metazoa; phylum Arthropoda; class Insecta; order Lepidoptera; family Noctuidae; genus Diarsia; species Diarsia mendica. The sequence goes on along the minus strand of OX438896.1, from coordinate 17,203,372 downwards.
ACTAGGGCGGGGGTTAGTTAGATTGGTCAAATGTTAAATAAAAGGCTTAATACCAAGTTTTTAAACTGACATGTCTACTAAAATTATCATTAACACATTAAACGGGAAAACATGGGTTTGAAAATGGTAAATATTCCGTTTTAAAAGAGTTAATAAATAATATGATCTCAGAACATTCTACAATATTGACCTCAACAATACAGCTAATCAAAAGAATATCTATGTCCATAAAAAGAGCAAGAAACTACAATATTAACATGATTAGATACCAAGCTTCACAAATAACTGTACCATGACAAGACGGGTGTGGCTACAGCATTAAATAGCTCCTGTACAATGACTCATATTCCACATAATTCGACATTCATCGCTGCATTTGTATTCAGAAAGTGGTTGCAAATATTTGGCAAGTCATCAATGGGTAGTGAACAGGAATGCCAAGCAATAGGGTAGCCTCATCCCTACTTTGGAGAGGTCGGCTTATAGTCTAGAAGTAGTTGAAAAGATGTATTTACATGGAACGTCTGCCTATCTGACTTCTACAACCTAATTACTTTCTGGCTTCTGGCTACCTGTAACGATTGTCAAAGACCACCATGAACAAATGAGAGTGACAGTCGGAAGCTTATATTGCTTCCCGAGCCCCAAATGGATTCTGAACTATTAAACATAAATACCGAGACATTGGAAGTATATGGTTGTGTGTGACATGAATTAAATCAATTTCTTCAAAAACAACACGACATAACTTATTCTCGACCACGTTCCACAACACGTGGATTTGACTTGCCCTTTATCCTTGTCGCGCGACGAATGCGAAGCGAAGCGAAGATTGTTAAAGGCTTACATTTGCCTCAGTTTACAAATTGCTGAGCATTTAAGTAACATATAAAGGTTTGATTATATCAACACCGAAAAACGTCTTTCCGAAATAAATATTCAAACAGAATAATTAAATTATCCATTCAAAAACAGTCGGTTCGCGTTGGTTGAATAAGCTTTTAAAAAAATTAAGATACTATGTTGTCAGCTTCGCGTGACTAAACGACAAACCTCATGGCATATCATAATGGTTAAATATTTAAGAAGGCATCAGTTTCTTCTGTTTTCCTTCCTTTATCGTATGGTTAATGCCTTAGGACCTGTTGTCAGAGTTTTTATGCCGCCCATGAACCTCTAACTTGACTTTACATGCCGTCGAGAAAATATGTCTTTGTCTTTTTTTTTTTTATTAGTAAAACATAGAATATTATTATGTAAAGTAAGAAACCATAAAGCATAGCATCGCTCACATAGGACTCAGCAGCCACTCCCCATCACATAATACGATAGAACACAAGTCAGTAATTTCGCTCAGCCCGTCCTTGACTGCGCGGAGATCATCGACACTTGTTTGACAAAATCCTAAATGATCACTATCACTACATAAATGTAATAAAACAAAGTCCTCTGCCGCATCCGTCTGCCTGTTCGCGATCAACCCAAAAGCAACTGCACCGATTTTCACGCTGTTTTCATCGATGAATAGAGTGGTTCGTGAGGAAAGTTTTAGTATATAATTTGTCAAGTCCCATTATCCACGACCACGCGAGCGAAGCCGCGGTCATCAGCTATTATTACGTAAAGAAAGAAACCATAAAGCATAGCATCGCTCACATAGGGCTTAGCAGCCACTCCCCATCACATAATATTATAGAACACAAGTCAGTTATTTCGCTCAGCCCGTCCTTGACTGCGCGGAGATCATCGACACTGGTTTGGCAAAATCCTAAATTAGTACCGACTTACACGTGCTTAGGGTTGGCGACTGGCAACACTGCTTGTTTACTAAATTATAGGGTTTCCGTTATTATTATTCCGTTCTGGGTTTTGATTGCGATAGTTTCCAATTTTTTTATGGAAATTGAAGCAATAGAAAAGGTTTATCGAATCCTTTTCTAGAAGCAATTTTCACTTTAATTAAAGCTTGTATTCGTATTATTAAGACTTTTTTATTGCCAGACGAGTTGAATTTTATACAACATTGTCGATTGTAGTTACATTGTAGTAGAATTTAATTATTATTTTTGACTTTCGATATTTCATTTGACTGCAATGCAACCTTAATTACGAAAGAAAACTGTGCTTCTATTTTCTCATTCTATACTTAGTAAGAGTAAATAAAATAGGTAAATTATTTTCTTTGTAGAACAAATAAATAAAATATTTTGTCATTCTAGTAGACGTTAAAATGGCAGCCCTACAAAATGAAGGCGGTAGACACATAACCAGTTTTGTAGCTTTCAGGTTATGTACGAAGTAATTTATAAAATTAGGAAAGGTGTAGAAATGGATAAATACAGTCTCAGTCTCAGTAGTCATAAAGCTTGACTTTTTATATGGTTCTTTCGTGTTTACAAATACATGTCAAGAAAGAAAAACAAAAGCTAATTATTTGCCTAATCCCTTGTCATCACTGGCTAAAAAAATGAATAAAAATATTCAGCGATATTTTTATTTGCATACATTACATGGTATTTTACCAAGTTTGTCAGAGGCTTCTTCTCATTGAGAAAAATTTCACCAAGACAGCACGTTACTGATATTGATGAAGCAATGAGCAAGATGTATTTAGAAAATATACTTTAAATAAAACTATAATTTCTTTAAAAATATCATTTGTTCAAAATGCTTTTTTCTTACTGTGGGTTAAAGAGCAAACAATTATTCACTTGGTACACACAAAGAAAATATCGTAAACAACGAACTATTTTTAGACGCCTGATAATCTTCTTGCTCTTCAAACGCTCTAGAAAAAGAAACATCGTGATTCGTGAATTACTATTATATGTAATACCTATATTTAGTGCATATTAGGTACCGAATTCATACTAATATTACGAATGCAAAAGTAACTATATTTTTACCTTTTCACTCCTAATAACCACTGAATTGATCGTTACAGTTGGCAGATCGAGATACATAGTAAGCCAGGAATCTATAGGAGGAACTGCTTTCCTTCCACGAAGACGTGGGCAACCGCTAGTTACTGAATATAGCCTTGTGCATCAACATGCATAAAACACAGAAAGTTTTAGAATCCAATCAAGGGTCAAAACCACTAAGTTAGCAAATCTGATTACTCGATAAGGTTTAAACCACAATAAATAACTTTTATGATGACTCGAATATGTCAGATGAATATGAGAGACGTTCTAGTCAATTGTGATTAAAATTACTGTGTTAGTTCAATAAACTCATTTATTTTATGTTCAGCAATAAAACCTGAAGCGAACACCTGCATCAACAATGATTTCATAAATCTGAAAAAAAAAATCGCATTCCCGTTCTCAGTCACATTGTTTGAAGCCTGTATCCAAATATTATTTAAGCATTTAACCAAGCTGCAACAAAGAGGTCAGCTCAATATGCAAACTTTTCTTTTCAGAATTATTTGCTGGCTGGTCATATTTTTAAAAGGTGGTGTAACGAAAAATGTTCAGCCAATTTGAAAGCGTTTAATGCCGTGACTGAAAGATAGACAAAAAGTGAATGGTTTGATGAAAACGAATTCAGGAAATGGAATTTTATTAACTTTAATAATTTGTGTCAAAAAAATATTTGTGATTGTACAGATGTTGTCATATTAACGTCAGAAATATAAAAGCAAGGGAAGTTAAATTAACGTAGCTCAATATCTTCCAAAACATGTTTTTCTTAAAAAAATATGATATCAAGAAAAATATAGTCTGCTGTGTTAAAACTATCTGAATGAAGTAATCATTAATACTTTGAATTTACGATTCTTTTAATCATCCAAAAGTGAATATATGACCTGCAAATATTTTTCGACATCATCAAATGCACTCAAGGCGAAAGTAATACTTATTTTATTGGTCCATGGACCTCAAAAATGCGCCAATCAAAGGTTTTTAATTTTAAAATCCGCGTTCCAATTACGAACACTGATTTCTACTCAGCCATGTTTTTTGAAATGTGCAAGCACATCACACTTGTCTTGGTAATGAGTTTGCAAAACAAACTGGGTTATAAAAACAAGATCGAAATTATTGAATCAACACTTTTGCGTAATCTGCTGTCCTATCGATTAATTATGATTATTTATTAAAATCGAGAGAAGAGAGTATTATTGATTTGATGAAACAATTGAATGCGTCGTCGGAATCCATTACACTCATCGTCATCTCATCTTCTTCCCACCCTTCTCTCACGTTACTTGGTGACGGCACAACTCGTTTTTTTCCTTCCATTAACCTCTGTCAACCGACATGCTTTCATTTATTCTTTTTTCGTTCCTAGCATTTCTCACACAATATACATATATTCATCGTTTCCTTGGTCTTCCTCACCTCTCCATAATAACATAATTAATACGAGAATAATTATTTTCTTTTGACTGTATAGGTTTGTTGAGTTTAACTTTCTATTCTTCTGACATTTTTATCCCGGTAGATCCTTACTGCAGTTTAATTTTCGATCTAGACGCGGGCGAAGCCGTGGGCATCATTCATATAAAAAAAAATATTCATGAATGGTTACTTTTGCCGATTCCGTTTTAATAATAGAGTTTATTACACTATTATTCATCGATAAAGGTGCAGCAGACAGATTTATCGATTACATTTATCGGAAGTGTCGACCGATAAAATCGAGTACCTCTAAGCCTCTAAGGACTTAGCAACCTCTCTGGAAACATTATTTTCATATTTATTTACAAACAATTAGGGTACAAATTCATCATCAGCTCTGCGCAACACGTTTTATTTCTTCCATTCTTCTCTGGCGACCGTCATGCTCCCTGCATCTATACTCCCTTTTCGTCCATGTCATTCCTCACACAACTTCGTCTTATCTTTGGTCTTCCTCTCCGTCTTCGTCTCATAAGGGTACAAATTATAACTACTAAGTTGCCAATCTGTAATACTTACCTATGCAAATTCTAAAAAAAAAAAACCTTTTTTTGCCCTTAGTTCAGTAAGTAGGTACCTAAAATGTATTTAAGATGCAATTTAATAATCGCATAAACGTATTCAGCAAATGTTGAATTTTACATACGAGTCGCTTTCATTTTTATGGACAGTTCGTGTTTTACGGCTAGTATAAATGCTATAATATAACATAATATGTTTTTGATTGAATTGTCTACTAAAACATATATCATCGTTTATTGATCTCTTGGCTACTAAATTGAATAACCCAAATAGCGGTAGAATGGAATTCCTAATCAAAAATACATTTATTCTATACAAATAAAAAGATAACTTATTATGTGCGTAACAGAAAACAATAAAAAAACTAGTATAGAATACAAGTTTAAGGTTTATGTAAAAAAAGAACTAAGTATGCACGTTCTCATTGAATGATCAATCACCATAATTTTCGAGGGATTCCACCCTGTGCACAAAAAGTATTCCACATTTATCGCACATATACGGCTGCGGTGGTAGTTAGAGAGAGGCATTTAATATTTTTGAAAAACATAATCTGAATTACAAAAAAAAACCCGACTGAAAAAACCGAAAAGCAAAAAACAAGCACATTTTAAATCACACAAAACTTGGAAGCAGGCGGGGTTCATTTGAATATTAAATTATGAAATGAAAATAGAATGGAACCCGCCTGCTTCCAAGTTTTGTGTGATTTAAAATGTGCTTGTTTTTTGCTTTTCGGTTTTTTCAGTCGGGTTTTTTTAGTTTTTTAACTACTTTTTTTATTTCCATCTTTTTTAACTTTTGTACTTGTTTAAAGGATTTGACACTTTGAATTTCTTTTAAACATATAAGTATTATATATTTTTGTAATCTCCTTTTAAAACCCTTCATTTTGATACCCTACTCGATGATATAGAAAAAACTTTTTTTTTTCAACTTCGCGATTTTGCCCCCAAAATCCACAACTTTTCTTTGTTTTTTAATTTTAATATAGCCTATAACACTCGCGCCATCAAGACGAATCTAACGACGTATGTTTCATTCAAATCCCTTCATCCGTTTAGGAGTTATGAGGGAACAAAGAAACGGACATACATACATACATACTTACATACATACATACACGTCAAACACATAACCCTCCTTTTGGGCTTCGCCGCAGTCGGGTAAAAATATATATTTTAGTTTTCCTATACTGCCCCGCAGTGGTAAAAAAAAAACATAACCTTGCAATTCTTTCAACAATAATAATCGCATTCGATTGAATGACACGATATACGAAGAAAATTTATACAGTTTTCTTCATATCACGTCATTAAATCGTTTTTATTTCTTGAATACAACTCATGAAGGCCGTTCCCATAGTGCATGGAAACTATAAAGGCTGGAATGCCGTTGGGGTGGCTTCCAAGGTCGACCACAGGCGCACCTGCGTGTCCTGACACTCGATATCATTGAAAATATTGTAATGCACATGCAATTTTGTTATATTTTACGTTTATGAAGTTTAAAAGTTGCGAAATATGAGGTAGGGTCCGCATTTATACTTGAATGCTGCTGGTTCTATTATATAGGGATATATTTATAAATATAATCTCTCGTCTCATAGGCACAAAACAATAAAATGCAGATTTTATTATGGTGTGCTAAGAGTTTATTTTACTTTAACTTCACATCTGTAACATTTTATTTTGATTAAAAAACCTAAAGAAATTACTTTTACTGTCGACCTTACAATTTTTTTCGACACAACTTTAATGCCGTATAGACACAATCTTGGATGTCAATGATATTATCGACGGTCGTAATATAAAAGTTATGTCCGAGAAAATATCGAAAGTGTGGATAAATAAAACTGACTGAAATACAAAATGGCATGAAACTTAATTCTTTTTTATCGCACTACTTAAGCAAGGTGATCAAGGAAATGTGAAACGGTTCCCACTTTGTATTTCAATTTCATTCAGTAATTTACGAATTTTAAAATGCGAGCTGAAATGGTTTTTTGAAACTCGATTGGTGGAATTAATTTGCAATCGCTTTGAGGAAGAAGCGGGAAAAAACCGGCACTAATTTATTTATTTAAACTACCTATACCTCTGCCTACATTGATGATAAACTAGGCTATTATGCAGGATTTGATTGGCATTGGGGATTGTCTATAATGTAGCTGTAGATGGATCATGGAGTATCAACTGGATCGTGGAGGCCAGATAGGATAGATCCATGTAAAATACTGGTATTAAGCTGCATCCAGTTAGACTGGAAACCTACCCCAACATAATTGGAGTAGGGTAGGTACATGATCGTGAGCTTAATCATCCACGTTTGGAGTAGAAGAATGCCACTTTTTTTTTTTTTTTTTTTTTTTTTTTTCTTTTCCCTTTTGGGAAGGCAAAGGGATCTAGCCCATGCAGCCTGTTCTTTTGTTTTATTATTTTACATAGTTATTAATTATATAAGGCAAGATAGCCTAGTCTTAGGTTTAAATTCTTCATGTTTTTCTTTTTAAATTCCTATATCCTTGTATACATTATATCCGTTTTTTGTTCTATCCTTGTTTTTCTTGTCCGATGGATTCCATGTTTTTCATGTTCAATTTATTATTCTTTGTCGAATCCTTGTGTATTTCTTAAGTCCAGTTCTTAGTCGATTCCTTAATTTATATGTTCAATTCTTTGTCAAGTACTCGTTTTAAATTTCCTTAACTGTATTGCGAATGAAGTTATAAATGGGTAAAAATGTTTGTGCATTTCCCATGAGTTGCTGAACTGAGCGCGGGATTTGTTCAGCAACCTTATAGATTTGTAATAGATCATCCATAAGCACAAGGCGGTCAATGCCAAAGGATGGGCATCCAAATATGATATGATCTAATGTTTGTTCTTCTCCTTGGCAGTAATTACATTCCGATGTATTAATCATTTTCATCCGATATAGATGCGAGTTAACTCTGCAGTGACCCAGGCGTAAGCGGTTTATTGTAGTGTAAAATCTTCGATTCAAAAAAGTTGATGATTTCGTGAACCATGGTTTCTTGTTTGCTGTCGTACCTTCTATACCTGCATACCATTGTCCTTTTTGTTCCACTGTTGTTATATGGGTCCAATGTCGGTTCAGATCTTCGCAATACTTATTTCTTAGCTCGATAATAATATCTGTGTGCGGTAGGGCAACACTAGTATGAGTGACAGTTGTATTCGTAACGGAATTTATTGACCTCGCCAAGAAATCTGCATTCTCGTTTCCTTGCACTCCTTTATGACTTGGAACCCAGAAGAAAATAACAGTGATGCCAGAGTCTTGAAGCAACTTCCATGCTCTTTTAATTTCATAAATCAAATAGTTAGACTTTGTATTCAGGCAGTGATTTTCTAGCGCAGTAAGTACACTTAAACTATCACTTAGAATAACCCATTTTATTGCAGATTTTGTATGTTTATTAATGTGTTCAAGTGCTGATAGAATGGCTGTAGCTTCGGCTGTGAATATGCTAGAATATTTGTTGATTTTGGATCCTCCACCTATTTTCAAAGTAGAATCGTATAAGGCTATGGATGTACTGCCAGATATTTTAGATCCATCTGTGTAGACATGTCTATAATCTGCCCAGTGAGATAGTTTGTCGTAAACTTCATGTTTTTCAGACAATTCTTTATCAATTATAATATCCATCTGTGGGTATTTACTTTTATATGTTCCCTGGTAACAAGGCCATTCATTTGAGGAGAAGATGTTCATTGACTCTATATATTGTGTTATTTCAGAAAAATCTTGAAGAATAAAGCAACAATCGGGAAAGTTTTTAAGAAGGTTGAGTTTAATAAGAAGAGGATGTGATTTAATGGCAGCTAGTTTGAGGAGAAATTTTGATTTTAGGAATCTAAAGCGGTATAATAAAGGAGGAATATTGCATTCTAGCTGCATAGAAACAATGGGAGTTGTTTTAAAAGCACCGGTTATAAGGCGTAAATTACTATTCTGGATTTTCTCTAATTTGTCTATTAGCTTGCCATTGGAAGCAAAACAAAGAAAACCATACTCAAAATGACTCCTTACCAAAGATTTATAGAGCATTAACATGACTTTAGGGTCTGCACCCCAATAAGTTCTACATAGGACTTTTAAAATGTTAGAAGCCCTACGGGCTTTGCATACTATATAATCGACATATTTATTCCAGGATAAATTATTTGTAAAAATGATACCTAAAAACTTCGCTTCTGTAACTACTGGTATTGTGATTTTGTCATAACAAATTCTAATATTATAAGATTTATTCTTGCCAAATATCATGACTTTGCTTTTAATTGCATTTATGTCTAAATTTAAATAAGAAAAATAATGCTGAAGTTTTTGCAATGCATTATTTAAAGTTAATTCAACATGTTTTATATTGTTTCCACTACAGTAGATAGTCAAATCATCAGCATATTGCAGGTTTACAACATTATCTAAAACAAAATTTAATCTGTGAATGTAAAGCAAAAATATCAAAGGACTCAAAATACTGCCCTGACAGGTTCCTTTATAGGAATATCTTGGCCCAATAAGCTTCCGGTTATGTTTAACATAAACTTCCCTGCCATGTAAGAAGCTAAATATCCAATTAATCATTTTTCCAGGTATGCCAAGAAGATTAAGTTGCTCTGTGAGAATGTTATGATCAACATTATTAAAAGCACCAACTATATCAAAAAATACACAAACAGCTGTCTCATTGTTATGAATACTTTTTTGAAGATCAAGATGTAAAGTGCTTATACTTTCACGGGCTGAATAGCCTCTGCGAAAGCCATATTGATTGGATGGTAATAAATGATGCTTTTCAATGTAAAATTCAAGTCTTTGTTTTAAGAGCTGCTCAAAGACTTTGCCAATACAAGAAGTGAGAGCAATGGGACGGTAAGAATCAGGATTAAATTCCTCTTTATCTTGCTTAAGTATTGGGATAAGGCAGTCTGTTTTCCATTGAGAAGGAATTTCGTTATTTAGCCAAAGAAGATTAAAAATGTGAAGTACAATATTAAGAGATTTGGAGTTAAGTTTTTTAAGAAAAGTATAAGGTACACCGTCCAATCCATAAGCTGTATCTTTTCTTGAGGATATTGCTGATTTGAGTTCTTGATAAGAAAAGGGTTCTATTAGAAAACTGGTTGTGGAATTAGAGTTGCTGTCTCCATTAAAGTGTTCAGTCATATAATTATCAACATAGTCTGGTGTATATTTATTTAAGAATTCATGTATCCAATTACTATTGTTGTTACTCATAAATTTGCTATAAGTGAAGGTTTTATTAAATTTTTTCATATTATTCCAGATTATGGATAATGGAGTGGTTCGATTAAATGACTCACACAGGTGGGCCCAACTAGCATCTCTTTCCTTCTTCAAGGTAATTTTTTTTAAGGCCTGTAACCTTTTAAAATTAAGGAAATTAGCTTCAGTAGGATCTCGTTTAAATTGTAAATATGCTTGCCTAGACACTTCAACAGCTGATCTACATTTTTGATTCCACCATGGGAGGTGAGCTCGAGACTTCTTTCTATTGCATGTTGAAAATGGTCTGTTACGTTTTTGATGTATTGGTAAGGACTTTTCAATTGCAGAATGTAGTATATAACAGAATTCATTGTAGCTAGCTTGAGGATCCAGAGGATTTATTGTGTAATTATTAAGTGCACTGTCAACTTCATTAGAATATTTATCCCAGTTGACTAATTTATAACTAGGGAATAAATGTAAATCATTACCAACACTGTTATTATCGTTGTTACTATTACAATTAAAGATAATTTTTGTGATTACAGGTAAATGATAGCTACCAAGCGGATCATCATGAACAGACCACTCACAAGAAAGAGCTAATGTTGGAGATACAATAGTGAGATCTAAAGCATTTGGACGCCAGGTCATGGAGCCCACAGTAGTTACCTGACCATTATTAAGTAATACCAAACCATTTTCATCAATGACGTCCAAAATGTCTCTACCACGTGCATCAGTAGAGTTACATCCCCAGGAGATGTGATGTGCGTTAAAATCACCAGCTAGTATTAAAGGATGAGGAATACTTTTAATGAATGAATCCAATTTATTTTTATTAAATCTAGGAACTGTATGACTTGGGCAATACATACTAACAATGCTGATGACATGACCAGCAACATGCAATTGAACACAAATATTTTGTAAAGAGTCATCAAAGAAAGTATTAAGTTTAGAATATTTAATATTATTGTGAATGAGAATGGCTACTCCATTATGTTTATTACCAGTATCATTACGCTCTATTTGGTATCCTCTAAGTTTAAATGGTTGTTCTGGCCTAAGCCAGGTTTCAGATAAAATAGCTATATGTATGTTGTTATCTAGTAGAAAATTATGTAAAAGGAGTTTATTACATAGTATACTTTGTGCATTCCATTGTATCATGTTAATGTCCATAATTAAATGTTGTTTGAATTTTTATTAAATGTTTCATTTATTATTTTTTTGATGCTACTAGAGCTAACATTTTCTTTATTTTTGTGTAAAGTAATGATCTGTATGACAGATTGAACAAGCATGTTCATGAATTTATCTGAATTTAGAATGTTTTGAAAGTTGTCTGATGAAGAAAGAGATGGAAAAGATTTTTCGTTTACAATATCTGAGTATTTATATGACATGGCCTTTTTTTTCAATTCCGTGATTTTTTGTTTTTTAACTGGGCAGACAGAAGATATAGCAATATGATTGCCTCCACAGTTGTAGCATTTTGCATTGGCTGAGTCAATGGTACACATTTTAAAATTGTGATTTTCTGTGCAGATGGAGCATTTTTCTGTATTTTTACAATATTTAGCAATGTGTCCATACCTTAGGCACTTTAAACATTGTTTTACCGGTGGGACGTATGTATTGACCTCGTGGCGCCAGTGATCCAGGTAAACATGATCGGGCAGCTGAGTGGCTGAGAACGTTACGGCCACAGTCTGCGTCGGCTCCAACTTCACTGCACCTCCGGTTCTTACCCGTCGCATAAATCTTCGAACTTGTATGATGTTCCTGGTGCTGGCCAGAAGAGAATAAATTTTCTTGTTAGACAATTGTATGGGGACCCTAGTTAGGACCCCAGTGGTCTCCGTGGCAGAGGCAGGTATAGAGGTTTTTAATTTATGTTCTGCAGTTAATTTACTCCCCTGGAGGAACATGTTGGCATTGTTGGCATTATCGAAGACAATGCCGACTTTAAATTTATTTATGGTGCGTAAGTGTTGGACGCCGCTTATACAATCCCTCCGGATTGCGCGCGAGATGCCCATTCGGGTGCCTTCGGTGATTGGTTGGTTAGCTTCAACATGTGAAAGGAATACAATGTATTCTACATTACCAATACTGCTATCAGGATACTTCCTTATGTAGTTCGGTGCATTATATGGAACGTAGTCCAGCTTTTCATCAATTGACGACGACGAGTCTGACTCTGTAGACGAGTCGTCGACGATGGAACTTTCCTCCTCTTCTTTTTTTTTCCTTTTGCGCCCGCTTTTCCCCATATTTACAATAATTACAGTGACACTGATATAAATAAGCTATTTACAACTATTATTTATAAAGTTCTAAGGATTATTTAATTAATTAATAGAATTAGCTTAGAAATTGCCGCCTATTTGTTCGAACGATTCCCGCCTTTTCCCACTTTTTTTTTTTCAAAATCTTGTCAATGTCATTCAAGCGCCATAAATTCTTTGTAACATTTGTCTTTGGCACAATAAATTAAGCATCAACACCATAGACAAACAAACACTCTATCTCGGTGACAACTTCATCGTTTAATCTGATTCGTTCAACGTCTGTCACCGATATTATTCATCGATCATCAGCTGATGAATGGGTTCCGCCACAGGGAAGCGGGCGTGTGAAAGTGGAAAACTACCATTGTCCTTTCTACAATAGGTTAACGCAACTATATCGGAGTGAAAGTTGCTTCGGAAAGGTCTCTTGTGATGCTGAACTTAAGATTTAATTTATAGACTTTTAAATGTTGATGCTGTTCACAGATTTGGTAATGTGAAGGGTACACGGCTGTATTTGTCATTTGTTAATGTAGCTACGTCTTGTGTTTCTTCTTTGCCTTGGCAGTAGATTCCTGGAAGCTGATAAGAAAGGTCAAATCATAGTGTATTCCAAAAGTTTTCTAGTATTTCATCTGAGTCCATTTGTTAAGTCAATGAATCCCCAGTCTTTCTCAAACTTATATTTAACATAGCCCTAAAATAAATAAACTTGTCTTTAGTTAAAGATACATAGTTGCAGTCGGTACACAAATAGTGATAAGTTAGCTCACGAGTGCTGTAGTGGCCCAATTTCTCGAGTTGCCGTACTACGATAACTTGTTGACATACTCCATATTTAACTCAAAGACACAACATCAATAAACATTACAACACCTTTATTACAGTCTAATTAACAAATGTTTTATGGGCGACTACTGATTATGTGGTCCTTCGTTTACTCTTCTAAGGGCTCGTTTACGGAGACGCGGGGCGTCGCGCGGCGCGTGCAGAAGGCTCGCCTCGTGTTTTTTTTTTTATTAATTTACTGAGAGACGGGTCCGCCGCAACAAACGCTGCATTTTAAACTAACGAGCGAAAAATCACTTCACGTAAAATCGACGTTTGAAATCGTTCACTTTTTCATTTTCATACATCGCCAATTCGCCATGTGTTTGAATTAAAAACGGAGCACGCACCGCGCGACGCCCCGCCTGTGCGTAAACATGCACTTAGCGTGTCGATGGCAATCTAAATTGTGTTAGCCCAGAAATGAGCTACTAGTTTATCGCTTTCGGTAACGTCCATCATATTAGTTCCAGTGTTATCGGGTTTGTCTACCAATATTTTCTCAGTAGCAATCACAGAGTAAGAATTTGTGTCCGGTGGTTGGCATCATAAACGGACGAAGTGTCAATGTTCTATTAGTTACACCTCTGACCGTCCCCTCCCGGATTACAGACGAACAATAGTACTGATCGAATTTGCATTTTGCATTCACCTATTAATTGATTTCAAAATATCTAGTTCCAATTTGAATTGCAATTGTAATTACATTTAGTTGAATGCAGGCTGGTTTTTTACGCCTCAAACGAACTAACGAGCTCATATCAAACTGCGACCATCAACACGCTTGCTAAATTCCTGCTTTAGTTGTGTTATTGCCCTCCCGTATTCAGCATATATCTAAGAACCAGTTTTATAGACAAGCCACAGAGCATCGCCAGGATTTTGTGACTTGACAAAAGATCGAGAACTTCTTTCTTTGTTTATTATGTAGGTGCGAAATCATAATTAACCTAATAATTATGAATCATCATCTTCCTGCCCTTGTTCTGTGTTACATAAATTCTATAAATGACGTTGAAAGCGGCGTCAAAATCCATTATTTGTAGTTCTAACGATCAGACAGACAAAAACGGAAGGACTACTTTGTATGTAGGATACTAAGAGTTAGAAAATAAAATAAAGGTGTTTTCTTCCAACAGTACGAGTTGCTACGAAAATCAATCGAATTCGATTGACGAGTTCATAGATAAAACATTGACAAAATACCGATGCGAATTCGGACATGTTTTTCATCAAGTTTTTTATATAACTCTTTTCCTTTTACAGGTAAGTCACCCATGACTCAATGGATCGCGGCAACATGACATCGGCATCGGCGATCTGTAGTAAGAATACTTTTTTTTTATGAGTGATGGGACGATTGTGGGTTCCGTCGATTACGTGTATGCGATTCAAACATGAAAAGACAATGATTTCGTTTAAGATGATCATTAGGTATTTGGAGATGGCTTTTATGAAATATTAGGTAATGGATAATCATGCAACGGTATACTTACCTAAGTTTATTTATAAACTCTGAAGCTTAAAACCAGTTGCTTTTATGAGTTTCAGTAACTTTGCGAATGTCAATATCAGCAATGTTTTCATCCTATTCTATCTCGATTTCTTTTGGATTTGATTCCTTTACCATACAATGACGAATCTAAAACACATTTCTTACACAACTATCTCTTATTAGAGAGATGATTAAACTAAGAAAAGCCACGCGCCGGATTTTGTGGACATTCTCTATCTTTTAATTAAGGTTCATTCTCTATGATTAGTTTTTTTTTAATTTCTGGCATGTTTTTGTACGTACCTATATCGTGTCTGATTACTCCACTTTAAACATAAATATAGAATTTGCTCATAAACTTTCATAATGAAATTAAAATTGGCCCTAATGTGCATACTTAGGCTCATAACAACGATGAATAAAAACAATCGGTTTCGCATGAATCATTTAAAACGAAATTAAAATGCGAAAATCGCAACTATTGTATTCGAAAACGTTCGCTATCTCAAATAGTATCGTGACAGTCACAATGGACCGCCAGTTATTCGATACCGTTAGTCGAATCGATAGTTTACTGTTAACATTATCACGACTCGGTTTAGACTCGATTCGTGCCCGTTTTATTTTGAACTTTTTATTGACCTTGCTGAGAACTTTTCCGTCTGTAACTTTTTAGGTGATGGATCACTTTGGGTCTGGGAAGTTGATAATTCTTGGAATTTGATTAGTGTCAGTGGAACTGTATTCTTTTGACAAAATAATGTGTTTCAGTAACAAACTGTACGTCGACAAAAACCAAAGGAAAACTTGTAGATACGACTATTACTCCTGCCTGCTTGACTTGAATATTAATTGTTAATATTTGAGTAGATTTATCTAATAACAGTCAAGGCAATAATTCCAATACCATACAATAGAAGTAGGTAATACTGCGTAGGGCTAGGGATCGATTAGGTTAACTTTGCCTACGATATGAAAAACAGTATGGTACTTTTGCTTTCTTCCATAATTTACTAGCTATGAAACTCAGAAGATTCAGAAGACTTCACAAACATAAGATGAACGTAGAACCGAAATCCAAACGAATTTCAAAGTTTTACCATTATAATTATAGTGCTGTCTAAAAAGACAAAGCTTGTAAAACTTTTTACGAGGTCAACAGTTTTGCACTCCACGATTAGTATTCACCACTGCTGCATGCAATCTGAAACGATTACTAATGTATGTAGATGGGACATAAAACTTTTCTTCCCGAACCTTCTTTCGCGTAAATCACGAAGGCATTAACGCTGTCAAGCGGGGTTTGTTCAAGTTCTGAAGCCTTGGTATTCAAGATCACATTGCGAAGATTCATTGCTTGTGAAGTCTATGTGTCTTCGTAATGTCACCGAAAAAGGCGAAATGTTTATGTAAAGATAATTTTAATGGCTTTTAATCGGGTGGTAGTATGGGAAGGAATTAACGTAGCATTTCTTCACGCTGAGGTAATAAAAATTGATAAGGTAGATGAAAATATTTCGTCTTTGAGCCATTTTATAATTTGGTGACTTTTATTCTAATCCGGCTCGAAGGACCATTTTGATGAATGTTAAACTGGATGTTTATGCATTGATGACGAAAGTGGAAACTGTGAGGCCTGGTTTAAAGTATTTCAAAACAATTTTGAAAGCTATGCTTGTCTCTGATTAGAAATGACTTCTTCATCAACATAATGCCAGTTTGTACGATGTCGTGAACCAAATTGCAGGCACCGCGACCCGCTCTCAAGATGAGCTCTGGCATCCCGTTTCCATAACTACCACAGACAGAGACAGATGTATTCCGCTAGATTAGAGTAAACGGGATAGAGATAGTGCGTCCCGTTTTAAAGCGCATGTTTGTTTTGAGGTATCTCGTGGGTGCTTAATCACATCTTTGTAATGAATATCTAACTTGTGAATGTACCTTAGTTAAAAAAATATTTTTCGAAGGACTGGTTTTACCACAAAATGCATGTTTTGTTAAATGTAAATATTTTTAAACATTAGCATTTTCAGAGCACGCATCGTTTCATTTAGTCTAATCTTTTAGTTTATGTGAATAGTTAGGTACACATTCAATGTAATCGAGTTTTGACATGTACTATTTTATAAGGTCCAAATGGTCCGGTTTAAAATCAACAGTGTGGAAAAAAAAATAAACGACCCTGTAACATTACCACAAAATTAATTAAGAATGAAGGTATCATGATTTCACAATGCTGAAGTGTAAAATGGTGTCTGTCTCTAGATTTTAAGATAAAGTTATAGTCGTGATAACAAGACATTTACGACCAACGATTTCTGATAAACAATATTTTGAAACTTTATTTCCTTGTTCACCTTCTTGGTAAAGTAATAAGTACCTACGTTTACGATATTTTTATCATTAAATAAATCTTGTTAAATTAATTAAGATTTGACATACGATATGGATTGCTAAACTAAGAGAGTGATGGAAATGTTGATGGATGGAGAGGGAGAAGAAGAGAAATGATATGAAAGAAAAAAGGAGTAAATGAAAGCGTGACGCACGGCACCACAAGCGAACAAGCCAGCACATGTCGCGATAGTGGGCTCTCGCCGCGCTTCAAAGCAGGTTAAGCGAATTGCGGCGAGGCCATGCAGCGGAGGGTGAACGAGGCATGTGCGGGCTTGCCACAGCCTCACGGCTGACAGGAGAATGGAAGAAGAAAACGTGTCTTGCCGACCTCAATTAACATAGGACAAGGGCAGGAAGATGATGCACCCGTCGGGGTTGCGGATTATCGAAAGAGATGACGTGGCCTCGGCACAAGGGCGAAGAAGGAACATGGGTTGGTTTTTAGTCAGTAGAAGTCTGTCACTCCCCTTCGCTCTGCCCAAGGGCGGGGGGAGAGGTCATTTGATGATTTTCCACCCACCCAAAAAAAAAAGGGAGATGATGCAATCGATGTTCTCAATTTCTGTTCAGAACTGGGGTATGTGTTAATTCAAGGATGCATTTACCTACTTGATTTTTAATAAGTACAAGTTCTCGGGTAGTGTTTTGGTTAATATTCCCTTTTACTTAAAATATCAATCAATCTAATTTTGGTTCGACAATATTTCTATTGCCAGTTTCCCGACAACGTTTTTATCACCGTTTTGAGAGCATCAACAACTCACTTTGTAGTCCCTAAAGGGTTAGGTTGAGGTGTACCTAACATTACACCCACATATTACCAGATAAATCCTGTAATAGGGGGCGAGCATATTGCCGTCATCGGGCACAAATCTAGACTGAGAAATTTGATGAAAACACCCAATAACACTGCGCGACCCGGGAATCGAATGGTTATGGAGTCAAATGCCTAATTGAAGACTATACATTATCTATTCCCAGTGTTACATGACAAACATAACAAAGACAGAAACAATGGAAAGTGATACAAATAGTTTATGTAGCATGGAAGAACTTTATGCCAAGTTTCTTCACCTTTCCGCCTGTTTTCACTAATTAACTCATTAAGTGCCTAATTATGTGCTATTCAGGTTTAATCTACACTTATGCATGAATAAACAAGCTGTTGAATAAATATTGATATCTACTAATTATAGGTTTTTGAAGGAAAGTTTATTTTTGAAGCTGATCAAAATTTAACGACATTTTTTTAAGTTTTGCCGTTTCTTAGGGTTACTGGCCGCTATTAGGTAATTTTAATATTCATAAATTATCCAATACTAGTTTGATCATAACCACAGAAATCAAGTCCGTTAGTTTTAGCTTTGAGATTGGCTAATTGTTCGGTATAAGACTGATTTTATGAGGTTCTTACAGGGTGCGATTTGTTACTTCTACCTACGGTTTCAATTTTAGTCATGTCTATAAAATCATTATATACATGACATCAAGCTAATACAATCTGTTATTTAATGGATTTTCAACTTTATCGCTAAAGCAATAGGTTTCGAGTAGGTAGCTTGATATGTTGACGCCTGTAAACACATGATTAAGCCTATCTATTCTTTAGGGTTTTCTCATATATTCATTACTTATATCTGTTCTTCCGTTTCTGAGTTTTGCTATGGTCCCAACATTAACTATAATTCGTAGCTCTTCGTAACTTTTTCCCATTCACGATCAACTTTACACATAGTCAGTTTATTAATCGATCCTCGTCGTCAAACGCACTGACAATACGAATGAATGAGTTATTGTTTGTATGATGTCCTCCTTATTGTTCGTAATGAGGGGTAATTAAATACTCTGTGCCTCGAATAACAATACGGTGATGTTTATAATTAAACAAGCAATGAACCTGTCTGACTGTTCTTTGGGTTTGTGGAAAGTACCTATTAAAGGGGAAGATTTATTGGATGGATTTTCTGCCTTATTAGGATGATTTTCTTTTAAATTTTTCGTACTACTGTTAGATAGAGCGTTTAGGTTTTGTTTAAACGAATTTAAAACATCAGTCAAGAATGTTGATTAAGGCATAATGATGTTTTAAAATGTGTACAGCGAATTACTTATATGTAGGTATGTATTTCGTGCTTTGCGGAAGCAGGCTTTAGTCTGACTAGAGCACAATCGATTACCAAGCAAGTTAACAGAAATTTCCAGTAACACATTGACATTCTAACAAAAAGAAAAACCAACACGTACAAAACATACCAGACTTCTAACAAATAAAACCTAACTGTCATCAGATTTATCTAGAAGTCCTACTTTGTTTACAAAGAGTGCATTTTTCGCGCATTTGACATAAGACATGATGGCATGCGGCTTTCTCACGGCCCTTCAGTATTCAGACAAGCACGTTCTGACATTGTCGAGCTGTGAATGTGAAATTATGCCGATACTTGGACACGCATCACAGAAACACCAAACACTTACTTTCTAACCCGCCAAGCGATTTACAACCTTAAAACCAACGAGCTAAGATCGGAAAAACTGTCGCAGCGTACAAATGTAAACTGTGTTTTTTGTGACACGAATACTCATTACCACAAGCGGATTACTGTGTTGCGTCATTTCTCTGTAAAAATATTTGGTTCGGTGTCTGTAAGTGTCTATTATTCTATAGGTGTACTAATTTGTATGGGCCCATTCAAATTGCTTTATAATTAGGTGCATGACCACGTTCTCGTGTGAAGCATTTTCGGGTTGACTTTCTTTCTTAGAATTTTCCGGTGAAAATTAAACGTTTGACTACTTACAGTAGAAAGTTATTATGAGGCAGACACTTTTCTCGCACGTTTTGTTTCAATTTAACTTTTTGTAATGCGATTTCTTTTGATGACAATAGCTACTGGCACTCTCAAATCAGATAAAGAAAAGCATGACCGACGAAAAAAAAGAAAACAAATCAATAAATGGTTTGATTTGAAAAAGGAATTCGACGAAATGTGTCAAGTACCTATTACACTTTGTCGAATTGCATTTTCAATTGCAACACATCGACTGAAAAATGATAAATTGCAAACCTAGAGCATTAATAACCCTAAAATGCACACTGCGCATTGTACAGAATCGAGCACAATGTCAGTTCAAATCTGGGCTATCGAGTACGACTGTCGCATGCGCTCGTTACTCATGTACTCGCGTTATCGACACGAGATACCGTTTACTGACGGTAATTGAGCAATTACATTCCTTACAACATAGTTTTCACTATAGTGTACTGAGTCGTACCGTTTTAGAGTACCTAGATACTGTTTGTCATGAACAAATGTAATGTAGGTATTTGTCAACAACAACAATATGTACCTATACAATTAGCAACATTATAAGATTTTCAGGTGGAGTAACGATTACAAATTTAAGATAAGACCTTTACCTAATAGTATGCGTTATACAATTAGATAACCTCAACTACCTACAACAAACTTGTGATTCCGGAAAATCGACCCCACCAGAGAAGTAGGTACTTAGGTAGTAGAAGAAAATCACTTTTATAAGCTACTAAGTGTACCTACATATTTAGTGCTCATAACTGTACTCAGTTTCTAATACCAAATGTATTCAATAAATCGTTTCAGGTTGTATAAATATACAATCTGTAGCCGTTTTCCGAGCGATTAGACTGACAATTATTTGTTTTAGCCTACAGTTTTATAGTGTCGATCTACGTTTTAGTCGTTAATGTTTTATTCTAGACTAGCTGCGCCCGCGACTTCGTTCGCGTGGTTGTCGAAAACTAAAATGCGTCGCTTTGATAAAGTAGGTACATTAAATCTTTGCCCTGCATAACTTACAGACGCTGTAGAAAATAAGAAGAGGGTAATGCAAAGCACAGACTACGTCAGAACGGCCGAACGGATCTTGATGAATTTTGAAACAAAGTAGAAGACTGACACTCCCTTCCGCTCTGCCCAACGAACAACCCGTAGCCCCAACGGGACCCTCAGCTCCGACGGGACCCGCAGCTCTGGCGGGTAGTTTAGGTAGCCTTTTTTTTTTTGGTGGAAATTCATCAATCCCCCCCCCCCCCCCTCTTGGGCAGAGCGGGAAGGGAGTGTCAGACATCTAGGTACTGATTAAATACGAACCAACCCATGTTCCTTCTTCGCCCTTGTGCCGAGGCTGAGTTATAACAGCTTCCTACCTTATACTAACCTACGTGCGGACATGGTGCAGACGGACGGACAGACAGACAGGCAGGCGACCATGGCGAAACTATAAGGGTTCCTTGTTGACTACGGAACCCAATTATAAACTGTTTAATTGATCAATGTTTACTTGATGACTATTAACAGAATATATCAAATGAACAACGCCATCTATCGAAGACGAAGATAAACTGCTAAAATTATATGCATGGTAAGCGATCAATCAATCACACTATAGGGCTTAGGCTGTGTAGACTTTGAAAGCAGTGCCATTTAGACTGCTTTCCTACAGAGTAACTTAAGATAATTATCATAACTTTTTTAAAGTTATCTTTTGTAGGCATTTATTAATAAGTACCATATTCGTTTAATAGATGTCGCTGCATGTCTCATTCATGATCATAAAGTTCTTCTTGAAAACTATAAATTCAAATATCTTTTGATAGAGACCACCGATTACTATGAAACAAAGACTAAGTAATACCCCAAGTTACGCACTATATGTATGTATAATAGTTACCTACATCAGTTTCGTAAATTTTACGTGATGCTTAGTCATCGAAACAGACAAACAGACAAACAGATAAACAGACAAACAGATAAACAGACAAACAGATAAACAGACAAACAGACAAAAATTCCAAAAATGCTGGAAATGAGTTCTGTTGGTTATACTTTAACACCCAGACAATTCCTTTTTTAAATATTTTCAATGTACAAAAATATTTTTTCTACAGATTTATTATATGTATAGATTAACTTCTACTCTGTCAGTTGTATGCTCTATTTTATTTATTGAAGTTAACCTTATCAAATGCTAATTGACAACAAATTTTTTTTTTTTAGTGCTAATAAATGTTTCTACTTTCTTTCTTTGTCCAAAGAATTTTTACTAGATTTCGTGCTCCGAATGACCCCACAGTTAAATTTCTTCCAAATGTAGACTTTGTTGTATTTTTAAAAAGGAAATAAGAAATATTAACTAGAAACGTTAAGACTACGCTTAAAAGACATCATAACACTATTGTACGTCCATCCCATCTTCCCATACATGTTGTAACAGCCAATAGAAGACCGGTATTCTGCCGCAAACGGGTTCTAACAGAAAATAAACCAATAGCATTAGAACATCGAATGCTTGCCCTCTTATCGCATTCCGTAGTGGTCCATTTCCCGTACTTAACCCTCACAATATCGTGGGATACACACCCAGGTGTGTATGAGTCTGGAACTATTTGCCTATATTCTAGATTGTTGTGGTTTGAAAACAGGCTTTTGATACTCGCAGCATCGCAAAAACAGAAATAAATCAAAGGCTTTAAAGTATTCTGGAATATTTTTGGAGCTATTTGTTTCGTTACACTTTAGAGATTTCAATCAATCCCTAGAATGTGAATGTGAGTTTTATTTCGAAACAGATTTATAATCTGTGCTCATACTCCATTAGCGCATTTGAATATTTTAAACTTCAGCTGAGATTAAGTAAACGTTCTATGTATGCACTTTGCTTAACTGAGATATTTGCTGAGCTAAGTTTTCACTTAGAGCTGCCAAAAATAATGGCATTATGAAGGCCTTAGCTGCCGGGCAAAGCTATGGGCCCGCACATCTAGATCGCAAAACTAGAGCCTTGAGACAGCTAGACGGGATCGCGGCAGACCGAGGAAAAGATGAAGCGAGCTTTTTCGTTAATTGGCGTAAAGAGGCGCAACACTGAGAAAAGTGGAAGGAATAGGAGAATGGAAGGAATGGCCTTTGCCCGGGACTGCCCGGGAGTGGGCAGTTTAAGCTAAGACCAAAAAATACCTCATTGCAGGTTCCGGCCCTTAGTAGTCTCAATTATTTACGGGTATTTCAGCGTCACTAAACCTATTCTTCGTTCTCTCTTCCAACTCAAGAAAATGACTATGTAGTGGAAGGCTGCGGCCCATTGCTTGCAAGAACACAACGGTAACCCTTTCCCTTGGTCCACTTACCCGACATGCAAGGAATGACAAGTAGGTGACAGGTACTAAGCAAGTGCACTGACAGTCTGCCGCTTTTCATGCTTATGTACTAAGTAATAAGGTTGAAAAGTGTCGGCTGACAACGAATTTGGTAGTACATTCCATGTTTTTCTCCTAGTCAGATTAGCGTGGGATTGTACACAAATGAACTAATATATTTTCTGACATTTAGTAACGGACGCTGCTGATTGCTTTAAATCATAATAGGTGTCTAATTTACATTTTTTTTTTTATAAATCGTTTAATTTGGATGATGTTACGGCACGCGTTCTAGTTCTTAGGTATGAAAATCAATCTTTATGTCTTGAAGTTCCTTAATTAAGAACTTTATGGTTATTAACATTTTCGCATAAAATCAGCTTGTAGTTGGTTTAGTTCTGATTAATTTAAAATTTTGATTAAAACGTTGATTGATTTACGCAGTGATCTTGTAGGGTTAACTAAATAAAGGGTTTTTTTTTAGCTTCGCATCATTTTTACATGTAGCCCTGTAGTTTAGCATGACGTATAGAACCTCTTTACTTAAAAAACTGCAACCAGAGTTCCAAATTCAAAAAAGCCTACGGCAATTGTTTCTTCTTTTTAGCTGAATTCTAGTAAGTAGATCCTTATTCTTCCAGCAGAATATCCATAAACAAAAACGAAGAGCCTATCAAATGCTTAACAATCATAATAAACAACGAAGTGCGTGATTCGGATCGTGCCCAATGCGCATCCAATTAGCGCCCTCGTTATAGTTTGCGGGACGCTCCGAGGAATGTCGGTTACGTAACGTGCCCGTAACGGTATACTCACATTAGGTGTGAGTTACCGTGCGAAGACGATGACATTCTGCACTCAGCCGCACTTGTCGTTCTAGGTCTGTATGAGATCCACTGCGAGGATCGACCGGAGGACACGGTGGAGCACACTGTGGAGGTGTGCCCTGCTTGGGCGGAGCCCCGCCGTGTTCTCGTAGCGGCGATCGGCGGCGGTGACCTCTCGCGTCCGGCCCTGGTGCAAGCCATGGTCCGGAGCGAGGAGGAATGGGACGCCGTCGCCTCCTTCTGCGAAGCAGTGATGCTAGCGAAGGAGGTGGCGGAACGAGAGAGGGAGAGAACCTCTCAACGTCCCAGCCGCCGCGGAAGGCGCTCCGGGCGTCGGGGGTCACGCGATGACCTCCGGCCACCGTAGACGCGGGCCTGTGGACGGTGAGTAACGGGCTAGCTCGCCGTCCGGCCGTCGTCATGACGGCAACAGACCGTGTCGGCGGCGCGTACGTGTTCCACGCGCGCCTCAAAGAGATGTCAGCAAGGAGGGGCCCGCAAGGGCCGACGCCCGTCGGGGCTGCGGATATCGAAAAGTTACCGCGGCTCCGACACAAGGGCGAGGAAGAGGGAACATGGGTTGGTTTTTAGTCAGTAGAAGTCTGACACTCCCCTTCGCTCTGCCCAAGAGCGGAGGGGGTTATTCGATGATTTTCCACCCACCAAAAAAAAAAAAAAAAAGGTCTGTATGAGAGTGATCATTGTGACAGTGAGAGATGACAGTGTAAAGTAGGATTTATGGTTGTCGTAGACCTGTACCATTAAATAAGTAAAAACTAAAACGAAGAAACAAGACAGTGAAGATATTTTCTTTGGTTTTCGAATAACTGGAGTCAATCCTCCTCATTGTTAAAAAATAAACTAAAAAAACTTCCCAACAAAAAAAATATAAGTAGCTTTGTTTAAAATTAAATAAATACTACAAATACCGATAATACTAAAACCTACCCTCTACCTTTACTTTTTGGCTTTGTCGGAGTCGAGTAAAAAGTGAATATGGAATTGTGTCAAGGGATATTATAGGAACCTACCTAACAACTTCTGCGCCAGGTTACTAATTTTACTAATGAACTAGCTAATCAATCATAAAACTAGAAGAGTCAACTATTACAGACAACTAAAACTACAAGACAAGACATTATTAAGTCCTCTTTCTCGTCTTGGCTCGTCTTGGAAGAGAACTTTATTCGCAGGGAGTGGTGTTCCGTCGCTTCCACGTGCAAGTGTCACATGAGCGCACAGAATAGATATAGTGCACGAGTGAAGTTACTATCATAGTTTATAGGGTATATTTACTAACTCAAATTGTATTTTTATCATATTTCTATTAGTCTGTAAGTTAGTGTGCCAAATGTTCTCTGGGCCTAAAATTGCCTGAAAATAAGTGAATGCTAGTAAATTCATTGCAATAAAACGGGTTCTCAATAATATGAGGATTTGAGGAATATGTAAATGAACCTCGATGGAAAAAATAATATACAAAAGAAAATACTTTTTGAAATGATTTCTTAAATATTTGTTTCGCTGGTATGATTTATTGTACCTACTATCAGAAAATAAATATATTTGGGTACCTACTCATGTTTTACATAATATTGACAGCACTAAAACTAACCTAATTATCATTACATCAGATCCTAAAACTCTTAGCTTAATGATATTAATATAGTTGAAATGTTTGAGCAAAGTTTCCGTTGATAATACAGCTTCCTTCCTGTGTTATCATGTGTGTGCGTTCGCCTCTTTGTAAATAATATAGTTGTAATATTAGGTATAGTGTTATCTATTGTCATTAGACGCTTACCGTGTAGGTAGTTTCGATAGATATACGTTACATAACATTACATAACATCTGTATTACCTGAAAGTTAAGGCGGAGATGTATCTAAAAGTACATGATAAGAGGCGACCCAATTGCCATCAATCGGGTTCAAAACCAGACTCCGTGGCTGGTGGTGAATACGTGATGGGAAATCCTAATTAAACTATGCCTGACCCGGGAATTAAACCCAAGACGACCTCATGCTCAGCAGTTGCGTTTGCGAAAAATCGACCAATGAGTCAGATATTCAATATTATGGAAATTTTAATAGACTGAATCGTCGGTGTAGTGGTTGTAACCGCTAGAGCTGAGCTTGAGCTCTTGACTTTGACTCCGAGCTTAAACAGGTTGAACTTAGGCATTTGCCCACCAGACACCTGTCTTCCCTTTGCTAAATGAGATGAATAACTTTTTGCCCTGTTCTTCATAATTATCCCATAGTGACATAAAAGTTCAGGGCCGTTTAAGTGCAATAGGAAACAAATGCGACACATTAATTTGCTTTCCCCGCGGTTGGCCACTTACGGCCACTTCTCTATATTGTTACTGTACATAGACTAGGTAGGTGCCTATACACTGCAAAAGTAGGGCAATATCTAGGAATAGGTTAATAGTGGCCGTTGTTCTAACTATTTGTGATAAAAATGTTAGTCATGGACTCGGGGCTGTCATGTGGGTGACAACTTGATAAGCTATTGTATGTTGCTTACAAGTTATGTAATCGATTTCAGTTACTACTACTGTTACTGTTAACCTGTGTTAGACCACTGCTGGGTAAAGGCTTCCCCCTAAGACCTCCAAATCTTTCGATCCAGTGCCTATTTGGACCACTGGTCGTTGGTTCTGCCCAACTCGTCCCGCCATCTCCTGCGAGGTCTACCGCGTCCATTTCAGTGGCTATGTAATTATTTTGTCCCTTTACTTTAATGCCTGTATTTTCTAAAGAGTCATAATTCATTTGATTTACCATTAGTAGAAAAACTCGAAAAGATCTAAACCGGTAAAGGGTAAACAAGATCGTATTTAATTGAACGGATATTACTATCCGTTTAATTTCCACAAACACCTAAAGATACTGTAAAGGAAACCCACAGAAGACGCTCTAGATTACGAAGGTTCAGAGAAACTAGAGAATTTTCTAAGATAAAAACAAAAGGAACCAAATTCCTTGTTACTTCTATGTATTCCAATAACACACATGTTCACGTAATGAAGTCTCGTTAATGTTATTACCGATAGAATCCTATTAACATATACAATTGGGTGAGCCTTTACGTAACACCGAGCCGAGTCGAGCTAAAATGTCACTATGTTATTGTAATGGTCATTCATAATCATAACTAAGTTACGAAAATCTAGAGGAAGGTCGACGAAGAAGGTTGTCCTTGTCAAAGTTTCATTTAAAAAAAAGTAGTGAATAGTTTTTGCTTTTGAAAATCGAACTTACGAGAATATCAACTTTGTGTTAGAGGCTGAAAGTTTTCGTTCTATAATTGAAACTTTAAAAAGTTGTGCAATTAAATTGAAAGTTGTAGGTTGACTTTGTTTGTAAAATCTAAATTATAGAAATAATCCAGTTTTCTGTAATAAGTAATTAATTAACTTAAGCTTAGCTAACTACCTAATTATATTAGAGGTGAACTTGTTTTGCGTATCAAAAGCAAAGCAAAAATTCAAATTACTTTTAAGCGTTCAATGACTTCCAATCTGAAAGCAAGTTTACTATATTATGCGGCAATTTGCATTTTCAAGTAATTTTCGAGCGATCAACTTTTAGTAGTAGTATTTAGAAAAAATCTTAGTTCATAGATAGTTTGAGACTCTTTCTTTAGCAATACTTTTCCGAATAGTGTATCTCCAATGGGTTGTAGAGGTAATTCAATTTTAATTCTTAAATTTTTCCTTGTATTCCAACTTTCCTTTAAAAAAAAAAACAATATCAAAACAAAACCTTTTTCATTCATTCATTGTTTGAAGTTTCAGTTTCGCGTGGGCTTCATTGTTAAACAATTCATTCACTCAATAAAAGCGCTTAGCGCCCTTTCCAAAATCTCGTAAAGAAAATGATAAATGTGCTATGAAAAGCTTTTAAAGCATTCTTCAACAACAAATGACTATAAATAGTATGAAAATCCAATTTACAAGTTACAGGCGTTATCTAAGTGGGCGCAGGCGGGGTTAGAAACGCGGGAAATTGAGAAAAATGAACCGACAGTGGCTGTACGTGGGAGGGCGTGGGGTGCCTCATGCCAGTAACTGTGACGACATGGGCCATGTTGTCGTGACGTCGCAACGTACCGCCGACGCCGCGACCAGCACTGTCATTATAAAAATAATAACTTAATAAATATTTATGGCCAGTCAATGAATAATTTTCAAAGAGTTTGCGTTCGCAATTTGAAATTTGATCTTTTTTAACTTGTTTGATTTTGAATTTTAAAATAGAAGGGTAAATATTTTTTACAAAATGGTCCCTGTTTTCTAAGCATTATAAATACGCAGGTAAAAGGTATTCAATGGATGGGAATTGTTTATTATACCTAAGTAAACACGTGTGTCCATGATAGTCGTTAACGTCAAAATAATATTACCTACGCCCCGTAACTTGTTGTTGTCAGTTCGTAACTGCGTAGGTACTGCGTATTAATTTATGAGGCACTAGATGTATTGTGATGTTTTTCAAACCTGGCACGAGCATCTGTTTTGAGGAGGTTCCATAACAAAAACCTCTAAATCTTTGTACCTAGTTAGTCCATAGATCTGAGAATAGACAAAACAAACTTTTTTTGAAAAAGGTATGATTTGTGAATGCTTCCTTTTTATCAACTGTTTCTTGACCCTATTATACGTACCCAGTTCAGAAAACCTAAACCAACTGTTGTTGAATAACCCCCAAGAAATTCACTAAAACCTTCTTATAACACCCACGAAAGATGCCATACAAAGCTATATAACAGTGGCCGTTCTCGTCTGTATCAGATAACTGTGACCAGAGAACTGGAAAATTGGATGGGGACGCAAAAACTTAGTTATTTTTCAATGAAACGTGGAATTGAAACCGAGAGTGCCTTTCTAGTTCCATTATCTCTTTGATTTAAACCTTTCTCCTACGTATACGTGTGGTATAGGAGCTTGAAATAGAACTGCTTGAATTTTATCAGGAGATTGGTATTGGTACTTAATTTGTTTTGAGCAAAGTATTGGAAAAACTGTTGAATGTCTCTTTGGTGTAACTATAAAAGCGCAAAGTCTCTTAAGTAGTCTTAGGTGGTCAAAACTGGACAACTTCCTCTGACGAAGAAGGGTCGATAAAAATCACTTGAACCCTTCATAGCAGAAGCGAGACGACAACCTCCTAAGTTGACCAGCAAGATGCCATTCACCAAAAATAGTCACGTGTTTAGGATATCAACAACGAAAAGACTGAAAGTGAAAGCATTACTGAATCGTAAATGATTCTGCACATTATCACCAAATATCACCGCACTATCTAATCTTAAAGTAGAAAGAAGTATCTATTAACATTGTTTGTGATTTTATTATTAGACTGTTATTAAAATCGAGCATTTATCAGAATGCAACTCTAATACAATCATGTCCTTGTGCTGAAAAAACGCCATAATTATATCTACTTAGATTATCAAATTAAAACCTTAAAACGCAATTAAAATTTAAAATACGGTATCGCGTGTCCTATTTTTCAATCTGATATAAAATGTAGAACACGTCAGGCCGTGGGTAGCTGATAACATGTTATATGGAGCAGCAACTGTTAATACACCCTGCTCTGACGTCATAGGCCGTCTAGACAAATTTTATGGT
Source organism: Diarsia mendica (assembly GCA_949316265.1). Taxonomy (NCBI): domain Eukaryota; kingdom Metazoa; phylum Arthropoda; class Insecta; order Lepidoptera; family Noctuidae; genus Diarsia; species Diarsia mendica. The sequence continues at coordinate 17,173,513 of OX438896.1, read as the reverse complement.
ACGGTACTGATGACGTCATCAACGCCTACGGGAAGAGAACCTCATGAAATGCTTGGACAATAAAGAAAGAAGTCTTTTCATAGATTTTTCCTAAGACAATTGTAACCCAATAGTATATAAAGCAAATATAACAAAGATTAATGTTATTTTGACAGACTGCTCAGTAAAAGCAACCAACGTCAGCCTTATAATACCGACTAAAATGATCATTGTAATTTTGACAGTTATGACAAGTCAGAGGTAAATTATCTCTGAAAGGACTGCGGACAAAACTAACGACAGAAGTAGCTTAGAACACAATGCGATGGTACTGGAGGTCTCTTAGCACGAAACCCGTAGTTTCGGTTGGAGTAACGGGCGTTTCCTACTCCGTTTTACTTACGGACATAAAATTAGTTGATGCAGCGAAGTAGAAATGAATGACACAATTCGAGCTACTTTCCGACGGACACGTATCTTCGTTGACGGGCTTCGAGAATAGACCCCCTAACTCGACGGAATTGACAACTAGCAAAGTCGCCAAATTGACGCAAGTTGCGTGAGTTGCGTCAGTATAGGTCGTCAACAAGTTAGGATTTCAAATGTTCAATCACCCTTGGTTTAGCAACGGAATTACAATTTATCGCAAATCCCTTTGAGTTCGATTCTAAAAACAGAAAAAAAATTGTACCAAACGGGTGGGAGGAGAAATTGTAATGCGTTAGGAAGTGATAGATGTTTACTCCACGCCTACGGGTACAATAAGTTGTAATTGTATTTACAAGTTTTTCTTGTAAAACCTGGGAGATTACAAAAAAAGTTTTACAATCTAATAGAACACAATAAACCAAGTGAGAAACACTGTCTTGCACTTAAGCATTTTGTAACAAGCATGCCTGCCAATCATTTGTATGTACGCGCGACGACCAATCAAGCTAATGAAATTAAGCTGATCTCTTATAGTACTGGAAGCTCATACAAAGTGAGGTCAGGTTATACTGGCTATGTATAGCTTGATGTGTCACCGTGTACAAAACATTATGTCCTGTTTGCACTGCTGGGACACAGGTGTCTTCTAAGTGAGAGTTAAAGGTATTAATTAATCCACCACGTGGATCCAATGTGGGTTGGATTTAATCTGCAGTAAGTTCACAAAAACCGTCGACTGTCTATCCTGACTCATTTCTAGCCTATCATATTCAACGGTTTACATTTATGTTCAAAAATAGATATTTTCCCCATTAAAATTCATAAGACACCACTTATATCTATCAAACATGTTATTTACAAGATTTTTCGGCCTACGGCGAAAACATTAGCATGGATTGGCGACAGTTCCCTCAATATCAAATTTGAGAAAAGATGAGATTTTTTTTACATAAACCATTGATGAGTATTTTGGTAAAATGTCGATACTTGTATCGATAAAGAAAGCAACGTACAACGATCTATGTATAAGGTCGAATGACACGAAGAGGCGGGGCTGGGATGAAATTGTGCGGTGATAGAGCAATTATCTTCCATCTGTTGTCTAGACGTGTTATAAATGTGTTATATGTTCAACGTTGCTATAGGGATGCTTGAATAGGCTTCATTTGTTTCTATAACGACAGTATACATGTGCTGTCAGTAGCGTTATACAATCATGTCTTTGCCTAGTCTCCGTAATGTATATGGTCCCATTAAAATAGGTGGACAAAATTTCATAAATCATTCAGACCGCCAAAATAAGGACGATGGTAAAAAAAATAATAAGAAAAACGCGTTTAAGTACCTACTCATAGAGGATGAGTTTGTTCTAGAGTGCAGGCAATTTATTATTTTAAGTTAAAAAAAAAAAACAGTTTATTTAATTTTTTTTTTTTGTTCATATATGTTTGGTTAGACCTACTGAACGCTGTGTTAAAATTTGTCCGCCTATTTTAATGGGACCTTATATATTATGAGCCTACATGATTTTGAAGTGGTAGAAGAGTAGAGGAAGACCAAACAAACGATGGATGGACTGTGTAAAGGATGATATTATGGCAAGGGGGTAATAAGGCGGTAAGTGTCATGAGATGATGAGTAATAGAGAAGTATGGAGAAAGAGACATGCTGCGCCCGTGCCGACCCAAATAAATTGGGATAAGGGCATGAGAATGACGATGATGACATAATTTATTCAAATGCAGGTACAACTCTACATAACCCGAACCATAATACAAGTAAGTAGTGCCATAAAGATATATTATTCGACGAAAGATACAAAAAAAACTCAAGCTCTAGTTCTTACGCATTTTTAAAGAAATCGTAACTTATTTTCGAGTTCAATGTTTTGAACACAGTTATTTGTATGTAAACATATTCTATGCCTCAATTAAGTAGGTAGAACTCCGCCTATCGAACCGAAAACACAATCGTACACAATCTAATACTTTAATTACTTGCTTACAGACCGCATCGTTATATTGTTGTACCAAAAGACCAGAAATTCTCATGCGATGAGTCTAGAGCGAGTACTGCGACCTATTTCGCACCAATCTCGGAGTCCCACGATTGCAACAACAGATGTTTAAGCTAACAAGAACTGTGAATACTGCTCCGTTGAATGAGCTATAAAAATCTCGTTGGTTCTTACGTATGATGCTAGCGTACTTTACTACTGCTCTGGTTATAAGATCATCCATAAGAAAGGGCCATGACGTAGTATATGAGCAAATATATATTTTCACTCCTCTTGCTCAAAAAGAACGTCATAATAGCATACCAGAGCGGGCGTAAAATTGCATTTATTGCCCTAGGGCTAAACGTAAATTTCGTACGACAACTTGTTCAGCCAGCTGGTGCGTGATTTAGTTTCAAGTAAAAAAAAATGTTTTATTTAAAAAAATGGAACTAAACGCGCTGAATACCGAACTCTTTGGTAGAATGTGTGCGTTGCATTGCAGCTACAGAAGAAATAAAAAAAGGCATTGGCGCGAAATTATTGGAATTGTATTATTAAATTGAATTTAATTTTTAATAAAATAAACTCATATTGAACATGGTTATTTTATTTTCTCGCAATCGTAGTGAAAAGTACAGTGTAACACACGGCGCTAAAATCCCATTATAACTCGGTTCCTATTTACTACCTCGCTAAAGCTCGGTAGTAAAACTACCTCGTATGTAATGGGTAATTTTAGGCCCTTGTATTACAATGTACTATTTTCTCTCTATATGAACTGTATTTTATAATGTTATAAATTGATTAGATAAAGAGTTATTAAATTAAAATAAGTTGGAAGTACAGCAAGAATTAGTTTAAATATTTTTATAAATGGTTTTTGTAACTCGAACAATTTATTTCGTTTCAGTTTTCGTTTCGTTTTCGTTTAATCCATCATTGTCAAACTTGCTTCTTTAAGGCTCTCTTGTAATTTCATTTTGCACTTATTTTTTACTTTTTACCCGTTAATGCTGCCTTCATAATTGACCCAGATAAAAAGTTTTAGGTCAAACCTGTTACGATAGTCTCTATGAGAAACATTATCTCCTGTAGAATCAAAGATGGTCTAACAAAACGTTTTAACTTGACTCTAAAGGGCAGATAAAAACCTCATTGAATTCTCACAAAACAAATAGCGGTGTCATTAAACGACTTCACATTACTAAGATAACAAGAGCAAGTCAAAATGCAGCGCTCGATCGCGATAATGGCCAATCCGACAACGGTACAGCGTGAACCGGATGCGAATCCACTATCGGTTGGTGAAAGTAGATGTTACAAAAAATGCTCCCATTCCTTGCACCGGTTGATATTTCATGAGACATTCACTTGATACCAAATAGCGTGTGTGTAGCCTGTTTTCTGAGCAACGTGATCTGGACCAACCTGGTTTTTGGAGCACAAGTGGGGGAAAGGACTTGTAATACGGCTTCGTGTTGAATTTTACCTTAATTTTTAAGTTCTGCTTCGATTTTATGTTAAAATCTGCATTATTTACCGTTTCGTGTGCAGTTTCTCTAAAATTGTTCAATCGTGATGTCATTTTTGTTTGCCCTAGTCATATAACTGTCTATAGTATTTCTATTTTCACATATATCGTCAAATACACGTGCCGCGCCGTTTTGATATTCGATAGGGTGCAAGTTGTGAACGTCTTATATTTCAAAGTAGGGGCTAAAGGGCGCACTGGAGTAAGATGAATGTTTGGAATTTTTGAAGTGTAATTAGAACGTGTTATGTACACAAATAAGGGGTGAGATCTGACGGTGTCCCTCAGGGCACGTGGTTCCAATAATTAAGCTATATTGGTTGAATAAGTGAAATATATAGATAATAGTGAAGCAAGCATGATCCATAATCTTATGGATCTTGCTTCCAGTACCTAATTCTAGAGAGAGAGTTCTAGTTCTTGAACTAGAACTCTCCTCATTATAATACAATATTAGTCAGACAGCGCTCCTAATAGACCACGACCTAAAGTGAAACACGAATGAATTATTTGATTCCATCTTCCATTGCTCCCTGCTTATTCAGAAAATAGCTACATTTAAGTGTTTCTCACGTCTCGTAGCTCGTTTGAAAGCTACGCCGTCCTTTAGTATCAGGATGAGGTTAGCATGCACTGGCATGCACGACGGGTGGTTTACGGCCCACTACACTGCATGCTCCAAATTCTAGCGCATTTTGTCTTACCTATAAAGTTGCTCCACATCCTGTTGAACAAACGAATATAATGCGAACTAAAATATACTGAGCTGTTTAGTGTACTGGGAAAGTGTTCCGTGTGTTTTGGCCTTTGTTAGGGATGTGGAAATTCGTATTGTGGAAGTCTCGTTTTGACGTTTACCTACTGGCTCGGTAGCTTTTAATTGTTTAAAACGTTTGCCAGAATAAACAAAAACCAACAAAATCATTTACACCAGCCGTGTGTGGTCATATGACAAGTCGATTAAAATTCCACTAACCAAAAATACTAAAAGATCGCAATCGTTTCATACAAAAAATTAACATTCTTTTCCAAAAACGAAAATAATTTAAAAGTCCAAAGACCTTTTGAAATAAGGACCAAATACCCAAATGTCCATAGCGGGAAAAGTGCCCGTTTTCCTTGCAAGTCGATAGGGGCCTGTAAATTCATAATTATTGCACCTAGAGATAATTTACCCAATTTATGCTGAACATATAAAATACTCGACGACCTTAAGTTTGCATGGATACATTAAGGGACATAAATGTTAATACAATGAAGCGGTCGGAACATTTTCAATATTCGCATACACAAATACTATTAAGTTGTCTTATTTATGCATTGCACTATGAACGGCGGAATTTTATGGTTTGATGCATAATTTGGTGAATACATTTTGGAAAACGGGATCTTAAATGTCCGTAACATTATCTGGATCGTAAATTATAATAGTCGACGTGATTTCATTTATCAAAATTTACATACCGTAATAGTGGTGCTAACTGGTAAACGCTGTCAAGTTGGTTATTTATTCGAAGTAACTTTTATTTTATAATCGTTTCCGTGGCTTTATAGCCATTTAATTGTACTTTGTTCTTCAAGACTACAATGATAGCTTTTCGGCTTTATAAGTCAAATCTATTACCAGTTTACCACCACCGTTTCTCGTAGGTTAAAGCGAATAAAATCAAATTTAATTGCTCAAAGAACAATGCAATAAAAGAAATTTGGTTGGGACTTGGGACTGACTCTAATTGATCAATGTGTTTAATTTGAGGCTAGCGTTTTACTATCATAAACGTTTGTTCCTTTCACACGTGAGAATTAAGTAAAATGTTAGAAAGAGAAGGAGAGAGCCTGCCAATTGTTTTCGTTAAAGCTCTCACGCGACTGTTCACAATGACTGAGATGATAAATTGTTTTGATAATGTTACGGCTTTCAAGTAACAGTACACATGTATTTTGTCAGGTATTTTAAAGTGGTAATTTATTGATAGCAATTTGTACTTTTATTGCGTTTTCAATTTAATAATAAACTTGGTCGTTTTTCTCTCGCACTTTACGTTTGCCCATAATCAATGTCATTTTTAAAACCTGATAAAAACATAAATATTTACTTGATGGAGAAATCGAGCATGCTCATTTATGTTCAAAATATGTCATATGCTCTGTAAAATGTAATCAAGTTCAGTTATTTTATCAGGTTCTTTAGGTAGCGGATGTCTGACGGAATAAAACCTATATTTATTACTTATCGTAGGTATTGTTTAGGTCCTGTTCCTTGGGTCCGGTTCCGCGATGTATGACTAGCGAGGTTAGCTAGCTAACCTCGCCTACCTAAGCGGCTTTATCAAATTGCTAATTCAAGTATGACATCACTTAATTTTCTTTATCGTTTAATTACTCGTTCAATATTCTCAATTAGTGCGTGATAGACTGGACTAAAATGAGATCAATCTAAAGGTTATTGCATTGTGCTGAGGCTGTGTTATGTATGTGATATTTTCGATTACGCAACCGGCCAACTTTGAGAATTGGTACGCGAACCGGTTTACTGGTCCAGTTGCATCACTATGCACATTTGACAGCGCGTGTGTGTGCAAAGGTGTGTAACCGGTCTATTAATAACTTCGATTAGTTGACGAAATCAGGCTTTTGTTTTGTTTGAAATTGGGATTGAAATTGGCGGGTATATTGCAGCTCAGCACTTAAAAATTTGCCCACTTGTATATCACCAAGACCCTCTGTTGAAATAAATATTCGTTACAGAAGTTTCCCAGTACTTCCACGGTTCTATTGTCTTTGACACCATCTTGCAAAGCTCACGTTTGGTTGTCTCAACTGTCAATGGCGCAACTGTCACTAGTTGTCAAGTCGACAAGTAAAGTAGCACCGATCGTGGCTTCATTAAATTGTTTCAGCTAAATCGCTGGCATTCAGTATTGTCTTCATTTGTATATCCATAACATGTTTGTAGGAATTCACCCAATTCAAAAAACGGATGTTCCTTATGAACAATTTTATCAGATTAATTTCCTATAGTTTACTGATCTAAATCTATTGCTGTAACTCTTATTAATTCCTTCTTCTTACTGCATCATAGTTTAGGTTTACAGTCCGTTACCGCTGGCAGTTCTACTTGGTCTCGTGGAATGCAAGGTACTTGTGTACCTATCTACATAGTACTTACATGTATGTAGGTAAACACTTTCGCAATCAAGATTAATGCACCGACAATCTTGAGAATTCCTTCATTTCTATATTTCCATGTCGTGTGAGAAATATAATTGCTTAAGGTATTTGCCGTTAATGTTCTTGTGACTGTCTTGTTGGTATAGGTTGGTCGTAATCGCGACTTCTGACTCTGAGCGAGCATGAGGTCCTGAGTTTTTTGTAGTAGGAATTCCTCAGTAGCAGCCACAGAGTCAAACTTGTGCCTCGTATTGCAATAGGACTTAAACTTAACTGACGAAATATGGGTGCACTTTTTAAATGGAGACGAAATGTTTGCTATTATAGACCTTCAGTAAGATCAGTCTTCAATCTACATTGATTGATCAGTTTCTTCCTCAGACCAAGAAAAAAAAGAAAGACGGCGTGCCGCGAACACCAACAGTAAAGCCACAAAACCACACGCCTATAGCAAGTAAACATACAAGCTCACGCACACACCTACACTAAAACCACACGCATTTCTCCTAGAACGTCACGACTTCACGAGACATTGTCTACACACATAGATAAAAAGTTGGCTTCACTTTTGATGTTCGTGGCGCGTCGTCTTCCTTTTTTTGTTGGTCTGAGGTTTCTTCTGACTCTTGTTTTTCGGATTCAACAGCGAAGTGTTTGTGTATGTGACTAAACAAACGTAAAAATAAGTCAAGTTTATTTATAGTAGTGTTGTAATCATGGCCGTGTAAAGAAAAATAATTACGTACATGGATAAATAATATGTGATGTAATAGGTTTATGTTTACGTTGATAACACTGAAACCTTTTGAACATTAAACATTGATAACAGATACAGATTTTGATATTTATCTTTCGATGACTAATTGGAAATTACAGTTCAATATTTTGACATTAAGAACAGGAAAATTGAAGATATTAATTAGTTGCGATTAAAAAAGATTACTTTATATAAAATTGCAGCCACACTTGATAATTGGCGAACTTGATGAGTTTATTTTAAATATTTATTGCCAAGATACATCTTTTAGCCATGTCTATAATAATATTGATATTATTTTTTTTTAAACATTTTATATTGTAGAGATTATGGTTTAAAACTTTCAAATAATTCTGTAGGTATACTTAACACAATAAAAAATTTCTTGGCCAACTATGTTTTGATTTACTCATCTATTACTTGAGGCAAACATGTGTAATGCAAATATAACTTTCATGCGGAATCTAGGAATGTTTCAGCAACAATTAGGATGACAAGACAAACATGAGTGCTTGCCCATTCAGGCAAAATATTGTTTGCCGATATAAACAAAGGCGAATTAAGTTCGATCGTTAAATCTCTCTGGTCAACATGCAATCATAGTGTAAGTTGTATACTTTTAGTTTAATCTGTGAAAAAGACTTATCAGAAGTAGGTGTGTTTAAGAAGAGATATCAGAAGTGGACGTTTTTCCGCTAAATGTGTTCCATAGAAGATTTCTAGGCGTTATATACTCATCTACAGACTTAACAGATCTTCTCATATATCTTTATAAAACACACAATTATCGGCTAAAGATTGCCAAACTGTTGGATGTCTCAGTCACGACTGTTACCCAATAGTAATCGTGAATCCACACGGTTCTAAACGTGTAATTATATATTTTTTATTTATTTCAACCTTTCGTGAGACAATGAGCGACTAGTTTCGTGCTGTGTGAATCTGAATAGCTCTAAATGACAGCTTAGATGTTATAGACAGAATATAGAGCTAAACTACTATTGAGGTTTCGTCTAGACTGAGTCTAGGTATATCATTACCTACTCACATATTCGATAGATACCGATCATGACATGTATTTTAAAAGCTTACTAGGTACTTATGTAAATAATTTGAAAGTAGCTTTATTTAGGTAAATCGAAAAACTAAATCTTACTAGAAAAACTATACAACTTTATTATTTCTTTTCCCCACATTATGATGCCAATGTTTGCCAATTTTAAAAAGGCTTGATACATTATTTGTTTGGCTTCTTCTTCTCATATTATGCGTGTCCTATGTAGGTACCTAATAGGGTTCGAGCATATGATCACAAATCCAGAATCTGTGTCTCTTATCTCTCTCGTTAGGACTGCGAACTTTCTGATCGAAAACTTTATAACATTTTGCCTGGCTTGGAAATTGAACCCCCTCGTGCTTAGCAGTCGCGAGGCAGTCCAAGGTAATTGACATTAGAGTAGGTACCTACCCAACTACTTTTATTCGCAGTCTTCTTTACTATAAAAAAAACTGATCTCCATGCTTCCTACGTACAAAAACCTTTTTGACGCCACTCGTTGAGTCACACAGGGCAGTCAATGACATCCTAATCATGTAGGTACCATGTCAAGCCTTTTCTGGGAAAATTTCGAGAACCAACGAAACATGGTGTGAGTTAATTACTTACAACGCCATCTAGTGGCACGTGGAGGAAACTTTGTTGCCATGGAACTTACAATTTTTGTTACCGCAAGTACCTACCTAAAACTTACAAAGTAATTTCATGTTTCTGGCTTTTTTCGTGTTTTCAGATAATATCTCTTAGGTACAACAAGGTAATTAAAATGAAGTTCTTGAAAGATATTACATTACTTATAGAAACTTATAATAACATAACACGCTACGGACACGGTTCTGGGTTCGATTCCCCAGTCGGGTAATGTGTTATTAGGTTTTTCCACCATGAATTTCTGAGTAGCAGTCACGGAGTTTCGATGTGTGCCCGGTTTATGGCAATAGGCTCGCTCCCTATTATATATGGTAGGTACCTACTAAGACATAACTAGCGAAATGTAGGTGTACCTACTGTAAGGTATTAGGTACCTACTTACATCTCTGCCTAACCCTTTTTAAGGATAACACGCGTGATATGTTATTATGTTTGAACAAAAATTCAAGTTTCGCCAAATTCAATTCCGGTTATAATATTGTAAAGAGCATTTCCAAATTGTTATTGCGGTTTTCGGTAAGACTGAATGCCTTGTGGTTTGAGCATTATTTGTTTTATATTTCCCTTGGGACATCTCCGCTGACAACTCACAACAGACGCGTAAAAGTAACGACAATGTTGTGATTTCGTGTCTTTACCCAGAAAAATGATTGTTTTTAATCTTTCTGTTATAAAAATGTTAGGAACGCTAAAAACAAGTGTTGTGCTTGTGAGCAAGACAGTCAATTTAAAGTCAAAACAGGACCAAAATAAAATCTATTTCGGGATGACAACATCATCACGAAACAGATTTAAAAAAATATTCTAATTTTTTCTTTTGTCTTTTCTCCTCAGCAGTAACTAAAAGATTTAGCAATTACTGACTTATTCGTGTCATACGCTTGTTGAATGTTATGTACTTTATAGCTACCTAAAAAATGTATGTGTAATATTTTCATAATTAGGTACTACCTATTACTTATTATACTGAAAACGGGATAATTACCATGTTTACTAAGTAACAGTAACAGTAGAGTAAAGAATAGAGAAGAGTAGAGCAGTAGAGTAGAGTTTTAGTACTTTTAGTATTTTCCGCCCTTGCAACGTTTGTATAAGTTATTGATCTCTAATTTAGTAACTAGGTATAAAGATGCTGTCGCAAGTTTTAGGTTGCTATCGTTTTTGTTCTGTCAAAATTATAGTGTTTTAATTATAGACTTTATTCACCATTGTATTAAGGGGGCGTCCATAAATTACGTGAGGTGTTTAAGGGGGGGAGGGGGTCGAGTCAAATCTCATCTAAACTTATCTTGGTTTCGGCAAATATCACGCAATTTTTTTCTGATCATGAAACAAAAAAAAAACTATTTTGGTCCATTTAATCCAGATTGTACATGCTTAAGATTTAATCTTAGCCACTAGTCTGAACTAGTCGTAAATAAAAGCACGAAGCATTTTTTTTTACAATAACAGTCCAACGCGTTTACGTAAGGAACCCACATTTTGAAAAATCTCACGTGAGATTGGGGGATGGGGGGGAGGGGGTTGAATCAAATCTCACGACATCTCACTAGGAGAGGAGGGAGGGACAGAAAATTAAAAAAAAAACACTTCACGTAATTTGGACGCCCCCTAAGGTTTGTTGTTGGGTTGCAGCTGAAAAGGTTGAATAACAACGAAATGACTGTACCAAACCACTCATAATGTTGAAATTGCTAACCACAGAATTATCCTTACATAAGCAAAGTGCTTAGCTAGTACTTTCGTTATAATACCTACTTAGGTAAGTAGGTATTGTATTATTGTTTGACATTTTCAGTTCACATCAATCTTGTGAAGTTGTCACGTGATTCACAGAGTACGACTTTCCCTAATACAAAAATACTTTCGATGAAAAAATAATCTTTTCAGTTTTCACGTACCTACAGTTTATCATCGACAAGTCTACTAATTGTCAGTATGTATGGAATATGGATGCGGGCTGAAATTTAAAACACACGGAACCAAACTGGCCCGGTGGAAGATAAGCATTGAGTTATTATAATAGAGTTCTACTTAGAACAATTAGCGTAGAAAGTATCCTTACTTGATTCTTATTGTGATAAAAATAGATGATAAACGTTTACTATATCTGCCTACAGATTTTCAGTTTCAGTATTACTCAAGAAATTGAGTACCTATATTATTCATAATTTATTGAAATACAATGTTCTGAAGTAGGTAATTTTTCCCACACTTGCAACCTTTAATGGAAAATCTTTCTCGCATATTTATTTGCGTGAGTAATCTGTCCTTCTCTTATGTGGTTCATAACATAAAGCTGATTGGTTAGCGTGTCAATCACTTTGAAAACTAAACAACTTTATTTAATTGGAGCACACTTTACTTTATACTGTACCTAAGTAACGAATTTTCCATGGAATTTAAAAATTCCACTTTGATTTTACTAGTCACAAGCACAACTTCTCGGCGGGCTGAAGTGTTACTTATTTATTTTCTATAAGTAATTTCTCAGTAGCAGTGTCAGGTTTCTTCTCGGTTGATGCAAAAGGACTCGATACCTTTTAGGTGCATGTGCAAGCGAAATATGTTTGTACTTTCCACTACCTTCGCCTAATCCGTCAGGGATTACTGGCGGTTTGTTATTTATTCTCTATTTTTATGATTTTCATTATTATGATAAAATAACTACCATAAATAAAAGTCACTTGGTATTATTCTTACTTTTAAATAAAGTTATGTGACTTAACGACATTTGTATAAAGAAAGTAATTGAATAAAAAAGTCTATGTTGATGTAATTCATGAATATTAAATTATGAACGCTACTTTCCAAATAATAGCTAGAAAACAACCAAACTCGATTTGTTTGAATGCATAGGTAATTTTAATTCATCATTCAACACATTTTCAACCATGTTTACAAACCTCCATTCTTAAAAGAACATTCCTTCACACAAGAGCACGTGCAAAGAGAAAAGAATTTTATTTGTAATCATAAAAGATCTAATTTTAGACACGCTTCCATAAGCCACGCATAATTTTCATTCCCAACCCAATACGAGTCAATCACATCAGGTGTAAAGAACCCACATTCCGAACCGAATTAAAATGTTTATCACGAACAACTATTGGGTTTTTCCCAAGATGACCACTAATCCACTATATCACTAGGTTCAATACCCCTGAGAATTCACGATCGCACACCTATTTATGAAAAACCTCATAAACACTTTTAGCTTGTTTGTAATAAAGCGTAGAGGAAATGCAAATAAGACGTGTTTCTCGGAAAAGTCGAAAACACATGCGTGAAACGAAACAACACTCAACAGGCGCGTCAGTCAGGTACGCTTCTTTTTTTTAAATTCGCTCCATTAATTCAGACGTTTGGAGCCGAAGCCGACACATACACACATACATACAAAGTATGTACATACAGGTACTTAAAATATGCCTTTCTTTTGCGTCTTTCGTGGTACGTAATGTCGGAAGCTCATCAGGCAGTCGGAAGGCGTCCGGCAGAGGTCGCCGACCGTGTTCGGCTCCATGGCCGTTCATTCGCCTCCTCTATTTGTACGGTGCCTATTTACACTCACTGCCAAGGTGAGGGACATGATATTAAGGTGCACATCGATTAGAACGTACCGCGAAACGCGATCTGTTTTCGCGTTGCGAATATTTTTAGGCTATTTTCGGGTACCAGTTTCCGACAAAAGAATGCTGTAATAAAATATAGGGACTTTGAAAGTAGACTGGTTTATAGAACTAGTTTTCGGCTAGACAGTTGTATTTCGGGTTTAGTAAAAGGTTTATTGTTGAAGTCATCTAGATAACCTCGTTGTGCATGTGGCAGGTTATATTTCAGTCTGCTTTCTGTCTTTGTGACAGTAGAGAAAGTTTCATTCAAACTTCTATTCATCATTTGAATAAGAATCCGTTTGAAGTCTGGGATGTCAATCGTCTAGTAAAATGTTACGGACAAACTGGACAAAATAAATACACTTCTCATCAAAAAAATCGAAACACCTCGCAGTTTATGATTTGATAAGGATTATCAGAAAAATGTGTATATTTAGGAATAAATGTAAAATGTCATTTAATAGTGAGTAGTACGAGTACAGCATAATTTTACACTCATCAGAAAACAGTACTTTGCTCCACTGAAAGTCCAAGTTAGGTGCTCGCGTGCAAAGTTAAGGCGCGCTCTTCGATGGTCTGCAGTTAATTTCGGCCCATTCGCTGGCTTATGCGGTGCCAATCCGCGTTCCATCAACCTTCTTCTTATTGTAGAGTCACTTACAGCTACTCTTCGTATAACGCGAAGCTGCTGCTGCAGTTGAAAAGCGTTAAGGCGTCGATTTCGTAAAGAAGTTGTTACAATAAATCGATCATCTCGCTCAGAAGTGACCCGATTCCTGCCAGATCCTGAACGGCGCGTGAACGTCTCCAGTCTCCCGATAGCGTTTGTAGACTCTATGAACAGATGATAAGCTTAGATGCAATCTTGCAGCCACAACACGCTGGCTAAGTCCAGAATCCAGCAATGCCACCACTTGGGCGGCTTCTGCGGGCGAAGTATCCATATGTTTTAGAAAAAAAAGTTTTTTCAGACGTCCCAAAGTCACAGTAAATGAAATAAGAAACAAAAAGTTTAAAGACAAGCGCTAATTTTTAGTTTTTAAACGAGAAACGTACTCCAACCCTAAATACACATTTGTCTCAAAACAGTGATTAATTTCATATAAAGGATAAACAAACGAAATTCTAATTTCGAATTTTGTTTTTTTTTTCTTCTTACTGTAATGACCAAACTGCCAGCTACACAATAATGTTTTTTTTCATGGAATTAATTCTCTTTTGTACAAAATTAGGACAAAAACAATAAAAACGAAAGTGTTTCGATTTTTTTGATGAGAAGTGTAATAGTCCACATTCCGACAGACCAAAACGTATCTAGGTAACTGAAAGTAATGCAGGAGGCTGTAGAAGTCCAGTAAAGATATATAATTAATTGTTTGATTGTCAGTGGCCGTAACAATAATGTCGGCTGTATTAATATATGAAGATGAACACATATTTTACGAGTAGAAGCAGTCCATATTTTTTTTTTATAAAAATATATTACTCAAAAAACGTAGTAATATTCAGAAATAATTTAGGCATTTGGAATAACACCAACCATTTACAACCTGTTTTTCGGTATTCAAAACGAATGATCTAGTCTACCAATACCTTTAGAATAGTTGAATTGCGAATTTATTAGACATTGACCCTGTGAATTTGGAGCGTGCTATTTCATTGCCACAAATTATACTTATCACAAATGATAATAATGGTTCTTTTAAGAATTGGTGATGATTCATCCAGCAAGATGTTGACTGTGATGTTAGAATAAAAGTCACGCCCGAAATAAAATAGTAAATGTAAAAAACCCTAAAAGCAACCTTGTTGCTGTGTGTTGCAACTACGAAAACATGGTATCCCTTTCTGAGAATTACACTTAAAAACCAATGTGCTAGCTAACTTACAAGAAAAACAAATCATCTTTTAATAAATCGTAGGAAAATTCAATACATACGATTTTCCTAGTTTCCCGATGTACCTACTTCGAAAAACTAGTACGAGTAACTAATACTGGCCATTAATTTTAATTCGACTGCTTAATATTCTGGAAAACTATTTAATATGTTACATAAATTCTCGCCTAGAAAAAAGAAACAAAAACAAACGATAATGAACTCTAAGGTGTTGCGAATACCGTTCTATACATTCTTGTTTTTTTATCTTGAAAATGGCGTAACGTCTGGCAGTTTGTTGACCGAGGTTGGTTCACTACCTACATACTTATGATCCAATGTAGCATTATATAGGTAAACAAAATGGATGCCGTAGGACAGATGATGGGGCTTTATAATATATAGGACTTGTTTTTGTCAAGTTCATGGGTATCGAACTAAAAATGGCGAAAATATTTAGTAGGTAGTCATTTTCTAAGGAAATAACCTGTTTGCTTAGGCACTTGGCTAACAGTATTTAAAGAACCTATAAATTAAGTTCGAACTAGAAATTAACATGTAGGTAGGTGAGGAAACTGCTTCGTTGGTCTAGTAGTAGCAAGCGTAACTTCTTTGCACGAGGACCTGGGTTCGATACTCAAGTCGAGCAAAGCGTTATTGGGTTTTCCATCAGAAATTTCCAAGTCGCAGCCATAGAATCTAAAAATGTACCATGTGCAGGTTGCGACTTTAAGATAACTGGTAAAATGTGGGTACTACTGGGTACACAGCTCTCCTTAACCCTTCGAGGATTACAAGCGTGATGTTAGGCGAGGGGAGTACACACGGCTACACATCAAGCTATTAATTTCCAGTTTACGCTGATCTCGCACTGTACAGAAATCCTTTACATTGCGAGATCAGCTTATACTGGAAATGTATAGCTTGATGTGTAGCCGTGTGTACCTAATACCTATCCTTACATAGTATAAAACAAAGTCGCGTCTGTTTGTTTGTTTGTTTATTTGTTTGTTTGTCTGTATGCTTAAATCTTTAAAACTACGCAACGGATTTTGATGCGGTTTTTTTTAATAGATAGAGTGATTCAAGAGGAAGGTTTTAGTATATAATTTGAACGACATCCACGCGGGTGAAGCCGCGGGCATCAGCTAGTTTAAGATAACTGGTAAAATGTGGGTACTACTGGGTACACAGCTCTCCTTAACCCTTCGAGGATTACAGGCGTGATGTTAGGCGAGGGGAGTACACACGGCTACACATCAAGCTATTAATTTCCAGTTTACGCTGATCTCGCACTGTACAGAAATCCTTTACATTGCGAGATCAGCTTATACTGGAAATGTATAGCTTGATGTGTAGCCGTGTGTACCTAATACCTATTTACTATAAAAGACTTGGTAGAGTTATCTGAAAAACCAATGAGGTAATGTTTTACCATTGCCATAATGTACAGCAATCAATTAGCATTGATACTCAACTCAATGCAATGATGCGCTTGGTTTCTTGGTAAAATCATAAATGGCGGAATTACTTAAGATTTTATAACTAGCAACATAACCGGCATTCTAGGAAACACAATAACATATTTCAAATGGAAATGTAGTATTTATTATGTACTAGCGACCGCCCCGGCTTCGCACGGGTGCAAATTGATGTTATTATACATATAAACCTTCCTCTTGAATCACTCTATCTACTAAAAAAAACCGCATCAAAATCCGTTGCGTAGTTTTAAAGATTTAAGGATACAAAGGGACATAGGGACAGAGAGAAAGTGACTTTATTTTATACTATGTAGTGATGATGAAATTAAACTCCTAATGAATCTTGTGCAGAGTTAATGATTGTTTTCGTGTAGGTCCTTATAATACACATGAACATTATAATAGACACTGTATAAAACTAGTACGAGTAACTAATACTGGCCATTAATTTTAATGACGCTAAATATTGTGGAAAACTGTTTAATTTTCGAAGCTTCGAAAAACAAACTTTAATGAACTCTAGCTTTAAAAAAGAGAAGGTTTTATGGATGAAATTTTTAATGTGTTACTTGTTAATTTGTCAATATTGTGGCCCACTAAAACCTCCGCTTAACCTGCCAATCCTCTCTACCTTGTGCTATTTCCAGTCATTTTTCAAAATTATGATGACGAAATATTTTCCCATTCCCATCAATATATATGGATGATCCAAATCTAATGTTATCCATTTATTCTTTCCAGGAGATGCAAGATGTACTGGAAGAGGATTCGGAGATGACAGACTGGCTGATCGAGAGGGACTCGAAGTCAGGAGTGGTGCTGCACGACAGGCTGATGACCGATGCCGCTCTGGGCGCCGCCCCCATCAAGACAGAACACTCCTACAGTCTACATTCAGATGTTGAGTCTGCCCCCTCCTCGCCACACCATACCAAAGTTGACGGTAAGTCTACAGTACAGATTTCTTATAATTGTGCTGACAATTTGAACTTATATAACTATTCATTCGGACTACTGTACGACTAATCCTGAAGAAGCAAACGAATACCGAAGTATTTTTGGCATTTGTGGAACAACAGATTCCCAATTAGTTCAGTGACTATGTCAGTACCACAGAATAGATAAAAGAGGTTTAGAAATATATAAGTATGTTTATCAGTTGTCTAGTACCCATAACACAAGCTCTGCTTAGCTTGGGACTAGATGGCGTTGTGTGATAGTTGTGGAATATTATTATTATTATTATATAATTGTGTAGGAAGCTTCCTTCTCCCAGTTTTCTATCACAAGTCGAGTTGGAGGATGCATTAAATATAATAATAATTAGAAGTCAGATTGAGTCATTTCCCGAGTATAAATTACTCATTAGTAATCAGAAGTTGCCTCATAAAAGCGCCCTCATAAAATTTAACGTATTTTTAGACGACAATAAAATCATGCGTGTTGGAGGACGCTTAGCAAATTCAACTTTTTCTTTGAAAAGTCACCTAAAATTCCCCCACATTTTGGTAAAAAATAGATAAAAGAGGTCTCTTATGAGACCTCTTTTATCTATTCTGTGGTCAGTACCTACCTAGAGCATGGTTCTTAAAAATCTAAAGCTAGGAGCGTTCACATCTCCTAGGACTATGTAGATGTAGGGTGAACTTATCTAATTCTGTGATTCGCCTAATTCGGTGATTTGAGTGGTATCATAAGGCTGTACGAGTGCACAAATGCCTTTATCACGAAGTTAGATGAGTTCACTATAGTCGGCAACTTCATTTACATGTCAAGCAAGCGCAAACCATCGAGAGTACCTAGTAGTCTCTATTTATTATTTTAATATATTTTTATTGTGACAGTAAATAAACTCTTCAAAACACTAAAACAATAATTAGTAACGCCTATCAACATTTAAATAAACTGCCTCTAACTTAAGAGGCCCATTAAACGCATTAAGATATAAATTAATTGTAATAAAATTCAAAATATATACACTACACACAAAACTGTGACCGCTCTAACTCAATCGGCGTTCAACAAAACTCATATATTTGAGAAGTAATGGCGTACAGAAGCAGATATCAAAAACACCAAAAAAGAAAATTGTACGAGTTTAAAGACCAGTTTAAAAAACTCGTTTCACGGCGTTGAATACGAACGATTTACATCACAATGCCGACGTTACGTAATTTGTGTAATATGGTGTTTGAAGACTTGGCGGAATTCAATGAAAACTATTCTAAATATTGTGTACTTATGGCTATTTATCATCGGTCTGACATTGTTAAAATACACTTATTATTATTATCAACCATTTGTGTCCCACTGCAGGGCAAAGGCCTCCCTTCCCTCTTTCCACTTATCCCTATCCAGTGCTAAAATACACTTAGTTGACATTTTGACAGTAACAACGAGAACATCAATTCTCAGTGTAGTAAGTACAAGTAAGTAAGTAAGGCCATTGTTGGCCTGAAAAATGCACTACCTCATTCGTGTAGTGGTCGCAAGCACGACTGCTGTGCATGGAGGTCCTAGGTAACATGGGTTTGATATCTCAGTGGCAGAGCACCTACGGAGTCTGGATGTTGTGCTCGGTTGATACTATGGTACTGTAATTGCCCATTCCCTAGCGTAGATCTCTATGGAGAAGAACGAGTAAGAAACACCATGGACACATGGACATGGTCTGACATTGAAGAGAAAGAAAGAGCTCGTAGCTGTCAACCAAGAAACTTGGTTGACAGCTATACGAGTACAATGAGTACCTACATAAATTCATAGTGTAGTAAGTACAACATTGTATTAAGTACAATTGTACCTATGATATTGGTCCACCTTGTTCCTACGATAACCTTGTGGTCAGAGGTGCATCCAATTCGGCGATTACGTCAACTTGTTATTTGATAAGCATCGATAAATTTTAAAATTGCCAAAAATATCACTGACGTAACGTGACTGGGACTGCGAAGAAATTATGTTTTGTCACTGGAAAAGGCAAAAAGTGACCAGTCTGCTATTGACAACTAAATAAAACCGTATTCTTCATTCATTTGTTTGCAATCATCATTTTGACAGGAAACTGCTGAACTGAATGTTGAAACTTTAAAAAACTGCTTCCAGAATCCAGTTATCATGAATAATTCCGTTCATGTTAACTGGGTTCTGCAAGCAGTTCTAGCTAGGCAGGCGCTCCATCTTCTTCTTTATGTATTGATGAACTCAAATTGTGTTAGACCAGTACGTAGCCACCTGCACAACTCTATAACATTTGGTTGCCTACCCAACATAGCGCTAGGCACTCTATGTAAAATACTAGTATCTACATATATTATTTAGCTGAATCCGGTTAGACTGGAAGCTGACTCTAGTACTTATATTTGGGATAGGGCTAAGCAGATGATATAATTATATAGGTGATAAAATCTCCAAAACTGTAAATTAATGATTTGCCTTCCAAAAAAAATGGTTACTGTAAAAAGAACAAGTACAGAATACCTACAAAAACACACACAACAGTAATTAAGGCTTCCATATTTTCCATTAAAACAATGTAATACCTCATGACCTCGGCCATTGTCAACAGACTGTGACCTTGAACTGCTGCGAATCGTATAACTAATATTACCGTGGTATAACTCACTATTGTTGTACTAAACTAAACTATTTTATGTGGATTCAATCGCTATGGATTTTTGATAGAATCGCGGTGCGGGCGTGAGAGCTTTTATTACCTTTCGAATAGTGGATTTTATGAGTAAAATTGTTTGTTTGGCTCGTTAACAGTGGTCGAGAAATTTCTAATGTACTTATGGGCTATGGCAATGACTCCGAATATTACTAATCATCACGCATCCCTGAAAGGTTAGGCAGAAGTGTACCCGTTAGTACATCTCCTCACATTTCGCCATGTAATACAGAGCGAACCTATTTCCATAAAGCGGCATTTTTTTTTTTTTTTTTAAAAGAACGTTGCCCCACACTAGGAATTTCTCCTGTATCGTGGGTGCGTTCACAAACATTTAAACTCACATACACAAATACCCAGACCCGGAACAACTATCTCTAGATCTTACAAATATTTGTTCCGTGCGGGGATCGAACCCGCGACACGCAGCGCGGCAGTCCATTGCCTAAGTCACTGCGCCAACCGTGTCGGCAATGGCACAAATCAACAATAAATTATGAGATCAATGATTGACCATTCTGACACTATTGAATAGCAGACTCGGGGCCCAGGTTCCGTGATTGCTACAGAGAAATTCCTGATGGAAAAATGCAATAATACTTTTCCCGACACAGGAATCGAACCCAGGACCACATGCACAGCAGTCGCGCTTCCGTTCACTAGACTAATAAGTTAATGAGGCAGTTTAAAAATAAAAGAAGACTAATTAATTGAGTTAGCTTAAATGTAATATGCAAATCAATTATTGCTGACACCTCACATTAATAAGTCGAAACATATTCTTTTCAATTTATGCTGAATTAATTTTGTGAATCAGATTGACATTTGGCACAATAAAAATAAAATTAAGCAAAATGTCGGAAAGCACGTTCATCAGCAATCAGCGAGTTATTTCTCTAGTAGATCTCATTTGCTAATGTCTATAAATGCAGATTATGCAATTTCATGCAGACCTTCGCCCGCGTGACATTATAAATGTAAAAATACGACTAAAGTTTCTATAGTAAAATAATTCAATCATGGGTTGAAACCTGGTAAACGTTACGTGGGATCCGCTGCATGCAAGACGCACAGAACCGGGCAATGTGGCGAAACTTGGGGGAGGCCTAAGTCCAGCAGTGGAGGTCTTTCGGCTGAAATGATGATGATGGATGATGATATGGCTATAAAGGAGGTGACTGCTGGGATGAAGAGTAATAGAGAAGTATTGAAGCCGACTTCAAATAAATTGGGATAAGGGCAAGAGAATGGTGATGATCGATACAACCCTCAAAATTCATTCAATCTATTTGAATGAATGAGTATTTCACGAAAAACGTAAGAGTATTTGAATTTGGCGGCAAGGAGCGTCTTATACCGTCCATAAATTCTTCAATAAGTTGAACAATTATTTTCAGTGCATACTGTTCGCAAGCGTAATGTTCCTACTCGTAAAGAGCAATAGTTTTAACAGCTGGCCCGACTTTATGGAACAACAAATAATTACATATGGCGTCATTGTTCGTAAAACTTATGTGTCGTTTTAGCACCATAATAATATTCAAGTTTTATGTCTCGTACTGTCTACTGGGAACTAGTTGAAGACTACTTCTGGGAGAAATCAAACTTAAAGTTACTGTTATGTTGTAGGAAATGTTGAAATGAAAGAAGTTTTTTCCGGAACAACAATACTAAGAAATGAATTAAAACGATGATAGCTGCAAAAGTGTAAATGTTGTCTATTTTAAAAGGAATTAAACTCAACGACTTTGAGTGTTGAAAACTCTATATATAGTGTAGGTAGTCTAGAGGGACGAGACTTTTGCTTCTCAAATATCTGTTAGCTAAACCGTTGATATCTATCAAAAAGATTTTTTTTAAAAATACTGTAAAGAAAAATTGTTGGTACGTAGGTACATGCGAATGAACAAAGAAACGACCGTCACAAGTCATGTCTTACTCATTTAATTTGACTAAAACAAACTAACACTAAGTATTATCAATATCAACATCCTCGCATTACACACGAGGTTATAAAGTTACAAAAAAGCGCTTATCAATTTCTCTAACATACTAAAAGATAACAATGTTTACTCTATGATTCACGACCATGTGCCCACAGCTTTATGCATGTGTTCCAACCCTGCCATGCAATTTAGTATGCGCTCTAGTTTATAAGTGAAAGAGTCCAAAGTACGATGACCGATGTCTAAGTCAAGGGTGGCCTCGCCACGTGTTTTCTGATAACCTTTGACGTTTTATAGTATCCTAGTAGCTTAGTTTACAATGTTGTTGTTTTCATTATGGCCGTGTTTTATGTAACGGGTGATTTTTTAAGTGGTATAGGATTTGATTTTCAAAAAAAACACAAAAAATTTGAAAATTTTGATGAAATCTTTATTGGAATCGATAGAACGATCAATATAATTTAATGTTTGAAGATGATTTCATGCAAATGCTGGCCGCGGCTCCGGTTTAGATGGCCCATTCGCAAGGCCCAATTTCGGCACACTCTCTCCAACATATCAGCCGGTATATCACGAATAAATGCTTCAATATTGGCTCCCAGTGCGTCAATCGTTGCTGGTTTATCCCTGTAGACATGAGCCTTAACATGGCCCCACAAGAAATAGTCCAAAGGCGTTAGTTCACACGATCTAGGCGGCCAATTGACGGGCCCAAAACGTGAGATAAACTGTTCACCGAAGGCGGCTCTCAATTGGGCCATTGTTTCGCGTGCCGTGTGGCATGTGGCACCGTCTTGTTGAAACCACATGTCAGGCATGTCCAATTCTTCCATTTTGGGCAAAAAAAAATCGCCAATCATCACACGGTAGCGGTCGCCATTCACAGTAACGTTTCGGCCATTGTCGTCTAAATCGTCAAATTCAATAATTTGCAAGCGTTGTTCGTTCGTAAGTCGATTCATGGTTAAATTATAGACCAAACTGAACAATTTTGACAATGACACAAGACACGATTCACGCGTGATCTGTCAAAAACAGTGTTGCCAAAAAGATACCAGCAAAAAAATCACCCGTTATATTATGAGATCTAAGTCCAGGCTTATGATAAAATGCATTCGTTACGTGTCTGCCAATTAAAACCAAAAAGGTACCTTTTTGGTTTTTAATCTTTATTTTCCATTAGATTCAAATTATTTATCCGAATTTCTATGCATTTAATGGAAAGAATCATCAGCTCTTAATAATCGACCCTCGATAACCCTATAGATATCTATATCAATACAATAGGTAGATACCTACTAATGTACTGCTAAATATCTAGCTCTAAGTAGTTAGGTACCTATATTCTAAAGAACAGCGACTGCTGATTGTGCTGAATAATATTAGATACTGGTGGTACTCAAAGGACTTTTTACGACTCTTGAATCACTTGACTTAAGTTATTTTTCTGTTCTTCCAGACAGTAAACTTTTATGTCTTTAGTGATCTAAGAATAATCGTCAATGTTGACACTATTCTACTATTTGCGTTTTTTTTTTTAATTTAAATTTTGCAAGAAACAAAAATATTAAATGTTCGCATGTTATTTAAGTAACTAGGTACCTACCATTCGCAAATGATTTATTTTTATAAAACAGCTTTTTGTATAACTTGCATTTTACACACGTGACATTTACGGACCTCACACCCGGTATGCGGATTTTACGATTTTGGCATTTATTTAGAAGAAAAAAGTAGGTAGTGGTCACTGAAATAATACCTACTCATTTTACGAAGAATTTTTACTGTTATTTTAGACGAATATAATAATTTCTGGTCCTGTTATGGCCGTATCACTATTTGCCAATGCCGTGGTCAACATTTGACATTTAAAAGAAAATGTTTGAACTTTAAATGAAATAAAATGTTGTGTATAAGTAGCTCAAGGTTATAGTAGAAATATTTAAATGCCTTTATCAGGCGTAGGTACCTAAAGTGACGCTTTACCTACCTATTTGATTTATAACATTTCCATTTTGTTATTAATATAATCTAAAACCAGTCTTCTTGACAATTTAATCCACAATTTCAATAAATGAAATCAAAAACTAAATTACATAGGTATTGCAGTAACAAGTATTATCATGCCACTAGCGCCCTCTCGATGCAGAAAAACAAAACTCAAAACACTTAGATAAAATTAAATAAATATTTTGAGATTGCCGCTATCGATAAATGTAATCCTCTATCGTACACTTAAACAAAATTAATAACGATGGACAAGATTTGATAAAATATCGCATTGTAAATTCCGGAAAAATATTATTTTTGATGATAATAATGATACGTTCACCGTCATCGATACGGCTGAGAGTCGTACGCTTACAAAACACATCACCAATGCAACTTTTAAATATTTCGTTGTGGAACAGATATATATAATAAATATACCTTATGTTCTTGGCAATGAAATAATAAGAAGAATCTAGGTAGGGAAATAAAGTTTGGATAAGAAAGGATTAACTTATTAGGTACTATTAAAAGAAAATTTAATAAACAATACTACAATAACCATGAATAGTCAGTCAGTCGGAGTAAGCAAAATATGAAAACAACTGAAAAACTGGCCCGAATCGATTTCGGAAACCAAGAAAATGCATTACCAAACATTACATTTCCAGTATAACATGCAGTCGGTTTGTATGGATTTCCCGTACAATGAGAGATACACATTAACTAGTTTTGTACAGCTTAATTGGGCGCCTGGGTAGACCTATCTTATAAAGTCAAACAACACAATAGTGATACAAAAACCTCACATATCAACAAATAAAAAGGTTCCAACACAAATTCGACCACAGAGATTTGTTATTTATTTTTCCAACTTTTTATACTATCAGACAAACCGTTACATGGCGAGCCAATCATTAAATTTAATCATGGCCAGTTGGACTCTTCAATTTGCAACTGATTTTGGTGAAAGGAAACACAGGTTAACGTACCTACCGAGATGGGCCGCTGATTTATCTTGAAATGTCAAGTGTCTTTTTAAATCTACGGAGTCATGGTCAAGCCACTTGATAGGAACGTTTAAAGTTTATG
Source organism: Diarsia mendica (assembly GCA_949316265.1). Taxonomy (NCBI): domain Eukaryota; kingdom Metazoa; phylum Arthropoda; class Insecta; order Lepidoptera; family Noctuidae; genus Diarsia; species Diarsia mendica. The sequence goes on along the minus strand of OX438896.1, from coordinate 17,148,264 downwards.
GTAATTTCCTTATTTGAAAGAGCAGAGGTTGTTTGTAAAAGCTTATTAGCTGGTTAGGTTGTCTTAGGTAAGGTTACAAATTGTTTAATATGCAGTAATGTGGTTATAGCTGAGAAACAATGTAATAAAAAAGTACTACAACAATATAGTACGAAAAGTACAACATCGCCATCTATGACAAAAATTAAGAACTAACATCAATATCCTGAATCGCAGAGTTAAAGTTATACGCGACTTATAGCCGACAACAACCTTCGAGCAGTAGTCCACCAAGATTGTTGAATAGCAGTATAATTTTCTTGTGATAAAAGCCGATCGATTTTAAACTTCGAACACATTCTAATCGATTCAGGACAGGCGTTCTATCAAATCCCAATGTTCATAAATTATTCCTCAAACAAACTTGTCATGCAGTCGTTGCATATGAACCTCATTACCGATTGTGTAATGAACATTTCTTCTATCGATAAATCAGTGGATTGTCCTGTCCCCTCATACATCATCGTGACATCATCTATTATACATGGACAACATCATCATGTCATCTATCTCACTTGTCGCTATTTTGATAGGGACATTAAGGCCTATTACGTATTCGTACGGAACTAACGATGATTTAGAAAGACAATGCTGATAGTTATCTTTACTGTTACTTTGCGGTATACGAGGAAGGACAATTTATTACGCCAGATGTACCCAGAAATGTCGCTTTGTTAGAAGTACATGATTCATGTTCCAATTCGCCAACTAGGTACTGTATTTTCAACTAGCAATTCGCATGCGACGTCATCCGCAAAAAATGTGATATTTTGGCTAATATGTTTTATAGTTATAAATATCATTTTTACACAGACAATTTCTTTTCTTGCAAGTAAATGATTTTTTAGAATTGGATCATTCGGATAAATCGGAGATTACCCCATACGTGCAAACTTCCGACAAACAAACATATGCTACCTCTTTATAATACATATTATATTTCTATAAAAATTAGGACAGTGTCATATTTGCCTCTTATGGTATTCAGAACAAGTGACGGACTCCCTGGGGAAATTTCCCAGTTATAACATCAGAAACCTTTTTGTCACCGGACAGTAATGCTTGTAAACTGTTCTATCAATTCACTATCAGATTGTTATCAGCAAACAAGATTGATATCTGGTTTATACAAACACCTGACAGCTAATTAATTCGATTCATTATCATTTTTATGACCAATAGCTCTATTTACGAACCAACCACTATATAAAATGTCTTCTATTACTTTTGTTTCCGTGTTCTTGATTACATTTTCTTCCGTAGGTACATTTCTTACATAATCTTTAAGTCCCTGATCCTCATAAATTATCTTAAGTAAATAAAAAGCAATAATTTTCCTTTTGCTAACAAGATAGGTAGAATTTTTTTTTTTTTTTTTTTTGTTTTTTTTTTTTTTTGTTGTATGATGACGACCTAATACGGTTACATCATAAGAAATACAATCTAGCTTAATACTAGCTAATGAGTAATTCTATTTTGACTTAATTTGCTAGGGAGACTACAACTAAGAATGTGTCCATTAACACTTTTCTTATTGTCTCTATTAAGGGGAAGACACTTTGTTCTTGTGTTCTTTATGGGTAGCACTCACTTCACTACATTAAACTAACACTTCACTAAATTAGCTCGAAAGGTTTTGTCCTTTTTAGCCTTCTCACTATGTCCGTGTTGTCGAGGAGCTGGATAGCCTCGATGTTCACATGATGGTGAAGCCTTCGTTCATGAGCTTCGGCGTTCTTTTTAATTATGTCTATGACGAGGGCTACTTTGAGGTCCCGATGAAGGTCGTCATTTCGAATGTACCAGGGCGCATTAACGATTCCTCTGAGTACTTTGTTTTGAAAACGCTGTATAATTTTGATGTTACTTTGTTTGGTACAGCCCCAAAGCTGAATACCATAAGTCCATACAGGCATGAGGACTTGTTTGTACAAAAGTACTTTGTTGTGTACTGACAGCGAAGAATGTTTTCCTATCAGCCAGTACATCGACTTGTAGCGAAGTTCTAGCTCGTCGCGTTTCTTTTTAACGTGAGCTTTCCAGCGAAGCTTTGCGTCTAATGTCATGCCTAAGTATTTGGCTGTATTTTCGTATGGTATGACATGACCGTTTATGTTTATCGGATGATAGTTTTGCTTTTTGTTTGTGAAGTCTATGTGAACAGATTTTGTTTCATTTAGTTTCACACGCCATTTTTTTGTCCAGTCAAAGATAGTATTGACGGCTGTTTGAACTTTTTTCACTGCTTCTTCTTGAGTGGCACCTGTGGCCATTATAGCTGTGTCGTCTGCAAATGTGGCAATAGTATTGTTTTCTATCTCAGGAATATCGCAAGTGTACAATAAGTACAAGATGGGACCTAGGACACTTCCTTGCGGTACTCCAGCTTTTATCGGCTTTAGTTCCGAATGTGCATCATCTTGTCTTACTCTAAACATACGCTGTGATAGGTAAGATTCTAAGATGTCAGCAAACTGTTTAGGGAGCATATTTCTTAGTTTGTTAATAAGCCCTTTGTGCCATACTTTATCGAATGCTTGCGCTACATCGAGGAAGACCGTTGAGCAAACCTTGTTTTCCTCTAAAGCCTTTTCTATAATGTTGGTGATCCTGTGTACTTGATCTATTGTTGAATGTTTTTCCCTAAATCCAAATTGGTAGTCAGGGATCAAGTTTCTTTCTTCTATGATGGGTTTAAGCCGTTTCAAGAGAAGCTTTTCAAATAATTTTGACATGATCGGTAGCAGCGAAATCGGCCTATATGACGTCGTTTCGTGAGGTGGTTTACCAGGCTTTGGTATCATTATAACTTCGGCAACTTTCCACAGGTCAGGTACAGACTTAAGCCTGAACGTTGCATTGATAAGAGTTGTAAGTTTTACGATGGCTTTACGTGGGAGGTTTTTAAGAACTTCTCCAGTTATAAGATCGTAGCCAGGTGATTTCTTTAGTCTAAAGCGCTTGATTTCGTTGTATACTTCTCTAGGTGTTACGAATTTTATTTCCTGCTCATCATTATTCGATGTTTCATCTAACAAGGTGCTGTCTTGGTGTTCTTTATTTGGCGTAAAAATTAGTTCCAGATGTTGTGCAAACCTAATAGCTTTTTGCTCGTTGCTTATTGCCCACCGCCCGTTAGTATCCCTGATAGGGGGAATATGCATAGTTGGCTTTTTTAAACTTTTTGTTGATTTCCACAGAGAGTAATCTGTCGTGCGAGAGCTAGTTAGTTGTTTTAGATAACTGCTCAATGATTCATTTTTGAATTTCTGAATTGCACTACTTAGCTGTTTTGTAAGGTTGTTCAGAATCCTTTTATTTTGTGGAAATCTTGTTTGTTGCCATATTCGTCTCTGTCGCCTCTTTTCAGCTATGAGTTTTGTGATTTCTGCTGGATAGTATGTAAGTCTGTGTTTTATCTTTAATGTAGGTGTGTTTTTCCAGGCGCATTGTTGTATTTGTGTAATAAACTGACTGATATCCCGATCCAGATCTTCTGGTTTCTTTAGTGGTACTTTTAAATCTATTACAGAGTCCAAGTCTATTTTAAAGCTTGCCCAATCAGTGTTCTTATTTACCAATGTGGGGTAGGTTTCTTTAAGCATGAAAGTCTCACTTAGAGTAAGTAATATAGGTGAGTGGTCTGAGCTCATATCATAACCTTCTTTAATGCGGAGAAGATTAGGTGATACATTTTTATATATAAAAAAGTCTATAAGATCAGGAATCTTTTTTGTGTCAGTAGGCCAATAAGTGGGCTTACCTGTTGATAATGTTTTGCATTGTGTTTCTTGAATTGCGCACAGTAGCTCTCTTCCTTTGGTTGTTGTCAGTCTAGATCCCCAAAATGTATTTTTAGCATTAAAGTCGCCTCCCAATATAAATCTGTTTCCAAGACGGTTTAGAAAGTTAATGTACTGATCTGTTTTTAGTGGATACCTAGGTGGACAGTATATGGCTGAAATGGTGACAAGACAATATTTTGTTTTGACACAGACAGCCACTGCTTGTATTTCTTCATTTTCATATTTGAGTTCTTCATAGTGAAAAATATTCTCCTTTATAATGACAGCACTACCACCTCTTGGTGTGTTATTGGGATGCAATGCATGGTATACGTTATATCCTTTAATTTGAATATGAGATTCTTTAGTGAAATGTGACTCCGATATAAGGCACACATCAATACTTTCCATATTTAGGACTGCCGTAAGTTCATTCTGATGTTTCAGCAGTCCATTCGCATTCCATGCCATAATTTTTAATAAATTAGCCATTTATATTGCTTTTTTGTTTGGTAGCTACTTTGGTGCTACTTTCAAGTTTTTTCAGCCTTTCGTCGAACGTAGTTAAAAGATTTATAATTGTATTAATCTTTTCATCCATGTTAGGGCTCATTGGTTTCATATGCGACTGTGGCAAAGATTGGACGCCTTTTGTCATTTGTGCATACGAAACACTTTTAGTAGCAAGCTTGGTGACACTAGGTATTTTGTCTTTGTTTATACTTGGACCCTGAAAGTTTGGTATCGGCACATTCTTCCTGGTGTTTTTATCTTTAATGTTTTGTAGCTCTTTAGCTACTATGCATCCCCTATAGTTAGCCGGGTGGGGCTCACCACAGTGAACACATTTTGGCTTTGCTTCTGCTGGTTTATTGCAGTCTCTGGTTAGGTGCTTGCCTGTACACTTCACACACCGGGGTTCTTTGGAACAGTATTTCTGTGTGTGACCATATGCTTGACACCTTTTGCATTGTGGAATTAACTTAGATGTTTTTAACGGCTGTATATCCACTTTACAGCCCAGAATGGATTTGATTCCGTAGATTTTCTTGATATCTTCATCTTTTTGGAATGAGAGCATGAACATACTGAGGGGCTCTTTGCTCTTCCAACTCAGTTTGTTGACTGCATCTTCGATTTTGTATCCTTGAGCTGTCAGGTCTTCAACTATTCTATTTGGCAGGCAGGAAGAATGTAGGTTTTTTGCCATCACCCTAATCGGTCTGTCTTGTTTATTCTCATACGAGTACCAAAAGCAGTTATTCTGTAACAATAGCTTGGTGATCGATCTGTATGAGTCATCATTATAGGAGTTAATTTTAACTTTTTCTCCATTCATCATTTTTGTAATGAACGAGTCTTTCGTTAGATTAGCTGAAAGAAGATCATAGAACTCTTGGTAGTTTTTAACATTTTCCACAACTATTGGTGGTGGTGTGGGCTGTTTCCTTGTTTTTACACTTTCTTTAGGTTTTTGACTGGAATCAGCTCCTTGTTGAGGTGGTGAGGACAGTGGTGATGAGTTCAATTTCCTTTTTTTTCTGCTCTTCTGTCGTACCCACTCTGTTTCCTTTGCTAGTTCCTCTTCGTCTGTCTCGTAATCGATTGGCATTGGCTTCTCGGTAGTGACATTTTTCTTGTCTAGGTCTGCAGTTTTCTGCTCCTGGATGTTTTTAAGCTGCTGCTGAAGTTGTTCTAATTACTAAACATTGTAACTTTTCACGTTCCAACTTTTCTTCGGTATAATGTTTATACAACAGTTGTTCCGTTTCTGTTTTGATTTTAATTGAGCATGAAGAAGCCATGATTATTAGAATAACAACTTCACCTTAACACTTTGTCTATACAAATTGTTGTGCAAGTCATTCGGTAACTGGGTCATCGCGGCGACCGCGCACGGCTAGAGGTAACGAACGGTATGCTGCTGCGTCAGCGCTATACCGACGCGACGCGACGCGACTGTTCTTATTGGAATTCGATCGAAAGATAGGTAGAATTGACAAAATAATTGGACTGTCCTGTTATAATAAGCTATTGCCAATAATTGGTTTTGTTGATTGGTAACCCATAAACAGTAAAATAACCGAGCTGGCTGTTTTAGTTTCTATAGCTTTTACTTGCGTGCGTATCTAAACTGCTAATTTCGAACCTTTCCACAAGATAATAACCAGATAGCATAAGTATCAAACAGTAATTAATACGTTAAAATTAATTAGCGAATTACAAAACTTACCGTTTGTAGGTAGGTATATTCCGTTCTAGAAATTAACTGGAACTACTTGTTATTAATGAGGTAATCAAGCGTTCATGTTCAATATTCAATGATGTAACTGTAAAAAACCGTTTGGATGTTTGTATACTGTTTAAGTTATAGAAGAGTCCTGAGCATGTAGTATAGGTAACAGTAAAACTGGGCGGAATTTGCTACTGACTGGATTATTAAAAGAAAATGGCATCTCCTTTGGATGAGTGCAATGCATAAACCTATCAATCACCAACCAAATAGTTGAAATAAGTCTGAAAGTGGCACCTTTGAAGTTATGTGGTAATCGGTAATCGTGTTAGGGACATTGTGATGAAGTGGAATGAAGAAAATCTTAAGTATGAATGTAGATTGCTATAAGAGTGGAGGAATACCAAAGAAGCGATAAATTGACGACGTGAAGGATGAAATTACTAGAAATGAGGTGACTGCTGGGATAACTAGTAGGTAATAGACAATTATGGAAGAAGGATATATGATGCAACGACCCCAAATAAATTAAAATATGGGCAGAAGAATTTTGATGGTAGTTGAAATAAATAGTACTTTAAATCGATGCGAAACAAGCGCTAGCCACTTTTAAGAAGATATTTAAACTGTAAATGAATAACAACACTTCGTTTTTGCGTCGGGGGTTAAAAATGAAGGTTTCCAAATTTCAAACAATAGTAACAAACCCCCGCAGAACAAAAGTAGCCTCGAATAAAACCCTGTTGTAACTGAGAATAATAGGAAAGTGGTAGATCAGGTGCATCCCACGCAAACGATTTGAGTCAACTGAGGAAAACCGGGCGAAACTGAAGAACGTGGGCGGCAGGACAATGAGGTTCCACACTTGCCCTCTTGGGAGGGAAAAGGCCATTTGTTAACCTTTAACTCGCGAGTTAGTTGTATCTAATGGTTTCCTTTAAATCAGTTGCAGATTGGAGTTTCGCAAATGATTTTTGGTGGCATTATAACCTAATTCAATTTAATACCAAAGAAACTTTATTGAGTATCGTCCTTTTATTCAAGAATTCTTAATAACACATTCATATTGTTTTTCAAAAATTGCATAGAGACACCAGAATATCTTATAAAGTTTTAACAGCTGTCGTGAAGACAATATATTTAATTAATTTGTAACAACAACACGACGACCTGGTTCATAATGGTTAAATAAAAACAAATGACATCTCAATGTAAGAACATTTTATTGCGTCTTATCCTTATGTTAATCATACTCCGTTTATACGTAAGGCGATATTTATTACCGTATCAAAATTCATACTGATGCACCATGAAGATTGAGTAATAAGATAAACACTGCTCACAACGTTACAAACTGATCTTGCAAGTTGTTGTAAAATAAGAGTAATCCTTAAGTAAATATTGTTACTTTTGAAGTGTGAGACGATTAGATAAGTAATAACTTCGTCCATGTCATTGAAGAGTAACCTAGATAACGAATACGTTACGGTATTACAGTCAAACTTTAACCTGAGAATTTCATACTCATGTAAGTTCATATAGGATTAGAGGCCATTTCACGAAGAAGTCCAATGTCTACTATTAACCATTTATAATGACCATGGGGAAAGAAATTTCTGGTGGAAAACCTAACAACACTTTGTCCGACCAGGGAATCGAACCCAGGACTTCTTGTTAGCAGTCACTAGTAGTTAGTAGACGCGCTTGCGACCAAGGAATCTTGTAATAAAATTATTGTACTTATATTAATATTAACTTCTTCAACTACCAACTCACATATTCCACGCAAAAGATTTCTATAGCCCCAAATAACACCGTACTTACCAAGCCACACATTACATGAATCAATTAATGTAGAAACGCCACAAGCTACAATCATCCGCACGAATGCCTGGGTGTTAAAATCACGCAACAGCGGACCGAACGCACTTCCCACCGAAACGCTCCATTCCGTTACCTGCATACAGCACTGTTGCAAGAGTACGGCAATGAAGCGAAGCGCATTCGAAGGTAGCTGTTAGCTTATCATAAATATTTATTTGATTATCAGAATTTGTGACTTACACAGTTCAGGGCAGGTTAGATAAGTAATCCGTCCATGTGTGTCCATGACTGCTATTATGGTGATTCCAACATAAATAGTTGGGAAAAGGTGACGATGATCATTTTGATGTAGCGGTCAAGATTTTAGATAAGGATAAAATAGAAATTAATTTTAATTTTTTCTACAGACATCCAATGAATAAACATGATTTATCTCGTGATCTAAAAGAATAATAATAGGCGAAGATTTTAAGCGAAATTAGCATCTTTATAGTCAAATAGAGGTAGACGTTCTTTTTATTTCAATATACATATACAAACATAGCGGAAAATAAAATCATTATGAAAAGAAATATTTCCATTTAGTATCAAGCAAGCATGGCACGATCCATACCAGCTACCTTGGCCCTTTCTCCCTTTACTTATATTCCACCCTATCTCTTTCAGACATGGAAGACGAATGCTATCCAGCGATGCCAGCCAGCGCATGGAGCAGCCGACGACGGTCCAGTGACTCCCCCCCTCGGGAGGTCAAAGCCGAACCGAAGTCTGAACCAGAGTCCCCTGCATCTTCCTGCCCCCCCTCACCTACCCCTGGCACACCCGTCGCACACCTCGACTATGTTATTGACCACACGGTAAGGAAGTTCTTCTCTTTGAGGTTTGGAAAGATTCGTACCTATCTTTGCCGTTTGTACTAAGGTTCGAATCGTTTTGATCTAGCTTGATTGACGGCAAGTGAAGTCTGTCTGCAAAGACACTGAATTAATTTTGTGAAAATATATGCATTACTGTTAAGAGTGCTTCGAAAGGTGCAATCACAAACGCTTTCTTGCTCTTAACAAAGACTTATACCTTACAATATTCAATGCTAACATTTACCCCTCTTACGTACCACTTTACACTAAATGGCTTTTAAAAACTGCATTACCAGCCAGAGATAGTTTTACATTGTATACTTTAACGATTTCGGCACTTTCTAATGCAGTTTCTGTTGCGTTGTGTGCACAAAAAGTTTCTATAACAGCACGTCTCATCATTCTTCTTTTATTGACCATTTACTATCTACAATTGGCAGTAGAGTTGGAGCATTTTATGTAGATAGTATTTAGTTAAATAGTACGCACGCGAGCACGCCTTCTATCGATAGATCATGACATGTAGCGTCTTCATCTCCTATCTATTGGCACGACTTGATAACTTGATAAAAACTAAAGGTCTTTAGAGTTCAAATATTTCGTGCACCTCACTTTGCTGCTTTCACTTTTACCATATCTGTAAGTAAACGGGGCTTTTTAAAATTGCCAGATTTTTTAGGATTCCGCAGCCGGATAGTGCAGTGCCAATACCAAATAGAAGTTTAAATATTTATATTTATTTCGAAACCAATAAAAAGTCAAAAGACCGAAGCAAAAGATTCCAAAACACGAAATTAATTAAATCGATAGTAATCTCCTATCAATATTTTATCTAAAAGCAATAGAAACCAAAACCTTTTTCACAAAATAGGGTTACAACAAAACATAAAACTTCGGAACATCGCACCAGAAAATGATACGGAACTAAAGCATTTATACTCTTCCAACACGCACTTATCATATTTTCCATAGCGTGCGTGAGCTCTATAGTAATTACGTGGATAATTATTATCTTTAATCGCACTCTCGGGAGATTTTCGTTGAACACCGCTGGAGTGGAATCTTTAACGATTATTGTAAAACAGTAAGCAGTCGCAACTCGCAACAATGCAGTTTGCATTCTTTTACTTGAGCCTCTTCGCGTGTAAACAGTGTGTCGTATTTTAACATTCTGGAGTTAAATGTGCTGTTGTTTTAAGTTACAAGTAAAATATTTATATACTTTTCGTCATTTCAGGCAATACTTTTTTCAATTCATCATCAGCCACATCCTTGTTCAGCTCTTCATAAGGTTTTTTTTGATTGCCTTAGAGTGTCGCTTTATGATTTACATAAAGCAGTCTTCCAATACCTACTAACCCAATATAACCGGGACATTTCTGATCCGTTATCATCCACATAAACTCTTCACCTGTCTAATCAGTTCCTTTAAATTCCAGACTGGCACAATCCACATGCCACAAGCAGTGCTACAGAAGGTTGGCGCAGCCGGGATGCCGCAGCTGCTGCTCAGTGCTGCGCCACGTCTCGCTACCTCGCTTAACTCCAACAAACTGTCCATCAAAGTCACCTCTAGCTCAGGAGCTTCAGGTAAACATGGCCTTTAATTTACACTCGGTATAAAAAACAAAAAAACATCGACGTGTTACCACAAGTTCAACATCTCCTTAGCCAACCATGCCTACACGTGCTGATCGAAGCAGTTAAGGTTCATGAACTGGATTTTATGTAGAAGTACTTTTCGCTTCGATGAACTTCATACACGGAGTAAAAACAGTTGTTATTGCTGTAGAAGATATATTACTATTAAGATGACTCAGCCCTTACCAATTTAGTCAACCATGCAGAGGAACAAGTGGTAAGACTATATATTTGGAGTTCTTAGCAGCATCAACTCAATTACTTTTTGATCAACGCTGTTATACTGAAGTCTTTTCTTGGAGCGCTACTTTAGCTTCAACTGATGAATGATCTGATCTTTTCAGAATTTTAACAATTCTGGCTCTTTTTTCAGGTTTCAATCTCCCGCCAACGCCTCCATCCTCGCTATCATCATCAGACAGTGAGGGCGCCCTGTCACCGGCGCACGAGGCGTCAGCCGCGCCCCTCGCGCCCCCCGCGGCCCCCGCGCGTCGCTCGCACCTGTACGTGTCGCACCACACCAGGCAACCAATCAACACGCCGCTTATTAGCAGTCAACCGGTAAGGATCTTAGCATTTCGGAGACCTGTAATTACATGAGTTGGGGTTTCACAGGAAGATAGTATGTGTCGGGTTTTGTTATGGTACTTGAATACAGTATTTGTCGTGATTCACAAACTTTTAGAATGTAATCTTGTGAATAATGTATTTGTTAGGTTTAACTAATGGATTACGAACGAAAACTCTTGCAGAATGAAAGGTAAAATGATCAGTAAACGAATGCTTCGTGGTATTATTTTGTTCAACCTAACCAAGATATAAGAAAATGTTGCGGTGAGAATTAAACGGCTTTCATTCACATTAGCTGTCCGAACGCATTTGGGTCTAAATGCGGTCAACGAACTGCCTGACCTGCATTCCTTCCCAGAAATTCAATGCACCAATTGGAATCTAAATAGTCAATTTTAATGAAACGTTATATATGAAAGATACTAATGTGCTTAATTTCTCTATATTACACTGTACGGAATGTCAGTTGACAAAATATTCTGAAGTGATCGTCATCGAACTTCGGTTCGAATCAAATAACCACATTAATGTCTGGTAATATATATAGAAGCAATAAAGGTGTCCCGATGATTGACGACCTCTGCATACTAATAAATGAACCTACCGATTCGGGAACAGACTGTGCATGTGATGAAATATTCATAATTTGGTAACAGTCACTACAAAGAAATGGGTAAACGACTAACTGGTCAAACCTTATTAGGAGAGACGAGTTGAATTGCGAAAGGCAGATAAAGCACCGAGAAATCAGATTATTCATGTGAATTAAACACTCGCTCAACTACCTGATTTGCAATATCAATAGAGTTTACCCAAAACAAGACCTACCTTTGACTTTCGATAAATGAAACTTTAATATACAGTTTACCACAACTTTAATAAAAGCGTTTTCTCCGTATACAGAAAGGGTCGACTGGCACTCTAGTGCTAACAGAAGAAGAAAAACGCACGCTACTGGCTGAAGGATACCCCGTCCCAACGCGTCTACCACTCACCAAGGCAGAGGAGAAGTCACTCAAGAAGATCAGGAGGAAAATTAAGAATAAGGTGCATATAAAACCATCACTAAATGATTTAATTAGTTTACTTTTGTCACCCAACAATGTTTTATAATTGAATCGTTCCTTCCAGATTTCAGCACAAGAAAGCAGACGCAAAAAGAAAGAGTACATGGACCAACTGGAAAGGAAGGTTGAGATCCTTATATCTGAGAACACAGACTACAGGAAAAGGGTAGACACCCTCGAGCAGAAGAACGCGAGTCTGCTGAGCCAAGTGGCCTCCCTGCAGGCCATGGTGGCGCGCGGCGCCCGCAAGTGACGTCACTAGGCAGCCACGCCTGACGTCACGCCGCGCGCGCTCACTCCTGACGTCACAGGTACCCGCTCAGCTCGCGCGGCCCCACACTAGTGTGTGTGTCCCGGCCGCCGCGACCCGCAAGGCTGTGAGACATCTCACAGTGCATCGTCTGTCAAAGTATGGCGCTGTCCCGTAACGGAATGAATGTATATTTTGGATGTATTTACATTTACGTCGCGTACACAAGTGTCCGGGGAAAGAACCGTCAGCGTTTGAATGGTTGCTCACTGTAATTGTTAGTAAATAGGTATTCTGTGGTGCTGGATCGATATACCCGCTACGTTGGTATACAAACTGTCAAGTGCCACACTAGATATTTATTTTATACAACTCTGAAACAGTTTTCGTTCGAGACGCGAGGGATGACTTGATAACAGGGAATTATATAGTACTGGGGTTTAGATAAGTATCGATAGTTATTTACGCGTGTTGTTTGAAATCTCGTAATATATTATTATAGCGCTGTAACGGCGATAAATAGATTTATAAGTTTTATTTTATGCGTGTTTTCATTGAAATGTGCAATTAGGTTAAGGATTTTATTGTTACCCAAAGCATACATTGTACTTGTGTGGGCTCTCCGTCGTTGAACACATCGCCGTGAACTGATCGGCCTGCAGATGGCCTACTGAAGTTAATGGTATTTTTGACACTAGATTAAACAATAGAGACTACTGAACTGCTTATAGTTCGGGGCATAGCGTATCGCAGGGTACCTATGAAACGGAGTTCGTGTGTCGCGGTGCGTTGTGTTATCGGGAATCTTAGTAGCATAATAATGTAAGACATACAGTTTACCAGCGTCTGTCTTACCGATTAATATTGAATTCCATGAATTTGCATTTATAGCGAAATGTGTATTGTCCTAGAGATTTTACCTTGTATTTAAGATAAAGTTAGTTATGTATCTAATAGTGGACCTATTTAAAACCGATTTGTGTGACAAGTGTTTTCGGTTATGTCTAGTCTCTTGTAGAACCGCCGGGCCTCGCGCTGCAGGCCTCCATACAAACATTAGCTGTATTCTCAGTTCTGCGCTCTATATCGACAAGTACAAAATAATGGCAATGCCTTCAACAGGAATAACGTAACTAACTGTAATGAGCTAGCTATTTACATGCAGTATTTTAACTATAACAGGAGCCTGTTACAAAAATGTAGACACAAAAATATATGTCCTACAACGAGTACGGAAACAAGAGACATTTCTAATTTAAACCTAGGTTGGTTTACATGTCTTCGATTTTTGTAGCAAGGCACCTAAAAGCTTAACAAAATAATCAATTTCAACAAAAAATAACTTCTAGCAGAATCTCCAGAAAAATAGTCGTTGCATTCGTGGTCTTGCCAACTCTGCCTGCTCCACACCGGTTCAGCGTGATAGTTCATCTAACAAGCTGCTAGTGATCTTTCTAACATTCTCTTTTAAAACTAAACATTCCATTTCTCTAGTTGAGTGACTTAAAGTGAGCTCGAGTACTTATTACAACTAATCGTAGACTTTAGCCGTGAAACGCACTTGAAACTTTTGTTAAAGGAGACTGCCGGATTCTTAAATGTACTTGAAACTTTTGTTAAAGGAGATTGCCCAATTCTTAAACAAAAGCAGAGGGTTTGAGCAAGTGGCAATCACTTTACATATAGTTTCGTATTTCTACATCGATTTTTAACAGGATTTACATATATTTTGTTTCTTTTAAGTGTATCACTTTTCTGTCATCGGTTACAGCTGATATAATGTCAGTCTGACCTTTCCTTCTTGGGCACTACATTACAACACCCCTGACCCCTGGTAACACTAACGTCACTTCCATTATATGAATCTAGACAGATTCCCAAACAAATGTTTCCAGTGCGTCTCGACTTTATATAACAAACTTTAAAACGAAATAACACATTTTTTAATAGAATAAAATGTGCTGTTATAAATTTTCGTTTGAATAATTTATATGACTAGCCAATCAATGTTAGTTTTTCAAAATTTTAACGTCGATTTTTAATGTCTGTGTAAATGTGTAGATGGGGACGTCAACATTTTGTTATATCGAAAAAAATAATTAAAATCAAATTATTATGCAAAATCATTCGATATTAGTGATGTCGCTTTCTACAAAATGACTTGAATATCGACAAAATTGTAAATACATTTAAAAGTTATATTTACCTGAATGCCTGTATATAGGTAATATCATTGTTTCGTATTAATATTTCACTGTTTGTGCAATTACTTTGTTCTCTTATACACTCGTAAATGTTCTTCCTATTTAGTCATTTAAGAAAATGTTCTATTTATATAGCGCTGAATTAATATATCGACATTATTATAACCCTGTCTCATCGGGAAACGTTTTAAAGAATTGAGATATATTTTAAGAGATTTTTTCTAAGGACATTTTAGATAATTATATATATTATAAACACTGTTTTACATGTCTTTATCACTATACAAGTTAGGTCTCTAGTTAAAAGTATCGTTAGTACCTACGGTCCTACATACAAGTTTATTATGGAAACTGCGAGTGTGCCTGCCTATCAGCTGTTTATTTAATGGGATACGCATCGATAGGAAAGTATCCTTTATAGAAAATATTATTATTTCAATAAATGAAATATTCAATTCCTAATATGGCATTTACCGTCTGCAAAAGTGATTTAATAGGAATTATGATGAATTAACTGACCTTAGTAATATATTTAACTTATAATGGAATTAATATATGAGAGAGGTGCGTTTGCGCCGGGCTTACTATGACATAATAACTTGTAATGTAAACGAAATGCCAAACATACTTACTTTTATATGTTAGTATGCACCATACATGTTTGGGTGACAATGTTACGATTCATTCGAGGTTGTTTTAGTTCGCATGTATGTTTGTTCTGCGAAGAGTTGTTGATCTCTGATGGATCGTAATCAGTGCGCATGCGCGGGCCCCGGCTGGGGACCAATCACGTCTTGTTATTCATTATAAAGTAATTTTATTTGATAGTTTTATTTGTTATAAAACTATACGTTACCTTGAGTCATGATTTGTTGAATCGTTTGTTTTATTATTATTTTTCAATGACATTGCGGATTTTACTGTCACCCTTCTAATAAAACGTCAAATATTGTAATATCAATTGTTTCTTTTATCAACCCTTTCTCCTTCCAACTCGAAAACGACTCGTGTGCATGTTCATGAAGTATCAGGCAGTCAGAAATCAGCACTTACGATGGTGCTGCTTGCCAAGCAAAGAAGAAGTTGCAAAAATGCCCCACTACCGACTGTAAAGGTAAGTATCTCAAAAATTCCTAAAATAAGTATGAACATAGTATATTTCATTATAAGTGCGGAAAGCCTGTCATTGCAAAGAGTTCCGACAAATGTCTAACCGAGCCGAGGCACAGCCGACGGCGAGGGTTGACAGTCGGAACAAGTTGCAATGACGGTTCCGCACGTGTACTGAACAACTATTTTAATACAGTTGCGAAAAAATGAAGCAATTTAATAAAATAATAAAACCGTAATTAAACTCGCAAAGAACATTTTTGGAAAATGGCGCCTACCGTAAAAGATATAAGCAGAATTTTTTTTGTTTTCTTTACCCATTCTGGGTAGGCAAAGGGAACTATGCCCATACAGCCAAGTCTTCAGTAGATTTTTTTTATTGATATGAAATAAAAATGAAATTTAATGAGATGAAATGGAATGAAACCTTTAACTCATTGAATCAAATAATTAAATCTGATATTGAAACAAATTAGTAGCTTCTTTAGAAATATTTGCATGAATCATTAAAACTTCTATGATTTTATTTAGTAAATACTTCGTGGTTGGTTTTTTTTAATGGACATTATTTTGACAGTTGAGAAAGAGAACGCACGAGTTCGGGAAAGGTAAAGAAAAAGCACGAGTACGTAATAGCCCACATCCCGAACGCTATACGTCCCTGCAATACGCCACTTTTTGAGCAACTGTATTAAAAAATTATGTACTTTCGGTGATCATCCTTACTGGCTAGCACATGTAAAAATTGCTCTAAACATTAATTCAGGGGCTGAATACCTATAATATCTATACATATAATAAAATGGTAGGAAAGTCAAAACTGTACTCTGTACATTGAATATTTTTTTTAAAGAATTCTTGGGGTGTGGTCTACAATCGATACCGAAGCAAAAAATATAGTTTTTAGAATTTTTGTGTTTGTCTGTATGTAATATGTCCGGGATAAACTCAAAAAGTACTGCATGGATACTTCAAATTTGGCACGAATATTACTTAGAAGTCGGATCTACATATAGGCTACATATTATACACTTATAATTTTAGTTACATAATAGGATTGAAAAACAATTAAACACTGTACCTATTAACTCATTGCGATTGT
This sequence comes from Diarsia mendica, assembly GCA_949316265.1. NCBI lineage: Eukaryota > Metazoa > Arthropoda > Insecta > Lepidoptera > Noctuidae > Diarsia > Diarsia mendica. The sequence goes on along the minus strand of OX438896.1, from coordinate 17,131,582 downwards.
TTGAAAATAGGTTTTATACCTACTAGGTTAATAATAACATATTAAAAAAAAATCGGTTGTCTGTAAAATCGGTTTACTGACGATAGCTGAACGTGACAACGTCCTAAGAAAATAAAACAAAACAATTGACACGCCGCCGCCGTTGCTATGGAAAAGAAAATAAAACAAAACAATTGACACGCCGTTGCTATGGAACGCCTCAAAGCGAGGTAACGCGGTATGACGTCATCTTTTTTCGTTCGTGCAGCCTGCCATCGAATTCTAGGACGTTATCACGTCAAAAAAAAATTAGGTACCTATATAAATTAACGCTTACTGCGGCCCGGCCTCAGGTTAACATCGCAGTTTCGGTCGAAAAATAAAATAAAAAATAACTTTATTTGTAACAAGAAAGCAAAAGATAACTTATAGTAGTAGCATTGCATGATTGAAAGTATAATATTTTTAACATAAAAAATACTGCGTTTGAAAGAATATTTGGAGCAATTTCTAAGTATGATAGCCAGTAAGGATTACAATCGGAAGTACCTATGCAAATTTATCAATACTCATTATAATCTATCTTTTTAGATATTTTGCTCAGCTGTCGGACGTGGGGTAATTTTCTATGGAAGCTGCAACTTCTCCTTTGCACCAATATGTCAATTTTGGTACATTTATTTTAGTTCCGTGTTTTCATTTCTGCCAGTCTGATGTTTCTTAAGCATCAGTAGTTTTCCGAAGCTACTTTGACATGTTGTCAGGTAATACATAGACATGAGTAGTTCCTTTCGTCACAGAAACAAAAAAGAAATGCTGTTCGTTGGTGCGTGTACCAACGAACGGCATTTATTTCACTTTAGAACGGCAATTTCTCTGTAGAAAGAAGTCGGTCAATTTATTTCTTTTTAATTCGATTGAGTTTCAGGCAAAGAAAAGTTTTCCAGATAATTGGATAACTGGATAGTGGTAGGACAACAAATAAATGAGAGTTTTTTTATTATTATTTTGTCATTTATTTTTCTTATCAAGCTTACTTATAGTTGCTCTCACATACAAATCCATAGACAAACCTTCCAAATACGCAATTAAGACTAGATTTTCATATAATTAGTGTACAATAAATGTGAAAACCAAAAGATTACAATACATTGAGAACAATCGGAGCACCTATGGTTTTTCTATCGCTCAGTCTTGGTTTAAATATCTACACTTAAACTATACGCACTTAATTAATTAAAATACAAATAGGTATTTAAATTATAATTTTTTTTTTTTTTTTTTTTTTTTTTATCACACAACGCCATCTAGTCCCAAGCTAAGCAGAGCTTGTGTTATGGGTACTAGACAACTGATAAACATACTTATATATTTCTAAATACATACATATTATAGATAAATTACACCCAGACACAGAACAAATGATCGTGCTCATCACACAAACATTTGTCCTGGGTGGGAATCGAACCCACGACCTCCGGCATAGCAGTTAGGGTCACTAACCACTAGACCAACAGGCCAGTCTCTTATAACAATAGAATCTCAATAAAAAACTAGGTCTAGTATTTCGTCGACAGCAAATATTGATATTATGAACAGCTTGGATCTTTCTGATCGAATGTTTAAGAAAATAAATATTTCTTCAACTTATTGATTTGTATAATATTTTCCAAAGAAAAAATAAAAATCTTACAACTTTTCGAATCATACACGGAGTAATAAAGTAAGTAGTTATGTTTTAAAACTCTGCAGTAGTCAGAAAAACAGTCATCCAGCTCTAAAACTATTGTCATTCACTTCTTTACAACTTGTGAAGGGGACTTAAATATAATTTATTCCATACAAAATATTTACATCACCACTCAAAGCGTAATAAACACTTTCTTCTTGGCCATAACATGGGCGATGATGACCCATAGGGCGGTCCCCCAGACGGCTTCAACGAGGCTTATTGCATGGGTCCTCATGTGGGGAACCTTCCAGTGGAAGGGAAACAAGTGGGCACATAGGGAGTGGCCGATGTAGAGGGCGATGGCGTTCAACCCTGGGGCCCTGAAGGGTCCTCCGCCCCAGAGTCTCCAGGCGTCGGTGAGAGTGTAGCAGAAGCAGAGCAGGATGAGGCAGCAAGCTGAAGTTACGAGAACGAATGACATCGACCTGGAATAAATAAATATTGTAGTTTTGTTATTATCATAATATGCTCAACATGTTCGTGAGATTTGAGCAAAAATCTGCAAATATTGACTATACGGTCTATACGTACTATGTCTAGGAATGACCTCGTCTATCATCAGCTGCTAGGCCTTTCACAACTATGTTGGGGTCGGAGCGGTTTTCATCACGAGCGCATACGGTCGAGACCAGTAGTTTACATGGACAAATACAAAGGTCAATCTGACCTCCACAACACCTATTACGCCATAATGAGGAGAGAATAGCTTCGTCTTTGGGTTCACTATAGGTCTATAGCTAACATCATCATCTACGTCGCTTTTTCTCAATACTCAATACTTTATTGCATTCCACATGTAGTACTTAGGTGGTAAAACTTAAAATTAGATCACATGGACCCTGTCGGGCACAGCAAGATAAGTGAGTTAGGAGAGAGGAAGCACCTTGTAAATTTTAATTATAACATAGTTGGTAGGTAATTTCTAAGATAAACTACATATTAGGTATAAAATATAAATTATAATATAGAATATAAATAAGTATCTATTGGGAGATCCGGTAACAGATAATAAATGAAATAACATTTTATTTTGGGTACCTACTTACTAAAATTATGACTTTATATAAGTCTATCACTTAGATATTCATTTACTGAGTAGTAACTTTTATTAACCAAAAAATGTTTAAGTTTTTTTAAAAATATGTGAGTTTTTTCTTCGTTTTTTATTGATCTGGGAAGTTTATTGTATATTTTAATGGACATTACATAAGGACTTTTTGAATGCATTTTTAGTCGAGAACTTGGTATGGCTTGGCTTTTAGCTGAATATCAGTATTTTACATAGAGCGAATGCCTATCTGACCTCCACAACCCATTTAGTACTGGGTACTGTTCACTATCGCTAACACAGTTGTTCTATAAAATTTAAAACCAACTTACCAAAAATTCTTATTGATGGGCACGACCCCATGTTCCCTAGAGAACCCAGCCAGCAGAGCTCCAGCCAGTGCGAAGACCAGTGCCCACGCGAGCCAGCGAGAGATCCTGGCCTTGTGGGAGCGCTGCAGCAGGACCGTAGCACCTGCTTGCACGCCCAGGAGTGCCTGCACCGCTGATGTTAAACATCCTGTAGGAGTAGCACTCGATTATTAGTTACAAGTAGCTATCAGATAAATTGAAAAGTTTGTGTGCAAGTTTTGCAAAGATAAAGGTAACTGCTAAAGTCAGTGACCAGCAATTCTTGGCCCCACATACAAAGAAGAATGAAGATTGTTGCTTGGCACTGCCTGTACTAATTAGGAGGTGGTGAAATAGATGCTTCAGTCTTAGCAGTACGGAAGCATGGTTTCAAAGTTCTTAATCTCTCTATTTCTAACGAGACTATTCCAAAAGTATAACATACCCAGAAGTCCCTCAGGGTCCGTGGGTTCTCCACCATACACACGTATAGCATCGCTCCTCTGGAAGACATGCGACTGCCCCAGCAGGAGGCGGTCGATGTAGCCAGCGGCTCCGCCGGAGCACCCTGCCGCTGTCCAGTTGTCGTGGAGCCCGCCGGGTCCTAAGTAGCCCCTGGAAAAGAATACCAGAAGTATGATAAGGGTGTAAGTAGGTAAATGAAGGCACTTCCTCCGGACATAGCATAATCAGCTTATTACATTCTCACTACTGGGACTCATGCCCTTATTCCAATTTATTTGGTATTGGCGCAGCACGTCTTCTTCTTCTATACTTCTCGATTACCTACTCGTAATCTCAGCAGTCACCTCTTTTCTGGTTATACACAGTCCTTCACAGTCATCAATGACTCCAAATACATTGTTTCTCCTCAATGTTACTTACATTGGGCATGCTTTGAGCGGATCTGGATCGTGAACAACGAAGGTGATGACTGTGTGGGCTGCTACCAAGACTGCTGCCAGCACCCAGCACCACACGCACGATAACACATCTTTCAGGGCCTGGCCGCAAGCACCCTGCGAATAAACGTCATAATATTATTATTACACCATGTCCCACATATGTCCCACCAAAAACCATAAAGCACACGCGTACCTAGACAAAATAACAACTGCCTTCGATAACCATCATGGGACCGTAAATAAATATTATTATTCCCTTTATTTATTTTCTTTACATATAAGATTACATTTTTAAATGTTTCTTAAAACAAGACCTAATATTAAAGATTTAAAAATATAAAAAAATGTATGCCTCCGATATCGCAGGGAGATATACAGGGAGGTCTTCTGCTACAGGTATTTCCATACTTAAAAGAAGGTCTCTACAATGTATTTGTTAAAACCTGTTGATTATGAAATAAAGATTATTATTAAAAGATTATTATTAAAAAATATCGGGAGCAGGGTCCAAGCTACCGATGGTTAGGGTTCCAGAGACAGTAAGCTCCTCAAAATACGGGCTGTATCGAGGAGTACTGTCTTCTGAACCAGGCTTAATATTATACAGGCCTATATTGTTCCACGGCAGGGCAAAGGCCTCCCTTCCCTCTTTCCACTTTATTGCATTTTTTGAGAAAGAGTACCTAGAGCTCATCCCGCCATCTCTTTCTGGGTCTGCCGCGTTGTTGTTTCCTGGTTTTTGATATCCAGTATCCACTAGTTGTTATTGTTGCCCATTGCTCCTCCGACATGCGGCAGATGTGACCCCATCACCAGCTATTTGGGTTTAGGTGTAGTCCAGCATCAGTTATTTGGGTTTTGTAGCGGAGTATGGTGTTTCCAATGTGGTGTTCCTTACTTGTGTACGCCCTCGAACGCTTTTTATCGTATTGTCAGTTTCCATTAAAAATGAAAGAAGAAGTTTTAGATACTTATTTTTCAGCATAACCTACTGAAAAATATTCAAAAAAATCTGTGTTTTTAGAACTCTGTTTAGTATTGTATCAGAATTACTCTGTAACCTGATCTAGTGCAGTATGTAACACACGGGAATGCTAATAACACCGAAAGTGAACGGCACCTTGACTTCGATCAAGTTATACCTAAGTATGTATGTAAATAACATGTAAGCCTAACTTTTCAAAAGTGCCAAAGTATTATACGGTGTACGCACGACGACTACCTATAGCCAAGTTATAATACATGCGGATCTCTCACTGTACGGGAAATCTATACAAAGCGAGGACATGTTATACAGGGAATTTCCGTTGCGGATTGTTCGAAAGAGATACCACAGGAACACGGGTGGTTTTAAGTCAGTAGAAGTCTGCCACTCCCTACCCCTCTACCCAGAGAGGGAAGAGTCATTTGATGATTTCCCACCCTCCAAAAAAAAAGGCCCTGATGTATAACCTGACTTGGCGCCGTACATAAGTAGGGTCAGCATCAGAAGTATATTTTTTTTAATAAAAACTTGTTAGATATTACTCGTTACCACATGTTATTGGAGTGTAAGGACTATTTTAACGAATAATCTTCTGAAACATTAAAAATAATAGCTAGAGTCCTGTACACAAAAGAATTAAAATTCCGAAATGTTCAGCTACTTCTGATGCTGACCGTACCTACCTACTTAATATTAAATTAAGGCGCGGCCCCACCGCGGTGCACGGAGAGGCTACGCACGTGTAGTATGCTTCGCTTTGTAAGAAAATGTATGTATGAATGCATATTCGTGTACTTCAGTGGAAACGTAGACCCACGTCGACCGTGTTGAGCTATGTAACCGCCTATTCGAGCAAGCCACGCATGTATCAATGACGTCAATTCATGCGTAGCCTCTCCGTGGGTTGCAGTGGACACAACCACATACATTTTCTTACAAAGCGAAGCTTACTACACGTGCGTAGCCTCTCCGTGCACAGCGGTGGGGCCGCGCCTTTATACACATAACTACACTCCTTAGCTTAACTACTTACTCACATAATATGTATGTTTTACTCAGAGTAGGCTCTACTTGTTTTTTCTACCGAATACCTGTACCTATACGATGTCATTTATCCAGAAATCAATTCACAAGCCGATTTAGCTCGTGTATTTCTAAGTTATGAATTAACATCGACAGCACCTAAACTTGCATTCCCTAACTCATTATATCTGCATTAGATTCATAAAAGGTAGTAGTATCAACAATTTATCAAACTTGTGCCATATTTACATCAGCGGCGTGCAAGCTCCTGTGACAGCACAGCTTTAAGGACTTACCATCAACATACCAAACACCCGCAGCTTTTCCAAAGCATAATCAAATTCATTCATTCTTACACTCACCCGCGGAGGCGTGTAGTACTTCGGCGCCGTTAGGGCGTAGAACCCGGCAGCGATGAGGTAGGACACTGCCAAACGCTGCAGTACGCCGAATATACGCAGCTCAGACAGCATGTTGGAACCGTAGATCGTGTTCAGGGACATCCCTAGCAGGAACATGACGACTGAACGCTGGAGAGAGAGAAAAATCTGGCTAAATTTCAGAACTGGTGTTGCTTAATAGTATGCCTCGTACCTCACGCAAAGTCCGGCTTGCGACCAATCTAGTGGTCGCAAGCCGGACTGCTTTGTATGAGGTCCTTGGTTTGATTTCCAGGTCGCACAAAGTGTTGGGTTTATCCATTAGGAATTTCACGAAGTCTGAATTTGTGCCCGGTTGGTGTTGGTGGCAATAGGCTCGTCCCTTACTTACTAACATAACTGACGAAATGTGAATGTACCTACTAATAATGGGTACACGTCTGTCTAACCTTTCGAGAATTACAGGATTGATGTTATGGTTCCAACCTAGAAGAAACCTAACTAAACGTTTACCAGAATGTCATTGACTGATCATGTGATCACTCAATGACCTGACATACTAGAAAATATTGATTTTTATGTGTCATACCCGCATCTGCATTAATTTGTTTGTTTTGTATCAGTTATCGTACCCTAACAAATTATGTACCCCAACAATTGTTATTTTTTCATATTCAGTTTCTATACGATTTTTACTGACAATAAATTAAGTTTCTTCGGTTCAGAGAGTCAATTTGGTATGTTGTCTGGTATTATTCAGCATCTTTACAATAGAAGTTCATTCTTGTTGCAATTCGACAGATGACGATTGTGTTAAGACTATTTCTAAGGATTAAAATTGAAATGATTGATTGACTCATGAAATTAATATACTTAAATACTGTGTCATCATCTGCCTAGCCTTTTCCCAAGTAAATTGGGGTCCCCTTCCAGTCTAACCGGATGCAGCTGAATACCAGTATTTTACATAGAGCGACTGCCTATCTGACCTCCACAACCCAGTTAATACTAGGTAATAAAATACCCTATTGGTAAGACTGGATGTCAGAATTTCAGGACACTGACTACCTGTAACGACTGCCAAAGATCTATATATATGGCAGCCGGGACCAACAGCTTAACGTGTTTTCGGGACCAACAGGAAACTCGGTATGTCGGGCTGTCACCCATCCACAGACCGACCTAGGCAATCACAGCTTTACCTAAAGATCGACCTGAGTGGCAGTTCTTATTAAGCCACGAGCTCCTACTAAAATACTGTGTACGGTGAACAATATCTGACTACACAATATCAAGCAATATTTTTATAAAAGAGCATCCAAACTCTTTCGGACTGGTTCACCTTTACAAACTGCCAAATAAAGCAAGTTTCACAATCGTGGAGTTTAAGAAATCTAGACTTTTAAAATGATTAAAACCCATTGTTATCATGTCTCCATAAAAAAAATATCGTTAAAAACCGTTTCAATAAATTATTAACAAATTGATAGATTTAATTTATGTAACTGTAGGTACGTAGGTATAGTTAACAAAAGATTGATAACAAAGACTAGAACATTTAAATCGAATCCAATGTTTTTTTCACTATTTCTGTTGTATAATGCTTGCGTAACCCCTCTTGAGAAAAGCCACACTTGACGAAAATTGAATTACGCAGATAAATGACTACCTATCACACTGCGATCATAATCCGCCTTGATGATAGTCCTGGCGATAAACTAGACATCGAAATACTGAACCACTTCCGATTTGTTGTAAAAATTCAAAAATATAAGTAATAAAGTCATCGTATTACAATACAAGAACCCTTTCGCTGTAGGTACATACAGGGGCGTGCATACATTTAGTTTAACAGCAACTTAATCGATGATTGACTACGTTACTCAGAATATTCAATTTTTCATAAAACCCAAAACTCCGAGTCACCCTGCAGTACAATGCAATATTGTTTCCATGTCAACAATGACATTGAAATAATCCACCCAAACGTGTACAATACAACTGCATTTTTACAAAATCAATAAAAAAGAATAACCAACGTCTTTCGGTGCATACCAACCATTCGAACACAACGCGGACGAAGAAAAGTGGACTAGATATAAACAGACCAATTAAAAGAATAGCCGTGGATGATACTCGCCAATTACATCTTAATTTAAGTGGCCACATCTGCTAAACAACAGACATTAAAACTAAATGCAGCAATCACGTGTCACCGGCACTTGCCGATTGTTCTACACGAATCGTACCAGCCTCCTCAGCGATCTAAACCAGGCCATGTCCGTTACTGGGTCACTATATCGAACAACTAACGATGCCTTCAGTACTAAATGATGTGTACCCGTTACTCTCACGCATGTGATATACATCGACGGTAATGATTACTCAGTAAAGAAAAATAAACGAGTAAAAGATGATATGGATGGTGTGGACAGCGATGTTGTAGATTGAGGCGGAGAGAGCTATCTGGATGTTATCACGCAAACAGAATTTCCAATGAAATATGTAGCAAAAACTTGACTTAGCATTAGTGGCGGGCGCGTTGAAGTAGCACTCGTGTGCATTGGAGATCTGATCAAGGTACACAATGAGACAAAATGCGGAAGTCTGGGTGATGCAACGAAAGTGAACGGATCGCGTGCGGTGAATACAAATATCTGTGTCTATTGAAGAGCACATTAATCACTTATTGCGATTAAGTGTGAGATAATTTTTAGTTCCTTGTTATTTAACGGTTATAATGCAGAAAATCTGAGCAAGAGGCCAATAAACCGAGGCGCTCCTGTTGATTACGCTGTTTTACGACCATTTCGAATCTTCATTGAATGACTACACACGGTAACTGGATAATTGACTGGTTGCTATTTCAATAATGAAATCACATAGACATATGTAGGTACGGACCAGTACGGTTAACGGTTATTTATCCGAATATAAATACTGTATTTACCGAATATGTCCGAATATGTACTATTGATCTCGTACGCTTGCCTATCTTTCTTAGAACATCTGTTGTTGCTTTTCACTACGAGGTATCTAATCACCTAATCGGCGCACCTCTATATTCCGACTCGCCTACTTGAATCTATTATTTGCATGACAATCCAACAATGCCTTTCACAAGGAACCGATGTGACCTCATGCCCAGAGATCACTTGTACGTGAACCATCCTATATGCATACCTAAATAAACTGCAGATTAGCTTGTGTCCTCAATTTCACTCTTGCGTTATAGTTCCTTGAATTCCTCTGCGAATTTTGCACACCCACTTGCCCAATACCAGTAAGGTAAGGTGCTACGTTTCTCTTCAAAAAAGTTGTATTACAGGCACACTTGTTCACAAGCGCTACTGACCATTAGGACCTGTGTTCGATTCCTAGATAGGGAAATGGTCTATTGTGTTTTTCCGGGAATTTTCTGGTTGCAGCCAGGAGTTAGGATTTGTGCCCAGTCGATCGCAATAGTCTCTAATTATAACAGCCAAAATGGGACTGTGCTGTAAGACACCTCTGTGTCGAAACCCTTTGGGAAAATAAAGGCGCGACTATGTGCTGAACTTAGTTATTATAAATGCATTATTCAGCTTAACACCAATAATGTACCGTTTCATTAATAAAATTGTCTGTTTTGGGATTACCCGACTAGGTCAATCAAGCATTGCAAGGTCATTTGCAATAACGAATTGGTAAGCTCATGATTGAATGATTTATAAGCATCATATAAGTAGGTGGATTAAGAATAATTGCAACTGTCACCGACCTAAACGCAAAGCTTAACTGCTCTAGCAAGAAATTTTAAAGAGACAAATTAAATAAGCATTGCTTGTATGACCAGTCGTATGAATGTGGACAAAACCAAAGTTGTAGGTATCTACCTACAACTTTGGTTAAATCGCCAAAGGTGAACCAAAACCAACAATTACGTGGCTATACAAGGATAAATCTGCTCCAGACTATGTCGCTATCGCAGGTTCAGGGACCACACTGAGTATACCAATCGCGGAGAAAAAACACATGGGTAGCTACAAGTGTGTAGCCAAGAATGCCGTCGGAACAGATATCTTATCTAAGGATCGTAGCTGCAGGTGGCAACCTGTAGTTTTGCCTAACACTACAGAAAAATGACCTTATCCCTTTCAACTGGGTATCCTCATTAGGATAATAATAACTCTCCCATTGGATAGAGCGAAAACTACATGAAGGCAATTGAGATTCCTCAGTGTACTCAAAGATTTAATAAGCAGACAGCACAAAGCAGGCGCATACGCATCGATCGGTAACGTTTACATAACGAGACTGGTTCCTTCTAAAGGTTGACCTTATGCACCCCTTTCACAGATAACGCGCAAACCAGCTTACGTAATCTTCTGTTACAAGTATTACACCATACGATTATTGAATGGGACCTGCTGAGCTAAAACAATGCTAATGCCAATGATTTTAATAATAGCACGATTTTTGTTCCCAGAAGACAGGCAGCATCGCAATATAAATACATATTTATTATTGCGATGCTGCCAGTCTTCTGGGCACATTAAATACCGGATGACAGCGATGCGGAGGAGTACTTTGACGCTTAAGTGTCCTATTGCCGTCGTTCTGAATTTGGAGATACTTACTCCTAATTCTTTGATTATTTTTTCAGGCAATTCCTATTCGTATTAGCCAAAATAGAAAATTAAGGTAGTAAAATCCCTAAACAGTACTCTACAACCACCAAATGAAAGCAAAAATAATGAGACCAAAACAACTTACCCTAACAATATGCATGACAATCTTCCACCTTGGAACACCCTTAGCGAAGGCACTCTTCACAGACAGTGGGATGCAGACGCCCATGATCCAGAGGAAGGCAGGGAACACCAGGTCACCAGCCACCAGACCATTCCACGTCGCGTGCTCCATCCACCAGTAGCCGCCGGCGCCATCGTTCACGAATATCATGAAGACGATTGCCATTCTGGAGGATATAATGCCATTTTAGAATAATGAAGCAGATAATCATATCAAAGTCATAGGTAGCGACGTTGATTTATATTTATTGTTCTCCGATTGAGTTCACAAAAAATGCATTGTTTGTAATTAGTTATATTTATTTTATTGTGTACGCTATCGCATTAGGTAAACCTGTAAAGATAGTCGTAAGATGGAGAAAAATAAATAAATAATCTAATTTACAGAACTATTTGGTTTAAGACAAATTATGAGAATGGTGGAGAATGTATGAACATGCCTTTATAAAGGCAAGAGATAATGGCAAATCATTGGAAAGCCCGGAAATGATTAAAAGGTTTCTAAAATTCGATGTTTATGTGGTATAATTAGATTATTACACCGCTCTAAAGAAGCTAAGTAACCTAAAACTGTAATATACAGCACCAACAAAAAAACGTGAGAATAGGGCTATTCACACGCAATCTTTCTGGTCGTGCTAGATTCCAAATTAACACAGATATTACTGAGTCAATGAAAGGATACTCCTCTCATATGAAAAAGTTAAATAAGAGCACTAAACAAAAATCTGAGGGTACCGTTCCCATTCATTGGTGATTGATTACTATCATTATGGTAAGAATGGCCATTGAAATTTCACACCCCAATACCATGAATGAGCTCATTTAGATTCCAACTGAGCTAAGATTCCGCATCACCATCACCATATTTTCAAACTTCTTCTTAACATTAGTCATTCCTGTTTTAAAATATTATTGTTTGGACATCATTAAAAAGCAAATCTTCACTCACCCTCTGAAAGTGTCAAGTGCCCGCAACCTTTGCTGAATAGCCAACTCCTTGTCTCCGTACCGCAGTTTTCCGGTCCTCCTCACCCGTGACATGATCAGCTTTATGATGCCATACAGCACCCATATCGCCAGCAACACGCCCAGTAATAGCAGAAGAGCTGGTGGAAAAAATTGTCTTTAGGTATTTGATTTTTTTTGCATTTATCCTACGGGACGGACGTCATAGGTTGAAAGTTCTTGTTATCCAGTAAGTACGACGGGCTGGTGTCCGCAACTCCACGTCCGATGCGCGTATTTTCCGTGCGGATCCAGTAACTGGATTGTGGAAGTCAGTTAAGCAGTAGCTCCATGTTAAATTTTCAAATTCAGTTGCATCTGGTTAGATTGGAAGTGAACCCTAGCAAACTTTGGAAAAGATTATGTATATCAAATAATAGATTGGTGTTCTTGAAATAACTACACACATCAACACGGTCTAGGGATATTTTTTAAAAAGCGAATTACTATCAATGTGTTAATTATTTATATGACATGTATATATTTAAAATATACGTTATTTAATATTCTACCATTTTTTAATAATGGTTAAGGTACTGATTAAAATTTCAGGATTTTATGGAAAAAAAATGAAGCATAGACGGAAACCGTATTTGAATTAACTTTTAATTTGTGAGTAAAAACTGAAAAAAATAGAAAAAACATTTAATTTGTGTTTAAAAACTTGAAGTTAGTAGTCTGAGAAAGCGCCCATGATGTTCATAACACATCGGCAACGATTCGGCATGCTCAGAACAAGGTTGTCAATGTCTTGCTGCGGAATATTGTCCTATGTCCTTCTGAGGTGCGCAAAAAGTTGATCTTCTGTAGCCAAATTTTCAGGATCTTCCTTCAGAGCTCTTCTTTGCAGCATATTCCACGCATGCTCAATGGGATTTAGATCTGGCGATTGAGCAGGCCAGTCTAAGGCCCTAACATTATGTGTGTGTAACCAAGCTGCTACCGTTCTCGCCGTGTGTGCCCGGGCATTGTCGTGCATGAGCAGGAAATCTTGCCCCATTTGTGTTCTGTGAGGCAAGATTACGGGCCCCAGCACCTGTTGGACATATCGTTCTGCCGTCATATTGCCCCGCACCCAAACGAGATCCGTCCGTCCTCCAAGACGAATTCCTACCCAAATCATAATTGTTCCTCCTTGGTATGGGTGAACTTCCTGAGGGTTCTGGAGACGGCTCCATCGTCCAGGAACTCGCCAAACACGCGTCCTTCGTGAATCTGGATGGAAGCCGAACCTGGATTCATCCGTGAACAGCACATTGGACCATTGCTCACGGCCAAAGTCCACGTGGTTCCGAACCCATTCTAATCGTCGTCCACGATTGCCTCTCCGTAAAGGTGGGACCCGGAGTGGTCTACGAGAGCGAAGATTGCTTTCATGCAGTCGCCTTCTTACAGTTTGGTCACTCACAAGCACTTGGTGTTCCACTCGCAGCCTTCGGACCAATTGAGTCGCCGTTGCATTTGGTTGAGCTCGCGCAGTAATTTGCAAAAATCGGTCTTGTCTGGGGGTAGTGATGCAACTTGGCCCCCGGTGCCTCTCCGCTACTTTACCTGTGGCACGATAGCGTGTCCACAAACTTGAAATTACATGTTGATGGGTCCCTATGGCCTCAGCAACATTACGCTGAACAGATCCAGCTTTCAGCATTCCCACAGCTCGTAACATCTCCGCCCTCGTCAAATGTCGGCGTTGCATGGCTACAATACCTCAATTTTAACTTTATCTTTCGTTTAAAAATGAAAAAAAACTGTAACTAAACGTAATTCGTATTGTTTTTTAAATTTCGCACAAATGAAAATTCCCTCTCCTATACATCAAGACATTTTTATGCCACCGAAACAAAAGAATTTTCAAAAATTTGAATTTGGAATTAGTCTGAGATAAATTACAAACAAATCGGTGTATTAAAGATTCCAATGCGGCCAGTACTTTTCGAGTTATTTAATTGAGTATGAAATATCCCTAGACCGTGTTGATGTGTGTATTTGTAGATTAACAATTCTTGTCATGTCTCTAAATCTGGTTCCTCAGTAGTCACCAATACTCATAATACTCGTACTCGTAATTGAGAAGTATTGGGGCTACATATTCCCAAGCCTCATAGTATAGACATGTTTGCTTTGACCACCAATCCTATACATTCACACTGTGCACATGTTCAATTGTCAACCTGTTTCCCTGTATCGACTCACAAATCCCAGAACAATCACATTGGCTTTCACCCACGTATCAACAAATCATTGTCTTAGCTAACTTCAACACCTGTATTGCAATAAACATTTCTTTTGAATTAATTTTTTTCCATGCATTTGATACTTCCTTTTTGCCATTCGATTACTCGATATTATCACTCTAGCTATTATGTGACATCAAGGCATTGTTTCACTATTTCTAAGGGTTTATTTGCTTCTCCATCTCAGACAATAATCTGCATAGTCCTCCCGTGAGTTGACCAAGATTATGTTTGGACCTTAAAAAGAGACTAGTTTGTTTCGACTGTTTCTTCTCAAAGAAGAACTCAGATATGAAACATCGGCCCATCTAGATTTAAAAAAGATAATATATTTAAGAAACACGTTTTAAGAAACACTTTTATACATCTCTTTCTATATATTATATAGAAAGAGACGTATAATAATAATAATAATAATATTCCACAACTATCACACAACGCCATCTAGTCCCAAGCTAAGCAGAGCTTGTGTTATGGGTACTAGACAACTGATAAACATACTAAAACACATGTATAAAATACATGTATAAAAGCGTTTCTAAAAACTTGGTTGCAAAATAAACATCATTTAGGTATCTCTTATGAAAACCACGAAGCCATTGCATGGTTTGCTCCTTTTTCAGAATCAAATGAACGGTCATGCTCAGGCTTTTATGCCTTTAATTCAACCTCTAAAACCTCACAAAATTGCCCATTGACTCTTTTCACGTATTGCTGTTGTAATACACATTGATTAATCAACTTCTACAATAAAACTTCGTCCAAACTCCGAAATTAACAACCTTGTAAGCGTCCACACCCTTGCCATTGAACTATTGTTGATTCAAACGTCTATGTCATCAATGGAAGCGACATTTGAAACGTCCTCAGTATTCCTTTTATCCTTAAGCATACTTATTTCGATTATTTCCATGTATGGTGTCCGATGCCATTTACTTCAGCCGTCATAACCAGTTTTGGTGCCAGGGTCAGTTAGACTGCGTCTGCATATATGCAGATAATATAATCCAAGATCGATAGTAATAACAATAAAATGAGTGAATTTATGAAGGTCGCATTACTATTTGGTCATGCAAATAAGGCTGCCTTCGTACGGGCATTATGCAATGCCGAGATGATAAAGGTTGGATTAAGATAACTAGATATTGTTTTGGCAGATAAAGGTAACATTAAGTTTCTTCTTGTTGTTACATTACATAAAGGGCTTAGGTGTTATGTTTTTTGGCACAAAATTTATGATACATTGAATTGCAGTCTGGCGTTTCAAGATTCTGAAGAATGGTCATGAATCATTTTGACTTCCGCTGACAAAGATCAAAACAACTAAGTAGTCAAAACATTATCTACAACATCTTCATTTTATCGTGACGTAGCCTATCCGATAAACATAATCCAAATTCATCTCATCGAAAACGTCTAGATAAAATAACTATATAACGATAAACTCTCTTATTTGGGATCAGTATTTGGAAGATACTCGAAATAAGAAGAATTTTTGTACTTAAAAATGGAGAGGATTCTCCTGTGTGTTTTGTTCTGTGTGATCAGTGTGTTTGGTGAAACAAGAGTTGATCCTTTGGTCCTCGTAACCAGTCAGGGGTTGGTCAGAGGTCATAGGGCGACCGATGGAGACTATTCCATGTTTCTTGGTGTGCCGTACGCTCAAGTGGATCCAGACAATCCTTTTGGTGTAAGTAGAATGTTGAAAGCTAAGAATTTGGCAGCGAGCCTCGCCGACGGATGTAACCAGCCGTTCAATGTCAGACTTAGAATAGAAATAGGATTTCGAATAGAGAACGTAGTTATTTTATTCGTGTTTGAATTCCTTCCATACCAGCTAGGTTAATGAGAGTATATTTAGGGACGAAAAACAGCTAAAAGGAATAAAGAAGGCAGATGTGACACCATTAAGCCTTGTGAGTGACTTGTCTTTAACCTTTACCATTCTTTTTTTATCTAACTAACATGGAGCCCTTCTCCCCGCCCCCGTCTCTCCGTACTCTTGATCAACCGCAAAAGCTGACATAACTGGCACAGAACGTCAAAGTATTTTTTACGTTGTAGTGTATTAATAATGTCATTATCGATAGACGTGATGAGGTCGTCCACCCCACTGCAATGGAAAGTGTTTGTTTTTTAATTAAAAACTTGTCTGTCATCTTGTTTACAATTGCTTGACTACGTTATGATGATGTACTGGTATTGTATTATATCAGTGAACTATTAACAAGTTGTTAACAGGAAACTGACTACTTATTCTCTTTTAATTAAGGCTATAACATAAATATATAGGTAATAAATTGAACGACAATATTAATTAATAATAGCCATGTAAGAAATAGTCTTACATAATTATGCGAGACTATTTCAGGAAACGACTACATTTTATGGCCAATGAAATCACAATACATAACGCAATATAGTGGCCACAGGACTCACAGGCATAATAGGTATCCTTTAATGAGTCAAAAGGTTTGAAGGTCCTTTTACTTACCTTGAATGATGACGTCATTCTACTCAACACAGTATCAGTCAATGAGGCAGCTGATATCGATCTACAGCTAAGAAATGTCTCCAAACACTCATCATTCAGTAGATAGATAAGTTAGATGTCAACAATCTGGTCAAAGTTAAGTAAATAATCTTGAAAAGTACCTGAATTCGATCCAGAATCAAATTCATATATTATAATTTGCATGACGAAGGTCAAGAAATACCCTGAAACTCCTACAAAGTCAACAAAAACTTATGTTTATTATATCAAAGTAACACATAATTTTGTTATTTTCCAGCCATCGCACGCCCGACAACCTTTCCAAGAAATAATCTTTGATGCACAAGATGGGACTATTAGATGCCCACAAATGGGATCGTCCAATACTGACTCCGAAACCATTGACTGTCTCCGGCTGAACATCTTCGTACCATTCATAGCCAGTACCTACAACCCTCTACCAGTTCTAGTTTGGATTCATGGAGGAGACTTCGTACGAGGAAGTGCAGCGGATTACGGAGTCAGAAACTTAGTCAGACATGACGTCGTGGTCGTTACCGTTAACTACCGTCTTGGCCCATACGGATTCATGTGTTTAGATAACCCTAGTGTACCTGGTAACCAGGGACTGAAGGATCAGTATGCAGCGCTGGGTTGGATCCGAAAGAATATCGCGTCATTTGGTGGAAACCCCTATAACGTTACAATTGCAGGCCAAGATGCTGGAGCAACATCAGTTCTTTTACATTTGTATGCTGATAACACCAAATTATTCCACAAAGCTATCGTAGAGAGTGGCACTCCACAGAGTGAAGGCATGTTTGTCAATTCGAATGCAGATGCAGCTATCATGATCGCACAACATTTAGGAGTAAACGCAACTGATACTGATGAAGCCCTTCAGTTCCTAACAAGCTCCCCTCATGATTTAGTGACAGCAGCTGCTCACGAATTGAATTTACAACTCAGGCCTTGCAAAGAAAGATCGTTCAGTGGCCTTGAAAACTTCGTAGAAAACGATCCATTCTCGTTAACGAACAGGATAAAAGTGAGAAACACGCCTGTACTAATAGGTTACACTAGCAACGAACGCGAAGCACTAAGCAACGAATACTTTGATTCAGATCCATTCTATGAGAAGTTGAGAAACAATTTCAACCTCAACGGATTAGAGTTAGATCAAGCCGCTACATTTGTGAGGCGGTTCTACATAGGATATGATCCTGTATCAGAAGCTGTGGCAACAGACTTGGAGAATTTTGAATCTGATTTTGTATACCGCCACCCATCGAAAAGAATAGTATCAAGGCTGTTTGAAGAAAATGTGGGATCGGTGTATGAGTATGTGTTCAGCTATGGAGGTAGTTCAGGTGCTCAAGGTGCGAGGCATTCAGCAGAACTTAATTATTTATTCGATATTAGTGTCACCTTGAAGAGAAATGAAGAGGACCAATTGATAACTGACCGTATTACAACGTTATGGACGAATTTCATAAAATATGGGTAAGTACATTATTTAAAACCAGCTATTTCAAATAAAATAAATCGACCTCAATGTATTCAACTCTCCAAAAAACCCTAGTTTGATAGGTTAGTAGTATGACATGATTTAATCAAAACATTATAGTTTCAAAATGGAAATATCGAATTAATCCAATGCATTAAAGCAAGTACAAAACTTAACATAATATTCGTAATTCAAATGTGAGTTTTATTCCAAAATTCTTTTATCACTGCACCTGTGGAATATTGGTGTACTATCTACAGGTATATAACTTACGATGCGAAATGTTGTCATTTACAGAAACCCAACACCTCAAACGTCTGACCTCATCCCAGTGAGGTGGACACCGGTCACTGCCTCCAATAGGCCTGCCCTGGTCATCGACACCGACATCAGGATGGACACCCGCGTCGAGAACCAGCGGATGGCCTTCTGGGACCTCTTCTACTCAATGTACGGCACCTACAGTAACCTAGCTAGAGACTGCGTCTTCACAAAGTGCTGCTAAATTAATTCTGTGATTTATATTTAATGTGGTAAGTTTTGACATATCGAAAGTAATTTATTGTTGTGTAAATAATGTAATTAAATATTGAATTATGAAAGCTCTATTTCTTGGATAACGAAATAAAATAACTCAATGTCGAAATAAATATTGATTTTTAAATGCCAAGATGAAGTGTCAAGATCAAAATCGGCAACATTTACATGGAAAACGGTATATTCTTGATACTTTTAATTCGCTAGTACAATGGCAAGTCAGTGGCTCTTTTCTGGGTCGCTCGTCTCCAACGGATGATGCTCATCAAGACAAATCGACTTCACAAAGGATTTGGGCCAGCTTCGCTCACGCCCACAACAGTCCACTTAGGTTCAAATATGATGATAGCTTGCAGAAATTGAGGATGCTCCAATGAACGTGGATCCGTTGCCAATTTTATTTTGACAAACAGGTTTTTATTGTATACCAAGATTTTTATAAGAAAGAAGGATTTACTCCGTACAAATGGTACAAAATAAAATAAGCGATATTCTTGCGTTTTACTTTTCTTTTCCCTCTCATAATGAGACAGGCCTGAAGTCCATGACACAACAAGGTAAAACGAACACGCAGCAACTCATAATAAATAATCCTTACATAGTATAAAACAAAGTCGCGTCTGTTTGTTTGTTTGTTTATTTGTTTGTTTGTCTGTATGCTTAAATCTTTAAAACTACGCAACGGATTTTGATGCGGTTTTTTTTAATAGATAGAGTGATTCAAGAGGAAGGTTTTAGTATATAATTTGAACGACATCCACGCGGGTGAAGCCGCGGGCATCAGCTAGTATTATAATAAAAAGCCTTTATTGTTGAAGAAGTTTTACACAGAGTAGTTTCGTGTGCCTAAAATTAATTTACTTATGACTACTATCTAAAAACACATTTTGACTATTATCTAATTTAACTAATATATTAACAATTTTAATAACTATTGATTATCGGCAAACGGTAGTTCGGTTACAACTTGTCTTGCGACAAAGGCCTCCTCTAAAGCTCTCCAGTCTTTTCTCATTTTTGCAGTGCGAGTCCATGCTGAACCCGCTATTTTCTTAACGTCATCCTCCCATCTCTTAGCCTGTCTTCCTCTATGTCTCTTTCCGTCTAAAGGGTACCATTCTGTGATAAGTTTTGTCCATTTTTCTTGCTTTTCTCTCATCATATGCCCTGTCCACCTCCACTTCAGCTGTTTGTATGTTGTGTATGCATTCTTAAACTTGGTTTTACTTTTGATGTCTATTAATTTTTCTCGGTCTTTTCTTTTGACACCTATTGTACTTCTTTCTATGCTGTTTTGACAAACTTTAATTTTATTTGCTAGATGTTCTGTCAATGCCCAAGTTTGACACCCGTATAGTAAACAAGGTAGAATGCACATATTATATACCTTCCTCTTTTCTTTCTTATGCATATCTTTGTTCTTCATCACTTCACTGAGTGACCAATATCTTTTCCAAGTATTGGTAACTCTTCTTTCAATCTCTTTTTCCATGCAGCCTTCAGTAGATATTAGCTGTCCTAAGTATACATATTCCTGTACGTACTCTATTTGCTCATTATTTACTTTTATCGTGTCTGTTTCTGATGAGTTTGTCATGATTTTTGTTTTATTTAAATTCATCGATAGTCCAGCTTTGTCACTTACATCTGCTAGTTGTTGCAGCATAATTTCTAGTGATCTTGAATTTTCCGAGAATATTATTAAGTCGTCTGCAAAGCGTAGGTGGCTCAAGTTTTCACCGTTTATGTTTAGTCCCTCATTTGTCCAGTCTAGGTTCCTAAATATTATTTCCAAAACGGCAGAAAATAATTTGGGTGAGATAGGGTCTCCTTGGCGTACACCTCTCATGATAGGGAATTCTTCGCCTATAGCTTCTAACTTGACTTGCGCAGTACTCTTGGTGTATACATTACGAAGTAATCGTATGTATTTTGTTTGTACACCCTGTATTTTTAGTGCATCCCAGATATATCCGTGTTCTAGTGTGTCGAATGCTTTATTAAAATCGACAAACCCTAGGTAGTAGCTTTTGTTGTATTCTTTATATTTTTGTAATATTTGTCTAAGGGTGTGTATATGATCTATGGTTGAAAAATTTCGACGGAATCCAGCTTGTTCTTTGGGCTGATTCTCTTCAAGAATATTTGTTATCCTCAATAGTATAATTTTAGAAAATACCTCATAAATATTAGACATTAAGCTTATGGGCCTGTAATTTGCTATATCTCCTTTGTCACCTTTTTTGTGTAGTAATATAATTGTAGATTTAGTCCAATCCTCTGGAATATTTTCCGTTTTAATAATTTCGTTAAATATATTTGTAAGCATCGGACCAATAACTGGTGATGTAATTTTCAGTATTTCATTTGTAATGAGGTCTGATCCTGGAGCTTTATCATTCTTTTGTGTACTAATTGCTTTTATGGTTTCTTCGTTTAGTATTTCAGGTATTTCCTCCTCATCGGAAGATGCATCATATTCTCTTACCACTTGTCCCAACTTTTGGCTTTGATATAAATTTCGATAAAATTCTGTAGCAGCTTTTAGTATCTATCTTCTTTTAGTAATGAAGAAAAATCTTAAAGATGTATACATTTCAGAAGATTATACTAAGGAAGTGCTGGAGAAAAGGAAAATGCTGCAGCCTCAACTTATAGAGGAGAGAAAGAAAGGAAATATCGCATACTTAAAGTTCGATAAAATAATAATAAAAGGAAAAAGTAATACAAGCAAGGAAAAACGGAAAAGAGAAACATCAACATCCCCAGAAAATAATAACCAACCAAGGAAACAACAAACTTTCATGCCATCGAACGTCAACAGATTAAATGCTTTTGATTTAATGCGAATTAGAAGCACTTCTCTTCCCTCTAACTCAATAGATAATAAACAATAACAATTAAATATCGGTAAACGGAAAACACAACATACCTATAACATAAACAACACAAGTACAAAACACCACGCTCCCCCAAGCCGACTGGTCATCGTGGGGGAAAATGACCACGACCCTCTAAAGGTTAAAAATAACGTCAACGTCAATACTCACACTAAAAAGAAAACGAATGATATTCAAATAGCAACCATCAACTGTCGATCTCTTAGAACACCCGAAAAACTTGAAGAACTTGAACTAGCTATACAAGAAATAAAATGGGATATTATAGGGATCAGCGAAATGAGAAGATTTGGAGAACATATAGAAGATCATGGAAAGTATATATTATATCATAAAGGAGAGACGCCGGGTATGTATGGAATAGGATTCATGGTTAAAAGACATCTTATAAACAAAATAGAAGAACTAAGGGGAATAACTGAACGTATCGCAATTCTTAACATTAAACTTAATATAGAAAAAGAAGAAGATTGGTCCATTATCCAGGCGTATTCACCAACGGAATCTAGCAAAAAGGAAGATATAACAAAAATCGAGAAATTTTACGAAGACCTCCAAAATACAATTGAAACTGCATATAAAAACGTCATAATAATGGGAGATTTTAATGGCCAAATCGGTACACAAAATATCGGAGAAGAACTTAGTATAGGAAGCTACGGGTTTGGAACTAGAAGCAAAAATGGAACAAGATTGGTAAATTTTTCATTACAAAACAGACTAAGTATCCTAAATAGCTTTTATAAAAAGAAATTAAGAAATAAATGGACATGGATCTCACCGAACGGCCTTTATAAGAACGAAATCGACTTTATTATGACTAACAATAGAAAAATATTCAAAGATGTGTCGGTCATACATAACTTAAATTTTAACACAGACCATAGAATGATTCGAGCGACACTGACAGGCATACGCCCTAAGAAAACAAGACGATTTCATAATAAATACGCAGTTATTCAATACAAAGGCGAACCAGAAGTCCTACTTAATAATTTACAAATATCAATAGACAGTAAAGAAGGCGTATCAATACAAGAAAAATACAACAAACTACTAAACCAACTAAAAACTGTACCTAGAAAAGTAAACACAAACAGCAAGAAGCGAGTCTCACTTAAAAGTAAACAACTACTACAGAAACGTAAGGAACTACTACAAGAAAAGAAAACTAAAGCCAACCGCCGAAAAATTGCAGAAATAAGCAAAAGCATAAGCAAAGAACTACGGAACGAAAGAAAAACGAAACGATTTAATACTATGAAGAATTATATAGAAAAAACCGGAGGAATAAAAAAGGCACTAAAAGAACTAAATCGAAAAAAGGACTGGATACTGAATATAAAAAAGAAGGATGGTAAAATTACAGAGAAGAGACCCGAGATACTAAAAGCTGCTACAGAATTTTATCGAAATTTATATCAGCAACTCATAATAGTTTATTAAAAGCTTGAATAATATACAAAAACAGAATACAATTAAGTTCCAAAATCTACTATTTCTAAATTAAGGAAATTATGGTAAATTATTATTGACTGCCTTTTCTATTCGTAAAACGAAATACCTACCTTAATCCTTGAAAATAATGCGACAGTAAGTCTGCAAAATTGACATCGCTGCATTGACATTTGGCGTAAACTAAATGCATTTCTTGCACAACCGTCAACAACCATAATTCATACTTTCTTCCGATACTACACACGCACTTACAACCAAAGAAAGTATTGGAAAACCGCTACTACTCCCTACAATTGTGTATTTACATCGCAATCATTCTATCTATCTGCAGATCGTGATGTGGTTTCCTACCACTTTCCTCGCTGTATCGGAGATAAAACTAATCAAACACTATTATGACTTCGGCACTTGTAATCTAACTTTCGCTCGCAAGCCCATCGTCGCCAATACGGAATATTAGTTACGCCATTTTCACAATTTTCTCCAAGTTTTTTTGCGTGACTGTTTCGATCAGACTTATCAATTTATTATTACTTCATAAATCTGCGGTGATCACCACCTGCTGTTTTGCTTTCATTTTTTAAATTTATATTAAAAATGAATTAGTACGACACTTTTTTAATAGCGTGTGAAG
Source organism: Diarsia mendica (assembly GCA_949316265.1). NCBI lineage: Eukaryota > Metazoa > Arthropoda > Insecta > Lepidoptera > Noctuidae > Diarsia > Diarsia mendica. The sequence goes on along the minus strand of OX438896.1, from coordinate 17,107,615 downwards.
TGTTGAAGATTTGACTACCTATCAAATCTTTAACACTGTAATTACACCCGTAATTTATATCTTACACATGAAGAGCTAGTAACAAGAAAAGAATGACAAAGAATGTGACTGTCTATAAAAACCAAAGAAAAGACGGTTGGATTCTGTGAAAGATGATAATTATTGCTAAGAAGAAAGTGATAATGACGGATATAAGACAATTATGAAGGAAAAAGATGCAGTTTAAATAATTATAGTTAAATTCGTAGAAATCGTCAATACACATAGAATTGGGCTAAATAAAGAGTGGCACACTGTCCACAAGTAACTAATGGTAACCTATTTTCGTCAATTGGTTTGTGATTCGATCAATCATCTTCCTTCAATATATTCGTGTATCCTATTTTCTTCGGACCTTCTTAATGAATGCTATCTACATGTAAAGTTATGAACATACGACCTTTACAAACCATGGCTGATGTGATTCTAAAATCAGGGAAAATCAAGAATCCCTTATACTTTTGAAGTGATCCACCTTCAACAGTTATAATGGTCAGTTACAATGACCTTGGTATTTGCATGTTGAGGAAATATAGAGACCATTTTGACATTGTAGGCTCACAATAACAACGGTCTTGACAAAGACATACTGGTAGACAATACATACGCAGAACTACGTACTTTATGTTAAGTAATTAACTTATATTCCGCATACCACATGCTTTAATTTAAATTCCACAAATTTTATACCGTTATGTACACACGTATGTGTAATACGAGTTGCATAATAACTAAAACTAAACTAAACAAATATCTATATTAATTTGCACATACGAGTAATTAAGAATTTAAAATAAAAAAGTGAAAACTTAGGCTAGATTTAGGTAAATAATGAACGTAAGAATACAAAGAGGTAACAGAAAAAAACGTGCCAAACGAATACTTTTTGAGAAAAATTCGTAAAATGGCGTGGGTGCAAGATAACTTCCAATGAGAAGGACACAAATTGAAGGTAAACAATACGCCACAAGATGCCATCAACAATAATGTATGATACCCGCAGATAAGTACATCAACTTTCGAAGGAAAAGGCCAGCGAGATTACATTGTATGTCAAGGGATTTAGGTATACTGATACAAGTTTATTTGTATTGATTCCTAAATTATTACACTTTTTATCACTTCTGCGCTTGTCCCATGCCATTTTACTTCGGCGTAACACGTTTTTTTCTTCCATTCTTCCCTGTCAATTTTCACGCTACCATTTTACTCCTTATTCCTTCACATCACATCTACATATTACATCTTCTGCATATCTATGTAAATATGATCTATAATTAATATAAATTGCAATTACCTACCACTTTACCGCACATAACATTTCCGATGAAATACCGTGGGGTTCGGATAATTATTACGTAATTTAGGTACTCTATGTTCAAATAATGCTAATGAGATCATTATTCTAAATGTTAATTAATAACTGTCGTTATCAACATTTCATAGTTTCCCCACCCAATTACTGTTTCATGATGTTTATATTCGGACGCAATGTAAATTTTTACAGACTAAATAAATTAAAAATTCCTGTCACAATTTTAGTGCACCCAAAACACAGTCACTTTGGAGGTAAAGTACCTATAGCTCATGAAGTGACAAAAGAAGAAGTAACAAATGTAAACTCACGCAAGTAGATGTCGACAGGCTCCCTGGCTGTGCGGATGTCGCATCCCTCTGCGGACGCGTTCAGCTTGTACACGCCGAACTCGCCCATCTCCGGCCTGAGCTGGCACAACAGCCCACTGCATAACAAACAAACAAAAATAAGCACGTTTTAGTTGGCGCGTCCTTTATAACACGAAATTTTGGGCTAGGCCTCAGTCTAGCACAGTGATGTCTAACCAAAATACAATAAATCATTTAGCATATTATTATATGGGAAACTACATGGAAGAAACGATGGATGGACTGTGTGAAGGATGATAATGGTCACAATGGATGTGACTCCTGAGATGACATTAAAAGAGAAGTATAAAAGAAGAAGACAATCATGCTATACCGACTTCAAATAAATTGGGATTGGGATAAGGGTAGGAGAATGATGATGGGAAACTAAATGTACTCGTACTTATGTAAAAACACACGTTTAAACTTGGCAATCAGATCGAGAATCATAATTACAATATTGACATTTTAAGTTAGTTTTCATAATAAAACAGCTTTTGATATCCTAACAGTGTTATGTAATATAAAGAGTCCATGCACTATCATTCCTAATCATATTGCTTCTTTAGGCGAACAGTGGGAATATAACGAGTTTCATACAAATCTTCACATGCAAGGAAAGTTGTAGCAAAACAACATTCTCAGAAATATCAGAAAATTACCCCGAAATTACTGGCGAGGGTTAGTGTATGTAAATTACAGACAGGCAGATGTGGCAGGGAACTAAATTATCTCAAGTCAAGGTCAAGAATCTCCAGCTGCTGTTTGAGATTGAGAATTTCTCTACGACCGTTTTACAAAGAGCTTTTCTCTTTGCCTCATCATACTCAATTGTACCCAAATCATAGGTGCTTATGGTTATTTGCACTACCCACGTAACCTCGACAAACCTCGAGGAACTCTTACATCCCGTAGGTGGCGTAACAACCTGTGCTACGCCAAAGTCGCAATATCCTACCGTTGCATCATTCTAAACATGATAAAGACAACTGATAAATCTGACTTATTCATATGCTCAAACTGATAGCATCTTGCCAATACCTCTCTGTCAGTAACAGGCATTGTATTTAAAGTTTTCTAATTATGCACTATTGAATGACAGGTAAGTCCATCGTTCACAAACGCTGCAGCAATTGTACCTTCAATCAACTCCCACGATTTGCGGGTAGGTAATTAAGCTATTATTGCTACGCTACGTATGTTTTTCTCCTCCACATAGGTCAAGGGGTTCTATAGTTACGTTACAATTTATCCAGAGCGTGGTATTCTCACGTTTTCTTTCTATGTTCTAAGCTTGTAAAATTATGATGAGATTGAAAATGTTGTAATATGAGTCATTTAAGACTGGTGAGCTGTGCTGAGTTCTGAAGTTAACATAACGGACAGAGTAAGCCAACGGGTCGTTGGAGTAAGCACGTGCAGCGGAAATAGGCTGGTCAAGTTTTTCGAGGGACGGATGGCTGTAACTAACGTTGCAGCAAATGAATCTTGTAATGGACACTGCATATCGGCAAGCTTAGAGTATAGTAGGACGGGGAAGATGATCCATAAATCAATGACGTCCTTGAAAAGATGGCTGGAACAGACTAAATAAAGACAAGGTGAAAGGGCAGGGTGTTGTGGCACTTGGCAGAGTCTACGTCCATCGGCTGCTACGACTGAGTTGAAGAGGCTATAATCCTAAGCTAAACTGCCAGTAAGCTAATCATGCACTTATCCATTTACCACGCACAATGATTTGATAATGGTGATTTCTCGTAGCTACTGCCATTCATTGTAGCTCTAGGTCATTTGCCCTATTGTGAGTTTATATTTATAGGATGTTTACGTTTTACAATAGCTTGGAAATTCCCGGCAATGAAACCTACCTATTCGTAATGTGGTTGGTGGGATGGTAGGTGCCTTCTAGATATGGGCCGACTTTGACTTTGGCTGACTAGTCGGTAGCAAAAAGGCCGAATGGGTTCAGGGGACGTCGCCGGCAATGCCTATGATGTTTATTGAATTCGTCGTCAAATTATAGAATTATGAAAGAGGAAACAAACAGAAAAAATGTACAACCAAATGAGACACCCCGTCTTTCTTTGAAGTCGATTACTAAAACAAAATTATGGATCGTTGTGTCTGATATAAATAATGAACTGAATATTCGCCGACTACATACAAACATTTCCGGATAATTGAGTTTCGCAAATAGTGGGCTACTAGTTGGAAAACTAGGTACTACGTAGGTTCCTCATAACTATGTATTTACCGGTCAGTAGGGTACTTAACAGTACCTACACATTGTAAATATTGGTCCAACATCTCGTTTCCTCGTTCGTTGACACTTTAAACATCTATAAGTATAGTAAAGAGCATGCCTCACTTTCTTAAGACCGTACGTAGTGAATAAGTGATCATATCCGCAAATAATTCGGCTCAATACGTGTTTAGTCAGCCATTATATAACCAGAGAAATGTCAGCAGAACAATGTTGACAGATTATTGTGTAATAAACTCTCTCGCTGTTGTTTTCTTGATATTTTCTGTCTAATCTAAAATATTCTTCTTCTTATCGTGTGGGCAGTAAGGTCTAGCGACCCCACACACCCTAGTGTGAGATTTTCTAAATATTAATAGAAAGAGAACCGTATACGAAAATTCAAAAATTAAGATAAAAAAATAAGATTATTATTTTAATGTGTTTATTTCAGAGTAGGTACTGTCCATAATTTTGTTAGTAACAAATTAATTAAACTTAGACTGTTTAATGTTAGTAGCAATGTCCAGATTTATAATAATTAGAATGGAGTGCCATGTCGAAAAATGTACTTAGGGTCACTCTGAAAGTTATAATGGTTGCAAGTTTAAGTCAGGATTTGAAAGCAGAAGTGAACAGGTTTCGAAAGAAACAAAACGTCAGGCATGCAAAATATGCTTGAAAGAATGAATCAGTCGAACCTGTACTTTACCATCGTCACCAAAAGGTAGGTCATAAGGTGACCACCACTGGATACCCTGGCCTCCTCCAGATTAATACCTGGTGGAGGACCACGAACCACGAATCGACCACGAATTTTGGTAACAATCACTCATTTCAACGCCCACCTTGCAAGCCCCCAGGTTTACCTACAGTGTACTTTCCGATTTAGGAGCAAATGCGACTGAAACAGACGCAACCATCACCAGTGGTGATGAGAAAACTTGTTACAAATGCCACCAGTGGAAACCGAACGGTGGGTGCAGATCGGAATAAACCGTTAAAGACTACAATAAGTCCATTCCGATTAGTATTACTAGAAGAAAACGTGTTGCGAGGACCCCAAATAGAATGGGATAAGGCCAGGAAGATGATGATACTTACGATGTTTCTCCAGTAGGAGCATAAGTATCTGAATAGTTGGCGTACACCCGCCATGTTGACCGACGAGTGGTGCTCACCACCCACGACTTCTCCTCACCAGCTGATATGTTCTCTTGCCGTTTGAAGGGACACTGGAAAGAGAGGGAGCAATAAGACAAAATGTTACTCAATCGATTACGGACTAGTAGGCCTCCTAGAAAGGTGGTCTTGGCCAGACTATGGCTCACTTGCTGGAATTGTGGCGGTACGTTTTCGAACTTTTACACTTATTGAAGCCTTCACGAAGCCGTCACACTTATTGTACCTATGTACAATAAGTGCAAAAGTTCGAAAAAGTACCGCCAAGAATTATGATATCAAACTGAGTGACCCTACGCAAAAAATATTGCTTGGGAACGACTTTCTGCTAATATGTAGAATGAGAACCATCAAGTTTAGATGCTTTTTGGCAGGTATTACCTTTGGTATTTTTTTCCAGTTAGATGCAGTTTACATAAAAGATAACATAGCAAAAAAAAATGCAACCCATTTTAACCAAAATATGCATAATCGTCAAACACACAAGCCAGTCTCTAGTAATTAGTTACCTACCTATTAACCTCTCATTACTTAACCATTAAAATTACATCCAAACACAACTCTTATAATTTTATAACACAGGAAATGAATATTTAAGTTCGTAACCTTTATTACAACCAAATGTCTGGCTATCGCATAATGAATGTGTGAATGTCTTAATGAAATTGTCTGCATAATAATATAACAAAACATTATAACTTTAATCTTCTATAATATAAAAATGAATCGCAAAATGTGTTGGTAAGCGCATAACTCAACAACGCCTGGATCGATTTGGCTGATTTTGGTCTTGAATTATTTGTGGAAGTCCAGAGAAGGTTTTAACGGTGAGAAAGTGGTTGGTACGTAGGGTAGTAGGTAGGGTAGTAGGTATGGTAGTAGGTATGGTAGTAGGTGGGGTAGTAGGTAGGGTAGTAGGTAGGTAGGGTAGTAGGTAGGTAGGGTAGTAGGTAGGTAGGGTAGTAGGTAGGTAGGGTAGTAGGTAGGTAGGGTAGTAGGTAGGTAGGTAGGGTAGTAGGTAGGTAGGGTAGTAGGTAGGTAGGGTAGTAGGTAGGTAGGGTTGTAGGTAGGTAGGGTAGTGGGTAGGTAGAGTAGTAGGTAGGGTGGTGAAAAAGCATTGCAACGCATGCGCGGGTTCAGCTAGTTGTGAATAAATTAAGTTTTTACTTGTTTTCTAGGTATTAGGTAGGTAGGGTAGTAGGTAGGTAGGGTAGTAGGTAGGTAGGGTAGTAGGTAGGTAGGTAGGGTAGTAGGTAGGTAGGGTAGTAGGTAGGTAGGGTAGTAGGTAGGTAGGGTTGTAGGTAGGTAGGGTAGTGGGTAGGTAGAGTAGTAGGTAGGGTGGTGAAAAAGCATTGCAACGCATGCGCGGGTTCAGCTAGTTGTGAATAAATTAAGTTTTTACTTGTTTTCTAGGTATTACGGAGTTATGAAATACTTGGTTGATGACTTCATTAATTATATTCACACACAATAATTAAATTAAGAATCTCAAAAAACTATTTAGTTGACACAATTAACTACAATGACTTTCTACTTTTAGTAAAAATAAGAAACAATGAATTACACAAAATAAAAATAATATTTTGTGTAAATAAACAAATAAACAAAAATTACTACACATGAGAAATTAAAACATATGTCGTTCAGAGAGTTCTCTCAAATGCTTTTTCTTAATTTTAGTATTCACAAAAAATGAGAAATCACATAGTCAGTGTGAACAGATGAAACAGTAATTTATGTTTCCGAAACTAATAAAGACATCATCAATAAAGATAAAACTCCACACACAAGATTACAAACAGTTCCTACAAATTCAAGTACTGTTACTGTTCAGCTTTCTCACAGCAAAACAAAAGGAATAAATGACTCATAGGTTTGTACTGCATGTGCCCACAATATGACTAATATTCACCCTTTTTATTATGCAACGGTTTTACAAACATGGACTTGTGTAGTAACAATAGTCGAGCCGAAGCTTCGACTGGTAATAAGTGACAGTTCATAAGATCAAACTATTTCGAGAACAGTATCAATCTTGCGTTCCAATGATGATTGAGAATCAATGAAAGTTTGAAGTACTTGTTTGTTGTGATGACCTGATTTAGAAAGGCGCTATTTTAGCTTAGGTTAATTTAGGAACAGCCAGGAACAGGCAAGTGTGATTGATTGATGTTTTCTTACATTGTAGCTAATTAGTTGAAGTCTTAATTCAAATAATGAGGGTAAAACGAAGCGGAAGAGCACTTGCTCTCCAGTTATAAATCGTTTCCCAGCAATATGTTTTGGAATAGGATAGGGTAGAGTTACCTACTTGGTTTCATGGACAGCATGCTTGGTGGGCGACTTCGTAAATATTAGTATAGATTGAAACAAAATTTAGGCACAAAATACAACCAGGGGGTCTAAAATGACCACTTTAGCCGATCATAATAGGATCATAATATGAATAGCGTAAAATTCGTAAAATGCACTATTCACAAAGTAACTGCGTCTGTGACCATTTTACGATTTTTAACGCAATTCATATCTGTTAAAGTGACCATTTTGAACCCCCAGTAACGTCGACTCCAGTCAGTCATGGTTGTCAAGGTGTATCGATGTCCCACAGTTTGTCATACAGCATTACTGGCACAATATATTTTATTTAATGGTAGACTACATATTCCTTCTAACTGTTCCATATTGCTGTATCAAGTTTTCAACGTGTTACTTTTTCACTTTTGCAACAATTTAGTTGTCAGTCTCAGCGAGTAATGAACTCGCCGTACTAGAAGTATTTGCAACGCTGAACGCTTCGCTACTAAATCACTTGAAGCGGTAATTTCTCTAACTAGCTGGTCGCTGCGCACGCGTCGAATACTTGACACACATAGCGCAATAACACCGAGATTTTCAATGTTTACTGCTGTTTTGCATGTTGTTATGTGATGGTGGTAAATGCATAATAAGGTAATGATTGTCTTGTGACCTCCAATTATATGTTATCGCTGGTGAGACTTGTGTCTTCCATCAGTAGAAATGAGTTGATTTTACGAAGTATTATAATATCTGTGACCAAGCTAATCCAATGAAGTGGACGTCCCCTAGAATGCGGAAGTCGGTCGACGGGATATTCTGGCTTTTGGCGCAGATTGGGAGAAGTCTGCTTAGCTATAAACTGCGATCGGCTGACTTGTGAAGTCCCCATGTTTCAGAATCTTTACGATTAGCAACCCCAACTTAGTTAGTGTGATGGATAGGTTAGATCATGGCTGACCATTGGCTGATAGACTAATTATGCTAAGTAACAGTAGAATTACATTATTATCGAGTAATAAAAACCTTATCTATTCCGTCACTGACCTAGCTATTTCAAAATGGAATAATTATTCCCCATGGTGTATTTTTATTATGTTTTAGTTATAATATGCATAATCATAAATTAATTTTGATTAATTCCTGAAACGGCAACAAAACTGTGCGTTAAGGAAAATCAATATAAATCCCTATGTTTGCCTCTCTTTTTTTGTCAAGCAATTATATATTTACTCGTCATGTGAGTAATTGTTTAATTTATATATGACGTTATCCCTCTCTAGATTTTCCTATATAACATAACATCACGCCTGTAATCACCGAAAGGTTAGGCAGAGGTGTACCTAATAGTATACCCACATTTTGAAAGTAATGTTTAAGTCTCACATAATAGGAGACAAGCCTATTGCCATCAACTGGCACAAATATCTAGGTTTTCCTATATCTAGCTTACATTTTAAATGAGATAAACTAATTTTCATAAATGAAAAAAAAAACAACTCGATTCCATGTACCATTACGATCGCTAATTATGTTTATCACACCATCATTAAACCCACATAATGGCAGAAGCTATCTACCTGCATGCATGCCCACAGTTACCTGATACGCTAGCAAAGTATGCTCTACCCTACAATTACCTGCAAGCATGCGGGTACTTCCCTAGGAAATCCCGGTGACACGTTGCTGATCGATAGCCAGGCATTGATGTTTGACGAATAGTTAGCGTACTTGAAACAGTCCGATACGCTATTGAAACCGTTTCCAATGCTACAAAGTTCCGTTTTCTTTGCCAAACATAGTTTTACTTCAATAAATCTTAAGCTAATGGCTACTTTTACTAATCAATTTATTCAGTTCATTATCTAGACTTTTATTGACCTTGCAACACGGATTGATCGGTCTGATCGTAATGGAATATTTGTTTGTTAAGGTAACCTGCTGTATTGTGATAATATTTGTTTATCTTTTAAATTAGCACAATGTAGTTAACTCTTAATCTCACTGGATTATTTAAGTTGAACTGGGACTCTAACCACCGGTAACTTGGACCCTGCTCCCGAAATTAGATACCCACAATTTTTTACCCGACTGCGGCGAAGCCCAAAAGGAGGGTTTTGTATAGTTTGTAATGTATTATGTAAAGTTTTTAAAATAATTTAAATTGAAAAAAATAAAACGTATGGAAAAGATTAATTAAGTTGACAAATAAAATTATTATGTTCTCTACTTATGGTAAGTGTATGAATAAATACACGAACATTATTTGCCGTAGAAGATCAGTAAACTTAGGCATCATTGTATCTCAGTTTTAATATCAAGTGAAAGACTATCATAATGGCTATAAACACGAAGTAACTAATATTATAGTCTGGGAAACGACTAAAAGTCTTGTAGACACGACAAAAGACAAAAAGACGCGATAAAAAGTTGCCAGTTACGTTACAATCGCTGCATTTGCCCCTACAAATAGCATTTTATATTTATGATTGACAGCGATAAATGGGCAAGTGAATGCTGTCGATTAACACTGTTTAATCAAGTATGGCAGTGTATAGTTATAACTTCTACTTACATCAAAAACTTGTTTCTACGTTTATTATGGATTATTATTAACAAACCGTGATTGTTTAACTGCTGGACAAAGGACTTCTGAGTTCTCAAAATAATATGCAGGCTAAGACGTGCATTGATTAGGAACGTAGAATACCCATAATAACCATGTTGAATATTCCAAACAGAAACACAATGGGAGTTCAGGTTACGTAGCTGTGTTTTCCTTGACTCCAAATCTGTCATGTTCAAAATTAGCCCAGAAATAAACGGGTATTTTATTTATCTTGAAAAGGTTTCAAGTTACTTTTTCATAACCCACATTCATCAGTTTACAAATTCCTTGACATCAGATTTAAGTGTTTTGTCATATTTATTAGTCTGTCACATTTCTCCATATAAAGTTAAAACTCGCATTAAAAATACAAAACCAAAATTAAAATTACGTAATATAAATAGTCATTATGTTAGTATTACATTACTGCATGTATAAGTAGCAGCTAAATTACTTATTGCACAAGTTTGCCGTATAACCTAGATTCTTATAAGATAAATGTAGCGAGAGATTTGAAAAAAAAAATGCTTTAGAATTTATTTATTAAATGCCTTATGTAATGTCCGTAACCGGAATGCTGTAATGTTTACTATTCTTTCTTTCCGTGTTTTCACAAAAACGAGTTTATAGCCTTCAATAGACGATTTGTGATGCGTAAGTGCGCATTGTTTAGTAAAGAAAGCCTTGGCATAATTAGATAGTAAATAGTTGTGTTTATTTTGATTTTATCGGCTTGTATTCGAGATTTTGGAGCCGATAAAACGCTGCAAAAAGAGCGCATGATTTCAATCTCTTACATTTAGGAACCCGTACAATCTGTATATCTATAAAACACTTGCAAATTCACTGAAAATTGGAAAATTCTGAGTGAAGAAAGAGCATGCAATTTAGAAGATTAATATATAAATAAAAATATTTGAATTTGAATTTTGAATTTGAAATTTGTAAAAAGATGTAGATAGAGACGTGTACAAGCGGTTTCCTTTAGATTTTATTGTATTATTTTTTTAAATTCCAATTCTAACCATTTTTAAAATTTTTAAGTTCGTGTGTAAAACGCGGCTTCAAAGTTGTTCCTTCAGAAGTCGTGGGTGGCCACTCTACCTAATGAATGAAAAAGTATTACCTTCTGTTTATATATTTTTTTACAGCGTTTACTAAACGTGTGATGTTTTGGAACACTTCGGTAGTTCATTGTTGTGAAAGGGATCAATGACCTTTAATACTTATATTTTAGCGAAAATCACACTTTTTTCACAAAAGTATAAAATCGGGTGTGTACCAACTGTGCCTTTTATGGGGATACAATACAAGCCGCAAAAAAATGAATATCTCCGAAATCGCACAAAAATATTCTACTAAACTTTTTAAATTTTGTCCCAGTCTTTGTAATAAAAGTAGTTAAAATACACAAATACACCTATACAATAAGAATATTAAAATACCTAAATTATGACAGTATTACATCATTGTTTACCGCGAATTTGCAGTCAAAATAAGTATGATCAGGAAAAACCTGTACCACTTCACTGGAACCCGTTTCAAAACCGCAACAAGTACGTAACTCATAAATCAAGAGTTACCTTAAGTACCCTTTTGAACACAATAATAAATGAATAAGGTACGCAGTCGCGAAGATCACGATTTTCTTTAAAAAGTTTATGATACGAAATTTAAATTCCAGGACTTACCCGAAAACAATCATCAGAAACGCTGAAAACACCGACATCAATATCTGACGTCCCGACCATGAAAGCCTGGTCCATCTTCAGGGCCGTCATGTTCAGCCCCTCGAACTCCTCCACTCCTGGGTCCTCCAACCATGATCGGATCACTTCCCGGTACCACTGCCAAGTGTCATTCGATACCCCCACAGAATCATTCATGTTTGCACAGGTCAAAACGTTTCAGACTTCTTCAAAGAGAGAAGTAGTCAAAACTACCACTTTTAAAAATCGAAAATCATTTTTTTTGTTTTACTTTTTTTTTATTTGTACGCGTCTGGCCGCCTGTCCGGCTTGTGTGTGACTGAGCGGCAAACCAGTGCGGGCGTCGCGTCTCCGCATAAGAGCATATAAATAATAAGCTTTCTGCAACGCGATCTGGAAATCTTCGCAACAATTAGATGAAAGCGCCACAGGCTGCAGTGCATTTACCTGCACATCATCAGTTTCCCACGACTTGTTTGTTTGTTTTAATTACTTTGTTGGTTTTGTTTTAGCTACACACCTGTACGAGTCGCTACCTTGACCACATGGCAAGTAAGTACCTACGTAATATAACTGTAATAATAAAAATAAATAAAAAAAGTATGATTAAAAAAAATAAAACCGACTTCAAAAAAAAAAAGTCAAAAATAAATCAGTTTCTGAAGTCGGTGACTTTTGTTTGTTTGATTTAATTTTTTTGCCACCGACTTCAGAAACTGATTTATTTTTGACTTTTTTTTTTTGAAGTCGGTTTTATTTTTTGTTAAAAAGTTTTTATTTTTCAGTTTTTAGTGGCTCACATGTTCATAGGTACCTAGGTCATAACTCATAATGTGTACAATTTAGTTTTTTTTTTTTAGTTTTGTTGATTTTTCAAAAACCACTTTTCCGATTTCGATAAAAAAAATATGGGACCATTTGGGAAGTATACCCTTTCCAACAAAAAAATAATTTTTCAAATCGGTTAGCAAGTGACGGAGTTATGCCCGAACAAACATAAAAAAAAAAAAAAAAAAAAAATACAAACATCCGAATTGAGAACCTCCTTCTTTTTTTAGAAGTCGGTTAAAAATATGCATGAGAATTACTTGAATTATGCATAGTTTATGTCCAAATTAAAAATAAAAACAATAATGTTCGAGATTACAATAATTTGATCATGAACTTGTCGAATGGCGGTCGTTTAAGGAAGAACGTGCTAATAGAGCTATATAGCTCTATTATCACGTTCTCCTATAATAGTCCTCGTAATCCTCCATACACAATTTCTAGAAGACCAGCCAATGCACTCGAAAACCCAAGGTCAATGCTCCTCATTCAAAAAGGACACAATCTCATTAACAGGTGCAACCTCTTTAGTTCTTCGAACTGTGTAAAAACCTGCAAGCTGGTTAGATAAACGATTTCCTTTACTTCCTCTGTTAATGTTCTCAAGGCTTCCTTTTCACATACTTACGATAGTTTCTCATTTGAACGAGCTTCGAGGAAAGTCATCGATATGTGTTTAATCAACGATTCAACGAATTTATCGATTTCTTTTACTTTATTTATACCACGAGTGCGTGGTAACCAAGGGGCTAATAAGTACATGGTTAAAAATACCTTCTGTCGGGGTGACCTCTGAAATTTTGGGCTAATAAAACTGGCTTGTGTGTATCCAAGGAATACATGTATGAACGTAGATGAAGCAAAAGGTTATGTGTTTATATCATGTAAAATATATGTCGTCCAAAGACACGAAGATGGAAGATGAAGAAGTCCAAGGTTGCAGTGCAGTGCAAGTCTGCGCAAGGAGGTGCCTTGAGACTAAAGGTTGAAAAACTTACAGGACGTGAGTGAGGAGAGATTGACAGGTTCCGGAGTGGTGTCCACGTACCGATAGGTGCATAGTTGGATTACGATGGAAGGGTAAGTGACTAGGGGTACTGTTTTTAACTTTAACACCCTTAAAACTTACCTGGAAGCCCCATTAGCATGTAAAGTTCGGATTAATCAACCATAATTTACATTTCGACAAATATAATTTACTCTATAAAATGCTATTTCAATATACAGCTAATATTGAAATAGCATTTTATAGAGTAAATTATATTTGTCGAAATGTAAATTATGGTTGATTAATCCGAACTTTACATGCTAATGGGGCTTCATTAGCCCTGAAAGACAAGATCCCTGGCACCGCTAATATTGTTTTTGGTACTGGTTTGACTGGTTTGGACTTCAGAAACGAATAGTTTAGTATCTAAGAAAGAAGATATTATAACTTTCATAGAATATACTACTATTATACAAGTTAAACGTGAAAGTTGGTGAAATACTCACAAACATCAATCCCAATGGATATAAGCTTGCGACTGTGACACAAAAATACTACTGAACGGATTTGGATGCTAATTGCTATCATGTTACTGGATAGCACATACGATACTTTTATATTCGAACTACCGGGGTGCGATTCCATGGGACAATGACTGAATTCAGGATGCGGATGAAGCCGCGGGCAGGATCTAGTAAGGAACGAATTACTAAGAAAACCAATTTATACGTACTATAGGAACTATTCTCACTCAGCAACATCCTACAACAAGTTCTAACAAACTTGTCTAACTAATATTCTAGTATGTAGAGATAGAGGAAAAACCAGTACCTATGTCATGTTATTATTACACCTTATATTAATTTTATTTACTGCATCTATTTACCAACCTGTGTGAATTGAATCATCAATTCATTTACAATATTAACGTTTTCCTTGTCAATTCTTCTGAACCTATGACCTATGTAATGTAGGTACGTCAATTTGAATCATGTTTTGTTTTATTTATAGCTCATCCATCAAGTTTAGTTTAGTTAGACCAACACTATTTTAGGTTCTTTATGCTCGTTTTCACGAACACGAAGCGATATCGAAATTAATGCCTAAAGATTAATGTAGCATCTTACATTGCGCTTTTAATTAGGCATTCGATTAAGTGCCACGTAGTAACATAACATCACGCCTGTAATCCCTGAAGGGGTAGACAGAGAGAGGGTTAGGTTAGTGGTGAGTGTACCACAAGGAGTGCTGAGTAGTGTTATTGAAATTGTAACAATAACCTGTTTTTTTACAAACGTTACGCATCACTAGGAATTTCTCATGTATGGGTCCGTTCACAAACATTTACGCTCACATACACAAACCAAATACCAAGACCCGAAACAACTATCTGCGGCCGTACAAATATTGTTCCGTGTGGGGATCGAACCCGCAACAAGCAGCGCAGCAGTCCAATTGCTAAGCTACTGCGCCAATCGAGCCGTCAATTAAACGCTAATAAATATATTCAATAGTTCAAGAGCAATGTACTTTGGCTATTCATTGGACGTTTGCCCATTTGTTTGCAGTCAACGGCTCTCTTTGTAAACAATAGGTCAAAAAGGCGACAAAATTAAATCACAAACAACGAGAGAGAAAGATTACTTGACGATTCAGAAAGTGTTACTCCTGGACACGACTCGTATTGTTAGGAAGTACCTTTTTTGGAGCCTTGACCACCGCCGGCCGCCGCCGGTAGCTTGGACCCTTGGTTCCCGATACCAGTGGGCTACTATTTGTTATATTTATATTATGAGATTTTTAAGAAATAATGTGTGATAATGTGTGTTGAGATGAATATTCGATTATCGTCGCATCAGATGCTCATTTGTTTCGTAACAAGCAAAGGTAATGTAAAAAAAAACAAATACCAAATTTAATCAACCAATAATTGTATCAATTGATCGAATTTCAATTTATCGCTGCAATAATTAGGTAAACCAAGTTCGAATTTACGATGAATGATGATGATAGATGTTCTGTTTTAGGCCTTCAAGTTGAAAATTACTGTGTCATTGAGCTGCCAGAATTATAGGTTCACGCAGGATGCACTAACAAGGCTTTTAATTAGGTAGGTACGCAAGTAAACCAATCATTGCACTAACCAAGTAATTAACACTTCAGATTTCAATTATTTCATTGGTCTAGTAGTCACAAACATGAGGACCCCCCCCCCCCCCAGAAGGGAGTGTCAGACTTATACTGACTAAAAACCAACCCATGTTCCTTCTTCTTCGCCCTTGTGCCGAGGCCAGGTCATCTCTTTCGATAATCCGCAGCCCCGACGGGTTGGGGGTCCTGGGTCCGTTTCCCGGATGGTAATGCGTAATAGGTATTTTCCATCAAGAATTTCTCAGTAGTTACCAAGGAGTCTGGATTTGTGTCTGGTTGATGGGAATAGGCTGGCCCCCTATTACATGTGACTTAAAAAGGATTGGGGAAATGTGGGTGTTCGAATACACCTCTGCACATCCCTTCGGAAAGTATAGGCGTGACGTTATGTTATGTTGTGAACACCGCGGCGTTGCATGTCTTCTTCTTCCATACGTCTCTCTCTATTACATCAACCTTTGCAGAAACTATATACGAAATGACTGTTCGAGACATCTCTTTTCCGCTGTACTCTTAGATATAACTGCCGCAAGCTAGGTCGGTGCGAAAATGTACCACGGCAAGCTTAATACAACATAAGAACTTAATTAACGAATAAATTGCATTGATTTTTCCAAAGGTCGATGTGCAATATTTATCGCCGGGTACTGTACAAGTCATATCATCAGACACCACCTTTCTTGCTTTGTCATCGTTCACACAGTCCATCCATTATTACTTAGGTCTTCTCTATTCTTTTTTAAATTAATCACTGAAACTTAATTGAATTGAAGAAACTATAAATTACTCTCATGCCCATCCACATTCATACACAAAGCTTTCCATGATATTTTTGATTTTCCTCATTCATCCATAACAAAAATACTTCCATAGAGTTGTGAGTTTGAAAATGTATTTCTATAAATAAACTAGCTTTTGCCAGCGGCTTCGCCCGCGTGAAAATGACGATTTTCCAAACAAACTTTTATCCCCTATTTAACTCCCTTCGGGGTTGAATTTCGAAAAATCCTTTCTTATTCCTTGTCTACATTATAAAGGGAACCTCTGCGCAAAATTTCAGCATTCTAGGTCCAAGAGTTTGGGCAGGGCGTTGATGAGTCAGTCAGTCAGTCAGGACTTCTCTCTTTATTTATATAGATAAAGAGAGAGTAATAGTATAACCTAGTAGAGTCTAATACTGACCACTTTGCCAAAACCAGGAATCAAAAAATCCAGGAAGTTCAGCAGTCACACTTGCCTAAAAGAACATGATATAGTTAGGTAAATGTTTCAACATTTTTAAAACATGGGGCAGAAAACCTCAATCGGCACAAATACAATAACTTATTGGTAGTTATGTGTTTGAGCCATTTGGGGTTGAAACACTAGAGACATGGAGTCCAAGTGCCCACCACATGGAGATCGCGAAGTGGTTAGCCGACTCTTCACGTGACTAGAGGGCTGGCCAATTTTTTGGCCAAAGAACCAGCATTACTATCCAACGTGGCGATACTGCCAGCCTTCTGGGCACTTTTACTGTTGAATTGATGTTGTTGTAATTCTCTTTGATACTTGTACATATTATAATATAATTATAGTTCTGTAAATTGTAGTTGTAAATATTGTATACAACAAATACTAAGGCTTTACAATAAATAATATTACTGGTATTGGCACCTGTTTTTACCAACAATCAGTGACACGCAAGCTTTGCAAGAATTATAATAATGACTAGCGCAGGAAGTAGGTATTTATCTTGAATTAACTTCTAATGTTAGTTTAATTGTTAGCAACTTTGTATCTGTGTGTTAAATTCCAATTGTCTGTACCGTTGGTCGTGTGGTGGGAAACTCTACTGCTGGACATGAGGTTAAATTGCGAGGAAGCGGAAAATGTTATTGGATTTTTTTCACCAGAAATTTGTCAGTAGTCGCCCTAAATAGCTTGACTTCACCGTTGGCGCAGTGACTGAACGATTGGACTGCAGCGCTGCGTGTCGCGGGTTCGATCCCCGCACGGAAGAAATATTTGTATGGCCTGCAGATAGTTGTTTCGGGTCTCGGTGTGTTTGTGTATGTGAGTTTAAGTGTTTGTAAACGCACCCACGATACAGGAGAAATTCCTAGTGTGGGGCAACGTGTAAAAAAAAATATAGTAGTTACTAAATATAACTAAAATTAAAACAGACATACTTACATAAATTTTTTATCAATCTTAAAGTTCAAGTGCCATGCTTATCAAAAGAAAATTACTGAAATAAATCCAAACAATAACACAAAAGAAGAGTGTCTTCTACATGACAAGGACATAGAAAGTAAAACATTTATTTATTTATTTATTTATTTGCTCTCATGCACATCACACATTTTACAGTACTGTCGGTTTTTGTACATGAACCCTGTCAGGGCACTGCAAAGCACAATGCTGGTTTGCTGTTGAGTTTCTGAACATTAGTTAGATTGATATAACAAATAAATTGGGTCAAATCTTATAAATAGCACAATAGAATACAATAAATATGTCTTAAAGTCATTATGATGTCCAGGTAATAGTTATAAACGCTATGGGTAGTAATTAGTTAATTACGCATAAGGTCATTCATTTTATATCAGATTGATTAGATTAAAATAGGTAATAACTAACAATAATAAGAAATGGGCAGTAATTAGGTACAATCATGTCATATCAATATCGTAAGTGATTAAATTGCATTAGGGTATATCATTTTACAATACAAAATAAAATAAAATAAAAATGTCACTCAGATAAACAATATTTATGTTTTGTTCAGACCGGATCTTACAAAAAAAAGAGACGAAAAGAAGCTAATATTATGTTCGTAAATTGTGTAGGTACACCTATAAAGTTTTATCTGTCATGAATTGATCTACCGTGTAATAACATTTCTCTATTAAAAGTGATCTTAGTTTTTTATAGAATGAATTTGTATTCCCCTCATCTTTTATGTATTTTGGTAAATTATTATAAATTGATGCAATTCTATAGTTGGGGCTATTTTTCATTATTCTTAATTTTGGTGTCGGTGTAATCAACTTGTTTTTATTTCTTCGGTTATAGTTTTGGTTTGCTTCTATGTTTGATCGAAAGTAATGCCTGTGTTTTTGGACAAACGTAGCTATTTGTAGTATGTAAAGGGAGGGTAACGTTAATATTTTATTTTTTATGAAATGCGGTTTACAACTTTCCCATGGCTTAATGTTGATAGGGATGCGTATACACTTCTTTTGCATGATAAATATGTCATTAAAGTTTGTACTTTCGCCCCACAATATTAATCCATAGTTAAACCATGCATAGGCATATGCATAGTATGCTGAGAGCGCGGTCTCATAGTTTGTGTTGCTTTTTAATTTGCTTAATGCGTATATGAATTTCGATAATTTAGTTTTTAGGCTTTCGATATGTTTTTTCCATGTTAGATTATTATCCAATGTTAAGCCAAGAAGCGTCAGATCGTCCCTTTCTGGGATATTTAATTTATTACTAAGGTTATTTATGCACAGCGGCGTTCGTTGGTATGTACTAAATTGCAGTAGGTTACTTTTTTTAGTATTTATTTGTAGATTGTGCTTCTCTAACCACGATTTAACTATTTTATAGGTGTTTTCAATGTTGGTCAAAGTGTCGGTGTTCTCAGTTGTTCTGAACACTAGCGATACGTCGTCCGCGAATAGAACGCATTTCGAGTCAATTGTTTTAGGTAGGTCGTTTATGTATATAATAAATAATATACACCCCAACACACTGCCTTGAGGAATGGAGTGGTTAATAGTCTTTGTTCGTGATTTTATGACTTGTATTTCGTTTGTTTCTTTGTTGTAGTATTCTATTTCGACGTATTGTTTTCTATCTTTTAGGTAAGATTTTAGCCATTTAAAGGCCGTACCTCTAATTCCTATGCCATATAATTTTTGTAGTAAAATGTTATGGGAAACCTTATCGTATGCTTTCGTCATGTCTAGGAACAAACCTATAGCATATTGTTTATCATTTATGTAGTTGTATATTTCTTGAACGTAGTTATATACCGCGAGTGTGGTCGATCTTTCTTGCCTAAAGCCAAACTGATTTATGTCTAAGAGATTGAATTTTTCTAAAAAATTGTTAATTCTAGTGGACATTATTTTTTCAAATATTTTTGATATAACTGGTAGAAGGGCTATTGGTCGGTAAGAACAGGGATCTTGGGGCTTGCCGCCTTTTTTAAATATCGGTCGTAGTTTAGCTTCTTTTAATTTATCCGGGAAGATCCCTTCGTCAAGGGATTTATTAATTAGTTTGGTTATAGGTGGTGTCAATTCATTAATACATTCTTTAATTAGGAAAGACGGTATTTCATCACCTCCGGCACTGCGCTTGTTTTTCATTTTGCGTATAATATTATAGATTTCACGCTCCGTGGCGGGTTGGACAAATAGGGAATTTATTGACGGGGTTAGAACTGGGCATGTATTCGTCGTATTGTTGGGTAGCGGTTCGCCGACCGATGCAAAGAAGTCGTTAAAGATATTTGCAACCATTGTTGGTGTACTTGTGGTTTTACTGTCATTATAACACAACGTAACATTTTTAGTATGGCACTTGGAATCTGGTTTATGGTAATTTTTAATAATGTTCCACATGGTTTTAGATTTATTTTGTGACCGCTTCATGTCCTTAATATGATTGCATTTTTTTGACCACTTTACACACTTCTTCAAGACTTTTTCATATGTTTTATAGTGCGTTTTTAAAAGTTCACTATTGGTCTTTTCTACAAAAATTTTTAGTAATCTTTTATGCTCACATGACTTTTTTAAACCTACTGTTAAATAAGGTTTCCTTTTATTATTTTTTATTTTTACGCGTTTTTTAGGTATAGTTTTATTTAGTAACTCATGCATCTTATTATGAAATTCTGTGTAGATTTCGTTAACGTTTTTATTTTTGAATAGTATTTCATTCCAATCCGTTTGGCTAAGTTTAAGTTTAAATTGTGATATTGATTTTTCATTAAATAGTCTTTTCGTCACGAAGTAGGTAGGAATATATTGTTTTAGTTCTGGTGATTGTTGCGAATAGTTAAGGGTTTTGTGGTCAGAAATACCAGTATCGTCAATAGTTAATTTATATTGTTTTTGATTGGTAAATATTAAGTCTATGCATGATGACGCAGTCAGTGTCTGTCTGGTTGGTTCGTTGACGATTTGGTGAAGGTTGTGTTCTAACATCATGTTTTGTAGCCGTTGGTAGTCTTTGTTTTTAGATGATTTGTCAATGTTAAAGTCGCCAGTAAAAATAATATGTTTTTTATGAATTTTGGGTTGTACTTTTTTCAGTATTTCTTTAATAACAGTAAAAAAATTTTCAATGTCTCGATCCGGTCTGTAAACATTAATAATAATTGTGTTTTGTGATATGATTTCTACAGCGCTACACTCAATTACACATTCAATTGATAAGTTAGTACAGTCTTCTAGGTGCACGTATTCTATTCCGTTACGTAAGAGGATAGCTACTCCTCCTCCTCGATGGTCACGTCGGTGGTAGGCAGAAGCTAATGTGTACCCGTTTATTTGGATGCTATCCTTTTGGTTTTCACGTATCCATGTCTCTGTCAGACATATTGATTGGTAGTTTTTGTCTTCTATAAAATCCTCTAGTATGTGTGTTTTATTATTTATACTTTGTATGTTTTGGATCAGTATCTTAAAGACGAAAGGGATCAGGTCTGGTTTGGTTAATAGTGGGTGATACTAGGGTGTGCCTCGTCAAGTTTGGATTATCATAATTCTGTGTTGAAGTTATTGGTTCATTTCGTTGTATTATTGACTGTCTTTCTCTTTGTTGTCTTCTTCTCTGTAATGATTCTTTATCAAGAAATCCAGAAACACATAAGCCTAAACTTTTTAAGTATCCCGCATTTTCTAGAATATATTTAGTCATCTTTTTACTAATTAGTTCCACCCGTAATGGCCGTCTTTGTCCATTTCGTCCTATCCGGTTTAAATCTTCAATGTAGCCAGTGAGGTCGACATTCAATGTATCTTGAAGCGCAAATATTACCCGATCTTCGAGATCCTTTTCCGATTCTTTATAATATTCGTTAAGGCCGTGAATAACAAATATTTTTGAGGTATCATTTGTGGAGTTGTCGCTCATGTTCAGATGCATGTTTTTGTTCTTTAGCTCGACTATCTCTGTTTTAAGTTTTTCGTTTTCGATCTCAAGTTTCTCCATTTTTTTGTTTATGTGAAGAATATTGGTATTTATTTTTGTTTGTTCAAGAGAAAGTTGTTCGGTTTTCTGACTTATTTCTTGCTGCAGTTTTAGTACAGCTATATTTATTTCGGATTGAATTGTACTTTTTATTTTTGATAAGATGGATCGTTGTTGTACTTCCAATTTTCTATCTAATAGTTGACTAATTTTTTCTAATGTAATTGGCTCTGTCTGTAATATAATGGGATTGATGGGTGACATGGTTGGAGCTGTGTCTATATTTGTCGGTGGTGTGTCATATTTGCCTGTATCTCCCAGTATACTTTGGTCATCTTGAATCTGGTCGTCAATGGACATCGTTGTGTCGTCAAGTTTCGGTGGGGATT
Source organism: Diarsia mendica (assembly GCA_949316265.1). Classification (NCBI taxonomy): domain Eukaryota; kingdom Metazoa; phylum Arthropoda; class Insecta; order Lepidoptera; family Noctuidae; genus Diarsia; species Diarsia mendica. The sequence continues at coordinate 17,085,321 of OX438896.1, read as the reverse complement.
GTCTACTAACAGGTGTGTCGTCATTTCTAATCTGCTTTTTAGTAGTTTTACACGATGGACAGCACCACGAGTTAATTAATTTATGTTTATTTTCTACATAATACGATGAAGTCATGTTGATGCATCGGTAGTGGTAAAGTTTTTTGCAAGTACTACATCTTAGCAGCTCTCCGCGAGCTATCTGGAGTTTACATCCCGCACAATTCATTTTTGTGGGTATATTGGTCTAAAACGTTCCGTGCAATAGTTCAGTTCGTCGCTTATTAGGTATGTTCGTTTGGTGGTGACTCACCGGGCTTTGCGCGAGTTGTCGTGGGTCAGGAACACAGTTCGTTAGGTTGATTGTTTTAAAATGTTTTCACTCACAACTTTTTATTGGATCGGTGTATCACTTTGCACTTTTGACCACTCGTTTGGTTATTCAAATCTCTGCACTTTGATATATAACACCATAGCAAACAGTAACTTTGAACCTTGTTTTTGATTAAAAATCGAAGAGCAATTTGTAACACGTCTTTGTAACTCAACAGCGCACCGCGCATTTCCTTTAACCTGACTGATTTAAGAAATTTCATTCAACTCTGTATTCTCCTATTGTTTTGTCCATCCACATGACATACCAATGGAACTCCGAAGAGCTCGTTAAGACAACTAGGAGATATTACGATGCGATAAAATAACCATTATGTTAAGGTTTTTGTCAACTTGAAATATTTGGCTGTTTAATAAAAAACGTCTGTAAGACGAAATAATCACACAAAATCGGGACGCCTCTCTATATCGCTACGTCATTGCTACGGGACCACTACACGCCATCGCTACGTCATTGCTACGACATCACTACACGCCATCGCTACGTCATTGCTACGACATCACTACACGCTATCGCTACGTTACTGCTACGACATAACCACACGCTTCGCTACATCATTGCTAAGGCATTACTACACGCTATCGCTACGTCATTGCTACGACATCACTACGGCCTATCGCTACGTCATAGCTACGACGTCACCACACACTATAGCTACGACATTGCTACGACATTGCTACGACATTGCTACGACACCACTACGCGCTATCGCTACGTCATTTCTACAACATCACTACACGCTAACGCTACGCCATTTCTACAACATCACTACACGCTATCGCTACGTCATTGCTACGACATCACTACAGGTTATCGCTACGTCAGTGCTACGACGTCACTTCACACTGTCGCTACGTCATTGCTACGATATTACTACGCGCTATCGCTACGTCATTGCTACGACACTTCTACGCGCTATCGCTACGTCATTGCTACGACACCACTACGCGCTATCGCTACGTCATTGCTACGATATTACTACGCGCAATCGCATAAGTCATTGCTACGACATCACTACAGGCTATCGCTACATCAGTGCTACGACGTCATCACTTCACACTGTCGCTACGTCATTGCTACGATATTACTACGCGCTATCGCTACGTCATTGCTACGACACTTCTACGCGCTATCGCTACGTCATTGCTACGACACCACTACGCGCTATCGCTACGTCATTGCTACGACACTACTACGCGATATCGCTACGTCATTGCTACGACTTCACTAAGCGCTATCGCTACGTCATCGCTACGACTTTTCTACGCTCTATCGATATGACAAACGCTAACGCTATGGAATCCCCTTCTTGAATACATATTTTTTACAAGTTGTTAACCTGTTGGTAATGACATAGAAACGCTTCCATAATATTACGAAACGAATGACACAAAATATAATGTAACAAAAACATAATATTTAAAATCAGCATTGAATGTTATTATGACGTCGCGTCGTAAAAATTGTTTGAGCTGCTATCGAGGTAATCAGCCATTTACTTGAAAAGGATACTCGTATAGTAATTGCTGAAATGCTGACTATCAAGAACGCGGACCAGACATGCCAGTTATCCTTCAGAAATTAAATTAACTGACTGACTGGTTGGTAAGATTAGATCAGGTTCGTCTGTCAGGAAAACGATCTTGATCGTTCTGATTTTGCTGTGGTTACTTTTCTCTGTATGATTTAATAGATAAACAGTACGTCTTTGTGAAGAGTCTATAAGTCTCTTCTATTTGTGTACCTATTTCAAAAGCGTTCCTGCATTGCATGTCTGCATTGCTTTGCATTGTTTGCGCATTGATGGGTATTCAGCAATCAATGCGCATATTTGAAGAGTGAGAGCACTATTTTTTTACATTATGGCTATTAGCAATATCCTTTGTCTCATTGTATTGTTTAATACAGTGTAATTTTATTCAACCATTGTGAATCATATTAATTATTCAGTAAATTGATTTTCACAAATTAATACTTTTATTACAAAAACTAGATGAGGTCAAAAAATATTGTCATAATTTTGTCCCACATAGTATGCACTAAAAGACGATTTAAAACTAACTTCAAACGGTCATTTGAATTCAAGTACATCAACAAGTTTAGATTTACGTTATATGGCAAACGATGCTGCTTTATGTTCATTTATAATTCACTATGCTCTGTTCATTTTATGATGCTCGTTTTGACACATGCCAAATAGTTCTTTTACTGTTATTTATTATTTTGACTTTTAGAGAAATGCGAAAGGTATTGTGCCGATCCCAAATAACATGGACTGGAAAATGATGATGAAGAAGGTCTATTATTATATTATTGATTAAATTATTCTTCTTCGTAACAAGCAATTCGATTTGAGACGACCCAAAATTTGGCGACGAGTTTGGTACTTTCAGTAGCCTCCATCAGCTCCTGTGATGTGCAAATATCAAGACCGGCAGGACAAAATATCAAGTGCCCTATAGTTTGTGTTATTGATTATTTAAATTCGTTTATTTAAAACTTCCTGGTTTAAATATTTTAAGCGTCATTGATTGTTTTTCTGAATGTCATTTCGATTAACATTAAATGAACAGATTATATATAGCAATAACGTATTCACTCGTATTCATTACCACAACTCCTTTAAGCTCGTAGGTCAATTATATGCACGACTATATCATTTTGGCCTTAAGCAAAGGAAACTAAATACTCAGACGAGTTAGTTTGTGAGTTAGTTCAATGATCATCTGGTTGTGGGTCACACGCACATAAGTTTGTGGTATCAACATGTTGATTTAGTGGTTATATTGTTAGTGATTATGAAAGTGTTGGTGATTGTGACGTTATGTTGGTTATGTGTGGTGGCGGAGGATACTGGGCAACCGGCTGGGTTGTTGGCTGATTGTAAGGTTTATTTGTTTTAGTATTTTTTGGCAGCATTATGAAGAATTTTTAAAGAATTTGAAAACAATTCCAGACAAAAATTTTTGTTCGCGCAATCTTATTGTGAATAAGTTTCAATGGTGATGATTTTGTTGATCTTTGAATAGCTTAATCAATTGATGCCACAATATTACTTAAACCTTAATGTTTACTTTTTAAATAAAATGTAATGCTATTATATTTTTTTTTTGTAACTGTTAGATCCGCTGTAACCTAGCGCGGAAAATCTTTATTTCCTTGTTCCCAAAGAAAGAACTGGGGGTCTAAAACGGCCACTTTAGCAGATCATAATAATTATGAATTGCGTTAAAAATCGTAAAATGAAAAATTCCTTATAGTAATTGCGTCTGTGACTATTTTACGACTTTTTACGCAATTCATATTATTTTCCTATTATGATCTATTTTCCTAAATGGGCACAGAAGCAGTTACTATTAGGAGAGGTCCATTTTACGATTTTTAACGCAATTCATATTATGATCTGCCAAAGTGGCCGTTTTATACCCCCTGGCCAAGTGCAAGTCGGACTTGCACATGAAGTTTCTGTACCAAGATTGTCCATGTTATTTTAGCACCATAGACTTCTTATAAGTTTTCCTATAATCTATAATTGTTGAACTAATTTCTGTATTCTTTTTTCAAATTTTTTGATTTAGTAGTTTCAGAGATAAGGGGGAGATAGTCGGAAAGACAGTCAGACACACGAGTGATCTTATAAGGGTTCCGTTTTTTTTCCTTTTGAGGTACGGAATCCTAAAAACTGTGTTATTAAAAGTATTTTTTTTTTCCTATGTCTAGGCCCAGGAATGAATCGAACAACCACACTATCAGAAGAAACGAAGCGATCTTTATCAGTAGTGGTGGCATACCCGTCCTCTGGTCTCTTCGGCGCAAGCCACAAAGAGACGAGATGTAAGCTAAGCGTAGATGGCGCCGCCTGCACTGCCAAACATCTCGACCTCACGAAAAGAAAGACGCAGGTGATATTTTACTTACTTTCGATTTCTAAAGAACTGTTAATACAGACCACCACTTCAAGTCACCACCACCCACCACTATGCCGCCACTTCAAGATACCACAATTTGGCAAACTTAAGATTTTCAAGTTCATCGCTAAGGTATTAGGTTCTTGGTTGATTGGGAAAATTTCTTGATGTGAGACGAGCTCCTCTACTACATTGTCTCGATGACTTTATCATAGAACTTGGCGAAATACAGGTGTATCACGGCAGAACTCTGCCTAAACGTTCGAAAAAATAGGCGTGATGTTATGTTATGTAATTAAGTTTTTAGATACGACCTAGCCAGATCAATGACAGGAAAAAATAACAAAATGTTTTGGAGGTCGTGTTTTGTTTTGTGCATAATACATCAATTGTTTTTTAATGATCTTTGGTATAGTCCTATGGTCCTAGATTATTTTACGATACTAAATGGTTTGTGGAGGTCACAGATAAGCAGTCTCTCCGTGTAAAATTCAGCTGCATCAGGTTGGATTGGAAGCTGATCCCAACATAGTTGGAAAACGGCTAAGGCAGATGATGATATGATTTTGTCTGTAAACAATATTTGAATGAAATCGAAATCGATAACTACCTTCGATGTTAACAACTCGGCCGTGACTCTAATGTGGTAGATAAAGTATTAAATAACCAAATTAATGTTCATTCGCGTTAACGATCAAGGCTTTACTTAATCCCGTCGGGGCCGCGGTATTTTGTACTGGATTACGTGGCCTCGGCGCAAGGGCAAAGAAGGAACATGGGTTCGGTTTTTAGTCAGTAGAAGTCTGACACTCCCCTTCGCTCTGCCCAAGAGCGGGGGGGGTCATTCGATGATTTTCCACCCACCAAAAAAAAAAAAAAAAAAAGGCTTTACTTAATTCAGTCAGATTGTATAAATTTGTTACGCTGAGTTACGTTTCAATTAGACAAAATATGCCTCTCCGTCTTACCTATGCTTGTGTTAGAGAACGATTCTGTTTGAAGGGAAAGCGGACTGTATCTAAAAGGTAGGTAAAGGACTCACCGAAGCTCGCTGAGGAGGGCCGGCTGGCTCCGAATACCTGAATATGTGTTTTATGCTGTGGGGCGCCCCAATTCTTGGTTCTTGATGATGGTGATGGTATTGTTTGATGGCACACACAATTATTGTCTTTTAAAACACTTGGTTGCAGTATTTCACGATTATTTTACGGAGTCGATATGTTCGGTGGCGAAGTATGGCGGGGAACTACTAGTGAATGTTTTAGACGTTAGGTGGCGCTGTTTGCGCAGGAAAATGATAGGATTGGAAAGGGCGGGGAATTCAAACTGTTTATGGTGCTTTAACATTATCTTCCCCCCTGCTGGCGAATTGATGAGACTGAGAAGTCTGAAGTAAATATTTGTTCACAACAACCATTGCTTTGATATTATGATGGGATAAATATGCTGATGAATATATAAAACAGAATAGATAATTGAAATGTTTTGATCACAATATGAATGTATATAAAAAAATAAGACATGACTAGTCAGTCATATCTGGTAATGGACACAATTTCACAAGTGGCCTTTTGAGCATACCTTGTGCAATCCTGACCGTAGCAGAACGAGAAACGCCATCGCGTCCTGGGTGTAATTCGACGATTCTACCTAAACGCCATCGCAGTGGATGAGTAGTCTCGTCTCTGATAATAACGAGCTGGTTGATTTTTGCCGGAGGTGAATCCACAGTCCATTTTAATCGCTGTGACAAATTTGTAAGGTATTCACTATGCCATCTAGTCCAGAAATCCTGGTGCATTTTCTGTAATAGATGCCAACGCGTTAGCCTATTCATTTTTGTGTTGGAATAGTCTGGTGAAGGCACTGATGTTAGGGGTGCTAATGTTAAAAAGTGCCCTGGTGTAAGTGCGGTTAGGTCTGATGGATCTGAACTCAATGCTGATATTGGTCGCGAATTTAAAACTGATTCGATCTGTGTCAAAAGTGTGTTTAACTCTTCATATGTTAGGATTTGATCACCTATCACACGATATAGGTGAGTTTTTACGGACTTCACCCCGGCTTCCCAAAGGCCACCCATGTGTGGTGATCCTGGAACGTTAAATTTGAAGTCAATGCGCTCCGATTCACAAGCTGAGCGCATGATTTCTGATAATTGTGACTGCGCACCTTTGAAATTGGTTCCGCAATCGCTATGGATGATGTTGCAACGACCGCGTCTAGCAATGAATCTGCGTAGAGCAGCTAAAAAGCAAGATGAAGATAAATCACTGGCAAGCTCCAGATGAAGAGCTTTTGTTGAAAAACAAACAAAAAGACAAAGGTATGCCTTTGTTGAACGCACACCTCGATAACGTTGAAACGTAATGTTGAAGGGTCCTGCATAATCACAACCCACAACCTGAAATGGTTTGATTTGATTGACGCGAGAATGTGGTAAATCTGCCATCACTGGCTGAAAGTTTCGTGGCTTCATACGGAAACAACGATAGCATTTTGAAATGATCTGATTAATGGCTCGCCTTGGTGACAAAATCCAAAAAATTTGAAGTAACAGATACTGCATTGTTTGCAGACCAGGATGTAAATTTTCGTTATGTGTGCACTGGATGATAAGTTGCGTCAAACGATGCTTGCGAGGAAGCAAAGCTGGATGTTTTGTTTCATAATCAAGGTTTGACTGAGAGAGCCTACCCCCCACACGCAACACTTGATTTGAATCTAAAAATGGACTAAGTTTTCTGAATGATTTTGATAATACATGATTTGATCTCAAATGTTTGATTTCTTCACTAAATTCGGAATGTTGGGTGTGTTTCACAAGTACCATGAGGCTATGATGAAGTTCTAGTTCTGTTAAATGACCTGTACGCTTGTTTTTGCGCAGGGCGTTGATAAAACGATTGCAATATGATAAAATGCGTTGAATCTTCCTCAATGATGAAAATCTTGTTAATAAATGATCGATTGGATTAGTTTCTACTGCGTTTGACACGTTCAAAACGCAGGCACGTTGCTCACAATTCACCTCTGGATGTGGCGTCATGTTTGAATGTTGAGGCACTTTAGGCCATTGATCTTGATTTGAGGATAGCCAATGAGGGCCAGTCCACCACAGGTCATGATTGATAAGCTCGTCGGGTGATAACCCACGACTCGCTGCATCCGCAGGGTTTTGTTTTCCTGGGACATGATTCCAAATTGCTTCTGGTAATTTACGCTGAATATTGGATATGCGATTGCCAACAAACGCCTTAAAATTTGATGAATTTGACTGGATCCATGACAAAACTATCATAGAATCAGTCCACGCATGTACACTCTCTATGGGGAGGAGTTTGCTGTATATGTTGATTATGTGTCTCATTAGGTCTGCCAGCAAAGAACTGCCACACAACTCAAGCCTTGGTAAAGTTCTGCGTTTCGTTGGGGAGACACGAGACCTCGCACTAACCAGGATGACCTGGTGTTGATGATATTGATTGGTAGCACGAAGGTACACAGCAGCTGCATAACCAGCTTCACTTGCGTCTGAAAACCCATGCACCTGATAAGTCACTGCGTCGTCAGATGTGATGCGGCGTGGAATCTTAAGCTGGGCTAGGTGAGGCAACTGCTGAACATACTTTGTCCAAGTTTGATTGATGTCGTCGGGAGCGGATTGATCCCATGATGAACCGAGCAACCACAAACGTTGAATTAAATGCTTTGCTAAAAATGTTAATGGGGTTAAAAGACCAATGGGGTCATAAATACGTGCCAGCTCTGAGAGCATGGTACGTTTGGTACACTCACGATTAATTTGATTCACTTGGTAGTTGAATATGTCCTCCCGGGAATTCCAGGCTAGACCGAGAACCTTCACAAAATCACCATCACTATCGAATGTTTGATTGACATTTGGCACTGCTCTATGTTCTTCTGGTATGTTTTGTAATACATCCGCATGATTGCTGGACCACTTTCTCAGCTCAAAGCCTCCAGCCGCCATGATGTTAATCAGCTGCTGCTGAAGAGCGACCGCCTCTTCGATGCTCTGACACCCTGTAACGGCATCGTCGACATAGATGTCCTCTAACAACACCTGAGCTGCAGCTGGAAACGAGCTGCCTTCGTCGCGGGCCAATTGATGTAACACACGAATTGCTAAAAATGGTGCTGATGATACACCGAAAGTCACACGATTGAGACGGTATTCTTGTATCGGCTCACTAGGGGAACCCCTGAACAGGATTCTCTGAAAATCCAGATGTTCTGCTGCTATTCGGATCTGCCGGTACATTTGCCGGACATCCGTACAAAACACAATGGCATGAAGCCTGAAACGCAAAAGAATGTTGGTGATGTCAGTCTGAAGTTTAGCGCCTGTAAGAAGAGTATCATTTAAGGATACACCTCTTTTATCCTTCATTGATGCATCATAGACCACACGAAGGCTACGATCTGATTTTGATACGGCATGATGCGCCAAGTAAAATGCTGTAGGAGATTGACACTCAACTGCAGGGACCTTCTCCATCTGACCACTTGATAGGTACTCCATAACATGTTTGTTGTATAGTTCATGAAAAGCTGGCTTTACCATGAGGCGTTTTTCCAGCTGCACAAAGCGCCGATGAGCAATTGTGTAAGCACCCTCAAAGGCCACTGATGATTGATCACGGAATGGTAACGTGACAATGTATCGTCCCTCACTGTCACGCTTGTGCGTTGATAGGAATATTTCCTCACAATGTATGTCATCCACCGAGTGAGTTTGTTTGCTGTCTTCACACGGTATGTTTTCCAACTCCCACAACTTCTGAACGGCAATATCCAGATTGGAGTCCATTGATACATGATTGATTGATAGAGGAATGGATGATGATGACTTTGATAAGGTTTTTCCCATGAGAATAAATCCAAATATGGTATTGATGGCAGTTGCTGCATGTGGACCACCGTCAATTTTTCCTGGTAAAAGAATTTGAGGGAATATCTCTCCACCAATGAGGATATCCACAGGACCAGAGGAATGATATTTCTCATCAGCCAATTTGATATTTGATAAATGTTGAAAATTGTTAATGTCCACTGGATGGGTGGGCATGTCACCACAAATTTTGTCCAAAGTCACCGCTTCTGTTGTAAAAGAGGGCTCTGGTTTCCCAACTGGTCGGATTTCCAAGAAGACCTTGCCCGGGGAAAATGCAGGAACATCCCCTATACCTGACATAGGAGTTTGAGTTTTATACTGTGACAACCCTAAGCGACGGACACATACCTTGGTGATGATGTGACTTTGACTACCAGGGTCCAATAAGATACGGACCTTCTGAAAGGAGCCTCGACCGTCCTTGACCTCCACCTCAGCAGTGGCAAGCATCACAAAATGAGTATTTGATGTTGATCTTGCAGTTATGTTTGATAATGATGTAACGGGTGTGATCACATTTTCCTTGGAATCAGAAGTTGGTGCTGGGCCTTTCCCTGTATGAGAAACACCTGGTTGTTTGTGTTGAGAGTTGACTGACCCACTTGTCTCCGTCTTTTTTGGAAAGTGTAGAAGGCTGTTGTGCTTTTGTCCACATGATTTGCATGTATGCAATGAATTACAATTGGCTGTGATATGGTTTGACCGTAAACAGTTGAAACACAATTTGTTTTGTCTCACAATTTGAGACCTCTCATGAGGAGATTCTGATAAAAACTTTGAACATGAGTAGAGAGGATGATCCTCTTTACACACTACACATGATTGATTAGGCGCTTGGGCCAAAAGCATTGTAGGCTTTGATTGATTGTTTGAAACCACACGCTTGTTATTTTGCTGTTGCACAGCTGATGATGATGATTGAATGTTCACATTTAATGTTGAGCGTTCAAGGGCATTACACCTATCTACCAAGAATGTGGATAATTCCTTGAAGCTTGGAAAATCACTACTGGTATTGGCCAGCTCAAAAGCTTCCCGAGATGCCTTATCTAATTTTGTAAGCAATGAATGAAATAACACAAAATCCCACTGTGATGTTGGTAGCCCTAAAGATGTGAGCATTGATAAATTTTCATTATAAAGGTCTAACATTGTACGCAAGCTTTGAGCAGAACCGGAGTGCATCGCCTTCAAATTATTGATCTGTTCCCAACACATGAATGCCAAATACCTCTTGTTGTTATAACGATTAACTAATGCTTTATATGCACTGATGTAGTTACCCTCACACACAGGAAACGCACGAATGATATTGATTGGATCTCCAGATAATGATGTGATCAAATATTGAAACTTTTCTACATTTGATAAGTCATTTCTGTTATGCACTAATGTGTTGAAAAGGTCAATGAACCCTGGAAAATCTTTGAACTGCCCCGTGAATAAAGGCAGCTTCATAGGTGGTAACTTAGCTGTTCTATTTTTGGACTCACTGGACGGCAAAGAAGTCTCCACCTTTGCTGACAAGTATTTACGCTTGGCCTCTATTGTTTCAAAGAACATATCATCGGCCTGTTCTTGGAACTTAAATTGAGCTTGTTGCACTTCCTTTTCGTCCATACCTGCCTTTTTGCACTCACACATTAATTGAATTTGGGCTTCGTTAAATGTTTCGAGTACCTGATCTACGCGCGAACACCAAGTTTCTAACCTATTTATTTGATTTGGGTCTGTTTTGCAATTTCGTGCGCAAATTACAGCATCATGAAGGCGCTTAAGCGCCATGTTACGCTTAGATTCATAATGTGCGATCAAAGCTTCACTCATTTTGATAATTAGTTACACACTTGATGAAAGCACTTGTTTACAAAAGTTGTATCGCTATCGATTGGTAAATAAAATCACGACACGAAATGATTGTCAATGTCACTGTCTGAAGTTACACTAACGTCACTGATAAATGTTACTTGTATAAACTGTCACAACAGCTGTTCTGAAACAAGCTTTACAAACACAAAATAGTCTATGGTTTGGTGAAATGATAATTAGTAGGTTGGCAATAATTTTGGCAAACAGTACCAACCAAATTCAACCAATACTCTATGGTACCAACACAATGATACGAAAAAATGTAGGTAGTTACTACTGATAAGATAAGCGGTTTTGAATAAAACAATGATACTGAACACAATGAAACCCTGGTGTTATATGTTGCACCAAGGATTCCAACACAAAAATGATAACTTTAGGCGCTGTATGTTACACCTAAAACACACGATTAAAATTTATGTGATAACACGAATGAGAATTATGAGAAACACTGATGACGAGACAACTCACTCTCGATTGCGAACAAGTGAGCGTTCGGTAGGTACGTTGCCAAGATGACTACCTACCACAAATATGATGAACACAAAACACTGGCACAATTTGTTATTTGTGTTGTTTTAATATGTTATTTACGTTTGTTTGATCGAATGAGTTCCCGCGATGATGAATGATAATTATGATTAACTTGGAAATATGATAAAATACACTTGCTGTGTTGTAGAACAATTGACAACCGTAAATAAAACAAAAGTTATGTTCAAAAATGAGGTTAGATGATAAAAATATGTTAAGATTACTATGTTAAATTAAATGATTGTTGTGTTGCAATTTGGTTTTTGCGAACAAATATGGCTGACCCCACAATTTACACAATAGAAAAAATAGGATTACTGATACTATTTCAGCAATCCGGCTCGACAAGGACCATAAAAATGTTAGAGAACGATTCTGTTTGAAGGGAAAGCGGACTGTATCTAAAAGGTAGGTAAAGGACTCACCGAAGCTCGCTGAGGAGGGCCGGCTGGCTCCGAATACCTGAATATGTGTTTTATGCTGTGGGGCGCCCCAATTCTTGGTTCTTGATGATGGTGATGGTATTGTTTGATGGCACACACAATTATTGTCTTTTAAAACACTTGGTTGCAGTATTTCACGATTATTTTACGGAGTCGATATGTTCGGTGGCGAAGTATGGCGGGGAACTACTAGTGAATGTTTTAGACGTTAGGTGGCGCTGTTTGCGCAGGAAAATGATAGGATTGGAAAGGGCGGGGAATTCAAACTGTTTATGGTGCTTTAACAGCTTGGCATATTCAAAGACTGACTTAGGGTGCTTTAGGCATGCGTGGAACAAAAGTGCATGTGGCTCGTTTTCACTAAATTAATGCCTAAATTATAATATTTACACAGTTGGAATTTTGAGAGATAAACGTCGAAAATCCGACACTACACTTTCAATTACCCTTCCTTACTTTCAAGTACCTTTTAGTGTAAGTGAAAACGGTCAGAAGATTGTCCGCCCGTTTAAATATATATTTTTTCTGATAACTAGTAGTAATGCCAAGTTTTCGTCAGTCAGTTAACTCACCTGTGATTGTAAAGTTTCGCTAACAAATTCTATTTGACCTAATTATCTTCCTGTCCTTGTCCAATGTTATTAGGGGTCAGCTTTTGTTTTTTTAATCAATTTTCCTCTATGAAACGTCGCGCTATCATTTCTTTTTCTTTCATATCAGTCCTCACACATTCCATCCATCGTTTCCTTGCTCTTCCTCGTGGGGAATCCAATCTACAAATATTTATGTTCATAAATAAAGATTCTGACGAATTGATAACCTTCCCCTTTTTGAAGTCGGTTAAAAATCATCACTCTTTTAGTCATAATTATGCGATTCGTCCCTCCTCATCACAATTTTATTTGACCCCGTCTTACTAATTCGTGTTGAATGTTTACAGGTCATGATCAGTGGCTACATGGATGGCTCGTTCTCTCCCATGGTGCGGTCGTTCATGGCGTTGTACCTAGCTATGGGACGAAACATCATCGTGCTTGAGATATTCCCTATTTTAGTGCGGTCTTATCCTATGTAAGTAAACTCCCTACGATATTTAAACTACAAAAGTAATAAGGTACCTAATTGACTGCTTCGTTGGTCTAGTGGTCGCAAGCACGACTATTGCGCATGATTCGAGGTTCTTGGTTTCATTCCATGGTGGAGCAAACGTGCTATTGGGTGTTTACTGTTCCCATCAGGAATTTTGTCAGTAGTGGCCGCGGAATTTGGGTTTGAACCCGGGTGATAGCATTAATTAGGCTCGCCGTCTGTAACATTGGATTTAAACGTAACTAGCGAAATGTGGGTGCACCTACTATTAGGTACACCTCTGCCTAGCCCTACGGGGATTACAGGCGTGTTATGTTATGCTAGGTAACAGCGTTGATAACAGCTCAATTTGAGTCAGTTGATCTTGATTATTCACCATCATTTATTGTGTTTTGTGGAAATGCTAGTCGCTCACCAGTTGTTTAAGGGTTTCGAATCTACTATATATTAGGGCAAGCCGGTATACCTACACACTATTTCCAACATAAGCTTGGTATAAAGACTTACATCATCTCAGCCTGTACCGCTGAGCCAGTTGTTTTAAATTAGCCCCATAATAATGTTCTCACTCAGATCCAGCCTGTCTCTTTGCTGCCCTCCCCATTGACCCCACAGGGGGTACCCTTATTAGCACGCTGTCACTTAGTCTAGAAGTTATATGTCCCTGGCTGGAGGTGTTACACTCAATGCCAGGACAGTCCGGTTACGCAGAAGCCAGCCTCATAACTTACGAGCGGCCATTCAAAAAAGTAACTTGTAACATCATTCATAAAGAATAAATCTGAAAGTAACAAGGCTTACCTGTTATATAACTTATCAGTTTCTCGCGAGTTTCAATAAAGAACGCACCATAAAGGGAGCGGTCGGTAGAAGCCGAAGCAGTCCAAGTCATTAGCCATTACGACTCTAAACTGGTTAAGTACTTGCTGGTTGAGTACTGGCTGATTTTCTGAGGTTTAAACGAGTTTAGGTCTTAATGTTTTATTTAAACTAACTAGCTAAGCTTTCTGTTTGCGTTGACGGAGATGTAAGTAAATTAAATTAAATGGTGTAAGAATAAATAAGGTGCGGTGACTGTCAGGGACCACCCTCATAGTCACCGTACCTCATACACAAGTCTAAAATTCATAACATTACTATAATTTCATGTTTTTTTTTAAATCTTCTTTTACGAAAACGACACAACATATTAAACATAAACTTTTAGAAACCTGGAACTCCACCTGACTTATTACCTTTCTTGACCAAAAATTAAAATAGAGGGGGCAGCTAAAGTTACGGTCGGCCCCGGGCGACAAAAACCCACGCTTCGCAACGAAACTGTGTTATCATAGGTAACAGTGGTTATCATCGTGAAGTATTTATAATAAGCTGATGTTCCCGAGAGGTTTTCCTTGAACATCCTTATTTTTAATAGAAGCCACGATACCGTGTCTAGCCAAGGTAAGAATTTTGCTAACGACCTCATAATTCAGCCTTCACATTTAAATCTAACGTACCTTTATTATACCTATCTACCTACTTAGGACAAAAATAGCGTCGTCACATTCCTAAATCTGTTCAATTAATTTCTTCTACTAAAGGCACCTGTCGTCTGTATAACTCAAGTTTCTAATGTTAAATATAACATTTACATTCCCATGAGATCTCAATATGTTAATAACTTGCCACTGCACACTGCTCTCTGGTACTAATGCGAGCGAGTAGCGATTTAAGTTGAGAACGAACTTATATACTGATGATCTAAACGCGTACAAAGAGGGCAAAAAAGAGTGAGTGTTGCAATAGATTCGACATAAGGCTCCGAATCATATAGTATGCCATTAAATGAAATAAGACAACTTAGGGTGGTTTGTCAAAACAAGCATTTTCGTAGGCTTCCAAAATAGATCATCATTCACATTTTTGCTGGATTATTTATTTCTGCAGTGCGCCGCCTGAAATAATATTAAGTAATAATAATTTATTATTTAATTTGCAAATTAACTAATAGATTCTTGACCAACAAGTGCGGAGTGCACTCAAGTAGGAAATGAGATAAGAGAGAACGAGAAAGAAGAAGATCGCCAGCCGCTCTCCGCCTACAGTGAGACCAGTGCCCTACATACATCGTTCGCACATGCGCGCGTCTCCCGGTTGGCCTCGCGCTTCTTTTTGCTCCCGCTAGCACACGCAAAAGGAAACGCGTAATTTGCCGTCTCGAGGCTCTTGGATCTTGTATTGAGATGGATATGCATTTTTAGTGACAGTCGCCGATCATATATTCATTGGTGCACGAGATTTTTTTGTGAGTATCGTGTGGTTACACACCTTTCGTGATTCGTAGAGGGCGGTTGGAGTTGGAAGAAAAACTTACCTTTGATACATTAATTTTATCTATGTATATAGGTAGGTGTGAACATGAACAAATTGCGAAAGTAACAACTTAGACTACACGCCTCCTTCCTGATTCAAAGAAATGATATCTATAGTTTGGTGCGTCTATTTCATATGCGTTGCTGCCTCTGATCTGTCTCTTCTGATCCTGAGACATGTTTTTGACTAATTATACGATTATAAAACCATTAAGTTGAAATTCTAGCATTAGCATTATTTCTATTGCGCCTTGTATTAGTGCAGCATTACTAACGTAACCTGTGTTGAACTTTCCAGAGCCGCCCGCATCACGAAGCCACTGGGTGAGTTGCTAGGCGAGTACCTGGCCTCGCTGACCTTCCAGGGCTTATCTCCCAAGAGGCTGGAGCTGGTGGGCGCAAGCCTGGGCGCCCACATCGCGTCGTTCGCGTCTGACACCTACTACCAGCTGACCGGCCGACGACCCGCTAGGCTTACAGGTTTGTACGATTTTGTAGTAGCGAAATAAGCTGCAATATAATAGAATAGCGGAATACTGAAACTTAAAACTACAAAGTAGCTACAGTCACGAGCACTACCCATAATTATCATGAAATGGATATTTAAACAAAATTAGACTAGTTGCGTTGGAAGGCCTCCCACTAGGTGGACCGATGACCTGGTGAAGGTTGCGGGGATCCGCTGGATGCGAGACGCACGGGACCGGTCAATGTGGCGACACTTAGGGGAGGCCTATGTCCAGCAGTGGACGTCTTTCGGCTGAAATGATGATGATGATGATGAGACTAGTTGATTCGTGTGAAAATCAGTATCGAATCTTCTCGAACGAATGCATTGCTCGTTATTTATCGTTAGGATTTCAGCCTTTACAGTACCTACAGGCCATATACAGGCTATAAGAGATTTATAAAACTTGTAAGTATTCGAATGTCTTTAATCAAATGCTAAAAATTACATCATTCTCATCATAAAAAAAGAACAAAAAGGCAATAATAAAACACGTTAAATTCTAAACAGATTAAGTACCTAATTTTGCACGTGATGGTATCCTGTCACTGTTAAGCAAATATCGTTACTACCTATTAGTGCTTACTTTTTTATACAGTAACCATCCTGATCCTACGGAGAGACCAACAGCTAAACCAGTAATACTCCTATTTATCTAGGCCTAGATCCGGCCGGTCCCTGCTTCCGTAACGTGCCGCCCACATCCCGGTTGCACGTCGACGCGGCGCATCGTGTGGACGTCCTGCACACCAACATCGACGGGTTCGGCATAGCGGACCCGCTCGGACATGTCGACTTCTATGCTAATGGGGGTAAGTACGAGTAGTGCCGTTTTATGAAGGCAAAGGTTTTTGGAAAAAGTTAATGGTGAGAATTGTTTCTATCGTTTATATTGTGTGGCAGTCTTTCTCATGATGGGCCCAATATAATTATGTTTTGAGTTACTGACTTAACTTTTGAAGAAGACGCAAAAGATCTCGCCACCGAGCATCACGCCTGCAAGCCTCGAAGGGTTAGGCAGAGGTGAACACCTACATTTCGCCAGTTATGTTGATGTCCCTTGTAATAGGGGTTGAGCCTATTGCCACTTCTTTTCTATTTCAACCTTTCACCACCCAATGCTGAGTGGAGGTACAAATCCAGACTCGTTGACTGCTTCCGATTCAGAGAAATATTCGATGGAAAAACCCGATATAACTTAGTCCGACCGACTCCGACCTGGGAATCGAGCCAACCTCATGCACATCACTTGCACCACTAAACCAAGGAGGCAGACAATAAAGTAGTTTACATGTCTAATTTATTTTGCCCTTACTTAACTAATATTTCGTTTTCCCAGGTGAATATCAACCAGCAATCAAAGGAGACTTCCTAATGCCATGTTTCCAGCTCTGCAGCCACGTTCGATCGGCCTTCTACTGGCTGCTATCATACAACAACCCCGACAAATTCGTCGCAGTCCAGTGCGACTCAGTCGCAAACGCAAGAATCGGCAATTGCTATGATGACACCATCAGGACTAATGCTTTGGGGCCGAAAACTAACTTTAGTAAACCGGGGGTGTATTATTTGCCCACTAATGCTAAAGCGCCCTATTATATGGGGCTGAATGGTTTGAAGAAGCGGAAATATGGCGTCAATGATTACTTGATGACGCCGGCGCCTGATGAAGATATGGTTATTTGAGTGGAGGGAGAAAAACAGCTAAGACGTTCAAGCTAGTTGGAGTAGACTGATATAGCAGAATACAGCACTAAATCCATAATGAAGTGCAATTAGGCTATACTAAGTAAAACTTAACATCACGCTTCCTTGATTCCTCGAGGTGCTAGGCCAACGAGTACAGAATAGTCACATTTCACTGGCTCGCTTTTTGCCATCAGCCGGGACCTGGTAATAATAATGTACTCTGTGCTCCGGAGTCGGCTTTGTGACGGTAATTATTGAAATTGGTCACCATGAATAATTAAACTTTCTTTTTTTTTTCTTTTTTTTTTCTTTCTTTCTTTCTTTTCTTGATCTCGATCTCTCGCTTATCTCACCGACCATTTTAAATTCCACAGCACAATAAGGCCCACCGTGTTTCATTATATGGCCATATGGTTTACAAAATCAGTGTATGATAATTCGTGTGTGAATGCGCGTTCAATGTATAAAATTTGTTGATGTGTGACTAAATAAAACCAAAAAACTAATACAAGAGCAATTTTATTGTAAATTTCATCACAATACGCATTAACAACAATTAGTTATTATGTTCCAGTTAGGCCGACAGACTGCTTCGGTACAAAATCTATCTAAGGAGGTATTATGTACAATACGCTGCTTTAGTTCACAAGAACTTGGAAGCCATTCATACTAATATTACGATATAAAAGATTACTATGAAATTCGTGTATTACATTAATTGATATTTACCTTACAAGTAACTGGTTGATTTCATATAAAGTTCATTATTGAAAAAGTAAACTGACAAAAAATATTACTGTTATCAACTATTTTGCGCAAATCATATACGGATAAAAAAAATAATATCATAGCATTCTCGTAAAAATATATCTTAAATACATCGGTCATTATTACATTTTCCAATAAATAGTTAGTCTATAAAAATAACCTACTATGAATAACAAACAAATAACACAGATAGTATAACATATGAATATTGTAAAGCTTGTAAAGCATTATATTTCATCGAAACCAAGCGATAGGAAGTGACCGTAACAATCCATTCAGATCTCTAAATCATAATACAAATTTTATATAATACACGCTGGAAACTACATCGACGCACAAACGGTCACGTGTTCAATAATCCTTCCGACCCTCCCCCATTACTCTTCCCCTTTCTTTACCAGTTCCTTTTTTAACCGACTTCTAAAAAAGAAGGAGGTTCTCAATTCGGATGTTTGTTTTTTTTTTTTTTTTTTTTGTTCGGGCATAACTCCGTCACTTGCTAACCGATTTGAAAAATTCTTTCTTTGTTGGAAAGGGTACAAAAAAATGAAATCAAACAAACAAAAGTCACCGACTTCAGAGACTGGTTTTTCTTCTAAAGTTTATTTTTCACTTTTTTGTGTTTTTTTTTGAAGTCGGTTTTATTTTTTGTTAAAACGTTTTTTTGAATTCTACTTATATAATGTCCCATTAAAATAGGTGGACAAAATTTAAGAAATCATTCAGACCTAGTTTTATACATCATTGTTCGGACCACCCAAATAAGGACGATGGTAAAAAAAAAATAAGAAAAACGCATTTAAGTACCTACTCATAAAGGATGAGTTTGTTCTAGAGTGCCGGCAATTTATTATTTAGAGTCAAAAAAAACAGTTTATAGAATGTTTTTTTTTGGTTTAGATATGTTTGGTTAGACTTAAACACTGTGTTAAAATTTGTCCACCTATTTTAATGGGACCTTATATTTGACCATGTAAGTAATGTAGCAAAAAACAGCCGGTTATTTTTTAATTCCGATGAGAAATACATACCTACTATTCATTATTACTAACAGTAAACGAGTACTCGATTGTGTGTCGATGTCTCTTCCACCCTGTATATCTGTGTAGATACATTTTAGGCGTCGCACAAGCACCAAACGCAACGTATTCGTTATAAAAGCTTCATTTAAAGTAATCTAAAAATAGGTTTCATATTGGAATGTGACTATAATAATAGATGCCAATATGCAAATTTTAATAAGTAGGTTCGCTAGTCGCGAAACAAAAAGTTTAAGCCATTTTTAAATGCAATTCTTTCCTGCAAATCGCATAGTTTCTGTCCACTCATTTTCATTCCTAATTTTGGCAATACAAAGTTAAAACAATAACGTCTTTGGCCCAATCATGCTTAACCTTTTCACTCCACGACTGTACCTTACATTTAATTTCTACTTACATGGTTTTTATTTTAAAAAATCGTAGAAAAAAATTATGTATTAGGTATCAAAATGGGGATATACAAATTGGGATTTCTAATTATAATATAGGGGACTGGTCCCAAGAAAAATATTATTCGAATGATTACACAGATATGATAATAAATGTTTTTTTTTTTTATATCTAGCTTGTTAACTAGGTTGATTTCAACCCTAAAAGGGTGGTTGGTTTTAATATGATATTGAATACTTAAAGTGAGGTGTATTATTCAAAAACAGCGTTCGCTATTGTAAAAAAAATCTGAGATACCCTTTGATATACGCGGCTTAAATACTTGTTAAATGATATGTGCTTTTTAAATGACAGACTAGTTTCTGTCTGCTTTAGGCTAACTTTATACAATTTCATTAGTACACCGGTCAGTGTATATTGATGTATACTCGCGGAACGAAAAGTACACGTACAAATTGTCATCTTTTCATTCTGCGACCGTACTTATAACTTAGGTTACAAAACAGGCCTTTAATTGAGAGATTTGATAATATGTTCCCCAAAACAATAAGCAATTAACGCTAAACCTTTTAACAATTCAACTAAAAAGTTTTGAAACTATCAGTATTGTGTAGCGAGAAAGAGACAACACTATACAAATGCGTTTATCGAGCTCTCTTTCTTACCAAGTTATAAAGATAATTCTAGAACTTTCCTACCCAATTCAGACCAACATCTCACTACCATCGAAGCTTCACCCCACAAGGCATTTTGGCACTAACACGTATTAGTAATAGTAGTTTATGCGACTGTGCATAATGAAGGGCATTACAACACAAGTGTGGGTTTAAGAAACGAGCCGAAGGCGAGTTTCTTAATAGCATCACACGAGTGTTGTAATGCCTAATTATGTATAGTTGCATACACTAATTTATCTACCCGAATATCATAAGGGCTCTATGATGGGTTCAGGAACCATAGGGAAATGACCAGCATTGTTACCAGTGTAATGCAATAAAAAATAAACAGGTTATTAGTTGCATTCGTCGCTGCATTTACGATATCTGGCGGAGTGTTCATGTTAATTTCTGAGTCACTATCAGTCATTTTCGACAGAAATAAAGAATTAACAGAAAATTTGTCTACTCAATGAAATAAAAAGGAATAAAAAGCTAACGAACAAATGACAGCTCGAAATGGCGGCGTTTCGGATATCTATCATTTTTTTTAAATCATAAGCAAACGAACAAAGTCACTATTCTTGTGTCACTCGAGATCAAAATGTCGTGCGATTTATAATTAAAATCATACTGAATTGGGGTTTCGTATCGATAGGTATCTGTTTTAATGTAGATACGTGCGCGCGGAACTAGTTGGCCGCGCCTTAGGCATGTTTTTGTTTTTTATTTGTATTCTTTTCAATAAATTGAACAAATTATTGTTCACGATATCTCGAGATTGGTCATCACTGTCTAATTATAGTCTCCTGTGCATTGCGAGCTGTAGGCAACCCGCCCCCTCACCCCTGTCGCCACCTAAGGCGCGGCCAACTAGTTCCGCAAGCACTATAGAATAGCACACTCACTTGAATTTGACACCTGCTCCAAATTTAAAACTCATAACCTACTGTTTTCAGTAGGTTATGAGCTCATTACAGTTCTGTTAATTTCTGCTGGTTGGTAATGCCGGTCATTGCCTATGGTTTTTGAACGCATTATAGAGGGTTTATGATATTTGGGTAGATAAAAGATATTTACAAATTAATTATATTTCAAATACACAGAACTACTAAATACTGAGGAATAATATTGAAGCTTTATAATTGAACGCAATACTGGAAGCTGAAAATATTTTAATACGAATATGGTTATTGAGAATTTTTTATTTAATTTCGTTATGTAGACGGTAATGGCGAATATATTCCTATTTAGTTGCCGACATTAAAATAAATTTAAAAGGATAATAGTTACTTAACAAAATAAAAATGTCTTTCTTTGATAATATAATTAGCGTAAAACGCAAAGCTACACGTATATTTTAGATGCTTTTCAGAATAAATGATATCGTGTGACATGAAGAGGGGGAAAAAACCACTCTTTATTTTGACGAATCTCAGATATCCTTATATAGAATTATAAATACTTACATTTTATTTCACCGCCCCGGTATATTATATTGACCGTAGTTAACACGTCATGCCATCTTGATACGACATATAAAATATATGAAGGACCAGGATTATTTCTACCGAAAATCTATTTCAGTTGTTCCAAATCACGAACGTGCGTCAGTTTAATTTTAAACCTTACAACTATATTCATAAGAATCGTTATAAACGCACTCGTAATTTAGAACAGCTAAAAAGGCAGAATCACAATTAACGCAGCTGAAATACAGGTCGTACTAGTTTACTTTAAAATTACGAGACATTTTCACAGTTCTAAGCTGCATTCAGTGTGATCCAACCTCAAATGACGTCACAAAATCGGTTGAATCGAGCTATCACATGATGGGGAAGTCAGTGCTCCAAAGAGCGGAGCGGGAAAGTACTAGCTACCTCGGTATGTACTCCAGCGGGTACCACGCCACGGTCTCCTGGCGGAGCGGCAACGTGTTCAGCGGAATGACAACGCCGCCTAGAAACTGGTTCTCCTGCAACGAGTCGTAGTTCCATACTGTTGCTTGTAGACTTCTCTGGGTGACTACCTCCATTGGTAGTCGGTATTCCAACATTTCCATGAAAGAAGGGTGCGAATTCCGTTTTAGGACACGCGTTTTTCTTTTTGTTTCTTTTTGTGGGTCAGGTACGAGGTACACCTGGAGAAAGCATAAAATAGATTAATAAAAGACTACTATCACGCTTAATAGCGATTTAATTTTAAAAAGTAAGCTAGTAGCTTTCACTTCTTTAAGCGGCAAGTAGCTTTCACTTCTTTCAAAATTCGTCGATCAAAACACTCAACCGATGGCTCTTTATCTAGATATCAAGCCATAGCAAGAGTTACAGGGACTTTTGATAAAATAATCAAGAGTTTGTAGTAAATATCTGTAAGCAGAATTAAATCAGGCGATTTTTATTGACTTAGTGAAATGAGTTTATCGGAACACATCCTTAAATTCCATGACAGAAGAATATAATTCTGATTCTCATATGTCAATATTAACCTTAACGTAAGGGTTTGGTGGCAGGCCCTGTGGCGTCAAGGCGAGTGACTGCGCGTGTAGGATCAACACTGATAATACTCCGCTCGCGTACTGCACTGATAGCTTCAATGAACCCGAGCCGTTATTCTCCGGTTCTGCTGTTTCACCTGTAAAATATAAATAAAAGATAAGTTAGCTAAAGGCGCATCATCATCATTATTTTCCTGCCTTTGTCCCATAATATTTGAGGTCAGTGCAACAAGCTTAGGACCAACGCATAAAACAGGGGGTCTACTCGCTAACTCTGCCGACTAATTTACGGGCCGTCCTAAAGTCGGCCCGAACTAAGATACAAAATTGACTCAGAATTGATAGAATGACTAGTCGATTTGACAGCTACCCTACTCCCGATGAGTTTTAGCCCGTCCGTAAATTTGAATTTGACACTTGTTTACGCGGATTTTTATGTCATTTGATACGATAACAAAATAGTTATCGTGCAGGTGCAGGCCCCGAAAGTTTAACTTAATAGAAAAAAAAAAAAAAAAAAGGTAGGTAGGTCAAGGTAGGTTAGTAGAAAATCAATAATATGGCTGCTTTTTGAATGCTCGAAGGAGCTCTAAAAGTAGATTCGCCGGTTGTTTTCACGTTAAAACTTTCGGTTGTCGATTCACCATTTTGAGTTTAAAAAAACTATAGGCTCACAAGGGAATTAGGTATTTGAAGACTATAGTGGACGTCCCGCGGTTTCACCCGCGTAGTTCCCGTTACCTTAGGAATACATGGATAAAAAGCCTATGTTACTCAGGGTGAATGTAGCTTTCTAATGGTGAAAGATTTTTTGCAATCGACGCAGTAGTTTTTTGAGTTTATTCATTACAAACATACACACAAACAAGGAAGGAAGGTTCAAGGTTCCTGCGAGGAACTATTACCTTTTTTTTTTGCCTCAACAAAAGCAACGAAATGGTGTTGATTCAAGAATGAAGGTAGGTAATGGTTTGGTTTGGCGCTGGGACTGGCAGAAGATTCTGATATAACTAAAACAAAGATTTCTACTATAAAAGCATAATTTAATGTTGAACAGTTGTTTCTTTTATTTTGCACCTAAATAAAATAATAAATAAAAAATACACAAAATAATCTTCAAGTATAATAATAAACTAATACATCAAACAAATTAACACCATTAACCCATTGACCGCCACGGTCAAGTAAAACGACAAGCCAAAAAGTACCTTACGTCGACAGACTTAGGGCACATGTTTGCTTGTTCGGCTTGTCGTCTATACGTGACTGTGGCGCTAAAAAGGTTAACTATGTTTGGCGGGCTTCGAGTCAAGGTGCCATGTAGCTTTTCGCGAAAACACTAATAGGTACACAATATCCTACGACCAAAACTCCTTCATATGGGTCTCAAGATGATGTGTCCTGCACCATAAAAGACTTGAAATGAATCTTGTTGCTCCAAAACCTCTGGCATCATGATGTGATGTGATATGTATAGCGGGACGCAGCAACATGTTGTCCATACAAATTAAGCCTTTCTCATCAGCCTGTCCTTGGCTTGTTACCGGTGGCAACGTGCTTTTAACTAGCTTGGGGGGATCCTAGTTACTCCGTGTTTGTTTGTTTTTATTTCCGCTGATGTTTATTGTTGGTAGGTACCAACTCGTTGTTTTCACTTATAAAATCGAGGAGTGCCTCTATTTGAGCGCGTGAGGGCCTACAAAAGCGTTTGAGGCAATTTTACAATTTATTACGAAAAGTTTCCGGGTCGTAACTCGTATTAATAATGCAAATTGTTTATTATTTATTGTAAATAAAAAACTGACATTTTGACATTTCCATTCTCAGATCAAATAACAGCCAGATAGAACATGCGCAAAAAACAATGTGAAGTTACCTAATATTTATGTGTGCGTGACAGCTAGGAGCGACAGTGTAGGGACATGGGCATTTGCGTGTGCGTAATGTTGCTAGGTATTGGTAAAAACTCCCACAATTTTTTCAATTATTGTAGGTACTAATGTATAAAATTGGAATTAATGCACTTTAGCATATAGGTGCTTAAATAATATTAATTGAACAGAATAATAATTATTAAATAAATAAAGGTGGAATAAAAGTTATTTAAGGTTTAAGTTAGCTTGTGCCCGCCGTGCTAAATATTTTTTATTGAATAGTATTGAATGTTGTGTAATAAATGTTGTAATATTACTGTATGAATGTATTATTATTTTATAATTACTAACACTTCATTGAGTTTACTTTTCAGTCCTAAGGAGAATCGCTTTCAACTGACAGCTGTCATATTTAAAAAAAAAACTAGGTCTATTTCACATTTATTTATTTATTTCATTTCACATCTTTGGCAGTCATTAGGTAGTCAGTGACCTGAAAGTCTGACAACCAGTCTTACCAAAGGATATCGTATTACCCAGTATTAACTGGGTTGTGGAGGTCCGATAGGCAATCGCTCCATGTAAAATACTGGTATTCAGCTACATCCAGTTGAACTGGAAGCCGACCCCAACGTAGTTGGGAAAAAGGCTAGGCAGAAATGATGAACAATATTTAGCGGTTGCTAAAAACTCAAAATTGAAAATAAAGCACCTTTTGGTTGGTTAAAATAAAGAACAGTTTTATCAAACAAAAATATTTATATGTATAATATGCTAGCTGTTCCCCGCGGTGTCACCAACAGCTCAGCCCCTAAGGGTCGTAGCATGATATTGTATAGTTTATAGTCTTCCTCGATAAATGTGCTATCGAACACAAAAGTATTTTTCGAACCAGTAGTTCCTGAGATTAGCACATTCAACCAAACAAACAAACAAACTCTTCAGCTCTAAACTATTATTAGTATAGATTATACAAAATTATTTCTGCATAAACATGTATAAATTCATCGATCTTCCTACACACAATGCAAATTCCCCTAATTCAAGGAGACCTATTTCGATGTAAACTGACAACACAGACGAATAACTGTCAATATTTTTCGTTCTGAGTGGGTTGAAAATAATAAAGGGAAAATAAATAACAAAACAATAAAATAAACAATAGTAACCTATGGAAAGATATTCCATCTTCTTTTCTTTGTTTTTGGGAACAACTTTTACAATGTTTAAATACACAAGACGGCATGATTTGACAAAATAGTATATTTCATTATAAGTGCGGAAAGTCTGTCATTGCAAAGAGTTCCGACAAATGTCTAACCGAGCCGAGGCACAGCCGACGGCGAGGGTTGACAGTCGGAACAAGTTGCAATGACGGTTCCGCACGTGTACTGAACAACTATTTTTAATACAGTTGCGAAAAAATGAAGCAATTTAATAAAATAATTAAACTCGCAAAGAACATTTTTGAAAATGGCGCCTACCGTAAAAGAATATAAGCAGCATAGATATATAATTCCGTAGATTGGGCTTGAGAGTGAATGAGAGCTCCCGCTTTAGCGGAACTTTGCTGTGTTAGAAAGAGAGAGAAACAGAGAGAGAAACAGGGCAAAACACGTATTTGCTACCGGCCCATACCGGCCCCGGTAACTGTTTACGCGAGCGTTTCGGCAATTATTTAAGTGAACTACAGTGATAACCCGTGATTGAATTACCATAATACGATGGTTTCTTGTGCAGTACCAGGATGTGAATCTTCCAAAAAGAAAAATCCCCAGGATTACTCGTTTCACCAGTAAGTTTACAAGTTGTTTACATCGTTATTTCTGCAATAACAATGCACCTAATAAGCCGGCTTTAAGCAAAATATTATGAGAACATTATTTTATTTACGATCTAGATGAATTAGCATGCCTAAAACCGACGTATTTGAGAAATAACAAATAGAGAAATACGAAGGAGTTATAACCTCACTTTTTAGTGATGCGATGGCCTAATTTTTGTTGATATCGACAGCTAAGATAGCGTCTTACAAATGCATAGTCTTAGAAAAATAGATTATATTATTATGTAGGTACTTATTGTAACAAACAAAATAAAATATAGATAGATTACAATCGTATGTATACTAATATTTTAAAGCTGATGAGTTTGTTTGTTGATGATCATGTTTTGTCTGATGGTTCGAATTATTCTACCGCTAAATGAGGTTATATAGTCGCATGCCGACAGCATTTATTGCGTCAGACCCATAGGCGTCTAGCACACGGTCATGCAAGCGTCAATCAATTCCATCAATCATGAGTGATGGTTTTCGTCAGTCAGTACAAAATAACTTCAATCATCGCATTAGACGGTAGGTTTTTCGTCAATCAAAAAATTTACCGTTGCAAAACTGACAGCAAAACCTATCGTGTAATGTTCGCCATATGACATTTAACAGAATTATTCGTGCATTACGATTTACGTCACATAAATTATCGATAGAGACCAACAAAGGAATAGACTAGTCACAACACTGTCTGTGCACACACTCACATTTTACACAGACATAGATCAATGGTTTTTGGTCTCGTTTGATTGTTGACATTACCAATCTACGGAATTATATATCTATGATAAGCAGAGATTTTTTTTGTTTTCTTTACCTATTCTGGGTAGGCAAAGGGAACTATGCCCATACAGCCAAGTCTTCAGTAGATTTTTGTTATTGATATGAAATAAAAATGAAATTTAATGAGATCTCATTGAATCAAATAATTAAATCTGATATTGAAACAAATTAGTAGCTTCTCTAGAAATATTTGCATGAATCATAAAAACTTCTATGATTTTATTTAGTAAATACTTCGTGGTTGGTTTTTTTTTAATGGACATTATTTTGACAGTTGGGAAAGAGAACGCACGAGTTCGGGAAAGGTAAAGAAAAAGCACGAGTACGTAATAGCCCATATCCCGAACGCTATACGTCCCTGCAATACGCCACTTTTTGAGCAACTGTATTAAAAAATAATAAGTCACTTGTGACGTTTAATCAGTACGACGCGTAGCTTAGTACTGACGCGAGGTTGTATTCACTTTTGAATTTGTATTTGCCTTGGTGACAGCAATTTCGTGTTCTACGCGCTCTATCTGTCTGCTATTTGATCTGAGTTTCCATTGACAAATCGGTATCCTTCAATCAAATACAAAGAAAGCAGAGGTTACAGCTTAAACCCGGACAAATATATTTAAATTATGTCTAAAAAGACATAATAATAAATATTTTGTGCAAATGCAGTCTTTTTCTAACAATACCAATGATATTTTTAATTTAAATGCTTGAAAACATCGAAGTAAGAAAACCGGGAATCAACCGAAAGAATAAAGCAAAACTAACGTCTTTAATCATTCGTTCGCTAATCCAAACTAATCTTGTCTATGACTCCGTTCGAAAGACGTTGGTCCGTGATCACTAGAGAGTAGGGTTTACACACATTTACGGCGTAGAGTAAAAAAACCCGTTTATACGGCCGTATTTACGAGTTTGGTGCTTAGCGAGTAGACCCCCAGACCCGAAGTACTGACATATTGTACCGATGCTATCTGACGTCATAAGTCTTATTGATACAATGTTTTCAGAATAATCGTTTTTAAATGACTACTATTACTCATCGTTATTCGTAATTGAAGCTGTTAATTAACTCCTCGCGCGACACAATTAAAAAGCCATTGTTTTACGTACAGATGGTGTTCGTAAGGCGCGCGAGGAGTTAATGATAAACTGGATTGGACAGCCAGACTCCCTTCCCGACTTGAAATGAAGGATTATGACGTGATGAATAACTTTTATACTAAACAACAACGTCTGTGTCGGTCGTGGTCATAAAAGGTTAGAATGAGACACGAGAATTAGCGTTTACAACTACACTTAATTCTCTCCCCCTCGCTCATTTTATGACTTCGAGTGCTAGAACTTTTTGACCTAAGAAAAACAACTTGAAACGCTGACTGACCTCTCCTCCTCTGTGGCTCGACATCCTGCTGGTCTCTCAGCAGCGGATGGAAGAACGTGTACACAAGGTCGGAGTGCGCGATCTCGTCAGCCAGACTGAACAGTGAAGTGAGGAACGCTTGCACGTCACCGAAGCGCCGGTCAGCTACCTGACGGATGTTCGAACGACCCACGTACACGCCTGATGGGAGACTGGAAAGATAAGAAGGAGATAAGTTAGAGGTTTTCAAGATAGGAATCTAGTAAATTTGATAGTAGTCAATTCAATTTGGCTAGATGGTATAATGTAGGTACCCCTCTCGGATACAATGGGAGTGTAGCCCCAACACAGGATATACTACACCTCCTCTCTTGCCCGTCATGCACAACTAATTGCAACTTCTAGGACTTGAATGAAGCAAACGACAGAGCTGTCCAGGTTGCTACGTACAGGTCGGGCAAATTTGAGTAATCGATTCGAAAAGAAGATGAGATTAACTTTAAGCGATTTTGTTCAGCATACAGCCTAGCGCTGGCCGGTAAATTGCAACAAAACGTAAGAAAAATTGAATTTGAATGAAGAAGAATGATTCTGGTATTGTAGATGACCTACGGCTATTCACTATCACATATGCTGCCAGCTCGTTTCTCAGCTAATAATACAAAAACAATTACATTATTGGGTCACAAAAGCGACCAAGATAGTTATTTAATAGCTCATTACAGTTTCATTTTGTTACCAATAACGAGAGGCAGATAGGTAGGTTATTTAAACTAAAATCCACGAAGGTGATTGCGAGACGAACTGGCGATGTCTTCCTTGAAGATCGGAAAGAAGTTGCACAGAATCGTGACCGTTGGAAGGAATGGGCCTTTGCCCAGCAGTGAGACAATATGGGCTAGCTTTTATAATAAAAACTGAAACTAGTATGGATTTTTAAGTAATAGTGTGAAGATAGTAATTATCCTATAATCTGGGAAACACATCATAGATTACAATCTTTTAAAAGACATGATAAGTATAAAGTATCCATGTTTTCAGAACGAATGGAAGGATGATTCACTTGACGTGAATCATTCTTTCTAAACACTCATGTCTCAGTCTCATGTCTCAGTATGAGTTCCAGTAAAGTTATAGAAGTGTCTCACTTATCCAAGTCCCAGTTAGCCAAATTTCACTGTAGTAAAGTAAAGTAAAGTAAATTTTGACCTTCGAAAAGTGCTGATTATCAGCCTAGTTTGAATAAATGAATTTTGACTTTGACTTTGACTGTTTTAAGCTTTCACGGTTCATAACTATATTTAAAATGCCAAAACCAAACCAAACCAATAATAATCACGGAAGATATCCCGTAAGTGACATTTTAAATATCATTCTTTCTCCTTTGTAAACGTAATGTATTAGGAATTTTGTCGCCTAAAGCCCAGCTTAAACCGTACCCTCAATCTATCATAGCGACGTCGTAGCCTCAATTTATCAAGTGTCATACATATCGACATGAAAAGATACACTAATCAACTCAGAAAATGCTTTGAAGGAAAATAACAAAAAAACATGAGTTATATGTATTTATCTGTGTACCTAATAACACGGTTTCTATCCTTCACATCAACAATATTGATTATCTTCATCAATGTTCGGCCAATATTAATCCCTTGATAGTCCTGTCGTAAATAACTGTATATTAGTCAACTGAATAATTAGATAAAACCGTATTTATGTCCCTCATGCCTACCTGGTTCCGTTTTGAGGTCAGGCTTAAGTAATCTTCTGTTCGCATTTTCAAGTTTGCACCTGACAACTATTGTGCGCCCTATTAGAATCAATCAACAATCTGTTTAAAATTTGTAACTTGTAATCCTACAAAATGTGCTTTAGCTTTTGTACTCACATATACCTATGTGATGGAATTTCATTTATGGGATTTATTTATTTGTGATAAACAACTAGAAGACTGCAACAGTCTTCTACCAAAATCGTGTTTGTTTTACCTTGTTTATAGAAAACTAAATTTCTTTACAAGAGTATACAATTAAAATCGATTCTTTACCTATCATTTCGCAACTATAATAGATCATAGTTTTGATACCGATAACAAAATAAAATAGAAGAAACCAACAATAACCGTATCGAGCAATTACTCCAGCCATTGTATACCTCCATATCCGGACATTTGATTACATAGAATAATTTGAGCGTGATAAGATTACAGTCATTATTCGAGGCTCTCACATTATCTTATCTATCGTTACATAGCCGTATTGATTTAAACAGTAATGGCTGAACGAGTGTTGTCACCACTCTGTTTATTTGCATTTAGAATTTTGTGTTTGTTTTAAATTGTAAGACTGTTATAACAAGTTACACGTAAGTAAGAATTTGAGCAATTTTTTACATTTTTTTCCTTATAATGTTAGTTAGAATTGCAATAACTCCCTCAGTATAATACCCAGCATAGCATTGTGATTCATTTTCATATCGTAGTATTATAAACTTATCTATTCACTGTCCCTTTTTCAAATTCTTTCAGTTGACAACACAGTGAGTTACATAGCAACCCCGGCGTTCTATAGTGTATTGTGCGTGAAATGTTCGGGTTCAGGCATTCGCTGAATTTCTTCAATGGCTCCCGACGGAAGAATAAGAGGGACAAAGATGATATCGGCTCGATTGTGTCCATCACGGGCGCTTATAGGACTAATAGAGATGAATTTATTGGTACGTATTTTTGTTTTAATTTAATTACGAGCAATGCCATAGGTCTTTACAAGGCCAATTCAATCTTTCTTGTAGGCAAACTTCATGTTATGTATGATTGGTTGGTCTTATGTATTTCATCAATGGCCATACTATGTAAACTACTTGTACCAACACAATAAGCTCATATGAATAATTTCCAGGATACAACTACCCTGACGCACAGAGGAAGTCAACATCGAATGTCAACCAAAACAATTACATGAAGAACCCTGAAGCACTAAGAAAATCAACACCAAATGTTAACCAAAACTACAATAACTACAACCAGCCATCGACAAGTACAGGGCAACCAACAACACCACTACGACAAGCGAAAAGCACCAGCGACTTAATAATGAATAAAAACCTCCCGCCGAACATGAGACCAGAGAACCCCGGGATCTCGAAAGACCCCCGCGGAGCCGAATCAGAACGTAACAATAGACCCCAAGAAATACCCGTTCGCCCGGAGAGGAAACTAGACGCACAGATAAGAGTAGACAGACAAAGACAGGAGGAGCAAAAGAAGTTAGAAAAGCAACGGTTAGAAGAACAAAAGAAACAAGAAAAGCTGAGACAAGCAGAACAGAAAAAGTTAGAGAAAGAACAAGCGAGACAGGAGAAGTTAAGGAAAGAACAGGAAAAGAAAGAGGCTCAGATGGCGAAGAAGAAAAGGCAGGCACCACAGCGCCCTGCCGCGAATCCCTTAGCTCAAGCAAGTGGCAGTGCAGCCAATCCTTTAGCTCAAGGGTCTGGACAGATCCCGCATTCGACAAACACTCTAGAAAGTTCTATAAGTAGGTCAAGCGGTCCTCCGCCATACGCTGCGGAAAAACCAGAAGGGGAGAAAGATAGCACTGGCAACGTTACTTATACCAAGCCTGTAGATGAGGGCAGTTGGGACATAATTACCAAACATAGGGAAAATATAAGCCGGCCGACAGCTGCCGGGCCGACGCCACAGACAAAACAAACGATTATGGATTTGAACTATAAAATGGGTGAAGATATTAGAGAAAATAGTGAAGCTTGAAGTGAGTTTTGGTTATAGTGAGTGTTGGTATATTAGTCGTAGGTAGTTTGTTATAAGTCGTTGATATGTTCGTATAATATTTAAGAAGAAATAAATTTATATTTTTATAGATTTATATTTTTCATAATTTCCACTGTAAGATCAATGCTAATGGCTAATTCATGTTCGTTTATGCTGAACAAACCTCTATTACTATTGTGTACTAGCTGTCTCACGCATTGTATTGAGGTGGTATTGAAGTCTGTATAGGATACCTGATTATACTTTCGCGATTACAATGATAGTAAAGGGCGTGCTTAAGTTTGCTGGCCAAATATATACCACACTCTCAAATACGATTACTCATTTCTGAATCATGCTAGAAGTAGGTAAAATTTAAATAAAAATACCTAGAACAACTTAGTGACGGATATGTCAGCTCTTGTTCAAATACGATATCACACATTTATCAATAAAATGAATTGCATGTAAAACCCAAGCGGTTTTAAAGTTTTGTTTTGAATCTAATCGCGTTTACTGATACTAGCCGTTTTAATCTAATCTTTAACAGGATTTATGTAACGAAAATTCTTAGGGACAGTAGCTAGGTAATGCGATGTGCTTCAATGAAACCCGAAGGTTTTGAAACAAGGACGATTGTGACACTTCATGGCAATTTTCATGATATATTGACACTGACACCTTTTAAACGTCGCTCATCTGAGCGACGCTTAAAAGGTGGTTATTTAGACTTTGAACGCGACTAGCGGATCTCCGCTAGTCGCGTTCAAAGTCTGAATAAATTAAGTTTGATTCCGCTCTAAGTCTGTCAAACGTTGCCGTTGTAGTGAATCCCAAAGGATGAAGGAAGAAGGACTCTGGTCTCTATTTCTATTAGGCGTTATTTATCTCATCTTTAGGACTTTTTTGGAATCAGACCTCAATTTAGGTGGATCATTAGATTCTCGTCAACCGGCATGTCCTAGAATTAAAAACTTGAAGACACGTGACATCTACCAACCCACACTGGGTCCACATGGAAGATTATAGTCAATTCCCTCTCATAGAGGCCTGGGCCTGTGTTCCAGCAGTGTATGCAGTGGGAACATTATAGGATGATTATGATTACAGTCTGGCGCTATGACACCCCCGTGTCCTGGAACGAATCTATGCCACGAATGTAACCACTCCCACGATGGCTAGTCTCTTTGACTTTGACTGAGATTAGTCGCTAATGACGAAAGACGTCAAGAATCAGAATCAGTAATCGTACGATAGCCAAAAGACGTCAAGAAGACTATTATTAGTCCTAAGGAAAACGTATCTAGGTAACACTAATTTGTAATCATAATTAGCATGAAATCAATAATTATTTCGACACGATAAGGCGGACGATAATTATGTAAAATTGTATTTACAAGCTGCAAAAAATCTTAATCGTTACTATTGAGCATTCATGTCTCTAATTGCCAGTTAGTGATAACAAGCAGGTTTATTTTAATCAAACCAACTTACCCTACGCAAAAATGATGGCGGGTAAATATTTGTTTTGGGGTCAAAAATCACGGTGCACGGTAAAACTCAACCTACCTACACTTAAACCATTGTGCTGATGGATGCTGCAAACGGGCCATGGAGGTAATTAGAGTAAAGTTTTAACATAAAGAACAAGTATTTAAAAAAAAAGGTTCTTTTGGCCAAAAATATCTCCGTAATTAGAAGCAAAAAAAATTAAAAGCAAAAATTACACACTGACGGGAAGAACAAGTGCCTTTCGGCTTCGAAAAAAGCCGCATTCACATTTGTCTGACGTGTTGTGTCGTGATGCTCTCTGTCGTGATGGCTACTGTTCACATCTTTATGACGCGTTATGACGATTTTTTAATCAGTTCCGTCGTCGTTCTACTTGCTGACGCGCATCTGACGCGTCACAACACAACACTGGTGCATGCACACTAGTCCGACCCGTTGTGACGTGTAGCTGCGCCGCCCCCCGCACCTCACCCTTTCTGACGCAGACCGGGATCGCTTCTCATGCGACACAACACAAGCCATCACAACACACTGCGTCAGAGAAATGTGAACGCAACCATATTAATTGTATGAAACCGATACGTTTCTGATGCATCACGACACAACACGTCAGACAAATGTGAATGCGGCTTAAAGTATCTTGTCAAACCCTTTATGTAGTCAACCGCCGCATACAATGCTAGCTAAAGTAAATCGGTGCTGCATAGTTTTCATTCTCTTACCTGTGAATTTTAGCCAAGGGGAAGTGCAGACAAATCTTCTGGTACAGCTCAGTAAAGTGTTTGTAAGAGCGGTACAGCACGAAGGGCGTAGTCTGTCCTTGTCTGAAGATGCGGAGAGCGTATACGTAGTGCTTTTCAGGGTCGTAGCGCTTCTCGAAGCCGAGGCATTCTACGCTAACCAGGCGGCCTTCTTGTGCCATACTGTGGATGCAAAATATTAATTTTATAGTCATATTCATTGCTGGGAGGCCATTTCAATTTTGTAGTCTTTTATGTAGAATTTAACTGATATTTTGGTTCATTTGGAAATAAATGTCTTCCCCGAAAATGGCAAGTTATTTTCAGGGCGTATGTTATCAATAATATTGATAATTCCTGAAGTCTCGTTATAAAAATTGTTTATGGATACATAAAAAAACATCTTGTAACCGCACCAAAAAGTATCGCAACTCTAATAATTAATTGACCAAAATGAACCGACAATTAACTATTTCATAAATTGCAATATTTGTTTCCTTTTTTTTTAATTTTATTATTTTCGAACACACTGTTACAATAATTTTAAGACACAAATATACCAAACAAACCATCGTCGGTATAATAACTTACGTGTACGTCCGTGGCATAAACGAGAGTAGTTCTGAAGTATTGCTGCTCTGATCACCACTCGCGCGCAGCTGAGCCAAGTTGTGTAGGAAGAAGTTTATTGGTGTGAACCTGGACAACAAACAGTGAAACATGATATTTTCTGTTATTACACAGTAATTATAACTTTAAAGAATAATCATCTTCGAATTAGGAGTTTTTCGCCTTTTAGCATGCATAATTTAAGTGCTTTTATTTTTGCTAGACTTTTTAGTGTCCTACTATTAGGGTAAAGCCTTCTTTTTACTCACTGCACTCCTCAAGCACACAGGGTGAAATTAAATTATCTGGCGAAACTTTACAGGTGTATGAGTATCGATACTGAACGGGGAAAACGGAAAATAAATATCATCATAATTCCCTACACTACAACAGGACAGAACCCTGGCGCTTTCATATGAATGTTTACCAGCATACATATGAAAAATTCAAAGTTCTAAGTTTTTTGCAATTATCAGGTCGCCTTCGCGGGCTTCTTTGACCCTTCCCCTAACCATGTACGTACTTGCTCTTGAGTGAGGAGTGTATGAGCCGTGCGAAGGCTGCGGCGGCCTCAGCGTTAGTAGCGGCGGGTAGTAGTGCGGCGCGTACGTAGCTCACTGCCGCACTCGTCACGCCTGTCACACCTGACATCGCCATCTGGGGGACATACCAACGGTCTAAACACATTCTTATACTCGTAACTTACTTAACTCTATACAATATTGTATGATAAACATAATGAAGAATGTTCTATCTATCTATACCCAAACACTGATCCACAATGTAGACTACATCTTCCGAGGTTCGGTAAGTTTTGGCTCAGCAGCCCTTGTATGTACCCACGTATCACAAGTGTCCCGGAAAACACAAAAAATAGATAGATATCCATAACTGTTAGTATTTTCAAACACACAATACATACACGCTACAGTCAGTGGCGTGCGCTCTATTAAGGCTCTTAGGCTTAGCCTACCTTACCAACTGAGCATTTCTTATAACTAATTAACCATGTAATAAAATAACACCATGTACAAAATAATAATAAAAAAGTTCAAACTCCTGTTAAAATACTTAGAGCAATTTTTCGCGTACGAATCTTTTAGTTACAGGCTTGCTTAGGCTAGCATTCGACTAGCCTAAAACCCATTCATAATTTTACGCACACAGCGTCACATCGGAGAATGATCGGTGCATATTTTCGTGTATATGAACCGCACACATGCATGCCAGCTCCTGCGAGTGGAGGCGGCCTGTGATTGGCTGCAACAACACAAGGCTACGATTGGATGCGTCATGCGGCCATCTTTAGCCCGCGAACTCCGGCACGAAGTTCAAATTTGTTTTTTTTTTTACGTTTTTTGCAATTTGCAGGCCAGTGCTAGCTTGAATACTGACTACATACGTCTTACAGCCGCGAATCATATTTTAATAATCAACATACAACCTAGCACGGGCCTGCAAATTGCAAAAATGTAAGGAAATTTAGAAATTTGAATTTCGCGCTTAGCGGTCTTCGCTCTTCCGTCCACAGATAGAGTGCAGCACTGCCAACACATTTCTCATTGATCGTTTTCGTATAATCCTGCAAAATTTTGTTGACCGCTGTTGTGAACAAACTCGATATGAAAATTATGCAATTTTATTTGGTAGTATTTTGCTATCGGCAAATTAGAAATTATATTTTACGCGAGGAAGCCATTATTATTTATTGTTTCATTGTTGTTTTATAGCGCGATTTGTTTTGAAACCGAAAACGTACAGATATTGTCAGTATTACACACGCTAAGTGACTAGACGTTATTTTTCTGCTCCGTAATTATAAATTCGTATCAATACAAAAACTGATTGCGGGCTAAAGTTTATGGTGTTATTACAAGACAAGCAAAGTGAACTATTGATCTGTGGAATATTACATTGTGACTATAACGGATTGAAAAGTAATACGGTAATTACTATTACAAAAAACTATAACCATCATCGGTCGCCATAGTGGTCAATACTTCCCCTCACCCGCAAACGTCCGCCCCGCGCTGGCGCCTGCGCATGCGACGCATGTCGCACGACTCGACAAACAAGTTTGGAACGCGCTTTGTGACATCTAAACTACATGTAAACAAACATTGCGAAATAATAAAACTAAAAGTGTTGTGTGTGCTACAATATAAGGCAATTCATAAGGAAGAGTGGTAAACCAGTATTATTTCAACAATGCCTAAATTGCATAGAACCTCACCAGGGCCTGATGATCAGCTTACACCTCAGTTATCACCAGAAACGGAGTTACAAGGTACCTCAACTGAAACAGTCCACTCTAACTCGGCGAAAGGACCTATTCGAAAACGTCCTCGCCTTGGAAATTCCCCCACCGATACTGATGGGAGTGACAGTGATCCTAGCGTAAACAAACACCTAGTTGCCACCATTTGCAAAGAAATCGAATCAACAATATCATCTCAGATGCAATTATCCCTGAAAGATTACTTTAGTCAAGAGTTCCAAGTAATAAAAGAAAGTCTTCAATCGATGCAAGAACTTGAAAAGTCAGTGAAATTTATGAGTGCAAAATTTGATGAAATGAGACAAGAGTGTGAAATGAACAAGGTAGCATTAAAACAACTTAAATCTGAAAATGAGGGGCTGAAAACTTCTGTATCTGACCTGTCCACAAGATTAAATCTACTCGAACAATACACACGCCAAGAAAATGTTGAAATAAACGGGCTACCTGAAAACAGTAAGGAGAACCTCATCAGCACTATATTACAGCTGGGCAAGGTGGTGTCATGCAATATTCAAGAACAAGATATCCTATCAATCACTCGTATTAAGAAGCTGGACCTAGATAGTAAGCGTCCACGTTCAATTGTTGTTAAATTGCGCAACACGCGAATTCGTGATGAGGTTTTGGCTTCAGTTGTGAAATTTAACAAATCATTGGAAAAGGATAAGAAATTAAACTCAAGCCTATTAGGCTATGGGGGCACCAAGACTCCTGTTTTCGTGTCTGAGCATTTGTCTCCCATGAACAAGGCAATCCATGCTGAGACTAGGAAAATAGCTCGGGAAAAGGGTTATAAATATGTATGGGTTCGTGATGGTCGCATACTCGTCCGCAAAGAAGACGGTGCTCGTCCTAAACAGGTAAAAAGCTTACAAGCCGTTGCACTTCTATAAGTTCAACAGTGGGTAATATCTAATACAAAACCCCGGAGTAGCTTTCCAAATTCAATATCTATTACCAGAACTTCAGGGGTATGCGAACTAAACTTTCTGATATAAACATGGCAGCTAGTATAACTCAGTACGACCTTATTGTAGCCACAGAAACCTGGCTCAATTCAAACATCAATGACGGCGAGATCTTTAATAACCAGTACCATTTATATCGGAGGGACAGGAGTTCCAGTGCACGGAATGGCAGGGAGGGAGGAGGAGTATTAATAGCCGTATCAAAAGCTTTCACTTCCATGCGAGCCTGCCAATGGGAAACCTCCGCTGAAGATCTATGGGTGAGCATCAAAATAAGAGAAGGTAAGAAGATACACATTTGTGCCGCTTACCTACCCCCGCCCGTAACGATGAACAACCTCGAATCGTTGTTAGACAACGCATCTAGGGTCAGCGAGACTACTGGCGATGACATGATAATCATCGGAGACTTCAACTTGGGTTTTATAGAATGGGTCGCCGAACACCAAATCTCTCACTCGACTGCTACTAAACCTGTCAACTACAGCAGTAGCTTAGGCTATTGTTTAGTAGATTTTATGTCATCAAATTCTCTTAGTCAATATAATCATGTTAAGAACTCAAAAAACAGAATCCTTGACTTGATTCTAAGTAATATACAAAATGTAAAAGTCGAACCATCTGTAACTTGTTTATCAAAAGTAGACGATCATCATCCGCCCTTAGAAATAAACATTGATATTGTTGTTTGCAGTAGTTTAAAACCTAAAAAGTCATATAAGTATAACTTTAGAAAGGCTGACTACGGATTAATTAACGACAAACTCAGAAAAATTAATTGGTGCGATAGGTTTCAGTCAAATTCGAATGTAAACTTAATGGTGACTTCATTGTATGAATGTTTGTACAACATAATCGAGGAAACTGTTCCCAAAACCACTATCGGTAATCGTAATTTCCCTCCTTGGTACACTAAAACTCTAGTCAAACTCCTCAATGAAAAGGAAAAAACTAGAAAACGTTTTAAAAAGTACCACAACCCCCGCGATAAAGTTGAGTATAGACTTCTTGATGACCGAGCGCGACTTCTCATTAAAGAATGCTTCAGAAAGTATGTCCATACAATGGAAAGTAATATTCGTTACAATCCAAAATCCTTCTGGTCATTCGTGAAGGCAAAAAACTCGAACTCTTCAGGAATTCCTTCAGAAATCAAGCTTGATGACTCAACGGCTACTACGGGTGACGACATCTGCAACATCTTCGCTCAACATTTCTCTTCAATGCTTAGTGGTTCCACTGCTAATAGCACGGTACTACCCCCTGTGTCGCAGACGCAAAACTTTCCTCAGAATACACTAACGACGATGAAATTCACCGAAAGACAAGTCCTTAACGCACTGTCCCGAATTGACGCTTCTAAAGGAGCTGGACCCGACGGGATACCTCCTATATTCATTAAAAAATGCGCTCGTGATCTGTCTCTGCCATTAACACTCATATATAACAGGTCAATTGAAACTTCCCAGTTTCCCCTAGAATGGAAAAAGGCTAACGTCGTTCCTGTTTTTAAAAAGGGAGACAACACTGACGCGAAGAATTATCGCCCTATTTCACTGTTATCCTTATTTTCAAAGATATTCGAATCCTTGGTCGTTCCCATCTTAACTTCACATCTCAAACTACATATAGCTCCACAGCAACACGGTTTCTGCTCCAACAAGTCAACTGTCACCAACTTATCATCATATCTCAATGACATCTCCGTCTACGTTGACGCGAGCCAGCAAGTCGATGCATTATATACTGACTTCAGTAGCGCGTTCGATAAAGTCGACCACCAGATACTACTCACCAAATTAGAGGCATACGGTATTCACGGGAACCTTGTGGAATGGTTTAGATCATACTTATGCGATCGGAAACTAAAAGTAGTGGTAAACGGTTTCCAATCGTCACATTATTGCGCTACTTCCGGTGTGCCTCAGGGCTCCCATGCCGGCCCAATACTCTTCATTGTGTTTATCAATGACATAGTAAACCACATCAAGCACAGCCAGTGTTCACTCTTTGCAGACGATCTTAAAATGTATCAGCCAATCAAATCCCCATCAGACGTCGTCCTGCTGCAGTCTGACTTAGACTCCCTTCAGGAATGGTGTATTGCAAACAAGATGGTGCTCAACGTTAGTAAATGCCAGCACATTACATTTACCCGCAAAAAGAGAATAGTGCCATCTTCTTACTCACTCAATGGATCAATACTGCAAAAAGTCGACATCATAAGAGATTTGGGAGTTTTACTCAGTAGTAACCTGTCGTTCACTCCTCACATAGATAAAATGTTGACCAGGGCCGGAAAAATGGTCGGATTCATAAAAAGGATCGGGCATGACTTTAAAGGAATACATGCATTAAAAGTACTTTTTAACGCTTTTGTGCGTAGTACCCACGGAACAGAAAGAACAGTGGAAATGCAAAGTAGGCGTAGCACGGCTGTCACATCTTTGCACTGTATTGCAAACTCTCAAATTTTTGACTTAGTCGTGTTTTGACATCGCTTCGAGTCGCTAGTCTCCCGCCTATTTAATTTTTGCATTAATATGCCGTATTGTCACGTATTGTGCGATTTTGGAGCGTAAAAATGACTGTAGAAAAAAAAAACTTTAAAACGGAGGTGTTTCCTATCATCGGTAGATACGATTTTATTTGTTTTCTAATAAAATCGTAGTTAATATCAATTTTCTAAAATTTCCTAAAAATGTGACAATCTGTCACATTATTAGAAAATTATAATCAACCTTTTCCCATTGAAATAAAGTTTATTTTAGATCGAATGTCGATTGTTATATTTTGAACAAGGATCTTTTTTGTTCTCGAAAGTTCCATGCTACTCAATTAGTGATGTGGTTAAGATCGGTTGCAGATTTGATCGATAGATATCGATAAAATAAAACAATGTTATACTTACTGTTTAACATTTCAATACAAAGATCCTAATTATCACATAAAATTTATTTTGAAAGGTGTACCTGTACCTACAACATTAAAGTTACATGTTTTGTAGCTAATATAGAATCAAACTTTTACAAATTTTAATAATGATTGAGAATTGCATTGACATTTTACGTAAAAACCGACACAATAATATTGACAAGTTATGTTTTTCTTATGTATGATGGCATCTTTACCACCGAAATATACCTGTTTAAATAAAGTATGAATGTAAGGACCATAGAGACCACCAAACCATAATAATAAAGTGATTATTATTATAAAGATACTAGCTGATGCCCGCGGCTTCGTCCGCGTGAATGTCGGTTACCGCGACCGATGTCGGTTATCGCGACCAAAAGTAAAGTCTTCATCCCTCCCTTTCAACCCTTTTTTCGCACTAAAAGTGAACGCGCACCTGACCGCGCCGCAATCGCCGCAGTCATCGCATTTTATAAATCTTTAGAAATAGTATATGGCATCACGCACCTATCCGCGCCGAACCATCCGTATTTTCTAAATCCTGTAGGTATACTGATTCCACAAGATTCCACAACCTTAAAAAGTAGCCTATGTCCTTTTTCAGGCTCTAGACTATCTGTGTACCAAATTTCATTCAATCGGTAGTTTTGGCGTGATAGCGCGACAGACATCGAGAAACTTTCGCATTTATAATATTAGTTTAAATGAAATCCAAAATGTTCACTAGTAAATAGTATTAAGCTGCAGTGCAATAATTACGATTACAACATTTTTATTGGCTATAAGTTGGAAGCAGTTTAAATAAAAGTATCTCTAAAGTAAAGCAAAGCAAGCAAGCAAGTAAAGTATATCTATCATTCATTAATCATATGTTTTAGGTTTCCCAAGGAAGAAGTTTCTCTTTTATGTTAAGTCCTTAGAATTTTCTCATAGAAAAACTCTGTTAGTATTTATTTGTTTGGGTTTGTTGTAAATAGTTTTATGTAGGTAAGTAATAAAATATTGTATTTTATTTTGTTTTATTATTTACAATTATTAATAGCAATAGGTACAATTATTTGTTTATAATACCTACAAACTTTTTTTCAAAATAAATTGGTTATCTATCGATATCGATAATATAGATAAAAGCTTAATGTGTCTCTTCCTTGGCCGAGTAGCAAAAAATACAGACCTGTGACGCGAATATAATCCTTATTACTGCAGTTTTTAAGTGTATTATTGCGTCCATTGAAAATACTGCCATCTATGGACGAGTAGCGGAATTTACTAGGCAATAATTTCTAGTATGATTGCTGATTACAAAACGTCGTATTTTATTTCTGAGTGAAGCAAAATAAATGCTATCGTATTACCACGAAGGTATATTTTTAAAATGTAGAATCTGTGAGTTACGCTAGTTGTGATTGAAATTGAAACGACCAATCAAACAAATTGTGTAGTTGTAGTGCACTGTATGATTAATGGTTTGATTGTGTTAGTTTGGCGACACTGGTTCCGATACAGATTTCGTCACTTAGCACTTCTACCTGTTCTTTATGTTCTGTGGTAGTACCCTAGAATACGCTTCTCCAGTCTGGAGTCCAATGTACAAGGTACACATTAATCGTATCGAACGCATCCAAAAAAACTTCACCAGATTCCTTCGATATAAAGATCGCAACTGTCCTTACAGAGCTGACTACTCACAGCGATTGTCTCACTTTGGTTGGCATTCTCTTGAGCAGCGACGCGTGTTGGCTGACGTCACGACCCTCTTTAAAATTCTTAATGGTCAAATATCCTCACCCGACCTTCTCGCTAATCTGCACCTGAGCGTGCCCCGTCAATGTCCAGTCAGAACAGTGCGAAAGCCCCAAATGTTCGCTGTAAAATCATCTCGCACAAATCTTGGTCGATCGGCACCATTAAACCGAATGATGGACATCACCAACAAGGTCATCTCCATCAATACTGAAGTCGACATTTTCCGTGACAGTATACAGAGTCTCAGGCAAAAATTGTTGGAAATTCATCTGTAGTCGGCTTTTAACACATTATTGTTTGCTCACCATGTCGCTTGCAAATACAGTTGTCCTATAAAATCTATTCTCTATTTCTATATTCTACCAAAATTATTGTATAATTATGTTTTATCATCTTTAATGACCAAATGTATTTTTATTATTTGCAATGCCCAAATGTATTTTTATTATTTTATGTTTTTTAATAATTAGGGGCTCAATTTATTAACATTATATTGTAAATGCTGTGGTCTCCTATAAGTGAAGGAGTACACCTACCCAATACTTTGTGTTTTCCACTATATATAAATGTTTTGTGTATATCTTTTGTTGGAGATCCTTAAATAAATAAATAAATAAATTAGATAACATTATTAACAGTAGTGTAGGTAAATATTAGCTTTGTTGTGTATTATTTGTTTATTCCCACAAATAATAACAAAGTGAAGTTTGTGCTGTTAATGTGTGTTTGCTAGATGATAAAGGTAATAAGTTTTCTCAATTATGATATTATCGTATATGTAATGTAATGATAAGGTGCAAATTGTATCTAAAGGTA
The DNA here is from genome assembly GCA_949316265.1 of Diarsia mendica. Classification (NCBI taxonomy): domain Eukaryota; kingdom Metazoa; phylum Arthropoda; class Insecta; order Lepidoptera; family Noctuidae; genus Diarsia; species Diarsia mendica. The sequence continues at coordinate 17,041,077 of OX438896.1, read as the reverse complement.
GATGTGTGAAAGCCACTTCGGATATTATCTTGCAAGTGACGTGTTTTGTACTTTTGTAACTATCACCCACTCACTTGGATGAGATATTTAAGGTGGCCGAATCTTTCTTCTGTTTGCATCGTTAGAAAATCATGAGTTGCACCCTTGAATAATGTGGTGAGTTTTTGAATTGTATTTAGGTACCTATAACTTTTACAGGCTTATTTATTTTTATAAATGTGACAATTTTTTTTTTGCTGTCAATATTTCGTGGCCTACCCACCGTGGCAGACCACTGCACGCCACTGGCTACAGTGCGCATACGCCTTACCTTACTTAGTATGGGATACTGAGCCAAAACTTCCCGAACTTCAGAAGATGTACGACTTCATTTAATGATCTAATAAATGACATTTCAGAAGCCCTGATCAGTTACTGCGCGAAAACAGTATATATAAAAAATATACGGTTCTACTGATATATTATCGACTAAAAACTTTTACAGTAGTATTAGTTTTACATTAATATTTTCCCCTAAAATAAACTTACCAATGCAAACAGGTCCAGTATATGGTCGTGATGCGCTCTAACAACATTGAAGGCCATACAGCACAGCTCCACAAAGTGCTGGAACCGCTGCGTGGGTCTCTCACCGCCGTTGATGACGTACACCATGTCGTGGGTCAGCACGAATGGGGCGCGGTCTCTGGTGACAAAACAAAAGAGTATTTAGAAATATGAAGTTTTTTTTTTCTAGGCAGAGCGGAAGGGAGTGTCAGACTTCTACTGACTAAAAACTACCCATGTTCCTCCTTAACCCACGTGCCGAGGCCGCGGTATCTCTTTCGAACAACCCGCAGCCCCGACGGGAAGTCTTTAATGCCTTGATATTTAAGTCAGGATGGGAGGTGTTACGCGAATGGAAAAACCAAGAAATGGGCACATAAGAGAAAATCTATAAGTGGCGCCGGCGACTGAAAAGTTGTGTGGTAATCGGGTGTCGTTGTATGGAATGAGGAAAATGTCGTGAGAAAAGTTTTGAGTATAAATATGGCAAGTCAAGACCATTCATCAATTCATGGCCATTATAACATACCTCTTAAAGTTTCCAAACATCTGCGCGTCTCCGAGGAACTTGCCGAAGTCAATGTGGAACAGGTGGCCCGACGTCTTCAACATGATGTTGTCGTTGTGTCGGTCGCAGATACCTAGCAGATACGTCGCCACGCTGTACCCGGCGCAAGACGCTGAAGGAAAAATACATAATTTTCACTATAATTATTATTACCGGCACGGTTCTTGAGCGCTCGGCGGAAGAGTGGGGATCGCTGTGCGCATCGTACACTTTATGACAAATAAAACGCACACCCGTTTATTATTAATTGGCCGTGAGGTAAGTTCAGCAGGAGTAAAGAACAAATCCCGAGTGACGGCTATGACGCGATGCGCTACGGGCCAATCACTGCACTTTCCCCGCCTCGCGTCTCACTTCATACCACCAAAGGGACCTAATAACTCACTTTTGCGTCAGCGCTCAAGAATCGTGCCGATGATAATACAATATGAACTTATGTATTCTATGTTAGTTCAATGTCTATGACTCTGGCAGTTACTTCACAAACTGTTGTTCAATCAATTTTTTTTTAAACTTTGCCCCACACACGAATTTCTCCTGTATCGTGGGTGCGTTCACAAACATGAAACTCACATACACAAACACACCCAGACCCGAATTCTAGCAATAACCTATCCTTTGGGTTCAAAAGTATTACGGAACGAATTTGGGGGTCTTGTAAAACGTTACGATGCGTTACAGGAGGGGTTTGAACTACGCGTTACGTAACTTAGTAAAAATGGTGACTCGATGGTTACACACGTAACGTTTTTTTTTTGCCGAAGCTCAGCATAATTATGTTTTGTATTTTTGTTTGTTTCACTACACTATCACAATATAAACAAAACTACTAACTATATCACTCTAACAGCTAAATATAACTTACCAGTAAAATTATCCCTTGCACGTTGATATTCAAGTTCGGAGGGGTTGTGTTTCGCCAACCATTCTGCAATGGGTTTGTCTTTGAACGAGCCTGTGAGACCCCACTCTGTTTGGATAGCACGGAGCGTTTCCGCTTCCGAGACTATTTCGATCATACCTGAAATTACGAGTATTTTGTAAGTCACCCATGATGTAGGACATGAACATACCTGGCGAAATGTGGGTTTAATATAAGTACATCTGCAGCTTGTGTGCTTGCTGTCGCATGCAATAAGGTATAGTATATTTCATTATTAGTGCGGAAAGCCTGTCATTGCAAAAAGTTTCGACAAATGTCTACCCGAGCCGAGGCGCAGCCGAAGGTGAGGGTTGACAGTCGGAACAAGTTGCAATGACGGTTCCGCACGTGTACTGAACAACTATTTTTAATACAGTTGCGAAAAAATTTATTAAAGAACATTTTTGGAAAATGGCGCTAACCGTAAAAGAATATAAGCAGAGATTTTTTTTGTTTTCTTCACCCATTCTGGATAGGCAAAGGGAACTATACTCATACAGCCAAGTCTTCAGTAGATTTTTTTTATTGATATGAAATGAAAATATAATTTAATGAGATGAAATGGAATGAAACCTAACCCTAACTCATTGAATCAAATAATTAAATCTGATATTGAAACAAATTAGTAGCTTCTTTTTAGAAATATTTGCATGAATCATAAAAACTTCAATGATTTTTTTTTGTAAAAAGTTTGTGGTTGGTTTTTTTTTTAATGGACATTATTTTGACAGTTGGGAAAGAGAACGCACGAGTTCGGAAAAGGTAAAGAAAAAGCACGAGTATGTAATAGCCACTTTTTGAGCATTGAGCAACTGTATTAAAAAACCGGCCAAGAGCGTGTCGGGCCACGCTCAGTGTAGGTTTCCGTAGTTTCCCGTCCGTCACAATAAGTGTTCCCACTTATGAGTTTAAAGGTGGGTATCCGTTTTTTTTTATATATATTTTAATTTTTTTTTTTTCACTTTCAAAATGATTTTCCTAGAAAGTCCTTATAAGTACTTAAAGTTCTACTTTTCAGATTTTTTTCATATTTTTTAAACTTATGGTTCAAAAGTTAGAGGGGACTTTTCCACTCAATAAAATATATATTAAATGTAAACCACATGCATAACACATACATAAGAACGTAAATGTAATAATTAGTGACAAATATTTACCTCTCTTATCGCTAGTAGGCAGAGCTTGGAAGGTGACTATTCGCAGATCTAAGCCAGCCCTCAGCCATAAACTATCCATGACTTTGATGACTTGCAAAACTAACGCGTCTTGACGTAAATCGTCGCCAACCTAAAACCAAAATATATATATTACATATTACTTGTATAGGAATCTTCTATGACTATTTGGTCATAGAAGGATGAATTTTATTATTTATTTATTATTATTTATAAATTTTCATTTTCCAATCATCGTATATTTAGTCTTCCTCTCTACTCTTACACTCCTCCACATTCACACTCAAAACTTTTCTCTCGACATTTTCGGATCTGTGAGTTCAAGTCTATTCTTACCTTTTTTTTGGTTGGTTGAAAATCACCGAATAACCCCTCCCGCTCTTGGGTAGAGCGAAAGGGAGTGTCAGACTTCTACTGACTAAAAACCACCCGTGTTCCTTCTTAACCCTTTATGTCGAGGCCGCGGTATCTTTGTGACCAACCCGCAGCCCCAACGGGACTCTTATACTCCTCCACATTCATATTCTTCCTCACGACATTTTCGGATCTGTGAGTTCAAATCGTCTATTCTTACCTTGAACATAGCAGGAATGACGGCGTTGTCACTGCCGATGAAGTTTATCTTGAGTGGCAGCGTATTCGAGGCGAAGTACATACATGACCTACATATAAAACAGCTTGTTAGTGTATCAAGATTTATGATGTTTCGGTCTCAACGACAAAGTTATTTTATCACTAAGTTTTAGTTGTTATTTTGCAAAGATAGAACTTTGCTAACTGTATACATATTTATGTCTGTTTTTCGTGCCCGTAAGTATAGCTCTCGACACGTAACTTGGGAAGGTTTCGAAATTCGAATTCAAAGTTCGCGCATCGTACATGTGCCACAAAAAGCGGTCACTTTTATTGCTTGTCATTATTCTATGGTTATTGACATAATTTATTTTTAATAATGAAGTTAAAGAAAGGAGAAGACTTTGTGACCTTTTTTAGGTGTTATAAATAAAAATATGCATTTAAAAGTAAAACAAAATTTAAAACAACAAAAACTAAATTTAAAACAACAAAAACTACATTTAAAACAATAACAAAAACAACAAAAACTAAATTTAAAACAACAACACTCGTAACAAAAACTAAATTTAAAAGAACGAACAAAAACTAAATTTAAAACACAACGACAACTCAAATTCGTAACAAAAAGAAATAACAAAAACAATACAACTTTCGTGCACCACAAGTGTAATCGGGAGCGAACGGAACGTATGCATTTGAATGCACCAATCACACGCGCGGATGACGCTACCTCATACCCCGCGCCCCAAGCCACAAACAAAGAGACCTAAAAATTACTTCTGCGCAACTAACGACTCTTGCCAAGCTACGTGTCGGGGACTATACAACCCGTACGAAGTCTCCCGCTTCCTCGCGCGATGCCCCGCGTTCTCCATCTTTGTTACCATTCGCTAACAGTACCGAAAGAGTGACGTATTTCCTTAGCGTATTTTACTAAAGCTGTGTCATAAAACCTTATATAACATTCGGGTAGATTTTTCATAAGCAGCAATACTCAGTAGCAGCACGGAGGTTAGATTTATGCCCTGTTGATGGCAATAGGCTTGCCCCCTACTACATGGGGCTTAAACATAACTAGCGAAATGTGGGTGTTCCATTAGGTACACCTCTGGGTATTACAGGCGTCATGTCATGTTATGTATACAAAAACATACATATGAACTATTTTCCAATTTTTTCTTATAACAAAGCCAATAAACTCACTTGACATCGACATCGTGTACATATTTGTGCAACGCGAGAGGCAACGCGGCGGGTTGTTGACGTAGTAGCTGAGCCAACTTGTCTCCGCCCGCGGTGAGAGCTCGCTGTCGGCCGGTGTCCTTCGCGTCCTTCACTGCTTGCGCTACTTCTGATAGTTGCTATAGGACGAATACGGTTTTCATTAGTACTGAATCGGTCCCATTGGCAGGTTTTTTTTTGGGACAAGCCCGCCACACTATTCCCAAACCACTGTAACTCCTGAAAGCCAGAATCGACAGTGGCGACCACAAGAAAAGCGCCGAGACAATGAAGCTCGACGAAGTCCCAGAGAAATGATTTAACTGTCTTGGATCCCGCAACGAAATTAATCAGAAAATAATAGCAGAGGAGTAGGAAAAAACATAATTTCCACTTCCCATTGGCAGGATATATTAACTTTCATTATTAGATGATAATACTCAAATTAACATAGGAGAAGGACAGGAAGATGATCTCAAAGTGAACCTGAGAAAACCTAAGACAGTCGTTACAGGGCTGGGAGGCATAACACCTAATCATTCTCTCTATAGTGGTTTGGCTTGAAGCCAACTACGACATGGTTTTGGAAAGGCAGATTGTTGTGTTGCAAGTGTCCAGAACAAAAAACTCTACGAATGACAGAGTCATGGGCTGCTCAGCCTTCGTATTTACAAACGCTTGAATTCGATTTGAAAGTCGTGTCTATCTTTTTTGGCTTTACGAATTCGAGCGATACATATACGACTCGCCGAATCAAATCGAAGCTTTTGTCAGTGAGCAGAGAATTTGAACCAAACATATTTCAACATTTTGATACCCCAAGGCGAAAAAACTGTTGCCGCGATACCTGCGTCTGCCTCGCGCGCTTCACTCGCTGCCTCCTCTAGACTGATGCCGAGGTATTCTTGGTTGGGATCATATCACTCACCTTCACAAGTAACTGTTGTCTCAGCAGAGTGTTCTGCAGGTTCTCTCCGCAGATGGCCAGTAATGCCCGCAGCAGCAGTCGGTAGCGCCACGTGGCCGCGATACCTGCGTCTGCCTCGTGCGCTTCACTCGCTGCCTCCTCTAGACTGATGCCGAGGTATTCTTGGTTGGGATCATATCACTCACCTTCACAAGTAGCTGTTGTCTCAGCAGAGTGTTCTGCAGGTTCTCTCCGCAGATGGCCAGTAATGCCCGCAGCAGCAGTCGGTAGCGCCACGTGGCCGCGATACCTGCGTCTGCCTCGTGCGCTTCACTCGCTGCCTCCTCTAGACTGATGCCGAGGTATTCTTGGTTGGGATCATATCACTCACCTTCACAAGTAGCTGTTGTCTCAGCAGAGTGTTCTGCAGGTTCTCTCCGCAGATGGCCAGTAATGCCCGCAGCAGCAGTCGGTAGCGCCACGTGGCCGCGATACCTGCGTCTGCCTCGTGCGCTTCACTCGCTGCCTCCTCTAGACTGATGCCGAGGTATTCTTGGTTGGGATCATATCACTCACCTTCACAAGTAGCTGTTGTCTCAGCAGAGTGTTCTGCAGGTTCTCTCCGCAGATGGCCAGTAATGCCCGCAGCAGCAGTCGGTAGCGCCACGTGGCCGCGATACCTGCGTCTGCCTCGTGCGCTTCACTCGCTGCCTCCTCTAGACTGATGCCGAGGTATTCTTGGTTGGGATCATATCATCACTCACCTTCACAAGTAGCTGTTGTCTCAGCAGAGTGTTCTGCAGGTTCTCTCCGCAGATGGCCAGTAATGCCCGCAGCAGCAGTCGGTTGCGCCACGTGGCCGCGATACCTGCGTCTGCCTCGTGTGCTTCACTCGCTGCCTCCTCTAGACTGATGCCGAGGTATTCTTGGTTGGGATCATATCACTCACCTTCACAAGTAGCTGTTGTCTCAGCAGAGTGTTCTGCAGGTTCTCTCCGCAGATGGCCAGTAATGCCCGCAGCAGCAGTCGGTAGCGCCACGTGGCCGCGATACCTGCGTCTGCCTCGTGCGCTTCACTCGCTGCCTCCTCTAGACTGATGCCGAGGTATTCTTGGTTGGGATCATATCACTCACCTTCACAAGTAGCTGTTGTCTCAGCAGAGTGTTCTGCAGGTTCTCTCCGCAGATGGCCAGTAATGCCCGCAGCAGCAGTCGGTAGCGCCACGTGGCCGCGATACCTGCGTCTGCCTCGTGCGCTTCACTCGCTGCCTCCTCTAGACTGATGCCGAGGTATTCTTGGTTGGGATCATATCACTAACCTTCACAAGTAGCTGTTGTCTCAGCAGAGTGTTCTGCAGGTTCTCTCCGCAGATGGCCAGTAATGCCCGCAGCAGCAGTCGGTAGCGCCACGTGGCCGCGATACCTGCGTCTGCCTCGTGCGCTTCACTCGCTGCCTCCTCTAGACTGATGCCGAGGTATTCTTGGTTGGGATCATATCACTCACCTTCACAAGTAGCTGTTGTCTCAGCAGAGTGTTCTGCAGGTTCTCTCCGCAGATGGCCAGTAATGCCCGCAGCAGCAGTCGGTAGCGCCACGTGGCCGCGATACCTGCGTCTGCCTCGTGCGCTTCACTCGCTGCCTCCTCTAGACTGATGCCGAGGTATTCTTGGTTGGGATCATATCACTCACCTTCACAAGTAGCTGTTGTCTCAGCAGAGTGTTCTGCAGGTTCTCTCCGCAGATGGCCAGTAATGCCCGCAGCAGTAGTCGGTAGATCCACGTGGCCGCGATACCTGCGTCTGCCTCGTGCGCTTCACTCGCTGCCTCCTCTAGACTGATGCCGAGGTATTCTTGGTTGGGATCATATCATCACTCACCTTCACAAGTAGCAGTTGTCTCAGCAGAGTGTTCTGCAGGTCCTCTCCGCAGATGGCCAGTAATGCCCGCTGCAGCAGTCGGTTGCGCCACGTGGCCGCGATACCTGCGTCTGCCTCGTGTGCTTCACTCGCTGCCTCCTCTAGACTGATGCCGAGGTATTCTTGGTTGGGATCATATCACTCACCTTCACAAGTAGCTGTTGTCTCAGCAGAGTGTTCTGCAGGTTCTCTCCGCAGATGGCCAGTAATGCCCGCAGCAGCAGTCGGTAGCGCCACGTGGCCGCGATACCTGCGTCTGCCTCGTGCGCTTCACTCGCTGCCTCCTCTAGACTGATGCCGAGGTATTCTTGGTTGGGATCATATCACTCACCTTCACAAGTAGCTGTTGTCTCAGCAGAGTGTTCTGCAGGTTCTCTCCGCAGATGGCCAGTAATGCCCGCAGCAGCAGTCGGTAGCGCCACGTGGCCGCGATACCTGCGTCTGCCTCGTGCGCTTCACTCGCTGCCTCCTCTAGACTGATGCCGAGGTATTCTTGGTTGGGATCATATCACTCACCTTCACAAGTAGCTGTTGTCTCAGCAGAGTGTTCTGCAGGTTCTCTCCGCAGATGGCCAGTAATGCCCGCAGCAGCAGTCGGTAGCGCCACGTGGCCGCGATACCTGCGTCTGCCTCGTGCGCTTCACTCGCTGCCTCCTCTAGACTGATGCCGAGGTATTCTTGGTTGGGATCATATCACTCACCTTCACAAGTAGCTGTTGTCTCAGCAGAGTGTTCTGCAGGTTCTCTCCGCAGATGGCCAGTAATGCCCGCAGCAGCAGTCGGTAGCGCCACGTGGCCGCGATACCTGCGTCTGCCTCGTGCGCTTCACTCGCTGCCTCCTCTAGACTGATGCCGAGGTATTCTTGGTTGGGATCATATCACTCACCTTCACAAGTAGCTGTTGTCTCAGCAGAGTGTTCTGCAGGTTCTCTCCGCAGATGGCCAGTAATGCCCGCAGCAGCAGTCGGTAGCGCCACGTGGCCGCGATACCTGCGTCTGCCTCGTGCGCTTCACTCGCTGCCTCCTCTAGACTGATGCCGAGGTATTCTTGGTTGGGGTCCTGGGAAAATTGACTTTTATTAGGTCACTAGATCCACTAACCACTAACCGCGACTTTTAAAGACTGCTACACAGTATGCTGTACAATAGGGAATATGCATAAAATTTGAAATGGCCTAAAATAATTTTTCTCGAATACTTATTATCGTAATATTATAATGAAAAGGACTTTTTTTATTTACTTATTATTTAAACCCCTAAAATAATATTCAAAAAGTGCAAAATAAGGGAGCGAAATTCAAACTTCCAAAACGCGCCACCATTTGTCGAACGAAATGTGACGTCATCTGACACGACATTGTATCCCATTTGTCGAACGAAATGTGACGTCATCTGACACGACATTGTATCCCGTTAAGGTATATAAATGTTCTGTGAAACACCCACTGGACGTGTCATGTGACGTCACGCAAAGCGCGCGCAAAATGGCGGCGTTTGAACTGCTTAAATTTTTTCAAAGTTTTTAAAAATATCTAGAGTATTTTGAAGCCCATTAATATTTTTTTCTACGTTATAAAATAGTAAACTATTAATTTAAGACAAAAAAGAAAAACATGAATATTCCCTATTGTATGATATCTAAGAACATCCTTCTGATCTTATATGCAAAAACGGGCCACAAAAATATAATTTTGAACGCCTATGAGAAATTCAGGATAGCTACGCATGCACCAGGACTGGCCCGTAATTTTTTATGCCACATGTTTTTGCTAGTGATTTTACCCTCTGGCATTATCAACGCCAGATAACTATAAAACAATAGCGCCTATTACTTACTTGAGGTACATTTGGTAATGAATGGACTAGCAGCCAGAACAGTCGATGTGCGACCGCTGGCCCAGAGAGAGCGCGGGATAATAGTAATTCTGAAATAAAAGGAAAATATTACATTTAAATGAATAAGGGCCAAGAAGGATGCATGGGTTTACTGACCACAAACAACGACAAAGTACACTTATTTATACAGTCGTCACCCATCTCGTTGATCATTATGAACAAAAAGCTATGTATACAGACCGGCAACAGGACTGGCTTCATAGGTCTCATGTCGTAGCGCCTGTATGAGTTGCGGCATGACGCGACACAGGTCGTCATCACACATCTCGTTGATCATTATGAACAAAAAGCTATGTATACAGACCGGCAACAGGACTGGCTTCATAGGTCTCATGTCGTAGCGCCTGTATGAGTTGCGGCATGACGCGACACAGGTCGTCGTCACCCATCTCGTTGATCATTATGAACAAAAAGCTATGTATACAGACCGGCAACAGGACTGGCTTCATAGGTCTCATGTCGTAGCGCCTGTATGAGTTGCGGCATGACGCGACACAGGTCGTCGTCACCCATCTCGTTGATCATTATGAACAAAAAGCTATGTATACAGACCGGCAACAGGACTGGCTTCATAGGTCTCATGTCGTAGCGCCTGTATGAGTTGCGGCATGACGCGACACAGGTCGTCGTCACCCATCTCGTTGATCATTATGAACAAAAAGCTATGTATACAGACCGGCAACAGGACTGGCTTCATAGGTCTCATGTCGTAGCGCCTGTATGAGTTGCGGCATGACGCGACACAGGTCGTCGTCACCCATCTCGTTGATCATTATGAACAAAAAGCTATGTATACAGACCGGCAACAGGACTGGCTTCATAGGTCTCATGTCGTAGCGCCTGTATGAGTTGCGGCATGACGCGACACAGGTCGTCGTCACCCATCTCGTTGATCAGCTGTGCCGCGGTCTCACGGATGGCATGGTCGGGGAAACTGGAATTTCACAAAGAAGAATTAATACTATGATTTTTGGAGTAGACAATGACGAATGTTTAGGCTGTTATGCTAACAGCTGTTTGAAGGGTTTTTCAAGCATGATAGGATTTCTTCTTTTGCAGTAATGTACAAAAGTGAAGCTTTACACACTAGTTCGAATCAGGCTGGACGACACAATTGAATGTGTACTTGCATGCATGATTGCATGCCTAACCAGACACTGGCCGAATCACAAATATGTGACGGACAAGAAAAGTTATACTGGAGGAATATAGTAGCATTTCTCATATATTATGTATCTAAAATGAAGATTAAATCACTACATATTATAAAACAAAGTCCTCCGCCGCGTCTGTCTGTCTGTTCGCGATAAACTCTAAAACTACTGCATCGATTTTCAAGCTGTTTTCACCTATGGATAGAGTGGTTTTTGAGGAAAGTTTAAGTATATAATTTGACCGACATCCACGCGGGCGAAGCCGCTGGCATCAGATAGTTAATAGGGTAACTAGTTACTAGGGTCAGGTAGTTGACAAAAAAAAAACTAATTAGTCGGTCAGATAGATTTCCAAAAAATATTGTTCACGTATTTTTTCTTTATTCACGTAAACGATAAATGAAGACTGACACAGTGCTTCGAAAAGTCGCGCGAAGTCACAGTTTGGTACATTTTTTACCAGTAAGTGTCGTCACCCGGCCCTACTCACGATCTTTAACACGTTCAATTTTCAAAAAATTGATAAAACAAAACACGTCTCCAATATTTTACGATAATCTAACAGCCGGACTAAACAGAATCATATTTTTTTAGTCCGTCAACTACCCTATTATGTTAGTAAACGTTGTAAGACCACTTAACTTAACTTACCAGGGTAACAGCAAATGCATGGCGTTCAAAGGCGAAGGTTTCTCCCACAGTTTGAGCAGCGCGATCAGATGTTCCCGCTGTTCGCCGTACCAGTTGGTAGCTGCCATCAGTACTAGAGGCAACGCTCCGGCCATTTGTACTAGGTATTGACGTTTCTCCCACATGATCTGTGAACGAGTTACTAAGGGTAATTATTATTCTTAAAGAAAGGGTTTACTGAACATAACGAAAGACATGTACTTAAATATTTAATTGGTATTGTAAGTTTAACAGCAAATCACACAAAATAATAAATACAATAACACACAAAATAAAAATAATAAAATATTTGTTTGAACTTTTCACTGGAATGCAATAATTTTGTATTTAGTAAAGTGAAAATGGAATCGTCAAGAAATAGTATATTATGAAACTAATAAAGGACGGATTTAAAGCGAGGGCCGTAGATGAGTCACGAGCAAGTGAAGGATTCTAATGATTGAATCACGAACGCAGCTAGTGATTCAACTGTTAGAATCCTAAACGACGCGAGTGATTCATGGCCCTCGATATAAATTCGTACTTTATTCAGGAGTTGCATACTATACTTTATACCATGACTACGAGAAAAGACAAAAACACACAAGCGGGTCGAAGCTGAAAAACACGCTTTGTGATAAGTTCTTCGACTAACCTATAGCGTTTGTGACTAACCTATAACGTTTGTATTTTGCCATTTTGTGTTCTTTTCCATTCTTTTTTATTTATATTCTGTTTACTAATCCTTATCACTGTATTTTTGTTTTTTTTTTTTTGAGTTATTTAAATATTGTATAAATGACTACTTGTGGAAACTTGTAATAGGCCCTATTGTTGTTATAAACCTATCTACTGTGTCTACCTAGCTGTAAGTTTTCCAAAAATAATAAAATAAAATATAATAAATAAATAATTCACTATTTTTTTTTTCTATAGAGGCAGCAAAGAACACAAAACAGTTTTTAATCGAATGCCAAACTCCTTGTCGCAAATATCGACCAATCAAATCTCGAGAATTTATTTGCACCAAAGTTTTGAATTTCGAATCTAAGCGCAAGGAGTTTGTGTAAGCATTGAAATAGAGACCGGATATATTTTTGTGTTCCAAATTCAAACCCCAAAACAGTGAATAAAAACAAAACAGTGATTATAAGGCCTTTTTATTCACTGTTTTGCGAGAATAAAATAAGCTTTTTAGAGTAGGTATGGTATAAAAGTAAATTCGGCACACCTACATTATTAACGTATATAAAAAAAAAAATAGTTTATTTGCACCTTCAAATCAGAAATATACATAGTTTACAATCCAAATAAGCCTTAAGGTAAGTTAGTTGTATGTACAGTTGCAGCCAATACCCAAGCTAAGATAACTTAATATCTTGTCATTATGGGTATCAGCGCCCACCCTCGTTATATAATTTAATGTAAATTGTGCCTAGTTAGTAAGTACATAAGTTGACAACAGGGTAAAAAATGTATACAATGAGTACAGAAGTAAACTTGAAATTCAAAACAAATATGTAGTTATGATATCTGCAATAGATCAAAGTAGTATATAATGCAGTAAGTTAATTAATTATGCAGTAATGTGGTAAGTTAATTTTTACTAAGCACCGGAATTGTGTACCTCTTAGGTGCAAACTAAAACTAAAAGAAGGAAAACAAAAATAAAGTATAACCTATATAACACAGAAACTGTAAAAAAACTTATAAACGGTTTTTTGGTGTATATGTACGTGTGCGTGTGTATCTGAGTGTGCATGTAAGTGTATGTGTGTGTAAGTGTGTGTATTTGTGCGTGTAAGTGTGTGCGTGTGTTTGTGTGAGTATGCGTGCAAGTGTGTGTATGTATAAGTATGTACCATAACAAAAACTAAGAACTATTTTAAACGCGACGTTTGTTTGTTACTCTTTAACGCAAAAACTACCAAATGGGTTTGGATAAAATTTGGTACACAGACTATAGTTTATAACCTGGATTAACACATAGGACATTTCCTATTTCAATCTTATCCTCCCGTGGGATAATTGTCGAGTTGTAGCGGGCGAAGCCGCTGGCAACTGCTAGTTTAATTATATGGGTACGCTTAATAGTTTTTCCGTTTCATCATAGTTGAGTGATAGAAGCCAAGTGATCACATTAATCCTGCACTCTCTTTTAGTCATACAGAAAATTTGTAAGCGTTTATTTGCAATGTTAAATAGTCTAGGGCCTAAAAACATGTTAAATTTTTGAGCAAAACTAGTTCTACATGGTGCAGATCTCAATAAATCAAAACGTCTGCTCCTAGTAGTTGGTTTTTCAATCGGCGAACTTAGCTTGGCACAGGACACATACATACATTTACGTTTTTTTAATTTTTTCTACATTATTAACGGAGATAATTATGCGTATAACCCTTGAAGACTGGACGGACGGTGTAACCATAGATGGATACAAAATCGCAAATCTACGATACGCAGATGACACTACCCTTTTTGCCTCTAGTAGTAGCCTCATGGAAGAACTCCTCCTGAAAATAGAACGTGTCAGCCTAGAGTTTGGTTTGAAAATAAATCGCGGTAAAACCAAGATGATGATTGTCGGCAGAGCTAACAATAATTTGCCGAACGTCACCAAAATAGCAAACGTCGAGGTCGTACAATCCTTCATTTACCTTGGGGCTCTCATCTCAAATCAAGGAGGCTGCATAAATGAAGTTAAGAGGCGCATGGCTATGAGCAGAAGTGCAATGGACAAGCTCAAGAAAATATGGAGGAGCAGAAACATAACGAAAGCCACAAAGGTTAGGCTCGTAAAATCGTTAGTGTTTCCCATATTCCTGTACGCCGCCGAAACATGGACCCTACGGCAAACCGAAACTCAGAAGATAGACGCTCTGGAGATGTGGTGTTGGAGGAAGATGCTCGGGGTCTCTTGGACCGAGTTCCGAACAAACGCCTCCATCCTTGATGAGCTAAGCATAAAAGAGCGCCTATCCACTCAAGTGCGCAGTCGGATCCTGAAATTCTTTGGACATGTTAGTCGGCGTGGAAACGACTCCATAGAACGTCTTGTCGTCAGTGGCGTGCGCCCTATATAGGCTCTTAGGCTTAGCCTACCTTACCAACTGAGTTGAACTGAGCATTTCTTTTATCTAAATACCCATGTAATAAAATAACAATACGTACAAAACAATAATAAAAAAGTTCAAACTCCTGGTAAAATACTTTGAGCAATTTTTCGCGAACGAATCTTATATTTACAGACTTGCTTAGGCTAGCATTCAAGTAGCCTAAAACCCATTCATAATTTCACGCACACACCGTCACATCGTTGAATGATCGGTGCATATTTCCGTGTCCATGAACCGCACACATGCATGTCAGCTCCACCGAGAGGAGGCGGCCTGTGATTGGCTGCAACAATACAAGGCCACGATTGGGCGGCCATCTTGAACCCACAAACTCGGCGCGAAGTTCAAATTTGTTTTTTTTTTACGTTTTTTGCAATTTTCAGGCCAGTGCTAGCTTGAATACTGACTACATACGTCTTACAACCGCGTAATAATCAACATACAACCTAGCACTGGCCTGCAAATAGCATAAATGTAAAGAAATTAAGAAATTTGAATTTCGTGCTAGGCGTGTTTCGTTCTTCCGTGCACAGATAATAGCAGCACTGACAACACATTTCATTGAGTGATTTCCGCATTTCGTATAATCCTGCAAAATTTTGTTGACCGCTGTTGTGAACAAACTCGATATAAAAATGATGCAATTTTATTTGGTAGTATTTTTCTATCGCCAAATTAGAAATTATAGTTTACGTGAGGCAGCCATTATTGTTTCATTGTTGTGTTGTGACAACTTGACAAGCAATTTATAGCGCGATTTGTTTTGAAACCGAAAACGTACAGATATTGTCAGATATTAGTTAACATTATTAACAGTAGTGTATTGTAAATATTAGGACTGTTTTACACTAAAATAAAACAGTCATTATGTGCCGAAAGAAAGACACAGCGTTAGTATGAAGAAGCAGTCTATGATTCTGGTTCTAGGAGCATAGATATTGTAAAAACATACCTGATTCTCTTTGGATTTATGTTGTTACCTCTCATTTCCGGCAGGGGGCGCTATCTCTGGTTCCGGCGGCCCGCCGTCAGGTTTTCATAGTGTCTTCATACCAGCAAGGGCCTTGAGCTAACGCTGTGTCTTTCTTTCGGCACATAATGACTGTTTTATTTTAGTGTAAAACAGTCCTATTATATGCCTACCAGAAAGACACAGCGTTAGTATGAAGACTTGTTTGATATCTGCTGGTGAAGGTAACATAATAAACGCTATGTGAAATAATAAATGTGTTATAGAATGAAAGAAATTCATTTCAGATAAACATTTATTATCAATTACCATGATCAGTAAGGTAATATTACTGATACATAATTATAATCATTTGAAATTAAAATTAACAATTGTTATAAGGTACTTCAACTTAAACAATCAACTTTGGCACATAAAACTTAACAATTTTAATTAAAACTTGAAAAATTGAATCGTAACAAATCTTCCTCTTCATTATTTGTATTTTTAATAATTTCCCTACAGTAAAATTTTCTGAAGGTCTTATCACTTTTCCAGTTTCCTCTAGCCAATATGTCATCTACAGGAACATTCTTCCACCAGCCTTTGGATGCTACCGCTGCTCTGACGCTTCCTGGAGTAGCTTCTAAATTTAAATCTTTAAATATAGATTTAATCCAACCTGCTATGATAGTCCTTGTGGCTGGTTTTATTTGGCCTTTTAATGAAATAAATAGACTTGTAACATCACTATTAAGTCGTCTTTCCTGTGAAATCTGAATCAATTGTAAAATATGTCTCAAAGGACATATATTTGCATCTGGGTGTTTTAATAAAGACCAGCCAGACTGTCTATATTTGCTTGAGTCTGTTTTTGATCCAAATTTTGGCCATAATATAATTTTTTCTTCTTCTTCTATGAAGTTGCTTTGAGAAATATCCAACAAGGTAAGGTCATGTATCCTTCTGCCTGATGCTAACAATAAAATAATTGCAGTTCTTCTTGAGATATCAAAAAGTGTATTTGTGCTTGGAACTGTTATTAACCAATTGAAAATTATTTTTGTGTCCCAGATTGGGGATTTTGTAGGTGGAGGTTTTGCTAATGCTATAGCTTTTAAAACTTGTTGAACAAAAAAATTTTTTGATAGATTGTCTGCATTTGAAGCACAGAAGGTAGAAATAGCTGATTTATGTAATAAAATTGTGTTCACTGAAAAATTTCTTTTTAAATGTAAATCTGCTAAAAATCTTGCAACGTCTTTGCCATCTGGATTTCTTTTATTAATATTATTTGTGGCACAAAAGATAGCCACCTTTTTATAGGGGCTTTGTAAGTATTTAGAGTGCTTTTGCGCCAACTATTACTTAGTAATTCTATTTCCTCCCTACTCCAGTTTGCTACCTGATCTGACCACCCCCAATTTTCCAAGCCTGGAGGGACAACTTGTCCACTTGAGGGGGACAGAGCCCCGTCGATCGATCTATCAGGTTCTTCCGCAGATCTGTTATCGATATTGGGTCTGACAGGGCCCTGGCTTGTAGATCGGTCAGCCAAAAGCACTGATCCCACTGTGGTGCTATTACTATGTACGTCCCTATGGCTCTGTTTAGATGATGGAGCACCCGAGGGATCAAGTTGGGTGGAGGGAACACCCAGCCCAACTGAAAGTCCCAATCTCGACTGAAGGCGTCGCAAAAAATTGCTGACCCATCTGTTGAGTCCCAAGTTACATATTGGGGGACCACTGCTGTTTCTTTTGAAGCGAACAGGTCTACGTCTGGGACGCCCCATTCTTGGAATATTACATTCTTGGCTTGGGGTTGTAGTTGCCATTCGGGGACCGGTTTTCCTCTTGAGAGGCGGTCTGCAATCCCGTTTAACCTCCCCGGGAGGTATGATGCCGACAGCGTTATGTTGTGCTGCTCGGTGAGGTGAAGGAGTTTGCTTGTTAGGCCCAAGAGGGCTAAGGACCGGGTTCCCCCCTCGTTCCTTAAGTAGGCTATGAGGGTTCGATTGTCCGACTGCACTAGAACATGTGCGTCCTTCATGTGTGCACCTTGTCTTACTAAGGCTGCATACACAGCAAACATTTCCTTCAGATTGGAATGCCACTTTTGCTGGCGGCGATTCCATGTGCCCGACAACATGTTGTTGTTCAGGTGTGCTCCCCAGCCCGCGTCCGCCGCGTCTGTGGTGAGAAAGTGGGTAATCTTGGGGTTGTGCATTGGTCTTGCACTTTTCCCTACGTTTTTTACCCACCATTGTAACTCTTGAGTCACTAGAGGTGGTAACTCCCTGTCTGGCTCCTCTGAATGATTTTAGAAAAATCTGAGTACGGCGACAATGGAGGCGACCCTTTGGGGTTGCTAAATTTGCAAAATTTAACATACCCAGCAATTTTTGTATCACTCGGAGACACGACTCTTTCTTCTGTAATAAGCTTGTTGATAGTTCTAGAATTTTTTCTACTTTTTTTACAGGAAGTGAAATTAGTTTTGTTTTTGTATTCCATATTATACCTAAATATTCTATTTCTTGGGTTGGGGTGAGAAGTGATTTTTGAAAGTTTACGTGCCAACCCAACTTTTCCAGAGTATGTATGGTTATTTTGGTGTGTTCCATGAGTTGTGTCTGATTTTGACTGGCTATTAAAAAATCGTCCAAGTAAACTATTATTCTTATGCCTTGTTTCCGAAGGATTTCCGCAATCCAATTGGTCACTGAGGCGAAGGAGTGAGGAGCTGATGAGAGACCGAAAGGTAAAGCCGTTAACTGTAATATTTCGCCTCCATATATTATGCGCAGAAAACGCCTGTGGGTTTCCTTTATGTTTAGATGAAAATATGCCTGATGGAGGTCTATTTTTGTCATCCAATCCCTGTCCTGTAGGAACTGAATTACATCCTGTCGAGAAATCAATTGGAAATGTCGAGTCGAGACATGTAAATTTAGGCTCTTTAATTTGAAAATAGGGCGTATCCCCCCGTCTGGTTTTTGGACTAAAAACATTTTGGAGTGAAAACCGGGTGTTTTGATTTTTGGTTTTTCTAAAATGTTTGCATCTTTTAACTGTTGTATGATTTCGGTCATCTTCTTGGATGACTTTGTTGCAAACTTGTTTAATATTCTTTTGTAAGGGTAATGTAAAGGAGGTTTTGTTGAAAATGGTATGCGACTCTCTGCTATTATTTTTTGAATATATTGACTGGCCCCCAATTGTTTCCATGCCTGAACATGGAATTTTAGGCAACCGCCTTTGAAAACTCTGCTTTGATTGTCACTTATCTTTAACGTTGGAGGTATCTTGGGTGCCTGTACGACGAAAGGAATGCTTTTTATAATTATTATTTTTTGATTTTTTGTCCGAGCTAAACTTAGTTTTCTTATTGAAATTAGTTTTATAAGATGGCTTGAAACTTTTATTGTTAACCTGATTGTTATTATTGACTTTCTTTTTATCTTTTAAATAACTTGGCATGTTAAGCCATACCTGCGAGCCTCCTAAGGAATCAACCAGAGGAATGAGCGCTTCTCTGTTAAAGAGATACTCAGCGCTAGGTGGAATGTTTTGTAACGCTAATTTTAAATTAACGTTATTGACTTCTTTTAGAATGCGGTCACGTCTAACCTCAATGCATTCAGCTCGCTTGCCACATATGACTTGCATACAAGCTTCCATATTTTTATATGAAGGAGACGCTGGGCCAAATTTTTCAGACAATTTGTCAAAGAGATTGCTTGCATTGAGCTCTGTGTTAGCACTAGCAGCCCAATTTACCACCTCCTGCAAACCATTTTTTAAAAGTTGCCTGTTTTCCAAAACGGCATTCGACAATCCCGCTAACAATTGCTCCGTACTAGCCAAATAATCTATTCCTTTATTAAGGTGACATAGTTCCTCGTTTAATTTTAAGCCTATAAAACCTGGTGTTGCCATAAGTGCCTGTAAGTCCTTCTTATACCGAATGCCCTTCCAGGCCTGTGAGTTAAATTGTTGAAGATTATTTAACTCTGCTAGTTTAACAGGATCCGCAACAGGTACAACCTTAGATTCGTCATAACTTATTTTCAACTCCCCCAAACACATATTATTATTATTAGTTGCTTTACTTAAAACTTGTGGTTTGTTTAAAAACTGATCATTATTATTCGTATTTGTAGAATTCACGGAATTAAAATGGTTGGCGACATTTTCATTATTATTGTTTAAATTCGTACTAATAGCCGTGATAATCTGCGGCATTTGAGCTACACAGTTTGATAAATATGAAACTTGATTAATTAGAGTGTCCATGCGAGGATCCGAACAAGTTCCGACTTGTTTGAACCTGCGCCGCTTAGACCTTTTATTAGGTGGCGGCGAGGCAAAGCCTTCTTCGTCTTCCGAAGACGAGGAACTGCTTTGCGATGAGCTTGAGCTCACAGCTCTTCGCTCTCCATCCGGAGCAGCGACTTGAACTACAGGTTCAGGGACGGAATCCTCAGAGTTCATAATGATAAGTAGGTACTTACCGAGTCGCCGTCGATGACACAACACTGAACACTGTATTAGAACACTGAATACGTGTTAATATTAGTGTACAATTACTCTAACACTATTTTCAGACCGAAAACAATGAATTATTGGTATCTAATAAGATTTTTGTCAGTTTGTTTAACTTTGAAAAACTTTTGCTCCTAACACGACAAAAATCATAAACGCTATGAAAACCTGACGGCGGGCCGCCGGAACCAGAGATAGCGCCCCCTGCCGGAAATGAGAGGTAACAACATAAATCCAAAGAGAATCAGGTATGTTTTTACAATATCTATGCTCCTAGAACCAGAATCATAGACTGCTTCTTCATACTAACGCTGTGTCTTTCTGGTAGGCATATAATAGTGTATTATTTGTGTATTCAATAATTCCCCTAACAAATAATAACAATGGTTTTTACTTGTGAAGTTTGTGCTGGTAATGTGTGTTTGAGAGATGTTAAAGGTAATAAGTTTTCTCAATTATCGTATAGTGATAAGATGCAAGTTGTATCTAAAGGTAGATGTGTACCTGAATTACGAGAATTAATCCAAAAATATAGTAATTCATCGCGTACTCGTCATTTTAATCCTCATAATTAAACAACATTTACCTGGCTGTGTGGCTGAATACACACAAATAAATTATTGATGAGATATTTGAGGTGGCCGAATCTTACTTCTGTTTGCATCGTTAGAAAATCATGAGTTGAACCTTGAGTTGTGGTGAGTTTTTGAATTGTATTTATATTTTACAGGCTTATTATAAAATTTTATAAATGTGTTTTTTTTTGCTGTCAATATTTCGTAGCCTACCCACTGTACGGGACCACTGCACGCCACTGCTTGTCGTGCAAGGGAAAGTCGAAGGTACAAGACCAAGGGGAAGATCCCCGATGCGATGGACAGACCAAGTGAAGGCTACGATGGGGGCTCCCGTGCATGAATGTGCTCGATTGACGGCCAGCAGGCAGGGGTGGCGGGACGTCGTACGGCGGGTGCTGTCTGCTGCCCAACCTCCCCGAACATGATAGCCACGACCGCTCTGACAAGAGTGAATCGACTAAGAAGAAGAAGACATTATTAACACTACAGAGAAAAAGTCAATTTCAGAGAAGGAATAAGATCTTCATTTGTTATGTTTGCTCACGCCCAAATACTCAAACGTCACTCAATTAAGTGAAAAAACAACAAACACAAAAAGTCTCCACGGCGGGCCAAGACTGCATTTTAGTACCGATGTTCTAACTAGATGGCGTTGTAGTCGAATTAGAAGTCGCTATCGTTGTGTTACATCGAAAAGTACTAGTACTCCGCAACCAACTTTTTCTGTCATTATTATTACTGCTTTTTGTTCCACACAAGCTGGACAAAGGCCTTCCCTATTCCGTATTTTTGACTTAGCTATTCGACGTAACTGTCTGTTGATAGCTAATATTATTAAACCTATAATTATACCTAACTAGGTGTTGCCAGCGGCTTCGCCCGCTACAACTCGACCAATCAAAATTATCAATCTAATTAGGAGCAAGCCTATTGCCATCAACCAATCTAATTAGGAGCAAGCCTATTGCCATCAACCGATGTAATTAGGAGCGCGCCTATTGCCATTAACCAATGTAATTAGGAGCAAGCCTATTGCCATCAATTGATGTAATTGGGGGCAAGCCTATTGCCCCCAACCGATGTAATTAGGAGCAAGACTATTGCCATCAACCAATCTAATCAGGAGCAATCCTATTGCCACCAACCGATGTAATTAGGAGCAAGCCTATTGCCATCCACCGATTAGATTTAACCGATTTTAAGTGTTTCTCTTATGGTTACTTTTTAATTTTCTTTGTCAATTTGTTTTTTCTTTCTTTCGTTTTAGGTAATTGGGCGCAAGCCTATTCCCATCAACTTTCCTTGTATTCGTAATGAAAAGCACAGTGTTTACCTCGGGTTAAAGACTTATTTAGTCCCTCGAACTATTAGCGCCCTCGCTGCGCTCAGGCGCCAAACCCCGTCTCGGGGACTAAATAAGTTACTTTCACCCCTAAGGTAACAATGTACTATTACGTTCGTTAGATCATCATCCCAGGGCCAGTTGAAAACCAGCGTCGGGCACTAGCTGCTCGACAATTTGCTGAACTGGTCCTATTTGGCGCAGCCGTGAGATGCACACTCTTTTTATTTTGTTTGTTCATTTTATTTTTTATTGTTTGTTGTGTGCACTTGTGGCATATTGTGCTAAATAAATATGTTTTCTTTCTTTTCTTTCTTTCTTTCTTTCAAAACAATAAAAAAGGAATATTTTCACACGTGAAATAACATATTAATTTTTGTAAATTTTTAACAGTAGTTAACTACCTTAATCTTAAAACTGTCTGTATAACAACACATTGTTTAACACGCTCAGCGCCAAGGCAATTTTAACATTTTATTACAGGCATATTCTCCAGGGCCAACGCTTTTGAATGCCCTACTAAAATGTATGAAATGGTGTATACTGATTGATACACCGGCCTCCGAAGACGGGGCAGTGTGGTGTATCATTATGGATGGCCCGTGACAAAACACCCGGTGTATCATTAAGGATACACCGGCGCTGAGCATGTTAAATTCTACTTGTATTTAGATATCTGACCTCTCGACATTCGCTGGGCATCCTCTGGTAGGCTCCCTGCTCGATGAGCTGCAGCAGCTGCGACTGCGTGTGACCGTCCAGACTGTCGAACTTGGGCAGCTCGTCGTGAGACAACGGCCGCTGTCGACCTTCCTCGCCGTCCGTCCATTTTACACCAGTGTGAGCGTACAGGGGTATTTCTGGAAATATGATTATCATTATCAGCCTATAATGTTCCCACTGCAGGGACTCAGGCCTCCGCTCTAGGAGAGGGAATGGGCTATAATCTACCACGCGGGCACAGTGCGGGTTGGTAGATGTCACATGTCCTGGAATTTTCGGTTCTAGGACATGCCGGTTTCCTCACTATGTTTTTCTTTACCGTTGTTTTGACCGCAAACTCACCAATATTAACGACAGGGAAGGTTCCCGTGGGCGAGTGCATAGGATGCGGCGCGGGACCGATGCGACGGTCGCAGTACGCCGGCCACAGAGGGAGTACGTAGTTGCCTGATGCTAGCATGCTGGAATAAAAATAACCATTATTTTTATACCTCCTTTTCTTCTTCTCGAAAAATCATCATCTGCCTAGCCTTTTCCCAACTATGTTGGGGTCGGCTTCCAGTCTAATCGCATGCAGCTGACTATCAGTATTTCATATATTCAGCCCAGTTAATACTGGGTAATACGATACCCTTTGGTAAGACTGGTTGTCAGACTTTCAGGTCACTGCCTGTAACGACTGCCAAAGATATATATTAGAGCTGAGACCAACAACGTGCTCTTCTTCTCGAATCACTGACAAAAATTGACACTGCTACATCTATCAATTCATTATTTCACGAAAAAATAATAGGCACAATTATAACAGTAATATAATAACAGATTCCATAGGCCGAAACAACCCTCCTATCTGTGGAAGGATTGTTAAGGCAATAAAATGTAAAGAGGAAGGAACTCATCCACATACCCATCAAAATCAAACATCTGTATAGCAGCCCATCCTAACTCCGTCAAGTCGTACTGCACATCACCATTCTCCTCACTTTCCTGGTTGTTCGACTGATTGTTCTCATTGTTCTGGTGTTGACTGTCCTCAGTACGCTGCGAGCGACCGTACAGGGTCATGACTAGCCGAGATTCACGAGGTAAACTGTTCACGGGGAGATCTGCTAAGTTTAACCTGAAAAAAAATTGTAAAAAATATTTGAAATAGCCACTTTCTGGAGCCCTGACACAATCAGAAGGTGTCGCGTCGCGGTAGACCTCGTAGAAGATGGCTAGACGATCTGGACAAGACCAGCGACCAGTGGTCCACATTCGCCTTAGATCCAGGCTCAGTATCAGTATTTAAATATTAAAATAAATCTTAATTTACTATGTGAATTATTAAACTTTTTAAACTTTCGCGATTTGTACACATTCTAAAACACTATCGAAGCGGGTCTTATCGCGATATTCTTTTTAACGAGGTAAACAGGTACCTACTTGTTTCCCGACGTTTCGACCGCCTTGCAGCGATCGTGGTCACGGGAGGACTGATGACAGCTCAGCGACGTCTTCGTAAAGTGCGGGTCTGTGCATCTACCCTCACTTGGTCTTCACAATTTTTATAAATGTCACTGTCGGTACTTCTACACACAACACTAAGGACGTCTACATCGTTGGCCTTTCTTGATGTGAAAGTGTCCGTAAGAGGAGATGGTACCTTGGGACACACGGTGTACCGTAAACCGACGCACACAGATAGGTATCTCAATGCGCAATCACACCATCATCCGCGGCATTTGCAATCCGTTGTAACCTCTCTTACGAGCAGAGCATATGACCTCTGTGACCCTGAACACTTAGACAGTGAGCTCGCACATGTTCAGGAGGTACTTAAGGAGAACGGATACAAACGGAAGAAAGGAGATACCAGACGTCCAAAGAAGAAGGCAGGTCAGATAGGAGTTAACAGAGTGGCAGCGTTCTTGCCGTATTTGAAAGGAGTGACGGACAAAGTTGGAACAGTACTTAAGAAATACTCCATCAAGACTGTATATAGTCCACTCTCCAGCATTTCGAAGTGCCTGCGTTCTCCGAAAGACGTAATTCCCCTTCAGACACCTGGCGTATACAAGGTGGATTGCAGCTGTGGTAGTTCATATATAGGGCAGACAAAACGAACAATCGCCGAAAGGATCAAAGAACATATTGCAGCTGTAAAAAACCGTCAAACCAACAAGTCCGCGATAGCTGAGCATTTGCTGGAGGCTGGTCCAAACCACTGGATTCAACTACACAAGCCACAGGTTCTTTCCTCTGATCGTTACTATTACTCCAGAATAGTACGTGAAGCGGTTGAAATCAGGAAATATAAAAATTTCAACAGAGAGGATGGATACCGACTGCCTACAACTTGGAATCCAGTCATTAGCAAGTGCAAGCAACGCCGGTCGTCCGACGAGGTCCGCCAGTGTGTAGACGTCCTTAGTGTTGTGTGTAGAAGTACCGACAGTGACATTTATAAAAATTGTGAAGACCAAGTGAGGGTAGATGCACAGACCCGCACTTTACGAAGACGTCGCTGAGCTGTCATCAGTCCTCCCGTGACCACGATCGCTGCAAGGCGGTCGAAACGTCGGGAAACAAGTAGGTACCTGTTTACCTCGTTAAAAAGAATATCGCGATAAGACCCGCTTCGATAGTGTTTTAGAATATGTGAATTATATTGGCGTTGTGTTAAAGAATAAGTGGTAAAAGTTCTTAAACTTCGTATGATTTTTTTAAACATTCCAGTAGTTTTAAGTTTTATAATATTAGTATACAGATAGCGCGCGAGTTGAATGCAGAGCTTAGGAATGCGGTAGGCTGTGACAGCACTACCGCATTACACTAGTGTGAATAGCACAGCACTACACTGCTCCCGCTCTTTACCTCAGACCCCGACTGCATTCAACTCGCGCGCTATCTGTAGATAAACTCACCAAGTATCAAATATGATCCTAGGATAGAAACCACCGCTTTCTATTCTAGATGCTTGAGTGACGTGTAAAGATTTGAGCGGCCGAGTGCCGTAGAACACTTGCGCTTGGAACAGATAGTCCTCGTACACAGAGGGACCCCAACAGAGAGGTAGACAGTGTACGGCTTCGATGCAGAATAGCGTTGTTTCTGATATGGTATGGGCTGCTACGGCTTCTGGAAATTTAATTGTGTTGTGTAGTGGCTGTAATTTAAAGGTTTATCAACAGCTTCCGGTTCCGTGTACTGTATGTAGCAGTGATAGATATAACGCTTTTTTTTTGGACGGAAGGTGAGAAATCATTGCCCGTCGGGGCTGCGGATTATCGAAAGAGATAACGCGGCCTCGGCACAAGGGCGAAGAAGGAACATGGGTGGTTTTTAGTCAGTAGAAGTCTGACACTCCCTTCCGCTCTTGGACAGAGCGGAAGGGAGTGTCAATTTGTGGGCGGAAAATCATCAAATAAACCCCTATTTGATGATTTTCCAGCAACACAAAAATAAAAATAGGGTGAGTAATCATCAAATGACTCCTACCGCTCTGGGCGAAGCGGTAGGGAGTGTCAGACATCTGATTAAAATCGCCGTTTCTTGTCAATATTGCGAAGTGTAGAAGAATATTTTTTGTTTTTCATATCTAAGAGTGACTCCAAGAGATATGTTATTCTTGAAAATAATAAATCTTCGAAGAGGAATTACGAAAATTGTATACCTACGTTAAGAGGTAGCTCTTGAAAATGGTACAGTTTTAGGTAGGTACAGCCCGCCTGGACGTTTTCATCACGCCTTTTGAAAACCGCTCCAGACATGACTTGGTACTTACTCTGTGTATTATTAGGCGCGAGGTAGTGCGTATCGGTAAGCTTGAAGTCGAGCAGCCGGGTGCGTCCGTACAGCGCCAGCAGCGCCCGCACCGCGTCACGCACGCGCCCGCACTGCGCCGACACGTGCTCGCGTCGGGTGGACCCGCGCAGCGACACGGAGCAGTACGGACCGTTGTCTGCTTCGATCTCTGGCGTCTTCACGTTGTTGTTGCCCTGGAAACAATGATTCTTTATTAATATTAGATCTCCCTTTCTCTACATTAGGTATTGAGGTCTTGACCTATAAGACGATGGGGGAAGCTTTTGTCCACTAGTGGGCAATAAAGGGTAAATAAAAAAAAAACTAGATTAGATTTCCATTTTGAGCCATGATTATTCCAGCGCGGGATAAAAGTCAAAGCGAAAGTCAACATCGCATTTTTCACAGCAGAAAATAAAAGCTTCAATTTTAAATTCACTCTTTTTTTTGCTTTTTCTGAAGTAAAGTCTATCCCTTCTTTCTGCTCATGTACCCGAGTCTCTTCGTAATAGGGATGGTAGGGTTGTGCTTGTGCAGACTAGCGGTGGGCAGACACGTCGCTCTGAGCAACTTAATGTTTGGGGTGCTGCATAGCTGACGGAACCACCATAATCTGTTTGAACGTGTGAACCACCAGAACAATATAAGTATAAGTAGCAATATCGCATTATTTGGCGGTAAAGTTGTTAATGTGTTATTTACATCGTTTGACACATTTTAGAACGTAACTACTTATTTGTAGAGTACCTGTGCCGTACAAGCCTGCGCGAAGGCATTAAGCGTGTGCGTGACGTGCAAGGTCTCCACTCCGCCCGCGAGCGCACAGATGGCCTTCACCGCCTGGAACACGGCCTTGGGTGAACAGCAACCCTCCGCGCCTGTCACGCCTATCGCGCGGGATAACTCGCCTTCTAGGGTCTCTGGAGAGGAGAATGTTCATTGGTTATTGGGCAAGTTATTAAAGCCAGCGATTAACTAAGTTTTGGCATACAACATGGCAATTTCGCCAGTCTCTTGAGGACATTACCAGCTGAATGCGTTGAAGAGCAGTTTTTGATTCCCTCTTAATTCACTAAATAAAGAAGAATGTAAAGTTATTATAGAAAGGTGAAGAAACAAATCACAAAGAAAATGTAACTTTGCAGTCTTAAATGGGTTTGGCAAGTGAAAGCTGATTGTAGATGGCGTGTCCATAGCTTGTCCCAATCCGACCAATGAGGCGAAGCTATTTTGGAATATAAAATGACATTGACAGATATTCAACCAATGAAGAGCTTAGGTTCATGCGGTGCTAGCGCCATTAGTTCCACCAGTTGCCCGTCCCATTGTCAACACACAGTAATCGATGTTATTGCATGCAAGTGATATAAGGTTCTCAGTTGCAGCCCAGAGTGGAAGCTTGTGATATCAGGCCGAAGGTCCTGCCCCTGATCTCTCTCCGAACGCGTCGGGTTGCCGTTCCATCGGAATATGTGACTGAGCTAGGAGATAGAGTACCTATAGTTGTGCACTATAACATCTCCCAGGGCGATGGTTGGTCTCCGCTGAGATTGGCCAATGTTCGGGCGCTTCCGTCCTTAGGTCCCTAACAGCCATAAATAGTCGAAATTCGGCTTCGATGATTACTAATACATACCTAACAATATAGACAGGTTGTCAAACGACAACTGCGGCGTGACTCCGTGACAAGGCAACAAATCGTCAAGCGTGAGATGCGCGTCCCTGGCGTCGTCCCGCTCCGTGCGCGCTAACACGTTGTCTTTGCCTTCCGTCAGACTTAGCGTCACATCTTTCTCTAAACGCACGCATGCACGAATGTAGTCGTACTCGCTGAGGCAACTGCCGGGTGTTAGGTATTCTTTTGCTCCCCATACCTGGAACATAGAATGAGTACATGTAAATACGCCTAGAATTACATTACATAAAATAATAGAAAGTTGGTAAAAAAGTAGTCAATATTCATAATATTGCTTCCACTGATTTTAACTGTATACCTTTTTGATTTTAATTGAATTTACCGTAGAATTTATTCGTTAATATAAAACGGAAGAGCGTAAGTACCAAATACAAGGTTTTTTTTGTTTGAAAGGTACTTCATAACATTCTATTTTAATTTACATAAGTCTTCGTTTTTAACGTGCCTCCGTCATAATACCTGTTGTAACCCAGGTATTTTGCTGTAAATTCTACTAGAGTAGAGTATTATAAAATCTTACCCTCAACATATATTCAGACATATCTTCTCTAATGTCCTCATCTAGAGAACACACTACAGTTAATATCACATGTTCCACCGTCGATTCCACTGAAAAACAAAAACAAAAACGTTAAGATATAATAACGTGCCACAGAAGAGATAAAATAGGTTAGAAAGGCCATGTGGGCGGGGCACGCGCGCCGCGTCTATGATCAGACGATCATAATGTCGACAAAATTTGATTTACTGACCAACAATCGCGCTCATATTGTGACAGCGAACGGAGCTCCGCGAAAAAAAAAGAATTATGCCGTGTTGCGCGATTATTACGTGTCGAAAAAGAAGCCAGGTGTGCAGTGTGGCTCGAGAAGGGATTTCCTTTCATCGGTAAGTCTAAAAACCTTAAAATACAAGTAATATTTGTAATTATTACAATAGTATTATGTAGTTCGCAGACAAAATGACACAGTCGCAAGCAGAAACAAAATTATGTACATTGCTTACAATCCGTGGGTACCATCTTGTACTACGTTGGCGATTGCGCAATGCATTTCGTGCAATGCGAACGTCGCGTGCGACGAGTCAAAGCTTAAATTCTGCCTAATCTTTGCGTTTCGATAGTGTTGTACCAAGTTGTAAACAATGTCGATATCTAGTATGTGTAAAGTATTCAAATGATTATTATGTTATGATTAAAATAACTTTTGTTTATCCTATACTATTAATAATTATTGTTTATTGTGGGTTATTAATAAATTAAATATTGATTGCTTTTCGTCTAAAATTTGTTTTGAAGTTAGCCATTTATAATCGAAACATACATTTTAAATTTTATTTTTAGGTTTCCAACAAATCCAGATACAAGAAAACTATGGATAGAGGCAACCGGTAGAATTGAATGGATACCTACTAAATGTAGCACCATTTGTTCACATCATTTTGCAGAAAATGACTACATTATAAAAAAGTCAGGGAAAAGATTCTTGAAATCAGGTGCATCTTCAGCGGTACTTCAAGCCTGGACAGCTTTCAATATTGTATAAAGCTCAAGTCCGGTCCGGCATGGAGTACTGCTGTCACCTTTGGGATGGCTCAGCCAAATACCAACTTGCCACACTCGACTCAGTAGAACGCAGAGCCAGGAGGCTGATTGGTGACGCCAAGCTGGTTGCCAAGCTACATAGCCTGGCCCATCGCCGCAAAGTTGCATGTCTGTCGGTCTTCTACAGACTGTACTTCGGAGAGTGTGCGCAAGAGCTCCACGAGCTTATTCCACCATCTCCCTTCTTCCATCGAGAGACTAGGCGTACTGCAGGTTATCACCCATACCTTGTCGATGTTCCACACATTCGTACGAAGCGTTTTGCTAAGACTTTCATTATTCGTACAGCCAAGGAGTGGAACACCCTGCCTGCGTCGGTTTTCCCGAGTTCATATAACCCCAATCTATTTAAGTCGCGAGTAAATAGGCTTCTTCTGGGTAAGCTCGTTCCATCGTCGACCTCATCTCTGCCCTTAGGGCAAGATTGAGGTCAAGAGCAAGCCCATTTTAAATAAAAAATAAAAAAAAAAAAATCTCCGTGCAAATATATCGTTATGACTTTTTCAGTAAGTAGTATATAATTTATATCTTTACTAGGTATTCCCGGCATGCGTTGCAATGCACTTTTTCCTACTCTACCTACTTACTACTCTACCTACCTACCTACCTACTACCCTACCTACTTACCTACTACCCTACCTACCTACTACCCTACCTACCTACCTACCACTTTCTCACCGTTTAAACCTTCCCTGGACTTCCACGAATATTTCAAGACTAAAATTAGCCAAATCGGTTCAGCCGTTCTCGAGTTTTAGCGAGACTAACGAACAGCAATTAATTTATATATATATATAATATAATATATAACATATCATTCTACTGTACGTGTGTATGTCATTGAACTCCTCCTAAACGGCTGGACCGATTTGGATGAAACTTTCTGGGGATATTTCAATTGGTTCTTGGATGGTTCGAAAACACAATATTGGACCCGGTAGGTGGCGCTGCTGTCCGGGCAGGACGACGTCTGCTGGTTTTATATAAACTTCATTGCTGTTTTTTGAGTATTGTACCTAATTATTACCTTAAAATGTCACCTAGATCGATATCTTTTGTTTATATTATTATTATTATTTTTCTTTGATTAGTACAAAACAAGTTTTGTGTTTTTACAGCCATCACTTGCATCTACCAACGATACCGTAACCCAAACTGCATCTACTAGCGACATTACACAAGCTGCATCTACCAGTGATATAACACAGGCTACATCTAGCGTAGATGAAAAAACAAGTCAAAACAATGTAATGAATTTTTTTTCCGTACTGATCCCTTTATAAATTAGCCATAAGATAAAGATCATTGCAAGCGATTGTTAGTGTAAAGTAATCACATGGCTTTTATTTACAACAGAAGTTAATATTCTAAATTTCAGCAGATTGTGAATGCAAGCAAATCAAATCCAACAACACCACGAAGAGATAAGTCCATCAATAAACGAAACATACAGGTAAAGAAGTTTTTTTTACATTAAACACACATTGCATTGCAGTCACAATCACAATACCCGTTCCCCTGTGCTAGCTACCAATTACAAAATAACATTTGTTTTTTGTTTACAGCAACAGTTATTGTCACCTTCAAATGCAACACCTCGAAAAAGAAAACTGCATAGCATCATTAATACAAAAGAAAATATAATTAAGAGGCAGAGATTACAAATTAAAAGAATACAAGCTCAGAATAGAAGATTAAAAAGAAAAATAAATAAAATAGAAGACATTTTAAAGAATATTCAAGAAAAATTTTGTTTGAAAGATGAAGATACGAATATTCTAAAAAATATTAATTTACAGGTATAACAAACTCCTTACTTTTATACGTTTTCGTGCCATATGTACTACTGTCTTGCTTTTCTTCAACATTAGAAAGCATTACTACTATTTTTTTTTTATTTACAGGTTCAAGAACTGACACAACGCATGGCAATTAAAAAGTCTGGAGGAAAATTAAAACAAAAATATAGCCCAGCGCTTCGTACCTTTGCGCTGACACTACATTATTATTCACCAAAGGCCTACGAATACGTACGTAAAACGTTTGACACTTGTCTGCCGGAAAGGCGTACCCTCAGAAAGTGGTATGAAAAAATCGGAGGAGATCCAGGCTTTACTAAAGAGTCCAATGGAAGCGTTGAAACAGAAAGCTAAAACTACAAACTATACCATCATTGCAGGGTTAACTATTGACGAAATGGCTATACGCCGACGTATAGAATATGACGGTGAAAAATTAGTAGGACACGTTGACATCGGCACTGGCGTAGAAGGAGATCACGTAGAAGAAGCTAAAGAGGCTCTGGTCTTTTTGGTGACAAGCGTGAACTGTAATTTCAAAGTCCCCGTTGGTTATTTCCTTGTGGATGGTATAACAGGACGTCAGCGTGCGGACTTAATTTTACAATGTTTGGAACTAATTGAAGATACTGGTATAAGAATTATATCGTTGACTTTCGATGGATGCGCAGCAAATATAGCAATGGTGAAATGTTTGGGTTGCTCTATAGAAGACCGAAAAATTACTTTTAACCATCCCATTACAAAAGATCCAATTTTGGTAATGCTGGATCCATCTCATATGATAAAATTATTGCGGAACTCTTTCCAATGCTATAGAACTTTTATAGATTCAGATGGAAATAAGATTCAGTGGAAATTTTTGGAGGAACTAAATAAGCTTCAAGAAAGAGAAAATTTTCATTTAGCAAACAAACTACGTTACCGCCACATTCAATTCCAAAATCAAAAAATGAAAGTAAAGCTCGCAACACAACTGTTCAGCCTTAGTGTTGCAGATGCCATAGACTTTTGCTGCGATGAACTAAAACTACCTGCATTTAAAAATAGTAAAGCAACATCGAAATTTTTGAGGATGATTAATAATATGTTTGACATATTCAATTCCCGAAGCTCGTTTCAGTACAAATTTAAAAAAGCACTTACTGAAATTAATGCAATGCAGCTTTTAGGATTCCTAGACACGGCAGTAGTTTACTTATCCCAATTAAAATGTCAGGAAGACAGACTTTTAATCGAAAGCCCGCGAAAAACAGGTTTTATTGGCTTTATTGGTTGCGCTGAAGCAGTAAAACATCTGTATAACCATATAATACGTACTCAAGTACTTGTATATATGCCGATGTACAAAATTAGCCAAGACCACCTCGAGATGCTCTTTGGGAATATAAGATCACATGGCGGAGCCAACAATAACCCTACGGCCCGCCAATTTAAAGCAGCTTATAAAAAACTACTAGTGCATATTGAATTAAAAGCTCTCGAAAGTGGGAATTGCATGGCTCTTGAACATATTTCCATCCTCAACTGCGCATCATCGCCTATAGACCGTATTAATAAATCGACGAATAATGGTTTAGTCGAAGACAATGTTCAGGTTCCCGAAAGTAACGATGATGAAGACATAAATTTGTTTTTTCAAAATGTTTCTGACTTTAGTAAACAAGTTATTAGCCACATCGCGGGTTACATCGCACACACTTTAATTAAAAAAATTGATTGTGACATATGTGTTGGAGCACTGTTGTCTAATGATATTAATTCAGATCATAAATTTATCGTAGCAAAAGATAAAGGAGGTCTCCTGTATCCTTCAAAAGATCTAATACTAATTTGTAAAACGTCCGAAGCTGTTATTAAAATTTACACCGACAATTTACGGAAAATTAATAAACAGATGTTGACAACGAAGATTTTGCGCAGCTTTGTCGGAACTGAATTATTTAACAATATTAGTAATCATCAGGTTGGGTTATATCCTACTGCGAGCCATGTTACAGACCTGACTAAAGCTATAATAGAGAAATATATTAGTGTGAGATTGCATTTTATTCTAAAAAATTCAAATTTGAAAGATAGTAAGCGTATGCTACTTAATAAATACGTCTTATTTCAGGGACAATAATAAAATCTGCATCGTAATTGTATTTCAAGTATTGTTAAGCTATTGCATAGCTTCTATCGCGGGCCTTGAGCGCGGAGAGCGAATCCAGAAATTTCGTAACGAAAATATTCACACATATTCAAGAAGTTTGCTATGGTTACGGAAAATAACAAGGTTGTCAACTGAGGTTGTCAAATTAAATGATTGTTTGTCTCTCTGCTTTCTCCTTCTAAAATATTCTTACTCGTATAATTTGTGTACAACGTGTTTTAAATATGAATAAACAAAGTGCTGTTATTTAATCTGAGTTATTAATGAAGAAAGTCACGAAAATATAGTGAAAGAAAATGAGTGAGGAGTGAGTACTCTATATACATTCATTTTATTATTAGTACGCATCTATCATAAGTTTTATTGGTTTTTGCATTACTATTCTGCGAATCGGTCTAAAAAGATTCGTTTTCTTTAAAATATCTATAATAAAATAAATTTTCATATTTTTCAATGTTACGACACTTACGTCAGGCTGTCAATACTTTTTCTTTTAAATAAATTTTCTGTCATAGTGTTTCTTACTAGCTTAGTCTATGAAGGTTAGTTTTGATTATATAATGTACATCGCGCGAAATTCGAAGATCAAACTCTTAATATCGTTATTTTTGTTCAAATTTTTTGAATGAATAATTATTTTGGTGTGTAATTACACTATTCATACCTAATTATTTATACCTATTATTGCATAAGTTGATAAAAAACGCTATGCAATAGCTTTACCGCGGCAGTCTCCGAGTGCCACACGTTTTTTTTCAATATTAAAAAAAATCTTTATGTTTACTTTTTTTCTATTTTTTATGTGTGAGAGACCAATAAATATTTTTGCTATCTTATTTTCTTTCTTTCTGTCCCGTCCCGAAATACAAGCAAAAATTGCAAAACTTAAAGTAACAAAACTAAAATAATTTTATCGATATAAATTATCGACCTTTTGGTCACCGTAACATGTATGAGAAATAATCGCATGTGTGAGTGTACGTCAAACGCAGTGTTTGCGCTAGTGTGACAACCAGTAGCAAGCTCGCGATCTAAGTGAGTGCGGTTTATTTGTGCGCGTAATTCGCGTACTTATTAGCCTCTTGCATGTAGTGGTTACAGAGAGTGGGAGACAAGCGGCGACACGCGTTCTAATACAAATCTGGAACTATTTCCTTTCTAACCTCTTTTATCTCTTCTGTGTAACGTGCAACCATCTTTGGGGACGCAAATGTCAGGATTTCGGTATACGGGCTAACTGACTCCTGTCGGGGAGGCGGGTCCCGTCGGGGTTGCTAGTTGTTCGCAAGAGATACCGCGGCCTCGACTTAAAGGGCTAAGAAGAAACATGGGTGTTTTTTCGTCAGTACAAGTCTGACACTCCCTTTTGCTCTGCCCAAGAGCGCGAGGGGTTATTTGATGATTTCCCAACCGCAAAAAAAGGGCTAACTGACTTGCGGAGGTTTACTCCGACAGTCAGTCAGTTAGCCCTTATACCAAAATCTATCGATGATATAAGGTAGAAATGCCAGGGTAGCCCGCGAAATTCAAACTTTCTTACGTTTTCTGCAATTTGCAGGTCTGTGTTAGATTGAATGTTGATTAAAATATGATTCGCGACCGTAACAAATATGGTTTTATACAGTGTGTTTAATAAGGTATTGCAAATTTGAATTTCACGCCGCATTTTCTTTATAGTGAGGGATACAAGTAAATTAACTCTTACGATCAGAGGTAAAGGTAATCTACATGCTAGTGTTCGGTGAGTACTTGCCAATGGATCAACATTAATTTATAGATTTTATCAGAGTATCATAAGGTCTCATTTCTCTTACCATCAGAGGTAAAGGTGATGGGTTCGTCGGAGTGAGCGTGGTGGACTAGAATCTTGATACTGGTGTTCGGTGGGTACTTGCCGCCCGACCGCGCCGCTATCACGTGGCCCGGGTTCGTCTTCTCGTCTTGATAGTTGAACCTTTCTGGAAAATTATAAGAACGAGTTAATAGGCTTCTTTTGAATTAGCTTGTTCCATCGTTGACATCCATCCATTCATCTCAGGGCAAGATTTAAATCAAGAGAAGGGGCATTTAAAATAAAATCGCCTAAAAACGCTAGACACGCTAGTCTTGAAGTCTTGAACAATAAGGATTTTTTCGTGCAAAGGTCATATTGGAACTAACGCAGTCATATTGTTTTTTAATGCATTACCAAACAAACAATTTCATGAATACCAAAAGATACAGTTTACTAACATCTACATACTAACATCTAGTTTAGGGATCACCATTTTTCTATGTTTATTGTAGGTAAGTACTTGATTTTGAATACATAAGGATAATATGTTCGGATAATGGTATATAATGATAATGGTAGCGCAGGTGGCGTTTTGTGGTTTGTGCCTATCCCCAT
The DNA here is from genome assembly GCA_949316265.1 of Diarsia mendica. Taxonomy (NCBI): domain Eukaryota; kingdom Metazoa; phylum Arthropoda; class Insecta; order Lepidoptera; family Noctuidae; genus Diarsia; species Diarsia mendica. Next base: position 17,004,844 of record OX438896.1, on the reverse strand, counting down.
GGGGAAAAGGCGTAACTTTATGTATGTTTTAATAAATTATTTTAATTAATGTTTACCGATAACTAAATCCGTTATTGAAGTTCAATTCACCCAGGAAGCTTTGTAGGTATATTAGACATTGATAGATAACTAAAGTTCAAATAAAATTGTACACACTTACTTCTTACGTCTAAAATCATTTTGAGAAAAGCATTGTGTTCACTATCATAATTTCTTGTCCTCGTTTTCACTATGCAGTCGTACAATTTGTTCTGAAACAGGAATATTAAAAGGTTTAAAAATCCATCAAAAACAATCATTGATTCGATTCACCAACTTGTTGTGACTGTGTGAAAGATGATATGGCTAAAAAGGAAGTGACTGCTGAGATGACGAGTAATGGAGAAGTATGGAAAAAAAAGACCTCGCCGATCACAAATAAATTGGGATAAGTGCATTCACTTACAACGCAACAACCCAATGTTTTTTTTTTTTAAAAGGCAAGTTAAAATAAGGTTAGGGAAAGCAGAGTTCTAATGAGCTATACGTAAATTCATACTAAGTTCGATCGACAGGTATTGTCCAAGTATTTATTTAAAAAAAACAAGTTTAGGGAAGCAGAGTTCTAATGAGCTATACGTAGATTTATACGATAGACAGAGGTATTGTGCTCGTTTTTTACTTTCACCAAGTAAAAGCGCTAATGTTTACTTACAGTGGTAGACCTCAAAGCAACGGCCGGCACGCTAGGTATAGACTTGGGCGGCGGCGAGGGCAGCATAGTATCCTTCTTGTTAATGGTCGCGTACACCGCCGCATCTCGCATCTCTGTCTCTCCGTACAGGAAGTCCAGAGGGTCGTACTCTTCATACACACTGCTTGAACCGCTTGAAGCTGCTGCATGTTCTGGAGTATTTTTTAAATTGGGTTAACTTTCGCACGCAAATCTGGAGGCGATTCAGTTGCTGTACTCCCCCAGCGATGCCCTAAACTGTTTCGTAGCCCGTAAGGGGGTGCCCTTAGTGTGTAGTCGCTTATTTTATTACCCTGGCTGCAGGCCTTACTCTAAAGCCACACATGGGATTTCTCAGTTAAGCAGACAAGGGATTACTCTTAGCATGCCCTCCGAGAGGCAATTCCCAAAAAAAAATTAGACTGCATCAACTGCATGTAACAGAGATATTTTCGGAATTTTTATTTCGACTGGCAACCTTGTTAGCTTAAGCCCAATTGAAACGCCCTTTCAGCAAAATATAATACAATTAACCCTTTTAAAAATCTCCCAAAAGTTACTGTTGTAAGTCATGACGAAGTTTCCCGTAATATGTCCCTAAATAGTTTAAGCCCAACTCAGGTTATTCAAAAGCTATAATCCCTAGTGATTACTTTGCATATTCGCAACCAAAGCGCTGTAGGAATCCAAAACGTGGTACCTGGTTTAAAATACCCTCATGTTTTTCGAATTCTTATACCTTGCACTTTTCACAGTTCACCTAAAACGTTTATTTCAAAATTTCACAGTGCACTAAAGGCCATATACACACATCCACAGATGACAGAAACAACAGGAGATATGGCAAGGAGGCGTGGTACATGCGAACTCATGTGGCCGCGACGCGGCAGGATGCCACTTTCAATAATGAGTCGAATGTCAACTTGCGACGTCTTCACTGCTCGTGATTTTTTACAAAATGCCGCGTTGTTCAGTGAATGTTTGTGAAAATAATAGCTGTATTGTGAATTACACAAAAGATTGTATCTCATTTCACACTTATGTACTATAACATAATGTTTTTCATATTAAATTCATTAAAACATTACTTCGTGGTACGAGAAACATGATGAAAAACCAAATCAATTGTTTTCAATAGGAACAAAAACCATTGCTTGCTTAGTACAAATCGACCAGTGAATCGGCTGATCTAATAGCGCAATGGATAGGTGTTTTACTGATACTCTCACTCACACAATATTTTCGAAAAGCGGCCGCTGTCAGTTTTTGACAGCTAGAGATGTGATGTTTGTTGTTGTCGATATTTTATACGATGATCCTGCTTAGTACGACTATGTATGATACAATTAATTATTGTAGACACAATTTGTTACTATAGTGTAAGGAACTGCGTATTTTATGGCATTACTGAGAGTTGTCGTAAATGTAGATAAGAAAAACCAATATTCTTTACTACTACTTAAAATAATTATGTATTGACTAATCCTTACTATTATCCTTACTAATATTATATATTATGCGAAAGTAACTCTGTCTGTCTGACTGTCGAGCTTTCACGCCAAAACTACTGAACCGATTTAAATGAAATTTGGTACACATACAATATTATAATAATAATATATAGCCTGAGAAAGGATATAGCCTACTTTTTAGTGCGAACAAATGGTTGTAAGGGGTTGAAAGCGATACCGCGGCTTCAACACAAAGGGCTAACAAGGAACATAGGTGGTTTTTAGTCAGTAGAAGTCTTACACTGCCTAACGTTCTGCCCAGAGCGGGAGGAGTCATTTGATGATTTCCCAACCTCCAAAATAAAAAAGGGCTTGAAAGTGGGAGATTAAAAGATTACTTTTAGTCGCGATAATCGACATCCACGCGGAAAAAAAACCGCGGGTATCAGCTAGTAAAATATAAAGGGAATTGCCCATCAGCCACACAAAAAAATGCTTGAAATGGACAACAATGAAATATACGCCAAATTGCACTATAAATCGTAGGGAATCCATTACAAATTCAATCATTATCAAAAAACTAGGTAGAAGCCAGTTGTGGTGTTATCCATGCCTGTATTAAACAACGTACTTCATCATTTTGCACTGTTATAAGATTACGTCTCATCGATGCAATATCGAGATAGCAATTAACACAGTATAACGGTATAAATAGGACGAATTATATTAAATGAATGATAACTGTGCAATAGACTTACACCACTTATTGATGGACTGTGTCCGATATGAGTCTGGGAGAAATGAGCTGTTTAGGGTATTGAGGTTAAACAGACTTGAAGTAGGCACATTCCACAAAATCTTGGCTCAACCAAATGGTGATGATGCGAAGAGTCTGTTTAGGTTCATGGCCCACATTTGACAAATGTATATTTAGGATACGATGGGACTGACATACGCATTGCGATTATAAATGTCCCTAAATAAATAAAGAAAAAAAAAAAAAAAAAAAAAAACTGTGCAATAATTCGATAAAATAGGTAGTTCGTTAAAGATCATTTGACGATTCCTGTTTGGCTGAATGTCGATTACTCATGTCAAATAAACACTGACCTCCATGATAAAATAAGAAGGAATGGGACGGATATCAAGTTAAATATTTTAAAGATCGTTATATTTTCTCCCTAGGTATACAAACTTGAGAATTATTTCATTATACCTAATTTATTCTAAATAGAATTAAGGACTGTTAGTAGTTTCTGTCTATTTCAAGCACAATACTGAAAATAGAATGTAGGTACATTTTATTGCTTACTATTGACTGAATAAATAGGTAATATTTATTGATTACTCGAGTTATCTTTTATTAAATCAGTAGCTAATGGGAATATAGGTAACTAGGAACTTCAGCATTCGGGCATTAATTAACCGATAAAATGTAAAAAAGTATTGTATGAAAAATATAAGTGTATTTTATCGTTTTTTATTTATTTTATTTTCAGTACCCCATAAAAGCTTTAGTAGAAGAATAAATAGAAGAATCGATAACTTTTTGATTTAGTCAATCACTAGTGTCTACGTAAAACAAAATGTACTATGTAAATTGTACGGTGCATGGTAAATACACGCTGTGTGTGAAGGGATAAGGTTTATAATTGATTGTGTAGTACGTGATGTTTTAAGAAATGCGGGTGTGTGCGCGACAGCGTATTCTATTGTTTTTACTGCTCTGCGTGTGTGAACTGACGACACGGGTTCCTATACATTTTCGGCTAAAGGGCATATCTCCTGTTGTTTCTGTCATCTGTGCACACATCAAAAGTGTCTAGGGATCAACATATATTTTTGCAATAACTTTTCTCCTGATTGAGATTAATTAAAATTTTCTTTAAGGATTCATCAAATAAAGTGTTTTCGTTTGTCACAGTAACGATAAACCAAGTCACCTTTGCATTAATAAAGAAATTTGCCATTTTCCTAATAAAGGGATTTTTGACATTTGAACCACTAACATTAAAGTTCGAAAAAAAGACTGAAATAACAGTTTTCTTTAAAATTTTATTGGGTAACTTAAACAATTAATAATCCGTGTTTCTACCGCGAACACTAACAACACAAGAACATCGGTTTGGCATACTCAAAATTAGTTCATCCAAATCACGCTGTGGAATGGCCGCCCATGTTTGTTGCAACAACAAAAAAAGGTCTTCTTGCGACTGGATACCCTCCATATTCGGCAGAGCTCTTCTCTGTAGCATATCCCATGCATGCTCAATCGGGTTCAAGTCTGGCGATTGAGCAGGCCAGGGCAGGACATTGATGTTAGCTGCGGCGAGAGTCTGTCTTACAACTCTTGCGGTGTGCGGTCGTGCATTATCATGCATTAACTGAAATAAGGGACCGATTTGCACTTGTAGAGGAACGATGACGTCTGATACAATCGTCTCAGCATAAATTTGAGCGTTGAGGTTGCCTCTGATCCAAATCAACTCAGTTCTTCCACTGATCCAAATACCCGCCCATACCATGATGGTTCCACCACTATAAGGATGGACTTCCTGGCAGGATTTTAATCGCTGTTGGCGTCCAGGGGTTCTCCAGTGTCGTATACGTCCTGTATCCGGTCTCATACCAAAACGAGACTCATCAGAAAAGCACACAAAACGCAACGAAAAGCAAACGAACCATCATGGTATTGGCGGGTATTTGGATCGGCGGAAGAACTGAGTTGATTTGGATCAGAGGCAACTCAACGCTCAAATTTATGCTGAGACGATTGTATCAGACGTCATCGTTCCTCTACAAGTGCAAATCGGTCCCTTATTTCAGTTAATGCATGATAATGCACGACCGCACACCGCAAGAGTTGTAAGACAGACTCTCGCCGCAGCTAACATCAATGTCCTGCCCTGGCCTGCTCAATCGCCAGACTTGAACCCGATTGAGCATGCATGGGATATTTATTTATTTATTTATTAAACTTTATGCACAACAAAACGTACAAAGGCGGACTTAATGCCTTGGGCATTTTCTACCAGTCTACCTTAGGGTGATGCAGAGACAATACACAGTAGGTGCAAAAACAGAAAATCATGTTAGAAAAGATATATACTTATGAAATAAGAATAAATACATACATATATACATACATAAAATATATAAAGTTCTGAAAGATAAGCAAGAAAGACTAAAACAACTTAATTTTGAGACGAATCTGCCAACTTCTTGTGAATGTGTTCACGAGCTTTTAATTTGAAAGTGAACTGAGTGTTTACCGTCCTAATATCCTGAGGGAGGTCATTCCAAAGGAAAACCGCCTGGACAAAGAAGGAAGACTTAATGAAGCCAGAGCGATGAGAAGGACAACGTAAAAGGCGATTATTGGCGGAACGAAGAGTCTTGCTGTGCGCAGTGCATAAATACTGACAAAGAGAGAACAGGTAGGAAGGGGAAGTGGGCTTGTGAAGAAGAGAAAACAGGGTTGTCAAAGCTCTCAACGCTCTGCGATGCCGTATAGGTAACCATTTCAGAAGCGATCGATGTTCTGACACATGATCATACTTGCGAAGATTGAAAACGAATCGAATACAGTTATTTAGAAGCCGGTCAAGTTTATTGAGGAGATCTGCATTCAGGTCTTAGTAGCACATATCACCATAGTCAATAATGGGGAAGATTAGGTACTGGACAAGCATTGCCTTGATGTGTGCTGGGAGAATATTTCTCAATCGATAGAGAGACCGCAACGTTCCGGTGACTTTCTTGCTCACAATCGCAACCTGCTTACGCCAGTCAAGGCAAGTGTCAACATGCAGACCTAGATCCTTGACGTCAGAGCTAAACGGGATCACTGTGCCGTCAAAGACAACCGGTGGGACCGTCAAACCATTCAGCCTCCTCAAACTATAGGGGCTCCCTATAATGATGGCCTGACATTTGGCAGGATTAACCGCCACCCCGAAACGATCCGACCAGGAGGCCAATTCCGGTGACATGGAAATTATCCCCATGGTCGAAATATCAGTCGAGAAACTGCTTATCTCCGTCGAAAACGAAAAATTGCTATTCTAACGATCTCCATTCATAATTTTTTCGATCGCAAACCAGCGAGATATTACGGCTGGTCCTAAGGTATGGAGATATGAAATCTCCGTTGGAACATCTGTCAAAATTGATATTAACAACAAACAAATTATCGTAAAACGTACTTTTTGGTAAATGAAGAAGTGAACTTCCCACTTCGAAGTTCAGCGTCAGCTTCTAGTAGCTGCGCCAGCCTTGTTTTTTGTGCTTGCGAAGGGTATTGCCGTTTCTGCTTCTCCGCGCGCGGTTCCATATTCACTTTGGGGAAACTTTTTGTAAAATCCCCGGCACTTTTTTTATTTATTACTAGCTTTTGCAAGCAAAACCGCATCAAAATCCGTTGCGTAGTTTTAAAGATCTAAGCCTATATATGGACAGACAGACAGCGGGAAGCGACTTTGTTTTAAACTAAGCAGTGATTACAGTACGATACGTCAGAAAAAGAACACAAATAATGCGTTTCGGATTACGCTACTTTGCAATTACTATTTTCAGTAATTATAAAAATAAAACACAGTTGCAGAAACACAATATACTAAAATAACCCTTTCTAATATGTTTGCTTGTATTTGATAAATTAAACATACGTCATTATTACTAAAAAAAGAAAAACGTGGCGTAATCGATTATAATCAAAGTGAATCGATAAAAATGGAACGTCTCTTAGCAGAGATTATTGTCTCCGTTGTAAATCTTTCTCCATGATCAACGAGAATACGATTTTTTGATAGTATCGAGATTTAAACCGGACATTAATGCGGAGATTTGAAACAGAGATCTATTTCCATGGTCGTGATATCTAGCTCGAGCCCGGAATTGAGGCCCTGTCCTTAACAGCTCGTAAATCCCGGTTTAGCTCATACATAGCACCCGATAAGCCGTCAACACCCGCCTGACAGTAGAGCTGTAAGTCGTCAGCGTAAAGATGATACGCACACTGAAGTTCGGCAGTTATGAGATCTATAAAAATAGAGAACAAAAGTGGGGATAAAATGCCGCCTTGAGGGACGCCAGCATCCAGATCACACCAGCTGGAGTTAGAGTCACCAACAAGAACTGACTGCTGACGCCCCCGAAGATAGGAAGAAAACCATACCAGGACCTCGTGAGAGACCATGCGATAGGAGAGGATGGATAAAAGGACTTCGTGACTGACGGTATTAAAGGCATTTGAAAAATCGATCAACACCAAAACCGTAACTTTGGTGTCCTCCATTCCCCGCCTTATATCATCAGTCACTTTAAGGAGAGCGGAAACGGTACTGTGCCCGGGCCTGAACCCGGATCGGAATGGACTGATGAGGGAGTTTTTGTGGATAAAGTTGGAGAGTTGCTTATGTACACAAGCCTCGAGCACTTTGGATAGGAAAGGAAGGATTGAAATTGGACGAAAATGGCTAAGAAGAGTGGGAGTAGGAACTTGCTTGCTTGCTTGAGGATGCTACAGAGAAGAGCTCTGCCGAATATGGAGGGTATCCAGTCGCAAGAAGACCTTTTTTTGTTGTTGCAACGAACATGGGCGGCCATTCCACAGCGTGATTTGGATGAACTCATTTTGAGTATGCCAAACCGATGTTCTTGTGTTGTTAGTGTTCGCGGTAGAAACACGGATTATTAATTGTTTAAGTTACCCAATAAAATTTTAAAGAAAACTGTTATTTCAGTCTTTTTTTCGAACTTTAATGTTAGTGGTTCAAATGTCAAAAATCCCTTTATTAGGAAAATGGCAAATTTCTTTATTAATGCAAAGGTGACTTGGTTTATCGTTACTGTGACAAACGAAAACACTTTATTTGATGAATCCTAAAAGAAAATTTTAATTAATATCAATCAGGAGAAAAGTTATTGCAAAAATATTGTTGATCCCTAGACACTTTTGATGTGTGTATTTAGACAAATACCAGGTGCAACCTTCATAACAGCAAGTCCAGTGTTTTAATACAGAAATTAGAACATTCTCCATAGTCCCACGCAGTATTAGAAACCAATCATGAATGCAATGTTTGAAATTAGAAATAAAATGGGTATAAAGTCGGACTGGGTGACACAAACACGTGCAAGAATCTTGAATTATAGTGAATATTGTAAATTACAAATGGATAATGATGACGGACTTAGAATTGAGAATATTTTTGAATACTTACAAATTACTGCCAAGATAGGTGGAGCAGTAGACTTAAAAAGTACCAACATATTACACATAAGAATTCAAACTGATATTATGGATATGATATTTCCTTATAATGAATTATTTTTTAAATATATCACGTTTCTAAACTGATATTTCAAAGAAACAATGTTTCTTACAAAGTAATGATGATAAAAACGATTTTTCTACACTCAATATCTTGAACAAATCCTGTTTTCAAATCGCTTACGTTTTCTGTATTTTTGTAAATAAACTCAAAATAATATGAAAATAAACCCCGAATAAAATAACAACTTTATAATGACAACAACTCTAATTCTCTCTGAAACCTCGCATCCAAGTCCATATGAGATGAAACACAAACCACTCACCGGTATTATTTTTGTCAGTTAGTAGTGGATCAAAGGCTTCAAGCACACTGACTCTTACGCTACCTGCCGCTGAGGAGTTGCGTCCGAAGTCTATGAGGTTCATTGACTTGGGCAGGCTGCCTACTGTGTCTGACGCTTCGTTTGACTGAAAAAAAATTAAGTCTTTTCAAGTACTTGTTTAAACGGCACGGTTGGCGCAGTGGCTGAGCGTCGCGGAATCGCCTATTGCGGTATGGCCTACAGATAGTTGTTCCAAGTCTGGGTGTTTGGTTTGTCTTTGTGAGTTTAAATGTTTGTTAACGCATTCACGATACAGGAGAAATACATAGGCTCGGACACCGTTTAAAAAAAAAACATGGTGTTATTTCCACAGTGAATTTCAGCCTAGTGCTGGTATGAATTTAAATTATTTTTATTTCGCCTCCTCTGTCCTTAATTTGGAACAGGAATGAGATTTTTATATACAAAGAAAATTGAGATAAATTATGTTTCAAAGAATTTCTGGTGAATATAGAACAAGTATTTCTTAAAGCCAGAAACTACTCTCTGATTACGTTATTTGACAAAAAAATCCCTGGTCAGGAAAACCATAAATCAATTACTGAATGGCTGACATTAATTAATATCGCTATCATTAAAACCGACAAAATTGTTTACATACAGGATATGCAACGCGTAATCAAATACAATTAGACGCAATTCATAGGAACAAATTATTTGTAATCAATGCTGATATTATTTCCTGAATCCATTATTTAATTTAATTAGTGGGTAAGTGGGATATTGTATAATCAAATTGTACAATATCCGATATATTATAACTATAGGAAGCACTAAATGGAGAGAACAAGTGACAATATGGAAATGATAGCTTTTTTTTGGAGGGTGGGAAATCGTCAAATGAACACTCTGGGCGGAGCGGAAGGGAGTGTCAGACTTGTACTGACTAAAAACCACCCATGTTTCTTCTTATCTCTTTGTGTCTTATTTTTTTATCATGATTAAATGCATATTTTTTAATGCAGCGGCAGAAATAAGTAGATCATAAAATTACACTCACCGCAATACTAGCTTCTGACAACTTCCTAGAACTATTACTTTCAACCCTCTCCTTCGGAGGCTCTGGCGTAGGTTTGATCACTGTCTGGTTCACACTGTTATTATTCTTGACGACATTATTGTTCGTGCTGTTATTCACCACATTGACCGGGTGCATCTGCGCAGCCGGGTATGAGTGCGTTTGGTTCAACTGCGGGTACAACGTCATCGGCCGCGGAGGTCGTGCGATCATGTTTGTTGTGCTGTAGTTGTACGCAGGCGGCGCGGGGTACGCGTACGGGGACGGTGAAGCCATCCTCGTTTGACTGTACTGTACGGGGTACGGGGTTACGGGTACGAACGTTGGTGGCATTTCGGGTGGTACCCCTATAGGGGGCGCGTAGTACGCGTAGGCGGGCATCGGCGCCGGCATGGGCACCGGCGGCGCTGCTGTAGGTACCGGCGCGGGCGCACCGTACGGTGTCGGCATGGGGTACGGAGGAATCCCATGATACGGCGGCTGGTAGTTATACGGGTACCCCGGCGCATAATAGCCCGGCCGCTGATTATAGTTCTGATTGTTCATTGTGGCGGCCGGCTCAGTCGTGTTTAATGCTAGTTCTTCAGTCTGTTGGCCTAACCTGGGAACGGAGAGTAAATTGTTAGGTATTAAACATAGGTAGGTATCAAACAATGGCCACGTTTATCCTCTAAATGTATGTTTAGGATAAAAATGAAACTCATTAACGATTTCAATTTAGGTACTACCTACATGAAAAATGTTAATAACATATTTTCTACTTTTTTTCCTTTTGCTAGGAAACTACACTTTTTGTGGTATTTCCGTAACACGAATTAATAAACATATTCTTTTAAATGTATTAAGTACATTTACAATCAATCATTCGGATTTTGTAGGTAATAATTAATAAAGTCACTTTACACCAAGCTAGGCTGTTTTTATCAAACAATGAAACTTATCGATTGTTATCTCATCAGCATTAAAATCTATAAATTGATGGATGAATAAGTACCATCTGGATAAAGTGTAAATATAGATTTTGTATTGTATGCAAGTGTTTTGCACAAAAGTGATAAAACTATTATAGAACAAAATTTGGAGAATGACTGGTACCTTTTAAATTATGAACTTACTTATTCATTTTAGACTCCATAGCAGAAACTCTGTATTGCATCATTTTACTATTTAAGAACAAACTATTCACACACATGACTGAAAACAGACTGTCCACCAGAGTTCCAATAAAAAAATAAGTCAAACTAATTAAAACTCAATTTCAAAGGCATTAAGAACTAATGATACTCACTTATGAATCTGTTCGATATACTCCTTTAGCTTGACGTGCGGCTCCTTAGGCGCATGTTTGCTTGTAGGGCTCGAGAATGATATCAAGTCGCTGCTCTCGTCCCTCGTTGGACTGGTTCCAGTTGATCTGACGAATACAGACGGAAATATATGAACATCGGTTGCCAGTGACTTGGCTAGTCTGCAAGGCGACTGACATCAGGTATGACGAATATTTGTTACTAGTGTTTATAGGTACTGCGTGATTAAATTTCCCAGTGGCAAAAGCGACAAACTTTCATCCCCTATTTAACCCCCATAACAGAGTAGAAAGTAGTAAAAAAAAATAAAAAATATTTAAAAACACCCCCTGTGTTCATAAAAAAACTTATGTGTTTCTTATTCATTTCATGATTCGAGACCCAGTGGTTTACTGTGCATTGTCTGACAATGAATTGAGAATTTTATGAAGTAGATTAATAATAATAATGATTAAAAACTGTGTCATACACTCATACCACCTTCATTCAATAAACAGGTGATGTTATCCTACATTCAAGATAGTGATATTTTTTTTTATAATTGCGTTTTACTTTATGTGTGGGATTATTTATATTATGTAGCCCAATCTTACATGCTTACTCATTGAACTACGATATGAAATCATGTTTTGCTTTGTTTTGGTTCTTTGTGTTAGGTGTTGTTACTGGTTTATGAAATTTTAGACAACTTGCTGCATCATAGATCTTAGCTCATGAGTAAGTAGTAAGCTCCATTGTCTGTAGTTCAAAGTCAGTATCACAGAAAATCACTCAAAATACAAACATAACACTTCATTGGTTGATACTAGTTTCAACTTACAACACCTAGTTTTTTTAACGAGGATGTGATAAAATGGCCCGCGAAATTAAATTTTTCTAAGTAATGTTTTTTTTGCAATTTGCAGGTCTTTGCCAGGTTGTATGTTAATTATAATATGATTCGCGAATTTCGTAACCGTAACAAATAGGGGTTTACAGAGTTATAACTTATAATCATTAAAACATGCATGAATGCAATGCATTCTGTATGGGCATTCTAGTAGACGGATCACGGAAGTCAGATAGGTACCAGATGAATTTCAAGTGGTGTTATCTTTATGAGTCGTACTGCAATGTTATTGTGGTTTAAGTACAAAATAGTTGAGAAGTGGTCAAATAATACATTTGCATGCATCAATCTCATAATTATGACCACATAGTTTTTTCTCATAATTATTATTCTTTATTTGATATAAACAACCCATGGATACAACCTTAAAAAACCCCACATCCATCAAAACTTTATACATATTTATCTATCTAAGTATAAAAAATATTTAATTTTCCTGACATTATATTTTTTTATCAGAATGACTGACATTTAATTCTTAACCTCATGTATTGTCAAGGCCACACAGTGTATGCTAAAAGATAAACAATATAATTATTATTTGAACAAGTTGTTTGGGATGTTACGTTTTATTCAAACAATGGATAAAATTTTAGAAAAAAAACAAGATTATAATGACCATTCCATCTTCTTCTACTCTTTAAACAGGCCAAGGAGCATAGCCAATAAGGCACTTGGGATAAAGAGAAAGAGTACTCTGTCTTCTATTCTATAAATTGAAACAGTTCATAAGACACTAAGATAATGTCTAATCTAAGTAAATAAAAAAGTAAATATTGTGGTTTAAAATTTTAAAGGATCTTCTAGTACTTAAATTAAATTAATATCTAACTAACGTTGTTTATCAAATCATGTAACAAGCATGGCACAACAATGGCTTGATTGAAACAAGTTGATGCAATTATAAAACATGTCTTATCATTGGATTGATGATAACGATTCATTATGGCACACCCATACACGTAATACATGTTCGATATATCTGTGAAACTACATATTTCATTGGTTTATTCACCTGGGACCATCAGAGATTGAGCTCCGACCTCGTGTAGGTTTGCGCGGCGGCGGCGGCAGCGCAGGTGGCGGTCCGTCGTTCTCCTCCCGCCTTCGAGCACTAACACTGGCCACCTCACGAACATTATCTAGACAATATCAGCATGATAAGCCAATCACCAATGATTATTGGAGATATCAATAGTTTTCGTTACCGATAACAAAGTGAAAGAGATAAACATTCCATGAAATAACAAGTACAAAACAATATTAGTAACAATTAGTAACCAAAAAACTATTAAGACTCAAATCGTTCATCAATTTTGTACATCACACATTATATTTCACAATACTTTCATACGAAATAAAGATACAGTTATCATGATTCCATTTAATCAGTGCCCCATTTACTTCAGGTCATTGATCTTCCACTTCCCTTCTGATTGATGTACGTACAGACATTTTGCTGAACTGACAATGCTTATTAATTTTTCTTGTTTACACTGCGTCAATTGATCTCGTTGTGCCAATAAAAGGTCAGTTAGTCACTTCAATTGCCTTATTGGGAGGCTTTGTGTGTTTGTAAAGGCAATTGTTACAAACAATATGCTTTTAGAAAATAAATAGTTTAGGTTTTGTGGCGAATCACATATTCCTGATTCCCACTACCGCATTTCAATGAGTTTGCTATAGTTGTAAATACTCTTTTCTTTTGTACTTTATGATAAGACAAGTGAAGGCTAGCTTACACAGACCAGCGCAACCATTGTGGTTGTCAAATTGAAAATTAATTATTTATCATTAAACTGACTGTATATTATTTAAGAGCAACGATATATCGCTTTGAACTAAACGGCGCAAGCAGGCGCCTAAAGTTTCATTATCATTTTATTATTTTAATTCTCCTATTAATAGCTGTACCTACAGGAAAGTTTCATTTAACTACAACATAAAAATAACAGTTATTATTTATTCAATTTTCATTGTGACATCACAGTGAATTTAAAATAATACTTTATGTTTAACACTGGGTTATTTACCTACAAAATGCCAGTCAACTATGCAACAATAGACATTTCAAACTAAAGGAATAGAAATTTCTATTATAGTCTATTTAACTTTATTATGATACCAAACAGCAGATGTATTGATGGTATGGAATATCTACATGCTACTCGTAATACTAGATTTGGTTAGTATTTTGGTTATAGCAAGAATTAAAATATTTGATGATAGGAAACTGATTGTACAGTTGCAAAATTCAAGTTTGATTAATGTTTAGTTGTTATTTCTTCCAATTATTTTGAATGCCAGTAAAAACCAATTGGCCTATCAGCTTAATGAATCTGCTATGCAGTGCATTAAAAGTTCACATAAATTCTTCATAGCAACAGAGTTAGAACCAAAATAGTTTTGTCAATAACATTGCTTTTGCACTGGTTCTATTAACCAGTTTACGATATACGAGGCATTCACGTAGGTGGTTATGAAATTATAAAGCGTGAATACCGAATTACGATAGCGCTAACACAACACATGAAAGGTAGTTGTGTGAAATATTTGCTAGAACCTTGAATCATCAGTAATCTCGCGGAGTAAACAAAGTTACGTCAGTTACCTGCGCTAGTTAGTAGCTTCTGCCTACGAAACTGATCCAGAGCCAGACTTTCTAAACTCAAAGCCTGGGCCTTCTCCAAATCCGCTTGGAACTGAAGATCGTAGTCAGACATTATCGGACTCCCTTCAATATGTATCTACAACATTCACAAAACGAGCGTGGGAATTAAAACAATAATACCACTGTTAGCGATGAGCACTTAACACTACACAAAAACTTTAGATCCAAACTTGTAGGCGGTACACGAGCGGCTCTCATTATATCGCCCTTTGTCTTACCAAAGGAATCTTCCCGATTCTATTTGCTTAATTTTCACTACATATTACAATTTTGGATGAATCTCGGCTCGATTTTATTATTTTACTGGGTCAATTCAATTTGTATGCATCATTCGAAAGATAATACGACTAAATATGGAACACATACTGTTAATAATTTGACAGTTGAATTCCCTTGTATTCTGGTGAAAAAGAAAGAGAAGCGTTCACTCAAGCAACGTTAAAAGAAGCGACTTTTACATTTAGCTTCATAATAATGGTGACGTTACTGTTTTCAAACGTTTAGCTAAATCGACTAGTTTACTAATCGACTAAACATTAGAAAAGTGAAAAGCGAATACTCTCTATGTAATATTGTATTTAAAAAATCTCTTTAATTCTACTGAAGATGAAGGGAGAAGAGTGTAATATTATGACCCTGAACGAAGGCCGCACTGTAGACTTGTGTTCTTCCCGTAATCGGAACTATAATCGAGGTCGAAGTTATAACCACTTACAATACAACTCTCTCTCAGGGTTTTATTTTTAATGCAAGTTTTAAATATCCATATTGCAGGTTCATGGTGATGCCAAATGCAAATGTGTTTCTGTTCGGCTTCGGAAAGAAGTAAACGGGTAAACGAGAGTTCTGACATTTGGTGAGAGCGCTAGCTAGGACAGCCCGCGCAATCGAAACTTTCTGGGTTCACTCAACACAGTATAACCCGGTTCATTAAAGAAAGGAATCTAAAATGCGGTTTTTATCATGTCCTCACGCTCGCACACTATAGTGAGCGAGCGAGAGGACATGCCATGTGTTGCCATTTTAGATTCCTTTCTTTAATGAACCGGGTTATACCTACACGGTACACCACTCGTTGTTTACACTTTACAGTATCCGATTCATCATCATCTGCCTAGCCTTTTCCCAAGTATGGTCAGCAAACACATGCAGCTGAATACCAGTTATTCGCGTAAAAGACACAGGCGCAGTTTTCAGAGTAATTCCTTCGATTACGCTATTGTCCAAACATTTTTCTTGAAAATACCGGCGTTAAAAGTATTTAGCGATGTTAGTTTTTCAGCAGTGCCGAGGATGTGCTAACGTTTGCAACAGTATAATAGAATACTTAAGGTGGATGTTCCAGGGTAGCCCGCGAAATTAAAATTTTCTTACTTTTTTAGCGATTTGCAGGCCAGTGCTACCCTGGAACATCAACCTTAAAAAAGATGTGTGAGGACTGGAGGAGGGTAGTTAGGTGTCGTACACACGATGACACATCAAGCTATACTTACACATTATAACATGACCTCGCTTTTTACAGATTTCCCATACACTGAGAGATCCGCATTAACTGTCTATGTATATAGCTTGATTGGTCATCGTGCTTGCGTTGTTTATTTTAAAATAAAAAAAAAACAAGATTCTAATAATAGGTAATATTTTATTTTGATAATGAATTTTAAGAAGACTGAGACCTACTGTTATGTAGGTATTTTGAATACAGAGATCATTTCACAAATGTTTACAAACTAACAGCGACTTAATGTAGACAGGGGTGCGTTTAAGATGGCCGGCGAAATTTTCGCCGGATAAAAATTAAACTAGCGAGGGTTCGCTGAACGGAGTCATAGGTATACGTCAATTTTATCTGTCAAATTCAATTGACAGCTCATTTTGTCAAACAAGTAGTAAACAATCTAGATTGTAATCTCGATTTTGCTTGTGATCTCGAAATTATTAGTCAGTAAAAATGGACCGGAACATGAGGAATCAATTTGCCGATATAATATTTGTACCTATAGTATTTTATAATATTATATTTCTACAACAATTTGTATTATTACTTCATCCATGATAATCCACAAATAAAATTGACGGAGAGTCGGAGACGTTTAATACTCGTTTCAGAAATATTCGTAAATATGGCGCGATTCTAGCAAATTAAACAACAAACAGCTCAATGACAAAGTCAATCTGACAGCGGGATAAAATTTAGCGAGTTAAAAAGGTCGCTAAAAATTATCCTAGTTAGGCGAAAACTTATACCGGAAGACGGCCGTGAACGGGGCAGATTTCGCGGTGTGCTTGAACGGGGTGTATAACGTTTAGTCAGGTTAAATTTTAGCCTGGATAAGCATCTTAAACGCACCCCTGGTCCTCCTGAATATGAAGCGTAAAAAAAGTGTATGAAGTTCAAGCGCCAAAAGTACGATGCAAAAATTTGAAAAAGTTTTACGCAGTTTGATTAAAAAATTTAAGAAGATTGGCGAATTATTTTTATTTGCAATATTACAACCGAACCACATTTTTCTAATTTTGTTTGTCTTGATAAGTAGGTATGTAAAGTATGGACTAGTGATATTGATGCAACGTAGGTACGTACGTGACAAGGAGAGAGATGAAAATAAATGTTGATGGATGGAAAGGGAGAGAATGGCCAAAAATGGATGATTGTGTGTGCGGATTTATGTCGAAGAAATTTAAAGGAACTAAATCAAATAGTGACGGTTGTTTGTGGAGTAACTTCTATTATGTTGTCTGTTAGAATTTGTTTAATACTTTTTACTATCATGCGTCCTGTTTTGGGCTGAGAGAAATATGGTACAGGCTGCGGAGCACCTGAAAAAGCACAACGCTTTAATTAATATTTTCAACACACCTCTGCCATTTGGTAATATGTATTCATTTCAAGGCCCAGTGACATACCTGAGGGCCCCGGTGGATTCAGGTTCGGCGCGGTTGACTTTTTTCGTTTAGTCCGTTTTTTTCTGACTACTTTACGGGTAGGACTAGCAATTACTTTAGTCGGCGAATTGGTTCCTTGCGCATCGGGATTTGACTTTACCTTCGGAAACATCCGGCGTGTAACGGAAGTCGTTTGTTCAAAATTAAATGTAGTCCTTAATTTATTCCTAATTGGTGAATTATTTCTGGATGAATTTGTGATATTTCTGGGATAGTCTTCGTTGCTTTCAGATCTTGCGGTTTGATACTTAGGCTTTTTGGGCACTAATAAACTTTTGGCTCTCTTAGTTTTCTTATTCCTACGGTATGTCTTTCGTTTCTTAAGGTTAAACTTCAACTTAGGATGTTTTTTGCCGTCAGGTTCGTTCCCTTCAGCTTCTATCTGTAAATATTTAATATTACTTATAAGTACTAGTAATAAGTAGTATATGTAACCTATCATGGACGTCAATTTCCTTAAAGAACATTTTTTTTTTTTTTTTTTTATTATAAATGGGCTTGCCTTGACTTCAATCTTGCGGCTTGCCCTAAATTACATGGGTGGTTTATAGTCGGTAGAAGTCTGACACAGGGAGTGTCAGACTTCTACTGCTCTGCCCAGAGCGGGAGGAGTCATTTGATGATTTCCAGCCCTCCAAAAAAAACAAAACAGATGTAACTATAGTAGGTAGGTACCTACTCGTACACACACGTTTGGCCAACTATGTTTAGGACCCATTTCCATCAATCGGTATCTTAACTCCGTAGCTGCTAGTGAGTTCATATGGTAAAACCCAGTAACAATTTGCCCTACGTGTATAGAGTAGAGACCAACAGGCAGTCACTAAATCACTACTACTTAGGTACCAGAAATCACGTGTAGACCGTATCCTTATGGACGGACGTTTTATGAAACAACTCATACGGTCTACCTAAATAAGTCTATATGTAGGTATAAACAGCAAGATATAATTAATTTGTTACTTATTAAAAGGCGAAAGCTATTTAAAATTAATTACCTCATGAAACAAATCTTTCGCGTCTTGATTATTGCAGAATTCCAATATTTTCTTGCAGACTGTCCGCAAGTTCCTAATTCTTTCCCTCTTCCTTTTACCTATTGCGTATTTGTCTACTTCGTCTAGTCTTAGTGTTCTGAAAAGCAAATTTTACCATATAGGTACCTACCTAATTTTGTAATGTTTATGACCCATTTTCCGTTCAGCTGATCGACACTGGCTCAGGCATCCCACAACCGGGGCTGCGACTGTTCGAAAGAGATACCGCGGTTCCGGAGCATGACGAGCTAAGAAGGAAGGTTTTAGTCAGTAGAAGTCTGACACTCCCTTTGATTTGATGATTTCCCACCTACCAAACAACAAAGACATACCACAGTCCACAACCGCCGCAAAGAGCCATGGCAGTCAGGGTCATACGTGGATACCGCTGTATCCACGGAAGCGGCATGTGCCCTTGCGGGACACCCCCGTGGGATTTGGAGGCGCCAGTGCTCGCCGAAGTATACATATAAGCATCACCCGGCGTGGCGTAGACCTGCACAAGTACCAGTGTGCTGTGTGTGTGTGAGCTGTCCACAAAGTGGCGTAGGGAGGCCCACACCCTGAGAGAATGGCGGGTGAAGCTGAAGACGCCCAGTACTGGTCACTGGACCTCAGGGGCTATCCAGCAGATCCTGGAAGAGTATTGTACGGAGGCGACGGGACATTGATCTTCCGTCAGGTGCAGGTGCGGTTAGGGCATGGCTGCTTTGACAAATAGGTACCTGCACCAAGTGGCTATACAGACGGGAGTCGGCTCCCGTGTGTCACCAGAGCGGCTGCAGCGAGGACTCGGCGCTTCACACTCTCGAACATTGTTCTCCTTGGGTGGTGCAGCGCCGTGCTCTCGCAACATCAATGAAATGTACCTAAGTACCTAAACCAAAAAATAGCGGAGTGCTATTCTAAACTGCCCTTGGACGATCTATGTAAACATACTTGATGACTTTTGGTTTGGCCATGATATTGTCAGCGTCCTTTTCATCACACTGCATGGCCGTTTCCCAGATATCCCTGAAGAGTAGTCTTCTGTCCGCATAACTTTCTTCCTTTGTCATAACATCCATTATGAGCGGTAAAATAATATAACCCGCTTTAGAATAACGGAAAAATACTCATCAATGTTTACAAATTGTTTTTTTTAATGTTAAAAAACATTTTCTGTATTATTTAATCATTATTGTGTTTTTAAGGTGTTTTTTTTATTTATTTTTATTTTATTCTTTTCAGATTGAATTATTTGTTGGATGTAAACCTATAATCACCATTGTCACGATGACATGAATCTAGTCAGGCGATTATATTAGTAGATACTCTTTGGGAAGACGTAGCATAAATTATTTAATGTTTTTTTATAACTCATTCAAATTGAAAATTTGAGACTGGGTTCTGTACATTGATATTATAATTGTTTCTTACATCTTTAAGTGACAAGTAAAATAATAAGGTTCGTAAGGTGGAGTAGGTGGCACACAAAATGATGGCTCCTACATAATATAGAGTGAGCGACATGAATAAACCAGGCACCGCAACAAGTTGTTACGAACTTGCGGAGTATTGGATCGCCTTGACGGTCGTTCAGTAGGCGGGAAGCTCTTGGCGAACGCTTTCCTCCAACAAAAAATACACACGCGCTCACATAAAAATATGTTTGAGTTTTCTTTTAGTTTGTTCTTTATACCTACCTATAATGGTCCTTCGAGCCGGATATCACTAAAATAACTTCTCTTTGTTTAACGCTTTGAATAATCGTCACGATGCCGAAATATAGGACATAATTAAACTGGGAATAATAATAAAAATAGTTACTAATTTTTTACTAATTTACAAACGGTGAAATGTCGAAACCATGCCTACTAAATACGACCCGAACACTTTGTGGGTGGCTCTCACGCAATATGGTGATGGCAACATCTTCGAGGTGTATCCTAAACTCTTGGCCCAGCTGTTCCTGCAAGAAGAGGCTGCGAGACAAGACGGTGATACAAGTGAGGCGGAGAAACTGGTCCTCCCCAGTGACAAGGATTATAGACTACAGAAATACTTCGTTCTTGTCGAATTACAGAAGGAATTGGAAGAGTAAGTATTCGTTCTGAACATTAATAATTGCCGGGGATCCGCTGGATGTGACACATAGGTACGGGACCGGTCAATATGGCGACCCTTGGGGGAGCCCTATGTTCCGCAGTCGAAGTCTTTCGTCTGAAATGTTGATTATGATGATTAGTGAACAGACAACAGCCCTCTCTGGGAAAGTTTGACTTTACAAATCAGACTACCCATCTACAGATTGCCATATGGTTTAACCTGCTTATTCCTTTAGAAAACGCTGCACTTCTCAATCCAATTTCCCTAACCAAGCAGAATCAGTTAATCCGTTATAGCAGAACGAGGAAGTTCCGACTGTTCCTAGACAAAACTCATTAACGTTTAGATTAGCTTCACGTTAAACAAACTGCTATAAACCTGATTGCGCGGTCCCGCAGCCCCCTACGGCCATGACCTACACACATAATAACACCGTAGGTACACTAGACACCTTGTGAATGACATACCAATAATTGGATCGAACACCAATGCTACCTAGTTCTAAATATAGCAGTAATGAACATTGTTCATTCGTAACAGTCAATTTGCTGTATGATGTCAGCTAAATCGAAGGCACTGTTTTCTAATCTATAGGGTTGTTGAAAGGCTTGGTTTTCAGTCGATTAATTGGGAATTGCCTAGTATGAATTAAATCATATTTATTTCTGAAAATTGTTTTTACAAAACAATTTTACACGTTAATATTTTAAAACTAGATGGGGCCGGTGTTTCGTACTGACTACTCTGAGAAGAAACAGCCGAAACAAACTCCGCGGTCACTGTCTCTTTTTAAAGTCCAGACATTGGTCAAGTCAAATGAGCACAATGTAGATTAGCGACAGCGACAGATATTATGCTTTATAAGAAAGAACTTCACAGATTGAGAAGACCTGTCCAATCGGTGCAAGCATTTGTCAGTGTTTCAAGTGTAACTCGACTTATACCCTAAGGGAGCACAATTAAAATAACTGTCTAGCAGTCGCTTGGAATTTGAACAAATCGTTTTTGATGCCTGACCTAAGCATAAGTTACGTAACCACATACATACCTTTGGTTCGATGCGAGAACGTATGTAACGTTGCATGTAGAGACTCAATACCATTATTTCAGTGAATGCATCGAAATACCGACAGCACTAAATTGTGCGGTTTGGTAGATAATATGCGAAATCAAGGTTCATCACTCACGCTAGTAAGGAACTTTAGACACCATGTTTTAGAAAATAATCTAACAAGAAAACCAAGTAGGTACCTATTACCGATACTGATAGCCTGCATCATTCCACAGCTGGGCAAAAGCCTCTCCCCATGACTTCCAGTTGTTTCGTACTATCTAGGGTCAATGTGGACCACTGGTTGTGAGTAGGTATAATGGACCAAAATAAAGAAGGACCCTGTTTTTGAGTGGCCCTGGTTTCTGGAAGCTGCGGGCTGGATTTTGAACTACTCAATTAAAAAAAACCGGCCAAGAGCGTGTCGGGCCACGCTCAGTGTAGGGTTCCGTAGTAATAATTCTTTTTTTGTTTGAAATACGGGCCAATGAAACTTGACCTCTGGATTGTATAGGCGCTCATACGATTCAGGGACCAAATTATATTGGTTAACTGCAGTTTCCATCTGTTGTTTTCATCCAAGTTCAAAATAATTTTCCTAGAAAGTCCTTATAAAGTTCTACTTTTCAGATTTTTTTCGTATTTTCTAAACTTATGGTTCAAAAGTTAGAGGGGGGGGGACGCTTTGTTTTTTACTTTTGGAGCGATTATTTCCGAATTTATTGACATTATCAAAAAATGATTTTTGTAAACCCCTATTCATTTTTAAATACCTTTCCAACAATATATCACACGTTAGGGTTAAAATTAAAAAAAAAAACACTTCCCACTTTACATATAGGGGGGCTACCCTAATAAAACATTTTTTTCCAATTTTTATTTTAGCACTTTGTCGGCGTGATTGATACACATATTGGTACCAAATTTCAGCTTTCTAGTGCTAACGGTCACAGAGATTAAGCGAGGACGGACAGACGGACAGACAGACAGACAGACAGACAGACAGACAGACATGGCGAAACTATAAGGGTTCCTAGTTGACTACGGAACCCTAAAAACTAGATTCTACCTATTCAAAGTTCGATGGAGGACCTACTATTATAAGATTAATGACTGCCTATCCCTAAACTAAGTGCTGGCCAGAAGGTACTTACAATTAAAAAAAATAACCAATTCTGTCAAAACAGTGGCACTGTCATTTTATGTCAAACAAAAATAACCACGTCCCAAAAAAAAATAAGCCTGAAATCTGAGCCA
Organism: Diarsia mendica; assembly: GCA_949316265.1. NCBI lineage: Eukaryota > Metazoa > Arthropoda > Insecta > Lepidoptera > Noctuidae > Diarsia > Diarsia mendica. Next base: position 16,981,757 of record OX438896.1, on the reverse strand, counting down.
GAAATATAAAAATTATTTAGCGTTATTTATTATATTACTTAGTTATAATTTATTTTTATCAACCCAAGTAAAAACCTAAGAAACTTCCACGAACTTCCATATCGAACACTAATGGGTAACATTTAATGAAACCAGTTGAAATAGTGCGCGAAGATGTTTTTGTAGAAAATGACTCAATGCAACAAATGGACAAACAATTAGAACAACAGGGTCCTAAAAATGCGTAAGTGCATTATTGGTGTATTAGGCCGCGCTCACTTTGGACACGAATTCGTATCGATGTTAACGTACGACATAAATTAGTCTAAAATAGTAAATATACATTAATATATAAAGAAGATGGATCAAAATTGCCCCACGTCCTATAACAACGTGACATATCTCAAAAAAAAGATAAAAATGTATAAAAAAATATGGCATACTTCTTATGTTCATTTTTTTACACCTTCAATGAAAAAGTTGCAATGAAAATAGTTTAGGCGCTGTTGTGAAAAAATCGTTCGTATGAGTATTAATGGACCGATTTTAAAAATTCTTTTTTTGATGGAAGGTGTATACTTCCCAAATGGTCCCATATTTTTTTTTATCGAAATCAGACCAGCGGTTTTGGAAAAATAAACAAAAAAAAAATACATTGTCCACATTATGACTCATGAACATGTGAACTTACGTGTGAACCACTAAAAAGTGAAAAATAAAAACTTTTTAACAAAAAAACAAAACACAAAAAAGTGAAAAAAATAAACTTTAAAGTCGGTTTTATTTTTTGTTAAAAAGTTTTTTGTTTGAAAAGGTAGTCCCACGGCCATAAAGTCAGGTCTCCGGTCTCCAGGATTCTGAAGAAATGAAAGTAACATCTCAAAAATAAGCTCATTTTAGTACTTCACATTATTAGTTTTTCACTGTCTTGTTGTTTCTTTTGACTTATTGCATTATGATGAGACAGAAACGTCAGTGGTAACGCGAGGGAGTGATCGACAGAGGTTGTTTCACTAACATTAACACAAATGAGAGAGACGAATAACGATAGCGACGCGACGGGGCAAGCGAAGCTAAGGAAATGCTAGTGAATAATGTAATAATTTTTACAGGTACCGTTTGACCGAACGAGATCAATAATGTACCTAATTCTGGTTGGCGTTTGATTAACCATCGTATAGCCCGACAAGCGGGTGAAGCAGCTCCTGCTCATAACATAGAAGCGCACAATCATTGTGTTTCACATGCCAGCATCCAATACTACGAGGACGTCAAAGACATGTTCCTAACGCGAATATTTTGGAAGAAGCCCATTCCCTCTCTAAAAGAGAAGGCCTGTGTCCCAGCAATGGGAACATTAATAGGCTGTTGATGATGATGACGACGAAATAAATAAATAATAAATACGACGATATACAAAATAACGTTCTGTTGTTCTCAAGTTCTAATCACGGCAGGATTCAATCACGGCATATCCGAAGAAAGGAGTACTACACCTATGTGCCTTATAATAGACGAATTAATGAAAGAAGGAATGCCGTGGTTGAATAGGTACTGTTGTTCTTGTATACCTACATGGACGCAGGACATTATAGGTATGCGCCCATGTAATGAGTGTAATATTTTATTTGGGCTGGATGCGTCAGTCAGGAGACTGACAGCGCCATTTAATTGTTCCTTAGAACTCGCATAAGAACGAGTGAAACAACATTATTCACTTGCATTTCCTTAGCTTCGCTTGCCCCGTCGCGTCGCTATCGTTATTCGTCTCTCTCATTTGTGTTAATGTTAGTGAAACAACCTCTGTCGATCACTCCCTCGCGTTACCACTGACGTTTCTGTCTCATCATAATGCAATCAGTCAAAAGAAACAACAAGACAGTGAAAAACTAATAATGTGAAGTACAAAAATGTGAAAAATAAAATAAGAAGAAAAATCAGCTTCTGAAGTCGGTGACTTTTGATAATGATGATGATGAATGATGATGATGAGTTTTTATTTTTCACTTTTTAGTGGTTCACATGTGTTTACCCCTTCACAACGTACCGGCGTGATGTTATATTATGAACTGGTGTAAACAATAGACAGACATGAGATTTCAGCAATCCCGCCAGTCCATTTGCTATCATTTATTGAGGAATTCCGTTGCCTATCTCCGAAGTTCTTCATCAGATCTTCACTAAATAGTTTGTATAACCTTTTTTGTGAGTACAGGCGTGATATTATGTTGGGTGATGGCGTAAACAATGCTTAGATATGCTATAGCAACAATCGCGGTTAATCTGCTGTTATTTATTGAAGAGTTCCCCCGATTTCTACAAGATCGCATCATCAGATATTAAAATGGTGACAATGGGATCACACGGGAAGCACCAGCTTTCAAATAAAAAAAGAATCATGAAAATCGGTTCACCCAGTCGCAAGTTATGAATTGATAACCTCCGCCTTTTTTTGGAAATCGGTTAAAAATGAGCTTATTTTTGAGATTTGACTTTCATTTCTTCAGGATCCTGGAGACCGGAGACCTGACTTTATGGCCGTGGGACTACCTTTTCAAACAAAAAAAGAATTTTTAAAATCGGTATATTAATACTCATTACGAACGAATTTTTCACAACAGCGCCTGAACTATTTTCATTACAACTTTTTCATACGAAGGTGTAAAAAAATGAACTTAGGAAGTATGCCATATTTTTTTATACATTTTTATCTTTTTTTTGAGATATGTCACGTTGTTATAGGACGTGGGGTAATTTTATATGGATTGTGATCCGTCTTCTTTATGTCCCGTCCCGCGTGTCGACACGCGTGACTAATGTAATCACTCCAAAACTAAATGTATGTAACCGATAGCTTACCCCACGCGTTGCGACACGCGGCGCGGGGTAAGTATAATTGCGGCTTTACTCGCATCCAGTATGAGCGCTCCCTGTACTTGGAAGGTTAAGATCGTTCGTACGTGTACGCACGAGTAAAATTCGTACGAAAACGCTGAGGAAAACGCGACCAAACTGAGCGCGGCCTTACGATGATGGCAATTAGTGACAACACCAACTCTTTTCTTATAAATAATCAATCATCAGCACAAAATCGCAAAAGTACCTAACCATCAGTCTTCTAGATTTTATCTATTGCCGAATGTGGACCCGGTAGGCCCCATAGAGGCCTTCCAGGTGGAACGACGACATCGGTAGAGTCGTGGGAACCGGTGCAGCGGTGGATGCAAGCGGCAGGTTACCGTTCGTTGAGGTGTTTAATTCTATGGAGAGGCCTTTGTCCAGCAGTGGAGGTCTTCTGGCTGCTGATGATGATGATGATGAATGTGGATCTTATAATTGCCGAATGAAACCTGCTTCTTGATGGGGTTTTCCAAAATCCCAAATTGTAACCATGATTTCTTTTGCAAACCAGACAAAAATCGAAATAACTTAGGGATAACTTTTACAAAAACTTCTGTACTTTAAGTCCTCTCTTTTCCTAGGGACGAAGATGGTAACAAGGTGGCTAAGCCATCATTGGAGGAACCGGTGGAGGAATGGGGGCCGTGGTCGCTTATGGTAGCCACCAAGAATCCACACGCGCCCCCACCGGTCACCGTCAAAAAATCGCCTGGACCCGCCTGGGATATTGGACAGGTAGGTAGATATCAGAATGTGATGTGAGCTATGAAGTCTGACGTGCAAGCTGATATACACGGACTTCAAAAGACAATCCAAAAAGGACAGAACCGGGAAAGGGAGCGAGATCAATGGTTAAGTCTTTTCTAACAAAACCAACTATTTCGCCTAAATCCTGTGTTGAGCAAAATATTTTGTTTAATCCTAGTCTTTTACAATAAAATTACAAACTAAAATAAACAAAAGTTTACAACAATAACGAGGTCTGTATATTAACAAAAACTATTTAAAAGATTCCTATTAAGATTTCAAACGAGTCCGTAACAGTCAAGGCTTGAGCTATGCTTACATTAGCTGAGCCTTGTAATGCTGTATTACAGTGAAATAATGGTGTTTCAGTTATGGATAGTAGGCGTTGATATTTCTACATTCATCGCTTCTAAACACGCGCTACTTTGCCAAAAGAATATATTTGCTTCTCATTCTGCAGGCACTTTTACAGGTTGATAAAATTAAAGGAAGGAAGGTACATGAAGCACCTTCATTATGTTGAACAAGTGCACTCTGGAAACTAGTAGTGAAGTATAGAAATAAACCTAGATAGGAACGATGCTCTATGTAGATCTCTTGCTGTAAAAAAATAACGCTAGACTGCTCTCGTGAATTTTTTTGAAATTATAACTTCAACTTTTTTAGAATTTATTAAGCTGTAGCTTAAATTCAATCCCTTTCGCTACGCTCATCAGTCAGTCCAGTTTACATTAACTTCTATTTGCAGGTGCTAAAGGCGGCGCGTCTACTATGCAAACCACCACGGCCCGTAGAATTCATCGACGAACAAGAGATGCGTTGGGTGTACTCTCTCATTTACGAAGTTTTTCGATGTGAGTCGACCAAGTATTTTAGTCACCTCGACATTAACTGCTAAAGTTTTCAATTTATTAGTCTCATAAGCCTCAACCACAAATCCCTTGCGAATGCTTAGTTCTGCGTATGCGAAGCCGTGGAAATAGAAAATAAACCCATAAAAAGTCGTATAACACGGAATAAAAAAGTTCCCTTGCGTGAACCTACTTGTAAATGACTGACAAATCGCATATATCAGTCGCAAAGCGTTCATTTACCAATTTTACCATCACGAGTCAAAGCGAAAGTCGAATAAAAGTGAAGTGTCACGAAGTTCCGAAGCGGCTTGTAAATTAACAAACGCCATGCCAAACTACTTTATTGCAGTTACAAAGCGTTATTCAACTTTATCAAGTTGATGCCTACACGATAAAGTTGCGATAAATAGCGTGCTAAGTTAAACTAGTTTCTTTGCTATTAAAATATGGCGGGTATTCTCATTTCGGTGTTCATATCAGCTCGCTTGATCTAAAAACTTATTGTAGTAGGTACGTACCTACCTTCTGGTGAAGTTAGGATGGCATTCCAAATACACTTACGTGCAAAAAAATCGACCCGCCCTGTAAGTTTCGATTCGGAACGCAATTTATAAAAATTAAGATCATAGAAACAAAAACTAATAATGGAATTTGAAAGTATGTATACTAAACTTAATTTTAACATTCCCTACACTTCAATAAACGGGATGTTGTTGATGATATTGACTCGTTTACTTGGACACCCTTATTTCTCATTTTTAATAACGCATTCTCAGTGACATTGCAGTGTGTTAAAAGTTAATCAATTTATTGTTTATTCAATAATTGGTTATTTTTACTGATTAAGTGACCATTTAGCTTGAGTTTAATTGTTTTTACTCTCTGTGAAAATGGATACTACTCCGTCCGAGTGCGCTCAAGTTGTAGCACTGATCCAGGCTGGATTGAATCAGCGCGTCTTGCCCAGACGTCTTCACCTAAGCCGATCAGCAGTAAGACGAGTGTACAGAAGGTTCTTAGAGACTGGCAGCTTCAAGAGACGATCAGGTTTGGGAAGAAATCGGGCTACTTCAGAACGAGATGATCGATTTATGGTGTCTACAAGTTTAAGAAATGGACATGGACTGGCGTTCAGGTGCAACAGCAAGTTCGTAATGTTCGCGGTGTAGCTGTAAGTGAATGGAATGTACGACGGAGACTTGCACGAAGCGGATTGCATCCCCACAAACCTGCTAATGGTCCAAAATTAACCCCCGCACATCGCCAAGCGCGGCTTCAATTTGCTCGTGCTAACGTTGATTGGACACTCGAACAATGGAAGGTCGTACTGTTCTCGGATGAGTGTAAAATCAGTCTTCATGGAAATGATGGGCGCAGGAAAGTTTAGCGAAGAGAGGGAGAACGATTTGCACAGGTTTGTATTGAAGAACGAGTCGCTTTTGGAGGACGTTCGTGGACTGATTGGGGCGGAATTTCTTTGAGAGGAAAAACGAATCTTCAGTTCGTATCCGGACCTCGCCTAGGCAATCTGACTGCACAGCGATACATCCAGGAGTTGCTAGAACAACCTGTCATGCCATACGCCGGATTTATAGGCGATGGTTTCTTGTTAATGCAGAACAACGCCCGACCACATACAGCCACGATAGTTTTCCAGTACCTACGTGAGGTGGAAATTCTTGTTATGGAGTGGCCAGCAAGGAGCCCTGACCTTAATCCCATTGAACATCTATGGAATGAGCTGAAGGGAAGGCTCAGGGCCAGAAATCAGCACCTGGAAACCCTCCAAGAACTATGGGTGGCCATTCAAGAGACGTGGGGAGGTATACCCCAAGAACTCATAAAAACATTAAAAAGGTCAATGAAAAACAGGAAGGAAGCTGCAATAAGAGCACGTGGGGGAAGAACAAGCTACTGACCAAACTTTTCTCGAGAAATTTAACGCTTTTATTGAGTTTTACATTCAAAATTATTCAATAAAGAATTGAGCTATTCTAACCGTTTTTGTTTTTCAGCCTGTAAAATCAATAAACCAAAATGTGTTACAGTAAAAACTGGTCTATTGTAATCTCAGACTAACATTTAACAAACAGTGTGAAAAGTATTCATTAATTAATTTTAGATTTTTATTTATCGTGTTATGAACGAAAGCGTACGGGGTGGGTCGATTTTTTTGCACGCAAGTGTATTTACAATATTGGAACTCGTTCAAAATTCCCATGAAACACCGGAAGAGTTTAGTCACGAAAAGTATAAACTGTGGAAATATTTCATTTCTCTATTTATGATGGAATTTAGAACTTCCAAGAGTAAAAGGCCTCAAGTTGAAAAACAACAATCCAAACTGCTTAGGTCTATGCAGCTATACTCAAGACTTAACCTGTAACTATGATTATCGAATATTCAGCAATTTTCGATCTGAGGTTTACCCAAAATTTTCTGAGACTCAAATGAAATCTCTCTCCAACATCATCATCTGCCGTGGCTTTTCCCTAGTTTTTTTTGGCTTTCCAATCAAACCGGATGCAGGTTAATCCAGTCCAGTATTTTACATGGTGACTTCCTATCCGACCTCCACATGGACTGGTTCTCTGACTTCTATATATAGGCTTCAAAGATTTGCAAGTTTCAGTTAAGCCGTTCTCCCATTACGATACGCACAGGCGCCTCAAGTATCCTGCGAGAATCGGAGATTAGTCGCCACCAAGTATCTCACATACATTTGAATGCAGGCTCGCACACTACGCAACTGGTATCCTACGCGTCCGCGACTAGTATCGCGCGATTCGCCGTGTCGGTCGCTTGGGCGTCGCGTCACTTCCGGGTTTCGACAAAATGGCGGCAGAGCAAGAAATGAATATTATATTTGTACAAGAAGTTGAAAATTATGCTTGATTATAACAACTACAATTTATCAGAATACATGCGAAAAAATAAAATAGACAGGACTTGGGGAGAAATTGGAAACAAATTTCAAATAATGACAATTTATGATTCTTTCAATATATGGATGAATCCAGTATTTTCTACTCTTGAGAGACGTCTTCTGTTTACATTATTTTTACTTTATTATAAAACAGAAAAACCGCAAGTGCTTCTTCGTCACTGGAATCGCTTGACATATCGTCCGTCCACAAAAAACGAGTTCGCACAAATGATGAATTTAGTCATTTTTCAGTAGCATAATATGCGAGTCGAGTGGCAAACTAGTATCCAACCAGTATTTTACTCGAGTATCGTATCCTACAAGTATCGTAATGGGAGAAGGGCCTTACTAATGCAGGTTCAATTTCCTAGACGGTTCCTAGACTTAAAATTCCAACTACAATGCCGCTTAAAGATTTATATACTGTAATGCCAATATTATTATATACTTGTTTACCGAAATAAAAATGCCATGAATTCTATGCTATTTGCCCTTTTTATTATTCAGCACTTTGGATGTCTACCCATATAGAAGTTTTCGGTCACGCGACATATTATTTTTGCGGTTTTATTTGAACTTCGCTTTCGTAAGATTTATATTTCAAAATAATGAGTTGATGTTTTCAGATAAGACCATATTGGATCAAGCTTTAGATGACGTAAGATTTTTGCAAATTAATCGTGAGGTGAGTTATTGAGATTTATTGATTTTCATATCCCCTCTTGTATGAAATATTTTCATCATCCCACTGATTTAGAGAGATAAGGCTCGAAATAGGTCAGAATGGAGAATGGAAATACACTGGACTAGGGTAAGGATGGATTGTGTGAGGAATGATATAATAATAATAATAATGTGTTGCGACGACCCCAAATAGAATGGGACAAGGGCAGGAAGATGATGATTAGGGTAAGGTCCACCCGTGGTTGTAAAGACTCGGAGGATGATGAAGACTAATTTATAAATTCGTCAAATAATCGAGCTTTACTTTACTTTTCTAATAATGGTGCGTACAGCTACATAGAGAAATAGCTCACCACTGAGGTGAGCTCTGAAAGACAGTCGATTTTGAGGGTGGTTCTGTCGTACACCCGGTACCCAAAGAGAGAAGGCTCAATGTTTGTTAAATATAGGATGAAATGATCACTGAAATGGATCACAAACTGAATCCGCTAACGATCAATTAAATAATTATAGGGGCTAATAGAATAGTTTGACAATAACGAATACAAGACAGACAGATATCAGCGTAAGCAGCATTTATTCGTTACAGTCGGTAGAAAATTCGCCGACTTAAATTGTTATGCCGTTCATGAACTTGTAAAAAGATTGACGAAGGCCTTTCTAACCGTTGCGGTTGTCAAGGCTGTATATTTAGCCCTCATTACCGAACAGTAATAACTACCCGTTAGGGTAGGTTCAACAAGATGTTACAATAAAAAGTATGCCCCATCTAACTCGCATTACGCCCTTCTCGTGACCGAATCCATTTCTTTTCGAATGTTGAGAATGCTCACGAAAATGAGCTCTATATTTACGACCATTTATTCTTGTAAGCGAACGAAAAAATCGTCGATTTTGTAGATTTAGAGACTGATAAAATGGTTTGTATTAATAAAATCACGAATCGGCGTGTACGAGACATTTTAGATAGACACCGTTTAATTAGATAACAAATAATAGAATACTAACATCTAAAAAGTGACATTATTTTATGCATGGTTTACGCTAGAATTTTCATATACGAGACTTTCCATAGTAGGTAACAAAACTTACAATTTGTAGATCGACTAATTTTCGCTTACATTTTCACTATAAAATATCTGTACGTCCAGTTTCTGAAACACCGTCACACAGTATGGCTGTTCCTGATGGAGCTAGCGAGAAGGCGATGGGGAGCACGAGCAAGGAGCGAGATAGATCGAGCCACGAGACTGTTGGAAGAAAACGGGTATCCCTTCAAAAACATCGAAAGTCTCATTTGGGAGCAAAGGATTCACCTCGCTGCATCCATAGCAAGGATCCGCATCAAAAATCGAGCGTTCTCGTAAGTTGTATACACGAATGTTTTTATCTGAAACTAGCTTTTTCCTGTGGTTTCGCTCCCGAGAAAGTTTTAAATGTAGTAAAACATAAAAATACAAAATAAATGTGGACTCTTCCAAAAAAAAACACATTTTTGATCTTCAAAAACAACACTTGTCTTGGTCGTACAGCTAAACTGTAATAAAAAATGTTTTCCATATAATGTCTTCGCGAAATGATCTCTTACATACGGTACTAAGGTCAGTACGTCGAGTAACTCCCATATTTGCGAACTGAGCCTTGAATATTTTGTCATGCAGCCCCAATAAAAAGTACTCACGCAAAAATCGAAGGCCAAGAAGAAGAAACATTGATGTATAAAGATCATTACAATGTTTTATTGTCTCCAGGCTATCAGATTTATTGCCACCCCATCTGCGCGAGGAACGTGTATCGGCGTGTGTCAACAAAGAAACTGTCACGGGATGGGTTAACACTTTTAAGGCCAAGTTAGTCTTGAGTTTCCCCTACTTATGATTGTCGCAGCACAGGCAGATGATGATGGTGGTCTACCTACCAAAAACAACAATAAAAAGGTTTTGGTGAAAAAGGTTGGGTAGATGTCCACCAAAATTGCGAATCTCAAATCATAAGACACATTGCAGACATGATAATTTTATACACAGCTTTCAGATGAAATTACACATGTTCCTGGACTTCTGTCAGAGGTTCGTTTTGTAAAGTCGTGCAGAACTCTTGAATTCGTCTTCAATAACCCTCCTTTTGGGCTTCGCCGCAGTCGGGTAAAAACCCAACTGCTAAGTTAAATTTCACTTCTTAGATCAGGCACATAACCGGTTATCAGCCATTGTACGAAATCAAAAACATGTTTTCAGAAAAGTCGCGTTGCTAGTCAAGAGGTTACACGAGTTGGGGTACACGTACAGCAACTCTAAACAACTTTGTGCAGGAGAATACAGATTTGATCGAGTCTGTCCTAGGTTGGTACTTTTATTGCATTTTTTTGTATTGAAGCTCTTGGTCACGCTAAAATATTCCTGGATATAGTAAAGTAAAGTAAAAGTTTATTGACAAATAGAACAACAACCTTATATATAAATCTTAACAATCTTCTGCGTCTACAATTTTATTACAAATAAAAACACTTAAGGCGCAGTTAACGGGGGAACCGTAAAAACGACCTGTTTTTCGTCGCAGAGTTAGCCGTATTGCTACTTATTACAATTCCAAAAAAAATACAGTGTATAGTCAAATGTATAGGTAAAAGACTTATGCAAAAATATTTTCTAAAAGTAATCAAGAACCTCGAAAAAAAAAATCACAAAATCACAAAAAAATCACACGAAAAATCTTTTTCGTCTCGAAATGCTCAATATTTTGAGTGACAACTGTTATTTATTTTTTTACTATCAGAAAGGAAATTTAACCAACTAAAGACATATGTAAAAATATTTTAACATTACAGCGTATTTTTTTTTTAATAAATTAAATCTGCGAACTATCGTTCATTTTGGCAGTCACGAGCATCAAACGCATCGCCATTTTCAACCTTATTTGTTTAGGCGATGAGTTAAACGCGCGCTCAAGGTCGCGGGCAGCTAATGTCGCCTTAACATGAGATATAAATACCTGGATGGTTAAAGTTGGTTTTCGATTTCATTTACAGATTTATTACTCTGCTTCCGCCAGAAAATACCAGCATTGGAAAACTGGAGCTTGTTAAGGACGGAGTGATAGTTCTTCAGGTGCTTTGATCTTTTTTATCGTTATAACCAACGTTCGTCAACCTCTGTTTTGCTTTATAATTATGTTCTTTACTTTTTTATGTCATTCTCATATACTTATATGACGTAACGTGTAGGTACTTAGGTACATGCCTCGAGTCTCGAACCTCACCAACCTCTCATACTTTGCGGGAGTTGGATGTTAATACCAAAACCTTCAACAACTCCTTATTTCTTCCACCATGGCAGGAGCGTGAGTTTTGTGAGGGAGCATCGACTCTGTGCCGCGCCCTTCGCGCCAACAATCTGCGAGGTGTAGTGGCACAAACACACGCGTCTTCACCGCGCTGTTCGGCATACCTTGCTGCTCAACTGCAGGAACTAGCCGCAGTCCTCAAAGCAAAGGCGCCAGCAGTACCTGCTACACCGGAACTCGGGAAACTAGTCGTGTTCGGAGCTGGTGATAAGTACGATCAACATTTTGTTATCAACTGATCATAGACTTCTCTCCCTCTTCTCTTGATTACCGATTTTTGTCATTTTTTTTTTATATGCAGTAACTTTATATGTTTAAGGCTTGCTGTCATATTCTCTGACTTTCCTGGACCTCTCATATATCTTCAATAAAACCTGATCTTTGGTCTTCTTTCTAGGGTGCAGAGCTACGTCCTTGCTCTACGCGAACTGGGCATTGAAGCGTCTGCAGCTCTACAATCTGGCGCCTCCGTGTGTGTCATCAGTGAAGCCGTTTATTGCGAGACTCCCCCAGTCATAAACGCACTGGATGGAGTTGTAGCTGCATTGGCCACACCACCCAACTCGTACTCAGCTGTTACAGACCCGATTGATCTTGTTTGCGGACGCGGTGGAGACCTTACAATGCTTGAGGTATGAACTTCATTTTCGCCATCATTCAGCAGCCCAAGTTCATCTACTCTGGGTATTGGCATCACTTTGCTTGTGATAATCTTCATGTTCTTGTGTCACCCTCATCTAGGCTTTATAGTAGAGTTATAATCAATGCAGTACCAAAATTGACAATTCAGAAGCTTAAGAAGAAGTAGAGTTGGTTAATCCGTATTACTTGCTCCAGATTCTTACAGAATCAGAAATTGATGTGAAAGGCAAGGAGCGCGTGCAATCGATATTGGAGGAACAGAAGGAAACTTTACGGTGTCTAATGTCGAAACCTCAGGTAATTTACAAACAACAATCGGCCATAAACTCATTTCTTACTTGAGTCTGCTTGAGATAAACTATTTACGTTTAAGATTCAAATGATATTGTACGAGACCCATTCAGCTTTGGAAGCGGAGAATCAGGCGCAAATTACCCGGGCAGTGGCGGAATCGAACAGGCTGGCACGCGAACGACATGCGTTTCTGAAAAGGAGGCATCGACAACCTGTAAGTTCACGAGACTTAAGATTTTCTCCAGAATTTCGCAGTCGAAATTAGGGTTGTGAGAAGATTCAATTCTGGGTTAGCTCGCCACAATTCATAAGCCATAGGTATTATTGCAATTTGAATATAATTATATGTGTTTTCAGAGCCCTCAAAAGCAGGCAGCGCCAACAAGTGGCATCGAAGTTCCGGTTGTAAACGAAAGTGCCGTCACTAATGAATCTATCGCAGCAAACGAATCGACGATAACGCTTACCACGGCATCTGGCTCCGACTTGGATAAAAACGATCCTGAAGACCCGTCCATCTCCCACTGTCCCGAAGATCCGAGTCCTTCCACGTCTTCCCGTCCTAGCACAGGCAAGAACAAGGCTAGCGCTGCGGTTCTGAAGAAGCAAGCAGAAAGTATGGATCTGCAGTCAAAGTCGGGGACGAATAAAGCAAAACCTATCCCTGAAACGCCTGGCCAGGACATTCCGAGAGATCCTGATAAAGATAGTCCTAACGTCATTGTAAGTGCAGAACGCTTAACGAATCCTTTTTTTTCGTTCTCCATTATGATTTCCAAAACCACGTTGAGTTGATGACGTCAGTCACCGGAAACTCCTGGGTATATGAACCTATGGAACATGGAACCGGAGAGTGTGGCAGAAAAAAGCGGAGGCCTGTGTCTAGCAGTGGGTGATTCTGGGCTAAAATGGGGATTATAATTTTGAAAATGTTGCAGGTGCCAAGTAGTGATTTATTTGAAATAAGGACGCTACCAAATCTGGGAAATGGTTTAGATATCAACTATATACTAGAGAGAGACGGCTGTTATCTTGGACTCATTCAGAGGAAGGTAAGCACTTCCATTTTCATTCAGAGATACCTTAAGATCTGGTGCCGGTTTCTCACGATGTTTTCCTTCACTGTTTTGAGAGCAGTGGTGATGAAATAAATTACACAAAGCATTAGGTACTTCGTGCATGTAATTTATTCTTCACAGGAATAACTGACTGCAAGTCGTGGCCACCACTGCTGTAAAATAAAATACATACCCTAAAAATTAAAAATGCTACCCAAAGACACTTTTCCACACGGACTTTTTCTGACACGGATTTTTTTTACCATGCATAATATCGGAAAAATAACAAAATACCGGAATATCGATATTAGAAAACTTAATATCGAAACAAAACCGGTATTGGAAAAGGGTTCCGATAGTCCATGGTCCATGCACAACGGTATAGGATGACCGCAGGAGATCACCCGGCTCGACGCTAAGTTCATGATCCGCGTGGCTGAGGACCGCGGGTTGTTCGGGCCGGGCGCGGGCGCAGCGCAGCCGCAGCGGCGCAAGCGAGTGGAGACCGCACAGTCACCTAGCAGGAGAAGGAAACGCAAGAATAGCTTCGAAGTGAGTACAAACCTGATTTCTCTTACAACTCTTGAATCCATGTTCATAAGATAGCATGGATACCGTTCGGCTTCTGGCTTATCTTTATGATTCCCAAAACTAAGTTGCTTCAAATCATTAGTTAAGAATGAACATAGAGTCGCCAAGTTTTTTCATGGGTAGGTTCATCTTTGACATTGTAGAATGGTTCTTTCCATCTGTTGCATCAGGCGCCATGCATTTGGAGGATGATGATGTTGATGATGTTGATGCATAGGTAAATGCTGATTTGGCCTCATTAGTTTGGAGTTACGCAATTTAAACGCCATGTTACTATAAATTTGCGCACGGTATCGTTGTTGGACAGTGTTATTGGATTTTTCTATCTGAGTTTGAAAGAAGAAAGAAAGAAAGAAAGAAAGAAAATTGTGTTTATTTGGCAAAAATACCTTAAAAGGTTTGGAAGGTAGTAAGTGATTTCCGATGCACGGGGCTATTTACAAATAGCCCCGTGCATCGGAAATCACTTACTACTGTTTGCACTTTGCAAGAATGACCATCAGTCTCGCTGAAATTGGCTGCCGTGACTGAAAAGGGACTTACTTAGGTGGCTTTTTGTTACTTACCTGTACTCAGGTGGAGCGAGTAGCCGCCCCGACTTATGCGTCGTTGTCGCGCTCAGCACGGCGCGACAGTGCTCCCGGCGGCACATCCCGGCTCCCGACGTGCGAGGGGCTGCGCTGCGAGCGCCACGAGCGACAACAAGCCGCCGCCTCCGCCAACTTCGCCGGCGCTTGCACTTGTCACGCGAAACACAGGTATTGCAGGGTGATCTTTACAATGCCATTTTACATCTCTCATATTCGGTAAGTAGGTGCTTATTACCCCCAAATGGGGCTTCTTGGTGACCAATTAGCGCTCTAGGGTATTAATGTAGCAAGAAAAGCCCTAAGGGCGGTAAGTAATTAAAAAAAAAACACTTCACTCTTTCAAAAAGTTCACGTACATCTAACCATCATACTGGCAATAGACATCATGCATTCAGCCCAATGACAAAAGAGGTCGCTTCGCTATTCAGCCTTGTCTTCGTATGAGTATAACGCCTCCCCCACACAGGAGCGTTTTACACGGAAAACGCGCCTGTGTGGGGGAGGCTTAATAGTCATCAATTTTAAATATCGAACGGCGAAGCTCAATTTCGTTCTTGAAAAAAAAATTAAAAAAAGAGATGAAAAAGGCGGTAATAGAAAACTTTTACTTTTAATATATTTTGGGATTTTTTATAATTACGTGCTAATTAGGAAAAAAACATGAGTTCTGCAAGTGATGAAGATATAAGCTGCACTCCCGATTTAATGAAAACGGAAGCTGAAGCAGCAATTAACAATATTTGGCCTGAAAGTTCTAAAGAGAGATATTTGAAAACTTTATTCTTGTAATGCCGGTTTTTTTCTTCTTACCTCATAATCGAGATGTAAAGCAGAGTAGTTAGCTCGGGTGTAAGCATCAATTGCACCCTCGAACTATTGGCGCCCTCGCTGCGCTCGTGCGCCTAAATATCTCGGGCTGCAATTGATGCCTTCCAGCCCTTGGCTACTAATCTACTATTGTCAAAGCAAATCAACAATTGAAAAGTGCAGATGACAAAGAATGAATAAGGATACATTGTGAAACTAAAATATCACCTCTTTTTTACAGCTAAAGCCAGATTGATTGGTTAAACTTTTAAACACATCTCTCGCGGCAAATCCTCGGACATTACCTAGTTAGATAGAGAGACGCGACCAAAGTGGAGGTGGTGGGTGTGGTTCCAACCAAAGTGATTTGTTCATTCTCACATACTAAATTAAGGCGTCGCGCATCGCATGGCTACGGAGCTGAATGCGTCACAGACAAATGTAGAGATGCTGGGGCAGGCATTTGTGACGTCAGAAGTGCACACCGACTAACATTTTTTTAGTATTTATTTTCTTTTTGATTTGTCCCACAGATACCGCCGCTTTTCAGCGTCTACGGGCGCGTCCGCGGACGAGGCCTCAACGCGCTTGTCGGAGTCGTGCCGCCAACCGTTTCCACTCGCCGTACAGGAACTGCAACTTTAAAGAAGTTCTCAACCGCTATAAGATTTTCGCTTCCAAAATTACTGGAAATACTACTGGACTATGACTGGAATAACTCTGTGTAACTTTAGTTTAAGTTGGGACGGTAAACAATAATCGACTGAAAAGTACGACATGCTGGTAACCTCATCATAATGGGGCATTAAAGATGATTCTAATTTAATCTTTTGAATAAGTCTCATCATCATAGGCTATGCAAAAATTATGCTCGGTAAGCTATTAGCAGTCCATCGTTTGGCTTTCGACATCATGTAAGCAGAATCTGGTTGTGGCTATATTTGCCAATATGGTTATTAGGCTAACTAAAGGCACATTACCTGTTACTAAACAAAAACATGGCTTTTGGACTATATCAGAATGACAGTTGGATACCATCCATATTCCCCCTGAAATACCTCTTACGCCATTGAGGTAAACTTTAATTAAGTGAACACACCAATGTCATCGTATGCTGTAATTTTAATTACATGTATTGGTGTTTTAGCTTATTTTTCAAGAGTTATTTTATTATCGATCAATTTGAAATGATTTTCCCTTTAGACTATTATTTTTCCACATTACAATATTTTAAACCCAAATTAGTGTTTTATTTTACATGACACTTATGACTACAGGGCCAACCGTCCCGCGTGAGGCGGAACGACCCGTTACCGCGGCTCAAAGAATTCGCGATATTGTTCAAAATCAAAACATTAATTTCAAGCATTATCTGAGCTATCTCCGTCTTAACCATTTTGACGTGATAACGTCTTATAATTCGATGGCCGGCTGCACGCACGAAAATAGATGACGTCATGCGGCGTTACCTCGCTCAGGCGTTCCATAGCAACGGCGTGTTAATTGTTTGTTTATAGCAATGTAAGTGCTGTATTTTCTTATGACGTTGTCACGTTCAAGTATCGCCAGTAAACCGACTTTACAGACAACCGATTTTTTACTAAGATTTGCAAACAAAAAAAAACCGTATATAAATAAAAACAAACTTTATTAATTAATGTTACAAAGACCAGTAGAGGTTCATTTACAACAATATTCGTTTGTTCAACGTCATAACTAAGCGCGTTACGTTAAAGCATTCCGAATCCTTTCGAGTAGCTTATTGCTTTCATCAGTCTGTCTTGTAGTTTGTCCTTTGACTCGTATTCGGGGAGAAGCAGGACATTGAAGCAGGTATGTGCGGTGGGGAGACGATCACAGTCGGGGCCATTCCTTGCGATCACGAGTTTGAGGTGACTTAACCCTCCGACAGGGACCCGATCGGATCCTGTCGTGAATTGTAGAAGTTTCCGCTTGTCGTCCAGTGACAAACTGTGGACGAGGCTCCAGAAGTCTATTATTGTTTGAGAGTCTGATGTGTAGCCGCCGTCGTATTCTGTTGATTTTTCTAACTCGTTGAAGTCGAAGTTCTGTAATGAGAGAGGGATATTAAAATCACAGGAATAGTAGGGCGCGGCTTTTGGATGACGGTTTTAATTGGAAACGCAAGTTTGTTCTTATTCAGGATCATTAAAAAAACAGGGAAAGTACTTATCAGTTTAGATTTTAGGGGGCTCCCGAAAAGGTGATCGCATGTTGATAGGCGGTTCAGGAGTATTAGTTCAAGATCAAAGCCGACTCGAAGCAAATCAATACGCATACTCGATTTTATTCGACTCGTATTTATCGGTAATCTTCATTCGTAAATAACAACAACATTCATTTTGATTTAGTGGCAGAAATAGGTAAGCCTAGCGTGTTTCTCAAACATATTGTGTACGTGGGAGGCGTGATTGCCTTCATATACGTTTATAACACTTCCGCAAGCCATTTTTTCTCGTCCCTATATTGTCCAACTGCTAGGCAAAGACTACCATAGCCTCCCACTCTTCTTACGAAGAAAAAAAAAAAAAAAAAATAGCAACACTTACCTTGCTACCACAGACAAGCATCTCGACCTCCTCGGGTCGGAACAGCGACGCCAGAGGGCTCTCATCCGTCACCATCAGAAACCCGCGCCTGAACGCCTTGAACTGAGTGTCTACCGACTCGTTTAACAAGAAGTCTGAGTACATTTCTACGAATTCCTGAAACAGTTTTAAGAAGAATGTTAAATGATGGAAGAGATTTTGAAAATATCTTAGAGGCATGTCGTAATATTAACGAGGATTGTGAAAATGTTATGAGGAGAAATTAAAATAGGGTAGTTGACAAAAAAAAAACGAATTAATCCGTCAAATAGATTTCCAAAAACGTAAACAAGAAATGAAGACATAGCACTACATTTTTTACCACGTAGTGACGTCATAAGCTCCCACTCATGATGTTTACCTTCGTCAATTTTTAATAATTTGATAAATGAAAAAGTACTCAATACTCAATACATTTATTGCTTCCACAAGTTTACTTAGATGGTAGGTTTTACAAAGTTATGATCATTGTGGACCCTGTCGGGCACTGCAATAGTAGGAGAGAGGAAGAGGGCTTTTATTTGACTATAACTATATTAGAATTATCCTAAATGTATTATTTATAATGCAATCTAATTATCTATTAAAATATTTATTTATCTAATTTAAAATTTATCATTAAAGTATTCATTGAGATAATAATAGCATTTAATTAATAGAAATTGTTTAATTGTTAAGTACGTATACTCTAACTTACAGACTAAACAGAATCATATGGACTGGCCTATTGGTCTAGTGGTTAGTGACCCTAACTGCTATGCCGGAGGTCGTGGGTTCGATTCCCACCCAGGACAAATGTTTGTGTGATGAGCACGATCATTTGTTCTGTGTCTGGGTGTAATTTATCTATAATATGAATGTATTTAGAAATATATAAGTATGTTTATCAGTTGTCTAGTACCCATAACACAAGCTCTGCTTAGCTTGGGACTAGATGGCGTTGTGTGATAGTTGTGGAATATTATTATTATTATTTTTGGTTCTTTTTGTTTCTTCTCATTTAAGAGAGCATAAGAAACCTTACACGCGGGTCGAAACCAAGGATGTAAGGTGTAATTTAGATAGAGAAAGTAGATGATAATGTAGAAGAAGTCAGAAACTTTCGGGTGATTCGACAGGTGTTGAGAATTATTATTATTATATTTTATTTTAGTCAGGAAACATCCCTATTATCGAGGGGCATTAGAAAATACTGACTGAGGTTGACTGGTAGAGAATGCCTTGTGGCATTAAGGGTAAACAAGCCAACGGCACGAACTAGTTGGTGGGCGGGGCTAAAATGCATGCTATTTCACCCGACATCACGAGCGAAATGCATAGAGCGAAAGAGACACAACTAAAACGGGCGCGCGATTGTTTCTATGCAGACCTTTGGTATATTTGGTTTCATGAAAAATCTATTGAATGTATCTGTTCAAAATCAAATTATTTAAATTTTTTAATAACTAATCTATGTCCGTATGGTTTCACTTTTTTCTTTTTCATACTATATACGTTACTTATTTACGCCCAAAGTTGAGTTAAAATAGTGCTAAAATATGAAAGTTTTGACGTTCATAACTTAAAAATCAATTTTTTTTTCCAATTCTGCTTCCATACAGACCTAGATAATGATAAGACCAGTTGATACAATTTTTAATTTTGAACCTACACCGTCAAACAGAGGAGTAATCACCTTCGTAAGTTTGTATGGAAGAATGACTGGCTTGTTCAACCTTAAGTCCGCCTATGTACCACTGTTGTGCATGAAGTTTAAATAAATAAAATACCCATGGGGATTGGTAATGTCAAACTCATCTGCCTAGCCTTTTCCCAACTACATTGGGGTCGGCTTCCAGTCTAACCGGATGCAGCTGAATACCAGTATTTTACATGGAGCGACTGCCTATCTGACCTTCACAACCCAGGTAATACAATACCCTTTGGTAAGACTGGATGTCAGAATTTCAGGTCACTGACTACCTGTAACGACTGCCAAAGATCTATATAATAATATATGGCAGCCGGGACCAACAGCTTAACCGGCTTAACGTGCTTTCCGAGGCACGGAGGAAACTCTGTACGTCGGGCGGTCACCCATCCGCAGACCGACCTAGGCAAGCACAGCTTTACCTAAAGATCGACCTGAGTGGCAGTTCTTATCAAGCCACGAGCTCCTCAATATGTAATGTCAAACTGATATTCATAATATACAATGTAATTTTGCGCTAAGAACTGTTCTTACCTTCTTATTTTCTTGTGTAACAAATATGTCATCTCCATTCTCTTTGAGATCATGGAATATGGCGTTTCCAAAAACATCTTGATAACAAATCCTGAACGTCTGGTAGTAAACTTCTTCTAAATCAGTCCCTGTATAATCGAGCATATCTTTTAAACCGTTGTAAAGCGTCTGAAAAAATAAACAGGTAAGTTAACAAGTGCCACGAATTAATTGAACTTTATGACTTATGAGCATAGTGTAAAAAATCAAACGGCACATTTGTATTGGGATATTCCATCAGGAATTTCTTTCAGCCACGGAGTCTGAATTTGTGTGCGGTTGATGGCAATAGGCCCGCCCCCAACATGGGACTTAAACAGAACTGTCGAAATGTGGGTGTACTATTAGGTACACGTGGGCCTAACCCTTCGGGGATTATAGGCCCGCTATCTGTTATCTCACTGCTTGGCAAAGCTTTTTCACATCTTCAATCTAGACCACTGTTTGTTGTTTCTTTGAGACTTCTTTTTTACTTTGTTGGACAACATTAACAACTATAGTTTCTCATTAACAAGTTTAAAAATCTAAAACCCGACTACGAATAAAATATTGGTTTGTTATTTACATAATACGGGTAAATAACACAGACTAGACCGCGAGAACTGTTTAACTGCAATCTAAACGTATACATTGACTAAAACTATAATATGATTTACATATTTGTAATGTGCTCGCCAACACCTTTCATTTGATATCAAACATGTTATGATTATCTCAATTTAATATTTTTTGAGGTAAGTTTTTGACATTTAAATTCCGTCATAAAAAGAATTTAAAAAATTGATATAGCCTATGTCACCCAGGCTATTCTTACGAATCTATTGACGCCTCATTTATTAAAATCCGTTCAGTAGTTTAGGCGCTACGGTGGAACATACATACATACATACCTACATACATAGACTGCCAAAATCATTACCCTTCCTTTTGGCTTCGCCGTAGTCGAGTAAAAAAAAACTGTATTGATAGTCTTAAGAAAGCTGTGTTCCCTTCCACATTAAACCCGTCTGCCTTCAAAGTAAGAGTAAACAAGTATCTTCTGGGCACGCATCGTCCTATCATAAATCTCATCCATCGCCTTCTATCAGGCGTGATCAAGGTCAAGAGCAGGTCCATATTGTAATAAAAAGAAAAAACAAAACCCGACAGGATATTCAAAAACTAACAATGAATCTGTGATTGACATGACGAACCTACCTATCTGAAATACTTACAGGATTCCAATCCGCTAAGTCTTCGAAGGAGCCTTTCTTTCCCATGAGTTTCCTGTACACGACCATGGGGAAGTTGACGGCGAGTATTACGTTGTTGTATATCGCTAGTCCGAGCACTATGCCGATTAATGTGAACTGTGCTTCTGTCTCGAATGAGGTCATGTTGAACCTGCAAGTTGGAAAGAGATTTGAGTTAGTTTTGTTGGTGAAATGTTCACATTTACATAGAATTTTTCATTTCCCTTTGGTATTTTGACATTTCTCTTGATATTGTTTTCTTTCACAAAGACGTTTTAACACTTTATATTTTAACAAGCCTCTATGGTTATCTTCACATTCCCTGGTAATATTTTGACTATCTTTCTTCATACTGTCATGTTCCTCTTTGATATTTTAAAGAATAGAAGTGAACCCAATGAAAGCTGTCACCTACGCCTGATAATTTACTACTGTCAATCGATAATAACGCCATCTAGCTTTATGACACAGAACCAGGTTGAATACTCAACGTGCACCGACAGACATGTCATCCCAATCGACCTCCGCAATTAGTTCAAACAAAGGCCACAAGATGCCAGCACTTGTAGTTTGTTACAAATGTAAAAAAACAGTTGACATAAAAAAAACTGCGTTGTGCTCAGTTTGCAACAATAGATTTGAACCCGACTGCGATGGTTATCCTGAACACACTTACCGACTAATGAATCAGGAATCCAAAAACAAATGGCGCTGCAAGATGTGTATTAAGAAAAAGACTACCAATTGTACAGAGCCATCCAACATAACAATGAGGAAAACACCGACGTATCCCTCTACAAAAACGCCTCTACAAACTCACGCAAACAAAATACACTCGACCCCTGACCAGGATTCTCACGTACTGACCGATTATGATACATCATACGAAATTGACACCACGCCGAATAAGCTCTCGAAAAGTGTGGACGGTACTACAACTAATATAATATCTTCAATGTCTGAGATGCAAGATACAATAGCCCAGCTGACTGTAAAACTAGAAAGCACGGAGAATGAGTTAGAAAATACGATATTAGAAAACAATGATTTAAAAAGACAAGTGAACAAGCTGACTCAAGAAAGTAATGTCTTAAAGTCGTTATGTAATTCTACCACAGCCAAAGAAAGTAGCCCTGTATGCACTGAAAAAAAGAAAAGACACTCTCGCTTAAGCCAAATCGTGTCGTCTACTCCCTCCTCGCCGAAACATACTACAAATACTGAACGTAATAGTAACTTTATATATTTACATCTGCAACAAAATATCTCATCCTTACAAAAGGAACTACAAGTCGCAGAAAACGAGATAAAAACTCTACATGCACAAATACAGGTTTTGAATCAATCTCTTAGTACTACACCAAAACCAGAACAGATTTATTCAGCCAATAGCAACTTAGCGAACCCAATTGTCTCAGAGCTAAAAAAACACATAATATATGAAAAAACAATAAGGATTTTTGGTGCGCAACAATGCGTCGGTCTAGCTGCTGCCCTTATACACTCAAGAAAGACTACACAGTTTGAAAAGTATGGAGTCCTAGCCCATACGATGCCAAATGCACAGAGCGACAGAATTACAAAAAGCTGTACCAATGTAAACCTAGTGCGACCAGGTGACAAAATTGTAATATCTCTAGGTGAAAATGACTATAACATGGAACATGTATTGTCACAGTTAAAAGTTATACTACAGAAATTTTATATGAATAGTATAATAATATTAAACGTTTCAAAAAGTAGTCATTTGGATGTCGACAAATTGAATTTACGTCTCAAAAACATTTGTAAACATTATAAAAATTGTCAGTTCGTTACTTCCATACAGCACAACGTATCGGACATTTGTAAAACAATAAATTACATGTTAGATTGTGAATATTACAACGAAAAATATTTAAATCCTGCTGAGATTAAGAAATACCTCGCGAGTAGCAAATCAAGTTCTTTGCCAAAAAGGAAAACAAATGAACCCAAAAAAGGAACTATTCCCTTTTATTTTAGAAATAGCAATAGTGGTGAAACTGAACAAAACGTGAACTCTCATATTCCTTCTGTAGTGCACAAAAAAGGTACCATACCATATTATTTTCCCACACTTATTAAGAACGATACATTTTTTCGTGCCTAAGAACTCAACACCTCCATCACACAACTTTAAGATACTCCACCAAAACATTGCAAGCGTCTTATCTAAACAGGAACTGTTGGAGTTAACATTGCAGGAAATGCGTGACTTACACAATGACCCCCATGTTATTTGCCTCTCCGAAACCTTTATTAAAAAAGGCCATGAGAACTATCTTAAGTTGTCGAATTTTGAAATGGCTGCAAATTTTTGCAGAGAAAAACACAGAGGTGGGACTTGCATTTTGGTCAAAAAAGGTATACGCTACAAAGAATTACAGTTTATAAAAACATATGCGTCGGTAAATACGTTTGAGGCATGCGGCATAGAATTAGAAAATAAGAAATTAGTGATTATTTGCTTATACCGTACACCCAAATCCGATCCTAATCAATTTTTAGCTAAGTTAGATAGTATGTTACATGATTTATACAAGAAATATAAATCTAGAACACGCATAGTCTTAACTGGTGACTTTAATATAAATACTTTGAAAAGAAGCAAAATCACTCAAGAATTTCAGGACTTAGCAAACAATCACAATTTAAAAATACACATTGACGAGGCTACTCGAAAGTTTTCTTGTATAGACCATATTTTGAGTAATATATCTGACGCAATCCCAGCAGTGCTACCACTTCATCTCTCTGATCACGACACAGCGCAAATGCTAAGCTTCCCTTTAAGGTTCCAAACAAAACCCGCCCTATACCATATTTACAAACGAGACTACAGTCTTGTCAATAAACAAAAATTCCGTGAGTGCTTACAAAATCTATCCTGGGCCGATATTTACATGGAAAGCGATGCAAATACAGCATTCAGTGCTTTCCATGAATTAATATGTTTATTCTACAACCTGTGTTTTCCAAAAGTTAGGGTAAAGATAAACTTAAACAATAAGATAAAACGTACGTGGATAAGTAATGGTCTTAAACAGAGTTCTAAAACAAAACGTTTCTTACGATTTCAATATTATAGGAATAAAAATGTAATAAATAAGAGTAGATATACCTCATTTTCAAAACTATTACAAAAGTGTATCCACAATGCCAAACGAAATGCCAACATTAAGTTCATGAATAATAATGACAACAAATGTAAAGCCGCATGGACAGTCATAAGAAACGAAATACATACGGACCCTAAAGATAACATTGAACACATTAAAATTGACAACACCATAATTACCAAACCTGCAGAAATAGCCTCTGCTTTCAACAGTCATTTTACAAATTATAACCCTCCCCAAAATTGTACAAATAGTTGCCGCAGTGACATCCTAACTGCCAACTCGATGTTCCTCACACCTATATCCGAAAATGAAGTGAGGAAACAGATATTATCATTGAACAATACCAACTCTGAGGGTTATGATGAACTTAACACTAGAATTATTAAGACATGTGTTAATGAAATAAGTGGGGTGTTAACCTATCTTATTAACCTGTCCTTTTCACAAGGAGTATTTCCTAACGCTTTAAAAATATCTGTTGTCAAACCGATATTTAAAAAAGGTGAAAAATGTGACATGAATAATTATCGTCCAATAACATTGATACCGATCATGTCAAAAATCTATGAGAAATGCATGTATCAAAGAATAGTTAGCTATTGTGAGAAATTCAATATTATTAAAAAAGAGCAATTCGGTTTCCAGAAACATAAGTCCACATCCTTAGCAATCTTCTCACTCTTAAAAGAAGTATTGACCAATATTAACAACAAACATTTAACGACAGGGCTGTTCTTTGATCTGTCAAAGGCATTTGATCTGGTTTCACATGAAATTTTAATACAAAAACTAGAGGCTATCGGTATTAGAGGACTTCCACTTCAGTGGATATCGTCGTACTTAACAAACAGACAACAAAGAGTCACTGTCAAAAAACTTAGTGAAAGTAGGGACATGACGGAATATTCGTCTGAATATGTAAGTACGAAATGCGGCGTCCCGCAAGGTAGCAAATTGGCCCTTATCTTATTTTTGCTCTATATAAACGACTTAGTTAATGTAATAAATCATAAATGCTTCCTTTTTGCCGATGACATCTCCATAATTGTAACTAGCGATAAAAAAAATAAATCAATAGCGGATCATGAAGCGGACATAAATAAAACAATTGACATTCTAATTAACTGGTTAAATAATAATAATTTATCTATTAATCTTAATAAATCAGAATATATACAATTTAATCAATCTTATAATAATACTTTTAATTTTAAAATGGACATACCTAAAATTATTCAAGTGACACGAACTAAGTTTTTAGGAGTAGTAATTGACGAACATTTAGACTGGAAAGCACACGTGGATACTGTGTGCAATAAAATAAATAAATTTGTCTATGCTTTGAGACAAATAAAAAAAGTCACTAATATAAAAACGGCTGTGATGTCATACCGCGCATATGTTGAGTCCTCACTACGGTATGGACTAATGATGTGGGGAAATAGTACTGACCGCAATAGAGCATTTATTGCCCAAAAGAAATGTTTACGTGCTATACAGGATTATTTTTTATTCAGTGCGCAAATTTTTTTTGGTGGTTCAGTATCAGTAATAGAACATATTTCCATTATTAGTTCAAAACTTTTTTTTAAATTTTTATCCGACTTTAAAACAGCAAAATATGGGCACTATCTATTCGTAAGAATATTGAATGAGCGCGCGTGCCTACCGGCAGCGGGGGTGAAACCCGGGCGGGCGGCAGAGAGCACAGGCGGGCTGAGGCAAGCGCCCCGCTGCCCCGCAGCCGCAGTCTGCTCACCAGCGTTGCCGGCGCGGAACTTTTGTTCCGAATTCGGAACTTTGAAGCCCTTGGCGGAACTTTTGCGGAACCTCAGCTTTGGCGGAACTTTTCGGAACTTTGGCATAAACCAACCAACAAACAAGCGACATTGGAATGAAATTGTCATAATTTTATTACAATTATTTCCCTTAGTCAATCGCGACTAAAGGATATTTTTATCGTAGTCTTGGTTTTACGGACTTAAGTGTCCTTTGCCTAAAATAATAAATAAAATAAACTCGACTGACAGGATTAGCGATAGATTATTTTCGATCACTGAAATGCAAAATTTTCTTTACACAAATGTTTTTAGAGCATTTTTTTTTTTTTTTTTTTTTCAGATCGTCTGAACAAAATTGGTGGTTGTAATGAATTAATGTATCATGGTAAAAAATATATAAGGTATGTTTACAGAAAAATTTTACTCGGCGGAACTTTTCGGAACTTTTCAGATGAGGAATCGGAATAAATCGAAACTTGCTGCCGGCAACACTGCTGCTCACGCATGCGCTATCGTGACGTCGCGTCCAATCGCTTTCCCGCGCAACCCCCGTGCCACGCATGTCATACTCGTACAGACCTACAAGGCTACAACTGCCTCCAAGTCACAATGTCGGACTTTACTAACCGCGAGTCTTATGAGATGGTGCGGGCGGGTGTATCTAATAAGTGGTGAAAGTCTACGAGCAGTTCGCAGAATGTATGCATCGGAGAGCATTCCCCGAATACGAGCATCCTAAACCCCATAAGAAAGGACCATTCTAGCAGCCACTCAAAGGCTGCTTGATCACGGTCAGTTCATTACCTTTTACATTATCTTTTTTCTTTACTTTACAAATCACTAGTTTGGAAGTTACTAAACCGACAAGTTCTAACGTGCCGTACCTATCAGCTGTTCTGTTCCCGCTGTACGCGTGACCTCGAGTCATTCGAGTTCAATGTATGAATGCGAGTCGAGGCTGGTAGGTACTCCGCAACGGCGGTCAGCTGATCGGTTGAGGAGGAACACTTTTTCATTTGTGCATTGAACAGTTTTTGATTTAAAATGTCTTAAAATGTTTATTATGAATTTATGAGTTCAGTACCTACGTAGTTATTTACTCTGCGATATTACAAACATAAGATTGGTCTGCAGATTTTTGTGATACTTAGCTAGCTTGTTATGTGTAGTATCAAATAACACAGTCATAACAAACCATTTAAAACGAAAGTTCTAGCTTATTGCAGATTCAAGTTAAAATGTTTGGCTAATTATTTTTGTAATCATTGGGACATAACTTACGAAAGGTTGAGTACTATTCGGTGCACATCTACCTAACGCTTTGGAGATTACAGGCGTGATGTTATGTTATCGTTAAATCTTGCCAAAAGGACAATGTAGTCTCTTTTTACAACTTTAAAGATCCTCGCCACCCCGCTCGTACATGCACTACGAGTTTCCGACAAATACATTTTGTTTAATTTTTATTCACTAAATTGCAATGATAAATAAATTAAGTACCTACCTACATGCCTACATCATTACACTCCACTACACACAGTAGGTAAGTCCCTGGTAACTAAGTAAGCCATAGATCAACGAACTAAGCGGCGCACGCGTTTGTTTAGTTGTCGGCATACAACAAAGTGCCTGTGGCTTTGATCCAGCCCGCCGCCCGCCGCGCCGCCCTCGGCGCGGCACCTACAAAGAAATTCTAAGTTTTAAGAATTTTTATTAGTTCGGATTTATGCGTTATCGAGTGTGCATGTCATTGTGTATTTTCATAGCGCAAGGTTTTAGTTATTATGGACATTTGCTAATAATTGCAATGCGTATTGTCAGACTCAGTACCATAATCGGGCGTGTGTCGTGCGTGTTGTGTGTGTGAGTGTGATAGTGATTATGTCAGTAACATAGGTAGACTAGTGTTGCTACTGTGAGTACATTGTTTGTGTGCGAGCGTGTTTTAGCTGGTTGGTCTTGTTTTTGAACGATGCCAGTTATCAGTACTCACCGTGGGAATACGTAAGTACATTTTAACTGTTGCGGTATGGGCTATGGAAATACCATCGAGGTCATTCGAGGTCGTACGCTGACTAGAGCAGATCATGCGTCTGTTTTCACGTGCAGTGGTCACCGATACTAGATCAGCTAGAGACAACAAAGCGATCGACAAGTTCTTTTCGTGCTAGTATCTAGTTGAATCGAATTTAATTTACCTAATACTTTTAGCTAGGTAAGTTTATACGCTGAGTAGCGTATGGGTTTATTGCTATGCCTATCTACCTACAGCACAACACGCTGGAACGTGGCGCGTGGTGCGCGCCTCCGGCTGTGTGCCATGTCCGTGTAAGCAAAACGCACACATAGGAATAGTCTGGCGGTAGTACGTAAAACTAATGAATGAGCGCTTCGCTACGCGCGGGCGCGGGGGCAGCGCGCGGCCGCGAGTTGCCATAAAATCAATTTTAAAGTAGACATTTCTCGTTAACGATATCTTTATTTTTTTGTATTAAGAGTTATTAAAATAAAAAATACGTGTTTAATGAAATACATTTAAGTTTAATTTTACAAAGTTTGCGCACTGAATAAAAAGTATTCCTGTATATGAGATTCCATCTGACGAATCATGTCAACCTATATTTAAAGAGCTTGGTTTGCTACCGTTACCTTCACTGTATATATATGAAGCATGCATGTTCGTTCAAAAACACAAACAACTATTTAAAACAGCAGAAGAAATAAACTCTCGTAGTAGGCGTGACCAATACAGACTTGTGCTGGATGTGCTTCCTCGATCAGCGAAATTTAATAAAAACTCTCTGGCTATGTGTGTACGTCTCTATAATAAGTTACCAAGAATGTTAAAAACATTAAATTGTAAATTATTTAAAATCCAACTATATAAATGGCTTAATCATAATAATTTCTACAGCATTAATGACTTTTTTAATAATAATATGAATTCAATGTAATAATTTATGTCAATATCAAAATGTATTATTAGTAAGTAAGTTTGCACGCTTTAGTTTTAAGCAAAACATGTTCGATCTAATGTCTTTTAATAACACCTTGTATACCATGTTTTATGCAAATAAAAATATCTTATCTTATCTTATCTTAAAGGGAATTAAAATACTGGTCATGGTAACTATAATCTTTATTTTTTTATTTTTCGCGAGTCACTGAGCAATGCTGTTATCAATCCCTATCAATCTTTGAATGTATGGGACATTCAAAGATTGATAGGGAATAGGACTAATTTGGGCGAAAACCGTATTGTCTGGTATTTACGACAAAGAGGACTTGTACATTTCCGATTATTTAATATTGCTTTTCTGCCTTATATTTTAGGGGCGAAACATAATGATGATTTTATGATTTAAACATCATATTAAATTTCATAAACTAACCAAAGTAAGAAACATCATACCATACAGTGAGCGAGTCAGGTTGCTGCGTGAACATGCCGTAGTCAGCGTTGAAGATCTCTTCCACTATCAGCTGGAAGAACTCCTTCGACACACCTCCTTCGTCCACACCCTGTTCTCCTTCGAACTCGACCACTAGCTGCTTCTTTAGGTCTAGCGCTCGCTCCATGGCTACCATTTCCAACTGAAGAAAAATAGTACAAAAATTAGTGGAACATCATTTTTGGTTTTATAATGTAGGTATTAAAAAAGTGGCTTTTCAACATAGGTTTTAGTTACTTGCAGGCATTGTGGGTGCGTTCACAAACATATAAACTCACATACACAAATACCCAGACCCGAAACAACTATATCTGTAGGCCATACAAATATTTAATGAGATGAGGTCATGAAATTGAAATTTAATGGCAGCCCAGAGCAACCTGAGTTGCAATAGTTAGAGGTGAATTCAATTCATGTTCTTTTCGAAATCTCAGTTTTTGAAAGACAAACTTTGAGCGATAGAGGTATTTTTGTATGATTTGGGTTCGTTATTACAATTTAGACTTAGAATTGATACATTAAGAACTGATCAAACCTATCTATGGGCTTCAGTAAACAGTCGCTAGAGATCAAAACCAATAGAATATGTTAGAGGAGGCTTTTGCCAATAAGCACACTAAACATGAAATGAATATCAACTGTTTGCAAATTTCATGATATGAGGCTGCTTCATCTATACTTCTATACTAATATTATAAAGAAGTAAAGTTTGTGTATTTGTTAAATTGTAAGGGGTAATCTCGGGATCTACTGAACCGATTTTAAAAATTCTTTCACCAATAGAAAGCCACATTATTGCTGTGTGTCATAGGTTATATAAAAAACCGAAAAGAAAAAAAGGCTTTTACGTGGTAGTCCGTTTTGCAAAGTAAATCGGAGAAAAAGCCAAAGCAGCGGACGGCGCGCGATGGTTTCGGGTTTAATTCGGTCGGGGTTTGGTTCGGGAAAGGGGCATTTGATCTGAGAGGTAGCTACACGCGCGGCTTCTTACGCAGCGGACGTCCCCGAAATTGAATTTTTCGAAACGTAATTAGCACACTTTCGACTAATTATGCCCAACGAAGTAGGCACGGGTCAGCTAGTGTGATATAATATAAAATTAAAACTCACCCCAACAAGCGCATCATCAATAATATTCGTCCTGCGCACTTTGAGCCTGAGGAAGGGCATGGGCGGCGCGGCGCCGACCACGGCGTGCAACAACGACACACGTCGCTCCGAGTACATACGGATGCGGTTCTCGTAGTACAGCCCTAGAGACTTCGTGGCCACGGTCAGGATGAACGGGTACCTTAGGAACGCGAACTTTTTGCCTGGAATTTTAATGTTAGTGGTTATGAATTATGATAATAGTATAAAGAAATACTTTGATTTACGAGTTTGTTTAGTCGCAAAGACGAAAATACATTTGTCATTGTGCACAAAATTATTACATTTTAGTTAGATGGATGAAATACAGAGGAGGCAGTCTTCATCCTCCATTGACGTGGGAGAATCCTCCGAGACTGGAGTTTACTGATAGACCTTATAGTTGTTATCAAATTATATGTCGATTCGTAATTTTGGCAGTTGGTACACTGGTAGTCAATGACCCAAACATCTGTTAACCAGTCTTACCAGGGGATATTGTGTTACCCAGTACTAATTGAGAGCTCACGATGGCAGTTGCTGTATATTATAGTGTGAGTCAGCTGTATCCGGCTGACTGGAAGTCGAATGATGCAGAATGAAATGAAAGGCTAGACAAACGATGAAGACTACATAGAAAAGTATAAATCAAAACTTACCTTTACTTATTTCCGTCTTAAAATTACCGAAGTCTATGTCCATTTCAATAGTATCACTAAGAGGTTCGTTGTAGAATTCCTCAAATGGCAGGTATGGCTTTCTAGCATCTAAAACATTTATATCTAATTCAATGGCTGAAACAAAACAATCTTATATTAATATTAGGTGCAAAAAGCATGTAGCATAGCGAGTGTTGCATATCGACAAACAAATAAAAAATAAAACAATGCCTCTCAAATAGACCAAAAAATGGAGTTTGTTCTTAAAAAAAAAGCGCAATTTAAAAAGAATATGAATAAATGTAGCAAACGTTGACGGCACGGTTGGCGCAGTGGCTAAGCGATTGGACTGCTGCGTTGCGTGTCGCGGGTTCGATCCCCGCACGGAACAAATATTTGTATGACCTGCAGATAGTTGTTTCGGGTCTGGGTATTTGTGTATGTGAGTTTATATGTTTGTGAACGCACCCACGATACAGGAGAAATTCCTAGTGTGGGGCAAGAGTATAAAAAAAAAAAAAAAAAACATAACAAGAACACATGCAAAATAAAAAATGCTCATAAAAAGCCTTGACGATCAAGACGCGGCTATTAGTGTAGAGTACAAATTACATGACCTCCAGATAATATTATTTCTATTCTTATTGTTAAGTCTTTAGAGTTGTAATTTGCGTATTACAAAATGGTTCGTACTACTTATTTTTGTGCCAGAAAATTCGTAATCCCGCAGTGAACTATGGAACTATAAGGTTTTATAGCGTATATTTTGGAGCAAGTACGCGCTTTCTCTCGCGCCTTTTGTCTCATGCAAATGGAAAGTGGGTTGCCGCGCTTATAAGTTCATACAAGTGCGAGCCACGAGAAATACTGTTTTTTTCTACTGGCAGAACTTACCAATTCGAGCAAACTTGACTTCGAGAAGTGCATAAAGAGGAGCTCGAGTATTCGGGAAAGTAGATATCTACATAATTTAATTTAAAGTTTGCATGCGGAATGTAGTAAGCTAAATATGGAAAACATTTTATCCCCCCCCCCCCCCCCTTCCTCCTTTCTCTCTCTTATTTTGTACCATATTTCCTGCTAATAAAGAATCTAAGTAACTATAGATGCTCCGAAAAATACGCTGGTCTGTAACCGCTGTAATACTACATCTACATATTTACCTAAGGGGTCATCGGGCTGCAAGTGTTTAGAAGCCTTTATCGAAGACGGTGGGTACAGGTGACCCAGCACATTCTCCAGTGGGTCCTGTTGGTTCGCCAACACTATCGGCTCTTCGCGCAAGATGTTCGACTCCATCACACCGGCTAGCATGTTCGCGTAGTATACTATCTGTGGGGTTGGAAGAGGGTTATTAGGTTGAGGGTATCTTTTACCCCCTACTATTAAGTTCTCGTTAATTTACTTGGTAGATAAATCCACAAATTCTGTTCCATTTTTGAGTTTATTCAATAAGTAGTGGATACTCAGACTTCGTGAAATTGGCCCTTATATTGTTATAAAAGTACAGTTCAAGTCTCAGTTCCGAGTTTAGATACCTACCTGTGCGTTCTCCGCTGGCAGATCTCCGTTTAATCTCTTTCTTAAAATGTTTTGTATCTGTTTACTTATCTTCTTCAAATTTTATCTGTTTTTATGCGAAGTTCTCGCCAGTGAGAATGTGCAAAAGCTGACTAGTATACAATAGTTAGAACCAACTACAAAAAAAAAACACTGCAAAGAGCTATAGACCTACCTTCATAAATTTGGTTGCCATGGTGACGACCTCGTCGTCTTGCACTTGGAACTGCCTCGTATAGTTGGTGGATATAACCCTGAGGGTTATGAGCTGCTGAAGCGTCTCCAAGATGTGACGTAGACTGTCCTTGCAATGTTGCGCCCAGATTCGTGCCAGGCGCGCTTGACCTGACAATATACTAATATTTAACTTCAAGAATAAGGTTTAGGTATTGTGAAGGCTTGCAATGTATCTACATTGCTTTGAGTTCTGCGCAGGCCAAAGAGAAATGCAGAGCAATGAATGACGTATTATATTAGGTCTTTACCTATGAAATTGCCGTTCTGCAGTACTGGCCATTTCAAATCAAAATAATATTTGTTAAAGAAAAGTGATGGTCACTGTTTGGTGGTCTAGCGCCGGTGTGATTCATCACAGCTTCTTACCAAACGGGGTGAGCATTACTGCAGATGTGTACTGTGAAGAACTGAACACAATGATGCAGAAGCTGGCACATCTCCAACCAGCATTGGTCAATCGCTCGTCTCCGCTGCTCCTGCACGACAACGCGCGACCTCATACTGCACAGCAGACGGTCTCCAAGTTGCAAGAACTGGGGTTGGAAGCTCTCCGTCATCCGCCCTACTCACCAGACCTTGCGCCTACAGACTACTACTTTTTCCAGAACTTGGATAACTTCTTGGCGGGAAAAAAATTCAATACCCGAGAGGCAGTACAAAATGCCTTTGAAGAATTTGTTGCCTCCCGACCAGCTGATTTCTTTAAGAAGGGCATCAATAAACTGCCACTGCCTTGGCAAAGATGCATTGATTGCATGGGTGATTACTTCGATTAATACAAATAAAAAATACATGAAAAAAAAATCGTTTAAATTTTTTCAAACAAAACGGCAATTTCATAGGTAAAGACCTATTATCAATGTTATTTTCAGTGTTTGGGCGTTCTCGCGTGCTTGCGCGGCTTGCCTGCACTTTCAATATATTAATATATTGCTCTTCGATTTTTATCGATGAGATCGCTTTAGATCTTTTAGCGAAGGTATGTTTTTCGAAACGGTCACACCATGGCACAATGATTTTATCTCAGTAACGTAAGATTCAATTTGCCCTAACTAAATTAGAGGTAGAGGGCGAAAAAAAGAGATTTTATGAAAACGCGTCAAAGCTAATAATCTAGATCTTTATAATCGTACCTTTAAGCGTCAAATGTTCAGCAGCCTGGCACAACGCCGGCAGTGCTATCTCCAGATAGTCGCTGCAGCCAAGGTCGGGCACCTCGAAGGCGATGACGAAGCAGTTGACCGCGTCCTCCACGCTCATCTTCTTCGTTATCCGCAGGTCTATGCACATGTTGTCTGCGAGCGTCTTCAGAGATGTCACTAACGCTGAACTGTAGTATTCTGATGGCACCTTTGGGATGATAATGTCAATGATTTTGTTAGGGTTGGACACTTCATTCAAGGTTTACTACTCGAAGATTTGGAAGATTATGAAAGACATGGTGCGACGACCCCAAACGACTATTCGAAGAAGGATAGAACTTTCAGGGTTTTGGGTCAAAAAAGAGAATTCTGGTGTGGAGCACTACAGTCGATTCTAAATTCGGCTAAATGTAAATTTAGTCACTCATTTTACGTTAATTCCTTCATTCGTCAAGAAAATTCTTTGCCAAGAATTATTGCATATACCTACTGATACGCCCAGTCCTCCTGTTAACCAAATAGTGAGTCATTTTATCTCAGAACTGAGGGAGAAAACCAGTTGAAAAACTGCAACATCGCATAGCCGAACAAATCCTATAATAATATGCGATGTTGCTTACGAGAAAAAAGAAAGTTCTAATAAATTTCACTTAAGTACAGAGTTTTTGAGTCATGGATACTCGAATAAAGAGACATTCTGTTCTACTTACTTTGGCAAGGTACTGAAAGGCTCTGCGACAAGAGGCCACATCTAACTCGGGCCCCGCCACGCTGTCCACATCTTTGTCCGGATCACTCGATAAACACATTGCTTTTGACTCCTTATCTAAAACCACAAAGGAATCAACAATCGCGACTAAAATTTTGAACTTTATGGCTTCACTAAAAAACAAGACATAAAAGTGATATAGCAACGACGCTCTAGGGCAGATGAGGAACGACTTGTCTCGTCATGGCTCTCAGACATTGCAAAATTGAAAGCCTTAAGGGAGTGACCATACTTGTTGACGAGGAAACGGCTTGTACGAATTAGAAAGAGCTTGAATAGTTCGACGAGGACGAACTAAAACGAGCGGAGACGTCACTTTCGCTTTAATTGCACAGTTATGAAGCTTTCTCTGACATGTTAAGAGCGTAGACGGGCTGCGTATAATATACGTATATATAACTATTGCCGTCGCGCTGCGCTCTAGCAACCGGGCGGTATCAATATGTGAGTGCGATAGAGACAACTGCAGCTCAGAACGATTTTACCTATAAAAAACCTTGACCGATCGACGTTTCGTATTCTCCTGTTTTCTCCTCGAAACCTAAGCCAATTAAATTATATTTGGTATCAAAATTTAAAGGAAGAATAGATCTATGCCCCTATTACTTGTTTTTATTTTAAAAACTTTTCAATTTTCTTTGGTAGTCATCTGATTACGTAGGTAAAAACGGGGTATTTTTTTAAGTTTTTGGTAAGTCATATTTATTTTTGTAATAAATTTTTTGAAAAAAAAAAATGACAGGGGCATGCCTTCAATAGACCTGGATTTTTATAAATAAAAACGATTACTCTAGAGGCATTATCCAGGAAGAGAATAGGGGAATACATTTGTATGGAAAAATGCAGCCCGTCTACGCTCTTAAAGGCATGGGATTGAAGTACTCCAAACTTGACCAATTTTCCAGAGATAAATTAAAATTAATTGGTTTCTCTTCACAAACATAACATATTTTCACGTATAAATAGAACTAAAAATTACATGACACAGATAAGTTTGTGAGAGACTGGTGTCTGCATTAGGAAAACCTGTATAAGCAGATCCATCCATACAATTAAGTCAAGTAACAAAACCAACTCACCTTCATTCATCTTCGCATCTTCGTCACTATTTTCAGCTCCCTTGCTAGCGAAACACCGCGCCAGTATAGCTGGTTGTGTAAACGCCTCGCCCAACGCCCTGATCAGAGGCTCCCGCACTTTAGTCTGCAGACACTCCTCACACAACTCATACATACGCTCTTCTGTTAACGGGGCACCATCTAGCAAAGAAGTTAACAAATCGTCCAGTTTCTTCCACAACAAAATAAATCTTTCTTTTCTTATGTCCATTTTGTGTTTATGTTTTCTTTTGCTGATCATTTGAGTTTTGCTATGTGTTCTATGCTAATATTCACCAAATACTGACACAATATTCGTTGGTATGATGCTTTAAATGTGAGGATAAAAGTACTTAACTTAATGAGTATTATTACTTAATAAGTAAATGCTTGACAAGTGTGATTACAAAAATAGCCTTATTAGAGATAAGTTATTAAGTTTTCCAAGGATTCATTATGGTGAATTCCTTAATTTAGAAATATGTGGTGTTTAGCTAATGATGTGATTATGACACGTTAAATTCAATTAGGGGTCTAAGACAATGTGTCATGTTGAGTAGGTGTAGTATTGTTATAATTACTATATTAGGTATATAGAGTATTTAATTCTTTCAAAAATTAAATAACTACTAAAAGAGGTACAGTTAAGGGGCTGTTTGCACCAGCGTGAGAATCGTGGCGATATCTTCATGCCACGTATTTCTTTCTATACACTCGCTTGCCGCGATTCTCCCGTTCGTGGAGACGGCTCTTAAGAAACGGAATAATCTGACTTACTGTTATGACTACGAGTTTTGGATTCCTCTTGGTGAGATACATTATGACTAGTTTGTGGTTCCCCATCCCTGGATGTGCTCTCCCTCACTAATGTTGCTGTCGTGGTAGAGGCCTCCTTCCTATTGTTGTCCTCTTTGTCTTTTGCACTTGAAGTGTTACATGTTGTACTGAACCAAAAAAGAAGCTTCAGTTATTGGAATGATAAGAAGTCTGTAATAGGAAACTTGAGCATGTAAAAAAGGTACGAATACCTAACAAAATGCTTAAGAGCGTATGCTACCTCAGATTAGCAACCCTATTTGTGGTAATTAAAACTTCGCTTGAAACACTGTTAGAATAAAGTTCAAATCAGCTTGCACTACAAAGCGATTGTTACGTCTTTCGCTGCGGCCGAATAGTGCGAAATTAGTGGTATTTTGCGATTTACAAAAAAACTATTGATTGGACTAAAAAAGTAAAACACTATGACTTTAGTATGTTGCTTGTAGAATTATTTGGCAAAAAAATTAGAACGATGACATGTATTTTAGTATGGTTTTTACTCGTTAAAAGAAATTTTTAGAGGTATCTTCGCGATTTTTTTCTATCGAGCAAAATTAGTTGTATTATGTTTTCACAACACTATGGCACTAGCATATATCCTGAAGAATATCATATATTTTTCTGATGTTGATTACTGCAGTGAATCTTATACTTTTACGCATTATAAAACTCGCGTTTGAGGTACCATAAGCTCTTAAACAAAAAATTTGAAATTATGCCAATATCGACATTTAGTTGCGCATCAACAATATTCAACAGTGCTTTATTCAGATATTTAGGCCTAATGTGGTAGGAAATGGGTACTAATAATTGTATAAGTTTTTGTTGACTAGACTAGACAACTATCTGTGTTGTAATTATTACTAACTGACTAAGTAATATTTAGATCATGAACATCTAAGGGTTTTCAAATGCTGGTAAAGATTAAGCCTTCTTCCACAGCTGTATTATTAGTCTGGTACTTAAACATCCCTATGCTGAAGGTATAAAAACCTTATGACCCTTACACATAGCTCACTTTCTAGTGCAAATCAAATACGTTATTTTTTTAACATTTAGTCATTCTGAATTCAACCTAGTTCTCAAATACATTAAGTTCAAGTTTATTATGCAGTACTACAAAGCATTAATCAACAAACTGTTTTCATTTAGACTTTATAAGGCTTTTACAAGTTACTATATTTCTATAAATAATTTAAAATAGATGTAACAGAAAAGTCCAAGAGATATAAGAGAAACATTATGAGGAAACCATCATGCTTCACAGATATTTCTCAATGGCATGTAAAGCCAAGTCAGAGGTACAAAGGCAGTATAAAAGCTCTACCACCACTACGGCACTAACCACATAATAAAGACAGAACAAGTGGAGGGAAGGGTAAGCCCCAAATGGTTAATAATAATAGGGATATCTACTGACTAAAATAATATGATTCTATTTAGTCCGTCAGTTAAATTATCGAAAAATATTAGATACGTGTTTTTTGTTTTATCAAATTATATTTGACGAAGATAAAACGCGTCAAAGAGCTTGCGACGTCACTTTTAGGTAAAAAATGTACTGAAATGTTACGTCACACGAGTTTTCGAAGTACTGTCTCGTCGTGATAAAAGAAAAAATATATATTCAATTTTTTATTTTAAATCTATCTGACGGACTTTTATCTTCTACCCTAGTAGATACAATGAGTAACTTACCCAGCACTTGAATCACAGCCGCTAGCCTCTGTGCGAGGAACTTTGTTGGGCAGTGTGTCACATAAGCGTGCCTCTTTGTAGAACAGTTTTATGGCCTCTGCAGCTGCCTCATTTGGTGACAAATTCCGGGCCTACAGAAGGTAATGATTGTTTAATTTATGCATAACAACATTAAGTTGCGTGTTACTAATCATCTTTAAATGCTATATTAAAGGGTCAGCCTATTGCCACCAACCAAATAATACAAATCTGAACTCTGATACTGAAACTTACTCAAATTAAAGCATATGGCAGGATTATTTAAAAAAAAAATTGTTTCATAATTCCAAGTTTTTAGGTCACTGGGACGTAATTTAAAGATTTATAAATTGTCTTGGGCCTTAATCCCAAAATATGTCTGACTTTAAATTAAGTTGATTGACCCATAAGAGGATAAGGCATAATAACTTTTGAAAGTACTGTAGTTGTCCATTCCAAAACATAGATCTCTCTGGAGAATAATGGGTAAGTTATAGAAAGTCCATGGACACTCTTTTAAAACAAAATATGTTACAAAATCTTGGTTACATCATTCATGTTGAGATCATTTATATTATACACTTACGTGCAAAAAAATCGACCCGCCCTGTAAGTTTCGATTCGGAACGCAATTTATAAAAATTAAGATCATACAAACAAAAACTAATAATGGAATTTGAAAGTATGTTTAATAAACTTAATTTTAACATTCCCTACACTTCAATAAACGGGATGTTGTCGATGATATTGACTCGTTTACTTGGACACCCTTATTTCTCATTTTTAATAACGCATTCTCAGTGACATTGCAGTGTGTTAAAAGTTAATCAATTTATTGTTTATTCAATAATTGGTTATTTTTACTGATTAAGTGACCATTTAGCTTGAGTTTAATTGTTTTTACTCTCTGTGAAAATGGATACTACTCCGTCTGAGTGCGCTCAAGTTGTAGCACTGATCCAGGCTGGATTGAATCAGCGCGTCTTGCCCAGACGTCTTCACCTAAGCCGATCAGCAGTAAGACGAGTGTACAGAAGGTTCTTAGAGACTGGCAGCTTCAAGAGACGATCAGGTTTGGGAAGAAATCGGGCTACTTCAGAACGAGATGATCGATTTATGGTATCTACAAGTTTAAGAAATGGACATGGACTGGCGTTCAGGTGCAACAGCAAGTTCGTAATGTTCGCGGTGTAGCTGTAAGTGAATGGAATGTATGACGGAGACTTGCAGGAAGCGGATTGCATCCCCACAAACCTGCTAATGGTCCAAAATTAACCCCCGCAAATCGCCAAGCGCGGCTTCAATTTGCTCGTGCTAACGTTGATTGGACACTCGAACAATGGAAGGTCGTACTGTTCTCGGATGAGTGTAAAATCAGTCTTCATGGAAATGATGGGCGCAGGAAAGTTTAGCGAAGAGAGGGAGAACGATTTGCACAGGTTTGTATTGAAGAACGAGTCGGTTTTGGGAGGACGTTCGTGGACTGATTGGGGCGGAATTTCTTTGAGAGGAAAAACTAATCTTCAATTCGTATCCGGACCTCGCCTAGGCAATCTGACTGCACAGCGATACATCCAGGAGTTGCTAGAACAACCTGTCATGCCATACGCCGGATTTATAGGCGATGGTTTCTTGTTAATGCAGAACAACGCCCGACCACATACAGCCACGATAGTTTTCCAGTACCTACGTGAGGTGGAAATTCTTGTTTTGGAGTGGCCAGCAAGGAGCCCTGACCTTAATCCCATTGAACATCTATGGAATGAGCTGAAGGGAAGGCTCAGGGCCAGAAATCAGCCCCTGGAAACCCTCCAAGAACTATGGGTGGCCATTCAAGAGACGTGGGGAGGTATACCCCAGGAACTCATAAAAACATTAAAAAGGTCAATGAAAAACAGGAAGGAAGCTGCAATAAGAGCACGTGGGGGAATACAAGCTACTGACCAAACTTTTCTCGAGAAATTTAACGCTTTTATTGAGTTTTACATTCAAAATT
The DNA here is from genome assembly GCA_949316265.1 of Diarsia mendica. Lineage (NCBI taxonomy): Eukaryota > Metazoa > Arthropoda > Insecta > Lepidoptera > Noctuidae > Diarsia > Diarsia mendica. Next base: position 16,940,739 of record OX438896.1, on the reverse strand, counting down.
ATTCAATAAAGAATTGAGCTATTCTAACCGTTTTTGTTTTTCAGCCTATAAAATCAATAAACCAAAATGTGTTACAGTAAAAACTGGTCTATTGTAATCTCAGACTAACATTTAACAAACAGTGTGAAAAGTATTCATTAATTAATTTTAGATTTTTATTTATCGTGTTATGAACGAAAGCGTACGGGGTGGGTCGATTTTTTTGCACGCAAGTGTATGAGAATGATGTAGAAAACAGTTTATAAGAAAGAGCATAAATGAAACAATATAATATGTAATACACAATACAAAAATAAAATAAACCATGGCTGGCTAGAAACCAAACTACAGATGGAATAACCCTATATGAGTTTGCCTGGCCTTAAGATCAAAATTTCATGCCCAGCAGTAGCCATTGGGTGGTCCACCTGGGATTGTGAAAAAAACTGCAACACCAATTTACACTGGTCAGCAAATAAACCGAGCCACCCGCTACCTAAGAACTCTGATTCGATTTTCTTAAAAAGTATAAAACTTACAACTATCAAAGTTATACCTACAAAAAGTGCGTTTCATGGTGATTAAAATGACTAAAAATTAATTCGAAAGTACCATCAACTCACATTGTAATCAAGCAACAAACACAATGCTAACGATTTGCTCTGTTTTCACCAGAGTTTGAAATTAGCGTTCTTTTTCTCTACAATGAGGGTAGTCGGATATTTCTTATCATTTCTTTAGTTTTTGTCCATCGTTTGCTCAGACGCGTGTGTTTTTGCTACTTTTTTCGATTAATAATGGATACAACACCTCAGGAAGCAGCTAAAGCTGTAGCATTACTTCAAGCAGGCATTGCGCAACGTGAAGTCGCTCGAAGGCTTCGAATCAGCAGATCTTCGGTGCAACGAGTTTACAGACGATACCTAGAGACTGGAGCATTCGATCGCCGTCCAGGTACGGGCAGACCTAGGGGTACATCAGCAGCAGATGATCGTTATATCCACCTTACTGTTCTGCGAAATCGCCACCTCAACGCAGTTCAAGTCCAACAAAGTCTGCGTGACGAACGCCAAGTGGTCATAAGTTCAGATACCGTCAGAAGGAGACTTGCTGAACGGAACCTGACCCCAAAAAGAGCTGCAACAGGCCCAGCATTAACGGTAGCACACCGTCGAGCACGACTTGAATTTGCTCGAGAGCATAGGGATTGGCGTGCAATACAACAATGCCTTCAGGATGCTGTTGCGGTTGCCGCGACGTTGCAGTGCGTCGGGAATGTTTGCTGAAGCACGTACGGATGGCTTTCACGCCATCATGCGTAAGAAAGCGGCTTCCCTACTGCAACGTTTGCGTAGCACTCAGAACAGCATCCTGAAAATGATTGTTAGCAGAGTGGACTGCCCCATCCAAAGGCACTGGGTAGAATTAGGTATAGGTTTATGTTAAATAGAATTAAGTACTAACAACACTAACATAGCATGTAAGCACAGTTTGTTACTAACCACTAACTAAGTATGGACTGCTTAGGTCTGCAATAAAGATATTTTTTTTTTTTTTATTGGACATTAGAGCAGTGGAGTAATGTACTCTTCACTGATGAGACCAGGGTGAGTCTACATGGAAGTGATCGACGTCAGAGAGTATATCGTCGCCCTGGAGAACGTTATTCTCAGTGTTGCATCGAGGAAACTGTTGCTTATGGAGGAGGATCTGTAATGGTCTGGGGCGGCATCTCGTTAACAGCACATACAGCGTTAGTTTTCATCGAACCGACGGGCCGTACACGTGGACTGACTTCTCATCGCTACATTACTGAAATCCTCGCAGACCATGTGGTACCTTACGCCGGATATATCGGACAGGATATGCAATTGATGCATGATAATGCACGGCCTCATGTTGCTCATGTGGTGACCCAGTATCTACGCGACGTCAGCATTCGTACGATGGACTGGCCAGCTCGAAGCCCGGACTTGAATCCGATAGAACACTTATGGGATGAGCTGAAACGTCGGGTTCGAGCCCGGGTACCTGCTCCAACAAGGCTTCCAGAGCTGCGAATCGCAATAGAAGAGAAGAATACAATTCCTCAAGTATATATCGGTATCGGTATAACCACACTCCCAGCCGGGCAACTGGCTGGATGAGGCTAAAGCGAGCCTAGAAGACTAAATATCTTCTAAAATGTCTCGAGTGAAGAGGAGTAACAAGTATGGAAGCAAATTTGAAAGAGAAACTACCCCAGGAGGGTACCGTTAATCGCGGAGAACCCCTCTCTGGGCTAAGCACAGCCGAGTGTAACTTGACTGTACTGAGCCCAGACCGCCCTTCGTATTCTGGGGGGGGCACAACTTTGCTAAGTACAGGAAATGCAAAACCATCATCTGCTGCAACACCGGCATCGTCAACACAAAAAAAGCTGGTCCAGCAGGCTTTTCACCCTGGCCTCTTTATCAACAGACAGAGGTCCAACTCATTCGGAAGTATCCCAAATTGACAGATGGAACTAGGAAACAACAAGGAATCAACAGAACCTTGCCCACCTCCATGGCAACGAATCCCTGGCATGCGAGATGCCAAAAGAAAAAAGACCTCACAGACACCTTCACCTCCTCACAAAATTGAAACCAGCCATAGATACAGTGACTAAGAACCTCAACAAAAGAAACCTAGCAAACCACCTCCTATCATACTTTATGGAATCGATGACGTCAATAAATTAACAGAGCTCCTACTAACAGCCACTGAAAGAGACACATTCACGTATAAAATTGTAAACAGAAACCAGCTGCGCATCAACTGTGGCGACGTTGCAGCTCACAAGAAACTGATAACACTAATTCGAGAAAATGGACTCATTGGACACACCTTCAACCTAAAAGAGGATAGATGCTTCAGAATTGTAATTCGCAACCTTCATCCTTCAACACCCCTTCAGGTTATAAGAGAGGAAATCGAAAAGACTGGAAATATAGTCACAGGCGAGATCATAAATGCCAAATATGGTCCAGAAAAGAAGCCGACCTCAACATTCTTCGTGAATATTATGCCAAATGCCCACAACAAAGCTGCAAAAGACCTCAAGTACATCTACCATCAAGCAGTAGTCATAGAAGATCCTAGGAGACGAAGCATAGTCCAATGTCAGCGATGTCAGCAGTACGGGCACTCGAAGAACCACTGCATGAGGCCCTACCGATGTGTAAAATGCAGTCTCACAAAACATCGGATTGCCCTAAACGGGATCGAAATACCCCAGCCCAATGTGTTCTCTGCAATGGCGCGCACCCGGCAAACTATAAAGGATGCCAAGTATATAAAGAAATCTCGGCAAGGAAAGCTACCAATACTTATAAAATTAGAAGTGCGAACACACGATCCGATAAAGAGCAACCACACAATCCAGCTGGTTTCTGTTTACAATTTTATACGTGAATGTGTCTCTTTCAGTGGCTGTTAGTAGGAGCTCTGTTAATTTATTGACGTCATCGATTCCATAAAGTATGATAGGAGGTGGTTTGCTAGGTTTCTTTTGTTGAGGTTCTTAGTCACTGTATCTATGGCTGGTTTCAATTTTGTGAGGAGGTGAAGGTGTCTGTGAGGTCTTTTTTCTTTTGGCATCTCGCATGCCAGGGATTCGTTGCCATGGAGGTGGGCAAGGTTCTGTTGATTCCTTGTTGTTTCCTAGTTCCATCTGTCAATTTGGGATACTTCCGAATGAGTTGGACCTCTGTCTGTTGATAAAGAGGCCAGGGTGAAAAGCCTGCTGGACCAGCTTTTTTTGTGTTGACGATGCCGGTGTTGCAGCAGATGATGGTTCCGTATGGTGTCGGAGTTCCGTATGGTGTCGGACGTAAAGAATAGCACCATCCCATATCTTCCCGTGGGTGTCGTAAGAGGCGACTAAGGGACTTACCAGAGAATGGGCAGCAGCGTTCTCTGTGCCTTTGTAACAACCATACTGCGATCGCCAACCCGCCTGCCAAGCGTGGCGATTATGGCAAACCCCCCCAAAAATGATGAGCGCAATGCAGAAAAGGCCCCTAGTACCCGGCAGCCCGTCTACCCTCGGCTACGGTAGCGGTCGAGGCAACGGCGTGGCAAGGGGTGCTAAGAATCCCCGGACGGGATCCGGCTACCAAACATACCGACGACTGGACCTGGCAACATTCAACACGCGCACACTCCGGGCCGACGAGAAGCTAGCGGAACTCGAGGAAGAATTAAGCAGGCTGCGATGGAGTATTGTCGGATTATCTGAAGTCCGAAGAGAGGGGGAGGACACGATAATCCTGAAATCCGGCAACCTGCTCTACTTCCGAGAGGGAGACCGGCAGTCACAGGGTGGTGTTGGGTTTATCGTCCACAAGTCTCTCGTGAATAACGTGGTGAAGATCGAGAGTGTGTCGAACAGGGTGGCGTACCTTATACTCAGAATATCCGCAAGATATTCGCTGAAGGTCATACAGGTCTACGCCCCGACCTCGGCATACCCCGACGATGAAGTAGAAACCTTGTATGAGGATATTTCTAAAGCCATGCATGGTTTCAGAACTTACTTCACCGTTGTCATGGGGGACTTCAACGCGAAACTGGGCAAACGAAGCGATGATGATTTTCAGGTGGGGCAATTTGGAATTGGACAGCGGAATCGCCGGGGTCACCAACTGGCCAGTTTTATGGAGAAGGAGGGCCTCTTTATGATGAACTCCTTCTTCAAAAAACGTGAGCACAGGAAGTGGACCTGGCAGAGCCCCGATGGTGCGACCAAAAATGAGATTGACTTCATCATGTCTACCAACAAGCAAATGTTCAATGATGTCTCTGTGATCAATTCGGTGAAAACCGGAAGCGATCACCGAATGGTAAGAGGCACATTGAACATCAATATAAAGCTGGAAAGGTCACGACTGATGAAGTCTACGCTCCGTCCAGCACAGATCCAAATCCATAACTCCGAGAGCTTTCAGCTTGAACTTCAGAATCGCTTCGAATGCCTAGGAAGCTCAGTGGACGATTACAACGACGGGTTCGTGGAAACTGTCCATACGACTGGGTCTAAATTTTTTAAGATACGTCGTGCAAATAAGATCAAGAAACTCTCAGATCACACTCTCCAGCTCATGAAGGAGCGGCGTGAGATGATCCTGCAGTCTTCGGACGAGGCTCGGCAATGCCGGCAGCTCAATAGACGGATCTCCAAATCCTTGAAGAGCGACCTCCGCCGCTTTAATACCGAGCGTATTAAAGACGCAATTGAACGGAACAAAGGCTCCAAGGTATTTGCAAGAGATCTGGCTATTGGGCAGAGCCAGCTCACGAAACTGAAGACCGACGATGGCAGGATCGTGTCCGCCAAACCGGAGCTTCTGAGAGAGATCGAGAGTTTTTATGGGCAGCTGTACACGTCAACTAGACAACCCGTCGAAAATCTAGCGAAAGACCCCAGAGCTAGACTGACCCGACACTATACCGAAGACATCCCGGATGTCAGCCTGTACGAGATTAGGATGGCTCTGAAACAGCTTAAGAACAACAAGGCGCCGGGTGATGACGGAATTACGGCCGAACTGCTGAAGGCGGGTGGCAAACCGGTCCTTAAGGCCCTTCAGAAGTTGTTTGATTCCGTCATACTCGAGGGGAAAACGCCGCAGGCTTGGTGCAGGGGTGTGGTGGTGCTCTTCTTCAAAAAGGGTGACAATGCCCGGTTGAAGAACTATAGGCCCATCTCACTTCTAAGCCATGTCTACAAGTTGTTTTCAAGAGTCATCACGAATCGTCTCGCACGCAGGTTCGACGATTTCCAGCCTCCCGAACAAGCCGGATTCCGAAAAGGCTTCAGTACCGTAGACCACATACATACGCTGCGGCAAGTTATACAGAAGACCGAAGAGTATAACCTGCCTCTCTGTTTAGCGTTTGTGGACTACGAGAAAGCCTTCGATTCGATCGAGACTTGGGCTGTACTGCAGTCTCTCCAACGGTGCCAAATTGACTACCGGTACATCGAGGTGTTGAAGTGTTTATACAAAAACGCCACCATGTCAGTCCGACTTCAGGACCAGACCACGGAACCTATCCTTCTGCAGCGCGGTGTGAGACAGGGAGACGTCATATCTCCGAAACTGTTCACCGCTGCATTGGAGGATGTCTTCAAGGTTTTGGATTGGAAAGGACTTGGCATCAATGTCAACGGCGAGTACATCACTCACCTTCGGTTTGCCGACGATATAGTGGTCATGGCTGAGACCATGGAAGACCTCAGTAAAATGCTCGATGACCTCAGTAGAGCTTCTGAAAGAGTGGGTCTTAAAATGAACATGGACAAAACCAAGGTTATGTCGAATGTTCATGTAACACCCACTCCTATCAAGATCGGAGACTCTACGCTCGAAGTTGTGGACGATTATGTCTACCTGGGACAAACGGTCCAGTTGGGTAGATCTAACTTCGAGAAAGAGGTCAATCGTCGAATCCGACTCGGCTGGGCAGCGTTCGGGAAGCTGCGCGGTATCTTCTCGTCCAACTTACCCCAGTGTCTCAAGACGAAAGTCTATGACCAGTGTGTGTTGCCAGTGATTACATACGGGACCGAAACGTGGTCGCTCACAATGGGCCTTATCAGAAAGCTCAAAGTCACCCAAAGGGCAATGGAGAGGGCTATGCTCGGAGTTTCCTTGCGTGATCGAATCAGAAATGAGGACATCCGCATGAGAACCAAGGTTACCGACGTAGCCCGAAGAATCGCCAGACTTAAGTGGCAATGGGCAGGGCACATTGCTCGCAGAACGGATGGCCGATGGGGCCGAAAAGTTCTCGAATGGCGACCGCGAACCGGAAGACGTTGCGTTGGAAGGCCTCCCACTAGGTGGACCGATGACCTGGTCAAGGTTGCAGGAACCCGCTGGATGAGAGACGCACGGGACCGGTCAATGTGGCGACGCCTGGGGGAGGCCTATGTTCAGCAGTGGACGTCTTTTGGCTGAAATGATGATGAAATGATGACACAATCCAATAAAGGGACAAGACCAACCCAAAACTGCCTATAAATTAAGTGACATGAGAAACCAGCAAAAATCGTATTCTGATGCATTGAAATACACAGAACCTAGTAACAAAGATGACTGCAAATGGAGTTCTACAACACTTAGCCCATCATTAGAAAACATATTACTAAAGCAATCAGAGAAGTTTGAGATAATCTTACAACAAATGGGTACCCTAATGGGACTCATATCAACCCTTGTTGACAAGCTCTCAAAATAGGTCACCGTATTATGGCTTGGAACATAAATGGATTAACTCCTAACCAAAATGAAATTATACCACTAATGGCAGAACACAAAGTTGACATAGTCTTGATATCTGAAGCACACTGCACTAAAAACAGCTCCATTAACCCAGATACTGCGACGGGACTTTTAAAAGGCCCAAAAAAACAATTAAATCTACCTGCATTTTTCATTATTTTTCAACTACCTTGACATACATATTTTTATTGCTAACTTACTTAGTACCTGTCAACCTTTTATTTGATGCAGTTAGGTTCCCAACTGGACACACATTTTCATGTATATTGGTTGTTTTTGAAGATCTTGGAGTTTTTTTTTTACAATGGCTGCACAAAGGTAAGCGTGTATGATATTTATATGCAGAATCTGTTGGAATTCGCTTTGATATTTATATGTTAGTTATTTCATCAAAATATAACTTCATTTGTTTGGTTCGAAACACATAGTAAATGTTCCTTTTTTACGTTTGAAATTGATGGCCTTTTAAAAGTCCCGTCGTAATATAGGGGTTTATTATATGATAATTTATATTTCGGCACGAGATTAGTAAAAGGGCTCAATCTCATCTAATTTGTTGAAGAGTTAGAGCGAGATGACGAAGACACTTTGTTGCCGAACCAAATAACCATTTTCCCACCTGAGAATGCCAATGCCGATGTTACTGACGAAGACTCAGTTGGTGAAGAGTTCGTAACATTACAAAATCTTCCAGGTAGGTAAAGTAATTGTGAATTAATTTAATTTACATGTCAGTGAACCCACAAGTTGGTGTGTTACGTGCTTTTTTGTCGTGTTATAACAATATGTATATTATTTTCTTGCAGGCTCTCTGCTAAGAGCTCCTGCTGAGCCGCTGAGGTAACGTTCTCTCAGAGTTCTGACGAGGAAGATGACGTGCCTTTGTCGAGCTTACGTAAGAGAAGACGCACAATTGACACGATTGGTGAAGATGAACGCGCCTGGAGTAGAAGAAACAGAAACGTCACTACGTTTCTGTTTCTTCTACTCCAGGCGCGTTAACTATTTCTGGGTTTGTTCAGCCGACCGGACCGCGAAACCAAACATATAGATGAAGAAGAAATCGCCACACCAAATAAGTATATCCAATGGATAACGAACATGGTCCAAAAAACTTACAGCCACCTATAAACTATTTCAATTACGAATGATCAACGACAGTACTATTGCTTTACTGGAACGTTACACAAATATCTTGGCATAGCTAGGACAGAAGAATAAAGTGGGTAAATATGATCACCTTACTTTGGTTTGCTCGAAACCTACAAAAAGAGCGTTATGAGAGGACCCTGTCCTACACCTAAGTCTCATCGAGAATCATCTCGATATGATGGGGTTGATCACTTAGTTCAATATAGTGCGCCTCAACTAAGATGCAAAGTTTGCAAATCAAAAAGCTTTTTTGTTTGTCGAAAGTGTAAAATTCATTTACACCCCAAGAACTGTTTTATGGTTTATCACAGTCTCGTTACAATCATTAACGATGGCATTTGCATGTTTGTGTGTGTGTATTTCTATTGTTATAATATAACCGTAATTTTGTATTTTTTTACCATCTAAATTGATTCTATAATATTTTGTTTCATTACTAGACCTCCATACATGTATACGACCCCCATATTACGACGGGCCTTTTAAAAGGCCACATTTTTCTGGCTTTTCCAGATAAGTTGAATTTTTTTCATTATTTTTCCTAGTAATAATGAGTCATAATAAGAAACATATCCAAAAATCACGGTTATCGGAGGCAAAAAATAGTTTCAGTAACATCTGGGTTAAAATACCTGGATGCTCCACCTACATCACTACACATCCAGATGGTACAGGACATGCAGGCACTGCCATCATTGTACGAAGAAATATAAAACACCATGTACTGCCCAGTTATCAAACGAATCACTTGCAGGCCACTGTCATTGCAGTAGAAGATGAATGTGGGCATTTTAATGTGGCAGTAGTCTACTGCCCACCACGACATACAATAGACTCCACTAAATTTTCTCACTTCTTCAAACAACTCGGGGGACGTTTCATCGCGGGTGGCGATTGGAACTCTAAACACCTTCACTGGGGATCCAGGCTAATCACGACGCGTGGGAGACAGTTGAAGAAATGCATTGATGAAAACAACCTAAAAATACTGACGACTGCGGAACCTACCTACTGGCCAGCAGACCATCAAAAAATCCCAGATCTGCTAGATTTTTTTGTTATTAAAGGACTCTCTCGTCACTACTTTAAAGCTGAATCCTGTCTTGACACTTGCTCTGATCATACACCAGTAATAGTAACCACGAGTGCAACGGTTATTGAGACTGAAATGCCACAATCGCTGTACAATCATCACACTGATTGGGAATCCTTCAGAGACTTTTTAGAAGAAAATATCAGGTTGAATATAAAGCTGAAAACCACTGAGGATATTGACATTGCCCTAAAAAACTTTACCAACATAGTTCAGGAAGCTTGCTGGAAAAATACACCAGATATCAGAAAGAAAGGAAACTCTACCAACCTCACACTACAGATCAAGCTTAAAATCTTAGAAAAGAGAAGGCTACGCAGGAATTGGCACCAGACTCGACTATCTTCTGACAAAACCCTTTTGAATAAGGCGATAGTAGAACTCAAAAGCCTAATCCAAAAGACTAACGATGACACCCTCCAGCTTAAACTAGAGTCCCTAACGGCAACCAAAGAAAGCAATTACTCGTTATGGAAATTCACTAAAGCCTATGACAGGCCTCATGAACAAAAACCCCCAATAAAACATGATGACAAGTGGGCTAAAACAGGCCAGGAAAAGGCAGATATATCTTTGCAAAACACTTGTCACAGGTCTTTAAACCAAATGATGAAACTGACGACAGGGATGTAGAAAGTCATGTTAATACTGTCTTAAAAGAAGATTTTCAACTTTGTCTCCTACCAAAACCAGTTACACCCCAAGAGGTCCAAAAGAGTATACGATGTCTTGACAACAAAAAAGCACCAGGCTTTGATTTGATCACGAAGGAAGTACTGAGAGAGCTGCCACGCAAAGGCATAGTTATGCTAACAACCTTGTTGAACTCCATGCTGAGATTGCAGTATTTTCCTGACCAATGGAAGATGTCAGAAATTGTGATGATTCACAAACATGGGAAACCTGCCCAAGAAAAAACGTCATATAGACCAATAAGCCTTCTGCCGACAATGTCCAAGATCTTTGAAAAAGTGCTGTTGCACAGGATGGCCCCTATACTTAAAGAGAGACATGTACTACCTGACCATCAGTTCGGCTTCAGGAAACAACACGGGACAGTAGAACAAATACACCGGGTCTGTGAACACATACGAAAAACGCTAGAACAAAAGAAATACTGCTCTTCTGTGTTCCTGGACATCCAGCAGGCTTTTGACAAGGTTTGGCATAAGGGCCTCTTAAGCAAGATTAAACAGCACCTGCCCCACCCGTTCTTTAGTATACTGAAATCGTACCTCACTGATAGACTCTTCTACGTTAAAGAATCGGGTAATACCTCAGCCCTTCACAGAATTGAAGCTGGTGTACCCCAGGGTTCTGTATTAGGGCCAATTCTGTACATATTGTACACAGCAGACTTACCGACGGAACCTGGAGTTGTTACAGCAACATTCGCAGATGATACGGCAATATTGTCGAGTCACACAAACCCAGAAGTCGCATCAAATCTTTTGCAGAGTGGACTTAACAAAATACACTCTTGGATGAAAGGATGGAAACTGAAGGCCAGTGCTGCAAAGTCTGTCCAAGTCACATACACACTCAGAAAGGAAGACTGCCCACCGGTTAAACTCGGAGATACCACCCTACCACATAAAAGTTGTGTTAAATACCTGGGAATTCATTTGGACCGCCGATTGACCTGGCAACAACATATTAAAGCAAAAAAAGATGAACTCTCACACAGAGTAAAAAATCTTCACTGGTTACTCGGCCGCAACTCCAGATTATCACTAGACAACAAGCTTTTAATATACAAAGTGGTACTGAAGCCCGTCTGGATGTATGGGATACAGCTCTGGGGAAGCGCAAGCAATTCCAATATAGCCATCTTGCAGCGTCAACAAAACAAAATACTACGCACAATAGCCAATGTCTCATGGTTTACTACAAACGCTGAAATCCACCAACAACTAGCCATTCCCACAGTAAATGAGGAGATTCGGAATGTAGCAGGGAAATATAAAGAACGACTAGCCTTCCACCCAAATGAGCTAGCTCGTCAGTTGACACAACGAGACTACGTGCTCCGCTTGAAGCGCCACAGTATCATGGCACTAGAAGACCGGCAGTAAGGCCGTAATACCTGCGAGTAGATGGCATCACTGGAAGCCACACTCTACAATACAAGCAACACGGAACTCATCCGCTCATAGTCCGAGGACTGATTGCAGATAAAACACAGAAGAAAAAAAAAAAAAAAAAAATCCTCAAGATTTTATCGTCAGGCTCGTAAGGTCGATGAATACAAGGATGCTGGCAGTTATCCGAGCAAGGGGAGGGAATACGGAATATTGATCAAAAACTTTTTTTTTATTTTATGTTTGTTTTTGGCTTTAATTTTTTTTTTCACTTTATCATTACTAACAATTGTCACGACTGGAAAACGACTCTTCTTTGTAAAATCCTTAATAAACACTGAAATATTGATTAAACCCAATGAGTTTCCTTTCATTTTAATCACCATGAAACGCACTTTCTGTAGGTACAACTTTGATAATTGTAGGTTTTTTAGTTTTTGAGAAAATCGAATTAGAGTGCCTAGGTAGCGGGTGGCTCGGTTTATTTGCTGTCCAGTGTAGTTAAGATGTTATTGGTGTAACTTTAATGGTGGTTGGATAACAATGTTTTTTTTTTTTATAATAACTGCCCTAGATAAATTGATAACATCATTATTTATTCATTGTCTTAGCAAGAATAGCCTCAATTATTTTTAGAAAAGATAAAAAAAGAAAACAATGAACAAACAACTTAACAGACAGAAATGTAATTATATTTAAAGGCTAATAATATGACCCTTTGAACTTATAATCTTTATTTTTGTATGTCAGTTTCAATCAGTTCAGAGATCCAATTAAGAGAAACTCATTTTATAATCACCTAATTAGGTGTATTGAAAAATTAAACAATCACAAGTTCAGTCACATTTTCAAAACAATCACAAATTAAAATTCAATTGATATCTTCAAAAATGAGGTCATACCAACAGATAAAATGATTTTTCTGTGATAATATCGGCGTTTTACCTGAAATAAAACGCTTATTAAACTACTTACTTTATTCGAAGCATAATTAAACAATTGAGATAGGCTGTATCTTGTTTCCTGTGCCATTTTTCCATAAGTTTCTAGCCGTTTAGCTCTCGTGACGTCACCGGGGCAGAGAGGGGAGGGCGCTTTCGAGCGCGCGAGCCTCTGTCTTGTTCATTGGATGATTGACTTTGTCACCAGGCAGAAATTACTATTATGCTTCGAATAAGGTAAGTAGTTTAATAAGCGTTTTATTTCAGGTAAAACGCCGATATTAAACCACTTGACCGTTATTCGAAGCATAATTAAACAATTGAGATGTGTCTGTTATCGCCTGGTGACGTTCACGACGAACGCCAATGTGTAGGGTTATATCAAGAAAAAGAGAATGTAATAGAAAAGGTATTGTATTATTAAAATAGAAAAAAACAACATTAAATACCAAATTAATTAGTTAACTCACTGGATTAAATAGACCAGTAACTGTAATGCTGTTATTCCTAGAAGAATCCAAAACTTGTCGCTTATAAAATCGTATAAAAGTATTAGAGGACCTCCAATTTCCCCGAGCCATAATATCTTCTATGGGGAAGTTGTCTAACCAATTCTTAGAAGCAACGGCGGACCGGACACTTCCAGGAGTAGCAACAATGCCTGCCTGACGCATCAGGGTTTTTATCCAGCCTGCAATAACCGTTCGTGAGGCTGCACGAGCTGCACCTCTTGTTGTGATAAACAAGTTATGACATTTTGCTTCCTGACGTCTAATGGAAAGCAGTGATATGGTCTGTTCAACCCAGAATACTGGATCCAAATTCTTATCATCATTATTTTTAAATAATCTCCATCCTGATTGCCTATGGTCAGATGAATCAGTTTTAGACCCAAAGGCAGGCCACAAAGTTATAAAATCGTGCTCTGGTGATTTTAAATAATTATCTTTATCAGTCATAAGGAGGGTCAAGTCATGAATACGTCTACCAGAACAGAGTACTAATAAGGCAGCTGCTTGACTCGATACATCAAAAACATTATCACTATTTATAGTTCTTTTGCCAAGAAAGGAAACAAAATCATCAATATTCCAGATGGGCAACTTGGTATCAATAGGTTTTTTAATTGAAATTGATTTCAAAACGTGTTTCACCAAAACGTGATTACTTAGAACACCTGAATTATTTACATTGCAAAGGGTAGAGACCACGGACTTATGTAACATTATTGTGTTATAAGACAGTTTATGTTTTATGTGCAGATCAGCTAGAAAACGAGCTAGGTCAGAACCTGAGGGGCTCTTAGGGTTAACACTCCTAGCTCTACACCATAAGACCCAGCGGTTCCATGCAGGCTTGTAAGTTCTCAGGGTGGAAGCGCGCCAAGAACTCTTCAGTAGATTTATTTGAGAATTATCCCAATCACCTAAATCCTGTGTCCACCCCCACATTTCCATATTTCCAATACAAGATCCTGGACGCGAGGTGGTGGTAGTCCTGTTGTCACATCGATTAGTACTTTGTCCAGGTTCTGTATTGTGAATGGTGGGGCTAAAGCCCGGGCTTTGAGATCGCCGCGCCAGAACACTTTTTCCCACCTCGGTGCTACCAGTAAGTAAATTCCCGATGCCTGATTGAGGGAGCTCAGAACTTTGGGTATCAGAAACGGGGGCGGGAACACCCATGCCAGATTGAATTTCCAAGCAATCGAAAATGCGTCGTGGGCTACAGCTTGTTTGTCGTTCTGATCCTTCGATACGTAACGTGAGACTACGTGGGCTTTGCTGGAAGCAAACAGATCCACTTGGGGAATGCCCCATTTCAGGAATACTGTTTTTGCGACTTCGGGCAACAGATGCCATTCGGGGACCTGGCGAAACCGTGATAAGTGGTCGGCATGGCTGTTGTACCTCCCCGGAATATAGTGCACTTTGATTTGAATCTGGTATTGATCTATCAAGCAAAATAGGTCGTAAGTTATGTCCATCAATTGCGTGGATTTGGTCCCCCCTTCGTGACGGAGATACGCTACTACCGTGCGATTGTCGCATTGTATGGTGACTGTAGATTGGCTGAGATACATGGAATGACTTTGGAAGACCTTCAATATTGCCAACATTTCTTTTACGTTGCAGTGAGCATATTTCTCGTTTTGAGACCAAGTCCCGCTTAGGGACTGGTTGTCTATCTGGGCGCCCCAACCTAAGTCGGAGGCGTCCGTCGTGATAAAATGAGACACCGGTGCGTGGTGTAGAATTGACGGATGCTGCAAATTCTGGGCCCACCATTGTAGGTCGCCCATTGCGTCTGCTGGTACAGAATATACCTTGACAGAATTGTTGAGATCTAGAGTGTTTACGAATTTCAATAGAGCTCGATAATGCAATCTCCCTCTTTGAACGACAAAACTCGCAAAGTTTAGAGCTCCTATTACGCTCTGCAACTTTTTTAGGTCTGTCTTTCTCAGATCTACAATGTGGCGAATTTTCGCCATCAATGAACTTACTTTTTCCTTTGGTAAACATTTGAGGTTTAACCAAGGGTCCCACAGCACACCCAGATAAACCAGAGATTTCTTTGGTGTTAAAATGGATTTTTGGAAATTTATTTGCCACCCCAGATATTGTAATGTGTTTACCAGAAGGGTGACGTGGCTTTGGAGAATTTCTGGGTCTTGGTGAGCCAAAAGAAAATCGTCGAGAAATACCAATATTCTCACACCTTTGCTTCTCATTACTTGGGCAATCCAATTTGTCAAACTGGCAAAGGTTTTTGGAGCCGTGCTGAGACCGAATGGAAGGCAGGTCATTTGCAAAAGCTGTTTGTTGTAAATAAGGCGTAGGAAGCGCCTGTGGGTCTTTGCTATGTTTAAGTGGAAGTATGCCTGGGAAATGTCCAGCTTGCACATCCAATCTTTGGGCTGAATGAAATCTGGGATTCGGAATACGTTTATCAGACTGAAAGGGGTGGTCAGTACGAATTCGTTTAAGGCTTTTAAATTGAAAATCGGTCGGGCCGATCCATCGCTCTTTGGCACCAGGAAGAGGGTGGATAAGAAACTTGGAGTTGGACTTACAATTTCTAGAATTCCTTGATTCAACATTTTTTGAATGATCAACGTCATTTCTGTCGACACTGGTGTGTGAAACGCTTTGTTGTCTAAGTTGGGCATAATTAACGGAGGTTTTTGCTGAAAGGGTATACGGTACCCTTGAATTATTCGAACAAGAAATTCTGGTGCATGCATTTGCCTCCAATGGTCGACGAAATTCGATAACTGACCGGCTTGAAATAAGTTCATGTCAATATTTATTTCGCTTGGCATTGAAGCCTGAAGGTGATGACCTTCGCTTATGACTGCCACGTCTGTGGGCGTGATATCTTTGGTTCTGTCTTGCTCCGCGAGAGCGAAAGGAATCTCTATCCACTGTGCCACTACCCTGCTGAGGATAATGTTGCAAAAAGCCACCCTGCGAGGGGACATTACAGTTCTGACAGCCATGTGTGGGCCTGCTAGTATTATAGTTCTTACCCTGCGAGGGTGGAACCGAATGCTGCCCCTGCGAGGGACGGATAAGCCATTTTCCAACTTGCGAAGTTGAGGCCGAACCATAAGCCGATTTAGATGAGCTAGGCGATTTAGAAGCAGGCCAGAAGGCCTTTTTGATACCACCAACTTTTTCTAAAGCGACAATAAACTGCTCAGACAGAGTTAAATAAGTTGACCTCCGATGGAGGAATCTTTCTAATTGATGCCTTAACTAACGGGTCGCGAACCGCATTTGTTATACTATCTCCGCGCATTTGTATGGTTTCAGCCCTATGTCCACAAACCATCTGCAAAAGGTCTGCCGAAACCTTGCTAAATTCACCGGTAGTAAAAATATCATTAAGCTTTTGGTTTATAGCCTCGAAGCTAATTTCTTCTTTCTGGTCTCGGACCCATGTCATAAAAGCACAAAGTTCCTTCTTTAACGACTCTTTTTGCTTTAACAAACCGTAAGTTAATGAAGCATAAGCTCTCTCTGAGTAGCTTAAGTGCTTAAGTGTGTCATAGGGTCTAATCTCCTCGTTTGCCTCGAGTTCGACGAAACCCGGGTTGTGGTTATAGGACTTTTGGGTTTCCGCGTAACGTACTTCACTCCAGTCCGGTTTATTAAAAAACTGAATTTCTTTTAATACGTTTACGTAACGCACGTCAGACTTTGGAATAGCTGGTTCTTTAAGTTTAATCTCAACTCCCAAATTATCAAGGAAATTATTACCTTCTTGATCGAAATCATCCTCGGCAAAGAGGGAAATAGCATCTTCGGCCACTGGCACACTATTATTAAAATACGGATTAGGCAAATCACTGATTTGTTGCACTGTACGCTCTGAGCGGCGACGCTTGTGCTTGCCCCCCCGTTTTTTATGACGGCGGCGACGCACACTTTTATGTTTTGACCTATGGTCAGAAGAACTAGATGAACTGGAACTGGTACTATCAGAGCTACTACTACTGCTGCTGCTGGAACGTGAACGTTTACGTTTTCTACTAGGTTCCTTATTATTAGCAACGCGAGAAGGGCCTGCGACCGGTTCATCTTGTGAAATCATCGTTATTTCTTTATCCATTTCGAATTATATTTTAAACAATCGCACACCAAAACACTGGAAAAAAAGTGAATATTCAAAAAGCGAACGGAAAACCGTTAATTAAAATATTCCAGCATTAATTTACTGAACACTAAAAACAGTAAAAGCAATTACACACAATAAACACTAGAAACTGTTAAATATTGAAAACTGATTGCCAGTTTTCGATCGTAAGGAAAAATAATGACGGTTATAAAGTTTTAAAAAACTCACCCGCTAGGTACAACCGTCTGCGGCAAGGAAAAGAACGCCAATGAACAAGACAGAGGCTCGCGCGCTCGCAAGCGCCCTCCCCTCTCTGCCCCGGTGACGTCACGAGAGCTAAACGGCTAGAAACTTATGGAAAAATGGCACAGGAAACAAGATACAGCCTATCTCAATTGTTTAATTATGCTTCGAATAACGGTCAAGTGGTTTAATAGCAGTATCTTTATACCTTTTTTTCATCATCGAATACCCCCCCCCCCCCCCCCCCCTGTTAGGCAGAGCGAAGAGGAGTGTCAGACTTCTACTGACTAAAAAGCAAACCCATGTTCCTACTTCGCCCTTGTGTCGGGCCCGCATTATCCTTTCGATAATCCACAGCCCCCACGGGGTAACTTTATACCTAAGGTACCCAATATTTAGGTACCAAATTACAAAACAAAACAAAACTTAACTTTATATTTTTTTAAATCAGGGAAATTATGAAGGTTTTTACCCAACAGTGATAATGGAAATAAAATGTAGTCACTATGTCACTTGACCAGTCCATAATCAGCCAAACAAACTGCCACATGAGAGAAACTTGCCCTTAATTTTTAGATTAAAATAGATTTGCTTGATCTTTATAACATTTATCTCTCAAATTAGCCTTGAAATCCCAAGCCCTGGCTGTATACATTGATTATCTGTCAACCAAAATGACAAGGTAAACAAACCAAAATAAAATCTATTTTACCTCTCCACTTGATGCACAGTACTGGTTGTCACAGGTGGGATTGCCGCAGCCATCCAGTAGCTGGTAGAAATACCTCTCGATCAGCTGTCTAGCGGCAGCGCGCTTCATAATGTCGTGTGTTCGGGTGGTACCAGAGCATAAACTCGTCGTAGGTTCTTCCTCAGTATTATTTGGGGCTGGGTTTTTTGACGATGATGCTTCGCTCCCCCTTCAAATACACAAACATTGTACACGATTCCTCCTGTCGATGCGACGCAATTTCAGCACAAAACAAAGAACGAAAATAGCAAGTAATGCCTAACCTAACCTTTTTTATATTACGCATCAGATAATAATAGTCGTATACTGTTTTACATAATGACAATCCAGTAATAACAAAATGACAATGAAAATTTTTACGCAGAAAAAACAAGACAAATAAAATTACCTTGAAGCTTCGTCAGTTTCGCTTTTCGAGTTCATAGAAATTAATGCTCTCCGAATCAAAACAACTCTTAATCGATACGTTACATAAATGCAGTTGGCTGGAACTGTACTTCCACCAGCTAGCCAGACCCTTTATTGTTTTTTTGAATTACACTGCAATTACATTTGAATTACACAAATAAACCAACAACTGTTTTATTCTCTTCCATTCTATTCTATTTTCTGTCAATTTTGTCAACCATTTTGAATTTTTGCTCTACGTTACACGTAAAAGCACAATTCGGTTTATGTTTTTAAAACACTTTTCTAGTATTAAATTATAAAGACTAAACTACTTTATGATTCAAAAATTAACCCAATTATGTTCTAACAGAACTTCTTACTAGTCACTTAATTAATCAAACGTATCAAACCAAGGATGAAAATGAATTCATTACGTAAATTGGAACGTACAATATCTATTTACTCTGTGGCCTTGACCACAGATAATCAAAAAATTATAATCAATACCAAAATGCATGGTGTTATTAGGTACTGAAATACGCTATTACTATGCTATTGCAGTACTGTTATTAGGTACCTTTAACTCGGGAACAGTTATTTTTGATATTTCGGTACACCTCTATTGAATTGTCTCTGCTAAACTCTGCTTCACCATAATCACCATTTCTTTCTGTCATCATTTTGTGTTCAATGTTGTGACTTGTGTAGTGTTTGTTGTGCAAAAATCCAAGTTTAATTAAAAGTTGTACAAATCACCAACTTTCTCATTAAATCAAGTAGTTAGGAACACCAGACGCCATGACGGAGGTAATGACCACTGAAGAAGCCCCAGAAAATCGTGTAACGAACATTCTACAGGGCTTTCAAGTGTATCCTTTTTTGTGAACTTTGGGTCAATATCTTGCGTGTGAAGGCCACATTTTTTTAGAATTATGTACAGTTTTAGACATCTTAATTATTCGTAAGTCGCTAATGACTTTTACCTTTTGTTAGCGATTTGGTTAATTTGGCCAGCTGTTTCAGTTTTCCAAACAAGCAAAATTAAAAACTAAATGCTATACCTAATGCTATGTTCTCTACCGATGCCTTTAGTTGTTCATTTTTAATGAAATGGTATTTTATACTATCTTATACCTATATTATATTATAATACCATGAAGATGAATTGGTTTTTACACATTTTATAGGAGACCTTGCTGCTTTTTATTTCTTTGATATTTAATTCTATGTATGCTTTTTTTGTATTTTAAATAAGTATTCCTTAACAAGCTCTTCAACAGTAACTGGATGAATTTGCGAGATGCTGATTCAGGTTAGTTTAATCTTATTCATAAAATAATGTCTGTACAATTTATATTAAATGGTGTACTTATTCATGAGTATTCCATCTATCTCTCTGTTTATTAA
Source organism: Diarsia mendica (assembly GCA_949316265.1). NCBI lineage: Eukaryota > Metazoa > Arthropoda > Insecta > Lepidoptera > Noctuidae > Diarsia > Diarsia mendica. The sequence goes on along the minus strand of OX438896.1, from coordinate 16,920,769 downwards.
TTATTCATAAAACGTGCACATGCAGTAGTCTTTGGAGGCAGCCTCGATGTAGGTACCAAACAAAACTACATTGAAATGTCTTGAAGATCAAATTGATTCAATTTTTCTACTTATCATAATATGTATTATGTTGTAATACAAGTAATTATTTAAATATTTGGGCCACTAATGGGATTCACACCAAGATTCTTGATGAGCTTTTGGCCAAATAATATCAGCCACATGGGTTGATCTTCAAAGTTAAGCTATGCTTGCTTAAGGCAGTCTGTGGGTAGGTGACCATCCATTACATACCAAGTTCCCTCCATGCCTCCGAAAGTGCTATAAACTGACACAAAGGGCTAAGAAGGAACATGGGTGGCTTTTAGTCAGTAGAAGTCTGACACTCCTTACCGCACTGCCCAGAGCAGGAGTAGTCACTTGATGATTTTCCAAACTCCAAAAAAAAAGTGGCCTGAAGAAGTAATTTTACCATTGCATTCCTATTTAGCTGCATTCAGTTAGACTGTTAGACTGAATGCATCAATGCAACACCGGATGAACACAATTCAGAAAAAGGCTTGGCAGATGATAATAGCCCATGTCATCCAAATGCAGGGCAAAGGTCTCCATTCTCTCTTTCCACTTTTCTCAATCAAATTAATGTGAGTGTAGGCCAATCCTTTAAAAAAGACTTCTCATCTTTTTTGGGGCCTGCGACATTGACCTTGATTTATGATTTTCCAATTTGAACAATCGGTCGAAAATGTTAAGGTTTATACCTATTTTGCTAATTTTTACTCATAAACTTTCCAGGCAAGATCCTCTGGCAGAACAATGAAGACATATCCAGCCCCGATGTGGAGCATGAGGCTCGCGTTCCCAAGCGCATCCTGAAGTGCCGAGTTGTGTCACGAGAAATGAACTTTAGCTCTGTTGAAATATTAGAGAGATTCCGCTTGGAACAGGTACTTAGACTAACTAATTTGTTTTTTATGTCTTATCTGCTTGTTTAAACAGAGATAGGTTTTTATCAAGTTATCTTTAAAGTTAGTTGAATAAGTTAACCCATATCAATCATAATCAGTCCATCATAAGTGGTTCAGGCACAGAATTACTTTTTTTTTACCTAAAAACTCCGTTGGCAGACTGAGTTAGCCTATGCACTCTGTGCTTTGTCTCCTCATTCTGTATTCAATATTTAATTGGTTTACCAATATTTGGGTTTAACTCATAAAATGATTGGTCTCTGGTTTGAAATTGTTCAATAAATCACAGGGCAGCCTTGAGAAAAGTTGTTTAGGCTGTTGCAAACAAATCAAAGCTATAAAAATACCATAATTATGAATTACTACGGCGCGTTTATTTTGACAAAAATTCCTTCACGCGAGCGCCACACTACGCAAATTCCACACCCATTTTTGCCGCGTTATGGCCGTGAAAAGTTCTCTAAAAGTATTTTGACATTGTTACCCACAAAATAGAGTTCACACATGCAAGAGAACGCGACCGCCGCAAGGCCGTGGCACGAATATTTTTGTCTACGCCCAAATTACTAGACTTACAGGGCCGAAACGTGGACATTCACGGTACGACTAGTCCTTTAATTCAAGGTCGCACAGCGAGCTATATGGAGCGGTCTATGCTTGCAGCCCCTCTGGGATCACCTCCGGAACGAAATGATCCGACAGAACCAGAGCTGTTGACATAGCTCGCAGAATAAGTAAGCTAAAGTGGCAATGGATCGGCGGATCGGCCATATTAGTAATAGAACCGATGATCGCTGAGTAGGACGCCCACAGGCTTGGTGGAGCGACGGTCTTCACAGGGGAGAGTCGCTGACAATTGAGTTCAGTGACGTGCGATTGATGAGGCCTATATAGGTCCAGCAGTGGACTGCTGTAGGCTGATTATGATGATGATGATACCCAAATCAGCAAAAATAATGGTCTTGGTAATATGTAGACGGCTTCCAAAATAAAATCCAGAATCTTGTAATTTTCAGAAAGTGCTCTTCAAAGGGCGTTGCTTGGAGGAGTGGTTCTTTGAATTCGGCTATGTGATCCCGAACTCGACAAACACTTGGCAATCCGTTATTGAATCTGCTCCTGAATCTCAGATGATGCCTGCTAACGTCCTCAAGTAAGTATAAAGTAACATTTGATACTGAGTGTGAAGAAGTAGTTTGTAAAAGCAGTTGATGGAAGTAGAGCATTTTTATATAAAAGGCTACTTCAACAATTAATTAACAAGTTTGACTGGTAGAGAATGCCTTGTGGCATTAAATCCGCCTTTGTACCACTCTTGTGCATGAAGTTTACATAAATAAAACAAAGTAACTCTACTGGTTCCTACTCGAAACAGTTTTATGGCAGATCTGCTGCAAAATCTCAATGTGAAATCAACTTAAGTCGTATTTTATGTCATTGATATGTCGTGATGAAAGTTTTGAGTATAAGGGCCGGTTTCACCGGTTACGGATAAAGTCCCGGATAGCCTATCAGGAACTTATCTGCCAGATAAACTACAATTTTTGATAGCATTATCTGTCAGATAACTATCTGACACTTTATCCGTAACCGGTGAAACCGGCCCTAAATGTAGAAGGTTATAAGAGTAAAGTAAGACCAAATAATTAATGATGAATGGACAGTGTATCTGTGTAAGGGATGGTATGTCAAGAAAGGAGGTGCCTGATAAAATGACGAGTAATAAAGAAGTATGGTAGAGGAAAACATGCTGCGCCGACCCCAAGTGTCAATACCCTTAGTACCCTTACCCTTGGGGTATTGACACTTGGGATTTGGGTAGGCAAGATAATGATAATGACATAAGATTGGAACTGCAATGATAGGTGCATGCTCGTGAATAGAATTGAACTACAACTTCTTTTCCCAGCGTACCTATGTGCATTTGTTTTCAAAATATTTAAAAGCCCATCTTTCTTTTTTTCAGCGGAAACGTCGTCATTGAAACAAAGTTCTTCGATGGAGATCTGCTGATAACCACGTCGCGAGTTCGATTGTTCTACGTTTAAAATAACAACTAACAACCTCACAAACAAAGCATTTGCTAGTCAATACTTTTAATGCATTTCCTCTACAAACCTATTATTTTTGTTATATCATTGCTTTGACTCTTTCTGCCGTACTCAGAGATATTTAATGATTACTTAAACCGTCACTTAGTAAAGGTTTGTCATACAAAGCCTTCATTAGAGTATCAAAGTCTTTACTAAGTGATGGCATGTAATCATTAAACGTCTGAGTGCGGCAGTTTTTCCAGTTTCATTCTAAATCTCAAGTGACCTTTCGATTTATAATCGGGTCCCCTTATAGTACACGTATTTTATTGTAGTGGAGAAACTTGGATAAAATACAAAATATTGCATGCATTCCTTTAAAAAATTAAGCTGCATTAGTGCAAAAAATTTGATTTAAAAATACCTCTTAAGTTATTTACACCTATAACTTTTTAATAGTTTTTTTATAAGACGCATTTTCTATGGTTCTATTAGTATATTTATAGTTCTTCCGTATTTTTGTACACAACAATATTTTACTAATGTGTCTCATTTCTACTTGTTTTTTAAGTACCTATACTTAATTACTTTAAAATATACGAATCTGAAATTATTACTTTGTTTTTGCACTTATAGATTAGAAATAACGTTTTGTTTAAGGGGAAGAGCCATAGTAACCCGTGAAATTCTAATCTTCTTACTTTTTGTGCATTTAGCAAGTCAGAGTCAGGTTGTATGTTGATTAAATTATGAATAAATTATTGTTACGGTCACACCGTAACAAATTTGTCTTTTCAGAGTGATAATCATGAATTTTTCGGGTTACCCTGGCGCTTGAAGTTAGAAAAGAAAAACGTTTTGTGTGAGTTAGTAAATAAACTTTGACCATCTATGTGTGTAGAAGGCACTAATTAGTTTGTTTTATCACAAACATAATCAAATTATGAAAATTCAAAAGTACAGGATTAAAATGTAATGTAATTATTATGAGTATTATAGTTTTTAAGTTTTAAATACATTAGTAAGGTACGCCTATAAAATGTGTTTCTTTCGGAGATTATTCATCTATGAAAACCCGAATAATATTATATTATTCCTCCTAATCCAAATTCCAAACTTACAATTACTATCCTCCCGAAAATGCCGCTTATCGCTGCTTATCCTCGTAAAAACTACGTGATATTATATTGACGAGCGCCATCTAGCGAGTACAGAATAGTCAATGAAACAAACCCACGCCTACTTCATTGGAACACGATGTCTGTTATGCGCTAACAACATTGTTATCCACTGCTAATGTGAAATAATGTGTGATATTACAACAAAACTTTATAAAAATGATAACTACAGGCTGCTTTTTTGTAAAATATTCTATATTTAATCGACTAAAAAACACCTTACCAACGCCATCTATCGTGTCACAGGCATATTGATTTAAAATGATTGCTAGCTTTGTACATAGTTCGAAAGGGCTATAATAGATGTCGCTACGTGTGAATTCATTTTATTTTGTTGTTAGAATTTAACTTACATTTTATGGGATTCAAAAAAATAATAGTAAACATTCTAAAGATATAATACACCACCATTTTCTACAAAAGGATTTTTACTCAACTTAGCAATTTAGTAACTCTATATTTCGGTAGATGGCATTGCATGTCATCAAAGCAGCTCTTATTGTACTACCCACATTATCAATTTCCATATTCATAATATGAGATTACTCGTGTATTCGTGTAGGATACAAGTCATCTTAGTTGCAAGATCTATTCATTATTCTTTTGCATGAATTACTAACAGTAGGTAGGTTGTGGAAGTACTTACCTCACGTCTCTTGAAGCGAGGAGCCGGTCGAGGTCGTAGGATTTATTAACTGCCTTCCTTCCTTTTCCTTTTTGCTAGGGCGAATAGTTTGCTATCAATGGTTGAAATTCTAATAGACATTGCATTAATGATAACATCTCATCAAGTATTAATTGAATGGGTAGGTAATATGAATGAACGTTAGTTTTTTTTGTAACTTAAGTTTGGCTGAGAGGAATAAAAATGTACATAAGTCACCTCGTAGTCAATCATTCTTATAATAACTTCAATTGATGAAATACACAATAGCAGGCGTTTCCCTGTCACACGTGATTTACCTCCCATACAAGAATCTGACAACCTCTAATAAATGAATAACGCCATTCATTCAACTTTATAACAATCAATGGGTGTTCAGCTATTGGTAAATCGTGCGTGACTCGATCCCGTATCTCATTAGTACGCTGACACGTTTAATAACATTACCATAGAGGAAATGAAAAGCGCCTTACGTGGCTCGTCGCTCGCAGGAAAAGCCAGCACTCGCAGCGCTCACGACAGGAACTTTTTGTAAATGAAATCATTGCTGGCGAGGCGTACATCCTCTTTAGTTAGAACCGCTCGACGGATTTCTTCGTACAACACCGATGCCAGAGGAAGCACACTCGTTTCGATGCGCATCACACGCGGCACTTCGCATATAAATAATAGAAATTATCTAATTATGTGCCGGCGAGTACTAGACTCGGACAAGTTGGGAATTGTAATATTATTCGTGGCCACCGAACAATAATAATTATGACGATGACATTATGATAAATATTGAACGCTTTTTTTTCGATAGGAAGGTCGATGTTATCGGTTACAGCTATTACACATTGTAATGTAACGATAAGCTACCTAAGTATGTACACATTCAGTTTAGGTGGCAGTTGATTTGATATGCTGTGGTGATTATTTATTTACAAGAATTCTTGAAATTAGAGAACCTGTGGGGTAATATCAACCATGGAGACTAGATAAGTCGCATATGATACTCTAGATCGATAAATAAATCTTCAACAAAAACATGTAAGTTGTAAACTTATAAAAGAGATTTGCGTACCTAACTTTATTCCTGAAATCGCCGGAGTGGTTGAGAGGATGCAACTTTTTGCCGTTATTCCGATCGAAAAGGAAGTATAGATATGTTTGCCTTCTGAGAAGCAAAAGTAAACCACTTAGTTTGGTGTGTTATTTGTAATGTTACTGACAGGTAAGTATTAAATTAGTCCACATTGAGTTCTAAAGTCGTAGCGACGCCGGCGTAGCGCTCGCTCGCCGGATGAACACCAAATGTGTGATATTTTTAGGAATGTTGATTGCCCTCTTCCTGTTTCCGGCATGAACGAGCCGCTCTGATCTGCCGACTAGCTCTCATACAAAACTGCTAATTAGTGATGAATAATTAATAGTAGTAACTTGATGACATGTAAGTCGTTTGATATAATTTGATTTGAGCCGCCGCTTGAGCGTCATTCGTGATAAAAACTGTAACGATTGAATGTTTATGGTTATTCAATATTTTTTCTCACACATTCGATCGATAGTGTACCAGTCTGCCAGTCTTGCTAGACTCGTTCTGTATTATTAGTCGCTCCTGTCGTTAAATTAATTGATATTGCAGCTAGGTTTACCGGCGTTTGGCAATGTACAGTAGCTGTTGAACATGAATTTAAAACTTAACGGACTTCCTTTTCCTGACAAAATGTCTACTTCTGGCTATGCTTCTAGTTAATCCATGGAGCTAGTCTCAGCCTTTTCTTAGTACAGTTAACCACACATCAAATTGACTATACTTTCAACAGGGAAATGTCGTAGGTAGCGGTTTTTGGTAGTAACAATAGTAAAGTGACCTGATGTTCAGTTTATATCAGCAATATGACTCTCTCCTCAGTAAAAAAAAATTGGGACTTTGCATTTGTCCGAAACTGTATGCCAAACAAGCGTCACCATGCGTCGCGGCAATTAAGGACTTCAAACCCAACATAGAAACACGCGAACACTTCATTCAGATAGGTTACAGATCTATTTCAGTCGTCCTTGTTCCTCGTCAACATAGCTATGAGCCTGTGACCCTCCCAATTCCAACGTAATGATATCATCTACGACGCGGCACCGGACATTTTATGAACTTCCCATTAGCACTTGACCACGTCTTCAGTCTTGTCATACGGTACAGCCGGCAGTTGCTTTAGCTGATAAATTTCTTAGATTGTATCTCTCACTTTGACTTAGCGGTTAAATTCGATAATAGAATACCTAGTAGAAAACTTAATTTCACAAGGATTGTTGCTAGCTCTTCCGATTCGGTGAAAAAGTACTTACTACTTAATAGTAGATAGGAACTCCTGTGCCACGTGTTCGGTGCACGGATGAAGTTCGTCGAAGTGGTAATGTTAGTTCAAAGTCTCATCAGACCGACACGAGGCTTCTATTAAATCCGTACATTATTTATATAGAGGAGGAAAGCCTTTTCCCAGCCACGTGTCTTTTCAAGCAAGGCGTTGGTTCTCTACCAGTTTCATTCAACGGCTTGGAGTCAGAAAACAGATTCTGTTACTTATATTTTAATATTTCAAGTTCATTTATGCAGTACGCTAATTAGTGTTCAAATCAATTATGAGTAGATAATACACACATATCGCTCTGCTACTAATACATTCGTAGAAGTGAAATTACGTAGACAGGGCCTTTTCCTAGCCTGCACGTGTTCGATGGATAGTTTAGTGCGCTATCAAGTCTCGTAAACTAGTCTCACCATAACACATCTTGATGAAGCTGTGTAATGCAAATGGAAGACATAAACATGCGTGGAACATCAATATCTAACGCCATTCGATAGGGTAGCTAAGGTTATTTACCTATCTATTTTTAGAATTCATTCAACTTACTTAACAGTGGTGTTATCTAAAACAAACTGGGCTCTAACCTAATTGACATAAATGTAGTTAAACTGAGTTCAAGTCATGAATAACATTTAAAGTTATTACCTCTAGATAGCCTATAATTGTTCAACTGTTCCGCTCGTGAATTATGTATTATTTTTTTACAGGGTTCGTTTGAAATATCGTACCTACTTACTTTTTTCCCTAGATATTTACGATTTAAGTCGGTCACAAAACCTATTTCACAAAGCGTTAATGAGTAAATTATTTACTCACTGAAAAATCAATAAGATTGTTTAAATTGGTGCCCGAATTCCGCGCTAATCAGTAAAAAAAAGCGCGAAGCGCGTAATTTGTCTGTAGAAGGCAGAATAAATAACGCCTTGGCCAGGCCAGGATACCGGCGGCGGCGACGATGGCTGCGCAAGCGGCCGCGGGTCAGCGTCCTCGCGCCCTCCCCCCTCCTCACCCCCAGCTACGTCACGACCGCTACGTCACTCGCGCACGGAGGTTTATCTGATAGTGACAGTTTGATGACCATTACTATCATTACTACATAATTATGAAGTGTCTTCCCTGTAAGTGTGTTTTGAACAGAAATCAAGTGCCTACCGTTTTATGTGTGTTGGTATGCTACTTGTGGATCGATATCAAAATTGTTTATTGAGATTTAATCGCGAGTTGACAGGGGGGAAGATTCCATTTGAAACTGTCGAAATATTATACTATCATTTTGATTGATATCAATACCACACTGCTCAATATTGCTTAACCTAACGATTGCACAGAGTTACGTCGATTTGTCAACATTTAATACTAGCTGATGCCCGCGACTTCGTTCACGTGGAAATTTTGATGAGTGACTGTCTCGTTGATTGAGTGACAGTGAAATTAGTGATAGCTTTGATTTCCACATCAGCTGTTCCAGATCTTCAAATTTTATACGACAACAGAGAGTGCTTATCAGGCTGAACAACTCTTGCTAAGACGTCATTCCTATATATGTTATAGTGTAGCTGGGCTCCTGGACTTCCACATCAGCTGTTCCAGATCTTCAAATTTTATACGACAACAGAGAGTGCTCATCAGGCTGAACAATTCTTGTTAAGACGTCATTCCTATATAATTATGTTATAGTGTAGCTGGGCTCTTGGAGTTCCACATCAGGTGTTCCAGATCTTTGAATTTATTCTCTTTGCAGAAAATGCTCATCACGTGGAACAATTTTTGCTATGGTACCATTTTTGTATCTCTTATAGTTAAGCTGGTCTGTTGCGGTTCTGCATCAGGTATTCAAGTTTCCAAGATAAATTATAGCCTATATGTTGGCCAGACTTAATATCTATACAACAAAAAAAGAACCATTCAAATCCGTCGAGTAGTTCCGACGATTAGCGTGTACAAACAAACAGACAAACAGACACAGACAAACAGACACACAGACAAACAGACAGACTTTTTTTTTCGATTCGTTCTCTATTACTGTTTCTAAACCCCCCTCAATTATTTTTTTTTTAATATATTCAATGTACAGACACAGTTTTTTTACTGTTTTATTTTATGTAATATAATATAGATTTATACACTGAAATGAAGCTGCTACAGTCTCCAAAATCTATTTAATATGGAACTATTTATAAACGATAAAATTAACCTTATCCTCTTTTTAAGCGACTGCCATGAATTCGCCCAGAACTAAGAATACTGATACTTTGTTAGCACATGCTGAGCCTGAAGATGGCACTGCAAAATCCATGGTTCCACAAGGCGCAGGCATAGGACTGCAGGGAAAATAGTCACTGTGAGCGCTGTGGCCGAAATCGGCTCTATGGCATCATCATTATCATAATTATACTAGCTTTTGCCAGCGGCTTCGCCCCATACAAACATTCATCCCCTATTTAACTCCCTTAGGGGTTGAAAAATCCTTCCTTGTTCCTTGTCTACATTAAAAAGGGAACCTCTGTGCAAAATGTCAGCTTTCTAGGTCCTAGGGTTTGGGCTGGGCGTTGATGAGTCAGTCAGTCAGTCAGGACTTCTCTTTTATTTATATAGATGATGAGTCAGTCAGTCAGTCAGTCAGGACTTCTCTTTTGATTTATACATATACTTAGATAGTTTTTTTTTTTTAAACGTTGCCCCACAGTAGGAGTTTCTCCTTTATCGTGGGTGCGTTCACAAACATTTAAACTCACATACACAAATACCCAGACCCGAAACAACTATTTGTAGGCCATACAAATATTTGTTCCGTGCGGGGATCGAACCCGCCCGCGACACGCAGCGCAGCAGTCTAATCGCTTAGCCACTACTGCGCCAACCGTGCCGTCGTTGAGATAGAAGAAGCCTGTATATACCTAGACCTGATAAAAACAGAACGATATAGATCAGTAGGTACCTAAAGTTTAGGTAGGTAGGTTCTCTCGGCCTACATTTTACCCACAGCAAAAAAAGTGACAAGAACAAAAACTCCAGAACAGAACCTTGTGATGTCCCAATAAAAGTCATACAAAATCAATGTTTTGGAGATGACAGTGTTGCGGTTGTCGTGACTATGGAAGCGGACGCACCGGACCGTTGCAGAGATGCGGAGCCGCGGAGGGTAGCTGTAAAAAACTATGCGCGCTCGACTATGACACTGTCCAAAAAGAGCCATAGACACTTTCTTTCGACGCTATTTCTGTTTTGAATTTCGAAGTTGACAATGTTCTTGATTCGAAACAGAATCTGAGATTTAGCTAAGAATGGCAAAGGGTAGGTCTACCTACCCTTTGCCATCTTAGTTAAATCTCAGACGAACGAAAGTCACAGTATTTGACTCTACGGTAGAGTCAAATCTGTGACTTTCGTTTTAGTTCTTCGATATCCTTATCACGCCTCGTTGGTCTAGGGATCGCAAGCGCGACTGCTGCTGCTGAAGTCCTGGGTTTGATTCTCAGGTCAGGCAAAGTGTTTTTTCATCGGGAATTTCTCAGTCAGCCAGCAGCCACGGAATCTGAATATATGCCCAGTTTATTTCAATAAACTCGCCCCCTAATAAATAGGATTTAAACATAACTGATGAAATTGTGGGTGTACTAATAGGTAGGTCTGCCTTTCCTGGTGAGGAACTGAGGAGGTAAGCCTTCTGGGATCTTATGACATGATTCTTATTTATTTTTCAGATACGCCAACCCGCTCTACTCTAATATTAAGGTCCCAGTAAACACCATATTATTAGACATAATATCCCATACGTCATTTGATCTGTAAAAGTAGGAGCGGGCTTAGAGCCAGCTTAGAACGCCAACAGACGCATCTGGCTATTTCAATCTGTAAAATTTTCAACTTTATCGCCAAATCATAAGGTTCACTGTTGTTGACTGGGAAAATTTGACTTATTCGGATAGCTTCATGTGCTGGCTGTACATTCTGGGACCCAAACTTTTAAGGAGTGACCACACTAAGGGGTACCATCATCTGGCAGAAACTTGATTCTCCGAAATTTATTTCGCATAACACCCTTGGCATATTCTTCTTTGAACGAATGTGTTAAGGCAAAAAAATTTCGCTGCAAAACCGACTCTACGTAGACTCTTCTGCCCTACCCCGAGAGTGTACTCTAAGCCCGCGTAGGCGCGGAGGGGCGAGGCGGCCCGCAAGCTGAGGAGCAGGTGGCTTAAGAGGAAATGCGAGTGCTGTCTCTTTCTACTATCGCTGTCTCTCTCCGTCCCCCTGCCCTCAAATTCGTGCGATAAGGACAACTGTAGAAAAAAGTCAGAATTCGAGGTTTGGCTCTCGCCTATTTCCTCCTCCAATATTGAACCAATTTAAAAGATATTTTAGACAATGAATAAGGAGGTTATATACTACGCCGCTATGTTTTTCTTTTTTCGTTAATAATTGTCAAATTTGTACACTAGGACTCTGTTAACAGCGATCTAAACAAGCAATTTTGAGCATTTTTTGAGGGTTCTAGTGCTTATAAAAATAATTTATCACCAATTAAAAAGGAAAACATAGGGGCATAGAATTAGTTAATATTTATTATTCTGTAAAAAACCATTGCTCTAGGGTCATTAACCAAAAAGAAAACAGGCGAGAGCGGTTGTATGGAGAAAAGACCACTCGCGTTTCCTCTTAAACCCGCACAGCTTAGCTTCAGCTTGCTGGCCGGCTATGGCCGGCCAGCCTCAGCCGCGGTGGTGTGTGTTAGAACCATCTGCGGCGATAAGATTGCGTGGGACCGCCAGAGCACCGCAGCGCCGGAGCCTTGACAGAAACCATGCCTGCTGCATGTTGCACGGATGTATGAAATGAAATGTATGCAAAAAGACGATTCTGATTGTGAACTTACGGCAATATGATGGTTCTACTTTTTAATGATTCTGGAAATGAAGTTTATGCTTAAGATGATTCTGACTTACAAAATTATGCGTTTTGATTTTATGGTAAATGAGTGTACGCCAAATGATTTTCGGCGAAATGACGTTTCTGCCATCCACTAAAGCAAAATAAGATTCGGATATAAAAAGTTCTACTAAAAAAGGAAGACCCCACACTAATAAGACTTGTCGTATCGATGAGCTTCATATATTTTATTATTCCAATCATATTCCAATACCATAAAAGCAATTATAACTTTATTCGCATAAAACCCCGTCGAACTACTTATTCGCTTTTAATTCATCGATATAGAGCCCTCTTCGGCTGACTTAGCCTTGGACCAGTGTGGTGACTCCCTAAGCAACAATTAAAGCCACTGCAATCTTACAATGGACCATACCATACATACCAATAAAGTGATGTCGTAAACATCAGTCTGCTGAATATAAATTTTTATGCTGTCAGTACAATTAGACACTGCAGTTTGTCAAACCAGACATTGTTTGAAATATATTGCACTAACTTACTTAATAAATCTTCGAACAATACTTTTGTAAGATTAGGTAGTATGATAATTTCGTGATTCTTTTTGTATTCGTAGTTGGTAATGAGGTTTTTTGATCAGATTATTTTAGGAACACTTGTGTTTTCAGCCAGAAGTTGCATACTTAATTGCCTCGATTATCATAGGTACAAAAGGATCACGTTTGTCTACGTTTAGATTTTTGAGAATTTTCACCGAGAACTTGAAATAAGTACTTACTTCCTAATACACGATTTTTAACTGCGTTTCTGAATATTTGTTGTTTCTCTGTTTGGGACACCGAAACTATAAAAAGTTATTTTCTCAAAATACTTGGTCACAAGCTACTCTTTCCATTCGCATGGGAGGACTCGGCGTCCGCAAAATATCTAGTAAGTATTAGTTTACTGACTTTCATATCCTCGGTCTACGGCACTGAGGATTATTTTTATTTTATTTTTGTGCTTCTCCGAAGCTATCGTAGCTTGGAAACTAGCTTCCCCAAATACTGAAGAACCCGACCATCCATGTTCACTCAGCCGCGTTCACGTAAGTATATAGTACTGTATACCTTTTGTAGAAAGTATATTTGCAAGCCGTTTGGGGCTGAAATTCAAGAACCGTGGGTTCTAAGTACTTCTGAGTGCGTGAGTGAGTCTTCGAAACGCCTAGTTGATGCGCGTTCCCGTGGCCCAAGAGGTGGCTTTTACCTCAGCCAGAAGCAGTTGACACAAAACGTGGCAGTCTCTTGAGCACATTACCAGCTAGCAGCGTTGAGGAGTTTTATGATTTAATTAATTAATAATGTATATAATTAGTTTACTCAATATACCTATTATTATGTAAGTTTTCTTAAATACGTGATTATGGTCGTATTATGCACGTTACTCCCATTTTATAGGTTCTTCTCCAAGAAGTCAAACTTGCCGTCTGCCCACTTTATCGGTCATTATTCATCCGTATACGTACCTGAAGGAGCAGATACCGAACACCTTAAGAACCAACAATCAAACAATAAAAACGTACACATGTACTTCAAACGACCTCCCATAAAACAAAACAGTTTAATGATTCCACTGATCATTTTCGTTGGATCGATTTGGTCGTCTCAAGGATCTGGCGCGGTACGCATTCTGATCGTGACATGGTCTTCCTGCTAAGTCCTGGTTACATCACATGCTGATAATAAGGTGCGATGGATATGAAATATGAAATCGGTTATCGATTAATTATCGATTCATCGTAAGTGCGCGGCCATCTTGGATGTAAGTGCGCGGCCGTTCCCGCGCGCGGCTTCCGGCGTGCGCGTGCGCTTGCATGCTAATGTTCGCGCATGCGCCGTGTCCTGTTCGCCGCATGTGCGTTCCACTTCGACGTCTGTTTCATCAGCATAGGGTGGACTCTTGGTAGAATATCTGTACACTATTTGGTATAATTATCATCGCATATGGTTCACTAAGTATGTACCTGTCTATGTACCATCTCCTCAGTAGTAATCTCTGAACCAGCCGGTTCCTACCGTCACATTACCAGCCGACAGCATTAATAATGGTGCTCACAGTTGGCAGTTTCCTGTTAGGCGAACGCGTATGAAATTCAAAAATGTTCACGTAATTTTTGAATATAAAAGCCGTTACTGGCCCATAGAGGGGCAATTCATTTCACATCCTTCCAAAAGCCAGACCTCTTGCAGCGTACCTCTAGAAATAATGCCAATTATTTTATCATTGTCCCTGTTTTTTGTCTATTTAAGTATTTGTTTCGAACGAAAACTTGGAATAAATTTTCAAAATAAATGTGAATCATTTTTGACATGTAGACAAATTTTCTGGAAAATTTTAAACAATAAAATGGTTGTCTCATCAAAAACATCTTATTTGGCGTTCACTAAGTACCTTCTTTTGACGACTTACCCAGGTGATTCACAGAGAAATTTGCGCTCGTACTGATTCTAGGAAAGAAAGAATGGACGATAGGTCTAACCTAACTTAGACAGAACTCCACCTTTTTAAGACCCTCACTCGGCCTTTCTAGGAAATACAAAAAAAATAATGGAAAACACTGTTCCAATTTCAAATTGTTCTATAGACAGTATTCTCGTCACGAGTGATGACCAAGTGAGACTGCACGGCTGCGCAAGCGACGGTCGGGGCATCCCACACATAACTCACCAACATCAATAACAGATAATACCACTCATTCAGTGCCAATTGCTTTGTTCACGCTATACAATCTACTTGGAAATATATTCGATATTGTTTTGTTTCATTAATATTTATTGAATGTAGTAGAAATACTTATAGCCCAAGAGCCCACGACAGCCAGACCTTCGTTATTTTATATACCTAAGCTGAAAGTTGGTCTGTGCATGACCCCTATAAAGGTAAGAACGTACAGCGAATATAGAGTTTGGGCTGTGGTGCCTTTGGCGGTTAGCGGGTAGTAAAGGTGCATAAAATAGTACCATATTTTCGTTAAAGTATAAAGCTCAATTTTTTGATATTGTCTTCGGCATAACTTAAGAAATCTCGTCTTCCATTGCCGGACACTTCTGACGGTTCCAACCCCCTACCAGACACACTTTACCACTTTGTAAGTGTCTATCTTTCAAACGATTAACTTTGAGGAAAAATGGTTTTAGAGACCTCACTGTCATTTTTAAAGACCTATCTATCTATCTAAATTTATTTATTCTAGATTTTCAACTTTCCCGAGTTCATATAACCCCAATCTATTTAAGTCGCGAGTCGCTTCTTCTGGGTTAGCTCGTTACATTGTCGACCTCATCACTGCCCCTGGGGCAAGATTGAGGTCAAGACTAAACCCATACCTTAAAAAAAAAAAAATCCTTCATTGGGTTCAAGATTGATTGGGTTTTGACAATATCGGGTATAAGCTTGGTGACTTATGAATAATAGGGTAGTCGACAAAAAAAAACTAATTAGTCCGTCAGATAGATTTCCAAAAAATATTGAACACTTATATATACGAACGTATTTTTTCTTTTTTCACGTAAACAAAAAATGAAGACGATACAGTGCTTCGAAAAGTCGTGAAACGTCACAGCTTGGTCCAATTTTACCTAACTATGACGTCAAACGCCCCCTCTCCATGGTCTTTGACAAGCTTTATTTTCGTCAATTTTTATTAATTTGATAAAACAAAAAACACGTATCCAATATTTTTCAATAATCTGACTGACGGACTAAACAGAATCATATTTTTTTTAGTCGGTCGACTACCCTATTGCATGATTTTATTATAGGCACTACCAATAGAACAAAACTGAAGGCATCAAAGATGCATTGCCATCACATAAACGAAGCAAGAATCCTTAACTAGGTAATGCCCTGCATATTATGTCCTATGCGCTACCGCGTTTTTGTTTTTAGAGATTTTTTGCTGCCTGTGTCCCGAAACCTAGTCCGGCAACGTTTACAGCTTTCACCATAGGAACCGAGCTTTAACAAAGCTGTTGCTATACATAATGTATTTCGCAACATAACCCTTCGTAGCGAATCAACAGAGTTTTTATTGAAATCGCTGCGTGCACCCCCGCCTGTATGGGGCCGTAAAGGAAATGACATGTGGTTCCCGAATTATACTCGGTTGGAAATAGTGTGGACATTCGTCGAGTTAACACCGTTGTGTTGCGTGGCATTTGAATTCTTTAAGTGTTTACTGTTTTGATACCAAATTAGGACTGAGCCTCGCTTTCGTATCAACCTGGATGTCTTTTTGCTTGATATTTTGTCAGGATTATAAGTCAAACTAAATCTTCTATTCTACCTGATTTTTTTCGATTTGTGTAGTCTCAGTATCGGTGTAGAGATCAGTAGATCGATGTACATGGTATTTACTAAACTACATACATTGCAATTCTCTATTTTTTCAAAATTATCTCCGATTACTTTTGTGGTTTTCAACTAGTTTACATTTCTTGTCTAATTTATGTCATAAGGCACAACCATCACATCCACACTAAACCTTACCATGCTACGAACCGCACACCTGCCGAAACATTCCTTCTCCCAAACTTCGGCACTATACACCCCACCAATTTGAGTCACCGCCACGTCGCAGCCCGGACATACAACAACAATGGGCGTTTTAATTCATCAAGCTTAGGGCCTGTGTAGACAAGGGACTTGAAGGGACTTCATCAGTCCTAAAACGTGTACAGATCTCGTGTTTGCTGATTTATTGAATTTTGTACGTTTGCACAAAATCTCATCACCCCGCCTGTATCTATTTCTTGTAAGATGTGACCATGTGACAGACAGAGGTGTACCCTCAGTACCTCCTTTATAATTATCAGCAGTTTCTGCACCTGCGTCCGTAGAAAAAAGTTACTCGTCTGCGCACACCTTTACCCTGCAGAACGCCTGCGTCGGTTTAGTAAATCATTGTTAGGTGCCAGTTACAGCCTTATGTCCGTTATGTTTGAATTCAGATGTGAATCAATTTTTTCTTTGTGTTTTTGGGATCCTCATTCATTATAATTTCCATAGAAATATAAAAAATAAATATTTTTAAGTTTTTGTTTCATTCTATATTTTAAACCGACTGATATTTTGTGTAATGTTCAGCACTGATTAGCACACAAGTGCAAGCACTCAAACTAAAATTTACTATAGTGTCAAACTTTGATTAGGGCTTCGGAAGTGTGGATCATTATAAGAATGTTGACTTCTCGTCATTATTCGTTGCGCACGCTGTCAAAATAGGGAACGGTTGCTTTATTTTTGAGGTTATAACAAGCCCAAATTCTTGTAGCAGCACTAGCAGCCTTTATTAGGTACCTACTGACATAGACATGCACACTTGCGAGTTGCGACCGTCCAGTTCAAGTCCAGCAAGTTGGAATAAAGGACTCTTCTTCAACTGCCTTCAACATAGCTACTTAATGAATGCAACAAGCAATGTTTAGCAACTCCGATGCGCGGATAAACAACGTCTCCATTACAAACCTTTGCAAAACCATTTTGTCCGACCGTTCCTAAATCTATTCACCAAAACTTCTCGTCCGTGACCAAAGGAACGTTCTTCTCGTTACATCTATGCAACTGTTAAAATAAAAAATAAAGCATGTGAGGGAACAAAGTGTATTTGCTTATTATTTGTGACGGGGTGTTGCGGGGCGGGACTCGCGGGCGGCGGGGTCGCTTTGTTTGCAGGCACGCGCGCAGCCTTGCAGGACCCACTCCTGCGCAAGCCTGGTCAATCTTTGAATGTTTACTTTTAAAACGTACATGTTTTTTCGTTTTATTGTTAGGCTTAGCTGAAGGCCTTTTGGGTCATTCGTGATTATTTTGAAATTGGAGTAGAGACGGTTTTTTCATTTAGGCTTTGCTTGTTGATTTAGATAGCACGAAGCCACTCGTATGGGTTAAAATGTCAGGTTGCTATTTCCTTATTATTAGGTTGTTGCTCAATTTGGACGTCCTGAACTCCTGACTCCGCATCCCCAAGACCCCCAGCTCATTCATCATCTTCGACGTGTTGGTTTGGTCCTTCTCCCATTATTTAAGGCCTTCTTTGTCATACGACGTGCTGCTTCATTCTATCTACCAATATTTTCTGCTTCTACCAGTAATTTACCGTAGCAAATCATTGGCGAAAATCATGAAATAAATTCGTAAAACACAAAAAGCTCAGCATCACCGCCAAACGCTAGCACGAATGTCGTTTTTAACCGTGTAGGTACATAAACGCGTCAGTTTGCGTTTCGCGTTACATAACGAGTTACGAGGTTCGATGCCCGCCTTGCAACCTTTAAGGTCGAGCGGGCGGCCTCAAGCCCCTTTATTTACCCATACAAGACTTGCGACTCAGTCAGTCCCTGAGTGAAATGAAATGAGCTTACAATAGGTGGGTTGGTACATACCTACATACTTGCTCATGTGTTATTGCAATTTTTTGCGTTTGGTTCTGTTTTTTAGAGCTGAAGGAAAATTATTACTGGACGAATCAGAGAGTACTATATAATAATAATAATAATCGTTTATTGGTCTCAATTAAAATATAGCCTAATACAATTTCATTATCGGGGATTCTATACAAAAAAAAAAGGCTGAATAAACTATACGGACTCCGGACTTCCAAACTAGGTAAAAAACCTGTATCTTGGAAATCAGTTCACTTCCATGGACAAAATGAAATGGAGAAAGAAAAATTAAAAAAAAAAATATAGACTATTAAAGCTGCAGCTGGAAATGATAAAGACAGAAGCACTCATGGTTCTCAAAGATTTCCTAATGACCCTTTCATTAAAAAATCGTTGAGACCCTTTAATTTAGAATCCTGTCCAGTGACAGGCTATCTGCAATACTTACATAATCATCAATAGTAAACGTCAAGTCAGAAAAATACTGTTGATCAAAAATTTTGTGGTTTGGGGAACTACATACGCAAAAAGTTGGGGGACGATCTGCATCAAGTGAACTTTTGGAACTTGTTGTCTAGACAATACGAAGACTCGAACCTGCTTTTCAAAGGTATCAAAGTGTAAACGGTGTCTGTTGAAATCATATCAAAGTTATTTTGTCAGTCAAGTCCAAAAGCGGATAAATTGTGGCTATAACACAAAGCGGGCCAATTTTAACAATGATGGATCAGATATCTTCTGATGGTTATCAAAAAGCCTTGAATCAAGTATATATAAATAATGAGATATCAAGTATACCTATATCTCATTATTTATATCTCGGATCTGTGTATTTCCTTGTTTCTATACTGTACACTACAGACCATTATCCTTTAATATTGAAACAACAATTATGCTGTAAACTTATCATCACAATACTTTAATGGCGATATTGGCCTTGGATTCGTTTCCACCCATTGTTGGCCGAACTTAGAACAGTTTTTCTACCGAATATGACTAGGTACCATTGTACATCCTCAGGTAAGCATATAAAACCAAAATGTGATACAATGGACCAGCGGAAGTAATTCCGTAGTTACAAGCAAGGACAACATTTTACGAGCCACCGCTAATAACTTTCGAATAGATCACTTCCTTCCGGACCTTTGCGAAAGACCCATTGTGTAACCCCCAAAGCTTTTTTCACCATTTAAAGCTACAAATCTGCTCAATTTATGATCATGTGCGTACGATAGTTTCGGCACGACTGTAGATTTAAAACCAAAACTGTACGCGATTTTAACCTATGTTGCTGACACGTAAATACGATAATAGCATGCGGTATTTAAGACTTGCCATAACTGGGATGATTGTGTACAGCACAAAACGGAAGGAAGCGCAATAGAGCTGTAAAAGGGCCGCCGGGTGTCGCCTTATGAATAGATATTTCGCTATTCGTGCCTTCGGCATGGTTTCGCAGCTGAATGAGTGAATCAGGCGGTTTTTAGTTTTGATGGGAAGCGAGTGCGTGAGCGATGGATCGATTCGGGGCTTAGCAGCAGTGCGCGGGCGTCATGGGCCGGAGGGGCGCGGAGGGCGAGGGGGGACGGTTTCCGGCGGCGCGGGCGCACCGTGGGAACGCGCGCACCCACCTACAAGACTGCTCCTCGGATTAAATGACGGGCACTAATTAATTTAAGTTTGCGGCATGTAAAAATAGAGATCCGTGCTAGATACAGCAGGGAGAGTGGTTAACTGCTCGCTTGTACTTACTTATTGACTTGCTCCAACCACTTTACGCGCGCAAACTTGCTCTATTCTGTATGTATGAACCTGATTTCAGAATCCGATTCTTGTTTATTTCAAGTTTATTAGCTGCACCAGGTTCTAGCTAACGATTTAATTTATTTTCCCATGGAAATATTTTTTACTGTGTCCGAGACTCCGAGTTCGTAACTTGCAACTTAAATTGTATGAATTCCAATGTAAAATGTTGATTCAATATCGAGGCTTTCGTAGTTTGCTGCTGGCCAGGCTGGCCACACACCATTATCTTCATCAAACGCACCTGCCGTAAAAGTAGGTATACTGTAGTAAAAAACTGCAATCTCAAAGATAAGACAAACTTCTTGGAGTTCTTGGAAAATTAACCTCGCAGCTCTTCGCATGATGCAAGAATCGATGTTCCGATCGGCACTATACCGAGTATATCGACTATCGATATCTATACATGAACATTTCGCAGAAGTGGTTCACCCTTTGTTCGCTCAAGCAAGAGGCAAGATGTCGACGCACCTGGCTAACCAGATGCTCCATTCAGGGCGAAGCAGAATTTTATGAATCGCCGACGTTCCACTCTCGGGCCATTCACTACATATTTTTTATTTCGTACAACATGTGGCTAGGTAGATAAATTGGAACTTGGAGCACACTTCGAAGGGTTTTAAGTTTTTAGTACTTCTTGAAGAGATTGGTGTAATACTTGAAGACTAAAGAAAAAGTGTCTTTCCGGGGTAGACAAGTGGATGTGATGTATGTGATTTTCAAGTAGCATTACATAAACGTTGTTCCACGGAGGACCTAATAGATCCCACTGCGGATGTAAATTAATTTAACTAACAACCAGTCTTTGATTTGAATGAGTTCCTAACTTCCACCTATTTATTTATTTATTTATTTATGCACACACAAAATACAAAAAAAAGGATAAAAACATAACAAATAGAAGAGCACAAAGGTACTGCTTATTTCAAAAGAAATTTAGAAGACTCGGGCAAGCGTCAATTATTTTTTCCAGACTAGCAGATTGTTTATTTTAGTATCGCCACAGGAAGTCATATTGAGGCCATTATTTATTAATCAATATTTAAACAATGTTGTAGTACAACATAAACATAATCCAATTGACCTTTTAAAGGGCTTATCTCATACAGAACCGGAACAGATGACCTAAGTACCAGCATATATTCAAATAATATTTGTATTAAACGTTCAGAATAAACAAGATTCGTTTCTGTAATCAAAACAAATTAATGACAATTTATAACTGGCCTTATCGTTCGGTTCATTCATAACTTTAGTGATAACTTAGCAAATAAATCCATTATGTTATCTCTGTGTACCGATCTGGGCTGGGCGTATTATATTGAGAATTGGATATCAGCTGGTACCCCGCAAGCTGTAAGTGTCAATTGATGGCTGACCGGTGGATTTGAGAAAAATAAAAAAAACCAAATGAATACCTAGGTATGTGGGCTGAGTCGTTGCTGTTCGCCGGACAATCGTTCTCGTAAATGAATCACATAAATAAACAGGAAATTGTAGTAGGTACTTGTACACTTGCAATCTGATGAGTGATAGCCCAGCAAAAATATATGAACTATGTATAATACAAAGGTGCCTACGTCAGTTGCTGTATATGTAACATAGTGTGCCGTTATAGATTTCCGTTAAAGGCCAAAGGTGACACGAGGAATGGGGATGAAAGGAACGACGGAGCTGCAATATGAAGTAGCGTATACCTATAGGTAGGTAGAAGAGGGCGTCGTCTCCCACATTTTGATTCCATGTAGATTTTGAACTCTGACCTTTCTCTTTAGATGTAAAGTTAGCCGTTTTTCCCAGCTTCCAATTCAGTTGAATCAGAAAATAACACAGAGAAGTTTATACTCGACATTCAATTGAAAATCGAAGCGGAATCACTATGTAGAATGATCGTAAAGGAAGCGTTTGAAGAACGGCGTTAGTTAAATTTTTGCGTACCGTAATCAATATTTCTGAAAATAACTGTAAACTATGATGTGTCTTTCGTCGTACAAAAACGTTACGCACACACACGGTCTACATTAATTCATCACTTACATGACCATGCGGTTCCAATAGAGCAAAACCTAACCTGTGACGTAGGTACCTACATAAACTAGATTACAAACTATGACGCTATCAGTACCGCCTGTGACGTACCCACACCTTTAGGAAAGCAGGTGACCTATTGACCTATGTCACCTATTCTGGGACCAAATCGACCCGGTACAAATATAGACATCCTGATCTTGCACACGCCCTGCACTTTTGCATTTGTTTTAACGTTGTTGAGGGTGGAAAGGTCAACGCTTTCATGTTACAAGCACTCAAACGAAAGGTCAGGAATATAGTTTTCAGAACGTTATTAATTTTGTGGACCTGACTGAGCTAGGTACTGGCTGTTGCAGAAAAAGTGATAAGACCTCTTCCGAACAGATAATTGGCCAAACTACTTTCATCAATTTGTAACATAGGTTTTTAAGATTTTTCTAGCTATTTCGCTCACCCTTGAATTGATTAGCATGACTATGGTTAAAAAATATCAATCGAATTGAGAACCTCCTCCTTTTTGAATTCGGTTAAAAATTGAAGACTGTACTTTCAAATATGTCTCAAAACCCTTTCAGTTTTGTTTTAAGGCAAACTGAACTCTACAAATACGGATGACATGTAGACAATTATAAACTGGATTGTCTGTTACTGAACGGTTCAAGCTCTCACGACAATACAGCAATAAATACCATGCAGTGTGAACTATCACATAATGTGAGATGCCGCCGTATGCCGTGAAAAACATAGAAGTATGAACACAAAGTTCCCAAAGGAAACTGTTGGCAATTGTACCTTCGCTTTACATTAACTGTCTGGCCATGTAAAAAGTAAAAAGCGAAATAATGTTCTTTGCGCTACCATTTTTAATTACGAGAGATGAATGGGCCGTTTGGCGCAAAAGGGAAGAGTGAACAGTCTTGCAGTAATAAGAACGCGATTGTCTGTGAACTGACTTGTTATTAATAGTGTAATTAAATTTTTGTTCAGCATAGTTCTGCTAATGAAAGAGTGGAGTAGAATGGGGCTTAAGGTTAAGGTCGGTATAGTGTTCTTTTCCAGGGAAAGCATTTTAATTTAAAAAATCATAATGGCCATCCAATAAGATTTGGTTTTTGTCATTCTTTTGTTTTAGAATTTTAGTTTTTATATATTTCTTAGCTGAGGGTTGGGGCCATTTGCTTTTGTTTGCTGGTACTTAATCTTTTTCTCCAGTGCTTTCAGCTGTCCCCACCTCCTCTGGACTGGATAATCAGCGTTACTGTGAGTGTGCATCAATAATGTAACCGTATTAGCATAGTTGCGTGTGGAGTCAACCTTCGCGTGCCACCATAATTTTGTTTACGACGAAACGAAACTAATTCAGTTGGACACACTACTTGCTTTATTAATGAAAGAGCGGAGGTGGGGCATTCACTGCCTGTAACGGAACTTACATAATTATTGGTAAACCTCGTCTACTTTTGTTCACAAGCAACAAACCCACACCAGCGACAGAGAAGTTTGAACTTTATGTTGGATTAGTAGAGCTGGATTTGTTTTAATTCATAAAGGTTGTTATGCTCTTTTGTTATAATGCTTTTATGATGTGAATGAAACAGCAGCTGTCGGTTGCAAGTCAGCCCACACTGTACGTTAAAAGGCATTGTATTTCGCAAATATCAGTCGATTATATCAATGGATTTAGTTTTTGTAGGTATTAGCTTAGTCATTGTTGCACATAATTCTGTGTTAAAGTGGAAATGCGTTGGCAGATATTTTGTACTGTAGGTATAAAGTATTGCTATTTGCTATAGCATTTCTTGAAACTGCTATAATTACGGACCGACTTGTTCAATTTAAGGTAGAGCTACGTTATTTGTCAAAAATTTAGTCATTTTTGTTCGTATCCGTTTTGTCATCATTCAGCCAATAAAACAACCCATGTTAGGAAAGAATTACCTATTGATTTAAGTAAATATTATTAAAACGTGGTGCGCCGACCCCAAAATAATAACATGGGATAAGGGCAGGAAAATGATGATGATGAACTAAAATGATGATGATTAACTAAAATCGGCACAAAGTAGTATTGGGGGTTCATAATGAATTAATGATGCAACTGAATACGTGTTTTTTAACCGTTTTTGCTTCGGTATCCCATCCACCACAATACTGATACTAGATACCTAACAGCTAAAAGAAATGCGGAAAAGAATGAAAACTATTTTAAACATGGCGCCATCAAGCCAAGGAAAAGTATGCCTGTTATTTCAGCAATTAAACCTACTTAATGGTCCAGTACCACCATTATTTGTTGGCGTTTTCCTGTTAGATACATTCATGAGTACAAAAAATATGCTTTAATGACTATCGATAGTTGTTGATAGAACAGATAAAAGTCATTAATCATAGAAACTGACCGCCTCATTGGTTCCATGGTTAAATTAATCTAGAGGTCCAGGGTTCAAATAACTGAGACACTTTTTTACTTAATACGAACCGGATTTTTGGTATGAGTTAAGTGTCCCATCACCAAGTAAAATTATATCTATTTGCTGTCGTCTATATTATAAAACCCAAATTATAATAACAGTCAGTAAAATGTCAACCAGGACTCGAAGGTATGAGCTTCAAGGTTGATTCCCAGACAGTACACAGTCACTCGACTGCGTCGTTGGTGTAGTGGCCGCAAGTTGTGCGACTGCTGTGCCATGAAGTCCGCGGTTCTATTCTCAGGTCGGGTAAAGTGTCATTGGGATTTTCCATGAGAATTTTCTCAGTAGCAGCCACAGAGTCTGGATTTGTACCCGGTTGATGGCAACACTGGGTCTTATACATAATTAACTGGCGAAATGTGTGTATACTAATTTGGTAATGGCTACACCTCTGCCTGAACGGATGGCCGATGGGGCCGAAAAGTTCTGGAATGGCGACCGCGAACCGGAAGACGTTGCGTTGGAAGGCCTCCCACTAGGTGGACCGATGACCTGGTCAAGGTTGCAGGAACCTGTTCTATTAGTCTACAGGGTTCTTGAATAATGATTAAGCACTGTTTGACTAAATAATATTTAATATAAACTTCCAAGTAATGACATGAGTACATGACATGAGAGAAGCCATTACAAGTCCCTCATAACATAAAAGGCGGGCTGTCATCAGTGTCCAACTGTCACTGTCACAACATCCCCATCGTCAAGATAATTAATAAAATTAAACATGTTAAAAACTTATATTATTACAAACATAATCTTCTAACCACTTAGGCTTCGTTATTACTCTTTTAGGCAAGTTATTCATTTCTACATGTGATTGTATTTCAGGAATTCCATAATCATTACTTTCCAAATTATTATTGTTACTTTCGGAATCTGTTTCCTTTAAACTGTTTTCCCTATTTATTTCTTGCTGATTTCTTTCCACTTGAACTTCCGAAACACAATCATTATGAAATTCCTGCAAATCATCATAACTTAGCTCTCTACTATTTTCCCTTCTCTCTTTGAAAGGCGCTGGAGCCAAGTGCCATCTATTTCTCCTGTACTGAACTCCTTCAATTGCAACAAAATACGATCTTGGCTCCTTCGCCCTTCGTACAATAATTCCATACTTTCTCAAATCAATAACCCAAACATGATCTCCCACCTTTAAATCGTCTAATTTACAAACTTTATGTCTTCTGTTATAATTATCTGCCATTTTTTCTCTATTAATATTTCTCTTCTCTCTAAATACTTTATTATCTATTTCCACATTAACATTTAATTTACTAGGATACATTGGCAATATATCTCTAATTTTTTTGTTAAACATTAATTCACTAGGACTATATCCGGTCTCATTTGGAGTGTTTCTATATACTAACAATGCTAAATATACGTCTGCATTCTTATTTAATAGGTTTTTAGCAATTTTGACTCCTGCTTCTGCACAACCATTACTCTGGGCAAAATAAGGACTGCTGGTTATGTGATTAAAATTATAAACCTGAGAAAATTGTTTGAATTTACCCTTAAATTGTGTTCCATTGTCAGTCCTGACTACTTCTGGAATTCCAAACCGGGAAAAGGTTTCTTTACAATGCATAATTATACTATTTTCTGTCAAATCTTTTAATACAAATAATTCCAAATATCTAGAGAAATAATCAATTATTACCATATACCACTTATTATTGTTTTTAAATAAATCTATGCCTACCTTCTGCCATGCTCTATTTGGAATTTCTTCTACAATCAATGGTTCTTTACCGTTAGTTTTTTCCTGAATGCACTGTGGACAGTTCTCTACGAGTACTTTAATTTGAGATGACAACCCTTGCCACCACACTGATTGTTTGGCTCTCTCTCTGCACTTAGTAATGCCTAAATGACCTGTATGAATATCCTCTAAAATACTTTTTTGAAGTGTAATTGGAATTACCAATCTATTGTTATATAACAAAAAATCCTCCTGCACAGAAAAATTATATCTATACTGATAGTAATTTAATAATTCTGATGGTATTTTATTTTTATTAGGCCAACCACTCAAAGTGTATTCTTTTATTATCTTACATATTTCGCATTTACTCTGCTCACTCTTAATATTGATCAGTTTATTATCAACTAAACACATACTTGAAATGGAATTAATGTGGTGCTCAAGTTGCTCAGCCTCTACCTCTGTAACATTTACTGGAGCCCTGGACAGTGCATCAGCTACTACTAATTCCTTTCCTGGAACATAATTAACTTTATATACATATCTCATCAACTGAAGTCTAAATCTCAGCAACCTAGGTGTTAGATCATCTATAGGTTTAGTTTGCAAAATTTGCAATAGAGGTTTGTGATCCGTCTCTAATAAAATCTCTATACCTACTATAAAATCTCGAAATCTATTAACAGCCCATGCCAAAGCTAGACACTCCTTCTCTATTTGTGCATAATTTTTTTCTGTTGCATTTAATGTCCTGCTAGCATATGATACAGGCCGTCTATTCCCCATTTTATCTTCTTGTAACAGTACTGCACCTAGGCCATAAGAACTACTATCAGCAGAAATTATGATTTTCTCTCTAGGATCATAATGACACAATGTAGGAGCTCTTGATATAAGGTATTTAACTTTTTCAAATGATTGTTGTTGACACTTATCCCAAATAAAGGCAACATCATGTTTTAATAATCCATACAAAGGTTCTAATAAAGATGATTTATCAGGAATAAAACGACCTACATAATTTACTAAGCCTAAAAATTGCATTAACTCTTTTTTGTTAGATGGAACTCTGAATTCAACAATGCTCTCTATTCTGTTAGGATCCAATGATATGCCTTTACTATTAATGACATGCCCTAAATATGTGACTTCTTCGACCATAAATTCACATTTATCTTTGTTTATAGTTAAACCTTCTTTAGTCAATCTATTACAAACTTCCCTTAATAATTTAATATGACTGACTCTGTCCTTACTGTATAACAATATGTCATCAACATGTATTACTACCCCTTCTAAATCACTGAAAATATTGGAAAATTTCATAGAAAAGTATTCAGGTGCACAGTTTAACCCCATAGGTAATCTGTTATACATGTACCTACCAAATGGTGTAAGAATAGTTGTCAATTTCCGAGACTTATCACATAAACGAATTTGGAAAAATCCAGATGTAGCATCGATTTTCGAAAATATCCTTGCTTCTTTCAGTCTACCTAGTGTATTTTCTACTTTATGAATTGGAAAAATAGGACGGACAATGTTCTTATTAACCTGTGTATAATCTCCACAGATTCTAACACCATTCTGACCTTTTGGTACAACCACAATAGGAGATACAAACATAGTTGGCTCTTCCACTGGTACAATAACGCCTAAACTTTCTAATCTATTTAATTCCTCCTTGACTTTATCCAGCAGAGGTAATGGAACTACTCTAGGTGATGACTGGACATATGGAACGGGGTTGGAAATCAATTTAATGGTAAAGGTATCCTTAAACACACCTAAACTGTTAAATATATTAGGGAACTCTTTTTCTACATTTATTTCACCTTCACTAACATGGTATGTGTTACACAATCTTAATATATTCATTTTTCTAATAGCTGGTTTCCCTAAAATAGGTACCTGTAAATTTTTGATAACAAATGCTTTACCTTTGTATACACTACTTTTATGACATAATTGTATCCAAATAAAACCTACTACATCTAATGGAATACCTTCAGGTCCCCTAATAATCTCTGAACAAGCAAATATGTTACTTGTATTTTTCAACATTTTTTCAGGTATAGCAACAATATCAGCCCCTGTATCTACTAAAAATTTTACCTTTTTCTTGAAATTTTCGGTTTCAACATCCACCTCCAACTCAAAGTCATCCTTTTCCATGTCCATGCAATTGATTTTTCGCTCTCTGCAGCATCTAGCAAAATGTCCCCTACGCTTGCATTTATGACAAATTTCTTTCGAAGCTGGACATTTCTCTTTATTATGTGTTTCCCATTTTCCACACCACCAACATTTTCTATTTCCTACCTTTCCCTGCTGCATCTTGCCCATTCTATTTACTATCACTTCCTCTTCCCGACTCCACATAACTTTGGTCTCTTGCGCTTGAATTTCAGCCTGCTGAGCCATGTTGACTGCTTCTTCTAATGTCAATTTTGCCTTTAACAGCATTCTTTCACTGACCTTCTTGTCCTTTAACCCAACTACGAGACGATCTCTTATAAGCTCTTCACATAGACTTCCAAATTCACATGTCTCTGCCTGAGTGGTCAAGGCTCCCAAAAAATCACTCACTGACATTCCTTCCTTTTGTTCAAGCATATTAAATTTAAATCTCTCATAAACAACATTTTTCTTAGGATTGAAATGACCATCTAAAGCCTCCAATACAACATCATATTGTTTATCGTCAATGTTCAATATCTTGATAACTTCTTCCACCTTTCCTCCCATGCTGTACAACAACATATCAATTTTGTCGGCATCCTCTCTGTTCTCACTGCCACTTATTTTCATAAATCTCTGGAACCTCGTCTTCCAAGTTTTCCACGATGCCGGATTTGTAAAATCGAAGGCCTCCGGCGCCCTCACATTCTGCATTGGCAGGAACTTCATTACCTTGTCTTCTCCCATATTTATCTCTTTATTCGCACACCGCTGCCACCATGTTCTATTAGTCTACAGGGTTCTTGAATAATGATTAAGCACTGTTTGACTAAATAATATTTAATATAAACTTCCAAGTAATGACATGAGTACATGACATGAGAGAAGCCATTACAACTCCCTCATAACATAAAAGGCGGGCTGTCATCAGTGTCCAACTGTCACTGTCACAACAGAACCCACTGGATGAGAGACGCACGGGACCGGTCAATGTGGCGACGCCTGGGGGAGGCCTATGTCCAGCAGTGGACGTCTTTTGGCTGAAATGATGATGATGATGACACCTCTGACTAACCCTACGGGCATACAGACGTAATATTATGTTTCATGTTATGTTAACACTAGAATGAAATACCAAGGGTGTATGATTCATAAGTTCTAAGCAGACAAATGGAACATCACGCGTCGGCACCACAAAGAATTACATAAGTACATGTACCTACTTGTAGATTGTAGCGGTTACAGGCTACAGCTAGCACTCATTGATTGTTAGGTGAGAGGTTACTAAACGTTACTGAAAATTAACTGAATCATCAATTAGTAGCAATTTTGTAGCAGATGGACCTCCATACATGGTTCTCTTTGTAGAATACACAATGTTACGTATTCATTGCTTCTTTTGCTTATAATAATAGTGATTGTGATACGTCAATGGACACAAATGCAAATTAAATATTGATAGACATTAGATACACAACTAACAAGATAGGTATCACCAGTAACGCTGTTGCATATTGCATAAAGCTGTTACATAGAACTTGTAAACAAATCTATTTCAACTGCCTACGACACGCATGACATAGGTCACATCTCATGGCAGGTACTAGAATCTCATTTGAAGTCCGTCCACGCTCACAACGAGTTCCCTACCTGCACAGCTACATACGCACATCTAAGCGCGATGTTATAATTATGTATATTAGGTACTCGTAATGGAAAACTAGATTGTCCAGCTATACCACTCACAATGTTAATGCTACGAATACCAAATAAGCCTACCGGACCCATTAATTACGGAGACGTGCCATTTAAAAACATAAATCAGTCACTATCAATACGAAACTGTTTATTTATTGACCTCCTTGATTATTACCTTTTTGGTTGCGTCGAATTTTAAATGGAGAAAAAATGTTATATTATCTGTAATGCTGGCCATCATTCTATTTTTGACGGATGACATTTAGAATTAGATGAAATTGATTTTAAACATTCCATTCAACTGCATTCCAATTTCCATGGCTATCCATAAACGTTTATATATTTAAATTTTTCCTTTTTTGTTAGTTCAAGTTTTTAATTTTACTAATATTTAATGTAGGTAAGTATATTGAAACCATACCGATATATTTTCGAGATCCATGCGTTTCGAAAATACCGCAATAAAAATAGTACAAGAAAGTAAGAAACTCACAGTTGGTCGGTATACAAAAATACCCTCCCTTCGACTTCATTCAGTGAACATGGCATTAACCGACCAAATGAAAGATAGTTTTGTTCACTTTATTTTATTTAAATACCCGCATACCTTCGTAAATTGTCGTTTTATTTTCATTCATGAATTAGAAGTTACGGTTAGACGGTTAGTTCCGTCGTAACTCTCCCACGCTATATGAATGAAGTGCGCTTGCACATGATTCAAGGAGCGAAAGAAAGGGGCGCGTCACTTCCGGAGCGAGGCGTATGGCGCTACTTCCGGCCGTCACCGGATACGCATGTTCCCTGTTCGCATCAATTATTATTTCCTTCTTAATGTTTCCTTTCATAAAAGCTTAATTTTTAACGTCTTTGAAATAGAGAAGCGACGTGTCAAGACCGTTGAAAAAAAAGGACGCGAAGTGTGAATTTTGACTTATTTTCAGATAATAATCAAAATGAATACCTACTGTGGTTGTGTCTCCGAACATCAAAATTCTCCATAACCGAAATCTAAATATAAATAACATTGTATAGGCCGACCATAAAAAGAAAACACGTGGGCCCGATAACTGGAATTTGCCAAAACAGTTTGTCGTTAAAGCTTACTTTCAGACGGACGTAGGCTGTATTCACTGTTTTGTGCCTCACTCACATCACGCCATATTTGATCACGAGAAACTTTATTTAAAAAATCTTTGGTGATGCTCACATCAAATAAAACCATTAAAATTGGCATGACCGCATGACACACGTTCGGGTGTACAATGTGGCGAGAGCTATGGAAAAGGTTAAAAGTCGATAAAACGATGGCCACTTGGCTAGGATAAGCATTTCTTGGGCTACTCTTTATTATAAAGGATACCTAGTAATAATATAATATTGATGTTAGCACTTATTAGGTACAGCAGCATCAAATAATCAAAAGCTTTGAAACCTGAGTTTGAAACTATTTTTTTTTTAATGTCGTGCCAGTGACACGAAGATGAAATTGAAAACAAAAGACACAAGCTGTGTCAATATTGACATTTGATACGATTGACATACGATAGTATTGAGGAGGTTTCAATCTAGGCTCTATTCAGAACTGCCGTTTGAGCAGTGTCCAATTACACAGTTGCAATTAATTCAACACGTGCGGATGTGACGTAGTTACCTACTGGATTGCCGGTTTGTATATAGGTAGCTATATTATATGTATGTGTAGCAGCAATGAGCTACATGTTACTATGAACTATACTAAGGACATACTGAGACGGGACAAGTGACCCTAGCTGGAGGCCTAACACTCAAGCCACCCACAGGATAGTCTGGTTTTAAAGAGGACGACAGCATTCTAGCAGGAAACACAAAAAAGGGACATGGCGAACAACATCGCAGTCGTACCTAAAGGGTGTCTCAGTAAGAGTGCACTTTTTCATTTTAAAATAAAAACAAGTATTTTACGACAGAATTGTGATATTTTTATTGTATTGTATTGTAAAGAAGACATGTTCCAATTAAGTATGGAATAAAATATCCGGCAAATGACCCCCACGGCTCCGATGACAGGCCATTACTCTTTTCATGAAATTTTCCGTGACTTTTGCACAGAAATGTGGCTGTATCTCACCAATAACGCGTTGGATTTCCGATTTGAGCTCAGGAATTGTTTCGGGTTTATTCGCATAAACCCGAGATTTCACAATACCCCAAAGAAAAAAATCGCACGGCGTTAAATCGCACGATCTTGGTGGCCAGTTGACATCAGAATTTCGTGAGAAAATGTGTTGATAATGTGTTCCCCATTTTTGTAATGAGTTTTCACAATTATAACGCGTTGGTCTTTCGAAAAGCGCTCCATTTTTAACAATCGGAATAAACAGAGATGACAGCTGTCAAATTTCAGAGTTGCCACTTGCATGAAAAAAGAAATATTCCAATTTTAAAAAGTGCACTCTTACTGAGACACCCGTTAGTTAGTAAAAGTGGCAAACTTAAAAACGTTTCGTTCCATAACAACATTCAATTACCTATATTGAATGTTGTTATGGAACGAAACGTTTTGTTTGTCTATGCATTTTTCAATAAAATTACATTTTACTTTGTCTTTTCTTCGCTATAAAACAATGAACGACCAATTTTAGATTTTACGCTTTTCTTGTAATCCATTGAAGCAATATTAATAAACTTTGCCAAATTAAGAACCGAAGTTTCAGTTCACTACAAATGTTATGTCTTTTGCTTTATGGCCTCCCTAGTCAGGATCACAGTTTGTCTAAAACCATTTTTAATGTCTTGGTTAAATATGTATTTAATTTAAATTGAAATAGATTTCCGCTTGGTAGTATTCATCATCTTATCCCTGCACACGAGCCATTTCCCAATAATATTGTCCTAGTTAATTTTAGTACAACAGGACAGATGCCTTGCCCCGAAGCTCCTGTAACGTGATTGGTTGGCCAAGTTGGACCCCTCGCTATGACGTAGGTTGCTGACGTTGCTTCCCGACCCTGACCTGCTGGAATTGGGTCAGGCCAGTTGGATACTCCACCCATGATTCCGCCGCCATTCAACTCCTAGACAATCAATAGTGCGAGATCGCGGAAATACACAAAAATGCTCAAAGAAAATTTTAGGAATGCTAAAATTATTCATTTTCTCAGAAGCTAGGAAACATTGCGGCGGGCCTTTCACAGTCAATAAAATTGTTTCCATTGCACTTTGTGTTAGTAGCTATTCTATCTCTGTCTCGCCTTAGGTTTTGTCAAACGGGGGAAAGAGACGGATGGCGGAAGTAAAACAAGAATGGAGTCGGGGTTCATTCATTGATGTTTCCGCCGCCATCAATGGATGGACACAAAATAAGGGAGTGCAGAAGGCTTTGACCAAAAACGTATGAAGGCACGGAGTTAACCAGAAGGGGTTACCAATGAGAGCAAAGATTTAGGAATACATAATTTTATATAGGTAGGTAGGTAATTGAAAAGAAATTAATGATTACTAGATTGATGGCAGTCATAAAAAATATTTTTATCCTGGCCCATAATATTAGCACAGAACCGAAATATTTCGATTTTATTCAAGGAGTAAAAATGAGGTAGGTACCTACTTTCTGTTACTGCGTGATATTGCATGCATCCCCCTCACTCAATGCTTCTATTATGTAGGTTACTACAATAGGAACTTCTGTATTTATCTGCACATAATATAAAGAGATACACCCACTCCGTATGGAGTGGTTGCATCTTCTAACTGCTCTCTTTCTCTTTATTTGTCGCTTGTTCGTGACACTCTTCTTAGATGTTGCTATAGCTCAAAATTACTCATAATGCTTCATTGTGTTTTCGTCATTTGGAATCCGACTCAGAAATTATAGTGGCAACACATACTAGGCATGACCCGCATATTGAGTCTACACATAGCCAATAGATCTACAATCAATAGGTAGATTTTTTATTACTGACATCATTAAACAACTACGCCACAGCAAGTGCCTTGAAACTGAAGTGAATTTTATTTGAATTCCTGAATTTAATAACAACGTGTATAAAAACAAAATATTTATCCATCCAAACAATCTCGAGGGTCGCTCGACTAAGCACGTCATTCAATAAACAAACTAACATTGCTGCTGCAAAACTTAATTTCAGGGGAACTTAGACCTTGATCCTTTCAAAATAGAGGTAGAATGTAAGGCTAGTGATGGTAAATCTAGGCTGGTTTTTGATGACGTAACGGGAGTACCCGACCGTTCATTGAGATGTTATGTCGCAACCCCGCGCCCCCCGCTTACCTCACCCTTATCTAGTTAATTACCCCTCCCGCAGTGACGTCAGGGGTGTTATATCGTCACACTAAATAAAATTCCACTTTCTGGATTAGTTTCCTGATAACATTTTGTTGGAACGTGGTAAAATTTTGAACTTTATTGTTTGACGTCGCTCGGTTGGGATCATACATGACATAGGGGAGTAATTGATTTTGGTCAATGGAAGAATGTTACTCTATACATCAGATGCCAATTTGTAAAGAACAACAACCCAGTTGAACCCAGTGTTGAACATTTCAAAAATTACTTGTTTAAGTTATTGTGTAATATAAAATGGTGTTTAATCAGTCGGCAGTGGATGGTGAGAGTTTTTCTGATTAAAAGAATTAATGTAATAAAAGTTTAATTGATAATACTCACGTTACTGCGAAACACAAAGTTAGCACCAAGGAAATTGTATCAATCTTTAAAGCTTTTATATTCTGGAAAAGATAACCACTGAACGATGACTGGGTCTAAAGTGGCCAATTTTGCAGATCATATTATGAATTGCGTTAAAAAGCCTAAAATGTGACCAACTGACCATTTAGGAAAATCTATATAAATAATGCTGGCTGGGCTGGTCACATCTGTCGCATGTCGGAGGAGCAATGGGCAAAAATTACCACTCAGTGGATACCAAAAGGCAGAAAACGACAACGCGGCAGGCCCAGAAGGAGATGGCGGGATGAGCTGGACTCTTTCTCAAGGGATTGGTCTAACATCGCACTGGATCGCGAAAAGTGGAAAGAGGGAAGGGAGGCCTTTGCCCTGCAGTGGGACAACATGGGCTCATAATAATAAATAATAATATAAATAAAGAGGGAAGTCCTGACTGACTGACTGACTCATCAACGCCCAGCACAAACCCTTGGATCTAGAAAGCTGAAATTTTGCACAGAGGTTCCCTTTATAATGTAGACAAGGAAAAGGATTTTTCGAAATTCAACCCCTAAGGGACTTAAATAGGGAATGAAAGTTTGTATGGAAAATAGTCATTTTCACGCGGGCGAAGCCGCTGGCAAAAGCTTAGATCAAAATAGGAAAATAATATGAATTGATTTATAATTCGTAAAATGGTTACAGACGCAGTTACTAATTATGAAAGGTCCATTTTACGCTTTTTTACGCAATTCATATTATGATCTGCTAAAGTGGCCATTTTAGACGCCCGCCCTGGGCCGAGATAATAATATTATGTCATAATTATAGATTTAAACAGGATTGCCATATTTAAGTTTTACGGTAGCTTGTCTCATTCTTATTCAATTTTATCTTCAACCATTCATAATAATATAAAAAAACCTAAGCTAAACACTCAGCGTCTCATAAACTTCCGCAGAAAAACTGCGCATAATTCAAAAATTGTGCGTATTTCGTACCTATAGGCACAGTATCTATAGGTATGCTGCTTTGACAGTCATTATTTTTCTGGAATTAAATTAAAAAACGTGACTTAAAGCTCGCGTTTAAAAAAACAAATGTGTGGTGTGTAGTTGGTGAAGTTCGAATTTAGTTTTAGTCAATCGGAATTTGTTTTTTTTTTTGGTTTTCCATACTTAATTAATTTTGATTTTTCAACGACACTTTCAGATGTGACATTTGGAAGAAACTGTGCATGCAGTTAAGTTTTTGTAGTCTTTAATACATAATACTGATCCCTTAGTATATACTTTTTTTTTTTGGTGGGTGGAAAATCATCGAATGACCCCCCCCCCGCTCTTGGGCAGAGCGAAGGGGAGTGTCAGACTTCTACTGACTAAAAACCGAACCCATGTTCCTTCTTTGCCCTTGCGCCGAGGCCACGTAATCTAGTACAAAATACCGCGGCCCCGACGGGCGTCGGCCCTTGCGGGCCCCTCCTTGCTGACATCTCTTTGAGGCGCGCGTGGAACACGAACGCGCCGCCGCGCCGACACGGTCTGTTGCCGTCATGACGACGGCCGGACGGCGAGCTAGCCCATTACTCACCGTCCACAGGCCCGCATCTACGGTGGCCGGAAGCCATCACGTGGCCCCCGACGCCCGGTGCGCCTTCCGCGCCTTCCGCGGCGGCTGGGACGTTGAGAGGATCGCTCCCTCTCTCGTTCCGCCACCTCCTTCGCTAGCATCACTGTTTCGCAGAAGGAGGCGACGGCGTCCCATTCCTGCCTTAGTATATACCTTTGTTTAAGTTTTCATTGATAGAATAGCACCTTTAACTTCTGAGTTAGGTAAAAGCTCCGTCACTGAACCAAAAGCTCTACAAGCTAATCTAATATTTCAGTTTCAGCGATCATGTAATGCCTTCGCGTGCCTTCGCCAAGCACCCATTGCACCAATGACGAAACAGGCGCCTCTTATCGATCGCGTCTGGGTCCAAAGTTTGACGTCACTTAGTACGTCACCGTTCTAGACTACGTAGCTACAGCAGAGTTCAATGCTTTTGTTAAATTGAGTGTCTGGAAAATAGCAACTTGCATTGGTATTTATACAGCTTAATGTTTGCTTGGTGGAAGACTGTGGATGGCTTGCCTGCAAGACTTTACTTATTCCCAGTTAAAAATCAGGCAGACCTTGTAGTTTTTGGGTGTTATTGTCAGTATTCGTTTTCAATTTTATTCATCTGTGCATGCATCTGTGTAATTGAAGATATTGTTTTTTTCGAGTCAGAGGAGAGGGTTTAATAATAATAATAATATCCCACAACTATCACACAACGCCATCTAGTCCCAAGCTAAGCAGAGCTTGTGTTATGGGTACTAGACAACTGATAAACATACTTATATATATATTTCTAAATACATACATATTATAGGTTTAGTAGTAAGTACCTACACAGCTAGTCCCAAAATCCAGATAATCCTGATTCCGGACTTTCTGAAATTCTTCTAGCGTCCCGGTAACGTAGACTACCAGAAATGAAAGAGTAAGTTAGAAATAATATTAATTAGATACCTACTGATGCTAATGTACAGAACCTACCTACCTTAACTTTCTTACAGATTAGAGACAGGTAGTATACAATCTGTTACTTTCACCTAATCAGTAGCCACTTGTAGAGCTTAAGTGACTAATCAGACGATATCCTAGCGATAAAGTATGAATAAATAAATACCCATTCAATTAAAGCTACTGCCACCATCATTAATGAATTATAGCGATTACTTCAACATGAATGGGCATTCATTAGCGTCACTCCGAGTACCAACATACGTATATAACATTATTATCGAAATATCGATATACTGAGTTTAGAGTTACATAATTAAAACTACAATCACAATATAATTCGGTAAGGCTATCCGGCGATGGTTTCGTAAACATTCTCAACTTACGCTCACTCAGGTTTCCGGATAGCACACGGTGTGTAATTCAAAGCTCACTACATTTACTAGCAACTAGATAATATTACTTCAACGGCACAAAATACAAGAGTTGTGAATGAAACAGTGCGCGTCCGGCGGGTCGGCGCGCGGCGCGAATGGGAGCGGAAGCCCGCGGTTAGTCCACTTCCTGTTTCCTGCAGGGCCGAGAGCGACGCACGCGCAGCCGAGCGCGCCCGACCGTGGCCGATCTAACACGAGCGCGCCCGACCCACTCCGACTGCTGCCGAAGATCCGTTGTATCTACCAGCACGCTATGATTTTTCATTGAGCGACACGTTGGGAAAATGGAAAATCTTCTGTCGCATTTACAAATTGATTTGTATAGTATAGCAGCCTTATGTCTATGTACATGGTATTCTACTTGTTGGAACATGTCGTTGCGTAGAAGAATTTTAAATCTTTACAAGTTTTACAAACGTGATAAAGAACAGAATGAAAATCGGCCATCGGAGAATCAGTTCAGGTTATGCTTAAGTATCCCCATCATTATCATAGCATCCTGTTATTATTTATACAAGGATCTATAAACAGACTGAAAGAGGATGACGTGTAGATACCTAGATAAATAGATAATCTACATTCTGTATGAAATTGTATTATTACTGCCAGTACCTATAACTTTCTGGTTTCTTTTCTTTATTAAAAAGGAAATAGGAAAAAGTACACAGCGCAGATTCTATCAATTTTACCCTCAATTTAATTGTTTTCCTACCTATTTTATAGTTTAGGAAAAACCTGCAGGTGGTCACCTTAGATATGATATGACACATAAATATATACCTGTTTGGAAGGAAAATTTCGTAAGTAAACCTACGCACTCATAATAAAATCGGTTGTCTTTAGAAACGAAGAGAATGTTATATTGCGCCACTATCCAATATTTATAAGAATTGGATTAGCATCGGAGTATATTCTTAAATCACAATCAAGACTGCCTATAATCAGCTTATCATGAGCCATTTCACCATTCTATCTATTTGTTTAGGGAACTTCACATCCACACACGTGGTTGGTCGTAATGATCAATGCTAGATGCTAGTCAATAATTTATCTCTTTTAAAACCTTTGACACTTTAATAATAGGCATCCCCTCTCTCACACCCAAAGAAATATAAAAAACTGACACTTGTCTATACCTTGAAAAACCCCTAAGTTTTAAATTCCAATTTCAAATTCAACCAGCATCAAAATTCGAAACAAAAGTGGAAAGTCCCAATTTCATCCATTTTTAGTAACGGACTTCCATATTTAAAAGTGCGATGACGTCAGAGCCCTATCGCGTCGCACATTAATTGCCCAAATGCGAATAACATTTTATTATAAGTATATAGCTGCCGATTCGCCTACATGCCGCCTACGCAGCGCCCACGTCTCGGCTCCTCTTGAGCTCAGACGGACGTAGTAGCGTAGGCTCGCACTGTGGGCGCCAGAGTAAGTCCCGTGCAGAGACGACACCTCATTGGAAAGTCATAACGTTTATTTTAGTTACGTGCGTTTGGAGCTATGCAATCCATCTATCTACATCTATACATATAAATAAAAAGTGAAGTCCTGACTGACTGACTCATCAACGCCCAGCCCAAACCCTTGGACCTAGAAAGCTGAAATTTTGCACAGAGGTTCCCTTGTAATGTAGACAAGGAATAAGGAAGGATTTTTCGAAATTCAACCCCTAAGGTAGTTAAATAGGGGATGAAAGTTTGTATGGAAAATCGACATTTTCACGCGGGCGAAGCTGCTGGCAAAAGCTAGTTCTTTAATAAAGATAGATGCAGCAAATTGCAATATTGAAGAAAGATAGGAAAGAATTGCTGATGCTCGGAAAGTATACTTCAGCTATAAATAAATAAATAAAATAAAAACTTTTTATTTCAGACAAAGAGTCCATAGAATGTTAGTACAGTAAAACTTATGAAACTAGTGTTAGTAGTAAAAACAAAACAAAAATAGTTAATTCATAATGTGGGTGTTAACCCAGTGCTTGACGTACTGCGTGTCCAGCCTATCCGCAATAACAGCCAGGATGCTGTTGGAGCTGGTGCACAACCTGCCAAGTGCTGCGGCGCATCGTTTGCGGAGTACGGCGTGAAACCCGTCTACGTGTGCGTCCGCAAACATACCTGACGCACTGCACCAGCGCGGCAGCCCCAACAACGCCCTGAATGCATTGTTATATTGGACGCGCAGGGCGCTGAAAGATCTTTGCGTATAATGAGCCCACAGGCTGCACGTGTAAAGTGATGTGCAATGCGCTCTAAAAAGTGTTAATTTCACCTGCGCATTACAACGTTTAAATCTGTGGGTATATTCGCTCTGATTGACAGCGCCCTACGCTCCCTGTCCATGTCCTCATCGTCGCGTAGGTGATCCGTGACTATGTGCCCAAAATATTTAAAACAGGTGACTAGTTTCATGGGTGTCCCATTCAAAGCCACGGGAGGAACCTGATCCGGTGTCTTGGTACCTGCTTTAAATATCATGAGCTCACTTTTTGTTACATTGTATTTGAGGCCATGCTTAGCCGCGTACGTCTCACACACATGTACTAGCTTTCTAAGCCCACCAATCGTTGGGCTCAGCAGCACCATGTCGTCTGCATAACTCAGATCATTTACACAGATATTATCAATGTGGCAGCCGACATGCATGCTGCTGAGCTCAACGATTAGCGCATTAACATACAGATTAAACAAAACTGGGGATGACAACCCACCCTGTCTCACCCCACATTGTAGCGAGTATGGATCGGATAGAATGCCAGCCCACTTTACATAATTGACCTGACTCTGATACCAAAACTTTAGGATATTAATTGTCTCCCTCGGTATATTGGTCCTCTCAAGCTTATCCCACAGTTTATCATAATTGACAAGGTCAAAAGCCTTAGAGAGGTCCAAAAAACACGCATAAATGGGCGTTTTCCTACTGGTATAGTACTCAACAGTGTGCTTAAGGCTCAATATAGCACTCTCTGTAGAAAGTCCAGCGCGATAGCCAAACTGAGCGTCGTGTAGGTGTATAAATTCTGTTAATCAAGCGCACTGTCCAAAACCTTTGCAATAGCGGTAGCTAGTGAAATCGGCCTATAGTTCGATTTGGCCGAACAATCTCCCGTCTTGTTTTTTATTATGGGAGTAACTATAGTTTTTGTTAGTTCACTAGGCAGGTAGGAATGACTAATGCACAGATTAAAAAACATCGACAAAAGCCTCGAGATGTGAGGCCCTGCATTTAGCAGATGCTCGACGCTGAGCCCATCATGTCCCGGTGATTTCCCACCTTTCATATTTTTCAGTATCTTTTGTATGTCCTTAGCACTCACTCTTAGTTTGATGTTTTCACACGCGGGGTCAGCGTCGAGCATCGACTTAGAAGCGCCTAAAGGGGATTGCATGGTGAAGTGATCTTTGAACATGTTAGCGATCATCTTTGCGTCTGTGACACCCTCGACACTCAAAGGAACGTCAGGCCTGATATTCAGTCTGTTTGTATGTTTCCAAAATTCCCGAAACTTATTTTTCGAATGCAGTGTCGCTAGCCGATCCATCTTTATTTGCTCCTGATGTTGTTGACACCATTTAAGCTTAGCTTTGAAAATCTTTCTGCTATGACACATTGCTTCATAAATAAAGCCCTCTTTAGGTTTACCAAACATTACCCAGTTCTGAAAATCAAGCCTGGCCACCCCATGAGCTTCGCCAACATACTTATTCCATCCCATAATTTGTTTTTTCCTATTGCTCGTACACACCCTATAACTCGACTCAGATGCCTCACCAAGCGCTGAGACAATATCAGTATACAAATTATCTAGGATTTGTCTATGCTCTAAATTATTACACCGTTTATCACAGCATTCCCCTAATTCCATTGGAAAGTCAATTTTTCTTAATAATGTATTGCATAGGTTTGTATACATACCGATTTGTTCTGGATTTCTCTCACCCCAGGTCACTCAAAAAAAAAGTCAAAATTCATTTATTCAAACTAGGCTGATAATCAGCACTTTTCGAAGGTCAAAATTTACTTTACTTTACTTTACTTTACTACAGTGAAATTTGGCTAACTGGGACTTGGATAAGTGAGAAACTTCTATAACTTTACTGGAACTCATACTGAGACATGAGACAGATTTGGATATCTGAGACACATTTAACCAGGTTTCACTGTATTTACATTTTTATAAGACAGTCCCCCAAAAACGCCCACCCATCGACACTTCCTAGTGTTTAGCTGGAAAGAAGAAGTGGCGGAACAAACTCCCCAGCACACATCTGTCTGTTAGGTTGGTTAGAAGAACCAGACTCGATACAATAGCAAGGTGTCAGTTAAATTTAAGATTTACTACAGACACAATCATTAATAAACAAAAGTATATAACAATAAACAGTGTAAAAATAAAATAATAAATACATAACATAACAGTAAACTAATTTTGGAGAAAGAACACAAATAACAAACATTGTCTTGTGTTCAACTCAGCGACCAACTATTCTTATCATCTAAGTAGTCGTTAATAGAATAGTAAGCTTTTAAACAAAGATTAGATTTAACTTTGGCTTTAAACTCATTAAATGGCAAGTCCAGAAAAGAAGATGGCAGTTTATTATAAAATGTAATCCCGAGCCCTACGAATGAATTGTGAACTTTGTGAAGCCGGTGAAAAGGAGCGCGTAGTTTATGCTTATTTCTAGTGTTAAAATTGTGGATATCACTGTTTTTAGTGTACAGGTGGATATTTTGTCTAATATATAAAATGTTGGCAAAGATGTACTGAGAAGCAACAGTGAGAATACCAATCTCCTTAAAAAAATCTCTAAGGGAAACTCGGGCACCCAGCTGATAAATTGCACGAACCGTTCGCTTCTGCAGTACAAATATATTTTGAATATCAGCAGCTTTGCCCCACAGCAGAATACCGTAGGACATAACGCTGTGAAAATAACTAAAGTAGACTAACCGTGCTGTATCAACGTCAGTGAATTGTCTTACTTTTCTGACGGCGTATGCGGCTGAACTAAGCCTTCCCGCTAGGCTTGATATGTGTAAACCCCATTGTAATTTTGAATCTACTGTTATGCCCAGAAATATAGCAGAGTCGGCAGTTTCCAGCTCCTGATTGGCGAGGATAATACTGGGACCTAGATTTCTAACATTGGGTAAAGCGAACTTAATTATTTTAGTTTTCTTTGCATTAAGAACAAGGTTGTTTGTTGTGAACCAATCCGTGACCATTGATAGCGCGCTATTTACGTCGTCAAAATCGTGTCTATTCCTATCTACTTTAAAGATAAGAGAGGTATCATCTGCAAATAGTACAACGTCACAAAAACCCTTTAAATAATATGGCAGATCATTAATATAAACCAAGAATAAAAACGGACCCAGTATTAAACCTTGAGGTACACCTAGCCGAACCGGTAGCCCGGAAGATTTCGCGCCATTTACGTCTACACATTGGAATCTATTTTGTAAATACGAATCTATCACATTAAGGGCCTCATTTTGAACACCGTAATGACGCAGTTTCCGTAAAAGCGTGTCGTGATGTACGCAATCAAAAGCTTTAGAAAGATCG
Organism: Diarsia mendica; assembly: GCA_949316265.1. Taxonomy (NCBI): domain Eukaryota; kingdom Metazoa; phylum Arthropoda; class Insecta; order Lepidoptera; family Noctuidae; genus Diarsia; species Diarsia mendica. The sequence continues at coordinate 16,877,140 of OX438896.1, read as the reverse complement.
CAGAAAACACCGATTGCATTTTGCGCTTTCTCCCATGCGTTAAATATGTGTTTTAGCAAAGCAACACCTGCATCCGTAGTCGAACGACCCTTTGTAAAGCCATATTGATCATTATGAAGGAGTTTATTTAAATTAAAATGTACTAACAACTGTTTGAGAATTAATTTTTCAAAAACTTTGCTAAAAGCAGGTAAAATAGAAATTGGTCTAAAGTTACCAATATCATTTTTACTGCCGGATTTAAATAGAGGGATGACTTTACTGCTCTTCATAAGATCAGGGAAAGTATCCAAATCAACGCATTTGTTGAAAGTAACAGCAAGACAGGGGGCTACGACGTCGATTATGTTACTTAAAAGTTTAATAGAAATGCCCCAGTAATCACCTGTGTTTTTAGACTTAAGTGAATTAAAAACGTTAACTACATCACGAGGTATTACATGTTCGAAACAAAATACGTTACCACATTTAGACACGCTGCTATGCAAAAGATCTTCGGCCTTAGACGGCGACGAACTCAGGTAACGAGTCGTCGCTATAGGTATGCTGGCAAAATACTCATTAAAAGCCTCGGCTACGTCGGCTGCTTTATTAACTAATTTGTTACCCACCATGATCTCAAGGTGATTATCTTGTTTAACAGATTTACCTGTTTCATTGTTAATGATTTTCCAAGTGGCTTTAACTTTATTATTAGATTTTTTAATGGTCTCGCTTAAGAATTTAGATTTTGCAATAATACAAATCTTTTTAAATAATTTGGAATAATTCTTAACATACTCTAGAAAAGTTGTATCAAACCTGTATTGTTTAAGACCATACAACTCGTATAATCGGGCTCGACTTTTGTAAATACCTGGTGTAGCCCATTGGTTGAAGCCAACAGAAGGTCCCTTAATGTTAGTTAATTAATGTCCCTTAGTTTTAGACTTAAAAATAGATTGGTATTCATTCTGCACAACATCAAAAAGGGCTTTATAAATTTCATTAGGAGTCTCATGATCTACTATTGACGGTGTTACTTTAAGTGCTACATTATTTTTAAATTTATTGCAACGACTAGCTGTATGAGGCCTGCATTCTACTTTGCGCGGCTTTCTTTTTAATGGCATAGGGAAGCTAGCTATTAAGCCACAGTGATCAGACGATAGGTCACTTAACACTAATTTGTCCTCGGCAACACAATCACTAAACATATTATCAAGGCAAGTTGATGAAGAAGGCGTGATCCTTGTTGGTTCAAAAAACAGGTTAACTAAATTAAATGATCTAAACAGATTGAGAAATCTAATACTTAATGGAGTAACATCTAAAATATTAACATTAAAATCTCCACATAAAATTATAGATTTATTACTTGATTTTAACTTATTGAGTGAATCCTCCATTACAGATTCGAAACGAGTAAAGTCTCCAGATGGGGGTCTATAAACACAAATTACTAAGTATCGCTCGAGTTCAACGCAAGACAACTCAATAGTGCGCTCAATTGAAAGGTTAACTAAATCTAAACGTTGTTTACATTTTAATTTGTTTGAAACAAGAATTAAAGATCCACCGCGAATAGCTGATTTTCTCACAAATGCACTCTGTACGGTATAGAAATCATCATTGATAAATGCTACTTCATGTTCCTTCAACCAATGTTCAGTTAAACATAAAACCTGAACATCATAATTCTCCATAAACAAACTTAACTCTAATTCTTTGCCAGATAAACCCTGCATATTTTGATGAACAACATTCAACATATGCAGCCTACCTGTTGTCGCACCTAACAGTTTAAACTACAAGGTGTATCAATAAAAGTGTTAGAATCTGTATAAGTGTTAGTAATAAAAGCAGTATTAGTATCACTACTAACAGAAAACGTTGGTAGCACTTTACTTCGAGGTACAATTGGAGTAACATTTTTAGGTTGAAATACACTAAGATTGCACTTAACAGACATCGGATAGTGATCAGACCAGTATACATTATAATCAACCCAGATGTCTGTAACAGCGGGCCCCGCTCCGCTAGTAACAATTATATGGTCTAACCACCGCTTACAACCATGCGCTTCACTTACAAAAGTGTGCGTGTTAGAGTCTGCCCCAATCTTAACAATATCGGCACATACCCAGTCCACATCATCACAAAAACCCAGAAGCTCATTACAGAAGTTCTCATTTGGATGTGCATTGAAGTCACCAAGAATATAAACATAGTCTATACCACATTCTTCAATGATCGCATGTATAGCACCCATGCACTGCGTTAACTCAGTCATATTTTCCGCACAGCTATGACCCACCAAGACCAACCAATAGAGTTCAGAACTAAAGATTCTGTAGGAGGTTCACGTTATGTCATTTGCCAGCATTATTTGGAGCGAGGACCTCTGTTCTTCTGGTCAATTACCAAACTAGCGGATCGCGGAATAGCGGATGATAGTAAATTCGATCACTCATTATTAACCTGAATGCCTGTGTCGAAAAAACTAAGAGAAGACTTATTGTTAACATTGATTGTGTGTGATCCGAAAGGATATTTTTTCGCCTATCCTACAAAGTCTGGGCACCATTCAGCGTGGCAACAGACTACAGTCGTGTGAGTTATAAATACAATCAATCAATCGACCAGAACACTTAATTTATAAGGTCAATCAATCAAATCATTGATGTTCTTGAATGCGACTCTCAACAGCTGAATGGAAATACTTTTGCAGATTCATCGTTCAATTCATATAATTATGTCAAGCGTTGCTGGTTGTAATAGTTGATTTGAAATTGAAGCCAGGGGTTTCTTTGCTTGCAGAATTTGTTCGAAAGAGTCACCGTTAGTCAGTAAGAGTCTGACACTCGTTTCTGCGTCGCCCAGAGCGGGAGGCGTATTTGATGATCCTCAAAAAAGAGGGTTTTTCATGACGAGAGTCGCTGTCGAACTGATCGAATTGTACTGCGAGCTGCGGTCTGGCTGGGGACATTGACAGTATTTTAATACAAATCTGTCAAACTCCGGTCGGTTTGACCACGCGCTTAGTGGTTCTGTTGAATTTGGAACGAGAAAACCAAAGAATTAAGAAGATATCGATTACCAAGGTAAAGCAAATATACAGGGTGTTAGGTTAAACGAGGGACATATTGAAGAAGGGTATTACATATTCGATTCTCGTCCCAAATATTTAAAAAAACTATGACCTTCATTTGTGACGTAATTGTCCTATGGGCCCCGCACGCTCTCCGATCTCAATTTTTGAGACGTTTCTTTTTCGCCATTGTCCTACGCCAGTTTCAAAATATGAAAGGAAAATGGATTATACCTAAAAGTCATTGATCCGCGCATATTTTCTGTGATAAACGCAAGGGTGGCGAGACTTTTCCGAAATGTTTGGTATGGTTCTGTCTGTTATTTATCAGTGTTTCTTTTAAGCTATTGCATAGCTTCTATCGCGGGCCTTGAGCGTGGAGAGCGAATCCAGAAATTCCCTAACGAAAATATTCAGGATTCAGTACTTTTTGCTATGGTTACGGAAAATAACAAGGTTGTCAACTGAGGTTGTCAAATTAAATAATTAATTATTTGCTGTTGATAAAAAATGCTATGCAATAGCTTTACCGCGGCAGTCTCCGAGTGCCACATTTAGTTTTTTTTGTTTATATGTATTTTTATTATAGTATCATGTAAGCATGCCCTATTGCGGGTTTCATTAAGTCCCTCGTTTAAAATTACATACTGTATATCGGTAAGCGCCACATCTGCAACTCTTCTAATCTTTGCGTTTATCCTTTTGTGTCGAACAAGGGGCTAGCGACAAGCTGATTCAATAGGGGATCGGACAAAAAAAAACTAATTAGTCCGTCAGGTAGATTTCCAAAAAATATTGGACACGTATTTTTTCTTTTTTCACGTAAACTTAAAATGAAGACGATACAGTGCTTCGAAAACTCGTGTGACGTCATATGATAGTACATTTTGACGACACAAGTGACGTTTCAAGCCCCACTCCAAGATCTTTGACGCGTTTTATCTTCGTCATTTTCTATTGATTTGATAAAACAAAAAACACGTATTCAATATTTTTCGATAATCTAACTTACGGACTAAACAGAATCATATTATTTTGACCCAGTCCGATCCCCTATTGCGCCAACACGAACTGTTTCTAGACTTACACGCAGAATTAATTAGATTGTAGACCACTGTTATTATCGTAGCTACCCGTACCTCTCGTGTTCTAATGACACAACATTATTAGCGGAACTTTGTCGTCACAACTCTCAACCGCTTGTGTAACAAAAACCATTAACTCCAACAAAACATATTCGGTAATACGATTGAAGTACTATGTGATTCTGCGACATTGAAAAGTTTCCCGTGTCGGAACAACGTACCTAAGATTATGAATCAATACGCGAGCCACATAAATCAATGGACTCTATTTATACGTCACACACAATGATTGCGAACGTTTTCAACAAATTCAATATAATTTGAAATGCACCGATGTAATTTGAATGTAATGTATAATGTAGTAAGCACATACAGATAATTAAACATGTATTAGCAGTTACCTCACGAGTTGGGTAAACAGAATTGGTATTACGTTACACTCAGCTATAATTATAATAATAAATAATAATAAAAATGTTTATTTTCTCATCACAAACGTTACAGTGAACAGTAATTATATAATCTAAACACAGGGTAAACATTTGTGAGAGACTGGTGCCCGAAATAGGCATACAATACCTGTGTTACGGGTCACCAGGCCCCCAAGAATTTCAGATATAAAACTAATTTAGATTACTAAACTTAATAACTAATGCGTGATGATTTTACTTAAAAACTAGATACAGAATGTTGTTCATTAAATATAAACAGAATGATAAAAAGAAAAGAACCAATTATAAATACTCAAGTCGGGCATTATACATGTGTGAGTTAAATGTTTGAAATACCTAGTGTGTGTACAAAATAGAAGTTTAGCGGATTGGAATCAATAGATTTTCAGTTGCCTGATAATCAAGAGTTTTCAACCATTTACCAACAGTCAATTTACAGACTGGTCTCAGTAGTGGATAAATTGTGTGTGTTGTGTTGATTTTATTATATAAATATCCTCCAAGAAAACAATAAAATCTTTGGGAGAGAATAGTGCGGAAAAAACTTGTAGGACAGACATTACCCTTCCTACGTTTATTTTTATTAAGGTTGGGGTCATGTACTATTTCTTTGTGTTTTTTGAACACGATGGAAAGAATGAAACTCTGCCTGACTGTAAGAACATCCCAACGTTTATAAAGATCAGTAGTCGGGTAACGAAAAGGAAGTCCAGCTCCTACCTTAAGGACAGCTCGTTGTGCTCTTTCAACCTCCAGAAGGTGAACTTTGCCTGCCCCTCCCCAAGATGTTATGCAATAATTTGCAACAGACTGACAGAGTGCCAAGTAAACCATTTTGATAGTTCTAAGATCAGCAACATGTCTTAAAGTCTTAAAAATGTAGATAAGCTTACGAATCCTAGTAAATTTGATTATGAAAGAGCGTCGGATTACCATGGCTTAGGTCTTAACTAAGAGAACAGGGGGGGAGGCTCCCCACACCCCTCACACCCCACTACTCCTCCATTCACTACGTAGGCTGAGAGGGAGAGATTACGTTGTGTATGGTTGTGTAGCGATATTTGCATAATCATATTCAGGAGGCGAACTTGGAAATCCCTCAACGACTGATTTCAGGATATTTCTGTTATCGAAAACTTGCTTTATGAACTTAACATTCAAGTTCGGATGAACTACGTTCTATTTTTAGCAGATCATCAATATTTATTAAAAGGCTAATTTTAGAGAGATGGGATTGATGAATTTAGCGTTCATTTTCGTTTTAACTATGTTGTCATATTTTGGGGGACCAGCAGTATTGACTACCTATACATATAATTCTCTCTCTAGACTCTAGTTATCATTACAAATGAAGATTTCTTTCTCGCTAACTTTTTCGATATTAATTAAACGATGTGAGAAATTGTCAGTAGAGTTTCATGAATGACACAAATATTTTGTATAACGTGCACTTCATCTTTACTCCTACGAAATAAAAAAATCCACATCTAAAAACACTCACAGTTAAAACGAGTTGTTGTTACATAGCGATAGTGCTGAATGAGTCAGAGTAGCTCCAAGCTTGCTTTATACATGTGTTAACGAAACTAAAGTAGTTTACGTAACCCCTACAAATCATTGAACGGCTAGGGGAGGGGTTGGGGTGGCGCGTAGGCTGCTGTATGAATGAACGGAGAGCGTCACGCCAACATCGCGTGTTTTTCTACACGATAGAGATCGATAGTGGTACATACTGGCATTTTAGTTAGTTATGTAGTTAGTGGAGGTAATTATGGATCTCTTGGAGAGGAATTTGAATGATAAAAAACTTTGGCTGGACATACGAGTAGTGTTGGAAATGCTGAAAGTAAAAATGATTATGCTGGTAAACATACGAATATCTGTGATAGCAAAACATATATTATGTCGCAGTTATGTGGAAACTTTTTAGGTGTGTATTTTTTTTAAAGCAGACGCTTTCCTCTTGAGTTTACAAATTGTAAGTAACGCTATATCTTTCTCAGAATCCATTGAGGCAGGTCGCCGACCGATTCATCTCCGAATCTGCATACGTTTAGCTACGGCCGTGCGTCATATTGCCGAAGGCGGTTCATTCCGCAAACAAAGGTCACATTGTCAAACGGGATGCCGGATGCGGGAGCGGTCCGTATCTCGGCATCGGCGCGGTGTCCGGCCGGACGAGAACGGACGCGCGTCCGCTTTGTACCGCCACATCCGATTACGATGGAATTCACACCGTATTGTCATGTAATGACAATGTCGATTACACTTGCACTCGCATTCATACGCCGACGGTTAAATTGTCGGTTTCCTTCCCCATTGAATGATTTGGGACGTTTGTAGTAATTTTGCGTGAATGGCCTGGCCAACTATGTTTTATAATTATTGTGCTCTTTGGGACTTGCGCCAATTGGTTCATGAGCGTTGTTGCAATTCTTGTTTCGGTATGAAAGCACTGAAGTTTTTAGCATGCTTTACTATCTTGTAAGGGACAACACTACAACAGCCCATCATTAGCAGAATATATAATTTGCTGATTATATTTATTTAAGATAGGAGCTAAGTACTCTCTTTTCATTCGGATCCTAATAATGACTTCCAAAGTTACTACAATACGCACTGCAGGGCTAGTATGTAAGTAATGTAAGTATGCCTGTGCTGCATTCAATTTCGAGTACAGCCGACAGAAGGATCCAGTTGAATCGGGCAGTCTTTACAAAAGAACTCCCAAGTTTTCGCCTAATATTTTGCAATTAATAAACACTAAATTTAAGGATCTACGATCAGTGCATCCTGCTAACATTTCCTCCATGAGCCTCCATCTAAGTTGTCGGCAAACAGAATTCTATTTCTGAAGTAGGTAGGTACCTATTCGGAACACATTTTTCCATAGAGTGCATTATTTGTTTAAACGCATGCTGTTTATGGTCCATTTAAATAACTTATTAGTTGTCCTAATCACCGTGTCAGTGTCGTAACCGGAGCTCTTCTTCCTGTGTACACACGATATTATAAATGCATTGTAACTCTACTTATTAAAACAGTAGCTGGTACCTACAACAGTATTCCGTAGACGATATGAGGTGATAACCCCGAGCGCGTATGCCTATAGCTTCTTTATTATTATTTCTAATAGTAGATACTTAGGCTGGTATCACTTTTCGACTTTTGGCTGACTACAAAAGAGTTCTTAGAATCATTTTTATTACCGAACTTAAAAATACTACGGACACATCCACTAAAACTCACGTAAGTAGTATGTAAAAAACGACCTTCCAAATCCAATATTTATCATATTCAGACAAGATGACGCCTATCATCAGGTCCAGATCTCCATTTCTATGATTATGCAAGTGATTTAATGCAAGTGGATATGACGCTGGTAATATTTTTATATTATAGATCTATCCGCTGAATGCGAGACGGACGGGAGCGGTCAATGTGGTGACAATTGGTTGAGGTATACATAAATATGTCCAGCAGTGGACGTCTTTCAGGTGAAATTATGATGATGAATATTTTCTGAATCGTACATAATAGAGAAACCTATATATGGAATTTAAAGGAAAGTCAATTCATTCAGAAACTAGCTTGTATCGGTCGAAGATCAAGATCGTACCAAAAATCCACATGATAGATCCGTATGTGTTCTTGAATCTAAAAGTACCTACACAGGTTGTTAGAAATGAACAATATAATCAATTCAACGTTTCATGGCGTTGGTGTTACCATTACCAGCGCGAGCGTTGCTACATTATTGCGCAGGAGTGGAACTGACAACACTGGTCCACGTGAAAGTTGCCCGTACCGTGAAATTTATAATATTGTATTAATCATTATGGTATCATTACATATTTGAATTATTTCGTTGTTGTTATGACTGTTATGCGTCCGGTTAGTTTGTACGAATCATGGAGAAATTGCGTGGCTGCCTGGTATGTCTTAACTCTGTATCTAAAACTCTTGAAATATTGTTATGACAAATGTAGGTAAGCTAAGTTCGTTATAAAGTTCATAACGTACAATCAACCGTAAGTACATTAGTGGAAACTCTTGCATTATGTCTTACTGCAACACTATGGGTTAAAGGCGCTGTCAAAGTTAAAAAGCTACCAGAATGGGACATGGTTCAGGTTGACTGTATTGTAGCTAAATGAAGTGAGAATTGGTGCCTACCTTAAAACCAGATGAGAAATATATGTGGACATAGCTCATTTGCATTTCAAAGCAAATTGATACGATGCTTAGGGGAAAGCTAACTACACTACACTGAACTTCTTGCTCGTCATAACCATAACTAAGACTTAATTTGTCCCCCAGAATGTTGAGTAGACTACATAGGCGTGGTACAGCTAGTTCTTCTGATAGTTGTGAACTAATAGGCTAATTAAAAGCCCTCCTTTAATCAGTTTGTTCACACATTCAGTAAAACGAGATTCAAAAGACAGTCTATAGTGAAGAAACATAACTGCCTATTGCCAAAAATGCTGTAGCAACTTTGATGTCTCGCAGATTATGAGCTAGATCAGAATAGATACATTCTAAATCATTTCTTTAGTTCTGATATTAAAAAGCCAAATTAACTTAAAATTTAAATAATGTTAGTACGGACAGAGGGGCCAGGTGTTGCCGGTGTTGGTTCATTAACTTGCCCACTTAATTCAAACAGCAAACTGCCACCCACACCACATACCTACCTTATACTGACGAAATGTAAGAAGGAAGGTAAGTATTAGTACCTACACAGCTTTGTATCTAACTAAAACCTCAACTAAAACTAGTTACCACAAGTTAAATAGCGAACTTACATATTATAATAGGATAAAGTGGCGGCTCCCACGAGACAACCCACACAAAAACTTGTTCGCACCAAGACGTTTCCATTGAAAGGGTGACAGTCGAGTTCCTAGCGCATTCGAGTTCTCTTTGCCCTTTGAGGTTGCGCCTTTCCTACGATTATCGATTCCGAATGAGAATATCATTTGAGACTCCACATATTTTTAGATCGCTCGCTGGAAATAGTGACTTCGTGTGGATTTTATATTCCATTTTAGGAACACGAAAAGGTTTTACACTGGGAAAGTCGGTGTATTTTTAGCTTCGCCTGCGGTAACACCTACGTACTCGTAGTCTCGTACTAAGGAAAATACTATAATAAGGAAGGATTTTGGATCTGACTTATTAAAACATCTACTACTTTTCCTGAAATCAATACAATACAAAGACTTTCATCGAACAATGTAATATAACGAATGAATAGATTGAAAGTATTTTAACGTCCGATACAAAACGTGAACAGGTTTGATTTAAAATTTCAGGACACTGGATGTATCCTTGAGGTACCCTTTACTTAATAAATATAAGATCAGTGGATTATTTTACATTAGCGCTGTGGGGTTTACCTGTCAACACCAAAGTGTCTGAATTGTATAAAAAGTTAAGTTTGTCTATTTTACAATGATAGACTGCAAAATTAGAGTTCAACAGTGTCGAAAGCCTTATCAAATTCTAAAACCTTAATTTAAAATTATTAATTTTTATTTGTCCAATTAAATAATGTATCATAAATGATCCTAACAACCAACTTTTGTAATTTCTTGTACTTAGTAACTATTATCCTGTTATCAATTATTATCCTGAAAACAATTCCAATAAACGTAAACAAATGCTCACACTAAGGGCATTTAGCGACATCAAAACAAACAAGTACTCTGATATGAATGGGTGAGAGCAGTCAGCTCCACTACAGACTCGTAGAGACAGTGCCAGTAGTTACGATGCCGACGACGCCTACATTGAGGACGATTTTTTTATCTACACTGTGCCGACGCATGACCCGATGACCGTAGTTTGCAACGTCGCCAATTTGTACGAGATATCGTCCGACTCTTGCACATGATAACTCGCTGCCCACTCGCTACGCGGCGAAAAACTCAGTATAATACTAACTATAGACAACAATTTTAAACTTTTGTCTCGTGTTCCAAATTTGATTATTCTGTAAATTACCAGGTTCATGATTGATATTCGGTTGTAAAATACTACAGATTTATTGAAGTTTTCGTTCATTGACTGATTTATATATAAATAACCCCTACCCTACCCTTATTTGTATCCGTCTCTGTTTGTTGCGGGAATGGTGGGCATCAACACGTTAGAAGTAAGACGAAAGTGTGCGCTGTTGATGCACTACTATTTATTACTCAATAATAAGATTGACGATGGGGCTACGTTAGCTCGTTGTTCACTTTTTGCCCCGGATCGACTGCGGCGGTCGCGGGCCTGTGCCTCGCGAGGCTTGTTCGCGGCTTCTTCTGAGCGTACCCAAACGGCTCGCTATGCGCCCACAACCCAGGCGATGAATTTGTTAAACGCTCTGATAGCTCAGGAACCGGATCTAGATTTGTTTTTTAGTAGCAATAAAGCTATGCTTAACTATTGTATAATTTTTTTAAGTTAGTGTATATAATATTGACTTGCTGCACGCGTTGGTGTATACTGTAAGTGCAGCAAGTAACTGATTAAATAAATAAATAAATAACGTTGCATAAGTAGGTACATTAGAATTGAATTGAGCACAATATGTTTGTATGATCCACTGTACACCAGATGCCGCAGTATAATGAAGTACGTAATGAAAGTATTTCGAGAATATTAAAGATCATTTGTTGTTTTGTGTTTATAGACCGACACGTATGTAGGAGTAGGACTTGATAAAATGAATGGCGTCGAAGCGACTCAGCTGCCCACTCACACTAAGAACCGAGAACGATTGTGATTGTGATACGTAATAAACCCTGAAAGTGAAATTGGCGAGTCACACATATTCTCTGATATCACTCATTTAACGTAAAATTATGATTTTGAATTATATAGATTTTGTATTTGTAGTTAGAGACAAAATGATATCATAGTCCTAGCGCTTTCACTCACTTGCTTATTATAAGACCGCCCTAGGTACCTATGCTTGGCTTTGTAAGTAGAATATTTTTAATGCAAAAAATGAATTTAAGTTAGGTTTTGTAAATGTGTTTTTTTTCCTTTTTATCTGCAATCGGCTTTTAACCATCATCAGATGTTTTCTGGGATTCATTTGGATTGGGTGCGATTCTATTATACAGAACCTTATGAGTTGGTAGCTAGATACTAAGTAGTTCGTTTCTCTGGTCTATATATCTAGTATTTGACACCTTTTTAGCATTTTAGCCGAGTTACATCTTCATGGCGGGTTAGTAGGTTCTTAGCCAATTCATTTACTGTGTGCTAATTGAGCCTTTTCTTGTCTCTCGTGCTTATTTCACATTCTTCTTTCTTTATGGATATATGGATATTTGTGTTGATTTAGTTACCTACGTTAGGTTTTTTTTTTTAATTCTCCACTTCTTCAGCCATAAATCAACTTTAATGAGCTGAATTTAATTTAATGTCAAATCAAAAACTTCCGACTGGCTCTTACTGCAGGATTATATGAAAACAGAGTTGTTACTAACAAACATCGCTTGACATCTAACATCTCTTAACACCACACATACACACACACACACATACACACCCACACACACACACACACACAATTCCATATTGATTAATACTAAAACTAATATTAATATAAATACATTTAAATGGTGGATCGACACACCTTCACTCTTATAAAGCTCATTTTTATTAAATACAAATTTTGGCCGATCACTGTCTCTTAAAATACAGGTCTCCTAGTTTAAGAGGCAGGGTTCATTGTTATTGTAAACATAGACTATTATTGTAAATTCAAACAGTTTATGCTCAAAGCTTTAATATTATGTTCATTGTATTTCTGTCATTTTCTTTTTAAACTGTGTCTGTGTGCATTATTGGGATAAATAAACAATTTATTATTATTATTAACTGTTGCTGTAGTATGAGTGATGCGTTATTCGGGTTTTTATTACTTGCAAGACATCTGCGTAAGTTGCTGTTACCACGTTTTCTGTCTCAGGCAAGTCCACCATATATTGAGTAAAAATGACCGATCCTTGTGGAACTGAGGCGGTGATGTAATACACACTTGGAATCTACTTTGATCCAAGTAAGAGATCATGTAGAATGAGTTTGGTAGGAGGGTTTTTACTAGTTTTTAGCTTGTAACAGCAGTCCTTTATACCACACTCTATCGAATGCTTGTTGGATCTCGATGAATACTGCAGAACAATACTCTCGTTTTCTAATCGTCTTTTTTTGTGAACCACACGATGTACTTGCTCTACAGTAGATTATTTTTCACGAAATCCAAACTGGTGATCAGATATAATCTTGTTTTCATGCAGGACTGGTTTTAGTCTTAGCAATAGAATCTTCTCGAATACTTGCTAGGTTCTGTTGGTGGTTCCCTGGTTTTGAAATCATACCAGATTTGGGATATTTTCCGTAGCTTTGGAAAGTGAATTCTAAAAATGGCATTGAATAGCATTGTTAAACATACGATTGCTTTTCTAGGCAGTTTCTTATGGACTTCACTCCGTTTTTCTTCCAGTTTGTTGCGTATTTCCAGCGGCAACTTAATAATAATAATAAATATTTATTGTCACAAGATTCAAGTACATTGCACTATATACAGATTGAAGTTCTTAGTTTAACATTAAATTAGGTAAACAAGTACAATAAGTTCAACCCTGTCCCCTAAACTAGGCTAGGCCTGTATCTTAGGGGGCAGTGTCCGGCCATTGGGTATGCTTATATAATTTTATTTTGGCAGACGTGCCAGTGGACTGTGTCAAGTGGGTGCATTATTTGATCTTGTGATATACTTTTGAAAGTGTGAGGGTGAGAAAGTGAAGAGTGAATGATGTGAGTGCGAGTGTTTGATGAGTGCGTGTGTGTGGTATTTGTTGCTGAGAGGAGTAAGTGAAGTAAATGTGTGATTGTAGTGAGTGCAACAAAATAGGTGAATAACACAAAAGAGTGGATGTTTTTTTTTTTTTTTTTTTTTTTTTTTAGGTTATGTAGGTAAGAAGTGATTCTGTTTTATGATAGTCCTGTTTGAGTAACCATTCAATTACTATACGTTTTAGTTTAAACTTAGGGAGACCGAGAATATTAACTTTTTTATGAACTTCGCCATAAATGTGCCTACTTATTACGTAAAATTGGTGCCTAGCAAACTTCGTTTTATGTTGGATGCTGGGGATTATATTCTTACGTCTTTTTGGGTCGGGAGGAGCCAAACTGCCATGCGTTCTAAGGATCGATTGGAGCACAAATAGCTGTCGTACAGTTAGAACTTTACAGTCCTCGTAAAGTTGCGCTGTTGGATATCTGCGTGACTTTTTTGTCATTACCTTAAGGACCGCTCTCTGTGCTCTCTCAACCCTCAGGAGACCTGTCTTCCCGGCCCCACCCCACACATTGATGCAGTACCCTAACACTGATTGGGCCAAGGCAAAATAGACCATTTTAAGAATATTATGATCGGCTGACCCCCTGAGTGATTTAAATATAGAAATAAGTCGCATTGTTCGGGTGGAAAGTGTGTCTAGGTGTTTATCCCATCTAAGTCCGTAGTCTATGTGGACGCCGAGGTATTTAACGCTGTCATCTCTTCTTAGTTTTGGGCAGGAACAGTGTGTTAAGGGACTTGTACACGAGTGTGCCGTTAGGGAGAAAGCACTAGGAGGTTTCATGTTGCAGCGGATAGCAAAAGGAACATATGAAGTTTTGGCCAGATTTAATGTCAGTAGGTTGGCGTTAAACCAGAGCATGATTCTGCTTAGGGCATATTCAGCTTTGCTTTTAACAGCTTCCCAAGAAGGACCGTGGACGATAATTGCGGTGTCATCTGCATAGGTGAATATATTGCAGTTTGGGAGTGTCATGTTACAGAGATCGTTTATATATATTTGAAACAATGTCGGCCCTAGTATGCTACCTTGTGGCACGCCATAAGACACAAGTTCCTCTTTACTTACATTTTTACCAATTTGAACTTGGTGACTACGGTTCTTAAGGTAATCTGTGAAAATTTCAAGAGCCTTGCCACGAACACCCGAGGATTCCAACTTAGAGAGAAGTTTGGGGACAGAAACCGTGTCAAACGCTTTAGAAAGATCGATGAAAATTCCCAGGCACTTCGTCTTTTCGTCGAGTTTTTTAGCGACTAGTTGAGTTAGATCTAGTACCGCGTCTTCGGTTGATACACCTGTACGAAAGCCATATTGGTTATCAGCTATTAGATGAAATTTATCGAGGAAGTTTCTTAGTTGTTTATTGAGGATTTTTTCAAAGATTTTTGATAGTGAAGAGAGTACCGATATGGGTCGGTAATTGGTAACGCAGTTTCTGTCCCCTCCCTTGAAAATTGGGTGCAGAATAGCTCTCTTAAGAGCATTCGGGAAAACTCCTGACTGAATGCAGAGGTTTAATATATATGTTATAGGTGGGACCAGGATACGACGATGTGTTTTAAGCAACGATGATGTGATACCGTCCCAACCTACGGCACAGTCACTACGCAGCTGAAGTATAGTTACTTCCACGTCACTTTCTTCCAGTTCAGTTATGACAAGCGAATTACATGGATTGGTTTTAGTTAAAGTTTCGGGGGAAGGATGGCTGTTGAACGTGTGATTTTCTGATATCTTGGATGCCAAGTTTTTGCCTACATTGGTGAAAAAAGTGCATACTTTATTAATAGAAGAAGTGGGAGTGGCACACAATTTCAACAGTATGTCTGCACTATTTCGTGTTGAGCGAGTGTTCGTAATTTGTTTAATTGTTTTCCAGAGAGCTTTAGGGTTGTTTTTTCCTTTTTGTAATTCATTTTGTTCATGTGCCTGTTTTAATTTTCTTAGTAATTCATTACAAAAATTTCGGTAGCGCGTATATGTTATTTTTAGAATTAAATTATCTGGATTTTTATTGGATTTTAAATGCATGTTGTCCCGGTTCCTAATACATTTAAGAAGACCTTTGGTGATCCAAGGCTTTAGGGTTCGTTGTTTCTTTGGTAGGGTGACTTGTCTTGTATGTTTTGTTGTGATTGTGGAGATGATTTTAATAAGCATATTCATAGCTTCGTTAGCATCACGAGTCTTGTAGATGTCAGCAAAACTGGTATTCTCCAATTCGTCATTTATAGCTTTATAGTTTGTGCGAGAACTTGTATGAGGTTTGTGATATAGAACGTTGACTTCATCATTCAGATATTCAGTAAATGTACCCCAGTCTGTTTTGTGATTATACAAAGCTCTGAGAGCTCTGAGCTCTGAGCTCTGTGAGTCTGTGCTCTTTGTATTGCCGACAAGCTAAATGTTGCTATGATAAGGGTGTGGTCAGAAACGCTATCAGGCGATGATGCCACATCAAAATACACATGCGACAATCCCTCTTCTTTCTCAAGAAATCTACTAGATCGGGTATCTTATTGACGTCACTGGGTCAGTAAGTTGGTACGCCTGATGTTAATGTTAAAGTTTCTGTTTGTTCAACATTTTTTCAATTCTCGTCCTTTAGTAGTGGTCAATCTAGATCCCCAGTAGGTGTGTTTACAGTTCTAGTCTCCACCGCTTATGAATCTGTTTCCCAAGCTCTGGAAGTAGCAGTATAACATGTGTTGTTTTAGATAATGCTTTGGTTGGTGGGCAGTATAAAATAGCGCTTACATTATTGGGTGCCCATACATTCATTTATAGTGTTGATAGTAGCCTGCATACAGTCCTCTTGGAACTGGATGTGGAGGAGGTGTTTGATGTTACTTTTCACAATAACTGCAGACCCAGGATCGGGATAAATGGTACAACATATTACATACGCAATAGTTATCCATCTTGAAACTCTTACGATCGTTAAGATGGGTTTTTGCTATCAGAACAATATCGATTTTGTCATCTTTCAGCAATATTTCTAGTTCTTGTTTATTTGGCGTTAGGCCATTAATAACGACAATACGACACGACATCATTGCGGAAGCCTGCTGATGAGGATTCATCATTGTGCTCAACTGTGATATGAGTTGGTCGATCCTTTCATTTCAGTCTATCGTCGTAAAAGTGCTTCTAAGCTATATTAATTTTCCTGTTTGTGTTCTATTTTTGTCAAATGTGTTCTCTGTGACTCTGTATGGTAATCTTTGTCCTTCTGTGTTCTCTGTGGTTTCATGTGGTAAGTGCTATTTTTCTCTCTATGTCTCTTTATGATCTACTAGACTACTACAGCTATATTAGAGCTTTTGACAACTTCACTTCACTACACAAGTTTTCTATTACGCTCGATTGCCTACTTTTTGGTTGGATAGCCCTGGGGTTACTTACAGGCTCGACGATTGTCGTGTCTGTGACAGTTTGAACCTCATCAGTTGTAGTGTGTCTTTTCAGTACTTTCTGAGTGGGTCTTGTTTTCGGATGTGGCTGACGTTCGTTTCCAGTATGTTTTCTAGCTACAATTTCCTTATAAACCTGGTATCCTTTGTAGCTAGCAGTTTTCCTTATTGGATCTTCTATGGTGACTTTCTGGTTGAATTTGAACTATATTTCCTTGACAAGTCTGTTATTATCATGTGAGGCTACATTGACAAATTATAATGTATTTAAGGGTTCTTTGTTACGTTGTTTCAGTAGTAGTCACTAGTAGTGACTATTTCCCCTTGTACCCAGTTTTCGCTTTTTTCTGTAGCTTCTATAATAGCATCTTTTGATGCGCTGAAGTGAAGGTGTTTAATAACAATCTTGTGCATTTTTGATCCTTACGTGTAAAAGTGTGACCTATAAGTCCTTTGCTTCTTATATGCTCTATGAGGGTTTTGTATTTGTCGACCGTATGGGTAGAGATAGTGAGTTGATTTTTTGGATACTTACTATTTTATAAATGTAGTCATCCTTTACCACAACTTCTTCGATGAGTTGTGTGAGTTTCGCAAGGTCGTCAACGCCATACAGTATTAACGGTGGTGGTTAAGGTGTTCTTTTGGCTGCAGCATCTCCTACTTCTACATTTAGCAATGCAACACTGTTCCTAGCCCTACTGCTGGGGAAGTAAGTACTTTGTTCAGCATAATTTATTAGCATAATTTGCTTTGTTCATCTTCTTTTAAACTCCACCGGTACCCCCTCTTGGGGTAGATTATGTTTGTCTTGCTTTTTCCATTGTAAGTGTAATTTTTCCATTTTGGGTTTCTTTCCTT
The DNA here is from genome assembly GCA_949316265.1 of Diarsia mendica. NCBI lineage: Eukaryota > Metazoa > Arthropoda > Insecta > Lepidoptera > Noctuidae > Diarsia > Diarsia mendica. The sequence continues at coordinate 16,859,383 of OX438896.1, read as the reverse complement.
TCCTTTGCCAGGTAATTCGGTTCTGGCGCCGAAGATTTACCTTCGTCCTTCATACTCAGCTGTGCTCAGTAGGTGATAAGTGCAGGGCTCGTTATTGACCGCAGCTTTCCCCGGAGGGGACGACCCACAAAGATGAAAATATGTCGGTTGTGGGCCCATCACTAGACCGCGTCGGCAGTCTAGAGATGGCGGGGAGTCGGGGACGTATATGATATGAAGATCTTGTCGATGCGCGCCTGATAGCCTAGCTCCGCACACCTAGGCGTACTACGCTACTGGTTAGCATTTTTTAGATGCGTGTTCCCTGGCAAAGAAAGGAACAAGCCCCAATAAGGCCTTACGGTTCTACACCATCCAACGCACCCAAGAAAAAAACGTGAACATGTTGCGTTAAATAAAATTAAATGATTTTTTATGGTCTATTTTAATTCTAAATGTTTAATTGATGTTTTTGGATTGAATTGCAAACGAGATAAGATGTAGTAGACAGTGGTTTTTAGTAAGTTTTTATGTTGGTCAGTTTCATTTGACGTGACTTGCTTGACATGAGTACCTACTTACTTAATTAAAAATGAAACTGACCACTGCAGTTGAGTTCTATTGTTTTATTTAGTCCTTCTTGAGTCGCTGACATGATAATTGTTTCTACTAAGTATGTTAACATCTAGTGATGCTGTGAAGTAGCTGAACTGATGGGTCAGAAATTGGAGAGCAGTCTCCTGAGAGCAAATTTTTAGAAAGAGCAAGAGATATGAGCCCCATTATGGTGGGTGTTTTTTACGAATATTATGGCAGGTAGATTTAATATTTTTATGTGACGAATATAAAACATCTTGCCCATTGTAATGTAACTGACGTCAGAATTCCAAGTGGAAGCCGCTTCCTTCGCGTTTCCATCTTTTATTTATAGACGATTGATTGATGAAGCGAAACGTCGTTTAGGAATGAATCGATTTATGGTTTCGTTGAGCAGACACTGCTTATGTGCCCGCTTGACGTCAGGAATCTTAAATGAGAAAAGAATAAAGTCCCTTCGAATTCATAAAATCAGTAGGGAACATTTTAAAGTCTGCCCCGAAGCTGCACACCGTACTATGAATGACAGGGCTCCCCTCTATTCGAACGCTCTTTGTCTTATTCATAAGAACTGGTAAAGTTCGTCAGAGTGTACGAATGTTATCTTACAAGCAGTCGTCGAACTTCGTAAACAAGGAAAAATAAGATTGGGTCTCTAATAAATTTTACGTGACATAATTTATATAACATCGAGACAGTCGCTCGTAAAAGTGACACTATGCTGCTGTCTCTAACTACTTTTTAATTTTCGTAGTGTAATTTCTATGATGAGATAGGTTAGCAACTGTCAGTGGTCGTTAATGATTACCCAACAGTTGTTATCTGTGCATTGGGCAGAATGTGGGCTGTTTGAAGCGCCGCGGCCGCCGCGACTTCCTGCGCGATGACCCGCCACTTTATCGGCTACGCTCGCGAGTACTCGCGACCGGCTCGCTGCAACTATGCGCACAAACAATCGCCAAACATCTTGTGATGTCCCCCTTTTCTTATAACTTATCTACTTATTCATTTAGGTTTAAGAATATACAGAGTAGGTAGACAATCTGATCTATCTTCGCAATGCTTTCCTTTGGAAAGTCAATTTCTAACGATTCAATTAAATGAGAAGGACCTGTTATATCACCATATTATTTGGTCTTCAGTTAGGCTCATCTCATCTTCCAGACCTATAACAACTTCTGCCCACGTGTAACCCGAAAATATGTCCAAATATCCAAATAAAAAAAAATGGGAAAATTTAAAATCATTGAGGACACAACTAAATCGAATGGTAAGAAAATATGGATCCACAGTATGATGAATACCTATGATGATTTGTAGTAAAATATGTAAAAAGTAACTGATTATAATCGATGTTGCTACAAGCACAAGGTATACGTACTCTTCATTGTTTGATAATCTCACACATACGAGTATAAACATTTCAATTGTTAATTTCTAAACCTGTCGTATAAAGGGAATATTTTAACGTTAGAAAACACAATAGCATGTGTCACTGGATCGGAATGTTCAGCCAATGATCGAAAGCTGTCAGGTTCGGCCCATTATATTCTTTAAAAGGATTCATAAGAAGGCACACCAGTCGTATTTTTAATAAACTCATTTTATAAACCGCTCTACGTATAGCTATAATAGTTACTATAATGTTGGACGAGAACGTGCAGTCAGTGTACTACCTGTCTATAGATACCTAATGAATGTATAGTAAGGACCACAGCACATAATTCGCCAAGAAAATGAAATTACTGAACCTTAAGATAGCAATAAGACCCTTAACAATACAAAGCGAACATCGAAGAAATCAAACTGGCAGACACTGGCAGTGCATGATGCATCTCAGGGCACAGGTCAAGGAATGCGCTCGATAACTGGCGAGATTTGACAGTGAAATAACGATAGTCTTGTACAAAGTGTACATCAAACCAGAATGTACCACAAATGGCAGCCGTGGTCACAAATCAACCTGACAATGGCGCGGGTGATCCATCTCCTCCGTAGCAGAGGTCAACCGGCCGAGCCAGCAGCGTAGCCCGAGCCCGACACATTGCATGAAACTTTTTTAGTAAAAAAACACTAGTTCATCTGGATCAAACAGGTCTGGCTATTATAATACATCAACGTTGACATATAAAATTTATTACAAAGGAAATCGAAAAGTTTTTTTGAGTCAAAAACCAGCGGAAGAACTACGTTTGATGCAAAATAGAACATTAAAATTCCCCATGTAGTATGCTTACGGCACAACATGAATAAATGACCAGCATTATATAATGTTGTGAAACTTGATGCAGACAGGGACATTTTAGAATTACCACACAGGACTAAATGATGTAAATTCCAACAGACAGACTCCTTGAAGCAGAGAGTTCGTAAGTCTACACCTGCCAATGTTTAAAAATAACGGTTTTTATTCTACGGCAAAAACAAAAAAAACACCTACCTATTTTAGAAACGTAGATACACCGGTAGATGTTTTAATTTGTATTTTTTATTCAAATGCATAAAAGACACTTGTTGATCTGATTGTCTATGGTAGGGATTAAATGGAAAGAACAAGATGACATTCTCAGTAGTATTACCAATTATAAAATAAAATGAATCATTACCAGGTCCATTATCGGAGTCTAAATTAATTATATATTTGTAATACCTTTCAAAATTACGCCCAATCACCAATAATATCCTTTAATCACATCTCCAGGCCCCATCCGGCCATCAAACAACGTTGTCGACAGCCTGTCAACATCTGTTGTTCCAATTTAAAACGATCTAACAGTGGCCGTACGCACTGGTTACGTGTTAAATTGGCAGCGGGGAACAATCCAGGCCATGTGGGTATATTATTGTAGTGGAAGCTATTATATTGTAAAGTTGTAATAGGTACTAGTAAATAATAAATAAGACTAATGCAGTTTGTAGCCAAAGCTTATACTATTTAATATGTTAAGGTTAATGATCCTCTTCTTTTGAAATGTAACGAATTAAGTGAACATATTATATTAATGGGTTAAATGCCTTCTTGTAATTGTCTTATATTTTGATCCTAAAGTGGGATGACCTAAGAGTTAAAGCGTTACGTGACGTGTTGAGGATCACTTATTGTCATAATACTGCTACTTTTCGCAACTAATACGCCGTGTGTATAAAGGATATTACCTATGAGTAGCACATAATCTTTAACACTGAAAAGGGATTTTTTACCATGATCGTGTTATTGACTATGTCAGTATAAAAGTGAATAATAAAGTCCATTTCACGAAAGAAGTCCCGCGGACAATTGTGGAACTAAATTTTACAGATGGGGAGATATGGAGAGAGAGAGAGAGAGATAGCAACATTATATCGCGCGAATACAGCGCTGCGTCTGCGGGACTTCTTTCGTGAAATGGACTTTACATAAATACTGAATATAGACATGAAGCTAGCCGAAACTGCCAAATTATCCGAATCAACTTTGAACCAAACACTTTAGTGACAGATTGTAGGTAGTAGCTTGATGTGCTGGCGTACTCCTTTCAGCTTAGCCGTCCCATATATCAAACAACTTATCTACTTTTTCGCAGTTTATTCCTGTCACAAATTGTACTCACTCATCTTTTATTTCATCGAAGCCTTAAGTAATTATTATTCACGAAGTCCAACCTATCAATGTCTGTGATACAAAAGGCGCATGACAGTATTTTATTACTTGCGTACGTGAGGGAAGAAGGAAGAGAGTAACAGGAGGCGTGCTCCAAACATCCCGGATGGTGACGGTAAAAGGAAACGGGCGCGACACGGCGCACCGCCACCGATGACGCGTCAAGCCATATCGCTACTTCCTTCCAACGAACGCCTCTCCTACATCAACTTGTATCAAGAAATTCCATTCCCATGATGCTCCCATTATAAACATTTTCTAATTTAGTTATAAAACAATTTATTACTTATCTTTCGTAATTTAGTCAATTTATTTTTACAAGTTGCCTGCGACTTCGTTCGCGTTAATATTTTGGTATGTATGAATAAAGAAAAAAAAAAGAGGAAAAAGTAAGCCTAGGTGCCATGCCATTATCTATCTTTGAGCCAAATTTTATCCAGATCCGTTCGACCACTCTGACGTGCGTAATTGAGTAACAAATATCCATTCATTCAAACTTTCGCATTTATTATATTTTATACTTATACCTAATTATATATAACAACATTATTTACTGTTGAATTTTCTACGATTTTGTTGCTTATTATTAGAAGATGTCAAAAAGGCAATAAGTGTTTTATTGTTTCCTTGGTTATTTATGGTTGGTGCGATAAATAGGACAATGAAATAGGATTCGTGGCAGTAACAAATGTCTATTTACTGAGTAATAATCATTAAAATCACCAATAGAACCGTCTCAGTTCATGAAGGTCTCAAGAATGCCGTTTTCATCAAATAGTCACTCAAGATACCTTTATGAACTGAGACGGTTGTATTAACGATTTTAATCATTATTACTCAGTAAATAAACATTTATATCCCATTTAACTTACGGCTTGATACTGACCGGGAAATAGCAAAAATACGTTTTTTGCTATAACCCGGTTCCGAAAACTCGAATTTTGCGGGCTACCTTGTCGCCTTCACCCTATGTGGCTGCTTCATCAAGAAAATTAGCGACCATAGACAATTTTTGACATTTTGACAATTTTGTTGACGTTTGTCTCAGACCAGATTATTTTACAAATTTGAATTTTGGTGTAAACTTTTGTATTTTGTTAATTGTGCTTTTTGTACTTATGTTTCATCAACATTACGGATTTTGTGATGTGCTGCGCTATGCAATTTATCAAGAACTTCGATTTGAAATACTGTACCTACAGCCTGAGCCAGACGAAAGTGAGTACCAATAATTTAACGATTCGGAATCAGATAACATATATTACGAACTTTCTTATTTGCTAATTATTTTATAAGTAAATCAATTGCTTGGATTTTTACTAACCGAGAGTTGAATACTTATGCTGAGAAAGTTGCTAGTGTTTTTACTTACTTGCTTCAATTTCCCATTATTTATTCAGGCCTGATAGTTTGTAGTACTTAGGCCGTTCCTATTGAAGATTATGGCAAGGCTAGAAAGAAAGCACACAACATACTCTTTTCTACATGGTTAGACAATGCAATGATGATGAGACAGTCATTCTATGTGAAATAACAAATACAAATAGATTTAAATAACAAAATACAGACTTCAATAAAATAATCACCTGACAATAAATAAATGAATTACAGTACTTCCTTGCCAATAAGCCTCCTATGAATTTATCTCACAATGGTTTATGTGATTGTTATTCTATTTTGGATCTAAACATTTAGAGCCAACAGTCTCATTTAGGAGCGACCTGTGTACACTATCATTTATGGCAAAAATCTGAGCTTGTGTATTGCTAAAGTAACAACTTAATATTTTTAAGCTTTTTAGAATATTTAATACCTTCCTTTAATAGTTTATAGGTTGTTTTATTGAATAAACAAGAATGCTCAAGAAGAAAATTTTGTGTTAACAAAGAACATTCATAAGTTGTGTGTTGTGCAGTATTGTGTTAGTAAATGTTTTGACATTGTGTTAATGAATTGTGCGATAAGATCTTAACAAGATATATAATGTGTAGTGCAGTTTTGTGTTCTGGTGGTCGTTCCTGCCATCAGTGGACCTGTGCATTGGGACCTGCATCATTCATGTAAGTACCAATTCACAATGTATTCTAGCACAGTCTTGAACTTAGTACTACTGCTGAGTAAGAACACCATAGGAGTAGAAAAAAACAAACATAATGTAGTAAACATTCGTATTTATAATATAATGTTGTCGTTTTATTTACAAATAAATACAAATTCAGTTAATAAATAAATGGTAAATTATCTACATCTTAATAAGTATGTTTTATATCTCATTTCTTAATCTTCTCTGGATTTTGTGAAATCCAAAATACTAACGTTAACGTTTTCATATGACACGTTACGGTCTCAAGAAAATTTGAGACTTTCGACGTTCGGGCGACACGTTCACGTACATTCACACTATACGACTATATTTACAAGGTACTCGTAGACGATTCACTCAGTGAGCGCGGGGCGCTCGTCCGACGCCGGCCCCGCGCCACCACACACCACTCGCACCAGGCACAGCAATCACTGAGTCCACCCCCGCGCAGTCCGAAGCTGTCCGCTCGCAAATAAATATTTGTACAACGCGGTCGCGCCGCTCGACTCGGCGCTTCGGAGGACGCGGGCGGCGCGCGGCGGGACTAGATAATACTGGAGAGCCGCGGAGGGGGCTCCGGGCAGCGGCAGCCGGAGCGGCGGCAGCGCGCGTACAGCGCCGCACCTGCCGCCGCACAGCCGCGCAGGGGCCAGTACAGCCACAGGCACGGCAGCGGCAGCGCTAGCGCACCCACGCACGCCAGCCGCGGCCCGCACGCGCACGGCTCGCCCGCTTCCTCCTCGCCGCTCCCGCAGTGGTAGAACAGCGCTTTCACGCAACACATGCACGACGCGTAGTCGACGCACGCCTCGGCGCTGCACAGGCACGAGCCGCACAGCCAGCGGGACGGCAGCGGGCGCGGGCGCGCGCACTGCTCGCAGCGGCAGCGGCCGCAGGTGTCGCACACTATTGAGTCGGCCGCGAGGGCGCCGGCGCGCCGCTTGTCAGCCGCGGCGGCCGGCTGCGTCGTCACCGGCTTGAGCGGCTGATGCGCGGCCGTGTGGGCAGGCGCGGGCGCGGCGTGCGCTCGCCGCGGAGCCTCCACGTAGGCGTTCCGCTCGCGCTCGGCCTCTGGTCGCGGCCGCAGCAACGACACGGTGGGCTGGCGCGCGCCCGTCGGCCTGTGGACGCGCGCCGCCGGCTTGGGCGGCCGGGGCGGCGCCGCCGGCCCGCCATACTCATCCATCGAGTACGGCTAACGGCTCTCCGGGCCGTCGCCTTCCTGTTCCCTCATCGTCCCCACCTGCCGAGCGAACACACATTCACATTAGATTAGAGATCAAGACACTGAACATATAACTAAGTATATAATTAAATCACTAGACAATTCTCACTTTCATCCACATCCATTGCGTCAATACATTTGCAGTCTAGTGACTGAAACTTATATTCAATACCTGTCTGCTTCGTGTCGTCTACATAACAGTCGTCAAAAACATACGGGATATTTTTTATGACATAGGGAGAAAATTGGAGACTTCACATGAAGCCTCCATTTTCTTATAATTAGTTTTGTTATTTTAATTCCTAACTAAAGTTATTGTTTTAGACGTATGAATAGATTTAATCGTGTTCAAATCTGATGTGCAACAACAGTATCACTATTTAATTATAGTATTCAGTATTCTGCGTGCCTAAGACATAAGTTACATTTATACATATTATATTAGTTACCTAATACATATTCACGAATTAAATTATTGCAAGAATGCATTGTGGTCTTGAGCAACATTCGGTTTTTGGCTAGTTAAAACTGCGTAGGTGCCATTTCTGTACTGCTTTTCGTTGGTCTTTATTTCAAAGTTCACTCTTGAACTTATTCATTATCACACTGAGTCGGACTTAACGTTTGCTTACTAAAAATATAATTGCAAACTACGTACGTTCCACACAAAACTCGACCAGCCGGCTTAGCATGACCACCAAAGAAACGGGCTTTGTCGGCAGAAGAATCGACAAAATGACAGATTGTAGCGAGGTTTCGTGTCAAATTGTATGGAAAAAACTTTGTCTATTCTTGGTAGAATAGAGATAGAATCGCCATGCTACGGGGGCAGTCATTGTAATATTTACGAATATTAGAAGGCCTAAAGTAGTGTCTTAGAATCAAACGTTCTTGATACAGGCTTTTAATAAGGTCTTTGAATCCTAATGAACAACTAACAGGTTTATCTAACCTTTCTTCATGTTTTTACTGATTAGGTTGCAACTTTCTATGTGTTTCTTTAATTCAATCACGTAGTCGGAGTCATTATAGTGTAGTGTGGGACCGTTTTTTTCCTACAAACTTATCTCCTAAGAGATTGGATTGATCCATTCAATATCTATTCGTGCATTGAAACTATTAAATTTGTAAAGTTAGACTCTACATTAATTATTTCCTTTTACAGTTTTATCTTTTCAATGTAGGTAGTAATGGCATTCGGTGATTTATGTCAACAATATTTTAGTGTTATTTTATTCTCACCTTATCGATTTCAGTCATAGGTCAATAGTCAATACGAATTTAAATATATTTTATCTCTTATTTAAGAAAATAGTAGACAGATACCAAACACCACTGGTTTAACCTGCTAAGTTCTCAAATGTATTCAACATTACACCCATTATGTTAATTTTATAAATTTTCCTTGATCTTCCAGATAGATGGCGCACTTTCCGTTTAATCTATGCATGAAACGTTGTAATGATAATTTTTAATGATTGAAATTATTTTAATTGCATAATATGCACGTGTCATGTTATTGATAACTTTATTCTCAATACTTAGCTATAATGCTCTTGCCCCTATCCCAATTCATTTGAGGTTAGCGTAGCTTGTTTTCTTCTTCCACACTTCTATGACTCGTCATCTTATCAGACATCTTCGTTCTTGCCATAAATAGTTCTTAATCGAAAAGGTGTCTCAAATTCTTTTTAGTGGTTTGCGAAATATTTTGTTGCATGGCGCGTTTTTTGCCTGTATTCGTTGCATTGGTTTTTCTCTTTTCTGTAAGATCTCATTTTGTACTGTTTGGTTAATACAAGGTAAGCAAAATTAAGGACAATGTTCCAGCATTGTCCTTAATATCCCATAGACCACAAACCATTCAAGGCTTCTTGTTTCTACATAACACATTCCATAAGTATTCCTGTTTATTTAATGTTCAACTATTTAAAATTTATTAGATTCCTTTGGTTGTTTAAAAGAATAATCTAGTTTTAATCAGCTTTTACTGTACCAAAGACACAATTCCCATTTCAGAACTATTGGAAACTGGTTAATATCTATATAATCTCATAGGTGTTTAATTCGTAGTTTGTTGTTCCATCGTGTACCTAATACTAAATACTACTGCCATCAAAAATCTTCTGAAAACATGAATTGAATAAAATAAATAACCCCATTGGTCCGCATCTAAATTCTGTAATCATATGGACTTCCACGTAAGTATTTTTAACTAAGTTTAACATACTTTGTATTCGTGGAAATAAATATCAAATCTATACAAAAACGAATGAAGAATGACTAACATTATTTCATGTAAAAAATAGAAAGGTGTTGTGCCACTTTGCGTTTGTTAGTACAATAATTGAAGACTACAAATACAAAGATGTGTCTAACGTTAAGAAAAACGTACATGTGTACATTGTTGTAATCTTGATGAATGTGATGCTGCTGCCTACTCACATTCAAATACAAATAATGTGTAAGTTGTTATGACCTTTCTGTTGAATTCATAAGCTGATTCTATCAAATTCTCATGATGTTATGTATGTATTTTACTCATTTGTGGCTATAATCTAACAAGATTTACGTAAACCTATCCGTTACATTACAAATAATATTCTTAATTTTGTTTTGTCTAAATATACTTCTTATCTACAGAGTTCGTTACAAGATATTAACAGTTTATGTGACCATTGTTTACAATTTATTCTTTATCTGCGTTCACAGTTATCAATTCTCTGTCGAAATTCGTCTCTCTGTTGCTATAATAATGCGGTTATGTTCATTATTACTATTGATACTTGCTTAATCGCGTTTTATGTCTTTAATACCTACTAAAATCGTTATTTTTTATCTATGAAGAATCTAAAACGTTTATTATATTCATCTAGATTTGGAGTACTACACGATTAGGTTTTTTGTTCAGTATAAATTACAAACGCCGTATAAATAGATTTGAATCATACAATAAATGAAAGCATTATTATTAACTCGTTTGTTGAGAACGTTCTCGCTATGAGCGCTGATCGCTGCACGTGTGCCGGTCGCCAGGCGGCGAAGCGAGGCGTCGCCTCTCGTCATTCATGTTAGCTTGATTTCTTCGCTATCCATGTAATTACTACCTACGCATGACTACGTGATCTACATGCAAAAAGCAGCTACTCTAATCCGCCGCGAGTTTTGTATCCGAACAAACAGACGGTTTTGATCGGTGGGCGAGAAGTCCCACGTCAGGACACCGTATGTACTTACGAAGCAGACATTCCACGGTCACACGTCTCCTACACACATCGCTCCACACACAAGGGCACTCGGGCCAAGCGGCCCAACACACAACACTGAGGCTACTTGTCGCCTAGCGACCAAGTGGTCGTACCGCACCGAAACCGCGCCGTAAGATTCACTAACACACAAAAATACGGCAGAACCACCGAATTTCGGCCGCGCAAATCCACGGGAAGGTTCATGAGACCGGCGCGGTCCGGAGCGGCACCTGGCGCGGGCGGGGGGCGGCCCACGCACCGGCCTCGATTCTCGTCCGCCCGCCGCGCGGTTATCACTGCAATATGGCCGCTACTCACTTCCTCGCTGAAGTTCTTCGTTGATTTCTACTCCTAATCTCGACGACGGCGTTTTTTGTAACCGTTCCGAACTCGTGCGGATTCACTGCACTTATTCTTATACACATTTTAATGGAAAACCGGGAGCGCTAGGGCTACGCTCCGACGAAACGACCGTTCCGTTCGATGGCACATTCCGCACTGGCGTCGGCCGCGGGTGCGGGTCGGCGGGAGAGGCCGCCCTCCCTTCGCCGCGCAACACGCCGCCCGCGCCTCGCCTTTTTATGAATGGAAGGCGGCCATACTGAATGAACCGCGTACACGGAGCGGTTGGCCGCTATTTTCGCGGGCGAGAGCGACGTTAGGGGTCCGGGGGGCGGAGGCCGGAAGCGGGCTGCGAGCGCTCGCGGTGCCAAATTTTGCGGCGCGGGCGGCGGCAGCGGATGTGCTCGTTTACCAAGCTTCCGGCGAGATCCCCCCGCGCAGCCGCATCCGGGAATTGGGTTTCCGGTCGGCGAGAGTCGCAGCACCGGGATACCACCCACATTCGTCTTGCAACTGCACCGTACTTTCAGTTGTAGAAAACCGCGAGCCTCATTTCCAATATCGAAGTCAAAATAACAAGTAAATTCCAATACATGCCTATTAACGTTACGAAGAGCCTTATGACTACGCACAACAATATTTTTATTTATACAGAAACAAACATCATTAGCATTCTATTTCAGATTAACGATGTTTTGAAATTCATGGGCACGTAACGTTTCCATTCACTACTATATTTTGGTAAGCGCGTGGTCGAGAGACGCGCCGCCGACGACGACGACGGCGTCTGTTATCGCGAGCGGTAATTTTCGCAAGGTTGCAGCGACAATAAGGCGCGTTGTGCACGCCGCGTCTCTGTGTCAAGGACATGCGATAACGCAGCGCCACACCGCCACGGATGTCACATTACAACCTATCACCATTAACACGCAGTTACATTTTACAAATCTTACAACTGTGTTTAGTATAACGACCCACTGTCAGACTAGAAATATTGTCCGGAACGTTGTGTCTTGACCATGCCTTATCATAATGTAATAAAAAAAAGATTTAAAGAAACAGACAGCTTTTGACACGGGCTCAATTGCACGTGAAAGAAGAATGGTGCATCATGCATGTTAAAGGGGAAGCTAATGGTTGTGCAGCGCGATTGCGGTGCAGTGGCTTTCTCGCATGGAATCCTGACACTGACCCTTCAGTTTTCGGACATCGTACGCCGAAGCATTCTCTGAAAAGACTACTGGGTTTGATCCAAAGTAAATACGGTCAAGATAGAGCACAAGCAAGATTGTCAAACACCACTAGGAAGGCTGCTGAAAACCACATGCATAGAGCGGTCCATACTACCGCATCACGTAACCCTAGGCATGCAGAAACAATGCAGGAAGAGATAGATCGATGCAGGAATAGCTTTCAATTGACCGTGCTTCGGTATCTATGCAATAATATTCCGTACAATATTAGCAAATGCACCTGTACTGGTAGCTAGGCTAGATACCTTACTACTCAGCAGCAGCGTATTTATGATCGACTGAGCTAATATAATAACCGAGCAAAGTTCATTGTCCCATTTTTTTACAGCCAGAGGTTATAAGAAGTTATAATCAATGAACATTATGAATAAACAAATGTCTTTCATCTCAGAGAGAACTTGCATTACAAAATAACCAAATTAGAACAAAAGAGCGTGCAGTTACTGTGACGTTGAATGGATTGGACGAAAGAATGATCGTACCTTTACAAAAAATATTTCTCTACCTGAGGCTGTACATTCGCTTCAGATTCTATTGTTACATGTGTTGCTTGGGGCTCACGCTTAGGGTCTACTCTCGATTCAAAGAATTTATCTGACCAGCTGAACTAATGTCAAATACAAAATTGACTTTTTATTTCGTTGCCATAACGCAGGCACTTATGACAAGGCGAATTGTGTGCACAGATTCAATTTTGCTTCTACAGTTGACTCCATAATCATTCAAGTTTGTATATTGTATCTTGAATAGGTATTCTACACGTATAATGATTTCATCCTAAATAACTCGTACAATATATTTCTGACTTTAACTTCACCATTTTGGTTTGTAAGAATGTACTTAACCTACATTTTTAAATAGGATGTTCGGGATTTCGTTTATAAGTTATATACAGTATCTTGGTTTTTCATTTACGTGCTTAAATGTCATTTATTGTTAGTACACGTGTTTTAGTGTTTTTATTTAAACTAGATAATCGTCTATTGTTGTTTTTTTTCTGCGTTGAATATTGCCTTGACATGAGTTAGATGCAAAGCTGTCGTTGACTTTAGAAGTAGGTAGCACTATTTTGTCAGTACCTACCTTATTAGTACTACTATTGTTTTCACGAACCATTTTATATTTGTATATACTTAGCCATTGTTTGCAAGTTATAGTAATTCTTTTGTTTGTGCACTTAATTCTTCCATCAATTTCAAGCTGCTCATTTCATACTCTACGTTGAATTTATAAGTTACGAAAAGTGATGCCAGTAATCAGTAATGGAAGAACAATGACAATGGGTGGCCTAAATAGGTATACATAGTGAAAACGATACCATTGCCTTCCAAGCTTTACGCTGTATGGCCGCACTTCATGGAATGTAATAGTCCACCCACAATTCTGGAACCTTGTCCAGACAATGGGTTTAATAAGAAATCAGTTTTCACCGTACATGGCTCCTGTTACCCTTTGTTATATTTTTATAGGTTGTAAGTACATTAACTCAACACCTCTTCAAGAGACCATGCCAAGTTGTTATGTTAGCGTATTGATATTGATTTTCTATGGTGCACATACATTTTCTTTCCAAAATTCCATGCTAATAATAGTCGTTACTTGAATCATTATGGATAAAAGTGTTCTCATGGTAGAGTAGGCGGTGTAATCGTTGGCCCAGTCGATAGAAATCAGGTTTCGTTTGTTATTCTGAAGGCGGTGCGAGTCGACTCGAAGCGGAAGCCGCCTTCGCCTCCGCCCGCACTTTCCATCCGCCATTGCTTGCACCTATGCAGCTAAATTGGTCCCATCTGTTTTATAACTATGGAGCTACATGTGTGTTTTAGATATTAAAATTACTTTCGGCGCCTGTACGGAATTTATAAAAAAAAACATTATTGATCAAATCAATGTTCAAGATATTGTGGTCATAACAGATAGCACTAATCTGGTAGTAATATGTCTAGTGGAGTTTACTAGTGGGTTTATTTGCCACACTCTGGTGACATCATGCGTTATCTCCATTGTCAATTGTTTCTCAAATATATTATCATCTTTGAACTTCCTGCTACAGTCGAAAGACTTTATCGCGTTTTCTTTATCTTCAAAAACTTCAGTTATGTATTACAAAAGATAATAGTTTGCACGTAAGTGTAAGATATTTAAATGAATTCGATATAATTGTTTATTCATCTCCACATACCTATATTACGAAATAATGTGTCTAATTACATAATATAATAGTATTGTTTTGAGCAAAACAGTTATCTTTTGCGAGTTTAAAAAACTGATAAACGGTTTATTTAAGTAGTTATTTGTCTATAGTACATTATGGTACAAGTGTGTAACGTTGGTGATTACCGCTGAGGCGCCATTGAGACCCGAGCCGTCAGGTGAGGGTCTTAAGAAAGCCGAGGACGGTAATCATCAATACACACGTGTATCATACGACGTTTTTCAACAGAAAATAATACTAAAAAGTCATCTTCAACAGTTAAAACGAGTTCTAATTTTTTTTTACAATAGCGGGAAAAACTAAGCGGTTTACCTATGCGCGCGCATCTACAGTTCTACCAACTTATCTGTGCAGGCGGGAAAACACGGAACTAAAATAAATGTAGGTACTAAGTTTGACGTAGCGATGCAATTTTTCTTGACCAGTGGCGCCACCATGAATACTGTAACAATAGCCATAGACTAAAAGATGATTTTTGACTTTTCGCGGATAGAGTTTTAGCCACGGACAAAATGGGGAATTAAAAGTTTTCTTTATTACAGAGAAAACAAAAGTTGTTTTATTTGAATGAAAGTTTAATTTATTAAAAACGTACAAGATGAAATTATCTATTTAAATTCAAAGTTGCATGAAATGAGCAAGCACTAGGTACATTAATTTATTTTTACTATTGAACACGATCTTTTTTGTATCGAAACTTTTTTAAGAATATAGCAACTCAACCAATAAAATTTAAAAAAAGAACCCCTTTAACTCACTAGTGAATAATAGTAATGAAAAATTCACAGTTTGATTATAGGTGTCATGTTATGTGCCTAATTGCGGTGAAATTATAGCCACTTTATGAGCAAGTGTGTTGAAATAGTACATTATGGTACAAGTGTGTAACGTTGGTGATTACCGCAGAGGCGCCATTGAGACCCGAGCCGTCAGGTGAGGGTCTTAAGAAAGCCGAGGACGGTAATCATCAATACACACGTGTATCATACGACGTTTTTCAACACACTTGTGAAGAAAATAATACTAAAAAGTCATCTTCAACAGTTAAAACAAGTTCTGTTTTTTTTTCACAATGGCGGGAAAAATTAATGCGCGCGCATCTACAGTTCTACCAACTTCAACAGTTAAAACAAGTTCTGTTTTTTTTTTACAATAGCGGGAAAAATTAATGCGCGCGCATCTACAGTTCTACCAAGTTATCTATGCAGGCGGGAAAACACGGAACTAAAATAAATGTACTAAGTTTGACGTAGCGATGCATTTTTTCATGACCAGTGGCGCCACTACTGTAACAATGACGATCGGCCATAGACTAAAAGAATGTGGTTTCTTTATTTTTGACTTTTCGCGGATAGAGTTTTAGCCACGGACAAAATGGGGTTTTTTTTTCTTTATTACAGGGAAAACAAAAGTTATATTATTTGAGTGAAAGATTCATTTATTAAAAACGTATTAGTTGAAATTATCTATTTAAATTCAAAGTTGCATGAAATGGGGAAGCACTAGGTACATTAATTTATTTTTAGTATTGAACACGATCTTTTTTGTATCGAAACTTTTTTAAGAACATAGCAACTCAACCAATAAAATTTAAAAAAAAAACCTATAACTCACTAGTGAATAATAGCAATGAAAAAGTCACAGTTTGATTATAGGTGTCATTACGTGCCTAATTGCAGTGAAATTATAGCCACTTTATGAGCAAGTGTGTTGAAAAATACATTATCGTATTGTATGGTTGAATCGTTTGATAATATTGGAGTACTAACGACGCGCCGTGGACGCGTTGAAAATAATACCGGATGTTGGTCACAGATAAAAGAAACGTGAATGAGAGCGTTGCGAGTAGTTGCGACTAATGTCGGTGCGATCCGCGCATATTTTGCGTCCGTTCGAATCGGGTCGTCGTGCTTTAAACATATTTTCTTGAGCGCAGTCGAATTTAACCAAATATCGGACGGATATTCCAAAACGAAACTGTTCATTAATTCTGTATAAATATTAAATACGGACAAAGTTTACCACTTACGGCGTAAATGTAGTGGCCATGCAGATGCAGTGTGTAGCATAAATGTTTCTTAAAAACTTTTTTTCATCTTAACTGTATTATTTCGAATGCTTTAAGTAACTACATTTTTAATTTGGGTAAATTTCATGTTTAATTTTATTAATATGCCTTTTTTTGTTAGCCCTGTAAACGAATATTTTTTTTCGTCACAATCGGTTTCTGTCATAGACAGCTCAGATAAGTCCACTAAGACACTCCATATACGTGGGTTCTGGTCTTAATTAGTTGTTTTCATTTGTCTCATAAAAATAAACGCATTCACCTCTAATGTGTACACTGTACACTCACCTCTAATGTGCACTTGCGACGCGTAGGCACAATATCTCATACGAAGTATACCCACGTATTGCATCCCACTTATACGAGAAATATCTACGTATAGTATTAATGTTGTAATT
The DNA here is from genome assembly GCA_949316265.1 of Diarsia mendica. NCBI lineage: Eukaryota > Metazoa > Arthropoda > Insecta > Lepidoptera > Noctuidae > Diarsia > Diarsia mendica. Next base: position 16,842,335 of record OX438896.1, on the reverse strand, counting down.
ATTTTCTGCCATGTGTTGACTGTAGGTAGGTATGAACGTATGCTTACATAATAACTCAGAGATAAACTTGCGTCTGGCTGGGCACAAGTTTTAACAGCAGTATTTTAAATTAATTGACCAATATGATCTGACTATTACGTAATAACAAAAGTTAAAATGAAGGATCTCTTTGAATGGTCGAGTATCGCGCACGACTCAGTCCATTCATGGCACACACTCATCGTCGGTGACCTTAGCCGTTCCTATCCCATGCGGTTATTTAATACACACGGCGAACGATCATTTACATCGTGTATAAAACTTCTGTACATAATATATTATTGTATTATTGCCTTTGCGTAAGGACGGTAATAGCGTACACAATTGAGAGATGGGATACCAAAATGTTATTGTGCGTACGGGCACCGCGCCGGTGGATGTGTAGTAGTGAATATTCGTCGCCGTGTAATTAAGATGATGAAACATTATTCTCGCGATTCGTTCAGTGTTTCACTAAACGGTGTATGAGTAATTAAAAATGGCTACATCTATGTTTGTGTATCAAAGATGGTATTCGGTGTATTCTTGTTTTAATTGAAGGCAATTATATAAATTCCACGTAGCGGTCGGGTGAGAGCGTGCAAGTGAGGTGTGTGGAGGGGAGGGGGGGTTCGGAGCGGACGAGGCGGTCGACCTTCCGTGAGGCCGTCCGTCCGCGTCGTCGTCCGCCGGGCCGGCGGCGGCGGCCCTCCGTGCCACTCCGCTGCTTGCCATTGCGACGACTATTACAGCTCCCGGCGACCGAGCGCCCGAGCGCAGGAAGCCACACCACATCACTCGACCCGCATGCCAAACTAACAGTGACATACCAAATTGAAGGCCCGTTTACGACCTTTAAATTACGTACCTATCCTTTTTACACCACCTTTCATTTGAAGTGAGTAGGTACAGCAACCTTTTGAAGTCGCAGGTCACAGTCGTGGTGGACTAATCTACTCACACTTTCATAAGATTAACTCTTACCCGAGAATGGTTCATGATTAGGTGGCTAGTTACTCCAAATTCATTTTATAAAATGCATAGAACTAGCAACGGTTTTTTGACTCTCAACATTTACAACAGATCAGTCGCAACTCGCAATCATATTATCTGAACTCGTAGCTGTTATAAAATTCTTTCTAAACGGTGACTTCAGGATAGCAATTTTGTGTCAGTCAAACTGTCGTGGGCAAGAAGAGTTTTAAGTCAGTTTTCTAAAACTCGTGATTAGAAAATACCAAAGTAATGACGTGCGCGGCCAGAATGGACAATGTTCATTCGAAAAGCAAAAGTAGCTGTGACAGAGAGCGAGTGGAGCGTCCACAGCACGCAGTAGGGCCAATGACATCACTTTCCACCTTGAAAATGCCTTAACTATCTCCGCCGCGTCATTTGATACTACACTTTATGACTCACGAAATAGATCACATAGTCGTTTCCAACCCCAATAGTTTTGCTCCATTACTCTCATCAACGGATACATGTACCATTATTTCTACAGTCCTATCTGTCCAAGTTGAAAAATTAAAATACTAGCATGTAACGTGTAATGGCTTGACATTGCTCAATGGTTACTTTGAAATGTAAAGGATATTGTCGCCTTTGTTTGTTCTATATATGTAGGTTGTACAGCAGGTATATCCGCTTTAGGACTTATAACGGGTCTTATAATTTATCGAAATACGACGGAAGTTATCAGATAAAAGGGTCATACACAAAAACTGAACATTTCAAAACATAAATAATAAAACTGCACGAATTGGTAGGAAACATTATATTAATTTAAAGTTAGATAATAATAATCTTAAAATAATATCACTAGAGATCAGTCTTGGATATTTTAGGCACAAATCACGTTTTTAGTTTTTTTACGTCTACAGAAGAGATCGTGTTGTCTACAGAACAGAACAAAAAGGGCATTATATAATCATATCAATAACATAAAGAATTGAAAAAATGAAAAAAAAAAACTTTAAATGAAGTTCTCTTTATCCCGTAAAAAAAACAATCAAAAATGTTTACCAATTCAGTATAAAAAATAATAAAAAATGTCCACAGAACAGACATTATGCTTCTGTGGACATATAAATGAAAAGAATATAATAAAATATTATCCTCCTCAGAATCGTCCCAAATGAAATTCTTCGGCCGTTTTTTCTGTGGTGAATCTTCAGAAGCTTCAGAGTCGTCTGAATAATTTTTAAGACACCTAAGTCTACAGTAGAGATGTCTACACGAGAGATATATTTTGGTAAATCAAAAATGGCATCCTGCATTATGAGGTTAGAATTTAAGCAATATGATATTGGCATACCGCGCCCAAACGCATACACTGTCTGGATCTTTTTATTTATTTGAAGAGGCTACTTTCTCAGGTATCCTTGACACAGGAAAGAACCACTAACATGAACCAAAAACTTGTGTAACTGAATAAAATTGGTATTTTTCACGTCACACGCACTTTACGTAAAATTCACAACCGAGCAAATGACAGAGAATACAGTGCTACTAACACAAAAAACAAAATAATAACGATGCGCTCATGTTTGGCAAATTTTGACCTATTTTATGTGTCTACAGGAGTAGACCTAAAATCTGCGAACATAATGTGTATTCGTTTTATTTCAAAATTTAAGATCATATATTTTTTAAAGCATTGTGTTTTGCTTTTTTGATAATATAACTAATGTAATGAAACGAAAAAAAAATGATCTATATTATGTAATATATTTTTAACCATCACTTAAACTCTACTACTTGTCCTGCGAACAGTCTACAGAAGGAGATTTTTTCACATTCAAAAGGATAAAATATTATGTAAATGTTATTAAAGCGCTAGTTTTTATTGAACGACGATAAGTTTTCAAGACAAAATAACTATTAAATGTATTTAATGTTGATAAAATATTAAAATAACGATTTTATGTTGCATGAACATATTTTTTTCGTTTTTTGTGTATGACCCAAAAGTCCGTGTTGTATCTTCAATCTTGTCTTCTGTATAGAAATCTTTTTAATGGTCTTTAGGAAATGTTTCTAAATTCTCATGGATTCACCTATAATTTAGAGCATTCTGAATATGGCCGTTTAAAGCTCCAAGTTAATAATTGAACGAATTTCTCTGATAATAGTGCGGCCATCCCAGAATCCTTAGCAGCGATTTTGTGAAATATCTTTTTGTTCAGTTCCCACAGTCGAGATAATGTTCCAAGAAACAATAATAGGTAATTTATTAACTTCGCTGAACCTACCGACAACCTAGGGTAAATCAGTTTAGCATTTTATGCCATTTCTTCTAGATGGTAAATAATTTAAAACAACATTGTTGCAGGCAGTCGAAGATAAAAAGCTTTATCTCGCGAAATTTTAAGTCTTTTATACTATGTATTTATTTTTATTACGGTTTTTCCTCAAACTAGAATATGTGAATTCATATTTATCGTCTTGAACTTATTATTATTATTATTAGCCTGTACTGTCCCACTGCAGGGCAAAGGCCTCCCTTCCCTCCTTCCACTTTTCGCGATCTAGTGCGATGGTAGGCCAATCCTTTGAGAAGGAATCCAGCTCATCCCGCCATCTCCTTCTGGGCCTGCCGCGTTGTCGTTTCTTGCTGGTTGGTGTCCACTGAGTGGTAATTTTTTTTTAATTTTTTTTGTCTTGAACTTATTAATACGAAAAAGCATTGATTTGCACTTGTATCAATGTGAATTATTTGGGTTTAAAAAGAGGCTTTCATGAATAATTGGACCACATTTCTGTTGAAGCTACGAAAAATCTCAACGATTGACGACATACATCGCCAATTGAAAAGAGCGTTTTGTGGATCGAAAGTTATCTGTCTCCTGATTGTAGCTGGTGGTAGGTAGTGGTAACTAGCGATGCTGTACGGAGGTGTCGTGATTTACACCTTGGCGGCGTTGCGGCTAGGTGCGGCGTCGTGGGCGAACAGGCCAGCCTCAGCCCACGCACCTCCGCCCGAGCGTCGAGCAGCGTCGCCGCAAATTCCGAGCCCACCACTACTCTGCGTCCCACACCTGTGCTGTTAAGGTCTTCATTGAATGACCAATGTGTCGTCGCTAGTTCACGCGTTAAACGTGAATGCGACAAGGAGCCCGCAAAATTTGATTTTTCTTACGTTTTCTGCAATTTGCCGGTCAGTGTCAAGTCTTATGTTTAAAAAACCGTCTCAGTTCATTAAACTCTCTTGAGTGACTATTTGATAAAAAAAGGCATTCTTGAGACATATTATATGAACTGAGACGGTTGTATGGTGATTTAATCATTACTTCTCAGTAAATAGACATTTGTTACTGCCGCGAAACCTACATATTTTATTTAACACTAGCGACCCGCCCCCGCTTCGCACGGGTGGAATATATAAACCTTCCTCTTGAATCACTCTATCTATTGAAAAAAAACCCGCATCAAAATCCGTTGCGTAGTTTTAAAGATCTAAGCATACATAGGGACAGACAGCGGGAAGCGACTTTGTTTTATACTATGTAGTGAAGTGATACGACTTGACACTGACCGACAAATTGCAAACAACGTAAGAAAATTTGAATTTCGCGGGATACCTTATCGCATCAACCTTAAGGGAAATAGTCCCTTCGACAAAGTATTGTCTGCTCTTGTTATAAATTAATCGTTCGGCCTATCTCATCACCAACCGGTCGAGATTCCGACGTTATTTGGGGTTTCCCAGCGGTTTATACCAAGTAAGCATGGTTTTCCTGTTTTTGCAGTAAACATTTTGGCTCATGATACTCAGAATCTAAATCGCTCTTGAGCTTCAATCATGAATGAGCTTTTTCCTTGTACATTAGCTATGAAATTAGATGCAAAGATAATGCGCATTTTAATCTGCGAGGATCAGAAATTTAAACATTTTCTCATGAAGCGTGTTATCGCTAAATAAGAATGCGGCTTTCCTCGTCAGTGGATCTAGTCCTTTACAATGGCAAAGACGTACTCGCATATGACATATGACAATATTGGTTGCCACCCGACTTTGCTCTCTGTCATCCTTTCGCAACAACCGTTTCTGACTGTAGCAGAACTGCAGAACCGGTATTCGGGTATTCCTATAGTGAACGATATTTCTGCAAAATTTCTCTTAATCGATATTATCTCTTTGTGTTCCGCAATTTCACTTCACTTTAGTTAACAATTTCTTAGATTTCGATTGGAAATGGATTTAAGAAGTACAGTAGTAGTAATGGATGTAAGTAGTTTGCTACACGAAATGCGACTGCAAGGCATTATACGAGTATTATGCCGTTACCTTTATTCTGTTCTGTAAGATAGCTGATTTGAATATTATTCTTTGGTATCTTTTCATTTGCGTTATTGAAACATTTTTTCCGTATCCTTGATTCCTTGTGCATGGTTCGTTAGTTCTGTGTCATCCTGGCAGTGCTCGTATCAGTGGCAGGTGGCAGTGGCATAGCCACAGGACTTTGGTCCAAGTTAGTTTTTTGTCATATTGATGTCCTCGTAAGTAGTTTAACATACCTACTTAATGGTGTTACTCACCTACATATTACGTGGGACATGGAATCAGCATCTGTAAAAAAACAAACTTAATGTTAGCGAGTGACCAATCATCATCTGCCTAGCCTTTTCCCAACTATATTGGGGTCGGCTTCCAGTCTTACCGGATGCAGCTGAATACCAGTATTTTACATGGAGCGACTCTTAGCGAGTGACCAATAAATTATTAATTTCTGTGTTTCTCAACTCCTAATCGTCAAGTCAAAAGAAATACTTATTTTGTCTTGTTTAAAAAAGTTGTAAGTTACTATTATGTACCTATGTCCCAACTAAGCTGCTGTCCAACGAACACACTATTAAAGCTTTTAAAGTCAACGGAGCAGTGGCTAAAGTCGCGTACAGTGTTTGCCTAAGAAGCGGTTCAAGATATAAGCAGCTTTGTGTTATGAGGAAAAAATTGAAGACTTATAATACGGATAAGAAAAACGTCAATTTGATATAAAATATTCGTCATGAATGAATAAACAATTCCACGTTCATAGCGTTAATCAATGAGTTGCATGCAGGCAAGAGTCAGAGTCGATGTCGAGCTCATTGATCGATCGACTCGATACAGCTCACTACAGGCGCGCGGCATCTGTACACATTGCTCACATGCAAACAAAACCGGATGGTGCACACACGCATCGGTGCCGGAGTGTGTGAGCGTGCGCGAAGGATTTCCTACCGCCCCGCGCCCGCGTCCCGCCACAGACCTGTTGCGCCGCTACCGGAGTTACGCCGCATAGTTACCAGACTTGATATGCCTGCTCCGCGCCGTATCGACTCAGCGCCAAGCCCACGCACACCACGACACACCGTTCGAACACTTAATTATCATGGCGCAGCACTCGTGAAATTGCTGTGCATCTCGCCTGGTCTCATCGACATCTTTTATTAATCTGATATCTTCCATTACCGGTTGCACTGAAGTAAAACATCTAACCCGTTCGATTTATAGCCCCTCTTATGGATGCAGCCGGATACATGACATCATGTGATGCTAATTCACTCAGACGGCGCTATCATTTAGTATTATAAATCTTCTAAGGAATCGATCGTTTTATTAGAGTTCCTCATCTAATGTTGATATTGAACCACTGAATTAATTGTTAAAGTAAGAATTTACTTTTCTCTCATTATGTTATAGGTGATTTGTCGCATGATTCAATGACGTATAAAGAAAACTTATATTTAAGAATAATGGAATTTTTCAAAAGGCGTTAACCGCCTTTGTAAAATATAGAGATTAAAGAAAGAGAAAGCCAAAAGACTTGCCAATCTCATTAGTAATTTGCATTTCATAATTGGTTGAGACCACAAAGAATTACATCATAATCACACCCTGTTAATTTTATCATAGATACGGGAAGAAACGGTTAGTGTCCAAAATGATGTTACTCTTATTTCCGAAACGATTGCCCATACTGTGTTGTAGGTAGTTAGTTGTCGGTTGTGGACTGTCCGTACAAGAAAGAACGATGGCCGCAAGCTAAGCACAGTGAAAAAACAGGTAGCGCCGTTCCACCGTATCGATCTTTAAGTTATTTTTCTTACTTATTTATCTTTTTTATCTGGAGCTCCGCTCCGCGTCTCGGACCCGAACGGAAGTTGTAACGATTTTTAATCGTAGCAAGTATCTCGGCCGGCCGGTTCGTATAGCCGCTTTGGACAAGAGTTTATATTATATTTTTTGTAAACAACCACCGGAAACGGGCTAGAGAACGCACTGCTCTGGAACACATATCTTCCATTACGTCTGTCTCTCGGTTCTCAGTAATAATGATAAGGGATACAGATAAGACTCAATGTTAAAACAAGATCTACGACATTTGGTTTCATTTAAGAATGGAGGGGTAAAACTTGCAACACGTTTTAATTAAAAGGGTCACTACACAATATCGACAGTAATGAGAGATCCCTTAACTGCGCTGCGGACTAAGACGATCAAAGATGGTATCAATGTCAGTAGCTGACCCCGTATAAGACTGACTGTAAATTGCGACGATGTATTTTTGTAACATTTTTCTGCCAATAGCGAAGCGTGGGCGCGTGATAATGACCCGAAATATCCACGTTCTCAACGCCCACCCGGACCATCGAGAATATTACTCTACAGATAAATAATTCTTATCCGAACATGTGTCCACTGGACATCGTGGGTACAACAAACTTAGAACTCTGTACCTATGTAAAAAATTAGATTAATTCCATTTAAAACTGGAAATTGTTTTAGAAAACACAAGTTTGATACTCTGGAAATGACCAATTAATACTCACAAGAGAGCTGTAGTTGATTGCTTATTTTAGAGCCTACTTCCTTCGACATCTACTACAGAGTATTAGGTAACACCTATAGGATACACTGCAATTTATAGTAATCATCTTAAAGTTAGCGATAAAAAGTGTTTTCGTAGGAATTACAGTTAATCTGGAGTTGATCTTGCGCAGTTCCCTATCAGAGCTTACCTGAAGGTCGCAATCGTCCACACAACGTATAGATTGTTTGGACTATTGACAAGAAAAAACTTCAAGGATGTATGATAAATAATGATAATGTAACAAATCAAAGTTTACTTTTTGTAAAGGCTTACAATGCTGTAAGAATTACTTGTAATGTGTGTATTCGAAATTGATGCTCTATCGAAAGAAAGATTAAAGAAAGATCCGAATAAATAAATACTTTTTTGGTTTTCGTAATAATACAACTAATTAAATAATTCATAGCCAAAATGTGAACGTCGCTCAAGCAAACATTGCGCCTCCTTTTAGGAATTTACAAATGTTTGTAGAAGATATTAGAATTTGCTGATAATAGCCTTAAGTTTCCTAAGTTATAGGAACTCAAGTTGTAGGTACCTATTACATCGTCTATCTTACTGAAAGATTGGCTGTCAAGATGAAGAGTTCCGTACGTTGTCACGGACCGGCGCACAGTGGATCGAAAATCGAATTTCGAAGACATTTAAATTCTTTTCGCTTTTTTTTTTTTTTTTTTGCTTGTGATAAGCTTCTAATTACTCCAGCAGCTATGAATATAAACAAGGAATATCATTTGATAGGTAAACTAAATTTAAAAAAAAAATAAAATGAAAATTTTGTATGGCGTCAAACTAATAAATCCAAATATCTTCAAAACCATAGTCTCGCAAGAAATATCCTTACAGATGACTGCTCTACAAATTATTTGTGATTTTTTGGTGTATTTTATATAACTCTGGGTTCTGCGGTTTTTTTATAAAAAATATATACGTTATTTAAAAAAATGGTTGAACTATAACTTGTATTTACATCCAAACCAATGGGTTTATAAACTTGAAATTTTGCAGAAAGGTGTCTGTATTTTAGAGAAACACTACTGCATTATCCAAATTAAGAAGTATATTTAATGACATCTTTAAATTAAAAAAAAAGTGATTACGCATTCCAAGAACTCGTTTTTAATACTGTATTGTATGATCTAATTACCCAAATTATATAATAACCTTAATACCTACATACATGAATAAAACGACGACAATAGGACACTTACGCGTCAAAGTAATATATAATAGGTTAACGATCATACAATACATGTATGATCGTTAACCGTTATCGATCGTTAGGAAATATCTAATTACCCAAATTATATAATTACCTTAATGATAATTAGTACCTAATTATTAGTATTGTGAGATTAATAAGGGTAATTAGGCTAAATATTATAGCATTAATGAAGGTAGTTGAGTATTACATATAAATACAACTGCAGAATATTCTATTATTTAGTTCGTATTGAGCATTTGAATCATTCCGGTAGATATTTAAGTGTAAAGTATGGAGGGCCTTGTTACAAACCTAGATTTGTTTGTCATATTAAAACAATCTGACAAGAAGAATGATAGTGAGTGACAAAGTGTTTGAAACAGTGGTATCTTGCTTGGATCATAGTCTTTCTGACGAAGACAGTTTGGCTTTGAAAATCTTTTGCCAAAGATTCACGAGAGTTGCAGTTATAGGATGGCAGAAATCCCAAAGGAACTTTACGGATTTAAAAAAAAATTACGGAACTTGGCTTGAAGCAAACATCGACTGGCCTAGCTGTATACAACCAACAGCTGAAAGTTCTGAAACAAGCTGTACTGAACCTGAACCTTCGACATCAACAACATCATCAGTAGAAACGATGACAAAGAGAAAATCTACACCTCGAAAACCATTTGAAGACCTAAGTACTAAGCAGAAAAAAAGAAGAATAATGGATCTGAAAGGTCACGATAGCTCTGAATTAGCATATGCTACTGCAGTTCAATTGAGAGAACAAGGCCAGGGAAATATTGCAACTGTAATTGAGTATATGATGGAGAGCCCCGAAGCAACTGGCAAATGATTAGAAAACCATCTAAACCAGTGTTTTCGGCCGAGAAAGCGCTAGGTCTACTTCTTTCGTTAAAGCTGTCGAAATGGCAATATATAACTTTGAGGGAAAGTCCTTCTTATTATAAAGTGCAAAAATCAAAATTAGAGTGCTATCCCCCAAAGGCAACAATCACTGTGACAGATTACTCTGCCAAGATCACATTGCAAGGTTTGCTTGATAAAACAGCGCAAAGAATCTTGGACAGTTTGCCTGAAGTTGTAAATAACAAGTCCTTGAAAATGATATGCAAATGGGGATTCGATGGTGCTTCTAATCAAACTAGATACAAGCAGAGTATGAGATGATATAAAATATAATTATATAATTACTTATAATTACGGTTACTATATAATTTGGGTAATTAGGTAGATATTTCCTAATAAGTTAACGATCATACATGTATTGTATGATCGTTAACCTAGTATATATTATTATTAATTTTACGCGTAAGTGTCCTATTGTCGTCGTTGTATTCATGTATGTAGGTACTTACTTTTAGTCTTATTTGTATAAATATGTTAGTTTTATTATGTATATATTAATTATAATGTAAATAATAACTTTAATTTTATAATGTTTAGCTTAGCTACCCTTAATGATGTCATAAAAGTAATAGTGAGATAATTTATGTCATCAAAATTAAGGTTATTATATAATTTGGGTAATTAGATATTTCCTATTAGGTTAACGATCATACAATACAGTATTAAAAACGAGTTCTTGGAATGCGTAATTAAATTATCACTTTTTTTTTTTAAAGATGTCATTAAAATATATACTTCTTAATTTGGATAATGCAGTAGTGTTTCTCTAAAATACAGACACCTCCCTGCAAAATTTCAAGTTTATAAACCCATTGGTTTGGATGTAAATACAAGTTATAGTTCAACCATTTTTTTATATAACGTATATATTTTTTATAAAAAAACCGCAGAAGGCAGAGTTATATAAAATACACCAAAAAATCACAAATAATTTGTAGAACAGTCATCTGTAAGGATATTTCTTGCGAGACTATGGTTTTGAAGATATTTGGATTTATTAGTTTGACGCCATACAAAATTTTCATTTTAATTTTTTTTAAATTTAGTTTACCTATCAAATGATATTCCTTGTATATATTCATAGCTGCTGGAGTAATTAGAAGCTTATCACAAGCAGAAAAAATTAAAAAAGCGAAAAGAATTTAAATGTCTTCGAAATTCGATTTTCGATCCACTGTGCGGCGCCGACGAGTATTTATATCCCTTTGAAGCGGCCGCTTCTTCTGTTTTAGCTGTTAAAGTTTACTTAATCTATAGTAACTCCTTTCTGTTTTAAATATTGAAAACAGACGAACCCTATCCGTTAACGTTCACCAAATAGGTTTCAAATCGATCCAACCATTAAGTTTTTCAGATATATTGTCCCACAAGCAAAACAAATCAATCAACTGATGTGTGAAGAGATTTGCAAAACATTTGTCTAAGCTTAGCCTAAATACCCACAATAATTGTATAAAAGTTACCCAGAATTAGAAATTTGAACTTCTGTTAACATTAATCTTAGAATTGTGCAAAATTATAATACTGAACCATCATAAACGTTGTGGTAGCGGTTGTCGAAAGTTGTACAGGATCTGAGTGCTAGTCACCTGGTTCCGATTTTATTAATAATCTTTGGTTATTAAATCTGATTTTATTGTTATTATAACACTCGTAGGAAACCGATAACACATTTATATATTTTTACTGATTTGAACTACCTTTATTATCTAAACTTTTGTATTGCTAGTAACTATTCTATGAAATTGCAGTTAAAGATATAAGTTTAGATGTCTAAGTCGGAGTAATTAGCTGAATGCTCTATTTTTGCCACGTCACGGACTGATAAGAATTAATCGATAATAGGCTATTTTACATTTTAACCGTCGCTTATGTGCTCCACCAGGGTGTGGTTGTATTTCTTTTTAATATTACGTATGTGCAGTTACAAAATAATAATTTTCACCACACTATTTTATGTCTTATGACTTCAGAGTTAGGAACGCGTCGCGAGGCATTCGATATTCAGTAGAGGTAAGTGTAGAATGTCTTCTACACATCGACATCCCGGCAACGGAGCGGTCGCCGAAGAACCAGTTTCATTTAATCATCATAATTGCGTCCTCCGTTAAGCCTATCCCGCGCTCGAGTGTGGTAGAGACGAGAGCACACATGTATCGCTCGACATGACACTATTCAGCTCCATTTGAAACTTGTATGAAACATATTTTTATGAGATCCAGATTGTTATCTTATTCGGTTGTTTTTATAACCCAAGACATGAATGAAGCTTTCTGAATTCGTATAGATAAAACTGTTTCTTAGTCGAAATTAAACATCACTATTGAATAATATGCCAATATTTTCTACACGCAGAGCTGTTAAAACTACGTTATTTATGTATTAAGTATTTTGCCAAATTCTCAAGCATAAAGTCAGTCGTTATTGGTCGTTTTGATAAGGTGACACAATGTGTTATCTGTGTACGCTACTCAAGAACGAGAAAAAATATTTAGTCAAAATCTATCAAGGCCAAGCCTTACGCGGAACTCTCGATTCTACAGTAAGTTTTTGATATATTTGATACGCGCCAAGTTGGACAATGTCAAATAAGTTAGTGAGGACATTTAAAGGGCATTTGCTGCTAACTGTTACGGCAGGTATTTGGGCGATATGAAATTTTTCGTCCGTGATACGGTTTGAAAACAAATTCAATCCCAAAACCCGTTTTGATGCGCATTAATAGAACTTCGAATTTGTAAAGGTTTTTCTTGTCAGATAATCGGCCTGGGAGCAAGTCGAAACTTCAAGCGTATTGGCTGCAGCCAGTGAAAAAGGGCTTCAATTTGAGTCAGTTTCTTCCCAGAGCAAGTCACGACATAATATGCTTCGTGTTGTTTCCCGCTGCGAGCTAGGTTTCTTATGCCTCACTTTTTACGAAATTTACTTTTAATTCCCTCTATACAAACTATATCAAAATGACAACATAACTAGATAATAATATACCCACACAATTATTAATATCAACTACTGGCCTTGCTTTTCCGCAGTTTCACTGTTCACTTAAACACACAAAACAAAAACTTTTCAATGTAAAACATACCTCCTGTGGCCATAACATTACTGCGAGTGCTCTCGTTTCTTCGTAACACTTATTGCACGTCTGTGCTTCCCAGTTGTGACGTAAAATAGCTTTTGGTAATTCCGCTTGCCTCCGTAGAGTCGTAGTGTCGAACAGACGGCGCGGTAAACAGGAAGCGGTGTCGGCTAAGCGAGCGTTGGCAACTCTTCAACTACCACGCGGTACCGCTGATGATGCGTTGCGCACTCGCAATATTTGACTAACGCTGATGAGGATTTTGATACACTTTTTATTGCTTACGGAATTTCTTTTCAAATGTTCTTTCAAGTGAATATCATTTTATCTAAATAAACAGCAATAAATATAAAAAGGAGAAGAAAGACCGAACGTTAAACGATAAACTAGGTGTAAATTCATAGAAAGACCGACTGTACACAGTGTACACCTAGTAGTACCTAGGTATTTACGGATTGTTGACGAACGTTAAATATAGTAAGTGCAATTTGACTATTAATAGACTCCGGTCTTGACCGGTACTAGTGACGGTATATTTCAATAATAGCCACATGTATAATCTGGTATTCTCTTAAGAACTTTTTCGTATACCGAAAAAATGCGACAAAAACTAGCGCGTTCCGTCCGTGGGCCACATGGTCAGGGTTGGAACAAAAGGCGCGTCAGAATATGCGCTACAGATGTGCTATGTGGTCCACATGTCACGAACAATGCTTGCCTTCATCGAGCGCGAGACATTACACTCGTTAGCGAGACAGTAATAATTCGATATGCTTCTTAATTAAATTTAAAAATTTTTTTTTGATCGTTCTAAGCTAAAAACGCAAAAAGAAAAGAATATCACTTAGAATATAAGTAATTTCTAAAACCTTCATCTAGATACCTTTTGGCCTACTTGCCGCTGCTGGTTGGATTTGCATCTAATTATCATTATTATGCTGAAATGTACCCACACTGAAAATATCTACTACGCAAGAACGAGTAAAATTATATTATTATAAAACAGATATGTATATAATAATAAATAATTTATAATATAATATTTTTTTTGGAATATCAAGTGACTAGAGTTTACTACTAAATAAAGAAGTGATCGCGATTTACATTTTGAACTCATCGCTGACTATTAAAACAGACCTAACATTGATGACTATTAACGTGCCGCGGTATTTTCTGTCCATGTCACAGTTTTGGATGTTGTAATAGGCTAGTAAAAATTAATACAATGTACTATGTTTATTGAGGCTCAGATAATGAGTGCGACTCAGTTTGTCAAAATACAATGATCGCTTATGAATGAATTAGTGAATGACAGTTCGGCCATGTTTGTTTACGCGTGCGCAGCCCATCGCACGGTCGGCTCAAGTCGGGTGCGCTCGCCATCGCTCGCCGCCTCGAAATAGCACGGCACCAGCACCGAAGAGTGCGGTCGACGACCCTGCGCCCTGCCACACCGAAAAATATTGGAACTATACTGCGATTCAATCCTTTCTCTGATTATGATACAGGTCACTAATGCTCTCGGCTACCACGCGTACTTCCTGTTCAATCGTCATATCGTATGAATGTTAAACGATACTCTTATCATGTACTTTAAAAGTAAATAAATACTTATGGCTGATCATCATTAACGTAATGGCAATAGATAGTAATAATCCTTGTAAATAAAGGATTATTATGATTGGAAGTAGCAACGTGTTCCTACCTACGTTATAAATTGAATATCTAATCACCACAGCGCCATCTGGACGCGCTCTGATGAAGGTGGGTGTAGTAACTGTTAAAACTGGCATTTGTTTATTTATATCTACGTCTTCGGAATAGATATCTTATTTATTGTTATTAGGTTAACTACATTGTTGATTTGTTTAGAGAATACTTTGTTTCGATTTGTATTGATCATTTTGAATTCGATATTCTATGTCAACGTGTGAAACTTGTGTGTAACTTTTAAATATCGGTAGCGGTAGCAACTGTTTGCCATTTATTCTGAAATTGTATCTTGGCTAATTTTTTTTACTATAGGTACCTACTTCTTGCACTATTATCAAGTTATCATCGCCACTGTAACTGTCGTCATACGGACTGTCACTGTGGCTCTTGTTAAGACTCTGAATTTAAAATCCACGCTCACTCATTAAGAGCGTATACTACCTCAAATTAACAACTATATTTGTGGTTGTTCAAACTTCGTCTGAAATACCTACTGTTAGAATAAAGTTCTAATTAGCTTGCACAGTGCACTACAAAGCGTCTTTCGCTGCGGCCGAATAGTGCGAAATTAGTGATATTTTGCGATTTACAAAAAAACTATTGATTGGACCAAAAAAGTAAAACACTATGATTTTAGTATGCTGCTTGTAGAATTATTTGGCAAAAAAATCAGAACGATGACATGTATTTTAGTATGGTTTTTACTTGTTAAAAGAATCTTTTTAGAGGTATCTTCGTGATTTTTTTCTATTGAGCAAAGTTAGTTGTATTATGTGTTCACAACACTTACGCCCGAATACTCGAACGTCACTCAATTATAAGTAGCCCTCAAAACTCGTGCTATCTCTGTCACTCTGCGTTAAAGTAACAAAGACAGCACGAGATTTAAGTGCAACTTAAAATTGAGTGACGTTCGAGTATTCGGGCGTATGTCACTAAGTCACTACCATGCTGAAGAATACTTATCATATATTTTTCTGATTTTGTTTACTGTGTACCTATTTACTTACGCAATATAAAACTCGCGTTTGAGGTAGCTCTCAATGAGATCGTTCGAAGTTTTGCCCAAATATGAAAGAATTACAAGAAATTCATAATTTCTCCTTCTGTCTTAGCAACCGATAGATGAGCAAAATCTCTTAGATATTTCAATAGTTAATATGTAAAATAAATTCGTCTAGTTAATCTGACTAATTTTACATAAGTAGGTTTATTTTTTTTTCTATTCTATTATTAATAAATAGTCAAAACATCCTTTAACAAACAAAAACCGTAAAAATACAGAAAAAAACATACCATTTATAAAATTAATCACTCTCGGTTTTTCCGCGAACTTTCCACAAAACATGCATCACTTGATGAAGGATTCCTGGAACTTTATACTGGATATTGAGTTGAGCTGTTAGTTACCAGACTTATTAGCTATTGCAGCCACTAGTACGCAATACGTCGTGTGTCTGTGTGAAGTATGGATTAATATTCATGCCTAATCGTTGTGTCTAACCAACCCATATGCGTCTACGTCGGTATTTGCAAACTGGGATGTGATAAGAGATGACTTTTATGTGTTTTATTTAGAAGGTTGTATGTATATCATTCTTTATAAGCTTCCGAACGTCTTCATAGTCAAGTTGGGTACTTTATAAAGAACGCTGACGCTGTCTTTCATTTGCAATTTAAAATGTTTAGCTTAACACATTTTAATGGCACAATACCTACTTCCTGTTTAATTTGTTTGATTATTAATTTTATCAGCATAATTATCTGATGCTGATTTTAACCCAACTGCGGAACACCTAAAAGGAGGGTTATGTGTTTGGCATGTATGAATGTCCGTTTCTATTGATCTCGCAATTGTAACAAATGGATGAACCAATTTCGATTGTTGTATTCGTCTTGTTAAGTGGCCCGAGTGTCACTGGTTACACTTTTGTTTCTTCCAACCCCATCGAGTGGGGACCAAAATGAAGGGTTTAAGACGGTGGTAACAAAAGTATATTAACTTAGGTAAGTATATGTTTAAAAGTAATTAAAAAAAATGACAATATGGATAAGTGGTTGTTCTTCACTACAGAAACTGATGTACGCTACCGAAATAAAGCGCCAAACTAGTAGCCCAATTCTGGGCCGGCACAATTTAGATTGCCAATTAGCCCTGCCTAGAAGAAGTATACCTAATGGTCAATCTTTTACGTTTCCAAACTAAAGAGATGGATTTTAAAAGAAATATGTAGGTAGTTAAGTATAAAAAAACTAAATCTCGATTTCAGTTGAAAACAAGCAAAAGTTGGAGACAGGCTGGAATACCTATGTCCCTTTTTTTTTATTCCATTTCCGCAGTCAGGTTTATAGTTATTTGATCTTAAGTTACTAGATAATAATAATATCAAATTAATTTAAGATTCCACATAATTATGCTTCATTTTACGTCAGTTTAATTTTATGTCGAAATGATTCAAACCGACACGGGAATTGCAAACAGACCCAACATTCCTTAAGTCTGTGGCTTTTCCCTGTACGTATGACTTTAATTTCTTAGATGCATATTTAAGCCGTTATATCACAAGATTCACAAGACATTCCTGTTTCCGGCGCCTAGTGATTACCGCATGGCATTTCTTAGAGTTTTCATATGATACATAAAACGTTTCCGGCACGAGCTTACATTTTATTCTCGGTAGACACCACAGAATTAAACCCTATCAAACGACTTTTAACTTTATGGAGTTGAAATGGATGGAGAATTTAGAAATAGAAGTAGATAGATGAGCGTCTCTGGTGAAACAGAACGGATATAAACAGGACATAATTATGCGCGAGCGAAGTGAGCGCGGACATTTTTGTACATTTCTATAAATTAGGGGTTTGAGGGGGGCCGGGGGGAGCAAATATATTGTCATCGGGAGGAAAGAGGATAAAACTGTTTTACTTGGTTTCAAGAAGAGAACTGCTTACTCCTATTATAATTGACATTAATCGTCTACTTTCGGAACTAAGCGCCTACGAAGGAGGTTTGGATGATGCGACTGATACCTTCTCGACAACGTCTTTGAAAGTCGTTACACGTAGAAATTGCAATCTCCTTTACTAGACTCACTCGAT
The DNA here is from genome assembly GCA_949316265.1 of Diarsia mendica. Taxonomy (NCBI): domain Eukaryota; kingdom Metazoa; phylum Arthropoda; class Insecta; order Lepidoptera; family Noctuidae; genus Diarsia; species Diarsia mendica. The sequence goes on along the minus strand of OX438896.1, from coordinate 16,824,448 downwards.
AATCGGTAATAATAGTAATGACTGGCAACAGACTACCTAACTGACTAAATGCGACGAGTACGGGTGGGATACGATACGGCACGAAAATATACGAAGGTTATACCCAATGCGATCGGAGTATCGACAGCCATTTAGACAATTAGTACTTAGTTATACCGATCGCCTCTTATTATTTTAATATAATTAAATATTATTCTTAAGTTTTCGGGGGGGGGGGGGGGGTTGAACCCCCTAACCCCCCCCCCCCCCCCTGGCTACGCCCATGGATAATTCCTCAAACGCTGCAATAAATAGACATTATGTTTCTAAAGTTGACTTGCTAGATAACCATTCCCAACTGAACTCCTTTTCAAAAGACGATAAACTACATATTAATACCATAAATAATTTTTGAGTATAAACAGTTATACTAGTCTATAAATGTCTAGAATAAAGCTAGGTGCTCGTTGATCTGGACTAGATCGATGAGTTGGCGCAGATTTCCGTATCGACCTTTCAAGCGTCTCGTGCCTGTCTATCCGTCTCAAAGTATTTTTGTAGTGAAGTTCATGTAATGTACTTAGTTGATTATTTAGTTTTTTAATGAACAACAATTTAATTTTAGTACTTCTAACTAATAAAATAAGTGATAAATATTTTTATCACTATCTCCTACTTACATATTAAAAATTTGCAAACAAATCTGGCAATTTGAAAGTTCTAAGTCAAACTGCCATTTATATTTTACCTAAATCTGTCACTTTCCATGATTTACCCAATACTAAAATGTTAGCAGACTTTATTTCTTATTGTCGGTAACCTCATTATATTAAGTGCCTCCAGTGCAACAACAATATGTGCGTGTGTGTTAATGTGTAGACTGTAGATGATAAATGGAATGATATCCGTGGGTCGCAGGCGCACCCACAGTGTTACCCACACCTACAGCACTTGTACCACCGTATCCCTATTCAGAGAATGTGGTTCCACCTACTGCGGTTGCACAAGCATTGATATTTTCAATTCACAGGTAATCACATGATAACTGTCGCACAATGGAACCGACCGCACTGATGATTAAATGCATTAATTAATTTGTGGACCTGGTTTTGCATATGCTACCGCTATTCAACTTGTATGGTCTGTTATTTGCATTCTGGTCTGGGATTCAATCGATGTTTAAATAGCCAGGTTGTTGTCAACTGACGATACCTTTAAGTTTATTTATAGCAAGAACCGGGAATCGCTTTAGACGTTTCTGAACTATTAAAGGCAGTAAATATGGTAATAATGTGTAACTAATAAGTAATTGAGGACCAGGACCAAGCACCTGCTTTAATAAGCTAAATAAGAATGAAAAATATCTTAATTATCATAGATTAATTTATAATTATAACACAGAACTGATTAGTATTGAATAAGTAAAGTAACTACGTTAATGTGCTAATACATGCAACAGCTATCATAATCATCATCTCCAAGTACGCAGAACGGCTTTGAATTAATATTTCAGCTGAATTTCATTAATTGCACGGCATCAAACTGAACTTCTAGGAACTGAATGCAATCAGATTTTATAAATGTTTAGGTGCACTAACAATGTGCCAAACAAACTATATCGGGTAAATTTTTGTTATAAATCTAATATTGTTTAATTGGAGAACATGATATATGGCGGCCATTTTCTCACCATTTTTAGTAAGAGGGCCATCTGTGTATTGTATTAAAGTTTCCTAAGCACCTATACCTAATGTTATAATAATATGGTGACTTGATTATTAAAACCAGTCGTGGGCAGCATGCTATTCAGTGCGCCTACGTATCTCAGTTCTACCTCCAATTTGGTCGTATCGTTTCGCAACGCCACACAATCCATGCCTGGCTGTTAGTACCAAATTCTTAACCCACAGAGTAACCCGTGGGCAGGTGGAAAGTGGACCGAGCCGATACTCGACTGTTATGCAACACATCAATATGGCAGGCACCTTATTGGATGCGAAAGTTGACGGCACCGTCCTTCACAAGGCGATGGCATTTAGTCCAGCTCGAAAAGCTGTAAACCTTGTGTTATCTGCAGTTTTTTTTTTTCTTTTATCCTAACTATCGACTAAATCCGACGGCAAACGTTCAGGATTTCGATCAATAGTAAGCGACAACGGCATTTACTTTACTTTCTCTTTTAAATATATTTAAGAGCCCACGACAAATATCCCATCCCATTCCTCTCGGTATTTTAGTTTAATTTGCAAAATTGCATTAGGAATCTCATTGAATACTTAGTCGTCTTAACGACTGCTACTGTAAAATCAGTTGTGGCTACGTTTGTACTGTGCAATCAAATAAATAAATGCCAAATGCCCAATGGAATACACATGATCAACATTTAGATGATCTAGAACAATCTGCCTTTAGATATCATCAGCCCACATTCACCCACTACAGACTATAGATAGGGCCTTCGTTTATGACACCTACATAATTATATATATTTTAACCCAACCTGCCGTCATCAGGATACAATAGGAAACTATTGACCATGTATATATTAACCTCAAAGCAGTTGAATTATACTTTATGACTTAATTTTAATGAGGTCTACTGTTTAGGCCAGGTATCCTTCAGTTGTCGGTTGGCCCACGCCTTTGCCTCAATTAGCAGTCTCAAGAGTTGTAATATTTCACAAAAACGAGAATAACGATTTGTTTACGCTTTGATATTTTTATTTCATTTGTTGTATTACCGTAAACAGCAGTACTGCCTACGCCCGTATCAGAAATCCTTCGTGTGTTCGTTATCAGTAGGTAACAACTGTCGTGTGTAATTTAATAAATAAATCTACTTGTATGGAGTTTTGCAATAAATAAATAGCGGCAATTTCTGAATTTCGCAAAATACCTGTGTTTATTGATTGCTTAATTTATTAATATAATAATAATAATATTAATAAAATAAATAATAAAATAAATAATAAATCTATGACCCGGATTGTCAACGTGACATTTTTTCGTAACATTTTTTCTGCCTATCAATAATTTTATTTGCTTTTTTGATCAATTTTAACGAAATAAATATGTTTTATACAATCAAACCACAAGAAAAAAGTATTCGGAATCATCATACATAATAATTTGGACCAATCACGACAAAATAATCATAGAAAAATGCAGAACGAAGTAAATGTCAATACGTCAAAGAAAGAACAATGCTGACCAGAAGTCGGGCTAAAATAGAAAGGCAACAAGCACACCCACCATCTCCGGGCTCGTCGCTGAACTCCGCCGATATTTTTATTTCATTTGTTGTATTACCGTAAACAGCAGTACTGCCTACGCCCGTATCAGAAATCCTTCGTGTGTTCGTTATCAGTAGGTAACAACTGTCGTGTGTAATTTAATAAATAAATCTACTTGTATGGAGTTTTGCAATAAATAAATAGCGGCAATTTCTGAATTTCGCAAAATACCTGTGTTTATTGATTGCTTAATTTATTAATATAATAATAATAATAATAATAAAATAAATAATAAAATAAATAATAAATCTATGACCCGGATTGTCAACGTGACGGAACATTTTTTCTGCCAATCAATAATTTTATTTGCTTTTTTGATCAATTTTAACGAAATAAATATGTTTTATACAATCAAACCACAAGAAAAAAGTATTCGGAATCATCATACATAATAATTTGGACCAATCACGACAAAATAATCATAGAAAAATGCAGAACGAAGTAAATGTCAATACGTCAAAGAAAGAACAATGCTGACCAGAAGTCGGGCTAAAATAGAAAGGCAACAAGCACACCCACCATCTCCGGGCTCGTCGCTGAACTCCGCCTCGCAGCCGCCGGGACGCGCCACATCCGTGAGGGCCGTGTCTCCGGTATCTGTAGCTGCGTCGAGCTCCAGCGACGAGTTTTTCTCCCCGTCGTCAACGCCATCACCACCACGACGCGAACGACGAGGAAGAGGACGGCCACCAGCGGGCTTAGGACCTCGAGGCCAACCGGCCCCGAACAGGGTCCCCGCTGCTGGTGGAAACGTGCCGCGCATGAGATGGACTCAGTCCATAAACGAGAGTGTCATGCGTGCATATTATGGGGCTACTGAGGGGGGAGGTAACTTGACTGCGTACCGTAGTCGGATGCTCTCTCTGTTTCAGGTGTTTGAGCCAGCTATCAGCGTGTCGGCGCAACGACTGTCGGATCAGGTGAGGGTCATCCAGCATAACCATATGTTGGATGACACTGTACTTGATCGACTACGCTCTGAATCACGGAGTAACCCAGTCACACCGCCTTCACCAGTGGTCGCAGTGCAGCTGGAAAATGTCTCCAATTCTCCGCCGCGATCCGAACGTGGTGGTGAAGAGGGTGATGACGAAGTTATATCCGTGAGTACCCAGTGCAACGTTCAATTGAGGAGCGCTTTGGAGGGTGCATTCCGGGAGTACCGTTCCACACCACCTGAACTTAGACCACGTTTACCTCGCTTACCCATGCACAAGAAAAACAGGGCGCTGGTGTGTGCTCTAGATTCGGAACTGTCTAATTGCTTTGACAACAGCAAAGACCTCACCGATACCCACTCAATTTTGTATTGTGCGGCTGTAGCGGCTTGTCGTGTGGCTCACGTTAAATTCCCTAACAACGACAGAGCTACACGACCAAAGTCAGCTGTTCCAGCCTGGCAGTGCAGGATTGAGCGGCGTATTGGTGAGGCTAGAGCACTCATCGGTAAGTTGATCTGCTTCAGGGAGGGCAATACTCGCTGTTTTATAATAATATTGAAACGCTTTTCAATCGTCCATCTTTTATTGAATGCTATCGATGTTGCCACACAACATAAACTTAATACCAAACATCCCCCCCTTTTCATCTTAATTAGGTAATTACAATTACATGACAAGCACTTCAATTATTCTTAATCAACTAGCTATGTAATGTACTTCACAATTAATTTAAATTATATAATCCTGGAGATAACCCGGAGTTCTAACCAATCGTCCTGAGCGAGTAGTAGGTAGTGGTGGTCACCCTAGTATTATCATCATTATTTGCTGCTTGATTGACTTCCACTGTTCTACTACAATTATTAGAACTATCTTGTGTTCCACCACTACTGCTTCCCGAGGGGTTTCTGGTTTGATTTTCATATGTGTCTCCATAGTCCAACTGAGCCTGCGGCTTCCCAATAAACTTATTTTTACTCTGAATCATATGCTTTTCATTCCTTACCACTATATTTCCTTTTTCATTTAGAACAGAGAAAGATCTAGGCCCTTCATTACTTATAACTTTACCAGTATGCCAAGTTTTGTCAGGAAAATTTTGTATTAACACATTATCCCCTGTTTGGAAGGATTTTTTGACTCTAGCTGTTTTATTATAGTTATTTCTAGATTTCTCTCCATTAATCAACATTTTTCCCTTCACATCTGAAGGTACATTAGGCTGAAGTAATTTTTGATCACAAGGCAAGTTTGTTCTCAACAATCTAGACATCAATAATTCTGACGGGCTGTACTCTAAGCCTGCAACGGGTGATGTTCTATAATGTAACATAGCCATACTAAAATCAGCATTACTGTCTCGGCATTTGCGCATGATGTTTTTAATAATACCTACTGCCTTTTCTGCCATACCATTAGACTGTGCATAGTTTGGGCTTGAATGTATCAATTTTATATCCAATGAGTTTGCATACTGTCTGAACACATAACTATTAAAAGGCATGTTATCACTAACTATGTATTTTGGAATTCCATGTGTAGCAAATATGAATTTTAGTTCTTTTATTACACTGTCTGCAGTTTTATCACACAACTTTTGTACTTCTATCCATTTTGAATAGTAATCAATCACTACTAAATAGTCCTTTTTCCCAAAATTACATATATCCATTCCTACCTTTACAAAGGGTAATTCAGGAATTTCATGAGACATGAGAGGCTGTTTTGTATTTGATGGTCTGTATTTTTCACATGTCTGACACAATAAAACGAACCTCTCTATGTCTTGTGACATTCCTGGCCAAAATAAGGCTTTTCTGGCTCTTTTCTTACATTTTACTATTCCTGAATGGCCTGTATGTACAATATTTATCATTTCTTGTCTTATATTTCTAGGTATCAGTATTCTATTTTTATAATATACAATACTATCTTTGACATTTATATCATTTCTCAACTTATACAATACTTTTAATTCCTTATCATGAATATTTTTATCATTTTTTGGCCAACCTGTATTATACCAATTCATAACTTGTTGTAAGTTAAGGTCATTATTAGTATGAGACTGCAGATGTTGCATCATACGGTCTGAAATTGACAACTCCGTTTCAAAGCAATGAACTAGTTCTTGCAGCGTTGGTTCTACCCTTTTATTACTTGACACATAGTTTCTGGACAGATAGTCAGCAATATACATTTTAGGCCCTGGTACATATTTTATTTCAAAGTCATATTTTAAAAGTTTGAGGACCATGCGTTGTAGTCTTGCAGAGATTTTATTTATGTCTTTATTCATAATAGCCACTAAAGGTTTGTGGTCAGTTTCCACTATAATTCTACGTCCATAAATGAATTGGTGATACTTTTCCATAGCTGCACATATAGCAAAAAGTTCTTTTTCAATAGGAGCCCATCTATTTTGACATTCCGTATAGCACCTAGAGTAAAATGACACAGGTCTCCCATTCTGTAACAAGCATGCACCCATGCCACTTTTAGAGCTGTCTGTTTGTAAAGTTATTGTTCCCTTATTATTCAAAACTGCTAAAGTAGGAGTGCAACTCAACTTCTTTTTTAATTCTTCAAATGCTTCTGTCTGAGCTGCATCCCAAACACATTCTACATCTTTTTTGAGAAGACTTCTCAATGGTTCGGTAGTTTTCGCATATTCAGGTATGAACTTACTTAGGTAATTACACATTCCAAGAAATTTTTGCAGTTGTTTTATATTATTTGGTTTTTTTAGTTCTAATATAGCCTGAACATGTCCTGGATCAACTTTAATACCTGCTTTAGAGATTAACAAGCCTACATACTTCACATGATCTAGTCTAAACTGTAATTTGTTGCTATTACATTTTACATTGAACTTTCTAGCTCTATCTATTACCTGCATTAATATCCTATCATGCTCCTGCTTGTCCTTCCCAGCTATTATTAAATCATCATAATACAGTTCTACCCCTTGTATGTCACTGAATATGCTATTGTTCATTTTCTGCATAACCTCCGGTGCGGAGGAAATCCCAAATGGCATCCTTTTAAATCTGTATCTACCATAAGGAGTACCAAACGTGCACAGTTTTTCTTCATCGCTTAACAAGATCTGAAAAAATCCATCTTTCATGTCTAAAACGGTAAATATCTCTTTCCCTGACAGGTTATTGTATATCTCCTCAGGTGATGGAATTTGATAATTTTCCCTAAGTATACTCTTATTCAATTCTTTCGGGTCCAAGCAAAGTCTCAGTGACTTATCCGGCTTCTCCACTATCACCAAGCTACTGCACCACGCAGTTGGACCCTCAACTTTTTCTATTATATTCCTCCTCTCATAATTATCTAATGTTTCTTTCAATTTGTTTTTTATAGCCTGTGGTACTCTTCTTATTGGTTTTATTACAGGTTGCGCATCATCGCTTAGCCTAATTTTATATGTACCTATACTACCTAGGCCTGTGAACACATCTTTATTTTGTTTTATGAATTCTTCTTTATCTGAGTTGGACTGTGTTATTTCTTCAATTCGTTTCACAAAGTTGAGTCTAATACAGTCTGCCAATCCCAGAACCGGTTTCACTGGCAGATCTATGACATTAAATTTAACTTTTTCTTTATTTCTACGAATAACACAGTCCAATTCAACACTTCCTACAGTCTTTACCTTATCTCCATTGTACACCACCAAAATAGTCTGAAACTCACTCAGTGTATTGTTTCCTCTTATTTTATTAAATAACTCCAACGGTAGTGTGTTGCAGTCAGCTCCGGTGTCCAATTTGAATTCCACCTGTGTTCCATTTATCAATATTTTTTCTTTCCATTGTGACTTGAAACTGTCTATTGTCATGATGCTACTACAATCATACTCAAAATCACTGCTGCTACTTTCTTCTTCTAGCATGTTCATTTTCTTTGCTGATTTTTTATAATCATTGTTTTTATTCCTGCAAACTGCAGCAAAGTGATTTAATTTTTCACATATTTTACATTTTTTTCCATATGCTGGACAGTTTTTTAACTCATGTTTTCTTCCACAATTTCCACAGTTAATTTCTTTTGGTCTTGTCCCTGTATTGTTGCTTTTTACTGCATCTATTTTCATACATTCACTAGTTTTCTTTTCTAATGTTTCCACCTGTTTTTTACCAGCTTCTGAAGCCCGACAAATTCCTAACGCTTTTTCTAAATTCAGTTCCTCTTCTCTCAACAATCTCTCCTTGACAGATTTTTCTCTCACACCAATTATTAGCATGATTGTGATGAGTCTATTTTCCATCGTATCAAACTCACACTTATTAGCTTTTGTCCTTAACCTGGTAGCAAAGTGGTCAACAGGCTCGTCTTCTTCTTGTCTATACTGCAGAAACTCGTAGGTATGTAAGACTAGATTTTTCCGTGGTTCTGCGTACTTGTCAAAATACTCAAGTAATGACTCCAACGCGCAACGTGAGCAATTTTTTGGAATTTACGTTGTACACCTCTATAGCTTCCTCACCTGCACAGTTAAGGAACATGGCTATTTTTCTCTGTTCCGTGGCCTTTTCTAGGTCCGCGGCTTGTAGATAAATTGAAAAAAGTTGCCTAAACTTTTTCCAGTTGGCATTTTCTCCTGTCAGCACTAGGTTTCTCGGAGGTTTTATACCGTCCATTGTTGTTGTTTTTAATACTTGTATCCACACTGGTAACACGTGAGCGTCTTAGGACACAGTAGACATGCCAAAATATCGCTTTTTTATTAATTTTACACCTGACACCATGTTTTATAATAATATTGAAACGCTTTTCAATCGTCCATCTTTTATTGAATGCTATCGATGTTGCCACACAACATAAACTTAATACCAAACACTCGCCCTAGAGTGATGCGCTTTGTGAGGCGGGCGTTCTCGGGAACAGATATTAGTTTTCCTGATTACTTATCCCGCGTCACAGAGCGCATCGACTTCCTGAAGCAGAAAATCTGTGCATGGGCAAGCCGTATTCGTCGGTATAAACGACGAGTGGAGCGGTACACGCAGAACCGCACTTTCCAAAGTGATGAAAGGTGGGTATATAGAGCTTGGGAGCGACCAGACCAAGGTGTGATTGACACGCCTCTGCCGGATGATGACGCCATGACATCGTTCTGGCGCAACATCTGGTCGGTGCCTGTCAGTCACACTGAGGGTGATTGGACCCGGGAGGTTGAACGAGCGTGTGATGCTATATCAGAAATGGGGGCAATTATCATCAGCCCCCAAGATGTAGCTCGTGCAGTCCGTCCGTTGCCTAACTGGAAATCTCCGGGGCCGGACGGACTGCACAATTTCTGGATCAAGTGGTTCATGAGATCGCACGCACGCTTGGCGTCCCAGTTTCAATCTGCCTTAGAGTCAGGAGCGCTGCCCCAGTTCTTGACAACAGGAGTTACCCACCTGCTCCATAAATCAGGTAGTACTGCGGAACCTAAAAATTATAGACCAATCACTTGTTTACCAACGGTCTATAAAGTTCTTACATCCATTTTGAGAGTTAAAATCAACCAACATATTGAAAATAACTCTATCATGTCTGCCTCTCAGAATGGATGTAGGAACGGGTCCCGTGGTACTAAGGAGCTGCTCCTCATTGATATGACCATTAGTCAACAGGTTCGCCGCTCCCGAAAGGATCTGTCGACATGTTGGATAGATTATAAGAAGGCCTATGACTCAGTGCCTCATACATGGCTCATGAGGGTGCTAGAATTGTACAAAGTAGATGCAACTCTGCGCACCTTCCTGATGTCGTGTATGGGGAACTGGAGAACGGTCCTTCGCTATCCAGGATGTCGACAGATCGGGGGGAACAGTGAACCGATAAGGATCGAGCGTGGTATATTCCAGGGTGATAGTCTGAGTCCATTGTGGTTTTGTCTGGCCTTGAACCCTCTTAGCACTCTGCTGGAGGGTTCAGGTCTAGGCTATCGGTTGAGGAGAGGTGGTCAGGTTATATCTCACCTTCTTTACATGGATGATCTGAAACTCTTTGCCCCCAACAATTTGCAACTCATGAAGCTACTGAAGGTAACAGAAACTTTCAGTAGTGGCATCAGAATGGAATTTGGTGTGGACAAATGTGCAGTCATGCATGTGAAGCGAGGGGAGATTATGGAATCCGTGGGAACTCAACTCTCTGATTCCATACAACTTAGACCCCTCTCCTCAACAGATAATTACAAGTATTTAGGTATGTCGGAAGCATTAGGTATCAATATTGCCGACATGAAACAATTGTTGAAGGAGCGCTTCTTTGGCCGCCTGAACAGGGTGCTGAGCAGTCTTTTGTCAGGCGGGAACAAGGTGCGCGCCTTCAACAGTTGGGTCATGCCGGTTTTGATGTATTCTTTCGGCATACTCAAATGGACTCAGACAGAACTTGATGCCCTGGATAGGAGGGTCCGCTCACTATTGACCGCAAATCGGATGCATCACCCACGGTCGTCTGTGATGAGACTGTATATCCCGCGGAAGTGTGGAGGTCGTGGTTTCTTAAACGCTAAGACCCTACACAACCGTGAAGTATGCAGTCTCAGGGAATACTTCCTAGAAGCCGACGTGGGGATGCACCGAGATGTGGTCTCAGTGGACAAGGGCCTTACCCCGCTCTCCTTGGCTAACGGGAACTGGCGCAAACCTAAAGTATTAGACACTAATGACCGCAGGGAGGTATGGCAGAACAAGGAGCTGCACGGACGCTTTTACCGGGCCCTACATGGGCCCGATGTAGACTTCTTAGCGTCCGTATCCTGGCTGCGTTTCGGTGACCTTTTCGGGGAAACCGAAGGTTTTGTCTGTGCAATAATGGACGAAGTTATGATGACGAACAACTACCGGAAATATATTGTGAAGGATGGCACGGTTGACATATGTCGGGCATGCCACCGTCCTGGAGAATCGATCCGACACATTATTTCTGGGTGTTCTCGTCTGGCTAATGGAGAATATTTGCATAGACACAACCTCGTTGCCAGGATTATCCACCAGCAACTTGCTCTGAAATACAACCTTGTAGAAACAGAAGTGCCATACTATAAGTATGTGCCCGACCCAGTTCTCGAAAATGGTAATATCTCGTTGTATTGGGATCGACCTATCGTCACTGACAGGACTATTGTTGCCAATAAGCCTGACATTGTGGTGATAGATCGATCGGAGCGTCGCGCAATGATTGTTGATATAACGGTCCCGCATGACGAGAACCTCGTGAGAGCGGAGAAAGATAAGCAATTCAAGTATCTAGATCTGGCTCGCGAGGTTGTCGACATGTGGCACGTGAATTCAGCAGTCATTGTGCCGATAGTCGTGTCTGCCAATGGCTTAATAGCCAAGAGCCTCGACGAACATCTAAGGAGGCTCTCGCTTGGTAGCTGGATCAAGGGCTTGATTCAGAAGGCAGTACTTCTAGACACGGCGCGCATTGTCAGGAGGTTCCTCTCTCAAGAGCCCTGACCACCGGTAGCTCGGACCCTGTTCCTAATGCCGGTGGGCTACTATTTTTTATATTTTTAAATGTTTTATGCTTTTTTGTAATAAATATTTAAAAATGTATTTAATATGTTAAAAAATGAATAAAGGAAATAATAATAATAATAATAATTTTGGAATTCAGCTCTCGGATTCCATACACCTCAGATCCCTCTCCTCATCCGAAAGCTATAAATATTTGGGTATGTCGGAAGCGTTAGGCATTAACGTAGCTGACATGAAGGAATCGTTGAAGGAGCGCTTCTTCGGACGCCTGAAGAAGGTTTTAAATAGCCTTCTTTCGGGTGGGAATAAGGTGCGCGCCTTCAACGGTTGGGTCATGCCAGTTTTAATGTACTCTTTCGGCATACTCAAATGGACTCAGACTGATCTCGATACCTTGGATAGGAGAGTCCGTACATTGCTGACCGCAAATCGGATGCATCACCCACGATCATCGGTCATGAGACTGTACATCTCGCGGAAATGTGGGGGTCGAGGCTTTTTAAACGCGAAGACCCTCCACAACCGCGAGGTGTGCAGTCTCAGAGAATATTTTTTAAAAGCCGATGTGGGTATGCACCGAGATATGGTCGCAGTGGACAAGGGACTCACCCCGCTGTCCATGGCTAACGAGAACTGGCGCAAACCTGTAGTACTTACTGCTGATGACCGCAAGGAAGTATGGCAAAGCAAGGAGCTTCACGGGCGCTTCTACCGGGCTCTTCATGGGCCCGATGTAGATTTTCTAGCGTCCGTGTCCTGGCTACGTTTCGGCGACCTCTTTGGGGAAACTGAAGGTTTTGTCTGTGCAATTATGGACGAAGTTATGTTGACGAATAACTACCGGAAATATATTATGAAGGATGGGACGGTTGACGTGTGTCGGGCATGCCACCGTCCGGGTGAGTCCATCAGACATATTATTTCTGGTTGTTCTCGTCTAGCTAACGGCGAGTACTTGCACAGGCACAATCAAGTAGCCAGGATTATTCACCAGCAACTTGCTTTGAAATATAAACTTGTGGAGTCTGAGTTACCGTACTACAAGTATGTACCCGACCCAGTTCTCGAAAAAGACCATGTTACGTTGTACTGGGATCAGTCTATCATCACTGATAGGACTATTGTTGCCAATAAGCCTGACATAGTGGTGATAGACCGATCAGCGCGCCGCGCAATGATAATCGATGTTACCATTCCACATGACGAGAACCTCGTGAAAGCTGAAAAAGAGAAACAAATAAAATATCTGGATTTAGCACACGAGGTTGTCGATATGTGGCATGTGAGCTCGGCTATCATTGTGCCGATAGTCGTAACGGCCAATGGTCTTATAGCGAAGAGTCTGGACGACCACCTGTCCAAACTCTCACTTGGTGGTTGGATCAAGGGCCTGATTCAGAAGGCAGTACTCCTTGATACGGCCCGCATTGTGAGGAGGTTCCTGTCTCTGGAGCCCTAACTACCGGTAGCTTGGACCCTGCTCCCGCTATCGGTGGACCACTATTTTTTACATTTTTAAATGTTTTTTTTATAAATTTTGTATGAAATATTTAAAAATGCAATCTTTAAGTAAGAAAATGAATAAAGGAGATAATAATAATAATAATATTCCACAACTATCACACAACGCCATCTAGTCCCAAGCTAAGCAGAGCTTGTGTTATGGGTACTAGACAACTGATAAACATACTTATATATTTCTAAATACATACATATTATAGATAAATTACACCCAGACACAGAACAAATGATCGTATACACAGGTAAATCTCGCGACAAGCTTTTATGCTTTTATATTCATTTTTTATTATCAGACTGAGAAACCTGTCAAGCTAATAACTAAAAAGTAAAAAATAAATTTAAAGTAAAAAAAACTTTTTAAAAACAAGCTTTCATATAAATGCGCTAAAAAGAATAAAATAAACTTTTCATTTAAAACTTTAACTAACTATCAACTTATAACGTCATCACACAATGTATAAGACATAAAAGCTTATCGAGAGATTTACCTGTGTATTTAAACAAGTAAATGTAAAAACTGCTTGTCTGATTTTAATTTTTAAACTCTTCAACTAAGTGATATATCGTACATAGATCTCGCGTCAAGCTTTAATGTCATAATAATATACATTGTGTGATGACGTTATAAGTTGATAGTTAAAGTTTTAAATGAAAAGTTTTTTTTTCTTCTTTTTTTCTTTCTTTAATACACCAGAATAAGATTGATATTTCATAAGTTACAGGAATCATATTATAAAGTCGTAGGTGCAAAGTAGAAGACACATTTCACTAAATAACTCCTAATATATTTCAAACGGTTAATAAAAATAGTATCTATTAATTATTTTATGTAAAATGTGGGCAATGCACTGAGCAAGTATGCTGGCTGTTTTTGGAGTTTTGCCCGAGCAGACCATTCATCCGTCAGTTTTCCCTTTTTACTTAGTGAATCTACCCTAACCTCTCTCTTACCCTATACTCTTAATGTAATCAAAATAACCAGATAGGTTAAATACCTACTGCATTTCTGAATGAAACTAAATCAAATGTTATGTAATGTAAGCAGATGTACTAAAGTGAGAAACATATTATATGAGACATAAATTGAGTCCTTACTGTTAGTGCAGATAATGGGTCTAGGAGTTTCGAGCTAAATGATGAGAGACTTGTCATGCATGATCTTAATTTGGTAGATGCAACATACACACATCAACACGGTCTAGGGATATTTCATACTCAATTAAATAACTCGAAAAGTACTGGCCGCATTGGAATCTTTAATACACCGATTTGTTTGTAATTTATCTCAGACTAATTCCAAATTCAAATTTTTGAAAATTCTTTTGTTTCGGTGGCATAAAAATGTCTTGATGTATAGGAGAGGGAATTTTCATTTGTGCGAAATTTAAAAAACAATACGAATTACGTTTAGTTACAGTTTTTTTCATTTTTAAACGTAAGATAAAGTTAAAATTGAGGTATTGTAGCCATGCAACGCCGACATTTGACGAGGGCGGAGATGTTACGAGCTGTGGGAATGCTGGAAGCTGGATCTGTTCAGCGTAATGTTGCTGAGGCCATAGGGACCCATCAAAATGTAATTTCAAGATTGTGGACCCGCTATCGTGCCACAGGTGAAGTAGCGGAGAGGCACCGGGGGCCAAGTCGCATCACTACCCCCAGACAAGACCGATTTTTGCAAATTACTGCGCGAGCTCAACCAAATGCAACGGCGACTCAATTGGTCCAAAGGCTGCGAGTGGAACACCAAGTGCTTGTGAGTGACCAAACTGTAAGAAGGCGACTGCATGAAAGCAATCTACGCTCTCGTAGACCACTCCGGGTCCCACCTTTACGGAGAGGCAATCGTGGACGACGATTAGAATGGGTTCGGAACCACGTGGACTGGGGCCGTGAGCAATGGTCCAATGTGCTGTTCACGGATGAATCCAGGTTCGGCTTCCATCCAGATTCACGAAGGATGCGTGTTTGGCGAGTTCCTGGACGATGGAGCCGTCTCCAGAACCCTCAGGAAGTTCACCCATACCAAGGCGGAACAATTATGGTTTGGGCAGGAATTCGTCTTGGAGGACGGACGGATCACGTTTGGGTGCGGGGCAATATGACGGCAGAACGATACGTCCAACAGGTGCTGGGGCCCGTAATCTTGCCCCACAGAACACAAATGGGGCAAGATTTCCTGTTCATGCACGACAATGCCCGGGCACACACGGCGAGAACGGTAGCAGCTTGGTTACATACACATAATGTTAGGGCCTTAGACTGGCCTGCTCAATCGCCAGATCTAAATCCCATTGAGCATGCGTGGGATATGTTGCAAAGAAGAGCTCTGAAGGAAGTTCCTGAAAATTTGGCTACAGAAGATCAACTTTTTGCGCACCTCAGAAGGACATGGGACAATATTCCGCAGCAAGACATTGACAACCTTGTTCTGAGCATGCCGAATCGTTGCCGATGTGTTATGAACATCATGGGCGCTTTCTCAGACTACTAACTTCAAGTTTATAAACACAAATTAAATGATTTTTCTATTTTTTTCAGTTTTTACTCACAAATTAAAAGTTAACTCCTAAACGGTTTCCGTCTATGCTTCATTTTTTTTCCATAAAATCCTGAAATTTTAATCAGTACCTTAACCGTTATTAAAAAATGGTAGAATATTAAATAACGTATATTTTAAGTATATACATGTCATATAAATAATTAACACATTGATAATAATTCGCTTTTTTAAAAATATCCCTAGACCGTGTTGATGTGTGTATTTAAAGCGCCCGAATTGCTAGCCTATTGTAGAATTTATCGTGATCTTTTTTGTGCCTAGGGTTTTAAACTATGTCGTACCAAGAGATTAGCATAAAAATACTAGAGAGGTAGTTTTTTTTCCGGATATTGCAACTTTCAAAATAACTCTCAATCGGTAGCATCAAATATGCGTCGCGGGTACATCCACCGGGACGCATTAAAAAGTCGTGAATGATGTATTGCGAACGATAATATGGTGCGTTGAGTTCAGTTCAGAGTGCAGGAGGCGAGTTGGGGCACTTCCTGCGGTTGCGTGACACGCGCCCCCCTTATCGTGTTCATTGATAGATTTATCTGGACGAGGTCGAGTTGTCCGCTCCTCGATCCGCACAGCTAGGGATTGCAATCCGGATTCTTCGAAATTCGAAAATGACTGAAAAATCCGGATTTTCATGACTTTTTTAAATCCGGTTTTTATGACGCAAATCCGGTTTATTCGGATTTCAATCAAAACCGATTTTGAAGGATAATATTTGTATTTATCAACAAATTTGTAGTGTAAGTAATCGGTAGATCGATATTACCTACCTACTGTAATGTGCAAATGCAAGTGTGGGTAGTGATCATCACCAGTCAACGAGTGTGATCAACGCAACTGATTTGCCTTCAATGATTCACGTTGAAATGGCGTTATTTGGAAACGGTGGAAGTCGTGGAGAAATACTAAAAAAAGCTCTGAACAGGTTGCTTTCCATACTGCCGACCAGTGTTGAGTCCGAAAGAGCTTTTTCTACTGCAATAAAATAAGATCGCGCCTAAACGATGTGACTACCCCCTGCAAAAACCAGACGGGTCGCTCACTACGCTACCGAGAAGGCAAATTTATTTGCATCTCTGTTTGCGAGCAATTCGCGTCTAGATACTGGGTCAAAAGTGCCACCAACGATTCCTCGCTGTGATTCTTCAATGCCCGAGATCACAATACACTTGCAAGAGGTTCATGAAGTACTTCAGTGCCTAGACGTGAATAAGGCTAGCGGTCCGGCCGGCATACCAGCAAGGGTCTTAAGGAACTGTGCGCCTGAGTTGTCTCCTGTGCTAACACGCTTTTACCGCCTCTCTCTCAAACCCAGAATAGTGCCGAACTCCTGGAAGGTTGCCAATGTACGACCAGTACCCAAGAAGGGTAGTCGTGCCGACCCCTGTAACTATCGACCGGTCGCCGTCGCCTCCATACTTTGTAAAGTAATGGAAAGGGTACTCAACGGTAAGCTGCTGGCGCACCTTGAAGCGAACGATCTACTCAGCGACCGTCACTATGGTTTTCGCCGGGGACGGTCAACTGGGGATCTTTTGGTGTTAGCTACGCACTGCTAGGGCGAGGCCATCGAGAAACACGGCGAAGCCCTTGCCGTTTCGCTGGACATCTCGAAGCGTTTTGACGGTATGGCAACAACGGTATGACGCAAGTTTGTTGAGCAAACTTCCGGCATACGGCATTCCCGCTTACTTTTGCTGCTGGATATCTGACTTCCTGAGTGAACGGTCGATCCGAGTGGTCATTGATGGCTGCTCCTCTGACCTTATGGCTATCAATGCCGGAGTTGGGGTCTCAGGGGTCTGTTCTCTCCGCGACACTTTTCCTGCTGCACATCAATGACCTCCTTGTTCCTGGTATTGTTGGGTACGCAGATGACAGCATTGTCATGGAGAGTTATACATCCAGTGCTAAAACCGGTGGTGATGAAGTACGTTCATTGAGAGAGGCCATGGTAGAGCGAACGAATTTAGCCTTAATACTTGTCTCCGACTAGGGTGACGAGAATCTGGTAGATTTCAACGCCACCAAAACGCAAGTGTGTCTGTTCACCGCCAAAAGGAGTCCATTTATTCTGGCCTCTACTTTCCGGAGTGCGTCTGTACAAGTTACTGACAGTCTCGAGTTTCTTGGCACGAAGTAGAGCGCGAGTCTGAACTTCGGCGCCTACATCGAGTCGAAAGCTCAAACTGCGGCAAAAAAGCTGGTCATCCTAAACAAGGTTAAGCGGTACTTCAAGCCTGGACAGCTTTCAGTATTGTATAAAGCTCAAGTCCGGTCCAGCATGGAGTACTGCTGTCACATTTGGGATGGCTTAACCAAATACCAACTTGCCACACTCGACTCTGTAGAGCGCAGAGCCAGGAGGCTAATTGGTGACGATAAGCTGGTTGCCAAGCTACATAGCCTGGCCCACCGCCGCAAAATCGCATGTCTGTCGGTCTTCTACAGACTGTGCTTCGGAGAGTGTGCTCAGGAGCTCCATGAGCTGATTCCACCATCTCCCTTCTTCCATCGGGAGACTAGACGTACTGCAGGTTATCACCCATACCTAGTCGACGTTCCACACATTCGAACGAAGCGCTTGGCTAAGTCCTTTATAATGCGCACAGCCAAGGAGTGGAACTCCCTGCCTGCGTGGATTTTTCCGAGTTCATATAGCCCTAGCCCCTAATCTATTTAAGTCGCGAGTAAACAGGCTTCTTCTGGGTAAGCTCGTTCCATCGTCGACCTCATCTCTGCCCTCAGGGCAAGATTGAGGTCAAGAGTAAGCCCATTTATAATAAAAAAGACTACTCGTTCATGTTTGTAAGATCTCGTTTTCTATAGAAGACTGATTAAAATACGTATTTCTATTATGATATTATGACTGACTGATTTGATAAAAATGAAATTGAATTACGTTAAACTTTTTTCGTGAGACTACATTTTTATAAAATAGGAGGAGTAGGATACGTCAATTATCTTAAGTTTATGCTATGTTACCTAACTATTTAAAGTCAGAGAACTGTTTATGTTAAATGTTACTTATGTTTAATAAATTTATAACGGGAAAAATGACGTATACCCTAAGTTCTGTTGATTATTTCAGTAGATTTTATTCTGTCGTGCTGTGATTTGAGCGAATAAATACTGATTTTAAATAATTTATGCTATTTAATTCCAATTTTATCAAATAAACTTAAAACACTCAAAACTTCGAAAAATCCGGATAATCCGGATTTTACTTGGACAAGAATACAGAAATCCGGATTTCGAAAAAATCCGGATTTTGCAATCCCTACGCACAGCGCACTAGTCACGCGCGCACTCTCGCGCAAAACATCACGTAGCATTGGCTACTACTAAAACTAACTCCTTAACTGCAGTAACTGCAGCTACGCTGACACATGATATATGCAGTGCCTTCCAAAAATGAATTACTATCTGATCGCAGTCTTTCAACAGAAACAATCTGTCCTAAAAGGAATTATTTATAAATGGAAGCCCGACGCTGCCACAAACAGTGCGCTGTTGTCATTCAGCGAAATCAGTTTCCGCGAAAAGGACCTCCCCATTTGGTCAGCGACGAGTGATGTCGTGCTGACTCGTGATACAACCAAAAGCTACATTATACCTACATTACATTGGCTACATTTGCAAACATTTTATAGGCATCTAAAATTATAACTCTTCTTTGTAGGTAGATAATGTTTATTTTTACACAATCATTTCTTTGTCGTCGTTTTTTTAAACATCGAGTCTAGTCGGTTTATTTTTTTTCACAATTCACTCAACATTATCTTTGGCAAAAAAACAAGACTGGCGCCACATTGATAACCAACTGAGTTTTTTAAAAGCGCGTCGTATTGGCTTTTAAGAGAGATAACGTTAATTCTTTTAGAGCAACGGTATCTCGTTGGAAGCCCTTAAAACGATTCTTATCTCTGAAACTGTATCCGGATAGCTGACTTTTTGTTATGCTCATTTGGCACGTGTTTTGTTGTATTGTTTGAAACACGGGTGTCGTACCTAAGGATCATAATAGAGACGTATTAGTTTAGTACCTAGAAAGGATGATAAAGGAGAACCGCTTCCTGTATTCACGGAGTAGGTGTAGGGTATCGGCACAACGTCGCCGGCGCTGTCTAGCGGTCTATACTTACAGCAACCTACGTGCAACGGGACACCGCTATTGCTAACCTAACGACTACTGACGACTTATTATTTCCTGCCAATGTTCTTTGAATCTTTATAGAAACACAAGGTTTAGGTACTGCTTACTGTATCATGCGGTTGTCTGCGGACTTGATTGCAGGAAAACGCTGCGACTTGATGTTTAAGTACGTAGCCAGCGATGAAAATGAGCAACGCGTCGTGTAAGAAACTAATTTCAGCGATTAAATGGACGAAATGATTGCACGTCACCCAATTAATGTCATCTTAACAACGGTTATACATATATCTTGTAAATAATCTCCAATTAGCAAATCGGAACATTTTGCGTCTGAGATACGTTTGAAAGTGATAATTTTAATGAATGAAACCACAGCACATTTTTGTTCAAGGTCGGTGTTCGGGACGTGTTTTTAAAGAGTGGTATAAATAGATGACGCACCGAGAGAAGATCCGGTGTGTGTGCTGGTGGTAAGCAGTGGCACAGTTTGTCCGTGTCCGGAGTGTCACTCGCGATGCGCGGGCGCCTGCGCCGCGTGGAGCGCGCGGGCGTTCGGCGGCCGACTGTTTCAGCTCGCAAACACTCAATGCTCCCCATTCATTCGCACGCATGAATGAACGACGTTTAGCACGTGGCCGAAAAAATATACTGAAACTGTCGTCTAGCAGGATGGTAATAGGTACGGAAAACTGCTGAACCGACCTTGCGACTGACTTCAAAACCAAGTATAGAATACTCGGGACAGGATAGACTCATTTTAACTATGAATAATGTTCTAGTATTTACCTAATGAAAAGTCATTATGAGGTGGATATCAAAGTTCCATTGAACGGATGATTTCAAATGACCAGAACATTATAATAAATCATTTTAAGTAACCCGTGATCTTACAACTTTAAAAATATATTTTTCTTATCAGTTTTTGCTTGAGATATTTTTTGGGTTACGTTTATTGCTGAACTAGCTATCCCTGCAGCTTTGCTCACGTGATAGTGTATTCTTTTCTGGGTTTAAAAAATAATGGTAATTTGAAGTCATATTATTACTATATTAATAAAACAATACTGCACTGAGAGTTGTTAATATGAATTGAAACGTAGTTGCACATTCGAATTTTAATACATATTTATACGAACAAAAGAAAGTAGTAGACGTAATTACCAGTATTTTGGGTCCGGGCGAATAAATCATGCTAATTCAAGAACACCTTTTTTTTGGTGGGTGGGAAACCATCATATAACTCCTCCCGCTCGGAGCGAAGCGGAAGGGAGTGTCAGACTTCTACTGACTAATAACCACCTTTGTTCTTTCTTAGCCCTTGTGTCGAGGCCGCGGTATGTCTTACAAACAACCCGCAGCCCCGACGGGATTCAAGAATACCTTAGTTACAATTTCATGTCAGCCTATCAAGGAAAAATAAGGAGTCAAATTATAGTGTCCGAGTTCCTCGAAAACCACATTCAGTCATAGGGCCCAGACTCCCAGCATCATGTTATTTTGCAGATCTTTGACAGTCATGATGCGTAGTTAGAAGGTACTCCGGTAGTTTTTTTTTTAGGCAAGTCATCATAATTATGACTCCTCCCGCTCTGAGTAGAGCGGAAGGGAGTGTCAGACTTCCACTGACTAAAATCCACCCTTGTTCTTTCTTAGCCCTTTGTGTCCGGGGCCCCAGTATCTTTTTCGAACAACCCGTAGTTCGAAGGCCGGTATTCTAACAACCAACCTTACCAAGGGGCATCAATTAACCGGGTTGATGAGTTCAGATAGGCAGTCTGCCACTTCATGTTGGTATTCAACGGTATCCAGTTTCACTGGAAGCCGACTCCAAGCTCAGAAAATGCCAGGCAGATGACTACATCCCACTGCAGAACCAGAACATAAAACTGTCTTGACTGGCGCTTCACAAATGGTTTTTAAACGGCTTAATGTTTGCGCTGTTGTCAGCATATTAAGCACGCGTCATTGCTTGACTTTCTATGGTATGAAATCAAGGATTAAACAGTTAAATCGACCATCATTAACGTTCTTTGGACATGTACCTACAGACATCTGATTGTTGCCGTTGTTCGCTTGAATTTAAAATTAAATAAAAACCGTCAATAATACAGGTTTTTTTATCCGCGAAAAATACTCTTACCATTTTTCAATTTGTTTACAAATCACATTTTTATTCAATTTACCTACTGTGCAAAAATATTTAAAAAATGTGGAAAATCAATCCAAGTATGCAAATAAATGAGGTCTAATTTTAAAACAATGCAAAAATCTTTTTTAATGTGATATAGAAATCTTTCTATACTATAAATAAACAGGAAAAAAATAATACAACAATCCTAAAAGGTATTACGAATTAGGGAAAGCCACGCCAAAATATTGCCACGGCCTAATTTAGGCCTACCATAAACAATCTGGAAAATGCCACAAATCTTTGCTAATTTGTGGCATATCCATTGTTTATATATTTGTTTTGATCCTAGTGACCGAAAAAAATTAAAAAAAAAAGAAACAATTACTCAAATCACTAATACTTACGCACTAATAATCGTTAATTTCACGATATCACTTAAACTCACTGCACTTTCTATTTGGAATTTGGATGGCTTCACACACTTCACTATAACGAGTCACCCTCCAGGACAGGCGTCACGGCAGCGCGCGAACTTGAAGATCCTACCATGAGGAAGTCCGATGAGCTTTGAACGGGCCTGTTCCTGAACGGGAGCTGCTAGGCCCGCGCATGCGCCCCGAGCTCCGGGGCGTGACCTAGACCCTGAAAACACCACCCCCTCGCCCACACAAACCAAGTTTCCATGGATACGGCTCACAGAACTTCCGAAAAAAATACCAGAAAATGGGGAAATATGCCTGAAAACCAACATTAAACAAACTCTAATAAGAAATCGTCTTCTTTTCTGTCATTCACTTTTCGCAGTCCCACCTTCCCTTGTTTCAGGAATATCGTAGATGCAAAATAATTATGTCATACGGAAACGCAGTAAAGAAAGTAGATCAGTGCCTACATTGGTGGCTCCACCCAGTCAACGACGCTGCTAGCCTCGCATTGGTGTTTCCTAGAATGGTATGAGAAATGATGACCTTCTTAGTGAATTATTGACGACAAACAAGTCCTAGATAATGCAGCTTACCAAATTAAATGGCTAATAAAAGAACTGAAGGAATCAAACCTGTTCCTACTGTATCCGTCAAATCAAATCAAATCAAAACATTTATTTGCATAGAAGGTACAATACAATAATGTTGTTATAAAAATACAGTGAGCCGGGTAGGACCTGCCTGAGTTTTGGCATGCAAAATTTAACAGATAAATTAATAATGTCATAATAATAATATTGTGAGTTATCAAATAAGAGAAATGAATAAATGAAGAGAATGAATAACCTACATGTCTACGTCATGCATTAACATAACAGAAGCAATTAAAATAAGATTCATTCTATATACCTTTCTAGCTAACATTCGAGTGTGCGCAATTTACTGCGAATTGCCGTAGATCAATCAAAGCCAGGAGTACTACACAAGATGCTGAAAACATAAACCAATGTGATTTGTAGCTACAAAATATCATAGACAACAACTTTGACCGATGTGAGAATCCATGAAGCATTCATAGTTTTTTTATTGGCGCAAGAAATGTTTTAAACTTGTGATTTTGAAATTTTATCATGGACTAACTTGAGCTGAAGCTGAAAATACTGACGTAATCTGCTCGCAGCAGTAGGACGTAAAGTGCATATTTTACGGAACTACAAACGAGAGCCGTACCCACCTACTTAAACATACCCAGGAATTAATAATAATTGCTATCGATCCAGGCAGACCTTACGACGTTGTTTGCTAGTGAAGATAAGGGCAAGATAAATAAACTGAAAATGATGTAACGAGTGTGTTGAAGATTTACTGAAGAAACTAACCTATAATACAATTCCCTTCAACCCAGCATTGGATTTCTAGACAAACTTCCTATATTTAACACTTCCATTTATCTAACGACCTAGGAATTATTGAACTCCTTGCTCCTTCATACTTCAGTACCTGGTCTACCTACCTA
Organism: Diarsia mendica; assembly: GCA_949316265.1. Classification (NCBI taxonomy): domain Eukaryota; kingdom Metazoa; phylum Arthropoda; class Insecta; order Lepidoptera; family Noctuidae; genus Diarsia; species Diarsia mendica. The sequence goes on along the minus strand of OX438896.1, from coordinate 16,800,428 downwards.
CTTAATGCCTTCCTCGTAATAATACTTAGTGAGGTGGCTATCATACTGCATGTTCATTTTATCATTGCTGTTTGATCCACATTCCGAAAGCTTTGCTTGATGAAGGTTGAGGATATTCATGTCATCATGATAAAATGGTTCCATTGCAGTATGTAACTACATACAACTCAAATTCATGTTTTACATCTACTTCAATTTTCATGTCGATGGACTCATTGACATGAAAATAAGGCTACAGTTTACCAATTGTTTTGGAGCATTAAACATCGTATAATAGGTATCGAGAAAGTTGTTTTCATCATTTATGAATCCGATAAGTTACAATGAGACACTAGTTCGATCTCATGGAATCGAACTAGACACACTGAAATACACTCTTCGCTTGCTAATTTACTTGTACCTATTTTTTTATGAATGTAATTATGCGAGTCTTCGACTATTTCGAGTGTTTAATTCATAATTAAGAACTACCATAGTCCATACGCTTCATGGGGCTGATACTTAGTTGAGACAAGTAATTATTTACCTATTCTTGGTTCTTTATATAATTCAATTAAGTACTTATAATTCTTTGCTTTGTATAGGTAGCTTAGCGCTTGCATTGTTGTATAGACTACTGGCCCGTGTTGAAAAAATTATGGGTCATGTGAACCACCAGGTGACCTATCTAGAACGATATAGAAGCATAAAATAATAAGATTCAGCACTATGCCGTCACTTGTAAGCTGTCCAACCGAGTGCAGGTGAGAATTCAAAAGTACAGGTAGACTGGGTACATTTTGGTCATATATTTTTGTACGGCATTCTTACCATCGATAGATCCATGAAAAATAATAAGAAAACGCGTAGTGCCGTAAAAAAATGTTGCGCCACAAAGTCGGAATATTTATTTTATTTTCCGACAATTTCGAGGGTAAATTTGGTCATTTGATTTTGTACGGCATCAGTTTCATACTATTTCAATACTGCTTCTAATCCATTATTCCGCAACGCCGTACAAAAATCATGCGACAAGGGGAAATAATCGAGGGTTGAAACCCCCTCTCTTGCCGCTGGTCCAGGGGGTGATTTGAAAAAGAACGGCTTCGGTTCCAAAACATTATCTAGCACTCAAAAGTACTATTAAAAATAATGCCGTCAAAAAATTAGTGTTCATTTTAAATGTATATCAGTAATTATCTTAATTTCATCGTATCCTTGATTTTTAAAGCTGTAAAGTCATTTGATCCTGTACGGGAACTTTTTTTTTAACATGATATTGTAAAATACAATTGATAAATAGTATTGCCGTTCAAAAGAAACTGTTCAAAAAAAAGTTATAGAGAAATACAAAAACTGAAATTTTGCAAATTATTGCAAAAGTTTAAATATCATAGATTAATGAAATATAGCAGTTTTCAAAATTTTATCCCTTGTTTTAAATAATATTAACATAAATAAATTAGGAAAAAATGATGCCGTACATTTTAATGCAGACCATTATCTTTTAGGCTGATGAAAATGACGCTACCATTTTAAGGTTGCACAAGCCAGTCATTCTTCCATACAAACGTAGTATGGTGATTACTCCTGATATTATCAATCTGATACAGTACGGCATTAACATATTTTTGAAGAGAACAATTGATAATATGAAAAAATCACTATGACGTCTAACTGAACTGAAACGGTGTTATATTATATCCAAGAATTGAAACTGCCAATCCCAGTATCAACAGTTTTAACGTCATCATCTTCTTCGCCTGATTCCTCATCCGGTTCCGTTATGTCAAAGACTTTTTGGGGGCATTCCTCGCCGTGTAACCAGTCGAAATCGTACCGACCGTCATTGAGAATCCATCCATAGCTTATTGGTAACAAGGTCGACGGTATTTGTTTGTAGGCATTACACAAAATCTGTGCTATGTAGGTACTTCACTTCATATGTTGTTTTAACTCCCGGAAACAAGGGGGAAACGACGTTGCTTCCAATTTCATAGTTGTCTTTTTGAAAGCTTCATTTCTGCTTTTCGGCGTATAAATCTTTTCGAATATGATACTTATGACTTGTGGGAAATTCAATTTTACAGCTCCCACATAAGATTTACTTTCAAAACAATTACTGATCTACCTAGGGATTGAAATGAGCTACACGACTAAGAGAAGTCTTAAAATAATAACCAAGGAACAGTTGACGTCAAGTGTTCCTTGTTAATTATTTTAAGACTTACAGACTTATAGTTGCCTCAACCGAAAATGTGGGAGTACTTCTCAAAAATATGTTGTATTTTGGAATTATCAGTGACAACATGTCTATATTTTGGTATAAATCGATAGTTTACAAACCCATATTTAACATAGTTTCTAACTAGGAACCTAGAATCACGAAAAGAGTATGAAAATTTGTACAAATAAACTATCTAAATGCCGTATAAAAAAATATCGTGATGAATTTCACCTTACATTTCGTTATATGGATTTTTTCTTTTTATTTTTTTCATATTCAGTTTTTTTCCCCTTTGGACCAACGAAAATGTACGGCATATGAAAAAATATTATCTATGCATAACTACTTTCAAAATAAATTAATTTTATGTTGTGTCAAATCACCCCCTGGACCAGCGGCAAGAGAGGGGGTTTCAACCCTCGATTATTTCCCCTTGTCGCATGATTTTTGTACGGCGTTGCGGAATAATGGATTAGAAGCAGTATTGAAATAGTATGAAACTGATGCCGTACAAAATCAAATGACCAAATTTACCCTCGAAATTGTCGGAAAATAAAATAAATATTCCGACTTTGTGGCGCAACATTTTTTTACGGCACTACGCGTTTTCTTATTATTTTTCATGGATCTATCGATGGTAAGAATGCCGTACAAAAATATATGACCAAAATGTACCCAGTCTACCTGTACTTTTGAATTCTCACCTGCACTCGGTTGGACAGCTTACAAGTGACGGCATAGTCAGTACCGTCTTTACCATAAGGGCACAAGGGGCACTTGCCCAGGGCCCCCATCCTCAGAGGGCCCCGAAGGGCCGACAATTTCTCTCACATTTAATCTCAAAAAACTCATTACACTTTTCTCAATGCCCGAATATCGATTATTTTCAGATTTATTCGAATCAATATATTTATATGAATTTGAGTGACATCAAGCCTACAGGGTCTCGGTTGTGTGCGGTATATAGACACTGTAGCTTCTTGCTTAATTTAAACTTAGTGCGCTTTTTGGCTGTACTAAAGGGCTGTTTTTGGTCTGATATAACTTACCAGACATTTACTTGAGTTTATAAATTTTATAATCTAGAGTCTATATAATGTCTATTTTCAAGTTACATATCATTTGATTTTTTATTCAGTTATTCAGTAATTTAAAAGTATTTCTGAACGCATCCTTCCTAATTTACTAAGAACACCATCTAGCGATCATCCATGCAAACCGCTCCAATGCCAAATTCAAGCGACCATAAAAAATGTCGACTTTGTCTATGGTTGGGGCTTGGGGGAATCCCCGGATAAATTATGAAAAACTTTCAGTCGGAACTTTTTACCTAAAGTTATTACTTATTATATCACTTATTTTCACAGAAGTGTCGTGATTTAATTTTGTTTAATGTAATTTGGGTAAATTCCAAAAGGGCCCCAAATTCTTGTGTGCCAAAGGGCCCCAAATTCTTGTGTGCCCAAGGGCCCCAGCACAGTCTAAGACGGCTCTGGGCATAGTGCTGAATCTTATTATTTTATGCTTCTATATCGTTCTAGATAGGTCACCTGGTGGTTCACATGACCCATAATTTTTTCAACACGGGCCAGTAGTCTAGTAGAGATTCAATAACATTTTAACCGGATTATCCGTTCTGCGAGCAATATGCCTTGCCCATTGCCACTTAAGTCTGGCGATTCTTCGGGCTACGTCGGTAACCTTGGTTCTCATGCGGATGTCCCCATTTCTGATTCGATCACGCAAGGAAACTCCGAGCATAGCCCTCTCCATTGCCCTTTGGGTGACTCTGAGCTTTCTGATAAGGCCCATTGTGAGCGACCACGTTTCGGTCCCGTATATGTAATCACTGGCAACACACACTGGTCATAGACTTTCGTCTTGAGACACTGGGGTAGGTAAGTCGGACGAGAAGATACCGCGCAAGTTCCCGAACGCTACCCAGCAGCCGAGTCGGATTCTACGATTGACCTCTTTCTCGAAGTTAGATCTACCCAACTGGACCGTTTGTCCCAGGTAAACATAATCGTCCACAACTTCGAGCGTTGTCTCCGATCTTGATAGGAGTGGGTGTTACATGAACATTCGACATAACCTTGGTTTTGTCCATGTTTCATTTTATGACCCACTCTTTCGGAAGCTCTACTGAGGTCATCGAGCATTTTACTGAGGTCTTCCATGGTCTCAGCCATGACCACTATATCGTCGGCAAACCGAAGGTGAGTGATGTAGGTACTCGCCGTTGACATTGATGCCAAGTCCTTTCCAATCCAGAACCTTGAAGACATCCTCCAATGCAATGAACAGTTTCGGAGATATGACGTCTCACACCGCGCTGCAGAAGGATAGGTTCCGAGGTCTGGTCCTGAAGTCGGACTGAAATGGTGGCGTTTTTGTACAAACACTTCAACACCTCGATGTACCGGTAGTCGATTTGGCACCGTTGGAGAGACTGCAGTACAGCCCATGAGTCTCGCTCGAATCGAAGGCTTTCTCGTAGTCCACAAACGCTAAACAGAGAGGCAGGTTATACTTTTCGGTCTTCTGTATAACTTGCCGCAGCAGCGTATGTATGTGGTCTACGGTACTGAAGCCTAAGCCTTAAGCCTTATCAGCTTGTCCATAGCATAATCAGACAAACATCTGAGGGTAATCAGTTCTAAAGCAATACCTATTCTTCTCGTGGGGGAAACGAAGGCCTCTGGATTATTGTCCACCTCCTTCATTTTGCAATATCGTCTAGAGAACCATAATCATTCAAGAATTCATTGCATCTGTCGTGCTCACAGCTCAGAGGCAAATTGTCTTTTTTTCCAAGAAAATATAGAGGTAATAGACTTTTGTTTTTGATTCCGTTGTATTTCTTGGATACTGTTTTCCACATTTTCACTGGACTCGATAATGTTGAATTTATATCCACATTTCGATCTCTAGTCAAGAATAGAACAGAAGAGTTTGTCCGTTAGAAATTTCTCAATTATAACCGGGGATTGGAACCGTGCCCAATAAATAACAATAGGATTATATCAGCAGCTCTGTTGAGTTACGAAATCTTTGATATAAGGCTAGACTGCGAAAAATGAAATGCTTTCGTTTTGATCATGTTCTTCAAGAACGTTGATATGTACCTCTTGGATTGGTACCTCCACCATGCGATCTTTTCTACTTATTTCTTACCTGATTTTCTGACATAATGAATCATTAAGAATCTTACCCGTCCATCTAATAGGACCCTGATCCCTTGGATGTAGTAAAATAATTTTCTCAGGGCTCCGCCATGAGTCCACGACTTTTTAGGCATAGTTAGGTTCTTGTTTTTTAGTATCTAACCGTGGTATTACCTACTTGGACCCCCAATGCGCCATAAGCCATATATCACAATACCAGCGTTGTGTGGCGTCTAAGATATCTATCCTTTTGACTTCATACAGGACCAATTTTGTTTACTTAATTAAATAATAGTACATTATGGTGTATGTACATTATGTATTTTATAAGTGTGTAACGTTGGTGATTACCGCAGAGGCGGCATTGAGACCCGAGCCGTCAGGTGAGGGTCTTAAGAAAGCCGAGGACGGTAATCATCAATACACACGTGTATCATACGACGTTTTTCAACACACTTGCGAATAAAAAAAACGTGTGGCACTCGGAAACTGCCGCGGTAAAGCTATTGCATAGCATTTTTTATCAATTATTTAATTTGAAAACCTCAGTTGACAACCTTGTTATTTTCCGTAACCATAGCAACCTGGTTGAAATATTTTCGTTTCGGAATTTCTGGATTCGCTCTCCACGCTCAAGGCCCGCGATAGAAGCTATGCAATAGCTTAATAATACAAGAAAAAACATTTTATTTAGTAGATAAAAAGTTTATATAAAGAAACAATTAGTAAATGTGCAGTTAGTAAAATTATAATTAATTGTTTTTGATGGCGTAGCGGTCTCTTCAGATAGATTACTGGCCATGGTTCTGTATGTCTTTTACAGTTATATTTGTTAATTCTTGTATCCTACAGTTACACCAAATATTAAAGCAACCTGAAATAAAAGAAAAAAATAATTATTAAGTTTAACACACAACACGCTGAAGCTGAAGTCACGTAGATAGATATTTAAAATTAGTTTAACTAACCTTAGTAACCAGATATTGGTTATCTGGAGCATCTTTTATAAATTTTTCAACATCGATAGACGATAAAACCTTTGATTTCTTGCTTCTAAATCCATCTGACAGTCTTTTTAGATAAGCTGACAAATTAGAGTATGTTTTTAAGTCCACTCCATTCTTCGTTCGGACTGTACTTTTTAACATTGATTATATACACCACAAAGAGCTAGGTTTGTACTTAGAAGATAATTCTTTAAAGTACGCCAAGAACACATTTTCAGAAAATGACTGCGATTTCTCCTTGGAGTTTTCGGGTAGCAAATTTTCCATAACGCTTAGGGCTTCAAATCTTACATCGGGCGGTGTACAACATGAATCATTTTCTTCAAAACTAGACATTTTAACTAATAAAATAACTTTAATAACAGTGAAAACGAGTTGTGTATTTTTTTCGCAGTAGCGGGAAAATATTATGTTTTTTTTTATGCGATCAGCCATAGACTAAAAGAGGTTTTTTTTTTTTGCTTGTCGTGGATAGTGTTTGGAGCCACGTACAAAATGGGGAATTCAAATTTTTATTTATCACAGAGAAAACAAAAATTATATTTGAGTGAAAGTTTTATTTATTAAAAACGTACTAAGTTTAATTTATCTATTTAAATACAAAGTTTCATGAAATGAGCAAGCACTAGGTACATTAATTAATTTTTACTATTGAACACGATCTTTTTTGTATCGAAACTTTTTTAAGAACATAGCAACTCAACCGATTAAATTAAAAAAAAAACCTATAACTCACTAGTGAATAATAGTAATGAAAAATTCACAGTTTGATTATAGGTGTCATTATGTGCCTAATTGCGGTGAAATTTTAGCCACTTTATGAGCAAGTGTGTTGAAAAAAAATTAACCAACTTTCTAAAAAGGAGAAGGTTCTCAATGGATTGGTATTTTTAACCGACTTCAAAAAAAGGAGGAGGTTATCAATTCGACTGTATTTTTTATTTTTTTATGTTTGTTAGCTCATAACTTGCGACTGTGTGAACTGATATTCATGATTCTTTTTTCATTTGAAAGCTGGTGCTTCCCGTGTGGTCCCATTGTCACCATTTCAATATCTGATGATGGGATCTTGTAGAAATCGGGGGAACTCTTCAAAAAATAACAGCAGATTAACCGCGATTGTTGCTATAGCATATCTAAGCATTGTTTACGCCATCACACAACATAATATCACGCCTGTACTCACTACAAAGGTTATGAAAACTATTTGGTGAAGATCTGATGAAGAACTTCGGAGATAGTCAACGGAACTCCTCAATTAATGATAGCAAATGTACTGGGATTGCTGAAATCTCATGACTGTCTATTGTTTACACCAGTTCATAATATAACATCACGCCGGTACGTTGTGAAGGGGTAAGCACATGTGAACCACTAAAAAGTGAAAAATAAAAACTTTTTTACAAAAAATAATTCGACTTCGACAAAAAGTGAAAAATAAAAAATCAGCTTCAGAAGTCGGTGGCAAAAACATGAAATCAAACAAACAAAAGTCACCGACTTCAGAAGCTGATTTTTTATTTTTCACTTTTTGTCGAAGTCGGTTTTATTTTTTGTAAAAAAGTTTTTTTTTATTTAAATATATTTTATTTGTTTTGTCCTGTGCGAGACTAGTAAATACTTTTTCTTTCTTTATGATTTACTATAATAGTATTCAAAAGCCATGATTTTGCACGTTATAGTTTTCAGTGCAATATAATTTATTCGAATTCGTTTAGATTAACTAGCAAGTGGTCAAATTACTGGGTAAAATAATACAAGAAAGGTTTTATTACTTTGTAATTTAATAAAAGTTCTTCAATATAAGAATATGTCCGATTCCATCTATATAATACAAAGCGTTTCAAAAAGGGAAAATACCTACGTATAAAATACAACCTCCATGGACTTTTCCGATTACCATCAAGTTCAGTACTCAATCCCTGTATGTACTACATACGAGGAAAATATTCCAAACCGCATTCAAATTTCAACGAAAATATACTATTTTCGTACAATAGACGACCTCCTTTCCTTTCTAACGGATAGGTAGACAGTGCCCCTAGTGGAGTGAACAGTATTGTAGCTACTTATATTTAGTAAGACATTGAATATAACATTTTATCTACATTTAGAAGCACCGTACGAAGGTATTGCCTCAGAAAGACAGCATCGAGATCGTTTATTGCACTACTTGACGTTATAATTAAGACATGAAAAGATTTCTCACTATATTTTTATTTACATAAAACTACAAAATTTTATTGTAAATAACTCATGTGAACATTTTATTTACAAAGGATAAAACTTCATCAAGAAGTATTTATTTAAAATGAACTGAAGACATAATGGTAATTTTTATAAAATTTGACATCCAGCGTCCATAAATCCATTCGTTCCAACCAAATCACAAACACGTGGCGTTGATAATAAATAAATAAACATGTTTAATACTATTTACAATGCGTCTCAAAGTATGAGATATTCGACAATTTGCCATTCATGATACGGTAGTTACAAGACGTGGCAGTAGGTAAATCATCAGATAAGATAATAATAAGACTCTTAGCCGTGACATTGACATTCGCATTTTCCCACCAATATGTTAGAACAGTTTCGGATAAAATCACGTTAGTATAATAAAAAATGATAACAAAATGTAGAGTGGTGAGATTCTATGATACAAAGGAGAGGGGACTACGGTTAGATGGAACAGACAAAGCTTTGACGAAATGTATCTACGTCGTAAATATTAATTGGAGAGCTTCACCGTTTAGGGGAGGGGCGGTGGGATTACAGAATCTGGAAGAGCTTCTTCAGCTCGACCATTAGCTGCCAGTCGGTCTTGATGAGGTCGTCACGGAAGTAGTCCTTACAGGCGTCGATACTGGCACGGGATATCTGTAACAAAAAAAAAAGGTCAATAACTACCACTATCACCATCAAAATTGTAGAAACAAGATTTGTCCTTGACGTCGTAAATCTGTGAAAAATCACGATTTATACTGGAAACTGCCGCTGCACCATAACTGTACGTCTTCTTCAGTGCACAGAAAATATCTAATATACATAGAAAAAAAATGAAAAAAATAAAAAATAAATTTGAATAATATTTGTCGCTAATTTGTATGTATAGATGCATTGCAGAAACTAAACCAACTACACAAACAGTTTACAGAATGCCCGTTATTGAGGTTAAACCCATTCATATTTAGCATAATAATAGGTCTCATAAATAATTTCTCGGGAAAAAGTTAATTCAAACCAAATTATAAAACTCATCGAAAGTCACAATTAATTTAAAAATTGCAGAATTTAATTGCGGCCTACCAATACATCCGTAAAAACTGGTTCGAAGCGAGACCTGATCGAGACACCTTCGGAGCTAAAAATAGCGGGTCCATGTTGAATGTACAAGTGGTTCATTCAGGTCGACCCAGTTTGGGGCGCATCGATTCATCATTCCGGGGTGAATGGGGGTTTGACGTCATAGTGAAAATAGAGCAGGTTGTGCAAGCAAGGAATTGGGTCACAAGTACCCCTCGCCCCTCTGGCATGGGGCTGTGACCCCGGTGCAGCCTGCCCGGGCCTCGTCGCTAACGACATTGGATCCGGGTAGGAAATAGTATTATCAGCCGCTGGAAAATATGGGAAACAGCGACGTGTATTTTTAGACCGAGGGACGGACGATAAATAAGACATGCAAGGTGAAGAGCCGAAGGTTAGGCGAACTTATTTATTGGGTGCTTTAGAAATAGGTACATATTTTGTGGTGAAAATTGGTGACTGAATATTCCATTTTCTCGCAATATTACTTGATCAATTTGGTTAGTTGTACTGTTGTATAGCTTCTACTAGACTCCTAAGACTTATATGTTGAGATTCAAGAATAAACTGACATTAGTACCTATTTAATTAGTTGTGAATAATCTGAAATTTTTTGGTGGGTGGAAAATCATCGAATGACCCCCCTCCGCTCTTGGGCAGAGCGAAGGGGAGTGTCAGACTTCTACTGACTAAAAACCGAACCCATGTTCCTTCTTTGCCCTTGCGCCGAGGCCACGTAATCTAGTACAAAAATCCGCTGCCAAATTTTAAATCCCTTAAAGAAACTCGAAACACATCCGATGATCTCAAAGACAACAGAACATTCAAATGAGTGAATCTAGAAAATTGCTATACAAGCCTAGATCCTTTCTCAATCATGAATTTATATTCGAAACACGAACTTTTCTAAAGTGGCCTGTCTCTGTCGGCACATGAACAATGTAAGTCCCATCAATGAAACCGCACAGCGAAATATCAATGGGGCTTCTAGAATGGGCCTGACCCGGTCACCGCGTCTGTGTGCAGCAAGCCGACACGATGTGTCTGTGTGACTCCTTGCGAGGCTTGTCACTACAGTGAGTACAACGAAACGCATGGCCCTTCTAAAATGTACAAGTACCAACAGAGTTATAAAGTACCCAGCACTTTGTGCGATGTTTCGTTATTTCGATTGTAATCATTTATTGCCTGCAGCGTTTGAGATAAGTGGCTGTTTCGAGGGTTTTTTTTTGTGATGTTTTCCTTGATTTCCACTTATGAATACAGCAGTATTTAATAATTACTAGTTTGGTTTAGTTCATTTGGTGGTGGCCCAGTGGTTGCGGCCCCGACTTAAGTCGTGGGTTCGAACCCAGGCAGTTGCATTACTTTGTGTTATTTATTTCACCACTACTGCTCTCAAAACGGTGAAGGAAAACATCGTGAGAAAACCGGCATGTCTTAGAACCAAAACATTCGAAGACATGCGGACATCTACCAACCTGCACTGGGCACGCGTTGTGGTATATAGCCCACCCTTCTCCTAGAGAGGAGGCCTGAGTTTGCAGTGGAAACATTATATAGGCTGATGATGATGACTAGTTTCACGTAAGCTAAAAGAAGATGAAGGTGAAGATGTCACATAATCATCCAAAGTATCAATACAATTCTGAATGAATTAAAAAAAAAATGAATTTTAGAAACTAACAATTAATTGTGTCGTAAACGAAATAAAGAGCCGGAATTGCGCCACGCAACTCCAGCCATAAACGTTACTCATTACACGTCCAGTGACATCAAATGTAATTACAAAACGACACAACTCCTGCATCACTACGACGATGTTTCCCTCTATTTGGACTTGGAAAGTTTTGCGTGATCCCTGTCAAGACTTCATGGAGGAAAACTATAAATACGACGCAAAAGGAACCCTACTTATAAGGGACAATCAGTTGAGCAACTTATCGAGTAGATAGCATCATTCTATCTCGAATACATAAGCAGGGATATAGTACATTTTGATACAAGTGCGGAAAGTTTGTTATTGCATTCGAGGCAGATTGAACACCCGAGCCGTATGGCGAGGGTGTTCATGGGGTCGAGAAATGCAATAACAAATTCCCACGTGTATCAAACGACGTTTTTCAATACACTTTCGAAGAAATTAACTAAAAACGTTATGTGTTTTTGTCAACAAATTTGATGAGACTATGATTTAATTTACTTTTTTTCAACACATTTGCTCGAAAAATGCATTTACGGAGCCTGTATACATTGTTCGAAAGTTAAAAATTACGCACTATACAACAGAACGTGCGGTAAAATATGTACTCTCACCTAAGTACCGTGCGGTAAAATAGGTACTCTCACCTAAGTACCTATTTTACCGCACGGTCCATACCCCGTTGTATAGCACCGTTCGTATTCTTTACGGTTTTTTTTTAATTTCCATAAAAAGTAATACAAGAATTGCACCAAGGAGTTTCACATTACTAGAATAAATAAGCTGACTGAACGAACCTCCTTGGAAGCGCTTTTGTTCAATACGTTTGTCTCACTTTAATACTAAAGAGTAAATGAGATGAAAGTTGTAGTTCTAATTTTCACCACGTGCATGTGGCGCCATTTGCAAATGCGCGGCATTTTAATATTAAAACGTCAAAGATTGTTGCGACTTTCCGACTGATATTTAAAAACAAAATAATATGAGTTCAAGCGAATCCGATATTAATATGGAATCTACTTCACCTGATTTTTAAATGAGGCGCACCTACAATAATTTTATAGCATGGAAGACTCGAAGAAATACTCAATCATTCTCTGAAAATGTTTTGATGGCTTACCTACTTCAATGAAGTGAGTATAACCGTCCTCAATGTGGTTTTTAGAGTGGTTTTTAACATTGAATATAGCAAGAAATCAAAAGTATTCACTGCAGCTAACGTAGAAAAATTTCTTAAAGACGCGCCAGATGAAAAATATTTAGGAACTAAGGTACGTTAGTTTTTTTTACGTACGTAAAAATAGTCTTGAAAAAGTTTGTTTTTTGTTTCATTACATAATTGTACTGTTTTCTCGCAAATGTGTTGAAAAACGTTGTATGATACACGTGCAGAAATTGGTTTTTACAAACTCGTGACTATGGTAACCCCTCGACTTCGTCTCGGGCTTACATTCGTCTACTCGTTTGTAAAAACCAACTTACCGCACTAGTATCATAAATAACTATTTCCGCGGTTTGATTTCGCCAGGTTGAAAAAGAAGCAAAGGTATAAAGCCGCCAAACAGCCTCACAGGAAAAATATAAAATTTAAATATTTTTTAATTAAGAACACAAAAAAATGCTTACTTGTTCATAAAAGTAAATAATTGTTTAAAATATTTACGTTTATTAGTAGTATTCTTTTTACAAACACAATTTAAATATTCAAAAAATATTTACGCTGTAAAGACGCAGATCAAAATGGCGAGATTAAAAAAAAACACGCCTGCTCTATAATAGTCAGTGGTGTTTTTTTTTTAATTTCATAAGTTTTAATCGAATTATCGCTGCTCTATGATTACAGCGTGCGGTAATAATATTACAGCACGCTGTATTCTTATTACCGCACGCGTGCGAAATATGATGCATGTCGAACCTAATCGTAGTGCAATAAGAGCTAGTTTTCGAGGAAGTGTATTGAAAAAATTATTGTGTAAGAATTGAAATGAAATTGCGTTACTGTACTGGAATTTCCAAGGTCTACGAATCAGAATACGAGATTCATTCAAGAACATTGAGGACAGAAGATGGAAAATTGCTCTTATACGTATTGGTTTATTTTAAAAATTACTGTTGAGGAACACTGATTTTTTTATTTTCTTAATGACAGAAAAAAATAAGTATTTTCTTTATTTAAACCGCTCAAAACACTTAATGAGTGTAAGAATTGTTTGACATCAAAGTGATTCAATTCATACAAGTGGTCAAGAGATCGTATGGAAAACTATGACGTCATCAAGTATCCAAAAATACACCGGCCTTCGCTCGGGTGACGGAAAATCGTCGAGTTCACATTGAGTGCTTTTATATTGTGTAAAGGAAAGATTGATGTTTTCCACTAATCGAAAGCAAAACAGGAAGCTTTTTATTTAGTGTTTAGAGGTTTCAAAGTGAACTGACGCCAGTTTATTCGAGGAAACTTGAGAAGATTTGCTGCTTTACTAACTATTTGTATGTATAGGAGTAACATAATACGTTCGCTCCTAAACGAAATAAGAGTGAGGCAATATCTTGCAACACAACATGATGTGTATTTCAATTAAATGTCCCATGTGATTATTGCGTGTTCTCAGTTCAGCTTGTCCGAATACATAAGTATCTTAAAAAGTAGGTAGCGTACAAATACCCATTGATGCAGCCATTGACTCCAATTATGACCAATGACTTCTTTTGTTTCTAAACTTGATATGTATCAGAATTTGTAACTTCCTACTGAAGTAAACTAATTAGTGATATGAAAAATGTTTCCTCTTTCAACTGCTATTATAACCATTTCAAGGTAATCGCATAAAATTAGGTTATAATATTAATCCCGTGATCGTATAATATTAAAAAAGAACAACCATTTTTCAAAAAGCTGTGTTTCATGTCACAGAACGTTTTCTGACACGTTGTATAATTTAATTCTTGTAAAAAAAGTAAAGAAGCGAGAAAAATGTAATCATAAACAAACTTCGAATATCTGGCGTGAGAGCAAGCCGAGCAACAGACCGCTCGTATATTACCGATATCATATAACTGCAACAGCTATAGTACTACTTCCCCTGGCGGATTCCCCTCGACCTAGTGACCTGACTACCCCCCTGGCGCCCCCGCTGCAGGCGATCAATGGAGCCGCGAGCCCCCCTTCACCATTGATACTAACCTTCTACTTGCTGCATTGATACAATGCTTTAGTAGGTATGAATGAAAATCCTTCAATGAGTTTCTTTACGTTAGTTCTGCGGGCCGCGGTTGTTATCACACTAATATAATGTGATACGCACACACTCACAAAACGCACGTCGACGCATTTTGTTGAAATCGTCGTGCAGAACGACGCACGAGTTTAGAATATACATCGTATCGGTTAGAAAGGTCGATGCTATGAACATAATGACACGAGAATAAATAGACTGCTATTTTCTAACTGAATGGGCACTGATAAATGAATGCTAATGTTTGTCACATTACGGATTGATAACTTTTATCTGCATGCAGACTTAGGTATTCTACTGGAGCCATTTAATCACTGTGTCGCACGGTACCAAATTATGTATGTAAGAGTATGCTGTATGTATGTATCGTTCACGTTCACAACACGACTAGAATCTATTCCAATACAAAGTCAGTGGGAACCGCTTAGAACTACTAATAGCAATAACGATTTCCATGTTCTGATCATAAGCTGATCTAGTTTATCGTAAATTCTGAGCAGTTATTAGGTAAACAGAGCATCAATTAGACTGATATCTTTCAAAAATACACGTGCAGTAAAACGTTATCGTCTACTAATACCAAATTACCAACATTATAGTAACTTGTTTCTTTATATGCAAGAGGCGAAGCAACTGATGTTGCTTGTTTTTATTCGCAGGGAACAAGTAAACAGTTGCGTGTTAGTATTGATGCTTTTTGCTCATATCACTGAAGCGCCAACACGAGGGATTGGCAGTAGCCGGCTGCCGTTGCAGCTTCTGTTTATACATTATCAATAGTTGATACAATGTTGCCAAAATGCAACAAAACGTACACAATCATGAGTCGACACGGCGCTTCCGCTCTCGTCTAGAATACAAATATTTGCACACAAAGCGAGCTAGGGTGCCATCACGAGAACACGATACATGATTTATTTGTTCAGTTTCTGTTTGGCTACAAGCTTTTATAAAGGAAAATATCGATAAATTCCATTAGATTAATTGTGTTATCCAGAATATTATTGCCTGAAATCATTACACATTTCCGAGAATGATTCACATTCATGAATGAATGAATGGGCTTCAGAATTTGAGGAAAACCTAACCCAATACCAATCAATGCACACATACATTTAATTTTATGAGATAAATCGATAGCAATATCGATTTGCAAAGCCGTATTCTCGATAAAGTGCTTTGAAACCTGAAACGTCGACTTCCCATACAGTGACTAGTGAACCGAGACATACCTAGGTAAATAATCCTCTGTGTCGAATGCAATGCGTTCTAATAATAGCCGTATCAATCGGTGCCATTTGTCTATAGAGCTAAAATGGTACCGATATCTTGTGCAATGTGCAGCTCATTCATTAAAGCGTCACCCGTGACATATCGATCCTTAAAACAACAAATGGCGTAAAAGCCATTTTGGCCAAAATGACTTATAAATGCCATTTTGTTCAGTTTTTGAAGCTCTATCGATCTGTATATTTGAAATGTTCAAATTCGCAAAAAAATGGCTCTTACATCCAATATTTTTTAAGAAAAAATTCCAATAATTTTATGATTTGTGTCGTTATAACCAATATTAAAATCGAAAACTGCAAATTTGGGGCGTAAAAGACTTAATTTCTTAGTGATGTGGTTAATATTACATTTTACGATTATATCGAAGTAAATAATATCAAAGACAACTTGTTTTAAAATGCAAGACTTTTAAAAATAGGCTTTTACTACAATTTAATAGAATTAAGTTTTACAAATATAAAACGTTAATAATGTCGTAAAAGACAATATTTTATTATAATTGGCTTATACGTCAATTTTTTAGCGTAATAATTAAAACCGAGTGTTTATCTCTTGATCGTAAAAACCAAGACGGTAGGAAAATGGTTTTCAATGTATTTTTTCATAAAAAAACTAGTAAAATTAATATTTTTTTATGATTTAATTGTTTGCGACATCTGATACGTCAAACCGCTACAAAAGATTACGCATCAGTGTGGCCACCGCACGTTCCAGCTTGTCGCGCCCGCCACGCATTCCGTTGCTTTGAGGATTCAGGGTTATCTACAATTTGGATACTGGTGGACACCGGGGTCGAGAAATCTCTCTACGTCGGTGTCTACCGGTCGCACAGCGGTGACCAGGAGACGACCAGGCTTTTCGTACACCTGATGTAAAAGGCGGATTGTGCCCAGCAACGGTACCCAACGGCGGAGCTTCTTTTTCTGGGGGACTTTAATGCCCACCACGATGAGTGGTTGTTCCCGTTCCAGAAAACTGACCATGCTGGGAGAGAGGCGCGCAGATTTGCATTGTCGCTAGATCTCACTCAGCTGGTGAATGAAGCTACGCCGGATGTTGATGGACACACACCTAATTGCTTAGACTTGCTGCTGACTACTGACCCGGACAGGCACTCAGTATCGGTATCAGCCCCACTGGGAACATCTGACCACTGTCTGGTGAAGTCTATATCTGTCAGCTCCCCTCCAAATGATAGCCCTAAAGGCGAGCGGCGAGTTTTGCGATACGAGTCAGCAGACTGGGATGAGATGCGGCACTTCTTTGCGTCCTTCCCTTGGCAGTCAGTTTGCTTTTCTGCGCGCGACCCCACTTGCTCAGCTGAGGCGGTTGCGGCCGTGATACGGCAGGGAATGGAATACTATATTCCATTCTCCAACATACCGCTCGGTCACAAGGCCCGTCCATGGTTTAATGCGGACTGTGCTCGTGCTGAGGCCCAAAAACAGTCTGCATACCAAGCCTGGGTGCAAGCTCGTGACCGTAAAGGTCGAGCGCGTCGGGTTCGCGCGAAGAAAAGAGCTTTCAATTGTAAGCGGGTGATCCGAAAGGCGCGTTTCGACCACGTCAGTCGCATAGGGGCCAAACTGGCGTCCTACCCTTCTGGCAGTAAACAGTTTTGGTCCCTATCAAAATCGGTCGAATCAAATTTCTGCCGGTTCTCACTACCCCCCCTGCAAAAACCGGATGGGTCACTGGCTCACTCCGCTACCGAGAAGGCAAATTTATTTGCATCTCTGTTTGCGAGCAATTCGCGTCTAGATACTGGGTCTAAACAGCCACCAACGATTCCTCGCTGTGATTCTTCGATGCCGGAGATCACAATACACTTGAAAGAGGTTCGTAGAGTACTTCTGAGCCTAGACGTGAATAAGGCTAGCGGTCCGGACGGCATACCAGAAAGGGTCTTAAGGAACTGTGCGCCTGAGTTGTATCCTGTGTTGACACGCTTGTACCGCCTCTCTCTCAAAAACCAGAACGGTGCCGAACTCCTGGAAGGTCGCTAATGTTCAACCAGTACCCAAGAAGGGTAGTCGTGCCGACCCCTGTAATTATCGACCAATCGCCATCACCTCCATACTTTGTATAGTAATGGAAAGGGTACTCAACGGTAAGCTGCTGGCGCACCTTGAAGCGAACGACCTACTCAGCGACCGTCAGTATGGTTTTCGCCGGGGACGGTCAACTGGGGATCTTCTGGTGTTAGCTACGCACTGCTGGGGCGAGGCCATCGAGAAACACGGCGAGGCCCTTGCCGTGTCGCTGGACATCTCGAAGGCTTTCGACAGGGTTTGGCACGCAAGTTTGTTGAGCAACCTTCCGGCATACGGCATTCCCGCTGACTTTTGCTGCTGGATATCTAACTTCCTGAGTGAACGGTCGATCTGAGTGGTCATTGATGGCTGCTCCTCTGACCTTATGGCTATCGATGCCGGAGTTCCTCAGGGGTCTGTTCTCTCCGCGACACTTTTCCTGCTGCACATCAATGACCTCCTTGCTCCTGGTATTGTTGGGTACAGATGACAGCACTGTCATAGAGAGTTATGCATCCAGCGCAAAAGCCAGTGGTGATGAAGTACGTTCATTAAGAGAGGCCATGGTGGAGCGAACGAATTCAGCCTTAAGACTTGTCTCCGAGTGGGGTGACGAGAATCTGGTAGATTTCAACGCCACCAAAACGCAAGTGTGTCTATTCACCACCAAAAGGAGTCCGTTTAATCTGGCCCCTACTTTCCGGAGTGCGTCTGTACAAGTTACTGACAGTCTCGAGCTTCTTGGCACGAAGTTGAGCGCGAATCTGAACTTCGGCGCCTACATCGAGTCGAAAGCTCAAACTGCGGCGAAAAAGCTGGGCATTCTAAACAAGGTTAAGCGGTACTTCAAGCCTGGACAGCTTTCAGTATTATTATAAAGATCAAGTCCGGTCCGGCATGGAGTATTGCTGTCACCTTTGGGATGGCTCAGCCAAATACGAGCTTGCCACACTAGACTCTGTAGAGCGCAGAGCCAGGAGAATCAAAAGCGCCTCTGTCCAGTTTTTTGATTTTTTCATAATACGCCTAATACCTGTAGCAACTACTAGAGTAACGTTATATCTAACAACTAGATTTCATTTGATCATAAATAGTCTAATGTTTTAATAAATACACATTACTTAAAAGCATATCAAACGTTTTTTTTTATATAATATTTTGAAATCTGGATAGAGTAGGTTTTGCATTTAAACGTTGGATAGAGGCGGTTTTGCATTGTATTACTAAGGATAGAGGCGGTTTTGCCTAATAATAGTGGTATTTTAGTTAGTTTATATAAAATAATAATAATCGCAATTTAGTTATTAAAACTGTAATTGGTAAATTTAAGACTGATTTGTTTGTAAACATCAGTACGAGGTGAAAGTGTTTGATTAAGTTCGATCCAAATTTTAATAGTTGATGTTCAATTTTTTTTTATTTCGTCGTTAAAAAATAGCATTTATAGTACCGATTTAGAAAGTAAATTGATACGAAATTTCAAATTTTCTTATTTCTTTTAATTTTTTTCAAAATTTGTATTATTTTATTACAATATTTAATACTTTCGTTGATTTTTTTCAATTTCGTTGATGTTTGTTTAATTGATGTTGATGTTCATGTTGAATTTAATTTCTCAATTCATTCTTCGCTAAAAATAGCGTTCATGGCATAATTTAGATAACTACATTGATCCGAAATGTTAGATTTACTGGTACTTTTTCAAAATTTTGTGTTGTATTTATTGCAATAATTAATACATTCGGTAATTATATTTGTCTTTTATTTCTTCAAAAACCCAAACATAGATGTTCCCTAAGTCTTTTACTCCAAGTGCGCATAACCTGTTTAACTTGCAAAGTATAAAATTCACGGCGTAAAGGCCAGTTAGAGCAAAATTTTTTGTAGTAAAAGACATGCTATCTCGGAAACTAGCATAGGCCCTACAATATTAGGTTTTTATAATTATACACATGAAAATTCTAAGAAAATACAACTTTAATTGGTTATTATAGCTTTACTACTTTGAGAGATATTGAGGAAACAAAGTTACTCATTTTAGTTTTTTGGCTCTCCTGAAAAGTAGCTTTTTGGCTTTTACGCCATTTGTTGTTTTAAGGATCGATATAGCGGGCTCTACACACGGACGGCTCCTTCAACACCGACACTAGAACGTAGGCGTTTTCAAAGATTGATTTACGAGTGCTAAAATAATTCGTAATATCTATAAAACTTTCACACGTCATGTGAAATGTATTGTTTATTTTCATTGCAATATCAAATATAAACTTTTTTGTTAAGTGTTTTAGAATCTAGATCTGAATCGCATTCTAGGTTATCGTGTTACTTTCAAAATATTTACAGTGTTGTTGCGAAGTTGATTCTGCTTCACAGGAATTCTTCAGGTAATTCTTTGTACTTGTTTTATATTGTTTTCATATAAAAATACTTGGAATGCAAAAAAAACCCATGGAGTAACTTTCGTTGAGCAATAATAAAATCGCTGCAGTTTGAACTGTGATGTAGTATGTATTTGACGTATGTATGCTTGTGTGCGTGCTTATAATAATATATTTTCTACCAAATATACTCAGTATTCAATCAGCATTACAGATGTTTCATTGTGTCTAAGTCCCGTCCTTATATGGCGACCGTGACATTTGATCTTGGATCAACATAATCATGGCAGCGATTAGTCCGGGTTGTGCCAATCTAAGGTGCAAAGTGAGAAAATCTTTTTAAACCAAAACAGTGCCAGTGGGAAAAAAAAAATAAAAAAAAAAAACAGTCACAGTGGAAGAATTTAAATTTCATCTGTCAGCAATAAGCATAGTGCTGATGGTCATAAAATATGTACAATATTGTTCCTCGGATTTTTGTATATTAGCTACCGGCTATATAAAAAAAATGCCATCAAACTTGGAAGAGAGACCAATTAACGCGTCATGTCCTGAGGCGTTCTGATCGAACCAGGCATTATCGGAGTCCAGGGGTATCAGTTATATGCGAAGATTGTAATTGCAGAGCTACCAATTCCTGCAAAGGAACTCAAGTAAAGTAACAAGTGGAAACGGGAACCAGATGACTACGGCTAGAAGATTTTGTGTGATTGCGTAATAAAAATGTGTCAAAGTGCTTTAAAGTGAATCGGTGTTTATGTAGAAATCTATGTGAATAATCATATCTATATCTGTTTTATAATGGACCGTAATGTATGAACACTTAATTAATTTAAGTACTAAGCTTAAAAAGTACTGAGCAAAACTTAATAAGGTAAAAACATATTTGGTGAAAATCGGGCCAGGTAGGCGTAAAGGTGAAATTGTGTTGAAAAAATTAAAAGAAGATGATAATTTAGTTAGTCAGTTTAATTGTAGTTTGGAAGAGTTAAAAGCGTTGAGACCCAAAATAAAGGAGGATGAAGCTTTAAAATTTAATGAGCTTCACAGTTTTATACTTTACTAGTGACCCGCCCCGGCTTCGCACGGGTACAAAAAAGGTATTAAAACCTTCCTCTTGAATCACTCTATCTATTAAAAAAAACCGCATCAAAATCCGTTGCGTAGTTTTAAAGATTTAAGCATACAGACAAACAAACAAATAAACAAACAAACAAACAAACAAACAGACGCGACTTTGTTTTATACTATGTAAGGATACGACAGCATATTAGACATATGCAGTAAATTCATCGGTAGAGAAATACACTAGTAAGGCAGAAAATATGGCTAAATTCGATCTGAAGGTTGCATTGAATTTATTACCAATTTTGAAAGATGATGAGGCTAGTACAAAGCAGCTCATTGACAGTGTAGAATATTATCAATCCGAACTCGACCAAGAAGGCCAAAATAAATTAGTTAACTTTGTTTTGAAAAGTCGTTTGTCACAGGCGACTAAACTAAAACTAGACAATAAATATGAATCAGTTGACGGTTTAATTAAGGCTATGAAAACTCATTTGTTGCCCAAAAAGTCGGCAACGGCGCTTCAACATAAATTATTTAATAAGCGACAAAACGATCTTTCTATAGACGAGTATGGTAAACAAATTTCAGATTTATTTGTAGATTTAACCATTACTCAATCCGAAGGTAATGAGACCAGTTTTAGTGTGTTGAAGCCAATAAATGAAAAACAAGCTATAAAAAGTTTCGCATATGGTTTGAGAAACCGGCGGTTGAGCACCATAATCGCAGCTAGGAATTATTCGTCTTTGAGTGATGCTATTCAAGCTGCAATAGATGAACAAATGACATCCCCATCGACATCAGGTGATATTTTGGCTATGCGTTATAATAACAGAAATAACTTTTATCAAAACAGGAATTTTGGGGGTCGGTTCAGGAATAGAGGTCAGCATACACCAGGTCGCGGACAGGTGCCAGACCAGGGTATTCAATTTCAGGCAGACGACAGCAGCTGGACAGGTGGTCAATTCAGAGGACGAGCTGCACCAAGGTCATCTCGAGGCAATAGAGGTAAGATATTTTACAGTCGCTCTAGAAATGCTGAGGGAGATGAACAAGAAATGCATATTTTGACAGACTCATGTTCACAAGAAAAGAAAGAGTCTAAAGAGTCGGAACACGATAAGTTTGTCGTGAATAAAAATGTAATATTGTCTTGTAATAATGTATGTCATATTAATTTGAACATTAATCCTTGTGGGGACTTACATAGTTGGCTTATTGATACCGGGGCTTCTATTTCAGCCATAAAATATGAACACGTGATCGAGAATAATATTCCTATCCAAAAAGAGACACTTGTTGTTGATGGTATCGGAGGCAAAGTACAAGCAATCGCCCGCCCGTCTGTAACGTGTCTTGGGTGTCTACCAAGTACCAACAGATTAATCAATTGGCGACATCAATTTGTAGTTATAATAGCCACTCCATTGTCCTTTAAGACTTGAATTAAGACTTTCTAAATCGGATCCTTGCATAAATTTACATCTGGTAAGTAAATTAACATTTAACTAGGTTTGCATTATGGTGAACGCAAATTAATATTATTTTCGTCGAGTAGGAAGGGGGGCGTCCATAAATAACGTGAGGTGCTTTTTAAATTTTCTGTCCCTCCCTCCCCCCTGTTAAGATGTCGTGAGATTTTATTCAATTCCCTCCCCCATCCCCCAATCTCACGTGAGATTTTTCAAAATGTGGGTTTCTTACGTAAACGCGTTGGATTGTTATTGTAAAAAGAAAAAAAAAATGCTTCGTGCTTTTATTTACGACTAGTTAAGACTAAATAAATATTGCTAAGAGTTTAATTATAAGTGTAATAAAGCATGTACAATCTGGATTAAATGGACCAAAATAGTACCTATAATGTTTTTTTGTTTGAATCAGAAAAAAATTCGTGATATTTGCCGAGACCCCCCCCCCCCCCCCTCTCCAACGTAAGATTAGATGAGATTTGACTCGACCCCCTCCCCCCCCCTAAAACACCTCACGTAATTTATGGGCGTGGACACACACATGGACTTTTCTTTCATGATCAACTATTTATTGGAGAGCGAAACTTATCAGTTATCAATCCATGTTTCTATTTTCCTTTTTTCAAAATGATTGGCTAATCGTATTTTTCCGTCTGTCTGTGGAAATCGCCGTTGAGGTAAACCGCGGCGAAGGAGTTGTGACGACACGTCACACGATTTAAAAAAAAATAATAATTATGCATCTCTATTTTCCCTACTCTGATTTTTTAGAACTAACTGAAGCTGTGCTGAATAATGAAAATAACGACGGCTGGCAGTAGACCGACAGACGGCAGACGATGATGATGAATCCCGAAATCTCTTGCCCAATCATTATGAAATGCCCAAATCCACACTTGAGTCAAGTCGTATCGTAATTCGTACTATTGCACAGTTGAATGATAATTTCTGCATGGAAACAAACACAACGTCTGCCCTGCCATCTATTACTTAACACATAAACCATTGGCGCAATTTTCATTCATCACTCGCTTGTTCACATATCGTCGTAATAAATATTTTGCAACGATATAACTATCAAGCGTTTGCGTTGATTCATTGACTGTGTATTGTAATACTGATTGACTGGTTTCTAGAAAATCACGGTACAGTCAATGCCCAGCATAATCTGAGCCCTCTTTTCATACCACTTGCCCTCTTCTTCTTTATACAAGAGGTCAGGTAATGCTGGCCACTGACTGTACGTTTGAATTGAGTTTTCCTTATGAATCATTATCGTTTTTTTTTCCTGTGTGGGTAATAAATTTAATGGTTTAGTAAAGTAGTGATTAATCATTTACAGTGAATCAAGGAATATTATCAGGATGTGTTTGCAAATATTTGCAGTCTAGTTTCCGGCTGATATAATTTTCTGTTGAACAAAACACAACATCATGCCTGTAATCCCCGAAGGGTTAGGCAGAGGTGTAACGAATAGTACACCCATATTTAGTTATTTATATGTAACTAGGGACCCGCCCCGGCTTCGGACGGGTGCAAATGGATGTTATTATACTGTATAAACCTTCCTCTTGAATCACTCTATCTATTAAAAAAAAACCGCATCAAAATCCGTTGAGTAGTTTTAAAGATTTAAGCATACATAGGGACAGAGAAAGCGACTTTATTTTATACTATGTAGTGATTCCCATGTAATGGGGCCATCCTATTGTTTTCAACCAGGCTCACGTCCGAACTCCTTGGCTACTACTGACAAATTCCGTTGAAAGCTATCAATATCTTCTCAGTATGCTCTCGAAGAATTTGGAAGACATGATGATATTTTTCATATCAAGCATGTCTTCACTGATTGATAACCGTAGCTATGGTAGTCAGTTAGTCACACACAATCAAGGCCGATAGCCATTTTTTATGGGGCAAGCCCGCCACACTATTCCCAAACCACTATATCTCCTGTAAGCCAGAATCAACAGTGGCGAACACCTGAAATGCTCCGAGACAATGAAGCTCGACGAAGTCCCAGAGAAACGATTTAACTGTCTTGGTTACCACAACGAAATTAATCAGAAAAATAATAGCGGTGGAGTAGGAAAAACATATTTTTTCTCTATATCAGCAGGAGACAGAACAGAGCAAGGCACACAGGGACGTATACAACTGAAATGCCTTTAAAGGCACTCAGTCATAGAAGTGGAGCTGGGCGTAATATGCGCCCTAAAACCAATAATGCGGTAATAGAACAATTACAAATGCGAACGGAGTGTAATAAAATCGTTTAAGAGAGATTTTTCCTCAGCCTTGACATTTATCTATCACAAGCTTTAGATACACGTGTCTGCAAAATTCGTAAAACCGGGACTTGTTCGTTATTTCCTTGTGCCTGCCCTCAACACGCTGAAGGATAACTTGTTTATTTGACAAAGTAAAGATAACAACAAAAGAAGTGGCGGATCAAACTCCCCAGCAACAGATCTGTCTGTTAGGTTAGAAGAACCAGACTCGATGCTGGTTATGCTATTCTGTTACCAAATTTTAATGTAGAGGATGTACCTTGCTGACTAGCATATCAGTCTCCTCGAAGTGTCTGCCGAACATCTTGGGCGACTCGCCGGGGATGGGCTCGATCTTGATGCACACCTCCTGGCCTTTGCGCGCCGTCTCCACTTGCTTGTGGTTGATCTCGATAGATGTCACTATTCCCAGCTCTACGAACTGTTTGGACAAATGTAGAGGACTTACCTTGCTGACTAGCATATCAGTCTCCTCGAAGTGTCTGCCGAACATCTTGGGCGACTCGCCGGGGATGGGCTCGATCTTGATGCACACCTCCTGGCCTTTGCGCGCCGTCTCCACTTGCTTGTGGTTGATCTCGATAGATGTCACTATTCCCAGCTCTACGAACTGTTTGGACAAATGTAGAGGACTTACCTTGCTGACTAGCATATCAGTCTCCTCGAAGTGTCTGCCGAACATCTTGGGCGACTCGCCGGGGATGGGCTCGATCTTGATGCACACCTCCTGGCCTTTGCGCGCCGTCTCCACTTGCTTGTGGTTGATCTCGATAGATGTCACTATTCCCAGCTCTACGAACTGTTTGGACAAATGTAGAGGACTTACCTTGCTGACTAGCATATCAGTCTCCTCGAAGTGTCTGCCAAACATCTTGGGCGACTCGCCGGGGATGGGCTCGATCTTGATGCACACCTCCTGGCCTTTGCGCGCCGTCTCCACTTGCTTGTGGTTGATCTCGATAGATGTCACTATTCCCAGCTCTACGAACTGTTTGGACAAATGTAGAGGACTTACCTTGCTGACTAGCATATCAGTCTCCTCGAAGTGTCTGCCGAACATCTTGGGCGACTCGCCGGGGATGGGCTCGATCTTGATGCACACCTCCTGGCCTTTGCGCGCCGTCTCCACTTGCTTGTGGTTGATCTCGATAGATGTCACTATTCCCAGCTCTACGAACTGTTTGGACAAATGTAGAGGACTTACCTTGCTGACTAGCATATCAGTCTCCTCGAAGTGTCTGCCGAACATCTTGGGCGACTCGCCGGGGATGGGCTCGATCTTGATGCACACCTCCTGGCCTTTGCGCGCAGTCTCCACTTGCTTGTGGTTGATCTCGATAGATGTCACTATTCCCAGCTCTACGAACTGTTTGGACAAATGTAGAGGACTTACCTTGCTGACTAGCATATCAGTCTCCTCGAAGTGTCTGCCGAACATCTTGGGCGACTCGCCGGGGATGGGCTCGATCTTGATGCACACCTCCTGGCCTTTGCGCGCCGTCTCCACTTGCTTGTGGTTGATCTCGATAGATGTCACTATTCCCAGCTCTACGAACTGTTTGGACAAATGTAGAGGACTTACCTTGCTGACTAGCATATCAGTCTCCTCGAAGTGTCTGCCGAACATCTTGGGCGACTCGCCGGGGATGGGCTCGATCTTGATGCACACCTCCTGGCCTTTGCGCGCAGTCTCCACTTGCTTGTGGTTGATCTCGATAGATGTCACTATTCCCAGCTCTACGAACTGTTTGGACAAATGTAGAGGACTTACCTTGCTGACTAGCATATCAGTCTCCTCGAAGTGTCTGCCGAACATCTTGGGCGACTCGCCGGGGATGGGCTCGATCTTGATGCACACCTCCTGGCCTTTGCGCGCCGTCTCCACTTGCTTGTGGTTGATCTCGATAGATGTCACTATTCCCAGCTCTACGAACTGTTTGGACAAATGTAGAGGACTTACCTTGCTGACTAGCATATCAGTCTCCTCGAAGTGTCTGCCGAACATCTTGGGCGACTCGCCGGGGATGGGCTCGATCTTGATGCACACCTCCTGGCCTTTGCGCGCAGTCTCCACTTGCTTGTGGTTGATCTCGATAGATGTCACTATTCCCAGCTCTACGAACTGTTTGGACAAATGTAGAGGACTTACCTTGCTGACTAGCATATCAGTCTCCTCGAAGTGTCTGCCGAACATCTTGGGCGACTCGCCGGGGATGGGCTCGATCTTGATGCACACCTCCTGGCCTTTGCGCGCCGTCTCCACTTGCTTGTGGTTGATCTCGATAGATGTCACTATTCCCAGCTCTACGAACTGTTTGGACAAATGTGGGGTTTAGTGGTATGTGGTTGTTTTTGGTTTCGTTGATGCTATATTTAACACTAGCGGAGGTCCCGCGGTTTCACCCGCGTAGATCCCGTTACCGGGAATACAGGGATAAAAAGTAGCCTATGACACTCAGCAATAATGTGGCTTTCTATTGGTGAAAGAATTTTTTAAATCAGTTCAGTAGATCCCGAGATTACCCCTTACAATTTAACAAATATACAAACACACAAACTTTACTTCTTTATAATATTAGTATAGAAGTATAGATAACGTAACTACTGAATTCTTAGAAAGAGTAAGACATGATAAAATATGTCTTTTTCTATAAATAGATTTTTTATTTTTGAAAACACTTTTACACATCAAAAATAATACCTGTAGTTCACCAGTTATTTGTAAGTTCCATATTTTAAGCCTAATGACACCTAAGTCCTAGTACATACTTCCGGCTGCTACTGAACATTATCTAATGCGCTTTAGAATAAACCCATGGTCTTACGCTCTTATTTGCGCTTACAGACTCTTTTCCAAAGCGACAACCGACAACCTCTTATATTTTTTATCAGCCTACATTTATTTGGCTCATAGTAAATTAAACCCTGTGCCTAAAAAACCCTTGACGCTTGCTCGTTACTTCACAGCAGTTTAAAAAAAACTGGTATTATCCTTTTTCTTTTTTGGAGGGTGGGAAATCATGAAATGACTTCTCCCGCTTTGGGTAGCGCGGTAGGGAGTGTCAGACTTCTACGACTAAAAACCACCCATGTTCCTTCTTAGCCCTTTGTGTCGATGCCGCGTTATTTCTTTCGAACAACCCGCAGCCCCGACGGGACCAGGTATAGCCTTAATGATTATACTCACTTCTTGACTAGGCACACAGATAGGTGTTCCTTCCTTTAAGATGCCGCCTTCGACCATGACTCCGGCCACAATCGGATCACGAGAGTTGAACACAAACTGGGGTAAGATCTGTGGACAAAACAAATACCGTAATGATAATGATTTAGATACCCTCTAATTAATGCATTAGTATAATGATATTGATCGTTATTGTCGTAAAAGTGGTCTTAGCAGGTTCCTTGGTGTCCCAAGCGTCTGTATGCAATATAAAGATCTATATATACAATAATGAATTGCTGTTCGTTAGTCGCGCTAAAGTTCGAGAAGGGCTGGACCGATTTGGCTGATGATGACTGATCCATAGTATTCAATGGATTATATATAAAAGGGACTGGGCAGGACATATCTGTCGCATGCCGAATGAGCTGTGGGCCCGTAAAGCTCAGGATTGGTGCCCTGAAACAGCGACACGGAATCGCGGCAGACGACTTAGGAGATGGCGGGACGTACTGGATTTCTTTTAGTCTTTCTTGAGAATAGGAAAGAAGTTGCACAGAATCGCCACTGTTGGAAGAAACGGAGGGAGGACTTTGCTCAGCAGTGGGACGGTATGGGCTAGCTATAATAATATATAAGTCTGCGATCCCAACGAAGACGCCGTATTTCCAACTGGCCGTAATTTAAATAAACTAATTTAGATACCTTAAGTTTGCAGGGGAACACAGCTATATGTTTGAACTCCTCTCGCTTCCTTGCCTTCAATTCTTCGCGGTAGGCAGTGAACTTGTCGAACAAGTGGTAGATGATGTCTGCTGCGAATATCTTCACTCCTAAGTTATCGGCCATCTCTTGAGCGTCGCGTTCGACCTGTTGGGAAATAAATGTGTTTAAAAAAAGTATGTGTGTGGGTGTGTTTTACTGTTCAACAAATCTTTCTTCCTTTTTTAGAATTCTGATAAAAATGCAAGGAAACATAATTTCCTTGCATTTTTATCAGAATTCTTTGTTAATTTGTACTTCATAAGTTCTTAATCCCATAATCTCCTAATTTGATCCTTATAAAAACGGTTAATGCTAGTAGATATCACGAATCCAAAACGCCCTTGGGCTAGGTGGAGTGCCAATCTTTTTAAGGGTTGGCTGGATGAGAGAAACTGTGGATCTAGTAAAATTTTGTGGAATTGAATTGAAAAGGTCTAGCAGTAATTTCTGGTGGTGATGAAACCGGTATGTACTATGGACGAGGAATAGTTTAATCTATTTACGTCGCGAGTAAATAGGCTTCTGGGTAAGCTTGTTCCATCGTCGACCTCATTTCTGCCCTCAGGGCAAGATTGAAGTCAAGAGTAAGCCCATATTAAAAAAAAACCGGCCAAGAGCGTGTCGGGTCACGCTCAGTGTAGGGTTCCGTAGTTTCCCGTCCGTCACAATAAGTGTTCTCACTTATGAGTTCAAAGGTGTTTTTTTTTTTTTCCCTAGAAAATCCTTATGAAGTTCTACTTTTCAGATTTTTTTCATATTTTCTAAACTTATGGTTCAAAAGTTAGAGGGGGGGACACATTGTTTTTTACTTTTTGAGCGATTATTTCCGAAATTAAAGCACATTATCAAAAAATGATTTTAGTAAACCCTTATTCATTTTTAAATACCTGTCCAACAATATATAACAACAATCAAACATGGTAAATATCCCGTTTATGATATTAATAGTAATATATCACACGTTAGGGTTGAAATTAAAAAAAAACACTTCCCACTTTACATATAGGGGGCTACCCTAATAAAACATTTTTTTCCAATTTTTATTATACCACTTTGTCGGCGTGATTGATACACATATTAGTACCAAACAGCTTTCTAGTGCTAACGGCCACAGAGATTAAGCGAGGACGGACAGACGGACGGACGGACAGACAGACATGGCGAAACTATAAGGGTTCCTAGTTGACTACGGAACCCTAAAAAAAGTTATGTATTCTAACTTAGAAACTCCTTTTACTTACAGAGGAAATAAACCTTCGGACACACTGTTTAAATCGCAGTGGCTTTGAGGTTAGGTAAAACGCGCGACTCAAAGACGATTCGATGAAAAAATTAAGTGTTTAGTGCAAATAGTGATCCATACTCTCTCTTAAGTGGTAATGGGCAAGGCATATTGCTCGCAGAACAGATGGCCAATGGGGCCGAAAAGTTCTGGAATGGCGACCGCGAACCGGAAGACGTTGCGTTGCGCGGCCTCCCACTAGGTGGACCGATGACCTGGTCAAGGTTGCAGGAACCCGCTGGATGAGAGACGCACGGGACCGGTCAATGTGGCGACGCCTGGGGGAGGCCTATGTCCAGCAGTGGACGTCTGCCGGCTGAAATGATGACTCTCTACTCTACATCTGTGAGTTTATCATTTGCTTAGCCTTTTCCCAGATTTATATGGGTCGGCTTCCAGTCTTACCGAATGCAGCTGAATATCAATCTAGAACATAAAGCTTACCTTGACATCGAACGCTAAAATAGTGGCGTATTGTGAGTCGTGCTCCAACATGGCAGACGCTTTCATGACGTCTCGCTTCACAACCGGACCTATCCTGATTGCAGAATACTGAAACAAACAAAAATAATTAAATAAGGGGACTCTTGCTAATTCAACTTTATCAAGGTTTTGGGTGACTTTTGTCCAGGTACCTACTTCTAGTTTACGAACGTTTTGAGTTGAAGAATTACAGCTTTATTTGGCTGGATTTAAGAGGTGCATTCCTGATGAGATTAATTTTATTGTTTTGAATGGTAATCAAGAGTTAGAGTACTCAATGTTGAACCTGCGACACGAAGACATCAATACTTAATAATCAACTCTAGTCAATAGAAAATACAACACTTACGGGAATTTTGCTAGTCCTGAGGAACTCAAGCAGCGCCTCTAGCGAGCCAAGCGTGGAGGCTTGCACGTACACACCGCGCTCTGTCAACTTTATGGATGACAGCGCTGACTTCAGCTCGCGGGCTACCTCCTCTCTGTAAGGAAAAAGAAATGTCATACTCTTCAAGATTTTTAGAAGTAGTCGAAAGATATGGGTTGATATCTTTCGCTCTTTTTATATTAAATGGGCTTAATCTTTGACCTCAATTTTGTCTTGAAGACAGAGATGATGACCCAAGAGAAGCCTATTAAACCGCGACTTAAATAGATTGGAGTCGTATGAGCTTGGGAACACCGTCGTAGGCAGGGAATTTCACTTAATTTGAAATCATAACTGATGGCGTCGCAACAGACCTCGTAGATGGCCGGACGAACTGGACAAAACCAATGTTCAGTGGTCTATATTTCCAGTAGATCGAAAGCTGGCACTACAGTAACTGATGTTTTCACTATTTGATGTCGACTGACAGGCTGCTCGCTACTAGGGGAGCATTCAAGTATTACGTAACGAATTTGGGAGGTCTTGTAAAACGATACGATGTGTGACAGGGGTGGGAGAGGGGGTTTGGGGGTTTGAACACGCGTTGCGTAACATTGTTTTTTTAGAGAGATTCTCTCACGCATTTTTAAAACGTTTTATCTCAAAATTTAAAATTATAGCTAAAAATGGTCACTTGGTGGTTACGGTGGAGGGTACAGTTAGGGTGGAGGGTACAGAAAAATGTTACAGCGCGTTACATAGGGGGTAAAAGGGGGGTCAAAAATATTAAAAAATTTGCGTTACGTAATACTTGAACGCTCCCTAGTTAGCTCGGTTATTTCGACAGTGAACATTTTTAATTTCGTAAAAGACAGCAATTTCGAACATTGCAAACTCCTGCAATCCAATGTACAGTATTCCGAATAGCTATAATCTAAACCTTTAGTTTTCCAAACCTGTGTCTGAATAACTTACTTGAGCACATCAACTTCGTCCGGTTTCTGTGCGATCTGTAGATTGAGGCCGGCGATGGCCTTTTCTAACTCCTTAGCTGCTATCTTCACACCCTGGGCTCCTACTACTTCTTTGTGCTCGATGTAGGCGTTCTATTCATAAAAAATGACATGTTGAGAAGTGTGCAAGATGTAATAAAAAAATAGACGTAATAGGAATGCTGCTTATATGCTTTGGAGCGCCACAGTCACGTATAGACGACAAGCAGAACAAGCAAAAAAGTGCCTTAAGTCTGTCGACTTAAGGTACTTTTTGGCTTGTCGTCTTACTTGACTGTGGCGGTCAAAAGGTTGAGGTGGGCTACCCTGTCGCTTCCTTCTTGAGTAACATTTGTTTTAAAAAGCAATAACCCACAGCATTGAACTGTTATATTACACAGGCAGGGCAAGTATATGCCCATTCTCACTAACACTATGTGGCACCTAAATTAATGCCTATACTTATATCACTGCATTCTTTGAAATTGGAATGGAATTTCAACTCGCAGCATTGAGCTGAACATCGAAAATTGAAGTGTTTATTTAGATAGAGTTCACGGTTATCTAAAGCAAAATATTACGAGTAGCTTGCCAATATTTGGGGTCATTACTCTTCTAAAATGTAAGTAGAAAGACTAGAATATAAAATGCTACACATCAAAATGTCTTACCTTAACCCTCAACTCCTTCATAGGCTGCGGCATGAGCAGAGACCGTATCTGCGTGACGATGGGTCCGTCTGTACCCGCGAGTATCATAGTGTCGCCCTCGTGCAGCGTGCCGTTGATCAGGATTGTGTCTATGGTCGTGCCCAGACCGGGGATTGCTTTCACCTGGGGAGAAGAAACATTGTTAGAAACTTACAAATTACGTGTTAGGTACGTTTCAAAACGATTTTTTTTAAACATTACCCCACGAGGAATTTCTCCTGTATCGTGGGTGCATTTCCACCCAGACCAACAAATATTTGTTGCGTGCGGGCGGGATTTCGTGACTTATATTTCGATGCAAGCGCATGCCTTGCAAAATTCAAGTTATTGGTTAATGATTAAAGAATTATCTGCAGTATTAGTGTCTTAAATTAAACTGAGCCTAAAGACGCACAAGCCACAGTATGTCTTCTGTAGCAATCTTCTATATAAATAAAAAGAGAAGTCCTGACTGACTGACTCATCAACGCCCAGCCCAAACCCTTGGACCTAGAAAGCTGAAATTTTGCACAGAGGTTCCCTTTATAATGTAGACAAGGAATAAGGAAGGATTTTTCGAAATTCAACCCCTAAGGGAGTTAGATAGGGGATGAAAGTTTGTATGGAAAATCGACATTTTCACGTGGGCGAAGCCGCTGGCAAAAGCTAGTGTTTACATAATTTTTCACCTTTTGACAAAGACGTAAAGTGTATTATTAAATTATTCGTTAATAGCCCTGTTGAAAGTTCATCTAGTAAACCAAATAAAAATGTATCTATTCCTCAACCACCTGAGTTCACATTGTAAAATGCAATAAACACTTATATAAAAAGCTTACCTCAAGCACAGTCGCAAGCAACTGCTGCGAGAACACCAGTCGCTTGTGCAGCGGTCCCTCACACGCTTGCACGATCATAGCCAGCAAGTTGCCCATACCCTCACCCGTCACTGCAGACGTCGGGACCAGGGATACGTACGAGCGTGGGTCTGGGTTCTCGTAGAATAGAGCCGCGTTTAGACCCTGGAATACAAGAAGAGGTAAATCGTAGGCTTCGCAAAATATTGGTATTTTTATGGCTTGAAGGTAGTTTTAGATTGTAGTCTCCGATTGAAAAGATTTCTGTTGTTGCTGTCAACCACAGCGGCAGTCGCCCTAATCACTATAACCAGACTCAAACTCAAAGGGTTTATTTCAATTAGACCATTACAGACACTTTTGAATGTCAGAAAAACAAAGAAAGCGAAGCTACAGTCCCAATCACAAAGAATGAGCATAAAAAAACTTCAAGGACATGGTGACTGCAAGCAGACCTTGCATCACTGACATAGCAACTATTTTTTTTTAATGTTCGCAGGCCTGAAGAATCTGGTGTAAAAAAAGAACCCAAGTTCTCAAGCTCAACAGTACTATTTCTTCGCATCCTTAATTTATTAATATTCCAACGTACCTGTTCAGCGAACTGCAGAGTGACATCCTTGCACCTCTTCTCGAACTCCAACTGAGTGTTAGGTTGCTGCAGCTTCAAGATATCCCTGACGTCTTTACGTTGTGCGCTCTGCCAGTCGTACAGACGATCTATCTTGTTCAACGCCACTAGGAACGGCGTCTTCTTCTGTTTGAGGAGGTTTATTGACTCTATGGTCTGGGGCTCCAGGCCGTGCATTATGTCTACCACCTGTCAATGGAGAAGACGAATAATTATTTAATTGTCAAATTACAAAAATCGAAAGAATTAAACACACAGAAACTGTAAAATTAAAAAGAATAAATTATAAGGAAACCGAATGAAATTGTCTAATAGTCGTATGGTATTCGATCCATCCCCACTCCTCGAGAAAAACCAGCAGTTCCGCTGACTGACACAGTAAGGGTGTCACAGTTGATGTACTAAAAAATCGAAAAAAAACTCCAAGTGCCATATAAATAGTCACAATAACATCTTTGTTCCTATCTAGATTCAGTGAAACTAAAACTCACGAGAATAGCAATATCACAAAGTGATGACCCTCTATTCCTCAGGTTACTGAAGGACTCGTGGCCAGGAGTGTCGATGATCAGTAGACCAGGCAGTTTGAATGCTATCTCCGTCACCTGGAAAAAAAAAATTATAAAATTATGAACACATGGCAGTACTTTTTGGATGTTTGACACCATCTTTATGCCTAAAATTGGTGTATGGATTATTTTAATTCATAATATTTTGGAAAAACCTCCAGAAGGGTGAAAAACAGCCGCTCGGCTTAGCTCGAACTGTAACGAGTCAACACGAAATGTAAGACCCTAACTGCCAAGTTCAGTTTACCAATCGGCAGAAAAAAGGTAGTGATTAGCCAAGAACATGTGTATTTATTGCTTCGGTTTTGTTTTATTGTCTAACAACTACCGCTGACTCGAACGCTACCCTTTTTTTGGATTGTGGGATATCATCAGATCACTCCTCCCGCTCAAAGCGCCGCAGAAGGGAGTGTCAGACTTCTACTGACTAAAAACCACTCATCTTCCTTCTAGCTCTTTGTGTCCTAGTCCTCTTTCGAATTACCCGCAGCCCCGACAGGCATCGGCCCTTGCAATGTTGCTGACATCTCTTTGAGGCGCGCGTGGAACACGAACGCACCGTCGACACGGCCTGTCATCGTCATAGGACGGACGGACGTTGAGCTAGCCCATTACTCACCGTCCACAGGCCCGCAACGCTACACCCCTTTGTAAAGAATTTTGAAGTTACGTTATTAGTTTATTCACTCACCCCCTTAACATGTCTCGTCTGCTCCTTGATATTCTCAATAGGAACATTGGTGGCGCCGATCTGCTGGGTAATACCTCCCGCCTCGCCGTCCTGCACGTTGGTGCGACGTAGTTTGTCCAGGATCTTAGTCTTGCCCGTGTCTACGTGGCCGAGTACGCACACCACGGCGGCACGGAGAGGGTTATTCGTTTTGTTCGCCTCATTGTCTATTTTGCGTTTCTGGGGATGGAAGTCAATGTAATTTATTTATAATGGCATTTTATATCATTTAGCTTAGTATGTTTTACTGAACTGTACAGAAGCTGGCCAAAAAACCTATAAACAAAACATAAATTACAAAAAAAAAACTGCACAATCTGCACCTAGGTAGACTTACTGACTAAATAATCTTAAAGTTATTTCTTTTTCATAACGTAGATGGGATGCCTGCCGAAAAAAGTGTAAGTTTACCGGAAAAAGGAGCGCCTTTTTTATACCACTGATGGGTTTAAAAACTCAAAAATATAGACGGGTTTAGATAATATTATGCAAGGCCAGTTAGAGGCAACAATTGTCACCTATTACAAAATAGTCTAACCTCTAATCTCTTCAAGACAAGTTCCCTCTTCTTCTGAGCATCGGTCAAGCCATCATCATCTTCCGAATCCTCTTCCGAGCTGTCATCATC
This sequence comes from Diarsia mendica, assembly GCA_949316265.1. Lineage (NCBI taxonomy): Eukaryota > Metazoa > Arthropoda > Insecta > Lepidoptera > Noctuidae > Diarsia > Diarsia mendica. The sequence continues at coordinate 16,764,113 of OX438896.1, read as the reverse complement.
TTCATCTGAGCTATCATCTTCTTCTTCTGAGCTTTCTTCTTCTACTTTCTGTAATAAAACAAGGTTTATGAGAATATACTAGCTGATGCTCGCGGCTTAGCCCGCGTGGATATCGGTTATCGCGACCAAAAGTAATCTTTTCATCCCTCCCTTTCAAATGTCCTTTCTCAGGCTCTTAGACTATCTGTGTACCAATTTTCAATTAAATCGGTTCAGTAGTTTTGGCGTGAAAGCGCGACAGACAGACAGAGTTACTTTCGCATTTATAATATTAGTAAGGATAGTTAGGTGTAATGTGGTGCTTGAATAGATATTTGAAGGCGTAGGTTTGGTTTGTGGTCTTTATTAAACCACTGAACCGGTGTTTGCATTAATTCACAGGGAATATAATTATATGCAAATATCATGGTTGCAGTTATGCTTGGACTTGCTTTGGATAACTTTCAATAAGTTATTGATGGTGGAAGCAGCCCTTTTGGATCAGAGATAATGTAAAACTAACAAGATTTTACCAAGCTAAGTATAAAGAAATAACAGTAAATTAATACAAAGTAAACATTCCACATACCTCTTTACCCTTATCTTGGGCAGATCTCTTGACCTCCTTGACAGGAGTCTGTGGTGGCTCAGGCTTCTCTGGCTCTGCTTCTTCCTCTGAAGACTCTGCATCCCATGCATCTTTCACTGAGTCAGTGTCAGATTCCTTCTTTTCTTCAGCTTTAGGGGAGACCTCCTGGCAAATTATTAGATAAGTAAGATATAGAGACAAAAACCATTACGAAATTAGTAGTAATACGCGAAGAACACACAGTTTTGAGTTTTGACTATGGTGATCACTTCTTAGAAGATGTTCATTGATATAATTAATAAGTAAGATAACTAATTAAATTAATAGTTAATAATACCGGCAAAGTCCGTGTCGGAACATGCACAGGTTTTCAGTTTTGACTATGGAGACCACCCTTCCTTGTAATTTTTATTCATATTGTGCACAGTCTCTTTCGTAATATGGATAATTATGTGACGTCCGGACATGAGAAAATTTTGTTTTTTGCCATTGGACCATGGAACGAGTGCCGACGGCAAAGTCTGCAGAACTTGTTGTGGCACTACATGGATGGGTTCTTCCAAGTTCTAGTGCACTAGTGGACTCCACATTGGCTGAGATAATAAAAAAATATTTGGAAACTCGATAGATAACATAAGCCCTGATATAATATTGGCGGTACAAGTCACATCATCCTATCTAGTAGGTCATAAATGACGTTTGTGTTAGTAAAGTGCTACATCATGGTTACTACTATGTTGTAACATACTATCTTTGATTACAATAAATTGTAAGCACAACAGTACGCCCAATGAGATTTCTCATTGGTAAAAATAACAAACTTTCATATAAATCCTCTCTTTCTACCTTCTATTAATCTTAATACCAAAAAAAAAGAAAAGACATCCTTTAGTGTAGGTAGAGAATTCTGAGTAGATGTTCTTGCTGGAGGACATGCCCTGAATGGGAGAAGCATGCAATACATTTGATAAAAGAAAATGCACTGATTTCAGATGAAATGGGAAGAAAATAAAGCAAATTGATTCAGACTTGGGCCAAAATGTCAGAAAATATTGTTGATAACTTGGTAAACAGTGCAATTTTGTAAACTAGCAAAATAAACCATACCTTTTTGTCTTTTTCATCAGCCTTTAAATCAATCTTCTTTTCTTCAGAAGGTGTAGCAGGTGCTTCTTGTGACATCTGAGTCTTTAGTTTGCCTGGCTTCACCCTAGTACCAGGCCTGAGTGGCTTCTTCTCAGCTGAACCAACCTCTATACCCTGAGCCTTAAGGGAGTCCAACAAAGCTTGAGCCCTCGCCTTCTCTGCCTTCTGCTTCGGAGTCAACAACTTTCCTTCAGCCTTTAATCTCTCTTTCCTCTCCTTTTCCTTCTGCTTTTTCCTTTCTTTCCGCTCCTTTTCTAACCTTATAGCTTCCAGTCTTTGATTTTCGCGTTCATCTTCCTGCTTTATCCTCTCCTCTTCTTCTTTCTTAAGACGTTCCTCCTCTTCTTGAACCTTCTTTAAGGCTTCTTGCATGGCAGCAATGGTCTTTTTGGTGGGACCTTTCTTTCCTTTGTCATCCTTATCTTCTTCTTTCTTTTTTTCGCCCTTCTTCTTCTTTTTCTTTCCTTCTATTGGGGCATCCGCATCTAGATCTTTTTCCTCAGATGGTTCCTTGGCTTCGGTGACTTCTTCTTTCTTTTCCTCTATGGGTTTGCTTTGAACTGGTTCAGGGGCCTTAACTTTGTCATCAGTAGGCTCTTTTTTTACTTCCTGATCCTTCTCTTTCTTTTTCGCTTCTAGCTTTTTCTGTTTCTCCCGCTCTTTCTTTTCTTTCTTCTTTTGTGCAGCAGTTTTTATGGTGACATCATTTTCATTGTCACTTGCTTGTATATCATCTTCCTTCTCAGGTTCTGGTTTTGGTTCCTCCTTTTTGCCTTTCTTTTTCGTTTTAGGCTTATCTTCTACAACTTCTGCTTGTTCTGGTTCAGCAGGAGCAGGTGTGGGTTCTTTCACTACACCTGCATATTCCATTTCTAATTCAGCTAGTACTTTTTCTAAATCATCATCACTATCATTTCTATTTTTCCTATTTTTTTTGCCTTTCTTGCCCGCTGGTTCTTTCTTTTCTTGTGTGGGTTTCTTCTGCGGTTTCTGTACGGGTTGTTCGTCGTCTGATGATGGAGGAGCTTCAGGTGGGGAATCATCACCATCTTCTATTTCTAACATAGAAAAGGCACTCTTTTTTTCTTCTTTCTTTTTATTTTTCTTTGGCTTTTGTTCCTCTTCTGACTCATCTGTAGAATAATCAAATTTACATATTATAAATTATCCTGAAAAACGACTGTAACTGAGAAATTCCTAGTGGAACCAGGAATTGTTATGGAACAACTAGACAAACAAGGCAACCTACCTCAGTAATCAGTATCTATTCAGTCATAGTTGACAAAAATTATTAAAAACTAGCTGAACCCGCGCATGCGTTGCAATGCGTTTTTCCTACCTACCTATCTACTACCCTACGTACTACCCTACCAACTACCCTACCTAAAAAAAAAAAAAAAAAGTATCAAAGAATCTTCTCCTGGTTCTTAGCTACCTCCCTACCAATTTTCAGCTAAATCCGTCCAGCCGTTTTCATGCTATGTCGTGACAACGGAAAACGGGTTTCATTTTTATATATATAGATAGGCTGTCATGTCCCACCGAAGGGCAAATACCGTTTTTAGAGGGTGGGAAATCATCAAATGACTCCTCCCGCTTTGGGCGGAGCGGGAGTGTCAGACTTCTACTGTGTTTGTGGCCGAGGTAAGTCTTTCAAATATTCCACAGCCTCGACAGGCGTCAACCCTTGCAAAAGTTGTCAGCAACATTGCAAAGGCCCTTGCAATGTTGCTGACAACTTTTTAAGGCGCGCGTGGAACACGAATAAGCTGTCGTCTCGGCCTGTCGTCGTCATAGTACGGAGGGACGGTGAGCTAGCCCGTTCATCACCATCCAGAGGTCCGCACCTACGGTGGCCGCCCGAGGTGGAGGGGACGAGAGGTTCTCTCCTTCATACGTTCCGCCACCTCCTTCACCAGCATAACTGCTTCGCAGGAGGCAACGGCGTCCCGTTCCCTCTCGCCCGAACCATGGCTTGAACCAGGGCTGGACGCAAGAGATGTCGCCACCTCCAATCGCCGCTAAAGAGCATATATACCTCTCTTTACATTTCTCGTCAGTAATGCTTCTAGATTTTTAACCGACTTCTAAAAAAAGAAGGAGGTTCTCAATTCGGATGTTTGTTTTTTTTTTTATGTTTGTTCGGGCATAACTCCGTCACTTGCTAAACGATTTGAAAAATTCTTTCTTTGTTGGAAAGGGTATACTTCCCAAATGGTCCCATAATTTTTTTATCGAAATCGGACAAGCGGTTTTTGAATAATCAACAAAACTCAAAAAAAATACTACATTGTCCAGTTGTCCACATTATGACCCATGAACATGTGAACCACTAAAAAGTGAAAAATAAAAACTTTTTAACAAAAAATAAAACAGACTTCAAAAAAAAAGAGAAAAAGTCAAAAATAAATCAGTTTCTGAAGTCCGTGGCAAAAAAATGAAATCAAACAAACAAAAGTCACCGACTTCAGAAACTGATTTATTTTTGACTTTTTCTCTTTTTTTTTAAGTCGGTTTTATTTTTTGTTAAAAAAAAAAAAGAGAAAAAGTCAAAAATAAATCAGTTTCTGAAGTCCGTGGCAAAAAAATGAAATCAAACAAACAAAAGTCACCGACTTCAGAAACTGATTTATTTTTGACTTTTTCTCTTTTTTTTTGAAGTCGGTTTTATTTTTTGTTAAAAAGTTTTTTATTCAAGGAGTCCACTGAGATATCATATAAAATTATATTCTGAGCAGCAAGTTGTTCCACATAAAAGTGCCAAAATAAAAGGGTCAAAATGTGAAGAGCAGCAGATTTTTTTAATCTGTATCCTTCCACAGCTAGACTTCACCCACTGTCGTGTATAGGCCTCTATGCTTGTGCCAAGCTCCACTTACCAGCCTTATCCAGTATACTCCCCCGATGGCGACAATTTAATTTGTCCATCTCGCCTCGGTTGTTTTTACAAGTCATGCAAATGCATTGTAATACTCTGTATCATGTATACAATACAATGCATGTTTGTTAATTAAAAAAGAATTTGCCATTTGTATACACTTACCATTATCACTGCTAACATCCTTTTTCTTGCGAGACTTATTTGAAATTGAGACATTTTTTATATTCTTTGTGACTTCCTTGACATCCTCATCAACAGATTTCTTGTGTTTGGCCTTTGCTTTAGGCTTTTCCTCTTCACTTTCAGAGCCAACCGATATTCTGTAAAATTAATATTTGTGTTTGTTTATGTTGACGAAAACGTGAGAGAAGTTTCAGCTTAAATATGGATGCCAAAGAAACAATGATGGACTGTATGAAAGATATATATATATATAGCTAAAAGAGAAGTATAAAAGAAGACATTAGATGTGGTACCACATAAATTAAGATATGGGTAACAATGAAGCTGAGGTAATTCACATTGCAACACATTAAGCAATAGTATTGTAAATATTATTGTATGAGTCATTTCTTAGATACAGTATCAGAAAAAAATATTCTCCCTATTGTAAGATAAGTCAAAACTAACCTGTCTAAGAGTCTACGCACATATAAATATGTCTTTGAAATAATTCCTAGAAGCTTCAGATTATCTTGACTTATCATTTAAGGAAATATAATTATTTAATGTATACCTTGTATATTTCCCAAAATAGTCCTGAACTGTCTATTAATAGTTTTATCTATACAAGTTATACCTACGTATTTTGGGTCAGTGGGTCGTCTTAGGGGCGGATTTGTTAGTAAACAAATTGTCCAGCCTGTACTAAGTTGATTAGCAGAATTTAAACATGTAGCAATATCAACAGTAATCACTTAAGTTGTACAAGTTAAAATTTTAATTGAAGAATATACTAATGTAACATCATAGGAATTACCAGGGGAAAAACTGCTACTTTAAGTCAGCGTGTCAGCGTGGTAATTATCAACAGTAAAAAACAACAACATGAATTCACACAATTTATAACTCAAAAAGAGTGACTGGTTAACCTCTATCCACTTACTTCTTTGCCTTTTGCGCCGGTTTAACATTGTCGATATTTGTAGTTTCTACATCACTGTCGCTGCAATAAAACAAACGATGTGAATATCCCAGACGAAAATTGGCAAACGATAGAGAAAACATATGCCATGAACGAAACTTACCCCTCATCCACCGTCGAGTTCTTCTTCCCCTTTTTAGCCTTCCCCATTTTGTTAGTACGCTACACTAAGTCACAATGCCTGGGATATAGTGGTCTGTTATCGTATATTTTGTGAACTCTATCATGTGAAATGTGATCAACGCACAGAATAGCTCTTGCAGCCGAAAATTTACGATCAAGTCGTCGTCGTGTCCGTCCTGCGCTCACGTCACGTCACAGTTCACACCACAGAAAAAGGAAAGGAAAAGCAGCGAGAAAAAAATAGAGTAACCCTTAGGCCAATTTATCGGATTAGTGACAGGTCAATATTATAGTATGTTCCTACGTCCTATAACAGGTATTTCAATAACAGCTCCTAATATTTATAATTTTTTGGATGTGTCCAGCCTCCGTGGTCGAGTGGTTTAGGCGTTCGCCTTGTGACCCGGTGGTCGTGAGTTTGATTCCCACGGGAAGCATACTTAGTAAAGTTGTTTCCAGTTTGGCTAAGACATTGCAGGCTTGAATCACCTGATTGTCTGATAAAAGAGATGACTCCGTGCTTCGGAAGGCACGTATAGCCCACACGATAAGAACGGGTCCGTAGACACCCTTATTATATTAAAAAGTATATTCAGTCAGTAAAAGGCTGTTTGAATTACAAACAAACACTTTAATTTAATTTATTTGTATTTAGATGGGTGATTTTAGACGGTCAACAAAGTTACTCCTGTCTATGGGAATAATATCATTTAATTTGAACTTAAAAGCCGCGTTTCCAACTTGAGTAAACTTTATTTACACACGACGAAATTAAGAAACATAAACTTCACTTCAATCAACGGGAATGACAGCCGAGCATATAAAATTTTTAGTCAATTTTTATTTTGTTTCATAATAATCAATATGTACAAAGGGTTTACACGGATACTCTCGCTCCACTGTGCAGAAAAAGTACAACCATGTGTTCCTCCTATGCTAAGAAAAAATGTGTTATGTATGCGGAAAGGTGGTCAAAATATAGGTTATATTTTTCTACGAACGAAGAAACACGATAAAAGTGCACCTTCGGCCCTGTTTGTTCCTGTACCAGTGAAACCAAATCCTGATGACATAAACATTGGAGCAGAAATCACGGGACGTCTAAAAAAGCAAGATCTTCTTAAGATTCTTAACAAATTCTATCAGAAACCAGAGGTCAGAGAATTGGCTTCCAGCAATGGGTTAGATGACCAGCTATTGCACCAGGCTTTTTTGTCTTTTAGAAGACATTGTTTGGAACACGATTTGCCGCCTGATTTACATATAATCATAAGTGATATTATACAAGGTGAGAATCATCTGATTTTATTCTTAAATTCGAATTTATAATAAAAAATTTATGCACTTGTCTAAGAATCACCCGACCATGATAAAACAAAATATATTCTGTACCCCTAAGACAACCCACTGACCGTTATCTGTTATTCATTCCACAAACATGAAAACTTTTTAATTCCATTTTATTTTGTTGTTTCTAGGTGCAGGGCATGTGGATGATTTGTTTCCATATTTCCTGAGGCATGCAAGACAGGCATTCCCCCATCTAGACTGTTTAGATGACCTCAAAAAGATCTCTGACCTAAGAACACCTGCTAACTGGTTTGTAGTGAACTTTTATTTTAGTTATTTGGATTATGTAGAGATGTTGAATGCAGATCCTCCCAAACTATTTTTATTGCACAAAAAAACAAAATAATACACAAAAATTGCACAAAACTATTTTATTAATTAATTTGCAAACTTAATTTTTGAAACTGTATGACAATTTCAAAACTGTCTTTTTTGTGCCCCAGTGCCAGTATTGGAAAAAGATTTTACCCAACTAAAGGCTTACTTTCTTTTACAAACATCTCTCTGCAATTTCCACGTAAACAACTATCAATTTTATGCATATATATGAAGTTTATTTCACAATGACTAGTACTATTATTTACTTTTAGTGCAAATTAAACTGTATATTATATGGGTATTTTGTAAATAGGTAAAAAATAGCATAGTTTTACTTTTCTTGATTTTTAGTTAAACACTAGCTTTTGCCCGCGACTTCGTTCGCGTGGAATAGTGACTTCCGGCAGATTTTTGGTTTATCTCGCGAAAAAAAAAAAAAAAACTATCCTATGTCCTTTCTCAAGTTCCAAACTATGTCTGTACCAAATTTCATCAAAATCCGTTCAGCCGTTTAGGCGTGAAAGAGTAACAGACAGACAGAGTTACTTTCGCATTTATAATAGTAGTATGGATAATAAAATTATATTGTGCTACGATAGACTTATAATTTATATAAATAGATTTGAAAAATAAGGTTTTTATGCCAATTTATTTTATGATCATCAATGACAGTGCACAATATGTTTTTAAAAGTGCATTAAATTTCTATAAGACTAATTTGAATACTCAAACTTGTTATCATATATTATTATCTGTTTATTGACAATGCTTGCTTTGTTATTGAATAACTTTTGTTATCACTATTAAAAGATAGTATTTAACTCTTAGGTAATTAAACTTTTATACTAAAATGTATTATTGTGTTAAGTATATTGTAAGGGGGTGATCACAAGGTCAACTATATTTAATTTTGGAATGTTGTTGTCTCTTGATAAGCTTTCACTCTCTTTTGTACTTCTCCCTTTTCTTTTCTCACTCTCTCTCTTTCCTCTTCTGCCCATGAGAAAAAGGTGTGGGTTTATCTATGTACCTATATTTAACATAGGCAAAACAAAAACCAACAATAAAAGAATGTTTATAAATTATTAATTTATTTTGCAGGTATCCAGAAGCAAGAGCCATAAATAGAAAGATAGTATTTCATGCAGGTCCAACAAACTCAGGCAAGACTTATCATGCCATGGAGAAGTTCCTGGGGGCAAAATCTGGTGTATACTGTGGACCGTTAAAACTGTTAGCTACTGAAATTTACCATAAGTCAAATAAACATGTAAGTAGTATCATAATGTTCATATAAATTAAGTTTATTTTAGAATAAGAATAATAAACCATACAAATAGTTGAGTTGTTGCAAAGAGACCCTTAATGCATTTAAGGGCAACATTGTTTTTTCCCCAATTTTTTTTGGGTATTTTACAGGGCACACCATGCGACCTTATAACAGGGGAAGAAAGGAGGCACGCATTATTGTACTCATCGGTAACTAATCCAGATGAACAGAAGATTGACACACCGGATGATGATAACAGCTTACAGCCGAGTGCTACAGAACTGACAGCGTCTAACCATGTGGCTTGTACAGTGGAAATGACGTCTCTTAATAATAGATGTGAGTTGTTACTATTTGAAACTAGAGTGGAGTTAGATAATCTGCCAAAATGTACCCTCCTACCTCAACCATCCTTTTTTTGGGAAATTTCTAGGAAAATGGACCTTGCAATAGTGGGGAAAGTTAATAGGTAGACAACTTTTTTATTAAGCAGGTCTATTCTCCTTAAAATGTCCTGCTTTTACTACCATGCTAGTACAGAATATACGCCAATGTGGTGTTACTAGAAACACTAGATAAGTTTTAGAATAAAATCACAAAATTATCAGTAAGTAAGTAAGCAGAAGAAGCACACATGCTGTCACTGCCCGGGTTAAGTGAGGACTACTCGACACGATCCTTAAAGCTAAACATAAAAAAAATAGTTTTTTTTCTTGTTGTCAACAGATGAAGTAGCAGTTATTGATGAAATCCAAATGATTGGTGATAGAGGAAGAGGATGGGCGTGGACTAGAGCAATATTAGGTACTTACAATAAGCCAGTAAACTAAAATGCACCTTAGCTGTGTGGCAATAAAGCATAATATTATTTGTGTAATTTGTAGGACTTCAAGCTGACGAAATTCATTTATGCGGAGAAGCTGGTGCTATAAATCTCATAGAAGAAATATGTAACACTACTGGTGAAGAATTAGAAGTAATTAATTGTATTTAATTTAAGTTAAACTGACAAATTTTTAGTTTATACACAAACTTCACGCTGTGCAAACACAAATTGGAAATTTGGAATACTGTGCAGTGCATAAATTGGAATACTGTTTAGTGCACAAATTAGTATACTAAGCAGTGTACAAATTGAAATAGTGTTCAGTGCACAAATTGGAATAAGTACTGGGCATTGGAAAAATGTATATAAGTACAGTGCTCTAATTTTTATGTTGTGCAATGTGATTTTTCTGCTTTGTGCACTGAAATGTTTGTTTTAGTTGCATGCATCGCGGCATTCCTTAACCGCACTCAATTCTCACTTTCACAAGACTGAAATAAGTATGAGCAAAATAATGTATGCATGACAATGCACTAATGCAATGGTATGCATAAGAATTGGTATAAGTCCAAATTGAAAGAATGTAAAATGCAATAGCAAAATGGTCTTGGAACTAGTCCAATTTTGTTTGTTTTTATCTGCAACTTAATTGCATAGTTTTTTTTAACTGTCCTGTGAATGATAACTTATATTGACTGCCTCGTTGGGTTATTGGTCGCAAGCGCTACTGGTCTGTTGAGCATAAGATTCTCGGTTCGATTCCTAGTTTGTGCGGTGATATTGAGTTTTCCATCTGGGATATGTGGGTAGCAACCCGAAACAGAAACCTCGAAGTATGAATGTGAACGAGGCAGTGTGTGTATGTAAGGATCGTAGCAAATGCTGCGGGTTGTTCGAAAGGGATACCGCGGCCCCGGACACAAAGGGCTAAGAAGGAACATGGGTGGTTTTTAGAGTCATTAGAAGTCTAACACAAGGAGTGTTAGACTTCTAATGACTCTAATATCGCGGTATCGCCTCTCCCCCAAGAGCGGGAGGAGTTATTTGATGATTTCCCACCCTCCAAAAAAAAGTGGCGATGTGTGTTTTTTTATTTAATTTATTATTTCTCATCCACAGATACGTAATTACAAAAGACTAACAGAACTAAAAGTAGAAGACACGCCGCTCGGTTCGCTGGACAACGTGAAAGCTGGCGACTGTATAGTGTGTTTCAATAAAAACGACATTTACAGTGTAAGTCGAGCCATTGAACAGAGGTCAGTCCCATGAGAGGCAGGTATCCAATTACTAAAGTATTTTTAGGAAGGAATGTGGTTTTACAACTCTATGTTGACTTTTTTACCCGACTACGGCGAAGCCAAAGGAAGGGTAATGATTTTGGCAGTCTATGAATGTATGTTCCACCGTAGCGCCTAAACTACTGAACGGATTTTAACAAATGAAAGAAAAGAAAGGTCTTGGCGAGCACATTACAACTATGTATACCATAATAAAGTGCTATTCAATATATTATACGTTTAGATTGCGGTCAAACAGTTCTCGCGGTCTAGTCTGTGTTATTTACTCGTATTATGTAAATAACAAACCAATATTTTATTCGTAGTCGGGTTTTAGATTTTTAACCTTATAGGCGTGATTTTGAGCAAATATGCAGGTTTACGCTTGTGGCTTGCGTTATATATTATAGGCAGAGGTGTACTTTATAGTACACCCACATGTAGCCAGTTATGTTTATGACCTATGTAATAGGGCGCGAGCCTGTTGCCATGAACCGGGCACAAAGAGCGGTTACATAGATTTTTAAAATCAATGAAAAATAATGAACATAAAACAACTTTACATTTACAACACATGCATTTTCATCAGAAATATTCTTAACAAAAGCGTTCACTCAAACTTAACACTCACTCAATATAAACAAGTTAGTCAACGCAGTACACGGCGAGCAAGCTTGCTAGTTTTACCGAAAACAAGAACTAACTATGGCAAAAAAATGCTAACTTTTGAAGGAGCACAGCTTTATAACAAATTACCGTCCTGTATAAGAAATGTACACTCTTTCAATGCATTCAAAACTCAACTTAGCCAGCACATAATTGCGGATCGATCACTTCTGGAGAAATGAATGCATTGGATGGGTAACTATTAAGTTGTAATACTGATGACGAACATTGTAATCTTTATTTTTAGTATTGTTCTCAAGTAAGTGACTTTATGTTTTTATTGAGAATAAAGTTTCTTTAAACCGAAACCGAAATCACGATATCTGCTGTTTATGTATTTTGTTTTGATGAGACACACCTACATATTTCACTGTGAAATCAGATGTCAAAATATTTCCATTAATAATAGTGAATTAGTGATAGAAAGTAATTATATCATTTGTACATTGTGTAGTAAAAAACTTATATGCTCTACACACAAAAGCTGGCTAGTAATAAGTGTTGCAAAATTGGTGTGTTGAGTCCATCAGACCAACCATCAATCGAAAAGTATGCATTCATCACATAACATATCATAGCAGATTTAAGAGTTTCCGTATAACTGTTATTTAGAACGAGACATTTAATTTAAAAAATATTAAGAACGCATCATGTCTCAAAACTAGTCAGAAAAAAAATAGGGGTTTAACACTTTCTGTGCTATCCACCCAGCATAGGGGACGAACAAAAATTCGTGTGTGCCCCCAACCCGCCTCCGAGTCGTCGCTATACGTAGAGCAGATGACTTGTGCTCAAGCGGCAATCGGCATACAAATAAAAATAGATAATTTGAACTTGGCATCGAAAGTGTTAAACTAAAACTCAGGCGATTTTATGATGTCCAACATCTTGAAAGCATGCTACATTTAATTTAAAAACCCTTATTAAAGTTTCTTTCTATTTCAGGGGCCAAGAAGTAGCTGTGATATATGGTAGTCTACCGCCTGGGACGAAGTTGGCACAAGCCAACAAGTTCAATGACCCCAACAGTTCGTGCAAAGTGATGGTTGCCACAGACGCGATAGGACTTGGTATTAATTTGTGAGTAATTCTTAACATAATTTCACACCTGTAAGCCCTGTAGGGTTAGGCAGAGGTGTTCCTAATAGTACACCCACATCCTTCCTGACTAATATTACATATGCGAAAGTACAGTCGAACAAGCTAATAAGTATACAGGGTAGAGATCTTTATAATTCTATAACACTGAAAATATTGATTGTAATTTTGTTTTATCTATTGTCTCGCATTAAACGACTGATTTCAAACGCTGTATCGTTTAACATCGTCTCTAAATGTATCTGTATAATTTTAAAAGTAAATAAAAGTTAGCTGGCTGTATACTTATTAGCTTGTTCGACTGTACCTCTGTCTGTCGCGCTTTCACGCCAAAACTTCTGAACCGATTTAAATGAAATTTGGTACACAGATAGTCTAGAGCCTGAGAAAGGACAGACATACATAAGGATACTTTATCTACCCAAATATCATAAACCCTCTCTAATGCGTTCAAAAACCATAGGCAATGACCAGCATTACCAACCAGCAGAAATTAACAGAACTGTAATGAGCTCATAACCTACTGAAAACAGTAGGTTATGAGTTTTAAATTTGGAACAGGTGTCAAATTCAAGTGAGTGTGCTATTCTATAGTGCGCGCGGAACTAGTTGGCCGCGCCTTAGGTGGCGACAGGGGTGAGGGGGCGGGTTGCCTACAGCTCGCAATGCACAGGAGACTATAATTAGACAGTGATGACCAATCTCGAGATATCGTGAACAATAATTTGTTCAATTTATTGAAAAGAATACAAATAAAAAACAAAAACATGCCTAAGGCGCGGCCAACTAGTTCCGCGCGCACGTATCTACCTACATTAAAACAGATACCTATCGATACGAAACCCCAATTCAGCATGATTTTAATTATAAATCGCACGACATTTTGATCTCGAGTGACACAAGAATAGTGACTTTGTTCGTTTGCCTATGATTTAAAAAAAATGACAGATATCCGAAACGCAGCCATTTCGAGCTGTCATTTGTTCGTTAGCTTTTTATTTCCAGTTACGAGTAGACAAATTTTCTGATAAGTTCTTTATTTCTGCCGAAAATGAGTGATAGTGACTCGGAAATTAACATGAACACTCCGCCAGGGCCCCGAGTCTGCTATTCAATAGTGTCAGAATGGTCGATCATTGATCTCATAATGGTTGATTGACGACAAGCCAAAAAGTACCTTAAGTCGACAGGCATAAGGTACTATTTGGCTTGTCATCAATCAACCATTATGAGATCAATGATCGACCATTCTGACACTATTGAATAGCAGACTCGGGGCCCTGATATCGTAAATGCAGCGACGAATGCAAATAATAACCTGTTCATTTTTTATTGCATTACACTGGTAACAATGCTGGTCATTTCCCTATGGTTCCTGAACCCATCATAGAGCCCTTATGATATTCGGGTAGATAAATTAGTGTATGCAACTATACATAATTAGGCATTACAACACTCGTGTGATGCTATTAAGAAACTCGCCTTCGGCTCGTTTCTTAAACCCACACTTGTGTTGTAATGCCCTTCATTATGCACAGTCGCATAAACTACTATTTTAATGCGAAAAGGGTTGTAAGGGGCTGAAAGGGGGGATTAAAAGATTACTTTTGGTTACGATAACCGACATCCACGCAGACAAAGCCGCGGGCATCAGCTAGTTTCGCCATAAGATAAGATATATTTATTTATTTACATATGTTTAAGTTTCACATAATAGGGGGAGAGTCTATTGCCATCGGGCAAGATTGAATAATTCGTCAAGTCATTACCTTGAAACGACGCCAAAGCGTGTTCCCATTCATATGAAATGCAAATAATATGTCATTCACAGCATCATTTTAGTATTTATGTGCAATCTGGCAAGGTGTGGCATTCTATTTCTGTTGTCACTTGCACTGATATGATAAAACAACAACAACATTCATTTATTTTCAGGCAACTTAAAATAAAAACTATACTTGATATTATGATAAAAACTCCCGTTCAATTCATAGTTTGGGTTTGGTATTAAAAAGGCGAAAGTAACTGTAACGTATTAAAGCATAAGGGGACGGTGAACGAACATTTCTCCATACATTTCGCAATATTATCGCGCATTGCATTTCGTAAATAGTAAATAGCAATTCGCTTGCATTTCGTAAATAGTAAATGTTTTAAAAAAAAAGTTTAATAGGAACCTAGATAAATATCGTCTGTATCCGAATAACATAATTTTAAGTTGGTAATATGTTCGTATCGCGAATGATTTTGGTATTACGTTTGTATGGAGAATGTTCGTTCACCGTCCCCTTAAACCACTGAATCGAGCGTTACGAAATTTGACAGATAGGTAGCCGAGAACATGGAGAAGGACTATGGCTACATTTCGTGCTGGAGTTAGTTAAAAATATATTACAATCTGATATTTTTTTTTTATTTCAGGAGTATACGAAGAATAATATTCTATTCGTTAATAAAACCAGTGGTAAATGAAGATGGAGACAAAGAAATGGATGTAATCAGTATATCACAAGCGTTACAAATTGCTGGTAAGTTATTATGCGAATCTTCTTCATTACAAAACGAGTTCTAACTTTAGTCCAAGCCCAGACCTTCGAGGCAGTTATTGTATTTTAAACTTTATTCTGTCGAATGCGAAGTTCTTAATACAATTACTAACTTAAAGTCCAAGTTTACAATTTTTTATTAACTGCAAACAGTAAAACAATGACTGGCTTAAAAGATTTAGGTTTAACAAGTTTAAAAATCTAAAACCCGACTACGAATAAAATATTGGTTTTTGCTCTCCAAGACCTTTCATTTGATACCAAACATGTTATGATTATCTCAATTTAAAATTTTTGAGGTAAGTTTTTGACATTTAAATTCCGTCATAAAAAGAATTTATAAAATTTATATAGCATATGTCACCCGGGCTATTCTTACGAATCTATTGACACCTCGTTTATTAAAATCCGTTCAGTATTTTAGGCGCTACGGTGGAACATACACACATACATACATACCTACATACATACATAGACTGCCAAAATCATTACCCTTCCTTTTGGCTTCGCCGTAGTCGGGTAAAAATAGATTTTCGTTTTGTAAATAGATGCTTTAAAAAGAATTTCACACTGATATGAATGACAGAGATTACACTCTACAAAACCTAAGCCCCGGACTCCACTAAAGCGGAGACGAACGAAGCGGAGAGAAGTAAGGAAACCGACCAAGAAAGGTTGACATCTACATGACGTAACTCGTGTCTCTTGATATTGGTCGAATCTTAGTACATTTGGCTTTGGCGGAGTTCGGGTGTAACTTGCCGATGCAACCAAGTAAAAATTATGGAAAAAAAAAATTAAATATCTAACACTTTTTTTGAATATCAGGTCGAGCAGGCCGCTACGGCAGCGCATGGGAGACTGGTTACGTAACGACCTACAAGCCTGAAGACTTAGCCACGTTAAAACAATTGTTATCTAATTCTCCCGACCCCGTCACTCAGGCGGGCTTGCATCCCACCGCTGAACAAATGGAACTGTACGCCTATCATCTACCTCATGCCAGCCTTAGTAGTTTAATGGTATGTATTAATCATAAAGAATAGTTTCTTGGTTATTCTTGATGGCTTCTCAGCAGTGGGAATACTATGTAAGCTGCTATACAAGCCTGAAGACTTGTATCTCATTCATTTTAATAGCCGACTCCATCACTCAAGCAACATTGCATCGCAGTGCTGAACAAATAAATAATAATAATAATAATCGTTTATTGGTCTCAATTAAAATATAGCCTAATACAATTTCACTATCGGGGATTCTATACAAAAAAAGGCTGAATAAACTATACGGACGCCTGACTTCCAAACTAGGTAAAAAACCTGTATCTTGGAAATCAGTTCACTTCCATGGACAATGAAATGGAGAAAGAAAGAAAAATGTTACAATTCCAACGCTGGTAGTAATTAGACTATAATTATTTAAGACTTTATACAAAACAAATAATAAAACAGGCTAAGGGCCGATTTTTCAATAAATAAATAACTGTTCATATTTATCATATGAACAGTTATTTATTTATATCCTGCTAAATATAGATATTTGCTAGGACATTTATAGGCACAAACTAAATTAGCTAGTAAAACTGTTGACGCGGTGGTAATTACCAATTATTTGGTTCTATCGTGTGTAAATACCGAAAAAAACATTGGTCATTGCGTTTTTATGCTGCTCTTAAGAGCGCTATTACAAACTCGAGTAACTTCGAAACGAGCGGCGACTGACGGTTCTTGCGCCTGTGTGCGTGATGTACGCTTCTTCATACACACACGTGCAGAGGCAGAGGTGCGTAACACGTTTCACTGCGGTTTACTTAGAATTGAATTGGGAAAAAAATGAAAAAATACAAGTTATGTAATGTTTTATTTTATGTGTGTGATAATGAAATACAAATATAAGTAACATAGAAAATTATTAGTTTTCCATCATGGGTGTCGTATAAATGGTTTTTGGGGTCGCTGATTACGAAAATGAGGTCAAAATAAAAATCCAAGATGGCGCCGACGAAAATTTTTAGTTTTTCCGTCATGGGTGTCGTTTTCATGGTTTTTGGGGTCGCTGATTACGAAAATGAGGTCAAAATAAAAATCAAAGATGGCGCCGACGAAAATTTTTGGCTTTTCCGTCATGGGTGTCGTTATCATGGTTTTTGGGGTCGCTGATTACGAAAATGAGGTCAAAATGAAAATCCAAGATGGCGCCGACGAAAATTTTTGGTTTTTCCGTCATGGGTGTCGCTTTCATGGTTTTTGGGGTAGCTAATTACGAAAATGAGATCAAAATAAAAATCCAAGATGGCGCCGACGAAGATTTTTAGTTTTTCCGTCATGGGTGTCGTTTTCATGGTTTTTGGGGTCGCTGATTACAAAAATGAGGTCAAAATAAAAATCAAAGATGGCGCCGACGAAAATTTTTGGCTTTTCCGTCATGGGTGTCGTTTTCATGGTTTTTGGGGTCGCTGATTACGAAAATGAGGTCAAAATGAAAATCCAAGATGGCGCCGACGAAAATTTTTGGTTTTTCCGTCATGGGTGTCGTTTTCATGGTTTTTGGGGTCCCTGATTACGAAAATGAGGTCAAAATGAAAATCCAAGATGGCGCCGACGAAAATTTTTGATTTTTACGTCATGGGTGTCGTTTTCATGGTTTTTGGGGTCGCTAATTACGAAAATAAGGTCAAAATAAAAATCCAAGATGGCGCCGACAAAAATTTGTTTTTTCTGTCATGGGTGTCGTTTTGATGGTTTTTGGGGTCGCTGATTACGAAAATGAGGTCAAAATGAAAATCCAAGATGGCGCCGACGAAAATTTTTGGTTTTTCAGTCATGGGTGTCGTTTCCATGGTTTTTGGGGTCGCTGATTACGAAAATGAGGTCAGTGGGTCGTCATAGGGGCGAATTTTTAGGAGTTGGAGTATACGCTTAGGGGCACTATGAGCAGCAAAAAAATCAGAAAAAAAAGTTTTAGTTTAAAATAATTTTGGGGACTTTAATTAATAAATAAAAATAATTTTCCTGATTTTTTTTTTTCAAAAATGCCTCTTTTTTTTTTGTTTCGTGTTGACCTTGACCATAGAAATTATTTAGGTTCTGCAAACCATGGTCCTACGACAAACCGTTTCAGAGTTATGGTCCTACGAATTTTACTTAGTTTCATCTAGAATGCTCTATATTTCCAAAATGGTAGCTCGGATGAAAACTTTTTCAGGAAAAGAATTGTTGTTCTAGTCGACAACTATGAGATGATATAAAAAAACCGCGACAAAGTGAGAGAAATAGAAAAATTTAAAAATTTTTTAAGTGTCGGTCGATCTTTCACCTTGTGTATCCTTAGGGGCACAGAATTTAGTAAAATTTTCAGAAGTTTTTTTTTTTTCAGGATTTCGGCTATTTTTATTGCAGCATCTTATTAACCTGGTCCATAGAAACCATTTAAGCACCGAGACACATTATGGTCCTACGACGCACCGTTTTCGAGTTATGGTCCTACGAAGTTTTCTTCGTTTTATCTAGAACGCTATATATTTCCAAAATGGTGCGTCGTAGGACCATGCGTCTCGTGTGTCAAGGTGAAAGAACGACCGACAGAAAAATTTTGCAAATATTTCTTTTCTCTCTCTTTGTCGCGGTTTTTTTTACACCATCTCATAGTTTTTGACTAGAGCAACAATTCTTTTCCAGAAAAGGTTTTCATCCGAGCTACCATTTTGGAAATATAGAGCGTTCTAGATAAAACGAAGTAAAATTCGTAGGACCATAACTCGGAAACGGTGCGTCGTAGGACCATGTGTCTCAGAACTTAAATGGTTTCAATAAACCAGGTTAACAAGATGCTGCAATAAAAATAGCCGAAATCTTGAAAAAAAAAAAACTTCAGAAAATTTTATTGTGCCCCGAAATTTTTTGCAAATATTTCTTTTCTCTCTCTTTGTCGCGGTTTTTTACACCATCTCATAGTTTTTGACTAGAGCAACAATTCTTTTCCAGAAAAGGTTTTCATCCGAGCTACCATTTTGGAAATATAGAGAGTTCTAGATAAAACGAAGTAAAATTCGTAGGACCATAACTCGGAAACGGTGCGTCGTAGGACCATGTGTCTCGGAACTTAAATGGTTTCAATGGACCAGGTTAACAAGATGCTGCAATAAAAATAGCTGAAATCTTGAAAAAAAAAACTTCTGAAAATGTTACTGTTTTGCCCCGAAAATTTTTGCAAATATTTATTTTCTCTCTCTTTGTCGCGGTTTTTTTACACCATCTCATAGTTTTTGACTAGAGCAACAATTCTTTTCCAGAAAAGGTTTTCATCCGAGCTACCATTTTGGAAATATAGAGCGTTTTAGATAAAACGAAGTAAAATTCGTAGGACCATAACTCTGAAACGGTGCGTCGTAGGACCATGTGTCTCGGAACTTAAATGGTTTCAATGGACCAGGTTAACAAGATGCTGCAATAAAAATAGCCGAAATCTTGAAAAAAAAAAAACTTCTGAAAATTTTACTGTTGTGCCCCGAAAAATTTTGCAAATATTTCTTTTCTCTCTCTTTGTCGCAGTTTTTTTTACACCATCTCATAGTTTTTAACTAGAGCAACAATTCTTTTCCAGAAAAGGTTTTCATCCGAGCTACCATTTTGGAAATATAGAGCATTCTAGATGAAACGAAGTAAAATTCGTAGAACCGAAACTCTGAAACAGTGCGTCGTAGGACCATGGTTCTCAAAACCTAAATAATTTCTATGGTCAAGGTCAACACGAAACAAAAAAAAAATGAGGCAATTTTGAAAAAAAAAAGAGAAACAGGAAAATTTACCAAGTCCCGAAATTTTTTTTTTAACAATTTTTTTTTTGTGTTTTCTTTGCTGCTCATAGTGCCCCTAAGCGTATACTCCAACTCCTAAAAATCCGCCCCTATGACGACCCACTGACCTCATTTTGACCTCATTTTCGTAATCAGCGACACCAAAAACCATGAAAACGACGCCTATGACGGAAAAACCTAAAATTTTCCTAGCCGCCATCTTGGATTTTAATTTTGAGCTCATTTTCGTAATCAGCGACCCCGAAAACCATGAAAACGACACCCATGACGAAAAAAACTAAAAATTTTGTCGGCGCCATCTTGGATTTTCATTTCGACCTCATTTTTGTAATCAGCGACCCCAAAAACCATGAAAACGACACCCATGACGAAAAATCCAAAAATTTTCGTCAGCGCCATCTTGGATTTTTATTTTGACCTCATTTTCGTAATCAGCGACCCCAAAAACCATGAAAACGACACCCATCACGGAATAACCAAAAATTTTCCTGACCGCCATCTTGGATTTTCATTTTGACCTCATTTTCGTAATCAGCGACCCCAAAAACCATGAAAACGACACCCATGACTGAAACATCAAAAATTTTCCTAGCCACCATCTTGGATTTTAATTTTGACATCATTTTCGTAATCAGCGACCCCAAAAACCATGAAAACGATACCCATGACGGAAAAAACAAAAATTTTTGTCGGCGCCATCTTGGATTTTCATTTTGACTTCATTTTCGTAATCAGCTACCCCAAAAACCATGAAAACGATACCCATGACGGAAAAAACAAAAATTTTTGTCGGCGCCATCTTTGATTTTTATTTTGACCTCATTTTCGTAATCAGCGACCCCAAAAACTATGAAAACGACACCCATGACTGAAGAACCAAAAATTTTCGTCGGCGCCATTTTGGATTTTAATTTTGAGCTCATTTTCGTAATCAGCGACCCCAAAAACCATGAAAACGACACCCATGACGGAAAAACCAAAAATTTTCGTCGGCGCCATCTTGGATTTTTATTTTGACCTCATTTTCGTAATCAGCGACCCCAAAAACCATGAAAACGATACCCATGACGGAAAAAACTAATATTTTGTCGGCGCCATCTTGGTTTTTCATTTCGACCTCATTTTCGTAATTAGCGACCCCAAAAACCATGAAAACGACACCCATAACGAAAAAAACAAAAATTTTTGTCGGCGCCATCTTGGATTTTCATTTCGACCTCATTTTCGTAATCAGCGACCCCAAAAACCATGAAAACGACACCCATGACGAAAAAAACAAAAATTTTTGTCGGCGCCATCTTGGATTTTCATTTCGACCTCATTTTCGTAATCAGCGACCCCAAAAACCATGAAAACGACACCCATGACGAAAAATCCAAAAAATTTCGTCAGCGCCATCTTGGATTTTTATTTTGACCTCATTTTCGTAATCAGCGACCCCAAAAACCATGATAACGACACCCATCACGGAATAACCAAAAATTTTCCTGGCCGCCATCTTGGATTTACATTTTGACCTCATTTTCGTAATCAGCGACCCCAAAAACCATGAAAACGACACCCATGACGAAAAATCCAAAAATTTTCGTCAGCGCCATCTTGGATTTTTATTTTGACCTCATTTTCGTAATCAGCGACCCCAAAAACCATGAAAACGACACCCATCACGGAATAACCAAAAATTTTCCTGACCGCCATCTTGGATTTTCATTTTGACCTCATTTTCGTAATCAGCGACCCCAAAAACCATGAAAACGACACCCATGACTGAAACATCAAAAATTTTCCTAGCCACCATCTTGGATTTTAATTTTGACATCATTTTCGTAATCAGCGACCCCAAAAACCATGAAAACGATACCCATGACGGAAAAAACAAAAATTTTTGTCGGCGCCATCTTGGATTTTCATTTTGACTTCATTTTCGTAATCAGCTACCCCAAAAACCATGAAAACGATACCCATGACGGAAAAAACAAAAATTTTTGTCGGCGCCATCTTTGATTTTTATTTTGACCTCATTTTCGTAATCAGCGACCCCAAAAACTATGAAAACGACACCCATGACTGAAGAACCAAAAATTTTCGTCGGCGCCATTTTGGATTTTAATTTTGAGCTCATTTTCGTAATCAGCGACCCCAAAAACCATGAAAACGACACCCATGACGGAAAAACCAAAAATTTTCGTCGGCGCCATCTTGGATTTTTATTTTGACCTCATTTTCGTAATCAGCGACCCCAAAAACCATGAAAACGATACCCATGACGGAAAAAACTAATATTTTGTCGGCGCCATCTTGGTTTTTCATTTCGACCTCATTTTCGTAATTAGCGACCCCAAAAACCATGAAAACGACACCCATAACGAAAAAAACAAAAAATTTTGTCGGCGCCATCTTGGATTTTCATTTCGACCTCATTTTCGTAATCAGCGACCCCAAAAACCATGAAAACGACACCCATGACGAAAAAAACAAAAAATTTTGTCGGCGCCATCTTGGATTTTCATTTCGACCTCATTTTCGTAATCAGCGACCCCAAAAACCATGAAAACGACACCCATGACGAAAAATCCAAAAAATTTCGTCAGCGCCATCTTGGATTTTTATTTTGACCTCATTTTCGTAATCAGCGACCCCAAAAACCATGATAACGACACCCATCACGGAATAACCAAAAATTTTCCTGGCCGCCATCTTGGATTTACATTTTGACCTCATTTTCGTAATCAGCGACCCCAAAAACCATCAAAACGACACCCATGACGGAAACACCTAAAAATTTTCCAGCCGCCTTCTTGGATTTGTTTTTTCTCGAAAGATTCATAAAAGTGAATATTTCAATGCATCATTCGAAAGATTCCCCATTATTTCTAAAATAAAGATTTCTATGAATTTTTATCGACTAGTAAAGTATCATTTACGAATAAACTTTATAGTAAGGTTGCACAAAGCGTTCCTTTCCAACATAGAACATGACTACAATTTTATTTTATCATAATAAATTACAAGAATACTTACGTTTAAACTGTTGACAACCTCTGGTCTACCTGTATTCGTATACGTAACTCACACTAATGCGCGCGGGAGCGCGAGCGACATAGGTCCGTCCTCCACGAGCCCTCAGGCGTTACTGAGCGTATGGCGGCCGTACATCTAGTAATAAGGCATTATTTTGGAAAATCGTAATAAAAAAATGAGACGGCGTAAAATTCCAAAAAAATATAATTAGGGAAGGTAAAGTGTTGTACTATAAGTATGTCTATTTTTTTTTTGTTAATTTTGTCTTTATCCTATGTTTAAACCATATTTAAAACGCATAAATTTTAGCTCAGTATTGCTTTTGAATATCCTTTTTTTTTGCTGCGATTCCATTTATATCTCAATTCTAATCAGGACAAAAACTTCAGGACTATATAACCAGTATTTTGACATTTTTTTCAGATTTTTCTGTGTAGCCAATTTGTCACAAGTAGCAGGGAAAAACCAGATGTTTTACGTTTGCTCGCAATTGGGTGTCGGAAAATTGCTATTTCTGGAAATATTAACATTCAAAACGAAATTCTAATCAGGACATAAACTAAAACAAAGTCAGATTTATAATTTTTCAGTGAAATATTATGCCTTTATCTATAAATAAGACGTGTCCAGGACTCGTAAAAGTACGTATTTTCGGCAAATCGCCCAAAGTTTGTGACAGCGCTCTTAAATAGTTTCCCATTGACCGCCACGGTCAAGTAAGACGACAAGCCAAAAAGTACCTTAAGTCGACAGACTTAGAGCACTAGTTTGCTTGGTCGGCTTGTCGTCTATACGTGACTGTGGCGCTAAAAAGGTTAATATTTTTTGCCATTCTTTAGCTGGGGAGTTTGTGCCGCCATATCATCCGAGCTGAAATATTAGGAAGGGCAGGCGTTTTGGGGACTGTTTCATGCTTCAAAAAGTGCTGTTTATCAGCCTAATTTGAATAAACAACTTTTGATTTTCGAAAGACTTACTATACAATTTTGTTTCCAGGATATATTCGTCCACCTATGCACAGTGGACGTAACACTTTACTTTATGTGCAACACGGAAGCGTTCAAGTTCCTAGCAGAGATGATACAACACGTGCCTTTACCGTTGCGTGCTCGCTACGTGTTCTGTTGCGCGCCGATCAATAACAAACTGCCGTTTGTTTGTGCTACATTCCTTAAGGTTTGTGCTGAATATCACTATTATTTTTCATTAATTACTAGTCATTTTGAGCTACACACTAGGCCCCATCGTCGCTTCAGTTCAGGAAAGATCACTTCTTCATATTTGGATATAAAAAATTGCACTGTATATAATTAGTTCATTCAACTGCAAACTTTTTTTGTTTACTTATATTGTTTTTCAACTCTCACGTCTTTTACTAAATCCTGTGTGAAACATTTTTTAGTTTCTTTATACGCTAATCCGATTTCGATAAAAAATATATGCTTGCACTTGCGTGCAGACTAGGCAAAGAAACAAAATATAAAAAATGATATTATATGATGAAGCGAACCATAAAAAAAAAGTGGAGCTAGTATTGTTTTTCGTAAAGACATACCATAAGTAAAAAAAATTGTATGTAAATTGTCAGATGGTGCGACAATACAGCCGCAACGAGCCAATCACGAAACACTGGATGTCCAGCGTGGTGGAGTGGCCGGTGCCGCATCCCAAGACTATCATGGACCTGGTGCATCTAGAGGCCGTGTTCGATGTGCTTGAGCTTTATCTATGGTTGAGGTTAGTAAAGACTAGGAACTTCTTCTAACTTGGCTTTATATCATCACCTTCCTGCCCTTTTTTTGGTGGGTGGAAAATCATCGAATAACCCCCCCCCCCCGCTCTTGGGCAGAGTGAAGGAGAGTGTCAGACTTCTACTGACTAAAAACCAAACCCATGTTCCTTCTTCGCCCTTGTGCCGAGGCCGCATTATGCCTTACGATAATCCGCAGCCCCGCCCTTATTTTATTTTATTTTATTTTATTTTATTCTTTTAGGAAAACCTACAGCTAATACAAACAATGTACTTAAACAATAAACATTTGAGGGCCAATTACAGGTTCCCACAGTTAAATTTCGGAAACAAAGAAAAAACAACAACAAAAAGAAGAGGTAACAATAAACAAACACAAAGTAACACAATCGAAGAATATAAACTTAGAACCAACACTTAACAGTTAATTAACAATTTACAATTATTTTTCTGTAAAAAATGTTTTCACCAACATATTTTTAAGCCGAGACACACTGGTGTTGAATATGTCCAAATCATGCTCACTAATCAGTTCGTTAAAGCTTCTGCTGGCACGGATCAGAAATGAATTCTGCCGGTACGCGGACTTGGAGTGAGGTATATGCAACAAACTAGGTTTGCGAAACATTTTGCAGTGCGTTACTAATCCTATACTACTCAACAGCTCTGGGCTATCAATGGTACCATTTGCAATCTTTAATAAATACACCAAGTCAGCAATGCGTCTACGCTCATGTAGTGGTAAAATATGAAACCTCTTGCATCGAGTTACATAATTGGGAGTATATTTTCTGGTTTTAAACTGCAAGAAACGCAAGAACCGCTTCTGAATACCCTCAATTCTGTCTATGTAAATATTGTAACAAGGGTTCCACACTTGTGAGGCGTACTCCAAATGGCTACGGACAAAAGCACAATAGAGGATTTTGTATGTTTTTACGTTTTTAAAATCAGCTGACAACCTTAATATAAATCCAAGTGCTTTAGAAGCTTTGTTGACAATGTTCTCAACGTGTGCATCAAAGAGCAGCTTAGAGTCAAATGTGACACCCAGGTCCCTAATAACGCTTATTCTGTTTATATTTGTGTTATGAAATTTATATTGAAACGTGATTGCATGTGGCTTGCGTTATCGCATGTTATTTGGGGTCGGCGGTACACGTCTTTTTCTTCCACTCTGCCCTGTCAGTCGTCACGCTAACATTTTTTATTTATTTTTTTCTTATGGGAAATAAAGATATCTCAAACCCGATTTATCTGACTTGGCTTTATATGCCGTCGAGAATTTTCTCTCAGAAATAGGTTTCATTCCAAACTAAGATAAGATTATAAGATCTCTGCTTTCTAAGGGCGTTCATCTTTTCAAACATGAAAGTGAATCCGGCTCAGAATGCCGCTTGCAAGTAACTTAGGTGTTCACCCGTAATTGGCGACTTCCTTGATATTAACACAGTCGACGGACGCGCGAAGTCAAATCCTGTATCACACCAATCCCGCGCGGGAATTGTAGCTAGAGATTTAGAACGTGGTAGTTGTATAGTGGTTGGTAATTTTCTCTTTTTCACTTTGTTTACAGTTACCGATTTCCCGATATGTTCCCGGATGTAGCACAGGTGCGCAGTATGGAGGTAGACTTAGACGCTATCATTCAGCAAGGAATATTCCAAATTACCAGGTAAAATATCTTCTAGAAGTTGCTTGAAACTTTAGATGAGACTCGAAATAATTCTACCCGTCATACTGAAGAACTTTTACTATAAAAGCTATTCTTGGTGGGGGCAAATCATCAAATAACGGGGTCCCGCTCTTGGGCAGAGCGAAAGGGAGGTCAGACTTCTACTGAGTCCCTATAATGCACGTCACAGCAATGCACGACACTGGAATGCACGACACTGGAATGTACAACACAGGAGTGTACAACATTGGAAAAGGAAACATCACGATGTCGCCAATTGCTGAGGTGTACCTTGCTGGTCCGGCCCAAGAATGTACAGCATGTTAATCGGCGACATCGCGTGATTGGCCGACTGGTTGGCCAATCAGGTGACTCGAAATTTTGGGATTCGGATACTAGGTAATTGAGCTAGGTACTGCTGTCCGAAAGACGATTGATTGCGTGATTGAAAAATTGATAGGGACTCGATCAGCCATTGACCGTTATAACACGTTCCATTTTAAGTGTGTAATGTATGCCCGTGGTTCCTTCAAGAAATATAAACTGCCGAATTAAATTGTACTCCATGACGTGCGCTCGCTTGCTCGCATATTTAATAACACTAATATCTTCTGTCCCCGAAGTGCCAGGCCTCCACCGACCTCCTTCGTCGGCCTACGGCCCGGTGCCCATGCCGCCCAGGATATTATAGTTACTGTTAATAATTCACAGAATACTACATTAATAATTATTGATTGAACGTCAACCATACGTCAAATGAAACAAAATCAATCCTTAATCAATCAAAATCAATAAAATCTGTGTATCACCCGTCCCTATGGTCACATGGCTTTTTACTTTTTTAATGTGACGTCACTGTTTGTTTTGATTCCAATTGTCGTGTTGTACATTCTTGGTCCGGACAATCGAGGTCCGGGCCGAGACTGCACGACATGACAATGTACAACATTGGAATTCAAAACACTTACATTTCTATGTCGCGCGTTCTCGTGTCGTGCATTGCTGGTTCCCCTTCTACTGACTAAAAACCACCCCATGTTCCTTCTTAGCCCTTTATGTCGAGGACGCGGTATTGCTTGTGAACAACCCGCAGCCCCGACGGGTCTATCACCAACCTCTATTTATATACCTTCCAAAGTACCTATATCTTCGTGTTTCAACTTTTTCAATTAATTCTTCAGGTTACTAAGAAACTCGGAGCAAGTTCTTCGAGACGATCCACAAATCCAAGCATTAGGCCAGAAGCGAGCAGCTCGCGCTAGCTCCTCTGGCGTTACTGGACTGCACACGAAGTCGAGAGGGAGTGAAGACTCGAAGCCTAGACTATCAGACATGCTGGTTGCCAGGGTAAGCAAATAAAATATCGTTTAAATACCGTTTTCAGGGGGTGGTGGTGAAAATAAATTACACAAAGTAATGCGCCTGCTTGGGTTCGAAACCACGTCTTACTGTTCGTAAGTCGGGCCACCATCAGTAGGCCATCGCTCGGCCATTCTTCGATTGCATAATTACGGTAACCTTTTTTATTTTTCACTAATTTGAGTTAGACACACTAAAATATGAAAGAATAACTTTCATATTTTAATAAGTCAAATTAGTGAAAAATAAAAAAGGTTACGGTTATTAGGCAAAGAACGCCAAATCGGAGAATGACCGCGCTGCTTTCGATATTGATGTGACTACATCAATATTCGACTAACTTCAACTTGAAGATAAACTTACAATAAGTATTTTATTTATTTTCAGGGTCTAATCACACCGCAGATGTTAAAGAAACTTCAGCAAGAACTGACAACTGACAACAAAAAACCAGAACGAAGCAGACCTAACAGAAATAGAAGGAAATGATCCAACAAATTGTTTGTAAATACTTGTTTAATTATTTTAAATTTATAAAAAGTACTTGTAATAAAATGTTCCCAAGATCTAGTTTATATTGGTATTTTTTTTATCTCGAATATATTATTTTTTCTATGTTTATTATACTGAAGATTTGTTATTCAGCGATGTTTTCTTGCGAGCTATAATACAGAACTCCTTTATTTTTTGAGTGATCATCATCTGCCTAGCCTTTTCCCAACTATGTTGGGGTCGGCTTCCAATCTAACCGGATGCAACTGAATACCAGTATTTTACATGAAGCGACTGCCTATCTGACCTCCACAACCCAATTAGTATTGGGTAATATTATACCCCTTCCTTGATATGACAGGTTTTTAGATTTTTCGAGCAACTGACTACGTAACAACTCAAAGACCTTCAAATGAAAACCAAAATACCCAAGTTAAAAACATGTAAAACCACATTGGCTCAATCATCAATGTGATTAATAAAAATAGGGCAATGATTTCACACAATTGGGTCGGCCGTTTCCTCAAGAAATAATGAATTTCGATATTATACACAATACGTGAAGCGTACTTAACACAGAAAGATGAAATACTATTCGTATCGCCTTGCGATCCATAATTTTATTATTCACAACAATAGGACCAATGCAATAGCGAAACAAACGTAATGTTACAACCAGTAATGGGTGATACTTTATCATCAATACATGTACGCCGCCGCAGGTCAATAGTGATAAAGGAGAAAACGATTCAATTTATAGATACCGATACTACTTTTACTTGAGTAATTAGCTTAGATTAAATTATATATTCATTAGTTTTTGTCTCAAGTTATCGTCGGTGCACATAAACGGCGACCTCTGACATCAAACTATCACTATGTTGAGGGTAGTTGATTTTATAATAGGTCGGTACGCTTTGCGATGTTAGTCGTCAACCCAGCTTTGCGCTGACACTAGAAAATGTGTAAATACAATTTGTTTTGCGTGTTATCAATATTAATAGCAGTGTACTTACCATTTACAACAGAAGGTATTAATAGTAAAGTGTTTTAACATAAATAATTTAAAATTGTGACTATAAAAGTGCAAGTTTTTCAGTTTTATTTTTGAATAGCTTTCAGGGTATTTTATGAGAAGGGTGTGGAAACTATTTTGGCGTTAGAAAATGAGCAGATTAATATAGTATGTAAGACCGATATGCCTATGTCTTATTGTGGATTTATTCATCCTTCTGGGAAGCGATATTCGTAAGTACTTTTTAATTTTATTTTAGAGAGAAAAGGCAAGTGAAAGTCAATCAGGGGAAAATAAGAATACAAAGTAATAATCCTTGGCGGAGTGACGTCGAGCATCATGTGTCGCTTCGAAGTTTGTTCTGCCACTTCTTCCTGGTGGGCGTTTTAGGTTCCCAGCTTAATTTGATTAAATGCTTTTGGGTTTGACTATGTTGCCAAATTCCCTCGAATGGGTTCTCGTGGAAACGTAGAGAGCATGTTTTTGAATGAGATTGGCTTTGCACAATGGGCACAGTATAGGTAGAAAAAGCTAAAGCTAGGCACGACAAGACAACTTCAAGATCGAGGACTGACAGCCTGAAAACTTGCCTAATTTATACCTACATCGGCAAGAGTGACAGGTACCTACATGCTAGGTTCATCTTCTGGTCCAGTTCTTATCTACAATATTTTAAGTCATAAAAATTCACGGTAGGTATGTCGTTTCGTTATCACTTTTTTTTAAATCAGCTAATTAAATTTTGACAAAAATTGCTTTTCCAATGTCGATGCCCACAAATAGGATGTTTTTTTATTTGATAGGTAATTATATTTTTATCACTTTAATATTTATATAATGCTTCGGCCGTTTAATATAAACTATATAGATAGCCTGTAGTAGGTAGGTACTTGGAATAGGTATCGCAAAAGCCAACTTGCCAGGAAGTGACTGGTTTTTCGATACCTACTAAATATTTACAAAATCTTAGACGTTTGTACAAAGAAGTTCACTAAACCCACTTTACCATTAGGTTTTCAGGATCAACTCTAAACGCTGGCCACTGCGCCATAAAAGTTCAAGCCACTAAAAACGAGACGGGAGAATGGCGGTGCCACATCGGAACACAGACCACCGGGATAGAAATAATGCAGAGGATCCAAGTCAAGGTTGGGATGGAAGTGGCAGCAATCCAGGATCGCATCAACGCAGTCCACGGCAAGCCTAAGACGATAGCCTGTACGACTACGAAGGGACTGGTGCCCTTGAGTTACTGTCGATTTGAACCGCCTAATGGACAACCGTTTAGCATCAACTCTGATGTTACTCGTGAGAAGTAAGTTGGTTGTTTTTTATTCACAAGATAACATCATTATCCAAAAGGTCTACTCTCACTGGGTGGACTGATGACCTGGTAAAGGTGTGCGGTGTTCATCTGGATGCCAGACGCACGAGGCTGGTCAATGTGGCGACACTTGAGGGAAGCCTATGTCCAACAGCAGACGTTTTTCGGCTGAAATGATGATGATTTCCTAAAGACTACCTACACCTTTTAACTAAACAGGAGCGCAGACATGAAACAGAAAACCTGACTGTTTTTAGTGCGAAAACCACAAGAGACGACGCCAGTGATGTCGTGTGTCGATGTTCGCGTATCTATAGAAATATAATGCATGTTCTATAATATATTATTCTAGGTTTTTGATGTATCCCGACACTTTGTCCCATTCAATTTCATTTCTTTGCTTTCTCTGTGTCACTCTTTTGATGGTTTTTCTTGTCTTGGTTCGGCATAGCGTTATTATTCATGGTGCTTGGTGATATTATTAATTATAAATGAATTGTGTTCCAGCCCAATCCTGGGAAGATATTATTTTCCGAATAACAAGAGTCTAGATCGCGGTGACTGCGCTGTTACCATTCGGAAGGTCAAGTATGAAGATGTCGGCACTTGGACTTGCGGGGCTGGCCTTGATGATGGCCAGGAGCATATCGACTATATACAATTTGAGGTTGATGGTGGGTTCATAATCATTTTCTCTCTGATTCAAAGATCTAGAAATTCTTAGGTGAACGATGCTGTTCACAAAAGCGCAGTATCATGGTATTCAAACACCCTTAAACTAGGACTCTAAAGTCCAACGTGCATATCAACATTATTAACCAAATTGGGCTCTCCTCTCAAAATTGAATTAATGAAGTACCTACTCTATTTAGTAACATTTACTATTTTCACCAATCCACATACTTACTAATATTTTCCACTCTTTTCAGGACTATATTCCATGTCAACAGCATCAGCAACGGGCATTACTTTTGGAGCATTTGCGATCGTAGCGTTATTATCAGTTCTTGCGGTGTTCGCGTGGAAAAAGCGACACTTCCTAGGTGTTGCGAGGGTCCATAGGGCAGAAGCAGAGGCTCATGAATTGGAAGACCTACCAGCTGGATCAAGTCCACGACCCAGTAGGAGTGTCCCTCGAGTCGTGATCCAGTCACCTTCGGAACCTAGCGCGTCTCCCTTGATGCAGTCCGAGGCGTGAATATAAATGCGTCTAATGGATGGTACTCACAGCAAGCATTCGCTTTGTGATTGTTTTGTAAACAACAAGCTTTTGTTTTCCACGAAACAAAAAGTCCGCCTTCAAAGTAAGAGTGAATCTTCTGGGCACGCTCGTTCTATCATAGACCTCATCCATCACTTTCCATCAGACGTGATCGGGGTCAAGCAGACCGATATCGTAATAGGTACAAAAAAAATACATTTTGGCGCGAGCACAGTTAGTCTCTTCGAAGTTATAATTTTTCTTCACAGTCTGAATCAAAGTTCTGGTGGTTTGCTACTTGCGTTGCTGTTAGAGATAACATTATAATATCTGTGAAGGGACTGTGTATTTTGCACTGTTTAGTTTTTCGAATGACGATCGTGACGTTACAAAAGCTATAGAGAAAGTTGCAAAACAAATTCGCGAGGCGAATGCTTGCGGCGGCTACGGTCCATAAACTGATGAACAAAATGAAACATTGACGTGAACTTAGTCTTATACACTGCCATAATATAGAAAGTAATTATGATACCCACCTATACAAAAAAAAACGTCTATAACCGATGGGCCTCTAAAAGAAAAGCAGATGACAATGTCCTTCAATAAAGACTCAAAGAATACTAAATAATTTAAGTTAAGGAATGTTATGTATATTAAGTAAATTCGTTATTGTTTTGTTATTATTATATTGAATATATGACTATTAAATATTACACAATGATACATTATTTATTAACTATCTAACAACAAACGGTCAAATTAAATTCCCTAGTGAAACATATCAGGCATGATGAGTTTGCTATGTCTATTGATGATAAAACAATGATTGACTTAACTCATAATTTCAATTAACCACCCCTGTCACTTTCAGTGGTTGTTAAATAATGTCACCGGTTCTCACACACATTGAAAGACCCACAGAGAACTGGCTGAACCTGGTTCTTTGAATGTGTTTGTAAAACTGGTTGCTTGCTACTGTATAAATTTCACCAGCTTATTTCTTTTGACCTTATAATTGAGAATAATGATGTTTCTATTGCTTACATACTAGGATGGTTTAACAAGGCAGCTAGTCGCTCCATGTTGACAGCATATACAGAATGGCATGATATAACATTTTTGTGTGTGAGAAGTGTGATGTAGAACTCGTCTATTGTCAGTTTGTCATCATTCTGCTCTTTTGTGGCACTGGAAATAAAATTTAGAATAGGTTAGTATTATCACAGATAATTTAATAAAGGTTCTATTGAGATGGATGGTATCTCAATCTATTAACCTTGGGTATCCTGGAATGTGGATTTCTACAACCCCATTATACTCCTGGAATGTGGAACCACAACAAAATGTCATAATGCATTTTAGTTTTTAGAAAGATTTAGTTTACTTTGCAGATTCACATTCATATCAAAGGTTAATAATTTGAGTTTGCCTTTTTTGATACTGCCGCTGAAAATAAGCAGCTTACATAAAAATATGTGCCAATTGGTTGCACCTAAAGTTGCTTATAATGCAATTCAAACTACTGTCTATTTAATCAGTGTAGTGGCACAGTGTGCCCATTATAGTACTTCTATTTTCAAAAGAACAGTTGTATAAAAAAATAATCATATTCATTTCTCACCTGCATGCAATTTCAAAGGCTGCAGAGTGCTCCATCTCATCTATAGTAGGTGGGCACCTTGGCCCCAGCAAGTCCGTCATCCCTTCATCCACACTAACTCTTCCTTCTCTCTGTGGATCATACAGTTTAGACGTGTTCCTCAGCCACATGTTAGGCACATCAGTCCCTACATCATACATGAAGTGTGGGTTATGCATCTTGTAGCCTTTCCTTTGGGATATAACGGCAGTGAGGACATTCTTCAGGAAGTGTTGTACAGCCACAACAATTGCATCTGCAGCATCGTCTTCGGCACCTTCCAGCCCAGTCTCCCATGCTGCCAGCATGAAACGGCCCACCACTAGAGCATGGTCTGGCAGGAATATTTCCTGTGAAGAAATACAATGTTATTTAAATGTGTGAATATTTTGTTCCTGTAAAACTTAACAAATTATAGTTTTCTGTACCTGAGTAGCATATTTGACTCCATCACTACCAGCTCCTGGCGGTGAATTAGGCGGCAAATACTCCATCAAGTCAACTGTCTCGAAGTTAGACCTTTCAGACGTCCGGGAACTCCTCTTATGTCTCCTACTGTTCCTATTATGTGAACTAGCTTTTTCTTGAGCGATAGATATAGACGTTTCCGCCAGACCCTCTACTTTATTCAGAAGAGCCAGTAAAAACTCATTGTGATAGTGCACCTGATCGCAAAACATTAGATTTCGAGCTTCAGAGTCAAACTCTTCTTTAGTTAACTTCATTCGAAACCATTGTTTCATGTGACTGAAATATTTTGTGGAATTATCACCAAGTACTTCGCTTAGCTTACGCCTTGCAATATTTAGCGCGTCAGAGGACATTATTTAAAAAATTTAATCCAGCTCTGGTTTTCCAATAGATGGAAATCTAATAATCTGGCAATTGAAACCACTGAAACAAACACCACAAAAACAAAACCTTGCTTTTACTTCGATTTCCGTCATTCATGACATTTGATTGTCAAAGACGGACATGGACATGGACTATCAATTATCATTATTGACATACTACGAACGCGGGGTGCGTTCAATTTATTAACTACTAACAACAATTCGACGATGACAATTTGACGGACCGGTTGGCGCAGTGGCTGAGCGATAAGTCTGCTGCGCTGCGTGTCGCGGGTTCGATCCCCGCACGGAACAAATATTTGCATGGCCTACAGATAGATGTTTTGGGTCTGGGTATTTGTGTATGTGAGTTTAATGTTTGTGAACGCACCCACGATCACAGAACTTATGGGGGGGGGGGGGGGGGCACGATACAGGAGAAATAAATGCAACGTTTAAAAAAAAAAAAAAAAAATTACCTTTTTTAACATTTTTTTTTTTTTTTTTTTATCAGCCCACGCTGTCCCACTGCTGGGCAAAGGCCTTAACATTAATAAAATAATAAAATTAATCGGTCGTACATAATTATATTTCGATTTCCGTCAACGAACAATATTCAATCAAAAAACTGGCGATTTTTACACCAAGAGGCAAGAACGTCACCAAGCCAGTGGCATAGCCACCAAATATTAAAAAAAAAAAAAAAAACAAGAACGTCAAATTAACTGACACTGACAGTGACAGTGACAGGACAGCCAGTTAAATAAAACAATTCTTCAATCCACTGATTGATCTGTTTTGTGAGTAGAAATCGTGAAATAAAACTTGAAATAGTTATTAATTCACGCTGAAATTATTGATATACGACTACCAAAATGTCTCTTAATTTCTTACTAAACACAGGCAAAACAAATTCAGTCATGAAAGGTAATAGCAGAGCAGCGAATAAACATTTTGAGGTTATGTTGTTATTAAAAATTGAAAATGAACTATTAATTTGAATTGCAGAATTAGTCCGTAATGCCAGTAAAAAGACAGGTGGTAGTACATCTAACACGAACTGTTCGGTGAAGCCGAAGCGTAGAGGGTGGAAGGTGCAAGATGGGCACTTTGTTCAACATGGTCATATGTTAGCCACACAGAGGACACCCAGGTTTCACCCTGGATTAAATGTGAGTGTTCTTATCTAAATCCAATACTAAACCGAAATATTTTTTATATGGTAAAATAGGTTGACTGGATGGATGGATTGTGAGAATGATGATATGGCTAGAAAGGAGGTGACTGCTGAGATGACGAGTAAAAGAGAAGTATGGAAGAAGAAGACATGTTGCGCCGACCCCAAATAAATTGGGATACGGACAGGAGCATGATGATGATAGGTTGACTGATGAAATGTGTGTGTTCTATTAGGTGCACCTCTACCTTTCCCTTCAGGGATTACAGGTGTGATGTTATGTTATATACTCCATTTACTATAAGATTAGAATTTTAAGTTAACCATTTTTATAGTCCGTTCAACCGATTTTGACTTCTATACCGTAGGCATAAGGCTGGCATTAAAAGCAAAAAGATTGTTGCAATACCAACTGTTTACTGCAGCTGCATTTTGTCTTGCTGTCAACGTAATAATTCACAATCGGTTGAACGGACTGTAAAAACGGTTAACTTAGTAAATGGAGTATAGGTTGACAGGGACAATAAAATAAATAAAAAGGCATTTATTTCCCATTACTATAAAATTGACAAAATTAATGAAATGGGCTATGGGCACGAGAATGATGATGAGCTAGAATGATGCCTGTTTCTATTGATATTAAATTTGTCATAACATAGCCCATATTTTCCGTTATAACATTTTTAATTTCCGTTAAAACATTATTAATTTGTCAAATATTTTCAGGTTGGTTTTGGGAGAAACGGCACCCTCTTTGCAATGGAACCAGGCAGGGTGGTAGTGACCTGTGAGAAGTTTGACCCCAAATGGGATCATACTTGGGTCCAAAGAATCTATGGTGGACGGGAACAACAGACCATTATGAAGAAATACTTTAATGTCATACCTGAACCTCAACACCAGAGGTTTAAGCTTGTCAATGAAGTTTAAATTTGTTGTAATATTATTTAGTCATTTTAGGAAATATATTTATTAGTTGATTGTATATTTTGTTGTTTTTTAAACCTCCTCCATCCTTGAAGTAACTTTTCTTGATTTTTGTACTTACATGCATACTACCTACTACTATAAGATAGGAAAGAGCTCTCAAAACCGTGAAGAAAAACAGCACGAGTGAGGAAACCAGCATGTCTAATAACTAAAATATTAGAAGACTGATGGTGATGACGATGATGGGTAGAGGAATTCTCTCTTATGATATTTTTGGAAACCAATTCCAAATGGAGCTCCATTCTAGAATGTGTAGATGGCGCTGTCTGAATTTAACGTTCATGTTGCGTATTGGTTCTTTTTGCTCTGGATAGAGGGCGTTACAGGTACATGTAGAATGAACTTTACGAGTGCGTTACCCCAGCAAAATGTTGTGCTGAGAGATGAGCAATTTGTTTAGCTTCTGGGCCTTCAGGATTGGAAACACCTTTCCAATAATACCGTCGACGACACGGTAGACGACACTATTGGCGCAGTGGCTGAGCGAGGACTGCTGCGCTGCTTGTCGCGGGTTCGATCCCCGCACGGAACAAATATTTGTATGGCCTACAGATAGTTGTTTCGGGTCTGGGTGTTTGTGCGTATGTGAGTTTAAATGTTTGGAATCGCACCCACGATACTGGAGAATTTCCTACAGGCTTTACATTTAAACGAACAACGAAAGCATACACATCGCGTTCAAATAGTAGAGATACCTACCTACCAACCTACCTCGTCAACTCGTCAACACACAATCCACACCTTTACGAAACCTTGCCCCATGATATAGGTATGGAGAAGTAGAAACACCTTTAGAAGTAAGGACAAATTTTATTGGCCTAATAAATATCTCGCGACTGTAAATCATAGCACATACTGCCAACTGGAACAGTGTAGGTAAGGGATTTAAAGGGAAAATATTCCATTTAACTTGAGTTATGTATTAGTTTTATATGGTTTCTTTTTTTGAATGTGCTAAATCGTTATTTTAACATTTCTGGAGTTAACAATTTAGCTACACCTATTAGGTTTTTAGCTACACGTATTAGGATTTTTTATGCTCCATAATATCTAGAGTGATTCCTAGGCATAGAAATGAGAGCAATGTGCGAGTTTATCGGTGTTGCTCTTACTGGGCTCCTTCTTTGAAAATGTACAGGGATGGGATTTAAAACCGGTCTTCGTTTCGTCAAATATTTATCATCATCATCATCAACAGCCTATTAATGTTCCCACTGCAGGGACACAGGCCTCCTCTCTTTGAGAGGGAATGGGCTATAATAATAATAATCATTTTATTTCAGGCATCTTTAAGGCCCATACATAAAATACACACAATAATTTAAAACAATAGGTAATAACAAACACAAACTAATACATATAAAACAGTAACTAAAATTTTTAACTAAACACGTAACGTCGGCGTCGTGTTTCGCTGCGAGGTGTCGCGTAGCCGTCCTCGGAAACGACGGAAAACGACACCTTTCGGCCAAAAGTCTTCCTGCAAACAGGTCTGGAGATGTTGGGTTGGAACACGCACCACAAATGACTTGAAGTTGATGTTGTGACGCGATTCCAACCTTTCGACCCTCAGAGTCCAGTCTGTTGGTCTTCACTTTAATATGCTTTATTCTACCACGCGGGCCCAATGCGGATTGGTAGATGTCACATGCATGTCTTCGAATTCAAAGAACATGTATTCAGTCAAATATTCAGTAGGTACCTAATTATTTTTTTCTGCCTCTAAGATTATCTTATATTATTATATTTCTTGTTTTATTTAGGAGGGGAGGTAAAGAAATTTCGAAGAAAATAAAAAATCCCGTAAAAATATTGTAAATATCAGGGAACACGACGCATACAGTCACATACAAACTACTAAATTGTACAAAGTACAGTCGGCACCGATGTCAGTATTTTACACGGTCCCGACCGTGTAAAATAAAAAAAAGACCCTAGGGAGAGGAGATTGGCGATTTTCCGGTTCTGAAATGACGTCCGGCCGGTACGGATGTTGACCGTACCGGGCAGCGCTTCTCGTCAGTGACTGGATAAAGGTGAAAACTGTATCCTCGGAATTAGGTTAGGACAGTAAGGTAGAATTAACCTAGTTGAGATTCTGAAACGTATAAGCGATGTTTTTTCTTTCTTTTGTAATATGCTAAGTTATCACCGGTCTTTCTGGTAGGGTTGTTACTAGGTAAAAAGGGTCAAAAGCTGTGTTTATGGGTGGCTTCCCTATTTATCCTTTTCTTGACACTTCTTTTTGGACATCAAATGATTCCTCCCGCTCCAGCCTCCCGCGGTAGGGAGTGTCAGACTTCTACTGACTGCAAACCACCCAATTCCTTCTTAGTCCTTTGCGTCGACGCAGCGATAGGTATCTATCTCTTTCGAATAACCCGTAGCCCGGACGGGATTTTAAGACACTTAGGTTTTAACAGGTCAGAAATAATAATATTGTCCTTCTTCAAATAATCACTTTATTCTACCACACTTTTACAATGCACGTCTTGTCTGTACGAGACCTCAAACTTGAATGCCTGTGTTCGCACTGTCAACGCTTGTAGGTGAATGCCGGAATGAACGGCGAAGTGAAGTGTTGGATCGAATGACAAACAAGTCAATATACCATCCGTATGACATGCGAACACATACATTTAATTACAATAAAGTTGGGTATAGATAATATTCAGATAAATATTTTAATAAAAGCTAACATAATATAATTAGGTATAGGTAATATTTAAGTAAGTATTTTAATAAAGCTAACAGTCGGCCTTTCCTGACGTTTACACGTCCCGTGGAAAGATTCTATAAGGTAAACAAAACCAACCGAATGATTAATTAAAATAACAAAACACAACAGCTTATGACGCAAATAGCTACACAGATATTAAATTGATCTCTTTCTATTACATCATAATAGTTAGCATAACTCAGATATAATAACACTCGGCAGCATTGAAGGAGTTGCGGTGGCCTCTACATATCCACAACAACTCAAGCATGTTGTGGCCCCTTCATGTCCACAACACACTAGCGACAATACCACAACTACGAGTACAATCATAACATTGTTGGAACTACAGTAGTCACCACATATCAGCATTGCCCAAAATAATTCTATTCGTGGTAGCATTGAAGGAGCTGCGGTGGCCTCTACATATCCACAACAACTCAAACATGCTGTGGCCCCTTCATGTCCACAACACACTAGCGACAATGCCACAACTACGAGTTCAATCATAACATTGGTGGAACTACAGTAGTCACCACATATCAGCATTGCCCAAAATAATTCTATTCGTGGTAGCATTGAAGGAGCTGCGGTGGCCTCTACATATCCACAACAACTCAAGCATGCTGTGGCCCCTTCATGTCCACAACACACTAGCGACAATGCCACAACGACGAATACAACGATAACATTGGCGGAACTACTGTAGCCTCTACATATCTACGGCAATTCGTGCATGCTGTGGCCCCTGCATGTCCACAACACACTGACTAGACAAGTTATTATGGCCTCTACATATCCATAATAACCACATATCTAACACACTGTAGCCCCTGTATGTCTACAGTGTGCTCTAAACTTCTTGTACAAAATAATGTTAGTATAAAAATTGATTCATCATAATAATAACTGTATAATATAAAACACAAAAATTACTGTATAATACTAATAATAAAACAATGTAAATTTACTCAATTATTCAAATTAAATTGTACACGATTGACGTGGACAACATTCTGCTGTTAATACTCTTACATGTTTTATCTTTATTACCTATTTACAATTAATTAACGCGTACATCAATAACCACCCAATCAAAAGGTGCCAATCATTCATCAGTAACATTTCCAGACTGCACATCACTGTCACTAACACTGTTTCGTTTAAAAACCAACCACGGGTGAATTTTATCCACGGAAAAGACTCCAGTGAAGTTTCTATTACCCTTGCGTGACAATGGGGTATATTCTATTTTATTTATATCGGTCATTGTCAAAGACCTCTACAATACGGTAAGGACCACGGAGCTTTGGAATTAATTTCCTACTTTTCCCCGTCGAAGGAATTTCTCGCTCTACCAGTCTACCATAACTAAATCCCCAATTTTGAATGTAACTCTCTTTCTAGATTTATCAAAACGTTTTTTCTGTTCTACTTGATTCTTTTCTATATGTTGTGATATTTCCTCTCTAATGTTTTCTAAATTGTTCCCTACGTCCTCTGTATCGTCTATAATATTAAGGTTTAACAGGGAGTTAGTCGTACCAACCAAGTCAATGCCAAATAATGCCTG
This sequence comes from Diarsia mendica, assembly GCA_949316265.1. Lineage (NCBI taxonomy): Eukaryota > Metazoa > Arthropoda > Insecta > Lepidoptera > Noctuidae > Diarsia > Diarsia mendica. Next base: position 16,723,313 of record OX438896.1, on the reverse strand, counting down.
AGCTGGTGTCTTGCCGATTCCCTTATTAAGGGTATTATTTAAACTTCATTGTATTCCAGAAATACATTCATCCCATTTATGTTCAGGTTTATTTAGGTTTGTTGCAGTTAGGGCAGCAGCTAAGACAGTGCGGTTGTAGCGTTCCATTTGCCCATAATATTGCCACATGGTGTCGCTACCGCGTTCATAACGTGTTTAATGCCTAACGTACTTAAATATTCTTGAAAGCGCTTGGACGTGAAAGATGTACCTCGAACAGAAATGAGTCGTATAAGAACACCAAAAGTATGGATACAGAATGTAATGATTTCGTACTTTTTACAGGAGCCAATATAACATATTTTGTGAAGGCATCGATTTTCGACCACAAAGGGACCCAGATGGTCTATATACAACGTATGAAAGGGGCGATCAACCTTGGGAATCGGATGAAGTTCACCTGCCTTCTTACCAGCAGGGACTTTCGAACGAGAGAATAATGTATAATAAGCTGCAACATTTAAAGGTGCTTCTTTATTTGATCTTTGTAAAAGGATACCAGCAATACCAATTTTAGAAGCGTCTGTATGAAGTTGAGTTTCAAACGCAGGATTATAAAATGCAAGAATCGGACGTTTGGTTAACTCTTTAGTGGAAAAAGCAAAACGATCTCTGTATTCATTTAATAAACGAGTCAACTGCAAAAGATTGCTTTTAGGATCGATAATAATATTTGAAGAGTTATCCGCGCTTTTGTCAATTCTATTCACGCTTTGACAGTTAATTTGTGCTAACGGCAAAGCCCGAGACAGAAGGGTACCTTTGTTTAAATCAAATCCCGATTTTACCAAACTGTCCAATTGAAGTGTGGCTTTTTTTTTTTTTAATAAGTTGCCACACACTAGGAATTTCTCCTGTATCGTGGGTGCGTTTACAAACATTGAAACTCACATACACTAACACGCCCAGACCCGAAACAACTATCTGTAGGCCATACAAATACTTGTTCCGTGCGGGGATCGAACCCGCGACACGTAGCGCAGCAGTCCAATCGCTTAGCCACTGCGCCAACCGTGTCGTCATTGCCACTAACTAACTCTAAAATACAAGGCATTAAACTGTACATCATTTGAGGTTGAGAGCATAAACCAGGCTCCACGACCACCTCACCATCATATGGTGGATTAGATTCTACGGCCACTTCGGTGCGGCCCATTACTTTAATAGAGTTACTAACATACAGTTTAACACTTTCAGGGACGTTTATAGTTTTACTCTTAATAATCAGTTTGTCTTCTGTTTTGAGAACTACGACATGACTTTGTTCCGTAAACGTTTGGCCTACAAGTAATGATACCTTCAAGTAATGATCCGGGACTATGAGTACTTCAACGCGGGCTTTAACTAAGTCTATTTCAATTTCGATATCGCATTTCCCTAAACACTAAACAATTGAATTTCAGAACCCTCTTAAAATCGGCAAGTCACCGTAAGACAGAGTTTGATTTAATACTTTTGCATCCGATTCTCGGAGCATAGTAATTTGACTACCAAAGTCAATAAAACAATTCATAGTTTGACCGTTAACTATCGCGATCTTAAAATATTTCGCATCATTATCTTGCTCCTTTGAAATGTTTTAAACAGTCTTATTACTTTCATGCTCAGTTTTATTGGGACAATCGCTAATCAAATGGCCTACTTTATGACAGTGATTGCACCTTTTAATTGGATGTTTACATTTGTAGAAAGGGTGCCCTTCCTCTCCACAGTTATAACATTTTGATGACCTAATACCCGCAGATGCGGATGCATTATCTTTAGAAGTTTTAAAATGCTTGCTGTCGGAAACGCTCGGCTGCACAGTCACGTTTTGCTTGTCATTCTTTTTAGTTATTTTAACATTGCGAAGGAAGACTAACAACTTATCAGGCTCGCTAAATTGCACAGCCTCAGCACTAGTTCTGACCGATCTATCTTCAATACCATATAATAAACAATCGATAGCATTTTTCCCGGAAATGTTACATCTATTAAGCAAAACTATCTTTTCGTAATAATAGTCTTCTAAACTATCACCAAAACGTGCCCTACAGGCGAGCATCTCCGTCAGCAACCGACCATAGTTATCATCACTGGGGAATGCGGACTTCAATTTTTGTTGCCACTCCGTCCATGTAAATAACAAAGTGGGTAGACCCTGGTACCATTTTTGGGCTAACCCTACTAATTTAGGCAAAGCGTAGTGAACTATCTGTCGTTCTGTCCAATTATAAATCTTTGCACATTCATTTACTTTTGTAATCCAAACGTCTATACTCTGATTTCGCTTTGTTGGGTCGAATTCAGGCACAACGTTCAAAACGGGGTAACGGTCTGTATTGCCGTCTGTACGTAAAGACATAACAAGTTCTTGGAACACATTAACAAAATTTTGAGAGTCAAAAACAGTGGATTGGTTACTTGGTAATGGTGATGATGCGCTGTTTCTGGTCCCAGCACTCGGTCTTACTGCTGGTTCCTCGTGCGGTGCCAGCGTATCTGGCGTCCGGGAACGGCTCTGCCTCGACTTCCCCACACGCCGTGAACGCTCTTGCGGCGCCGGCGTATCTGGCGTCTGGGAACGGCGCTGCCTCGACTTCTCCACACATCGTAAGCGCTCTTGCGGCGCTGGCGTATCTGGCGACGGGGTACGGCGCTGCCTCGACTTTTCCACACGCCGTGAACGCTTTCGTCGTGAATGCTTATGCCGTGATCTGCTTCTGCGCTCCGAAGATAATTCTGACTCACTGCTGGAGTCCTCAGAGTGTCGCACCCGCTTTCCAGACCGATGCTTTGGCATTTCACTTGCGTAGCTTTAAATACGGGCGTTGAGTATTCCACCAAAACCGTTACAGTTCCGATGTGATCCCACTTCTGACCTTTTAACAGGTCAGAAATAATAATATTGTCCTTCTTCAAATAATCACTTTATTCTACCACACTTTTACAATGCACGTCTTGTCTGTACGAGACCTCAAACTTGAATGCCTGTGTTCGCACTGTCAACGCTTGTAGGTGAATGCCGGAATGAACGGCGAAGTGAAGTGTTGGATCGAATGACAAACAAGTCAATATACCATCCGTATGACATGCGAACACATACATTTAATTACAATAAAGTTGGGTATAGATAATATTCAGATAAATATTTTAATAAAAGCTAACATAATATAATTAGGTATAGGTAATATTTAAGTAAGTATTTTAATAAAGCTAACATAGGTTCATGTTTAGATATTTATCTACCTATTTTCTGGTGGGCACTTATTTATCATCCCTTCTTTGGGTGGCAACATGATGCCAAGTGACAGTTGAAAGTACCTCTTAGTAGTTTTTAGTAGTCTCTTTGTTTCATCTAAGTTCCCAATTCCAACCTTTCTCAACTTCGTCGATTATTAAATTGTAATAGAACCTAGCACTTAAGTAAGATCAAACATATTTTACGTAAGGGCTCCCACACGTAAACACGATACGCCGTCGCGTCGTACAACGATGGGGCGTCGTTTCACGATACGACGTCGCGTCGTGGAAATCTACGATGAGCATCGTAAAAAAACACGACATCGTAACCGATGCCGTCGATACAGTGAGGTGGTGTTTTAGTTCATTCCGAAAAATGGACCGCTCTAGACGCATTCTGAAAAGAATATTTAAAAATGTTTTTGAAATTAGAACCCAAATAAATGTTAATTTGTTCATTAAAGTAACAAGACAACTGCGCAGGATTGCATCGTGAGCTGTTTTTAACGTCACGACGTCGTACCGTGCATCGACACGTTACGACGTCGCGTCGTGTCGTAGGTTTCCACGACGCGACGTCGGTCGTATCGTGTTTATGTGTGGGAGCCCAAATAGTAAAGTTTCACTTGTCAGTTACTTCTGTTACTTACGGTTTAGGGGAGAGTTATGAAATAGGGGAACGAATAGCTCCTTGATTGTAGCTTAAAACGTTAATGCGTGATTTGACGTTTAATTTTCCGTTAGTGGGGAAACCAATCATTAATTTACCTATGTGTTCTAAAGTTTCAAGTAGGTGTGTGTATTTTTGTAGCTATTCATTTCGGAGTGCCTGAAGAAAAATTGCTAGTAGACTGATATGACGCTGAAAATAAATCGATAGCCGCCATAAAGATTTGTAATTTTGTGCTTATTATAAGCACCTTGCAATTCTTTGTTGATTTGGTTCTTGGGGACATCAATTCTAAGTACCTATTTATAAAAAGTCTCCAGATAACACACAATACCTATCTGGGTATCTAGTCAGTATTAGATATTGTCTATGAGAACCAACGCAAGAACTTTTCATGATAAAAACAGTATATTTACCCAGCAATAAGTAATATCGTTGCCGCGTTGGTTGGAACTTTTTCCCCGTCGCTGTTCATATTAGGTGCGATGTTGATCACGGTGCACCGTGCAAGGCTCACGGGACCAGCATGTCAGAAACGAGCTAGAGCTTATAACACAAAGTAGGTCAATAGAGAATGTTTTACGGAAAAGGTACCTACCTCACGGAAAATAACTAGGTAGCTAAAGTCCTAATTGATTACAATAAATTCTTACTTTGACCCACACTAAGAATTCCTCCTGTATCGTGGGTACGTTTGTTTAGGCTGAGTTGCACCAAAAAAGTAGTTAAAGTTAAATTTTCTGTCAAATTACGTCAAACAAACATCGAAACTTCATTATAGTATCGGTTAGGCCAACAATGAGTTGCGCCATTTGACAAATAGTTAAATTACGTCATAACTTTAACAGTAACTGCAACCGCTCACTTTCCGCTGGTTAGTGTTATAGTTTGTGTTAAATTGTCTGTCAATTTTATTGTCAAACGCGTTGAATATAACCTTTAGACATCATGTCCCTGCTCCAAGAAATACTCGCAGAAATCAGTTCTGATGACGAAAACGATGAAAAGAAAATTGTGATTACCTAGAACCGATCGTTTTTCCACATGGAACGACGAATGTTTCTTGCCAAGATTTCGAGTCTCTAAAAACGTAGCATTGCTTAAGGCGTAACAAGGATATTCATCGTAGGTAATTGTTTAACCAAAAAATAATACGTGCTATAGGTAGACAAAGCAATAAATATAATAGGTACTTTGTTTGAATGTTTGCAAAAAATTTATAGTACTGTCAAATTTGACAAAAACTTTAACTTTAACGACTTTTTTGGTGCAACTCAGCCTAAAACTCACATACACAAATATCCAGACCCGGAACCACTATCTGTCGGCCATACAGCTATTTGTTCCGTGTGGGGATCGAACCCGCGACACGCAGCGCAGCAATCCAATCGCTAAACCGTTGGTACTTTGCTATTTCGAAAGTATACCTAACGTTGACTGGAAGTTAAATAATTAACTGAAGCTATCTAATAATATAAAAAAGATTTGTAGACCAGAAAATGTAAATATCAAAAAATTCAAATGTAGTTCTCCTTTTTCGTTAGTGACAGCTTCAAAAATGTTTTCAAACAAAGGCATAATATTATTGTTCCATCCTTTTATCTACTCACACGCAACGTGAGCACTGAAATCCGCCATTTTCATTATCACAAAGCATTTTCAGTCGTCACCTCGAAGCTCCGTTCCCCTCACTGCAGTTTGAAGGGTGCCTACTGTGCTCAGTTTTTCCCACTTGTAATTTTTCTCGGCAGCCATATTGCAATTTTCGTCCAATAACACCCGACGTTAGGGCCGTCATACAACAGTTTATTTCGCAAATATTCATGTTTTATTAGGTCTATAATTTCTAAACGCACGTATGTTAGTATTTTAATATTTTAATCTAACAAGAATATAGAGATGTTGAGAATAATGGGCGGGAAAACTGACATTAGAAGTTTCTTTTTTTCCGTTAGTTTTTACGATCTGACGACCCTAAATAACACCAGCTGCCGGTTATAACTCAAGGGCTAAATTAAACTTTTTGCTTGAAAACGAAAGTTGTCATGTGTGAATGACTTTTATGGATTAGTTTGTTTCAGTCCGATTATTATATTTTCTGGTGTTTCAAACATTGGGGTTTCAATACAAAAGTTATAATGGGATTATTAAATGGATTGTTCTAGTCTTCTAGCAGAACCTACAATAAAAAGTTTGTAGGAAAATCTTTTTATTTAATCGTTGTGAAATCAGTTTTTATCTAGATACTTATTTTATCAACAAGTAAATAGGTACTTATTAGGACAACTAACACTTCACAAAGTGTACTTTGACTTTCATCAACATTACAACAGAATTCATCAACTTACACCAGCACCAGGAAAAACTAGACAATAATCTCTTCGTTACATTCAAGCTACGCCGAGTGAGGGACGAGTATTCTTTCCATTTTTCACACCCATTCCGATCTTAAAGTCTTCAAGCCTCCACTCAACTTCCGAGGCGTTTTTAAAAGTGAAACGTTTGTGTTGTATATCCCTTCAAATTCGAACCATATCTTGGTAAAAACAGGGTTCACTTTCATGTTGTGTGGTGTTCTACTCCAATTATAGTATCCGAGACAACGCTGGCTGTGTCTTCGTAATGAAAGACAGTGAGACTGACTTGGTGACATAGTGTTATTCATGGCGGATAACTATCTAGCCATTTGGTTTGTACAGCGTCTGCCTTGTTTGATGTGATGTGTTTGAGGAGATGACTTACACGTCAGTTAGTAGGAAGGAATGTAGGGTATTGTCTTCCCAGCAATGCTGATTATTTGACTGAGTTTATACTCCTCCATTGGTACGGCAGACTTCGGAATTTTGACACTATGTTTTTAGCGTTTCATACTCTTAGAGTTACTCTATCTTTATTTAGGTACATTCAAATATAAAAAAGAAACAGTTTTAAGAAGAAAAAAAGGGCAGGTATTTCCAACAAAAACAGACACCTAACATAATTAAGCCACCACGTCCCATTTAACTTCCAAACAGGCTGTTACAATACAGAAACAAAATAAAAACTCACAGCAAAGACTTCTAAGTTGTCGCACTTTACGTACTTCGCTGCCTAAATCCGACCCCGTAGGGACACAGCCCTTACGAAACTTTGCCCTTTTTAATCCACCTGTACGTGTTTTACGATCGTCAACTTTTTCGTTATAAAAAGTTTAGAGGCAGCCAGTAATAAACATTCGTATAATGAAGGTGCCCCGTTCCTTGTTACTGAGGTACTTATTGTTTTAATCTATTAAGGGGCTGTTGACCTTTTAATCTGTGGCGCGGTGCATGTGGAAAATGCGTGGGAAATGATGACAACTTTTTGACGTAAGGCGAGTTTAATGAGTTGAGTGAAGTTGTTTAAATAATGATGGAATTGGCTTACTTTTAGATTTTATTTGGCTTTCGCATGATACTTAATTACCGGTTCTTTTTCAGTTCAAATGGATTACTACACTCATCTTGAAGTTATAGTCAAAACCAAAAAGTTTTCGTTGAAATTGATAGACTAAACAACACGACCGTAGCACGGAGAGATATTTCCGACGTTCTGAACGTCTGGTCAGCCCCTTAACTTTCAACCGAGCACCAAACACCTTTACGAAAGCATCCACATCGGTATGGCATTAAGGCTATCGATTTGCCTCCAACGTTAGGTGATTTACATCGTAGCCTACGTAATTCGTTGCCCTGACGGACGTCCTGTATAAATCAACGTTGGACCCCCGCTAACCGGACATTTATCTCGGTTCTACGATAAAAAACTACGGCGCCGTAGGGGGACCTGCCATGGACGGATACATTGCCGTGATTATTTGCTTTCCGCGAGATTGAACTGTGATGCGAGCCATCATTATTTTTTTACATTTAAATGAAGGCTGTTTCAGAGAGTGCTGGGGCTTGTGTAAACAAAGGTTGAGTTCAGATGGTTTGTTCCAAAATCGTGTATGGCCAGTAGTTATGTGATTTGCCGCTTGTCTACAGTCACGAGACAATCCTGTTTGAAGAGGCACAAAATAAAATCATCATCATCATCATTTCAGCCGAAAGACGTCCACTGCTGGACATAGGCCTCCAAAATAAAATGCATAAGTATCGAATTCCACTTTTCAGCCATACCCCCAAGTGCAGACTTTAAATTCAATTTGAGTCTTAAACATCAAGTTACGAGTGAAAATTTAAACTAAAAATCCACATCATCTTAGAAGAAAGATGATCCATATTACCAGGTCGCTAAGCTCTATACCCCTACACTCTAGAGGATTTTACATTATGATTCATTGAGATTTTTTCAGTCGAGTCTCGGTTGAGTAACGCAAAAAGATTGCGACATCCAGTATAATATTCATGGAAAGGCATAATTTAATTCCCCGAGACAGTACGGGGCGGGTCGAGCCCGTTGGAGATTAGACTCTTGTCTCGGAAAACGTGTAATGAAGGAAAAACGCTCCCAAAATATGAAATTATGGACTCACGAATGATATTTCTTCATTTGTTAGACGGAAATGTACGATCTCATGTTTACCTGAGCCCGAAATGTACATCGTGTTTTTTTTTCTTTACTCAAAAGGATTCCGATGCAGGCATTTCGTTTTAATTTCAGTTTAAATGGCTATCGAACGTAAGGGTCGCTCGGAAAAGTGTTTTCTTTTTTAAATTGTACAGAATACAGACCAGCATGAAATAACTTCAGATAATATGCAATTCACGGTAGGCTTAATAGGGCAGATAAGTTCTAACTTTGTGGGAATGTTCTGCTAGAAGTATTTTTATCATTTGGTAGTATAACTACACAAGACTAAAAGTAGGTACTTATTTAGTTCATAATAGAGAGTATGATCATGATACTGTTTTATTATGCTTTCAAAGGGTGTTGTAAATAAATAGTCGAGCGTATGGCTAAAAGAAAATACTTCTGGAATAAAACCAACGTAGATAACATAAAACAAAACCATTCTAAAAATGACGGGGAAGAAATACAATAACGTCGGCAGAAAAGGGTTGACTGTGACATGACGTTTACAGGTTAACTCAATTAAGTTGTTTGCTAGACGCCGGCGGTTAATTTCTTTATCGCTTTAAGCTTAGACGTCCAATCTTTGAGATCTGACGGCTTTTAAGGGGTTGAAAATGTTGTATAATGTTCTGAAGTTTTCGAAGACAGGTTTTGTTGTACAGAGTTGATGGAATGTTGGGTTATTGAAATTCTGGTTTTAATTAACTTTAATTAGCAGATGAAAGAAGGTAAAGGGAGAACTGTTTAACATTATTTTTCAGTTGTGCTCTACAGCGGAATTTAATTTATCATTTTCTGATTTTCTTTTTCAAACTAACACGTCTCATTTTAAGTTCACAAATATGTACTTACTGCAAAAAAAGTAATACATCACTAATTAAGTAGCGTGGAACTGTCGAGAGCGGAATAATATGTAGTTATTGTAGATCGTTCCAAAACAACCCTTATTAAATACTAATGGGAAAAGCTGAGGGGAAAAGGTATAGATTTCACGTGGCATCACGCCATCGCCATGTCATCTATGTCACACATTTTACTCTGTCAAACCTACGTACGTTACCCGTATGTACCTACACAGACAAAAGAAAATGTGAAAAACGACTGAAAAGATCGTAGGTACCTATCTAAATTCATAAAGAAAAATATTTCAAAGATAAAAAAACTGCATTTTAAAGCAAAAATTTAATTAACAGCTATGCTCTTATAATATTTTTAATTAGCTCATACGTATTCCGTCCAGGTTTAAGGTAATATTTTATGTACATTCGTTACTTTTTCTAGTTTATATATTTTTACCTTTAGTGCTATGATTTTACTTAACTTAATTAGGTATTCAAGGCGTTTAAGTAATTGCTGCAGTAATTAATATACGCTAATGTGTCTGCCTGCTCAAATATTATTTCTTTCTTCTTTGATTTATGAACTAGTTTATGGTGTTTTTACACTATAGCTCGTTCTGTCTGTTTGACTGCCTTTTTGGTCTAGTCCGGGCAAAATGTTAAAGGGTTGTTCAAAATTTTCAGAAGTAGTCTCGGAGTCTGCACCCGTGGCCGGACAAATACTTGTTCCGTGCGGGGATCGAACCCGCGACACGTAGCGCAGCAGTCTAATCGCTTAGCCACTGCGCCAACCGTGTCGTCGGTTGGCGATACTCTCGCCCCTTAATACCTACATGGAACAACTGCATAACTGTCGTATCTTGAAAAGCCTGTATAGAGATCTTGTTTTGTGTCTCGTAGTGAATTTATTTATTTATTACAAACAGGTACACCAACAGTAAATACATTTCACACTGAATAATAAAAATATACCGGTTAGGGTTCAGATGTAAGTACCTACCAATTACAGGTATACACGACATTCTCAGATACAATAAAGCTATCATCGTAAATTAAACAAATGAAATTTAAACATAAAATTATACAAAACAAAACGTGAATAGTGTGAATACTTATGTACATATTCTGATTATGAGAATCATAACTTTTGAAAGTTAAGTTATATGGTGTACCTAAGTATCCTCTATAAATTCTTCTCGCTTCAAAAAGCATTAAAAACAATTCGGAGTGATCCTCTTTCGTTCCACCTCCGCCTCCTATAATCGAATGAGAACAATTTCTCAATAATTCAGAGAATTCCTGTCATTGATCAATTGGCTGATCCGACCCGCGTCTATCCCATGCAGGGATTATTAGATTTTCTCGCAACAATTTAAAATTCCCCGGATTTCCTTATCTGTTTCGTTTTATTGTATTATACCGGTCTTATACTAAACATAATCATGTTTATACATATTGTTTTCGAGGGTACACGCTTATGTAAAAAGGCAAAAGGCTAAGGGAAGATTTTGATGCTAATTTATGAAAAATGGTTGCCAATTTATTTATGACTTTTATTTAAATCAAATCGTGGGTAGGTAATTCAGATTTTCAGCTATACGTTCTCTCAGAATCTTTCATATAATGCTAAGTGAGTGAACCCAAGTTAAAACTTGAAAGATTTCCATAGTAGGGTACCCTTTCTCACTGACGGTCGACTACCATATAACTCAGAGCATAAACGTAAAAAGTGGTCGTATCGACGTTCAGTGAGCGTGGTAATCACTAAATGCTATTTACTGATCACTAATAAAAAATATTGACAAATAGATCAATCTTATTTATACAACATTATTATCAGAAACCCATTAAATACCAAACGAAATTAGATAGAGATAAGACTATCTTCATTACATCCACGTAATACATACCCCTTTGACGTCAGAACTACGTGAACTAGCCTACCTTTGACGTCATTCCCTATATGTATTAGCTAAATCGGGTCAGACTGACGTAGACCGCAAAATAACTAGTGAGGATAAACCACTCTATACTTATCTAGCCTACTAACTAGTTTGGGTCATTTTCTAGTGTAATCATGTGGCTATCATTCGAGCTAATCAAGTGGGTATCGGTATTCTTGGAGCGAACGTTCTTTCTGTTCCGTGGAGCGAACGTTATCTCGCTTTCGTCAACCACTTCATGTTATATCGATGTAACTAGACCAGTGATAAGACATTCGAGCTTTTTGATTTTCAGCGTGTGACAAGGATATGAATTGAAATTCGAACTTAGAAAGAGAGAGCGAGAGAGCATATAAAATATTCCTTCTCAAACATCGCAAGTCTGTAATCAAAGCAAGCGACATCTTTCAGATATATGAATGGATTCACCTTTACAAAGACGCCTAAGGCAGGCTGGATGCTGTCATTTATGTCCTGGGAGTAGTATAGGCTCAGTTGATTGATCGAACCCATCAATAGACACATCACAAGCTTCCGTTTTTTAGCCACAAACTTTTCCTATAAAACACTCAACTAACCAAACAAAGCATCCAGGATTAATGATCACACCGCGATATTACTTACGGAAATAAATAAAAATGATAACAGTCCCCGTTAGCCCGATATTGTGTGTGATAAATTTAAAAGCGTCTTGGTGCCATTTTTCATGGCAATATTGTATTTTTTCATATTGTTTGTTTCGTTGTTATTGTATATAACATTATTTTCAGGCGTCTCCTCTCCGCGGGTGCCGTTTTAATTTTCCGCTACGTTTTAAATTTATATGTTCCGAACTGTGATTCTGTATTTATGGTAGGTAGGTCTTTCGTTTTTAATTCCGGCTAATTCGTTGTCAAAAGTATAACGTATTTGTTTCATCTTGTATAAGTTCGTAATGTCAAACAATTATGCCTCAAACTAATAACGTCGACATCTTCTTCGTCTCCGCTCAAAGATTTAGGAATCTTAATAGGTAACAAAATAATTTCAGAATATAATAGTTAGTTTAGTTAGTTTAATATTTGCAAATTGTTCTTTTTCTGTTGTTTGCATGTCTGTTTAATGTTCATTTTTAACTACTTTTCTGTTTAAATTAGAATAACGCACTGTTAGTTTTAATTATTAATATGTTGTGGAAAATGTCGTAGGTAATACATTTATAAACCTTGTATATTTATAACTTATTGTAAGACTTCAATGTATAACTGTTTTCTTTTCCAAATAAATAAAATAAAAAAATAATAATAGAGAGATCTTTAGAACGTACAAAAGAACTTTGGACTCTCAAAACAAAAAGGTTTTCCGTAACGTGAAAAAAGATGCAGATTGTAACCTCATTTCGTAAAACCGGCCAGTAATAAACCACGTGAAGTACCCAATACGCGAGCCGATTGTATAAAACCCAACCAAGTCTCCGAAGTCCACTCCAATGCTTATCGAAACACAATTCTGATACGACGGTTATAGGATTCGGCGGGAAAATAAATATATTTTTAAATTTGGAACAATATGGCGGACAGCGGGTTGCCATAAATCTCAAGATGGCGTAATGCGAGAATGCACGTTTAGAATTCTTTATGAAGGGATACAAGCTTTAGTTTAGATCGCATTGAGGAAAATAAATTGCTTTTGAATGTTTATAGGTTCTGTTACGTCAAATTTATTTTATTGCTGTGGAAAATAGTCGGCACTCTACAATGCATATTCCATTTTCATGCATGCACAATATGATTTTATGTGGTCAGGTATTCCGCGAATGATCTATTCACTATTATGATGAAAAATGGCTACTGTGAACTTTTTATTTACATGGAATGAAATTGCACGTGGTTTTCCACTCTGAAACTACAGTCACTATGGATATAATTCAGGAAACGATTACACGCAATTGTACATTACCAGTACACGTACGTGGATATTAATCGAATGGTATTAATGAGTGGTCGGGCGGCGTCCTGGTAATGGGAACAGTGCAAACGCATTAGTGCATCGTTAACCAAAACGATTGTACGGCCATCGGGAATTTGAAGAAATGGCGCGTTAGCGGAACGACCCTAAGTACGTGTGGTTCCGATTGCTAACTAGGTATTGGGAACAGCTTTACGTGTTTTATGTGATGTTGTACCTTATGTATTAAGTGGCAGAGTATAAAGTGCTTTTGTATGTATGTACCAGCTGATGAGCTGTTTTAATATCTCTGTCTGTTTTATCATAGCCTTAAAATTACATAGGTCATACCCGATAGGCAAAAAAAAACTCAAAGCATATTTAAGTACGAGAGTCTTATTAGGGGTCCGTAAGTCAGAAAGTGAAAGTTTTCAAATCAGTGATCGTAGTACTTAAACTTGTATTCTACATTCACTCGATGCAAATCTTAGGAAATGGCATCAACACCCACAACATAAGAGGAAACTAAAATTACTAGCAAATTACTTCCACAGCTTGAATTGCGCACTTCGCTTTCAACGCGCTCATCAATTAATTTTATAAAGGTCCTTTGACAAAGACGTCTGCTGGGAATTTAAATCAAAAAGACTGATGCTGTGTAAAGTAATGAGAGATTGGTTGATTATTCCCGGTTCGACGGTGTGCCAAACGACACTGGGTTCGCTTCACTGCCTCGGGAACCTTTTTAATTTTCCGCTAGCCTTCAGATTTATATGTTTTCAGTGCGCCCGTCAATATTCGCGATTTTTAATTTAAGTGGTACGATGGCACCAAAAGGCGGGTCTTAACACTTTTTGTGATTTATTTTTATAATGATTCATAGACGGTGTTTTTAAGATAATTGTTCCTGGAGTGCTGCGTCTGTTTGTTCTTTTTTTTGGAAACGCTTCGCGGTAAATTGTTTGTTTTTGCGGGATTGTGTCTGGTGAAAATAAATTGTTTGGATACTCAACGACGACGTTTGTGTTTAATGAGGTAAAATAATGAACCTAAGGACTTGATCTGTTGATCATTTGACTACGACCTTCCAACAATGCTTTAATGAAGTCTAATCTCAAAATACAAAGATTCTACCTACGTCTAATAGAAAAACACTACTAAATCTCAACATCTGCCAAATCTTTTCCTAAGTATGTTGGGGTCGGAATACCAGTATTTTGCTAAGGAGTGACTGCCTACCGACCTCTACAACCCAGTTTTAGTACTGAGACTTCTAAATCTAATCCTGAAATTTCATCCCTTTACTCAACTATCTCACGATCATCCATTAAGATCACTATACACGTCAGCTATACACATTACAGATCTACATATAGCCCAGCGATTGCTCACAATGGTTATCTCCCAACCTACCTGTATCGGCAATAACTCCAAGTCACGTGGAACACCCCTTTGATCCACGTAATGGATGATTTGACTAGCCGGCCAGTAACTACTCTAGGTATATCTATTGGTAGGTATATATGAGACTGATCGCATTACTTGTGCAATCAGTGTGGTGTAATTTAGGGATGGTATAGAAATCAATTTAAGGTTTATTGGCAACAAAAGGAAAAAACATTTTCTGAATAAAACTTTAAAGCCTGCAGAGTACGTGGAGTTCGTTTGTAATGAAAACTCATAAACACGTTATTGAGTTTTTCTATGAGAAATTTCTCAGTAGATAGTCACGGAGTCTGGTTAATGGTAATAGACTCGCCCGCTATTACATGGGACTTCAACATATAACGTGTAAAATGTGAGTGTACCGACTACACCATCATCATCATCATTTCAGCCAAAAGACGTCCACTGCTGGACATAGGCCTCCCCCAGGCGTCGCCACATTGACCGGTCCCTTGCGTCTCTCATCCAGCGGGTTCCTGCAACCTTGACCAGGTCATCGGTCGGTAATTGTAGGCGTGATGTTGTGTAATTAACTAAAGGTTTTGAATTCATCATCATTATTATTTGCAGCCTCGTTGCAGTCACCGCTGAAATCGTAGGCCTCTTTAGTGCCATATTTCCCTATTCTGCACGACTTGCAGGTCTTACCCGTGATCTTCTGACTGTCATTCAACCTTTTATCTGACTTCGGAGTATCAATTAGTTTTTTAATTATGCCCAATTGCTCAAATTCATTTTGGTTTTTAAATAAATACCAAATTATTTCAAGCTACGTTCACTTACTTATCAATATTTCTACCTTTCATGCTTACGTTTGGAATTAAAACGATTAAAAGTAGATTGAACCAGTTTTTTACGTTTACGGATTGTGGTTTCAGATTAATGTTCAATCGATAAGTAGTTAATTGAGTCTAGTTACGTACATCACTGCCATTATAAGGTAGCTGTTCGTTTCGCTTTTCTGCCCTTTGCGGTACGCGTTTGCACTTGGCAGACTTCTCTTGTTTCGTAATTCAAATTGAAAATTATATTAATAGTCCACTGAAAGGTTACATTTGGCGGCCTGTAGGACAAGGGTTGCAACTAAACAAACTTAAATTTAATTTTAAAATGTATAAGTGTATATATCAAGGGGGGTTCCCCTTGATATCTAAAAAATAAAATTTCGTCCTCTAACAAATGTGCATTATTTGTTAGAGGACGAAATTTTATTTTAAAAATGTAACATTTCAATGGACTATAAAGTATATTTCTGTCTATTGTTCGTGTTCTACATTTAAAGCGAATTTTGAAAGATCTATAATATTTTTTTTTTAATTTTAAATTATATTAGCAATAATGTGCCTGTTTTTGCTTTGATGTTTAGTTTAGTTCCGAACTCCTTGTTTCAAACCTCGACTGAGCAACTTAACAAGAATAATCAGTCTGGATCATTTTATCCCGTACAAATGGTCCATTGAATCAAGTTTCCGTATTGCGTACGTACATCTTTAAGGTTCGCAAGGCTCTAGGGGGGACTCCGGAAAATTGCAAACATAAAGTTTCTAATCGACGGATCTTTTATTCCCTAGCTTTCGAGATACAGCCCATTAGCTCCGTAATGGAGGGATGTTCAAAATTTATTTTATCATCTCTTGGCACGTGATGTCTTTGTTTTAGTGGGCAGACGGTCTGAGCAGACGGTTGATTTATTGAAGTCATAATTCAAAGAAAAAATTACAAAATGTGATGTTGATATTAAAATGTAATTACTAAACAAAGCTGGAACAAGATTAAGGTTGATGGGGTGGGCTGGGTAAATATTAGGATTACGTAATGAGTTTAAGCAATTTTTTCTTTGGCTTTTCTCGGAGTCAATGAATATTTATCTCCCCATAGATCTTTTAATACATTCAAAGAATATGTCCAAACAAAACCATACCCCGAAAATTTTCAGTTGCATCCGAAGAAAACAGGAACCAGATAGCTTTAGCTCAAAACTTCCACCCATTCCTACCGCAGTAGCTAACAGCAAGACAAGACCATCCCGAAGTCTGTTTATAGCAGATATATGCGCATAAAGTCGAAAACAGTCATATCTCGTAGCAAAGGAAACCAGAAATTCTCTCACAACTGCATCCTGACGATTTCTATTCAAACGCGGGGCTGCGGTACACTCGCGTGCAATTTATATGTCTCTCGCAGCGGGAGTCACTCATACATTACAGGCATTAGGACAACCGCGATAGTCCGCACTAGCGAGCTAATTTACGCGGCGAACGAGAAAATGGCGGACTCCATTCTAATTTTTGAACGAGGAACGAAAGGGAACTTTGAGTCTATTTAGAAAGACTTTGTGAAAGTAGTGTTTTTGATGTGTCGCTCGTGCACAAAATAGGTTTCATTTTTTAAGGCATCAAAGTTATACGTTCATTATTTGGCCTGAAGCTAGCCCCATTAGTCTGAAACTCGATATCTGCAGTTATTCAAAAAGTGTGAGAGGAAAAGCCTATTATTGATTTTTTGAGGGCGCCCGTTAACGAACTTTTAAAAGGATAAGTTACTAACAACCTATTAATTTGGCGCATTCATTAGTAACTAGGGGGAGAACTCGGCACTAATTTGATAGGATCGGATTCAAATGACGACTCAATCAAGAGTGGTACCAAACTCGACCATTTTAACCCTAAAATGTTGAACAAAGACCAAACAGAACACAAAGGACATCCCTTTTAAATGTAAATAGACTAACTAAGTTACTTGACATTAACCGTCAAGGGTCGTGAAATATTAACGAAACACAATAAGAGTAAAGACAAACCAGTCTACTTACTAGTGTGTGAAATGAAAGCGACTACAAGAGTTGTGAAGTTGCGCTATAAATCCAGGCTATGTCTTGACAAAGATTTTTGTGTGACCACACCAGACGAGAATAGACTTTATGTGCTTTTTATAAGAGTTTTAGGAAGTGTTATAGCAAGTTTGTCAGTGAGCACAGGCCCAAGGGAAAGTGTTGTCAAGGAACAAGGATAAGTCGGGATTGTCGCAAGGCTCGTCTGCGAGGAAATTACAACTAGTATAATACAAAGAGGCTTCAGCATCCGCGTTTCTATTCGGAAGTTCCCGGGGATTATGCGGTAATGTAGGTAGATCTAGTTAGTTTTGTGTGGTTGGTAGTTTTGTTGAGGGTTCTTGGGGTACGGGATTGACTTTGAATTAAATTAATTGATGAGTTTCGGGGTGGTGCTATCGTAGCTTTTAACTATTTGGGGGTTTGTAATACTGATAACTGATGGTTTAAGCGACACTGATTTGTGTAAGTTAATTATGGATATATCTGTAGATCCAGCGGAAACTGCATTTGTGCCCGGTTGCTGGCAATAAGCTCTCTCCTTATTAAATTGAACTTAAACATAATTAGTGAAATGTGGTGTATTGGGCATCAAATCTTGTCAGCCAAATCGACGAGAATATACGCGCCATACATACCCCAATACTTATAAAAACTGGAAGCATAAAAAACATTTCGTCGTCCCAATCGTATAAAAGGCGGTAAACAATAAAAGCTGAGGATTTTCATTTGATGGACGTGAGACGATTATAAAGATTAGGTTGGTTTTCTCATCAAGAAAAAGTTTAAGCCGAACTTAGAAAGTTACATAGGAATATCAGAGAGAGTTTGCGCGTTGAAATTGAAATTTGGTAATTACAGCCTCACGTTGATTCAAGTATATGCTCCTACAGAGAGCGCAAGCGACGATGATGTTGAAAAGTTTTACCGAGAAGTACAACAAGCCCACGATGAAGCAGGAAATTATATAATTTGTATGGGCGACTTTAATTCAAAAATCGGACTTCCTAAGGCAGATGAGTCATTGATCACCGGGAAGCATGGATATGGTACCAGAAATAAACGAGGCGAACGACTGCTCCAATATGCTTACGAGCAGAAGTTGGTTGTAATAAATACTTTGTTTAAAAAGAGAACGAAGAAAAGATGGACATGGCTTTCACCAGACAAAAAAACAAGAAACGAAATTGATTTTATTTTATCTAATGCACCTCAAATATTCACCAACTACGAAACTATAACTACCATATTCCCTTCCGATCACAAGATGCTTAGAGGCACTGTAGAATTAAAAACAACGAAGAAGAGCAGGAAACACTTTTCAAACTTTCAAAATAGTCTGAAAACAAACGAAGAACGTTTAGAATTTCTATCCAAAATGAAGAGTTCTGAGCTGGATTTATACGACGAAGACAACACAAGCGTAAACACTTCCTACCAGAAATTAGAAAATGTTATAAAAAACTGCCTACAAGCCAGCGAAATCAAAGCGTCAAGAAAATCAACAATATTAACAGAGAGTACGAAAAATCTAATGAAACAAAGAAATCAATTAATGTACAAGTCGGGACTAAACCACGAAGAAAAGGCTGAACTTACAAGATTATTTAAAACTACAAACAAAGAAATAAAGAAAAATTACAAAGACCATAGAGAAGCTATTTTCACAAAACACTTAAAATCATCTGGTAGTCTAAAGAAGGCATTCAAAGAACTAGCTACAGAAAAACAATGGATTCCATCACTGAATTCCAAGGCTTTAAAACACCAAAGTCGTGCAGATGTAATCGACACGGCAACAGAATTTTATCGAAAATTATACAGTGCCTCTGAAGAGCCAAATCAGAAAGCAAAGGAAACAACAAACTGTCAGACACAAATCACAGACATTTTGAAATTTGAAGAGTTTGAAATACTGAAAAAGCTCGAAAAACTGAAAGACGACAAAAGCCCAGGCACTGATGGCATATCCAACGAAGCCATAAAACTCGCAAAAACTTTTATTTTAGGGCCATTGACTCAATTATTCAATAAAATTCTCAAAGAAGAGAAGGTGCCACAGGCATGGGCTGAGTCGGAAATTATACTACTGTATAAGAAAGGCGACCCAACAGATGTAGGAAACTATCGACCTATAAGCTTAATGCCTAGTTTATATAAGCTTTTTGCTAACTGCTTACACGAAAGAATCGACAGCGCCATTGAAGCCCACCAACCAACAGAACAGGCTGGTTTTAGAAGATGTTTCAGCACTACAGACCACATACAAGTACTCGAACAAATAATCGAAAAGTACTACGAATTTAGAAAACCACTCTATGTAGCTTTCGTCGATTATAAAAAAGCTTTCGACTCGATTTCACATTTAAGTATTTGGAACGCCCTAGAAAATCAAAACGTAAATGGAAAGTACATCAGAATAATAAAGGACATATATAGAAACAGTACAAGTAAAATCAAGCTAGAAAAGTCAGGTCAAAGAATAAAAATTTGTAGAGGAGTAAGACAGGGAGACCCACTATCGCCAAAACTCTTCATATCGGTACTACAAAACATTATGAAAGATCTACCCTGGACAGAAAGAGGCATAAGAATAGGGACGAAACAACTTCACCATCTGCGGTTTGCGGACGATATCGTACTGTTTTCGGAAGACGCTACAGAACTACAGACGATGATGGAAGAGCTCAATGCGGTCAGCACAGATATTGGCCTAGACATGAACATCACAAAAACAAAAGTCATGACTAATCACTCTAAAAAACCAATAACTGTGAATAACGTAATCGTGGACTACGTAGACGACTACATCTACCTTGGCAAGCAAGTCTCATTCCGAAGAGAGAACAATACCGAAGAGATAGATAGGCGCATTGCAATTACCTGGAAGAAGTACTGGGCCTACAAAGAGGTTATGAAATCAAAAATGAACTTGCAATTGAAAAAGAAAGTGATGGACTCATGCCTCCTACCCTGCCTTACGTACGGATGCCAAACGTGGATATTCGACTCCACAACCAACAGAAAAATCGTATCGTGTCAAAGAGCACTAGAACGTAGTTCCCTAAACTTAAAACTAAAAGACAGGGTACGACACAACTTAATAAGAAAAAGAACTCAAGTCATAGACGCTCTACCATTCGCTAGGAGCTTAAAATGGAGATGGGCAGGGCATGTGGCCCGTTATACCGACGACAGATGGACAAAGACCGTGACGCTATGGAGAGGCCCTCACGGATTTAGACGTAGAGGAAGACCGAAAGCGAGATGGAAAGACGAAGTAGAGGCAATCGCGGGAAAAAACTGGCCAGATGTCGCCAAAGACAGAGACAACTGGCATTCTCTGGAGGAGGCCTTTACCCGAAAAGGGGTCCAATTAGCGTTGTCATTATAATTTATTTATTTTATAGGTTACCATATAGTTTTTTTCATATTTAATAATGTCATGATTTATATTTAAAGTTACAATATTGCATGGTATAATCGATTTAATATGAATTATTCAATTAAAATTATTTTGTATCAATTTTTATTTTAACTGTTATTATTAATTTAAATCTATTAAAAGTATAACTAAGCACGTATGATCGATTAATAATAATTATGGATTATTTAATGTAAATTGTTTTAAGGTAATAAATTTGTTTTGATTATGGTTTTAAATTCAAATCAATTAAATTATAATAAAATATTTTTGCATGTTCATGAATCAATTCAATTTGGATTTTCTAAGTTAAATTATTTTATACAATTAATTTGCTCTTAATTGCTATTTTTAGTTTACATCTATTAATTATTATTCAATTTTCATGAGTGATGTCCATACATATGATTTTTATTATTCGCATGACTGAACAAACTTTTTTATGGTGTAATTTAAATTGTTGAAGCTATTGGAATTAAAAGGCTTTTTTATTTTTATTTTATTTTATTTATTTTATTTAATACTGATAACTGATGGTTTAAGCGACACTGATTTGTGTAAGTTAATTATGGATATATCTGTAGATCCAGCGGAAACTGCATTTGTGCCCGGTTGCTGGCAATAAGCTCTCTCCTTATTAAATTGAACTTAAACATAATTAGTGAAATGTGGTGTATTGGGCATCAAATCTTGTCAGCCAAATCGACGAGAATATACGCGCCATACATACCCCAATACTTATAAAAACTGGAAGCATAAAAAACATTTCGTCGTCCCAATCGTATAAAAGGCGGTAAACAATAAAAGCTGAGGATTTTCATTTGATGGACGTGAGACGATTATAAAGATTACCGACCGTTTATGTGCAAACGCTTGGCGAAATAAAACCGCGGAACCAGAATGCTTTTCCGAAATATTATCATTAAAAATGTGCCTGTTTACTTCCTGGTTACCTTGTGTTGGTAATTAAAATATTTATTAGGGATTAATTGTAATCCCCGAAGGGTTAGGCAGAGGTGTACCTAATAGTACACTGACATTTTGCCAGATATGTTTAAGTCCCATGCAATAGGGGGCGAGCCTATTGCTCTCATCAGGGCACATTTTTTTATATAAAAGTATCTTTTTATTTTATGGTGTTTATGATAATTATAATGAAATGGTATGTAGTCTTTTTGAGACTAGAATGGAAGCAAAATTTAAGACAAAACAAAAATTAGGACAAAATTAACTTCAACTTACATTATACTCTATATGTAGTGGGAAATGCGCTGGTTTACCTGAAACTAAAAATTACAAGAAAAACAACAGAATTTTACTCCACGTATTCAAAGTTTATCGACAAGCATCGAACTCCATTTTATAACAGAACCCAATGTTACACAGTAACTCTTCCCTGTTATAAAGTATTGATCTCCGAAATCCTCAAAAAGTTTGATTATTACACATTCAAAATTAAAACCCCTTCATGTTTTAGTCAGAGATCAGGCTTAGTTGCCGTCTGGTAATCCGATTTCATTCACCAAGTAATGAGCACCATTAAACATACAGGTTTATAATTCCAAACCGGATTAAACTCATCCCTCACCCACACAAAAACTAACTTTATCACAAGACTTTAGAGTAGCAATTTCCGTAGCGACGTTCATCCAGATATCAGTCTGCAAGTGGAATGGAAGACTCAACCCCTCAAACGAATATCAAAGTTCGACTATTGCTGATAGAGTTCAAATTAGATTGACTGATCCAGCTCATGTACAATTCATTTTAGACCTGAAAAGATATGCCGAACCGGGTGCAGACGAAATATGAGGATTAAATTCCTGTACTGCACTTAACAAGACTAATTTATGCACGGATGCCTGCAACGTGGGGTATTCGACTTAACTAAACTAATTGAGAGGTAATGGTTGCTTCGTAGCAATATGTTTGTTCATTGTTGTTTGTTTTAAAGTTTTGTAGAGGGGTTAATGGTTTTGAGCTAGTTGTTTTTTTTTTTATGATGGCTTACTGGATGTTGATGAGATATTTAGGACACATACATTCAAATGATTCAAGACACTACACAAACAGCTAGTAATGCTGCTGCACTACGATAATCTTTTAGTTTTTTTTGTTAACTTTTTAGTACCCACCAGTAAAGAGGACATTTTTAGCACCTACGTCTAACATTCCTTGCGAAATGGGCTAAAAGAAGAAACATTTTAACAGGAAAATGTTCTTTTTTTTTCTAAAATAACCTTTTATCCCTTCTTTGTTTTACTACCTCATAAGTAAATTACGTAATACATTGTTTGAATAGAGTACCTAATGGGTAGATTTTTCAGTGTCGCGTTAGGCATATTTGCATGTTGGCAACGAATTACACGGGAGGCTTGCGACGACGTGGCGTTAAATTGCCTTCGGATGAAATAAGGACGTGTTGCACTCTACCAATCTTATTTTTATATATTGTAGTCTATGGTTTGATTTTCTTTTTTTGTGTGATGGTTTGTTATGATCCAAATTTGAATCAGACCATAGCCTAAAAATAAAACAACCAAATGACTACTTTTTTCGTAGACAGTTGGTTGATTTTCCTTGTTAGTTGAAGTTCTTGATTTGACATGTTCTAACTTGGATTATTAATGCACTTAAACATTTTGTTAGTATTTTGAAGTGATTATTGCAAGTTCATTATTTATTCATAACTTTTTCTAAAGCACAATAAACAAAAACTTATCAGTATCAATATGCAGCTTACAATGTTCCCACTGCTGGGACACAGGCCTCCTCTTTATTGAGACTTGAGGCTATGGTGCTTGGGCGGAGCCCCGCTGTGTTCTCGTAGCGGCGATCGGCGGCGGCGACCTCTCGCGTCCGGTCCTGGTGCAAGCCATGGTCCGGGGCGAGGAGGAATGTGACGCCGTCGCCTCCTTCTGCGAAGCAGTGATACTAGCGAAGGAGGTGGCGGAACGTGAGAGGGAGAGAACTTCTCGTCCCAGCCGCCGCGGGAGGCGGTCCGGGCGTCGGGGGCCACGTGATGGCTTCTGGCCACCGTAGACGCGGCCTGTGGACGGTGAGTAATGGGATAGCTCGCCGTCCGTCCGTCTTATGACGACAACAGACCGTGTTGACGGCGCGTTCGTGTTCCACGCGAGCCTCAAAGAGATGTCAGCAACATGGAACGGGCCCCCAAGGGCCGACGCCCGTCGGGTCTGCGGATTGGCGAAAGAGATACCGCGGTCTCGGCACAAGGGCGAAGAAGGAACATGGGTGGTTTTTAATCAGTAGAAGTCTGACACTCCCTTTCGCTCTGCCCAAGAGCGAGCAAATAATCAAATAACCCCTATTTGATGATTTCCCAACCACCCAAAAAAAAAAACAGGCTTTAGTGTATCGTGGTGCGAACAAGTGATGTCTTCGATTTCTTCTAAATGTTCAAGAACAAAAAAATAAATACAGATATTATATAATATATAATAAATTATTCCGTTAAGTTTGTACAAGAAAATTGTGTATGCAAGGTTACTTTCACGTAACATTATAATCTTTTACGTAAATATTGTCTGTTATTCCTCGTATTTTCAAAGAACGAACGATACCGCCCCGAGCTATATTTACGCACAAAAGAAAACCAGTGAAGTTTACCTAAAATCCATTCGACAAAGCTCAGGTGAAAACGCGACACAAGAGAAACTCAAGAAAATAGAAAAGAAAATGCTTTTAGTTCGAAGCTAGCATTGAGACCAGGATCCCGAACAAACGGCTAGATCAAGTCTTCCTCGGTCGTAAATGTTCGTATTGTTGCGTACTAAAATCTCCATCTTTGAATATCTAAGAGACCTCGCCTGATGCGGCTTTTTTTGGTCTAGTGGTCGCAAGCGCGACTGCTGAGCTGGTCCTGGGTTTGTTTATCAGAAACTAGCTTTTGCCAGCGGCTTCGCCAGCGTGAAAATGACGATTTTCCATACAAAATTTCATCCCCTATTTAACTCCCTTAGGGGTTGAATTTCGAAAAATCCTTTCTTATTCCTTGTCTACATTATAAAGGGAAATTCGAACTCTGTGCAAAATTTCAGCTTTCTAGGTCCAAGGGTTTGGGCTGGGCGTTGATGAGTCAGTCAGTCAGTCAGGACTTCTCTCTTTATTTATATAGATAGATAGATATCTCAGTAGCAGGTACAGAGTCCGGATTTGTGCCCAATTGATGGCAATAGGCTCGGCCTCTATAATCATCATCATCATCTTCCTGCACTTATCCCATTCTATTTGGGGTCGGCGCAACACGTTTTCTTCTTCCATTCTTCCCTGTTAGACGTCAAGGTAGCATTTACTCCTTTCTCATTCATATCATTCCTCACACAATCCATTCATCGTTTCTTTGGCCTTCCTTTCCCTCTCCATCCATCAACATATAAATCTATCATTATTTTAGTCACATGCTCGCTCTCTTTAATATGGGACTTAAACATAACTGGTAAAATATGGGTGTACTAGTAGGTATACCTCTGCTTAACCCTTCGGGGATTACAGGCGTGATGTTATGTTGCGTTTGTCACCCATGTAACCACGATTCTGTATGTTGTCGCGCTTCACTCACGGTGCAATCCCTATGAGTGTAACAGCAAAATTAGTTTTGTACTAAGAAATGCACTTAGTTACTGTGTTTTGAACTAAGCAAATATTTAATGTTTGCATGCCAACTTAATGGCGAAATGTGTCATTGCACTACTTACATATTTATTACTTTACCACCTTTTGTACCACATTTATTGCAAATAAATAATTTTGACTTTGACTTTGAAATGCAACACAAGCGCGAATCATCGATACAGACGCGCGTGTATGAAGCGCGCGACCGCATAAAAAAGTCGCCGTGAACGAAGGCCTTAAAGAAAAATTCTAAATGGAAACGAAACGATAAATAATTCGAATGTTGCGGTTTTTATTATAAAAGTACGCTTCAAAAGGTTGTGAAAGCTTTCACGGCAATAAGTCTTAGCACAAAAGGCGATTATGCCTGTTCGCACGCTTTTAAGCGTTAAATAATAATAGGGGAAAATCTTAAACTTTTAAGTGGCCACATTTTGTACGGTTGCCATTGGTGGAAAAGGTTATAGACAGGGTGATTCTGCATCAATTTTTTATTCTCTGAAATCGTAAGTGGCGTCTTTTGTGCAAAGTCCATAAATATTAAATTGTGAAACAGATTATGATCACTCGTGTTTTATTTCAGAAAGACTTGCGACAAAAGAGATTCATATTTTTACTTTATAATAAGTTTCTACAACATACAATCTCGTAACCAACTTGTCAATTTACCCAATTGTCGAAAACATTCCATTTTAATTATCCCGAAAGCATTTCCCAGCTCACTTGTACATCGCGTTGAGAATTCCCCTTTTACTAATCTAACGCACAAAACTCCATGACAATGTTAATACTATGGAAGCCATTTTGAAGGGCTGCTTTAAGATTTTTACTTTCATACGAACGAGCATGAGATCCCGCCATTGTTTGCTCGGATGAATTTTCATTTATTTGCGTAAACCTACTCCCTTATGCTGTTTCCTTTTATTTCCGCCTGTTGTTTGACGATACTGCCATTTTACTGAATTATTGACGATCTCCAGCCATGATATAACCATTTGTAATGTGTTTCATACAGTACGGTTGGTTCTGTAATAATTTACGTGTGTCCCACTTTTTGTGTACGCTCGGGACAATAATAAAAACCGTTGTATTTTGTCGCCAACTTTTTTTTTGTGCATTGCGGAATTTATTTGATGAAAATTAAAATTTATTGGTGTATAAATTTTTATGTGGTGTTACTTATGTATGGATTTTTAATAAATAGTATGGTGTTCAACATTATTTTATATGATTGATTTTATATTAATTTTCATCGAATTAAACTTTCAGTGACACTGGATGACAAAGTACCTACTACGATAAATTGATGGATTGACTTTTTAGATATACTTTTAAATAAGTGCTAAGAAAAATACCAAACTTGACATATTTTAAAAGAAAATAAAAACACAAAGTCAACGAGAATACCAATCAGTTAATTTCAAATAGCCAGTCAATCCACACGTCGAAATATTATCGTTCATTATGCAAAGTCGTCAAACAACGAAGGGGTTATATTTATTTACCTAACAAATATAATGCAAAAGGCATGGACGTGTTCATTTACAGATTAAATTCTCTCTCGAGTCTGTGAGCCCACGATAACGGGTATTAATATCGAAAATATTCAAATATTGTGTTAATTTCAAAATGTTTGGCTTTTAGAAGATATTGGCGACTGAGAATGTTTTGCAGAATTGACTTACAAATATTTTGATAGGAGGTATTCTAACATTGATCAACACTGTACACTAATTAAAAACTATAAAATAAATTAAACTAACAAGAAACTATAAAAATGCATCAAAAGACTGCTCCTCAATGCTGTCAGCCGGTAATGTGCCCAAAAGACTGGTGGCATTGCCTCGTTGTATGGCAACACTTAGCCTCTGGCCAAGATAAAAGCCAGCCCTTGGGTCACGAGAAGCGTAAACTAAGCGTTTGGAAATTTCCTTAAACAGGCTATGAGCACTCGGACCCCAAGGGCCCAGAGTTTCAACTCCGAACGGCTCGAAAATATAGCATATTTACGCCACTTAAGGTTCTCTGCAGCCGCAGCGGCTCCACCTGCGCAGCACGATGAACTGGAAGATGTGATGGCGCAAGAGTATCGACACATGTTGCGTCCCACACTAAAGACCTACCCACCTTCCAAGGAAACGAAGACATGCCGTCCGGTCTTTTGCCATCGTCATACAACATTGATTAGTTATCTGATCAACAATACTTGGAGGTCCTGAGTTCGATTCCCGGGTCGCGCAAAATGTTATTGGGTTTTTCCATCTGGAATTTTCAGTAGCAGCCACGGGGTCTAGATTTGTGTCTATTTGATGGCAATAGGCTCGGATGTACTATTATGTACACTTCAGCCTAACCCTTCGGGAATTACAGGCGTGATGTTATGTTATGTTATGTTAATAATACTAGTAATGTTCACTATATAAATATAGCGCAATAAAACCCCATATTAAACTCTGACTTATACTCAAATAAATCTACATTGAATTGTATTGATTTATCTGCACTATTTCGTTATCAATCGCGTTTGGCCATCGATTGGATTCAACCTACTATTACCGCTAATGTTAGTGACTGGGGACATGCAAGCTCTGCTATCTATGGTAGCCTACAAATTTCGATAGCTCCATGATAGGAATTGGGCGACAGTAAAATGGTATTTATTGGTAATGCCTGTGTCGATTTCCGAATCAGATTAGAATTTTTGGAACGTGGAGAATGGCTGCTGATTTCTGAATTCTTCAGTTGAATTCATAACATAGCATTTAGCCGGCAATCTCTGAAGTTTTAGGTAGAAGTTTTCCTTTAATAAAGAGGGTAAATAGACCCTTAACCTTAATGAAGTCGAATGGCATTTTTGTTCTCCATACCGGGGAACCTTTAGTTACGGAGATGTTGGAGGTCAAAGTTTCAACTTTTACACAAGCTTTTTATTTATTTATATAATAACTATGGAAGACTTAATGAAGTCGAATGGCATTTCTGTTCTCCATACCTGGGAAACTTTAGTTACGGAGATGTTGGAGGTCAAAGTTACAACTTTTACACAAGCTTTTTATTTATTTATATAATAACTATGGAAGACTTAATGAAGTCGAATGGCATTTCTGTTCTCCATACCGGGGAACCTTTAGTTACGGAGATGTTGGAGGTCAAAGTTTCAACTTTTACACAAGCTTTTTATTTATTTATATAATAACTATGGAAGACTTAATGAAGTCGAATGGCATTTTTGTTCTCCATACCTGGGAAACTTTAGTTACGGAGATGTTGGAGGTCAAAGTTTCAACTTTTACACAAGCTTTTTATTTATTTATATAATAACTATGGAAGACTTAATGAAGTCGAATGGCATTTCTGTTCTCCATACCGGGGAACCTTTAGTTACGGAGATGTTGGAGGTCAAAGTTTCAACTTTTACACAAGCTTTTTATTTATTTATATAATAACTATGGAAGACTTAATGAAGTCGAATGGCATTTTTGTTCTCCATACCTGGGAAACTTTAGTTACGGAGATGTTGGAGGTCAAAGTTTCAACTTTTACACAAGCTTTTTATTTATTTATTTATTAACTATGGAAGACTTACAGCTAAGATAAATAGATTAACAAATACCTACGTCTAGAATTAAAGATTATAACTTTAAAACTCGTAAACCGTTTACTATTCAATGCATTGCAATTGCAAATATTGCAATGCACACATCAGCACGATGTGTACATTCCGTGTTGAGTGTGTGACATTGTGGTTTAAAGTACAACGTGATAATTTCACCTTCCCAGCAATAATTTTGGCGTAGAGTTAGTTTGTTAGACGAGGGGAGCTCGTGGCCCAATAATAACTGCCACTCGGGGTCGATGTTTAGGTTAAGCCGCGCTTGCTTAGGTTGGTCTGTGAGTGGGTGACCATCCATTACATACTGAATTAGTCAGTGACCTGAAAGTCTGACAACCAGTCTTAACAAAGGGTAGTTACCCACATTTCGCCAGTTATGTTAAAGTCCCATGTAATAGGGCGTAAGCCTATTGCCATCAATCGGGTGCAATTCCAAACTCCGTGGCTGCTAATGAGAAATGCACATTGGCGGCACGGTTAGCGCAGTGGCTCTAGCAGTCGACTGCTGCGCTACGTGTCGCGGGTTCGATCCCCGCTCGGAACAAATATTTGTATGGCCTACAGATAGTTGTTTCGCGTATTTGTGTATATGTGAGTTTATATGTCTGTGAACGCACCCACGATACAGGAGAAATTCCTAGTGTGGGGCAACGTTTTTTTAAAAAAATAACTAAACCACAAACATTCATATTTAATTTTATTTTATTTTATAACAAAATATATCAATCAACCCAACAAAAGCATCGTAATATTTTCTTTTGAAACGAACATTGAACGGAAGCCATAGATCTGCATCGAGTAGACATCGGACAAAGCCAGGGTCTGACAACAGTTCCATTTAGCTATTGTTGGGGAGTTGCAACAATGACAATGTACGCCTGACCTATTTGTGGTGCAGTGCAATATTGAGACCCATCTGAGCGTACGTTTTGAATATCGCCACTTTTTTTCGGTGAGTGGTTTTAATATTGTGTTTTTTTTCAGTGATAGGATTATGTAACGCTTTGTAGCGGTGCGGTGTTTGGAATGGCGTTTCAGAGTAACTGCTAATCTATGTACAATGCGTGAGTATAGTTTATTACAACTGGTGAAAAGTGGGTGTTCTATTAGGTACACCTTTGCCTAACCTTTTGAGGATAACAGGCGTGATATTATGTTATAGGATAACATTTCGCGTGTATCTATATATCTATATAAATAAAGAGAGAAGTCCTGACTGACTGACTGACTGACTCATCAACGCCCAGCCCAAACCCTTGAACCTAGAAAGCTGAAATTTTGCACAAAGGTTCCCTTTATAATGTAGACAAGGAATAAGGAAGGATTTTTCGAAATTCAACCCCTAAGGGAGTTAAATAGGGGATGGAGGTTTGTATGGAAAATCGTCATTTTCAAGCGGGCGAAGCCGCTGGCAAAAGCTAGTTCTACATAAGTATCGACTTCAGGTCTCTTTTTAAAACAATGAAACGGAAAAATCTAATGACACAAGCCACGCTTGGCAGTCACACTGAATCACTAAATCACTGAAAGAGTAGGTAACCTATCAGCATTGAGCCATATACGTGAGCATTCATTTACTTGTTCTTCTGATCGTTTGCCTGTGTGGATGCACAATATTATATCTTGGAGTCTAATATGGTATTTTATTGAGTAGTCCACGAAATCCAACCGTGTCGGGGCCGCGGATTTTTGTACTAGATTACGTGGCCTCGGCGCAAGGGCGAAGTAGGAACATGGGTTCGGTTTTTAGTCAGTAGAAGTCTGACACTCCCCTTCGCTCTGCCCAAGAGCGGGGGGGGGGGGGGGGTCATTCGATGATTTTCCACCCACCAAAAAAAAAAAAAAGGGCTAAATAATCATAATCATAGCAGTGGTGGCCCATTGCAGTGGTTGCGGTCCCGACTTACGAAGAGTAAGTCGTGGGTTCGAGTCCAGGCATTACTTTGTGTAATCTATACCATCATCACTGCTCTCAAAACCGTGAATAGCCCATCCCTCTCCTAAAGAGGAGGCCTGAGTCTCTGCAGGCAGTGGGAACATTATAGGCTGATGATGAATCATAATCTCCGCTTGTTTTGCGTGAAAATAAGGACTAGAACCAAATAAAAGGTTGCCTTTATTACCTTCTTCTTAGTACTTACTTGGTTTAAACTCATAATATTCAGTAAACAACAGAAACAACAAGTCATTAACCAAAAACATTTCGTTCACTACCAACATACAAGTAATAACGTACCAACAAGGAGCTTCGTTAAACGAACACGGATTTAAACGATACATGCCTTATTAAATGTAACATTAATTATATGGAAAATTAATTAAGGTAATGTAGCCCTGAAGATATTTGCACACAAATGGAAGGAACTTTCTAACAACATGTTGAGCTTAGCTTGAATGTTCGCTGGATTTTGCCATGTGGGAATGTTTGGTTAGAAGTCGAAAGCGCGGTGTAGTGGGTAAACCTTCTGTTTGTGTGTGGCAGCGATAGTGTTGAGCTAATGTTGAGGGTGTTGAGGGATGCCCGTCGGGGCCGCGGATTTTTGTACTAGATGACGTGGCCTCGGCGCAAGGGCAAAGAAGGAACATGGGTTCGGTTTTTAGTCAGTAGAAGTCTGACACTCCCCTTCGCTCTGCCCAAGAGCGGGGGGGGGGGGGGGGGTCATTCGATGATTTCCCACCCACCAAAAAAAAAAAGAAAGTGTGTTGAGAGATCCCGTCGGGGCTGCGGGTTGTTCGAAAGAGATACCGCGGCCTCGACAGAAGGAACATGGGTGGTTTTAGTCCGTAGAAGTCTGACAATCCCTACCGCACCGCCCAGAGCGGGAGGAGTAATTTGTCATATAGTCAGTAATAATATGTCATGTACCTATACACATTAAGATTTGAAAGTTATTTTCTCGCGGAATAACTAATACAACTTTGATTAAAGATCTGTTTCATAATTGTATGGGTACCAAAATAATGTGTTCGTAACTACGTAAAATTACAATCAAGAGATTATGAGATAATTACTTTTAAAAGTTGCTTAGTGTAAACATATTAATGCTCCTGACTGAACAACAAAAGCTTTCTTTATTTGAGCATTGTGAGTAAATATAAATGTCCACTTACAATAGAATCCTCATTTGGGGCAAAGATCGATAGATCTGCTAGCCACTATCATTACTTCAAAACATAACAATAAAACCCGTGACCTGGCTACTTATAATGCCGTTAGCATTAACCAACCAAATACAATAGACTATTCAGTCTACCAATGTCTATTTTAATCCTTTTGTTAGCTTAATAAAGTAAGAACCAAGTTCTACACAAGACTAATATTAGAAAAGCAAATATTAAAACCCCGCTCTAAAAACGTATAAGACAAAGTCTCCCAGACTTCAAACATTTCATACACTCGATAATAAACTCTAAAACAAACTTCTGTATTACGCGAAAGTTACACCTTAAACATACTGCGCTAGAATGTTTCTAACTTTAGTCTAGGATGTTCCAAACTATACAAACATGGAGGCTTTATCTCTTCTGTGTGCGGAGTGAAGTAATTAGTTCCGAAGATCATTAAATTTGCATGACAGTGCCGTTTCCTTAGGGCAGACGGTTTGTTCGACGGTGTTCGGATGTACTCGGACATTGAGATGCACCCTTCGGCAATAAAGATAGGCTCAACTATTCTTTGCGGTCTCAGTATAAATGGAATGAATATTCAAGTGTTGTTTTTAAAATTCTGAGTGCTGGTGTTGATGGTAATGATCGTTTGGTCTTGTTTTCCTCTTTGTACGGCTTTTGTCGCACTCCGGTGTTAAAGTATTCTTATAAAAAAGACGTAAACCTTTATAGTTACGTATTATGTGCGTATCGACGAGCACATGCTATCGTAACGTAACAGGTCGTTGTATGAACACAATGGGCAACAATTTCGAGTTCAAAAAGTCATTGAAACACGTACCGTCATTTCCGATATTTATGTGCGGCGCATAATCGCGGCATTTGTATCGGAAATCCATAATTACGGGGAAAGAACACATCCATATAGAATTAATATTCAAAAAGCTTGTGTCGATAACGACCCCCGATGCGTGATCGAGATAAAATTTCAAATTCCATTGTTTATCCGACAAAAATTGGGTCGTAAAGTGGGAGTTATCGCTCCCTGAACCCCAATCACAATTTCACAAAGATACATAACATATTTGACTGCCCTTTCTTGTGGAGGTTTTTTTTTTAAATGTAGGCAACATGGCGGTTAAAAAGGTTCGCTATAAATCGCGCGGGCATATGTGGGGCATGCCCAGAAACATCTCGCGTTTACTGCTCTTTAGACGGTTTTTGATTGTGCCTAGGGTAATTTTATGGTGGTTGAACATTTTTATTGTGGCCGCATCTTTGAGATTTGCGGTTAGTTTATAAATGTCTTGTACTGGGGATGAATTTAAATGAAGTTATTTTGGGAAACAAGGATTGTTACCCTAATATTTAGATTGTAGATTGTGAAACTCAGAATACAATAAGGCTTATATGTTTATATTTGTAACAGTATTAGGCATTTAGGCAGTTGAACAGAACTCCAAGAACACATTAATTTTCAATTGAAAATGTTGAAATCTCAATCTCTACCGATAAATAAAATAAACAAATGCCAATCGTTGTATATTTATTGTTTTATTTTTTGTCATTCCGTATGCACGTCATGTATCTGCGACAAATAAATATTTTTTCAATAACTAATCAAACATGCTAATCAGCATTTGTTTCAATAACAAATACGATTGTGCTCCAGTCAGATATAGGTCGGTCAGAGCTTCGTGCCGGGTCGGCATTAGCGTGTCATTCCACTAACATTTTTCACGAAACGCTTGTCGCACGGTTGCATGCGAAATCAGTTTGATTCCACGAAGATATTTCGCCATACATGTCCGGGTTACATACAGGTTGGTCTTTTGTGAAATTAAGTGAAGTAGGTTCCTGTAGTTTGCCAAACAGAGCGTTTTCGTCGTCGTTTTGTGCAAAATAAATTGGCTCTTTCAGTCCTCGTTGTGTTTTATTTTGTTAAGTTTTCTAGACAAAATTACCTCTTTTGTCAATGAACTTTTTTGCAAACAAGTTTTTGCATAAGTGAACTCCCTAAAAAGTATAAAGTGTATCAAAACCTATGTGTCCTGTGTTCCCAATTTGAGCGAAGTGTTATTGGGTTTTTGCATCAGGATTACTCAATAACTCCACGGAGTCTGCATTTTTGCCCGGTTGATGGCAATGGGCTCCCCCCTTATCTACTACCACGGGGTATGATGAAAAAGGAAAGCTTTACGAGAACATATTTACAAAAAAACTTCATGCTGTAGATAGACCTTACATAAGACCCTGGCCTATTTCCGATTTGGTTGCGTGTCTCAAAGCATAGAACTAAGACAATTCGATTCCAAGTAAATTTGCTTTTTTCACCTTCTGTTGACGACAAACGAATTTAAACAAGGTAATTTGGAAGCTTAGCTTTATATTTGCGTATCTATCTCTTACGGCGGCCATTTGCATTTTTGTTTTGATTTTATAACTGGCAGTACATTGAAATTGTTAGTTTTTTGGTAAGTACAGTTGTGTTGTATGGTTTGTGTCATAATAATATGGTGTTATTTTAATGTTTAATACTACGTGTTTATAAAATGTTATGGGAAAAAATATGAGTCTTGAAACATAAAAATAAATCACATTTTCATTTGCCTAGACTTTTCCAAAATGTGTTGGGGCCGGCTTCCAGTTTAACAGAATGCAGCTGATTATTTGACATGGGGTGACTGCCTATCTGACGTCCACAACCCAGTTAGTACTGGTTACTACAATACCCTTTGGTAAGACTGGTTGTCAGATTTTTTTTGTCAGGTGATAACAGGTACCTAAAAAAATATCTTATGATAAACATTAATTAAAAATGTTAATGGAACCACAACTGAAGCAAAACAGTATTATATCACTGCCATCATAATATACATCGTCATTCGACATCCAAAAATAAATTCGCACGGTCGACTTTTGGCATTTTTCATAAGCAATCAATTCCGAATGACACACGGTCGTATGTATGAGTGACCGAAGGGTTATGGGAAAAAAATAAATTCCCATCAAGTCCCATCAATCAGTCCACTTTGTGTGACAAAGTGATGTTCCTGCTGTCATAGAAATTCTAATTGATTTTTAGATGAAATCATCCGTAACGAGTTTTGGACGATTTTATGCTGTGAAGTTGAGCTGGGTTTAGTTTATTGGAATTTGTTTTAGAATAAATAAATTGCAGTCGAAATGAAAAATAGAAATTGCGTGTGCCTCATGTTTTTATTCAACCATTTTATTTAGACCTGAACTTTTACATCAATTTAATAAATGAAGTACCTACGTAAGTCAAGTCCGTCATCATCATCTGCCTAGCCTTTTCCCAACTATGTTGGCGTCGGCTTCCAGTTTACCCGGATGCAGCTGAATATCAGTATTTTACATGGAGCGACTGCTTGTTAGACCTCCATAACTCAGTCAGTACTGGCTTTGGCTGGGATTTTTCAGCTTCTGTAACGACTTTACGCCCTTTCCGAACCACAGAGGAGGAAGGAGGAGGAACTTGTTATGTAATGGGCCATTCACTTACCTACCTTACCTAGAATATTCGACTCCATATTTTGAAATAAAAAGACAATAAAATCCGTTATCAAAACCAGCCTGACAAAAACCATGGACAATTCAAACCACGCGTTTTAACTTCTGCTGCAGATTCGCAAAAAAGAATCTATAACGCGATTGGTAACAATAAAAAAAAGAAAAAAAAAACAATGCTCAGTAAAAACGGAGATCCGCCAGTTCGCAGCCGTTTAATATTTATTAGCGAAATACATGTGCGTACAAACAACGTCGCGCCGTGTTTGCTCGTCGACAAGGATTAGCCGTTTTGCCTTTAATTATTACCCTGTTGTCGAGTGCATGGTGTGTACGGGCCATAGAGCAAGTATGGGGTAGAGTTGATCTTTATTTAATTGTTTATGAGTAAAGTTCCTTACAAAGAGTGGCTGTGGATTGCCTCATATCAGTGCGGTAATTCTGCTTAATTATGCATCACCATGCCTCTTATAAGCATGTAAGACACAAAACAAACTCTAGGTTTACCCAAAAACTTAGGTAGTTATGACCTACATCCGTATTTCAGCTATTATAAAGTCTCATTTAAATCGGAAAACGGAGTAAATTCAGACTCTAGGCTGCTACTAAAATAATCCTGATGGTAAAGTCCAATAAAATTTTTGTGCTGACTCTTAATTTGTAGCAAGGTTCAACCCCAAATTAAATTATGTATATCCTTTGTGATATTAAAAGTGTTTTTTTTTTATTTTGTGTTTGTTATTCACATTGTTTTGGGGTCCTACATAACAGATGCACGCCACCTCTGCCTTTCACCAAATCTGTAACTAAGCTTTATGAGAGAGATTGCAAAGTTTATTTGACGTCTCCCCGAAGGACCCTCGCGGCTCCGCGACGCGTAACCACCGGTTCACGCACAAACGCGCCCGCATCAACCTGTAATAAAATTAATTGCTCAGCTTTGTTATGTGGGATAAAAGTGGAGCTGGTCTGTTGGACGTGGGATGTGGTTTCTAGTGCCTGTACACAATGGACCATGTTGGCGGATTTGAAATTTTTGGCGGCGTGTTCAAGTTGAAAGTGTTTTTGTCTGAGTGGTGGACGATGAAGTTAGACGACACGGTTGGCGCAGTGGCTAAGCGATTGGACTGCTGCGCTACGTGTCGCTGGTTCGATCCCCGCACGGAACAAGTATTTGTAAGGCCTACAGATAGTTGTTTCGGGTCTGGGCGTGTTTGTGTATGTGTTTCAATGTTTGTAAACGCACCTCCGATACAGGAGAAATTCCTAGTGTGGGGCAACGTTTTTTATAAAAAAAAAAGTTGAATTGGCTTGGATTTTGTGTGCAATGCTAACCTAGGTGCAATTATCTATTCTATTATGCTGCTCTCCTCCGGCTCGCAATTTCTCGAATTACTCTCTGACCAGTTTAGCTGAATACCAGCTGACCACTTCAACCTAATTAACCTCACCTCATCCCTCACCTCTTCATAAGACTGATTGTTTCAATAAAATTGATAAGCCATACGACAGTAAACGGATGGCTATTGCTGAATCTCGACTTAAAAAGGTTTTTTAAAAGGTGAACAGGGAACGTCGGACATCCCGCCTTCGCTAATTTCACTTTTCGCGATGTAGTGCGATTGTAGGCCAACCATTTTAAAAAAGGCCAACTCATCCCGCCATTTCCTTTTAGGCATGCTGCGTTGTTGCAAACCACTAACTATTTAAAAAAAAAATACAGCCAGTACCAACTAAAACGCAAACCACAGCTTCCGCCAAAAGTCCTTCATCTTTCTAAAACGACAAGCAAAAATCGTCGAACAACAAAGTGTGGGCAACTAAACTCGTATTTGGCAGCCAAAATTCGGTGCTTCACAAAAAACGAGCACTTTATTACACAGATACCGTCTGCGATCCGTCTGTAAGGAGCGTAATAAAGTGTTCTTCACATGCCGGCAACTCTTTGGGGCAAACCAGACATGATACTTTTAGGATTTGTGTTAAGTCGGATGCTTGATACAGCGACTGAATGCTTGCAATCTGAACACTGTGTCCTAATATCTATACTGTGTCCAAATATACAAGGCCTTTATTGACTGCCTAGCTGGTCTAGTTGTAGCTAGTGCGACTGCTGAGCAATAGGTCCTGGGGTTTATTCCCAAGCCTGGCAAAGTGTTACTAGGTTTATACATGAGGAATTACTCACTAACAGCCACGCAGTCTGGATTTGTGCCCTATGGATGGCAATAGGCACACCCCCTATTACATGGGACTGAAACATAACTGGCAATGTGTGTGTCCTAATAAGTATGCCTTTACCTAACCTTTCGGGGATTATAGGCGTGATGTTATGTTATTATGTTCTGCGATCCAGAACGTGTCATTGCGTGTCGCTGTGTGTACCATTGAAGCAGTTGCTGAAAATCCCGATTTAGCTTTGGCGACCAAATACAGAGTCTCCAAAACGCAAGACATCAATGTATTTTAAAAGTAGCATGTCTGCTATAACCTTACATGCCGGCAACTCTTTACTTAGTTTTATTTTTCTAAATACCAACGCTGCCGACGATTTAGTGGTGCACGTAGAATATCTAAACTTTGTCCGTGGTTTGAGCTCATGTTTTCTTGAAGTTTTCTTTGTTGAGTGATTAAGTTGTT
Source organism: Diarsia mendica (assembly GCA_949316265.1). Taxonomy (NCBI): domain Eukaryota; kingdom Metazoa; phylum Arthropoda; class Insecta; order Lepidoptera; family Noctuidae; genus Diarsia; species Diarsia mendica. Next base: position 16,684,911 of record OX438896.1, on the reverse strand, counting down.
AGGAACGAACAATGTTTAGTGTTTTTCTATGGGTTGTAGACGTGTTTTCTTTTGTTTTAGGTAAAGGGATCTTGAGTTGAGCTTTTGTGCTTTTGAGCTGTCTAAAGGTTTTGGAATAAATGGCAATGTGGGTAAGATACCATATTGACAGAAACGGTAGCTATTGGATCCAATTCGCAAACTAGACACATTGCATTGAAAAATACTTCAGCTGCGTCCGGAATTTGTCCGTACCGATTAGACCAAAATGTGACAAGATACACATTATTTTGATTGTCAATTCTTTAATCATAGAACCTCCTTTGACTAAGTGAGGTTATGTTCAAGTTTACAATTTTAGATGCTGTTCCCTGATTTTGGCTTTAAATATTTTATTAAAAACCTTCAAATGAAAAGTCAGAACAATGTCACTATTATTTCCCCCATAAACGGGTACAAGTCTGTAGGGTCATTGAAATTCTGCAACTTCCTGACTCCCGTATATGAGCTCAAAGGGTTTAATCGACAGCTATCAACAGTTAACACGTGTTTAGAGAAGGGATCTCCCTCGAGATAAATATAACTATGGAGCTATTCTGGAGTTTCGTACATTGTAAACTTATATGTACGGACATATTCAGTATGGAAACGTTATATATAATATTGTGTTAACAGTAAAAGTAGTATATAAAAAAGTTAGTATTAAATTAGTTAATAGTCCTCCTGACCGTTTTTCGGCCACGGCGGCCAATCTCAGCGGAGGTTAGCCATCTGCGCGGGAGATATTATAGTGCACAAGTGTGTGCGCAGGCACAGGTGCACTCTCTGTTCCCTTTTCTCTCATAGTCCGATGGGACGGCAATCCGACACGACCGGAGAGAGATCAGGCGCAGGACCAACGGCTTAACGTGCTTTCCGAGGCACGGGGGTATTACATTGAAAACGAAGAAAACATTGATGTTTAAAACAACCATCACAAAACAGACACGTAGACACCGCTACACCGCTACGAGTTCCCGTAGCAAAAGTCTACGAATTTCGTAGCAGCTACGAGATAATTCCATGCAAGCGTAGCGATGCGATTCCAACAAAAACACAATACCATACGCGAATGTAGGTTCAGGGCCCCTACTATGACGTCTTAAAACATTCCTAACTTACTCTTAATCCATTGTGGAAACGTGACAGAACTATACAGGGTGTCTAGCGCCATCTCTTTTCCACACTGGATTAAGAATAAGTTAGGACTGTTTTAAGACGTCATAGTAGGGCCCCTGAAGTACATTTATGATTGCATAGTGTAACACAAGAGCGATCTGTCCGGGGTTAATTAATAGATCCACCCTTTGTTGAGCCAACAATGGGTTCGCATTGTGCTCTGTGGACCAATCTTCCCAGCTCCTTTATGCTCGAGCCTTGTTGCAACTAACTTAGCCCAAATACGAGGATTGTATCGTAGCTAACGATGCTGTTGTGATTCTGTAGTTCTGCATTTTTGTTTTTGTATGAAAAGAAAAACTGGTCTTAGCTTTTTTGAAAAATTTTGCTGTGGCTAATTAACTACATAGTTTGATTAATTCGAGATCTTGGAAGTGGGTTAAACTAAATCTGTCTTCGACAGCATCATGGTTATTTTGGCCATCAAACGTTAATTTAGTTTTTGTACGTTTACAATTATTAGTAAACGTTTAATTCAGATAAAAATCCATAGTACACATTACAAACATTTACAAATTTCACACAATAAAATCACAGATGAAAAGGTCTGTAGTTAAAAGAGTTATAGGTTTACCGTCGTATCGGTAGGTACCTAAAACATTTGGTAGCTGGAAAGGGCTGTCGTCGTAAGAGACGCATATGAAACGTCCTGTTGGTGAAATGTCCATAGATGAAATATTCTGCTGGCGAAACGGAAATAAATGAATCGTCCTGTTGACGAACAGTCCAGTGGCGAATCGGTCGTAGGAGAACGGTTGCGGATTCGCTGTACCGGGTAATTTTTATATCTTCTTGTTCATACAAAATATTTAACAGGAAATTACATTAGGATGCTAACGGTTCTATTTATTTCACAAAAATGTTTGCATTTCTGTTCAAATCCCTATGAAATCTATTCTTTCTGTTCCGTGTATGAAATGAATAAAAAATTATAAACTGTATAATAATATTTGTAAGAGATTAATAATACTTCACAGAAATTAATCAAGACTTATGTAAAGTTAGGAAATGAAATATGAAAGCGATGGTTACGAGTAAGCTCATTACTCTTATAATTAAATAACAATGTACGAAGAAAACAGTCTCTTTGAGTAGTTAAGAATGTCTGAACTTTCTTACAAAGAGTATATTTATGAAAATTGTGGGTTTGTCTGTTGGTACTATGTTGTGTTACTGGAATAAACATGATTTAGAGGTTATTTTAAGGATATTTCAAAACGCCTTTTTGACGCTTCCTCCGACCCAAGGGCTGGCTTTTTCTTTGGCCATAGGATAAGTGTTGCCATACAACGCGGCAACGCTGCCGTTCTCTTGGGTACTTTACCTGCTGACAGCGTTGAGGAGGAGTTTTTCGATGCCCTTTTATAGTTAGTTTGTTTTTAGGTTAGTTTAGTTTATTTAATTAGTATAGTCTTACATTTATAAATACCTGTAATTTGTATTAATAGCATTTTAAACATCAAAATCACCGATCGAATTCGTAACACCATAATACGCTCCAAGACAGGCATCGCCGATGTTGGCGATAAGTCTGCGAGGTTAAAGTGGAACTGGGCGGGTCACATTTCCAGGAGAGATCAGGACAGATGGACCAGAATCGTCACACACTGGGTGCCTGAAGACGGTCGTCGTCACCGAGGCAGACCCAAGAAACGTTGGCGTGACGATCTGGACTCGTTCGTGACTGATTGGCCAGAGAAGGCACAACACCGGGAGAGCTGGAAAGAAATGGGGGAGGCCTTTGCCCAGCAGTGGGACACAATAGGCTAATTAAAAAAATAAGTAATTTTGCAATAAATAATATAATTGTATTAAAACAAAAAAAAAAGGTAAGAGAAGGAGTAAAAAATGTAGCTATGAAAAATACTGATATGGATGGATACTTGAACGTTTCACAAGAAATCTCGACCGACGACCGTTATTTTGGTACTTCTTATTTTGCTCTTGAATTTCGTCTCACGTGTAGATGTAAAACTACAAATCATTTGTGGAGCATAATTAAACTACCTAGGCTACGCTACCCCAGCCTTCACGTTATGCTTTTAGGTCACCCCACAACGCCTATTGGGGCCATTCGCGCACATCGAACTCTTCATCTTCAGGACCCTATCGTGTGAAGCCTCATAACTAGCGCCATCACGCCTGCGAAGTGGCTGAAAAGATCAAAACAATACGACCAACATCTAAACAAAAACAATATAGCTATGTACATTTTAAACATTCCCTTAATGATAACCCGAGAACAAGGTAAGACTTATCTCCCACAACTTAGCCCATGTCGCAACTTGACGTTAATTTCGAAAATAAATTAAGAAAACGCCTCAAGCGGGCAGAGTTTCGAACAAACTGGCGAGCCGGCAGTTAGATGTTCAACACAGTTTAAAGAGCTGTTTAGATGAAATTTTCAAAGGATTTGTTTCCCAGTTTTCGCTGTAGAAAGCTTTTGTTCAGAACTTTCACCTGCTTCATGTACGTGTCGTTCTTATCTTGTTCATTGTGATAATTAGCCATTTTTGAGAGCACTGATGAAGTTTTGTATGAATAGAGACTGGAGTCGTTCTGTCCGGAAGTTTTAAGCAAGCTAGTGGTGGTTTGTGTTTTGTTTCTGAATCTTTTTAATGACTTCTTGTTGTGTTTTAAAGTCATTAGCTTTGTGTGTGTCTTGAATTTATTGATATTGCCAAAGTAGTTACTGTACTTACAATGAACGTGTACTATTTCTTAAGACAGTTTGGTTTTCTTGTAGACCGAACTGCACAGGTTATCTCTTTTCGTGAGGTGTTTGAATAAATTGTTAAGTTTTGGCCACCAACACAGTATTATGGTAAGCTTCGACTTCAAAACCAGTATTTCCCTGATCACTGTCGGACATACTATTATACCATCTCCAAGGATGTCAACCACATTCTCTCTCCTCTACTCCGTGTTAATCCTTAACCGTCCTACCCAAAATGCCATGAACCCATGTTCTACCCATTATGCCCATATGTTCGCACCATAAAACATGGTGTTGTCAACCCGCCACGTATTTGCATCGCACCCAGCGATAAATAACGCGGTGCCCACTTTCGCTGACAGCCATTTTGCCAGTTTCCTCTGAATCTAATTTGGAGTGATACATGCCACCGTCGCAGACCACAATTACGTTAGTGTAGGGTGCCATAAATTTGGCAATTACTGACTCGATGGCAAAGCAGGGGTGTTAAAATGCTGCTGAAGTATGATTGTCCAGTGTCACTAAACGGGTATTAATTTCATAAGTTCGTTTGGCATTTTGGTAGTTTTTGTATAACCATGCCTGCGTTTATTTTCTTGGATTAAATAGCATGTGTTTGTGTTGTTATCGACATGGCGTTAAATGAAAATTGGCAGTGTCAACAACACTGTAGTAAAAATATGGGTGGGTGGGAATTCAAATATGTACTTAAGTCCGTAAAATAAAGCTGGACATTTTTGAACACTTCTAAATCGCTTTTCTTTATAGACAGGTCAGTATATGAGAAAAGGAATCATTTTAGTAGTTTCCAGAGTATTGTCTGATCAAGCCAGGTATTTCGCAACATTTTAGGTGTCCTAAGAGACGCAAGTTAATGCCGGCGGCGACGCCGCGGCGGGGACGCGCCAGACGCTTAAACTTCCTTCACGGAATCTTGCAAAAAAGATACATATTTTGGCACCACACACGCCTTTATTGTACAGCTTCCTTTATTCTAGTTAAAAATGTAGGGGTTTTATCTTAGAAAAATATGCTCTGTAATGGATAGCTCTGTTTTAAAAGCAGCTTGAAAATTTTAAGCTAGGAATTTGGACTTGAACGTTAGACGGCGGCGTCCGGGTAAAGTGACGCAAATTGTTTCTTGAACAAAATATTTAGTGCACCCACCGTACACAGTTCCGCGAATAAGCGAACTCCTTTTGTTGTAGTTTTTAGCTTGACATACATTACGATGTAGTACGTATGCGACGATAAGAGCACTCGTGTACAATCAAGAATTTAATAGTTCAAATAACGTGCTCTTGTTCGCATATACCATTATTAGATAGACCAAAGAAACGATGGATGGACTGTGTGACGGATGATACAGCAAGAAAGGAGGTTTCTGATGAGGTTACGAGTAATTGAAAAGTATAAAAGATGAAGATATGCTGCGCTGACTCCTAATGAATTCGGATAAGGACAAGAGAATAGTGATGATGATGTTCGCAGATACCAATAGGTATCTTCTTTAAGTCGTCAGTTTTAGAAGAAGCAAGCAATTAACAATAAATAACAGACAATTATTTAACCGTTTTGTAATCACTTCACTTATTCCTCTATAAGAAATAATGGATACTTACATTTCAAAGTAACAACAACAAAAAATAGGAAAAATGGCTAGGTACAGGTATAACGTCCAAGACGCGAAAAAATACATTAACATTTAAGCCGATATAAAATGACGCAATTCAGCGCACAATGTCTGTAATAACGAGCCTACTGTGAAAAGAAATCTACAAAATATATTTTTTACAACTGGCAATATTGTCAACGCTGAAGGAAATTATGTTCTAAGGTATAAAGGAAGGGTTTCCTCGTGATACGGGTATGTTTTAAAACCATAATAAAATATCATCGAGGTATAAATCATTGGGTATTTTGCTGGGAGTCTTAAAATTGCCCTTTCTTAGCTGATTTCCGAATGAAATGAACGTTAATATTCCATTTATTATCGCGTCTCAAGGCCGGTTTAGGGAAACGTAATAAATCAATGATTTAAGCCCAATTCTTCTCTTTAAGAATTATTAGGATTTTGTTAAATGATTTATTTGATGTTGTTTTGATTTTGCGAGTTGTCTGCTCTGGATGATTTGTTCCGTTTACGTTTATTTATTGAAATGAATTGTAGCATTGTTCAGTAGGTTCTTTATAGTGGGTGTTAAAATACCCTTATCGAAGCCTTAGCAGATATAAAGGGCAAAGTTTCAACTTTTTCACTAGTACTTTTTTAAATTAATGTTTTTAATCTTATGAATATTCTTTAAAAAGCATATCCGCCATAACTCCCGTACTATTCAATGCATCCATAAGCATAATGTTTTGAGTGCGTTACATTGAATCCCTAAAGGACCCCAAAAAATGATTGTTCGTATTTAATTTGATGCATAGAATGCTTAGTCCATTTACACTTTCTAGAATAACCAAACAAATATCCATGAACACGAATGCCAGTCAGTACGTTATCCAGCCCTAATGAAGCCACAAAAGTAAACCACAAAATCCTCCAGGGAGTAAGTTGAGGGCATAAAAGCAGCGATGTGCACTATTTGCAGCTGCATCAATTATTCAGCACACTTTACCGTCCACTGTGATAGATTGCACGCCCTTACAAGCAACGACGACCAGTTGTAACTGGCTGGTTTACTACAATGCTAAAAACAAATGACTAAACTGGCGAAATACCTAGATCTAAAAATTTTTTTCCTTTTTTTAAATTGTTTTTCATTTGGTGGTATATTAAAAGAATTAAAAGAGTATTCTTCTTAGGCTCAGACCAAGAAAAAAAGAAAGACGGCGTGCCGCGAACACCAACAGCACTGAAAAAAAAGAATTGTTGAATGTACTAAAGTAGCGTAGGTTGAGTAATGAACTGCCATAGTCAACCCTTTTCATAGTTAATTTTACTATAACAAGAGTGAATTTAACAAAATCCACTTTGTTGATTTTACATAACAAAACAGATTGACTAAAACTATTTTAAGTATAGTAAAATTTATCGAACAAATATTTGAATACACTAAAGATAGTTTGTAAAATACTTTCGTAAGAGTTCTCTAAATTTCCAACAGGTGACACTACTAAATTTGTTCGTAACACTAACAAATAAGAAAGTTGATTTTACTTGACACAAATCATGAGATACGTTTAATATAATTAACACTAGAAATATGTACATTTTACACAAGCTTGTCAATAAAATCAACAAAGAAGTTTTGTTTAAACAACAGTACGAGTTTCGCAACACAGTTCTCCAGATATCCGATAGGTGTCGCTTGCTACTCTACTAAAGTTGTTCGTAAAAACTAACAAATTGGAAGATTGATTTTACTTGACACAAATTATGAGATACATTTAATATAGTTGACATTAGAAATATGTTACTTTTACGCAAGCTTGTAAATAAAGTCAACAAAGAACTTTTGTTTAAACAACAGCGCGAGTTTAGCAAAACAGTTTTCCAAATGTCCGATAGGTGACGCTTGCTAATCTACTAAAGTTGTTCGTAAAAACTAACAAATTGGAAGATTGATTTTACTTGACACAAATTATGAGATACATTTAATATAGTTGACATTAGAAATATGTTAATTTTACGCAAGCTTGTAAATAAAATCAACAAAGAACTTTTGTTTAAACGACAGTACGAGTTTAGCAAAACAGTTCTCCAGATATCCGATAGGTGTCGCTTGCTACTCTACTAAAGTTGTTCGTAAAATCTAACAAATTAGGAGATTGATTTTACTTGACACAAATTATGAGATACATTTCATATAATAGACATTAGCAATATGTTAATTTTACGCAAGCTTGTAAATAAATTCAAAAAAGAACTTTTGTTTAAACAACAGTGCGAGTTTAGCAAAACAGTTTTCCAAATGTCCAACAGGTGACGCTCGATAATCTACTAAAGTTGTTCGTATAACCTAACAAAGTGGAAAATTTATTTTACTTGACACAAATTATGAGGTATATTTAATATAATTGACATTACAAATATGTACATTTTACACAAGCTTGTCAATAAAATTAACAAAGAACTTTTGTTTAAACAACAGTACGAATCTAGCAACACGGTTCTCCAGATATCCGATAGGTGTGGCTTGCTACTCTACTAGAGTTGTTCGTAAAATCTAACAAATTAAGAAATTGATTTTACTTGACACAAATTATGAGATTATACATTTCATATAATTGACATTAGCAATATGATAATTTTACGCAAGCTTGTAAATAAAATCAACAAAGAACTTTTATTTAAACAACAGAACGAGTTTCGAAGTCAGTTCTTCCCGACAGGTGACGCTTGCTAATCTACAAATACTAAAGTTGTTCGTAAAAACTAAAAAAGTGGAAGATTGATTTTACTTGAAACAAATTATGAGATTAGAAATAAATAAGTGTGTACATTTTACACAAGCTTGTCAATAAAATTTACAAAGAACTTTTGTTTAAGGTTAAACATTAGCCCGTGACATGACTCGCTATTCTAGGCACATAACGGGTTTCCATGGGTTTTAGCTTCTATATTATATATAATTTTAGCGTGTTCCGACAACTAACGGCAATTTGTTCACTATGAACTATGTTATGAAAGCAAAATTATGTCATTAAATGCAATATGTTTTCGTATTTGCCGAATATAAGTGTGTGCATATACACTCATTTGTACAAATCAAAGTTGTATTCGGCAAATACTACAAATATACAGAATACAACAGCATTTAATGAGATAATGAACCATGCCCATTCCTGCCCCAGTGGTGCCCAGAATGGAGATGTATGTCTTTTAATAGCTCTTTAAAGGTACTTCTAAAATATCTAGATTGAATGTTATATAATGCGCTGGTTCAAAAGTTATATTTTCATTGTAAATCGTAACTTTTCACTGATGTTTTTTTCATAAAGCGTTTCTACGTGACATTGCTATTGAATATTGACTAGGCGCTTGCTTTGATTTTTTTGTTTCTGGACTGTAGCTACAAACATTCTTACTTAAATAATGCCCAAATTATGGAGCTCTGCCCTTGAAATGCCTACAATACTTGTCTATATCGTACAGTAGTTTTTAATGGTACTTTTGGGAGATCTAGATTTAATACTAAATGTTTACATAACTTTTAAAAATAGCGCTTTAAAGGAAATTCAATCTAATGGTCCTTTGCTTTGATAACATAATTCATTCATACTATAACCTTAACCGTTAAGTATAGTTACAGGAAATTGTTCCTATGAGACCATCCATAACTTTTTAAGAGATTCTGAACTGCTTTCACAGATTTCGGAAAAAGGTAACAGTCAGCAAAAAAAAAAAAAATGTAATGTACAAAAAAAATGGCAATCGGTCCTATTTCATGTGGGGATCTAAAGACTATGGGACCATTTAAGGTATGTACTAGAAATGACAGCAATCGCCAAAAACTTTTCCCATACATTTTGAACAGAAAAACAATAAATCAACCCTAAATATTATTTATTGCCAAATGATCCTATTTCATACTGTGATCAAAATACTCTTTAAGGTCAACTGAAATTTGAGTACAGAAACTACGAAATTAAAAAAACAATAAAGATTTGTATGCAGTTAGATCTAATACTTAGCTGTTTTTTAAAGGATGTTTCTAGGGAAGTTTAGAAATAATATAATCTTTTATTTTTAAACATATTTTTATTATTCTGATTCGTATGTTAATAAAACATTATCTAAAAACTGGGCATGTGGATTAAGGTTCTCTTGATACCTTGCCCAACTCATAAACCAAATAATGGTCATGACATGGGCACAGCAACCCACTGTCCGTCGACCCTTGGCGAGGTAGCTCAAGAGTTCCAGTTGACAGTCTGTCACTTCGCTGCCAGCAGGGGTGGCAGATTTCATCTGATCCGTGCAACTGGAATAATAGTTTATTTTTATTTAACATATTTTTAGCTTAATATATAATCTTTAAAGTAAGAATGCATTTGGCTACATAAGATAAAAGATTCAAAGTAAAATAGACAATGTTGCGAAAGTGAAAATTCGACTCTGTAACAATTCTAACCGATGACTGAACACTAACAGGCTCATTGCACTGGGTTTTGTAGAACCGTGCATGGTATGTATGTCACCTATATTGTTTTTATATTTAATCAAAAACTGGTTATGCAGGTTGGCTTCTTAATCATATAAAAAGCTAATAGAATAGAATATAAAAGAAGATAAAAGGATACTTACTTGTTGTGGCATAATTGTCTCCATTATTGTATTCCGTATACGTGCCTCTCGTTCTGTGTCAGTACGTAGCCTGTGAGATCTTGTTCTCAACAAAGAACAACCACAGCTGACACAGACACGACGATGGTGACCACCACTAGTACTAGGTTCGTCAGTAGTAACTGTTGAAGCATTTAAGGCTCGGGTCCAGCAAGAATGGCATACAACAGTGCTATCAGTCACCTGTGAGCAAAGAAAAAAAACTTATATTCACCTTATAAAAGCCAACTGCAGGCGAAATTCTTCACAGACATTCAAGGTGCATCCATACACTTACCAATGGAACGGACACAAGTTATCGCTCATGTGTTAGTAAATAAAGTAATAGCAAATGGCGAATTGAACACTTACCGGTTGGGGCGCGATCCACTGTCGTATTACCGACATAACCTCTGCAAGGTGGAGGGTATGCCTTCTCCTTTGAATAACGTCGGTACCACAATTAATGCATCTCAATCCGAAGCGTCAGACGTTCCTTCCATTGGTATTATATCCAATTATGGGATGCGTGGATTCGGCCGTGTTTGTTCCGAGGTCAACATTTGGGCTTCGATCAGTACCGGTAGGAATGCTAGGTCGTTGTAAGTAGAGTTATCGGTGTCCATTATAATAAGCATGAGTCGAGATAAAAACAAATTAAGATATTCACAACAAACTCAAGACGCAACACGATAAACATTTGTCAAAATGACATATTAATCAGTGTTGCCATGAAAATCGATCTATACTAATAAATCGATTACATTCGAAATTGATGCAGTAATTATTATATTATGGTACAAATAATGTAATATTATAATTATGTACATACTTACTTTAATATAGGCACTGATTTTCTGTATAATGTAATTGGTGATGTTAGTGCTTTCATTAAATACTTTGATTGATGTAAATCGATTAAAAGTATAATAAATTGCAACTTACTAATAGAAGAGATTTATGGCAACCGGAAAAATTATATTAAGTTGTTAAAATACTTTTTAACCGACTTCAAAAAAAGGAGGAGGTTCTCAACTCGTCGTAATCTTTTTTTTTTTTTTATGTATGTTCCCCGATTTCTCAAAGACGCCTGGACCGATTTTGAAAATTCTTCTTTTGATTGAAAGAGTACACCTTCCAATTGGTCCCATAAAAATTTCATCCAATTTGGTTCAGTACTTTTTATTTTGTGAGCATTTTTTTGATTACTGCTATGTGGATGATGTAATTAACTTTTATGTTTGTTACCTCATAACTTTCGACTGGGTAAACCGATTTTGATGATTCGTTTTTTATTCGAAAGCTGGTGCTTCCCTTGTGGTCCCATTATCACCATGTCAATGTCTGATGATGGGATCTTGGAGAAATCGAAGGAACTCTTCAAATAATAACAGCAGATTAACCGGGATTGCTGCTATCGCATATCTATGCTTTTTTACGCCATTACACAACATAATATCACGACTGTACTCACTAAAAAGGGTAAAATAAAAAACTTTTTCAAAAAAAAATTAAACCGACTTCTAAAAAAACACAAAAAAGTATAAAATAACTTTTCTTTCGGAAGTCGGTGACAATAAAGCAAAGGAAATAAGAAGAAAAGTCACCGACTTCCGAAAGAAAAGTTATTTTATACTTTTTTGTGTTTTTTTAGAAGTCGGTTTAATTTTTTTTTGAAAAAGTTTTTTATTAAATTATTATTTTTATCAGTTCGAATAGATACAACTAAAAATCACAAATATTCATGTTTTATAAAAGGATATTTTTTGATACAATTGGATTTTTCTAAGACTTCTGTTCACGCCAAGCCATTATTGGACAATCCCCTTTCAGTTAAATGTGTCTTCACATATCCTAAAACCAGACGCTTCTAACGATACTTCATTTATAAAATTATCATAAGTAGTTAAGAAGTTATGAGGGAACATAATAATAATAATGAACATACTTTTGGGGTTGTAAATCCTGGAATATATGCAAATAACTAACCCCACGCGTACGAAGTCGCGGGCGGCCGCTAGTATCCTTTAACTAGAAGACTATTATTGTCAAATTATTACAAGTAGCTTAGAAGTTATAAGGGAACACATACATACATACATACCGGTCAAAATCATATATATTTTCGTTTTTTGCTTCGCCGTAATCGGGTAAAAAAGAAGAGACACGAAAATTGATCTAAATACTTATAAAGTTATGAATCATGATCGGTTTAGTAGGTAGATAAGATGTGAATTAAGGCGTACAAACAAACGGACTTTCGCATTTATTATATTACTAGCGGGCGTCCGCGACTTCGTACGCGTGGGGTTAGTTATTTGCACATAAATTCCTGGATTTACCTAAAACGTTAATTCGGTATGAAAGATATCCCTATACCAAATTTCAACTAAATCTCTTCACTATTAGGATTTTGTTGTGGTTCCCACGGGAACCATTAATTTTTCCGAGATAAAAAGTACCTATCCTGTTAATCCAGATCATATTCTATATGTGTGCGAAATTTCATCACAATCCGTTAAGCCGTTTATGTGTGATTGAGTCACAAACATCTAAACATCTTCACAAACTTTCGCATAATTATAATATACCTAGTAGGTAAGATTAAATATTAAAAAAGTAACGATTTTACTCTTTGTTTTGATCTATACCATACCAATATACCTACCTACATGTTACTAATTAAAATGTTGATTTTACGAAACATCTTTGAGATTTTACTAAACTTTAATGTCATTTGACGTGACGTCATACCTATTCTTCCAACTATTCGCGTTCCGTTCTCGACTCGATACGACTTAGAGTTGCCAGATTAACATCTCTCCGTTTTGTACCCTATAGCCTATGAAGCTCTACTGGCTTCGCGCAATGCGGAAAAAATCGCAAGCGCAGCGGTCAGTCGACTTGGGTTCTTTGACGATATCGGATCGATAATAAATCGTAGTGCGCGCAGGAATTATTGTCGTTTGCGATTTTATTTTGCACTTTAAAAGTCGCAACGATTTATTTTACGATATATTTATTAAATCATTCAGTTAAGTACGCTAGAGTAATAGTCGTTCAATCAATGTTCATAGTGAGTGAAAATGGACTCGACGTCAGAAAATACGTTAGGATTTACATTAGACTCGAACTTCGCCATAGCACTTCTCGATTCCTGGGGAGTCTCGAAAGAAACACAAGCTGTATTTCAAGGTAAGTTCTAAGTTCCTACTTATTATCAACTTAGAATGATAGAATAGGTACCTTCGTCAGGTCAGTCTTGTCGTAAAGTACCTACATGGTCGCCATCCAACGGCGCCGGCGGCTGCCAGTTCTCCTATGTGCCTTGCCTTGCCACTGCAAGCTTGTTTGCTATTCTAAGTTGGTAAGGCCCGAGTCACACTGGAATGGCAGCGGCCGCCAGCGGCGACGCTGGCGGCTTCGCGCTTCCTCCAGACCCCGCGCGCCTGGTATCTTCATGACTAGTTAGGAGCGCGCGGCCCCGCGAGCGGCCTCGCGTCGCCGCTGGCAGCCGCGGGTGGAAACGCCAAGAGGCGCGCGGCTGCAAACGGCGATGCGAGGCCGCGGGCGGCCGCGCTACCTTTTCAAGCTTTTCAAGCGATACTGGTCTTCTAAGTAAGTAGGTATGTAGTTAAAGTTTAAAATTATTTCACACTGAAAGTGGTCGCCGCGTCGCTGCCGGCCGCTGCCATTCCGGTGTGACTCGGGCCTAAACCTGTACTGTAGATCTCCATAATTCTGAAATGAACGCGCAATAACTCCAAACATAGCTCGTTAAATAGTCCTTGACCTTGAGCCTTTAATATGACACCCTAGTTAGCGAATATCTGTTAATAGCGGTGGGTAACTCCGGAGGTACTGATCCAAAGGTGAATTGCGAATTTTTATGTGCAAAATTCTCACTATTTGTTGTGTTTAATAAACAGTACTTGTAGCTAGTACTATTCAACAACATTTTACAAAATTGTAGGATTGTAACGTTTATTAAACAGGGCCCTGCCCTGACACCAAATACAAAATTTGCTGATGTCAAACTGGGAAATTACCAAATTATTGTTTCCTTCTTTTTTTAGAACATGACTTGGATGTATTTTGCATAGAAAATATTTCTGATTCTGATATAAATGAGCTGATTCCAAAATCAAGAATAAAGGATAGAATTAAATTCAAGGCTGGATTAGCTCAATTTAAAAATGAAAATAAATCCCTGGTGAGTATTTTGAAGTATATACCTATTATTGTACCTACTTTCCAGAATGTAGCAAAGGAGCCTTTAGGCTCGGTAATCTCAAGCACAGGCTTTGCTTGTTTTAAACCTCATTGATTTGTTCATATTATTTTGTTTTTGTACTATAAGAGAAAAGAAGTAAATAAACTACATAATTATATATTACTAGCTTTTTGCTGCGGTTTCACCCGCATTAATTTGAAAATGTCCCGCGGTTGTATGTAGCGTGATGATATATAGCCTAAAGCCTTCCTCAAATAATGGACTATCCAACACAAAAATAATTTTTCAATTCGAACCAGTAGTTCCTGAGATTAGCGCGTTCAAACATAGAAGCAATCAAACTCTTCAGCTTAATAATATTAGTAAAGATTATTATTTTAAAGATTTTTAGTTTTGGTAGAAATGTTACTAATGTATCTCAGATCAAATGCTCTTAATAGTATGAGCACTGATCTAGCTGGAGTCAACTTGAAATTGTTTTTCACATTAATAAAATAATAACATAGGTACAAATGAACTTATATTATGCTTAAAGTCTTATCTTATCTTAATTTTTACAGAAAACATGTTCTTTAGACACAGAATCAATAGAATCAGATAAGGATTCTATGGGGCATGTGGGCAGCGATTATAGTTCTGCGGTGAGTGGCTGTTCTTGTGCTACTTCGAACGAAGAGGTTAGTTTTTTACACTTTATTTTGAAATTGCCTTGTTAATAACCGATACCATAAATACCTACTACAAAATTAAATAAGTTATCTATTAAAAAGCCCGCCCTATGTTGTTCCTGCTACAAATGACCATAATGCTAGAAGAATTTCCCTGCTGTATGGCTATGGCCAGTTTTCCAGGAGTGAGTCAATGTTATTGCCTTTTTGTGTTTGTTTTTTTTTCGTTACCTATTTCTTTTCTACCAATTTTGTAAGTTAGTTTGGTCATAGGATTAAGAATGTCAGGAAATATGGAAGAACTAAGGTCAATCAACAAAAAACTCATGAAATTCACTAATTCTTTATTTTTTAATTAAAAAATCAATGTGGTCACAGGATCTGTACCATAATAGCCGGAAACCCAGCGGTTTAGACTCGTTAGATTGGTTTTGAATAGAGCTTTGTGATGAGTGATGTTCAGAATTTGATGATGGATGGAGCCAGAAACTCACTGTGTTTGGGCTCTTTAGAATGGTTTTGAAGAGCACTTTGTGATGAAGTAAAGTGATGTTCAGGGTCTGATGATGAATGGAGTCGGAAGGTGGCCACAGGATCTGAACCCTGGTAGCCGGAAACTCACTGTGTTAGGGCCCGTTAGATTGGTTTTATCGAGTGTTTTGTGATGATGTTTCGGGTCTGATGATGGAACCATGTTCTGGCTACATGGTTCCATGATATATTGTGATTTTTATTTCCCAGTGAGTCGAATTTGATTCCATGTCTGTAGTGGAGTTAACTTTGATTTCATATCTACATTTTTCCAATTGATAGTTTTATTGATTTTTTTTTTTAATTAGTGTTATTACAAAAGATTTTTAAACACTTTAACTTAGACGCCTGTTTAAATGTGATGTCTCTTTAAAACAATATTGTCAAAAAAATTACAGCATTGTTTAATTTTTTTTTGTAATTACACTGACTATTTTTACCATTTCTGTGTATAAGTCCTATTTTTTTTCTCCCATTAGTCTTTTAATTTAAAAGAAATTCTGAAGACCACTAGTATTGGACAAATATGCCTTCAGTATATGAACAAGAAGATTGATGATACAACTATAAGAAACAATTTATCAAAATGTATTATAGAATACTTCATAAAAAGGAAGGGTTCGATGGATGCAAAAAATTATGAGGACATGTCCAGTCAAATTGTTAAATTTTTCCCATTCGAGTCGAAGGTTATATTTTTATTGCAAAAATATTTTGGTATGGTAGATTAGATAATAGTATATTGGTACTACTATAGTAGAGTTATGGTAATATAGTAACAGTAGTTTTATAGTATAGATAGCATATCATGTATAGTCTTGACTTTTCTCGGATTCTGCGCACTCTTCCCATTTGCAACTCGTCGCCAGGGCTCGGAAACGTTATTTAAAATAATGTTTTTAAATGTTTCGGTTTTTCCTTCAGTGTTCCAGATCAATAACCAGATTGTTGTAAGGAGCGCTTACACTGGCAATAGGGTATTTTCCAAATTTTTACAAACCGTTTATTTTATTAATTGGTTCCCAATCTTTAAATAAAAGTGGTTTCCAAAAAGAAGAACGGTCACGTCCCATATAAAAAAAACCCAGACCCGACAGAAAAGTGACATATCTCAGTTTTTTTGTTATTATTTATATAATCATATTATATAGTTTTTATATTCGAAATCAATGGCTAACACCAAAATATTGCCTTATGTTTTTGTTCAGGGTTTACACTAAAAAAATACAAAATGCCTACTTATCTACAAAATTCGTAATGTATGTAACTAAATGACGATAAATAGTTATGGGATGTATCCAGGAGACCTGGAGATACAGCTGTATTATATAATTTTTGAACTCCGAGTACAACATTCAACTTAGGATTTTTTTTTTTAAGGTGGTTTAAAATCATCTAATGACATCTCTCGCCCTTGGGTGGAGCGAGAGGGCGTGTCAGACTCTTACTGACTAAAAAATTCCACCCCGTTCGTTCCTTTTTGCCTCTGGTACTGGGGTCAGAGCATGCCCTTCTGGATTCGCCCTCAACTTAGGATTAATTAAAATCGTCATATTCGATGATTCAGATCGGATTATTCCACTAATTGAAACCAGCTGAGCCGTAGTAGGTATGCATACAGTACGTGACCGTTTTTATACATACACACAAATAACTTCCTATACGAACATTATTCTTTTTTTTTAATACATCCCATAACGACTTACTTTTCTACGTCATTTAGTTACATATATTTACGAATTGTGTAGATACGTAGGCATTTTGTACTTTTTTAGTGTAAATCCTGAACAAAAACATAAGGCAATATTTTAGTTTTAGCCATTGATTTCGAATATAAAAACTATATAATATGATTATATAAACAATAACAAAAAAACTGAGATATGTCACTTTTCTGTCGGGTCTGGGTTTTTTTTGCCTGTTCTTCTTTGAAAACTACCCTATTAAAATTGCTCTGCTACCTCAGCAATTTTGGTCGATGGCAATATCAAGTAATGGGTAATGTCTGAAAAAAAATCTAATTGGAATTTACTACATTACAATCAATTTTTCAGGATGCATATTATGTTCCTAGTAGAAAATATGGGAAATCATATATTCCAGCAAGAGGGAAATTGGTAGACCGGTACCATAACCAAAGAAGGATTTTAAGAAAATCAGGACTCATAAAGAAACACGAAACATCCACCATTACCATAACTGAAACTCATGAAGGTATATTATTCAACATTTCAACTTTGCACTATCGGGTTTGAAAATCATTTTGCTTGTATGAAAAATCATTTAGTCGCATTAAGTCCACTTTGCATTTGGTCCACTTTCCGAAAACACGTCTCTTTCGCAGTTGGTCCATTTCGCAGAAAAGGCTAGCTTCTATATTTTCAATCACTTTATATTAAAATAAATTTTTTGCTTTTCTTCTTAGTACGTCGCAGTAAAAATAAAAGTCTGACATTTGTAGAATATGAAAAAAATAAAAAAAACATTTACCTTTTCCCATATTTATGTGAAATATTATCAAATGGGAAATGACAATCTGCGAAATGGACCAAATGCGAAATGGACGTTGAACTGGACCAAGAAGATCAAATGCGAAGTGGACGTGATGTGCCTAAATGCCGCTCCGAACGGGCAACCAGTAGAATCGCTCGGACCGGCGGGTTGCGCCCGCGCGCTCTGCGATCGGTTGGCGGGCGACCACGGTGGAACTCAACTAAACAATCTGCTTTGTGAGTTCTTATATTAACGTCTCACATTCACAGTTTTAAGAGTTCAATTTCAATGGACATAGAATGTTATTTGTTTAAGAGTCCCAAAATGTATCACTTGAAGATCTTAATAATATGAAGCTATGGTTGAAATTTAATAAAGAGCCTTGGGTAGATGTTGTGGAGAAGTGGAAACTAACAAGGACATTGCGAAAAGAAGATTTATCTGGAAAAGATAAAACCATCCAGGACTTATTTAATGAGTGGCCTTCAATCAAAGCAAGCTTGGGCTACAAACTTGTGCGTATAATTTATTATTAATAATATTATTATTGATAATTTATTATTTAATATATTATTTAAATATTTAAGTTTTTTGCAAATATGCCATTCAATATTAATTTATGCTTGACAAAATTCGGCCTTTTGATTATGCTTTTAGAATTTTTAATAATAAATATTATGCCAATTGATATTTATGCCATTTAACAGTATAGGTTTTATGTTTAGGACAAAAAATTATGCGTAGGTAATCATTCAATTTTATTTTTTTAGGTTGAATTAGATTTTGATTTCATGTACCCAAACCATGACCTAGAATTGTTCAAAAAGTGGCCAATATTCATGGAAAAAGCATTGCCAATTTACAGTAAAATAAAAAGTTGCGTGGATAATCTGAAAACTTTGAACGACGATAGTACCACACCAGGTCAGTAGATGCTAATTTATTTTCATTATGTTAAATAAAGATAATAGACAGTCCTCATTTTTACAGGCTTAGCTTTGTAATAATTTTTATCTCCTTGCAGATGTGAGAGATTATGTTTACCTAAAACTGATGAGTTCGAAGATGCCACCCACCATTAAAATTCCAGTTAAAGCTGAAGAAAATAAGAAAAAATATTATAAACCAAGCATTGCTGAATCAGAAAAGGCTTTCATTTTACATGTCGCGGTAGGTAAATAAAGTGCGCAATAAATTCAAAAATAAATAATACAAAGTATTAACCTGTGGTAGCCGATTCGTTTTTTTCTTATTATGACTTGCTCTTTGGTGAAGGAAGACATCGTGAGGAAATCAGGAAGTATTAAGAACTCAACCCAATGAAGACTTGTGATTTAGTTTACAGGCAATGGGTTCAGTGTGGTAGATTATTTATGACCTAGAACATCTTGTATGTTTGTATTTGTTCAACCTTGTATTTGTTCTATTACAGAATCAGAGCGAAATAGTAACAAAGATCAAGCTGCGTCAGGATGAGCACTTGGCCAAAGGACTTACTTGCCAACCACTGATAGTCGTGGTAGGGTCATCGATAGAAGAAATAACCGATTACTATGTCCATTATCGGTGTTTCTAGACCTCAAAAAAGCATTTGACACCGTGTCTGTTCCCATCCTTGTGCGGAGACTTGAGGCTATAGGGATTAGGGGTAAGGCTCTTTCTCTTTTTGATAGTTATCTTCGGGGTAGGAGACAACAGGTTAAAATAGGCGAATCGTACAGCAATGAGGAAAGCGTTGTTTTCGGTGTTCCCCAGGGCTCCGTGCTCGGCCCACCGCTTTTTCTAGTGTATATTAACGAGCTCTGCAAACTACAAAACAGTGGCGGGAAAATTTTCTCATATGCGGACGATACGGCCATAGTCTACTTTGGCGACACATGGGAAGCGGTACATGATAAGGCCGAGCGGGGGCTAGATAATATTGATGGGTGGCTCAAAGAAAATCTGTTGACCCTTAATATTGCAAAGACAAATTACATTTGTTTCTCGCCAAGTGCAAGGTCTAAAGCATGTACTGATCTCAATATGCGTATTCATACGTGCACAAGAAGAGTGGAGCAAAACTGTGACTGTAAACCGATCAAACAAGTACCGTCAACAAGATACCTGGGAGTGATTGTCGACGAGCGCCTATCATGGCACTCGCATGTCGAAGTTATTATGTCACGTGTTAGAAAATTTATTTGGGTCTTTAAAAATCTTCGACATGTGATGCCTCAAGGCATACTAAACAACATTTATGTTGCACTCGCGCAGTCGGTAATCACATACTGCTTACCAGTTTGGGGAGGAGCCACAAAAACAAAATTTATAGAGTTAGAGAGAGCCCAAAGATCACTTCTAAAGGTTATGTATTTTAAGCCATATAGATATCCTACAGTCGATCTATATAGAATAAGTGGCCTATTATCAGTCAGGAAACTATACCTCTTAAACATAACTCTATATTTACACAAATACATTCCAATTAACCAAGAAACCCAGGCAAGGAGAAGAAAAGATATTGTGGCTTACTCTCCACGGGTACGTACAGTTTTTGCAAGGCGTCAATATGTATGCCAATCAGCCTACGTATACAACAAAATTAACGCAAAATTAAAGTTCCACCACGAGGTCTCGTATCAATGTAAAAAAATAATAACGGAGTGGTTAAAAACTCTAACATATGAAGAAACAGAGGATATCCTAGTCAGACTTGCATGAAAAATGAAAAAAAAAAAAACTTCTCTAATAAACACACACAAACACAGTCACACGCACACGCACAGTTACACGCACACACACACACACACACACACACATATTTACACATTCACATATACTCACACTCATCTATCACTACAGTCACACATACTAACAATTATTATTACACAGCCGCGAATTTATTTATTGAGCCTATTAGTTTTAATTTTTAGTTGTTTATTGCTGCTTTACTTTGATTTGTTTTAATTAGTTTAATTTAATTAGTTTTTAGATTTAATTTGTTTTTATTACTTCTTTATATTGATTTGTTTTAATTAGTAGTTATTTAATTTAAGTCTCAATATTGTTAAATGTATTATGGGAAGGAGCGAAACGATCCCAACACAAGTATTTTTATTACTTACTGGGGCCGTTTCATTCACATGGGTTAATTTTAATTTTGAGACAAATAAACAATTTTATTTATTTTATTATTATTATTTATTATGAATCAGTCATTTATAAGATCGACACCCTACTAAAAGCAGTTGATGTATGCTTTAAAATTTTCCATGTTTTCAATTTAGAGTACCCGACAGAGTGTGTTAACGTGTGGACCTTTATACAAAAATATTTTTACGGAATTGATTGCAAATCTGATAAAAAAATTTCAAGTGTAGCTTGTTTTATGGCGGATCTGTCTTAAAACCTTTGTGCCAAACAGTTTATTTTGTAGGTACTAGGTGATAAAAAAAGTCTAATTTGTTTCCATCGAACCTATAGTTTATTTAAACATGTTTATTTGTTTTATGTGTTCGGCTGTGTTAAACGACTATAAATCATTTTTCTTACACTTGAAATTTAGCCATGATTTGCGACCTAACTCCACTTATTGCTGTAGACAGTTTAATTGTACCAGAATATTTTCAAATATACGTTCGTTTCGTCGTCATCTGACCAATGCTCATAATCTGAATCTACCTTCCGAAATATGCCTATCAAACTGTAGAAACAACAATATTATTCAAGAACCGAGTATATCAAGTAGCCAACAAATAATTTTCAACTTGGACTGTAATAGTGATAATGATGAACACCCTTTTGTTTTTGAACCTGAAAGTAACCATGTTCCCCAGAAAGATGAAATTTTTAATAACTCAACAGCCACTTTCGCTTTGTCTTTATACAGTAATCCTAACATTAATCGAAAATGTGCCAACGAAATAATTAATAATATTTCAGAGCATATAACTGATGTTATTAGTAATATGTTAACTGATCTTTTACCTAGTGCTTCAGAAACAAATGTCGAAAAATTAAAAAAAATAATTAAAACAATATCGGAACCTTTTGAAAATTTATCCACAGAGTATCAAGTAATGAATCATTTTTCTGAACTTGGCATTTATATACCTCCTAAAAAGTTTGTTATTGCTGAAGGTACATTTTCAAATACTGCCAATTCTTCAATAAGACCAAATTCCGAGTATGGAGCTAGAGTACCTTTAAAATTAATGTTTAAGAAAATTTTCGAATTACCCGGTTTTATTTCTGTTTTAAAAACATATAACGGTGCTGAACCTAATTCAATATCAAATTATACTCAAGGCAAGGTTTGGAAACATAAAATATCTGGAAAAGAAGGGTACATATGCGTACCGTACTTTTTGTACAATGACGATTTTGAATGTAACAATCCATTGGGAAGTCATGCTGGGGTTCATTCTATTTCTGCCACATATTTCCAATTTCCAACTATGGGAAGTGAATACTTATCACTTTTAGAAAATATATTTGTTGCTATGTTGCATAAGTCGTCGTATAGTAAAACTTACGGAAACGCGGCTACTTTTCACGACCTTATTGAAGAAATGAAGTGTTTAGAGGAAAATGGCATTGATATAGTAACATCGGAAGGTAACTTCAGGGTATATTTTATACTTGCAATGGTCATCGGTGATAATTTGGGCCTTAATACTGTACTAGGATTCACAAAATCATTTTCAAGTAACTATTACTGTCGAATTTGTAAAGCCGATAAAACTATAATGAAAAAACAATGTAAACAAGATGACAACCTTCTAAGAAATCGAGAAAATTATTCCTGTGATGTTGAAACTAATGATGTATCAGTGACAGGTATTAATGAATCTTGTATATTTAACAACATTAATACTTATCACGTGGTGGACAATTTATGTGTTGATATAATGCATGACATATTTGAAGGTGTTTGTCATTATGACCTTGCTCATATTATTTTGTATTATACGGAAACCATAAAACTTTTTAATTTAGATACTCTTAATGACCGGCTACGACTATTTGACTATAAAGGAAATGAGTTAAATGACAAATGTACAAAAGTAAAACGGGAGCATTTATTAAAGAACAAATTTAATATGTCAGCTTCTGAAATGATGTTGTTTGTACACATTTTCTCTCTATTAGTAGGAGATTTAATCCCAGAAGATGATAAAGTATGGTTATTTTTTCTTACATTGCTTAAGATAATTGACATACTTTTTAGCAGGAATTTTGATTACAGTACAATTGCTTTACTTGAATCTTTAATCACCGAACACCATGAGGGTTACGTAAAGCTATTTCGTGACACCTTAAAACCTAAACACCATTTTATGGTTCATTACCCTGATATTATTAAACAAGTTGGTCCCTTACGATTAATTTGGTGCATGAGGTTTGAAGCCAAACATAAACAATTAAAAAACACTGCTTCAATAATAACCTCCAGAAAAAATTTAGCCTTAACTTTGTTAATTAAGGAACAACTGTCATTTGCTCATAGACTTTATACTGTAAAAAGAGATGAAGCTAGAATAAAACTAAGTTCACGGGTAAACTTTATTCCCTCTAATATTAATGACATTAAAAATATTTTAATTCCTCGAGATGTAGAATTAACTGGTACATTTAACTGGGTTTCTTTCAATGGGATCAAATATATGCAACATGCTATTTTAATTATTTCCAACGAAGACAGGTACCAGTTTTTTGAAATAAAATTTATTTTTGTATCGGCTTCAGGAACAGATATTTATTTTCTGTGTAAAGAAATTAACTGTAACGGATTTAATGAACACCTACAAGCGTTTGATCTCAACTTAGTCGAGGTTGACGCATGGAAAGTTTTAAAACCTGAGGACCTTATCATAGCTCCAACTTATTCGCATATAATGTGTAATGGAGATACATACTGTAGAATTAAGTACATGTAACTAGAGAGATTATCGAACCGAGTTTTGGGTTAAAGCAAATTTTAATTAAAATTATAAATTTGAGGTGGAGTGTGGAGTAATTAGTATTATCATACTACCCCGTGACATTTCCAACATAGTTGCAGAGCGTGGTTAATATGATAAGTAGGATTTGACTGTAAGAATTATTTAGTATATTTTGATAGTATAAAGCTGAATTGTGACTGCGTTAGATGTAAACATAGCAATAATGTTAAGTAATATAATATTAAGGTTTTGCATGGCGTTGGTATGTTGGACATTGTGGGCGGATAATTCTTTCTTTTTATTGCAGAATGGGTCAGCATATCAAACTACCCTTAGAGTCACATGATTGAAGATGATCCCTTCTGGACATCCTTTAAGACGAGCCTTTTGTAAGAGGTTACCGCAACCTTAGTTTTAAGTACATTTAAATATAAATATGTACATATAATATTAAGGTTTTGTATGGCGTTGGTATGCTGGACATTGTGGGCGGATAATTCTTTCTTTTTATTGCAGAATGGGTCAGCATATCTAACTACCCTTAGAGTCACATGATTGAAGATGATCCCTTCTGGACATCCTTTACGACGGGCCTTTTGTAAGAGGTTACCCCAACCTTAGTTTTAAGTTCATTTAAATATAAATAATTATGTACATTAAGAAAAAAACTTATTTTGGGCTACAGCAAATTTTAATTAAAATTATAATCTATTGATGTTGACAGATATTATTATGGTCTGTGTACGTTTTCCTTTTGCTCTCTCTGGTTTCTATGACAGCCTTGTTATGTTGTATTGTAAATGCTGTTCTTTTCCTTTATTCGCAACGAGTCGCACTGAATCGTGTCACACTGACTGGTTGTGAAAAAAATTCGCAACGAGTAACAGTGTGACTCGATGCGAATTTTTATTCTCATCTAGTAACACGTGTTAGTAAATGGTTCATACTTATTCTTCTCCTTCGTCATCTGAACGTGAAAAAATATTCTTTAAGTAACGGTGTTAGGTAACTGCTCCAAGAGATAAATATGAATCATTTACTAACACGTTACTAGACGAGAATAAAAATTCGCATCCAGTAATACTGTTTGTTACGCGTTGCTAATTTTTTTCTCAATCAGTAACAATATCACACAATTGGATATCTGACTTGAGAATGGATACTTTTAAGGTATAATAGAGCAGAAAGGGAAGCAAATTGTGAAATGTGACTTCACATTTCATACCGCGCGGCCGCAAAAGAAAGTGATGTTTTTGCTTAGTGATGATTTGTTTGATGTGTAAACATTTAAAAAATCAATAACAACATTATTTGTAATTACGTATGGATTCTAATAATCAACACTATTTTGCGATTAGATTTTTTTTTTTACCAAATTTGAAATCTTAGAAATCATAGTAAAATTTGTCAAATTGAGCCAAAATTTCGCGTAGAGGTTTATTTTGCTATACCTTTGCTCTTTTAAACCTTAAAATGTAGAATCCATTCTCAAGTCAAATACCCAATTCAGTATGACTTGTTGCAAATATGGGCTCTTATTGAAAGCACTGTAAACAATGAAACATCTGTTTAAATTGATTCCTTTTTTCCTCCAGGGTCAAAATGTACACTTCCCATAATTTACACCGGTTTCAAAAGAAAACTTCTAAAAAAGTACATTTCTTAAAATGCACCTTTCCCGGAATGTACATTTCCCTAAATGTATCTTACCCAAAATGTACATTCTTAGAACAATAAGTAAATAAAAATAAGTTAACCTCCATATTTATGTGATCCTGGTACTTTAAAATCTGTTCAGTCAGTTATTCCTATCTGTTCTAAGAGTGTACATTTTGAAAAAGGTACATTTTGGGAAAAGTGTTTTTTCGGGAGTTGTAGGTACCTACCTTTTGAAACCGGTGTACACTATGGGAAGTGTTCATTTTGAACCTGAAAGCCTTTTATGATTATTGTGTGCCACATGTTTTGTGACACACTAGTTGATTATTTTATGTGATATTTCAGTTATTACCTCGCCTGTAAGTGAATTGTATAAGTTTTATTGTAAAAGTAATTTGATAACAATTATAATAATATACTCAATTTTATTCATTTAATATTTTGTTTTCTTTAACTATTTTAGTTATAACCCGAACAAAATTATTGTAACATTTTATCATAAAATTCAGATTTAATTTGTTTAACATTTAAATGTGTATTTTTAACAGTTATAATTGGAGTACTTTTTGGTAAATTTTGCTAAACATGTTCTTTTATTTTGTACTGTATGATACCGCTCACTGGCGGGTGATTTTGTTTTCGTTTACTTTTTATGGGTAGTTTACTGATTTGTAAATTAGGCAGCTGACTACAAGTCTCTGGCGACAACGTATACACGGTGACTTTATTAGTGCGCATAATTTTTGAGGATGTTCGTTCAGTCGGACCATTAGTTCGATGGTCTGAACATCCTTATAAGTTATGCGCACTAGTCACCCAGTATAGGTATTACGCTACGAGAGATTTTCAGTCAACCAATAATTTACAGCTTTCATGCATAATGGCGAAACATGTTTAATAGAATATACCTACATCCTGTTCGTACATTTTAGGAGAGCGCATTTTGTATATTTTACTACTAAAAGTGAAGTAAAGTATACGAAATGTGCTCTCGTAAAATGTACGAAATGGTATGAGTAAATGTTACAATACTAATTTTACATATTTTATTTCAATACCTTACGTAAAATATGCAAAACTTATTTAATGTAATATACGAAATCATACGAGTAAATATCACAAAATTAGTTTTGCATATTTTAAGTAAAATATACTAAACCAACAAGAAGATATCTGGTAAATTGTATGAAATTAATTTCACATGTTTTACCAAACACTTTTAGTTAAACATATTAAATCAACATCGTTAAATGGACGAAAATAATATACGTGAAATATGCAGGACTCGATTAGCTGAATATACTAAATTAAATGAGTAAATGTAGCAAAATTAATTTCATATACTATACATAACACATTTAGTGACATTCATTAAATCTCATCGTGAAATATACAGGACTGGATTAGTTAAATATACAAAATGAAATTAGTAAACGTAGCGAAATCAATTTCACATTGTTTACATAACACGTTTAGTGGTACTTATTAAATCTCATCGTAAAAGATCAAAAGTAATCGACGTGAAATATACGGGACTTTTTAGTTGAATATACAAAATGAAATTAGTAAATGTTGCAACATTAATTTCACACATTTTACTTAACACGTTTAGTGACATTTATTAAATCTCATCGTAAAAGATCGAAAATAATCGAAGTGAAATATACAGGACTTTTTAGTTGAATATACAAAATGAAATGAGTAAATGTAGCAAAATTAATTTCACATATTTTACATAACACGTTAAGTGACATTTACTAAATCTCATCGTAAAATATCGAAAATAATCGAAGTGAAATATACAGGACTTTTTAGTTGAATATACAAAATGAAATGAGTAAATGTAGCAAAATTAATTTCACATAATTTACATAACACGTTATGTGACATTTACTAAATCTCATCGTAAAATATCGAAAATAATCGATGTGAAATATACAGAACTTTTTAGTTGAATAAACAAAATGAAATGTGTAAATTTACTAAACATAAGGGTTACATAATCAACCAGTTCTATTTGGTAAAATCAACAATTTCGTGTGTAGGACCTATATTAACCCGCGGATTTGATAAAATTTACGCGGAATTTAGTAAAATCAATCATTCTTTTTTTTCAGTGAGTGAAGCCACAAAACCACGCGCCTATAGCAAGTAAACATACAAGCTCACGCACACACCTACACTTAAACCACACGCATTTCTCCTAGAACGTCACGACTTCACGAGACATTGTCTACACACATAGATAAAAAGTTGGCTTCACTTTTGATGTTCGTGGCGCGCCGTCTTCTTTTTTTTGTTGGTCTGAGTTCTTAGGTAGAAGTAGACCGCCTCGCTAGTCTAGTCTAGTGGTCGCAGATGCGACTGTTAAGCATGTGGTCTTAGGTACCATGCCCGGGTCGAGCAAATTGTTATTGGGTGGTTCCAATTTCTCAGTAGCAGCCACAGAGTCTGGATTTATGGTCAGTTGATGGTAATAGGCTCGCTCCCTATTACATGGGACTTAAACCATAACTTGTGTTATTTGGGTGTACTTTAATTGGGTACACCCCTGCCACGTACACGTGATGAACACGTTGGGTACACGTGATGTTATGTATGTATGTATTCTTCGTGGGTGATAAGTTAACCCGAGCACTTGCAAAACTAACACTAGTACTTCAAAGCGTAAGCCATCAGTAAACACCGTAGTAGTAATGATTACTCTCCAGGATTGGCATGACGTACCTACTTTGCTGCCTCGTATGCTCATACAGGCTATTTTAATGCTACAACAAAAGCAGCGTTACTGTTGCACTATTTGCAGCCGCATCAACAATTCAGAACAAATTACCGTCCATCGTCCACTCTGATAGATTGCGAGCTCAACATCTAAAAGCAGTAGTGTCCATTTTGGAGTTACTGTTTTGTTAATCTACTCTTAAATAGACAAAACTCTGCAGCTTTTGTAAGCGCATCTTTTCTATGTATTCAGATTACATTACCAAACTGGCATATTAAACGAGCAAGTAGGTACTGGTCGATTTTAAAAGATGCGCAAAACTTTTCGGGGTTTACTATAAATGGGTGACCAACCACCGAGAGCCCTAAATCTTTGTCAGGCACGATAAGCTGTTAGTCCCGGCTATCATTTATTTTCCGATATAGGTTTTTTTAAGAAAACCTAGTTGGTAAGCCCGACAAAGACAAGTCTGACAAGCTAATAAGTATACAGCCAACTAACTTGCATTTATTTTTAAGATTATACAGATATATTTGACATCAGTCGCTTAATGCGAAACGCTAAAAAAATCAAAAAACAAAATTGCAATCAATATTTTCAGTGTAGGTACTAGAATTATCAAGATTTCTATATAATAGTTTGTTCGACTGTACCATGGGGTATCGTGATACCCAGTCACTAGGTTGTGAAGATAAGTCTCTCCTTGTAATATTATGTTGGTATGCTGGTTTTATAGAAACCTAAACTCAAATAACATTATTGGTAAAAGGCAGTTAAACCATCTTGAGGTAACAGACAGCAAGGTGAAACGCCAATTCTTTAAAACCGTTTAATGTAATAACGCAAAAAAACAACGACAAAACGATAGCAACCTTTTAACCTACCACTATCACATGAAAAACTAAGGCTAAGTACACAAAGGCGGTGTCGCGGCTTCACTATTTGCAGTCGCATCACTTATTCAGGGCACATTATCGGTGCCCGGTGCGGAATCATTGTGAAAGCGCTGCGGATATTTTTGGTGTACTTCAGGAATTTGTCAGTTTGGCTGGCGCGTTGAAGTGAATGATTATTTTGGGCCCCATTTCGGAGTGATATGGTTCATTATTTATGTTGTTGTATGTTTTGCGAAAACAAAACCTAGCGTACTTTAGTTAAATGTATTTGTTTAATGTCTTTTCACAGGACAATCCATACGTGACCGTGTTAAACATACGTAAACGTCTTGGTCATGTACCTAACTACCTATGACGTGCAGCACGCAAGTCATGATATTCCATGTGACGTTTTTAGTGCCCGTCGGGGCCGCGGATTTTTGTACTAGATGACGTGGCCTCGGCGCAAGGGCAAAGAAGGAACATGGGTTCGGTTTTTAGTCAGTGTAAGTCTGACACTCCCCTTCGCTCTGCCCAAGAGCGGGGGGTGTCATTTGATGATTTTCCACCCACAAAAAAAAAAAAGTTCTTAGTCATGTGTGTAACACGAAATGTGCATTGTTATGCATTATTGTTCGGCTAATTAAAATATAGCAAACGTCTACATTAAAATAGTAACTTCTTTGTTTTCAATGTTTAGTGTGTACCAAATATTACACCCACATTTCGCCAGATTGTCCCATGTAATAGGGGGCGAGCCTATTGCCATGAACCGGGCACAAATCTAGACCAAAAACCCAAAAACAGTTTCCTCACCCTGGGAATCGAACCCTCATGCGCAGTCGCGATTGCAATTACTAGACCAACAGAGCACGAAAGAATTCTACAAAATAAGCACGCAAATCATAATTTCAATATTATTTCGTTGTAAACTGTGTTGTGAGTACGGATTGTCTCTGGCCTAGAAAGACGGTAGCAATCTACGTGACTATGTGATAATCCTAACGCTGCAGTCTTAAACACTTGCCCCGGAGATAGTCTGGCAGTGATTTATGAAAAGAATTATATTATAAAAGTGTGGAAACTAGAAGACTGCACAGAGATCGTATCATCAACTGGAGCTTTACTTTGACCACTCAAGTGGCTTTGAAACATTCACAGGTTTAAATTAAAAACATTCTCAGAATAAATTATATCTAGTGTCGCAGTCACTCCACAGTTTCCTTACTTTACCTGCAGTAGGTCTGGCTTTAAATGTCACACTTGACATATATTTTATTCAGAAATCTTCATTACATACACGGCGTACTTTGCATATAAGTAGTTAGAAATGTGAAACTTTAGCTATGCTATCATGCAAATGAAATGTAACACGGAAGCAATTGTGCGTAGTTTATGAACAAAATCTATTCAGGACGACTGTGTTGGGACCTGAGTTAACTTACGACGCGATGCCGTAGAAGCGGTAGAAGTTACGTCATTCACCTGAGTTTGCGATTGGCTCAATTTTGAGCTGAAAGAACGGTGGATGAAAAACTTTAAACTAGAAGTTTTCAGTATGCAGATCTGAATTTCTTTCGATATTACATAGTTGGTATGTAATCTTGATTGAAATAATAAGGGCAAATCACACTATGCAATAATACTTGCAATGTATTACCAAGGACGGATAAAAAACAAAGTTCAAATTAGTTAAATTCCTTTAGTTGGCGGTGATTGTTTTTTAAACGTCTTTAATATGATTTTATTTTTTAATATGATTTTATTTTTTATATTTTATTAATATGATTTTATTCACGTGATTTGTTACTACAGTTGGCTCCATAGTAACCTATTCTACGGCTCGGTTATGCATTCCGCTTCGAATACAATAACCAACTTTTCCCACTTATATTAAAAAACTAGCTTTTGCCAGCGGCTTCGCCCGCGTGAAAATGACGATTTTCCATACAAACTTTCATCCCCTATTTAACTCTCTTAGGGGTTGAATTTCGAAAAATCCTTCCTTATTCCTTGTCTACACTATAAAGGGAACCTCTGTGCAAAATTTCAGCTTTCTAGTTAAAAGGGTTTGGGCTGGGCGTTGATGAGTCAGTCAGTCAGTCAGTCAGTCAGTCAGGACTTCTCTCTTTATTTATATAGATAGAAGATAGATACTATTTTCGTGGCCCATTAATACTTCATTAAGCGTGGCAGCATTTCAACATTAAAACCTCACAGATACTAAACAGCCGGTATCTGCTCAAAAACGAATCATTTCCATTCACTTCGCAACATAAAACCGAGTGCCTACGCAATTCCCGCAGGACGTACTACAGTTTATCTCTGAATTAAATTCGTTCGCGAGAATTTACAGCTCAGAATTCATACAGACCAGTGTAATTTCGTAAACAGAGGCTCTTCCTAATCGAGGCTCTCGGGGAGTGCATTCGAATGGGATTATAAAAAGGACACGTCTGCAATTGCATTGGAATTTCAAATGAGTATATTTTTTTAGGCCGTCTGAGTGTTTCGCGAATTAAATTAGAGCCGAATAGTAAACTCAGTCTAGTCGGCTATTTACGTACGTGCTCGTGCCGTGTCGTGTCGTGCAAATAAACTGCACACAGATGAGCGGCGAGATGTCATTAGAGTTTTAACACGTTAACTGCCACGTAGGTCACCGGTGACCGGACCCTGCCCTGTGTTTAGGAGCCACATGGGTCACCGGTGACCTCAAGGCAGACCTGTGTTCAAACCTATTTTGTGAGCCGTAGGACTGTTATTCCGTAGATTTTGTGTATGCATGTGACCGCTGTGGCGCTG
This sequence comes from Diarsia mendica, assembly GCA_949316265.1. Taxonomy (NCBI): domain Eukaryota; kingdom Metazoa; phylum Arthropoda; class Insecta; order Lepidoptera; family Noctuidae; genus Diarsia; species Diarsia mendica. The sequence continues at coordinate 16,652,813 of OX438896.1, read as the reverse complement.
TAGAATATGTGCCCACGGTGGTTTTCGTTTACCTTGATATTTGTAAGATTTACATAGAAAAATTTGCGAACTCGTTCATGGATGCGAAGATTTGAGTTTAAGTGTAACATAAATATTCGTTTTAAATTTTTTTACGTAGCATATTATAATACCATTTTTGTAGGCTTTTTAACAGTAAAGTGTTTTTTTAAATGCATAAGTAGTTTCCGAGAAAACTGAAAAAAGCCTCTGCTATTTTACAATATACGGGGTAAGGTAATAAAATTAAATAATAAATACAGTAATTGTGTAAGATAAGAAAATATTTATTAGAAAATGCAAAAACAAACAATAATTAACAAAATGACGTGCATCCCACTTGAATGCAATTATTCGAGTGCGGGGCGGGTGACCGGAGTTGTGACCTATCTGGCGCCAAAATAACGAAAATGCAATTTTCGACATCACAGCGCCACGTAGGGCATCGGTGACCTCATGGGGTTTTTTGCGATTATTTCATAAACTATACATCCGATCGCAACCTAAACTAGACATAAATCCATATCTCATTAAGCTAAATCCTGGACCACCAAAAAAAAAAAATGTAAATTTTGACCGTTCCACTATGGCAGTTAACGTGTTAAAGGATTTCAGGTCGGAATGTGAATAATTATCTTGTCTGGTTATGCTATTTCTGGAGTTTTTATCGATCTTGCTGCATGATTCTGATGGAGCCAATGTCTATATAAATTATAATCCTTTTTGAAGCGAAACACGGAACATGAATAATTGTCTTGCCTGGTCATGCTATTTCCGGTTTTTTTTGCAAATCTCGCTGTATGATTATGATGGAGCCAATGCCTGTATTTGAAGCGATACTCGATGTCTTCTATCGACGTAGATTTCAAATACGATGGTAGAGCTTTCCGTTCAGAATTCTCTTTGATACCAATGGGTGATTTGGTTACAATGATATCACAACGGGGACTGAGTAGTGACTCTACCTGTCAAAGATCATTCAGTTTGTGAAAGACGGATAAAAATAAAAGTTATTGCAGATTAGTCAGAAATATTTCGACTTATCCGTAGAACAGAGTCCGATGTGATCATGGAGCAAAAACGAGTTAAATAGCTAGACGAGTTAAGGAATACGAACTCTACAGACGTGCGTTTTTAGAATTTTCGTATCTTATTTAGTTTCGGAAATATATAATCGAATAACGTTCAATCTGAAATTAGTTCCGCATAAAAACGCACTAAGTGATCAACAGACGGCGCGCGGGGTGCGGCGCCGGCGTGGGCGCCACGTCCGTTCGTCAGTTAGGCCGCTGTTTGTTGAAGGGAGGGCATTTTTATGACGTGCGCTTAGTTTTTTTTCTGTTTGATGTAAAAATAATTTATCAAGTGTTTTGCATGCAACACATATTTATTAAGATGTCACGATCACAAAAAAAAATTGGGTATGCTTGAAGAAGATGCAGAAAGGCCTGAGCTTAGTTCATCAGTTTCAGATGTTCCTCATGTTTATATGAATAAAAGTGTAAATGCTGGTAAGTTGACGATTCATTAGTTGTCTTATTTCGTAAGACACACTATTAAGTTTTAAAATTATTAAAATTATTTCTATATTACTTTTTGCCTCATTATACAGTTGCGGGTGATCGATTTTCATATAGGACGTTTTTTAAAATGCGATTAGTTTAATGTTTATTTAAAGGGTAATCATTCTTTCATTAATAATAAGCAATAAAAAATAGAGGTCTTATGAAATATTAGGACAATTTAATACGAACATTATTGAATTGTTAAGCGCCTGATGTGAATTTAGGCCGTTTTTCAAAGGAATCTGTGATACGATTTGTTGGTTCGATGTTAAGATATTGTTACTGGGATAATGGAATCAGTTAGGACGTTTTTTAATTAAAAATATCGTTAAATTTACGGATTTTTTATTTTATATTTGTTATCTAATAGCTAGTTATATTTGTATTGCAATATACATTATTATAGTTGGTATTTTATGAATACATCTAACAAAACATGGTTATTTTTTAAATTTCGATTGTGAATGTTGATGACAACGTCATGATATGACAAACATCACCTTTGCCTCTTGGTGCAGAAGAAATCAGTCTTGAACTATCCCACATATCTTCTTCTTATCGTGTGGGTAGTATGGTTTAACGACCCTACATACCCTAGTGTCACAGTTCCTAGTTTAGGCCGTTTTTCAAAGGAATCTGTGATACGATTTGTTGGTTCGATGTTAAGATAAGACGTTGTTACTGGGATAATGGAATCAGTTAGGACGTTTTTTAATTAAAAATATCGTTAAATTTACGGATTTTTTATTTTAAATTTGTTATCTAATAGCTAGTTATATTTGTATTGCAATATACATTATTATAGTTGGTATTTTATGAATACATCTAACAAAACATGGTTATTTTTTAAATTTCGATTGTGAATGTTGATGACAACGTCATGATATGACAAACATCACCTTTGCCTCTTGGTGCAGAAGAAATCAGTCTTGAACTATCCCACATATCTTCTTCTTATCGTGTGGGTAGTATGGTTTAACGACCCTACATACCCTAGTGTCACAGTTCCTAGTTTGCCGGGACCACCGGCTTAGACGTGCCTTCCGAAGCACGGAATCATCTTTTTATCAGACAATCAGGTGATTCAAGCCTGCAATATTCTAACCAAACTAGAAACAGCTTTACAAAGTATACTTCCCGTGGGAATCGAACCCATGATCACCGCGTCACTAGGCAAACGCCTAAACCATTTGACATCTGCCGAGGATGTTAACAGCAATTAGCCTAGTACATTTTCGTTGGAAGAGCCTTCTAGTTTCAAAAATTTACAAATAATATAGCTTTAAGAGTAAGAAACTATCAATCCGCAATTCCGCCAGCTCCTATGCCGTCTCCTAGTAATGTCCATTCGATCTGCGATAGCATATTCTACCCTAATCATGTAGACAGTTTCTTTGCGATTTCTTCATCGTCATATAGCACAACGAATTCGCCTGCTACTTCGCACTTATGCAGTGGAATTTCATCATAAAATATTTAGATAATAATTATGAAGAAAATAAGATGCCAAAACTATATTATATTATTATACTCCTCATGAATGGGAATTTTATTAGTAAGATGGGCCAAGAACGAAGGAGAACCCTATGCTGTCCGCAACGGAACACAGAATAACGTGTTTAACTTTAAATGTCTTGTCAATAATGAGGTCGGGATCATTAAGGTGAATACGATAGGTAGCCCAAGAAATTAGTTTTTTTACGTTTTTTGCAATCTACCGCTCAGTGTCCGGTTGAATGTTAAATAAAGTGACTATTTGATGAAAAAGACAATCAAGAGACTTAAATGAACTGACACGGTTGTATTGGTGATTTTAATAATTATTACACAGTACGAACGACGTACGTACGTATACGTACGTAACGAGTATTATAGTAGCCATAGAATCACGGATGAGAGTGCATTGCGCAACGGTTAAATTGACGTGAAGGTCATTTCGCATCACGAGCAGTACTAGCTACATACTAGTTAATATTTCGGGTTTGCCTTGTACTATGTATTGTCTCTGCATCACCCTAAGGTAGACTGGTAGAAAATGCCCAAGGCATTAAGTCCGCCTTTGTACGATTTTGCTGTGCATAAAGTTTAATAAATAAAATAAATAAATAAAGTCATATTTGTTACGGTCGTGATTTCTATTTTGTTTAACATACAACCTGATACTGATCGGTAAATTGCAAAAAACGTAAAAAAATACCGAATTTCTCGTGGACTACCTAGTCGCATTCACCAAAAAGGCAAGATTAACCGGAGTAACATACGAGAAGTTCATGCAGTCAGATGGCAGTGATCCCAACAAATTGGTTTTTAATTATGACCTGACTCAACCTGATTATAATATTTTTCGATTCACGGTAACATGAGGAACTCTGTACAAACTGGACTAAAACCTGCATATTCTGAAACTATTATGGTTCCTGCTGCTGAATATAAAGACTTGATAAATATGTGCACTTGTGCAGGTCAGAAGTAATTCCCTTAGAGTATCATCAGTACTTTTACTCTTTACCACATCACACCAATGTTGGTGTTTCTGAAGAATCCTATTCTTCACTAACACCAACAATGTGATGATCAAGTCTAACTCATTTTGAGCGGCAGCTATCCATTCCATCCATCAGAATAAGAAATATTTTAGATATATATTTTTTCTTTCTATTTATACAGTTTTTTTTGGTGTTACGTACAGTTTAATTGTTGTTAATACGTATGAAACCTCGTCTTGGCCACGATGCTTCTGATTGGTACCTAACTGTGATGTGATTGCAGCTCAAACTGATGCCATCTAATGGTTTTGCTATCTATTTTAAGTATTTTTTTTAATTAATAAACAATTTTAATTGGTTATTTCATTTTTTATTTAGTTATCTTGCGGGGTAGTCATAATATGGCTAACATTATTTTTAAATATTTGAAGGTAGATAGTCACAAAGGACTCATAAAAGATGGGTAAATCCAACAAAAAATGACCCATGTTAATATAGAACGTCACTTAATTCTGACATCTCCGTAAAACAACGTATGATGTTCATTACGGACCCCCGCTCTTACGGTACAAAACGTCTTATGTTTATATGGAACTCACTATCTCGTTAAATAAAAGGATAAGAAATAAACACTACATAGCATTTAACTAGGCTGGGGCGTTACTATAACATACCAAAAAATCTAGAAGTCAAGTCTCACCGTTTAAGACTTACACGAGTCAATAACTTCTATTGCGTCTACTGAAAACTATCAACTCTGCAGATCGGACTTTATTCTTCGGATGAGTTGATTTGCTGTATTTGGCACTGAAGCGAGCATAACCCCATCCATCCACTTCCAATTAGATAAAGTACCAGATATTCATCAGCCGAACATCCTAAGTACTCAAACCATTTTCCACTTAGGCTAGTATCAGACTATCAGTTGATCATTCGTCTGCATTTCAAACAGCTTCTGTGTGTTATAGCGTTCAATATCGTAATTGAGGTGCCGGCAACGTCCGAAGCAGTCCGGAGCCGTCCGGAGCCGGGCGGATTATTGCGACTGCCGGCGACTGTACAAACGGTCTGTCAGTGTGTACTTGCTTTTATGGTATGGAATGTATTGAGCATAGTTGTGTAGTGAATATTGAGCAATGGAGGAGTGTGAATTGTTTTGTTACTTTACTGAATGGTGTCTTTAGGATTTGTATGTATTTATAAAGGCGAGGAGGTGATCGTGGCTAAATAATAGCAGCCGCTTGGGACGGAATTCAGGTTAAGCTCCGCATACCTTGGTTGGTACGTGGATGGATAACCACCTAGTGCATACCGAGTTTCTTCCATGCCTCGGAAAGCACGTCAATAGGGTTCATTAATCTTTGACAGTCGTTTCAGGTAGTCAGTGGCCTGAAAGTCTGACCAGTAGTCTTACCAATTAACTACCTACCAAAAACAAGTACTGGGTTATGGAGGTCAGATAGGCAGTCGCTAGCCAGACTGAGAGCCGACTTCAACATGGTTGGGAAAAGGCTCGGCTGATAATGATGATAATATTTGGCTTAGAGATATATGCATTGCGTGAACGCATGTGTTCCCGGGATTTCATCATCATCATCATCATCAGCCTATAAAGTTCCCACTGCAGGGACTCAGGCCTCCTCTCTAGGAGAGAGATTTAAGTACGATATATAATTGTGTAATAAAAATTCAGACTCTATACATCATCATACGTAAATGCAAGCCATACAATATTGGAACGGCAATAAAGACCGGCTGCTCACACTTAGACAAACAATTTGCTAATTGATTGCAGTAGGTGCGGGCACTCCAGACTGTTCCACAATTTGTTATATCGGCGTCCAATATCATAATTGACACGTGCAATACTGTACCATCGATCTGTTGCAGGGATGGCTTACCTTTTTACATGTGTGCAATGTGCATTTGTAGCATAGTTTTAAGGTTGTATTTTATTAACATAAACATATTTTTTTTACAATTATTTAGTCTGTGAAGTTTATGGGCCAAGTTGGCTGAACGCTATACTATCTATATTATAAAAGCTGAAAAGTGTGTTTATTTTTTTAAATCGCTAATCTCAGGAACTACTAGTTGGAATTGTAAAAATATTTTTGTGTTGGACAGCCAAAAGACAAAAGCTAGTTTAGTATGAAATGTGGGCACAAATTGTTTGAAAAAAGAGAGACAATAAATAATAATAATAGGACAATAATAACAACATTCCTACATTGAAATCGTAAGGATTTCAATGTAGGTTTGATAAATAAATAATCATTCATATTAACATAAAACTATATAGAATTTGTGTATTCAAGATTTTTACTTAAAAGGAAAAGTAACCTCTTGTTTTCAGCGTGCCCAAAATTAGTTAGTACCAGTTTGCCGTCCCTGATGGTTTTGATGCAGGATTGGGGATTGGCTTTTAGGTCACTTGATAAGGCAAAGGTATTGTTGTGTGCAGGGCAGCAATTTCGCAAGGCTGAGGAGTGCTTTGTACTTGTGGGGTAAAGCGATTACTATGTGATTGAGTTGTGTGATGCTGTGACGTTGCTATCGTCATTTTCAATAGTGCTAAGATGTTTACCACTACATAACTAGTATATTTTAGTGACTTTAATTCCCAGTGGGAGGAGCCATTTGATGATTTCCCACCCACTAAAGAAAGAATGAAATATTCCATAATATTCTTGACTCGTTGTATAAAGCGAGATAACATAACTGCTGCACTTGTGACTGCCGCGTTGGCCTAGTGGTCGTGCGTGGAAGCGCTACTGCTGAGTTTGAGGTCCTGGGTTCGATTCCATGGTCAGGTGAAGTGTTATTGAGTTTTTCCATAAGAATGTTCTTAGTATCTGCCACGGAGTCTAGATTTGTGCCCGGTTGATGGCAATAGGCTTGCACTAGGACATAAAACTTAAATATAACTGGCGATATATGGGTGCACTATTAGGTTCACCTCTGCCTAACCATTCAGTGAATACAAGCGAGATGTTATGTAACGTTAAAAAAAAAACTACGAAAACTTTTCCTTTCACACAAAATAGTCTCCATTGTGATTATTCGTGATCGAAAAAACTTTGTCAGCTCCCAATATTTGGCAATTACCGACCCATTATGTGACTAAAGAACTTTCTGGAAAGTTAGACAGAAGTTAAATTGAGAAAACACAACAAACAGCGGAAACTTATATAACGGATCTAATAGTGTTTCCTATCGTTTAGGGCGAGTACGTAAGGGCGGGTAAAATATGTGACAGCGTGGACACGCTTGGCGGAGCGGGGAAGAAATGTAACCTTTTGAGACCTTTAATATGTATGAACATTGTTCTAGAGATACATTACATAATAAGTAGAATGAACTCGACTGTTACAATGAAAATGTTTAAGCACACACGATAACATCTCTAGATTCTTGTTAATTCTATATATATAAATTAAAAGAGAAGTCCTGACTGACTGACTGACTCATCAACGCCCAGCCCAAACTCTTAGACCTAGAAAGCTGAAATTTTGCACAGAGGTTCCCTTTATAATGTAGACAAGGAATAAGGAAGGAATTTTCGAAATTCAACCCCTAAGGGAGTTAAATAGGGGATGAAAGTTTGTATGGAAAATCGTCATTTTCACGCGAACGAAGCCACTGACAAAAGCTAGTTACATAATAAGTAGAATGAACTCGATTGTTACAATGAAAAAGTTTGCTGATAACATATCGTGTCTAAAGATTCTTGTGAAATGCAGCTACAGAACTTCAAGTTGGGGAAGTGGTTGCAAACGCGACTGCTGAGCGTGAGGTACTGGGGGTTCGATTCCTGGGTCGGGTAAAGTGTGGATCTAAGTATGCCCTTGTTAGTGGCCCCCTATTATATGGGACTTAACCATAACTGATGAAGTGTGAGTATATTATAAATTAGGTACACCATTAACTCTTCAGGGATTATAGGCGTGATGTAATATCATGTGTAAAACTTAATTTTAAGTTTTATTACCCACGACGGAACGGAGACGGTATATGCGTTTGGGGTGAGAGGTTGTTTGTTTGTTTGTGCAAATACATGTTGCCATTTTTCTCCAAAACTCTTAGTCCGATTTTGATGCAGTTTTCCGTTATGGGTTCGGGTTTGATTGGTGAATGTTCTTAGATAGGTGTTACGGTTACAAATCACCAGGGGGCGCTGCAGCAAACATTTTTTGTGCAAATCAAAGTTGCCATTTTTCTCCAAAACTAAAAGTCCGATTTTGATTCAGTTTTCAGTTATGGGTTTAGGTTTGATTGGTGCGTGTTTTTAGATAAAAAATAAAAGAAAAAAGTTTAAAATAAAAAGCAAAATTTAGAATGTCCGTCGGGAGCTGAACATTGCAAAACTAGTTCATTTAATGGCAGCCCCCGACGGACATTCTTGGGTTTTTTAAGGCGGGTGCTTTATGTTATTTTATCCTTTTTTCAATTAATTTTTAACCGTCGTGGGTTTTTTAATTTTTTTAAAATTTTGCTTTTTATAACTTCGGCTTTTAAAATGTCGATAGTTCAGTACAAGCACGTCAGCGTAATGTTCAAACAAACTTTTCTAATAAAGATTTCACCGGAGTGCGATCAAAAAGTCGATTCACGGTCTTCATTACTGGATGCCAATCACACCGTCTCGTGTGAAATCATAACTCAGCAAGACGCCAACCCCTCCCGCTAAATCTTTGGGGAAGCTCCATCTATTGCGTTTAATTATAGCCCGACCCCAGCTCTCCACTACCTGAAGATCGTTAATCTTTCTTAAAGATATATACCCTGCCTTAGAAGAGGCTTGCTCGCTGTAAGCGCTTCATACAGCGCTGTACGTGTGCTTCGTCTAACGGTACAGTTTAACCTTTGCCGCTGTTTCGCTACATTTGCTTCAGGGCTGGATTTGGAAAGTGTCGCACTAGGATAAGTTTTGCGGGTTAATTTGTTATAGTTTTAACAGTTTTATTACTACGTTATACGTAATAAAATAGTTGGTTAACCAATTAGCTTGAGTAGCCTTCCTTTGTTTAATGGGTATGGTGTGAGTTTGTACGAAAATAGTCTCAGTAATAGATAGCACCTGGAAACTGGCAAAACGCCAGAACAAGGTTAAGCAGAAACGTAAAATAACTTTATTTATCTTCGACATGATATGGCCATTACTTAGGGCGGTCGCGGCGCCAATCTAATCTAAATCCGTCCCTGGATCCAAATTGGAAAGTCTTTGAACTTTCCCCTCTGGGTATTAAGATGGGTACACGGCTTTACGTGTTCAAATCTCTGAATCGACGTTTATGTTTATTGATTAGCGGGACGAAGGCAGATTTCAATGAGCTCCATTAACCAATTTGGTTTGAGTTCAGACGGTTTAAAGTTTATAGCGTTTCAGCTATCAACTTGATTAGCTGACGTCAACAGTTGCTTTCAAGTTTTGATTCTGATTAACATAATGGTATGTCGTTAAATGACTAAGAAAGCGCTTTATACGTTCGTAATAAAGTGTAGAGGTCTGTAGTTGAAACAGCTAACTTATATTTTTTTAAATATAAGTTTCCGAGAAGTGCCTTTTTATTTTATACATGGGAAGCCATTCTACTAACACATACATCGACGTAAATGAATTTCTTTACGAACAAGAAACACTAACAACCCTGATTAAAACACCCTTACTAGCTTTAACCCAATAAAGCTCAATATTGACATTAAATCACTGTGTTTACAATCGAAGTCAGACAAACAAGTTTTTTCAATTTGTACACAAGCGTTTGTGCCAGTCTTTGACACAAGTCGTACAAGAGCTGTACACACAGAGCATAGACTGTCTGGTCACGGGAAGCACTAAGTAAATACTCCTGCGTCGGCGCTCGCTTTCAATTAACGTAGTACCTAGGTACCTATGTTCTAGAGTTAGCTATGATACCTGCCTTTGATGTCCTCTCATATTCGTTCGACTGTAATGTGTAACTTGCTTTTGTGAATGTTCATTTTGTAAGCTAATTTAGTTGATGCATTTGTGGGGACTTTCTTGATTGCAAATATTGGGTGTGCTGTGAGGGACTCAAAGGAGTGTAATCAATGTGTGTGGTGATGGCATATATTAACATATATATGCATTAATATTTTAGCTCACAAAATATTTATCTATCAGCTCAGTTGATCTACTTCAAGAAAATTTTAAGCTTACAGGAATTGGACATTTTCAAAAACAAAGTACAAATTCAATAAAGAAAACATCCCATAACAAAATTGAAAAAGATTTACACAACTTTAACATTTAATAACACCGAGGGCCTTCCAACGAGTTCCTAAAGAGACAACGACATAAATGTCCTCAACAAAAATGAAGATGCTTCCCTGAAACTGGAAGATTTATACACTCGAGGTCCTCTGAGCTTCAAACTAAAGACAATGGAAAGGTCTCGACAAAGTTATTTAAATTACGCGACAATTTTCTTGGGCCATAACGTTTAAGTGGTGGAGGCGTCGAGACCCAGCTAAATGAGGTTTTAAGCCGTCGTTTTCATGAAAAGGGATTCGCAAAGCAGATTTGAGGCAGACGACGAGGCACGAGTGTACAATGCCGGGACTCATCCCTCGATCCCGCGATCCCGCGACCTGACAACTCTACGCGAACATTGCATTGTTTTACGAATATACTGTGGCTTATGACACTTCAAATTAAGCGAGACGAATTTTCGCCTTTTGTTTCTATTCAAAAGGAAATATCATTATGGTATTTTCTGCTGAATTATGTGCCATGAATTGGTATTTATATTGCGTTTGTTATAAGTAGAAATCAAGCTTGGATCCTGATTTCAATATGAGATGTGGCGACAAGAATGGAATAAAAGCTTAGCTTCATTAAATGTTTAATGTCTTGTCTAAGTGATAAGCGACTCGGTTATGACATAATTATCATATGCATAAAAGATGGTGTGTTAATTTCTTTTCTTGCGTAACAATTAAGTTATATTATTTTTAATTTATTCGGAAAAGTATGTATGTTTCTCTGTTGATGAGGTCAGTCAGTTTGACACGAATTCGAACTCATTTAAACAAAGCATGTAGCTTGGGTTGTACCGGTAGATACAGGTTGCAAGATACATTCTTGAAACTATGTTTGGCACAACGGAGTGTAAGTATTGGTAGACCAACATGAAATTAACTTTTTGAACATTAATCGCAAATTCATGTCACTCTTATTTTTAGTTCAGCGACCAATCTACACTTTTCTTGTAAGTACTTTTTCATGCATTTACCAAAATGCAATTTTCATAAAAACCTATACATATAAATGGCTCATATAAACTGAAATGAATGATAATTTGGGAATCTCAGCGGGATGCTTTGAGCGTTTGTTCTAGACAAACATGCAATAACTATCGTTTAACTTAGACATTTTTATGACCATCTCAAATTGGAAGCAGTTCTATTGACTTTTGCAATTTTGATTGGGTTTTAGAATAGTCTGCACTATTTGTGAATTTGTTTTATTATTTGTGTCTGTCAAAAATAACCGTGAGCAAAGAAATAAAATGTTGATCTTTTCGTAACGTTTCATGGCATGCTTTGATTTATTATTTCAATATATAAATTAATTGTCATTCGTTGGGTCTTGGTATGTTAATAATCGGCTTGTAATGTTCCCACTGCTGTGACACCGGCCTCTCTCTCTCTATCTCTATAAGGGAGGGAGCAGTTATTCACAACGACTTCTAGTTTGTGGTTCACGGACTGCTGTGTGTGTGATTCTCGCTGTCTTCTATCGATGCTTTCCTTTACCGTTTTAAGGCTTAATTCGAAGTGATTCACACATTATACATAACATCACGCCTGTTATCCCTGTTATGTTAGGCAGAGGTACCCGCATTAGTACACCCACATTTCGCCAGTTATGTTTAAGTCCTATGTGATAAGGGGCGAGCCTATTGCCATCAATCAGGCACAAATCCAGACTCCGTTAAAGCTACTGAAAAATTCACGTCTTATGTATATGTCGCAGATTCAACACCGAGGCACAATATTTAGAGTTGACAATTTAGAATAACGCCATCTATCATCGTTTTTCGGATCTATCATCGTTAAAGTCGGAAACGTCAAGCAATGAGCTTGGGTGAGGTCGATGCAGAGCGTGGCAGGTCTGGTTTGACAGTTTTCGGTTGACAGATGACAGTTGTCATATGTCAAATGTCAGTTGTGAGTGGTCGGTTGACGTTGACGTTAGACGCATTTTGACTTGAGGGACGTCACTTTTTTGGTGAGACACGAGTGCGAACGGTTGTGCTGACCGCCTGTATCGAACTGACCGCGTTTCCGTACTTTAATCCATTTCTATCGGCTTGATCATTTGAGATTTTGTTAATTTGTTATCGGAAGTAAATAAATAGGCGGTTGTAATCAGTGTTGAGACTATTATTTTGTACCTCCGCCATGCTGAACTTGGACTCTGACAACGATGTTCCCGAAATAGTTGAGCTACCGTCGTCATCAGAAGTGGTATGTAACTCTAACGCCTACATAGTGTAAGTGACAGTACTAGACCGGAAAAGTGTAAAGACAATGCGCGTGTGTCTGAAAGTGACATAGAAACGGAAATGTGGTGTTTTATGTTCGAGCAGCTAAACAAAAACTTTATGACTATTGTGCAAGCAATGAAATCACTTTTTGCGAGTACGGATATTCGCCTACCGCATTTTGACCCTGAAAAACGGAACATTGTCCCGCGTGCTTGGTTGGCAAGAGCCGACATGTGTGTTATCGATCCGAATAGTCAAGGTGCATCGTTGATGATTGCTTTGAACCGCGCACTCATGGGAGAAACGGGACGAACGGGAGTCACACATCCACTGTAGGTGCGTCGTAAGTCGGCACCTCCGTCGCTGGTTGTCTTCCGCTGGGCCTCCTCCGGGTAACCGTTGGTCTCACCTGGTGGGGATGGACCGCCGGGGTGCTGTGAAGACAGCAGCGCCGTGAAACCGGCGCTGTGGCGTGCCTACAGGGGACGCAGCGAATTCAACAAGACTCGTGGGAGAAGTTTCGTCATGGCTGTCGTCCATATCTTGTCCTGGGATGATATGGAGCGATTTTAAGGAGCTGTTTATAGTCTGGAGCGCCCCGTATGGTGATGACGATCGCGAAGACCCTGATGCGACATCAGAACCGGGATTCACTCGAGCTGAAGAAAATACGAAGAATGGTGCGATGACGTCACGGTGCGCTGAGAATTTACTTCGGCAGCGGCGCCGGCGGCGCGGCGGCGGCGGGACGCGGCTTGGCGGCGCGTGGTTGGCAGCGCGGCGGCGCGGCAGGCTGACCAAGCAGTGCCTGCAGCCTGCAGCAGAGGCAAATAGCGAGCGACGTGTTGAAGTTTGCTATGTGAGCAATCCCAGCGGTGTGCTGATGAATATCTGGTGAGTCGTATCCATTTTACTATGATTCTGGTGCCGAATGCTCTCTTATCAAAAATGTTTCGTTACAGTTCAGTGGCAAGCGTGTAAATAACATTGTAAATTGACCCGGGATAGGTCATGATAGTTTGTACTTCACAATTATTTACTGAGGTTATGAGTAACGATTTACTATTAGAGATTTTATTTCATGTTGTACCGGATAGTTGTTTTAAAAAAAATGATATTTTAATTGGCGTTGAGATTTTACAACAAGGATTTAATGTTAGTTAGACGTGTGATAGTGTTGTTTTTGTGTCGTGAAAAGGTTGTTAGGTTATGTGATGTTTCAAATAAGCTCAAGAATGCTTCTAATATTCAAATTGATTTCAATACAGTTGATACAGATGTTCCGTTAGAATTTCGTTCCCAATTAATTAATCTATTGACAGCATATTCATCTTTGTTTACTAGTGATTTCTAGATCCCATATTACAACAAGACTAGTTGAATACTAAGTGGTCAACTTAACATTTAAAGTACCTAGCATAGTAAGAGTTTTCTTATAACCTGTAACGTTATAGGAAAAATAAAGTAACATGTTGAACAACCCTACTTTAGAAATTATTTTGATAAAGGCTCGAAATGATTATCTTGATGGTGTTGTGTATGTAACCGGATGGAGGTTACATGTGAAGGTGACCGGATAGAGGTTGCCTGTTGTGTATGTAACCGGATGGAGGTTACGTGTTGATGACCGGACAGAGGTCGATTGGTTTGATGCTTATAACCGGATGGAGGTTATAAGTGTGATGATGAAGACCGGATGGAGGTCGATTGTTTTGATGCTTATGGCCGGATGGAGGCTATAAGTGTGATGATGAAGACCGGATGGAGGTCGAATGTTTTGATGCTTATGGCCGGATGGAGGCTATAAGTGTGATGATGAAGACCGGATAGAGGTCAGAGTATGAGCACTGCAATATTTTAATGAGTTTTCATATTATTTGAATGAGTATGGGTGTTGTTCCACATGTCAGCTTTGAGAAAAAGAGTTTGTTATGATTTCATTAGAACCTGTAATGATTTTGATCAGAATACCTTTTATTCCACACCCACTTGGGCCAGGAATGGCCGAACGACTGGTATTGGGCAGACTTATGTTAGGTCAACTTTACAAATTTTGACTTCTGTTGAGACCGATGAAATTGTTTTAGAAATTCTTTTTCACGTTTTACCCGACAATTATTTGCGATTAGTTTCGGTTCATAATGTCATCAAATGAGATACGATTTGAGAAAATATGGTCAGTTGAGACATGTGACGCAATTGCTGACTGTAAATTTGACTTTTAAATTTGATTTGAGATCGGGCTTAAGGTCTAAGATGCAAATGCTGTATGCAAGTGATTCAGATTGCATACATTGCAATGCTGTTCGTTGCTGCACGCGTGTAAGTGTTTACTTGAGGGCTGTGACCAACGTTCAGCATGGCAATGTAGCTTAAGGTGCTAAATAAAGGCAATGTGTTGAGTTGAGTCGATGTTGGGTACCGGATGGAGGTCCCATGGTTGCCGGATGGTGGCAATGAGATGTGTTGAGGTTGGGTACCGAATGGAGGTCCCATGGTTGCCTGTTGGAAGCTGTGTGTGTTGTATGGTACCGAGCAGAGCATTGCATACTGGATTTGATCGGATACTAGATTTGGTCGAAAGTTGATGATTCTTGAAGAATGTTGATTTCAATGTTGAGATTTTCTTTATGAGATTTGATGAGATTATGGATCAGAACAAAATTTTGTTTTGAATTGTGTGTGTGTGTTAATACTCCGACGTCTTGGTCAGGGAGGCCGAGTAAGGGACGATTTACTTTCCGTGAATTCTTGTTGCAGATACCTCACACGAGGACGTGTGAAATGTCAAGATGGCCGTGTCGCAGATTCAACACCGAGGCACAATATTTAGAGTTGACAATTTAGAATAACGCCATCTATCATCGTTTTTCGGATCTATCATCGTTAAAGTCGGAAACGTCAAGCAGTGAGCTTGGGTGAGGTCGATGCAGAGCGTGGCAGGTCTGGTTTGACAGTTTTCGGTTGACAGATGACAGCTGTCAGTTGTCATATGTCAAATGTCAGTTGTGAGTGGTCGGTTGACGTTGACGTTAGACGCATTTTGACTTGAGGGACGTCACTTTTTGGTGAGACACGAGTGCGAACGGTTGTGCTGACCGCCTGTATCGAACTGACCGCGTTTCCGTACTTTAATCCATTTCTATCGGCTTGATCATTTGAGATTTTGTTAATTTGTTATCGGAAGTAAATAAATAGGCGGTTGTAATCAGTGTTGAGACTATTATTTTGTACCTCCGCCATGCTGAACTTGGACTCTGACAACGATGTTCCCGAAATAGTTGAGCTACCGTCGTCATATACAAATATTTTTCCGTGCTTTTCGTTTTTTTTATAGTTTCAACACTTCCCCTCACACCGTCTCACGACATCTATACTACCTGTATACTTGTTTGTTTATACATAGCCCAAGTCTACCAACAAAAGATCGTGCACAACGATATACGGTGTGCATCGCACCTTTGTCTAATCCTTTGTTGTTGTTCTTTGCGTTAATTTATAGCACTATCTGCAGAATGTTGCGGTTCGGGAAGATACGGTTCTATGCGATCGCGTCGGTGCAAATTGTTTGTTGAGCGCTTTCATCAGGAAATTGTTTTCTTTTATAGTGTCGATGGTGGGTGGGTTCTCTAAACTGTTTTAGAAATGAAATACTTATGTGAATTGTTTTGTGTATAAGCAATCAATGTTGCACAATTTTTTTGCAAAACTTCTAAAGTGTTATCAGGTGTGGTGTTTAATAGTACATTATGGTACAAGTGTGTAACGTTGGTGATTACCGCCGAGGCGCCATTGAGACCCAAGCCGTCAGGTGAGGGTCTTAAGAAAGCCGAGGACGGTAATCATCAATACACACGTGTATCATACGACGTTTTTCAACACACTTGTGAAGAAAATAATACTAAAAAGTCATCTTCAACAGTTAAAACGAGTTCTGATTTTTTTTCACAATAGCGGGAAAAATTAATCGGTTTTCCTATGCGCGCACATCTACAGTTCTACCAACTTATCTGTGCATGCAGGAAAACACGGAACTAAAATAAATGTACTTAAGTTTGACGTAGCGATGCATTTTTTCTTGACCAGTGGCGCCACCATGGCGATCGACAATAGGCTAAATGAATGAGCGCGATAGAGTTTTAGCCACGTATAAAATGAGGAAAAAGTTTTCTTTATTACAGAAAAAATAAAAGTTATATTATTTGAGTGAAAGTTTCATTTAATAAAAACGTACAAGTTGAAATTATCTATTTAAATTCTTTGCATGAAATGAGCAAGCACTAAGTTCATTAATTTATTTTTACTATTGAACACGATCTTTTTGTATCGAAACTTTTTTATGAACGTAGCAACTCAACCAATAAAATTTAAAAAAAAAAACCTTATAACTCACTAGTGAATAATAGCAATGAAAAAGTCACAGTTTGATTATAGGTAGTGTAAAGTGGCTATAATTTCACCGCAATTAGGCACATAATGACTTATGTGCCTAATTGCGGTGAAATTATAGCCACTTTATGAGCAAGTGTGTTGAAAAGTTTTTTTCAACACACTTGCTCGTAAAGTGAGCCTTATTACATTGTTCTTAGGGCCATAAACCGAACTATAACTAACACGTGCATAATAATATTATACACTAGTGCATAATAGAATTATCACTACAAAGTAAAGTTAGTACCTTACTGCAAATTTTATGCGAGTAAACAGAGCATTTTCAATTTAACCGGGTAATACCGTTTTTTTTTTAAATTTTATTGATTGCTGTTCTGTGATTGAGTTGCTATGTTCTTAAAAAAGTTTCGATACAAAAAAGATCGTGTTCAATAGTAAAAATAAATTAATGTAGGTACCTAGTGCTTGCTCATTTCATGCAACTTTGAATTTAAATAGATAAATTTAACTTGTACGTTTTTAATAAATGTAGGTAACTTTCACTCCAATAAAATAACTTTTGTAATATTAAAAATATAACTTTTTTTAAAATAAATTAACCTCATTCTTTTAGTCTATGGTCGATCGTCATTGTTACAGCAGTATGACCATTTTAATTTTGAATTTATGGTGGCGCCACTGGTTAAGAAATATGCATCGCTACGTCAAACTTAGTACATTTATTTTAGTTCCGTGTTTTCCCGCCTGCACAGATAAGTTGGTCGAACTGTAGATGCGCGCGCATAGGAAAACCGATAATTTTTTCCCGCTATTGTGAAAAAAAATTCAGAACTCGCTCTAACTGTTGAAGATGACTTTTTAGTATTACTTTCTTCACAAGTGTGTTGAAAAACGTCGTATGATACACGTGTGTATTGATGATTACCGTCCTCGGCTATCTTAAGACCCTCACCTGACGGCTCGGGTCTCAATGGCGCCTCGGCGGTAATCACCAACATTACAAACTTGTACCATAATGTACTATAACGTACCTATTGTTTAATTATATTACTACTTGCTTAAAGGGTAAAGAAAAATATTGTGAGACCAAAAATATTGTAAACCAAACAAAACTGAGAGACATTTCTCGATGGCAAAGTTAGAGGAGTCTAAATCCTAACGTGATACTAATACAATACAAATACACAGAGCAATACAATTTCTTGCCATGCATAAATTGAGTGTAAGTCAATGTAGACACTTGTCACCTAATGTATGCACGGCTGTTCTCGTTTACATTTGGTTCACTATCTTAAAAGCTACTTTACTCGTCTTTAGTTTCTAGAGAATGAGTGATTTGAACCATGTAAGAACAATAGCTTACATTTAAAAAGCCTGTTATCGAGTACATGTCGAAATGTCGAGTACATGTCGTAAAATGTAATTGGAAAAATAACTTAAGCAATAATCAACATAGTGCTAAAACGATATTGCTACCATTTAACCGTTGTGTTCCATTATAATTACGCTAAAGTGGCCGTTAGCCAGTTTATTTTTCTTGCCTTTTAAGAAAAAATTACCTGCTTCTTAATGACCATCTGACATGAGTTTTCGATTCCTATGCACAAGGATGTTAGTTAAAATCTGGGCCACTACGTTTTTTTATAAATGCATGCACTAGGAATTTTTCTAGCATTGTGAGTTTTTTAAATTTCTTTACACTTTAATCTTGGAGAAAACATTTTGAAGGAAACTGGATTTAATACCTAAGTTTGCCAATGCACATACATATGATTTATTTTCACGATGACATCGTGCATACTGTATGAATCTACGAACATTCAAGCATTTAGTTAAAGACAATGACAAAACACTGTCAAACAAAAATCGAAAAAAAAAACACCCATCAAATTCAAGTCACAGACAACAATAAAAGTCCGTCGTCTCCACAGTTAAAACAGCGCGAGTTTTCATGAAATATGAAACTAGATAAAGCATCTAGTCCCCGAATAGTTACCAAAGAAATGGTCGCAGTTTACCCTAATGCGATACACTCAGTCATCGGTCCTTATCTAACTGAATATATAGTGGGTTCTTCAGCTATTAATCTAAGGATAGTTTCAGCGGAAAAATGGTTGGAGTTCATAATTCTGTCGCTGCGATAACATCTCGACGGATGAAGACGATTTATTGAACTGTTTGATGCTAGTCTGTTTGTGATGGAGCAGTAAATAAATAATAATTGAAGGGTACCCTTGGGTTCGTGGTTAAATAATAAGGAAAAAAGGAGGTTTCATACATATTGTTGAAGTTTATTTGCAAATGCTAGAAGTTAAAAATCCCCTGATCAAGTTTTATCTTCGTCTGCCTAGCCTTTTCCCAGCAGTCTAACCGAATGCAGTTGAATACCAGTATTTTACACGGAACGATTGCCTATCTCACGTGTTGCGCCGACCCCAAATGACATGGGATAAGGGCAGGAAGAAGAAGAAGAGATTGCCTATCTCACCTTCACAACCCAGTTAGTATTGGGTATAATATGATATTTTGGTAAGACTGCTTGTCAGAGTTTCAGGACACTGACTACAAGATCTTCAAGTGACAGCAGGGACCAACCAAAGTCTTAACATGCTCTCCGACGCACAGAAAAAACGCGGCATGCTGTAATTGGTGGTCATCCATCCTTGGCCAAACCTAGGCAAGCACGGCTTACCTTATAACGGTGACCTATAACCGATGTGCAGCTTGTTTGCATACCAACCAATAACATAAAAGCTTAACTATTCGAAAACTACACATTCGTGACGACTGATGTTATCACTGTTCACATAAAATATGTATTATTGTAAGATTAAAAATAGTAACGAGGTTGTTTGCAGGCGGGCATATATTTTCCATGCTTGACATTTATTAGTTATGCATAGGGAATAAGGATGGGTTTACGTGCTTCGTTTTTAGGGTTCCGTACCAAAAGGGTTATATAAACGAGACCCTATTACTAAGACTCTACTGTCCGTGTGTCTGTCTATCTTATGAACCGTGATAGCTAGCTAGTTAAAATTTTCACATAAATGAGATATTTCTGTTGCCGCTTAAACAACAAATACTAAAAATAGAATAACATAAATATTTAAGGGGGCTCCCATTCAACAAACGTGATTTTTTGCCGTCTTTATAGAAATTGGACGAAACGCATCGTGCGCGAGTTCGACTCGTACTTGGCCGGTTTTTATTTTTATTGGGTAACCTGTCATTTGACAGCTAACGTGGCTATTGTGATGTATGATTCGGACAGTCTGGTTATTTGCGTTTGATTAAAGATAATTTTAGTTACAAGATAAAGGACTGCCTCGCTGGTCTAGAGGTTGCCATCACGGCTGTTTAGTATGAAGTGTTCACTTCCCGGGTCAGGCAAATTGTTATTGAGTTTTTTCATCAAGTATTTCTTCTATGGCAGTTTCAGTCACGGAGTTTAGATTTGTGAACGGTTGATAGCAATAGGCTCACCCCCTATTACACGGGACTTAAACATAACTGCCTAACGTTACGGTAATTACAGGCGTGATTTTATGTTGTAAAGGGCTGGAAAAACTGGACTTTATAACTCTGAAAAGAAACATCTGAATCAAACTCAGAGGTAATAGTCTCTTTTGAGGTCCTGACTTAATCTTGGTATACACACATGAAGACTATGCAGATTAATGTCTGAAATGGTCTTTTGAAGAAAGCCACGACGAGTGCACTCGTCCAGTCAGTTTGTCGGAAATCATTAATCAGTATCTTTAACAGTTGTCCATTCCAAAGCGTGGAATGGACAACACAACTGTACTTTCACAAGTTACTATGCTTTGTGGCAGTGACTGTAGCTTCGCTTATTTTGTTTTTTTGACATTCAAAAGATTGATCTACTTAAATAAAAATGCTTTGAGTTTGAGTTTAGGGAAAAACGATCAATGATTTCAACCACCACGATTTCATCTGATGAAGGAAGTCGTAATCAACGATAAATGCACTCTTGCTTGAAAGTATAGACTATTCGCCCTAGACCGGAATATTTCAAGGATTTTCACAAGCATTGAGAGTATTCTTACCATTAGTGTCTAATTTTCTCATCTTATAGTTAGATTTACAAACCAATCTCATTTCACTGCCTCATCAACATAATTACGTACACGATAGCGCAGATAATAATCTCAATACCATTCATCGCTAAGCCCATTGACATCAATATACATACATACATACCTATCATACGTACGAAGTAGGGATGTTACGGAGGTGGATTTGTCAAAACCAAAGTCGGAATCGGAGTTTTTAAAGAACAGTGGCTATATTATAGCTGATGGAATTAATAAGCGTCTACTTAAGTCACCATGATAGATACTGACGAAATAATTTACTTAGTTTTATCAGATCAAGCTTAAGGCCTATCAAAGGCTCGGGGGTCACGCGATGACCTCCGGCCACCGTAGATGCGGGCCTGTGGACGGTGAGTAACGGGCTAGCTCGCCGTCCGGCCGTCGTCATGACGGCAACAGACCGTGTCGGCGGCGCGTTCGTGTTCCACGCGCGCCTCAAAGAGATGTCAGCAAGGAGGGGCCCGCAAGGGCCGACGCCCGTCGGGGCTGTGGATATCGAAAAGTTACCGCGGCTCCAACACAAGGGCGAAGAAGAAGTAAAATGGGTTTGGTTTTTAGTCAGTAGAAGTCTGACACTCCCCTTCGCTCTGCCCAAGAGCGGGGAGGGTTATTCGATGATTTTCCACCCACCAAAAAAAAAAAAAAAGGCCTATCAAAGGCTGGAAAAAAAATCATCATAATTATGAGCTCAATTGACTAGATTACAAGTGATAATGAATAATCATAGCTTAATTTATTTTTTCTATCTGACTTGACTTTACAACTTTTGACTTAGCTATGCTTTTAATATTGGCATGTAATAAACCTTTGTAAGCTAAAAGACATTTCAATTGTCAACTGTACTGAACTGACAGCTTGTCATAGTATGCACGACTATCTCATTTATATTGCGCTTATGCTTATGGTATTACTGGTGACTTGCTTGAATGGGTGATTTCATACTTGAGAGGTAGATCGTTTTATGTTGTGGTAAACGGTTATGAATCTAAAGTGTATAATATTTCATCTGGAGTCCCGCAAGGCTCTCATCTTGGTCCAATATTTTTCAACTATTTTATTAACGACATCCCTATGTGTTTACGTCACTCTCAAATTTTTATGTATGCAGACGATTTGAAGTTTCTTAGAATTGTTAAGTCTAACGGAGACGCTTCACTTTTGCAGATGGACCTTAATAGTCTTATTCAATGGTGTAAAAGTAACGAAATGTATTTGAATTCCATGAAATGTTATCACGTTAAATACACAAGAAAAAAAAATCCATTAAAGACAGTGTACTACATAAATGAAGACAAAGTTAATGAAGTGGACACTATTCGTGATCTTGGAGTTCTGTTTGATCAGAAACTAACTTTTGCACCACACTTGGATTCCATTTCTAAAAGAGCATCCAGGATGATGGGTTTTGTCATAAGACAATGCAAGGGTTTTCGTCAATTTAAGACTAAGATTTTGCTTTATCAGAGTTTAGTGCGTAGCATATTGGAGTATTGCAGTGTGGTGTGGCGACCACACTATGCAACAAATAGTTTGCGTCTAGAACGTGTCCAAAAACGCTTCGTTTGGCATCTGGCCTTTTCTGTGGGAATAAGTAAAAAAGTGCGTTCTTACAAGAGGAGATTGAAATTCTTCAACATGCACACCTTGGAAGAACGAAGGTGTCTTAATGACGCAATGTTTGCTAGCAAAATCTTGAAGGGAAATATCGACTCGCCGCCGCTGCTCGCACTCATTAACTTTCGTGCTCCGTCAAGGATTCCGCGCAAACCTATAACTCCACTTTATCCTCCAATGAGAAGAACGGTGTTGGGATCTAACTCTCCATGTGCTAGGTTCTGTAGGGTATTAAATAGTTGTAGTGATATGGTTGATTTTCACTTTGATTCTCTCACTACGCAAAAATTTAAGTTCCTGAACTGTTTGTCAGATTTGTTGTAAAAGTTTTTGGCTTGTGTAGAAATGATGCTTTTAATATTTATTTAGTATGTTTACGCTAGTGGTGCACAATTTTATATTCTACTGAGTTTACTTGTACAATGTGTAGCTTAAGAAATTACATTATCGTTTTCTTTTTGTCCATGTGGTGTTTACCTATAAGTAATTGTTGCACTGTGTAAAGTTTAAACGCATGTTTTGTTTTTCCTTGTTAATTAGTGTAAACAATTGTTGGTAGACCTAATAAATAAATAAATAAATATTATATTCCATCGATTCACCGTGATTTTCTTTGTAGTTCTGCTTATGAACTCTGATATTTACTGTTCCCTGTGTGACTTGCCTAAGGATTTTGATTCTTTGCCTATACGACGGCATTTTCTTGTGACTCTGGATTCCGATTCTGCCTTACTATGGACTTTATTGTGTGTACATCGAATTGAATATCACGATGGGTAGCCGTGTAAGGCCTACCAGCATTATACAACGTGGTTGCCATGCGTGCTGGTTACGCACAAGAAAAGAAGTCCTACGTATGAATAGTCAAGATGAAAGTAGTCCTCAGCTAGACACAACTGACGATGTGCAACCACAAGAAAATGTAATCCAGCCTGATGCTGATGCATCAACCCAACCTGAGCCAACACAAGTTGTGGAGTTAGCCAATTATAGACGAATAGCAAAGATGTTTAGTTTTCTATTACACATTTTATTTCTATAGCTTTACGATGATATAGCTTCATTATAAAGGTTGTCTTTAAAAGATCGCTTTAAGCGATAAGACCGCCCATTGTGTCACCCCTTGTAAAATGTTTTACTATTGTTTTTTTGTAATTTGGTGTACATAATAAAGAGTATTCTATCTATCTATCTATACTTAGGAGAGTTATGCAATTGATACCTTAACATCCCTAGCCTGCATATTGTCATGAATGATTGTGAAATGTGCATAATTGGTGTACCTATTTTAAATAAATAAATTGTGTTAAACGTGTTTTTCTGTATCTACCAAAATGGTAAGGGTAGGTAAACCTTTTTTTTGGGGTGGTTGGGAAATCAACAAATAACCCCTCCCGCTCTTGGACAGCGAAAAGGAGTGTCAGACTTCTACTGACTAAAAACCACCCATGTTCCTTCTTAGCCCTTTATGTCGAGGCCGCGGTATCTTGCATCGGTTGAACTTAGTATTCTGAATACGGTAGTCCGTAGTTTATAATGTGTAAATGCATTTCTATCAATGATATTTAAAGGCTCAAAGGGTAAGTAGGGTGATTAGTCCGTTGTTTGTACGACATAACCTCTAAAACTTTAAACAGGAATATCTTTAATAATTCTGGTGTAGCAGAGCAAGCTCATTTTTACTCGTTTCCGCTCGACTCTTTGTTGGTGTTTGTGGAAACACACACGTAAGCAGTTTTCTATTGCGAGGTAGGTAAAAGAAGTCATTAATGGGTCCGCTCAGCTTGCGACCGACACCGGGTTTTAACATTCTGAAAACGTCCGTAGTTTATTTTGTATTTCTATAGTTCTTTTTCGATTAGTCCATTGTTAATACAACATAACCTCTAAAACTTTAAACAGGAATATCTTTAATTCTGGCGTACCTTTAAAAGTATAACTGAAGACAAAACTGTTCAGGAATTCAAACTCTATACAAATATATTTTTTCCATAGGCTGACGCAAAAAAAAAATGTCAACAAAAATTTGTTCGAGCGTTTGCCACTATTCTTTGATTTGTCGAAACCGAAACCGGAATCGGAATCGGAGGCGGAGCCCGAGATGGTGGCAGAAGAGAGATGAGTTAAAAAGGGCGGGCCTAGTAAAATAAAATGTGTGCATAAACCCATTGACCGCCTCGCTTCGACCTCTGATTAAAGCTTCCGATTTAAAAGTGTCGGAACCGAAGTCAGTATCGGAGATGCAATATCAACCGGAAGTTCCGACCTAACGGAATCGGAGTCGTAGCTCCGTAACATTCCTAATACACACCTATCAGATATACGTACATTCATAGTACTTACGTTTGGCATCAAGTGTATTACGTACTCAGTTCGAGTGGGGTTAAGAGTAAGTCCGTGATTATCGCTGCCCTTAAAAGGTATCTGGAGATTCACTTAGTGATAATGAGCTTTTGTTGCTAATAGTGCGGATTTAGTTTTAGTTTTTCCTCGTTCAACTTACAAAGGAAGAAAGGTAATTGTGTATTATAAAGAACAGTCATCTTCTGACTAGTCTTTCTTAACTATGTTGAGGTTGGCTTCCAGTTTAACCGGATGCCACTGAATACCAGCCAGTATGGATTTTACATGAAGCGTCAAATAATACTTATATTAATTAAGATCTGACCACCACAAAACATTAACCTAATTAGTAATGGGTGATACAATAACTCTTGGTAAAACTTTCAGGCCACTGACTACATGTCACGACTGTCAAAGATCTTCAAATTCTGTCAAATGACAGCCGGGATCAACGGCTTATCGCGATTTAATGTTTTTCAATTCATATACTTGCATCCCTCTCCTAGAGAGCCTGAGTCCCTGCAGTGGGAACAATATAGGCTGATGATGATGATGATGATGCTTGGTATTTAACCAAGTTACAGTAACCGTCGTATTGTGTTTTTCTTTAACACATTAATCAAGAACTGTAGCATAAAAGGGGACTTGTCTCAAGAGGATAACAAGAAAGCTCCCTGCCTCTTAAATAAATCTTTCTCCTTGCTGAATTTGGCAATTGTTCAGACTAAGAAGCTCATGAATTCGTATGAAGATTATATTAGTTTTATATGATGATTGACTCGTTGGTCTAGTGGAAAGCTGAACATGAGGTCCTGAGTTCGATTCCCGAGTCGGGAAAAGTGTTTTTGATTTTTTGCCACGGGGTCTGGATTTGTACCCGGTTGAGGTTAGCCCCCCCCCCATACATCGGATTTAAATATAACTGGCAAAATGTGGGTGTATTAGGTACTACTCCGCCTAACACTTTGATCCGAGAATACAGGTGATGTTATAATGATATGAAAACTGTGTAGTAGTAAATTAATTATGTGGCCACAATCCATTAGTAAAATCTAACGTATCGTACGTAACTAAAAAGCGTATTTAACGCTTTTGCATAGATACAAATATGTGCCTACATAAATTCCGCACTCTATTTCAAATATGAAAATCCCACAATCACTCACTAAAAAGCTTTTACTGAAATTGGTCGGTGTCAATTGGGTTTTTAACTCATATCATTGAATAGAAAGGCTGAATGTAGCCATTCTGTATCAAGTACGTGTATATTTTCAGCCACTCCAGTGAATTTCAAAGAGACCAAAGTGTATCGAGTGTCTGTGATCATGATGAATGCTTGACACCCGTTGAATTCACGTCGTAGGTCATGTGACTGTAGGTACTACCGAGTTCACTGAGAGTCTGTCACTTTTCACCTTTATGGCGTTAGTAATAAGGTTGACAGGTTGACCCTCAGTGAACTTGGAACCGAATTAATGATTTTGTAGTATGGCTACGAACGGATTGACAGGAGCGCTACTTAGATACACGCTAGACGACTAACACCCGTATCTACAAAGAAGTCATTACTATTACTTGAGTAAATGTCATTGTTTAAGATACGATTTGTTCTCTGTAGTTTAGTAATTCCTTGATGTTAGAACTATCAAACGTTAGAATTCTTAGTTTTACTTTCATTGACGGTCCTAACTTCGCTTAAACTCTTGTCCATTGCATAAAAAAATATGCATAGGTAAGTAATTACTTAAGATCAAGTAATTACTTTAACTGGACTATAAATACGGATGTTACACCCGTATCTATAAACAAGTCTTAATGATTACTTGAGTAAAAGTCATTGTTTAGAAAACGATTTTTTCTCTTTAGTAATTCCTTAATGTTAGAACTATCAAAGGTTACAATTCTAAGATTTGCTTTCATTGACGGTTCTAACTTCGTTTAAATTCTTGCCCATATTATAACTAAGGAGACATAGTGTTTGAAGATGGAACGCAAACAAATGTAGTTGTTGTCAATCTGACTCTAGATTTTGTAACCGTTTTTTTCTCTTGTATCCAATAAACTATTTTAATGAATAAATTACGTTTATTTACCACAACCACACAATA
The DNA here is from genome assembly GCA_949316265.1 of Diarsia mendica. Classification (NCBI taxonomy): domain Eukaryota; kingdom Metazoa; phylum Arthropoda; class Insecta; order Lepidoptera; family Noctuidae; genus Diarsia; species Diarsia mendica. Next base: position 16,625,653 of record OX438896.1, on the reverse strand, counting down.
TAAATTCTAACATTAAGTAGTCTGTGCTTTTCAAGTGCATACGTTGGAAAATAATGTCATTCAAATCTTCTAAACCAATAAAATGCCTGTTGTAAAACCTTATTCACAAAATAAACCATACATGAGCAGTTTTGAACCATATTAGAGCAATCCAGCAAGCGTACTCGTATCAGTGCCTGAGTTTAGAACTCGTTATCGTGTGCGAGCGTTCCCGAAGTTTGCCGAAGCCTTCCGACTTCTCCCGAAGCCGGGTTCTTCACGAACAATAAATGCTTTGTCAAACTTCGACCTGGCAACCGGCTAGATAACCGGCTTGAGTTTGTTTCCAACTAACTTGTCACTTGTGTTTCTTTTCATGATTTTTGTCGGTGCTTTTGGTTAGGAAGAGCTTTAAAATGTTGTGTCTGTATTGTATTGACGTGTTAAGGACGCATTTCCGATTGATAAGTCAAATCATTACTTTTTTAAACAAAAGTATGTTTATTAAATACAATGCTTTGTATTTAATAAACATACTTTTGTTTAAAAAAATAATGATTTAACTTATCAATCGTAAATGCGTCCTTAAGAGCTGGGTTATAGTGTTCGACTTTGAACAATATCTCGGTTTGAGCAACACTTTTGAAAACCGGCCAAGTGCATGATTTTCCAGCAATGATATTGAAAATTAACTTATTTGAACGTCTTTTTCGTTTATTTTCAGTTACGAATTTTGAAATTAATTTGTTGTTTAAATCTTTATGAAACATATTGAGATTCTTATAAAACTCTTAGGTTAGCTTAAATATAGTTACTGCCCGACTATAATCACACACCTGCCTAGCCTTTTCCCAACTATGTTGGGGTCGGCTTCCAGTCTAACCGGATGCAGCTGAAAACCAGTATTTTATATGGAGCGACTGCCTATCTGACCTCCACAACCCAGTTAATACTAGGTAATACGATACCCTTTTAGTAAGACTGGATGTCAGAATTTCAGATCACTGACTACCTGTAACGACTGCCAAAGATCATATATGGCAGCCGGGACCAACAGCTTAACGTGCTTTCCGAGGCACGGAGGAAACTCGGTATGTCGGGCGGTCACCCATCCACAGACCGACCTAGGCAAGCACAAACACAGCTTTACCTAAAGATCGACCCGAGTGGCTGTTCTTATTAAGCCACGAGCTCCTATATAGTTACTGCCCGACTATAATGCAATTAATAAAACTAGTTTCAGTCTACCAACATTTAGGTAAATATTTTGATCTTTTCACTAAATCTTATCAGGAGTTATTTGCCGAATTGTATCACCGCAATGATCAGTGAATCATCCTTGTTTTCGGATTATTGTCCTCACGTAAGAACATATTGATATAATCTTATGTACTAAGTTGATTAGATATGACTTTAGACGTCAGAAAACTTGCCTCTACAAGCTGTTAGTCACAGATAGGAATTTCAAACTTGAGGCTTTCCTCTGAGTCACATGGACTAATAATGAGATTAGGAAATTATCAGCAAACAGCAACAATTATGTCCGGGTATACCTCTATTTACATCCGGAATGGTGTGCTATCATACCCAAAATCGTAATTGAATATAATTATTGAGAAATTAATACTTTTATCACAGCAGGAAATATCATCGAGTAGGTAGCTTACTGACACGAGCCAGAGAAGTGAATTAGCATATTATTTCGAAGGACTTCGCATACGGTGACGCTCGGTGCTGTAAAAGACAAACCTTACATTTTATTTAAAAGTTTCATTAATAAAAAGACAAATTACTTTTACAAATTAAACATAAATTCAGACATTGTCACAAGAAGCCTCTCCTGACTCTATTATATACTGATCACAAGGCTTTATAGGGTTCCCCGGTACACGGGGGTAATCCTTGGCGTAATAAAGGGGCACTTTTTCGAAGATCTCCTTAGATAAGGGAAGGTGAGCGCCGATATATCAGAAGATTAGTCGTTTGCCGCCGTCGAGAACGCGTTGAATGTAAAGTGGTTATAGGTAGGGAGGGGACATGGTTCGTGTGTCGATGAGAATATTAATTTGGTAGATTAGTTGGGTGTTGAAGGATTGGTGTTGAGAGAGGCGTTGAGAGTTTGGAATACAGACCGTTGAAGTAGATTAGTGGTTGAGTGGTGTAGGTGTCAATTGATAACAATATTGTAAGGTTACCAAGATAGTTATTACCGCAATCATTGTGAGCAACTATAATGTCACACGGATATTTGTTTCATCGCAAAAAAAATTGAAAACCTGTGTAGTTTCATAGACATATTGTAAGAACTATGAAGGAACTATGAACTACTAGGCTGACTTGAGCCTTATTATTACAACATAAGGTTTAGGCTAGCTTGAACCCGCCGTGCTAAATAAAATTGTTATTGAATTTAATGTTGTGTGTATAAGTAATGTGACTGTGTGAATGTAATATTATTTGTATTATGAGTCAGTGATACTTGAATTAAATGTTTTTTTTTTTATGAAGGACTTTCATCAGGGACACGACCTTCAGTAATGAAGAACACGACTACAAAGAAGTGAAGTTTCAAATTAAGACTTCTTTTTCAGTAATAAGTCTTTCACTAATAAAGTTTTAAATACGATAGCATCATCGTATCGTTCATAAAACAAAACATCGATAGATATTTACTGCAGTACATCACTAGAGGTAAGGAACTCCATAAGTTAACAGCTAGAGCCTGTCATATATCAGCGCTTGGTGACATATTCGTCTGTCATGTACGCTTTACATATCCGGACTACGAGTACGTCTTCTTGAGCCTACAGGTTTATGTTACATGCTTTTATTGTTTTTGGTGTAGTTGTTTCAGAGGCAGGTTATAGTAAAAGTGTCTTGATAGATTATTCGATAAACAATCAGCGCCGAAAAGTCACTGCAACCTAGCTAAGTATTTAGTTCTGCCAACTTTACTAGTTAGTTGAATGAGAAGATGGGACATCGCTTTCAAATGTAGTTTAATTATATAAGACACAAAAAACGGTAGGACAATAAGAATTAGCCATATAAACATACATAAACTCACGCCCGTTTCCCATGTGGGTAGGCAGAAATCACAGAACGCCACCTGCTACGATCCATACAAATACTCCTTCCTTTTGCCTCGTCATGCTGTTTATCTTAAATAACATAACATCACGCTTGTAATCCCCGAAGGGTTAGGCAAAGGAGCACCTAATATAACACCCACATTTCGCTAGTTCTGTTTTTTAAGGGAGCGAGCGTGGCTGCTACTGATAGAAACCCCAAATAACACTTTAAAAACAAAATAATATTACACTTTGAATAATACATTTAAAAACAGTTTATTTTAAGTATTATCTTTACAAGTAAAAGAACCGATGGATCCAGATTATTTAGCAGGTTGGTGGCCCCTGTTGTCTGATGTTGAATTTTTTACTGGTGTATCAGCTACTGCAGTCATTTAGTCTGACAAACTGAACGGTTATCACGCCATTTGTTAGTCTGCGGAACCCCATAGGTCGGCGTATACACCGCGTGTAGGCTGGATTGACGTTTTTGGGAGCTGTATTAACGCAGTTAATTGTCCATGATACTTTTTTGTTGGACTAATGTTCAACGTAGTAACTTTAAAGTAGAGAATAAAATTGTTAAAAATATACTTACTGAAACGATCAAGAAATTGCACATAATGAACTTACAGGATAGTAACCTAACTGCCAATTTTAGTACCACTCCAAATGATCCTTGGCCATTGAATAGGATAGTGACTAAAAAAATATGATTCTATTTATGCCCGGTTTCTGAGGCACTTTATCTGTGGTTTATCTGTGGTTTATCTATTCATAAGCGTACATTTGAATAGATAAACCACAGATAAACCACTGATAAAGTGCCTCAGAAACCGGGCATTAGTCCGTCAGTTCGATTATTGAAAAATATTGGATACGTGTTTTTTGGTTCATCAAATTAATAAAAATTGACGAAGATAAAATGTGTCAAAGATTATGCGTGAAGGTTTTAACGTCACTTTCTGGTAAAAAACGTACCAGGCTATGACGTCACACGATTTTTCAAAGCACTCTATCGTCTTCATTTTTATTTACGTGAAAAAAAAAATATGTGTCCAATATTTTGTGGAAATCTATCTGACGGACTAATTAGATATTTTTAGTCAACTACCCTATTGTCTTCACTATGTCGTCACTACTAAATCGCAATTTGCATGCAGACACACAAGTCAGAAATTAAATTACCGCGTCTACCATTTTTAAACACGACTACCCACATACGATTAAAAAAACCAGCCAATCTACAGCAAACACTGAGCTCGTCTGTACTTCCATTGATCATTCACTTTACCGATTGTATGTACGTATGCATTTACCTATCGTATCGTGCCTTTTCCTCTTTTTAATGCGTCTGCTCCCCCTCGATAAATTGTAACCTTTGTTAGGGAAGCCATGTTTATGTATGTAATTTGGCGTTTAGGGAATTAATGAAGAGTTGTAGTGTTAATGGGTTGTTCTTTTTTTTCAATTAGAATTTGTTTTGCCAATGATTAGCGGAATAAGCAGGTTGAGCAGTTGGTCCATGTTGGTGGGCAGATCATAATATATGCCGTAAACTGGATGTAAGATGGGGGAAGAAATTGCTGGAGTGAAGATCAGGTGACGGGCGGGACGGTGGATATGGGAAGATAACCGACGAGGTAGACAGACGATCTTATTAAAGAAGCCGGGAGAAACTAGATATCTATAAGACAAAAGCGCCAAAAGTGGAGAGATTTTAAGAGAGTCATCAGCATTCGGTGGCCGAAGGTTGACTAAGAGAGAGACAGCCGTTAGCCCCGTCTATCACTAATAGATCCTTGACTGCAGTTACGGTTTATTAGAAGCCCGAAAGTCTGACATCCAGTCTAAAAGAAGAGTATCGCTGGTTGGTTGTGGAACTAATAGCGGTCAACTAGTCAGTGATATCATGTAAAATACTGGCATTTAGCTGCTTCTCGTGAGATTGAAATATAACCCCAACATCGTTGGAAAATGAACAGGCAGATGATATTTGTCTACTAATAAGATAGATTAAAAGGTATGAAGTACCAGTTATTCAAATTATTAATCACAGGCAAGCAGGGTTGGCATGTTTAAAACAAGTTGTTTAAAACATGTGTTTTAAATAGTGTTTAAAACAGTTTCAAATAAAACATCGTTTTTTATTAGATGTTTGAAAACAAAAAAAACAGGGTTTAAAACAAATTTTAGTTGCAAAAATACATGAATACTAGTTCTTTTTCTCCTTATTTCTTTTATTTAATCAACTTTAAACAATTTTTGTTATAAAACGACCACTTACTATAATATTTGTTTGTTTAATAAGCAAATTAGATAACATTTATAATTTTTTATTTAGGTAAGTATTTAAAAACTGTGACAAGTTTTGCAGCTTTCTCGTTACCAAGTTTGTTTCGTACATCGGAATAAATCCAAATGTTTTTTTGTGTTATTGTGAAATGAAAAATCAGAAAGAAAGTCCGCTCTATTTAAACACTCCATCGGTAGGCCCCCAGGGAATTCCCAGAACTTTTATTTAATATATTATGTTTTAGGTAATCCCCTTATTTTAAGAGAAGTTTAGGTGATTTCCCTACTAAAAATGAACGTCGGAACATACAGAATGTATTGAATTAAGATACATTTTTGTCATGCAGTTTTTAAATTAGTATAAAAGTGAATTATATCAGGCTTAATCAATTAAAAATGGATGATAACTAACTTAGGAAAAAAAAACAAAAAAAACACTTGTTTAAAACATTTTAAACTGTTTGTTTTATAAAATGTAAAAAAAACTGTTTTTTTTCCAACCCTGCAGGCAAGATATAACTAACTTGTCAAAACTTTGAAATTTTACTACTACAACATTTGTTTCAAAGTCTCGCAATAAAAGTACAAATAGTGTTGGCAAAAGTTCGAACATTCCCGGGGATATCTTTGACAATTCTACAATTTATTGTCAATAAACTTATGTCTCTGTAAACGACGGATATCGTTGGCAACTGTTAGGATAATCCATTATCAAATTAAATCATAACATAACATCACGCCTGTAGGCGAAATATTAATACGATTATCAGTAGTGTACTTAATATTAGGTATACTCACATTTCACCAGTTATGTTTTAGCCTATTGCCATCAACCGGGCAGAGATTCAAAGTCCGTTGCAGCTGTTGATAAATTCCTGATGGAATAACCCAAAACAATTTGTGACCACTAGACCAACAAAGCAGTTAAAATTAAAACAATAAATCAGACATTGTATGTGTATGTATAAATACTCATTTAAAGGAATAACAAACACGTCTAAAAGTTTCCCAAAAGTTTAAAACCTTCGTACAAAGTTTGTAGCACGTTGATCTCTGAGCTTCGGTGCATTATCATCGATCGAACGTCACCGACATGGCAACATTGTCTGGAGGCTGAACAATAAAAGATAAGTAGCTGTTGCGTAGTGTTGGCCAAAATTGGATATTCACGGGGCAGATGCCCGGGATTTAGTATAAATCGTTGAGAAATGTCTGTTTAAAGTAAAATAAATTGTTCAATAGAAATTGTGTAAGAAGGTAGATAGTTTTTTTTTAATTATAAATGGGCTTGCTCTTGACTTCAATCTTGCCCTAAGGGCAGAGATGATGTCGACGATGGAACGAGCTTACCCAGAAGAAGCCTGTTTACTCGCGACTTAAATAGATTAGGGTTATATACTGGCCTGGCTGGACTGGCCTGTTGGTCTAGTGGTTAGTGACCCTAACTGGTCGTGGGTTCGATTCCCACCCAGGACAAATGTTTGTGTGATGAGCACGATCATTTGTTCTGTGTCTGGGTGTAATTTATCTATAATATGTATGTATTTAGAAATATATAAGTATGTTTATCAGTTGTCTAGTACCCATAACACAAGCTCTGCTTAGCTTGGGACTAGATGGCGTTGTGTGATAGTTGTGGAATATTATTATTATTATTATATGAACTCGGAAAAACCGACGCAGGCAGGGAATTACAGTCCAAAAAATTAATTAAGAAAATCAAGAATTTAGGGTTCCGTACCTCAAAAGGAAAAAATGGAACCCTTATAGGATCAGTCGTGTGTCTGTCCGACCATTCCCCCCCCCCTTATCTCTGAAACTACTAAACCAAAAATTCTGAAAAAAATTACCGAAATTAGTTCAACACTTACAGATTACAGGAAACCGTCTAAGTACGGAACGCTTCATGCGCAAGTCCGACTTGCACTTGACCAGTTTTTTTTAAATATTATTTGTGATTTCCCATATTTAATTAATCTAGATACGGTACCTACTTCATAACAGAAGACACACTATAAAGAAATATGATTGCATATCCTACTTATATTCTTCAATAAATTAAAACAATACAAACCTGTATTTTACACTCATATCACAACCAATTCCGAAAACTTCCTCATCACCTAAGCTCTGTCTACAACACTCCCGTCCCGCAAATCCCAGTCCCGGGACTTGTCGCGTAGCAACACTAGTGCGAACCCTCCTTAACCGTTACGTGAGGTATTAAGAATTTAGTGAGAGTCCCGACAAGCCCTCCTCATCGATTCCACGCCAGGTTGTTGCTTTTATAACCTTGTTTTGATTGTACCCTTGAAGGTAACGATTTACGACTCAATACAAAATAAAGTATCGGAAGTTTGCTGTAAAATGTTGATGGCTCCTGTCTTAAATTAAAAGAAGTGTCGTTACAGTTTTTTTTATAACTTTGTCGTGAGGTTATTGCTGGCTTTGTGAAATATGCCTCCAACTTGGCGAAGTGGCATATCGAAAAACCTATATAATATTGTGACCGATATTTGGATTTTGCCTAAAAAAGGAATTATGGCTGAGATTACAATTAATAATGAAGTATGGAAGAAAAAGACATGCTGTGCCGACCCCAAATGAAACACAGGACAAGGCAAGACGACGACGACAAAGTCCACAACAAACGATAGGATATAGACGTGACAATTAAAAAAAAAAAAAACTTTTAATTTTATACATCTCACACACAGAACAGAAAGAACAGGATCCCACCCTTTTTTTTCACAGGTAAATGAGAACAGAAAGAAGAGTAGATAAAACAGTAAGTAGGACTAACCTTTCACCTTCATATATTATGAAGAACACATATTCTAAATGCACTGAAAATTTAATGGGCTATATTTCAACTGCCTGTCCACGTAAGCGGAGTACATTTTCTAGCCGCTCCTGAAGGCTACGGCTATAAAAGACCAGTAGAAAATAGCCTAGAATAAGATAGGGGTGGGTTCTAAGGTAGTATATTTATTTTACGATAAACATAAACGTTTTTTGTAAAGACTTCGTTCCGTACATATTTTGTTCCTCCTATCATGTATTATTAAATTCTAAATTCCATTATTTTACTGAATCTGTCGAAAATAAATAAGGCAAATGCAAAATTAGGCAAAATTGGCTTTGTAGTTTTTTTTTTTTTTAATATGTTTATTCAAAATCTATATAAATAGTAACATACAAAAGTCTGCCAAACTGCAAAACAGTTTGTCGGCAGTATAGCTTGTCAGTTTAGGATGGCTATATCGATCCCTAAAACATTCAATGTAATGGTTGTTATTTCCCTGTCACATCTAATCAATATCCATACACATGGTGTGTACATGTAACAACACACATCATTTGCCTATTTTTTCCCCAAATATGTTGGGGTCAGCTTCCTGCCTAAATGGATGCTGCTGAATTCCAGTAGTTTATACTTTTTGCATCCATTTGCCTATCTGATCTCCAAAAACCAATTACTATTAAATGATAATATGATACCCCCTGTCAGTCTGGTTATCAGATTTCATGTCACTGACCACCTGTAATGACTGTCAAAGATCTTTGAATTACAGCCGGGATAAATGGCTTAACATGATTTCCAAAGCACGGAGGAAACACAGTATGTTACAGGTGGTCAGTAGTCATCCCATCCACGGGTCAACCTAGGCGAGCGCAATTTAACCTGAAGATCGACCCTAGCGGCTGTTATATTTAGCTACGCTCTCCTCAAAGTTGTTTATTCATATGGATATTTTTTTATACGGCAATACAAGTATACGAACTTACCCTGCTCTTACAATCCAAACACAGAACTCAACTCCCAATTATATTGAAGTGGTGTAGCATCTCTAAAGTACAATACGGTTTAAAATCCGGATGTGTAGACATGTACAGTCATATTCCGAAGTCGAGTCGAGTTAACAAGACAAACTTGCGTCTAGTCGCTAACAAGTCGCCAGAGAGGAGTGAGAGGGGTGACAGTCACTCGAATATTGTAATCGGCTTAGTTATCCTGGCCCGTGTATTGCAGCCGAGCAGGATTATATCTACTTATGTTATATAGTAAATAGATACGTTTGTAATTGCTGTTTTTGGAGGGTATTAGATAGTTTTGTGTCGGAAGCTATTTTTAGAAAAGACCGATTACTACTGTCATGGTTGTCCTACACAAAGTATTCGTGAACCAATGAAGGCAGCTAAAAAGAGATTCTTGGTTATTCCACAGGTCTTTTATGTATACACATGTCGTAGGGGTGAGCCAGTTGTCATCAACCGGGCACAAATCGAGACTCCGTGGCTGCCACTGAGAAATTACTGACACTTTGCTCATTTTTTTTTTTCTTTTTTGAAATTCAATAACATTTTGCTCTGGGAATCAAACTCAGATCCTCACTCAGCAGTCGCGCTTGCAACCAATAGACCAAATAGGCAGTCACTGAAATAAAAGCAACTGCTGTTGGATTTTCAACGCCTAACTCAACGCCGATAATTTAGAATACAACAAATCTTTAGTGCTAATTAAAAAGAGTAGAACTTGTAGTTATGTCAATATGCAAATGGTACCTTTCTCACTTGGAATTTTAATAATTAAAGATGACATTATAAGACAAGCATGTATGGTATGTATAGATATTACACCAAAGTTTTACTTATCAGTGTGAGATAAGGAACGATTCACGTAGCAAACGAAGAGTTGCCCTAAAACGCTCCGAGCAATTTGTAACAAAATATCTACCTATACCTAATAACTTATACGAAAACTCTGTGCAGTGAGACTGTATACCGTGTATTGATAATGTTTTTTTTTTTACAACAGACTCTAGATTGTTTATAGCTAAGTCTTCTAAATATAAAATGAACTTATCCATGTGCCCAAAACATGGATAGCTCATTTTGATTTTTGATCAGTTACATAAGTATACAAAATCTTTAAAAGGTTACATAACGTTGCAAAAGTTAGTAAAATAAATCTATAAACCGTTTTTCCCAGTTGTTTTTTTAAGATAAACCTACTAATTGGATTATTAACAGATAAAGCTCGTAAGCCATAATGGATCGTTCTAATTAACACTGAAAAAAAAATACTCAAATAAGGTTATACTAGAAAAACGGTATGTGTGAACAAAATCCCTGGACCCGTGTCACAGCCACCCTCGGATTTGCTTAACAAGATTAGAAGAGCGAAAAATGCCAGACAATGAGGTCGAATTAACTGCAAATGTGAATGTAGGGCATTTGTTGTTACTGTAGTACACGTGCGACGGATTAAAGATATTTTTAGAATAAAAACAAGTTTTTGTCTGAAATAAAATGTTTGTTGTTGTGTGTGTTGTGTATACAACTATTATTATACGATGAAATTGGATTAGAAACATATTTGAAAAAATGCTTGCATGTCTAAACTCACTATTTATCACTTGAATGGGCCAAACTCACTTTGTTTTAATAAAAAAAATATAATGTGCTAGACATTCCGAAATTAAGCCTTTTTATATAAATTACGTAATTTTACAGATCTGATTTAATAACTTAAATACTGTTTCTATAAGTAAATAGTAATACTATCTCTATAAGTTTGGATCTATCGAATGCTACGTTTTTACACTGCTACGACGTAGTCTATGCTACAGCGCCTACAATTGCTACGCCTAGTATTGCTAGGAGTCAAAGAGGCTACAACTAAAAGTACTATCGTGAAAGTTATAAGAAGTCCACAATTTGTGTAGTATAAACGAGAAACAAAGTATAATAACGTTCGGGTTTTTATTTCATTCCCAATTAATAATTTTCGTAAAAAATATTAACTGTATTTACCTGTAAGGTTCAAACCAATTTTGTTTTATTTTTATCTTTACCAACCAATATTATTTTCGTGGAAAATCCTGCTTTTAGTGGTACAAGCTTTTCCGGGAAATCGTAACCAGGCTTTAACATCAGGTAGGTAATATTTACAGAATGCTTTCAAACTAAAAATAGTTGTAGGTACAAATATTTTGTTGAGAGAATATTCGTAAGCGACATAAAAGGGTTGTATGATTAGAATTTTTGTCATAAAGAGATATACCAATTTAATTTGGAACGTGGGAGTATATATATTTATATATATTACCTGAAGGTAGGAGGGATCAGGAGGATCAACCCTGTAAAAAAGGATCGTTCGTTATAATTTATGAAAAATAAATTGGTTTTAACGTTTAAGTAGAATAAAGAGATGTGTCGGAATAAAGGTATAATACGGATTCAGTCGCTTTCAGAATAAACATGGGAACGGGTAGGGGTTGATATCAATTTTATTTATTTAGGTAAAATATTTGTTCATTTACGTTACAATTAACAATTTTATACGTTGACAATCTTATTGTTATAATTATAGCGTGTGTATTAGAAGTAAAGCGTCAAGAGTTATCCAAAGGGGATAAAAAGAAAATAATAATTATTTATTCATTTCTTTTGAAATGAGCTGTGCCTTTGTACTCTACTTTTTGTTACGATGTTTCCTTTTGTTTTCCTTGTGTGCACATAAATGATAAAATAAATATTATTTTTCAAAATGCCTATTATGTCTACGGAGATATAAAAGCAGAAACAAATGTATCATAACATCAAGCCTGTTTTGCCCGAAGCGTTGGGCAGTGATGTATCTATACACCCACATTTTGCCAGTTATGTTTAAGTCACATGTAGACACAATATTCCACATAATGATAGTATATCATCCCCATATCAAAATAAAACAACCCTAACTCCAAACATATTTCGACCAAACATTTGCACTAAAAACCCTTTGAAATCGTTCAAATTGCATACGAGAATCGATTTAACGGCAATTAAATAAGAGTAACATACGAGCAAAATCGTTTGATCATCCGATTCATTCACAAACGTTGTGATTAAAAACGTTTTTCACTGTGTAAATAATCCGGAAATAACGAGGTAGCAGTTAAATAGAGCTTTGAGACAACATTGGGTGGACCAGGGGCTTACATCAAAGGGCCGGCAGGGGGCGTGGCCACGTGTCATCGAAGATAAGTCCGTTACTTAACTGGGTGAGGCTTTGAATTCAGCGGGTTGGACTTGGACTAGTTTTAGTGCGTTTGTCATACTAATTACTACTCACTAGATAGGCGGGGTGGTCGTTAAATAATAATATCAGCATTTTCAAGATTAAGCGACGGTTGCCACGGTGTGTTCAATAAAACAGAATCGAAGAAACCATAAAATGAAGCATTTGGTCATGTTAGTAATTCGAAGATCTTTGGCAGTGGTTACGGGTAGTGCACTGGTGCAGTAGCCAACATTCGAAAACGGTCATAAATTAGGTCATAATAAGTACGGTCTAAAGAAAGTTTTGTAGAATAGAGATTCATTGCGTATAAAGGCCAGACAAGTGTGGTATACACAATTGGAATACCATTCATTTTGACAATGTAATAACCAGCAATTCCGTTATTTGCGCTGTCAAGTGGAGAAATTCGGATATTATAATATGAATTTCCTTTTTAAACTGACATGGTAATGACTATTATCATTAACATTGACAACGGGATATTTCCCAAGTCTATTATTAGTTAGTCTAACATTAAACATGGTAAATATTCCGTTTTCATATTAACATAACATTTATTTATTTCAGGCTACTTTGGCCCATAGACAAATACCTTACAGACTAACATACATAATAATATGATATAGTACAGCTTGTGTTAGTAAATAAAACCTTTAAAATACATTGTATTAATATATAAATCCCTATGATTGTTCTTGACAGTGCTCATCAAAATATGGGTACAAAATTTCTAGCAAGTCCGGAAGTCCGTACCACTTATTACCGCTGTTCTAAAAGCCACATCCTATTTTATGAGTAGGACTACTAAAACGCTTGTCCGTCGCTTTGAAACGAGGAATGTTTAATATTTGTTTCAACTGCTTTTATTAATGACAGTAACTACTGCGTACTGACCAACAGTCGGATTTGTGTTTCATTTAAAATTAAATCTGGCTTCGGGACTTAAACTTTTTTAATTGAAATAACGAGACGTGTTTTGAGTTTCTGCCTTTGCGTTCACACTGAGTTTTGTTAATTAATTTGTACGTGATTTTAGAGATAAACAAGATAAATTATTCTTCAGTTTTGTTTGATAGAATTTATAGCCAAATTAAGATGAAAGTGAATCAATTGAGCGATAAAAAGTCCAGTGTTTGCAATTAACATTCTTGCATTGTAATAATTGTTAGGCAAAGCTAATGAAGAGCCTTCTAAAGATATACACTGACCATATTGATGAGCAGAATGAACAGGTGCGTAGTAGGCTCGCAACCGGCGTGCGTGTATAACCAGACGTATTTGTTTTTTTTTTTTTTTTAGACGTATGAACGTGGACGAGGTAAAAGGAGTATATATGGACCGAACCATGGAGTGCGCGATATCAATTACCTACATGTTATGTTTTAAAACTTAACTACAGCTGAAACAGAAATCGTTTACTACTGATTACATATGGGAATCAGGAATCGTTTAAATGGATACAACGTATCTCTGACGTAATTCTAAAATCGCTTGTTGCTTCACCCTTTCCCATCAAAAGGGCTCGAATTCTCCCGAATAACCTTCTTTTACTGAACGTACCTACCTTACAAAAAGATAAAGTACCGAAGCCGACCACATGAGCCACTAAGTTTACAAATTCAGTGCCGTAACTGGCAGAGCAATTACTTGCTTAGACACTTTTAAAATCCCGCATCCCACATCCCGCAACATTCGGGAAATGGAAACGTCGGGAATACGGGGTTACATGATCTAGTTTGTTTTGTATGGAATAAAATTTAAAGTAACAACTTGCTTGCTTCGGACGGGTTTTAGTCGGGTTAGCGTATCATGTACTTGTAGTAACCGAAATAGTACGTCGTTTTACTCGTATTACGAGCTTCTTCTTCTTCTTCTTATCGTGTGGACAGTAAGGTCTAACGACCCCACATACCCTAGTGTCAGAGTTTCTAAACCGCCGCAAGGGCCTCTGACATGGTTTGACGACCGCCATTTGGCGGCCGGGACCACCGGCTTATACGTGCCTTCCGAGGCACGAAACTTGTTTATGCACGAAACCATCTTTTTATCAGACAATCAGGTGATTCAAGCCTGCAATGTCCTACGAGCTTATTTTATTGTATGTTGGATTTCAGTTATGACGTGAAGCAAAAACGTACGCTTTTTCAATTCTATCTTCCAATTATTTATAAAGAAAGTGTATCTTTCGGCAATCATTATAATCTCGCCTTTTCCCAACTATGTTGAGGTCGGCATCCAGTGCAACCCGATGCAGCTGAATACATGTATTGTACATGGAGCGACTGCCTATCTGAGCTCTACCCACCCAGTTAGACTGGGATATGCAATACCCTTTGGTAACCCCCGGTTGTCAGACTTTCAGGCCACTGACTACCTGTAACGACTGCCAAAACTCTACAAATAATAACCGGGACCAACAGTTTATTGTATCATCCTGCAATAATATAAAACAAACCCGCTACATTTACAAATAATTAAATACAATAAGAAATTAATTATTTGTCCATCGCATTTGACCGACTACACTCGTACACACCCACATCTTATATTTTTACTCTAAATTATCATTTTTGAATTTGTCAGAATTACTGATTCAGTAATTGAATAAGTAATTCTCTTAATTTATCAAGTCTAGAATCATGAAAAGTGATTTACTAGCGTGATGTGAGCGTGATAGTGTCTTGGATTTTTCAAATTTGATGTGATTTTAGAGTAATAGAATTAAGTTCGCTTCGCTCAAGGTCGCTGGCATTTAGTGTCGCCTTAATGCAGAGTTGTAAACATGGCAGAAAAAATGTGTTGCGACCTCAATTAGAATGAGACAAGGGTAGGAAGATGATGTTGGTGAATGAAGAGTTGTAGACACGTGTTGAACCAATTCCCATTTGAATTCTAACTTCAAGACATAAACTCTAACACTAAAACATTATTTAAGCCTTAATAAAACTAAGTTTTACAGCTGAACCCGGAGGAATACAGTATAAATAAACAAAATGCCATAATGAGGGGAGGTGGTATCAAACCGGACTATCAAACGCCCGACGCTGTGTCGCGCAGTCCGTTGTGTCCCCGACTAGACATAAAATTGTACGTGCGTGTTCGTGTCTATGTGGCGGGTAGAGTAGGGAAAATCGGGAAATAGGAAAATTTCTGATTGGTTGAGAAAGGGCTTTAGAACTTTTTTAGGACAATTCGACTGTTAGCATTTATTTAGATATCGCCTTTATCGTGTGAGATTCAATCTGGTGTGTTTTTATGCCAAAGACTTGGCTTTACATGCCATCGAAAGATATCCCTCAGTTATGCCGGTTTCATAATCACCCTATTATGTTCAATGGAACTAAGGGTTTGTGACAAAAAAAGTGCGGGATGGTAGAAGTCACGTGTCTTCGAATTTTTGGATCTTAAACATGCAGATTTCCTCAAGAACATTCCCTGTTTTGAAAACAGTGGCGATGAAATAGTAGTAGTACGAACTTATTTGTATGTTAACATACAATTAAGTCGGCTTGTGAAAATTCGCGAACTTTAACTCGCAATTGGAGAACGATATCAGAGGCCTTAGCACGAAGGTCCGGTGTAAATATTTCGTAAATATACATTTTAGTTAAATATGCAAAAGGCAAATATGAAATTTAAATTATTGTATGTAAAACAATAATAATTAATAATTTAAGTAATTTTCAATTTTAAAATCGACATTTATTTACTTTACGTTTCTGCCTAAGATTCCTTGCTACTTTATCTTGGATTAAATTGATTACGGATTTGTTTTGTGTCATATTTATCAAGATAACGTCAATGTTAAACTGGTTTTTCCCAGATTCAGATTTCTTGTCCGTTTTAAATGTTTTTTATCATTTATTTTATTTTGTTATTGTTGTTTATCCTTTGTTACTGTTATCAATTATTATTGGCATTTTGTTCTTTTTTATTAATGTTTTTATTGTTGTTTTCATGCTCTTGTTGTTTATTTAAGAGTCACAACATTTTATTTTAGTAGGCTTTTTATTTTTAGCAAAATATTTTAGAAATTTTTAAATGTGTTTGTTTATTTTTTCGAGCGTATGGCACTCGTGAGCAGCAGCTGAAAATCAGCGTCAGGTGGCTTTGTGCTGCCACCTGGCATTATGCTGAGCTGAGGCCCTTTTGGCATTAGTAGCTTTAACTGTTTTAAATTGTTTTTGTTTTTTTTATGGTACCTATTTTTGCCAAATAAACACAATTTTCTTTCTTTCTTTTCTTTCTTTCTTATAGATTAACTATTTATAATTTGTGTGAGTGTGTAATCATATTTTACCTACTTTTTACTGACTATTTTCAAAACCTTCCTAAAGGATGGTCTGTTAGTGTTACCCTTTATGGAAACTTTCCTATAAAAAAAAAATGAACCTTAGATTTAAATGTTTGACGGAATTACAAGGTAGGCACTGTTAAAGTTACAAATGCTCACGAAGTCACAAAACACAGTGCTTTAAATGTGAACAAGTTTTATTTAATAAGCAACAAAATGTTTTCACAGGTATGCTGTTCAGTAGAAAAATTCCAAAAAAACGATGGATGAGTAGTATTAACTAATATTATAAAAAGGAAAGATTTGTTTGTTTGTACCAATTTAACTCACTCATGTAGCTTATGGAAGTGAAACATAGAACTAACAAGACAACCCCGAATTCATCACACTACAACAACGTTAATAAAAGCACAGATTAGCTCAATCAGATGTGGCCGAAAGCGTGAAAGTCAGTAATTCCGTGTCCTAGCTGAGAGGCGAGCAGACCGCGGGACGTGGCTCGAATAAATAATAGCAGCTGATTAGGACTGTACAGGTGTTGGGACGTGCCATCCACCCATGCCATTACTGGGGCCAATTGCTGGTAGGTATTGGGGTGGCTAAAAATTGTGAGCGATAGTTTTGCTAATATGTAACTTTATGTGATTCATGGAAGGTTGATTTTTGGGGAATAAAAACAGACGTGAAAGGTAACTGAGGAAAAATATAAATAATAAAAAGAGTTAAACGCTGACTGGTTAATTTTATTTCTAAAATATTTTTTGCTATCATATACTTAGGTACGTGTTTGGAATTGGAGCAATGCAACAAAAGGAGTGTAGGTACGCTTGATAATTAAAGACATGGATCCTATTGCATATTAAAGCCGGCTTTTGAGTATGGGATGTAATATAAATGAATAAATAATAAATCTTTATTGTTCAAAAAGAGCATTCAGATAGTTAATATCACTAGCCCCCCCACTAGGATTCCCTGTGTCGTGGGGACTAGCCATCCAAGACAGATGACATATTTAGGGTTTTGTACAAGTAAGATTATAATATATATATAGGTATTACATCCCGCGATTGCTGTTCAAACTGTAAGATCTGGGGGCACGGCAGTGCCCCCGCCGAGTCGAGCGCGAAGCAAACACTGCCGTACCATCCTTTACAGGAACCATTTCGCCGCATTTTCAGGCCCTTATTTGAGAACCTCTGGATAAGACCAGAACGCTGAAATTTTCGTCATCCAGTAAGCTATACAATCACACTTAAAATAAAAAGTTTCAAGTCTGTAGGTCATTTAGTTCCGAAGTTAAGCGAAAGCAAAGTTTCGCATTTATGAAACTCACTCACTCACTCATGATCATCAAAATAGAACTAGTACTTCCCATAAACTCAGAGAGCTGAAATTTGGTACAGAGTTAGGGTTTAATGGCCACATAAAGGGAAAACTATAAAAAGTAGGAAAATCGAAAAAAATAAAAATATAAGAAAATCTAATAAAATAAATCAATACGTTTCTACAAAAAAAAGTGAAATCCCAACAAAAACATTCTGTAAAAAACTAGCCAAGTCTCGATGGAGCTGCTTGTTTATCTCTAAAAAGTAATGAAATCTAGACAAAGTCGTGCCAAGTCTAAGGTTCCTTATTGCAATTTCTTTATTATTAAAGTTAATGTTGTGTGACTTGGCCGTTGTTCGTTTCGTTTAGTTCGATCATTTTTCTTCTTGGCGTCCAATTACCAATACCAGTATGGGTTATTATCTCGCATAACAATCATAGGTAGTTACAACAGATATAACATTATGTATAAACTAAATTGACTTGTACCCACTAACGTATAAAGAATGTTCAACGGCCAAGACACACAACAATAACTATAATAATAAAGAAATCGCAATAAGGAACCTTAGACTTGGCACGACTTTGTCTAGATTTCATTACTTTTTAGAGATAAACAAGCAGCTCCATCGAGACTTGGCTAGTTTTTTTACAGAATGTTTTTGTTGGGATATATATTATAGCACAGTGTGAACGATAAAATAGAGCGCTAAAATATAATATACAAGATGTAATATATGTCCCATAGTCAAAAGCCGGCTTAACTACATAAACCTACCAACCTACCTTGTTTTTTAAACATTTAACTGTAATGTGTCAATAATAATATATTACATAGCGAACGAAAATATTCTCATTTTTTTTTATATGCTTACTTCTCCAATTCACTTTAGACATTTGCCAAATTGGTCGACATCGGCTTCGCTAGCCACAATAAAAAATAGAATAGAATAGACAAGATTGAGCAACGTTTAGTTGTACAGATCGCGTTCAGTTTAATTTGTCTTTACCCTTAAGTTATTCCAAACTGCGATCAAACCTCCACTCAAAACACACGAAACACTAAGGATGACGACAAAGCAGAACACACGAAACCTCAACAATTGGAAGTGTCGGTGTATAAGATCAATTATCAAGTCCCGGACTCTGGGATCCCGGTGCAAGCTTGTTTAGTTACCGTGTCAGAACAATTTGGTTTGCTCTCAACGGGATGGTTCGAGGACGGAGTTGTATGCATCCTGCAGTTTAAACTGGGTATTGTGTATGAATACGGTTTGGTAATTGTGACGTATCTTCTGGGAATCAAGGAGTCCAGGGATAGTTAAATAGTCTGTTTTGATCGGTACCTTAATTTTTTAATCGGAGTTGCTATCACCATCATCTCCCTACCCTTGTCCCATTCTGCTTGAGGTCAGCGCAACCCATTTGCTTCTTCCATTCTCCCCCATCAGATGTCACGGCATCATTAACTCGTTTCTCTGGGTCTTTCGTCGTTTCGCACCACGAGCGGTTCGGACCGCGCCGCGGTGTGAAACGCAGAAGAGCTCTTAAGAGCGTATGGTACCTCAAACGCGAGTTTTATAATGCGTAAAAGTATATGATTCACTGCTGTAATCAACATCAGAAAAATATATGATATTCTTCAGGATATATGCTAGTGCCATAGTGTTGTGAAAACATAATACAACTAACTTTGCTCGATAGAAAAAAATCGCGAAGATACCTCTAAAAATTTCTTTTAACGAGTAAAAACCATACTAAAATACATGCCATCGTTCTGATTTTTTTGCCAAATAATTCTACAAGCAACAAACTAAAGTCATAGTGTTTTACTTTTTTAGTCCAATCAATAGTTTTTTTGTAAATCGCAAAATACCACTAATTTCGCACTATTCGGCCGCAGCAAAAGACGTAACAACCGCTTTGTAGTGCAAGCTGATTAGAACTTTATTCTAACAGTATTACAAGCGAAGTTTGAACCACCACAAATAGGGTTGCTTATCTGAGGTAGCATACGCTCTTAAGAATGGGCTGTTTCGCTCTTTCTAATCATCGGAGTTTTGACTTTAATTTTTATCGACAAGAAAATGAAAATGACAGCGTCCTTTTCTTCCAACTTACAATATTTTTAGAAATTATAGATAGGTATATTGAAACATTTCAAAATTACACTACGTATTTGTTTTCCATTCTTCTCAATTTATTTTCAAATTAGTAAGTAATCTTATGATGTGCCTTGTTATTAGTAATTATGAAACATTATGTTTTAATCGGTTACTAGTTCAATTTGAGAGGTTCACAGATAACAAATAAAGATACCGAATGACAAACAAAATGTCTAATTACCAAAAATTATATCAGTACCTAATTAACTTGTTGACATATTAATATAAATATATTGGTTTATTTATATTGTAATAAAGACGCTACCTTCGTAAATTTATTCGCAATATTCCCGTCAACGCCTTAATGCCTCAAAGATGAATGCCAGGCCTCGAAGTGCTTGATTTATGAGCTCATCTTCCATCGAGAATAACGCTGTATTACACTTAATTTTATTTAAGATTAATGTTGCATTTCCTTCGTCTATTTATTTCCGAATTAGATTCGAAACTGAACATTTTTCATCCTAATCTACAGATGAAACGAAAACAGTTTTGTTTTGACTTAAATTATTGTTTTTATTTACAAGGTTTTGATGCCATTATTCACAAAGATACGGGGACAGTTTATTTTAAAACTGCAATAACCAAGGGTCCGAACGATATTTTTTTTTTGTAAAAAGGGCTGTAGTGTCCCTTTTTCTGTTTAGTTTATGGCCGTTCAATGTTGCGGAAGTGTGTGGAAAGTCAGAGATATGGCGGGAGCATAACACGCCATAAATATCGACGCCAATATACACGGATTTATTCGCATAGGCCGAAAATTTTTGATGTTTTTTTTTTAAGAAAAAAATTTAAAGTTTGAAATGTGTGTTTTGGATTTTTTATTTATGGGAGCTTAGATCTCGTATATTTCGGGAAGGGGATGCTGCTGGCCGTCGATAGTGTGCGCTGTGTCAGCTAAAGCACGCGCGCGAACGTTTTCGACACTCAGTCTAGACTTTATTGGTTTAGACTTTACGGCTTTGTGGAAATTAAATTCAATAAATAAGTTAAATACGAACCTATTTGACAAAACTCTGAGTGTATGAGTAAATGAAGAGAGATAAAACACGAACTTGAAACACGTACCTATCGTCAATCTTCTGGTTGGTAAAACCTACCTACAAAACAAAAGGTTTAAATAAACTAAAAGTAAACCTTTTTTATATTTTTTCGTATAAAACCACAGAAGAATAAACTGTTCCTAACCCTAAAACAACTCAAACCAACAAAATCAATAAACCCAAACCAAAATTATTCAACATAAATAAGAAAAAAAAGTTAATTTATAACAAAAGATGTAAAAAAAGAACCATTAAAACAAAAACAATATTTTCTGTTCTGAAGAACCGAGGCGTAAAGTTTTTCTACGGAGGGCAAACGTCAATAGAAACATGCACTTTCAAAAATCGAAGCCCCTTTCAACGAAGCGAAAGGGCGCCGAGCGGGAATCGGGATAGTCCGGGCGGAAGTGACGTTGCAGGTAGATAATAACCGTGGTCGGGCGCGTCGCCCTCGCATTGTGCAGCTTCCGGTCCGTACGGGGCCCTGACAACGATAATCTTCGACGTACGTAATTTTGGTATTGGATAGGGAAACCCATGGAGTATTATTGCTAAATGTTTTGTTTTTTGTTTTTGAAATATGTTCGTGATATTTCACAGGTTATCATTACGCTAATCTGCATGATTCATTTTGAGCATCGTACCACTTCAAGCCGTAAATCTTTAAAATCGTCATCATTATATCGCTTTCATTAATCTTCATAATATTGCTTGATAAAGTGTCACTATCACTTTATCATAACATAATAATCTCTTTAATCACATACATCACTAATCTACAAATTCAAGTTCACCAACAAAAGCATGTAACACAAAGACGACTCCACATCTTTCTTTGTCCTCGGCACCCTTCGCAATTCGGTGTAGTGACCCCGGGCGTGGACTAGTAAATAGTCGCGGGCGCACCTGGGCCCAACACTTACTGCTCCTTAAGTGTGTGCTGAGCAAAACAAGCTAATGAAACATAAACACTGGCTGGTTTACGACACACAAGGTTTAAAGGTTTACATTGCCCGTTTTTGTAACGGTAAACTGGGGTCTGTTTCGGCACCAATCTTAAGAGGTTTATCCTGGTGGTTGTGGGGTCTGGTCACCGTTTGCAGAGGTCGGTTACAAAGCTGTGTGTACCTACGCTTTACGTGTGGTGAAGATGATATTTATGCATGGCAAAATCTTGTTAGAAAAAGGTCTCTTTCCAGGATTTTCTCAGTCAATTTTTTTGATTCAATTATGATATTTTTCTTAAGAAATTTTTCACTTAAGTGCGATGAAGCAGTTTTTTACACGGATCGACTGTCCGTGTTACTTCCACAACACAGTCTAAAATTACTATTACATAGAGTGATGCACAGTTCCATAACTAAGAAATCGATTCGTTTCCATTTCTGGCTTGTCTAGCATAGTTGTTATTTCAATATGGTTAATTTAAGATTAAAAAAAAACACGGAGGAAACCGGTACCCTAGAACCAAGAAAAAAACGAAGCCAAGTGACATTTACCAAGCCGTACTGGGAACGCGTGGTGGATTGTAGTCCATTCCCTCTCATAGTGAGGAGGCCTGTGTTCCGACATTGGGAACATTACAAACTGATTCTGGTTAATTCAAGATTCGTGTAATTCAATTGGTAATCCAGAATCAACGTGAGCCACTTGGGATTTATTAATGTCTGTTCTCGATTTCACATAACTGTCTAATTAAACGGTTCCTGGCTCGCAGCCATATGTCTTGAAGTTTGCTGCTCTGAGGGACATACGAACTTTAAGGATGTGCAATCATAATTATAATATGTGTTTGAGTGGATGTTCTCTAATTATGATAAAAACTTTATTGTTATAATAAAAAAAGTCAATCAATACAAGTGCGTAAAAAGAAAACTTCAATTTTAACGGAATATTTTTGTTTCTAATGTTTCTCACCAGATGGCGCTAGCGCCATCTGGTGAGAAACATTTTTGTACCATTTATGTGGAGTTGAAAGCGCACAGGGTAGGCTGTGAAACTCAAGTATTATTAAGTTTACAGTAATTTGCCAGTGTCAGGTTGTATGTTGCACAAAATAATATAATTTGCGGCCGAAATATGTATGTATTTACAGAATTATAATCATTAAAATTAGGAATACACCCTCTTGAGTTAGCTAAATGACTATATTTTGATGGAAAACTCGTAAATCACTTGGCAGTCAGTAGTATAATGTAGTCGATTTTAATTGGAACTCAGCCCAGCTAAATCAAACAGTTCACTAACCTTCCAGCGTGTGTGTCCCGACTCAAGCAAATTATCTTGTTGTGCCCAAATGAGGAGTCAAACACGGGACCCCTTCTGTCGGCTTGTGTTTTCGCATCGCTGAACCTAAAAGGGGCGGCCACAACCTGTTAGGAAGGTAACTCTTAAGTCTGTCAGTTAAAGTTATAAAGCTTAGTGCAGAAATACCTTTTCGTGAATATATTTTCATGAGGAAATGTGGAAGCGAGTTATGTGAAAGGTCAAGAGTTAGATATAATGACGTGAGTTTATTTCAGGAAAGGTCAAATGTTTGCCGCATGTGTTATATTTTGTTGTATGACATCATTAATGCGCGTTTCAAAATAGTCTCATGGTTAATTAACTAATGACTGATTTTTAATAATCAACTTAAACTTATTCATTCCAGATTCACGTGTAGGAGAGAAATAATTTTGTTAGGCTTTGTAGTTTCATTGTTTTGTTAACTTGTTTTACATTTTCGCGAAGTCAGTAACGACCATTTGTTGACCACTAACGCTGTAAAGTAAAAAAAAAATGAGATATTTGGTTTAACCAAACCAAATATTTTAAAGGAGTGTAATAACCATTGAGTTTCTTGCCAGTTCTTCTTCATGAGAATCGGCCAAACGTTCGTCTTCCGGGAACCATCGTGTGGAGATTTTTCCGTAGCAATCTAACTCCTAGGCTAATGTATCCCGCCCGATACTATTTTAGCCTAGAAGCCTTCTTGTCAACGTCCACGTTTATTTTCAATTTGGTATATTTATGTATGGGTATATAACTAAAATGAGGAAAAAACATGCAAAACAGTAAACTTTCCCTGATAATGTGATACGCGGAAAACCGCTGAACAACATAGATAATTAAATTTAAATCCATAACCAATTGATTATTTGTAAAGAATAATTTATTTAATAACATACCAGTTTATTAGTTAGAGTTTATAGGATATTGATCATAAAACTTCACACATAACATAACATTTATTTATTTTCATGCAACAGTGGCCCTGGCACTGATAAATACTTTACAGACTAACGTACATATGATACAACTTGCATTAGTAAATGGGCTAATAAACTTTAGGCATCCTCTAAGTAGGATATTATTACAAGTTCTACATACAATAACTAAACATTAAATCCGTAACATCTAATCTAGGCATTACCCAATGGATTCAAGCTAACGCTAGCTTATTGGCACAAACCATATCCCTAAGATTACCTCACTATTTAGGTAAAGGCTCTACGGACTATTAATACCAAACAATTCCAGGGATTCATAACATTGGCGTAACTATTAGTGTAACTTCAGACCGAGGTTTCCTTCAGTAATTTGATAATATCAAGCAAAATATACGTATTAAGATATATTGGTGAGACAAGGTGTACATAGTTAGGGTAGCCCGCAAAATGTTGTTCATCTACACATCTGTATTCCATTAGCAAATACGGTTTAACCCGCCTTATATGAACCAGATTACTTAGACCTCCCCTACCCTTCTCCTTGGTTATGTAATTGGGTGTGTTATGGGTCGGGTCGTGTTTAATCAGAGCTCTAATGTGGCTGGACTTGACGTAAGACGCAACAAACGCCTGAGGTGCCATCAACCAGGTAACGAGTGAGAAGGAATAGGGTTGCCAGGGTTATAAAGAATGTTGTAATACGTGGGTATTTTTGTTTTTTTTAGTACCTGTAGTTCCACCTGGGTAAAATATTTTTTGTAGACACTAAATAACATTAGTGAAGTTTTTGGTAATAAAGACTGGTCTAAATATTTTACAGGTGTGAAGGTTCCATGCGTCGGGGAATAGCACCCTCAGATATTCAAATACCTATTTGAAGCGTCGATGCATCAATATTGGCAGTCAAAATATTACAGGGGCACGGCCTCTTACGTGATCTTGGTTTGCAACATGCAGTAGGTAAGCCTGACTCTATTTATTAACAAATGGCTCTATTTTCTGAAGATTTTGTTTGTTTGTATGAAGAAATAATAAGTTAAGAATATATATTTTTTTTATTATTTATTTCTTTATTTAAACTTCATGCACAATAGTGGTACATAGGCGGACTTAATGCCACGAGGCATTCTCTACCAGTCAACCAGTTTTTTATTTATTTATTTGATTTTTTTTTTATTTTGCCAACTGTGGAGGCTTGTAAATGGTGTCGTTGAACAACTCACTATTCATTTTTGTATTGTTAGCTGTAAGCCACCCAAAGAAAATAAAATAAAATTTCTTTTTTTTCCAGCAGCAACGGATTCTAGAGTAGAATCCTGAGCGCATCAAGATATTGATCATAAGACCTAAGCCGAGCGAAGGATTGGTACAAGGATCGACTGGAAAAAAAGAGTTTTATTCTCTGTTATCGAAATGCCCTTGTTCGAGTGGCAATGTTATAAAGCGATGTTAATCAGAAAAAGCTATTTTAGATCTGTATCCAACATCCCTAAAATGTCCTACTCGTATTCCACCCACCTGCCATCCTTAGAAGCAGAAACATGTCAGCTAGCCCATGTAATCTCGTTCGGATCGCGGCCACGAATTTCATAAGTGCTCGCTTGAGTTAATGGATGAAAACATTAACTCCTTGGGGTCGTATTCTGTACATGGCTTTGCCCCGGGTGCCGGCGACATTTGCATATGCGATTGTGGGTTCACTTACTCCCGAATGTACAGTTTAGTTTACTTGAATATTGTTATATTGGACCGCTATAAAGTAATATTGTTGTAGGTTTGTGTGGTATTGTAAGGTGTAATGTGTGTTCAAAAACTTTAATAAGTCTCTCACACTCTTGAGTGTTCTCAGATTGTTATGGATATTCCTATTGAAATATTGCAATGGTGATAATGAGCAAAGAAGCTGCCGGATAGATGCTCATGCAGTTACCTCCGTTGCCTTGCTTGTCCAACCTAGTATGTCTTAGGACTGATAATCGAAGATACGCGAATTCTAATATCAAGTAACTGGCGATGGGCCCACGTGGCGAATTACAGCTCACTCCTTCTCAAAAGAGTAGGACTACAGCAACGAATGAGGAATGTTGTAGTCTGATTTGATTATAGGCATGCTTATTTTGAAAGAGGCAAATCCAGGCAAAGTCGGACGACAGATCACACAAACAAAAAACATATAAGCTTCTCTACCCCCAGCCCACATGATATATGAATTAATCTTTCCCAATAATTCAGAGGGAAAAGTGAAACAGAAAATAAACAGTGGCGACGAGACTGGCGTCCGAAACTTTTGCGACACACTCGAACTGACCCTAAAGTGAACTCGAATGTTTTATAACTCTGTTATTGCGTTGGAACGATTCGTAGTCCGTACGTACGTATGGTTTTTGCGTAACGTGAGTGCAAGGGGTTGGTTCATAAGCTGGGATAGAAAGTTGGCAAAATATTATATGTTTTATTCAAAACAAAATTCAAATTATAATGACAATATGTTTCCGCTTGTGCCAATATCTTCTTTCTTTTCTATTTCTTTCTTCTTCTATCTTTTTCTATAAATATAAAGAAAAGTCGTGACTGACTCATCAACGCCCAAACCAAACCCTTGAAGCTAGCAAGCTAAAATTTTGCCCTTTGTAGTGTAGACAAGGAATAAGGAAGGATTTTTCGAAATTCACGCGGGCGCTGCCGGGGGCAAAAGTTAGTCAATTTATAGAAGGAAGCAGACTTTTTAAATTATTTACTAACAATATCTGTTGATTAACTAAATAGCATATTCCATAAAATGGTGTCAATCATATGGTAAGGATCCTGATTAGCTCATTACGACTGCGGACTATTACTATTACTATTTATCCTCAATTAATACCTATAATTTGCAAATTCTCAACATGCTAATTTCCTAATAAGTTTCAATGACTTTACTGAGCCGAAATTATGTTATCTTGTTGTTATTAACGATAAATCGAAAATACAACTATCCTATACCATTTTGCTACTTTTTTGTTATTATATTTAAACAGTCTTTAAACCAAATAAATATTTTATTGTTCGAAATGAGTGTTTTCAATGATTTTTTTTTGTACTCGGCTCACGTCATCATAATAATAACTAGGTATATGGTCAACCATAACGCACAACGACCAATCAAGTTATGCAAAACCAGCCTGTCTATTATTTTTCCACGTTATAATGAAAGAAGACACAAGTTGACCAACCTAGGCTAAGAAAGGATAATTTTTATCCCGGCATTACCTACATTTATTTATTTATTTATGCAAGGTAGCTTCACAGCACACACACACACACATACACACACACACACACACACACACATTCGTATATTCCCGACCATAACATTGTGAAACTTCGACTATACAAGCTAGTAAAACTAAAGGTTCAACACATCCAATCTATTAAAACGCCAGCTTTCTAAAGTAAAGATAAAAGTGAAACTGTAAAGCAGACATTGAAATCCGTTGACATAGATCCGGGGCCTAGTGTAGGCGACGCGACATCTCAATTAGACGATTGCTTGCTCTGAGCGTTGCGGGACAAATAGTGGCCTTTGTGAGCCGAGCGACGGCGACGGTGCTCGACGAGTCGGCCGGCGATGAGTCTGAGCATTGAAGAGATGAGTGCAGAAGGCTCAGTTTTGGGCTTAATGGAAAAGCATTCTGGTAGATTTAAGGCAGCTGGCTAGAAGGTTCAAAAGTGGTGTTTTTATTAGCTATAGCAAACATTTTTGACTTTACATCATCGTTTTTCATCAGTCTCAAAAACGGCTGGTAGAAAAAGTGAATAAGTTCAATGAAAGTGTTCATTCTTTGCCATTCTTTGTCTTTTTCAAATAATTCTGATAGGGTACTTAGTCAAAACCCTCAGGTTTCGTGCTACACAATAGGCTGCATATGTTTGTAGACAGAGAGTTTTTCAAGTTGATAACTATGCAATTTTCCGTGATTACTTTTTGGTAGTCAAAAAGAATGACAGCACGAAATTTTCCTGTAGAAAACATTCGCTCTTTGGTGTAAAAAACGGTGATGATAAAGTCTTTCAGTAGGAAATGGGACTTCTGTAAGTTCTCATTTTGTCACTCGAGCCAATACGTTGATGAGATGCTGTGGGATTTTTGATGGACAGAAATGAATATTAGCTGTGAAAGTTAACACCGATAGTGACATTTATTTCTGATGCAGATAGTAGTTGAAGTGATTGCGTTAATGGCGTGCAATTTTTAAGGATTATATTATGCACCTATAAGCTGTTAAAGATAGGCCGATTGATGATGATATGATGATGAAGTCTAAACATAGTGATGACTAGAATGTCTGCCCAATGTAGATCTTCAAATAAAAAGACAGTAATAATGTATCTCATTAATTAGCATAGTCTTAACCAAAAGCGAAGACTCCTTTAAATATTTGCAAACGAATCCCGAAGAAAATCGGCGAGCTTTAAAATCCATGAATTTCAAAGTGTGCACGCATTAGGCATTCACGAATATATGATATTCTCTGTTCGCAAAGGTGATCGTTTAGAACCTTTGTACGTAAGGCGAACCCTTCTTACGCACTGCGGTACGTGCGTTTGAACGATGGCACGGGATAGTCGAGTTGCTGGTACGAGTGGGTATCTATCATGAGAGCACAGGGCTCATGTGACTACGAAGAACATTAAATATTATAGGATTACCATTGTCATTTGTCAAGTCACTAGTGTTTTACGACATATTTGAACATGAGACTTTCATGATAGAAATGGAGGTTGGGACATCTAGGACTGCTAAAACACAAAACAGTACCTACGTGGAATCTGAAAATCGAGTCTTATTGAATAGATTTGAAAAATTCGTTCATTTATCCAGTGGTTGTCTGTAAAATGTGGCTTTCTACACTAGGTAAGCGCGCGGCGAAGCGCTTTGCTAAGTCTTTCATTATTCGTACAGCCAAGGAGTGGAACACCCTGCCTGCGTCGGTTTTCCCGAGTTCATATAACCCCAATCTATTTAAGTCGCGAGTAAATAGGCTTCTTCTGGGTAAGCTCGTTCCATCGTCGACCTCATCTCTGCCCTTAGGGCAAGATTGAGGTCAAGAGTAAACCCACATTAAATAAAAAAAAAAAAAAAGGTGCTCATAAAATTATTAATATTGTAAAAAAGCTTAGCAACAATTTAGGTATGCTTGTACAAGTCCACCCTATTTGTATTACCTTCACATCGGATTATTATAGAAAAGGAACAGAGAGTGCACCTGTACCTGCGCACATACTTGTAAACTACAATGGCTCCCACGCTGATGGCTAGTCTCCTGTATTGACTGGCCGCCGGGACCGAAAACGCTCAGGAGGATTATATTTGTATTTTAGTTTAGTTATTCTATTGATATTGGGTCTACAAAATAAATAATCTATCTAACTAGAGTCAAGTATTGGTACTTGATCGAGTACTACACCTAAACAAAGACAACTCTAACGGTTTTTTCTCGCGAGCACAGATGCTCTGAATAGTTCGACGCTTTACGATCAAGAATATTACATTTTGGATACAACTGACGTATGCGAGCCGGAAAAAATGTTTCACATGTTTATAGGAATACACAAACGTGTTCCGCCATGAAGTATTATTGTCACGTATTGAGAAATGCTTGTATTTTATTATTTCGCTTTTGACTACATGTATGAGAGATTTGTCAGGCTGTGGATTGTCATCTTTGTGAAGAAAGTTATGTGCACGATCACTTGGTGGATCATTCAGATTTAAGTATGCAAAATAACATCCATATTTTGTATGTTTTGGTGTAGAGGGTTATCTTCGGAAGTACTGACACGATTTCAAAAACTCTTTTATAATTGGCAGTTAGATTATTCACAAGTGTCATGCAATATTTAAACACGAGTGAAGCCGCAGGCAAAGCCTAAAAGAGAAATGTGTAATGTCAAAGTTTAGGAATGAATAATAAAAGGTAATTTAATAATATGGATTATAAAAAAATAATCGTTTAGTTAGTTTCAGTTGCCTACTTATGTATTGTTTGATTGTTAAGTAGGTACTAAGACGGAATAACCATTCTCTAGACTAGATTGCACACAAACTACATGAAAATCAAATATTTCGTAAAGCTAGTGCATTTTAAGCTTTTTCATCAAACCAAACATAATTGAAGATTTGTTAACTGTATAAATATAAAGGGACGAAACTCCTCAATTTCTAATATAGGGTTAGATCCCAAAACCGGATTCAAATGGAAATGAATTTAAATAAAGCAAAATTGTCATTCTGCGGTCCCACACAATCTATTTAGGTAATTGCACGGTCGTTGAGGACATTATATTCGTTGATTGTACCCGGTCTTGCAATCCCGAATCCCTGGAATCGTGAGCTGCATATTGATGGCTCAGGCCCTACAATATACTCGATTAAATTATATGTAATGATTTTAACGAGACCAGGAGGAATATCCGATCATTTGCTTAACAAATTGGCTCGTTGTTCGAGTGATTGCCAGGCTTGAGGTTCTGTTTTCGATTCTCGGGTCGGGCAAAGTGTTATTGGGTTTTTTCATCGAGAATTTCTCAGTACCAGCCACCGAGTTTGGATTTGTGTCTGATTCATAGCAACAGGATGGCAATAGAACATGGGACTTAAAACATAACTGGCAAAATGTTGGTTACATACTATTAGTTGTGACATCTACCTAACCCTCCGGGGATGTATGTATGTTGTTTAATAAATTTGGTAAATAACAGAAAGTATCGTTTTCTGTGGTTTTAAAATGTACAAATATAGATAAAATACAGGGATAAGATAAATATTGATATAGTTTCCTGACAAAATTTCGGTTATGGTCAGTCATGTAGGCAGAAGAATGATAATTATAATAAATAGTGCTTGTACACTTTTGACCGAGAGCTCTCTCTATGTCTCTCCCGAGACGTCTCGCTAACACTAACGTGGAATGGAGACCAAACTTGGAATACCTAGCTAGACGAGCACTACTACATACTCGCTCCTGCCTCGGAGTGTCACATCGAGAGCGTAAAGCCTTCTTTATAGTTCACACACAAGTGTAATGTTCTTCTTAATCGTGTAACTTGAGATTTGACAGACTGACGTTAAACCCACTCTAGGCTAGTACTGTTTTACTTGTTAGTAAAAACTGCTAAGTGTATGTCACAGTCAAAACTGTTAATCAGTTAAAACTACATTTGACCGGTCAAAACTATTAAACATTTCTTAGAACTTTATTAGGTGGTTTCTGATTTATTACATCGATAAATTAAACTTACCAAAAGGATATATATTATAGGATAGTCATTAGGAAACTCATCAGGATTTTATTTTTGTGACCCTTTGGATAACCTATAATAGACAAAACGCATTTTAAGTTAATAAGGGTTTTGAGTGACACCAGTTAAAATAAGTTTTGACCGATTAACTGTTTTGACTGGAACATAATAAATGTACTGACGCAGCTGGTATATTCCCTCTTCCCTCACTGTCATAGTCCGATGGGACAGTTATCCAGTACGACAGAGGACAGATAGAGTTTGTCACACCATCAGATTCCAAACTCCGTGCAGACAAATATGACAAATTCCTTATGGAATAAGCCAATAACAGTTTTGTCGACCGAATTGAATACACACAATTCTACTAATATTATAAATGCAAAAGTTTGTGAGGATGGATGGATGGATGGATGTTTATTACTCTTTCACGCAAAAACTACTGAACGGATGTGGATGAAATTTAGAATACAGATAGTTACTTCTTATCCCGGTCAATGATATTCAAATAGATGATATTTACTAGAATATCATTGATCCCGGTAGTATGATCCCGCGGGACAGTTATCGAACTCCACGCGGCATTGCGACGAAAATTAATAAGTGAGAGAAAATAAATGAATATTTTATTTTATTATGAATTTTCCTTTAATTTGATTCATTTTAATTAGGATTATCTGACCAAATTATTATGACTCTCAGTGAAGGAAAATAATGCTTCCGGTCTAACAGGAAATATATTTTTATTCCTGTTACACAAAATGTACATTTGACTGAAAAAAAAAATACTTTTTGGGCAACAAAAATTTTTTTCTCTTTTGTATTTTTGAAGTCGGTTACTTTTAAAATAAAAATAAGTGAAAAATTACTTTAGCTTCTGAACTCAAGGAAAAAAAAACTTGCTGGTTGTGGTCACAAGCCATCTTGTTCAATTTAAAGTTCGGCTAAACTGCTATTAGGTTTTTAGGATTTCTCACGTCCGAATGGAACGTGGAATTCTTAAATACCAGCCAGACGCAGCCACGAGTGAAAGATTCACTCGTATGTCTTTCTGTCGGCCCATTTGTCATAGACAATTTGTTCTGAATGTACCGGACTGATTCAATTGAAATTTTGGTACACATGTTTTTCAATAGGAATTATTTTGTAGCCTCCTGAAGTCTGGTTTTTGCCTGAGAAAAGTCTTTAAGCTAGCCTCCTTTTGTTGGTTGAGTATCCTACGTTTAGTTCCAGGTTTGAACAATTTAGAAACTAACCGCCAACTATAAAATTTGGAATTGGTTGGATGTTTGGGTGTTCCAAACATGTTCAAAAACAAGTTTAAGCGATACTGAACAGAAATACCTTTTATTGTTCTTGGACGTGATATTTAACTTTTTGTGCTTAGTAGAGGGTTGTACTGTTTAGGCCTCACAGCTTTATAAATGTATAATGTAGTTATAACTTTAACATTGCGGAGATTACGAAATTGTAAGTTATTTTTGTTTGTAGTGTGTTTTTGTTTTGTTAATGAAATTTGTAAGTAGGTATTCACTTGAAAATAAATTATTAGTTACTCATTTTTTTTATTATTAAATCTAAAACAAGTAGTAGTGCAGAACCCGCAACCGGATGCAACAACACATAAATTATTATTGTGTTGTTGCATCCGGTTGGGAGTTTTGATTTAGGGAAAACCAACTCTTATGTTTGTTTTCCCTAAAAATGGAAAGTAGATTAAATGCAGTTTAATATTACTATTTCCCTCGTTCGAAAGTCAGTTACACATGGACCACGATCAAGAGTACCAGGTTCAAGAGCCCCAGTACTAAAAGCCCCAGAATTCCAGAATCGGGAGCCCTATCATCAAAAACCCTAGAATTAAGAACCACAGTACAGACAGCCCCAGGATAGTAAGTTTTTAAAATTTTGTTTTATTTAATTTACTTTAGACTGCCTCATTGGTCGAGTAGTTGCAAGCGCGACTACTGAGAATGAGGTCCTGGGCTCGATTACCGGGTCGAGCCAAGTGTTATTGGGGTTTACTAACAAGTAATTAAAAAGTACGGAATATTTTAAAGAATAATCTTCTGAAAAAAATTACTAGAATCCTGTACATACATCAAATAATTAAAATTCCGAAATATTAAACTACACTTACTTCTGTTGCTAACTGTACACAAACATTACCTACCCACATTTCGCAAAAAATGTGTTTAAAAAAAACATTTAAGTCAAGTATCACTGAATCCATGGCTTTAAGGCCTCAGCCTCGAATTTTGCGGGCAGTGGGGCGGGGGAGCGGCAGGATCTTATGCGTACAATCAAATGGACCAGTTCTCGGAAAACAGCGGCGCGGGGGCGGGCAACGAGCGGTTCACTCCATACAATTCGCGCCGCCGCCGCCGCCGCCCCGCTGCCCGCAAAATTCGAGGCGGAGGCCTAACTGACACACTTCTGATGAAAACTGCAATTACACACTACCTGTGATTCGACGAGACAAACAAACGAAGAGGAAAAAATTACCGTTTTATTTTTTATTTCAGTCAAAATGCAGGTTGTTACCATCTCAAGCCCGCCACCACCCCAAGTGGTCCAACTTACACAGCAAGTGGTCCAAGCTGCACCCGCACAAAGAATAGTAGGACCATCCAGAGTTGGTCCCAAACCGTCCATGGTCAACTGCACCATATGCCAGAGAAGCGTGCTCACTAATGTAGATTACGTGTCAACTGGGAAGACCCACTGCTGGGCTTTCATTTTTTGCCTTTTCTGGTAAGTTTTTTTTTAACGTTGCTCCTCATTGGAAGTTTTCCTGTGTTTCTCTCTGTTGTGGATGCGTTTAAACTATTTGGTTTGTTTGAATGTACCCAGCCCCTATCAACTATCTGCTACTCGCTTCGCACTTGGTGTTTCATACATAAAATCACGCCTATAATCCCGAAGGGTTAGATAGTAGGTACACCCACATTTCGCCCGTTATTTTTAAGTCCCACGTAATAGGGGGAGATCCTAATGCCATCAACCGGGCACATATCCAAACTCCGTGACTGCTACTAAGAAATTCCTGATGAAAAACTCAATAACACTTTGCTTGACACGGATATTCATTGCCTCATGTTCAGCAGTCGCACTTGCAACCACTACACCAATGAAACAGTCCATTTGTCCATAGGCCGTTTGTGTTTGTTGTGTTAGATTTATTTTAAGACATGAGCCTTTTGCAATCTTTGTCCTGGTATTTAAGGTCCCATTAAAATAGGTGGACAAATTTTAACACAGCGTTCAGTAGGTCTAACCAAAGATATCCTTACATAATATAAAACAAAGTCGCTTTTTTGTCTGTTTGTTTGTCTGTATGCTTAAATCTTTAAAACTACGCAACGGATTTTGATGCGGTTTTTTTAATAGATAGAGTGATTCAAGAGGAAGGTTTTAGTATATAATTTGAACGACATCCACGCGGGTGAAGCCGCGGGCATCAGCTAGTATTATATAAACAAAAAAAACATTAAATAAAGTGTTTTTTTTTTTACTTAAAATTATAAATTGCCTGCACTCTAGAACTAACTCATCCTTTATGAGTAGATACTTAAATGCGTTTTTCTTATTATTATTTTTACCATCGTCCTTTGGTCTGAATGATTTCTGAAATTTCGCACCTATTTTAATGGAACTTTATATACGGGAAAAGACAGTTAATCTGACCCTGAAAATTAAATCGCCCCGAAAGAACATGATGACCAAAATAAAATAGTAAGGAAGCCAGCGTTTGTGATTTATCTATAGTCAAATCTAATAAAATTATACATTATTTTAATGTATGTATCGTTATTCTGAACAGTGAGATTATTGTTAAATTATGTAAGTAAATGTATGAATGTGGACGAGGCAAAAGGAGTATGTTATTATCGTAGCAGGTGGCGTTCTGTGGTTTTTGCCTACCCCCATGGGAACAGGGTGTGAGTTTATGTACAGATAGCGCGCGAGTTGAATGCAGTCGGGGTCTGAGGTAAAGAGCGGGAGCAGTGTAGTGCTGTGCTATTCACACTAGTGTAATGCGGTAGTGCTGTCACGCACTACCGCATTCCTAAGCTCTGCATTCAACTCGCGCGCTATCTGTATGTATGTGTGTAAGTAAATAATTACCTTTTTTCTTTTTTCAGTTGTCCTTGTATGTTCCTGCCCTACGTTACAAAATGCTGCCGTAAAGCTAATCACACCTGCCCAGGCTGCAACGCTTTTGTGGGATCCTATCCAGAACATTGAAAAAGAACCTGTGATTAATATTAATTATGTAATTGTATTTTGAATCTTCTGAAATAACGGGATCTTTGATAACTTCTTATATTATTAGTTTTACTATGCAAATACGAATGAAATCTTAATAATCTTTTTATTTAATTAGTAAATAGATAACTATAATTATAATATATACATTGGTATAGATAGACAGAGAGATAAATCAGTGGTCTGATTCTCTGCATCACCCAAAGGTTGACTGGTAGAAAACGCCTATGGCATTAATGCCATAGGCCGCCTCTGTACTTTTTGTTTGATGTGTTTAATAAATAAATTATTTATTTATTTAATAAAACTTTATGCACAAGTAATAAAACCGTACACACGGCTACACATCAAGCTATACAAAACCAATATAATCTGATCGTTCATTGTGCGAAAAGATCTAGTAAAGTGAGGCCAAGATTAACTGGTTTTGTATAGCTTGATGTGTAGCCGTGTGTACAAAGGCGGACTTAATGCCAAAAAATAATAAAAATGCTTAATGCTTAATTATCATCCATTCTTTTGATTTTATTTTAATAGTAAAGTTTGTATTTTTTCAATGTCTCCTGATACTTAATTTAAGACTGACATATTGTCTTTTTTACAGACTTCAAAAAAAGGAGGAGGCTCAATAGGCAGTTCAATACTGCCGTGGTATAACTATAATGCCGTTATCTGCTAAAGTCATTTTTTTGAATAACACAGAAAAACCGTGGCAAATTTTTAAACCGATGTCATTTTTCGATGACAACACCTATCAGAGATTTGGAAGTACTAAAATATAGATAAAATCGCATACTTTTGAACTACCTACCCTATCATATCGTAAATATAATTTAATTTTATGAAAAAGCTTCTTTTGTGTTTTAGTTTATCAGAGATGTAACCGAAATCATAATGGATCATCGACTAAAACGCCGCTACGTATAGCGTAACGGCGTTTTAGTGTATCTTTTTCATAGCAAATTATTGTTTATTAAAATGCTAAAATTTCATGACTTCATTGATTAACTAAAACGTCGTCATTTGCACATAACGACAATTTAGCTTACGATTATGTATTATAGAACTGATTCATGTTAAACTTTAGTGCGTTTAACGTTACTTTACTGCTTTTAAGTCTGGTAACCTTTAGAAGCGTATCAATTAAAAGGATAAACTTGAATCATTGTTTAGCTAAAACGTGGTTAAACTAAAAACCTTACAGTTTAACGACATTATAGCGTAATAATATAAAACAAATTGTGAACTATTTTCTTGCACAAAATGAATTACCGTAAATTAATTAAATACAATACCGTAAATTCCATAAATCAACAGTTAAAGGAGCAGTTTTTTCTATCATAATAACCAAACATTAGTACATCAAAACATCGTCGCCAGCAAAAACAAAGATAAAATTGTAAAGAAAAATAGTAATAAAAAAGTCAGCAGAAATTGTTTTTCAGTTCTGCATCAGAATATTGCAGGTGCCTTAAACAAACTGGCAGAGATAGATTTAGTTGTTAATGAAATGCGTGAATCCGATACAAATATAGATGTTTTATGCCTTAGCGAACATTTTGTTATAAGAGGGGAAGAAAAATACCTCAATTTAAATAATTTTTACGTTGGTGCGATGTACTCGCGGCCTGATCAGCGGCGAGGTGGTACATGCATACTCTGTAAAAATCATCTTCAAAGTACCCAGTTGAAAGAACTAAGTGAATTATGTATTGATAAACAATATGAGATATGTGGGCTAGAAATTAAATCAATAAAAGCGATCATATTATGTATATACAGAACACCCTCGTCTGACATCAATATATTTTTTGAAAACTTGAATAAAACCCTACGAAAACTACAATATAAAAAAAGTAAAATAATAATAGCTGGAGATTTTAATATTAACCTTTTAAGTAATGACAGTAATAGTATAAAATTCAAAGAACTCCTCTCAAATTATGGTATGCGGTGTCACATTAAAGAGGCCACCAGGTTAAACACTTGTATTGATAACATCATCAGTAATATTCCAAATATAGTAGGTTCCACGCACAATGTTTGTTTATCTGACCATAACACAGCACAGGTTGTAAAATTTGAATACGATCAAAAACCTATGTCAAGCTGTTACTTTATGAACATAAATGACATGAGTAAAGAAAATATCAGCAAATTCATCGAACATATTAGCAAGTTATCATTTTCCGAAATCTACAACATTACTGATACAAATAGTGCTTTCAATAACTTTCATGACACTTTAATTTTATTTTATAAATTATGTTTTCCCCTCATAAGAGTAAAAAAACAGTACAAATATGGTACATTAAAATGGATCACAAAAGGAGTCAAAATGAGCAGTCTTACTAAACGATCACTAAGATATAAATATTATCTAAATAAAACAAGTGATAATAAAACTAGATTTAAGATGTACTCGAATATGTTAAAAAAATGTATTCATAATCTACAATCCTTATGTAATTTAAAGCACATAGCGAATTCAAAAAATAAGGGCAAAGCTTCATGGGATATTGTTAAACGTTGTACAGGTAACGAAAGGTCTCGAGAGTTTATTAATAGTATAACTGATAATGATGAAACAGCAACATCGGGTTTGGATATCGCAAATATATTTAATAATTTCTTTATTGATGTTGTTGAAAGCAGCGCTTCCTCACAACAACCTCCTAAAACTACTAACTCAAATATTAAAACTAACGATAATAGCATATTTTTAAATCCTTCTGATCCCACGGAAATCTTCAGCATATTAAAAACATTAAAAAACACTAAATCAGCCGGCTATGATGATATTTCTACGGACCTTTTAAAACAAATATCTCCCTATATTGCAG
The DNA here is from genome assembly GCA_949316265.1 of Diarsia mendica. NCBI lineage: Eukaryota > Metazoa > Arthropoda > Insecta > Lepidoptera > Noctuidae > Diarsia > Diarsia mendica. The sequence goes on along the minus strand of OX438896.1, from coordinate 16,586,806 downwards.
AACCTTTGTCTTATATAATAAATTTATCCTTAGAACAGGGTTGCTTTCCTGATAAACTCAAAATGTCTGTAATAAAACCACTACATAAAAAGGGCTCTAAAACAGACAAAAACAATTACCGACCTATTGCTCTTATTCCGATTCTCTCAAAGGTCTTTGAAAGAATTATGTACAAGAGAACTCTTTCTTTCTTGGATAAATATAGTATGCTTGCAAAAGAACAATACGGGTTTAGGAAAAACAAGTCCACATCACTTGCAGCTTTTAATTTAGTAAAATCGGTATTAAATAACATAAATTCGAAAACAACAACCTCCGCTTTGTTTTTAGATCTAAGTAAAGCCTTCGACTTCGTTAATCATTCAATTCTTATTGACAAGTTGAATAAAATTGGCATTCGCGGCCCAGCCTTAGAGTGGTTCAAATCGTATCTTTCAAATCGTACACAAATAACAAGAATCACTAAATTCGACGACAAAACTAATGGTATCACCAACTTTGATTCCCAACCACGATACAATTACTTTGGTGTTCCGCAGGGAAGCATTTTAGGGCCACCATTATTTCTTATATACGTGAACGATCTCCCTCAAGCAATAGACCAAGACTGTGTTTTGTTTGCTGATGACACAACCGTTATTTACGATTGTAAAAATGGTGAATCACATGAGTGTAATATAAACAACAGCTTGAATAAAATTATTACATGGTTAGATTTAAATGCATTAAAAATTAATTTAGAAAAAACTAAAATACTAAATTTTAAAACACAGAAAAGTAAATATCTACACCTTCAAATTTCACATAAAGATCAAACAGTTGAACAAATTCATAAAACAAAATTTCTTGGTATCACAATTGATGAACATTTCACTTGGAAAGATCATATTGATGATATGTGTATAAAAATAAATAGATTCGTTTTCGCCTTGAAAAAAGTTAAAGATGAGACCTCCAGACAAACTGCGTTAATGGTATATCACGCCTATGTTTGTTCCATCATCAGGTATGGTATCATTGTCTGGGGGAACTCTTCTGAAATAACTAGGGTTCTGTTAGCACAAAAGAAATGCATACGCACAATTTTTAATATGGACTGGACTGATTCGTGCAGACCAGTGTATAAATCACATAATCTTCTAACAGTTCCTTGTATTTATATATACGAAATAGCTAAATTTGTTAAAACTAATTCTTCACTATTTGAATCAAAAAACAATATTAATAAACGTAAAGTTACGCAGTATTTATTAACAATGCCAGTACCTAGGATTGAATTATTTAGACGTAATTGTGTATATATGGCTCCACTTATCTTTAACTCTCTACCAAAGTTTCTAACTGATCTTCCATACAGGAAATTCTGCAAAGTTTTGAAAAAGTGGCTTATTTCACAAAGTTTTTATTCCGTAGCAGAATTTCTTAAATTATCTAACTGCAAATCCTACCATTACCGCAATGCATTATAAGGTTACCTTAATTATAATTACAGGATGTTGTATTTGTATATTTCAAAAATATTTTATATTATGTTATCTTTGATTTTTTCTCTATGTTTGTGTTAAAATTTTCTTTGTTTGTTTATTTTGTAATGTTAACAGCAAAATTTGCTTTGTGCTGAGTACCTATGTTAAACATCGAAACGCACATACTTATCTAAATTAATGCTTATTTCACAGTTACTGTGTGTTGAACTAAGCATCATAGTTAATGTTTGCATGCCAACTTTATGGCGAAATGTGTCTTTGCTCTACATAATTATTATTTTAACATCTTTTGTACCACATTTGTTGCAAATAAATAATTTTGACTTTGACTTTGACTTTGACTTTGAATTAAATTTGTTGAAATTAAAGATAATTTTTAAATAAAAGTCAAAGATTTATCCATCAACTAGTCTTGATTGACAATATGTTTGTATTGCTTTTCAAATAATATGTAATTATGCTTAAACTTATAACTTTCACAAAACTTTACTCATAACTAGATTTTTTAGGAACTTTCAGTTCTATGGAATAACACTAAAATCACATCAGTTATTATGTACTACTTGTATTTTAAAATAAGATAACATTAAACAAAAATTACAATCTTTCATTAAACCTGTGATAACAAACAATTAAAACTAATTCTAATCTTCTCCTTGAACTCAAATCTTTATATTAATCTAGTATCATTTATAAACAATCATCAACTGAAAAAACAAAAAATAATTTCCTTATTTAAATTTTAGTTCTAACTTTTATCTACATTTATTAAAGCCTTCTTGATAAAATATATTATTTTCTTAAAAACACAGTATTAAAAATCGTGGGAAAGTCTGGCTACTCAAGGCATACCTGGAATTTATATCAAATTGATCAAAACTATATTATTCAAACAGTAAAGCAAAAATACAGTCAGAACAGACGGGGCCCGAATTTGAAGTAAGACGAGGCGTCAGACGATTGTGACCCAATGTCACCCAAATTATTCTCCGCAGAACTGGAAAATATATTCCGGAAACTGGATTGGAAAACCCAAGTCATCTGGAGCTTAAGCAAGGAAAGTGCTTTGGTGGGATTGTCCATTACCACAAAAAAAAAACTTTTGACCTATTCAGAAAAAAAAACCGACACTGATAGATTCAATCCGGGGTGGGATTGAATCTGTTGATGAATACATATGATTATCTTTGCCACTTTATATCACCATAAGACCAAATAACTAAGGAAGTCAACACAAGCATATCAAGTGGTTGGAGAAAGTATTGCTCATTAAAAGAGGTCATGAAATCCAGAGACTTAGGAATGGCTGTTAAGAGATTTTTTTTTAATATCTGAATACTACCCTGTATAACATACGGATGCGAAACATGGGCACTTACAAAACAGCACAGAAATAAACTGCAGTACTGCCAAAGAGCCATGGAACGGAGCATGACAAATAATATACGTAAAGCAGATCATGTAAGAAATGAACAATTGAGAGCAAAAACTAATCTACCAGACATCTTGACCAGGATTGACCAACAAAAATGGAGATGGACTGGCCACATGATGAGAGAAAGCACAGAGAAATGGAGTAAAATAATAACTGGACTGGTATCCAAGGGAAAGTAAACGCAGCAAGGGGAAAAAGATAAGGAGATGGGAAGATGAGCTGAAACAAACAGCGGGCCCCAAGTGGAGGAGAGTGGCTCGGGACAGAAAGCAATGGAAGGAGCTAGAGGAGGCCTTTGCCAAAAGACACACTGAATTTGGACATTCTGTAACAACTTTACAGTAACAAACAAGATGTAATTCAGAAAATAAAGGGCAATTAATTTATTTATTCAAAATCGTATCACAGTTACATTACAAAATTAAAAGTTATTATTTGAAATTATTAATTAGTCAAAATAAGTCTCAATAAACTGACACTACTCTATATTATTCTAATCAAAACTTGTACCGGAATGCTCATTTTCGCTTGTTGGTAAGTTTTTCCAAAATAACAATTTGCGAGGGGGAATTATGTTCGATAGGTTTTTAAGGAAATTTGCTTTCCTTCTTAGGTTCGATACCTTTCGGTTCAGTTCTAAATACCATTGTACGTGGGTTTTTTTAAATATCTATCGTTCATGAAACGAAGAGTTGTATAATAATATGATGCATCATCGAAATTATTTTTATACATGTACATATTAGATCATAACTTTTACGTACGAAACATACCCAAACTATATTTTTTAAATAAACTCTTGGATTGGATGTTTGAATCCTTCTTTGGGGCACAAATGATGGAAATTGATGGTTCGCCATATCGCAATCGTTGCAAAATTGGCGGGAACAAACCTGGAGCGACAAACTTCCTCACCCCCAAGCTCCTGGCGAATCACTAGTTTCACCCCGACAGCTTGATTTCGGTACAGGATCGTTACGTAGTCGGTGTCCCCCGCCCCGCGCGAGATCAGTTAACGGCTTTGTAGTGTATTAGTGTGAGATAACGTCGTTTTAGTCTAATAATGACGGACAATACATTTTTGTTTAGGTTTGAAAATGCCGCTACGGGCTTGCAACGTACGTTAAGTCAAAATATAAGTATCTCAAATATGAAGCAATAATGCCGTTAAACATCGTTAGTCGAGTTTAAGTCTAACATTTTCAATTAACGACGTTATAGTTTAAAAAAAAAGCGAACTCCTTTATTAAAAAAAGAATACCTATAAAACAGTTACAGTACCTTAACCGCTTTGTAGTGTACAAAAGACTGCTAACGGCAATCTAGACAAGTAACCATATAATTTTTTTGTGATAAAAATATGAGTTAATGAACTTTAGTGGCTTTATAGACTCACAAAGTTACTTAACGTTATTTTTGCTTATTTCACACGTGAGAAATGTGCACTTAACGGCATTTTTATAATTATTATTTCCAAAACTATTCAAGATATTGAAAATTCGCAAACACAGATCGATAGATTTTTTTTTTCTCATTATTATGGTATCAAAAGTTGAAAATCGACCAGATGTTGGATAACGGCATTTTAGTTATACCACGGCAGAATAGGCTGATGATGATGATGATATTTTATAGCCTCAACCATCTTAAATAATGTACATTTTAAATGTATAAAGATATTTTCAAATAGGTGTAGTAGTTCTAAAGATACACCAGCACACTTCACACGTCTGCATGTCTTAACAAACTCAAAACTTAGCCTACAGGCTAAGTTAACGATAGTTCAATTATTATTGCATTTAAGTATGCACAAGAGAGTTCTCTCTTGTGCTTAAGGAAAAAACATCGTGACAAACGTAGAGTACAAAGGTAAAGCTTTATCTATTTATAAATCGTTAGTCTTTGTACGAGCTCAGTACCAGTTGACTCGTTCGAAAACAAGGTACTGTTGTGATAAGAGAGAAATAATACGAAATTCAGTGAAATGGATGAGTACAATGACAAGTTAAATGATCGTGAGTATTTAAATTTCATTTTATACAACAAAAATACTAAAGCCCACTTCCATACCACGCCTAAGTGAAACATGACGCATACCACTAAATCTGAAAGGACGTAAATCCATCAATATTATTTTTAATCAGTATTATTAAAATTTGTTATCGAATAACCACGCCAATAACAAAATTTGGTATCTGTTGTTGGGGATTTTTTGTCGAGGTAGGACTGTGGACATAACAAGGTATATACAGCTTATTTTATTTTGGTTTCATCGTAAAAGTTCCTTATAATGATCAACTCAGTGCACCATTTTCAGGTTTTCAGTCCAATTAACTAATAATATTTTTTGACATTTCAGCCAAGGGCCAGGGCCAGCCACCGGCATACACTTCCAGTGATACACCTCAAAATAATATGGGGCACCAAATGCATGGAGAAATGCATGGGGGAATGCATGGAGGAATGCATGGAGGAATGCCACAACACATGCATATGCATCATGGGCATATGATGCAGCCTACAATGATGCAACCAGTTGGAATGCAACCTGTCGGAGTGATGCAGCCAGTTGGAATGATGCATCCTACTGGAATGTATGGAGGGGCGGTCGCCGTCCCAGTCCCAATGGTCGTTGGTAATCAGATGGGACGACAACCAGCACCTGCGAACTGTCCGGGCTGTAATGAAGCTATAATTACAAGAGTTGAAGTCAAGGCTACCATGAGGACTCATATGATTGCTTTGATGATGTTAATGATGTGGTAAGTCTTGTATTCTTCACTGTTGGTTTAGATATATTGTGTATGCGTCAGCTGAGTAATCTTATCTTGCACTCTATCTCTATTTTTTATCATATCGTATCGCCTGAAGCCAAATTTTGTCCACTACTTGCAGCACTGGTGACCCAATGGAATTGAAACTTACGAGTTTTACATTCAATCATTACCCCTGCTCTAAGGAATGACTTTGTGACGAAACGAGCATGTCCAAGCACCATACACAAACACACACTGAACCCGCGCACTTATTAAAGCCCCTCACAGAGCGGGAACGCGTATGACCTAGCAGAACATTATAATAAGCTGATTTTCTTCTACTTCGTATGTAACGCATAGAATCTTAAAACAATGCTTTTTCTACTTTCAGTTGTTTGCCATGCCTGTTGATCCCGTATTGTACGGACAGCTGTCGGAACTCCGAGCACTACTGTCCTAACTGCAACACTTACATCGGCAGCTACGTCAACATGTAAACACCTTCGGACTTATAGTGGGTTTCTTGAACTGAAACGTTGAAAATAACTTGATACGTGCTGTTATACGATTTTATTTTATTATAAGATTATGTTATAAAAAAGGTATTATGTGTATTTTGGCAACGTGACTTGGAGCTTTAACAAAGAACAGTATTAACTAATAAGTTTATCTATTGATTTGATCGATCGGCTGGCTTATGGCTGGCATATATAGTCATACATCTCGTGGCCAAAAACGTGAATGAGGTGGTTAACCGCCTTTTGAAGCAAACTATCTACATATTTTTAGTAATATAGATTCATCGCGGTTCTAGCCCAGACATATTCCCCTTTCAGATTTCGACCGTTGTCATATACTTATTGCTGGAGCTTATAGCGAGGAAATGTCTATGGAAATTCGACCGAAAAAAAAAATCATAGGTAGGTAGATGCAATAAGCCAAAGCCATGATAAAATTACTGATAAAATGAAAAAAAAAAACTTCAATCATGTGCTTTTACCCGACTGCGGCGAAGCCCAAAAGGAGGGTTATGTGTTTGTTTTATAAAAAAAAATATTATAAAAAGTTGGCGTTTTTAGGTTAAGATTGTTATCGAGTTGCAAGGCTGTTGCAAGATGTTATTGAGAATATTATTATACATTTTTTATCTGTATTTTAAATATATCATTGTGCGTAAATTCTGTTATTTATTTCTGTATTTACACACATTCAGATATAAGCACAAAGATACTGCTTATTTCTGAGCCCTGCTACAAGAAAGTTTGTATGGCCTACAGATAGTTGTTTCGGGTCTGGGTGTTTGTGTATGTGAGTTTCAATGTTTGTAAACGCACCCACGATACAGGAAAAAATCCTAGCGAGGGGCAATATTTAAAAAAATAATAATAAAAAGAAATGTAGAAAAGACAAAATAGGTAAATTATTATTTACCCTATCCATGTGAACTCGGCCTGTCACGTTTCCCACTGCTGGCCAAAAGCCTCCCTTTTCGCCTTCCAAACCTCTCTATCTTGTGCATTCTTGGGCCTTGTTCACCCCGCAAACAAGATCAGATCGTCACACCACCTTCGCCGCGGTCTACCTCTTTTCGGCGATTTAGTGACCTCTCCGGGTGCATTCGTACTACGTGTTTTTTACACTTTAGCTTGTTTTTTCCTCAATATCTCCAACCTCAAGCTTTTGAATATTAAACAGCTCCTTGGTGGCATCCAAATGCACGCATCCGCGTAATGATCGGCTGAATCAGAGTTTGATCTAAATCAATTTCGGTTTATAAGGCTAGAAGCAAAGAAGATTTAATAGTGTGTAAAGAAAAGTTTATCTTACGACTAACCTTATTCGCAAAGATAATCTCTTCAGATGGGGGTTCATCATCATCATTTCAGCCAAAAGACATCCACTTGTGGACATAGGCCTCTCCCAGGTGTCGCCACATTGACCGGTCCCGTTCGTCTCTCATCCAGCGGGTCCCCGCAACCTTGACCAGGTCATCGGTTTATTTTTTGTTAATAGTAGTTTATGCGACTGTGCATAATGAAGGGCATTACAACACAAGTGTGGGTTTAAGAAACGAGCCGAAGGCGAGTTTCTTAAGAGTGTTATCGGTAAAAAGTGTCGATTTTCATAAAATCGGGGTTTTTTAAAGTTAAATTACTGGAAGTTGGCACGAAATTATTAAAAACTAATTTTAGTACCGCATTAAGCATAATTATCTTTACATTGTATTTGTAAAGAATAAAAATTGAAAAACGTTATTAAATATCAAAATGAGAGCTTATTTTGAACTCATATTTCTGAGATTATACGGGAAGACTGAATTTCGGAATGAAATTATGAATCAACAATGAGTCGTAGAAGCCTGGAAAAAATACGTGGAAAAAGGAAAGATACCGTAATTGTTATTGTATAAAATAAAAAAGTAATTTTAATTCACTAAGTACCTAAAAAAAAAATATTTTCTTAACCTAAATTTTACAAAATAAAACATCATTTTTATTTAATATTAAGGCTGAAGTAACTTTAAAAAAATACACTGTTTGTAAGTGGAGTTCATGCAAAAAAAAAATCAGTAAAAAAAAAATTACATAAAGTTATTTTATCGACAATATAAAATTTCAAAGTTACTAATAAATTACGCAGCGCCGAGCTGTGTCGGCCAGTCGCGTACAAATACAATGTAAAGATATGCTTAATGCGGTACTAAAATTGGTTTTTAATGGTTTCGTGCCAGTTTCTAGTAATTTAACTTTAAAAAACCCCGATTTTATGAAAATTGACATTTTTTACCGATAACACTCTTAATAGCATCACACGAGTGTTGTAATGCCTAATTATGTATAGTTGCATACACTAATTTATCTACCCAAATATCATAAACCCTCTATAATGCGTTCAAAAACCATAGGCAATGACCAGCATTACCAACCAGCAGAAATTAACAGAACTGTAATGAGCTCATAACCTACTGAAAACAGTAGGTTATGAGTATAAATTTGGAACAGGTGTCAAATTCAAGTGAGTGTGCTATTCTAGTATCTACATTAAAACAGATACCTATCGATACGAAACCCCAATTCAGTATGATTTAAATTATAAATCGCACGACATTTTGATCTCGAGTGACACAAGAATAGTGACTTTGTTCGTTTGCCTATGATTTAAAAAAAATGACAGATATTCGAAACGCCGCCATTTCGAGCCGTCATTTGTTCGTTAGCTTTTTATTCCCTTTCATTGAGTAGACAATTTTTCTGATAAGTTCTTTATTTCTGTCGAAAATGAGTGATAGTGACTCAGAAATTAACATAACCACTCCGCCAGATATCGTAAATGCAGCGACGAATGCAACTAATAACCTGTTTATTTTTTATTGCATTACACTGTTAACAATGCTGGTCATTTCCCTATGGTTCCTGAGCCCATCATAGAGCCCTTATGATATTCGGGTAGATAAATTAGTGTATGCAACTATACATAATTAGGCATTACAACACTCGTGTGATGCTATTAAGAAACTCGCCTTCGGCTCGTTTCTTAAACCCACACTTGTGTTGTAATGCCCTTCATTATGCACAGTCGCATAAACTACTATTATTTTTCAATTTTTAGTGGTTCACGTGTTCATGGGACAATGTAGACAATGTCAACAATGTAGATTTTTTTTGGAGTTTTGTTGATTTTTCAAAAACCGCTTGTCCGATTTCGATAAAAAAATTATAGGACCCTTTCCAACAATAAAAGATTTTCTCAAATCGGTTAGCGAAAAACAAAACGACCTCTATGTTTGATTTACAAGGCAATCTATAATACCTTAGCATATGCGCGGCTCAGTTCCAGGGTGATATTGTGGGGAATCAGCGCAGAGGCACTTTTCATACTGCAAAACGGACTAATAACAATATTAGTAAATATAGAAGGCATTGACAGCTGTAAATCTAAGAACATAAAATATTTACCCTCCTCTAGATTTATAAGAATGTATAGGTAGAGGAGGGTTAATATAATATTTTATGTTCTTAGATTAATAAGCAAACAAGAATGTTTGCTTATCCCACATTTTTACACTACACGAGAAAATATACAACCAAGATACACACTACGTCATAATAATAGACTAAACATACAAAATTCTAGGCTAAAAATGTACTCATCAAGTGCCGTTACCGAAAATTATTAAAAATGAACAAAATTCTTTCATATTATAAATTACAACTTGATTTATTACTAGCTGTTGCCCGCGACTTTATTCGCATGGATTTTTTATTAATCTTTCTTTTTTCATAAAAAATATCTTATGTTACTTCTAATACGTAAACATCTGCGTAATTCTATCATCAAAGTGAAATAACAACGATAATAAACAAGTGAAAGTGTTATCCAAGACATAAGTGCATTAAATGTGTGGAAAACTCAAAAACAATATCAAGTAAATTCTAACAGCTGTTATTGAAGTTTTCTCTAATATTATTACACCACAACATTGTAAAGTGCCCCAATAAAGAAATTAGCAAGAAAGTTCAAGGAAATAACAAGAACAAGTGAGTGTATTTTTAAATATTACTCCGAAGAAAATCCGTTGTTCAAATACAACACTAGTGACACTACTGACCTTTGGACTTCAAAAATGACCAGCAAATATCACACCTGACGTTACACATCTGTTTACTTATTTCATTAGCAACTTCATATGTTCAATTGGCGGATGGGCAAGCAGCTCCGACTTGAACGAAAACTGGCGCCGGATCGAATCTCAGTGGCACACAGTTCACTTTTTGTGGATTATTTAATACATTCGATTGACAAGAGTTCGTAAAATGCAATGCATACAAATCACACCAACAAAATAATCACTTTTTGCTTTTTGTTTTGAATTTTTAACATCGAATATAAATTAAAACACTCAAAAAATCCTGAATACTGGAAGAAAAGGGAATAAAATCAATTAATTTACGATTTTTCATTTCAACTATTGACCATACTACAATGGATTTTGAAATAGATAACATTACTGTCCGGAAACCACTAAGGTCTAACTCTATGGACAATATCTTCAATATGAATCTAAGAAATAATTCCTCATTACTTGACACTACTATGATGAGCCTGCCAAACAACTCGCTGAATGACAGCGATGAAATCGGGAGCTACAAGGAAACAATCAAGAGGCTCAACACGGAACTGGAAAGCGCTCACATGGAGATTGACAACTTAAATAGTGAAAATTTTCGATTGAAAATGGATATCGGACAATACCAAAAAGTTATAGAGACATATAAAAAGGTGAACTTATTAGAAACAAAATGTCTGACACCGAATCCCGCAAGAAAAACGAATATTATAAGATCGAGTTGTTTCTCTACTCCGTCCAAGTTGATTCTTCCTCACACAACGGCTCAACAACCTAACGCGGCCGTGGTGGTTCAAACCCTAAGCGATGTTGGAAATACACCACTCAACACAATAGGCAGTTTAGAGGGAATACAACCAACTCAGCCGCAAACCCCACTTGAAACTACGAAAATTGAAATTTTAAAAACTGACGAACAAACATCCCACCAGAAGAACGCGGATGACAACACTGAAACAGATTTCATTGATCAGCAACAATCCCTTCAGAAGAGCATTAAAGAAATTGCTCCAATCAAAGCAAAGGAGAATCAAAAAAGAATAGTCATTTTCGGTGACCAGGGCCCTGTTTAATAAAACTTACAAATTGTAAATTGTAAATGTAGGCTACAAGTTACAATTCTACAAGTTTCTGTTTAATAAAAACTACAAGTTACAATTTTACCATGGTGGAAAACTGACAAATTTGTAGACTTGTAGCTACAAATCTACATATTTCTGTTCAATAAACATTTTCTCTCTACAGGTGACAATTTACAAATTTGTAGTGAAAACTGTTTTATTGAACGCATAATTGTAACTACAAGTTTACATAAATTGTAAATTGTAGAAAAATATCGACAGGTGGACTCACCGTGTGTCAGAAACTTACAATTTTGTACCTCATTTAAATAAGTGAAGAAATTTTATTGTTATTCTTTAAAAATGGGTGTAAAAGTGATGATGAATATTATGAGTGATATTTTGTATTATTTTTTTTTAATAAAGAGTTAACTTTACAATACTTTTGAATCGTCAAATTTTAGGTTTAATGAAAAAAAAATACCGGCGAATATTTGATAACGAAGATAGGACATGATCTTAAATTCGATTTTAAGAGAAATCCAGCTCAGCAAATTAATTATGAATCAAAAAAATATAAAAGAAGTTAAACCAAATTTTTAAAATTTTCTAAATGTATAAAATTTATGAAATTACTCTCGATTTAAGAATCTTCAACAAAACTTACATTTTATGTAAAATTGTAACTTACAATTACAAATTTGTAGCTACAAAATTGTCATCATAATCTACAGGCATTTTTTACAATTATAAACGTTTATTAAACAGCATTTACAATTCTACAAATTTGTAAAATTTTTACTTGTAGAATTTTTACAAATTGTAAGGTTTATTAAACAGCACTTGTAAGAATTTTTTACAAATATGTCAGTTATCTACAAAATTGTAGACTTGTAATTTTTATTAAACAGGGCCCAGCAAGCCCGCGGTCTTAATAAAACTATGACTAATACCAGGACCAGGTTAGATAAATGGAATGACGACTACAGGATCACATCTTTCATCAAGCCCAATGCAACAAGTGCTCAGATTCTAGACGGCTGCAATGATGACTTCGTAAAGACATTGACCAATAACGATATTATAGTTTTAGTGATAGGATCTAATGACAAAAACCCTTACTCTTTGATAACTGAATTGTGTAACATCCTTTATAAACTACGAAACAATACTGTACTTGTTACTAACGTACAACATAATTCTTACTTGAACGAGAATACAATTAACTATTACCTGGAACTAATAATACAAAACTATAAAAATTGTAAATACATAAAAATACACAATTCAGATTACATAAATAGCAGTAACGACGACAGGTCTATAAAAAGTTACCACCAGTACTATCTATCATATTTATGTTTGAAATTGAACACAATAATTGACTACAGAAAATACCATACTGAGTTTTTAAATCGATTTAAAAATAAGCAAAGTACTTATTATCCGAAACAGAACAATGACACATAAGACAATTCAAAAAACCACACAAACCAAAATTACTGCCTTCTTTGGGAATATAAAACAAGTTGGTAATGAAGCGAAAACCGAGTTTTTTCGTAAACAATACTAAATACACTACAATCACGGTAATTCACCAAAATATTGCAGGGGTATTGAACAAACAAGAATTAATAGAGATGGCCATTTCAAATTTACACAAGGAACTAGGTTCCATAGATATTATATGTTTAACTGAAACGTTTCTAAAAAGTGGCTGCGAACGTAACCTTAGACTGAACAATTATAAACTGGTATCCTTCTTCTCACGAACGAACCAACGAAGAGGAGGCTCGTGTATACTTCTAAAAAATAACCTACAATTTAAAGAAATAAAAGATCTGCCTTTACCCATTCCACTTCAATTCGAATGCTGTGCCATCGAAATAATAAAATTTAACTTAATTATAGTATGCATATACAGAACACCTACACGGGATGCCACGATATTTTTGAATAACTTAGTACTTCTTACCAATAAACTAAGTAGAAAATGTAAAAAAAAAGTTATCATATGTGGCGACTGGAATATTGATACACTGAAAACAAATAAAACAACCAATGAATTAAATTCTATACTTAGCAATAATAATTTCATAAACCACATAAAATTGCCTACGAGAAAAAACGCATGCCTGGACTTAATAGTGAGTAACATACACAACGCTAAATCAGCGATTCACTATCTAGCGCTTTCAGACCACGAAACAGCACAATCAATCACGGTTAGCGTAGAAAATGATTCTCAAGTTAAAGACATTCATAGCTTTTGGTTTAAAAATGTAAGACAGCTCAGTGACGAAAATATAATGAAGTTCAATGACTGTATCTCAAGTCTTTCTTTCTCTGAAGTTTACGAAACTCACACAACAAATGACGCCTTCGATAGACTACACGATATAATGACTCTTTTCTATAACCTATGCTTTCCTATAGTTAAAGTTAAAATTACGTGTAAACAAGTGAAAAATAGAGGCCTAACCAAGGGTATAAAAAGATGCTGCATTAAAAAACGAACATTATATTTAAAGTACCATCTCTACAAACATAACAAGAAACAAAACAAAAAAACATATGACAACTACACACAAATACTGAAAAAATGTATACACAAGGCCCAGCAAATGAGTAGCTTAAACTACATTAATAAAGCCAAAAATATAAGTAAAGCGGCATGGGACATGATTAAAACAAACGCAAATAATATGACCAGCAACTCTGAAATTGACGTAATCAATACTAATGATAAAGTTTATGACAATCCAAACGAAATATGTGACTTATTTAATGACTATTATATATCCCAAACAAAGACGACCAACAATTCTAAAAAAAACATGCAAAATGACATGAAAATAAACACACTAAAAAATTCTAAAACCATGTTCCTTACTCCAGTGGATGAATCAGACGTTTATAAAATAATTCACAGTCTAAGAAACACCAATTCGACTGGTTATGACGACCAGGCCCCCTACTATGACGTCTTAAAACAGTCCTAACTTAATATTGTTCCAGTGTGGAAACGTGACAGAACTATACAGGGTGTCTAGCGCCATCTCTCCTCCACACTGGATTAAGAATAAGTTAGGATTGTTTTAAGACGTCATACTAGGGCCCCTGGGGCGCTACTACAACGTCTTAAAACAGTCCTGTTTAAGTCTTACTTTGCATTTTCGTACCATCACGTCCTTAAAACAATCTTAATGCAGGACTGCTAAAAATATCAGTTTTGATATCGTTTTGATGACGTCACCTCAAATAGTTCATTCAATTGGTACCACGACGTGCCTTTTGACAGCGAGCAGGATTGTTTTTATGTCAAATAGCAGGAATGTTTGACATTCTAAATAAGTTGATCTGGGGCGACGAATATATTATTGTTTTATAAATTATACAAAAGAAATGTAATGCCGTGATGTAATTGGTAATAAAAACACATTTATATACGTGCAAGGGGTGTATTAAGCACCTCTGCCCAATCCTTCGGATGTTACAGGCATAATGTTATGGTGTCGTAAAGTATTCGATTGGACTATGTTTTCAGTGGTTTCAGTGCATCATCTTTATCATTTTCAACAAGAAATTGTCTGCTGCAGGACGTAGGCATCTTCCAAGCATCGCCACATCGACCGATCTTGTATTTCTTGCATTCCGAAAAGGAGGAAGAGCTAGAGAGACTATGACTAGGCTGATGATGATTTTGTGACGGTGTACCAACAAGAACCACTGTGACATGACTACATCGGAGCCCAACGTGCATATTCGTGCTGCGAACCCAAACACTCCGGAGTTCATTTCCCGCCTACACTACATCAGTACGGCGGAGGACATCGTGGAGTACGTGCGCCAGAAGACCAAGTACGTGGCGAGAGTGTGGAGTTGCTGGAGTCGCGCAGCTACGTCAACTTTGGGGCGTTCGTGGTGAAAGTACCAACATGTTATGGATCTGCATAATCGTGTTGGGAGAGGACATTAGGCCGCAGGGAGTGGTGTTCCGTCGTTTTCATGGGCAAGTGCCATATGTACCTACGTGCAGCACAAAGACTTAGTGCTTAACTGAAGTGTTACAAACATAGTTTTAAGGCTCTCTTTACTAATACAAATTGTATTTTGTCATATTTATGTTAGTCAGCTTTACATGACATACTAAGGTATGTAAGGCTGCCAAAGATGCCTGAGAAAAAGTGGATGTTGTTGTCGTTTGTATTTACATCATAAACATCGATTTGTAAAATGTACTGTTGCTATAGATCCTACCTATAACTTGTATTGCTGGAGAATCAATAAACTACCATTATAATAACTGTGTTATTGTTTGTATGCTTGAAAATGACGGTCTAAGGGCGCGTACACATATAGGTCCGTTTTTACTGGATCCGTTTTAACGGATCAGAATTGGACCGGAGCGACATGATTACTGAATCCGGAATACTGTTTTGTGTGTGAACTCGCTCATGCAACTCCATACGCCATCAAATAACGGACCTGTAAAACGGATCGCTATGTGTACGAGCCCTTAAGGTCTAACGACCCCCACACACCCTAGTGTCAGAGTTTCTAAACATGGTTTAACGACAGCAATTTGGCGACAGGGACCACCGGCTTAGGGTGCTTTTCCACCAGAGATGCGCTATGATACGTTGCTATGGATTCGTTATATATCCGCCAATCATATTCATTGGTGCACATAGCTTAGCACTGGTGGAAACGGATTCAACTAAGATGTTTTCTATAAGGAAGGATGCGTACTACGGATGTGTGCTTGATGAAAAGCAGCCTTATACGTGCCTTCCGAAGCATAGAGTGCCTTCCAAACATTGCTACTGAGAATCAATCTAGTTTTACAAACGGGAACGCACAAGCGTGTTTAACCGAACGCTCTTACATCGTTTGAACATAGTCACCCTGAAATCATCCACAACTTCTTACACGCAGTTTAGCAGACCTAAAAAGTACTTGGGTACCTACTTAAATAAAACGATCAAAGTTAATAATGGTTTATAGTCAGAATTCTTTATTATACAGTTTAAAATATCGATTAACAACTCGTAGATCAGTCCATATTCGAATTTCCTGGAATTATTTTAACCAGCTCCATGGTCCATACTTCGATAGTGATAGGTAGTGGTTCATATTCACAATCACAGCACACAAGAAAAGTAAATACCATAATTTAATTTAGAATTATTATATAAACCTATGATTTAATTTTATTGAATTTTGTTGACAACCACTCACTGACAAGTATAATGACGTAATGCATTGACATGGATGCCACTTTTAATTTAAAACGATAATGATACCAGCCAGTTATAAAAAACCACTGGTCCGATCTCCGAATCTTATTATGTTACAATGAAGGGCTTAACCTCCTTCGAAACATTTTCTTACTTTGTCAAGGAAAATCCTCAAAGATTTTTTAAATGTTACGATTGTAATTATGTATTTTCTTAAAACTACCTATAAAAATGAAAAATTGTATGGTAAATAATATTTCTATTTTCATTTAAGTTATATTTTGTTTCATGACTATCATTTCGGAATACGATTCGGACCGGATTTTGGAGAAAGAGACAGTGCTATACAGTTTACGTATTGCTAGTTGCTTCTTTCATGTTAAAGCAGGGAATAGACAAATCTTACAGATCGTTCGTTCTTTCCCCGCACTAAGCAAGAGTAAAACAGTATTGTTTTGTAGAGGTCATGGTACCAAACAAAGTGTTATTGTTTTAAGCCTGAATCAAAACGTTCCTGCAATAGGATTGTTTTGTTAGAGGTGGTAGTAGCGGCCCAGGAGCACTAAAGTGTTAAAAATATGTGCAAAGAGTTTAGTGTCTCCCTTGACCTACATCATAAACCTGTCTCTAACAGAAGGAGTTTTCCCAACACGTCTGAAGAGATCAATTGTCAAGCCTCTTTATAAGAAAGGTGTAAAAACGGACATGAGCAATTATCGGCCAATAACCTTAATCCCAATCCTATCCAAAATCTTTGAGAAAATTATGTGTATAAAAATAGAAAACTTTTTAACAACCTGTGACGTTCTTAAAAAAGAACAATTCGGTTTTAGGAAGGGTAGCTCCACTGCTTTGGCATGTTTTGCGCTAGTAAAATTTATAACTGAGAGCTTGAATCAAAAATCGAAGATAAGCTGCGCGTTTCTAGATATGACGAAAGTCTTTGACTTTGTCTGCCATAAAAGGTTACTCTCAAAGCTTGAGCATTACGGAATCCGCGGCAAGGCCAACGACTGGATCAAAAGTTATCTGTCTGAAAGAGTTCAATGCGTGGAAATAACAAAAACTTGTCAAAAAGAAAAGAAAACCTATAGGTCGGAATACAAACAAAATAATTATGGCACGCCACAGGGAGGTATCTCATCACCACTACTCTTTCTTATTTACATCAACGACATTGTAGAGGCTATAGGCAAAGATTGCATACTATTTGCTGATGACACTACTATAATGATTAAAAGTGACAATAACAAAAACTTAGAACATGAAATCGTCCAAGCTCTGGACAATGCAATTGAATGGCTAGATAGCAATAACTTAAAAATAAACATGACAAAAACAAACTTAATCCAATTTCAGACATACAATTCAAACATAAATAAGCTAGACATTAATTATAAAGAATCCCTTTTGACCACTGTCGATAATTGTGTGTTCTTAGGTATAACGGTCGATAAAAATTGTAATTGGAAGACACACATTGACAAAATTCTGACAAAATTAGATCGTTTTATATATGTTTTAAAAAGAATTCGACAAACAGTAAACTGTGACACTGCAATGCTGGCTTACCATGGTTATGTATCATCCGTACTTAGATACGGCATTATAATATGGGGTAACTCAGTAGATTTTGACAGAGTTTTTAAAGCTCAAAAAAAATGCATCCGAGCAATTTGTGGAGCTCACTTTTTGGACAGCTGTAAGCCACTGTTCCAAAAACTTAAAATTCTACCTTTGCCATGTTTATATATTTTTGAAATATGTACTTTTGTAAAGAAAAATTACAATTTATTTGAACCTAGCACTGACAGACCAAATAACCGAAAACGGCATAAAGATAAACTTCGGCTGCCGCCAATAAAACTAAAACTATTTAAGAAAAATGTATACTGTATGTCGATTTTAATCTACAATCATTTACCAAATAATCTTCAAGAATTATCGATGACGATGTTTAGAAAAATACTTTTCAAACTGTTACTATTTAAAAGATATTACTCTGTTAAAGAATATTTAGATGACAAGTCAATAGAACCTGTAAATTGCAAGCTAGATTAATCGACTTCGCTCCTATTTCCTATTGTAAGAAATTTGCACGCCATGTCATGGCAGGATATGCTGAAACAAATCTACTGTAACATCCTTATTGTACCATATTCTAGCAAATAAAATATTTTGATTTGATTTGATACCTTCAAGAATATGTGTACAAAGTTTCATCGGTTGTTGTGAACGGTTAAGTAGTTTTCGCGTGAAACCGAAACAAACAAACGTAAATCTATATATCTATATATATAAGGTCCCATTAAAATAGGTGGACAAAATTTCAGAAATCATTCAGACCACCAAAATAAGGACGATGGTAAAAATAATAATAAGAAAATCGCATTTAAGTACCTACTAGAGGATGAGTTTGTTCTAGAGTGCCGGCAATTTATTATTTTAAGTAAAAAAAAAAACACTTTTATTTAATGTTTTTTTTTTGTTTAGATATCTTTGGTTAGACCTACTGAACGCTGTGTTAAAATTTGTCCACCTATTTTAATGGGACCTTATATAAAAGGAGAACTGACTGACTGACATATCAACGTACAGCCGAAACTACTGGGGCTAGGAATGTGAAATTTTGCACACGGCTTCCTATTATAATGTAGGGGAGCACTAAGAAGGGGTTTTTGGAAATTTAACCTTTAAGGGGGTGAAAAGGGGGATGAAAGTTTGTATGGAAAATCGTCAATTTTGTAGTTGAACCGACATCCACGCGGGCGAAACCGTGGGCAAAGTGCTAGTGCTTTTATAATACTAGAAGACCAAAGAAACGATAGATTGTCTTAAGAATGATATGGTAAGAAAGGAGGTGTCTCATGAGATGACGAAAAAAACTAAATGTGGCACTCGGAGACTGCCGCGGTAAAGCTATTGCATAGCATTTTTATCAACAGCAAATAATTAATTATTTAATTTGACAACCTCAGTTGACAACCTTGTTATTTTCCGTAACCATAGCAACCTGGTTGAATACTGAATCTTGAATATTTTCGTTAGGGAATTTCTGGATTCGCTCTCCACGCTCAAGGCCCGCGATAGAAGCTATGCAATAGCTTAAAACAGAGAGGTATGAAAGAGGAAGACATGCTGCGCCGACCCCAAATGGATTGGGATAAGGGCAAGAGAATGATAATCTAACTGACAAAATTTAAATTAATACGTGCCCTTATATTTAAGATAAATGAATATGAATCATTCCTTTTCATAAGCCCTTATGCATTTTCTTGAGTCTTGTTATTATCAATATGAACATCTTAAAATTATATCGATATCTACACTGGAAAATTTTATCTGTGTCAGTTCGTTGGCGGGAGTTCAGTAGGTATAGTCGCTAGTCTCGCACGAAAACACGGTACAGCTGACGTCAGTGATAAAAGGGAAAGTCAGTGAAAAACTAATAAAACACCATTAAAACTCAGTGAAATGGATCAGGAAAATGAACGTGAGTATTTTATTTTTTAGGCTCAGATTTTTAGGTATATTAGTATAGAACGTAAATAAAATGTTGAAAAGTGTGTGTGAGAGAGACGGAGAGAATCAGAAAAGGTCGTATTGAATTTAGTAGGATAGTGTAGCGCATGTCGTGTTATTGTGAACGTAAACATTTTGTAAAAATTTCTGCGGAAATCATAGGCATTCAAATCAGGATAGTTCGTTACCTATGTGTTTTGTGATATTTATTGAAATATTGATGTGATGTTAGGTCTAGTTGAGGCCACTTGAGTGGCAGCACTCGACGACATCGGTGTCGTCATGTGTATATGACGTCATCTGACGTCAAGCCAAGTCAGGGGCTCAGGGGCGGCATAAACTTTGACACCAGGTTACCCTAAGCATAAAGAATAAAGAAAAAAATACATTTCATGATATTAAAACAAAGTTAGTTCTAATTTGGAAGTATGAATGTGTACATAAAATATTCTAAGAATTTCACCTATATTTAGATACAATTATGATGAGAAACAGAGACTGATAATAACTCTTACCAAATAATATTTGAAATGTTAATGTACAGACGCCAACACATCAAACTACTACAATTTGACAAACTTAAATAGATCTTCTTTATCGCTGAAGCATTAGGTTCAAGGTTGATTGGGAAAATTAGACAGTTTTGGTTAATTTGATGTGCTCGCGTCTGTATATTGTATATAATAAACGTGTAAACTTGTAATGAATTATTTCAAAACTTTGTATTCAAAGACTGACTTTTTATTTATTTTTTGACTGTTTTAACACAACATAGCGAACTAAGTCAAAGTAGTTAAAGAACAGGAAAAAAATGTGTTTTTTTTTTTTGGGGAGATTTTTGGTGAATTTATGCAATTCTTGATTTCAGTCCACGGCCTGCCTCCGTCATATACAGATCCACCACAAGTCATGCGCCCCACAAATAATAAAATGAAAGACGGGCAACCTACGATTATACCGTTAGGACAACCTATACTTGACAGAAATGGACAACCCATGCAAATACAACATGGCACAATATTGCAACCTAAACCAGGCGAGGCCACCCCAGCTTTGATCCCCGCCATCGTTGGTATTCAGATGGGCCCTTATCCAACTGCTATGACCTGCCCATCCTGTCAAGCAGCCATCACCACAAAGACTAAAGTCACGCGTAATGCAAAATCGAACTTGATTGCCTGCCTCTATGGTGTATTTTGGTTAGTATACTTACTTATTTATTGTTGACGTGTCTACCGTCTGAGCATTATCAGCGTACCTATGATATCCTCACTGTTGGGACACAGGCTTTCTTTCTTTGACAGGGAATTTAAAAGTGTTATTTGCCCCATTTGTAATTATATGACATTTTTATGGGGCTTAAGTATTATTTTATAGTTTTAATCAATACTAATAGAATAAAACTGAATTATTTGTTTGTTGACAAGAGCTAATATCTCGATACTATTAATATCGTATACGGGACGGGACGGGACGGGTTTTTTTTTAAAACTTATAATATCTCGATGGCTCCTAAGTATACTGAATCAACTGTACTTCTAATAACTTTAGAGGACGGCGTTATGAAGAGAGAATGGTTATATTTGAAATGTTAATACAATCACGAAAAATAAAAACTTATTATAGTGAATTTAATATAATAAGGCCTATCAACAGTACAAAACAAATTTCATATTATTTTATTAATCTATGAGATAATGTAAATACACTTGTATACATCGATTATTTGTATATTAGAAATGGATCAACTCCCACTTACAGTTTTATACGTCGTATTATTGAATCTACGTTTTGGGGAATATTATTTTAGTAAGTGTGGTAATAGTACATTTTGATACAAGTGCGGAAAGTTTGTTATTGCATTCGAGGCAGATTGAACACCCGAGCCGTATGGCGAGGGTGTTCATGGGGTCGAGAAATGCAATAACAAATTCCCACGTGTATCAAACGACGTTTTTCAATACACTTTCGAAGAAATTAACTAAAAACGTTATGTGTTTTTGTCAACAAATTTGATGAGACTATGATTTAATTTACTTTTTTTCCGCGGTTTGATTTCGCCAGGTTGAAAAAGAAGCAAAGGTATAAAGCCGCCAAACAGCCTCACAGGAAAAATATAAAATTTAAATATTTTTTAATTAAGAACACAAAAAAATGCTTACTTGTTCATAAAAGTAAATAATTGTTTAAAATATTTACGTTTATTAGTAGTATTCTTTTTACAAACACAATTTAAATATTCAAAAAATATATACGCTGTAAAGACGCAGATCAAAATGGCGAGATTAAAAAAAAAACACGCCTGCTCTATAATAGTCAGTGGTGTTTTTTTTTTAATTTCATAAGTTTTAATCGAATTACCGCTGCTCTATGATTACAGCGTGCGGTAATAATATTACAGCACGCTGTATTCTTATTACCGCACGCGTGCGAAATATGATGCATGTCGAACCTAATCGTAGTGCAATAAGAGCTAGTTTTCGAGGAAGTGTATTGAAAAAAATATTTCTGTGTATCCTTTATTAGATTTCTTATGTACGAGTATTAAAATTTCTGGCTTGAATTTATATTGTGCAAAAGTATAATAAGTTGACTTTAAACATAATTATGTATATGGACATCATTCTAGAAGTGAACTATCCAGGTTGAGTCAAGTGTGCTACAATATCGGTAAAATTATCAAAAACTCCTTTATTTGTTTAAAGGTGAACGGCAGCCTTGTATGGGAGTTTCGTACCGCTAATAAAATGTCGTGTTTTGGGATACTTTTTGTTTTAATTGGTAGTCAATACAATAGGCAAGCCCTTTTAAAATTCATAGATTTTTAGAAGTTAGGACCTTAAAGTTATAACCAGTTTTATTTTTGAGGTTGTGTCTTTTTAAACCGTTACAACACTTGTTTCATTTTTTGTCACTAACTTCACGAACGCTGTTATTATATCAATAGAGCGTACCCTAAGAATAAGATCGACTTAGTGGATATCGATATTCTTACAAATAATTAAATAATACTTCATTGCATTATCTTTATTATTCATTATCATTATGAATTATCACTTTTTTACTTATTAAAATAGATGTTTATTCAAAATCTGTCATATAATTGATTTTTAACGGAACCTGTAAAAAAACCAAATAAATAATCGATAAAATCGGCTGCACCACGGAATGCACTAGTAAACGCAAGTGTCAATGTCAACGGCTGTCAAGTCAATTGTCATGTCATTCGGTCAAATAATTAAATAATACTTCATTGCGGTCCTCATGATGTGGAAGGCGAAGATTGGAAGATTATTCTTTCAATTGTTCAAGAATGGGTAGCGCCTCAAACGGTTAGTATCCGATATTTCTATTTAACATAACGTTTTTGTAATCATATGTAATTATTTAATGTAAACAAACTAAGTAGTGTTATCGCTCATGTTCAGTTGTCTGTTTATAGTTGTATTTTAATGATAGCATAATGTGCAATAAATTCATATTTGAAGACATCACATCGCTAAACCGGACTGAACCTTCATAGTTAATTACAACCTATTA
Organism: Diarsia mendica; assembly: GCA_949316265.1. Classification (NCBI taxonomy): domain Eukaryota; kingdom Metazoa; phylum Arthropoda; class Insecta; order Lepidoptera; family Noctuidae; genus Diarsia; species Diarsia mendica. Next base: position 16,563,138 of record OX438896.1, on the reverse strand, counting down.
TTCCCTCTCTCAGAGTGGAGGTCTGTGTCCCTGCAGTGGGATTGTAATGAGGGGCATAGGTCTACCCAAATATACCCAGATGTTTATTGCTAAATGCTAATGCTAGTCTTGCTAGACCCTAATAGTCAAATGTTTGTTTCAGGTAAATGAAAATGACTTTATATGCCTGGCTTGCTGGAATCATGCCAATGCTATATCTAGTGATGGAAATATACCAGAACAAAGTGAACAGACACCTATGGGACACCGACGGGTGTGTATTCACTGTGGACATTCTCTTCTGAGAAGAGTTTGTTGTCATACACTTAGGATTAGTACCGTGCAAGAACGCAGAATACACGAAGTTATAAGAGAATTGATCCTACCACGCACGGTCAGTATATTTGCTTTATTGATGCTTTATTAACATTCTTTAGTTTAGCTTTTGGTTTTGAAAGGTCATTAAAAATGTTATTTGGTATGCTAAAACATTGATAATGGTGTGATAATGGTCAAGCTCCGAACTCCTCAGGATTTCTTTAGATCAGTATTTTTAAAGTGGACACACACAACACATCGCATGTGTAAAAGCACACTTTAATGTAGATAAATTATTTTCAGGTGGGCGCTTCAAGTGTTGTCTGTCACTCGTGTTGGGTATGAGCAAATAGAGCATCCCGGCATTTTCATTCAGGAAAAGGAAAAGAAAATGGCTCATATGTCATAGAAGTGTGTAGGGAGGTGGACGGTGACCTACAGCAAGAGCTATCTACATCGGACTTAACCTGGATGTTAAGAGGAGGATGAAATCCAGGCATATTAGTAGTAGGATGAATCTACAGCTCTCTAAGTGGAAGGGATGCTATAATTCAATATTACTGCACCTGTATCATAGGAAAAAGAACGGTTGGTTGCTGTGCCCATACCATGAGCATAATATGGTATCTTAGTTGGGCACGGCACCAAGGTAATCAATTGCCTCCTGCACAGTTTCTGGATACTGTGTTATTATACTATGATAATCCTAATGAAGAAGATGATTAAAAAACCATTTAACATAAATATGTGTTTTATTTACATTTTAATTTATTGGGTATCACAATCTATTAAAAATCCCCCAGCAGATATAATCCTAACAAATATCAGCCAGTAGTTATGTAAGTGGGCCTTGTCTAATAAACATAGTTTTCAGCTGATGTTTTCAGTGATATCAATAATATAAATCTGAAGTCACCCCCGTAAGCACTTTTTAAGGAAAGTAGGTATCTACTTACCTGAAACCTCATAGTGCTATGTTACAGCACAGCGCATGGGGGTTTTAGACTTGCGTAGGAAACAAAGCCTCGAAAATATCATGTTATTTAACTTAATTATCTCAAATAATTTAAATAACCTAAAATGTCATTGTCTGATATTATCAATTTGGCCATCACTGGGAGACGTGAAAATTGGGCTCATGGAACCTACCTAGATTTTTTAATGAATGGCCAAAATTCAGCCCTGTAACGCCAGGCCCAAGTTTCTATGGAGTTTGGTTTTCTCCTTTCATCAAAATCCGTTCAGCCGTTTAGGCGTGAAAGAGTGACAGACAGAGTTACTTTCGCATTTATAATTATTAGGAATTATGTAAGCTCTACATGAACGCAGCTTAAACGCAGCCATACCTTAAATGACATTTGAAGCTGTCACCTGTCTACTGTTTTTGACAACTACTTCCTGCTCACGGCTCTGTGTACGTTTTGTGTCGTCTCCAATAATGTCCAATTTAATTAATCTTAATTCATCTTAAAAACTATAAAATGGACGTGTAATATCTGCTTGTATTTTGACAAATAAAAGTCTGGATATATACTATCGAAGAGTTAATTTGGTTGATCACGCCTGACAAGCCATTCCATTGCCAAATCACAACACCTGCTTCAACAATAATATTACTTAGTATGGATTACGTGTAGTAGTATAAACATTTTTTTGGCGAAAAAGGATAATAATATGTTCTAGATAGCTGGTGCTATCTTTGTAGTGTTTTTATCAATAAGTTGGCAAATTGACATGAGAATTGTACCTATTCAGTAGGGTGCTTTAGGAAAGACCTGCGTCCAGCAGCGGTCTGCAATAGTTTGATGTTAAATGATGAAGTGCTGATGGAGTTTTGAGTGTGGTTAAATAAAACAACTTTGTTTTTGTAGGATCTAACATTTATTTTATTGTTCTTATATTTGTCGCACCTTCCGTACCTTACGTGAGCTGTAGGCCTGGGTTTAGTACAGATGAATCTTGGACGACAGAACATCGTATGAACGTTTCAGTATTCCGCCCAAACTGTATGCTCGGGTTTCTTACTGAATCGCTCTGTTAACGATTACATGATGAATGTAGTGTACGTTATACATATTAATAGGTACATGATAAACCTTGCCATGCAACCAGGAGACGAAGGCTGTATAATGATGTATGATTCTAACATAATCAGCGTGCAAGATTGAGCTATGCTCTACCATGGTCTACTCACGTAGTACCTTCTCATTTTCAGGAGCTATGCTCCACCACGGTCTACTCACGTAGAACCTTATCTCATTTTAACGAGCTATGCTCCACCACGGTCTACTCACGTAGAACCTTATACTAACGGTCAACGGAATATGTTTCCTTTTGGAACAAGTAATTACTACTTTTTTGTGTATATATATATGTTGCATCAGCTATTGTGATTGCAGGTTTTTGATCAGCTGGTGCATTAGGCTCACCAAAAATGTGATCGGCAATGTATGAATTTCTTGCTGCCACTTGCTCCCTTCTTAAATGAGAAAAACCAAGAAATTGTGGAACATAATCAGTTATCAAAATATTTCTTGCTACAGACATTAATGTCTCTAGGGTCCTTCTCGGAACTTGAAATAGACAAGACAATCTGTCCCCTGAATCCCCAGTCCTTAATTTACATAATAAGGCTGTTAAGGCAAAACTACCCCGATGCAGATTCCTAAGCCTGGGTGTTACATCTAATATTTGTTGATGTTGTTGTTTATTTATGCCTATAAAGTAGTGTACTTGGTTATCAGGGTAGTTTTGAATATTCTCATAAGAGATGTTATTTAACCCTTCCATCAATATAAAAATGATCTCCTCTATGTGGGTAGAAGTAAAGCTATTAAGGCTATACTCAGCAGTATACAGGTTTGCATAATTTGCTTCCTGTCTATGTAAGGAGCAAATACGAGCTCCTCTTGGTATAAAATATTGATACTTAGCCAATACATCCTGCCTGGTTTCTTCAGGCACAACATTTCTCTCTGGTTCCATGCACTCTTGGAAAATGCAGTGTCTTGGTGTTTCAGCCGCTCTTCTTATATTGGGCAACACAATATGTTGGGGTCTTTCTTGTGGTCCTTCTGGAATGTAGAAGCTCAAATCTCGGGCTTGGCCCCAGCAAACTCCACAAACTTCATTCATGGATGACATCTGTAAATAAATAACATTGATGAAACACAAATTAAACACTAAGTTTGACAGACATAAATTGCGCCCAACATGACCAAGCTACAGAATAGTTCTTGACATAATGATTGGTTTTCACCTTACAGAAAATCTTTACCAAAAATATCTATGTTGTGTTAATATGAGAGAGAAGGGCTATGTGACAATGGAAAAACCAGTACCCTTTTGTTGTTAGTAGAGCCAACATCATGATTGTCACAGATTTAGCAACATAAAATATTAATTGCCCTTTGCATGACACATTTTTATAAGCTAATTACTATAAATATATTATTTCATATATATACCTGCTGGTGCTCCATCAAACGAGCAGTGTTGTCGGGATTCCACTCTTGATCTGATGTTGGGTCGGATAGACTCTGACCACATACAGCACACATCAAATCAGAATGATCACCCTCTAGATGATCAGGTACAATGGGTTGAATATGTTCATTTGGTGAAACAACCCTAGTTCTGCTAGCTCTTAGCCAACACGGCACACAAGCTTCATCCTCAGAACGAAGCTGAAATAAAAAAATATAAATAAAGAAAAGGTTGCATTTAAAACTGCATGGTATTAGTGGGAAATAATTTACATTGTTTTAACACAATCATACATCAAATCAAGACACCTAATTGATAAAAGTTATAATAGGTATGAGCTGTTATACCTCTCGTGGTTGGATCCAAGTAGCAACTGTGTTAGCCATTCTTTGTTCGTCTTCATTTGCACCTTCAATCAAAATCCTGCGTCGACTGATTCGTAGTACGGATCGTCCACATACAACACAAACACTTTGATGGCCTGTGCGTCTCCTCGGCATATTGTCAGAAGAACGGGGATGACTAGCTAGCTGCCAGCATGCATGGCAAACATGGTCAGCAGGTGTTATCTGGAAATAAAGAAGTGATTTTGAGTACGGCTCAACATTGCTTTATATGACTATGACACTCCAAGTGTTAGGCAAGTAAACAATACATGCAAAACGATCACTTAGAAATGTTTCACCCATACGTTGGGTGAAGAGCCGGCAAGCGGTTGGCCTCCCGTCTGATAGTAAATCTCCAGGAGATTTATAACAATGGCTTTTTAATTGTCTATAAAGGCGTATGAGCTCTTATGTGTTTGTACATTAAATAGGACAAACTGTAAATATTTAAGTAAGTACATATACAACCACAATGGTGTTTGTTATTTTTTCAAATAATGTTTAGATTAGTTTTTGTACACACAATATATTATTTTAGTATGATATCGTGTAGTTTAAATGATAAGGACTACTTTTTAACACGTAAAAGTTATCACTTCGTAACTGACACACTCGTACGCAAAATGTTATGTTTGAAACTACTTACATCTCTAGGATATGTCCACAGCCGAATAGTATTGACGAGATCTTCACTCTCATCCGATAAAGCGTGCCTTCTTATTCGGGACAAGCGAACGTTGCAATTTATGCATTGCAAACTCGTCATATTAATTAGAAGCACGTACACACACAGCACAATTAATAAAGCGTCCTTTCGCGAAAAAACTATCAACAGATAGAGTACGGAGGAGCAGTAGCTCGACTCAACGTAAAAATGGCCAGATAATTTGCTAAATTGCTCAGATGCAGTTACAAACAACAATCCAAAACAACAGTAAAGAACCGAACAGAGACTCGGAAAGATTTTCCTGTCCTGTCAATAAAATAATTGCCAATACAAAAAAAAACATTGATGTCGAAAATAATTCCTATCATTAAATAGTTAATTATTAAGATTGTATGCAATAATTATTCATTTTAAGGTATAATGTGTAATTGGTTAATTATATTTACTGTTATTTCTATTTTTAAATAATTATTTATCATTGTGAGCCTCGTGATATTTTACAAATGGCAACTTCTAAAAACATAACTACGTTTAGTCTATGATTAATTACGTTTATCTACTTAAATCTTTTGATTGATATAATTAATGAATCCGAACTTCTAAAAATACTAATGTTACATGAAAATGAATGGTTTAATTGACTTAATAAGTGGTACAAATTCTATCACTTAACAAAAAAAAAATAGGTGGTACGAATTCTGCCTTTGGCCTTTAAATTTAAGAGATCTCGAAAAGGTAATTGGTAACATTAACACAACTTTAAGATTTCCATAAAAGTAACAAAAATTAAAAACATCAATAACAAAGACGTAGTCTTAGAAAGTCATAAGCCTGTTATTTGATCTGAGGTCATAAGTAACAAAAATAGAAAATAATTATTGTATCAATACATATTAACTGCTTGAAAACACAATAATTTAGGAATCAGTTTCAGTCATCTTAATAATACTCATACAGAAAATCACAGTCGGTAAACAATTCAAAAGTGCCTATTGTTATAATAAGTGCCTTGACGTTAGTTTGAGCCAATCACAACATAGGTGTTTAGGAAAAAGCTATAGCCCTTACGGCTAACCAAGGAATTGTTGTAATTTATCCTTTTCTTTTTTCAGTCTTTGGCCGTTAGTGTGCCTCACCTTTACTTTGGACTGCTATCAGAACACTGATCACCACTGTCCAAATTGCCAGGCTTACATCGGCAGCTACGTCCGCTAAAGCTTTATGAAAATTGGTATTGGGTTTCATGAAATAACAAAGACAAGTGTCATCATGACGAATCCTTGATTGCTCACCGATGGAAGGTACTCAAGGTAACACCAGTTTTTCAACTAAAGTCACTTCATGTGGTGAAGTGTACACGAGGAAGATTGAAATGGTTGATTGCAATGAGATATTATGTAATAAATTAAACATGAATTTAATTTAATTTAATAAATCATAGCTAAATTATGTACTGTGTTTTATTTCTTAAAATAATAAAGGAAAAGTGACAAGGAACCCAATATGAATGCAGCAGGCTATGAAAAATCCGAAGGCTTGAAAACCAGTACCATCTTGATACTTTGATCCCACTAGAAATGGTGTTACATGTGAAAAAAATCGGTTATGGACACGTGGTCCGACCGCAGTCACAGTCCAATTGATCGAACTATCAGGAATCTCAAAAACACATGATCCGATTAATCCAACCAACTGGAAAAAAAGTTCACGTAGTCAGATTGATCGAACTATCATGAATTTCAAAAACACGTGGTCCGATTAATCGAACCAACTGGGAAAAAAAGTACACGTAGTCCGATTAATCGGACTATGCGGTCGGACCACGTGTCCATAACCAAAAAATCGCATTACACTTTTTACCCGACTACGGCGAAGCCAAAAGGAAGGGTAATGATTTTGGCAGTCTATGTATGTATGTGTGTAGGTATGTATGTATGTGTGTATGTATGTTCCACCGTAGTGCCTAAACTACTGAACGGATTTTAATAAATTAGGTGTCAATAGATTCGTAAGAATAGCCCGGGTGACATAGGCTATATAAATTCTTTAAATGACGGAATTTAAATGTCAAAAACTTATCTCAAAAAATATTAAATTGAGATAATCATAGCAAGTTTGGTATCAAATTAATGAAAGGTCTTGGCGAGCACATTACAAATATGTATTATATTATAGTTTAAGTACACACAAAAATAAAATTCAAATAAAAAAATGAATGGGTTGCTGCTAACACAACTCCTACTATTCGTAGTCCATTTGGTAATATTTTTTATCGTAGGCCTAGGAGAGTGGAAGGAAAGTGCCCACAAGGGATCACCGAAGCTGCACTAATTACATTTTTTTCATTGATTGGAGTCTCAAGTATATGAATTTGAACGTAGTTGCTGGTCCTCAAAGTTTGCTTACATGTTTCAACGCAATCGTCAAACCTAAATAAACCGCCCTGTTCGCGAAATAGATGAACTGTTTTTTTTAATAATTTCATAATGCAATGCAATACTAATAAAAAATGTACTTAAATATAAAAAATGTACTTATGTACTATAATGTACTTCGGAGAGTGTGCGCAAGAGCTCCACGAGCTTATTCCACCATCTCCCTTCTTCCATTGTGATGGCTCCAGGTCTCGGTCTCCAAATCCAGTGATGGTAGCCCTGTCCTAAGACCAAGTCCTGTAACGGTAAGGATGACGGCCTGTGTTGTCATCATACCAAGGTTCTGTGTTGGCTCGCGTTGATCGTCTAGTCTGTTTGTTTTGTGAGTGAATATACTGAGAAAGAGTCGAACTTTCTTAGTTAGTCATTGGTAATCAATACTGTGTTTAATCTAGGAAGGATTGAACTTCCTCACACCAGTGTTTAGGAAATAATGTTGTATCAAGAGAGTCATTTCGGGGTTTTTAATCAACAATTAGATTGAGATTGACCACAGGTCAATCTCGAGTACACTCCACTGTGCGAACAATGTAGACTTATCAATCATTCTACTCGATAATGCGGAGCTTGTCTCGACGCGTCTGTATTATTGTTTAGTACAATACTTAATCAGTCCTCCTCTGATTTAATAAAAGATTTTAAAAGTTAAAATCAATTTGACACGTTAGAATGATTTGTGTAAGTTGATACATGTGCGTTTGTGCTTATTTTAGCCACCGCGTCTGACTGATATCGTCAGCATGGGGAAACCTACACCGCGCCACGGTCCTTAATCAATGTTATTGGGGGGGCAACCGACTTCCTGTAATTCGCTGCGAAGCGTAAGTGATTCCCTTATCCATATAGGCAGGTACTTGCATTTTTTTATAGCCAGATTCCCGGTTAGGGCGGCATTGCCAGATTCCCAGTTAAGGGCAGACTTATTTGCCAATTCCCAGGTTGGGCAGACTTTCCCCCGGAACCATGGTTTTGAGTATAATGTATTTGTATTTGAGTTATATTTAGATTTGGCCAAATCTAAGGTCGGAAGTCGGATTGCAAGAATGACGTGTATGGTATGCTGCGTTATCACTGCCAGAGGCGTCGCCCAGTCGTGTATCTCAAGCCATTAGTATATCAAAGTTAGGAAATATTAATGTGCATTATGCAACACAGCCGAAATGTTTCTCTCTCTCAAAACAATGTTTCCCCTCCAACACAATTAAGTGATTGTTGACTTGAATCAACAAGTGATGATTAGGTTCCTGTAAACTTGTGTATTATACTAGGTTCAATTCAGTTCAGAAGGAACTTATAGTCTCAGACCTTAATTGAAGGGTCTGGATTCTTATCTCAGACTTGGTCTATAGCAGTACAAATTATTATATTAGGTTAAGTTCAATAACGTAAAATCGTGTCTTTCAAGGTTCAGTGTGCATATTATAGAGAATTCATTATTAGTTGCAACCTGAATTACTACACTGATTTTAAAGCATTGCCTTTGTTATTACTTGATCTTAGCTTTGTCAATCTTCCATTATCAAATTCTCTACACAGGTAATCTTGGAATATAAAAGAAAGAGGTGGTTGATGTTTAAATTATTTATTTATTTTCGATAAATTTATCGAAAGAAACTGTTTGATTAATTAGACCTAGTTCGCTAGGATGGTAGCGAGCTAAGGTCGAGTGTCCCATTACTAAACCTAGTCAGTTAAGGTGAAACGGAACATCTCAAGCGAAACCCCTTCTGACAGCGAAAGAAACTGTTTGATTATTTAGATCTAGGTCCGCTAAGATTGTGACGGACCTGAATCGAGTCGTCCCATTCCTAAACCTAGCCAGATAAGGAAAACAGAACGGCTCAAGCGAAAAACCTTTCTGGCACATACAAATTGGATGTTTACAACATATTACAATATTGACAATTATTTATCAGCTTATATAAATTGCAATACAACTGAGAGGAGAGGCAAGGTACACATAATGGTTACACAGTTTATTCAAGGTACTTAAGCCACAATATCCCATGATAATTTACAGTAATATACTCAGATTTCTAGCTTAAGCCAGTTCACGTAGTTCAAGGTCTGCGTGATGTGTATCGCCTATACAATTCAAAGCGATTTCTCCACAATTCCCGCCTTTCCATCTCTTGCAAACTTCTATACAAGTTATCACGAGGAAATAAATTACTATTATCAAGAATAGTATAGCAGCTACTTTGTCTAGGCCAGACTAAAGGTGCTCTCGTGTCTTTTGATTTAGTGAGTATAAAATATCGAAGTTTGTTGCAGCCTCCATTTTTACTTGGGTCGTTAAATAGATTGGGTGACTGAAGTTATTGTAAATTAGCTTGGGATCTTGCTTTTACACAAAATTTGAACTTGGAATACGTTACCAAATTTCAGCTCTCTCTCTGTCTCCCGATTTCACTTAATATTTACTTAGACTTAGACACACTGCTTCTAATTTTATTTTTAAATACAATGAATATTCAATTATAATTATCACTAGCAACCGTTCTTCGTTCGCTGCAAAACTCGTCTGTCGTTGCCAAAGCGCGTTCCCTCTCGTCTGCCTGCTCCACTCCCGCCAAGCATCCAGATAGGCTCCTCCTAGAAATGTAATTTCACACGCAGGTAATCTGTTTTTCATTGGCTGTCTTGTATAAGACGCTTGCTCATTGGTCAAAAGCATTGTCAGGTTCCCGCCCAATGCTGCGTAGGCGCCCCTTCTATGCATCGCCATTTCACACATCTGTTCACCATAAGTCCAGATATCCCGAGAAAGGTTACTCCAACGTACGATTTATTGCTTTTCGAGTGTCGTTTTGCAATATTATTTTAAACTAAATTCAATAGATTTTTATTTTCTAAGTGTTTTGGGTCCGTTTCTTATCTTTTGTTTCTAAATAATTTCTTCCCATTCAAATTCAAATTCAAATTATTTATTACTTTGCAAACATGGGTAATAGGTACATAGTTGTTCATTTATAATATAGATCCCATGGATATTTCAATAGGTAGTTTTTGACAAGGGTTGAAATTTATGGATGGCTATAACGTAAGTTATTTATTACTTCCATATGAAAAAAAAAGAATAGTGGTTCGAAGAACGACCATCTCACCATCGAGAGACTAGGCGTACTGCAGGTTATCACCCATACCTTGTCGATGTTCCACACATTCGTACGAAGCGTTTTGCTAAGACTTTCATTATTCGTACAGCCAAGGAGTGGAACACCCTGCCTGCGTCGGTTTCCCCGAGTTCATATAACCCCAATCTATTTAAGTCGCGAGTAAATAGGCTTCTTCTGGGTAAGCTCGTTCCATCGTCGGCCTCATCTCTGCCCTTAGGGCAAGATTGAGGTCAAGAGTAAGCCCATATTAAATAATAATAATAAATGATATTCATTTAGGTGAAAGTTAGTGTAAGTAAAAACGGGATAGAGTCGAACTTAGAGCTAGGTGACCAAAACATCATAAGTCCCAAAAAAAGAGGTCCGTTTTCATAAACTTGCTTACATATTTACTACATTTTGCATAAAGAGTACTATTCCGAACCATCACATCGCGCCGGCTAGTCGGATCACGTCACATGGTTCTACGTCATCGTAGCGCCCAACCTAATGCTATGGAATCGACCATCGCAATTCGCAAGGAACATTCGCTCGCCGTCAATTACCGTGCGTAAACATCGGCCATTTATATTTTGTTACTCACCCAGTCAATATTTTAAAGCCTTCATATCAAAAACAGCAGTTTTATTTAGTCAAGACCATCACCATCAACAGTGGTCCTTCGAGGCGGATTCTTATCCCCAGCTATCTATATAAAATCTATAAAGTGTACTTGTTGATATCAGTGTTGACGATTTTATATCTATAGGTAACAGTTTATTGGACGGAGTTCAGTATAAACGCTAGTCTCGTTCGGAAACAAGCTACAGCTGATTTGAGCGATAAAAAAGGCAACTAATAGTCCAGTGAAATGGATCAAAAGATAGAAGTTACAGATGATCGTGAGTATTTGAAACTCTAGGTATTATTTATATTCTGCCTGTGCTGTCCCGCTGCATGACAAAAGTCTCAATTAATGTTTACCAGAAAAATATCTTGTATTTAGTTTTCTATAATATATTATAGTAGTGGAGTTGAAAAAGAAGTGTTTTGAGATTTTTGCACTGACAGTGCTTGCTTTACCTTACTGACGATAGAGTATAGAAAACAGTAAGCTGTCACTTCAACCAATTTAAATGTGCAGGCGGAAAAATGTAGAACTAAAATAAATGTACCAAGTTTGACATAATAAATATGAATGCAAATTTTCTTGACAATCAACGCCACCTGAAAGTGAACACTTATGGTCATACATAATGAACGTATACAGTGCTACATGAACCTTTTGACGGTTTAATGAGGGGTTTTTTTTAACATGGTAGCATGGTGTGATGCCGTAATCAACCTTTTCCCATTATAATAAAGTTTGTTTTGGAGCGATTGATGTTCTTCATAATATTCTGTCTAATATTTATTCTTTAGTTTAATTCATGTTTCGTTATGTTTATAATAATATGAGTTTTTATCATAGACGATACGTCACGATGTTTCACATCTGTAGAGCGTATCCTGGCGGCCAAATTGTTCACTACCATTTTGTATATTATTATTTCAGCCATGGGTTTGGGCCAGCCTCCACCATACACACCCAGCGATCCCACTAGCACACCAGCGCAAATAGCAACCAACCAACCTACAATAACACATCCTGTAGTAGCGAGTGACATAACACACACTGGAGGGTTGTACCACGTCCAAGTAGCCCCGGTCATCTTACCCATGCTCATCGGTAATCAGATGGGCCCAGAACCAACAACTCTAATCTGCCAATCTTGTAAACAGGTTATCGTCACAAGAATAGAAGCAAGGGCTAATAATGGTACTCACATGGGTGCTTGCATTCTAGCCCTTTTCTGGTCAGTATTATTTAATTTAAATTTTGGATTTGTTATTTCTGACTTTTTATTCTATGGGAAACTTTTAGAGCACGCAAGTTAATTCATGACTGTTCCCTAGACATTTTGAAAGTTGTGTTTGCAATAATATAGAACTCCTGCCAAAGTTAAGTAAGCTATGCAAAAATAAATTAATCTGATCTCTCATTGTAGGCGAAGCTCTTATAAAGCGAGCTCTGTTTATATTAGATATGTACAGCTTGAAGTGTCTCCGTGTGTGCCTACTAGCATTTTTAAATATACCTTTATCTATTTTCAGTTTATGGCCATGTGTGATCATCCCCTACTGTGTGGATAAATGTCGTAACATGGACCATCACTGCCCAAATTGCGACGCCTACATCGGCAGCTACTTACACTGAAGCTTCATCATTAAAAATAAGGGGTTTCTTAATTAAAAGCGTTGAAAACAATATGATAAAAGTACAAATTGTAGATTGTGCTATCAATTGTATGTATTTTGAAAACGTTACCGCTGAAACATACTCCTCGAAGTGTTTCATTCGTAGGCATATATACTTAATCATGAAGAGCTGAGTAAAGACATGAGGCAGATTATTTTGACTGATTGAGTTGTTAGGATTACGGAATATTTTTGTTAATAAACTTTATCTGATTATTTAATTGCAAGTAAACTAAGTCTTGTTTTATTGAATGAAGTAATTATAAAGAGATTTTTTCTTATCTTTTTTTGTAATTATGTAAAAAAAAAATTTACACCACACCACAAGCCACTAGTGTCACAAGTATCCAGGGCCCCGAGTCTGCTATTCAATAGTGTCAGAATGGTCGATCATTGATCTCATAATGGTTGATTGATGACAAGCCAAAAAGTACCTTATGCCTGTCGACTTAAGGTACTTTTTGGCTTGTCGTAAATCAACCATTATGAGATCAATGATCGACCATTCTGACACTATTGAATAGCAGACTCGGGGCCCTGATTACCTACAAAAATCCAGAATAGCTGGCAGATTGGTGCCATCTTGGTTAGTTGTTGGTTGACCCTGCTTGAAGTGGGTGGAACTAGCAGGTCAAGCTGGCAGTTGCATAGTTGGTGGCGCACATGATTATGATACTTCACTGATCATATTGAAACACCATTTTAGATATAAACTCTCCTGTATGGCCCACCGTTTCAGCAATCGGGTCCGAAAATCTTTACTTTTCTATGAATAGGTATAAGTTGACAGCATTGGAATAATAAGACGACTTAAAGTTCAGAAAAAGTAAAGTCTAATAGGAATCAACAGTAATAGATGAATTAAAATAAAAGGGTTATTTACAACCTATTACCTAAATGTCACCAAGGAGCTTTGGCTCTAGTTGAACGAATGGAACCCTATGCCTCGGTGATCAAGGTCGTAGTAGAGGATATTATCATTTCTTGTTCTCCATAACCGTCGTTATCTTGTGTGACTAAACAGTGACCAAACCTTCACAAAAATATCAATAAGTTCTGCTTAAAAGTGTGATAAAATGGTTATCTAGTACCTATCGTTATCGATATTCGACATTTTTTATCTACTTATAAATCGTCAGTACGTTGGGAAGAGTTCAGTACAAACTTTTACCTCGCACGAAGGAAATATTATATTAATCAGTGACAATGAGTAGCGAAGAAATGCATCGTAAGTATTTTGATAATATCCTTTTCAATATGTTTAAAGTTGTAGTGATAGTATTCATGGCATGTGTTGATTGTGGCTGTAAATAGTTAAAAACAGTTAAATGAAAAAGTACCCGGATACGGATACTAGACTTGACTAGACTTTTTAATGAGATTGGCACAGATAATAATAAACGTACAGTTTGAGTTCGATTTATTTCCACCAAAATCATGAATATATCATGATTTTCTGAATAAGCCGATATTTTCGGCAAACGGTGACGCTTGTAATACCTGGAAATGAGTACCTACACCAACACTTGGTTATGCTTCAGCTTCAGTTTCATGTTATAGAGGGTAAGCCTACTGCCGTGTACAAATCCAGGGCTCCGTGACTGCATTTGAGGAATGCCTGATGGAAAACCCAATAATACTTTTCCCTAACCGGGAATCGAGTTAAGAACCGTGCGACTGTTAGAAAATCTTGAGTCAGTCTGTAATTTTAATCCCCCCCCCCTAATTTGAACCCCCTATGCCTCCAAAAACACATTTAGACGTTGTTATCGACTGTCAATTTTACTGTAGCTCGCGACAGTTATTACGGGAAGGTAGGTAAGTCAGTAATCTGTCAACCTGTCTTTTAGAAGTTAATTAAATAGTCAGTCTCTATATGTAAACTATTGGGATTCAGCGTTGATTCCCGATGTTCAACAGTGATGGACAAGGTGGTGGTGGACATCGAGAATCATCGGTTTTTAAACACAAACTGCTTTTTTTTTTAAGGCGAGGCAGATGAATGCGTAATGATTACACAATTTTGTTATAAAGACAAGCAAAACAGGCGCGGCAATGGTTATCTCTTTAAATACGCTGCACAGTCATAAAACGAAGCAATTTTAAATAGGTACCTTATGAGATAAGCACAAGGTATTATTTAATACCTATTGATGCGAATATATCTGTTTCCTTGACTTATGAAGGTGTTTTTCCATAAGCCCTTTCGTTCTGTAGAAACTCCATAATTTTTGTATACCTAGACAAGTAAAAACATACACTAAAAAGTGACTAAGTGTAAGAAATAAACACTAGTTATTAAAAAATCTAAATGTTAACTCAACTGATGAGGATGTCATGTATAGAAAGAAGCCTTGCTTCAAAATATATATAACATGATTCCATAAGCTGATTCTCTCTGCTGGTCTCCTCTCTTCAAGAGGTAGTGAGTCAATATCCATCACACGGATCTAATGCCGGCCGGTGTCACATCTCTATGGAATTTTCTGGCTTAAAAGCAGTGGTGTCAATTAACCTACGACATATAATGTCAGAGCTACCACTTTGATTGGTATCTCCCAGGTCGACTTGTAAGGCTAGCTCCTGCTTTATCGGACTATTCTGTGGGTGACTTGTGTGTCAGGCCTCCTACCAGGGCATACAAACTTATAAACTAAGTGACAGTGTGCTAAGGGCTACCCTTATGTGGCACAAGATTCGGCTTAGGGCGTCACTGGGGAGGGCAAAAAACTTGCTAGAACTGAATGGGACCATTATTCAGGGGCTGATGTCAAACCTACAACTAGCGCACCAATACTCTAGCCATGATGGCGTGACTCCAAATAAATAAAGAACCTTATCCCCAATTACTTGAAGTGAGGACTTCAATTAATTGGGGATAAGGTTCTTGTGGTTTGTGTGTGGTTCTTGTGGTGGGGAGGTCTCACTATTGTGAGGACAATAGTGAGACCTCCCAGAATTGCCATCAACTTCGACTTCGTGCCTGCTACTGAGGGATTCCTGATGGGAAAACCCATCAATTATCATGCTCAGTCGTTCTTGCAACCACTAGATCAAGAAGGCAGTCCACACATTTACATACATTTTATTTTCTTAATTTCAGTCAAGGGCAGGCCCCCACCATACACGGATGGCGAGGTCACGACCACATCGGGAGTAGTATACCAAGCAGCTCCCGCTCAAACCGTCATCCCAGTGGTCATCAGTAACCCGATGAGCCCCAAACCCGCGCTAATGAACTGTCCATCCTGCAACCGGGAGATTGTCACCAGGGTCGAATATAAGGCTACTACGAAAACCCATCTATTTGCTGTCTTACTTTGCATAGTGTAAGTTATCACCAAATTGTTTATTTTATTATCTTTGGGTGGCTTACAGCTAAAAATACAAATAAATAGTAAGTTGATTAACGACAAGCCTCCACAGTTGGTAGTAAACTATTATTGCATATTTTGGGGTCTCGGGAAATCTTCTTCTTAAGGCCCAGATATACGCCAACGACCTTGAGCGAGTGGGAGGAGCTTAGCAATAGCGTCTACCCGTGCGTGAGAGTGATCAGCGATACACTGCCAGCAAGAGCAAAAGTGCAGCAAAAGTGCAAATAAAATCGTATAAAATTAGAAATTAACTATTTAATAAAAAACAATCCATCACTGGATGCAGTTTGGCATTAGAAAATTTATGGTGTATTTTAAATTATAATTATATTTGTTAATGAAGAGATAAACAGCTTTTAAAATTTGTTAAGAGGTATGTTTGAAGATTTTTTTCGTGCATTAAAGTATGTTTAATTATGTTTTGAATTCCATCACGGTATGCGAAAAGGTCTTGAAAATGTCATATTTTTTTTGTTTGTCAAAATTATTTACGGTTTATGAGATACACTGCTTTAAAAACCACCTTTTTGAACGTTTGCAAGAAATCTCCGCCTTAAATAGTTCTCTATGGCTCATCACTCAGCAGTCATCTCCTTTCTAGCCATAATAATATTATCATCTCTTTCACACAGTCCATCCATCATTTCATTGGTTTTTCTCTACTCTTATAGCCATAATATATATTCTTACTACGTATTGTTTAGATTTGTTATTGGTTGACAAACTGGATTATCTGTAGCAAGTTGGTTATTTGGTTATTTAATAACGGGCGTAGACAAATTCTGCCAGCGTAAATGGCGAAGGATAAGTTAAAACCACAGATATATACCTTTACCTAGGTAACGCAAGTATCCCGATACGTATGAAAACTAAGCGTGCCATGTTTTGGCCTACCTTCTATGGCGTCATATACACTAAATAAACAAGTACTGGATGGTAACAAATGTATGATGGTAAAAAATGGATTACGTTGTATCTAGAATTAAGTTTTTGAGTTGTAATGTTGTTGTTTTAAAACAAATATGCTTGCTAGGGCACTAGCCAAGTTAAGGACAATCATACGCACGACGACGTTAGTGCGCTTGCGTTATCTAGGTAAATATACAGGTTAGAACGAACACCGACACTGAAACTCTTACTATGTCTTTTGTAAATCATTCTGAGCCCAACTTACATAGTCTCGTACAACGAAACACCTGTGTCCTACAATGCGGAGCGGAGGAGCTCGTGGCTTAATAAGAACTGCCACTCAGGTCGATCTTTAGGTAAAGCTGTGCTTGCCTAAGTCGGTCTGTGGATGGGTGACCGCCCGACATACCGAGTTTCCTCCGTGCCTCGGAAAGCACGTTAAGCTGTTGGTCCCGGCTGCCATATAATTATATAGATCTTTGGGAGTCGTTACAGGTAGTCAGTGACCTGAAATTCTGACATCCAGTCTTACCAAAGGGTATTGTATTACCTAGTATTAACTGGGTTGTGGAGGTCAGATAGGCAGTCGCTCCATGTAAAATACTGGTATTCAGCTGCATCCGGTTAGTCTGGAAGCCGACCCCAATATAGTTGGGAAAAGGCTAGGCAGATGATGACCTGTGTCCTACAAAACTGCAATACGATACGGTCAATCAAGATTCACGCTACCCAGAAGCTTATGTCAATTCTGATTAAAGAAAGACACTTTGAAGTTTTGCCATTGGTCACGTTATTTTCACAAGTTTATAGTAAACTTGTCAGATTTGACCAAAACATAATTATGTTTGTTTATCAAATCACGCAACTGAATTTTAGCACAGTTATACAACCTGTTTGTACTGATATTTTGCATACATACTCATTTAGTTTGGATGTCAATTGTCAATGCATGGATAGCTAGGTGACGTGTTTTTAATATCAATATGGCGGACCCCTAAAGATGACGGACTGTTTATTTTTATTTAATGCTACCCCATGATATCTATTAAAAGGGTTTGCTGTTAATAGGTAATACGAAAAATAATGATGGCACTAGATTTAAAAGCTTTACGTTTGTCACGGTGATTTATTGCTCTAATTCAGTTTTGATATGACTTAGTCTGTTAGGGGTATAAGGACTGGGGTGAAAAGATTTTCGAGTATTGAGTATGCATAGGAAACGAAATAGCCTCCAACCAGACGGGTGTTGTGTCTGGTAGACTAATTCCTGACAGTTGATGTCGGTTTTTTCTATAATTATGTTCCTAACATGCGGTGAAGTATAATGTCGGATTTAGGACAAAATATTTAGTTCTTCACTAGCTGAACCCGCGCATGCGTTGCAATGCGTTTTTCCTACCTACCTATCTACCACCCTACCTACTACCCTACCTACTACCCTACCTACTACCCTACCTACTACCCTACCTACTACCCTACCTACTATCCTACCTACTACCCTACCTACTACCCTACCTACTACCCTACCTACTACCCTACCTACTACCCTACCTACTACCCTACCTACTACCCTACCTACTACCCTACCTACTACCCTACCTACTACCCTACCTACTACCCTACCTACTACCCTACCTACTACCCTACCTACTACCCTACCTACTACCCTACCTACTACCCTACCTACTACCCTACCTACCTACTACCCTACCTAAAAAAAAAAAAAAAAGTATCCTATGTCCTTCTCCTGGTTCTTAGCTACCTCCCTACCAATTTTCAGCTAAATCCGTCCATCCGTTCTTGAGTTATAAATGGTGTAACTAACACGACTTTCTTTTATATATATAGATTTGCGTCATAGATGTCGCGTTTTCGTGTGTTACTTTTCTCGACTTGTTTATGTCCGCTACAGTCTAACCGTATTTTTTAAATTTTCAGATTTTGGCCCTGTGTATGCTTGCCCTACTGTCTCCCAAATTGCCGAAACGCAGACCATTACTGCCCGAACTGTAGCGCGTACATCGGCAGCTACAAACATTAGCAAAAACCTAAAAATAGACTAACCTGAGGATCGATAGTGGGTATATTTATCAGAACATCGCTGGAAACAATAATGATAAACTCCAGCATAAGACAATCTTATCGAATTGACTGTGTTTGAGGAAAACGTGACTACAAGTTTTGGCCTGTTTCATGTAATTTATTTAAGTCGATTATACAACGCTTCTAAAGCATTTTGATAATACCGCCAAAATGAAACTCGATCTTATCCATCAACTATCTCTAAAGTATGTTCAATTTAAACAACAGCTACATTAAAGGTATTTTTTAATGTATATAAGCAATAATAAATTAGTTTAAGAAGTCAGTAGAGTACAAAATATCTTAATGCTAGAAATTTTTAGATTTCTGTAATACAAAATGAAACACTTGTAATCAAAATAGCTTATATTTTGGTAATTAACTCACGTATCGGCACGAACTATTTAAGAATAGATTGAATCAAGCCGCATACAACGATATTATATATTTAGCTTACCTGCAGGGCTTTGAAATATCGCCCATCGTGGAGGCTAATTGAATGCATTTATATTGAAAATGCATTAATACACTTACCCATACTTTGATTATACTATTAAAAAAAAAAATGGAGTATTGAGAATACGAATTTTACACATACCATTACGGGTAATGTTGGATTGATCGAATTAAAGCAATTGCGATTATGAGTGTACATTGGCTTACGTAGATATATTAAATTTAATATTCTCTAACAACCAATGCTGCAATAATGAAATGGAAAATCATGTGAAGGAGCAAGCAATGAACTTTGTGATACATTTAAATGTTCTTTGAATGTTTTTTTATCCAATAATAAATATAAGTAACTTATTCATTTTGTTTTATTTCACATTTTATAACGGTGTCGGGAAAATATGAATGCATGTTAACTGAGCTAATGGATCTAATAGAAAAAGGGTTAAAGGTTTAAAGTAACAAGGTGAAGGCCGTTTAGAAACATAATTAGGTCCATTGAACATAATTATCAAAACATTTTATGGACTTAAAAGACTAAAATAGTAAAAAGGAAAAACCAGAGTGAAAAATAAAATGGTTATATATTAAACTACTCTGAACCTTTTCATACGATGTCTATTCCTATCTTTCTGGATAAACGTAATAATTTGGGACAAAACGTCTCACATTAGATGTCTTCACGAGTTATTTAAGCAATCTTTGAACATGTGTTACAATTAATAATCATTTCGACAACCAGATGAAACTTCGTGTAGGAGTTCTTCAGGGCAACGCATATGGTCCGACGCTTTTTAATCCGATAAAAATTTAAACACCAGATCCAATATAGATTAAATAGCTTAGCTACCCTCATAATCGGTAGTGTTTTGTACATATTATGATGACTATTGGGTGATTCCATTTATAAATTGTACAAGAGCAATGTATCAGGTTATTAAACTTCCGGTCATTCAACAGTCAGGTACACCCTATCGTGTATGGTTATGTAAGATTTAACTGCCTCGTTGGTCTAGTGGTCGCAAGCGCGACTGCAGAGCGTGAGGTCCTGGGTTCGATTCCCGGGTCGGCCAAAAAGTGCTATTGGGTTTTTCATTAGAAATTTCCCAGTAGTAGCCCGGAGTTTGGAAGTTGGTGGTATAATACCCCCGTGCCTCGGAAAGCACGTTAAGCCGTTGGTCCTGCGCCTTATCTCTCTCCGGTCGTGTCGGATTGCCGTCCCATCGGACTATGAGAGGAAAGGAACAGAGAGTGCACTTGTGCCTGCGCACACACTCTTGTGCACTATAATATCTCCCGCGCAGAAGGCTAATCTCCGCTGGGATTGGCCGCCGTGGCCGAAAAAATGGTCAGGAGGACTATTATTATTATGTAAGACTTTCATGATTTTGAAAGAAGTGTCCTTATCCAAGATGGTGTTTATGGTAATGGTGTCTTCAGTATGAAATTATGGCTTTAGGACCTGTAATCAAATGCATTCGTCTGCCATTTTCTATTTTGTGCAGTAAATGTCTGGTTGCATGGAAATACCCTCGTAACTGCGTAGTTTATGTAGGCATAATAAATAAAAGAAACGTCCGCCTGAAAGACTGATTAAATAGTAATCTACCAGCCTTATCCGTGTCCATTTTGTTTCAATATATAAATCGACTGATTGTTGAACCGACATCCAGTTTAGCTACTTCCTTCACTACGAAACTAGGAAAAGGTAATTAAGTGGTTGAAAGGAAGTATTTGAATAAAGTGCAATGGCTCAAAACAATCCTGCATTTGACGGTGAGTTGAAAAGTATGTATTTAAAATATAATGATTAATATGCCTACCACTTCTTAAAAAAAAGGTTAGATACAATTTTTTTTCAGTTACCTAGTTATCTGATTAAAAGTGTTTTTGCCTTTGGGTTAAATAAAGTCTTAAATAATACGATGTTTTTGAAAATTGACAACATTGCAGTGAATATGTTTAGCAACGTACATACTCTCGGCCCAATTTGAATGAATTTTTTATTCATACATGATAATAATTATCAATACAATAAAAAATAAAAATAGCAGCCAAAAGGTCGAGCCGTCCTCAAATGATGCTCCGTCATACATAGTGTTGTAAGAAACTCGAGTCTTTAGTCTTTATTTCGAGACTTCAGTCGATTTTCAAGACTGGGACTCGTTAGTCACATGAGTCCGAGTCCTTTGAGTCTTCTGAGTCCTTTCGAGTCTTTTAAGTTCTTTGAGCTAGACTGAGTGAGTGTTAACTTGAGATGGATTATTATAATAGGTAACGTACTGGTTGATTTTATATCGTCATCCATATTTATTTATAGATTGAAAATAAATCGCACAATTAAAATGCATTAAACGCAAATAACCTTTGAGTTCTTTTGTGCAGGACTCAAGTTTTTTTTACAAAAGACTCCAAATTCTGAAGGACTTGAGTTCTACAATTTTATTACAAGACTCGAGTCTTCAAAAAAAGCTTAAGTTCTACTAAATAAGACTTCAAGACTCGAGTTTCTTACAACACTAGTCATACATGTGGTAATATATGATTTTACAATGAAGTATTTTTTCAATTTCAGCAAGTGATGTGCCACCTCCATACACAACCGGTCCAGGTGCAGGTCCACCTCCTGTGGTGATCACACAACCCGGGGTTATCCTCCCAGGGAATGTGGTTCCCGTGTCCATTGGGGCCCCAGTGGGCCCAAAACCAGCGACAATAACCTGCCGATCATGCAATGAGAAAATAGTCACAAGAGTTGAATTGAAGTCTTCCACGAAAACGCATTTGATCGCTGTCTTGCTCTGCTGCGTGTAAGTATTCTCCTTTTTTTGGAAACATCCTTTTGATCATAACCACAATGCCCTATAATTTTGTAATCAGAAAAAGCACTGTATGTTAATGTTTAGACATTAGAGGTCGTATCTGGAAGTTTGGCTATGCCATCAAACTTAACTACTTCCTCCGCATTCATAATTGTATGTTTAAAACAGGGCTCTTTACTAATTATCATTTTTCTATTTCCAGTTGCTGCCCCTGTTCGTGTCTACCCTACTGTATAGATAGCTGCCACAATGCGGACCACTACTGTCCAAGATGCAACGCTTATATCGGCAGCTACAAAAACTAAACTTTATATTCATAATGTGTGGTTAAAATGATAGTGGGTATATTGCATAATAATAATCCCGAAAGGTTTGTTAGTTTATCATATATCGCTACTTAGGAAACTGCAACCTTACAAATACTTTTACAAATTGAGTAGTTCTCTTTGAGACATAATTTGTATTTCAATGAAAATGAACAACATTGTTTACGAGCTGAATTGTACGTAATGTGGAGCCAAAGCTGTTGTAATCAGAGGTGTTTAACGCAGTTATATTGTTTCCAAGTATCGGACACAAAATTCGATAAGTAAAGCCTTTAAATGTGTTGTTAAGTGGATCTGTGGAGGATTTAATTGTTAATATTAAGTGACGTTTTTGTAAATAAACCATTACTATTACAAATATGTAATTATGTTTTTTTGTTTTATTTGACTATTTCATTGTTCATTTAGATTGTGATATGATTTTATAATACATACCTTCATAAACTCATGCCTCTTTTCCATGGGTGTAGGCAGAAAATGATCTTAACTTATTACTTGCTTTATTAGTGTTTCTTGTTTGTTACTCTTTCATTTCCTACGCGTAATTACAAAAGTTGAAAAAATCTGTCGTTTAGAACGCACTTGGCCGCTGTTATGATTTGTTTATTGTAATTATTCTATTTTTATCTACCCAAATATCATAAACCCTCTCTAATGCGTTCAAAAACCATAGGCAATGACCAGCATTACCAACCAGCAGAAATTAACAGAACTGTAAACCTACTGAAAACAGTAGGTTATGAGTTTTAAATTTGGAACAGGTGTCAAATTCAAGTGAGTGTGCTATTCTAGTATCTACAAAACAGATACCTATCGATACGAAACCCCAATTCAGTATGATTTTAATTATAAATCGCACGACATTTTGATCTCGAGTGACACAAGAATAGTGACTTTGTTCGTTTGCCTATGATTTAAAAAAAATTACAGATATCCGAAACGCCGCCATTTCGAGCTGTCATTTGTTCGTTAGCTTTTTATTCCCTTTCATTGAGTAGACAAATTTTCTGATAAGTTCTTTATTTCTGTCAAAAATGAGTGATAGTGACTCAGAAATTAACATGAACACTCCGCCAGATATCGTAAATGCAGCGACGAATGCAACTAATAACCTGTTTATTTTTTATTGCATTACACTGGTAACAATGCTGGTCATTTCCCTATGGTTCCTGAACCCATCATAGAGCCCTTATGATATTCGGGTAGATAAATTAGTGTATGCAACTATACATAATTAGGCATTACAACACTCGTGTGATGCTATTAAGAAACTCGCCTTCGGCTCGTTTCTTAAACCCACACTTGTGTTGTAATGCCCTTCATTATGCACAGTCGCATAAACTACTATTATTACATCCATAATCGTATAATATCAATAATTTCGACCTGTCAGTTCAATAGTCTATATCTTGACTATGTGGAGGTTGGTTTCCAGTCTAACTTGGCTAAAATATAATTTTCCCACTACAACGTTTAGAACTTTGTGTGGTCTTTGTCTGAAAAGAAGTCATATACATTTATCGTCATTCTTATGTTAAAGAGTTCTATTAGTTTATGGTCTCATGCCCGGTTTCTGAGGCACTTTATCTGTGGTTTATCTATTCATATGCGTACATTTGAATAGATAAACCACAGATAAAGTGCCTCAGAAACCGGGCATTAGTAAGGCCAGCACAAATTGGCGCTATTACAAACTTTTTGTTTATAACCTTCTGTCATTTACCTACAACAAAAATACTTCTGTAAGGACATTTTTTTGTTGAGGTGGAACGAGTGAGATTTTGTCATTCTGCTAACAAAACAAAGTCTGTTCATTCAGAAACCAGCCACGTTAATTTGGAACAACAGCAATAACGCAATAGCACCAAAGTTCCGGTTGAAGGAACTCACACTTCTTACTTACTTACTGCGCGCCGGCACAGCACGAGCCCGTCTTGGCTCCGTCGTGCGAGCCATTGAGTTCGGCGCAGACTTCCCCACTTTGGCCATATTTGCCACGTGGGCCTCGCCGAGCAGATCACCGAGTCGACGCGACCACCTGTCGGCCTTCACCCCTGATATCCAGCGTGGCACCTCGCTGCGGTCATCGCCACGCCAGCTAACAGGGCAGTAACGTGCACCCCACAGGAAAGCCTACTGAGTGTGTGATTAGTGAACGTACCCAATTATCTTTTAAATATATATTTTTGACCAGGGTTCGTGGTTTTATTTTATAACCTGCGCCACGCAACCCATTATCGTCACATTGGCCCAATGACAATGTGACAGAAAAGGTTAGCGTAGCGCAGGTTATATTGAAATAAAACCACGCAACTTGTCAACATAATATAATTATAATCAATAAAGTCACCGACTATGGGTGTGGGTAGGTCTATGGCGCACCCTATTGCGTTTTACCTGTGAGGCGCACGTTACTGCCCTGTTAGCTGGCGTGGCGATGAACGTAGCGAGATGCCACGCTGGATGCCAGGGGTGCAGGTCGATAGGTGGTCGCGTCGACCCGATGAGATGCTCGGCGAGGCCCACGTGGCAAATATGGCCAACGTGGGAAGTCCGTGCCGAACTTATGGCGCGCACGACAGAGCCAATATGGGCCCCTGATGTGTAGGCACGCAGCGAGTTGGTGGGCGGAGCTCCAACCGCAACTTTGGAGATGTTAGGCGTTCCTCCAGTAGGTTTCCTTCAATAGCACTGGAATATGACTTCATCTTTATGGTGACCGACTGCAACAAGGCAGCAGAAATGCATGCGATGCTTGATAGGTGATATATTTTTTTTTTAGATGTGGTCCTTTTTTATTGTTTTGTGTGTTTATGATAAAAAATCCTATCTATCAGACAATTTAAGTCCTGGGTTTCCAAACATATAAATGGTCTTTACATCATCATGGGATAAGGGCGGGAATTTTTTTTGGGGTCGGCGCAACATGTCTTCTTCTTTCATACTTCTCTATTTCTCATCATGTCAGCAGTCACCTCCTTTCTAGCCATATCATGTATGGTCTTTACACCATTCTTAAAAAAAATACTGTTCTAAAGGAGATCCTTTCAATAATTATATCGTACGTACCCGAATAAGCTTCTTTCTACTACAAACCGAAGTGTTACTGTTCTAACTGCGGTGCTTTTATCTAAAGCTCTTAAGTTCCTATAATAGCATAAAAAGCATTTCAGCATAAACAATTGGTCAACCTCGGGTTATGGAATCATAAGCTGAATTTATACCTTACCTTAATACCTTAATTTTGCCGTTTTAAAAGTTGTCTCATAAGTCACATAAAATCCTATGTCTGTGACGCAAGTTTCTCAAGGTCAAAATATCTCGGTACACGGAAATTCAGCTCATTATCACATATTCTGAGGTTGATCCAAATAAAACTAACCATTGTTTTATATAATGTGATGACTTATGGCACAGAGACACGGTTCTTAACTGCTGGCCTCTTAGAGAAGCTTAGAGTCACGCAACGAACCATGGAGAGAGCTATGCTCGGAGTTTCTTTGTGCGACAAAATCTGAAATGTGGAAATTCGCCAAAGTACCAGGGTAGCCGACATAGCTCTCAGAATATGCAAGTTGAAGTGGCAATGGGCAGGTCACATCGCTCGAAGAACCGACAACCGATGGGATGTTGAAAAGTTCTCGAGTGGCGACCACGAACCGGAAGACGCAGCGTTGGTAGGCCTCCCACCAGGTGAATCGACGACATCGTGAGAGTCGCAGGCAAGCTGTGGATGCAAACGGTAGGTTGCCTTTCGTTGTGGTGTTCTATGGGGGAGGGCTTTGCTCAGCAGTGGACGTTTTAGGCCGCGCTCAGTTTGGACACTAATTTGCATCGTACGTGAACGTACGATCCTAGTCAACTGAACCACGCGTACGTATACGTACGACTAACTCGCATGCAGTATGTGCACTCCCACAGCATTTAGAAGGTTAGGTTATTTGATGATTTTCCACACACCAAAAAAAAAAAGGTTAGGATCGTTCGTACGTATACGCACGAGTAAAATTCATACGAAAACGCGTCCAAACTGAGTGCAGCCTTATGGCTGATAATGGTGATGATGATTGTTTTATAATATCTTTTTCACATTTTAAAGGCCAAACAAAGGTTTCAGTTTTTTATTTAATATTTGTTTGTGTAAAACCTCCGTAAAGGCGTAGGTTGTGGTTGTGTACGTGTATGACTCAACAGCGACCTATTCAATATCAAAAATGTCCGCCTAAAATACTGATAAAACAGTTATCTACCTGCCTTATCAGTGTTCGATTTTTTTCAATATATATTTCGACGGATTGGTGGGCAGACATCAGTACCTCCTTTATTAGGAAACTAGCAAAAGGTGATTTAGTCATTAAAAGGAAATTTTCCAATTAAGTGAAATGGACCAGAACAATGGTGAGTTCACATAAAATATAATAAATTTAATTTAAAGTGTAATGATTAATATTCCACTTTAATAAAATTGTTTAGATACTATATTTTCTCAGTTTTTCAGTCGATTAAAACTTTTTTGTGTAGGTTCAAAAAGTACATAAAATAAAATTTTAGTTGAATAACGCTATTGACTACATCAACAACATGAAATGATTGATGTAAGTCAGATTACTACAACCTGACAAACTTGAAGAGATTTTCAATTTTATCGGTAAAGCATTAGGTTCAAGGTTGATTGGCAAATTCAGGCAGATTCGGGTAGCTTCATGTGCTGTCTTTGTAATAGTTAATGCTACAAGGTATTCTGTATCAGTTGAATCTTTTGGTTAAATTGGACATCATTGAGATAGTGTACAAAATAATTTACAAACATAGGAGAATCTGGAGTTGTGTTTTTGAAAATTCGATATATTCATAGTTCTTTGTTTAGCCACGATAACTCAGGTCTATTTTTATCTGATAATGTTCTGCAAATTACCAATACCTACAACAAAAAAAACATAGTAAGTAGAAAATGTTTTTTTTTACTAATTTTTTTTTTTAATTTCAGCTAAGAACGATGGTGTGCCTCCTCCATACGCAGGTGGTAACCCAGATCCAGGTGGACCTCCGCCTCCCGTTGTTATCGCACAACCCGGGGTTGCCTACCAAGGAAATGTGATGCCCATGGTCATTGGTAACCAGATGGGCCCTAAACCAGCGCCAATAACCTGCCGATCGTGCAACCAGCAAATAGTCACAAGAGTTGAATTGAAGTCTTCCACAAAAACACATTTGTTCGCTGTCTTGCTCTGTTGCGTGTAAGTATTCCATTTTGTTTTTTAACATCAATTGTTAGGACTTTCTTTATATGCGTAGATCTCATTTTTAACCAACTTTAAAAAAGGAGGAGGTTCTCAATTTGAGTGTACGTTCATTGTTTGCATAATTATTGAACAGCATGAAATTTTTTTTAAAGGATAATTAATATGCTTTCATTTACGTCCCATAGAACTTTCATGGTAATCGGTTCAGTACTTTAGATTTTTTTCCTCCTGACCTGTGTTCACATTATGTCCTTAATAACATCTAGTTACAACTTAAATCTGATTTTAATGACCAGACTTTGTGAGATCTACAAATAAAAGGCATAAAATTAAAAAAAAACTTTTTGCAATTAAATTAAGCGTGTATCTGACATAAGTAGTCATATTTCGAAGTGTGACGGTACGTACCATCAAACTAAGCAACGTCTTCCACTTTTCTTTAATGTATATTTGAAACAGTGCTAATAAACTAATAAATATTTTTCTATTTCTAGATTCTTCCCGTGCGTGTGTCTACCCTACTGTATTGACAGCTGCCACAACGCGGACCACTACTGTCCAAACTGCAACGCTTATTTGGGCAGCTACACCAACTAAACATTAACCCCCTTATTAATAAAAAAAAGTTAAGCCTGCTTAAACTTACGCTTGGTTTATCTCGCATGCCGTCCCTTTCTTTTGAATATTTTTGAAGTGAGACGGCATGCGAGATAAACTAAGCGTAAGTTTAAGCAGGCTTAACTTTTTTTTATTAATAAGGCCGTATATTTCGTAATATGTGGTTAAAATGATAGTGGATATATTGCATAATATACCCACATATTATACATGTATGTCGTAACTTTATGACTGGTCCAAATTCTCCAGAGTTAAGTTATCCACAACTGGTTCAGGTAGATCTGAGCCAGTTTCAAACACGTGTGGAGTCTTTTCACGCTGTGTGGATTTTCAGTATTGGAGACCATTTGGAGCCTAATATTTTATATTTGATAAAACTATTTAACAATAACAGTATTATAAATGTGTGGTAAAATTATTGTATCAATTCGTTCGTATTGCCCAACGTCAAATGTTTTAAAATAAGTTAAGTTTTGCTAGAAGCCAATTTAATAGCTTCCTAATGTTAATAAATATGTATTTGTGGTTAGTACGCGGTAGTTTATAGCACGGTTAAAAGATTTATTACTTTATTTTTATGTCTAACTACATAGTATTGCTACGTATACTTAAGAAATCTGCATCTTATATTAATATTAATTTTAAATTACGTAGTACTCTTTGAAGACATATTTCTTTTTGTTTTTAAATGATTATCTAAAAACAGGTTTATTTACTGACGTACTCAGAGATGTTTATAAATAATGACTAGCTGATGCCCGCGGCTTCGCCCGCGTGGATACTGTAAAAACAATCCTTGATGCGGATTATTTATCATTCTAAAATTTCAGCTCGATCGGTGCAGAACTTTTTGAGTTTTTGAAGCGTACACAAACCAACATAACATTTTTATATATATAGATAAAACTATTTAACAATAACAGTATTATAAATGCGTGGTAAAATTATTGTATCAATTCGTTCGTATTGCCCAACGTCAAATGTTTTAAAATAAAGTGATAGAGCGTTTTGAAAACTGCAAATAATAAGTTAAGTTTTGCTAGAAGCCAATTTAATAGCTTCCTAATGTTAATAAATATGTATTTGTGGTTAGTACACGGTAGTTTATAGCACGGTTAAAAGATTTATTACTTTATTTTTATATCTAACTACATAGTATTGCTACACGTATACTTAAGAAATCTGCATCTTATATTAATATTAATTTTAAATTACGTAGTACTCTTTGAAGACATATTTCTTTTTGTTTTTAAATGATTATCTAAAAACAGGTTTATTTATTGACGTACTCAGAGATGTTTATATAATGACTAGCTGATGCCCGCGGCTTCGCCCGCGTGGATACTGTAAAAACAATCCTTGATGCGGATTATATATCATTCTAAAATTTCAGCTCGATCGGTGCAGAACTTTTTGAGTTTTTGAAGCGTACACAAACCAACATAACATTTTTATATATATAGATAGAAGATAGATTACAGACTCTAAGCCGTCACTTAGTAAATATTTGACATATAAAACCTTTAAGTGCTGAATTTTTGTAACAATTAAATATTGTGGAGCCAAAGCTACAATAGCTTTGAATCCACAATACGGACCATATTACGCAATTATGTTGTTTTCCCAGTTTCGGACACTACAAAATCCGTCCAGTATCGGTTTTCAATAAGTTGTTAAGTGATTTCTTCCGGCCCGCAGCTTATGTGGATCTGATGTAATAATTGTAAATATTAAGTGTTTTTTTTTTGTAATAAACTATTTATTTAAACTAGGTACGAATCTGTAAACGATATATTTTGTTTGATTTGACTATTTCATTATTCAATAAGCAGATATCAAACAGCAGAGCGTCAGAATCATTATCAGGCAGAAAAACACGCTTTTCCTTAAAAAAGATAAGGAAAATGCTATCGCAGATGTAAAAGAATCTGTGATTCTCTTTTTTTCATGCAGAAATTGCAAAATAATCTTAAAATTTTTCTTACTTTTCTTTTTGTAAGAATGGATGGATGTTTGTCACTCTTTCACGCTAAATATACCTACTTAATTGCATACTACTGATTTGCATTTTTTTTCAACGGTTAGCAGAATCACAGGTCGTTTAAAGCCTGGACCAGTGGTATCGGCCCCGACTTACGAACAGTAGGTCGTGGGTTCGAACTCAGGTATGCGCATTACTTTGTGTAATTTATTTCATCACCGCTGCTCTCAAAACGGTGAAGGAAAACATCGTGAGGAAACCGGCATGTCTTAGAACCAAAAAATTCGAAGACATATGACATCTACCAATCCGCACTGGGCACGCGTGGTGGATCATAGCCCATCCCTCTCCTAGAGAGGAGGCCTGAGTCCCTGCAGTGGGAACATTATAAACTGATGATGATGACTTTTATACCACAACTAGGATCCTGTGGGATGAAGATCAAACTCTACGTGGACATAAGCTAGTATAGGTACATAAAGTACTTAGTATATTTTCAGACTCACCGGAAACTTCCGACACTGTGTTTAATATACATTGCCGTGTCCTATTTAATTGACAAAGCTTGAAAGAGTGAGATCAGAAAGCATGCATTGTAAGTCTAAAAAATATCTAACAGATCGCTTGAAATGCGTAAAAAAATAAGAATAGACTGACAAAGAGGGCTAGGGGTTCAGGAGTTCCCGAGGGCAATATAATTGGACCTATGCTGTTAGTGGATTTTATATAATGAGGGATCTTGATAAGTATGCACTTCAAATTAAGAAGAAACTACTGTGTTGCCTTTTAAGTTTAGAGTTTACATTTATTACACTAGTGTTACTAATTGAATGTAACAATAAACTGAGCACAAGTTAAAAGAACAATTTCTCTCGATAATATCCCATTGTGTACTCACAACTATGAGAAAGACATTATTATATGTCATTTAGTACATCCAGACCAGGATCCTACGTACCAGTATGAGAAATTTCTGAAGCAGAGAGTATAGAGTAGGGCTGTATTTAATTAATAGTATTGAAATCATTTATCAGTTTTGATTGACTACTTCCATAGTCATAGACAGACAGGATAATTATGGAAATTTTATTTAGGCTAAGTACGCAATGTTATGGAATGGATGTAATCAAATTAATATAATAATGGAAATAAATGTTATAGAACACTAAACTAACTAATTACTGTTAACTAATGTAGGTAATATTAATGTGAATAAAGAAACAGTGTTAGGGAATGTTACGGAATTAATGCAATATTGTTAATGTAAATTTGAAATGTTATGTTGATATTGGAATGTTGTTAATGTAATGTTATGTATGTATAAATGTTGATAATGTATGGTGATAATGGAATGTTGAATGTTAAATATGAAATGTTGATAATGTAAATTCGCTATTGTTATGTAGTTAGTAACGTAATGTTGTTAATGTGTGTTAAAAAAAAAAAAAAACTAAAAAAAAAAAAAATGTCTATTGATAATGAATTGTTAATTTTGATAATGTATTTGTAAAGTAATGTTGATAATTTTAAGCCAGATGTGTGATGTAATATGTTTATAGTATTTGTTGCATCCACGTTGAAACCAAGTCTATTTATGTTCTTCGAATCAAGTTTATAAAATGCTATTTTTATTTATGGTAGAAATAAAGGCTTTTTTATTTTATTTATTTTATTTACTTCCATAGTCATAGATAACAGTAGTATTCAGTAAGAGTGTCGTAATTTATAATCCCAACGATCTTCTTCCTCACTTGGACCTCCATATATCCCTAACTAGAAGATTCTAGAACAAACAAATTGTCGGAATGACGACGTTTAGGGTTTTTTTTACATCTATTTTAATACCAAGAAAATCTACAAAAAATTTCAACATTTCTACTGGCAAGGTATTTTACTTGCTGGCCAAGCTTGGAGCAGTTAAATCAGGGAGTAAATAAATAAATAAAATAAAATAGCTTTTATTGCTGAGTTTCTTACAATATTAATAGATGCTTATAAAACTAAATTGATTTAATCCAAATTCTAACTTATACTTGAAGCATTGGCAACTGGATGTTTGAATGGAACACCTTGTCCGTTGACAAAGGCCTTCTCTTAAGGTTTCCACGCATTCCAGTCTCTTGCTAAACGCGTCCACACCAGACCTATTTTCTTGAGGTCGTCATCCTATCTTTTGATTTCTCTTCCTCTATTTCTTTTGCTTCCTCTTGGCTATCATTCTGTTATTTACTTAGTCCTTTTCCCTTGCTACAGCTTACAGAAAGCTAAAATTGCGATGGTTGGGGCATATTATGATGATTTCCTCATCATATGCCACATCCATCGCCATTTTATCTTTCTGTAAGCTGTGAGTGCATTTTTTAATTTCGTTTCGTTTTAAATTTCTTCTGGTTAGAAAGAAGAGAGAGGGTGACCTGTCTCTTCTTTTTATACCTATTATTCGTCTTTCTATTCCATTCTGGCAAACTTTTACTACTATACTTATACTTTGTGATACTTACATTTACACCAACGCGTGCAGCAAGCCAACATCATCTGATGATGATGTTGGCTTGGTATCATCATTGATACTCATAAGCAGATCTAGATCCAGTTCTTGAGCAATAAGGGCGTTTAGTAGATTCATCGCAAGGGTTGTGGGCGCATATCGAGCAGTTTGGGTACGCACAAAGGGAGCCGCGAACAAACCTCGCAAGGTGCAGGCTCCATGGTACTATCGTGATTAACAAACAGTTTACTGATAATTTTCAGTATAGTAAGGCGGCAGGTAATACGACGTATGACTGTTACAGGATAATTATGTACAGAGATAATACAAGTTCCAGTGCGATGACCAATCCGTACAATTACCAAAAGATCCGCTTAAAAGCCTGATAAAAGCGTTTATCAGAATCGTTATCTGTGGTTCGGCGTTTTTTAATCTATAAATGGACAGATTGTTATACAAAGGTCAGTACAATTACCTCCCTCGTACGGATACCTGCAAGTTCAGTGATTTTTGTGACTATTAAGGAAATATAAATAAATTCGTGAAATGGGTGACCACAACAACAGTAAGTTTTTCTTAACACTTTATAAGAGATTGTTTATTATAATTTTCTTTTATAGTGGTTGAAATTTTTCACTATTCAGAGGATTAACAAAGCTATAAATTTATGAAAACTGAATCCTCTGTTTGCTGAAGCAGTTTTACAAAAAAATCAGAAGACCGGAGACCCTACTTGCAGTAGTTAATGTTGTTGGTTGAAGTATGTCAGGCCTTTGCTGGGTGGCGGCTTGAGTAATCGTTGGATATCTCTGAGTGCTGCAGTTAGTTTAATTCGACTATTCAAAAGTGCCTGTAATTGGCCTACTTGAAATAAATATTTTGATTTTGATTTTGGTTGCTGTTTAAAAAATAATGTGAAAAATATGGAATGAAATCAAATCCAAAGAAACCTTTTTATATCTGAAATTTAATTGAATGATTAGAAGCAGACTCTCTGACATTGAACTTAAAAAAGAAACAAAGAAGTTAATCTAGCAGCACCTACATAGTTTAATTTTCGAATAATCGTATTGTTTTCTATTCCATTAAATATAATTAATTATCTTATTCTTTTCTCAGTGCATCCACCAGCATACGGACCACCTCCGGTCATGACACAACCCGGAATGGCACCAGTGTTCATAAGTACCCAGATGGGTGCCAAACCTTCTGGAGTAACCTGCCCATCCTGCCGCCAGCAAGTAATCACAAGAGTTGAACTGAAGTCTTCTACGAAAACACATTTGTTTGCTGTCCTGCTTTGTATAGTGTAAGTTTACAATATGTTTTTGGTTAACAGGCACAAACCATCTTTACTCCGTGTTAGGGACCTAACTAAGGACTAGATTTAAAACGCGCAAAATAGGTACATTATATGTTGGTAAAACTAAGAAAATATGCGCGCGCGTCGTCTAGGGAGATCGGTAGCGAAGGGGGCCGGGGGCCCGCGTCCCGCACGTCGCGCGCCGCACCTCTCTCCGCCACCCGCCGTCGCCCGCCGCCATCAAACAGCAGCCGAACACCGCCGAGTGGTCGAAGGTGCCCGAACACTCCGTCATCCTGTTCGTTCTTATTCAAGAGCGATGGCATTCTACATGCTCTTATTTGTTTTCTGATCCAATTTTTCATAACCGTGGTACAAACAATTTATTGGATTGTTCTTTTTTGTTTCTAGATTCTTCCCCTGTGTGTGCCTGCCCTACTGTCTCGATAGCTGCCACAACGCGGACCACTACTGTCCAAACTGCAACGCGTACATCGGCAGCTACACCAACTAGTCCACATAAGGCATAAAGCATTAGAGGTTATGGCAAATGGACTATTAATTGGTCCAATCGATTGAGAGTGATATGAATCACGCGAATTTGTGTACCTTATTTCACTCAATGAGCGGTATCATTATTTGAGCCGGACTATATTACTGGATAATATTGTATGTAATAATTAATTATTCGCGTCGACCAAGTCATTAATAATATATTTTTTGTTAAGGATCATCACATCACATTATACATCATAATCTTAGTTTTATGAAATATTAATTTTATCTCTAAAATTCAGAACACAACTAATCTCTAGCCGGTGATTAGGAGGACATGATTGATTTAATTATCAAGATTACGTGTTGTTTTTGTAAATAAATTATTGAATAAAAGATACTTATCTGAAAATATGTTGTGTTTTATTTGATGATTTCATGAATGAGGAAAAAGTAGAAGAACAAAAGTTATAATATGAGTAGCTACAAGCCTCGGCTTTGCACGGTGTCACCTATTGGGTGTTGTTTCGTTCTGTTGGGTCCCGTTGGTTCCTGTCGGGTTCTGTCGGGTCCCATCAGGTCCTATTAATAATAATAATAATAATATTCCACAACTATCACACAACGCCACCTAGTCCCAAGCTAAGCAGAGCTTGTGTTATGGGTACTAGACAACTGATAAACATACTTATATATTTCTAAATACATACATATTATAGATAAATTACACCCAGACACAGAACAAATGATCGTGCTCATCACACAAACATTTGTCCTGGGTGGGAATCGAACCCACGACCTCCGGCATAGCAGTTAGGGTCACTAACCACTAGACCAACAGGCCAGTCAATGTCAAGCCTATTGGGTCCAAATTTATGTTTCAATCTAGAAATAAGCATACACGTACACAATTGAAATCAATTGGCTGTTTCGGAGATTTATAAGCGTGTACGAACATGTGATTTTCATTACGTGGATTAAGATAAAGAGTGTCAGAAGTACCATTCATTATAGGCTTAAAGACTCCGTTCGTCTGTTTAAAACAGAGGCCGGAACATTAACAATGGTACGGTTTGAAGTTTTCACGAACCTTAACTAAACCTTACTGTCCTTATCTTGTCTAATCTTGCCAATGTGACAGAAAAGGTTTGCGTGGCGCAGGTTATATAAAATAAAACCACGCAAATTGTCAACATAAATTAATATAATTCATAAAATAAGTCACCAACTATGGGTGTGGGTAGGTTAAATAAGACAAATCTTCTAATCAGTGGTTCTGATACGCAGTGTTGATATTTTGAAACTACAAGAGTGAGTTTTGGAGTTCTTCATGGGAGTGTTCTTTTTCTCATTGTGTTTCTCGACTTGGTGTATCATCTGCATGGCACAGGTGACACAGGTGGGAAAAAACGTAAATTAATTCATCTACATCCAGATACATTGGAACTTAAATTCAGATCAACTTGCCAACATGAATTGAAATACAGTGACAAAGTAATTTTTGTATTACACCCAAGATCAATTCTAATTTTATTTTTGTTATAGTAAATCCTCATTCCTTTTCCGGTTACCTATACTAATCGGGAAACATTCCAAATGACTGACCGGTTTCGTAGAAACGATTGATTCAAATTTGCTATTGAAACGATAATAGTGTTCACAAATTCGTTATCATTATTGTATATCACAATATCACATCATTTAATCTTATCTCATGTGTCTACGTCAACTATTACATTATATCTCCTTATAGTTTCACATGATTACGGGATTACAATTTTGCACCTAATTCACGATTCAGGAAAAGAATTAAAAATATATATTTGAAACCAATATTAACAGAAACGCAAAAAATAACTAGAAAAATAAAAATATGCTTATGGTATTGAAATCTTTCTGCCAGAATTAATGAAGAAACTCCATCTGTGTACTAATGAACAGCTGTTGGTTATAGTGCTACTTCACATTGCTCTAATTTCAATACAATGCATTTCGAAAAAGTAAAGTTAGATGACGCGAAGCCCCACCTCATGGCAACGGGTGGCAGGGCTGCGCCAAAATTACAGTGTGGTCACTTCTTTTTCATGTGGTTAGTGTAGGCACTTACAACTAGAAAAAATAATAAAAAGAAGCACGAACTAGTGAGAACAGTAGTAGTGGTTACTGTATCTTACTAATTGCATTTTAAAATTTTAACGCCTGATGAAAAGAATTGAATCATATTGTCATAAGAATATATTGTTAATCGGTTGTGAGCTAGTCATTGATTTTCCAATGGATTTTCCTTGTTAGTGGATAGCAACACTTAAAGTTGGTTTCATTTTATCTTACAGATAGTAATTTCATCTGTAGCAATGTCATCTTTAACATTTTGGATTCCAATGATGGGTACTTATCAGCTTATCTTTCGTCCTACGTCTCAATGTTACCTTATATATAGCAGATATTACAAGGAAAAAACAAATTAAATAGAAATAATTAAGTAAAGAAGCTTGCTTATTGCGTATTTTCATTTGAATACTGTTCATCAAGTTCGCCAGCACATCAAGCTACTTGAAACTGTCTTTCCCAATTAACCTTAAACCTAATTCTTTAGCAATAAAGTTCAAAATCTATTTAAGAAAGAGAGATTGTAGCAGCCTGTTGTACAGATCTGTGCCTATATCTTTCTGGCTTGAAATACTAACGATACTTGCTAATGTGCAGTAGATCTGAAGTGTGGAAGTGGCTCCCTGGTATTAGCTGTTTGCCATGAACATTGTGATAGTTACCAAGACTGCCAAAAAAATCAGAGTAAAATTGGATGTGCCGTGGCACTGACTGGAGAATGTTAGCCTGAAATTGAGTAGAACTAAAGCGGAACTTGTTTTATTTTGGTAGTTCTCGAATCCTGTGTCCATAACTCTTGCTGCAACGCCCAATACTGGACCAATCTGTTTTTAAGTTTCTCGATTTGCTTGTCTAAGAGGCTGGTGAAGTGGGTAAGGTATAATGTTCCAGATCAAGACAGGGTGGATAATTAATGAAAGGTGATTGGTTAACTAGTGGCAACAATATGCTAGCTAGTCCGTGATTGCAATGAGGGTAGTGGAGAAAATGGATGAAAATGCATGTAGCGCAGGCAAAGATTGCATGTATAGAATGTTAAGATGATGTGTAATGACAACAAACACATAACCCTCCTTTTGGGCTTCGCCGCAGTCGGGTAAAAACAGAACCATTTAAAAAATAAGAGGCTATTCGGAAGTGGCGCTTATTTCAAAAAAACCTGAATGGGAGTCGTCTGTTAAGATCAAGAAATCTAAAGAAAATCTAAGTTTTTTTTAAATTAAATCTTATGATTATGGTTATACAGATACATTTAGAGATAGATGGCAAACGATACAGCGTTTGACATCAGTCGCTTAATACGAAACGCTATATAAAACAAAAGTGAGATCAATATTTTCAGTATACTATAATTTATAAAGATTTCTACCTGTATAGTTATCAGCTTGTTTGACTATACATAATTATATGTGATGAGGAGGGAGGAAACGCATTTCACTAAAATATGAAAGTGCCGAGCTCAAGTAACATAGGACAACGGCAGGAAGATGATGCTTGCAAACGTTTTTATGAACCGGAACCAACAATATCTAGAAGAAATAACTAAAAGATAAGAGTAAACTAGTCAGTAAATAAGACTATAAATACACAGCATTTGGTTTTTCCTTAAAGCTGTCTATTAAACTTAAATATCATATTAGTCACCGCAGCAATATTGCGATAAATAAATGTATTTATCTGATAAAACTAGTCTCTACATATTAAACAACGCGCCTGAAAGGTGACTACACAATAGCGAAAAACATCTGATTATAAGCCCGATAAGAATGTTTATCAAGCATTGTTATCTACACTCAACATTTTTATCTATAAATCGAAATTTGGTTGAACAAAGTTCAGTATAATCACTTACCTCGTCGGTAAACCAGTACAAGGTGTTTTCTTGTGATAAAAAAAGATTCTAAATTAAGTGAAATGAATCAGAACGCTGATATTATTGATCGTGAGTACATTTTTCTAATCTATGTTGAGTTCCACAATTTTTTTGAATTTTTGAAGTGCTTGACCTTAGATAACTTATCGAATTAGGATAAGTGGTTCAGTACCTACAAAAATGTCTCATGTTGTACATGTACACTAATAAAATTGACTTTGTTATGTTTTAAATAAATTGTTGTATTTAAAAAATAAAATAACGTTAACCTTACACGTGTCAAGTACAAGTTTACTCTATGCCTTATCTTACTGGTTTTTTTTATTATTTTTAACGAGAGTCAACAAACATCGATAGGTCCGTTATTTACATATTATTTAGGGATAAGATAATAATAATGTTCACACGAGTTAACATTATTAAAGTAGGTATATCAAAACCAGAAACAAGTTATGAATAAAATAAAATTCATCATCATCAGCCTATAATATTTCCACTGCAGGGACTCAGGCCTCCTCTCTAGGAGAGGGAAAAATAAAATTATTGAGGGTAAAATTACACAAGTCCAATAGAGAGATAAGATAAAATCTTTCACAAATACAATGACGAAATTATATTTTTTCTGTGCTAAAAACTCTTTGATTACAACCAAACGAAGATAATAATCAGGCATTAACGTCATCAAAGAATGGCTGACTCACTAAATCACAATTTTATACAAAAGGGTGGGTAATCATAGGTTTAGTCCAGTAGTCCTAACTCAAACCCAACTGCTAATTCATGAGCCCTTTCCTGGTCAAATTTTTATTGAGTTATTTCATAGTGGTTTGATACCAATGGGCTCACCTCTCATGCAACAAGACAGACACTAGCGAAATAAATATTGATTTCTATTCGTACACATCTACCTGACCCTGCTGGCAAACGCAAGCGTGTTATGAATGTATAAATAAATTTTCTTTTCTATATTTCAGCTAAAGGCCAGGGCATGCCTCCGCCATACACAGATGCGCCACCACCGGTGACGGTCACCACACACACCCAACACACTTACCCTGCCCAACCGATGCATCCTCCACCAGCGCACGTTGTGTACCATGGGAACATGGGACCGACCGTCATCCCAGTAGTGGTCAGTCAACAGATGGGCTCCAAACCAACTTCAATGACCTGCCGATCATGCAATGCGCAAATTGTCACAAGAGTTGAATTAAAGTCTTCTACGAAAACCCATCTGTTTGCTCTTCTGCTTTGTTTAGTGTAAGTAGTTTATGTTTATTTTTGTAGACGTTTTAATTAATATTGACCCGTAGTTTTTCATAGTGTTGGGTTGTGACCTCATTAACCAATAGAGAAGCCGATGACCCATTGGCTAGGCAGATGACGGATGTGCTTAATACGTGGTAACCGTTTGTACATCGATGTACATCTTCGCTAGTTAATATCAAACCTATATTTATTTATTTAATTTTCCATCACCGCTACGGCTGGTGAAAAGTTATTTTGTCAGTTTGCCGCGACTGGTTTCCCTTCATCCTAAACTTGGACTGACTGGAAGTTTTGTTCCTAACTCATCATTCACTTGCCTTTATCCCAATTTATTTGAGGTCTTCTTCTTCCATATATCTCTGTTTCTTGTAATCTTATGAGACACCTCCTTTCCTACCATATCATTCTTAACACAGTCCTTCTATCGCTTCTTTGGTCTACCTCTACTCTTACACCCATTCACATCTGTTCCTAACTCATTATCATCTGCCTAGCCTTTTCCCCAAGTATGTCGGGATCGGCTTCCAGTCTAACCAGATGCAACTGAATACCATTATTTTACATGGAGCGACTGCCTATCTGACCTCCACAACCCAGTTAATACTATGTAATACGTTATGTGTACCTTTGGTGAGACTGGTTGTAACATCTGTTCCTAACGATTGTTTTTTAATTTCAGGTTCTGGCCCTGTGCGTGTCTGCCCTACTGTATCGACAGCTGCCATAGCGCAGACCACTACTGTCCAAACTGCAACGCTTACATCGGCAGCTACACCAACTAAATCTAGCTAAACCTTATCAACAATGATAATGGATTTATCTCTGAACTACGCCGAAATATAAGATAAGTGCCAGTGATAGATTGTGTTGCGAATTTTGAACAACGTGACCACAGTATTGCTAATTCGATGAAATATTTTGGCGTTGTCATAATGTTCAATTAAGATTGTATCTATTGATTCTTCAGTAGGTATTATTGTATGTGTTTAAAAAGTTTTGGTAGTCACTGTCACGTTGTAACAGAAGAATGAGTAAATTTAGCATGAAGAGACTAAAATGGAATAATAGTCACCGAATGTAGTACCTATTTTATAATTAGAAATAAGATAAGTATTTTAATGTAATAATAAATAAGTTCTATATCAATGTCAAGCCCAGGTTGGCCGGTGTAGATATAATCTGGCTATCCTCGATCCATCCCAAACATCTAGTTCTGCCCATCCTGCACAACCACATGCACCTTTCAAGATTTAATCGGAACAAATACTAGAGCTGTGTATGTGGCTACATAATGGTCTAATACAATTTGAGTATTTCAACACGTAAAGAATAAGAAGAATGTCAATTAAAGTTGGAAACAAATCATCAATTGTGAATGGGGATTTCCTATTTTAACAACTGCAATAGACTTCTGGAATCCTGAGCTGTTTTTTCTTATCTGGGATACGAATTGTTCAATCATCTATGTTTGTCTGTTTGGCTTTAGGTATACATTCTGTGATGTGTATGTGTATAAATAAAAGATGCATGTCTAATGATGAAAAGGTTTAAGTAAACTAGCTACATGCTTTGAAATATAGCCTAGTTGATTCTAAGGTGCCGTATTACAGGTATGTTGCGGACCCAGATCTCCATAATGACGATGTCATTGTAGCGAGATCGATCTATCATCACTGTTAGGATTATGCTCGTATTGATAGACCTGATATAGTGGTGATAGATCATTATTAATTAGCGTACCGCATTATGATTGCCGATGTGACTTTGGCGAATGTTTGTGGCTGGCTACGCATCGTGAGGAAGTTCTAGTCACTAGAATCTTAATCGGGTGGCTTGAACTCTGTTTCCTATGTCAGGGTATTCGTATTATTAATATTTTTAACGCTTTCACATTTACTATGTAAAATTGTTTGAAAATATAATAAATATTTGTGTATTAATAAATCCTGAATATTGTAAAATTATTTATTTTGTTTTATTTAAGTTTAGTTGAATTAAACCCAGTATTGCTTGACGCTGTTTCACTATATATTTGGAATTTTATATTCTATATTTTATTGGAGAGGTTGACTTGAACGGCAGGCAAACTGATTATGCTTCTCAGAAAAGATGATTTATCTAAACCAGCGTGTCCTTATAGCTAGTATATGTAGTAAAACAGAGGCAGTTAATTGTATACAATATTTTATATAGAACTAGTGACCCGCCCCGGCTTCGCACGGGTACAAAAAAGGTATTAAAACCTTCCTCTTGAATCACTCTATCTATTAAAAAAAACCGCATCAAAATCCGTTGCGTAGTTTTAAAGATTTAAGCATACAGACAAACAAACAAATAAACAAACAAACAGACGCGACTTTGTTTTATACTATGTAAGGATGTTCAATATCTTTTTGGCCTGTAAGTATTCCTTGTGCTAAGTCGTTAGTTTGAAAATCTGAATCACCACTTACAAGATATTGCATTTATTCTGTTTCACCGTGTTTATGGCAAAATGTGGGTGTCACATTCGGTACACCTCTGTCGAAATCTAAATTATAATATAATACAATGTACCTTATACTAATTTCACATCATTAATAATGTATAACAATGAAACATAAAAAAACAACGTTATACCTGACGAAATATTGTGCAATTCAATACTGTTCAACGCCTGATAAAAATTATCGTGCATATACATACGTACGGATTACGTAGAGTAAGTACATGTCATGTATTGATTGCTGGTAATTTGTCAGCTACATACATTCAATTTTAATTATTTTTATATTGTAGCAACACTTGTTGTTATTATTCTGTGTCGCCTCGGATCGATGACTCAGATTTGTTTTTTTTAAAGCTATTGCATAGCTTATATCGCGGGCCTTGAGTGTGGAGAGCGAATCCAGAAATTCCGTAACGAATATTTTCAGGCAGGTTGCTATGGTTACGGAAAATAACAAAGTTATCAACTGAGGTTGTCAAATTGAATAATTGATAAAAAATGCTATGCATTAGCTTTACCGCGGCAGTCTCCGAGTGCCACATTCTCTTTTTTTTTCAGCCTTGTCTTTTGCTTCATTCAAGTTCTGAAGGGTGTAATTTATTATTACCTAGTATTAACTGGGTTGTGGAGGTCAGATAGGCAGTCGCTCCATGTAAAATACTGGTATTCAGCTGCATCCGGTTAGACTGGAAGCCGACCCCAATATACTTGGGAAAAGGCTAGGCAGATGATGAAGTTCTGAAGGGTGTTATTGTTGTCAAGCTCATACATTATACACATGTTTAAAAAAAATATATATATATAGGATATATTAGCTGAGAGAAGATGACGTCCAGGGTTCGATTTCTAGGTCAAGTAACGTGTTATTGAGTTTTCACACC
This sequence comes from Diarsia mendica, assembly GCA_949316265.1. Taxonomy (NCBI): domain Eukaryota; kingdom Metazoa; phylum Arthropoda; class Insecta; order Lepidoptera; family Noctuidae; genus Diarsia; species Diarsia mendica. The sequence continues at coordinate 16,519,754 of OX438896.1, read as the reverse complement.
CGGATATATTCAGTAGTAGCCTGACGTCTGAATTTGTGCCCGGTTAATGGCAATAAACTCATTTCCTGGCTATTATATGGAATTTTAACATAGGTGTTTAATGTGGGCACACCACCTCTGTCTAACAATTTCAGATTAATAGCGTAATACTGTGTTTACAGTATTACGCTATGTTGCACTTTCATTCGTGCGTCGAAAAGCACGCTACGCTGGTCTGGACTGGTTGCCATTTACAGATCTTTGATGTTCGTCACGAGTTTATATAGTCAGTGGACCGAAACACTGTTAACCAGACTTAGCAAGGGGTATCGTTTATCCAGTACTACCTGAAGGTCATATAGGCAGTCGCTCCATGTAAAATATTAGTATTTCATCTGAATTCGGATAAGACTGACAACATAGGTGCGAAAAATGACAGATTATGGTGACATACCGTTGCACTTTATCGACCCACTTACACGATAATTTATGATGTAACAATTTTATTAGTGACGTATCCCAAGATTAACAAAAACTTTACAAAATAAAATGTTACTTAAGTGTTTGTCCCTAAATATCGTGCATGGCCTCTTAAAAACCCATTGAGCCTGTGTTTTATGGGAAAAAATCGGCACTTACGATTATGCCAGCCATAACTTGGATGCAATATTTTTTTGTCAAGGTATAATAGATACAGCTCTACAATTTCTAAGAATCAAGTGCTAAATTATTATATTCACATCGAGTTGTCGTTAGTGAGGCCGAACTTGGCATTATAAGTAGTTGAGAAGTAATAAGTGTAGCTATAAAGTGTGACGTGAATGTTCTCAGCCTAGAAATAAATACACTTGCAGAACTTTCCATAGAGGTTGATACATGTGTCGAAAAATTGGATCTCACAGGATAGTCCGGTTAAGCAGCCTACCAACCTTACTTACCTACTTGCTGGCGAGTTTGTTCCGCCACTTCTTCTTCCCAGCTAAAACACTAGGAAGTTTCGAAGCTTCACTAGGCCAGCTCAAAGTCAAAGTACGGTTGGCTGTACCGTCTTGATTTTCCAATGACAATATTAATATACAGTCAATTTAAATGTATCGTTCCAATTACGGACAATAACATGCTTTTCGTTCCAGATTTTTATATGATAATTAAATTGAGATAAAGGTCTAGAACCGAAGACAATAACATTGATAAACACTATGGGTGTTATCATTGGTATCACGTTTTAGCTCGTGCTAATCTCGTAAGTTCTATAAACAAGTTTTGCTTGTTACTTTGCTCGCTTTTAAAAACTTTATTTGTTTAGAATAGCTCTTGCTTTGTAAATATTTTGTTTAGGTAGGTACCTTTTTTAAGGATGGGATGGGAAGTTAGCAAATGACTCCTTCTTGCTCTGGCTGTAGCAGAAGGAAGTGCCAGCTTCTTACTGACTAAAACCCGTGTTTCTTCTAATGCCCGTTCCAGGGTCGTGGTGACTCTTTCGAACTTATTCCGTAACTCTAGCAGGCACTGGCCTCGGCGGGCCCCGTCTGCTATACCTACTGACATATCTATATTTTGTTAACTTGGCTCCTGAAATACAGGTTCTAATTTTTCTGTACTTACTCTGTTCAAATGGCAATAAATAATGTAATATCACCTGTCTTGCAGTACGTTAGCTGCTAAGTTGATTACCAGAGTATCGTTGGATATCTTAGTTAAATCACTTTTTTGGCGTACCTACTTAAACATTAAAAGCATACGTTCTATCTCTGTTGCTGAAATACTAATTTTGATCTAGTTTGCAGTTTTTCTACAAACATTCTATACATTCAAATCCAAAGTAAATTATGAAGATCTATTGGTTTTCTAACAGTATTTAGATAAGTCGGGGAAGTCCAACCGACAGTATATTTTTATAAAAAGGAAACAAAAATTATATCGATACATTATAATTTTTTAATAACATAAGTTTATATTTCTATTCTCTTCCTACAAACTCTGCCAATGTCACCAATCAAAAAATATTTGATAACAAAGGCATACATGAATCTTGTGGGTCCGTGTGGCTTGTGCATTTAAAAACCGTTATTTTGAGAAAATTCCAAGAGATTTTTCAAAGTTACTGTTTAGGACACTTGGTTTGATTACTTATTGGCACTTAGTCAATTATCATAAAGAAACAATTTATTCATGGCATAGTCAATGTTTGTTTTTGATTCCCAAGAAACAAACATTTGTATGGTCTTCAAGTAGTTGTTGAGGGTCTGGCGGTTTCCGGCCCTGGTGCATGCCATGGTCCGGGGCGAGGAGGAATGGGACGCCGCGCGCCGTCGCCTCCTTCTGCGAAGCAGTGATGCTAGCGAAGGAGGTGGCGGAACGAGAGAGGGAGAGAACTTCTTAATGCTTATCGTTCATAATATTGTCAGCCAATCAGTGTTCATATTCATCGTCGTTGTTAGGGAATTACGTAGGACTAAACACAAAGAAAAACTAAGAATTATCGCAAAAAAAACTTTTTCATTTATACTGCAACATTTACAGAGACAACGGAACAAATCGTTTGACAATACAAACTTTACTTAAATCCAATTTGTTAATAATCTTAGTGTAGGTATAAGTTGTTTACTAACAGAAATGGTTCCTATGTTGTCCCAAATAACATTTATTTATTATTTAATTTATTAAATTAAAAAAAAAAAAAAAAAAAAAATATTTTTTGTTATTATTTATTTAAAAGAAATTATTCAAAATATTTTCATTCGTTTGGCATCCACCATTGATCACTTTTTAATTATCTGTCTCAATTATCAATGGTCATGAGCATGACCGACAGTCGTATTTTCTACGTCCTAAGTTCAGCTCTCAAAGAATTTGCAAGAACATGTGTTTTTTTTTTATATTGTATTAATGTTACTATCTTTTGCCTTGTCACGATAACTGATAAGTCGTGAAATCCTTTTATCCAAGCTCATTATCGTCAGTCGCACAGATATACTAACATATTACTTACCTATATTTTTGGTGAATTTTATTCATTTCTTTTTCCAGTGCTGTGTGTTTTGGTGGATTGATAAGGCAGTGGTGGAAGAGCTGTGTTATATTTACGAGTGAAAGACAGAAAAATATTTGTGTGTTTGGAACGATAATAATATTGATCTAGTGAGTGTTTGTATAGTATATCACATTGTAAGTAGTGTTGGTATTAGTAAAAACCTCAAACTCTACAGTATTTTATTTCAATCAGACCATTACAGGCACTTTTGAATGTCAGAAAAACAAAGAAAGCGAAGCTACAGTCACAGGGCATAATAACTCCCATCGGGGCTGCGGTTTCTTCGAAAGAGATACCGGGGCCTCGACACAAAGGGCTAAGAAGGAATATAGGTGGTTTGTAGTCGGTAGAAGTATGACACTCCCTACCGCTCTACCCAGAGCGGGAGTAGTCATTTGATCATTTTCCACCCAAAAAAGAAGAAAAAAAGGCTTAATAACCATTGTTAGAGTACTGTAGTTGCCCATTCTAAAGCCTAGATCTCTATGGATTTGAATGGGCAAGAAACTCCAAGGTACTATTTTTTAATTAGTTAAGGGAAATATTTCTAGAATATAGACAGAGAACCCAAACGGTCAGAATTGACACTATCTTCTTGGATAATTGATTGTTATATCTTTTCAGACCGAATCCAGTGTAAAATAAAATATGTCAGTACAGTATTAGAATCTATATAATTATAACGTTTTGCCCAAATAATATACCCAGTGAATCTAAAATTTGAATCTATTACGTTTTGCCCAAACAATCTTGTGAATCTTGGTACCAAAGTAGGCCTTACGTAACTGATATTATAAGCTGTTGTTTTGCGATTCTTTGTTCACGTGCTAAGTTGGTATTCAAGTAATCAGAAGAAACGAAAGTCAAATATCAAAAGTCTGTGGTCAACTGGATCCACTTGTAACTGGACCCAAAATAAATCTATGTAAAAAAACATTTTAGAATGTGATTTGTTCGACTTAACTCGTGGATCCAGTTTGAGTGGGTCCAGTTTGAGTGGGTCCAGTTTGAGTGGGTCCAGTTTGAGTGGGTCCAGTTGACCTAAGACATAACTTTTACACGAGTTGTTGACTGGATTGAAATGAGTTTCTTCACTTTTAGTTTTATTTCCATAAATGCTATGAAAATATTCTCATTATTTAAATCTTTCACTTTGCTCATTGATAGAATATGCGCACTTTACTAGTTCTTGTCAATTATTGTAATTTCTTCCTTTCAATTTCAGAAAACATGAGTTATCCCTCAAACCCGCCTCCCTATTCGGGTCCCTACCACGGTCCAGAACCGGGTATCCAGGTGATCCACGTCCAGCCAATGCCAATGCATTATCCTGTTATGATTGGTCAGCCAGTTGGCTCGGAGCCTGCAATCATCGTCTGCCAGGCCTGTCGTCATCAGATCGTGACAAATATTGAAGTCCGACCTTCAGTGAAGACACATCTTTGGGCGGTCTGTCTTCTTATCATAGGGTGAGTTTATATAATTATGTTCGTTTAACTAAGAAACAACAAACTAAAAGCAACCCTATAGCTACCAAAATAGCGCTCATTGTGATAAGTCACTGTTAAAGAAATAAAAGATCACTGTGATTTGGACAGTGATGATGAAAAAAATAATGGTTGTCACGATGTTGTTGGCAGTTATTAGAAATTATTAATAACAAGATATTATATTCTCTGGTTTTAATAATCAACGTCTTTTTTGGTCCAGTGGTAGTGGTTGCTGCGTAATGTTAAGCGAGTTCGATTCTTGCATGGTTTCATAACAAAATTTTGCGATGTGTATTTATGACCTTTATTTAGTCAGTTGTTCCAGTTCTTTCTTATCCTACACTAGCTTTTGGCAGCGGCTTCGCCCGCGTGAAAATGTCGATTTTCCATACAAACTTTCATCCCCTATTTAAATCCCTTAGGGGTTGAATTTCAAAAAATCCTTATTCCTTGTCTACATTACAAAGGGAATCTGTGTGCAAATCTTTCTAGGTCCAAGGGTTTGGGCTGGGCGTTGATAAGTCAGTCAGGACTTCTGTTTTTATTTATATATATACCTAGATAATATATAATTATCTAGGTAAAAAATACTAGGTAGTAAATACTTTAAATCACCCCTAAACAAATTAGTGCATTTCATCATCATTATCATCAGCCTATAATGTTCCCACTGCCACTCACAGGGTTTCTCTCTAGGAAAAGGATGGGCTATATATAATCCACCACCCGGGCTCAGTGCGGGTTGGTAGATGTCACATGTCTTCTAATTTTTTGGTTCTAAGACGGTTTCCTCAAGATGCTTTCCTTCACCGTTTTGAGAGCAGTGGTAATAAATTACACAAAGTAATGCCTGCCTGTGTTCGAACCCACGACTTACTGCCACCGCTGCCTGCTTCCTTATTTAATTTATTTTCTGTATATTTTCAGGTGCTGGCCTTGCATGTGCATTCCTTACTGTACTCCTGCCTGCATGAACGTGGACCACTATTGCCCCAACTGTAACGCGTTCGTCGGGAAATACCAAAATTAAAGCTAGCTTATTATCTAAGGAAATTATTTTCGGTTATCGCTGTCTTTTATTAATAATTGGCAAGCCAAGCAGGGTTTCTCCCAACGCTAAAGCGTCTCAGTCTCAATCATATATTGTTGTTTGTTTTGTGTTTTGCGTGGTGATAAAAGATAGCGAAGCTCTAGCTAAACTGAGACAAATCCCGCGTGTGATGTGGGGCCAAATTCAATCGTCGCACCGATTGTGTCAAGTACCTAGCTAATGAGGTATTCAAACTGGCGTTACTTCATCCTTTCAAAATCGTAACCAGCGGTTTCACCTCAGTTTAAGCAGTCCTTTACGAGTGACGTATCGGCTTTATTACCGTGCTAAGTTCAAAAGCGGTAGGTAGGTATCTCCAAAAAAGTTAAGTTCATTTTAATGGCAGTATCTATTTTAAAACATAAAACACCCAATAAGCAAAAATAGTTGTGTATAGATACCAAAGTATATTTACAAAAGTGAAATTTTCTCGAAACTAGCTTTTCTTGAGATACATGCTTAAATTGCATTTAGCACGGCAGATTAGGCGCATAATGAATGGTAGGTAGGTATCATTCACCTAAGACTTATTTGGTTTATCGGGTACGATGATTTCATATTATTATGCGTACCTATTAGCTAATCATTATGGAATATCTAAAGTATTTTAAAACGATAAAGAGTTAAATATGCCTACAATCTACATGCTGTGCTAGAGTTTGTGGGAAAAAAAAACTACCGTGATTCATACCTATTGTAGAGCCATTGAAGAAAATTGTATATAATAGGTATACAGTATGAATCAGAAGTTGTGAATAGACTTACCTGATACAGGCTGATGGTCATATGTGCCAACTGAAATGTAAAAAAATTGTAGGTAAGTAGAAATGAAAGGATATTAAATTGCTATAGGTAACAAACTGTTGTTCGGAATGATTTGAAAACATTTGCACATATCTATGTATAAAGAGTGTCAAGAGCCCTACCTAAAATAATAATTCATACTTGTTATCACAAAGACTACGTGACATCTAAATGAAAGCTAGGATTGCAATCATGGAATGTCAATTCTTGGAACTGAGTTGAGAGTTCAAAATCAAACAACGATATTTTATTTAGAGGATCATAGAATCTATGTCTCGATCAGTGTAATTAGAGGTTCTCGTCTTCAGACTTAAATTGCTGTAAATTGTAAAATGATCTATAAACTTTGTTTATGGAAGGCATAAATATAATATTAATAGGTATAAGGTGTAAATATAAATAAAGTACCTATATTTTTATACAGATTTGCTTGTTTTATATAAATGTATCCTCTTGTAATCCTCTTGGCTAAGGGCAAAGAAAGGGCTCTCCCCAATACTGCCCTCGTAATAGTAAATGCAGTAATCGATATTTTTACGATTTTGTGTGCTTGTCAAAAATTACACCTGGAGGCTAAGCTATAGGTACGTAGAATTATTTTTATTGTTATTTGATGACTGACATAGTGAAATACTCGTAGTAAGGAAAATACAGCATTTCGTGCGAAATTATTACTTAGCAGCGTTTTCTTGAAACCGCAATTTTGCAAGTACTACATTTATTGTTACGGACACATAATACTTCCAGGTGCTGTTCTACTGTACCATCTTGAACCAGCCTTCGTGATGCGCGTCCAGGTCATCTCACCAACTTTCTAGACCGGTTTCGGTGGCGTCCATTGCGTTCTTCTTCTTATCGTGTGGGCAGGTCTTACGAACCTACACACCCTAGTGTCAGAGTTTCTAAACCGCCGCAAGAGCCTCTGACATGGTTTGACGACCGCCATTTGGCGGCCGGGACCACCGGCTTATACGTGCCTTCCGAAGCACGGAACCATCTTTTTATCAGACAATCAGGTGATTCAAGCCTGCTTGTCCACTGCGTTGACAACTTGATATTTTTTGTTATATTTTTTTTTCTTTATATGGCGTGCCGATTTGAATTCGTTCATAGAAAAACAACGGGAAAGCTGCAAAAGAATGAGCAACAGAGAGTGAGAGCATGCTAATATGAAAAAAAAATGCATAAAAAAGGCAATGAAATAAGATCTGTAGCGAATAGTGTCAAAAATTGTGAACACTATACACGTTGAAATTTTGACTCTCTGAGCTGATCAGAGTGTTGAAATTCCCACGGTTAGCTTATTTTTACACACAAAGTGGGACTTCCCCGCATAAACTCTTCTACAACCGCTAACAGACGTTTTGTTCATGTGGGTAATATTAAAATTGAACTTTAAAACCGATAGTAATAGAGTAGTTTTTCTATTACGCAAAACAGTAACCATACAAACTGCCTATACATCAAAATATTGTTTACAAGGTTTGAATCACCTTTATTACAATGGGGTCTTACAAACTTCAAATCTTAGTTCATAGAAAACCTGAGCTTAATTTTATGTGGACGTCCCGTCAGTTAAGATAACATAATTATTATTATAAACAAATTTGAATTAGGGTACTCGTAGACGGTCAACGTCGGGAGCTGATCAAACAAACCTCGGATGAAAACGACCTTTTTTTAAATTAGTCTATTGTGTCCCACGGCTGGCTAAAGGCCTACCTCATTTCTTTCCAACTCTCCCGGTGTTTCACCTTCTCTTGCCAATCGTCAGTAACGACTCCGAATCGTCACGCCAGCGTTTCTTGGGCATGCGTCGGTGACGACAACCGTCTTCAGGTGTGCGTCGATAATGGCCCGTTTGTCCTGACCTGACCCATCCTGAAAATGTGACCCATTTCCAGGATTTCCAGGAATATTTAAATAATTTACTTATTTTAATTTATCAGCCTAGGTTAATTAAGAAGATGCCCGTATTCACCAACAATACCAACCAAAACAACCAACATCCATTAAATAAACTCAATTTTTTTTAATTTGAATAAAGTATTTCACAAATACATTTTTTAAATAACAAATTGACACGACCGATTTAAAAGTTAAGTTGTTCACACAATTATTGACCCTCTATGATTACCCTAAGCAGCGCACAATACAAGTGCCACATCTGTTAATCATTCAACAGGTCCTTAGAACGAACTTTTGAAACCATTGACGAACGACTGAAGACTGAAGAGGCAATAAATCAGCTCTATAAAACCGCTCACGTGCGAGTTGAATAAGCATTGACGGGTTCCGTATTGCCGCACAATATAAATATTGTGGAATGAAACCCGGTGTATAAACTTAGAACATGATGTTTAATTAACACTACTTACATACATTTTTTAAATAGTTTTGTAAAATAAAAAAAAATACACAAAAGCCCTTCTCTTGTATGTAAGACCCTTTAAATTTTTTAACCTTATTTGTGATTATCGTGACCTTCGTTAATACAAAATCTAAAAAAACGTTGCAGGAGTCGTTACGGTTAAAATGATACAGCCTTGTGAAAGACGGACAAATATAGGAGTTTTAGTAGTAATAGCAGTGGTAACAATAAGTTTATTAATCAATACTGTTGTGTCATTCATAATAATTGGTGAGCCACAAACTAAGCTTATAGGATAGGTTGTATATATTGTGGTTCGAGATTGCTTTTATAATTTTATAATAGTTATATTCAGTTCAGGATATTAAAATAACATAATACACATTAAAAGGGTGTGAAATTAAAACATAAGGGAGCTTCTGTAATGTGCTCCGAACACAACGTAGTAGGGTCTTGTCATACTCTTGGTACGGAACCCTAAAAACATGGGACTATGTAGAGGTAGAGGTGAGTGCACAAGTCAGGAGGTGTAGGGAGAAATATTTGTCATTCATCCAGCCATGTAACCATGTTTATTGGCCATCGTTCTCTTTAGAATACGGACGTATTTTCAGACGCTAGTAATATATTTCAGATTTGATCACTGACAAGTGGAAGATATACTTACAGTACTTAAAGTTATTTTAAGTTAGTTGAGGTTAATTTTATTGTGTGCAAGCAGGAATTTATTTGGGTAAGTACAGCTTTTCCTTTAAATAGTTTATCAAGGTGTAACCAGCTCCATCACGCAGCTATCAGCCAAGTATTCTGTATGTCAAAATAAGTAACTACTCAAAAATGATTGCTGGCAAACGATAATTTTTAGAAGTGATATAGGTACCTAATAGGATTTACTATAGGATTCAATGTATCAATTAAAATATTGTGCTAGTATAGATGCGTTAAATAATACAGAAGTCATTGAGGTAATTATAACTAGGACTAAACAATAAAAAGTTTGACTTCTTTACTTGCGGAAAAGTATGAAGTCGACTTCTAATATTTAACAATAACTACAAACTTAGGTATGGCACAGAACAAAAATCTAATACCAATGACGGAAATATGAGTGAGTTTCAGCTTCGTTTAGGGGTTTTAAATAATTTTCTTAGGGTGTAGTTTTAATGCAAAATATCCATAAAGCATGTCAATCTTTGAAATCGGTCCTAAATAGTAGAGTTGCCGCGAATAGGTACTCGCTATTATTCGATAATCGGCATTACTCGACATTTTTTTGATATTCGTCGAATACTTACCGAATAATAGCTAGTATTATTCGGCATTCGGCGAATATTTGTCTAAAATAAACTTTTATTGAACAAAAAAACTAATGAGTTAAAAATAAACATTTTTTTAATTATTTTCCCTATTAAAACAATACAAAATATAAATTATTATCTGTAATAATTATGTGCCTGTGCCTATCATATTCATGAAATTAAATTAGGCTTTAATTAATATTTAAAATCCAACAGAGGCAGATTGTGGTGCAAAAAAACATTTTTTTCTGCACGTTCGGGGAGCAAGTCGGTTCTTCTTTTTAAGTAACACTTTAACTAAGTAATTAAGTATTCATCAAGTCTTAAATTCAATAGCAATTTTCAAATAAGTATAGAAATAAAAAAACGACAACCCCAACCGATGTCTAAAATCAAATAACAAATGCGTGCCGCCTATCCTAAACAGGGTTGCCAGACGAGTGTGACCGAATTATCATACCAACATTCGAAAATTATCATACCAGATGCAAAATTATCATACAACTGCCAAAACCGCGCGAAATGCACTATTTTGCAAAATTTGGAATTTTAGGAAGTTGTTAAAATTAGACAATCATTATATTCAACCTCTGCAGCAACGTCAGTAGTTTTTGAATAAATGACTGCTGAAGTCATTCTAGACAGCATTTTTACCCGACTGCGGCGAAGCCCAAAAGGAGGGTTATATCAGTTGGTTTGAAACCATAACAGCAATGTTTTGACTGGTTTTTTACGCATTGCGCTGAAAGTAAAGCCCCTAAAACAGTTTTTGTTGCAAGTTTGTTTCGTATTTTAGTTTTTGTCAAACGTACGCGTTCAAAAAAATACTTGATCTGATAAGATGCGTTCATAAATCACTATCAAAAAGTAACTGGGCGTATAGAAATAGGAAGGTTCAGAATGTTGGAAATTATCATACTTTGGCGTATGATAATGTATATTGTATCATACATCTTACCACTGTCGAAATTATCATACATGTATGATAATTATCATACGTCTGGCATCGCTGATCCTAAACACAAGCGTATTGATTGAGTGGGAAATCCCCTATAATAATAAACGCTGGGTTATACAAAACGGGGTATTCCCCGTAAACTATGAAAAGGGTTGTCAGCATTTAAAAGTGGAAAATTAAATTTACTACATAATTATATGTAAATATGTATAACACGAAACAGATTTCTTTAACTTTATTGTTTTCTTTTCTCACAACCTTAGAAGAAATTAGAAATATTTTTAATGTGTTTTTTATGTCTAATAGTGATGTCGAGTTATTCGACTAGATATTCGCCAAAGTGAATGGCGATTAATCGGTATTCGACTATTCGCTATAACCACTATTCGCGGCAACTCTACTAAATAGTACATTATGGTACAAGTGTGTAACGTTGGTGATTACCGCTGAGGTGCCATTGAGACCCGAGCCGTCAGGTGAGGGTCCTAAGAAAGCCGAGGACGGTAATCATCAATACACACGTGTATCATACGACGTTTTTCAACACACTTGTGAAGAAAATAATACTAAAAAGTCATCTTCAACAGTTAAAACGAGTTCTGATTTTTTTTCACACACAATAGTGGGAAAAATTTATCAGTTTTCCTATGCGCGCGCATCTACAGTTCTACCAATTACTTATCTGTGCATGCGGGAAAACACGGAACTAAAATAAATGTACCTACTAAGTTTGACGTAGCGATGCATTTTTTCTTGACCAGTGGCGCCACCATGAAATTCACACTTAAGGTGAATCCTCCAACCAGCCCGCGAAATTCAAATTTTCTTAAGTTTTTTGCAATTTGCAGGCCAGTGATAGGTTGTATGTTGATGAACATTTGATTCGCGGCTGTAAGACATTTTTTAGTTACAGAATTGTAATCATCAAAATCATTAATACAACGCTCCGAGCTCATAAAGGTGTAAAAATGACTTTTTACAAGGTCAAAGTCATTCCGGAACCTATATGAGCTCGGAGGGTTGTATTAATGATTTTTATGATTATAATTCTGTAACATACGTCTTACAGCCGCGAATCAAATGTTCATCAACATACAACCTATCACTTGACTGCAAATTATTGCAAAAAACTTAAGAAAATTTGAATTTCGCGGGCTACCCTGGAACATCAATCTTAAAATGGTCATACTGTACCATAGAGTAAATGAATGAGCGCGATAGAGTTTTAGCCACGTATATAATGTGGAATAAGTTTTCTTTAATACAGAAAAAATAAATGTTGTAATAATTGAGTGAGTGAAAGTTTCATAAAATAAAAACGTACAAGTTAAAATTATCTATAGTAAGCACTATGTACATTAATTTATTTTTACTATTGAATACGATCTTTTTTGTATCGAAACTTTTTTATGAACGTAGCAACTCAACCAATAAAATTTAAAAAGTCACAGTTTGAATAAAGGTGTCATTAGGTGCCTTGCGGTGAAATAATAGCCACTTTATGAGCAAAGCAAGTGTGTTGAAAAAAACATTCTTATATATAAAGGTTCAATAGGTAGGTTTCTTGTTGAATTGTATATTTATATTGCAACTTATTCTCTGCGCTGGACCAACCAAAAGTTCGGGAAGTTGCACGGTATTGTATCTTCTCGTATAACTTGCCGCAGTATTTCAAGACGAAAGTCTAAAGTGTGAGTTGCTAGTGATTATTATACGGGATCGAAACGTGGTCGCTTTACTCGGAGTTTCATTGAGTGATCGAATTAGAAATGTACACCTGAGACCCTGAGTACAGTCCCGGTCGGGCCTGAGCGGTTAACGGCAGTAGACAGGGCACATTGCTCGCTAAAGTGGCGACCGCGAAGCGGAAGACGATGCGTTGGAAGGCGTCGCTCTAGGTAAATTGATGACCTGGAGAACGTTGCGGGGTCAGTCAGTGGGTCGTCCGGGGATCCGCTGGCTGGATGCGGGACGCGACATTTGAGTAAGGCCTTATTCGAAACCTAACAACCTAACAACCGCCGTCGCCTCGTTCTGCGAAGCAGTGATGCTAGCGAAGGAGGTGACGGAACGAGAGGGAGAGAACCTCTCAACGTCCCAGCCGCCGCGGGAGGCGCTCCGGGCGTCGGGGGTCACGCGATGACCTCCGGCCACCGTAGACGCGGGCCTGTGGACGGTGAGTAACGGGCTAGCTCGCCGTCCGGTCGTCGTCATGACGGCAACAGACCGTGTCGGCGGCGCGTACGTGTTCCACGCGCGCCTCAAAGAGATGTCAGCAATATGGAAGGGGCCTGCAAGGGCCGACGCCTGTCGGGGCTGTGGATTATCGAAAGGTTAACGCGGCTCCGACACAAGGGCGAAGAAGGAACATGGGTTTGGTTTTTAGTCGGTAGAAGTCTGACACTCCCCTTCGCTCTGCCCAAGAGCGCGGGGGGTTATTCGATGATTTTCCAGCCACCAAAAAAAAAAAAAAGGCCTAGGTCAATTAGTGGACGTCTTTCGGCTGAAATGATAATGATGAACCAATAGCTTTAAAATCAACAGTGCTCTTAATAAAATAAAAAATAAAAATGATTTTATTACACTCCGTTGTACAAACAAACACTTATCTATACTTGTACACTATGCAGCTTTACAACTAGGGTAACAGAGTGTCTTCGATGAGCTCTGGCACCCAATGTAAGATTTAACTTGTGTTTAGGGTGCCAGCGTCCTCGCCTAAGATTTGTACATGCAGTAGTAGTTGTAAGATGAGCACAGTACGTCATCATTAAATTACATTAAAGTAAAGAAATACAATTAAAATTACTTGTTAATGCAACTATGTTGTATCCTATTTATGTAGCTATAAATGTGTGTAGGTATGTATTTATAATATGTGTAAGGGGGAGAAAAATATGGTGAAAACTTGTGTTTATGTACGTATATAAAAAAAATAAAAAATAATAATGAATATATCACTTTGGTAACTATACTTATTAGGCGATTGATATCTGTAATAAATCCTCAGTCTCATTATAGGTCAATGTCAAGAGCCACTTCGTGACCTTGGTTTTACATTCATTTAGACACATACGAGCAATGCAGCAGACTTTATTTATTTTATTATATAGATGGTTCGACAGTATACCAAAATGACGCTGAGCAAGTGCCGTTCTACATCCACAAGTTGAACATACATCGAAGTGTCTGCGTTTTTTGGTAGCATTTGGATGGTAAACCACACAGGGATGTTTGCGGAGAATAGTACCGAGAACAAATAGCTGTCTCACAGTAAGGACCTGACATTCGGTGTAGAGAGTCGTGGTGGGATACCTAAAAGGCTTCGAGGTCATAACCTTGAGAACCGCTCTCTGTGCTCGTTCCAGAGGCAGGAAGATAGTCTTAGAAGTCCCACCCCAGACTGTGATGCAGTAGTTTATTATGCTTTGGCATAGGGCATAATATACCGTTTTAATGGTATGGCGGTCCGCGGAGTGCCTTAGTTTTTTGAAAATGAATATACACTTGCGGACTCGCGATATGATGATGATTATGTTTAGGCAGAGCTTCCTAGAGAAGGGTATTAGTACAGCAATGATTATTAATTAGTAATTAAGTAATGCTCTCATCGTATCTTTTTCAGGTATACAAGATGAATGCTGTTCCCGTTGGCCCCCGGCCCTTCCCGATCCCATGCCCGTACTGCAAAGCGACCATCGTCACGTCGGTTGAGAAGAAAACCACTATTAAGACCCACCTCATGGCAGCTCTCTTGTGTAGTTGTCTGTAAGTGTATTTCTGTATTATTACTCTGTATAATAATATGTTTATCACAGGTTCAACGATTCCACCAGCGCAGCTGTCCTCACAGGGCCGTTGGACTCGTGGTGCTGAGCGTGGGATCCTGGGTTCGATTCCTGGGTCAGGCAAAAAGCGCTTTTGTTTTTTTCACAGTAGTAGCCCGGAGTTAAGTTGGCAGTGGTACCCCCGTGCCTCGGCAAGCTCATTAAGCTGTTGGTCCTGCGCCTGATTTCTCTCCGATCGTGTCGGAGCGTCACATTGGACTATGATAGGGAAGACACTGAGATTGTATCTGTGCTTGTGCACACATTTGTACACCATAATATCTGCCACGCCTATGGCTAATCTCCGCTAAAATTTGCTACCGTGAAATCGGTAAGGAGGAATATAAATAACTTACTTACATCGTAAAATAACTTATTAGTTGAATGTCATCTGAATGTCATCATCTGCCTAGCGTATTCCCAACTATGTTAGGGTCGGCTCCCAGTCTAACTGGATGCAGCTGAATACTAGTATTTTACATGGAGCGATTGCTTATCTGACCTCCACAACCCAGCTAATACTAGATAATACGATACCTATTGGTAAGACTGGTTGTCAGACTTTCAGGTCACTGACTACCTGTAACGACTGCCAAAGATCTCTATATGGCAGCTGGGACCAACAGCTTAACGTGCTATCCAAGGCCCGGAGGAAACAAAACTCGGTATGTAAAGGGGCGGTATCCCATCCACAGACCATACCTAGGAAAGCCCGGCTTAACCTAAAGACCGACCGATGGATCGAAGACAGCAGACAACCAGACTTACCAAGGGGTACCGTCTCACCCAATAACTAGGTTATGGAGGTCGGAGGTCTGTTCATCAACTGGCGATGATGGTGATGATACTGATGGCGGTGCTAATGATGGTGATAAGATTGATGGTGATAATAATGTTGGTGGTGATGACATTTGTATGTTTGTAATTACAGTTGCGGTCTACTATGCACATGTATCCCGTACTGCATGGACTCCTGCAGGAATGCGGATCACTACTGCCCTAACTGCGGTGCTTATTTGGGTACCTACAAGCGATAAATAATTGACTTTTTACATTAATACTTACCTTAGATTATTAGATACATCATAATTATTATGTTTCGAATAAAAATATAGTCTTACAAGTGTCTCTTGAATACATAATGTTAAGTATGCTACAAACTACTGTCTCCTGTCCTATTATGCCAACTAGGATATTATATGAAATAGATCTTAAAAAAAAAAATAGTCACGTGCTATTGGACCATTTAATGTAATATTTTTATGTAACAATTCCTTACTCTTCCTGTATTTTACTTAAATTAGGTTTTCCATATTGTCTAAGCCAATTTTGTTATTAAAATAAGTTAGTTTACCTATTATCTTAGTCTAAGACAAACATTTTTTTTTAACAACGCCATTCAATAGTAAAAACATGTAGCGATTTAATTATAAGACTTCTATAACGTAGAAATACAAATGCTTACAAATACAAATAGCCTTTATTTCTGATAATATAAATACCTACATTTAACAATTTTGTTGCATCGCATACAAATGCTTACAAAACAATAAATCACCAACTGAAATGAACCGTTATAAAAAATAAATAGAGTTCTAAATGTAATTTATTGGTTTATTTATTTATTTTTTCCATTATTTAATTTGTCTTTATTTAAACCCTTCTGTTGCTAATAGATCCTAACCTAACTGCCAAATGATAAGTATTACTAGTTCGATCTTATAATATTTTAGTAGAGAAGGTTTGCGCAATGGTATCTTACAAATTCTATTAACGTTGCTCTAGCTTTATGAGTTATCCTATATAGTATGCGATTTTGCTTATTCGTTTATCATTATTATATTCGGTGCTAATATTTTTAACAAGGATTTGTGAGGCATAAATACTGCAAGGAGGGGCCCGCAAGGGCCGACGCAAGGATAACGCGGCTCCGACACAAGGGTGAAGAAGGAACATGGGTTTGGTTTTTAGTCAGTAGAAGTCTGACACTCCCCTTCGCTCTGCCCAAGAGCGGGGGGGGGGGGGGGGGGTTATTCGATGATTTTCCACCCACCAAAAAAAAAAAAAAATGAACATGGGTTTGGTTTTTAGTCAGTAGAAGTCTGACACTCCCCTTCGCTCTGCCCAAGCATAGACTACTATATATATATACAGAGATGCCCAAGAGCGGGGGGGGGGAGGGGTTATTCGATGATTTTCCACCCACCAAAAAAACGGCATAAATACTAAAAGGTGGAAGTGGATTTTATTTCATAAAGACTTATATTTAGTCGTGGGGACTGCTAAACATGAGGTTCTAGGTTCGATTCCCGGGTCGGACAAAGTGTTATTGGGTTTTTCCGTCAGGAATTTATTAGTAACAGCCACGAGTTTGGATTTGTGCCCGGTTGATGGCAATAGACTCGCCCCCTATTAGTGCATGTTTACCTACAGGCGGGGCGTCGCGCGGCGCGTTATGCGTTTTTAATTCAAACACATGACGATGTATGAAAATGTTAAAAATTTCAAATGTCGATTTCACGAGAAGCTATTTTTCACTCGTTAGTTTAAAATGCAGCGTTCGATGCGGTGGACCCGCCTCTCAGTAAATGAGTAAAAAAACACGCGACGACAATGGCGACGAGCCTTTTGCTCGCGCCGCGCGACGCCCCGCGTCTCCATAACGAGCCCTTACATGGGACTCAAATATAACTGACGAAATGGGTGTTCTATTAGGTACACCTCTGCTTAACCCTTCGGTTATTGTTATGTATGAACTTTAATATGGGTAGTATCTTCATTTAGGAATTTCAAGTTAATTCTTCATTTGTGGTAGGTACCTACTTACTACCTATAGATGGCGTTGTAGTACTTTTTATACTATACCTAGTACTTTTTTATAGTACCGCTACCTACAGCTATGTTTATTATTTTTGTCACACATATTATATGATAAATACATATATTTAAACATTTATCCCTAGTGAAAAACCACGGTCAAGTGTGAGTCAGACGATTGTGCACCCGTTTGACTCGCATTTGGCCGTGGTTTTTCAGGGTTCCATAGCACCAAACAAAATAATCTATACTAATATTATAAAGCTGAAGAGTTTGTTTGTTTGTTTGAACGCGATAAACTCTAGAACTACTGGTTGGATTTGAAAAATTCTTTTTGTGTTGGATAGTTCATTTATCGAGGAAGGTTATAGGCTATATAACATCACGCTACTACCAATAGGAGCGGAGCATAAATGAGAAATGTTGCAAAAACGGGAAAAGAAAATTCCTTTCTGAGAGCTTCCGTTATGTGCGCTGCGAAAACGGTTTAAGTTACGAGAATATCATCTAAGAAGTAATTATTCGTCTTTAAAAGTTCTAAAAAAAAGTCCGCGACAGCATCTGTCTATCTTTTAAGATTGACTCACTGTAACCATTTTTTACTATGTTTTACTAAAATGTTAGGTTAAAAAGAATTATTTTTTGCGAAGCTTATGTAACCCATATGGTATTAATCTATATCTAAATAAATGTGTTCGTTAGAACGGAAATTTAATATAGAATATTTGTGCTCTTTACTCTATACAGTTTAAACAAATATCTTAGAAGATATCGCAATGTAAAAATACCCGCGCGGAAAAATAATTACGCGGGTTGCGTCGCAATTAGGGAATGCAATCTCGATCTCGCGAGATCCCGAAAACCCGAGATCTCGCCTCATTTTTCGAGATCAATCTCGAAGCATTAAATGTCGAGATCTCGGCCGAGATTGACGAGATCGAGTGGCAGTAGTCGCGAGGCATGTCGCGTGTTCTCTGCGCGTGAGCGAATCGGGATTCCCCGAAATTCACCGATTTATGTTATTCCCCGGGCTCTCCACGCGCTAACCTTCAATTCCCTGCAAATCGGGGGATTCCCCGCAAATCGGGGGTTTCCCCGCGATGCATTGTGTCGGACTGCATTCGCTTACGCTGTTTTAGTTGTTACGCAAGTGCTAGACTTTTAGATACTTTAAAATGTCGACAAACAATCGAAGAACAGAAGCTATTTCCAAAATCACTCTTAGTTTAGGAGTGATTTTGGAAATAGGATTTTTTTGTTTTCACTATCAATATCTTTTCAATATAAAATAAGAACTTTCTATAAAAGAGATTTTACGGGTCTGAAATTTTGTGTTCGTTAACATAGGTACACCTAACATAAGTAAAAATAAAGATTTTTTTCAAGAATTCATGTTGTATTTTACTCGCATCGTAATCACAACTACTAAGCAGTTTCAATCATGTTTCAGTCATCTAATTAAAACAATACTTTTTGAAATCCATTCGAGATCTCGAAAATGCCGAGATCTCGCCGAGATTGAATTTCTGATCCCTCGAGATCTCGACTTAGCGATCTCGTCTCGAGATTGCATTCCCTAGTCGCAATGTAGGTACGGGGGATTCTGGCTGGCCTCCGGGAAATTCAAATTCAAAATATTTACTGCATCATAATGTTTACAAGTACAGAGTGTTATAGTATATTTAACAGTAAGAGATAGATTTTATAGTAATTCACACTTTAATATAATCTAAGCTAATCTAAACCATCTAAACTATTGTAATAAAGAGGAAAGATAAGATTATTTGTTTGTTACGATTTAGCTTAATTAATGTCGGATAGTCGATATATCGAGAAAGGTTATAGCTATATTTATCTGACGCAGACGAAGTTGCGCGGGTCAGCTAGTAAAAAAATAAAGTTAAAAAAAAATGTGTATTGTACCTACACATCTGCATACCCCCTCAGAGCATACAGGCGTGATGTTACGTCATGATAATGTATATTCAATAAACATCCAAGCGATTCCAGCAATTACGACAGATTTGCCGTCTATTTTTGAAGAGTTCCATTGTATATCTCCGAAGAGCAGCACCAGATCTTCACCAAATTAAAATGGGACCACCTCAGGAGTATACTCTTTCAAATAAAAAAGCGTGTTAAAAAAGAATTTTGAGAATCGGTCCACAAATGGGGGAGAAATCAAGTAATATACATAAAAAAAAAACAAAAAAATACATACATTCGAATATAAACCTCCTCCTTTTTTGAAGTCGGTTAAAAATGAATAGGGGTTGACTACAATCATTTTTTGATAATGTCAATAATTTCGGAAATAATCGCTCCAAAAGTAAATAAAAAAATAAAGTTCAAAAATCTAAAACCCGACTACTAACAAAATCGCGGTCTTAAAAGTAGTAAACAAGAAAATAATTCTTGTCTGCTATTTCGTCGTAGTCGCATGCCACTGATACCTGATGCTCCTTCATGGCGTGCTCATTGATACAGAAGTCAGCTCTGCTAATTGCCATTAGCAAGGTGGCATGCGACTACGAAGAATATCAGACAAGAATTATTTTCTTGTTTTCTTGTTTACTACTTTTAAGACCGCGATTTTGTTAGTAGTCGGGTTTTAGAATTTTGAACTTTATTTTTTTATTTGAATTTTATTTTGTGTGTACTTAAACTATATTATAATACATATTTTTAATGTGCTCGACAAGACCTTTCATTTGATACCAAACTTGCTATGATTATCTCAATTTAATATTTTTTAAGGTAAGTTTTTGACGTTTAAATTCCGTCATAAAAATAATTTCTAAAATTTATATAGCCTATGTCACCCGGGCTATTCTTACGAATCTATTGACACCTAATTTATTAAAATCCGTTCAGTAGTTCAGGTGCTACGGTGGAACATACATACATATATACATACATACATAGACTGCCAAAATCATTACCCTTCCTTTTGGCTTCGCCGTAGTCGGGTAAAAAACAATATTTTGAACGCTTATTACGCGTACACTCAAAAGCAAAACTGAATTTGTTTTCATAATTATAATATCCGACTC
The DNA here is from genome assembly GCA_949316265.1 of Diarsia mendica. Classification (NCBI taxonomy): domain Eukaryota; kingdom Metazoa; phylum Arthropoda; class Insecta; order Lepidoptera; family Noctuidae; genus Diarsia; species Diarsia mendica. The sequence continues at coordinate 16,499,033 of OX438896.1, read as the reverse complement.
GGCTGGGCAGCGTTTGGGAAGTTGCGTGGTATCCTCTCCTGCAACTTACCACAGTGTCTCAAGACGAAAGTCTATGACCAGTGTGTGTTGCCAGTGATTACATACGGGACCGAAACGTGGTCGCTCACAATGGGCCTCATCAGAAAGCTCAAAGTCACCCAAAGGGCAATGGAGAGGGCTATGCTCGGAGTCTCCTTGCGGGATCGCATCAGAAATGAAGACATTCACAGGTCTGTCTAGCCTTACGCCCAAATACTCAAACGTCACTCAATTACTTATAAGAGAACCAACGACAGAGCCCGAAGAATTGCCAGACTAAAGTGGCAGTGGGCAGGGCACAATGCTCGCAGAACGGATGACCGCGATGGACAGACGGACGCGACGATCAAGAGTTCAGTTTTTCTATCATTCACGAACGGAACCCTAACAAAGGTATTATTAAATCTGTCGTTTTTCCTGTTTTTCTAGTACTTATTTAGTTATTTTCCTGTTTGGTTCCCGCAGTATTATCCTAGCCAGTGGGACACGATAACTAGGTATACCTATTTTTTTGTTAGTTTAGGTAGAAGATGAAAGCGTGCAGAGTTCACTCAACGGTTCTTTTATGTTGCAAATTTTAAGGTAAGATTTATGGCTTATTTTTTGTTACTATTAAGGCTTTAAGATGACGAAAAATATATAGGTATGGAAGAGGAACACATGCTGCGACGTCGAACTCATCAAAATTGTAGTAAAATCGGTGTGAGCTAAGCAGTCTCTATCGTACTTTACGGGGGCAGCCAATGCAGAGCGACGGTAACAGTTTCTTCAAATACCTACCTCGAAAGCGCTGTTCCTTCTTTTAAAGGAATGAATTTGAATAGGATAGTTGTCAAAAAAAATCTAATTAGTCCATCAGATAGATTTCCAAAATATATTGGACAAATATTTTTTTCTTTTTTTTTCACATAAACAAAAAAATAAAGCCAGTACAGTCCTTCGAAAACTCGAATAACGTCACATTGCAGTACATTTTTACCGGCCAGTGACGTCAAAAGCCCCCACTTATGATCTCTAACACGTTTTATCATCGTCATTTTTTATTAATTTGATGAAACATAAAACACGTATCCAAGTTTTTTCGATCATTTATATTCTATTATACGGACTAAACAGTTTTAATTTTTTTTGACAGAAAGCATCCCTATTGAATTGATTTTTGACAGCATGCAGCTGCTATTTTACAAGCTTTTCTTTACTTTTTAGGGTTCCGTAGTCAACTAGGAACCCTTATAGTTTCGCCATGTCTGTCTGTCCGTCCTCGCTTAATCTCTGTGACAGTTAGCACTAGAAAGCTGAAATTTGGTACCAATATGTGTGTCAATCACGCCGACAAAGTGGTAAAATAAAAATTGGAAAAATAGTAGATTGTATCATAAGGGAGCAAAATAATATTTTTACGGCGAGGGCGCTTTTTTGAATCCAGAGCGAAGTGAGGGATTCTAGAGTAGAATCCCGAACGTAGTGAGGGATTCTTTAGTAGAATCCTGAACGTAGCGAGGGATTCAAAGTACGTCGCCCGAGCCCAAAATATATTTTGCACCCGAGTGATACACTCGACTTTTCATCACCCTCTATGAGAAAATAAAAGGCGCCTCATATTTTATTGTAATATTATTATTTAATAAAAATAGAGTGACGACACGTTTAAATCCATCAGACATATTAATTACGAATATGTGTCCAGTTTTACGTCCTCATTAAGAGAACACGTTACTAAACAACCTTCAACTCCGTATTAAGAAATTGTCGTATGCCTTTAAATATTTCTCCCGGGATTTCGTAGGGATTAAGTTTTGTATGACGTTATTAGCTTCTATTTTTATTAATTCAGGAGTTAATGCACTATCACTTTCAGAACTCGACGTAGAACTCATCTTTTTTGCACAAAATACAATAAAGTCCGTACCGATTATTAGAAACGGAAGTAAATCGCGCGCTTTTGTTTTTTTTAAATTTAGTTACCGCGTCTCCTCGCACCGTACAGCCAACACTTACAGCCAGTAAAATACAATTCGCGTTCGATTTCAATGAACGATTCATGTTCTAAATTCAAATCTCATTACAGCCCGCTAAAAAGTCTAATGGAGAAAAGAGCTACTTTGCTCGCACTTAGGTATAGAGGAACAAAACGACACTTTTCGAATTGAAGGGATGAATAGTAGATTAGTAGCCAAGGGCTGTAAGGCATCAATTGCAGCCCGAGATATTTAGGCGCACGAGCGCAGCGAGGGCGCCAATAGTTCGAGGGTGCAATTGATGATTACACCCGAGCTAACTACTCTGCTTTACATCTCGATTATGAGGTAAGAAGAAAAAAACCGGCATTACAAGAATAAAGTTTTCAAATATCTCTCTTTAGAACTTTCAGGCAAAATATTGTTAATTGCTGCTTCAGCTTCCATTTTCATTGAATCGGGAGTGCAGCTTATATCTCCATTACTTGCAGAACTCATGTTTTTTTCCTAATTAGCACGTACTGAATTATAAAAAAAATCCAAAAACAAACAATATTGAAAGTAAAGTTTTCTAGTAACGCCTTTTTCATCTCTATTTAATTTTTTTTTTTCAAGAACGATATTGAGCTTCGCCGTTCGATATTTAAAATTGATGACTATTAAGCCTCCCCCACACAGGCGGTATACTCATACGAAGACAAGGCTGAATAGCGAAGCGACCTCTTTTGTCATTGGGCTGAATGCATGATGTCTATTGCCAGTACTATGATGGTTAGATTACGCGAACATTTTGAAAGAGTGAAGTGTTTTTTTTTTTTAATTACTTACCGCCCTAGGGCTTTTCTTGCGACATTAATGCCCTGGAGCGCTAATTGGTCACCTACAAGCCCCATTTGGGGGTAATAAGGACCTACTTACCGAATATGAGAGATGTAAAAATAATTTCTGGACTAAGTTTGTAGTATAATCGTATAATGCAAGCATTTTCTTTTAACTTCGTTTACATATTTTATTATCCTGAACGTATCTTTTTTTCAAACAAAAAAAGAATTATCACTACACGGAACCCTACACTGAGCGTGGCCCGACACGCTCTTGGCCGGTTTTTATAATATTTTATCTCGATGAAGATGTGGTTAAAAAAACGACCAGAGTACTGGATCGAACTCCCAGACATTACTAGGCTTCAACAGATAATTGCATTAGGTATCTATTAAAGCCTGGTGTCCGTAGGATCCACGGTCCCTACACAACGACCAATCAAGCTAAATAATTAACTACTTTTCTGACTAAAAATAATATATGATTGCGTTTAGTCCGTCTTAAAATAATACTAAAAAAAAAAAAAATGTCCTTGCTATAGGCTATAAATTATATTTAAATTGTGCCTACTAGACGAGCAGTTACAATACTTACAATTTCCACGGATGAAGTCGTGGGTGAAATGTTAGTCACTACATACATATAAAGCATAGCCCTCTGCCGCGTCTGTCTGTCTGTTCGCGATAATCTCAAAAAGAACGGCACCGATTTTCATGTTGTTGTCACCAATGGAGTGGTTCTCGAGGAAGATTTTAGTATATAAGGTCCCATTAAAATAGGTGGACAAATATTTTAACACAGCGTTCAGTAGGTCTCACCAAAGATATCTAAACAAAAAAAAATACATTAGGTAAATTAAGTGATTTTTTTTATTACTTAAAATAATAAATTGCCGGCACTCCAGAACAAACTCATCCTTTATGGGTAGGTACTTAAATGCGTTTTTCTTATTATTTCTTTTACTATCGTCCTTATTTTGGTAGCCTGAGTGATTTCTTTTTTTAAATTTTGTCCACCTATTTAATTTGACCAACATCCAAGCGGGCGAAGCCGCGGGCATCAGCTAGTCCTCAATAATTTCATGATGAAATGGGTGAAATACTGGATTAAGGGTTGAACCCTTTCTTTAAATTTGGCGCGCTTGCCTAGGTTGGTCTGATGATGGGTTACCACCGACAAAAAGAGTTTCCTCTGTGTGCTTAGTCGTCCGGCTTGGATCTTTGACAGTTGTACAGCTAGTCAGTGGCCCGAAAGCCTAACAATCAGTCTTACCTAAGGGCAGATATCGTCCCGTCGGGGCCGCGGATTTTTGTACTAGATGACGTGGCCTCGGCGCAAGGGCAAAGAAGGAACATGGGTTCGGTTTTTAGTCAGTAGAAGTCCGACACTCCCCTTCGCTCTGCCTAAGAGCAGATATCGTGTTACCCAGTACTACCTGGATCGCGGAGGTAAGATAATCAGTCGTTCCATGTAAAATATTGGTACAGCCGCAAGGTGGTTGGTGAAATGCTAGGTAGAAGATTTTGATTAGGTCTTTAGGAAATATAAACTCATGTGCCAAAAACTGAAAAGAAAAGCTATTGTCAGTGGGATGCTTTCCAAAAAGACTATGTCATAAGACCAATTGACTTATAGGTATATTACTGCGTAAGGACTGGGCGGACCGCATGATAAAATGACGCCTCGAATTTGGTCCCAAATAGGTCTTGACTAAACCGAAGTTTAAAAGAAAATGAAAATTAAAAATTTATTAACATTTTAATGAAAGCTTTATTTAATTTCTTTATACCTCGATAATACCACGCCACGCCGCTCATACAAGGTTACGTTTACGAGCAGCTTGAGGGGAACGCATCGAGCAAAATGTTCGGACGACCGTACCTATCTTTAGTTTTTATATCAATGCATAGGACCTAATAAGACGCATTTTCCCCCAACCCCTTTCTTCAGAAGACTTCTTTTTAATAGCAGTGGTAGAATAATTTTTCGATTCTTAGTTCGAGCACATAATATTTAATTTGTCTTTAATTGATGTTATAACTTACAAGCACTTTGTGTAGGTACCGGAAAATATGAAATATTATTTTGTAACAATGGTTCGTAATCATAGGTTTGTATAGGTTTTATTTTTGATAATAAAAGAATATTCTAATGGTACCATGGAAATACCATAGACTACAGGAAGGAGGAAAAAAAATGGTAATTTAAAACGTTCCCGTGGCATAATTATTTCCGATCATAATGCTAGTCATAAAGATGGTTTTTTATGCCTAAATTATGGTATGTGCAAAGGATAACTAAACGGTATTTGAGGACAAAAACAACCAATATTGTAAATTATGGATTGACGCAAATACAGGCTATACTTAGCTCATTATTATCTTTTAAAATAATATTGCCTTCATATTGAAATAGTTACGCAATTGCATTTTCAATTTTAATTAAATATTTGTGTGCGGTAAAGATTACAATGTACAGTCAGCCTAAAAAAGATACGGTACCTGCCCCGCCAGTCTGTGCTGTGACTATGATCTACCGGAACTGAGACCAGAGGATCTAAAATTCCACTTTATCAGATCATAATAGGATAATAATATGAATTGCGTTAAATTCGTAAAATGGTCACAGACACAGTTAGATACTAAGTTACTTATATTATGAATAGTCCATTTTACGAATTTTAACACAATTCATATTATGATCCATATTATGATCCATATTATGATCCATATTATGATCCATATTATGATCCATATTATGATCCATATTATGATCCATTTTATGATCCATAATAAGATCCATAATTATAAAGATCCATAATTATTATGAATCTTCCCAAGTAGCACGTTAGTGTATTTTGGAACTTATTCTGCAACTGTAGGTAGCATTTAAGTGATGCAAGAGTGTACGGTATTACTTATAGATGCAAACAGCGCTCGAATTTGCATATGAGTAACTCATATCACTAACAGTTGCTTTTGAGTGATTTTTGTTTCTGCTTTATAACTTATGGTGGCACTAGGCCGAATTTATTAGTTATAGACGCATAAAGGTTTCAATTTTCAATCTTTTAGAACTCAAAGAAGCTTAAGACATCTTAAAATCTCCCATTAAGAACCGTACCTTAATAGGTGGTAATTTTTTCTTATTTGGCACCTTTAGTACTAAATAAGTAGTATATATAAGTTACTTATCACCTGTAGTGGCTCAAGAGTTATTATTGCAGTTCATTTGGAACCTAGTGTAATTGCCATTGTAAGGACTAATATACTCTATTATGCCACTGTAACGCGTAGATCGATTCCAAAAGATTGATCTTGAAAACCTTAAGCAACAATTTTCTCTCATTTAGAACCACTTAAGATCTTACAGTTCTAACACTATCGCAGGTTCCGTACATATTAATAAATTTAAATAGAGTATGATTTGTATTTAAGTAAATTTCCTACATTTTAGGTAATTTAATAGTTTATGAAACAGTTATGAAATCACTAGTTCACTTTGTAATTTTTTTAATCTATGATGTTATACAGGGTGTAAATCACAGACTGGTAGGCAAGGCATGATCAGCTCATTTTTATGAGTAACCCTTCTGGATGTCTCTTGTATAAATGAAAAATGAAAATTTGCAAACTATCAGTAGGAAATCAGGCATCGAATTAAAAAGTCGAGAATTCCAGCCAACATTTACAATTTAAGTAAATTTTACTTTATTTACCTTCCTAAATGGGTTTTGTACCCGTCTTGAGGATCCCCAATTCAACGCAAAGGCAACGAGACCTGTTAAGTGAAAATAATCACTACTAGGTACTAATGAGGGATTTTTGGACCTAGGAGCTCTATTATGGCAACAAATGAGTGTAAAAATGAACTGCAAGTTCTATTTTAAATCGCCATTTTTAAAAATGGAGTCCTTGAAAAGTATCTTGTTGAATGGTATTTTATTATACTAACATACAATAAAATGAGTTTTGATAACTATTTCTGATGTAGATGACATTATACTTTTTTGTGAAACCATAATGTTAGGTTTTTAACAACCAAATTTTTATGAAGTATTATCTTATTTATTTGATCACCGCATATTTTTTGCTAATTCTTGATTAGATCGAAGGCGCATCAAAATTTACTTAGTAAATATACCATGGTTTCACAATAAAAAACCATTTGCAAGGGCTCCATGATGGTTATCCTGCGTTAAACACATAAGTTTTGAATACTCGCAAAATAGATGCTACAATCCAAATAAAAGCTGTCACAACACACAGCCTTTGTTGTTTATCTCCACCGAAAATAAGAACTTGTGATCTTATTTGTCACTCAACGAATGAACTGTATCGCTATAACGTTCAATCATTCATTTACGGCGCGCATTTGCACCGCTAGTTCCTAGTACTCAGGGTAACAATTCGAACTCTTATGCATCGCTTTTGCATCTATAAATAAGTTGCAATTTTTCTCCCTTTGGTAACATACAGGTTGCATAACGGTTCTAACCACCTTTATAGAACTTAATTACGGTGGATTTTATTACTAAAGTTTCTAAAAATATTCTATATGCAAGCCTTTTGTCGCAAAATGTGTTACTTGGGTTATTATGATCTGCTAAATTGGCTATTTTAGACCCCCTGTGCAGTGCTGTCTCTGCACCAGGCTGCTATCCTCGCACCACTAATGTAGTGTCACGAGGGTCTTTGCCCTCAGGTCCCACGGCGGGGATCCGGTCAGAACCCAGTACCAACATAACCAATATACCTAATGGTTTTTTATAGTAACCTACGCATTTTGTATTTTGTCTTGAAGTCGCGAATAGCTTATGAAGTTATGATGATTATATAAGACAGATTGGTTGTTAAATTATCTTTGAGCACCTAAAAGCTACAAGCAACTGTATTCCCTGAAAGAGAAATGAGAATCATCATAATCAGCCTTCCCGTCTAACCAGAATCAAGTAAATACCAGTATTTTAGACGACGGAACGACTGTTTTTTACGCAACCTCGTTAGTATTGGGTAATATGATACTCCTCGGTTAGACTGGCTGTCAGTCTTTTGGACCACTGTCACGACTGTCAGAGATTTTTTTTCCCTATCCTATTTCCTACGACTGAACTTTATAAATCCTGGAACGTTTTGAATGTTCGGCAACAGTTCATTTTACATGCAGTCTTACTCCAACATTCCAGAACGCCATATATAAATATTTCTAAACGTCGGAAGGACATAATCTGCACTGTTCCACCTCCACGTACCTCTTTCGTAAAACGATTTTCTTTATATCTTGCTCCTTCTCTCTATAATAAAATCAACGCTAAATCGCTAAATGCCCAATCTTTAAACTGTCTTTTCACAATTGTAAAAAAACTGTTCGAACACTCCTCTCGGACCTCAATTATGATGACACTGAATTATTCCTCACTAAGTAGTCATATAAACACATACACACACACACACACACACACGTACATACACACATACACACGCACACACTACCATACACACATAACACTTACATGCAACAACACAGACGCACACAGTCACTCTCTAGATAATTATGCATTCCAGAAATGATAATGAAATATAATAATTATAACTTTATAATTTTGAATTTCATTTTCATATTGATTTGTTTTTGTTTTACTTCGTTTATAATTTTGGTTTAATATTTATTTTAATTTTGTCTTTAATTCTATTTTGATTTTGTTTCTAATTTTAAATTTTATTTTAATTCTGATATCGATTTTGAATTTTAATGTGATATTGATTTTAATTTGTTTGAATTTAATGAATTTTATCACATTTATGTATTGTTGCTATTAATTGTTGTGAAATATTTTTATATTTTTATAATAATCCGCCATTCAGGGGACCGGCACTGTCTCTCCTTAAGAGGAAACGCGAGTGGTCTTTTCTCCATACAAACGCTCTCGCCTGTTTTCTTTTTGGTTAATGACCCTAGAGCAATGGTTTTTTACAGAATAATAAATATTAACTATTTCTATGCCCCTATGTTTTCCTTTTTGGTGATAAATTATTTTTATAAGCACTAGAACCCTCAAAAAATGCTCAAAATTGCTTGTTTAGATCGCTTTTAACAGCGTCCTAGTGTACAAATTTGACAACTATTAACGAAAAAAGAAAAAAATAGCGGCGTAGTATATAACCTCCTTATTCATTGTCTAAAATATCTTTTAAATTGGTTCAATATTGGAGGAGGAAATAGGCGAGAGCCAAACCTCGAATTCTAACTTTTTTCTATAGTTGTCCTTATCGCACGAATTTGAGGGCAGGAGGACGGAGAGAGACAGCGATAGTAGAAAGAGACAGCACTCGCATTTCCTCTTAACACAGGCTAAGTGTTAGCCTATCTAGGAGATCAGTACTTCACCCGTTTTCATTGTATAATTGAATCTTTGAATGTATAAACTAATGCAACTTCTGTACTTATACTTATGCAATTCCATTTTGAAAATAAAACTTATTATTATTATTATTTACCTAATAGCGAGCAATAGAGCGAGCGAGCCTGTTGCTTTATATTGTTGAAAAAATTCAATAACATTTTGTGTGTCGCGGGAATTGAACCCAGGAACATCATTATGCTTAGCATAACCCTGATGAACCCTGAAGCAGTTTCTCTCATTGAAACTTGTTTGTTTCAGAGTTTAAAAAATGGCGCAACCCAATCCTGCTCAAGTGCCCTTGAACCCTTCGCCCGTGGGCACTGTGCCTCTCGGCCCTGATCCCGCCACGGTCACCTGCCCGTCTTGTGGCGCTGCCGTCCAGACAACTGTAAGAATGCAACCAACTACGAAGACGCATTTGATGGCATTGCTCTTATGTTGGTGAGTAGATTATTCATTTTCGTGTAGTTAGTGTGTAACTTGGTGTAAAGAGTTTTTATGCCGCCCCGCGCCTACGGGCCTCTGACTTTAAACTGTTGGGATAAGTCTCTCAAGCATGGTGGTTTCCTCGTCAGGTATTCAAGTGATTAATTGTGATACAATACGCACTTGAATTCGTAAAATTAGAGGTGCGTGCCTTCGGTTTGAAATCGGTTCCTATGATTTGGCAGTATCTTTAAGAAGAAACTGTAGTGACCAAAACGTAAGAGAAAAACTAGAATTAGGAGCATGCAATATTATTATGATTCTAGCCTTTCCGACATCTAAAACTGCTAGAATAATATACAAATTAGTTAATATAGGAATTAAGCGTAGATTGTAAGTTTTGCATGTAAAGTGTTCCTATGAGGGTGACATGTTCGCTATGTGAACAAACCCTCTCTAATAAAAAAACGTGTGGCACTCGGAGACTGCCGCGGTAAATCTATTGCATAGCATTTTTTATCAACTTATGCAATAATAGGTATAAATAATTTGGTTTAATAGTGTAATTACACACCAAAATCATTATTAATTCAAAAAAATTGAACAAAAATAACGATAATAAGAGAAATTGCGATCTTCGAATTTCGCGCGATGTACATTATTTAAATCAAAACTAACCTTCATAGACTAAGCTAGTAAGAAACTCTATGACAGAAAATTTAAAAGAAAAAGTATTGACAGCCTGACGTAAGTGTCATATCATTGAAAAATATGAAAATTATTTATTTTATTTTAGATATTTTATAAGAAAACGAATCGTTTTAGACCGATTCGCAGAATAGTAATGCAAAAACCAATAAAACTTATGATAGATGCGTACTAATAATAAAATGAATGTATATAAAGAGTACTCACTCCTCACTCATTTTTTTCACTATTTTTTCGTGACTTTCTTCATTAATAAATGCACTTTGTTTATTCATATTTAAAACACTTTGTACACAAATTATACGAGTAAGAATATTTTAGAAGGAGAAAGCAAAGAGACAAACAAGTATTTAATTTGACAACCTTGTTATTTTCCGTAACCATAGCAACCTGGTCGAGTACTGAATCTTAATATTTTCGTTAGGGAAATTCTGGATTCACTCTCCACGCTCAAGGCCCGCGATAGAATCTATGCAATAGATTAATAAAGAATAAAAAAAAACGTAAGAGTATGTTAAGATAGTTGAGTCATGTTGATAAAATAAGTGAAAATCGACTAACAAAACGCATTTACCAGACACTTAGAATAGACGTATCATATGCGCTGTTTGCAGTGCAAGGGCATCTACAAACTTCTTTTTTGGATGAATCAAATGACTCCTCCCGCACTGAAACGAACCGGAAGGGAGTGGGTCTAAAACCACCCATGTTCCTTCTTAGCCCTTTGTGTCCGGGGCCACGGTATCTCTTTCAAACCACTCGCAGCCTCTTGAACAACCTCCAAATTTCTCAATTATACTTCTAATGTATGTTATTTGTTACAGTATATGTATATTTTGTACATGCATCCCGTACCTCATGGACTCCTGCCAGAGCACGGATCATTACTGCCCGAACTGCGACGCGTACTTGGGATCCTACACACGATAGTTTATATTTTTTTTATTTTTACGCAATATTATGCGAACGCGGCTCCGAACGGACGTAGAGCTGACCTTTAATGATACCAGCTAAGTCAAAATCTGACTGTAGTGGTTTGGCTGAACCATAACTATAGATTTTAGAGTATTGACCACAGAACGTATTGACAATATTAGTCTTCTCTAAAAATATAAAAGTGAATTTATGTTTAAATGTATCCTAGCTTCGTAATTTTTTTAACATTTTTTTTATTTTTTCCAATATTTAACATAATGATTCTTACCCGATTGCAAAGAAAGGGATATATTTTTAAGTATGTTTACTCACGTAGCATTAATCAAAGCCTGGTGATCAATGGAAAATGATGTTAGTTGATAAGTGCTAGTATTTTGAGGTTTTTTTAAAAAGTGCAGTTTTGCATCCACGCAAATTTCAGGAGGTTGTCATAAAATACATATAAATAAAATCAATTACGAGTCTCAATAATTTGACTCGAATGCAAAACGACGGCTTATAATGTACCTATCTTCTTAGCGTGTCGATGACAATTCAAATTGAGTCGGCCCAAAATTTGGCGACGAGTTCGGCACTTTCAGTAGCCTCGATCAGTTCCTGTGATGTGCAAGTAACAGGACAGGCTGGACACGATATCAAATGCCCCATAGTTTGTGGGGCAAGACCACATTTACACTCCAGGGCAGAGTCATCTATGAATCTCCACCTGAACAGGTTTTCTTTGCTTCGGCCTACCTGTGTCCGGAGTCTGTTTAGAGACTTCCAGGTCAGCCATGGCAACTCGTGTCCAGGTGGAAGATTTTCGGCAAGTGGCACAAATGGGTTGGGTAAGGAAACGCTATCTTGCCACAACTTAAGTCTTTCCTTAGAGCGTTCACCAGTGAGCGGGGGTACACACTTTAAAAAGCTGTTGCGGCTTTTCAGCCTTTGCGGTACTATGATGTTATTGTGTAGAGGGTGTCTAGCGTCGGAGACCATTTTGGCTCTTTCACTAGAGCTCGCCACCGCTCTGCGAACTACTGTTGGCGCTATGCCTGCCAGTGGATACAGCATCTGTACCGGGGTCGGCTTGAGGCAGCCAGTGATTATCCGGCACGTTTCATTCAGTGCTGTACAGACTATTGCGAGAGTGTACCTGCTGCTTAATGTTATTGCAGTTCTTGCCGAATGTTAGAGACCTGTCCAGAGTAACACCCAGATATTTTGGAAAGTTGCTGTGCTCTATGGATACCCCACCCCAAACGATGTTAAGTTTGCGGCTCGCCTCTCTGTTGCGAAGATGGAATATGCACGACTGCGTTTTGCTCGGATTGGGCTTGAGTGAGTTAGCGTGGTAGTAAGTGGCTAAGTCACCAAGAGCGTTTGACAAAGACACCTCAACCTCTTCAAAGGTGGTGGCTTGGGAGGTAAGGGCAAGGTCGTCTGCATAGAGGAAGCGGGAGGTTTGCGGGCTGGATGGTTGGTCATTGGTATATATGTTAAATAAAAGCGGTGTCAAGACACTACCTTGAGGTAGGCCGTTTTTCTGTGCTCTCCAACGACTTTTTTCCGAGAGAAGGTGGACTTGAAATCGGCGGTTGTGGAGAAGTTCTCGGAGTATGCGGATGAAATTTTGATCGTTGACCAAGGTTTCCACCTTCCACAACAGCCTCCTGAGGTTGACTGTATCGTAGGCAGCTGATAGGTCCACGAATACAGCACCAGTGACCATTCCTCTCTCGAAGCCATCTTAAATGTGTTGTACCATTTTAAGAGTCTGGTTACTGCAAGACTTCACGGGTCTGAAACCAGCTTGCTCGGGAATCAGTTTTGGATCAATGACGCCCGTAAGACGGTTCAGCAGCAGTCTCTCGAATAGTTTATATGTGTGACATAGTAGAGAGTTTTTAGGATCGTCTGCTGCTTTACCTGGCTTAGGGATTGCAATGATCTTAGATTTTCTCCAGAGACGGGGTATTGAAGCTGATTTCAGGCAATTGTTGTAAAGTTGCAACAACCACGACACAGCAACTGGGCCAAGCTGTTTTAATTGCTCGACTGAGATGTCGTCGACTCCAGAGGCTTTACCAGACTTAAGGCAACTTATCGCTGTAACGATATAAGTAACGTTGAATGATTTACTGATATCGTCACCAACGGCATCAGTACCTATAACAAATCATTATAGCTACCACATGCTTAAATAAGAGACAACAATGCGCAACATGATAATGAGTTCTATTCAGTGAGTAGGTAAGTGCATGATTCTTTTTGCGGATGAAAAATGTTTACGCTGAGGAACATAGTGTTTGTCGGCATCAAATAAATTATGTGGTGTAGTAATAATAGTAGGTGTATTGTGCACAGTTTTGTAAAACATCTGCTTTTTTGCTGTTGCACGTCGATGTATAGGTACCTACTATAGCAATTATTTTTTGTATAATTTTATACGTACTTATAAAGTCTTACCAAACGGTATCGTATTACCCAGTATTAACTGGGTTGTGGAGGTCAGATACTCAGATCTCTCCATGTAAAATACTGGTGTTCAGCTGCATCCGATTAGACAAGAAGCCGACCCTAACACATTTAGAAAAAGCCTAGGTAGATGATGATAAATACCAACTTATAAAACTAGGCCTCTTGTCTCGGATCTCCCCACTTTCTACATATTACGTGTGTTCGTAGTTTTATTAACTGCCTCCCAAAAGGAGAAAATGATGATACGTCTGCTTTTTTGTTAATGTTCAGCGACATCTTCTCCTATTGTGAACTGATTTCGATGATTCTATTTTTTACCCACGACGGAACGGAGACGGTATTTACCCACGACGGAACGGAGACGGTATATGCGTTTGGGGTGAGAGGTTGTTTGTTTGTTTGTTTGTGCAAATACATGTTGCCATTTTTCTCCAAAACTACAAGTCCGATTTTGATGCAGTTTTCAGTTATGGGTTCGGGTTTGATTGGTGCATGTTTTTAGATAGGTGTTACGGTGACAACTCACCAGGGGGCGCTGCAGAAAACATTTTTTGTGCAAATCAAAGTTGCCATTTTTCTCCAAAACTACAAGTCCGATTTTGATTCAGTTTTCAGTTATGGGTTAAGGTTTGATTGGTGCATGTTCTTAGATAAAAAAATAAAAATAAAAAGTTTAAAATAAAAAGCAAAATTAAAAATTTTGAAAAAACCCACGACTGTTAAAAATTAATTGAAAAAAGGATAAAATAACATAAAACACCCACCTTAAAAAAACCCAAGAATGTCCGTCGGGAGCTGAACATTGCAAAACTAGTTCATTTAATGTCAGCCCCCGACGGACATTCTTGGGTTTTTTTAAGGTTGGTGTTTTATGTTATTTTATCCTTTTTTCAATTAATTTTTAACAGTCGTGGGTTTTTTCAAAATTTTTAATTTTGCTTTTTATGAGTATTGTTATTATTATTACACGGTGGTACCATTTAAATTTTGACGAAGATCTGATAGGTCGGTACCCTATTTCCGAGATAAGTATACAATCTTCTGTGGAAGACATCGCTTTGGATGAGTCTGTAAAGGTGTATTAATATTAATTGTAATTTAAATAAATAAATATTCAGAATAGTCAATGTATTTGGAGGCTAAGAATGTATATTTTATTAAAATATATTAATCTTCACATTGTTTTATTTTATCACGCTATGAACTTTTCCAAACACCTATTAATTCATCAACAAGAAGCTGCTTCACGCGTCGGCGCCTCTAGCTAGCTATGCAAGGATCTCCACCATCCAGTACTCCCAAAGATTGAAAACCCTGGAAGGATTCTTCCACACATGGTCACCCGATGCGAGGAGCCTGCCGCGCGACCTCGAGCCTGTGTACGATGACGACACCACCCATCGGACTGAAAGATCCGAGTAAGCCGCACCCATCTACACGCGACCTACTTAAACATTACAACACCACAACAGGGATTTCTTAACTAAAAAAAATGTGATTCTGTTTAGTCCGTTATTTAGATTATCGAAAAATATTGTATGGACGTGTTTTTTGATTTATCAAATTAATAAAAATTTACGAAGACAATACACGCCAAAGTGGGAGCTTGTGCTCACAAGAGTTTTCGAAACACTGTATTGGCTTCAATTTTAGATTTTTTTCTTACATGAAAAAAGAAAAAATATGTGTCCTATATTTTTTGGAAATCTATCTGACGGACTTATTAGATTATTTTTGTCACAGACCTGGTACGCGTCGTGTTCTAAGTTAATATAGGCACGACGCGCTCAGGGGCCGTATTTTTGAATCAATAGAATTCCAAATCGTGTACGAAATCGCAGAATTCGTATGCGAATCCGTACGAAATCGCTATTTTTGAATATTCATACCCGTAAATTTTGCAACGAGTGGTCCGACCCACTCGTTTCCGATATTCTACCAGTAGAAATGACGGAAATGACTTGATGAATTCTGCGATTTCGTACACGATTTGGAATTCTATTGATTAAAAAATACGGCCGCTGGTCCACTCCATTCACACGCAATTCTAGATGCCAAACTCACACGACGAATGTGCGGCGTGGGCTCGCAATCATAGGATTGCGAGAGTGTATGAGCGGAAGTCATACACAGTTACACACTCGCAATCTTTGTGTATGAAGGAGTCCAGATCGTAATCGACTTGACCTGAATGCGTCCTAGGTCGAGTAAACCTCCTCGATAAGGAGCGCTTGAGCCCCCTTTATCACTGGTTGTCACCCTGTAGGCCTGCTCCGGGCAACTGGACCTGGTGGTTACCGACTGTTGAGGAGCGGTTAAGCAATCGGCGCTAAAACTCGCCGTGTCGCTCCTACCGAACACTCTCCACTCACACTTAGTCAATTTGGGTGCGTGCGCTTACCATCGGTCATGTCTAAAAGGCTATCAAACTAGGTGTCCATAGTTACGGGCACACCCATGACACCGCGGCCCCAGGGACGAAGTCTAAAACCCGCCAGCAACTGGTCACAGTGTTCAATTTGTAAAAGTTAGGGTTCCATAATTATTTTTGAAAAATATTTTTTAGACTTAAGGGTACGTATTGTCCCGTCGGAGCTGCGGGTTGTTCGCAAGAGATACCGCGGCCTCGACATAAAGGGCTAAGAAGGAACATGGGTGGTTTTTAGTCAGTAGAAGTCTGACACTCCCTACCGCTCTGCCCGCTCATCATTTGACGATTTTCTAACCCCCCCTCCAAAAAAAGGGTATGTGTTTGTACAATATACTAAAACATCACCATTGTGCAGACAGTAGTTAAATAGATATACAGTTTCAAAGTTGACTCGAATGGTAAATTATTATGGAGCAAGATCCCAGAGCCAGACATTACTTATTTCATGAAGATTAATTATAAGAAGAAACCGGTAAGAAAATGCATATTTTGTATAGCTTTCTAAGCTCCCTGCTATGTAATGGAATCAAATGATCGTCTGTTTATTTGTAGTAATCAGTCTTGTTATAATAACATAATAATCGAAGCAACTTTGAAACGGCATATCTATTTAACTACTATCTGCATAATGTTGATGTTTTAGTATAATGTACAATACTTACTTTTAAGATTGTATATTTTTTTTTCGAAATACTGACATATTGACAAAAAATATATAGGTAACTAATGGGAAACTAACTTTTTAAAATTGATCACTGTGCGACGTACTAGGTTTTTGCGAGCGCCCCACCTCTAGCTTGTAGGTCAGTGAGTGATCTAATGTAGCTATCAGATAGACGGGGTTGTTGTTGTGCTCATTTTCCGCGCCTCGCGATTTTTAAGTGGCGAGGAAAAAAAAGGAGGAGGTTCCTTGTTCGGCTCTAGGTAGGTATGTATTTTTTTATGTACGATTATGCCAATTGAAATTTTCATCAAAAATATAATTATAGACCGATTTACGAGTTTCTTAATGAAGTGAAAATTAAAGTGGAAAATAACTCTAATTTCGAAAGCCGGTGGCAAAAAAGGCAATATAATACCAGTGAAAAAAACATTGAATCACGCTGAGCCTTAAAAAGACGAACTGATAGACGATTTACCTAAAATTTTAAACCATTATCAGCATAGCGTTGTTCAGCCACTAATTCATCTCAATATTATTATTTTTTTGCTGTTGAAACGAAAACAATTCTGATAAAAAGTGTGCTAAGGAATCAGGGTTCAACTAAGAGCAAGACCGCATACCTATTTTTAGTTATAAACTACGTACTCGTACGAGTAAAACAAACAGTTGAGGATAGACCGTGCTGACCAACACTAGTGATTGGATTTGATTCGGGTAATTTAATTAAATATTTTCATACTTTTAGTTTTATTTGTAGTTCTCGGGCGTAAATATGACACGTGGAGTTTTAGAAGGGAATGTTACGGGTGAAAGCTCGATTAGACCGGTACGGACTACGGAGTAAGTACGGACATATTAAAGACGCGGTTTCGGACATTAGTTTTTGATTTTTCTTACCGCGTTTGCAATTTGTCTATAGTGGTTTGCGATTTATTCTATTTGCAATTTTATTTGTCTTTAGCAGTTTGCCGATCCCTGTCAGTGATAAATTCGAAAGTGTTATATTTATGCCCGGGTGCACTTATCTATTAATTTTATAGTGATTGATTAACAGGTAGGTATTTACTAATTACATACTTGCTTATGAGATGTGGCCAGGGACTGATAAAAAGGGTTAAAAAGTTAACCGGTTTGACCTATGTGTTTGATTAAACATTACACGGATAACCCTTGTATATTATGGGTTAACTGTATAAATAGTGACGATAACCAGAATAACACCTATAATAGTACCTATATAGTAATAATGAATCTGTGGGTTAATAATGTTATAAGTAGACTGATTAACCCTATAACATGGCTTCATTATTTATCTAGGACTTTTCACTAACCCTAAAAAAATATAACAACTTTTTCGCTCCCCGGATTTTTGTGTGATATTTGTATCTACATATATACCGGTGGAAGATTGAAGATGTAAGTAAGGGTTACCAAGTACCCGTCGGGGCTGCGGTTTGTTCGATAGAGATACCGCGGCCTCGGCACAAGGGCTAAAATGGAACATGGGTGGTTTTTATGTCAGTAGAAGTCTGACACTCCCCGGTAGGGAGTGTCAGACTCTCTCTCTCTGCCCGCTCGTCATTTGATGATTTCCCACCACACAAAAAAGGGTTACCAAGTAACCAATACACTATTCTGAACCGTGGGGGTTCAGAATAGTGTATTGGTTACTAAAAAAATACATAGGTAGTGAAAAAAAATTGCTCTTCCATATTTTTGAATGGGTACCTAGGTATTTCAATTTTATAGGCAACAGTCGTCGATATTTATAATATTCAAATAGATTTTCTTTGACCACGTAGTACCCGTTTGATGGCCGATGTCCTTTCCACTCCGAACAATGTAAGTATTGCCTGAGGCTTCACCGCGTTTGTCAGGTGCTGTCTCACGGAATCAATTTACATTTTGTACATCGACTGCCTCGTTGGTCTAGTGGTCACAAGCAGACTGCGCAGCATGAAGTACTGGGTTCGATTCCCGCGTCGGGCAAAGCGTTACTGAGTTTTTTCCGTCAGGAATTTCTCACTAGCAGTCATGTAGTCTAGTATCGTGCCCGGTTGATGTCAATAAGCTAGCTCCCTATAACATAGAACAACATAACTGGCGAAATGTGGGTGTACTTGTACTATTAGGTATTATTTATTTATTTATATTATTTATTTAGCTTTATTTTATCCCTTAAATTTAGTTTACATTTAGTTTTATATAATGAGTTGTGTACTTATTTATATATTTGTTAGTAATGTTAGTATCTGTACTTAAAATAAGATTAGTATTGTTAGGTGTAAGGGCCGCCTTTTGCGGTGAAAGCCTCCTCCAAACTGATCCAGCTGGGTCTGTCTTTCGCCAGTCTGGGCCACAAGTTTCCGGCTGTTCCTTTTACCTGTTTTTTTTACTATTACATATACCTCTACCTAATCCTTTGAGGATTACAGGTGTGATGTTATGTATGATTATTATGACTGGAATCGGTGCAGTAGTTTTGTAGATTACCGGGGGGTAATCTTCATCAAAGGTACAACCAAAGAACAATGGCAGCTCCCCATACATTAAATTAGCTGAGATTAAATTCATGCGTCTTTACATGAAAAATATCTTGTTTAACTCGGCGTCAATTTCTGAATTAGTTTGTGCAAGAATATTTGTGCGAGAACTCCGAGAATAATAGAAATATATTATAATATGGAAACGCGAAAGTATGCGAACTGCGAATATGGTAATAGTCTTTTTGCCAGTCATTAATTGAAAGTAATTCATTTATTTTTATACTCCAATATTTTTACCTCCCTGCAAGGAACACTTTCACTTAGAAATAAACATTATTGTTAGTTAATTTCACTCCGTTTTATTACACGTTTTTCATTTATATACTTGTAACACTGTAATTACTGTCACTTGACAGAATAAATACAAAATGGCGACACTAAACATGAAAGAAAAAATCAAATAACTTTTCATTTAAAATATATTTTTTTATCCGGAGTTAACTAGTTAATGTGATACTTTGAAAAAAACGTAGAAAAATAATAGAACTGCCTTCGTATATAAGTCACTTTTAGTCGCTCAAATTCAATTCAGCTAAGATTTCGCCATTGTTCTTTACTTCTTTATGGTATTAATATAGAAGTACATACCATAGATATTAGAAAGGACTATAATTCAACTTGTTATTTTCCTGTTTGTGTTTTCCTTTTTTAAATACCTAATTGAATTCCAGTGCTTAGCACCTAGTCTGTTTTTCACAATAAGTTTCCTTATAAGTTAATAATTATAGGTTTATAGAGTTGAATATCCGCTGTTGCCTTCCTTATAATGTCGCAAAATAATTAAAACTATGAAGACTTGTCGGCAAATATAATGCAATATATACGTACACCGGATATACTCTAGGTCGGGAGGCAGATTAATAGTTTTATCAGTAACAAAATGTACTCGATCGCTATATTTAGAACACATTCCATCTTACCTATTTAAATAATATGAAATATTTTTATTGTATTTTCCACTGTTACTTCCAGACGGTTCTAGTTCAGTTTTGTATTCTATGATTTCAGTATACATTGTTTGCGTTGATTGATCACAATAAGGGAATCATCATAAGCATCCACCACTTTTCAAAACGTTAAAAATATTGACTATTCCCGCTATGGTGATATTGCAGCTATATAATATTATGTTAGAGAACATTTGAGCACAATATAAATATGGACAGTACGGAAACTGCCTACAAACGCTCGAAACCGCACACTCACACAAACATGCGCATCGACAGGGCCAGCTAGCGAACACTGCAGTGCTCTCAGTTGTGTATGCCGCGCCGAGACGAGTGATTAATTTAAGTACGTAAAAGTTTTTTTTTGTAATATCCTCCAATCTTTTTTAAAATGCCGGGAACGTATACTTACGGGTGTTTGAATTCGGCTTCATCAAAACCGGAGATATTGTATTTTAAACTTCCTACTAATTTTGAAAGGTAAGAATGATTTTTGTTATCGAATTATGGGCATTCAAAGTTTCTGTAAAAAAAAAAAAAATTAAGTATCTCGAAAACGGAGCGTCCTAGACAAAAAAGGACCAACATTTTGACCCCCCTCTGTCACCCCCGTGATATTTAGGTGAGAATCACATAACACCAAAATATTTTTTTTTTACACTGGTCCAACTTTACTTCCATCATCATCATCAGCCATTAGACGTCCACTGCTGGACAAAGGCCTCCCCCATAGAACGCCATAAAGATCGGCAGCCTGCCGTTTGCATCCACCGGTTGCCCGCGACTCTCACGATGTCGTCGGTCCACCTGGTGGGAGGCCTGCCAACGCTGCGTCTTCCGGTTCGTGGTCGCCACTCGAGAACCTTTCTTCCCCATCGGTTGTCTGTTCTTCGAGCGATGTGGCCTGCCCATTGCCACTTCAACTTGAGAGACGAGACTGGCCTGTTGGTCTAGTGGTTAGTGACCCTAACTGCTATGCCGGAGGTCGTGGGTTCGATTCCCACCCAGGACAAATGTTTGTGTGATGAGCACGATCATTTGTTCTGTGTCTGGGTGTAATTTATCTATAATATGTATGTATTTAGAAATATATAAGTATGTTTATCAGTTGTCTAGTACCCATAACACAAGCTCTGCTTAGCTTGGGACTAGATGGCGTTGTGTGATAGTTGTGGAATATATTATTAAAAAAAAAAACTTGCATATTCTGCGAGCTATGTCGGTGACCCTGGTTCTTCCAACTTTACTTAATAATAACATTTTATTAGTCTAAAACTGTGTAGTATGATATGAAGGAAAGTTCATTGATAATAATAATTTAAAACAATATATTAATATATTCGTTCTTATTAATTAATAATATTAAAATTATGTTAATTATTTATAGCAGAATTGCACATCACTAGTTGTTGTAAGCTAGTTATTTCAATTCGATTCATTGATCACAACAGAATAAAAATATTTAAGAAAAAAAAAAACAATATCATCAACATTACAAGGGACAGCCCTATGGCTTCAATGGAGCGTAGGTAGTTATCGCATCAACTAGGCTTAGTTTCGGTACTGTCCATATGTGTACTGTGATTTGAGTGACTACAATAAACGTGGAGATAGGCATATATTATTTATTTATTTAAACTTCTCGCACACAAAAAAAAGGTACAAAGGCGGACTTAATGCCTTAGGCATTCTCTACCAGTCAACCAAGTGTACATTCCTACCTAGGGTATATTACCTACTGTACTCGGGGTCGAGACAAATTAGTTAGATGCCCACACTCTCTAAGTCCCTAACTAAGTCTGAGCTGGAAAGCTAATTCATGTTATGGGTCCAGCTTCAAAAAAAATACTTTCAAAGCTGACTGACTGACTAACCGACCATTATAATATTATTATGACATAGAGAAATGGCTTTATTATCGTAATAATTATTACTGTTTTTTTTTCTATTATCATTTTATTTATTTTTGTGTTCTCAATTATTATTATGAGCCGGTATTTTTTTTTTCATGTACTACATAATTATTATTATTTTGTGTTTGATGCTCGTTGTGTTGTGGATTTGTATTTTTAATTTTTATTCAAGCCCTGACATGTAGTTTTTGATAATTATCAATAAATAAACAAAACTAAACAGGGAAAGTTAAATAAAACCTGATAAAAAAGATGACCCCCAGCCAATTAATATCGAATTCCTTGCTTTATTTTCCAGGACTTAAAAATGGCAGACGAACGCAAAATATATCCTCCCATAAGCGATGTACCCCTGAGTCATATGCCCGACAACATGCCTCAGGCACCCCCGATCTATATGCCCAATGCGCCTCAAGTATACCCGAGCTATATGCCCAATGCGCCTCAAGGACCCCCGAGTCATACGCCCAATGCGCCTCAAGGACCCCCGAGTCATATGCCCAACATGCCTCAAGGACCCCCGAGCCATATGCCCAACATGTCTCAAGCACCCCCGAACGCTATGCCTCAAAGACCTCCGTACCCAGCGCCTCAAGTACCCCTGGGTCCTACGGGTACTTCGGTGACCTGCCCATCATGCGGCGCGGCCGTCGTCAGCAAAGTACGGGTGGAACCTAGCACGCAGACTCATCTAATGGCCTTGGTTTTATGTTTGTGAGTAGACCCTTTTTTTCTTTCATAGAGGGTGGGAAATCATCAGATGACTCCTCCCACTCTGGACAGAGCGGTAGAGAGTGTCAGACTTCTACTGACTATAAACCACCCATGTTCCTACTTAGCCCTTTGTGTCGAGGCCGCGGTATCTCTTTCGAACAACCCTCAGCCCCGACGGGAAAGGAGTACGCCTAAGTGATACTTTTGTCGTTCATAATTTCTCCACAAAAAAATTGTAATATTACTAATTTTATCTGAGTGGACTTCAGATTTGGGTCCAGAGAGAAACGTGATAAGTATCTACCCAGCCTTTTCCAAGTATGCTGGGATCGGCTTCCAGTCTAACCAGTTGCAGCTGAATACTAGTATTTTACATAGAGCGACTACCTATTTCACCTCCACAACCCAATAAGTACTGGGTACTTCGATCAAATTGATCGAAGACTGGTTAATAAGAATAATACGGTGACATTTGGTAAGACTGGTTGTCAGACTAAAAGTGGGTGTATTATTGAGTTTTTTTACTAGGAATTTCTCTGGAGCAGCCATGGAGTCTAAATTTGTACCTGGTTAAGGGCAATAGCCCCCCTTCGCCCCCTATTACATGGGACTGAAACATAACTGGCGATATGTCATCCATCATCTGCCTAGCCTTTTCCCTACTATATTGGGGTCGGCTTCCAGTCTAACCAGTCGCTGAATACTAGTATTTTACATGGAGCGACTGCCTATCTGACCTCCACAACCCAGTTAGTACTAGGTAATACAAATACCGTTTGGTAAGACTGGATGTCAGAATTTCAGGTCACTGACTACCTGTAACTACCTATAACTGGCGATATGTAGATGTATGTACTAATGTGTACATCTCTGCCTAACCGTTCAGGGATTACAGGCGTGATGTCATAATATAATAAAATATATCATTTGTCTTACAGATTATGTATATGCTGCACATGCGTTCCATACTGCGTGGACTCCTGCCAGAACGCCAACCATCACTGCCCCAACTGTGACGCTTATTTGGGAACCTACAAACGATAGTTTATATTTTTATATAATATAAAAATTCAATATAAGCACACAAACGACACGGAATTTTTTTGGTATGTTAGAGCCTGTGCAGACGAGGAATATGAAAAATCCCGAAATAGAAATGATCAAAGGATTCTATAAGTTACTTATGGTGACAAATTATGTCCCTGTGCAATATGTAAAAAAACCTTGTTCGATACGAAACTGGCATTTAGATATACAAAAGACATCGTCAAATAAATTAGGAAACATTTATAAATATTCATGAAAAAAGCAAAAATAAAATCAAGTAAATATTTTTTGCTTTCTCTCTATGAAAGTAAAATTTTATTAAAGAAGTTTAAAATGTACCTACGATTTTTGTCCCAAATTAGCACCGTTTACCTAGATTCTAACGAACTTTTAAAACGTGACAACACCATCTTAGGTATAAGAATGGTCGTTCGTCAATTGTTGTCTTATGACGTCACTACCCGATAAGCAACCAGTCGCACACATTTGTGTTGTCTGATAAGTTTCCTAATTTAGTACCTACATAGTTTTATTTTATTTTCATCAGTGTATATTTTTACTTGATGCTCTCCAAAAAGGATTACATAATTAATGAAATCTGCTCTATGAGACTTCACGAATCGGACTGGTTTTTTTAACATATTATATTATACCTACTAAAAGGGTGCAAATGTACCCTTAATAAAGTCGAAAAGCATTTTGTTCTCCCCATCACTGCGATTATTTTCTTGTTCTAGAGACCATACCTGGAAACCACCTGGTTACAGAGATATTGTTGGTCAAAGTTATAAATTTTTCACAGCTGTTTTTTTAATACTTGTTTTTCCGGTAATAATTTTACTGAAATATCGTCCATGGCCTGTTTCCTATTCAAAGCATCGCACAAGCACAATGTTTTATGAGTGCTACATTGAGTTTTACCTTAATAACTATAGGTATTGTGATTTTTCACCCAGAAAGAAAGTCGTTTCCCAGTAATATTTTTTGTGTAGGGGTTCTTAGTTTGATGTAAATAATGCTTAGTTGACGGTTTCGTAAAGAGTTCGTTTAGACTCTGTATAGTAACTTATGTCTAAACACACCACTTTTCGGAAATATCGGCATAATTATGAGATAACTGTTATGTTTTTTAAGTCATAACAGAATGATGCAATCAACTTAAAAGTTCCTTGGGTGTGCCTGCACAGGCCTGTATGTTGTTAGACGTATAATAATAGTGTATTGACTTCTTATGAATCACTCAGAGAGCTCACAAGACTTGTAAAATGCACGTGATTGGCCAGTGACTCCGAACCTTTGCTTGTGGTTCCTGGAAACGCGTGGTAACATTGATTTTTATAATCCAAATATAAATGAATACCAATAATTACTAACATTATTCTATTTACTATGAAAATATATGTTTTTATAAATCTATTCGTGTTATTTACTTACCCATTTCCAAAATACATCCATATTTTATATCTTGCTGCAGTAAGCTACATAAAAGTCTTTAATTCTATGAAAAAACTATCCGTCTCAGAAAACAGTGACTTTTGGGAATCGATTGTGAATCTCAAAAGGGCACGCTGCTGATTAACTTAGCAACTTAACGTTACCTTTTCCCGACTACACAATTATTTATCTGCTCCTCTATCTACATTTTGTGTAAAATTATTGTAGATATCTAACACCCTAAGATAAAGTGAGAGAGAGGAAGAGTAGCGTTCAGGGCACGTCCAACCCGTGAACCTCTTGATTTAGGTACAGGCGCAACCTGTCACCCTAGGTTCTTTTTGAAATTTAGAGGTGTAGACTATACACCTGTGTCGATCGATCGTTGAACGTCCACTGCCACGGGTGCTTCTGCTGCGGACACGTAAGTAGATTTTACCATTACACTCACATTCCTGGCCTGTTGGTCTAGTGGTTAGTGACCCTAACTGCTATGCCGGAGGTCGTGAGTTCGATTCCCACCCAGGACAAATGTTTGTGTGATGAGCACGATCATTTGTTCTGTGTCTGGGTGTAATTTATCTATAATATGTATGTATATAGAAATATATAAGTATGTTTATCAGTTGTCTAGTACCCATAACACAAGCTCTGCTTAGCTTGGGACTAGATGGCGTTGTGTGATAGTTGTGGAATATTATTATTATTATTCCGCCTTCTTTTTTGAGACCATTACTTCCTCGCATTAAACTTCGGATCATTCTCAGAAGATTCATTAGTTGAAACGGTAGATCCGTTTCGTGCGATTTAGTTTTCTCATTGAATCCAAATACCACTTATTTCGATTCTACTAAGATATTTTCTTATGAGAAGATCCATTGGATATCTATTATAAATGAATGGATCTAGTAAGAATTTATTTTCTAGGTAGATCGGCTTAAAAAAAACATTAATAATCGAAAACTTCGACGGAGAGACGGAGAAGAAGCGAGAGGTAACTTTAGCAATACTCATCCATGATAAAAATGTAGTAGGTACACACGGCTACACATCAAGCTATACATTTCCAGTTTACGCTGATCTCGCACTGTACGGAAATCCTATACAATGCGAGACCAGCTTATACTGGAAATGTATAGCTTGATGTGTAGCCGTCATGTCATGATGTGTAGATGCCCAGTCTCGTGCCCATCCTGCAAATCAGCAATCATAACGAAAGTGGATAGGAAAGCGGGTATGGGTACACATTTGATGGCATTGTCCATAATATGTAGAGGGTGAGTATCAGTTTGCCGTCGCGGTACCTACTTCTTATTTAACTACTTTTTTTATATAAAAACAATTTTATCCTTTAGATGAGGTCGACGATGGAATGATTTTATTTTATTTTATTTGTTAGGGACAAAAAACAGTTAACCCAGAAGAAG
Organism: Diarsia mendica; assembly: GCA_949316265.1. NCBI lineage: Eukaryota > Metazoa > Arthropoda > Insecta > Lepidoptera > Noctuidae > Diarsia > Diarsia mendica. Next base: position 16,472,158 of record OX438896.1, on the reverse strand, counting down.
TTTATTTACTCGCGACTTCAATCATCATCATCAACAGCCTTTTAATGTTCCCACTGCTGGGACACAGGCCTAATAGTACACTCACTCACACATTTCGGTTATAATATTTAAGTTTCCCGACCTGGGAATCAAACACAGGACCTCATACTTAGCAGTCGCACTAGCGACCACTAGACCAACGAGGCTATCAACTATTCCGGTAGACCAGTATACAAGTAGGTAACCAATCCTTACATAGTATAAAACAAAGTCGCTTTTTTGTCTGTTTGTTTGTTTGTATGCTTAAATCTTTAAAACTACGCAACGGATTTTGATGCGGTTTTTTTAATAGATATAGTGATTCAAGAGGAAGGTTTTAGTATATAATTTGAACGACATCCATGACATCCATGTCATGTATAATTTAAAGCATTTATAATCAAATATTTTGCCTAAGTTGATAAAGACATAACAACTGATAAACAGAATTTAATATCATCATTATTTTATGTATATTAATGCCAATTTTAACGACTTATTGTTTGTCTGATAAGAGTGCCAAATTAGATAATATTAAATGATCAATTGTAGGTAAAATATTTTTATTATTATTTTATTTTATTACTAGCCATTTGTGTCCCACTGCAGGGCAAAGGCCTCCCTTCCCTCTTTCCACTTATCCCTATCCAATGCTTTTGATTGCCAATCCCTGCGAAAAGAGTCGAGTTCGTCTCGCCATCTTCTTCTGGGCCTGCCGCGTTGCCGTTTACTGCTGTTTGGGACCCATTGTGTGGTTACTTTAGCCCATAGCTCCTCCGGCATGCGGCAGATGTGACCAGCCCAGTTCCATTTAAGCTTGGCAGCCGTGTGACCTATGTCGGCAATGTGAGTTTTGGAACGCAGTATCGAATTTCTTATTTGGTCAGTAAGCTTGACTCCAAGGATACTACGCTCCATTGCTCGCTGACAGACCCCGAGTGCGGACTTTTGACGCTTGGTTAATGACCATGTCTGCGCTCCATAGGTGAGGGTAGGAAGAATGCACATGTCCATGAGTTTTCTCTTTAGGGAGAGAGGGAGAGCTCCTTTCATTATTTGTTTCATCGACCAATAGCTCTTCCAGGCGTTCTCGGTGCGTCGGGCAACTTCTTTGTCTTGTCTTGCCTGGAAGGAGACTATTTGGCCGAGGTAAATGTACTCATGGACATATTCAATCCTCGCACCCCCAATTCCTATATTGCGCTTGGTGCTGTTCGTCATCACCTTGGTTTTTGTCATATTCATCGCGAGTCCGACCTCGAGGCTGGCACTGCTCAGTTGGTCGAGCATTAGGCCTAACTCGGCTGCCGTGGAGGAGAAAAGTACAATATCGTCGGCGAAGCGGAGATTAGTTAATCTTATCTCGCCCACGTTGATGCCCTTGTCGCTCCACTTGCTATTAAGTTTTCTAAAAACTTCTTCAAGGGTGGCAGTGAAGAGTTTTGGAGAAAGTGGGTCGCCCTGTTTTACCCCTTTTTGGATAGGGAATGATGGTCCTGTAGTGTTTATTTTTATGGCTGCTGTGCTACTTTGATAAATTTTCTGTAATAATTTAATGTATAGAGGTTCAATGTTCTGGTTTTGCAGAGATTCAAATATGGCGTTGTGCGATAAACTGTCAAATGCCTTAGAATAATCGACAAATGCGAGGTATAGGGGTAGGTTAAATTCGAGATGTTTTTCAATGACCTGATTAAGGGACTGTAGATGGTCGGTAGTGGAGAGGCCACGGCGGAATCCGGCTTGTTCGGGAGGTTGATGCTGATCTAATTGGCCAGAAATACGATTCTCAATTATCTTGATAAATATTTTGTAAATGTGAGAGATGAGGCTGATGGGGCGGTAATTGCCGATGTCAGTCCTATCACCCTTTTTATGGAGGAGAATGACATTCGAGTGGCAAAAATCATTTGGGAAAACACCTGTTTGTAAAATTGAGTTAAACAAGTTGCAGATGTATGGCAACAAGGTAGGCTCTGCGGCTCGAAGTGATTCGGTTGTAATACCATCTTGGCCGGGACTTTTATTGTACTTCATGCCTCTGAGAGCCTGGTGTACTTCATAGCCATTAATAGCTGGGATCTCTTCAGGACATGAGTAGACTTCGTTTACTTCGGATGTTGACTGGGATGTTTGATTGTCGGAATATAGGGATTTATAAAATTCGGTACTTATGTCAATAATTTTTGTTCTATCTCCTTGCTTAACGCCATTTTTATCTTTCAAATGAGTGATTGTAGACCTGCCTACTTCCATACCACGCATAGCCGATTTTAGGCATCGGTTGTTGGTAATGCAGCATGGACGAGTTGTGTTTTATGGTGCCATACGTCCTTTCTGATGCTTCTCTAAATAAATATTAACTTTTTTTTTTTTTTTCCGCCTACTATAACACTATTCTATTATATATTATGAAGTTTAAATAAAAACATGTTTTAGCAATTCTTATAGCACGTTAGATTTCAACAAAACGCTGTTGTTTTTGATAATAGCACTTCAAAATGGAAGCAAAACTTGGTTCACTGATGGTTTGCCAATATATTATCACGGTGCATATTTTTTATAGTACATTTTTCTACAAAAAATATTTTGGAGTTAGTCCAACCTTCATTATTCGACCAAACCTATCAATATTTCATCAAAAAGAATTATGAACGCCTGTCAGATTTAGTTTAGCAATCATGTCTAGTAAAGCAAACATGAATAAAACAATAGGAGAAACCGGCAACGCATTACGGTCTATTACATTTACAAGAAGTAATTTTATAACAATTAACATAATATAATATAACACCACGCCTGTAATCCGACGGCACGGTTGGCGCAGTGGCTAAGCGATTGGACTGCTGCGCTGCGTGTCGCGGGTTCGGTCCCCGCACGGAACAAATATTTGTATGGCCTACAGATAGTTGTTTCGGGTCTGGGTATTTGTGTATGTGACTTTGTATGTTTGTGAACGCACCCGCGATACAGGAGAAATTCCTAGTGTGGGGCAACGTTTAAAAAAAAAACCCCCCGAAGGGTTAGGCAAAGGTGTACTTAATATTACTACTCACATTTTGCCAGTTATGTTTAAATCCCATGTAATAGAGGGCCTTTCCTAGAGAGGAGGCCTGAGTCCCTGCAGTGGGAACATTATAGGCTGATGATGATGATGATGATGAATAGAGGGCGAGCATATTGCCGTCAGTCTGTCCGTTAGTCTGTCCGTCAATCTGTCCGTTAGTCTGACAATATTTTTTTTATCGTTAATTCAACTATAAGTACTAGCTTCTAGTGGTGTGACCGTTGAACCAACAAGCCGTAGGTTTCGAGTTCGAACCCAAAACATGCACCTTTCATGTTACGGATTAATGTGTCTATTGTCATACTGGTTTGTAGAGGACTGATAGGTATTCGCTTCAATTAAAATACTGGTATTCATTTGCACCACTGACACCAGGCTAGACAATAACCACGCAATAAAGAAGTTCCATAAACAACTTCACATACATTTTCTTTTTCGGAGCGTAGGACATCATCAAATGACTCTTCGCGCTCTGGACCGAGCTGAAGGGAGTTTCAGACTTAACCCAGTAATGCCCGAATTTCTTTTTTGCGCCTTTTTCCTATTTTTTTTGCATCATTATGTAGAATAAAGGGTAATAAAACATTATGACAAGTTTTAGGTTCATATGTATATTTAAAGTTAGAAAAAACATATGTGTCCACATGGACACGCTAAGCACTTGTAGTAGCAAATTTTTTTCCTTCCTTTTTTTTTTGGGGTGTGGGAAATCATCAACTGGCAGAGTGGTAGGGAGTGTCAGACTTCTACTGACTAAAAACCTCCCATGTTCCTTCTTAGCCCTTTGTGTCGAGGCCGCGATATCTCTTTCGAACAACCCGCAGCCCCAACAGGCGTCGGCCTGCGGGCCCCTTCCATGTTGCTCACATCTCTTTGGGGAGCGCGTGGTACACGAACGCGCCGTCGACAAAGCCTGTCGTCGACATGAGACGGACGGACGGCGAGCTAGCCCATTACTCACCGTCCACAGGCCCGCGCCTACGGTGGCCGGGAGCCATCACGTGGCCCCCGACGTCCGGAGAATCTCCCGCAGCAGCTGGGAGGAGAGGTTCGCTCCCTCTCACGTTCCACCACCTACTTCGCTAGCATCAATGCTTCGCAGAAGGAGGGGTCCCATTCCCTCTCGCCCCAGACCATGGCTTGCACCAGGGCCGGACGCGAGAGGATGCCGTCGCCGAGCGCTGCTACAAGAACACGGCGCGGCTCCGTCCAAGCGGGGCAGAGCTCCACGTTGTGCTGCACCGTGTCCTCCGGCCGACTCTCGCCTTTTTTGTCAATTGCTATGCATTGTGGACGCATACATCTAGCATCCATGTCATTAGGCTCATTGATTCCTAAAACCGACTTCAGTCTCGGCAAGTAACTGCCGTTTATTCAAACTTTGGGCCTTTCCACTAGTGTCTTCATCACCAGAATCGTCACCCGTTCCGCTCCACTGGTTCCTTCACCTTCACATAGTATGTGAAGCACTTTATTTAGTGAGCAACTTCCATTGAACTGATCGAAATCAAACTATCTGAGAATAAGTATAATGTCAAAAAGCTATGGCAGGTGCTTAGCGTGTCCATATGGACACATCACTTTCAACGTTCGAAAATATAACATTTACCAAAGCTAATCTATACTTTATCATAACTATATTATAAATCATTTATATAAGCATAACAAAACAGAACCAAACGCTAAAAATACTAAAATATTCAGATGAAAATCCACTTACCCATTTCGGATATCCATTTTTTTACTAAATTTGAACAAGAACCTATTTCAATTGATTATATTTCCAAAATAACCTCAATTATGGAGGAATAAACGACAAACATTGAAACCACAGGGTACAAACCATGCAATGAAGAAAAGGTTTTTTTTATTATGCAGTGAAATCTTGACACAATAATAATTTTAAAAACATACTAATTACGTGTCCAAATGGACACGCTAGGCATTACTGGGTTAAAAACCACCCATGTTCCTTCTTAACTCTTTGTATCCGGAGTTGCAGTATTTCTTTCGAAACAACCCGCAGCCCCGGAACTTCACATACCTTTTTTTTTTTGGGTGGAAAATCATCAAATAATCCGCTCTTGGGCAGAGCGAAAGGGTGTGTTAGATTTCTAAAAAAAAAAAAAAAAAAACAGAGTTCTAATTTACGGCATAAAAACTCTGAGACCAGGCTAGACTCAACACGGATATAAAGCCAGAAGATTGAGTGATACAAAAACTACAACATAATTGAACCCACAAAACTTCCTTGTACAGTGCCATTGACCTTGACCTCGGCTTGGGACGCAGGCGCGGAAGACTATTTAGTGACGTCATCAAAGGTGCGTAGTCCCCAATTTAGTAGGTGTCAAGCGATGCGTCATTGTCTACTTAGCGTGATGTATCGGGATAATGATTTGTTTTCATGGGGTCGATCCATGACAACAGAATTTTATTGAAGGTTAATGCTTCAGCTAAATACCTTTTCATCATTGACATTTAGGGTAACAAGAAAAAGAAAATTATTTACTTAGGGTGCTTATATTTTGTACAGATTGCAGGCATAATTTCATGAAAATCTAGATTTTCATGAAATTGTTGAGTTTTTTGATAACTGCACTTTAAATTCGTTTTGCTTGTGGTCCCGAAATACTACTACAAATTAATTATTATATTTATAGGTGAAAGCCCCATTCTCCCGTTCAAATGTGGGTAGCTGATAAGTTAGTCTTGTTACCGGTGGTGGCCAGTAGTCAAAGCTGTTACGGGGTTCGATTCCAAGTGAACCAAAAGTGATTTTTCTGGGAATAATTGATAAAATTACCTGAGATTGTTGCTAAAGAAAAAAAATTATATAGGTACACAGTATAATCTGATCTTTCATTTTGCGAAAAGATCTAGTAAAGTGAGGCCAAGATTAACTGGTTTTGTATAGCTTGATGTGTAGCCGTGTGTACTAATGATTTTTGATTCTCTATTACCTATATACGTTTGAGGTCAGCCAGCTATTACACTAGTTAGAAAAAAAGATTATCAAGAGTCGGAAAAAAAAGTGCTGGTAAAATCGAAAACAAAATTAATCAGAAGATCCACTGATCCAGCCAGTCGTATCTAATGTATTGGAAGCTATAAATAATTTTCTTCCCGAGCAATATGGACTAGGGGGCACTAGGTCTAGGAAGGGGGGCAGGGGGGGGGGGGGCTCATTACGTCAACAGATACTCTGTCGCCAGGTCTACGTCACATATCCATTCTTTTTACAAATATCTATTTTTTTATCTACGAAATTCAGTCGGCCACGGTACAAGGCCGGTTCACACTATGCGTGTTGACAAGCTAATTTATGTGTTCTATAATAATTGTTTTAAAACAAGTTATTAATAAAACTAACTACTACTTGTAAAGCAGGTCACGTAAAAAACTGTAGTTGTTTTATACATAAACTAGGTGCAGTGTAAAAGGAAAAAGAAAATAGCGTCAGACTCAAATGAAACCAGTTCATTAGAATTAATTACAAGGAAAATTAAATTTATACTGAAATGGGTTATCGTTGAGATTTAATCAAGTTTTAACAAATAGCAGCAGGTATTTGAGATAGAAATTATAAAGAAAGGTTAATAAATTTTCTTATTAATTAGCTAAGAATTCCTTTTAGATTTCCAGAAAATCTAACAGGAATTCTTAGTTAATTATCCCATATTTTAGCTAATAATGTAACTGGGCGCTTTAGAAATACAAAATTATTAATAATGAGCTCGTAGATAGCTATGAAATATACGAGTAAAGGACAATAGTACATTGTTCACCGAGAGGAGAAAGTGACCGATTACCGTCGAGGGTGTCGTTTAAAGCCCGGAGCCGTAGGCGAGGGCTTTAAAACACCCGAGATTGGGAATCGCATTTTCTCTCGAGTGATACTAGTGCTTTATACTACACCTACGAGGAAAATAAAAAACTAAATTTAAATTCTAATTCAAATTGAAAATGGCGCCAATGGCGTCTGCAATTTTCACATATTCTTTATTAAAATTGTTGCAGTTAGTGAATCTGAGCGGGAGAGAAAAGTGTATGAAAATCTATTCTCTCCCGCTCAAATGCTTGGTATGTATGTTTTCTCCCCGCATATTTATTCGATATGCAATGACGTACTTTCTTCCGTAAATTTGATAAACTATCAAGGTACTTTCCAAGCAGGTGTAGTATAAAATAAATATTTTACATAAATTAATTAATACCTAATACTAATACACATCTTATTTTTGTTCACAAAACATGCAGCGCCACGAAAATTCCTGAATCGTTGCCAGCGGCAAAGACAGTTTAAACGATATTTTACTGTTCCGTGGGTATATTGGTATGAAGATACCCATGGTACTATTTAGGCACTAAATTATCTAGGAGTTTGTTAATGTAGTTTGTAGTAACCAACTTAATTTTACCAATTCTTAGCTCATATCGTACATACAGGGAAAAAAAAAATGTGATCGTACGCGATAATTTCGCCTAGTGTAAACCAACCGTAGCCGATGACTCACAGCCGATGACGCCGTGAGTACAAATGAAATGAATCGTGCTGAGCCGACTACACTGTGCTGGCTCTCAGTATCGTGTTGATATCGCCAGAGGTTACCCGCACCATATTGTTAATAAACAAGTGAACTTTCTGTTGTGTTAACGTGCCTATAAATCTTTAGGTAAGTGACGTGTTTATACTACTTTTACTCCTCAAAATTAGCGAGTTTGCGATTCAAGATGTGTACAGTTTTTTGTTCTATAAATACAGTCTCCCTGGCCACGGAAGTCGGAGAGGTTACTGCATCTTAGATCTCGCGTAGCGTAATTTAAGATGTTTTAGTATCTAGGTGGATTGCGAGTGTGGTTTGTGTGTTGTGAGCGGAGAAAGTGAGAACAACAGGGTGTTGACATTAGGACTGTTGCTTTCTCCCCTACTATTGCGTCAGAGGTTGTAACTTATTGTTTGGGAGCGGCACTAAGTGATTAACCTAATTAAGGTGGTTGTCACGAAGCCAGTGTTTTACACCAAGGTCATCAATTCAACTATAGGTACCTGAACTATATTCACATTGATCTGTATTTGTTAAATGTGTCAATTAAGGTGTTCGGAAGTATTTTACGTTACGCTCGCACACGTAAAAGGCTGAACTCATTTTGATGTCATCTGGGATCCACAGTACCTATAGTCAGAGGCCCATAGGTAGCATAAAAACTCTTGACACCAGGTTATTAGGCACTATATAACTAGACGATAAAGAAAGTAGGTACCTACCTATGTCCTGATTTAACGAGTAGGAAAGTTTTCTTACCAAGATGTTTAGTTTGTTTTGTTTTAGTTATCAAGATGTAGTCTATCCTCCATACATTGTTACATGAAGATGTAAACGGGAAATACCTAGAAGAACTCGACTCTTCGTAGTATACATGACGTGTTGTTTATCTATTTCTTCAATCGTAGAATAAAATTAATAAGTACCTACCTACTGCCTACCTACATATTTTTCCTGTTGCCCTGCTATTATTTTATGCGCTGTTTAGTTACTTACAACCGGTTTGTTACCTCTTCTGTTTACTTAAAATTGTCATTATTTTTTTAAATTTTGCATTGATTTCTATTGTTTGTTAATTTATTTATACACCTATTCTAGTTCTTCAACAATGTGTACACTGCAATGATATTCTAGTAATATCATTGGTACACTGTTACAATTATCATAAAACATTCATATAAAACATTTCAAACTTAAGTCTCAAATACCTCATCACTTAAATAAAACACTACATGAACTGTATTATGCGCCAGCACAGCTAATCAAATATTGAAAATAAATAATTGTTCTTAAAATGAAAATGAAAAATTAAATTAATTAATTAAAATGAAAATTTTAATAACTTATATTACAGTTCTTGAACTGACAGCTATAAAATTTGAAATTCTCGCTTAATACTATAACTGTTAGGATGTTTTAACCTACATAAAGATTCAGTATCAAAAAACAAAAGTTGACAGGAACGATGCGTGCCGATTCTAAAAACAACGTTTTGTTGACTAAACGATTGATGATCAGGACAATGCATCATATAGATCCCCTTAATGCATAAAGTTCTCTTGTCATACGATCTCTTTAGTAGGTATGTACAGACAATCCAATGTAGTACCTATTTGGAGTTCACTGTCGGTCGACCACTTTTCAACCTTATCATTTTAGACATAAGGGTGAAAAGTGACAGATTGTCAGTGAACTCGCGAGTACCTACGTGCCTGCGTACCTATAAGGTAGGTACGAACAGACAATAAATTATATAGATCAATCAATACTTATTAATCTTTATCACCGTGGCAATAAGGTTTAAAATAGATATAACTGTGAAAAGATCGTTTCATAAATACTTAACTAGTATTTATAAACATAGACATAAAGTTCGCTATGTAGTTGAACAACTGGTATGGAAGAACCGGTTTTATATTGAAGAATGTTACATCAGATTAAGTAATTGATTCTATGGATGGCCGGGTCAGGTAACTCGTATAGTGAATCAGATATTTTCTATGTACCTACCTTATAACATTATAGTCTGGTAATCCCCGAGTCCCTCGACTGGCCTGAATTATAATTATCAAGGTACTTTGAGCTCTCGATAAGGTAGACCGCATATCAGAAAAGTAAACAGCAAGCGTGCAATGTTTTATGAAACAATAAAAATGTATGCTATTATCATCATTATCTTTGCCAACTTTGTACCACTTTTGTGCCAGTTTTTCCAAGTCTGCGCGAGTCTTTAGTCAGGTCGGTAAGACCTGACTAATAAGACGATCTTCTAAAACTAAATGTATACCCATCAGGCTGTTCTACCACACAGGTCTTCTACCGAACAAACCGTTGAATGAGGGTTTAACTCCACCGGCCAGTACCACGTTACGTCTTTCCAAATATCCTACGAACATGGGAAATTAATAGTATGGGCACATTATTTGTTTCCTATATATGAGTTGTGTACCTACGTGAGATTGTGTACAATTTATTTCTGTTCTATGCTACTGCTCTAGGTGTGTGGCCACTGGCCTGTCTAACCAAGATACAGTTTAGTAATTGAGGCATTGTTACTAACCTTTATACAGTAGGCCTATTTAATAGTAATGTTGTTCACTTAATAAATAGCCACGCTTCATGCATAGAATTTTAATGGAACTGGTTTCTATATAGCCTCTAAAATTGAAACGATTATATGTAGACTACTAAAACTATTATTTTTACTACTAAAACAGTAACAAAATGGTTTCGCTAATGACTTCCTTATTAGTATAGGCTGAATAGAATAGGTATTCTGTATTATGTACTCAATATACAACCATCGTAAACCAGAAGACGTTGCGTTGGAAGCCCTCCAACTAGGTAGGCTGATGACCTGTTGAAGGTTGCGGGGCTCTGCTGGATGTAAGACGCACGGGAGCGGACAATGTTGCGACACCATGGTGGAGTCCTATGTTCAGTAGTGTACCTTTTTCCTGTAAAATGATGATGATGATGTAACCATACAAGTAACATTCATCAAAGAAAACATTGCACAAAGGTTGACACTATGGGCGGTCTTTTTGCTAAAAGTGAACGTTTCCAAACAACCTTTCGATGAATTACAGGAAGCGGGAGAAACAAAATTACAGTCTGTCTGTTGTCTATTACATAACCTGTATTTGAAAAAAAAAGCATGAAAATGCATGTACAAAAAAATGACACTATAGTTTCAGTACGAACAACGAATAACCAAATTAAGCTGATCTCTCATAGTACGGGAATGTCGTACAAAGCAAAGTCAGGTTATATTTGATATTTTTAGCTTGAATTTGTGTCACTTCAGTATGAACGGATAGCAGACGCGGCTCCGGAACTAAATAATTAGATAATTATGTCAGTGTCCGGTGTGTCCACAGCCAGTTTCAAATCGGGACCGTAACGGTTGGACATTTTTATGTTACAAACACATATTTTTTATCAAATTAGGTACGTTGATACAGATAAAAAATCGATTACAATTATCTACTTTGAAGGCGATGTACAAGGCCGTGCCCATTTGTTTACTTGTCAATGGTTTTTTTCATGTCTTTTGTAGTATTTTACCGAGTTCTCTGACGGTCGACTATTTTTCAATCTTATGGCTTATGTGATAAGGTTGAAAAGTGGCTGACCGTCAGTGAACTCGGTTGTATATACTAACGGAAATGTCTGTGAACTTTACATAACATAGCACAGTAACAGTTATGAGTTATAACAAATATTAAATATAAGGAAAACCTAAAATATTATAAGGGTAGGTACTATAATTAAAAAAAAAAATATTATTAAACGACAATGATGTTTATTTCGCAAATAAGTTTTTACAAACAATTTTTGATGTTTCGTAAAAAGTGCCATGAAATTACTAGCTAATAATAGAAAACTCGCGGTTTTTTTTGCATTACTGAAAATATAGTTAAATGTAAATAGCAGAAAAGTATTGAACATAACAACGCATCAGCGGTAACACTTATTCTACGAAAATAGCTCTTATAGCTATGACTATAAGATGCTGTACACACGGCTACACATCAAGCTATACAAAACCAATTAATCTTGGCCTCACTTTACTAGATCTTTTCGCACAATGAACGATCAGATTATACTGGTTTTGTATAGCTTGATGTGTAGCCGTGTACGACTGTATTTTCCACAAGTCATTGTACAGATGCCTTCCTCTATTTAGTTCATAGAAGATTTACAACATGGAAATTACCGAAGGTGATTCCATGAAGCCGTGACTAACAAAACAATAACGTCAACGGTTATTATTGCTTAAAACCATCTTAAAACACTAACGACATCTCGTAACCTATGTTTTTTTAAATGGGGTCGCAGTACGCCCCTCAACCTGCTCAGAGGAACCAGCAACCATACTCCATGCTCGGTGAACTCCTCAAAGAATATGGCTTACCGAAGAACGGAGCACCTCCCTTACACGATCATCTCATTTGGCTCCTACTAGGCTAAGAATAAATCACCTGTATTTTTCTGTATTCCAAATCAGAGGTGCGTGTTTTGGGTTCAAATAAACTCAAGACCTGGCACACCACTGATACACATACATCAATGACTGAGGACCGATGACCTGGTAAAGGTTGCGGGGACCTGCTGGATGCGAGACGCACGGGACCGGTCAATGTGGCACCACCTGGGGGAGGCCTATGTCCAGCAGTGGACGTCTTTTGGCTTAAATAATGGTGATGATGATTATCAATGACTCCGATCTAAAATACTGATCTTGAATATGTATTGTTCCATTGGGTTATATTATGATTATCATCTACTTAGCGTTTTCCCAACTACTTCATCATCATCATCAGCCTGTATTGTTCCCACTGCAGGGACACAGGCCTCCTCTCTAGGAGAGGGATGGGCTATAATCCACCACGCGGGCACAGTACGGATTGGTAGATGTCACATGTCTTCGAATTGTTTGGTTCTTAGACATGCCGGTTTCCTCACGATGTTTTCCTTCACCGTTTTGAGAGCAGTGGTGATGAAATAAATTACACAAAGTAATGCGCCTGAAGGGGTTCGAACCCACGACTCACTGTTCGTAAGTCGGGGCCGCCACCACTGGGCCACCACTATTAATATAATATATTGGGGCCGGTTTCCAGTCCAACCTGCAGATACATACCGGTATATACTCGTAGTACGATAACCTATCTGACCTCCAAAGCCTAGTTAGTACTGGGTTATACCCCTTGGTAAGACAGGTTGTCAGAGTTTTGGGCCACTGCCTACCTATCGACTGTCAAAAATCTACAAATGTCAGCCGGGGCCAAAACCTTCACGTGCTTTCCGAGGCACGGTGGGTTAGTTAGACGATAATATTATAAAAATAATACGGTAATCAATTTGATGTTGAGCATCCGGTCAGTGCAAATGCTATTTTGTCGACCGGAAATTGATAAAGACTATGAAGTAAATAAATAAATAATGACTATGAATTCAGTGGCCTGGTAAGTGGTAACTCCTAATCAATAACTGTTATAATGGAGCACAAAACTAAATTTCATTAATTAATTTAAAAAACAATGTTTTTTATAAAAAAAAATTACATGGGACTATGCCCCATAAAACCGAATTGATTCATGTTTAATGCATCTCAGGACCTTCTTCCTTCAAACACCTTTATCTATATAAGATTTTGAAAATGAGCCAGGCAGCGCCTGTATTTTTTGATGTCACAGTAAATTTTCAGATTCAGATCTGCCAAAGATATACAATGTTCTTTAAGTACTTATTGTTCACTGTTGACGTGTTACTTCTTAGGAATTCCTTAGACGGGTATGATCATAATGGCTTCGCGTGATCGTTATAGCAATCTTTCTTTATTAAACACAGCTATTAATTACCAGCAATTTTGTTGATGACCCTGGCAAGTAGTTAAGCTAAGCTGTCATCCTGACAATTTAATAAAATTTACTCTTGGACATACCTATTAACAGTAATGAGTATGACTTGCCTAGTGAGGAAAATGTTGAGTATGAATGTAGATGGCTATAAGAGTAGTTAGAGGAAGACCAAAGTAGCGATGAATGGACTGTGTGAAGGATGATACTTGTGTATAGCTAGAAAGGAGGTGACTGCTGAGATTACGTGTTATACAGAAGTATGAAGAAGAAAAAATGCAGCACCGACCCATAATTAATTGGAATAAGGGCAGAAGAATGATGAGTATGGCTTGACATATTGTTTTTGGCAATGTCATTGATCATGTATTTTTATTACTTTGTTTCCATTGAATATTTGCCAATGGAAACAGGAAAATGATATCATAAGGCAAGTAGGCAATGTAATAATTAAATGTTCCTATTCTGATATAATTCGATAAGGTAGTATTTACAAAAAAATAAACCTCCTATAGTAGTAGGGGAGACCGGGGCAAGACGAAGCTCGGGGCAGGACGGGAAATGTGCTTGTATGCGTGACTCGTGAACACAACAGACCACTACACAGCGCCTTTCGCGCGATGCTTAGTTGCGTCACACGGGTCCGAGCGGCGCGTGCGTGTCACTGCGTGTTTTGCTTGCGCGCCGCGAAAAAACTGTGTTTTGAAGTATTTTTATGAAGTTTATGTGTTTTGTATCGATGAGCATCAAGGTAAGTATCAGTGCTATTGTAACATTTTTTCAGATACTTAATGTAATAGTGTTAAACTAACGAATGTAGCTTGCTTTTTCGCAGAATAATTTTGCAGGTTAAAACTGTTGTTACTTTTGCAAAATGTGTCTGTTGGGGTAAAACGGTCGGGGCATAATGGGATAGCCCCATAAGTATGTGTAGGTACAAAAATGTTTTATACCTACCTATTTAATAACAAGTTTATTTTTTATTTGCAGTTAAAATGGCATGGAACTATAAACGTAAAACAGATCGTGGAAAAACAAGGTAGCTGCTTGTCATCTACCGAAAGAGGACAACTAGTTACGGCTGAAATCTGTTTTAACGCTGCTGGAACTTATATGCCACCAATGCTGATCTACGCCCGAAAATGGATGAAGAATTAATTGCTAGATGATGCACCACCGGGATTTTGGGGGACCTTTAATGATAATGGGTGGATAACTTCACAAATATTCTTTATTAAATTGTGTACTCATTATGCCCCATAGCGTTTCCCATTTTGCCCCGGTGATGGGGCAAGACGGGATATTTGGCATGTGTCATTTATTTCCTATTTGCCAAAAAAATATGTGCTTTAGCACTATAAAAGATTATAATTGTGTTGGTTAAAAGTGTAAGTGATTTTTTTGTTGTTAGAGATTTTTAATAAACAGTTTAATTTTCATATAATGACGTTTTTTCTCTTAGGTATCCCATTTTGCCCCGGTCTCCCCTACTATACACTTTGTCCTTATACTTTTAAATTACTTATTGTTTTTTTGTAACCCTATATACAAAAACCACAAATGTTACATTTGAAGGGAGCTAGACCTACTCTAAAGTATTGTTTAACTAATAATATAATTCTGGTGATCATGACTTGAATTGTTATAAGTTTATATTGCTTACGGTTTATTGAATACTCAGTAAATGTTTCAATTAACTACTATTTTAAACCCTTACTTTGAGATAATCATCAAAACATCATCAGTATCAATGATAACACATTATCTTGGTGCCCTTTCTAGTTCATTCTTTTAGTACAGTGTAACAATTAATTAATACCTATATAAATAAATTGATAGAATATATGCACTTTCACATCATTTCTCTATTGAGAACAATGCGCAAGAAACTCCTTGGACACACTTATTACAAAATCTTGGTAACATTATGCATGTTGACATTATACAAAACTATTTGTGAGAACAATCATCATTATCGCTACTAATTGTCACTTTGTCTAGATTTTCAAGTTTTAAACTACAATGTTCAGTCATCGTTTGTTAGAGTTTGAAGGTCAATATGTCCGTAATATGGATCATTTTTGCTATCATACAAATGCGTGCTCTAACGGTTTGACTGAAACCTTACCTTAGCTGTATTGTACAAAATTGATAGTGATTTGTTCAAGAAAGAATATTAATCGAACACAAATTAGTGGCGTTATCTGTATTTAATATTAAGTACCATTACTATACACATGTAC
This sequence comes from Diarsia mendica, assembly GCA_949316265.1. Classification (NCBI taxonomy): domain Eukaryota; kingdom Metazoa; phylum Arthropoda; class Insecta; order Lepidoptera; family Noctuidae; genus Diarsia; species Diarsia mendica. The sequence continues at coordinate 16,456,419 of OX438896.1, read as the reverse complement.
TACCGAGTTCACTGACGGTCAATCACTTTTCACCTTTATTACCCTGTGTATTATGGTTGAAAAGTGGTCGACTGTCAATGAACGCGGTTGTACCTAAACCTAACTTATTCATGAGATTAAAAGTTTAAATAGTACAACGATAATGTGATGCACTTTCCCATGATACAATGGCTACCTAATTTTTTCACAAACTAAAGAATCTAAATACAAACATTTTTAAGTGAATATAATAAATAATAAGTCAGTATTTTCCTGTAAAGGTGTGACAATCTAGGCCAACGCCTGAAAACATTCTTATCTGGTTGATCCAGGCATATTTTTTATGGCAAACACTTCATGTTTTACAATTAAATATTTACATTTGCGCATAGGTATTCGAAATTCTGATAAAATGCACGATATCTGATTATTTATGTTTGAACCAACTTCATAAACATGAAGGCTATTAGGTATAAGCTTTATGAATTATTTTATTTATCATTGATGACGAGATATTTTGTCATGCTCGTGAGTGACCATGTCAGTTAAAAACTTAATTTAAGAAGTAGGTATGTTCGAAAACGTTTTATAATAAAAGAGACGTTTTACTGACTGTGGCGAAGCTTTAAAGGAGGGTTATTATAAGATCTATTCCCATCTCTTTTTATTGATTGTCTTGGAGACAAAAGACTGTCTACACCTAGTGTAAAACCTGGAAACTGGGTCACTCCTACGCACAAACGGTTACCACGGTCGTATCCACGACATCATTCATGCTGCGTGTCGCGGGTTCGATCCCCGCACGGAACAAATATTTGTATGGCCTACAAATAGTTGTTTCGGGTCTGGGTATTTGTGTATGTGAGTTTAAATGTTTGTGAACGCATCCACGATAGGTATACAGGAGAAATTCCTAGTGTGGGGCAACGTTTTAAAAAAAAAAGTCTGAACCCCTTCACATTTTTTATCGATAATTTTTAAAATCTGTTGCGTCGATGTGCCTGGAAATACCTATCAGCCACTATTAGCTCTGTTTAGTCTTATCACACGCGTTGCAATTCACACATTTAGGTAGGTACAGCTAGGCCCTTATAATTCCCCGCTAACAGTAAAGAAATCAAGGTCGTTCCTGGTCCAAAAAAGGTTGGAAACACTAGTTTAGGGCCTTTACCCTGATATGGAGCAGTAATAGGCTGGTATTTAATCATAATATCATTTTTATCGCGTTGTGGATTTACCTATGACCAATTCCCTATCATAGCGAAGAAGCCTGCGTCCCAGCAGTGAGAACATTATAGGTTGATTGTGCTTAAGTGTCAGAAGGCCACAACATCAATTTTACTAACAATAAATGTTCTATCTTTCCAGAAATTCACCATGAACATCGTACCAGTTGGACCTGAGCCCTCCCAGATCTCTTGCCCATCATGCCGGGCCACCATCGTCACTAGGGTCGAGAGGAAAGCCACCACAAAGACCCACGTGATCGCACTCCTTCTATGTTTGTTCCTGTAAGTATCCGTTTATCTTGTGACATCGATACCGCTACCTAAAATTTTAAGGTGGATGTTCACGGTAGCCCGCGAAATTCAAAATTTCTTACGTTTTTAGCGATTTGCAGGCCAGTGCTAGGTTGTATGTTAGTGAAAATATGATTTGCGGCTGTAAGGCATATGTAGTTACAGAATTATAATCATCAAAATCATTAATACAACCCTCCGAGCTCATACAGGTTCCGGAATGACTTTGACCTTTAAAAAGTCGCCTTTAAATTTCGCGGGCTACCCTGGAACATCAACCTTAATAGGTAGGTAGCGTTTGGTTATCAGAAACATAAAATTATAGGTCCACTGAAAATATTACTTGTGGATTACCACAATGTGTGTGCGCGCTATGCGGGAATACTTTTCGTACTCTTATTATTTATTAATATGCTGTTAGCCTATTATTTTGTGTGCTCTAGATGGAATACCTCGATATTTCATAGACGTAGAAGATTTTGAGCCTGGTGACGTTGTACGCACGACGAGCAATCTAAAACCAGTAAATTCGAATTTCTCATTCGACGGGAAATCTCTATGTATAAAGCGAAGCGGGAAATGTATAATAGCTTAATGTGTCGCTATGTGTATATGGTTGGGGATCCAATTTTTTGGCGTCTTAAGTAAACGACATAGCAGTAAAATATAGACTGATGATGTTAAGAGAATTGATATCACAGTGATCTCATGTTTTTTACCATAGTTACCAACATTTCAGTATAGCGTAGTTTGTGTTTGTAATTCTCTCACACTTGTCTAAAGAATGTTGTCATATTAAAAGTTGTCACCAAGGTCAGGTCGAGTCAACAGTTTGGTACCACGCTTGGTCACAGATGAGAGAGTCGCACTTCAAACAAACAACACAATAATATATCATGCCTGTAATTTCAGCAGTGTTCGACAGAAAAGTAAATAGGTACAGTAGGCACAACCACATTTAACATTAAACATTTAAGTGCCATGTAGGCATGGACGAAAACTCGGTATGAATTAGGCGTTTATCCATCCAACCACCAACCTAGGCAGGCGTGGGATTACCTGAAGATCAACCCGATCGGCTGGTATATCTTATCCACGACCTCTTCGCAGATGACAACACTATTCTCCTTTACTATTCATTAGACTGTTTTGCAAACGATAAGTAGGTAGGCTACATTTTATCGCAGAACAAACATGAATTTGATAAGCATATTTACCATGACGCTTATGCTACGGGTAACAAACATTGTGCTGAATAAACTAATAAAATCCTTGTAATTCCAGTAACCTATATGTTTGGTGTTATTGTTGTAACGCCAATTTGCGAACAGATTGTATTTACTCGTATTAAATAGTTACAAGGCAGGCACATATAGGATAGGTATGGATGTCTGCTGCCACAATAGTTCATAATGTAGTGGTCTGTGTCAGATCCCTTCTGCATTTCGATTGGCTTCCATGCCATTGTAAGCCACTAGATACAAAAGTACGAAATCTTTGACGTTAGTAGCGTAAAATGGTCTTTATTGAAAATTAACAAAATCGGTCAATACGCAGAAAGTTTTTTCTAACACTCTTATCATTCAGAAACAGCATCTGCCAAGTCTTTTCCCAATTATGTTAGAATCGGCTTCAAGTATAACCGGATGCAGCTGGATACCAGTATTTTACATGGAGCGACTGCTTTTCTGACCTCCACAAAGCAGTTAGAACTGGGTGTCGGTGAGACTGGTTGTCAGATTTTTTGGGCCACCCACTACGTCGACGGGTGACGACGGCTTATCAATTAGAAACATGAAACTATTGTAAACACATTCATATGTACGATAAAAGTGCTGTGTCTCTTGTAAGTCATTTAGTTCTCTGAGTCATTCTGTCAATAATATTTTGAGTTATTCCGTTCGGATCCCCAAAAACTGATACCTTAGATGATTACCGTTTTATTATAAATTATTTTCTATTCCGGTCTGATCCCCCGTAAAAGATTATAATCTGATCGGATACCCTGATATCTGATTTACTTTTCATTTTATTTTTGTCACTATGTTAGTATCTGATAACAGACGCTTCTGATTCATTTATACGCTGCTCACCCCCTTTTTTTTTTTTGGTCGAATGACCCCCCCCGTTCTTGGGCAGAGCGAAGGGGAGTGTCAGACTTCTACTGACTAAAAACCGAACCCGTGTTCCTTCTTTGCCCTTGCGCCGAGGCCACGTCATCTAGTACAAAAATCCGCGGCCCCGACGGGCACGCTGCTCACCCCCTTGATAATGACTCACAAAAAAAAATAAGAAAAAAAAAAACATTAAAAAATCACAACGCGAATTATGTGGCAGTTGAACAATAATTGATAAATGAAATAGTCACCTTGTTACAAAAACAGTTCAAATAAGTTCATTATCAAGGCTGCCAATATCAAAAGTTTGGCTTTAAATAAATGAGGCAGTTTTAGATTACATCACTGAATGTCATGTCGGCCTATTAGCATAGCATACCATATTTTATTCGAGTGGGCTAAAAGGTGTCATTTGAGTAGATTTTAATGTGACATTAAACATCATCAGTGAAGTAACCGCCTTATTCATAAAAATAGTTAAGAGTTGTTTAACTTAAGCTTGGTTTATCTCGCATGCCGTCACTTTCATTTGAATATTATTGAAGTGAGACGGCATGCGAGATAAACCAAGCTTAAGTTAAACAACTCTTAACTATTTTTATGAATAAGGCGGTAAGTGATCAAAGATTGATTTAAATGGAATGCATTCGAAGAAATCGAAGAAGGCCTCACGCGTTGATCGTCGCATCGTCATTTGTTTCAACGGCGACACATCAAGACCCAAACACCCATTATAACTTGACTTCGCTTTGTATGAATTGCCGGTACAATAAGGGTTGGACCACATCTGGCAGCACGGAATCGCATTTGTTCCGCCTGTGCTACCACGTGCTGCAGTATGCTGCCGCATGCGAACGCACGCTGTCGCATTCCGCAGACAAAAAAGGCGATCGCACGCGTCAGCATGCTGCAGCATGGGTGGTGTGTCATAAAGACAAGGATATTTCTGCACTAAAACTATCAAATTTTCGTCAGTCATTGTTATTTCCATCCGTACGGCATGAATGAACAGGCTGCACTGAGCTGACGAGCGGCCGCGTGCGCCATTGTACGATAGAGTGAGACAGCATGCGATAGCAAGTGATCGGCGGTGAAAGGATGCGTTAGCATGCTATCGCGCGCTTCAGCGTTCCGGAGTCTCCCTGCCGACCATTGCATTTTGTCCGTGATGCCGATCGCCTCGAGGATTCCGCCGCGTGCTATCGCATTATGCTTTCTGTCTTGGTCTAGCAAATGGCAGTTCTAAGCGACAGAAAGAGAAAGGGCGACGGAAAAAGGCGATTCCGTGCTGCCAGATGAGGTCCAACCCTAGATAGCTTGATTGGTCGTCGTGCGTATACAGGAAGGAGACCTCACTCAACACGCGTTTGGTTTCTCCGAACATACTTAATGAATGTGATAGAGACTATCGCCTTGTTAACATTAAGCAAGCAGCAGCACGAGAGTTGATGCTGTCCTTATCACACTTTTTAGAGAATTGATTTTTAAATAAATTAAAAAAATAGGATAAAAAGTAGTGTATTGACTATTTCCCCCCACTGTAGTGCAAGCCGCCATTGCGCTGCAACGAAAATCCTTGACTCATTTTTTAGAGTTAGATTTTTTCGATAGGTGTCGGGATTATCAGGGAGGGAGGGAGTGTAATCATCTTCGGTCAAGACACTCGTATAATTAGATATCAAACTTCACTAGGTAAGTTCGTTTGATTCTTAATTATACTTCGTATCTCTCCCGAAGATGATTACAGTTTACATGCAGATGTTTAGAGCATCGAAAAAAAATTGACATTAAAGTAGTGTATTGACTATTTCCGCAGCAGTACGACAGTTGATGCTGTCCTTTTCACACTTTTTAGAGAATTTATTTTTAAATAAATTAAAAAAAATAGGATAAAAAGTAGTGTATTGGGTATACCCAGCAAAGGCATAACTTCTTCGGCTGTCTTTCGTATTTTTTCCTAGCCTACACTATCCCACAGTCCCACTCCGGAGCAAAGGCCTCCCTTCACTCCTTCTATTTCTCGCATACCCGCCCGACCTCCATCCAGCTCTAGTGGAACCTGCATAGTTCTTTCCGCCATCTCCCTAGTGGCGTGGCTGTTCCAGGCCACCAGTTTTCTGTTATTTTAGCCCACAGTTTGGCATACGGCAGATCATATGTCCTGCCCAGTCCCATTTGAGTAGAGCAGCCTTATGAGCCACGTCAGCTATTTGTTTTAGTTTTTTCAAATACCAGGAAAACAATACATTCGTGACTCTAATGACGACTCGTGTACTTAAATGGTGTGTTGAAGTATTACAATGTATAACCTTGGACTATACAGTGTGTTAGGTTAAACGAGGGATATGTTGAAGGAGGGTATTCAGTTTTCGATTCTCGTCCCAAATATGTATAAAAACTATAACCTTACTTTGTAACGTAATTGTGCCTTGCACGCTCTCTTCTTTAGACATTTTTTTTTTAATAATTTTCGTTTTAAAATACGAAGGGAAAATGGATAATTATAAACATAATTCATTGATCCGTGCATTTTATGAGATACTAGTGACCCGCCCCGGCTTCGCACGGGTGCAAAGAAGTTATTTAAACCTTCCTCTTGAATCACTCTACCTATTAAAAAAAACCGCATCAAAATCCGTTGCGTAGTTTTAAAGATTTAAGCATACAAAGGGACATAGGGACAGATAAAGCGACTTTGTTTTATACTATGTAGTGATAGTGAAGCGTAAGGGTTGCGAGACTTTTCCGAAGTATTTGTTAAGGTTCTGTCTGTTATTTATCAGTGTTTCTTTTGTTCATATTTTTATTTGCGGGTTTCAGTATGTCCTTCGTTTAAACTAACATACTGTATACGAACAAATACACATTACAATATCAGATCGTTGACACGACAATGGTTGAAAACAATCAGTTTTTGTAGATAAACTCGGTTTGTCTACTTATTAACAAGTGTTAGCTAACCTTGACTTACAGTCTTCGCTGTATTGCTTGTCTAGACAAAATTAAGCGTTTCCAATTATCGCCTTCACATGATGCTTTCGTGTTAGACTTTAAACTACAGAACATTAACAATATCTTCAGTATTTTTATTAAGAAAATAATTAGTTCGAAGGATAGATTAGAGCCATCTAGCTATAGGAGAATATTAATGGATAAAGCCTGAGATATTGAAGATAATATGTATTTACTCGTATAATCGAATGTATTGATACTTATGAATGGTTAATACTCAACATTTTGCAACTATTTTGCCGTTGCCCGCGAAAGGGTTAAATATCCGTTTTGACGTTCGTACGTTATTGTTTTCAAGGGTTACCACTGAAAACCAGCGCTGTGCTGTGGGTCCCCATAGCACAGCACCATGCTGAGTGGTAACCTATTTGTCGCAGTAGTGTTCCGTTTTAAGTATAAATTATGTAAACGCGAACTTGTTTTTTCTTTTTTGTACCAATTTTTTTTGTTAATAATTAGTTGTAAGTTTTGTGTTGACCTGCTTTTTTTTTTTTTTATTTCTGCGACAATAAATATATTTTTTCTTTTCTTTCTTAACATTTTAGCTACATTTATAGGTATAAACATAAAACACAGACAGACATATAGGACAGATGTAAAAATAACTATTTTATTGTGGTTCATGATTACCTAAAATTGTTGTAATAGAAGGCACATAACGAGTACATATTATACAATCTGGATGTGACCAAGGTCATAGCCAGCTATCATTTTAATTTATGTACATTTATTATGTCATTTTATTTTTAAAATAGGTAAAATTGTTATTTATGTGTCGCGTGACATATGCACGGCCTCGTTGTTCTAGGTCTATAGTCGTAATCGCGACTGCTGAGCACGTAGTATTGGTTTTGAACTTTCGATTCCCGGGTCGAGCAAATTGTTATTGCGTTTTCCCATAATTATGGAATTTTTCAATAGAAACCACGAAGTGTATATTTGGTTGATGGCATTACTGCCCTCGTAAAACAGCAAATTAAAAATAATCTAGCTTTCGATGGCTGGAACATGGTGAAAAGTTTGAAATCAAACACAAAATGCAGCATTAATTGTAAAATTAGTTAAATGTGGGTGAAATTAATATAAGATTCACCTCTGAAAATAATAATACCGTCCGTCAGTCATTGCAGTAATAATGAGCTCATACGCCATATAATAAGGCGTATTATAAATCACAATTAAAAAGCCATTGTTATAAATCTCCTGGAGATTTATTAGCGGACGGGAGGATAAGTAGCTACAAGAAACTAGGTGTACAAGGAAAATATTCTCAATAATAATATTAAGTTAGGTAGAAAAGATAGGTATCCAATGGCTTCATTAAAGTACATAAATATTGCTTATTGACGTCAATAGCGATTATTTCAGTATAAATATCTGGGTACTTACCTACCCATTGTAGCGAATTCTAATACCGTTGAGTTTATATTTGACTCGATAGTAGCGTGGGCGGGGATTCAAGGAAACGCTTGCGAATTGTAACTACTGATAATAGTCGACGAGTGTGTTTATAAATAATGTAGGCATACAGTAGGGTTTCAGCAAACTAGGTTAGAAATAAAGAGAACTGTTTTTTTTTGTGATGTCATGTAGGTTGGTACTTATGGTCGCATGAAACAATAATTTAGATAGTGTTAAGTTTATAAATTAATGATATTTTTCAATAGTTTATGTTTTTTTTTTGTTATTTTCATCAAACGCTTCTCTACTACTAAAAAAATTCACATCCTAATCCTTCGGAGATAATATTCGTGATGTCATGTAGATTATGTTTATTATTTATTGCTGTGTAGTAGTGGTATACAGTCGGATATATAATGCCACTTGACATTCTTATTTAGTGAACCTTTGAAGTATTCTAAACTTAGATTTTTTTGTTACAGCTGCTGGCCCTGCATCTGTGTTCCATACTGCACAGACTCGTGTCAGAACGCCGACCATTATTGCCCCAACTGCAACTCCTACCTCGGCACCTACCAACGATAGTTCACGGCAGATCTTCTATTTTATAACTTTTATAATTATTTACTTATAAGCAAAATATATACCGTATTTTGGTACTTACAAAATAAAGTTCAAAGTATTCCATTTAGCTGAACTTCTCCCTTACATTTGTTAATTCGAATATTATTAAAGCCAGTGAGAGTAAAATGGGGGAAAATGGAACTGAAACGTTTAATGTCGAAACGGTCAATGCAAATGTAAGTGTATTTGGGTAGTTTTATCCCGTATCTGTGTCTAAGAGAGTCGTGTGCCTGCAAATAATGTTCTAAATCTTCGTGTGATGCACAGTTTTGTATCTTTGTAATATCAAGGACAGGAGACAAACATGCTTATTACATAATAATATAATATCGATATGATCGAGGAATTTCAGTGTTTGTCATATTGGTGAACCATGAAATAATACATGGTATTCTTTTGTTGGGATATGATGCTATTTTATGATTACTTTAACTGTATACAAATTAAAACTTTGCATGTTTGTCTTCTAGTTCGCAAAAAATGTAGTGAGCTGTTTTCTACTTAGGCTAACGCTATGTTTTACTACAATTCTAAGAGTGCTGGCACGGTTTTTTCCACCATTAAGACGCACAAAACCCAAGGTTATCGAAAAGATAACAGAAATAAAAACTAAGTAAGGTTTATCATCGATACAATAATATCTAGACTCATTTATTTCAGTGATAATTTTTATAAAGATTGTAATAAAACTATGTAATCTACGTTCTTAAGGATGATACTTAAGTTTATATTATTCACAAGATATCGCTTCGAAACTGTGTCTTGTTCAACCACAGTCTAGCAACGCTTGCTACTCAAGTATTATGATCTTTATTTCAAAGAAATAAAGTCTAAAATGCAACGATTTTATAATTGTCCAGTAGCATGAACTAGCAATGACATTTTTCGGAAAATAAAACATGTTAGTTCGCTAGAAAATGTGGTTAAAGCAGATATTGAATAATGGCAAAATTGTAATTGACTTTGTTATTTTTTTAATAAACCTTTTTGAACCAGTTTATTTTTTGTATTTCATTTCAATCATGCCAGGGTGTGATAGTTGTATTTTAAAATGTATTGCACAATGCACATACGAGTGCAAATGATTTTAAACCATAAAATGTTGATGGAATAAGTTCTAAATCGAATAAGGAAGTTTGACAGTTTGTGGTAACTTGATGAACTAGTACCTTCTTACCTACAATTTGTATTATTCTCCTTATTAGATCAGGAAAAAGCTATGCAAAAAAGTGACAACAAAAAACAATTCCACGTAAAAAATTAGGAAAATACCTAATTCAACGCGAAAATCGTTCGTGCGTAAATATCCAAGTTTTTCTGTGAACGTGACGTCACGAAGACGGCAGCATTGAGGGTAGTTCCGCAATAAACTGAGCCGAGTGCTTCCGCACATAAAAATATCTGTCACGCGCCTCCCCGTCCGGCCGCGAGGCGGCGCTAGCGGCGCGGCGGAACAGCGAGGTTTATGTAAACGATGGGGGTTGTGAGGGTTGCCTGTTTTAATGCGAAATTGAATATGGCCGTGATAGTGACCTGAGTGTTCCTGATAAAAAAAAACAAACTTTCGTTGCACGAATCGGGAATGAAATCCAAGACCTTTGTGGTCAGCTGACCATAATGATTGTCTATAGCACTCACTGTCAACAAGGCAACCAAACCTGTAAATGGTTACCTATAAATAACTCATTTTAGATTCAAAACACAAAACAGTACCACGAACTGATTCTTAAAGATAATGCGTCGCAACAGCATTTATTAGAGTTATCTCAGTTCCTAAAATCTTCATTCGATGTGTCACGGGGCAATGACCCAATGAGTCTGTTTGGATCGAGATCACCAAACATATTCAGTACACCTGCGAAAATAACGTCATCTCTCAAAGAGTCATCGAGATAATAAAAATCTGAAATAAGTCTAGATAAGAGAGGAAGAGGACTCATTGAATGACTCATTATTAAATGACACTCCGTTTTGTATTGTCAAGTATTAAATAAGACAGCTACAACGACTTTACGAACAGGACGAATACCTAACACTATGAATATGAGCAAATCACGAAGGTTCACACAGCATAACATTACATCACGCCTGAAAAAATATTCACAAGATAAGACAGAGTTCTACCTACAACTTACAACTACATTTTTCTAGTTTTGTATTTTTATTAACTCCGTTTTCTTTCATAGCATTCCTCATACATTCCTTCCATCTTTTTTGGTCTTCCTCTTCATCCATTAACATTTATTTTATCGAACTTTTAATCACATGCAATTCGTCTCTCCTCATCACATGGTTTTGAGTTTCTTGATTTTACTTTTGGATAAACCAGTACCGTACAGTGACAGCCCTTGCATAGACACCGTTTCTATTCTAAAGATAGAGTAGTGGCATGTGGTACTATCTCGTCGGCAGTAACTAAACGAGGCACAGTTGGCAAAAGACAGATTTTTTATTTCGTGATTAATACTGAGAGATGTGTTTTCGGTACGTATGAATAAACGCACGGATTTTTCTTTATTGATTTAATGTGTTTTTTTTTTCCTAAGTTTTAATTTTATTTTCACTATAGTGCTCAAGCACTGTAATGAAAATAAAATAAAACGGAAGACGTGTCCGAATGAGTTGGGCTCGCTAAAGATTGACTCAAAACAAAATTACGAGACACCAGGAAATCAAGTGTGTTCCACCCCAAGCCTCATCATTGCCTAAAATTAGCGAGTTCAGTTCATCAAAATCAAGAAAGTTACGTCAAAACGTAAGCCTATTTACAGAAAAAAAAAATGAGTAGAGAGGGGAAGGCCATAAAAACGTTGTAGACTCTAATACATCAATAAACACTTATTAACCTTCAGTACCGATCATTAATCTCATGTTAATTAAAAATAAGAACAGTCTAATTAAATATTTTACATCAGTGTTTGAACTGTTCACGATTGGTTTGAGTTCATTTACAATTTTGGAAAACAATAAAGTAATTGGAAAAGAGTATTTTCGAATTCCAGAGTAAACCGACCATCCAATATCTAAATTCTAATACCAAGAAAGTTACTAATACCGTCTACTACCTAACTAACATCATTGTGCGCGCAAACGTACAGAGATGCTGAACTTCCTAAAATCATTTCTATAGCCAGCCATCGGCCGTTGTACCGTCGCGCGTCGCCTTTGAACCAGCAATAATTAAATTGCTTGGCCTCCTTGCAAGCAAGTTGCGGCTTCACTTCAATGGACAAACTTCATAGCTAACCGATTTAAGATCTGTATAAGATGCACTGCATGGTGTTCTAGGAATGTATTGAAATTGTTTTGAAGCTTTAACGGCCTTATTAATAAAAAAAAGTTAAGCCTGCTTAAACTTACGCTTGGTTTATCTCGCATGCCGTCTCACTTCAAAAATATTCAAATGAAAGGGACGGCATGCGAGATAAACCAAGCGTAAGTTTAAGCAGGCTTAACTTTTTTTTATTAATAAGGGGGTAGGAGTTTGAGACTGTGGTGGAGGCAGAATCAGCAGTAAATAGAGGTGGGGTAACATTGTTGGCCTTATTACAAAAAAACAAGATCATCTTCATCATTGTTTGGGTTTTGGCAAAGATTTTACGACCGGTCTTCTTGACGTCAACCCTCCTTGGGAATTCTAGTGTGCATAATCTTTAAACATATTTCGAAATACAAACTTACTTCTAAATATTGGCTAGAACAATAGTTAAAACTCGTTTTGTCATGATACGGTAGGTCTAAAATTGAAACTGGACGATTTTAATTTCTCTTTTCATGAAAAACTTAGCCAGTAAGAAAGTTAAAAACTTAGCATCGTCACTCGAAGAGGCTCTTCATTTTATCGTACTTGGATATCTCAAACTAATCTACAATCAGTTTTAAAATCAAACTTCTATCTATGATTTATCAGGCAAACCTTTTAGAGTAATTAGTTTAAACCTTTTAGTTCTTTTTTTATATGAAAAACAAATGTTGCATGGTTGCGGTTAAGTTAAAAGGAATTAGTAATAACAGAAATAATTTATTTGCCATTAATTTAAACAAGCAAATTTGGTAAACAGATGTGATAGAGTTACCAATCCATAAATGTATTTTGGTAATTGCTTAATCGATTAGCGCTAATATTTTGCACAGTAATCAACTAAATTATCTTATCAATGAATTTTAAGGCTTAAAGTTTGTAATGTACCAAAGAATATGGCAGGATTGTTAGACACCAGAAAAAATAAAGTTTAATGATCACAACGGATAATGTATATAACATAACACAACGCCTTAATTCCCAAAGGAATAGGCAGAGGTGTGCCTAATAGTACACCCATATTTTGCTCATTATATTTTACCACATGCAGTAGGGAGCGAGTCTATTGCCATCAAACAGCCACAAATCCAGACTTCATGGTTGCTACTGAGAATTTCCAGTTTGAAAACCCCAATGACACTTTGCCTGACCTGGGAATTGAAAACAGGACCATATGCACAGCAGTTGCACAATGTGACCATTACACCAGTGAGGCAGACAATGCCAACGCCAATGTTAACGCAATGGCATCACAGTGGATATTATAAATCAAACTAATCAATGGAAAAAGTTAAAGGAAAGAAGAAGGAAGGAAGAGGAAAAGAAATAAAGAAAGAAGAAAGAAAGAAAAAGTGTTTATTGGTTTCCCAACAGGACAAAACAAATTGACAAAAAATTAAACGTAAAGGGTTCAATATTATCTGAATCTATCGTCATTTACAGAGAACGAGTGCGTGATCTTTGAGGTATGAACGCAAACATTAAGTACAAGGGTACTTAATGTTCTATCATGAGGACAAAACAAATTGCTTGGTACGTGATTATCTATGATCCCTTTCGTCCATTGTTGTGTGAGTAGTAGGTATGTTGAGTGAATTATTTTTTAAAAAATTTCTTAGCAAATAATAGGTAAAGAAAATATGGCCCTCCGACAATGACAAAAATTGCCCTATTCATTGTTATAAGAGCGTGATTAGAGGCCTACGTGAAAAATTTTAAACATGAAAAGAAAACTTGCCGCAGCGACGGTAATAGTTTCTTGAAATACCTATTTTTTCAATACTTCACAGGCTCTGTTCCTTCTTAAATTCATATTTTTTTACATGTTACACTTTACGCCTAATTTTTTACACCTGATTGTGTCTCCTCCTATATTCCGATTCCAACCATATTGTCTTTTTTCTTTTCCTAAATGGCCACAAAGTTTCTCTGCCTGCAGTAAGTACCTAGGCTCATATTTATGTGAATATAACTCTCGAAATTAATATTAATTTACCTAACACATACAATGATGTCACATGATATTACGGAGTCGTACTCAAATTTTATCCATTCGAGGAACAAAATTAACTACTTCATTTATCATAATAACGTGTTCCTGTATTTCCTGAACTAATAACAATACATAAACTGTTATATACAAGTGTATCTACACAATACCGTTTTTTTAAATATTTTATCATCATCAGCAGGCTTCCGGACAAGCGGGCAAGCAAATAACTACAATGCAGTTAAATTCTGCTGATTATATTTATCTATCTATATATTTATAAGGCAAAGCTGACTGGCTGAGAATCAACGCATAGGCCACACCCTATAGGCCTAGAAACTTGCACAAGTATTCTTATTATGACTGAGGAAGGATTTTTTCAAAATTCGAGCCCAAGGGGATGAAAAAGAGGGGCAAAGTTTGTTTGGAAATTCGATATATTCACGCGGGCGAAGCCCCGGGCAAAAGCTAGTTATGAATAATCCCGTTATTTAAATTGTCAGAATGAAAACTCGAGTGGGTTTCTCACCGGTAGGTATAAAGAACAAATTTCCACGTTTTTTTATTCCTTTCCTAAGATCTCTTAACCTTTCATCACACCTGTAATTCCAAGGGCCAGGCAGAGCTGTATCTAGTTATATACCCACATTTCAGAAGTATTTTTAGTTCCATGTAATAGCAAGGTTTGAAGCCAATGGGCTCGATTGCACCAACCGGGCACCAATCCAGACCTAATCCGTGGTTGCTTCTGACAAATTCCTAATGGAAAAGCACAACCTAGGAATTTAAACCTCGACTTCATGCTAAGTAGTCACGCTTGCTACCACTAGATGACTAGACCAATGAGACAATTATATATCTATATAAATAAAAAGAGAAGTCCTGACTGACTGACTCATCAACGCCCAGCCCAAACCCTTGAAAAAATTTTGCTCAGAGGTTCCCTTTTTATTGTAGACAAGGAATAAGGAAGGATTTTTCGAAATTCAAACCCTAAGGGAGTTAAAAAGGGGATGAAAGTTTGTATGCAAAATCGTCATTTTCACGCGGGCGAAGCCGCTGCCAAAAGCTAGTTAGATACATAATTGTTTTCAAAAATTAAATTAAGGAAACTTAAATTATTTATTTTAAATAATATTTAAATTTGACTGCTGCATGATTGCGAAATTACAATAGCATGCTATGCTTTCATTTGAAAGATGGACTGGAAACGACTTCCTTACAACTTCGTGTATCCAACAGAGTTTCGGGAAGCCGGGACAACATCGTGACGTGCTCGAAGCCAGTAATCGCACATGGCAAGACAATGCAAAGGTTTTGAATAAAGCATCATTTCTTTTATCAGCTCTTGTATGGCAACATATTGACGTGTGTTCCGCCAGTCAAAGGACACTATTTGCATTGCCGCCGGTCTTCCTCAACTGGATACTACCCGATCACATGCTATCAGTTCTTATCTTTCGAATAGAAACGGGTCTATATGTCTTTGTACAAACGTCGTCCAGTTTGATAACATTATTCAGGAAAATCCAACAGCCAGTCTGTATAGAATACTTAGAATTTATGAGTAGTTTTTGCTTTTAAATTGCATGACGTTATAAGTTCTAACTTAGGAGGAAAACTAGGATTATTATTATATACAAGATTATTATTATAGCAAATGAAGAATGTATGGTAGGTGTTTGTTTTTTCCTGTAGTTTTGTGTAAGATGAAGGACAAACAATATTATCATCATCATCATCATTTCAGCCAAAAGACGTCCACTGCTGGACATAGGCCTTCAAACAATATTATACCTACATACATTACCTTGTGTAATTTATTTCATCATCACTGCTTTAAAAACGGTGAAGGAAGGAAAATATCAAGAGGAAACCGGTATGTCTTAGAATCACTGGACCCGCGAGGTGAATTATATAGCCCTTTCCTTCATAGATTCACAATGTTCCAGGAGTGGGGACATTAAGGGCTACGCTAAGACTCGTCTGAACTAGAAATCACTAAAACTGGTAAATAACATTTTACAGAAACTGAACAATATTTTGACGACGTTTAGCGTTAAATGTATTATTAGTGACTAGCACTTTGCCGGTTCAACTACAAAAGTGACGATTTTCCATTCAAACTTTCATCCCCCTTTTCACCCCCTTAAAGGTTAAATTTCCAAAAACCCCTTCTTAGTGCTCCCCTACATTATAATAGGAAGCCGTGTGCAAAATTTCACATTCCTAAACACAAGTAATACGATTTTCCATACAAACTTTCATCCCCCTTTTCACCCCCTTAAAGGTTAAATTTCCAAAAACCCCTTATTGGTGCTCATAATAGGAATTCGTGTGCAAAATTTCACATTCCTAAACACAAGTAATAAGATTTTCCATACAAACTTTCATCCCCCCTTTCACCCCCTTAAAGGTTAAATTTCCAAAAACCCCTTCTCAGTGCTCCCCTACATTATAATAGGAAGCCGTGTGCAAAATTTCACATTCCTAAACACAAGTAATAAGATTTTCCATACAAACTTTCATCCCCCTTTTCACCCCCTTAAAGGGTAAATTTCCAAAAACCCCTTCTTAGTGGTCCCCTACATTATAATAGGAAGCCGTGTGCAAAATTTCACATTCCTAAACACAAGTAATAAGATTTTCCATACAAACTTTCATCCCCCTTTTCACCCCCTTAAAGGTTAAATTTCCAAAAACCCCTTCTTAGTGCTCCCCTACATTATAATAGGAAGCCGTGTGCAAAATTTCACATTCCTAAACACAAGTAATAAGATTTTCCATACAAACTTTCATCCCCCTTTTCACCCCCTTAAAGGTTAAATTTCCAAAAACCCCTTATTGGTGCTCATAATAGGAATTCGTGTGCAAAATTTCACATTCCTAAACACAAGTAATAAGATTTTCCATACAAACTTTCATCCCCCTTTTCACCCCCTTAAAGGTTAAATTTCCAAAAACCCCTTCTTAGTGCTCCCCTACATTATAATAGGAAGCCGTGTGCAAAATTTCACATTCCTAAACACAAGTAATACGATTTTCCATACAAACTTTCATCCCCCTTTTCACCCCCTTAAAGGTTAAATTTCCAAAAACCCCTTATTGGTGCTCATAATAGGAATTCGTGTGCAAAATTTCACATTCCTAAACACAAGTAATAAGATTTTCCATACAAACTTTCATCCCCCCTTTCACCCCCTTAAAGGTTAAATTTCCAAAAACCCCTTCTCAGTGCTCCCCTACATTATAATAGGAAGCCGTGTGCAAAATTTCACATTCCTAAACACAAGTAATAAGATTTTCCATACAAACTTTCATCCCCCTTTTCACCCCCTTAAAGGGTAAATTTCCAAAAACCCCTTCTTAGTGGTCCCCTACATTATAATAGGAAGCCGTGTGCAAAATTTCACATTCCTAAACATAAGTAATAAGATTTTCCATACAAAATTTCATCCCCCTTTTCACCCCCTTAAAGGTTAAATTTCCAAAAACCCCATCTTTGTGCTCCCCTACATTATAATTGGAAGCCGTGTGCAAAATTTCACATTCCTAGCCCCAGTAGTTTCGGCTGTACGTTGATATGTCACCCAGTCAGTTATCCTTTTATTTAAATAGATTATTGGTGCTAGTTGGCATAACTAGCTTGCATGACCATAACCAAAAACAAAAGCTAAAATGTCAAAACAAGACACTAGCGTATCACACGACAGACATGCATTTATTACCTACCAGTAACAAGTATTTGAGAATTTCGAGCAGCGACAGTTTCAAGCGGTATTTTTGAGGTATTTGGCAAATTAAGCGCTTCATCGCTGCATTTTCGAATGGTGTTATGACAGAGAATGCCGAATGAAGTGTTACTGTCTCATTGATCATTGGAGAGGTATTTTAAGGTATTTCTCCGTCCCGTCGGGGTTGCGGGTTGTTCGAAAGAGATATAGCAGCCTCGGCACAAGGGCTAAGAAGGAACATGGGTGGTTTTTAGTCAGTACAAGTCTGACACTCTCTTCCGCTCTGCCCAGATCGAGAATTTCCCGACCACCCAAAAAAAAGGTATTTCTCCGAAGTATATTGAAGTTTTATATAAATTTATAATAACCGTGTTGCGAGTACCTACCTATATAGTTTTACAGTTTAAACTGTTTTCGAGGAAAACAGGTGTTTGCGTGAAATTAAGCCATCTCACTGAAGTCTTTGGCTGGGCTGTGGCTGGGCAAACATCAATGAATGTATTAATATATGGCTACTATAACGTAGTAGATTTTGCGGAGTTCAATCCCTTCGAAGGTTTCTCTAAAAATAACTTTCCTTATAATCAGCTTTTTCGTGATTCGGTAATTTTTTTGTTTCGCTGAACTCAAGTTACACTTAATTCAGCTGTTTAGTTATAATGATTTTTTACTTTTCGCTGAACTCAAACTGAAAGCATTAATTTCCATTAAACCAATTTCCAGCACTTTGGAATTTATTGACAAGGAGTCGGTTGGTTAGCCAAAGCATAGCAGGTTCCCATGGAGAAGAACAAATATTAAACATCATGTATCTATACTTTCTAAATAAATGTATTGTGCACACAATCATGACATTGAAATAAATAGCGGTAAGTAGTGTACATAGTATTGGAGCTGAAGATTACTGGAGCGGTGATCGCGACCCGTAAGATGTTGCTTTGGAAAGCCTCCCACTAGGGGGACCGATGACCTGGCTGAAGGTTGCGGGGATCCTCTGGATGCGAGACGCACGGGATCTGTCAATGGTGCGACACAGGAAGGCCTATGTCTAGCAGTGGACGTCTTTCGGTTGAAATGATGATTGTATAATAAATAAACATACCTAAGGTAAGCTCATTGAAACACAGGTTCAACCTAGTTCAGGCAAAAAAGCAACTGTGCTCTATTTTAACTGTTATTATTTTATTGTAAATGTGCCCCTTCTTATAAATAAACGATTATTATTATTGTAGATGACTTTTTACTATAGTATAGTGTGACGATAATGGGTTGCGTGGCGCAGGTTATATAATAAAACCACGAACCCTGGTCAACATAAAAAATATATTTAAAAAGAGAATTGGGTACGTTCACTGATCACACACTCAGTAGGCTTCCCTGTGGGGTGCACGTTACTGCCCTGTTAGCTGGCGTGGCGATGACCGCAGCGAGGTGCCACGCTGGATGACAGGGGTGAAGGTCGACAGGTGGTCGCGTCGACCCGGTGATCTGCTCGGCGAGGCCCACGTGGCAAGAATGGCCGACGTGGGAAGTCCGTTACGGCGCGCACGACAGGTACCAATACGGGCCCTTGTTGTGCAGGCGCTCAGAGAGTTGGTGAGAGTTCCTCCAACCGGAACTTTGGAATGATGTTATGGTGTTCAAGGTGTTCCTCCAACAGGAACCTGGGACCCTGGAACGTGACGTCCAGCGTGTCAAGAGACGGTAAAAAGCCATCTCCGCTGATTGCGACACCAAGCTAAGCAGAGCGAGCAGAACAAGTGCGCTAATGGAAGGTGTTGGTGGGATGTAGCCACTGAATTTAAACGCCTGATGGCGGAGAAAATTTATAGATGTAAAAACATTACGCTCGGATGGTGGCGAGAGGGAAGCACGTGTTACGGACGCGAGCGCCCACCCGCTAGGGGCGAAACGCCCGCGCCGGACACCGAATTCCAAAAGGAATGTGTCACGACGCACGCCGTATTTAACCTCACTGTGGGGAACGAACCACTATTGGTCATTCACTCGCAACTAGTGAGGCGCGTGCGTGATGATGACATATTATGCCTGTTTGTTCATGGATTCGTATGCATTTAGTGATACTAATTACTACCACACTACTTGTTGTTAGTATCTGTGGTTATTGAGTTTGACGTTTAAGTTTCTGTCATTGTCAGTTGATGTAAACAAACAATGATTAATTACTGTTTTAATGTTGAATTTAAGTTATTATATTTTAATGTGGTAAAAAGGTAACGTACAACGTTACAATAGTTAATTGAGACCTTGATAAAACTATATCCAGCCAATGGAAAAAAAAATCTGGCAGACATTCTCCGGTAACTATTTCGTAATCATAGTTCAGGAATAATTTATACCTACTTATAACTAATACCAAAAGAATTGCAAACACTGCTAATATACACGACTTGTTTTATTTGGCGTGTAGCCAAAGCGATGGTTAAAATTGTCGGTTGACCTTCAACATCTCTTAGATAAAAAAGTATGCGAAACCAATGTTGATCTTATCACGGACAAAAAAATTGAATGGAATTCACGCGAATTATTCATACACATTAGTGGACAGACACGTCCACTAAATACGTTTGTACAACTTAACTTTTTTAGCGGTAACGAGCGTCTACGAGGTGATAGATTAAACTTATCAATAAAAAGTTTACATAAGAAGAATATCTTCAACAATAGGTACTCTTATTATATTATACTAGCTGACCCGCGCAACTTCGTCTGCGTCACATAAATATAGCTATAACCTTTCTCGATATATCGACTATCTGACATTAATTAAGCTAAATCGTAACAAAAAAAAAATCTTATCTTTCCTCTTTATTACAATAGTTTAGATGGTTTAGATTAGCTTAGATTATATTAAAGTGTGAATTACTATAAAATCTATCTCTTACTGTTAAATATACTATAACACTCTTACTTGTAAACATTATGATGCAGTAAATATTTTGAATTTGAATTTCCCGGAGGCCAGCCAGAATCCCCCGTACCTACATTGCGACGCAACCCGCGTAATTATTTTTCCGCGCGGGTATTTTTACATTGCGATATCTTCTAAGATATTTGTTTAAACTGTATAGAGTAAAGAGCACAAATATTCTATATTAAATTTCCGTTCTAACGAACACATTTATTTTGATATAGATTAATACCATATGGGTTAAATAAGCTTCGCAAAAAATAATTCTTTTTAACCTAACATTTTAATAATAAAAAATGGTTACAGTGAGTCAATCTTAAAAGATAGACAGATGCTGTCGCGGACTTTTTTTTTGAACTTTTAAAGACGAATAATTACTTTATACATGATATTCTCGTAACTTAAACCGTTTTCGCAGCGCACGCAACGGAAGCTCTCAGAAAGGAATTTTCTTTTCCCGTTTTTACAACATTTCTCATTTATGCTCCGCTCCTATTGGTAGTAGCGTGATGTTATATAGCCTATAACCTTCCTCGATAAATGAACTATCCAACACAAAAAGAATTTTTCAAATCCAACCAGTAGTTCCAGAGTTTATCGCGTTCAAACAAACAAACAAACAAACAAACAAACAAACTCTTCAGCTTTATAATATTAGTATAGATTATAGCTAGCCTATGTTGTCCCACTGCTGAGCAAAGGCCTCCCTCCATTCCTTCCAACGGTCACGATTCTGTGCAACGTCTCTCCAATTCTCAAGAAAGACATCCAGTTCGTCCCGCCATCTCCTGCTTGGTCTGCCACGACCTCGTGTAACTGTTTCAGGGCACCAATCCTGAGCTTTACGGGCCCACAGCTTGTTCGGCATGCGACAGACATGTGCAGGACATGTCTCTGCCCAGTCCCACTTAAGTATGGCAGCCTTTTGAGCCACGTCAACAATTTGCGTTTTAGAGCGCAGTGTAGTGTTTCGGACCCGATCGGTTAATTTTACACCTAAGATACTGCGCTCCATAGCATGTTGGCAAACCTTGAGGTTGAATAGGTACTCTAATTTATGAAAATGCCTCGTTGGTGTAGTGGTCAAAAGCGCGACTGCTGAACATGACGTCCTGGGTTCGATTCCTGAATCGGCGAAATTGTAATACACCACGGAGTAATCCTCGGTGTTACTGCCATGACAAAATCGTGGAGCTTAGTTCGTACACAAAAAATGAGGTCTATGCCCTACAGTGGGTGTAGTCGGGCTGTGGATGATGATGATGAGCCACGGAGTCCTGGTTTGTGCCCGGTTGATGGCAATAGGTTTGCATCCTATTATATCGGACTTCAACATAACCGGCGAAGTTTGGGTGTACTAATGGGTACCTCTGCGTATAACCCTTCGAAGATTACAAACAATTTTATTGTAGCTTATGTTACAAAATATAAAATTATTTCACGAGAATTTCAAGTGATATTGATAATAATATTCATCCAATGCCTGCCGGAATTCGATAGAGTCGCTATTAGGGATCAAATTCTGGGAAGTAATGACATACAAAAAACTCAAGGCAAATGTAAAATATCATCATCATTAGCCTTTAATGTTCCCACTGCAGGGACTCACGCCTCCTCTCTAGAAGAGGGATGGGCTATAATCCACCACGCAAGCCCAGTGCAGGTTGGAAGATGTCACATGTCTTCGAATTTATTTGGTTCTAAGACATGCCGGTTTCTTCACGATGTTTTCCTTCACCGTTTTGACTGCTCTCAAAGTAATGCGCCTGCCTGGGTTCGAACCCAGGACTTACTGTTCGTAAGTCGGGGCCGCCACCACTGCGCCACCACTGCTATGTAAAATATGAGTTTTCATATATAAATTAATATTATTTTCAAACCATTATGTTCTAATTTCAATTTTATTGACTCTGCGTGGTTAAAAGTCACATAAAAAGAAAATGATCGTAAATAAATTAAATTTGAACTTACAAGTGAGTAGCCAATAGTGACTTTGTTCGAAGTTTGTGATTACTGTTTGTATTTTATGAAAAATTAACTCTTTTCTTTAATTTGGCGTATGGTTATTAAACCATGTGTTATGACAAAAGCCAAATGACCTACAGTGTTTTTACACGATATCTATGGGTTTCATTACTAGCTAGGAATATTGTTTTTGTCAAAAATCTAATGTTTTGGTTCTCATCAAAAACGGGCTTGAGCTGGCTTGAGAAACCTTTGAGTATTTACTGTTATTATTTTTCATATAAACTGTTCTAACTCTTGACCCCAATTTTGTCCTGAGGGCAGACACAGACAGAGGGCGACGATGGGACGAGATAGCCCAGAAGAAGCCTTTATAGTTTTGGCTATCCACGCCCACTTCAAAAAATCATCCTGCATATGTTCTCCTAATCTCCTATTAGTCCTTCCTCGGATCCTCGATCTACCATAAAATGATGATGATGATAAATGCATCGAGCTTCCCATATTCAACATTTTTGTAGAACGATATATCAAGAAACTTCTTTCAAATATTATGCAACTTCCGACCTCAGTGTTGACCCGCCGAGAGACGTCACAGCTATCACCGATTTTCCATTGTTTTGTCAAATGACGCATGATTTCATGACACACGAGTAATCTGTTATGTGGTGAGTAATGTTACACTTATAAAATACAATACACTTCAATATAAATCATCGAAGTGAGTGTTGTTTTAGTCATAGAGTGTTATTAAATACTGATAATGATAACGTATCTAATTTCCTTTGAGGATAACAACTCGTGAAATGGAATACAACAGCTACATACAGATTTTCTCTGGCTAGAGGTCTTACACCTGTGTTGTTTAGTAATTCCTTGATGTTAGAACTATCAAAGGTTAGAATTCTTAGGTTTGCTTTCATTGACGGTTCTAACTTCGTTTAAATTCTTGCCCATTGCATAAAAATATTTGCATAAGTAAATACTTAAGTCCAAGTACTTTGACTTGACTATAGATACGGCTATTAGACTCAAGGCATCCACAGAACTTGCCTGGTTAAGCAGAAGTCAACCTCATAGGCTAACCTGCGAGATGTCGTTTCGAAAAAAAAAATAAGTTTAAGATTTAATTATTGTAGGTTGCGGGCGATTTCAGAAGACCAAAGAAACGATGGATGAACTGTATAAAGGATGATAATTATAGCCAGTGTCCGACCGAAACAGGATTTTCAGCCGAAACCGAAACCGAAACTAACTTTTTAATTTTACAAATAAAGAGCTATTTTTGTTTTGTTACATGCATATCTATTAAATTGTTGCATTTTTTTTACATTTGTTAACTGTCTATATTTATATATATATATTATATATATAAATATCATATTTATAAAATTCAAAAAAGTTCCGGTTTCGGTTTCGGCTGAAAATCCTGTTACCGAAACAGGATTTTCAGCCGAAACCGAAACTTATTTGAATTTTTTGTAGAATGTTAAATTATAGCAACAAAGGAGGTGTCTGATGAGATGACGAATATCAGAGAAGTATGGAAGAAGAAGACATGCTGCGCCGACCCCAGATATTGGGATAAGGGTAAGAGAATGGCAATAGCATGCGAATTTACTCAAATTATTATAGTCTTCTTTGCGTTGAGATAAAAGTTTAGACACTATATCAGTGTTATGAATTTCATCGTATTTTTTAGAAAGCAAGGATAACATCAAGAACATAATCTCAAATTATTGATTATTTGAAAAGCATGTCTTAGTTATCTTACATATTTTAGATAAGAACATATTTTTTGGCAATTCTGAGGAAAATAATATCGTCTTGTAGGTACTGCACCTGCTTAAGTAATAAAGTGACTCGTTGTTTACTATTAAACATGATACTTATTTATTTTCGGAAAATGTTCAGCTGATAAGAAAAAGAACCGTTGCGGATGTTTCACATTGTCCGTTTGAGTTCTGCAAAAAAGACGATGGCCATTAAAAGTGATTAAAAAAGAGTTGTACCTACATCAGTAGACTCTGCACTCAAAGAATTTGTTGATGACAGTAAATTTTTATTTCTTGTTAAGGAAATTTATTTCTGAATAAACCTAGCTTAACTAACAATTGATAATATCTAATTAATAATAGAGATAGCTTTATTATTTACTAGCTTTCGCCAGCGGCTTCGTCCGCGTGAAAATGACGATTTTCCAAACAAACTTTCATCTCTTATTTAACTCCTTTTGGGGTTGAATTTCAAAAAATCCTTCCTTATTCCTGGTCTACGTTATAAAGGGAACCTCAGTGCAAAATTTCCGCTTTCTAGGTCCAAAGGTTTGGGCTGGGCGTTGATGAGTCAGTCAGTCAGGACTTCTCTTTTTATTTATATATATTTTTAAATATAATTATATAATTATATATATATATAGATTAGAGTTTCCACTAACTATAATAATATTATCTCTATTCCACATGAGTAAAGTGGTGGCTATATAGTGCTCAAACCGTCATGACTAAAGCAGCTTGAAAACAGGAGTAAGTAATAAGTATACTATAAGAAATGTAACAACCAAAGTCGGTGGACATATTGGAGAAAACGAATACCTTTTTTCAGGCAATATCATTATGGGTCTTGCAGTATGGGTAAAGTAATTGGACACTCCTTAAATTCACAGTAAAAAAAAATCAGTCACCTAAACGGGCACACTGACACCGAGATGATGCGTGCTTAACGAAAGTTTGAATGAGAAGCTCTATAATTATTATACTCGTACGAATTGGTACTTTCAGAGACACTTTTCATCCATTTATTATTTTCTTGATTTGCCTCCGATTCAACATTGCTCTTCTGTTTCTGGAAGGACAGATCGGTAGCCACTTCATGTTAAATACTGGTATTTAACATGAAGTGGCTACCGGAAGATACGTGACGTAAGTGACTGGAAGACCACCCCAACTTATCTAGGAAAAGATTAGGCAGATGAAGAAAGGCTGTTTCTCAATCCCGTTCAGCTCTTAACTTCATAGAACAAAAAGTAAACACCGCCATTTATGGAGAACTAAAACCAAATTCCTAAATCAAGCAGTTCAATTTATCCCCGACTTAAGAGTATTATGTAGAAAAAGCTGACAAATCATTTCAGGAGTAGCCCATCAGACATGTCACCCGTCTGGTTGGAGCATCCTTCCTTTTCTATGGGGGATGAAGAGCTGTTATGTACACCCTGTATTCCTCTTACTCCTATACCATACTACTAGAAATATTTCTGACATTTTAACAAATCTTCATACACTCGTATACGTTGTTACGTTCTCTCGTATACTTGTATGGTACATCATTGTACACTCCTCTCTTTGCCATGTAATCCCGTTGTTCATTAATACATTGGTAAGACAAGCATGAAAATCGCAACGGCGCTTTCTGTAATCAAATATAGCGAGTAAATAGGCACTTGAGTCGAACAAACATGCGAACGGTTTGCTCTGCATTCATGATATTAATACATTACTTTGATTTAGCTCGGAGAATCTCTGATTAGTTTGAATGTCAAATTCTTGAATTATTCGTGTTGTTTTGAGTGATACGGGGTTATAATATTTGTTTTTAAACTGACATGGTCACTAACACTATTTTTAATGCTGAAAACGGGAACTCAAAACAAAAAGTTAACATGGTCGGTAAATATTCCGTTTTCAGTATCAATAATATTAACTGCTTACGGGAATATTAATTACATTTAGAAGGGCAAGAGGAAGACCAGAGAAGAAATTATAGATGAAGCGTCTAAGATATAATAATAATTATTATGAGACCAGAACAATAATGTATAGTGCGTAACAGCTGATAGGGAATAATGAATGAAAAAAGGTGGAGTGTTTATCGATGATCACGACACTGCTGGGTAGAAAATAGGAGAGTAACATTTTTAGCTATTTCTACAGCGCGGTGGCGGCGCGGCGGGCGCGCGGCGGTTAAAAACTGCACTTACTTGTATTTAACCTTCAAATGATTCAAATAGACTTCCTACAGCTATAGTTTTTACCCACTTTTTTCATCAATAACATTATTTCTTGTTAGGTGTGGTTAATGCCTAACTTGGTGTCAGACTTTTTATGCCACCTAGGGTTTCTGACTTGGCTTTTCATGCTGTCAAGAAATATCTTTCATGTTTGGTTTCCTCACGATGTTTATTTTTCACCCAAAAAAATGGTAATCATACAATACGCACAGGAATCCGAAAAATCAGAGATCAATAACATTAAACAAATTTAAATTTCTCACAACCTTAAAGTTAGAACTACATCCTACACCAGGTGTCACAAACCTTTTTTGACCATCAACAATTTCCATCCTTTCCCTTTAAAGCACAAGAGACATCTGCATAACTATAAGAGCCTACTCACACGATAACTACGTACAGCTACAATGGCCCAGGATCACGGCTTTCAGCCCAAGTCATTAGTGTAAGGCACTATTCAGGCTTGATTACTAGCCATTTGACATGAGTGCGTACCGGACAAAGCAAACGTTTTAGTGCATCGATCTCCTATTAATATGGCGGAGATTGAAACGGTTTATTGAATTCTGCTTGGATTATGGAGTGAAGGGGTTTTGTAGTTGTAAGTGATATTGGCCTACGGTATGGAATGCTGAGATGGAATAAATTAGAGCTTCAATAAGTATTTTTAAACGCACTTCTATAACTTCGGGTCAATCATATTCGTAGTATCTTTAATTTGTAAGTGTTTCCATAGATTATGATGGAAACCCCCTACAGGAAAGGGAAGATCCTACGACCAGGGGGTCTAAAACGGCCACTTTAGCAGATCATAATAGGAATTGCGTCAAAAAGCGTAAATGACCTTTCATAATAGTAACAGCGTCTGGGACCATTATGGAAAATAGATCATAGGTAAATACTAATAGGAAAATAATATGAATTGCGTTAAATTCGTAAAATGGTCACAGACGCAGATACTATTTTGAAAGGTCAATTCATATTCTGATCTGCTAAAGTGGCCATTTTAGACCCCCAGCTGGTTGTAAGTCTGGTAGGCAGTAGCCTGCACAGTGAAACCACCTGACAACAAATGTTTAATTTCTGTCCAACAGTTGTTGTTAGGTATTTCTATATTTTTAAGTCGCGGATAAGTTGTACTGCGTGATGTAGGAATCTAATGTTAGTTCTTTATTATTGTCATAGATGGCGCTGCGGTATTGTTTGTAGTGTGGCTACATACAAATACAAATATTTTATTGGAACAAAAACATAATTACAATTTTTGTGTACGTTAATACTGCGTTAGTTTAGTAACTGTGTCGCATTTTTTAGCGCCCACCCCTGGAACGAAAGGCAATAGAAGTTCCATAACAATTATTTTGGTGCTTATACTCGTAAGTAGGTTAAAAACTAGTTAAACATTTAATAATAATAAAACTAAAACTAAACATTAATAACTCTTGTAGCAATATACGTGGGTGTGTGAGTGAGTAAGTGTGCGTGAGAGAGTGAGTGAGTGTGTGTGTGTGTGTGAGTGTGTATATGTGTAATTGTGTATGTGTGTGTGTGCGAAGGGTACGTGTATGTGTATGCGTGGGTTTGAACGAATATAATTTATTTTTTTATGAGATTCTCTGTTTCCTCATAAGTCATGTTTTGGAGCCATGTCTATCCAGTACACCTGTTATTACAGTACAATACAGTACCGTATTTTGAGAGTTATGGTTTAAGTCCATTGCGATAGGGAGAAGAATTTTTCATCCACCAACCAGGATTCCGGGGAGTACCGGGGAAATTCTTGGTAGAAAACACCAATAATAGGTATTCTGCTCTGGGAATCGAACCCTTACTCAACAGTAATACTTTCGAGAACAAGATCAACCAACCACAAAACTTATAAGGTACGAGCACAAAATACTTTAAAAGCGATTTTCAAGTGCTGAGACCGTCTGTTGTTGATAAAGCAGTCATAATTACCACTTGGAAAAGTAATAGCTGATAGCCTTTTTGTTATGAGAACAAAATGAACCATTGATCTACTTCCCGATAACCTCTGTAAGTTGCAAATAAAACAACAAATTATCTACCAACAAATCAATTAATCCAAACAAATTAATTGAATCAAACAAATTAATTAAATCAAACAATCAAAATTAAAATTAGAATGGTAGTTGGGCCTCAGACGTCGGTCATTAGTGATCTATAATGATCAGTACGTGCTTAATGCGTATCGGAGCTAACCTAATTGGATTTGCAAACCAATTAATGTTGAACATTCCCTCATTATACGTGTACACTGGTACATATTGTAAAGTCAATACGGTGCTGTGCTGATTACTAATTGATTAGTTTCCGGAACAATGGTGGCAGTTTCTAATGGACTGCCAATTTCTTTTTATGATTTGTGACAGGTCTGTAATATAGAAATATAGCGGTGATAGTCTTATCGCACTAAGATTAGGATCAACATGCAATGTATTTCACCCATTTTTTTCATTTATCATGACCAGTGCGGAAATAAAAATAACTCTGTCTGTCTGTCTATAAGTCACGCTTTCACACCAAAACTACTGAATCGATTTAAATGAAATTTGGTTCACAGATAGTCTAGACCCTGAGAAAGGATATAGGCAACTTTTTAATGCGAAAAAAGGGTTGTAAAGGGTTAAAAGGGGGGGTGAAAAGAGTACTTTTGGTCGTGATAACCAACATTCACGTGGACGAAGCCGCGGACATCCGCTAGTAAAGAAAGAAAGAAAGAAAGAACACATATTTATTGTAGCAGAAATATGGTAATATAAAAAAAGCAGTATACACAACTTACAATTAAAATAATAAATAAAAATAGGTACAAAAAGAAAAAAAAAAGAAAAGTTTGAGTTTACATAAAATAAAAGATAATAAAAACAACTGCGACAAATAGGTTACCACTCAGCATGCAGCACAGCGCTGGTTTTCAGTGGTAACCCTAGTACATAAACATATTTTAAAATTATGTTAACTTAAGATTTATTTGTGTTCTAAAATAAAATATTTGAATAGCACTCTAGTTAGTCATCGACACGAAAGTCTCACAATCAATAATATATTCTTATGCTTTCTAATCAATACTACTGTTTGGATTGCGTGAGTCAGTGGAATAATATTAACTTGTAAAATCAATCATCCCTGATAGATACAATATATTGAACCTAAGTGTTGACCTTTAACAAGGACGGTATTAAGTGACCGTGAAATAATATAAACAGTGTAAAATTAGTCAAATAAGACAAGTTATCAGACTTTCGGGCCACCACTGTCATAGATAGAATAGAATAGAATAGAATATGTATACAATAAATCTACAATAAATTATAAGACGGCACGGTTGGCGCAGTGGCTGAGCGATTGGACTGCTGCGATGTGTGTCGTGGGTTCGATCCCCGCACGGAACAAATATTTGTAAGGCCTACAGATAGTTGTTTCGGGTCTGGATGTGTTTGTGTATGTGAGTAATCTGGGTTAAGTGTTTGTAAACGCACCCACGATACAGGAGTAATCACAGTGTGGGGTAAAGTTTAAAAAAAAAAAAAAAACAAATTATATTGACAGCCTGGACTAAACGGCCTAAAGTGCTTTTCGTGGCACGGAGGAAACTCGGTATGTCATGGGTGGCCATCCATTCACGGATCAACCTAAGCAAGCGTAGCTTAACCTTAAGATCAACCCAAGTGGTACTTAGCCACGAGCCCCTCCGTATATATCTAGACTACGCGTCTGCTATAGAAAAAATTCTGATGGAAGAAAACAATAACACTTAGCCCGACCCGGGAATCGGACCCTGGACCTCATACTTAGCAGTCGCGCTTGCGACCACTCAATCAACGAGGCAGTCAATTAATTAATTGTTTGATGAAGCAATTAATAAGCATTGACCTCAAAAACCACAGAAAATTCATGCAACACATTAAACCGCAGATACAGCATGCTTTTAATCATTTTTATCCATAGATTACAAGGAAACACTTGTGGACGATTATATAAGGAAACTCATTGAGGCTCGTTATCACGTAGGTATAGTAATTACTCATAACGTATGATTTTGTGGATAATTTTCCTTGGGATAAACCAGCCAGCAATTTTAGTGAGTTATCTATAGTAATCTGATAAGTTGAACTGATATATTTTCAGGTTTGGCAACGTACTGATACTGACGGGCCAATTAAATACCCATTTTATTGAGGGACGTAAGAATACGACTGTATCTTGAATTTTTGAATTAGAACATTTCCGTTATAGGCCGCCAAATTGATAAGTTTCTTGTTTTGAAGCGGCCTCAGAGGAAATTACTTATTTTCTGATCAACAAAATATGTGGCATCGAGTAGTGTGCATACCTGCCTAACTTGTGTCTGCGGCCAATTTGTTCATCATCAATATTTTAGTCGAAATACGTCCACCGCTGGACATAGGCCTCCCTCAAGTGTCGCCACATAGAGCAGTCCAATGTGTTTCGCATACCCACAACATTCACCAGGTTGCTTGGCCAGGTAATTTGTAAGTACCAGGTGCTAAACTTGCGTAAATTAATATTTATTTTTCTTCAAACCTAAGTGCAGATTATTTATATGTAACCCGATTACAATTCACCCGAATTGAGAATCGAACCCATAGCCTTTTGCTCAGCATTCTTCTCACGTCTCTAAATAGACGATATCACTAATAAATCTGTTGCCAACCGGCGCCAGACCATAGAAAACAGTAGTATACGCGCCAGACATATAAATTGACAACATACATACGTCACATTGAACGTTCGTAATATTTCCCTTCCCAGACTATATCAAAGGGGAATGACGTCTCAACAGGCACATAAAGATCCTAATCTCCGACTGTTTTATGTTATCCTAATTCCGGCCGCAATTGACTGCGTTTAGTTAGGAAAAGATTTATTTTTGAGGGGTCAAAGAAATGTGATATTTATGGAAATTATAGAGCAATTTAATCTTGTTTGTTTGGGTACTTAGGAAATTCTGTTAAATTATCCTAGTTGTATTGATGGTTAGCTGTTGCTTTAGTAACCCTCCTTTTGGGTTTATTAATACTACATAATAAAAAGTCAAGTATTTTGTTCACATTCGAATAACCACCGGTATTAGGAAGTATAAAACAAGGAAGTAAGGCGTACTTAATTGGTGAAACCACAATAAACCAATACAGTGATAAATTAATTGAAATAAATTAAAAAGGAATAATAATACTTAATCGTTATTTAATGGTTCGTGGATGATATTAATAATATTCCCACGCACATTTTACTTCAATAAAACAACGGTGATTTCCAAAAATAAATTCATAAACATTTTAATTTAAGCACTAAATTATTCTATGTCGTAGCAAGTTCGTAGCGCGTAGCAGTTCGTAGACGTTCGTAGTACAAACAAGCGACCCACGTAGCGCTACCATAGAATAACTTGCAACCATGTACCATCAACAAATATTGTTTTTAGCTAACCAAACAACGGGCTTGTACTTGCTTCAAAACATAACTTATGATTGGAAAATTAATTAAAACTCCATTCTTATTAACCTTCTTGTTTATATGAGAATGTTTCATTAATTTTAAATTAATTTTCACGTAGGTAATGAAAAGTTTTTGTAATGTTTTCTCCTCAGTTATCTTGGTCGCGTATTGATTAGGGTTTATTAATTTTGAACGAGTTTGTTCTTGATTACCAATTAATTTGGTTTCACCTGTTAATTTGTACGGCGTGGCTTCAAAGCTAGGTTCAAGATTCTGATAATTGATAAAGCTCACAATGCTGTATACAAACCTGTGGAACAGTTGTATACAAATAGTAATTATTGGGTACATGATTGTGTGGTACTGTAAGCCTGAGTACCTATTGTGTTATGAGGTAGCACGTATGGCTAGTTTACAAATAAAGCTCAGAAGACAAAGGAAAACAATAAACCTTTGTTAAAAGAAATTCGAGATATTTAATCAAGCTTGTTAGTTAGGTAAAAGCTTCTTTAAGTTTAAGAAGACAGAGAACATGAAATCGGTGTATTGATTCCACTAGTTCGGCATAAGACAAGTAAAAATTGTATCTGATTGACTTAAGCTACTGTTGAAATATTTCTTTTTCTTTCTGCCCTTGTCGTGTTACTTAGGGTCGGCACAACACGTTTTTTCTTCAATTCTCCCCGTCAACCGTCACGCTACCATGTACTCCTTTTTTTTCCTATAGCTCCTTCCACAATCTATCCATCGTATATTTGGTCTTCCTCTACCTCTTCATTCATCAACATTAACACATACTAGCACTTACTACTACACTTACTTACTTACTTGATTTAATTCATTTGTATTTACCTACTTATTTGAATTGCATAAACTCATTTAATTTTGTTCTGATTATAATTATTATGTCATAAGAGAAATGTCCGACGGAGGGTAGCCTGGTGATCTGTAATACAGGTTCTACCTAAAACAGACACCAGTCCCTATGTAGATATTTGACATTTTATGTGTATAAAAAATGTGTATTATGAGAAAATAAATTTATTATTATACTTGATTACTAGTATAATATCTATTGCCACATTGTGCCCTCTATAGGAACCTAGATTAGACTAGATTTTTCTCTCACAAATACTCCAGTTCTTCAAATAAAACCAAGTCTCATAAAAGAGTAGCTATATCACTACAAGATCTGTTCATAAAACCGGCTATCTCCTCCGGAATTAGGCGCGGTACATAAAGACTATTGAAATGACAGCGGTCACCCCTCCCTGTTGTCGTTGTAAGAATTACGACACACTTGCCTTTGAGTGTACAAGCTACTTAATAAAACAGTTGGATCTGCACTTGAATTTGGTACTTCGTGTTAGTAGTACTTTATCTAAGTGAAACCAACTGTACCCTTTATTGAACTTTTAATGTTGATCTTGATCGATTTCGATCGAATTTTTATGAGTATAATTAGCATACTTATAAGAAATGAAGATGTGAATTATTTTTGTGGTTTTAGTAACACATTCCTGAATGATTATAACGTACCTTTAATAAAGTTTTCATATATTCCGTCATTCACTGCAAACTGGTACTAGTTTTTAGTACGTTTATTTTATTAACTTAATCAAGTACAACACCAACAGTACTCATAATTTACAAACAAGTACTCATAATATAATAACATTATTATTTAAAATCTTGTGTCGTTTTCAGTTTGTAATACAAGCCGCCGATCAATAGTCGTTTTAAAACCTGCTCGTTTTACAGACGAACATTCAAAAGTCTTCAAATACCAAAATGTCATTTAGAAATGACAATAACTAATCCGGACATAGGCTCACGTTTCTCGGTACTTTTAGTGACACAGGCCGACGTGGGTACCCACCCCGTGGTCACCCTAACACACGCTAATGAAAATTCTTTCGGACATCCGAACACCCCAGTTTTAAACGGAACAGTTTCGGTTAAATCGTTGTCACTGTTCTACAAAAGTTTGTTGAACATTTTCAGCGTAAAATATTTGATGAACTTCTGCAAAATGAGGTCCAATGTTGGGAAATAGTTTGGGTGGTTTTGAAATATGGTTTATTTATATTTTCAGTTTTGTCTATATTTATAACGTGTGAGTGAGGTAAATTTTACGATGCTAGCAGCTAATCTGTAGCTGCTATATGCTAGCAGTACTTAGAAAACTAAAAAATATTAGCACTTCCTTGGGTTGATTGCCTCGTTGGTCAAGCGGTCGCGACCACTTGACGGGTTCGATTTCAGTAGCAGTCACTGAGTTTCGATTCATGCCCGGTTGATAAGTAATTAATATACTCGCCCCCTCTTAA
The DNA here is from genome assembly GCA_949316265.1 of Diarsia mendica. Classification (NCBI taxonomy): domain Eukaryota; kingdom Metazoa; phylum Arthropoda; class Insecta; order Lepidoptera; family Noctuidae; genus Diarsia; species Diarsia mendica. The sequence continues at coordinate 16,422,021 of OX438896.1, read as the reverse complement.
ACTAAATGTGGATGAAATATTAGACCTAGTATTTTGTAACAAACAGCTTGTAACAAAAACTTAATAAATTTTGTCCACCTAATGAAAAGCGACCACCTGTCCTGTAGACCTGCAAGGCTCAGGGTTTTCAGTAAAGCTCATGCCAATTGTTTTAATAGGAACACAAACATGTTGGTGGCTACTGCATGGGGTTGGCATCACAAGTGATAGTTTTTCTTCCTCCTTTTTACAAGAACACGAACTTAGTTCATTAGACTACCAGCTGTACAGCTATTCCTCCAACCACTATCATATTTTCTGACCTCACATTGACAGACGGAAAGCCACCCTCACCCGATTGGTCGTTAAACGCCGAGGGGTTCGCGACACCCTCTCAATCGGCCTCTGCTGACGCGGCATACTAGCTTGTTCCAGTGACGGGCCCTTATAGCTTGCTGGAGTGTTTTGTATGGGCGTTCAGTTGACTGCATGAGCTATGATCGAGGCTAATGGGTGAGCTTGTTTTCATGATTTGGTGGCAACAGATGATTAACATCATCTGTTTTTGGTTTAAAGACATTGTAAGTAAAATAGACCGAACAAACTTAAAAAACAGTCTGGATTTTTGCTTTTAACCTTATCTCAGAAGACAGCCGTGATGTTATGATAATGTAAAACAAACCAGCACGATAAGGAGACTTCATAACATTCTTGATATTGGGTTAACTATGCAGTAATACGCATCCCTCTCCTAGAGATGAGGCCTGAGTCCCTGCAGTGGGAAGAATATAGGCTGATGATGATGCAGTAATATGGAGGTCACTAAGCAAACACGTTAAGTATGACCTAATCAAGGCAACAAACAAAACCATCGGGCTATCACTAACGCACTTCACACACGTGATTACACCCTGTACTTAGCCATTCAAACATAGACAGAAACCATGCATGTAACACACTACCCGCGCTTATGCTGACACGATTAAAAATTCATATAACATATTCAACTCTGCAAAAGCGCCTACAACTTAACGAATAGCAAACAATCCTTCCCGCACGGTATAGCGATTCATGTAGGCGTTACGAAATAAAGGTTTGTTATAAAAGGTAAAGTAAACTAGCGATAGGGAAACTTGGTTATGTCAACGCTATCAAAGGACTCTACTAAAACTCTGCCCACGGCTGGCTGTGACAGATAAAAACGTCGGATTTGGTAGCGCGGTGTACCCGTGTCTTCGTCAGCGTATTTACTTACCCTGAAGCTGTTTGCTCCTTTACCCTTAACCTAACCTTTAGGCCCTGTATCCAAGCGAAGACAGAATAGCGGAACTGTGAAAACATCAAAAAGTTTTTCCGTTTTGTGCCGGGTTCACCCCATTTCTGTTGCGAATCTTTTATGCCCCGGCAAACTGCAGTTCGAAAAATATTTTATAACCCACTTAAACATTTTAGTAGTTGAACGTGTTGTCTTAAAGTTATGATGGAACTAGTTTGCTCAAACTTATCCATTAAGCTTGCTTGGATACGAGGGGAATGTTTTATGACTTTAGTAATATTAAGCAAAATAGATACCTACATATTTGAATAATTGATGGTTTCCGGAAACCAGCACTAAGACGAAAACATTTATCTAGTTAAAATGGATTTTATCAACAAGTGGCTCTAACTCTTTTTATTATTGAGTAATTTTTAGAAAACAATTACCATTGTATCATAATAATTAAAATCCTACACGAATATTTAGTGAATTTTAGAAGTATAGTGAAATTAAATTAAATATAATTCATAACTAATTCACGATTCGTCCTATAAACAAAATTGAAAGAGGACCAATTCGGTTAAATGTGTGTCCGACTTTTTTAATAGTAATGCACTATCGATCATAATCGTCAGTTTACAGAGAAAATGATGCCTACATAATATTGGTAGGCGCTTTCACCCTTCCTACAATTTATATCGCTCTAAGTTCATAACTTGAACCGCTCATCCTATTGATTCTGCACTCCTTCTCCAACACTTTACATATTGCTTATTTAGCATTATTTCATTTCGGCGTGCCGCTATTTGTCTTTCGTGTTTTGCTGATATTGTTATCGCTGTTCACTTGTTCCACGTGAGATTTGCTGTTGCTGATTTTGTGAAACGTGATATTCTATGGAAGTTTTCTTTTAATCGTGATCTGAGGTGATATCTTGTCTCATTTATTGTATGGAAAATAAGTGCCAACCCATACAATATAATAATGATGTTGATTTGCTTACAAATTGATATTTTTCTCAGAAAGTTGCTATTCATTTTCCTCGACACCTCATTTAAATTTTATCGATATGGTTGACTGTAGAGATATCGAAAGTGTGAATGCACTCATTATTTTTCTTTCAGATTATTGTAGTGGAGCGAGAGCAATTCCTAAGCGTTTCAATATTTTGTGCAAAATATTTGCTTCAATGGGTAATGCAAGGTATTGCATTCTCATACATGTTTGTGTTGTGATAGTAGGTACGCATGTGTTATTGATGCTGATTAAGGTGAAGGATTGTAATAAAACACATAGTGAGTTACGTCATTTTATGGTTATGACGGAATATAGACACAGTTAGAATAAGTAAGTAACAAATGAATGTATTTTAAAAACTGCTTAAAATTCTTACTCATTGTTAAAAATCATAAAACAATTCATTCAGAAAATAAAATTGGTCGAAATCTGAAACAAAAACTTTGAAATCCGGCCATCGAGCCCAAAACAAGTTTAAACAATTCTCGGGTTCGAAAGAAAGGGAAACTTCTGGACCGAGGGTTAGGGGAAGTGGCGTCTTACGGTGAAGGCTCAAGGGATCCCCTTGGCTCCGGCACGCAAAGCCGAAACCGCGAAATCTCCGGGTCCCATCCGTCATAATTTCAACGAAAAAGCCTACGGTTTTGGCCTGAAGTGTTTCGGTTATTCTCCATACAAACAGAAAAATAAATGGAAAAATAAAACAAATGCATTTATTAAATAGCTTCTGTGCCTACCTATTTCTTTCAATGAACAGTTATGTAGGTACTGCTGACTTTGAATAATCATAGCTAGATATTTATATGCATTTAATTATATAAACTGAAAATTAGATGTCACTCTAAACATTTGACAACCCACATCTGTTCAGATGAATTATGAGATTCCTTAGAATGAACTTCTTGTTTAAAGTTAAAATAAAATAATGTAACATTATTAAAGACAAAACAAAAACGTTAAACGTTAAAAAAAACGTAAGAAACTTTAACGTTTTTCGTAAACGTTTTAATGTATTGAAACCTCATGTCACGCTGCGGGTTGTTCGAAAGAAATACCGCGACCTCTACACAAAGGGCTATCAAGGAACATGGGTGGATTTTAGTCAGTAGAAGTCTGACTCTCTTTTCCGCTCTGCCCAGAGCGGGAGGGGTTATTTGATAATTTCCCACACTCCAAGAAAAAAGATATTCGTATGCTAAAATTTGTATGAAGCAGACTTGAAACAAACGCCCCTTAAATAACGCTCTTCCAAATACACTCGTGAATTTTTACAGCCTGAAACATAGATTCGTTTTCACAATGTTTTTTGGACATTTATTTTTATCATAGTCTATGGTTATACTGTCATAAATGATCGTATTTACGAGGTTGCACTTTACGTTTTAAATCAAATTTTGTCCACCCTTTCCTAGGGGTGTTGTATTTTATGGTATTTATTTAGGTAAGTAAAGCTAACGGAACAATGTAAATATGTACTGTAGTATTTATATCCTCCTTCGTATTATGGTGAGCTTCAGGGGTGCTCTATTCCTGCCTTTAGGATTAAAACTGAAATGTTTCCATCTCCTGTTTTCCGTTCAAAAGTGAACTGTACACCAGCGATAGCCAGGCTAGGAAGACTTTTCTGGTTACTGTTAATTTAGGTCAGTCTTCTGATGGGCAAAAGCAGCTATGACTTCCAATTCTCTGTAACCACGGGTTATGTGGATCACTGGACGTTGGTTTTCTTCTTGCCATGAAATGAAATATAGAATACTAGTGACCCGCCCCGGCTTCGCACGGATTCAAATAAGATACTAGAACCTTCCTCTTGAATCACTCTATCTGTTAAAAAAACGGCATCAAAATCCGTTGCGTAGTTTTAAAGATTTAAACATACAAAGGGACATAGGGACAGAGAAAGCGACTTTGTTTTAAACTATGTAGTGATTATACTGTAAAGTAATACCCGAAAGGTTAGGCAGGGAGAGGTGTACCTAATAGTAGACCCACATTTTGCTAGTCATGTCTAAGTCCCATTTAATAATATTATCTGGAGCTATTGCCATCAACTTGGCACAAATTGAGACTCTGTGGCTACTAACAAAAAAAAATCGAATGGAAAACCTAACAGCATTTGGCTCGACCCAAGAATCAAACCCAAGACGTCACACATGCTTAGGAGTCACACTAGACAAACGAAACAGTCGAGGGACTGTATCGTGAATTTACCCAAATTTACAAAACCGTTAGAAGCCTCCGTAACCTTAAAAATATCATAAACCCTTGGCTTCTTAAAATTCAGCTTATTTAATAGTTAATTTCTGAAACAGTTTTCATTATGAATGCTTTAACCTTTTTGTGGGCTCTTGGCATAATGTTTATTAAAAATGTACGCACATTTCTGTGCAAAATTAAACACTAGGTTAGTACCGTTACCCGGTTAAGGAATATCTAATGACGGTCAAGAGTGACGTCACGGGGTGAACGACCTTTTCATCTCCATCAATGATAAGGTTTTGAGAGTTTTTGAGTTTCTTAAGTAGAGTGAGCATCTTAATAATAAGAAAAACTAATTCCAAATCCAAGAAAATGCATTTCTGTTTTATTTGGTTTTGAGAGTAACAATAATGAATTTGTATTTATAGTAACTTCACTTTCAATAATCTTCAAAGTTTACGTCAGTTTTAACGTAATTTTTGAAGAGTATTGAAAGTGAAATTTTATCCTTAAAAGTTCCTAAAGTGCAAGTTTTTTTTCTCCCAAATTAATTTTACCGTTACTGTAAACGTTGCAAAAACAATTTCAAATGTGGAATCACATTTAACCTTTTGTAATCACGAAAGCATATTCGGCCAGCCAAATCCATTTGTCAAAAGGTTACATCTACTCCAAATTCAAGCTTCGTTTGTTTCCGTACAAATTAGAATCTGTCAAACGCCCAGCAAAGTCGCATTTATTACTGAGTGCAGCTAGTCTATGGTCGCAGTGCCCCGGGGTTGGACGTTTTGTAATTTTCCTTTACGTAACCCTGAAAAGCTTTGACTGTATTTCTGTTTACGGACAACGCAAAAATATGACGTTTTAACAGCTTACAAAAACAGAAACTGAAAATCTGTTTGGAGTCCAATTTACGATGAAAATTTTCTTTTTGGTTCTTTTCGATGGAATTGTGTTTCAGTGTTTGAGTCGGGACTTAAATGATGCAAACGTTAAATAAAAAGTCCGGTACACAAAAAAAGTAGCAGTAAATAGCAGAAGTTTATTCGTTTTTTTTTTTATAAAATTTAAACAATCCGTTCAAGAGATTAAAAGAAAAATATTTTATCGATGGTCGGTCGCCACTGCCCGCCATGGTCGGTAGGGTTTTTTAACTCCCTAGCTTTAAAGCAGCGCAACGTAAGCATGCTTTTGTTGCAAACATCTAAGACATGGGCAAGGCAAAATATTTCCTATACAAATTCCGATTCAAAAAGATTCTGTATACCGATATGATACAATCTTTGAGGGGTCGAGACGAGATGATAGTTTTTCTTATAATTCGCATTCTTGGTTCATAGAAGATTGTTCGGATTTTTTGTTTTCGATAGCAATATTGAAATTTTTTGTGCGCAGATTTTGAATTAATATGCATCAGAGGAAATGATTTGTGAAGTAAAATTTGTATGACCTGCAGGGTTTAAACGTACGATACCTCAAATTAAATGAATAACTTTGCTATTTTGTTTATTTTATAGGTAGGTATTTATGTGTGTTATATTATGTATGTTTGTGACAAATTGGACGGAGAAAACCGCACAGAGGGAAGAGTGGAAGCCTTTGGGGGGGGGGGGCTTTTGCCCAGCAGTTGCACAATATAGGCAAAAAAAAATGTGTTTCGATCCTATCAGATTTTATAGATATGGTAAAAGCACCTCTAACTAGCGAACAAACAACTGTATTTATCTTAGAAACTTGCGGTATACATCAGGTGACATTAAACACCGCGGGTATACGAGTAAAAAACCGGCCAAGAGCGTGTCGGGCGGGCCACGCTCAGTGTAGGGTCCCGTAGTAATAATTCTTTTTTTGTTTGAAAAAAGATACGTTCAGGCTAATAAAATATTTAAACGAAGTTAAAAAATGCTTGCATAATTATACGGTTATTACTACAAACTTACTTTCAGGCTAATAAAATATTTAAACGAAGTTAAAAAATGCTTGCATAATTATACGGTTATTACTACAAACTTAGTCCAGAAATTATTTTGTACAACTTTTTGAACAAAAACTGTTTCCATTCAAGTTCAAAATGAGTTTCCTAGATAGTTCTTATAAAGTTCTACTTTTCAGATTTTTTTCATATTTTCTAAACTTATGGTTCAAAAGTTAGAGGGGGGGTACACATTGTTTTTTACTTTTGAAGCGATTATTTCCGAAATTATTGACATTATCAAAAAATGATTTTAATAAACCCCTATTCATTTTTAAATACCTTTCCAACAATATATCACACGTTAAGTTTGAAATAAAAATAAATGGAAAACTGAAAACTAAAACTTTTCTTGCAGTCGGGGGACAGTTCGGTGGAACAATTCTTTACAGGTCCCCCGACTGCAAGAAAAGTTTTAGTTTTCAGTTTTCCATTTACGGGACCTTGCTCTCATTCATCACTGAAATCGTTTGACTTGTTTTTTCGTTTTTAGTTTTCTTTTTGTCATGGCAGGCGTGTTTTTAAATTTTTTAAATTATTTGATTTTTATTTCATATTTTTTAGTGATATATCGGTATTTTGACCTTTGTCCAATATGCCACGATAGTAAGTTTATTTTTCAGGAAAGTAATATCGCGCTAAGTATAATGCGATTCTAAATCGATTATTTTTTATGGACAATAACTTTGAGATCTGAGGTGATTTAGTTTGTAGTGACACGTAAATTAGAAACCTCTTAACTGTGTCAGGTGTCTTGATTGACTTACTATGCTTCTGTCCAATGTTTTAACTTTTGCAGCTTGTCTACTGTGTGTACTACGTGCACTGTCACAGGTCAACATAATATAAGTGGTAGCTTGCGCCGCTTGATATTACCTTCTCCCTTAATCGTTCTGTTTTATTAGGTGTTGTCCAGGGCAATAAACCGTTGGACATTTATTTCTGGATGGACAATTTAGAAATAGAAGTAGATGAGCGTTTTAAGCGAAATAGAACGCAGAAAGAATAGGATGGATGCGCGAGCGAAGCGAGCGCGTCAATTTTTGTATACCTTTTATAGAGTAAGTGGTGAAGCGTCAATGCCTTTTTTAATATAAAAAATAAAATAATAATAATTTAGGATTTCTCCATATCATAAAATATGTTAGTATTTCAAATTAAATATTTTAACTTCTCAATTGATGAATCCTCACGCCATCTGTAAGCAGCGCCCATGTATCGAGACTTTCTTGAGTTTTTTCCGCAAGGGCACACATATAGATGGCACTAGCGAGCTGACAGCTCCCCTTGACCGTTTGAACAAGACGGTGTGTGCTGCTACGCGCTCCGCTTCAAAAAATCCCTTTTTGTTGAAATCTGGACGATACTCGTAAAATAAATGGACCTGCATCTGTGCTTCATTGAGAACTTATAGTGCAGTGTTGATTTTTGGAGTTTTCACCATTCCACCGGCGGATCCACGAAGATTTAGCTCGCCGGCCGGCAGCCCATACTTGCAAGTGCGCATGAACGAGGTATCTTCCCATCTCCCTGGGTCTGAGTGGGATCTCTGGATTGTCAAGGTACGTGGGCATGTTTGCTGCTAATAATTCTCTTGTATTGGTTTGTCGAGGATTCATCAGAAGGGAAATTAATTTATTTTGAGGTCCGCCATTAAACATCCGCCATAGATTCTAATTTCAAATTTTCTTACGTTCTTCACAAAGGTGCAGGCTATTTACACGCCTCACCATATTATTTGGTCCTTCTAACCGGGTTAAAAACCGTTACCTAGATTTTTGCGTAATTGTTTGGTAAAAATCATATAGGTTCAATAACGCACAATAGGTATTTAGTTTACGTAAACTTTTGGTAAATCATTGCCTATAAAACGCATCATAATTGACAATAGAACTTACGTAGTTGTTGGTAAATCTGTTCAATTATTTTAGTACATAATTTACATGGAACGACATTACGTATTTATTGGTAAAGTTCATTCTATGTAGGTATCCGTATTTAAAAATTCGCTTTGATATTATGAAAATAAGTAGGTAGTTACCAACGCATCTCGGCTTTGAGCGTTTTAATACAATAATTGTAATTAGATAGATACCCACTCATAGTTGGTAGGTGCGATAATATTGCAAACCGCCTGTAAGGTATTTTTCTGTTATTGTTGTCGTTTGTTATCTAACGAAATGACGGATAAACAACTGAAGCCGGAAGATTTACTAACTATTCTCCATGAAAAGAAAGGATTGTTATTTAAACGCATTAATCGGTTGTATGATTTAACAAAAAATATATCGTCGTTCGATTCGAGAAAAAATGAAAGTTTTATGACTGAGTCAGAGACAATTGATGACATTCGAGATAAATTTGAATCCTTTGTTGATCAAATTAATCAAATAAACATTAGTATAAAACCTGGTACAAGTGTCGATTATGCTTGTTTAGAGTCCTTTGAAGATTTGTACATTCATATTAAACGTGTTAGGAACAAAATAAACAGTAATCAATCACCATCAACATCCAGTAGTAACTATAAGACTCTTTTTGAACCGCTAAAAATAAAGTTGCCTCCTATCGCGCTGCCGTCTTTCGACGGGAAAACCGAGAATTGGCCTGTTTTCTACGAGTCGTTCAAGTCGAATATTCATGAGAATGATCAGCTGACTGACTCACAGCGTGTGCAGTACTTGGTAGGTAGACTTACGCACAACGCATTGAAGATTACTGCTGGAATTGTGCCTACGGGTGATACTTACAAGTTCTTATGGGACAGTTTAGTTAAAAAATATCAAGAGAAGCGCTCACTAGGTACGCATTATTTAAATAATATATTGGATTTAAAAAGTTGTTCATTTAACGCTAACAGTCTCGATTCTTTCATAGAAACATTTAGTGCATCTATTTCTGCCTTGAAACAACTTGAGATTACGGATCTTGCTGATTTTATTCTTTTGCACTGCGCAATGAGAAAAATCGATTCACAGACTATTCAATCGTTTGAACTTTCCATTCGAGATATTGAAATTCCCACAACGAAATTATTGATAAGCTTCGTTCAAGATCAGGCAAAGATATTGGCACGTTCGAATTTGTCTCAATCGAACGCGAGAAACTTTAGTAGAGACCCCGCTTCCGCGCCACGCGAATCACGCACACAGACAAAAGCGTTTGTTGTGAGCGAGTCAGCTGACTCGTCCGCTTGTTTACCTGCGATGGCGGTTCCGTGCTGCGCGTATTGTAATGATAACGCTCATGTTCATTTGTACAACTGCGCTAAGTTTAAATCCGCGTTGACTCCTAGAGCAAGGTTCGAGTTTATTAAATCCAAACGTGGGTGTGCGAATTGTCTGAGCACATTGCACGGATTGAGTAACTGCAAGTCAACGTCAGTCTGTGATTTATGTAAAAAACGCCATCATACACTATTGCATTTTGATAAAGAAAATAAACCGCAAACAGCTGACGTTTTAGCTACGAATTGCAATGTAGTCGTCGCGTCGCCTCCTGCGCCGCTGTCCGTCGCGCCTCCCTCGCCCCTCTCGTCCCCCGGTGCGTCTTTGCCTGCCCCGGTTTCCGTCGCGGTGCCGCGCTCTTATGCTCATAGTAATAAGGTCGATATTCCCGAACAGATGATTGCGTCTGATTCGTGTGATGTGACGCCAGCGTCTTCGGCTCACAACTCGGCCGTGTTATTGGCAGCTGATGCAGCGAGGGCTAAGGCGATAGTGCTGTTATCGACAGCTCAGGTTTATGCGCGAGCTAAAAGTGACAGTGCGGGTCACAAAACAATAGTGAGGTGCTTAATTGATAATGGCTCGCAGAATAATTTAATAACTACAGCTTGTTGTAGAAAACTTAATTTACTGATAATTCCTTTGAGTAATTCTTTTGTTAAAGGAGTTGGTTCTGTATCGCGACCGATAATAGGATACGTACATTTAGATATCGAGTCTCGTGTATATCCGGATCAAAAATATACTATTCACGCGTTAGTAGTTGAGTGCATTACGGACCAGCTACCATCGCACCATGTTAATTGGGATAGCCATGTAGACTTCCACGCGCTTCCGCTCGCTGATTTAAGCTGGAATATTCCAGGGGATATTGACTTAGTGTTGGGCGCTCAACTGTTTCCGTACATTTACTTGGGGAATAGGGTCGATTTTGGTGCACGCGCCCCACCTGCATTATTGACCACATTCGGGTATGTCTTTATGGGTGATTTTCCGCATAATAGTGATAATTTAAATTTACTTAACTCCTCTCCTTTCACGGCATTGGCTCTCAATGATTTATTACAAAAGTTCTGGGAATTGGAAGAAGTTGAGAATAAACGTTTTTTATCTCCTGAGGAAACCGAATGTGAGAATATTTTTTCCTCGACCGTGTCACGGGACGATGTGGGACGTTATACCGTCGCGTTACCTTTTAGTAAGGATCCCGCCGAGTTGGGTAACTCCCGCACCGCCGCGTACCGTCGACTTATTGCGCTTGAAAGGAAACTACGCCAATTGCCGATGTTGCGGGAAAATTATAATGCAGTGCTCAAAGATTATATTGACAGTGGGTACCTAAGTCAAGTCGACGAATCTGCCATTTCCGATGACGGGTATTATATCCCTCATCACGCTGTCGTTCGGCCAGACAAACCGATGCCGCGCATTGTATTGGATGCTAGCGCTAGGACTCATACAGGATTATCTTTAAATGATGTACTCCATATTGGTCCCAATTTACAAACAGATTTGTTTATTCTTTTAATAAATTTTAGATTATTTCCCATCGCTATAAATGCGGATATTAAACAAATGTATTTACGCGTTGGTGTACCCGTTGACCAGCGTAAATACCTACGCATTTTGTTTCGATTCAATGAGAACGAACCTGTGCTAACCTTTGCTTTTAATCGCTTACCTTTCGGACTTAAGTCGAGTCCATACATAGCTATGCGCACTGTGCGACAGCTGGCCTCTGACAGTCCGCATTATCCCAAAGCTGCTAAAGTAGCAGAGACCAGTCTCTATATGGACGATCTGGTGTATTCTGTGAATAATGAAGATACCGCCATGCAGCTATCGCATGATCTTATAAAGATGTTTAAATCGGGCGATTTTGACCTTATTAAATGGTGTAGCAATTCACCCGTTCTTTTAAACAGTCTTCCTGACTCGCATCGCAAGTCACTCGATTTTCACGCTGGGAGTGATGTTTCTAAGGTTCTAGGCCTTTCGTGGGAACCTTCTCAGGATAATTTCTTCTTCACTTCCGCTCGAGTGGCTGAGAAATGTACTAAGAGAAATATACTCTCGATAGTCGCACGCTTATTTGATGTTCTCGGTTTGGTTGCCCCAGTGATCTTCTATGCCAAGTTGCTCATCAAAGAGTTATGGCTGAGCAATATTGGCTGGGATGATCCCGCTCCTGACGACATTTTTAAACGTTTCTCGATTCTCATGCAAGAGTTTCCATTGCTAGATACATTACGCATACCACGCCATGTGGGTGTTACCGATGATTGTTCTGTTCGTATAGTCGCGTTTGCTGATGCTAGTATGGGTGGGTACGGGTGTGTGATTTATATACACTCTACTAGTCCATCTGGTGTCATAGTCCGCTTAATTTGTGCGAAATCAAAGGTTTCACCTACCAAAGTCACAACTCTTGCACGCCTGGAGCTGTGTGCCGCCGTGCTCATGTCAAAATTGGTAAAAACTGTTCGCGATACTTACGCTTTACGTGTTCCTATTGCAGGAATTTACGCCTTTTCGGATTCCATGATAGCCTTATCTTGGATACACTCTTCTCCACACCGCTGGTCAGTCTTTGTCAGCAATAGAGTCGCTCAATGTCAGGAGAACTTGGGTTCTCAACATTTTTACCATGTGGCAGGTGTTGAGAATCCAAGCGACTGTCTATCTCGTGGCATCCTTCCTTCCCAGTTAATGTCACATGAACTTTGGTGGGACGGCCCCTCTTGGCTTCGTTGTGCTCCTGAGGATTGGCCCGTTAAACCGTTTTCTCCTATTAATTGTGGGGAACTTCCCGAGCACAAGGTAAATGTCTTAACAGTGACCACGCAAGTAGAACAACCCCTTCTATATCAACTTGCTCAACGTACCTCATCATGGGATAAATTGTTGCGCATTGTTTCCTATATATTGAAATTTGCTAGACCAAAGGTTCATTGTGAACCTCGTTCTATTCAGGGCTTGTCAGCTGCGGAACGAGCGATAGTATGTGCTGTGCAATCTGTGTACTTTGCAAATGACATTAAGCTCATTAAATCTGGGAAATTGCTTTCAAAGAGACTCCAAAGTGTAGCTGTTTTTTTGGATGAAGAGGGAATACTACGCATTGGAGGAAGGCTTTCGAAGTCGCACCTTCCATTTGACGCTAAGCATCCTTTTTTACTTCCCAAACATGATCATATCGTGGATCTAATAATCCGTCATTACCATGTGATGAATTGTCACACTGGACCGGGACTACTCATGTCTATTCTAAGACAGCGATTTTGGATACTAGATGCCAGGACTGTCATTAGGTCCAAGTTGCGACAATGCAACACATGTTTTCGGGTAAATCCGACGCATCCCATTCCAGTGATGGCAGACCTGCCTGAGTACCGAGTATCGGAAGCGAAGGCGTTTGTCCACACTGGAGTGGATTATGCTGGTCCCATACGCATAACCCTCACTCGACGCAGAGGCCAGCACGCCCAGAAGGCGTATATCTGTTTATTCGTGTGCTTAGTAACCAAGGCCGTCCATGTAGAGTTAGTCTCTGACTTAACCTCTGATGCCTTTTTAGCCGCGTTTAAACGCTTTATCTCGCGTCGAGGGCCAGTATCTTGTCTTTATTCGGACAACGCCACTAATTTCGTTGGTGCTAAGGCCCAACTAGATGAGCTTTATAGATTCTTATTAAATTCAAGTTTCAATTCGTCTCTTTTACATGAGTTATCAACCCGCCGCATAATGTGGAAAATGATTCCACCTCGCTCCCCACATTTTGGTTCCATGTGGGAAGCGAATATCAAAACATTAAAAACGCATCTTTATCGCGTGATCGGAAGTCAGCTTCTCACTTATGAGGAGTTACAAACTGTACTCATTCAAATAGAGTGCATTATGAACTCGCGCCCTCTGAGCGTTTTGTCTTCCGATCCCCATCCCGAAGTTATTACTCCCGCTCACTTTTTGATGTCGACTCCACTGCAGTACTTGCCGGCAGCCGATTTGTCTGGTCAGCGCATTAATTTATCACAGCGCAAACAGTTGTTAGATAGTATGGTCCAATCCTTCTGGAAGAAATGGCACCTAGAGTATCTGCATACGCTGCAAGTCAGGCAGAAATGGGCAACTCCGGACAAACCCGTAGAAGTTGGGACTGTCGTACTCGTGGGACAGGATAATTCAGCTCCTCTAAGTTGGCCATTAGGAGTTATAACTGAGGTTTATAAAGGCACGGATAATGTCATTCGTGTTGCAATGGTAAAAACGAAGTTCGGTAACTTTAAACGTGCCGTCGTTAAATTATATCCTATTCCAACGCAATAAAGTTTAACTCTTACACGAAATTCATAGTCTTAAGGTTTAGGAAATATTATATTTAAATAACTTATATCGTTTGTTTCTCGCATTCAGTCGTAAAGCTTAAAGTTTTTCTGATCATAATCTAGGTTAGTAAATACTTATAATTTTTTCACTTCCTTTCTGAAAGCACTTGCGTCCTTCCAAAGCCCCCGAGCATGGTGAAGCGTCAATGCCTTTTAATATAAAAAATAAAATAATAATAATTTAGGATTTCTCCATATCATAAAATATGTTAGTATTTCAAATTAAATATTTTAACTTCTCAATTGATGAATCCTCACGCCATCTGTAAGCAGCGCCCATGTATCGAGACTTTCTTGAGTTTTTTCCGCAAGGGCACACATATAGATGGCACTAGCGAGCTGACAGCTCCCCTTGACCGTTTGAACAAGACGGTGTGTGCTGCTACGCGCTCCGCTTCAAAAAATCCCTTATTGTTGAAATCTGGACGATACTCGTAAAATAAATGGACCTGCATCTGTGCTTCATTGAGAACTTATAGTGCAGTGTTGATTTTTGGAGTTTTCACCATTCCACCGGCGGATCCACGAAGATTTAGCTCGCCGGCCGGCAGCCCATACTTGCAAGTGCGCATGAACGAGGTATCTTCCCATCTCCCTGGGTCTGAGTGGGATCTCTGGATTGTCAAGGTACGTGGGCATGTTTGCTGCTAATAATTCTCTTGTATTGGTTTGTCGAGGATTCATCAGAAGGGAAATTAATTTATTTTGAGGTCCGCCATTAAACATCCGCCATAGATTCTAATTTCAAATTTTCTTACGTTCTTCACAAAGGTGCAGGCTATTTACACGCCTCACCAGTAAGAATTGGAGGTTGGGGGGGGGCAAATATATTGTCATCGGGAGGAAAGAGAATAACGGACTGTTTTACTTGGTTTCAAGAAGAGAACTGCTTACTCTTATCATGATTAACATTAATCCTCCACTTTCGGGATCAAGCGCCTAAGACGGAGGTTTGGAAGATGTGTGACTGATACCTTCTCGACATTGATCAATAATTATTGATTATTATGAAAAAAATATTTGTGTGTACTTTGTTAATGTGTGTTTGTAGTGGTTTTTGGTCTGTAAATGTGACCATTCTGACCTAATCTTGTAAAGGGTAAATTGATTAATACTATACATCTTTGACAGTCGTCACACGTAGTCAGTTGTCGTAGTTGTTGTTGTTGGTGTTGTTGTTCGAGTCTGACAACCAGTCTTACCAAGGAGTATCGTATTACCCGGTACTAACTGGGTTGTTTAGTGTGCAGTTAAGTAGTCCATGTAAAATACCGGTTTTCAGCTGCATCTAGTAGTAATTTTAGCTTTACAAAGCTCAGCGACGAGTTATTTATGAAAGTAATCCGAGTCAAAAAGGGACTTGGGTTATTCCTGTTCAGGCCCCCAGAAAGGAGATTGAATGGATGCGCGAGCGAAGCGAGCGCGAATTTTTTTATTGTTTTTATAGATTTGGGGGGGGGGGGGGGGGTGAATTGTTCATATAGGTTACTGAATTTGTTGTACATAATATGATGTGTTTTTTTAAAAATCTTAGGATTGCGATCTACAAAATCGGAACCCTTATACAGTACAATAAGGCATCGTTCACACCAAACGTTTTGTCCGACGCCGACTGTGAGTATGCTCACTGTCTGTATGGCTCTACGTAATAGCGTATAGTCGGTTCGGTGTGAACAAGAAGTTAAATATAATATTGAAAAGCGATAAACTGCCTAACGCGTGCTCACAGTCAGCGGCGGACAATACGTTTGGTGTGAACGATGCCTAAGTTATCCGTATGCCTATACGTCAGTCAAGACCCTGTTCCTCAGGAACGTGTAAAATGATCTGAATGACTTAATGGCGTAATTTATACCTACAAACAATTTTCTTTTCATGAATCTATTTGTGTACAATTACGCTGAATTTTATACATGCAATTTACATACAAATGATAAGGACTATGAATTATTTTGTTAACATTCTAAGAAATTCAAGTGAAGTGCCAAACACTTTTAAGTATAGTATAAGTGGGTGCGTGGGTTCAACTCGCACTTGGCCGGTTTTTTTTAAATGTTGTTTTTTAACACATGTAATGATTTATTCATTTGTGTTAGTAATGAGTTTCAAGTTGAATCTCGTAGTAAGATTTTTTCATACAAAATTCAACCATGGTCTTCTTTTTCCACCCTTTAGGGGGTGCTTTTGAAAAACCTATGATGGAAAACATTATTATTCCCTTAAATTCATACTCCTGTCATGTTTCAAGAAAATTGATTCACGCATTTTGATTTTTCATACAAACTTCAAAACCATTTAGCTGCCGTCGTGGATAGATTTGGGAGTTGTAACCTAGCCAGTTTTATTTCTTTCATTACAAGAAATCTATTGATATGTAGTTTATTCGCATCGAAAGCCGGGTTTAAAATGTCACCATATCATTTGTTGAGTAGTATTACTAGTAAACAATAGATATTGAATACTACTGTGGTATATTTTTGTAATCTACTTAACAAGTTCTAGACGATGATTATAGTTTTCATTGAAACTTTAATAAAAAAAAAACTAAAGTTGTTTTTATTCCTAAACCATAGCCACCCTATCAATTTTTTCAAAATTTTATCTAGCCTATGTCACCCGGGATAACGCAAAGAATCTAACGATACCACATACATCAAAATCGGTTAAGGCGTTTAGAAGTTATGGTGGAATAAAGAAACTCACAGACAAACATACATACATACATGAACGCTAAAAACATAACACTCTTTTTTTGGGGCAGTCGTGTAATAAGAAATCACTTCCCACTTTACATATAGGGGGGCTACCCTAATAAAACACTTTTTTCCAATTTTTATTTTAGCACTTTGTCGGCGTGATTGATACACATATTGGTACCAAATTTCAGCTTTCCAGTGCTAACGGTCACAGAGATTAAGCGAGGACGGACGGACGGACGGACGGACAGACAGACATGGCGAAACTATAAGGGTTCCTAGTTGACTACGGAACCCTAAAAAGCAACGAACGGTAAGTTCTTGAAGTTTTGAAGAAAAACTCGCATAGAACAAGTTACCATTAGCAACTAGACCGAGCCATTAAGTAGACTTGTTAGAGCTAGTTATTAGTTGTTTTTACTTGTTCCGTTGAGATGTTTCCATTTGATTTCTATTGATATTTTGTTTCGAATGTAGGTATTGGTTACATAAATATTGTAAACATAAGAATTTGAAATGAGTATTAGGGAAATTAAGGTTTGTAGTGAATATTATTTAAGTTTTGAATTTACGGTGTTTCATACCAATAACATGATAACCGTTTTTGTATTATAACCAACCGGTAAAAGATACCATCATGGGTGAGGGAACTGATACGCTTTTTTATTTTTTTGGGTGGTGGGCAGAGCAAAAGGGAGTGTCAGACTTTTAGTGACTAAAAACCACCCATGTTCCTTCTTAGCAGCCCCGACGGGCGACGGTCCTTGCGGGGCCCCTTCCATGTTACTGACATCTCTTTGAGGTGAACTGATATGTCCTGGATCAATAACTCGGAGATATTTGACAGCGTCTGTAGATATGGATAAATAAGTGTCATTTAGGTAAATAAGTGATTACGCTTTAAATTCAAGTACGCTTTTGTAAGATTTCAGAAAGTGTAACATAGCTCAGTTCTTTTAAGACCAGATTGTTTCATAAAAAAGATGGTCGACCAATCAAAATAACACCCCCCATTTTTGGACAACATTCAATCAACAATTCATTAAAATATCGTC
Organism: Diarsia mendica; assembly: GCA_949316265.1. Classification (NCBI taxonomy): domain Eukaryota; kingdom Metazoa; phylum Arthropoda; class Insecta; order Lepidoptera; family Noctuidae; genus Diarsia; species Diarsia mendica. Next base: position 16,404,233 of record OX438896.1, on the reverse strand, counting down.
ATTTCAGATTTGATTACTCAATATAAGTTGTAAATTGAATCCATTGAGCGCACGTTGTAAGGACGTAAACACGTGTGTTCAACATGCATCAATATGCATATGAAAATGAAAATCTGTTCTCAAAAGTAGGAAGGTGTGAAAGTATCGATAGTGTAGTATCGATACTTCTTCTACGTTTTCTATAAGTTTTCACTCGGTACTTTTTAAAAAGTTGTTACTTCAAATTCACATGATACTGGATGCGAGATATGGACTTATTAGATGGTAATTAATAACCAATAAATTATCTGACACCTGCCTCAATATATCAAGAGCCCATTCGGGTTATTATAACACCCAAATGAACATTATATCGATACTATTACTTACATTCGTAGGATTCAGCAGATTATTTGTTACGATTCTTGTAATAAACAAATTATAAATAGATATATTCATTGCCAGTGATTCAGATTCAGTGTTTATCTTAACGAGCCAATCATCCCATACTTTTACAACATTATCGACTAGTAATGAGTAAAACATCGATACTTTCATTCGATCCCTACTCGCAAGCTGTTGAAGCAGTAAATAAGATCCGGAATAAATATCCGGCCGCCAACTGAACCCGTAGCTTTCTATCCCTATCTAACTACCTGTGAGAGAAAGGGATAGAAACAGCCACCCAGCGTTGATGACGAACTGTGATAGTCCCTACAGCTTCCCGCGAAGTAGTGATTGACAGTGCAATCGATGCACAGTGGGTAACATATTGCTTTGTGAGAACTGAATACATATTAGGTTACGATGTGTTTTTTTTGCGGCTGTTATTCCTGCTTATAGTTTTATGACATTACATGCGTTTTTTTTTAAACTCTATTTTTTCTTAAGTAAGTAAAATTGTGTAAATTAAACATTATACTAAGTACAATAAAGTAATATGTTATCTTATCTTATCTAATCTAATAATTACTTTTGATCGTATTTAAACTATTACTTAAGACGACAAAGGATAAAATTATTTTCCTGCAATACTTGAGATGTGTATCAAAATTTTCCAATAAATAAATATTTTTCTACAACTTGATTTACTTAGCCCACTGTGCGTCGTAATGTTGGATCGGAAATGGAAACGTTAAATTCACTACTGCGCGGTGAGATTTGGAAGTGAAAGGTTTCACAAACATTCACTAAGCAATTTCACTAAAATACCTACATGTATGATAGATTTCTAAATTGAATGACTGTAAGGGTTCCAAGAAAAATCTTCAAATATTTTTTTTACTTTAGCAGGAGCGTTTAAGGCAGACTTTCGTTCCTCGTCGGCTCTGCGGGTTGTTCAAAAGAGATACCGTGGCCTCGAAACAAGCATGGGTGGTTTTTTAGTCAGTAGAAGTCTGACACTCCCTACCGCTCTACCCAGAGCGGGAGGAGTCATTTGATGATTTACCACACTCTATTAAAAAGGCAGATTTTTTTTCTATTTTTTTTTTCGTTCGATTTGTTTCATCATATCGAACAAGAAATAATAATATATCTTTCCTCTCTCATATCCCTAACTTGGCTATTCTTCATTTATATTTTTACTAGCTTTTGCCCGCGACTTCGTTCGCGTGGAATAGTGACTTCCGGCAGATTTTTGGTTTTATCTCGCGAAAAAAAAAAAAAAAAAACTATCCTATGTCCTTTCTCAAGTTCCAAACTATGTCTGTACCAAATTTCATCAAAATCCGTTCAGCCGTTTAGGCGTGAAAGAGTAACAGACAGACAGAGTTACTTTCGCATTTATAATATTAGTATGGATATGGATGAAGACAGCCGTTGAAGTCGTTGGTCTAGTGGTCCCAAAGCGCGACTGTTGAGCATGAAACCATGAGTTGAATTTCCTGGTCAGGCAAAGTGTTATTGGGATTTTCCACCACTTTCTTCTCAGTAGCAGCCAAGAGTCGAGATTTGGGCCCGTTTGATGGCTTTAGGCTCAAAGACATGGGCCACCTGTTACACCCATTTTCGTGTTTTATGTAGAAGAACAGGAATGGAGTTCTATGTAGAATATCCACACCTAATTTCACTACTCAATCGATAGTCTATAATATAATCTATAATTATGTTTAAAACAATCAGAAACGTCAGACAAATTCAGTTTTGGTTGCAAATAAATGGCAAATTTTTTACAGTAATATACTGACTAGATATTCATTCATCAGCCAAACTAAACTATTGTTAGAGAGAATAATTTATAGCACTAAATATACAGTCTGAACTAATGTTAATATTTTAGCTGAACCTAACTATGATCTAACTATTCTGCAAGGCGTAAACCCGTGTATTGCGTACGAAGGCGTTATCTTGTACTAATTAATTTTATTAATATCGGCATCGAGGCACCGTTTAAACATGACCTCCCACACCTCCCATCCTTAAAACAATTTCAGGAGAACGGGGACAGATTTAGCGAAGACGGAGAGTCATAATTACGCTGGTCCAATGTAACAGGTGACGTGAAGTGATTTACTTGTGAACGATAAATTGGTATGTAGGTTGTAGCTACATAGATTGTTATTGTAGATAGAAATTTTGTAATCGTTTTAGTAGTTGGTCGTAGTAAATATAATTGAGAACTGTTGTGACAGCAGTGTGTGAGTTATTATAAGATTTTGGGTAATGTTAATGATTGTGTACACAGATATTGAACTTTATAGGAGATTTTTAGAAGATTAAGGCTTAAAACTTCTCCACTAAGTAGATACTGCTACTAATTTTTGAGTGTTCATTTTTAATTAGCGATTTGATTTAACATCACCAGCATTATAAACGTACCTCAGGCTGTTACAGTTTACTAATTTCCACGTTAAATTGCGATGCCTAGTTTTGATTATTTTAATATTCTTTTAGAATCTAGAAATACACATTTGTCTAAAATTACCAAAATGCATAAAAACGACAAATTATATCATTTGTATTTTTTATGCATTTTGGTAATTTTACACACACATACAGAAATATCACCTAAATTGAGATTATGTTCGTAAATCACTATAACAATCATTTAATATTCAAAGTCATTTTTCAAAGTGGAAATATCACAGCTTGCCACATCATCACGGAAGAGGGTAGAAAATTGCCGACTGCCCCCGCATCACGTATGTTCCATATTTACATGAATGTACGAAGAAAGTTTTCTTTAAACTTGTGCATTTTTTGTTCTAGGTGTGTTTTATTTTGATATTACTGCTACGTTCTATCTTTTGCACTTGTTGACTAGACTTTTGTATAATGAGTGCGTGGAAAATTATATAGTTTCGTTGGTTTACAATTATTTTGGTAAATGGCCTGATTTTGATTTAAATGCATCAAAAATACAGAGGAATTAGTACAGTCTGCCAACATTTTTTAAGTCCAACATTAACTTGTAAAACAAACTATGTAAGTATCAAATTGGGTTGTAGGTTCTAAGTTTATTTAAAATAATTTGCAGTCATACATGTACAGGAAAATAAATAAATTTAAAACAATAAACCTATAGCTAATAAAAGACAACAAACTTCCACTAAAATCTAGGACAATAAAATCGCAATTCCTAACAACTTCTAACTTTAGGGATCACAAGGCTAAACTCATATTGCTGTATATTTATTCAAATTGTTTGACCCGGAACAGTATTAAAACAATATAAAACAATTAGGTTAGGATCACAACTTTAAATACCATAACTTTGTTAGCTACAAACTGGGGTACTTTGTTGTTATTGTGCAATTTTAGTTTTATAGTGGGTATGGGTCCGTTTCATGGACAGTGTTTTGTTTGTTTGAATGAATTTAAAAAAATGTCCCTTTTAAAGTCAGTTTACTAACTCACCTCGCTAACTCCAAGCTGGAGTCGATGAGGGAGCTAGCAAACAAACAGCAGGTTTTCAAAAGATGACGTCACTGATTGCATTAAAAATCATAACAAAATCATTTCACATAGGCCTACATGGGCACTTAAAAAACGTGGAGAAAAGTTCACAGTTCCTGTGGAAAAGAAGAAGCAAGAAACTCCATGGTTTCTCTTTTAAACAGCATCATTCTTGTGGAACTCACTTTTAGAGTTTCCGACAGGATTGATATAAGCTTTCGGAAGCTTTAACCAGACCCTACATTTTTCCATCATAAAGAACGCTGACAAAATCATACTGCCTAAATCAGAGAACGCTCTAAGAGGATTATGAAAGAAAACGACACAATCAGAAACGTACAAAATAAACCACCTTAGTAGACGCAATAACGTCCACATTTATTTACAGTTCAAACTTTATATTCCCGACTCAATCTATTCATCAAAACTGAAAAGCTGAGCTTATTCTGAAGTTCCAGCTTCACAGTCACAACAAAAATAACATCAGTACACAGATGGTAGAGAAAGTTACACATCTTAGTACATCAGGGAGCATCTTGCAACGCAGGTGTCGCCCGGGGAAAGTTGGGGTACTCCGACACCCCATACACCCACCCATGAGGGGAGACGGGGGATTTTTTGTCGATTTAGACGTAAACACCGTTTAAGACTTGCCGAGTGTTATATCCTTGTTTTGAGTATAACAGCTACTGTATAAATTATGTAATATGGGTGCTGCAGGCTTGAGCGCAGTGTTTTGTTTTATGACAAGTTTTATTTTTTTGTTTTATGGCCTCTTTGTTGGCTAGGATTTGAGTGTCGAATAGCTGAAAGATTTACTTAAAAAGATAAAACTACTTGTATGAAATTTATTGGATTGCTCGAGTTTTCTTAAATAAATAAATACGGTAAAAGTAGCCGATAACTGCAATATTATAATTACCTACATTTTAACAAAAACGTACAAAACAAAAATATAACGAAAGTGAAAGCTATAAACGCTCGTAGCAAGTTGCTACGAGGCTACGCCGTAGCACCCTTTGTAGCAGTTTTTAAACAGGCGAGTTAATTGTGCAATTACGTCATTACAAGGCTTCGCAAAACCGTACAAAGTTGTGAAACTTTCAAATGACCCTCGGCGTTTAGTGAAATGTGAGTAAATATAGAATTTAGAGGCAGGTGTTTTTCGTCACGTGGACTTATGTAATTGTTTTTTTATTTGTTGTGAACTGAATGGAGTACGAGTTTGATTGTTTATAAGGAAAAAGGGTTTTTCTTTTGGTCACTGGGGAATAGAGTTACCATATTTTTATTTTGCCCATCTAGGTGTGAGTTCAGCATTTTGGCTTGGTAATATTTTTTTTAATTGTTATTGAATTTACCTATTGCATAGATTTCTTTACAAGGTGTAAACGTACCTTCATGAAGCCGTTAACCAAGCATTATGTACATCAAACTAAGTACCCCCACGCAAAAATGTTTGCTGGGGAACGATTCAAATTCACATTTTCCGGTAAAACTCAATGTATCACTCTTAAAACATCGTGCTAATGAATGCTTTGAATAGTAAACGGGCCATTGAGGTTATTCAATTAGGGTTATTTCCTGAAAAACTTGTATTAAAAAAACAGCTGTGAAAAATTTGGAACTTTGACCCCCAATATCTCCGTAACCAGAGGGTTCCCAGGTATGGTCTAAAACAAAATAAATATCGCAGTGATGGGAGAACAAAATTACCTTTCGGCTTAGGTATGGGTACTTTTACACCCATTATACTATGCACTTCATTATACTATGCTCATAATTACTTGACTACATATCAAATGACGTCTGAATATAGTCATTTTCTCCTTTTTATGACTTCTTCGAACCAAGTAGAACTTGAAATACATCTGGGTAAATGAAAGTCAATCTGTTGTCTTCATAGTCACACATGAACCCGAGTTACTCATCCTCAACGCACACTTATGTCATAAGTAATTAACTTAGTACACAATTACCAAATAGTAAGGGTCCCTATTAACGGGGCGCGAGTGTCTGCGGGGCAAACAGTTTATCACTGTGTATTGTCGTTTCCTACAAATATCCGGCGTCAGTGGTTAGACGGGGAAACGTCGATATATACGAACTAGATGGCGTATAGTTTGTTTCTGGGTTTTTGAAGCAACACATAGTTTTTAAAGCTTAAATCTAGCCCAGTGGTGGCGGCCCCGACTTACGAACAGACAGCCGTGGGTTGCAACCCAGGCAGGCACATTACTTTGTGTAATTTATTTCATCACCATTGCTCTCCCAACGGTGAAGAAAAACAACGTGAGGATGTCTTAGAACCTAAAAATTCGAAATGTGACATCTACCAACCCGCACTGGGCCCGGGTGGTGGATTAATAGCCCATCCCTCTCCTATAGAGGGGGCCTGAGTCTCTGCAGTGAGAACATTATAGGTTGATGATGATGATGAAACCTATTTGAAAAAAAAAAAAAAAACATACCAATCGAATTGAGAACCTCCTCCTTTTTGGGAAGTCGGTTAAAGATTCAATCCCGCTATAAATTAGACTAAACATTTATGAAAATCAATAATAAAATATACCAGAATGGTAGCACAGGTTGACTAGTTTCTGTTAGACTCCAAGCAGTTGAAGCTGGTTATAAGTTAAAATTATACGAAAATTTACCTTATAAGTACCTAGAAAAGCTCACTACAAAGATTGGTCTAGAACAAAATAAACAGTAATATTAAATTGAAATTAGATTAATTATGTGAGCCTCGGCATCAACGTAAGGACAAGTTACATAGAAAACGAATCTGTAAAAAAAGTCAGAAGCCATAAAAATAAGGTTTAATGTAGACGCTTGAAACAACTTCATTAACTAATCATTTTACCAAGCTATAACATCAGAAACGAAACAAAGATGTCTCATGTACAGTTTTGTGGAATAAAGGTCGTCATTGGTAAAAATAATTATGTAATACCCTTTTTCTATTGCAACTACATAATCTACCACACTACTAAGTTCGCTTACGTTCAAAGTGGTATCACCGACAACCGGTCGACTGCAAATGATGTTCTGGAAATCTAAAACCCCAATACTTCCCAAAGAAGCTATAAATCACGTTAGCCCACACCACCATACCAAACCATACTCTATGTACCACAACCTTTACGAATCCCGACTAGTCTCATAGAAATAAACGGTGAGTAAATAGCAGGCACAATATAATCACTGAAGCTAATTTTAATTTAGTAATAAACAATGCTTACGCAAATATTAGAGTTTGCTCGTCCCTAATTAATATCTGTACTATGAAAATTAATTTTAAGAGGGCACTTGAACCTACCTAAGCCAGTAAAGTAGGTTATTTAATATTGTAAAAGTTTCTAATTCTGTTTTCAACTAAAACAATTAATGTAATTAGAATAATGTGGGTGAAGTTATTTATTTCTGTTGTTTGACTTTGAACGTAGAATTAATTTTACTACGAAACAGGCTATTCAAAATATTTGAATGAATAAATGTTTTAGTAAGTTTTAATTATTTAGCATTTAATTATTTATTTAAACTTCATGTTCAATAGTCAAACATAAACGGTCCTAATGCCATAAAGCATTCGCTACCAGTCAACCTTTTGGTTAAATAGGTATATTTGTGGTTTCCACTAGTTACAGCTTTAAAAGTTTATTAAAAATTATACGAGTATTCCTGGCTAAAGTGTCATATACTCGTACTTATACGGAAGTCATTTTTTACCTTTGTGAAACTTTCATACAACTCGTCCAGATTTTCAGTGTGAAGATGTGACAAACAAACTCGCTTTCACATTAACTAAAGTAATTATTATATTGTCCCTAATTTCTTTAATTTCTGGCTTATCGCTACTAGCCCTATCCAGAAAACCTTCAATCTTCGATCAACAAGATTTACGCTCTCGTTCGAATTACGACACGCTACCTTCACCGTGCTAAGCGTACGTCGAATAAATCAAGCCGTGCCGTTCAGGGCCGTTCCGACCTGTTCAGATCCGTTCAGGCCCGTTTCATTCTCCCCTACGAGTATAAAGTCTTGCCCGAACGTGACGCTTGCCGTCTGATGGCCAAGATTTTCGCTTGAATATTTTATTTGCGTTGCAGCTACTGTGATTTGCTTGTTCGAATGTATTGTTTACACGCGATTGGTGTATCGAATATGGAAAAAGTCGCTTTTCTTTTGGGCTACGTTAATCAGGGGAACAAGCAAAAAATGCTTTCAAAATAGTACCTACATAAATAATTTACTTTTAATTTAACATAACGGCATGTAATCCCTGAAGGGTTAGGTAGAGGTGCTAATAGTACACCCGAATATCACAAGTTATTTCTAAGTCCCATATAATCTATAATATGTATGTATTTAGAAATATATAAGTATGTTTATCAGTTGTCTAGTACCCATAACACAAGCTCTGCTTAGCTTGGGACTAGATGGCGTTGTGTGATAGTTGTGGAATATTATTATTATATAATAGGGGGCAAGCCGCAAGCCTATGGTCATCAACTGGGAACAAATGCAGACTCCGTGGCTGGGAAATTACTGATGAAAAATCCTGACCTGATGGGATCAACAATGCCTCTATCTATAGATAAGGTATTCGTAATTTTACAATATTTTCAGAAAGTGGAGACTAGAAATGTACATTTGTCTTTTGAGTAATTTGGCCAAAATAATGGGTACACAGTATCAGCTGTTTTCTCCAACAAAATGAACTAATTAACTTAAGGTTAGTGTTGTACTTTGTTTGTAACTAAGTTACAAAGTCTAACTGTAACTATGTTAAACTTGGTAGAGGAACTAAATGCGAACTTTGTAACTTACAACTTAATTCTCTCTTTCTCTTTCGGCGAAAACAATACCTACTAGATGAAACATAGTTTCAGTCATTTAGCAAAACTTATAGGTTAAAATAATATTTTGATAGTAATTGCAAAGCTTTTGTAATAAATTGTGTTACGCCAGTAAACAAAGTTAAACCACAATATTTACCCTATTTACCCAAAGTCAATAAGGGTGCATTTGCCCCAAAACCAAATACAATAAACCGCAAAATCCATAATATAATCCAAAAACAGCGTAACCAAAATGTACGTACATAATAAAGGAGCATAATTTATTTAACTGACCTGCCTACCCCTTTTAAGATGCACCGCTCATTATATAATTCAACACTTCATAATCCAGCTGCCCGCTACAACTTGCAATGAAGTTTTAACTCTACCTGTCCGCCATTTTGATTCCGTGCTCAAATTAATCCTGCGGCATGTCCGGCCCGCGAAAATTATTTAGACTGACGAACGCCGTAAATAAAGGATTAAAAGCGAACTCTAAATGCCCGTGTATTTAGATTTTCCCCTCGTAACCCTTTATTTGTGCACGTCAGATATTTTTGCATTAACGCACAATATGAGCGATTAAATTCTCTCTCTTTTGTTTGGAAAGGTTTGAATACTTCGAAATTTGTTTGCTGTCGAATGTCAAGGTCGGTGACCTCGGAGGGTTGTGACGGGTAAATGACGCGGCACTTCCTAACTTTCGTTGTTGTCTTCTATCGATTTATTGACGGTTATAAGACAGCCAACAGACAAGACGGGTTCAGCTTATATTTTGTTATGATATACTTATGGAAGTTATACAAAACATTACATAACGCCTGTTACCTTGAGGAGTTCAGCAGAGGTATACCAACAGGACACCATCATTTTGCCAGTTGTACTTAATTCCTATGTAATACATAAATATGGAAGGGGTACATAATAAAGAGGTAAGCCTGCGATTACATTCGCGTGAAACTTTTAGCCCTCATATTAGGGCCCCTTATATGGTGGAGTAAAATTCCGCTTTAACAGATCCGGAAAGATCCTACCTGGCTTTATACCTACTACGTTCTGGAAAATAAGACGAAATAATGCGAGATTGTTACAGTGTATAATCAAGCTGATATTGGCTAGATAAATCAACATTTTCATTCTTCTTCCAAACTGTTTCGGCCCAGAACTGAGCTACCAGTTTGGCACTTCCGATAATGTCCATCAATTCACGTAGTGAAAAAACAACAGAACACGCAGGTCCACATTCACACTCCTGGGCAGGGTCATGGATTCACATCCGCAAAAACAGGGGCAGTTATTAATGATTTAACATTTATTTCCGTACTTGTCACTGATTTCACAGACATCACGACACGCTATACGCTTTCACAAACAATTCTCACATCACACTCAACAATGAAAAAATTACAATAGCCGATAAAATATCAATAATAAAAAGAACACTGCTGAGTTCCATAATAATAGTCTGAAATAAATATAAGGTTGACATATTAATCCAATGTGACACCTGCACTGAATTCAGTGTATTGCTCACTGCGTTCCACTTCAGATAAACGAGGATATTTCCCGTTTTATATTCATTTAAAACTGCTAATTTCTGCTGTTTTATTTGGGCTACGTAGTTCTGGGAGGTGCTCTGGTTTTAATTTCTTTATATTTTAGTGGTGGTAGACGATTGACCTCGTTTTAAAGAACTAACACAGCAACGTATTTGGTTTTCTTAAAGATGCTGTAGTTGATTTAAAAATAAATTTGGAGCAGGGGGGAAATATAAAACACTGCATAACCAATCTTGCCTTTCAAATCAAATATATTTTGAACAACACGGTCCACACGGGTTAATGAACAAATACTTTAGAACTATTTTATTAGTGGAAATAAATATGGTGATTCAGTTACATTAGTTAATTCTTCTTATAATAATTACACAAAGTTTCTTTTCACCAATCATAAATGCAGTAAGCTTATAAATGATACGAAAGAAAATCCGTCTTAGTGATGTGACGATTCAGTCTTATCCCAAATGTTCTTTATTGATTATTATTACTGACATGATTAACACAGCAATATCTACATTTTGAATCAAGAATCAAATATGTTTTTCCCACTGAGACACAAAAAAAAAACACACCTGTCCCAAAGAACTCCCAAAACTTACCGCCAGCCAAAACCTCCAAACTTACATCACTATGAATAAGTTAAGAGGGCTTCGGAAAGCCTATTACATTGCCAAGAGTGACACCCATTCACATATCCACATTCGTCATCGCGGCACAATGTCGAAGGGAACCACGCAAAAGATTTCGTTCACTCGTGAATGGAATAGACCGAGAATCCCTTGAGCCGTCTTGTATGATGAATGATGTTGTTCTTTTCATTCGTACTTAGAATCGTGATCTTTTGAGGAATATCTTGGAATAAATAACGGTTTTTTAGAGTTGGTTTGTGTTTGGGGTTGTGTTGTGGATGTTTTTGCGTTTGTGAATGAATGTTGCAATGAGACTTTGGAACTATGTATAGTCAAATGTGTATTATTTTTAAAAATACAGGGTTGATTAATATTGTCGAACAAAAGCTGGCCTTCGATTTAATTATTAAAACAAAATCATAAAAGCCTTCCTTTTAACTTCGCTGTAGTCGGGTAATATTTGATTCGTTCCAAAGAATTCAATAGTCTAAACTGTTAGTAGGGGTTATCAATTTAAATACCACTACCTACATGTAACATGTGGCACTTATCATAACATTTTGTAAAACTTGTGAAAACCTTTCAGAAACCTTTGCACACTTAAATTTAACTAGATTAAGATAATCCAAACACTTAAAATTATGTTAACCATTCAAAACACGGCTTACAAACGCCCTAAAATTAATAAAGCTCCAACCTCGAGAAAAATTGCAGTTGTAATTGAGAAAACCTTGCAGTCGACTTTTATTGGCGTATTTTTTTTGTCCATAAACATCTCAGCATGATGCCCCCAGCCCTCTGTATTAAGGGAGGCATCGTTTCCCCACAATTATATTATCTTAATGTAACGTAAGGTCATGAATGAGATGATTCTTTGGAGAAGCCTATGACCAGCTGACTGAAATTATGATGAGCATGAAGGCACCATCCTGCCTTCATGATCATCATCATTTTGTGTGGCATATCAAGGCTAAGGCCTGGACTCCAACAAAGCAGAGATGAGTGGAGTGGAGAGGAGACGTGCGGAAATCGACCAATTACATTGGTTGAAATCAACATCACTTATCTTGTCTGTCCTGTGGTTGAATCTTGTACGTCTGCTCTTCGCTCTACTCAAATCGGATTTCTTGAAGTTGGGGCTTTACGCTCGCGATAATATTTTATGTAATATGTTATTGAAAATTCAAACTTAAAAGAGATTGAGAGGATTAAGAACTTATTTGCAACAGAAACCAGTTCTACCAACCAAATCTTTAAAAAACTACATGGGTACTCAGTTCATACTTTGCTAAAAGCTGCAGAACAAAATCTTGAACATGACTTTCATTGCTCTGTTTTCAAAATGTGTCTATAAATATCCCAGCATGATGCCCCCAGCCCTCTGTGCAGTACTCAGGGAGGCATCGATTGGCCGTAATTATATTATCCTACCCTAAGGTAAGGTGACTGTTAATCTATGAAAATAAGGGGAATGCGGTGGTGTCGCCTGTTCATTTTACTTAAGGACAGAGCCTTAGGAGAATTGCTGGGGAGTCTTTGATGTATGTTATTTGTGTTGTAGGAGCTTAAAAATTAAAGTCAGCTTTAAAAGAACAGAGATAAAGATGAATTTTTAATAATTTGTTAATTTATTGTTATTTCTAGGACTGCCTCGTTGGTCGTTGGCGCAAACTGCTTTGCATGAGCTCCCAGGTTCGATTCTCAGGTTGGCAAAGTGTTACTGGGTTTTCTATCAGAAATTTTATAGAAGTAGCCACTGAGTCTGGATTTGTGCCCGGTTGATGGCAATAGGCTTGCCCATTACTACATGGGAAGTCATGATTGTTGAAAAGGTGGGTGTTCTATTGGGTACACCGCTGTGTAACCTTTCGGGGATTACGTGATGGCGTTATGTTATGTTAACTTCTAAATAGTGTAATCTAAATTTGTAATAGCTATTTCGTGAGTTGTTGCGTAGCTTCAAGAAAAGTACACTTCTTCTTGTTATGTTGCTAGTGCTACTTGCGACATCCTTTATTGTTAAGAAGATGACTAACACCGCGCTGTGCGATGCACCGTGAGATCCGCCGTCTCAGCAATCCGACCGTGGGATCGAAGATTGGGCAATGCCAGTGACAAGTGTTAATTTTAGGTTTAGTGCTTCACTCTTGTTTCTCACATCGAACAACTGTCACGCAACTTAGAATTACCGATTTAAATGTAATTTATACATTAATTAAATTTCTTAAGTAAATTATATCGGTTTCATTTGCATCCTCGTCTGCAGCCGAACGTAATTTTCTTAGAGTGTCGATGGTAATCCAAATTGTGTCAGTCCTTGGTAACTAAAAATACAATACACTTATTTTAACTTAGACACACCTCCATAACCACTTATATTTTAAATTAGTCTTCTGTTAATTAACCAAGCTGCACTTCATAATACCACCTGAATCCTTTATTTTTTATTTTTTGGTGGGTGGAAAATCATCGAATGACCCGCCCCCCGCTCTTGGGCAGAGCGAAGGGGAGTGTCAGACTTCTACTGACTAAAAACCGAACTCATGTTCCTTCTTTGCCCTTGCGCCGAGGCCACGTCATGTAGTACAAAAATCCGCGGCCCCGACGGGAATCCGCGGCCCCGACGGGACCACCTGAAACCTAATTTAACGACGATAATCCGCAAAAAAACCCAAACATTCCTGTTACAATAATTAATGCAGGAACAAAAACAAAGTTAGTATAATCCTATTAGATGTTCCGGTGCTTTTGTCCGAGGATTTATCCGGTCGGCACTACCCCGAATAGAGTGATCATCGGTATTAGTGAAGACCGCGGATCACTAGTGATGTACCAGCGTTGGAAGTCCGGGAAAATGGGAACAAGATATCCAGGAACTTGCAAATAAGTTATCTTCCAGGTTTCTCTTTTATTTGTTAGTTAAAGCTCGAGTTTATTTTAGTTCCCACTCTTATTTTGGGTTAAATAAAGACACTGAGGTACAAATAGCTTCATAATCATACTTATTAACTACATGTCTATATCGCAATTTAAGACATTTATATTAAAACTGTTGCGTGAAATGAGTAAAATATTTTCTCATTTTTTTTAGTGTTTTGTAATACTTTCGACAGCAATTCTAAAATGCATTGTATTTCAAATAATTATCACAAAATTCTGTTACGTAACAGCATTTTGTAGTGCCAATACACGGGCTTATCCACAAACCGGGATAGCAAATATCCCGGAAATTCACGGCACAAACAACACTAGTCGGGGACCAAACCGTTCGAGATAGGGTACATTAATATTCTAACTTTGTCGAACGTGTTTTGTTTTTAGGGACCATTTTGTTTTTGTTTTAATTAGTAAGCTTGTCCATGTACGTAAGGTGTAAGCCATTAAGTGGAAGGTGGTGGCTTGTAATTAAATTGTGTACCTACACAGCGACAAATAAAAGTGAATTTTGGGTACAACTTTAGATTAGAATGTTGTCGTAGGACTGCTCGATACCTATACATAAGGGACAAGTTTGACATGAAACACAATTGGAAAATTTTGTGACAAAGCTGAATTATTTGTTTAGAATTTTAACCACGAAACGGTCAAGAGCATTGTACTCGCCACCTGTGGGATTGTACATCAGCTGTATGCTGTATAACTGTATGAACGTGAACGGGTGACAGGAGTATTTAAGGATCGTATCAAAATATCATGCTCTGTAGTTTCTATCCTCATATAAAAGAGGCGTGAACGTCCCTGTAGCTGTTGCTAATAGTTTAGGTAGCCGCTCAATATGTTGTTACTTCCTGAAAATTTAATGGCAATGCTACTCAAAATCCCACATTTTATCCTGTACCATTTCCCAAAATACATTCCTCATACCAGCCATTTCCGTCCGTATTTAAAAACAAGAAAAACAAAAGGTTTAAAACGCTTTGTGTACCAAACGTGGGTGGAAGAAAATCCTCTAATTGCGGCGTCGCACGGCCGGGCATTGAAGCGATAAACATGAATAATGTCGCGAGATGTCCAACACTACTGCCACGGACTTTATTTTCTCGCTCTCCTGTAGGGTTGTTGTATTTGTTCCGTATTTGGATCGAGTTGGAAGAATCGGTTGATCTGGAATCGATTTGGAACGTGACTTTGAAGCTGTAATTTTTTGCATTGACGTGTTTAACATGATATTGAAATATACTGATTGATTGATTAGGACGAGGAATCCTTCTATGTTCTTGGTATTTGTAGTGAACGATGAATAAATACATATGCTTTTTATATTCGGTAGTGTTTATAGAGGTGTGGCTGCAGCTTAAAGCATTTTTATCAAGCGAGAAGCACATCAAGCTACTACAATCTGTCTAATTTTCAAAACGCTTTAATACATTTTTAGCTTTACCAGTAAAGCATTAGGTTCCAGATTGATTTGTTGGTTGTCAGTCTTTCAGTTGCATGTGCTGGGTCTGTACATCTCAGTAATCTTTCTTTGAACTATATTATTGCCTGAACCAAATTTACTCTTTTTGCTCATAACTGCAGAACGATTCTTTACAGAAATCGATTCTAAACCACCAACCCTAAAATGTCACCTGGTTTTCCGAGATAACACGCGCAATGCGAGAGTCTGTCTGTAGCCTTCGTAATTCACTCGACATTTTGATTCATTTTGATTAATAAGACTTTGTAATGACACTGAACTTGTACGGGTTACAGTATGATTTATAGGATTACTTGTAATTTATTACGTAATGGGGGCGAATATTAAGCGCCGGAGATTATGATGTTCAAGTCTTTGTGCCAAACTTTGTAGACGGAGTAAGTTACTGGCAAGTTGTATGTCATTTTAATAGGATGGTTGAATGAATGAGGTTGTGTTTTTTACGGGAAAAGAAATGGCTAGATGACTTCCTCGTTAGTGAAACCTGTAGTACATAATTTTGACCGTCCGAGAGTAAGTGGTCGAAAGCGACTAGTTAGTGGGTTTGTGTGGGTCAGGTAGGCCGTCGCTCCATGTCCTGGTATTCTGCTGCATCCGGCTATACTGGAAGCCGACCCCAACATAGTTGGGAAAACTCATAATCTATAAGTTTTAATTTGTTTCAATTTTAAGACTCGCACAATAAACATCCTCCATTTACAAAACAAACAATTAAAACCTACTTAGACCACCAAGAAAGTGAAACAATCAATTTGCATACAAAAACACAGCTATCTTGGATGCAGCGTCACCCGTACTCACCCTCGAACAAAAACGGTAAACTTGTAACGTTTATTTAATGGGCAGACGACTCCCGACGCAATAATCCTTGTAATTGCGCTCTTGCCTTGCATGCAGAGCAGGCAGATGTTCCCAAATTAGCATTGTTTATACACAGCGACAAACGAAATTTGTTATAATTATAGTGATTTGACACGCCTTGGTGCGCGGCTAAGGTTGGACGGTGTCTTGCTTTTGGAGAATGAATAAAGATGGCGGAAGTGGGGATTGAATTAAGATAAGAATGAATAAAGCAACGAACGAATTATTTTAAAACTGAAACCAGTATCTGTGGGATTAACTGTATGTGATGTTATCACAGTATAACTTACATTATGTATCTATATACCTATATTATGAAAGGCAAAGCTGACTGACGGAGGATCAACGCACAGACCAAAACCTTAGAGTTAGAAACTAAAAATTTTGCACACCTATTCTATTATGACGTAGGCATCTAAGTAAGGATTTTTCAAAATTCAATCCCCAAGGGGGTGAGAAAGTTATTATGGAAAATCGTAATTTTTGTAGTTTGACCGACAACCACGCGGGCGAAGCCGCGGGCAAAAGCTAGTTCTTAATATTTTGACATGAAAATTGACACAGCAGAAAAGTATAACACGACGTTATAATACACTAAACAGAAAACAATCTCACTCCATAGCTGCAAATCTGCCCAATCACTATCATAGACCCGCAATGAAACTCAGATGTTTCTTTTCAAATCAATGAAAAAGCTTCTGTAGACGGTGACACTGACGACAGTCTCCGTTTTCATAAACCGAATTCTAAAAAGGGAGGAAGGAGGTTCTATGTTCATGTAGTTATATGTTTTTTTTGTTTACCTAGGGTTATCGGTTACAGTCAACCTCTGAGTTGTATCTTATGTATGCCCTAACTTACTATTATCATAATCTTCCTGCCCTTGTCCCATTCCATTTAGAGTCGGCACAACACATTTACTTCTTCATTATTCCTTCCATAGGATGGAACTCGTCCTACCCTAACTTACCGTCGACAGCTGTAGTCATCATCTGGCCTAGCATGTTTAAGGTAACATAACCTTATTGGATAATAAGATAAACTCATTATTTTATTATATTGATTTTATATATATCCATACCCAGACACTTCATGAATTAACCCTCATATACAAGTGCACATGCATTCATAGCATGGCAATTTTCATGTTTGGATGGTTGCCAAACTTGACCACTCTTATTTATTAAGCTATAAATGAAGTTGTCAACCAAGCAATTTTCAAGTAAGAGCCTGCTGTTATCTACGTGCTTAAGTATTTACGTTTTGTCGAGCGAAACGTCTGCGTCTGCCAAAATGTATTTTAAAATGAAGTCACTATAAATTTTGTGTACTTGAATTTGCCTGTGAGTGGTATTACCCCACCGCTCAGAGGAAAATGAATTGCTCTGTGAGTGGAATAAGTTTATTTAAGTACCTCACTAATAATGTTTTCTATTAATTTAGTTTCATACAACCTAACGCGATATTGTGTGATGCCAAAATACAACAGTTATTCATCCAGTATTTACAAATCCTAGCAATTTTGTATAAGGATGCGGATGCGTCAGATAAAATAGATAAAATGCGAACTCATACTTAATACTGAAACTGATATCAATTAATGTGACGTAAACCACTTACTTTTTATTTATCGCTGGTAAACCTGAATTGCATAACGTATAGTGAACTCATCTAACTTCGTGATGAAGGTGTTAGAAAGTGTATGTAAATCTATATGTATATGTATTAATATCCACCAATTAATAAACTTTGAGTGTCAGGATGATTACTAGTTATTTACTGTGTTCGAATGTCTCTTTATAAAGGTGTGTTGGGAATAGGGGTTTTATGAAGTAAAAGCACAAAAGACAAGACTATTCATTTTATTTCTTTTGGTCTTGTCAACTACATCAAACTCGATTCCATTCGCTAGGTTCCTAGTCTTCGTGGAGAAGAATGGACAAGAAACTCCACGGGAACATATTTTAAAGTATTATGCAAAGACAACCTGGCATTGTCTTGGACTGTCTCAAGTTACAGCAATTTATCAGTTTACATAAACAACAATCAATATGAACCATATTATAGTACATATTTCTAACACATAGTTATCTGTAATATTCATAGCATAATATCAATTAACTTACATGAACATTGTGGATCCTTTAGAGTAATACAAATAGGTGTCAGCTTTTACACATTTGGTATCTTCACAACTAGGCCACAATATGTAAACGTAATCCTTTCTATACACAATTTATATACTACTTTGGGTCTGTCTTTACCCTTCAACAGTTGCAGCGTAACTCAACCTGAATTGGCGGTACTTCTACTTTTATAACCGTCAAATATTAAAAAGTACATCAACGACTACCGCCATAATAAACCAATGGCAAATGGTTATTCATTATAGCTAAATAACTAATAACATAAATAATAATTAACAAATCCTATGTAGTGAAACTATTTTAAAACGTCTTAAGTTAATTTAGCAATATAATATGTTTTTATTTGTAATCTTTATGACTATCAGATAAAATATGAATATCAACCGATAGTTCAGAGAATTGATTGAAATTATTTAATTTATTAAAATTGCAAGATAATATGTAGGAAACATTATAAGTATCTTTTAATAATAACTATATAATTTATTGGAAACTTATAATAAATAAACATTTAACTTGACTTAACTATTCCAAATACCACAATAGTATTCGTGGTTCGGAAACCAAGTCTTTTAAGCTACAATAAAAGCTACTTCTATAAAATACGTCGGGATATAATATATCATTTGAATAATGTAAATTAGGTTTATTTGAAATTAGAACCTTTGTTTTTAAGATATTTTCGGTGATTATTAAGAGCGCTGTCACAAACTTTGGGCGATTTGCCGAAAATACGTACTTTTACAAGTCCTGGACACGTCTTATTTATAGATAAAGGCATAATATTTCAATGAAAAATTATAAATCTGACTTTGTTTTAGTTTGTGTCCTGATTAGAATTTCGTTTTGAATGTTAATATTTCGAGAAATAGCAATTTTCCGACACCCAATTTCGAGCAAACGTAAAACATCTGGTTTTTCCCTGCTACTTGTGACAAATTGGCAACACAGAAAAATCTGAAAAAAATGTCAAAATACTGGTTATATAGTCCTGAAGTTTTTGTCCTGATTAGAATTGAGATATAAATGAAATCGCAGCAAAAAAAAAAGGATATTCAAAAGCAATACTGAGCTAAAATTTATGCGTTTTAAATATGGTTTAAACATAGGATAAAGATAATATTAACAAAAAAAAAATAGACATACTTATAGTACAACACTTTACCTTCCCTAATTATATTTTTTTGGAATTTTACGCCGTCTCATTTTTTTATTACGATTTTCCAAAATAATGCCTTATTACTAGATGTACGGCCGCCATATGCTCAGTAACGCCTGAGGGCTCGTGGAGGACGGACCTATGTCGCTCGCGCTCCCGCGCGCCTTAGTGTGGGTTACGTATACGAATACAGGTAGACCAGAGGTTGTCAACAGTTTAAACGTAAGTATTCTTGTAATTTATTATGATAAAATAAAATTGTAGTCATGTTCTATGTTGGAAAGGAACGCTTTGCGCAACCTTACTATAAAGTTTATTCGTAAATGATACTTTACTGGTCGTTAAAAAATCATAGAAATCTTTATTTTAGAAATAATGGGGAATCTTTCGAATGTTGCATTGAAATATTCACTTTTATGAATCTTTCGAGAAAAAACAAATCCAAGAAGGCGGCTGGGAAAATTTTAGGTGTTTCCGTCATGGGTGTCGTTTTGATGGTTTTTGGGGTCGCTGATTACGAAAATGAAGTCAAAATGAAAATCCAAGATGGCGGCTAGGAAAATTTTTGGTTATTCCGTGATGGGTGGCGTTTTCATGATTTTTGGGGTCGCTGATTACGAAAATGAGGTCAAAATAAAAATCCAAGATGGCGCTGACGAAAATTTTTGGATTTTTCGTCATGGGACTCATGGGTGTCGTTTTCATGGTTTTTGGGGTCGCTGATTACGAAAATGAGGTCGAAATGAAAATCCAAGATGGCGCCGACAAAAATTTTTGTTTTTTCCGTCATGGGTATCGTTTTCATGGTTTTTGGGGTAGCTGATTACGAAAATGAAGTCAAAATGAAAATCCAAGATGGCGCCGACAAAAATTTTTGTTTTTTCCGTCATGGGTATCGTTTTCATGGTTTTTGGGGTCGCTGATTACGAAAATGAGGTCAAAATTAAAATCCAAGATGGCGGCTAGGAAATTTTTGTTTTTCAGTCATGGGTGTCGTTTTCATGGTTTTTGGGGTCGCTGATTACGAAAATAAGGTCAAAATAAAAATCAAAGATGGCGCCGACAAAAAATTTCGTTTTTTCCGTCATGGGTATCGTTTTCATGGTTTTTGGGGTAGCTGATTACGAAAATGAAGTCAAAATGAAAATCCAAGATGGCGCCGACAAAATTTTTTGTTTTTTCCGTCATGGGTATCGTTTTCATGGTTTTTGGGGTCGCTGATTACGAAAATGAGGTCAAAATAAAAATCCAAGATGGCGCCGACGAAAATTTTTGGTTTTTCCGTCATGGGTGTCGTTTTCATGGTTTTTGGGGTCACTGATTACGAAAATGAGCTCAAAATTAAAATCCAAAATGGCGCCGACGAAAATTTTTGGTTCTTCAGTCATGGGTGTCGTTTTCATGATTTTTGGGGTCGCTGATTACGAAAATGAGGTCAAAATAAAAATCAAAGATGGCGCCGACAAAAATTTTTGTTTTTTCCGTCATGGGTATCGTTTTTATGGTTTTTGGGGTAGCTGATTACGAAAATGAAGTCAAAATGAAAATCTAAGATGGCGCCGACAAAAATTTTTGTTTTTTCCGTCATGGGTATCGTTTTCATGGTTTTTGGGGTAGCTGATTACGAAAATGAAGTCAAAATGAAAATCCAAGATGGCGGCGACAAAAAATTTTGTTTTTTCCGTCATGGGTATCGTTTTCATGGTTTTTGGGGTAGCTGATTACGAAAATGAAGTCAAAATGAAAATCCAAAATGGCGCCGACGAAAATTTTTGTTTTTTCCGTCATGGGTATCATCATTCATCATCATCATTTCAGCCAAAAGACGTCCACTGCTGAACATAGGCCTCCCCCAGGCGTCGCCACATTGACCGGTCCCGTGCGTCTCTCATCCAGCGGGTTCCTGCAACCTTGACCAGGTCATCGGTCCACCTAGTGGGAGGCCTTCCAACGCAACGTCTTCCGGTTCGCGGTCGCCATTCCAGAACTTTTCGGCCCCATCGGCCATCCGTTCTGCGAGCAATGTGCCCTGCCCATTGCCACTTAAGTCTGGCGATTCTTCGGGCTACGTCGGTAACCTTGGTTCTCCTGCGGATGTCCTCATTTCTGATTCGATCACGCAAGGAAACTCCGAGCATAGCCCTCTCCATTGCCCTTTGGGTGACTTTGAGCTTTCTGATAAGGCCCATTGTGAGCGACCACGTTTCGGTCCCGTATGTAATCACTGGCAACACACACTGGTCATAGACTTTCGTCTTGAGACACTGGGGTAAGTTGGACGAGAAGATACCGCGCAGCTTCCCGAACGCTGCCCAGCCGAGTCGGATTCGACGATTGACCTCTTTCTCGAAGTTAGATCTACCCAACTGGACCGTTTGTCCCAGGTAGACATAATCGTCCACAACTTCGAGCGTAGAGTCTCCGATCTTGATAGGAGTGGGTGTTACATGAACATTCGACATAACCTTGGTTTTGTCCATGTTCATTTTAAGACCCACTCTTTCAGAAGCTCTCATGGGTATCGTTTTCATGGTTTTTGGGGTCGCTGATTACGAAAATGAGGCCAAAATAAAAATCCAAGATGGCGCCGACAAAAATTTTTGTTTTTTCCGTCATGGGTATCGTTTTCATGGTTTTTGGGGTAGCTGATTACGAAAATGAAGTCAAAATGAAAATCCAAGATGGCGCTGACAAAATTTTTTGTTTTTTTCGTCATGGGTATCGTTTTCATGGTTTTTGGGGTCGCTGATTACGAAAATGAGGTCAAAATTAAAATCCAAGATGGCGGCTAGAAATTTTTTTAGTTTTTCAGTCATAGGTGTTGTTTTCATGGTTTTTTGAGTCGCTGATTACGAAAATTAGGTCAAGATTAAAATCCAAGATGGCGGCTAGGAAATTTTTTTAGTTTTTCAGTCATGGGTGTCGTTTTCATGGTTTTTGGGGTCGCTGATTACGAAAATGAGGTCAAAATGAGGTCAGTGGGTCGTCATAGGGGCGGATTTTTAGGAGTTGGAGTATACGCTTAGGGGCACTATGAGCAGCAAAGAAAACACAAAAAAAAAAAAATTCGGGACTTGGTAAATTTTTCTTTTTTTTTCAAAAATGCCTCATTTGTTTTTTGTTTCGTGTTGACCTTGACCATAGAAATTATTTAGGTTTTGAGAACCATGGTCCTACGACGCACCGTTTCAGAGTTTCGGTCCTACGAATTTTACTTCGTTTCATCTAGAATGCTCTATATTTCCAAAATGGTAGCTCGGATGAAAACCTTTTCTGGAAAAGAATTGTTGCTTAAGTTAAAAACTATGAGATGGTGTAAAAAAACCGCGACAAAGAGGGAGAAAAGAAATTTTTGCAAAAAATTTCGGGGCACCAGTAAAATTTTCAGAAGTTTTTTTTTTCAAGATTTTGGCTATTTTTATTGCAGCATCTTGTTAACCTGGTCCATTGAAACCATTTAAATTCCGAGACACATGGTCCTACGACGCACCGTTTCCGAGTTATGGTCCTACGAATTTTACTTCGTTTTATCTAGAACGCTCTATATTTCCAAAATGGTAGCTCGGATGAAAACCTTTTTTGGAAAAGAATTGTTGCTCTAGTCAAAAACTATGAGATGGTGTAAAAAAACCGCGACAAAGAGAGACAAAATAAATATTTGCAAAATTTTTCGTTGCAAAACAGTAAAATTTTCAGAAGTATTTTTTTTCAAGATTTTAGCTATTTTTATTGCAGCATCTTGTTAACCTGGTCCATTGAAACCATTTAAATTCCGAGACACATGGTCCTACGACGCACCGTTTCCGAGTTATGGTCCTACGAATTTTACTTCGTTTTATCTAGAACGCTCTATATTTCCAAAATGGTAGCTCGGATGAAAACCTTTTTTGGAAAAGAATTGTTGCTCTAGTCAAAAACTATGAGATGGTGTAAAAAAACCGCGACAAAGAGAGACAAAATAAATATTTGCAAAATTTTTCGTTGCAAAACAGTAAAATTTTCAGAAGTTTTTTTTTTCAAGATTTTAGCTATTTTTATTGCAGCATCTTGTTAACCTGGTCCATTGAAACCATTTAAGTTCCGAGACACATGGTCCTACGACACACCGTTTCCGAGTTATGGTTCTACGAATTTTACTTCGTTTTATCTAGAACGCTCTATATTTCCAAAATGGTAGCTCGGATGAAAACCTTTTCTGGAAAAGAATTGTTGCTCTAGTCAAAAACTATGAGATGGTGTAAAAAAACCGCGACAAAGAGAGAGAAAAGAAATATTTGCAAAAAATTTCTGTCGGTCGATTTTTCACCTTGACACACGAGACACATGGTCCTACGACGCACCGACGGAAAATTCGTAGGACCATAACCCGGAAACGGTGCGTCGTAGGACCATAATGTGTCTCGGAGCTTAAATGGTTTCTATGGACCAGGTTAATAAGAAAAATAGCCGAAATCCTGAAAAAAAAAAAAAAACTTCTGAAAATTTTACTAAATTCTGTGCCCCTAAGGATACACAACGTGAAAGATCGACCGACACTTAAAAAAAATTTAAATTTTTCTTTTTCTCTCACTTTGTCGCGGTTTTTTTATATCATCTCATAGTTGTCGACTAGAACAACAATTCTTTTCCCGAAAAAGTTTTCATCCGAGCTGCCATTTTGGAAATATAGAGCATTCTAGATGAAACGAAGTAAAATTCGTAGGACCATAACTATGAAACGGTTTGTCGTAGGACCATGGTTCGCAGAACCTAAATAATTTCTATGGTCAAGGACAACACGAAACAAAAAAAAAATGAGGCGTTTTTGAAAAAAAAAAAAAAACAGGAAAATTTAGCAAGTCCCGAAAATTATTTTAAACTAATTTTTTTTCTTCTGTTTTATTTGCTGCTCATAGTGCCCCTAAGCGTATACTCCAACTCCTAAAAAAAAACCGCCCCTATGACGACCCACTGACCTCATTTTAACCTTATTTTCGTAATCAGCGACCCCAAAAACCATGAAAACGACACCCATGACGGAAAAGCCAAAAATTTTCGTCGGCGCCATCTTTGATTTTTATTTTGACCTCATTTTCGTAATTAGCTACCCCAAAAACCATGAAAGCGACACCCATGACGGAAAAATCAAAAATTTTCGTCGGCGCCATCTTGGATTTTCATTTTGACCTCATTTTCGTAATCAGCGACCCCAAAAGCCATGAAAACGACACCCATGACGGAAAAATCAAAAATTTTCGTCGGCGCCATCTTGGATTTTCATTTTGACCTCATTTTCGTAATCAGCTACCCCAAAAACCATGAAAACGACACCCATGACGGAAAAAACAAATTTTTGTCGGCGCCATCTTGGATTTTTATTTTGACCTCATTTTCGTAATCAGCGACCCCAAAAACCATGAAAACGATACCCATGACGGAAAAAACAAATTTTTGTCGGCGCCATCTTGGATTTTTATTTTGACCTCATTTTCGTAATCAGCGACCCCAAAAACCATGAAAACGATACCCATGACGGAAAAGCCAAAAATTTTCATCGGCGCCATCTTTGATTTTTATTTTGACCTCATTTTTGTAATCAGCGACCCCAAAAACCATGAAAACGACACCCATGACGGAAAAGCCAAAAAATTTCGTCGGCGCCATCTTTGATTTTTATTTTGACCTCATTTTCGTAATCAGCGACCCCGAAAACCATATAAACGACACC
Organism: Diarsia mendica; assembly: GCA_949316265.1. Taxonomy (NCBI): domain Eukaryota; kingdom Metazoa; phylum Arthropoda; class Insecta; order Lepidoptera; family Noctuidae; genus Diarsia; species Diarsia mendica. Next base: position 16,379,031 of record OX438896.1, on the reverse strand, counting down.
CATGATGGAAAACTAAAAAATTTCTATGTTACTTATATTTGTATTTCATTATCACACACATAAAATAAAACATTCCATAACTTGTATTTTTTCCCAATTCAATTCTAAGTAAACCGCAGTGAAACGTGTTACGCACCTCTGCCTCTGCACGTGTGTGTATGAAGAAGCGTACATCACGCACACAGGCGCAAGAACCGTCAGTCGCCGCTCGTTTCGAAGTTACTCGAGTTTGTAATAGCGCTCTTAAATCAACAATATACTTGACTCAACGTCGCCCTACGTCATTGTCACTTGACATCTGACAGCCGACGTTGCTACGTTATTTTGGTCTGAATCAAGGAAATCTCAATTTTATATACTTGAACAATTAAAAACAGTGCTAAAATTACAAAAATAATTAAAAAGATATAACAAAGGCATTTGTAGAAATATAAAAATAAAGTACTAACTAAGTATCAAATATTGTCAGTTAGAAAACAAATACGTGAATATACAGATATCTCAGCAAAATACTAACATACCTGTATATTCAGTGTGCATGTTTGTCAAACAACATGAAAGCCAGTACCAAAGTCATAGCCAAGTATCACTAAAGTAAATTGTACGGCGTCGTAATTCAACGGCACCACATCACGACCAAAACGTCCGGCGCTCTTCTTTCAACGGTAAATAGTACAAAATTAATGAGCTTGTAATTAAACCTGTGTTTAGACAAACATGGGGACCGTTCACATCAAAGGCAAGGGATGAAGATTAAACAGGGCTGCGTCTGCGCCACGTGGCAGCATTAGTCTGCTTTGTATTGCCAATTTAAACTTACCCCCACAAACATTCACACATCACCTTATCGCCTCACACATGGGGACGAAAATCCTTTGGCAGTTACTTCTGTAGGTGCAGAATTATCCTTGTTTATAACGAGAGTTGACAATGCAACTAGTCTGAACTATCATGGGATTTGCCGTGTAATAGGGTATCTCTTACTAGTAAGCGTTTAAAAGCAAAGATAAGGCTGTTTGCTAAGTGCCGGGGTATCGGGTTTTTGTAATCTGGCCGTGATTTTGTCTAAGCTGAAGTTTGCAAGTCACTCCCCTTGTGTGAATAAGGCTTATTCTGTATTCGAGGCGGGAGATACGCTGCTAGTTTTGGCAAATGTCATTTAACGAAAGATCGTTGTTTTAAAAAGTTTTACGAGTATGCAACGACCATGTTTTTATGACCTTCTTTCTAATTTTCATCTTAAGGTTTCTAATGAGCGATGTCTTCATCAGTTGAGTTTTTAACTAAAGGCTTTAAGAGCATTTGGTGAAACGAGAATACATTGACACACGACTCACGATTGCAAAAAAAGACAAAAGCTGTGCAGGTTAAAAACGTGGAAAAATGTCGCGAAAAAAATAACACTTTTTTACGTTTCACAGTAAAACCGCTTCGATTTGGCAAGAGCACATTGTTTTTTCTGCTCGAAAGCCAGATTTCCATTTACGCAATCTGCGGTAAAAGCGAGATATTCGATCCAGTACTATGTATGCCAAGCTATCAATATCAATACTGTTACAGGGATTTGCTCCTTGTCGTCCTATTGAGACGGTCCCTTGATTAAAGTGACAACAAGAATGGAGCACCGATTTTACTTTAATTTTTCTTTAAATTAGTTTTTTTTGAACATTTTATGTCCTAGATCCATTCATCAAACATAATTATATAGATAAAAGTAGATAGTTTTCTAAATAGTCGTATCTTTCGTTTCAGTTATCACTATCAGTCACAAAAAATGCAACTTAAAAATCGACGTTGTTGCGGGCATTCGGTGACGTGTGGTTCGGCGTGGTGACTTTCGGAATGACGTATTGCACTCGTAGTTTCGTTCTTCTTCCGTCCTTCTGACATTCAAAAGTGCCTGTAATGGCTTAATTGAAATAAAATATTTGAGTTTGAGTTTGACTAGATCTTCTTTCTCAAAAACCGGTAACCGATTTTTTATGAATTATTCATTAAAAAACCTCAACGATTTCCCACCTGTATCACCAATCTTTCATAATACCTCCCAATGGACACATCCAACAAATACAAAAGGAACAGATCTGTTATAGCACAATAACCTAGATGCGTAAGCACTTAGGGATATGGCCCGAAGTAGGTCAGCCCCCAAGAGGTTCGTCTCGGCATAATGCTCCGAAGACACGCAAACAATGGCCAGTGCATCGAAGAAAACGCTCGCACTTGGCACGATGTTGTAATATTCCACTTTTTCAATAACGCTGAGAACTGCACCTCGGGAATATTTGGTGCCTGTTCTAGAATTCTGTAAATGAGAACGTGATGGCAGTTCAGGGATTGCGATTTGAAGGTGGTATTTTTTTATTGCAGGCGCTTGAATCGGGAATGTTCTATTTGGAGTCACAGTGATAGTAGGTCACTGTAGGTGAATATTTTTGGCTAACAGGCTTGGAAAGAAACACATATACTGAAACTGTTAGTCTGCATGATCCCACTGCTGGCAAAGGCCTCTCTCCATGACCTCCAGTTGTTTCGATCCAAGGTCAATTTGGATCACTGGTCTTCTACAAGGTCTGCCGCTATGCTTTCTGGTTGTGTCAGAGCTCTTGAAAGTGACTATTTTACATACACCTATAACAAACTTCAAAAATGCAATAAATTATGATTATTATAAAGTCAAATCACGGCCAAAATTATTGTAATAATTAATGTTATACCAATCTAGTTTTTGGTTTTAGCAACGTGCGATTTTTTTGCATTTAAATGGATCCTGTGATGATTCATCATATTCCCTCAATACATGAATGCAGGAAATCTATATTATATCGTCAGTTGTTGCTTTTCAACGCCTGTTTGTGGACAAACTGTATTTACCTACCAGTCTGCCTACTAAGCGTAGTGATTACGACTTTATCCGCTGCGTACGGTCCTTTGAGGACGCCGGTCCCAAGGGCATGCTCGCTTTACCACTGGACATTTTATGGATTGTTGCAGAGATTCTTCTAGTTTTCTGAAACAAATATTGTCTACTTTAAATATGTCAATGAGTAAACAGACACTATAAATGGAATAACGAGCCATTCTAATAATTTTTTTTTATATTCTTTATTGCACACATGATGTGATTCATTAGCAAGGTTTAGATTCATTCGAGTTTAAAATTGGTTAAAATATATATGATGGTTTTTTTCATCGGTTATTCGATTGGAGAGAATAACCGTTTTTATTGAAATATTCTTAGTTATGAGTAAATAAACGGGTTTCTGCTCATTTTCCGACAGAATATATCATTCAGTTCATACAGGTTACACATTGTTTCATTGATTGATATACTACAAAACTACACCACCTATTTCTCTTCATACCATAACAGCCGTCCACCATTTTACATATTTTCCACCCGCCTTTATGAACGCTAATCTCTTTTAATCCCTCCAATACGGCATATTCGGAATGTATTACTGAACATACGTATTTTCCGATTTAGTATTCAAGTCAGGTCATTTTGCGTGCACCTCTGTCTGCCGGGTCCGAAAGCCCGATTATATTAATCCTACGTGCGTTTTGTGTCGTCCGAAAACGCTCTGGTGTACCACTCTCATTTGAATGCAGTGTTCTGATTGGACGGTTTTCAATGCGTATGTTTTTAATTAAGTAATTAGTTAAATGACGTAATGTCGGGTTGTGGGAGTGTTTTTGGTTGATTTAACTTTGAATTAAATTGACTGTTTTTTGGATTTTAATTCATTAGTTGTAGGTACGGATATTTTTTGGTTGGATACTTTATAGGTTATAGGTATTTTTTATTCTAACACATTGAGACTTTGGCTTCGACTTTGTCGCGTTTCGGCGACTTTTGTCATACTCTGGTTAATTCTTTCATTTGTTTTATTGGAAGAAAGAGGCTTCTTGGATCGAACACATTTATTAATAGCACAAATAATATATTTACACAACGACTTTTCTCCTTGATAGGACAGTTATATAGTGACAGATTCTAAACTCGAATCTATCGTTCACAGTCGTGTAGGTATACAACCTCCATCACGCACCCTTAATCTATAGCATGATGCATGCGCAAGATTACATTAAATACCTACCTAACATATTACCTACAAGTGCACGCACCCTTAAACTACTCAGTGTGCATACACCCTAAGTACACAGTAAGTATATTCAGCTGGAGCTATCATTCACTGACATACAATCTATCTTTATTATATAAGTATGTTTTTAATACAGCTATATAACAAAAATACTAAACATGAACAAAATAAAAATTATCTATTACAAATCATAACAAATCAAAATAGAATCACATTAAAAACAATATTAGCTAAAATCATTACATCACACATCGCTCGCCCCCTTAATAGATAATTTTTCTAAAAATTGCTTTAGTTTAGGACCTGGTACAGATTTTGTTAACATATCTGCTACCATTTCTTGTGAAGGCATATATTTTACCTCAACCGCCTCATTGACTATAGCTTCGCGAACATAATGAAATCTAACATCAATATGTTTTGTTCTGTTATGGTTCATCTTATTTTTCGCTATTTTATGTGCTGATTGGTTGTCGTTGTAAATGACCACCGGTTTGACACAAGTCCCCTTTGTTAAACTTTTTAACAAATTTCTTAAATAAATAGCTTCTTTCGATGCTTGACTGAGGCCTATATATTCTGCCTCAGTGGAGGACAGCGCCACGCACCCTTGTTTACGACTTTCCCAAGACAATATATTGTCTCCTAGTCTAAAAATTAAACCTGTACAGGATTTCCTATCATATGACCCACCCCAATCCGCGTCTACGTAGCCATTTATTTCTAGATTACCCGTTTTCTTAAACGTTAATACAAAGTTCGACGTCCCCTTTAAATATCTAAGCACCCGTTTAGCACATTTAAAATGTAGTTCATCGTAACATGAATTAAACTGTGACAAAACACTAACAGCGTGCGCGATATCGGGCCTAGTACTTTGTGCTAAATAATTAAGACAACCTATGAGAATTTGATATGGCAACTTACAACCGGAATCTGAAGCTTTCTCTAATTTGAGACCTACTTCCATTGGAGTAATGACTGGTTTACAATCCGTCATGTCAAAATCCTTCAAAATATTAAGAACGTACTGTTCTTGATCAAGATAAATCGAACTTTTATCTCTCCTAAGTCTCATGCCTAACACGTGTCTAGCAGGACCTAAATCCTTAACTTTAAACCTTTTAAACAAGCCATTTTTTAATTTCTGCTTCTCAGTTTCGTTATTTTTGGAATAGAATACAAAAATATCATCAACATATATGACTACTACTATTCTATTTCCATCGCTAAACACCTTTTGATAAAGACAAGGTTCTATTTTCGATTGTACGAAACCTAAATTGTACATCTCCTGATCTAGCTCCTGGAACCAAGCGTTAGACGCTTGTTTGAGTCCATATAACGATCTTTGCAATTTACATACCTTTGTCTCTTGACCTTTAACTATCGCCCCCTTAGGCTGAAGCATGTAGATGTCCTCTTTTAGCTTGCCATACAGGAAAGCAGTCGTAACATCCCATTGGTCAATGAGCCAATCATATTCTACAGCTAATGAGAATAGTAATCGTAAGGTTGAGCTTCTTACGACAGGAGAATACGTTTCATTATAGTCTATTCCACGTACCTGCGTAAATCCTTTAGCTACCAGCCTGGCCTTGTATTTAGACACTTTACCGTCACTGTCTCGCTTAATTTTGAAGACCCATTTGCAATGTATTGGCTTCTTGTCACGTGGTAAGTCTACCAATGACCACGTCTGATTCTCGTTCAATGATTTTATTTCATCATCTATAGCTTTTTGCCATAAATTAGAATCAGGCCTTGCCAATGCTTCTTCAATTGTTGTTGGATCGCCATCAGTTTGTGCTATAGCATTATATATAACAGGTTTGCGCTCACGAAGATTGTATCTTCGTTCTGGTTCCGCTGTATATCTCGTGGTAGCAACCGTTTCATCAGGCGCTGCAGCCATCTCAGTGTAAATACACTCCGCTTCATGAAACTCTTCTTCATCTTGTATAATGTTGTTAGACGCACCACTTTCAACCACAGGTTCTATCCGTTCCTCCTCTATATCAACAGGAACGACTGTGTTCTTCGTCATGTCGGTATCACCTCCAGGAAAAACATTTTCAAAGAATTTTACATTTCTGGAGAATGTTATCTGACCTGTTTTTGGGTTCATCAGTCGATAACCTTTAGTAATTTCACTGTAGCCGATGAAAATCATTTCTTCAGTCTTCATATCAAGCTTTTGCTTTTTCTGTTTAGGTTTCAATACATATGCTTGACAACCGAAAATTTTCAAATGACTCAAGTCTACTTTCTTATCTGACCAAAGTTCTTCAGGTACTTTATTCATGACAGCCTTAGTCGGGCTTCTATTTTTTAAATATACCACTGTACATACCGCTTCGGCCCAATACTTTTTACTAAGTTTGGCCTCACAAAGCAACGCTCTTGTTTTTTCTATTATCGTTCTGTTCGCCCTCTCTGCCACACCATTTTGCTCAGGTGTATAAGGAACCGTTTTCTGATGCTTTATACCAGCTGACCTTAAAATCTTATCGAAGGCTTGGTTACAGAATTCTTTGCCATTGTCAGATCTGAGACACTTTATCGACTTTCCTGTCTGCTTCTCAACTTCCGCTTTATATTCAAGAAATTTATCAAGGGTTTGACTCTTATTTCTCAAGAAGTAAACATGCGTCTTACGCGTATAATCGTCGATAAATAATAGCATATATAGAGATCCACTGAATGATGGTTCTTCCATCGGTCCGCATAAATCACTATGTACAATTTCCAAAACTTCTTTCGCTCGTGTACCTTGATTTTTGATAGAGCTCTTACAAGTTTTTCCATTTATGCATGAAACACATGGTTCAATTTTATCACTTGATTTAAAATTCAATCCAGTCACCATATTTTTCAATGAATTCATATATTTTTGTCCCAAATGTGCTAATCTTCTATGCCAAATATTTGACAAAATGTCATTTGACAAAATCAAGTTGACAACACAATTTTCTTTTTCAACCAACTCAAAAATTCCATCAACCTCTTTGCACGTTGCTACTATTTGGTCTGTTTTATTTTTTATAGAGCAACCTGTTTTGTCGAAGTTTACAGCGAACTCCTTCTTTACAAGATCGCTTACTGAAATTAAATTCATAGAAAGTCCGGGAACATGGTAAACATTCGTTAATAGGAGTTCAGTGTTGTTATTTAATTTAGGGACGGCATTCCCTCTTCCTATAACTTTCATTTCTTCCCCGCTTGCAACTTTTATCTTTAGGCCATTCTGTTGCCTTTTGTAATCCAGCAATTTTCCGGCATCGTTCGTCATGTGGTTCGAGCAGCCACTGTCCAAGTACCATCGGTCCTTTTTCACAGTGTTCGCCATACTCAAGCATGGATTCGCTCTCTTAGTGACTTTGCATTCAGATGCTTTATGCCCTTCTTTATGACATTTAAAACACTTGAATATTAATGCCTTTTTCTTTTCAAACTTCTTTTTATTTTGCGCCGTTGTTACTAGGGCTTGCTCTCTATTCTGACCATTTTCAATTTGTCGGCTTGCTTGTTGCATCAACTTTGATTTTAACTGCTCAAGTTTTATTTCTTTTCCGCTGTTGTCTATCGCCATTATAAATGGGTTGTAATCTGACGATAAACCGCTTAATAAGATAGAAATTATCCACTCGTCAGAGATTTTTGCATCAATGTCTGCAAGTTGTTGCGCCAAACAAATTATTTTGGAAATATATGTTTCCATGGTTTCGCAATTGTCTAGTCGGCATTGCCATAACTCTCGTTGCAATCTGATTCGTCTGCCCCAACCTTTGTCTTCGTAAGCCTCGCTGAGACTCATCCACACTTCACGTGCTGTCTTCGCATTATACACATGTGCGAAACATACAGGCTCAAGTAGCAGACATAACGTTGTTCGTGCCTTCCTGTCAGTATCTTTCAATTCAGCTGTTATCTCCGTAGCTTCAATTACCTTGAACCAGTTTTTGGACTCTAAGTAATTCCTCACCACAAATTTCCAATTGGCGAAGTCCTCAGCACCATTCAATTTTCTTATTCCACAAATTGAACCTGAATGATCTTCTGCCATGACGAGAATTTTGCCTTTTGAAATTTTACAACTGACACTTTTTACACTTTTTGTGTTCTAGCTTCTAGGCGTTTTTGGAGCCTGATCCTGGGCCCATAACCTATTGGAAGAAAGAGGCTTCTTGGATCGAACACATTTATTAATAGCACAAATAATATATTTACACAACGACTTTTCTCCTTGATAGGACAGTTATATAGTGACAGATTCTAAACTCGAATCTATCGTTCACAGTCGTGTAGGTATACAACCTCCATCATGTTTTACAGTTACTAGGAGAACCGTCGCAAAGCCCCAGTTGCAAGAACATCAAGCTTGAAGCGAGGCAACAAAGCCTTCAAAATGAAAAACAGTCTTCATTTGTAACATAACTTTTGAAATTAAAATGGAGCAAAAGTGAATGAAAATTCCCTATATTTAATATCCGCACTCGCCAGAGCATATCCGATTCCATTCAATTTAAAAATAAAGAACTGAAGAGTAATCACTGTCCGTATGAAAAGTTCCCATTCATAGCAGAGTTAACGTACAACTAAGTTTCATTCCACTCTTTTTGCGAAGGCCGATCGAATTCGCGAAAACTGCTTCATTTCCCCAACTCCATTTTTCCTAGACCTTCCGCGCTGTGGAATAAAATCCAAAAATACAAGGTATCGTAGGAGTTATGAGAGGTCTAGGTATATTGGTTATGTGCATGGAAGTCGGGAGTGCCGTTGAAGCCGACAATGTGTATAAATAGGCAATACCGATGGCGATCACGTAGCAGTAACGAGGAGTCGCAACTGTAGCTATCGATCTACAGATGGAACTTACTGACGGACGCTCAACGTAGGTGATGGCGTTAAAAGCCTTGTTGCCTGTCTGGGATTAAGATTTAGGAGGTGTGTTGACGTGGAAGAAATGCGGGTTTTTGGTACGATAAAATATGGGTGCATTATTATTTTCGCCATACCTATTGAGCATGGTCTTTACACTTGATCAAGATTGCGTCTGGGTTTTTAAGTAACCGTAACCCGTGAATTTGGTGTTTCTTTTTGGAGTAGTCGGAAAAGTGACCTCATTTACATACTTCATCAAATATTCTCTTTTAGATGTTTAAAATGTTTGTAAAAATCAAAATAAAATATGGGAATCGTTTCTCTGGCTGTCCATTTTTCCGTCAGTAATTTTTCAGTAGCCATGGAGTCTGAATAATTTGTGCCCGGTAAATGACAATAGACACGGTCTCTACACATAACTGGCACCTATCACCTTTGCTGCTACAAGCGTGATGTTATGTTATTTATCTATGTTATGTATCACATGGTTTTGCTATCATATAGTATTTTGCCATCATTTAGGACCAGATTACGTTGAAGACGTTTTAGGAAACTATAGTTGTTTTAATTTTCCCCCATCATTTGCAATGCATTTTACTGTGTTTATGTGTGGTTTTGATATGTTTTTAGAGTAAGTTCAGCATCATTAATATGCATGGTAAGACAACATTGCGATGTTACCTTGCTATGCATATTAAATACGAGTAGGTTCAGGCTACAATAACTAAACTTTTGGAGCTGCATTAACAAAATATTGTTGTTAAGTTAAAAGTTACGGGAACATAAGTGAATAAAGTGAACTTGGAGATTTTCACTTGTACATAACATAACATCACGCCCATAATCCTAGAGGGGTTACGCACAAGGGTTAACATAACCATATAATAGTACATACACGTTTTGTCAGCTATATTTTAAGTCCCATGTAATAGGGGGCGAGCATAATTGTCATCAACTGGGCACAAATCCAAATTCCGTGGCTGCTAATGAAAAAATCCAAATAGACAAACTACTTTGCCTGAACTAGGAGTCGAACCCAGGACCTGATACACAGCGCCTGCAGAAGTATGTCTATTTACCCACCTATATTGTTACATGAAAAACGTAGAAAAGTTTTTTTTTTCCTTCCCAAACTTTAGGAAACTTATATTATGAATTTATGATTTATGTCAAGCAATACACGAGCAAGGCGGGCGTATTAGCTTATATGAATTCAGTATAAGTCTCACTCTATTATTATTTGTACAAACTAGTTGACGCTTGACATAACAGATGGCGCCACAGTCACTTCCCCTCTCGCTTAGAATTTATTATTCAATCCAAGTGTTTCTTTCTTCACAATGTTTTTTTTCTTTGTTTTTCTTTCTTTGCGAGGAAATCACGGCTCGAAGCGATGTGATAAGGAATATTGGTAGCACGTGTTTACGTACTATCAGTGGAGGTGTACCTTATTGTTATTATTTATATTATGACTGGGAGTAAAGTTGTTAGTGACGCACTTCATAAAATGTTTTGTTTAGTATCACCGATCCTGTTTTTTTTACACAACTGCCCAAAAAAGAGTGTTATGTCTTTAGGGTTCATATAAGTACGTATGATTAATATGTTTTACTGTGTCTTATTTCGATTTAAAGTTGCCTACCATGAGTGGTGGCGACAAAATGCGAAAAATAGTTCCAACTACCACCAGTGGGGTCAGACGGGTATCGACAGATCGGAATAAACCCTAAAAAAGCACCCGAAACAAAAAATCTTGAGACCTAAAAAGATCACTTTCGATGTTGATTTTTCTTTTTGGTGAATACAATCTAATAGTAGATTATACAACAAGTGAATAAAAAGGGAATTTAATTCGAGGTACGAAGTTGGATCCCGAGAGCAGCGAAGGATTCTAGAGTAGAATCACGAGCGTAGCGAGGGATTCTATACTCTAGAATCCTGAACGGAGCGAGGGATACAAGTACCTACCGAGATAAATTTTTTATTCACGTGTTGTGTACTCTACTTTTTACCATTGACTGTGAGAAAATAATTAGGATGGTATTTATTTTCGGAGCTAAGCACTCTAGATTTCTTTGGCTTATTACCCACGGATAGACGTACTTTAAGTATGTCACTAACTTTGAGTATTTTGAAATATCAATGTTGTGTTTGATTCTCACTGTGGCTTTTATCATAGAATATATGCTCCAAAGTGTCGACGGCGGTCTTGGTTAATTCATTGAAATAGTTAAGAAATATGCACTCAGAGAAGGAAATTGGCGCCATTCATGGTTTTCCAGTCGCAGAATAAATTGTATGTTTTCAGGTACAACTCCCGAGATTTTGGCGGCAACAAATCATCTACTATAACTGCTGCTTTAGAACGAAATTATTCCGGAGTCAGTCTCTCATTTTCGTCATCGGAAGAACTCATTTTATTATAATTACTTACTTATGTAAATAGATTTTCCAATAACACAAAACAACCACAATTAAAGACAGAAAAGAACGTAACTAAATTGGCGGGATATTATTTTAAAATTTGGAATGGAATAGCTCCATTCAGCCACCCAGTACGTACTATTTCAGCAGCAGCGATTTTTTTGTATAGTGCGCGCGGAACTAGTTGGCCGCGCCTTAGGCATGTTTTTGTTTTTTTATTTAAGTATTCTTTTCAATAAATTGAACAATTAATATCTCGAGATTGGTCATCACTGTCTAATTATAGTCTCCTGTGCATTGCGAGCTGTATAAGGCAACCCGCCCCCTCATCCCTGTCGCCACCTAAGGCGCGGCCAACTAGTTCCGCGCGCACTATACGTAATTCGTGTTTGTTCCTAATTCAAAATGTCTTTATTCACTCAGTGAATAAAAGAGCGTTTTATTCACTGTTATCGATGAAAAAAATGCCCTTTTTCGAGTGGCAATGGTAAAAAAGTTTTTATCGAAACAGCACTTTGTAAATAGAAAAGGACACTAAACGAAAAAGTAATCCATTTAAGAGCTTTTTCTTTTACAAACCATTTTATACATACCAACATAGGTAAGTATAGAAAATAACCACTTAACTAGACCTTCTACTTTCCCATTCACTTAAAAATTCTGTCATGAAATTATTTCTAAGTACAATTTGTGGGGTCTAAATAAACTGGTTACGTAAATGTATTGGCGTTTTTCATCCGTTAACCATAATAAATGTACGGCTAGTTTGGTAAAGCATTGATTTATAGGGGATCGTCGATGTTTAAAATTGCTTTATAAATTGTAGTGGTCGAACGTGCAAGCTCAGGGGATGAAAGGGGTAGTACATAGATGCAGGTGGGGCCGAAATGGAGCGTTATGTAGGTAAGCAAAGTTCGTGTTAATGAGGTCATATTGATTTTGATCAGCTGTTTTTGAGGTCCTAATAACATCAGTAAAACTATGTTCTGTGTTCGGTAAGGTGTAGAAACGTCTCTGAAATATTTGATAAGCATTTATTTCAGTACGTTCTCTCTGGTTGATAGAAATTCATGGCCTTTCACAGTAAATTAGGCTTCTTAGGTAATCATACGGCCGAGTCAAATGGCAATCGCTACCAAAACATTTAAAGTTTTTTGTTTGTTGTTTTTTGGCTTGTTATTCAGTTGCATCACATCATAACAACACGCTTGTAAACCCCGAAGGGTTAGGTAAAGGCGTAACTAAATAGTCACCCACATAACATAACCGGTGAAAGTTATGTTAAAGTCCCATGTCATAGGGGGTGACCCCTTTGCCATCATCGGGCATCCAGGCACAGCGGTTACTACTAAGAAAATCTTGATGGAAAACCATAATAATTTGCCTGACTCGATATTCGAACCTCTTACTCAGCAGACGCGATTGTGACCACTAGGCCAGCGAGCCACTCCATCCATTTATACTTGTGTAGTCCATTAAAAACATCTTCAAAAATGTTTTTTGACTTTCATCCATCCCTTTCAATCAACGTTATAGCTGATACACACAACACTTTGCCTAGGCCTTATGTTTCCTAAGAAAAAACCATTATCCTCCTTCAAGAAACGTTTACCTCAAAAAGCCTTCTAAAAAATCTTCCTTTTCGCTTTTTTACGTACTTATGTCAGTATAAGAGTTATTCTTCCAAGTTTTACGGATGAGCGCCTGTCGAGTGGCCAATAAAACAACGCCCAACTTCCCTGAGACAGACTATAGTAGCAGCGTAATAAGAAACGTGTACAATGTCGTAACGAAAAAGTTGGATTATGTTTGTGAATAACAGCCCTAATGTTCAGACTTGAGTTGTTTCCTGATGATATTGGAAGTAGTTGGAATTGCTTTTGTAAAGGTCTCGGCAGAGGAAGGAGGCTATACGAACTCTTCTCGTCGTTGTCATCAAAGTAATTCTATGGTGGGGAGTACTATTAGACCAAGGAAGCATGGTACTAAAGGTGACCCACGAGATACCGCGTACTCGGTTTTTAGTCAGTAGAAGTCTGACACTCCCTACCGCTGTGCCTAGAGCGCGAGGAGTCATTTGATGATTTCCCAGCTCCCAAAAAAGGCGGCCAATAATTAATTGTGGTAATGATGACATTGTTCTCCTTCCTGTTCCTGTGGGTGATCCTTCTGTGTTCACCGCTCAGGTCACCAAAATTTACCTGATGCCATGGTGAACTACCATGGCATAGAAACTACCACCATCATCAATCGTTAATGTTTTTTTTTTGATTTTCTTGTAATTACTATAACTCTAAAATTCCTAATTAAAATAAATAAAATGATTCCTAAGAACCATTATCAATCAACGTGGGTATACAAATACGAATATAGCACGTGTAAAACCAGATCAAACAAAGGAACACATACATGTATCAACATACACACGCACGTTCCTAGACAACTAATTAACTATGTAGACGCAGGCACGCCCTGAACGCCCAGTAAATGAACCTAATTGATACGTGGCTATTACTAGTCAAAGGTTTTCATTACCTTAATGGTTTATTTTGGAAGATTTACTGTTGTGGTTCTATATATTTTCTAATAGATTACAAACAAGGTAACTGTGCCTTCGTAGGTGTAGGTATACGATGAGAAAAGATGAACTAACACCAACATTAAAATAGAAATACCTGGAAGTTAACATAACATTTGCAGATCTTTAATCAAAGTTCCACATCTTATTGCGTGAGAAAATTACTCTCGAACGTTTCTAAGTGTAATTAATTATATTAGTGACCGTGACTGCAGTCGTAAGCAATAAAATGTATAATGAGCGCTTAGCAAAATTTTAAAGTGGTTTTCTCGTGCATAACGGTTTCTACTTTTTTTTTTTTTTTTTTTTTTTTTTTTTTTTTTTAATATTCCACAACTATCACACAACGCAACGAGCTTGTGTTATGGGTACTAGACAACTGATAAACATACTTATATATTTCTAAATACATACATATTATAGATAAATTACACCCAGACACAGAACAAATGATCGTGCTCATCACACAAACATTTGTCCTGGGTGGGAATCGAACCCACGACCTCCGGCATAGCAGTTAGGGTCACTAACCACTAGACCAACAGGCCAGTCAATACTTCCAGGTAAGACCTACTATTTCCCAATAGTATTTCTTCCAAGGCACAACAGCGTAACGGTAGAGCTTGGCACAAGCAAAGAGAAACCATAGCCGGCAGTGGATGAAGTCGGACTGTGAATGATGATGATGGCTTCCAAAATACTCATCATTCTCCTGCCCTTATCCCAATTCATTTGGGGTCGGCGCAACATGTCTTCTTCTTCCATACTTCCCTATTTCTCGTCATCTCAGCAGTCACCTCCTTTCTAGCCATATCATCCTTCACACAGTCCATCCATACAGTCTCTCCTTTTATAGCCATCTACATTCATACTCAACATTTTCCTTCATTCCTTCGCATCACATGTCCATACCACGACAATCGATTACCAATCAACTTTTCATTCACTGGTGCCACTTTCAGACTTCCTCTTATGTACTCATTCCTTATTTTATCCTTTCGCGTCACACCACACATCCCTCTTAGCATTCTCATCTCAGCCACATGCAATTGCCTTTCATTTATCCCTTTTGTGGCCCAACATTCTGATCCATACACGACAGCAGGTCTAACCATGGTCTTATAAATCTTCCCCTTGAGTTTAAGGGGAATGCGGGAGTCGCATATTGTTCCCGTGACCTGCCGCCATTTCATCCATCCAGTGCTAATTCTGTGCTTCACACTACGATCTATTTCGCCATCGCTTTGCACGAGTGAACCGAGATACCGAAAGTCGGGGCAAATTGGAAGAAGCACGCCATCTAGCGCTATGGCTCCAGAACTGGAGAGACCGCCGAAATCGCAAAACATGTATTCAGTTTTACTTCTGCTGATTTTCAAACCAACATTCTCCAGCTTCTGTTGCCATTTCTCCAATCTCGATGGCTTCCAAAATACTATGATCGTAAAAATCAATACAGTAGGGGAAAATTGCATTGTCACTGACAATACTCAAATGGTCAAAGACGCAAATTGAGACATGATCTGATTTTGGTGTAATCAACTAATCCTCCTAACAGCTCACGAAAATATCTCAATAGGTACGTAGACTACGGGGCTGTAATCTGCACAAAACAGGTATATTGATTGGCTCACAACTGTTTTCCATTAACGTTACACAATTCGGTAACATACCAACGATAAGGCGTCGCTCCAATGCAATCTACGGCTAAGCTACGCAAAGCTATAGTCGAATTCCTAATGTGTTTTTCCACTCTAAGGTTGATTATCAGTTACTTGTCTTAAAATTGTAATTAGATCTTTTTGGTCTAGTGATCAAAAGCAATAACAATGATTATGAGCTCCTGGGATCAACTTCCTGGTCAAGCAATCGCGTTATTGGTTTTGTTTTTAACACGTTTTCTTCAGTAGTAGCCAGCATGACAGTCAGATAATTTCGAACTCCGTGAAGTTTTTTTTGCTGGGGATTGAAGTTGGTAACTGTTAACTGTGTACTGTTAACTGGTAGAGCAATAACGAGCCTGCTTCGATTTTTAAGAAATATCGGCGAAATGAGCCACTGTTTATCCACGGAAATGAGACGCATGGGTGCTTGACAGGCAAGCAAATTAACCACGCAGCTATCGTGTCCAACTTCTGCGTGCATATCCTAGATAACAGTGGATGGTCGACTTTAATTCGCTTCAGGCGTCCCATTCGTATACTTCAAAATTATTGTATACTCGCATTTATGTCCCCGTATTTCTCATTGGTAGACAACAATTGGAAAAAAGTAAAACATATTCATTTATAGGATTTCAATAAATATTTTATTCGTGAGTGAATTGGTTACGTCTGTGTTCATTCTACAAACGTTTTTTTTTTTATAAAATATATTTGCTTTTGATGATAAGCACCCCCGAGAGACAGTTCTGTCATTTAATTTTCTATACATGGAGTAGACGTATTAACGAGATACGATGAAAACAATCTACTATATCTCAATTTTATAATATTCTACATTACATCGCTTTACGATACCAATGTTAAATGGCATTGACTACCTCGTTGGCCGAGTGGTTGCAAGCGTGACTGCTGAGCGTGAGGTCCTGGGTTCGAATCCCGGGTCGGGCATAATGTTGTTGAGTTTGTCAATCAGAAACTAAGTGGCAGCCACGAACTCGTTTGTGCCCGGTTGATGGCAATAGGCTCGCCCTCTATTACATGAGACTTAGACATAACTGGCGAAATGTGGGTATAAAGCGACGCGACGTACATTCCCACAAGTATACTTAGATATATGGAATGTGTCTAACAAAACATTATACATATAATTCTTCATAATCCCATTCAAAATACGTCCAGAACACAAACCAACCACCCAATCCAACTATTCTAATTTCTAGCTCACCAGTACCTGAATAAAATACACCGAAACTTGTTAAACCACGTTAGTGAGCAGTGAATCGGTTAAATTCGGACGTTTCATTACAAGAATTTGATTTATCGGACGAACTCTAAAACTCTGGGCACGTAGCGAACGTTCTGCAGGAGTAATTTGAATGCGATAGCTGTGTACTGTGTTCATAATGACTGTGGGATTTAGCTCGTTTGAGTTCTAGGAGGATTAATTATGGTGACGGTCTATTTTATTGACAGCCTTTTCATTGATTAGTCGGATAAGATCTAAGTTTCTATTGTTCAATTTAGTCTGTCTGAGGTGTTGTGGTGTCATGTTTTAGTGGGTTTAAATCTAGGTAGGTACTTAACTTTGTATAACTTAAGTTTTTATCCACTGCTCTCAAAAAACCGGCCTGAGCTAGAGCCAAAAATTTCAAAGACACACATGACATCTTTCTACCCATACTTGGCCCTCGTGGTAGATTACAGCCCGGTCTGAAATTAAACGCTGATAATAATTAGTGTCTAATATATCTATGCTTTCTCTTTGTACGGTCAGCATCAGAAGTAACTTGACATTTTGGAATGTTAATTTATTAATATACAGGTCTCTAGCTATTATTTTAAATGTTTCAGAACACTATTCTTTAAAATATTCCTTACTCTTTAATAACTTGTAAGTAACGGGTAATATCTAATAAGTTCTTGTTAAGAACCCTGCTTTGAAACTTTGAGTAGTATTAATCTACTTCTGATGCTGACCGTACTATCTTTGTCACAAAAAAATTATATCATGTAGAAGGTACACCAAGCTCAATAATATATAATATATATATATAATAATAATAATATATAATATTCCACAACTATCACACAACGCCATCTAGTCCCAAGCTAAGCAGAGCTTGTGTTATGGGTACTAGACAACTGATAAACATACTTATATATTTCTAAATACATACATATTATAGATAAATTACACCCAGACACAGAACAAATGATCGTGCTCATCACACAAACATTTGTCCTGGGTGGGAATCGAACCCACGACCTCCGGCATAGCAGTTAGGGTCACTAACCACTAGACCAATAGGCCAGTCAGACGCATCAATGCAAACGCATGGTGCAATGGTTTTTCTACGAGTACTAAACCATCAGCCAGTACTGTCCAGGACAACAAAATATATGTAAACCATATATTTTGTTATTGATACTAAGCCACCCAGGCCAGGTTAACGCAAAAAATGGAAAATTGAATTGAATAAAAATAAAACTAAATATCTTATGAAAAATATCCAAACAATATCAACAACAAAAATAATAAGCTAAAGAAACAGTTGTATCAGAAGCAAACGAGACTTACGAGTATTGCATCGCTCTCTGAACATAAAAATTGAAACAAATTATTAACTGGCTATAAATAAGGGTTCGGAGCTCGATATCTGGCTGACTGCCAGCAACGCTTTAGATAGGAAAAACCTCTTGTTCGAGCTGGAAGCTAGCAAGGACATTCGGACATGGAACTAATAGGATTCTGTGATTACAGCCGTGATTTATGCTAAGTATTTGAACCTCTTCTAGAACAATTTCTTAGTATTATTCACGAAGATACCGAGAAAAGGATGAATTGGTTCAGAACTTTCCGTCTAGGAGGAACAATTTTTAAGGCATTTTACGTTTGTGAGTGTTCTTGGTACTTTTTGGAGTGTACAAATGACGAGGTGAGGTGGAAGAGATTATCAGACTTCTACTGACTAAAAACCACCCATATTAATTTCTTCTTAGCGCAGCCCCGGGCACAAAGGTGTCCAGGGCCGCAGTATCTCTTTCGTACAAACCGCAGTCATGTTCTTCGTCCTTGACCTTCATAAATCTTCTTTAGTCCCAAAAACTTATGGTTGGGCTTTTAAGAGATTGTTACTAAATAATAAATAATTCGTTTGCTTAAAATAAACACAATAAAAATACTTAGTTTCGGTAAGTAAAGCAGCTAATGGATAGGATAAGTAATTCTCGCTAAAAACGTTTCGTGAAAAATAGAAATGGAATTTACTTAGGATAAGTAATTTGGGTAATAGCGTGATAAATTCATGTCCTACTTAAAGACTAAAATACAAAAAAAGCTTTTTAATAAAAATATGATAAACGACTTGGTATACAAAAAGTTATATTCCGCATAATGTTACTTGAGTAAAGATTGTGGTCCATTAAAATTCTTGGAAACTTTATTGAACGGCTGTCGTACAGATTACATTCGTCCTGAAACGTCGACAGGGTTCTTGCTAGTCTCTAGTGATATATTTCTATAATTATTATATAGTTATCTATTCGCGTTCTACTACAGGGCCATAGTTTGTCGTAAAAGAGGATAGGATTCAGAGGAACGAGTGTAAAACTCCTCAAAACTCCATTCAAAGGGAGAATCATCTGATCAGGCGGGTCTTGTGTCTCGTGGGCTCAGAGCCACGTAGGCCTGACAGCTCCGATAACTTTAGTAATGCGATAGAGAATGTAAGTTCTTCATTTGTGTCATAGATGTTACTGTAATACTTTTTTTATGCTGCTACACCTTCTTCTGTTCCACAGTAACAGTTCTCCTTCCATAACCGTAGTTTTTTTTACTAAATTGCATAGTAAAATTTTGACACTTTTGCTTATATTGCATAACTGTATCCCGTCATTGCTTTGTACCGAAGGACCAACTACATACTTTCAAAACTTTCCCCTGCTTGAAATGTATGATTACTTCAAGCTTTCAAATCTCGTCTCTAAGCTAATACCTGTGAGTTGAAGGGTTCAATTCTTCACGCATCACCGTGCTTACGCGTGGGGTGTGCCAATGGGGCGGAAAAGTCGTTAGATAGTGCCTTCCTGCGTTTTTAACTCAACCCCTATCTGGTGATTTTTTTGACATGTTTGCGACATT
This sequence comes from Diarsia mendica, assembly GCA_949316265.1. NCBI lineage: Eukaryota > Metazoa > Arthropoda > Insecta > Lepidoptera > Noctuidae > Diarsia > Diarsia mendica. The sequence continues at coordinate 16,359,234 of OX438896.1, read as the reverse complement.
CAACTTGACTTTGATTTTTGATCGAGTACTTCTTGATTTCTTCCTTGCTTGACACATATTTATTTTTTATTTAGCCTTTTATTTTCCTTAACAATTTGATTTCTTACATTATTTGTCATGCATTAATTAATTTAACATTACATAATTTAATTAATTGCTTGACACATACAAGTTAGATATTATATTTAAAAAATTACATGCTTTCGTGGACGAATATCAAAGTGACGAATTATGAACTATGTAAATGATGATTTGGATAGAAATTCAGGAACTGACATGAAAACTTGACAAGTAATAGAGAAGTATGGAAGAAGAAGACTTACTGCACTGACTCCAAATAAATGGATAAGGAAAGGAGGTGTCTAATGAGATGACGAGCAAGAGAGAAGTATTGAAGAAGAAGACATACTGCACTGACTCCAAATAAATGGATAAAGAAAGGAGGTGTCCGATGAGATGACAAGCAAGAGAGAAGTATGGAAGAAGAAGACATACTGCACTGACTCCAAATAAATGGATAAAGAAAGGAGGTGTCTAATGAGATGACGAGCAAGAGAGAAGTATTGAAGAAGAAGACATACTGCACTGACTCCAAATAAATGGATAAAGAAAGGAGGTGTCCGATGAGATGACAAGCAAGAGAGAAGTATGGAAGAAGAAGACATACTGCACTGACTCCAAATAAATGGATAAAGAAAGGAGGTGTCTGATGAGATGAGATGACGAGGAATAGAGAAGTATGGAAGAAGACATGCTGCGCTGACCTCAAATGAATTTGGATAGGCTCAAAAGAATGATGATGATGAAGGAGTAGGAAAATGATTATGTCATACAAAAAATATTAATTTTATGACATCATACTATTAGTTCACGATGATGTTTTAATTTAACCTGCGAAAGCCGGAGCTATAACGTTAAGAAAAGATTTTCTTCAGTGCAAGCAAAGAAGTAAGCTTTTCTTTTTTACTGAGCTCCATTTAGTAACACCTGCCGCTCGTGAAGCTTTTATGTTTCAGTTACTTACCTGTTTTTTATTTAACCTGAACTACCTACTTATTTCACTGTTTTTTCCTTAAAGAGTTTTCTACTGCGGAGAATTTTCTTAGTAAACTAGTGGGTAATAAGTAAAGTTTCTCGGTACTATATATATAGACGAAGCTGTGATAATTTGTCAAAGGATAACGTCCATCTGCAGACCCAAGTTAATTGTTGGCAAAGATTAGAGCTCTCTGTCAACGGTCGGTGATATTTCCTTGACCGAAGCTATGAATCTCGTAGAGAGGCGGAATACTGCGTTAGTTTTAGTTTAATTTGGTGTTTTGGGATGAAATATACAAATTACATTTGAAAAAGGCTTCCTCTTTGTCGTCGATTAACTTTATTACAATCATATAAGTTTCGCTGCCACTACTATTGCGTTGGTGGTTTCGGACAGGTCCCCCAAAGGTGGAATTACACATACAGTAGGTCAGAAGGTAAACCATAGTTAATATTAAGTCTGATAGTGTCATAATAATTTTTTCAACACACTGGCTCGTAAAGTGAGCCTTATCACATCGTTCTTAGGGCCATAAACCGAACTATAACTAACACGTGCATAATAATATTATACACTAGTGCATAATAGAATTATCACTACAAAGTTAAGTTAGTACCTTACTGCAAATTATATGCGAGTAAACAGAGCATTTTCAATTTAACCGGGTAATACCGTTTTTTTTTTAATTTTATTGGTTGAGTTGCTATGTTCTTAAAAAAGTTTCGATACAAAAAAGATCGTGTTCAATAGTAAAAATAAATTAATGTACCTAGTGCTTGCTCATTTCATGCAACTTTGAATTTAAATAGATAACTTTAACTAACTTTAACTTGTACGTTTGTAATAAATGAAACTTTCACTCAAATAATATAACTTGTAATATTATAAATATAACTTTTTATTTTAAATAAATAAACCTCATTCTTTTAGTCTATGGTCGACCGTCATTGTTACAGTATGACCATTTTAAGTTTGAATTTCATGGTGGCGCCACTGGTCAAGTAAAATGCATCGCTACGTCAAACTTAGTACATTTATTTTAGTTCCGTGTTTTCCCGCCTGCACAGATAAGTTGGTCGAACTGTAGATGCTCACGCATAGGAAAATCGATATTTTTTTCCCGCTATTGTGAAAAAAAATACAGAACTTGCTATAACTGTGGAAGATGACTTTTTAGTATTATTTTCTTCACAAGTGTGTTGAAAAACGTCGTATGATACACGTGTGTATTGATGATTACCGTCCTCGGCTATCTTAAGACCCTCACCTGACGGCTCGGGTCTCAATGGCGCCTCGGCGGTAATCACCAACATTACACACTTATACCATAATGTACTATAACTTCCTTATAGCAGATTATTCCTTTGTTATAAATTATGTTACGCCACAATTAATAACAGAAACCACGCATATGGCGTTGTGTTTAAGACTGTCTGAGCCTTTGGCAGTTTAAAAAAGCCTGGATTTATTTGATTTAAATACAAAGTTTAATTTTTTACATTCAGTGTAACATAACACATCCATATAATCCTATCCCAACTCTATACGTATTAAAATTGCTCATATTTTATCCTTGAAATAATTCCACCCCAAACCGCCTAAATCCCAGATTTTCACACACCGGACTTGGCAGTTTCAGTCTCTGCCCACTTGCCCGTGAAGGTTGTCGTCAGACAGGGATGCGGGCAGAATAATTCCTGCCCGCTTTTGTGGCAAGATAAAGTGTCGTAAGCAACGTGGTCACGAATACTGGTCAAGAATAATGTGACGGCCCAATGATTTATGGATCTGCATTCGTATTATGGCGGTTTCGCAGGAAATTGTGTGTTTTCGGTGCTATAGTGGCCTCAAAGGACCAAATGTTTATGCGTTATGAGTTTATGAGGTGCAGAAAGTCTATTTTAGTAAGGATTGCAAATGAAGTGGACTGTAGTCCTATTATAAAACTTATAAAGAGGGCGGTTCAAAGAACTGTAGATGAAGTTTGAAGTCTATCTAAACTCACAAGTCACAAAGTAATTACTTCAAGTCATGCGTATTCCTCTATTGCCAGACCGATAGTGAATTAAGCTATTTAGACGATGACAGGAAAGCCGTACCGTTGCAAGCAGACTTGTTTTATACCTTTGTTTAAGCGAAACTGGTGTAGGAGGTAATTTACATTGTACGGAGGAAATAACTTATTCAAAGATCCGCCAAATTGCAACAAAGCAATTCTACGACTGATAATATTCTTAACTGAATGAGATTCTTAACGATACAACTAAATAACAACGTCCCAACAAAGTCGTACACTACCTAAACCAGCGTTCAATACTACGAGTATTTCGCCAAATCTCGTGGTCGTAAGTCGGTGTACTAAATCTGAGGATCCCATCGATTGCCAATAATGTCTGTAATTACTGCCCTCGCCGCCTCGCCCGTTAATCTTACTTAGGATTATGCCCGCCCGTGCCAAGTTTAGTTAAAAAATATTGGTACAGGTGCCTGGTTTGTTGTTTAAAAAGGTTGCTAAAGTTCGGTGATTATCGAGTTTGGATTAGAACGACTAGAGACGGTGTTTTTGTTTACGATTGACACATTCCTGGTGCTATATAAAGGCAGATTTATACTTTCAAAATGAAAGTTTTTAACTGAATAAATGAGAAAGTTTATGTCTCTTTTGGGATTTCTAATAATAAATGTGAGTGAATGGCAAATATTAATAAGTGCAGACAATCTATCCACCCTCTTTCTTAGTCTTCTGTTAAAGTCGGCCAACCCGCGATCACTTCGCTTACAACTGCGTCGAAATATACGGAAGAGTATCACAATAGGTACTAATACCTGAAAATTCCGTATTGATACCGTAATTATAGTGACGGTGCAAGTTTAGTTATAACCGTAGCAGCTTAAAACAGGATAGAACAACATTCATCCACACACCATAAGCAACTTCACAAGAACAACACCATTATCAACAACCACATAAATCCAGTAACTCCAGGTTTATACAAAAACTTGCGCACAGCAATGGAATGATGGCGGGACTAGTTCCAACCATTTCTCTGGATGTTGGGAGGCCGGTCACGTGGCTCCGTTCAGTTATACGCGCCAGCCCCCGGCCGCGGTTTGATACGCTCTCTTATGTGCCCCGGATACTGGGCACTTTGGACACACAAATATAGGCAGAGATTTGGATGAATTTGGACATTCCATTTACATCCATTGATGAAGGTATGTATTTTGGGGCCTAAATGTTTATTTTTTGACAGTTGAATACAACAATCTATTAAATATACTCACTAGTGCCAAAAACATAGGTATATTGTTTCTATTATTACATACTAGCTTTTGCCCGCGACTTCGTTCGCGTGGAATAGTGACTTCCGGCAGATTTTTGGTTTATCTCGCGAAAAAAAAAAAAAAACTATCCTATGTCCTTTCTCAAGTTCCAAACTATGTCTGTACCAAATTTCACACAAATCGGTTCAGTAGTTTAGGCGTGAAGCAAAGACAGACAGACAGACAGACAGAGTTACTTTCGCCTTTATAATCCAGGATTTTCCCTCGTTGAATAGTAAACTAAGTGTAGGTGTTATAATTTCGGTGATGAACTGATTACCTATCCGTTTCTTTGTCTAAAATGAGTATTAACTTATCACTATGATTGACTATTGAGCTTAAAGTTCGTAGGTATAAATGTCTATCTAATTACCTCCTCAAGTTTAAAGCGTAGCTAGTTATGTAGTACTATATTAATTCTGTGGTGTAGGTATATAGATTTTATCTGTATGTAATGTAACAGTCAGTTGAATAAAAAATCGTATACAAATCAGATCAATAGTTTTGGCGTAATGTGATTCTAGACAGAATTTTAATGTTATAGATAGGAAGCTGTGTATAGGTTCCTGTGGGAATGAGATATTTTCCCGAAGTAAAAAGTAGTCTGAATTTTGGTACCTTCCTACCCTATAAGTTAAGTAGTGTGATGGAATGTCGCTAAGTTTCGATCCAAGTAAAACTGTTAAATAAAGACAGTTGCATCAAAATCTTATCATAAATTCCCTAAATTATGGCGCCTACCGACCCTCTAAGTTAGAAAAGTGATCAAATACTAACTTGAAGTCTACTAAGACTTCAAGTTAGTATTTGATCACTCAGTTAAAAAAAAAACATCAAAATCATTTCAGTAGCTATGGCGTCATGCGCTTCTTGACACGATCACGCTAGATTTCCGCGGGAATGAGGTATTTTCCCGCCGTAAAAAGTAGCCTGTGTCCGTGCCTAGGATCCTATCTTTATATTAACCAAGTCTTATAAAAATCCGTTCAGACGTTAAGGCGTGAATGAGGTAAACTTTTAAAACAAACGATTAAAAATAACTAACTTAATTAGTTTTCTGCCTACTGCCTACGCCTTAAGTAAGATAGCATGAATATTAATAGCCCATATCCTTTTCTAGGTAGAAACCACTACCCACCACTATCTATCACTTAACTAAATTTCATCAAAATCCGTTTAGCCGTTTAGGCATGATAGAGCAAAACTCCCAGCAAAAACCATAAAAAAATCACTAACTCAATTCAGTTTTCTGCCTACTTCCTACCCCCTAAGTACGATGACGTGATCATTTTGATCTTATATCCGTTTTTAGGTAACCATCTATTACCTTACTAAATTTCATCAAAATCTGTTCAGCCGTTTAGACGTTAAAGAGCAAAAGTCCCAACAAAAACGACAAAAAATCACTAACTCAATTTAGTTATCTGCCTACTGCCTACCCCCTAAGATCGATGGCGTGATTATTTATAGCCTATGACCATTTCTAGGTTATCATCTATCACCATACCAAATTTCATCAAAATCCGTTCAGCCGTTTAGACGTGAAAGAGCAAAGTCCCAACAAAAACGACAAAAAATCACTAACTCAATTTAGTTAACTGCCTACCCCCTAAGAACGATGGCGTGATTATTTATAGCCTATGACCATTTCTAGGTTATCATCTATCACCATACCAAATTTCATCAAAATCCGTTCAGCCGTTTAGACGTGAAAGAGCAAAAGTCCCAACAAAAACGACAAAAAATCACTAACTCAATTTAGTTATCTGCCTACTGCCTACCCCCTAAGATCGATGGCGTGATTATTTATAGCCTATGACCATTTCTAGGTTATCATCTATCACCATACCAAATTCCATCAAAATCCGTTCAGCCGTTTAGACGTGAAAGAGCAAAGTCCCAACAAAAACGACAAAAAATCACTAACTCAATTTAGTTAACTGCCTACCCCCTAAGAACGATGGCGTGATTATTTATAGCCTATGACCATTTCTAGGTTATCATCTATCACCATACCAAATTTCATCAAAATCCGTTCAGCCGTTTAGACGTGAAAGAGCAAAAGTCCCAACAAAAACGACTAAAAATCACTAACTCAATTTAGTTAACTGCCTACTGCCTACCCCCTAAGAACGATGGCGTGATTATTTATAGCCTATGTCCATTCCTAGGTTATCATCTATCACCATACCAAATTTCATCAAAATCCGTTCAGCCGTTTAGACGTGAAAGAGCAAAAGTCCCAACAAAAACGACAAAAAATCACTAACTCAATTTAGTTATCTGCCTACTGCCTACCCCCTAAGAACGATGGCGTGATTATTTATAGCCTATGACCATTCCTAGGTTATCATCTATCACCATACCAAATTTCATCAAAATCCGTTCAGCCGTTTAGACGTGAAAGAGCAAAAGTCCCAACAAAAACGACTAAAAATCACTAACTCAATTTAGTTAACTGCCTACTGCCTACCCCCTAAGAACGATGGCGTGATTATTTATAGCCTATGTCCATTTCTAGGTTATCATCTATCACCATACCAAATTTCATCAAAATCCGTTCAGCCGTTTAGGCGTGAAAGAGTAACAGACAGACAGACAGACAGACAGACAGACAGACAGACAGACAGAGTTACTTTCGCATTTATAATATTAGTATGGATCTATGAGAGTAATTTTTAAAACAATTTAAATGTTATCTCATCGAGAGTCAAGCAAATCACACACACACAATTATGTACTCGTTACCTTCTAATAAAAATATACTGATGCTGCTGCGGTAGATGATGCTGCCCTTTAATCACGATCTACACCTGCTGTACGAAGATTTGTTAGTGGAACAGAACTAGACAAGCCTTGGTGTCTCCGTCAAAGATATGCACTCTACTCCCCCGATGGTTCCCACTTCCGTGTCGTTTTATGGGAATAAACTAGGTACTATAAAATAAATAATATCGTCAGTATGATATTTTTTTAAGTTAATTCAAGAGGGTATTAACACACGAGCACACCCACCCACGCTGTTTTCAGCCACCACTGAAATGACTCTATTTCTGTAAAACAAATACTTTAATTTTTTACATACAGCCTGCATGCCAAAAACAGGCAATTTATATTTCCATTTACTAATTTTCACCATCCTTATAAGTAAACAGAAAATTATAATTCCCAACCCTCCCACTGCGCGTTGTACCTTAACCCCTTCGTTACGTAGTCGGCCACAGATATAAACGTCTGAGACGTCTCGAGAGCGACATTAGTAGTCGGGAACAAACTGAGCTGTCAGTTTGGCCCAAATATCTACTTTTGTTTGGGACAATCGCCCCGAGCGAACCTTATCAGGTGACAAGACAATATTTTGTGGAAAGATTGTAAATATGGAACTAGGCTTGAAGCGAAACATGTTTTGGAAACTTAGTGAATATAAAGTGGGTAGGTTTTGTTTGGAGTTTTGTGTTTGTTTCACGATATTTTAGGTTTTAGGTCTACATATTAAATGGTTATATAATAATTCCCTCAGACGGTGAGTCTCGCCGAATTTCTCTGGTTCTGAATAAAATCAATGACCAGTGGTTCAAATTAGCCCTAGAACTCCTGAGAGATAGAAGTTTTGGGCAGAACCTTTGACTAGCAGGACGTAACATAATGTTCTAACAGTGGTCTATGACTAGTCCCGTCGGGGTTGCGGTTTGTTTGAAAGAGTTTACGCGGCCTCGGCACAAGGGCTAAGGAGGAACATGGGTGGTTTTTAGTCAGAAGAAGTCTGACGCTCTCTGCCGCTCTGCCCAGAGCGGGAGGAGTCATTTGATGATTTCCCACTCTAAAAAAAAAGTAGTTAAAAAACTAAAAAAACCCGACTGAAAAAACTGAAAAGCAAAAAACAAGCACATTTTAAATTAAACAAAACTTCAAATGAACCCCGCCTGCTTCCAAGTTTTGTTTAATTTAAAATGTGCTTGTTTTTTGCTTTTCAGTTTTTTCAGTCCGGTTTTTTAGTTTTTTAACTACTTTTTTTATTTCCAACTTTTTAGTTCTTTGTGTTTGTTCTTTCGTTGGTCGCGTAAAATTCTTCGCAGATGATTTAACTTTTGTGCTTGTTTATAGGATTTCTCACTATGAATTTCTTTTAAACATATAAGTGTTTTATATTTTTGTAATCTCCTTTTAAAACCCTTTATTTTGATACCCTACTCATTGGTATTGGATTTTTTTTTTTTAAACTCCGCGATTTGGCCCCCAAAATCCGCAATTTTTCTTTGTTTTTTCATTTTAATGTAGCCTATAACACTCGCGAATCTAACGACGTATATTTCATTCCAATCGGTTCATCTGTTTATGAGTTATGAGGGAACAAAGAAACGGACATACATACATACTTACATACATACACGTCAAACACATAACCCTCCTTTTGGGCTTCGCCGCAGTCGGGTAAAAAAAGGGCTATGAGTAGTCCAAGAAATAAGAAAAAATCTTCTCCCTTATCTATACTTATAATAAATCTGTAGAGAGGTAAATTCTGTACATGATATATATTTTCAAAATAACTATCAGGGGGTAATTAGTGATCGATACTGATGCCAAAAATGCAATCAGTAAAATTTTTGTCTGTCTGTCTGTCTGTCTTTCTGTCTGTCTTCCTGTCTGTATGTTCCTTATAGAAACAAAAACTACTCGACGGATTTTAACGAAACTTGGTAAAATTATTCTTCATACTCCTGGGGAGGTTATAGTATACTTTACATCACGCTACAATCAACAGGAGCAGAGCAGTGAAGGGAAATGTTGGGAAAACGGGAGAAGTTGCTCCATTTTTTAAGCTTCCGTCGCGTGTGCAGCCTTAATGGTTAAAGCTACATAGAAATCATTTATGACGGAAATGTTCTACATAAAATTATCTAAAAAATATCTCACTAAAGCATATGTCTATCTTTTATGGTTGACTCACAATAACACGTGTAACTCCCGATAGCTTAGCAGTTCGGGGCTTTCTGATTATTACAGGGTGGAATTTTGTAATGCCACCTGGAGGGAAAGTACACTTAATACTGCAGATAGAAAATTTTACTCAAAGGAAACATTCCTTTATTTTTGAATAGAAAGCAAACTGCGTTCAAAGATTTTCGAATTTCTCTTCTCCCACACCCGGGAATCGAACCGGCTAAAATCTGAAAAAATTATACCCTGTACTTTTATTGCATCGATCGTTAGGGTCAATTATAAGCAACACGGCGGTAATACTTAGCAACGCGGCGGCAGATAGCTATGTTGGTCCTGTGTCCAGGAAACATAAATATATGCCGGGGTGGAACAAGCACGTCAGCGGTGCTCACAGAGAGGCTCGATTATGTTATCAAAACTGGTTATTGAGTGGCAAACAAAAAAGCGGACCTATTTATGATAGCATGTGCCAAACCAGGCGACTTTTTAAATCCCGGGTAAAATTTTGTCAAAATAATGAAAAACAAATAAAGTTAGATATTATTGCACAGCATCATTTGAGTAAACAATTTGGTAAATTTTGGAAAAAGACTAATAAATTGAACCCAAAATCGAGTCTCCCTGTGAGCGTTGCGGGCGTGCATGTACCTCGTGATATTGCCAACCAGTTTCAGCGTCATTTTAGGGTGGAATCCCCTCTTGTAGGCTCAAATGACCTGACTCGGGGTGCTGAGATCGTGGCAGGGGACGTTACTGTTAGATTTTGTGCCAAGGAAGTTGCCTCCGTAATTCATAAAATGGTGCGAGGTAAGTCCCCTGGTCATGATGGTCTCAGCATTGAGCATTTGAAATATGCTGGTTTCCATGTGTCTCGAGTGCTTGCTATGTTTTTTAACTTATGTATGAGTCATTGTTACCTGCCGGATAAACTTACACATACCGTGGTGGTTCCGGTTATAAAAAACAAGACCGGCGATGTCTCAGACCTGGGAAACTACAGACCCATCTCGCTGGCTACTGTGATAGCAAAAGTGCTGGACAGTCTGCTTGACAAACGCCTGGATGGTCACATGGAACTTCATGATGCTCAATTTGGATTTAGACCTGGCCTTTCCACCGAGAGTGCCATCATGTGCCTCAAGCAGGCTGTGCAGTATTATACAGCCAGGAATACGCCGGTCTATGCCTGTTACCTGGACTTGTCCCGGGCTTTCGATTTGGTATCGTATGATGTATTGTGACAAAAGATGAAAAATGAAACAGATGTGTCACGTGATGTAGTCGCATTGTTGAAATGTTGGTACTCGAGCCAAACGAATGTTGTGCGGTGGGCAGGCTCACACTCGGACGTGTATGGGTTGGAGTGCGGGGTGAGGCAGGGGGGGTTAACCTCGCCTCGTCTCTTCAACCTATATATGAACGAGCTGATCGGCGAGCTCAGCAGAACAAGCATAGGGTGCCATATAGATGGACAGTGTGTCAATAATATCAGCTACGCAGACGATATGGTGCTGCTGAGCCCGTCGATCAGTGCCATGCGCAGACTGTTAGATGTTTGTGAAAAATACGCACAAACCCATGGACTCAGATATAATGTGAAGAAAAGTGAAGTGATGGTGTTTAAGGCTGGTAATAAATCTTTCGCTAATGTGCCTCCTTTATATCTTTGCGGTACCAGCTTAAACAGAGTGTCTAATTTTAAGTATCTGGGTCACTGGGTCTCAGAGGATATGTGTGACAATGTTGATATGGAGAGGGAGCGCAGGGCGCTGTCTGTGCGCTGTAACATGCTGGCCCGCAGGTTTGCACGGTGTACAGAGCAAGTCAAGGTGACATTATTTAAGTCCTTCTGTCAATCTTTTTACACCTGCAGCCTGTGGACTAAGTACACGCAGCGTACATACAGTGCTCTGCGTGTACAGTATAATAACGCGTTCAGGGTGCTGTTCGGGCTGCCGCGCCACTGCAGCGCTTCGGCTATGTTCGCGGATAAAAGCGTGGACGGTTTTCATGCCATTATGCGGAAGCGTTGTGCGTCGCTCATGAAGCGCATGCAGGCCAGCTCGAACAGCCTTCTGAGCGTGTTCGTGCGTGGGCCGCTGGGACTCGCCTTTGTGGCGGCACTGGATGCGACTACACACTGCGGGTGGTCGTGTCCTGCCATAGACTGACATTTCCTGTGCGATGCCACTTTTATTTTATTTTTGTGACATTTTTTGTATGTACTAACAATAGTTTTGTAAGGTTTTTGTGTTACTAACAGTATATGGACTACCTACGTCCGAAATAAACGTTTTTATTATTATTATTATTATAAGGATGAAATCTCTCTAACAAACATGATAAATTAAATGAAAGGAAAACCTGCCTGCGAGATCGCCAGATCTCACCCCATTAGATTTTTTTTTGTGGGGATATGTAAAAAATCAAATTTACATGAAATCATATGCGAATGACAACGAGTTGAGAGTTGAAGTTCAGAATACGATTTATAATATTCACCACAACACTTTATTAAAGGTTACTAGAAATGAATTCGGTAAAAGAATAAATTTGTGTCATCCAAGAGAATGGAGCCCATTTCGAGCAACTAATTAGTTAGTTTACCATTTTTTGTAAATAATTAAATTAATTTTAGATTTCCTGGTTTTCTTTTCATTTAATTATCATGTTTGTTAGAGAGATTTCATCCTTATAATTGACCCTAACGATCGATGTAATAAAAGTACAGGGTATATTTTTTTCAGATTTTAGCCGGTTCGATTCCCGGGTGTGGGAGAAGAGAATTTTCGAAAAAATTTGAATGCAGTTTGCTTTCTATTCAAAAATAAAGGAATGTTTCCTTTGAGTAAAATTTACGTACTCAAGACGCTTTTTGTTACGTAAGAAAATATGGACGTCCCGACTTATTTATTACTGTAACTACCAAGCCCAAGTGGGATGAAATCACTCGGGAGCTTCTTGAGGGTCAAGCACCGCATGACCGCCATGATATTATCGCAAGAGTTTTTCATTTAAAATTAAAATCAATGATATATCTACTTAACAAAGATAACATTTTTAGTATAACGCGGACGAAGTCGCGGGCAAAAGCTAGTCAATAAATAAGATCTTTCCCCTTCCACATAATTACATCAGATTACCCCCAGATAACCCAATCAAAGTAACATTAATAACTAAATAACCCTAAATATTCACATGCACGTCTTTCAAACCACCCATTACGATACCCATTGGCGTTTATGTGCCCTAATAGACATACACGAGACGGTCAATGTGACATAGGACACCCTCTGTTTCCACCCCAATGGAATCGAATAAAAACATTGCTTTGCGACAGATATTCGCGGTATCTATAACGTTTAGCGCAATGGGGATAACATGAAATGAGTAATAAAGTATATCGTTTTTATTCTTCACTGACGTTCCGCCCCTGCTTTGCTCAGTTTTTACGACTAGACAGAACAAGGACATTTCTTTGTAATATTATTTATTTACTTTACACATATTTAAATTATGGCGACTTATATAAATCTGTCTGAAGCGCAAGCTCGTTGAAATGCGTTTCCCTGCCTATTCTAACCACTCGGACTAGGTATTAGACTAAAGCCTGGCAGTCCAAACTTATTAACATTAAAAAAAAACAATTTTAATAAAAAAAATATAAGATATGCATAGATAATATCTTGTCGGATATTTTTAGTTTTCCCCATTTTGAGCATCCCCATTTTATTTCCCCCATCACTACTATTTTTTTGGCCTCGTTTTGCATTTTGATCTTAATTATCGAGCATCTGATAAATTGTACATTTCATGCTCTTGTTATCTTTATTGCTCAAGGTTTTTTTTTTAATGTAAGGGTGAACATGGCCTTGGGCAGTATTAAAATGACTTTTCGATGCTGAAATTATCAAGTTTGAATATGTGCGTGGGGGTGAGCACCAAGGGGTTCTAAATATGATCACGGCTGGTTTCGTAATTTGTCACGAGCAAAAAGAAAAATCAACGCAGCAGTAGATTTATGTTATTTGAGCGCATGACACCGTTGAACGTTTTTATAGAATTAAACACGCGTTTTGTTTTTGATTTATTAAATATACCTCATTGTTATTAGATGCAAGGGTTTAATAGACAGACAGACAGAACAGGTTAGGAATAAACTGGCATAGATAGGCATTTTATTAATCCCATATTACTTACGAAAACCACTTATATAACTAATACAGCAGATGATTTCTTTTCATCTAGTTTGGTGGGTCACTATCCAATTTCACCAAAAAGTAGCACTAAATATCTTGTGTTTTTTGTCTAATACGGCAAAGAGTGAAACTAACACAGTAACATAACAACATATTTTTCAACCACCATCATTGTTTGTACAACACTGCCAATCTCTATCCGTCTGTGTCGGTGGGACGCAAACTTTTATCTCGTTGGGGAAACTAAAAATATCCCCCATTGTGTTATACCATCAAAGAGTTTGGGGTGATGGATTAAGCTTGTATCGACGTCTACGGCACGTGTCCGCTGGAGATAAGAGATGTAATACTAAACGTTGTAGTGAGGGAGATTGTCCTCATTGTAATGTTGCAGATTTGAAATGGTTGATACGTGGGATTATGCAACTTAATTATGTAGGTTTTCTGTGCAGTTTAATTTTGGCGTGCGAATTTTGTAACAGGAGACTTTGGCGAAACGTTTTTTTAAACGGTTTTTATTAAACGGTTTTATTTAGCTCACCCCGTTTGTTTTTTTCTTGGATCAAATTTAGTAATTCAAATTTCACCCACTTCCAGTCAACCGATTAATCTGAAATTTTGTATACACTTTGGATTTTGGTGACAATACAATTATGTTTATTCATTATCATTATAAATTCAAGATGGCCGCCGCTACAAAATGGCGGATAATTTATGTTTTATTAATCCCATCAATATGGGTATCAAATGAAAGGGCTCAACAAGCAGAATACAATATACTATAAAAAATTGAAATCCAAGATGGCGGCCGCTACAAAATGGCGGATAATTTATTTATGTTTTATTAATCCCATCAATATGGGTATCAAATGAAAGGGCTCAACAAGCAGAATACAATATACTATAAAAAATTGAAATCCAAGATGGCGGCCGCTACAAAATGGCGGATAACGTAGGTTTTATCAATCCCATCAATATGGGTATCAAATGAAAGGGCTCAACAAGCAGAATACAATATACTATAAAAAATTGAAATACAAGATGGCGGCCACTACAAAATGGCGGATAACGTAGGTTTTATCGATCCCATCAATATGGGTATCAAATGAAAGTGCTCAACCAGTATAATACAATATACTATATAAAATTAAAATCCAAGATGGCGGCCCCTTTAAACAGAATGCGAAATAAAAACTAAAAACTAGAAAATAAAAAAATAGGTAAAAAAACTTTTTAAGTTAAACGGTTTTATGTTAAACATACATTGCAATGTTTAAGATAAATGTACTAAAAACCAAAAAATAATAAAATAGAAAACCGTGGGGCACGTCAATTGTCTACAATCGTTGATTAAAATCATATTAATAATAATTAAGTCGATAATTTGTACCTAGACAATTGACGTGCCCCACGGTTTTCTATTTTATTATTTTACTCATGATTAAATTCACTTCGATAAACAGTTCAGTTGTGAACTATTCGATTCTCAAAAACTATTCGAGGCTCAAGTAGTGGAAAAGTACGAGCCTTAGTAATCTTCTCGGCGCAAATACAGACTCTAGGCTGCTACTGAAATACGATGAAAAGCCTTTGCCATACCTGATAATTGATCCCAATAATTCATGCTCAACAGTATCGGTGGCGACCAATGAGGCAGCAGAAGTGTAAAAAAATGAATAAAATATGTTAATGTTATGAAATATTTAATTACATTTTGTTTGCGTAGGTACCAAAATACGAGGACACAAAGACATTTCCATCAATCGACAAAAACACAAAAAAACCAATCACTGATAAAATCCCAATGTTATTTAATACCACATACGAATAAATGAGCAAAAAACTCTGCTCATTAATATTGATGCCGCCTTCAATTGTTTCCAAAAAATAATTCAATTTTTTTGGGGAAATTGCTTCGAGTATGCGTAAGTTAGAACGAGGGGAGAGATTTATCATATTACTGATTACTCCTTGCACCAAACGCCGGTTGATATTAATAGCCGCTGTGCAATTTACCAAATTGTAAATATAAATTGGGATTTTTAGGCACATTGATATTAATTTTGTTGACTTTGTGAAATTGGTGTACGATATTTTTGTTTGTATTTCTCTGTTTTACTCGTATAGTGGTGTTCTACTCATTACAGGCATTCAAGTAATCTTTCAAATATTCAAAGATCTTTTGAGCCGTGCTCGAAATCAAACTCACTGCCATGTCACTCTCATCATATTATTTTTTTAATATAATTTGTTACACAATAAACACAACATACACTCCACACATACTGTATTATATACCACACACACCACCACACCACACACCGCCACATGACATTTACTAGGTACACCTCTGCCTAACCCTTCGGGGATTACAGGCGTAATAGTAGTAGTTTATAATTGATTTCTTACTATCAATGTCCGGGTGTCAATGTTTTTCAACCACCAAAAGATCCTTACCACTGAATTTGTATCGAGCTTTCATTTCAATTATGAATTCAAAAACACCAAAGTATCGAATCAATTACACACAAAACTTCAAGTACCTAAAGCGACTATTACCATGCAAAAACAACTTGCAAATGACCAACAAGCTACGAAATGTTGTAATTTAAAATCACAAACTTCTCCTCTAAAATTTATTTTACCAAAATTTCTGACGCAACCATTCGTAATTATGATGTAAAAAAGTTTTCTAATTACGTCGCTCAAACGCTAAGTTGGCCTGTAAATATATAAATGGAAAATAAGTGTCGTTACTCGGGCCGCCTAATTTGATGCAAAAACGACGGCGTGGTGAAGGTCAATGTAAATTAGATGGTGAATTTACTTGCGTTACTGAAAAATGAGAGATGTGATATTTGATAATTATTATGATTGTGTTATTATTAACAAGAAAGATCTAAAAAAAGACACCACAATAACAACACTTAGTAGACCAGAAAGTGACAATGAAAAAAAAAACAAAAATTAGGCAGAACAACCGCGACGTGGATGAACAACATACTGATTGATTGATTGCAAGAAATCATTAACTTGGAAAGTATGAAACAAAATTGAGGATGTCTTTATCACGGTGATAATAACATGGTTATTAGTTGGTGGAACACACCTTGTTCTGTTGGTACGTAAGTCTGGTCCCGACTGATTTTGTCTACTAAACTTGAGAAGAATAACCTACGTTTCCAGGAATAAAGAATTATGCTTTAACTCCTGCCTACCTACTTGCTACCTCACTGCTGATTGTAAATTAATATTCATCGCGTTCCTAAAATATTCTCTAGTAAAACAAAGCGCCTCGATGTTAGCAAAAACGAAATACATAATAGGAATACTTTAATAAAGACCTAATTAATTACAACCATTTCAATTCTATGCGTAAAAAGTGAATGGTTTTATTGTTGAGGAGTGTATCGTGGCTCAACAGCACACAGCCACTCCAATCAATCTTCAGGTTAAGCCACGCTTGTTTAGGTTGTTCTGTGGATGGATAACCACCCGTTACCTACTGAATTTTCTCCGTGACTCGGAAAGCACGGTAAGCCGTTGGTCCCAGCTGTCAATTGTAAATCTTTGACAGACGTTACAGGCAGTCGTGACCCGAAAGTTTGACAACTAGTCTTACCAAGGGGTATCGTATTACCCAGTACTAACTGGCTTTTGAAGATCAGATAGGCAGTCGCTCCATGTAAAATACTGGTATTCAGCTGCATTTGGTTAGACACGCAACATATATTAGTTGGGAAAAGGCTAGGTAGTCGATGATTGAGTTGTTTTATTGTTACCCTACTTGCTAGCAAAATATAGGGGTAAAAGAACCACAATAAAGACAAAAAAAAGTACGAAACAAAATGTTAAATAGAAAAAAAAGCGAAAAAACAACAAACCGATCCAAACTTCTTTCATAAAAGGGAACTAATACATTTGAGTTGCAAGTTTCTTTCTCTTCAATTTAATATTGCTGAAAGGGTAAGAAAGTGTAGGTACAGCGGTGACTGATGTGTTTTCTTTACATAATGTAATAGCTCTTTGGGAGAATCGACTTTCCTGTTTTTTTTTTTGTATTGATAAAATAAGAAAATAGAGGACTAAGCCTGGTCTTTTGTGTCATCGAACTAATAAAGTAACAAGGGTTTTAAAGTGCCCACACAGTGCACAGGTCTGACTAAAGTCGTTTCCACTTTACACTATAACATAATTTAGTTCATTCAGTTGTATCACAGCGCAATACCTGACTTCGAAAGTCAATCTTTTCTTTTCATGTCAATATCTAAATTACTTTATTCAAAATGGGCATTCCCTTCACTTATAACAAACCAAAATCGAACTCCCCAGAAACATCATTACCGTCATCTCGAAACCGGTAACGAAGAACAAATGAACTCGCATCAATCAAGTCTGTAGTAAGCAATGTTTTAATGACATTATTTCCTAATACCCGACGACAATTTCCCTGTCTAACAGTATTAAGACTGCGCACGTGATTTTCGATAGAGTTCCAATGGTTGGGGTAATGTACAAAGGCTTATAATCGAATGTGATTTATTATGGAGATTGTGACGTGAGCAGATTGGTGGGTATGTTAATTAGGAGATTGTTTTAAATATGGGGTGAAAGTTTAGAAGTGTATGTAAAAAGTCAGTTTATTGGGTAAATTCAAGGGGCAAAAAAAAAGGGATGGGCGAAAAAAAATGTAGTTTTTTTTGACATTACAGATTCATTCAACATGATGCTATACGAAACAAAATAGAACAAAGTGCAATATTAATAACTAAAATCACACTCAGTAAAAACATATATCCGTAAAATATGACAATGTTTATGGTTGCACAACTTTTTCAATTACGGTTTCATGTAGGGTTTCTGCCCTTAAGCTCTTCCTCTCTATAAGTTAGTAACTCACGAGTGCTGGTGGTATAGACAAATGATATTTAGTAAACAAGTACGTAATAATTAAAGTAGGTAATTTTACCTATATTTAGTCATTTTAGTTATTCATAAACAATAAATCTAAACCTATAATTTGTCTTATAGGTAGACCGTATTTGTCCAACATGAGTCAACATGTCAAACATGATTAATTATCTACCTACCATTACCTTGGGGAATAAAGCATAGTAAGTTACAACCAATAAAACATAGGTATTCTAATCAAAACAAGCTTCGAGGTCATTGTACTGATACTCGATACTGCATGACCTTTTTAAGGAATCTCCCAGCTTATCGTCGATATAAAGTAAAATTATGAAAAACCATATTTTGTAGTCCTTCGAGCCGGATGATGAGTGTTTTTAAACTAAAAGATTAAAAAAAAACTGTTTCGTTCGTCTAGTGATCGCCAGCGCAACTGCTGAGCATGAAGTCCTAGGCTCAATTCCCGGGTCGGACAAAGTGTTATTGTGTTTTTCCATCTAGAGTCTGGATTTGTGGTCATGCAGTTTATGCAATAGACTCGCTCCTATTATTTAATTATTTATTGGATCTCCAACAGAAACTACACAATCACAGGCAAGTACACATAAGAGGGACAAATACAAGTGTGCGCATCCAATTATAGGAGACCACATCATTCACTTATAACCTAGGTAGGTACAGTAAGTTTAATAAGGTAAAAAATCTAAAATCAAAATACGTTACACAAAAATTGTACAAAAGAAACAAGGTGAGTTACAAAAAAGATGAACTAACAATAAAAACAAAATTGAACTAGAAAAACAAAAAAAAATATTATAATAATCATACAGGAATCATAAAATATTACGACTTGGGACACTTGACACACTGTAAACACTGTGTACTATGTATGTACACTTATGTGCTACTATTATATGAAAATCTCTTCCTAACCCTTCGGGAATTACTGACAGGATGTTATGTTGTGTTATTATAAAAACATGGTGTCACAAAGCCAAATAAAATTACCTAAAAACCGCTTAAATAATTTCGCAACCCATATTACCAAGGAAATGGTCGGAAAGGTGTTTTAATAATAAAAGACGACAAGGTTCACAATTTCTCCAACCGAAAAGATATTTACTAAAGATTTTCGCTGGCAAATAGAATTACCTGCCCTCGACAATATGCAGCCGGGAGAAAAATTATGCCAAGGAAATCAGCCGGTGCTTCTTGCAAGAACAACCTTTATAAAACGTGGGAAAACGAGGGATAAAATTGCGTTTACACATAGTTTTTTGAATAAACAATTTTTGTTATGCGGGTGTTTAACTTTAGGAATTCGGATTTAGTTTAAATCTTGCATATAAGTTAAGTTGTATGTTGAAAGGTTAATTCTATTTGATGATATTTGGATATTTAATAATCATAATAACGTGTAATTTCAGGGCCTAGAGACAAATTCCAAGTGCCCTATTGAAAAACTCTGTAAATATTTTAATACGCAATTACATGTATGAATTTATTCTTAAAATGATTAACAAATATTTCAATTCATTTAGGGTTGGCGCAGCATGTTTTCTTCTTCCAAACCTCTGTATTACTCGTCATCTCAGCAGACACCTGCTTTTTTGCTATATCATCCTTTCCATGCAGTTCATCCATTGTTTCTTTGGTTTTCCTAAACTCTTATAACCCTCCTCTTAAAATGAAAATTTTAAATAAAACATTTCCAAACACACTTTTATCCCTCCCTACATCACACTGCCACATTTTAGCCCTTTAACTTCAAAAGAAATTATAATCCTGCAAAATAATAAGCAGCTTTATACCCCACTATGTGAAGTAATGTCAGCATCACTCAAATTAGTCGGGTAACCACCCTTGTGCTGCAAACGCCATGTAAACATGGTACGTCTTCATTTCATTAGGGGTATGCGTCTTACGTAAGTTCTATTTTGAAGATAGGGCTACGTATATAAGAAGAATGTGTTGTTGCGTTGTATAAAAATAAAATGTGATTTAGCCTTATTTACAAGGCAAGGTATACAAGGTCCTTGTGTTACTGCCAAATTGTTTGCAAGCCAATTCTTGTAGGTTATTTTGTGTTAGACAGTTTAGTTTTTGAGACACTAAAATTATAGCTGCACCAAGTTTTATGGTTATAATAAATAGTTTAATAATTATGTGCAATTTTTGTGTCTCGTCGGTCTAGTGGCCGCAATCGAGACTGCTGAGAAGGTGGTCCGGGTTCGATTACCGGATCGGACAAATCGTTATTGGATTTTTCCATCAAGAATTTTCCAGTAACAGCCACGGAGTCTAGATTTGTGCCCAGTTGATGGCAATAAACTAGCTAATAGCCCTTGGTGTTGCAATTTACTTCGAACTTTGTAAAAGCTACAAATACGCTAACACATTAAGCTACTATTTTTTCCTTTAGCCTACACTGTCCTTCTGGGCAAAGGCCTCCCCGATGGCTTTCTAAGTTTTTTTACAATTTGCCTTCTCCATCCAATCCGTTGAGAATGAGTCCAGATCGTCATGGCGCGTTTCTTGGGCCTGCCTCGGTTACGTCGGCCGTCTTCAGGCACCCACTGTGATACTATCTTCGCCCATCTGTCCGGCTCCATCCTAGAAACGTGACCCGCCTAGTCCCATTTTAACCTGGCTACTACAAATAATTTAAATTTTATAATAGATTTTCAACTTTATCCCTAAAGCATTAGGTTCTAGGTTGATTGGAAAAATTTAGCAGTTTCGGATAGCTTGTTATACTGGCATCTGTACTACGCCTCCACTCCAGTAATTCAGAATGTCAAAAAAAGATAAGCTGTGTATAGTCACATGACTTACCTATTTAACTTCACGTACCTCTTTTCATAATGGGGTGCGTGGATCCTGAGGATTATGACATCAGGTGCGTAGATGCACACCCTTTAAATCTGTTTGTGAGGGAGGAAAAGCGTCAAATTATTTTGATTAAAAATGAGTTTAAAAGGGTATGATTAAAAGTGTTTATCGTTATCATCAACTTATCGTACATTCATATTTTTATCAATCCAAAATTTTATAGATGGTTAAAAACCTCTACCCTAGCAACATAGTACCCGGAGAAATACTCTCTATTTTATAAATATATACCTACCTAATTTTATTTTCGTAAGTGAGAAAAATAGGAAACTTAATTTCCCGAATGTAAATAATAAATACTATCAAGTAATTTATTTAAATAGGACTCATAACAGTTTTTCCTTACTATAATATTATACTCGAGTATTTTACAAGTAAATCAATTAATTTAAAATCGTCTACGAAGACTACGTCGTGCTACGCCGTAGCAGCTGTAGACCTTCGCTACAAATTATATCCGTAGCAGATAACGATACTAATAGTATCTTTTAACTCGGAATCAAACGAACCTAATTGACTCCGGTTCTCAATTAAAAGTAACTGGCGATATTCTTCTAATGATGTTATTTATTTAGGAAAGGGGAGTTTTCTTTTAATCTCTCTTACGTGACTTTTATGGTTTTCTTGGATATGTATCTACTGTAGGTTTTTGACAATTACACATAAAGTAGTAAAACTTTTTAATAAAAAAAATAAAACCGACTTCAAAAAAAAAAACAAAAAAGACAAAAATAAATCAGTTTCTGAAGTCGGTGACTTTTGTTTATTTGATTTCATTTTTTTGCCACCGACTTCAGAAACTGATTTATTTTTGACTTTTTCTTTTTTTTTTTTGAAGTCGGTTTTATTTTTTTTATTAAAAAGTTTTTATTTTTAACTTTTTAGTGATTCACGTGTTCATGGGTCATAATGTGGACAATGTAGATTTATTTTTTTGAGTTTTGTTGATTTTTCAAAAACCGCTTGTCCGATTTCGATAAAAAAAATTATGGGACCATTTGGGAAGTATATTTTTTTTTCTTTCCAACAAAAAAATAATTTTTCAAATCGGTTAGCAAGTGACGGAGTTATGCCCGAACAAACATAAAAAAAAAAAAAACATCCGAATTGAGAACCTCCTTCTTTTTTTAGAAGTCGGTTAAAAAACACAAGCAAATTTAATAATAATATCGCATAATTATGTTTCCAGAAATTGTACAAAACAGAGAGTTTTAGGGAGCAAAAGGGGAGGCCTTTGTCCAGTAGAGAAACATAATAATAGGCTATGGAAATAAAATGTTTCAATATAAAAAACCCAGCTGATCAGTGTTCACTGTCAAAAACAAAAGACGGTTTGTTTGTCTATTGTTTTAATTCATAAGTGGTTATTATCCTTGTAGTAGTATTTGTCATGATTCATGTCACAACATCATTCCTAACCGAGTTACCACGTGTTGAACTGCAACTTATGAATAATCATAACGTTTGACACACCCTTGCTTTCATTACACGTACCATCACTAGTAGTACAACTCCATATCTCTGTTTCGACAAGACCCTACACATAACATTTAACACATATATCACGCATGTAATCCCCGAAGGTTTAGACAGAGGCTTCTTAATAGAACGTCCATATTTCCCCAGTTATTTTTAAGTTGCAAGTAATATGAGGCAAGCCAAAACAGGGCACAAATCCAGGCTCCGTGACTGCTACTGACAAATTTTCCCAGATAGAAACACCCAATAACCGTTTACGCGGCCCCTGGAATCGAACCCAGAGCCTAAAGAAGACCAGAAGACCAACGAAGCCCTACACTCAATGTAAATAAACATAGAAGCCAGATCTCCATACAACGTTGTTCAATACATTATGTAAACACACGACTAACGTTAACCCGTTTTACATTATTTACAACGACAGTAGGGTCACAGAGAAGACAAAAAATTAAGGCACAAAGCTGTGGCAAAAAAGTGTCAACGCGTGACGTGACTTTCTATTATATTTTGCCTTTGCAAAACTCATAACATGGGCACGAACAAAAACGTACCTACGTCTCGTTAAAGGGTTAGGGGCTAGTTAGATTTGGTCGCTTCGTTACGGTGGCAGACGCGGGATGGGAAAATTGGGGGCAAATACTGAATCTAGAAAAACTGAGTTATTCTGGTTATGGTCTTATAAGCTAAGGCTCTTTGATATTAATGTCTTGTACAGCATGTCTTAGAAAGACAAGAAGGAAGGCCAAAACGAAGAAGAAGGTATGATTCCCTTAAAGAATCTGGTGTAGATCATCAAACTGATCCACTTTCTTAATCTAATTGCAAAATAATAACCATATCTACATAAATAAATAAAACTGATTGCTTATTAAAATATACCTATATTAACATAAAAATTATTTTTTTCGGGTTTGTCTGTATGTCCGTCTGTTCCAGCTAATCTTCAAAATGACCGATTTTCGCTCAGTCCTTTCTATGCTTTAGTGAATGACAATGAAATTTCTGAATAATATTTGCCATAACTATACTCCAAAACCATTCCTCCTAAACGGTCAGATTGCTTCTAAATCAAAAGAACAAACACAAAATCGGGACATTTGACCTCTCCCACAACTTTTCCAGCCAAACTAGTAAAGTCCGTTGGCGTGTAACGCTTCCCTAACAAAACTAAAGAGTAAAAAGCCGCAAGCCATACAACGAGGTTCGAGGGTGCGGCAAAAAGTTAAATTGAAACATCCCACGGTCTGCTCCGGCTAACGCGGCCATAATTAGTGCTCTGCACTATGTAATGTATGATCATTGAATATATGGATGGGAATTTTTGAACTGCTGTTTTTGCTCACTGTCTGAATTTATGTCTGGTTGATGGCGTTAGGAGCACCACATATTACAAGGGATTAAAACATACTGACTTAATGCCTATAACTTTGTTGATTACCCCGCCCCGCGCCCGGTGCGAGTTGACGTGTTTGTAAACGCTCCGAAGTTTTTATTCTTAAAAAGTAGTTTTAAATAATATTTTCAACCTAAAAAGTTTCGTATATAGTGAAAAACTGACCAATAAACAAAACTGTGTAAAAAAAAAGTGATATTCAAAGTAACTTTAGTATAAGTGAACAAAGACGAATCAAAATAGTCGTTAAAAAGTGGACTTCGCAGTGTCTTTGTCTTTGTGTTTCGAGCGTGCGAGCGACCGCGACCTTGAAAGTGAAAGTAAGGTTACTCTACTGTGGCACCTTAGTTTTGGCAGTAGTTGTCCTATTTGTACGACTATAACTGTAACACAGTTGGTTCCGAGGCGAGCGTGTGGATTGCCATTACTCGGAGTGACAGTTCGAATCCCACAGCGAGAGATTCTTTTTGGATGTTTTTTTTGGAATTTATGAAAACTACGATCACAAACAACAGTATTTTTACAAAAATTTCGACATTTATATAGAGAAAGAAAAGGAAATAAAAAAAAAAGATGGAAAATATTACTTATAGAAACAAACTAGCCAGGTCACAATCACAAACTAACTTATCACACTCAAGTCAAGACATATTAAACTCCACTATGCTGGATTCTAGTATGATGAGCATTCAGAGCGCTACACAAATTAGCAATCAATCATTTGTGGAGAGTTTCAGACAGGAAATTAAGGAGATTAAAGAAAAACTAAAAATTGCTGACAAAGAAATTGATAACCTTAGTTATGAAAATACCAAATTAAAACAAGAGGTACAAGATCAGCAACGACAAATAGAGTTACTGAAAGAAGTCACCAACTCTACTCCACAACTCAAAAAAAGCAACTCGACACCTATCTCAAGAAGAGTTTTGAATATGAGAGTGAACACTTCCCGCCATTCTCCTCTACGTTTGGCCAGAAGTAGTATACCAAAAAGCGCAACAGAGCAACCAAGTAGTCACATCACACAATTGGTGAGTGATGGTCAGATCCAAACGGACACCCCTCGTCATTGCAGTGAAAAAGAAACTGGTAAGGGGATTCGGTGCAGATCATCAGAAGGTGAACCGGTTGAGCACCGGAGCAGCTGCCACAGAGTGGTTATACTGGGTGATGGTCAGGGACGTGGCTTGCGCGACGTACTGCAGGATCTCCTGGGGCCTGAGTATGCTGTAGTTTCCTACTTGAAACCAGGTGCGGCTTTGAGTGAGGTTCTGCAATGCCCTAAGAACGAAATCAGTAACCTGACAAAAAACGACTACGTCATTGTATTAGGCGGATGCAGTGACAAAAATCCCTATGATTTAGATATACATCTACACCGTTGGCTGGCATTAACGGCAAATACAAACGTTATCATCTCGGAAGTTCCCAAAAACAGGTTTTTACAAGAAGGGAAACTTAACTATTTACTTAAGTTTATTTGTAATAAATATAAAAATGTACTGTACATGGACATGAACTACACTAGATTATTACCAAGTGGACGAAATTATGTAATTAACCTTGCAAGATCACTATTAAAAGAGATACTATGTTTAAATTATCATTTCCAAGTCCTACAATATGAACAAACTATTATTAATAAATGTAAAAAGTCCTTTGAAAACAAATATGTACAGGTAAACTTAGACGCTGACAAACATGTACTAGTCAATAAATTAGACGATAAGAATCAAACAGACGAAACAATAAAACCTACAAATACGTTTTTTCGTCAATAAAAATGTATACATAATGCACCAAAACATTGCGGGACTCTTAGCAAAATCTGACATGCTCACAGTATGTCTAAATGAGTTATTAGAAAAAAGTATACAAGTAGATATATTATGTATAACAGAGCATTTCATGATGGACGGTTATGAAGTACATCTGAATATACCCAACTATTGTTTAGCTGCATGCTTTAGTCGTAAGGAAAATAAAAGAGGTGGTGCTTGTATACTCATAAAAAATGGTTATCAGTGGAGAGAATTATCGAAAATCGCTAAACTATCCATAACGGGTATTTTGGAATGTTGCGCCATAGAACTTGTAAATTATAGAACTGTAATTGTATGTATATATCCGTGGCTGGCGTGAATACATTGATAAGTCGACTTCCATGATTTTTTTTTTATTGGCTTAATACATCCTAGGCATTGGGATCTTATATGAAAAAAATCGACAGCTCAAAATATCCATACATTTTGGAGAAATCGACCTTGGTCGTAAGTTGACAACTCTCATTTTGACGTGTCTAAACTTACAAGTCCACATGTCCAATTATGCATTCTCATGTTTTTCTGATCAAACATTGATATGTTGATATATCAACCTATACTCAGTACCCAAATGAATATTCGTTATATGATATCTCAACTTATACACTTATGAGTTTTCTATAGGCACGAATTTTAAATTGACAAATCGACTTATCAAGTTATGGCCGACCGAAGTATTTCTGTTTAAATTGTGATATAATGAGATGTCCAGTTACGACCAACGAAGTTCTCAACCCTAAATGTAATAAATATAGTTATCACTATAAGTCCGTTACAAAAAAGTTAAAGCTAAATGAATATGTTTAGTTAACAACTTATATCGGTGCACACCGTGCACATCCCTCGCTCGTCTGTTGGTAAACAAACGTCAATTCAGAGTTCAGAAGCCACGCGCTCGCGATCCGGGAACAATTGCGGGTGCTTATAAAATTGATTTCGTTTGTTTTCGAGTGTATCTATTGATTGATTTATTACTCCAATATAAGTTTGCCAATTAGTGCAGAGAAAAAAAAGATTTGATGGACATGATTGACTTGATTGACGACTCTATTAAAGAGTTTTATAGAAAAAAATATAAAAACTGTCGGTGTCAAAACTGGATCAGTAGATGCAGAGACATCTCTGCATCTACTGATCCAGATTTGGACGAGGACAACCCAGACGAAGAAGACTTTGAGGTCCAATAAAATCTTTTTTTTCTGTTCACTGATTGGTTCTTACTAATTTTACTTTGCTCAATTTTTATTAATTTTTAAAATTTGAATTTGTTCTATACACACGTGTATCTTTATGTTATCTTGTATCTTGTGTCTATAAATTAATTTGTGGTCCAATAAAACAGTGTTCTTTATTATTATTTTCTCTTCACTGATTGGCAAAAGAGATTTGGCTTGACCTCAAGACAATCATCTAATTGTGGTTCTTATTAATTATATAATGCTTAATTTTTGAAATTTAATTTGTAGTACACATACGTGTATTTTAGCGAATCAAATATTTTTAGAGTTCCGTAGTAAAATGGGAAAAAACGGAGATTGAGGTCAAGAGTAAGCCCATCCTTATCCTTACATAGTAACAAAGTCGCTATTTTTGTCTGTTTGTCTGTATGCTTAAATCTTTAAAACTACGCAACGGATTTTGATGCGGTTTTTTTTTAATAGATAGAGTGATTCAAGAGGAAGGTTTTAGTATATAATGTGAACGACATCCACGCGGGTGAAGCCGCGGGCATCAGCTAGTTTAATATAAAAAAAAACCCCTAAAGATTCGTCATGTCTGTCCGTCCGTATGTCACAGCCACTTTATTCGGAAACTATTGAGACTACACAGTTGAAACTTGGTATGTAGATGTAGTCTTTAAATCGCTATAGGGTTTTTATACAAAACTAAAAAAGAATACAAGATTAAGGGGGGCTCTCCATACATGGAACTGAAACAAAAAAAAAACTTTTTTCATCAAATCTATTTGTGTGGGGTATCTAAAGATAGGTCTTTAAAAATGACACTGAGGTTTCTGAAATATTTTTTTCTCAAATTTGATCGTTTGAAAGATAAACACTTCTAAAGGGGTAAAATGAGTGTCGTCCCCCCTCTAACTTCTAAATAAAGAAAGAGAAAAATCTAAAAAAAATATATGCTATAAATCGCAATGATAACTTTCAACCAAAATTTGTTTGAACGAGATATAGTAAGTAATTTTTTATATATAGCACATTTAAAAAACCGCAAATATAACTTTGTCATTCATACAAACAATATGAAAAACAAACTTATCACAAAATAAATATTTCTGTCCCCCCTAAAATAAGAAAAAATACAAATTTAAGGGGGTTTCCCTACTACGATGGTCCGGACTTCTTCATGTGCAAGTCTGATTTGCACTTGGCCAGTTTCTTTTTTGTTTTTTATCTGTTTACTATCTATCTATATAAATTAAAAGAACAGTCCTTGCTTACTGACTGACTCATCAACGCCCAGCCCAAACCCTTGGACCTAGAATGCTGATTTTCGGCACAGAGGTTCCCTTTATAATGTAGACTAGGAATAAGGAAAAATTTTGGAAATTCAACCTTATTCCTAGTCAAAATAGGGGACGAAAGTTTTATGGAAAATCGTCATCTTTGTAGTTTAACCGACATTCACGCGGGCGAAGCCACGGGCACAAACTATTCCAATACTAATAATGGGTTTTTCATTCAAATAACATTGTTTACCTATTAATACTCCCTATTAAGTAGGTGAATAAGTTGATAACTGTTGGTTAATACGTTGATAACGCTGTGAATAAGTGGATAAGTCGGTGCATAAGTTGATAAGTCGTTGGTGAACGAATTGACAAGTCTATTATTATGCAATCTATGGGGAATTTCGATTATTTACTGTCATCATTGAAAAGAGGGCATAAAATAACCTATAAAACAACTACAACATTTATGTTAAACTAATTTACCGATTTACCAGAAGACGTCAAACCCTTTAAATGGCCGTCCTGACAAATTGCAGTTTTAGACTTATCAACATATTCACGCCAGCCACGGATATAGAGTGCCAAATCCAAGTAATTTTGATGAATTTATGAATAGATTAGATGTATTATTACGTGTACTGATGAAGAAATCATTTAAAAATATTGTACTGGCGGGTGATTTTAATATAGATACACTCACCGGCACGGAATCTTGGCCAAGCGCTTATCTCGCAAATACACGCAATAACAAAAACTTTAAGTGTTTCCAATTACTGTTTCTTATGGGGTTAGGTTACAAAAATGTTTACTCTTAGTTCAAGAGGGTAATTCATTATGTTTGAGTGCACTAGGGTGCAACTTTTAATTTTTAGTTGAATCGTGTCTCTTGAGCGACTAAGTTGCAAGTTTAAATTTGTGTGTTGTAAAAGTTTACGGTTAACTTATTGAGGTATTGTGCTTTTGTGCTTTTTATTGATTAACTGAAGGTGCTTTAACACCAATAAAAATGCCATTAACACCAGCGCAGGTTGCACAGGCTGTAGCATTAATCGACCAAGGGTTGACACAGCGTGAAGTTGCCGTGGTGCTTAATGTACCACGTTCATCAATGCAGTATGCCCTAAAACGATACCAGGAGACAGGCCACTATTCCCGTAGACCAGGCAGTGGAGGTGTCAGATGCACATCGGCCCGGGATGACCGTTTTATTGTCCTGGAAATTTTAAGAAACCGCTACCTGACCGCTGTTGAGATACGGCAGCGGCTCCAAATTGCAAGAGGCGTGAATGTTAGTGAGCGCACGGTGAGAAGACGAATGGAGGAAGTGAATTTAAAAGCCCGTAGACCAGCACGCGGTCCAGAACTCCTCAGACATCACCGAGTAGCTCGACTTCAATTCGCACGTGAACACGCTAGCTGGACCCACGAGCAATGGGCTCGAGTGCTGTTCACAGATGAGTGCCGAATAGCTTTGCGCGCCCCAGACGGTCGGGAGCGAGTGTGGAGAAGAAGAGGAGAGAGATTTCTACCCATTACCACCACACAAACTGTGAGTTTCAATGGAGGCTCTGTAATGGTTTGGGGAGGAATAAGTTCCGATGGTCGTACGGAGTTGGTTATCGTCGATAACCGGCTAACTGCGGCCCGATACGTCGAGGAGGTCCTCCAGGAACATGTTTTGGTGTATTCGGGATACATTGGGCATGACCGATTCCTCCTAATGCACGATAATGCACGCCCACACGTTGCACATTGCGTTGAAGAATACCTTCAAGAAGTTGGTATTCAAAAATTGCAGTGGCCAGCTCGTAGTCCGGACTTAAACCCGATTGAGCACATCTGGAACATGCTCAAAAGAAAGATAAAGTCCACTTCCGACCCGCCAGAAACTCTTAACCAACTTCGAAATGCAGCACTGACTGCTTGGGAGAGCATACCGCAAGTTGATGTCAGAAACATCATTCAAAGCATGCCAGATCGAATGCAGGCCGTTATTAGGGCTAGAGGAGGAAATACCCGATACTAAAACGTACAGACAATGAACCAAATGAAGGTTTTTTTTATTCTATAGTGTTTTAAAATTTCTAGTGTAAAATTCTTTGTTTCTGCAAAAGTGCCCAATTTAAAAAATAAACTTATTGGAGTTGTGACGTTTTCAAAATCAATTTCTAAAAGCTTGAGAAACACTTACGGAGTGCATCTACCCCTATTTCAGTGTCAAAAATACATTGCAGTGCGAAATATCATGAAATTTACGTGTGGCCAAGTTTCCGTGCCGGTGAGTCCTGTCTGTATCCCGTATTCCAGTAACTTGTGTATTTTTAAATAAAATTCCTTCTGAAAAAGTCATCTTCAGTCTTCAATTATTTAACTGGCGCCCCACGTTGGGCGCCAGTTAAATAATTGAAGACTGAAGATGACTTTTTCAGAAGGAATTTTATTTAAAAATACACAAGTTACTGGAATACGGGATACAGTTCAGATCGTATATTGAAGAAAAACAAACAGACTTCCGAATTTGAAAATTTATTATTGAATTTTAATTTAAAGTTATCTATGCGTCAACCTACTCGTTTAAAGAGCAAGACATGTATCGACAATTTTGCGCATAATTTCAAAAAGTGTCGTAAAGCGATAGTTATGGAACTTGCTTTGTCTGACCATACTGCACAACTACTTAATTGCCCGATTAGCATCGCAAGCACTAGAAATAATTGGCGAACTACTAGACGGGACTATAGTGAAGAGAATGTGGATAAATTTAAATCCTACCTCAATAGCCTATCGTTTGCTGAAGTTTATGAAGCTAAGGACCCAAACATTGCTTACAATGCATTCATAGAAATGTTTTCGTTTTTATATGGGTGCTAATTAAACCGGCTTCTTTTTAATAGCATTATTTGCATCTAAAAATCTAACTTGCCTTCTAAATTACTAAGTCAGCCACAATTAACGAGCATCTAAATAATACTATCTTAGCCACAAGTTATCTTTTTTAAAGCCACTCTAAATACAACTCAGCATCGTGATTATTTATTAGCATCTAAATTTGTAACATGGATTCAAACAGTAAACTTCTAAAATATTAATATATGGCATCAAAAAAATATTCAATTAGCTTCTAATTTATTAACTCAGTACGTTTAAATTATAACTCATGCCACATTAACTGAGCATCAAAATTTAATTAAAATTGTCATCAAATATTATATTATAGCCACTAATAATATGTATAAACTCCTGTCGTGTCATCGAATAGGCTTAAATATAGAAGTTCAGAGTACTTAATGACCTAAATATTGAAGTTCAGAGTATCGAATGTCCTAAAGATCGATTTTATTTACATGTTGTGCTACAAAAGTTATTGACAGAATCGCTTCAGAACTTCATTTTTATCGGAAAACTAGACAATAAATTGTGAAAACATTTCTGCAAGCAACTCGGAAGTAGCGCTCGCCGGCCGCTGCCGCGGCACCGCTCGCTTCGCTCGCTCGGCTCGCGCGCGTTTGGTCACAGTTTTAACCTAACCTAACCTATTTCCCTAAGTTTACAATAACGAATCATACAATCTGCCTGTGACTAGTCAATTAGACTGTAGACAATGGTAAAAACATTTCTGTAACTAATAGGTATTTTAACGTAAATATAATAATCTAAAGTGTATCAAAACTTGACATTTCATGGCGCTCTCTGATTGGTGCAAATGGCTGGTCGCTGTCGTCTCGCGCGCTCGCGCCAAATCTTTCTGTTGCTATTTTCACGATAAAAGAATGTGATGTATTATTTTACATGCGTAGTTATAATAAATGATGTTGACTACGGTCGCTTCATTTATATTTTTTTGAGGGCCATGTGTTGAAGCTGTAAAATGTAAAATGGTGGTGAGATATAAATTCCGTGGCTGAGTTAGTAAATTAGGTGCCTATTTATAAATAACAAGGACAAGTTAATATAAATGTTGATCGTCACTTGATGCTTTCTATAGAATATTTAGTGGGCGTTGTAAAGAAGACGAATTAGTATATTAGAGGCTATATAATTTTCCCGTGGCTTAGTTATAAAATTAGAAGTTTGATCCTGTGGCCAATTAAAAAAACTGTGGCTCGTTTAATTATATCTCTTTTTATATACACAGTGCTTTCCTGAAACTCATAACACAGTAAAAGTGAAAAGAAGGCCTAGTTGGGTCTCTCGTGGTATTAAAATATGTAGCAAAAAGAAACGCCAATTATTATGGCTATATAGACAAAAACCTACCGAAATAAATAAAAATAAATTTAAGAATTATTCAAAATTGCTAAAAAAAATAATTAATTTAACTCAACGCGCACAAAATATACATAAAATTAAAAGATCAAATAATAAATCTAAGACTACTTGGGAAATAATCAACCAAACAAAACTAAACTTACCAAAAAACACTATTGACAAAATTCGACATAATAATGAACCTATAACTGACCCCAAAATTATTGCAAACATATTTAATGATTATTTTATAGATAAAATTAAACCTATGACTTGCTCGGGAGTCTCAGTCACTAAACATATCCTAAACAGAAAAGACTCAATGTTTATGGCCCCAAGTTTAGCACAGGATATATTAAAAATTATCACGAATTTAAAAAATACTAACAGTGTAGGATACGATGGTTTATGTACAAAAATTGTTAAGTCTGTAGCGTATGAAATATGTGGCCCCATAAGCTACATTATTAATTTAAGTATTAGTGAAGGGAAATTTCCGAATGCGCTAAAAAAATCGGTTGTGAAACCAATGTTTAAGAAGGAGGATACGGAGTTAGTGGAATTTTACAGGCCAATATCATTAATACCAATAATTTCAAAAGTTATCGAAAAATATATCTACAGGGAACTAAATACCTATTTAGAAAAAAACCATATACTTTGTGATGAACAAAAAGGATTTAGGGAGAAAAAAACAATTAACATGGCCATATACGACTTTTTGTACACTGTTATGACGAACATGGATAAAAATACACCTGTCTGTGCCATTTTCTGCGACATGACACAGGCATTTGATTATGTCCAACATAATATACTACTAAAGAAACTTGAAGCATATGGCATACGTGGAAACATATTTAATCTAATACAATCATACCTACATGACAGAAAACAAGTGACGCAAATAAGTAGGATAAATAGGAGTTCCAAACGTGAAGAGATTCTCACGTCAAGAGAGCGTACCGTCCCTCACGGAGTTCCACAAGGCAGTGTACTTGGACCACCTCTGTTCACACTCTACATTAATGACTTCCCTAAATACATTAAACATCCTATGACACTGTTTGCGGATGACAGTACGATAATGTATACCATGCCATAATAGGAATACATATGAAACGGACATAAAAAATACTTTGACTGAAGCGGTAACGTGGCTAAATAATAATAATTTACAAATTAACATAAATAAAACTTTGATTATGCACTTTAGCCAACGATCATCACAATTTTGTAACCTTGACATTGAATATAATAATAATAAAATACAGACAGCCAATGCAACAAAATTTTTAGGCTTAACAATTGACAGAAATTTAAATTGGAAAGCGCATATTGAAACTCTAGCCAAGAGAATAAGTAGTGGTGCATATGCGTTATATAAATTATCACGAACGCTTAATATAGAAGCACGTCTAACGGCCTACTATGGTTTAATTGAATCCGTCATTAGATATGGTGTTATCTTCTGGGGTAATTCACCTGATAGGGAGATCATCTTTAAAAGGCAAAAGTATTGCTTGAGATCTATGTTTAATCTCAAAACTACTGATAGCTGTAAAAATTATTTCATTAAATATCACATTTTAACATTACCTTCACTTTATATTTTGGAAATAGCAGTGTTTGTAAAAACAAATCCGCATTTGTTTCCTCGAATGTCAGACAAGTTTCCAAGAAATAGACGTGATGATAGCATACTATGTGTGCATACATCAAAAACTGCACTTATGCGCAAGAGTGTTTTTTGCATGGCATCAATTGTCTACAACAAATTACCCAAAAGTTGGAAAGACCTAAATTTATCTAAATTTAAGCAAACAATGAAATTGTTTTTGACACAAAAAGCGTACTATAGTATTAACGATTTTTTGAATGATACATTTTGATTATTATACCTATACACATATAAATATAATTAAATTGATTGAAAACATTTAGTAATAATGACAGATTTATTGTATTTTATAAAGATTATTGTATTTGAAGTGTAAATCTTCATTTGTAATGTGTAATACTGAACATGACTATTAATAGGTAATAATATACAATTGATAATTTGAATAATTGAATATATGACATTTTTTTAATGACTTTGACTGACTGATATTTAATGTTTATGCGTAAAGTTTAAAAATCATTAATGTAATAATAATAATTGTAATATGTAGGTACTCAAGATATTTGCACGCCATGAGAAATGGCAGACATGTCGTGACCCATTTTTATTTGTTATCTTGCATGCATGTATTAGTTTAATTCTGTATGTAAACACATGTTTAAGCAAATAAAATTTCTTATTCTTATTAAAAAATCCAAATGCTTGTTGCATTTTGAATTTTTACCTATTTGAATTTTGTATAATCGATATTTATTAGTGCTGTTAACATTTGAGCAAAAAATTACCTGGGCTACGTACCATGCAATGAAAACCACCTTTTAGGCAAAAATGTTGGATCTAAGATTCACTGTATAGGATGGTTGACTGTAACAATGATTCCAGATCAAAGAATTCATCTATGCTAAGGACTACAAGTTTTAATATTACGGTTTGTGGAATTTCAACCAAACGGTTACATAAGTAACTAATTAACAAAAAAAACATTGGAAAAAAAAAACACACAAGTACCCTACGCTGCCACGCTGTTACTTTTAAATTACACATCCAGAGCTCTTACAAAAGAAACTTGGAATCAGGTTAACGTAACAAGACCAGCGAACAATTAAAGTTTGACGTCTGCGAAGTAAAAAGCCAAAGCTCGCTCTAAGTGCTTCGCTTGATTTGTTTGAGTTTCACGACATTTTCGAGAGGAAAAAACGTGAATTGCAACTTTTCGATTAACCGAGAGTAAATGATTTTTGTTTTTGATGGAAAGATTTATTTTTTGGTAATTACTTTGAGTTTTTCTAGTTCTTTTGTGTGTGTTCCAATAGAATTCTTTAACCTTATCTATTTTAAAGCCTAGGTAAAAACAACATAAGAAATAATTATGTTGAATACATTTTTGACTGTACTATCATTACTTAATTTCGTTGTTCAACAAAATTATTTCTCTAGAAATAAGGATCGCACTAAACACGATTTTGATTTGTGTAGGTCCTCAGCACTACATAATTTCGAAGTGCACAATACGAATACTAAAATTCTTCCAAGTTATCAACTAAGACGAAAAATCGTAAAATTCTTCCTTCCCATTCACTGAATTGATTCTCAGGAAACCAATATCTACAACACCGTATCCAAAGAGCTTTAACTTAAACTTACTTTTTTGCTTACTTGTTAATTCGATGGTTTATACATTTTCTTCTTCTTTTACCTCAAGCAAAATGCTATCACCTCTTTTGCCCACAAAAGTACAAAACTCCAATTACAAAAACGACCATAATTACGGTAACACCTATTTATAACCAAAATTGATGTCAAAACTTTGGCACCCAACAAATCCGCGTCAATTTTAAAAGTAACCAATTAATATAACAACTTCCAGAGTTCCGTATGTCGTTCCAAAGTAACATTAGTCAACCTTAATAGCAACTCGTAATTCTGAAACTTAAAGTGTTCCTCGCTTTCGTCTCTATAAATTAAAGTGATTTATAGACGCGAACTGTAAGGGCTGAAAACTTTTGTCGTTTCGAATAAAAATGCAGATTTTTCTCGGGGACTAATGAAAGAGGCTTTTTGTCTTTCACTGTTCGTACTGTGGTTTATTTTACTCGTAATATTGAATGGCTTATGATAAAAGAAAAGCTCCGGCATGAATTTTATTTGCTTGTTTTATATCTATCTGAATTTTTACGACAAACCTTGTTTTTTTTTCTTTATTATTTGGATCCATATTTTTGCTGCTGAAACATAGATGTGGATTTTTGGTTTATCAGGTTGTTTTTTGTGAAGTATGATGTTACGAGACTTATGTTTGTTTCATCGGCGTCAGGGTGATCAAAGTAGATCGTGAAAAGTGTTGATGTGTTTTTGATCTTTACAAGCTGTGAGTTTTTTGTGAATAAAAATATTGAGTGAAGAAGAACGCTAAGAAAAACAATAAAATATTATGGCGGATCCAACAGATTTGCATACAATCGCAAAGTTAGCTGTAACTTTAGCTTTTCTTCGAAGTATATTTTGTATTTTCTATAAAAAATTTGATTTTTGCTGCAGGTAATTTGTTATCTCTGTAAATAGTCATCATCGGACTAGCCTTAACTCTGTTGGGGTTGGCTTTTAGCCCAAACGGATACAGCTAAACCCCAGTTTAGACATAGAGAGCGACTGCCTATTCGACCTCCGCCTAATTAGTAGGCCTTTGGTAGGACTGCTTCTCAGACTTTCAACTGTGAAAGATTTCAAATGAGAGTGAGCACCAACGGCTTAACCTGATTTCCGAGGATCAGAAAAGACTCGGTAAAGAGTGGTCACGGACCAATCTAGGTTGAAGATTGACGCGAGGGGCTATCATTACTTAACCTGAGCTCTTATAAATACTAAACTATCTTCTATATATATATGTCACGGCTAATACCCGAAGTGCGGCTGCACCTAGTTTTAGCCGGTTAGAACTAGGTGTAGCCACTTACTCTTGGTTAAACCTAGTACGAGCCGATTGTTTTCGGGTAAAACTAGGTCTATCCTTCATCATGCCGGGTACAACTAGGTTCGGCTGGATAAAACTAGGTCTATCCGATATCACGACCGTCTCGCGGCAGTATGACTTTATGGGCGGCATGGGCACCGGGCCGTAGGCCGACGAAGGAGGCCGGCGGAGGCCCGGCACTTCGGGGACAGAAGACATTAGTGTTATATATATACGCGAGCGAAGCGAGCGCGCGTCATGGAGTACATATGCGAGGATAGACCTAGTTTTACACGAAAACAAACATTTACATCGGCTCGTACTAGGTTTAACCAAGAGTAAGTGGCTACACCTAGTTCTAACCGGCTAAAACTAGGTGTAGCCGCACTTCGGATAATAGCCGTAACATATTTTGACTGGCCTGTTGGTCTAGTGGTTAGTGACCCTAACTGCTATGCCGGAGGTCGTGGGTTCGATTCCCACCCAGGACAAATGTTTGTGTGATGAGCACGATCATTTGTTCTGTGTCTGGGTGTAATTTATCTATAATATGTATGTATTTAGAAATATATAAGTATGTTTATCAGTTGTCTAGTACCCATAACACAAGCTCTGCTTAGCTTATTGGGACTAGATGGCGTTGTGTGATAGTTGTGGAATATTATTATTATTATTATCTATCTATATAAATAAAAAGAGAAGTCCTGACTGACTGACTCATCAACGCCCAGCCCAAACCCTTGAACCTAGAAAGCTGAAATTTTGCATAGAGGTTCCCTTTATAATGTAGACAAGGAATAAGGAAGGATTTTTCGAAATTCAACCCCTAAGGAACTTAAATAGGGGATGAAAGTTTGTATGGAAAATCGTCATTTTCACGCGGGCGAAACCGCTGGCAAAGGCTAGTTACAAATAACAGTTTAGTTTAAACTATGAATATAAAATTACAACTCGTTGGTACGGTTAAAGTCCATCGTCTCTCATCGAAAGCTCGTCAATATATTTTCTCATCTAATAATTCGGATTATTCAAAAGCCATACATCTTCGTCAGAATAATGAATCGACTTCCCGACGTTAACCGAGAGCCTTCAGTAACTGATGAATGTATTAATCTTCGTTTAAGCAAAATTTCAAATTATGTGGTTCTAAAGTTTCATAATAATGTTTCTATCATTATGGCATTGTTTATACTCGTCGAGATTTAATAGGTGAATAATTATGGTAGTAATTACGAGTACGTGCATCAACATAAATTGATACAGTCAACCCTTAATTTCTGGTAATAATATCACATTAGCAGGTTCTTTATTTTATTGTATACAGCAGTAAAATATTGTTTTATTTGAAAGTGATGCAGAGGAGTACTTGGACACCTAAGTGTCTTATTTGGTCGTTGTATATAATATATGTAGGTATTTACTCTTAATTTTCATTTTTAATAACTATTTATGTTCGTTTGTTTTCAAATATTTATAAACACAACTGGCCAGAACAACAAAAAGTAAATAGCTTGCTTGTCGTGACTGCAACAAGCAGGTTACAATTCAGCATGATGCTGTGCTTTGGGAATCCCACAGCACAGCGCGAGAGTTCAGTGAGTTGTCACCCGATAAGTTACGTATATTATTATTTTTTGACGGCACGGTTGGTGCAGTGGCTGAGAGATTGGACTGCTGCACTGCGTGTCGCGGGTTCGATCCCCGCACGGAACAAATATTTGTATGGCCTGCAGATAGTTGTTTCGGGTCTGGGTATTTTTGTATGTGAATATATGTGTTTGTGAACGCACTCACGATACAGGAGAAATTCCTAGTGTGGGGCAACGTTAAAAAAAAAAAAAACAGTACCTAAAAAAAAACAACACCTAAGTGTCTTATTTGGTCGTTGTATATGTATGTAGGTATTTACTCTTAATTTTCATTTTTAATAACTATTTATGTTCGTTTCTTTTCAAATATTCTTAAACACAACAGGACAGAACAACAAAAAGTAAATAGCTTGCTTGTCGTGACTGCAACAAGCAGGTTACAATTCATAATGATGCTGTGCTTTGGGAATCCCACAACACAGCGCGAGAGTTCAGTGAGTTGTCACCCGATAAGTAACGTATATTATGACAAAAATAGATGTGACTTCTGTCTTAGTTCAGAAATAAAAGAAAACAATAAGTACTGGAACAAGATTGTTGTTGTACTAAAAGATAAAGTATGCGCTGGCAAGCTGACAAACTGGCAAGTGTCTCTACATACTTTTGTTTTATTAAGTTTTCAAAAACTTGGTTTGATTCAAAGTACACGAGAACATCTTTTCTAGTACCTATAGTACTAGTGTGCGTGTGCGCTTATATTTTTCAAATTTCATGAATTGACAACTATTTTATTTATTCCTCATTAGCAGCCACGTGAGAAACACTGAAATACACGATTTTTTGGAGATACCGACCATAAGGGAAGAAGCTTGTCACATAAGCAAGAGATACAAGGAGAGGCTCAACAGGCACACGAATGAACTGGCCAAGAACCTGTTAACCCGACATCGAGATGTAACTCGCCTAAAAAGATGGCAAATACCTAAGACATAGACCAGAGAAACTAACTTAGTATCTAGCAACTCTTACGGTGCTGTTTAATAGAATAGCACTAAATCAAAATGAATCCCAGAGAAAATCTGATTATGGCTTAAAGCCGATTGCAGATAAGACAGGAAAAAAAAATTAGCAGCCACGGAGTCTGAATTTGTGATTGATTGATGCCGACGGGACTTAATCATAACTAGCGAAATCTGGGTGTACTAAATGTACACTGGCTCACACCAAGCTCTGACTATCTTTTCAGAAATTACAGGCGTGATGTTATTTTATGTTTTTACTCTTCTACTTTTTATAGAATATCAATTATATTATTGGATGCCAACTGACGCTAGTTTGTATTTATATATTTTAGAAAGCATTTTGAGTAATATCTCTTCGCTGCATAAGATATTGGATATTATAATTATTATTACTAGCGACCCGCCCCGGCTTCGCACGGGTGCAGTGCTATTCTCCACTATTTAATGGATACCTTCCTCTTGAATCACTTTATCTATTAAAAAAAAAACGGGTGCTAATTAAACCGGCTTCTTTTTAATAGCATTATTTGCATCTAAAAATCTAACTTGCCTTCTAAATTACTAAGTCAGCCACAATTGACGAGCATCTAAATAATACTATCTTAGCCACAAGTTATCTTTTTTAAAGCCACTCTAAATACAACTCAGCATCGTGATTATTTTTTAGCATCTAATTTTGTAACATGGATTCAAACAGTAAACTTCTAAAATATTAATATATGGCATCAAAAAAATATTCAAGTAGCTTCTAATTTATTAACTCAGTACGTTTAAATAATAACTCATGCCACATTAACTGAGCATCAAAATTTAATTAAAATTGTCATCAAATATTATATTATTATTATAGCCACTATTACTATGTATAAACTCCTGTCGTGTCATCGAAAGGCTTAAATATAGAAGTTCAGAGTACTTAATGACCTGAATATTGAAGTTCAGAGTATCGAATGTCCTAAATTTATTAACATGTTGTGCTACAAAAGTTATCGACAGAATCGCTTCAGAACTTCATTTTTATCGGAAAACTAGACAATAAATTGTGAAAACATTTCTGCAAGCAACTCGGAAGTAGCGCTCGCCGGCCGCTGCCGCGGCACCGCTCGCTTCGCTCGCTCGGCTCGCGCGCGTTTGGTCACAGTTTCAACCTAACCTAACCTATTTCCCTCAGTTTACAATAACGAATCATACAGTCTGCCTGTGACTAGTCAATTAGACAATGGTAAAAACATTTCTGTAACTAATAGGTATTTTTAACGTAAATATAATAATCTAAAGTGTATCAAAAGTTGACATTTCATATATAATATACGTTGGCGCTCTCTGATTGGTGCAAATGGTCGGTCGCTGTCGTCTCGCGCGCTCGCGCCATATCTTTCTGTTGCTATTTTCACGATAAAAGAATGTGATGTATTATTTTACATGCTAAGTTATATTAAATGATGTTGACTACGGTCGCTTCATTTATATTTTTTTGAGGGC
Organism: Diarsia mendica; assembly: GCA_949316265.1. Classification (NCBI taxonomy): domain Eukaryota; kingdom Metazoa; phylum Arthropoda; class Insecta; order Lepidoptera; family Noctuidae; genus Diarsia; species Diarsia mendica. The sequence continues at coordinate 16,317,850 of OX438896.1, read as the reverse complement.
CTTGTGTTGAAGCTGTAAAATGTAAAATGGTGGTGAGATATAAATTCCGTGGCTGAGTTAGTAAATTAGGTGCCTATGTATAAATAACAAGGACAAGTTAATATAAATGTTGATCGTCACTTGATGCTTTCTATAGAATATTTAGTGGGCGTTGTAAAGAAGACGAATTAGTATATTAGAGGCTATATAATTTTCCCGTGGCTTAGTTATAAAATTAGAAGTTTGATCCTGTGGCCAATTAAAAAAACTGTGGCTCGATTAATTATATCTCAAAAAAAAACCGCATCAAAATCCGTTGCGTAGTTTTAAAGATTTAAGCATACAAAGGGACATAGGGACAGAGAAAGTGACTTTGTTTTATACTATGTAGTGATATTACCGAGCACTATGATATTAAGATACTCCTTTTCAAATTTGTTTGTTTCAGTATCTTGACACAATTTTTTTAACTCTTGCATCACATAATTAAAAACAGCAGAAAAATTATGTTTAAGTTTTACTTTATCTACAAACTATTTACATTATAACAGCAAGAGGTATCCCACAAAATATCTCCCCACATAAACTCATCAGGCACATATTATTAACATAATATGATCCGCAAAATATCTACTTACTCCAGTAATCATGTAATCCTAGCCACTTAGACGGAATCCCTGGAGGCACGCTATGTAGACGACAGTACATTATATACAACCTTGACCTAACTATGTGAGTAGGGTTATGCTGGGAAGATCGATATAAAATTATATAAAGAGTGTTTCTTGAGCTTATTAATAGCTGCTCCAAAATAACAGTGATAGTCTGGTTATTACCGTCAGACTGACAAGTTAGGTTTCGAGTTCGAACCCAAAACAGGCACCTCTAATTTTTCGGATTTATCTGCGTATTATATAATTATCACCAGCTTCGGTGAAAGAAAACATCGTAAGGAAACCAACATGCCTGGGTATTTCTCGACGGCATGCAAAACCAAGTTAGAAGTCCATAGGCGGCATAGAAACACTGACACCACGTAGGCACTGTACCACACGATAAAGAAGACGAAGAATGCTTGAAGAAATACCTGATTTTAGTCTAATAGGGTAGTTGACAAAAAAAACTAATTAGTCCGTCAGAGAGATTTCCAAAAAATATTGAACAAGTATTTTTTCTTTTTTCACGTAAATAAAAATTAAGACGATACAGTGCTTCGAAAAGTCGTGAAACGTCACAGGTTGGTCCATTTTTACCAGACTATGACGTCAAAAACCCCCTCTCTATGGTCTTTGACAAGCTTTATTTTCGTCAATTTTTATTAATTTGATACAACAACAATCACGTATGCAATATTTTTCGATAATCTAACTGACGGACTAAACAGAATCATATTTTTTTTAGTCAGTTAACTACCCTAGTAGCCAGAAACAACAGCATACTTCTAGAACTTCAAACTAAAAGCTATTTTCTGAGGTAACGCTAAGAAAACTCAAGTTTAATTAATAACGTATTCAAATCGTGGAAATAATAACTTAATACCAAACACAAGAAGAATCTAACCAAGTTGTTATGTTTCGTACCGTATCTTATCTTTTATATTATACTTATCAAGCAGTTTAAATTTATCTTTTTCGTGATCTTTTATATCTCTTAACAGCTTTCAATGAAAGCTTCTCTTATCGAAATCGTTGATTGCGATAAAGATGTAGACGGGCGATACATCATATATTTTGTTATTTTATTTTGCGCACAATATTGAAGTAAACTATAAGGTACTAAGCCAGCCATTCAATTGCTTAGCACACTTATTTGCGATCATAATCCGAAAGATTTTTTTTTACTGATTAAAGAATGCAATGAATAAAGTCGAATTGTTAAAATGAAAGACATTGAGATTAGTTTAATGTTGTTAATATTAGGTACATTTAGGTTGCAGGACATACTTTTTATACAATTTCAACATAATAAAACCTAAAAAAAAATTTTGTTGGCAACCAAAAACGTTACAAGTCTCAGCAGTCAATAATTAAGATAAACTTGAAAATTCAAGAGCAATATTTTTTGCCAACAGTGTAGTACTTTTGCTTCCTCACCCTATGAGCAATGCTCATTGAACCAAATAATCCCTTCCTTCTACAGAATTTTCATTTCACCTGTCTTAACCAATCACAGCCCAAACAGCATTCGAATTTGACACTTACTTATCCACTTTCAAAATAGTCCTCAGAGAATTCGAAAACAAAATAGCAGCGGGTTTTTTCCCGCCCGTCTATCGAAGACAGGACTCGCAATGTGTCCTAAGGCACTTCTCACACTTACCTGCGAAGTAGTGTTTCGTGTACCGGATCTATCTGATAAATGGAATAAACAGGAAACAAGTGTGAACGAGGCAGAATCGCTCCCAGCTAACTTATAGTGTAGCTCGTAAATTCGTTTGAATATCTGTTTTTTTGTTCTGAATTGGTTCGCTGTTTCGAATAATTGTAGAAAAGATTTTTACGATAGAATCGTTGTTTCTGTTTGAATGCTGGAATTCCAATACTTATCGGGATGTAGGAGTTTTTAGCTGGAAAACGTTTTATTTAAAGATAAAAAACCTTATAGCTTGCTTTAGAAAATGCAGCGTCTTTTCGTTTAGTTTATACTGATGTAGCAGCATTCAAAGTTTTTATAAGTTCTCGGAAGCCTTCTTTTTGGAGGTGGAAAATCATGAAATGACTTCTCCCGCTCTGGGTGGAGTGGAAGGGAGTATCAGACTTCTACTGACTAAAAACCACCCATGTTCCTACTTAGTTCTTTGTGCCCATGCAGGGCGTGGTATCTCTTTCAAACAACTCGCAGCAGTTCGCGGAAGCCTGAGATATGCTTTCAAAGCTATCTCTATAATTTGAAATGTGTGATAAAGAGTCTTTTCTCAACTGGACCCGCTTGCTACTGGACCCAAATAAGATAAAAATAAAAAGAAAAACAATTACAATGTGATTTGTTCGACTAATCCCGTGGTTTAATTTCAAGTGGATTCAGTTGACTAAAGACTCCAAATGATTTACCTTTTCATGACTGGTAAAAAGTGTTTGTGAACAGGTCCCAGTCATAAGTCGTAACGTCTGAACCAAGCCTTACTCAACACACCAAACTTCAAAAACCATCTCCTCCATAAAAGGTGGGGGCGTAAATTTTAATAATGACGCAAAAGAAAACACCAGAACTTGCCTATAATGAAAACAAGGCTCCTCCCACGACATTACTCGCGACTGCACACAGACTAACGGGTTAAATTCTGAATAAATAAATAGTCGAGCACCTGCACACGGCATTTAAGTGGCCATTAGCTTCTCAAAATGCTATCATTGTTATTATAATTGTATTCTTATGGCTTGCGGGAGAATTGTTGACTTTTTCCTGCGTTCATTTGTTTGGGACTTAAATTGGGAAGGTTATGCTAGAATTTTATAATAAGGTACTTAGGTAAAGTGGAGGTTGATGGTAGATTATTGCCTCTTAGCAAGCCAATATAATCATACTCAATGACGTTATAAAACTCAATTTCGTATAAATCGCATCGATTGGAAATTTTAAGAATTAATATGGTGCGCTTACGGTGTGCTCAAGATAAAGTGTAATTATTATGGAATTAAAAGTCTAATTTGCAAAGCATTTAGTACCTTATCTTTGACAAACTCTACAGGTTAATATTCTTTACCTAACAAAAATAAACATAACATAACATCACGCCTATAATCTGCGAAGGGTTAGGCAAAAGCGTACCATAAAATATGCTCACATTTCGTCAGTTATTTTCAAGTCCCGCGTAATAGGGTGCGAGCCTATTTTTTTTTTTTTTTTTGTTAGCCTATATTGTCCTACTGCTGGGCAAAGGCCTCCCCCATAGTCTTCCACTCTTCTCTCCGTGCGGCTTTCTCCGGCCAATCTTGCACAAAAGCATCCAAATCGTCACGCCAGCGTTATCTAGGCCTCCCTCGGCGACGACGCCCGTCCTCTGGCCCGACTGTCCTCTGGCGAGCCTAAGACAAGAAATTCCTGATGTAAAATGTTCAAAAGTCCTACCATACCAAAAGTTTTCTTTTTTTTTTGGAGTGTGGGAAATCATCAAATGTCTCCTCCCACTGGGCAGAGCGGTATAGGGAGTGTCAAACTTCTACTGACTGAAAACCACCCATATTCCTTCTTAGCCCTTTGTGTCAAGGCCGCGGTATCTCTTTCTAACAACCCGCAGCCCCGAGTGGTACCAAAAGTCTCACACGAATATTCTAATTTTAAGTTACGTCTAAAATTTATTTGTTTCCAGACTTATTTTCAAATTTTACTCCAAACGTTTTTCTCCAGTAGTAATTTGAGTCGTCTCTCGATCCCGACCTTTTGTACAACAGTATGACCGTATTATGCTAAACAACCCGAGGCAATTGCAGAGCGCCTTCGCTTGCATTCATGGGCCATTCTCACTTCAATGGCGAATTACCATGGTAAATTGAACGAGCGAATTATGTGCCTACCCGCCTTTGCAAGGAAATTTGATGAATGTATCAAGTTGATATGGAATAAACGGGAGATTTAGAATAATTCTCTCTAATTTATTTTTTGGAACAATGGGGAGATGTTAGTCGTTTATTAAGTTTTTATTTTGATAGTAACTTAATTTAATCGAATAAAAATTGAAAGAAAATGAATATTTCTACATTAATAATGCTTGTTTACATAAAATAACATCACGCTTATAATTCCCGAACAATAACGCTGAGGTGTTCCTATTAGTACGCCTACATTTCGCCAGTTATGTGTATGTTACATGTAGAGGGCGAGCCTATTGCCGTCCACCGCGCCGTAATCCAATATGCATGGTTGCTACTGAGAAATTCGTGTTGAAAAAATCTAATAACACTTTCCTCAACCTGGGAATTCGACCCAGGTGTGCTTGCCTAGGTTGGTCTGTGGATGGGTGACCGCCCGACATACCGAGTTTCCTCCGTGCCTCGGAAAGCACGTTAAGCTGTTGGTCCCGGCTGCCATATTCTTTGGCAGTCGTTACAGGTTGTCAGTGACCTGAAATTCTGACATCCAGTCTTACCAAAGGGTATCGTATTACCTAGTATTGGCTAGTATTAACTGGGTTGTGGAGGTCAGATAGGCAGTCGCTCCATGTAAAATACTGGTATTCAGCTGCATCCGGTTAGACTGGAAGCCGACCCCAATATAGTTGGGAAAAGGCTGGGCAGATGAGATCATACTCAGGAGTTGTACTAGTGGCCACTAGACCAACGAAGCAGTCAAAACGGTTGTTTAATAGACGAAATAAAGTGTTGATAGATGGTAAAAGCACCAAGAATGCTTCTATAGATAATTGCTTTATAGTTAAACCACCACTTTATGAACACTAAAATTAGCGTGAACCACCAACAATAATTACTCCAATCTATCAAACAGAGACATTACAAATAACTGTCTCACATGACATTTTCGTAATGAACTCGTCTGAAGTAACCACATTAATTTAACTTCCATAAACTAATTGTATTTATCAGAATGCGTGGCGTTTAGTGAAGTTTTTATATCGGCTCAATTAGCGAGCAATTAAACACGTAAGTGGTAAGTTAATTAATGGCTGTAAAATAATTAAGATAAGATATTTTTGATCTTGAATTGACTGGTACTTGAACTTTCTTAACGAGAGAGTAAAAGCTGGAAGACTCTTTACTGATGGACTATTAGATTTATTGAATGCTTTACTTGATAAGGGTTATTTTTGGGAAAATAAGTAGGAATATTGGTAATTAATCGATTTATAAATATACTGCCCATAGAAATTAAAGTCCGATCTAGTGCAGTATTGAAGTTTTCAAGATAAATGACAATCAAAGATTTGAGTTTAAAGATATACCTAAGTCTAGAAACCATATCTGCTACACCTATTTTACAGACACCGTTGTTTATAATCTCTCTATACGAGGCTACCACACATCATAATGTCTTCTGCCTAACATTGTCAGCGTCCAGTCTAACATCAATATTTTACATGGAGCTAATAAACCTATGCTCCAAAATCCAGTAACTAGGAAATACGACGCCCCTTACAACCCACCCCGCCCTCTCCCTAACGACCATACGTCACATAAAGAAGCGTTTAATTCAGTCCAGGGTCAGTCCAAAACTATAAACCCGACGTTTTCATTACATGCCCTGGATTTATTTACACAGAGGTCATCTTAGAAAATGAGACTAGCAAGCGGAGTTGGCAGAATGCTTCTAAAATGTAAAGTTTCTGCTTGGACCGTGCTCATTCGCTCGTTGATTGCGATGCAAGCTAGCTACATAACAGTTTAGAGAACACATTTAGGCTCTGTGCAAACGGACTGCTTTCCACGGCCACTGGTGGCTGGCGACAAGCTGTTAAAACATTTTGTTTGGATTCGCCACATATGTGTATAGCGAGTGATGACTACTCGCGACTTAGTATCTACGACACATCACCACCGGTGGCATCTACTCGCTACTTACTAACGCCGATACTCAGGCCCGGATTGCACCAAAGCGAAGAGGAGCGCAGACGAGAGAAGATGACACATTAGTTAAAATTTACATCTGGTCTTTCGTCATTCCTGTGATTGGTCGAATTTGCACATCCTCCTCTCCGCTCTGCTCGTCTCCGCTTTGGTGGAAACCAGACCTAATGCACCGCCGCTGCAACTCTCTCACCGCCCGTCTACCTACTCGTAGCAACTACCGACTTCTACTCTCTAGGACTTCCATCGAGTTTCATTTTGCCTCGACGCTTATCTGGTAGTCGCCACTGTTGATTCTGGCTTCAGGAGTTCCAGTGCTTTGGGAATAGTGTAGCAGACAAAACCCAATTTAAGTTACCGACTACTAGTGGTGGCCATCGACTACTCGTCGTGGTGATTCTATAAAAATATTTTATAAATTATTTAAAGAGCTTGTCGCCAGCCACCGGAGACTCACGAAAGTGTCCCGTTTGCGCGGAGTCTTAGTTTGTTGATATTCAGCGATCTTTTAACGGTAAAATGGGTTGATGTTTATATGCATTCAAAATGGCGGGTGGCAGTCTAATGAATGCGTGTGTAGGGCTGTGTGTAAGATTGGATAGAGCTGATATAACGTGTATGAACTGATAGTGTTGTTTAGAATTTGTGTACTATCTGATAATAGTGATAACTGACAGTAAATGTAACTGTAATTTACACTTTAGGTTACTACAAATACTATACTATATCGTTTGGAAATGCAATAAAGAAACCACACAATACACGTATATAAACAAGCATATAGATACCGGATCCTTCTCCACAAAACAAAAGCCACGAGCACCGGTAAGAATTTTCGTTTGGACTATTTCACAGGCGTTGTCTTCCCAACTTATTATTCGTTCCAAACAGAGGGTGCCTCAAACACACCACTTAGACACCAAACAAGGGTGTATTAAGTGTGAGTTAAAATTTAAATTGATTCCACCCTCCCTTGGGAGAAAATTCAAATAGTGCATGGTGTGATCTGAAGCGGGAAACACTGTGTTTGTGGGATTCTTTTTCTGTAAATTGGACGCTTCGGGGCGTTTACACACAAAAAGAATAGAGAATTAGAATGTGTGTATTTGTGTGGGTGGCGGGATGTACAAACGACCGATGACACGCTTCATTTGGCGAGGGAGTTGGCAAGCTTGTGGCCAGAAACTATACAATGTAGAGATAGTTTTGAATGTGTGAGTGCAGGGGTTAAAACGAAAGGATTGGAAGATATTTTCCGTAATAAAACTTCTTGTCTAGGAAATGATTTCATTAGTTACTTGAAATAACAATAAAAATAAAATAATAATTATTCAATTATCAAATCTAAACAATTTTTAAAATATAGTTTTTTTTTATAATTTTTACGAGTAATATACCGAATCCTCTGTCTAATAATTATAATAACGCTCAGAAGATGGTCCTGAGTCCTAAAAACAAAAGAAACATTTTAGCTCAGTTTCATAATCATTCAAAAATACAATAAAAGCCGCAAAGAATTTTTTTTAAACGCTAAACAGCGAGCGGGATACCATTAAGTCCAAATCAGTTTAAAAAAGATTCCCGTACAGAAATACCGTCGATCTAATTAGCAATTCTTCAGTAATTCAAAGGAAAAAATTCAAATTTCTGTTGCGGATCGTTTACCGTTGTACACAAGGCTCGCGAGGCAGATGAGTTGTAATATCATGCAAATTTCCACGAGTTCAAGTAGGGACGCGAATAGGAAGAAGAATCGAGTCGACTCGATACAATCGTTTCTTGTATGAGGCATTTAGAATCGATATTATACAAAAAGTCGAATCGATTACAATTTGTCTTATTTGAAAAATGAAAAAATATTAATGAAAAAAATTAGGTTTCTGTATCTTGTAAAATATGAAACAGAAAACATAAAAACCAAATTCTGGTTCAGGATTCTGGTTTTTAACTTGGCTATTCGTATTAATGTAAGCTGGCTAGATTTCCAATTCCTGATCAGAAATTAGCATTCGAGTTGGCTCGATTCCGAGACCCGTATTTATACGATTCACTTCACTAAGTTTAAGTATGAAATTCGTTTTATTTTTTCCTTTCATTTTCTTAGGGTTTTGGGTCATGTCGTAAAAATGCTTTTACATTCGTCTCGCTTACAATGTTAACAAAGGCTCGACTATTTTCCAAGCAGAATGCTTAATTGACTGAGAATTTTGGTACATTATACTTTTAAAATGAGGACCTTAATGGCTTCAAACAGCCTGTAATAGAATATGAGGCTGATACTGTGTTATATTTAAGCAGTTATCTTTTATGGAGGTCGACTGAAAGACTTTTTTGCTTTTTTTCTATACGAAGAGCCGATTAACGTGTACTTTCAAGCTTATGCTATTTTTCTTACCTCCTATTTTTCAGCGTAAAAAGAAAATCTTTGGCAACAAACTAACAAATGTTTCTCTTACAAAGTAGAATGCAAAGTCTTGCTAAGTCGTAAAACGTGACTGAGGTAGAAAAGTTGCGATGGATCATGTAATATTTTACATACTTAAAAAGCACAACTTGCGATGCTTATTCTAGAAAAGTTCCGAATTATAAACTCAAACTCAAAGCATTTATTCGCTGATGCGGAGGGTGAGGGGCAGTCCCAACAGTTACCTGAGTGGGATTGCAGACTACATCCATAGTCCTATTTGGAGGCATTGGATTGGTCTGCATATATTGTAAGCTGACTGGCGTGTTTTATTTTTTATCTTCTTGTTGTATTTTGTGAATCACTAACATAGCTATAAGTCACCTTGTTGTACTACTAACACTTTATGGACCGAAAAGTCTGAATTAAATGTTTTGAATTTGAATTTGAATTTATTTCAATTACAAACATTTTTGAATGGCAAAAATAAAGAAAAGAGCGAAGCTACAGTCACCGACACACGGCATAATAACTTTTAAAAGTACTGTAGTTGCCCATTCCAAAGCATAGTCCGATCTATGAAGAAGAATGGGCAAGAAGCCCCATGGACACTTTCTAAATCAAAAGCGATGTTACGTACCAACCAAAAACCAAAAGACTTCTCTCCAAAACCAAAAACAGACACTTGACATACACACACACATAAACGCATTTGCCCTTTTCGACAGAAGATGCCCTCAGCCATCTGCCCAAATCAATCTTAAATATTGAATTTGCGTCGTAATCTGATGGAAACTTTTACGGGAAACGAGTTCTATTACATTTTAACACAATTTGTATCGAGTTTTCACCTTCCAGCGTGTAGGTGGTACTTCAAACTTAAACAGGGGGTTTCAAAATTTAATTGCAGATGTGAGATGAGCGAGTTTTAGTACGCAATATATTGTTATACAGTTATGATGTATTAATTTTAGGGAGGTAGCAAGGGTTTTTGTGTGAAGTGAGTCGGAAAATTGTTCGTTTGGAATGATTTTGAATTGAATGTATTGTTTCTATACAATAATAGGGTTTCTTGGTTCCTACTTCAAGAAATTACCTATTTGTAATTGATCAAATATCAGGAAACGTCAACGCGTCAGGTCCAGATGAAGATGAAGAGAACAATTTTCCTAGAATCGCACTAGATTGCGTAAAGAGGAAGGGAGAAGTGAGGCATTTGCTCTGCACCGGGACAATATAGGTTTAATGGAATAAATAAAGGGAATAATAATATTGGCGGTCGCGAATTTTGGTCTCGTAACATGCAGCGTTCAAATAATTTTCGTAGAAAGATTATTATAGTAGTGGTATCCCACTAAGCACTAGGCATAAGCTCCTCAGAAAGTTCATTAAGAAAAGTTCATCTAGACCACGTACATTTTTTCGACTAAATAATCCCGATTTAAAATCGAAGCATATTTCATACTTCGTATATCGAGTCTCATACATCATTTAAAAGCGATTTAACAATGAAAATCCTCGACGCGTCGATACATTGACAGAGCGCAGTATATTCGCCTGCATTATTCCCAGCTTACAGCTGTAATCCCAATTTTCAACGGTTGGCAACACTTTTTCGGGCTTCGACGGCGGATTAAAGGCGAGTGTTGCAAACTTTGGGACCTTTTAGACGGAGTTCTGTTTTTAAGTATACACCTTATTAATTAGTTAAACCCTTCGTTTTGTTCAAGTTTTAGGGGGCGTCTGATGTGCTTTTGTTATTTTGTGAAGGTTAGATTTTAAAGGGGTAAGTTTGATGGCTAAGATTTTCATTTAAAACTGTTCGAAGCTCGTCTTTTTTAAAACCTGAGACTAATCTCTATTCTGTTTGCTAGTGTAGTACATATACTAGTCTTATGGATCAGAAGGGTATTTAATTTTTTTAAAGAAACGACGACAAAGTAACCTCGAACTATTTATTTTTAAATAGCACATTACAAAACCAACACAGTTATGAAAACATTATGAAACCGTCATAGCTATAACCACAGGTCCCAATAGACGTCTGTTGCAGTCGAGCGCCCGAGCAAAAGTGAGCGCGCTCCGAGCGTGCGCCGGTTGATATGCTCTGTCGCCCGTTCCATTCGCTGCGTCGTCACGAACATGCGATATTTCTACCCTCCGGCTGAGGAATTATCTAACACGGCCGTTCCTGACAGCTGAACGACCTCGTCAGCTTGGCTCACTGGCACGGACTGGCACCGAATGCTGATCCTCGCTCGCTTCGTCCATCCTGCACAGATACGCTGTTCAGCGTCTGAACATCACTTGTTTGGACCTCATTGGTAGACTCGTCATCTAAAACATAACAAAACCAAAACTTGAATGAGGTATTCTGAAAGTTTGAACTTTTAACTGCCCATTGTAATGAAATTACTAGCAATCGCACCAAAATAGGCAGCAGTTTGTAAATTGTATCACCAATGAAAGAGTTCGCGACCTCAATCATTACCGAAACAACCACAACATCACCTGGTAACCATCTATCGGGTTTCCAGATAGCCAAATATCGATGCCAAAATCAAACAAAATTGCCACAATGTCGGTGGCAAACAGATATAGCTGTTGATGAAAAAGCTCTTTTTAACAACACTCATCTCAACAGCGAATAACTTAAAGCGACTAGCTTCGCTTAGCATAGCCTAGACTACGCGTTATAGGTGTGAAACATACAAATATCCAAACCAACCACCCGGGGCGGACCTTGTCGGAAGATCGCCACCTCACGACTCGCTAGAGACCTACGTGAGGCATAACTTTGCGTGTGTGAATTGGTTCACATACAAGTACGTTTAAAACCAATCCCATATACATCACCCGTTAACATGATACCAGTCACCAGATGTAGAGGTGAGGTGCGGTTGCAGCACGCCTTGCCATGTTTAGGGCAACTTGTATCTTCCATGATGCATTGGACCAACATTGGTCACCTCGACACGCAACATATCGAGTACCATCCGGCAGCATCGTTCACATCAGATCCATCTGTCACAACCTGACCATCATCATTTTCTTGTGTCATCACTAGGTTCACCATCACCAGACTGGTCGTAATCATCTGCAAAGTAACAACAACACATACTGTACATTTGTTTTCTTGCGTCACTTATGTGTCTGAAGCCATAGTAAGCACTCGAACTGATGTTGTTAAGTACGCGATAGTGAGCGTGCACTCCCACCATCAGGTACCCAACTAACTAACAGGAAGGTTTTTTTTTTAGGTAAGTGAAATGTAAATTTAAAAACCTCAGACTAATAAATATTTCAAAATCAGTGATCCAAAGCATTAAAAAGTAAATGGAACTAAATAGCATTCCAAGCAATGGAATTCCGGACTCCCATTGGGTGGAATACTAGCCATGATAAATAGATAGTAGTGAAGCAGTAATATACTTAACTAGAACAGAAGCCATGAACCGTAGGTCCAGGCCAAACAGAAGTCATAAGCCAGAGGCTCAGACCAAACAGAAGCCATGAACCGGAGTTCCAGGCCTATCAGAAGTCATAAGCCAGAGGCTCAGACCAAACAGAAGCCATGAACCAGAGGTCCAGGCCAATCAGAAGTCATAAGCCAGAGGCTCAGACCAAACAGAAGCCATGAACCAGAGGTCCAGACCAAACAGAAGTCATAAGCCAGAGGCTCAGACCAAACAGAAGCCATGAACCGGAGGTCCAGGCCAATCAGAAGCCATAAGCCAGAGGCTCAGACCAAACAGAAGCCATGAACCAGAGGTCCAGGCCAATCAGAAGCCATAAGCCAGAGGCTCAGACCAAACAGAAGCCATGAACCAGAGGTCCAGGCCAATCAGAAGCCATAAGCCAGAGGCTCAGACCAAACAGAAGCCATGAACCAGAGGTCCAGGCCAATCAGAAGTCATAAGGCAGAGGCTCAGACCAAACAGAAGCCATGAACCAGAGGTCCAGACCAAACAGAAGTCATAAGCCAGAGGCTCAGACCAAACAGAAGCCATGAACCGGAGGTCCAGGCCAATCAGAAGCCATAAGCCAGAGGCTCAGACCAAACAGAAAGCATGAACCAGAGGTCCAGGCCAATCAGAAGCCATAAGCCAGAGGCTCAGACCAAACAGAAGCCATGAACCAGAGGTCCAGGCCAATCAGAAGTCATAAGCCAGAGGCTCAGACCAAACAGAAGCCATGAACCAGAGGCTCAGACCAAACAGAAGCCATGAACCAGAGGTCCAGGCCAATCAGAAGTCATAAGCCAGCGACGCGCAAGTAGCGCGCTGGCAGCTCGGAGAGACGCGCTCAACACGCAAGTAGCGCGCTGGCAGCCCGGAGCGACGCGCTCAACACGCAAGTAGCGCGCTGGCAGCTCGGAGAGACGCGCTCAACACGCAAGTAGCGCGCTGGCAGCTCGGAGAGACGCGCTCAACACGCAAGTAGCGCGCTGGCAGCTCGGAGAGACGCGCTCAACACGCAAGTAGCGCGCTGGCAGCTCGGAGAGACGCGCTCAACACGCAAGTAGCGCGCTGGCTGCCCGGAGCAACGCCCTCAACACGCAAGTAGCGCGCTGGTAGTCTGGAGCGACGCGCTCAACCACGCCAGTAAGCGCGCTGGCAACGTGGAGTGCCACGCGCAACCGCGCCAGTAGGGCGCGATGGCACCCTGGAGTTCCACTCTCAACCGCGCTGGTAAGACGCGTTGGCACTGTGGAGTGCCACGCACAACTGCGCCAGGAGGGCGCGTTGGCACCGTGGAGTGCCACGCGCAACAGCGCCAAAAGGGCGCGCTGGCACCGTGGAGTGCCACGCGCAACCGCGCTAGCAGGGCGCGCTGGCACCGTGGAGTGCCACGCGCAACAGCGCCAAAAGGGCGCGCTGGCACCGTGCAGTGCCACGCGCAACCGCGCTAGCAGGGCGCGCTGGCACCGTGGAGTGCCACGCGCAACAGCGCCAAAAGGGCGCGCTGGCACCGTGCAGTGCCACGCGCAACCACGCTAGCAGGGCGCGCTGGCACCGTGGAGTGCCACGCGCAACAGCGCCAAAAGGGCGCGCTGGCACCGTGGAGTGCCACGCACAACAGCGCCAAAAGGGCGCGCTGGCACCGTGGAGTGCCACGCGCAACTATGGCAGTAAGGCGCGCAGGCACCCTGGAGGGCGTGTGTCACGCCAGTAGGGCGCGTATGCAGTCAGGAGCGACACGCTCAACAACGCCAGTGGAGCACCCTGGCAGCCTGCGGCCACGTGCGCGTTCACGGCGTCACTGTAGCGCAGCCCTGGCAACCACTGCTGCGAGACCAGGCAGCAGCGTTGCGTTGCGTAACACACGCCACAGTACGTCTAGGTGTAATGATTATTCTGCAAACAAACAAATCTACAAAAGAATTTTGTTACACTCGGTCACTCCTGACCAAACTTTAGTTTTGTTGAGTTTGATTAAATCAAACGTGGTTACACTCGGGAAAAACATCAATCACGCCACGGCTCTTTAATCAGAAAATCAGGTGCACAGTGAATCACAACGTTGCCCCACACCAGGAATTCCTCCTGCATCATGGGTGTGCACACAAACATTCAAACCCACAAACACAAATAACAAGACCCGGAACAACCATCTGTTGGCCATACAAAAATTTGTACCGTGCGGGGATCAAACCCACTACAGTTCCTTGACGATATTCAACCGCAACAAGGACTTTCGGGCATAGCCTGCATACGTGGTAAATTTATTCGAATTCGTACTAATAACGTCATATAGCACAGTGGCCATATCAAGTTAACACGGACACAATGACCAAAATACGGGTTAAAAAATTAGTCCACGTTCTGTTATTGGTCACCCAATCTTTAAGCCACGTCTTAGCACCACCATGAAAACAACCACCAATGCGTCCGAGGCATTGTCGATTGCCCCAGTGACTTCATAAACACACACACACAACATAACATCACACCTGCAATCCCCGAAGGGTTAGGCAGAGGTACTCAGTATACCCACATCTCGCCAGTTATGTTAAGTCCCATGTAATAAGGGCAAACCTATTGCCACCAACCGGGCACAAATTCAGACAAAAAAACTTTGTCCGATCCGAGAATCGAACCCAGAACCTTCATGTTCACGCGGTGTGCACTCGCGATCCGTAAACTGACCACAATATAATTAACACGTGGGTGTTAACCCGAAAACGCATGAACACTGACACTGTGATTAATACGTGGTTAGAGGTTACTTTGAAACGAAACGTTTTACTGCAAAATAGATGGCAAACGGTCAAAGACGCGTGTAAGCGAATCCCACTTCTGATCTTATGGATCAGAAGGGTATTTAATTTTTTTAAAGAAACGACGACAAAGTAACCTCGAACTATTTATTTTTAAATAGCACATTACAAAACCAACACAGTTATGAAAACATTATGAAACCGTCATAGCTATAACCACAGGTCCCAATAGACGTCTGTTGCAGTCGAGCGCCCGAGCAAAAGTGAGCGCGCTCCGAGCGTGCGCCGGTTGATATGCTCTGTCGCCCGTTCCATTCGCTGCGTCGTCACGAACATGCGATATTTCTACCCTCCGGCTGAGGAATTATCTAACACTAGGTTATCTGGCTACCGGAGTATCAAATTTTCCTAATCAATCTTGAACCTAGTGCTTTGGCGATAATATTTAAAATCTATTAAAGGAATTTGATAGATTGTAATAGCTTGATGTGTTGGCGTCTATACAAAGCTGACAAATAAAAACCATGACAGGACACCATGTTCTGCCAAGATTCAGGCTCTTGCCAATTAACGAGGTAGGTATGCTTCCAGGGAAGGGAGCCTCAAAAGCCTTGAAAAACTGAATGTGTGTCACTTGTGTCTCGTTATTTTTGTAACCGTATAGTCAGTCGATAAAGTGAAATACAACCAAACCAAACCTGGTGTCGTGGTTCATTTAGGTTGAATGAAATCCAATTTAATGCGATAAGCTCAGATTATTATTGTTTAGAAAATGAACATTGCTGCATTTAGTAGCTTAAATAATTTGATTTTCATAAGTATTAAGAACAAAAGATTACTGGTAAATAAAGACATTACCCACCGTGTAATGGGCCATTTTTATCCACCGACCATCAGTCGAAGCAAACGACTTAACTATGTATTTACAAAATATTAACATTCTACAAGTCCGTATCCAAACTCAATCCATTCTTATTTCGCCTGTTTGGTTATCATAAATCTTTTGTTATCTTTACGAACGTTTTCCATTAACATTTTTATTCGGCATTTTACATTAACGTGCGCGTTTGCGTTAATGTTTTGCTTCGATAACTTTTTCGGATTGTGATTTCGTTTTTTCAGCCGCTGAATATTATTATTCGGTAAACGATAAAACCATTTGCGAAAAGTAACTTTAGAAATGGAAAAATATTTTAAGCCGATTAGAACTATTTGCATTTACATACATATTAGTCTCTAAGCCGAAGTCTGAATGTGTGTACGATTCGACTTACCTATATCAAAAACTTGTTCAATATAAATAATAATAGGTAATGTAAAAAAAATGGATTTCTAATTATCCCTCCCGATACTTCATCATCACACAAACGTCATCATCATCACACACTCCATCCATCTTGTATTTGGCCTTCCTCTCCCTCTCTATCCATCAACATTTATTTCATCACGGACCATAAACAGTGAAATGCAAATGTGTTGCACACTTCTATCGGTCCTTATAAGACAAAGCAAATTATGTTACGTTAAATAATTTAAGTACTTACTTTTCCATGGATAAGTTGCCAAAATGTTTCAAACAATGTCGACTTTCTAAATACTTTTTCCGTAAAATATATTCGTTTACATACAGAGTCATCTAAAGCGGCGGTTTTCTGGCAACGTTGTCCCGCCAGACATCGTAATGGGGATAGGCTTGCGACCGCCGAGTGGGGCTTACTCCACCTCACTTTATATCCAAAATGAAGCACCCGTTTACGTACTATTGCTGTGCGGAATATATTTTGTGCATTTTAACCTGAGTTTTGGAGGGCTATAACTTTAATGAGGAGAGTCATGCTAAGCAGTCTGAAGGTAGATGTACCTAGCCTTCTGCTTAGCCTTTTCACAACTATATGTTGGAGTCGGCTTGTAGTCTAACCGGCTGCAAGTAAATACCAGTATTTTACATGAAGCAACTGCCTATCTGAACTCCACAACCCAGTTAGTATTGCAATGGGTAATACAATACCCTTTGTCAGACTGAGGACTTGGATTTATCAAATCACTAACATTAAATTATATTTAGGTTGTAAGCCTGGCTCATTGGTCTAGTGGTCGTAAGCTCGATTGCTGAACATGAGGTCCTGGGTTCGATTCCCGGGTTGGGCAAGTTTAAGATTTTTTCATCAGTAATATCTCAGTAGCAAACCGGTTCATGGTTCACCGGGAGGTGGATGGGGCTGAAACAGGACCGGCGAAATGTTTTATGTACAATTAGTTACACCTCTGCGTAACCCTTCGGGGAATATAGGCGTGATGTTACATAGGTTGGAAGCCTGACTTCAAAGTCTAACCGTAATTCATTCGTAAACAGTAACCACTTACTGAGCATTTCTACAGTGCACAGTCTAGAACGTCCCGTACTAAGTAAATGGATTAAATGTCATTGTGATGTCGAAACGTAATCCACCCGCGCCGTTTTAACATTATTGGAACTGGAGGAGATCGCTTTATTCCGAATAGAAAGGTAACTTCTACAGTTCTTTGTTTCAGCTAGTTGGACTATTCAATTGAGATACATGTTGTACTTTATTCTCACCTGTCTTTTAAATCTGGGTTATTTTGTATTAGTAAAGGTGATAATTGTGTAATCTTATGTAATTTTCCGATATCGCTGTTTCTCAAAGATTTGTTTGTTTCGGATGTGTGCGATGTATGGACATACAATATACATTCTACGTTCAGTAGAAGAATATTTGAAATTGGACATGTCATTGTATTATAAATTATATTACTGTTTACAGGATTACTTAAAAGTTTCTTTGATATCGGCAAAACCACACTAAGGTCCGATAAGTCCAAGAGAACTCATCATTTTCCTACTCCAAATGGAGTAGGAATTCATTCTTCTTGGGATTGGCGTAACACGTTTTCTTCGGCATCATTTGCTCCTTCCATGGGAACTTATATAATAAAACTCACATTAAACATAGAAGTATAATAAAACTCACAGTAATTATTTGAAGGGTAGCTGTATTTTCTCCTTGCACGAGTATACAGAGACTAGTATTTGCGTGGCTGCGCGAGCTGCGCGCAGCTCGCGGGTCGTGAAGAGGGGGAGAGGGGGAGCTTTCAAAAATGATTTTGACTAACGCATTGCCCCTTTCAATGAACTTCCGAGATCCGCCTAAAGGGGGGCACCTACCTACTACTACCTACCTACAGCTACCTACACCTACCTACTACCTACCTACACCTACCTACTACCTATCTACACCTACCTACTACCTCCTACTACCACTAAAAAAACATTACCCTAAAGTTTGCTTGTCGTCGCCCCTGAGTTACGCTTCACCCACTTAATCTTCGTTACGCTAAGGAGGTCGCCGGCTCGCTTCGCTCGCCACCTCCCCCTTCGCTCCACTCGGTCTCGCAGGTTCGCTCCACTCAGGACCTACCTACTACCGGAAAGCTATCATGACATTATCCCTACGCTACGGGGGTCGCCGGCTCGCTCCGCTCGCCCGCTCCCCCCTTCGCTTTACCGGTACCACCACAGGATAGGCTCCTTTCGATGAATCTGAAAAAAAAAATCTTCCAAGTCTCTTAACTTCCGAGATCCGCCTAAAGGGGGGGTGAAGGGGGGCAAGGGGGTCAAATTTGAAAAATGGTTTTTACTTCCCCGAGCCTCCTCTATACGAATCCCTAAAAAAAAACACGTAAAATCTCTTTATTTCCGAGATCCGCCGAAAGGGGGGGAGAAGGGGGGCAAGGGGGGTCAAATTTTCAAAATGGTTTTTACTTCCTCAAGCCTCCTCTATACGAATCCCTAAAAAAAAAACACGTAATTCTCTTTATTTCCGAGATCCGCCTAAAGGGGGGGAGAAGGGGGGCAAGGGGGGGCACTTTGAAAAATGATTTTTACTTTACCAAGCCTCCTCTATACGAATCCGTAATAAAAAAAAAATACCGGTCTCTTAGTTTCCGAGATACGATAGAGAGGGGGGGGAGGGGGGGCAAAAAGGGGGGGTTTCGGACTTTTCCCATACTCACCAGAGTTACTTGTTTACGAATCTGTCAAAATATACCCACCTCCCCATCCAACATCTGGGAGAACAATTATGTCAGTGAGTCAGTGAGTGAGTGGTAATTAAGCTTTATATAATAGAACTAGTATTTGCGTGGGTGCGCGAGCTGCGCGCAGCTCGCGGGGCGTGAAGAGGGGGAGAGGGGGCGCTTTGAAAAATGATTTCGACTAACGCATTGCCCCTTTCAATGAATCTGAAAAAAAAATGTTCCAAGTCTCTTAACTTCCGAGATCCGCCTAAAGGGGGGGGTGAAGGGGGGCAAGGGTTTCAAATTTGAAAAAAAGATTTTACTTCCCCGAGCCTCCTCTATATGAATCTCACGTATGCCACCACCTACCTACACCTACCTACCACCTACCTACCTACACCTACCTACTACCTACCTACACCTACCTACTACCTACCTACCTACACCTACCTACCTACTACCTACCTATCACCTACCTACCACCTACCTACTACCTACCTACTACCTCCTACTACCACTTATAAAACATTACCCTAAAGTTTGCTTGTCGTCGCCCCTGAGTTACGCTTCACCCACTCAACCTTCGTTACGCTAAGGAGGTCGCCGGCTCGCTTCGCTCGCCACCTCCCCCCTTCGCTCCACTCGGTCTCGCAGGTTCGCTCCACTCAGGACCTACCTACCACCGGAAAGCTATCATGACATTATCCCTACGCTACGGGGGTCGCCGGCTCGCTTCGCTCGCCCGCTCCCCCCTTCGCTTTACCGGTAGCACCATTTTACTTCCCCGAGCCTCCTCTATACGAATCCGTTAACAAAACAGAAAAAAAAGGGGTGAAGAGAGGGGGGGGGTGAAAGGGGGGAGAGGGGGGAGCTATGAAAAATGATTTCGACTAACTCTATGCCCCTTTTAATGAATCTGAAAAAAAAAATATTCCAAGTCTCTTAACTTCCGAGATCCGAAAGGGGGGGGTGGAGGGGGGCAAGGGGGTCAAATTTTCAAAATGGTTTTTACTCCCCAAGCCTCCTCTATACGAATCCCAAAAAAAAAACCCGTTTATACTCTTTATTTCCGAGATTCGCCTAAAGGGGGGGAGAAGGGGGGCAAGGGGGGCCACTTTGAAAAATGATTTATACTTTACCGAGCCTCCTCTATACGAATCCGTAATAAAAAAAAAATACAGGTCTCTTAGTTTCCGAGATACGATAGGGAGGGGGGAGAAGGGGGGGGAAAAGGGGGGGTTTCGGACTTTTCCCATACTCACCAGAGTTACTTGTTTACGAATCTGTAAAAATATACCCACCTCCCCATCCACCATCTGGGAGAACAATTCTGTCAGTCAGTCAGTGAGTCAGTGAGTGGTATTTAAGCTTTATATAGTATAACTAGTATTTGCGTGGCTGCGCTCGCTGCGCGCAGCTCGCGGGTCGTGAAGAGGGGGAGAGGGGGAGCTTTGAAAAATACCTACACCTACCTACATCTACCTTCACCTACCTTCACCTACCTACACCTACCTACACCTACCTACACCTACCTACACCTACCTACACCTACCTACACCTACCTACACCTACCTACACCTACCTACACCTACCTACACCTACCTACACCTACCTACACCTACCTACACCTACCTACACCTACCTACACCTACCTACACCTACCTACACCTACCTACACCTACCTACACCTACCTACACCTACCTACACCTACCTACACCTACCTACACCTACCTACACCTACCTACACCTACCTACACCTACCTACACCTACCTACACCTACCTACACCTACCTACACCTACCTACACCTACCTACACCTACCTACACCTACCTACACCTACCTACACCTACCTACACCTACCTACACCTACCTACACCTACCTACACCTACCTACACCTACCTACACCTACCTACACCTACCTACACCTACCTACACCTACCTACACCTACCTACACCTACCTACACCTACCTACACCTACCTACACCTACCTACACCTACCTACACCTACCTACACCTACCTACACCTACCTACACCTACCTACACCTACCTACACCTACCTACACCTACCTACACCTACCTACACCTACCTACACCTACCTACACCTACCTACACCTACCTACACCTACCTACACCTACCTACACCTACCTACACCTACCTACACCTACCTACACCTACCTACACCTACCTACACCTACCTACACCTACCTACACCTACCTACACCTACCTACACCTACCTACACCTACCTACACCTACCTACACCTACCTACACCTACCTACACCTACCTACACCTACCTACACCTACCTACACCTACCTACACCTACCTACACCTACCTACACCTACCTACACCTACCTACACCTACCTACACCTACCTACACCTACCTACACCTACCTACACCTACCTACACCTACCTACACCTACCTACACCTACCTACACCTACCTACACCTACCTACACCTACCTACACCTACCTACACCTACCTACACCTACCTACACCTACCTACACCTACCTACACCTACCTACACCTACCTACACCTACCTACACCTACCTACACCTACCTACACCTACCTACACCTACCTACACCTACCTACACCTACCTACACCTACCTACACCTACCTACACCTACCTACACCTACCTACACCTACCTACACCTACCTACACCTACCTACACCTACCTACACCTACCTACACCTACCTACACCTACCTACACCTACCTACACCTACCTACACCTACCTACACCTACCTACACCTACCTACACCTACCTACACCTACCTACACCTACCTACACCTACCTACACCTACCTACACCTACCTACACCTACCTACACCTACCTACACCTACCTACACCTACCTACACCTACCTACACCTACCTACACCTACCTACACCTACCTACACCTACCTACACCTACCTACACCTACCTACACCTACCTACACCTACCTACACCTACCTACACCTACCTACACCTACCTACACCTACCTACACCTACCTACACCTACCTACACCTACCTACACCTACCTACACCTACCTACACCTACGTACATCTACCTACTACCTACCTACTACCTCCTACTACCACTAAAAAAACATTACCCTAAAGTTTGCTTGTCGTCGCCCCTGAGTTACGCTTCACCCACAGTTCGCTCCACTCAGGACCTACCTACCACCGGAAAGCTATCATGACTTTATCCCTACGCTACGCTTTACCGCTGTCCAACCACCGGACAGGTTTCGACGCCTACTATAATATTTGTTCAAACACCTAATGGCTATCTCTAACCGTTACGAAGTTATAGCCCTTTTAATTTTAGGGGAGGTTGGGGAGGGGAGGGGAGGGTATACAAATTTCAACGCCCCTCAATAGTTTTATGTAAGAAAAAAAAAAAAAAAAGGTGAAAAAAGGGGGGGGGGGTGAAGGGGGGGGGGAGGGGGGGAGTCTCGAAAAATGATTTCGATTAACGCAAAGGCCCCTCTAAATGAATCTGAAAAAAAAATCGTTCCAAGTCTCTTAACTTTCGAGATTCGCCTAAAGGGGGGGAAAAGGGGGGCAAGGGGGGCCACTTTGAAAAATGATTTTTACTTTACCGAGCCTCCTCTATACGAATCCGTAAAAAAAAAAAACGGGTCTTATAGTTTCCGAGAAACGATAGGGAGGGGGGAGAAAGGGGGGGAAAAGGGGGGGTTTCGGACTTTTCCCATACTCACCAGAGTTAGTTGTTTACGAATCTGTAAAAATATACCCACCTCCCCATCCACCATCTGGGAGATCAATTCTGTCAGTGAGTCAGTGAGTGGTAATTAAGCTTTATATAATATAATAACTAGTATTTGCGTGGCTGCGCTCGCTGCGCGCAGCTCGCGGGTCGTGAAGTGGGGGAGAGCACCACACCTACCTACACCTACCTTCACCTACCTACACCTACCTACACCTACCTACACCTACCTACACCTACCTACACCTACCTACACCTACCTACACCTACCTACACCTACCTACACCTACCTACACCTACCTACACCTACCTACACCTACCTACACCTACCTACACCTACCTACACCTACCTACACCTACCTACACCTACCTACACCTACCTACACCTACCTACACCTACCTACACCTACCTACACCTACCTACTACCTACCTACACCTACCTACTACCTACCTATCACCTACCAACTACCTACCTACCTACACCTACCTACTACCTACCTACTACCTCCTACTACCACTAAAAGAACATTACCCTAAAGTTTGCTTGTCGTCGCCCCTGAGTTACGCTTCACCCACTCAACCTTCGTTACGCTAAGGAGTTCGCCGGCTCGCTTCGCTCGCCACCTCCCCCCTTCGCTAAACTCGGTCTCGCAGGTTCGCTCCACTCAGGACCTACCTACCACTGGAAAGCTATCATGACATTATCCCTACGCTACGGGGGTCGCCGGCTCGCTTCGCTCGCCCGCTCCCCCCTTCGCTCTACCGGTACCACCATTTTACTTCCCCGAGCCTCCTATCCTATACGAATCTGTAAACAAAACAGAAAAAAGGGGTGAAGAGGGGGGGGGGGGGTGAAGGGGGAGAGGGGGGGAGTTTCTAAAAATGATTTCGACTAACGCAATGCCCCTCTATATGAATCTGAAAAAAAATTCGTTCCAAGTCTCTTAACTTCCGAGATCCGAAAGGGGGGGGGGGGTGGAGGGGGGCAAGGGGGTCAAATTTTCAAAATGGTTTTTCCTTCCCCAAGCCTCCTCTATACGAATCCCTAAAAAAAAACTTGTAAATTCTCTTTATTTCCGAGATTCGACTAAAGGGGGGGGGAGAAGGGGGGCAAGGGGGGCCACTTTGAAAAATGATTTTTACTTTACCGAGCCTCCTCTATACGAATCCGTAAAAAAAAAAAACGGGTCTTATAGTTTCCGAGAAACGATAGGGAGGGGGGAGAAAGGGGGGGAAAAGGGGGGGTTTCGGACTTTTCCCATACTCACCAGAGTTAGTTGTTTACGAATCTGTAAAAATATACCCACCTCCCCATCCACCATCTGGGAGATCAATTCTGTCAGTGAGTCAGTGAGTGGTAATTAAGCTTTATATAATATAACTAGTATTTGCGTGGCTGCGCTCGCTGCGCGCAGCTCGCGGGTCGTGAAGTGGGGGAGAGCACCACACCTACCTACACCTACCTTCACCTACCTACACCTACCTACACCTACCTACACCTACCTACACCTACCTACACCTACCTACACCTACCTACACCTACCTACACCTACCTACACCTACCTACACCTACCTACACCTACCTACACCTACCTACACCTACCTACACCTACCTACACCTACCTACACCTACCTACTACCTACCTACACCTACCTACTACCTACCTATCACCTACCAACTACCTACCTACCTACACCTACCTACTACCTACCTACTACCTCCTACTACCACTAAAAGAACATTACCCTAAAGTTTGCTTGTCGTCGCCCCTGAGTTACGCTTCACCCACTCAACCTTCGTTACGCTAAGGAGTTCGCCGGCTCGCTTCGCTCGCCACCTCCCCCCTTCGCTAAACTAGGTCTCGCAGGTTCGCTCCACTCAGGACCTACCTACCACTGGAAAGCTATCATGACATTATCCCTACGCTACGGGGGTCGCCGGCTCGCTTCGCTCGCCCGCTCCCCCCTTCGCTCTACCGGTACCACCATTTTACTTCCCCGAGCCTCCTATCCTATACGAATCTGTAAACAAAACAGAAAAAAGGGGTGAAGAGGGGGGGGGGGGGTGAAGGGGGAGAGGGGGGGAGTTTCTAAAAATGATTTCGACTAACGCAATGCCCCTCTATATGAATCTGAAAAAAAATTCGTTCCAAGTCTCTTAACTTCCGAGATCCGAAAGGGGGGGGGGGGTGGAGGGGGGCAAGGGGGTCAAATTTTCAAAATGGTTTTTCCTTCCCCAAGCCTCCTCTATACGAATCCCTAAAAAAAAACTTGTAAATTCTCTTTATTTCCGAGATTCGACTAAAGGGGGGGGGAGAAGGGGGGCAAGGGGGGCCACTTTGAAAAATGATTTTTACTTTACCGAGCTTCCTCTATACGAATCCGTAAAAAAAAAAAAACGGGTCTTATAGTTTCCGAGAAACGATAGGGAGGGGGAGAAAGGGGGGGAAAAGGGGGGGTTTCGGACTTTTCCCATACTCACCAGAGTTAGTTGTTTACGAATCTGTAAAAATATACCCACCTCCCCATCCACCATCTGGGAGATCAATTCTGTCAGTGAGTCAGTGAGTGGTAATTAAGCTTTATATAATATAATAACTAGTATTTGCGTGGCTGCGCTCGCTGCGCGCAGCTCGCGGGTCGTGAAGTGGGGGAGAGCACCACACCTACCTACACCTACCTTCACCTACCTACACCTACCTACACCTACCTACACCTACCTACACCTACCTACACCTACCTACACCTACCTACACCTACCTACACCTACCTACACCTACCTACACCTACCTACACCTACCTACACCTACCTACACCTACCTACACCTACCTACACCTACCTACACCTACCTACACCTACCTACACCTACCTACACCTACCTACACCTACCTACACCTACCTACACCTACCTACACCTACCTACACCTACCTACACCTACCTACACCTACCTACACCTACCTACACCTACCTACACCTACCTACACCTACCTACACCTACCTACACCTACCTACACCTACCTACACCTACCTACACCTACCTACACCTACCTACTACCTACCTACACCTACCTACACATACCTACTACCTACCACCTACCTACTACCTACTTACACCTACCTACACATACCTACTACCTACCACCTACCTACTACCTCCTACTACCACTAAAAGAACATTACCCTAAAGTTTGCTTGTCGTCGCCCCTGAGTTACGCTTCACCCACTCAACCTTCGTTACGCTAAGGAGGTCGCCGGCTCGCTTCGCTCGCCACCTCCCCCCTTCGCTCCACTCGGTCTCGCAGGTTCGCTCCACTCAGGACCTACCTACCACCGGAAAGCTATCATGACATTATCCCTACGCTACGGGGGTCGCCGGCTCGCTTCGCTCGCCCGCTCCCCCCTTCGCTTTGCCGCTGTACCACCACCGGACAGGTTTCAACGCCCCTCAATAGTTTTATGTAAGAAAAAAAAAAAAAAAAAAGGTGAAAAGGGGGGGGGGGGTTGAAGGGGGGGTGAGGGGGGAGTTTCGAAAAATGATTTCGATTAACGCAAAGGCCCCTCTAAATGAATCTGAAAAAAAAATCGTTCCAAGTCTCTTAACTTTCGAGATTCGCCTAAAGGGGGGGAGAAGGGGGGCAAGGGGGGCCACTTTGAAAAATGATTTTTACTTCCCCGAGCCTCCTCTATATGAATCTCACGTATGCCACCACCTACCTACACCTACCTACTACCTACCTACACCTACCTACTACATACCTACACCTACCTACTACCTACCTACACCTACCTACTACCTACCTATCACCTACCCACCACCTACCTACTACCTCATACTACCACTAAAAAAACATTACCCTAAAGTTTGCTTGTCGTCGCCCCTGAGTTACGCTTCACCCACTCAACCCGTTACGCTAAGGAGGTCGCCGGCTCGCTTCGCTCGCCACCTCCCCCCTTCGCTCCACTCGGTCTCGCAGGTTCGCTCCACTCAGGACCTACCTACCACCGGAAAGCTATCATGACTTTATCCCTACGCTACGGGGGTCGCCGGCTCGCTTCGCTCGCCCGCTCCCCCCTTCGCTTTACCGGTACCACCATTTTACTTCCCCGAGCCTCCTATCCTATACGAATCTGTAAACAAAAGAGAAAAAAAGGGGTGAAGAGGGGGGGGGGGGGTGAAGGGGGGGAGAGGGGGGGGAGTTTCTAAAAATGATTTCGACTGACGCAATGCCCCTCTCAATGAATCTGAAAAAAAAAATGTTCCAAGTCTCTTAACTTCCGAGATCCGAAAGGGGGGGGATGGAGGGGGGCAAGGGGGTCAAATTTTCAAAATGGTTTTTACTTCCTCAAGCCTCCTCTATACGAATCCCTAAAAAAAAAACACGTAATTCTCTTTATTTCCGAGATCCGCCTAAAGGGGGGGAGAAGGGGGGCAAGGGGGGCCACTTTGAAAAATGATTTTTACTTTACCGAACCTCCTCTATACGAATCCGTAATAAAAAAAAAATACGGGTCTCTTAGTTTCCGAGATACGATAGGGAGGGGGGGGAGGGGGGGCAAAAAGGGGGGGTTTCGGACTTTTTCCATACTCACCAGAGTTACTTGTTTACGAATCTGTCAAAATATACCCACCTCCCCATCCAACATCTGGGAGAACAATGATGTCAGTGAGTGAGTGAGTGAGTCAGTGGTAGTTTAGCTTTATATAGTATAACTAGTATTTGCGTGGGTGCGCGAGCTGCGCGCAGCTCGCGAGGCGTGGAGAGGGGGAGAGGGGGCGCTTTGAAAAATGATTTCGACTAACGCATTGCACCTCTCAATGAATTTGAAAAAAAAATGTTCCAAGTCTCTTAACTTCCGAGATCCGCCTAAAGGGGGGGTGAAGGGGGGCAAGGGGTTCAAATTTGAAAAACGGATTATACTTCCCCGAGCCTCCTCTATATGAATCTCACGAATGACACCACCTACCTACACCTACTTACCACCTACCTACACCTACCTACTACCTACCTAAACCTACCTACCACCTACCTACACCTACCTACTACCTACCTACACCTACCTACTACCTACTACCTACCACCTACCTACTACCTACTACCCCTACCACCTACCTACTACCTCCTGCTACTACTAAAAAACATTATCCTAAAGTTTGCTTGTCGTCGCCCCTGAGTTACGCTTCACCCACTCAACCTTCGTTACGCTAAGGAGGTCGCCGGCTCGCTTCGCTCGCCACCTCCCCCCTTCGCTCCACTCGGTCTCGCAGGTTCGCTCCACTCAGGACCTACCTACCACCGGAAAGCTATCATGACATTATCCCTACGCTACGGGGGTCGCCGGCTCGCTTCGCTCGCCCGCTCCCCCCTTCGCTTTACCGGTACCACCATTTTACTTCCCCGAGCCTCCTATCCTATACGAATCTGTAAACAAAAGAGAAAAAAAGGGGTGAAGAGGGGGGGGGGGGTTGAAGGGGGGGGGAGAGGGGGGGGAGTTTCTAAAAATGATTTCGACTAACGCAATGCCCCTCTCAATGAATCTGAAAAAAAAAATGTTCCAAGTCTCTTAACTTCCGAGATCCGAAAGGGGGGGGATGGAGGGGGGCAAGAGGGTCAAATTTTCAAAATGGTTTTTACTTCCCCGAGCCTCCTCTATACGAATCCCTAAAAAAAAACACGTAAATTCTCTTTATTTCCGAGATCCGCCTAAAGGGGGGGAAAAGGGGGGCAAGGGGGGCAACTTTGAAAAATGATTTTTACTTTACCGAGCCTCCTCTATACGAATCCGTAATAAAAAAAAAATACGGGTCTTTTAGTTTCCGAGATACGATAGGGAGGGGGGGGAGGGGGGACAAAAAGGGGGGGTTTCGGACTTTTCCCATACTCACCAGAGTTACTTGTTTACGAATCTGTCAAAATATACCCACCTCCCCATCCACCATCTAGGAGAACAATTATGTCAGTCAGTGAGTCAGTGAGTGAGTGGTAGTTTAGCTTTATATAGTATAACTAGTATTTGCGTGGGTGCGCGAGCTGCGCGCAGCTCGCGAGGCGTGAAGGGGGGGAGAGGGGGAGCTTTGAAAAGTGATTTCGACTAACGCATTGCACCTCTCAATGAATCTGAAAAAAAAAATGTTCCAATACTACCTACCTACAACTACCTACTACCTACCTACACCTACCTACCTACACCTACCTACACCTACCTACACCTACCTACACCTACCTACACCTACCTACACCTACCTACACCTACCAGGACCTACACCTACCTACACCTACCTACACCTACCTACACCTACCTACACCTACCTACACCTACCTACACCTACCTACACCTACCTACACCTACCTACACCTACCTACACCTACCTACACCTACCTACACCTACCTACACCTACCTACACCTACCTACACCTACCTACTACCTACCTACACCTACCTACTACTACTCAACCTTCGTTACGCTGAGGAGGTCGCCGGCTCGCTTCGCTCGCCACCTCCCCCCTTCGCTCCACTCGGTCTCGCAGGTTCGCTCCACTCAGGACCTACCTACCACCGGAAAGCTATCATGACATTATCCCTACGCTACGGGGGTCGCCGGCTCGCTTCGCTCGCCCGCTCCCCCCTTCGCTTTACCGGTACCACCATTTTACTTCCCCGAGCCTCCTATCCTATACGAATCTGTAAACAAAAGAGAAAAAAAGGGGTGAAGAGGGGGGGGGGGGTGAAGGGGGGGGGAGGGGGGGAGTTTCTAAAAATGATTTCGACTAACGCAATGCCCCTCTCAATGAATCTGAAAAAAAAAAAATGTTCCAAGTCTCTTAACTTCCGAGATCCGAAAGGGGGGGGTGGAGGGGGGCAAGGGGGTCAAATTTTCAAAACGGTTTTTACTTCCCCAAGCCTCCTCTATACGAATCCCTAAAAAAAAAACACGTAAATTCTCTTTATTTCCGAGATTCGCCTAAAGGGGGGGAGAAGGGGGGCAAGGGGGGCCACTTTGAAAAATGATTTTTACTTAACCGAGCCTCCTCTATACGAATCAGTAAAAAAAAAAAAATACGGGTCTCCTAGTTTCCGAGATACGATAGGGAGGGGGGGAGGGGGGGCAAAAAGGGGGGGTTTCGGACTTTTCCCATACTCACCAGAGTTACTTGTTTACGAATCTGTCAAAATATACCCACCTCCCCATCCAACATCTGGGAGAACAATGATGTCAGTGAGTGAGTGAGTGAGTCAGTGGTAGTTTAGCTTTATATAGTATATCTAGTATTTGCGTGGGTGCGCGAGCTGCGCGCAGCTCGCGTGGTGTGAAGGGGGGAGAGGGGGCGCTTTGAAAAAATGATTTCGACTAACGCATTGCACCTCTCAATGAATCTGAAAAAAAAAAAAACATGCACCTACCTACACCTACCTACACCTACCTACACCTACCTACACCTACCTACACCTACCTACACCTACCTACACCTACCTACACCTACCTACACCTACCTACACCTACCTACACCTACCTACTACCTACCTACACCTACCTACTACCTACCTACACCTACCTACTACCTACCTACACCTACCTACCTACACCTACCTACTACCTACCTACACCTACCTACCTACACCTACCTACACATACCTACTACCTACTACCTCCTACTACCACTAAAAGAACATTACCCTAAAGTTTGCTTGTCGTCGCCCCTGAGTTACGCTTCACCCACTCAACCTTCGTTACGCTAAGGAGGTCGCCGGCTCGCTTCGCTCGCCACCTCCCCCCTTCGCTGCACTCGGTCTCGCAGGTTCGCTCCACTCAGGACCTACCTACCACCGGAAAGCTATCATGACATTATCCCTACGCTACGGGGGGCGCCGGCTCGCTTCGCTCGCCCGCTCCCCCCTTCGCTTTACCGATACCACCATTTTACTTCCCCGAGCCTCCTATCCTATACGAATCTGTAAACAAAACAGAAAAAAGGGGTGAAGAGGGGGGGGGGGGGGTGAAGGGGGGAGAGGGGGGGAGTTTCTAAAAATGATTTCGACTACCGCAATGCCCCTCTATATGAATCTGAAAAAAAAATCGTTCCAAGTCTCTTAACTTTCGAGATCCGCCTAAAGGGGGGGAGAAGGGGGGCAAGGGGGGCCACTTTGAAAAATGATTTTTACTTTACCGAGCCTCCTCTATACGAATATCTAAAAAAAAACACGTAAATTCTCTTTATTTCCGAGATCCGAAAAGGGGGGGTGAAGGGGGGCAAGGGGGTCAAATTTGAATAATGGTTTTTACTTCCCCAAGCCTCCTCTATACGAATCCCTAAAAAAAAAAACGTAAATACTCTTTATTTCCGAGATCCGCCTAAAGGGGGGGAGAAGGGGGGCAAGGGGGGCCACTTCGAAAAATGATTTTTACTTTACCGAGCCTCTTCTATACGAATCCGTAAAAAAAAAAAAATACGGGTCTTTTAGTTTCCGAGATACGATAGGGAGGGGGGGGAAGGGGGGGGGGAAAAGGGGGGGGTTTCGGACTTTTCCCATACTCACCATAGTTACTTGTTTACGAATCTGTCAAAA
This sequence comes from Diarsia mendica, assembly GCA_949316265.1. NCBI lineage: Eukaryota > Metazoa > Arthropoda > Insecta > Lepidoptera > Noctuidae > Diarsia > Diarsia mendica. The sequence goes on along the minus strand of OX438896.1, from coordinate 16,286,389 downwards.
TATACCCACCTCCCCATCCACCATCTGGGAGAACAATTATGTCAGTGAGTCAGTGAGTCAGTCAGTGGTAGTTTAGCTTTATATAGTATAACTAGTATTTGCGTGGCTGCGCGAGCTGCGCGCAGCTCGCGGGTCGTGAAGCGGGGGAGAGGGGGAGCTTTGAAAAATGATTTCGATTAACGCATTGCACCTCTCAATGAATCTAAAAAAAAATATGTTCCAATGCAGCTCGCGGTACTACCTACCTACACCTACCTACTACCTACCTACTACCTACCTACTACCTACCTACACCTACCTACTACCTACCTACACCTACCTCCTACTACCTACCTACTACCTACCTTCTACCTACCTATCACTTACCTACCTACACCTACCTACTACCTACGTTCTACCTACCTATCACTTACCTACCACCTACCTACTACCTACCTTCTACCTACCTATCACTTACCTACCTACACCTACCTACTACCTACGTTCTACCTACCTATCACTTACCTACCACCTACCTACTACCTACTACTACCACTAAAAAAACATTACCCTAAAGTTTGCTTGTCGTCGCCCCTGAGTTACGCTTCACCCACTCAACCTTCGTTACGCTAAGGAGGTCGCCGGCTCACTTCGCTCGCCACCTCCACCCTTGGCTCCACTCGGTCTCGTAGGTTCGCTCCACTCAGGACCTACCTACCACCGGAAAGCTATCATGACATTATCCCTACGCTACGGGGGTCGCCGGCTCGCTTTGCTCGCCACCTCCCCTATGTTGCCAGCTAGTCAAAGTCTTCATTCTAAAAGTCTTTATTTCTACTTTCATATTTTTGGGCTAAACCTGGGAAAATACCCTAAAAATGGGGTTTTTTTTTGCAAAAGGCAACATTACTTAACGAAATACACAACCGGGACAACACAATCCGGTCAGAAGGTGCCCGCTGTCCCATTTATCGTGTCGAAAATTGGGATTTTTCATCATTTTTCCAAGATGGCCACCACACTGTCCGCCATCTTGTTTTACTGAAAAGTCTTAATTTTTCTGAAATATCGAGGATACAAGCTACCGACTGGTGTACTTGGTGTTGCCAAGTTTTAAGTTTGGTAAAACAAAAGAATTCGCCAAAGTCGGTTCTGATCCGAAAATTCAAGCCCCAATGACTCTCGGGGTTGCCAGCTGAAAAGAATGAAAATTGTCAAATGTCATTTGAGGCACCCCATTCTTGGTGTTTATGTAAAATTTCCATTTAAAATGTCGTTATTTTCACTATTCACGTTTTTGGGAAAAATCTGGGAAAATACCCGAAAAATGGGGAAATTTTTTGCGTCGGGTAACACTCCACAACAAAGTACACAATCGTTTCATACAACACAATCCCGTCAGGGGATGCCGGCTGTCCCATTTATCGTGTCGAAAATTAGGATTTTTCATCATTTTTACAAGATGGCCGCCGCACTGTCCGCCATCTTTTTTTTCTAAAACTCATAATTTTCCTAAAATCTCAGGGATATAGGCCACCAACTGGTGTACTTGGTGTTGCCAACTTTTGAGTTGTGTAGAACAAACTAATTCGCCAAAGTCGGGTCTGACCCAAAAATTCAAGCGCCAATGGCTCTCGGGGTTGCCAGCTGAAAGTGATGAAAATGGTCAAATGTTATTTGGGGGACCCCATTCTTGATGTTTATGTAAAATTTCCATTCAAAATGTCGTTATTTCTACTTTTCATGTTTTCGGGAAAAATCTGGGAAATTTCCCTAAAAATGGGGATTTTTTTTTAACCAGGCCACACTCCTTGACGAATCACATAACCGGTCCATACAACACAATCCGGTCGGGGGATGCCAGCTGTCCCAATTATCGTGTCGAAAATTGGGATTTTTCGGCCTTTTTACAAGATGGCCGCCATAGCATCCGCCATCTTGTTTTTCTGAAAAGTCATAATTTTCCTAAAATCTCAGGGATATAGGCCACTAACTGGTGTGCTTGGTGTTGCCAACTTTTGAGTTTGGTAAAACAAACTAATTCGCCAAAGTCAAAAAGTCCCAAAAATGAAAAAGTTGAATATTTTTTGGGGTTGCCAATTAAAACGAACCAAAATGGTCAAATGTCATTTGGGGGACTCCAATGTTGCCGGCTAGTCAAAGTCTCTATTTAAAATGTCATTATTTCTACTTTTCATGTTTTCGGGGAAAATCTGGGAAAATACCCTAAAAATTGGGAAAAATTTTGCACCAGGCAACACTCGTCAACAAAACACACAACCGCTCGGTACAACTCGAACCCGTCTGATGTTGCCAAGTATCCGAAAAATGGATTTGAAAAAAAATCGAAAAATCCAACATTTTACAAAATGGCCGCCGCAGCGTCTTCCATCTTGGATTTTCACAATGTCATAATTTTTCCTGATTGCCATTAAAATTATCAACAAATTGGCAAACTACCTACACCTACCTACACCTACCTACACCTACCTACACCTACCTACACCTACCTACACCTACCTACACCTACCTACACCTACCTACTACCTACCTACTCAACCTTCGTTACGCTTCACCCACTCAACCTTCGTTACGCTAAGGAGGTCGCCGGCTCGCTTCGCTCGCCACCTCCCCCCTTCGCTCCACTCGGTCTCGCAGGTTCGCTCCACTCAGGACCTACCTACCACCGGAAAGCTATCATGACATTATCCCTACGCTACGGGGGTCGCCGGCTCGCTTCGCTCGCCCGCTCCCCCCTTCGCTTTACCGGTACCACCATTTTACTTCCCCGAGCCTCCTATCCTATACGAATCTGTAAACAAAAGAGAAAAAAAGGGGTGAAGAGGGGGGGGGGGGTGAAGGGGGGGAGAGGGGGGGAATTTCTAAAAATGATTTCGACTAACGCAATGCCCCTCTATATGAATCTGAAAAAAAATTCGTTCCAAGTCTCTTAACTTCCGAGATCCGAAAGGGGGGGGGTGGAGGGGGGCAAGGGGGTCAAATTTTCAAAACGGTTTTTACTTCCCCAAGCCTCCTCTATACGAATCCCTAAAAAAAAACACGTAAAATCTCTTTATTTCCGAGATTCGCCTAAAGGGGGGGAGAAGGGGGGCAAGGGGGGCAACTTTGAAAAATGATTTATACTTTACCGAGCCTCCTCTATACGAATCCGTAATAAAAAAAAAATACCGGTCTCTTAGTTTCCGAGATACGATAGAGAGGGGGGGGGAGGGGGGGCTAAAAGGGGGGGTTTCGGACTTTTCCCATAGGATTGAGAGTTCATTGTTTACGAATCTGTCAAAATATACCCACCTCCCCATCCACCATCTGGGAGAACAATTCTGTCAATAGATCAGTCAGTGAGTCAGTGGTAGTTTAGCTTTATATAGTATAACTAGTATTTGCGTGGGTGCGCGAGCTGCGCGCAGCTCGCGGGGCGTGAAGAGGGGGAGAGGGGGCGCTTTGAAAAATGATTTCGACTTACGCATTGCCCCTTTCAATGAATCTGATATACCTACTTATATACACCTACCTACTACCTACCTACACCTACCAACCTACTACCTACCTACTACCTCCTACTACCTACCTACACCTACCTACTACCTGCCTACTACCTCCTCCTACCACTAAAAAAACATTACCCTAAAGTTTGCTTGTCGTCGCCCCTGAGTTACGCTTCACCCACTCAACCTTCGTTACGCTAAGGAGGTCGCCGGCTCGCTTCGCTCGCCACCTCCCCCCTTCGCTCCACTCGGTCTCGCAGGTTCGCTCCACTCAGGACCTACCTACCACCGGACAGGTGCCTACTATAATATTTGTTCAAACACCTAATGGCTATCTCTAACCGTTACGAAGTTACAGCCCTTTTAATTTTAGGGGAGGTTGGGGAGGGGAGGGGAGAGTATACAAATTTCAACGCCCCTCAATAAGTAGTTTTATGTAAGAAAAAAAAAAAAAAAGTTGAAAAAAGGGGGGGGGTGAAGGGGGGGGGTGAGGGGGGGAGTCTCGAAAAATGATTTCGATTAACGAAAAGGCCCCTCTAAATGAATCTGAAAAAAAAATCGTTCCAAGTCTCTTAACTTTCGAGATTTGCCTAAAGGGGGGGAGAAGGGGGGCAAGGGGGGCCACTTTGAAAAATGATTTTTACTTTACCGAACCTCCTCTATACGAATCCGTAAAAAAAAAAAAATACGGGTCTCTTAGTTTCCGAGATACGACAGGGAGGGGGGGGAGGGGGGGCAAAAAGGGGGGGTTTCGGACTTTTCCCATACTCACCAGAGTTAGTTGTTTACGAATCTGTCAAAATATACCCACCTCCCCATCCACCATCTGGGAGAACAATTATGTCAGTCAGTGAGTCAGTGAGTGAGTGGTAGTTTAGCTTTATATAGTATAACTAGTGTTTGCGTGGGTGCGCGAGCTGCGCGCAGCTCGCGGGGCGTGAAGAGGGGGAGAGGGGGCGCTTTGAAAAATGATTTCGACTAACGCATTGCACCTCTCAATGAATCTGAAAAAAAAAAATTTCAATGCAGCTCGTGGTACTACCTACCTACACCTACCTACTACCTACCTATACCTACCTATACCTACCTACACCTACCTACACCTACCTACACCTACCTACACCTACCTACACCAACCTACACCTACCTACTACCTACCTACACCTACCTACTACCTACCTACACCTACCTACACCTACCTACACCTACCTACACCTACCTACACCTACCTACCTACTACCTCCTACTACCACTAAAAGAACATTACCCTAAAGTTTGCTTGTCGTCGCCCCTGAGTTACGCTTCACCCACTCAACCTTCGTTACGCTAAGGAAGTCGCCGGCTCGCTTCGCTCGCCACCTCCCCCCTTCGCTCCACTCGGTCTCGCAGGTTCGCTCCACTCAGGACCTATCTACCACCGGAAAGCTATCATGACATTATCCCTACGCTACGGGGGTCGCCGGCTCGCTTCGCTCGCCCGCTCCCCCCTTCGCTTTACTCGGTCTCGCAGGTTCGCTCCACTCAGGACCTACCTACCACCGGAAAGCTATCATGACATTATCCCTACGCTACGGGGGTCGCCGGCTCGCTTCGCTCGCCCGCTCCCCCCTTCGCTTTACCGGTACCACCATTTTACTTCCCCGAGCCTCCTATCCTATACGAATCTGTAAACAAAAGAGAAAAAAAGGGGTGAAGAGGGGGGGGGGGTGAAGGGGGGGGGAGAGGGGGGAGTTTCTAAAAATGATTTCGACTAACGCAATGCCCCTCTCAATGAATCTGAAAAAAAAAATGTTCCAAGTCTCTTAACTTCCGAGATCCGAAAGGGGGGGGACGGAGGGGGGCAAGGGGGTCAAATTTTCAAAATGGTTTTTACTTCCTCAAGCCTCCTCTATACGAATCCCTAAAAAAAAAACACGTAATTCTCTTTATTTCCGAGATACGATAGGGAGGGGGGAGAAGGGGGGCAAGGGGGGGCACTTTGAAAAATGATTTTTACTTTACCGAGCCTCCTCTATACGAATCCGTAATAAAAAAAAAATACGGGTCTTTTAGTTTCCGAGTTACGATAGGGAGGGGGGAGAAGGGGGGGGAAAAGGGGGGGTTTCGGACTTTTCCCATACTCACCAGAGTTACTTGTTTACGAATCTGTCAAAATATACCCACCTCCCCATTCACCATCTGGGAGAACAATTATGTCAGTGAGTCAGTGAGTCAGTCAGTGGTAGTTTAGCTTTATATAGTATAACTAGTATTTGCGTGGGTGCGCGAGCTGCGCGCAGCTCGCGAGGCGTGAAGGGGGTGAGAGGGGGAGCTTTGAAAAGTGATTTCGACTAACGCATTGCACCTCTCAATGAATCTGAAAAAAAAAATGTTCCAATACTACCTACCTACAACTACCTACTACCTACCTACACCTACCTACACCTACCTACACCTACCTACACCTACCTACACCTACCTACACCTACCTACACCTACCTACACCTACCTACACCTACCTACACCTACCTACACCTACCTACACCTACCTACACCTACCTACACCTACCTACACCTACCTACACCTACCTACACCTACCTACACCTACCTACACCTACCTACACCTACCTACACCTACCTACACCTACCTACACCTACCTACACCTACCTACACCTACCTACACCTACCTACACCTACCTACACCTACCTACACCTACCTACACCTACCTACACCTACCTACACCTACCTACACCTACCTACACCTACCTACACCTACCTACACCTACCTACACCTACCTACACCTACCTACACCTACCTACACCTACCTACACCTACCTACACCTACCTACACCTACCTACACCTACCTACACCTACCTACACCTACCTACACCTACCTACACCTACCTACACCTACCTACACCTACCTACACCTACCTACACCTACCTACACCTACCTACACCTACCTACACCTACCTACACCTACCTACACCTACCTACACCTACCTACACCTACCTACACCTACCTACACCTACCTACACCTACCTACACCTACCTACACCTACCTACACCTACCTACACCTACCTACACCTACCTACACCTACCTACACCTACCTACACCTACCTACTCAACCTTCGTTACGCTTCACCCACTCAACCTTCGTTATGCTAAGGAGGTCGCCGGCTCGCTTCGCTCGCCACCTCCCCCCTTCGCTCCACTCGGTCTCGCAGGTTCGCTCCACTCAGGACCTACCTACCACCGGAAAGCTATCATGACATTATCCCTACGCTACGGGGGTCGCCGGCTCGCTTCGCTCTCCCGCTCCCCCCTTCGCTTTACCGGTACCACCATTTTACTTCCCCGAGCCTCCTATCCTATACGAATCTGTAAACAAAACAGAAAAAAAGGGGTGAAGAGAGGGGGGGGGGGTGAAGGGGGGAGAGGGGGGGGGTTTCTAAAAATGATTTCGACTAACGCAATGCCCCTCTCAATGAATCTGAAAAAAAAAATGTTCCAAGTCTCTTAACTTCCGAGATCCGAAAGGGGGGGGGATGGAGGGGGGCAAGGGGGTCAAATTTTCAAAACGGTTTTTACTTCCCCAAGCCTCCTCTATACGAATCCCTAAAAAAAAACTTGTAAATTCTCTTTATTTCCGAGATCCGCCTAAAGGGGGGGGAGAAGGGGGGCAAGGGGGGCCACTTAAAAAAATGATTTTTACTTTACCGAGCCTCCTCTATACGAATCCCTAAAAAAAAACACTTCAAGTCTCTTTGTTTCCGAGATACGATAGGGAGGGGGGAGAAGGGGGGGGAAAAGGGGGGGTTTCGGACTTTTCCCATAGGATTGAGAGTTAGTTGTTTACGAATCTGTAAAAATATACCCACCTCCCCATCCACCATCTGGGAGATCAATTCTGTCAGTGAGTCAGTCAGTGAGTGGTAGTTTAGCTTTATATAGTATAACTAGTATTTGCGTGGCTGCGCTCGCTGCGCGCAGCTCGCGGGTCTGCCTACCTACACCTACCCACTACCTACCTACACCTACCTACTACCTACCTATACCTACCTACTACCTACCTACTACCTACCTACACCTACCTACCTACACCTACCTACACCTACCTACACCTACCTACACCTACCTACACCTACCTACCTACACCTACCTACACCTACCTACACCTACCTACACCTACCTACACCTACCTACACCTACCTACACCTACCTACACCTACCTACACCTACCTACACCTACCTACACCTACCTACACCTACCTACAGCTACCTACACCTACCTACACCTACCTACACCTACCTACACATACCTACTACCTACCACCTACCTACCTACTACCTCCTACTACCACTAAAAGAACATTACCCTAAAGTTTGCTTGTCGTCGCCCCTGAGTTACGCTTCACCCACTCAACCTTCGTTACGCTAAGGAGGTCGCCGGCTCGCTTCGCTCGCCACCTCCCCCCTTCGCTCCACTCCGTCTCGCAGGTTCGCTCCACTCAGGACCTACCTACCACCGGAAAGCTATCATGACATTATCCCTACGCTACGGGGGTCGCCGGCTCGCTTCGCTCGCCCGCTCCCCCCTTCGCTTTGCCGCTGTACCACCACCGGACAGGTTTCGACGCCTACTATAATATTTGTTCAAACACCTAATGGCTATCTCTAACCGTTATAAAGTTACAGCCCTTTTAATTTTAGGGGAGGTTGGGGAGGGGAGGGGAGGGTATACAAATTTCAACGCCCCTCAATAGTTATATGTAAGAAAAAAAAAAAAAAAAAAAAGTGAAAAAGGGGGGGGGGGGGTTGAAGGGGGGGTGAGGGGGGGAGTCTCGAAAAATGATTTCGATTAACGCAAAGGCCCCTCTAAATGAATCTGAAAAAAAAATCGTTCCAAGTCTCTTAACTTTCGAGATTCGCCTAAAGGGGGGGAGAAGGGGGGCAAGGGGGGCCACTTTGAAAAATGATTTTTACTTAACCGAGCCTCCTCTATACGAATCAGTAAAAAAAAAAAAATACGGGTCTCCTAGTTTCCGAGATACGATAGGGAGGGGGGGGAGGGGGGGCAAAAAGGGGGGGTTTCGGACTTTTCCCATACTCACCAGAGTTACTTGTTTACGAATCTGTCAAAATATACCCACCTCCCCATCCAACATCTGGGAGAACAATGATGTCAGTGAGTGAGTGAGTCAGTCAGTGGTAGTTTAGCTTTATATAGTATAATATAGCACGTCCGTATTCGATGCTGTCCCCGAGCAAATAGGCCGAGTCAGTCGTCTCAACCTCAAACGTCAGCTCCCAATGTCATTCGTTCACCAGTGTGAACGAATGACATTGCGAGTGTTGCCGGTGTAAGAAATACAAATTATTTAAAGAATTACTTATTTTATGAAACCTAACACTCGACCATCCTGACGTTGTGCATGTCCTCATGCACGTAGCCAGTTTACTACTACAACCTAACACTCGGCCAGCTAAAAGTGACAGCATCGAATCCGAATTTACAAAAATAAACACGCTATTTCTAAAACATATTATACAGTTTGAGAATCATTATCTTAATTAAAAACAATACAACAGAAACACAGAAAAGAGAACAAAAGATGGATAATAATACCAAACACAAAAAAAAAATCATTTACTCATGGCCATTAGTATAGTGAACCTCTTCTTCACTTACTTTCCCAAAGTCAATTTACATGAAACAGATGTAGGTAACAAACAATATCCAAAAATTATGATGATTGTGAACTTTCCTTCTCACTACTTACTTGTGAACCCTCATTCTCACAAGCAGTGAATATATAAATGTAATAAAATATTATATCAAAGCCACGGTAGTAGTGAACCCTCCTTCTCACATACTAAAGTGACGTTGCTTATGAACCCTCCTTCTCATAAGCAATAAATACATAAACATAATAAAATATATCAAAAGCCAGAATAGTAGTGAACCCTCCTTCTCACATACTAAGGTGACCTTGCCTGCGAACCCTCCTTCTCACAAACAATATAAATACATAGACATAATAAAATATATCAAAAGCCAGAATAGTAGTGAACCCTCCTTCTCACATACTAAGGTGACCTTGCCTGCGAACCCTCCTTCTCACAAGCAATATAAATACATAGACATAATAAAATATATCAAAAGCCAGAATAGTAGTGAACCCTCCTTCTCACATACTAAGGTGACCTTGCCTGCGAACCCTCCTTCTCACAATCAATATAAATACATAGACATAATAAAATATATCAAAAGCCAGAATAGTAGTGAACCCTCCTTCTCACATACTATGGTGACCTTGCTTGCGAACCCTTCTTCTCACAAACAGTCAATACAGGAAAAGTTGTCAGAATCTATACGAATTTATTATTCATCATCGCTTAGAACATTATTTATTACATCACGAGTATAACTTAACATAATCAATCTATCTATGTGTATAAATCTTAAACACCTATACATTTCTATACATAATGCTACACAATATACAGATCAAGAATGTATTAATTCCATACAAAACCACAATCATACTAAAACTGATTTGTCAATCCTTGGTTATTATAAATTTACAAATACATTAATCAATCAAATTATAATAAACAAACGATGACAATCAATAAGCGTTCTAAATCATTTGCAATTAGGTGCAATCTGTCTTTCAATCTATTGTCAGCTAACACATTGGCAATAATTACTAGAATGAACGAAGTTAAGCATCCGTACCTTCATCGTTACATATATTCATTTCATCTTCGTCATCATCATCATTATTACCCTCGTTTACATCTAAGGCACCCACGTGAACCCATGGCAACATGCGATCCGCAGCTACAGTGGTTTTGCGCTTATTCTTAGACAACCCTGGTATAGCAGCCAGTCTATAACGGTCGTTACCCAACGGGACGATTGCTAGTTAGTTCGATGTTCATCTCAGCGACGCTCGTACAGCCTAGTTCCTTAAAGGACGTCGCGAAACAATGCTTACACCTAATAAGTATGTCTATCAACTGTCTTCGCTGAGACTCGTCGATTGTGGCACCTATTTTTAATTGGCCAACATCAATTACACCGGGCTCAGCCACGGAGGAATCTGCTGATGTGTATAATATGCGACTAACTACCTGAATCTTAGTACCCCAGCCTATAACGACCGCCTCTCTCAATTGACAGAATTTTGACAATGGCGTTATGTAAATATAAAGTAAGCCGCTTTTGATCCGGTACACCCCTCCAATAACGGTAAACTGCTGATTTGGCTTCCCTATCACATTCCCACTTAAAAAAAATATCTCCCTCTTTAACTGAACGATAATTTACGCGGGCCTTAACTACAGCTGGACCATAAATGACGACATCAGAGACAACCGCTGACCGATGTACTATCTCCTAGATCTAATCGCGGAAAACCAAATTCATTGTTACCGTCAAAGAATGTTAATTCTTCCGCATTCTTATACACTACAATATGAGGCTGTTCTGTAAACGACTGCCCTACCAGCAAGGGTAATTCCAAAAGTCCGTCCTCTACTACTTGACACAAAACACTACCTCTGACACCATCAATGCTTAAAATATCCACATTCACCCCACCTTTGGATCGTGTTATGTTACTTCCGAAACCCTTTAAAGGTATGGAAGGACTATCGTAGATTAAACCTAACCCTGAAGCTACGGACTGTGTAATAAGAGTGACCTCGCTACCGAAATCTATGAAAATTTTAATTACATACATTCTTTAATGAACTTTGAATTTGAATCCGAAGTTAATATACGCATTGTCTTTTGTACCTTGTCAGGGCTTTTATCGTTTCCAAATTTAACAGGGCAATTTTCGCCTTTATGACCAAACTTACGACACTTCTCGCATTGAATTAAAGGTTTGGGGCATTTGAGGTAAGGGTGCCCCTTCTCTTTGCAGTTATAACAAAATAATTCGCGATTACTAATTAGGCTTTGTAGTTTGATTTGAAGCATTATTATTTGGTGAGTCTGATGTGGATGAGGATTTGCCTTTAAAATTGGCACGATCAGAAAATTGAGAAACATCCTTATTAGTCATAAGAAATTGTAGTAACTAATCGGGTTGGGTATACCGTACAGCGTTGGCACTAGACCTCATTGTTCTATCGCTTAAACCGTGTATTATGCATTCTACAGCGCGCTTGCCCTCGATGTCACATCGGTTCAACAGGGCTAATTTCTCATAGTAGTAGACCTCTATGGGTTCATTGCTTTTACTTATTCTCTTGAGCATGTCCTCCAAGGATTGGCCATAACTTTGTTCAAAAGGGAACGCACTCATCAATTTGTGTTGCCACTCACTCCAACTGAAAAGTATGGAGTTCAAACTCTCATACCATGTTTTGGCCAATCCTTGTAGCTTCTGCATAGCAAAATGTATAATCGTTCTCTCGTCCCAACCGTAAACAGTGGCACATTCATTTACCTTTTTCAGCCAAATATCAATGCGCTGGCCGCTGACCCTTTGAAGAAGGGTCAAAATTAGGTAAAATATTCATATGATTGATGTTATTGTTTGAATTTTGCACCGGAGTTGACACAGTTGACGGCTGAGACCGAGACTTAATGTTACCAAGAGTATTAATAATATTCATAATATCCTTAGAGGTAAAGGCTGGACTGTCTGACCTTACATTCCGTGGCGGTGGCGACGCGTTGTCAACGGCATCGCGTACTTCATGAGATCTTCGCACTGTAGGGCTGCGTTCCCGAGGTAGGCTTCTGTCTCGAACCCGCAGCCGGTCCTGTTCAATGTCCATCGACACGCGGAGGTTGTGGCGGCCAGCCTGGGGTGTGGCCCGAGGTCTAAGACTGCGCTCCCGGCTCAACTCGTTCTCCAGAATGCGTAGCTGCTCGCGACGATTTTCTAGCTGATGTTCCAATTGACTGACATTGTCACGTCCTTGTCTTTGACTAGAAGTACGCACGCGACTACGACTTCGATAGCCGTCACCTTGTCGGCGCGTGCGACTCCGACTCCGTCTGCTTGAGTCTGCATTTCGGTCGGCTTCTCTATGGCACGGCGTTCTCAAACGGCGCCGTGGGGAAGATTCGTCCGAATGTGGCATCGTTATTCTGAAACTTAGAAACGTAATCTATGTAACTACTCAAATAAACACTTAAAAATAAAATATATTGACAGCGGCGGCATATTTAATATATCTTGAAAACGAACCTTCGTAGCTCAAAAATAACGAAATTTTGGGCCCCCTTGCTCCCCCATCAATATTAAGGAAGTAATCCTGTAGATCCATTAGAATGACCTTGAAATAACCCCTTTACTTTATTTTATTTTAACCTTGAAAGTTACTGTTGTTAAAATACTAACGGCGGCGGTATATTTGAAATATCTCGAAAACGGGGCTTCGTAGCTCAAAAATAACGAAATTTTGGGCCCCCTTGCTCCGCCATCAACATTCAGGAAGTAATCTTATAGACCCATTAGAATGACCTTAAAACAACCCCTTTATTTTGTTTTATTGTAACCTTGAAAAATAACCGTTTAACAAATTCTTTGAAAATTCCACAAACAAGCACACTATATAAGTAAGCAGTATAGCACTACATATGCACATAAGCGGGTTAATACCACTTCTGAAATATAATAAAACTCACATTAAACATAGAAGTATAATAAAACTCACAGTAATTATTTGAAGGGTAGCTGTATTTTCTCCTTGCACGAGTATACAGAGATATAGCACGTCCGTATTCGATGCTGTCCCCGAGCAAATAGGCCGAGTCAGTCGTCTCAACCTCAAACGTCAGCTCCCAATGTCATTCGTTCACCAGTGTGAACGAATGACATTGCGAGTGTTGCCGGTGTAAGAAATACAAATTATTTAAAGAATTACTTATTTTATGAAACCTAACACTTATAAGAATGCAAATAACTTTTTTTTTAATATTTTGATTATTGCAAAAATTACTAATATTTTAAAACTGGATCTATTTATTATTCTAAGTACCCACAAAATATCAATAAGCAAAGACAACCAGGCTAGACTTGAACAAGCAACCCAGGCGAAAACAAATGACAACCTATAAATCTAAATTCAAAATCCTGAAAGCTCTTCACAAAAACGGATATAACATAAAGCAAGTTACCTCTTGTCCGTTTCTACTGACCATTAGGGGCCAGCAAAACGGCTAATATACATAACTATAGAATGGTGAAAGCCCTGTATAACAATGGTACGACCACATGAGAATGTTTCTCTCTCACACAATTGTACTGCGTTAATTTTTTGTGTAGCACAGAGGCTTTTAGGGGACATTGATTAATAGTCCGAAGTAGCACATGTATCTCACTTTTTATTTCACGACCAGATTAACCTGACCTTCCCTTCCCCTCTTTCTCGTTTACTGTTGAAAAAGATCAGGGGATTTATGAACTATGATCATAGGTCTGGTGATTTTGGTCGTTAAGGTGTTTTCAAAAGTGCGTTCGGTTCAGTAGGAGAGCTCTAAAGGAAATCGCTTGTGTCATTGTCACATTATTAGTATTAAAGGCTTTTTGGTAGATAGCGCGGTGTGTGGTTTATATTTATTTTATTTTCAGGATGTATTGAACTTCTTTTTACGTGACTATGAAAGTTTTTAGTTATTTTGCGAAGTTCGCTTTATATTACATATTGAGTGAAATCTCTTTCTCATAGCATGACGTGATCGTCTCACAATAGGACCAATGACTAACTAACAACTGTCATCACTTTTCCTTATGAGAAAATGTATCGTGTCTATCTAGATTCTCCAGTATTCTATTTCCGATATAAATCTTAACCTTTAATAAATAAAAAATAGGAAAAGATCCCTAGGATGCGGATGTCATTACAATTATCGTTGTTACTCTAATTAGTATTATAAATGAAATGTAAATGAAACAATCGTTCTGCTGTTTTATCATATTTTTCCTGTTATACCAAAAATTATAAAGGTACGTAGGTAGTCCAAATGTTATTTTTTACCTTTGACATTCATTCTTTTTCCGGACCATACTTTCCCGTTTCGATAAAAATATTCCAAGCTTTTATCGTTAGGGCACAATCCTCTTAATATGGCTACTAAAAATACCTAAGACTAATGGCCTAAACAGAACACAAACGGAAAAAATAAAAGAATTAAAATGGTGGAAAACGTTTCATTAAGAAAAAAGAAAAACAGTTAATGGTGTGATGTGAAAATGTTGAGATACTAAACCTGAAACAGATTTAGGTTACGTCACTATAAGCCGGGGAAACTGTACTTACAATGTTTGTACATTTTATGGTTTTTTGTTGCCCCATTTTCATACTGTGGAAGTTAGAGCAAGTAGGTAGATTTTTATTTGAAGACTTTCTACATGATGGTCACAATGATCTGTTAACTTCAGTTAAAATATTTTTGAATTTGAATTCAAACTACTACATAAAACGAAACGACAAGGCAAAACAAAAAGTAAAAAAAAAACGGTTTTAGGGTAATAAATTGTAGTTAACGTTATTTAGAATGATAAATCTCAGCTATTGTGTTTTGCCATCAGGAATTTGACAGTATCAACCACGGGGTCTGAATTTTTGCCCTGATGATGGCAATATTGACTCGAACCTTATTACATGAGACATAAACATAGCCGCCGAAATGTGGGTGTACTATTGCACTAGGAACACCTCTGCCTAATCCTTCGAGGATTACAGGCTTGATGCAAGCAACGTTAAAATAAGCTTGGTTTTTTTAACCTTCTGCTATTTCAGCAATTTCATACCAGCATCACTTCCCGTGGCGTAACCTACACCTACACTTATTCGGTTACTTTCCCCGGCCATTAAAAGCCGCAGATAAGCTGAGTTGCTGTCAACTGGTAACATCGTTAATTTCTGGGGAACTCCAGTTTTTATTGTGCGTAATTTTTCCTTGCCCGGGAAATATATTGCTCGTACCGTCGACATGTGACACAATGTACGCATTTATCTTTGTGAGAGCAATAAAAATTATGCTCCGTTGATTTTCTCCGGGCGATTAATTAGGTGCTTAAGGTTCCTACTTGAAGTTAGTTACACTTTTCTTGTTTTTCTTTTATTGGGCCATGAGAGAGGCTTATTAGTTTTGTTGTAATAGTTTCTTCGGCTCATAAAATGTCTATTGGTGTTAGTAACAGTTTTTGTAATAGATATTTTTATTTAGTCTCAGCTTTCAATACCTTGGTGATTTCAAATATATTCTGAAGGTTTACTATTAAAGCCAAGAAGAGCGAATCTTTTTAAAGAGAGAAATACAAGCTCAATTGAGAACCTTCGCCTTTTTGGGAACCTTTAGTAACGTTCTCAATACCACTAATCCCTCGATCTATTTCAAGCTAAGCAACCTCTTAACTGCCACAAACTAAAGAAACAGCTGTTCCATTTTCGAATCCTGGTTACCTGATACCTAACATTTATGAAGGCTCCCATAACATGTACAGTACGCTCAAATTATCTTGGCAGCTCCGAACTTCGTGCAGGTCATTTTGTTACAACGAATGTATTAAAGTGTTATGATATTTACTTTATTTGTATTTCTCACTGTTTAAATTAGATATTTTCTGATCGTTTAAGTATTGGTTTATCTGGCAATAACAGTTTTATTCCCAAGTTTACATGCGTAAAATTTCGCAAAGCCTATGTTCAGAGCTGCCAAGATAATTTGAGCGTACTGTACACAGCTTAAGCTTCAGATGCGCGCGTCTGTAACGTCCCGAAGTCCCGAGCTGTCCCGAAGGTATCCCTCCCCTCAGTACCGTTTCGACTGTCGGGGAGGGTGCACGCTTTTCGGCGGAAAATCCGCCTTCGGAAAATTCGTAAAGCCGGTAAATTTTTTGTTAGTGCTGTGTTGTGGGACGAATTTGTGATTGGACTCGTTGTGTTTTACATGGATCTGTTGGATTGATGTAAGTATTTTTTTTCTTATTGGATTGTTTTTTTTTTCGGGATAATGGTTTTTCGTTTCATAGATTTTTCCTTTATTGAATTTTGTCACTGCAAATACATGTACAGGAGATTATTTTTTTTCGATAGGATTTCAAGTAATTTTACCAATTATTAATATCATACGTAGGTTTATTTTTTTACGTTTTAACGAGGTAGACTTAAATGGATCGACTGAGATTCTATACGTAATAATAAGAATTAAATTCAAACAAGAAAATTAATCAAACAAAAATATTCACCATGTCTAAAACTAATTACTTTGTCCCATAAACGAAAGCCCATTAACGAGTACAAATAAAACAAACTGCATTTTATTACTTGTACAAACAATAATTATAAAGTTTCGCGTGGTTACGACGAATAAAGGTTGTAAAGCGTAGCGTGATATTATTTGAGAATGGATAGTTAAATAAAATTTATAGGCCACTACTATAATTGTTACTATGATTAGCTAAACATGTGTTTTTTATGTTAATAGGTAATTCAGTAATCAGTTGTCAATAAAAGTTCTAATTATATTTTTTATCGGATTTATTTTATTTATTTATACGTAGTTAATATTTCATTTAAGAGAGGTTTAATAGTACATTATGATATAAGTGCGGTAAGTTGAAAATTACAGCCGAGGCGATATTGCTAGCTCGAGCCGTAGGCGAGGGCTACAAGAGAGCAGAGGCTGTAATTATCAAAGCGCACGTATGTCATACGACGTTTTATAACACATTTGCGAGGAAATAAATAAAACTCGGACTTTCTTATACGAATAAATCTTTTATTTGTTCACAAATTAGCGATGCGCGGGCATCAGTGCTTTTTTTTTAAGGCAACGGTACAAAAACAGCCAGTATTACTAATAAAGTAAATTAATATTTTTTTGTTTCTGTTACAGATGTAATTTACTGTCAAAATGAATTAAATGTTTATTTTTATATTTTATCTCCCAAAGTTAATTTTATTCATAAAATATTGACCACTTTTCTGACATAAAAACTTTTTGATTTGCTTTCTTTGCTTTTTTTTCTTAAGATTTAAAAAAGTACCGTTGGTTTTAGACGGAGCATGATAAACCGTACGTGTTACCTTAGTAGAAAGAAACTCGTGCGTTTTACTTTACGATTACGCACAAGTACGTAATGACATACATTACGATATTGAAATTGGTGAAATAAGAGGCCCTTTACGAGCAAATGTGTTATAAAATAAATTACTTACTAAGTTTAATAAAATTGTCTTAATAGATTTTTATTGTAAGTAGGTAGGTCTGTGCCTTCATTCAAAAAAAGAATTTGAATGGTGTCAAAAATCCTGAAAATTCTGAAGCTATAAAAAATATTATGCTACGAGCAAAAGCATTGCCTTAACAACACAACATGTTTTATTTAATTTGACATAGAAAACAGAAATCGCAAACGATTCACTGAACTTAATTCGAAAAGGTACAACTGTGTATAGAGAATGTGAATGTGATCGTGAGAATAAAAGTGGAGATTTTTTTAAGGAATTAAAAACTGCATTAGCTGGCCAATATCAATAGTTTTTTATAAACATACTAGACTAGCGACCACACGCAAGTTAAATTGAAATGTCTTTTGTAAATTCAAATACAACAAAAAAAAACCTACTAAATTAAAAGTAAAAAGGTACAAAACTCTACCTCACGCAGCACCATCCAACATTTAAACTCTTTTCGTGAACACAAAAGCTAGGGTCATCGCCAAACAAAAATAACCCTCAGAGATCCGACTCACGATTATTCAAATATTATTCTTAGACCCTATCTGTTTCACTTGTACCAACAACTGTCTAACACGAATTTTAAAAAGAGTTACATAAATTACCGAGACGCTTTTGAGCGCGACAGTACCGGACACAGACTATCAGGAATAAAGTCATTTAAATCTATTGTCATCTTTGGTGTATCACTGAAGAAAACATCAAGGAAATGTAGCTTGTTTGAAAACCAACCTTATGTTTCTGATTTTTGGGATCGTGAATAAAAAATTGGACGTATCATGATAGTTGTTATAGCACAAAGAGGTAGCGATAAAACAGATAGCGGGGCACAAAAGGCTATAACAAAAGATATTATTGCGTATAAATATAGCCAACATTTATGTATACAATAAGGCATTCATTGGTTATTATAGTCCTGTTCCTGATGGGCCAATACCAATTAAACTAAAGTTATATAAGTATTAGGTATTTTCCCTGTTGTGTTTTTTTATACACTTTATTTGCTTTGACGTTTTCTTGGTTGCCTGCTTTTATCTATAATCCTAACTTATACTTCCTTAAACATGGCTTTACGAAAATAAAGTACAAAGTGTATTGTGCTAGATTTAATTTTATGTCGTAATATATGTATGTACCTACATAAAAAAAACCAAAAAAAATGCGAAACAATGTGAGATTTGGAAGGAGATGGAGAAGACTTTTGCCCAGCAGTGGGACAGAAAAGGCTAACAAAATAAGCATGATTTTTTTTGTAAAATAAGATCGGGCAAATTGTTATGAACAAAACAAATTAATTACGCATTTTGTAAATTATACTCCCTAAGGACTATTAATAACTTTTTGACCAAATGACCGTTTCAATTTACCTTAAATGAAAGGACAATATATAACTTTTTATTATCTTTCACATCAAGCGGGTATCTATTACGAAATTGCGATTTGATAAATCGCCAAACATTATTATGGGCGGCGAAAGAAATGGACTCGCTCAACTTGAAACAGTAGTGAATAGCCCTATATATTTCACCGAAAAAGAACTTTATAAGATTCAAAATAAAGTCCGCTTTTAGTTAAAGGTAGTTCAACCATGTAAAATAAATATTATGAAAGTAATAGGAAAACATAATGCTAGGGATACTGTGATGAAAGCGGTCCTTCTTAATAAATAGACTGAAGGTTGAATATTAAGAAACGGCTTTTACGCGTAGTACGAAGAATACGATAAACCCATAAAATCACGCCTGTGATCCCTGAAGGGTTAGGCAGAGGTGTATAGCACATCCACATTTAAACAATTATGTTTAAGTCCCATGTAAATAGGAGGCGACCCTAATGCCATCTATCGTTCACAAATCTAGGCTCCGTGGCTGCCACTGAGAAATTCCTGACATTTTGCCCGATCTGTAAATAGAACCCAGGACCTCGCTCAGCAGTCGCGCCTACAACCACTAAACCAACGAGGCAGTCAATACGATAAACTTTTTCTATATTCGGCCTTTTAAATATAGCGTTAAAATATGCAATGAATTTCACTTTGCGTAAGAAGGTCAAAGTTCTGAACGGTTTACCTTTTACGGAAAAGCAAAAGTTTGGACCAAATATAAGTTTAACAAAACATTGATTTAGGTAGCGGCTATTTTTATAAAACTGTTTCTTTGGAAACCTTTACGTAATCTGTACGGGGTTTAGCCTTTCTTTTGCGTAAGTGCTACGCTGAAAGGTAAACGGTCTGTTGTTTTAAATTAACTTTTAGAAAAAGAACCGTTTCCTTATCTTAGTTTTATTTCTTTCTTACTTTTTCTGATTGTACGAGATATTTTTCTTGGAAACCACACTGTTTTATTCGATTAGAAAATTACAATATCGGGGGGAAGACGACTTATTTTTTTTTTGCTATTTCTAACCGTATTTGGAGACGTTATCAGTCTTGAAGCTGATTGTCTTTTCTGAATCCGAAAAGGATCGAACCTACATTGTGACACTTAGAGAAGGTATACACGTATATACCTACTGCTCTCCGCGTTCAGCATAATGACGACTTTAGGATGCTGGTGGCGGGTTGTTCGAAAGAGATACCACGGCGTTGACAGAAAGGGCTAAGAAGACACATGGGTGGTTTTTAGTCAGTAGAAATTTGACACTCTACCGCTCTGCCGAGAGCGGGAGGGGTCATTTGATGATCTCAACCTCCTTAAAATAAAAAAGGGATGCTGGTACCTACCCCGCTTCTGTAAATGTGCATGTGGATTGTCTTCACACAACAATGCGTAAAAGGTACGCTTCCCTGATGCGCAGTGTGTGCGGCAGTACCAACAGCATCCTCAGCATGATTGCAAGTCGCGTGGACTGTGTTTATGTGGGTTGCTGTTGTAAAATTACTCGTGGGTTGTCGCAGCTGTGATTCACCGTTATTTTTACGCGACTGCTGCGAAACCCAAAAGGAGGATTACGGTATTCGTTACTGCGTTGAGTTGTATGTTTCTCACTAATTTGGTCGTAGGTACAAACTACGACCCCGACCATTACCAACGACTACGTGGATACTCAAATAAAGAGAAATTCTATTCTATTATATTTTTGGAGTATGACTGATACGAGCGTAATTAAGAGTTGTGAGTCGCGCTTTTTGAGCCTCGTAATTTACGCTACTTTCGGTTTCATATAAAAGTCTATCACATAAGACGCAAAATGAGTCAAGTAATTAGGCTTATCTAGCCTCACCTCAACCACAGGCTGTTATTCAATGCAAGACATACTGACGTTACGTTATGTTTCATCACGTCTGTTTTGTCAAAACGGGAACAGGGGTTCAAGAATCGGGCTCGTAGCGTTCTAAGCCAGAATTTAATTATAAATAATCTTCCTGGCATAAATCTCGAAAAATATTATCTTAGCTACATTTTCGTCAGAAAAATCATTTTATCACAGCAAAAATAAATACCCCAGGAAAACACAAAATAAATAACTATCCCACGCAAAAATCCATCTTCGAAATCCTTTCTTAGATAAGTAAAACATCCATTGGCAAGCGTGCCACTAAATCATAAGTACCGTTTTCTTCGGTAAAGAAAACGGATCGCGTGAGGCACCCCTTGGTCTTTCAACATTGCACGCGATACCAAAATTTTCTTCCACATTACGTAGCAACTTTTCTCACGGTGGTATGTATGACGTGGTTGAATTATGGCGTTTGTTAGGAGTTTAGTAATTAATTGGTTGGTCATCTTCTTAGTTAGGAAAGTTTTGCGAAGTTTTATTGTTAGTCTTTTGATGATGGTTTTCATGTCCGTGGTTAATAGGAGTTTGGAGTTCACCACTACAACAAAGGAAAATAATATTAAATTGGTCTTTAAAAAAAATATTGTGGAACAGGTAGGTATGCAAATCACACGAGCTTGCATTTTGGACATGATGGAACAAACGAATATTTTTTTTCACTTTGAAGATTCGTTTTGCGTAAAATTGGTTACAAATTAAACAGCTTTTTACGGTATTGTAAGTAGTGTACATTTTAAGACTTTTACTCTTTGAAACAATACTGTTCGGTGTACGGTGACGGTGAAGGGTGTGTACTAATGGGTACACTTTTGCCAAACCCTTAAGGTATCACAGGCGTGATGGTATGTGTTATGTGTCCTCGATGGTAAAAAACAGGTAAATCATAGATACTTATACTTAAATTCAAAGTAGTCTTTACTTTAAACTTTATCTCAAATAATAGAACGTACATTTTATTATCAATTTCCTACAATAATTTATTACTCGAATACATATTAAATTAATTAAAAACTGTAAAATAAACTAAACTAACAATAAACTGTGGCAGGGCAAGGCATCGAAATACTGTTCCTCAACGCTGTCAGCCGGTAATGTGCCCAAAAGACTGGCGGCATTGACTCGTTGTATGGCAACAATTAGCCTCTGGCCATGATAAAAGCCAGCCCTTGGGTCACGAGAAGCGTCAACTAAGCATTTTTTTTTCCTACAATCCCTACATTTACTAATACTGCCAGGTACAACTCTAATTAAACCGCACATCAAATAGTTTATTACAAAACTTTTCTTGTATACACACACGGACTCAGAGGGGTCATAGATTGGACGATGTGTTAATTTGTCCTGTCATGCGATGACTAACAACAATGTACAGATTGTGAGGGTCGCCGGTCCTCACGGAGGTACGTCACTCCTCACAAAAGGTACGCACGCAATTACGTTTTGCGTGTAAGAGAGAAAAAAACGTGGTCTTCTAATCACTTTTGGATGTATTTCTTTTGGAAAAGTCTGATTGATGGCGTGTTTTTTCTTTGTGTGTGAGGGGATGGGGTAATTACTTAATCGAAGGTTTGGATCGTGTCTGTTTGTGTGTGTTTTCAGAAGTTTTATGAGTTCTTTTGTTCATATTGCAAGGGTGGAGCGCATACTGTTGGCATGGATGTTCATGCATCTAAATTGCAGGTTATTTCATTTGAAGACTTTAAATATTTCTAAACGCACTCACGGTACAAAAGAAATACCTAGTGTAGAGCAAAAATAAACCAGCAAGTAAATATGTTTAGCAGTTTGTTTTAAAATATCAAGTATACATGTATAATACTTACATCATCAAAAAATATGGAACAGCAGATTTTAGCATGTTAGAATTACCTAAAAAAACATAACGGTACTATCTTATTTGCACTAGGTATATCAGTATATGAAAACTAATTACAAAGCGCACTTAATATTTTATAGGACCCCAAGCAGTTACCCCTTTACCCAACAAATCAATGTCCAAAATCAAACATTTAACCCATAAAATTCCCCGCCGTAAAATAGCTTAATTGTCAAAAGCCAACAACACAAAACATACAAAATGCATTTACAAAAGGTCAAGGCAACGCCAAACTAAACGTGAACGTGCCAATTAGATTAGCCTGAACGCTCGACGCCCGTAAATTGTTCAGAAGGGGTGTCTATCGAATTGTCTGTCCCTGTCTTTTCCCTAGACATTGAGAGGGACGCGGCTAGGGTAATTAGGCATGGGCTGTGGTCAGGTTTACGAGTTTACTCAGACGCTCTGCCTCTATTACTGAAAATATTTACGTAAATTATGCTTAATTGCTTTTAATGAGTTTGAGGAGTTGCGTTTATTTGCTTTTTAGTTTTAATGTTTAATCATTATTTTTACCTATATTTTTTTTTAAGACTGCGACTGCTAAACAGGGGGTCTTGGGTTCGGCAAAATGTCATTTGGTTTTTGCATCAGGGTTTTCTCAGTATCAGCCACGGCGTCTATGCCCGGTTGATGGCAATAGGCTCGCTCCCATGACTTTTATAAAGCCAAATAATCATAATATTATGGCAGCCGGGACCAACACCTTAAGGTGCTTTCCGAGGCACGGAGGAAACTCTATAAGTAGTGGGTGGTCACCTATCTATAGACCAATCACGGTAGGTAAAGATACACAGTTTTCTACTCTTTATGAACCCTAAGAAAGAACGAAAGAAAAAACGGTTCTAAAAGAGTCGTTTTATTAGTACTGAAGCAGAATAAAATAGGCCATAAATCCATCAATGAGTGTCTAAAAAGTCTTTATTTAAATCCTTTGTCTCCTTAGTATAATACTAATGTGCTTAAATCACGTTCAATGTATTCCAAAAGCCTCTTTACTGCTTTAAAACCTTCGCAAAAAGGAACAATTAATTCGTTCCGACTCGCGGTAAAAATATTTTGTCCACTTTAGTCCACTAGCAAACCATTGTAAACCCATTTAACACCCATGAAGCATTTTTGGGAATCGTATGTCCCAACAATGGGTCAATAATTATGTTACCAACATAATAATGTAACGTTCTAAAAGACCATTGTTTACACAGAAGCGGTTACAGTCCGCCATCATAATTTAAAATGTTGTAAACCAACTTGATTAGAGGATAAGACACCTTATTGTATCCGCTTAAAGTGTAATGTTGATTGATGGCAGACAAATGTATTTGCATTCTGACGCGTGTACGGGACCCTTGTGATTTATATTCATCTTTTGTTTTTGGCTGTTTAGCTAGCATCAGTATCAATGGCAGAGAGTCTCAGAAGGTCGTTATTCTTGCATTGTGGCAACACTATTGTCTCCAAAACGACATCGTTAGAGACTACAGCGGGTGGTCGTGTCCATTGAAATTCTATTGGCGTGATGATAAATCATCTGTTATTAGAAACGATTCGTTTAATTATTTCGATTACAACGTCAGGTGACATTTTTATGGTAGTCGTACCATTTCTTATCACTACGCTCTAAGCGGTAACGTACGCTTTATGATTTTAAAGCGCTTTAGAAATTGAATTTAGAATGCAGCCAGCGGTTCGAAAGAAACTTTTCGAATCGATAAAAATTGAAATAGTTCCATTCAATAATCGAACGTTTTATTCTTTATCGATTCACGTTCGAAAAAGGTTTCATTCATTTTTTTTTTCGTGTCTACAGAATTAAGTGTCAACGTTGATATATCGCACTAAAGACAACAAAGGGAATTCACGTCCGTTTGTCAAAATAAAACGACATCGACCTACGCGTAACATGGGGACATCACACATCAAAAACCCCATATATGGCTAAAATAAATCACCAGTATACCACTTTGTTTAGGTATAACTATTTTACTCTGTGTCCAAAAGAGTGCTGTGGGAAAAAAACGGGTCAAGCTCGAGTCGTACTTGTACTCGGCGAGTTCCGCACAGAACATTAAGAAAAAAAAATATTTTGTTGTCAGCCAGATAACTAACTTGCATTTAGTTTTTAGATTATACTGATACAATTATAGACTAAAAAATCAATATCAAATGCAATCAATATTTTATGTGTAAGTACTAAAATAATAAAGATTTCTGGCTGTACTATTAAATTCGTTCGACTGTACGTGTCGGTAACTTAACTTTGTTTCTATCATTTGTTACGGCCATAGTAATAGAAACTCGGTGAAAATGTATGTGTCTTTCTCTTACAGTTTAAAAAACACAGCTCTATGATACATGGACGGACCGACAGACAGCAAAGACTTAGTCATAGGGTCTCGTTTACACCTTTAGGGTACGGAACCCCAAAAAGGTATATTATTGTCAGAAATGTATAGTTGTGATCGATCCTAAAGCTTATTACAAACTCGGTGAAAATGTATGTGTCTTTCTCTTACAGTTTAAAAAACACAGCTCTATGATACATGGACGGACCGACAGACAGCAAAGACTTAGTCATAGGGTCTCGTTTACACCTTTAGGGTACGGAACCCCAAAAAGGTATATTATTGTCAGAAATGTATAGTTGTGATCGATCCTAAAGCTTATTACAAAACCGAAGTCGCATTGTTGCCCGGAGACGGGTGATCTGTGATGTCGTCTATTGTCCGTGGCCGGTGTTGAACAATAAGTGACCATCGAGAATAGACTCTTTGTCGAAGGCAGCTGTGTTTTTATAGAGGATGTCTATCGGACCGAGATGAGGTACCTATGTTGTTTGATTCAGAATAGTGACGCTGATAGTAAAATTGATGTTGGCTGTATTTTAGAGTTTTTAGATGTTGAATGTTAATTCTTTGTGTCTTGCTTTATGGTGTGCATAAAAATATTCCTATTCATAAAAGACAATTCTACTCATCTCATACAATACTAGCACTTTGCCTGCGACTACGTTCGCATAAATGTGATAGCTCGGTAAATATGCATGATATAAATATAGTTTACAGCCTAAGCGCCCACGAATAAACTATCTTTCTAACAGTGAAACAGTTTTGGAATTGGATCACTACTTCCGGAGATTACTCCTACATACAAAGTAACAAGAAAAAATACCGCTTTGAAATATTACTATCAATTGAATATTATTATAAATTCGGCTTTGCCCACTCACACATAGGTAAAAAAATGCGAAATTTAGGTATTTTTTTTTTAATTTGGACAAGCCCCCAAACTGCTGAAAGCCAGAATCAACAGTGGCAACCACCAGAAAAGCGCTCAGACAAGGAAGCTCGACGAAGTCCCAGAGAAACGATTTAACTGTCTTGAATCCCGCAACGAAATTTATTAATCTGAAAAGAATAGCGAAGGACTAGGGAAAAAAAGAACATATTTTTAGGTTGTTGGTAAGACGAGTCAACTGCCGTCTGCGTTGAGGGTTAAAAACCCTCAACAACTCGCTATAACTCCACATAATTTGCTCATACGACGAAAAATAATGACCTGCACTCTATCTCAAAAACATGAGCCAAATAGCCTCTTGAGTTTAACGAAGCACGCAATGTAGAATTAAAACGGGCAAGTGAATGTAGAGACAGAATTAAAGCGGGCAAGTGGAGTGCCCACTAAAAGATTTCACGGGCATTCGCAGTTAACACTGCCCCTTAATGAGTTGGTAGTGAAACTTTGGAAGGCTTCCAGGCTGTCTTGTAAACAGGAGCTTGACCGCTGCGAGGGAAATTGTGTTTTATATCAACTTTGGCAAAGCACCAGTTATTATTTTAGTTATGAAATGTTGCCTTGCAAATACATTTACGAGAATTAACGGTCATAATGATCTGTTCATCGGAAAATAATGCCAAATAGGAATCATCATCATCAGCCATTAGACGTCCACTGCTGGATAAAGGCCTCCCCCATAGAACGCCATAAAGATCGGCAGCCTGCCGTTTGCATCCACCGGTTGCCCGTGACTCTCACGATGTCGTCGGTCCACCTGGTGGGAGGCCTGCCAACGCTACGTCTTCCGGTTCGTGGTCGCCACTCGAGAACCTTTCTTCCCCATCGGTCGTCTGTTCTTCGAGCGATGTGGCCTGCCCATTGCCACTTCAACTTGCATATTCTGCGAGCTATGTCGGTGACCCTGCTTCTTAGGCGAATTTCCTCATTCCAGATTCTGCCGCACAAAGAAACTTCGAACATAGCTCTCTCCATGGCTCGTTGCGTGACTCTGAGCTTCTCTAAGAGGGAGCAGTTATAGACCATGTCTCTGTGCCATAAGTCATCACTGGCAACACACACTGGTTATAACCAGTGTGTGTTGCCAGTGATGACTTACACCCTCGTCTTGAGACACTGCGGAATTTTGGACGAAAAGATGTCGCGTAGTTTAAATAGGAATACATACCTACTTATAATAGGGAAAAAAAAAATATGAATATCTAATGAGTGATTGATAAAGTGTTAAAATAACTTTTGCACGCACGACGTAAACAGATGCTAAAAAACTATTCAAAGATAAAATCAGTGGTAATTTCACCAATGAAAATGAAAACATCTAAACGAAGCTCATGTCAGTGTCGAAACTGACAGCTCTAGAGCTCAAAGAGGACACACTCTTTTCTAACAAATCAAAAATACCTTAGCACTATTCCTCTTAGCGCACGACCAATTGAAATAACTACATAAGTGACTCGCACTATCTTAGATACATATCTACCAAAATCTACATAACCGAGAGCAACAAGAAAATCTTTATGTAAAACCGAGTAAAATGTCTGCGCTAATAAAATATCACTTTACATTTGCGTCACATGTTTCCCGAATTCCTTTTACAATATTACACGTATGCATTAGTAACATAAAAGGCCAGTTTTACCAAAATGTGAACTGGAAAACTCTGAATATTTTCTTTATTTTCTTGTAAGTTACAAAAGCAAAAAACATTTTTGTGAAGAAGACAATTTCTCTAACCCTAAGTTACTTCTCGTAGGTCTGGATATTTTCAGTTGACTGATTCACAAAAACTGCACTAAAACAAATTGAAAGTACGTACCACTATGATGTCCTTCGGTGATTTTCTATAAAAGTACTTTCGATTTTTTGTTATTCTAAGCAACTTACAAATAGATCTTAGATCATGTTTGAACTTTCATTATAACTAAAATTGTAAATAATATTGGGTTTCACGTAAATAGATATGAATATTATGTTTATAATTTGAGTCAAACAGAAAGTTTCTAAAAGCCGTAACAATATTAATTAGCAGAACCAATTAATTTAATTTAATTACATAACTACGTGTAAACAAACATAACGTTAAACAAAAGACCAACATAAATATCAATCAAAACGAAAACGTTACACTTTCAGCGAAATTAATTTTCATAAAATTCGTCTTACTCATAAAATTAACTACCCAAGGTGGGAAAATCGCACGCGTCAACTCGAGTCGCGAAGTATTCGACTCGACTTTGAGCACTTGAGCATAGTTGAGCATTAACAAGTTCCCCGTTCGCTTATTGAGTCGCTACTGAAACAAGCCGCTTAGTTTTCTGTATCGGAGCGCGAAATTGCATTAAATAATTAGCTCGATAACTAATTAACTAAAATTAAAGTGCTTTTAACTGGTCATTAGTTGCTTTATAAAATGAATAATTTGTAGGCACACAAATGAAATTTAGTGTGTATGCTAAAATAGCAGCCCCATTCTATCAGGAAAATAAAAGGTCTCCTCTCTATGAGAGGGATGGGCTTTAATCCACCACGTGCATCGAATTTTAGTGATTCTAACACATGCCTGGTTTCCTCATGATGTTTTGCTTCACCGTTTTGAGAGCAGTGGTGACGAAATAAATTACACAAAAAAAATGCGTCACGACTTACTGTTCGTTAGTCAAGGCCGCTACCGCTGGGCCACCACTGCTCTCCTTCTGTCACGGAAGAGAAAAGTGATGAACATGTGCATTCTTCCTACCCTCACCTATGGAGCGCAGACATGGCCACTTACCAAGCGTCAAAAGTCTGCACACGAGGTCTGTCAGCGAGCAATTTGACGTGTCTGCGTACTTTCTTGTCTGAATTTTATCGTGAGAGACGCAAAATTATTTTAGTGTCAGAATAATTCATCCATCACCTGCTTCTTCTATTTCATTTTAGTTTTATAATAATTATAATAATAATAATATTCCACAACTATCACACAACGCCATCTAGTCCCAAGCTAAGCAGAGCTTGTGTTATGGGTACTAGACAACTGATAAACATACTTATATATTTCTAAATACATACATATTGTACAATTACAATACAATTGTATTCATGAAGACATCAAAAGTTTAAATTGTTGCTTATCTTTCAAAATAAATCGTTACCGCTTTCAGATTAGAAACTTTTGTGAAATTAAGTTTTAATTAACTTTTCAGGGAACATTAATTAAATTATCCGAGCTACTTAAGATACTGTTTAATTTTACAGAAAATTTACCTGTCTGATGTCTGATTGAACAAAGTTTAGTAATTTCGTGGGACATTGGGCAGTCCTTTGTTTGAAAATAGGTTACTGAATAAACTCAAATGAAGGTTATACTGAAGCTGTGAATTTCTGTAATAATGCTACTTTTGTTTTGACACGAATTTAGAGGCTAGTAAAATATCATTTAAGTATTTTGTTTTAAAATATTTCAAGTACCTACTTTAATTGCTATTAACCATCTTTCTTTCTTTCTGGTGGTTTCAGGGAAATAGGTATAATAGTCTCATTTCAGCTTTGTCAACAAAAGGCCCGTCTGAATCCAGCCGTTTCGCAAATTAGCCGGAACAAACAGACAGACAAATATTAAAAAATATGTTGTTTTGTTAAAGGTTAGGTACTCATTTTGAAATTCCAAACTGACACTTCAATTATATTTATTCATTCAGTTTTTGGTCAATTCGTTTACGATAGACAACGAAACACAAGTTAAAAGCTAAAATTGACAAGATGATTTCAAATCAGTTTATTATAAATCCTAAATCTGTCTACAGCTGTTAAATTAATGGGTAAAGGAAGGAAGTGTTTCCGACCGCGTCTCGGTCCATTGTTTTATTGTCATAGCTACCAACTTCTGTCTGATGGTAAGTGGCATTGACGTCTAATATTTCTTTTGAGCCAGTGGCTGATATTAATAGACGACTGTATTACGATTTAAGATGAAGCTTAGTGAGATTAACTTTGAGAGGAAGTTTTAGTGCGACATGATATAGGAAATGAAACAAGAAATTTTGAGATATTAAAGACGATGGGACGATGAGAATGCTTTAAGGAATGATTACATAAGAGGAATTCTAAAAGTGGCGCCAGTGAATGAAAAGTTGTGTGGTAATAGATTGTCGTGGTATGGACATGTGATGCGAAGGAATGAAGAAAATGTTGAGTATGAATGCAGCTATAAGAGTAGAGGAAGACCAAAGAAACGATGGATGGACTGTGTGAAGGAAGATATGGCTAAAAAGGAGGTGACTGCTGAGATGACGAGAAATAGAGAAGTATAGAAGAAGATGACATGTTGCGCCGACCACAAATAAATTGGGATAAGGGCAGGAGAATGATGGTGAAGACGATGGGTACGGTGGGACTAATTCTTGAAGGGTTAGACAGAGGTAAACGAACACAACAGGACTTCACACCTTTGAAGGTGTAATGTCATGTTATGTTAGTGAAGGCGAAAATTATTGGTGGGCCTCGTTGGTCTAGTATTTACAATCGTGAGGATGAGGCCTTGGGTTTGATTTTTGGTCTGATAACACTACCTTAACTGTCTGGTTCGAAACGTCTATAAAATGATACTGAAAAAGAGATATTACTTGATTTTTGTTATTAATTGTGAACACTAGTGTGTTTTAATTTAGGTACTAATAATAGCCAACCCATTTGTGAGTGAACATGCGTTAATCCGCTATTTCAAACTAAAATTAATATTAAAATAATCCGAACGTTAACATTTATAAACACGTCATGCATTATTAATTGAAATCATAAACAATTCTATTACACAAATCAGCGGATTTAATTACTCATTGGTTTTAATATTAATACTCTACAGCTATGTTACATGGATAGGTGTTTAGGCACAGGTCCCACCGCTACCGAAGACTAGCTATCGAGTTGATTCTCGCCCAAAATGGGTACAAGTTGTAGGTCACTTGTCAGTAAAAGAAATTATATAACATAACATCACGTTAAATATCAGAGTTGTACATAATATGTCGTACCTACAACCACGTTTTGCCGCTAACAATTTATATTGAAGTCCCGTGCAGTAGTAGTAACCAGCATGCCTGTGAAATATTTCTCGACGGAATATTAAGCCGAGTGCAAGCTTTTTAGAGGAGAGGAGAAGAGGTTTTTATATGAATAAATGATCGCTGACTGTTCACACCGTGCGGGCTAACAAGAATTATCTCGCTCTCAGCTCTTAAAACAGAACACTTGATTTTACTTGCTTAGATCTAATCGCATTTCGCTAATTGCCGGCTATGGAACTGATGCCTTATAATGATGTGTTCACTCCGGCGAACGCCTGTAAGGTCCAGTGCCACAGTCAGCGAGATCGCTAATCGCCGGGTGTGGAACTGGTGCCTTACCGAAGATAATGCTGTGTTCACTCCGGCGCCTATAAGAACGGCTCCAGCTTTATCTCTAGATTCTGTGAGCCTACCTCGACGTGTGGGATTAAGAGATTAACTAGTACTGCAGTACTTTAAGCAAACTTCGTACTTAACCCGTCTATTGCCCGTCACTACAGTTTTACGTAAACATCTCCTGCGTGGCGTTTTCTAAGAATAGACACGTTTTGTACGGAACTGTTGTATATACGGGTTTGATGTAGAAGTGGTATGTTTGTGCTTGTTTCGGCTTTTGTGATGTTGATTGTTCGTGCATTTTTTGAAAGTTAAAGTCTGACAACCAGTCATATCAATGGCTACCACATTACCCAGTTATTGACTAGTGGAGGTCAGATAGTTAGTCATCATTCATCATCATTTCAGCCAAAAGACGTCCACTGCTGGACATAGGCCTCCCCCAGGTGTCGCCCCATTGACCGGTCCCGTGCGTCTCTCATCCAGCGGGTTCCCGCAACCTTGACCAGGTCATCGGTCCACCTAGTGGGAGGCCTTCCAACGCAACGTCTTCCGGTTCGCGGTCGCCATTCCAGAACTTTTCGGCCCCATCGGCCATCCGTTCTGTGAGCAATGTGCCCTGCCCATTGCCACTTAAGTCTGGCGATTCTTCGGGCTACGTCGGTAACCTTGGTTCTCATGCGGATGTCCTCATTTCTGATTCGATCACGAAAGGAAACTCCGAGCATAGCCCTCTCCATTGCCCTTTGGGTGACTTTGAGCTTTCTGATAAGGCCTATTGTGAGCGACCACGTTTCGGTCCCGTATGTATAATCACTGGCAACACACACTGGTCATAGACTTTCGTCTTTCGATAGTTAGTCGTTTCATGTAAAATACTGGTACTGCTAGACTGAGACAGATACGTCCGGTAAGACTGGAAGCCGATATTTTTAGAAAAAAAGCTAGACAGAGGATGAATCTTCTTTCTCACTATTCATATCCTCGATACTTTAGATAGTTTGTTGTTGCGTTACGTTGAATACAGTATCAGCGTCAGTCTATAATTCATTAAATTTGCTAGTAAAATATTTATTAATTTTAGGAGACACCAGCAAGTCTAGTATGATCGGAAACATAGCTCTTATCCTAATTATGGTTATCAAAAATGCTTTACTGTAACAGCAGATACAGAATTGTCTGTTACAGACAACTGTTTAGTCTGTTTCTAGTTTCTTGCTACAGTTACTTTGTTTATGTAGCTCGATAGAATATATTTATGTAGGTCTCAGTACACAAACATTTTTTTTTTTAAAACCTTGCCCCACACTAGGAATTTCTCATGTATCGTGGGTGATTTCAATGTTTGTAAACACAAACATTGAAATTCACATATACAAACACGCCCAGACCCGAAATAACTATCTGTAGGCCATACAAATACTTGATCCGTGCGGGGATCGAACCCGAACGACACCGAGCGCAGCAGTCCAATCGCTTAGCCACTGCGCTAACTGTGTCGTCAAACACATTGATTCAAATGTTTTGTTATGCTCGTACGATTGGTCATTGATATACCAACAAGACGACAATTCAGTCAGATAGTTAGTCAACAACTTGTAAACGGTTTATAATAATGATGACCATTTGACTGCCTCGTTGGTCTAGTGGTCACAAGTGCAAGACTACTAAGCAAATGGTCCTGGGTTCCAATCCCGGATCTGGAAAATACTATTGGATTTATCCAATAGGAATTTCGCAGTAGCAGCCACGGAGTCTGGATTAGTGCCCGGTTGATAGCAATAGGCTATAACTGGTGAACTTTGTTTATAAAGCGTTTTGCTTTAAGCGACTAATGTCAAACGCTGTATCGTTTGACATCAGTCTCTAAATGTATCTGTATAATCTTAAAAGTAAATGCAAGTTACCTGGCTGTCTACTTATTAGCTTGTTCGACTGTACAAGAAGAAGAGATCAAAAGATTTTCTAAACAAAACACAGTCAATACTTTTTGATATCGCCTCATTCCTTTTCTTACACCCAAGAACATTGAACCGCATAGCTTACATACACAGAATTCTGCTAAATCATCACGGCTCTATTATTCAGTGCCAGTACATACGTTGTATCAAAATGACGCGTCATAAGTGCATCAATTTGTCATTACACCCGCATCTCCTGTTTGGGACGGATCACGTGGGATTTGGACTTAATTTTGTGTTTTGTTTTAAAACCGAAGTAAGTATTTAATAAGATGTAATATCACTCTTTAATTCAATGAAATAAGGTTGTAAATCTAAAGTCCAGATAACGATTAACTATGGCCACAAACTAATAGAGAGATTGATTCAAATATAGGTATAGTCGACCAAGAAATTGGTTTACCACTCTAAGGTTGAATATCATTTGCACGTACAAAACATCAAGTGCTATTTTCACGTCAGAATCTGTCAATCTGTCATCCTTAGCGAATAATTATGTTACTGGGAGATGTCATCAAAAGTGGTAAACCAATTTCTTGGTCGACTATACTATCACCACTGACAAAATATTAGCGAACCTTAGGTACTATTCAGAGACTACAAATCTGATTATGTAATTATTACCACACCATGAAAAAGAACTGTGAACTGTGTTATTACAAGTTTATTAAACTGGCGTGGTCACTAACATTAACATTAACACTGAAAACGAGCTATTTACCATTTTAAGTGTGTAATTTTCGCAATTTAAAGAAGATAACATTGTCTTAACTCCATAAAAAAGAAAAAGACATCGTTTTTCCACCATGTTTAGGAGTCCTTTTTAAGCTTTCTTTAAAAAACTGCAAGATTAAATCCGAATGCAAAACAAGAAACAAACTTTATCCATTTCAAGTCAATTAACTTTTATTATTAGCGAAAATGTTCTTTTTAACTACAAAGCACCTATTTATCCCTCCTTTTACTTTAACAAGGTTCTATTTAAGGACGCAGGACACAGCAGATAAGTCCAATAAGCAATTAACTAAAACATTACAGAATCCAAACGATTTTCACATCGAAACCGGGTTCTACGTGATACTGTGTTCAAAGCCTTTCCTTCTGCAGTACGGAACTAAATTTAAACCAGATCAATACGGATTATTCTGTGTGCAATGGCGAAGCAGACATTTTATTAATAGAATATCTATCTATTAGCTATTTCTAAATGATGAGATCGTGGGCGCGGGCTTTAATAGAATTGGTTTCGGTTTTTTCTTTGCTGTGAGGAGCGATTTTTGTCTCTTTTTGCGCACTTTAGAGATGTCTTTTAAGAGTTTTTAATTTGGTTATAGTTTTATGAATTTCAATTGGAGATTGGCCAGGTTTAGGTTGTAAAGAGTGGCTTGTGTTGTTGAACTCTTGTTGAATGTAGTATGCGTGACAATATAGTTACACTAGTTATTATTAATTTGACACTTCTTCTTTTATCCACCGATAGGTTAGCGTATTGTGTTTCGTATGTGCAAAATTAAAAAAGTATTGGTCTTCTGTTTTATATTAAAATACTAATACGCTTGTAGTAGTTGTCTAGAAGCGGTACCTACAAGTCAGAAATGATCCATCGGGAAAGTACAACCCAGATCAAAAGTACCTCCTATATCCTCACACAGTGGGAAAGAAAGTAGTATGTAGCATGTGCAAAATAACAATTTTAAAACATTCCACATTAATACTTTAAAATAGCAGTTAGTCAGAACATAGGAATTCTATGTAGCACTAATATTTATTGTTTCTTAGTACTGCAAAGTTCGTAATGCTCCGAATACTGGCGCTTATGTACGCTATTAGCAATAGCCATTACTGCCATTTAGTTACGCACATACCGTGAACACTGAATGGGTTTACTTTATGACATAGGTAAACATAAAGGACTGCTTTCTTGGTCTAGTGGTTGCAAGCCCGACTGCTGAGCATGGACTCCTGAGTTCGATTTCCGGGTCTCAGTAACAGCCACGGAGCCTAGATTTGGGTCCGCTTGATGGCAATAAGCTCGCCCCCTATTACATCATCTCATCTGCCTATATGCCTTTGCCCAACTATATTGGGGTCAGCTTCCAGTCTAACCGGATGCAGCTGAATACTAGTATTTGACATGGAGTGACTGCCTATCTGACCTCCACAACCCAGTTAATACTAGGTAATACAATACCCTTTGGTAAGACTGGATGTCAGAATTTCAGGTCACTGACTACCTGTAACGACTGCCAAAGATCTATGTGTATGGCAGACGGGACCGACGCTTTCCGAGGGCTTATTCCACAAATCCCCCCTGAGAAAATCCCCCTCAGGGGGAAAATTGAACTCAGATGTAAAATATTCCGAGGCACGGAGGAAACTCGGTATGTCGGGCGGTCACCCATCCACAGATCTAGGCAAGCACAGCTTTACCTAAAGATCGACCTGAGTGGCAGTTCTTATTAAGCCACGACCTCCTATTACATGGGACTTAAACATAACTGGCGAAATGTGGGTGTAATGTTAGGTATCAGATGCATAATTGATTTACTTAGGCACTACTTATTGCGTTTACTGGCGGTCTACCACTTATCACTACAATAACGCTGAAAATTGGTATTGGTATTGGTTATTGGCTCACTGATGATAGACCAATTTTCAGCCGCAGAAGAAAGAAAAATAGTTTTACCAAGATTTTATTTTTAAATAATTTATTCTCGTCTAGTCCGATTTGCAACAAATGTTTAAAAATAAAATAATCAGGCAATTTGTTTAAGTACTCGTAAATATGAGGCAAAGAATAACAAACAACGCAGACATGTTTCGCACATGTTATTGTTTCGAGTCATCGACTCCTAGACTATTTACATAAAGAACGTCTATTTCTAGTATTCCAGATTCAAGGTTTATTTACAGCATAGACGACTAGTCAAGCGTAAGTCAGTATTTTTCTTGTATAAATTTGCAGATTTGCACTTCTTTTTTTCCAACCGTACTACCTACACATATCGTCAGGTAGTGATTGGAAGCAAAATTTGAAATGATCAGTAAATTAAAGTATGGTTTGTTACCACCTACGTACAGCCTTTAAGCCTATACAATTTGATCCAGTGATTCGCGTACGAGCAGGGTATTTGACCGACTTCGAAAAGGCGGAGGGTCTGAATTCGATTAATATTTTTTTTAAGTAACCTGAAACATTTATTTAATCTAAGAAGGGTTGATTAACTATAACGGATCCCATAGAAAGCAGTCTAACCTCAAATGATGAATTTTCTTAACTTTTCAACAAGGTCCAGTCTCGATTGTAGCAGAATGTAGGTACCTGAAAACCGAAAAACAAAGAACACAAACCGCCCTTACCGAAGAATAAATAAAGTAAGAACTTCAAACTTTTATTTATTTATTTATGCATTAATACACTTTAAGCTTACAGTTTTTTTTTACCAAAATGCTTAAAAGCTAACACTCATCATATTATAGTGCCAAATAACATCTTTTAGTCACAATAATTCATAAAGCAATGTAACTTTGCTTACAGGTAAAAGTTTCCAATACAAAAAGCACCTTAATTATCTTGCTTCAGGATCGCCTGCAGCAAATCTCTGTTTGGGATATCACGTCAAATGATTTTATCTAATTGAAGTACAAAGTCGACGTTATTAATACTTAATAAGATACTTCCTTATTGACGTTTGAGCATGGCCGTTTCGGCCGTTTTCTGGGCAAATGTTGGCCGGGGTTGATTCGCCCTATTCCCCCCTCCGTTGCCTTCCCCCCTGCCGCCCTTGTCTAGACTACCGCGGAGACCGATTCAGTTTGTTCCCAACGTTCGTAGGGGAAGGGTGTCGCGCTCTCTGTGCGTTTGGCGCGAATTTTGAACGTCAGTACGTTTCTACGTGACTTTTTTGAATTTGCAATTCTAGTGGATCGTTGAGTGTTTTAGTGATTGACTTTAGACTTTTGTTCTTGAAATGGATTTATTATTAATGTAAGTAAGAATTGTTTTGTTTGAATTTAATTTTGGTGTTGTTTATACGAAATGTTTGGATTTTATTTGTAGTTAATTCATTTATGTTTTTATATATTTTTTTATTTATATTATTTTAGCCACGTTAATTTATTTATTTAAAAAAATATGCAATTTGTTAAAAAATATCTTTGCAGGATTTTTTTTTGTACCTAAAATCTGTCTAAGATACGTTAACCCATCCTGTGGATTGGACCCCCTGAACACACAGTAATATACACTCTAAACACAAATCCAAACAGTACTTATCCTTCAAGGACCCACTAATTCCAAACCAAAGACACGTAAATAAAGCCGCAACCAGATAAAATTCTCTTCATTCATCGCCAATGAGTTCTACAAACATTGGTCGCCAACACTACCCAACCTTAAGTGCTACCATTGTAAAAAAAATGTTCAAATGTACTTAAAAGGAGAAAAGTCATTTCGAAGACATTTTGCGGGGCTCTTGAGAGTTTGCGGGATGGCGGGATGAAAAAACCGAGTTCCGGCCGTCGTGGACCACTTATCGACGCCGAGAAGATGCGATGAATTAGCGAAAATTTACTGGCAGTGTGTAGTGGGGGAACTTGGTGTCTGAAATACTGTGTGTTTAAAAATAAGAAAAGATTTTTGCTGGTTCGAAATTTTTTTAAATTTTGATCCTCAGAGGCCACGACTTTTTTGACACTGAAATAGTTTTGGGGCTTGGTGTGGTATAAGTAATAAATATCAATTTGATACAAAATTTGGTTAATTTTGAATTAAAAAAAATGTAAAAAATTACCAATAAAATTAAACTCAATCATTCAACAATTTTTTTTACATTCTCTCTTTAATTCCCCCTTTTCTTCCTTTAATCTCATCAATATGAACTTAGAACAAACTCTTTCACTATATTTTGTAGTCACACATTCAAAACACTTCACAAAGATACAATATAAGATACAGTATTTTAAATCACTTGGTACATAACAAAGGTATACAAAAAACACTATTGGACAAATCCTTCTAATTACCGAGTTCCTTAGCCAAGATAGTAAAAAGCCGGAAACACAAAGTTACAAATAGATACATTAGTTCTTGTAACCGTAACATCTGATACATTCATTTTGTGTTCATTTACTGGGACGGAAATAAAAATAAAATAAAATATGGAAAACCCTTTCTGTAACTGTCTTGTTGACATTGACTTTAATTCTTTTTTTTCTTTGGTTCTAAGTTACGACAAGCTTTTTAAATTTTGTTCTTACATACTTAATAGTCTAAAGCTGTAGTAATTTATTTAAAATTGTTATTAAATAGTACGGTTTCTATTATACAAATGGCGGTTTTAAAAGACTTCGTAAGCCCAACATTCGAGATATTCTTTAATGTTTCGCCACTTCTTATAAATGTGGACTTATTACAAAAAAAGTAAGTATAGTGTTACCTGATATTACCTGTTACAATGACAGACAGTTACATTTGTCCCTTGTCAATGGATTGTCAAAACATATCTTTCATTTCAACCATAAATAAACATACAGAGCAGCTGATTTTGAATACATTATTTTCAAGCACCAAAAAGGGTTGTTACTTTGTATGAATTTGGTACTTAAGTGTAATCACGGTGCGTACAATAAACACATACATTGTTAGTGGCTTTACAATGAAAATAGAACTGATAAAATAGAAAAACTATTAACAATTATTTTTGTTTTAAGAACTGAAGTTCTCTTTTCGAATAAAAACAAAACACAATTCGAACAGTCGTGCACAGTCTCAGCGCATCAATGATTTATTCCATCTCGAGACAGCTATATTCGACTACTAATGGGTCGAATCCGTCCCCCATTGCACCCGTGGCCCAGCCTCTGAGGTCATCAGAATATCACTTAACATACAGTACAGGAACATGAGCAATATGCGCATATTTAACCGCATCACCGTCGGCCCACTTATCTGTTTAAAAAGCCGTGCTGTTTGCAAAATGAAGGGGGGAAATTAAGAAAAATATTTAGGGTACGTTTTCATGCACGTGCGATTTCTTATTTAGTATTCATCATTGTTTTCCAGACAAATATAGTGCGAAGGCTAAAACGAACAAAACCTTTTGAATTAGTGTAGTGTAAATAATGTAGAAATAATAGTGACAATGACACTCATATAACACATGAACAAAGTGTTTATATTATAATATTAGACTCTAAGAAAGTGGAACGGACTTGTATAAAGTACAATCAGCACTATTCTGTTTTAAAATAATTATCACGTAAAAAGTTAAGTTAGATTAAAATTGCTTATTAGTCTTGTAGGCTAGATTGTAATTAATTATTAAGAACCTGGTTCTTTTTAATAAAGGATAAAAAAAAAAAAAAAAAATCATTGTTTTCGTTTGGTTATGCTAATTTGGGGTAAAAACGAAAGTTCTATAATAACGGTGTTAGCTGTATGCAATAAAGTAACCTATGTCGCAGTCACGCAGAAAGTCGCAAGAATTCGCAGTCACTATTCAGTCGATTGGCAGGTTGTCGAACTTTTATTTTCGTCGTTACTGTTGCAAAAAAATCGTTGCCCACGGCTTTGCAAGCACTAGTGTACGCGTTTTTGCGTACGTACAATAATTGTACGCGGCAAAGCGCTTAGAGCACTCTGCCCCGAACTGAAATATAGTACAGGTACGTCTGGCTGCCTGCCCACTCTAACACTAATGAATTAAACGCCGACAGGATTAGGGAATACCCGGATAAACAATTTATTTATTTATTGACACACCAACGATTTATTCACTAAATCCTTACATTAATATCTTCTGTTTAATATTTTGCGATGAATTCGTCACATATAGGTGTGCACAGCACTTGAATAATTAATAATGAAAATTAAATCGGAAATAGTATGTTAATAACAAAATTTAAATGTACAAATTTTGCATTGAGTTTATACATAATTATAATAATAATTTATTTTTTTAATATTTTTTTTTTTATAATTTATTAAATTAAATTAAATTTCAGAGTAGCTCACAATATTAACATCTGTCTAGCTTTTTCCCAAATAATTATGTGGGGGTTGGCTTTCAGTCTAACCCAGAATATCAGTATTTTACATGGAGCGACTGCCTTTCTGGCCTTAATAACCAGTTAATACTGAGTAATATTTTATACCCAATGGTAAGACTAATTGACAGACTTTTGGGCTACTGACTATCTGTTACGACTGTCAAAGATCTACTAATGACAATCGGGAACAAAGATTTAACGTGCATTCTGAGGCACGGAGGGAGCTCGATATGTGGTGGTCACCCATCCACTGGCCAGCCCAGGCAAGTGTGGCTTAACCTGAAGATTGATCCGAAAGGCTGTTATCAAGAGCTAAACAATATTAACGTTATCACAAAAAATAAAAAACCCATACAAAGAATCAGTCACGATAAAAATTTCACTCTATGAAATGAAACTTTTATCGTCACTTTACGAGAATTTCGGTGCTATAAAAGCGACCCTTATCTTCTATTGTTATCTAACACCCGATAATCGAAAACTTTGAATTCATTCACGAAATCCGATATCACCTTAACTTTGAAACAAATGGATGACTGGGAGTCCTGTCCGCTCGAGAACTTCCAATTTCAAGAGGTCACATAATTATTCCACTTCGTATCAAGCGCCTCTCGTTTTAAAAGCCTATTCTTGTTACAGATAAACTGGAGATATCTTCTGACCTTTGTGTATCTTTAGGTATGTATTTTCAGGATAAGAAACAATGAATTTTAATTCGTTGAGCGACTGTCGGATCGTAAATAAGACGCTTATCGTATAGGTAATTGGGAGTGCGGGCGACCGCTCCCATAACTAGTGGTGTGCAATTCCGCTATAAATAATTATCATGTTATAGACTATTGAATATATTTTTATAACATGTTATTTTATACGTTATCATTATAACGAGTTGAAACAAAACGCGGCAGCAATATGAACGCGGAGACGTTGTCGTTTTATTCGACAACACGTTAAACGGGCGCAATGATGCGCTGTGAATGTTATCACGTAGTGGACGGAATACGAACGAATATAATAATATCGTTATTATTTATATTAAGAACGAATATTATTATATCGTTTTAAATTATCAATGAACTTTCCTTCATACTGCACCAGTTTTAGGACTAATAAAATGTTATAAAGTTGGATCAGTGTAAAAAAAAATTTTTTTTTGGTGTTATGTGATTCTCACTTAAATATCACTGGGTGGCAGAGGGGGTCAAAATTTTGGTCCTTTTTTGCCTAGGACGCTCCGTTTTCGAGATATTTCAATTTCAATTTTTTTTAACAGAAACTTTTAGCGCCCATAACTCGGGAACGGTGCATCGTAGGACCGCCGCGCGCAACCGCTTGCTACGTTGTTAAACTTATTATATACCCCGTTCTGGCCCCGCTGTTATTCGTTGGGCGTGTTGTTGAGTTAGACATTATAATGATAACACGTAGGCAGCGTCGGTATAACATACGTTATTCGTTATGAATCAATAACATGTTATGTTTTGGTGTTATTCGTTATATTAACCACCACTACCCATAACGCATGGGTTATCGATATTGGGTTATAAATTAAATTATGGTATCTAAACTGGATCACGGTTTGGACAAAATGAGACTAATCTGTCCCTTTCGTCTATTGTGTGACCTCGAGGGGACGAACACATTATTGTGTATCTTACTTGCTCCACCAGAGAGACTGCCCCGTTTGTCTAGTGCTCGCAATCGCGACTACTGAGTATGAGGTCTTGGGTTCGATTCCCGGGTCGGACAAATTGTTATTGGGTTTTTCCATCAAGAATTTCCCAGAAAAAGTCACGGAGTTTAGATTTGTGTCCGGTTAATGGCACAATGTGGGTGTATTATAGTGGTGTCATGGTGTGGTACACCTCTGCGTAACCATTCGGTGATTATTACAAATTCAAATTCAAAAAATTTAAAATTCATTTATTTGCAAAAACACGTGTAGATAATTTACATGGTATGCTCATTATAGGTGTCAAGGTCTATGTCTTTGTTTAATTAAAATACAAAGAATAATAATACACATAAATAAACAATTAAAATCAAAA
This sequence comes from Diarsia mendica, assembly GCA_949316265.1. Classification (NCBI taxonomy): domain Eukaryota; kingdom Metazoa; phylum Arthropoda; class Insecta; order Lepidoptera; family Noctuidae; genus Diarsia; species Diarsia mendica. The sequence goes on along the minus strand of OX438896.1, from coordinate 16,243,810 downwards.
TAAAAATAAATAAAATTGGTAAATAGTCAAGTGATTCAAAATGAATAGAATAAATTTAATACAGATTCGCAGAATGTGTTTTCTTTGTTAAATGAAGTTTAATTTGGGTGTTGACTACCAAGACTTTGCTAATCATTTTTCATGAGCTTAGTAATTATTTATAGAGAGGTTCTAAAAGCCTGTAGTCTATTTAAACCTTGTTCTTAGAAATTCACAAAGAAATCATAAACAAATGTGTACAAAGTGTTTTCTGCTCTTATCATAATTGTCGTTTAAACATCATTAAGTTTTATTACGACAAAGATAAAGTCCACAATTTACTTGAACATAATTTCCATTTAATTCCTCCTTTTAGCTTTGTAGGACGACAAACTTGACATTGACGATAGTATGATTAATAGCTTATTGCACTAGACAGAGAACCACTTAATACAGGACCTACATTCATTTCTATATAAGCTTTTTTAAGGAGGTCAGTGTTCTATATAATATGTAAAGTGGAATAGGTCTAGTATGTAATGTGTATAAATTAGTATCGCCAATTGGAAAGCCACAATCATAAAACTGTTAGCCTAGTTTTTTCTATCACCCTAAGTTCGAAAATCCAGTTTGGCGCTAAAAGAATCAATAAACTTAGGGATCGGCGAGGAATGAAAGATGGAAAACCAAGGAGTGACGCCCAACTTAGGAGAAGCTTTAATTCAGCTGTCATTTACAATAAATCCCATAACAACAATGTCAAAACCACTCTTATTGCCCTAGGATAACCGTAACTCCCGTCGGGGCCGCGGATTATTGTACTAGATTACGTGGTCTCGGCGCAAGGGCAAAGAAGGAACATGGGTTCGGTTTTTAGTCAGTAGAAGTCTGACACTCCCCTTCGCTCTGCCCAAGAGCGAGGGGGGTCATTCGATGATTTTCCACCCACCAAAAAAAAAAGGATAACCGTAACTACAGTATTACTTTAGACAGCTGTCGTTTCAAAGACTAGGACAACACGACAGTCGAGATGTGATGACCTGTTTCAAACAAAAAACGTTACTCCAAGAACTGTTTACCCACTTTCAAAATGTAGGCTGTGACACTTGAGCCCGTAGCTTATCTAAGAAGGACAAATATATCAAAATGCTTCTTCAGAAGTTGTCTTTGTTGGACTAAGATAATGTTTTCTTAAAAAAATATTATACTTTTATGACGGAGGACACCCAACGTGAGATGTGGTGATATATGCAGTAGTTGAAAGATAAATTAGTTAGTTGTATTATTTTAGCTTGAATGTTATTCAGATAGTAGGTATACTGGTTAACTGCCCGTTGTTCTCGGATTCGATTCTCAGGTAAGACAAAAAGTGCTGTTGGGGATTTTGGTCTTCACTGCAGTTTTGTAATAATATCCCCTCCCCACACTAGGAATTTCTCCTGTATCGTGCGTTTACAAACATTTAAACTCACATACACACCCAGATCCGAAATATTTGTTACGTGTGGGGATCGAACCCGCGACACGCAGCGCAGCAGAGCAGTCCAATCTCTCAGTCACTGCGCTAACCGCGAATTGGCCACCATGACCGAAAACGTTTAGGAGCATTTAATATGCTGCAAGTTTTTACTATTTCTATCTTTAGAAACTCTCAGTCTGTTTCCTGGCATAAAATTACGTCTTATCAAAAACGTATCACAGCTCATCGAAACCCTTCAGTGACATCGGGACCTAAATCCACCATCCAAGTCTATCAAAATCGAATAAAGTACAATTTTCCTCCATTACCGCCCTTCATATCTTCCGTCATTTCACGTATCGCTTCCGAGCCCAAAAGAGGGTAAGATGTAAAGATGAAAATAATAAATCCGTATCGAATATGCACGGCTGGAGCGAATGAAAAAATTCTTCGCACGAAAATATTATATTCGGCCATGTAATTCGCCTGTCGGGGATTCGTAGCGATCCATCAACAATTAAATGTTGGGTTGTTGGCGATACATTATCGGCCGTATTGCGAACGTTCTGATTGATGGCGGCTGGTGCCATGAAACCATAGATGCTTCCCGCTCCATTGGCCGCTAGTCTATCGAGACCACTGTCACTGAGTGACCGATCACCGATCCCGCTACTACTCCATTCATACCTATCGACACCAACCCTAATTGATATACAGCTGGCATTAGCACTGAATAAACACGAAAATATGTATTTTATTAAACAAATACGACCGAATTATTCTCCTCTCGGGTGGTCTTTGATAAAATTTATGCAATAAATTTACACGAAGCACGCAGATAATTACCTCCATTTAACAACCAAACAATGTGCACCTGATATTATTAATATTTTAGAATAGAGCGGCTTTAATCACGGCCTCGAATTCGAGCTTAATTATTCCGTCCGTTGGATAATTAATTAAACAAAAGATGGTATGCAAGCTAGGTGAGTATTGAAACTGACTTCCATTGTTGTTGGGATAACAGGGAAAAATCCGCGATGCTTCCGGCTGCGTTCCCGCTCCTTCATTGTTCAGCCTTCCGCCTCATTCCAATTTACGCAGCTCTTTCATCGCGTGACTGATGCATTTATCATTCGTGTTTAAGAAATCCCCTATAAATTGTTTATTGAACAGGCGTTTCTAATCGCGTCGCTACGACTATCTCGATGTCTTTTTGATTCGTGCCCGTACGACAGATTTGTAGGCATTTAGCGTGAGGTCGTAGGGTGGGTCTCCGTTCCCATGGCATTGGGGTGTTACGCTATTTTAGTGCGTCGTCGTAGGGTAATTTACGAGCATGCAATGCACACAAGCAGCCCTGCTTTTAGGGTGATGACCTGGAATAACGATTTTTCGTGAATTTATGTCTCTGTAAAGATGATAAGTGATGGCACTCTGATATTCACATACGCGTTGCGGAGTATACAGCTTGAAATATGTACGGAACGAAATTAACTGTTTGGCCCTTTTGTAAATTGTCGGAAACTTGATAGTGATCTAAATATTGAATGAAATTACGGTGTTTAGTAAGGTAACGCTTGCGGCTATAAACTAGTATGTATTTAGTTAACTTATTACTGAACGCTTAATTGAATTAAGTTTTGGTTTTGTTAAGCGGTTTGGCTTTGAAGTTTTTAACTTTGTGTTGTCTGATCATAATAGACCATACAGATAATTTATAACTGAAGGATTTGTCCGGTTGTCTATCTATCTATATATATAAATAAAGAGAGAAGTCCTGACTGACTGACTGACTGACTGACTGACTCATCAACGCCTAGCCCAAACCCTTGGACCTAGAAAGCTGAAATTTTGCAAAGAGGGTCCCTTTATAATGTAGACAAGGAATAAGGAAGGATTTTCCGAAATTCAACCCCTAAGGTACTTAAAAAGGGGATGAAAGTTTGTATGGAAAATCGTCATTTTCACGCGGGCGAAGCCGCTGGCAAAAGCTAGTCATTAAATAAAAATACTTTCATAGGACCAAAAATATAAATAAACTTATTACTTCAGCGAAACACCAGACAGTTGTTTTTTTTATTTAAACCGGGAGATAAAACTGGTCTTATCATCATTCCATTAAATTAAATAATTTATTTAAAATCTCGTTTTATTACATGACCGAATAATTAATTTTAAAAGTAAGTAGGTAGTAAAAAGTCAGTTACTATATTTAACCTTCTACTTATTGCTAATGTACTTAACATGTTCAAACACACTCATTCTATGAACATAAAATAAGAATAAAAGTGAAAGCTCTATTTCTCCATATGTGGCGCGTGAAATATTTAACTACAAAAACAAACCCATTTAATAGTTGAACTGTTGGACCAATTTGTTCTCAAATTATTTGTCAAGGCGTCCATTCCGAAAATTGTTCCAGATTTAGAGCTAAAAGGGGTTCGGCTTCGAATGTGCTACCGTAGTACCGAACTACCGATGTTCGGATTTGTGACAATGTCTCTTACTAAAGCAAGACTAATCTCGTAGAATGGTTACATGAAAATCTAAAGCTCTTTGATCTTTTCTAGAAAGTTGAAGATATTATTTTATATACATCAAGTTTCATAAAAGACCAGACGAACAGACGCAGTCATAAATAAAACAGATAAGGATGACCAATTAGTTAATATAGATAAAGTAAACGTTGATATGAGTAATTACATACTTAAGGTTGAACAAGCCAGTCATTCTTCCATACAAACTTACGAAAGTGATTACTCCTCTGTTTGACGGTGTAGGTTCAAAATTAAAAATTGTATCAACTGGTCTTATCATTATCTAGGTCTGTATGGAAGCAGAATTGGAAAAAAAATATTGATTTGGAAGTTATGAACGTCAAAACTTTCATATTTTAGCACTAATTTTAACTCATTTTTGGGCGTAAATAAGTAACGTATATAGTATGAAAAAGAAAAAAGTGAAACCATACGGACATAGATTAGTTATTAAAAAATTTAAATAATTTGATTTTGAACAGATACATTCAATAGATTTTTCATGAAACTAAATATACCAAAGGTCTGCATAGAAACAATCGCGCGTCCGTTTTAGTTGTGTCTCTTTCGCTCTATGCATTTCGCTCGTGATGTCGGGTGAAATAGCATGCATTTTAGCCCCGCCCACCAACTAGTTCGTGCCGTTGGCTTGTTTACCCTTAACTATCGTAATTAATGAATGAAGACTTGATAACCTTGACTCCAAGACCACCGGAAAGAAATTTCTATTGATTTACCAAGTCTCGCTCACAAAAGACCAAAAATATCTTGTTTTTCTTCCAGAACATTGAAAACATGTTTCAATTTTAGACTCAATAGATAAATAGAGAAGGTTCAAAAGACGCAGTAGCCTCTCAAAACTATCACATAATTCATAAATCAACAAGATACTTTAATATTATTACACAAAACTCCATATCTTTTATGGCATCGCGCGCGCAATGTCACGGAAAAAGCAATGATGTGTGAGGCTCGCGCATCTGCCAGTATTGTCCCGATAATGATCGTTTGTTGCATATAGTGCGCTGGTTTTAGCTGAATTTACGATACTGATGGCAATTGGCTGTCCTGGAAATTAATATGGTCATTGTACTTATGTATGTTTATTAAGCAGGCCGTTAGTGGCTGTGGTTTTAGTGAGGGTTATGGTGAAATTTCGATTTTGTTTTCGGTCATTAGGCTTAGCTTATTGGGAGTTATGGTGTAGGTATTGCTTCTTATTGATTTGATTTAAACCGTTAATAATTTCAAAGTACCTTTTTTACTTTTCTACAGAAATAAAAAACAAAAATTAAATAAGAAATTAGCATTTGGAACTTCATCTGCTAAGTTCATAATAGTAGACGAACTAATATTAATATACAAAAATGCAGGACATAATATTGGTCCATTCATCCTAAAACCCACTTTTTCAGGGCGAAATAATCCACAACGAAAGGACTGATCGCCTGGTGTCTGCCGGCATCCCCGAAGATAATCCTAAAACCCACACTTTAATCCCAACCAGCTGCAATACCACAAAACAAACCAACATACCCATACACAAATACATAGTACACAACACAACTACAAAATCGCGTATAGTATACACCTAATTTTATTTGCCGTGTCTACACGTAACAAGGTCTACAACCTTCCCTCTCAGAATAGAACAGTAAGTTGAGTATATAAATTAGCTGTCAGGGCGCTAATCGCTCCGACAGGCCGCGATGAAACTTTAGAATCCATCAGTGGTCTTCTAAAAGGCCAACATGTTCGGAAATAGATACACAATACTCGTAAATGCAGTTATTTATATTGTTATCCTTTTAGCGAAAGCCCTAAGGTCGTTACTTTTAACGTGTAGAATGTAACTGTTTGTCTAAGGATTTTCGAGACGCCGATTTATGATTTTGGTTTTGGTGAATCGATTTATCGGATTATTCGGTGGTGTAATGTAAAAAGTTTGTAGTTTTTTTTTTATTGGAAGTTGTTTTAAAGATGAGTCAGATATGGTTTGACAATGACTCTCCTGTGACTTTACTTGCGTGGATATTGAACATTTTTAGGATAAAATGTTTTCTTTATTATATCCTAGCTCTTATGGGTCTGTACCGAATTTTATCGATCTTTTTAATTGTTACAAGCAGGCGTTATGGCTGACGCCTTTAAAATATCATATAGATAATTATGGATAAAGATTGCTTTGTTAAATCAATATCAAACCAAGCTTATAATTTTATTTTTATTAGTAGTTGTACCCCTATTTCCTAACACCATGACTAAACACAAATCAACGGAAACTAAAATCACTACCACTTCAAATCTAAAACCATTAAATCCAGAGTCAGCGATCCTCCACGCAAATTACGACCCCTGTCCCAGATTCACACGGTTCACAGAAAAACTGTCGTCTGCCGAACAGTACAATAGAACACAATTACCGCCCGGCGGTCGTAATGAGTGAGAATGAGATAGCAATAAAATTTCGCCGCACAATACGTTCATAATTAGAATTAACTGTCTCATTCCCACCCACATCCGATGGCCATCTCCATTTTGTCCATTCGCCCCATTGATGCTGGGCAGAATTTTCTCGGCTGTTTCGCGAGAATTATGGGCTCTATTGAATTTGTCTCGGTTGCTGATCCTGGACTGTGATAATGAGTGGACCTTTATGAAGTGTGATTCTGTGGATGGGATTGTGAATTGTGTGATGGCCACTTTAAATTTACTGTTGTTTTCGTGACGGGAATTTTTAATGCGTATTGTGTTGGGCTGCAAATGTGTCTGTTTAAAATTAAGTTGTATAATAATTCTACATCATCATCATCTACCAACCTTGTTCTCAGCAATGTTGAGGTCAGCTTGCAGTCTAATAAGATGCAGCTAAATACCAGTGTTTTACATCGAGCGGTGGTAATATGATACCTCTCGCTAGTCAGACTTTCTGGTCACTGAACACATGTAACGACTGTAAAATCTACGAATGACAATTTGATATGTCATAGGGTAGCGGTACCCGATTTTACAGTCGTTACATGTGTTCAGTGACCAGAAAGTCTGACTAGCGAGAGGTATAGCGCGTAATGCTACAGCGCTTTAATATGAAAATGAATAAACTTTCACATTTTGAACACGCAACTTTTAAATCCACTTCACTATCACTTTTATCTCCGTGCTTTCTCTATCTTCTTTTAAACTCATTACAGAAAACTGAATCTACAATTTTACTTGCATTTGCCAAAGAAACGCGAATTCCAAGTCTAGAATAACAAGTAATATCTTTGTAGCTAGCCGTATAAAAACAAATACGGCTATAAAAACAAAGCGAGAGCTTGCTAAAAGTACCAGACTAAAGTAGGCTACTTCAAACTCAACAAGACCATTTTGCTAACAGAAATTCACAAAAAACCTTTCAAGAAAAACACATGCGTTTTCTTAAACGTCCAGCAGCAAAAACATCGTAAACACCGCTCTTTGTTGTAACATCTGTTGTTGTAAACCACCTTTATGCTTCTGAGTGCCAGTTTTTGTTGAACCAATTAAAACGATAGTTTCTTGTGTGTATTGAAATTCACGGATCACTCAAGCGGCCCTCATTTAGAAGATTTAAGGAATTAGGAGGGAGAATAGTGCGCGTATTGTACGAACAATGTTCCATTGTTTCCGACTTAAATGTGGAGGTTTTGTGTTAATAAACTGTTTCATTCAGAGCTTATTTCACGTGGTATTGTTGCTTTCAGTTTAGGAGAGCTCTTTATGTAGTGTTTTGGTAGCGTTGTGATGTTATATAATATGCTGTTGCGTTTACTTTAAATATCTGACAATGGGAGTTACCCAAAAGTTCGCTGTCAGTATTGTGTTAAATGAAACTCACACATTGAAAATAAATGTTAGATTAACTACCTCAGATTTATTACAACAAAATAATTTGCGATAACAAATCCATTTCACACCTAACCAAACAAAATCTAAATCAGATTATCGCCATTACAGCTTAATCCGCAAGGGAAAAAACAAGCACACACACAGACACACTAAAACAGGAAATAAACGCAGTGTGGGAAAACAAACACTAAAATGCAAATGTTCGTAATTAGTTGTGCCATAAATACCGGTCGATTCGACCCATAAATAACATAATGGAATCTCTAAACCGAATTCATAAAACATTGCTTGTAACCGGAGCTCTGAATATTAACAGCATTTGATTACGACTCTGAAACCTTTTGGGCGTAGGAAAAAATGTTGGCTGTTTTTTTTAGTTCTCGCATACTGATGCTGTTTTTAGTAGGGTTAGAAGATAGACGGAAACGTTTTGCATGTTGTGTATTTTGTTGCACAGTATTATTTTGGAGCAATGGGTACAAATAATAATGTATTATAGGTGTCGGCAATTGGATGTCCCTATAGTTATTCGCATGTAAGGACTGATTGGGCAGCTTAAAATTTGCATATTAAAATGATTTACCAGCTAATATCCCATCATCATTTTCCTGAGCTTGTTCTATTCTACTTGTGGTCGGCGTAACACGTATTCTTCTTCCCCTAGCAGAGGTCACGGCATCATTTGCTTCTTTCTCTTTCATATTATTCTTCACACAATCCATTCTTTGGCCTTCTTCTCACTCTTTATCCGTCAGCTAATATTCCAATCAATAGGGAATCGGACAAAAAAAAACTAATTAGTCCGTCAGATAGATTTCCAAAAATTATTGGACACGTATTTTTTCTTTTTTCACGTACACTTAAAATGTAGACGATACAGTGCTTCGAAAACTCGTGTGACGTCATATGATAGTACATTTTGACGACACAGGTGACGTTTCAAGCCCCACTCCAAGATCTTTGACGCGTTTTATCTTCGTAATTTTTTATTGATTTGATAAAACAAAAAACACAATATACTCAATATTTTTCAATAATCTAACTTACGGACTAAACAGAAGTCTGTCGCTGTCTTTTTGTAATATGTTGCCAATTTGCTTACTTGTACTGTGTTCTGGCTAAAGATTAGGAACTGCGATAGGGATTTATTATTACGTCGTTAAACTTACATTATTATGATCGTCTAGTCGTCAAAGACAGCCAAGTACCGTACTAAGGTTTACAACTTAGGTTTCATAGTGTGTTGTTTTTGTCGTGCTGACTTAGCGTGCCTAGAGCTCAAAAATAATTAGTCCCTAGAGAAACAATGAAAATTCCGGAGTAAAATAATAATATCTTTTAAAAATACTCAGAAGAATAATAACATTAGTTTCAGGTAGAACAAAGCTCAAACAAACAAACAAACAAGGCACGGTTGGCGCAGTGGCTCAAGCAATGGACTGCAGCTGCGCTGCGTGTCGCGGGTTCGATCCCCTCACGGAACAAATATTTGTATGACCTACAGATAGTTGTTCCGGGTCTGGGTATTTGTGTATGTGAGTTTAAATGTTTGTGAACGCACCCACGATATAGGAGAAATTCCAAGTGTGGGGCAACGTTTTAAAAAAAAAAAACTATTTCCCAAAGCGAAAATAGTAAAACTCCGTCAACCAAATCTTGAGAACGAGTAGTATTTCTTAGAGCAAGTATAATGTTTGTACGTTTGTCACTAAATAGGCTAAAGTAGTACTTAAGTGGGATTTGTTACCCTGTGATGTGGCGTGTGGTGTTATGTCGAGTTTCTGTACATTTCGTGAATGCAGAATAAGATATGTGACAGAGTGCGAGCTTCATACAATCACTCTGAGAAAGCAATGCTTCTACGCTTCTTACGTGGTTATGGGTGACTGTACAGAGAGTGTGGTTATAATATATGAAGTTTAGTCTCTGTCATATTCACTCTCTGTGATTTTATACTCTATGTGAAATATAATATTGTGTTCGTGAAATTCCGCATGCATTTTGAATGTGTGCTTTCATTTAGATTTCAATTTCCATCCGGTTAGAATAATATGATTATGTGTAACGAGGCATATGCATTAATTATTAATTAGGTTTATGTTCTATCAATATCGTCGATAATGAGCATTTAGATTCTATGTGATTTTAGTGCTGTTATTAAAAGGTTATGTTAATTGTATTTTAAGTTCATCAAACCTTCCAAAATCATTGTTTAACCTATTGATTTATTTAATTTATTTTCGTGAATACAAAAATCTGTTTTAAATTTAACTGTTTCTTTAATTTAAAACACCTACAGTGTCGATATCAGACATTTTTATTGGTCCACAGACCAAGCACTGTAACTTATCTTATGATAATTAGGCTAATAAATTCCAGAATTTAAACATGTACCATTATCCGAAACACTACGCTTAGGTTAAAAGCTATCAATCAAACCCTTATTTTAGACCCTTCAATTAAGCATAATTTTAAGATAGGCCTTAATTTTTACGTCACGGGTGGGCTAAGGAAAGTGTAAGCCGGTCATTAGCCAGTTTTTTATGTAAGCGCTTTTACCTTTTGTCTTACACACCATATTTCTCCGGTATAATCCATAATACATGAGATACCGTGCTCCTCATAGCAATTATGTGTAATAAATCTCATGTTAGATCAACAGCTGATGCCTAAATTTATTTTATTATCTTCATGCATTAAGCTTTTACACTTTATAATGATCGGAGGTTTAAAAAAATTATAAATCATATTTGATTTTCTTTTGAGCACCACTCCAGTGACCTCAAATCACTCAGCACTGCGACGTCTGCGACCAACGTTATCATCGAAAATAAATGACCAATTAAACAATCTAATTCATTTCGGTCGGGTCCCCGTTTAGGGTGGAAACATAAATCAACATGCCGTCGAGTAGCGATAAACATTTTGTGACTTCCAACCCAGGTGATAAAAAAGTGTCCACTTTTTTGGACACTGCACACGCGAAGAGCCTTTGAAAGGGTGACATTTTTTAACTCTAACGGCTCCTTAATTGTTACAGCCCACCCTTTAGGGTTAAGCACGTCCTTTTTTGACAAAAAATGATCCTAAATAAATGACCCTAACGAGCCGATTTGGAGAACAAAAAACTAGTAGGTAGCCGTAATTGGTCATAATTCGTGTGTGATAAGAGGAAATTCTTTCAATGTTGCCGTATAGACGCCACTTAAATCAATATTTTTAATGCCGCATGCCTGGACATTAAGTGCCCGCTAATAGGGTAAGCAAATAAGGAGGTGGACACACTTGTATAAAGTGCACACAGCGCGCGCTGCGGATAAGAGGGTCAATATTTTGATAGAGCGCGTGGTGCGATGATGGTAGGAACATGTGGTCAAACATTGAGCAACACTGTATGGGTGTTTAATCGTTGCGGCGTGTATAACTACTCGTCTCGGCAAAACAAATGTAACCGCGCTTTCGCCACGCGCGTACGTAAAGTCATGGGGTTCAGGCGCCAGAAATATCCACTGCGATGAATCAACCGCTAACTCGAGAAATTCCTGTACATCAAAGGCGAGAGTTTCGCGGAACTCGATTTTATATTTTGTACCTTATCGCCCGGAATGTGAGACATTTTGATTGGGAAGATTTTGAACGTCGTTCATAATTACCGGCTGTAAATCATGTTAGAAATTAAAACAATTTTATACGATGTTCGCGAAAATGATTATGGGTAAGTTGTTAAATTATAAAAGGTTTATATGTGTACATTTTAAACACAAAATAATCTTCCTCCATCAAAATTCGCAATTAAAAATAAACATCCAATTTCGCTAACCATCGTAACACGATTTAGATTGATTACGAGACCGGAGCGAATCAAAAACGCTTGTAAATTTTTAAAACTCTAATTTTAAAGTTAAAAGGCACGGTTTAATGACGTGGAAAATTTGACACTTGGCCGAGGGCGGTGGGCGAGAGTCAAATTATTCAGAATTTTATTGACGGCCCGGGAGATTTACACACAGCTGCCTCGGTGCCTTGCCCGCTTGCCTCGCCTCGTGGCAACACCCGTGAACACACCGCCTTACATTTTATATCGTAAGTATTTTGCATATTACATGTTCACATGTAAATTGTATGAATAGCTTCGATATAGTTTCTACATGGTTATTAAAATTAAAAAGCTGTAAATGGTGCACGCGAAGTGTGCAATTTATTACAGTAACCTAATTTATGTTTGCTTAGCTTTCAAGACTTGTTTGTAGTTAATTTATTATGGTACCCCGCGCTATGGTTAACCGCAGGGTTTGGTCTAAAGGGTTATTGAAAAACCGCAAGCCTTCAATAAAATTTTAATAGTAGTGTTTTTATTAAAGAAGGTTTTCAATACTCAATACTTTATTGCATTCCACATGTAGTACTTAGGTGGTGGTTTCTGTACGATTTTAGAAATAACTATCTATATGCGCGATAGTTAAAGTTTTCGCAAAGCAATATCAGCTGAGCGTGAACATCCTGATGGAAAAATCCAATAACAATGTGCCCGACCCGGGAATCGCACCCAGAAACTCATGCTCAGCAGTATCTATTGCAACCACTAGGCCTACAAGGAACACAGTGAGTTAGGTTTGTAATAACTACAGTAGGTACTGTATTAAGTTGCGAAGGGAATGAAATGATTTCTTTGTGTGAGGTTATTAAAAACTCTTACTTGTCAAAATACAGAGGTAAGACCACCAGCCCCTGCGATCTCTACACTAATAACGACGCTGCGAATGTCGCTAAGTCGTAAAATCGTAAACTTTTTTTAATAGATTTTCAATCTTATGCTATTGCAATAAAACTGAAAATCTATTAAAGAAAGTTTACGATTTTTCGACTCAGCGACATTCGTAGTGTCGTTATTAGTGTAGAGACTGCAGCCCCTGGATTATTTCTCAGGATTGAAACAAGACCGAAATAATCTTTCACACAATAGGTCTTAACTTCTGCACCTTATGGTTTAGCTTCAAACTGAGAAATATTTTCATTTATTTATTGACCGTTTCAATTATCTGGACTCACAAACGTACAATAAATTACTGTTTTTATTTCAGCTAACTTATTTTACGATTTCAAATGAAAGTCTTAATTTCTTGTTCCAAATTGTTTTTGGGAGTCAACGGTTGTGTTTAAATCTCGTTGTTCTTAATTGTATTTATTCTTTTGTTTTCTTTCATGCTTATAAATGAGTTTCTATGTTTATTTTGCCTCCATATTTTTGCAATGATTTCAAATGACTCAAATCGTGTAAAATCATTTCAAAATATTCCTACTAATACCAATTTATTTGGGGTCGGTGCACCATGCCATCTTCTATCTATATAAATAACTAGCTGACCCGTGCCCACTTCGTTGGGCATAATTAGTCAAAAGTGTGCTAATTACGTTTCGAAAAATTCAATTTCGGGGACGTCCGCTGCGTAAGGAGCCGACCACGCGACTGAGCCGCGCGGGTACCTACCTCTCAGATCAGATGTAAAAAGCCACGCCCCTTTCTCCCGAAGTGGGCACGAACGCGAACCGAATTAAACCCGAAACCATCCCGCGCCCGCCGCAGCTTTGCTTTTTTCTCCGATTCACTTTGCAAAACGGACTACCACGTAAAAGCCTTTTTATTTTTCGGTTTTTTATATACCCTATGACACTCAACAATAATGTAGCTTTCTATTGGTGAAAGAATTTTTAAAATCGGTTCAGTAGATCCCGAGATTACCCCTTACAATTTAACAAATATACACACAAACTTTACCTCTTTATAATATTAGTATAGAAGTATATAGATAAATAAAAAGAGAAGTCCTGACTGACTGACTGACTGACTGACTCATCAATGCCCAGCCCAAACCCTTGGACCTAGAAATCTGAAATTTTGCACAGAGGTTCCCTTTATAATGTAGACAAGGAATAAGGAAGGATTTTTCGAAACTCAACTCCTTAGGGAGTTAAATAGGGGATGAAAGTTTGAATGGAAAATCGTCAGTTTCACGCGGGCGAAGCCGCTGGCAAAAGCTAGTCTTACATACTTCTCTATTACTGGTCATCTCAGCAGTCATCTCCTTTCTAGCCATAATTATCTTCACTTACACAGCACATTCATCGTTTCTTTGGTCTTCCTGTACTTTTAAAGCCGTTTACATTTATATTTAACATTTTTCTCACATGTTTCAGTAATGGAATAAGAAGTCTCAGCGTAGCAAGGCAATGGTACGCTCAAATGTAATACACAATCATGAGAATTGATTTTTTATTGTCTCTGTGTCTTAGTTTTTTTTTAAGAACCTACTTTCTAAAAGATGAACACTGCAAAAAATTCCATACATTCGCGTTTTTTTATCTAAAAAAAGCTATCATAAATGTTTATGTCCTTACGCCTTCATCAACGTCTGATAGAATCTTGAACATACTTTCATCGATCCCAATACATTACTTCCAGATGAACATTATACTAAAACATCCGGGAAAAATTAAAGTTCCCATGGGAATTTAAAACAATAGCAGGTGCTGGACGTAGTTTGGTGAATTTTTAAACTATTAAAAGGTTTAGTAGGTAAATAATGTGCTAGTAGTTCACTCTGTCTTTTGGAAGCCAGCCACCTTTTTAGCGACCAGTTTTTGTTGAGTTTTCATTGTGGGTATTTCACTAGATTTATTTTTCTTTTTAGCTAGCAGGTAGAAAAGGTTTACTGTCTAGTTCTGCTTCATCAACTAGTATTATTAATTAAGACTGCTTAAAATTAGCTTTCTTGCAGTGTGTTGCACCCACATTGCTGATCATTGTATGATCAGCAATGTGCGAAGTAGTACAAACATTTAAGGTTAAGAATCTACATCTCTAAGCTCGGTGATGCAGCCGTTTCATTTTGTAAAATACTTAAGGTAAAGGCAGGCAAATTTTATGTCAAAATTCCGTATATATATCCAAGCCTCGGTGAGAGCAGCGGTAGCCCAGTGGTGTCGGCCCCGACTTACGAACAGTAGGTCGTGGGTTCGAACCCAGGCAGCAGGCGCATTACTTTGTGTAATTTATTTCATCACCGCTGCTCTCAAAAACGGTGAAGGAAAACGGCATGTCTTAGAACCAAAAAATTCGAAGACATGTGACATCTGCCAATCCGCACTGGGCCCGCGTGTTGGATTATAGCCCATCCCTCTCCTAGAGAGGAGGCCTGAGTCCTTGCAGTGGGAACATTATAGGCTGATGATGATGATGATTCAAGCCTCAATTGACAGCCGACCGACTTTTATACTGAGTTTCCTCCGTGCCTCAGAAAGCTAATTTTTGATGATCTTTGACTGTCGTTTCAGGTAGTCAGTGGTCTGAAAGTATTACAACCAGCCATACCAAGGGGTATCGTATCACACAGTTACTGGGTTGTGAAAGGTCGGATAGGCAGGCAGTCGTTTCATCTAAAATACAGGTATTCAGCAGCATCCGGTTAGATTGGAAGCCAACACCAGCATAGTTGGTAAAAGGCTAGGCTGATGAATTGCCATACTAAAGCAGTTGTCTGAAATGGCATATCACAAAATACTTACGTAGAATTCTTACTCAATTAATTTCTTCAGTGGCACATTCTACAACATACATCAGGTGATACTGATACGTTTAACGTGATAACGTCTTATAATTCGATGGCCGGCTGCACGAACGAAAAAGATGACGTCATGAGTCGTTACCTCGCTCTGAGGCGTTACCTCGCTCGGAGGCGTTACCTCGCTCTGAGGCGTTACCTCGCTCTGAGGCGTTCCATAGCAACGGCGTGTTAATTGTTTGTTTAGAGCAATGTAAGTGCTGTATTTTCTTATGACGTTGTCACGTTCAAGTATCGCCAGTAAACCGACTTTACAGACAACCGTTTCTTTTTTATACTTCTTCTCTACCTATAACCGCACTAAGGGATTAATAATATATAATATTACACTAACATTACTATCTCCAAGAATATATTGACAAACCGGCTCAAGAATTCACTGATAACCGTAGATAATCCTGCCTGACTCCTGTAGGTTATCATCACCTATTAATTAACTAAAGTTTATCTCTAAATGAATTATGTGGCACACTCACAGCAAGGCTCTGTTGAGCCGTGAAATGGCTCAATGAGAGCCGTTTTGTGAAATCAATAAACGTATTAATTATGTACCTAATGTATTAATTTGAGTACTGCGCTTATTAAATGCTAATTGAATGGTATTTAGTGATGATAATGGGAAACTGCTGATAATGTTTTATTTTAATTTAGTACTTACTTTTTTATAAATGGGTACTTGGGTAGCCTGATAAGATTATAAATTAAGTGTGAGTTGACTAACGGTCGACCTTATTACTAAAGTCATAAGGGTGAAAAGTAGTAGACCCTCAGTGAACTCGGGAGTCTCACTTTTTGCATCGTCAAGTACCAATCAATTGATTTCATACAGTACCTATATTCAGTGTAACTAACTCTTTCATATTCAATGTCGGCGAGATTGGTCTACTCAATGCATATAAAGTTGAGTAGCTCATTAGGCACTTGGGTAGATACTGCAGTAATTAGAATTAAACCTATAAAAATAAAGTATAAATCACACGTAAAGCTTTCACACCACACCGAGAAAAGCCGAACGATAATAAAACACAAATTATAAACTTTACGGCCTCTCAGTCGTCAATCAGTGTGTCGCAACCTAATAAAACTAAAACTATATCGTAAAATTCTTCATATATATATCACGCTGCAGTTTCACAAGCTACCGCAAAGGAATTCAGAACTTTGATCGGTATACCAACATAATAACATAAACTTTTGCTCCTTTGGACGTTTTGACATGTCATGGCGACTTCAAAGTTGGCAAACGTTATTTATAATATTTATGGGTTGAGACACTTTGGCGCTGGCGCTTCGATTGGTAGTGTTATGCATGTCTTTCATGTTTTAATATGTGGAGAAGTTATTTATTTTATTGAGCGATAAAATTTTCAAAGCTTAGGTGATTCGCAATGTGATTAGTTTCAATTTTCGGGTTGTAAAATTAGTAGAAAATCAAGGCGATGATTGGTGGTGTTTGAAGTGTTCTGTAAATATTCCGACCAACTCTTTGATACGTTTTGAATATGATATTATTATACTTAACATAACATTATGTCTGTAATCTCCGAAAGCTTAGGCAATTAAAGGTATACTTAATAAAATACACCCATATTTTGCCAGTTGTGTTCGTTTTACATTATATATGTCTTTTGATAAACAGCCCAAGAAGAATCATGACATTTATCTTAAAGAATACATGCGCAGGCCTTTCATAAAAAAAACATGTATGACACAACGATCACGACATTTTCATGGACGATTTATTTTATTGCAAAAACTCAAAAGTCCAAAGAATAAAAATTGCAACATTGTACCAGGTGTGACATAAGCTTTATTTCTATACCAACATTAAAAAACTTTAGGCCTAACTTAAGCAGGGGGTGTTAAGTTTGTCCTTTCTATTGTCTATTTTTTGTCTGTCGACACGTTTTCTTTGACGCCCCCGCTAATAATCTTCTTTTATTTACTTACCATGTTTGACGGGATGCTCTCGGTTTTTTTTGGGCAATGTTGCCTGTAATTCTAGGATTAGCTGTATTTATTGCTGGTATTGTGCCGACATTTTCACTTGAACACTTCGTTACTTGTCTACGTGTTTACATTTGTGATCTTTTTTTAGCTCTAAAGACTAGACAGACATGCTGATGGCGAAAGACAAACTATACCTTGAAAGTATTTGTTCCAAAATAATAGTTAGTTAATAATTACAGGGTTTTATTTAGGTGTTTTAATCGCATAAGGCAGCAACTTATTCCATACTACAAAAATACCTTCCTAAGATTTTATTTTATATAGAACTAACTGCGGCAATTTACCAAAACAAACGACCAAAGCTGATTATCCGTTGCAAAATATTATATTTCAAATCCCCAATCATTCACGAGCATCCCAAATTCCCTCTTAACAATAATCTTTCGGGCTCTTTGTAAAGCCGCTTCCGCCGTTCACAATAGATGCATGCAAACTTCGTGAAATGGGTAAAAATAATCCTCTGCCCGAGCCCAATACATCACGCGAACTGTCAGTACCGACCGCACGAACAAAAATATACCATTGTGAACGACGACTCGACGAGACGCGCATTGTACGAAACTTTGGTAAAAACTTGTGCAATTTCGACTGTACGCACTGAGCACCGACGCAATGACAATACTAGAGGGTATACCACGTCACTACCGCCCAAAAAACTAATCGTCCCTTGTCAAACACTTTTCACACGAAACGTCTATTTTGAATTCCAATTGTCCATTAAGACGGATCGTTAGCTTGTAAATCAACGTCGGCTGAGCGATTGATGGTACCAGCAATTAAAAAACTAGCTGCGCCGTCGACAAATAGACATTTGGGACTGTTCTTAAATTGGAACAGGCACTCGCGTTTTGTACGCACAACTGACAATTAATCAATTCCAAAAGTAGAGCGGTTAATATTTTACAAGTTCGGAGCGATCAATCCCTCTTTGTGTGGGTCCACGCCTCCGCCAGTTGAGCCCTTCAAAACAAACATTATTCAGTGTATGTTTTCATTTATTTTTATAATAACACCCACGTTACGGCAGCGGCGTGTGATCGTGCGAGCGCGCAGGTTTCGTGAGACTTACCTATAAACTTAAAGGTTCAAGTCAAAATATTTTCATATGTTATGTAGAAACGACATGACTTATAACTACTTATTCAGTAAATATTACACTTCCAAAGCGCGAGCAAATTCTGGTGATATTTAAGGGATTTGATGTCGATGTGCGCTAGTACTGGTTCTGCATACAATGTTTTCGAAGTAACTATGTGAAGAGTAAACATCGTGGCTGAAGTCCAACCATTTAGTACGTTTGCTAAAGCTATCTCTGGGTCGCGCCTGGAAAGTAGAAATGTCAACAGTGTCATTATGTCCGTAAGTGTCGTCAGAAGTAACTATGGACGTTGTCACATCTACGTGGAACGAAAATATTATTTGAGTATGATGAAATGTTTTCCTTAGTAATTTTCGAGATTGCATTATCGAACACCCACGCGACTTTGGACTTTCGAAAAAGCGAACATCTCAAAAGCCTTACCCGAGAAAAATGTTTGTTGTGAGAAATTATTGCCAAGAAAGCAAAGTACACAATAATTATTATGTCATAATAAAATATCACAAAACTACCCTAGTAGCATTTTTTGTTGGCATTTAGTTGGGCCACATACAGAGGTATGTGGCCCAACTAAATGCCAACAAAAATGTATGTGGCCCAACTAAATGCCAACAAATGCCAACAAAAATGCTACTAGGGTAATAGCTTAAAGCCCACAGCTTAGCCCGCGTGGAATTCGGGAATAATTGTCTTACGAGATAGTACTTCCGCGATAAAAAGCCAATGTGCTATTCCTGACTATAATCTCTCAATGTGGCATGTTTCATCCAAATCCGTTCTGGCGTGATTTAGTAACAAACATCCATCCAAACTTTCGAGCTGATAATAAAGCCAGATTAATTGTTATTTATAGCTGTACTGCTTAAAGAGGTCTTTGTATACCCAAGAGTATGAAAGTTCACAATACATAAATAAGTATCATAAAAGAAATATCTTAATTACTTTTAACGATACAGTTTCTGAATGGTAGCCACCAAAGAGTCCATTGTTTATTTAGACGATAATGATTTCCAAGCAGTGCCCTGTCATCGCTGGAGTGTCCATAAATTATAAACTTAACCTTGGGTAAGTTTGTTTTCGTTCAGTGTCTAGACGCACCCCGCATATGCTTAGACGCATATGTGCTTGTGTGTCGTGAGAATTTTATAGTTAGGCTATTTTTATGTATTTCAGGGGAATTTATTGTTTTTGGAACCCACTGTGTACTTTTAGTGGGGGATTAAGAATCAATCACGTGGTATTACCACGTGATTGATCACGTAACGTGAAGTCCATTTCATTCACATGGGATAAACAACTAATATTTGAGCTCTGCTCGAGTGAAAGTAGAAAAAACGTCTTTTCTCAGATATGATTCTGACTTAGCTTGATCGTTTTTTGTACCCGTAATATGCCTACATAGTGAAATCATTAGTGCTGTTTATGAGAAAAGAATTACAAATAAAATATATGTAACTGACTATTATTAAAACTGAAATATGGACACAATACCGTATGCCTTTTTTTTGGCGGGTGGATAATCATCAAATAACCCCTCTCGCTCTTGGGCAGAGCGAAAAGGAGTGTCAGACTTCTACTGACTAAAAACCACTCATGTTCCTTCTTAGCCCTTTATGTCGACGCCGCGGTATCTCTTGCGAACAGCCCGCAGCCCCGACAGGAATAATGCCTGATTACATTTTGGGTGTATGAGGAACAGGGTGTAAAGTTCCTCATCCCCCGTTGAAAAGGGAGGATCCTCCGACCGGACGGGTGTTGTGTCCGGTGGGCTAACTGCCCGTCCGGTCGGAGGATCCTCCCTATTCAACGGGGGATGAGGAACTTTACACCCTTTTCCTCATACCCCCAACAAACTGGTGACCCCGACGTGATTCCCAAAACATAAATTATTATTACAAATAGTAACGTACGTGTAAAATGAGCACACGATACTTAAGTTTTTCCAATTATACTGGAAGCCTACTCCAACACGATTTGGAAAAGACTAGGCAGAGGATATATTGTTGTAAGATAACATCATGTCTGCAACTCTTTGACTTGCCCAGTTATCCTTTTGAGCGCTCCGGTCAAAAAGCCGAACAAGCAAAAAAGTACCTTAAGTCTGTCGACAAAAGGTACTTTTTGGTTTGTCGTCTGTGGCGTCTGTGGCGGTCAAAAGGTTAAGTGTAAGTCCCATGTGCGACTATACAGTCGCACTATGCAGTCGCCTGTTGTCAACAACCGGGCACAAAATCCAGACTCCGTATCTGCTACTGAGAAATTCGGGCGGAAAACCCCGATTACATACATAATAACATAGATACACCACCTCCGCTAGGTGGACCGATGACCTGGTCAAGGTTGCAGGAATCCGCTGGATGAGGGACGCACGGGACCGGTCAATGTGGCGACGCCTAGGAGAGGCCTATTTTCAGCAGTGGACGTCTTTTGGCTGAAATGATGATAATGATGAACATAGATACATCTACATGCATCTCGCCCAGTGAGCGGTATTGGAAACCAGTCTACATGATCTCTTTTTATAAAACCAACCAGACAATTGATACACTCTCATATAAATAAACGCATAACCTAAATATAAATCTACCGAAACAGACCAATGACTTCTAAATAATCCAGTCCAATCGATACGATACAGTAACTGATTCCAGATTGGATACCAAACAGTCGGATTATCCATCACAATAATGAACTAATATCCGTGATTACTGGGAATAGTGCTGCGTCTATTTTGATACAATCGGGTTTATTGGATGTTAACTGTTTCCCATAGCTGGGTAATGTATCGTTAAACTGTATGGCATCCGTTACAGTGTGTTTCTGGCTTTATTGGTGCTTCCTTTGAGCTGGGCGACATTTTTAGTCATTTCAGCGTGTATAACGCTGTTGTTGACGTAAAGCGTATGAAAATTTAAAAAATGAATACAGGACAACATTATGAACAATGTTTTGCCCATCACGGGCAATATAACCACAAACTATGAGCATTATCATCTCATCATCTGCCTAGCCTTTCCCCAACTATGTTGGGGTCGGCTTCCAGTCTTAGGCTGAGGCTACATTAGGCCGCGACGCGACCTGCGACACATGAGCGATTAAAACAAGTAAATGAATGCTCACGTATATGGCTACACCGTACATCAATTCAATTCAGTTCAAAAAATTTCGCTCTTCCAGTCGCATCGCAAATCGCTGCCTACTGTAGCCTCAGCCTAACTGGATGCAGTTGAATACCAGTATTTTATATGGAGCGACTGCTTAACTGACCTCCACAACTCTTAATAATTACTGGGTAATACGATACCTTTTGGTAAGTCTGGTTGTCACACTTTCAGGTGTTTTGTTTTGTTTTGTACAAGAGCGCCTCTCGCCATCAAACGTAAAAGTTTGGCGAGTTTAGATTCTAAGTAAAACCTATGTACTTTATGGTCGTTAAATAAATGATTAAAAAAAAAAAGGGTCACTAACTAACTGTAACGACTGCCAAAGATCTATAAATGGCAGCCGAGACCAACAGCTTAAACTGTTTACCTTGCCACGGAGGAAACTCGGTATGAAACGGGTGATGGTCACCCATCCACAGACCAACTTAGGCAAGCGCGGCTTAACCTAAACATCGACCCCGAGTGGCAGTTATTATTATGTACGAGCTCCACAAATTATAAGCATCCCTTGTATAAAAGTAAGTAAGCAAGCAGTAGCTCTATCTAATTAAATGGTTACATAACATAAGACCGCAATAAAACCTCCTAATCCTTGTATTTACAACCCGAAGACGGTATCTATCTTATCTTAGCCGCAGCATCTTTATACAGGAGAAGATTTTAATATCATAACATAATATTTTCGAAAGAATGAGTTATAACCCCAATCATATTGCCCCACTTCTGCTGTTACACAAAAAATGGAACATCCAGCTATAAAAGTTTGATTCCGGTTTTATAGCTAGGATGATGTTACTGCTGAAAATAAATGGTATCTCAATAAATTGGTAAATAAAAAAAATAATACACAATAATGGTAAAGAATGCGGGGTAGAAAGTTAACTTACTTACAATGGTATTATGCTATTAATTTCGAAAATGCGTTTATCTAATTACATCCTTTGGTAAGACTGGTTGTCAGATTTTTGAGCCACTGATACTAACTTTACGACTTTCAAATATCTACAAATGACACGAGCAGGATAAGTCAACTGAAAACAGGCTAACATATTGGCCGTATTAAAAGTGAAAATAAAAAAATTTAAATATTTTATTTCACATAGACTTATATGGGCACTTGTAAAAAGTCGACAAAAAGGTGCAAGTCTATATACATATTTATAATGATATTATTATGCTCGTGAAATAAAGACTCAATTGCGTTTTTCTGAAATGATAAAAGAAACGTTTATTTACAATCGAATACAAAGTTTTTTAATTACAAAATACACAATCTAAACACTAACTTACCTGAAATGATAAAAAAACAACATTTAAAGCCTTTACTTTTAAAATAACTATCTTTTCTAAAATATCATAAACTCATTCAAAATTAAATTAATGTTATCAATCAGTGTCATTGACATGACATATCATAAATCTATAGATAAACAAACCATAAAGAAAAGGTACGACATTCACGTTCTCTTTACACACATATAAAAAGACGTCCTCAATCATTAGGCAGGTACATCTTTTACTCCTAGTTTCCAAAATTATAAATGCCAGTACAAAA
Source organism: Diarsia mendica (assembly GCA_949316265.1). Classification (NCBI taxonomy): domain Eukaryota; kingdom Metazoa; phylum Arthropoda; class Insecta; order Lepidoptera; family Noctuidae; genus Diarsia; species Diarsia mendica. The sequence continues at coordinate 16,220,515 of OX438896.1, read as the reverse complement.
GCTCATTTCCATCTACCCAGTCATTACCAAAAGGAAAAACACAAATGTACGACATAAATTTTATTACACCAAGTTCCGGCAAATTAAAATTGCAAAACCCGCTCTTATTCATATCTGAAATGAGGCTAACTTCCATTGTCTTCAGCCAAGTTTATATTATGTAGTTTGCACACAAGTAAATTGCATTGCAGTAATATGTACCTACTTTTATGAAATACAGAAAAACATAATTATTTTACTCGCATTTGACTTGTATTTAACGATGTGTGTCAGTTTTGCTATAAGTCGCCTTTTCAAGTCTTGAAGGTTTCGACGATTTCGACGTATGACGTTTCCGTGGGATAACTTTTAACCCCAACGCGAGAAAACCACGAGCAAAAGCTAGATATTGGAGTTACGAAATACTTTAAATCAATGCAATTGTTTTAAGTTACGTTACAGTTTCACATTACTGTACCGGTCCATCACATAACATAACGTTACGCTGGCGATCCCCGAAGGGTAAGCCATATGTGTACCTTATCACTATTAGGTACAATAATACACTCACATTTCACCTTAAGTATGTATACTTAAGTCCCATGTAATATATAGCGATCCTATTGCCATCAACCGGAGTCCGTGGCTGGTACTTAGAAATTCCTAATGGAAAAACCCAACAGCACTGTAAGTACCGATCTATTAAAAACAAACTAAGTAACAGTTTTAAATAGCAGTCCTTTACAGTTTTCCCAGAAAAATGATAGCATCGGAAAAAATCACTAAGGAATTTCTCTGAAAAATGTCACACACTGAATCATACATATCTCCGAAAGCTACAAGACTTACAAAGTGAACATGCTCCACAAATCTCAAGCAAGATAAATATACTCAACACCAATATCAATCTGAATAATCAAACAATAAATTCACAATTTAATATGATATTATATCGAATCATGTAGCCAATAAGCGGTCGGTACCCACCACGGAAGTTGTCAAGAGCACTTGAGTTCAGATAAACTAATTTGAACCAGTCAAAAGTTAAATCAGGGTCATATATTCGATAGGTTCACTGTGTGGAGAAAGGCAGAAGGATAAGTGTATTGTTTTTGTTATAAGAAAGGGTGATGAATATTGTTTTATTAATGGTTGGAAAACTAATCGGTTTATGAAACATAACACCATCGGTTATAAAAAATGTAATAAAGTAGTAGTTAATGTAATTTGAAGTAAAAATAAAATTAATAAGTATTCCCAGAAACAACATAACTTTTACTGTAAAAGGGACTTTTTTCAAACAATTTCGCCATTTAGGAAATAAAAAAAAACAGTATTTTTTGTTCCCTAATATGTAACTACTTACTACTGTTTCCTTTCGGTCTATGATCAAGTAAACTCGCCAAATCCTTTCTCGAACAACACATTATTAGATACCCGCAGAATATTACTTAACACTTAACCACCTCCAACGCAAAATTCGACGCTACTCTAAATACATAAAGTACACAATCCTGTGGCATCTGACAAGGATCGACCCAACGCTTTTCACTTTAACACGAGTATTGAATATTTGTTACCAATCAGACATATCAATATTATTGGATCAATGGAGAGACTGTCAGTTTTAATTGAAACATCCTTGTCAATCATCAGATTGCTTTTGAAGTTCGACGAAATTTTCGAGAGGCTCAGAGTGTTTGCGTACTTTAGATTGTTATGGTTGTACTAAGTAAGAGCGTTGTGTAGGATTATGTGGGCAGGTTTATTAAAGTTACTTTGTCATGAACTCATGAAGTACCGGTAGCTTTGCTTGAGTATTTGTCAGATTTAGATAATGACTTGATTTTTATTTAATAAACTGGCGAAATATAAGTGTACTAATGGGTATATCACTTCACATATGTTATTTTATGTAACTTGATTTGTGCTGAAAAACTCATAAAGTGTTGCGGGTTTCACTCACACACAATATTTCGAAAAGAATTTACTCCAGGAGGTAAATGTATATGACTAATATGATTTATTAATATGAAAGTAACGTAACTAATACAGAAATCTCGGTATCCTTTCGGAGAAAAAGTATGTTATTCCAGTTAATTGAATATGTCACATGACCTAACCTGGGCTTTACCTAGAATTGTTATAGATAATATGTGTAATTTGTTCTACTTTTCCTACATCTCGAACGGCTTCTTTATAGACGTGGATGACAGCATTGACAGCTAACCCGTGTTTGTATTCGTCAGTGGTCTCAACAACTTGTATTCCTGGAATACACATAATATTTGTAACACTCTGATCAAACGATGTCACATCACTTTGTGTCTAGCGAACCCTCTGCTGAAATCGTAAAGAAAATGTGACGGGTTACAAAAATGTTCGAGTGTTTTTATCGTTACACACATCTTGTATTTTTAAAGACCTACTAGACATTTGAAGCTTTAGTACAATTCTGTGAAAAAAACAGAAAATGATTCTAAGGTATTTTTCACGAACATCCAAATTATTCTCTTTCATCAATTCTATAACTCTCAATGTTATTCTAATTTGTCACATCAGATGTAACATCTAACATATACCCCAATATTTATAATAAACAACCATTTCAAATAAACAAAACATTGCCAGAAGTTGCCCAATGCCTTTCAAAATTAGGTGAAACTCCATGAAACAAAATTAATAATCATCGTTTTTAATGTCTTCCGACATGTAGCCCCTTTTCGTAAATTTCGTAAACATCACATATTTCTGAAACGCCGTCTGATATTTAAGACATTTATTGAATAAACTGCATGTTGTAACATGGCCGATGATCGCGATTTAAATGTTTATAAACATGATATTAATAACAGTTTCAGATGAAAGAAACTTTTATCTGGAAGTTTGTTGAAATGTTATGTTGATATCGATGACTTTTTCCGTAAGAATTTAGAACTAATCATGAGCGTGAGCGTACTACATCTTTGTGACATAAAGTCAAACATTAAAGGCATGATGTACGCATATACTATTTATAATCAAACCACTTCAATCCGTAGGAAATATTTTGTCTCGATGTATAAATAGAATTCGCGGTTTCCACACTGAATATTATGCTAAGTCCAAGCTCCGAAAACACTAAATACTCAAGGAGAATCCTATATTTCAGATATATTTGACTTACAAAATACTTTCAACGAGACATTTGAGACAGATTTAAGAGTTTCAAATCTTTCTTGACAACTGTTTACTGTTTTTGGTAATCCAAATAAATATTATGAAGTTGTTTACATTTATGTCGAGAAGGAGTGTCGTTGGTTTACTCGTTATTTTGTTTGTATAATTTGATTATGGAGGCCCAATGGTGCTTGGCACAGATGTGGCTACGGTCCCTCAAACTTGATTGAATGGTTTAGAATTTTAGATATAACTGAACTTTGGAGTGTCAACTTAGTTTAAGTTATTGGTTTTAGTTTGATTTGTTGTTGTTTTACTGAAATTTACCACAAAGTTTACAAATCACATACAAAGAAAACATACATGACATTAATTTGGAATTAATCATGCAAAATTGTTTACTCGTTAAGGTACAAGTTGGTAGGGGACTGCACGCAGTCAGCAGCAGACGATATGTCGTCGCTTCATGTCATCGCGATACGTCGTTGCGTCATGTGATCATGTCGTTTGACTAAACTGTTGTTTCTGTTATCTATGGGCACTACTGATCTGCGGTCGAACGACACTACCATCTGCCGCTCGACGACGCGTCGCTAGCTTCATGTTGCTAACTACGGAGGGAATTTCATAGAAATACGTAGAAGCCAGTGCCACCAACTTGTACCTTTAGTCATCGTAATCAGTGCTTATGCTACATCATCAGCATTTTCCTGCTCTTATCCCAATTTATTCTTCTTCTTCCATACTTCTCTATTACCCATCACTTCCTTTCTCCTCCATCCTTCTGCTACCATCTGTAAATATTACCTACTATACTAACATTTTGGAATCTTCACTCCAAGACAAAACCAGTAGCCAATACATACCAAAGAAGAAGAAGTTATAATTATATCAGACAAAACAACTGCTGGAGACTATCTGCATATCCAGACTAGTCTACAAAACGAAGTGGCTTTTGATACTGTATTCACCACCACTTAGAGCGTCTGTCGCGAAGGGTTTTTGTTGCATACGTTTTACGAGTACAGTCTGGCAACACGCCAGTACATTCATGTGCTAACATACAGCTGTAAGATAAGATGAAACTCACAGATTTCGGAGATGATAAAGAACATTTAAAATAGTAGAAAAGCATGTAAACCTGGTGGTCCGACTATCATTTGTCGATCTTTGACAGCCGTAACAGGTAGTTAATGGCCCGAAAGTCTTAGAACCAGTCTCCAGATTGTGAAGGTCAGATAGATAGACGCTCTACTCCTCCATGGACAAATCCATCCATCAATCCAATGAATGAATGGATGGATGGTTTTGCTCGATTTACTCTATCCATACTATAATATTATAAATGCGAAAGTAACTCTGTCTGTCTGTCTGTTACTCTTTCACGCCTAAACGGCTGAACGGATTTTGATGAAATTTGGTACAGACATAGTTTGGAACTTGAGAAAGGACATAGGATAGTTTTTTTTTTTTTTTTTCGCGAGATAAACCAAAAATCTGCCGGAAGTCACTATTCCACGCGAACGAAGTCGCGGGCAAAAGCTAGTGTAATATAAATACTGCATCATCCTGTAACCTGTAAGATTCAGCTTCATACGGTAAGACTAGGAGTCGACCCCAACATAGTTGGAAAAGGCTAGATGATGACTTTAGATCCAGGAAAGTCTCAGTGTGACATTTTTGATTAAGTACTTATACTTTTCTCAAAAATGGTATGTAATGTTGCCATAACATCTCTAAAAAGTATCCAGAAAGTGAACTTTACCGGAGACTTATTCACAACTGTCCAGTAAGAAGCGAGATTTTAAATTTGGAATCTCCTACTGTCCAGTAAGTAAGTATGTAATTTACTTACTGGACACTAGGTCATCCTCTTTAGATCTGCTTAAAAAAAAAACATAGTACCAGACACAGATTAGAGTTTAGCCATTATAACATGGTTATAGAAGGGAGGTTCCAAATATACATCTATCTCTCTTTTTGGTATGACATTATTTTATAGTGTGGGATTTTATGATTGTATTTAGTAATTTCAGTTTATTGTTAGTAAGTTGTTTCCTAAACTGCCTCGTTGGTCTAGTGGTCGCAAGCTCGACTGCAGAGCGTGAGGTCCTGGGTTCGATTCCCGGGTCGGCCAAAAAGTGCTAGTGTTTTTCACATATGAATGTAACCTTCAATATTAATTAAACGAATTTGTTGTTAAACTTTCTTTAATTTTTGACAAAAAGCATTATACAAACCTCAACCAGTAAGAAAGCCATCCTGGCCTCGTATATATAACCAGACCTCACCTGCGGTTCGGTCCGGTTAACTCATACTTGGCCAGGAAGGCTTACTTACTGGATTCTGCAGTAATGTACTATTCCACGCTTATCTCGGGCGTCACGTGCATCGACAAAGAAAGTAAATCCTAATTCAAATGAATAATATTTTCAACCAAAGAACTCATAATAAATAAACAGAAGATAGGCGGAACCATTCCTCTCCTCAAATTTACAAGGGCCAAGCCCATGGGTCCTGTTATCTCGTTACATTATTGAATAAAAGGGGTAGATAAGGGGTTTTACGAAATCCAACGTGTAACTAAAGTAAATTACGAAAAGGTCCTAAACTGATGAACTTAATAAAGTTAGAGCGGCTATTTGAATAAAATGTTCAAGGTGTTTATTTTGGGTCGAAAAATGGAGTTATTTGTAAGGGGTAGTTAAATTTAGGTGAAGGTACTGTTAATTTAGGATTTATTTATAAGCTTACTTGTTGAAACAAGGCTGGCTAAAAGTAAAAACCGGCCAAGTGCGAGTCGAACTCGCGCACCGAGGGTTCCGTAAAAAAAATATATTATGTGATGTAACTAAAAATTTATGGTTTTCGTAATTATTCCTTTATCTATGCTATAAGACGTTGCTTCGTACCAAATTTCAAGATTCTGAGTTCACGGGAAGCACCCTGTAGGTTTTGATTCCCTTGCAAGTGTCGAAAATTTGCGGCATAAACGGCTGTATCTTTTGATTGCGTTGGCTTAGAAGTTTGATTTTTTCACAGCTTCAAGGGACAGTAGACCTGAGTAATTGATATAAATTTCAGCTTCATACCTCCACGCGTTCCTGAGAAAAAGGGTCTTGACAGACGGACGGACGGACGGACAGACGGACAACAAAGTGATCTTATAAGGGTTCCGTTTTTTCCTTTTGAGGTACGGAACCCTAAAAAGTTAACATGAGAGAAACGAAAAAGAAAAGGGACCTAGTTTTAATTAGCTACTTAATCGTTTTATCTTACCCTCTAGCGATTACCAACCTACTTAATTTCTAAGTTTACATAGCATTTGAAAAAAAAATGTTACATTTTTTATTAATAAAACATAATTATTATTGTATAAGCAACTTATTAATTTTACTCTCTTTTGTTACAGATGATTGAAAAACAAGAAAATGTTAAAAAGAGCCATCACCAAGGAACATCACTCGTCGAGCTGAAGATGTGGTAGTGACTGCCACGATGGATACCTTGACCGTGGTGACATCTTTACTTGGACTGATATGCATCTGCTCAGGTAAGAGCGTAGTGTAATATTCTTCTTTCGTATGGATTTGATCTAGAAATATGAAATGAAAAAGGACTACCTCGTTGAGTCCCAATTGATGGCAATTGACAAACCCACTTTTAAATAGGGAAATATTATGGGCGTACTATAAGTAAACCTCTGGCTTCAGGGAAGAAAACTGGCGTCAAATAAAACATTAATTCATTTAGCACATACTAAAAACATCATTAATTTAATAATATCTTAAAAATAAAGTAAGTAAATTCCGTTGTAAAATGAGCCATGTTTTATATACTAACTGAGTGGGTAGCAAACGTTCTGTATGAATGTAAGAAGGACTATAAATTGATGTAATTTGTCCCTGTGATGAAAGTACAACTTTGCATAATAACATAAATACTCACGTGTGGGCGGAGCTGAACTACTTACATTCATAGTTTACGCAAAAGCTGGGCCTATTTCCATTTATCGCAGCTGGTTTTGCTATTGGCCCACTGGGGCCACCACCACTAATAATGGTAATGGATAAAGGTCACCAGCGTCTAGGACCAGAAAAGGTTTACCTACTGATTCATTCTCTAAGGGACGTCAGATGTCCCTTGAGAGAATGAATCAGTAGGTAAACCTTTTCTGGTCCTAGACGCTGGTGACCTATAACCATTACCTTGGTATTGCTGAGTAGACTCACGTAAAGTCAACTACTCAATACTCAATTTTCTTGTTAAATATTAAAATATGTAATTTAGTTATAATCAACAGCTAGCTATTTTTTATTTTAATCTGTGAACAACGCCGTGAGAAGTAGGTATATTTGTTACTTTTATTCTGTACTGCAATGTGTGTGATTGTTAATATACTGCTGTTTGTTATTCCTAATAAATAAAATAAAACTACCTCATTGATAACTTAGTGATCGCTTTTATAATTGCTTTATGTCCTGGGCTCACTAGTCTAGGCAACAAACGCCTTTTTGATGAAGTTTTTTCAGCAGTCTCCGAAAATTATGATTGAGGTGTCATTCGATTCGGAATGCCATCCAGATGATTTTCGAAGAAAAATGAAGTTCCGCTTGCAAAAATTGCAAAAGTTATTAACAATTAACTAAAAAATTTAAAATGGGTTTAGTGTTTTGCAAATATCTCAAAACCTAATTAAAATTTTTCAAATTTGAAATAAGATTCAAAAAGGGGAGGAAATTTCCTAAAGAATGTTCTAACTTTCGGAATTGTAGGACCAATATTAATAACTTTCCGATCGGGTTGAAAATACGCCCGAAAACTGGTACTCCGTCTTGCGCAAGCTACGCTCCATTCGGACCTTTAATGAATAAATGTTATTTAAACTTATTAAATATGAAACTTAAAAATTGAAAAAATTCAGGCGCCTGCAGGATAGATCAATACATAATAATCTGTGATCTAAAAATTTTTATCGCGAATTTTCAATAAGTTATCCATTAATTAATTAACAATTTTTTGTAGCACGAACACTGACATTGCAAGTGCGATAATCATTACACTATTCATCTGAGATTTTTTTCCTTTCGTGGAGCTATTTTTCAAAGGTCCTAAAATAGGCTCTCGTTGGAAACAATTTACTGAAATGAAAAATTTCAAACCTTCATTAGACATTAAAAAATTCTTTTTTTTTAATTATATTATTATTGAACCGTTTTTGTATGATCAGAAGCTACTTAAAAATGTTTTTTTATATTTTTTATATCCTGTTTTTTAAAATATTTTTATAAACAAATGCGTTGTTTATGAGATAATTTAATGTTTTTTTTTTAATATCGTAATCTTTGATAATAATCATGATTTTTTTTTTAAAACCGTTTCTTAAAAACAATGTTTTATTGCTTAAAAACGCATTTGTTGATTAACAATTATTTTCTCCCACTTCTAATGAATATTAAGGTATCATTATTTTTAAATCACCATTATTTGTTTTTTCTTTTCGATATATAAAAAAAAATATTGTTTTATTAAAACTTTCATTGTTTATGTAATAAACAATTTGTTAAAAACAAATAAATTTTTACTTTATATTTTTTTTCTTGTTTTACTTATTGTCACAAAAACAGATATGATTTTGTTTTTTCAATTTAAAAAAAATGTTGAAAAAAAAATTAAATGAAAAAAACAAAATAATATCTGTTTTTGTGACAATAACTTAATATTGTCACAAAAACAGATATGATTTTGTTTTTTTCAAATTAAAAAAAAAGTTGTAAAAAAAATTAAATTAAAAAAAAAGAATCATTCTGTTTTTGTGACAATAAGTAAAACGAGAAAAAAAAATAAAGTGAAAGTTTATTTGTTTTTAACAAATTGTTTATTACATAAACAATGAAAGTTTTAATAAAACAATTTTTTTTTATATATATCGAAAAGAAAAAACAAATAATGGTGATTTAAAAATAATGATACCTTAATATTAATTAGAAGTGGGAGAAAATAATTGTTAATCAACAAATGCGTTTTTAAGCAATAAAACATTGTTTTTAAGAAACGGTTTTAAAAAAAATAATATGATTATTATCAAAAATTACGATATTAAAAAAAAAAACATTAAATTATCTCATAAACAACGCATTTGTTTATAAAAATATTTTAAAAAACAGGATATAAAAAATATAAAAAAACATTTTTAAGTAGCTTCTGATCATACAAAAACGGTTCAATAATAATATAATTAAAAAAAAGAATTTTTTAATGTCTAATGAAGGTTTGAAATTTTTCATTTCAGTAAATTGTTAATAAAAAAATGAAAATTAACATTTTTTTTTAATTTTTCCAACGAGAGCCTATTCTAAGACCTTTAAAAAATAGCTCCACGAAAGGAAAAAAATCTCAGATGAATAGTGTAATAATTATCGCACTTGCAATGTCAGTGTTCGTGCTACAAAAAATTGTTAATTAATTAATGGATAACTTATTGAAAATTCGCGATAAAAATTTTTAGATCACAGATTATTATGTATTGATCTATCCTGCAGGCGCCTGAATTTTTTCAATTTTTAAGTTTCATATTTAATAAGTTTAAATAACATTTATTCATTAAAGGTCCGAATGGAGCGTAGCTTGCGCAAGACGGAGTACCAGTTTTCGGGCGTATTTTCAACCCGATCGGAAAGTTATTAATATTGGTCCTACAATTCCGAAAGTTAGAACATTCTTTAGGAAATTTCCTCCCCTTTTTGAATCTTATTTCAAATTTGAAAAATTTTAATTAGGTTTTGAGATATTTGCAAAACACTAAACCCATTTTAAATTTTTTAGTTAATTGTTAATAACTTTTGCAATTTTTGCAAGCGGAACTTCATTTTTCTTCGAAAATCATCTGGATGCCATTCCGAATCGAATGACACCTCAATCATAATTTTCGGAGACTGCTGAAAAAACTTCATCAAAAAGGCGTTTGTTGCCTAGACTACACAGAGTCACAGCAAGTGTTATGTTACTTTTCCCATTGTAATTTTACAGTTATAGTCCGAAAACTAGAATTGAACCCGGTTCATGGCAATAGGCTCACCCCTATTCATTATAACTTAAGCTTAACTGTAAAAATGTGGGTGTATGTACAATATAGCATACTCTTGTCTAACCCTATGAGGAACAGGCGAGTACTGTTAAAAGTAAAAAAAATACTACTTGAAGTTGTGTTTACTAAAACATTATTGTGGTGAATATTATACAATTATTATTATTTTTGAGGCAAACTAAAGAGACGATAAGAGTACCGATCCAATTTATATCTATTCAAACTATTTACGTATTCAAATTCGTTTCAAAGCAGCCCTATTTTTCGACACAGTGATACATAAAAGCAATACAGTCTGACACGGTTATTTTTGGGGCAATGTTGCCACAAATCTAAGATGGTACGGCAAGGCACTAAATATCCGTAGGGGATGGCAACCCCATGGGACCAAGGCTAATAGAGGCGAACCTTGACATTACTTATTCTTTTGGATAATTTGGTTGTGTGTTCGTAATTGGTCTGTTTTTGTTTGGGGCTACGATGTTTGAATCAGAAAAGTAACGATGAGTTCTTTGATTTAGTTTGATAGACTTTGGTCTAGATTATGTAATTTAGATTTAGGCCTTCGCCTAATTTAGGTCTGACTGGATAGTTATTTTATTTATCTAATAAATAAAAAGAGAAGTCCTGACTGACTGACTCATCAACGCCCAGCCCAAACCCTTGAACCTAGAAAGCTGAAATTTTGCACAGAGGTTACCTTTATAACGTAGACAAGGAATAAGGAAGGATTTTTCGAAATTCAACCCCTAAGGGAGTTAAATAGGGGATGAAAGTTGGTTTGGAAAATCGTCATTTTCACGCGGGCGAAGCCGCTGGCAAAAGCTAGTTTGGTTTATAAAACAATTTATTTGGGTTTTTTTGTAAAGGATCTTTCATAAATCATCATTATCATTTAGGTTTAAACCCTGACAAAATTAAGGCCTAACTTGCTGCTTATTAACACGCTTTTTAGGGTTCCGTACCTCAAAAGGTAAAAACGGAACCCTTATAGGATCACTTTGTTGTCCGTCTGTCTGTCTGTCTGTCTGTCTGTCTGTCAAGACCTTTTTTCTCAGGAACGCGTGGAGGTATCAAGCTGAAATTCATATCAAATACTCAAGTCTATGGTCTCTTGGAGCTGTGAAAAAATCAAACTTCTAAGTCAACGCGATCAAAAGATACTCCCGTTTATGCCGCAAATTTTCGACACTCGCAAGGGAATCAAAACCTACAGGGTACTTCCCGTGAACTCAGAATCTTGAAATTTGGTACGAAGCAACGTCTTATAGCATAGATAAAGGAATAATTACGAAAACCATAAATTTTTAGTTACATCACATAATATATTTTTTTTACGGAACCCTCGGTGCGCGAGTCCGACTCGCACTTGGCCGGTTTTTTTACGTATTTGGTAAGCTAATATGTTTGGTAATTAATAAATCTAAAAGGTTGTCTGAATTCTGTATTCGAAAATTGACTGTTATAGGCTATAACAAAACAGTTATTTATAATTTAGATAAAACTTCATAAGTTCCTTTTTGACGTCTGTTTCCTTTCTAGTGACAACCCCAAAGTTCTACTTCATAAACGCCACCTAATAACGTAAAACTTAAGAACATTTTACACTCAATAAAAAACACAACCACGGTTTAGTTCTAAGCGTTTAAAATCGTGTTTTACAAATAAACACAGTTAATGATACTCCGGGGAGTCATGCAAAGCGGGAACCGTAACTTATTGACAAATCTCATTAGGTTAACAAAACACATGTGTATCCCGCATCTGTCTATCGCATATTTTACAATCAACGCCGTATACGTATCTGGTCAATTTCGAAGTTTAAGAATGAATGGGGTCACATTTTAGTAAAACAGAAAAAAACCGTTTCGAGAAAATAATGCTAAGCCCACGTTAAAGAAAAGACCAGCGCCCTGAGTGAGGATACGGTCTAAGCCCCACGACCCTAAGTTTTATACCTATTCCTTTGTACATATTAGCGTTAACTTCTATTTGTTCTGAAATTGAATAAGCACTGTCTGGTGGGTCTGGTGACACACTAGGTACTGAATATTACAAAACGCAATTGATCGAGTATGAAAACTCTAATTACCTATTTATATTTTAAGCTTCATGTAGAATAGTGGTACTATGGACTTAATGTCCGTTTATTTTTATTTTGTACAAATAAATGTATTTACATTATATTATTATACGAAACAATTTTTTCAAAGTCGTAAGTTATCTACAAATATCGTGTCTCTAATTTTTGTCAAAACTGCATTTTATTTTGCTTAAAGATTATGAATTAACTGAAATAATCGTTAAATCACGACAGGGCTCCACTATCTCCCCTGCGGTACCCCATAGAACTCGCCCGTGTCGCCCATCAAAGCGTAAAGAAGTTAAGCTAATGTCAATCGACGCCCATCTTTTGTAACTAAAGCTTTATACTCCGTTACACTGTAAAAAAGTTACACATTGTCACACAATGGAAGCGTATCAAAATGATGTGCTATTGAGATTTTTTGTAATAAATTTAGGTATGGCAAAATTATTATTAACTTGCGACCCAATTCTTGCACTATGAATTAATACATACTGGGCGAAATATTAATAATCCTGATAATGATGACGAGGAACATTTCAATGATGGTGAAAACCAAAGAAGAGGAAAAAACATTTTTTTTTGATACCGTAGTTCTGGCAGAATTTAAAAATATGTATAATGGGTTGTGCCGATTCCAAGAAGAACGGGACAAGGACACGATGATGATGATAATGATGGTGAAAACAAGATCAAAATGGATTGTGTGATCTTGAAGACCAGTGTACTTATATATAATTTGATTGTTGACAAGCAAGCCTTAAAGCTGGCCAAATTACCCATACAACCAATGGCCGCTGGAATTTCTGAATAGAGATCACACTCAAAGTGGAGTGGCAAAAGACTGGCCGCATTACCCACTGTACCTACCGAAAGCCATTCGAATACACGCGTTTGGAGTGAATACAGCAAAACACCAACGGTTATGAATGTTAGTAAAGCCACAATTTGGTAGCAGTTTGAAGCAGAACTAAGATCAAATTCTTTGGGCTGCGGGTTGTTTGCAAAAGATATCGCGGCCTCGATACAAAGGGCTAACTGGGCTAAGAAGGAACATGGGTGGTTTTTTAGACCAGGGCCGAAGCCTTCAAAAATGGTAAAAAATGAAAAAAAATTACAGTAGGATGAAACCCATTAGAAAAGGAGGGGAATATGATCAAAATGAAAGGAAAAATAAATTACGGTCGATCCGAGTTCGGGAAGGGGGGGTGGGGGGGGGGGGGTTTTAAGGGGGAAAGCGGTTTATCTCGATTTCCGGCAAAACTACAAGTCCTATGGAAAAAAGTTAAATGGCAAAGTTGTAGGTAATAAAAAGATCTACAACTTTTGTATTTACAATTTTTTCACATAACCTCAAAATTTAGGTGAAAAATTCAAAAAACCAAGTTTTTGGTTTTTAATTTTTATCTTTTACAAAAAACATTTTTTTTGTCACGAAATTTAGTGAAAACATACACTTTTATGCCCTAAATACACTGTATTTTTTTTGATTAAAAATATCTATTTTTCACCTTATTATTGACTTAATATCGATAAATCAGCCATATTTTCAATCGAAAATTCTGACGTCAAAATATCTGCTTTTTTTAAAAAGTCGGTGGGCGTTGTATTCCTTATAATCTCTACTTTCTGATGATGTATAAAAAATATACATTGCAATGGTAAATTTTCTCAGAAAATGCAAAATCAGCTGCTACAAAATAACAGGTAGTAAGGGCCAAACCCTCCTAGCCCCTTCCCCACTTCTCTGTGCAATACCTTTTGATGGGCCAAAATTTTCCGTAGGTCTCCACGATATATAAATTATCTTAAAATAACAATAAATAGGCATAAAACAGCAATAAATACGCTTATAATTTCTTGTCTAGGCCATTATTTGGTAGTGGGTATTATTTCGCAGCAGCTGACTTTGCATTTTCTGAGAAAATTTACCATTGCAATGTACTTTTTTTATACATCATCAGAAAGTAGAGATTATAAGGAACACAACGCCCACCGATTTTTTAAATAAAACAGATATATTGACGTCAGAATTTTCGATTGAAAATAGGGCTGATTTTTCGATATTAAGTCAATAATAAGGTGAAAAATAAATATTTTTAATCAAAAAAATTACAGTGTATTTAGGGCCTAAAAATGTAAGTTTTCACTAAATTTCGTGAAAAAAAAATGTTTTTTGTAAAAGATAAAAATTAAAAACCAAAAACTTGGTTTTTTGAATTTTTCACCTAAATTTTGAGGTTATGTGAAAAAATTGCAAATACAAAAGTTGTAGATCTTTTTATTACCTACAACTTTGCCATTTAACTTTTTTCCATAGGACTTGTAGTTTTGCTGGAAATCAAGATAAACCGCTTTCCCCCCTTAAAACCCCCCCCACCCCCCCTTCCCGAACTCGGATCGACCGTAATTTATTTTTCCTTTCATTTTGATCATATTCCCCTCCTTTTCTAATGGGTTTCATCCTACTGTAATTTTTTTTGGTTTCAGAAATTATCGACCCTGGTCTATTTAGTCAGTACAAGTCTGAAACTTCCTTTCGCTCTTTGATGATTTCCCACCAGCCAAAAAAAAAAAAGATCAAATTCTTTGGTATGCAATTTATATTAATTTTACAGGACTATTTTTTGTAACAGACAAAGGACAATTTTTTGTAACAGAAAAAAAAACAATTTTTTTGTAAGAGACACTGATGCTATTGCGGGATTATCCTGGTTGAGGTTTGCACAGAGAACGTGGAGCTTGCCACAATCAAAGAGAGGCCCAGCAGTGGGTGAAGTCGGGCTGTGGATGATGATGATGATCTGATGAAGCAGGTGTAGTAACTCAACAAAAGCACACTGTTGGGTTTAAGATAGGATATAAGAGATGATGTGTATTAATGATAAACTTTTCGCGTATTTGCTTTCCTTAGTTAAAACAACAAAAAAAAAATCGCCCCTGTTTTTTAAAGTTCCATTTCCTGTTTACGCATCGCCTTAAATGGATTGGTGTTGTCCTAATGGACTTTTCTCTGTTCGATAGCTTCCATAGATAGGGTTTACGGCAAAAAATTTGATTATGGAGTAAAAATACACGTTGGAGCTTTATCCGAGCACAAAGGAATAGGGACCAAACTTTGTATCATACGCTTTGTAGCCATCGATACACTGTCGAAGCCATGATAAAAGTTTGTCTTCAATAGGATTACCGACCCATACCTCATACCCCATCTATGCAGAAGGTACTACAATATTCATATTTTTGATAAATAAATATAATTCTATTTTAAAATGTTGATACATACTAAATTTTATCAGAATCTATTTAGAAAAAATAGTTTTCTAGGACCACCATAAATTAATGTCGCCTCAAACCAGACAGGCTTACAATAAAATTGTTTTTTCAGATTTAAACAGAGAACAATTCGTAAATATCGTTCTAGAATTTTGGTATAAAATCTCAAATCAACAGGGTTGATTCTGGTAACATACAAAATACACCAAAAAAAAAACTGTTGCCGTAGACAGAAAGCGCTTGTTCGTTTGAGCGTCATTGTTCGACATTTGAAAAACTGTTCGATCTCAAAAGCCGGTGCTACAAACAAAGCTATGACATTTATGAACGCTGACACGTGTGTGTGACCCTTAATAAAACTTCTTTTTTTCCTAACTAGAAAAATAAAACGTTATAGGCATGATGTAAATCAGTGTAAATGTAGCTTTGTTCGTGTAGTTATGACCAAAATAATTGACTGATTCATGTTTCGAATATGAGCCGCCGATTTTTTTTTTTGAAGTATTTCTGGAATTTTAGAAACCATACGTATGGTTTCTAAAATTCCAGATTGTAGAATAGTTTCTTTGCAACTTGAATGGTATTCACGAAAATGCAGTTGGTCAACTTAAAATTTTACGAAAATGTCTGTGGAAACCAAATAAAAAAACCCAAATTGAAGCCAAAATAACCATACAACACTAATTCTGTCTATAACGTTTAAAATATCCAGTTGTATAATCTACTCATAAAACAAAATACGATCTGTGAATTATGTCTATAACATCGCTATCCATTGTCGACAGTGTCTTAGTCACCACAATGTTTGTTTACTAAATGGGATACTTATTGTGAAACAAACTGTATCTATTTCATTGTAGCACAAATATTTTATTGATTCTTGTGTGCTGTTTATGTTTAGTCTGGTTATACACCTTTATCCAAATAATAAATTATTTACCTTTCAGTGCCCCACTGGTAAAGGCCTCTTCATAGGAAAAGTTTTAGGAACTGATCAATAAACAGTATTGATCAGTTCAGATCAGTCTTGATATTATTATGTTGTGTTAGTTTTACAGATAAAAACTAATACAAAGTTAGTATTATTTAATGAACTCCACATCCACAATCTAGCCGGAGAGTCAATTTATTTATGGAACAGAAAAAATGTGCAAGTGAAGGTACTGGCTGCATTTCTACTTTAAACAATTACGGAGAGACAAAAAGAAAAAGATTGACAAATACTACTGACTGAAAGACTGTGAACTGAGAAAGACACAGCCATGCATGGCTGATAATAATAATAATAATAATACTTTATTGATACAAATCCTTACAATATAATTATGCTTAATATTTAACAAGGTTCACAATAGTTAAGGCGTACAAAAGCTGAAACCCTGACTCCTAAACTAGGGAAACCTGTGACTTAAGAGTCAGTGTTCTACTGCCACTTGGACACAATATACCTTATGGAACTTGAGAGCTGGTAAGCTTATTATTATTCGAGAGAGTATGTTACTATGTTAAAAACGAATTAAAAAAAAAGTTAAATTAAATTTTAAAAATAAAAGAAAAACTTAAGTACATTTGAAGGATATAAAATGACTGTGTGTATGTGTGTGTGTGTATGTGTGTGTGTGTGATGAAGTGATGATTATTATGAGGGTCCGTAGGTAAATCAGTTTAGTCTGGGACTCTGGGCATCGTTGTACCCAGCTTAGTGAAGGAGCAATCTTACTACTATAATATACACGAAAGTTTGAATAAATGGATATTAATTTGTTACTCGATCTCGCCAGAACAATCAAACGTAGGTACCTATCTGGATAAATAGGTGCTGTTTCAGACTTTAACAGCAGTGGTGGCCCAGTGGTGACGGCCCCGACTTACGAACAGTAAAGTCGCGGTTGCGAACCCAGGCACGCGCATTACTTTGTGTAATTTATTTCATCACCTGCCACTGATCTCAAAACGGTGGAGGCCTGTGCCCAGCAGTGGGAACATTAATAGGCTGTTGATGAAATTAGAGAACAGCACCTATTTATCCCGATAGTACGATCCCGTGGGATAATCACTAAAGTCCACGCGGGCATTAGTACAAAACGAATAAAAAGGACGTAAAAATGTTTTTTTTTTAATTCGCAGCAGATTCTTATCTTGCTTCTAAATATAGTCGTCGCTAACTAATCAGTAAGCAAGGAGCGCCTTTCAACAACTTTTTTGTTTCCAAGATCAGATAACTTTGAGTTTGCAAACTACCTTTTTGTATTTTTTGGATGAAGTACCTGGCTCTAAATAATGGCTTCCGATTTTGTTTTTTAGCTTCTATTTGAGCCGGTTTGGAAGCTGGATTTTGTTTTTTTTAAGATTTCTTAGACGTTGTACTTCCGAGTTACTTTTGTTCGTAACAGGATTGAAAGATATTCAAGTTAGACTTTTTTATTTCAACCTTTCTTTTCCCTGTGTTATGTAACTACGACGTAGGGTTACATGTTTTATAAGTTCTTGTTTTGTCTCGTTTTTGGATAACCATCTCCGAGCATACATTTTTATAGGGTATTGTGACTCGAAAAATACAATATCAGTGGGAGTCTTAACACAATACTACATGAAAGATTCGACATTACATGCGCCATATATCTAAAAGTAAATTCTAACAACTTTTTGTGTAGTATCAAAATCTGTTATTCCATCTGCCCACGCGTCGATCTGACACAACAACAAACCATCCTTTTGAGACGGCGCGACTGTCGCCGACGCATTTCCGTAAACATCGCTGTCAAATGGCTACACCTCGCAAAACCAAATAAACTTTACAACTAACCAGAAACTACAAACTAAATTCAACTCTGTCACAACAAGACTAAAGTTGAAACTCGAACAGTGTCAATCGAACAACAAAATTCGGTGTCATTTATTGTATGGATGGCTGCCCCAGTTAGCCAGGTATCGGTCCCTAAGAAAGATGACACTGTGTCAACAATTTGTCCCTTCGTACATTAGACGAACGCCTTACAAGGCAAACATGGTAACTCACGAAAAACACATTTCAGTAATCCGTCCATCCGTTCGGGCTAATTCTTAGCACATGGTGCGTGTTTTTTGCACCGTAAAATATAAGTGTTATTTCATTAAGCGTGTCGTTTCGTTGTTCATTTAGTACGAGCCGACATGGCGTCAGTTTCACGTGTTAGTGTTACGTCTGATGTGTGAAAAAGCTTCTAATAAAACCCTAAAGTTGGATAATGGATTTTATTGTTATCGTTTTTATTTTGAGCGCTTTGGACAGGATTTATTTGAGAGATTATCTAATAGATGGGTTTTGGAATGAAGTATTTTTGATGGTGTTCGTTATTTGAGCCAACAGAAAATGTTCAAGTTCTACCTCTAAACAGTTTGTAAAATAAACTACGTAGACTAATTAGATGCGTGACAACATTCACAATAATAACTTCATCATTCAGTGCCACCCCTCGGGGGATAGAACAAAGGCGAAAACGAGTTAAAAAAATACGTTTTAATTTCGCACTAATTGCCTACGTGCAGTCAGTCGAAATGTCGCGAATGCACTGGCAACTAATAACTTCAAACGCATCATATTGCAAAGGGTTCCAAAATTGAACACGTGTACGTTCGAAAAATCGTGATTACCTCCTAAGGGAGCCAATCACTGCCATTAGAATTAGATATTCGAAATTCAAACGGCTATCAAGTTACTTGGGGTGACAGTTCTGGCAGTTATGGGCATTTGAAAATGTTCACTCAGTCTGTAATTACGTAATTACATGGAGCAATATGATTTTTTCTGCGAATTAAGTTTTATTACGAACGATCAAAGGGATTTAGAGCTTTGATGGTAATACGAGTCTACTGACAGATTGATTGCAATATACGTTACGTATATCGAAACGTACGTGTGTGTACGTGTGTTGGAATATCGGGAACTCGAAACAAAAATCAAACATGGTAAATATCCCGTTTATGATATTAATAGTACGTTACGTATAGTTACTTTTATTTTAAATTGCCATAAACCCAAATCGATTGAACCGAGTGCAATCGTATGTTCTAAAAGTTTAATAGTTCACGTATATATACGAGAGCTATCAATTTCAAACCGACAAAAAACATTAACGGATCAGTTCAAACGGTCTTGCAACAGTTTGAAGTATTGGCCGCGTGTCGGTCGCCTTAAATGCGAAAGCCATGTCTCTATAACCGATTTTTGCTTTTTTATTTATTTACTTTTCTCTTGCGACGCGTGTCGACATGTGCCTCTAGTAAATTAGTAGGGGACACGAATCACCCTCGCAAACTTTTTTTTAACAAAGATTTTTGAACAATAGAGGTAACTACTAGCGTGTGAGTTGTAAAGTCACTCCCGGCGGCGTTCGCGTGTTCCGCGGGTGAGTAGGAGCGTAGGACATAAATATCATATTTTTTGAGTAGCAAGTCTTGTTATTTATGAGCTGAAGCGAATTCAATCGAGTTTTATACTTAGTAGAACAAATTGACATGTTACACCATTAACGAATGAGGCTATTGCTTTGACAATGACGGTATTTTTGGATATGAAACTTAACTTATAAAATCTGAATACCAGGTGATACCGATTCATAAACCTTAAATTACTATGTTTCGCTGCGTACCGACACAAGCTATAGATTTCCAGTATAACATGACAATGATTTAAATAAGCAATACCGTACAATGAGAGATTGGTATAAACTGGTTCTGTATAGCTTCACCAGTCGGCGTGCGTACTTCTCTAGTTAAACTTTTGAAATGGCAAAGTTTCATCACAATATCCAAATGTCTCAGAAAGTGAGAACTAAACCCGATTTATAACTAAAAAAAAAGGTCACATCATATTTTTAAATTACATAAATATTTATATATCTCGTATAATAAAACTTTATGTCATACGCATAAAACCGAGGAAGGATATATTGAGTAAATATCTAATAATCGATACATAGAGTTCTAACGCACAACTATGCAATAAAGTTAGTTTTATGTTCGATAAAGTAACGTATAGAGATAAACATAAACAATATTTTATGTTACTCGCAATCTGCTAAATCTTATTTTTATCTCTGCACGTCTAGGAATGTGTGGCTTTGAAAACAGCGGTTGGTGACATGATATTATCGGGACAAACTTAAGAATCATATTAGTCTTGTTCTTCTTTTAACCTCTAGAATTAGTTGAAACAATGTTATATTCCAGGTAATTTTTTATTTTTTTATATCTCCTTATAATCAGCACTCATACTGAATAAAAACTGTCAAATAACAGTTCCTCTCTCCTAGAGAGGAGGCCTGAGTCCCTGCAGTGGGAACATTATAGGCTGATGATGATGATGATGATGATGAACAGTTCACAACGAAATTTTCCCTCAAGCTTACAATATTATCAAGTAGGTTTTTTATGGAAGTTGAACCGAAGTTTCCTGCGAGTCTTAATACAAATAGAGGTACTGTTGTTGTAAGATGGGGACAAACTGAGCAGATTAGACTCTAGACCGGGTTGTACCAGACAATGTGCTGAAATATAATTATGTCAAAAACTGTTGCCCACTGCGAGTCCACAGCCCGGTACACTTGGTTACACAGCACCATACACTTTTAGTGTGTTTATTCCAATAAATCTTACTCAACCAAGCTTCCTTCAAACCGCTCATACAATCCGCTGCTTCTAAAGCCTCACACTAGTATCTATGTAGTGAGCCGTATCATATCTGTGTGTTCTTTACGATGGCGACACTTAATTTATAGCTGTCACACTGCCGCTCTATGGTCAATATTTTTTGCTCTATATCCATTCACATGGCGACTTGCTATCTATGGGTTATTTTTTTTTTAGAAAGAGAGTTTTGAAGTACAGGTATCTTAAGGACACCACCACCAGGTTGGAGTGGATTTTTATTTATTTTTATTAATAAAAAAATATTTTTGCTTACTCTCAAAATTTTCGGCAAAAAAAAGTTTTATTTTCCTATGTGATCGGGAATTGCCTCACAAATCACTGAAATATGTCGGATTTTGGTGTTGATTTTCGTTGTAGCAAATCAAAAGGATAACGTGCGATAAGAAACTCCGTTCCTAAATATTTTTTTGTTTGCTGGTTTGCGAAAAAAGTACAGTGCTTTACCTGCTTCCGTATTGGAATAGTCATTAGAGTTGAGTGTTTCTACTCTTTGGATTTGAAGGAGCAAGCTGCTCATTGAGCAGGGATTTTAAAAGAGGATGTATTTTTGTCTCAAAAAAATATAAATATAAAAATGACAAGATGTTATTTTCAAAATGAAGTAAATTAAATAATGATACAATTTCAAAACATAGGTCTTTTGTAACTTTTATCTATGGAAAATAAAAGAAACTTTTTATAAGAATGCAAACACGCGAAACAACCATTATTTTTGTCACCATACCCATTTGCGACGACAGTTTTTTTTTCAACTTTTTAAGAGTTTTTGACAGGTTTCAAGTTTTTTTTTAAAGTTGTATTTTATATAAAGCTAAGGTTTACTAAACACGTCACGCTTTAATATATATATTAAAGATTGGGATATACAACAATGTAACCCTATTCTATTATTGTATAAACGTTCAATAATAAAATATAACAAAGGACTCGTAGTTAATTATCCTCTTTCGGTCTCTTTGTATTCTTTTTCAATAAGTATTATTATTTTTACGCAATTAGGTCACCCAATACTTTCCAAAAATACGTTACAAAAATAGGGCTGTGAACACCAAAATTGAAAGATAGCAAATCGAATGGAGATTCACTTATAGATTAGCCCTTATATCGTACCACATTCACAACTCTGGGACACGTGAATAAATAAACACAATTACCACACACAAAAGAGTAAATCCCTATTGATTTCGTTCGCAAAATACAAGTTCGTCGATGAAATCGACTCGTATATTGATTATGAAGGTTCATTTTGCTAAAATCGGACACCGAATCGAATATTTTTTTCCTCGTTTTTTTCTACGCTACAATAGCGCCCAGTAACAAAAGACATACATCAATTCGAGTGTCAAAAACTAACATCTGCGCGTTCGTTGTAAACAGAGTAAAATAGTGGGGTCTTGGGTACCCCAGCATCAGAAGGGGACCCTCAGCCTTTGGGCAAGCCTGTGTTTATAGCTCATTATTATTGTGCGACGCTTTAGAGTAACTGCAAATGACATACTCCACCTATTATTAAAATAAACCGTAGGTTCGAAAGGGCTTTTGTTAGGGAAAATTTTAAAATAAAGCTCGTGTGTTGGTGAGAAATTGCAGTGGGTGGGATCGAACGTCGCCTTTCACGCGCTAGTTCAACACGCCACTGCATAAACACTTGAATATAAGTGTTTACACAGTAATTTATATTGTTAGGGTCAATGTGACGAGAAGTAGCTGTGCTAATGTTCGACAGCAAGACAAAGAATCCGGTAGCTTTTTTGCACTATCAAACTGACGGTGTATTTCTCGAGTATCTTGTTAGTCGTGAAAAAAAAAAAATCATGTAATGTACAACTGACACATTATTCCTTAAATTAACACTATAATAGTCACTTAACGTTTTCACGGACCCATTCATACGTAACCATTCGTCAAAACGACGAGTTTGTGCACTTACCCGCCGAACCTGACTGCCACCACAGAGAGCGTAGCGAAGAACAGAGATGACTCCCAATAATAAAGAAAAAAAAAGAAAGAAAGAAAACATATTTATTTGGCACATGCCACAAGTGCACACAACAAAGTAAAAAATTTAAAAAAGAAAACTAAGAACTAAACACGAAATTGAGTGTGTATCTCACGGCTGCACCAAATAGGACCAGTTCAGCAAACTGCCGAGCAACTAGTACCCGACGCTGGTTTTCAACTGGCCCTGACATGGTGAAGTGACGGAAGTAAAACAGCTTTGTACTTTGTGTTATTAGTTAGTAATGTGTATGAATAGATACTTATAAATTATATGCAGAATAAGTCTACAATAATAACAAATAAGACTTCTTAGTAATAAGATAATAATAATAATAAAAAAGATATTATAAAATACGAATAATACGTTAAAAGTTACGTTAATACGTTACGTATTATAATACGTTATAGCACGCGTGTTAAAGAGACAGTGAATTTTCTATCGTGTAATCGTCGATTCGACAAAGTTTAGTTATCTAGTGTTAATGTGAACCTAGCCTAATCAAGCCATTTTGTTGCCAACAGGTCCAGTAAACGGTGGCATGAGCGATGACTACGTCAGCACTGGAGAAGCACCTTACATCATAGAGCAGCCCATTGACGTCACAGTAGCTCGCCACCAACCAGCGACCCTCAACTGCCGCGCCGGAGGATCCCCTCCTCCCACCATCCGATGGTACAAGGGAGGGGTACTCGTCGTCTCCGACACACACAGGAGCCTCCTCCCGGCCGGAGGACTGTTCTTCCTCAGAACCACTCATGGAAGGGCACATTCAGACGCTGGGGTCTACTGGTGTGAAGCCACCAATCCTTATGGAACAGCTAGGAGCAGAAACGCAACCTTGCATGTTGCAGGTAAATTTTAATTATTCATGTAATTTTGTAATTGTACCGGTACTTGGTTTATTTTTGCACGGGTCAGAGTTAATCTTGATTCGTAAGTGGGCCAAACGGTTTAAAAATGTAGGGACATGAACTTTTAACCTCGGGTTGGATGGTCAGTTGTTCGTGTGATTAGCTTGCCCGTTCACATGATTGCGCAGTTGCCAGGTCATGTAAAGTACAAACATGAGTTGTCGTAGACCTTTTTTGTCGCGGTCCCCCGTCATGGATACCCCTAGCCTTTCGCTATAACTATCAGGTTCCTCTACCTATGGACTTCAGTCTGTATTTGTGCCCGGTTGATGGCAATAAATACGCTCACCCCTATTATATGGGAGTTAAACATAACTGATGCATTGTGGGTATACTAAAACACTTCTGCCCTTTGGGGATTAAAGGTGTGATGTCATGTTAAGTTATTTTTATAAAAAAACTAGTGACCCGCCCCGGCTTCGCACGGGTACAAAAAAGGTATTAAAACCTTCCTCTTGAATCACTCTATCTATTAAAAAAAACCGCATCAAAATCCGTTGCGTAGTTTTAAAGATTTAAGCATACAGACAAACAAACAAACAAACAGACGCGACTTTGTTTTATACTATGTAAGGATGACAAATAAATAAGACTCAAAATTTGCTTATTTTCCTCTAGTCCTCCGTGAAGAGTTCAGACTGGAACCAGTGTCGACGCAGTCAGCGCAAGGCGAGACTGTGATACTGGAGTGTTCTCCGCCGCGAGGGTCACCAGAACCCACCGTCTACTGGAAGAAGAACGGACAGATGCTACATTTTGATGGTGACTCTAGGTTAGTACTTTAATCTGTTATAGGCATTACGAAAACCCACGAAAATGCAGCAACATTAATACATGTACTCAACACATACACATATGGGTTAGGTTAGGTACATACATTGCATTTTATCGTAACCTTGCGAACAAATAAGAAAATTGGCAGAGTCGAGACCTAATTATAAAAAGTTTTCATGAAACCTATCGTCTGTCAGACGTCACAAGTCATGACAAGTAAATACTAAGAAATCAAATTCAAGCCAAACAAACCTCAAACCGCATAATTTCAACAAATCCAACATTACATTCAAATTCCAAAGTTACAAGTTTACAACTTAAAAGAACACGAAGTTATTCAAAGTTACACCGCCTGTGATAAAGGATAGTTTGAAGCAAATTTGAGGGTAGTACTTAAGTGCTCATGGTAGTAAAGTGGGGTGGTGGAAACATGATAGTCTTGAATAGCTACTCGAACCGTCGTTTGATATCAGATAGTTTCATACGTTCTACCGCATTCTGGCATGGAGTAAGAACAATGGAGCGCTAATTTTGAAGACTTTGTTATGAATGTGTTGAAAAGTTTCCCCAAACATGCTGCCCGTATTAAAATTCGATTTCTATGTCTTACTCCAATGATTTTGAAACGAAAATATTTTAGACATTTAATAAAATGATAATGTAGCTGCTGAAAATATAATGCTTTCCTCTCCCAGGTCTGCGGCAAGAACTTTCTGAATGAAATAAGCAGTACTTTTGTGCTCTTTTAACTTAATGCTATGTCCTATTAAGCATTTTGTGTGTTAATAAATACTTAAACGATATCTGTTGAGCAATAAACTAACAAACACACAAAAACTAACTAGAGAACTTATCCAAAGTACAATACATTTTAGCTTTCCCATTGACATTATCGCTGGCATAATGTCAAATCCTTAGGTCTAAAATTACTGTTTTCATTAAACACTTTTCGTATATCCCCTATCGTAATTGTATCGCCCTTCGATTTTGGAAGAGGTCTCAGTAATTCAGCCACCTAATTAGCACTCCATTCTGATTAGTCAGTGTTTACGGGCATTCAAAGTAGGTCCTAATTTATGCGGATCTTAGCTGCGGGAGCCAACATTCTTTTACGAGCGCGACTTTTAATGGTCGCAATTAAGTGTATCAGAGTATTTATAGAGTCTTTGTAGAACTGATTAAGATCTTGTGACAATGCTTTTGCTTTCATTTTCTTTATAGGGTTGAAACTTTTATACTTGGGCACTTTATTCAATCCTTAGATCCGCAAAACTTTTTCCAATAAATTATCGTCGTCTTTAGGTACTCTTACAAAACTCTTAGCATTACAAAGTAAAACTAACAAGCTCAACATTGTTTAAAAATGAGATAAATCTTAACGCGGTGAATTGAAACTCGCTCAAAAGTTATATTGCCAATTTTCACTTTGCTCTCTATGAATTTTTATGAGCTTCACATCTTGAGGGCGCGCAGTTACGTATGGTGGAGCATAAAAATAATTAACAGCCGTACGGAGAGAGGGAGGTACATCAAAGTTATAAAAGAAGGGGATATTTGAAGAGCTCGACAAGCAATCAAGTAAAAATCTCAATAGTTCTGACTCACCGGACCCTTTATTAAATGTTAATTTCCCATTGAAATATTCCGCCCCACATTTGAATGACTTTGTTACTATGCACTTTGTTCGAAGAAATAAAAAGCTTCATTATTAATATTTGAACAATTGTTTACTTTGAATGCTTAACTGTAATGCTTTATTGCCCCAGGATGCATTTAGTCGACGGTGGCAATCTCGTAATACAAGACGCCAGGCAAACCGACGCCGGAAGATATCAATGTATCGCGAGGAATGCGGCGGGAACCAGGGAATCGGCCGTTGCAATGCTCAGAATACACAGTGAGTAACAATTCATTTTGTACCTTAAATATGCAACTAGCAAAGATTTGTTGAATTCAATTCATAACTCTGTAATTTCTGCTTGCAAGTCCTGCAACTCGACATTTGTGAGCCGTTTCTCGCGAACACCTCTTTTGTCATGTAATTCAGAGAGACATTTCTCACTGCGCAGTTAAGCCGTACTTAATCACGGGCCCGGAGGACGTTGTGGCGCAGACTGGAGGCAGCGTCACATTCCAATGTCGGGTGGGAGGTGATCCCCTCCCAGACGTGCTGTGGCGGAGGACCGCTGGAGGTGGAAACATGCCACTCGGCCGCGTCAAAGTTCTTGACGACAGGAGCTTGCGACTTGACAACGTTATTCTAGGGGACGAGGGAGAGTACGCTTGCGAAGCTGACAATTCTGTCGGCGCTGTGAGCGCTAGTGGATACTTGACTGTTTACGGTACGTTTTAATATCAATACGTTTCCTTCTTTTAAGCTCTTCTAGCAATAATATTTAATTTTCCTGTTTCTACAAATTACTTTCAATAAATTGTTCATTGTTTTGTTTTAGATCCGCCGTCAATTACGTTAAGACCAAGTTCTGTGAACGTAGAAACCGGAACAATGGCAACATTCACGTGTTCTGCCACCGGTAGACCAGAACCAACCATGTTTTGGAGTGTAGAAGGCAATAGGACAATCGTATTCCCCGGTACATCCAGAGGCAGATACCACGCCACGACAGTACTAGATGGGGTGACTGTACTAACAATCAACGACACAAATAAAAACGATAGTGGAAACACGATAGTTTGTTCGGCGGTAAACTTCGCTGGCAGTTCGTTTGTCAGAGGGAAACTAACCGTGACGTCAGACGATGACCGCCCACCGCCAATCATAACAAACGGGCCCTCTAACCAAACGTTACCTATAAAATCGATGGCAGTTTTCCCCTGCACAGCCGTCGGCGCACCTGAACCAATCATCGCCTGGTATTTCGAAGGGGAAGCATTAATACAAAATCATAGACGGAATGTTACTAATGACGGTACTCTCATATTGAAGGATTTGGACAAAATAGACAGCGGCACTTATACGTGTGTCGCGTCCTCACATCACGGCAAATATGTGTGGAGCGGGGTGTTGCTAGTGGATAGTCCGATCAATCCGAACATTCATTTTTTTCGAGCAGCCGATGTATCCTCATTACCCGGACCGCCAACAAAACCACTAATTTACAACGTAACAGAAACAAGCGTTACAATAACCTGGAATCAGAACAATAAAATAGGATCGTCCTCAATACTTGGATATCAAGTGGAAGTATTTTCTAGAGAGACTTTATCGGGGAATAGCACTCCACGGAATTCAAGAGGTTGGGTTGTATTGGCAAGGCGGGTTCATCATACACAATTCGTAGCAAAATCTTTAGTACCTGGAGTCACTTACATGTTTATCGTTCGGACGGAAAATTCCCATGGGCTGTCTGGACCAAGTCCGGTTTCCGACGCGGTTACTATTGGTGACGATGCAAATTCTCTATGGGAAACCGGAGTATTTTCCAACAATACGGAATTCAGAAACAACATTCTAACCGACAATATAGTGGAACTGATTGAAGCAACACCGATAGACTCCAAAACTATAAAGCTCATGTGGGAAATACTGAACTTTTACTACCTTGAGGGCTTATTCATATATTTCAGACCCCTAGACAATATAACGACAGAGTATGAAATGAAAACTATTTTGCATTCCAACGATGTCTCCGGATATGAAATAACGTCTTTGAGAAAATACACAAAATATGAGTTTTTCCTCATACCATTCTACAAGAAATTCGAGGGGAAGCCGTCAAATTCCGGAGTGGCTCAAACTTTGGATGATGGTAAATACCTGGATTATATTTTGCATTTTATATCTTTACTGTGCGTTTTACATTTTTGCTTACATTGTATTCTTTCTTACAGTTCCTGACGGTCCTCCAATTAACATAGAAATGTTCATTTTAAATACCACCACAGTTCATTTGAAATGGTCCCCTCCCGAGGCCCATTTACAAAACGGTGTTATTACTGGTTACAACGTGCTGGTTAATTGGTTGGATATACCCGCGAACAAATCCATGGTGGCTATCAACACGACCGTTCATCAAGCCACCAGTCTAATTATGACTAATTTGACGTCTGGTGTCAGCTATTCGGTCCAAATTGCCGCCGAAACTATCGTCGGGCTCGGCCCATTCAGCCAAAAAGTGTATTTAAATATCGACTCTCGATCTGTTGGACTCGACCCTTTATCCAGGTAATTTGATTTCCCAAATAAAACCCACAGAATATAATCGCAAATGAAATGTCATTACATGTAACATCGGACGGACGTTCTGACGTATTTATTTTATTTCAGATATCCGATAAACGGGGAGGTGTCTATAGTGGCTGGGGACTTTGTTATGGAAACATGGTTTTACTTTTTGATTGGAGCGATTGTTCTGTTGAAAATAATTGTGATTGGCGGCATTATTTATGTGCGGAAGCACAACATTTTCGCCAAAAAGTCTGCACTCCCTAACATTTATGGTAAGTGCTACTAGACATTGTGACTGCGCCAGTGCGCCACCCCATAAAACAAACATAATAATAAATGCTCCGCGTATATCTTTGATTGTTCGGAGCAGATCGCGTTCACATAAAACAACCCGACGACGCTAACTCGAAAATAAACAGTTATTCAGCTTATCTCGAAACGCTATTTTTTCCGAGGAATCAGCATCAGAATTTCAAAATTAAAAACATTCCTCGGGTGTCGTGGGGTGGTGCAGGGCGCCGAGCGTTTGTTTGATGGAGGCTTTGCCATGCGACGGTAAGGGAGGGGAGCTAGATTACTTTCGAGTTGAAAGGTAGCGCGAGCCCTCTCGTGAGCGCAGTGGATCTCTTTCACTTTGCATTCACGTTCGGGGCACAAAGGAATGATACAAATCCGAGAAATAAAGACCCAGTAAATGTAAATGTTTTCTATTTTGTTTTCTCCGGGCGATTCGCTTGTTGACTCACCCAGTTACCTATAAGCCAATTTCCCTCGCTTTGTTTGTTTTATATTGCGTTTTGCATCTTTTAAATATTCAGTAAACGAGATCATTTGCATTCGGCTTATAAAATGGTTGTCAAACGATATTATAATGGATTCCCTGGTGTGCCTAATTGGAGATGTTGTTTTAGATTCCAACGGAACGAGCTTAGTGACTCAAATGAACATAAAAGCCGCAGTGTCTTTGTCACATCCTCTCAGCAGTTGTTACAATAAGAACACTGTGACGAAAACTGAGTCATTGTTGTGGATGGAGAATCAGCCGGGATTATGTATGTCCGGTACTCAAACTAATCAGAGCAAAGAGAAAACTAACTCGGAGTACGACAAAGTTACTCACCAATTACCTGAATATGCTGAAGTGACGTCTTCACGAGTGAATGCAAATGAATGGAACACAAGTAAAACTGCAACTTCACCGGCGGCGTATGCCTCGGTTACTTTAGTTGCCAATACCAGGCAATGTGTGAGTTCATTGGTAAGTGTCCAATTATATAATGTGCTCGATTTCGAAAATTTGAAGCTCTGCCAACTTGGAGTTTGTGCCATTTAATTTATTCACTCAACTGTCGAAGCTTCAAGTAGTTGTGAAGCATCACTTGTTTGGGATGTAATTGATGCCTGTAGATTGCCAGAACTTCTCTGAATCAGGAGCCATCATATTAATTTGAAGTATTTATCATTGTCTGTGTTTTCTACAGGGCTGGTTTCCTCCAACTGGTAAGAACGTTGAATCATTTGACAATCGGTACGCTCCTGAAGAGGAAATGTATCCAGCCAGCAACGGAGGCTACTACAACAGAAATGTGTACAGCGAAAAATACTTCCAAGGTCATCCCAATGTCCTGAAGTTTTACGACCTACCTTCTTTAGACAAAACTCAAAAGGCTCAAATACGATACAACCAAAGTTTAGATGACAGAAAAGGCGATAAAAACTCAAAGACTGACGCAACACAATCGCTTATAGGTCGAACCTATGGAATTAGTTCTAGGAAAAATTCCGAATCGGAATCGACGTACAGAGCATTTGGTGAGGAGGAGACGGACGAGGAGAATTATCCAGAGGATGGTGGTTACGATGAGTTGCAAGCGATGCAACCGCAGCGACAGCGACCGCAGCATCAATACGAAAGGCCTAATTTTGACACAGATGCGACGCGGACGCTGGCCCGACTGACGTCTTTCAGGCAGGGGCAGGGGCTGACTGTTGGTGCCAAACCTTCACTCGCCCCCTCGCACCCACCCCCCGCGCCTCACCCCCGTGTCGACTCTGTGACTCGGTAGTATCACGCCTTGCCGGTTTTCGGCGACCTGTGCCAAACGGACGTATAGACCGATAATCTTTCCTAGTAGTGTAGTGACGTCACTGAGATCGCAGTTCTTCCTCACGTTGTACAGTTGCAGTATACCCGTGTAAAGATTCGTGATTCGTTTATCTCTGAAGATAAAAGTGAGACAGTGAGTGTTTTTTGTTCTGATTGCTGTGGACTGCAAAGGCCTAAAATTGTGATTTTAAAAGTGACTGGCCTAATAAACAGCGCACAATAACTGACAGTGATTTATCTAAAATTTCTAATAATATATTTTGAAGTATTCCTAGTCTTTGTAATTATAGATTATTGTAAATTATGTAAATAATAACTACTATTAATTTAATGAATAACGTTCTTGAAGTAACTAAACTTGGTGAAGTTAAATATCAATTCTGATAAATGTTTACAATGTTATTATTGGAATTGGAAATTCAATTGATATGTCCGTCTGAATATCAATAAACGAATTTGTAATCCTATATCATTAGTGTAAGTGTAACAAATAATAATAGGAAGAACAAATTAACGCTTGGCAATAATTTGAAATAACATAACCTTATTAAAATGATTCATAGCATTGTAAATAATAATAATAATAATAGACTTTCAACTCGAATAGTATTTCGTTTTGAACTGCATTTAGACAACAATAATTTAATCGAATAAAAATAAATATTATTAGTTTTATTAACTGTATCTAATTAGTATTATTATTTAGTTCATTTCACGTGCCATAAGTAGAAATCATAGCTAAAAATAATAATAAAGTAACATTGGCGTTGTGAGTTATAAAAATCAAATGAAGCTTTTACAAAACTAAAATTATAATCTACGTAAGACCATGTGATATGAGTTTATATAGCCACTTGTTATAATATTAAATAGCACGACTTGTATTGCATATCAAATGTATTAGTCATGTAATAGTTAAAAAAAAAATGTTATTAATTAGGTCGCTTCCATATCTGAGAAACAAAATTATTATAATGTGTATTCGTCCTTCATTTTGTAAATAATGTAAAATGGAGTTGAATCGCCTTTAAACTTCAAATTGAATGTTTCAACGGATTTTTCTTTTAATCTGTCGACTGTTAAACAAACTATTTTAGGCCGAGATCACAAGATCGCGAGTTGCGGTGACAGGACGAAATGGTGGTGACATTAATCTAAATGAAGAACGCTCACAGAATTCTTCAAAGCACGTTTGTCAAGAAATTTTGTGTCGTCATTTAAATTGATGTTATTACTGACCGACTGGTCGCTTCTCCCCACTTGTGTTCTTGTATCCCTGCCTTTATTTAGATACCTTGCTTTGCTATGTACAGCAATTCCATACCTATAGAGTTTAGACTGCAGATTCTCAGACAGAATTCTTCGTAGTTCCTATTTTTGCACTCTGTTCAAAAATAATAAAGGCAATAGGCATTTCACATAATAATACTAAAGTAAAAGATTATTATTACTTATATATTTATGAATAATAATGAGACTCAATACGTGTTTATTAATGTTATTTTGTTTATTGCAAATAAATTGATATGTGTTATGGAGGAAAGAAATCTCAATTTTAGTGTTCCAGATCATAAAATCTTAAGTTACGCATATATTTTAAAGTTCTATCTACACATCGACGTTTGTCTTCTGAATTTTACTTGCAGAGCAGACAAGAATAAGTTGAAATGGTAAAATGCATGTAAACTATTACTTAAATGCATTTTAAACTATACAAATTTATAACCGTAAAAATGTACTTCGTTTACGTAATGAGTTTAGTCTTATCAAAAATACTAAGTGCATGGATAATCTTCAAACGTAGATGTGTAGTGACTTTTAATGCAAAAATATCAAATTAATAAAATAGCAAGGTGTCTATTTATGAAAATTGTACTAAAATAACATGAAAAATTGTAACAAGCCCAAAGGCCTATTTTAATGTGCAAAATGCTATGACCATACATTGAAATAGACAACACAATAATTATAAACTTGATGGATTTTAATTTTTGTATTAGTCTTTGGATACCTATTTTTTAATAAAAATAATTTAAATACTAATAATATTGCATTTTATTTTTACCTCATAAGTAACCGGAGAGATGACTTCAACACCACCCTCGCATTGGCGATAATCAAGGAACATCAGACAATTAAGATCAGTTAAGATTGAATTAAGATTAGACGATGCTATAAATAGCGTCGACCTAATTGAATATGACGCAAATTAGACCTAACAACGATTTTTGGACACTAAGTAACCCTAAGCAAAAATTATTGCTGGGAAACGACTTTATTTTTTGGGGTGAAAAATCTCGCTCCACGGTAAAACTCAATATAGCACAGTCAAATCATTGTGCTGATAAATGCTTTGAATAACTGGACGGCTTAATTCCATTTTAGTTCAGAGAAAGCACAAGCTCATAAAAGATCATTCAAAAATCTGAAATATCCCCGTACGATATGGTAATCATCTGCCTAGCCTTTTCCCAAGTTGGAGTCGGCTTCCAGTCTAACCGGTTGCAGCTGAATATCAGTGTTATAGAGCGACTACCTATCTAACCTCCACAACCCGGTTAATACTGGGTAATACGATACCCTTTTTTTTTTGGGTGGTTGGAAAATCATCGAATAACCCCGCCCTTGGGCAAAAATCTTAACGTGCTTTCCGAAGCACGGAGGAAATTCGGTATGTAATGGGCGGTCACCCATCCACAGACCAACTTAGGCAAGCGTGACTTAACCTTAAGATCGACCTGAGTGGCAGATATTATTAAGGTACGAGCTGCCGTAGGACTAGGTACAGTTAGTGCTTGGCCAGACTGCAAACGCGGGCGCGGGGCGGGCGCGGCGCGACAAACTTAAACGTATGGAACTTCATTTGAGTGTCCGTAGTGGGCACGCGGGCGCGGGAAGCGGCGCGGGCTACTTTCCGCGGGGAGCGCGCGGGCAACTCGTGCCATAGCTCGTTCATACAAGTGGCCGCAGTGAGTGCGCGGGGCGGCAAGCGATAAACCGCGCGGGAGCGGCGTATCTCAAACTTTAGTCTGCGTCAGATAACCAGATAAATTGGATTTATTTATTTAGCTTTAACTTTTATAAGTTAAAGCTTAAGAAATTAATCCCATTATTTATAGAAGTATCCGATTAATTAAAATAACTGAATTTTAAAATTCTTACCAAAAAATTTTTTGCTTTGTTTTTGCTTCGGCGAATGTTGTTATTTTTTTTTTATAATATAATTTTCTATATTTTGTAATATGTAGTCAAACGTATCCATTGACATTCTTGTATATTCTAAAAACTTTTGAGGTTGCTCTCGCAATCTTTCATACAGTGTGTAAAATTCTCCTTCATTTTCTCTGGTTAAATTAATTTTATTAACTCCATTTTTCTTTTTTAGCATTTGCCATTTAAAGTAAGAAATTTCCAATAAAAACAAGTCTTCGTCATCCATATTATATTTTGACAAACACTGGACGGACAGTTGGAATCGACAACGCTCGGAACGAAATCGCGGTCCACTGCGGACAGGCAAATCGCGCGCGTTCCCGCACCCGCGCCGCTCCCCGCACCGCGCTGCCAGTCTGGCCAAGCACTTAGCGTTAGTGGGCAAGAGGCTTCAGTTAATATGTAACTATGTATGAATATAGTTACTAAATCAATACAAACTAATAATAGAGGCCCTTATCATTTAAAACAACATAAACCTTTACAAACCCGAGGGTGAAATTCTGTGCTATTTTAGACGGTTGCCGTTGGCGGTCAACCCAGTTGTTCGACAAAACTATTCGGTTGCGGTAATGGCCCAACTGTCATTCGCAGACAAAACGACAATTTCATTGAGTCTATTGTGAATAGATACGTTTTTAAATATCGCTTCAATTGTATTAAACAAATCGAATTAGCTTACCGTAGTTCATTGTTGAGCTAGTATTTTTTTTAAATATGGATTGTTTGTGGTTTTTGCACTTATGAACGCACGATGACCAATCAAGCTATACAAAACCAAATTAAGCTGATCTCTTATTGTACTTTAAGCTCAAACAAAGTGAGGATAGGTTATACTGGAAATGCATAGGTTTTAAAGTCGCTGTGTGTTCGCAATAAAAAGAATCTGGAAATATAAAACAGATGTGTTGGAAAAGCTATGCAGAAATTATAAAAATTACATTTATTCCTTCTTAACTTTTCCAACGCAAAAGTTAAGTAGGAAGAATTAATGTCATTTCTAGTAAATTAAAAAAAAAATGTTTTATATCAAATGGACTTGTGGCAGGTCTTTGTCCTGCAGTGGGATGATATGGATTACACAGCTTAATCTCATAAATTAATCTGAAACCACATTTGTCTTTTTCAGCAAACAGCTCACGCATCTTTTCGCATGAGTCCATTTGACACTCATAATGTGATTAAAAATATCACTTCTGTGCCAGCAAACCTGCGGTCATAAGCCATCACAGCCATCCTTATCTAAGTCCCATTAATTAAATTCAATGGTAGCCACCAACAAAAGCATTACGAATGAATGAAAATTTAAATCGGGCCAAACATGAGCACGCTTTGTTTGATGGCTTATTCAGAATTATTCCACTCTGCTCTATCAAGTCGGCCCACTCTCTGGAGCAAGTTTGATTGTCATGTTTGTTTTACTACTAAGTCCGTTTTGGTGGAAAATATTACCTATAATTATAATAATTATAATATCTAAAAATACTGGAAAAAATATTTTAAACCTAAGTAGGTTTAAATATTATTTGTCTAGGAACTACAAAACATAGTCATTTAACAAATGTCAGTTTGACATTACAGTCATATTCTTTGGATTGTTTTGTTTTTAATACTCAGTGTAATTGTAATTAAGCACTACTAGTCCCAGAGTAATACTTAAATCGTTTAGTGAAAAAAAATGAACAGCTAAATTCTAAAAAAAAATTCCAGTTTGTCCCTGCTCCCGCTTCTGGAACAATTTGTTAGAGCAGCGAGGAACAATCCCTCATTCAATTTATGGCTGCAAATCTCTGTCGTACACTCTTCGTAAGTATATTATTGGTATTTAGCAGGCTCGGGGCCAGCTCGTCTGTAAACCGTAGATAGCTAACATACTCGTACATTCATACACATGCCGATTGAATTCCGTATTGTCTTGTAATGTGGAGCTTAGCTGCATTGTAAAGTTATGTGTGTTGATTTGGAAATGTGTTTCAATGAAGTTAAGTGCCATTTTTAATTAGCTGCATTGTGGTGGATTTAAACTGGCACAAATATGACGCGAACTAATAATATTGGCAATAATAATGAGGAATATGAATGTAATTATATTCACCTGCCCCTATACCAATTTATTTTGGTGTCAGGTCAGTATTGTCTTGTTCTTCCATACTTTTCTTTTACTCGGGTGAATGAATCAATCAGTCTAAGTAGGTCAGCCAAGATCCAAGATTGTCTGATATGAATTAATGTTAAAGTTGTAAATTATTCATATAGACTAATAATTATAACGATAAAGATTATTAGTTTCATTCGATTTCCAAAATTCTTTCATTAGTTAAAATCTACACTATTAACCCAGAACCATACGATTTATTTAAACGTGGTCGAAGTCGACCGATCTGGTCGATCTTCAGGTTAAAACACGCTTGCTTAGGTTGGTTCATGGATGGCTGATCACCCATTACAATACCGAATTTCCTCTGTTCCTAGGAAAGCACACCCGTTCGTCCAGTCGTTATAGGTAGGTAGTAACCCGAAATCTAGTCTTACCAAGGTGTACCGTATTACTCAATAACAACTCGCTTATGGGACCAGAGAGGCAGTTGCTCCATGAAAATACTGGTATTCAGCTGCATCTTATGTGACTGGAAGAACCTCAGCATAGTTGGGAATATGCTAGTTGATGTAGACGAGTCCTGAGCAGAAGGTTGTTCTAAATAAAAGCTGCTGAGCGAATCTAGCTGCTAAGAGCTAACTGGGAAGCTTCAGCTACCAATGAATTGGTAGTATTTGGTAGCGTTTCAAGATATTTAGCTCGGTTGATCGGTTACAAGCTAGCATTGGTTGCAGATAACTTCACATAGCTATTATATTCCATGTTTTGTAGTACGATGAAACATTGGTATTATGATTAGGGTGAAAGTTCGAAAGATTTACAAAAATAAGTTTAAAAAAATTAAAGTAACTAATAAAACAACTGTATGAGAATCTCTGATTACAGCCGACTTAAATGAAGATTTCAGGAGTCAATTTTTCTTCAGATTCAAGAATGTAGGCTACATCAGTGAGTGATAAATCACATGAACATTTCAAACACAAAACGTACATCACTATTTCCCAGAAGACATAGTATGTGTACTGCCCAACATACTGCAGTTCGTAAACATTCAAACGACGGAGCGAAATCCGTCCAACTCGAACCGATAAACTTTTTACAGTAAAGTAAACGTATGAAAACACGCGAAGTTTTTCTCTTTCGTTCTACTTTCATACCCCCAGTACAATAGGTATCCCGCCGGTGTGTGCTACGCCCCGGGTGCCATTTTAATTTTCCGCCAGCCTGAAAATTTACACGAAACGAATGAACCATCTATTTTAATGAGCTGTAAAAGTTAACTGATCATGGAGCTCGAGAATGCTGGAGATTGCTCGAGAATATGTGATTGTGGAGCTCACTATAATTCCGCATTTTTCTATTGTGCAAGTGCTCCATATTTTTGTGGAATCTAGACTGTGTCAGGTGAAATGATTTGTGAGATGGTTGCTTCTGTATTTTGTGGGTGGAAGGTCGGTTTTGTATTGAGATTGGAATTTCTATTGGGAAGCTAGAAATTACGTAACCTGCACGTGGAGTATTCGGTTTGTTGTGAAAAAACAAAATGAAGTTTTATATTTATTAACTGAAAATAATGGAAACATGAGCAGGAAGCAAAAAAGGTTTTACCAATAAAGCGTAGTTCAACTCCACGAAAAATCACACAAAACAATCAATTAGACAAACCCGAAAAATAAATCAACTGCCACTCACGCAGTCGTATGGGTACACCTCAAATCGTCCATTCACGTCAGAACCAATGACGTATGTAATCAAATTAGGGGTTAATTGCTAAATTAAGTGTCATCGCACTTTGTCCTTTTGCCTTGATATACGATTTTGTCAGAAAGGCGTGTTCCCGCCAATTAAGGTAATGGAAAACTGGGCACTGGCAGTTGCCACCCAATTCGGGAGTAAGTGGATGGTTGTGAAAGTGATCTGATGAATTGTTGTCAGTCAATTAGTTATAAGTGTTGAGATTTAATTTTTTTTTTGGTTGAATTGTTGTATTTTGTAACGATATTTTCTTTCGGCTGTCTCGTTAGTCTAGTTGTCGCAAAGGTGGCTGCTGAGCACGAGGATCTGGGTTCGATTCGCGGGTAGGGAAAATTATTGCACGAGAAATCGATGCATCAGAAAATTTTCAGTAGCATCCACAGGGCCTGGATTTTCGCCCAGTTGATGACAAAAGGCTCGCGACTGTTAGTACACCTCTGAATGACCCTTCGAGAATTAGAGGCGTGATGTTATGTTATGATATTTACTTCAGCACGTAATCAAAATGAGTAAGTACGCCATATAAGTGGTATATATGTGTTACCGGAAATGTATAAAATCTAGGAATTGTACACAATTCCTAGGAAATATTATATACATTTCCGAGGCTGCATAAGAAATGTGTAAAATAATGTTTCAAACATTTCTTAATACACACATTTCCTAGGAAATGTATGTATTTCCTAGGAATTGTATACAATTCCGAGATGATACTTGGAAATAAATAAAAAAGCCTCTTCCACGCCAAGTCGACGGAGACTCGCTTCGCGGGACTCCTACTTCTGGGTGGTTCAGAAAAAAAAATAACCACGAAGGGGATGGCGGGGTCGAGTGAGCGAGCAAAGCGAGCGAATAGACCTTCTAACCTAACCTGTCCGAGTCGGGGTGCCCCAAGTAAGTAAGTAGTTTATCACATTGGCGTGCTCTCTATTTAGAATGCCAAAGTACTTTTTCCTCAATTTAGACTTCTCAGTACTTTAACGATTTTAGTATTAAACTCCCTTTGAAAACAATGGCTCATACTAAAACTTTTAGTCAGGCTTTTATTTTATTGTAATTTAGAACAGGAAATGCAATTCTTCATCCAAGCGTTTTAAAGCCTATTGTTAAGGATCATTTTGTTTATAGCCTAGGTTCTGTTAGTCAGGTAGGAACATGAATTTTATCGACCATGCAGTGACTTAGGACCTTACAATGCCTTCATTAGTGAATAAATGTTATACTGTAACTTGAAGATGTATAATATTATATTTCTTGTTACATTGCATAACTATAAATTTAATGCATGCAAAACTATCAATAACTTGTTTACTTATAGTTATTTATGATACTAGTGCGGTAAGTTGGTTTTTACAAACGAGTAGACGAATGTAAGCCCGAGACGAAGTCGAGGGGTTACCATAGTCACGAGTTTGTAAAAACCAATTTCTGCACGTGTATCATACAACGTTTTTCAACACATTTGCGAGAAAACAGTACAATTATGTAATGAAACAAACTTTTTCAAGACTATTTCTACGTACGTAAAAAAAACTAACGTACCTTTGTTCCTAAATATTTTTTATCTGGCGCGTCATTAAGAAATTTTTCTACGTTAGCTGCAGTGAATACTTTTGATTTCTTGCTTGTATAGCCATCTGACTGTCGTTTCAAAAATACAGTAGTTTTATGTATTTTATTAAATCATTATTGGTTTTTAGAGTGGTTTTTAACATTGAATATATTGACCACATTGAGGACGGTTATACTTCATACGTAATTTATTGAAGTAGGTAAGCCATCAAAACATTTTCAGAGAATGATTGAGTATTTCTTCGAGTCTTCCATGCTATAAAATTATTGTAGGTAATTAAATAGCGCTCTCGCGATTTTGGCGGCAAGAGCCCGTTTTCTGCGATTTGCGCCTCATTTAAAATATCAGGTGAAGTAGATTCCATATTAATATCGGATTCGCTTGAACTCATATTATTTTGTTTTTAAATATCAGTCGGAAAGTCGCAACAATCTTTGACGTTTTAAATGCCGCGCATTTGCAAATGGCGCCACATGCACGTGGTGAAAATTAGAACTACAACTTTCATCTCATTTACTCTTTAGTATTAAAGTGAGACAAACGTATTGAAGAAAAGCGCTTCCAAGGAGGTTCGTTCAGTCAGCTTATTTATTCTAGTAATGTGAAACTCCTTGGTGGAATTCTTGTATTACTTTTTATGGAAATTAAAAAAAAAAACCGTAAAGAATACGAACGGTGCTATACAACGGGATAGGGACCGTGCGGTAAAATAGGTACTTAGGTGAGAGTACCTATTTTACCGCACGGTACTTAGGTGAGGGTACATATTTTACCGCACGTTCCGTTGTATAGTGCGTAATTTTTTACTTTCGAACAATGTATACAGGCTCCGTAAATGCATTTTTCGAGCAAATGTGTTGAAAAATATATTTAAAGTTCTAAGTATGTATATATAGTCGCTGGTTAAGACAAACTGTCAAATTTCTCCAAATGATTTTAAACCATATAATGCTAAAGCCAAGTTAAAAAATTGTACAGTCACTGGCGACTGTACTACCGAGTTCACTGAAGGTTTGCGATTATTCACGAATATGCTCTAAGTAGCAAGGTTGAAAAGTGATCGACTTCTTTAAACTAGAGAAGATTGGTGCTCCTTCATCGGTAGAAAAAAACTGTAGTTTGTAAAAGCTCTTCCACAAGAAAGCTCAGAAAAACACGACACTTAATCATCAAACACTTATCCCAGTGTATTAAGCCTCTTTTCCGTCACATCTTTTTATCCATTAAAGAAAAAATCATATGCATTTTATATAAAAATCCGAACCACATATAGGAAAAAGCAGCCATAATATACGGTGGCCCTTAAGCCAAAAGTGCCCTTAATACTGTGTTTAAGTGGGCAAGCTTCAGAAAATGTTCAGCGGCTTTTCAGGGCAACACTCCTAAGCCTTTTAATATCGCACCCCTAGACGCGTGCTTATCGGATCTCTTAACTGTTGCCGTTTTTAATGGCGTTGCAGTTAAATCAGGTGTTCTTTTTTTAAAATACGCGCAAGGAGCTGGCTGTTTGTGGATGCGGCTTTATGTTGACTTAATATGAAGGTGAGGGTTTAATTGTTTATTTAATCTTATTGTGATGAGTAAAGCTTATTTTAGTCGGTGTATTTTCTTCTTGCTTTTGATGTGACGTTGAAATAATTAATTTCGTTGCGTGATTCATGACAGTTACTTTAAATTGTTAATCTGTCTTTGTCGAGCTTTATTGTCTCGGCACTTTTCTGATGGTATCCACTGTTGATTCTGGTTTTCAGAAGTTGCTGTGGTTTAGAAATAGTATGGCGGGCTTGTCCCAATAAAAAATAGCTTCAAGGCAAAAATGGCTTGAGACGATCAGAAGAGCTCGTTATCAATGCAATGAAAAATATTGTATAAGTGATTCAAGCCAGTTCTTAATCCTGTATTACAGAAAATTAAAACTAATTTTGACCGATAAAATGACTTGAATATAGTTTTAAGTAATGTTGGAGTTTATAGAACCTGTAGTGCAAGTACGTAGCACTCGATTCGCTTCGATTCGATAAATCTGACAGTTATTCTCGATAAAATGAGCTTTTATCGAATCGAATCGATGTCGCAAGTACGTAAATAATATTTTAACGATCGGTAGATAACTCTAAAATTTAAACGATTTTATCGAAAATGCAAGTACGAAACGACATTTTGACAGTTTGACATTCCGCCCACGATAAATCTTGTCGACGCGTGTTACGTACTTCCAAATTCGATAACAAGCTCGATAAAACTGACAACGATAACGATCTCGATGTCTTATCGATGCAAAGTTCGTACTTGCACTGCTGAGTCGATAAGAGTAGTCAGTGAGTAAAATGATAGACAGAGATAGACACTAATTATCTACCTACTTGTGCCTTACTTACTAGTTCTGATCTAATCTTTAAAGTAATTTTTTTCGTAAACTATTTCAATACCTAAATAATACCTACTAAGTATTTTTATGATGATGACATAGTTTCTTCTATTATAAAACTGTCTACATTAAAACAAACTAACGACTCACTACGCACTAAATAAGTGCAAGTCACGCCTGCATCACACAATAAAAGCTCGAAACGAACGTGTCTCAACTTAATTCACTTAATTCTCACTTGGGGTCACTGTCAAACTAACGTTCTAACAAAACTCTGCGACAATCGTCCAAATTTAATTACGTCACTGTGTGCGAACCCTTCCGACGCGACTCTAAAGTTTAATAGCGATATGGCGATGTGACGATACCCTGCAGTACCCCGCACATGGGCCCTGTGCCCGTACTTTTGTAATTTTATTAATGACGTAATAACAGTTCTGTCAAACGCATGTGTGTGCCCCATGAGCGATAGTGGAGTCGTTAGCTCGGACGGGTTAATATCGGAGGGTTGAATTGGGGATTATCTATGAAATCTATGTGTTATTTGGTATTAAAAGTGGGTGTTGAATGGATGTTGTGTGGATGGTTTGTATTGGAGCAGTCGAAATGGGTATAAATTGTGAATGCTTTTTGCCTAATTATGTATCGATGGGGGTTGTTATATACCTGCTGGTTCAGATAATCAAAATCTAATCTAAAAAGATATAGCACAATCCTGCAAACTTAGCTCTTCAATAAGACTGCAAAGATTTGACTATTCACTGGGTTAAAGTTTTCTCAATTTTCAGTAAATCATTCACAGAATCACACCTGAACAGATCCTTTACCTACTCGTCGTCATCATCATTTCAGCCGAAAGAGGTCCACTGCTGGACATATGCGTCCCTCAAATTTCGCCACATTGACCGGTCCTGTAGGTCTCGCATTCAGCCCTTTACCCTCTCTCTACCCTTCTTCTCCTCTTCTAAAAATCTACTAAAGCAATCTTAAATACAGAACATCACGAAATGTTTACGTCCCAGTATTAAAAGAATAATAGTAAGACAACATAATTCATGAAACAACATTAGTCAGACAAAATCCTTTCATTGTCATATTTAATTTTCCCTTTGAAACCCCTTTCATTCCCTGCAGTGAATCTGGTTACCTAAAACGATTCCACCTTCACATTGTTGTCTGATTCTATTGTTTTCCATTTTGCATTGTGTAATTTTCGTGTGCTTTTGAAAGCATTTTTTTTTCAGTCACTTCCTTAGTTACTTTTTCGGTTATTGTTATTTATACGGTATGTAAATACATAAGTTGGTCTGTCTGAGGGCTTATTTTTCAATATTTAAATAAGTTTGTCAAGTTATTTAAACAAAATCTGTCAACCGTAATACTTGTTACTGTTAGCTTAGGTCATCCAACTGCTGAGCAAAGGCCTCACCCCATGCCCTCCAAATCTTTCGATCCGGGGCCAATGTGGACCAATGGTCGTTGGCTCTGTCCAGCTCGTCCCAACATTTTTACGAGGCCTACCATGTAGCCTTCTGTCTGTGTCAGGGTTCCACAACGGGTTACTTTAGCCTCCAGCACGACGAGCATAACATGTAAGCTTTAGATAAAACTTATCTGACTATTGAAAACTCAGCCCTATGATACTTAAACATTTTCAGGGTTGAACACCCTTTTATCTCTTGTGCTTTACAGCAACCAAATGAGCCATAAAATAACGGACAAACTGCCGCAATTTGCAAGTTAGCCACTAAGTACATAACAATAGTGGTCAGATTTTGTCCGAGCTCCAGATTAAACCTAAAATGTGCAGACAACAAGCTTCTATTACTGCAAAACTTGATCGTATTAAAGTTTTCCGACGGCTGCTCCGAAATATGAGCATGGAATGGCTCGCTGAAATTTAACTTGCTATCTGATCGAAGTATTTAAGTGGCAAGTAGATTGTGTTACATTAGTTATTTGGGTGGCAACGAAAAATGTGGCTTCATTTTCTGTTTAAGAGACTTTTTGTTGGGTCGTTTTGGTGAATTTGGCTGTATGCCGCATGATGACTTCGTGGTGTCCTTGAAGTTGTTCTTATTTACCCAAAAGCTATACAGATAAGTAATTATTATGCTACCATTTTACATCAATTTAAAATCACGAAAACCTGTAAAAAACGCATCCAGCCATTTTCACTGTCAAGAAAATCCCACAACTTAAGTCCATGCCAAGTTATACCGCGATGCTCACAACAAATAAATAATACGAGCCAACGAAAAAAATAATCAAAACGATATATTGCATAACTAAATGCCATTCTTTCCCGTTGCCCTCCTTTATAGTACAGTCAGCGAAAACAGAAGCCATCAAAGCACAAAAGAGATTCCTCGCACTACTATTGTGTCACCGAACGAAAAATATTGCGTGAACATCACCAATAAATAGAACAATATTCCGAGCTGTTACATAACTTTGTCGTCTCTTTGACTACGGCTAGACACGTAAATATGGCATACATTTTGTAGCTGGCTGTAATTATTCATTGTACAAAACTTCGAATGGCGGTGGAACTCCTCATTTTGTATAACGAGTTGTGTTTAATTCGTTTTAGCTCAGTGCGCGGTGTCTGCCAGATGGATTTTAGCGAGTTGCAATTGTTTTTAATTTGAGGTTTTTGTTTAAATGTTTTGTTTGGGATTTGGGTTTTAATAAAGAAATGTTAGTTTTTAATAGC
Source organism: Diarsia mendica (assembly GCA_949316265.1). NCBI lineage: Eukaryota > Metazoa > Arthropoda > Insecta > Lepidoptera > Noctuidae > Diarsia > Diarsia mendica. Next base: position 16,175,531 of record OX438896.1, on the reverse strand, counting down.
CCACGTTCAGATTTGCTTATTAAGTAAGGGCAATTAAAGTACATTCATACTGGATGTCCTTTTGAAGAAAAACATCTTGGATATGTTGGCACGAGATTTTATTAAAAATCACTCAATAATTGTATAATCCATGTGTACCAAAAACTGAAAGTGTTACCAAAACTCCAATAAAAAGAAGAAGCTCAGGCAATCGATAATTGACTCTCCGTAACCCTTGAACAGCTGGTGTCACTATTTCAACCCTGATGAACAAATTCCCTCTCATTTTCACCCCTTTACTGCACCATACGGTACGGCTATATGGCGCTTTCTTTTTATTTGATCGTCTTTGATAGACGACTAAATGAAACCCCTTCACCTGATTGATTAACAGAACCCAAACATGAGCTGGCCACAACAAAAGGAAGGCTTGATCTGATGGGCTGTGTGAACATGAAAAGCAAAGCGATGCCATGCGATGGAAAATGATAAAACAGAACATATGACAATGTTGTTTGTGGTCATTGACAGAATAGATGATGCATGCATAAGAGTTTCTACGGGTTTTCGATAGTTCGAAAGCCTAACTACTGCCGTCGACTGAAAATATTGGTACTGACATGGTGGTTTAGTGTTTCTTTTTACCCCTTAATATTCTTGCGTTTGACCGTAACTCGTGGAGCGATGATGCCGCTTGCGTGCAGTGTGCAGATGTTTTGCGACGTTTGTTATGTTTGGCGTCTTACGCATTAAATCAAAATAATTTTTAATTTTATCGTAACCTGAAAGAGTTAGGTATACCTCTGCCTAATTAACCCCTTAAAGATTACAGGCGTGATGTTGTAACCAGGAAGAGATTAGGAATATTGTTATGAGATCACTGTCTATGAGGACTTAACAGTCTCCTCCCTCTTAATGAGGGGAGTCTAATGTCACAGTGGTAGGCTGAATATAATATGCTACTATCTTGACTATATTCATGTACCGTTTACCTTAAAAAAAGCTATAGCTTTCAGGAGAAGTTACATACATTTTTATCGCATCGCATCGTTTCTCTTTTGTTCCTCTAGTCCCTTATAACGTCGGACAGTGATGTCGCGTATAGATAAGTGGTGCGCTATCCATCATTGCGTTAGGGGGTGCAATATTCTATTGATTTTTCATGTCCTTTTGCAACAACCTCCCCTATGCAATGTTTTGGAATTTATGATAGTTATGTGCAGTTGACAACTCTTAAATTATTAGGGAATTCAGAAAGTTCTTTGATATTCTTACGTCTGTTTGAAAATCAATACAGTAACTCCTGCTAATGTTTTTGATAATCCTAGTTTAGGTACAATTAGTACTATTAGATTTAGTTACATAGGTACATCACGCCTTTGATTCCCGAAGGGTTAGACAAAGGTGTACCTAATAGTATACACACTTCTAAACTGTTATATTTAAGGCCCATATGACGGGGTACAAGCCTGTTGCCATCAATCGGGCACAAATCCAGATCCGCGTCAAGTGTTATTGACTTTCGCCATTACGAATTTCTTAGTAGCAGCCCAAAATCTTACGGCCTTATTAATAAAAAAAAGTTAAGCCTGCTTAAACTTACGCTTAGTTTATCTCGCATGCCGTCTCACTTCAAAAATATTCAAAAGAAAGGGACGGCATGCGAGATAAACCAAGCGTAAGTTTAAGCAGGCTTAACTTTTTTTTATTAATAAGGGGGTTAGAGTTAATGATAATAATAACGAGTTAAGCTGATAACAGCATAGTATACCTATTCTATTTACAGTTCTAATTATATCCTAAATTAACCACACACGATAATCGTGTGGTCAAATAGGCTCAGTATTATCCCAATTAGTGTGATATCAAAACACTATAATCCTATCAAACGTTTAATCTGGTATAACTGTCGGTAAGTTACAACCTTACCGATAACGGGTCGTAATGAGTTTGATAGCAAAGTTCCTTCTAATTAAGACCACGCATGTAACTTATTTAATGGATATTTGAATAAGTAAACACAGTTGCCGACAGATAATTTGTACTTCAAAACTTTGTTACTTTAAGTTACTTAAATTGGCAATTGTTAATTTTAATTTTTTTTACCCTAAATAGGTATGTTTATCGCTTATGTTTGAAGAACTTGTAGCTTTATAGTAAAGCTGCTCGGATCAATATTCAGGTTAAGCCGCGTTTGCCTAGGTTGGTCTGTAGATCGGTGATCAAACATTACCTACTTACCAAATTTCGTTGATGCTTCGTAAAGCACGTTAAGCTGTTGACCTTGACTAACATTTGTAGATTTTTGACAGTCGTAACAGGAAGTCAGTGGCCTTTACGACTTACAAAGCTTGACATCCAGTCTTACCTATGGGTATCGTAATACCCAGTCCAACTGTGTTGTAGATGTCAGACAGGCAGTCACTCATGCAAAATACTGGTATTCAGTTGCATCCGGTCAGACTGGAAGCCGCCCCCACATAGTTGGGAAAAGTTTAGTCAGTATTTCTTTACATTAATTCGACCTGTTTATCACCTAAGTGTTTCCTTTGAAACTTAATTAATTCGGTAAAATATTGCGTATGGGTAAGCAGGGAGCTATTTCCGCCCACACACGCTCGGTTCATTCAAATTGAACTAAAATTGTGCGTCTCCTAAACACACGAGAATATATTAGTTAAGCTCAGCTGCTAATTCTTAATAGTTTATGCAAATCTGTGTCAAATAGTCCCTGTGTAAATCTCCCATCCCTTTCTGACGTCATCTCACTCCAAGATGAAAACAAAATGCTGATTTGCATGTGCAAATAACATTGTAGTGAAATCCAAACAGCAATTTGGGAGACAATTGGGGACCAGCTGTGTCGTCCCTACTGAGTTTGGGGACAAGAATTAAACAATAATTTCTTGCTTCTTCGTCAAGAACTACTGTCAAGGGCTTCATTGTCTTCTTGTTAGAGCACCTGATTCGTGAAAATGCTCTCGAGGGGTCTTAGATTAAACCGGAATTCGAGTTAATTTTGAGGAAATTTTAGACACAAAGGATAGCAGTCTTTGTTAAAATTAATCGGTCATACCTAACGTTTCTTTCTGTTAATTGATTTCAAATTTTCCATTATTAATTTCTATAAAGAAATCATTCAAACATAATGAAAATATCATTAGACTTATGAAAGTCAATACCTACAGTAGATTAAACTTAATAAACAACGATAACAAAAATAACATTTCAATTTTCATCAATCGATAATCTATAAACTCTAGGTTACATACAATAGAAATGATTGATGATACAATCTGCAAACGAAGTCGCACAAATAAAAAGGAATCTTGCAACAATAGTTCTCTATCAAACGCAATGCCGAAAACATAAAACTGTCATGTGCATTATGCACCCAATAAATATTATTCCCAGTAGACACTACTAATGCTATTCAGTCTCTCTAGAGATGTAGGTCACTATGTTATCTATGATTTTGTTATATCACCCGAAACACCACCCTATTGGATCAAAGTAAAGTTCTATTTCCAACTACCCTAATTTCCCTATCCAGCGTCAATCAAAACTCAACTTTGACTACTTTGTTTATGTTTGCTTTTTCAGTGACATGCATTTGTGCAACAAAAAATCCACACGCGACTGGGGTAACTACTGATTTGTGCACGCATCTACTGCGTGGGGCGTCTAATGGTTTCTGCATTCGTTCAGAAGCTCAAAACACGAGTGCATTTAATTTATGGTCGAAGCAGGAACGTGGGATTATCCATAGTCAACATTATCTTAAATATTTTATGTTCAATTAAGTCGACTTTTATTTTCTACAGCTATAAATTTTGCCGCAACACAAGATTTCGCTTTCGGGGTTCGTATGAGCAAACTAACCCTTCGTTTTCCTTGTTTTCTATAATATATTACTTTGGATAAATATTTATCTTGCATTCGTAATAATATTATGATTCTCTCACGTTTTTTCTTCGACCTAGTTTAACTGTGTTGTGTATCATGTTTCCTCTGACAGTTTGAGTTACTTTTGGTCCCGGAAATGTACATATTAATAAAACATTATTACTGTTATTAACATAATTATAAATTACTTTTAACTGTACACAAACACACACAGAGATTTTGTTTACAGATAAACAAGATTTTAATTTCAGTGGTCCACCAAAATCTACATTTTCGCTCGGTAGGTTAGTGAGTGTTTCTCAGTAGCAGCCAACGAGTCTGGATTTGTGCTGGGTTGAAATCAATAGGCTCACCTCCGTCATCCATCCTCCACATCTATAAAGAGAGTAGTCCTGACTGACTGACTGACTCATCAACGCCCAGCCCAAACCCTTGGACCTAGAAAGCTGAAATTTTGCACAGAGGTCACCTTTATAATGTAGACAAGGAATAAGGAAGGATTTTTCGAAATTCAACCTCTAAGGCAGTTTAATAGGGGATAAAGTTTGTATGGAAAATCATCATTTTCACGCGGGCGAAGCCGCTGGTAAAAGCTAGTTGGACATAAACATAACTGGCTAAATGTGGTTGTACTATTAGGTACACCTCTGCCTTACCCTTCGAGGATTACGGACGTGATGTTATGTTTATGTTAAGAAAAGTAATTTGGATTACAAGGTTTTTATAATTATTTCCGTTGTCCAACAAAATTGAAATTGTCACCATTGCCTTTTGATGGGTGTAGACTGACGCAAATGACTTTACAAGGACAAACATTTCCTTAAAACAAAACACACCTGACATACTACCAACACCACTACTCGTCACCAAACTAAAATCCCAGACAAACTTCGTAAGCCCATAATTAAAATAGACAATAAACTTTATCCGCGCAAGCCGCTCGTCTTAAACCCTACCCAAAGGGCAACCACCCCGGTCTGTTTACACAGTAACCTACATTACTGCTTATGCCATGAGGGATGGCATCATTAATGATAGGGACTTGATCGGGGGACCCTCCGTGACTTAGAATCTATTGAGCGTCATCCAAAATGGTTTGCGTATAAGATTTTGCAACAATTTTGAAAGTGTCAAAAATGTGTTTGGATTAGTTTATTACAGTTCAGTGAAAAAAAATATTTGGACTGTCTGAAATCAAAGTATTTTTGGAAAAAAAGAAGTTTATTTAAAATATATCCTAACCTAACAATACGACCCAGCAAAAACCTTAGTTAAATTCTTTTTTTCTATTACATATTCCCTGATTGGATTCCATAGCAAACCATGGGACGCATAAAAGGAAATCGACGTTAGTTCACTTCCAATTTCAATATCAGATCGAGTCCGTGCCGATCTATTGTGCAAAACGTCCGAGTGTTCGGAAGTAAGCACGATGAGCCGAGGTGGGCGTCACCACTGCCTTTCATACCACCCTGTACGTATATTCCATTCAAATTTTTACCCTCAGAACGGTAGGCATGCTCGATGAGTGCTCTAACGTCCATTCAATGCAATTTGATGAAGCCAACGCGGTGTACGCTATTCAAACTGAACAGGAGTGGTCACGACAATACCGTGATTTAATAGACACCGAAATACCGGCTTACATGACATACTCTTGTTTCCGACGTATTTATCGTACGATAATAATTGAGTTAATATTTTGGGAATTTAAGATATGATCAAAGACAGAATTTGGGTTGATAGACATTCTTACATAAAGGTGTGTGACGATGTTACCATAATATAATCAATTTGGTTATAGAGGCATCTATTTTGAGTGATAAAATTTAGTTACGGTTCATCAAAATAGTAGTTGATGTCAAACATAAGTTTATTGATCGAACTATACTTTAACAGCGTTTGCCAAGTAATCCCAGGAGTGTGTTTTTATCGATTTATACATTTTATTACTCGTTTCTCACGACAGATTTTTACGCAATTAAACTCAGTTTAAACAGAGATTAAAAAATCGTAATACACAGAAAGCTTCGCATTTGTCATGAAAGAACATACCTTCCTCATTACATTCGCCAACAATCTGATTCAAAACCAGAGCGCTTACATAAAACAATTACAAAACACATCCAAGCCCAACAATTCTTGTCACTGTTTAACGGATTTCACTGAGGCAATAAATCTGCCAACGGCGACAAACAACTAAAACTGAGTTATAACAACAAAGTCAAATTACTGAAGGAGTTTACCGCATCCAGGGTAGGAGGGGGAGCAACGAGCAACCGACACCGGGGTGTTGTACGACCCCAGAATACTGATGCACCTAACTCTCCAAAGATTTTCGGATCGGGATTTTCCTTTCTTTACAATGGGTCCTACTCTTGGGGCATATCAATTGCACGCGGTTATGTCGTTAGAAAGTTTCTTCGGGCCACACCGTAGACATCGATTTTCGAGCTTAAGGGGAAGTATGCGTGTGGCGGGAATAATACCGAGGTTGCTGATAGGTTGAGTAGACTGATATATTGGATGAGGCACTGGTGTTTGTTATTGTTTAATCTTGGCTTATTTTTGGGTATTGCTTCATCTTTGGAGACTCAAATAAGCTATATACACTACAATGAGGTTGTAGGGTTTTAGTTATTCATGCTTGCCAGCTTATTAGCACTATCTATTGCAAACGATGACACTGACATTGAGATACCACCACAAACAAACGCACCACTTTGTTTACGCACATTATGTTAACGTCTCAATATTCTTTTTAAACTAGACTTGACTAATTATAATCATCAGAGACACGCATTTTTATAAAACGTTAAGAGTATATGAAGTAAATGTATCGTATAAAATATTAAATACTGCGACTCGAGCAGATTTAAGCTTGATGTACAATTCAATTATCTTACAACCAGCAACCAGCTTATGCCATAACGAGAAAGAATTAAATCAATCAAAATCAGCCAGTTGGTCGGCATTAGAGAAGCTTACGACTAATTCTATAGGAAATAATCGATCTCCCTCACTTATCTAGGACATTAGGCACATGCGATCCCAACATTTTTAATTTACATGAAAGTACCGACTATTCATTTTTCTGTAAAAGGGGATTATCTATACGGAATAGTGATCCCCTGGGCTTTAAGTGTATTGTAATACGCTGGAGTATGTCCCCATACGTTCGGTGGATTTATTGAATTATGAAAATTAAATGAATGGACAGTTGGAATTGGGATTAGGGAGTTTCTTTTCTAATGTTTAAATAGGATAAAACCTTTGTTGCAATACACATGTACTTCGGACAACGTGATAAAGTAAAGCACTGTTGAGATCTTTAAATCAGTTGAGTACTTTTTTAAAAGCAATCTAAGTATTAAGCAACCTGACTAACTGGGAGAGATTTTTTATGAATAAATTAACTCTATATTTATGTAAAACATATAATAAGTAAAGACAGTTATATTACGCATCGTATATTCCTGTTATTAGAAACAACTCAACATCACGCCAGTAATACCAATAGTAGTTAGTTAGAGATGTACACACGGCTACACATCAAGCTATACAAAACCAGTATAATCGGATCGTTCATTGTGCGAAAAGATCTAGTAAAGTGAGGCCAAGATTAACTGGTTTTGTATAGCTTGATGTGTAGCCGTGTGTACCTAATAGTACACCCAAATTTCGTCAGTTATGTTTAAGTCCCTTGTAATAGGGGCAAGCCTATTGCCAACAACCGAGCACAAATTCAGACTCCGAAAGAATCTCTTTATTAGAATAAAACAAGAAAAAATTTTTTTTTTTTAAATAGCCCTTCTTACACATCTTACATAATTATCCTGTGAGCTCCAAACATCAATTTATTCCGTTTATACACAATGTCCTCTTAAAACAACAACAATGATCCGATACATGCCGCCATTGCATTCCCTACACTCAGGTAGCAATCCATAAGAGGCCGGATCACAACGGGCCCGCCTAAACTCTGCTCACGGAGTTGGAAAATTGCATTCGTTATCGCATATCCGTATCCGGACTGCCTACTTGCATTCTAGCATTGTTTTAGGGGAGATACGACGGGAAAGAAGGGGAGGATTGTTAAGATGTTCTGTTGGAGTGGCGTAGAAATTATAACTGTGATAGGTAGCGTATTTATTGAGATGGACTCGTAAACTGTTGTTCTTTTAAATAAAAATATGTTCCGTTGAAGCACAATGGGATAAATAATTTATACCATTGTGATTTTAAAAATGAAATAACAATTATTGTTATTGTAAAATTCCCATATTTTTTATTGATTGCAAGATGGGCCTGCTTTTGATCTCGATCACGCCTAACATTGAAAGAACAAAGAAATAAATATGATATGAACCAGACATTTTCGATTGTGTATTTACTTGATAGATGAAATAGGAAGATCTAGTTAGTAACCAAGTAGGTGTGAATGTGAGAGAATAACATATACTTCTAAGTTAATTTAGAACGGTTGATGATCTTCCTGCCTTGTCTCATTCTATTTGGGGTCGGCACAGCATGTTTTCTTCTTCCATGTCAGACGTCACGGCGTCATTTAACTACTCCTTTCTCTTTCATTTCATTCCTAGTACAACCCATCCATCTTTTCTTTGGCCTTCCTCTTCCTCCATCAACATTAATATCAATCACTTTTTACAACGACTCTTTATCATTATAAGAATCAAAATAAAGCCACCTTTTATTTCTAAAAACAATCTAAATCAACAAACAAATCAACCACAGTCATGTCCACGTTATGTCACACAACTAACAATGCTAGTCCAGTGTACAGACACGGACAGTGAGTAACAAATGTCAGTCGATCTCGGTAAATAAATGTCTGACACAAATTGATTTATTGCCGATCGCGACTCCAATCTAGTGTGATGTCCCATCATGATGGCCGCCATTATTTTTGGGTCAAAAATGGACGTGAAATGAGGCTGGACGGCGTTATAAAAGGTTTTTTTGCGAAATAAAAAATTATGCTTCGAATTTTTATTTAAAGGTCTAAAAAAATTAAGCATAATAATGATTATATAAATACCAATTGTCTATTAATAATTTGTAGTAATTATGTCCATTTTGACTGCGCGTGATGTAAGTATTCATGCAATTTTGCAGGTGGTTATTTAACTATCACGGATCGCCGTCGTATTTCACTTTATATTTGCTAAATGTAAGTGAAAACGGGTTATAGTTTTAAAGACAAACTATGTCCTCACTTTTAGATGGTGATTTTGTGTGTGTGCCACATCTAATAACACCATTTATATTTCTATCATAAATAGAAAATAACTACTCGACCAAAAACTAATTTTCTCACTTCTCGCCAGCAAATAGCACCAAATCATTGAGTCCATTACCCTCCTAATTACTTATTTCTTCCTCCCACCTGCCAATACATTTCCAACTCCATACAAAACCGTCGAGACATCAAAACGGTTCACTACCCGCGAAAGTATACTTCCCTTAGTACACCCCCTGTCTACGCGACAGACGACATCCCTGAATGACCTATTCATCCCAGTTCATCCTGCTAATGGAGTTGCCTTTTTAAGGTGCAAATAAATAGTCAGTGCGCCTCAAAGACTTTCCCCTCACCGTGAAAATGTGGCTAATTAATTAAAAATTTCCTACACTTTGACTAGTACTTAGTCGGCGAAAATATTCCTTCAATTTTATCTTTTGAGGTCCTTTATTTAGGTCTTAATTTAGTTTTGCTGGCTTCTTTATACTTGGTGTCTGAGGGCTTTTAAGTAAGTAGTACTTCTTAGGAAATTCTGCGAAAAGACACTGATGTCTTTTTTTATGAATTTTGAAGTTTATTTGGCGAGAGGGTTCCTGTATTCTTCCGTTGAGTTTTTACAGGCGGCTCTTCCTTTATTAGTCTTTTCCGTGTTTTTTTTCTCATCTAATCGTCGTAATGCCTTTACATGCTTTTAGCTATTGACGAAGCATAACTATTTTAAGCATATAACGGTACCACTACTGATACTCTGGTTTTCTAAGTAAGGTAAGCGTTAGTGGGCTTTAATTCATCTCGAGGCCTAATAAGGTCTGTACTCGGTGGTAACCGAGTCGACTAAGGTCGACCACTTTTCACCGTTATGTCCTGATTAATAAGGTTGAAAAATGGTCCCAGTGATCACACAGTGTATGTCACATGTCTTCGAAGGTTTGGTTATTTATCACGCCGTTTAAAACATCATATTATTATATACTAGCTGATGCTCGCGGTACGTCCGCTTGGATGTCGGTTATCGTGACCAATGTCGGCTATCGCGACCAAAAGTAATCCTTTCATCCCCCCGCTTTTAAACCCTTACAACCCTTTTTTCGCATTAAAAAGTAGACTGTCTGTTTCTAAGGCTCTAAAATATCTGTGTACTAAATTTAATTTAAATCGGTTGAGTAGTTTTGGCGTGAAAGCGCGACAGACAGACAGTGTTACTTTCGCATTTATAATATTAGTAAGGATACAAAATGAAACAAAGTTGGTATTACTTTAACGTTTTCCTTTTCAATATAAATCACCATCACATTTATTGTCATCCTCTTCTCAACACAAAACAAATAAAGTGTAATTCCAAGATACAAAACGAAATATTTACTTGTACATTTAAGATTCCGTTATGCATTATTAGGACGGAACACGCCAATCTCGCTAGAGGCAGCATTCTTCACAACAGCTTCTATTAACTTCACATGCCGATATAATTGAACATTCTCAAGTGCCTTAAATATTTGCGACTAGCGAACAAGCCTGGCTTTGCGCACAGTCATGTTTCATGGATATTTGTGATGGAAGATTAAGTTTTTTGTCGATAAAATAATGATAAAAAAGTATTTGAGATATTTCTTAACCTTGTCTATAAACTATCGTAGATTGTTCATAATATAAAACTTTATCTAGGCTATAGACACTGCATAGGATAGAGCGGTTTCGAAGGAGAATGGGGAGGTCTTTGTCCAGCAGCGGGAAACACTAGCAGGCTAACAAAAATAACTTTATCAATGAACAAGATGTTAAACATGTTACTTCAACTGCATTTTGCATTGACTGGCCTGTTGGTCTAGTGGTTAGTGACCCTAACTGCTATGCCGGAGGTCGAGGGTTCGATTCCCACCCAGGACAAATGTTTGTGTGATGAGCACGATCATTTGTTCTGTGTCTGGGTGTAATTTATCTATAATATGTATGTATTTAGAAATATATAAGTATGTTTATCAGTTGTCTAGTACCCATAACACAAGCTCTGCTTAGCTTGGGACTAGATGGCGTTGTGTGATAGTTGTGGAATATTATTATTAGTGTATTATTATTATTTGGTTAGACTGGAAGCCGGTTTCTAGGAAAGGCTAGGCAGATGATGCTGATATTTTGCGTCAACATCTAATAATCCAGTTGCAAATAAATATTTATTTTGTACCTTCAATATTAATCTTTATGAAAAGAAAATTCTCCATACAATACACTCACCATTTCATTACCCAACATAAGTGCTAATTTCGCTTTCCGCTCACCTAGCAAAACCAAAGACAATAGACAGACAGATGCGCCAGACACTCCATTTCATACTGTTTGGTAATAAGTCGGCAATAAAGCCGGTCTTGCATTTATAATCCCTGCTCCCCCCCCCCCCCTCCTTTTACCCCCGTTTAGATCCGTTCGGTATTGGTAATGAAAATTCGAGACGTCTCGCCGCGGATTTCACTCTTGTTTGGGGAATCCGATTCCTTTGAATGGAGGAAGGATTGGAAAAATTGTGACTGATTAATCTGAAAAGTTTTGTTTGTTACTTTTAAATTTTGTTTCAGTTTATTTCTTGGGTTGGATGTTTGCTTAGATATTAGCAGCATATGGAAAATATAGAAAAGAGGGAGACCTGCATAAAACAGTTAGAGTCAAAATATCAGAAAAAAGATGCAGAATGTGAAATTTAGTTTTGCCAAAATTAACATTTACGGAAACAGGAAAACAGGCAATGTTTCCTAATATTCTTTTCATTTTAGTATGAAAAGTTACATAGAAAGAACAACCAAATAATGCTCTGTGACTACTCACACCAAAAGAGATGGAATAAGGAAGAGATCTGAATTGTTCTGGCATCTAAATCAGTAAAAAATGCAGCCCATGACCGGCGTTCACCATACTCTCAGGTAGAAAAGGGGTGTCCTATACTTATCAAGGGATAACAAAGCATATACATATACACATCTGGCTAACTATAAACTGTCCGTCAGTCCGTCAGCTGTACTTAATAATGTATTAACCCAAGAGCATTGTTAAGTATCTGGCTACCCGCAACCAGTTTACATTATGCTTGGGATTTGTGGTTGCTAATATATATTTGTCTGATATTTTTTGGACGTTTGCTTGAAAAAGAAACCTTCTTAAGTGATCGTTAAAAATGGATTTAGAATTACAAACGGTTGTTGGTAAAAAATAAATTGAATACATTTTATATAACCAACTCTAATACATATTATGAAAAATATGTTTTAGGTTTTTCAGCTTGTATGTATGGGTATACTTTTCATGTTTCTAGACTTGATAAAATTAAGAGAATGACTGATTATAAGGCCGCTTTTATCTTTAATCAGTAATTCTCTTAATTTATAAAGTCTTGAATCATGAAAAGTGATTTTAAAAATACTACAGGTTATTTACTAGCATGATAGTGTTGATGTGATTTTAGAGTAAAAAAAAAAAAAAGTGGGTGGCACTTCGCTCAAGGTCGCTGGCATTTAGTGTCACCATAGTACCTAAAACTTTTTAACAAAAAATAAAACCGACTTCTCCTAACCGATTTTTGACTTTCTTTTGTTTTTTTTTTCGAAGTCGGTTTTATTTTTTGTTAAAAAGTCTTTATTTTTCACTTTTTAGTGGTTCACATGTTCATGGGTCATAATGTGGACAATGTAGTATTTTTTTTGAGTTTTGTTGATTTTTCAAAAACCGCTTGTCCGATTTCGATAAAAAAAAATATAGGACCATTTGGGAAGTATACCCTTTCCAACAAAAAAAGAATTTTTCAAATCGGTTAGCAAGTGACGGAGTTATGCCCGAACAAACATAAAAAAAAAAAACAAACATCCGAATTGAGAACCTCCTTCTTTTTTTAGAAGTCGGTTAAAACAACATTATCCTCGAGCGTCATAAGCTACATTTAAAATATCCCCGTATTAATTTCCGTACCTAAGAGCGAAGCCGTGAGCAAAAGCTAGTTAGTACAGATAGTAGTAGTACCTATATATAGATGTAAAAAAAATATATGAGTTCGTATTAGTCAAAAAGATCAAGCGACAACGTTCTTTACAAAGAAGATCTCATAAAGAACATCTAAGTACCGTAATAAATGTTAATATAGCATCTTAATACCGAGTCATTGATTCAAGTATTTTCCCAGAAAACTTTTTATTAATTGAACCTTACAAAATATCCGGCATACCAGATTTAGTGACTTATTTGATATGATTTGTTAATCGCTAAAGTGGGGAATTCCGAGGGTGAAATGTTTCCCCTAAATTATTATTGTGACGATGCATTTCCGCATAGAAACGCCTTATTTAATAAATTAGGCGACTATAACCCTCCAGTTACCTTAAACAATAAATAGCCTTTGGAGACAGAAAACTTCGAACAATATTACCTTTAAGATAGAAGCAGCGTTATAATATAAATAGAGTATGATATATATATAGATATATATGTTATATATAGAGTATGATTTTCGTGAGAACCTTTAGCTCAACCCAGGGCGGATTGAAGATGTAGGAAGTATATCTCGATAGTTCAAAAAAAGAAATGAAATGTTAAATAAACTCACGCCTCTTTCTCATGGGGGTGGGCAAAAACTATACAACGCCACCTGCTGCGATCCAAACATACTCCTTTTGCCTCATCCGCGTTCATACACTTGGCTTGCGTTTGACAGAACAAGAAGAAGAAGACGCTTAGAAAAACACTGAATAGTAGTACCAGTCGGTTTAACTAAAAGTAACTTCAGTTCTATCCAAAGTCTAGCCACCCTTATAACTTATTCGTTCTCAAAACTTCCAAACGATCATCCGAACTTAACCCGTCAAAACTCACGTCCAAAAAATGGTACAAAAGTTCCCAAACTTTAAATAAAGCTAGGATAACCGTCGCGTTATCCCGGACGCTTTGTGATCGGGATTCGACGGCTACGGTATCATGAATGAGTAACGCTAGAGGTCATGAATGTTTTATAAGTCGCTCGGTGATACCCGGGTCGATCACACCTCTATCGCCAAGGACACGGGATACGGCGAAAGGTATTATTATAACGTGGCCGTTTGAGGGTTGGTTTTTTTGCGGACTCGGATTTTTCGTTGATTGTTTGTTTTGTTTTTTTTTAAATATGTTTAATGTTTTAAAGCACGTATTTTTTTTAAACACAACCACTAATGCTAGGTCTAGATTCAAGCTATTCCCAACATCCCGTCAGGGCAGGGTTGTTCAAAAGAGATACCGTGGCCTCGACGCAAAGGGCTAAGAAGGAACATGGGTGGTTTTTAGTCAGTAGAAGTCTGACTCTCCCTACCACTCTGCCCAGAGCGCAAGGAGTAATTTTGTGATTTTCCACCCACAGAAACAAAGGTATTCCCAACAGCATAAATGCTCACCTTTTCATGATTGAAAAGAGTGTCGTACAGTAACCCATTTCTACTCCAAGTTGTCATTGAATAGGGGATCGGACAAAAAAAAGCTAATTAGTCCGTCAGATGGATTTCCAAAAATTATTGGACACGTATTTTTTCTTTTTTCACGTAAACTTAAAATGATGACGATACAGTGCTTCGAAAACTCGTGTGACGTCATAATATGATAGTACATTTTGACGACACAAGTGACGTTTCAAGCCCCACTCCAAGATCTTTGACGCGTTTTATCTTCGTCATTTTTTATTGATTTGATAAAACAAAAAACACGTATTCAATATTTTCTACTAAACAGAATCATATTATTTTGACCCAGTCCGATCCCTTATTGTATTCCTATGACATTAAAGATAAATTCGTGTTTTTGAACTAGTTTTTAGATAAAATCGTAGAAGGGTTCGGCACTCGGCAGAGGTGAACCCGTACACCCATATTTCACCAGTTTTTCTTAAGGCTCATGAGCCTTAACCATCACATGTAATAGGGCGGGAGCCTATTGCCATCAGAAACAAATGCAGACTCCGTGACTAATACTGAAAAAATCCTGATGGAAACACCTAACAATAGAACCAAGAACTTCATACACAACAATCGCGTTTGAGACCACTAAACAAGGCAGTATTCATCATCAGCCTATAATGTTCCCACTGCAGGAACTCAGGCCTCCTCTCTAGGAGAGGGATGGGCTATAATCTACCACACGGGCCCAGTGCGGATTGGCAGATGTCACATGTCTTCGAATTTTTTAGTTCTAAGACATGCCGGTTTCCTCACGAGACAACATTAAAAAGGCAGAATTAAAAATATTTAACTAAAACTTACTTAATATACATGTCATAATAATAGAACTAAAATAAACAACAAAATAATTCATACTATTTCCTGTTACAGTCTCACATAAAGGCATAAACACAACAACCGAAGGTACAATCGAAACACACGTACGGAAGATTTCCCGGATCGAAGCCCGCCCGGACGTCGAAGCAGGCCCGGACGTCCTTACCCTATCCGATAATGGCAGAGATTTATAAAATATTCAACGTCTTCAGCGTTATTTATGAGCCCTTCATACTGGAACAAAAGCTTTATGTGAGTCTCTTAAGGTTTGTTAATGTGAAAATAAAAACAAGTTACCGAATAATGTTGGGTAAATATAAATATTTTCTTTGCTTTGTTGGTTTTTGTGTCAGTCATTTTGTAATTAAAGTTGAGGTTGACTGCCTTGTTGGTTGGTTGTTAGTGAGACTGCTGAGCCGTCTGGGTTCGATTTCTGGACCTGGCAAAGTGTAATTGGATTTTTTCTATCAGGATTTTTTCAGTAGCAGAAACGGAGCCTGGATTTGTGCTCGTTTGATGTAAAGAGGCCCCTCTTATTATGGTACTTTAACATAACTGGCCTAATAGGTGTGCTATTACGTACATATCTGCTAATTCTTCTGAAATTAAAGGCGTAATCATACGTTATGTAGAGGTTTCTGAGAAATAAACGAAACACTACATTCTTACGCGTATTGTTTGATGTAATAATGAAATTCTTGTAGTAATGAGTCTATCCTCAGGCTAGTCCTTTATTGATACAATATAATTAACCCTAGAAAGATAACCTACGTCGCAGAGGCGCCTGCGCGGGAAACATATTGCTAGAGATATTTATCTGATGCGTATAGTTGTTTGTCCTTCTGAGCCAAACTCAGTCGTCGGTTAGCCCTTTCACGTGATAGCAGTTTCCATGCTGTAAGCATCTAAACATGCATGCATGGCATGCTGTATGGTAGTTTTGTTTATATGACGAGTCTGTGCGCTCGCGAGGCGTATGGTTAAACTTTTAAGATTCAATTAATTTGTACTGGTAGTGATGTTGAAGTTTTTTTTTTTTGAAGCCTAAGGCTGTCGATTTTTGTTAGAGGTCTACTCATTCAGTTTTAAATTATTTTAAATAAACAATTAAAATATAAATGTGTTTAAAATGTTGTAATGTGTTAATGTGTAAATCTTTTAACACAATGTCATAAATTATAAATATTTTCCATTATATCAATTAAAAACACGTATTATAAAAGGGTGCACCTCTCAAGCGTATGGTTATTTTTAACGTATGCCATGGTATGGTCATCTTTCTAGGGTTAAAGATATTAAAAAAGGCGATTATTTTCATCTCGTAGTGAATAAATACCCATTAACTACGTAACTATCAACAGATAAATTTCTAAGTATTTAAAATGAAGAATTGTATTATCTAAGTTGAACCTAATTGGACAGCTCTAATTAAATTCCTACAACAAAAATAGCTAAGCTCGAATTACCTCCACTAAAATTCCAATGAAAAATCCCACCCTTACTACAGTACTATAATAAGTAGCTGAAGTTCGAACCGCAATAAAGACATATGATTGAGGAGTACGACTGACAGATAATAACATGTTTGATACGTATTCACACGGGGCGATTAGTTCACGCCCCTATACTTACGGGTCTGACACACTGGATTTAAAACTTTGTAAAAATTATTAAGTGTTTAACCCTTTTTAAAAGGTGAGTTAGGGGTTAAATATATTACAGGTCATGGACAGATTATAACAAATATGTTATCGTTATAACAAATATGTTATCGATATAACAAATATGTTATATGTTGTTATAAAAGAAAAATACGGAACCCTTATAGGATCACTCATTTGTCCGACCATTTCCCCTCCCCCTTTATCTTCGAAACTCAAGGCTCAGTAAGCCTAAAATTTTGAAAAAAATACAGAAATTAGATTACAGGAAAACCTATAAGAAGTCTATGGTGATTAAATGCCATGAAAAATCTCTCAATATCTACTACACTGGCACGGAACCCTTCATGTGTAATTCCAACTTGCACTTGGCCAGTTTTTTTTTTTTCAACTTTCCTGAGGTAGGCTCCCAGACTATTCAAATGATGGTATACACAAAAAAATTCTACAGAAAAAATTAAACAGTCCATATTTTTTCCCCACCCTAGTAGCTTTTCACTTACCTGTTTTCATAAAAAAAACAATTATAAGTCACCATGAAGTAAATCAATTATAATTTAAACCTAGTCAACATTACGCCAGTATAAACGGAACTTTTCACTGCATTACCCTAAGGAAACAGCAACGCCTTTTGCATGTCGCAAATAATAATTACCAACACGTCTTTCACTATAACTAGTAGGCTGATGCATCAAATATTACTGTTTTATTCGCTATATTATGTCACACTGCAATTGTGGAAAAGCCTAGAGGTAACAAAATTATAGACCAATGCTGAGGAGTGTTCATTATAATAATGTTAAATACGTTGATCGGGTTGGAAAAAGTAAAAAAGAAATGGATAGAATGAGGTGTAGATTTTACGCATAAAAGGTAAATAATCTTAAACCAATATTATTTTATGGTGTTTGGGAAATCATCAAATGAGGAGTCATTTGATGATTTCCCGCTCTTGGTAGAGTGGTAGGGAGTGTCAGACTTCTACTGACTAAAAACCACCCATATTCCTTCTTAGCCCTTGTGCTGAAGCCGCGGCATCTCTTTCGAATAACCCGCAGCCCCGCCGGGATATTAAACCAACCTACATATTAATAAAATCTCTCGCTCTAAAATCTATGATTTTGTACAGTATCTTATACAAATAAATCTTACTGTTCTTGTTTTTAATTTGTCGCAGTTCAATTGTATGAAAATCTTCAGGAATAGAATAGACAAACAAGTGAGTGTCAGCTGGTTCTAGTCCCACGAGTGTTGTAAATTCATGTGCCTGCATGAACCAAGGAAAACACGATATCATGTGTGCAAGTAGGTAATGAAGTTTACTGGGAAACGATACAAAACTGATTTGTAACTTAAACGATTGAAGAATAAAATTATAAAAGACTTTGAAACTTTGTATTAAATCAAAGACTCACAAAAAATCAAAGTCTTTGGACTTTGATTTTTTGTGAGTCTTTGATTTAATCAGAATTTTGCGAATATAAATTTTTCACACAAATCCGTTTCGTGAGAATCCGATGTTTAAGTGGAGTAAAAGGCGAGAGGCGAAAAAACGAAAAAAATATTTCAGGAAAATTCAGGATTAATATTTTTTATCAGCCACTCAAAACAAGCCTGAAAATTAATCTCGCGAAACCCGTCCTAATACTTTAATCTTCCTCAAACTTCAAAGGCTGACCTCTGCATCCTCAATTTTAAGGTCAATTTCTAAAATACAGAAATCAATTTCGTTTGAATTAAAAAATAAAAGAGGTGGATGTCCAAGGGGAAAGTTTCCCGAGATTAATTCTCTTGATAAAATTTCACGGTTCAAGAAATCCAACTACCGGTTGCGTGGGGCGATGAACGATACTGATTACGTTCGTCTCGGCGAAGACTTATGACTGGGTTAGAGTTGACTGTTTCTATAAAACAAATGGAAAAGGCTTGGAAAAGTTTCCCTTCGTCTTTGATTTTAAAAAGAATTTATTTTTATCTGACTTCTTACTATGAACGCTCTAGAAATAATGAACATTTACAAACGTATGTTTCAATATAACTTTTTTACTCATTTTAGATTATTTTGCATAACTGTCTGTTAAAATCTCTTTGCCAATCCGCACAGTCATGTGACACGTACCAGAGACAACTTGTACCGAGGGAAAGAAACTGTGTCTCCTTAACACAGGCTATTCTGTAGCCTAGCTAGGAGAACAGAGCTTCAACCACTTTATTTTAGACTACAACTTCTGTGTTACCTGTTGTTACCATTTAAGCTAAATGTTGTAAATCTACAATTTGTTTATGCGAAATAAATTATTATAAAAAAATTATTATAAAAATATGATGTGTGTGTAAAATGTAAATTATTATAATGGCATTGTGTATAATACACAACAAAAACATTCTAGTCCAAATAAAAATAAAATCCTGCTCTTTTTGACAATACGTAACTTTTAGTTTACTGTTCACAATATTCTTTAGATCTTAATATTTTCCAAACTAAAATCCCAGATTGAATTGTAGATATCTTTAACTCAACGGAAAAATAAGCGTTTTCTTATTCCATTTCTACCATTTCGCTCAGTCTATTTTCGTAGCCGTAGCGCTACGTCTGTGCTACGGCGTAGCTGACGCTACGAGTCCCAAGAGATAGAAGGCCTTCGTAACCTTACTACGTTCTGCCTTCGCTTAGAGCTAAGCTGCCGTCTTATTATTTTCTAGATCATTTTCAAAAGCTATTTACATAAATGTATGTCTATTACGTTTAGAAGGGAAAATTTATTTTTGGGAAAAAAAGGTAATTGAGGAAGATTTGGCGTCGTCCTTTTTGTATGCCTTTTTACGTAACTTGGAGTCTTGTGTTTTTTTTCTTGTTGCCTTCTATAATGTATTTTGTTTCTCTTTTTTGCTATTTTGGTATGGTTTTGATTTTGAGGAAGAGTTCATAATTTTTATTTTCGTGTTTTAATCGGTCATATTCGTAAATCGACTGATTAGTATCCTTCCCTTATTTTAAAATCTCCATTACACATACAAAAGCTGACCTCGAAGCGGCAAATTGATAGTAAATTGGACCCACAAAAACCCATTAACGGTAAGCAAGTAGAATTAAACTGTGCATCGGTAATTCTAAGTCGTTTAGACAACTTCTGTTATATGCGTCGTTGTAGATAAACAATCGAATTAAGAGCTTAATGGAGCCACAAATTGAAAACTACTGTTTTGTTGTTGCTCCTGTTTTAAACTGTTATGAGTTTCTGAAAATGTTTTGTTATGATGTTCCCGGTTCCGTGTAGTTTTGTACAAATGTAGTGGTGACATAATTTTTAGACACGGAGTTCCTTATCGTTCTTATTTGTTTGCGGGCTAAAGGGCTAGACTAATAATATAAATTTGTAACAATGAAACAGACTCCAAAAATGGACATAATTTTGCAGTGATTTTTAAGGCACTTCCCGATTGGGAAGTACCTAAACTAGAACTTCAGTCGACTTAGCTTGCCAGTAATTTTGAGAATATGCAATAATCTATATAAATAAAAAGAGAAGTCCTGACTGACTGACTCATCAACGCCCAGCCCAAACCCTTGGACCTAGAAAGCTGAAATTTTGCACAGAGTTTCCCTATAAAATGTAGACAAGGAATAAGGTAGGATTTTTTGAAATTCAACCCATAAGGGAGTTAAATAGGGGATGAAAGTTTGTATGGAAAATCGCCATTTTCACGCGGGCGAAGCCGCTGGCAAAAGATAGTGTTTTATAATTTTAATGTTTATACCCTTTTTAGGGTTCCGTAGTCAATATGGAACCCTTATAGTTTCACCATGTCCTTAAGCCTGTCTGTCTGTACGTCCATCCGTCCATCCGCACAATATCTCAAAGACTCTTACTTTTTCTTACTCCTCCGCTATTCTTTTCTGATTAATATCGTTGTAATAACTTTGTCGAGCTTCATTGTCTCGGCGCTTTTTTTTGTGGTCACCACCGTTGATTCTGGCTTTGGAGTTACACAGTGGTTTGGGAATAGTGTAGCGGGCTTGTCCCATTATAAAAAAAAAAAAACTTAGTACTAGAAAGCTGTAATTTGGCATGAATATGAGTTAAACCGAAAAAGTGGTAAAATAAAATTATGGAAACTATTTTTTTAGGGTATCTCCAGTACACATAACAATGGGGATATTTTTTTCTCGTGAAGGTCATTGTATGGGGCGTCGTTGGATAGGTCTTTAAAAAATATTTATAATAATATAATGTTTTTATTATTTTATTTATAACGAAAATAAAAGGAAAACTACCACAGCTCAATACGCTTTATAAGTTTACGAGTAATAGTCGACCAACTTTTAAATTATACTTGTATAAAATATTTTCCTATACGTAATGTATGGGAGCGCCGGTCTTAAAACTGCAAATGGAAGTTTGTTTTATTTTTACAATAAAAATCTTCGATCGTAGGCAGGTAGGCAGGGTGGTTAATCAGTTCAGTAAGTTCACATAATTTTGATGGTGAACTACATTGTGCGTGGTCCGACATGCACTCAAGCGGTTTTTATTTAATAAAATATGTTCATTTTTGCATGATAAATTGTGAAAGCAATAGCGTGCAGCTGCGTTCCAATACTTGGACGACATAGAAATTGAACCCAGGACCTCATTTTTAGCAGTCGCGCTTGCGACCACTCAACCAACGAGACATTCACCGCAGGTGCGTACATTAAAACAGTTCTTGAAATGCCTTTAACATAGACTTGGAAACAGCAAAAGATAAAAATCTATCAAAGTCAACAGATTTATATTCCTACCAGCAAACTCACAAGTCTTTCCCACCTCCATTCCTATATCTTATCTTAGCGCATGTTCTAAGTTCTAAGAAACTTCCTACTCCACAACCACCGGAGGCTATGAGCCAACCACCCGCCATGTTATTTTACACAATTAGCCAGACAACACGCTCGCTACTTAGTTAGCACAAACTTTTACTTAATGTTACGGTTTTTGGCACACAAACTAATACAGTTTTTCTGGGAAAAACGTTTCGTCTTTGTATGAGGACTCAAAAGTTAGATGATAATAGAGTTTTTGTACGGTTTTATGGGAAAACTTTTAGAGTGTTTCTGCAAATGCAATCGTGCGGGACATTGTGGAGTCAACAGCTGCTTCGGGTAAATGTTTAGATTCAATTTGGTGCAACGAATTAATATAGTAAGTCAAAATTTAGTTCTATTTTATGTAACTAGATGGCGTTGATCATTTTCGTCATAATCCTGAATCGCGCCGTCAAGATTTTCCGACGGTTACATAAGTAACAAAGCATGTTTTTTTTTTTTGAGTTTTGAGCAAAGAGACTTGAGCTAGAGAGAGTTTGACAGTTTTAACTAAAGAGATCACGCCAAAAAGATCTAATACATTTTATACTATCGTAACCGGCGGTGTTTCATTTATCCCGAGTTCCGCGAAGTACTTACTGTTCATGGTTCGAGTAGAGCAATTGTTGTAGGCAACAACAAGATGCATTTCATGTATCTAGTTCTATCATAGAATTCTAAACAATGACTTGCTAGGTGATCTAGGTAGAATGTAATAGTGTGCTAGCCAGCATCATCGCTACATATTATAAAACAAAGTCCACCGTGCGTCTTGTCTCTCTGTCTGTTCGCGATAAACTTAACTACTGCATCGATTTTCATATATTTTCATCAATGGATAGAGTGGTTCTCGAGGAAGGTTTTAGTATAATTATTATAGCTGTTGCTTTTAGCAAGAGTAAACCTTCAAAAACACAAAAAGAAGAAAAAAATTGAAAAAATATGCTTCTGAAGTCGATGTTTGTTGTTTTGGTGTATCTCCTCCTTTTAGGAAGTCGGTTGAAACACTCGACACAAACTTTGTTTCATATTTTTTCACGAATCTCTGAATAATTCCAGAGATTCTATCAAAAAAAAATATTTAAGTAAGATAAGTAAGTATTAAAGTGTTGTTGACGGAAAATTAATGTAAGGATGTCATAAAACGCATGTAACGTAACCATAGCGCGATTCAGAAAAAGGTACAACGCCATCTATCGAGCAAGGAAATAAACTTTACACTGCATTGTGGTTTTTGATACAATGACATGTGATAAAACGAATACGTACTAAAATAAATATCCGAATTCAATACTGATAGTCAAGTAATAAATAAAGCATTTATTTACTTAGAATATTTATAAGAAATATACCAGTTTGGGTTTATGCCAGGTCGAGGAACAATGGACGCCACTTTTGCACTTCGCCAATTATGCGAGAAGTACAGACGTGCACACAAGAACTTGCACATGGTGTTCATTGATCTGGAGGAAGCGTATGACAGGGTAGGTACCTCGGAATGTGTTGTGGTGGGCCTTGAAAGAAAAAGGTATACCAGGGAAGTATGTAGAGTTAATTCGTGCTATGTACAGTCAATCTTGTACCTACGTCCGGTCAGCTGCTGACAACACCGACAAGTTCAGTGTGGCTGTAGGCTTGCACCAAGGGTCGGCTTTAGGCCCTTACCTCTTCTTGTTGATTATGGATGCTCTGACGTCGGACATACAAGAAGAGGCACCCTGGTGCATGCTGTTTGCCGACGACATTGTTCTTGTCGGTGAAGATGGACCTGAGATCCAGAGCAGATTGGAGAAATGGCAACAGAAGTTGGAGAATGTTGGCTTGAAAATCAGCAGAAGTAAAACTGAATACATGTTTTGCGATTTCGGCAGTCTCTCCAGATCTTCTTCCAATTTGCCCCGACTTTCGGTATCTCGGTTCACTCGTGCAAATCGATGGCGAAATAGATCGTAGTGTAAAACACAAAATTAGCACTGGATGGGTGAAATGGCGGCAGGTCACAGGAACAATATGCGAAACCCGCATTCTTCCTAAACTCAAGGGGAAGATTTATAAGACCATGGTTAGACCTGCTGTCGTTTATGGATCAGAATGTTGGACCACAAAAGGGATAAATGAAAGGCAATTGCATGTGGCTGAGATGAGAATGATAAGAGGGATGTGTGGTGTGACGCGAAAGGATAAAATAAGGAATGAGTACTTAAGAGGAAGTCTGAAAGTGGCGCCGGTGAATGAAAAGTTGATTGGTAATCGATTGTCGTGGTATGGACATGTGATGCGAAGAAATGAAGGAAATGATGTGAGGAAAATGTTGAGTATGAATGTAGATGGCTATAAAAGGAGAGGAAGGCCAAAGAAACGATGGATGGACTGTGTGAAGGATGATATGGCTAGAAAGGAGGTGACTGCTGAAATGACGAGAAATAGGGAAGTATGGAAGAAGAGGACATGTTGCGCCGACCCCAAATAAATTGGGATAAGGGCAGGAGAATGATGATTTATAAGAAATATTAAGATTATTAAAGCACCCGACTTAAAACAATCCCTTTATATTTTAAACAAAATATTAATTACTCAAGGAAGAGGTTTAAAAAAACATGGCTGGTAATAAAGGGTGAAATAAAAACGAGCTTATAGATAATAAAAAATATTAATACATAGATAATAAATTTATGAATTTTGTTCTAATTACACGTAATTATATTTATCTCATCACTGTAATTCAGCAGGCTGTTATAGCACAGAATATTGTCGGCATCTTTCAAGTGGGAACGGGGCCCCGCCATGCTATAATTTATGTGCTAGGGTGAGCCCTCCTCATCGCAGGGCACATCTGGTTTTATTCAAGGCACTACCATTCTGAAGAAGCCTTCAGATAAGGTAGTTACGGTTGGATACTCATGTTTATAACGATGTGACAACGCCTATAAATATAATGTTCGAAGTTGCATTCACTGCTTGTCAACTTTGCTATTAGAATATTGTAAGGCGTTATTTTGATTTTTCCGAATAGGTACTTTATTGGAGTATAAACACCAATTTAATAATTAGGATTTTCTTTAGAAACTCCAGCAAGATTTATTAAGCTTTAAAAAAGTTTTTGAGTGCGTTAACGAACTTGTAGCTGTAACTTGACTTTTAAACGAAATCGTACTTAATTATTATTCATGTTTCGGTATCTTGCACCGTATTTCGGTTAAGTTTGGTAATGGAAAAACTTTTTTTAACTAGCCAAATCTCGGGGTCCGTTCATAAATAACTGTTACAGCAAGCAGCTGTTACGCACGACCGGTGCTTTACGGGGCTGCCAGTGTTGAAGTCGGAATATGCCATGTTTGACTTATTTATTATGTTTTAATTTTGCCAAAAGGATGGTTGTATGATAAATATTTTGACAGCGGCTACACCGTAGTTGCGTAAAAAGTATAAACGTTTATATTTGTTAATGTCAAGAGTAAACTGTTCTAAGATGCCTTTAGATACCTTTTTAAGCATTTAATCTTTAAGACAATACATTCAGACTTCTTCCAACTAATTCTGTAATCAAAACACCTATTTTAAAGAAACATCTCAGCCATTTCTCTCAAGCTTATTGAACCCTTTTAACTAAGCACTTACCTTCAAGTCAGGGAAACAATAAGATCCTGGCAACACCAGCAAGCCATTCCTCCTCTAGATCACAACGAGGGGTCAAACAGCACGTAGGTAATTATTTAAAAGACCCCGTTGCAAAAACATTTTTGTTTTTTTTTTTATAGCTAAAAACGTGGAGAAAATAAGCGATTTTCCTTAAAGATTAAGTTAAATTAGGTACGGCGTTAATATGTTTGGAGTGCTCTTTACAATTTTCTTCTTATCTTTAGAGTATTTATGTTTCTTTTTTTACAGGTTTTTTTTTGTATTTTTTTTTGTCCTTTACTTTAGATCGTGTTTTGAATGGGTTATCTTTGTAAAAGTAAATTATTGTTCTTTTTTGTTACTTTTTATGGGTAAAACAAGATAAAACTGCCCAATCACACTCTCCATACACTAACTCTCTTCTCTGTATAAACTTGACGTAGGTATCTAAAAACAAACAAGTTTCAAAAAACAAACATTAAACAGGTTTTACATCAGAAAACGACCAGTCTTTTTCCGATAAAATATATTGCCCAACGAGCCATTGATAACACAAAATCAAAGCCTCACAAAGCGTTTAAAACCACAAAAGGAGGTTCTCAGGTCGAACTAGGATGCGCTATCAGCTGCAAGCCGGACGTTCTCTCTTTGAGTTATGGCGGACCACATCCGTTGAATGTATTTCCGGTTGTGTGTGCCCGATCGCCACGGACAGTTGACCGCTCAATGAATCATAGCTAATCAGGGATGGGCTAATGTCTTGTTAGCTTTTTAGCTTTGGATGTTATAGAAGGAAATTACTGGGTTCATTAATTGCGGGTTTTGATATGTGTGGTGATTACTGCTGCTGTCAAAACGGTGAAGGAAAAATCGTGAGTAAACTGGCACGTCTTAGAACCAAAAAATTCGAAGACATGTGACATCTGCCAATCCGCACTGGGCCCGCGTGGTGGATGATTATAGCCCATCCCTCTCCTAGAGAGGAGGCCTGAGTCCCTGCAGTGGGAAGATTATAGGCTGATGATGATGAAGACTGCTGCTGTTGTTATTGAGTATGTTTTGGTGTAGGTATAGTTGTGAGGTGTATGAGGGACGCACAGAACAGAAAAGAGTGGCAGAAGAAAGGGAAGGAAATGATGATGATAGTTCAAGGAATGCAGAATAATTTGTACTATAAGATAATATTGACTTTGATGAGGTTTCATCGAGAGCTCTGATCTCAAGTGCGTATGCGGCGCCTCCCCACAGACAGTGACTCACCTTCCGTCATGCGCCATATCTTGTTGATGCTCCCAGTTTATGAACTTGATGATGTTTAGACTTTATCAGTGAGCGAAGGTTGCGTATCTAAATTTTAAGTTAAACATACCTATTTGAACTTGTTGCAATCGATATCTCAAAGTAGATGAATATTTGTGTATTAAGAGGACGTCCCACTGCTCTCAAAACGGTGAAGGAAAACATCGTGAGGAAACCGGCATATCTTAGAACCAACAATTCGAAGATATGCGACATCTACCAATCCGTACTGGGCCCGTGAGGTGGATTATAGCCCATCCCTCTCCTAGAGAGGAGGCCTGAGTCCCTGCAGTGGGAACAACATAGGCTGATGATGATGATGAATAGGACGTATGAAGGCATGAACCTTCATATCAATGAATGATTTTTGTTTTACACCGACTGTTTAATGTATCATAATAGCTAATCACTTGTATATCCAGTGTAGACTTTAAAGTAAAAAATAATCAATTATCATATTTATTTATAACTAGTTCGACATTTTTGGTGAAAACTGTTAATAAATACTTCGTATATTTAGTAAAGGGAATAGATTGATCCGTGTTGGGTTTGTTAATAATAGGAAGTGAAATGATATTTCAGAAATACAGAAGATACTTACAAAGGAGCTCAGCTACGTATATTGATGTATTGGTTCGCTCACTTCAACTACATAATCAATTGCTGTAATACAGTAGTATGTTACTTTGAGGATATTGTACAAACAATACATTCTTCAACAACTATTCCACTCAATTCTACTAGCTATGTGAAGCTTCCCTTGAGAGTAACTCGTACATCAAACTCGTGTACGAAGATAAGACTTTGGTATATAAGAGATGAACCAACTTTTGATTGATACAACAAACGTCGATAAACCGTCTGTCATTCGTACATCTTTGGATACAGTCATCATCTTTCTTCTGCCCTTTTCCCAATTTCTTTTTTCTTTTCTTTTTTTATTTTATTATAATTATGTCCTAATTTTAAGTGTATCTCATGTTATACTTTGTTAACTTTTAATTTTTTGTCAATACGATCAAGTCCTGTTGTGAAATCAATAAATACTTTTTCTTTCTTTCTTTCAATTTATTTAGGGTCGGCGCCACATGTCTTTTTCTTCCATACTTCTCTATTTCTCGTCATATCAGCAGTCACCTCCTTTCTAGACATATCATCCTTCACACAGTCCATCCATCGTTTCTTTGGTCTTTCGAATCTCTCCTCTTATATTAGCCATCTTTACATTTTACATTCATACTCAACATTTTTATTTGGTTATACAGTCATGGTTTCGATATACTCGGCGGCCCGAAAATTAGACAACCAGTCTTACCCAGTAATAACAGAGTTCTCAAGGTCAGATAGGCAGTCATTCCATGTAAAATTTTAACCAGATTTGACCAATTTTGACCAGAAATTTTAGGCAGATTTAATTTCTTCATATTCGCATGACAAAATATGAGTGTACTTGACAGGTATAGAAGAATAAAACTGCTCCACATCTCAAAAAACAAAGCTAAACCAAAACAGAGCAGAACTAAACTCAATTTACATTCCAATACTTCCGTTGTCCTATTATGATGTAAAAATTCATTTCTTTATATACATGTACGGAATATTTTAACGTTCATTAATGTTTGACTTTCTCCCTGCGATCTCGGTTAGATGGTTCATAAATATGTAATGGTGCGCTCCGTGAGCTATGCAAAGTAACCTGGGTTCCCTTTGGTAAACAGGTCAACTTGAATTTAGAGTCGGTTTATATCTGTGGTTGACTAAGTGAAAATTGTGATTGAAATTGGTGGGAAGTCGGTTAAGAGGTGGTAAGTGTGTTTTTAAATTATAATAATAATACCAGCCTTTGTGCCATTTTCCCACTGCTGGGCAAAAGCTTCTTCTCTTACAGAGAATGGCGAACATTGATCACCACGCTTGATCAAGAATTCAGAGTTTATGATTATAAGTACCAAGACAATAATTTCCAAGTTAAACATCGAAAGTACGAGTAGAGGGATTGTGATAGTATTTGAACCTAAGGCTCCAACACGCTCGTTTTGAAATTGATTTGATTTTAAATTGTCAGTGCGAAATGCTGGCTTATTGAAAACAAGTGATGATATGTGTCAGAACATGTGGTATGTGAGTTAAGCAATCTATAATTAAAGAATAAAAAAGCTTTTAGTGCCTACGAGTTTTGCTACAGAATACTTCCTACTAATATTATAAATGCGAAAGTTTGTGAGTGTGTGACTGTGTGAGTGTGTATGTTTGTTACTTCTTCACGCAAAAACTACTGAACGGATTTGGATAAAATTTGGTACACAGATAGTTTATAACCTGGATTTACATATAGGATAGTTTTTATCCCGATTTTATCTCCTCGAAGGATAATTTTCGAGTTGTAGCGGGTGAAGCCGCGAGCAACAGCTAGTATAGAATATTTCTCAACCATATCAAAATAAATAATAATAATAATATCAAAGACACAAATCTATCTCCACTAAAATTGAAACAGACGCCATTGAGATCCCTCAAAGTAACTGCACAAGATTAATTCAAGTAAAAAATATCCAAGACTTTTAAAGGTCAAAAAGGAATTCCATCTATCTCAGCAAAATGTCGATTTGGCTTTATTTATTAAATTCTTACCATACCCCGTAACAGACGCTAAGAATATTTAAAATTTTACATTTATTTATCTTAAAAATACCATTGCTTATGGTATGAGAAAGGACGTCTTGGAATTTAATTTAGCTTTGAATCGCTACTGGTATTAAATAAGTAGGTAGTTTAATTTTAAAATAACAGAGTCGAGTCTGCCTTGAAACATATTAAAACATAATTTGGATACCGGCCAAAGGGAGCAGGGTTAACAAGATGCCTTTAATAAAATAGGAGATGCGACGACTCTGAAGGGGAAAAGGAGGATTTTTGTTTGGAGGACACTGAAATGTGGCTACACAAAGATTGCGTTCTAATAATGCAGTGTTTTTTGGCTGAGTTTATCAGAAATGTAGCCTTTTTAAAATTATTTAGAATCATAAAAAATAAGATTAACGTGTGTATTTCTACAAAATATTCAAAGTTAATCTCTATGTAAAAATCTTGTATTTTGGTTCGAACCAAGATTCCGGGTCAAGTTATTATTGCTTACCCAAGATGTTATCAAAATTACATATAATCTTATCAGTTTTTCTCCATAATGGTCGACCGAAACCTATAAAACCCGATCCCATCTGTCCAATATATGATTAATATAACCATACATTCCACGTCTAAAAAATTCGTCACGGATCTGAATAAAACTCCTTCCGCTTGACCGCCGGTCCTCATAACTCGACTCGTCCAATAATATCGTCATATTTTTTTCTAACATCGCGAAATTGGTATAAAAGGACGGAAGGGAAAGTTCGGGACGAAATTGCGGGGGTCGTGTGTACTAGTAATAAATAATATACGCAATCTGCGACTGTTACTTTCGAGGACACGTTTTGTGTTGCACGTGTCTTTGAGGCCAATTTGTTTGAGGAAGTGTTCAATTGGTAATGATTTAGTAGGTTATGCTTTTGGGGTTTATGTGTGTAGTTTGGCCAGTAACGATAATGATCTATTCTGTTTAGTGGCAGTACTTTTTCAGTCAGGAGCAGTGGGTTTTTTTAACATTTTGAGTGAGTGAAATTTTACATTATTCATGTGCCTGCAGGCTGCAGTGTCGCTACCGTTGAGTTTGGAAAACGACTGTTTCCCAAAACCGTTCATCTCCTTTTACACTATGAAATATTA
The DNA here is from genome assembly GCA_949316265.1 of Diarsia mendica. Taxonomy (NCBI): domain Eukaryota; kingdom Metazoa; phylum Arthropoda; class Insecta; order Lepidoptera; family Noctuidae; genus Diarsia; species Diarsia mendica. The sequence goes on along the minus strand of OX438896.1, from coordinate 16,144,919 downwards.
CTGGTTCTAGCTTTTCAATAAAAAAATCTATCAAATCAATGGATGGAGCTACAAGGATTAGTGAATTTTTGACTACTCGTACAAGAATGAAAAGAAAACAGCACAATTTTTTTACAAACAAACAGTACCTATATCTGGTCTAAAAATAAACGCAATCACAGCACAATTCCTTTGACTGCAGTACGAATTTTGACAAGGGTTCATTATTCGCTTCCCCGATACCGTTTACCGTATGAACGTGGTCGTCAATTATCGTAAATAAGTGAACAGTCGGTGCACGGCTGTCGGTCGGGGCCGCCTATTCGCTGTCTGTGGCAAATGAGACGGCTTGATGCGCCCCTGCACTAACGGTAAGTTTTAGATAGTGGTCTAGTTGTAAGACAGAAGCGGGATGTTATTCACTGTTTTAAATCAGTCTTCAGAAGTGACTGCGCTCCAGAAAGTATAACCTGAATGGTCTGAACAAGTGGCCATTGGTTTAGAAGTTGTATTTAATTTTTTAATGACTCTCAACATCCATCATGTTCGTTATCCATGCTCTGAGTTATATACTTACTATGTACTCAGTCGAGAGATGACTGATTTTATAATTGATTTTATAGTTTTTAATTTTATATTTTATTCGATGCCCTTTTATAGTTAGTTTGTTTTTAGGTTAGTTTAGTTTATATATTTAGTCCTACATTACTAATAAATAAATTTAATAATTTTATAAATATACGACTGAACATTTTCAGTGACTCGATTATTTTCGTTTACCAATTTGTTGAATTCATGTTAAACTGGTTTATGCCAAATATCTTTTGTTTCCTTTAAAAAAACTTCATAATTATTCCATATTCATTAGTCTTCGTTCTTTCTCTCAATATTATGTTACTTTGGCTATCGCTTACAGCTAGTACCTTGGGCCTAAACGTTTCTAAGAGGGTAAATTTACACCTATCCAAATAATAGACCGTAAGTTCTTATGCGAAATTCAACGCTACGCAATATTGCTTCAGTTACTTTGTCAGCTATAGAATTTACTTAGGGGAAAAACAACGTTACGTTTTTTTGTTAACAAATAATTTGTAGGTACTGAAAAAACAATCAACGTCATTCTCCTGTCGATTTTTTTTGGGGTCGGCGCAGTATGGCCTTTTGATTCATCATCATCATCATCAACTTATAATGTTCCCACTGCAGGGACTCAGGCCTCCTCTCTAGGAGAGGGATGGGCTATAATCTACCACGCGGGCCCAGTGTGTCTTCGAATTTTTTGGTTCTAAGACATGCCGGTTTCCTCACGATGTTTTCCTTCACCGTTTTGAGAGCAGTGGTGTCGGCCCCGACTTACAAGCAGTAGGTCGTGGGTTCGAACCCAGGCAGGCGCATTACTTTGTGTTTTGATTCATACTTCTCTCTAATTACTCGTCAACTTTTCAGTGACATCGATTCTAGCCATCGTTCACACAGTTCATCCATCGATTCTCAATAAACAGTAAAATCCCAAAATCAAAGTGAAATCAAAGTTTCCAGGTGGTGCTTCTGACTTTCTACATTCTTGGCACCCCTTAAAAATAAAAAACCAGTTGGCACTCTGAAATAAACGCAGTAGCTTTTTGTGCAGTCTTCACACGTAAAACGATCCTAAATATTGTCATCCTAGTCAACCATATTCCTGTTTGGGAAATATTTTCAACCAATTAATATTAAAACTAACCGAGAGAATCAAAATCTCTTCGTTGTTGGAACAAATTTTGACTACAAAATACGGAAGTTATGTAGTTTTACTAAACTACACAAGAACAAAACACTTATTCCTTGCTTTATCTAAAGTATATTATTATACTTTAGATAAAAGTATTATTCGAAACGAACTCCTGAATACTTCTACATAAGCCAGGATCTGGCGCTAATGCTCGTGAAAGACTAACTTCAACTCGTATTCGCATCACGTTTTAGCGGATTTTATACACCCCATCTCAACTCTTAAGTCACTGGTTTTACCTGCTATAAAAATCGTATAAAATATTAGGTACTTGAGTCAGCCGTTTTTGTGGTGCTGTATATACGCCCGTATGTTAGCACCTTCTTACGCATTATTATGTATCGCTTTAAAACCAGCGTTACATACGATAATGCTTAAGAATAGAAATCAGAAAATATAGAAGGCCCTATAATACTCGTAAGATCTTATAATGTACTAACATTCAAGCCACTTACATCATATTGTAATACTGCAACTTAAATTAATTCGTATATATAACAAACTGTCCGCCACCACAGATCACTGCACAGAACCTATTACGTGAAAACATTTTACATACGCTCCCTCTCCTAGAGAGGAGGCCTGAGTCCCTGCAGTGGGAACATTATAGGCTGATGATGATGATGATGATGATTTTACATACGCAACTGCGACTGCTGAGTACGAGGTACTGAGATCGATTACCTGGTAGGACAAAGTGTAATTGTGTCTTCCATAAGAAATTTTGCAGTTACATTACAGTGCGGTTTGGAATCGTGTCCCGTTGATGGCTCCCCCTATTAGAATATTGTACTTAAAAGTCACTAGCGAAATGTACTTGTTATGTGCACCTCTGACTTACTATTCGGAGATTACAGGCATGATGATAAGTTATCACTGTCGCAAAAATCATGATGAATATTACATTGTTTAATAATAACTATACAATATAACACACCAATAAATCATTTAAATAAAGCATAATCCATTCCATCTATTAAAGTCATGCAAGCTCAGTTCAAGTCAGCACTCAGTAATCAAAACTGCTTAAAGCTGAACACGAACACCAATTTCCCGATCGACTTCTATCCCTTCACATACAAAGACATCGATTGTTTATATACGGGGAAGTTTGTCGTCATATGACATGGAGTGAAAGGAACATGGAGTACTCAGACTTTGTCTCGCTTTGCATACGAAGTTTATTGTGTTCGCATTTAGGCGGTAACTGGTTCGATAGTTCGATGACCTTAATTGATTAGATGAGACCATAACTGGTAAAAGCACACAGCTGTCACACTGTCAAAATATTTATAAAGTTAGAAAGTCTTGTTATGCAAGAGTGTTAGATATGTTTAACGCTGGATGAGTTAGCGTATCGCCGATGCACATCAAGGCCAATGTCTAATAAGTTACTGGCCTACCTAACCATTGCTTAAAGTATTTATGCATGTATATCGTAAGATGCGAGTTAGGTCTTACTACCCTTCTTATTTGCAACTGCCTGCTACTCCTTTACTTGCTCTTTTCTTTTGTTAGCTATTGCTTCTTTTGATTGTATTTGTTAATTGGTGATCATTCCATCCGCTTCCACTCCGTGTCATAAAAGTTGTTCAGGAAGTTGTATTGTGGGTTGACGGTTATGCGGGAACTTGGTTCCTTTACACGTTTAATTCGACAGTGAGAAGCGTTCGGTTGTGGAGAAGCAGAAGTAGTCTCATGATGGTTGCGGACAACGGCTGGTTGCTCTCTTTATTGGTTAGTTTGTTGAATGGTATTGGATGGTAATGGTATTCTTTGGATATTGAATGGTAATGGTATTCTTTGTCCGGTGCATTTATGGGATGATCTATCAAATATGTGGCTTAGTTAAGCTTCTTGTTCATCGTCTAAGAAAACCTCACGTGGTGATCATGATGTACGAGTACTATCTTCGTCGAGTCATAAATCGACAGTAGGTGTATACCTACTGTCGAAAACAAAGAAAATATATCAATAAACTAGATCTTACCTTTTTGAAGGTATAGCTTTAAACAGCTGCCATTAGCCATGCTTTGTTAAATCTGGTTGAACCCATTTGTTTCTCATTCACTCCGCTAGATAAAATCGTTAGTAAAAGTTAATATGGCCACAATAATGACCGAAATCGGAGTGGGTAACCATTGTGATCGATGTAAAACCAATATCGGAATCATTTTAACGTGTGCCACATTCAACCAATTTGATCCATTGGGCATGATTCCAATAACGATACGTTGAATTGACCGGATTCGAGTTCAATATACACTAAATGAAATACGAAATAAAGCAACATCCACACTAAGTTTAGACAGATAATTAAAAGAGATATAAAAAAAATAACTTACTTTATAAAATTGTAACCTTTTTATAAAATAAAAGGTAATGACCGTTACCTCTAAAACAATTAACCGACATGTTCATAAAGGCCTCGAAATAACAAAATTAAAACGCGCAAAAAGTATCGTCACGCACAAAAGTTTGTAACAATAATACTGGGTGTATGTACAGAATTAGCATAATGCTAACATTGGCGCCCGTGGGACCGCACACGTGGGCAAACAGAGACAGCCGTACGCGCCTGTACCGCCCGGCCACCGGAAAATATTGTGACGTTACAAAAATACAGAATTGCAAAAACAAGGCTTGTTGATGTTTCTCGTGTTTTTGTTTTAGATATGAAAGAGAAATTCTTAGTGGGTTAACCAGACGAAATAGGTTACCGCTTTGTGGGACGAGCTATGAATAAAAAACATCGTGACACGGAATATGAAAACAACCTTTAGGTCGGTGCTGTTTTTGTTAGGGAAAGCTGAAAAATTACTCGAACATTTACAACTGAAAAATGCTATGATAGTACAAAACTTTTTATAAATGATGGTAGCTAGCCCAACATTTTCTCACTACTGGACAAAGGTCTCAATTCATTCCTTCCAATGGCCAAGAATCTGTACAACTTCTATCCAATTCTTAAGGAAGACATCCAGTTCATCCCGACAACTCCTTCGTGGTCTGCCGCGTCCCCTTGTCACTGTTTCAGGCCACGGACAAAAATGTTAACTAATCTATATATATATCTATATAAATAAAGAGAGAAGTCCTGACTGACTGACTGACTGACTGACTCATCAACGCCCAGCCCAAACCCTTGGACCTAGAAAGCTGAAATTTTGAACAGAGGTTCCCTTTTTAATGTAGACAAGGAATAAGGAAGGATTTTTCGAAATTCAACCCCTAAGGGAGTTAAATAGGGGATGAAAGTTTGTATGGAAAATCGTCATTTTCACGCGGGCGAAGCCGCTGGCAAAAGCTAGTATATTTATATAAATAAAGAGAGAAGTCCTGACTGACTGACTGACTCATCAACGCCCAGCCCAAACCAACAGGGGATGAAAGTTTGTATGAAAAATCATCATTTTCACGCGGGCGAAGCCGCTGGAGGTATGTTATTATAGGTTCAGTTTTTATAATTACATACATAGGCTAGTAATTTATTCAGGATCATCGAAGTTGTTAAACCAAGGAGGAAAAAAGATCACAGCATGTCTTTCATATCATCAGAGTACCTATTTAAGACACTCCCTAAACAATATAACCACTTCAACACACCTCAAAAAAAAAATCCTCACAGAAAATGTTCTTTCTCAGTCCAAACGAGGCACCTTTACAAAATTAAGTCCAACTTGTTGAACCTCTGTAATAAGCGGCCGAAAATGTCTGACTTGTACGGTAATATTTTAATTACTTCCCCTTAACTGTCTTACAACTTCTGAGCATAATGCTAGGCATCGCTTTGCTAGCCTAATTAGACGTGAGGCTTTTAATTACGCTTTTAGACGAACAAAGAATTCTTACGTTTGTTTAGAGAACAAGAGGCTTGTGTTAAACCTTGCTTCTAAACGTTTGGCCACAACATACACGCTTAAGCGTTCGTCGTCGCGACAGTGAATGCGAAGAACTCAGGCGAAGAATAATAAAATTCAACTTTTTTTGGAACAGTTCAATAATAATATGAAAAAATGCTGTTATCAACATGGAATGCGTATACAAAGTTTTGTATCCATGCTTTTAACTGTCGAGGAGTTCTCTCATAAGGTAGCGATCCTGGCTGTAAAATCAAGGTATGTGTATCCATAAAATGTATCGTCACTACACCCAAAGGTGTGTGCAAAATTTCAGCTCAATCGGTTCTAAGGGAGAACTAATTTGAAATTTATTTGCAAGATTTAACCAATACATACAACATAAATAACAAGGCAAGTTAAATTAAAGGTTATGAAATGAAGGAAATGAACCTAGTCCAAGTTCAAGACTACGAGACACACGAAGGTAACAAGTGACATGAGCGCGTTGCCGCCAATCGCGTCGTTTGAGGACGCGTACGGGTCATAAGTTAAGGTCTAATGTAGGATCAGGTTAGGTAAGTCAAGCCTTAAGATCTTAGTGGGGTTCTTAGACGAGCAAGTCGTGTATAGATTAGTACTAATGTTGTAACAATAAGTCCTTCGTAGGGCTTTAAGTGGATTGCGAGTGGAGTATAATTATAGTTATTGTCTGGTTTAGATTCTAGTGGTATGTGGAGAGAAGTGTATCTGAGAGATTAGTTGAAAGGGTTCGTAATAATGTATGAATTATATTATAAGTGGAGGAAATTCCAAAACTATGTTGAAATGCTCCTTGAAAAAGGAAAGGTAAAACCTATGCGGTAAAGATTTCATAAAAAGGACCTTATTGAGAAGTATAGAAGAAGACATGTTGCGCCGGCTCCAAATGAATTGGGCAGGAGAGTGATGATGGTGGACCTTATTGATCAAATATAATATTAATGCCATGAATTTTAACAAAATACCGACTAGTTTCGTAACTTAGAAGTTAGAGTGAAATATTATGAACTGACTTAGCCCCAAAATAATCTTAAAAAAAAGAACAAACTTGGATGATCAACATGCACGTTTTCCCAAGCTTACTCATACTCACAGACACATAACAGAGCAACAACCAGAGAATAACAGCTCCCCGTTACTTAACCGTAAACCACAATATACCCACATAATTATGCAAATTCCACAAACAAGGAAAAGCCTAATTCTGCCTCTCGAAAACCTAAACCAGCGGCCGTCTTATAAATATATCATGAACTTTGTTCGTACGTGTACTTTTAAGCAATCCATCCGGACAACGGGAGGATAATCTCCTATGTATCTCTGGGCTCTGACATGAAGCCTGGGGTCAAACGGAATTATAAATCACCAAACAACGCGGACTCCTGAGTGTTTAATATAATATTCATACGGTAATGTATGGTTCGTAATGTTAAGAGTTGAAAGTAGGTCGCGTTATATAGGTTTTGGTCGCGTTTTTGGAGGTCGGTTTAGTGTCCGATTGTGGTTTGATGTTGATGAAGGATAGATAAAGGAAGGACGTGTTTCCTGTATTATTCGTTTATTCATTTTCTTCCTCACGTTTTATAAAAAACGTAAAACTAAGATATAAAATCAACAAATAAATTGTAACTTACCGGTATTGGGAACAGGATCCGAGCGACCGGTGGTCAGGAAAGTAACCTCCTAACAATGCTATCCTTGTTCAGGTGTACGTACCACTTTCTGCATTAAGTCCTTGATCCAGCTGCCTAACGAGAGCCTCTTCAGAGATTGGTCGAGGCTCTTGCTAATTAAGCTATTGTCTGATACGACTATCGGCACAATGATTACTGAGTTCATATCTCACAATATATCGACAGCCTCTTCTAGTATATTCTATAATTGATTTGCTTATTTTTCTGGGCTTTCACGGGGTTCTCGTCACACGGGACTATTACCTCGTTATTAATATTGTTGATCTGTGGTCGGTTGGTTGATGGCAATTATAATGACGCAAGATATCTTCAAGTTCCATTTAATAGGTACACTTCTGCCGAACACCCTGAAGATTAGAACTATTATGTTATCTCACGTTTATCAGTCAATAGGTTAATATTCAGCACACATATTCAAATGCAGCATAAACTCCAGAGTGAGTGCAGAATCGAGAGCAGAAACAATACGACATTTTTATATCATTCAATTTTCCGTATAACATCTAACAGGATTCTGCCGCGGGGCGGGACTGGTAACCGATAGAAATTGAAATAAAAACATTTCAGCTCGCTTGGAAACGCGACTCACCCACGAGCTTCGCCTACAGCATTTCATAGATTTCAGGCTTAATTAAGTATCTTTAATAGAACAAAGTGAAAAATAGGAAGGAATTAATAGCCACTGAAGGTGACTACTAATGCTATAAACACCGGTAACCTTTCTAATAATTTCAACCTAAAACGAATAGCATCAAACCTTGTTACCGTAGTCTAATAAAAAATATCTGGAACACTGTAGCAGCAATAATAACAGAGGATTAAGGTCGAGAAAGACTAGTTCTGTTTAAAAATAGAAAATAAAATTAACGAGTACGACAAAGAACTGGCGACAGCGTAACCAACATGCTAATTTTCGTTTAACCAGCAATAAGGGAGGAACTGTCAAATTACGGGAAGTAGCTAACAAGCAGCATATTATGTAATATTAAAGAAGTAGGTAAGTAATCGCTCAAAGGACGGTTTCCTGAGTATAAAAATTGCAAAATTATAGAGTATGAACGATAGCGTAATTGGAAAAATGTTGAGCAACCCGCGCTGGACTAAAGCATACCCACGATGTCAAAGGTCGATCACCTCTGCTACTGCAATTGATTTTTTATTGCCGCAAAAAGTATTACTATGGAACCGAACAAACGATTCGTTTTGTCTAACTAGTCGCAGTTTTAGTGCAGTCGAACAGTTGCTAGTTTCTATCGGACATTGTTTGAAACTATACGGATATTTGTATTCGCCAGGAACAGTTAAATTAAATCCAAAAAGCTACTTCATGTGCTACCAAAAAAATGTTATCAAAACCGAAAACTTCGCCAAAGCAAACAAAGACATTTGAAGCAAAAAATCCACCTTTTGATCCTCCTTTTATCAAATACTTTTACAAAAGAAACATTTATGTTAAGGATAGCGGTGAAAAATTAGATAATAATCTTAAGATTTTTTCCTTTTTAGCCCTTCCCTGTAATTACGTTTTTGTTCATCTCTAGGAAGTTCTTTTGTTTAAAGGGAAGGCTGACTAACAAAAGCCTTGGCGGGGAACCAAACAAAGACGTCTGCTATGAAACCATAGCTCGATGGTGTTTTCCTTTCACGTCATACAGAATCGATGGCGATATGAAAAGCTTAAAGAATGCCTAATTATGGATATTATGTGGAGGTTCTGTGCATCAAGTTTCTTGTTTTTGTGTTATTTTTTAATTTCACTCTTAAAATTAATATAAAAAAGCGGACTTAGTGCCTTGGGCATTCTCTACCAGTCATCCAGGGTAATAGAGAGTTGACATGGCAGGTGGTTTTTTTTTCTATATTTTTTTAAGCATTTATTTGCGTAAGTAAACTACCATAAATATACATTTTCGTTAGGATTCTTTCACAAACGCTGCTTGAAGTCAAGCCAAGCCAAGCCAAGGACAAGGTTTGAGGAAGGTTTGTAGTTTGGAGGTTTGCTCAAGCCATGGACTGCTGCGCTGCGTGTCGCGGGTTCGATCCCCGCACGGAACAAATATTTGTATGGCCTACAGATAGTTGTTTCGGGTCTGGGTATTTGTGTATGTTAGTTTAATGTTTGTGAACGCACCCACGATACAGGAGAAATTCCTAGTGTGGGGCAACGTTTTTTAAAAAAAAAGAAAGAAAAAAGAAATTCAGATTAGGTTGGATATTTACCCAATTTTTTTTTAGTTTTTTATTTAGTGGTCGTATATGAATGAAACCTTAAAAATAATAAATTAAGTATCAATCACACTGTATTCATATTGTGTAAATTAATAACTGCGATCATTTATAAAAAGGATCACACACAAAAAGGCTCCATAACTAAGAACTAATAAATATCACAAACCACCTATCAACGAAAATCATCCGGCCGAGCGCCTCTAAAGATAGTTTTTCATCTGTTCAGACATAATGCTCGATTAACACTCCATAACGGTCAACCGGAAGTGCGGACGCCATGTTGGCGGCGAGATAGCGGAAATATATCGCCGGAAGTCGACAGCCATTATTCAGGAAAGGAGTTCTTCCGTCATCACTCTATGGCTCTTATTATTTTTGGCGATATCCCGGTAGTTTGGTGATAAGGTAACGTGTAATGAATTATTAGGGTATTGTTAGGATGTTAGTGGGTTGTTATGGCTTATTATTAATGATTGTGGGCATGTGGGCAAACCTATTTATAAGCGATGCTTAGGAAAACTGTTAATTAATACATTGGGCGGTAGCATTAAAAGTAACCATGGAGTTTCTCGCCGGTTTTTCTCCACAGAAAATGACCAAACTGAACTGTGTACCGTTTCTCGACATTTTATAAGTGCCCATGTAGGATTGTAGGCCTATGTGAAATAAAATACCTATTTTGTTTTTAAATGAGATATGTATGATCAAACTAATAATAATAATAAAATAAATTCATTTGATTCGAGTATCACAGACTCCTAATAGAAATAATACGTCACATTACATAGCAAAGAAGTAGACCATAGTAGTGCATAGCAAACTATAAGCAAAGAAGTAGACCAGTTCAGCCCGGCTTGCAAATCGGGTAGTATTACTAAATTCAGTATCTCAGGGCACATAGGCATAAGGCATAGCCCGTGAGAGGCGCCACGGCGCCCTCACCTACCGTCTGACGCAGGTCCTCACCGGACACGGGTGTTTCGGGAGGTACCTGTACCGAATCAGGCGGGAGGAAACGCCCGGATGCTTCCACTGCGAGGATCGACCGGAGGACACGGTGGAGCACACTGTGGAGGTGTGCCCTGCTTGGGCAGAGCCCCGCCGTGCTCTCGTAGCGGCGATCGGCGGCGGCGACCTCTCGCGCCCGGCCCTGGTGCAAGCCATGGTCCGGGGCGAGGAGGAATGGGACGCCGTCGCCTCCTTCTGCGAAGCAGTGATGCTAGCGAAGGAGGTGGCGGAACGAGAGAGGGAGAGAACCTCTCAACGTCCCAGCCGCCGCGGAAGGCGCTCCGGGCGTCGAGGGTCACGCGATGACCTCCGGCCACCGTAGACGCGGGCCTGTGGACGGTGAGTAACGGGCTAGCTCGCCGTCCGGCCGTCGTCATGACGGCAACAGACCGTGTCGGCGGCGCGTACGTGTTCCACGCGCGCCTCAAAGAGATGTCAGCAAGGAGGGGCCCGCAAGGGCCGACGCCCGTCGGGGCTGCGGATATCGAAAAGTTACCGCGGCTCCGACACAAGGGCGAGTAAGAAGGAACATGGGTTGGTTTTTAGTCAGTAGAAGTCTGACACTCCCCTTCGCTCTGCCCAAGAGCGGGGGGGGGGGTTATTCGATGATTTTCCACCCACCAAAAAAAAAAAAAAAAAAAAAAGGCATAGCCCGTCACTCAAATTATTTTCTATAATAATTATGACTCCATTATGTTCTTAAAAGCATTATAAAAAATAAAAATGTAACCTTCATCAAGTAATTCGAGAAAGCGAATAACGAAACAGGCATCTTGAAAAAAGAAAACTATAAGTATGGAAAACACCAAGATAAGTACCTCTAAGTGAAACTAAAACCGTAGTAAAAGCGGACCAATTAGCAGGTCCAGTAAGTAAATAAAATATACTTAGAAACTCATTTCAGCTAGTGTTAATTACTAAATTACATAGTAATGAGAGCACTCCAACTATCGCCCCGGTGGAAATTTAAAAAGCTGGAACTCCCTTTTATAATCTCAACTTTTGTTGAGGCCCAAGTTATAAGCGATAGGTGTGTAAAAATGGTTTATACAAAACTTTTTGGCGTTACGGTTTATAGGAAGGATTTTTTAAACTCAACTGTAGGGAAAGTAGTCTTAATACTGGATATAGAAAATTATATTTAAAGGAAACATTCTTTTATTTTTAAAATGTAACGAATCTGCATTCAAAGATTTTCGAAAATTGTCATAAAAAAAACTATGAATTATAACTAAAATAACATGGATCGAAGACTATTTTTTCGATCATAAGTGATAAGTGCCAGACAGATATACAGAGAGAGCTTTATAATATTGTAAAAATTGGTTACTAGGCGGACCGATGCTGACCTGGTGAAAAGGTTGCGGGAACCCGCTGAATGTGAAGCACACGGGACCGGTTAATGTGGTAACATTTGTGGGAAGCCTATGTACAGCAGTCTTTTGGCTGAAATGATGATGTAATGACTAAAAGCAGATTTAGACCAAAATTACTCACAAGAACCAGAACATTATCTCTTATATCCGACAGAAGGTCGATTTCTGGTCGACATTTGCAGGAAACGCAAGTGTGTGATGTGGGCGGTAGCTAAAAGTATTAATAGTTCCCATTAGAACCCACCTTCGTAACGACACCTTAGATACTATTAACGTAACTACTCGTGCACTCAAAATAACTTCCTTGTGTATCGATACATAAAATTAAGGGGCTCGTGGCTGATAATAGCTGCACGGGTCGACCTTCTCGGTTAAGTTGTGCGAGGTTGGTCCGTGGGTTGGTGACCATCGTTATATACGGAGTTTCCTCCTTGCATCGGTAAGCACGTTCAGCTGTTGGTCCCTGTCATTTGTAGATATTTGATAGTCGTTACAAGTGGTCAGTGGCCTGAAAGTCTGACATCGAGTCTCACTAAGGTAAGGTAAGGTATCGTATAACCCAGTTAATGTGCCTTTCATTTCCTACTACATTTTTCTGCTTCGTCATCTAAACATTAGCTTCCAATCTTTTAATCTAAGTCTGTCTTATATGCCTACAGTCACAAGTTCCCATTACAATATCTCTGCTCAGATAGGTACCTTTAAGACCTCTTCCCTCACCTTATACCTTGCACCACCACTAGTTATGAACAAAAAACTGTCGTAGTCCCTCCCTAGAGACGAGTCGTGAAGCTAATGACGTGTTCTCGTCGGGACACGTGTCTTGCACGCGCCGACATAACCTCTAATGTGTAATAGCGTGGCTGGAGTGCTCGGCAAATTGGCAAGACGGATTTGTTATTTTGACGATCGGTGAGTAAAGGGTTTGCCAAGCTATTGAAGTGTCGTCGCTGTTGATGTTTTAGTGCAGGCTTCTAGCCTGTTAATCAATCGTTACGTTACTTATCATCATTCTTTTTTAGAGGCTAGTTTAAAATATTACTCTCGAGGATGTTTTATGTGATACTGGAAACCGTTCTGATTATTTAAAATCTAAATTACAGTTTTATTTAAAATAATTATTATTGGTATTCCAAATATTACATTCATGTTTTTTGGCAAGTGAACGACGTGCATACCATTACATATAATATAACTTGATAGCCATTTGTGTCTATGTAAATGTAGATAAAGCATTATAATTATACCGAACTCTATTTCAGGGTTAACTCACCTCTCCAAGCCACTAAAACGTGGACATGCAAATAACAAAATACCTCAAAGAATTAGACTTAATAGGGCTGCACCTATAATACATTATGAGTTACAATAATATATTCAAATCCACTAGTTATAGTGAATTGACGAAACTTGTATGATGTTGACATTGAGGTGTTGTTTATCAACCCTAGATCGGAGATTGATTGATAAATAAGCTAAAAAGCTGTAGCGGGGTGTAATAATTGAGCGAATTTCCTCACTTTCCCTTATGGGGTAGTGCTATCGTGCATACCAACAACAAATGTGACACACTGTCCTAGAGTTTGTACAATAAAACAAGACATTATTTAAGCATTTTATGTCACGTTTCTTCACGACCCAGAAAAAACACAGAACTGATAGTCTCACCTTAAGAATCTCGGCAAAATTGGTAAATTATAGAAATAATTAATAATGTAAATAATTGTGGTGATAGAATTTTCCATTCAAAAAGTTCACCAAACTCCTGAAAATACCAATCTATATAAATATCCGGTTTTTCTGCTCGTACACACCCGCAATAACTTCAGTTTGTCCGTGACCATGGTGCTTACAACAGCACCAAAATATCAGGAACTCGAAACAAATGGTAATCATGTATCCCGATGTGAATACTAATCTATCTCGTAACATTTAATGAAGTCCTCATATTTGATCAGGTAACTAAATTGTTGTCAAAATAATTCACGTCCATGTGTATCACATATTAGGGTGTTCATCGTACCGTACGACATATCTCAAATTAATTCATGTTTTGTCATACCCCCACTTTATATTCACAGCTTAATGACGTAGCACTATAAAACATAGTGAAAGCCTTTATCCATTGCGTAAGATATCGCGAACGTGCGTATCGTTGTAAATGGAAAAACATGGCTTTGCTCTTACTGGACGACGGGTATAGCCGACAAAAACCAATATTTGGAAGGGGTGCCATTCAAACTCACCCTTTGCTTGCAAAAAACGGGATATCTTTTGATTAATATATCGTACACACGTTATTGATTAGCCGATTTTTGGTAGACCTACCGTATATATTCTTTTGCGTGTAGCCGACTAAAAAAGCTAACATGTGAAACCTTTTACTGTTGAGGTTTTAGTGTCCATTCATCCGTCACTACATTTTGTCAAGAGAATTTTTGTATAGGTATTTTATTAAAGTACTGGTCGAAAATACGTTGTGGCGAATACAAATATTTCATGTCCTCTAATACAACACAATGCGATTAAACCATTTTCATTTAAAAATACAAGCTTCATTATTATCGAATATCAATTTGTCTTTATATAATTACCTGAACACACAAAGGTGTACAAAGTCCAACAAAATGATGATGTATTTTGTAATTAATTCCGTCTGTGGTTTTTAATCAAGCGGTATGTGTTGAAAATATGCGGTCAACATCCATGCATTCGTTTAAAACAACTATTTTAATTATTCACTGAAAATCAACTCCCGTTTCAATCGAAACAAAGTTATTCGGCACAAAATGTTCCAAGCGCAAAATTGGTTTGAACGTAACGGAGTGTGACACAGGATATATTATTTAGAAGCTGAAACTTTGTCGCGATTGATAACCATAAAAGAAATATGAATATGTTCTCAACTTTACTTAGATTTATTAAGGATATTACAGGAAAATGGGAAAGCGTTATTCAAGCGCAGGTGTGCTGACGATTTGCTAAGTTGCCATATTTTTGTAGGAGAATTGAGTTGGAGCATTTCGCAGATAGCACGTCGTAAGGTATTGTTCAGAATCTTATATCTGGAGGCCATTATTTACTGTGAACGCGCCTATTCAGCGATGTGGCACCTTTATTGCGTCATAATTTAACACTCTGCTCTAAACGTATGCTTAATATTACTTTGTGTCTTATAATGTCTTGTTTTTTGAATGAAATATGTATTGGTGACAATCAAATTATGTGTGAAGGGTTGTGGCACCCAGTTAAAAAAAAACTAATGCGAATCAATCAATTATATTGCTGTGAAAGCAGTATTAGTACACAATACATCATATTTTCTAATCACTATTGATATTGATGTAAATACTTCATTATCATCATCATCTGCCTAGTATTTTTCCAATTATTTTCGGATCAGCTTCCAGTCTAACCGAATGCAGCTGAATACCAGTATTTTACACGCAGCTTTATCATCAACTTAAATTAATTACTTTATAATTTCTTCCTCCAACAAAGCTTTATTCAACGTAGTTTACGACATATATTTCATGTAAATATATATCTAGATACATGCTTTTCCATCAAACCCCTATCAATTCAGGGTGCCATCGAAAATAATAAACAAACAAAGCATCCAGTGCTTGATAATAGCCAATATGCGATGCCAAAATTGCTTTCCTAACGTTGTTTCCCTAACTAATATTGTAATGTTATTATCAAGGTTTAGCTTCAGCTTCTATTACATACGTTGCTTTCTCTTTTTCTTTAACTATACTCTTCGGCTTTTCTCGTGTTTTTATTAAACATTCTAATAGCGTTTTGTTATCCGTTTTGCTATACGTGATACCGTTTGCTTTTGTACTGTATTTAATTAAAAGTGGTATTCTGCATTGTTTGCAGTTAGCAGCAATTTATGATAGGGAATTTATTTGGATTCTGGACTTTTTGTTTTGTTTTGCAATTAATTAGCAATATGTTATTGATGGTTTATTGTGGCTACTTTATCTACAAGTTAGAAACAATAATGGTTTTCATCCTATCACAAGGTTGATCTATTGCAAATTGGATTAGGATATTAAGTTCTTGATAGCATTTTGTTTATCCCGAGCGTTTTTTTTTTAGGTTCTGCGTATTTTTTGTTGTTTTCGGAATAATTTTATTACATGTAAAATTGTGTTTATAGTGGCTAATAATATATTTCGTTGAAAGGTAACGAGACCCACAAATCCACGATTCTCCGAAAAAGACTTGCAGACCTACCCTTAAAGATTACTTTCCTGCAGAATTCTCGGAACTTGTCACGTTGTACGTTTTCTCGTTCAGTTATTTTTAGCGCACGTCCATAGCACCCAGACGACTTCTCGTTTCACTAATGGTACAACTACAGTGAATTGGATCCGCTTTTTGACAAATCAATTTGTCCTGCACACGTCGCCTTATATTTTTATCTGGTTAAAAGTTTTTGAGACTGTCGTTAGAATGCATTTTTATTTAGTGATGTCTAATATTTTTGAAGATATTTAATAAAAAGGTTATGG
Organism: Diarsia mendica; assembly: GCA_949316265.1. Classification (NCBI taxonomy): domain Eukaryota; kingdom Metazoa; phylum Arthropoda; class Insecta; order Lepidoptera; family Noctuidae; genus Diarsia; species Diarsia mendica. The sequence continues at coordinate 16,128,458 of OX438896.1, read as the reverse complement.
GTTTTGTAATGAAAATTAAATGTTAACTTTTCACTATACATATTATACATACTGTTCAATCAAATATGAACATTAGATTAAAATGTATTTTTTTATATATTATTTTTACTCATAACCTAGCAACATTTGAAGTTGCTATTATATTGTGGGTTTGCTATGGCAACACCCTCTTCCTGATTGTCTTCTCCACTGTGTAGACGTGTACTTTTATTTAACTCACAATAAACGCGATCAATACGTTAAATTACACTTGCATTTTAATTATACATGCAAGTGCTGGTCCTTCGGAGTTTAGCCAGTGAAATATCGGTGATTTCGATAGTTTTCCGCGGTTTGTGTGCGTGACATCGGTTGCCGGTGCGCTCGCGACCCGCCAAGTGTCTGCGAGAAATAGCGTATTTTCTCGTATTACGGACGAAAAAGGAGCTTCAGATCATCTAGGAAACACAATCTACGAGATTATCGACGATATCCCACTACAAATCTGCAATTTAATTGTAGACGATTAATCTTTTCAAGTGAGGGTGTCTTTGGAAAACTCGTCCATTTTTGCAACGGACGGAGTGTTTGAGCGTTGGGCGTGACGTCACGACGAGTTTCGTCTGGTTGGCCATTCTGCCGTTGCGTTCCGGTAACTGTCATCAAGTTGACAGTGACAGCTGTCATCCGTCAGTTGTCCAGGCATCATCGAGTCATCAACATTTGCGCCCAGAAGTTCCAGAACCCAAATAAACACCGATTTCTACGTGAACAATCGTAATATCCGTCGAGTTACGTTGCAGTGCAATAGATTACGGCTTTTTAAACTGCAAATTGCATCGTCATGTGGTTCCGGCTTCAAGAATAGCACCACCCCATCTCCGAACTTGGGTGTCGTACAAGTCGACGAAAGTTCATCCGGGGAGCGGGCAGCAGCGCTTCACGCGAAACAACGTCTATTCTATAGGCTTACAAACGAAAAAGTGCGTTCCATAATCAAAGTGCAGTGCAGTGTTACGGCTCAGTGTGTGCGGCTTAAAAAACGGCTTGTTTACCTACGTACGGTAAACAATGGCGGAGGATTTAAACAGGTTGCGATTACAACGCCGACAGCTAAAAGGTACTGTGACTAGGATAGAAAACTTTGTGAATGATCCAATTAACCTAACTTCTTCTTCCGTTGAAATGTTGCAAGCCCGTAAAGATAAATTAATCAGTACAATGCGTAGTTATGAAAGTGTACAATTAGACATTTTGTCTCTTTGTCCAGAGGATGCTGAAAAAGTTGAGCTACTTGAAGAAAAATATTACTTCGTAATTTCAAAGTTAGACTCGAGTTTGAAACTGTTAACCCAGTCTGAAGTATCTAAATGTCCTAATGTAGCATCTTCCAAATTACCCAATATCGAAATTCCAGCATTCTCTGGCAAAGATTTTACTAAATACACTCCATTTATGGATTTATTTACTGCTGTTTTTCATAACAACAAATCACTATCTGATGTTCAAAAATTGTTTTATTTACGAAAGTATTTATCTGATGAAGCATTAGCTGTTATTATAAACCTACCACTTGTAAATGAGTCATACAAGGAAGCCATTGATTTATTAAAGAAGAGATATGATAATAAGGCACGTTTAATAAACAATCACATAAACATTATTTTAGAAATGCCGTCTATGCAGCGGGGTACTGCGGCCTCCTTGAGGTCTTTTATTTCGGAAGTGCAGCAACAAGTTTATGCTCTTAAAAACTTAAAGCAGCCCATCGATAAATGGGACATGTTGCTCATTTGTGTTTTAAGTAAAAAGTTAGATCCATATACTAACCGGGCATTCCAATTAGAAAGGGATCCCGAATGCTTACCAACATTAACTGAATTTATCAACTTTTTAGAGAAACGCGCCAATGCGCTTGAAGAAAGTGGAGACAAAAGCACTCATGAGAGTATCTCCAAAAAGTCTTCCAAGGTGAGCAATATTGCCACAAAAAGTAACCTCGGTAAAATATGTAAATATTGTGATAAAGCTGATCATTTACTGTTTGAATGCCCAAAATTTAAAATGGCAGCAGATGTTGATAGAATCAAGTTTATTGACAATCACAAATTGTGTACTATTTGTCTCAATGAACACAAAGGACACTGCAGATTCCACTTTAAGTGTAAAATTTGTAAAAAGGGCCACAATACTCTGTTGCATAGGAGTAGCAATGCAGATCAGGAGCAAACGGTTGCTCTGCATACAAGCAGTCCCGCTACACAGGTATTATTACCTACTATAAAAGTTAAATTATTTGATGTCAAGGGACGTGAACTGCTTGTAAGGGCATTGCTTGACAGCGGCAGCCAAGCCTCATTTATCACAAATTCTTTAATGTCAAAACTTTCTTTGAAGCCTATGACTCAATCTACCAATATTATTGGTATTGGCAATAAAAATAACACAATAAATACATATGTGAATGTTGTGATTCATTCTCCAGTTCAGAACATGCAATTTGATGTGAAATGTAATGTGGTAAATGCAATTACCACACAGTTACCTCAACAATATTTTGATCCTAAAAACTACAAGCTGCCAGAAGGAATATACCTATCAGATGACAAATTTAATGTGCCAGCTGAAATTTCCCTTCTCCTGGGAGCTGACATTTATTTTAACATTTTGTTGGATGGTCATATTAAATTAGTAAATGGTCCAGTGTTGCAAAACACCTTATTTGGGTATGTTGTTGGGGGAACTGTGTCTAATTCGCATGGGTCAAATGAAACTCTAGTATCAAACTTTGCTATCTGTGACTCTGAAAAACTAGAAAATGTGATGGAACAGTTCTGGCTGAGTGAAAAAATGCCTGATGTTTCTGAGAAATGTAAAAACCACTCTGCAGAGTTCCAAAAAACTGAAAATATTTTTCTTGAATCAGTCCAGATTAAAAATGATAAGTTTTATGTAGATATGCCCTTTGTTGCTGATTTAGATAACTTGCAGCTTGGAGATTCCTTTTCTGTAGCTCTGCCGAGATTTCTTGCACTGGAGAATAAATTAAAAAAAGATGCCAAGTATTTTTCATTGTATAAAAAGTTTATCGATGAATATTTGGCCTTGGGACATGCCAAGAAAGTCGACATTAGTACTTATGATGTACAAAATGGCCCTGTGTATTTCCTGCCACATCACGCTGTTTTAAATGAAAATAGCAAGACAACAAAGCTCAGAGTTGTATTTAATGGCAGCATGAAATCAAAAAATAAAATTTCTCTTAACGACGTTATGTTGAATGGGCCCATTGCTCAAAATGAACTTTTTGATATTCTTGTCCTATTTAGGACCTATATTTATACGTTAGTATGCGATATAACAAAAATGTTCCGAGCAGTCTTTATTAATGAACATCAAACTTCTCTTCAAAATATTTTATGGAGAGAAGATCCAAACAAGCCCATTAGTTGCTTGCAGTTGCAAACGGTCACATATGGACTTAAGGCTTCAACTTATTTAGCAACTAGATGTCTTATCGAGTTGGCACAGCGATATGAAGATGCCTATCCATTAGCTGCTCAAGCCATGCGTTCAAACACTTACATTGATGATGTTTTAAGTGGAACTGATGATTATGACCAACTTATTGAATTAAAAAGGCAGTTAATAGAACTACTTAGCAAGGCTAGCTTCACACTACATAAGTGGTGTTCAAATGCACCTGAAGTACTAGATGACATCCCCAGTAAAGACAAATATTTTGAGGAAATTGATATCAATAAAAGCAATATTATCAAAACACTTGGTTTGAAATATGATATCATACCCGATCAGTTCACTTTTACAAGTCCTGTCAGTGACAAAAATAATTTGATGACCAAAAGAAGCATCTTAAGCTACATTGGCAAAATGTTCGACCCACTAGGATTAATTGGACCCATAATAGTAATCGCAAAATTGTTTATGCAAGAGCTGTGGTCCAGCAAAATTGGTTGGGACACAGCACTGCCACAGATCCAACTTGAATACTGGTGGAAATTTATAGACAATTTAAATCTGATGGGAACAATAACTGTTCCAAGGGGTTTATCTTGCAAAGGCTTTAAATCCATAGAGTTAGTTGGGTACGCAGATGCCTCTATTAGAGCCTTTGGATGCTGCCTCTACCTACGGGTTTTGGATGAACAGGGCACAACTGTCAGTGTTAATTTGTTGTGTTCAAAGTCACGAGTCGCTCCCATAGGAAAATCCTTGACTATTCCCAAGCTTGAGCTTAACAGTGCTCTCCTCTTGTCTCAACTGGCAAGTAGAGTCTATCATACATTGAAAACCAAACTTCCCTTGTCAGTTCATTTATACAGTGACTCACAAATAGTTTTGGCATGGTTGGTTTCGCGTAAGGACATTCGCAATGTTTACGTGTCAAAACGTGTCAAGCTCATACAAAACTTAACACAAGAGTTTGAGTGGTCGTATGTAAGATCGGCCGACAATCCTGCCGACTTATTGTCCAGGGGCTCAGAGCCTCAAAAACTGAAGTCAAGTGACTTATGGTGGCATGGACCAACTTTTTTGACAAATGTAGAGTTCAAGCACCCACATACAAATATTGATTTGCTATACACTATCCCCACAAGCAACGACGACGCTACTGCCAATGTCTGTACCACAATAGAATCAGATTTTAGTCTCTTTGAAAAATATTCAAGTCTTAATAAATTGCAGAGGTTAGTGGCTCTCCTGTTGAGGTTTGAAAGCAATTGCCTTAATAAATTTAAAAAGGTTCATGGGGTGTTGACTCCCAAAGAGCTAAAGAAATCACTAAATGTAATAATTCGTGCAGCTCAGAGAAAACATCTCTCTAATGAGATAGAGTCTCTTGCTAGAAACAAAACTATCAAGTCTAGCTTAGCTAATTTGCATCCTTTCTTAGACGAAGGTGGCATTCTCAGAGTAGGAGGTCGTCTACAAAATGCTACAAATGTACCTTATGAAAAGAAACACCCTGCGATCATACCCAAGTCATCACGCATTGCGTCAATGCTAGTTGAGAGAGAACACCTTCGCCTTCTCCATGCAGGCCCTAAGTTGGTTCTTAGCTCTCTCTTGCAAAAATATTATTTGATTAGTGGTATAAGGGAAGTGAAAAAAGTGGTGCATAAGTGTGTCAAGTGTCATCGGGTGAAGGCTGCAGCGGCCAAGCAACTCATGGGCTCTCTTCCAAAAGAACGGCTTACTGCTGAAAGACCCTTTCAGACTATAGGTGTAGACTTCTGTGGACCATTCAACATAAAGGTTGCAAGGATACGTAGGCCATTAGTATCAAAGGCTTATGTAGCCCTATTTGTTTGCTTTATTACTAAAGCCATTCATGTTGAACTGGTTACTGACCTCACTACTGAGGCTTTCTTGGCATCTCTCAAACGCTTGATTGCAAGACGTGGATTGCCTACTTGTATTTTTTGTGACAATGCTGCCACATTTAAAGGTGCATCCAATACTTTGAAAGGTCTGTATGATCTGTGTAATTCCAAAAAACACAAAGATGATGTAACAAACTTCTGCCTAGAAAAATGCATAGATTTTAAATTTATACCCAGTTACTCCCCAGAATTCGGAGGACTATGGGAAGCAGGGGTTAAAAGTTTAAAATTTCATTTAAAAAGAATTGTTGGCAATCTCTGTCTTACCTATGAAGGTCTCTACACAGTCATTACTGAAATTGAAGCTATCCTGAACTCGAGGCCTCTGCTTCCTATGTCATCAGACATTTCTGATACTAACTACTTGACCCCTGGTCATTTTCTCATTGGCACAGCAATGACATCATATCCTGAAGTAGATCTTTCTAATGAAAATGTAAATCGTTTAAAATTTTGGAATATTTTATCTAAATTAAAACAGGATTTTTGGAAGGCCTGGTCAAGGGATTATCTTACCCAGCTTCAGAGCAGACCTAAGTGGATTGATGCACATCCTAATTTGAAAGTAGGTGATCTGGTAATTATAAGATCAGATAATACTGCTCCGCTTAAATGGCCCATGGCCCGGGTAGTAAAAGTTTTTCCTGGCTCTGATGGCAGGGTGAGAGTGGCTGAGGTCAAGATAGGTAGTAAAATCTATACAAGGTCTTATAGAAAACTAAGTCCTCTACCTATAAACTAATTTTTTAAAATTGATGTTAGCATTTGCAAACTTGAAACCTACTTGTTTATTTTCTTTAGTTTAATGAAGCCTGAAACTCCAGGCATTTACCAGATGTTGTATTTTTTTTATACTCTACATATGTATAGAGTCATACTATTATGTTTAAGTTTACATTTTTAAAACTAAGTATTAGCATTTTTGTCATCCATTCTGCCCTCGGGCCCAACTATGTTCAATCAAATATGAACATTAGATTAAAATGTATTTTTTTATATATTATTTTTACTCATAACCTAGCAACATTTGAAGTTGCTATTATATTGTGGGTTTGCTATGGCAACACCCTCTTCCTGATTGTCTTCTCCACTGTGTAGACGTGTACTTTTATTTAACTCACAATAAACGCGATCAATACGTTAAATTACACTTGCATTTTAATTATACACATACAATATGTACTTTGTTTGTGTTTTGTTACGATGTTTCCTTGTGATATCTGTTGTGTGGATATAAATTATAAAATACATAAACTCACGCCTTTTTCCTATGGGGGAAGGAAACCATAAACCACAGAACGCCATCTGCTTGCATCCTTACATATTTTTCAGTATTTTATTTGCGAGAAAATTAAATAAAAAAATGTCCACGTCTTAAATTGAATTTTTACTAATCAAATATTTTGTATATGCAATTTTTTTCCCAGTATTTCCTATGTATTAGTATAATATACTTTATTGAATAAACAGAATATTATGTTGCATCGCTTCAAAAATATAGTGGCAGTCTTCATATCGTCGCAGTATCTTGGTTATAAAATTCTCAAGTAAAATATTTCAAGTGCTTAGGTATGTTCAATATTACATTCTTATTGCATTTTCCACATTTCTCTAGTATCTATAATTCAACCGCACGTATTGGAAACAGTGATTTTTATTGCTACTCGATTGATATGATTGGTATTTCAAGAGTTTTTTGTGTTATTGGACCTGTGAAATATATCTATGCAGTTTTCATTGAAAAGTTGTACCTACTAGGCAAACAAACATTTTGAACCTACATCAAACTAAGTAAGTCTACGCAAAAAAAATTGTTGGGAAACTTTTTTTTTTGTGTGAAAAATCACGGTTTTTGGTAGGTCCCAATATAAGTCACTTAAGACATTATGCTGATGGATGCATTGAATATAACGAGGCTATATAAATTGAAAGAGAAGTCCTGACTGACTGACTCATCAACGCCCAGCCCAAACCCTTGGACCTTAAAAGTTGAAATTTTACACAGAGGTTCCCTATAATGTAGACAAGGAATAAGGAAGGATTTTTCGAAATTCAACTCCTAAGGGAGTTAAATAGGGGATGAAAGTTTGTATGGAAAATCGTCATTTTCACGCGGACGAAGCCGCTGGCAAAAGCTAGTTAAGTTTTAATTTTGAAAACTTGTCAAGTATTAAAAAAACTTGGAAAGTTGAAAATTTGGAACTAGGTATGGTCTAGAACAAATATATTTCGCAATAAGGAGGACAAGTGCCTTTTGGCTTCGTCAAGGGTATTTCCACACCCATTATTACAGTTATTTTGTCACTAGCTTTTGCCAGCGGCTTCGCCCGCGTGAAAATGACGATTTTCCATACAAACTTTCATTCCCTATATAACTACCTTAGGGGTTGAATTTCGAAAAATCCTTCCTTACTCCTTGTCTACATTATAAAGGAAACCTCTGTGCAAAATTTCAGCTTTCTAGGTCCAATGGTTCGGGCTGGGCGTTGATGAGTCAGTCAGTCAGTCAGTCAGGACTTCTCTCTTTATTTATATAGATTACTAGCTGATGCCCGCGGCTTCGCCCGCGTGGATACTGTAAAAACAATCCTTGATGCAGATTATATATCATTCTAAAATTTCAGCTCGATCGATGCAGAACTTTTTGAGTTTTTGAAGCGTACACAAACCAACATAACATTTATATATATATATATATATAGATATGTAATAATATAGATTAACGCATGTCATTATTGTTTACTATGCAAGTCATTATTGAGTGTAGGGAAAATGGGCGTAGACACATTTTCCCCTTTTACTCCTATTTTTACACGACTGCCCCAAAATAAAAGAGTGTTATTGAAGTGATTGATTTTCAGCATCAAGTGTGTATGTCATATTTAACTTATAATGTGCGAGTGTAAAGTTAAGTGTTGTAATATCGGGAGAGCAATATTGAAATTGAAGAAACAATGTATTGCAGACTTTCTTTTACTTATTTGTGGGACAGGGACCAAAGGACAGTCCAAACAATTTATTTACCGATCCAAATTCAAATACACTACAAACATTCATTCTCTCTTATCTAAACTACAATTCCATACGCAAAACAAAAAAGCAACACACACAAATCTCTCTGATTTCTATCTTTATCGACATTGGTTTACCCTCCGAGCTTATTTCACAAAAACCCTTAGAAATGGTACTTTCCAGTGTTACACCGGGGATCCTATGTAAATATGGTTGTATGAATGTAAATGTGTTTTAAGTAGATACCATACGTGGTAGGCTTATGTCGTTACCTAAGGTTATTGGTGCTCCTTGGTACGTGCGGGGCGGCACGCTATGGTACAAATAAAAGTGTGGGACGGAATTAACGGTGCTAGGTTAGAATATAGACGGGTGGTATTAAGATTTGGCTTGGCTGCTGCTTTTGTTTATTCGGGGATGGTGGTGTTTGAATTCGATGCGGTTTTGGTTTAATTTACTGAAGAATAAATTGTTCTGTTATGTGTGTGCTACGAGGTTTCAGTATGTCTTTTGACTTTTTTATTTCAATAATTTGATTATGTTTTATAGGATAATTTACAGCCGTTAAGAACGATAAATACTCGTACTTAGGTCGTAAGTTTTTGCCTTAAGTTCATGGCTAAAATGATTCAATATTCTAATCTAATATGTGTTCCAAACAAACGATATTTAATCGACTATCAATAACCTTCAAAATATAAATGACCGCGTTTACACATTTACAAAATATAGCTATGCACGTACCATAAAATCGACCATATATAATTCATAATTGCCCCGTTTGGCCCAGCCCGTAGGCTCTTTTATTAGAAAATATTGCCCGGGCTGGCCACAGCAGGCTTTGCCACAATAATTATGCAGTAACTAGCGCATGTGCTAACGTGTTATGTAGTAACATTAACGATAATACTTAATGAATTTTCTCTTAACACGTTTAAAGAAAAATAACGCCTTCAAGGGGAGTTGGTCAGTCTGATTATTATCACCACTTATCACCAACACCGTGAAAAAATCTTGGTAGACAAAATTTTGTTGTAGCCTCACCTCGTTCGAAACAGAAAACAGAGAATCGGTACATTTTAAAATATATTATTATTCAGGATCAAATAACAATATTATTTTACTATCAAAGTTATTTTCTACGCAACAATATTACGCATCTTCTCATAAAGCACCTATCTCAAGTTACATAAATTACCCACGACACAGCAATATCATCAAAACTAAGAAGAGAGGTTTTATTAAAAAAATATTCCTCCAAGATGCAACACAGGGTAGAGGCACGCACCACATAAGGGTGAACCTCATAGTACCTACAGTACATGGAGTTCTGTGAATATGCATATTGTCTGGGACGAGGAGTCCTAAGAGCACTCCAGTCGACAACAATAGGCCGGGCGTAATTTCAAGTTTTTATAGCCTTATTGTGGATGTACCCGTCTACAGTATCTAGACAATAAGTTGTTCTTACTACGTGTAGTGGAGTTTGTTTTTAATTTTAGATAGCGGTTAGTTTACCTGATGTGGTTATTTTATTTTTAAGCTTTGTTTAAGTTGACGGAGAATGGATTTATAGTTGTTTATTTTAGAATATAAGTTTTAAATTCATCATAATAAATTATCTGATAAATATCAACGAGCAGGCTGCTAAACCATCTATAAAACCAACCGTCTCCCGAGTGCTTTTATGCCAACACCAAGTCTAGATTTCACTTGTGGACATTTTTTTTTACAAAATGATAGTCAGATGTCAGTTGAATAGCGACTGGTATGAAACACATTTACGGCGGCAGGTGACTCAATAGACAGCCTCTTCTTGCCATATTATTATCATCAGATTCCATCTCTAGTTTCTTTGGTCTTCCTCTACACTTATACCCATACACACTCATACTCAAAACAAGTTTTTTGATGTATTTACTAAATAATTACTGTTAAACAAATAATGTTTACGACAAAAACAAGTAGATTCCACTACAAATTCAATTTCAGTAGTGAAAATGAACACGATCTCTTATTACAATAACACAAACACGAATGTAATTTGAATCTCTCACAGATTTAACACACACATGTTCTCTAAATGTAGGAATCCCATCTCCTGTACTATCTACACAATAATGGACTCGCACGATGCTTAGTTTGTTTTTAATTTCAGATAACGTCACGCTGAGCAAGGAACTGAGCATAATTTCAAAATGGCGGACACTTTAAAGAACGGTAAACAAGTGTAGGAATGAATTAACGTACATATGTTTTGTTCTAAGCGTGTATAGTGGTGCTGTAGTTTTTTGTTATACAATTTTTGTTCCCCCTCTTTCGCTGTCACTTTAAATGTGTCGGTATGAAATTTGATTTCCGAAATTCACGACTCAACTAAACATCTTTCTTGATACAGCAAAGTGTTTTTCATCTCAATTTAATTTCAGGATGGATGGAGTTATCTTTAGATAAGTTTCCATAAAAGGTCATTTGATCACCTGTAAATATGTACCTATATTTCTACCCTTAGAATCACGTTTCTGAATAAACTAATTGATAACAAGAAACCAGTTTCCAGAAATGTCAGTGCACGCACTCAAAGAGAAGTTCTAAGAGGAATATTTCCGTACGTTTCAGTATTTCTATTTTCCTTATATTCTAGGTACATTTCTGTTTCATCCAGCAAAGCTTAGTGTATACCAAAGCGTATATTATCAAAAGAGATTTATCTAGTAGATAGCAAGTGAAATAATGGCCAGGTTTCCTGATCTGCAGGTGTAGTGCGCAGGCGGTAGGTTCAAATTTCCTGTTAAGTATTTTATACTGAGTGTCTTTAGTACGATTTGCGGTCCTTCACCTTTCTTTATGTTTATTATTTTTATAAAAAAACTATTCCGTTTTGTGTACTTAAGGAGTACTTTTATAACTGATTGACTATCTGTTATAGCTGTTTTAATAATCTTCGGTAGTTTTTAGGTACATGCATGTATTTATGACTAGTGACACCCACCTGCCTTATCGTTAACGTATTACAAGTATGATGTGTTAAGTACACATAACACACACGCAAACACACGTAGCATAATATCAACATTCAGTTTTACATTCACCTCAACATCATCATCAACTTCCCGCCCGTCCTATTCTACTTGAGGTCGTCGCAACACGTTTTCTTCTGCCACTCTTCCCTATCACACGTCACGGCATTATTTACTGCTTTCCTATCATATCATACCTTCTGAGGTATGCCTGGTTCTGCCAAAATAAAGATGGATGTATTGTCTGCAATCCATCCATCTTTATTTTGGCATTCCTCTCTCTCTCTCTCCACATTTATACACATTGCACCAAAACCCACCATTCGAAACTATACCTCTTCAATTTCACCTAACACCTGGTAAATTAATTCACACTTACTTCCACCAAGTTTCTTTAATCCTAGTACATAAGCGTGGGCTAATAAATTATCAAGTTAGTCTGCTACAGCCATTACGTTAATAAGGCATAATTAAATAGGCCGAGCCGTGTTTGGTGTTAACAACGCCACGATACTCAGTGAGTACCAACCTACGTATAGGTAGGTACACCTCGTTGGTGAGCTTATGTTGGTCTAAGTAGGTTTGTTGTGTTGGGTCATATTAACCTTCAGTATCAGGCGTTGATGTTTTTGTAGTCTAATAACATTATAGTTTTAAAAAGCTAGCATGTGACTAAAAAGTAACAGTCGTTCGGGTCAATCTTCAGGTTAAGCGGGACTTGTCAAGGATGGTCCGTGGATGAGTGACCACTCATTACATACCGCGTTTCCGCCGTGCCTTGGAAAGCACATTTACCACATGGTCTCGGTTGCCATTTGAAAATCTTTTATAATCTTCACAGGTAGACAAAGGCCTGGAATTCTGACAACCAGTCTTACCACAGGGATGACCTAACACTAATAAATTGGGTTGTGGACTTCAGATAGGCAGTCGTTCCATATAAACAAATGGTATTCAGTTGTCAAGTTAGACTGGAAGCCGAGTCCAACATAGTCGCAAAAGGCTAGACAGGAGATTATAGTATTCAAACTACACATTCTTAAAACAATACCAAACTAAATAAAACTATCTTCTAACAAACCACGTCAATAACATGATAACTAAAACATAATTGATTGCTTCGAATTAATTGGGAGCCTGTAACACACGACGTGACGTGATTACCCTAATCCGTACTCTCGTTAACGAATAAAACATTTACCACGCTGCCGTCCTCACGGAAAGTGCAATAACTACGTTAAACCTCATTTCGACAAAAACGCGGGTATAGATTTTATTTTTGTTTTGTTCCGATCTATAAATTGCAGTTAGGCTTATTATTAAAACCGGCTTCGTCATAAATACGGTAAACTGTCTAAAAATAATGTAATTATAGGTCTCGTTCTGCAAATTCCGATTATGTGTTCAACTCGATTTAGCGCAAAACTCGACTTATTGCACTTTTCGTACGGACGGCAGCACGGGCTAAGGGACGTATCATGAATATTAATACTTTACTTTCTCCCGAATACCTGCGCCCTGAAAGTTTATTTCATTAGTGAAACTCTATGGAATGGCCGGTATGCTGTGTAGTGGAGTTTTGCGTGTTATTAATATCAGTTGGGTTCGTTTTTAGTTTTGAATCACTAGGGTTGATGGATGGCGAGTTTTGAAGTACGGTTGTGTTGATTTTTTTGTTATAATAGTTTTTAGACTGCATCATTGGTTGGGTATGGATTTATGGATTCTTTTTTTTTGTAGATGGGTAGTATGTAAATGTGAGGGAGCTTACGTTCCCGTCGAGGCTGTGGCTTGTCGAAAGGATAACGCGGCTTCGACACAAGGGTGAAGATGGAACATGGGTTTGGTTTTTAGTCAGTAGAAGTCACACTCCCCTTCGCTCTGCAAACATCAAAAAAAAAAAAAAAAAAAAAAAAAAAAAAAAAAAAAAAAAAAAAGGGAGCTTACCTTAGATGGAGTTTAAGTTCAGGGCTCAAACTTAAAAAATAATAGTTGTCCGGAGTAAAGTTTACGTACTAATATTAGAAAGAGTATTAATTGTTTGTAAGATGGAAAGCTTGTATGTAGGTAATCTCAGGTACTTATGATCAAATTCTCTAAACTTCTTCACTGATATCATGCATATTAGCCGAGCTATCAAAATTTAGGTGGATAAAGTCGCGGACGAAGTGCTAGTAGACAAATAATTTCAACTCGTCAATTTGTTCGAAGCCTGTTTCTAAAACCAAAAAAATTAATCGCCTACAAAACACCAAAATCAGAAGATGTCCCGATTAAATATTTACCTCGAAATCTCCTGAAAACAATTGACAATCGCGCCGGCTGTCTTACAATCGATGTCATTATTATCACAAACTGCGTTTCATTTCAGTATAATTTGCGTATTATTTCCGCTCAGACAGAGGCTGTGTAAGGATTATCTGTACGAGACGTCCCGACGGTATCGTCAGCGACTGTAGGCTTAAATTTTCATTATGTTTATTGGATAATTCGCTTCTGAAGCGGCGTGAGGCAAGAAGATAGAGGGGATTGTCAATGCAACACTGAGCATTCCTTAACGCATCACTATCAGACGTTGGTAATTCGAAATTAATGAGTTTGCGTTCGAAATTTTGTTTCAGTGTCCATTGTCGTTTTTGTAAGCGTAGATGGCCGGTTTTTGTAAAATGACTGATCAAAATATGCAATGTATAGTGAAGTAGAGTATTTGTTCTGATGTGTTGGGTTTTTATGGTAGGAGGTTATTGTTTCAATCCATGAAAGGCTTTTTTAGGAGGACCGCTATACGTTCTACAATGTTGATATATTAAACTGAATCTTGTGTTTACCCAGAATATCAGAAATCCTTAGTACAAGGCAGGTAATGTTTCAATCAAATGATAAACTTTAAGTTTTCAATTTGTGAAATTCCTGATCCAGAGTTATCTGTTGTTAAAACAATGTGGGCATTTGATTGCCCACATTGTTTTCGCAGCTTTTATTGTAAAACGCGCACAGTGACATTCTATTAGCGGAAACGATGATGAAAAAGCTTATAAGCACGTTACCCACTTCAGTCGAGTAAAAAAGTAATCGGTTGATGTGAGTTATCGAGAGAATAATGTCAATCCTTTTGTTAATCGTTGTAGGAAGACTCGACGCTTAGCAGCATTTGCAACTCAGACAGACAATAGTCTTTATTATATAATACATACGTAAACTCACGCCTTTTTTCCATGGGGGTTGTCAGAAATCACAGGACGCCACCTGCTACGATCCTTACATACTCCTTCTGCCTTGTTCACGTTCATACATTTGGTCATACACGCACACCGCCGGTTGCGTGTACTACGCATCTTTCCTTTCTGAAGGACTTTACCAAGTATATCCTAGACTAGTGTATGTCATAGATCTTAAATACTTGACCAATTAAAACGTACTATGAACAAATCACCCCAGAACCGCACAGCACTGTCACAAAAGAGAACCCTAACCACATCTACATTTATAACGACTATATTCGCGTGTTTTTGGCTAGTTTATGTCGGCGACTGGCTGTTTGCCACTACCTGCGTACCTAGCAATTACGCAGAGTGTGCTGAGCCAATAAATAGTATGTACAGTTTGTTGGTAGCGTGAGGGGCTTGAACCTTAAGATTCAAAGTAGATCGATCTGTCTACCAAGTTCAGCATGGTTTCTGCAGGTGAGTTGACTGGTGGGTGCTTGATTTATGTATTAACTAGCTTATGCCCGCTGGTTCGCCCGTTTGGATCGAAGTATTGGGATAAAAAGCATCCAGGTTAAAAAATATGAGTGCCAAGTTATCTCTATCATCTCTATTATCTAAATCGGTTAAGTGGTTTTTGCATGAAAGAGTAAAAAACATCTATTCATCCTAACAAACTTTTAAAATAGTATAAAGAAAGAAATGTAAAGTAATAATCCTGTGAGTCATCATTTCATCATCATCATTTCAGCCAAAAGACGTCCACTGCTGAACATAGGCATCCTGTGAGTAGTAGACTATTATATAGGTAGATGCATCCAAAGACTTGATTTCAAAAACCTGATCAGTAACTGGACTGTACGTGAATGTCAAATAAGTATAAAACTGGTCCAAGAGAAGATCAACATAGTTGGAAAAGGTAGACGATGATGTAAAGACTTCATTCTAGACTTTTATTGTGCTGTAAAATTAATAATACCGATCGTAGTTTCTTCATTTTAAAATTTATCTTTTTGATGATAACAATTACACGACCTGAACCTACCAGTTGAAGCTTTATATACGGACCCCTTAAAAGGTTTTTATTGAAGCTGTCTCAGTAAAGAAACAACAGAAGTTATTAGTCCAAGTTCAACAAAGACCTTAATTCTTTGACTTAAAGACAACGGTAATCAAGAATCTCGGTCTTTTATATCTTAAACAAAAGATATTGTTATATAAGAAAGAATTGTTATTTAAAAATAAAAGCGATACTTTGAGAGGAACAAGGAATTATGTCAGCCATCTGAAGTAGCATTTTAATAACAAGCTGTTTCACGCTACAGTGTCCTTGCAAGCAGGAAATTATTCCGTTTAGAATATCCAAATCCCCCTTTATATTGAATGGCGGAAATAAGAGAATTGGAACTTCGTGTGTCTATTTATTTACATTTTATTTTGTGAGAAGTTGTGGATTGGAGTTATTGAGTAGCTGTTATGGTAGGTTGAAATTGTAATGAGAGTTTGGTATTCAAAATAAATGATTCTTGTCAACATAACCCCTGCAATCCCCGAAAGATTAGGCAGAGGTAAACCTAATAGTACCTACACACCCACATTTCACCGGTTATGCTTAAGTCCAATGAAATATAGGGTGACCCTATTGCCATCAATCGGGCACCAAACCTTGACTGCTACTGAGAAATTCGGATGAAAAACCCAATAAATATTTGTTCGAACCGGTAATCGAAACCAGGACTCAGTCATGAGCCCGTCGGGGCCGCGGATTTTTGTACTAGATTACGTGGCCTCGGCGCAAGGGCAAAGTAGGAACATGGGTTCGGTTTTTAGTCAGTAGAAGTCTGACACTCCCCTTCGCTCTGCCCAGGAGCGGGGGGGTCATTCGATGATTTTCCACCCACCAAAAAAAAAAAAAAAAGGACTCAGTCATGATCAAGCCCATTAGACAAACGAGGCAGTCTTGTTAGTCGGTATTCATCTAAGATGTGGTGAAAAGAAAGACGCTACTGAAAGTTGAAAAAGTCGAACAAAAAACGGCCTCTAATTACGCCTAACAACCAGTCAATTGGAGAGGAGCTCTTGGCTAAATTATAACAGCAACTTGTGTTGGTCTTCAGGTTAAGTCATGCTTACCTAGGCTGGTCAGTGGATAGGTGACCACCTATTGCATACTCGGAATGTACGTTAAGCCGACGGACGGCCCCGGTTGTCATTTTTGGATTCCAGGTCTCCGTATTCCTCAGTATCCGGTTAGACTGGAAGCCGACTAAAGGCTATGCAGTAGATGAATCAGTCAATGCGTTGCAATCAGTCCCCTTAGTCGATTTCTTTATCTGACATGACTAACAATAATCAGATTGCAATAACCTATATTTTGTCTATATATTGCGCAATAACACAATATTAACACAAATTGAGTTGAACACAAGACAATGTTTGTTATTTGTGTTCTTTCTCCAAAATTAGTTTACTGTTATGTTATGTATTTATTATTTTATTTTTACATTGTTTATTGTTATATACTTTTGTTTATTACTTATTGTGTCTGTAGTAAATCTTAAATTTAACTGACACCTTGCTATTGTATCGAGTCTGGTTCTTCTAACCAACCTAACAGACAAATGTGTGCTGGGGAGTTTGTTCCGCCACTTCTTCTTTCCAGCTAAACACTAGGAAGTGTCGTTTTGTGGGCGTTTTTGGGGGACTGTCTTATAAAAATGTAAATACAGTGAAACCTGGTTAGATGTGTCTCAGATATCCAAATCTGTCTCATGGGACCCCAGTATGAGTTCCAGTTATAGAGGTTTCTCACTTATCCAAGTCCCAGTTAAGAGCGTATGCTACCTCAGATTAGCAACCCTATTTGTGGTGGTTCAAACTTCGCTCGAAACACTGTTAGAATAAAGTTCTAATCAGCTTGCACTACAAAGCGGTTGTTACGTCTTTCGCTGCGGCCGAATAGTGCGAAATTAGTGGTATTTTGCGATTTACAAAAAAACTATTGATTGAACTAAAAAAGTAAAACACTATGACTTTAGTATGTTGCTTGTAGAATTATTTGGCAAAAAAATCAGAACGATAACATGTATTTTAGTATGGTTTTTACTCGTTAAAAGAAATTTTTAGAGGTATCTTCGCGATTTTTTTCTATCGAGCAAAGTTAGTTACTGTTGTATTATGTTTTCACAACACTATGGCACTAGCATATATCCTGAAGAATATCATATATTTTTCTGATGTTGATTACTGCAGTGAATCTTATACTTTTACGCATTATAAAACTTGCGTTTGAGGTACCATACGCTCTTAACCAAGTTTCACTGTAGTAAAGTAAAGTAAAGTAAATTTTGACCTTCGAAAAGTGCTGATTATCAGCCTAGTTTGAATAAAAGAATTTTGACTTTTGACTTTGACTTTGATTATTAGTAAGCTTTTCGAAAAATTTAAACCCACAGCATTTTTTGTTGATAAGTATACATCTGAAACCATATTGTTATTACAAGAAGATTTAATCAATATTTTATTGTGATTGCGACTTGAAGTGCCTACGTCAAAACCCATTTATTCAACCCAATCAATAAAGTAGGTCTTAATCAAAACCTCATAGATGACACTGCCCCGATAATACTGATCTAAGAATATTGTAGGCTCAACATTTTGGTGGAGCCTTGGGTCACATATTAATAACGAATTTGGGTCTAGCCGAGTAAGCAGCAAGTGACCCGTTTCCTTTAGTTATTTTTAGCTATGGCTACGAAAATCTAGTCTTATATTTTAGTGTTGGCTTCTTTCAGATATAAGAAGGTAAATACCGATGGACAGTTTTTGTTTCAGAAAAGAATATTGTCAGGATATTTAAACCTAGATTTGACCAAATATACAGCGTGGAATACCAACGCACAAACGGATTACATATTCAGTACAACAAATCTAAACTGCAATACCTACGTGTCGAAATGTGGAAACAGCAGATTTAAAAAAAACCTTTTATAATGATGTAGGTACTCAAAATATGGTAGGTAATCTTTAGAGCGTCGTCGGTGTCTCTTCCAGTCAATATTATTACAGTGAAATAAAACTGAGCCACGAGCGGTTATTATTTTCAAAAATGTCATTATTCTCCTGCCCTTATCCCAATTTATTTGTGGTCACCGCAGCTTGTCTTCTGCCATTCTAAATATCATCTCAGAACTCATATCTTTTCGAGACATATATCCTCCAATAAAAATATGTAAATAGGTATTCGTGCAAACAGACTGCCAGCAAATTCCAAAAAAAACCTTAACAAATCACCTCATATTTAAATTCATATAAACCACTCAAACAAATTGCAATCTAAGAATATAATATCCTGAAACGGCTCGGCACAAATGACAAATATCCTTAAACAGTCACGAGGTCGCAGATGGCCCGGATATTTTAGTAAATGAGGCCTACGTTTGTGATGGAGCTACGAAATTAGATGTAGATGTTTGGACGTCTGTTGAAATGGATGAGGCGTCGCGCGTCGTGGGAAGAATAGGTGGTTCTATTAAAGAGTAAGTAGATGTTGACAACTTTTACAGTAGCCTGCATGATCTGGCCTCTCACCTCTTTACTTCTGTAGTTTCCTTCATGAGCAGGGTACAGAGTGTATCGGAAGCATAGTACCTACCTATTTTCAGAAATAATTACTTGCTGGCGCACGCAGATACGTTTAATGATTAGTTAAGCCATCTCTTAGTAAAGATTTGGACACTTTAGTGAAGGTTTTGTATGTCTAATCTTTACTAAGTGACGACTATATTAACGCCTAAGTAAAAGCATCTTCGAATTCCACCTGGTGTCGAGACTTGAGCTTGAATAGTGCCTTAATACTAAGGGTTTAATTTAGGTATGACGACGGTAGCTCAACTATTTCGGGTACATCGTTGTCAGATTCCAAGTTCAGCATGGCGGAGGTACGAAATAATAGTCTCAACACTACTCACAACAACCGCCTATTTATTTACTTCCGATAACAAATTAACAAAATCTCAAACGATCAAGCTGATGGAAATGGATTAAAGTACGGAAACGCGGTTAGTTCAATACAGGCGGGCAACACAACCGTTCGCGCTCGTGTCTCACCAAAAAGTAACGTCCCTCAAGTCAAATGCGTCTAACGTCAACGTCAACCGACCACTCACAACTGACATTTGACATATGACAACTAACAGCTGTCATCTGTCAACCGAAAACTGACAAACCAGACCTGCCACGCTCTGTATCGACCTCACCCAAGCTCACTGCTTGACGTTTCAGACTTTAACGATGATAGATCCGAAAAACGATGATAGATGGCGTTATTCTAAATTGTCAACTCTAAATATTGTGCCTCGGTGTTGAATCTGCGACACGGCCATCTTGACATTTCACACGTCCTCGTGTGACGTATCTGCAACAAGAATTCACGGAAAGTAAATCGTCCCTTACTCGGCCTCCCTGACCAAGACGTCGGAGTATTAACACACACACACACACTTCAAAACAAAATTTTGTTCTGATCCATAATCTCATCAAATCTCATAAAGAAAATCTCAACATTGAAATCAACTTTCTTCAAGAATCATCAACATTCGACCAAATCTAATATCCGATCAAATCCAGTATCCGATCAAATCCAGTATGCAACGCTCTGCTCGGTACAAACAGGCAACCATGGGACCTCCATTCGGTACCCAAACCCAACCTCAACACATCTCATTGCCTCCATCCGGCAACCATGGGACCTCCATCCGGTACCCAACATCGACTCAACTCAACACATTGCCTTTATTTAGCACCTTTAGCTACATTGCCATGCACGACGTTGGTCACAGCCCTCAAGTGAACACTCACACACGTGCAGCAACGAACAGCATTGCAATGTATGCAATCTGAATCACTTGCATACTACATTTGCATCTTTTACCTCTCACTTAAGGTCTGACCCCTTTATCATCACCCGATCTCGTTTTGTCAGTGTCAAAGTCAAATTTACAGTCAACAATTGCGTCACATATCTCAACTGACCATATTTTCTCAAATCGTACCTATCTCATTTGATGACATTATGAACCGAAACTAATCGCAAATAATTATCGGGTAAAACGTGAAAAGAATTTCTAAAACAATTTTATCGGTCTCAACAGAAGTCAAAATTTGTTAAGTTGACCTAACATAAGTCTGCCCAATACCAGTCGTTCGGCCATTCCTGGCCCAAGTGGGTGTGGAATAAAAGGTATTCTGATCAAAATCATTACAGGTTCTAATGAAAATCATAACAAACTCTTTTTCTCAAAGCTGACATGTGGAACAACACCCATACTCATTCAAATAATATGAAACTCATTAAAATATTGCAGTGCTCATACTCTGACCTCTTTCCGGTCTTCATCATCACACTTATAGCCTCCATCCGGCCATAAGCATCAAAACAATCGACCTCCATCCGGTCTTCAACATCACACTTATAGCCTCCATCCGGCCATAAGCATCAAAACAATCGACCTCCATCCGGTCTTCATCATCACACTTATAACCTCCATCCGGTTATAAGCATCAAACCAATCGACCTCCATCCGGTCATCAACACGTAACCTCCATCCGGTTACATACACAACAGGCAACCTCTATCCGGTCACCTTCACATGTAACCTCCATCCGGTTACATACACAACAGGCAACCTCTATCCGGTCACCTCCACATGTAACCTCCATCCGGTTACATGCACAACACCATCAAGATAATCATTTCGAGCCTTTATCAAAATAATTTTTAAAGTAGGGTTGTTCAACATGTTACTTTATTTTTCCTGTAACGTTACAGGTTATAAGAAAACTCTTACTATGCTAGGTACTTTAAATGTTAAGTTGGCCACTTAGTATTCAACTAGCCTTGTTGTAATATGGGATCAAGAAATCACTAGTAAACAAAGATGAATATGCTGTCAATAGATTAATTAATTGGGAACGAAATTCTAACGGAACATCTGTATCAACTGTGTTGAAATTGAATATTAGAAGCATTCTTGAGCTTATTTGAAACATCATATAACCTAACAACCTTTTCACGACACAAAAACAACACTATCACACGTCTAACTAACATTAAATCCTTGTTGTAAAATCTCAACGCCAATTAAAATATCATTTTTTTTTTAAAACAACTACCCGGTACAACATGAAATAAAATCTCTAATAGTAAATCGATAATCATAACCTCAGTAAATAATTGTGAAGTACAAACTATCATGACCTATCCCGGGTCAATTTACAATGTTATTTACACGCTTGCCACTGAACTGTATCTAAACATTTTTGATCAGAGAGCATTCGGCACCAGAATCATGGTAAAATGGTTACGACTCACCAGATATTCATCAGCACACCGCTGGGATTGCTCACATAGCAAACTTCAACGCGTCGCTCGCTATTTGCCTCTGCTGCAGGCTACAGGCACTGCTTGGTCAGCCTGCCGCGCCGCCGCGCTGCCAACCACGTGCCGCCAAGCCGCGTCTCGCCGCCGCGCCGCCGGCGCCGCTACCGAAGTAAATTCTCAGCGCACCGTGACGTCATCGCACCATTCTTCGTATTTACTTCAGCTCGAGTGAATCCCGGTTCTGATGTCGCATCAGGGTCTTCGCGATCGTCATCACCATACGGGGCGCTCCAGACTATAAACAGCTCCTTAAAATCGCTCCATTTCATCCCAGGACAAGATATGGACGACCGCCATGACGAAACTTCTCCCATGAGTCTCGTGGAATTCGCTGCGTCCCTTGTAGGCACGCCACAGCGCCGGTTTCACGGCGCTGCTGTCTTCACAGCACCCCGGCGGTCCATCCCCACCAGGTGAGACCAACGGTTACCCGGAGGAGGCCCAGCGGAGGACAACCAGCGACGGAGGTGCCGACTTACGACGCACCTACAGTGGATGTGTGACTCCCGTTCGTCCCGTTTCTCCCATAACGGATCGATAACACACATGTCGGCTGTTGCCAACCAAGCACGCGGGACAATATTCCGTTTTGCAGAGTCAAAATGCGGTAGGCGAATATCCGTACTCGCAAAAGGTGTCTTCATTGCTTGCACAATAGCCATAAAGTTTTTGTTTAGCTGCTCGAACATAAAACACCACATTTCCGTTTCTATGTCACTTTCAGACGCACGCGCATTGTCTTTACACTTTTCCGGCCTAGTACTGTCACTTACACTATGTAGGCGTTAAAGTTACATCGCACTTCTGATGACGACGGTAGCTCAACTATTTCGGGTACATCGTTGTCAGATTCCAAGTTCAGCATGGCGGAGGTACGAAATAATAGTCTCAACACTACTCACAACAACCGCCTATTTATTTACTTCCGATAACAAATTAACAAAATCTCAAACGATCAAGCTGATGGAAATGGATTAAAGTACGGAAACGCGGTTAGTTCGATACAGGCGGGCAACACAACCGTTCGCGCTCGTGTCTCACCAAAAAGTAACGTCCCTCAAGTCAAATGCGTCTAACGTCAACGTCAACCGACCACTCACAACTGACATTTGACATATGACAACTAACAGCTGTCATCTGTCAACCGAAAACTGACAAACCAGACCTGCCACGCTCTGTATCGACCTCACCCAAGCTCACTGCTTGACGTTTCAGACTTTAACGATGATAGATCCGAAAAACGATGATAGATGGCGTTATTCTAAATTGTCAACTCTAAATATTGTGCCTCGGTGTTGAATCTGCGACAGGTATAAATGGGTACTGGTTGTTTACCAATTCCGAATCATTCTTAAACGATTGTGTTGATTTTTTAGCCCATGTGTATGGAAAATCAGCATACGGAATACTTAGCAGAATTTTACATGTGCGTACTTTACAGATCTTGTAAAAATACGCCAGTCAAATACATAAATTATTTACTAAATGATGAGTCTGAATCATTTATTTCACAATATCTGTAAAATGACATTCGCTAGGCTTCCCCTTTTTCCTACTCATGATAGTCAATAATGAATCCTAAAGGTCATTCTTGACCATTAGCTTGCCGCATCCACACCAAACCTCCACTCTCACCTCCATACCTCCGTATGCGACACGACTGCCCATCTGTCACAGTGTAACCGGGACGCAGTAAATTACTCGCCTTCATCATCCCCCGGGCTACTGACCTGACGTTGTCGCACCCAACTCTTGGGATACTGTGGCTTTTATTTAACATGAACAATGTTGCAGGATAAGTGTCAAGGATTGTGTGGACGCCTCTATGGTTTGTAGGAGGCTGTCTGAAGTATATGATGAGGATTTTGATGGTATATCTTTGGGTACGTTCTGTTGTGTTTGAGCACAGTGCATACGGCGTTGCAGGTGTATAAACCTTTTGAAAAATAGATCAGAGCAGTCCTCCTTTATCGCGTAGGTAGGGTTAAAAATGCCACAGGCCTCTGGCTTGACTTTACATGCCGTTGAGAAATATGTCTCAGGCATGCCTGTTTTATCACGGTGTTTTCCTTCACCGTAGCGATAATTGTACAATACGAGCATAAATCTGAAATATCAAAGCAGATGGATTAGAGCACCTATTCAAATTAAACTTAGTAGATTTTTGGCAAACAGACAGTAAGCCACCATTTTATGCTTCTTCTTTTCGAGTCAGTGATAAACGTTTATAATTATGGCATCATTGTTATTGAATTGGGCCCAATAGCCACACCAATCGCGACATCTGTGTGACGTTCTAGGGTTCTCAGAAGTACAAGTGGTTGCACGAAAAGGAGAAAAAGTTAAGATTATGTTTAGGTGACTGAGCTCATAAATCTAACAAAATTAAGTATATAGTCAATACATTGCTGCCCTTTACAAAATACCTAGTTGTTCATAATGATCACTCTTGACCTTTTGTGACATAATGACTGCCTCTCACTTAACTAGACCTACGCTACGCACATAATAGATAGTTCTACGATATAACGTTGACTTTCGACTGTCATAATACGAAGTAGTAACATTATTTATGAAGCAAGGTCGTCATAATATTATGATACAGTTCTCTTTATTTATGACCGAGAAACGATATGATATTTGTCTTACTTTCATTAATATGAAACAGTTTCGTCGTACGGTAATATCAAATATACCGTTGTTTTGCCTTATTGATATAATGTAGATATATAGGGTGGCGCTCGTGCCTCGTTAAATAACAGACGCACAGGTTTACCTTGAAGGTTAAACCGTGCTTGTTGACGTTAATCCGTGGATGGGTGACCATCATAATAGACCAGATTTCCTTGATGCTTCAGAAAGCACGTCAAACCGTTGGTATTTATTATTTATCTGTATTGGTATAAACGAAAAAACTCGTCTCATATTATAGTGAATCTACAGAATAAGGTTAGTGTGTTAGAAGAAAAAGTTGTCACAACGGAACAATTTGAACACTTCAAGCTAGAAGTTGAAAATTTTAAACACTCATCGTTAGCTGACACTTTTACGATGGATCGAAACATTAACAAAAGGAGAGGAGCATGTCTGAAAAACAGTATAACTCTGGACAGTGGCCCTATAGGCTTAGAATATGTGCCCATAAAATACTCTGAATTAACAGCTGATTCAAAGTTCAACGGCCGGTCGGCAAAAAACACGTCAACAACAGCTGATCAGTGCGACTATAGCTACGTCTCTGTTTCACAAGCACAACATGGTGAGACAGAGAATAGTCGGCACTCAATACACGTCGATGGGCGAAGCAGAACGGCAACAGCGCAGAGTGTGAGCGGGACTGCAATCAATCGGTGCGTGGAGGCACCTACTGAGGTCTCCTGCGCGGTGACGTCATGCGTGGGCGACGGAGACAGCGATGCCATTCTACAACCGGTTTGCGGCGCGAGTGTAACAGGGATAAAAGACCAAGCGATCAGTGATCTATCGAGTGCAGGCGCACTGGCGGCAGCGGTTTTGGATGATTCGTTCCGTAGTCCGAAGTTACCGATTTCTAATAAAACAACTGTTTCTGTAATCTCTGCGAATGAAACCCAACGAAATCTTTCAAAGGACTCATATAGCAGTGCATTAGTGAGTAATTGTGCGGGAATACCAGAAGAGGATATGGAATGGCAGGTTGTTAAATCTAAATCTGCTAAGAGATACAAACTATTAGGACAAAAAGGTTGTTCATCATCACCTAACGGCAAATTTAAAGCGGCGGACGTTAAAGTCCCGTTATTTATTTCTAACGTGAGTAAAGATACCAGTGAACAGGACATAATTAATTATATTGAGAACAAAGTGAAGGTTGTTGTGTCGTTAAAGAAAATCAAAATGAAGACCGATAGGAAATACAATGCGTACAAACTGTTTGTGTCAAAAACAAAACTTGATGTGTTCCTAAATAACGAATTTTGGCCTGACGGCATTATGTTTAGGCGTTTTATGCATTTTAAGTACACCCCTAGTCAGGAGGGACGGAATTTGAGTGATAGTTAGTTGTTAAATAAATAATTATGGATACTTGTAAAAATATCTGCAGATTCACTAGCTATAACTGTCATTCTTTTAAGAACTCAATTGATGATGTTAGAAGTTTATGTAAAACATCTGTGCTAGTGTGCTTACAGGAGACTTGGCTTCTTAATCATGACATTCCATTATTGGGAACTGTTAATGGGGATTTTGAATATACAGGAAAGTCTGCTGTGGACACATCAGCTGGTATACTGAGAGGGAGACCATACGGTGGGGTGGCTATTCTCTGGAGAAAGGGTGTTTTTGAGATGGTTTCTGTTGTAGAATGTAATAGTACCAGACTAACTGCAATTAAGGCGACAATAGGGGGGCGTACGATCTTGGTCTTTTCCGTGTACATGCCTGTGAAATCCATAGATAATTTGCCTATTTTCTCGGAGGTCTTAGGTGAGATTAGTGCCATTGAAGAGAGTAGTGACATCGAAACAGTAATTTTGTTGGGTGATTTTAATGCCCACCCCAAGGAACTGTTTTATGATGAGCTTGAGAGGTATTGCTTGGATAGGTCGTGGGTGTGTGCAGATGTGAGGAGACTAAGCGCCGATTCGGGTAGTTACACTTATGTGGACCAGTATCACGATAGTAGGAGGTGGCTAGATCACTGTGTGGTCTCCTTGTCAGCTTGGAAAACCATTATTAGTGTTGGTATATTAGAGGACGTATATGTGTCTGACCATCTTCCTATATATATTGAATGCGATCTCGATACGATTAGGCCAAAGCTATGTAGCTCTGATATGCCTAGAAATGCTGTGCTCTGGGGGGAGAGAGATGAATCGCAGATCAGTGAATATCATGACTTATGTCAGGAGGGTTTGCGATCCATCGATTTTCCTTCCGAGTTCACTGACTGTAGCCACGGTACATGTAACCTTAGTGCCCATAAACTATTACTAGACTCATTATATGACCAAATTGTGGAGATCTTAAAAAGGGGGGCTATCCTAACCAAGGGTAAAAATAATGTTAAATGTCGGAAAAAGGTACTGTGTGGCTGGAACAAACATGTAAGGGAAGCTCATTGGGATGCCAGGCTTAAGTATAGGGCTTGGGTCTTTCATAATCGACCATCGGTGGGCATAGTATACGAGCAAATGCGCGAGTCTCGTAACATTTTTAAAGGCAGGCTAAAGTGGTGTCAAAAGAACCAAGATCAGCTAAAAATGGATGTGATAGCGAAGTGTCGAGCTACTAAAAATTTTTCCCAGTTTTGGAAAGCTACCAAAAAATTGGATGTTAGGCCTGGCCTCCCGGCGAGTGTGAGCGGCTTAAGTGATCCGAACGAGATCGCTAATTTGTTTAGCAACCATTTTAGAGTTCGGTCGCCGATTGGTCCTCCTACCGCGAATGTTGACGCTGCGCCCTGCAGCCAGGGAGAGGAGCCTCTGTTGCGTTTCCCAGCAAGCCAAATTAGTGCTCTTATTAAGGGAATGACTAAGGGCAAATCTCCTGGGCATGACGGACTCAGCGTAGAACATCTGAAATATGCTGGAGTTCACCTCCCGAGGGTCCTGTCTCTGTTGTTTTCTATGTGCATCAGTCATGCGTACCTTCCAGCTGACCTAATGAAAACCTCAGTGGTGCCCATAGTGAAGAACAGGACAGGTGACATCGCGGATAAGGATAACTACCGCCCTATCTCCCTCGCGACCGTGATAGCAAAGGTGCTGGACAGTCTGTTTGATTCTTGCTTGCAAAAGTATTTAAAATTACACGATGCGCAGTTTGGGTTTCGGCCCAAACTATCTACTGAGAGCGCAATCTTAAGTCTCAAGCACACTGTCCAGTACTACACTGATCGCAAGACGCCGGTGTATGCCTGTTTTCTGGATCTCTCCAAGGCCTTTGACCTCGTGTCTTACGAGGTGCTTTGGAGGAAGCTGGAGGACAGTGATATGCCGGCGGCGATGTTAAATATTTTTAAATATTGGTACAATAACCAGACAAACTGTGTCAAGTGGTCAGGCGCTCTTTCCGATTCGTACAGGCTGGAGTGCGGCGTGAGGCAGGGGGGGTTAACTTCTCCAAAGCTTTTCAGCCTGTATGTAAACGACCTCATAGTGGAACTCAGCAGCATGCGTGTTGGATGCCGTGTGGGTGGTATTAGTGTCAATAATATCAGCTACGCGGATGACATGGTGATGCTGAGTCCCACTGCTGGGGCGCTCGGAGAGATGCTGAAAGTTTGCGAAGCCTATGCCGAGTCACATGGACTTATTTACAATGTCAAGAAAAGTCAGTACATGGTCTTTAAGGCCGCCGGTAAGTGTCCTGAAACCGTTCCACCCATTACTTTGAATGGTAATAGTTTAGATAGAGTGGCACAGTTCAAATACCTTGGACATTACCTTACCGACGACCTTAAAGATGATGTCGACATAGAGAGGGAGCGCAGAGCCCTGTCAGTCCGTGGCAACATGTTAGCCCGTAGATTCGCCCGCTGTACGGAACAAGTCAAGATTACGCTATTTAAAGCATATTGTCAGGGTATGTACACGGGTGGTCTATGGGTTAGTTATACTAAGAAATCCCTGGACACACTGCGCGTCCAGTACAATAACATTTTCAGGATGATGTTGGGACTTCCTCGTTTTTGCAGTGCCTCCGGGATGTTCGCGCAGACTCAGACTGATGGTTTTCATGCCGTCATTCGGAAAAAGGTCGTCTCACTTATGAGGAGGGTGCGGGGGAGTCACAACAGCATCTTGAAAACTATAGCTGAGGATGTACGTGCACCTGTGTTGAGGCATTTCGTTCGTCTGGTGGTCTCTAGGGAGGTATCTCCCTATTGGTTGTCTTGACGGGGCGGGCGGGATGTCTCAGCGCAGGGGTATTTATGTATTTTGTGTATTTATAGGATAGGATTATGTGATTGTTGATTGTCTCTTGTAATTGTAACTAACAATAGTTTTAAGTTTTTGGATACTAACCTATGGATCTCAGTTGTCCTAAAATAAAGAAATTTGAATTTGAATTTATATTAAAATTTACGACATACGATCAATTTAGTCTTAGATACTCCGAAAAGCAAACGGCTGAGTTGATTGATAAAATCAGTAAAAAAACGTAATTGTTTTTACTGAATGCATATGTAAGTATATAAAAAATCTCGTAGCGGCGATCGGCGGCGTCGACATCTCGCGTCCGGCCCTGGTGCTAGCCATGTATGGTCCGGGGCAAGGAGGAATGGGACGCCGTTGCCTCCTTCTGCGAAGCAGTGATGCTAGCGAAGAAGGTAGCGGAACGTGAGAGGGAGAGAACCTCCCGTCTCAGAGGCGGTCCGCGGCGGGCGTCGGGGGCCACGTGATGGCTTCCGGCCACCATAGACGCGTGCCTGTGGACGGTGAGTAATGGGCTAGCTCGCCAACAGGCCGTGTCGACGGCGCGTTCGTGTTCCACGCGCGCCTCAAAGAGATGTCAGCAAAATGGAAGGGGCCCGCACGGCCTGACGCCCGTCGGGGCTGCGGGATATTCACAGGATACCGCAGCCTCGACATACAGGGCTAAGAAGGAAAATGGGTGGTTTTTAGTCAGTAGAAGTCTGACACTCCCTTTCGCTCTGCTCAAGAGCGGGAGGAGTTATTTGATGATTTCCCAACTCCGAAAAAAAAATTGTATAAAAAACATTAATTTATTTTTTGCCCGTCTGTTTTTCAAAACTGAACTGATTTTGACATGACTTTATTGACAAATAGCTGATGACACCAAAAAAACAACTTTTATTGTAGAAAAAAGATTAGGGTTCCGTGTAAAAAAAATAAAACAAACAACGTCCAAACTAATTAAAAAGATGAACATCTTTTCAATTTAACTTGATTATTCAGAGTACAATAAAGGTAAACAGAACTAGCCGCGAAGTTTGTAGATTTTAAAAACAAAGTTGTGCGCTGGCGTGAAACTGCCAGAAAACTTAAAAGCTGGTTAAGCTAGTGTACGTACGGGGTTATAATTTAGCTTGTTGATCTATGATAGACTGAGTGATTTATTTATTTTTTATAGATTCTAGGTTTTTATTGATTTAACTGTAACTAATTATGTACCTGCAGAACGTTTCATCTTCCTTTTTTCTAGGCATCTCTAGGCGACGACGCCTAGAGGGAGGCCTCGAAAACGCGGGTATGACGACTTAGGGCGTTTGTACAAGTTTTGCCAAAAAACCGCACAGAGAGGAGAGTGGAGGGCTATGGGAGAGACCTGTGCTCAGCTATTGGTCAATATAGGCAAAAGAACATGATCTGCACAATTCGACAATTCACCTTCCTTCCTAATCAACTTTAGGTTTGATCACTTACTTTGCCTAACATTAACCTTTAAATACGTTTCACACAAACCACTCAACTCAAATCAGTTTTTCCCAACGAGACGAGATTCCTTAGAGATATTTATCAACACACCCACAACCAACAACGTGACACCGACATCGATCACAATATCAATACAACAACAGTTTTAGTTTATAGCTCGTCGCATATTGCTGGCTGTAATATCAGCCCGTATATTGTATGCCGTAAGCCGACAGCAGACAACACCTTGGCAGGCACTCCTGCGAAATTGGAAGAGAAAATAAACTGGAAAGTTCACGTTCACTACAAGATTACACCTGAGAAGGATG
Source organism: Diarsia mendica (assembly GCA_949316265.1). Taxonomy (NCBI): domain Eukaryota; kingdom Metazoa; phylum Arthropoda; class Insecta; order Lepidoptera; family Noctuidae; genus Diarsia; species Diarsia mendica. The sequence continues at coordinate 16,097,703 of OX438896.1, read as the reverse complement.
CAAACATGATTTCGGGAGCTGATGTCGGAGTGTCATTTTGGTTGGATTTTTATTTTTTGGGTTATAGACAATGTCGATTAGTGACAGACTGAATGGGTTTTTCGATATAGGTAATTCAATGAGTAAGGTTGAAAATTAAAATATTATTCGAATATAAAATATTTTTAGGTAAGTTTTTTTTTAATAAATACTGTTAGGTATAGCAAACTCCGTTATTTATGTTATAGTAGAAAAACAGAATTTCTACAAACTGGTTTAACAATAAATTATTGTTTTTTCTGTTATGTCAAAACTATTTTTACCCATTAATTATTAAAAGAACCAAACTGTAGTAAATGGTACTTATCCTTTAATCGGTTATCTTAACCCAACAAAAAATATCAGTGCCAATAAACCAAACTTCCGCCTTATTACAAAAGGTAGTTAAACCTGGTTTAACTTAGACCTGGTTTATCTCGCATGCTGTCACTTTCTTTTGAATATTATTGAAGTGAGACGTCATGCGAGATAAACCAAGTCTAAGTTAAACTAGGTTTAACTACGTTTTGTAATAAGGTGGAAAGTATTTATTTCAATTATACTAGGTATTACAAATGTCAAAGAAACAAAATCAGCGAAACTGAAGTCACAGTCCCAAGGCATAATACCTTGTAAATGTACTGTAGTTGCCCATTCAAAAATGTAGATCTCTGTGGGGAAGCACGGCTTAGAAACTCTATGGACACTCTTTGGAATGTAATTGAATAAGGTTTACAATATACTTACCGAAAAAAAGTTAGTAAATAAGAGATAGTCATTAATTTGTGATCACTACTCTTATATAATTTTTTTTTTGGGCCACCAAGATACAGACTGTGCCTAGTTTGGGGCCCACGGCTACTTCTACTAATGTGCTGTTTTATCAATGCTCTTTCTTATTATTTTCTTTTATGTATGTTCTCTAACTTGTGTGTGTCAATAAATTGATTTATTATTAGTTAAGATAATTCTTAAAATACTGTCAAATTATGTCTCAACAACAAACCTAAATAAAATCATCACCTACAAATACACAACAGATAAACAACTTTAGAAACAGCGCACGCAACGCGCTGAAAGAGATAACATTACCAAGAAAAAAGGTTTCAGTGTGAGGCCCGAATTCTCTTTATTATTTACAAGTAATTTTCCGGCAACTACCTCGGAGCATTGCTTTGATTCTAACGAAAAGTGAACGTTACCAAACTTGCTGGAAACGTGTCATGTGATAGCTATGAAACTTGGGTTTATATATTTTTCTTTGATTTGTTTTTTTATATCTTTTTACTCTGGACGCTCTTAACTTGCACGTCTTGCTACATAGTTCTCACATAATATACCATCTCAACATGAATGAAATAATGTACCAAGATTTTGTAAAAATATTCTGATTTGAAAAGAGTGTCCATGGAGTTTCTTGCCCGTTCTTCTTCATGAGATCTACGCTAGGGAACTGGCAACTACAGTACTTTCACAAGTTATTATGCCTTGTGATTGTGACTGTAGCTTAGGAGTGCAATGCGTCGTTTCGGGAGTTGCTGCGTTGGGCTGCGCGGCGCCGGATGTTACCGGCGGCGAGTGCTGTGGGTGCGGGGGCGTGCGGCGGCGCGTGCCGTGGCGGCGGGTGCGCGGGACTCCGGGTCGCGGGGTGGCGGTTGCGCGCTGGTGGCGTGCATTCGTTGTTCCGTGATTCGGGGTCTTGTGCATTCGTTGTTGCGGTGTGCGTCGCTGCGTGCTTTCGTGCTCGCAGGGTTCGTTGTTGCGGGCATTCGGTGGCGTGTGGTTCGGCGTGGTGGCTTTCGGAATGACGTATTGCACTCATAGTTTCGTTCTTCTTCCGTCCTTCTGACATTCAAAAGTGCCTGTAATGGCTTAATTGAAATAAAAGATTTGACTTTGACTTGACTTTGACTTTGACTTTGGGTAAAGTATAGTTTTTTTTCTTTACTTTTTTTGTAACATTAATGTAAAGTTTTGTGTTTCTTTAGATTTTGTTTTAAAACGTATCTGGGTTATGTAAAAAGGAAATACGGTTTTTTTTCTTTTTATGCTAAGTTATACAAGTATTGAATGAAATGAGGAATGAGGAAATTCGCCGAAGAACCAGGGTCACCGACATAGCTCGCAGAATATGCAAGTTGAAGTGGCAATGGGCAGGCCACATCGCTCGAAGAACGGACAACCGATGGGGAAGAAAGGTTCTCGAGTGGCGACCACGAACCGGAAGACGCAGCGTTGGCAGGCCTCCCACCAGGTGGACCGACGACATCGTGAGAGTCGCGGGCAACCGGTGGATGCAAACGGCAGGCTGCCGATCTTTATGGCGTTCTATGGGGGAGGCCTTTGTCCAGCAGTGGACGTCTAATGGCTGTGGATGATGATGATGATGATACAAGTATTGTAATGGCACCTTGGAACGGGATCAGCTAGTAACTATGTCAATAGGGATGTGCCACTTAAGTATTGATTTCCTCGTGAAATCGTTAAATAGGCGACATATAAACGTTCGTACCTCTTGATTACGTTGACTAACTGTTACTTAGTATGTTTTTTCACAGTTAAATTTCGACAAATCCGTTGACCCAAATATTGGATAAAAAATTCAGTTAATATTTACCTCTGCGCGAGAAAAAGGGTCTTGATAGGCAGACAGACAGACGGACAAGAAAGTGATCCTAAAAAGGTTCGTTATTCCTTTTTAGGTATAGAACCTTAAAAATAAGATGAAGAAATTTCAATCCGTTTCAGTGGTTACTTGTGATACTTAAAGGTAAGCTTTAATATAATTACATCATCATCAGTACTCAAGTTTTTTGAGCACTGATTTGCAGTTCTTAAACAAAAATAGAGAACCAAGTCTTTCAGCAAAACTGTATACTTCAAAACAACGCTTTATCATCTACCTACTCTTTCTTCAAAAACCATTAAAAGTATAAAACACCCAAAACTATCTTTTACACTATACGAGATAAACAGAAATCCATACTAAACAACAAATTGTAAATACCTTTGTGCTAAAACCCACAATGAATCTATAAAGTCACTATCAATTTTTACCGAAGCTGAAAATATCTACATGTGAAATTCATCGCACTATAAAACCTGATTTAAAATTCGTAGCATGCACTGTACGAGTCATGCATCGTACATGGCCCGCGCACATTGCATACATCAGCACTTTTCCGTCACCTTGCACAAATTACAGTTTAAGGCGACAGTACACAATCAGCATTCATACACAGCGGTACTCATTCACGCATTAGCATTAGTTACGTGGTAGTTAAATATAATCAATAAACAGTCATCTTTGGCTATCCGTGACTTTCATTCAAGCTAACAGTCAAGGTGTGTGCGACCCATTCAGCAGCGCGTACATCTTTATGGTCCTTCGAGCCTCAGCAGAGTTCTTAGCGTGGTGTATCCCAGGTACGTTAGCAAATCGGTGTTATTGGCCTCCCACAAGCGGGTCTCACCAGTAACATTGAGACGTTGCACATAACGTACAGGAGGGTGAGCTACACTGAGTGCCTGTTATCAACAAAACCAGCAGAGAAGACATCTATGCTACAACAACTTCGGTGAATTTTCCCGTGTCAATAATTTTCCAAGCATGGAGCCAGTTATTCAAACTCAATATCAAGTCATGGAGGCAATGCAGAAACTTCTGATCAACTTCAAGAAAGAAGGAGTAAGCCGCAAGACTCCCGACAGTGTGCAGAGGAAAATAGACATTCTCGACAAGTATTGGGCAGAATTTCAAAGTAACCACGAGAAAATTAGTGAGCGCGAAAATCCATCTCATCAATACTTTGTGCAAGATTCCTATGAACAGACAAAACAGTTTTACAGAAGCACTAGGGAATTCTTAATCAAGTATTTAACTCAAGAACAAAAACCTGCTTCACCCGTATTAAAGCCAGCAGGCTTTAATTTTGAGCTCGTGCCATCAACCTCACAGGCATCCGAGCCGAAACTACTTCAAGAGCAAGGTAACCAATCACCTCTGTCAATAAAGGTACCGGAAGTAGCGGAGATCGCGGGTAACAGCAAAACCGACGAAATGCTACGCAAACAAAGGAGCAATATCAAAGCCTTCCAAAGAACGGCATCAAGCATCAAAGTGGACCTCCTCAAAGAGAATTGGCAGTTTGAGGACGCCTTAAAGGTGTTAGAAACCAGGTGGAAAGCAGTCGATTCACTTTACTGGGAACTCGACAGTCTGCCTAACGAAGCCAACGTGCAATATGAGATGTCCTACAACACGTGCGAACTCGTTTACAACGAAATGAAGGCAATCATCAACTCCAAGATGTGGTCAGTTACTCACCGAGAGAAGTCGACGCCGAAGATCGAAATTCCAGCCTTCAGTGGTAGCTATGAAAACTGGACAGCATTCAAAGATTTATTTGTTGAGACCATCCATTCTAGTCCGTCTCTTTCTAACGCACAGAGAATGCAGTTTCTCAAAAGCAAAGTAAAAGGCGAAGCCGAGAAACTTATTCAGCATTTATCAATCAGTTCGGAAAATTATGAGACTGCATGGGAGATCCTCAACCGCAGATATAACAACAGAAAACTGATCTTCACGTCACATCTCAATGCATTACTAGCTGTTCCCGTCACCCAACATTTATCAGCAGCATCAGTCAAAAAACTCCACGATACGACAACAGAATGCATCAATGCAATCAAGAACCTTGGTGTAGACACGTCATCGTGGGACCCCTTGTTGGTACATTTGCTTTCACAAAAAATGGATACGGTAACTCAAAACGACTACCTAGAATCACTGGCGGAGCCGCGCGAGCTACCAAACATAGCAGACTTTCTGGATTTCCTTGAAAGAAAATTTACATCATGGGAAACATCTCGTCGTAAGCCGGAAACATCAAAACCATCTCAGTCAGAGCCTACACAAGCTAACAAGAAATTTCATTCATACAAAGCATTCAGCGCAAATCAGAACAAAAATAATAAGTTTAAATCAAATTCATTGACAAAAGACAATGAAAGTCCAACAAAATGCCCACATTGCAATCAAGAGCACCGGTTGTTTTCGTGCAAAACATTTCTCGAATTACAACCAGACGCAAAACGGAAGGCAGTTGCGAAATACAATTTGTGCAAAAACTGCCTAAACGTACACACAAATAGCAAGGAATGTGCATCGAGTAAAACATGCCGCGTCTGCAACTCAGATCATAATACTTTGCTTCACGACGCATACAGCAAAGGGGGTGGGCAGAAATCAAACAGCAACTCAGTGCAGCAAACAACAGCTGGCACCGATAGCAAGACAACGACAAGTGACAGCAGCAACCACGTGTCTCAAGAAGATGTATCAGAAACTCTGCTTACCACAGCATTGATCAAAGTACAAGCATACGATGGGTCTCTGATAACTTTACGAGCGCTCGTTGATCAGGGTTCACAAACATCCCTGATAACGGAAAAAGCAGCACAGAAACTACGGATACCCCGTGGCCGCTGCAAAGGGGTCATATTCGGTGTCGGGGCGAAAGAAAATAATTGCAAAGGCGTCATTCGAATCACGTGCAGTGCCATTCACGGTGATTATACATTTGACACCGATGTTTTTATTATGCGCAATTTGATAAACAATTTGCCTAATAAAACGTTCATAAAACCAAAATCATGGACATTTATAGAAAATATCACATTGGCTGATTCAGAGTTTAATGAAAGTCGTCCTGTAGATATTTTACTCGGAGCTGAGATATACTCAAACATAATTCAAGAAGGTATCATCAGGCACGAAAGTTCTCAACCAGTCGCACAGCAAACACGTTTGGGCTGGATATTATGCGGAAACGTGCAAACAACATTTCAATGCAACGTTGTCATAAATAACATCGAAGACATTAAACAATTTTGGACAGTCGAGGACATCGCAGAAAGCTCGGGAATGTCACAGGATGATCAGGATTGTTTGCAGCACTACAAGAACACAACAACTCGCGACAAAGAAGGTCGTTACATTGTTGAGATACCGTTCGAACCAAACTTTCAAGAAAAGCTAGGAGCTACAAAACCCATGGCGTTGGCACAATTCAAACAACTGGAGAGAAAATTCTGCAAACAGCCTCAATTAGCAGATGCATACAAGCAATTCATTCATGAATATCAGGCACTAAATCATATGGTCGAGTGTACAAGTAACGTGACACCGACTTGTTATTTACCTCACCATTGTGTTCAACGCGCCGATTCAGCAACTACGGCATTAAGAGTAGTATTCAACGCATCGGCGAAAACATCCACGGGCTACACTTTGAACGACCTCATGAAGCGTGGCCCGAATTTACAGCAAGACCTCATGTCATTAATCTTGCGATGGAGGCAATATCAGTTCGCTTATACGGCGGACATAGAAAAAATGTATCGACAGATACTTTGCAACACTGAACATCAACCCTATCAGAAGATACTATGGAGGAACTGTCCTGACCAACGTTTACGTGAGTATCAGCTCACGACAGTCACTTATGGCATGAAAGCAGCCCCATTCTTAGCCATGATGACTTTGAAACAGTTGGCAGCTGATGAAGGCCACAAGTATCTGCACAGCAGGGCAGCACAAGCGTTGCAAGAAGAATTCTACATGGACGACCTTGTAAGTGGAAGCTTCACGTTGTCATCAGCCAAACAACTGCAAGGCGATTTGGTCCAGTTACTTCAGTCAGGAGGTTTCAATTTACGCAAATGGTCGGCTAACAGCGAAGAATTACTTCAAAACGTCAGCAGAGCGTCCTCAAATCAACCATCATTTGATTTCAAGCAAGCAGAATCAACAAAGACGCTCGGGTTGAAATGGAACCCCAATGAAGACACATTCTCGTTCGAGCTAAAAATCGGCGAAACAAAGTCAACAGATAAACATACAAAACGTTCATTACTATCAGACATTTCAAAGATATTTGATCCACTCGGTTGGTTAGCTCCGGTTACAACAAAATTAAAACTTCTATTCAAACAAGTTTGGTTGGCCAACATTCAATGGGACGACCAGCTTCCGGTTGAAATAAGCACCGAGTGGGAAAAAATCAAAGCAGAGCTACAAAACATTAGTCAGTTTAAAATTCGAAGATGGTATCAGACAGGAGAGCAAAACACAATTCAACTGCACGGCTTCTGCGACGCATCATTAACAGCATACGCATGTGTCGTGTATTGTAAACTTGATACCAACATAACACTCGTCGCTGCAAAAACAAGACTTGTGCCAGAAAACAAAAAGCTGACTTTACCACGTCTGGAGTTGAGTGGGGCGCACTTACTGACAACACTCATGCGAAGAATACTGCAAGCCCTCAACGGACGTGAAATTAAAATTTTTGGTTGGTGTGACTCCACTGCAGTGCTCGGATGGATACAAGGCAACATCAATCGCTGGACACCATTCGTAGCGAACAGAGTCAAACAGATCAGAGACGTCATACCGCCAGGTAATTGGCATTACATAAAATCAGCTGACAATCCAGCTGATTGTGCCAGCCGTGGAATCACAACAGAGCAATTGAAGCAACATAATCTGTGGTGGAGCGGCCCGCAATTCCTCCCTGGATTCGATGAGTCATCAGTAGCGAAGAAGAGCATCTACGTTACGAATGAAGAGGAGAGAAAATCAAAACAAAGCAACGCCGCAACACGTCAGACACAAAGCGATGATGTTATAGATTCCATACTACATAGAAATAGCAATTTGACACGCGCCGTGCGCGTGTTGGCTTGGGTGCTACGTATCACAAGACGTCACAGCGAGCGCACTGCCTACTTGGATGGAAGGGAATTGGACACCGCAAAACATATGTTTATAAAATATGTACAAGAAACGCAATTCTCAGAAGAAATTAGCAAGTTGCGAAAACAGGAGCAAGTTCATAACAAAAGTAAAACTTTGTGCCTTAACCCGTTTTTGGACAAGGATGGCCTTTTGAGAGTGGGAGGCAGGCTCAAACATGCGAATATTGACGAAGATATGAAGCATCCATTGATCATCCCACACAGCAGCCACATCACCGACTTAATTATCGACCAAGCCCACCGCCGCACGTTTCATGCGGGGGCTCGGACGACGCTCGCCAGTATCAGGCAAAACTACTGGATATTAGGTGGAAACAGAGCTGTCAAGAAGCGCTTACATACATGCATTACGTGTAAAAAGCATAAAGCTATCATACCAAAACAACTGATGGGGGACTTACCTGAATCTCGCAGCAATCCTTCTCGTCCATTTCAACACACCGGCGTTGACTTCACAGGATACGTCGACGTGAAACTCAACAAAGGGCGTGGAGTCAAGACAAGTAAGGGATACATCGCGGTGTTCGTGTGCATGGTGACCAAAGCTGTCCACCTCGAACTCGTATCAGACCTGAGCTCATCTGCGTTCTTAGCTGCTCTAAAACGCATGTCTTCACGTCGGGGAAAGCCACATCATATCTACAGTGACAATGGCACCAATTTTGTTGGAGCCAATAGAGCCCTGCAGCAAGGATCATCAGAACTTCTCAAAACATTCAACGAAGAGTTTCATACAGAGATAAACGAGTTGGGAATACATTGGCATTTCAATGCTCCCGCCTGGCCAAGCGCAGGAGGCTTATGGGAAGCAGCGGTAAAAAGTCTGAAGCATCATCTTCGACGTGTTGTTGGAGAACAAAAACTCACTTTCGAAGAATACAGCACTTTACTTGCCCAACTTGAAGCATGTCTCAACAGTCGGCCGCTGTGCGCACTTACAGAGGACCCAGATGATTTAAATTATCTAACTCCATCACACTTTTTGAGCAGCGGTCCCATGTTGACTATCTTAGACACTGAACAAGATGAAAGGACTAGATGGAAGCGGGCACAGAACATTTTCCAAGACATTTGGAAGAGGTGGCAATCCGAGTATCTTGCGACACTCTCAACAAGAAGTAAATGGAAGAGACTTCACCAAAACCTTCAAGTAAATGACGTGGTCATCATTCACGAGCCTAACCTCCCCGCGGGAAGATGGGCTCTAGGCAGAGTCACTGAGCTACATCCCGGTAGCGATGGATTGGTCAGGGTTGTAACCCTAAAAACACAAAACGGATACCTCAAGCGCCCAGTGATTAAACTGTCAGTGCTGGTATCTGACCAGACAGATCACCAATCACTACCCGAACAGACAGGGAAAATGCCAGACTGCCAAAATATCAAGACCAACAAACAAGCAAAACAAAGACTTGGATCGAAGTCGAATCTGATAGCAACTATCATCACACTGCTTCTCTTCATGACATCCATATTTGGTCACGAACAGTCAACATCTCCGTATAGCTTGACAACAATACACAAAGCACTCTATTTCGATCGAATCTCAAACATGCAGTTCATTCGAGACGAATGGAAACTCATCGTGTATTACGACATGAACCCTTACTGGGACGGGGCGGCAACCTGCGACAAATATCTCAAACAAATAAACGGCGTATGTGAGAGAGAAACAGACAAAACATTATGTGACATAATCCTACTGCAACTACGTCACTCCCATGACGAACTGAAGTACTACAATGGAATGTTACTGAGCCAGCATTTTGAAGAACGCACACGACGGCGGCGAGGCCTCATCGATGGTGTGGGCTACGTCGCCAACAGCTTATTTGGAGTTCTGGATGAACGTTTTGCGGACCAATACAAGCAAGATATTGCGCTGATAAAAGGAAACGAGAATCATTTAGCTCTTTTGTGGAAAAACCAGACCTCAGTAGTAGAAGCAGAATACAATTTACTCAAGAGAACTGAAGAGACAATCAATCGGCAACACAAGGCCATCAATCAACATCTGAACAACCTGACGAAGGCAACCAATATATTGAACAGAAATTTGCAGGAACAAGAAGTAAAGAGCGAGCTAGCACTGTCCACCATCATAGCTACAAATATGCTCACGAAGCTAAAATCCATACAAGATACAATTATCGACACAATCACAGATATTCATCATGGAATGTTTAGCGTCCATTTACTTACACCGAAGCAATTACGAGACCAACTCAGCATAATCTCAGGACAATTATCGCGAGAGTTATCATTACCTATAGAAAACATACAGACAGAACTGCCAAAAATTTACCACCTTCTGAAGGTCAAAACAAGGGTAACTCAGCAGTACCTCATATTTGAAATCAGAATACCACTGGTCAATAGAGAGAGCTATGACCTATACCAACTCATTTCAATACCACAACAACATGGTAACACAACGGTCGCCGTTATGCCAATATCAGATTACATCGCAATCAACTTACGCAAAGACACTTATCTGGCAATGACGGCTAGAGACATACAACAATGTGTCCAATACGATGAATCTACGCGCCTCTGTCACTCCCGAAAACCCATTTTCCAGTTTAAGTCAGAAGACAGCATGTGTATCAAAGATAAGAGCACAAACAGATGTCTTACAAACACAGCAGCATGCCGTAATAATTGGATGGAATTAAACAAAATAAATACTTATCTTTATTATTGTTGCGGACAGTGCGCACTTCGTGTCATATGCGAGCATCAGATTACCGCAATACAAATCGCTAAAGCCGGGGTCATAGTATTGGATTCAGATTGCGTAATTAAAGGCGAAGACTTTACCGTTTTCTCACACAAACTGGGATACTCAGAGATCAAAACTGCGGTTGACCTGAAATCACAACAAATCGCACCCATCAACCATATCTTCAACGTCAGCTTGCCACAATTTGAAATCAACGACACCGATCACGAAACAGAATTGCGGCACATCAAGGAACAGATCGAGCAGATGAAAACAGAAAACGTCTTGAACACAGAGATTTCAAGCCACGATATCCATCAATATTCAGCAATCTACGTGTTGATGGCCGGCGCTGTACTAGCAGTAGCAGTTTATCTGTGTCGTTGGATCTATCGTCGTCGGCAGAGAAGCACCAACTTACAGTCGGACTTCGGGTCGCAGCCTCCGGCGCCGCCAGGGCGAACACAGCGCGAGGCACCCTTCGTCGCTCCGACGCCACGCAGTAGAGACTCGAGACAACCAGAAGAGGCGGTGGAGTTAAGAAACTTTTCAAGCCTACTCAACAGTATCAAGCGCCACAAGAGGACACCTCCTGCATTCACCAAACCGGTGTCTGGTGATAGTGACTAAGTCTGTTATGGTTAAGAATAGATTTAAGTCATGATTTGTAAAGTGGGTGAAATTTATAAGTTTAGCATTTAAGTCATGATTTGTAACTTGGGTGAAATTTATAAGTCTATCATTTTGTAACTCACTCTCATCATCCACTAGCATCTCTCTCGCCCGGGAATATGTACGAGTCATGCATCGTACATGGCCCGCGCACATTGCATACATCAGCACTTTTCCGTCACCTTGCACAAATTACAGTTTAAGGCGACAGTACACAATCAGCATTCATACACAGCGGTACTCATTCACGCATTAGCATTAGTTACGTGGTAGTTAAATATAATCAATAAACAGTCATCTTTGGCTATCCGTGACTTTCATTCAAGCTAACAGTCAAGGTGTGTGCGACCCATTCAGCAGCGCGTACATGCACTTAACCCGTTATTCACAAGTGCATCGAAATCTTTTGATGGAAAATGTCGTAGCAATATGTTGCTTCTGTTGTTTTGGAAAATGACTAGTTGAAAAGAATGATATTGAATTGATGACAAAAAAACTTTAGAAGATTTGTGTTCTTTTAAGGTTAAAGAGCAATAACTGATTGTATTTATACAGTTACTTGTACATTCAACTACACTACAAAAAATGTAACTGTTATTTTTTTTTTTTTTGGTGGGTGGAAAATCATCGAATAACCAGTTAGTTGTTGGGTTTTTTGTGTTTTGTGTGTTCGCTCTTGCACAGAGCGAAGGGGAGTGTCAGACTTCTACTGACTAAAAACCAAAGCCATGTTCCTTCTTCGCCCTTGTGTCGGAGCCGCGTTATCCTTTCGATAATCCACAGCCTCGACGGTTACGCGACGGAACTGTTATTTCCATTAGGAATTTCTCAGTAGCAGTTACGGAGTCTCGATTTGTGCTCGGTTGATGGCAATAGGTTCGCCCCCGATTACAAAGGACTTTAACATAACTGCCCAACCCTTCTCAAATTACAGGTGTGATGTTATGTAATAAAACTTTAGTTGATTGTTTCACTCGATGACACAAAAATAGACTAAGGTAGACTGCTTGAAAATGCCCATAGGTATATGTTTACATTTATTTTTTGCAAAACTTTGAGATAACGACTACTCACCAGTGACATATTCAATAAAAACCAATTTCCAATTAAATATTCCACACATCAGTCACATCATTCGTGTACTAATTACGTTAATTTTGCGTGACTCTGTGAAGCGTTCCCTGCGATAATTGTCAAACAATTAAGTATCTTTCCCGCAGGGAACAGCTGTATTCTTTATAAGGTGATTTAATTTAACCACCAATGAGTTTGTGGTACCGTTTACACGTACAAATGTGTTAATAATTGTGATTTATTCTAATCAACTTTGAGGTTACATTCAAAGCCAACCATTTATTGTAGTGACGGATTTCCACTATCCAACTGAGGTACCTACATCAAAATTTTTAGTAAAGTTATAGTACTTTTGATGGAAAAGTTATTTAATTTAGTAATTACGTTTAGTGAGGAGGTCGTGGCTTAATAATAACAGCCGCTCGAGTGAATCTTTAGGTTAAGCCGCGCTTGTCTACGTTAGTCTGTGAATGGGTGACTTCCCTTTATATATCAGGTTTACTCAGTGCCTCTGTTGCCGATGGGTGCCGTAGGTATGTCATGGCTGGCAATTGTAGATAAGTGGTCCAAAAGTCGGATTATCAGTCCTTACTGGGTTGTGGAGACCAGATCGGCAATCACTCCAAATACTGGCATTCAGCTGCATCCGCTTAGATTGGTAGCCGGCCCCAACATGTTGGGAAAAAGTTAGGCAGATGGTGATCAAGCACTTAGTGACCTCTATATTTTTACGCGAATCAAGTATCAAGAACCACAAAGTATTCAGAAACACCACTTTCTTGTTTTCACAGCAACAGATATCTCGAAACTATAGGGTATATATAGGGAAGGGTCAGAAAGCCGATTATAGGTCGCCTTAGGAACGGAAAGCTTTCGCTTGTAAGCCACTAATGTGACTGGCTTATAAAGGACGAACTTATGATAACTCTGTTGATAGAATATTGGGGGATAACCCCGTTGAATTGAATATGGCTTGATTTTAAAAAGGAATACATCGTGGAGCTAACTATATACCATATACACATCTTTGGCAGTCGTTACAGGTAGTTAGTGACCTGATAGTCTGACAAACAGTGTTACCAGAGGGTATCGTAATACCCAGTATTAACTGGGTTGTAGAGGTCAGATAGGCAGTCGCTCCATGTTAAATACTGGTATTCAGCTGCATCTGGTTAGACTGGAAGCCGACCCCAACATGGTTGGAAAAGGGCTAGGCAGATGATGATGATATCGTTGGGCTAACTAAAGTTTAGATCCGAGATGTAATAACTTTTTTTTTATAAATTAATTTTATTTAAGAGTAATTGCAGTCCTTGTAACGTCCTAGTTTTGAATATTTATTTAACTATTTGATTGTATAGGAAGTAGTTCGTAGTTCTGACAAAACTTTTTTTTTTTTATAATACTTCGTCCCACACTAGGAATTTCTCCTATATCGTGGGTGCGTTCACAAACATTTAAACTCACATACACAAATACCTGTATTTAGAAATGTAATCTCATTATATTACTTACAATCTGGCAAAATACAATGTTAATCATGTACAACTTACAAAAATACAATTGACAATATTATCCCAACACTAACGGGCACAAACTGGGTATTTATAACCTATATTATTTAACATAAAAAACTCACCAGGAAGTCAACGAAACCACAAATTCTTTACAAGAACTGTTGTAACAATGTATTTACCTGCACGACGACCCACACAATGTTTTATGTTTTTATTAACCACTATTAACAATACTAAGTTAATACATAATTCATTTCGCAGAATTAATCTTTGGAAGTAAATAATATTGGTGTCGGAATCTCTGAGTAATATAAGGTTTTATTACGTCTACGAGGTATAACTTATTCATATTAGGCAGTAATAAAAAGTACATAAATGTGACGTTGTATAAAGGGGGGCGTAATATAAGTTTTCCCAAACGGCTAACTTGGTGGAGAGGCTCTAGTAGGTATCGGATTTGCTTGACACTCTGGCCGGACAGGGGAGGAAACAAATGTCAGCAATATAATAATAATAATAATAATATTCCACAACTATCACACAACGCCATCTAGTCCCAAGCTAAGCAGAGCTTGTGTTATGGGTACTAGATAACTGATAAACATACTTATATATTTCTAAATACATACATATTATAGATAAATTACACCCAGACACAGAACAAATGATCGTGCTCATCACACAAACATTTGTCCTGGGTGGGAATCGAACCCACGACCTCCGGCATAGCAGTTAGGGTCACTAACCACTAGACCAACAGGCCAGTGTAAATACTTGTAAAGATATAAATTTTAAGAAAATTTATAGTTTTCCGAATATAGTCTACGGTGTGTTGTATGTGGCGTACTCGGCCATCCCTTTGTCATAACAAAATATTCGCATAATAAGTGACAAAGACTTATTATTACCATACGTTAACTTTGTTTAATGTTTGCTTAGGATTAAGGTTTCAGGTAAAGCAACCACTTTTAAAAGGACTGGTCTGTCCTTTCTATATCCGTTTAAATTCTTTATCAGACTAAAATTACATCCGTGCCTCAAGGCGCTTTTGCTGTAAAATTCAAGCCACATTTTATGTAACAGTTCTAAATCTTAAAAAATGCTAATCCCAAACACAAAAGCTTCTAAACTTTGACCCACAAAAGAATACTTGCATCGTATTCTTACAGATTTTGGTCCTCGAAGCGGCAGTTTGACACTGACGCCCCCACAAGCTGAGCTTCATCACCGGTCCCATAAGGACCGTAACCCCGTGTCTACTGCCTACCACGTAAGAGTATGAATAAGCTGCTATAGAGTACTAAGGTACTCTACAGCTCTATATTTAACTAAAGTAGACTATTTAAAAAAAAAAGATATCTTATAATTCCAGCCGAATGACGTCCACTGCTGGACATAGGCCTCCTCCAAGTGTCTCCACATTGACTAGGCCCATGCGCCTCAACCTTCACCATGTCAAATCACTAAAAAATAAACACTACTTTGGACTAAATTATGATGTATATAAAATATAACACACTGTAAAATATGATGAAACAAGAAAGACATTTGTACAAAACAAATAATAAGTAGCTAAGTATTGAGACAGGGGTGAACCCGATGTACAGTCGCCCACACAAGTGCATGGATACCTTAGGGCCTATTTTTCTGTGAAGGTAGAAATCAAGTTTTCGAAAATAATTAATAGATGGGGTTTGGTTTCTGCACAACTCAACTGTGATATTAAACTCTTCAATCCCCAGTGTCACTTATAGGTGGCATAAGTTATAATTATTTCTTTTTCTACCTCACAGAAATTTTATTCGTAATTCCTACTTAAATAATAATAAGAAATTAAACCTTTAATGTTTTTAATTTCCGCAATGACAATATCCGGATTACCCGGTGTCACCTGTAGGTGAAATAAAAAGGAGGTAGATTTTTGTAACTTAGTCCTAACTAAATGTAATCTATTCTATTGAGATATAGGAAAAAAATGGACTTTGACTTGGGAATAGGTGAGGTAATAAGAAGTTAGGAAACACGTATTAGGTTGGATTAAGTGAGAAGTTAAATGATAAAAAAAAAACAAAAGAAACCATAAGGAATGTTTTCATTAAGCTAACAAGTGCGCATAGCATTCAAAAATATAATATTCGAGTTAGTAGTCAGTTAGCAACAGGGATGAACAGAGACAAACAAAAAGACACTTTCACACAAATTTTGGTTTATTTCTTACAGTTTATTATTCAAAAATAGACATTTATTATCGTTCAACATTATTATATTATATAAAACTTTTTATTGAGGCCATACTATAGCTTAAGTATTCGTTTCCAAAATCGGAAAGAGGATTGAAGCTTTTGTAACCTCAACAAAGACAACCAGGAGACCGGATTATTTTATCACAAAAGTGAAAAGTTTAATGAATTAAATAGTTAGGGTAACAGCTATACAATTGCACAAAAACATACGAAAAGGTTATTATGTAATGTAAAAAAAAAATGTTGTGGTTGACTTTTTTTAGTTATTTAAAATACGTAAGTCATCTAATAGGTTATAAATAACCCGGTCTCCATTTAATATAACTAATAAGTGCTAAAGTAAAGTAATATTATTTTTAAGTATTGTAAAATATAAATCCTGGATCGGCAACACTTATCTATCCCCACACGTTCACTGTAATATGACCAGATTGCATATTGGACACTACATAAACACTTGTTTATTGCGTATTATTTCACTACCACAAACATAAGCGTCCGTGTTCACTGGACTTAAAAGTTTTTTGATCTGTAAAGATGGCATTACTCAAATCAAAATTAACGTAATCCAAAGCGAACTGTAATCTTGCCCTTGTATGGTTTTCCGTGGGCAAGGGTTTCCTCCTATAATGCAGCTCTTCACTTTTAAAAGCACGACGGGCAATGTCAACACTTGTGTCATATAAACCATCATAGTCGGTCATTGGCAGGAATCCATTTTCTCCGTATTCTCATAAACACGGTTTGACGCTGTAATGTGTTTATGAGCCGTGGTAGGTCTACTAGTTCTTTGATGGTGTAGCAAAGAACCCTCGTCTTCAAATCGTCGTACCGATAGAACAACTGTTTTTCTCTGCAAAAATATAACAGAAATATATAATACGCAATAATGGTAATTTTTTTAGTATAGTCGTAACTAAAACATTTTTTTTTTCTTATAAAAATTTTGAAATCAAAACTACTTACGTTAACAATAAGATAACTCGACAAGTTTTTGCCTTGATTATGCAAATCAGTTATTTGAGCTCTTGTAACGAAAACAATATTACAACGCGTACTCATATTGATGAAATAAGTTAATTCACCTAAATTAAAATAAAACTGAGCTAAACACACTCGAATGAGGTAATCGAAACAAACTTGAGCTTAGTCATAACTCATAAATCTTCAATCTAATTATTTCTACTACCTACTAATTTATTTGTGAATTCAAATTCAACATACCCTCAAGTTTGTAAAGTAAAACATAGATAATCAATGTGTCTAATCGAGTACTTATTTACGCCAGGTGGCGTCATTTCTCGCTTCACACGATATTTTTTCTGCACTGCTATGCCGGAGGTCGTGGGTTCGATTCCCACCCAGGACAAATGTTTGTGTGATGAGCACGATCATTTGTTCTGTGTCTGGGTGTAATTTATCTATAATATGTATGTATTTAGAAATATATAAGTATGTTTATCAGTTGTCTAGTACCCATAACACAAGCTCTGCTTAGCTTGGGACTAGATGGCGTTGTGTGATAGTTGTGAAATATTATTATTATTATTGCAGGCGATGGTACACCCAGATGTCGACCGTTATCTTAAGTCCCATGTAAAAGAGGGCGAGCCTATTGCCATCAACTGGGTACAAATCCAAACTCAGTGGCTGAAAATAAAACGATAAATTAAGAACAAGATTTCTGTCAGCCAGTTCAGTCAAAAATGAACATAAAGTCACAATATTGTATTCACCTTTACCACGATTAGAAGCACACGTTTTCGGGCTGGACCTTGTTGAATTCATACCCCGTGGCCGTCATATCTTGGGGCCTTACGCGGAGAACTTTACGAATGGGCAATAGTATTCGTTTCATTGCACCCGGGTGCCTACTGGTGCGATATCTACTCCACACTGGGCTGTTTTACAAAGAACTTGTCGTTTTAATTCTGGAAACTATAAAGGTAGGTAGGTACTTAATAAGTACTATCAGGTGATACATAGATGTGATCCATAAGTTTTTGTTTATCAAATACACTTTTTAGAAGCTTCCTGCTTTGACTTTGTTATATCAATGTTTGTGTTTTATAGTGCCGAAAAGTGTACAAGTTTATATTGAAAAGTCATAAGGCTTGAACGATCAAAGCAAAAAATACTCTGTTCTGTTTCAAAAATATTTTAAATTCTAGAAATATTATTCACTCATTTTCTTCCTATAACAGTGTCATAGGAGGAGGGAGTTTCATTATTATTTTTGAATGCATAGACTTTTTTGTAGACTTTAAACTGCTGTGCTTATTATAAATATCTCAGTTCAACGAAATCGAAGAAAGTTCATCAATAAACTACATTAATTAACAACACTTTCCTGTATCTGAACTAATCTCTAACATTATAGACAACAAACATAACAGACACACAACTGTCCCTAGTATACAAATCCGTACTCGAATGCAACTCCCTGCCTCGGGGACCACTTCGCTACGTGTACCAAATGGACCTCGCTGAACGAGCCCGTTCTTCGTTTTGGACCATTAGAAGCGAATGAAGGAAACAGAGTGAGGAATGGCGGCCTTAATGCACAAAGAACAGTGGTATGTAAGTTGCACCAGCTGCTACCTACGTGGAACGTTAAAAAGCGGAACCTAGATTTATCGTATTTTACTAAAGGAAAAAGTTTTTCACTGCATCTTGGGAATGGATAATCGATTTGGTATTTTAAATGCGTTGTACGATCGCTAATGCAGCTTACATGTGAAGATTTCCAAGTACCTGTACCTGGGATCGATTGCCAGATCGGGCAAAGTGTTATTGGGTTTTTCCTTCAGAATTTTCTCAGTAACAGCCACAGAGTCTAGACTTGTTCACGGTTGATAGGTTTACTCTCTATGACACTAACTTTAAAAAGACAACCGGCGATACGTGGGTGTATCAACTATGTATGGTATGGTCCACAGATTTGATGATATATTCTAAATATTAAACTATTGAGCACTATTTACTTAAAAGATCGTCCATACTATAGCTGTTCAAGTATCTTTTGTTGCGTGGCCAAGGTCAGAACTAAAAAGCCAACTGTATTTTCTTTATACATTTCACAAATGTTTCCCAACATTTTCTTCCTATCACCAACTTTCGAACGCCAAAAAAATCTTGTATTGTAGTACAGAAAAGTGCACCGATATGCATAATATTTAGATACACGTTACAACTTCAGGTATGTGTATACTTTAAACTATCTTATGCTTGTGTTCAAGACATAACAAGCCCCAAAATATTCAGTCACACATCCTATCGCACAAACTCCTTTACTTATCAAAACAACCCTAAAACCAGACGAATAAATATTCACCAAGCTACTGCTATCATGTTATGTGCAATGTAAATTCAGGCCTGAAACATTTAGACCACGTAGTAACCCTCGGTGGGGTATACGGAACCCTTTGGTCGCGATGCGTCTGGAATGCGATACTTGGTTGTGTCGAACTGCTTTTGTTTTTATTTATATTCTGTTGATTTATGTGAAGATGTGGACGGTATTACGATTATGGATGAGGTTGTTGTTTTGCGTCTTCATCGCGATTCTCGACCTCATAAAATAGTAAAATGAGTAGGTAGTTTTTTTTCTTAAAAATGGAAATCAGTAAGTGCGGACCATCTGATTCTCGAACGATAACCGCGCTTTCACGCACAAACATACGCAAACGCTTATTCAATAATTTCTTATTCCATAAACCACGGCGCAGGGGTTAATCGGAACGTTACTTTTGTTGCAATTACTGTAAACAGGATAGTAAATAATGCGTGTTCATTGTCATAAACAACTTGTTAATTATAATAATTCTACTATATCGATCCTTAGAATAGGCACAAAATAGAGAATATACGCACTATTTTCCCCTTCACTTATCCAAATTGTCATAATCAAAAACCACTGAATAAAAAAACCATAACAAAATAAACCAGTCCTCATTTATTATACAGTACATCTAGTCACCTTTAAACCCCATCCAATTTATTGGGTCGACATCCGGATAACCACAATGATGTTGACAAATCGTCCAGCCGCACTGTTCCGCCTTTTTGATGTTCGATCTTTTAGCCACAGTTATTGAACGATTCGAGTTTGAACTCGAATGATGCGAGTTTTCGATGAACCTTTAGCGATGCGAGTTTGGATAAACTCAAATGTTTTTATGTTGGTTTTCATTAAAAGTTTTTCTGTTATATATGTTACTAGCTTTTGCCAGCGGCTTCGCCCGCGTGAAAATGACGATTTTCCATACAAACTTTCATCCCCTATTTAACTCCCTTAGGGGTTGAATTTCAAAAAATCCTTCCTTATTCCTTGTCTACATTATAAAGGGACTTTCTAGGTCCAAGGGTTTGGGCTGGGCGTTGATGAGTCAGTCAGTCAGTCAGTCAGTCAGGACTTCTCTCTTTATTTATATCTACATTATAAAGGGAACCTCTGAGCGAAATTTCAGCTTTCTAGGTCCAAGGGTTTGGGCTGGGCGTTGATGAGTCAGTCAGTCAGTCAGTCAGGACTTCTCTCTTTATTTATATATAGATAATATCTGCACATTGATAAAAAGGGAGATTAACTGTGGCGAAACTCATAAAGAGCTTTTCGAGTTATGTTGCTAATTGTCACAAGATGATAATGGTTAAACTAATCATCACCATCAGCCTATAATGTTCCCACTGCAGGGACTCAAGCCTCCTCTCTAGGAGAAGGATGGGCTATAATCCACCACGCGTGCCCAGTGCGGGTTGGTAGATGTTTTCGAATTTTTTGGTTCTAAGACATACCGGTTTTCTCACGATGTTTTCCTTCACCGTTTTGAGAGCAGTGGTGATGAAATAAATAACACAAAGTAATGCGCCTGCCTGGGTTCCAACCCACGACTTACTGTTCGTAAGTCGGGGCCGTAACCACCGAGCCACCACTGAAACTAATACGAGGAATTACTGGCAATGCCGCTAGTCTTTTGGGTACATTACAGGCTGACAGCGTCGAGGAGCAGTTTTCTCATACTCTTTTATAGTTTATTGAATAGTTTTTAATTAATGTTTCTGTATAATTACGCCAAATATTTTTCTTATGTCTTGATCAAAAGAAACTAACAGCAAATTCTGAGTACATTTCAATCATTTAAAAAATATACAATCATTTGAAAACATAGCTAAATAAATTTTCATACACATAGCATTAGCAACGGTTCTGAAATTAATTATGTATATTTAATTTAAATTTAATAATAATTACTCTCTGTTTACGTAAACATAATAATTATGTAAACTCAAAGTTTTATTAGCTCATCATGTAAATTAAGATGAAGCAAATTACAGATTAGGTTGTAATTTAGACCTTTTTATAATTTTAATTTTGATTATTTTAAATTGGTTTTTGATTAATATATAAATTTTGACTATTTTATTTATTTAATTTTGACTATTTATTATTTTAATTTTGACTATTTATTAACTTTATTTTGACTATTTATTAACTTAATTTGACTTTTTATTAATTTAATGATGATTATTTTGAGTAACTTAATTTTTGTTATTATTTATTAACGGATTAATCTTTTGTTATTTCTAGTAATTTAATTTGTTATTATTTAATGATTGATTAATGTTTTTCTATTCTTACCTAGTAATTTAATTTTTGATCGTCCTCATAATTTACGTTTTTTTTTGATATTTTTTGTGTATTTAACCTGACTGTTTTTATTAATTTATTTCTTATTATTTCAATTATTTAATTTTTACGTAACTTTTAACAAATTTTGAGTGACGAATTATATTATTGCAGTATTTGTACGCCTCTATAGGCAAAAACATGTTGAAACCCTTGATTTTTTATGTAATCATTCCAACTGATTGTGAACCTACACGTGTTTTTTGACAAATAAATTGAATTGAATTGAATAGGTTCTTAGCTTTAACTATGAATTTATACGGGTTTCGGTATTTTAATTATTCAGTGGTTGGGCTTACCCGCTTTTAAAGGTAGGTACATAGCTTTGAACAGTAAATTTTGTAAGCAATAGGTAGGCACACAAGTAACCATAACGCTGCCTGTTAGAAATTATTCACTAGTTTTTTTTTACCGAATACATAAAATATTTTCCAGGTTGACGTGTATACGGAGGAGTCACGTGGTTTTTCTTCTGTGATCTTCGTCATAGGAACCTACTGAACTTGGCAATGAGCCATTAGAATCAAGAATCACTTATGTATACGTATACCGCGGTCGTTCATCGTTCGCGGAGTGTCGGGCGGCGCGGGGTGTCGCCTGCGCTCGCGCCTGGCCCCTCGTCCCGCTGTCTCCCCTCACTCGCCATACTGCGGGGCGCGTACAACTTATTTGTATTAATAATAATAATAATACGTTTATTTCAGATAATGCAATCCATAAGAGAAAAGAGTAATACAAGAGAATAGTCAGTCCGCAGATACAAAAATTAACACAAACTAATTATGGTTTGTATTAGGTACAAACCATATTTTACCTTTCCGCTAGTAAATATTTAATGCGTCCTCACCTACTAACTGGATGGTACAACTACACAGTTGTGCAGAATTAGATTATAAAAGTGCTGCGGCCTCGACGCAAAGGGCTAACTAAGAACGAACGTGGGTGATTTTTAGTCAGTAGAAGCCTGACACACCCTACCGCTCTGCCCAGATATTGGTTAATAATATTGTACAAAAATATTTTCTGTGCCTCTCCGCACAAAATTAGCGATATCATGTTGACTTTAGGTACATTACTCTCTCTACTATGACATAAATTAATTTATTTAAAAATATTTTATGCAAGTAGACATGTTCAACTCCAATAATTTCTATAAATGGTATCAAAATATTACAAGCAGAGCCAGAAAAAAAATAACAATCAAAGCTAATTTTTCGGCAAATTTATCGTTATTGCGTGAACTTTAAGCGCTTGACTTAAGGTTCATTTTAGCGGTCACTGTCATGATAAATTACACAAAAATTTGAAATGTAAAACTTAATCTGCGCTCTGCCACCGTTGTGGGTGGACCTTGTGTCGTTTTTTAGCTGGATCTCGTGTTGAAAAACATAGATCATCTACGAACACAAAATATTTGTAGTAGTAAAACTAAAAAACTAAAACCGCGAGAATCCGTAAACGCGTCCTTAAGTACATACTTAAAACTGCTTTCGCTAAGTGACATCCTCATAAGTCTATTATAATTCTGGAACATATTTCATATCAGCACAAGCGTCGTAAAGCGAAAGCCCGCTTAGTATCTGCATGAGTACATTACTTGTATGTAACCGGTCTTATGTAACCGGTCTTAGTCTCGACTAACACAGTATTTCCATTAGCCAGTGGAACGTAAGGTTTCTTAGGCTGAGATTCAGAGACAAGAACATAAGACGGGCGAAGACCGCTCTAAGCCAAGTCGTGGCTAAGCGCATCTTAGAAATTTGTATTCAGAGACAAGTCCCCGTCAAACTTACGTCGGTCTTAGCAAGGTCTTGGCTAAGCTTACACTCTCTTATCTATGGCCATTTTTAAAAGCAAAATGTTCATCGGTGAGTTACGGTTTTTATGAAACTGTGTAGCCAGGCGTAAATAAAAATTAAAGCAGGATCGCAATAAATACAAAATGCTATTGGAGTGAGTGAAACAAAATATTTGAGACACAAACCTATTTATTTAAGTTACAACCTCTTTGTAAACCGCGGGAGTTATGAAAGTTTGACAAGTGAGCGAAGATACGGTATCATGGCTGCTAGAAAGGCTCCCTTTTCATCTTACGAAAAAGAATTTCTAAAAGAGTTAATTGGTCCACATGCCGCGATATTGGAATCGAAGAAAATGGACGCAGATTATAATAAAAAGAAATCGATCCTTTTTTTTTTTTTGGTGGGTGGAAAATCATCGAATGACCCCCCCCCCGCTCTTGGGCAGAGCGAAGGGGAGTGTCAGACTTCTACTGACTAAAAACCGAACCCATGTTCCTAATTCTTTGCCCTTGCGCCGAGGGCCGAAATAACAAGGGCATATAATAACTCGCGGAGATGCCAAGAAGTAAGTTTATTGTTCTTTACATAATTATTAATGAATTACTGGGAGGAATAAATTAAGCACAACATTGTTTTTGAATAGCTTAACATGTATTTACCTATTTATTTAAAAATACCAATTAGAGCATCGTTACAGATTCCTCCAAGATGATGCCGTAGGTAACAAACACAAAATTTAAATTAGTTACACCTTAGC
This sequence comes from Diarsia mendica, assembly GCA_949316265.1. NCBI lineage: Eukaryota > Metazoa > Arthropoda > Insecta > Lepidoptera > Noctuidae > Diarsia > Diarsia mendica. The sequence continues at coordinate 16,073,388 of OX438896.1, read as the reverse complement.
CCACTTGGTGGCGCTAGTTCCGTCTTAAGTAGTCGATATTGACTACTTGGCTTATCTTAGTTCACGCTAAGTTTAAGACGTGTTCCGAACGTCTCTGAATACAAATTTAAGGGTAAGTCGTTGATTTTGACAGATGGAAGTGTAAGTTCAAGCTTAGACTCGTCTCTGAGGCTGAGATTCAGAGACAAGAACATAAGACGGGCGAAGACCGCTCTAAGCCAAGTCGTGGCTAAGCGCATCTTAGAAATTTGTATTCAGAGACAAGTCCCCGTCAAACTTACGTCGGTCTTAGCAAGGTCTTAGCTAAGCTTACACTCTCTTCTCTATGGCCATTTTTAAAAGCAAAATGTTCATCGGTGAGTTACGGTTTTTATGAAACTGTGTAGCCAGGCGTAAATAAAAATTAAAGCAAGATCGCAATAAATACAAAATGCTATTGGAGTGAGTGAAACAAAATATTTGAGACACAAACCTATTTATTTATGTTACAACCTCTTTGTAAACCGCGGGAGTTATGAAAGTTTGACAAGTGAGCGAAGATACGGTATCATGGCTGCTAGAAAGGCTCCCTTTTCATCTTACGAAAAAGAATTTCTAAAAGAGTTAATTGGTCCACATGCCGCGATATTGGAATCGAAGAAAACGGACGCAGATTACAATAAAAAGAAATCGATCCTTTTTTTTTTTTGGTGGGTGGAAAATCATCGAATGACCCCCCCCCCGCTCTTGGGCAGAGCGAAGGGGAGTGTCAGACTTCTACTGACTAAAAACCGAACCCATGTTCCTTCCTTGCGCCGAGGCCACGTAATCTAGTACAAAAATCCGCGGCCCCGACGGGCAAGAAATCGATCCTGTGGGCCGAAATAACAAGGGCATATAATAACTCGCCGAGATGCCAAGAAGTAAGTTTATTGTTCTTTACATAATTATTAATGAATTACTGGGAGGAATAAATTAAGCACAACATTGTTTTTGAATAGCTTAACATTTATTTACCTATTTATTTAAAATTACCAATTAGAGCATCGTTACAGATTCCTCCAAGATGATGCCGTAGGTAACAAACACAAAATTTAAATTAGTTACACCTTAGCCCACTTGGTGGCGCTAGTTCCGTCTTAAGTAGTCGATATTGACTACTTGGCTTATCTTAGTTCACGCTAAGTTTAAGACGTGTTCCGAACGTCTCTGAATACAAATTTAAGGGTAAGTCGTTGATTTTGACAGATGGAAGTGTAAGTTCAAGCTTAGACTCGTCTCTGAATCTCAGCCTTAATCTCAGCCTTAAACTGCATTGTTGCGCATCGTCATTGAGGGTGCAACGTCATTTTGTATTGACTAGAAATAATATAGACTCTAGCTTATGTGGGTGTATAGTACTTCATAAGATAATTATTTCCATGGGACCTGAACATAATTGACGAATGTAGAAGTAGTGAATACATCTGCCTAAATCTTCAGGGATTACAGGCATAATGTTAGATTATAATTAATCTTAGAGCCAAACCACACGATGCGGTGCGGCTCCGGTGCGGCGCGATTTCGACCAATCGGCGGGCACACGACCAGTGAAATTGAAGGCCGATTCGTCGGAATCTTTGCGGTGCGGCACCGCACCGCACCGTGTGGTTTGGCTACAACGACCATACAGCCAGTATGGTCGTTGTTTGGCTCTGACACATAACATGACGCCTGGTATCCTCGAATGGTTAGGCAGAGGTGTATCTAATAGCATACTGTATATTCCACCAGTTACGTATAAGTCCCATGTAATAGGGGGCGAGCCTATTGTCATCAACCCGGCACTAATCCAAACTATGTGGCTACTACTCAGAAATTCTCGATGGAAATACTCAATAACAATTTGCTCGATCCGGGAATTGAACCCAAGCCCTCATGTTGAGCAGTCACTATTGGAACCACTACACCAACGAGGCAGTCAGCCAGGGAGGTGTCATAGTTAATTACCAAATGTGTTAGTTTACACACATTAATAACCACTATTATAGAATAAGTAAGCTGAAGTGGCAGTGGGCCGGCCATATTAGTCGCAGAACCGATGACCGTTGGAGTAGACGTGTTCTTGAGTGGAGACTGCGAATCGGCAAGCGTAAGGTGGGACGCCCGCAGGCTCGGTGGAGCGATGATCTTCGCAGAGTGGCTGGTAACAACTGGATGAGAGTTGCCGAAAATCGAGTTGAGTGGCGTAAGATTAAAGAGGCCTATATCCAGCAGTGGATTGCAATAGGCTGATGATGATGAATAACCACTGTAGAAATTCCAAACGTGTCATCATCATCAGCCTATGATGTTCCCACTGCAGGGACTCAGACCTCCTCTCTAGGAAAGGGAGGGACTAAAATCCACCACACGGGTCCAGTGCGTGTTGGTAGATGTAACATGTCTTCGATTTTTTTGTTCTAAGGCATGCCGGTTTCCTCACGATGTTTTCTCAAAACGTGTGTAGTTTGCATTAAAAAAAAACAAACATTAACAAATATCAAACTAATAATGTAGATATACCTATTCCTTCGCGCGTTGGAACGTAGATCTACGCGAGACACAACAGCTTTTTAATTGTGTCTGTATGGATGCCCTCACATTTTGAGGGCATGACGCACGAATGGATATGTGTACCAAAGCAGAACTCCATTTGACGATACTCGTTACCACTGGAATCACACAAACCCTTACTAACTCCAACCATCTACAATCACAAACCCCAAATAGTAGCAACTGCTACTATTGAAGAAGGTAACCTACCAATGCAATTTCATCACCTGCATCAAAACACCTACACTACACCCCACTTACGTAAATACCCCAACCGTCGCTGTTTCGTTTTCAACAATCCCATCAAATCACGACTCTAAGGTACCAAGGGAACTGATTGAATTGAATCCCCTCTACCGACGCCATATTTCTTTTCCGGTTTTTCCCCAAATTGAACTTTTACCTACAGTTAAATGTACTTTAATCTGATTGAACCTGCGACTTAGATAAATCGGTTAAAGTAAACGACATTGGTTTTTAAAATGTCGGAAGTCGTAAAAAGCAGGTATTGTGTTGTGATGTATCGTGTTTTTCTAATGAAAAATTTGACTTTTGGCGCTTTTTATGGTGTTCTGAAGTGTGCACGGGAGATTGATGTAAAGTATGTGGTACTGATTGATGTACATTTGAATTCAAAAAGATGGAACGCTATTTCTGAAAACATGCAACACTTTAATATAGTCTCGTTTATTTTTTTTACTTTGGTCTAGTGCCTAACACTACAAAGTAGTGTAGACTTAAGTACTGCTCATTAGACATTTTGCGCTGTTGGATATTTTGCTACTTAGACCTTCTGATCAGGAGGCGTTAGGCAGTTCGATCCCCGTTGGCTTCAACAAAATGAAATTGGGTTTTGGACCAGGAATTTTAATCTGTTTCTAGATCTCTTGTACGTGTACTATAGATACACTCCTGCTCAAATCACAAAAAAAAACAACGATTTTACAATTTTAGAAGGCTTTACTTGAGAAAGTACGACGCACTATCGCCAATATTTTTTTTACAATCAACCCAAAAAAAAATGAGACGCCTAAATCTCAAGAAAAATAAACAAAATGAAAGTCGGCTTATGAAAATATCGGTTCAGTCGTAAAACTCGCTGTCAATCATAACAATAAACTTTTGAAACTACAAATCGATAGTTTTTCTAACCCGCTGTGCTCATAAGAAATGCATGCTTTTCCGCTTTATTTATTTACATGGGGTTAGCCGATAAATCCCGGGACTTGGTAGCTTGGGGGACTTTTATTGAACTTTATATTTAGTCCACACCCATCGGATCAATAGATGGACGTTAAGTTTGATGCAACAATGTCCTATTGTCTTGTCTTTCCCGATTTTCGGGATCGCTTGTTGCGAAGATAAAAAGTTATTTTATTTTGTAGACATATCGTTCAGATTGTCCCCTGCTGCGATTGTTCATGCGGGATCATGTCGTTTATTCTTGTTATAATATTATGTTATTATTTTTAGTTATCATGAAACTATATTCAAAAACAGATGTAATGTAATTAAGAAGTAATGTCAATTAAAAAACAAGTTTCTTTATCTATTGTAAAAGTGTTTACAATTTAACGAAACTTGTTTATCACTATTTAACGAAATTTGACAAAAACGATATTATTAAAAATAAAAGAACCTACACCAAGGAATGAGATGCTGACAACACGACGGCAAAATTAATGTTATATTTGTTATGCTTTCCTGTAGATTCTTACAATATATAAACAATTAGTAACGAGCATGATAAACGTAAAACGTCCACGTCTATAAACATAAAATTAATTTACCAACTGCATAGCCTAACAAAATAGCTCGGTAAAGCGCACGCCAGGGTACAGCTTAACAATAATTGTAGTTGGCTATTTACAGCATGTAATTAACGAGGCAGCACACAAGAGACGCGCCCAATTTGTCATGGCCAGCCGGGGCGTAGCGGTGTCGTAGCGCTGTCGTAGCACAGCTACGCCGTAGCGCTACGCTTGTATGACTTGATGAGCTTTAGTTTTTATTTTAGCAAAAGGGATTTTAATGAAAAAAGGTTTGAGTAATTTTTATTCTATTTTAAATTATAAACGCTTAAACGAAAGACAAAGCGACATAAAATTATTAGTATTGATAGAGTAGTGGAGAGTAATGGATAGTAATGGATGATTAAGAACAGAGTGGGTGGTGGCCCAGTGGTAGCGGCCCCGACTTACGAACGAGGGAATACTAGGTTCGAACCCAGCCAGGGTACATTGTATTTTATTTCATCACCACTGCTCTCAAAATGTTACATAAAAATATCGTGTAGAAACTTCGGATCGGAGTCTTAGAACCAAAAATTCGAAGACATAATTATGACATCTAATAACCCGTACTGGGCACTCGTGATGAATTTCATCTCACATAAAGGAGTCCTGATAGTATAGTGTGTCTTTTCGAATAATCGATAAAAATATTATATAAGTTCAATTGATAGCCAGTTACTTTATGTAAGTTCTTTTATCTATCTAATAAATAAAAAGAGAAGTCCTGACTGACTGACTGACTGACTGACTCATCAACGCCCAGCCCAAACCCTTGGACTTATAAAGCTGAAATTTTGCACAGAGGTTCCCTTTATAATGTAGACAAGGAATAAGGAAGGATTTTTCGAAATTCAACTCCCAAGGGAGTTAAATAGGGGATGAAAGTTTGTATGGAAAATCGTCAATTTCACGCGGGCGAAGCCGCTGGCAAAAGCTAGTTATGAAATAAGCGCCACAATACTTTGTGTGTGAGAAGAAAATCAGCACTACTTATTATTTAATCTGCATTACAAACCTAAACCAAGTACAACTACACACAGCACTGGTCACCAATCTAATTCAAATATCGGTTAGACAGAAGTCGCAAAATCACCAACCAGCGTTGCAGCGGCACGACGGCGGTACGGCTGCGGTACGGCACCGGTGCGGCCGGCCGGTGCATTACACCGGAAACATTGTCCGATTGTTGCGGTCCCGCCGTAATGGGCTTAATTCTGATGCGGCTTTCGGCTTTTAGCCATTGTTTACCTGCGCACGATACACCGAAGCAAACATAAATCTGAATTTGTATAGGTAACGTTTTTGTGCGCGGCTGTACGCAACGCGGTTGTTTTTTGGTTTGTACTTCGGTTTTGGGCGCGCAGGGAAAAACGGATATTGAAAATGTTGTGCTCTAAAAGCTTGTGGTAATTTACGGTTTATCAAAATAATAATATGTTATGTCAACAGATTGGTTTATTAAATTATGTCATTTGGGCTTGTATGTTTATTAGTTTACAACTTTACACAGTTTATTAAATATGATATGAAATGAAAAATTAAATACGAATCTAGTTTTTTCCATCAGTATTTTCTTAGTAGCAGCCACAGAGTCTGGAGTTGTGCCCTGTCGATGGTAATAGGTTCGCTCCATAACTGGCGAATACTTAATTATACTTTTAGGCACACCTCTGCCTATGCCATCAATGATTACCGTGTAATGTAATGTTATGAATCTACGTCTCTATCTAGTAAGCCATACAAATGTATCTTCCTTAAATGAACATGTCTCTTAAGTAAATAGAATGGATAACAAAATGGTCAGACGTAGTTACGACCAACGGCTTTGTCGACTGTACTCGAGCCCGTATTGTTTTAGGCTTCGATGTTTAAAAAAAAAGGAAAAAAATGTTTGTGATAGCGACTGAAAAAGAACTGCCTTTTTTCTTCTTTTTTTTTCTTTTTTTTTTAAAAACGTTGCCCCACACTAGGAATTTCTCCTGTATCGTGGGTGCGTTCACAAACATAGAAAGTCACATACACAAATACCCAGACCCGAAACAACTATCTGCAGGCCATACAATTGCTTACAACGGCATCCGTGGCAATTTATTACGATGGTTCATGGCATACATATACAATAGATCGCAAAGGATAGTCATTAATGGTTTCCAATCAAGTTCAATCATTGTCACCTCTGGGGTACCCCAGGGCTCAATTTTGGGGCCCTTACTCTTTATTTTGTTCATAAACGACATTAAGAAATGCTTCATTCATTCTCGATTTCTAATGTATGCCGATGACATCAAAATTTACAAGTCGTGCAAAGGCAGACAAGATTGTCTGCTACTGCAGGAGGACCTTAATAGACTCTCTCAATACTGTTCAGATAACAAACTCCAGCTAAGTTTACCTAAATGCAATGCAATCACTTTCACAAAAAACAAAAACATTATAAAATTTAATTATAGTCTACACGGCATTTCTCTGCAGAAAGTTGACAATATCCGAGATCTCGATGTTGCAATGGACTCTAAATTGCACTTCAATCTTCACATTGATAACATTAGAGTAGAGTAGAGTAGAGTAGGGACTCCGTTATCCGCACTTAGACTCTTGATCGGTCCGTTGTGCGTAGGTGTCCTGGCTAGGATAGCCAGCCTAGCTCCGCCCAGAAGCACAGAAGTTTCCTGGGAGCTTCACAGGCTTCGCGGAGCGACCTCACCGTTCCGAGGATTTGTCTGCGCAACAAAGCAGCCCCTGCAGAGTGGGCTGTCCGTGGCGCCTATGGTAAAAAGATGTTTATTTAGGGGGCAATGGCCCGTTATTGTCCCTATTATTATTCTAAGGTTATCCCTACTTAGGTTAAGCAGTCGTTTTGTTAGCCGCGGATGTAAACTTGGCATCGCCATTTTTGACTGTCTACAATCTGTAGACCGTGACCATTTGCTATTATGGAGTTCGGTTGATCTCTGGCGAATCCACGTACGGAACTGTGAGAAAGGTAAGGGAAGGAGTGGGTACGGGCCAAGCACTGCCATCTCGGACCCTCTCTTGGCAAGTTCGTCTGCGGCGTCATTCCCCAGGGATCCACTGTGCCCCCTAATCCACTGGAGGGTGATACTGTTGGACAGCGATATACTCTCCAGGGCGAGGTGACATTCAAATATAAATTTACTGTTGGTTAGTTTGTTTTCTAGGGCTTTAAGCACAGACAGGCTATCAGTTACAAATCTGATTGCGTGGCTGTGAATCCTCAGACGCTTTACGGCTGTTGCAGCTTGTGTTAGGGCGACACACTCGCATTGGAATATCGAGCTGTGTTCGCCTAATGGTAGGTGAAAGTTAATGTTGAGGTCTAGGGAGTGTACGCCAGCCCCTGAGCCGTTTTGAGTTTTGGAGCCATCTGTGTAGATGCGTACTTCATTGACTCCTGACTGATCTCTTAATTCCTCTGTTGTTTGTATGCTATAGCTCTTGTTGAACATAGGTTTGTTAGGTGTCCTATCGCACGGGGCAGCGATGAGAGGTTGATACTCAATCACCCGGTCCAGGATGCCTGCATGAGGACTTGTGTGATTCTTGCCCCATATGCCCAAGTGCATAAGCCTGATGGCTGCTAAAGCTGCCTCCTGCTGTATGTACAGCTCAAGTGGGGTTAGTTGAAGGGCTATCTCCATTGCTGCAGTTGGGGTTGTCCTCATGCAGCCTGTGATAGCGGAACATGCCATCCTTTGGAAGCGTTGGAGCCTGGAGACTGTGTTCGAGAATTCAGTTCTCGTCCACCAAACCAGGGCGCCATAGGTCAGCATTGGTCTGATCACCGCTGTGTAAAGCCATCGCGTGATCTTTGGAGATAGCCCCCAAGTTTTTCCTAGCATTCTTTTGCATTGGTAAAGGGCGATTGTGCTTTTGTTTAGCTTGTAGTCAAGGTGCCTGTTCCAGAGCAATTTGCTATCAAGAATCACTCCTAGGTACTTAACTTCTTCTTTAAGTGTTAGTTCGGTGTTAAAAAGACTCGGAAGTTTGTGTGGTCCAAGGACTCTTTTGTTAGTGAACATTATTAATTCTGTTTTAGTGGGGTTAACCGACAGTTCGTGTTTGGTACACCAATTCTCGATTATTTTGAAGGTTTTCCTCATGAGGTCGCATAGGACGCCCTCAAATTTCCCCGTGATTAAAATGGCTATGTCATCTGCGTAACCCACCGAGTACAGACCGCTAGCGTTGAGCTCTGTAATGAGCTCGTTTACGACTAGGTTCCACAGTAGTGGTGACAGCACCCCACCCTGCGGGCAGCCTCTGCTAACGATGCATCGTGTGGTGGTGTTCACAGTAAATTGAATAGCGCGGTATTTTAGCATGTTGTGAATCCATTGTATAAGGGTTGGTGCCACACCGTGCACGACTAGTGCCTGGCTGATGCTGGCGAAGTTCGTTTTGTCAAAAGCACCCTCTATGTCTATGAAAGCGCCCAGCGTTGGATTTTTTATATTGAGCGCGTTTCCGATGCGTGTGACCACGCTGTGGAGTGCGGATTCAGTTGACTTACCTTCGCAGTAGGCGTGTTGGTTGGGGTGTAGGGGTTTACATAGCGTTATTTTGTTCCTAATCCATCTGTCTCCCAGCCTCTCTAGTGTCTTCAAGAAAAACGAAGTGAGGCTGATGGGTCTGAAGGACTTGGGTTGGGTGTAATCACTCCTACCTGGTTTTGGAATAAAGATTATTTTTACTTCGCGCCATTTCAGGGGGATGTAGCGGTGGGCCAGGCAGGCACGGAAGACCTTAACAAGGTAACCGGCTAGCAAGTCACCACTCCATCTGAGCAGAGCCGGGAAAATACCGTCTAACCCTGCTGCCTTGAAAGGTAGGAAGGTGTTGATTGCCCATATTATATTCTCTTTGTTGATTACTTCCGAAGCCACCTCCCAGTCCAGGCTGCACGTAGCCCTTTCACTGTACGATTCCCAGCTCTGCTGGGTCGCAATCTGGCAGCCTGGGAAGTGGGTAGTGAGAAGCAATTCACTAGTCTCCGCATCGCTAGTTGTGTAGGTATTGTCTGATTTTTTGAGGCAACCTATTGAGGGATCAGTCTCGGCGGCGAGACAAGTTTTGACCCTCATTGCCTGGTTGCTATTTTCAATGCTAGTACAAAAACGCCTCCAGCCGTTTTTACTTCTGAGGCGTATTAGTTTTTTGTAAGTTCTGCGGTTGGTTTTGTAACGGTCCCAGTCGCCTGGCAAACGTGTGTTCATGGCTCTGTTGAACAGCCCTCTCAGCCTGTTACGGTGTCTTTCTAGTTCAGACCCCCATCATGACTGCCTAGCCCCCTGTCTTGGTACAGTAAGTGGGCAGGACTGCTCGAAGCTAGTTAGGAGGATTGATGTGAGGTTGTTTACGTGTTCATCTAAGTTATTTAAAGGAATTTCAGATGGAAGGGAGGGTAAGTTACCAAACTCTGACTTAATGAGCCTAATGAACTTGGTTTGGTCTGTATTACGTGGGACCCTCCTCGGTTGTGGCTTTGGTAGGTTGAAGTTGATGGTGTATCGAATCCATCTGTGATCAGAGCATGACAGTTCGCTGGACACATGCCAGTCCTGGATGGAATTGGAGATACCTATGGTTGATAGAGTTAGGTCTATAATTGTTTGCGATCGTACGTTAACGAAAGTTGGTTCTGAACCTTTGTTGAGTAAAACAAGATTATTGCTAAGAATAAAGTCAAGCATTGCCTCACCTCGGTTGTTGGTTTTTGCGTTACCCCATAGAGTGTGATGTGCGTTGGAGTCAGTTGCGATGATGAGTTCCAGTTTCTCCCTTTCACAGTACTCCACCAGCGAGGTTAGCTCTGGTATTGGCACGTCCTCGTCGCCCGGCAGGTAGACCGAGGCGAGGACAATGTCCGGGAGATCCTGTTCTGTCCTGGATAGCCTCGTTGCTGTTAGGTCTCTTGAACAGAATTCGTTAATTAGTAGGTGGGGTACATGTTTGGGTATAAAGATGCAGGTTCGTGGGTTGTTTACGGAGGTGTCTAGCAGCAACTTACCTCCGATGTTCGCAAGGCCACACACTCTGCCGCCCCTAATCCACGGCTCTTGGATAAGGGCAATGGTCTTCGGAAGTTGGTTCTCCAGCACTCTACGCAAAGTGGCCGACGCAGATTGGCTGTGCTGGAGATTGGCTTGTAGGAGCCTAGTTGTCCCGCAAGGGAGAAGAGCAGAGGCTGCTGTCATAGTCCTCTCTCCCCTCCCCTGCCGGAAAGCAGTCCTCGTCCGAAGTAAGTCCGGGCGAGGAAGGATCCTGTGCTGGTTTTGTGTTACTCGCTTCGACCTCCATGGCCGAGGTAGAGGCCCGCTCCCCCACCCCCATTGATAACATTATAAATAGAGCGTATCGTATGTTTGGTTTCGTCATGCGTTCTTCAAAAGACTACTACGTCTACGTTTTTAATTTTATATAAAGCTTTGGTCCGTTCTCAATTGGAATTCGCAGTACCCGTTTGGAGTCCTATTTTTGATATTTATATAAAAAGAATGGAAATGGTTCAAAAAAAATATTTACGTGCTATGCACTACAGATGTACTAAGTCTAAACTGCCATACACTCAATTATTAATACGGTATAAACTTCAAAGCTTGGAGTCAAGGCGCAGCCTACTGATGGTCATGATGCTTCATGGTCTATGTAATAACCGGTTCGACTGTCCAGAAATTACGAATAACCTATGTTATATTGTACCTAGAACAGTGATGCGTCGAGAGGCGCGCGTGCCGCGGCTATTCCACACCGCAAGGTGCAAAACTCACGCCGGGGCACGGGCGCCTCTCCGACGCATTGTAGATATATATAACACACAATTCATAGATTTAGATATTTTCGCACTTACGCACTTTAGGTTCAAAAAGATGGCTATTGAATTTTTACAGTGAACACTATACCTAGTTATTGTTTTTTTTTTATGTTATGTAACTAATAAGTTATGAGTTTAAGAGTTATAAGTACGTGTACTTCCTACTCCGCACGCATTAAACTAAATTTTACATGTACCATTATTTCGCGGGCATTGTTGTGGGTTACACGTTTACCTAGTTCTTAAGATATCTGTAATACTTAAATGTAATGTGTAACTGTTTTATGTCCCAATAAAGTAAAATAAAAAATAAAATACAAATATTTGTTCCGTGCGGGGATCGAACCCGCGACACGCAGCGCAGCAGTCCAATCGCTTAGCCACTGCGCCAACCGTGCCGTCGTCGTAGTTATATAGTACACAATGTTATTACACGTATGATAGTGTGATTTTTATACTTCGAGTACCGTTGATAATAACGTGAAAGAAGGTCAAGATTCTCACGTTGCACGTTGGGCAAATTATTGGTTTTTTCCATCAGGAATTTCTTAGTAACACCCACGGAGTCTAAATTTGTGCCTGGTCGATGAAAATAGACACACTCCCTGTTACATAAGACTTAAACAAAAAAAAGGGATGTGGGTGTATAAATAGGTACGCCTCTGCCTCTTGGGATTACAGGTGTGATGTTATGTGAAAGGCTTGATATAATAAAATCTAACTTCAGCCCACAGCGTTACATAACCTCGTAGACGTTAGAAATAATCGTAAAGGAACATATTACTAGAATAAGTAACCTTTGTACTAAACCTGGTTATGACCTTGCTGAAGGCCACATTTTATTAAATTTTGTTTAGCCGTCGACGCGAAAAGGTATATAAATAAGTAACTTGCGTTATGTACAGGTTAATGCGTTTGTTAGAAAGTGTATGTAAATCTATATGTATATGTATTAATATCCACCAATTATTAAACTTGTCAGGATGATTACTAGTTATTTACGGTGTTCGAAAGTACCTCTAAAGAAATGTGTGTTGGGAACAGGGGTTTTATGAAGTAAAAGCACAAAAGACAAGACTATTCATTTTATTTCTTTTGGTCTTGTCAACTACATCAAACTCGATTCCATTCGCTAGGTTCCTAGTCTTCGTGGAGAAGAATGGACAAGAAACTCCACGGTAACATATTTTAAAGTAATAAGCAAAGACAACCTGACATTGTCTTGGACTGTCTCAAATTACAGCAATTTATCAGTTTACATAAACAATAATCAATATGAACCATATTATAGTACATATTTCTAACACCAGGGCATCATCGTGGGCGGCAGAAGGTTAACAAATCTCCGCTTCGCCGACGATATTGTCCTTTTCTCCTCCACGGCAGCCGAGCTAGGCCTAATGCTCGACCAACTGAGCAGTGCCAGCCTCGAGGTCGGACTCGCGATGAATATGGAGAAGACCAAGGTGATGACCAACAGCACCAAGCGCGCCATAGGAGTTGGGGGTGTGAGGATTGAGTATGTCCATGAGTACATTTACCTCGGCCAAATAGTCTCCTTCCAGGCAAGACAAGACAAAGAAGTTGCTCGACGCACCGAGAACGCCTGGAAGAGCTATTGGTCGATGAAACAAATAATGAAGGGACCTCTTCCTCTCTCCCTGAAGAGAAAACTCATGGACATGTGCATTCTTCCTACCCTCACCTATGGAGCGCAGACATGGTCACTAACCAAGCATCAAAAGTCCGCACTCGGGGTCTGTCAGCGAGCAATGGAGCGTAGTATCCTTGGAGTTAAGCTCACTGATCACGTAAGAAACTCGATATTGCGTTCCAAAACTCAAATTGCCGATGTAGGTCACACGGCTGCCAAGCTCAAATGGAACTGGGCTGGCCACATCTGCCGCATGCCGGAGGAGCTGTGGGCCAGAGCAACCACTCAATGGGTCCCAATCAGCAGCAAACGACGACGCGGCAGGCCCAGAAGGCGATGGCGGGATGAACTGGATTCTTTTTGCAGAGATTATAAAACCGTAGCACTGGATAGGGATAAGTGGAAGGAGGGAGGGGAGGCCTTTGCCCTGCAGTGGGACACAAATGGCTGATAATAATAATAATAATAATAATTTCTAACACATAGTCATCAGTAATATTCATAGCATAATATCAATTAACTTACATGAACATTGTAGATCCTTTAGAGTAATACAAATAGGTTTCAGCTTTTACACATTTGGTATCTTCACAACCAGGCCACAATATGTAAACTTAATCCTCTCTATACACAATTTATATACTACTTTGGGTCTGTCTTTACCCTTCAACAGTTGCAGCGTAACTCCACCTGAATGGGGAAGAAAACTGTCAAATAGTTCCACGTAGAGGGCGCTGTACGTTGGCTACAAACAAACTGTCTAACTCCATAGAAATTGAACAATATCTTAATATTTTGTGACTTTTTTCAATATTATGGGTCGTTGTGTCGCCTTTGGATGCAAAGAAATAGGCGTTGTCAGATTTCCAAGAAATTTGCGCATGCAGAGAAAGTGGGAAAAGGCTCTGAAACTAAAAAAAATCAAAACAAGTAATTTTTCGAGGTTACGTGGGAAACATTTCAACGAAACAGACTACGAGACCACTTCTAAGGCGACAGGTTAGTACGATACCTATTATTAATTCGGACTTTTGTTAATAATTTGAATGTGTGGGAGAAACAAGGGTCGAACGTTGACTCGGTTTCTCCCACTTCAAGTCAACGTTCGCTCATGGGGGATTTAAGCCGCACTGATATATTATGCCAAGTATTAACATCACCCAATATTGTTTCAGGCTTTCCACTCCAACGCAAAATTTTGAAGAAATCTGCTGTGCCCTCTATATTTTGTTGGAATGAATCACAGAGTGTCACCTCAGCTCGAACTGAGCGATTGCAACAGAGAAATGCAAGGCAAGAACCACTGCCATCTACCAGCTTTGATCTTATTCCAGACATGAACATAGAAGAATTGGTACTTTTCAAATAACTATACATTTTGTAACATTTTAACAAATGATGTATTACCTTAGTTTGTTTAGTATTAGATCATTAAAAAGCAAAAAGTTAGTGAGTGAAGTTTATTTTACAACCTGTAGAACCATAATATTGCCCAGAAAACAGCTAAAAGTCGATAAAATGTTAAATCTATTGTAGCTTTCGACAAGCTCCGCTTTCTTTACTTGTTGCGTTGCTCCTCGTTTTTTCAATTCCTCCTTCAACTGGGTGATACGCCAGGTAGCATACATTGTGCAGCGACAAATTGAGTTAAAAAACCCACGCAAATACTTAAAAAATCGTCCACACAATGCAAACGTTTTTTCATAAAATTTGACATGTGTAGCCAAACACCAGCGCCATCTCGCGGCGAAGTTTCCAGGAAACAACCCCATTGGCGGTACTTCTACTTTTATAACCGTCAAATATTAAAAAGTACATCAACGACTACCGCCATAATAAACCAATGGCAAATGGTTATTCATTATAGCTAAATAACTAATAACATAAATAATTAACAAATCCTATGTAGTGAAACTATTTTAAAACGTCATAAGTTAATTTAGCAATATAATATGTTTTTATTTGTAATCTTTACGACTATCAGATAAAATATGAATATCCACCGATAGTTCAGAGAATTTGATTGAAACTATTTAATTTATTAAAATTGCAAGATAAAATGTAGGAAACATTATAAGTATATTTTAATAATAACTTTAAAATTTATTGGCAACTTATAATAAATAAACATTTAACTTGACTTAATTATTCCAAATACCACAATAGTATTTGTGGTTCGGAAACCAAGTCTTTTAAGCTACAATAAAAGCTACTTCTATAAAATACGTCGGGATATAATATATCATTTGAATAATGTAAATTAGGTTTATTTGAAATTAGAACCTTTGTTTTTAAGATATTTACGATAATTATTGTTGTAATAATACCTGCTTTATACTGTTCATAGACTGTATTCAAAATTCTTCTTGTTCTTAGTAACTAGGTTACCTTTCACTTCAAATAATAACAAACTTGATGAACCACGTCTTTTCTTTTTAGTAATACAAAATTACAACAAATCGTTATCAGCACGAGTATAGCTCAAGTATAGATTTGTTTATTCAAGAAAAGTAATTCGTGTTTTCGTAATATTTTGTTGAAGCGATATTTGTGCGTTTTTCCTTTTTTTTTGGGTACGAAACAAAATAGTTCTTCGTGTACTCTTGTGAGATGGCAAACCCAAATGGAGACACAAATGAGCGAGGTATGCGTAGTTCCTCAATTCCATCATTCACCCTACATAATAGAGAAGGGTATAGTACGTGGAAGTTTAAAATGCGTAATTACCTTATGCATGAGGAGTTGTGGGAAGCGATCAGTGGCTACCCAACAGGGATGAACGTTTCCAATGTCACAAAGACGAGGAGCGATCAGAAAGCACTAACAAAAATTTGTCTTACCCTTGAATCATCTGCAATTACGCATGTGCGAAGTGCAACCACGGCAGCTGAAGCATGGAAAGCTCTACAAAATGCGTATGAGGACAAAGGTATGGGTCGGCGTTTACATTTAGAACGGAAATTATACAGATTGAGACTTGAAGACTTTGATAATAATATTGAGTCGTATATCAATGCTGTTATTTCCACTGCCCAAGATTTGGCAGATATAGACAAAGTAATAGATGATGCGTCCATTGCTGCTATTCTACTGGGAGGTCTAACGTCGAGGTATGACCCATTGATTATGGCTCTCGAAAATAGTAATGTTAATGTTACCACCGAACTGGTAAAGTCCAAATTACTGAACGAAATGACCAAGGAAAGCTCGATAAAACTGGAGACAGCTATGAAGTCAAAGGTTGATGCCTCTTCTGTTGAATCAATGGCAAAGAAAATTGTGTGTTATGGTTGTGGAGAACCTGGTCACAAGAGACCTGACTGTCCTCTAAAGAAAAAGAAAGTCATGAAAAGGAAGAATCCCACTAATAAGGACTCGACCTCTGTGTCTGCTTTAGGAGCAACGAATAATTATGACATGGACAAATGGTACGTTGATTCAGGCGCTACCAAACATATGACTTCAAGACGAGATTGGTTTGTAGACTTAAAGCCTATCTTCTTCTTCTTCTTTATGGGGTTATTGGTTTCCGCACTTAGTCCTTAAGGACCATTGTGCGTGAGCCGTGGCGGCCGATTACTCCAACCAGCCCACCTCCCTCCAGAAGCAGATCAGACTTCCCGGTCTCCTCAGGGCATCCGCAAGGGATCGTGGTGTTCCCAGGGTCTCCTCACGAATCTTAGTAACACCTGTGCACTCAAGGAGCACATGCGCCACAGTTTCCTCCGCCTCCATGCATGCCCTGCACAGGGGACTATCAGTGATTCCTAGGGTGTGGAAGTGTTTATTCAGTGAACAATGTCCGGTGATGGTCCCCGCCACCAGGCGCAGGCTATCTCTGTCCAGGCGCAGAAGGCGCCTGGTCAGTTTTATATCCAGGGATGGCATAGCTTCCTTGGATTGCCTACATCCTGGTGTCGAGCTCCACCATTTCTCCGCTTGTATTCGAGTATGATCTTTTAGCCAGCTTCTTAGCTGCTTAAAAGGGATGGGCACAATGGGTTCGGGTCCGTAAGGTTTTGTGCTGGATCCTCTTCTGGCAAGTTCGTCGGCCGCATCGTTTCCAAGTGATCCGCTGTGACCTCTAATCCATTGCAGCGTTACCTTGTTGTGATTTATTTCCGTTATTCGTTCCAGGGCTTTGTGACATTCCAGTATCAGTCTCGACGTGATCTGATTACTTTTCAGGGATTGAAGGACTGAGGCACTGTCGGAGAGTATCCGAATATTAGTATCCGTAACCTCCCTGGCCTCTATAGCGTGTGCCGCTTGGATGATACCTACACACTCTGCTTGGTAAACAGAGTTAAGTTTTCCAAGTGGTTTGGATATCTTGATGTTTAGGTCGTCGGAGAACACCCCGACGCCTGTCCCATAGTCGGTTTTTGATCCATCGGTGTAAATCCTAAGCTCATTTGTACCTGAGTAGTCACACCACTCCTCTATGAGCTCTATGTTGTAATGTTTTTGGAAGCAATGGGTCTTCAGGGTTCTATCGATGGGTGATGTCATCATTGGCTGTTCTTTGATTGCATCTTCTCTGATGCGTGTGTGTTTAATTCTCGAATCATTTCTTAGGATACCGGATACTTCGAGTCTGAAAGTCGCTAGGGCCGCCTCCTCTCTTATGACGAGGTGCAGGGGAGGTAGCCCCAGCATCACCTGTAAGGCAGCAGTGGGAGAAGTTCTCATGCTGCCGGTGATTGCTACGCAGGCCAATCTTTGTAGTTTCTCGAGATCCTTTTGGGTTGTACTTAGGTTGGTCCTAGGCCACCAAACTAAAGAGCCGTATGTGATGATTGGTCGGATAACTGTGGTGTATAGCCAGTAGGTTATTTTGGGGCTTAAGCCCCAATTTCTTCCCAGGAGTCTCTTACATTGCCATAGAGCTATACTGGCTTTTGTGATGGTGTAATCAGTGTGCTTTGCCCAGTTCAGCTGTTTGTCCAAAAAGATGCCCAGGTATTTGGTTTCAGTCGATAGGCTTAGGGTTGTCCCAAAGAAGCTTGGCAATTGTAACGTTGCCAGCTTCCTTTTCTTTGTGAAGAGGACGAGTTCCGTTTTGGTAGGGTTCACAGCTAGTTTGTATTCCTTGCACCAGTCCTCAACTATTCTTAGTGCTTGGCGCATAAGGTTGCATAGTGTGTTTTCGTGTGTGCCGTTTAATATTATGGTCAGATCGTCCGCATAACCCACCGTGTAGTAGCCTCCGCTATTTAGACGTTTAATGAGGCTGTCTACTACGAGGTTCCACAGTAGTGGCGAGAGGACACCTCCTTGGGGGCAGCCCTTGGCCACTATGGCTCTAGTAGTGTCGTTTACCGTAACTTGTACGGCTCTCAGTCTGAGCATGTTTGTGATCCATCCTCGCAGTGTCGAGTCCACACCGTGTTCCTCGAGGGCTGCGTTGATGCTATGGAAGATGGTTTTGTCAAAAGCGCCTTCTATGTCAATGAAGACAGCTAATGACGAGCATTTGTGGTCCACTGCACATTCGATCTTGGAGATCACATTATGCAGCGCAGTTTCTGTTGATTTACCTGTGGAATACGCGTGTTGTTGTTTGTGGAGTGGTCGTTCCCGAAGAGGTCCGTCCCGAATGTGTCGATCGCAGAGTCTCTCGAGGGTTTTCAGTAAGAAAGATGTTAGGCTTATCGGTCTGTACGCCTTGGGTTGTGTGTAGTCTGGTTTTCCTGGTTTAGGGATGAAAATGACTTTCACCTCTCGCCATGCTAATGGTATATATTTCTGTGCTATGCAGGCTTGGTAGATGGCGGTCAGCCATGGCGTTAGAGCTTCTACTCCCCATTGCAGTAGGGCGGGGAAGATTGTGTCTAAGCCTGCGGACTTGTATGGTTTAAAGGTCTTTATCGCCCATTTTATTCTTTCTGCGGTTACTATGGTGCGGGCTCTGGCCCAGTCTTGGTCATCCGGGATGTGCGTTGGCTCACTTGCCCAGGTTCTGTCCTCGGATAGACTGCAGTCCGGGAAGTGGGTTTCCAAGAGAACTTTACTTGTTTCGTGGTCCGACTTGGTGTATGTGTTGTCTGGGGTTTTCAGCGACCCGAGGGTGCGATCTTGATCGGTGGATAGGATCTTTCTCACACGCGCGGCTTCGCTGTTCGATTCAATTTCTTCGCAGAACCTCCGCCAGGCCGCCCTGCTGGCGTTCCTGACTTGTTTTTTGAAGATGTATTGTGTTTTCTTAAATGTGTCCCAGTCTTCTGGTAGTCTGGAGTTTTTGGCTCTGTTAAATTGTTTACGCATAGATTGCCTGAGCTTACTAAGTTCCGCGTTCCACCAGGAGTTGCCCTTGCTCTTGGTGTTTGGATCTCTTAGCTTGCAGCACGCGTGGTAAGCTTCAATTATAAATTCCGAGAGTTTTGTTACGGTTTCTTCAAGTTGTTTGGGGTCCATTAGAATTTGGGGCGTTTGGTGCTGTGTTAGTAGGGAGGCCAACAGCCGTTTGTAGCCAGGTACATTTGTACGGCGTGGGTTGCGTCTAGGTTCGGGTTTTTTTATGTTAGCAGTAAGTGAGAAGCGAATCCTTCTATGATCAGAGCAGGAAGGCTCGTTGGATACGTGCCAGTCAGAGATAAGTTTTGCCGCGCCTTCCGAAACCAACGTTAGGTCGATAATCGTCTGTCCGCGCGATGTGACCCAAGTGGGTTCCGAGCCGCGGTTTGCGATGTTAAGGTTAGTTGAGAACAAATATGTGCATAGTACCTCACCTCTAGTGTTGGCTTTGTTGCAACCCCAAAGCGGGTGATGGGCGTTTGAGTCCGTGCAGATGACCAGGTCCAGGTTGGTGCCTTCACAGTACCTTATCAGGTCAGCCATCTCTTTCGGTGGGCAGTCTTCCTCCTCGCCAGGCATGTATACCGAGGCCAGGACGATGTCGGGTGCGTCACCGTCGGTTTTGAGCCTGACGGCTGTTAGATCTCTGGAACATAATTGCGTGAGTGTGGTGGTGGGTACATCTTTGGGTATGTAAGCACAGGTTCGTGGTTTATCTGTGCCTTGTGTGTCGAGGATCAGCTTACCTCCAATGTTACCTAGGCCGCATACTCTGTTGTTGCGGATCCACGGCTCTTGGATGAGTGCAATGGTTCGGGGTTCCATCTCCAGTGCTCTGCGCAGGCAGGCGGTAGCCGTCTGGCTATGCTGGAGGTTGGCCTGGATGATGTTTAGGGGACGGAATGGGGGCGGCAGTGGGGTGGAGTTAGGAGGAGGTCGATCCATTGGATGATTCGCCCCCCTCTTCCAGCCCATGCTGGTCTTCGTTCGGTGCCGGTGGCGGTGATAGGAGCATCTGCTCCGACCACCCTGGTGGTGAGGTTTGCCTTTCCGCAGCGTCGGCATCAGCCATCGCCGCTCTGGCCATCTCCTCCTCCAGGTGCGTCATCGTCGGGTCATTGTCGGTCGGAGTCTGTTTCGTCCGTTCAGTGTCGTTGTCCGTGTCAGAGGGGGTGGTTTTGGAGAGGAAACGCACGTATATCGACCCAAGTAGGTACGATACCCGTCGCTCCCTCTCCAGAACCTTCTGGACTTCGTCCGGTGGGATAGCCAGGGTCATGTAAGTCCCGTAGTTTTCGCCACCGACTGCTGTCGCCCTGAGCATCGTCCACCTACCGAAGCTGTACCACGGGTTCTGGCAGGCCAGGAGCGTCTGGAGCACTGGTACCTCCCCTTTGTACCGAGGTACGAAGAGCGCCACCCGAACCCGGGTCGGTATGTCGGACTGTTTAACTACCGTCAGTGTCTCGTCAGTGTTAGTCATTTTGACTTTGGGTACGTTCTGGGTCAGCCAAGTCAGGGCGTTGTCATTCTCGCACCACACGTGGACCGTGCCGTCCGCTTCCCTTGGGAGGCCACGGAAAGCCGGGACTTTGGTGGGATCGGTTATGCACGTCTCCATGATGAGGCTCTCGAGGCTGAGCTTGATGTGCTCGAACTCCACAGTCGTCAAGTCTCGGGATGGAGGCGAGAGGCAGATTGCTACGGCGAGTCGCGCAGGAATATCCTTCGTGGCCCGCGCGTAGGTTCTCCGCTCCCCTTGAGCAGCCTCGGTCTTACTGCGCTTGGCGTCCCCCTGGAGCGTACTCGGTGATGCCGTGTCGTCCGGGCGCTCCCTCTTCGCCGCTCCCTGTCCACTTGGGCCAGGTTGCGGTTCCGAGGGGCTTGGCACAGTGCTCTGTGCCAGGGACACCCGGTGCAAAAACCCAGACCGCTTGCCTCGCTTCTTTTTCGTGCGTCGTCGGTCTACGGTCTCGTCGCGGTTCCGGTCGTCTGCTTTAGGAGCAACGAATAATTATGACATGGACAAATGGTACGTTGATTCAGGCGCTACCAAACATATGACTTCAAGACGAGATTGGTTTGTAGACTTAAAGCCTATTGATAATAAGGTAACAGTTGCAAACGGGACTAAGATTGACGCTGAAGGCATCGGTAATATGGTTGAAACAGTCGTGGAGAGGATCCGGCAGCTGGGTCTCGAGGTGGCACTTCACAAGTCCGAGGCCATGTGCTTCCATGGGCGTGGGAATGTGCCACCGTCGGGATCCCAGCTATCGGTGGGAGGGGTTTCCATCGGTGTCGAGTGTACTTTAAAGTACCTCGGACTCGTCCTCGACAGCCGGTGGAACTTCGTGCAGCACTTCCGACGTTTGGCTCCCAGACTGGAGCGGGCCGCGGCTGCCTTTAGGTGGCTCCTGCCCAATCTGGGGGGGCCAAACGCCTCCTGCCGTAGGCTCTATGCGGGGATCGTGCGGTCCATGGCCCTTTACGGGGCCCCGGTGTGGGCGCGTGCCGTGAAGAAGCGGGCCGTCCACTACCTGAACGCGCCCCAAAAGGTCATGGCCGTAAGGCTAGTCCGCGGGTACCGCACGATCTCCCGCGAGGCGGCGAATCTCCTTGCCGGATTGCCGCCGTGGGATCTGGAGGCGATAGTCCTCGCGCGCCTACATGAGTGGCGCGCGGAGGCGCTACACCGGGGGGTCAGTCTGCTGCCGCGGCACATTGCTGCGCGGCGGACAGACCTCCGGTGCGATCTCATGGCGGCATGGAGACAGCGACTGTCGCAACCCCGTGCAGGGCACGCCACGATAGCGGCGGTAAGTCCCCTCTTTGAGGAGTGGCTAGAGAGGAGCCACGGCGCCCTCACCTTCCGTCTGACGCAGGTCCTCACCGGACACGGATGTTTCGGGAGGTACCTGCACCGAATCAGGCGGGAGGAAACGCCCGGATGCTTCCACTGCGAGGATCGACCGGAGGATACGGTGGAGCACACTGTGGAGGTGTGCCCTGCCTGGGCGGAGCCCCGCCGTGTTCTCGTAGCGGCGATCGGCGGCGGTGACCTCTCGCGTCCGGCCCTGGTGCAAGCCATGGTCCGGGGCGAGGAGGAATGGGACGCCGTCGCCTCCTTCTGCGAAGCAGTGATGCTAGCGAAGGAGGTGGCGGAACGAGAGAGGGAGCGATCCTCTCAACGTCCCAGCCGCCGCGGAAGGCGCGGAAGGCGCTCCGGGCGTCGGGGGCCACGTGATGGCTTCCGGCCACCGTAGACGCGGGCCTGTGGACGGTGAGTAATGGGCTAGCTCGCCGTCCGGCCGTCGTCATGACGGCAACAGACCGTGTCGGCGGCGCGTTCATGTTCCACGCGCGCCTCAAAGAGATGTCAGCAAGGAGGGGCCCGCAAGGGCCGACGCCCGTCGGGGCCGCGGTATTTGTACTAGATTACGTGGCCTCGGCGCAAGGGCAAAGAAGGAACATGGGTTCGGTTTTTAGTCAGTAGAAGTCTGACACTCCCCTTCGCTCTGCCCAAGAGCGGGGGGGGTCATTCGATGATTTTCCACCCACCAAAAAAAAAAAAAAAAAAGGCATCGGTAATATATCTATAAATACCGAAAACAACGTCAATACAATTAATGATGTGATGTATGTACCTAACTTGCAAACAAATCTTCTATCTGTGAAGACAGCAGTAGAAAAAGGGTTTACTGTAATGTTTGATAAGTCTGGTTGTAATTTATTTAATTCAAAAACCTTCTCCTTTACAGGTGAAGCGGTTCTACATGGCTCGCCCTGTGGTGGATTGTACACACTTGATTGTGCGGTGAATATTCCCCAATTTAGAGCCTATGATGTGCACTCTGATTCTATCTCTAAGTATCAGGTATGGCATAAGCGTTTAGGCCATTTATGTCGCGTCGGTATGAATCTGCTGAAAAATAGTCATAAGGTTATTGATTATAAGGATGTGGATAAAAATCCATGTGTTGCTTGTGTTCAAGCGAAACAAGCTCGAAAACCGTTTAAGGCGATTACTTATAAAAGAGCGACTTCAATATTAGAACTAATCCACTCTGACCTTTGTGGACCAATGTCAGTTAGCTCCTTTCAGGGTAATAAATACTTTTTAATTTTTATAGACGATTTTTCGAGAACTATATTTGTATATTTTATTTCTTCTAAGACAGAGGTAAAGGATATATTTTGTCACTTCCAGTCTATGGTTGAAAGACAAACTGGGGCTCAAATTAAAACAATAAGAACGGATAATGGGAAAGAATTCGTCAATAGTGAATTCTCAAGTTATCTTAGATCTTGTGGTATTCAGCATCAAACTACGGTACCATATAGCCCTCAGCAGAATGGTGTTGCCGAGCGCACTAATCGCTCAATTGTTGAAAAGGCACGCTCTCTTATGGCTGAAAGCGATCTTTCTAAAGCTTTTTGGGAAGATGCTGTTCGAACGGCTGTGTACCTGAAGAATAGATGCCCACACCGTGCCTTAAATAATAAAACTCCCTATGAGTTGTGGAATGGTTGCAAACCAGACCTAAGTAATCTCAGAGTTTTTGGGTGTAGAGCTCTTATACATATACCTTCTTGTCACCGTAAGAAATTGGATCTTAAAGCTGATGAAGCTATATTTGTAGGCTATACAGAAGATCCTAATAGTTATCTTTTTAGACATTCAACTTGTCCTAGAACCTTACAAAAGTCTAGAGACGTTACATTTTTTGAAGATTGTTTTTCTTCTTTAAATAATAGAAATGTCAACAATACAAAGACTTCTACTGAACCTTTAGTACTTTCTAATAGTCTGCCTATACAGGAAGAAACCAGTACAGTTCAAGAGTCTTTTGAACATATTCCAGTGGTCACTGTCGAACCAGCTCCAGGCCATACTGTTGTCACTAAAGATCAGACTGCTGAAACTGATACTTTTTTTGAAGCAATTGAGGAAGCAGTAGTTTCTACTAGTCAAACTGATGGACAATGTAGATATCCTTCCAGAGACCGGAAACCTCCTAATTACTTCTCATACCAAGTTTCTAGTCAAGCGTCTGATGAGCCTAGAACTTATAATGAGGCTACATTGGCTGATGATGTTGAGAAGTGGCAGATGGCAATGACGAATGAATATAATTCATTAATGAAGCTGAAGACATGGAAATTGGTTGACAGAGAAAACAAGAAAGTTATACCATGTAAATGGGTTTATAAGTTAAAGAAAGATCCAGCAGGAAATGTTGTGAAGTACAAAGCAAGATTAGTTGCTAAGGGATTCACCCAGACGCCAGGTGTAGATTATTTTGAGACTTTTGCTCCTGTCGTGCGGCACTCCTCCTTGCGTACTCTACTGGCTCTCGCAACTGAATTGGATTTGAAGATGAGTCACTTGGACGTTGACACTGCTTTTTTAAATGGAGATCTGCAAGAGAAGGTCTACATGGAGCAACCTCAAGGTTTTAAAGTAAAAGGTATGGAGAACAAAGTGTGTCTCTTACAAAAATCCTTGTATGGACTTAAACAAGCTCCACGAGCCTGGAATATAAAGTTAAATGAAACTTTATCAACTTTTGGTTTTGTGAAAATTCCATCAGAACCATGTGTGTATACCAAACTTTTTGGAAAAGAGTTGGTTATCATTGCAGTCTTTGTCGATGACATAATTGTTTTTTACAGTAATGACAAAACGTTTGACGTCGTCAAAAATGACTTACAAAAATATTTTTCGATAAAAGATTTGGGCTATTTAAGCTATTATCTTGGTTTAAATATAACCAGAAAAAATGATGAAATAAAAGTACATCAGAAAAATTATATAAATAATCTATTACAAAAGTTTGGAATGGAAAATTGTAATACTTGTACAACTCCACTATCTGGACAACTGGAGGTCAGTACCAGCATTGATAGTGATCATAATGATCTAGAAGCGTATCCCTATCAAGAATTAATTGGTTGCCTCATGTTCTTGAGTGTGAATACTCGTCCAGACATAGCGTACACGACTAGTTACCTGAGTCAGTTTAATACTCGGTACAACAAGACTCACTGGTTAGCCGCGAAGAGAGTCTTACAATATCTAAAAGGCACTATAGATTACTCAATTTGTTACAGAAAATCAAGTATGCCCCTCGTAGGTTTTTGCGATGCCGATTGGGCAAACTGTAATATAGATCGCCGTTCTTATACTGGTTACTGTTTCAAATTAGCAGGCAGTCCGGTTTCATGGGCCTCGCGGAAGCAGCAAACCGTAGCTTTATCCTCAGCGGAAGCCGAGTATATGGCAATAACTGAAGCTACGAAGGAAGCGATTTATTTAAGAAGGTTTATCACTGAATTAGTTTCAGATCCTATGGTAAGGCAAAAGTTATTACCTAATACCGTAACTATTTGTACTGATAGTCAGAGTGCACAGAGTTTGGCCTTAAATCCGGTACACCACCATAGGACGAAACATATAGATACCAGATATCACTTTATTAGAGAAAAGATTAGTGATAATTCGGTAAACTTAAAATATACCAAATCAAGTGATATGCCCGCTGACATCTTAACTAAACGGTTGCAGCGTGTGGCACATGTTAGATGTGTACTGGGCTTAGGTTTAGTGTAAATATATTTTTACACGTTTACTTGGTATATTTTGAGTCCATTTTTGTGAGAATTTTGATTAAGGGGGTGTGTTGTAATAATACCTGCTTTATACTGTTCATAGACTGTATTCAAAATTCTTCTTGTTCTTAGTAACTAGGTTACCTTTCACTTCAAATAATAACAAACTTGATGAACCACGTCTTTTCTTTTTAGTAATACAAAATTACAACAATTATTAAATCAACAATATACTTGACGCAACTTCGCCCTATACGTCATTGTCACTTGACATCTGACAGCCGACGTTGCTACGTTATTTTGGTCTGAATCAAGGAAATCTCAATTTTATATACTTGAACAATTAAAAACAGTGCTAAAAATTACAAAAATAATTAAAAAGATATAACACGTTCATCTGAGTATTTTAGGATATTTTGAAATTATGGTAACAAGCTTGTTTTATTATTTCGCCAAAAACTACCAGAATTTGTGGAAATTGTAACCATAATCTGATTCGCTTAAAATTTACTAACAGATTAATAATTATTTGCAGGCTACATCGTTGTACTCGAGGCAGTATTTTTTTAAATGACAGACGTGTGCCCATGTTCTTGTCACCGTGAATATTCGTATATTCACAGTGACATTTGAAAGCTTACACAATTCACTTACCCGAACACAAACACAGTTTACATATTCAAAACCCAAACCGCGTCTAACACATTGACGTACAACGAATTTAGTATCAAACTTCCAATTTTATGACGTCACGTTACAGCACAACTGTTGGGCCAAAAGTTAAATTGAAACTGGTAGGCTAACCGCACTCACATGATTTATTAGCCACAGCTGAATACGTTATGTTCCGACTGTACATATGTATGTAATTGAGCGAATTGTACACAGCCACCTCTGGGACTTGAGGTTAGAATGCTTGTATGCGTTTAGTCGTAACCCTTGAAAGTTTTGGTCGTAAGAGGTTATGTGTTTAGGTACGGAAGTAATCCAGTTTGAGGTGTCTGTTTTGGTAATTGCAGTGGTGTCTTTAAGGTGGAGGCTTCACCACATTTATTAAGCTAGGTCATAAATGCCTACTGCTCAACGAGAGCGTTCCATGTAATGTTCAAAAAGATACTGACGCAAGTGCGACGCGTGGTAAATGCAGTTGCAAACTAAGTATAATTGTTTGCTTGCTATTGCACTTTCCTTCGAAAGAATAAACTGTTTTTATAACTGAATTCAAGAAAATAACTGATGTTTTTAACTCAGTGCTAAGTGTGTGTAATACAACACTCACTATTCACCTTTTTACCCGACTGCGCAAAGCAAAGAAGGGTTATGTGTTTATCAGTCTATGTATGTATGTATGTATGTTTGTTCCTATGTGGCATTGTAGAGGCCAAACGCCTTGGCCGATTTTGATGATCCGTACGTCAATCGATTCGTCTTGACCTCGCGAGTGTCACTAAAAACATTACAGTAAACAATACTCACTATAGTAACAACTAGTCGCCATATTGTCAAAATGAAAAAAAAAAAAAACGACGCACCACGTCAAGTGGGGTATCGTTGAATAGGTATTTGAAAGGTTTTTAGGTTTCCTTTATCATTTTTCATTTTATTAAACCGTTTAGGATATATAACGATTTAAAGTTATTAGAACAAACAATATCGCATTTCTTACGGATTTTTTTACGTGTACGGAATGAATTTATAATTGAATCGAAATCTACCGTCTTATAATAGTAAAAACGAAGTTAATGAGAACTGACTAAAAAGTGTTAAATAAAAAAAAATATTATAAAAACAAAAAACCCGACTGCTTAAAAACAAAACTAAAAAGAATAAATTATGCCTCAGAATTTAAAAGCAGAATAGAAGGATCAACAGTCGGGACCCATTTAAATTTTACGGGGAGCTCCTTGATAAGTCACAAAAATGAATGGGTCCCGACTGTTGATCCTTCTATTCTGCTTTTAAATTCTGAGGCTTATTTTATTCTTTTTAGTTTTGTTTTTAAGCAGTCGGGTTTTTTGTTTTTTTACTAAGAACGTTCCGAGTTTCCTTCGTGCCTCGGAGAGCTCGTTAAGCCGTTGGTCCGGCTGTCATCTATCTAAATATCTATATAATCTATCTATATAAATAAAACTAGTATTTGCGTGGGTGCGCGAGCTGCGCGCAGCTCGCGGGGCGTGAAGAGGGGGAGAGGGGCAGCTTTGAAAAAAAATTCGACTAACGCATTGCTCCTTTCAATAAATCTGAAAAAAAAATGTTTCAAGTCTCTTAACTTCCGAGATCCGCCTTACTACCTACCTACTACCTACCTACTCCTACCTACTCCTACCTACACCTACCTACACCTACCTACACCTACCTACACCTACCTACACCTACCTACACCTACCTACACCTACCTACACCTACCTACACCTACCTACACCTACCTACACCTACCTACACCTACCTACACCTACCTACACCTACCTACACCTACCTACACCTACCTACACCTACCTACACCTACCTACACCTACCTACACCTACCTACACCTACCTACACCTACCTACACCTACCTACACCTACCTACACCTACCTACACCTACCTACACCTACCTACACCTACCTACACCTACCTACACCTACCTACACCTACCTACACCTACCTACACCTACCTACACCTACCTACACCTACCTACACCTACCTACACCTACCTACACCTACCTACACCTACCTACACCTACCTACACCTACCTACACCTACCTACACCTACCTACACCTACCTACTCAACCTTCGTTACGCTTCACCCACTCAGGACCTACCTACCACCGGAAAGCTATCATGACATTATCCCTACGCTACGGGGGTCGCCGGCTCGCTTCGCTCGCCCGCTCCCCCCTTCGCTTTACCGCTGTACCACCACCGGACAGGTTTCGACGCCTACTATAATATTTGTTCAAACACCTAATGGCTATCTCTAACCGTTATAAAGTTACAGCCCTTTTAATTTTAGGGGAGGTAGGGGAGGGGAGGGTTTATAAATTTCAACGCCCCTCAATAGTTTTATGTAAGAAAAAAAAGGTGAAAAAGGGGGGGGGGGTTGAAGGGGGGGTGAGGGGGGAGTCTCGAAAAATGATTTCGATTAACGCAAAGGCCCCTCTAAATGAATCTGAAAAAAAAATCGTTCCAAGTCTCTTAACTTTCGAGATTCGCCTAAAGGGGGGGAGAAGGGGGGCAAGGGGGGCCACTTTGAAAAATGATTTTTACTTTACCGAGCCTCCTCTATACGAATCCGTAAAAAAAAAAAAATACGGGTCTTTTAGTTTCCGAGATACGATAGGGAGGGGGGAGAAGGGGGGGGAAAAGGGGGGGTTTCGGACTTTTCCCATACTCACCAGAGTTACTTGTTTATGAATCTGTCAAAATATACCCACCTCCCCATCCACCATCTGGGAGAACAATTCTGTCAGTCAGTGAGTCAGTCAGTGGTAGTTTAGCTTTATATAGTATAACTAGTATTTGCGTGGCTGCGCTCGCTGCGCGCAGCTCGCGGGTCTGCCTACCTACACCTACCCACTACCTACCTACACCTACCTACACCTACCTACACCTACCTACACCTACCTACACCTACCTACACCTACCTACACCTACCTACAGCTACCTACAGCTACCTACACCTACCTACAGCTACCTACACCTACCTACACCTACCTACACCTACCTACACCTACCTACACCTACCTACACCTACCTACACATACCTACTACCTACCACCTACCTACCTACTACCTCCTACTACCACTAAAAGAACATTACCCTAAAGTTTGCTTGTCGTCGCCCCTGAGTTACGCTTCACCCACTCAACCTTTGTTACGCTACGTCTCGCAGGTTCGCTCCACTCAGGACCTACCTACCACCGGAAAGCTATCATGACATTATCTCTACGCTACGGGGGTCGCCGGCTCGCTTCGCTCGCCCGCTCCCCCCTTCGCTTTGCCGCTGTACCACCACCGGACAGGTTTCGACGCCTACTATAATATTTGTTCAAACACCTAATGGCTATCTCTAACCGTTATGAAGTTACAGCCCTTTTAATTTTAGGGGAGGTTGGGGAGGGGAGGGGAGGGTATACAAATTTCAACGCCCCTCAATAGTTTTATGGAAGAAAAAAAAAAAAAAAAAAAAGTGAAAAAAGGGAGGGGGGGGGTTGAAAGGGGGTGAGGGGGGGGGTTTTGAAAAATGATTTCGATTAACGCAAAGGCCCCTCTAAGTGAATCTGAAAAAAAAATCGTTCCAAGTCTCTTAACTTTCGAGATTCGCCTAAAGGGGGGGAGAAGGGGGGCAAGGGGGGCCACTTTGAAAAATGATTTTTACTTAACCGAGCCTCCTCTATACGAATCCGTAAAAAAAAAAAAATACGGGTCTTTTAGTTTCCGAGATACGATAGGGAGGGGGGAGAAGGGGGGGGAAAAGGGGGGGTTTCGGACTTTTCCCATACTCACCAGAGTTACTTGTTTATGAATCTTTCAAAATATACCCACCTCCCCATCCACCATCTGGGAGAACAATTCTGTCAGTCAGTGAGTCAGTCAGTGGTAGTTTAGCTTTATATAGTATAACTAGTATTTGCGTGGCTGCGCTCGCTGCGCGCAGCTCGCGGGTCTGCCTACCTACACCTACCCACTACCTACCTACACCTACCTACACCTACCTACACCTACCTACACCTACCTACACCTACCTACACCTACCTACACCTACCTACACCTACCTACACCTACCTACAGCTACCTACAGCTACCTACACCTACCTACAGCTACCTACACCTACCTACACCTACCTACACCTACCTACACCTACCTACACCTACCTACACATACCTACTACCTACCACCTACCTACCTACTACCTCCTACTACCACTAAAAGAACATTACCCTAAAGTTTGCTTGTCGTCGCCCCTGAGTTACGCTTCACCCACTCAACCTTTGTTACGCTACGTCTCGCAGGTTCGCTCCACTCAGGACCTACCTACCACCGGAAAGCTATCATGACATTATCTCTACGCTACGGGGGTCGCCGGCTCGCTTCGCTCGCCCGCTCCCCCCTTCGCTTTGCCGCTGTACCACCACCGGACAGGTTTCGACGCCTACTATAATATTTGTTCAAACACCTAATGGCTATCTCTAACCGTTATGAAGTTACAGCCCTTTTAATTTTAGGGGAGGTTGGGGAGGGGAGGGGAGGGTATACAAATTTCAACGCCCCTCAATAGTTTTATGGAAGAAAAAAAAAAAAAAAAAAAAAGTGAAAAAAGGGAGGGGGGGGGTTGAAAGGGGGTGAGGGGGGGGGTTTTGAAAAATGATTTCGATTAACGCAAAGGCCCCTCTAAGTGAATCTGAAAAAAAAATCGTTCCAAGTCTCTTAACTTTCGAGATTCGCCTAAAGGGGGGGAGAAGGGGGGCAAGGGGGGCCACTTTGAAAAATGATTTTTACTTAACCGAGCCTCCTCTATACGAATCCGTAATAAAAAAAAAATACGGGTCTCTTAGTTTCCGAGATACGATAGGGAGGGGGGAGAAGGGGGGGGAAAAGGGGGGGTATCGGACTTTTCCCATACTCACCAGAGTTACTTGTTTACGAATCTGTCAAAATATACCCACCTCCCCATCCACCATCTAGGAGAACAATTCTGTCAGTCAGTCAGTGAGTGGTAGTTTAGCTTTATATAGTATAATATAATAGAACTAGTATTTGCGTGGCTGCGCTCGCTGCGCGCAGCTCGCGGGTCTGCCTACCTACACCTACCCACTACCTACCTATACCTACCTACTACCTACCTACACCTACCTACTACCTACCTACACCTACCTACCTACACCTACCTACCTACACCTACCTGCACCTACCTACAGCTACCTACAGCTACCTACACATACCTACTACCTACCACCTACCTACCTACTACCTCCTACTGCCACTAAAAGAACATTACCCTAAAGTTTGCTTGTCGTCGCCCCTGAGTTACGCTTCTCAGGACCTACCTACCACCGGAAAGCTATCATGACATTATCCCTGCGCTACGGGGGTCGCCGGCTCGCTTCGCTCGCCCGCTTCCCCCTTCGCTTTACCGGTACCACCATTTTACTTCCCCGAGCCTCCTATCCTATACGAATCTGTAAACAAAACAGAAAAAAAGGAGTGAAGAAGGGGGGGAGTTATAAAAATTATTTCGACTAACGCAATGCCCCTCTATATGAATCTGAAAAAAAAAATGTTCCAAGTCTCTTAACTTCCGAGATCCGAAAGGGGGGGATGGAGGGGGGCAAAGGGGTCAAATTTTCAAAATGGTTTTTACTTCCTCAAGCCTCCTCTATACGAATCCCTAAAAAAAAAACACGTAATTCTCTTTATTTCCGAGATCCGCCTAAAGGGGGGGAGAAGGGGGGCAAGGGGGTCAACATTGAAAAATGGTTTTTACTTTACCGAGCCTCGTCTATACGAATCTCTAAAAAAAAACACTTCAAGTCTCTTTGTTTCCGAGATACGATAGGGAGGGGGGGAAGGGGGGGGAAAAGGGGGGGTTTCGGACTTTTCCCATACTCACGAGAGTAAGTTGTTTACGAATCTGTAAAAATATACCCACCTCCCCATCCACCATCTGGGAGAACAATTCTGTCAATCAGTGAGTCAGTGAGTGGTAGTTAAGCTTTATATAGTATAACTAGTATTTGCGTGGCTGCGCTCGCTGCGCGCAGCTCGCGGGTCTGCCTACCTACACCTACCTGCTACCTACCTACACCTACCTACTACCTACCTACACCTACCTACTACCTACCTACACCTACCTACACCTACCTACACCTACCTACACCTACCTACACCTACCCACACCTACCTACACCTACCTACACCTACCTACACCTACCTACACCTACCTACACCTACCTACACCTACCTACACCTACCTACCTACTACCTACCTACCTACTACCTACCTACCTACACCTACCTACACCTACCTACACCTACCTACACCTACCTACACCTACGTACATCTACCTACTACCTCCTACTACCACTAAAAAAACATTACCCTAAAGTTTGCTTGTCGTCGCCCCTGAGTTACGCTTCACCCACTCAACCTTCGTTACGCTAAGGAGGTCGCCGGCTCGCTTCGCTCGCCACCTCCCCCCTTCGCTCCACTCGGTCTCGCAGGTTCGCTCCACTCAGGACCTACCTACCACCGGAAAGCTATCATGACATTATCCCTACGCTACGGGGGTCGCCGGCTCGCTTCGCTCGCCCGCTCCCCCCTTCGCTTTGCCGCTGTACCACCACCGTTTTCAACGCCCCTCAATAGTTTTATGTAAGAAAAAAAAAAAAAAAAAGCTGAAAAAGGGGGGGGGGGGTTGAAGGGGGGGTGAGGGGGGGAGTCTCGAAAAATGATTTCGATTAACGCAAAGGCCCCTCTAAATGAATCTGAAAAAAAAATCGTTCCAAGTCTCTTAACTTTCGAGATCCGCCTAAAAGGGGGGGAGAAGGGGGGCAAGGGGGGCCACTTTGAAAAATGATTTTTACTTTACCGAGCCTCCTCTATACGAATCCGTAATAAAAAAAAAATACCGGTCTCTTAGTTTCCGAGATACGATAGAGAGGGGGGGGAGGGGGGGCAAAAAGGGGGGGTTTCGGACTTTTCCCATACTCACCAGAGTTACTTGTTTACGAATCTGTCAAAATATACCCACCTCCCCATCCAACATCTGGGAGAACAATGATGTCAGTGAGTCAGTCAGTGAGTGAGTGGTAGTTTAGCTTTATATAGTATAACTAGTATTTGCGTGGCTGCGCTCGCTGCGCGCAGCTCGCGGGTCGTGAAGAGGGGGAGAGGGGGAGCTTTGAAAAATACCTACACCTACCTACACCTACCTACACCTACCTACACCTACCTACACCTACCTACACCTACCTACACCTACCTACACCTACCTACACCTACCTACACCTACCTACACCTACCTACACCTACCTACACCTACCTACACCTACCTACACCTACCTACACCTACCTACACCTACCTACACCTACCTACACCTACCTACACCTACCTACACCTACCTACACCTACCTACACCTACCTACACCTACCTACACCTACCTACACCTACCTACACCTACCTACACCTACCTACACCTACCTACACCTACCTACA
Source organism: Diarsia mendica (assembly GCA_949316265.1). Lineage (NCBI taxonomy): Eukaryota > Metazoa > Arthropoda > Insecta > Lepidoptera > Noctuidae > Diarsia > Diarsia mendica. Next base: position 16,039,445 of record OX438896.1, on the reverse strand, counting down.
CCTACCTACACCTACCTACACCTACCTACACCTACCTACACCTACCTACACCTACCTACACCCACCTACACCTACCTACACCTACCTATATCTACCTCCTACTACCACTAAAAAAACATTACCCTAAAGTTTGCTTGTCGTCGCCCCTGAGTTACGCTTCACCCACTCAACCTTCGTTACGCTAAGGAGGTCGCCGGCTCGCTTCGCTCGCCACCTCCCCCCTTCGCTCCACTCGGTCTCGCAGGTTCGCTCCACTCAGGACCTACCTACCACCGGAAAGCTATCATGACTTTATCCCTACGCTACGGGGGTCGCCGGCTCGCTTCGCTCGCCCGCTCCCCCCTTCGCTTTACCGCTGTACCACCACCGGACAGGTTTCGACGCCTACTATAATATTTGTTCAAACACCTAATGGCTATCTCTAACCGTTATGAAGTTACAGCCCTTTTAATTTTAGGGGAGGTTGGGGAGGGGAGGGGAGGGTATACAAATTTCAACGCCCCTCAATAGTTTTATGTAAGAAAAAAAAAAAAAAAAAGGTGAAAAGGGGGGGGGGGTTGAAGGGGGGTGAGGGGGGGAGTCTCGAAAAATGATTTCGATTAACGCAAAGGCCCCTCTAAATGAATCTGAAAAAAAAATCGTTCCAAGTCTCTTAACTTTCGAGATTCGCCTAAAGGGGGGGAGAAGGGGGAAAAGGGGGGCCACTTTGAAAAATGATTTTTACTTTACCGAGCCTCCTCTATACGAATCCCTAAAAAAAAACACTTCAAGTCTCTTTGTTTCCGAGATACTATAGGGAGGGGGGAGAAAGGGGGGGAAAAGGGGGGGTTTCGGACTTTTCCCATACTCACCAGAGTTACTTGTTTACGAATCTGTCAAAATATACCCACCTCCCCATCCACCATCTGGGAGAACAATTCTGTCAGTGAGTGAGTGAGTCAGTGGTAATTAAGCTTTATATAGTATAACTAGTATTTGCGTGGCTGCGCTCGCTGCGCGCAGCTCGCGGGTCTGCTTACCTACACCTGCCTACTACCTACCTACACCTACCTACTACCTACCTACACCTACCTACACCTACCTACACCTACCTACACCTACCTACACCTACCTACACCTACCTACACCTACCTACACCTACCTACACCTACCTACACCTACCTACACCTACCTACACCTACCTACACCTACCTACACCTACCTACACCTACCTACACCTACCTACACCTACCTACACCTACCTACACCTACCTACACCTACCTACACCTACCTACACCTACCTACACCTACCTACACCTACCTACACCTACCTACACCTACCTACACCTACCTACACCTACCTACACCTACCTACACCTACCTACACCTACCTACACCTACCTACACCTACCTACACCTACCTACACCTACCTACACCTACCTACACCTACCTACACCTACCTACACCTACCTACACCTACCTACACCTACCTACACCTACCTACACCTACCTACACCTACCTACACCTACCTACACCTACCTACACCTACCTACACCTACCTACACCTACCTACACCTACCTACACCTACCTACACCTACCTACACCTACCTACACCTACCTACACCTACCTACACCTACCTACACCTACCTACACCTACCTACTCCTACCTGCACCTACCTACTACCTACCTACACCTACCTACTCAACCTTCGTTACGCTTCACCCACTCAACCTTCGTTACGCTAAGGAGGTCGCCGGCTCGCTTCGCTCGCCACCTCCCCCCTTCGCTCCACTCGGTCTCGCAGGTTCGCTCCACTCAGGACCTACCTACCACCGGAAAGCTATCATGACATTATCCCTACGCTACGGGGGTCGCCGGCTCGCTTCGCTCGCCCGCTCCCCCCTTCGCTTTACCGGTACCACCATTTTACTTCCCCGAGCCTCCTATCCTATACGAATCTGTAAACAAAACAGAAAAAAAGGGGTGAAGAGGGGGGGGGTGAAGGGGGGGAGAGGGGGGAGTTTCTAAAAATGATTTCGACTAACGCAATGCCCCTCTATATGAATCTGAAAAAAAATTCGTTCCAAGTCTCTTAACTTCCGAGATCCGAAAGGGGGGGGTGGAGGGGGGCAAGGGGGTCAAATTTTCAAAATGGTTTTTACTTCCCCGAGCCTCCTCTATACGAATCCCTAAAAAAAAACACGTAAATTCTCTTTATTTCCGAGATCCGCCTAAAGGGGGGGAGAAGGGGGAAAAGGGGGGCCACTTTGAAAAATGATTTTTACTTTACCGAGCCTCCTCTATACGAATCCCTAAAAAAAAACACTTCAAGTCTCTTTGTTTCCGAGATACTATAGGGAGGGGGGAGAAGGGGGGGGAAAAGGGGGGGTTTGGGACTTTTCCCATAGGTTTGAGAGTTGATTGTTTACGAATCTGTCAAAATATACCCACCTCCCCATCCACCATCTGGGAGAACAATTCTGTCAGTCAGTCAGTGAGTCAGTGAGTGAGTGGTAGTTTAGCTTTATATAGTATAACTAGTATTTGCGTGGGTGCGCGAGCTGCGCGCAGCTCGCGAGGCGTGGAGAGGGGGAGAGGGGGCGCTTTGAAAAATGATTTCGACTAACGCATTGCACCTCTCAATGAATCTGAAAAAAAAAATTTTCAATGCAGCTCGCGGTACTACCTACCTACACCTACCTACTACCTACCTACACCTACCTACACCTACCTACACCTACCTACACCTACCTACACCTACCTACACCTACCTACACCTACCTACACCTACCTACACCTACCTACTACCTACCTACACCTACCTACCTACACCTACCTACACATACCTACTACCTTCCACCTACCTACTACCTCCTACTACCACTAAAAGAACATTACCCTAAAGTTTGCTTGTCGTCGCCCCTGAGTTCGCTCCACTCAGGACCTACCTACCACCGGAAAGCTATCAAGACATTATCCCTACGCTACGGGGGTCGCCGGCTCGCTTCGCTCGCCCGCTCCCCCCTTCGCTTTACCGGTACCACCATTTTACTTCCCCGAGCCTCCTATCCTATACGAATCTGTAAACAAAACAGAAAAAAAGGGGTGAAGAGGGGGGGGGGGGTGAAGGGGGGGAGTGGGGGGGAGTTTCTAAAAATGATTTCGACTAACGCAATGCCCCTCTATATGAATCTGAAAAAAAATTCGTTCCAAGTCTCTTAACTTCCGAGATCCGAAAGGGGGGGGTGGAGGGGGGCAAGGGGGTCAAATTTTTAAAATGGTTTTTCCTTCCCCAAGCCTCCTCTATACGAATCCCTAAAAAAAAACTTGTAAATTCTCTTTATTTCCGAGATCCGCCTAAAGGGGGGGGAGAAGGGGGGCAAGGGGGGCCACTTTGAAAAATGATTTTTACTTTACCGAACCTCCTCTATACGAATCCGTAAAAAAAAAAAATACGGGTCTCTTAGTTTCCGAGATACGACAGGGAGGGGGGGGAGGGGGGGCAAAAAGGGGGTGTTTCGGACTTTTCCCATACTCACCAGAGTTAGTTGTTTACGAATCTGTCAAAATATACCCACCTCCCCATCCACCATCTGGGAGAACAATTATGTCAGTCAGTGAGTGAGTCAGTGAGTGGTAGTTTAGCTTTATATAGTATAACTAGTATTTGCGTGGCTGCGCGAGCTGCGCGCAGCTCGCGGTGCGTGAATAGGGGAGAGGGGGAGCTTTGAAAAATGATTTCGACTAACGCATTGCCCCTTTCAATGAATCTGAAAAAAAAATGTTTCAACTCTCTTAAATTCCGAGATCCGCCTGAAGGGGGGGTGAAGGGGGGCATGGGGTTCAAATTTAAAAAACGGATTTTACTTTCCCGAGCCTCCTCTATATGAATCTTACGTATGCCACCACCTTCCTACACCTACCTACCACCTACCTACCACCTACCTACCACCTACCTACCACCTACCTACCTACTACCTACCTACACCTACCTACTACCTACCTACTACCTCCTACTACCTACCTACACCTACCTACTACCTACCTACTACCTCCTACTACCACTAAAAAAACATTACCCTAAAGTTTGCTTGTCGTCGCCCCTGAGTTACGCTTCACCCACTCAACCTTCGTTACGCTAAGGAGGTCGCCGGCTCGCTTCGCTCGCCACCTCCCCCCTTCGCTCCACTCGGTCTCGCAGGTTCGCTCCACTCAGGACCTACCTACCACCGGAAAGCTATCATGACTTTATCCCTACGCTACGGGGGTCGCCGGCTCGCTTCGCTCGCCCGCTCCCCCCTTCGCTTTACCGGTACCACCATTTTACTTCCCCGAGCCTCCTATCCTATACGAATCTGTAAACAAAAGAGAAAAAAAGGGGTGAAGAGGGGGGGGTGAATGGGGGGGGAGAGGGGGGGAGTTTCTCAAAATGATTTCGACTAACGCATTACCCCTTTTAATGAATCTGATATACCTACCTATATACACCTACCTACTACCTTCCACCTACCTACACCTTCCTACTACCTACCTACCTACTACCTACCTACACCTACCTACTATCTACCACCTACCTACACCTACCTACTACCTACCTACACCTACCTACTACCTACCTACTACCTCCTACTACCTACCTACACCTACCTACTACCTACCTACTACCTCCTACTACCACTAAAAAAACATTACCCTAAAGTTTGCTTGTCGTCGCCCCTGAGTTACGCTTCACCCACTCAACCTTCGTTACGCTAAGGAGGTCGCCGGCTCGCTTCGCTCGCCACCTCCCCCCTTCGCTCCACTCGGTCTCGCAGGTTCGCTCCACTCAGGACCTACCTACCACCGGAAAGCTATCATGACTTTATCCCTACGCTACGGGGGTCGCCGGCTCGCTTCGCTCGCCCGCTCCCCCCGTCGCTTTACCGGTACCACCATTTTACTTCTCCGAGCCTCCTCTATACGAATCCGTGAACAAAATAGAAAAAAAGAGGTAAAGAGAGGGGGGGGGTTGAAGGGGGGGAGAGTGGGGGAGTTTCGAAAAATGATTTCGACTAACTGTATGCCCCTTTCAATGAATCTGAAAAAAAAATGTTCCAAGTCTTTTAACTTCCGAGATCCGAAAGGGGGGGGTGGAGGGGGGCAAGGGGGTCAAATTTTAAAAATGATTTTTACTTCCCCGAGCCTCCTCTATACGAATCCCTAAAAAAACACACGTAATGTCTCTTTATTTCCGAGATCCACCTAAAGGGGGGGAGAAGGGGGAAAAGGGGGGCCACTTTGAAAAATGATTTTTACTTTACCGAGCCTCCTCTATACGAATCCGTAATAAAAAAAAAATACCGGTCTCTTAGTTTCCGAGATACGATAGAGAGGGGGGGGAGGGGGGGCAAAAAGGGGGGGTTTCGGACTTTTCCCATACTCACCAGAGTTACTTGTTTACGAATCTGTCAAAATATACCCACCTCCCCATCCACCATCTGGGAGAACAATTCTGTCAATAAGTGAGTCAGTCAGTCAGTGGTAGTTTAGCTTTATATAGTACTAGCTGATGCCCGCGACTTCGTTCACGTTGAAAAATGTGTGTCTGTCTTGTTGATCCAGTAGCCCTAAGCGCGACTACTGAGCATGAAGTCCGGAATTTGATTCCCGATACGGGCAAAGGGTTTTCTCAGTAGAGGCAACGGAGTCTCGTTATGTGCCCGGTTGATGGCAATAGCCCATAGTATATACATCAAAACGTCAAGCGTCCCCATTTACATGGCGCTTCAAGATCACTGCGAAATATCGGTGTACGATTAGGTACACCACTACCTAACCCTTTCGGAATTACAGGCGTGATCATGTGTATAGATGTGCATAATTACTTTTGAACTGCCAAATCTTGTCTAAGTTATTTTATTGTGATCATCATGTCATCATCCACACGTTCCTTGGTGACAGCACCTGCCTCCCTAAAAACCACTATTCTTATTTTAATTACCTACATGAACCTCAAAAATAGGTAAAACGTGCATAATAAGTTCATCCTCTGTTGGCTGAAAAAAATCTTTAGAAAATAGAATATTCCCATCTGCCTCCAGATTCCTGACGATTCTCTCCTATTTGAATCAGTTTATTTGCTAAGACGCCTGCTTCGTGGTCGTTGTACAGTTAACATAAGACGCAGATTTTTGATCCTGGACCTCAGCGACGACGCTTTGAGACGTATGTTTATTTCATCCACCGGTGTGTCCCCTGCAATGACTGGCAGGGTCTGACTACAGTCGCCTGTGATCAACACAACAACGCTGTCCTGCAAGCTGCGGTTCAACGCCTCTAATGCATGCTTGTGCGATATTGTGCACTCGTCCCATATTAGTACTGTTGGCACTGGGGGGAAAAAATATTCAGAAAATAGAATTGGCCCATCTGCGTCCGATTCCAGACTTATCTCTCCTAGTTTTCAGTTTATTTGCAAAGACGCAGTTTTTGGTGATGTTGCAATTTAGGGCAAGATTCAGCGGCAATTTGGAAACGGAATGTGCAACTATTGTGTAGTCGGGCTATTGTAAAACAAAGTTGCAGCAATGCCCGAGGAACCCACAGCCACACAGCTATATGACGGCACGGTTGGCGAAGTGGCATGGCATGGCTGGGCGATTGATTGTGGCGCTGCTTGTCTTATTTTACTTTCGTTTTATTTTCGTACTGTGTGTATTCGTAAATTTTTTATTCAGAAAATACAAAATTTTATTCGTCAAATGTACAACGCCATCTATCGAAGACGAAGTCAAAATTTAATGCATGGAAAGCGAACACACTTTAAGGTTTATATTATAGGCTATGTCGATTCTCAAAGCAGTGTCATTTAGACTATTTAAGAGTACCTTAGCTATCATAACTTTTTGAAAAATAGATTTAAAAGTTATCTTGTGAACACATTTATTAATTAGTACCAATTTGATGTAATAGATGTCGTTGCATATATGTATCTTTCGTTATGACGATAAGGTCTTCTTTTTTAATCAATTAATGCTCGATTACCTCTGTGGAGCTTCCGAAATAGTGGGTCTTAAAATGAACATGGACAAAACCAAGGTTACGTTGAATGTCCATGTATCACCTACTCTTATCAAGATCGGAGACACTACACTTGAAGTTGTGGACGATTATGTCTACCTAGGACAAACGGTCCAGTTCGAGAAAGAGGTCAATCGACGAATCCTACTCGGCTGGGCAGCGTTCGGGAAGTTGCGCGGTATCTTCTCATCCAACTTACCACAGTATCTCAAGACGAAAGTCTATGACCAGTGTGTTGTGTGCTGCCAGTGATTAGATAGGGACCGAAAAGTGGTCGCTCACAATGGGCCTCATCAGAAATCTCAAAGTCACCCAAAGGGCAATGGAGAGAGCTATGCTCGGAGTTTACTTGCGTGATCGAATCAGAAATGAAGATATCCGTATGAGAATCAAGGTTACCGACGTAGCCCGACGATTCGCCAGACTTCAGTGGCAATGGGCACATTGCTCGCAGAACGGATGGCCGATAGGCCGAAAAGTTGTGGAGTGGCGACCGCGAACCGGAAGACGTTGCGTTGGAAGGCCTCCCGACAGACTACAGACAAAAATTTCTAAAACACGCCAATTGCAAACATTTTTTTTAAAATAATAATTATGTTTAATGTACAGAAAATTCACGTCTACACATTTATTATTATGTATTTAGATTTATTATCACTTTTTGTTGTTTTTATAATTATTTTAAAATCCTAATCAAAATAAAATAAAAACAAATACCAAAAAAATACAAAAAGTGAAAACCGATTGGGGATCGAACTCGCGAACATGTTTAAACAGTTTTGGAAATCTTACATCATTATAAAAAACACAAAAAGAAGGCACTGACTGAGATTTGAACTTGCATACCTTTATTTACAGGTAGGTCGCCGAACCGTTAGGCTACTTACACCTGTGTCAAATGATTCAAAATAATCGTTCTATTGATAAAAATACTATGACAGATATCGGCTGTCAAACAGTTGAGGAAAATGCATATAATGCAATATTTCTCACCCCCTTAACTTATTATAGCGACATTATATAGCCCATGTGTTATTCCAGACTATAATCTATCTCTGTGCCAAATTTCATTCAGATCCATTGAGCCGTTCTGGCGTGATAGAGTAACAAACATCCATCCTCACAAACTTTCGCATTTATAATATTAGTAGGATAAAGAGAAGTCCTGACTGACTGACTGACTCATCAACGCCCAGCCCAAACCCTTGGACCTAGAAAGCTGAAATTTTGCACAGAGGTTCCCTTTATAATGTAGACAAGGAATAAGGAAGGATTTTGCGAAATTCAACCCCTAAGGGAATTAAATAGGGGATGAAAGTTTGTATGGAAAATTGTCATTTTCACGCGGGCGAAGTCGCTGGCAAAAGCTAGTTCGGAAATATTTTTCAGTCGTTGGCAGTCAGTTGTCCAAAAGTCTGACAACCAGTCTTACTAAGGGGTATCGTATTATCCAGTACCAACTTGGTGAGGTCAGATAAGCAGGTGCTCCATGTCAAATACTGGTATTCAGCTTCATCCGGTGAAAATGTCAGCCGACCCCAACATAGTTTGGAAATCAACTAAAAAGATGATGAATCGATAAAAGCATACTAGCAAAACATTTTACAGCGAAAGTAAATGTTAACAATGGAAATATTGAATATCCCATCCACGTCATAATTTAGTGCAGTCCTCCAAAATACTTGTACACCAAATGGTCTGTATAAATATAAATAACTAAGTCAAATAAGCATTGCGCTTCATTAGGTTTGAAATAGCGAACTTTGTTTGTGTTTATTCGAACCAATTCCCACGCTCAATTTGCTAAAACATGACTTAATGGTGGTAGTTAAATTGAACTTGTAAGTTACATTAAACAACATTGTTTAGTTTAGTTTAATTGCTAGATCGCTAAACCTCTAAAAAGGGTTTGAAAAAACCTTTAATTTTTATCCTAAAGTACAAATAACCACCTCTGAACAAAATACAATTTATGGAAACCGCTGTCAATAAAATCGATTCATTTCACATTTATTTAAATTAATGTTAACAGATTTTTAATTATTCTCCGTTAAATTAATAATGAAATTGGTAGGTAATTCTTATTTATTTTCTTAGAATCGGAAATCGCTAAGTGTCAACCACCTTGTTAAAACGCATCCCGTCTGATTCTCGCCCTATACCCGAAATTTCACACACACAAACAAACGCACACGATTATTCAATAATTTCTTATTCCCTAAAGACAAATAGTGTAAATATTAGTACTTTTTATGACTAATGAGAAGTATGGAAGAAAAAACATGCTGTGCCGACCCTATGTGAATTGGAATAAGGGCAAGAGAATGAATAAGCACATAGGACTGTACCATACTTAATAAACAGCTTCATAACTACCTCATTAATTCACTGATCACAAACACAGTATAAAGTCAAAGTCAAAGTCAAAACATTTATTGCGAACCAAGTGTACAATGTGGTGTTAGGTATATTTTGGTTAGTACTTATAACTTAGCAGCCTTTTACAAGCATTGCAATCTATTATTCGCCTGTCCTTATCATCTATTTTAGCATGCATTAAACATTACACTGAGTTACCTATTTATTTTATAATATTATGTAGTACAATTAAATAAAGAAATTTTAGTTATGTCAAAATTAAATGTCAATGATAGTGGATATAATACAATTACTCAGCAATGTCAGTGTCATTTTTCTCAGGTACCTAGCACCATTTTTTATTTTAGGTATAAGTACAGAGTTTAATAGGACAGGGTAAATGTTTTTGTTTGTATTATAGGACAGATCGCCACTTTTGTACAGTCGTTATTTTAGACTAGATTCTAAATATTCTTTAACTGAGTAGAAGCATTTTTGGATGAGGAATAGTTTTAGTCTTCTTTGGAATATTGCTTCTGATTTTTCAGTTTTAAACGTGTTGGGTAGCTTATTATATATTTTTATTGCCATATAATGTGGGCTATCGCTTAACATTTTGATTCTTGAGGGTGGAGCGCATAGCCTCTTTTTATGGCGAGTGTTGACGTTGTGTGTATCTTCAACTTTAGTGAAATTGTTGATATTTTTGAAAACAAATACGCAAATGTCAAGTATGTATATAGACGGCAGAGTTAGAATCTGATACTTTATGAAGTGTGGTTTGCAGGATTCTGTATTATCTATTTGAGCTAAAATTCTTATACACTTCTTTTGCATAATGAATAGTTCCTCTGCGTTAACACTATTTCCCCATAACATTACGCCATATCGTAGCCATGAGTATGCGTATGCGTAATAAGCAGCCATAGCTGTTTGTGTGTTTGTACTTTGTTTAATTTGAAACATTGCATAAGTGAATCTCGATAGCTTTGTTTTAACAAGTTCTATATGTGACTTCCAGTTAATATGAGTATCAATGTTTATGCCAAGTAGGCTAAATGTATTGACTTCTTCTATTTGCTGATTTCTGAAGGTCGTTTTTAGGTTAAGAGGTGGTTTTTTGTACGATCTAAATTGTATCAGCTTTGTTTTGTCACTATTTATTTCCAAGTTGTGAATCTGAAGCCAAGTATCAACAGTTTGGAGCACATCTTGTATTTGAAGACTAGGGTTATTTACGTTTACACATTTAATTAATATAGAAATATCGTCTGCAAATAGTACTGGTAAAGCGTTTTCTTTATCTAATATTTTGGGAAGGTCATTAATGTAAATTAGAAATAGTGGGCATCCTAACACACTTCCCTGTGGGATTGAGCAAGTAATTTGTCTTTCTTGTGATCTAATAGTTTTGATTTCATTTTTATTATGGTCGTAATTTTCAATTTGTACTATTTGTGTCCTATTATGTAAATATGATTTAAACCACGAATAAGCAGGTCCTCGTACGCCGCAACCATTTAGTTTAGTGAGTAAGATGTCATAAAGTACCTTGTCATATGCTTTTGTCATGTCTAGTAGTAGCCCAATTACATGTTGTTTGTCGTTTATATGTTGTAGCGCTTGTTGAACATATTTATATACTGCCAATGTTGTTGATCTGCATTTTCTGAATCCATTTTGTGCGTCGTCAAGAATATTAAACTTTTCTAAAAATGTATATAGCTGATTGCACATAGCTTTTTCAAATATTTTAGAAAATGTTGGTAGCAGTGCTATGGGTCTATAGTTGCTTGGTATATGCTTGTCACCTTTTTTATGTACTGGTTTTACTAGAGCTACTTTGAGTGCGTCTGGAAATTGGCCGTCTTGGAAGCTTTGATTGATCAAGAACATGAGAGGAATGGAAAGTTCTATTGCACATTGCTTTAATAAAATTGGTGGAATGTCATCAATACCGCAGCTGTGTTTATTTTTAGTTGACCTTATTATATTTATTATTTCTTTTTGATCTACCGGGCGTACATACATTGAACAAGTAGAGGGGTTGACCACGGATTTTCCAATGTTATTGGTCAAGTTAGACGTTTGGTTTTGCCCTACCGTCGCAAAGAATTCGTTAAATATATTTGATACATTTAGCGGGCATTTTATTTCTTCATTTTCTATCTTGAGTGATATATTTTCGCGTCTATTTATTTTTGTCTTGCCTGTTTTTGTGTTAATTATATTCCACATTGTCTTTACTTTATTGTCAGATTTTTGCATTTGTTTAATGTATGTCAGTTTTTTTGATTTTCTAATAGTCAATTTTAATATTTTACTAAATAATTTATAGTGTTTTTTTATAACACCACTTTTGGTTTCATTAAAAATAGTTCTTAATACTCTTTTATGCTCACATGATTTTTTGAGACCTTTAGTAAGCCATCCTTTTTTCGGTATGCTTTTTATTCTTATTCTTTGCAGTGGAATATATTTATTAAGTTTGTGTTTTATTATTGTTACGAAGGATTCATAATTTTTATGTACACTATTGCTACTGTTCAGTATAGTTTCCCAATTTTCTGATTTTAGAGATTTTTTAAAACATTCGATGTTATTTTTAGAAAATAGCCTTTTTTTGGTAAACCAAGTTTTACTATTGTTAATTGATAGATAGTCTACATTTAACTGGACATGTAATGCCTTATGGTCCGATAGTCCATAATCTTTGACAGTTGCTTTGTTTATAAGCGGTGGGTAGTTTGTGAAAAGTAGGTCAATGCAAGTGGATGATGTTTTGGTTACTCGTGTTGGATCGCGGATTATTTGTTGTAGGCTAAATGTTTTCATAAAGTTTAAGAAGTCCAGTGTCTGTTTATTTTTATTGTACACGTTTATGTTAAAGTCTCCTCCTATTATTAAGTGTTTATGTGTTCTTTTTACATTTAATTTATGTAAAACTTTTCCCAACTGTTGAAAAAATATATCTATATGGCGATCTGCTCTATAAAGTCCTATAAAAGTACAGTTTAATTTGGGAATGTCAATAGCACTAAATTCTATCACATACTCCTTTGAATGATTTACAATGTCAGTTCGTTCAATAAAATCTAAAGAGTCTTTTACAATGATACAAACTCCTCCGCCTTCGCGGGTTTTGCGACAAAAAATAGACGCCATTTTATATCCCTGGGGCACGATTGATTCACAACAATTTTTATTTTTCCACAATTCAGATAGTGAGATAAAGTCAACTTCAGAATCTAAAAGTAATTCTTCTAATAGTTCTACTTTGTTTCCGATGCTTTGGATATTTTGGAAAATTAGTGTAAACTTAGTCAAATATATTTTGTTTCGTTGGTGAATGCTACGACATGGAACGAAAAAAGCTTCGTTCGGTACACTCATTCTGGGTCGTTAACAATGTCGGCAGTGTTGATTCAGCTTGTATGTCAATAAGAATGCGCTTAAATATACTATCATAATTACATTTTATACCAGATGTCATAATTTTACCAGTATTATATGAAAACATGTCAAAAGTTAAGTTATAATTTGAATCAAAAAAATATGCATAGTTATAGTGTTGGATATCCATATAAAGCAAATTATTAAATATTTCTACACGGTAATTATAAATAAGGGCTCCTCTAATATATGTGGGAGTACATAAAATTATATTTGTATTTTTTATTTGGCTCAATGTTTCTCTGATTGAGTTAACCAATTCAATTGGGGGTACATTTGTCTTAAAATCACTTTCACCGATCATAATTAAGCAATAATCTTGTTCGCCAAAGTCACAAATCTTGTTTTTTATATTTGACAGTTGTTCTTTTAAACAACTACCAGGATTCGAAAATCGGCAGTACTTGAAATATTCTCCAAAAGTTTTCTCTATTACCTCCAAAGTGCCATTGTAATTACAATTGCTAATAATGCAGAGTCTTCTTGTTTTCTTAACTTCTACTTCGTTCATATTTTTGCATGAGATATTTTGTACGTTTTTCGGCGGTGACTTGGTGAGTGCTATTACCTCTGGGCTGCCGATTGTTAAAGCTGAGTTGAAAGAATCGTCTGCGATATCGTCTGTTGTTTTCGTTTGTACGACTGAGTCCGGTAGGTGAGTCACCGTCATGGGAGACAGATACAAGCCAGCCGGTGTGGAGCAGCCGCTAGTCTGTCGTTTATTCTTTTTAGTTGCCGATCGTGGTGAAAAACTCTTCGTGTTTAATATATTTACCTTCTTGTAGGTTTCAATAACTTTCTGATATTGTCCAATATCCATTTTAAGGCGAAAGTTTTCGCTATTTAAATTTTCGATTTCTGTATGGGCACTTTTTAACTCCATGTTTAGTTTATCAATTGTGTCTTTAAGATTTAGAATAGCGTCGTTTTCATTTAGTGATGTATTTGGCAAACTCATCATCGTTGTGTCCAATAGTGTCGAGTTTGTGCTCAAGTTGACATTAAAGATGCTGTCCATTGAGCTCGACCTCGGTGGTTTGCGAAAAGTAATATTCTCTAATTCAGACTTGTTCATAATGTCGACAAAAAGTAACGAAAGTCGTTGAATGTTATTATTTAGATATCTATATAAAGATTCAAAAAGTTCAATATAGCTCAAGAATATTTTGTGTGAAAAAAGAGATTCCAAAAAGAGAAACCGTGTGCGGGAATCGAACTCGAGTCACAAGTGATTCGTAGAGTATGTAGGCCGTCCGCCGTACTCGCCACTGTGACAGATACGTTAAACGTTGAAATTGTTGATCCGTAGGTTCTTCCAAGTAAAAAAGTTCGTTAAAGAAGTCGGTTGTAATTTTATCGATTTGAATATTTTTTCTTCAAGTGTCACTTTTAGGCAAATCACTTTTTTGTTGTTATTGTTTGTTTTTGTATGTCACACGTTTGTTAGCTTAGTATTTGGTAGAATATATTTCATAAATAGTCATGAATACCACACACAACGCTGTTTTAGTCACAAAATTTTTGTCCACATTTATAAGTTTTGTTTACACAGTTCACAGTGAATAGTTTGTGAAGATAACACTTTCACACATGTATTGCACTATTTTCTTGATTGTTTTGGTGTATTTAGGTAGATACTGTTCAAATAACTATTTTAGAGAATTTTATAACGGGAGCACAATGTTTACATGACAGCTAGCGCCATCTCTCTATAAATTATTCAAAACCGCTAACTAAACAGTAACTATTATCTTCTAGTTAAAACTAAAGCGATCACGGTCAGAGGTACCTACGCGATAAGTCCCGAGTAGATAAGGCGCAGTTAATCCACAAGAACAAAGGCGTCTGTCCCGGGGCAGTGGCGCGATTTCAGCCCTTTGTGACTATTCTTGAAGTTTGAGTGGCGTACGCGACTTGGATAATGTTAGATAAGAATATGTTTTGAAAATTGCAAAATATACACACACAGCAGCGTCTGCTGTGGCCAAGTAGTGGTAGCTACAACTTACGAGCAGTAAATCGTAGGGTAGAAGGAGCAGGCGCGTTACTTTGTGTAATTTATTATCGCCACTGCTCTCAAAAACGGTGAAGGAAATTGTTGTGAGAAAACCAGTTTGTCTTAAAACCAAAAATTCGAAGACTTGTAAAATAGACATGGTGCTCTAAAGGCCAGTATCCCAGCAGTGGTAATATTATAGGTTGAATATGTAGTTGCATTTTTTTCCGATTCAGGTAAGAAAAAGTTTAATATTCGTGTCGAAATAATACGTCTCTATCATGAGCCTAGAATATTTTCAAGCATTATATATGAAAGTCACGTTAGCACAATAACGACGTCAGTTTTTATTTTTCCTGTATGTACAGTAGTAGTAGTTGTAAGGAACTTATTTGTATCCTAAGAATATGAAAAATAATATAATTCAAGAGCGACAAAAAAAGATGTTATGAAAATTGTCACTGCTCTATGCTACAAAGTTTTAAAATAGTCCATAAAAAAAAAGTTTTTGGTTTTCAAAAATACATAATAATTTCGCCCACTAGTTTGGACCACACCAATCACTGTCCCTCCTCACTTATCGCACAGTTTCCATAATACGGCCCCAGCAGATCCTAGCCACGGTCCCGTCGAGGTCTGTGTCTGAAACGTTATTATCTACTCTCAAAGGCCCTCACTTCCGTCTCGCTGGCCTTCACAAATGTTTCTTTTTACGCACCCTTTGATCAGCTAAGTCTTGAGGAAGGTACTGCGTGGCTGTGATGTACAGGTGAATAAGGGTACGAATTAAGGGGGTATACCAAGTTATGGTGGTTGAGAGTGGAAACTGGTGCATTGGTTCAGAGTGATTTGAGTTAAAACTGGAGCTGTTTGTTCTTGAAGCCTTCAGGCGTATTTTTGTCGGTGTACTCGTACATGATTGTGTACACGGCACGGTTGGCGCATTGGCTTTCAATTGACTGCTGTGCTGCGTATCACGGGTTCGATTCCAGAAAGAAACATCATTTTTTTTAAAGTCTGTATGTTTTTGTATGAGTTTCAATGATTGTATTATGCATCTTTATTTAAAAATAAAACAAAGATTTTTACTGAATTAATGTTTCTACTGTACCGCTTAACGTTGTGAATTGTCTGTCAAGAAGTGAATTAATATTTATATTTTACATTTTTTTTTATTTAAATTTAATGTATAATTACAAAACTAAACTTTCCATAGTTCAAGAACGTAGACTAAACAAGAGATTAACTTTCCAATGGTAACGGTTTTAAAACTTAATGAAAACAAACAATAACATAAATGTCTAGAAACGAAGAAAAGCATAAGTTTCCCAGACGAAAACAAAAACAGTTCGCTGTAACAAGCTAAAAAACTCAAGCCCGATTGATATTGTTATGTCTACAAAGTTTATTGAATAAAAATATCAGAGTTGCAATCAAAAGAATAACTCAACTTGTACTAAGGCAGTCATTTTACGTTACTATTAGCATTTTAGCTTTCAGCTCGATGGTTTGACTTTAATACTCTCTAGGAAGACTTAGGGAACTCCCAGGGTCTTTGTCTTGGACTGTTGAAGTAGAATGACGTCGAAACTTGGATAAAACTATCCTTGAGGTACTTACAGACTGTATTAGCTCTTGGGGAAATGTCGCTCGGAGAGGTGACTTGTTGGAATCTGTTATTTTTGGAATTTAAACTTCAAATTTTGGATGTCGTTGTTTTGAGTTTAATTATAGGATTGGAGACATAGTTGGGTGTTAAATAATAGTGTAAAATAACTGGTCACTGATATTAACCCTTTGTCTGCCGGAATGTAGAACCACGCGAGACATAATGGCTTTTTAATTGTGTCTAAATACTCGACATAGTACAAGGAGTTAAAATAAAAAAATAAGATGCCGCTGTATTAGTATTATTAATTCTGATTAGAAGATTTTCAGTTAAAGACCATTTTCAAATTTGAATAAAACATCTATTACGTTTACTAACCCTGTACCTACTGTCCCATTGCTGGGCCGAAGGCCGTCTTCCACTATTTTCTTTGCTCCGTTTTCTCCAGCCAGTCACGCACTTAACTAACAGAAAATCTTCAAATACTCTGCGAAATGAAAAAAAACAAATAAGTACTCTTAAATCAAAATTAAAGCCACTTTCCCATTTTAATACCTACAAAGACATCAAAATACAATACCAATAAAATAATGGATTTTTCTGTAGAAATCCATTACATTATTCCCCCCGTGGACACAATACGTCTTAGCGATGAAGGCGTCAAACAAAATTGAAAGGGATCTAATGGATCAGTTTTTTTCAAAGAAAGATTAGAAAAACTTTTTTTCGAGATCAAAATTGGGAAATTCATAATTAATTTGGCACCCCAGCTTTTGAATGAAAGCGCCAACAATGGAGTGCATTTTGTGAAGTTTTGAAAACGAACTGGACTGAGGAAATGGGGCAATTCTTGTGCATTAGACTGGATGTCCTTTGTGAAAACGTCTTATTTAAAGACTTTTCTTCATAGTAATTTTGATGTACACAAATAAATTAGGTACCTATATTATGGTTTTATTGAATCGTGCACGCCAAATTAAATAAATTGCCTAGGAGTGTAAGTCGGTAGGTTATGAACATCAGATTCAGATAGAGAAGTTGCTACAACTAAAATACAGGTAAATTAAAACTCAGCTGCATTCTGTTAGACACGAAACTTAGATAAAGTTGGGAAAAGGCTGTTTTATAATTTATTTTTACCAGATGTTGCTAATAGGCAGTTTTATTAAATGTATTAATTTGTAAAAGAAATCCAAACATTGTTACTTATTGTTAAACTCAAACGAATCACGGATTCCGAGAAAAAAAATAATATAAAAACTTAGATGAAGTTTGTTCCTCTGGGACGATCATGAATTACTTTCACGTCCAAACAAGGTTTAGCTTAATTAATCTACAAAAAATACGTTTAGGCGGATTACACACCATTCGCTGTTGTTTTTTATTTCTAAACTCAGATGTGATTTGACACGTTTGTTGTCAACGTAAGAAGGGTTTAATGATCATAATTTCAGAAGGATTAACAATAAAATTTATCAATAATGTGTTAGTAAATATAAAGAATAATCTTCTAAAACATGGAAAACAGCGGTGTACCTTCCTAAATTATTATTATATTCAACTTAGACTAAATATTACTTTGTATGTTGTTAAATAAATATTAAGCTTTTAAATAAGTTATCATTCCCCGTAATAATAATCGATCAAACCTCATAAATGAAAGAAAATCTGAGAAAATGCTCCTCAGAAATGTTTGTTGTAATGCAAATATTTATGTCTGCTAGTATAGTATAGCAGTGTGCACACCACCTTACCTCCACACGTTCTAGCCTCAAGCTAATCTGTTATTCAACGTTGAATATTTGTTTTCCTTAAGGCATTCAACTTACTAATTAATTCTCTTTTATTCATATTTAAGCTACTCATCAACATCTTGACTTAATTTAAAATAACAGCTCATGATTAAGTACGGTGTTAATACACAGTAATGGCGACTGATTATTTCTGAAAGGAATGACGTATAATTTTACTTTGTTATTGTTATGAGGTGTTTCAGGTTTTATTAAGGTCTTCTATTAAGGTTTTTATGTCACGTTTTTATGTGTTTTCTTTGGGCTTTCCAATTCTGAAATAACATAATCTGGTAGTCATTTTATTTTGTGAGAACCTATCTTGCAAATTTAAATTACTTTTTTCAGGTTTTATTTGAACAAATAATCAAGGTCATGATTCGAGGCTCTGGGTACGATTCCCAGGTCAGCTTAAATGTTACTGGGGTTTTCCATTAGGAATTCCATAGGAATTCCTTACGGCAAAAAAAATACAGCCAAATGATGCCATTTACGACTGTAACTGGCTAACAGGGGTTACAGTGGTTTGGGAATAGTGTGGCGGGCTTGTCCCATATTTAAATGATGCCTTTTATCAGCAGTAGGTAAACTTACCGTACTACAGTCAGACGATTTTTTTATCATATAAATAACACAATATAAATAAACTGAAAAGGCGGTACAAGGGATACAAGAAGTCAAGCACACAATTTACATTTGCCCCAATTACACCGAACACATAGTAATTTCGTAAGAAACAAAAGAAAACTAGTTTGTACCATATAAAGGCATTACCACGCAACAAAGCCAACATTTATGTGCTTCCATTCCGTTAATAACAACAGTCAGACCGACACGTATGTTGTAACGAACATCTCATTACCAGTATTTCGTACTCATTACCAGCCTTACAGCGTGTCGGCACAGGAGTAGATAAGTAGGAGAGTCCGAACTTCGTGTAAACGAACTGTGGAATACAACGCGTCTTTGGTATGTTATAGTGACAGTTGATGTTTTTTTAGCCTCTAATAAAATCCATTTATTTTCAGATTACATGTACATATATTGTATCATGGAAGTAGTTTAGAACTAACTACATAATTATATAAAATTAGCAGTATTTATTATAGTTGAGTAATGCTGAGTTGTAGGAGTATGTTCTGTAACGACGATGTGGGAAGAAAGAGCCCTTCATAGTTTTGCAATAAATGAATATGAGTAAGTATTTTATGACTGCTGATAAAATAAATAATCCCTTCAAGATTACTAATGCATCAAGATAACAACTTTATTCAGCTCGACTGTTTGAAGTTAAGTCTCTGACATAAACTTACTCCGGTTGCTCCATTCCGTCCGAAATGGGGGTTAATTTCATTAGCACGGGCGCAACGAATCGTGTGATAACTTTAGTGATGTTATTCGGCAGCGCCCTTGGGATTGGTTGCTGATGTGACGTACGTTTTGTTCCGTAGCGTTTAAATTTTGTGAGTGTTTGGGAAATGTTGCGCGTTTTAGTGTGTTTGGGTGATATGGGTTGGAAAACAGGAGGCAAACAAATTAGTTTGGCCATTTATATAGTGAGAAGCTGTGATTGGTATTTTTAGGCACAGCAAGTAGAGGAAGACGAAAGAAACGATGAATGACAAGAAAGGAGTTGTCTGATGAGATGACGAGTAATGGAGAAGAAGGGCAGAAGAAGACATGCTGTCCGACCTCAAGTGAATTGGGATGATGATAAAGTGAAAATCTGAATGCACAATCAACAGATTCACAGCCGGCCGCGGCAGTGGGCGCAGTCTGGTTATGGTTAATAATCTATACTAATATTATAAAGCTGAAGAGTTTGTTTGTTTGTTTGTTGGTTTGTTTGTTTGTTTGAACGCGGTAAACTCAGGAACTGCTGGTTGGAATTGAAAAATTCTTTTTGTGTTGGATAGTCCATTTATCGGGGAAGGCTATAGGCTATATAACATCACGCTATGGCTAATAGGAGCGGAGCATAAATGAAAACTGTTACAAAAACGGAAAAAGGTATTTCCTTTTTGAGAGGTTCCGCTGCGTGCGCTGCGAAAACGGTTTAGGTTACGCAAATATCATGTATGAAGGAATTGTTCCTCTTTAAAAAAAAAAAAAAAAAAAATACTTTATTTCAGACCTTGATCCATATGATGTTAGTAATACACACTACTTATATACTATGTTAGTAACAAATGGGAATGAAATAACTTATGCTAGGTACTTATATATTCAGTTCATATACCGGCCACATTCACTTGACGCACTGGGTATATGTACATGGACACGTACCCAATGCGCCATAATGGTGCAGCACGGTTTATCACTGATGACCTTCAGGATATCGTTGCCGCTCCCACGCACTCTGCGCATCATGGAAGCAGTCTTTTTACGAATGATGGTACTGAAACCATCAGTACGTGCATCCGCAAACATTCCTGATGCGCTACAGTAACGTGGGAGCCCCAACAACATCCTGAAAGTGTTATTATACTGAACCCTGAGGGCGTTGTATGCCCTCTGCGTATATCGAACCCACAGAGTGCACGTGTACAACGACTGGCAGAAAGCCTTAAAAAGAGTTACTTTTACTTCCGGTGTACAACGTGCAAACCTGCGGGCCAACATATTGCATCGGACAGCCAACGCCCTCCGTTCCCTTTCCATATCAGCATCATCTTTTAAGTCCTCTGTAACTATGTGCCCTAGGTACTTAAAATCTAGCACTCGTTCAAGGGCCACACCTTCCAACATAACCGGTGGGATATTATGTGCCGGTTTTTTATGTTTTGCCTTAAACACTAGCAATTTGCTTTTCTGCACATTGTAAACAAGTCCGTGCGTTTCTGCATAGGCCTCACAGACCGCCAACAACTTCCTGAGTGCGCTAATTGACGGACTCAGCAGCACCATGTCGTCCGCGTAACTAATACTATTGACACACAGACCGTCAATAGAACAGCCAACAAGAGTGCTACTGAGCTCGACAATCAGCTGGTTCATGTACAGGTTGAAAAGCGCTGGCGAGGTCAATCCCCCCTGCCTCACCCCGCATTCCAACCTGTACTCCTCCGACAACTCATCGGCCCACCTAACTTGATTGGTTTGGTGGCCATACCAATACTGAAACATATTTGTTATGGCATCAGGCACTCCCGCTTCTCGTAACTTGTACCACAGGACGTCATACCTTACCAGGTCGAATGCCCTGGAAAGATCTAGAAATGCCGCATATATAGGCGTACTTCTCTCCGTATAGTACCTGACAGTATGCTTAAGGGACAAAATAGCACATTCCGTTGATAACTTTGGCCTAAAGCCGAACTGAGCATCGTGTATTTTAAGATGTTTACTAATTTGTCCCTCAAACACGCCATCAAGTACTTTAGCCGTAATAGTTGCTAATGAGATCGGTCTGTAGTTACCTTTGTCACTGGCGTCACCGGTTTTATTTTTCAATATTGGTACAACCACCGTTTTCATCAACGCAGCGGGCAGGTAGGAGTGACGGATACAGAATGTAAACAATAACGCCAGCAGTCGTGAGAGATGCGGTCCAGCATAAAAGTCAGCATCTTTAAAAGTTCTAAAAAAAAGTCCGCGACAGCATGTATCTATCTTTTAAGATTGACTCACTGTAACCATATTTTACTGTTAAACTGTTAGGTTAAAAATAACTATTTTGTGCGAAGCTTATTTAACCCATATGGTATTAATCTATATCTAAATAAACGTGTTTGTTAGAACGGAAATTTAATATAGAATATTTGTGCCCTTTACTCTATACAGTTTAAACAAATATCTTAGAAGATATCGCAATGTAAAAATATCCGCGCGGCAAAATAATTTGCGCGTCGCAATGTAGGTACGGGGGATTCTGGCTGGCCTCCGGGTTTAAATTCAAAATATTTACTGCATCATAATGTTTACAAGTACAGAGTGTTATATAATATTTAAGGCGACATTAGCTGCCCGCGACCTTGAGCGCGGGTTTAACTCATCGCCTAAACAAATAAGGTTGAAAATGGCGATGCGTTTGATGCTCGTGACTGCCAAAATGAACGATAGTTCGCAGATTTAATTTATTAAAAAAAAAAATACGCTGTAATGTTAAAATATTTTTACATATGTCTTTAGTTGGTTAAATTTCCTTTCTGATAGTAAAAAAAATAATAACAGTTGTCACTCAAAATATTGAGCATTTCGAGACGAAAAAGTTTTTTCGTGTGATTTTTTTGTGATTTTGTGTTTTTTTTTTTCGAGGTTCTTGATTACTTTTAGAAAATATTTTTGCATAAGTCTTTTACCTATACATTTGACTATACACTGTATTTTTTTTGGAATTGTAATAAGTAGCAATACGGCTAACTCTGCGACGAAAAACAGGTCGTTTTTACGGTGCCCCTTTAACTGCGCCTTAACAGTAAGAGATACCTATAGTAATTCACACTTTAATATAATCTAAGCTAATCTAAACCATCTAAACTATTTTAATAAAGAGGAAAGATAAGATTTTTTGTTTGTAACGATTTAGCTTAATTTATGTCGGATATGCGATCTATCGAGAAAGGTTATAGCTATATTTATGTGACGCAGACGAAGTTGCGCGGGTCAGCTAGTAATGAAATAAGATTTCAAATAACGTGACCGTTTGTATCTATTCATATCGTAAAATTACTGATTTCCATGGGTAACGATTAATTTCAATGGTTCTGTATATTAAACCGACAGCGGTTGTGAAAAAAATATTTTAGACATGACAAAATAGCTACAACTGGTTCCTCGGTCATTCCTGCCTTGTTTTCAAACCAACCTATTCTCTTTCCATACCAAAAACATTGTTATACAAACTGATTGTCCAATCAAAAGCATCGTTCGCATCATTACCATAACTGATTGGCTAGTGCTGGCCAGAAAATTCGTGCGGCAATTCCGAAAACGCACTGGTCTACCCACTGCCGTATAATTATCGTACTGGGACCAAAACTTTAGTATAAAACGGACGGGTGGGCAAATTAAAACACCTATGTCTGGCTACTGTGAGTTTGTTTGTTTGTTTGGGATAACAGCAACTATGGTATAGATCAAAATAGGTATTTAATTATTAATTAAGTGGGCCAGGTTGATATTTTTTTGTGTAGATATATTGTGATTGTGGAAAATGGATCTGAGCAGTAATATTTTTGTGCCTAAATCATTATTTGTTTTCTAAACTCAACGCAATCGACGGCGTATTATGTAGCTTTCATCTCTACAAATGTCATACATGTGAAGTTTTTTTTAAATATCGGATAAACGAATTTGAACTGACCGAATCATGGAGATATTGGTGAATGAATGTGAGTGAAACCACACGCGTTGTATCATTAGAATTAAAACTGAGTGCGTGTATGTTCAAATGAACATGAAAAAGGACACAGTAACACAGGTGGCGTTCTTTAGTTTTGCCTTCCCTCATAGGAAAAAGGGGTGAATCTATGTATGTATGTATAAAACTAGGCATGTACTAGCGTAGCCAACAGATTTCGACACACCTCACTAATTTATTGGCCAGCTCAGTCGTGACCACTTGATTGACTATTTGTAATTGCTTTTTCCCCGGATATTTGGATTTGTATCGATTTTGTGAGTTATTAGTATGAAATCAATGTAGCATGGGTTTTTGATGAAAAAAAAAATCAAACAGCTTTGCAGTGGACTAAAATTTCTAATTGCTTCGTCTATTAAAATTTTGTCTGTATGAACGTAAAAATTATAAAGCAGATTCTCGACAAAAAAATTAAAAGTAATGTACTTCCTTCTAGAACCTAAATATCAAGATACGTAGGTATCAAAAATCTACCTATACACACAAACCGCCTTTTTTCAAACATTTTTGATATTTAACATTTTAATTATGAAGTGTGTATTTAAATACTCATCATCGGCCTAGCATTTGTCCTAAACTACGGGACGGACAAACGACGTCTAGTCTAAGGCCCGTAATCCACCAAAGCGGAGAGGAGCGGAGACGAGAGGAGATGTGCGGAAATCGGCCAATCACATTAGTTAAAACTTACATCTGGTCTTTCGCCCTTCCTGTGATTGGTCGAATTTGGCACATCTCCTCTCCGCTCTGCTCGTCTCCGCTTTGGTGGATTACGGGCCTGAGGCCCGTAATCCACCAAGAGAGGAGACCAGGAGAGGAGACGAGAGGAGATGTGCCGCGAAGCTGGCAGGTTATTTCCACCAAAGCGGAGAAGAGATGCGTTGCGGAGAGGAGATGTGAGCTGTGTGTAGCAGAGATGTGAACTGTGAGAGATCGAAAACAGTCAAGTTCTGTCTACGTTTCGGGACGTGCGAGGCGCGCGGAGAAGGCAGCGCAGCCCGGCCGCCCGACTAGACACTTCTCCGCTCTGCCACGCCGCTTGCTCGCTCGCTGCACAAAATTCTATAGAAAAATGAGACATAATCTCCTCTCCTCTCCGCTTGACCCATTTCCACCAAAGCTAAGCGGAGAAGAGATGTGGAAATAACAAAATCGGATTGGTTTATTCAAACACATCTCCTCTCGTCTCCTCTCCTCTCCGCTTTGGTGGATTACGGGCCTAACTGTATGCAGATGAGTATTAGTATTTTACATGGAGCGACTACCTATATGACCTTCACAACTCAGCGAATGGGTAAAAAGATGCCCATTGGTCAAATGCAAGCCTAGTCAGACTACTCGTAACGACTTGCGACTGTCAAAGATCTACAAATGTCAGCCAGAACAATGGCTTCATCATCATCATCAGCCTATAATGTTCCCACTGCAGGGACTCAGGCCTCCTCTCTAAGAGAAGGATGGGCTTATAATCTACCACGCGGGCCTAGTGCGGATTGGTAGATGTCACATGTCTTCGAATATTTTGGTTTCTTAGAACCAAAATATTCGAAGACATGTGACATGCCGGTTTCCTCACGATGTTTTCCTTCACCGTTTTGAGCTAACAACAACAACGGCTTAACGTAAGTTACGCAACTTCCACGAAGACATCATCATTTTCCTGCCCTTATCCCATACGGTCGGCGCAACACGTTTTCTTATTCTATTCTTCCCTGTTAAACGTCACGGTGGTATTTACTACTTTCTCTTTCATATTATCATTCCTCACACAATCAATAATCAAATAAAAGCTTATAAAAGTTCAAATCTGCTTTAACTTTCCAAAAAATAACCACTGTTAACCGTACCATAATCAACACTAACCTCATTATTTCATTCCCATTTCCAATCAGAATGCAAATTCGGGGAACCTTTAACAAAATTTTCATTACACTTTTTATTTCGTACTCAAATAGAATTTTAAGTACTAACACGAAATAATAAAAGTTTCCAAATTATATCAAAGCCGCTTCCCGTTTGTTAAAGTTAAAAATTACCGTTCGGATCACGTTCAGGGCCCTTAATTAAGAAGTTAATGAGGAGTTGACCTTACTGTGATCGATTGTACACTATATCACTCGGTACTAATGAGAGTTTCGTCCAAACGTTTGTTTGTCCATTAAATTGTAATTAGTGATATTATGGTTGTCGTTGTCAGGTATTCTGGATAGGTTTTAATGGTGAAGGTTGATAGTTTAAATGGTTTGTTTTAAAATATGTGTTAGAATTTTAGACAGCGGAAAATTTGACTAAAGTGTTACACCTACCTACGTAGGTACATGACCAATACCGAAGGTATGGTACGAACGTGCAACGTAAACGTAAAAGTATAAGAAAACGATTTTTGATCGAAAATGTAGCTAATATTTATATAGACTATGATTTTGGCGTTTAAGTTTACGATAAGCACACTAGAATCACTTAGAATTTTTTAATTTAACAGGTGTCTAAAACCATAGTCTGACTGAACATTACCTATGTCTAAAATTAGTATTTCTAATTTGAAATCGTTCGAATTTCTGCTAAGCCCACAGAGTATGCTGGTCATGAATCGTAGCGCTACGCCGTAGCAGCGCGTAGCAAATAAAAGTGACGTAACCGTCTTCGTCGCGACTTTCGCACTACATTTTAAGTAGCTAGTAGATTAAATAAAATAAACCTCCTTTTGGGCTTCGCCACAGTCGGGTAATTAGTGATAGTATTTTTGTTTTCACACCCATTTTTGCACCGCTGCTCTCAAAACGGTGAAGGAAAACATCGTGAGGAAACCGGCATGTCTTAGAACCAAAAAAATCGAAGACATGTGACATCTGCCAATCCGCACTGGGCCCGCGTTGTGGATTATAGCCCATCCCTCTCCTAGAGAGGAGGCCTGAGTCCCTTTTTTTTTTTTTTTTTTTGGTGGGTGGAAAATCATCGAATGACCCCCCCCGCTCTTGGGCAGAGCGAAGGGGAGTGTCAGACTTCTACTGACTAAAAACCGAACCCATGTTCCTTCTTTGCCCTTGCGCCGAGGCCACGTAATCTAGTACTAAATACCGCGGCCCCGACGGGCGTCGGCCCTTGCGGGCCCCTCCTTGCTGACATCTCTTTGAGGCGCGCGTGGAACACGAACGCGCCGCCGACACGGTCTGTTGCCGTCATGACGACGGCCGGACGGCGAGCTAGCCCATTACTCACCGTCCACAGGCCCGCGTCTACGGTGGCCGGAAGCCATCACGTGGCCTCCGACGCCCGGAGCGCCTTCCGCGCCTTCCGCGGCGGCTGGGACGTTGAGAGGATCGCTCCCTCTCTCGTTCCGCCACCTCCTTCGCTAGCATCACTGCTTCGCAGAAGGAGGCGACGGCGTCCCATTCCTCCTCGCCCCGGACCATGGCTTGCACCAGGGCCGGACGCGAGAGGTCACCGCCGCCGATCGCCGCTACGAGAACACGGCGGGGCTCCGCCCAAGCAGGGCACACCTCCACAGTGTGCTCCACCGTGTCCTCCGGTCGATCCTCGCAGTGGAAGCATCCGGGCGTTTCCTCCCGCCTAATTCGGTGCAGGTACCTCCCGAAACATCCGTGTCCGGTGAGGACCTGCGTCAGACGGAAGGTGAGGGCGCCGTGGCTCCTCTCTAGCCACTCCTCAAAGAGGGGACTTACCGCCACTATCGTGGCGTGCCCTAGGCCTGAGTCCCTGCAGTGGGAACATTATAGGCTGATGATGATGATGATGACCCATTTTTAGCGAACAGTGTATTTTTTAGTTACTCCTGCTTTTTTCTTCTTTATCGTGTGGTTAGAGCTTAGTACTAACTTTTTATGCTGGCCATTGGCCTCTGACTTGGCCTTACATGCCGTCGGCAAATTTCACTCTTGTTCACTATGTCGTCACTTTAACAAAAAACAGGGAAAAAATGCAATGCTGCGCTGACCTCAAATAAATTAATATAACGATGATCGACATTCACAAAAACATTGTGATTGTCATTCTGATCACTTTTATTTTCCGTACAAAACCGAAGTGCTATTAGTGAACTTTTTTCCCTAAGAGCGGTTACCTCGTTAGAGTTCGGTACAAATTAAATTAGTTTCATCAATCTCTTAACCGATCACTAGTTTAAGGAAAAATTAAGGTTGCGGTAGAAGCTGTGGGGTGAATAATTAAAATTCCTTATAAAACAAAGTAGCTTGTTTAGGAGTTTTAAATATTTTTTCTTTTTAAGCTATATTCGACGAATTTGAGCTATATTAGAAGAGAACGCAACCGATCGCCATTTTGCAACGTGACCTTTAAGATGTGCGTTCGTGGTGCGAGTCGAGTCTGGTGGAAGAAGACTTTTGGCAGCAAAACTCCGTCGCTTCCACTGAGAAGTTCCACTGGTTAACCAGCACAAGTGAAGTGTCATTAACACAGTTTTAAGTATTACTAGCTGAACCCGCGCATGCGTTGCAATGCGTTTTTCCTACCTACCTATCTACCACCCTACCTACTACCCTACCTACTACCCTACCTACTACCCTACCTACTACCCTACCTACTACCCTACCTACTACCCTACCTACTATCCTACCTACTACCCTACCTACTACCCTACCTACTACCCTACCTACTACCCTACCTACTACCCTACCTACTACCCTACCTACTACCCTACCTACTACCCTACCTACTACCCTACCTACTACCCTACCTACTACCCTACCTACTACCCTACCTACTACCCTACCTACCTACTGCCCTACCTAAAACAAAAAAAAAAAAAGTATCCTATGTCCTTCTCCTGGTTCTTAGCTACCTCCCTACCAATTTTCAGCTAAATCCGTCCAGCCGTTCTTGAGTTATAAATGGTGTAACTAACACGACTTTCTTTTATATATATAGATTTATTAACACATTTATTTTGTATTAACTTTATTAATTTATTTATTAACTTTATTTATTATATATGCTAGTTTAAAAGATATTTATGGGGCATTATAACCTGAAATAAATGATGTTATATATATTTAAGCACCCCAAAACTATATATTATTATTCCCTACATAACACATAACATACATTTTCCCGAAACATAACTATGTAGTTACAACAATTTCCATATAACAACCCCTAATCCAATTTCACAGCTATCATATTCGAGAAACTTACACCAAAATCACATTAAACGTTCATTCCATAAACAAGGCACAATATTAAACTGGTGTTATTTACCACAACACGATCAAACTACTACCTTTAACGTGGATTTGGTACACGGAATCCCATTCGGGACTCCACATAATCACGTTCCAAAACCGTATAGGAACATTTACATAGAAGTAAGCCACAAATATGCTTAAGTTTTGGTCGTTATACCTACATGGATATCGAGGACGCATTACCTCGAACGCTAATAGCCAATATCTGCCGCCAAAATTGCCTTCCTAACGATATTTCTGCTGCATGTAATAAAATCCGTAATCCTATTACGAAGTGAAATCGTTTTGGCCCACGTGGACATAATATCGGTCATAATATGAAAAAAATATTACTTTTAAACGTCGATGTGTAGGACGTATTATGAATAATTTATTTTGAGTTGAATTCACGTTTTTTACAGTAGCTGTACAGCATGGCTATTCACAAACAATCGAATCGAAAATGTCATAATGTCTTATCTCTTTTTGGCATTTCGAAAGTGAGCAAGATAGCGACATATTCGATTCAGTTTCGATTCGATTGCATGTGAATAGCTATGCTGACCTACGTTTAATAGTTTTTTTGTTTACATGCCGCATTCAAATTGTTGTGGTTAGCGTTTTAACTATGCAATTATTTCAAGCGGACTTTATATCGTTTGGATTGGTACGGTTATTGACAAATATATTTTCATGGTTACTACTATTTATGTGATGACAAAATAGGGTGGGTAGGGCAGTTAACGCCGTACCTTCAGCTTAAGTAAATGTGTCGTGCTTTTATTTTAGGCTTCGACGTACTTAGTGTTCTATAGTTTATACCTAATTTGATTAGTTCCTGAATTAGTTTTGTAACATAACATCACGTATGTAATCCCTGAAGGGTTAGACAGAGGTTTACCTAATACAGCCACATTTACCCAGTTATGTTTACGTCCCATGTAATAGAAAGGCAGGGTATTGACATTAACCGAGCACAAACCCAGACTCCGTGGCTGCTACTGAGAATTTCCTGAAAGAAAGCACAATAACAATGAGCCCGAACCTGGAATTGAACCCTGGAAATTATGCTCAGCAGTAGTGATTGTGAGTCCTAGATCAACGATGCAGTCAATGTAGTAATTAGAAATCTATATATATAAAAATGTTATGTTGGTTTGTGTACGCTACAAAAACTCAAAAAGTTCTGCACCGATCGAGCTGAAATTTTAGAATGATATAATCCGCATCAAAGATTGTTTTTACAGTATCCACGCGGGCGAAGCCGCGGGCATCAGCTTCTTCTTCTTCTTATCGTGTGGGCAGTAAGGTCTAACGACCCCACACACCCTAGTGTCAGAGTTTCTAAACCGCCGCAAGGGCCTCTGACATGGCATCAGCTAGTGTCCTATAAAATTATATAAAAAACAGCAATGTTCAGTGCTTCAAGTTTGGTAGATTTCTTCCTTTCTTTTTTTTTAGAAACACTTTGCCCGCTATAAAAATTTCTCCTGCGTCGTGTTTCAATTTGATATTTAATTTAAACTTACTTCAATATTCAACGTAACTACTATCTACTACGTGTGTTTAACTGCTGTCCTACTTAAAGGAAAATCAACATTACCACTGCATTGGCAGCGTTCAAATCCGCATACGTGTAATAGCCATAACCATTAGTAATGACAAGTTGGCAGGCCACGGGCCAAACAGTAAACAAAGCATTCATAATACACTAGTCTGTGTCCTACATTATGATTCTCGCAATTTACTATCAAGCTAACAGTATAGGGCGGTTAATTTATTGCATTGTGGCTTAAAATAGAATGTAGCTTAAAATAGAAAACCACGTATTTATTACTGGTTTGTAGTAATCAATATGCAATTTGACTTGCAGTTCTAAAACGCAAGCGTTGAACGAAATAACATACATACTAAAACTCAAAGCATTTATCTTCTACCTATCTATCTATCTATATAATCTTATATATATATATAAATAAAAAGAGAAGTCCTGACTGACTGACTGACTCATCAACGCCCAGCCCAAACCCTTGGACCTAGAAAGCTGAAATTTTGCACAGAGATTCCGTTTATAATGTACACAAGGAATAAGGAAGGATTTTCCGAAATCCAACCCCTAAGGAAGTTAAATAGGGGATGAAAGTTTGTATGTAAAATCGTCATTTTGACGCGGGCGAAGCCGCAAAAGGCAAAAACTAGTTTACAATATTTACAAACTAAAAATTACAGAACTAAAATAATAATAAGCATTTATTTGAAATAGATCATTACAGGCACTTTTGAATCTCCAAAAAACAAAGAAAGTGAAAGTACAGTCACAAGGCGTAATAACTTGAAAGTACTGCACAGTTGCCCATTCCAAAGCGTAGATTATCTCTAGACAGAAGAATGGGTAAACATAACTTCACGCCTGTAATCTCCAAAGGGTTAGGCAGAGGTGTACCTATAGGTACACCTAAATTTCGCCAGTTATATTTTTAAGTTCCATGTAAAAAGGGGCGAGCTTATTGCTCGTTGGTCTAGTGGTCAGAAGGGTGACTGCTGAGTATGATGTCCTTTTATGGGTTCGATTCCTTGAAGATTTTCAATCAGGATTTTTTGGAGCCACAGTGCTTCGTTTGGTGCCGGGTTGATGGCAATAGGCTCGCCCCCGATTACATAGGGTTTAAACATAACTAGCGAAATGTGTAACTAGTATGTACACCTCTGTCTAACCCTTCGAGGTAAACAGGCTTGATGTTATGTTACATAGATGGTTCGTGGGGTCCAGTGCCCCCAAAGTGATAGAAGCATAATTTAGGATGTTCATATTTCCTTCTTACAAATTGAATGATGGAACCCTCTTGGCAATTGCCAATTCCAACCCTATAAATGAAAAATCCAATTATAATTTGGCCCGAGGTAAAATATAACCCTTTCTGTGACACATTCGTAAACGGTAACTAAACCAATGAGACGAAAAGACGATAATTATTATTGGATTAGAAAATCTAATCATAATTAAGTAATTCTAAGTTTCACCAAACCGTGGGTTGGAGGACAAAGTTCTACAACTTGTAAGCACCAAATTGACTTTTTCAATTTCTATGTAGTTGGTAAGTTGGGGGGGTAATCTTGCATAGTTATGACTTGCTTGTAGTTGGCGGTTGGCGGTAGGATACCCCCGTTCATCGGAAAGAACGTTAAGCCGTTGGTCCTGCACCTGGATCTCTTTCTGGTCATGTTGGATTGCCGTCCTATCAGACTAGGAGAGTCTAGAAACAGAGAGTGCACATAAGTGTACAGGCATAAGCATGCGCATATACTTGGGCACTATAATATCTCCCGCGCCGATGGCTAATCTTTACTAAGACTGGCCATCGAGGCGGATTTAATGCGTTATACATTTTCTACCAATCTATGGGCCACGAAGAGCCAGTGTTAGGTGTAAATCTGACCACAAATCCGGCTTAACAATTCTCTGAAACACCTACTAACCCGAAGTACGTGCAACGTCGTGACAGTATCGCCAACCGAAGCGTGCTCATTAAAAGCGCACGCTATCGGGCAATATTGCCTCCTTAACGATGTTGCCACTCAAACAAAGCCTTAATTTTATTAGCATGACCCGCATGGCACATCGCTACGTAAGCCTCACGGAGGACTGTCAACATTGTGTACGATTAAACTGCTAAGTATACCTATAGCAGTATCGGGGAAATAGCGTTAAACTCGGGTCTTAACAAGGTCAGCGGAAATCCAAGCTGTTTTAACATTGTAGGTACACTGTCATCCAGTAGGAAAATGGCTTATTTTTAGGGTTCCGTACCTCAAAAGGAAAAAACGGAACCCTTATAGGATCACTTTGTTGTCCGTCTGTCTGTCTGTCTGTCTGTCTGTCAAGACCTTTTTTCTCAGGAACGCGTGGAGGTATCAAGCTGAAATTCATATCAAATACTCAAGTCTATGGTCTCTTGGAGCTGTGAAAAAATCAAACTTCTAAGTCAACGCGATCAAAAGATACTCCCGTTTATGCCGCAAATTTTCGACACTCGCAAGGGAATCAAAACCTACAGGGTACTTCCCGTGAACTCAGAATCTTGAAATTTGGTACGAAGCAACGTCTTATAGCATAGATAAAGGAATAATTACGAAAACCATAAATTTTTAGTTACATCAAGATACTCCCGTTTATGCCGCAAATTTTCGACACTCGCAAGGGAATCAAAACCTACAGGGTACTTCCCGTGAACTCAGAATCTTGAAATTTGGTACGAAGCAACGTCTTATAGCATAGATAAAGGAATAATTACGAAAACCATAAATTTTTAGTTACATCACATAATATATTTTTTTTACGGAACCCTCGGTGCGCGAGTCCGACTCGCACTTGGCCGGTTTTTTTTGACTTTGCTCCACCCTAGGTATTTCTCGTTTCGTAGGTGCGTTTACAAACATTTAAACTCACATATACAAACAGTTAGACCTGGAAAAGTGACTGTGGTTTTTCAAAATGTTAGTTCCATTCGCGGACCGAACCCGCAACACGCAACACGGCAGCCAGTGACTTAGCCACCGTGCCAAACGTATACGCCCGTCGTCGTTTAGATTCTCCTAATGAAATATGAGAATGTCTAGAGGGAATTCAGATTTACGCTACTGGTAGCTTCCTTTTCTGTTAACAGACTAAGCGAAAGCGTCATGCCATTATATTGTTTATACGTATGCGGGAGTCGCTAACCTGTCGATGCTAGTCTATTAATCTTAACTATATAGAAAATACTGAAAATGCTTCATAATTTCCAGCGACTAAATGGATATATTTGATTTAATTTATCTATGCAAACTGAGAACGTCGTAAGTATAAGCAGTTTAATTTATTGCCGTACTGTCAGCGCCACCATATATAGAGAGTTCACCTTCGATGAGTCCTAAAACAATAGTTTGTAGCCCAGACAACAGAATTTAATAGGCAGTCAAGAACAGGTGTAACTGGCATGTTTTACAGGGAATGTTCCTGGGCCATATAATACAACCGCACCGCAGCCTACAGCGGAAACAGAGGCCCGTAACTTAAGCTCGCTTACTGCGAAATGCAAATTACTTTAAGTTTAATTCAAGCTGTATCATGTACACTAATTATACAACTGGTTTTTTGCTGGTAAATTATGACTTCTACCCAGATTTACTTATGTAACATAAGTACATTGTTAAGTAACATTTATTTCCTTTCAGTAAATCACTTTAAGGATTAAAACATTCTCGCGTCCGGCCCTTGGTGCAAGCCATGGTCCGGGGCGAGGAGGAATGGGACGCCGTCGCCTCCTTCTGCGAAGCAGTGATGCTAGCGAAGGAGGTGGCGGAACGAGAGAGGGAGCGAACCTCTCAACGTCCCAGCCGCCGCGGAAGGCGCGGAAGGCGCTCCTTATAATTCTGAATT
The DNA here is from genome assembly GCA_949316265.1 of Diarsia mendica. Lineage (NCBI taxonomy): Eukaryota > Metazoa > Arthropoda > Insecta > Lepidoptera > Noctuidae > Diarsia > Diarsia mendica. The sequence goes on along the minus strand of OX438896.1, from coordinate 16,005,213 downwards.
TAATTTCATACGTATTCTGTTCCCGGTTAACGGGAACTTAATAGGTATATGACGTAGTAACTTAGTAGGAGTAGTTAGTAGTTAGTTAGCCCTTAGTGCTTTATAAATGTTGTTGACTTTTTCTTTATTTTCGAAATCATTACGTAAGAGGCATCTTAAAGCACAACAAATATGTATTCCCGTTCGAATACCTTATCTTAATAAAATATGTACTACAATAATAAATTAAGGTAAACTACACAGTCGAACGTACAAAATTAAATTAGGAAGAGAAAATTGGACGTCAGAGAAAATGATGTATGAACGGTTGCAAAAAATATATTTTGCGTCGGCATTTGACCCAGTTAAGATACTTTTGATAGATGACTATTGTTTTTTAGGTTATAATAACCTGGCCTGTCTATTATATTATTGCCTTATTGGGAAAACAATCTGTGAGTTTGCGGAATCTGTTTCGAATTATATTTGATTGAGAATCATTTTGCTATGTGTGTCAAAACATTATGTTTTGACACACATCTGTTCATCTTTAATAAAGATTTTATTATAATTATTATGTAGTTGGAGTTTGTGCAAAATATTAAGCACTATGAATTGTGTTTATTACTGTTTTCGAGTGTAGGTATGTCATTCGTGGGCTGTAGCTGAAAAATATCAGCGTCAGCTAATATACCTTGCTGCATTAAGGCTCTTTTAGGATTAAAAGTGCTAGATTTATTTAATTTATAGGTTTGTGTTTTTGACAATTGAAAGACATTTTTTTTTCTTTCTTTCACGTTACAATAGGTCGGTTGGAAAACAATTGACTAGCAATGGTGTAATTTAAAAAATACTGCTTTTATATTACTTACAACTCGACCAATGTTTGAGTGCATACAACAAAAATTAAATTACACTTCCGTTCAAAAAAACCAAACCACCATTGATTTAAAGAAAAAACTTTTTAACAAAAAATAAAACCGACTTCAAAAAAAAAACACAAACAAGTGAAAAATAAACTTTAGAAGAAAAAACAGTTTCTGAAGTCGGTGACTTTTGTTTTTTTGATTTCATTTTTTGCCACCGACTTCAGAAACTGTTTTTTCTTCTAAAGTTTATTTTTCACTTGTTTGTGTTTTTTTTTTTTTTTTTTTTTTTTTTATTTTTTTTTTTTTTTTTTTTTTTTTTTTGAAGTCTTTTTTATTTTTTGTTAAAAACTTTTTATTTTTCACTTTTTAGTGGTTCACATCTAAGTTCAAATGTTCATGGGTCGTAATGTGGAAAATGTAGCTTTTTTTTTTTTTTTTTTTTTTTTTTTTTTTTGAGTTTTGTTGATTTTTCAAAAACCGCTTGTCCGATTTCGATAAAAAAAATATGGGACCATTTGGGAAGTATACCCTTTCCAACAAAAAAAGAATTTTTCAAATCGGTTAGCAAGCGACGGAGTTATGCCCGAACAAACATAAAAAAAAAACATCCGAATTGAGAACCTCCTTCTTTTTTTAGAAGTCGGTAAAAAAAACAAAACGTCTCAGTAATAATTCCCGTCTACAACGATTCGCCGGTGGGTTTCGTACACTCTCGTTCACTCGCGCACAGCACACGTGATGCGAATGAACTATTCCAACTAAACTTTTATTTGAAATGTGCGACAAATATTTAGTAGCGTCTAAGAAATTGAAGTGAGTTTGGTTTGGTACTCCAGTGGTTGGAAGTTACAAAGTCGTGGCGTCTTATAACAAAAGGTTTCTGGCTTTTGGTAATACCTAAAGCTTCTAGTTCATTTAGTTGGTCTAGTGATCTTAATCCTGATAGTTAAGTCATGGTTATTGGTCATTTTTTTTTTTTTTTTTTTTTTTTTTTTTTTTTTTTTTTTTTTTTTTTCAGAGACTTCGGCCTAAAATTATTTCATGATGTCGTATCCCCAGTCTCGTGTCGGCATTCGTACGAGGTGACCGCGTTCGTTCGTCTAATTAGTTTACGTCGACGCACTTACTGCGCGGAACTCGACGAGCCAGCGCACGGCGGCGGCCGCCCGTATGTACCGATAGGTTCTACCTGCGGGCACCGGTCGGCGCGACAACAACAATGGAGGACAACATTACCGAAGTAGAGATTAGAGATACAATTGATAGCGACGTGATGAGTGACCCGAATACTTTCTATGAGCAAGAAATGAAGGAAGAGGAACAATATACACAGGAGAATTTACAGGAAGCGTGCGAAAATTCTGAAGAGCGAAGACCAAGTAAGAGAGACAGACAAGATGAATATAAGGAAGGGTGGACAGAGGTTGTTGGAAACAAAGGCAAGAAATATAAAGGGGAAAGAGCGGAAATTTACATTTCGTCGAACGAAAAAATGCCGAAACAGTTTGCACTGGCCAAAATTTTTAAAAATGAGGGAATCCTGAACATTGACAGGATTAAATACATTAACCCTTACAAGATCCGAATCGTTGTGACAAATGAGGACACTGTGGTCTTACTAGAAAAGTGCAAGGAGGTTACGGACAGAGGTTGGAGAGTGCAAAAGGCTATGGAAGTAAGTTTGTCTTATGGTGTGATTAGAGACGTTGACATGGAACTGACCGAAAACCAGATGTTGGAGCGAATCGAATGTGCGGAACCTGCACAACTGGTGGCCGTCCATAGACTCATGCGCAGAAATCAAGAGGGTGATGGTTGGAATCCCAGTGAGTCTGTGCGCCTTTGCTTCAAGGGCTCATTTCGTCCAGCATATATTTATGTAGATGGATTACGTATACGAGTGGAACAGTATATATTTCCAGTAACCCAATGCTCACGCTGCTGGAAACTCGGACATACGACACAAAGATGCTCGTCAAAAAACATCGTTTGCCCAAAATGTAGTGAGAATCACGAAAATTGTAACACCACTGCATATAAGTGCCCCAACTGTAATGGTCAGCATATGGCTTTAGTACGATCTTGTCCGGCATTCCTTAAGGAGAAGAGGTTGAGGGAATTAATGGCGGAATTTAATTGCACATACCGACGCGCATTAACAATGTATGTCCCAGTTAGAGAAGTCAAACCAGTAGAACATGTTTTAACAGAAACAGAAGTTAAGAATGTGGCGGCTGCACAGACTGGGAAAATATCGTTTGCGGCCTGTGTAAAACAGCCTCATACAGAAGCAGCAACACAGGCACGTTGGATGGACTGTCATGAGGAGAGTGCTAAGAAAGATACACCAAAGCCTCAGAAACCTAAGCAATCCAAGAAACCTGTTGATATGGATATGACGATACAAGTTGATGTGACGGATGGACAATATGATACAAATGAAGAGGAGAATAAGACGAGAGAAGTACAATTCAGTGAACTAATAAGTAGGTTGAAGGAGATTTTGTTTTTAAAAGGAGGAACAGTAAATCAAAAGATTCAAAGTTGTTTAAAATGCTGTGTTCAATGGGTTATATTAGTAGTGGTATAATGGTGGCGGTGGAGTGAAACCAACGGTTGATGACAGATAGGCTTTTTATTCAATATACACATCAAACACTTTACAGATTAATAGCAATAAAAGTTAGACAAAGGTTATGACTATGAGTGGTCCTAGGGATGGACTGCGGGGCTATCGCATCCCTTAACCTCCTAGCTCGACTAATCCTGAGGGCGACGGGGCCTCCGCTCAGGTTAGGCTTGTGGACAAAGTGAGGACTGCGGGGCTATCGCTCACTTTGCCGTCTAAGCTGCGAATGAATCGTTCCTTCCGAAGCTCCGGTTTATATAGCCGGTTGGACGTACTCTTCACACGTTGAATTGTAGATGGCGCTAGTAGTCTGTGGATACTGTTGTTGCCATCGTCTTATTGATGATTGATCTTCATCTACTCGGGTGGCGTAAGGTTGTGCACACATTCCGGTAGATGGCGTAAGGCGTCGTGTTACATTCTCCCCCTCTGGTACTCTATGGTCGTCCCGACAGAGTACCAGGACAAGATGAAAAGGCGTCGTGTTACATTCTCCCTCTGTAGCACTCTATAGTCGTCCCGACAGAGAACCAGGACAAGATCCTTCTTTTTCGGCGTATCGGGTAAGTTGGTTGGGATATCACGTTGTCTCTCTTCTTCAAACTTAGTTATTGCTGACGTGTGATACTTTCCAATTGACTTGTTTGGAGTTTCTGAATGAGCAATTTCATAAGTGGAGGTTCCGTGTTTCTCCAACAAAACATAAGGTCCGCCGTGGGTGTCGGTAACTATGGGTAGTGCTTGCTTTTCTGTGACACTATCATTGCGTTCAGCCTGTGTTAGTGGTCTACTTGCGTATTTAACAGGGTGCTCATTGTCTCCCTCCCCCTGCACTAAAGCTGCGCCAAAGGCATTTTGGCTGGAGTCTGTCTTGATTGCAAAGGGTGAGTCGTCGCTTGGCTGTTTCGACACTGGTGACGTAGTCAGGGCATTTTTTAATTTGGTAAATGCTTCTTGTTCCCACTTCCAGCATATTTTTTTCTTCGATAAGTTAGTAAGTGGTCTAGCAATGTCAGCAAAATTATGAACTGAACTATACCATGATGCAGTTTTCAATTGCTCTAAGTTTTTAGGCGCCTGACGGTTTGCAATAGCAAAGATTTTCTCTGTGTCTGTTTGAGTACCGTCAGAATCTATAAGGTTGCTCAGATATTTAGTTTCTGTGTCGATTCTATGTTGTATCAATGGGGTTGGTTCTGTGTTTTTCTCAAAGATATTCCTGTTCTCAATGAGCATTTCATTGAACACCATTTGCTCATTGTTTGTAAGAATGGTTTCTTCATCGTAGTTTAAATGAAGATCAACAGAATACATAGGTAGATTCTGTGCTTTGCAAAATGCGACGGACATTGGTGGCGTTTCCTTGGTTTTACAGGTACTGCAACTGCTTCTGTAAACACCAGACGCTCCACACCCATTGCATGTGATGACTGACTTCTTGTCAGTTTGTGGTTCTGACGTCTCTGATTGAGTTGAAGTCGTTACCCCACCAGCTTCCTTCAGTAGACTTTCAATATGTCGTCCACGCTCCAGGAGTTCCGCGAACGTCTTCACATCGCTGCGGGCGATCTCCTTTCTGTAGGTAATACTGAGAAGTCCGTAAACAAAGTCCAAGTGTTCCTCTTCCTTCTGTCTTTTTGAAGGTAACTGTGCAAGTAAGGCACGTTTTTCACACACAAACGCGTCAATATTTTCAGTAGTTTGCTTCTTGGAGTAAAGTTGTTCATAGATTTCGTGTGGCTGCATTTTTGGTGCAAAAGCAGATTTAATAGCGTCAAGAGCTTGAGTCCACTTCTTGATCTCGCCTTTTATTCCGTTCCACCATGTAGCAGCATCACCAGTAAATAACAATGTCAATCCTTCCAAGGCGTCTTCGTCACTGATTTTTTCAATTTTCTTGTATACTGAGATACTGGTTACAAATTCTTCAACCTTGTTAAAGTTTCGTTCACCGTCGTAACGTTTCGTGCACGCGGCGAAACTTTTTGAATGTCTATTTCTACTTTCGTTTGCTTCCATCAGTTTAGTTATGAGTGCCGCGAACTGTTCCTGTGTCATCACCACCATCTCAGGGATTTTCTCTGACATTTTTATGTATTCTCCTGTTTATCCGCCAATATGTGGGTACACCGACAATATTGTGGGAATTTCTCCAAAATTGCGGGTAGAAGAAAATATTTTACGTTGGGCGCCAATATAATGGTGGCGGTGGAGTGAAACCAACGGTTGATGACAGATAGGCTTTTTATTCAATATACACATCAAACACTTTACAGATTAATAGCAATAAAAGTTAGACAAAGGTTATGACTATGAGTGGTCCTAGGGATGGACTGCGGGGCTATCGCATCCCTTAACCTCCTAGCTCGACTAATCCTGAGGGCGACGGGGCCTCCGCTCAGGTTAGGCTTGTGGACAAAGTGAGGACTGCGGGGCTATCGCTCACTTTGCCGTCTAAGCTGCGAATGAATCGTTCCTTCCGAAGCTCCGGTTTATATAGCCGGTTGGACGTACTCTTCACACGTTGAATTGTAGATGGCGCTAGTAGTCTGTGGATACTGTTGTTGCCATCGTCTTATTGATGATTGATCTTCATCTACTCGGGTGGCGTAAGGTTGTGCACACATTCCGGTAGATGGCGTAAGGCGTCGTGTTACAGTGGTAGAAAATATCTCGGACTGGCCAATACTGAAGTTAATACTAGATTATTTTGGTTACAATGAATAATAATCTCATAAGATTTAATATCATTCAATGGAATGCACAAAGTGTTCGCCCCAAATCATTGGCATTACAACAAATATTATGCCAAGAAAAAATTCACATTGCGGCATTGAGCGAAACGTGGCTGGAACCTGATAGTGATTTTAAGATAAATGGCTATAGAATATACCGTAAAGATAGACAGGATTCGTATGGTGGGGTAGCATTACTGGTACACAGATCTGTAGAAGCATGTTTACATGTATTTAGTAGTAATAATTCCGATATTGAAGTAGTTGCGGTTAAAATCAACAACTGTGATTTTATTGAATACGTGTTCTCCGTTTACTGTGCACCGTCAGTTCGCACAAATCAATCAGACTGGGAGAATCTATTTAAAAGTGTCGACAAAAAAGCGGTTATTTTAGGTGATTTTAACGCCCATCATACGAACTGGTCTTACAAAACAGACTCGCGAGGATCCCAAATGTACGATTCCCTCTTGGAAAGTAATTTTGTAATTTTAAATGATACTCGTAGTACAAGTTCCACACGTATCAAACTTGTAAACAATCAGCTCCAATCATCTTCACCTGATGTGTCGTTGGCTACCTTGGATATCGCGATAAGGCTGAATTGGGTCACTACAAATGAAAGCTTGGGCAGTGATCATCTCATTATTAAGGTAGTTACACATTTGGAAAGGAATCTGGATTATATAAATTCAAGACGTAACTACAGGAAGGCAGATTGGATATCCTATCGTAATTTATTAGAAGCCCAGTTTAATGATTTAAAATTGTATGAGGATGACCTCCAAAAATCATATGACACATTTGTAAATTATTTGAACATGGCAGCGGATCGTTTCATTCCACATTATAAAATAAACCGTAATCCATGCAATAAATTTACACCTAAACCGTATTGGGATGCAACCCTATCTAAGTGTGTAGCTGAAAGACGTCTAGCCTTGTCTGAATTCCGACGTAACCCTAGTCCTAACAATTTCATTAAATTGCAAGACAAAATAAGAATATCTCAAAAACTAATCCGTCAAGCTCGGGATAAATCATGGCACGAGTTATGTAATTCATTAGATGGTAAAATCACTCAAAGAGAAATGTGGCGCAAACTGAAGTGGCTAAAAGGTTATAATGTGCCCCGCTCCCATATAGACAAAGAAAAAGCCAATGATCTATTAGGTAGTTTGACACCTGACTATGTACTTCCTAATGACCCAGACTTTGCACCCGAAAAAACGAGTCTAGATATTTCAATCACAAGACAGGAGTTAGATATCTGTATTCGACATAAAGACACGTCGCCGGGTAGTGACGGAATATCATATTCAATGATATACAATTTACCTAACAATGGAAAAAATATTTTACTAAAATTGTATAACCTTTTTTACGCAGTAAGTTTTGTTCCTACACAGTGGCGAGATATCACTATTATTCCGATCCCAAAGCCGGGCCGTGATCCCCAATCATCTGGATCTCTGCGACCTATATCAATGATATCGTGTATTTGCAAAACATTTCATAGTATTTTAATAAAACGTTTAGAATGGTACATTGAGAGAAATAATTTCTTATCTCACAAAACATCAGGCTTTAGAAAAAATCACTCAACTTTAGACAATCTGACAAGCTTGGTGTTATCAGTTCAAACCGGTTTCTCTTATAATCAGATGACCATAGCTGCCTTTATAGATATCGACAATGCATACAATAACGTCGATGTAAAGAGTTTAATATGTATTATGCAACAATTAGGAGTTAGTTCTTTAATGTGTAGGTACTTGTGGAATTTTTTAAAAGTGAGATATTTAAGAATGCAGTTTCAGTTTCTTTTAGTAGATATGCGTGTCGCGGCTTGGCTCAAGGTGACCCTTTTTCTCCACTGCTTTTTAACTTAGCTACTATTGAAATTTGCAATAGTATCAATAATGTTTGCATTTCACAATACGCTGACGATTTTGCGATTTATATAAATTGTGATAATTTGCGGGAAGGTAGCAAACAGATACAGTTAAGTCTAAATAAATTCGTTGAACTGCTTTTTAAAATTGGGTTAGATGTTTCACCAACAAAGAGCAAAATTTGTGTTTTTAAAAGAGGTTTTCGAAGTGAATATGTGGAGGTAACTTTAAACGAAATGACTTTGGAAGTGGTAGATAACGTTAAATATCTGGGTCTATGGTTGGACAGATCCTTGCGCTGGGGTAAACACATAAACGAATTGAGAGGTAAAAGTTTGAGATTATTAAATATTTTTAAGGCTGTGACCGGTGCTGGCTGGGGAATGCACCCAGTTGTTTTGAGACGGATATACATAGCTATGTTTCGGAGTAGGTTGGATTATGCTAGCATGTTGTATGACAGTAGTTGTAAAACACACTTGGGAAAGCTGGACAAAATACAAAACCAATGCATGCGTATTATCGGAGGATTTATTAAAAGCACCGCAATACACGTGATGGAATGCGAACTCCATCTTCAACCACTGAGTACGCGTAGGTATTATCTTGCTGGCAAGTTTTGGTTTAGATGTAAGTCCTTTTCTGATAATGATATTATTACCATCTTAGATAAGCTGAGTGATTGTTGTCGTAATACGTATTGGAGGCACAAGAAAAAACCCCTTTTAGTTTCGGTGCATGATAATTTTAAAAATACTTTAATCTACTCAACGAAACAGTTAGAAATGTTTTCATTGGACCTATGGGTTAGTGGTATCGATCTCTCGCTAGTACTGGAACCGGAAATTAAGACCATTTGTAAGCCGAAACATCAGTATAAACCTTGTGAATTACAACAGATTTGTAATGACTTTTTGACAAATAATTATTCTCACTTTTATAAATTATACACGGACGGGTCGAAAAACGATGATGGCAGTAGTGGTGCGGCACTTTATGACCCTCACACAAGTAGCTATATTCAATTGATGATTAAAGCGAAAATTTCTATTATGTTTACGGAGTTGATCGCCATAGCAGAGGCAATTTCTTACATTGATTCCTTTATGGCCGGGAAATATGTTATTTTGACAGATTCCAAGAGTGCTATTCTCCATTTGGCTCGATGCACCTCGAATTTTCGAGGCGCACCGATAGCCTATAATATTTTAGAGTCACTCCGTAAACTTAGAATGAGTAATAAAATCATTAAAATTCAATGGATACCTTCACATGTGGGCATAACAGGGAATGAAGTAGCTGATCGTCTGGCCGGAGAAGCTAGTTTTAATGGAATACCATTTAACTGCTTACCCTTGTTTACGGATTGTTTATACATGGTTAGGGAAAAGTGTACAGAGATTTGGAGCGAACATTTTGACGAGAGATCATTGACTAAAAGCATCTGGTATAAGACCATACAACCTTGCCTTACACGTTCACCCTGGTTTGCAGACTCTGGTTTGTCTAGAACAGATGTAGTGACTGCCCTAAGACTTCGGTCCGGGCACATACCGCTAAACAAATTTGCATTTATGATGGGTAGATCCGACTCACCAAAATGTGCTGAGTGTGACATAGTTGAGGATGTTTACCATGTGTGGGCTGAGTGTGCCCGGAGCGAGGTGGAGAGGGTCAGCTTTATGCTGGAATATGGTAGGGATCTGCGGGAACTGGGCATGTGTAATTTGATTCTGGCCCGTCCTCTATCAGATGAGGCTAAATGTATTTATAAATTAGTTAAGTTATCCATTAAGCGTAGATAAGTAGATATCTTTTTGTGAGGCCTATGAGGGTGGCATGATCATGTCTGATCAAACCCTCCATAAAATGAATAAAGATTAAAAAAAAAAAAAAAAAATGATGTCGTATCCAAGCTACGCACACCTTTTGAATAAAAATCAGTGAGCCTAGCAAAAACTAGGCGTAAAATTTGATTTAAAAGCAGATAATTAATCAAAAAGATAAAAGACGGCACGGTTGGCGCAGTGGCTGAGCGATTGGACTGCTGCGCTGCGTGTCGCGGATTCGATCCCCGCACGGAACAAATTAATATTTGTATGGCCTACAGATAGTTGTTTCGGGTCTGGGTGTGTTTGTGCATGTAAGTTTAATGTTTGTGAACGCACCCACGATATAGGAGAAATTCCTAGTGTGGGGCAACGTTTTTAGGGTTCCGTACCTCAAAAGGAAAAAACGGAACCCTTATAGGATCACTTTGTTGTCCGTCTGTCTGTCTGTCTGTCTGTCTGTCTGTCTGTCTGTCAAGACCTTTTTTCTCAGGAACGCGTGGAGGTATCAAGCTGAAATTCATATCAAATACTCAAGTCTATGGTCTCTTGGAGCTGTGAAAAAATCAAACTTCTAAGTCAACGCGATCAAAAGATACTCCCGTTTATGCCGCAAATTTTCGACACTCGCAAGGGAATCAAAACCTACAGGGTACTTCCCGTGAACTCAGAATCTTGAAATTTGGTACGAAGCAACGTCTTATAGCATAGATAAAGGAATAATTACGAAAACCATAAATTTTTAGTTACATCAAGATACTCCCGTTTATGCCGCAAATTTTCGACACTCGCAAGGGAATCAAAACCTACAGGGTACTTCCCGTGAACTCAGAATCTTGAAATTCGGTACGAAGCAACGTCTTATAGCATAGATAAAGGAATAATTACGAAAACCATAAATTTTTAGTTACATCACATAATATATTTTTTTTACGGAACCCTCGGTGCGCGAGTCCGACTCGCACTTGGCCGGTTTTTTTTTAAAACAAACAAACAAACAAACATTGAAAATAGCTTATTTTACACATAGTACCTACCTACATGTAATATCAGGATTTTACTTACAACTAATTAGAAGTCATCAAAGATACGGCAGTCGTCACAAATCGTACATATTATGTGATCGTTGAGAGCTTAGGAGTTGGCTCGAGGCATAAAAATAGATTTAAGTTTTATATAAAACTAGCTGACCCGGCAAACGTTGTTTTGCCATATAAATAATTTCCTAAAAAAAAAATAGATGTTTGCCGATTCTCATAGATACCGGATAAGCACAAAAAATTTCATCAAAATCGGTCAAGCCGTATCGGAGGAGTATGGCAACGAAAACTGTGACACGAAAATTTTATATATTAGATAGGTATTTCTGAAACTCTTCGGCATCCGTAAATTGTGCAAAAACAAAAATAAAACCAGGAATACGTACAATTTCTGTTGAAAAATACGTCGATACTACCTTCCAAAAACTACATGTACAAAAACTCTTCCATGTATTTTCTTTAGAATACACAAGTTGGAATCCCGCCCTTCCTCTGTTAAATGCAAATAAAAGTGTTCAGCGAATCGATACCGCATCGTTCTGTTTGAAATTCCGCTCTCAATGCTTCAAAGACATCATTACGGCAAATCATTACCATACAGATATGTCCTGGCTTTGTGTCTTCCCTGGAAAATGTAAAACTCTCAAGTTTAATATTGAAATGGGTGAGTATTTAATCATATTTGGCATGGTGAAATATTTTAAACGAATAACAATAATCTAATCACGTGACGATAGTTTTTCTTTCTTTTGCCAAAACATTTCTTAACGTATCGATTCCGATCGAATTTGAGTAGGCCTTTCAGTTTCTGTGATGAAAAGACCACAGGCCACGCAGTATTGATATTAAGTGCTGCACCGTTAGTGGAACAGAGTTTGCACCACATTGAGACTCCAGGATCAAGTCATCTGTGAATCTCCATCTAAGCAGGTTTTTCTTACTGCGGTCAACTATGGTATATTTAAAATCTTCCAGGCCAGCGACAAACATGTTGTCTACGGAAGTTCCATTAAAAATAAATAATTTACGTTCTCACATAAAGGATTTAAACCAAATGAATGTAGGTCAAGTGTCATCTACATTTACGCATTCTCATCTCTTTAATACGCGCTTATTGCACGCAAGCACATGCATAATAATTATGTAAAGTTCCTCGGAATAAGCGATCCAATCACAGCGTCACAGTTCTACCAAGTCTGCATAAAATCGAGTATGTTTCAACTCAAAGTTTCAAGCAATCAGCCCGGAGTTGGTCAGGTTTAAAATATGAATATAAATTGAGAAACTTTAGGGTTGCTCAAATCCAGTACCAACTTTAAAATTATTAACACGACAACCTTACAGATTTACGTGCTATAAATCTGTTTTGCTCTCGACAGAATTATGTTGGCTGAATGTAATATTCGAGAGTGTTCCGTAGTTGTTAGTTCTGGGAACAGTTTTTGGGTTAGTATTATAATATTCTTGCAGTAGGATTTGTTGACTTGAATGTAAATAATACACAGACGTCCTAGCATGTACGTGGGACTTAAAAATTACGTGGATCCGTACGATTTTTAAATTTGTACTATCTCGTAGCATAGCATAGTTTTTGGGACAAACAAAATTATTGACCGATAATTTTATGAGATCATTAACACGAGTATATTAAAAAGTTTTTTTTAATTAAATACGTATGTGAAAACTACAACCACGAGGTTCATGGGTTCGATTCCCAGGTCAGGGGCTCAGGCAAAGTGTTATTGCGTTATTCCGTAAATAATTTCCACAGAGTCACACACAGTATTTGTGGCCGGTAAAGACATTAAGGGGCGACCCCTAGGGGATAGTGAAAATATGTGTGACTCTGGGACCTGCAACCGCATTCAAAACCCGACTATTTCAACACTCCTTAACAATACCAATTATATCACCATTTCTCAGCGACAAAAGGTATAAAGTAATCGTTATTACATGAATTATTCAAGAATAAGATTACTTGCTTCAACGAAACTCAATTCAAAGTTTATGGCAATTTAAATGAAAATACTTTTCCCTTATTCTAAGATTTTTTTCCGCTTACAACTCTCTTTTCTTATCCTGTGAAGAGATTAAACATTGTTCGAATGGCGTAGCTGTTAAATTATTAAAACATTATTAATGTTCTTTGGATTTTATTTGATTGTAATTGTTTTAGGAGAAAAATCGAGGTTTTTGTACCGTCTTTATTGGTTGACGACTATAAATTATAAGACGATTGATTATAAGAAATGTTGTACTTATATAAAACTATTTTTCAGTATTGTAGTAGGACTCAGATACGATCTGCTGTACGAGCATGTACGTACGTGGCTACAACTTCCAAATAATTACCTTGACAGAACCAGGCTGTAAAGCACACAGATAAAGGAAAGATGAAATGAGAATTTGATTAATAAATAAAAATACTTTATTTCAGACCTTGATCCGTATGTTAGTAAAACACACTACTTATAAATTATGTTAGTAAAAAATGAAAAATAATTAAAGATTTGCCCGCTACAACTCGTAAATTATCCCACAGGAAGATAAAATCGGGATAAAAATCCTATATCCTATTTGTTAATCCAGGTTATAAGCTATCTGTGTACCAAATTTAATTCAAATCCGTTCAGTAGTTTTTGCGTGAAAGAGTAACAAACATCCATACATCCATCCATCCATCCATACATACTTACAGAATTTCGCGTTTATTATATTAGTATAGTTGAAGTTGCCGTCGACATCGGTCACGCCAGTTAGAAAGCAATGAGTATGGTCTAGGATACAACGAGCGTGCTACTTATATTTAACTTTTTTAGGGTTCCGTACCTCAAAAGGAAAAAATACGGAACCCTTATAGGATCACTCGTGTGTCTGTCTGTCTCTCTGTCCGACCATTCCCCCTTATGTCCGAAACTACTGAGCCTAAAATTCTGAAAAAATACAGAAATTAGTTCAACACTTATAAATTACAGGAAAACCTATAAGAAGTTATTGTACGGAACCCTTCATGTGCAAGTCCGACTTGCACTGATCGGTGGTTATGGACTGACATTTCCGGTACATTTAAATAAAATTAAGCTGTTACAAATTCGACTGTTAAAATTACTTGTAAACAAGGCAACTAAAGTTAGCATTAATAAGGAGTACGAAAAGTTATTTAAAATTTGTAAAATATTACCCATACAGAAAAAAGTTAAACTAACTATAATTCTAGAACAACACAACAAAAATGAACTCATAGTAAAAAAAGTGTATAACCGACCAACCCGTAACAGTGACAAAGAAAAACAAAATACTCGGTCCCTAAGGTGAGGAATTATTTCGGTCAGAGGATGCGGCAGTGGCTAGTTCCAACATTGCTAAATGAATTACCTAAAGAAATGTCTACCGAAACAATGTCAAAAAATACTTTGAAAAATATTTTGCGCAAACACTATTTGGGTTTGTGTCCCTAGCACTGGAACCTTAATTGTTATGGTGTCGCTTCGCACGGTGAATTCGTCCAGAGATTCATTTATATTATACTTGTTGATGGAATGTCTATCGTAGTAATAAAGGAATAAAGTTTAGTTATTTTGTTAGCGGCTGGTTAGGGCGAGTGTTTGTGCGGGTACGCCGGACGAAGTGTACATAATACTGCTATGTACCTAACCCAGGTGAGTTGGCAGTGCTAGCATGCGCGTGCGACGTGCTACTGTCGGTCGGGCGGCCGCCATTGTGTCTCACTGCTCTGGGTAGCTCGTCTCCCACCGGGGGGTGCGGTGGCGGTGGTCGGGGCGGTAGGGGCATGTTCGTTAGTTTGAGATATGACCTAATTTATGTTATAAGGGTCTCAAAAGCTTATTTTCTTTACGTAACAATTAAATGAAATCAATACAGTAGGCGAAAATGAACGCTAAGTGTGTGCATGCTGGTGCTGGTGATTGTACACAAAAAATACAAAGCGATGTACTTACCCCTTGGATATTATATTATTAGGAATCAGAAGTGAAATACGTGAACAAAATAAACAATGTTTAATATCTTTTGAATTACACTTTTACAAAAATATCAAGACAAACATTTTAAACAATAATCAAATAGAAATAGCACTAGCAAATGGAATAATCAGTACACGAGCAAAAACATAAACCAAAATTAGCGAAGCACACGATAATAGTCGGGTAGCAAGTCCTTTCCGAGCGCCGTCCAAGCAAAAAGGTGGCCGTTGCAACGCCGCTCGCCTCGTTTTATGAACTTCTGTCGGTTGCCGCACGTCGACCGGACGCTAACCGCACGTCTACTGGCTGATGGCGTGAATTTGAGCCAACACGGCCTCTCCTGACGCTCTGACGTCCTCGTCAGCTTCCAACAAGGCGGCTGAGTCTTCGCTGTCTCCTTGATAGCGTGTCTCACAACGCCAGTGGGGCGTGCTGGCACGGGGGAGTGCCACGCACAACTGCGCCTGTGGGGCGCGCTGGCACCGTGGAGTGCCGCACACAACTGCGCCTGTGGGGCGCGCTGGCACAGTGGAGTGCCGCACACAACTGCGCCTGTAGGGGGCGCTGGCACTGTGGAGTGCCGCACACAACTGCGCCTGTGGGGCGCGCTGGCACCGTGGAGTGCCGCACACAACTGCGCCTGTGGGGCGCGCTGGCACTGTGGAGTGCCGCACACAACTGCGCCTGTAGTAGGGATGGGTCTTAAATTAATAAGCTGCTAAATTAACACTGCTAATTTTTTTTTTTTTAGTGTCAACACCTGTTAAATAAGTTCTGATATAGCTGTTAAATCTAGCAGTCACAACTGACAGTGACAAGTTCCGTTTCTATTGAATTGGTTTCAACACGAGTTATTTAGCAACTAGCGAGCGGGTTGATTTAACTCACCGCTAAGTGCTAACTGCTGAATTCGGAAATATTACATTTAAAGAGAGTTAAATAAAGACTGATCTTCGTTACGAAGGTTTACGCGGGATAAGATAAAAAAGATTAGAAGAAAATTACAAATACAAAAATAACAGACATGAAAAAAAGAAATCGTTGTAAATAAATTGATTCTCATTACAAATACGCCAACAGAAAAGTTAACAGTCCTAAGCCTGTGAAAAATATGAAGGAAATGAGAATTAATTATGTTAAAAATCTGTCTGTGACTAAATTTAACAGTTGCTAAAAATAACTGCTAATTTTAAGTGTTAATTATTTTTAGCATTAGCATTTAGCAGTGTTATTATTTTTTTAACGCTTAAGCCCATCTCTAGCCTGTAGGGCGCGCTAGCACCGTGGAGTGCCGCACACAACTGCGCCTGTAGGGCGCGCTGGCACCGTGGAGTGACGCGCTTAACACGTCAGTAGCGCGCTGGCAGCCTGGAGCTACGCGCTTAACACGACAGTAGCGCGCTGGCAGCCTGGAGCTACGCGCTTAACACGACAGTAGCGCGCTGGCAGCCCGGAGCCACGCGCTGTACACGCCAGTAGGGCGCGCAGTCGGCCTGCAGCGACGCGCTCGGCCTGCAGCGAGGCGCTGGGCTTCAGCGAGGCGCTCGGCCTGCAGCGAGGCGCTGGGCCTGCAGCGAGGCGCTCGGCCTGCAGCGAGGCGCTCGGCCTGCAGCGAGGCGCTCGGCCTGCAGCGAGGCGCTCGGCCTGCAGCGAGGCGCTCAGCAACGTCAGAAGGCGCGCAGTCGCCTTGCAGCGACGCGCTCAGCAACGCCAGTAAGGCGCGCTGGCACCCTGCAGTGACGTGCACGTTCACGGTGTCATTGTGGCAAAGCCCTGGCAACCACTGCTAAGGCCAAGCAGCGTTGCGTTGCGTCCATCCTTGTGTAATGGTTACTCTGCAAACAAAAACAAACAAGTTTACAACAGAATTTTGTTCCGCTCGATCAGTCCTGACCAAACTTTAGTTCCATTGGGTGGCACCAAATTCGACTCTCATTAATTAAATCAAATGTACTGGAAATTATCGAAAATACAACACTACTTTGACTCAACTACCTTGAGTCATATACCATAGTCGTTCACACCAACCTTAAAAATTCTATTGCAACAAAAACTGCTGAAATCATCGAGTAAAACCTTTAACACCAAGGCTCTCTAACCGAGTAGTACAACAAGAGAGTAATCTCATTCATTAAGGAACATTCAAGCCGAGAATCAAATTCAAAGAAACATTCACCAAACAAAACTTGTCAGACAAGAATACCAATAGGCACATAGGGATGTATAAGCACATTGTTAGTATATCACACAGACTTCTTCCACAACACTGTAGGCATAGGCTCCAAGTTTGCATACCCCTCAGTGGCTGTTGACATCACAGACTTCCACACACACTGTAGGCATAGGCTCCAAGTTTGCATACCCCTCAGTGGCTGTTGACATAGGCACATTGTTAGCATATCACACAGACTTCCACACACACTGTAGGCATAGGCTCCAAGTTTGCATACCCCTCAGTGGCTGTTGACATAGGCACATTGTTAGCGTATCACACAGACTTTCACACAGACTTTCACACACGCAGCTGAGGTCACGCGCTTGACCAAACCACACGTTCATAAGTAATGGTTACTATGCAAAGAGACAAAACCTGACCAAACATCTACGACAGAACCTGACCAAACATCCATTAGGTCCTACTCTCGTTGATAAAATCAAACGCGGCTAAACTGGAAATTATCGAAAATACAACAATCAACCACCCTGGGTCATGTACCATTGTCGTTTAAATAAATCTTAAAAACATTATTGCGTCAAAAAAATGCCAGGGTCACAAAAATCATCGAGTAAAACCACAGATCTCTAACTGACTAGTAAACAAGTCTATCTCCCGTGTGTATCACTATTTGACTTAACACTACGGTCTTTCCAGACCCTGACCTCAACCAGAGCTAAACGCACAACATACAACAAACACACCCACTGTCTACTCGAGCTTCCTCAAAAACCTTCAATTTTAATCGGACTACGACTACACAATAATTACTGGTACTGTCTAACACAATACAGCCGATAGAATCTCTTGGCTTGCAACCACAACTTTACTTCATCAAAATCCTTATAAACATCAACTGGTACGTAACTCATTGTCATCTTTCTTAGCCTATCATGTGTATTATAAAGCAACTTCTATAATAAAGCAAAACTTATCAGACTTTACAGTGCACCTGTATACCTACGTCTTCACAAAAAAAACTTCAAACGTATTTTGTTTTGTTCATAATTGCGGCTTTTATTTGAGCATCAGATATCACAAATCACAACGTTGCCCCTCACCAGGAATTTCTCCTGTATCGTGGGTACCTTCACAAATATTTAAACTCACATACACAAGTACCCGACTTAAAAAAAAACTATCTGTAGGTCATACAGGTACTTGTACTCGTAACGTCATTATAGCACAGTGACCATATCGACTTCACGCGGACACAATGACCGAAATTTGTGTTTAAAATGAGTCCACGTGCTGTTATTGGTCAACCAATCGTTAAGCGACGTATTAGCACCACCATGTAAATAACCACCAATGCGTCCGAGGCATTGCCAATCACCCCAGTGACCTTATAAACACACACATAACATCACGCCTGCAATCCCCGAAGGGTTAGGCAGAGGTACCCAGTATACCCACATTTCGCCAGTTATGTTAAGACATAAGCTTAACCATGTAATAGGGGTGAGCCCATTGTCACCAACAGGGCACAAATCCAGAAAATAACACTTTGCCCGACCCGGGAATCGAACCCAGAACCTTCATGCTCATAGTCGCGCTTACGACTACTAAACCAACGAAATATTAAAATGGTTCGATCTTACTTGTATCAGGAACGAAAGTAAACCAATCCTGTCCTCAACCGCGAGAGCGGTTACACAGGACTTCGCGTCCTCACGCGGCTCCTACGACGATCTCGTTCGCGCTTAGAACGGCGATCGGATCCCGAAACTTGCTATACGTGACCTTCCACTCCACTTATGGTGGCTACGAGATCGCTTAGAACGCAAGGCACTAGTTTTTGAACGCGAACAACTCGATCTATCCATTGCTAACTACTACCCGCTTTTATCTAAAATTAAAAGCCTGAAAACTAGTTTTTAACTTGTGGGCGAAAAGCATCTTTATCCCACTTCTGATATTAGGAATCAGAAGTGAAATACGTGAACAAAATAAACAATGTTTAATATCTTTTGAATTACACTTTTACAAAAATATCAAGACAAACATTTTAAACAATAATCAAATAGAAATAGCACTAGCAAATGGAATAATCAGTACACGAGCAAAAACATAAACCAAAATTAGCGAAGCACACGATAATAGTCGGGTAGCAAGTCCTTTCCGAGCGCCGTCCAAGCAAAAAGGTGGCCGTTGCAACGCCGCTCGCCTCGTTTTATGAACTTCTGTCGGTTGCCGCACGTCGACCGGACGCTAACCGCACGTCTACTGGCTGATGGCGTGAATTTGAGCCAACAATATTATAACAAACTAGCTTTTGCCAGCGGCTTCGCCCGCGTGATAATGTCGATTTTCCATACAAACTTTCATCCCCTATTTAACTCCCTTAGGGGTTGAATTTCGAAAAATCCTTCCTTATTCCTTGCCTACATTATAAAGGGAACCTCTGTGCAAAATTTCAGCTTTCTAGGTCCAAGGGTTTGGGCTGGGCGTTGATGAGTCAGTCAGTCAGTCAGTCAGTCAGGACTTCTCTCTTTATTTATTAGAAGAAGAAGAAGAAGAAGATGGATATTCAATGTTTATTTGATGTTATTTTGATTTAAGAGCTGTATTCACGAGAACACTGCCGACAAACTGTCCTGCAGTTTGGCAGAAAATTTGTATGAAACCTACTGATGTAACTTTTGATGAACATAAATAAAAAAAAAATATATTTAAATAAAATAAAATGTCAGACGTTAGGCCGGCCAGACTTTACACAAAAATCTTCCAGCCACTTTCCTCCAAAATCGAATCGAACATACATTACCTTCAGTCCACACATCCCTAAAAGAGGGAAGGAGCATCAAGATAAATCCCAGACGACAATCAAAACAAGAACTGTCTCGTTTTCACAACGTTAAGCCAATCTAATATTTTTATAACCGGCCGAGATGTTATCTTTTAATAATACGTCTGGCTGGACCTTAAACGACTTGGCTGTTTTATTGCTGTACCTACTCCGAGGTACATTATTCTGAGGACTGTCGGTGCTTTTCACGTGATTTGTTATCTTAGATAAATTAAAACAGCGTTCCTTTTTTGGTTTTCACCGCACCATTTTTTTTTTCGGCATGGCGTTTCGTAGGTCAACCTATGAAGCTGACTTCTGGTTTAACAAGACTATTCTGTGCGCGCCTTTTTTATTTTTGGAGGGTAGGAAATCATCAAATGACTCCTGTTCTGGGCAGAGAGCGGTAGGGAGTGTCAGACTTCTACTGATTAAAAATCACCCATGTTCCTTCTTAACCCTTTGTATCGAAGCCTCGGTGTCTCTTTCGAAAAACCCGCAGTCCCGACGGGCGTCGGCCCTTGCAGGGGCCCCCTTCAATGTTGCTGACATCTCTTTGAGGCGCGCGTGGAACTCGAACGCGCCGTCGACTCGGCCTGTCGTCGTCATAAGACGGACATACGGTGAGCTAATCCTGTGGATGCCTTGAGTAAGAGTTTTAAGCTGAACACACTAAGCACTACACAGGATATGCGTTACCTCAAATCGAGCTGATTGAGAAACCGCAACACATAATTATATGCATCGTGATGGTAAAATTTTGCATGCTGTTGCGATGTGGTATCTGGAGCTACAATAATAACAACCACTATATCCACGTGGTGAATTAGATTAGGCCTGTGTTCCATCATCGGAATAGATAGAAAACGAATAATAAAAGGAGGAGCTCGTAATAACAGCCACTCGGGTCTTCAGGTTCAGCCGAGCTTGCCTAGGTTAGTTTGCGGATGGAATAAGCTCTTGGCTAGATAACTGCTGCAAAGCCGCGCATACCTTGGTTGCTCTATGGATGGGTACCCATTACATACCGAGTTTCCTCCGTCCCTCGGAAAGCACGTTAAGCTGTTGGTCTCGACCACCATAAATAGATCTCTGGCAATCGTTACAGGAGTCAGTACCCTGAAAGTCTGACAACCAGTCTTATTAAGGAGTGTTATATTCCCAGTAAGGATATAAATAAATGGAAATCCTTAGAGGAGGCCTTTTTCGAAAGGTAAGCTGTTAAGAGAGGAGATAAGACGACTGCCGAGAATATGTTTTAGTTTAAGTTTTATGTTTTTTTAAGTTTTCTTACCTCTATTGTTTTAATTTTTAAGTAATGTTTTGTAAGCTAAATTCTAACAGCAATAGAAGCTTATTTTATTTTTTTATTATATTCCCAGTACTTACTGGGTTTTGGAGGTGAGGTAGGCAGTCGCTCCATAATTATAGACTGGTATTCACCGGTATCCGGTTAGACTGGCAGCCGACTTCAACATAGTTGGGAAAAGGCTAGGCATGTGATGAACAACAACAAAATTGATATGCTATGCTAAGTATGTATTATACATAGTTACGAAATATTTATGCTCACATTCTATAATTACAGGAAATAAAGTATAATTTAATAGACTGGTTTGATAACGTCTTCAAATAAAGTTATATGTAGTGTAGGTACCTAAAAACAACTTAGTAAATAACTCTATTCGATTTTCACATCATCCTCCAATATATTTCTAAGACCTCTTGGGAAATCTATGCATCGTATTCTACGAAAGACGCCAATTTGCTTCATTATAGTGCTGAACTAACAAGACCTCTAATAACATATGTATAAAGCCCAGACTAATAATAATAATAATGGGTGTAAAAATACCCATAAATAAGTCAAAAAGAACTTGTTTTCCCCATCAGTGCGATATTTTTTTTAGACCATAACTGGGAACCTTCCATAGGTACTTATTGGGGATCAAGTTCCAACTTTACTTATTTTTTTTTTTTAATTCAAGTTTTTTATGATATAACTTTAATGTATACAGCTCCACGGCCCCCGTACTTATTAAATGCAAAATTAAATGTAATGCACTGACAAAATGTTATAAGGCCGTTATATTTAGTCCTACCGTAAAACGTGATTTTTCACCCCAAAAGAAAAGTAGCTTCCTAGCAAAGATTGTTGTGTAGAGTCATTTAGTTTGATGTTATTTTACCAACATACATAGTCTGTATCTACAAAATCATACTGTCATTCTTTGGCCTATAAAATTATGTTTACACAGTGAATTGTTATAAGGTGTCAATAAACATTACGTCGACGGTACAGAGGTACTCTTCTCACCTTTCCAACTATTTCCAATGTTGAACTAATTTATCTCAGAAGCTCAAGCCGACAAACGTTACCTGAACCGCAACATGGACAATTATTTATTATCAGCTGTGGCTGGCATTAGCGGGTTTTTTCCGTTTTTCCGCTTTTCCTCATTTGCCCGCAACCGTGACGGATGCCCAGAGCAATTAGTGCCCGGAAATTACACAAGAAAACACGGGCAATCCATCACCTGAAAAAATAAAGCTGAGAAATCTGCGTTGCCCGCACACAGCTTCCACAAAACGTCATTCAAGTAACCGTGACGCAGCTTATTTTGCTTACGTTATGAGAAAGACGGTACTTGTTCTAGGGTTCGTCGTTTATCATTTTTGGATTTTAATATTGTGTGGTTTTTTTTTAATGTTTTGGTGTAGTGGTAGAATGATGGTTTTAAACTTCTTGCTTTAAAGTTTATGTTATTTATACAAAAAAAAATAATAGTTGCCCTACACTTACCTCAGATGTTCGAACCAGTACCTATATCCTGTTTTATCAGAAATAATTTCAGGACCATACCTGCTGACACACTTCCCCACAAACCTCAATGACTTAACAGAAACAAAACCTTTCAGCGTCACAGAAAAAACGCTCAATTTTCTCAATTTAATGGCAGCCATAGACGTATTGGCAGAAACGCCAACGTCTCCGGAAATCACGTGTAAAATCTCCATTAAGAACACCTCCGTTCGGCGATTGATCTGGGATGAGCAGCCATCCATCGGACACGGCCCATAGCCGGAACTCGTGACCCGAATACCGGATAACCCGAAATGTTTTAGCTGGGGTACAAGAGAAGAGCGAATGGGCTTAAAAGGGAACTGAAACTGGCTGACTGAATTTAAACTAGTTTAAATTTAAATAAAAGTACCTTCCTTTAAACGCACGAGAGTCAGTTCTACACCACAAGGCTACGTGATATGCCATAGATACAATTTTTTTAAGTATGGGAAATGACTCCTCCCACTCAGGGTGAAGAAGAAGGAAGTGTCAGACTATTACTGGCTAAAACCCACCCGTGTATCTTTGCATTCCAGAACCGCGGTTACTCTTGCGAACAAAATCCTCAACCCTAACACAGTAGTCAACATAGCAGATGGGGATTCCATCTACTATGTTGACATTTTGATGCCATAGCTACCCTACACGGATCAAAGGAACCAATTATTACATGTACCACCATAGAAATGGAAATGTCTTGTCTGTACACTACAAATATGCCTCTGTACTATCCTGTACTCTGTTACATTATTTTCACAACATCTTCGACAAGTAAAGTTAAATTTCGTTCATAAATGTTCGGCCAAATTGCACACGTGGGTCCAACCACTGACTGCAAACTCTAACGAACTCTATATCTTTGTCCGCATTCACAATATTTTGTCTGTACGGTTCCACCAAACCTAAAGTCTTGGCTTCAGGTTACATTCTAGTAGTAACTTGTTACCGCTAGAATGTCTTAACTTGAACCAAACCCACTGCCATCATTGCAAGGCTTCTTCACAAGGTTGACGACGGGTAATTTTTTGAATGATGTCCCAATTTTGCTGTTCACTTTTTTATCTTTATGTTGCGATGTTTTTGCACGCAATAACGGCAATTTTATGGGGTTTTTACAAAGATGTTTGTACTGGCTTTTGACACAGCAAATCGACTATACTGAGTACGTCTGCGGGGTTTGGTTAATGACAGCTTTTAAGGAAATTATTATTCATCTACTAATTTCGCTCTGACATTACAAGCAAGTTATACATGACCGACCCATAGTCACACTAAACTACCACACCAGTGTGACTATGGTTAATTATATTTATCCGTAGTCACACTGGTGTGACTACGGCTGATCCGTAGTCACACTAGTATGACTATGGATAATTTAACCTGATCCGTAGTCACACCAGTATCGTAGCTTTTGGTCACGTCACTCATACATGCAACACATGTACTCCATGACGCGCGCTCGCTTCGCTCGCATATTAAATAACACTAATATCTTCTGTCCCCGAAGTGCCGGGCCTCCGCCGGCCTCCTTCGTCAGCCTACGGCCCGGTGCCCATGCCGCCCATAAAGGATACTGTCGCGAGACGGTGCATGATTCATCCACTTAGCGGACGACTAGCAACAGCCTATAATTTTGGTTATTCATCCGGGTGTGACTACGGATCAGGTTAAATTATCCGTAGTCACACCAGTGTGACCACGGATCAGCCG
The DNA here is from genome assembly GCA_949316265.1 of Diarsia mendica. Taxonomy (NCBI): domain Eukaryota; kingdom Metazoa; phylum Arthropoda; class Insecta; order Lepidoptera; family Noctuidae; genus Diarsia; species Diarsia mendica. Next base: position 15,980,696 of record OX438896.1, on the reverse strand, counting down.
TAGTCACACCAGTGTGACTACGGATCAGGTCAAATTATCCGTAGTCACACCAGTGTGACTACGGATAAATAAAATTAACCGACCCATAGTCACACTAAACTACCACACCAGGTGTGACTATGGGTCGATCACTACCTAAGTTATAAACGAGAAGGAATACCTAGACGTTATTACCTACAGTGAGTAATAACCTCTAGGTATTCCTTCTCGTTTATAGTGTACTTGTAAAAAAAGAAAGAAAACATATTTATTTCCCATGCTACAAGTGCACACAAAAATACATGAAATAAAATAATTTAAACAGAGATAATTTAACTAAACGATTTACGGTTCCGGTCGCCATCACGTAAACATCACTTCTGTGTCACTTAAATCTAATCGTGCTTAATAATAACAATAAGTCGCTTTGGAAGTTATCACCGTCGCCATTCAAGATATCGTGCCCTTAAAGCGAAAACCTACTAAAGTCACTTATGGGCAAAAATGAGTTACAAATACCGTTAGAATCTCCTTTTCAAGATCTACATACTGGTAAAACCCGTTTTCCGAGGTGACGCTCCGTTCTGGATTTAGCTTTTAGCTAAGGTAGCTTATCAGGAGATTTTTTAAATAAAGAACAGACAAAACCCAGTAAGTGTCGGTTAAAGCAATGTTTTTGCACTGTAAGCAATTTTTCTCGCCAGGAAAAACATTCTATCTGCGTTTAAGTGGTTTTGTCATGATTCACGTTAAATTAACAATAACAATAACTGAGACTAAATATTTCTACTTAGTATTAGCAATTACCCATTAGGTGAACATAAATATTTCGTTTAATTAAATTCATAAAAAACTGCTGTCTAAACTATATTCTTCAAAACATAAGAAAACATTGCGACTACAGGAAAAACCACTTATCTGTAGCATTTATCAAGCCAATCCTTCATTTTTCCTACTTGTTTGAGAATTAAGCTATTTTTCCTTCACCACCCGAATAATGAATACAATAAGAAATCAAAATACACGTACTCGCCTCTTTATCAAGTATTTTAATAAAAATTTTACGATTCGAACCTATAAACACGATTTTCTCGAAACTACATTTCGTGCAGTTAGTTGGGTTTTGAAGTAAGGGCACGATATAAAAGTGTTTAAAAGCGAAGGAGATAATTGATCCAGTATATACTTCGGAATTTATTCTACATTTTATGAGCCAAATCAATAGCAAGAAGTGAGGTTAGTTCTATCTGACATAATAAACAGCATCTTTTGTTGACAACTGACAGAACTGTTGCAGAGTTGCCAGTAAAAAATAATTTCTACCAAAAAAACGTTCCTTTTCACACAGTATAAATACGTAATAACGTATTTTGGTAGAAATGGAAGAACAATTTCAACTGTTATTTGATCAAATGAAAATAGAGCTGTCAAACCAAACAAGGTCAATAACAGAGACAATAACAAACACGATTATGGAAAAAAATTTTTTTTTTTTTTTTTTCTTTATTAGTAAGAACCAAGTTCTTACTAGTTAATTGCAATCTAGCCTAAGAAGACTAATAAACAATTTAAATCTAACTTATTATGCTACGTTATAAATTATGTTAATGCTAAGAATAGTGTCCATAATTAGGTATGCACTTTTACACACGTTCGTAACACTTCCTTAGAGTCTGGTAAAATTGATAAAACACTTTGTTCATGTGTTATATAAATAGCACAGCATTGTTACTATTATTGATTCACTTACACTACACTAATTCAAATGGTTTAGTTCTCTTTAGTCTACGCACTATGTCTGTGTTGTCTAACAGCTGGATTGCCTCAACATTCACGTGTCGATGGAGTCTGTGTTCGTGGGCTTCAGCAAATTTTTGTGTGATGGTGGTGACGAATTCCATGTCGAGGTCACGGTGGAGGTCATCGTTTCTTATGTACCAGGGTGCATTTACAGCAGCCCTAAGTACTTTATTTTGGAACTGTTGAATTATTTTGACGTTGGTTGGCTTAGTACAGCCCCAAAGTTGGATACCATACGTCCAAATTGGCATCAGAATATGCTTGTATATTATCAACTTATTATGTATTGATAAACAGGATTTCCTTCCCAGTAACCAATACAAACGTTTATAACGAATATCGAGTTCCTGTTTTTTCTTTTTGATATGGGCTTTCCAACGCAGCTTGGCGTCGAGAGTTATGCCAAGGTATTTGGCTGTATTAGCATAAGGTATTTGCATACCATTTATGTAGAGTGGGTGGTAGTCACTGTGTTTGTTTGTGAAGTTAATGTGAACTGATTTTGACTCATTCAGTTTGATCTTCCACTTTTGTGTCCAGTCGTAAACTTTGTTCACAGCTAGTTGAATGGAAAAAATGGAAGAAAAACTGCAGCCAATTATAACAGAAAATAAAAACCTAACTAAAGTAGAAAAACTAGAAGAAGAGATAGAATATCTGAAAAGAGAAAAGAAAAGCAATAATATTATCATATTTGGCTTAGAGGAGGGGGCAAAATCTACTAGCCAAATACTAGATAAAATAAAGATGGCTTTTAGGAATGATCTAGGGATTAACATACAAGACTGTGAAGTAAACAAAGTATACCGACTTGGAAAAATAATAAAAGAGGATAAACCCAGACCAATTCTGTTGTCGTTCGTAAGTGCATTGAGAAAAACTGAAGTCATGAAAAATAAGAAGAACTTAAAGGACTTGTACGTAAAAGATGTTTTTTCAAAAGACGTCTTGGAGAAAAGGAAAGAGCTACTCCCAAAGTTGGAAGAAGAAAGGAAGAAGGGAAATATTGCGTACTTCAAGCATGACAAACTCGTTGTAAAAGAAAACACAACTAAAGAAAACCGAAAAAGGGAAATGTCTTCGTCACCAGAAACTAACACCCAACCAAGAAAGCAATTTACACGAACGCCAAAAGACAACAGGACCAATGCCTTCGATTTAATGAGAAATAGATCAAACTCGCTTTCTAACTATCCAATCAATAATAAACAATAGCAACTAACAAACGGAAACCGGAATGCCAAACTTATTACTAATAAAGAAAATGGAAAAACTGAAAAACAAAACCTTCTCCCAAGCCGACTGGTCCTCGTGGGGGAAAATGACCAAGACCCTCTAAACAGGAAAAAAGAAGAAATCAGCAATTCAAACAGAAACAGAACAATCCCAAACATATACATCGCGACCTTGAACACACGATCACTACGAACACCTGAAAAACTAATGGAACTAGAACTGGCTATAGAAAACATCAAATGGGACATTATTGGAATCAGCGAAATGAGACGGTTTGGTGAAGGAATTGAAGACCATAATGGCAAGTACATTCTACATTATATTGGTGAGACTCCGGGGTTACATGGAGTCGGCTTCCTTATTAAAAACAACCTAGCAAACAAAATAATAGAATTTAGAGGAATCAATGAAAGAATAGCACTGCTCAACATTAAATTACCTTCACACAAAGGTAAGGAAGAAAATTGGACCATAATTCAAGCTTATTCACCAACTGAATCAGATAATAAGAAAGACAGCGTAATAACGGACAAATTCTACGAAGATCTACAAACAGCCGTGCAAGGTTCATATAAAAACCTAGTTGTGATGGGAGATTTTAATGGTCAAATAGGAAAATGTAGCACAGGAGAAGAATATACGATAGGAAAATATGGGCATGGCCAGAGAAGTAAAAACGGAAAAAGATTAGTAACCTTTGCATTAGAAAATAAACTGAGTATTTTGAATAGCTTCTATAAGAAAAAGAAGTCAAGAAAATGGACATGGATGTCACCCAGTGGCAAATACAAGAACGAAATCGACTTCATTCTGACCAACAACCGAAAGGTTTTTGAAGATGTATGTACCATAAACCAACTTAACTTTAATACAGACCACAGAATGATAAGAACTTCGTTATCAGGGACGCAAGTACAGAAAAGAAGATATTGTTATAATAGTCAACAGAATACCGCCCTTACATTAACTGGAAATGTGGACACACTTCTTGATAACCTAAATACTGCAATAAATAAAAATAAAACTATGAATTATAAACCAATTCAGGAACGATACGTAGACATATTACACATACTCAAAACAGAAGTCAGGAAAACAAACAAACAAACTGAAAATACACTATCCTTAGAAACGAAACAATTGATTAATGAGAGAAAGGAAATTATATGTAAAGAAAAAATTAAAAATAAACAAATACGCCATAAGATATCTGAATTAAGTAAAAAGATTAATGAACACATAAGAAAAGACAGAAAAATAAAAAGACAAAAAACTATTAAATCTTTTATTGAAAAAACAGGAGGGATTAAAAAAGCCTTAAAGGAATTAAACCAAAAGAAAATTTGGATGCCAAACTTAAAAACTAAAAATGGAAACCCCACAAGTATAAGACAAGAGATACTCAAAATCGCCACAGACTACTATACATTACTATACAAGAGACAAACGGCAGCAGCAGTAGAAAAGCAAAAACAAAAAGTAACAATCTCAGAACCAATCCCAATAATATTACTGGAAGAAACTATAAGAGCAATCGACTCACTAAAATTAGACAAAGCACCGGGTTCAGATCAAATATCTAACGAAGTAATAAAATATACAATACCGGTGATTGCTCCTAAATTAACAGAACTATTCAACGACATCTTTGTAACTGAAATTATTCCGAATGATTGGACCAAGTCAACGATTGTACTGATACATAAAAAGGGGGACAAAGGAGATATTAGCAACTACAGACCAATAAGTTTAATGTCAAATATATATAAGATATTCTCAAAGATAATACTATCACGAATTGCTGTCACTCTTGATGAAAACCAACCAAAAGAACAGGCTGGCTTTCGAAGTAAGTTTTCGACAATAGACCATATTCACGTACTAAGACATGTGCTTCAAAAATACAAAAATACAAGAAAATCTACTATCTAGGGTTCGTGGATTTCAATAAAGCCTTTGATTCCCTGGATCACGATAGCATCTGGAGAGCACTAGAAAGTCAGGGTGTTGAGGACAAATACATTCGAATACTAAAGAACATTTACTCAAAGAGTACGGCCCAAGTCAAACTAGAAACAACAGGGGAAGAATTTGCTATCGAAAGAGGTGTCAGGCAGGGCGACCCCATTTCGCCGAAGCTATTCTCTGCGGTTCTAGAAATGATTTTTAGAAACCTGGATTGGGAAACAAATGGATTGAACATTAACGGAGACAAACTCAACCATCTACGTTTTGCGGATGACATCATCCTGTTTTCTGAGAACCCACATAATTTGGAAGACATGCTACAACAACTATCAGATGAGAGCGCCAAGGTAGGCCTATCAATGAACACATCAAAAACCAAGGTTATGACAAACTCAACCAAAAGAGACATAATAGTAAATGGTGGACAAATAGAGTATGTCACTGAGTACATTTATTTGGGTCAACTAATATCTACAGAAGATACAATGAAAAAAGAAATAGATAGAAGAATAGCAAACTGTTGGAAACGGTTTTTGTCTCTGAGCGAGGTTATAAAGGACAAAGACATGCCTATCAAAGAAAAAAGGAAAATATATAACACCTGTATCCTTCCATGTCTGTCGTATGGATGTCAAACATGGGCACTGACTGAGCAACAACTTAAAAAAATTCAAGTATGTCAAAATGGAATTGAAAGAAGCGTAATCGGAGTCAAAAGAAGAGACAAAGTGAAATTACAAAATATAAAGAGAATAACTAAATTTAGAAGTATATATACCGTCTATAAATGCCTAAAATGGAGATGGACAGGACACATGCTAAGGGAAGGAATACAGAAGTGGACAAGACTAGTAACAGAATGGTACCCGCGAGATAGTAAAAGAAATAAAGGTAGACAACCTAAACGTTGGGAAGACGACATGAAAAAGATAGCCGGTCCAGAATGGACACGTACTGCAAAAGACAGAACAAAATGGAAAGCTTTAGAGGAGGCCTTTGTCGAAGGACAAGCTGTAAAAGAAAAACCGGTTTCCGAAACAATTACTTAATTATTTTATTTATTTAGTTTGTATAACTTAACGTTAGTCAAGTAGTTTCTTTAAATTTTATGTACTAAGCATGCAAGTTACAGCAATAAAGGCTTATTTTATTTTATTTATTTTTTAATTTAACTAATTAACATCTCAAGTAAGTTACATTCCAGATAAAATAATTAAACGAAGATTCATAAACCTACACAGAAAATATTGAAACATTTTAATTAAAAGCACTTTACACACTTTGCGTCAGACCGGATTCACCTGTTGATGAATTATAAAGTCGAAGACAAACAAAACACGAACGTAAAACATTCCCTTGCGAAAATCCACGCTCGTTTCATTAAACTTACCACTTACGGTGTAGGCAGTCTAGGAAGTTTAAGACTGCTAGTCTAAGCAATGATAACAAGTGCAGGGTGGTGTACTTATAGGGGACAAAGTTATTGCGTTTTTACTTTTAATCCTCACTATATTTAACGTTTCTAAGACTGTATAATAACTATCTGACTGTCGCATCATCATTTTTTTTTTTTTTTTTTTATTATTGATAGGTTCGCGTTTGACCACTATCTCACCTGATGGAAAGTGATGATGCGGTCGACGATGGAGCACGCTTACCTAGAAGTAACCTATTCACTCTTGACTTAAAGACCCCTAGGTTATAGCTATCCGGAAATACAGACTCTGGCAGGGAATTCCACTCCTTAGCTGTACGCACAATGAAAGTATTCCCAAACCGTTTAGTTCATCATTTCAGCCAAAACACGTCCACTGCTGGACATAGGCCTCCCCCAGGTGTCTCCACATTGACCGGTCCCGTGCGTCTCTCATCCAGCGGGTTGCCGCAACCTTGACCAGGTCATCGGTCCACCTAGTGGGAGGCCTTCCAACGCAACGTCTTCCGGTTCGCGGTCGCCATTCCAGAACTTTTCGGCCCCATCGGCCATCCGTTCTGCGAGCAATGTGCCCTGCCCATTGCCGCACATTGACTGTCGCATATAGAAACATAAATCTTGTAGTTTTATAACGTAAAAGTAACTTTCTACGAATGGATTTTAAAGAAACTAGAAACAAAATGAATTTATCATAATCTTACTGCTCTTGTCCCTATAAGTTACTTGGGACCGGCGCAATCCGTTTTTATCTTCCATTTTGATCTGTCAACCGTTACGCTATCATTAACCCCTTCTTTTTCATATCATTCCTCACTCTTTGCGATATGTTCACCTTCATCAATTTAAAAACAAAGGTCCTTAACAAATCACATAAAATAAAGCGCGTTGTCGTAAAGTCGAGTCCACAATTTGTTCATATTGACATCACTGTGCACTGTGTGATCGTTAAAACTTCTTGCAAAATATTAATTAAGATTAAAACAATATTTCACAGCAATAGAGAAACGTATGAGCGCCCTCAGCATCACTTATCTCGGGAGAAACAAATTGACTGCTTCATGGACCGTAAACAACTGATCCCCTCAAGAAAAATCTTCAGTCAATTGGAACATACGATACCGTGTCATATATTCTCATTAACACGCGAACATCGAGATATAAATAAGTGGGAATATTTCAAGGGGTTGAATTTTGACTTATGAGGTTACATTTAGCTTTTTAGCGATAAATACTGATCTGTTTTTAAAAAGACTACGTTGGGGACGTGACTACTAGGCAGATGATGATTTGGTTTGACCAGAAATCGTACAATCGTTTACTTTGTACTCCTATGCCTTGATTAACATAAAAAACAACAACACGCCTATAATTCCCGAAGGGTATTTCAGAGGTGTATCAATTTCACCACTTTCGTTTTGACTCCATGGGTGCTACTGAGTAATTCTTGATGGGAAAAACGCAATAATACTTTACTCGAGTTGGGAATCAAACCCCGAACCTCATGCTCAGCAGTTGCGCTTGCAACCACTAACTAAACCAGAGAGGCAGTCAATATTATGGTTGAAAAGCGGTCGACCATATGTCAGTGAAAGCGGTAGTACCTGTTCAACATCGGCTTGTGGTCTAACCAGATATTTCTCTAAATCGGCTGCCATATCTTGCTTTGGCAGTCGTTACAGGTAGTCCGTCACCTGAAAGTGTGACAACTAGTAGTCGTAGTAGTATTACCCAGTATTAACTTGGTTGTGGAGGCTATAGATAGTCAGTAGCTCCATGTAAAATACTGGTATTCAGCTGCATCCGGTTAGATTGGAAGCCGACCCCAACATAGTTAAGAAAAGGCTAGGCAGATGATGATGAGTGACTGCCTAGTCTGACCTTCACAACCCTTTTACTGGGTGATATGGCAGCCATTTGTAAGACTAGTTGTCAGATTTTTGAGACTCTCACTTCTCGTAAATAAACAGTATCCATTTTAAAATTACGGAAATGCCTATACTCGTTTCTGTGACGATTTCAACATCACAAGTCCGAATTAGCAAGTAGGTGATCCATTTGAAATGTCCCCAAACTTTGTGTGGTAACCTCAGAAAGCAGCTATTTTAATGATTAATGTGCTAAGCGACAATGCGAATCCTCGGCGGTTATCTAACCCGGACAAAGAAAGGGCACATCTATTCATATATCATATGCAGACTTGACCCTTCCTTTACCGCAGATCGGGGAAATACAGCTGCTGGAAATGTCAATGTTGTTTGTCAGTTCCTTAATAGGGATTTTAACAAAAAAAAAAATAATTAGTCCGTCAGATAGATTTCCAAAAAATATTGGACACTTATTTTTTTATTTTTTCACATAAACAAACAATGAATACAGTGCTTTGAAAACTCGTGTGACGTCATATATTCTAAGACATTAGTATAACATTTCTTAGCGAGCAGTGATGACACGTTTTATCTTCGTCAATTCTTATTGATTTGATAAAACAAAAAATACGTATCAAATATTTTTCGATAATCTAACAGACGGACTAATTAAAACCATATTTTTTTAGTCAGTAAACATCCCTATTGAAAATTAAAATAAAAAACATTAAGTAACATCACGCCCGAAATCCCCGAAGGGTAAGGCAGAGGTCTACCCATAAGTACACTCTTATTTCGCCAGATAAGTCTAAGTCCCATGTCATAGGGGTGAGTATAATGCCATCAACCGGGCCCAAATCTAGACTCCGTGGCTGCTACTGAGAAATTCCTGATTGAAAACTCCAATAATACTTTGCCCGACCCGGGAATCGAACCCAAGACCTCATCTCGTAGTTAGGAATATTATTTAAGAGATAACAACGTCCGCCTGTCTTCAAATATAGTGTCGCAAATATTCAGAGTAAACAGATTTATTCAAACCCCTTACACACTTTTCACAGAAATCTTGAACTTTTATTTTTAAGTTCGGACTTAGTTGACTATTTTTATCTTATTCACAAAATCCCAAAAAACCTTTCTTAACAATTTAACATGTCTATCTGTCCACAAACATTTAAATCTTTTGATTAAAATGTCACAAAGAATAAACAACATCCAGAGACTTTATTTCTTTGTAATTAAAGAGTAACCTTTCTGTCGCTGTCTTCTACTTCTAAAACTTGTATTGAAATGTCTGCCACATTCTACCAATGTTTTGTTCTACCTCGTGCGTAAAGGTTTTATACAAAATGTCCCAGGGTTAATTGAAATATCGTTTTGTTGCCAATATGCCGAGAATTTAGCAATAAAAAACAATTTTTTTTTACTGATTTAAAAAACAATTTAAAAACAATTCCGTAACATCTTCGTCGTCACACGTAGTCAGTGACCCGAATGTCTGATAACCAGTGTCATCATCATCATCATCAACAGCCTATTAATGTTCCCACTGCTGGGACACAGGCCTCTTCCCTTTGAGAGGGAATGGGCTATAATCTACCACGCGGGCCCAGTGTGGATTGGTAGATGTCACACATGTCTTCGAATTCTTGGTTCTTGGTTCTTGATTCTTGGTTTCCTCACGATGTTTTTCTTCACCGTTATAAGAAGTATTATTAACTCCCATTACAGTACTAACGAGGACGTGGAGGTCAGATAGGCAGTCGCTCCGTGCAAAATACTGGAGTAAACTGGAAGCCGGCCCCAACATAGTTGGGGAAAGGTTAGGTTAGATGATGATGAATTAATACTGTTTGCGGTACTCTTCTTGCGTTCGTTTTTCTTCGATTCACTGTCACTCAATTCGCTTGTCGGTTGTGGCCAAATAGTAGGAGGATATCACTATGAATCCTTGTTAAGTATTGACAACAAACCTTTCCACGAGAACACACCAATACTACCTCGTAATCACGACATTTATCAAAACAATCGTTCCAATCATTGAAAACATAACTACAGTTTTAAAAATATCACTATTTTTCTTACTTTCGATATTATTCCACTGAAATTGTCTGGAAAGAAGGTAGTGTTAAGTTCTATACAAAGGTAAAGAGTTCGACGCCTGCAGACATAGAATAAACAATGTGAAACACAATTCAACCGCGACTCGAAGTTTATTTTGAACTGAAACTGTTGGGTAAACTATTATTGTTATAACAGCTGAGACTTGGTTATGTACGTCGTCAGATCCCATGAATAACTGTAAGCGCAAAACGATAAAATTTCAGTAGAGGAATATGTCGTGAATAATTGCAAAATAATTAAAAAAAAACAATTAGATTGTAACATCACATAAATTTAAAGTCGCTCAGCGAGCTATGGAGCGAGCTATGCTAGGGGTCTCTCTCAGGGATCGCATCCGGAATGAGGTGATCCGACAGAGGACCAGAGTTGTCGACATAGCTCACAGAATAAGTAAGCTGAAGTGGCAGTGGGCCGGTCATATTAGTCGCAGAACCGATGACCGTTGGAGTAGACGTGTTCTTGAGTGGAGACCGCGAATCGGCAAGCGTAAGGTGGGACGCCCGCAGGCTCGGTGGAGCGATGATCTTCGCAGAGTGGCTGGTAACAACTGGATGAGAGTTGCTGAAAATCGAGTTGAGTGGCGTAAGATTAAAGAGGCCTATATCCAGCAGTGGATTGCAATAGGCTGATGATGATGATGATGATCACATTTGTAACATAACATCACATTTGTAATCAATCAAGGTTAGGCAGAGGTATACCCATAAATACACCCACTTTTTGTTAGTCATGTATAAGTCCCATGTAATAGGGAAATAGATAGAAGAAATACCTAATGGAATTAACAGTTTATCCGACATGAGAATCGACCCAGGACCACATGCTCGCCAGTAGCGCTGGCGACCACTAGACCAAAGTGGCAGTCGAGGTAATACAATTCAATTCACATTAAATTTCTGTAATCAATTTTATCAAAAGGAATTTTCATCAACTCTGTACATAATATTAAAGTGATCAACATTAATTTTCGCAATAAATTCTCATTGAAATTTCACCGAAACCCAATAAAGTGAAACATAGAATTTCTGTAAATTACTGTATCACGGAATTTCAGAATGCACGTAAAATCCTTCTTCAAAGCTCGTAAAAGCCCGTGACATTTTGCGATTCCATCCTCATCTCATTCCGAATTTCTAGAATGTTCTAATAAACGTGTTTCTACATCAAAATATCCATTTGTAGTTTTAGCTGTTTGGTCTAAACAAGCCGTAGTGTTGTGGTCGTTTCGGAACCGTTAGCCTGCGGCCAAATTCTGTTGAAAACGAACCCTAATGCTCTGCTTTGTGCGAAATTAACGAAACAAGCGAATGTTAATGTTCAGCCAGTGCTGTTTTAGTAGCGCGATTTAAGAGGTATTTTACTATGTAATGGTTTGTGTTTCTAATAAAATGGGAACTATTTTTAGTTTGAGGGTTATGGACGCTTTACAGAATGAGTTGGTTTAGTGAAAGTATTTTCGTTTTATTATGTGTTTATGTGGCATAGTTGATGTAAAGACTAGGTAAATAGGTCAACATTTACCCTTTATTTTATAAAATAGGTCTTTACCTATGAAATTGCCGTTTTGTTTGAAAAAATTTAAACGAATTTTTTTCATGTATTTTTTATTTGTATTAATCGAAGTAAATCACCCACGCAATCAATGCATCTTTGCCAACGCAGTTGCAGTTTATTGATGCCCTTCTTAAAGAAATCAGCTGGTCGGGAGGCAACAAATTCTTCAAAGGCATTTTGTACTAGGTACATTTTTGTAGAACAATTCGTGGAATAAAGTAATTCTGTGCTGCTCTATTTGAAAATAAAATTCAGGAAAATCCCACATTCCATTTCAGTTAAATGTAAAACAGTGTTACAATGGTGTAATGTCCAATTATCATTTATAATGAACCAGGCAATTAAAAGAAAATAAAAAATAACTGAGCAAACACGTTTAATTTAAATAAAACGGGACCCTTTTTCGATGATGAAATTAACCTTAACAGAGGAGAGTTGGATGGGTTGAAAACCAATAAAAGGTATAAATACCGAAAGTCCACTCCGAAAAAGTCTATTCTGTACAACTTGTCGAAATACTGACACTTAAACCTCTGTTTTGTTTTTTTTTACCCAATACTGAGTGTCAAATTAGCTCTTGTAAGTTATTTTACCAGGTCTCACTCTGGTTCACTAATAATAATTCTGTATTTCTGTATTAATACAACATATTATAGAGCCCCGTATTCCTAAACGCCGCCGATTCGATTTCGATTCTAAAAGTTATAATTATGTCTATTTCGCTCACTTTCAAAATTAAATGAAATGAATGATGATGATGAATAAACTCTAACTAAATCTAACTCGATATCGAATCGAAGCATTTGTTTAATAAGCGGCGATGGAAGACTTTTTAAACAAATTAGTTACCCTAGCATAAAGATAAAATCCTTTAGTTAAAATTTCCTACAAGCGCGACGACCCGGGTATTCACGGACCTACAGTCATGACCGACCACTGATAACCACCACCACCAGCACCACCAGCTCCAGTAGTTGAAATGTTAGAGAGGATTGCACGAGATGCCCGTGTATGGCCCCCCTAATATTATCTATATCAGTTTGAACACATCTCTTACAAATAAAGAGTGCTGTAGACCTTTTGTAATTTATTTATTGCATGCCTGAAACCGCCTGAAGCGTAGTACATGTCAATACATTTTACTCGGCAGAGCACATCAAAAGGTTTATTTTACAGTGGCCTGTTTTTTGTGCCTGTAATTGAATGGCCAAGTTTACGATCGACCAAAAATATTTACTGTGGAAACTAAAGTAAATATAGTTTGGGATGCGTACTGTTACTGTTTTTTGTACAGATATGAAGGTAAATAGAATTCGCCATATTTGTTTGTTGGGTCTCTCTTGTGTGTGTGTGTTGGCTGGTTTCCGAATGTATATTTCGATATTCGTTTTTAATATTTCACGAGGATTGGTTAGATTTATTTATGGGAACATATTATCCTACTTGGTAGAAGTTGTTTGTTCTACGAATTGTTTCTTATTCGTCTTCGTCTTACAAGTTTTTCAGGTAATCATTACTTTTACTCTAAGGAAATATTGTCGTAAAACAATCTTAGAGATCCAGCATATTTTACACCTATGAGAATAATTAATGAAGATTTATTTTATTATAAGTTTGTTAGTCAACAAGAATATTCATTTACGAGATATTTATCCAAGCAACGTTATTCTCTTTATTTACGTAATCCGACGTTTCATTAGAGCCTCACCGTTTCTTCGATGTCTACGTTTAATTTAAACAGACAAACCTCATTACAGACAACGATTCTCTTCGCAAAGTTTCTTAATCTATTCCTATTCTTAGTTTTCTCATAAACGTAGGAAACAACATGTGTTGTGTTGGTGTTCCTGTCTGATTTGTTGCTTGCATAAATTCCTAACAAATGCCACAAAAGTAACTATGTACTTAAAAAAATTGTTAAAAAAGAAGACACTTGTTGTTCCTAAGGTCACAAACTACTTTGGTAAGCGCACAAGAAAGTATGTAGTACCATTGCTAGTGAATAAGTTACCCCCACAGTTGATATCGAATGTCAAATATAAATACCAACTTAAAAAGGTTCTTAAAAAACACTACCTGTCATTATGTCCATATCCATTGTTATAACTGTTATTACTGTAAACTCACCTTCTTTTGTTTCCTTCTTAGTTATTTTGTAATTAAAATCGTGTTATAATCATCTTATTTTGAAACGAGAATAACTGCCGACAAACTGTTTTACAGTTTGGCAGACTTTTATAGTGTATTGTGAAACAGATTTTGAATAAATAATAAAAAAAAAAACTTGTCTCGGTGTATGAGTGGTGGATGAACCAATCACATCCTATATGAACATGTTTCTGTTAAAATACGTTATGTAAGTGTTGTTTCCAACATTCATACGTAACTTAATTAATACTCTTGCTCCTTGTAGAAACAATTGATTACAATTTAGGTTTTAGTTCTATCAGCTTTCTAAGTTCTGCGATTCAGATGTGAGTGACAAAACACTCTGATAAAACACCTTTATCAGAGTGACGAGGTACCCGGGTACCTTCATACAGTTAAGACAAAATTTTAACCATCAAGGTATGTTTTAACGTTACCCACCCTTTGAATATTATTATTTTAGTTAAACCTAAACAATTTATCATCTGTGGTGATTAAATCTGGGGAGGGATGGAGTGTGGTACATGGTTATCAGCGCGCAAGAAACACTAAATGCATCGTGATTGATATTGTCTGTATACTTTGTTCGTATAGTACGTAGGTATTATTTTACTTCTATTTTGTGAGTTAATATTTTTTTCATTATGAAATAGCTGATGCACGGCTTTGCTTGCGTGGATATCGGTTATGGCGACCAAAAGTAATCGTGAATTTTTGATCCCGTTCTAAAAACCTTCCTCCTTCCATCCATTGGTGAAATGAGCATGAAAATCGGTGCAGTAGCTTTCTAGTATATCGCGAACAGACAGACAAACAGACAGACGTGGCGGAGGACTTGGTTTTATAATATGTAGTGATAAAACCAAAAGTAGACTGAACAATATGAATAAGTTGATAGCAGAATATACCGTCAACCGCAGAACAAATCAGTGGCCTTTAGCACTTTTTTACAATATCATTGACATTGCAGCTTTGGCAGCTTATTATATCATTTACTTACACGGTACATCGACAACTTGTCTCGAGTGACAGACATAAAAAGTTTTTGAAATCATTGAGTCTACAACTGTGTGGTAAAAACATTGAAGAAAGATCAAAAAATAGCATTGTGACATCAAAATTACATGTAAGCTTGGCCAAGAACCAAGGCTTTCGATTCCTTCTGGATCTACCACTTTTATCATCAGACTAGACGAGATTCTACATGGCGTGTTGCAGTTCTCGGAAGTTGCTACATAATATGCAGAGAACTCAAACGCAAGCAAAGAAAAACACGAAAAGCTAGCACTAACTGTAGAAAACCAGTTTGTAATAAACATGCAGTAACAACAAAAGTACTGCATAAACAAAGAATTTTTAATTATATTATAGAAATAAAACATCATAACAATTATTATTATTATCGTTTATTATTTCATTTTAGTACCTACGAAAATAAGATTTTTTTTTAAATTTTCTTTCAAGATACAAAGAGGTTCCCGGGTACCTGGTCACTCTATTGTGAGTTTTAAATATGTTTTGGTTTCCACAAAACACTGTAAATAGTTGACTGGGTCAAAACATTAAAAAATATATTTTTTTATTTGGGACAAGCCCGCCACACTATTCCCAAACCACTGTAACTCCTGTTAGCCAGAATCAACAGTGGCGACCACAAGAAAAGCGCCGAGACAATGAAGCTCGACGAAGTCCCAGAGAAATGATTTAACTGTCTTGGATCCCGCAACGAAATTAATCAGAAAAGAATAGCGGAGGAGTAGGAAAAAACATAGTTTCCACTTCCCTCCATATCAGCAGGAGACAGAACAGAACAAGGCCAATAGGCACACAGGGACGTATACAACTGAGATAAGTCAGATAAGCCCAGTTGCCTAGCACCACGGATATTATTGTCATTAATATTACTGGGTCCTAAGTTGTGAGCTGTTATATTTGATTCCAATAATAGGTATGACAAAATTGCTTGAACGCACGGAAATTTGTTCTAGTTTCTACAAGGTCCGTATAGTAAATAACTCCGGATGTAACCTGTATACTATTTAACATAATATTACGTTCATTCTGCCAAAGACTACACTCCCATAAAATGTGATGTGCAGTTTGTTCATATTCGCAGTCATATGTAGAACATTGACAAAAAGGCGACTCAACAAGCTTGAAGGAAAATAATTTACTCTTAAAGTTACCATGACCTGTGAGAAATTGGGCGACACAGTGATCCACCTCCAGCCATGTCCTGGCCAGCCGCTCACGAACGGATGGAAAGAACTGGTGAAGATGTCGGCCCTTGATGGAATTATCCCACCTACATTGCCATTCAGACAAAAGTTCCTCCCAGACGTCAGTCTGTGGTTTAAGTAATCTAGCTATTTTAGCACGGTCACGTTGCGTTAAAAAGTCTGTGTCCGCGGTCTCTCGTGCGCAGTAGTACATTGAAGCACGGCGCTGTACTTCAAGATCGACTGGAAGTACCCCTGCCAGTACCGGTAAGGCTTCAGTACTAACCGTCCTATACGCTTTACACAAGAAAATCAAAGCCAACCGCTGGCTTTGAAGTAATTTACGTCGTACCGCTCCAATGGTGGCCCTATCGGCCCAAACTGGTGCCCCGTAGCACATACACCCCAAGTAAGTAGCCCCATAGATCGTCTTTAGAGTTAAAAATGATAAACCCCATGTAGATTTGGATATTCTCGTTAAAGCATAAAAGTTCTTTTTAGCTTTTTCACCGACTGTTTTTATGTGTTCAATGAATGAAAAATTCCTCTCTAAGACAAACCCAAGGTAGCATACAGACTCCTTCTTTTTCACGGGAACGTTATTAAATTTAATACTAGGCCATGATTTAAGATTACCTTTTAAAAGAAGTTGATAAGTTTTATGTGGTGCAAAGGTCAGACGGTTACGATCACCCCACTGGGATATTAATTTTAGGCAAGTGTCAGCCAATTTTTCGAGTCCAGCCCGAGTGCTTGACTGAATGAGCAGCAGGCCGTCGTCCGCGTAACCGGTTAATGAACAGCCGCATGGAAGTGGAATCGCGAGGAAGTCATCGAAGCCTACGTTCCATACATACGGACCCATAACCGAACCCTGAGGGCATCCCATGGTAAGGGACTTCGACATAGAATGATGTCCGAGTTTGAGTTTCGCGGAACCATTTAAGAAGTACGAGCAAACAAGATTGTATATGTTTTTAGGGCAACCACGAATTTTCAGTTTAAGGAGTAGCATCGGCCACCATGCGTTATCAAAAGCCCCAGAAATATCTAGAAAGATCCCAACTACGTACTTATGTTCGGATGTATTGACAATTTTTCTGACAGAAAGTGCCGCGTCTACGGTAGATTTTCCCACGGTAAAACCGAATTGGTTGTTGTGAAATTTCGGTCCGTCTGGTAGTAAACGTGGAACGATAAGACGCTCCAGGAGTTTCCCCAAAGATGGTAGCAGTGATAAAGGGCGGTAAGACTTAGGATCGTCCGGAGGCTTGTCGCCACTTTTCGGAATTATTCGTATAAAGCCGCGTCACCATATACGAGGAAAAACGCCTTCTGCGATACAACGATTGTAAACACTTAAAATCGCGTCGGCCGCTGTTTTACATGCTTCTATTATCATCCGATTAGATATTTTATCTTCACCTGACGATTTGTTGAGTGGGAGTTTCCTGACAACTTGAATGAATTCGTCAATGGATGGAAGGTCTGACGCTGGTGATTCAGGTGGCACAGCCGCCCACGCCCTGATCTGCTTGTGGTAGTCATTGTCATTATCAGGCAAATCATCAGGTATCAACGTATTTAATAGAACTTCGGTTGTCTCCTCAATACCGGTGGTGTGTTTATTGTTTACTTTGATGTTTTCGACGAACGCAAGATCGACTGATCGATTTGCTTTGAACTCGTGATACAAAGGAGACCACGGACCTTCTTTATCTAATTTTTCTACTATTTTCCGCAGTAAATTACCTTTAGATTTTCTACTGATGCTCTGTAGCGGGACTTGGCAACTCTAAACGCATTTAAAGCAGAGGTTAGGAGGTCTCCGGTGACCTTTCGCTTTTTAAGCTTATTTAAATGTCTACGCGCTCGGCGATAACTTTTACGTTGTTCAATTAGGTAGTCACACCACCAATCACATCTGCGGAAGTGCGGATATTGGTGATAGATCCGCGACCAATGGCGATGTCAGCACAGTAAGTGAAGGCGTCTGACATAATTTCAGCACTTTCTTCAGCTGATAGCCCGTCTCGAGTGAAGTCTTTGGTGTTAGACGCAAAAAGCAAGCTAAAGAATTCCCAATTCGCGCCTTTACTTTTATACCTAAAGTTACCAATGATATGTGAATGTGACGGACCTTGAGTAAACATCGGAACAAATTCGTACACGATAAGCCGATGATCGCTACATGACGCATCAGGTAGGACACGCCACCTATCCAAGCGAACGTCTGCACTAGAAAGTGTGACGTCAATACAAGATTCGCCCATTTGGCTGCAAAAAGTAGGTGGTGCATCTGGGGTATTATGAATCGATAGGTTCATTTCAGCAATGAAATCTTCGACAGCGGAACGTCGGTCGGAATCCGTAGACCGAACCTTGCCATACCACAGAGACGAGGACGCGTTAACATCCGCGCCAACGATAACTTTACAGCCAGCGAGTGACCGCAAGACATGACGGAGGTTATGTATGTGAGGACCAACAGGGTCTGAATATTGAAAGTAACAGCTCACAACGTAAACTTTATAGGAAGCCGAGGAGACTTCCGCAACGGCACAGTGCGGCGTCATGAGGTTACGCAAAGACGTTACTGTAAACTTAGAAGAACGCGCTACGTAAATTCCGGCTCGTGACTTTGAATCCAGCTGAACTACTTTATGACGTAAGCGCGCGTTTTGATATTGCTCTTGAACAAGTACTATGTCCAAGCTGTAATCGATAATTAATTTGTCTAGTTCAGAAGTCGCTACCCTATCGTTGTGGAGATTTAATTGTCCTTTACTTAAACTATCCATTATTTTAGTAGTTTGTGTTGAGGATTAACTGTTCGAGCTTAAGTTTGTAGGTAGTACACTCTGGTGACCCGCAACGATGGTCAAATGGTTTTTTAAAACGCTTACACGCCACGCAAGTAGGTATAAAATTTAAATTGTCCTTATGCGGGCAGTCGTTTGTTTCATGTGCTTCGGAGCAATTAGCACAGGTAGGTGACTTGTTAACGCAGTATTTTTTAACGTGACCGAACTGTTGACAGTGCAGACAGCGGACTACATCAACGTCGTCATTGAACCGGCAAGTCGCCCAATCAATAAATAATTTTTCCTTAGTGGACACTAAATGTTTACGCACGTTGGACTCGATTTCAATGCCAAAAAATATATAACTAGTTAGGAGCTCTCAGGAAGTCACAGCCACCTACAGAGCGTAAAACATACTTTTTGGTAAATTTTAAAATGCTAAAGGTACCCGGGTACCCCGTCACTCACATAAGGGATTCAACCTGTTATAAACAATACAATGATTTAATCCTTTTTTATTGCAAACATTTCCAGACCATGACCAGATGTATCAACGAGAACGAGGCAAAAGGGGTATGTAAGAATAGGAGCAGGTAGCGTTCTGTGGTTTCTAAAGGCGTGAGTTGATGTATGTATCTATAACTGTTTTGTTTTTTCTAGTTCAATTTCTATGGTATTGTTATTTTATCATGATGTACCAAGTACCATGTACCATTTCATGTACCAAGAAAAAATAGTTTTATTTTTCTCAAAAAAGACCAAAAACAACTCAGCTTCCGTTCACAGCGACATTTACCTACTCCTCGTAACGGGTCCAAAGCGAGTGTTTAAAGAAACATTACCCGCGGATAAGTTGGGTCATTAGACGTTTCGCCAGTTCGTGGACGAGGCGTCCTAATAACAAGCGTGCTGTTATTTATGTATATTTTCCTGGTATATAGTACGTTGGAGTATGCTTGTGTGTTATTTTGTCCTTGAATTTCACAATATCATCATGCCTGTAATCCCAGAATAGGAAGAGGAGTACCTAATAGTACACCCACAGGGGCGAGCGTATTGCCATCATTCGGACACAAATTCCAGGCTCCGTGAATGCTACTGAAAAATATCTGTTGGAAAATCCTAATACCACTGTGCCAGCCCTGAAAATCGCACCCAGGACCTCATACTGCCGTGTTGACTCTACGAATATGAAATTAATGTATTCATATTTATTGTTTTTTTCCTAAGTTGTATATTACTGTAAATAACTATAATAATAATAATAATATTCCACAACTATCACACAACGCCATCTAGTCCCAAGCTAAGCAGAGCTTGTGTTATGGGTACTAGACAACTGATAAACATACTTATATATTTCTAAATACATACATATTATAGATAAATTACACCCAGACACAGAACAAATGATCGCGCTCATCACACAAACATTTGTCCTGGGTGGGAATAGAACCCACGACCTCCGGCATAGCAGTTAGGGTCACTAACCACTAGACCAACAGGTAAGTCAACTTAACAAACACCGTCACATCATCATAGCCATCTCCAAACTGTATGATTATGTTGGGGGTCCGGTTCCCGTCTGATCGGATGCAGCTGAATATTGAAATCGAGCAACTGAACAAGCAACTCCCGGTAAAATACTAGTATAGCAGTCGAAACAAAAAACGGTGTTAGCTGACACAAACAAACCTCGGAGTTTCCGAGGAACATTAAAAAGTTTTGAATACTTTTTTGCTTCATCATTGTAATGCTTTAAGTTTAGTACTTTTAAGCCTCTTGGGTGTAATTTAGACTTCTCGCTGTTTTTAAAATACAGGACATATCTTTCTGTAACGGGGACAAAATAAACGGGACTGCTTGTGCTATCTTTGTTTTTAGAATTTGTACCTTTTAATGTGTTTCTACAATAATGATTTATTTGACTGCCTTGTTGATGTCAGTGGTGTGCCTAGAGGGGCCATCATTTCGAAAAGACCAAAAGGCGTCCAGAAACCCTATCATATAGAGTACAATACAAATACAAAAATACAAAATCTTTATTTTTAAACAAAAAGTTTTACATTAGTTGGTGATTGGAGCCTCCATTTAAGCAAGTAATGCCTGTGTTAGGAGACTCCGCTCTTCCACAACAATATAATCAATTCAGAACCTTAGATATAAACAGTATGTTTGTGTGTATATGTATGTGTGTGTGTATGAATGTGTGTGTGTGTTTGTGTGTGTGTGTGTGTGAATGTATGTATGTGTGTGTATATGTATGTCTGTAGATGTGTGTGTGGATGTGTGTTTGCATGTGTGTGTTTCATTTTGTGTGTTGCAATAGTGCCTCAGTGTCTATGTAATTTAGTGACTTGATCCAATTTGTTATAAGTTTTTTACACTCGTGTAATTTTTTAATGTGTACATATATTTTTTTATTTATCCTATTATAAAGCTGACATGATAGTTTAGTGTACTGAATGGCAGCAAATTTCGTTTTAGTTTGTGGAACCTGTGCTATGAGATCTTTCCGTCTTCTTGTTATTGCAGTTGAATCATATGGTAGATTTTTATGCTTTTTGAGAACTGTACATATGATGTACAACTTTCTAACAGAAAGCAGTCCACTATCCTGATAGAGACTTTTAGTAGGGTATGTAATCCTTTTGAAATACATAATTTTTATTAGAGCACGCTGTGCTCGTTCAACATGTATAAACTTCGATTTTCCTGCACCTCCCCATATTGTGATACAGTAGGCTATAACTGACTGTGCTAGAGATATATATATTTCATTTAATAGGTTTCTATCAGACCCTGATTTCTTTTTTATATTTATGGGGACAATACATCTTAGCGTTTTAAAAATCCAAATCAATTTCCTAATCCTTCCAGACACATGTTCGACATGAGAGTACCACGACAATCTCTGGTCAATAATCACGCCTAAATATTTAGTTTCAGAAACTTTTTTAATTATGGGACAAGCGCAATTATTGTTTTCGCATGTATCGCAAGAGTGTACTTTAATGTTGAACACTTCATCTGGTTGTGATTTTTTATAAATAGAGAAGCATAAGTAATTGGTTTTCAAAGTGTTTAACGTGAGAAGGTTGCTATCGAGCCAAGTCGCAATTTGGAACATACCTCTCTCTGTCTTAATTTTAACATCGGACCAACTGTGCCCATGGAAGACAACAGCAGTGTCATCGGCGTAGGAAAATATACTAGCGTTATCCACTTTTAGGTTACAAAGATCGTTAATGTAAGCTAGAAATAGTGTGGGACCCAGAACACTACCCTGCGGTACCCCGAATGACACGTCACTGTCATCGCTAATATATCCCCCAATCTTAACCTTCTGTTTCCTGTCTGTGAGATAGTCTACGAAAAATTTAAGAGGAGTTCCCCTTATTCCAAGTTTCTCCAGTTTGGTCACCAGGGTGGGAACGGAAACGGTGTCAAATGCTTTTTTAAGGTCAAGAAAAACTGTCAGACATTTCTTCCCTCTATCTAGATGATCAGTCACTAAAGATGTAAGGGCAGTCACTGCATCCTCGGTGGAGACTCCCTGCCTAAAGCCAAATTGTGTTGGAGATATAATTTTAAATTTATTCAAATAATTGGTTAATCTAATGTTGGTTAATTTTTCTATTACCTTAGACAGGGCTGGCAACACCGAGATAGGTCTATAATTATTGACATCGCTTCCGTTCCCTCCCTTGTGAACCGGAGTAATAACAGATTGCTTCAGAGGGCCTGGGAATACTCCGTTTCTGAAGCAGAGGTTAGCTAGATGGGCAATTACAGGGGCGAGTTCTTTATTACAGTATTTTAGAAATTTTGTTGAGATACCATCGCAGCCAGGGGCACTATCCGACTTCATGTTACTTATTATCAATTCTACTTCGTCTGTGTCAGTTTCTAATAGTACGAATGAATTTATTTGTGTAGGTAATTTGTTTTGTTGGTGATCAGGACTATTATTATCTCTAGGCTGTATTTGTTGAGCTAATTCTTTTCCTATATTCGCAAAATACTTATTAACGTAGTTAACTGACTCAGTCGGAGTTGGCTTAATGTTTAATAATTCTGAACTTTGATTTTTTGTTTTATTGGTATAAGTAATTGATTTAATATTTTTCCATAATAATTTCGAGTTGGTAACTGAGTTAGCCAGCAATTCTCTTTCATATTTTCTTTTAATTTTTTTAATAAGATTGTTGCAGTAGTTTCTGTAACGGCTATATGTAATTTTTAGAATTTCGTTATGTGGATCAGCCCGGGAATTTTTTTGTAGTTGATTGCGATTCTTTATACAGCGGAGTATTCCCGGGGTTATCCACGGTTTGATGATACGTTTGTTGTTGGAGATTTTTCTCACTGTAGTATTATTTTCAATCGTTTCAGTTAGTTTTTCTATTAGTACATCGGTTAGTGCATTAGGATCATTGCAGAACATTAGTTCGTTTATATTTTTTTCTAGTAAATAATTTAATGCTTGTTCTAAATTTAAGGTGGTAACGCTTTTATGTGTAATTTCTTTATTTTTTGTTTTCGATAGTGATAGAAATGTAGTAAAGTGATCTGTAATTGAAGTCTGTAAAATAGCGATTGATGCACAATTTTTTTTCCCGTTGATACGTATCATGAAATGGTCGAGGCAGTTATGTTCTCTCGTAGGTAGTGTATGTCCTGGTAATATGCCATAGGTTGACAGAGTGTTAAGGTAATTAAGGCGGTTATTTTGTTCAGTAGGCGCCTCAGTCTCTTTGGGTCTAATATTAATGTTTATGTCCCCGGCTATAACTAAGTTTTTATGTGAGTCTATATGATCTAAATGTGAACTGAGTGAGTCTAAGAAATTGTTAATATTAGTGTTTGCCGGCGATCGATATATGCATAGGATAGTTGTATTTAATATATCGACTTGAAGACACGATGCCTGGGATAATTTAACTTCTTGAATTTTTGGTTGTAATGTATGTTTTGCGTATACAACGACTCCATCATTTTGATTGTATTGGCGGGCTGTGACATAAGACTGATAGTTGGCTAGTTGTGGTACAGGTTTATTAATATTTATTCTACACTCCGTTAGGATTATTATATCTGTTTCGAATTCAAGTGAAGATAACGTAATAGCAAAATCATCAAAATTACAGTATATACTCCTTATGTTCTGTGAAATTATAGTTAAATCATTTTTCCTAACCCAAATATGATTGGAGAGATTCGAAGGATGACATTCAATTGAACTCGAAATCTCAATATCATCTAGTTCATTAACTGTTTGAACTGTATTACTCATATTTATTATTTTTAAGTTGAATTATAGTCGCAGCTCGAACATGATAAACATCCCTAATACATGGGCGAATGCAGTCTATAATTATTGTGAAAAAGAGTAACTGTTTGTGTGCTGTAATTATAATGGTTGATAAATAAAATATGCTATGATTTATTTTCTTATGCAAGTGTTGAGGCGTGTGTGTATATTTAATGATATTATGTGTATGAGTTTTGTGTGGTGAAGTTATGTATGAGTTAGTGTAAAGTAGTGTGAAGAGTAGTAGGTTATAAAGGCAAACTAAAGCTTTTGAGCTTGTATGAAAGTACCGCAACTAGTTGGTCCATGTCGATTGTGGCAGTGGTTGAAATGGCTGCATGAACTCCCTCATTACTCCCAGGTGTGGCAACGTGTTATCAAAATTTTTCTTCAGGAACTTCTACGTCATGGAATGTGGCTTGTGACCGTTTGATAGCAATAGGCTCGCCCCCTATTACATGGAACTTAAACATAACTGGCAAGATGTGGGTTTGCTGTTTAGGTTCACCTCTGCCTATCTTTTCGGGGAATTTAAGCGTTATGTTCTTAATGAAATGCATAAAAAATACAAGACTTACAAAATTATGAACCAAACTAATTTTTTTAAACTAATTTATTATAGCTCCAAATAAAACCTTATCAACAGGAATAACAAATAGCCTTACTCATTAAATCAAATCCCCAAACACTACATTAGCTACAACAAAACTCATATCATTCATTCACGAAAAAATAAATCGTCAATTCTTTTTTAATTCAATCATAAATCGAAATTGGAATCGCAATTGAAATTCTAAACCATTTCCCGATCAATCAATCGACTATTACCTGTCAGGGCTGTCATCGAACGCTTTATGATAGTATAATGACGAGTAGCAACCCTAATGGGCCTTCATTAAAGGTAACAAATATTAATGGATGCCTTTGTCACGGCTAGTGTATGAAGTGATTTTATTGGTGGCCAGGATTTTCTGCTTATAAGAATTGTGTTCTTTTTTCTTTTGTTTTTAATTTACCTACGTCATAGAACAGTCGAATTTTATGTGTGGAATAGTGAGAAGCAAAATGTTTCAGAATCATTCATTTCCTTTCGTTCCATGAATTCAAGTTTGTTTCTAAAAGAAATAAGTTAAGTTACCTGCCTCTAGAAGGAGATAGGGGTGTGCCTCAAGACTGCAATGTATCTCAAGAGCTTCTTACTTATATTATTCTTCATTAAATTACCTCTAGAGATCTCAGCTCAAAAGAATACAATGAATCGCACACAAATTAGAACCTACTTTCTTAGCTTCCACCGTATTACCTATTTCAGGACCGCCATACATCAATCGGTCGGACAGCTAATTTTACCAAACAATAACTTAACGCACTTTTTCCTTTCTTTTCAGCTGATATCTTCCATTGTTATAAAGATAAAGGAAAAACGTTAGGTATAATAAAATATAATAACACCTCTGGGTTCTTTCGATGGATGAATCATTCATAAATCGTAAAATTGTAATCGCGGTGAAATAAAAGTCACTGTTGGTTTTTCTCAAAGGGGACTTAATAAAAAATATAAAAACGTTCTCATTTTATGCACAAAATGGAATGAAATCGGGCAATTCCAAATAGAATTCCGTTTTCAAAATATGCATACTGGTTCAGATTTGAATTAAAAATCGTATTTATTTAGTGTGAAATTTATATTTAAAAAATATGAGTCTTTCAATAGTTGAACCGACGACCAGGGGCTCAATTCTATAAAATAATCAATAGAATAGTCATTGACATTTGGTATTCTACAAATTATTTATGGTCATTGACTTGCCACTGTAGTGACATTGAAACGCCATAGTAGGACTATATGGTAGTCTGTAAATATATTTCAAGTGAAATCTGACAGTCTTGTGTCTATCGTGTTTGGCTATCGAACTGCCAATGCCATTGTGAAGCCATCGAACAACGACACCTCTTTTCCCTATTGCATAATAATGTCTGTAGTGTGTCGATATAGTGTCAATGGCGTGTTGCTTAACTCTAAGTTACAGAATTGGGCCCATTTGAGCTTATGCCCAGCAGTGGACGTCTATCGGCTGAAATTATGATGATGAATCTTTCTGAACTTTGTTTTTTATGTTTTCTTTTAAACCAAACGCAGCTGCCAAAAAAACAAAAGAATTTTACGGCAAAAAATACACGAATTCTTTGCAAATAGGTACCTAAATGAGTATAGGTAAGTAGATGAAAACATCCGTCACGTTGGTCGGCAAACGGCTAAAAGCTTAGCTACTTTTTGAAGTTTTTCACAAATTCCTCGCGTTTTGTAAGAAAGAATGCTTAAAATGTCGGCATCAGCATTTCGCGGGGAACCGTGACCTCATTTCAAAAACTTTTCCCTTCAAGTAAGATTGATGTTTGTAGAAAAAATTACTTTTCGCGAAAAAAAAAACGAATGAAACTTTGGACTTAGCGGGTTTTACGGCAATGGATATTATGGTATGCTTTCTTTTTTAGATATTTCACGAATTTTCTTGACAAAGCGCAACGTCCGGAATTTTACGGTGTCCAAACTTTTTTGCGTCCAGTTCCAAACATATTTTCAAAAACAAAACAAACATCTATTTTTTTTTTATTTGTTGATTTTAGAACACATAATTCACATGTTATTAAGCACTAAAATTCAAAGAATTTACACATGTTCCTTGAAGCTTGCAACACTTCCAGTCAAGAAAACACCTAATAAATAAACAAAACACGATGTGAAAACGTTCCAATCTACGCGAACACCAACTTATTTCATCTTCAGCACCTCACGTAGACCAAGCTTGGGGGTAATTTGATAATATTACACGACAGATGTTTTCCCGTGTATTTTTCAATCTCACCCCGCCCCGGGCGATTTATGCCTCGCCTCTTTATAAATGACCTGCGTGGCCGAAATGAGATATAGAAATAGCGTAGTGATATTGGCACCGAATGTTTCGTGGCTGAAAAAAGGGGGCTGAAGTTTATCGTATTATACGATGGCCGTAGGTACTTAATAATATTTTAGGAGGTAATCTCGTTGAAGTGTACGGTCGTGGCTAGTCATTTAAATACATATTTTTAATTTTTCGTGGCTGCTGCTGAGAATTTCCGATTAAAACAGACTTGGCGAAACTATTAGGGTTCGTTGTTGACTACGGAACCCTAAAAATTACAATTTGTTCAGCAGTCGCGATAGCGAACACGGAATCTAAAAGGCAGACAAACATAGCCAAAGTCTGGATCTGTGCCCAATTGATGATAGTAGGCTCGCCCCCTATAACAAAGGGCTTAAACATATCTGGCGAAATGTGGGTGTATTTATTTAGGTACACCTCTACTTATCTCTTTGGGGACGTGTTACATAAATAAATAGCTATAAAACTTTTTCACAAAAAATAAAACCGACTTCAAAAAAACACAAAAAAGTGAAAAATAAACTTTAGAAGAAAAATCAGTTTCTGAAGTCGGTGACTTTTGTTTGTTTGATTTAATTTTTTTGCCACCGACTTCAGAAAGTCGGTGGTTTAGTGGTTCGTATTTATGTAAGTTCACATGTTCATGGATCATAATGTGGACAATGTAGTTTTTTTTTTGAGTTTTGTTGATTTTTCAAAAACTGCTTTTCCGATTTCGGTAAAAATTATATGACCATTTGGGACCTATTGTATACCCTTTCCAACAAAAAAAGAATTTTTCGAATCGGTTAGCAAGTGACGGAGTTATGCCCGAAAAAACATAAAAAACCATCCGAATTGAGAACCTCCTTCTTTTTTAGAAGTCGATTAAAAATCAAATCATTATCTCTCCTTAAACGTGAAACAATATCTAAACTACAAACATCCTTAACTCAGAAATCATTGTAAACTCAAACACAACCAACAAACGATACAAAAATAATACAAAAATCAAACCTCAACAAACCTGTTTTGTAACAGAAAAGAAAAAGAAAAAATAACAATGAAAAGAATCCAATTAAACAAATTGATAGATCGTTGTCCGATCCGAGATCGGTTCCATTCTCCATGTCTTTGTGATCGGGGAATCTTTGCCCATCAATCCGAGATACAAAGGGTTTCTGAAAAACTCTGTGATTGTATCTGCAAATTCGATTGTGTTATGTTTCTTTTTGCTTTTTTAAATTCTGTTCGCGTGATTTTGTGATGGTAATGAGTTTAGGTCGAGTTTGGGATGGTGTATCGGTTAACTGTTGAAGGTTGATAGATTTGTGGTAGTTAGTAAAAAGTGGTTTGACTGCACATGCGTCGTTGGTCGAGTGGTCGCAAATGCGACTTCTGAGCATGAGGTCCTGGGTTTAATTACATTCAAGCCCATTCAACTTATTTTTTTTTTATATACATATTTTTAATATCAGTATCACAGACAAATTCACGCGTTTCTCACTTTTAAATTATCCTGAAAGGAATCCAATATAAATTCAAACACCCTGCAATAAAATAATATTTTGCAACACCACAAAAACACGTCTAAATTAGGCTCACGTATTCACCAAAACAGTCAGCAAAAAAATATCACCGTCATACATCGAAATACTGGCAGCAGAAACGAGCTGAACTGAGGCGTAACTGAAAAATGTGTAACACCTTGTAGTGTTTCCGAACGGTTATCTTGCAACGTTGCCACTTCGACGACATTTGTTAAAAACTGTTTGTGAGAGAGAAAAGGGGAAATATGGATGATCAGTTATGCGTATGATTTTTTTTTGTGTTTTTGTTGGTAATGGCTTTTGTTTTTTGATGATAAAGGAAAGATAAATAAATAAATTGTATTTAATCCTGTTAAGTTACCTTCATGAAGGTATAAAATAACATTTGATATTCAAATTGCATCTCTTTTCAATTATTAATCGTCGCACCCAAAATACATACTTAAATTTTAGACTACATCCTATTTTTTCTATTAAACCTTTACTGAATATGCTTTTACTAAAATTGGATAGGAAAAGGTTCACACACACTTCGACATTTTACAGAAATAGAAAACAATTTGGTTTCTTTCTAAAGTGAAATCGAATTGAGTGTATAAACACCATTTATAAACAGGTAGCTTAGTTTCCTTCGTTACACTGAATTAATCTTAGAGGCATTCTCCAGAAGTACTGAACAATTATTCTTGTATAGGTAGCCAGGCAGTCCAGACCACAAGTCCATACCACCAATTTCAGACCAGCCAGTATGGCCGGCTGGTGTATTGGGTTGTGGAAATCAAATAACCAGTTACTTAATGTAAAATATTGATATTCAACTGCATTAGGTTAGACTGAAAGCTGACCCCACATTGTTGGGAAAATGCACTTTAGATGACGATAAGGTAGCAAGGCAATTTTGGTGGAGAAGAAAATAAAATTAACTGCATACCTTCTGCTTAAAATAACATTTTTACGCAAGAGAAACCCCTGAAATTACCTTTATAAGTAACACGCTTACCTGTCTAAAGAAAAAAAAAACATACAAAACTTCTAACTCCACGTCACGGACTATTTTTAGTAAGAAACCTTTAACAGGCCGTAACAAGGCGCCCGCGGCGTAACGTGGTGAGAAACTTCAGGGCTTTTCTACTTAATTAACCATACAACTTTCCGAACGAGATAAAACCTGATATGTGCGGACTGAATACAAACATTACGCGCTAACTCCAAATGTACGAGTGAACGAATGAACGAAACAAGTTGTTCGTGTAATTCGCTAATTTGATAGTTGCTCGCCGACATTAAGCCCTAATGAAGTTAGCCATTGATCTTTGCGTGAGCTGTAATGAAATGAACGAGGTAGGACTGTTAATAGAAGGTGTTTTGGCTGTAGCAAGTTCGAGAAAATTGGAAGTTACATCCTGGATTAATACTGCAGAGCAGTTTAAATTTGACAGTGTAAAGTTCACCTTGTCAGAATACCAATCGAACTTTTCAGTAACGTTCTCAGCAAAATCTTGTCGTTTGCAAGTGATGAGTTTTGTACGAGCGATCCTAAAATTGGACTCCTTCCCGTATCGAGCATATGTTCACAAATTACATTGATCTCGAACTCCAAACGAGTAAAAGAAGATCGTAACTAATATAAAATATCACGGGAAGCTCTAGATTTTCCGCAATTTCTAGCATTCGTTTTATTTCTTCGAAACTACTACGTCTTCCCGGCCACCGGCGCTCCTTAACGACCAGTGCCATCTAGTAATTTTCGCCGGAAGCAACGATTAAATGTTCATTCCGGGACACTTGGCTTCGCTAAAATTTATACGATGACATATTAAAGGTAGTGTAAAGGTACTGTTGGTGGCAATCTTTCACAAACCACATATCCCAGGCTTAATTGCATTGAACAATTTATTGCATAGCTGAAACAAGCCGGTTTTGTAATTACGCATGGTGCAGCCCTAGCTCTGACAGGACAATTAACTGTTGCCAAAAATGACTACATTTGTTCGTGAATTTCTGATTAACTCGATATTTGTGTTGTTTTTTTGTTGAGCTTTGTGGGGAGTCTATTATTTGTTGTGGTATATAGAATATTTGTTAACAAAGGTGGTTTTTCTAGCCACATGAGAGCCCATGATAGACGCCAGTAGGATGACGATGATGCGGTCGCCGTAGCCGAAACCGGCTTGGAAGGATTATTATTATTTGTTGTGGTATAATGGGAGCGCGAAAATAAAATGGGTTTGCACAAAAATCATGAAGGGGCTCGGTATAACTTTTTTAAGGTTGCCATGCATAATGTCTGTGTCCATCTCACATTTTTTCTTATGTTTGTTTTACTACCTAGGTACATAATTTTTTTTGAAGTGAAAACTTCTTTAGCGGCGTTGAGCACTTTGGGAAATTGTTCTGTGATGGGTATAAAATCTTAAACTCGCGTCAGGACAAGTGACCACGTGACCCTGATCGAAAATTCGTCAGGACACGTGACCACGTGACCCTGATCGAAAAAGCGTAAGACGGATGGAGAGTAGACAGCTATCCCCTCTCTACGGCGCGGCGAAAATGTATGCCTGGGCCTACTGTTTCGTTTAGGCAGCGCAGGGCGCTTAATAATAATTATTATTATTATTAATAATAATATAATAATAATAATAATATAATAATAATAATAATATAATTAATAATTAATAATAATTAATAATAATAATAATATAATTAATAATAATAATTAATAATAATTAATAATAATAATAATTAATAATAATTAATAATAATTAATAATAATTAATAATAATAATAATTAATAATAATTAATAATAATAATACTTAATAATAATAATAATAATAATGATGACAGCTGTCAAAATTGAAACAGCTATATCTCGGAAACTATCGACCTTAGACTAGTTGTGTGTAGGGACAATTGATAGGTCTCAATGAGATCTACATTTCGGATGACAGCTGTCAAAATTGAAACGGCTATATCTCGGAAACTATCGACCTTAGACTAGTTGCGTGTAGGGACAAGTGATAGGTCTCAATGAGATCTACATTTCAGATGACAGCTGTCAAAATTGAAACGGCTATATCTCGGAAACTATCGACCTTAGACTAGTTGTGTGTAGGGACAAGTGATAGGTCTCAATGAGATCTACATTTCGGATGACAGCTGTCAAAATTGAAACAGCTATATCTCGGAAACTATCGACCTTAGACTAGTTGTGTGTAGGGACAAGTGATAGGTCTCAATGAGATCTACATTAAGGATGACAGCTGTCAAAATTGAAACGGCTATATCTCGGAAACTATCGACCTAAGACTAGTTGTGTGTAGGGACAAGTGATAGGTCTCAATGAGATCTACATTTCGGATGACAGCTGTCAAAATTGAAACGGCTAATCTCGGAAACTATCGACCTTAGACTAGTTGTGTGTAGGGACAAGTGATAGGTCTCAATGAGATCTACATGTCAGATGACAGCTGTCAAAATTGAAACGGCTATATCTCGGAAACTATCGACCTTAGACTAGTTGTGTGTAGGGACAAGTGATAGGTCTCAATGAGATCTACATTTCGGATGACAGCTGTCAAAATTGAAACAGCTATATCTCGGAAACTATCGACCTTAGACTAGTTGTGTGTAGGGACAAGTGATAGATCTCAATGAGATCTACATTTCGGATGACAGCTGTCAAAATTGAAACGGCTATATCTCGGAAACTATCGATCTTAGACTAGTCGTGTGGGAGTTGGACATTTTGACCCTGAACGTTAACGATGTCGACTGTACAGTCAATAAAATACAAAAATAATTTTTTATTTTGAACTGGACTGTACAATGTTTTTATGATGCTTAATCGGAGGTAGGGATTGCAAAATCCGGATTTTTTTGAAATCCGGATTTCTGTATTCTTGTCCAAGTAAAATCCGGATTATCCGGATTTTTCGAAGTTTTGAGTGTTTTAAGTTGATTTGATAAAATTGGAATTAAATAGCATAAATTATTTAAAATCAGTATTTATTTGCTCAAATCACAGCACGACACTTCACGACAGAATAAAATCATCTGAAATAATCAACAAAACTTAGGGTATACGTCGTTTTTCCCGTTATAAATTTATATAAACATAAGTAATATTTAACATAAACTGTTCTCTGACTTTAAATAACTAGGTAACATAACATAAACTTAAGATAGACGTATCCTCCTCCCTATATTTTATAAAAATGTAGTCTCACGAAAAAAGTATAGGTAACGTAATTCAATTTCATTTTTATCAAATCA
This sequence comes from Diarsia mendica, assembly GCA_949316265.1. Classification (NCBI taxonomy): domain Eukaryota; kingdom Metazoa; phylum Arthropoda; class Insecta; order Lepidoptera; family Noctuidae; genus Diarsia; species Diarsia mendica. The sequence continues at coordinate 15,947,524 of OX438896.1, read as the reverse complement.
GTCAGTCATATCATAACAGTAATACGTATTTTAATCAGTCTTCTATAGAAAACGAGATCTTACAAACATGAACGAGTAGTCTTTTTTTATTATAAATAGGCTTACTCTTGACCTCAATCTTGCCCTAAGGGCAGAGATGAGGTCGACGATGGAACGAGCTTACCCAGAAGAAGCCTGTTTACTCGCGACTTAAATAGATTAGGGCTATATGAACTCGGAAAAACCCACGCAGGCAGGGAGTTCCACTCCATGGCTGTGCGCATAATAAAGGACTTAGCAAAGCGCTTCGTTCGAATGTGTGGAACGTCGACCAGGTATGGGTGATAACCTGCAGTACGTCTAGTCTCCCGATGGAAGAAGGGAGATGGTGGAATCAGCTCATGGAGCTCCTGAGCACACTCTCCGAAGCACAGTCTGTAGAAGACCGACAGACATGCGATTTTGCGGCGGTGGGCCAGGCTATGTAGCTTGGCAACCAGCTTATCTCGTCACCAATTAGTCTCCTGGCTCTGCGCTCTACAGAGTCGAGTGTGGCAAGTTGGTATTTGGTTGAGCCATCCCAAATGTGACAGCAGTACTCCATGCCGGACCGGACTTGAGCTTTATATAATACTGAAAGCTGTCCAGGCTTGAAGTACCGCTTAACCTTGTTTAGGATGACCAGCTTTTTTGCCGGAGTTTGAGCTTTCGACTCGATGTAGGCGCCGAAGTTCAGACTCGCGCTCTACTTCGTGCCAAGAAACTCGAGACTGTCAGTAACTTGTACAGACGCACTCCGGAAAGTAGAGGCCAGAATAAACGGACTCCTTTTGGCGGTGAACAGACACACTTGCGTTTTGGTTGCGTTGAAATCAACCAGATTCTCGTCAGAGACCCGTCCCATTACTTTACAAAGTATGATGGCGATAGTTACAGGGGTCGGCACGACTACCCTTCTTGGGTACTGGTCGTACATTGGCAACCTTCCAGGAGTTCGGCACTATTCTGGGTTTGAGAGAGAGGCGGTAAAATAAAAGCGTGTCAGCACAGGAGACAACTCAGGCGCACAGTTCCTTAATACCCTTGCTTTTTTTTAGGATTTCTCCACGACTTCCACCGTTTTCAAATAACGCTATTTCAACGTGAATCATTGAAGGCAAATCAGTTGCGTTGATCACACTCGTTGACTGGTGATGATCACTACTTCACTACCCACACTTGCATTTGCACATTACAGTAGGTAGGTAATAGCGATCTACCGATTACTTACGCTAAAAATTTGTGGATAAATACAAATATTATCCGTCAAAATCGGTTTTGATTGAAATCCGAATAAACCGGATTTGAATCTTAAAAACCGGATTTAAAAAAGTCATGAAAATCCGGATTTTTCAGTCATTTTCGAATTTCGAAGAATCCGGATTGCAATCCCTAATCGGAGGCATGGGAAAAAATATTCCCGCTCCTCCTACCAATCGGAGTTCCGATCGGAGGACAGGGAAAGACAAAATAAATGGGTTAGCATAGTTATGGCGGAATAATTGAATTTTTAAATAATGAATTTGGTTTAACTATGTCGAATGATCGCAATCTTAGCACAACGAAATACAAAACTACTATTGATGCGGTCTTTATTAGACATTTAAATAGGTTCGAATCAAAACTGTTCGTTTCTTACTTCAGCTACCATAAACCTATCGTATCAGTTTTAGAGATTGGCGATGATAGTTCTGGTAATGATGATGGTGAAAAAGTCGTTGAAATTATGGATGAAAGTTGATTTTTCGGAGAGATAAACTTTTTAATGTAAAATAATTGTAATAGTTTTAAAGTGTTAAATTTTTAATGTAATATAAATTGTCATGTTTGTGTACGATAGCGCAATAAATCAATATTGTATTCTACCACATAAATGATAGTACTTTTATACTGTTAAAGCAATTGGTGCAAAATTATTCCCTAACCATTCCAAAATATCAAACATGCTCAACGTTAATAATCAAGTTTTCACTTCTGCCGGCACTCCCGGAGTGCAACCCGTCTTTTTTTATTGCTATCTTAGGTAAACATTTTTTTATTTGTGATGTAAAATAATTACTGTAGTTCTCGCCTCCATAACAACCTCGGCTCGGTTGTGAATTCCACCTCGAATGCAATAACAAACTTTCCCCACTAATATCAAAATCTACTATTTATTTCTTTCACCTCCTAAAAAAGTTTATCAATTACTATTTAAAAGACGCGATCTCATTTATGCGTCAAAAACACCAGAATAAAATTTACCACCTCAAAAATTGTAAACCCAAAATGATTTTCCAACGTAATTGTATTAAGCGCTAAGATAGCTGGTACAAGCAAGGTTATGAGCCCTGTTTCTGACGCAGCTACGCCCTGACTTGACAATCATACGGCTCGAGCCACTGGTAATTAAATGTACTGCGACGGAAGCTTAGCTCAAATAAACATTTTGGTTACTACACGTTTTGCGAAACGTTTAGTAATGAAATTGTAAAATATTTGCTTTTTTTGACTGGCTCGTTTGAATTTGTGTAGGCTTGATATTTTTTGCAATGGAAATTATTTATCGTGCCAGTAATAGACCTAAAAGACATAAACCTACCATATAAAAGCCTAGAAGTTAATAAATATGTACTAAACGACGTGTTTATACATGTTAACAAAATTTTGCTAACTTTAACTTGCATTCGCAAATGTATTTGTCTTTATGTAAATAAAAACCATTAAAGACTTTATGTAGACACGATAATGAACCCAAGCACGTACTAATTAGCCCTTGTTATTAATTAAAGTACTGTAACACACGTCTACTTACCAATTATTATGTATTCATACACCCTACCATGTATTAGATTCATAAGTAATAGAAGTTCATTGATCAAGTAGCAAGTTGCCGTAAAAGTTCGACCGCCCTCCACTAGATGGCGCTGCGCCGATGACGCGTATTTCTGAATCGCGGTGTTAAGATTCTCCGGCACTTAATGACCCTCGCTTGATCAGTGAATTTCCTCAGACAGCTATTCAGTTGGTGCATTTGCGAATCTCGCCCTACTTGGAAAGGTTACGTGAGACACCCCTACTAGTTGTCACGGAAAACCCCACATTCCCTCAGGAATACTTTTTGGATAGGGGAACTTCATTCTTCGACCTTCGTCCTAGGACTTGGTCGTGAGAACTGTTCCTATTTATATATCCCAAGTAACATTCTTCTGTAAACGTTTTGAAAACCTGTAAACTGCTGCTGAAAATACAGATCACCTGAAACTTCGCCTGTGTTTCCTTCACGTGTGACGTCCCCCGAGAACACCTCCTACAAACTGGCGACCAACTGTGGGCAACAAGAAAACACGAAATACGTTACACGTTACGGACGAACTACAACGACCCCTACAGAAAGGGGGAAAGCAGAGATGTCGGTGACCATGTCCGATACTCAGTTTGAGGCGCTGCTGTCGAAGCTTTCACCAGGAAGACACGGGTCTTTTACAACCTGTAAAGCTGAATTCGACGGGACCAAGAACTCAGAAGTAACGGAAGCTTTTTTGGCGGCAGTATCAGTTTTTAAACAGATAGAGAATGTAAGTGATGCAGAAGCGCTCACTGGGTTACCACTGCTTCTCAAGGGTGAAGCTGCAGTGTGGTGGCAGGGAGTGAAAAAACATGTTTCCACATGGGCGGACTTCGAAGACCGTCTCCGTCACGCTTTTGCCCCGAAAAAACCTGCCTATATGATTTATCAGGAGATCGTCAACGAAGTACAAGATATCCAGACGAGCACTGAAACCTTCGTTGCACACAAGCGAATGCTATTCGCACAATTGCCTGAACCCGAGATACCGGAATCACACCAACTCCACATGGTATACGGTCAACTTAAACACCGTATAAGAGAAAAGGTTCCGCGTAACTCCATAGAGAGTTACGACGATCTATTGGAAGCGGCACGAGGCGTCGAACAAATGTGGATCGACAAACCAAACAAAGCTGACGAACGCAATGAAGCGAGACCAAAGCCGACTTCGAAACCGAAAGTCAAGTGTACCTTCTGTCACTTCATCGGCCATACAACCGAACAGTGCAGAAAGCTGGAAAAGAGGCAACAAGAGGTAGAAGCAACCGTTTCTGTGAAGTTAGAGGACCGCATCATTCCGACAAACTTCATCGTTTTGCCTAATTCCACAGATAAGACAACCGAACCCTACTAGGCGTTGGATTCATGCAAGACGCAAAAATGCTTATAAACCTGCCACAATTTACATGGGAATTCCTTGATGCCGACTCCATCTACGAGTTATACGAAGAAGACTTTGTGAACTTCGAACAAACGAGTAGCAACTCGGCCAGTGGTGCTTTAGATCCCACCGAGGGGATGCCTTCAGCGGCTATTGCATCCTCAAGTGCTGCTGCTCTTCCCGAGAGTTCTCCAGGATATAAATTGATACCATTCGAGCTGTCACCTGCTAAGAAAGGAAAAAGGGTCTTCGATGGTTATTTGCCTCATCATCATAATGTAAAAGAAGCAGAAGTCAAACTATCCCCGCATGCAAGTCAACGCTTTCCTGGTGCAAACGATCCTACGGACTCTGATGGTGATTATCACTTTTGTAGCATAGAAATAGATGATGCGCAAAAGGAAGAGGCCTACAACGCCCGTAAAACTCGGTTAACGACTGCCCCTGTGTTGCGGCAGGCCGACGAAACCAAGTCCTACATCCTCAAGACTGATGCCAGTAGCTATGCGCTTGGATCAGCTCTAGACGCTCTGGTCCAGGGGGAGAAGAAAGATGAGTATCCCAATGAATATGAGAGTAGATCACTCACGCCCGCTGAGAGAAATTACTCCACTACTAATCTAATCGGTCTCTATCACGTTTCCGCTTTAACTCCATATAAAGACGGTAGCCTGGAAACAGTTCCAGAACCCGTACAACCACTTCGAAGAAGAGGACGACCTAGAAAGAAGAAGGTTGCCAGCAAGCCTTCACCTGGGGCCAAACGAGGACGTGGACGCCTGAGAAAACAATAATCCCACTATCCAGTCCACCACGCCGAGACGTCTTTGAGGACTGAGGGGGAGATTGTAACACACGTCTACTTACCAATTATTATGTATTCATACACCCTACCATGTATTAGATTCATAAGTAATAGAAGTTCATTGATCAATTAGTAGCAAGTGGCCGTAAAAGTTCGACCGCCCTCCACTAGATGGCGCTGCGCCGATGACGCGTATTTCTGAATCGCGGTGTTAAGATTCTCCGGCACTTAATGACCCTCGCTTGATCAGTGAATTTCCTCAGACAGCTATTCAGTTGGTGCATTTGCGAATCTCGCCCTACTTGGAAAGGTTACGTGAGTGAGACACCCCTACTAGTTGTCACGGAAAACCCCACATTCCCTCAGGAATACTTTTTGGATAGGGGAACTTCATTCTTCGACCTTCGTCCTAGGACTTGGTCGTGAGAACTGTTCCTTTTATATATCCCAAGTAACATTCTTCTGTAAACGTTTTGAAAACCTGTAAACTGCTGCTGAAAATACAGATCACCTGAAACTTCGCCTGTGTTTCCTTCACGTGTGACGTCCCCCGAGAACACCTCCTACAGTACTTAAAAATTAATAAATCACTTATTCAAGCATCATGCACACAGCACTACATCGCAGCCAACGTTGGCGTTTAATGTTGCCAGTAATAAATAAACGTCCACAGTTATTTATTATTCTCGCTCATTAATTACGTAATTGGCTAATTGATGCGTAATGCAGTCCCACTGTGGTATTATTTACGCAATTATTGTTAATAAACATTGACATTAATAATGCAATTCAATGACAGTGTGTTGAGCTTGTTTTGTCATTTTTACCCGACTACGGCAAAGCCAAAGGAGGGTTATGATTTTGACTGGCTATGTATGTATGCATGTATGTATGTATGTATGTTTGTATGTATGTATGTGAGTATCTTCATCTGTTCCCTCATAGCTTCTAATCTACTTATCGGAACTCGACATATGAGGTATCGTTAGAACCGTCTTCATTTTCCGCTGAACATAGGCTACGTGACGTGTCATAAAAAGCAATTTGGCGCCCTCTAGCGGACAAAAAGTAAGGCTTAAAAATAAAAATGGAGATAAATACGCCGTGGTATCATTTGAAAGGGCCTCACTTGTACATTTCCAAAATATTGGTCAAATTAAAAAATCACGCCCTCTAGCGGACAAAAAGTCAAGAGTAAAAAAAAATATTTAACACCAAAATAATTGTTTAAATAAAAAAAAGTAAAAACTAAAACCCGACTACGACAAAAAAAACGACGCTGAAAAAGTATGAAACAAGATTTTCAGGATAGAAAAAAAAGAAAAGCCGTAGTCACACGTTATAGCTATAGGTACCAACCTAAACACTTTAATACCGTGTGACTACGGCTTTTCTTTTTATTGTATCCTGAAAATCTTGTTTCATACTTTTTCAGCGTCGTTTTTTTTGTCGTAGTCGGGTTTTTCTACCAATCCGCACTGGGCCCGCGTGGTAGATTATAGCCCATCCCTCTCCTAGAGAGGAGGCCTGAGTCCCTGCAGTGGGAGCATTATAGGCTGATGATGAGTCGGGTTTTAGTTTTTACTTTTTTTTATATCTGTAGCAGACAGTAAACATAACGTTTTTTTATTAACCTGTACTGACCCACTGCTGGGCAATGGCCTCTCCCAATTCCTTCGAGCTCTTTTTCTGTGCCTCTTCGAACCAGCCCTCGCGTCACGCGTCCAGATCTTCATCCAACTCTTTCTAGCCCGGCCTCAGCGGCGCCGTCCGTCTTCCGACTATTTTAGTTAAAATACCATTTAAACTTTATCAGGTAAGGTTGCCTTCATTCAGCTTAGGTACACTGTCCTATTGTAACCCCATACCAACCCCACTGTCCGATTGCCGCCCCAGAAAGGGGAGAAAGGCGACAAGGGACTGGTCGAGAATTTGTAACAAGGAGTCAAGCAGCGGCTGCGGTGATGGCACGTGTCACCAACTTGGCGTGCTATGTCCGCAGTCGTCTCCTTGACGTTTCGGCCCATATGACAAGATGTCGGTGGGGCCATGGGAGGTGGTGGGTATTGTGATGGCTCCAGGTCTCGGTCTCCAAATCCAGTGATGGTAGTCCTGTCCTAAGACCAAGTCCTGCAACGGTAAGGATGACGGTCTGTGTCGTCATCGTACCAAGGTTCTGTATTGGCTCGCGTTGATCGTCTAGTCTGTTTGTTTTGTGAGTGAATATACTGAGAAAGACTCGAACTTTCTTAGTTAGTCTTTGGTAATCAATACTGTGTTTAATCTAGGAAGGATTGAACTTCCTCACACCAGTGTTTAGGAAATAATGTTGTATCAAGAGAGTCATTTCGGGGTTTTTTAATCAACAATTAGATTTAGATTGACCACAGGTCAATCCCGAGTACACTCCACTGTGCGAACAATGTAGACTTATCAATCATTCTACTCGATAATGCGGAGCTTGTCTCGACACATCTGTATTATTGTTTAGTACAATACTTAATCAGTTTCCTCTGATTTAATAAAGGATTTTACAAGTTAAAATCAATTTGACACGTTAGAATGATTTGTGTAAGTTGATACATGTGCGTTTGTGCTTATTTTAGCCACCGCGTCTGACTGATATCGTCAGCATGGGGGAAACCTACACCGCGCCACGGTCCTTAATCAATGTTATTGGGGGAGCAACCGACTTCCTATAATCGCTGCGAAGCGTAAGTGATTCCCTTATCCATATAGGCAGGTACTTGCATTTTTTTATAGCCAGATTCCCGGTTAGGGCGGCATTGCCAGATTCCCAGTTAAGGGCAGACTTATTTGCCAATTCCCAGGTTGGGCATACTTTCCCCCGGAACCATGGTTTTGAGTATAATGTATTTGTATTTGAGTTATTTTTAGATTTGGCCAAATCTAGGTCGGAAGTCGGATTGCAAGAATGACGTGTATGGTATGCTGCGTTATCACTGCCAGAGGCGTCGCGCAGTCGTGTATCTCAAGCCATCAGTATATCAAAGTTAGGAAATATTAATGTGCATTATGCAACACAGCCGAAATGTTTCTCTCTCTCAAGACAATATTTCCCCTCCAACACAATTAAGTGATTGTTGACTTGAATCAACAAGTGATGATTAGGTTCCTGTAAACTTGTGTATTTTACTAGGTTCAATTCAGTTCAGAAGGAACTTATAGTCTCAGACCTTAATTGAAGGGTCTGGATTCTTATCTCAGACTTGGTCTATAGTAGTACAAATTATTATATTAGGTTAAGTTCAATAACGTAAAATCGTGTCTTTCAAGGTTCAGTGTGCATATTATAGAGAATTCATTATTGGAGTTGCAACCTGAATTACTACACTGATTTTAAAGCATTGCCTTTGTTATTACTTGATCTTAGCTTTGTCAATCTTCCATTATCAAATTCTCTACACAGGTAATCTTGGAATATAAAAGAAAGAGGTGGTTGATGTTTAAATTATTTATTTATTTTCGATAAATTTATCGAAAGAAACTGTTTGATTAATTAGGCCTAGTTCGCTAGGATGATAGCGAGCTAAGGTCGAGTGTCCCATTACTAGACCTAGTCAGTTAAGGGGAGACGGAACATCTCAAGCGAAACCCCTTCTGACAGCGAAAGAAACTGTTTGATTATTTAGACCTAGGTCCGCTAAGATTTTGACGGACCTTGATCGAGTCGTCCCATTCCTAAACCTAGCCAGATAAGGAAAACCGAACGGCTCAAGCGAAAAACCTTTCTGGCACATACAAATTGGATGTTTACAACATATTACAATATTGACAATTATTTATCAGCTTATATAAATTGCAATACAACTGAGAGGAGAGGCAAGTTACACATAATGGTTACACAGTTTATTCAAGGTACTTAAGCCACAATATCCCATGATAATTTACAGTAATATACTCAGATTTCTAGCTTAAGCCAGTTCACGTAGTTCAAGGTCTGCGTGATGTGTATCGCCTATACAATTCAAAGCGATTTCTCCACAATTCCCGCCTTTCCATCTCTTGCAAACTTCTATACAAGTTATCACGAGGAAATAAATTACTATTATCAAGAATAGTATAGCAGTTACTTTGTCTAGGCCAGACCAAAGGTGCGCTCGTGTCTTTTGACTTAGTGAGTATAAAATATCGAAGTTTGTTGCGGCCTCCATTTTTACTTGGGTCGTTAGATAGATTGGATGACTGAAGTTATTGTAAATTAGCTTGGGATCTTGCTTTTACACAAAATTTGAACTTGGAATACGTTACCAAATTTCAGCTCTCTCTCTGTCTTTTGATTCCACTTAATATTACTTAGACTTAGACACACTGCTTCTAATTTTATTTTAAAATACAATTAATATTCATCTTCGATCGATGCACAAACTCGTCTCTTGTTCCCAAAGCGCGTTCCCTCTCGTCTGCCTGCTCCACCCCTTCCAAGCACCCAGATAGACTCCTCCCTAGAAATGCAATTTCACACGCGAGTAATGTGTTTTTCATTGGCTGTCTTGTATAAGACGCTAGCTCATTGGTCAAAGGCATGGCGTCAGGTTCCCGCCCAATGCTGCGTAGGCGCCCCTTCTATGCATCGCCATTTCACACATCTGTTCACCATAAGTCCAGATACCCCGAGAAAGGTTACTCCAACGTACGATTTATTGCTTTTCGAGTGTCGTTTTGCAATATTATTTTAAACTAAATTCAATAGATTTTTATTTTCTAAGTGTTTTGGGTCCGTTTCTTATCTTTTGTTTCTAAATAATTTCTTCCCATGGATATTTCAATAGGTAGTTTTTGACAAGGGTTGAAATTTATGGATGGCTATAACGTAAGTTATTTATTACTTCCATATGCAAAAAAAAGGAATAGTGGTTCGAAGAACGACCATCTCACACTCCCCCAAATAGATTTGTTTAATCACCTAGTACTCATGTATCTCTCCATCGTTACACTAGGTCGTTGAAAAATCTATTTCCTTCTTTACATTCTCACGCTAGCCTTAAATTTCCCACGTCTATTAAAATTTTGTTTCAAGTACGATAATAAACTTATTCAACTTAGTCTCCCTTTGTTTGCTTAGTTTGGGTCTACTGGTTTATGATGGTGGCTACGCATTTGTTTGTCTCCTTTGTTCGTCCCATCCCGTAGCTAGTTCTACTTTATGTATTGTTTTTGTAGTAGCGAAACAGATGTATTGTATTGTAATTCCCTTTGACTTTGTCAGTATGGACATCAATTAAAGTATATACATTACTATATGGAACCGCTCCAATTACATAAGGTCCTTCATATAGCCGCATAAATTTCCTTGTTAACTTTTTGTCGGCATCTGACTTTGCAAAAGTTTTAAGTTTCACTAGATCTCCTATTTCGAACTGTATTAATTTATGATTTTTGTTATAATGAAGTTCTCTATTCTCCGCCGCTTTGATTATATTTTGTCGCGCTTGATTACGAATCTGCTTTAATGTTTCTTATTGTATATCGGTTCCCCTTGTAGTATATTTGACAATGTCATCTAGATAATTTATTTAATTTTTTATTTCTAATTAGAATCCATTGCTCTCGAGAATCCTGCCACAGATGTCTTTAATCCTTGAGGCAACACGCGATAAGTATAGGTCCGCCCCATGAAAGAGAACCCTGTATACTTTCTTGAATTTGGATGTAAAGGTATTTGGAAATAAGCATTATTTAAATCTATTAAACTGATATAATTTATTCCGTGAAAAGACTGTAGAATCTCTGACGTGAGTGGTGGCGCCCCTGCGTCCCCAATCATTTTCTTATTTAGCTCGCGCGCGTCTAACAAGATTCTTATTGTCCCATCTCGTTTCTTAGTGAAAGTGAGTGGACTACAATATGGAGTTGCCTCCTGTCTGATCACTCCTAATCTTTCTAATTCACTTAATTCCGCTTTAACTTGTTCCCTATAGGCCAGAGGTACTGGATAACTGTGCTTCACAAAAGGAATTTCATCTACTAACTCAATAACGTGTTCATACCTATTAGTCAATCCTAGCTTGTCTGTAAATACTTTACAATGTCTATCTAGTAAAGGTAACAATAGTTCCTTCTGTTCGCTACTTAAAGTTGAATTGTCCAGGTGATTTTCTTTATTCTTTTCACCATACGTCTCTTTACTCAACTTGCTATGCTCTACCGGTTTAGTGCCTTCGTTTAGTATTGAATTAATCGTTGCTGCATTTGTCTCTCCCCCTAACCTTTCGAATTTGCAATCTGAATTCAGTTTTACGCAAGACCTAACTCCCAAATGTTCTATTGTTAACGTCCGTTCGTTTCCACAGTTCACTACTCCTTTTACTCGTTCTAGCCAGTCATAACCTAGTATTAATGATCTAGGTAACCGCCGCATAATTAAAACGGGTGCTTCGACTAAGGTACTACCTAATTTGAATTCTATTAAAACCATCCGATTCGTACTTTCGCTACGTGATCCGAACGCTCCTTGTATTTGAATGGCTGGAATAGCAATCTCAGGTAAAATTTCATTTCTCCTTAGAATAGACTCGTACAATTCTCTAGTTATTCCGCTAATCTGGCTACCTGTATCGATAAGTGCATTCATACTTCTGCCGTACAACCTCACGCATACCTCAGGTAATTTAGGTAAAGAGTAATCAATCTCTACGTCGATCGACTCGTCGAGCTCGTGAATCATTGTATACGTATGTAATTTTCTCACCACGCAAAGCTCACACACCATACCTATCTTGACACACTCGGTTACGTTGTCAAACTGATTTTCTAATAAAATCCCTATGCTTTTAATTACTGAGTGATAGTCATATTCGTCACCGCCTGTGTTAGGTTTTAGTAGTCGTTTAAGGCCTCCTTCGCCAACTCCTAAACTCTGTCCCGGCTTCCACCCTCTGTTAGTTAAAATTTTGTACGCTACTCCTGTTCTGCCGCGTTCCGAGGTCCCTTTATTTCCCGTGCTACACAATATCATATTATCGGACCTAGTTTGTGTGGGAAATACTAGTTTTTTGGTTGCCCCTCCCCCACATGTTTAGACGTGTTAGATCCTTGGCCCTCCTTTACAAAAGCGATAGCCGGCCTGATGTTAGTTCTCTCTTGTTCAGTTCCGGATTTTTCAGGTCTGTTAACGTTCGTTCTATAACTTGGTCGTCCCTGACGATACCCGCGTCCTCTCGACGAGTTTCCTCTAGTTCTCCACCTATTAGTTGATATCGTTGCTACAATCGGGTGCGCCGACGATGGCCTGTTGTTCCGTCTTTCTCTAAAATTCCTACCAACGTTAACTCTCGTAACTTCCTTCGGTTTCTCAACAATATTTTGTTCTATGCTCCTTAGAAAATTAATCCCGCTCATGATGTCTACTTCCTCAACTCTAGTAAACCATAGTCGTTGTATATCTGTATTATAGTGCCGCATAATAGAATTTACTATATCCCGCTCACTAAATGAAATAGTCAGTGACTGCATTGATTCAGCATACTCAGCGAAATGTTCCGACATCGTCATTCCCGAATCACCCTTATATACTGAATTAATCAACCTATACCTTACAGATTCCTGGATCCGTTAGTCCAGTAGATACTTCTGAAGTCAGCCTCGAAATCAGCGAATACAGCCCATCCTTTCGAGTATAGATCCATAACCCTTCGAGCGTGTCCCGTGATGCATCCTAACGCTATGTCAATCTCGCGGTATGATCCATTTACTGCCCTTATATACTTCTTTAATCGCTTCAAAAATGCAATAGGATTAGTGAATGGCTTTCCATCAAAGTTTGGTTTGCTAATTGATGGTTGAATCACATATAAATTCCGTGTTTCGGAAGGTATTACATTAGAACTCGCGGATGTAGGACTAATCAATTCCTGTCTATCAGTCGTATTACTTCCGTTATTGGTTACTCCATACGTCTCGGATGAAGAACCACTCGTATTTCCACTTTGTATTAAGTTAACACCCGAACTTAGTTGTTGTAATTTTTAACAAGATCCGATTCTACCTTTCTTTTATTACGTCTTCCTCTACCTGTCGACATTTTGTTTTTTTTTCGGTTTTTTTTTTTTTTTTTTTAATTTTTTTTTTTATTTACTCTACTGTATTTCCTTTTCTATTAACCGTTTAAACCCGTTTATGTTAATTTATTCGTCCGTTTAAGCAACCTTTTTCGTCAGATATCTGGTAAATTGCTAGGGATAAACACAAGGTAAACAACACAAGGTGAAACAATTAATATATCTAGTCACGCAGTCTCCTGCTGAAGAATTTAATCTAAGAAATAAGCTAATATAGGAAATAATTTTTAGGAAAATATTTCTGGCATTGTAGTCTCTTCCTGAAGAACTTAATCTAGAAAATAGACTTAAGTAAAATATTTCTGGTGTTGTAGTTTCTTTCTGAAGATCTTGATCTAGAAAGTAAACTTATGGAAAATATTTCTGGCGTTGTAGTTTCTTTCTGAAGAACTTGATCTAGAAAGTAAACTTAAGGAAAATATTTCCTCCTCCTCTTTGTCTCCTCCTTGGAATCCTGTATATTGTACATTTATTTGTAAGGCATACAGCTTATTTCTGCTCCCCCTATACATAAGGTAAATTTAAATGTACAACACATTATAAATAATAACATGCACAGTATGTATTTTATCTCTCCTCTCAGTATTTCACAATTTCTAAATTTCTACGTTGTGTTCTTTTATTTTATATAAATAGATCTAGTCATATCGTTATTTCGAATATGTACTTAGATCCTTGGTCACGCGGCATCAAATTCTGTGATGGCTCCAGGTCTCGGTCTCCAAATCCAGTGATGGTAGTCCTGTCCTAAGACCAAGTCCTGCAACGGTAAGGATGACGGTCTGTGTCGTCATCGTACCAAGGTTCTGTATTGGCTCGCGTTGATCGTCTAGTCTGTTTGTTTTGTGAGTGAATATACTGAGAAAGAGTCGAACTTTCTTAGTTAGTCTTTGGTAATCAATACTGTGTTTAATCTAGGAAGGATTGAACTTCCTCACACCAGTGTTTAGGAAATAATGTTGTATCAAGAGAGTCATTTCGGGGTTTTTTAATCAACAATTAGATTTAGATTGACCACAGGTCAATCCCGAGTACACTCCACTGTGCGAACAATGTAGACTTATCAATCATTCTACTCGATAATGCGGAGCTTGTCTCGACACATCTGTATTATTGTTTAGTACAATACTTAATCAGTTTCCTCTGATTTAATAAAGGATTTTACAAGTTAAAATCAATTTGACACGTTAGAATGATTTGTGTAAGTTGATACATGTGCGTTTGTGCTTATTTTAGCCACCGCGTCTGACTGATATCGTCAGCATGGGGGAAACCTACACCGCGCCACGGTCCTTAATCAATGTTATTGGGGGAGCAACCGACTTCCTATAATCGCTGCGAAGCGTAAGTGATTCCCTTATCCATATAGGCAGGTACTTGCATTTTTTTATAGCCAGATTCCCGGTTAGGGCGGCATTGCCAGATTCCCAGTTAAGGGCAGACTTATTTGCCAATTCCCAGGTTGGGCAGACTTTCCCCCGGAACCATGGTTTTGAGTATAATGTATTTGTATTTGAGTTATTTTTAGATTTGGCCAAATCTAGGTCGGAAGTCGGATTGCAAGAATGTCGTGTATGGTATGCTGCGTTATCACTGCCAGAGGCGTCGCGCAGTCGTGTATCTCAAGCCATCAGTATATCAAAGTTAGGAAATATTAATGTGCATTATGCAACACAGCCGAAATGTTTCTCTCTCTCAAGACAATATTTCCCCTCCAACACAATTAAGTGATTGTTGACTTGAATCAACAAGTGATGATTAGGTTCCTGTAAACTTGTGTATTTTACTAGGTTCAATTCAGTTCAGAAGGAACTTATAGTCTCAGACCTTAATTGAAGGGTCTGGATTCTTATCTCAGACTTGGTCTATAGTAGTACAAATTATTATATTAGGTTAAGTTCAATAACGTAAAATCGTGTCTTTCAAGGTTCAGTGTGCATATTATAGAGAATTCATAATTGGAGTTGCAACCTGAATTACTACACTGATTTTAAAGCATTGCCTTTGTTATTACTTGATCTTAGCTTTGTCAATCTTCCATTATCAAATTCTCTACACAGGTAATCTTGGAATATAAAAGAAAGAGGTGGTTGATGTTTAAATTATTTATTTATTTTCGATAAATTTATCGAAAGAAACTGTTTGATTAATTAGGCCTAGTTCGCTAGGATGATAGCGAGCTAAGGTCGAGTGTCCCATTACTAGACCTAGTCAGTTAAGGGGAGACGGAACATCTCAAGCGAAACCCCTTCTGACAGCGAAAGAAACTGTTTGATTATTTAGACCTAGGTCCGCTAAGATTTTGACGGACCTTGATCGAGTCGTCCCATTCCTAAACCTAGCCAGATAAGGAAAACCGAACGGCTCAAGCGAAAAACCTTTCTGGCACATACAAATTGGATGTTTACAACATATTACAATATTGACAATTATTTATCAGCTTATATAAATTGCAATACAACTGAGAGGAGAGGCAAGTTACACATAATGGTTACACAGTTTATTCAAGGTACTTAAGCCACAATATCCCATGATAATTTACAGTAATATACTCAGATTTCTAGCTTAAGCCAGTTCACGTAGTTCAAGGTCTGCGTGATGTGTATCGCCTATACAATTCAAAGCGATTTCTCCACAATTCCCGCCTTTCCATCTCTTGCAAACTTCTATACAAGTTATCACGAGGAAATAAATTACTATTATCAAGAATAGTATAGCAGTTACTTTGTCTAGGCCAGACCAAAGGTGCGCTCGTGTCTTTTGACTTAGTGAGTATAAAATATCGAAGTTTGTTGCGGCCTCCATTTTTACTTGGGTCGTTAGATAGATTGGATGACTGAAGTTATTGTAAATTAGCTTGGGATCTTGCTTTTACACAAAATTTGAACTTGGAATACGTTACCAAATTTCAGCTCTCTCTCTGTCTTTTGATTCCACTTAATATTACTTAGACTTAGACACACTGCTTCTAATTTTATTTTAAAATACAATTAATATTCATCTTCGATCGATGCACAAACTCGTCTCTTGTTCCCAAAGCGCGTTCCCTCTCGTCTGCCTGCTCCACCCCTTCCAAGCACCCAGATAGACTCCTCCCTAGAAATGCAATTTCACACGCGAGTAATGTGTTTTTCATTGGCTGTCTTGTATAAGACGCTAGCTCATTGGTCAAAGGCATGGCGTCAGGTTCCCGCCCAATGCTGCGTAGGCGCCCCTTCTATGCATCGCCATTTCACACATCTGTTCACCATAAGTCCAGATACCCCGAGAAAGGTTACTCCAACGTACGATTTATTGCTTTTCGAGTGTCGTTTTGCAATATTATTTTAAACTAAATTCAATAGATTTTTATTTTCTAAGTGTTTTGGGTCCGTTTCTTATCTTTTGTTTCTAAATAATTTCTTCCCATGGATATTTCAATAGGTAGTTTTTGACAAGGGTTGAAATTTATGGATGGCTATAACGTAAGTTATTTATTACTTCCATATGCAAAAAAAAGGAATAGTGGTTCGAAGAACGACCATCTCAGTATGTCCTATTGTAACTATCCAAGCAAACTGCACGTTGCACTTATAGATCTTAGAGAAACAAACGAAACATGTCCACGGAGCATGCAGAGTCATATTTGTCTTGGTTGGTCCGCACGATAGGTGACCACCCATTGCATACCGAGTTTCTAAATATTTTAACTCATTTTGAGTCATAATAACTATTTTACACTGGTTCTGTGACTAAATTGATGTGCTCTGTAACAATTTCCTTCAGTCGGTTTCTGGGCCCGTTGCCAGAATTGCATAAGGTATTCGGAAGGCACTCATTAGGCTTACATCTACGACTATCTTCATTCATTTTGCAATAGTCGTGAAAATCAGGTTTTAAAATTTGTCTTTTTATTTTGGTATGAAGTAATTAAATACAGAAAACTAAAACTTTTAAGCAAAATCCTTAAACATTAAGAAATAAAACAGTAGACTCCTTATTTCTCTCAAGGAGTTGTCAGTAACATAGAATTGGTCCGTTCGACGCCTGCCGTGGCAGCGGAACTGTTTGAAAGAGATACCGCGACCCCGGAACACAAAGGGTTAAGAAGGAACAGTCCAGTCCTTCCAGAGTCAGTGAGTGAGTGTCAGATATCCCACGCATGAGCGGGGTTTAGTCCTTAGAAATCTGACACTCCCCTCCGCTCCACCCATTTGATAATTTTCCATCCACAAAAAACTGTCTCTTCATTTCCGGCATTATCAGCACACGTCACGCTTTGAATCCATATGAAAACATAACATCACAGCTGTAATCCCCAAAAGGTTTAGGCAGAGCTGTAGGTACACCTACCTATACCTAAGAGTACACCCAGTCCCATATATCGCCAAGTGTGTTTAGATCCCATGTAATGGGGGCGTGCCTATCAACCGGGCATAAACCTAAACTTCAATGCTGCTACTTAGAAATGACTAACGAGAAAATTCAGAAACACTTTGCCCGACCTAGGAATTGAAACCAGGACCAGCGTTCAACAGTCGCACTTGCAATCCCTAGACCAACGAGGCAGTTATTTATACGTTCTTTTTTAATAAAGAATACTATATTATGCTATAGCTATTTAGTAAAATTGCTTGAAACTAGCACAATCAATATCTTTCATCGATATGAATAAATTAAGCAAATATTTATTATAAGTAATATTTATTTTATTTATTTATTTTATTTTATATGGGCTTACTCTTGACCTCAATCTTGCCCTAAGGGCAGAGATGAGGTCATACCGGTCGAGGTGGGGTAATACTAGTTTTTTACTTAAAAGTCGACGTATTTATTATTTACGTTACCTTTACACAGCGTGCTAGGGCCTCAGTCCTATCCATTTTACATTACGGTCTGTAAACACGTGAAAAGGCAATATTTTCGTATAAAATCGTTTATCTGCTTTTTAATAAAGTAATAAAATAAATCGCTCGACTCCTCTGTGCACGAGGCGATGGCAGCACAAAATGTCAATTTTAATTTTATTCAGCAACCACCAACAGTATGTTTACGACAAAGCGCTTTAGCAGCTAATGGGTTAAAAAGTTTTTGTAGCGTTATTAAAAAAGATAAATCAGCGCTTTTAATAACCGCTTTTATTGGAGATATTCGGGAATTTTAAGAGTGAAATTTTTTTTTCGAATTATTGGGCAAGTTTCTGGCTAAAATGGCGTTTCGGTGGGTCATTGCGAGCATAAAGCCGTTGTAAATGTTTTAAAAGCATAAAACAATACAGTGTTATGTTAAAATAACCCATGATTTCATAGTTCTAATATCTAAAATTAATTAAGTATCGTTTGCTAGCGATAAGTAGCGTTGGTTATGAATCAATGCTAATACAGCCATGATGCGATAGAATGCCTGTCTCAACTAAGGGAAGTGAAGATTTACCCTTAGTTCGTAGGTAGTAAACGCCTAATGCAATTTCAAAAGAAAAACTCTAGGTCCTTCTAATCAAAACCTCTAGCGTAAAAACTATTTAATACCAACTGTACTCCTTGATGAACCTTATTACCGTTCGTTACGTTATTACAAAATTCTTCAATAAGAACATTCATAATAAAACGTTGGAAGTAATTATTTATAATAAGTTCATACATTCCCTTGATAGGTAAACTTATAATCTGGCTTATGAAGCCCTCGAATTAATCAGCGCGGGGCTACAAAGCCGAGACACCTTCTTTGAACAATCTGACAGACTCCTTAAGTCTCCTTGATGAGTTGAATACAGAAAATACCTGCACCTTATTGTTCTTACGGCAGCGAGAAAAGGAAATAATAATGTACAAAGAATTATTTATAGGTTGGATCTGGTAATTTTGCGAGTAATTAAATTAATAAAATATGATAACATTTTATTTTCTTAAGACGAGATTTTTGTTCTCCTGTAAAACAGAATTATCTTATCAGCCTGTAACGTTTCCAGTTCTGGTTTCTAATTCAATAAGGAGTGAGACATAATCCAGCATGCAGCGGAAGTCACGTATCTTAAAATTATGGAACCAATTGAGAGCAGTAATGAAGAAACAAATATTACAAGACTCTGTATTACAAAATTACAAAAATTAAAATGGAGAAGTTTCCATAAATTTTTAATTTAAATAAAAATGTGAAAATGTCGTTAAAATATCTCTAGGAATAAAAAAGTTATGAGGCTTTAAAGTTGTGCTTGTGATGAAGTAAAGCTACGTCACTAATACCTTATTGCAAGCGTGCATATTTTCAAGGCATAATTATAATATTATTTTTTGCTTCATGCCTATAACAGCTGCAAATAATTCATTTAGATCTCAAGAGTCTTGGAATATCTTATTCCAAAAAGCAATCAAATTATCATCATCAGCAGCAGCCTATAATGTTCCCACTGCAGGGATTCAGGCCTCCTCTCTAGGAGAGGCATGGGCTTATAACCTACCACGCGGACCCAGTGCGGGTTGGTGGATGTCACACATGTCTCCGATTTTTTTGATTCTAAGACATGCCGATTTCCTCACTATGTTTTCCTTCACCGATTTGAGAGCAGCAGTGATGAAATAAATTACACAAAGTAATGCGCCTGCCTAAGGTCGAAAGCAATAAAAATATAAAACCTTCTAATTTATCGAATTAAGTGCATCGGTATATAAAATTCCGAAGTCCAGTATGACAGTTCTATAAACCAGTTGACAAGCAAATTATTCAACCGTACTTCAGCGGTAATATTTCAGTAGTTAATCCAATAAGCCCGGTTGGCTTGACGACTCTATTATTAGCTGTCATTAGTTGTCAAGTTGCCAAGCTTTCTTCGACTGCAATGAGCTTGAATAATTAAAATATTTGTGATCGATTGGTGGGATTGCTTCATGGGAATCGGTCGTTGTTGTTGTGCGTGATTGCAGGGAAACTGCATGATTACCTGCTATAATTTGTTTTATTGGTTAATTTAGTTTGATATATTGCTTTTTAAATTCTAATTGTATTTCGTGTTTGTGTTTCGTGAGTAATGCTTGAATTTTTTATTTATTTATTACAAAACCTAGTTACGTGATTACGTTTACTACGTCCACGCAGTACATTGCAGCCTTTAAACCGAAAAGAAGCCTGTGACCGCCGTGGTGGCACTATTTTGAATACGATATGTTTTTTTTAATTGGGTAAATAACTTGTTATTGTGTTGGAAAGTCTCCCACTAGGTGAACCGATGACCTGGTGGAGGTTGCGGGGATCCGCTGGATGTGAGATGCACGGGACTGGTCAATGAAGTGAAATTTGAGGGGGGCCTATGTCAACAAGACATAACAGAAATATCAACATGTTTCAAGACTCCAGTTATTATACCCTCACTATTGCAGGCATCTTAATTCCCATTCCCGTGTTTCAAATAGCCTCGCAACTCCAGCCAACTTTTTTCTACAACCGATTACAAATTCCAGCACTTCATGTAAGCGTCACCCCAAAAAATACATCAGCCAAAACCACATATGTTTCGTCTCAAGATAATGTCGGGCGATGATAGCGTTGCATTATTGCCAGGGGACGCCGCTTAACGACAGAGGAAACTCATTAAATAGGCGGCAATTTATGACCGTACAGGGGACTGATGTTCTTGCGTACCGCTTACCTCGCCTTAGTCAACCCTTTTGGTTTCTTCGGGGTACTGACTTAATTTGGGTAAGTGATGAGGTTTTGGTATTTTTTTGAAGTGAAAACTTCTTTAGCGGCGTTGAGCACTTTGGGAAATTGTTCTGTGATGGGTATAAAATCTTAAACTCGCGTCAGGACACGTGACCACGTGACCCTGATCGAAAAAGCGTAAGACGGATGGAGAGTAGACAGCTATCCCCTCTCTACGGCGCGGCGAAAATGTATGCCTGGGCCTACTGTTTCGTTTAGGCAGCGCAGGGCGCTTAATAATAATAATAATTATTATTAATAATAATATAATTAATAATAATAATAATAATAATAAAATTATTAATAATAATAATATAATTAATAATAATAATTAATAATAATAATAATTAATAATAATAATAATAATGATGACAGCTGTCAAAATTGAAACAGCTATATCTCGGAAACTATCGACCTTAGACTAGTTGTGTGTAGGGACAATTGATAGGTCTCAATGAGATCTACATTTCGGATGACAGCTGTCAAAATTGAAACGGCTATATCTCGGAAACTATCGACCTTAGACTAGTTGTGTGTAGGGACAAGTGATAGGTCTCAATGAGATCTACATTTCAGATGACAGCTGTCAAAATTGAAACGGCTATATCTCGGAAACTATCGACCTTAGACTAGTTGTGTGTAGGGACAAGTGATAGGTCTCAATGAGATCTACATTTCGGATGACAGCTGTCAAAATTGAAACAGCTATATCTCGGAAACTATCGACCTTAGACTAGTTGTGTGTAGGGACAAGTGATAGGTCTCAATGAGATCTACATTTCGGATGACAGCTGTCAAAATTGAAACGGCTATATCTCGGAAACTATCGACCTAAGACTAGTTGTGTGTAGGGACAAGTGATAGGTCTCAATGAGATCTACATTTCGGATGACAGCTGTCAAAATTGAAACGGCTATATCTCGGAAACTATCGACCTTAGACTAGTTGTGTGTAGGGACAAGTGATAGGTCTCAATGAGATCTACATTTCAGATGACAGCTGTCAAAATTGAAACGGCTATATCTCGGAAACTATCGACCTTAGACTAGTTGTGTGTAGGGACAAGTGATAGGTCTCAATGAGATCTACATTTCGGATGACAGCTGTCAAAATTGAAACAGCTATATCTCGGAAACTATCGACCTTAGACTAGTTGTGTGTAGGGACAAGTGATAGATCTCAATGAGATCTACATTTCGGATGACAGCTGTCAAAATTGAAACGGCTATATCTCGGAAACTATCGATCTTAGACTAGTCGTGTGGGAGTTGGACATTTTGACCCTGAACGTTAACGATGTCGACTGTACAGTCAATAAAATACAAAAATAATTTATTTTGAACTAGACTGTACAATGTTTTTATGATGCTTAATCGGAGGCATGGGAAAAAATATTCCCGCTCCTCCTACCAATCGGAGTTCCGATCGGAGGACAGGGAAAGACAAAATAAATGGGTTAGCATAGTTATGGCGGAATAATTGAATTTTTAAATAATGAATTTGGTTTAACTATGTCGAATGATCGCAATCTTAGCACAACGAAATACAAAACTACTATTGATGCGGTCTTTATTAGACATTTAACTAGGTTCGAATCAAAACTGTTCGTTTCTTACTTCAGCTACCATAAACCTATCGTATCAGTTTTAGAGATTGGCGATGATAGTTCTGGTAATGATGATGGTGAAAAAGTCGTTGAAATTATGGATGAAAGTTGATTTTTCGGAGAGATAAACTTTTTAATGTAAAATAATTGTAATAGTTTTAAAGTGTTAAATTTTTAATGTAATATAAATTGTCATGTTTGTGTACGATAGCGCAATAAATCAATATTGTATTCTACCACATAAATGATAGTACTTTTATACTGTTAAAGCAATTGGTGCAAAATTATTCCCTAACCATTCCAAAATATCAAACATGCTCAACGTTAATAATCAAGTTTTCACTTCTGCCGGCACTGCCGGAGTGCAACCCGTCTTTTTTTTTGTATAGTTTGTTTAGATAAGGTATTTTTTTAATGACATTTCTTGGAATATGACAAATCAAATAAGGAATTAAGGTACGTGTAGGCCGACCTTATTTATTTATTTATTTATGTACACACAAAATACAAAAAAAAGGAAAATACATAAAAAGAATAGAAGAGCACAAAGGTACTGCTTTTTGACCTTTTACTTTTTTGGAAGATTTTTCTATTCCTCCTAGGAGAAAACAGTGTCGTGTAAAAAACTAACTCGAACAGGTATTTAGTCGAAAAACCCATTTCGCCTGAAATCCCCGAATGGTTAGGTTAGAGTTGTAAAGGTCTACCTAAGCGTACAGCTACACCTATATTTCGCAAGTTATGTTTAGGTAAGTCCCATGTGGGGCGAGCCTATTGCCATCAACCGAGCACAAATCCAGACTCCTTGGCTGCTAGTCAAAAAAACTTGAACAAATAAATGAGAGCACTGAGCGAGACTTATCAATGACTACTTCCCAATGAAGAAACATTCAAACGAATTAATTACCTCGCACAGTCTAAAACTGACCAAAGTTACAGTTCAAAGTTAAATCTTTAAAAACCAAAGCTGTCTGTGAAGTTGAACAAAAATCGAATTAATTCAGAAATCCACTTTGAATTTGAATTGCGTAACGTGAAACTTTAAAATTGCCATTGTGTACCTAAATTAAACTTTCCGCTTGGACCCGTTCAAGTTTCCAATGATAACATTAACATTTGAACCTTTGATTTTGAACTCTGTTACGTGGGAGTCGGTACGGTTTTAGCTAACTTGTTAAAGGAGAACTAGGTACAGTATTCTCAAGTACCGGTAGAACGCTCTTAGTTACCTATAAATAAAGGTATTGTTAAGATTTCATTAGAAAGTTGTTTCAATAGTAAATGTAGTTTTTTTGGGACAAGCTCAAAACGCTATTTCCAAACCACTGAACTCTTGAAAGTCAGAATTCACAATGGCGACCACCAGAAAAAAAACCGTGACAGTGAAGCTTAACGAAGTCCCAAAGAAACATTTTAACTTTTAACTATCCCTATATTGGAGGTCAATAAGGTTCCATGATTGTCAACTATTGTGAAAAACTTAAAACAGTATAAAAGGTAGTCTTATTATAATTAAATTGCTTACGTAATGTTTTACGTTTTTTTCACTGAGAGACTACGAAAATGAACTAGTAAATACACACAAGAAAAATCAGGGATCTTTACAATAATATCTTCCACGAAAGAAAACCCATACCTACCACAAAGATTGTTAAAAAGGAAAAGAAATCAGAACCAAAGTAAAAGCGAACAAAGAAAGAGACATGAGCCAAATGAATACCCAAATATCACATTACAAAACAAGACATCATTCGGTCGCTTTGTCCAAATTATTACAAGAAGAAAATTATAACAAGGTTCCCCTTTTACTTAAATAAAACCAAAGAGAAATGAGTTCGTTATTTACATCAACGATCGGAAAGCGAAAGATAAAAATCTTTTATCTGGCTCAATGGGATGTTTGTACCACGATCTCAAAGAAAAATTTCACCTAATTACCGCAGCATCCAGCCCCGGGCGTTTTTGGTGAACCGGCTCTAAAAGGGAACGATGCAAATAATTTACAGAAGAATATTATTAAAGATTTGCGGATGAATTAAAAATTAAACGCGGTTTAGAACAACAATTTTTAATTATGCCTAAATGTTTGGAGAGCGAAAATTTACCTACGGCGGTGGCGGTCGGTGAGAAATTACATTATGAGATTTATGCCTGTTTACTAAGTATTTTCTTTATAAAAAAATCTCAACGTTTTTACGAAGAGGCGTATTTTTAATAATTATAGGGCGTATAAATTAATGGTCTCAATGGTCGATAAACCACTACAATTGTTGGATACCGATGTAACATAACATCCTGCAATCCCCGTAGGGTTTGGCAGAAGTACCTATACCTATAACATTTCACCCATTAGATTTAAGTCTCATGTAATGGGGGCGAGCCTATTGCCGTCAACAGGGTAAACATTCAGACTCCATGACTACTACCAAGAAAATTTTGAAGGAAAAACCCATTAACAAATTGCCCGACTCAAAAATCGAATCCAGGACCTCAGCAGTAGCAACTGCGAACACTAGAGCAACGAGTTAGTCATAAATGCATAGCAAAATGATTATCATCATCAACAACCTATTAATGTTCCCACTGCTGGGACACAGGCCTCCTCTCTTTTTTGAGAGGGAATATGGGCTCTACCACGCGGGCCCAGTGCGGATTGGTAGATGTCACATGTCTTCGAATTTTTTGGTTCTAAGACATGCCGGTTTCCTCACGATGTTTTCCTTCACCATTTTGAGAGCAGCGGTGATGAAATAAATTACACAAAGTAATGTGCCTGCCTGGGTTCGAACCTACGACCTACTGTTCGTAAGTCGGGGCCGCCACCACTGGGCTACGGCTGCTCCCGGCAAAATGATATATACATAGCTACAATTAAACAACGATGCTACTCCCCTGCAAAGCTGATCCACCTCAAAGTCAAACGTCATTAACCCCTTTGATAAAATATAATCTCCTTACGACCCTACAATTGACTACCTACCTTAAGACTACAGGGGCCAAAGGTTCAAAGAAGCTAGGTTCGATATAATCGGCCTAAGATACGGGTTCTATTCAGTCGAGGCCCAGATTGAATGATAATTAGCACCCCTGCTTTCTGGGTGATTAAGTTTCCTGATAAGACTTCATAGATTGGAGGTGATTTATTATTAGAGTTTGTATCGGTGATACAAGTTTTTATCGTTGTTTTATTTTGAGAATGATGTCTACGCTCTAAATAAATATTGTTGATTTAAAAATATTCAGTCCCAATTATTTGTTATTTGAATATCGTTGTTGTCCTATATTATTTAATGTTCCTTCAACAAACACAATTAACCTGGTAAATATCAAAAATAGCTTCTTTTTTATCTTATTTCCTTTGACGCTTTATGGTTTGTTTTCTGATATTCAAAAGTGTCTGTAATGGTCTAATTGAAATAAATGCTTTGAGTTGAGTTGGGTAAGTACCTACTTAAAAAGTTCTTAATACAAATAACTTTTTTTAATAACCCTGTTTAAGTATGTAACTAGCAGCTACCAGGTCATACTGTCTTGCGACATACCTATGCTTCTTACTGAATTTTTCAGGCATACCTAACAAAGTACGATAAAAATAATATATCCTAACCGAAACTACGTCTTTAATATTTACCTTTCTAAACCCTCTTAAAACTAAAGTAGTATTCCTAAAAGGGTAACTACCCGTAAAGTTGGGATATTCCAATTTAATTTTCCCTCTCCATGATTTCAATTAAACGTATCATTTATAGCAGCCATTATGTATGACGTGGGAGACACGTTCTAAAGTTAAATTGCTCTAATTTGCGCCGTGCACCTTATTGCAGCTCCCCTTTTCAAAGCCACTGCGTCGGGATTTATAATAGTGGTGGGCGGTGGTTGTCGATAGAATTATGACAAATGTCGATGGGTTTGTGTGAATTTATTATGGAGTTTGACTCAGGAAACGAAATAGGAACAAAGCATTTTCACGAACACTGATCGTGGTCAGTTACAAAAATTGATCTGGATTAATTGGCATATGAGGCAGGTATAGACGCCAGCATAATTATCAATCAATCTGTCTTTCTTAAATAGATTTTCGACTTTAAAGCATTAAGTTCAAGGTTCATTGGGTAATTTAACGATTTCAGGTAGCTTGATGTGCTGGCTGTCTGTACCGTATTGTATCTGTTTCTAATGCATAGTACTAACATCCAGTTTCAGAGAATCATAGACGCCACAATTAAACATAAGTCAACACAAGCAAGCGACTATTGTAATTTATTCAACCAATTCAGCAGTTGGTGCGCTAGACTTTTATTAACATTGACTTTAATTCCAGAAACCGGACGAATATCTGATATATAACCTTTATCCTACTCAGTCCAAAACATGAAAATAAGTACCTACCTAACAGCAACCCGGAATTTAAATATTTATTTACAAAACTCCGCAGAGTGCAAAATTATTATTGAACCACCTTAATATTTTCGTAGCGGCTTAGAACCAAAAGCTATCCCGATGGAATTACATAATATTTCGAGATAAAAACGCCTGACCTTTCCGTTGTAGGCCAATAGGAAGGTCAAAGGGCATTTTTATGCTAATGTTGGATGTTTCTTTATTCAGAAATTAATTAAGTTGTTCGCTGCTACGTCAGGTCATGATTAATTAAGAAACTAATAGGAGTTTGACCTTTTTATTTGTAATTATTTGATGAGAGACTAGATTGTTTGAATACTCCAAAATAATAAAATTAATTTGCTTATTCTTTTCTTATTATAGACTAGCTTTTGCCAGAGGCTTCGCCCGCGTGAAAATGACGATTTTCCATACAAACTTTCATCCCCTATTTAACTCCCTTAGGGGTGGAATTTCAAAAAATCATTCCTTATTCCTTGTCTACATTATAAAGGGAACCTCTGTGCAAAATTTCAGCTTTCTAGGTCCAAGGGTTTGGGCTGGGCGTTGATGAGTCAGTCAGTCAATCAGTCAGTCAGTCAGGACTTCTCTCTTTATTTATATAGATTATTTGATGAGAAACTAGATTGTTTGAATACTCCAAAATATTAAAAATAATTTGCTTATTCTTTTCTTAATATAGATAAGATCACGTCTGTTGGTGTAACGCAGAGATGTATCTCCAGCACTCTCACATGACATGTTGTCAGTTATTGTTATGTAAAAGAGGTTGAGCCTTTAATTGCCGCCAACTGGGAAAAGCCTAAAGCCAGGCTCAGTGGTTGCAACAGAGACAACCCTGATGGAAACAAAATAACATTTTGTCCGACCTGGAAATGGTACCCAGGCTCGTAAGATCTTAATCCCACTAAAAACAAAACTTGTAAAAAAAGCCAAGCCGCGCAACGCAACTCAGTTCTTCTACCGTAAAAAGTAGTGAGATCCATGTAATACCAAGTCAGTTAATTTATTCAGTCCCTACTTACAAATATGTGATGTTTTAAATAAATAGATTGACTTGGCCACTGCATCACATTGGCCAATGCGATGGCGATTAACCATAAGAATGGCCTGTTTAACATTGGCAAATACGATGCGATGGCCAAGTCAATCTATTTATTTAAAACATCACATATTTGTAAGTAGGGACTGAATAAATTAACTGACTTGGTATTACATGGATCTCACTACTTTTTACGGTAGAAGAACTGAGTTGCGTTGCGCGGCTTGGCTTTTTTTACAAGTTTTGTTTTTAGTGGGATCTCATTTCTTTTTGTAGCGTCTCTCGTTCTATCTATTTCGTTCAATGAATCAACAATACATAGGTTTATTTGAACTTGCAGCAGTCTTATTCATCGATTTGATGAACTGCTTAAGTACCTAAGTACTCGACAAGCTGAATCAAACGAGTCTAAACTCGACAGGGTCAAGTCGTTTTATAACGGAATTCCTATGGCCACCTTCCAGCTCCATCATCAGACCCTGAACATCATCCAAAGACAGAGTACTCATCAAGACAAATCAAACGAGCCCAAACTCGATGGGTTTATGACATTTTAAAATGGAGTTCCTATGGGCAACTTCCAGCTCCATCATCAGATCAGTTCCATGTCATCATAATATTGATTTGTTAGGTGATATACATATACGTGCAAAGTTTCAGATCAATCGGTAACCAGGAAGTGTGTTAAATTTAACTCGTAAAATTCATTCACTGAAAATGTAACTTTAACTTTGTAATCCTATATATTTATATGGGATTACAAAGTTATTTATGCAGTTAGTGTATCTTGAAAACTAGACTGAAATTTCAAAATATTTTAATTTTTCCTTGATTTATACACTAAACGCTAATTGTATTCTGAATTTGAAGCTTCTATGTCAGCTAGAAGTGCCTTAGACTTTTGATGATCGGTCAGTCAGTCAGTCAGTGAGTGAGTGACAAAACTAAGACATTTTGACTAGTTATAATTCCTAAACTACTGGTTCAAATTGAATGAAATTTGAAATATACCGTGTTTATACAATGACTAATTAGTTACTAAAAATTCAGGCTTCTAGTTTTATCCAGAACGAAGTTATAAGAGGTCGAAAATGGCCTGAACTGCTTCGAGAAAAGGATGGTACGGCCGTGCCGCTTTATTGCTCGACTTGGCGGGGGCACTGCCGTGCCCCCAGAAAAAAAACTATGTGAATGGACTATCGAATATCTAGCAAACACGGCTTCTCATCTATATATATATATAAATGTTATGTTGGTTTGTGTACGCTTCAAAAACTCAAAAAGTTCAGCACCGATCGAGCTGAAATTTAATGATATATAATCCGCATCAAGGGTTGTTTTTACAGTATCCACGCGGGCGAAGCCGCGAGCATCAGCTAGTTTAAAATAAATCTTATCGACACAAGTGATCTCTATCCTCCAGCACATTGGAGGGATGCGTCCGCGTTTTTTCACCCCCCTCTATTTACGATGTGATTTTCTCCATTTTGCTCGTGAAAGCGCATCGCCTTTGAACTTCTCTGAATTATTTAATCGTTTAATAGAATTACTGTAGAACACGATCCCCTATCTGTAGCTCAATACAACCATCCCCTTAATTGGTCCGCTATGAAAATATTTATCTTTGACTCTTTGTGGCCCTGTGTCTGTAAAGATTTCTTTGGAAAGTGCAATATCTTGTTAGACTTCCATTAAACTGCAATGGAATTCTTGTAGAGTTTTCTCAGAAGCCAATTACGTAGCTATTTTTATTTAAGTCTGTGCAGGAAGGCATTGGATGAGAGACGCACGGGACCGGTCAATGTGGCGACACCTGGGGGAGGCCTATGTCCAGCAGTGGATATCTTTTGGCTGAAATAATGATGATGATGATGAGGAAGGCATTGGAAGCTTCAAAATATGAAGGCGTCTTCGATATTTTTAAGTAAATTAATTTAGAATAAGACGGATAAGACAACCTACTCATCATCAGCCATGCTTTTTCCCAACCATGTTGGAGTCGCCTTCTTGTCTTACCGGATGCCACTGCTTGCGACTACCTATCTGACCTCCACAACCCAGTTAGCACAGGGTAATATGACTTGGTGTGACAAGTTTAAATTTTCGGATCACTGACTACCAGTACGACGGATATACTCGTACAAATGACAGCCGGGACCCCCAGCTTAATGTGCTTAACAACCCAACCACAACTTCCTGCCTTTTCTCGTTTTACTTGGGTACAGTGCAACAAGTTTTTAAGCTATTGCATAGCTTCTATCGCGGGCCATGAGCGTGGAGAGCGAATCCAGAGATTCCGTAACGAAAATATTAAGGGATCAACCAGGTTGCTATGGTTACGGAAAATAACAAGGTTGTCAACTGAGGTTGTCAAATTAAATAATTTATAACCTCACGTGTAAATGTGTAAAGTTTTTCTGTTTTGTCTCTCTGCTTTCTCCTAAAATATTCTTACTCGTATAATTTGTGTACAAAGTATTTTAAATGTGAATAAATAAAGTGCATTTATTAATGAAGAAAGTCACGATAAAATAGTGAAAGATAATGAGTGAGTACTCTATATAAATTCATTTTATTATTATTACGCATCTATCATACGTTTTATTGGTTTTTGCATTACTATTCTGCGAATCGGTCTTAGAAAACGATTCGTTTTCTTATAAAATATCTAAAATAAAGTAAATTATTTTCATATTTTTCAATGATATAATAATAATAATATTCCACAACTATCACACAACGCCATCTAGTCCCAAGCTAAGCAGAGCTTGTGTTATGGGTACTAGACAACTGATAAACATACTTATATATTTCTAAATACATACATATTATAGATAAATTACACCCAGACACAGAACAAATGATCGTGCTCATCACACAAACATTTGTCCTGGGTGGGAATCGAACCCACGACCTCCGGCATAGCAGTTAGGGTCACTAACCACTAGACCAACAGGCCAGTCACTATGACACTTACGTCAGGCTGACAAGCTGTCAATACTTTTTCTTTTAAATTTTCTGTCATAGAGTTACTTACTAGCTTAGTCTATGAAGGTTACTTTTGATTTACTTATGTAATTTAAATAATTTTTTAAAAATACTGCATAAATAAAATAAATAAATAATTATTTGCATAAGTTGATAAAAAAATGCTATGCAATAGCTTTACCGCGGCAGTCTCCGAGTGCCACATCAACTTTTTTTTTCTTCCTTTCTTCTCTCTCATCTGTCATGCAATCATTTACTCCTTTTTTAAAATAATTCCTCACACAATTCATCCATCATTTGATTAGAACAAGCCAACCTACTAATAAAATTAAAACCGTATTGTCACTTACTGCTCCAAAATAGAAGTTTGACTCAAAACTATACAAAACCACTTATATTCAAATAGCTTTGTAAATTACCACAATCTCATATAATTAAACATAATTTAACTAACACCAAATAATCAGCAGCCGATTTACAGGACAGTACACTACAATCATTTTAATGAAAATCAATTACAAAATCGCCAATATTCCCGTAAATACCCACATCTATATACCAGAAATATGCATGATAATGTTGGAAAGCGGCCATTCATCAATCTAGGCACTAGTCATGGCCTCATTCAGCCTTTAATCAACGCGCATCGCATTCAACAGATTTGCAGCCAGTTATAATTCATTATGGTCGCTAAGTGGGCTGGCATTAGTATTCCACATTTAATCAGCTATAGCGTACGGCTGTTTATTTTGAAATAAATTGTGTGGGAATATTATCGATGGAGTATTTCCACATACTGTACTGTTAACTTCCAGGAATGCAATTCGGTAATAATTAACTAGTATTATTCAGACTTTAGCGTTCCATGCTAGGTATAAAACAAGTAGACCGAGTTCCAAACGTCGACATCCGAAGACGTACAAAGGTTACTGATATTGGAAAGCGCGTTATGGAACTCAAATGGGGTTGGGCAGGACACCTGGCAAGGTGTAGAGATGGCAGGTGGAGTAAGGCTGTCACCGAATGGCGTCCAGGACGGGGAACAGAAATGTGGGTCGCTCGGCGGCGAGATGGGCAGACGATATAGTTGCCATCGAGGGAAGAACCTGGATGAGACTGGCCAAGAACGTGGCGATTGGCACCAGAAAAGAGAAGCCTATACCCAGCAGTGGGTAAATTCGGGCTGTGGATGATGATTTCAGACTTTAATCAATTGTGAAAATAACTATTATGTAGGTCGAGTCGACTTCGTACCTATTTACATTATCACTTAATGTTTAATATCTGCGTCGTTGGTCTGGTGGTCGCAAGCGCGACTGCTGTGCATTCCCAGGTTGGGTTCTTGCATCAGAAATTTCTTAAAAATGTGGGTGTACTTTTACTTAAACTTTCGGGTATAACAGGCGTTTTGTTATGTTATGTTCAGTATCTCTTCTTCGTCATAACAACAAGGTACATCTGGAAGTTAAATGTCCTAACCAAAAGCGACTGACGTACGGAAAACCGGCGGCGCGGCGGTCGCGTTCATTTATTTCGGCGAATCAAATCGCGTAGTAAAGTTTTCTGAATAAATGAGTGACTTATTATAATGAAAACAACTACCGCGATGACGGAGGCGAAAATGATTACTTTGGTTAGGACACGGAGAAGCCTAGACTGAAGTTTACTGTTTCAATTTGTACATTTATTGAAAAATAATTACCAAAAGTGGTAATGCAATTACGAGTTTGACAATACTTGTAGATTACCAAAAAATATTCGTCACGTATTTTTTCTTTTTGTACGTAAACCAAAAATGAAGACGATACAGTGCTTCGAAAACTCGTGTGAGGTCACATCGCACTACATTTTTTACCACGTGTTGCCGTGAAAAGCCCCCTGCACTCATGATCTTTGACGCGTTTTATTTTCGTAAATTTGATAAAATAAAAAACACGTATCCAATATTTTTCGATAATTTAGAACTGACGGACTAATTGGAATCATATTTTTTTTCCTAGGACAAATCCCTATTATAGAGCGGGATCACTAATTTCCATTCCGAAGCGTGCCTGAAATAACAAACTTGCATGGCTAATTATATTTGATGGCCGCTATCAATGGTCCTATAAAATCGTCTAGATGGCCCTAACATTCGATTGAGACATTTAACGTTGACGCACCCACTAATTGGGTGAGGACAGGGAGGTGAAGGGACAAATTGCTGTTTTAGGGTGACAATAAATTGATACCGGCCGAGGGAAATTACCATACAACCCCGAACGTATTTCACAATTGCTTTAATTACTGATGCCCGTTGGTGGCAAGTGCCAAGAATGGGTGCGTTCACCCTACGTGGTTATGTTTTCTTAACAATTGTTGGTGTAGGACGCGCCACCCGCAGAACTGGTGTTTAAGTGTTTATTTGAATTCGTAGGGGCAAGGAATTTAATTATTGGTTATGAATCCATATTTAATGCTGTTGTCGCGCCTAAAATTGTCACCTTATCTTCACAATTTTGCTTTGAAAAAGGCGATTAGTTTGAGTGGGTATTTACTGGTTATTTATGAACTAGCTTTTGCCAGCGGCTTCGCCCGCGTGAATATGACGATTTTCCATACAAACTTTCATCCCCTATTTAACTACCTTAGGGATTGAATTTCGAAAAATCCTTCCTTATTCCTTGTCTACATTATAAAGGGAACCTCTGTGCAAAATTTCAGCTTTCTAGGTCCAAGGGTTTGGGCTGGGCATTGATGAGTCAGTCAGTCAGTCAGTCAGGACTTCTCTTTTTATATTTATATATAGATTTAATCATTTTAATTACGTGCTCCGATGGTCTAGTGGTCACAAGTGTGACTGCTGAGCTGAGGGATTGGGTTAGATTCGTGAGTCGGGCAAACTGTTACTGGGTTTTTCCATTAGGAATTTTTCAGAAGCAGCCACGGCTGCTCCCTATTAAAAAGGCTCACTCCCTATTACAAGGGACTTAAACATAACTGGCGAAATGCGGGTGTAAAAGGTACACCTTTGCCTAACCCTTCGGGGATTACAGGCGTGATGTTACGTTATGTATTTACGGGTAGCCTTTAATGCACACGAAAACTCCAATCACCCTGTTAATATGGTGTGTTCCCCTCAGCAATAAACAATGTTTGATTTCAGGTTTTACTCAAAAGCAAAACCTGAAATCTAACATAGCAATAGAAAAGAAAACATTGTGAAGACTGGTCAACCCGAAGCTAATGAATGCACAGCTTCTTTTTTTCAACCAATCGAATGATAGAAACGCTTCGGGGAAACAATGGGATGAAGATTTCATCCATTACCGTTTGTTCCTGCAAATTTTGGCAATTAGTACTCACAATAAAGGACGTTTTTCAGAAAGGAGAGTTATAGAGTAAGGTTATTTGAAAAAAGCAGCTTTTTATTTTTATTTTCAATCGTTATCTGTCTAGCCTTTACCCAAATATGTTGGGTCGGCTTCGAGTCTAACTGGATGCAGCTGAATACCAGTATTTACATGGAGCGGTTTTCTGAGTTTCACAACCCAATTTTTGTGGTTGGAAAATCATCAAATTACACCCCTCCCCCCCCCCGCTCTTGGGCAGAGCGAAGGGGAGTGTCAGACTTCTACTGACTAAAAACCGAATACCCCAAATATTATACCCCTTAGTGAGACTGGTTGTTAGACTTTCGGGCCACTTACACCTGTAACGACTGTTTTATTATAAGTACTTATTGCAAGAAATATTATTTAAATTCACAGAAAATAAACGTAATTTCCCGTAGGTATCAATATTTATCGAAACACTGCCGCCAACGATAACAAAAACCAGTTAACAAAACAAATGAAAATCATTTCAGAACAACAACACGAAAACCTTCGAAGCACACATTGACTCACACACGACTGACCACGCATTCATTCACTCACACACATACGCTCACTAAAAAGAACATAATTGAATGGTCTTCAACGCGTGCATGAAAACCTAAACGCGCCGTTTACAATGTACAGGGGTAGCTAGCAACCCCGGGGTTATTTTGGCCGACTATAAATTAATTTCGGCACAGGGCACTGCAGTTAAGCCTCCATACATTTTAATTGCTTCCATTATCGGCTATTCGGGAAAATGGCGACCTGATGACAATAGGACCCACCCCATGACAGTGTTTTGATAAAAGGCTTTATTAGGATTAATTTTTGTGAGCACAAATTAGAGTCCAGTAACGTTTTAAGTAATTAGATTTTGTGGTTCTTGTGCGGTAATTTTAAGCTGGTATTATAATATTTCCTGGCGACCACTTATCTCTGACATAACAGTACTTTTCGAAGTGTTCCTATAAAGGTTCTCTTTTGAATATGTTCCGCTAATTCTTCTCTTGGCGAAAGCACTAGGAAGTAGCAAGGAGAGGGGCGATTTTGGTCCTCTTGTCCAGCAGAGTGAGGTTGAAAAATAAGTAGATAATACATCCATCTAAAATATTTTAGATGGATGTATTATCTACGTAACGTATATACGTTTGAATAAAAAACGATATAATAAACTAACAACAAACTGTAAAAGGGCAACAAATAAACTTGTCGATGCTTAAGCTGGTAATCTGCCCAAGAGACCTCTGGTCAAGGTAAAAGCCAGCCCTAAAGTCGCGGGAAGCGTCAACTAGGCTTTTCGAAATTTCCTTAAAAAAGCTATGATAAAGGAATTGATTTAGCATTACAATCTAAAACAATGTATGCTATAACTACGTGTTTTCATTTCATGAATGCTGAAATCAGCCCTCAACATTCAGCCACAAAAAAGGCATCAAAACACGGAAGTAAAAAAGGGCCAATCCTAAATATTCACCCCGCCATGTCTCCTAATTAAAATCATAAAAAATATCCAATCTTGTGTATTCAGATGGCCTTTTTCCCGAAAAAGTAAATGTATTCAATATGTTAATTACGTTTAATTGCGATTCGTTTCACAAACGAGATTAACCTGTCGAAAATAATTAAATTATTCAATTGCAGCCAATAACAATAGTAGGGGATCGCGTGACCGTTTGTTTAATTTTACATAATAGGTATTCTGAAATAACGTAGTAGTATATTATGTTCCAACACATGAACCCGTTGCTTAAAATGGGATATCCGACACTTGTATTAATTCAAATAGTAGTCTCAAAACTGATTACGTACCTAGTGAATTACAAAAACCATTTGAGAAAATATTTGTTAAAATTGAAGTTCATTATTTTATTTATTCATAGAAAATATTTAAAAAAACTAAGAGAGAAAGCAAACTAAAATATAGAAAAATATTTTTGAGACAGTTATAGGGCATTTACTATGCAAATATTTTTATATCTACGCTTTATTGACGATTTATATTATTATATCTAAGCTTAAGTTGTTAATGTTGTATTATTTTGCCACAGGAGTGTAAGTTAGCTAGGTTGTATGTATAGGTTTATAAATAATTTTGAACTAAAGTGTAACCTAATTTTGTAGTGAATGTAATCTTTGAGCGGTGAATATTTCCGAACTTAACTCTATCTAAACAACCTTGTAACGAAATTCTACGAATAAACTAACCTCACCTCTTTCACTTTCCCCACAATTTTGGGCCTCATGAAAGAGACTTCCACAAAATCTTCAATTTGATTTAAAAAATGTGGGATATGGAACGTAAGAGTGAGTGAAAGGGACGTATGTATCAGGAGTGAGGGAGAGAGGGGAGCTGGCAAGATGGCGATAGACCCACTTTAAGACGAAGACGTGTCCTTTTAAGATTTTCTAAAATAAATAGAAGTTAAAGTTATCCAGGTGTTTTACTCTGAGCCCACAATCCCACAAATTCTGGGGGCTCGTCCGGGATTTGTGCGGCCCAGAGTCACAAGGAAGTGAAGAGGAAAAAAAAAAATACGACGACGACCGGGCGCTGGCGTGCACGTGGCGTGGTGCGCGCTCGGTGTTCGAATTTTCTGAAGACGACGACGTTAAGACGGAAGACGAAGACGATATTTTCTACGACACGGCGGCGGATCACCATCGTACGAAGACAAAGACGGCAATGACGGACGACGGAAGCAAAAGTGGTGGCGCGAGCTCACAGGCCGCGGCGGCGGCCATGTTCAGCAATTTCGAGAGCGGTGTCGCCCAATTCGACGGCGAGGATAAATCCTATTCCTCCACTAAATGGGCCCAAGACATTGAGGATAACGCGGAAGTGTTCAACTGGACGCCGCAGCAAAGTTGATACAGCGTGAAATAGAGTACTTGGGCCATGTCATTAAAGACGGTGAGATACGGCCAACTACTGAGAAGACGGATGCTGTGGTGAGATTTCCAGAACCCAGGACAAGTAAGCAGCTTAAAAGTTTTCTAGGACTAACCTCCTACTTCCGGAAGTACATAGAGCAGTATGCTGCTATTGCCAAGCCTCTAAACGATTTGTTAAAGAAAGATGTGGACTTTGTATTCGATAAGAAGCAACAATGTGCTTTTCATACTTTAAAAGAAAGGTTATCTACCGGCCCAGTATTAAAAATATTTGATCCTAATTTAAAAACAGAGTTACGTATAGATGCCTCTAGCATAGCTATAGCAGCTATTCTTATGCAGTATCACCCTGATTCTGGCTTGCACCCAGTTCAATATATGAGTGTCAGGACTAACGAAGCACAAAGTAGGTACTCGAGTTATGAATTGGAGGCATTAGCTATAATAGAAGGAGTCAGAAAGTTCCGACATTACTTGTATGGAAAACACTTCAAATTAGTAACAGATTGTCAAGCTTTTCAGCAAACCTTGATGAAGAAGGACCTCACAGCAAAAGTAGCAAGATGGGTGATAATGCTGAATGAGTATGATTTCGAAGTGGAGCATAGAGCTGGAGACAAGATGCGCCATGCAGATGCGCTCAGCCGTAACCCCTATGTGGCCATAATTACGTCCTTAATCGATCAGGTTAAGCAGGCGCAGGATCAAGACGACGGCATAAAAGCAATCAAGGAGGTGCTGAAAGAAAAGTCTTACAAAGATTATTTTATGGATGGAGAGATACTCTACAAGGGTCCTGGCAAATTGTTGGTTATACCAAAAAATTTTGAAAAGGAGATTTTTACGCGAATCCATAGTAATGGACATTTTTCAAAGAGAAAAATGAAAGATTTAATCTGTCAAGAATACTACATAAAAGATTTGGACAAGAAGTTAGAAGAATTTGTAATAGCCTGCATACCATGTCTGCTGGCTACAAGGAAAGAAGGCAAGCAGGAAGGATTTCTCAACCCCATTGGAAAGGAAAGTATCCCATTAGATACTATGCACCTGGACCATGTAGGACCATTGACGGAGACCAGGAAGCAATATAATTATATCCTTACAGTGATTGATGCTTTCACTAAATTTGTATGGTTGTTTCCTACAAAGAGTACATCCAGCGTGGAAACACTGAATAAATTAAGAATACACCAGCAAATATTTGGAAATCCTAGAAGAATTATAACAGATCGTGGAACAGCATT
Source organism: Diarsia mendica (assembly GCA_949316265.1). Lineage (NCBI taxonomy): Eukaryota > Metazoa > Arthropoda > Insecta > Lepidoptera > Noctuidae > Diarsia > Diarsia mendica. The sequence goes on along the minus strand of OX438896.1, from coordinate 15,909,200 downwards.
CACAAGCCATGATTTCCAGGAGTATTGCAAGGAAGAAAATATTCAGCATGTGGCAATCACCACAGGGATACCAAGAGGAAATGGTCAAGTAGAAAGAGTCCATCGGGTAATAATCCCTATGTTGACCAAACTTTGTATCGAAAACACAGGGGTGTGGTATAAACATGTGAGCAGAGTTCAAAGAGCATTGAACAGCACATTCCAGAGGAGCATCAATACCTCACCCTATAATTTATTAATTGGCACTAAGATGAGGTGCAAAGAAGACATTGAAGTTTTGAAATTACTTCAAGAAGAAAATGCAAGACAATATGAGAGTGATAGAGAAGAATTACGCCTAAAAGCGAAAGAGCAAATACTGGCTGTTCAAGAAGAGAACCGAAGATATTATAACAAGAAAAGGAAACCGAGCCATAAGTACCAAGTAGGTGACCTAGTGGCTATAAAGAGAACCCAATTTGGTGCAGGTCTCAAGCTAAAGGCTAAGTACTTAGGACCGTACCATGTTACCAAAGTTCACCTGAATGACCGCTATGATATGGAGAAAGCTGATAGTGCGACTGAAGGTCCCAACCGCACTTCCAGCTCAGCTGACCAAATGAAGAGATGGCCAGATGGATGTACCCCGGAATAATTGTGCAGGTGAGTAGCTCAAAGGGGTATGTAATGGTGATGGATGGTATGAAAGTGTTTAGAGTAAGGTTAGGTAGTGTAAGTGTAGTTTAGGTTTTAATATTGTTAAAATAAACATGCATAAGTGTAAAATGTTTAGATTTAAGTAGCTACCACTAAAATCTACCTACTGTGTTATGATGGGGGTCATGATAGTGTTATGTGATTATGTCTCTGTACTCTACTACACTATTTTTCTATGTGGCGAATTTGTTAAGTTAAATTATGTTTAATTTGTAGATAAATTCTTAATGAGTGTAGTAGTACTTACCTAAGTAATTTGCTTGTTTGCGGGTCAAATAAAACAAAATTATGCACATAAAGAAATATTTATTTCCTAGAGAAATCATGTATTAAATTAAGTTAAATTCAGAAGATTTAAAGGGAGTAAGAGAGAGGTAGGTATTGTTGAATGAATGAGGTAAGGAGTGTCTGGGGACAGCCAAGAGAGCAGGAGGGCCGAATGTGGGATATGGAACGTAAGAGTGAGTGAAAGGGACGTATGTATCAGGAGTGAGGGAGAGAGGGGAGCTGGCAAGATGGCGATAGACCCACTTTAAGACGAAGACGTGTCCTTTTAAGATTTTCTAAAATAAATAGAAGTTAAAGTTATCCAGGTGTTTTACTCTGAGCCCACAATCCCACAAAAATCTACTTTGCAATAGTCTACCAACGCGATACAGAAACAATATTCCCATCGCAAACAGACAACTCCGTATAAAACCAATTTCCTTCAACAGTACTAAAGGCCACCAGAACCGCAAGTACTAATTAAAAGCAATAATTACGTATAACCATTCGTATTCATCCTTTTACGTCTTCATCCCTTTTGCATAGTTCCAAGTTCCTGGCTGGCTGACAAAGCAAATCCAATTGTCATTTTCTCATTACTGGTCTTTGCAGTCTGCTCTTTGTTTCAAACAGAAATACAGAAAAAAGAAAGAAACAATTGCAGACTAGATGCCAGACGGATTTTATTTTTGTTGATCCGTATAACTAAGTTTGTAGGAAGTTTTTTTTAGAATGAAGTGTAATTTTTTGCGGTCTTCGTGAGTGCTTTGAGTAGTTAGAAACCACTTATTATTCTGCTGCATTAAAAGGCTGAATATAAGCTAAATAATTTAGGCGTACATTACATTTATATAGGTCTGTAATTAAAGCTTTATAAGTTAAAAACTAAATTTGATTATTCACCGATTTGATTTGGCCGCTTTTATTTATGATTGCCAAAATAACAATGTTAATGTGTTAATTACCTGAATAAATGAATTTATGAGAAAGCAATTGACGACGACGGAAATGCTATTGAAACCATAATACCAGAAAATAGCAATACCGCAAAACCAAACAACTAAAATATAGATTAAACAACCTTACGAAGCAGAATATTCTAAAACTGCCAAGGTTAGTCCAAGGGACTAGGGTTGTCACTCGTCCGAGCTCAGCTGGATATTTCAAACTCTCCCTACCGGAGTTGTTTCGGCCTGGTCATTTGTAGGACTTTTGGAAATAAAGAAATTACTAAAAAATATTTTAAAAAAATCTTAGAATAATGCTTGGGTTTTCTGCCAAACGTCCGGTTTTTCATCTGGACCTTTCAAGTTCCAAAATGGTGACCCTAACTCTGTCACAAACTTCACCGCAACTAGTTACCTAATATAATTATGTCAATACTGAAATTATAATTTCAAAGTAAGTTAGCAATCGCCCCGGGTATACCATTTGTTATATTTGTTTAGGATTGTTTTTGTTATTCTCTTGGTACCTACTGAGAATTCTAAATTAGTTTGTGGGCTGCCAAGCACATAACTTGGTATATAACTGTTTTATGAATATCTAATTGATTGATGAATGGGTAAATAAATAGACTATTGGGAGTAATTTGATGAGAACCGTAATTTTGTTGTTTACGTAAAAAATAACTATGTCGGTATATTCGGTAACACAAGTCGTGAATTTGAAAGGATATAGGTAGTGTAAGTAGAACATTTGTTATTTGAATATAAAACAGTTTTTGACACAATATTAATGTGTGATTGTTGAGACTGAAAACATTTTCCACTCAAATTTACGGTTATTAGTATCTGCCTAGCCTTTTCCCAACTAGGTACGTAGGGATCGACTTTCAATCGATCCGGATATAGCAAGTTACTACTATTTTACCTGAAGCGACTGCATATTGATCTCCACAAACCACTAGTAGGTACTGGGTAATATGATACTCCTTGGTAAGACTGATAGTCAGACAATCGGGTCACTGACTACCTTTCACGACTGTCAAAGATCCACAACTGGGACCAACAGCGTTACATGCTTTCCGAGGTACGGCTAAAGCTCGGTATGTTATAGGTGGTTACCTATCCTCAGACTAAGATAGTCAAACGCGGCTTAACCTGGAGATTAGTCCGAGTGGCTTGCCTCTCACTCAACTCTATTTTATAAGTATCTATTAAATAACCCAACCATGTCTACCGGGTAAAGAGAATTTACATTTGACCCACATTTTTCAACAAAGATTTGTACAACTTCGCTGTATATTATTTTATTTACTCAAAAACCAGTTTCCATTCCACTTTTGTCCCCACCCGTACACAACGAGACATAATTTCCATGGAAATGGCACAGATTTTTCTACAATACGGTACTTTATTACGAATAACTGGTATCAATACAACATAATGTCATATCATGCTGGGCAGGCGCCAGACCCCTAGGGTTCTGGTCATCCCTTCAAGCTATAAAGGACAATCATAGCGAGCCCAGTTGTTGATAGCTGTTTTTATTTTGTTTGTTGAGTCGTTACGTCGGAGAGGGTAAAATATATTCGTTTAATTTTGTTTTACTGTTGTTTAAGGTAAAAGGGAACATGACACGATGGCCGATCCTGGGAATGAAAGGATGGAACATGTGTTTTTACAAGCATTTTAAAATAATATACTATCTTTATGCCTCATAAAAAACCATTGATACAGTAGGTACCACATTACACATACATTATTAAGTTAGAATTAATTACGGCGCATTTATGACATTGGGTTATCCTTTAATGGTAGATGTAAGTAGTTAAATAAATAAATTACCTTCAATAAAATACACTACTTTTTCCCAGTGAAATACAGGTAGAAACATCCATATTCATCCCCATAAATAACTATCCCAAACCAGACGAAATCCCTCAATACCAAATCTAAAATAGATATAGTTAATAATTTGTGGTCCTCTAACCTTTAATCCGGCGAAGCGGAAAATACTTGATAAAACTGAAATGGGTTTATCTTATCCGACCATCAGAAGTGTGTCACAGACTAAATGAACCCCTTTTCCTTCAGAGACAAACTAAAAAAGATAAAATGTTCCTTAGCGTACATTAAAGCAGTGTTGGACTGGGAAGAGGCCATAAAAAGGCAGGAGCCCGCGAGTCCTTGGGGACGGCGTTGAGACGGTCCTTCGAGCCAAATTAAAGTATAGACCGGACAACAGGAGAAGTCGTGTCGGGATAGGTAAGAATGTTTTTAAAAGAAGTTGGTATTACATTGTAGACGTAGGTATTTTATTTTTGCTTTAATGTTATGACTTGGTTCTATTCAAATTTAAATTTGATTTCTAGGTATTATGAAGAAAACATAGATTTACTTATACGGCACAGATTATGGTTGAGTTCGCTTGGCATTTCAATAACAGCTCCGAATTGTTTTTCTTTCTTTCTTCCTCGAAACAAAACTCAAATGAACATCGTATCAGGTAGAATTATCATCTGCCCAGCCTATTCTCACACATTGGGGCTGCTTCCAGTCAAACTGAGTGCAGCTGAAGACCAGTTTTTTACACGTAGCATGTAACCTATCTGACCTCCACAACCCATCTAGCACTGACTACCTGTGCTTTCCGAAGCATGGTGGAAACTCGGTATATTGTAATAGATCCCTCATCCTCGGACCGATCCAGGTAATTGCGGTAAAGTCGATCCGAGTGGGTTTTTATTTAGCCACAAGTTCCACCTCATAGTATACCAATATGCGATATTAAAATCGTCTCCCCTTAGACTCAAACACACTGAATTCCTGTCTAACTCCTCTGAAGTCTACAGTAACCAACCGATATCGGTCCACGGGCTGCCCTCCTCTCTACCTAGTTACAAGATTTCAAGCGTGAAATTTTATCGAGAGAATTAATCTTCAAAAGTTTCCCGACTCTGCCCTTTTGTCTTAGACGTGCCTGCAATAAAATTTATTCCTATTTCTAATCGGAAACAGATAATTCGAAGGGGAGAATCCCGTGGGCTCAATGATTCCCGTTCTCATTTAATTTGCTATAGAGAAAATCGGATAATATTGGTAATTATGATAAGTAGGGACTTATTTATTAGCTTGGTAACTAATTCGGATATACGTACCTACACATTCTGCGATGTGTAATTTCCGGAATTTATGTATTTACTTATGTACAAGGTAGCTATCGATAGATAAGTGAAATGTTTAAATGAGATAGTGGTGGTTTCCATTTGACTTAATTAAATTGAATTGTTGAGGCAATAGGCTTGCTATCTAACATAGGTCAAAATAATATTATAGTTAAGAAACCCGCTTGTGAGTGACGTCACTTTATTCTCAGTAAACCCTTTTATTACATGGTTAGTTAGTTACGAGTAAAACTAACAAAAGCGTGTTAATAACTGGCGAAATGTGGGTATAAAAGGTTATAGGTACAGCTATGCTTAACCTTTCGGGGGTTACACCGAATGGCAAAGTAGTGTGTTACGTGTGTCAATAATATTTTAACCACTACGTATTTTTACCGTCATTATAGTTTTGGCATCAAATGAGAAAATATGATGGATATATCTCATTTTATAATGAGATATATCCATCATATTTTCGAGCCCTTTTGGGTTGAAACTCTGGGGCCGTGGGGTCCGAGTGCTCATAGCCTGTTTAAAAAAAATTCCTAACGCTTAATTGACGCTTCTCGTGACCCAAGGGCTGGCTTTTATCTTGGCCAGCGGCTAAGTGTTGCCATACAACGAGGCAATACCGCCAGTCTTTTGGGCACATTACCGGCTGACAGCGTTGAGGAGCAGTATTTCGATGCCTTTTTATAGTTTATTGTTAGTTTAGTTTATTTTATAGTTTTTAATTAATTTAATATGTATTCAAATAGAAATAAATATTTTGTATTCTAATGTGAAATATCTTTAGTAGGTATTGGGTGACCAACTGACAAAAGATTACGTTTTGACTACCCATTTGGTCTCGTGGTGGCAAACGCAACAGCTGAGCGTGGAGCCCTGCGTTCGATTCCCGGGATAATATTGGATTTTTCCATTAGAAATTCCTCAGTATATTAGCCGGAGCCGGTTGCATGTCTGTCGGTCTTCTACAGACTGTACTTCGGAGAGTGTGCGCAAGAGCTCCACGAGCTTATTCCACCATCTCCCTTCTTCCATCGAGAGACTAGGCGTACTGCAGGTTATCACCCATACCTTGTCGATGTTCCACACATTCGTACGAAGCGTTTTGCCAAGTCTTTCATTATTCGTACAGCCAAGGAGTGGAACACCCTGTCTGCGGCGGTTTTCCCGAGTTCATATAACCCCAATCTATTTAAGTCGCGAGTAAATAGGCTTCTTCTGGGTAAGCTCGTTCCATCGTCGAACTCATCTCTGCCCTTAGGGCAAGATTGAGGTCGAGAGTAAGCCCATATTAAATAATAAAAAAAAAGAAGTTAGTGGTGACACCCCCCTTTTTTTTTTTTTTTTTTGGTGGGTGGAAAATCATCGAATAACCCCCCCCCCCCCCGCTCTTGGGCAGAGCGAAGGGGAGTGTCAGACTTCTACTGACTAAAAACCATATCCATGTTCCTTCTTCGCCCTTGTGTCGGAGCCGCGTTAACCTTTCGACAATGCACAGCCCCGAAGGGCGTCGGCCCTTGCGGTCCCCTTCCATATTGCTGACATCTCTTTGAGGCGCGCGTGGAACACGTACGCGCCGCCGACACGGTCTGTTTCTCATTTCCGTCATGACGACGGCCAGACGGCGAGCTAGCCCGTTACTCACCGTCCACAGGCCCGCGTCTACGGTGGCCGGAGGTCATCGCGTGACCCCCGACGCCCGGAGCGCCTTCCGCAGTGGCTGGGACGTTGAGAGGTTCTCTCCCTCTCTCGTTCCGCCACCTCCTTCGCTAGCATCACTGCTTCGCAGAAGGAGGCGACGGCGTCCCATTCCTCTTCGCCCCGGACCATGGCTTGCACCAGGGCCGGACGCGAGAGGTTGCCGCCGCCGATCGCCGCTACGAGAACACGACGGGGCTCTGCCCAAGCAGGGCACGCCTCCACAGTGCTCCACCGTGTCCTCCGGTCGATCCTCGCAGTGGAAGCATCCGGGCGTTTCCTCCCGCCTGATTGTATGACACCCCCTTACCTCGGACATGTTAAGCCGTCTTGTGCCTGATCTATTTCTGGTCGGGTCGGATTACCGGGCCGTCCCTCCAGTCTATGAAAGTAGAAAAACAAAGTGTGTCTTGTCCATTATAAGATCTCCGGCGTCGGTGGCTAATCGCCACGAAGAACAGCGGTCAGGAAGACTATTTTTAGGGTTCCGTACCTCAAAAGGAAAAAACGGAACCCTTATAGGATCACTTTGTTGTCCGTCTGTCTGTCTGTCTGTCTGTCTGTCTGTCTGTCTGTCAAGACCTTTTTTCTCAGGAACGCGTGGAGGTATCAAGCTGAAATTCATATCAAATACTCAAGTCTATGGTCTCTTGGAGCTGTGAAAAAATCAAACTTCTAAGTCAACGCGATCAAAAGATACTCCCGTTTATGCCGCAAATTTTCGACACTCGCAAGGGAATCAAAACCTACAGGGTACTTCCCGTGAACTCAGAATCTTGAAATTTGGTACGAAGCAACGTCTTATAACACAGATAAAGGAAAAATTGCGAAAAGCATAAATTTTTAGTTACATCATATAATAAAAATATTTTTAATAATTTTAAACTTATTACCCCTTTACTCATGAACGCGTAGTGGTATTATATTGAAATTCTTAACAAATACTCAAGTCTATAATATCTTTAAGCTGTAACAAAATCAAACTTCTACGTCAACGCAATCAAAAGATACAGCAATTAAAGCCGCATATTTTGAAACTCGCAACTACTCGCAAGGGAATCAAAACCTAAAGGATACTTCCAGACGACCTGGAATCTTGAAATTTGGCATGAAGCAACGTTATAAAGTACACATATAGGAAAAATTCCGAAAATCTTAAATTTTTAGTTACATCACATAGTATATTTTTTTTAATAATCATAAATTACTTATATACCTACAGGTTTGTACGGAACCCTCGGTGCGCGAGTCTGACTCGCACTTGGCCGGTTTTTTATTTTAGTATTTAGCCGTTATCGTCCCACTCCTGAGCAAAGGCCTCCCCCCATTCTTTCCACTTCTTCCGATGGTGTGCTTCTTCTCGCCAGTTGGTCAGAAAGCTATCCAAGGCGTCCCGCCATCTTCTCCTCGGTCTACCGCGACCCCGTCTAGCTGTGTCAGGGCTCCAGTCCTGCGATATTCGGGCCCACAGCTGCGGCGGCATCCGGCTGACATGGCCTGCCCAGTCCCATTTCAGTCTCGCAGCTTGCTGCGCTCCATCGCTCGTTGGCAAACCTTGAGTTTGGACTATTTTACCTTAACTTAACCTGTTTTCTTAGCACTAAACGCTGTTAGAAACTAGAACTATAACTTAGATAAAGATCATCAGATTGGCTTTGTAACTTGGCCACTTGCTTGGTTCAACACTGAAATAGCACTGTTCTTGAGACAGGTTCAAGATCTTTAATCCCCTTCTAACTTATGGGTTAAGCCGTTTATAAGTAGTACGAAACTAGAACTAGAACTCGATTTTAGGAACTAAGTTTTGCGTGCCTTGGTTACTCGATGTGCTAAGGCAAGTGTGCCTTGTTTATGCAGATTTTGGTTTAATAAGGGAACTTAGTAGCTATTTTATAGCATCTATTTTAAACAAATACATAAAGGGAATAAAGACCTTCTAGTAACGAAGATAAGGAAAGTAAAAACTAGTATTTTTTAGATACACGTTTTTCTTTCTGTAAATACCGCCATGGGCCCTAATCAATTCAATGCAATTATCGGCACAATGTTTAAGTGCGTTACATTGTGTCTTACCGTAAACAAAGATACTTCACAGCAAAAAAAAATCCCCTGCAAAATTCTTTGCGTAGAGTTCCTTCGTTCTTCGTATTTATCCAAGATACGGTCACACATGACATGACCTGTATTAATCAAACAAAAGCTTATACACACACACAACAAACACAATCGACGACGACACGGTTGGCGCAGTGGCTCAAGCAATGGACTGCCGTGCTGCGTGTCGCGGGTTCGATCCCCGCACGGAACAAATATTTGTGAGACCTACAGATAGTTGTTCCGGGTCTGGGTATTTGTGTATGTGAGTTTAAATGTTTGTGAACGCACCCACGATACAGGAGAAATGCCTAGTGTGGGGCAACGTTTTAAAAAAAAAAAATCCTCTATAGTGTCACGATTTTTCGTTTGCGGTGTGAAAGCAGTTTTTATGCCATAAATTACCTGGGTAATTATGGGTTCGAACCCATGACGTACTGCCCGTAGTCGAGGCCGCCATCACTGGGCCACCACTGCTGAAAAATCTTCCAACCCCTTAACAAATTGTTGGGAAACATTAAAATGAATAACGCTTAGAGTTGACGAAATTAAACTCATTATGTAGGCGACAGTGCTCTGTGGCGGCAACCACAAGCTTTTTGTGTTCCCCGTGACAAATGAACAGCGCTGAGAGCAGGCTGAGTTGATTTTCACACGTAGACCAGTTGGATACACAGATGCGACAGGCCTTTGATAGTCATGGTAGGCATAATTCTTGTTGGTAGTATTTTGGCAGATCGATCACTAAAGTTACAATGCCTGTGACTTAATGATAAGTTACTTTCGCATTAGAGTTTAAGAAATTTATAAAAGCTAATAGTGAGTTATTCGCTTAGAAAAAAAAAACAGTAGGTAGGTACTTAGTTGTTTTAATTTTTATTTTTTTGTGTTAAGTTTTATGAATAGATATCGGATCATATATGCACTGAAATAAGCACTATCGATGAAAAAGTAAATAAATATGCAAAAAAATAACGTTGTATACATTTGCATAGGCAAACATGCAAATATATTTATTAATCCGATGTCGAGTTATAAATTTATATAACTTTTACATTTTTTTTTATAAGACTCTCGACGAGTTCGTTTTATTTTAAATATTTATTTACAATCTGCTCTATTCATAAATACAAATATAAATGGTTTTCATTTACCAAAAACCTTTACAGTGTATGAGGTTTTCATTTCAACAAAGTTTCGTAAACTAATTTCAGTCGTACATCACTCGTACAAAAACGTTATTCTGTGTCGCCAGTTGTTTTGCAACTCTGTTTTTTCAGAGACAAATGAATGGCGGAAAAACGTAGTAGCTTTTCATGTTACACGGGTTTCTGATTGGATGACGTTTGGACTTTTGTTTAAATATAACTTTGTTTTTCTAAAACTGTCAGACTAGCCTTTTTCTAACCATATTAGGGTCGGTTTTCAGTCCAACCGAATAAAAATACTGATATTGAGCTGTGTCAATACATACACAAATAAATACATACAATATATTTTAGTCGCGCGACTGTCTGTCTGTCTGCTCGGCAGTTTGCTGAACTGGTCCTATTTTTCGCAGCTGTGAGATGCACTCTTTTTTACACACACTCTTTTTTTTTTATTGTTTGTTGTGTGCACTTGTGGCATATTGTGCTAAATAAATATGTTTTCTTTCTTTCTTTTTTCTTTCAGTTAGCTGGCTACATAATACGATATCCCTTGGTAAGACTGGTTGTCAGACTTTCGAGTCACTGAAAACCTATTACGACTGTCAAAGACCTACAAAAGAAAGCATGACCAACGGCTTATCATGCTTTCTGAAGCACGGAGGAAACTCAATATTTAATGGGTTGTCACCATCCATTAATTAACCTAGGCAAGTTTGGTTTACCTGAAGATCCTAGGAAAATGTCTCCTTATCTGAATAATGTCTGCTTACAAGTAAAGAGATTAGAATAAGTGAACAGCCTCGTTGGTAAAGCGTTAATAAAAACTCCTGCTGAGATTCAGGCTTCGCTTCCTAGGTCGGGCAGCAAGGTATTGTTGTCTTATTTTTACCAGGACTTTATCAACAGCAGGCCTCTGGATGTGTGTCCGCTTAATAACAATAAGGGACTTAAACAAATCCAGCTAGCAAATGTAGTCGCACCATTACTTCTACTGGATTACAGTCGTGATATTATGTTAAATTGATTGGTGTGGCTCTTTGCCATTCAATTCAGATATTATAGGCATAATCTTACCCTCATTTAAGTGACTAATTAATCTTTGCCAATCATTGCGTTCACGGAAGTGTTCCATACTTTACGCGGAGTTAAGTAAAATGCTCTCTTACATGGAACTGTTAATTTGGTACAGAACCTGTTCCGAAATGTAACTGTTACAAATAACAGCTTGATTTGACGCGCCCGTTATAGCACGATTTAATTCGATATGTGTTCAGTGAATCTTCGACGGATTGTTCGTTTCTGGTGCTTGGGAATAACTTGATCCTTTTCGGAACGGTTAAGGACTTTTGCAGTATTTGTTCAAGGGATTTAGTATCAAAAATTATTATTAACCCATCGCCCATCTAGAATTCTGTTGGTATTTTTTACGAATAATGTATAAGACAAAGGCCCACCGACTTTAGAATGGGGAATTTGAAGTTGAGAATTTAAATTGTAGCATATTAAATATGCTACAATTGCTGAAATGAACCTTTTTGGCGCAGCCGTGAGGCACACAGCACATAGGTACCTACTATGTATTTCCATTTTTGTATTTTTTCATTTTTTTTATTATTGTGTGTGTGCTTGATGTACTGACGTCAAATAAACATTTTTTCTTTCTTTCTTTCTTTACAATTTTGGATGGAGTTGTTTGACAATTTGAAGGGTTTCAATTTAACGAATTCTGAATGTCAAATTCTCAATTCAGAAACCAGCAGTAAAATTGTACAATGTTATTGTTTTATTTCAACTAGTTTCAGCATATTATTGTCTTTGTATCGTAAAATTTCTACGGCAATCATAGGTCTTCTAAGATACTAACAATAACTCCTTAAAAAAACCACCCACCTTCCATCAAAACCGACAATGTGTACAGGAACTAAGTCCACAACTATCCCACAAGTGCACGAACCTCCCCTGTATTCAGATCACATCACCCACGCCACTTTCCAAATCAAAGTAAGACTCAAAGCAAACACTCGTTGAAAATGCGATGTAAATAATAAAAAGGTACCTACGCAAACGTACGTAGAGGTGCGTTAGACTGCGTTCACACTATCCGACGACGACGTTACGATTTCTTAAAGGCTGAAGTATTTTTTCAGATATTTCATGGATACTATTGATAGCCATATTGTGAGCAGCGGTGGCCCAGTGTTGTCGGCCCCGACTTACGACTTAAGGTCGTGGGTTCGAACCCAGGCAGGCGCATTACTTTGTGTAATTTATTTCATCACCGCTGTTCTCAAAATGGTGAAGGAAAACATAGTGAGAAAACCGGCATGTCTTAGAATCAAAAATTCCAAGACATGTGACATCTGCCAATCCGCACTGGGCCCGCGTGGTGGATTATAGCCCATCCCTCTCCTAGAGAGGAGGCCCGAGTCCCTGCAGTGGGAACATTCTAGGCTGATGATGATGATGATGATGAATAGCCCTGTTGATCAGGAAAAGTGTTATTGGGTTTTTCTATGAGGAATTTCTCAGTAGCAGCCACGCCCCGTATTACATGGGACTTAAACATAACTGGCCAATGTGAGTGTACTATTGGCCTTGGCCTTTACCATCCGAGGATTGTGATGTTATGTTATGTGCACTATGGTAGTTGACAATAAAAATCTTATTAGTCCATCTGATAGATTTCTTATAAATATTCGACTTGATTCTTCTTATTTCACGAAAAACAAAAAATGAAGACGATACAGTGCTTCGAAAAGTCGTGTGACGTCATTGTTTGGTGCATTTTTTACCAGAAACTGACATCACAAGCCCCATCTTTGACACGTTTTATTTTCGTAAATTTTTATTAATTTGATGAAACAAAAAACACGTATCCAATATTTATCGATAATCTAACAGACGGACTAAACAGAAACATATTTTTTTTTAGCCAGGAAACATCCCTATTAACAAAAGTAATGATCTTGATTTTTCTTACTCTTAACCTCTGTGTAAACGTGCTCTAAGGTAGGTGAAAGCCTTCTGAGGCTGTCATTCGCGCCATTGTGGTGCGTCCCCTTCGCCGCGGTTTATTTCAGATTCAATATGCACTAGAGATGAGAGACCATGAAATATGGCGGCGCATCCACTTTCAGCGTCTGTTTCGGATGTGGTTTGAATATTTTTGGATAGGGAAAATGGTAAGTTATTTTTACCATGTTTTATTGCCTTTGAACGGGAATTATTGCGCTGACGGTTCACTTAATTCAATTTGTGGAATTTTGTTTGAATGGAGGTTCTTTAATAAAAATATGATGTATAAAATGTCCACGTTGCTGTCATCGGGGATTAGAAATCAATCTTTCTCTGCATACTGTTGGACACTAAAATAAAATATGTTAATTAGTCTTACTATCGTCATAATAACTTGCTTCGATGAAGGAAAATATCGTGAGGAAACTGGTTCCCCACTGGTTCTGGTTGGTTTTCCTTCATCGAAGCAAGATGCTGGCATGCTTTAGAGATATTTCTCGAGGGCATGTAGAGCCAAGCCACTCCAAGGGTGGCATAAAAGCCCGTCGGCGCCGCGGATTTTTGTAATAGATGACGTGGCCTCGACGCAAGGGCAAAGAAGGAACATGGGTTCGAAGAGCGAGGGGGGTCATTTGATGATTTTCTACCCACCAAAAAAAAAAAAAAAAGGGTGGCATAAAAACTCTGCTACTAAGTTGGGCACTAACCTAACCACACGATAAAGAAAAGGACCCTCTGCCACTCTATAAAAACATTTGAGAATGTTAGAGAGGTGCTATTCCACGAACGATAAATCTATTTTTTTAATACGAGAATGGGGCCAGAATGTTGTGTAATTTGCACGATATAGAAAGACATAACTATTATGATAGTAGAGGCCAGGTTCTCTACCGGCTTCATTTAGATTGTGTAGAAAGCGTGAAGACTCCTCTAGTACATACCAATGAGGCTTAAACCACATCCAGCACTAAAAGGGCATTTGTTACTGTCGTCAAAAATATAATTCACAATAAAAACAATTCACTTTCATTATCTTAATACACATACATAATAAATGAAAAACATCACAATAAAACGGTGCCGAGAGCCGTTTTTAAAATGAGACTTGAAAGCTTTAACTGGGACAAGTCCATTTTGTAAAGAGCTTGGGTCCATTGCAAAAACAGTTCTTACTTTTTGTTTATGTTTTCAACAATAAATGCAGTGACACTGGACTGGAATTTTAATGGAAACTCATTTTGTACAAAGTGCAAGAATTATGATTGTCTGTGATGACTATTATTGTCACATTCTCCATCGAGTGTGTTTTCTTTTTATTATGACTAGAAGAGTCGTGTTTGTTGTGTGAAGCTTTGAAAATTATATCATGAATAACTTGTTTCCGTGTATTTTATTAATATGCAAATTGAACAAACATCAAATTATAAGCTAATATCTAATTTAATTGAAAGTAGTTACGATAATGAATTAAAAAGTTGGTTTGCATTGTTCTAAAACCTCTTTTGTTTATCGTTTTTATTTAACTGCATAAACGATACCACAATTTTGCCAAAACAAATTGAGTCCCTGCACTCTTATTTTAAAGAGCAAAAATAATCCTCTTTGGAACCCCAGACAGCAATCATCAAGAACCCATCAGATTATACTTCTTACAAGCAATTGAAACAAATAGTTCTATTCATTATTAATTTCTGAGCACCTTATGACAAGTTCGATAGTATAGGGAGACTTGGAAACAAATCATTGACAAAAAATAAATACAGAAGGTAAAGCTCCCAATTTATTTTGGGATCGATACAGTCTGTCATTTTGTTCCATACAGAAGTATGGAAGACCAAGACTTCACATGGAATCAAATCATATCTTTCTCGCCATACTATCAATCACACAGTTCACATCCATATTATTTCGTTTATTTAGGTCTCTCCATGTCAATAAGTCAGATGAAAGCCTGCACTTATTGTCACTAAATATATTTCCACTTACTTTGCCCACGGCTTCGCCCGCGTGGATGTCGGTTCAACTACAAAAGTGACGATTTTACAATCCCCCTTTTCACCCCCATAAAGGTTAAATTTCCAAAAACCCCTTCTTAGTGCTCCCCTACAATATAATAGGAAGCCGTGTGCAAAATTTCACATTCCTAGCCCCAGTAGTTTCGGCTGTACGTTGATATGTCACCCAGTCAGTTCTCCTTTTATATAATAAAATATAGATGTTAGGGAACTGCAGTGCTTCTCGGTGTGACCGTCGGACTGCCAAAAGTTAGGTCTCGAAGTCGGACCCAAGACCACCACCTCCAGACCTCTGATTTTTGTGATTCATGGGCGTATTGTACCATTGTCACTAGCCGTGTCTTCGGTGAAGGAGGTAAGCAAACCAAAATAGCATGCCTGAAAGATATTTTTCCCATCAAAGGCATAAAAACTGACAGACACAAACCATACGAAAAAGAAGTATAAGAAACTGTCCTTCTGTATTATCTATTTTGTGTCATCGATTCCGTACATCGTAATCGGCTTTTCTATTCCATTTCTAGTAGTAGGTACTTCGTCTAATTGTACTCAGGCCTCTAGAGACTGCAATGCTCGTGTACCTGGGGATCTAATTTTAGATATAATGTTACAGTTGCTTGTCGGATTTTGTCTTTTAAAATAACGAGCTGCATTGAAATATAAAAATGATTTGTATGTGCATTTTTCTTTGAGAAGAAGTTATGTAGAGAGAAAGAGTCAAAGAGTCGGAGAGTTTATTTATATATCAGCACAAACTATCATTATTTGATATCCCAAGGCATTTTAGACATCGATAACCAGAAACCATTTTTTTGTACAAATAAAAAAGTTTGTAGACTTAAAAAAGTACAATAGGTACACAGTCATGTGTTTCAATTTTTTTTTTTCTTTTAACATCAATTTGTATCACAAAATAAAAACCACGGAAATCAGAGCACAACGTTTTAATATTTTGACTGGCAACATTTAGATTAAAAGCAAATTTCCCGCCAATATTAGGCACATCTCACGTAAATTGAATGCAAACATGGAGCCAGCAAATGCGAAGACTGTTATGGCAGCGCTTTAAGTATAATTGAATTTAATACATACATATTACACGGATTGAGTACCTATATGAGTAGGTATGCAATATGATTACAGAAACCCGCGTTTACAGTACCTAGTTACCTACCCAATGTTTAAAACAATAGCGTATCTATTAGTTTCGTTAATCGCAAGTACACCTGAAACTTGTAAGTTTATGGACTATTTTATCAAAAACAAGTGAAAAAACTCATCAGTGCCAGTCTGAAACACTGACAATACAATTTGGGTGTTGTCAAATTATGTTTATTTTGGGAATAGGTTTTTACAAACACCTTAACATTTCATCATTATTTGTATTAAATACCTCTCCTCTCCTCACCTCGTTCATCGGTACACAGAATTTAAGGATTTCTCATGCAGTGTTAAAAAAATCCTGTGTGAGAAATCCTGCAAGGCAACAGCGGGTACTAAACCTAGTATTTTTATTATAAGTAATATTGTATCTTTCAGACTAATTACCATAAATGAATTCATAAAATTTTACTGAAATCACCAATCAGCCGGCCAGATACACTAATTAAGGGACTATCGACCTTAAAATTGGTGCATGTAATAGCCAATTTCGAAGAGCAATATTGAAGTGAAGACATCAATGGGTTCTTATGTTAAAATTAGCCGGTATTTAAACCTCTATACAATTTAGTTTAAACACTTAATTGACTATGAAGACCTTTAATTTTGCTTGGTAACGACTTACTAAGTTTCTAGGTAATGTGTCTAGACATCCGAATTATTCTATGAAATCTTTGGTATCTTCGCATAGATATTATTTTATGTATTTTTAGGGCTTTTCCTTGAATGAGGTTGCTGTTTAAAGTACTTTAAGGGCAAACCTTTTCTGATTTTAGGAAATGAGGTAGAAAGAAAGAAAGAAAAAATATTTATTGTCGCAGAAATATTATACAACCAGCTTTTGCCAGCGGCTTCACCCGCGTGATAATGACGATTTTCCATACAAACTTTCATCCCCTATTTAACTACCTTAGGGGTTGATTTTGTATTTGGTATTTGTGTAGTGAAAATCTTAAATAAATTTTAAATTCACGCGGGGCCTAAATTATTGCGTGTCGAAATATGAGATTTAGAACAAGAGTTATTTTATATCTACGGTGAGCTCTTAAGAAGGATTATTAATTTAATGAATCTAATTGGGTAACTAGATTATGAAAAATTATATTGCAATTCGCCATTCTTGGTATTGAGAAATATCGCCAGCATGCAACCTAAAAAGTTAATTAACAAAAGCAAGAAATATGTAATTAACAGTATTATTAGTAGTATTTATTATTAGCACGAAATATAAAATTTGCTGCGATTTCCAAAATTAATGTTACAAACAAGGCTAATAACTTTTCAAATGTCTCAAAAATAAAGAACATTAAGAAAAATTTGTTCAACAAACAATATTCTTTTTCACAACGCGGCGAACTACAAGTCTTACTTTATTTCACGAACATCGCAAGTCAGGAAGCTGTCTTATAAAAACTTAAGACTTCAACATAAAGTCTAGACTTCAAAGTCTCGGAAGTCTGCCGCAAACGCAGTAATGGTGAAGTTACTTTAGTAAATTTATAATAAACTACGCGGTTGTTTACCGCCTGTAGTTAATAAGAGCTATTGTTTCAGCTTTGTTCTAGATGGAAATTATTGATAGGTATCAAAGTTTCAGGTTGCAGCCGTTTTGTATTATTAATCCTCGGTGTACAAAGCTGGTATTTTGTAAATCTAGGCAAAAGGAGTATATAAGGTTCTAGCAGGTGGCGTTCTGTTGTGTCTGCTTACCCCCATGGGAAAAGAGCGTGAGTTTATGTATGTATGTAACTTCGGGGAAAAATAATTGCAGGGAAATGACATCTTCAAACTTCGAATTTTTTTTTCTTTTCCGAGATTTTTCTGGAACCAGAAAGACTCCAGGTAATGTCTTGGCGAATAATGATCGCAATGCGCACGCATATTTTTATGAGCATCGATGGCTTTAATAAGTGCCGTTTACTCTCGATAAAAAACAGGTATAAATATAACCGAATATTTTGACATCATAACAAGTATTACAAAAATTAGTTCTGGTAAAAATAAAACTATTTAGGCGTAACCTAGCTGAATAAAAGTGGTCGCCGATAGCACGAATGATTGATTGAATTCTAGACAGCTAGCTAAACGTAAGAACACTTGAAAAACCAAACAAGTATGCAAATATATATGTATATAAAACACATACATATGTATGTACATACAGAACAATTCCAGCTAATTTACATATAGCAGCGATTATCGCCTTCATCGCAGTAATATACCAGTGTTGATACGCATCACTGGGGATTTGTTCCGCCTTGCTCTCAGAGTATCTAACCATGTTAACTAAGAGGTAGTGCTAATAGTTCGAGTGTACTAGTTTGTGTTGTTTCAGTATTGTAGGTAGGTAGCGCGATATGTTTTGGTAGTGATTAAGTTCGTTCTAAGTACATAGCTATGCTTTTGGTTATAGAAAAAAATACAAATTATTTTTATTATGTTTTTTTTTAGAGTCTGATTTGTAGCATGTAATATGATTTTTTGCATTTAAAGAATAATAAAAGTTTAAAATAAAGGCTGCGCTTTTATTATAATCAATACCTATTCTCACAATTTACAGAACTGAATAGATTTTTCTGCAAGTTCACACCTATCTAAAACTCGCAACACAGTCAACCATTGAAGCTTACCATAACACTCCCGTCAATAGTATTTCCTCGTAAAATTTTATTCTTCCCATACAAAAGTATTTTTATAGCCGAAATCTCATAGCACACGGCGGAATGCACCACCAAAACGATTACTATAATGTCTGCGATGATGAGTTCTATAACCGTTATGGCTGTAATGATAGCCCACATCTGTGCACAGATTCAGCCGGTATTACGATCTAGACTAAAAACTCTATTACCTTGATATCCCGCTTGGATATTCAGATTTTATTCAAACAAACATTAGACGGAATTTCGCTGAGAGAATGTTGCAGTCGAAAAGAATTTTTAACGAAATTATGCATGAGGTTCGATTTGGACTTTCGAACTTTCCGACAGAATGAGCAAGTTTACAAAGTTGAAAATCATTTAGACAATATCGTACCTCGATGGTCTAGACTCTAGTGGTTGCAGGCTCGACTCCTGTGCGTGTGTGAAGTCCTGGGTTCGATTCCCAGATTGGGCAAAGTGTTATTTAGTTTTTCCTAAGAAACTTCTCATTATGATGCCAAAAGGATTGCCCCTTATTACATGGGACCTAAACAAACTTGAAAAATTTGGGTGTACTTTATTAAGATACAACTCTACCTAACTCTTGGGGGATTGCAGGCGTGATGTTGTATGTAATGCAAATAAAAAAATTAGACTTATAGCATTCAAATGATTATCGCAGAGTCTTTTTCCTTGGTAGCAATAACAAGCGCCATGCAGTCTCCACTATAAATAGGACACCCCACCACTTCAAGCTGGTTAGGACCAGAAGCGTTTAAGGGATTATATCGAGAGGATGGGCAGCTGCATTGATGTAGGTCAGACCTAATGACATCGAATTGCGGTCAATAGTCAGCATTGTGGTTTCTGTGGTTATGTCGCTCGATCTGTGAAGATTATTGTCAAGTGGTATGGTTTTAGATCAATAGGAAACGCATAAGAGATGATAATATATGAAGATATTTTTACCATATCAATGGCCACAACGAATTGGAAATCAAGTTTTCTAACTTTTTGATTTAAATTTTTAACTGAAGCAAAAAGTAATTGGGTCTTAGAGGTAATATGATCCTGTAACTTTCCAAAAAAACCTTAAAATTTAGAGGTTTTTTCTTTTTATGTTTAATTTTTCTAACTACATAGTTCCAAAATAAGCGAATCCCACTAAAAACAAAACTTGTAAAAAAAGCCAAGCCGCGCAACTCAGTTCTTCTACCGTAAAAAGTAGTGAGATCCATGTAGTACCAAGTCAGTTAGTTTATTCAGTCCCTACTTACAAATATGTGATGTTTTAAATAAATAGATTGACTTGGCCATCGCATCGCATTTGCCAATGTTAAACAGGCCATTCTAATGGTTAATCGCCATCGCATTGGCCAATGTGATGCAGTGGCCAAGTCAATCTATTTATTTAAAACATCACATATTTGTAAGTAGGGACTGAATAAACTAACTGACTTGGTACTACATGGATCTCACTACTTTTTACGGTAGAAGAACTGAGTTGCGCGGCTTGGCTTTTTTTACAAGTTTTGTTTTTAGTGGGATCTCATTTCTTTTTGTAGCGTCTCACATTCTATATATTTCGTTCAATGAATCAACAATACATAGGTTTATTCGAACTTGCAGCAGTCTTATTCATCGATTTGATGAACTGCTAAAGTACCTAAGTACTCGACAAGCTGAATCAAACGAGTCCAAACTCGACAGGGTCAAGTCGTTTTATAACGGAATTCCTATGGCCACCTTCCAGCTCCGTCAACAGACCCTGGACACCATTTAAAGACAAAGTACTCGTCAAAACGAACCAAACGAGTCCAAACTCGATGGGGTTATGACATTTTAAAATGGAGTTCCTATGGCCAACCTCCAGCTCCATCATCAGATCAGTTCCATGTCATCATATTATTGAATTGTTAGGTGATATACATATACGTGCAAAATTTCAAATCAATCGGTAACCAGGAAGTGTGTTAAAAATTCGTAAAATTCATTCACTGAAAATGTAACTTTAACTTTGTAATCCTATATATTTATATGGGATTACAAAGTTATTTATGCAGTTGATGTATCTTGAAAACTAGACTGAAATTTCAAAATATTTTAATTTTTCCTTGATTTATACACTAAACGCTAATTGTATTCTGAATTTGAAGCTTCTATATCAGCTAGAAGTGCCTTAGACTTTTGATGATCGGTCAGTCAGTCAGTCAGTGAGTGAGTGACAAAACTATGAAATTTTGACTAGTTATAATTCCTAAACTACTGGTTCAAATTGAATGAAATTTGAAATATACCGTGTTTATACAATAACCAATTAGTTACAAAAAATTCAGGCTTCTAGTTTTATCCAGAACGAAGTTATAAGAGGTCGAAAATGGCCTGAACTGCTTCGAGAAAAGGATGGTACGGCCGTGCCGCTTTATTGCTCGACTTGGCGGGGGCACTGCCGTGCCCCCAGATAAGAAGAAATTTTAATACACTGCAATGTGCTAAAATTTCCTAAGGATTGTACGATGGAGCTCTAACAAACAAAGACCATTCTTTCAAAGCCCACTGCACTCCTGTCTCATTACCTTTTTCTGTCATCATACAATGTACCAAGCACCTCTGCTATTACCTATCCTGCGAACCTTTGTGCGAACTGGCAACCTCCCCCTTCTGAATTTAAACGAGCAAATTATTTTCAAGTATTTTTCGGAAGAGAAGTTTTATTGTATTGTTTGATTGCGTGTCACTCTGATAGATGGAGAAATGGTCCCGAAAACTCTTGTACAGGAGAACAAAGAAATTGTTATACAGCCACCACCTTAACCAAAGTTGTGGCTTTGGTTTAATTCTTTTCCTTAACTCTTCTAGGTGTATAAAATTTTGCGTAAAATATTATTTTAATATGGGCAGGATAGTTGGAATTCTTACACATTTGCCTGTATACCAAATGGTTTTTCCGACAGTACCTAACGTCAGGTTACGGACGACCGAATTTATTCGAAAGTTTACCCCGTGATAACGCCCGTCGTAAAGTTTAATAGTCGTTTTAAAGTTTTTGGGCGAAAGTAGCGAAGTTCGACTTGGAAAGTCGGTTTCAATTCTTCTGGTGAATATGAACGTGCATTTTACTATGGCAGTAGAATATATAAAGTTAAAAGATACTGGTGCTAATGAGGAACGCCTGTCAAACCGTTTGTGAATCCAATGAGGTCAATCTTTTTTAATAGTACATTATGGTATAAGTGTGTAATGTTGGTGATTACCGCCGAGGCGCCATTGAGACCCGAGCCGTCAGGTGAGGGTCTTAAGATAGCCGAGGACGGTAATCATCAATACACACGTGTATCATACGACGTTTTTCAACACACTTGTGAAGAAAATACTACTAAAAAGTCATCTTCAACAGTTATAGCAAGTTCTGTATTTTTTTTCACAATAGCGGGAAAAAATACCGGTTTTCCTATGCGTGCGCATCTACAGTTCGACCAACTTATCTGTGCAGGCGGGAAAACACGGAACTAAAATAAATGTACTAAGTTTGACGTAGCGATGCATTTTTCTTGACCAGTGGCGCCACCATGAAATTCAAACTTAAAATGATCATACTGTAACAATGACGATCGACCATAGACTAAAAGAATGAGGTTTATTTATTTAAAAAAAAAGTAATATTTATAATATTACAAAAGTTATATTATTTGAGTGAAAGTTTCATTTATTAAAAACGTCAAGTTAAAGTTATCTATTTAAATTCAAAGTTGCATGAAATGAACAAGCATTAGGTACATTAATTTATTTTTACTATTGAACACGGTCTTTTTTGTATCGAAACTTTTTTAAGAACATAGCAACTCAACCAATAAAATTTAAAAAAAAAACGGTATTACCCGGTTAAATTGAAAATGCTCTGTTTACTCGCATATAATTTGCAGTAAGGTACTAACTTAACTTTGTAGTGATATTTCTATTATGCACTAGTGTATAATATTATTATGCACGTGTTAGTTATAGTTCGCTTTATGGCCCTAAGAACGATGTCATAAGGCTAACTTTACGAGCCAGTGTGTTGAAAAATGTATTATGACATTAACTTAACCTAACATTAAGCGTAAGGTGGCACGCCCTCAGGCTCGGAGTCGGAGTGACGGCCTTCGCAGGGTGGCTGGTAGCATCTGGATGAGAATTGCCGAGAATCGACTTGAGACGTGTGCGATTGAGGAGGCCTATATCCAGAAGGCTGATAATGATGAAGGAATTAACCGGTTTTCAACCAATTGAAATGCTTGGAACTGCATATACTAGACCAATAAATTTCACAGTTGACAACCATTGTTACAAACTCCATAAAAAAGTATGACTCACTCCCACCTACAAGCAAATAATTAATATCAAATTCCCTTTTAATTTAACTTTAAATTCCACCAGGATGAGCCCTATTTAAATTGACAACACCAAAGTACTTAACACCTACCTACCCTATTTAACACCCCACTCGTTTCATTAACTTTAAACGTAAAAATAAAATGGCGTCCTATATACAGGGCGTAAACAATACAGTTGTACGGAACCCAAAGAGGTGAGAACACCCCAATAGTCCTAAGAGACTGTGACGCGAAATAACACAAACACAATTTAAATAACGAGTATTTGTGCTGACGATGCGCCTTGATTACGGTTCATGGTTTACAAAGTAAAACGGGTTGCCGTTTTAAATTTTTTGAACAATAATATGTTTTTTTTATTCTTTGTCTTAATGTTTTTAGCTGTTGTTTTCATATAAAGATCAGTTATCTCTACATAACATACACACATACATACCCAAATTAATATAACATAGTCTTATGTCTTACGCTTTTTATTTTTATTTATAAAAAAGCGTTGTATGATTTTGGAATGGCAGTCCCATTATTCCGGTTATTGATTATTTTGTGATCCCAACATGTTGTCTTCACATAATAATATCATAAGATCGACCGATAACTTGACGCCTGCTATTCGCAAAGGGTTAGACAGAAGTGTAAGTTCCATGTAATCTAATTAAAAATCAGTTCCAGAGATATACAAACATGTCCAATATAATAAAAAAACCATAGTGCGAGCTGGACCCGCGCACCGAGGGTTAGAAACTATAATATATTTTTCTGGTTTTAAAATTTTTCCCGTTACATGTGCAGACATTGCTTCTTCCGAGATAAAGCATCTTGACAGACAGACGAACGGACACATATACAGACAAACATAAAAATAAACCTATAAGGGTTCCATATTTTACCTTTTAAAGTACGGAACCCTAGTAGAAGTCAGTGAAGTAGGTTACTCGTAGTTGAGCATATCTTAATAACGTACGGATCGAGTGGACTTTATCGAATTGCGATCGCAGTGATGAATTCTTGGCACTCGATTTTATTCTTGACAGTTCTTATCAAGCAAGTGTAGAGTGTATGCAGGAACGATATTTGTACTTTAAATACTTCAATATTGTGAACTACCAAGAGTACCTTATAGTATCTGCCTACCTCCGTATAAAAATGCGAGCATAACACTTAATGCTTAGGAAATCAATCAATAAGTAACATGTAGAAATACTTAGATGCACAAACTTCACGAAAGAGTTTACAAAGCGGAGATAAACTCAAAATGGAGACGTAACAATCCAGTTGTCAGCTACTACGCCGTAGCAAATCGCCGCTACTTGCTACGACAGCGTAGCTTATTTGCTACGACGTAGCTCGTGTAGTGACAGTTCACCTGTTGAGATTGTTAGTAGACAATAAAGGGAGTTCAATGTTTTATAGTATATTTTATAGTTTTATAATTTTACATGTCGTCAAATTTGAAAGGAATAAAGAAAGTTGTAATATAACGTAGCATCAAGCTTGTATTACCCCGTGGTTAGGCAGACGTGGACTTAAAGTGTCTATCTAAACCCACAATTCGACGGCATGGTTGGCACAGTGGCGGAGTAGTTGATTACTGCATTGCTTTTCACAGGGTCGATCCCCGAACGTAACAAATATTTTGTATGGGTGGGGAAACGTTTAAAAAAAATTGGTCAGTTATTATTATATTACTAGCTTTTGCCAGCGGCTTCGCCCGCGTGAAAATGTCGATTTTCCATACAAACTTTCATCCCCTATTTAACTCCCTTAGGGGTTGAATTTCGAAAAATCGTTCCTTATTCCTTGTCTACATTATAAAAGGAACCTCTGTGCAAAATTTCAGCTCTCTAGGTCCAAGGGTTTGGGCTGGGCGTTGATGAGTCAGTCAGTCAGGACTTCTCTTTTTAACCGACTTCAAAAAAAGGAGGAGGTTATCAATTCGACTGTATTTTTTTTTTTTTTTTTATGTTTGTTACCTCATAACTCCGTCGCTTGCTAACCGATTTGAAAAATTATTTTTTTGTTGGAAAGGATATACTTCCCAAGTGGTCCCATGATCACCAAGTCAGGATCTGATGATGGGATCCTGGAGAAATAGAGGGAACTCTTCGAATTTTATAGGCACACTTGAAGTGATTTGAGTAGTTTTTGGAAGAGTACTTTCTCGGAGTGGTTTCATTTCAATTTAGTGAAGATCTGATGAAGAACTTCGGAGATAGGCAACGGAACTCCTCAACGAATGATAGCAAATGGACTGGGATTGCTGAAATGTCATGTCTGTCTATTGTTTAGACCAGATCATAACATAACTTCACGCCAGTACGCTGTGAAGGGGTAAGCACATGTGAACCACTAAAAAGTGAAAAATAAAAACTTTTTTACAAAAAATTAAACCGACTTCAACAAAAAATCAAACACAAAAAAGCGAAAAATAAACTTAAGAAGAAAATCAGCTTCAGAAGTCGGTGGCAAAATCATGAAATAAATCAAACAAAAGTCACCGACTTCAGAAGCTGATTTTCTCTTAAGTTTATTTTTCGCTTTTTTGTGTTTGATTTTTTGTTGAAGTCGGTTTAATTTTTTGTAAAAAAGTTTTTTATTTATATAGATTGTCCTTAGTATATTGTGATCAACAGAAGGTCACGCTTAGTAATAGCGCTTACTATTCCACTATAGAAACGAGACAGTCCAGTCCATTATTTACACAACTTGACTTGGACTGGCCTGTTGGTCTAGTGGTTAGTGACCCTAACTGCTATGCCGGAGGTCGTGGGTTCGATTCCCACCCAGGACAAATGTTTGTGTGATGAGCACGATCATTTGTTCTGTGTCTGGGTGTAATTTATCTATAATATGTATGTATTTAGAAATATATAAGTATGTTTATCAGTTGTCTAGTACCCATAACACAAGCTCTGCTTAGCTTGGGACTAGATGGCGTTGTGTAATAGTTGTGGAATATTATATTATAGTATATTATATATTATTATTATATTAACTTAATCTCTTTAACAAAACACAACACCAAACACTTTATACCTCATCTTCATAATATAATAAGGTTCATTAATAAACTTCAAAAGCTCTAAAACCTCCATAAACCTTTTCCCCAAGAGTGTAGAGAGCGACCAAGTAAATATTCATACTACTCTACCAAAAGTTAGTTCATAAAAATTATTACAAAATGTCCTGCATTGATTAAATTCATGAAAGTTTAAAACGGGAAACTATAAAAGTTTACGAAGTGAGCGACGACCGACGTCGCGGAAATTCTGAAGGAGATCTGAATACTTGCGAGAGGTTTGTTTGAGTCTGGAGTCTAACTTGAATGGCAGAATAGTGTTGCTATAATGATATTATTATGTGTTTTTTTTTATTAAGCTATTGCATAGCTTCTATCGCGGGCTTTGAGCGTGGAGAGCGAATCCAGAAATTCCGTAACAAAAATATTCTCAACCAGGTTGCTATGGTTAGGTACGGAAAATAACAAGGTTGTCAACTGAGGTTGTCAAATTAAATAATTGATAAAAAATGCTATGCAATAGCTTTACCGCGGCAGTCTCCGAGTGCCACATTTAGTTTTTTTTTAATTCTCTGGACCTTATAATCACGGGCCTTCTAGGTTTTGATCTAAAAAAATGAAAGCTTCTATACGGATTGGGACCATATTTTTGTAAAGTGGGTTTGTGTCGATCTTAAGGTGGATGTCCCAGGGTAGCCCGCGATATTCAAATTTTCGTATGCAGTTACATAATTATAATCATCAAAATCATCATAACAACCCACCTTCCAAGTTCATGAAACTGTCAAGAATGAGTATTTCATCAAAAGGTTATTCTTGACAGTTACATGAACTTGGAGGGTTGTAATGATGATTTTGATGATAATTCTGTAAACACATACGTCTTACTTAACGCGAATCATATTTTCACTAACATACAACCTAGCACTGGCGCAGGCCAGTGCTAGGTTAAATCGCTAAAAACGTAAGAAAATTTGAATTTCGCGGGCTACCCTGGAACATCAACCTTAAGGTTTAGCCGCGCTTGCGTAGAAGGTCACCACCCATTAAATAGCAAGAGTGCCTCCATGCCTCAGAGAGCAGACCACGATAGTTCTAACTGACATTTGCAGATCTTTAATAGAGGATACATAAATAGTCAGTGGCCCGACATTCTGACAACCACTCTTACCAGGGGAAATCGTATTATTTAGTACAAATTGGGTTGTGGAGATCAGAGAGGCACCGCTCCATGAAAAGTACTGGTATTCAGCTGCATCCAGTTAGACTGGAGTCCGACCGTAACATTTTTGGAAAAACGCTAGGCAGATAATGATAACTTTTTCTACCTAAATTTCATACGCTTATTTAATAAACATCCCGAAAAATATTGAGATGAAAGTGTGGTGTGACAAGAATGGATAAAGTAAGGAATGACAATATTAGAGAAAGTTTTAAAGTTGCGACAGTTGCAGAAAAGTTAAAAGGGAATCAACTGTCGTGGTATGAGCATGTGATGAAGAGGGCTGAATCGCATGTGACTAAAAGAGTTACGGATATAAATGTAGATGGATGTAGAGGGAGAGGAAGACCAAATGATATGAAGGAAAAGGGAATAGCGTGACAGGGCAGAACGGAAGAAAAAAAATTGCTTTGCGCCAAAACCAAATACGAGTAACATGGGATAAGGGCAGGAAGATGATATTTAATAAACATCCCGCTAAAGCTTCTAATAACAATACATTCAAGTCCCAAAACCAATTTCCCAAATTAAAATTTTCCCACCTTCAATTTCGGAAGAAAATCACAATATCACACACTTGCCCTAATTTCGGCAGCAACCATTCTGAACCCGGTTTAACATGAACCCCATACTCTTGGGGGCAATCGTAACGTTTGTTACCTAAAGTGGGGACGAAATAAACGAATTTAAACGAACAATTTTAACCCATGCTTAACTTTCACGGCTCGAGGTAAATTTTTGGTCGTTAAACCCAGTTTTAATGAGCTTCTGTTTGTTTTAATTTAGCTTGTTATCAATGAGTTTTTGGTGCAGTGTTTTTCTTGGAAAAATTACCTGTTAACGCTTAAAATTATAATATCCTCTTGTCTACGCTCAAACGACATGCTTATGGTGATAGCGGCTGTGACATAAAAATAAATTAAAAAAATTGCTTAGGGCATGCCACAAGTCATTACGACGCGAAAAATGAAATAAACGACGTATGTGTGTGTCATTTCATGCAAGTCGCAATCGGTCGTAAACTGCGCTTAAAATTGTAAACTAATAAAAGCGTGTTAAAAAATCATCATTCTTTATCCCAATTTATTTCAGTTCTATTTATAAAAAACATAATATTTTACTGTTTAGACGGTAAACTAAATTGAAATCAATTTGTTAAATATCAGTATCGGTATCGGCAGAACAATTAGGAGGCAATTTGTTACGAAACAATATTTTTTTCCATCGTATTATACTTTTTTCTTCATAGATGTAAATAAAAAATTAAAAGACTCTTTTCTTAGGTATTATAGCCACACCTGTGGCTAATCCTACACAGAAAATGTTTGACATTATGTTTCACTAACTTACTAAAACAAAGCTCACATCATCCATCAGAAACCAGTAAAATATGCCACACTAACGATAGTAATCAGAGTGATTACAGCAATTTATCTAATTACAGAAGTGTTACACCTTATACCTTAGTGGGGAGGTGCTGTAATGATCGCGTTCTTTGACTCGGAACGATAATAATTATTTACATGCCTATCGTGACTGGGTGCTAACTAGGTCTTGGCAGGATGTGTGTGGTGAGCACACGTGTGAAGGTACATCCTACTGCGCATATGGCGGTCTACAGAAGGTGCCAGTTCTGCCATGGTTACTTCCCACTGCTCATTGTTGTATACCTCGATTGGTCAACAAGGTGAAAGGAACACTAATGATAAAACAGTTACCACTCAAACTCAAAGCATTTATTTCAATTCAATTAAGTCACTATAGACACTTTTGAATGTCAGAACAACAAAGAAAGCGAAGCTGCAGTCACAGCCACATGGCAAAATAACTTGTAAAGTCGAACGTTTTCAGTACATTATTCTGAACCACACATATATTTTTTTACTGTTCCATTAATATTGACCGCGTAGGTATTGCAGGTTTGTAGGAATACGCATAACATACGTCGGAGACCTCCTAGAAAATGGCACATTGGAGCTGGATCTAAAGAACGCATAGGGAGAGGAGAGGACTTGGTCCAGCCGTGAAATGAGGCTTACAGTTTCAGAGAAGAATAAGTCATAAGTCATTTATTCATTTGTTTAACATAGGTACAATAATAGTGGTCGGAAGGTAATAATGAGTGCGCTATGTTATGCCAGAGAGCATACAAATGTTTTAAAGTATTAAATTAATCAACCCAGACAACTCACATTAAATTAAATATTCCTGTTCACCAGAAAAATCAACTACAAGTGAATGGCACAAAACAAATTAATTAGTAATAAAAAGCAATATAAATCAATGTCAATAAAAGTGAAATAAAATAAAATTAAAACATTGATAATATTAATATCAGAACAGTACATGTCAGGACAAACACTGAAATCAATGAATAATACTAATGTCAATATGCAAATTAATGTCAATTTACAATACTAATGTCAATATGCAAAACTAATGTCAATTTACAATACTAATGTCAAACTACAAAATCTAATGTCAATTGGCAAGAACTACTGTCAATATACAATACTAATGTCAATCTACAAAAACTGATGTCAATATAAAATACTAATGTCAAACTACAATACTAATCTCATACATTACTAAGCTCAATTTACAAAAACTAATGTCATTATACAATATTAATGTCAATCTACAAAGCGAATGTCAATCTACAAAAACGAATGTCAATTTAAAATACAAATTTCAATCTACAATACCAATGTCAATTTACATTACTAATGTCAATATTCTTACAATAGATTTTTATCTGTTAAAAACTCCGAAATACTGTAATATGCTTTGCTCAAATATCATCAGTTATATTTTTATCTTCGTGTTACTGTTACCAAACAGGTTATTGACACAATAATAGCAGAATATTTATCTCAAAACTACTTATACTGAAGTACTTCAACAACAATCATTTTTTTTTTTTTTTTTATTATTGATAGGTTCGCGTTTGACCACTATCTCATCTTCTTACAATTCGTTTTACAATCGGTATTGGTATAAAAGTGCTGCAGCTCGAACAAAAAACTAAAATGCGCTTTACAGTCCGGCACACAATCACACAAGTGCATTAAAAGTTTCGCCCAGAGGCGTTTGTAGGTCGACAGAACCCGGTATCAAACAAAGCGTAAAAATATTTAAATATTTGCATCCGCATTATTTAAAACGCCCAGCTTTGAAATATAAAGCAGTTCATAAAACGCTTTGCATTTTACAACACAATTTCCTTTGCGAGCACTCAAAAGCAAGTTAAATATTTTTTTTAATCTGTCGGGAAAATTCTACGTAAAATTTTCCAATTACAAATAATCACGGATATTACCACATCCAACGGATTTTTATTTAATACCTATAGCTTGTACCCCGTCTCAGGTGTGTGAAAGGAAGTTTCAATCAAATCAACGCTGGCTGAGAAACCGGCAAAGGAAAACCATGGGGCCTGTGACTGATTGACAACATTGTAACAGAAAAAATGGCCCGACATTTTCCTTAAAAGTTGCGGAACTCTTTCATTTGTCAAAATGACTTTTTCTCGAGACATTTCTTTTTTTGAATTTCATGCGTATTTAAAAAATGTGAGTTGGGAAAAGTTTGTCGTTTTATTTAAAGTGGTTTCGTATTCAGTTTTTTACGTTTAGAAGTATATAGAAGGAACGGAATAAGATTAAGTGCATTACAGTCACAGTTAAACTTGGTATTTGTAATGAATAGTTGCGTTCGTTCAAACTCTCGCTTGAATAACGACATCAATTAGCTCGAATATGGAGTTCTATTAACGATTAGTTAAGCAGAAAGTATATCTTTGTTCACCATTACTTACTACTCCTAACTATGAATACAAACTCAATTTCCGAACCACCTAACAAAGACATAGAACAGATACGTCCACAGACGTAATGGGGACTAACTTTCTAAAGTCAACACACCCCCCCTTCCTTCTTCGCTCCCCTCTACCACGAGACGTTTGGAACGTCACTTGGTTAGCAAAGTTATTGAGTTGTGTCGACCACAAGCCCGTCGTGCCAACTGCTCGAACAACTTGGTAGCGAGTTGTGTTAGCCCTAAATATCGTTTATTAGAAAAAGTTTTACAATTTATTGAATGGAATATCGGTTAATATAATGCGTTGTGTTTATTGGGAGTTGGGAATGGCGTAATAATTTGTATCTAAATGGTTCTTAAAACAGTGTTACCAATTGTGGAAACTTGTAGTCGTAAATTAGAAGTCTAAGTCGTTAGTCTATTCTACACTCAGTTGCTTTGAAGTCTTAGTAAGTTCATCAATGAACAATCTCAAATTACTAATAAAAAATGCTTGAATTTCCACAAAAATAATTGTGTAGCATTGAGTCACAAAAAATCATACAGCTCGCAACCAAAAAACAAACAAAACCAGCCCACATAATTAAAAGTAAAAATCAACCAAAACTAATTATTTCCGCACAAGTTCATCTGGCAACGTTGGTCCGATGTATAATTAAAATTTCAGTACAAAGCTGAAACCTCGCAGAATACGTGACCACGAATAATTTAGTTACAGGGATTCCCCTGCCTGTCATGCGCTTTGACTAGGACAGCCATGTGTATGGAATTCTCCGGACATGATCCAGTTTGAGTAGATGTGTGCTGACGCTGTAATTCTATACTACGGAATAATTGGACGTTCGGGATAATTGCAGTATACGCAGTATTCAGATTGTGTTTTGTTTTGATGGGTTCTCGGTAACCCAAATATATTACTAGTTACGATGTTATTTCACTTATAGTGCTAATGGTTTATCAAGTTTCCAAGAGTATCCGATTTGAAATTATCTTATGTTTCTAAGTTTGGAGGTCCTAATGATTTGTTAAATACTAAAAAAGTCGGTTATCCAAACTATACAATATTAGTTTGGATAACCGACTTTACTCTAGGAATTGTTAATGGTTAAGTGGATTTTGTATGTGGGCAGGTTAGCTTAGGTGTATAATTATAGTAAAAAGGTCTTAACTTAAAACCTATAGTAAAAGGTAACATTTTAAATCAAGCATCAGTAACTTAGGTAATTTATTCAACTGTATTTATTAAAATGAAGAAAAAAAATTTAAAAGCGCCTTTGTTTTTAATCGAACATAACATCACGCCTGGTCGCCGAATGGCAGAAGCAGAGCAGAGGGGCAGAGGGGTACCTAATAGTACACCCACATTTTGCTAGTTATGTTTAAGTCCCATGAAATAGGACGCAAGCCTATGCCATCAACCGGGCACAATTTCACACTCCGTGGCTGAAAGACTCCTGATGGAAAACCCAATAAACTTTGCCTGACCTGGGAATTAATAATAATATTCCACAACTATCACACAACGCCATCTAGTCCCAAGCTAAGCAGAGCTTGTGTTATGGGTACTAGACAACTGATAAACATACTTATATATTTCTAAATACATACATATTATAGATAAATTACACCCAGACACAGAACAAATGATCGTGCTCATCACACAAACATTTGTCCTGGGTGGGAATCGAACCCACGACCTCCGGCATAGCAGTTAGGGTCACTAACCACTAGACCAACAGGCCAGTCAATTAAACTCCGGACCTCATGCTAAGCAGTTGCACTTGCTAATAGAGTCTAGTAGTTACTAGACTACTGTACTAAACCAACAAGGCAGTCAGAGTTCAGTTTCATTCCTAAAATGTCCTTGATTTTTCGAAGTACCTATGGCATCCCTACCATATATTTGATGATTACAAAGCACAGGACAAGGGTACATCAGAGGCATATGAAACGTTAAAATAACGAGGGAAATGCAAATCTGACGCATTATCATAGAGTTAACGATTGTCTATGCGCTCTTCAGATAAAAAGGGCGTGATGTAATTATTTTTGCACGTTTAGGAAAGGGGCGACGGGGGGCTATCATCCGAAGCGTGATTTTTTTTTGCGATTAAAGAAGAGTGAATTTATTGGCATATCGTTTTGTAGGTTACAAATAACAGGGACCCAATTGATAAAATATACTGCTTGATTTTCGATTCTTTTATAGAACATGGTCCTTAACAACTAATCTGACTAACTAACAGAAATTAGAGAGAGTGAGAAGCATTGGACATTATTTATATTTTTAATTACAATTTTCTCATTTAAGATTTAAAGTCCAATGATTTACTATTCCAGAATTTGTGGATACGAAAGGTGTTATTAAAAGAGTGATTCACAAGAATGTTGATGAATGGAGAAGGAGAGGAAGGCGAAAGAAAAAATGGTTGGAATGTGTGAGGAATGATATGAAAGGGAAAGGAGCACATAATGCCGTGACGTCTGGTAGGAGAGGAAAGAAGAAAACGTGTTGCGCTGAACTCAAGTGGAATGGGAGAAATGCAGGAAGACCATGATAATTTACTATAGACACATACAGGGTGTAAATCAATCACATTTTGTTTAGACCTAAATGGCTCATGGAGGTAATTTAAGTAAAGTTATAACCCGAAAAAACCAGTATTTACAAAAACAGCTGTGAAAAATTTGGCACTTTGACCCCAATATCTCCGTAACTAGGAGGTTCCCAGATATGGTCTAGACTCTAGAACAAAAAAATAATCGAAGTGGTGGGGAGAACAAGTGCCTTTCGTTTGCGTTACGGCTACGTTTACACCCTTTATAAACACATATTAACATACATATAATATATAAACACATATTTTTATAAAATAAACAAATATTTGATTAACACAGTCAAAAAGAGTTAATCAAAATTAGTTATTAATTACACACAACTTCACATGAACGGTAATATTCCAGGAAATCATTATTAATTTTACTTACATTATAACTCTCAACATTCTGAAAATTCTCGGAAATCCAGAAAATAATGAACCAATTAATTAATGATCCCAATATTCTACTCAGTGCTCATTAATTTCCATTCCCTTGCATTATTTCCAATTACCTGGAAAATATGGAACAATGAATTTGTAACGACAAATGATGGAAAAATAACGTAATTAACTGCAATAGTGGATAGTTGAAGAATACAGATGCAAAACAAAAGGTATAGAAGGTACATACGATCGAAGACAGTTCCGCCTGATCATTTAAATTTTTTTTCGCCTAAATCGTGCCGAGGCGCTGCCACGGGCTAGCGAGCGATTCTATTTCTTGAGTGCAAGCAAAAATGAGCTTAGTGGTGATCAGGCACATAAGACCGCCATAGTACATTGAGAAAAACGACAGACACATAAGCAGAGACACTTATTAGCTGTTCAAAGTTCTTTTGACGCGTGGTTAAAATCAGAACTTAACGCCATCTTTTTTTAAAGTTCCGTATCCGAAGCGTGACCAACAGTCTGTATTGCATAATCCGTAATAGATATAGACAGTTGTAATTTTCACAGAATTTTTATGTCTGTTGCAGCTATAACAGCAAATAATAAAAATAAATTAAAATTTAAGTTGGCTCCCTTATTACGATGCGGGAGTTCGACTTGCACTTGGCCGGTTTATACCTTTCACAAAATATTCACCAAACAGTGCCTGTGTCAGTGTATCTCAAACAAACCGTCCGTCCGTCAGTGGAAAATACGCTTGCACTCGCCGTGAAGTGTGTCTACGGGTGAGTGTGTTTTAGATCGCTGAATGGAGTCGATCTTCTGATTATCTTTTTTTATGGACACAGCACTGTCAAAAGTCTTTGTGTAGCTCCGGATAGTCACGGAGAGGCTTTGGTGGTCGTTGTAAATATTTTTTGCGGCAAAAAACTGAATGATGGCATGCTTTTATGTCTGTGAGCTAGTCGCATAATATTGTAGAACTTGTTAGTTTTTGTGAGGTTCTGGTTTTTACCCACGACGGAACGGAGACGGTATATGCGTTTGGGGTGAGAGGTTGTTTGTTTGTGTGTTTGTGCAAATACATGTTGCCATTTTTCTCCAAAACTACAAGTCCGATTTTGATTCAGTTTTCAGTTATGGATTCGGGTTTGATTGGTGCATGTTCTTAGATAGGTGTTACGGTGACAACTCACCAGGGGGCGCTGCAGCAAAGATTTTTTGTGCAAATCAAAGTTGCCATTTTTCTCCAAAACTACAAGTCCGATTTTGATTCAGTTTTCAGTTATGGGTTAAGGTTTGATTGGTGCATGTTCTTAGATAAAAAAATAAAAATAAAAGTAAAAAGTTTAAAATAAAAAGCAAAATTAAAAATTTTGAAAAAACCCACGACTGTTAAAAATTAATTGAAAAAAGGATAAAATAACATAAAACACCCACCTTAAAAAAACCAAAGAATGTCCGTCGGGAGCTGAACATTGCAAAACTAGTTCATTTAATGTCAGCCCCCGACGGACATTCTTGGGTTTTTTTAAGGTGGGTGTTTTATGTTATTTTATCCTTTTTTCAATTAATTTTTAACAGTCGTGGGTTTTTTCAAAATTTTTAATTTTGCTTTTTTTGTACCTACCTAGCAAATATCGGCAAACAAGAAAGCAAAACACATCTGAACGTCCGTGCATACTAAACGAGCTGTGGACCTGTAAAGTTCAGGATTGGCACCCTGAAGCTATAATAATCATAACTCGTATTTTACAGACCCCAAATGCCCTCGACGGAGAAATGTACCAATCGCAGTTGGTTTCAACTTTACCTGGTCAATTTGATTTCAGATGAAACTGATAACTGGATTCAGTATTAAAAAGCTTTATTTTTAACCATGATATGTGATGAAAAGCTCTACAGTGGTGGGGCTTATCAATTTTCATGTGTACTGCCAAATGCATTTGTGGAAAAACCTGCGGGCGACAAGCCATCAACGTTATACACTGGTGCATCAAAAATATGTAACTAACACATATAAAATTTGTTATTGGGTGTACATTTAAATATATGTGTGCATGTGTGTTTATTATATAATGATAATATATTTTTGCTTTAAGTTACAATACATAAACATTCCTGTTTTGTTTTTGTACACTACTTAAATTTGTAATCAATGTCTCCTCTCGCAGGTCTGGTGGAAGAAATTTCTTATGAAATAAGTTGCTTTTCTTCCACCTTTTTGCTCTTCTTCAACATTACTTTAATGTAATATCCTGTAACATATTATCCTGTAACCTCTAACCTTAGAGTATTTTATTAATTAATAATCTGAATAATGAGACTGGATTTTAGGTTCAAGTTCATGGCAATCGTTTTGCCATTGGACGTGAAAATAAAATGGGCGTAATGTACTCAAAGCACACGTTTGCAAAACTCTTTTCTTTATTTGCTACAAATAATTAACATTCCAGATCTCAGAGATCAGGTCTTTTTAACATATAAAATTTGGTGAGCAGTTTTTGAACTACAATCCTGTCATCAATTTGTACGTGTACATTTACAACTTGTACAGCACTTATGCACTAAATGTACCTGCCACGCTTTAGGCAATACACAATACGCATGCTGGTTGTACGGGTACAATGAAACACAACACGCATTAAAATAGATAGTTTTAAAGCGTGTATTACTTGGAAGTACATGAATACTCACTCAGCGCCGGAGGCTGACAACTCTTGCTTTTATTACGTTTCTGTTACCGAATGGGTGGTAGCTATTACTAGGCATTTCACCGGTTTGTGTTTTTGGCATGGAAAATATGCGTAATATTAAACATATCGTGCCCTTACTTCAAAACCCAACTAACTGCACAAAATGTAGTTTCGAGAAAATCGTGTTTAAAGGTTCGAATCGTAAAAATTTAAAAAAATACTTGATAAAGAGGCGAGTACGTGTATTTTGATTTCTTATTGTATTCATTATTCGGGTGGTGAAGGAAAAATAGCTTAATTCTCAAACAAGAAGGAAAAATTAAGGATTGGCTTGATAAATGCTACAGATAAGTGGTTTTTCCTGTAGTCGCAATGTTTTCTTATGTTTTGAAGAATAGAGTTCAGACAGCAGTTTTTTATGAATTTAATTAAACGAAATATTTATGTTCACCTAATGGGTAATTGCTAATACTTAGTAGAAATATTTAGTCTCAGTTATTGTTATTGGTAATTTAACGTGAATCATGACAAAACCACTTAAACGCAGATAGAATGTTTTTCCTGGCGAGAAAAATTGCTTACAGTGCAAAAACATTGCTTTAACCGACACTTACTGGGTTTTGTCTGTTCTTTATTTAAAAAATCTCCTGATAAGCTACCTTAGCTAAAAGCTAAATCCAGAACGGAGCGTCACTTCGGAAAACGGGTTTTACCAGTATGTAGATCTTGAAAAGGAGATTCTAACGGTATTTGTAACTCATTTTTGCCCATAAGTGACTTTAGTTGGTTTTCGCTTTAAGGGCACGATATAATATTACTTTGGGCATAAAGAGAATAAAATGAGATAAGTGTTTTATTTTTCATAATATCCAGCTTTGAAAGCTCATATTGACTAACTTTATACTAGTTAAGAGTCCCAACTTTGATCACAAAGACTACAATAGTCTATCTACTGCAAGGCATTATACTTCTTCTCTTTTTGTTATTTTGTTTGTGGTCGGAATTTTTTCGCCCTGACCCTGACACGGTAG
This sequence comes from Diarsia mendica, assembly GCA_949316265.1. NCBI lineage: Eukaryota > Metazoa > Arthropoda > Insecta > Lepidoptera > Noctuidae > Diarsia > Diarsia mendica. Next base: position 15,871,194 of record OX438896.1, on the reverse strand, counting down.
GAGAAGTCTGTCAGACTCTTACTGGCTAGAACTACATGCTTTCCTCAAGTGACGAGACTGGTAAAATCTCTCACGATATGCCTCTCCTTAGTATCACTCTTCAAGAAATGCTGAGCTTCTGAACTTGGTATTATTAAGTTTTTGGTGAAAAAGAAGAAGTTCATTGAAATCATTGTTTCCATCAATCATAGAGGTTTCTAAAACCGAAAACACAATTCATGTGGGCGGTGCATAAAAAAATATTTTATTAAAACAAATAAAAAATCAAAATGGTTGCCGCGTGTCGGAATCGAATGTGAATTGAATCGAAACGTTTTTTTTTTCGGTGTCGGATAAAAATATACGCCCGTCATATTGTACGTACGCTTTTGACTGCAGAATGACGTTTGCCACGGTGTCACTGTTGTTTCTGATATTTTACGGAACTATGTGGGTGTATTTTAAACTAAAAACGTGCTATTTCAGGCTAAACGACCCGCGGCAGTGTGGTCTTGCCTATGCAGAAACTGTTTATTTTGGGATAACTAATAATTCCAGTTACAGTTGGAGTCGGCGGATCGATGTCACTTGAGAGCTGGGACTCAGATTATAATGGAGAACGTCAAACGAGAACGAGTGCCAACTGGTTGAGCATACGCTAAACAGTCCAGCCGAAGTAGACTCAACACGTGTGTCGTGTTGAGTCTACCGACCGACTGACCGATATAACAAATGAAGTTATATTATATTATAGCCAATATCAATACTTCACCATTCTCATCCGCCTAGCCTTCACCTTGGCTGTCAAAAATCTACAGTTGATAGCCAGTGCCAACGGTTTACTTGCTTTCCGAGGCTCGGAGGAAACTGGTTATACAGGGTGTCCCGTAAATAATGGATCAAATGTAACGGGTAGGTAGCTTACCTAATTTCCAACAACTAATTTGAATATTAAAAAAAAACCGTTACAGTAACCAAGAAATTTTTTTTTTTTCGAATTTTACCATTTTGTCTTCCAGAATTAAGTTTTTTTAATGCTGTTGCTGCAAATGATGACATTTTTAGGTATGATTTTTATCTAACTTTTCTGAATAGCTTACTAATGTTATAAGATACCATTTTTTTGAATATCGTTTTATTTGCCTTAGAAAAAAAATCTTGAGTTTAAAAGTTTTTTGTTTACGATGTTAGGACCAAAATTGAAAAATTCCTCCTGTAAAAAAAATGTATGACACCGAAGACGACCATTATTTTAAAAACTTGTACATTTAGTAAGGTTTGCAAATTGGTATAAAACTTACGTCTAGTCCTTATCGTTACAAAGATATTGCTATGAATGTGATGAAGAAGACAGAAAATAAATTAAATTGGTACTATCCAATTTTTTCCTTTTCGTTATGGCTTATGCTTGAATGCTTGTAATCGAAGCAGGCAGTTAAGGTAGTTATGCTTGTAATCGAAGCAGGTAGTTAAATTTTTTTTACAGGAGATTTTTTTCAATTTTGGTCCTAACATCGTAAAGAAAAAACTTTTTAACTCAAGATTTTTTTTCTAAGGCAAATAAAACGGTATTCAAAAAAAATGGTATCTTATAACATAAGTAAGCTATTCAGAAATGTTAAATAAAAATCATACTTAAAAATGTCATCATTTGCAGCAACAGCATTAAAAAAACTTAATTCTGGAAGACAAAATGGTAAAATTCGAAAAAAAATAATATCTTGGTTACCTACTGTAACGGTTTTTTTTTAAATATTCAAATTAGTTGTTGGAAATTAGGTAAGCTACCTACCCGTTACGTTTGATCCATTATTTACAAGCATTCAAGCATAAGCCATAACGAAAAGAAAAAAATTAGATAGTACCAATTTAATTTATTTTCTGTCTTCTTCATAACATTCATAGCAATATCTTTGTAACGATAAGGACTAGACGTAAGTTTTGTACCAATTTGCAAACCTTATATGTACAAGTTTTTAAAATAATGGTCGTTTTCGGTGTCATACATTTTTTTTACAGGAGAAATTTTTCAATTTTGGTCCTAACATCGTAAAGAAAAAACTTTTCAACTCAAGATTTTTTTTCTAAGGCAAATAAAACGGTATTCAAAAAAAAAACCGGCCAAGTGCGAGTCGGACTCGCGCACCGAGGGTTCCGTAAAAAAAAAATATTATGTGATGTAACTAAAAATTTATGGTTTTCGTAATTATTCCTTTATCTATGCTATAAGACGTTGCTTCGTACCAAATTTCAAGATTCTGAGTTCACGGGAAGTACCCTGTAGGTTTTGATTCCCTTGCGAGTGTCGAAAATTTGCGGCATAAACGGGAGTATCTTGATGTAACTAAAAATTTATGGTTTTCGTAATTATTCCTTTATCTATGCTATAAGACGTTGCTTCGTACCAAATTTCAAGATTCTGAGTTCACGGGAAGTACCCTGTAGGTTTTGATTCCCTTGCGAGTGTCGAAAATTTGCGGCATAAACGGGAGTATCTTTTGATCGCGTTGACTTAGAAGTTTGATTTTTTCACAGCTCCAAGAGACCATAGACTTGAGTATTTGATATGAATTTCAGCTTGATACCTCCACGCGTTCCTGAGAAAAAAGGTCTTGACAGACAGACAGACAGACAGACGGACAACAAAGTGATCCTATAAGGGTTCCGTTTTTTCCTTTTGAGGTACGGAACCCTAAAAATGGTATCTTATAACATTAGTAAGCTATTCAGAAATGTTAGATAAAAATCATACCTAAAAATGTCATCATTTGCAGCAACAGCATTAAAAAAACTTAATTCTGGAAGACAAAATGGTAAAATTCGAAAAAAAAATAATATCTTGGTTACTGTAACGGTTTTTTTTTAATATTCAAATTAGTTGTTGGAAATTAGGTAAGCTACCTACCCGTTACCGTTTGATCCATTATTTACGGGACACCCTGTATAATGGGTCATGGTTTAACCATCCAAGGACCATCCTATCCTAGCACAGCTTAACGGCTTAGGCTATCAATCTTTAAAACTACATGTATTACTATCAGGCTACTCACCTCAGCAACTGTGTCTGCAGAACTGGCACATAATTATATGAGACTGTGAAGGTAGGAAAGGAAGCATAAAAGAAATAACTTTCGCAGAATTTCGAAAATAGAATTGTCCCCATGTTTTTTCTCACACAAACTATTGCCATAGAATAAATCAATCAGGCACATAAAACGAACGACTCTTGACATATTCCACGGGAAAAAAAGAAGAAAATAATCCTAGCAAGTCTTCCTCAATTTCTCGTAACATTGTCAGTTGACTTGATTTTCTGGTAACGCGAGTGGGACGTTTCCCGCTTACGTGGAAACGTAAATGTTGCCGGCGTCATGTTTCGCATGCCAAGCGGACAAATTGAGTACGTAGCGTGTTGGGACATTGAACAGGTATGAGACAGAAGACAAATGTAATGTTTAAGTTGCGTTATGGAATCGATAGAGGTAAGGAGTGTGTGTTCTGTGATATTGATTGATTTTTGAAAGAGCCTTGTTGAAACCTATTAAACAGTCTATCATCACCTTAGTAGTAAAACTATGACTATGAAATGCAAGACTGTCAAAGAAAAAATATAATGATAAAGTAGCACAATTCTTAATAGGATCTTCTGAAAACATGAGTTAGTATAAAACATTCCTCTGTAAAGTAACAGTTCAGATTCGAGCATCACATGCGTGAGTGAGGTGTCACGAGCATTACAGTGACCAATCTGTAACAATACAATTTAGTTATTATTAATAACTTGTTTCCATACGAAATTGAACCTTAGATTGATACATTACAGGCGAATATTTCGGTGACGGATAGCCGAGCTCCTTAAAACAGCTACCGAGCAACAACTTTGTATATAGTTTGTAGTTTCTTCGTCCTAAACTACTGCTACTTATCTACAGCATGTCCCAGTGAGAATCTCGCTCGTGAGAGATTGAACTACACGAGTTGCGATGTGACTATTTTGCAGCTGAGAATTTTATGTATCGGTCCGCGTGGACATCTGCGGCCGGTTCGGCACGTTCGCGATTGAGCGCATTTAGCTGTATACATTCTTGTATTGCTAGTATGATGGCACTTCATGTTGCATACCTACTTTTCTTATTGGATACAGAAACCAATGAGGTTCTGTAATCCCCATAGTGTTACCCATATTTCGGTGGGTACACCCACATTGGATCAGTTATGTTTAGGTCCCATGTAATAGAGGGCGACTCTATTGCCAGACAAATCCAGCCGTGACTGCTAGTGCTACAGAGAATTTCTTGATGAAAAACCTAATAACACCTTTCCAGACCTTATGCAAGGAGCTGCGTTTGCCACCATCAGACCAACAAGGCTTTTAGTAAGTTCTGAGCGTCATATTGACTTTTCAGTGTGAAGTTCATTTGTTTGTGTTATTAAAGAACTCATAATTATCTGCCAAATAATTTTCAAATGTAACAGATATTTTTCACTGAAACGCAAGCTCATCGACATGTGTATCCTGCCTATCCTAACCTATGGCGCACAGACTTGGTCTTTGACGGAAGCTCACAAGTCCAAACTCAAGGTTTGCCAAAGAGCGATGGAGCGTAGTATTCTAAACATCAAAATCACCGATCGAATTCGTAACACCATAATACGCTCCAAGACAGGCATCGCCGATGTTGGCGATAAGTCTGCGAGGTTAAAGTGGGACTGGGCGGGTCACATTACCAGGAGAGATCAGGACAGATGGACCAGAATCGTCACACACTGGGTGCCTGAAGACGGTCGTCGTCACCGAGGCAGACCCAAGAAACGTTGGCGTGACGATCTGGACTCGTTCGTGACTGATTGGCCAGAGAAGGCACAACACCGGGAAAGCTGGAAAGAAATGGGGGAGGCCTTTGCCCAGCAGTGGGACACAATAGGCTAGTTAAAAAATAAAAAATAAAAACTGATATTTTATCAGTCAATGTTGATTCGGTCACCGAAGTTTAAAACTGCAATCCTTGTTTTGTCCCATACTAAAACACAAAAGCTTATTCGAGGCTGTTCAGAGGGGCTGCGGATTATCGCAAGGCATAACGCGGCCTCGGCACAAGGGCGAAGAAGGAACATGGGTTTGGTTTTTTAGTCAGTAGAAGTCTGACACTCCCCTTCGCTCTGCCCAAGAGTGGGGGGGGGGGGGTCATTTGATGATTTTCCACCCACCAAAAAAAAAAGGCTGTTCAGAGGAGATGCAATGATAACTTATCAAACTCAAGTTAGGTCTTATTTTATAGGCGTCATTGACTTAATTTCCTATTCATACCACTAACTCAAAGACTAGACAGAGCGTAAAAATCCAAAAATGTTGATTCACAAACACTTATAATAATTATCATTCCTGGTAAAACATGTAGTACCTAGAAAAATTAAACTATACGTTGCAATAAAGCTATTACATTACCAACATCTTACTTTCCACCCCCACACACCTTACCTGTTCACTACCTAATTACATTTTTCAGTTCCGCAACCGATACCTTACTCCTTGTACATTAAACCGGTAACACAGGAGGATAGCAGTGTGAAACCCAAGTAGGACCCATGTCCATAGCACGTTTGACGTTTATGAGGGTAAACTAACATTGTGGTAGGTAATTCGATCTGTCTATAAAACAGACCCTCTAAATTTATTAGCTGATGTGCTGTTTATATGTTCGCAACGTTTAATTTGGGTTTTAGTGAGATGCGATTGATTATAAATGGGTTCTTTAGGATTGATTGTCTATTAATAGTTTACAGTATTGATGCTGTTGAGGACCTTGTAGCTAAATGATAACACCCACTTGGGTTGGCCTTTAGGTTAAACCATTTTAAGAACTAGTCCAGGGCTAGCGAACCAATGGCACGCGTGCCATTGATGGCACGTTGCAGAATATTTTAGGCACGCCACCGAATTTTTAACCATATTTTCAACTATGTCTACGTGTCATTATTTTCAGAGATGTAACATAACATAACATTCGATTAGAAACCGTTTGGTAGCAAAGAAAGAGGTTTTATTATAAAATATTTAGTTAAATTATCTGCCAATAGATACTAAGCAATATTATTTGACGGCACGTGTAAGGTCTCAATAAACATTTCTTTAGAAAAAATGGCACGTTGATCCATAAAGGTTCGCCATCCCTGAACTAGTCCATTTAAGAATAAGGCATTTCCAAAATTAGTCTATTTAAGAATAAGGCATTTTAAGAGTTAGTCCATTTTCAAGCAGTTAGGCATTTTTAGAATTAGGCATTTATCGACTAAGCCAAACAGACGGACTGAGAAGATTTACCATACACAACAACAAGCCTGGTAATGTAGGTAAGGGTTAAGCAGAGGTGTACCAAATAGCATACCCACATTTTGCCAGGTATGTTTTAAGTTCCATGAAAAGGGGACGAGCCTATTACCCTCCACCGGGCACAAACCCAGACTCCATGACTGCTACCAAGAAATTCCTGATGGAAAAATTTTTGTTGCTAATTCTCACCAGTTACAACTGTAGGAGAAGCCAGAGCAAAAGGGAAATAAAAGCTTCTATTTGAACAGATTTAAGCATGATTTATTTATAATAATATAATATAATATAATAATATTCCACAACTATCACACAACGCCATCTAGTCCCAAGCTAAGCAGAGCTTGTGTTATGGGTACTAGACAACTGATAAACATACTTATATATTTCTAAATACATACATATTATAGATAAATTACACCCAGACACAGAACAAATGATCGTGCTCATCACACAAACATTTGTCCTGGGTGGGAATCGAACCCACGACCTCCGGCATAGCAGTTAGGGTCACTAACCACTAGACCAACAGGCCAGTCAAAGAGATTTACTAGGTTCAGAACATCAAAACTAAAAGAAAACTAAAAACGAAAAAACAATTTCAGTGATGAATGAGAGCAAGGTCCCGTAAATGGAAAACTGAAAACTAAAACTTTTCTTGCAGTCGGGGGACAGTTCGGTGGAACAATTCTTTTCAACACACTTGCTCATAAAGTGGCTATAATTTCACCGCAATTAGGCACGTAATGACACCTATAATCAAACTGTGACTTTTTCATTGCTATTATTCACTAGTGAGTTATAGGGTTTTTTTTTTAATTTTATTGATTGAGTTGCTACGTTCATAAAAAAGTTTCGATACAAAAAAGATCGTGTTCAATAGTAAAAATAAATTAATGTACCTAGTCATTCCCCATTTCATGCAACTTTGAATTTAAATAGATAATTTCAACTAAATACGTTTTTAATAAATTAATCTTTCACTCAAATAATATAACTTTTGTTTTCTCTGTAATAAAGAAAATAAAATCCCCATTTTGTCCGTGGCTAAAACTCTATCCGCGAAAGGTCAAAAATAAAGAAACCACATTCTTTTAGTCTATGGCCGATCGTCATTGTTACAGTAGTGGCGCCACTAGTCAAGAAAAAATGCATCGCTACGTCAAACTTAATACATTTATTTTAGTTCCGTGTTTTCCCGCCTGCATAGATATCTTGGTAGAACTGTAGATGCGCGCGCATTAATTTGTCCCGCTATTGTGAAAAAAAAAAAACAGAACTTGTTTTAACTGTTGAAGTTGGTAGAACTGTAGATGCGCGCGCATTAATTTTTCCCGCTATTGTGAAAAAAAAAAACAGAACTTGTTTTAACTGTTGAAGATGACTTTTTAGTATTATTTTCTTCACAAGTGTGTTGAAAAACGTCGTATGATACACGTGTGTATTGATGATTACCGTCCTCGGCTTTCTTAAGACCCTCACCTGACGGCTCGGGTCTCAATGGCGCCTCTGCGGTAATCACCAACGTTACACACTTGTACCATAATGTACTATTACAGGTCCCCCGACTGCAAGAAAAGTTTTAGTTTTCAGTTTTCCATTTAAAACATAAAAACATAACAATAGAAATGTAGACACAGTGTGTACAAAAAACTAACAAGATTGATTGATTGTTGTACGTAATAAAATGTGTTTTTTTTTTATTTCTTAGGATTCCGATCTGCAAAATCGGAACCCTTATATACAGTACACTAAGGCATCGTTCACACCAAACGTCAGTCAGTCAGCGGCGGACAATACGTTTGGTGTGAACATGCCTAAGTTTTCCATATGCCTATACGTCAGTCAAGACCCTGTTCCTCAGGAACGTGTAAAAAGATCTGAATGACTTAATTGCGTAATTTATACCTACAAACAATTTTCATTTCATGAATCTATTTGTAAACAATTACGCTGAATTTAATATACATGCAATTTACATACAAATGATAAGGACTATGAATTATTTCGTTAACATTCTAAGAAATTCAAGTGAAGTGCCAAACAGTTTTAAGTGTAGTAAGTACTAAAAAACTTGTACAGAACCCTTGGTGCGTGGGTTCAATTCGCACTTGGCCGGTTTTTTATTAAAATATTGTTTTTTAACACACGTAATTCTTTAATCATTTGTGTTAGTATTAAGTTTCAAGTTGAATCTCGTAGTAAGATTTTTTCATACAAAATTCAACCATGGTCTTCTTTTTCCACCCTTTAAGGGGTGCTTTTGAAAAACCTATGATGGTAAACATTATTATTCCCTTAAATCCATACTTCTGTCATGTTTCAAGAAGATTGATTCACGCATATTGATTTTTCATACAAACTTTAAAACCATTTAGCTGCCGTCGTGGATAGATTTGGGAGTTGTAACCTAGCCAGTTTTATGCCTTTCATTACAAGGAATCTACTGATATGTAGCTTGTTCGTATCGATTACCGAATTTAAAATGTCACCTTATCATTTGTTGAGTAGTATTACTAGTAAACAATAGATATTGAATACTACTGTGGTATATTTTTGTAATCTACTTAACAAGTTCTAGACGATGATTATAGTTTTCATTGAAAATAAAATAAAAAAAAATCTAAAGTTGTTTTTATTCCTAAACCATGGCCACCCTATCATATTTTTAAAAAATTTAACTAGCCTATGTCACCCGGGATAACGCAAAGAATCTAACGATACCACATACATCAAAATCGGTTTAGGCGTTTAGTAGTTATGGTGAAATAAAGAAACTCACAGACAAACATACATACATACACATGAACGCTAATAAAAACATAACACTCTTTTGGGGCAGTCGTGTAATAAGCACAGAATAAAAGCTACAGCATAACATTTTAGAGCTCCTCACACTTTCCAAGTTCAGATAAGAATACCCCGCTAAAATAGCGCCTTGGACCTTTTAAAACCCTCTGTACTACAGACTGCAATTTATAGTCAACTGTCATTCCAATAACCGTTGGCGCCATTTTAGCATTTCAACTCAATCAAATAACGTATTTATATACAAAACAATTCTCTAATTTATAAAAAATACTGTAAATATCCTAAAACTATTTATAAATGTATTTAAATAGCTAACACACAACCAAATCCTTTTGCTAACAAAGAAACTCTACAACAACAAAAAAAGAACCTAAAACAATACCACGACACAAAAGCGAAAGGCACCAATCCTTCACGATTAAACTATCCTTTCAAAGAGAACCTGCCTCATTCTATTCAAATCCGAACCAATTTCCGAGGCAATATTTCACAATCTCCCAGCCACCATTGAGATTTACTTGCATCTAGATAAGGCTGGAGTGGACGGTGGGTCCTAGATAACAATGCAATTTACACTGAACATCGAGAACTGGTGAAAGAATCGGCTTGTAATGGAAGGTATCGAATGTGTTTGGTTAAAAGTAGTGTAGGGATGTTGTGGTGTTTTTTTTTGGTTTACTGCATATTGGCTGGGATATGTATATATTTAGGGCTTACTGTAGTATGTAAGAATGATATTTTGGCTTAGTTTTAATTTCGTACCTCGAGGATGTTAAGTGTCAGATTCAGTTCAGTTCAGCTTTTTACAATTTTCAGTTTTTTACCGAATGCATATTATGTACGTACCTACTATAACATTACACTTTTTTTTAAATTCATGTGTATCGGTATGTCTGTGTGTCTGTGCCGGCTAATCTCCAAAACGGCTGCACCAATTTTGACAGGACTTGCCATCGAAGCAATATTTCACAATCTCCTAGCCACCATTGAGATTTACTTGCATCTAGATAAGGCTGGAGTGGACGGTGGCTCCTAGATAACAATGCAATTTACAGAACTGGTGAAAAGAATCGGCTTGTAATGGAAGGTATCGAAATGTGTTGGGTTATAGGTAGTGTAGGGATGTTGCGCTGCTTTTTTTTGGGCCTTTGAGTTAGCAATGTTTACATTCTGCACTTACTGTAATATGTTAAAAGGGTTTTTTGATTAAGTTTTAATTTAGTCTCATGAAATCAAATCAAATCGAAGTCACATATTAAAGATTGAGAAGTGACGGCTTTAAATTAATCATTAAACATCTTTGAGTGCGGCTGTTACTTACGCAATGATTAAGCAAAGTTAAAACGTCATAAATCGTCTGTAGGCGAACTTGGTAGCTATGATTAGTGGTAACAGTCACATAACTTACTAACCGTAACCCTACAATAATCTAAGCTGGAATAGGAACCGGATTCCCTCCAATAGCAGGCCGCGATCAATATCCCAGACATTAGCCTATATTCGCTTGACGCTTCATTGCACGCATTGTGCCAACTGATCGGCTCAGCCTGCACTTTGACGACATCTTATTGAAATGGCTTATTGATCTAGATAGATCCAGAACTGATATTGGTAATATAATTAATTATTCAATTAATATACCGTGGTGTAACTACCTATGTAAAGCAGGACGTGAAGGTCAAATTTACTTCAATACTTTACTCTGAGTCCCCACGGACTTAGAAAATAAATGAAATAAATTTGACCGCTGCTTAACCTGATCGATCGTTATTATTTACCCACGTAGATAATAACGATCGATCAGGTTAAGCAGCGCTTGTCTAAAATGGTCGGTAGATAGGATTCATTACATATTGAGTTTCCTTCATGACTCAGAAACTACGCTAAGCCGTTTGGTCCCACCTGTCATTTGCAATTCTTTAACAGCCCTTACAGGTAGTGACTTGAAAATCTGACAACCAGTCCTTCCAAGGGATATCGTAATACCCGGTACTAACTGAGTTGTGGAGGTCAGATAGACAAGTATCCGGTAAGAATGGAAGCCGATCCCAACATGGGTGGGAAAAGGCTAGGCAGATGATAATGTGTAATTAAGTGATTTCGATTAAATTTAATTTTCATCGTTTCATCATTTTAATTTTTCCATAATTAAAACAACCACTATTAACAAGAACCCTACCTTCGACTCAATTGTAACTGAAATATGGACAGTGAAGGTACATAATCGTTTGAATTGAACAAAGAAATACCAAGGACACTTTGAAAGTATCGACATGATAGCTTAAATATACTAGCTAGCCTATTTATATTCCTTTTGCAACACACATTTATCAGAATTCTGATCAACTATAAAAGCAGAAAGCATAAACCCTTTCATTTGTAATTTGATTAGATTGTGTGTTCTAATAATTTGCATATCTAAGTTTTTTTTAAAGATATTCGCATCGTCTCGTACGTCGAGTCGCGTTTCCGCAAATGAAATGTAAATAAGGAGGAATGTGGGGCATACAGGGTTGCCATATGGACGCTTTTAGGAGGATTGCTCCGATATTTCGAAGAATGTAAAGTGCTGACTGATTAATAATTTTTTATATATTTAACATTAATTTATAGCATATACGTTATAAATTAATGTTAACTGAGTTTCACACTACACTGAACTGAGAAAATTGAAGAGTCCAACGCATAGAAAAATAAATTAATTTTGCGTCTTTAACTTTAAATAATCACTCATTCAAGCTATGGTAAACTACAGTTTGATAAATTCTCAACTGCAAATTGTAAAGTCAAAAAACAGGGCAAGTCTTACTAGACAGATGAAAAGGCACAAGTTGTAACTCCTTAAATCCCCCCCCCCCTAAAATCAGGATAATTGAATCGAAGATGATCTTTATAAACATTATTTAGATTGCCATCAACACCCTAAGAACAAGAAGATTATTATAAGACGGCGCGACCTACCTACACGCATAGAACCGGAAGATTATGTTAATTGATTGAGTTTAGATTTTCTAGTCACACAAACATTTAAAAGTAGATAAAAACCCGGCCAAGTGCGAGACGGACGAAGGGTTCCGTACCATTTTCCATAAAAATCGCGTTTGTTGTATGAGAGCCCCCGTATATTTATTTTTAGTATCTGTTGTTAAAGCAGCAACAGAAATACATAATTTGTGAAAATTTCAACTGTCTAGCTATCGCAGTTCTTCAGATACACCCTGGCGACAGACAGACGGATGGACGGCGAAGTCTTAAGTAATAGGGTCCTATTTTTACCCTTTGAGTACGGAACCCTTAAAACAGCAGCTGCTCAAGCCAACATACATAATTATGTGGCCCAGATCCTTCGTATTTTATCCTTAAACAACACTATCTGAATCTGGGGCTCCTACATGATGTTCCTGTCGGAATGACTGGTACCACATTATGCTTACATACGCACGCAATGTTCTTTTAAAAGCACGCAAGCCCGTAGGCCTGTCCTGGTTTAATTATCTAACGTTTTCGTATCATTTGCGAACTGCCTTATCGTTTTGTTTGGTATGGCTGTTGTATCTTGTTCTTTTGGGAAGTCATTTGCTGAATTTTGAGTTAATTTTCATGTTTATTATTATGATAACAGTAATTTGTCCTGGATAATGCGTTGAACATTTCAGAGAGTTAGGATAAACAAAAACTATGAGTATAAATATAATTAATTACGTTTCAGTTAAAATTGAAACTATTAGTATATTTTACCAGCAGCAACATATTTCCATCCTGATATTCATACTTTGAATAAAAAATCATCCAAACTGTTTAAGCTTTTACAATCTAAATAAAACTAAACGACAACATTAGCACAAATTCCAAACTTGAATTCACATCACGCCTCGACTATTACGTGAGGTTCTTTACCTCACATAATAGTTTTACGTACCCTGCAGGCAAAACCACAAACACAAATTACTATTAAAAGGAGTATCTAGTCCAATTAACCAGTATAAACAAAACACAAAACGGCAAAGCATGTTTCTCTCCAACCGGTTTATTTAAGAGAACGACAAAACGCCCCAGGATTATCAACAGCGGAACCTATTACAAAGATAATATTAAAATTCCGTTTGTTTGTAACAAATTGAGGAAACGGAAAGGGCTCCTCTAATGAGATAATAACATTTTCCGCACAGGTGGCCCGTTTTCGGCCCTCGCGCTGTGAATATTCCAATTTACTATCTTGCGGCGACGGCCTGTGTAATCTTTAAACTTTATGGGTCAGCATGCCTGTTTATGTAAGTTTTGTGTCTGCATGTTCCACTTTAGGGGAGCACCAAATTAGTTGGTGTTGGAATAGGGTAGCTTCTATATATAACCACTTTATTTGTATGATTATAGTTGCCAAAGATTCTAGACAACGCGTCGCAATTTTTTTTTGCTACGATCGTGCCAAGCGTAGCAGTGATGCTACGCCGTAGTCAGAGTGCTACGCTATATTAAAGAGGCCGCTGCTACTCAAAATTAAATCCTATTTTATTACTTTCGTAGACAGGCAAGCAAACAGTTTATTCATCGTTGCCCAGGATATGCAGCGTCTGTTTAAGACACCAGGAAACTGAGACTAAACATTTATTTTGTAACTGTAATTCACGTTCAACGAGAAAGATGGCGCTTCTTATATGGGTCATATAAATCGTGGTAAATGATCCCGTAACTAATTGCTGAAATTAAAATAAATTGCGCAGTCCTGTCATGAAAATGAGAACGCGAAATTTTAATAAAAACGTTTTTGTTTTATAAAAAAGATATTATTAATGGATAGATTGCTGTCTTTTTTTTTAATTGTTAGAAAATCTCATTTCTGAGGATAGTCATAGTCATGAGCATTATATTATTATCCACAGCAGTTTAAATTCTAGTTATGAGCCAGGTTAATGGCTATTGGACCGACCCCTTAGCATTATCAGCCTATAATATCCCACTGTTGGGACACAGGCCTCCTACTCTATAAAAGGGAAAGGGCCACCACGCGGCGCCCAGTGCGGGATGGACCGACACTTACCTGAAAAAAAATGTATTTTTTTGTAATCTATATAAATAAAGAGAGAAGTCCTGACTGACTGACTAACTGACTGACTGACTCATCAACGCCCAGCCCAAACCCTTGGACCTAGAAAGCTGAAATTTTGCACAGAGGTTCCCTTTATAATGTAGTCAAGGAATAAGGAAGGATTTTTCGAAATTCAACCCCTAAGGGAGTTAAATAGGGGATGAAAGTTTGTATGAAAAATCGACATTTTCACGCGGGCGAAGTCGCTGGCAAAAGCTAGTCTATATAAATAAAGAGAGAAGTCCTGACTGACTGACTGACTGACTGACTGACTGACTGACTGACTCATCAACGCCCAGCCCAAACCCTTGGACCTAGAAAGCTGAAATTTTGCACAGAGGTTCCCTTTATAATGTAGACAAGGAATAAGGAAGGATTTTTTAAATTCAACCCCTAAGGGAGTTAAATAGGGGATGAAAGTTTGTATGAAAAATCGTCATTTTCACGCGGGCGAAGTCGCTGGCAAAAGCTAGTTTAAATATGTAATAATATACGATTTAAAACCGATAAAATGAGGCTTGACACGTATATCCTTTGACAATATCCATACACACTTAATAAACATTACAGTCGTGATACAGTATGTCATGTTACTTCATCACCACAAATTTTCTACCACATCAAAATATTTTCAATAACAAACTACTCACAAGCGCAATTTACGTCGATTTTCGTCCAAAACGTTTCAGCACAATACTTCAGCTTTAACGGTTATACGGTTATACCGATTGCTGAACACGTAAACCGTAATTCAGTTCGCAGGTGTGCCGACAATCCGAAGACAAGTCTACACATTGAAATTTAATAAAACTTCCCTTATTCGGGCGCTTACAATTTACGGCGTGTCAGAGGAGACGCGCTGAATCTATTGTAGTCGGATGAGAATATTAGTGGAGATAAATGTTTGTGAGTTATGTTATAACGTGTGGAGGGAAATACTAAAAATAACTAAAAACAAAAGAAAGAGGTAAATTCATGCAATTTCTGAAAACTCAGGTAAACGAAAAACGGTGCAATATGAGACGCGAATAATTTGAAGTTATTTATAAAGATGATTCTTTTATAGGCTAAACCTATGTTGAGTTTGTTTACCCAGAATATTATAAAAAAGTCCACGTCTCTTTTTTGTTCCTGTAAAATAACCAGCCAACAATAAGTCTTAAAATACAGTCCCGTGAAAGAAATTTTGTAAGTTCTTAAAATAACGTTACGTGTAATCTAAAATAAATAATGTTGTGGATAATAAGGACAACCTTTCCCTGACATGGTTTTTTTATTTCATTAATCGATCCTAAGCAAAATCAGCCTCCAGTCCCAATAAGCTAAAATCATTTAATTTCAGAAATGAAAACAATAATGTCATTGTAAGTATTTGTTTATAATGCCCACATAATCATCCTATTATTATAATCATATACGAGTAGCTCAAAGCAACTAACATTCCCGTTCCCGTGTTCAAATCAAGCTTGCGAATTGCTACTAATTCATAATCAATCAGAGTAGTTCCTGCTTGTACCCGATAATTATATCCACGTCTTGAGCTTTGTGTACCAAGCTTCTACACATCTCATCGTCATGTTTCACGTCGATTTGAACTACAGCGTGTATTTACCAACTGAGACAACGAAATACGAGTATTATGCATAGATTGCAAGACTAGACTACACTGGTGTATTAGTGCACAGCTCGAAGAGGCCAGAAATAAACTGCAATTCATAATATTACATAAACAAAAATTGAAACATTACAAAATAATTATACCAAAAATATAAAAAGCTAAACGAATTTCCCTTTCCTCACAAAAGCTCGAAAACGTCGTACACCCGAATCAAATAAACATTTTACACACAAATATACATATAAACAGTCGCACGCGTGCGGTCGTACTCCCGATACCTCCCGATACAATGGCCGAACGAAATCGAAACCCAGAATCCATTACGCACTACACGTTGCCGCGTACAATTTATTTTTTGTATGAAAGCCTCGGGGGCCCGTAATGGCGAAAGTTTTTCCTTCAGAGGTAATTGTGAGGGCCGATGCAAGGCAATAAATAACCGCAGTCTCACAGTCCTCGGACCCTTGATTGAACTTGTTAATGAATGTAGGATACGAAATAAGAAATTCCGATATCGAAAGTCTCTCTTCTTCCTCTCTTGTTACGCTGAAAAATGAGTTAAGTTTTTATTAAATTTCGACGTCGAGTTTTCGAGAGTCGACTTGTAATTTTCTTGTAGACGATACCCCTAATTCTGATATGACATCCCTTATTTGAATTCGGAAATCGGTGTTCTTTTTTACTTGAAGCAATTTAAGGGAAACTTTTTCAGGTTATATTATTTTGGAATAATTTATTGGCACTGATTGGGAGTTGGGGAAGTGTCTGAAGATGTTAAATTACTTTAACGAAGCGCATTAATTACAAAGGAAATATTTTAAGCTTAACAGAAAACCCTTTAGAGACCTTACAATGTTTTCAGATAACAAACTTTATTCTTCTTTAAATCCCAAATGACTGCCCAACTCAATTAGGACTAGACGAGATATGTCTGCTACATGCCGAACAAACTGTGGGCCAAAATAGCAGGAAACTTGTGCCCTGACATAGTGACACGGGGTCGATGCATGCCACGAAGGTAATTTCGGGACGAACTCGACAGGTTTTGTCAGAACTGGTTTGCGAGAAATGGAAGAAGTGAAGGCCTTTACCCAAAAGCGGAGGCAGAACAGGCTAAGAAAAAAATACCATATCAATACCGTGGAGTGTAAGGTAGGTAAAAATGTTACCCTCAAACATTTGTTATTATTATTCCAATCAGAACCATCGAAAAACATCCTTCCAACAACAAACAGAGTACGCCAACAAAAACATTAGACGACACAAGGAAAACCCGGTAACAAGCTCAAACCAAACGTTCCAAATAAAAATGAAAAGAAAAAAACATTAAAACACGCATCTTTGAAAGCAAATATCAAAGGCAAAACCCGTCGGCCGAATCGGATGTAGTTATCAATAATTCCGTTCAAGATATGCATTAAAAAATGTCTAGTCGATACGTCAAAGAGAACTCTGTTTTGTTAACAAAGTGTGTACGTGATCTGGAGGCCAATGAGACGGGGCCAAACCCTTGTTTTCAATAAAACAACTCACTTTCAACTGTGTCCACGCTTGGGAATCTTGGCAATGTGACACAAGTCACAGTATTAATATGGAACAGTGTGAAAACCTCGGAAATGTTTCACTTATTTGGAGTTTGGACTTCCTAAGGGAGGCTTTTGGGAGACGTGGATGGACTGTGGCAGTTGCTGAAAGCAGGTGTGGTAGTGATAGTGCTGTTAGAAAGTGTTTGTTGGCAATGGGTACTGTCCATTTAGTTTGCTACTATTTTGGTCAACTTTGTAGTCAAGAGCACAGGATTTCTACCCCGATTGAAGCTTTTATGCAGGTACAGTCACGACCAAAAGTATACACGTATCAAAATTCAAACCTGATTTCCTCGTGAAACAATAGTTTTAAGATAAACCCATTTTGTAATATTACGAGTTCGGAAGTGCTATGTTCGTAACAACAAAAGATATAAAAAAACAATGCAGTAAGTATGAGAAAATCGCTTTTACAAGTTTCTTTGTAAATACATAGTTGTGCTCCTGACTGTAAATAAACGTGCTCTCTATTATGTCAATTACTTATTCGACTTACTTTATGTTGCATGCAAAAACCTGTACCCAGTTTCCTTGACTATTTCAGCTTCACCGATTTGTACCGATCCGTGTTTGTACTGGAAACCAGTACCTTATTACAAGCACCCTTCCATACAAATACGTACGACACGAAACCCGTGTGTGCTATTAACTACGCATAATAGAGGTATTTAAACCAAAAGCCTGCACTGCCTGCCTATCTCTCTCCCCCTAATCAAATAGAGCGCAAAATATTGTGAATTTCAATTAGTTTGAGAACAACCCCCTTTTGCGGGGTCACGTCATTTTACAAAAGGACAACGCGGACTCCTGTTATTCTATGGTCGGTCAATTAAATATAGGACTACGGTTCTACAGTGGTCCCTTGGAATATTCAAGATGATTAATACGAAATAGGTTTTTTAATACAAAATATGCAGCAACTTTACCGAGAAATATATTTTCCGTAAAATTGGTTAAAATTGTATTTTGTTTCTTTTTTTTTAAGTTGAATATCTGTATTTTTTATAATCAGTCTATCTCTATACTGTTCCCATTGCTGGGAATAAGTAATGGCTAGGACTCCTCTATATAAGGAAATGGGCTATAGTCCCGAAACGCGGGTCCAGTGCAAGTTTTTTTTAACGATTTGAGATCAGGGGTACTGAAATAAATTACACAAAGTAACGTACCTGCCAGGGTTCGAACCTCTGGGCCACTGCAGGCTGCTCTCTCAATTTTTATTAATTCTACAAGTTTTCTAGTAAGATGATGTAATTCACTGTGATGAAGTTGAACAAGCGTGTTGCCTAAGATGTATAGCCTGAAAGGCAGAGGAGTCTGTCCGTTTCCCATCGACTTAAACTGCACTATGTTGAACTTGTACGTTTAACTACAACACATAGTGTAAAGGAAGATGCATTTATGCAGTGTAGTGAACATCGATGCAGCAAAATGTTACCAAATAAACACAACATGTTTTCACAGCTCGTTTAGGTCAAGAATCTTGCACTTACTTAACACTAACAGTTAACTTATCGGTACCTCTTACACCGTAAATATAAATGTATCTCAAACAAAATTGTAGAAATCTCTACCAAAATTTCAAAACGTAGATGCTCATTAGTCTAGCTTGCTCAGTCCAACCAGCAACAACTTTACCTACATTTCTCGTAATAAGCACTGACAACATTACCCACTGTGACAGAGCCCCGAAGCGACTAGATAAAATTGCATCGGATTAATTTGCCTACCTGTTCGAACGATGCGACCCCTGTCCCTGACAGCCTTTGTGCGGAGATATGGACTTCATTACATACATACATATCGGGGGATATTATGGGCCAGGAATTAATATGGCGTTCTGATTTGACCTTTACTTTTTGATTACTTTTATTAGGGTGCTCGGGGCAGAGAGATTCTTTGGCTTATTTTTTTCTGTGGGTTTGGATGTCACATACGGACGATTTGAATACTAAATTACCGACATACTTGTTGGTCTTTTGTCTAACAGTTGTTTTAAAATGGTAGGTACTTTTTTAGATAAGTTCATTCAGCGACTCGTCTTCGTAGCAACAGCACATAAAACATCGAAATAAGATTCAGGTTAACAGGCTAGTGAATAATCATACTGAACCATTCGACAGAAATCAAAACACTACCAACTACGTTGCATAAAGCTGTGAATCATCATCATCATCAGCCTATAATGTTCCCACTGCAGGGACTCAGGCCTCCTCTCTAGGAGAGGGATGGGCTATACCTAATCTACCGCGCGAGCCCAGTGCGGATTGGTAGATGTCACATGTCTTCGAATGTTTTGGTTCTAAGATATGCCGGTTTCCTCACGATGTTTTCCTTCACCGTTTTGGAAGCAGTGGTGGTGAAATAAATTACACAAAGTAATGCGCTTGACTGGGTTCAAACCCACGACTCACTGTTCGTAAGTCGGGGCCCGTCGCCACTGGGCCACCACTGCTCTCTAATATGTGAATCATCACAAGCACGATTTTGAATTTTCCAATGGTGTCTAGCCGTTAAAGCTTTTGTAATACAGTAATCCTAGTCTTCGGTATTGCCGTTACTGCTACTGACCAAAAGAGCCATAATTATCCTATAAATCATCAAACAACTAACAATATTGTATCACACCAATTACAACATCCTCAAACTAATTCAAAGAAGAATAAGCACACACAAGTAATCTGTTGGCAATACAATAGTTTGTCATAACAACCGACCATTTTTGTCCACGCGAAAATATTGCCCAACTAAGGCAATAACGAGCAGTGTTAGTTGCCAACTTTGCCCAAGTTTTACCAACTATTTTTGCCCGTCATAATAGCCCGAGTTCAGGCGATCTGCTGTTTTCATTGGGGCCGTCTTTATTCCGGTTTTTTCCTTTTATTGTAGGATAAAAGTGGTGTTAAAGTTTCTATTACGTGTTTGGATTGGACGATTGACACTTTCTTGTTTTGTTTTTCTGTTTTTATTTTAGTTTCTTGTTCAGTTTTCAATGAGAGAAGGAACTTAATTTGAATGGAAATTGCTGTAGTAAGGGAGTAAGTTTAACTATTGTTTACCCTTTATTTAAAAGTCGTTTGGTACGAAGACGGCCCTCATTGTTTTGTTCAAAAAGATCTTGTGTTTTCTTTAAATTCATTGGAATAATTCGCCTGACGACTTTATTAAGACTTTTCTTTAATCAAGCCTTTTCTTTTTAAAATGAATTGCCTGAGAAGAGCATCAAACCACATATCCCTGTCTAGTAACATAACATCATGCCTTTAATCCAACGAAGGGCAAATACAGAGCCGCATATAGGAACTTACAGTTACTACCAAAGAAGCATCTTCATAAAAAACAAAACACTACTCGTTCAAAGACCCCTCAAAATCCAATAAGCAGAAATCCACAACAAACTGCGATCAGTGAGCAACTGAACCCAACAATAGTCAGCAGATATCGAACTTCCGTGCTATTGAACTGCTAACATATCGGGCTGCCGTAAAAAGTGGACATTGTCCTCATAAAGACGGCTAACCGATATCGGTATTAGAGACGATACCGGAACGATTCCATTTCGGGTTATTGCGATATTGATATTTATATTGTTATTTGGTCTATCTAGTTCATGAAATAAAGTTTGGGAGTAATGTTTAGGATCAGATACTTTATTGTTACTTAGGAACTGGCTTTATGAAAGGTCTTCTCAAAGAATGGTTAAAATAATATCAATAAAATATACCGACCGAGTCCTGTCTGTAATATAATTTAAATTAATACAGGGATCTGTAATAACTGAACTGGTAGACTGAATAAAGTAATTTCCTCCAATTGATTACCTTTTCAGTCGTAAGAATTTATGAAAAAAAAAAAACAATTGACAGTTTCCGATTGACCAAGTCTTGTTCATTCTGAACTCGACGCTAACAGCCAAATCTATCAGGTCCGAAGTCATGTGACAAATACCAATCTGCGCATTGGGTACTTACGTAATGGATTACGGCTAACTCCCTCTTGCAGAGAAGAGGTCTTTAGCCCAGAAGTGGTAACATTAAAGCCCGGCCTTAATTTTTAATATTCTACGTGATTTTTATTAGAAATATTTTTATATCAAATAAACTTTATTATAACGAAAAACATCGCCATCCAGAACAAAGAAGCAATGGCGTCATCATTGCCCAGGTGCGCCCAACCTTCTATAATCCCCTAGACGACACCCGCGGGACCAGAGCTTTCGCAGAAATTTCTTCCGCCATATTTTTGTTGGCTCCTACAACATTTGACGCGTTTAAATATAACGTCACGTCCAACCTGACGCGAAGTGTTTGATTTATAATGTTGTATCCTTAGACCCACGTCACTCGATTTGTACAATAAATAATCGTTTCTCCGTGACAAGTAACGGGGCAGGATATTTGTTGTTGCGTCCTGAATACAAAGGTACTGGTTAGATGGTGAAGTCGGAAAGGCTTTTAAAAGGGTGGGGAATTTTCAGGGGAATATTGTAAAACTTGTTGGTCGTCTGCTAAGGTAAATACGTAGGTACACAAATGAATTCCTGTTTATTTAGCGTCCAAAATCGCTTTTGGTGGACGATATCGTCAGTATCGCGGGATGCGGATGAGTGAGTGATGAACAAAACAGAGAAGAGTGACAGAATAAAAGTCTTTAACCTGATTATTTAGTGTTCAAAAGCGCTTTTGGTTGACGATATCGTCAGTATCGCGGGATGCGGATGAGTGAATGATGAACAAAACAGAGAAAAGTGACAGAATAAAAGTCTTCAACCTGATTATTAAGCGTCCAAAAGCGCTTTTGGTTGACGATATCGTCAGTATCGCGGGATGCGGATGAGTGAATGATGAACAAAACAGAGAAGAGTGACAGAATAAAAGTCTATATATTACCCAGCAGTGGGTGATACCGGGCTGAAATGATAATGATGAGCCTGAGTATGTAAAAAGTATCAATCGATTAGTGGAATCGGTATTACTTTTATAAGGCCTGAGAACTGCAAACTGTTCGTAGAAAACTACGAGTAAGACTGATGAAATGACGTATTGCACTCGTAGTTTCGTCCTTCTTCCGTCCTTCTGACATTCAAAAGTGCCTGTAATGGCTTAATTGAAATAAAATATTTGAGTTTGAAAGATGAGCATTATGTGATCTTTAGCTTACAGGTAAAATATTTATTTCTTACCGGGCACAAAGTAATCTCCGATGTCATAGTTAGGAGATTACGATAAGAGGATTGCAGAAGTGTTTTCTGGTTTCCATTGTTTTATTACAACGCTAAGGAACCGTGAAAATTTAAATAAATAAATAACAAAGATGTTTATTGATCCAACTACGTACTTCAAATTACACACAAGACCTAATGAAACTAGAATTATAGGTACATAATAAATCCGTGGTCAAATCAGAAGAAACTTGTGTTGTAGGTCGCTAGTATATGAATATTCAGACAAGATATCTAATCTATTCACGAATACATAAAACAAGATACGTAACATAACCTCGTTCTATCTTCCTTTTACTCCAGAATCACAATAACAAATGTAACGAATACGTCTGATTACCCACAACTAATTGTGCAATAATGGAAATCCTTATCGCACACCTGATCCGAAGGATGTAGGTAATATCTAAGAACTCATTTTCTCATTAGCAAGGGAATCCCGTGGTGGACGAATCTTTCGTCCATTAGGATATACCTGACTAGGAAAATAAATTGTAAATGAATAGTTTTGGGAATATTTGCTACAAAACGTGTCGTTATTTGTGTTTATGAATATTAGATGTAGGTGTGGAGGGGTACATAATTGATAATGGATATTGTGTTACGTAACTTTCGGCTAGTTAAATTCCTTGACTGGTTTTATTTTTTGTATAAGTAATTTCTGTGAAAGTTGTTCCGTCTGTTTGTCTGTAATATTTTTCCGCCTCATCGACTGAATAGCATTCGATAAAGTTAAGCATACGGGTAGATCTAGGTTAGCGTAAAATAATTTTCAACACACTTGCTCATAAAGTGGCTATAATTTCACCGCAATTAGGCACGTAATGACACCTATAATCAAACTGTGACTTTTTCATTGCTATTATTCACTAGTGAGTTATAGGTTTTTTTTTAATTTTATTGGTTGAGTTGCTATGTTTTAAAAAAAGTTTCGATACAAAAAAGATCGTGTTCAATAGTAAAAATAAATTAATGTACCTAGTGCTTCCCCATTTCATGCAACTTTGAATTTAAATAGATAATTTCAACTTAAACGTTTTTAATAAACGAATCTTTCACTCAAATAATATAACTTTTGTTTTCTCTGTAATAAAGAAAAAAAATACCCATTTTGTCCGTGGCTAAAACTCTACTAGATATCCGCGAAAAGTCAAAAATAGTGAAACCACATTCTTTTAGTCTATGGCCGATCGTCATTGTTATACAGTACTGGCGCCACTGGTCAAGAAAAAATGCATCGCTACGTCAAACTTAGTACATTTATTTTAGTTCCGTGTTTTCCCGCCTGCATAGATAACTTGGTAGGACTGTAGATGCGCGCGCATTAATTTTTCCCGCTATTGTAAAAAAAAAAAAAACAGAATTTGTTTTAACTGTTGAAGTTGGTAGAACTGTAGATGCGCACGTATTAATTTTTCCCGCTATTGTGGAAAAAAAACAGAACTTGTTTCAACTGTTGAAGATGACTTTTTAGTATTATTTTCTTCACAAGTGTGTTGAAAAACGTCGTATGATACACGTGTGTATTGATGATTACCGTCCTCGGCTTTCTTAAGACCCTCACCTGACGGCTCGGGTCTCAATTGCGCCTCTGCGGTAATCACCAACGTTATACACTTGTACCATAATGTACTATTATATCGTGGTAGTAAGTATATTCCTGCAGCACAGTAACCGGACCGAAAAATTGGTTAGTAATAAAATTCGTTACTATCGTAATAATAATTATGTAGGCACTGCTATTCTGAGTGTTTGGTCAACCGGACCCACTCGAAATGGACCCGCGGGTCCAATCGACCAAATCAAATTTTGAACTGGTCGACTGGACCCACTATCTATTTTCATTATACTAGTACAGTCACGGAATAAAGTCGAATCCTTTAGTTTTATTTTTAATTAAATCAAAATAACTGTACTTATAAGTATTTTGATTTAATTTCACAAACTACCAGGAGGTCAGAATTATGAAGAAGTATTTATTAAGTTCTTTGCATGGTGCACGATAACAGAAATGTAAAAAAATACATTATATAGATTTGATGGTGAGATTTATAGCACACTTATATTATAAAGGCGAAATTTGGTATTTGTGTATGTATGTTGGTTACTCCATCACGCTCAAACAGCTTACTTCTTCATGATTCTGGCGCCTGGTAGTTTGTGAAATAAAACAATAAGTATATCGAAATTGACAAGGGTTAATTAGGAGATGGGGAACAAGTATGACATCAAATTTTTAAGAACATTGTTGTTCTGATATCCTGATACCAAATGTTATTAAAATATGTTAAACCGTTTGAGCGTAATTGGATTCAATTCATATTTGAGTTATTTGCGTATCCCACGGAAACACCAGGATCAAAAGTAGTGTGAAGTGTAGTGTAGGTACCTAATTTTATTTAAATCGGTTCAGTATTTATCGTGAAAGGACGACAGACAGACAGACGGAGTTACTTTCGCATTTATAATATTAGTAAGGAGCTTGATACCAAATTTCATCAAAATCCGTAAAGCCATTCACTTTTTGTCTAAACAATTTTGCGCGCGACTGTATCTTTTACTAGCTTTAAACAATAGATGTTTCTTAAAGTTTGCATGTGGGTCCAGTTGACCAATAAAAATAATAATGAACTCAACTGGGCCCGCGGGTCCAGTAGCCAGTGGGTCTAGTCGACCAAAGACCCTCTATTTTCAAACTATAGCTACGTATTTAAAGCCACAATGGCAAAAGAGCTCACAAGCCAAACTCTAAAACTAGTGTCCAGATAAATTCTATGCCGCAAAACCTACTTTCGAACTAAAGAGTAATAACAATACAAACAAAAAAATGTTCGTCGAAAGATTTTTAATTTCTTCGCCAAAGTTCGCAGACGACGTTTTGTCAGGATTTCCATCGGTTTAGTGGGACCACAAGGTTTTCTGAGTAAAACCAACTATTTTTCTTGGTCGCGACTTTTCCTGGATAAAAGAAAACTTGCTCTAACTAAGCGAAGGAAGATTGCACTTATTTATATCAGGGAGTTAGGTATAGTAGACACCTACATTCAATTTTGCTGGTATTTTTAAAACGGAGCTGTAGTTTTAGGTGTTTCTCGAGTTTTACTGCTGTTTAAGATGTTGGAAGACGTGAGATAAGAACGAGATGTTTTTATTTCAGACTGCTATGTGTTTCGCTTCTCTACTGGTTGGTTAAAGGTGAACGTACAAACCAAAAGATATATACCTAACCTTATTTTCAACTAACCAACTAAGAACTTTACTAAAAGTATCAAATTCATAAAGAAAATAGAACAAACCAAATCAACGTCTTCTAATTACACGACTCAGTGAAACTTTAAGACCTCTACTCACACTAAATAAATCCCCAGCTAGCCATTTCACTAACAAGACCTCAAAAAAATCTAACGACGCAGAAAATCTAGCTCACAACCACAATGGATCCGTACTTAAACCAGGAGTACCAGGACCCCATTCAAAGACAGGAGGCTTAACAGCCAGCAAAATGCAAAGTTAATTTTAATACAGCCCTATCTCGTTATCTGGATGGTCGATGCTTCTAAAAGGATTGCCTTGATCTTCAAGCAAGGCGAGGCAATATGGAAGTCAACTTTGCTCAAGTCGGGACAACATGCGGGCAAGTTTGCCCAAGTCTGGAAGTTACAATCGGTAATGTATTGAGGGCCAATTAATAATTAGGGGCGGAAAGTTTTGCTGTTTTTGACGACAAATATTGCTGGGGAGTTTTTGAAGGGTGGATTTATTTTTATTAGCGGGTTTGGTTATAGAAATAGCTTGTTCTGAAAAGGCGGTTGTTAAAGTAATGGATGCGGACATCTGTTTTTCTTACCTTAGCTAACGAGGGGGGAAATAGAAGATTTCGCAGAAAAGCCTGGATAGATGATTAAAAGTAATTTTTACTAAAAATAAAACAGTCTTCATAGAACCAGTACCTAAAAATTATAATATTTTGAATTCGTGTGCGTACCAGTGTTCTTTTAAGAAATACACATTATTTACCAAGTTATTCACCTATATGAAGGTACCTATTTATGTATCATTGCTAGGTCTTCCTTTAACTTTATCCCTTTCGTCCCTTAAACCATTTAGAAACTCTTCTAATCCATAAACTAAATACTAAACTAAATTCTGGAGCTTTCTCCATACTATCCAGTCTCGTAAGAACGCAATGCTAATCCCTCTGCCGCTATTATTTTCTCATTGCGAGCCGTTTTTACTCGCTGCATCCCGTACGTCAGCGTATAATTAAAATACTCGCGATACCGGACGAATTGGATTCTACAGATTCTTTATACTGGAATTGAATTAGTACGGGGTTTTTATTTCTGAGCTAGATTTAGAAATAAAAGACTGGTATTCGATGAAGGGAATTACACGTCTGTCATGGCCAATGATGTGAAGGAAGGTTTTTAGAGAACTCAAATCATAATATTATGGTTCATGGAGCACACGTTGTATCGAAAATACCATGAAATGATGA
Source organism: Diarsia mendica (assembly GCA_949316265.1). Classification (NCBI taxonomy): domain Eukaryota; kingdom Metazoa; phylum Arthropoda; class Insecta; order Lepidoptera; family Noctuidae; genus Diarsia; species Diarsia mendica. The sequence goes on along the minus strand of OX438896.1, from coordinate 15,844,067 downwards.
AGAATATAAAAAGTTGTGTAGTAGAATTCAGCCAATGCCTACTGAACTCATATAAGAAGCTGGGACATAATCCTACTTCCTACTAATATTTTAAACGCAAAAGTTTGAAAGTATGTATGTATCTCTGTTTGTTATTCTTTCACGTGTACAAAAAAATATGACACGGTTGCAGTAACTTAAATTCACCTGCGCAAAGTTACCATACGACCCAAATTGAGAATTAAGAAAACATTACCTATACCTTACTTTTAAACGATAAGTTTGATACGAGTTGAAAAACTAAACTCGAAAAAGAAAAGCAATTGTGAAAGTTTTACCAATTTGCGAGAATAAAGTGAATTTCAATCAAAGTTGTTTGAAACACAAACTAAAGGAGTTGCGGAGTATACCGTAGGTACACCTTCGACAAACACCGCTGGCTTCCAATCAGATAAGGTGCGCCGCGCGCCGCTTCTGTGTTTTCACATTTTCAGAGAGAATTCATGAGAGAAAATGTATGCTTATTTTTGGATGCTGAACTTAGGTATATTATTTGGTGGGGAAGGAGAAAAGGCACTTTATTTTTTTAGTAACTTTATTAGGTCAGCACCTAAGTCGATGGTATACATACCTATCGAAGCCTGTAATCGCTGAAGGTTTAGCCAGAGGTGTTTCTAATAGAGTTAATATTTAATTATTTTATTTTATTTTTACCGATAATATTTCGCCAGATATGTTGAAGTTCCATGAAATGCAATGGAAGCGAGTCTATTGCCATCAATTGGTTACGAATCCAGGCTCTATGATGGATAAAACCCAAAAACACTTTGCCTGGCCCGGTGAATTGAACCTAGGTCCTCATGCTGTTGCGACCAATAGATAAGTAACTAACCCAACGAGGCAGTCCTATGAAGCAGGTCATTGCAATTGTATGTGTAGTTATTGGTTTCCTTACATGGGAAAAGGTCTTAAGTTTATGCATGAATGTACTTACGTGTTGTGTAGGTTTATATACGCAGATACATCTAACATTCACATAAAGACGTAATATCAGTAATTAATTCAATATCAGTAACATGCCGCCTCGCTAATCAATCGAATAATAGTGGTAATTAATTTAGTTTGACACAAATGCACGATCGATTGATTGGAATACCTGCCAGGTATTATCTTGTATTTGACTGGTACCTACCTCCAGTGATGAATGGGCAGCGATACCGCTGGACTAATTTGATTGGATTGATAGGATCTTTGGTACTTGAATTAAGAGTTTTGGCGTTAATTAAATTATTAACCAAGTCTGCGAATGTCAAGAGAAACGTCATCACGTAATAAATAATATTGTGTAGCAGATGAAGGTATCCTCTCCAATAATAACTATGTAGGGCGTCGGCTTCCATTGTCTAAAACGATACAGCTGAACATCAGTATTTTACATGGAGCGACTGGCTATCTAACCACCACTAATCAAATAATGGGTATCGCCTTGGTTAGGCTTGTTTTCATCATCCATTAACATTGTATACATCAAAACTTACATAACTGCCTTTACATTGTTAAATTTTAGCCTGTGTCATCCCACTGCTGGGCAAAGGCCTTCCCCTTAACCCCCAAATCTTTCGATTCAGGACCAATGTGGAGCACTGGTCATTAGTTTTGTCCAGTGCGTTCCGTCATCTCCTGCGAGGTCCACCGCGTCGCTTTCTGGCTGTTGCAGAGCACCACAACGTGGTGATTTTGGTCCAAAGCTAAAGCCCAGTTCCACTTCAGTTGAGCAGCTTTTTAAGCAACATCAGTCATTTGTTTTTTACAGCGTAGCGTGGTGTTGCGTATACGTTAACCTAGGATACAGCAACCTACGGCGTTGTATATACGTTTACAGGATACTAAGCTCCATTGTTGTCAATGTTGACAAAACATGAGCTTGGCCTGAACACTAATCATTGAAAAACTACTGTCATCCCTACAATATTTCTGATTAGTCATCCACCAGTCTACCTCCATACTCCACATCTAATACGTAGTCAACACGACGCGTGACGTGCGACAGCCCTTCATTTCGCGCGGCCGGCGCCATGCTACGTCCGGACGTGTTTATTTTTCATTTCCGCGTCGACCGGCTCGGCCCTCGAGGCTCGGGGTACAGTCCCGTGCGGCCTGCTATAATGTGGTGGGAAGGTATGAGCGGGAATTTAAGCGGGATTTTGTTCAGGTTTATGCATGGTTTAGGTTCTACACGTCGACGACAAGACTACCTGCAACCCTACCAAGAGCTTTAATTGAGTGCAATGAGATGAATAGCCTAAATCAGTGCTGCAATTAGCTATCAAATGCTTGAACTTGAAAGGATAGCTGCATTCAGGAAATATGACATCGCATTAAGCTGGTCACACAACAATATAAACACCACCACCAGCGAAATTGCACCGTTTAGGAAAACTTTGCTGTGATTCTTACCTTGTCCTATGATGCTTCTCAGTCTCAGTGCCTCGGAGAATACGGCCAGTCATAGTCCCGTTTGTCATCTTCTTTGACTGTCGTTTGTAAGGGCAGTCCTGACCTGAAAGTCTGACAACCAATTTTATTAGTTTTAAGCAGTAATACTGTGATAGCCTTGTGGTGTGACCATCGGACTGTCGAGTCATAGATCACGAGGTCGAACCCAAAATCTCAATCAATCAAGACCTATGTTTTATTGTAGGTACTCGTCCCGTGTAGCTCTTTTAAACAGCACGAGATAGATACGAGATATTTATATTTAGCTTATATATTTAGATACAAGAAGCAAAGCTAAAATATGAGTAGCACTAACTACTAAGTAAGTTTCATTAGGAAAAGCGATTTTCATGAAACAATGTTTAGGAAATCGTCACCGGCTTCTCCATTCATCGCTCCGCTTACATCATAGGCTAATGGCTTGTACCATACAAAAAACATATCTCTATGGCTCTGTATAGCTATGTCAATAGGTACGGAACGGACTAAAATAATAATATTTTAATAAACCCTAAGGTATTTTGTGGTTTACTAATTAAGGTTGAAAGTGACTCTAAAACTATATTTTGAATTTAATTTGAAAGTCAGAATATTGCTCGCAGAAATCATAAATCTTTTGAACAAAATATACTTAGATAGGAGGAATTAGTCAAGGAAAAGTTATACAAATAAAGAAATTTATTCCTAGAAAAATAACACAAACGTACGTAGCTAAGCTTAGCTAAATTAGTACATCAATGCCCGTTCATAAAAATAATTATGTCAATAAAAAGGAAAATAGTTCCGAAATCTTTTATCCAAATAATTTACGATCTACTCTATTACGTAAAACTCTTCGTAATAATTTACATCTATTCACATCCCAGCCGTAAATTCTCCCCTTGATAGCTGAGAAGTCACTTTAACTTGAACACTTTGATACCTACCTACCTATATCTATAGTTACAATACGCCCCGTTTTCCCCGTAACACTTGCCTATAAAATATACTAGGGATGTACCTAATGGATATGAAATTTTGGATCTGGATACGGATATAGGAATAACAATATACCGGTTTCGGATACGTTTACGAATATGGAATGTTTTCGGATTTTCCGCTAGTTCCGGTTACGGAAATTAGAATCTTACAACACAATATGACAAATGACAAATGACGGCTCGCTCGGCCAAAACAAACACAGTATTATTAAAAAAAAACTTAACCTATGTTAAGTTTTTTTTTTGTTAGTTTTTTTGTTGTTTTATTTCATAAATGTAAAATCAAAAACCCCTAAAATCACGCCAATTCGGTATTTGAACGGGGTATGTTCAAATAATATACATTTTATTTATAAAAAAAAAATATAATAATTTAGACTCCGCCACTTTCTAAAATTATCCAAACTTCTAAATCGGTTTCGGTTACCTACTGTTTTTTTTTCGGATATCCTCTATTTACGGGTATGGAGCTCCTTACCATCCTTGAAATATACCAGTTGGGTGGAAGCGGGGTATAATCACAAGGATGGGTGTAAAATTGCAAACACCGTTGTTCTCATCAGTGGGCCCTTTCACGTGTTTATTTCAGACATTATGGGTGTGTGAGCTGTTATTTTTTAAACGCTTCCCTTATCGCGCGGATGATGAAAAATTTAAAAAACGAACGACGTTTTCTTTCTCGTATTTTTTTAAATGAATCGTGTTTTTTGTGGCAATGCTAAACTTTAGGAATAAGTAGACGTAGGCTGTAGAATAATCTTGTAAATCTATACCATTTTGACACAGGAAACGTCTTATGAAAGAGAGAGTAACAAAATAGAAATTAAAATATTTGCTGGCAATCAGCATCATAATTAGAGGTTGAAGGAACAAATTGTAGATGAGGTACCCTGGGTTATTACGGAAGGATCGTGAAGCAAGCGTGACAGATAGCTGTCGATGCTTCAACGGTTGTCGGCTGGACCAATACTCGCAAACGCCAAACCATTTCCATCCATTTAAAAGAAACCTGTATCGTAATACGTGAACAAACATTTAAAATTACAAACACAAAGAATCAGGACCCGAAAGAACTATCGGTATAAATAATAAGTAGGTCATACGAATATTATTTTATTCCGTGCGGGGTTCGAACCTGCGATGCGCAGTGCAGCAAGTCATCGCAGAGCCACGGCGCCAATCGTGTCGTCAGTGTCTGCCTAGTGCCTTCCCAACTAAATACCTAGGTACCTACATATATTGGGGTCGGCTTCCTATCTACCCAGATGCAGCTAAATTCCAGTATCTTCCTAACCTCCAAACCCGGTTACTACTGGTATGACCCGATGGTTAGACGTTACTAGATGTCAGATTTTCGGGACTACCCGTTTCGACTGTCAAAAATCTACAAACCAAATAAAAAAAATAAACAGCTACCTACCTAAACAAGTAGGAAACAGGATAAATATAAATCCCGTACTAACGTCTAGGTTGCAGCCCGTAGGTACATTCGCAGCCAATGTGCCGGTTCGTTTATCTCAATATCGTAGACGGACAAGCGAACGTGCCTGCCAGATCCGTACGAGACTGAAATAAAACACTTCTGTAACGAAGCGTACCTACTAGCGAAATTTAAATTCACCTACAACTTTAGCGAAATACTTAGTGTATTTCAGCGAAATATTATGTAACTTGTACTGTTTCAGGTTTTGGATAAACATTGTATGTTTGGTAAGCTTCAAGCAACAAGAAGCTGGAACTCATTCCCTGGCTTTCTAAATCCAAACATTTAGGGATAGTTTGATAATGGATTATTGAAAACCTAAGAACTCGTAGGTACCTAAGTGCTTGGCCAGACTGCAAACGCGGGCGCGGGGCGGGCGCGGCGCGACAAACTTAAACGTATGGAACTTCATTTGAGTGTCCGTAGTGGGCACGCGGGCGCGGGAAGCGGCGCGGGCTACTTTCCGCGGGGAGCGCGCGGGCAACTCGTGCCATAGCTCGTTCATACAAGTGGCCGCAGTGACTGCGCGGGGCGGCAAGCGATAAACCGCGCGGGAGCGGCGTATCTCAAACTTTAGTCTGGGCCAGATAACCAGATAAATTGGATTTATTTATTTAGCTTTAACTTTTATAAGTTAAAGCTTAAGAAATTAATCCAATTATTTATAATTATTTATAGAAGTATCCAATTAATTAAAATAACCGAATTTTAAAATTCTTACCAAAAAAATTTTTGCTTTTTTTTTGCTTCGGCGTAAGTTGTTATTTTTTTTTATAATATAATTTTCTATATTTTGTAATATGTAGTCAAACGTATCCATTGACATTCTTGAATATTCAAAAAACTTTTGAGGTTGCTCTCGCAATCTTTCATACAGTGTGTAAAATTCTCCTTCATTTTCTCTGGTTAAATTAATTTTATTAACTCCATTTTTCACTTTTAGCATTTGCCATTTAAAGTAAGAATTTTCCAATAAAAACAAGTCTTCGTCATCCATATTATATTTTGACAAACACTGGACGAACAGTTGAACGCGACAACGCTCGGAACGAAATCGCGGTCCAGTGCGGACAGGCAAATCGCGCGCGTTGCCGCACCCGCGCCGCTCCCCGCGCCGCGCTGCCAGTCTGGCCAAGCACTAATAAATAACTCTACTATTTGGTACAGGACCTACGATTTCATAAGTTTTACCAAAACGAACCACCCAAAAAAAAAAACAACATGACATCGACAACGACATGTGACATGATGATATCTGACACCAACCCGCGCTGGGGCCGTGTGGTGCATTAGGCCTCAGCCTCGAATTTTGCGGGCAGCGGGGTGGCGCGCGGCGGCGGCGGCGCGACTAAGGAGTGCACCGCTCGTTGCCCGCTCCCGCGCCGCTGTATTCCGAGAACCGGTCCATTTGATTGTACGTATAAGATCCTGCCGCGCCCGCGCCGCCGCCGCCGCCGCCCCGCTGCCCGCAAAATTCGAGGCTGAGGCTTTATAGCCCAACCCTCTCCTAGAGAGGAGGCCTGAGTCCCTGCATGGGAACCTGAGATCCAATCAGATAGTCAATCATCATCATATTAGCCCGGGGAATCACCCACTGTTGGGTATAGGCCTCCCCTTTTTTCTGCCACACTTCCCGGTTCTGTGCGTACCTACCTCATCCACGTGTTTCCGGCGACTTTGACGATATCATCAACCCAACGAGCTTTAGGACGACCCTGGTTTTTTTGGTCTAACCTTGGCCACCACTCGGTCAAAGCCTTGCTCCATCGGCCATCTCCGCGTCTAGCCAGATGTCCTGCCCACGTCCACTTGAGGCGTCAATGAATACAGAGATTCTCATCAATCTCATTATCTATACCTGACCTGGGAATCACACCCAGGACCTCAATGCTCATCCACTAGTACCTACAACTACTTACCTACTAAAAATAAAGTTATGACATGAAAAACTTGCACTTTTTAACTTGTGTAAGTACCTAAAACTCAAAAACTCAAAGCATTTATTTCATTAAGCCATTACAGGCACTTTTGAATGTCCGAAGAACAATTCACCAAATAAAACGAATCTACGAGTGCAATACGTCATTCCGAAAGCCACCACGCCGAACCACACGCCACCGAATAACAACGAACACTGCGAGCACGAAAGCACGCAGCGACGCACACCGCAACTGAATGAATGCACGATCGAGACCCCGAATCACTGAACTTGATCGAATGCACGCGGCAACGCGCAACCGCCGCCCCGCGACCCTGAGCCCCGCGCACCCACCGCCACGTCACGCGCCTCCGCACGCCCCCGCGTCCACAGCACTCGCCGCCCGTAACATCCGGCGCCGCGCAGCCCGACGCAGCAACTCCCGAAACGATGCATTGCACTCCTAAGCTACAGTCACAATCACAGGGCATAATAACTTGTGAAAGTACTGTACTTAGTTGCCAGTTCCTTAGCGTAGATCTCATGAAGAAGAACGGGCAAGAAACTCGATTTTAAATCAGAATATTGTTACAAAATCTTGGTACATTATATCATTCATGTTGAGATGGTATATTATGTGAGAACTATGTAGCAAGACGTGCAAGTTAAGAGCATCCAGAGTAATAAGATATAAAATACAAATTAAAGAAATAGTAGATTTTACAACAAGTGCACAAAACGAACCATTTTTATCCGAGACTTTTAGCAGCCCGCAGCCGAAGGCGAGGGCTGATAGTAATGTCGAGGATAAAAATGGTTTTGTGAACGAGTTATAAACTCTGCTTTTCACTTCGAATGCGAGGAAATAAAACAGTAGTATAACATATTTCTTTAATTAAAATTCAAAATAAAATTTGTACAGTTTTGAATAGGTACTGAAGGTTTTTTTTTTTTTTAATCTTACGAATTTGTTATTAGGCTTGCAGACCTATTATACAGCCTACTATTAAATTAATTTTGTAACAATAATTTTCATTAATTATTTAAATATCTTATCGTACTTGAATTTAAATTCTAATATCTTTTAAGTCTTAAAAAAACACATAAGGCAAATAAATAAAACTAAATATTGTAAAGTAACAAATTCTATCTATGAACTTCTTATTGTGTTTGGCTGTATGGCTCATTTTCTTTGCCTTAATAAAGATACATTTATGAGTAGATACGTTAATGCCCTTGTGCACAAAATTCGATTTTGTGCAGCCTATATCCTGCACAAATAAGCACTTTCAGAGCATGAGAAGTGAAAAATATATAAACCATGGCAGCTAAGAGATGACCAGTCTCCACTGACAGCGCCCGTTCACGAACATGACGCATGGATCAGCACCGTTCAACTCAACCATTTTGAAGGGAACTAAATGATCCGACACACCCGCCACCATCAGCGAGACATTTGAGTGAGCATGACATTCTCTCAGCCACCAGGTCAACGCCACTAAAATATACCTAGGTAAATGTAAAAAGTGGCTTTATAGTACATAGTACTCACACATGTGCCATGCAATTATATAATACTAGCTGCTGCCCGCGACGTCGTCTGCGTGAACGCTATACAGCACCAAAAATACCTACGATTACACTTCCTAAAAAAATACCCGTTCACTCATTTACCCGTTTCTTCTTAACATTTAATATCTACAGAAAGTGCAGTAACAGAGTGAGAAGGTCTTTTGTAAAATTGACCTTCAAAAAGTGCTGATTTTCAGCGTGCTTTGAATAAATGACTTTATGGTGATTCTCCTGAATTAAGTCATAAGTTGTGACTGAAGCAGATGGAGAAAACAATGAATAAGGAATACAAAATAGGGTAAAAATAACATCCCAAGCAACATGCTCACGTGATAAATGACGATAAACTGACGTCATCTTTCAAACAATGACGTCCTTCGTCATATATGACGTAATAAGATGACGTGATTCGGAGATTTATGTCGTCGTTTGCTTTTTAAGACGTCATCAAATAACGTGATTCGGAGCTATATGTCGTCGTTTGCTTTTTAAGACGTCATCAAGTAACGTGATTCGGAGCCCACCCACTTGATATCTAGTAGCGCCACTGCTCGATAGATGGCGCTGTACGCTGACGTCACGTTTCTGAATCGCGGTGTTAAGATTCTCCGCGAGCGAATGACTACCCCTGCTTTACTTAGTTGTATTATCGCTTCTCGGCCTTTTGGCTACGATCAAAGTGTAGTATCTGTTCTTTTTAGCTTAATATCTGAAAGCTCCCTCACTGGATTATTCTCCTGCCCTTATCCCAATTTATTTGGGGTCGGCGCAACATGTCTTCTTCTTCCATACTTCCCTATTTCTCGTCATCTCATCAGTCACCTCCTTTCTAGGGACCAGTATTATTAATCTGAGTTTTGTAAGCTGACGGGATGTTCGGGGCTCGCTCCACTCCCGTCGGGGGTCGGCCCGGCCTCGGTACCACTCTAATTTAGCCATTTATGACGTGATTATCACGACGAATGCGACGACATGGTAGACGTTATAATTGACGTCGAAATCACGTAAACTGATCACGTCATTAATGACGCACTAATATGTGACATCCTCACGTCAAAATTTACGTCTATAATGACGTGATGCGACGTCTTTCGATGCCTTAAAATTCACGTCATTATTCACGTGAGCATGTTGCTTGGGATACTTACAGGAATTTTCGATAAACAACAATAGTGGGTTGGCTATCCGCAGCCAAAATGTAAAGAAAGTAAGGAGTGGTGACGCGGGAGCAAGCGACGTACAGCTGCCCGTGTGAGTAGCAACTCGTCCTGAGGTCGACACCCGCTGCCCTCAGTGTTTGCCCCTGCGACTTATTGATGATCATCGCGAAGCAAACACTCACGGGGAATTGTACGCGCTTGAACTGGATCGGGAAGTTAAGAGGTATGAGTGGAATACGTGGTATAAATACTGCCTCGCCGACTTCACATCCCGTGAGAATTTTCGCCTCAATGGTGTCTGTGGAGCGAGATGACTTTAAGGCGGGTCCCGTTACACAACTTTGAAAGAGATAGGTTCCGAAGAAGCATAATCGGGACACCGACCTTCAGCTTAATGGTAAGCGCTGGAAGTCCACTTGCTGACAGGGAGTTCAGAAATTGTGGTGGGATAATGTGTGGCGTCATCTTGCTCGACGTCAGTGTTTATAGAGGTGTAGACCACTTCATTCCCCTCGATTTCCGATATAATGCATTCGTTAATTGCTGCAGTCTGATAATTTTTGGGCGTTAAAATGGCCCGCTCGCACACCCAAGAATTCTGCTGGTGCGGTATACGACTGATGACGACACAGCGAATGAGTTCTTCTAAGCTGGATACAACTCTACCGAAGTACCGAGAGACTCTGGAAGCGCCACCTGTCCACCTCTCTCCTCACCGTCGCCAAGCCTTAGAAGGACATCGGAGAATTCTTGAGCACGTGCATTGCCGCCATGCCGAGCTCTCATATTAATGGTCAAGCGCAGTGTACGAACTCGTGACCACAACGAAGCATTCACTTCGTCAGCCTTCGATCCCCGCGTCACCACGGGAAGCATGTGTCCGAAATCGCCACTGAACAGAACTGTGTGCTGTGTCCTGCAAACTTCTGTCCTCGGTCTCAACTGCCTTCCTGTTGGCCATCGTACACTCATCCCATACGATCAGAGAGCAATCCTTGAGCACGTGTCCCTTATCACTGTTACGTGACACACCACAAACAGGCGTCTCGGCGCTTTCTAAATCGATGGGAATTTTAAACATGGCATGTGCTGTACTGCCACGCGGAAGCAGTGTGGCAGCGATTCCCGACGACGCTAAAGCAATGGTAATTTTGACTTGCCTCCTGACCTCTGCAATTATGCCAGTGGTAACTAATGTTTTTCCTGTTCCACCAGGAGCATCCAAGAAAAACATTTTACCATGGTTTTGCCAAACGCTTTCAAGGACGGTGTCATAAATTTGATTTTGCTCTGAAGAGATCAAAGCGACATGGTAATAATTTCGTATGGTGGTCATTTTGCCCGGATCGTAAATTGTCTCAGTGTTATACTCCCGAACTCCACGGTCTTGATGCGGTGCTGATTTGGGAGCTGGTAACCCATATTCGACCAGTGGATTGCCGCCGATAGAAATGACCACGTCTTGAAGTGAACTGAGACAGGTGTTCAGCACGCGTTCATCACAGACAATCTCGATGAATTTTATAAGACATAGATGAAGCAGCCCGCTCAGACCCGACTGGGATGATATCGTCCCAGTGAGAAAGTTCCGTTGAGACCCGCCGGGACGATATCATCCCGGTCGGGCGCAGCAAATTCAAACCTTATTTTTACGTAAAATAAGGCTCTAAATCGTTTGACAAAATTTGTGCCATAGGGAAATTAGCTAGAGCTGTGTATGGCACCAAGAAAGTACTAAACATAAACCCGGAACACTTTTAAAAAAATATTGAGAGGCGCCATAGTGACGTTTGACAGTTGATGCAAAAAACGGTGTGGTAAAGTGTGGGTGTCGTAGTGTTTTTGTGTTTTGTGTTTGAGTTTGTTTGTGAAACGTTGGTAAGTAAATGTTTATTAGGTTAGAAGTCCCTATTGCAACTTTGTAGATAATAATTTGCTTGACAATTCATATCCAAAATTATGTTTCGAGCCAACAAAATATCATAACAAAGATTTCGTCGTCGTCATTGAATGAGCGAATTGAAAATATGAATTTGACTCCTTTTCATTGAAATATGGTCTTGGAAACATTATTATCAACGTAAAATATAGTGATAATTCATTCTAACGTGTATTCGAAGCAAATAATTTCGTATTTATTTATATTTCAAGGTTATTTCGCAATTCTAAAATGACAGCTCGCTAATAAGAATCTTATAAGAATTTTGAATTGAAATCTTATTAGAATAATGTATGTAGGTCTCCTAAAAAAACACTGTCATTAGATTACTTGTACATTTGTTATATTAGTTCTAAAGTTTCGTGTAAATTGATTCAGTAGTTTTACCAAAACAAAATAAGATACGCAACAAGTCGAGTCAGAGTCGAGGTCGGCGACCTCTGTCCTAACTATACGATATTTATAATTCTAAATAAGCTATAAGAGTTGTTTATATAATAATACATCGTCTAGCTCTTTAGAAACACGAAACTGTTTACCGTTTGAGATAAGAGATAATAGAACTCGAGCAATAAGCGTTTTAGTGAACAAGGTCAGATAACGCATGCGATGACGTAATCACGTAACTAGGCGGTCCGTGAGGGAGTTGAGTTGGGATCTTATTAGAATAATGTATGTAGGTCTCCTAAAAAAACACTGTCACTATATTACTTGTACATTTGTTATATCAGTTCTAAAGTTTCGTGTAAATTGATTCAGTAGTTTTACCAAAACAAAATAAGATACGCAACAGGTTGAGTGGCGGCGAGATCTGTCCTAACTATACGATATTTATAATTCTAAATAAGCTATACAAGAGTTGTTTATATAATAATACATCGTCTAGCTCTTCAGAAACACGAAACTGTTTACCGTTTGAGATAAGAGATAACAGAACTCGAGCAATAAGCGTTTTAGTGGGCAAGGTCAGATGACGCATGCGATGACGTAACCAGGCGGTGCGGGAGGGGCAGGGGTCAATTATTTCGCGCGGCAACAGAGAGGTTAAAACTAATATAAACACATTTTTTTAATTGTCTTGCTCATCTCTGAAACGAATTAACGATACAATGTTTCAGAAGAAAATGCACAACTCCATCTATGACTTTTAAAAACAACTATTAACGTCGCCAACATCATCAAATTTATTTATAACCAAAAAGGACTTACACATGTAATTCGACTTGATGTTTTTGAAATCCCATAGATGGCGCTGCTTTAAATTGTCTTGATACTACAATTACAATTATTATTATGTTTATCGGCCTAAGTTACTTATATTGCGTGATTTTTATAGTATGAAGCTAGCTTATAGCATGGTTAACATAATAACAACATTTAAATATGTGTCGTTACATATCGCACGTTGTTACAGAATGCGTTGAAGAAATAAAGGTTCACTGCTCGTTCCCTGTAGGTGATAGCGTGATAATATGTAGCCTATAGGTTGACCCGACTTCTTAGTAATATTCGTGCCAAATTTGAAGTAAATTCATGCAGTACTTTTTGAGTTTATCCCGGACATACAATACATACAGACAAACAGACAGAAATTCTAAAAACTATATTTTTGGCTTCGGTATCGATTGTAGATCACACCCCAAGTATTCTTTTCAAAAAATATTCAATGTACAGTTTTGACTTTCCTACCATTTTATTATATGAAGATGTATAGATTAAGATATTGAATCTATTATACAATGCAAAGATATTTTTACAATCTTCTGCAGCATCTACAATAACTTCACATGATAATCGATTTATTTGCCCCTATGGTTGTGGAGCAGGACTACCAGCATCTCAACTTGTGTAGTATGCTTGCCTAAAAGTAGAGACGACCTCGAATATCTCGTGCAATCATCTGCCTAGCCGTTTCCAAACTGTTGCGGCCGGCTTCCAGTCTAACCAGCCAGATGCAGCTGTATACCAGTACAGTTACATAGTGCGACTGCCTATCTGACCTTGACCCAATGAGTACTGGGTAATGACACCCCTTGGTAAGACGGGTTGTCAGACTCTAGGGTCACTGACTACTTATAACGACTGTCAAAGATATAATTATGACAACCGGCACCAACGGCTTAACATGCTCTCAGAGGCAGGCAACTCAGTATGTAACGGGTTGTCACCCATCCGCGGGCCGACCCAGGAAAGCGGCTGCAACTACAAGGTCTTATAATGTAGATAAATATTCAATCTTATAGTGTTATTAGATATTTCAGCTGAGCTTTCACGGGGGGCGTAGCTCAGATGGTAGAGCGCTCGCTTAGCATGCGAGAGGTACCGGGATCGATACCCGGCGCCTCCAACCTCTTTTTGCATTTCAATAATGTCGTGAAAATTGTAATTCCTATTGAAAATACTTACATAAATAGTTAGGTAAGCCGAAAAGCATCTAATGATTTTACATAATTTTATATGCGTTCTCGTTCCGTTTTTTATCTTCCAATTCTCAAGGGCAGACAGTCTGGGGTCTGACAGGGGATAATGGACGAAAACGTGTCAGACCCAAGTCAAATAGGACAAGGACAGGCAGATGATATTTTATGCATTCTCTGTTAGAGACAATTAAAAATTTAAACATATTGTTTCAACGTTAAGCACCTGTTAATCATCACGCAGCGCTGTGTTATTGAAATACTCCAAAAACTCCCTTCTTCTTCAAAAATAAGGTGAAATTTCGAATAAAAAAAATCTATAATAAAATATTATATATCTTTATTAAATTAGAAACAACCTTACCTTACATTAATTTCTACACTAACAAATTACATTACTGACTTACTTCAACTTCGCAAAATTAGCAATTTCACAAAGACACCAAAATAGGCCTACACTTGAGAGAATGCTTTGCAAATCATGAATTAGTTTTAGTAGAAACAGGTAGATTATTTATTTATTAGAGACGTTATTAGGTGGCGCTGTAACGTTCTCTTTTAATGCCATAGCTAAATAATGTAACCCTTAGGAAAAACGCAGAACACGGGAACAGCAACAGGTTTCACTGCCAAACCAACAATATCAACACTACACTTTTTAAAAAAAAGTCGAAAATATGTAAATGAGTGAGACCACGCAAATGTTCTGTTTTGCTGCTCTTTCTGCTAAACAGAAGTTTAAGCATGTTTAATATAACTTTCATTGTTTACAGTTTTCATTTCGGCCCATAACTAAATTTATACTGGCACGTACGAGATATCTCCCGTGAATATCCATTATTATGAGTAGGTACCCGATACATCGACGCTGTTGCGAGCGCCGTGATCGTAGGGTGACTGAATCAGTCGTCAATAATAAGTCAGTAATAATGGATAGGTGGTGGTAGGTGGACCGATGACCTGGTCAAGGTTGCAGGAACCCGCTGGATGAGAGACGCACGGGACCGGTCAATGTGGCGACGCCTGGGGGAGGCCTATGTCAAGCAGTGGACGTCTTTTGGTTGAAATGATGATGATGATGTAATGGATAATCACGTAACGTATGGTAAGTGACAGTTTACATTTTTAACATTATTTCAACTAGGCAACGGTTGATATTTGTTCGGCAATAAAAACTGCTCTTGTCTGCACCAGATCTGTGCATTTCCATACATAACAATAGCCCGCTTTCTTAATTCAATCTATCGGTCCCTCTTACACGTACGGGCTTCCTACACAATCCCGCACTATCTATCTCTTTCTTTCAACGTAAAAATCAACTACAGCCATCAATAAGTACAGAAGAGTAACAGAGAGCGATGGCAAACTACAGATACACGTACAAAGCTATTATCCTCCGAAAAATATATCATTTAATATATTCTACTCTCTCTTCTATTATCACAGTTCATAGCTTTAACAGTGATATTAAAAAAAACATGTTCTAATATTAATCTGAAATTCGAAATCTACAAAATTTTGTGTCAAGAAAATTATTGAAAATCAGAAATGAACATGAGACATCAGACATAATAGTATCAATTACCACATAATATTAATTAAATAATACGAACAGATAATTCTAAAATAACAAAACATTATACAGACATTTAAAATAGGCCTTTTTCACACAAGTTTAACAGACATCAGTTTTAGATTCGTATGAAATAAATCTAGGTAATAAAGGTAGTTTTTAAGAAAGTCAATTCTATCATCGGTATTAACACATTTAATCAACAATTTTGAAATGTATAACTCGGAACATAACATTATTTGAATTTAGACGAACTTTTTTTTGAGCAGTTTCCATTTCTATATTTTATCATAAATATATGTTTTTATCAACGTACAATATCAAATCAAATCAGCACTACAGTATTTTCAAAGCTACTTAACACCTCTTTTAGTCAGCGTCTCGCTAGCAATATTCATCAAATATATTTGGCCTAAAACTCAGCTACGCAAACTGCTTGCTAATGCAGTCATAAGATCGTCAAGTGCATAGGTGTCTCACTCACAATTACAGTGGTCTAAAATCTTTTTACAATATCTTTGCTGTAGTTATTCTGCCACTGACCATTAGGATTAGGTCAAACGAGAACGAGCGTAATTTTGTGAGTCGTGAGTCGCAGAATTTCGGTCGCTTTCATATACAAAGTCTTTCGCGACGTAAAACAAATGAGTCTGCACTGTACCAGAACACGAAATTCTGCGACTCACGACTCACAAAATTACGCTCGTTTGGCCTCACCCTTAGGTATATCAAATCTACCATTGTTTCTTCTGTTTACTACTAGGTAAAATAACTGCAAAAAGACTAAGTTATATAAGCGCCATTTTTAAACACGCCAGTAACCAACTCAAAGAACAGCTGTTAAAATGTAACTAGATCTACAGTTTGACGGTTAATAACTACATGAACCAGTTACCTCTATTGATATGTTAGTGTGAAAATATAAATAGAAGAAACTACATAATTATATATAAAATGTAAGTACCTGAACTATAACTGTACAGTAAAGTTTTTGATTTATTTCGTATTTATAATTTATGATCAATTTATAGTTATTATTTGACTAAGTGCGGACTACATCATCATCAGTTTAATCTGAGCGCGATTAGTACATCTAAACCACGTTCAATAGCTGGCAGTGTCAATTTTTCAAAGCATTGGTGAAAACTTACTCTATAAATCATGGCGGTGTTCACTTTTCATTGATTAAAATTGCTCTAAATTGGTGTGGCTAGACATAATTTATTACAAAAGAATACTGTACTTTACAATTTTAAGTTGTACCCGCAACATGTTTTAAATTGTAGTAAATAGTTATGGATTAATCGATATCTGCTACATTTTATTGTTCACTATTCTGAAATAGAGTGCAGCAAAAATCGACTAAAACGCAGATAATCGCAAGGACATTAGTCGATTATTGTCGTTACTGTTACAAATATTTTTCATGTTGAACGCATCTCTCATGAACGTTACATCACGCCTGTTTTCCCCAAAAGGGTAAAGCAGAGGTGTAGGTACCCTATTGCGCCAGTTTTTTTGTTTCCATGCAAGCATCAGTAATAGTATTTTAATTTTGTAAAAACATAATAACATTTTTTATTCAAAATATCCGGTAATAATACTCATTTACAATGTAAGTACCATTTTCAATGTGATAGTAAAAAATATAAGTATCAATGGCACGTTTTCCAAAATAATAAATTTTCATAAAATAATTTTAATTAACATTACCAAAATAATAAAAAAAACACGTAAAAAATTATAAAAATAATCATTAATGAACCGTTGTATCTTTTTTATGAGAATCGAGATAAATAAAATAATTATAAACTAAAATTCTAAAATCAGATTAACTTTGTAAGTAAATAACAAAAAATACACGAGATTTTAAATCATTTTTTAACATATTTTTCGTAGTACTATGAAATAAATAATAAGTAAGTATGCCATTTTAGAATAAACATGTATACTTAAAAAATAAAAATAAAATAGCAATTATTGGAATATACTACGAACATTAAAAGCAACCTGGGATTACAGACGGCGACACATCAAGCAATCATATCCAGTATAACCTGACCTCGCTTTGTATGAGCTTCCCGTACAATGTGAGATCAGATTAATTTGCTTTTGCATAGGTTAATAGGCAGTCGTGCGTACCGCCAACTCTTACACCAGTATCATTTTAATCTGAATATAGTATGAGAAAGAGATGGAACTTACAGTTGCTGCCAGTTATGATGTTAATGGCGGTCATTGCCCTTTCCTTAATATTCCTCTTCGTATGAAGCAAAACAAATGAACCATGTATCGCTTTTCATTAGAAAAAATATTGAAGATCACGATAATGACAATTCAAGTCATGAACAGGCTTATTCAATGACCGCTATTGACTTCTTAACTGGCAGCAACTATAGACATCGTGTATCCCTCTATTTCTTTGCCACAGTTAAGTTAGATTACTTTAAAACTAGTATCAGAGGCGATGGCAGGCCCCTGAGGTATGTTACAAAACGCCTTAAGTATCTATTTTCCTTACATTAAATTTTAAAGCAGATATATTTCCAAGAATATACTTTAAGCATACTTCTATATTAATTACTGCACGAAATTCGTCTCATATATAATAAATACCAAATTATAAGGAAGACAGAGAGAAATACCTGTTTTGTTAGGGAATGACCACCTTTAAAGACGCGGAATCATTCAAGTATTACGAGGGACTTTGCTTTGCTTATTTTTGATGACATAGGGGACGGGGGACGGTGTTTTTTTTTTCTATCCCTATCCCACTCCTGGGCAAAGGCCTCCCTCCACTCCTCCCATTTCTCGCGAACCCGCACGTGAATGGTGATGACGTTATTAATACTAATTATATATATTTTTTGACGTGATAACGTCTTATAATTCGATGGCCGGCTGCACGAACGAAAAAAGATGACGTCATGAGTCGTTACCTCGCTCTGAGGCGTTACCTCGCTCTGAGGCGTTACCTCGCTCTGAGGCGTTCCATAGCAACGGCGTGTTAATTGTTTGTATAAAGCAATGTAAGTGCTGTATTTTCTTATGACGTTGTCACGTTCAAGTATCGCCAGTAAACCGATTTTACAGACAACCGATTTTTTTTTAATTTAAAAGATCCTGATTTGAACACAATATACCCCCGACTAGGTCGATCCGTACGAAGGAGGGGGATAGTGAGTACTTGAATGACCCCTAAGCTTATTTTGACCGTCTCAAGCAACAGTGTAGTCGATTAGGATGCTCATTCCCTTAAAAAACATTCATTCACCACACTATTTCAAAAACATTGCTTAAAAAGTTTGAGGTGAACGAATTACAATTGCTATAGGAAATGCATTGACCGTGAAATTATAACGACACCAATTCTTACACAAGAAACAATAAAGCATTTTGACATCACCTTTCAACTCTCGTTCATTGATTCATTCAAGGTTACACGCAATAATCTATCTCTAATTTGCCAGCAAGCGAATCACCACCTTATTGTGTAAACATAAAAAAAAAACATTTTTGATAAACTAATTCAATAAATGCAGCGTATAAAACAGTAATAATTCGTAGGTAAACATTAACAAACCGATCATAGAGTTCAAGCGAATTTGAACTCTCAGATCGTTTTCTCAATGTTTGTTCAAGACACATGTTCTAGATAACATTACGTTAATGTCTGTGAAGGTCACTAGACCGTATTACGTAACCACTAATCCTAAAGTCCATAATGAAATGCTACATTTACATTGCGTGTTTGAAATGCCTTGTGAAATATTCATCTCGTATAATAAAACTAGTGGTGCAGTCATTTGGCGAAAATGTTTTCTTCACAGCAGTATGAACATTCTAATTTGTTCTGCGTAATGTTACTTTCTACGTTAATTTTCCACTGGTCTTCTTGACATTTGAATACACAAACTAAGGCTTACCAAAATAAGTACATTTTAGTAATACCGAACAGTCATGACTGTTATTTAAAACCTATTAAATGTCATCATAATTCCACTGATAGGTTATCGAAAAATGTGATATTTCTTGCTTTATAGGCAAAGCAATATCAAACTAATATAATACTATAGTACTAAGAAACTATGATTTTGTTTAAAAGGAAATGCGAGTGCTGTCTCTTTCCACCATCGCTGTCTCTCTCCGTCCTCCTGCCCTCAAATTCGTGCAATAAGGACAACTGTAGAAAAAAGTCAGAATTCGAGGTTTGGCTCTCGCCTATTTCCTCCTCCAATATTGAACCAATTTAAAAGATATTTTAGATAATGAATAAGGAGGTTATATACTACGCCGCTATGTTTTTCTTTTTTCGTTAATAGTTGTCAAATTTGTACACTAGGACTCTGTTAACAGCGATCTAAACAAGCAATTTTGAGCATTTTTTGAGGGCTCTAGTGCTTATAAAAATAATTTATCACCAAAAAGGAAAACATAGGGGCATAGAAATAAAGAGATGTCAGCAAGGAGGGGCCCGCAAGGGCCGACGCCCGTCGGGGCCGCGGTATTTTGTACTAGATTACGTGGCCTCGGCGCAAGGGCAAAGAAGGAACATGGGTTCGGTTTTTAGTCAGTAGAAGTCTGACACTCCCCTTCGCTCTGCCCAAGAGCGGGGGGGGTCATTCGATGATTTTCCACCCACCAAAAAAAAAAAAAAAAAAGGGGCATAGAAATAGTTAATATTTATTATTCTGTAAAAAACCATTGCTCTAGGGTCATTAACCAAAAAGAAAACAGGCGAGAGCGTTTGTATGGAGAAAAGACCACTCGCATTTCCTCTTAATCAACAACCTAACAGTAGTTTTATGAGGAACCGACTGTTCATTTTTCCAACATAAAATTTTAATTATGGCGGATAAATGCGTCACGCATTTCAACTTTTTGTATCTTACAACTATCAAATACAGAACAGGAATTATAATATAGACTTACTGCCGTTACTGCTCCAATTGATTAACGTATCAGAATTTACATCTTCAATATCTAGAAGTAGATTATCTCTATCATTTTCTGTATTCGTTTTAGGAGAGAAGACTATGTCTTCATCGTTTGTTTGTAAGTTGACATAGGACAGTGACTTCCTTTTCTGTTCTAGGTCGAAGATCTCCAAGTCTTCGTCTTCATCCTCATCAGATTCCATGGTGAGAGGAACTCGAGACAGCTCCATGTTGTCCCTCCTGTCTTCTGATTGGAGGACTCCGTAGCGGAACTGATTTGCGTCGATTGTGGTGTGTGCCCCGCCTGAGTCGTTTTTCTTGCCTTTTCTCCTGGAATTTTAGAAATGGTATATGTCAATAGTTGTTTGGTAATTGAGTTCAAATATGAAGTGTATTTTACTGTTTGTAACTTTCATGGTAAACAGTTTTTCCGCGTGGAAAAAAGAAGATATTTTAAATCTTTTTCAACATGTACTACCGAGTTCGCTGACGGTCGACCACTTTTCACCCATGCCCTGAGGCTTAAAAATTATTTTATAAGGTTGAAAATTTGTCGACTGTCAGTGTGCGCGGTATTACAGGCGCCAGCACATCAAGTCCTGACCTGAAATTTTTTTCAATCAACCTTGAACCTAATGCTATATAACTATGAACTTGAAAATCTATTGAAGAAATTTGACAGATTGTAGTAGCTTGATGTACTGGCGTCTACTCCCTTATGCCCAGAGTAATAATGTTGAAAACTGGTCGACCGTCAGTGGGCGCGGTATTAAATTAATAATGCCGTCGAAGCGATTACTTGCTCTGTGGCAGGTACCTACTTAGTAATCAGTGACTGATTACAGAAGAGTAGCTGTCACTGTTTATTAAACTCTCTCGTGCAATTAAAGACAATTAACCTCAGTGATAACACTGGCTTAATCAGTACTTGCATCAAAGTTCAAAATATGGGTAAATGACATGACGATATTGGAAACAAGTGGTCAAATGAGTCATAAGTTCAATTTTGAAGAAAACCCAATTACGTTATAGGTTTAACATTATGCTCCATTATGCTCACATAATGTTAAATCTATAACGTAATTGGGTTTTCTAATAATATGAAAATAAAAAAAAATAATATGATAGCATGACGGTTGACAGCGGAGAATGGAAGAAAATTCATGTAGCGCCGACCCCAAGTAATATGGGTCAAGTGCAGGAAGATCTAGCTCATCGTCTGTCCGATTTATGATGACGGCGGGCCGTGTCGACAGCACGTTCGTGTTCCACGCGCGCCTCAAAAACATTGAAGGGACCCCTTCAATGTTGTTGGGCAAGGTACGACACCACGGGCTGTGGTTTGTTCGAATGAGATACCACGGCCTCGAACATGGGTGGTTTTTAGTCAGTAGAAGTCTGACACTCCCTACCGCTCTGCCCAGAGCGGGAGGAGACATTTGAAGATTTCCCATCCTCCGAAAAAAAAAATGGCAGAAAGATGATGACACCATTGACGATATTTCAATTATTTTTTTCTAGATAAACGCTCAACTTCTCGTGTGGTGACTCAGATCATGATACTGAAAATCATTAATAATTGTTCTATGACTTCTGGAAATTTTCAGGTAAGTAATGTGTTTTCAGTTTTACCGTACATGTTGATCGGCTGATTGATGCCCGGTTTCTGAGGCACTTTATCTGTGGTTTATCTATTCATATGCGTACATTTGAATAGATAAACCACGGATAAACCACAGATAAAGTGCCTCAGAAACCGGGCATGAGTCCTATATAAATTATTGTTTTTAGTTAATTAATTAGTTTGTGAAGAAGGTTGTGCATTCATAATGCTATACTTGTACTTATAGTAATTTTATTATGAACTGAAGTACTACAGACTACAGCCTAAATGTGTGTCCTGGTAATGACGATATTGTAATGATAATTTAAACTGAAATGCATGCGTACTACTAATAACTGTCTGAGTTTTAAACTACCCACCTAACTACCGTTACTAACCGAAGGATCATAATCAGCTCTGTCTATACCTTTCAAGGAAAACATGCACGCATGACATTATAAATAACAATTTTATTACCTTACATGTAAAATTGATATTCCAATGACGCGGGAGGAAAACAGACATGCAATATTATTTTAATTGCCTTAGCAAATATTGAAGAAAATAATATAACTGATGTGTTATTGCACAAATTTTAATATCATTAATGTTTGCTATTTTTGCAATAATAACAAGAATTGATTAACCTACTGTTTTTCAAAGACATTGAATTCAGTTTATTCAATGCCATGAAGGGTTAAAATAGAGGAAAAAGTTAGGTGTTCTATGCCCGTCGTGCATAATTTACTGCATCCTCCAGGACTTGAATGGAGCAAATGGCAGAGCTGTTCAGGTTGCTACGTACTGAGGGTCTAAAATTGTCACGTATCATGCATGTACCTTTCATACTCATAATAGTAGCTGCGTCTGTGACCATTTTACGAATTTCAGCGCAATTCATATCATTTTCCTATTATGATCTATTTTCCTAAATGGTCACAAATGCAGTTACTAAATTATGAAAGGTCCATTTTACGCTTTTTAACGCAATTCATGTTATGATCTGCTAAAGTGGCTATTTTAGACATTCGGTCGGACAAAATCTAAGTCATCGATTCGAGAATAAGAAGGGGAGAAAGTTTGTAGTTATAGTGTGTATGTTAGTTTCTTAATTCGTCGTTTTGCTAATGGGAATCCCACCAGGCACTTGGTTTGTACTAATTCATAATCTTGCTTATTAGACAAGCCATGATTTCTTATAGCATTAACTGATAAAATCTTTTTCGTTGATTAAATGAACGGAAATAATCTACAAAGATATGAGGGGAATTAAAGTGCTATTCATTGTTTTAAGGAAATAATGCGGGCCATGATTATTTGTCGACGTCTACACGATTCACTCAGACGAAGGAGTGGGTTGGCGCGAAATTGTAAACACAGTGGTTTTGTGTACATGACTCACTTTTCTCATAAGATAAACTGTTAAGTAAACAAAACATCTGCAAAATTGTTTTTACAGTGCATGTACGAAAATCTTGTTAGGTATCTCGAAATAAGAATGAGACCATATTATGGGCATGCATATGAAGCTTAATTTGTTCATTCTATTTAAGTATTTTAAAACCTAGCTAGACGAATGGATATCTGCTGGAGAAAGATCTTGTCTAAATAGTGGCCAGGATTAATCCACAGGGACCAAGGACCGACCAA
This sequence comes from Diarsia mendica, assembly GCA_949316265.1. NCBI lineage: Eukaryota > Metazoa > Arthropoda > Insecta > Lepidoptera > Noctuidae > Diarsia > Diarsia mendica. The sequence continues at coordinate 15,820,360 of OX438896.1, read as the reverse complement.
AGTCGTTAAGAACAGTTGGTTGGGAGACGCAACAAGCAATGAAGTATGGTAGAAAGGAAAGGACGCCTAAAGCTGGGTGGGTCAACTACCTATATATACATTCCTGGCTGATCTGATCATCATCAGCCTATAATGTTCCCATTGCAGGGACTCAAGCCTCCTCTCTAGGAAAGGTATGGGCTATAATCCACCACGCGTGCCCTGTGCGGGTTGGTTTCCTATGGCCTTCAACTGCGTAATCTTTTAGAACACTGTTCAAGTATTACCTGTAAGTTCCCCGATTAGCATAAAATAAAATATATGATGATGATTAGAGTCTAATAAAGTTACCTGTAAAATATGAAATATGCAACTGCCAGCAGTGCAAATCCTCCAAAAACGATGAATCCTCTCTTCAGGACTCCGGGGTTCTTCAGATCTATTTGTTTGATTGGTGGTTTGTCTGCAACTGTTACATTTGTTGTGGTTCCGTTGCCTGTAGCCACCGCTACTACAGTACTGTTACTGTTATTGGTTGTATTGCCTGAAATAACAGATAATAATTCATTAATTATTAAAATCTAACACATGTTTCATTTTGTTTGACTTTGGGTCACTCAAACAGTTGTAAATTAATTAATATTGCAGTCGGTCACTTAATAGTTATAAGTAGGTATTTTGATATTACTTATTTTTCCCAACAAGGTTTGTGCCTAACCTTTAAATCCTATCCATATAACAGGTCACTTGTTTACATTTCTGGGAATCCCCTAACTGTGTAGATAAACAGTATCTCAAGTAGGTATGTGTGTGCGGGTAAGTCCCAAGAAATTTTTGGTTGATATAAATTAATTAAAATGGTAGTTATATTATAAACTAGCTGATGCCCGCGACTTCGTTCACGTGGAAATTTTGATGAGTGACTGTCTCGTTGATTGAGTGACAGTGAAATTAGTGATAGCTTTGATTTCCACATCAGCTGTTCCAGATCTTCAAATTTTATACGACAGCAGAGAGTGCTTATCAGGCTGAACAACTCTTGCTAAGACGTCATTCCTATATATGTTATAGTGTAGCTGGGCTCTTGGACTTCCACATCAGCTGTTCCAGATCTTCAAATTTTATACGACAACAGAGAGTGCTCATCAGGCTGAACAATTCTTGCTAAGACGTCATTCCTATATATGTTATAGTGTAGCTGGGCTCTTGGAGTTCCACATCAGGTGTTCCAGATCTTCGAATTTATTCTCTTTGCAGAAAATGCTCATCACGTGGAACAATTTTTGCTATGGTACCATTTTTGTATCTCTTATAGTTAAGCTGGTCTGTTGCGGTTCTGCATCAGGTATTCAAGTTTCCAAGATAAATTATAGCCTATATGTTGGCCAGACTTAATATCTATACAACAACAAAAAAACCATTCAAATCCGTCGAGTAGTTCCGAAGATTAGCGTGTACAAACAAACAGACAAACAGACACACAGACAAACAGACACACAGACAAACAGACAGACTTTTTTTTTTCGATTCGTGCTCTATTACTGTTTCTAAACCCCCCTCAATATTTTTTTTTTTAATATATTCAATGTACAGACACAGTTTTTTTACTGTTTTATTATATGTATAGATATTATATTATCAAAAACCAACGACCATACAGCCACTAGACGCCTAATACTTGATCTAACGCACGAAACAAATTCTGTCAACTCGCTGAGGTGCGGGGGAACGGGGTACTGCATTCTGATTGGCCCTTTCAAGGTCATTGCATTTCATAGGGATGAGACAGGTTTAAATCAAACAAGAACGTATCGATATTTTTTAATTGTATTTAATAAAATATGTATTTACATTTTACATACATAACTTGCATTTAAGTACCTTCTTTATTCTGAATATGATTGAATCATGTAAGTACATTCAAAAATCGCTTGGTTGCAATTGCCCATTTTTTTTTTAAATCTGGATCGTGTGGGTATCTAAAATTAATCGTTAAAGTTTCACAATTTGTTAGCTGTATCCTGTTGTAATTTTTAATTACTAACAATATATTTTTTACTTAAATAGTTATAGGTTTATTTGCTTTATCGATAACAGGGGTGGTCATGCGATTTGGAGCATCACTAATTATTTTTACTTAAAATCGAGGAAAAGAGATGGCAAAAAAAATACTCTCAAAAGAAAGAGATGCAATCATAAAAGACATCAACGCGCGCTCCAAGAATGTGCACTGCATACAAGTATGACCAGTATAAGATGAACTCCGAAAAATAATGTCAGAAAATTAATTTTATTTAGATTATGGAACCATTAACTTACCGATGAAATGTGATACCGTCTTTCAGGAAACTTGAAGTCCGGCTTTCTTTATCACACCAACGTACTGTACACGGGGCCATATTATGTTTATTTTCTCGAATTTTCAAAGGTGTAGTGCGGAAGTGTTTACGGCTCACAGGTGTGGTCGAAACTAATACGAACTTTGTGAGTGACGACGGCTATAAGATTTATAGCCCTAATGTGTTGACAGACATTGGTCGCCTGTTATTAGGCGTCTAGTGGCTGTATGGTCGTTGTCAAAAACAAAGAAAAAAAATCCCTTGATTTTAAATGAGATTTAAATTAATGACTAAAATCAGGTTATTTAAATAATCTCAACCCTGCTTGACTTCATTGAGAGCATATTAGCTATAAGTAGGAAACTCGTATGGCAATGAACTTTTACTGCTTGAAATGCCTCAGCAAAAAATTCATAGACTCATCATAAAAAAAACACATTCCATACAGATACAACACACAATAGGCACATAGAATCATTTTTATAATAACCATGAAGCAATGAACTTAACAAGGTTAGAATATAATAATAATATGTGACCTTATATTGTAATACAAGTTTGTTCACCTTTTATTGTGAATTTTAAAAGACATCATATTTACTCAAAGCCACTTCGTATATCTCTCATGGTTAACATCTATAATCACTCCTGTAATTCCCGAAGGATTAGGAATTATTAGGATTATTTTATTATGCATTACAGGTAGTCAGTGACCTGCAATTCTGACATCCAGTCTTACCAAAGGGTAAGTATTACCTAGTATTAACTGGGTTGTGGAGGTCAGATAGGCAGTCGCTCCATGTAAAATACTGGTATTCAGCTGCATCCGGTTAGACTGGAAGCCGACCCTAATATAGTTGGGAAAAGGCTAGGCAGATGATGAATTTCTTGAAGGATTAGACTTGTCAGTTATGTTTATGTTACCACCTGATCTGTTGCTACCTAATTTTTAATAGCATAAAAATTTAATTATTTTATTATAACCCGGTTCATTAAAGAAAGGAATCTAAAATGGCAACACATGGCATGTCCTCTCGCTCGCTCACTATAGTGTGCGAGCGTGAGGACATGATAAAAACCGCCATTTTAGATTCCTTTCTTTAATGAACCGGGTTATACCTATGTTTACAAATAAATTATTCTGATTCCAACTATTGCAGTTATGACAAGTAATAGGGGGTGAGTCTATTGCCATCAACCTGGCTCAGTTCTAGACTCTGTGAGTCATCATCATCATCATTTCAGCCAAGAGACGTCCACTGCTGGACATAGGCCTCCCCCAGGCGTCACCACATTGACGGGACCCGTGCGTCTCTCATCCAGCGGGTTCGTGCAACCTAGACCAGGTCATCGGTCCACCTAGTGGGAGGCCTTCCAACGCAACGTCTTCCGGTTCGCGGTCGCCATTCCAGAACTTGGAACTTGGACTCTGTGAGTACTACTGAGAAATTCCTGATGAAAGAACCCAATAACGGTTTACCAGACTTCTTGTTCCGCAATCATGCTTCCAACCACTAGACCAATGTGGCAGTTAAGTATACCCGTGACCGTAAACTAAACGTAAACTATTTTTGATTGAATGTTTAAAGTGTGATGCTAATTTTTCTACTAGTCTATATTACTCAGCACAACAAGTCTTAATAATCTACTAACATTAAAAATAAACAAAATAATGCTTGTTACTATGGGCCATAAGTGTTAATTTGCTTTGCATGTCTTGAGTCAGAGTTTCCGAGTTTACCTACACATAATATCTAAACCCATTTGATGATTTAACCACAACCAATAGTCATGCAACAATAGTAATGACAATATCAATAAAGGTGAGTATAATGTAACTGTTTTTGTAGATAGTAGGCAATTTAGATAATAGATTAGGAGATGAATAAAAAAAAACAAAGTCTTAAGAAAAGTAGCTGTAATGTAGGTACTTTTTTCATGCATAATTAGGACTCGTTCGAGGTCCTGGGTTCAATTACCAGGCCAGGCAAAGTGTTATTGGTTTTTCTATCAGGAATTTCTCAGTAGCAGCCACCGGGTCTGGATTTGTGGTACAATTAATTTATTACCACCCTTTTTACTTATATTATGGCTTCCTAAACAGATAATGATGATAGAGATATTATCATCATTGTCTGCTAAGCCTTTTTCCAAATGTGTTAAGGTCGGCTTCCAGTCTTATTGGAAGCAGCTTAATATCCGTATTTTACATGAAATTATGAATATCTTACTTATTAATTCAATTTTTTTTTTTTAAATCAACAATGAAAAATTAATATTTATGTGAGGGCAGTTCAGACGAGATGTACTAAATATGTGTTACAGTTTTAACCTCAGTATCCCTTCCTCCCCGTAGATGACCCTCTGCTCATTAGAGAAAGTAAGTTCAATGTTGTGTTGCTTCATAGTAGGTAACCCAATGACAGAATTTAGCATATGGCAGTATTGTATTTATTTAAAAGTACCAGGTTAAGCTACATTTTATAAATTCAATTTAAATACTTATTAAAACTAACTAGGCATTTAATAATATCTATCAGGAAATTAACATTTCATTTGAATTGATAAGAACTACAGGAAAACACGATGTTACATTGTGTAATAACAGGAATTCATTGAGTAATCTTACCAGAAGGTTGCGGTGGTACGGTGTCAACTTTACCCGGCTCCTTCGTTACATTATTTCCATCACCCTTAACAGTAGAGTTAGAGTTCACTACTCCCGATGTCGAGGACTTATCGACAGGACTCACACCCGCCGGTCCACCCTCGCTAGGTCCACCCTCGCTTATGACCTCTGCTGCTCTCCTCACTCTCATCAACCTCGCACCATTGTGGACAGAAGGCCATAGCGAAAACCTTCTATTGAACTCCGCAACACGGCCCCCATCACTACCAAAATACTCAGTCGTCCTCACACAGTTCAAACACAACAACAACAGAACACAACGTATGAGCATGTTAGATTCTTCCCGTGTCCCTTCACAATAAACTAAAACCACTGCTTTACTAATTGAGGTGAATCACTCCCTCATAATTATAATTTAAACTTGTGGATAGTTTCCGATAAATTCGCAACCAACGCATCAGATAAGTTGATTGATGTAACAAGCTGTCAGTCAGTTGTAAATGTCAAAGTGACAGAACTGACAGACAACCAGACAACAGAAATGTAGAAATTGCTACTTGAAAAAATGTTGTAATTTTAGTTGATTATAATAGAAAATTAATGCAAATATTTAATTAGTACATACGGAATACCACACGAAAGTCACTTTTACTGAGAGCAGACTTTATTTTAATTTTATAAATAATTTTACTGCGTTCAAAGATTAGAAAAACTGAAAATAAAACCCGCCAAATTTGAAAAATAAAACACAATAACGAGTAGGTAATCACTAACCGACATCCAAAAAAGAGGAGGTAGGTATATTATTCTCTATTCGTGTGTATGTATTTTTTAATGTAAGTATGTTCTCCTTCAATTATTATTGTTGACCGATTTTCTTAATTCTTTTTTAACCGACTTCTAAAAAAGAAGGAGGTTCTCAATTCAGATGTTAATTTATATACATAAATATATTTTTATGTATGACGGAGCTAAGCCTTCGGGCTTAGCTCCGTCACTTGCTAACCGATTTAAAAAAATCTTTTTTTGTTCTTTTGTTGTTCTTTTTTTGGTTTCTTCCCAAATAGTCCCATATTTTTTTTATCGAAATCGAACAAGCGATTTTTGAAAAATCTACAAAACTAAAAAAAACTACATTGTCCATTATGACCCATGAACATGTGAACTTACATTATGAACCACTATAAAGAGAAAAATAAAAACTTTTTAACAAAAAATAAAACCGACTTCAAAAAAAAACAAAAAAGTGAAAAATAATCTTTAGAAGAAAAATCAGTTTCTGAAGTCAGTGGCAAAAAAAATGAAATCAAACAAACAAAAGTCACCGACTTCAGAAACTGATTTTTCTTCTAATTTTTTTTTTTATGCGGTTCCCCACACTTAGAATTTCTCCTGTATCGTGGGTGCGTTCACAAACATTTAAACTCACATACACAAATACCCAGACCCGAAACAACAATTTGTAGGCCATACAAATATTTGTTCCGTGCGGGGATCGAACCCGCGACACGCAGCGCAGCAGTCCACTCGCTTAGCCACTGCGCCAACCGTGCCGTTTTCACTTTTTTTTTTTGAAGTCGGTTTTATGTATTCGAAAGAGTATTGTACTCTCGAGGATGGTCCCATTGTCACCTAGTCAGGACCTGATGATGGGATCCCAGGCAAATCGAAGGCAACCCTCAAAATGTATAGATACTTACGTTTTCCATTTATGTAATTATTTTCTAAAACTGTGTCTGATAATCGTAATGTCATGAGAAGATGAGAATGTTGAGCTGGATGTGTGGTGTGACCAGAATGGATAAAGTAAGGAACGAGTATATCAGAGGAAGTTTAAAAGTTGCGCCAATTACAGAAAAGTTAAAAGGGAATCGACTGTCGTGGTATGCCATGTGATGAGGAGGGATGAATCGCATGTGACTAAAAAAGTTATGAATATAAATGGAGAGGAAGACCAAAGAAAAGATGGATGGAGTGTGTGAGGGGTGATATGAGGGAAAAAGGAATTAATGATAACGTGACGACTAACAGGGCAGAATGGAAGAAAAAAACATGTTGCGCCGACCCCAAATAACATGGGATAAGGGCAGGAAGAAGAAGAAGAATCGTAATGTCATGATGATGCGCTGATGATGGAAGATACAACTCCTCAACGGCTAGGAGGTGAAAGAAAATTCCTTCAAAATTAAACGTATCTACCTACTTATGGACCGATAGTTGAAATCTTTCAGGCTATTAGGTTTACCTAATGATAGAGGGTAAATCTCATTCATCATCATCAGCCCACATTGTATAATGACGGGCCAAACATAGTAACCGTAGAAACGATGACCGCTGCGGTATAATTATTGTTCTTGACTCAAGACAGTGAAGGCAAGCGTAAGGTGAGGCGCCCTCAGGCTCGGTGGAGCAACGATCTTCGCAGGTAGCAACAGAATGTGGCTGAGAATCGAGTGGAGGAGCGTGGCATATGCCCTGCAGTGGACTGCTGTAGGCTGATGATAAGGACTCATGAGAGCAGCTATGCATGCTACTCAGAACACTCACTCGGTTTTATACACAGTTTTATATATAATATTATTGGAACGTATAATATATTATGGTTATATTTATTATCTGTGACTTTAAACAAATTTAAAACGTAGTACGTGGTGCGTACGTAAAAAAAGAAAGAAGAAAAAGTATACGTACATAGTAGTACGTACGTGGTACGTAGTCGTGGCCTCGTGGGTACTCCGTTGACTCTTGACTGATTGATCCCTTTCCTTCCTCTTTGTTTTCTGTTTAGCTTGTGGCGACTAGCGACTTATTTATATCGCAACACCTGCGTACTAACAACGTTCGACAGAAATTCCTACATCGTGCCACATCGCGCTATCAACATTATCCGCGACATACCTAAGCCTATATTATTATAGGAGTTCCCGACTTACATATGTTGGGCAACACCCGTCCGGTCGGAGGATCCTCCCTTTTCTATGGGGGATGAGGAGCTTTACAACCTGTTCCTCATACCCCCCAAACTGGTGACCCCGAGCATGAACGTCAGCGCAGCCTTCGTGCAACTACTTCATCCGTCATCATCACTTCCCCTTCGCCTTCGAGCATGCAGCGAGTCATACCGTCAGCCAGCATCCACGACTTCATGGTGTATCCTGTTCACCAGCATGCAGTGGAAGCGCATTCCTGGACATCACCAGCAGCGTCATCAGCGACCTTGGCACAACACACTGCACTTCGGCCGGTCAGCAGAGACGCCCTTCTCTCCTGGTCGACGCAGCAGCCAGCCACTACGCAGCACTGCACACTCCGACCCACTGGAGCATACGCAGCATCACCCAGACTCACTGGGGCATCACGGCAAAAGCACTGCATCATTCCGACTCACTGGAGCTAATATGGGTTAAGCTCGCCTTTGTACCTACATAAGCTTTGTAATTTATGTTTATATTTGTTATTTTAGGTGTGCAATAAGAATAATAATAAGAATAAGAAGAACAATAAGAATAAGAATATGCAGCATCACCCCAACTCACTGGGGTAGCACCGCAGACAGTTCCGACTCACCGTGAACTATGCGGCATCCGGTTCCGACTCACTGGAACCTTCCACTGGCTGACAAGCGCCAAGACTTAACCTGCTTTCGACCTCTGGTCTCGGAGGGGAGTGATGTGGCGACTAGCGACATCTATCGCAACACCTGCGTACTAACAACGATCGACAGAAATTCCTACATCGCGCTATCAACATTATCCACGACATAAGCCTATAGCGAGTTCCCGACTTACATACATCGGGCAGTTAGCCCACCGGACACAACACCCGTCCGGTCGGAGGATCCTCCCTTTTCAATGGGGGATGAGGAACTTTACATCCTGTTCCTCATATCCCCCAAAAGCTTTTTCTGAAAATGAATTGTTTCGGTATCCGCGTATATGTTTTCGGTTAAATAACGTGGCGGGTTCGATTCCCGGTTCGGTAGGCGATTATTTTTGAAAATGAAGTATTCTTTAAAAACTTCCAATATAGAAAATTTAAGTTAATTAATAAATTTAATTAAAAAATAATTTATATAATATATTATTTTATTTGTTGTTAGTTTAAGTTGTTAGTTAGTTTTCCTTCTGTGTGGCAAATCTCGAGGACGCCCTGTATAAAAACTACAAAGTAATATAGGTCTAAATTAATAAGAATTAGGCGTCAAACTATTCCTGCGCATCGCTGTTATCCGGGGACGTGTCCAGAAAACTGGCAGCATTGCCACGTTGAATGTAATGTTAATTCTAGGGCCATAAAAAGAGCGAACCCTTGGTTAAGCGAAGGGTTAACCAGTAGATAATGCCACACAAATTTTTGCCGTGTAATTATCACTATAACGTGATCTTCAGTCGGTCAGTCTTTTGCAGGTGACTGTACAAGGACGATATTTGCAACTTACACAAGACAGTCATGCCCTAAGATGTGAGTGATTGTTATCCAACTGGGATTTATTGTACAAAATCGAAGTCATTGAAAACCAAAACGATTAAAGGGCGGCTGATAAGTTCGCGGCCTAGGGTACATAATGAAAGAAAAGTTTAGTTTCATAATTTTTATTTTTTAATGTAATCCCCCTCAAGTGAAATACACTTCTCACATCGTGAATACAATGCCTTCAAACTATTGAAATAATATGCTGAAGATTTCTCTTGAAAATGGCTCTCCACGGCCGACTTCATCTCATTGTCATCCGAAAATCTTCGCCCCCGTAACTCCTTTTTCAATTTTGAAAAAAAGGAAAAAGTCACTAAGAGCCAGGTCCGGACTATATGGGGGATGGTCAATTTGTGCGAACCCAGTGGCTTTTAAGGCATCCCTCGCAACGTGAGCGGTGTGAACCGGCGCGTTGTCTTGCAGAAACAACACTCCGCGCGCCACCTTGCCACGTCTGTTCTGTACGACTGCTTCACGTGCCTGACCCAATAAATTGGCGTAGTATTGACCATTTATAGTAGTTCCTTTAGGCAAGTAATCAATTAATAAAATTCCCTCGCTATCCTAGAAAATGGTCGCCATAATCTTAGAGGCCGACTTGTCCACTTTAAACTTCTTTGGTGGTCTTTCTCCTTTTTTAATCCACTGCATAGACTCTTGTTTGGACCCGGATCATACTGACGAATCCAAATTTCGTCTTCTGTCACAATGCGGTTACAAATTTTGTCCAAATCGTTCTGACACAACTCCAAAAAATCTTTACAACTCGCCAGTCGTCGTTGTTTGTCGAGTGGTGTGAGCATTCGCGGTACCCAAAGCGCACAATTTTTTTTCATGTGTAAATTTTGGTGTAAAGTTTCTCCAATTCGCTCTTTACCAATCTGTAACTCTTCAGCTATCTGCCACAATTTTATTCTTTGATCGGCCAATACAAATTTTTGAACATTTTCTTCGGTCACTACTGTCACAGGGCGGCCCGGGTGGGGGTCGTCTTGACAGCTCTCTCTACCTTGTTGAAAAAGCCGAGCCCATTTTTTTACCATGGAATATGATGGCCGAAATCCTGAAGAACCGATGACATTTCTTCAAAAATGTCTTTCGGCGAGTTTCCTTTTTTTACAAGGAATTTAATCACTGCGCGGTGCTCCAAATTGCGAGAATTTTCAGTTTCGGTCGACATGGTGTTGTTGCTTGTTCCAGGGTTGAAGTGTTAATGAACCTAATTGAACAAATTGGTGTTATTTAAACTATCAATTAGTGCCGGAAGTAGTGGTATCAGTAACGAGATGATACCTTATCGTTAAGTTCCTTAGGCCGCGAACTAATCAGCCGCCCTGGTAGGTAAGTACATTGGATCTGTGATTGAGGAACAGCTCCTTAGGTTTTCATGTTCAGATCAGCTCTATAGTTCGTTGTATGCAGTTTAGAAATAAAACTAACAATCACGTATAAGTAGTATTTAATTTATTCAAATAGACATTTACATATATTAATTATATATTTTTAAAGTAGAATTTCCAAATTTTTGGTATCTATATAACACTGATTGAGTATCCACATAGGTATGATAATAATGTTATAACCTAGAGTTACAAACATCGGTACATTTTGTTCCAAACATCAAGGTACACATTAAATATCACCTACAAAATTGAACAAGTTAGAAATAGTATAGGTTTATCAAAGGACTTACTAACAATTAACTATTGTTAAAAATATCGGCAGTGATAAAACAAGCCAAACACTCTGGTTGGTGTTATTAACAATAAACATGCCAAGACCTGTTATTGTTAACCCATTAAATTTCTCCAAAATCAATACGATTGAGCTCTTTTTTTTTTTTTACATCCGCTGTTTACAATAATAAATTACTAATCATTAAAGTATTTAAACCAATCGAAAACTAACTACACTCACTCGAAATCTCACGTTGTAAGCACACGTTATACACTCAGATTCTAGAGCAATAAGTTACGATTTTTCCTTAAAAGTTATTTTACAAAATTAATAAATATAAATAATTGAGTATGAACTATTTTATACAAAATCCATAACATAGAAATGATATCACGTGTAAACCACGGTTGATCATTGCATTACACGAATAGACAGGTATGTAAATTAGTCAGCCTATAAAAATAGATTGCACAAAAATCATTATGAAAATATTTGCAGAGAAAAATTTTAACGTCTAACTTAGCGTTTTAATGTTGACGCTGTGAACTTAGTCCCAAGTTAAAACTTCGCAAATTGTAATTGATTATAATAATCACTAATAGGTAGAAGTTACGCACTAGCAACATCTAATAAAGTTGCCAATAATTGTATCTTAATACTAGAACTAGTGTTACCATTTATCTCTGAACTTGCTAACGTCAGCGCTATAAAATGTGCTTGTTACATAGTGATAAAAAATTTACATTTTTATGGCCCCTTTGCAATAAAAATGTCTCCTAAACTCAAATACCCAAATGATCCGTATAAAGCGGCGCTCTGCAGCTCAAGCGGCAGGTCTCTACTATGTTTCTTAAGTACTTTAAATTGGATATAGTTTTTCGACACGTCAACTACCCTCTTAAGATACCACATAACGTTAAACTTTTATAGTAATCCTACTTGTTTACCTCAAATTTATGTTGGCTAATAAATTTTCTGAAACTTTAATATAGTAATTAATTTTATATTCATTAATTTTATATCTTATATTTTAGATACGGTTTTAAATACACAAAACGGCTCCCATTTTGTGTTGAAATGTTAAATTCATCGACCATATTAATATGTTCCAAATTAAATTAATTATTACAATTAATTCATAACAACAATGAATATAGTCGCAGAGAAGATAGATAGCTTTTGTTTTAAGATCGAAATGTTTCCAGAAATGTAAAATATTGTCAAATTTTAATCAAGCCTTAACCCTAAAACCATGGCACACAAATTATTTCTAACAAAGGAGGGAACTTTTCACAACTGGGATTTATTTTATTATCGTGTTTCGATCAGATCATGTTAAAATGCTCTCATTCAACGTTTAAAAATTTGCAAGTATAGAATTCCGAAATCTGAGCAATTCTGTTACGTATCTCTTAAAGAAAATGAGCTGAACATATTATGTATGCTTGGTCGCTTTAAAGTCTCCACAGTCAGTCTTTCAAGAAACCTAATTTTTATTGAATCTGTTAAAATAGAATGGAATGTGAAAGATAAACGAAGTATGAAAGAACCGTAGCAAATAATAACCAACATAACGATGATCCATAGGGTAGGTAGATCCAGGTGATTATATCGTGTCAACTACAATACTGTCCGGGAGAGCAATTACTTAGTCACGTCTACATTGTAAAATGCAATGTTTACCACCCTAAATTCGTCACACCTATACTAACACTTGAAATAGCGAGATGATTTTGAAAACTAGTAGTAATTTTATCCGTTCTACCTACAAAAAATTGCTGCCCCGGATTAGGACGAAATCCGTAGTATTCATCCTAGTTGCAATTAGGATGTTGTTGATTGGACTTAGGTCTCCAACATAGTTAGCTTGAAGCGCTCACTCCAAGCGCGCTTTGTAGCTGGTCTTCCATATTTCGGCAAGAGTGACAGCTGAGTGGAAACGGTGGAAAATACAGAGTGGTAGAGTGAAGCGCTGTACGAGAGACCAAGCCACGAATCCGTAGAAATCAAGTTGCACCTGAAAAGAGAATAGGTCATTATAAGTATTGGAGATGTCCAAAAATGCCATAAAACTGGGAGGTCTCCAGTACAACAAGTAGCAACAGGCGGTACTAACAGGGTTAGCCAGGACTTTTTGTGCTTCGAAGGTGTAGATGAGCCACATAGTAACGTTGCAGATCAGGAGGAAGGTCACGGCCTGTCGGGCGGGCTTGCTACGTTCTTGTTCGGGCAGGTGGACGCGACGGCGGGAAACATCGGCAATAAATAGCAGTTGAAGGACCACCTGAATTACGAAATTAAATAAGTGGTATTAGTTTTTCGAAAGATGAGACTGAAACACATTTGACAAGAAATGATTCAAAATCAAGAATTCAAGAATTGATGTAAGGAAGCAGTATTTTACCTGAAGCACGCTCAAGCAACCAGTAATCATGACGAGAAGGTTCGGCTCATGAGTGAAGGCTCCCATTCCACCAGCGATGACGCTGAACACAGCATACACGAAGAGGCCAAACGCAGAGACGCGGAGCAGGATGTCGTTCAGGTCAGATTGTTCCTCGGAGCGGAACTTCAAAGATTGCACCCTGCGGAGAGGCTCGGTACAGGAGGGAGGAGTATTGCTCCATTTCATTACACGACCACTAATATTAGAGAATGAGGTAAACCAAAAAATGGTAAACAAAAAGACAACATAAAGAAAACAGGTTTGTGGTAAGAGCAGAAATGCAATGGAAAATTTATTCGAGTTGTGGACAGTGATTATGTGGGATAACACGGTCGATGTGCAAACAAAAACAAATTGGAGCCATTGATGGAGTGTAGGATATTCAAACATGAACAGGAAACATGAAAGGGATGAATGGGATTGGAGAAAATAAAAACAAAATAATTAACACAAAACTAAACTAAAAAAACAGATAAATACTTTTTTGGTAATTAAAATGTGCTCTCTAGAAGAAAACTAATTTCTTACCGTATAAATCCAATTAGAATCGCCAGTATCGAGAGAACCATCAAAGCACAGTGGGATACATCGGCCAAATAGATCGACAGGCGCTTCAACTCTTGGTGTCTGATCAGGACGAAGAAGAGTATCAAACAGATGAGAGAGGCGACGAGCAGCAGTAGTCCACAGAAGAGGCCTTTGGAGGCTCCGGCACAATCGACGCGGTTTCCTCGCTGAGCAGCCGCAAGCGCCGCAGCCCTGCGGGAGAGAACAGCCTCCAGACGTCTTTCCAGATCTTCGTCGTTGGCCACGCTGTAACCAAACGCGTGCAAAGTCACGGACGCGTTGCTAATTTTTAATGCTCAGTCTACTCTAATCGAGGTCTAGTGTTAGGAAACTGCCGGGATGAGCGTGACTCTAATGTTAGGGGAAACTATTTACAAGTGGTTACAGAAAGTTAAAGTTATGTACAGTTAGTAACTTCATGTTAATGGAGGTGCTGAATGGTATCTAAACTGTGGTTAAATAATGTTACTCTATATTTACGGTTACTGGGTTACGGAATTTGCATAACACAAAACGTTTATATTACCTGGGGTAGCGGCCAATGTGCTTCCACATAACGTAAATGACGGCGGCGCCGATGAGGGAGTACTCAATGATGAACGGATACAGATAAGGCGCCGAGTCGGTTACGATAGTGCCCATAATTGGGTTTCGGCCGCACACCGTAGTGTTATCAATATTGGCGATCAGCGCAGCGGGATTGAGGCCGTCGAATGACTCGAAGATCTCTGAAGAGTTGGGCACTGAAAAAAAAATGCTCACCGTCAAATATTTTGATCGAAATTTGATCAAGATATCAAAAAACTAATCTACACATTGAAACTACTGCCCTCTTTTGCTATTCTAGATTTAAATACCTACTAAGATACTTTACATTCAAGGATATTGTGCGAACCAGTCGACAAAGTATTATAAGTACTTTTTACAAGTCTAAAAATAGCAAAAGGTGACCGCATAACCCATAAAGTATTTACATGCAAAAAACGCAAAGAAACTTAACCTAAAGTAAAATAATGAGGAAACTCATGTGCAACGGACGCGTACGTGGGATACGAATGAACTCAAAAAATATCTGACAAACCGCAAATAAAAAGTGCAACGGCGTTTTACTTTTGTAATAATTCAATGCGACACTCCAACGACCAACCTGGCGAATGTGGCGGTTCATCTACACGATAAGTTTCGATACTATTGCCCCACTCATCTCTATCAGTTACTATCTGTCCGGAAGTCGTGCTTGGCATCATAGTCGATATAGCGTTAAGAATCGGTTTCAAAGTCGAAGTACGAAGCCACTGGAAGACTTCTAACATGGCCGTCTGTGTCTGAGTCGCTTTATCGGACTCCGTGGTTAGTGGTGCAAAAGATGTCGTAGTAAAAGGATTGTCATTGGGCCATTCTCTGAACTCGCGACCATATCCCATCCCGGTGTCATAACCTACCGTAGTCTTTATAGTATCGATTAGTTTTGACTTAGGAAGTAACCCACCACCCACGATATTATATGATGAGATAGTAGTAGCTGAAAAATTAGTCCAAACACATTTTAATTGACATACATGCACATATTAGCGACACAGGGAAACAGAACATTGATGTGGATGAATACTAACTTGTGGTAGGAGTGGTGTTGGGAACAGCTGTGGAGGTGACAACGTTCATGAGTTGCTCTCCAGTGGTCTTAGCAGTGGTTATTACGGTAGATGCGATAGAGGTAGCAGCGGTGGAAGCAGCACCGAACACTTTGCCGGAATGCCTCAAAGTGTGCTTACGGATGACTTCTGAAGACGAAGGCGCCATTAATTTATGTACAAAAGTGGTTAATGATTTATAAAAAACAACAAAAGCAGGTTAGTTGCAAGAGATTGAAATGCAAAATGCTTTTAGATATAAGAAAATGATTTAAATTTAATCTATTTAAACTAAATAATAAATATAATTATACTCACTGCCAAGAACGCCTTCGCCAGAATAACCATGTGGATTCTTAATGTGATAATCAGTGATTTCTTTCAGGGACTCCAATACCAGAGTTCGAATCCAAACACAAATGTTTGTCGCAACAACATGCATCAGACCAAATCTAGCAATCACTTTGAATCGATGAATGTTCAGCTAAAAAATCGAAAGATGTATAAATAATTGCAAAACTTCAAAAATTTAACCACAATATTAAATTCTTTTAATATTTATTAATATTAAGTTTTTTTACCCGGGAATTCATGAAGATGAAGTACATTTGCATAAAAGTGAACACCATTTGCAAGACGGGATTGACTCCCTTCAAAATTAAGTAGCAAGGCGACTCCATGGGCAATTCGAAGAATGTGCCAAACTCCAGTCCATTGTAAATCATAGTACCGAGACCAAAGGCTGAAAGACGAAAGAAATACATACAAACAGTAACAATAGAGTAGCAAAATTTTGTTGACCTTAATGCTACAATTAAAGATAATCATACCAATAGCGCCAATCCTAAGGAAGAAGCTGCCGTGGCTGTGGTCGTTCTGAGAAGTCTTGCGCCTACGAGCTGGTCTTGCAACAGGACCGGCTTCCAGCTCCACAATATCCTGCTGCTGGTGCTGCTGAAATTGTTGCAGGAAATGAAGTTAGTAAAATGTTAAGAGAAATAATGTTCACAAACGCAAGGACCAACCAGACGCCTTAAAATGCAGTATTTTCTGGTTATAGTAGTAACTGGGAGATTGATTGTTTGATTTCATTCTGAAAACAATTTGGCAATTGCAACTAGCTTAGATACAATTAGTAAAACTAAATGAAAGGAGGATTCGTTTGTTATTATCAAGTTTGAACTCGGAAAAATTTCGATGCAATTCTACAATCTTAAAGTCAAGTGAAATGACTTCCAAGTGTGACGAAGCCTACATGAAAGCAAGGTGATCCATTAGCGAAAACAGAAGCACTATGAACAGACGAACTACAACAGCACATCCAAAGCACTCCGTAATGATATGATACACTTCAAGCGGGATGCGTCAAGATACCTCACCTGATCAGACGCATACAATTGTGCCATTTGCAATTGCAATTGCTGTTGACGAACTTTATCACGCATCTTACGGGGATACACCTCCTGCCCAAATGATATGGAAAAAACAAAAAAGTAGGCAGCGTAAACAAAAAAGGGATTCATGCGGCCTGATGTGTTCGGACGAAGCGTTGACCATGATAATAGTGAACGGTCAAATAACAAAAATTGCGAACGAGTGCGAATCACAAAAAGTTAAATTAAACAAATCACGTAGGTAGGTAATTGAAATTAATAAAAACAAATATGTGGTTAACTAACACAGGACGACACGCGAAAGCGACAATAGAATGTGGAATAATGTTAAATACAAAAATAATGGATGTGCTGTGTATGATAGTGTTGTGGAGTGTACCACTCACCTGGAATTGACTTTGTTTCTTGGCCTCTTTAGAAGCCTTTTCTTTCTCCTCTTTGTCCTTTCCTTTGTCTTTAGACTTGCCATCCTTCTTTCCATCTTTCTTGTCTTTGCCTTCCTTTCCATCTTTGCCTTCTTTTACTTCCTTATCTTTGGTTTTCTTTTCCTTTTCTTTCTTAGGCTTCTTCTCTTTTGGCGGGGGCTTCGGTTTTGGAGGACTTCCACTGCAGCATGCACTCTCTGAACAAAGACACGCATTGAGTACCTATTTAAATCCAAGCCTATGTGTAGCTTAAAATAATTCACAGTCGAAATTTCACGTACCTTGGAGCAAGAAGCAGAAGACGTACAACAAAAACAGAATGCTCATGCCATAAAGGTAGGTGAAGAATCCCTCATAATAATAGAGGGGGAGGTTGTGTGTGATGACATCACTGATGACGTAAGCTATACACACAACAACCAGGAGTTTCGCGTAGATGAAACTCGAGATGATGAAGAGTGAAGTTCTGTGAAAGAAAGAAAAAATGTACGTTAGCATAGGTGGCAAGTTTGAACGCAAGAGAAACCTCGAATTTTTCGGATTCATGTAGGTATTGTTGGTATAACCATCACTAGCTTCGGTAAAGGAAAACGTCGTGAAGAAATCAGCTTGCCTGAGAGATATTTCTGGACGGCATGTAAAGCAAAGTCAAAGGAGAATAGGTACCGTAATTAACTTGTAATCTTTCGAAGTGAGAGATACTCATAAAATCAGCCAGGTGTTTAAATATGTGAATAATTAATGCATAAATGAAATAGGTATTATTTGTTCTGGGAAATATTTATATTTTACTTTAACAATAAGTTTCTTAAAAGTTTGTGTTACAACTTTTTAGGTTCTACCCAAATGAGGATTTTTTTAAACGCGTCGTTTGAAATTAATTTAAATCCTAAAATATAGTCACAAAAAGTTATCTTTTCCTCTCTCTCTCTTTCTCTTCGTAAAGGTTTTCGGAATAAAGTTTCGTATTTTAGCATAAATAGATCAGGTTATTGTTTTAAAAAAACGATTCCGAATTTTTCAAATACGTTATTATAAGATGCCCGGCGAATTCATCCACACCCAACTTATTTATAAGTAATTCACGCGTAGATAATGATTTTAAATTATGGTTTAAAATTTATCGATTAAAAATGTTTTGACTGTTTTAGTTTTTATGATCTACTTTAAATAATTAAATAAACAAGTAATAAAACATTACGCCTATGAACACTATCTACATATATGACATACTTTTTAGACGGCTTGGGCTGGACGCATTTCAGCTCCATTTCTTTGTTCGCGTTGTTGTGCTTCTCAGCGATCGCCATGTCACTGCCCTGCTGGCGATGCTGCCCCACCGGCAACGTAGCCATGTTATCCACGGACTCGAGTTCCACTGTAGCCACCTTCACTTCAGCCTCAGTGGGCTGATGCTTATCTTTCCCCATCACTTTTTAACACTTAGGGCGGTAAGAGGAGTTACAGAGTGTCCATAATGATGTGCTCAGGGTTAAGGATAGGTAAAGGACCAAGGAACACGATAAAAGACCTCCGGAAGTATTGAGGTGCGGCGACGAACCGAGCCTCTAGCCCGAGTGTATAGAGAGAGTTGCGCAGTAGTGGATGCTGCGCGGCTTGTCCTCCCAAAACAGGGGCGTCACCGACCCTCCGAACGCACCCCATTTTGTATAAATTGCACTCTTTAATAGCGAGAGGGTCTTTGTACCGCTTTTGGAAGGAGTGTCGAATGTAATCTCGGGTCGAATGATGTTTTAATTTTTGTAGTCATTGAGACATAAAATTTTATTTCCTTTTGTATGTTTTGTACAAAATAATTAAAGCAGTTGTTTCGCGTGTAGTAAAACAGATATACATACATTTTGTTACGAAGCAAAAATGTTTGGCTTTTTTCCTTAAAATTTAGTTTTACAAAATCGATCTTACAACATTCCTCTGTATAAGTACCCTCTCTATTTTTTTCCATACTTATTGATATTACCATGATACTAAATCGTTCCACGAAATGTATTTTTATAATACAGGAACTGTACCCAAAAACGATTTTGGGCAACCCTAGGGTGGCGGCACGCGGTCGATAGAGGCGCGTCTCTCCCGGAAAGCTTCGGGAGGCTGCGCGAGCGACCCACTGACCCGGCCGTGCCCAACCTCCCAACACCCCCATGAATACTGGCAACCCTAAAACTGCACATGCACGTGTAGTACCAACATTCAAACATAACTCTATAATCCCATAGACAAAGGAATGAAATGCGGATCAAAGGAGGATGAAGCTTTGAGGTCCGATTTGTGTTTGTTTGTTGAGGTTAACCGTGAGAATAAAATACTTATTGCTGATGATGTAATTTCTTATAAGATTATTTATTACTTTAATACGCGAAATATTTCTGGAAATGATTAGACTAATGGTTTTTTTTCATACCATTGTTTTAGTTATTTATTCCAAGCTTACGTTAACACCTAGAAAGTATCATTAATTTATTATATTTATTAATTAGCTGATCTAAAGAACACACCATAAAAAGAAGTTTTGTTTATACTATGAGCCGGATGAGAGCAGAGAGCGCATGCGCGATCCGATGCTCCGAAGCTTATGAGTTCATTGAACCATTTCAAGTAGTGCCAAGTTTACTATTTGTTATTTTTATGGTATTGTTATGGGCTAACAGTAGTAGAACTAGAATATTATGATGTAATAATGGTGGTGTGATATAATATTGTCAAATTTATTGCAATACAATTTGGTTTGTTGTCACTTACGCGTCTTTTAAATCAGTAAATGAGTTTCAAAATTGTCATTTGGCATCTGAGCTCAGTTTTGTCAAGTATTGCCCTCCTGTTCATATATCTAATACCATCACTAATGTCATGGTCATCATTCGCAAAAATTTCTATAAGCATTCATCAAATCTAATGACCTTGAATATTCTGCTTCCTGCACTACCCAATGTCTACAAATCTCCGCGATCTTCTCAAGTTAGGTACTGGGCCACCTTGTGGGGTTAAGTTAAGCTCAAGTGCAGAGATAAGCAAAGACTCCTATGATCTTGCTTTACACAAACATAAATTATATTCAGATTTGCATGATTCGAAATTCTAATTGATGATAATGACATCATTCGCAGTTTCATACCGCTCAAACAACCGCAAATTAACAAGAAATCAAGACTAAAAATCCTCTTTTATTTTTATAACCATCTATATTGGTACTTATCCTACGCTAGTAAATATTAATGAGCCACTTAAAGCAAAAACTAGTCCTAACCACGCGGTAATTGCAAAACCACGACTGCGAACTGCCATACCAAGTTCTGATTTTAGTTAGGACACTATAATTAGTGGTGACCCACAGACATACGCTAAAATCAGCACATGCAATGCTAATGGTGGACGTGTGATGTAATAGTCCAGTCCTAGCGCGATTTTAACATCATTTTCGTCCAAGATTATAATAGGAACGTCAACGAAAAGTGGAGTTTGTCATTCTTCAAAAGCTGTGGTGAATTGCGGCCCAACCCCTCTCACTGATAGGAGGCCTGTGTCCCAAAAGTTGGAACATTGTAGGCTGATTATGCTATCTAGTGTAATGGTCAAAGTTTAGATTTTATTTTGCAAAAGAATCAGCATTGCCGTCTAACATGGCAATGCTGAAAGCCTTCTGGGCACTTTACCTATTGATAGTGATGTGGACGAGTTTATTTTATACCCATTTTGCTAGGTACTTATTTTTAAATATTGTTAGAATCGATTCGAGCATAGATCATTTGTAAATCTGTGGAACTTGAATTTAGTTTGATGCTTATCTCTCTTATAAAAGTGCCTAAGGCTAAATAAAGTCAACGACATCTTTTTTCGGAGATAGTTCTACGATTGATAATGTTGTGTGGCAAACAGCATTCAAATTAGAAACGTACTTTACCATGAAGTTCTCTTAATAAATCATTTGCTTCTGGTACTTGATCCAGTTTCCAACACTTGGCAGAGAGAATCGAACGCGCTTACTCGCTTAGCAATGTGCAGTTAAATATGATAATCCCGCTCTTTGTCTCGACAGTCTCTTTGTAAAAACTCTTAAAGTGTTTTTATTCAAACGCCGTGACCCATTTCATGAGCCGGTTGTGTAATAATGCTATTTTATTAGGGTTCCGCAGGAATAATATTATTGGGCTTCTGTTTACAGTGAATGCGCGGTATTTTGTCACTTTATCTCTGCTCCCTGTTTTCGTACGGAACGATGCGCGATATATTGGGTGCTGAATATTTTACCAGTTCTGAGGGCCTTGGGTGCATATCCTTTACTTTTATTCAGAGGATTATAGATACCAGTTGTGTTGAATGAAATTTGTTTAACGTTAATGGGGTTCTTTCGTGTGATTTTTGTGGAAACATCTTTTAAGCTAGCCATAACTTGATTGGATAAACTAATCTATGCATAATATAATCATCATCTGAGTAGACTCCTCAAACTTTGGTTTTGTCGGCTTCCAGTGTTACATGATTCAGCTGAATCCAGTAGTTTAAATGGAGCAACTGCCAATCTGACCTTAGAAACTTACCTATTATACTAACACGAAATCTCTCTTTTACAATGTCCAAGTAAAAATCCCTAGTCCTACCAGCCACTTTAAGATTATTTTATTTTACTCAAAGTTTAGCCTGGAAGCCGACCGCAGCGTTGTTGAAAAATAACGACTCAAAATGCAATTTGAAAGGCTAATAATGTGGTAGCGGGTTTGAAGCTAGTAAAATTTCAGTATGAGGCGGCTCTTAGTGGCAGGTTGCCAGGTCATTGGTTTAAGTATCATAGTAAACCTCCTTCAGTCGACTTTCCTGAACTTGCATGGAATTATAAACAGCTTATTCTGAGATTTTCTTTCTTTTATATTCTAGTGACATTACCATTTCTATAAACATCATACCATTTAGCGTACAGTACATTATAACTCAATGCATCATACCTACATTTTAGCGCCGAAAGAGTGGGAAAAGGTGTAAACTTGTAAGTAGGAACTGACATTACACTATGTAAAAGTGGGTGAACCTATTATTATAAATCGGACAAAATTAAATCCTGGGTCCTAGCTACTACAGAAAAAATCCGGAAGGAAGGACTAGAAAGGAGGTGACTGCTGAGATGACAAGTAGAGAAGTATGAAAGAAGAAATGCTGAAGCATGGATACCGGTTTTCGATAATATCGAAAAACCGGAATATCGGACCAATAATCCGATATTGAAAAACCGATATTCGATTTCACTGATATCGGTTTTTCGATATTTTATATTAAAAAAACCAGAGGCAATAGATCTTTTTACCCGACTGCGGCGAAGCCCAAAAGGAGGGTTATTTACGTATTTCATTAATTTTAACGGGTACTTGACGTATTATATAAGCAAAGCGGCGCGGAAAATGTGCGATCCCCTGATACTGCTGTTACTGCTGGTGGAAATGAAAGTGACTCCGAATTTGAGAACGACGCAGATGTGCTGAAGACGAAACCGGGGGATTTAAAGTAATACCGCTGGAGTCAAACACAAACGAGCTTAATAATGACTATAAAAGTGTCATCAGTAAAGTACGTGCAGTAGTCAAAATTTTCAAAAATTCTCCAGTGAAGAATGACATGTTTGTACAGAAACATGTAAAACAGGATACGGGAAAAGAACTCCAGCTACTAGTCGATTGTAAGACTCGTTGGGGAAGCATCTCTACCATAGTGGATAGATTCAATAGGTTAAGATCATGTGTATCCCAAGCACTGATTGACATCAACTCTGATATCAAGTTCACACAGAGCGAGTTTGATACCTTGGACAATATCCAGAAAAGTCTGAATATTATCAAAGTGACAGTCGAAGCACTGTGCCGGCGTGATGCAACTCTATTAACTGCTGATGCGGCTATGAAATTTATGCTACGTAAATTAGATTGTCAAAATTCTACGCTGTCAAGACTTCTTGCAAGATCATTGCGCGTGCGCATTTCCCAAAGACGACTTTATATTGCATCTACTTTGCAGTATCTCCAAAACCCTGAAACATATTTCAGTGAAGTTGCTACCGCCGAGTTCCCAAAAACCCCAGAAATGGTGGAGGAAACTTATTCACTAACTCAAAATTTTGAAGATGAATCTGTGGTTATGATTATGGATGATTTGGTCTTATATAATAGCGCCAGCAGCGTGAGTGGAGATTTCGAAAACGTTGATTTTGATAAAGAACTAAGTAAATAAATTGAAAAATACAAATATGCGAAATAGAAATGAAACAGACGATAAAGCTAACAGAGATGGTGGCTATGGTGAAAATGTTAAGCATAAGTTAATTCAAATTGAAATGGCATTGTTTGAAAATGGTGGCAACCGCGGGTTCTATTTAGACATGGCGTACAGACATTTACTGACGATACCCCCCAAGAGTGTAGAGTCTGAACACAATAACTAACTAACTGGCACATCATCATCATCATCATCATCATCATTTCAGCCGAAAGACGTCCACTGCTGGACATAGGCCTCCCCTAAGTGTCGCCACATTGACCGGTCCCGTGCGTCTCGCATCCAGCGGATCCCCGCAACCTTCACCAGGTCATCGGTCCACCTAGTGGGAGGCCTTCCAACGCAACGTCTTCCGGTTCGCGGTCGCCACTCCAGAACCTTCCGGCCCCATCGGCCATCCGTCCTGCGAGCAATGTGCCCTGCCCACTGCCACTTAAGCTTGGCAATTCTTCGGGCTATGTCGGCAACCTTGGTTCTCAAGCGGATGTCCTCATTTCTGATTCGATCACGCAAGGAAACTCCGAGCATAGCCCTCTCCATTGCTCTTTGGGTGACCTTAAGCCTTCTGATGAGGCCCATTGTGAGCGACCACGTTTCGGTCCCATATGTAATCACTGGCAACACACACTGGTCATAGACTTTCGTCTTGAGACACTGGGGTAAGTTGGACGAGAAGATACTTCTCAACTTCCCAAACGCTGCCCAGCCGAGTCGGATTCGACGATTGACCTCTTTTTCAAAGTTGGACCTACCTAACTGGACTGTTTGTCCCAGGTAGACATACTCGTCTACAACTTCGAGTGTAGAGTCTCCGATCTTTATAGGAGTGGGTGTAACATAGGCATTCAACATGACCTTGGTTTTGTCCATGTTCATTTTAAGACCCACTCTTTCGGAAGCTCTACTGAGGTCATCGAGCATTGTACTGAGGTCCTCCATGGTCTCAGCCATGACCACTATATCGTCGGCAAATCGAAGGTGAGTGATGTACTCGCCATTGATGTTGATGCCTAGTCCTCTCCAGTCCAGAACCTTGAAAACATCCTCCAGTACAGCGGTAAACAGCTTCGGAGATATGACGTCTCCCTGTCTCACACCTCGCTGCAGAAGGATAGGTTTCGTGGTCTGGTCCTGAAGCCGGACTGACATGGTGGCGCTTTTGTATAAACACTTCAATACCTCGATGTACCGGTAGTCAATTTGGCACCTTTGGAGAGACTGCAGCACAGCCCAAGTTTCGATCGAATCGAAGGCTTTCTCGTAGTCCACAAACGCTAAACAGAGAGGCAGATTATACTCTTCGGTCTTCTGTATAACCTGCCGCAGCGTATGTATGTGGTCTACGGTGCTAAAGCCTTTTCGGAATCCGGCTTGTTCGGGAGGCTGAAAGTCGTCGAACCTGCGCGCGAGACATACGTGCAACAAAATAAGATCGTCTCTCAAAGACAATACCTTGGATGCCCTCTGCTACTTACGTTCCATATTTCAGCAATCACGATCTCGTGAATTGCCGTAGGCTTCGTTTTTAAAGCCATATGTTGTAAGATGACTATTATAGTCACCCCGCCAATTTAATATCCAGTTGTTTGCGTTTATATTGTAATATTTACTTATATATTATGTTACTCAATTACTTATTTTAACTTGTGTTGATTTTTTAATTTTATGACATAGCAGAGTATGTTAAGAAATTGTTTATTTTTGTGTTTCATACTTTTCAAATTCTAATTATTACATATGATTGCAATAATAAAAGTCGTTGATTTACTTTTTATTTGTGTCTTATTTCTAATGGAATTGGACTCTAACAACGTTAAAACAAATTTAATCTCTTTTTTTGCCATAATATCGGAAAAATATCGAAATACCGGAATATCGGTATTAAAAAATTTAATATCGAAACAAAACCGGTATTGGAAAAAAGGTCCGATAGTCCATGCTCTTCACTGTGTCGACCCCAAATAAATTAGGAGAAGGGTAGGAGAATGATGATAAATTGATGACTTCACCCGACTGCATAAAACGCAGGTTTGAACGCATAATCCATCCTGCGTGAGCTATGAAAATAGTCTTATTTCCTGCTCTTGACTTTAACGACTACTTCAAGACAATCTTAAAACTGTAAAATATGATTATTATCATAGAAAACGTTCAATACTCGTGCTTTTAATGGTGATTTCGATTGCTTCACATTATACAAAACGATTTAATATTCGATGCCTGAAGAAACTATCTGAATTGATTTAGGTTACACTTGTGTTGGCTATAATGGCTATAAGCTCGTAGGTACCTTCATTTGTCTACTATCTGGATAACTTTTGGAAAATTGTCTTTTGGGATTGCAAGAAATCTCAAGCGAAGAAAAATTTAACGTTAAAATTCAGACAAAAAAAAATGAAAAAGAGCTCTTGGAAGGAATTGGGGGAGGCCTTTGCCCAGCAATGGGCAGTACGGGTTACAAAAAATTGTAAAAATAAGCCGTATAAGAGGCAAAGTTATTTCCCTCGATAATCACACATGAGGCGAAGATTCTTAAATGCCTTAGCGATTATGCATAAGCCTGTGCATCTGCATGGCTACTTAATAAAACCTAGTGCATTAATGCAAATAATTACTACACAAAAAAAAAAAATACTACTTAATTAATTATGATGTACAACGTACGATCAATAAACACCACATTTTATGACGCGACATGGCATAGCAATTACTTGCATTTTAAAACATCTATGACATAATCTAACCTTGCAACACACAATGAGTGTTTACATCATTATATGGCTGAATAACTAAGGCAACCATAATGTCTGCCAAATGATAGAGGATTAAATCACTGTAGAGACTGTTATAAGATTTATAGTCATGATAAATTGCAGTCTTGCCTTGAAGTCTATTTCAAGGTTTCTTCAGGTCAATGTCTGATCAACACAGTGTTTTATTTTTAGCAACGATTTGTTTTTTCGTTTCATATAATGAAGCTAAACCAATGCAGGCATCTTTCTATACAGAAGGCGCTCAAAATGTTTAATTGATGATTTCAATGATTTCCGCCTTTAATATTATTGTAAGTTCTGGTTTCTTTACGGTATATTATCCTTTAAATTAGAAGCCGGAACCCAAAATAAACTAAGATTTAATTTAATTTTAATGATAAATATGTTTGCGAAAATAAGATAAAGTTAAATTGGATTAGTCGACTCAGATTCTCAAAGCCAAGTGGCACGTGTAGGATAAAATCTTTTATCAATAAAACATTGGTAGCTTTGGGTCTTTGTCAAACTTATCGTGATCCCATATCCTTATCGCAAAAGAAATATCCTTCACAATATCTTGAACCTTTTCCTTCATAATAATGTCGACACATATTAATATTTACTCAGGTCATTTACTTATAACAGTTCTATCCCGTGCCGATATCCTCGATCCGCATAATAGATGGCTGCGTCTATCTCAAACGCCTCACCTTTGCTGTACCACCAGCCTAAATTAAACTCTATTCTAAGTTCAATAAGGTTGGTAATAGGAGAATTTTCTATCGTGATACGTGTCCTTTTTAGCTCCGTATAGGTACGGAACCATTTAATCGATTGTCCATCCAAGCGGCGTGGAAGTGCTTTGATTACAGCTTCCTCCCCTTTATTTATTTTAAATTGTTCATCCAGTTTTTTGTCCAGGTCAGTTTGTCCTTTATTGGTTTAATAGACCGTAATTTATGTTGCTGAAAGCGTTCTATTTGGAATAACAAATAGCTCATTAGGTTGTTTCCGCAAATGTTCGTGAACTGTTCCGAATTATGTACTTAAACAGGCAATACTAGGCTTTTTAGTCATTAATTTTTGCTCGTTGCTTTTTATTTGTCTTCCAAGATATTCTTTCTTTTTGTGGGAACCTTAAATTCTGCGTGTCATTTTGTAAATAGATGTACCTACTGACGTGAATTCTATCGTAAGCGATTGCAGAATGATTATGATTTATACTTTCTTCATGATGTATAGCTAAATACTTGCTTTGTGAAGATATTCTGCTGTAAACATTTGTTTTTTGTAATCTATGGCTATATCGATTTGACCTACGCTTCTGTAAGGAGTTTTGACGATTACTAATTAAGATTAACGAAATGGCAAACAAATAAATATACCAAAGCGTTATTCTTAGCCCGAAGCCTTTGCTCTTACCACTCAAACAAAACAAGTAACTTGTTAATTTCTCCTTGAAAATCATAAGCTTTCTTATTAGAGGCCGTAACTAAGACAAAGCACTGTTTAATTGTGTTTATTTGTTCTACAAGACAATCAATCAATGTGCTGAGAAGTTGATTATTATGAATGGAAATAACTCAGTTATTAACCATAATAACAAGACGTCTTAAAATTAGCAACCACTGAGGTCAAACTATCCTGGAGACAACCAACAATGCCAACATCTTCTAGATGTTAGTATCATTCTCTTGCCTTTATTCCAATCTATTTTTATGCAGACATAAAAATAGCAAACAGAAAGAAATGTATGAAGAGATGTATGGAAGCAGACTTCCATACATCTAGTAGTAATCGTCATCTCAGCAGTCACTTCCTTTCTAGCCATATCATCCTTCACACAGTCAACCCATTGTTACTTTGGTCTTCCTCTACTATTATAACAAAAAGTCTTAAAGTTTCTGGAGACGGTCGATATACATAAATGATAACAAAGGAACAAAATTACAAAAATGTCGGCATCCTATTTGCGTAACAATCTGCGTAGAGGCCCTAGGTGCCCATTTGAGATTTCATATCGGATAAATATTAACCGCAGAATGGATAAATGAATATTAAAAATAAGTTCACACGAGTTGACATCCAACATTTACAAATAGGTACCCAGAATAACCTGACCTCGCTTAGTATGAGCTACTTGTACAATGTAACATCAGCTTAATTTGGTTATCTACAGCTTGATTGGTGCTTACCTTACCTACTAACTATTTTCCGATGATGCTGAATTGTCTTTTTCCAAAAATTCTTCATTAAATGTTAGTATAGGTACAACGTTTTGTTTGTTTTGGAAGGGACCTCCTTTATTTGGATATTGAAACAACAAAGGCAACAAAGGTTACCTATAGAGACGCCAAATTAGTTCCACTTAATCAAATGAAGGTGGTAATATAAAATTCTATTGTTTTCGCCTACCTTGCCGCGATTTATTACAGGATCAGTTCATAAATAATTCATTGACGGATCTCAGACGTAGATTAACTGGGCCGGTGTATTACATATATGTATTCATAGGATTGGAGGATATAAATACAAATACATACTTGCATAACCTGGTACGGTCAGCAACAGAAGTAGTAAAAAATTTCGGAATTTTAATTATTTGATGTAAGTAAGTACCTACGGGGTTCTAAAATGGCCACCTTAGCAGATCATTTCATTTCATTTCATTTTTTCATTTATTTATTTTGTAAAACATAGGTAAGTATTACAGATAGTCTTAGTTAAAATGAGCACTATGTTTTGCCAATTTAAGGCGTACAAAATTACATTAACATTAACATATTAATTAGGTATAATTTAAAGTGGCATGTCAACAGATCACAATAAAAATAATTCAAAATAATATATGTCAAGTACAATAAGAAATAAAAATAAAATAAAACATATGTCAGTAAATAGGTCATCACAATTTGAAATAAATACAAAATTAACACAGTCAATAAAATCATAAATGACTAACCAGCAAGTCGGAATCATCATACCTCCGTTTATCCGAAGTAAACTCAGTGATGGAGTAGTAACATCTATCTAATAAAAATTTAAATAAAGACCTCTTAAAGGAACCTAGACTCTCTTTATTTCTAATAGCTGCTGGTATATTGTTGTATATTTTTGGGGCCATTCCTAGCACACTTTTTCCGAAAAATGCGGTTTTATGAGAATTAACATGAATGGTATTCTGATAACGTTGAGAACGTAGTTTTTCATATAAATGTAGGTTACAGCGAACAAACACTCCCATTTCATATATGTACATAGACGGTAGAGTCAGCAGACCAAGTTCCTCAAACAATGGTTTGCAGCTATCAATTGATTGTAGCTTGGTAAACGATCGCAAGCATTTCTTCTGAGCTTTAAAAGCAATGTCTCTGTCAGTGGAGTTGCCCCAGAATATGATTCCATACCTAATGCTAGAAGCAACATAAGCATTATAAGCTATTTGTACTGTAAGGCGGTTTACCGTTTTCGAAAGTTTGTACAAAGCAAACGCAAATTGACTTAGCTTCTTAGATAAAGTGTCGATATGGTGTTTCCAAGTCAAATGATTATCTATATACAGGCCCAGAAATTTTGTGATGTCACTTTCAGAGATTGCCACGTTTTCATATTGTATATTTAGTTTCGGTTTATTTGTTCGTTGATTAAATGTCATTATTTTAGTTTTGTCAAGATTTATTTTAAGATTATTACTAACTAACCAGTTTATTATATTTTTAAGATCGTTATTTATGTCATTTTCAAGAATATTTATGTCATTATTAAAGAATAAAATAGTGCTGTCATCAGCAAATAAGACCATCTGGTTCTTACTGACCTTCGGCATATCATTAATATAAATGTTAAATAATGGAGGGCCAAGAATGCTACCCTGGGGCACACCGTAAGTAGTTTTCCTAGGACGCGACATATATGTTCTTTCGACTTTCGACTTTGCACATAGCCTATTTATCGCTGTGATTTGAGTGCGATTGGAAAGATAAGATTGAAGTAAGTTTAAAGCCGTCCCTCTGATACCATAACGCTCTAATTTGTTTATCAGGATACTATGATCTACATGGTCGAAGGCTTTAGACATATCCATAAACAGAGCCGCCACTGGAGTTCTAGCATCAACATTAGATACGATTGTCTGGATCGCATCATAAATCGCCATATTAATTGATTTACCTTTCCTAAATCCAAATTGTTCTCTGGCTATGAGATCATGCTTTTTAAAAAATGATGAAAGGCTATTATATATCACCTTTTCTATAATTTTGGAAAAAATTGGAATAAGTGCTATCGGTCTATAATTACCCATGATACTTTTTTCATCTTTTTTATGAATAGGTTTAATAATAGTAATTTTTAATTTGTCCGGGAAATGGCCACATTCGATGCAAAGATTAATGATATAACTCATAGCTGGTCCTATTAATGGCGCTACATGTTTGACCACTTTTGTAATTATGCCATCATATCCATGGCTATTGGTATTATTTAAAGAAGTTATAATAGCGACTATGTCTGCTGATACCGTAGGAGAAATAAATATGGAGTTACAATTCATATCAATATTTTTATAGAAAGGACTAGAATTATTAGGTTGAATTTCGTCTATAAAAAAGTCATTAAAAGCTTCTGCAATTAGTCTCGGTTTGTGTATTTTATTATCATTTATTGTCAAATATTCAGGTATATTTTCTCTAGGATAGTTAATCTTATTTTTATTGATAATGCTCCAAGTGGCTTTAGATTTATTTCTTGCTGACTTTATGTGAAAATCATTCTGAGATTTTTGGGTCAATGTTATTATTTTCTTTAAACGGGCAGTATATTGCTTTAGTAAAAGTTTATTTTTAGAAGTAGGGGCTCGCCTGTATTGCCATAACATTTCTCTTTTACGCTTACTACTGAGCCTTATTCCCTTAGAAATCCATTTAGATTTTTTACGTAGAGTGATTCTCACTTTTCTTAAAGGAAAACAAAGGTCATAGAAAAGCATAAATAGGTCATAGAAACTGTTAAATGCTCCCTCGGGATTGTCGTGTATATAGACTTCACTAAAACTAAGATTACGTAGAGAGTCAATAAATTTATTTAAGTTTTCTTGGCAATAGTCGCGCTTTAGAGCATACCAGTGCTTAATGGAACAGGTTTTTTTTACAGGACATCTAATCACTTGGGCAGTATGATCAGATAGCGCAAGATCAAGTACTGTACACTTACTACCTCTGATATTATGGGCGATATTGTCTATGCATTTACCACTAGCTAGTCGTGTAGGCTGACGAATTCCAATTTTTAGGTCATAGTTTAAAAGGAGAGCTTGAAAATTATTAGATGACTTTGATTGAGACAAAGTGTCTATATTAAAATCACCACAAATAACCACCTTCTTAGAAATACCGAGACTACACTTCCGTAAAATACCATTCAAGTTAGCAAAAAATTGTTCTAAACAGTCAGTCTTCATTTTGGGTGGTCTGTAGAGGCAAATCACTATTAAATTATGTATTACTAATTCTATTGCACAGCATTCAAGGATATTATCTACGTGAAATTTACTAAGATCAATGCTTTTATACTTATGCATGCGTTTTATAAGAATGCAAGATCCACCATGCCTAGTATTCCGCATTGAGAACGTAGCTAATTCATAATTAGGGATAGATAGATGTAACTGATCTCCATTCAGCATATTGTGTTCCGTGATACATAATAAGTCAATGCTCTGTCCCTTATCCCATAATTCCTCTAAATGGAGAGTAAGTAGGTCCGACTTACCAATCAGGCCATTGACATTTTGATGTAGGATATTTACATAGTTATACACGAAAAAGATTACTACTACCAGCATTAGGCGCTTTGTCCGTACATATAGACAAGTCGCAGTTAATAATATTGCCATCAGGAATGTCACAAGTTTGAGTCGATTTATCACAGGCAGTAATAACCAAGTCACCAGGTATGTCACAAGTTTGAGTTGATTGGTCAGTTATCAGTTTACGGTGAACTCGATTTTGCTCAGTATATGCTACTCTATTCTCATTTTCTAAATTTAAATTGTTTTGTTCTGTTTGCGTTAATGTCTGAGTACATTTGTCACTAGTAGTAGGATTCAATGTATAAGTATTAAGATTTTGTTTGAGATTGTATTTGTCATAGTTTTGTTTATAACCAGTTTTCAAAATTTCTCTAAGCAATAATTGTGATGTGTGAAGTGATAGAAAGCGATACTTTGGAACATACGTTGAGAAATTCATGTTTACATATGTTGCATGAGTGTACTGAGAACAGATAAATTTCACTCTATAATTTAACTTTCTTTCATTTAAATGAGTATTAAATAGTACTTCAGAAATGATAACATTTGTGTTTTTCGTAGTATTTAAAAATTGCATAAGACCGAGTTGAAATTCTTCTGGGTTTTTATCATTAACACCACCCAAAACAATCACGAAGTCGTTTTTAGTCAATAAGCTTATTTCTGTTCTTTCTGTGCCTAAAACCTCTTGTAGAGATGCTCCAGGCTTCCAAAAACATCGGACTAAAAAATCTTTACCCAAGAGTTTTTGCAGAGTTCTCTGAATAAATCGTCCCTGTTGATCCGCAATGATAATAATTTTCTTCGTATTTATGTCAATATAATTCGAACTTGATGATAATTCTTGTCGTGTGATCGGTTTCAGCGTTTTAGCCTGAACTCTGCTGTTGCACGTCGTTGGATTTGCTTCAGTTTCGTGGTCACCGTTACAATGTATACCTGCATTTATTAAAATCTTTGTGTCGGCGTTTTGTTGCGGACTTTTGATAATTATATTTGTTTGAATGTCAGTGTGGTGCGAGGCTGAATTTGATTTTATTAATTCAATGTCTGAAGTCGTGCTACTTTCAAACATACTTGTATTTGAAACCATTTTTGTTGGCGTAATGTTATTTTCTTCGGTTACTTTTTGTTTCTGTGGCAATGCAATTTGTTGCTTTTTGTAAGTCACAGGCGTTAATTTATTTTGTAAACTTTTTCGTTTTCGGCCCGAGGGTGGCGTCGAATTTTTCGTGTCAGCATGTACCTCTTTATACGCATTTACCACCTTAATATATTTTTGTACGTCTGTTTTGAGTCGGAAATTTTCTGTATTTAAGTTTTCTATTTCTTGATGAGCACTTTGTAACTCATTAGATAACTGCTTAACTTTTTCCTGCAGATCAATTATGGATTGACTCGTATTTATAGACGTATTGGGCAGACTCATCATTGTCGTGTCAAACAGCGCTGAATTGTCCGCAGTAATGTCACATAGTGAACTTGATCTAAACAATCTATTATTGCGATATGTAATATTATATCATAATATGAATTGCTTTAAAAGGGTCCATTTTACGCTTTTTAGCGCAATTCATATAATGATCTGCTAAAGCGGCCATTTTAGACCCCAGCCAGGTCTCGAACTATTAATTATTCTAAACATTTCAGTAGAATATTCTTTAAATTACTCCTTACTTTACAATCTTGTTAATAGTGAGTAATATCTAACAAGTTTTTATTAGAGAACCTGCTTTGATACTTTGAGTAGTGGTAAATATACTTCTGATGCCGACTATACATGGCTAGACAGTTAGGTATGTGCATAAGTTTGGTTTTTAAACAGCTGGCTGGTTTGTTGAGTATTTTTATGGTTGGTATGAATGGGATTCTTATGTGACTAGGATAACTGCAGTTTTCGTCCTAGAACTTATGCAATCGTGTAGTGTCGTAGAAACAATTTTGATTTAGAAAATCAACATAGTCTGAAGAAGAATTTTTATGTAGACTGTGGAGTTTCATTCGCTGATTTTTAAACTTGTAGAAAAAAGGAAAAAAATCTCTACTCACTTGGCATTCTTAGGCGCTGCTTCAGGCTGGCAGCAGGTCCGGTACCGGAGCACCACCTCAGTGGGCGTTAGGGCTTCGGTCTCGTCCGGTAGCGCGTCGCACTCGTCGGTCACGAGCGGCGCCCGCGCCGGCGACGTGTGCGACCCGTACCCGTCGGAATTCAGCTGGAATGGGCAGATACTCTAATATTACGGTGTATTGGAGACTAGCCTGCTGTTGTCCGCGTGTTTTTTTTTTGTTAATAATTAATATTTGAATCTGATTTTTTTAACAATTTAATTGCACGGTTTCACCACATCGAAAAATATCGTGAGGAAACCCGTTCTGCTTGTGACAGCCCAGATTTTCTGATAAAGTTTCACTTAACAGGATGTTAACAAAAAATTGTTAGAAAAATTTCTGGTATGTGTGGGTGGTATTGGTATTCTACTTGCCAGGTCCAAACCCAAGACTTCGAGCTCAAGAAGCGGTTCTTCTTTCCTCCGGGCCAAGCCCAACACATTGTCCGTTATTGGTAGATTACGAAACATTAGTACATCATCATCACAGTACTATCCAGGAATGTCCAGGGGGTCCTAAATGGCTACTTTAGCAGATCATAACATGAATTGCGTTAAAAAGCGTAAAATGGACCTTTTATAATAGTAACTGCGTCCGTGTAATCATTTAGGAAAATAGATTATATAATAGGAAAATAATATGAATTGCGTTAAAATTCGTAAAATGGTGACAGACGCAGTGAAATGAAAGGTCCATTTTATGAATTTTAACGCAATTCATATTATGATCTGTTAAAGTAGCCATTTTAGACTCCCTGACCTCTAATAAATAAACCCTCCAGTCCCTATAGCACTCCGTAGGGTAAAAACTAGGGTTTTTTATACACATAGTTACAAATTTTATTATTTGGGCAAACCGATATTTAACATTTTTAAATGTTTTGGAAGTTATTCAGACAGACTCATATTGTTTCAAATAATATTACACTTTGTATTTTGCAAATCACAAAATAATGTCAATTATTTATGTAGGTTCTAATCGCCCTGTTTTGGTTTACATTTTGTTTGTTATGTTAAAGTTACAAATTATTTTTTTAGTGATTAGTTTTTTTAATATTCAAGACCGCTTCCAAATCGGTCACTATGTTGTTACTGAACGTTGGATTTGTTTTCTGTTTAGAGATGAACAATCGCTGTCATTTGTTTTCATTCTTTGCAAAAATGATTCAGTTTAAAGCCACGTACACATGGATGGCATGTCTTTGGAGGTATGAAGAACAGAGTAGGTAGGTACCTATAAAGTTGTTCTTTCCTCATAGAAAAGGGGGGATCGTGCGACCAAACGGGTGTCATGACTGGTCGACAGTTGTTGTAGGGTTCAACTGCGCGATTCTGGAGGTTTAAAATGGCTACTGCAGTTCATAATACTATGTATTATGAAAGGTACATTTTACGCTTTTTAAAGCAATTCATATTATGATCTGCTAGAGTGGCCATTGTAGACCCCCAGGATTTTGATGTCAGTTCTTCACTTTGTAATAGATGGCGCTGTAGCCTACCTACTTTTATAGTGTCTTCACCTAGTGTAGAAATTGCAGTGCGGATTTTCGATAAAATAACAGTGTTACCTGCCCAATATTAGAGAAACACGTGCCAGTATCCTGCTGTTTACAGGAATAAAATGAAGTTCTGTACAAAATGTTCCGTGAATTATCGTGGCGCGGGCGGGGCGAAGCCATACAAATTACAAATGTAATTTTATTTTACCTCAAAGCAATTTATAACTTACTAGCTTTTGCCCGCGACTTCGTTCGCGTGGAATAGTGACTTCCGGCAGATTTTTGGTTTATCTCGCGAAAAAAAAAAAAAAAAAAACTATCCTATGTCCTTTCTCAAGTTCCAAACTATGTCTGTACCAAATTTCATCAAAATCCGTTCAGCCGTTTAGGCGTGAAAGAGTAACAGACAGACAGACAGACAGAGTTACTTTCGCATTTATAATACATATTAAGTATGGAAAGTATGGATGTAATAAAAAGTTGCTTTTATTTTTTTTCCAATAACAATGCAACATAAACTTAGATCATTACATAATAGGCTTATTGCTATTGTTGTTTCTTCATCTAAGTACTTGCATTTAAAAAGGTGATGTCACGGACGAATAAGATGAATGATACTGTTGCAAGCACGTTGACAAACTCTAGACTAGAACATCTCACCTGATTTTTATCCTGCAAAGAATTGACAATGCCTAGTGCATTGCTAATTTTCTTGTTACCTCTTTTAGTTCAACTAAATGCAGTTTTGTCTAGGGAAACATTTGCCGATATCGATACTTTCAATCGATACAAATCTTAGTATCGGTATTTTATTGGACACACGGTGACGTATCAAGCTAAACATTTCCATTATTACATAGCCTCGCTTTGTACAGATTCCTGTACAATGGAAGATCCGCATACAGGTTTTTAACCGACTTCTAAAAAGGAGGCGGTTCTATAATCGTGTGTTTGTTTTTTTGTGTATAGCTTGATTGGTTGCCGTGAGTACCATAGCTAGAATTATTTGCTCTACTTCAGTGTTAATTTATACTGTTTGATAAACTGTATCAGGTAAATTATGACAATAAACACATCCACACACCCGAAACTGTCAAACCCAATCAACTTTGATCCTAACGCTTCAGCGATAAAGTTGAAAAACTATTGAAGACATTTGACAGATTGTAGTATCTTGATGTGCTATAGTCTCTACATCACTAGTTCTACCCTATTTGGATCTAGTATCCTTCTATGTGTGTCTATGTTTTATGACGTAAATTTTCTAAAGCAATACGGCCGTATCGCAATATCGCCATCCATATTTAGATGGCATCTATAAACCGATGAAATTGATGGCTTATTAAAATTTTATTTCGCAGTAACGTAACAGATGGCGCATTGTGGATATTTACGACGATTTGATTGGTTGTGCAATTCTACTATTGTTTGTGCTATTGGTGAAACAGGACTAACGCCCGCTTTCACTAATATTAAGCGACACTAAAACAAATGCCATAAAAAGCACGTTGTTAGATTCTTTACTTTCAGCACTACGCCTAGTGTTGAAAATCAAACTGCAATTTTTATTAATGGCATTAATTTAAGTGTCGCCTAGTGCTAGTGAACACGAGCATTAATCGTAAATAATAAAATGCATCTACGCATGGTTCATGAAATATTAAAAAGATATTGAAAGAAGAAAATCAATCCTATGAAGATAGGCAGTATTGTATCTATTTTTTGGAGATGCTCAGTGTGAAACACACTGAGTATCTCCTTTCGATTACATCCAACTTCAAACGAGGTTTTTATGATGTAATTGAAATTTTAATTCAGTGAAACAAATCTAATTAGATTATCAGGAAGCTTCTGGAATCATTAATTTAATGCCCGTACATTTGTAAACGAGGAAAACAAGTTTTAAAGCTTTTATTCGAATAAAACAGTAACAATTAGAAGATACACAGTATAATAGGTAAATAATACAGAATTAAAATCATACTTAAATATGAAAACTGCAATGAATATTCTATAATCGGACCCCACACTGGGTAGGCAAGACGACCAATCAAGCTGATATCTTATTGTACGGGGAGCTCATACAAAGTGAGGTCAGGTTATACTGGATATGTATAGCTTGATGTGTCGTCGTCACTCTTATGTCCTATGCAATAAGGTTGAAAAATGGTCACCCGTCAGTGAAGTTGGTAGTGCTAATATGAATCCGAGTATTTGAACAATGTTTGAAGATCATTTGGCATAACCAAATCTACATACGAATCTAAATTCTAAAGCCACTTTCGCACAGTTGATATCAAATCGAATACCACTGCCAATCGAACCGAATTTGAAGTTTATTCAACTGTAACACTGACTAGATTAAACTTGTTCAAGTTACCCCATTGCTCGGAAACGAAAGCTTTACTTAGTGAAACAAATACTGTATCTCAAAGTTTCTAAATGTTTCACCCTCCGCAACTATCAAACCATTTGGTATTCTTCGACATTTTCAACCCCTTTTCTTTTATAATTTTGCATTTAAGTGTTTATTTTGCAATCTTCTTCCATAGTAGGGTTTCATCATCATCATCATCATCATCAGCCTATAATGTTTCCACTGCAGGGACTCAGGCCTCCTCTCTACAAGAGGGATGGGCTATAATCCACCACGCGGTCAGTGCGGATTGGCAGATGTCACATTTCTTCGAATTTTATGTTTTAAGATATGCCGGTTTCCTCACGACGTTTTCCTTCACCGTTTTGAGAGCAGTGGCGATGAAATAAATTACACAAAGTAATGCGCCTGCCTGGGTTCGAACCTACGATCAACTTCGTAATTCGGGACCACAACCACTGGGCCACCACAGCCAGCCAGCCAGGGTTTGCTTCGACTAAATACCAGTGCCTTGAATCAATGGGCTCCGGAAAAATCATCGGGAAATTAAGACGATGAAGCTGACGCCCAATTTTGAATTTTATTTTCAGCCAACAAAAGCCACATGATTTGTCCTACTATTTTCAAGCGGTGCTTTGGCACCACAATATTCCCAAGTGTCTCTCCGAACACCTGATCTTCAAGCATTACTCAATCTGAATATTCATTGCAGTTAAGTTGAATGCGACTAGGTAGCCCGCGAAATTCAAATTTTCTTACGTTTTTTGCAATTTGCCGGCCAGTGTCAAGTCGTATGTTAAATAACATAGGTTTCACGGCAGTGAGAAATGTCTATACTGATTAATAATGATTAAAATCACCAATACAACCGTCACAGTTCATATAAGTCACTTGAGTGATTTGATTTGATGAAAAAGGCATTCTTGACACACGCTAAATTGCAAAAAACGTAAGAAAATTCGAATTTCGCGGGCTACCTTATTGCATCAACCTTAACATGAAGATGGAAATGGACATGAGCTCACTTTGACGATGGTGCCGACCTGGTTGTCGTGAGCTTCGGGCGGCCGGTCGATGGGCGCGCGTTGGGTCTCCTTGTTCTCCACGTCGACGGGAGCGCCGAGCAGTCGCTCCTTCATCTCGTGGATGTAGGGGCAACGCTGCATCGCGATGTAGAACTCGCGTACGCGCACCTGGAGAAAAAAATGGATTAATTTAGTGGAGGTATAGGAGATAATATGGCGACATTTGTGGGAAGCCTATGTCCAATAGTGTCCACTGCTGAACGCTGGTGTCTTTCGACTGAAATGGTGATGATGAAAGGAGACAAAGACCGATTATACTACAATAATTCACAATTTTGTATTATTGGTAAGTGTGATGTCGTGCTAATATTACTTTAGCACGGACACCACGGCTATAATCCTGGAAGAGTCAGAACGAGGTTATGTATTATACCTCTGTTCTGGTAGAAAACTTAAGAAGACTACGCCCAACCCAAAAATCAAAACATGGACTTAATGCTCTTGTAACTACTTCAACACAACAAATCTTAAGTTACACAATATTGTTACGAGACCCTAAAGTAAACCAAGCTTGACAAAAATTGAATGATGCGTATTTCTGAAAAAGACAAAGAAAATGACTCAAGTATGCTCCAGTATTTAAAAAAACCTTAGAAATACCTCATAAACAAAGGTACTAATCCTCGTTTTAGCAAGTTAGTTAAGTACTATATGCAGCTACGTTTAAAAATAAGGCATTGAACACAACCAGTAACAGTAACTTAATACCCTTGTATGCTTAATATGATAAAAGCACCGCCTTCCGGCTAAGTGATTCGATTAATCATCCCACAAGTGTAATACATTATCTTCATGCTGATTTTTAAATTGAATAGATTTGTGTCCTCTCCGTACTCGTACTTATGTCGCGTGAAAAGTGTTTGCACTGAAGAGAGTGGGCTTGCAAATCCAGTACCTATAGACCGATAGTTATATGAGTATACGAGACAATACTAGTAAAATATCAACGAAACCGAAACACACGATCTTTTTTTGGCGCGGGAGATTGCCAGAATTGCAACTTTGATAGAGTCACCGCAGACCTAGACCCATCCGTGTTCCTTCTTTGTTTTAAGGGAAACAGAAGGAACATCGATGGGTTTTTGTCAGCAAGATAAATAAGGGTTCCTAGTTGACTACGGAACCCTAAAAAGGGTGAATCTAACGATTTAATTCTGTGTCTATTATCATCATCTTCCTGCCCTAATCCCATTCTATTTGGGGTCGGCGCAACACGTTTTCTGCTACCATTCTTCCCTGTTAGACGTCAAGGTAGCATTTTTACTCTTTTCTCATTCATAATTATTTTGCTCCATGATAATTATCATTCCTCACACAATTCTGTGTCTATAAGCACAATAAATAATTCTGTTCGTCTGTACTAAATCTTACCATTAAACATCAAACTAGTTTCTTTAGAGTTCGTTCAGCTGCTTATATTTTATGCAGTGCTAGTACTCCTATTAGCCCGGCCCCGCGAAGTCTTACTCCAATTAGATTCCAATTTACTTGCTTTAATGCAATTTGTGGCTACAGAAACTTCGTCCGGAACTGACACAACCATGGTTAAGTCCGGTGTAATCAGATTTGAATAAGTAACTACACCATCTTTAGATTAAGTTTTAGTTTTTGGTCAGTGTGTACATTCCATTTTCCCCTTGTTGGTTTTAATTATGTAGTTAGCAACCTTCGGATTAAACCTACTGCTCTCTACAGAGGTAGAATATTGATAAAGATTTCTCCGTGCCAAACAACTCTTAA
Source organism: Diarsia mendica (assembly GCA_949316265.1). NCBI lineage: Eukaryota > Metazoa > Arthropoda > Insecta > Lepidoptera > Noctuidae > Diarsia > Diarsia mendica. The sequence goes on along the minus strand of OX438896.1, from coordinate 15,779,153 downwards.
GGACTGAAGGTCTCCAATTTTATTATTCGTACTTCCATTGGAGACGACACGAAAATCACCATCACCCCATTCTTCTAACAATTTTTGAGTCTGTTCAGGACAACTGTTAAGCCTCGAATCTTTATCGTCATCAATGGGGTTACCATGACGTCTTTAAGCAGGATTGTGACAGGAAAGCGACAAACCTACAGGGTGTCTAGCGCCATCTCTTTTCCACACTGGAATAAGGTTAAAACAATCCTGCATAAAAACGTCATCGTAGACCACCAGTTTGCCGTCTATCCTATCTAGGTCTTAACCACAATATTCGCTCCTTAGCAAGTTACCTACCCAAATTGAAAAGAGGTTAATTCAGTTCTCCATACGGATACAAAGTTCATAGCCTGGCCGCCATGGGAATGAATACGCCTCCCATATTCAAGTGCTAATGTCTACGCATCATGAATTACACCCTGTATATGGAGTGAAGACGTGCCGTGAATACGAATTAGGTTCTTGTGTAACCTATGGCAGTTCTCTCTTTGGTGACTGACGTAAGAAATTTGATGGATCGTGCTTACCTGGGTCTACATTATTGACTTATAATTAGTAAGGCGTCAGAAAAGTACTGATCTAAGCTGTGTGTGCCATGTTCATATGCCAGCACATAAGTTAATCGTTACTGACAAATTTTCCCAATTAACCTTGTATTAGAAGCTTTTCAATGTCCACCACCGACTTGTCCACCAGTGGACAGCGAAACATTATTCCAAAAATAATCGATGGTATCCACCACGTGGTGGACAACTCTTGACTACTTGTAATGACTGTCAAAGATCTAAAATGACAACTGAGACCAATGGCTTGACGTGCTTACGAAGGCCTAGAGGACACTCGGTATGTAATCGGGGGTCACCCATCCAATGGACCAACTTAGACAAGCAAGCTACGAGGACCTTTATTACTACGCCCATTCAAAGTATTATTATGTTGTTTTTTGAGCCCAGTTAACCGTCTGTCTAACCTACTTCTAAACTGTCAAGCTGCAAAATTTATGAAAATACACAACAATAGGTAAATGGCCTAGCAAATTTTAAGTAGGCAAAATTATTTAACAGAAAAAGCCAATTGTTAGCGTGAGAAGAAGTCAAGTGAATAGATTTATTTCGAACAGGTGTGACCCACATCCACATGGACACTTCGAGTGTGTGATTAATGGTTGCTTGTTAACCTAATGGTTGGTGAATAGTTCCACACTACAGGTCAATTAAGATTTGTTTAACTTTTCACACAGAAAATGACAATTTTATGCTCTATGAACTCGACACAAACTTTTCACGTTCTGTAGTGATCGTGGCCAAAGAGGTCATATTTGTGAAATTGATTTTATCGGTATGCTTTGCGATTTTGATGGTAATTTTACAGACTAAGTAATACACACTCAATTATTCGAGCACCGAATCGAATAAGTCAGTACTATCTATAGAGAATTTATATTTAATGTTAAACAGGCCCTGGTATTGATTTTATGACCGAACTTTACTCGGGCGATAATAAAGAAAACAATTTTTCCCAGTTATGATACCCAGCTAGATCGAAATTTCGCCCCTGTAAAGCTCAATATTGCAACTTTTATTTCGAGAACGTTACTCCAAATATATAAATATTATCTTGGCGTTATTATCGACCAAAGATTATCTTGGTACTCCCAGCTCGAACAGGTCACTAATAGAGTTAGAAAGCTGAGCTGGATTTTTAAAACTTTAAGACATATTGTGCCCAACAAATTAACAACTGTCATGAGTACTGCCAGAAATATACTAAACGAAATATATATAGCCTTGGTACAATCTGTGTTAGTATACTGCATCCCCATTTGGGGGGGTGCGGCTAAGACTAAATTTATAGACCTTGAGCGAGGACAACGGGGTCTAATAAAAATTATGTACTTTAAAAACAGAAGGTATCCTACAGAGAGTCTTTATCAAATAAGTAATTTATTCTCAGTGCGCAAACTCTATATAATTAAAACTATTCTGAAAAAACATCGAACACTTTACTATGACCCCAAATTAACCTTAAAAAGAAGAAAGGATATAATAGCTGAAGTTCCACAAACCAAAACCAAGCTTGCTCGGATTCAATATAAAAAACGTTCAGCTCAGCTATACAATCGAGTAAATAGAGAGATCTACATATATGATAAGAAACTAACCGACTGTAGGAAAATTCTGACCACTTGGATAAAACCACTAACATATGACGACACGGAAACGCTGTTGGAATAAAATAAAATAAAACCTTACACATAATAAATAATCAGTTTTTAACTGTTACACTTGAAATCACATACACACTCTTTCATTAATTGACCCTCACAAATGATTACAAACATCTCACTCTCACACAACCTTACATACACTCAAACTCACACTCACACCCACACATGCTCACATTCACCTTCTCACACACTTTCACCCACCCTCAATCACACACTTGCATGCCTGCGTGCATTCTGCTTGTTTAGTTTTAACTTTTTTTAGTTTTATAGTATCTTTTTCTTTAAAAATGTTTTCAGTTTATAACAAGTAAATTAGTTATATAAGTTACGGAAGAGCGGAGTCTCCTAACACAGGCTTATTTGCTTAAAAGGAGGCTCCTACCCCTAGTTGTTAAGGTTTACTATTGCTCAAACGAATAAAACATTTTTCATTTCATTTTCATTTCATTATAAAGGATTTCTAATTTTATGATCAACATTCATAGGCTCTCGACCCCTTTCAAACCACTGCGTGGTTAAGCCTTCTTCCGCTCGAGCTATTCTCCTCTTAATTGCACCCTTTTCCTTCAGGTTTTGTCGACAAATCATTTTATTATTTCAGGCGAGAACGAGTTCAAGAGCGCTCCCAATTATTTAGGAAGGTAATTTTAAAAAGCCAAATATAATAGCAATAATTCAATGTGTGCATTTTTGTGCAATGTAAAAAATCTTTTTGATAAATTCTACCCTATACACAATAGCACAATACAATGTTAACAATACAAGTATGATAATCATTTGTGATAATCAGCGACATTGACACCAGTATCGATTATTATTTATTATCATGGCATAGTTATTATATTAATTACCAGTACACTAGTACTAGGTACATACAGGTTCAATGCCGTACTACAACAAATGGCACCCTACAGGTCTTGAAAGAGAAAAACTTTTTAACAAAAAATAAAACCGACTTAAAAAAAAAAACACAAAAAAGTGAAAAATAAACTTTAGAAGAAAAATCTGTTTCTGAAGTCGGTGGCAAAAAAATTAAATCAAACAAACAAAAGTCAGTCGGTTTTATTTTTTGATAAAAAGTTTTTATTTTTCTCTTTTTAGTGGTTCACATGTTCATGGGTCATAATGTGGACAATGTAGTTTTTTTTTTTTTGAGTTTTGTTGATTTTTCAAAAACCGCTTGTCCGATTTCGATTAAAAAATTATGGGACCATTTGGGAAGTTTAAATACCCTTTCCAACAAAAAAAGAATTTTTGACAGAAGAGACGGAGAAGACGAAGAAGTGAAGAAGTGACGGAGTTATGCCCGAACAAACTTAAAAAAAAAAAAAAAAACATCCGAATTGAGAACCTCCTTCTTTTTTTAGAAGTCGGTTAAAAAGGAAGAAGAATGACGTTCCACACTTTATTTTATCTAGGCACTAAAATTATATTATTCAAAATATCAGCATAAGGGATAAGGCTAAGTGGAAGGAGGGAAGGGAGGCCTTTGCCCTGCAGTAGGAAAATGGCTGATAATAATATACATTTGTGTCTATGTACTCTAGTAACCGTCGGTATTGCAAAGCAGGTGCTCATTTACCAGTAAAGTGTGAAAATCACACCTGTCTGGGCACAGTCGACCTATAAACTGAATGGAGTATGAAGGAATATTGACAAAGATGGCTACCGGCTTGGATTTATGTTATGCCGTTCTAATGCCTTCATTGAAAGTGGGTTTATTGAAACTATGACTTGTAGGCGTTAGCGTATAGGAACTTGTTTCTAATAAGCAGTTTGAACTTTTTAAACCGAAGTTTGTGTTGGTTGTTGTTTTTCTAATCAAATATTAACTTGTCAATGTAATTGTATTTAATTTTGGCCCGTATGGGTAGAAAGGTACGTAGGTATTTGAGGTTTGATAATATAATTGAAATAGTTTACTAACCTAATTTTCCTACTTTGTGTCTAGTTTTGGGTAAACCATTCACTCGTCCAACCAGACGCACGTAAATGAGGGACTGCTCTTATCGGGAACAATATGATGTCTCTGACAAGAGGACCCTTTGTCAACAGTCGCACGAAACGTTTTCATGTGTCAACGAAGCGCGGGAAATTTGACAGTAGGTACGAATGACAGACGTCACTGAATACTGAATAACCTATAAATCTTCTTTTTGCAAAACTTTTTTGAAGCAAGAATAAATAAACAATAAATCTGTCTGCCATCAACAATATACGTGGAATTGAAATGTGAAACCGAAATGCATTAATTCATATTTATGAGGCATATATGTTAATTTTCTGTAAACAACACCACCGGCTGTTACATTACTGACTTTGAGAATCGTTTAATAACTAATGAGGTTTTATTTAAAATAATTAAAATCATACTTTTTTTTTGAGAAATAAAATTGAATATTTTTAAAAGTAGGTAGAACTCGAGCTTCAACCATAGCTTAATCACAAACACGAAGAAAGTGCCCAATTAACATCCACGTTTCGACTTCCAAGGAAGTCAATTAAAAATCCACAGAGTCGCAAATTAAAAAGTAACAAACGGTGCATTTCTAACTATGCCACATTATGGGAATTAATTCTGGCCTCGCGGCTCGGAAAGTTGGCTGAATGCAGAACGTTTTTTGCCGAGTGAAACCACCATTATGTGGGGAAAATTCTCGTTGCTATGTGTGTGGCGTAGTGTAGTGGTGTAGCCAGTCTGACCATGTCTGGCTGAATTGTGTCTATGTGACAAATGTGTTGAGGGAAAAAGTAATAGATACGCTCTGATGTAGGTAACAGGATAAGTTTGAAGTTGATTTGTTGGCGTTAAGTTGACATGTTGAAAGTTGTGCGTGTGTGGTAAGGAAATTGAAGATTAGAGAATTTCGAATAGTGTAGTTTCACATCTGAAACTTAAATGAAACTCGAATTTCTTTCTGATAATGCAATATGGTGCGTAATTATGAATGTGATAAACAGTAAGAAATAAAAGTGGAGTAATGCGCCTACCACACGCTCACACTTCACCACAGTCTTGCCTGCGCGATTACACGGTACACACAGTACATCGCGCGTTTGGTTGGTAATGGTAATACAGTTTTACCAACCATACGCGCGATGTACTGTGAAGTGTGAACCAAGAGTGTGGTGAATCTTGAGCGTGTGGTAGGCCCTTATGACCAAAGAAACGATGGATTAACTGTGTAAAGGATATTATATGGCATGAGAGAAGGTGTCACATGACATAACGAGTAGGCAATAGAGAAGTACGGAAGAGGATGACAAGCTGCGCCGATTCGACAAGGGCAAGAGTATGATGATAAATCCAATATGGTGCCTAAATACTTAATCCGTCAGGTATTCATCAATTTTATAAAAGTAGGTAATGAGAAGCGGTAGTAGGTAATAAGACTCAAGAATATTGTTATCTGGCTGAAAAATGAAGATAGTCCTATTATAAAGTCGCAGTACCTAACGCAGAGCAGCGGTGGGCAGAGCAGCGGTGGCCCAGTGGTGGCGGCCCCGACTTACGAACAGTAGGTCGTGGGTTCGAAGTGTTCGAACCCAGGCAGGCACATTACTTTGTGTAATTTATTTCATCACCGCTGCTCTCAAAACGGTGAAGGAAAACATCGTGAGGAAACCGGCATGTCTTAGAACCAAAAAATTTCGAAGACATGTGACATCTACCAATCCGCACTGGGCCGCGTGGTGGATTATAAGCCCATCCCCTCTCAAAGAGAGGAGGCCTGAGTCCCTGCAGTGGGAACATTAATAGGCTGTTGATGATGATGATGAGTACCTAACGACTGAGCGTTAAGAGAACATAGGTATGTACCTACCTAATGCACTGCATAAGGACATCGTACAATCGATATAACAGAACGGGGTCAGCAGGTCAATGGACTTCGCGAACTACTCACATAGCGTGAAATTAACTTAATGGCCGTTTGTTTGTTTGGACAACTGTTGTTTTTAGTCCGTGGTCAACCTGCTTTCAATAGAGCTGTTATATTTATTTATTTATTTAATTTTAAAGAAAGCTTACAGACTAATAATACTTAATTATAAATATCATGCTTAAGTAGTGTCATTTGCTAATTACAAGCTTCCACATGTACATGTTATGGGAAAGTATAGGAGTACCTACTTAAATTAAATACGTTTCATATTTTGGAAGATGCAGTGGTTTTATTTTTGGAATAGATTATTCTGACGGTGAATGAGGGTGTATTTCTTTTGTGTAAAGCAAACAATATTCAGCTAGCGACTAATCTAGTTACAGATCATTAATTGTTGGTTATTATTTGAAAAATATAAATTAAATGACTTACTAACAGTATACCTACGAGATAAAAGAAGGGATATTTTGAGAGAGATTTCCCGTAGGTACCTACAATGAGAGCTCCGCATAAACTGGTTTTCTTTAGTTTGATTTAGTCGTCTTGCGTGCCTTAAAAGATGCCACAAACGTAAAAGAAGTACTTTCTTTTACGTGTCTTTCTTCTGCATGGCCTTTTTCTGTGAGTTCATCATCATCATTCTCCTGGTTACGTCGTAGAACAGTCCTGAACTAGCCCTTGAGGCAAGCAGACGGTCCCTTCGAGTTGCACACTACTTACTGATATATTGAGAGGTTTTAATCTAAACCCCAAAAGTCCACAAGTGATTCTAGTGAACACAACATCTGCCCTCATCCCAATTTAGGTACTTGTGGTTCGGTGCGGGCGCAGCATGTCTCCTTCTTCCATACTTCTGTATTTCTCGTCTTCTCAGCAGTTTCCTTATTTGTAATGTCTGTGAGTGGACAGCAATAAATTTCATAAGTAGGTAACTCACGAGGAAGCAGGGCAAGGCCCTAGCTAGTACTAACTACACGAAATCGGACACCACATCGTCCGCACTGACAGTTTATGATCCAAATCGAACTGGCATCCGTCAAGGCTGAGGAATTTGATCCAGCCATATTGCTCTTAAGACTTGGCCTAATTTGTCTCGATGATAACATGTAAACATTCTTTAACTGTTGTTTTAGTCATCGGAGACGAGGCGTTATTGATCATAATCGTTTTTGACAGATGATAGGTTGATGTCATAATAAGATTAGTGAATCCGGTGTGATATTTAGCACTGATATGTGTACAAGTGAATCTAAAAAAAATCCAAAGGGGTAACCGAAACCGGAGCCGCTTGCAACTGGTCCACTTCGAGTGGGCCCAGTTGACCAAAGACTCTTAACACTCAAGTACCAATTTTATTATGAACTAAGTAGGTTTTGCCAGCGGCTTCGCCCGCGTGAAAATGACGATTATTTATCCACACAAACTTTCATCCCCTATTTGACTCCCATATGGGTTGAATTTCGAAAAATCCTTAATTATTTCTTGTCTACATTATAAAGGGAACCTCTATGCAAAATTTCAGCTTTCTAGGTCCAAGGGTTTGGGCTGGGCGTTGATGAGTCAGTCGGTCAGTCAGGAGTTCAGGACTTCTCTTTTTATTTATATAGATACATAGATTATTGAAAACGAAAATTTTATCATCCTAGCTAGAGTAATATCTCCTGTGAACGTCACAGAAGATTTTGTAAACCTTTTTACGAATTAACTGAAAACTTCCAGCAATATGTCCTTAATATCCACAATATGGTTCATTTCCTATTAGCTTCGAAAATGAAACGTGAACCAACGTAATAACCTTAATTTAAATTGCGATATAATTTACTTAAAATCGTCTCGCAGACAACTTCAATTAGCCTCGGAAATGCGTAGGAAACTCCACAGACAAAAAAAAATACCTATATAAATGACAATCGGCCTATAATATTCCCACTGCTGGGTCACAGGCCTCATGTCTGTTATAGGGAAAAAAGAAAATTTAAACAAAAATACTATTTTAAAGGAAATTCTCTGAGAAAGATCATTTTGTGTCCACTGCTATCTTCATTAGAGCTGAGCAAGACACAGAATAACAGTCTAGAATACCTAGGTTCCCAGCCCCAATATACTAGTTACATAGTAATTGCCTATTTATGTAAATGAAGGAGCACTTAATTATGCCAATTTACATTTTAAGGAGGACTTTTTTGTTATCTCTTTTGCACAGGAAAAGTAGCGCTAAAAGTCTTTGGCAAGACTCGTGAACTTAAACACTAGAACAAGCCAACGAAGTAGAAATAAGACAAGGTATAGAATTGCAAAGAAGTTGCACAGAATCGTGACCATTGGAGTAATGTAGGAAGGCCTATGCCCAGCAGTGGGACCATATGGCTTGGTAGTAATAATAAACAGACGAAGGAAACAGTGGAATTGTTAAATGAGATTGAACTGTTATCACAATAACAGACGTGCTTTGGAATTTTTATCATTAATACCTAGTTTAACGTTTGTTGTTTCTATAAAATCGAATGTAAACTGTTTAAAACTGCTAACCACAATGTTTTATCGTTGCCCTATCTATGCTAGTAGGTAACGTTTCACTGTTTCATTTTGCTATTTTTATAGATTTGATTTGTGATTCATAATGCAATTATCTAAGCCGTGTGGGAAGATAAACGTTATGGACAATTTGACCGTCAAAAAGTGGTATATAAACGACAGCTGAATAACTTTAGTTTAGTTTTTAGTGAGCCTTCATCATTATTCAACACTTATATTGTTGACTTATGACTTTAAAATTGAATGTCACTTTCACGTTGTTAAACTAGTTCGATTTGTCTTTGAGGCACTTAGGTAGATAGCTTTATTAGTAGGCAAGTTTCAATTTAAAGAGACTTGTGGTCAAAAGTGTCATCATAGAATCTGTCTCCGTGTTAGTTTAGCGCTACGTAACCCGCATTCATACTCTTAGGTTCCACACTTGCATCACAGTACATAAGAGGAAACCTCTTTGTTACAGCTCTTTTCTTCAGTTTTAAGTGTGCGAACGTTGAAACAATTCGTGGTTCGTTTTATTTGTATTTCTACATTCTACAGCTGTGAGAACATAGTCAGAAATGTCTGAATAGTAACTAATTGTACTTATGCTTGTTTTCTAAATGGCTGTATTCTGTTACTAATTGATTTGCTTTTTGTTGGCATTTCTAACGCTCCACTGGTTTTGTTTACAGAAATAGTGTTGCTTAATTATGCAGTTTTAGCTGCAACTCTTGTATTATCTTTATAGTTACTTCGCAAAATAGAATAATGGGAATAAGATTAAAAAGAAAACCATCTTCATCAAAATCATCAGCAGGCCTAGCCTTTTCCCAACTATGTTGGGGCCGGCTTCCAGTCAAAAAGAAACGATAGCAAAAATGTATTTATTTATTTATACTACTCTGTCCCGCTCGTCCCGCACAGGTAATAAATTATTTCATGTCCCACAAAGGACCTATAAAAATAATAATATCACACCTATTCATAATTAATACAATATTATCAACTTGAATAAAGTCCTAATTAACTTCTTAAGTTTTACTGTACCTACTAACATTCTATGGACTCTTTTTGTCTGAAATAAAAAGTTTTTTTTTTTTTTTTTTTTTTTTTTTTTTTTTTTTTTTTTTTTTTTTTTTTTTTTTTAAAAACACCCAACAATTCCTACAAAACAAGTCTAGTGATTCATGCACTTTATTTCAATTTTACGATCCAGCGTAACCATGAACGTGTAGTAAAACAATTTTAAACTTTACGACGGCCATACCTCTCTAAAATAGGCGATTAATATCCGTGGCTTAAAAACTGGGTCATACGTGAAGGAACAATATTACGGTACACAAGCCACAGTATAAATATTTAGGATAGGTTTAGAACAGCCTGTTGTATGGCCATCAGCAGTATGCCAAGATATTATGTGAATTATGATATACAGCAACTGCTGAAGGCGGTACAACAAGATCAATAGCGGAGTACGCAACAAGTACCTATCTGATCATGTTTTTTATTCGTATTGAATACGGCCCTACACCTTTTTTGTGATGAAAGGGAACGGTTTGCACTCTAACATTTTCAAATGTCAAAATAATAAGAGTACGAAATGTTTTTGAACCTCGTGGGAGTACTTTGTTTCCTAAAGTATACATACAAACAGGGATTATTCCATAACTGCTTCTGGCAAACAGGACCTACAACAAGGAAGGCTTTACGAAAAATTACGATTGATATAAATAGGTTCTTATGTAACATGATCAACAATGATTTGACAAAAACATAATATTTCATTCGGCGCAAAAGGTTGAACTATAACATTTCCAAAAACGTAATAAAAATAAGGATCATGAAAGCACGTATATACATTTACACACAGAATACATCAACAGGTATATTCAATTACTTAGTGGTAGAGCCTAAAAGCAATTTATTCGGGTGTCAGAGTGAGATAACGCTAGGTATATTACGAGTCGACACAATAAGTGCGACAAAGATGAAAAAAGGTTAAGCGCCACCTCTCATTAAAATTTCCAAGTTTTTCCCTAAATTCTGGGCGTAGCGTCTGATAACATAAGTCCAAAAGGGAAGCTCACAAAATAGAAAACGAAAACACAATATCACACACATACACCATAAAACAATATTTATGATCAAAATCTACATTTGAAGACGTATAAAAATACACCATAAAGCTTGTATAAGAGAAGCTATCACTAAAGGAGTAACTCGTAGTATACCTACTGACACTAGTTGCCTATAAACGAACAAAGTTTGTTGACAAAGAATAGTGGTGAAAGGCAGTGGTACTAGGCTGACCAACGTCATGAGCATAAATCACTTGAAACTTTAGTACGGGCACACCCCAACTCCATACTCGAACAAGAGACAAAATAATATTTGCACGGCCTTCGTAGTGTTTCAAGGATAGACGTTTTAGTGGCCATGTGGGTTGTAAACTTTGAAAGTAACAGGTTTCAAGATGGTAGCCAAGATTTGTACAAATATTGGGTTACTGTTACTTTTTACAGGACAAAGTCATTGGTCGAGAATAGTCGAGATACTGCCAGGATGAATGATTCGATTTTTTTCATGGTCATCATTCATAGCCCGACTTCAGACAAAATACAAATAACTCCATTATTTCAGAAATAAATTACATCAAAAATAGGTCTCTGGTCTTCACACTAGGTGACCCTTTGTCGTAAACGCCACTCTCTTTCATTGTAGCACAAAGAAATTCGCCTAACAGATTTTCAATCAATTTGCATTACTTCAGCACCTACAAACGATGGAAAATCTTTAAGAATACGGAGATTACCTATCGAAACAACTCCTTATACTACACCAACAGTTTCACACAAAACAAATGGGTTCTATCCTCAATCCGTGCACAAATAGGCAACCAGTAAACCGGAACCGAAACTAGGTTGGTTTCCACAATGTTTCCACCGCATGACACGTCACTGAAGCTAGGAAATTAATGTTCTTTGCACGCTGCTCCAGAAATGGAGGAACTGCTCACAATTCTGCTAATCATGTTGCTCTAATTAGTGCAGCGTTCGGATTACACGCGAAGCTGGAAGACAGCTGAGATAGAATCCAGTATCGTTTGCTGTTGAGTAAGATTTCGACAAAAATTCTTTTAATTTGTTAAGAGAGTAAGGCAAATGTGTGTAGTTTTCTTGGAAAGATTTCGAAATGTTTTCAAGAATAAATAATTATGCACGAGTCCTTTGCGGAATTTTTCAAGACAAATTCAATCAAAAGTAATGTACGCCAGTTAAGCTAAGAACCAGTAGCTATTGAAGTTTTCTATAACCGTCAGTCCCCCAAAACACACACGTCCTGCACCACTTCCTAGTTATCTAGCAAGAAAAACGCGCCGCTTTACAAAATACTAGTCATCATCCTCCATCATCCTGTCCTTATCTCAATTTATTTTGGGATCGGCACTGCATGCCTTCTTCCATACTTCTCTATTACTCGAAATCTCAGCCATATCATACTTCATACTGTTCAAAAAAAATTAAGTAAAGCACAATGTTTACTACAATCCGTAACTCAATTAAAATGCTGCTGACTGTTCCAACAAAAATAAAAGATCCAACAGAACAGAGTTCATTTAAAGCCAGGTGGGACGTATAGTACCTACAACGAGAACGCTCGGCCTTTTGGCTGGCTCTCAACAAAGGACAGGCTAAATGGCTGCGTCAACAGCTGCCACTGATAACGATCGCGGTGGCCAGCAAAAAGCCTGGACACTGATGTGTGATAAGATCAAAAGGTACGAAAGGGCTGTAGTGTTGACTTTTTGTGTAGAAAGGAGAACGTTACGAGCTAATTTGTTTGGAAATGTTTATACATTCTTGTTTCTTCTCTTAATTATTATAAACTAGAGTAAAAAAGTTAGTTATGAAAACAAAATGGCAACGTAAATAGGAGCCATTAATTCTAAACCTCCATTTCCTCTACATCAATTAATGGAAAAGCAACTGAATTTAAAAATCAACTAGCCATAACTTTCTAACTAAATGTCCAAGCCTTTGAAAAGTGCCAGTAAATGGTTTAACCGAATTAAATACATTGAGTTTATTCCAACCAATTTACTTGCAAGGACCATAACCAAACCAACATTCAATAAATCCACAAACTATACTTACGGCACTATAACATTACCCTGAAGTACCCCTATCACATGCGCTTGTAAACAATTCAAGACGGGGCCGATAGCCAAACAGCCTAACAACAAACCTCCGAGCCTGTGTTGGCACTGGCACCAGTCACCGATAATGTAATTTACCGTGCTTGCTGGATCGCTGGGGGCATTTGCATAACAACTAGATCGAAGATGCCATAATTTGTGTGAGCCTTCACGAAGGTAATGCCCGCATTCTAATTTGAATGGTTTTCTACGTTTGGGTCTTGGAATTTGTTTATCAAGAATTGCGTCATTTGGAGTAAATTGGTAAGTAGGTAATTGTTTGAATAATGTAGTTTTAATAGGGGTGGTACTGAAATTAATTTGTTGGCTCAACAATTTTCATGAAATATACCTTTTCAATACACTTCCTCGAAAACTAGCTCTTATTGCACTACGATTAGGTTCGACATGCATCATATTTCGCACGCGTGCGGTAATAAGAATACAGCGTGCTGTAATATTATTACCGCACGCTGTAATCATAGAGCAGCGGTAATTCGATTAAAACTTATGAAATTAAAAAAAAAACACCACTGACTATTATAGAGCAGGCGTGTTTTTTTTTTAATCTCGCCATTTTGATCTGCGTCTTTACAGCGTAAATATTTTTTGAATATTTAAATTGTGTTTGTAAAAAGAATACTACTAATAAACGTAAATATTTTAAACAATTATTTACTTTTATGAACAAGTAAGCATTTTTTTGTGTTCTTAATTAAAAAATATTTAAATTTTATATTTTTCCTGTGAGGCTGTTTGGCGGCTTTATACCTTTGCTTCTTTTTCAACCTGGCGAAATCAAACCGCGGAAAAAAAGTAAATTAAATCATAGTCTCATCAAATTTGTTGACAAAAACACATAACGTTTTTAGTTAATTTCTTCGAAAGTGTATTGAAAAACGTCGTTTGATACACGTGGGAATTTGTTATTGCATTTCTCGACCCCATGAACACCCTCGCCATACGGCTCGGGTGTTCAATCTGCCTCGAATGCAATAACAAACTTTCCGCACTTGTATCAAAATGTACTATTTCAATACACTTCCTCGAAAACTAGCTCTTATTGCACTACGATTAGGTTCGACATGCATCATATTTCGCACGCGTGCGGTAATAAGAATACAGCGTGCTGTAATATTATTACCGCACGCTGTAATCATAGAGCAGCGGTAATTCGATTAAAACTTATGAAATTAAAAAAAAAACACCACTGACTATTATAGAGCAGGCGTGTTTTTTTTTTTATCTCGCCATTTTGATCTGCGTCTTTACAGCGTAAATATTTTTTGAATATTTAAATTGTGTTTGTAAAAAGAATACTACTAATAAACGTAAATATTTTAAACAATTATTTACTTTTATGAACAAGTAAGCATTTTTTTGTGTTCTTAATTAAAAAATATTTAAATTTTATATTTTTCCTGTGAGGCTGTTTGGCGGCTTTATACCTTTGCTTCTTTTTCAACCTGGCGAAATCAAACCGCGGAAAAAAAGTAAATTAAATCATAGTCTCATCAAATTTGTTGACAAAAACACATAACGTTTTTAGTTAATTTCTTCGAAAGTGTATTGAAAAACGTCGTTTGATACACGTGGGAATTTGTTATTGCATTTCTCGACCCCATGAACACCCTCGCCATACGGCTCGGGTGTTCAATCTGCCTCGAATGCAATAACAAACTTTCCGCACTTGTATCAAAATGTACTATTAGCTATTATGATGGGGTTCCTGTACAATGCCCGTTTTTATTAAGTAAATATTTATAATGACCCACGAAAGTATCAGTTTACATCAAAACATTCACATTGCAAGTGAAAATTGATATACGGATGCTACCAAAGCGAAAAGCAATCAAACTAAAAATTTAACAAAAAGTATCGCAGAGTGAAATGCAAAACATGTCCTCATATTTCGTATGCCGAATATTGAAATACGGGGCAAAGGATGGCTGAAATAAACTAGGTACTTGGAAGCAAATAAAAACAGAAAAAAAACACCACAGAAAACAAGTAATTGAATGATCTTACAACTCGTTGTTGTAGATTTTATTAGGAACAGTGGAATGAAATAATAAAACGAGGACAAATAAAATGAAACCGTGGACATTATTTATCTAGACAGGAGTAGATTGAACATTAAACAAACTAATAGGTAAGACATCAGTAGAAAAGGTATGAATATTTTTACAAGCTTTTCGAGAAACAGACCATCATCTACACGATAAGACAAATACCATTTCGGCTATAACTGTTTCCATATTATACACAGGATACGATACCCACTACAATTTATTTTTCTTTCATTCCATAAAATCTGAATAAATGTTGACTTGTTAAACTGAGTCATATCTTTCAAAAATAGGTCGAATGTCAAACTGTGTCATCATCTGTTACACTGCTTCGCTAAATCTGTGTAGTTTTATTAGTTTTCCTACGATATTATGATGTTTTCTACAACCGTGCCAGATTCTGCAAGCACGCGCTAGATCGTCTTTCTTTGTGTCATTTGTATCACGTTTTATATCTTATTTATTTATTTATTTAATTTGGCTCCTCAACGATGAGTACACTGTTACATTGCTGTTATCTTGGCCACATATAGAACTGTATTTATTGTTTCCATTATTTCCATTAGAAACAACATTAGTTTCAAAATTCTGGCCCCATTCTTTGTGGAATTATTGCTGCAATACATCTTAAAATTGA
Organism: Diarsia mendica; assembly: GCA_949316265.1. Taxonomy (NCBI): domain Eukaryota; kingdom Metazoa; phylum Arthropoda; class Insecta; order Lepidoptera; family Noctuidae; genus Diarsia; species Diarsia mendica. The sequence goes on along the minus strand of OX438896.1, from coordinate 15,763,594 downwards.
TTAGCTGTCTACAAACGTGTTGGGCTTCAATATCGCAATTGTATATAGAGACAGTATGCCCACCCATCGCCTACACGCCAAAGCAACCTATTTCCATTAAGTAACTAATACCTGCGTAGGAAGATAATCAAATAACAGACTGTATTTTTCTTTCATTTCGTCTTTGAATGGAAGTTTAATAACCCAGATATGCCAAATGTCGGAAGCATAAAAAACATCGGTCGAATGATCTAATTATTGTCGAACTGAGTTTCTAAGAAAGGCAAATGTGTGTCAGCCCTGTGTTTCACGTCCATCAGATAGTGTTTATTTATGATCAAACCTATTCTAAACTTCCTGACTATTAATAGGATTAACACCTAATGGTATACGTCGTTACTCGACTATAGATAATGCCTTTTTTCAATCGATGACTTTCGGCTTATGCATGTTTCAGTATTTTTGAGTGAGTGTTCCGATTGAATGGCAAGATTTTCTTAGAAGGTAGAGGGAATGTATTTGTGATATCAAAAGAATTTTTATCTATAAGCAGCTTACGAGCTTACAGCTTTTTCCATTTCGCATGAGGCTTTAAAAGGGTTACTTTTACCTATACCGGTTATGGTGTATCTTTTCTTGGCCATTTCATATCGTTGTGCCTTCATCAAAACACCTGCTTTTTAGTTTCTAACTAGAACTTTGTTTTTGTGTTTGAACAATTGTCAATTTCAAACCATTAAACTTTAAAGCAGCCCAGTATTTATTTAGATTGGAATCCATCCACCCGTGAAGGCTTACACTCCATTCAACTAGTTTACTTGCTCATCTCACCGAGTCGTATTGAAACATCACCAATATTGTTCCCAGAGGAAATTATATACCATCATGTCCTATATCAAGAAGGTCTGGTCTTCCGTTAGCTTCACTTTTCCAAATACTGTTATTTTCAGCAAAAATATCTTGCCCTAACGTATATTAAATTATGCGATTTACAACCGCAACTGTTCTTTCATTAGCCGTGGCACTATAATCATCAAAGATCGTCAGGAATAGAACTATAATTGTTTGTTATAAAGTTCTCTGCGGCACATATCATCATAAACATGCACATTTATGTCTATTTCCTTAACAAACATCCCAAAGACTATAATATCTTCATTTACAAGACTTCTTGTCAGCATTCCTTTTATCTCTAAAGTTTCTAATGAAAGAGTTTCAAAGGCTAATTTTACGGCACCGAAAAATTAAAAATAAAAGGCATGAAAGTGGTATACTGTAGCTATGGGTAGGTATCCTCTGTCTGGGTACTGTGATACTTCAAAGGGCTGTGTTGTGCGACATAAATAAGTCTGGGTACCTGTAAAGCTACCCACGTATGTGAGGGACGTGTGACCCGGGAAAGTAGACATGACAGAAATATAACGGAGGTACAGATGGATATTTCGATGGGGTTATAAATATTTTGGTTGTGAAAGTATTGATTGGAACCGAATGGTTTGTTTAGGTTTAGTTTCAAAAGAAAATTATCAAAGAGTTACTGAAATTGTATTTTTAACAAGTTATATAATGAATCAAATGAATGTATTTAATGCAAATCAATCAAATAAAGTTACGACACTAAGAACCGATCAACTAAACCCTCCAGTAAACCAAGCAGCTGAAGTAAAATGCATTCAATTTACAGCTAACAAAGTCATTAAATCAAACCACAGCGTAAATTCTGAAAGCTGCCTTTAAAAGATAGAAAAATATCTCATCCATCCGCGCATAAAATGCAAGCGAAAGATGAAAGAATTCTCCGCTGAAAACTCCCAGGCGTACGATTCATAGTAAATAAGTTAGTGCAATAACAGACACGGACTGTGCCTATATTTTTTTAAATCCAGACCTAAAACTTGCAACGCGTTGAAAAGCCGAGCCTTTTCAAAGCGTTCATTCCTGCCTGTTGATCATCCCTTTAGTTTACCTCCCCATGGAATAACCGACTTTACAAAAATGTCCCAAAGTTCATAATTGTGTGGCTGTGTCATTATAATCACAGGCCAGCCCACGCAAAAGCTTTAATAATGGAACTTGAATAGACCTTATTTACTAAAAAATTCGTCGGAACGCGTTGTGCGAATCCTACGCAAACTGTTTTTATGTATTTTGAAATGTTTTCATATGGGAATGACTCTGAGACATTATAAAACTCTGATAGATAACTCTATCTATTGAATTATTGACTGTGGGAGTGACAACCTAGCTGATGTGATGAATTCACGTTTGATTCGAAGATAAAATTGCAAGTTCATTCATTTTGATTTTCCTGCTCGTGTTCCATGTTACTTGGGGTCCGGTCAGTGCAACACGTTTTTTTCTTACCTTCTCTTCTATTGACTTTCATGCTATCATTTTATTCCTTTTTCCTTCATATCATTTTTCCCACAATAGGTTCATCATTTTTTAGTCTTCCTCTCCCTCTCTATCCATTAACATTTATCACTCTTTTAGTACCATGCGATTCATCTCTCCTCATCACATGCCCATACCACGATAGTCGATTCCCTTTCAACTTTACAGAAACTGGTGCAACTTTTAAACTTCCTCTAATATACTCATTCCTTGCTTTATCCATTCTTGTCACACACATCAGTATTCTCATCTTTACTACACTAACACGCTGGCTACATTTTAATGTTGAAAATCCTCGCTGTATTTTTAATCAAAATGGACGACTACCCTATGAAAAAACAACTCGTAAAACAGCGAGTTTTTCCTCCTGAAAACAATAATTTTCTAGCTTATATGGTGTTAATTGTTAACATATCGCGTGTATTACTTTTAACCAGCAATAAATTAGTCATGTATTTACGTTACATAATTAAAACTCGACTTTTTATTTGAACATGATGACCTATACTCGTATGTACGCACGACATCAATCAAGCTACTGCATAAACCAGTTAATGTGGATCTCTCATTGTACGGGAAATCTATACAAAACCGGGCATTTTTACACTGGAAATGTATAGCTTTAATGTGTCCGTGTGTACAACAACAAGTGTCTTTCTATTCCTTTTAATCACGGAATGTGAGTAATAATGGGAATAAGAAAGCTACTGTTGTAATATTTCACCAGAAGTGTTTAGATTTTTCCATAAAAAAGTGAGGTGCGTTAAAAGTGTTTTCGAAGAAAGAAATTTTTCAGGAAAACACTGTGGTTTTCAAGCAGCACGTGTAAGCTTCTAGATTTCTTGGAAACAGTAGAATGAATATTATGAATAAATCACGTTCTATGATCATTTCAATAACCAGCGCTGTGCTGTGACTGTGAGACCCATATTAGCATAGCAACTTTCTGATAGGTAAGATGCTTGTTGCATTCATTGTTTTTCCTATTATACAGGGATGTAAAGTTACCCATCATACAACCGTCAACAAAGCATTCTGTACATCAAACTAAGTACCCCTACGCAATTTTTTTTTTAAACGGCTGGAAAACGATATTTTTTTTGGGTCCGAAATCACATTTTACGGTAAAAATAAATGGAGCACTCTTAAAACATTGTGCTAGTGGATGCTTTGAGTAGTTAACGGGTCATGGAGGTAATTTAAATTAATCCTTTAAATTAAGTAAAGTTATAACCTAAAAAACCAGGATTTACAAAGACTGCTGTGAAAAATTTTGAACTTTGACCCCCAATATCTTCGTAACTTTATGGGGATTCCCAGGTATGGTCTAGAACAAAAAGTTATGCGTTGTATGTTTATATAAATTTTTATCGTTTTTTATGCACGTCATATCCCTGCGATGAATAAAATAGTTAAATAAAACAGTTTTTCTTTCTTTATTTTTCTTTATTTCAAGACTATCGATACTAGAGACAAACATAACAAACATATAGTTACAACAGATATAACATTACGTGTAAACAAAATTGACTTGTACTCTCTAACGTAAAAAGAATGTTCAACGGCCAAGTCACACAACATTAACTATAATAATAAAGAAATCGCTGTAAGGAAACTTAGACTTGGTACGACTTTGTCTAGATTTCATTACTTTTTAGAGATAAACAAGCGAGACTTGGCTAGTTTTTTACAGAATGTTTTTGGTGGGATTTCACTTCTTTTTGTAGAAACGTAGGCATATTGATTTATTTTATTTGATTTTCTTATTTGATTTCTTTTTAGAAGTAGTTTTTTTATTATTACAAATCTTTATTTTCTTTTTTTCCGGTTCTGAATCTTGTACAATAGCAACAGTTTTTCGCATTGCTCATTCGCGTTCATTATTTATTCTTTTAGACGGTTTAGACGGTCTAATTTCTAAAAGATCGGCGCGGTATTTACGCCTAAGCCGGTTGTATTCGGTGATCGCTGAAGCTTGAGCTTTTATATTCTTGAAGTCAACATTTATGAGGTGCACTCCATGAAGATTGGTTACTCGTGAAAGCGCCACGTAGGCTTGGCCACAAGAGAATATGGAGGTGCCAATGTCCATGAGGGCATTTTTTAAACTTAGACCTTGGCTCTTGTGAATTGTTAGGGCATACGCCACACAGATTTCGAATTGTTCTCTGTACACGTATGCCCGGGGTATGATCTCAAATTTTGACTTAATAGGCAATAATTCGTGCATTAAATTATTTGCGAATTTAACTAGGTACCAATTGTTTAGGCTTTGTTTTGTCTTCCGGGTCCCACCTCACTTTTTGTACAACGCCTATCGACCCATTCACTAAACCTAAACTAACGTCAATGTTTCTCCTAAGCATTACTTTAACTCCCTCTTTAATAATTATAGTTTCTTCCAGTCCAGCAGTCATCGACGCATCATCTTCATATTTTTGTAAACACGCCCGGGCTTTCGTTATCATACATTTTGAACAATCCAAGAAATCTTTAGCGACTAACTTTATCTCGGGGTGCGGAATCGCTTTTAACATAGCATTATTTAACTGCATACACATATTTCTAGTCGGTAGTAAACAAACAGTATCTTCTGGTAAGTCCCTCAAACATTGTGCTATTTCTATTAACCTTTTTCATTGGAATGCGAGAGCAGAGGTATCAATCGATTAGACAGTTTATCTCTGTCTGATTGAGTTGTCAGTCCTACTCTGATTCTTTTTAACATTTCTACAAACGTAGCATCATCTAACTGTCTCATATTCAACGTAAGTTCGTCGTAACTAAAAAGTTCATTCCATAAGTTTGGAATACTTCTTTAAGTATTCCAAACTTATGGAATGAACTTTTTACTATAAGCCTATAAGTTTATTAATTTCTGATGGGGTTAATTTTTCAAATGGCGACTTTTCTCTAACGGGTGGAAGTTGCAAAAGATCCCCAAGCACTAAAATATGTTTTTTTCCAAACCAACCATCTTCTACATCAGAAGTGTCAAACACTTCGCATAAACGAAGATTTATGTAGGCTAAAGTTACATTAGATATCATAGACACTTCATCTATGATAAATAATTCGACAGTTTTTAAGTCTACCGCCTTTTCCCTTATGCTTCATGTTCAATTCACTTTGCATAGAGTTTAAGCCATATAATGTACATATAGCAGTATCTGATGTTACAGAATTTAATGTTATGGGATCAAAGAGGGAAGAAGATGGAGAGGCATCTCGTATAGGAATGAGTGCATCGTAGTGGCCGCTTAAGTAACTACCGGTAAAACGTAAACACTTTTTTTGGCCAGCATCGCCAAAGGAACCTCTTAGTATACCGCTCTCATACACTTCAAAAGTGAAGGGATAGATTTTTCCAGCAGCTATAAGCTCAGAAGCTGAGCCGTAAGTAGTGGGTTTCATCATATCGCTCGTGTAGGATTGCGCGCTCGTGTATACGTCACCATCAGCATCACACGTGTACACTTGCATTTCGTCCCAATGTTCAGCAACGTATGCAACTATAGCAGATCTGATACTGCAAGTTGAGTCAGTTCTACCATACACCAAGAAAGATATCGAATGAAAGAGACAAGATCCGTCTTTGGGCATACCAATTACTTGGTAGCCACTAAGTTCATCGTCGTCTTTTAATATTATCGTCATTTTTTACGATATTATCTTGCGAAACCAAACACAAATAAACTCAATCAACGACCTTTACTATATGGACAACAAATTGAAATTACCAATAATGTATAAACTTAAACAATAATAATCAATACCATCCAACAACTAACTGCGTTCAACTCATCACCTAACGACGAAAATTTAATAATAACTGAAGAGGGTCATTAGTCCGCGGAAAATCTTAACACCGCGATTCAGAAAAATGACGTATATTGCACAACGCCATCTATTGGTAAATTATATACAACTGTTAAGGCAGCGCATGCAAATAACTTTGTTGTAAAAGCATTTTTTTCCACCTGGCTAGACCAAAATTGAGATAGTTCGGCTAATATGCATGATATCTTTATAATTTATAGCCTATAGCACTCACGAATAATGTAGCTTTCTACCAGTGAAACAATGTTTAAAATTGGTTCATTACTTCCGAAGATTACCCTCTGCATACAAACTTACAAACAAATGTTACCTCTTTATAATGTTACCTCTTTGTAAGAGTACTAAATAACTAACAATTAAATAAAGTAAGAAGCTGAGGGTTCTTCATCAGATACTTCAGACCTTCGATTTTTGACATCAAATGAAGAGACATACAACGTTGAATATTTTTTGGAAAGGCGGTATGTCGATCTTTTTAATAGTTTGGTTGGGCTCTTGTGTTTTCAATTATGGGTCACCCTCACCAGGTACTCCAGATCTTCGATTATCCTAGTTTTTATAGTTTTCCCTTTATGTGGCCATTAAACCCTAACTCTGTACCAAATTTCAGCTCTCTGAGTTTATGGGAAGTACTAGTTCTATTTTGATGATCATGAGTGAGTGAGTGAGTGAGTTTCATAAATGCGAAACTTTGCTTTCGCTTAACTTCGGAACTAAATGACCTACAGACTTGAAACTTTTTATTTTAAGTGTGATTGTATAGCTTACTGGATGACGAAAATTTCAGCGTTCTGGTCTTATCCAGAGGTTCTCAAATAGGGGCCTGAAAATGCGGCGAAATGGTTCCAGTAAAGGATGGTACGGCAGTGTTTGCTTCGCGCTCGACTTGGCGGGGGCACTGCCGTGCCCCCAAATTAGTCATCTATATAAAATCGAAAAGTATTATATTTCAGGCTTTGTTTTCCTTTCCTTTCTGTTCAACTTTGGAACACGGTTTATATTTTAAACTTCGGTGGATTCTAAAAGCAATCTGTTTTTCATCATTTTTATTCTCAGTAAATATTGTCCTACAATCAACTGTTCATCACTTTTTAAGACACATCATTGTGTAACATAATTGTCACCACTGCAGAGACAATCAGAAACACTTTGTTGTACCCTTGGGCCTAATAATTACGCCTCAATGGCACCTACAAAGCCAAGCATTAGTTTAATTCTCACGCAAATTGCGTGTCACTTCTTATTCCTCAATTATGTGCATTTAAATATGATGTCTTATGTCATTGCATACGATGATCTCATCGATTCGAAGTTTGGTACTGGCATAGCTCGGGCCAGCTATTATTTCTGGGGCATGACATATCCCTTGGCGTGTTTGGTACACAGTTTATATTCCTACTGAACGCATTAACGCAATCTAATTTCAGTTTAATACTCGATATATAGGTCGCATTACTCCATTATTTTCTTTTTACGAGCTTTGAGAAGCACTGGAGTTGAAATATTACGATACACCATCGTTGCTCGATGTTCTTGGTAGCTATCGGTGATGTGTTTATCGATTATGGTTAAAATTGGATCGCAGGGGCTCACCTTTTACACCGTTAAGATGTTGGTAAAAGTTTCCGAAGTAGCGGCGTCATAATCTTCGTTAAGTAGGGTGAGAGTTCGTTGAATAAACTGATGCGTCACGGCTGTCATCGATGGTTCACAGATTCGGTTCTTAGTAAGAGGTCGTTGAGCGGTAGTACCGGCGAATTGTTTACCCAATGCATACAATTCGTGTTAACAGTAACCGCTCACGAAATGAAAAAACGCTGTTCAAAATTTCCCTGTTCTGTGACATTCCCTTCCTAAGTGTGTCAAGGACAATGTGCCAATGGGAAGTGCGCAAATCCTTATACGGGTCTGGGTTTACCGAAATATATATTGCAAGATTAAAGTTTCAGACGTTCCTTTAATTAGATATTTATTTAATCAGTTTAAAATACTATATTACTCACGTCCTTTTAATTTAACTATGTGTGAAAAATAACGTAAATCTTCCTTTTACTATACAGAGCAGTTGTCAAATCAATCAATCCTGAAATAGCCAATCGGTAGTTTTGAAACTCCGGTAATAGGGAAATAAATCAAGTCCCTCATAACAGCATTTCCTACTCAATCGAGAGCGTTTGACATTTGCGGCGCACGAGGAAATTACTACTGCACATAGTAGCAGATGTCAGGCGGGCGGGAAGAAGGAAACCAGGCTGTGCACCCTTGGGTTTGGGTGGTATTTGGGTTGCACTAAAGTGGGGTCACCAACCTTTTGACACTGAAATTCTGTCACGGTGGCAGTGTTGCCGTCTGCGGTCGATTCGGAAAACGTAACGCCGCGGCGAGCGGGCCGCGTGGCGTCGAGCGCCAGGGCGCTTGCGTCGGGCGTGCTTCGGCGCGCGGCCGGTCGCACTTGCGGGCCGAGACTGGCGACTTCGCGCGTTTTCCCTCCGCGCTTTCCCGGTAGCGGCGTGCGCACATCAAGCCTGCATTGTTCTGCAAATAGCGGCCGAGGGCTGGGCCGCTACTCAACCGAGATGGGTGCCTTTCAACCGCGCCGCGCGGACTGTACGCGATGAGCGGACACCTTCGCTCTACTTGCGCTCACCAAAAAAAATCTGTTTAGCCTCGCTCGTTGCCCAATCCAATTTTAACTATGACTTAGAGTGGGATTGTTTTGTTGTTTAGTACAGTCGAGCAAGGGTTTTCTGTTGACTTTTGCACTATTACTATTGGAAATGTTCAGCTTGCACGGTGTTGCCAGCTTTTCTTTACTAGCGCATTCTGAAAGCTTTCCAATTCGACTTGTTGATACTCAAACTTACAAAACTGTTAGGTACGTGTTGTTATTATGATTAAACTGTTGGGATTATTGTATTGACACTCTGCTGCTAAACTGCTGAACTTCTATTTTACGGTTGTAGGTTACGGTAGAGCAAACTATGTATAATAATAATTCTACTTAGTAAGATGAGCATTTAAATATGTCTTGCGCGAGATGTCCCGTTTCATGTCACTAACTTAATTTTTATTTATTACGGGAAATTATACACAATACTTACTTATTTGGTTTGGATTTCATATTTCAAAAAAACGCAGTGTTTAAACTTAAACGTACGAAAGTTCCTCGTGAAGAGTTCTGGATACAATTTATATGAGGCTATCAACGCAATTAAGAGTTTTTTTTTTAATTTTGGATACTTAAAAAAATACCTTTAAACTTTTTACTATGTTTGGGTCAACATATATTTGTGATGCAGCATTTTCGAAGATGAACTTCAATAAAAATAAATTTCGATCTCGACTTTAATGATGAACATCTCCAGGATTTAATGACAATAGCTTGCACCAACTTTACTCCACACCTCAGACAAATAGTTCAAGGCAAAAAAAAATTAACTTGGATAATATTTAAAAAAAAACTGTTCTATGTTATTTTCTGTATGACATTTGCTTGTTTAATAAAATTAAGCAGACGCGGATCGCGCGGGTAATTTTATTTAAAAACCGTACCTCTGAAGAAACTAATTGGTGATCCCTGGTATAGATGTTAGGTCGATACGACTATGTACATAGCTATTAATCAAGATACTACAATGAAATAATTCTTAACACAACTCAACTTTTTCTTCCATTACAATTCTTGGGAACCCGATTCCCAAGAATTGTAATTTGTAATGGATTCCTCGTTTCTTTCGACGTCAAGACACGTCAAACAATTCTCAAAAGCCTCACTGCAAAGTTGGCAAGGACGTCACAAAACGGATATAAGAGGGTACAGTCCTTTCACAGGTATCTACCTCCAACTTAGCACAACTGTCAAAATCTTTGATCATTATTTTTTATACAATAAGGTTGATTTTAGGGATGGTTCAATAACTGTAACAGTTATGTTATGGACTGTAACAGTTATTTGAAGAATTCAAACAGTACAAGGGACAGTCGTTGTGTAAACAACCAACACGTAAGCTACGAATTGTCACGAATAGCTATCGGTAGCCGGTAAAGCTGTAACACATACAAACAATCACGTTCCCAGTAGTGGTCGATGCACGGCCCCGATGCACGCTAATGGTTTTACTTACATGACACACATACATACACACTTATACACGCGCTAACCACATGTTGACACACTGTCATAATCCAAATTGACACCTAGACTTGACAAACCCGTTTTTGGGGTTCCGTACCTCAAAAAGAAAAAACGGAACCCTTATAGGATCACTCGTATGTCTGTCTGTCCGACCATTACCCGGGGGCCCTTATTTACCTACAAAGCCTAAAATTTTGAAAAACATTAAGAGAACACCTAACCGCCATATTAATAAAAATAGTTAAACCAGGTTTAACTTACCTACGCTTGGTTTATCTTTCATGCCGTCTCACTTCAATAATATTCAAAAGAAAGTGACGGCATGCGTAATAAACCAAGCGTAAGTTAAACCAGGTTTAACTATTTTTACCCGACTGGTTCCAAGTTTTGTTTAATTTAAAATGTGCTTGTTTTTTGCTTTTCAGTTTTTTCAGTCGGGTTTTTTAGTTTTTATTAATAAGGCGGTATAAGTCTATGGTGCTAAAATAACATGGAGAATCTCTCAATATCTACTACAAAGGTACGGAACCCTTCACGTGCAAATCCGACTTGTTATTTACTTGTCTTGAAGCACGTGGCTAAAAGCAACAGCCGCTCGGGTCGATACTAAGATTATACCGCGCTTGCCTAGGTTGGTCTGTGGATGGGTGGCCTCAGAAAGCACGAGAAGCTGATGGTGCCGGCTGTTAACTGTAGATCTTTGACAGTCGTTACAGGTAGTCAGTGGCCTGAAAGTTTAACATCCAGTCGTACTGCATGAGGCGTATTATATTACACAAGTTTGGGAAAAGTGTGGCGGGCCTGTCCAATAAAAAAAAAATAATATTACACAATACTAATAGGGTAGTTGACAAAAAAAAACTAATTTGTCAGTCAGATAGATTTCCAAAAAATATTGAACACGTTTTTTTTCTTTTTTCACGTAAACAAAAAAAATGGAAACGATACAGAGCTTCGAAAAGTCATGCAACGTCTCAGTTTGGTCCATTTTTACCAGACTATGACGTCAAAAGCCCCCTCTCCATGATCTTTGACAAGTTTCATTTTCGTAATTTTTTATTAATTTGATAAAACAAAAAACACGTACTTTTCCAATATTTTTAGATAATCTAACTGACGGACTTAAACATAATCATATTTTTTATTAGTCAGTCAACTACCCTATCGGGTAGTGGAGGACCCCAAAATAATAAGGAAAGCTAGACTAGGATGATGTCTGAAGTAACGGAGAAAATTCTTTACATTATTCAAGCGCTTTCTCTCACAAAATGTTATAAATAAAACATGAGCAACTACAAGGATTCAAAAGGAACAAAACTATAATTTAATCAAGTTTACAGAACAAACACGAACTTTACAAGGATTCTCGCCCTAGTTTTGTACATTCCATTTTCCGTCGTACACCGCACAACGGTTTAAATGAAATTACTTTCAGGAAATGAATGCGGCCCATAACGCTGGTATGTATGCTTACTTGTAAATTATATTTTATAACCAGTAGTAACTGTCTGTCTGTGTGTTATGTACCCTTTCATGCCCTAACGAATTTATGTATTTCGATAAAATTTTAGTTTTTTTTTTTTCGATTGGAAAATCTTAAAATGATGGGTTCCGGTTCTGGTTGGAGTAGAAGGGAGTATCAGACTTGTATCGACTAAAACCAACCCATGTTCCTTCTTAGCCTTGGTAGGTAGGTTGACCATAACCTGGCGTTAAGACTTTGCTAAAGTTTCTCAAGGATAATTTCAGACTTTTAACACGCGAAGCCACAAGCAAAAGTTAGTATGAAATAAACCCGTGAAACAGTACTAGCACGCAATAATTGGATCTGGGGGGTCGCCAAACTGAGTCGAACAGTGTCGAAGTTATAGCCAATGTGTTCGTGGCTGGCTGTCAACCAAATTGTTAGTAGGAGCGAAATGATTTTCATTTGTTTTGAACGTTTCAGTTCTGAACATAATGAGGGGTGCTATTGTTATGAAGTGTGTATGATTCATCATAAATGTTACGACTTCTGTAAAGTGTTGTGTATTAAACTTTTAGACGAACATCTACCGATTTCAAGTTTCATTAAAAGTACACCAACTGTATAAATGAAATTAAATGTATCTTAGGGGAGGCCTATCTTCGGAACTTGATTGGAGACATGTTTATTGATATTACCAGCATAGTAACTAAGATTCTTTTTTCTGTGTTATATGAGAATTTTAGGCTTCTATACTTAAAAGTAACGTAGAGTGTCAATTCACTGTAAATAGAATAAATACTGCATACATGGCAACAATTCTAAAATTACTCTGATTCTTAGTTTTTACAGTTTTTATCTGCTGTATCAGATTCTCAAGACTTTTAATCCTGCTTCACCTTTAGCTAATCCCTAAATCTGCAAGTACAAATTACTTCAAGCATGAGACAGTGTAAACTTCACCCAACAGAGCATTGAAAGGCTTGGATTACTGCAGGATCAACCCTAGGGTTTCCGAATTAACGGGGATTCTCGACTGCTTGCAATCCGAGAACATTGCGAACTGTTAGATTAAACTTGCCCGGATTAAATGATAAATGATGTTTATTTTGCAGATAGGCAACACGTCATTTTTTTATTGGATGGGCGTGTTTCGTATTGACTACTCTGAGCAGAAACAACCAGAACTAACTCAGAAGCCTCTTTTAAGGTCCAGACATAATCTTTGTTTACTTTTTATTAGGGAAACTTCTTTATGCTCGGCAGACCTCAGCAGAATTTTTCGATGTTACTTACAGAGTTACAGTACAAGATACGACCCCTTTTCCCCATGGAAGTAGGTAGAAACTACAAAACATATTGAAAAAGGTCATAAAAATCCAAGCACCTATAAACATCACGCGTGATATCCCTGAAGGGTTAGCCTGAGGTATTTTAAAGCTACACCGACATTAGATATTTATAACATGGGAATTAACCCATTTTCTCGCCTTTTTTTTGGTGGGTGGAAAATCATCGAATAACCCCCCCCCCCCGCTCTTGGGCAGAGCGAAGGGGAGTGTCAGACTTCTACTGACTGAAAACCAAACCCATGTTCCTTCTTCGCCCTTGTGTCGGAGCCGCGTTAACCTTTTGATAATCCACAGCCCCGACGGGGTCCACAGCCCCGACGGGGTCCACAGCCCCGACGGGGTCCACAGCCCCGACGGGACCTGTTTCTCGCCTTATATCATATTTTATTAAGAGCGTAGACGGGCTGCGTATAATATACGTATATATAACTATTGCCGTCGCGCTGCGCTCTAGCAACCGGGCGGTATCAATATGTGAGTGCGATAGAGACAACTGCAGCTCAGAACGATTTTACCTATAAAAAACCTTGACCGATCGACGTTTCGTATTCTCCTGTTTTCTCCTCGAAACCTAAGCCAATTAAATTATATTTGGTATCAAAATTTAAAGGAAGAATAGATCTATGCCCCTATTACTTGTTTTTATTTTAAAAACTTTTCAATTTTCTTTGGTAGTCATCTGATTACGTAGGTAAAAACGGGGTATTTTTTTAGGTTTTTGGTAAGTCATATTTATTTTTGTAATAAATTTTTTGAAAAAAAAAATTAATAGACAATAGACCTGGATTTTTATAAATAAAAACGATTACTCTAGAGGCATTATCCAGGAAGAGAATAGGGGAATACATTTGTATGGAAAAATGCAGCCCGTCTATGCTCTTAAGGGAGTTCATACAGACTAGTGTAAGTTTAACCGTAGAGATGGAAAAGTTCAAGACTGTTTTGCATCCGTCACATCATTAATCTCAGTTCTAGTTGAAAGCCAGCGTCAGGCACGAGCTGCTCGCCAGTTTGCTGAACTTTTCTTTTTCGACATCTTATTTTTTTATTTTGTGTCTTGCTCGTGTGAACTTGTGGCATGTTCCAAATAAATATGTTTTCTATATTTACACATGCTTGAGTGTTCTATGTAGATGTATGTAGGTATGAGATTTTTTTTTTACATTTAAAAAACCAATATCAAATTCAAATATTTTATTTCAGAATTAAATTCATATTTGGTTAGTAATAATAAAATAACCTAATGTTAGTATTAACTTAAATTTCAATACTAGGTCTATATTGTCTAGATTAATACTAACATTGAAGATAAAAAATAAATTTAAGTTAATATTAACAGAGGTTTTAGCAATTTCTTTCATGCTCAGCAGTGGACTTACTGCTGAAATATCAGTTATTGAAATCAGCCATAATAGTACGACTACTGAATCGTTCTTTGTGACTTTCACACACTTATGCAGCCCATTGGGTATGACATATAGAGCACGGAACATAAAATTTAATGTTCTTGGAGTGCCCGGGACATGAATAACTCACTTTGTCTTTGTAAGATCATCTAACTAGAAATACAGGACAAGTCAGTTATGAAACTCAATTTGTGATTTGTTTAGATTTTCTTCGGTTAACGATAGATTAGTTCAGATTTTCCCTTGAAGTTTTATATACTTAAATCTATCAAACAAATCAAACGCTTTTAAGCGGTCTGAACAACATTTTTTGTTACTGGAGGAAGTTTTTATACTTTTAGGGGCAAGTCAATAATAAGGTTACACGGGGAATTCCTTTTTTTACAACAATATTGTACTTTTTTCAACTTTTTTTTTAACTTTTTTCATATTATTTAATACTAATTGGGCTGTGGAAGTCAGATAGGCAGTCGCTGACCCCAACATACTTGCAAAAAAGCCAAGTAGATGATGATGAGTCACAAAGTGCAAAACCTCGGTAAATCATGAATGAGCAAACAGACTCAAAAATAGAAGAAGAGAAAAAATATTTACTGTTACTGATACTTAGATAATGTCAATATTACCATGACATCGACCTTATTACTATAGTAATTGTAACAATATTTGCTGAAACCGGAACACAAAATATAATATTGTGTGTCGGAAGAACGAAACAAATTGATTTCGTTTTCTTTTGGTATGATACGCACGAAATAAGATTCAATTTGTTGTCACACTTAATGGCTGGGAATCTGTCAGTTTTTATCCAGAATTATTCATCATCATCATCATCATCATTTCAGCCAAAAGACGTCCACTGCTGAACATAGGCCTCCCCCAGGCGTCGCCACATTGACCGGTCCCGTGCGTCTCTCATCCAGCGGTTTCCTGCAACCTTGACCAGGTCATCGGTCCACCTAGTGGGAGGCCTTCCAGCGCAACGTCTTCCGGTTCGCGGTCGCCATTCCAGAACTTTTCGGCCCCATCGGCCATCCGTTCTGCGAGCAATGTGCCCAGAATTATTGGTTTAAAATAAATGTTTATCTGGTAATATTTTCGTTATTCTTTTTAGGAGGTAACATTATATGTTTATCATATTTCTTTATAATGCAAAACCAAAGAAATATAGTGAATAATATGTAATCATAATTCTGCGACAAATAAATATTGTTTTTTTTTTCTTTCTTTATTTCTTTCTTTCTTTCTTTCTAATCCCCGAAGGGTTAGCCAGAGGTGAATCCATTAGTATACCCACATTTCGCCAGTAATGTTTAAGTCCCATTTCAGCCTATTGCCATAAACTAGGAACATATCCAGACTCCGTAACTGCTACTAAGAAATTCCTGGTAAAACACCTTCGCCAAAACACATGTAGTTTCCGAAAATTACATGGTTTTTTCCCTTCGTACAGCTCCAAAAGAGAGTCATATTATGATGTTTATTATTATTGATTACTGACAGCTATTTAATTGAATTCCGAAATGAATTCGTTTTTAAATGTGATGATTAAGCTGTCTGAAGAAATGGATGGGACTATAAATTACGGGTATCATCAAGCTAAACAACCTATTAGTGTCGAAAAATATTTATTGTTTGTCCAAGCTAATATGCTAAACTCCCGTTTAACCAGTTTTTTTATGAGGAATGTCGCATCTATGCATAGATAACCTGCTATATCTTTGGCCATATGCAATCAATATCAATCATATAAAGAAATTCTTAGTTTAAAAAGTGAGCCACTATCATAGCTTTCTCTAGGTGATAAAAATAATTGTAATGGACTGAAATATCTGGCTCATATTCTTAAAATAAATTTAGGTATGATGTGTTTACTAACCATGAAAATAAGTAAAGTAAGTAAACCACTCTGTGATATTAATCATAGTTATGACTATAATATGGTTAAAAGCTAAAACTCCTTGATAAAAAAGTAAAATTAAGTTTCTTTATAAGATAGTTTTAAGCAAATTAATCGTATAACTTCCCAAAATAAACAACCCCAATAGCAATCCCTAAATAAACAACTCCTGATTGAATAGAAATTCTGGATTAACAGCCACATTATGAGCTCCCCCGAAAATGTAGAGACCTGAGATTTTTGTTCAGGGGGTCTAATATGGCCACTTCGTCATCCATTAACAACATCACAACATTTTTTTTGTCATCAATTAACAACAGAAAAATGACAATATCTATCATGTCTTCATGTAAATGCAACATAAACATCCTACCAACTGCTAGTCACCCAGCGGCAACTCATAAAACTTAAACTACGACTAAAAATGACTTATTTAAGTTCCTGTCACTAACATAACCACTTCAAAACAAAACAACATCAAACCTTCCGCCTTTTATGTTGCTCTGGTAACAGCTTGGATCTCTGCCAAACCTTTTAGGTGGAATGGCGTGAATTAAAGGCTATATTCGTTGATGAACAATAGTAGGACGCAATAACTATTGAATGCAATCGCAATGTATTAAATGTAAACTTATCGCGATACCTTTGTTCGGCAGAAGGGGTAAGCAGGACTATTACACCTATTTAAGGCATAACCGGCGGCTTCTCTCTTAATTTATATTATACTAGCTTTTGCCAGCAGCGCGTGAAAATGACGACTTTCCATACAAACTTTCATTCCCTATTTAACTACCTTAGGAGTTGAATATCGAAAAATCCTTTCTTATTCCTTGTCTACATTATGAAGAGAACCTCTGTGCAAAATTTCAGCGTTCTAGGTCCAAGGGATTGGGCTGGGCGTTGATGAGTCAGTCAGTCAGTCAATCAGTCAGTCAGGACTTCTCTCTTTATTTATATATAAGATAGATAGACTAGCTTGTGCCAGCAGCTTCGCCCGCGTGGAGTTCGATAATTGTCCCACGGGATCATGCTACTGGGATAAGAAGTATCCTATGTGTTAATCCAGGTTATAAACTATCTGTGTTCTAAATTTGATGTAGGTATGGCTGATAATGACTGCCTCATTAACTCATTAGTCTAGTGGACGCAAGCGCGACTGATGTGCATGAGGTCCTAGGTTCGATTCCTAGGTCGGGCAAAGGGTTGATGGGTTTCTTCATCGGGAATGTCTCAGTAGCAACCATGCGGAGTCTGGCATTGTGCCCGGTTGATAACAATAGACTCACCCCCTATATTACATGGGGCTTAACATAACTCTGCCTAACCCTTCGGGGGTTACAGGCATGATGTTATGTAGGTATGTTTGTTTTTTTTTAATTACCAATTTGCTGAATCAACGTTCCTAACAAACCTCTGTGGTTTCTGGAACGTATTGTGTAAATTGTAATCTTAATAATTATGTTTATTTTTGATAATAACAAAAAAAAAATGTGAATTACTTATTACTTTCATTTAAGTTTATGTAACATCTACTAGGCTAGTCATAGCAACACCAACCAACACAACAGAAAGAATTATGACCTATTCCCATTTAAAACCGACAGAGGTCGCCACGCTCATCAATCAATTAGTTCCGCACTTATTGTATAATATTACTCTTAACAATACGACTTTATTAAAATTTTACCAAGCATTGGTTTTAATTCCGTATTTCATTTAATAATTTTGTACAGTTATTATCAAAATTCAAATAAAAAAGTCTACAATTAACTTTTGCGTTTAGTGTTAATTTTTAATTTAAAAGTGAATGCAGAAATTTTAATTAAATTCGACGATTAAGTTTTAATGGTAATGCATTAACTAGTAATTTAAATTTATATTATTGACAACAAAAGGTTGAACTTTTAAGGTTCGGTTTTTAATTTGAACGCAATCTGAAGTCTATCCATACACGCAAAATGAATTTAAAAAACAAATTAAATTATTTCCACGACCGAGCAATTTAAAGTACTTACAGTAATAATAAATGCGTTTATAAATAGGTACATTTAAAAAGAACAGGAAGTCATTCCGAATTACTAAAACATCTGTGCTGAATACGTAAATAAATCGTAGGTACGCCTCGCAATCTAGGAGAAACTTTAGAAACTAACATGCCACATAATTCCACCTTATTTCACTACATAACACTATTAAATTACCCTGATTTATCATACTCACATTTTAACCAACTCCTGCTTCTATTTCCACAGAATTATTAATAACCACAGAACACTGAGAAACTAAATAATTTATTCTATAAACAGTGGTTTGTTATAACATAACACAACAGTGTTGTTAGGATTTAATAACAATTTAAAACATAAACACGAGATATTGAGAGCACGTTCGTTGTACGCGGCGAACTAGTAAGCAAGCTTTGAGCTTTGAACTACGGTGTTTTTGTTATAGTGAAAGAGCGAGACGGAGCAAAAAAGCACCATAAACATTCGGGTTACATCGGCTTTTTCCGTCGTGTGTCCGTCGGCGCTCGCCTGTTGACTTCGGCAGCATAGTATGGATATGCACGTTCCTTTTTGTATTTTTATGGTGTCTTTTTATGTGTGTGGGTATGTTGTGTGTGTAAAACAGGGTGTTTTCTCATGGTTATGCAGAAGCACGTGCATAATCAAGTCTTGAGATTGAACAGCCCGTCTGGGTATATCATCTCTTATTTTATGAGTTTAATAACCATATAAGATTGTATATTTTTTTTGTTAAAATAATTATACAGACTAAAAATAATCCTAGTGTGTGATTAAAATAGAGTTTTTACTGAAAATACACCTAGTAACTCTTTTAAAACTTTAGTTAGAAATACTTTATATATTATATTAAGCATGAATTAATTTCTTGTAAAACCAAGTCATAAATAAATAACTTTTAATATCTAACGATTTGAATAAAGACACATTTCAGTAAGCATTATAAAGGCATTTTCCAAATAGAGGGTTGAAAATTAATCCCCATTACGCCATATATTTTACCACCCTACCCCCATTGAGTAAAGCCTAACGGTATTAACTGCTACCCTAGTGACTTTTACCAAGGGGATACGTTTTCGTGACGAATAGCTATTTGTTTACATAATAAGTGGCATGTGGAAACTTTTGAAACAAGAAAACGACTTTAATCAACACATCGATTTCCAAGGTTTCAAGAATATCGTTCTCAAGTGCGTTTAATTATTTTTACTCACATATTTTATGACGTGTTTACACACAACTGCACACACGGGGATCACAAATACACTGTTGTCTTGTCTCAGAATAGACGATTACATCATTGTCACAAAAACGACTGCAACTCCGTCATATCCCGGTGCAAGTAAAAAATAAAAACAATGGCATGCAGTTGCATTAATAGCCACTAATTTGTCCTGAAATAAAAAAGAATGACATCATTTTAAATTGACATGTGGTCATCGATTTAAAAACCTGTTGTGCTTGTAACTATTGTTAGGTCCACATAATTCTTACATCCTGAGACGTTCAATGGGGAACTGCTATAGTCTACGGTGAACATATGGGGGTGGGTGATGCGGGAATCGTATTGTCCCACACCGCATTTCACACCATCCGAATAGAAATGGGTTCATTCATGATGTAAGTTTACGGGATGAGCAGTGAGATTAAAACGAACGAGAGTCATACGGCTAAAATTATTTTGATGAAAACGATGCTGATGTAAGCGACCCTTCGTAAATAAAGTATTATTAGAATATCAGTATTCCGCCAGCGTTTTTATTCTTCTGTAATATAGAGTTATAAGAAAATGCCTATCACTTGTTATTTAGTTTGTATTACACGTTTTTATAACTGTGAAAATAACTGTAACATTAACTTTTTTGTAGCAATGGAGTCTAGATTTGTGATCGGGTGAGAGGCGAACCTATTTGCCCTTTGAGAATTGCAGGCGTGGTGTTATTTTATTAATTTGAGATTAACCATTTCCTTGGCAAATGGATGACGTTAATAAATTTGCCGTGTAAGCAACACTAATAGACGACCATTTGATATCTATCACATACCATCAATCATTGTTACTGACCCTTTCTACTTCGTCCCGTATTAAGTGGACCGCACATGTCTGGAATCCGGAACCATGTCAAGATTTTGTATCCGATATATTACAAAAGTTGTAAAAGCTCAGTCTGATTTATGTGAAGTCAGAGCTTTTTAAACAAGAATTAGTTGGACAAAACTTTCGATGAGCTGCTGGATTTCCGAAAAAGTACCTACTATCAACGTACCTACATATTCTTGGGAATAGAAAGAATGAAAAATATTTAATTGTCACAATATACATGACATGCATACAAAATGACAAAAAAAAAACAATAAACAAACAACGCACAAAAAAGGACTTTTTATTTACATAATTATGATGTTAGCTGACAGATATTATGTACCGGAAAATATCCGCACTTAATCTTATAAAGAAACTGGTTTCGTATGCCCGTTTGTTTCAAATTTAAGATGTCTTTGATCATGTTGACTATGTCCCGGAAGACTCACATTATAAAACACATGTTTCCTACTTAATTATTTCTCCTCTATTTAATTGCCATCATAACACCAGTCTCATTCGATAAATTTAATGAGAAGTGCTCTTACTTCTCGGGAATTTCTTGGAAGAATTCGTTCACCGTACACTCGTGCTAGCCTCTGGTCTATATTGGATTTAAACCTCTGCCTAACTATATGTGCCAAACAAATTATTGTTATTGTTTCAAAAGATCTTTTAAATGTAAACTATTTGTGAGAAAAATACCATAGAACCTACAACTATCACAACATAAAGTATCGTTAAAATGTTTTACGTTTAACAGTGTATTTTTATCGCTTCTTGTCCATGGTTGAGAACATGAAAGATTACTTTTATGGTTCGTTCCAATAAACCGATAGTGTTTTAGTGTCGGAGAAATTAGCCACACACTGTCTGCCACAAATCAAGAGTTTTAAAGGGTAGCCATATAGGGACACTGTCCCTATATGGCAGTATACACTGTATACTGTGTTTTGCCAATAAATAAATTTATTATTATTATTTATTATCAAGAACACCTTAAATAAATCAAAAATATATTATTATAATTCTAGTAAGACTTTAGAATTTGTGGACCACCACCCTTTCAATAAGAAAAAGTTATATGTCAGTAGTTATCAGTCAGTATGTCAGAAATTCCTGGGTGCGAAAATACAGCCCATTTTAGGTGTCAACTCATAATTAAAAAAAGTAGAGACTCGTTCATTCTGTGATAGGGATTAATTTTAATGTTTGTTCTTCTTTGGGTTGCAATTAGGGTAATAAAATACAACATAATTATCTATTTAGTTATAATATAATAGGACCTGTATTTAGAAACAGGACTAAAATATAACGAAATCCTCCAATAGCTTTTCGATTTTTTCTTCAGCTAAAGAGAACTTTCCGGAGTTCTATCTTCGTAACATAGTGCTCGAACAAATTGCTCAGCAGATTGTACTTGCTCGCCTCGAGGATCTTGAATCGAGATTAAAGATTAGGTCGAACTAGAAAAGTAGATTGCCTAGAAAACCAACTTGAGGACGAACTACGGTAGTGGAGCAAATATCGTATGCCTAGAAAAAAGGTTATGATAGAATTATAGAATATTTCGGGGTTGCCCATCATTGTAGTGTATTGGATTGAAATTGTTTACCAAATACAGGAAATATAAAACGACGAGGTTTCGTGCAACGAAAAAGTCAAAATTTACCTAACTTGAAGCATAGCACCATCATTTTCCTGCCCATTTTCCAATTTATTTGGGGTCGCCACATCGTGTCTTCTTCCATACTACATATTTACATAGGGTGAACTCATCTAATTCTGTGATTCGCCTAATTCGGTGATATTTGGTTTGAGCGGTATCATAGGGCTGTACGAGTGCACAAATGCCTTGATCACGAAGTTAGATGAGTTCACTATACAACATAATTTCATCAGACACCTACTTTCTAACTAGAACCATATCTTTCTGATAAACTCCATACAAGAAATCAATTGAAACGTGACCTTTTATTGATAACTATCACCAGTCTTGTGTATTTTCTACATCATCATCGGCACGATCTTGCCCTTATTTGGGTTCGGCGCACTGTACACTTTCATCTTTAAACCTACCACACCTGTTTTAAACTAATTCATACTTTGATCATAATCGCAGTACAGTACCCAGTAATACCTGACCTCTCTCCTCAAAACACGGGAAGTGTTGTGAGAAGAGAATGAACTCTTCTTCTTTGTATGAAGGGTTAAGTAATACTGGGCCCTGACTGTACCATAGGCCAAGCGGTGAGCACAAACAGACGTTATCACCGGCTCGTGCGCACGTTTGCGCTGTTTAAGGCGATGACAATAGCTATTGACTTCTGATGTTTCAGTATTTTTGGACACGCCCACAATTTTTCCGATACCCTAGCGCCATACTACCAAGTAAGAAACAAATAGTCCAGGATCCGCGGTCCATTTTTGCACTTGATTACTATCAAGCTAATTTTGATGAGACGGCGAGACGCCCAACAATTTCCTGCACGAAACTCTCGAATTCTCGATTGTGGTAAGTAATAGGGGTAGCAGGGATAAAATATGTTGGTTTGATGATTCTCAAAAGTGTTAAGTACAAACACTTTTGAGAATCATCAGCTGGGTTTTTTTTGTTAAATCTGATGATAATTATCTAAATTATTTGAAAAAATATTTGTCCTACAAAATGTATGGTTTGATCAAAGAGTCCCCTTCCTTCCTTCCAATATGTATCGATAACGAAGTCATTAAAAATGATTAATTACTAACTGGGTTTTGGGGATTGGATATTTTCTATTAAACCCACTCTTTACAAGTTGCCTACAAGATTCTAAAAATTATATTAAGTGTTTGGCACTTACTCCACGCACCATCAATACTCCTGTACATCATAAACAACAGGCTAATACACTTTCTGGAGCCACAAATTCCAGAAGAGCAAGCAGGTTTTGTTAAAGGCAAAGACACGCGGGAACAAATCCTGAACGTTCGCCAAATTATAGAGAAAATTCGGGAATTTAACAGCCCTGTATTGATATGTTTCATAGATTATACCAAAGCATTTGATTGCGTGGAGTGGGGCAAGCTGTGGGGGGTTCTTAAAGACATGGGAACGCCTCAACATCTTATTGACATAGTCCGATGCCTCTACCTACACATCAACAACCGCTCTTTCGTCAAAATAGACACCGACTGTTCAAATGCGTTAGGCAGGGATGCATCCTCTCACCTCTGCTCTTCAATATGTATGAAGAGTAATATCATTCAAGACTCTTTAGGGCTGGGACAAGGGGTTTACTGTTGGTGGAAAGTGGATTTCCAATCTGAGGTACACTGATGACACCGTTCTCTTTGCTACAACATTTGGCAACATGAAAGAGATACGGCACAGATTGGAAGTGGAAAGTGGCAAAGTAGGGTTTGCAATAAATAGGCAGAAAACCAAGCTTATGGTGGTAGATCGTGCGGGAAAGCTATCGGGCGCCTATAACATCTAAGGCATCTATACTGTGGACAGCTTCGATTAACTGGGCTCCAATATAATATAAGTAATGAAGGTAGCTGCGTCACAGAAATAAAACGGCGGATAGCCATGGCTAAAGATGCTATATTACGCCCCCGGAACATCTGGGAAAAACGTGGTATAAGTTTTAAAACGAAGGCCCGTTTGGTCAGAGCACTAGTTTTCCTGATTTTCCTCCATAGAGTTAATAATAATAATATTTATTTATTTTCAGGCTACTTTGGCCCATAGATAAATACCTTACAGACTAACATACATACGATATAATTGACAGCTTGTGTTAGTAAACAAAACCTTAAAACTATATTAGTATCACTACACTTGCACTACGTCACTGTGCGATCATGTGGCACTTGCCCGCGGAAGCGTCGAAACACCACCCCCTGCGGCCAAAAGTCCTCTTCCAAGACGAGGTGCAGGTAGCATGTCGGTACTCGCACCACAAACGCCTTAAAGTTGACGTTGCGGCGCGACTCGAGCAGCTGCACTCTCGCCACGTACTTGATCTTCTGGCGCACGTACTCCACGATGTCCTCCGTCGTAGTGGTGTAATGTAGACGGGAGAGGTACAAAGGAGTGTTCGGCTTTGCGGCACGAATATGCACATTGGGCTCCGATGGAGCCGTGCCGCAGCGGTTCTTGATGGTTCGCTGACGGCGCTTCCTCCTCAACACCGTCACGAAACCATCATCAGCCTGGATCGGTTCCTTTTCAGGCACAGGCTTCTCGGAAGGAGCATTTTTCCCCACAAGTTAAGACATGGACAATTCAAACAAGAGTAAGACAGAGGATAGACGCATTCGAAATGTGGTGTTTTAGGCGGATTCTCCGAATTCCATGGACGGCCAAACGCACAAATGTGTCTATCCTTTACCAACTCGATATCAAGACTCGATTGTCAACAGTTTGCCTACAGCGTATTTTGTCTTATTTCGGCCACATAATGCAAAGAGGAGATAGCAGCCTTGAAAAGCTGGTCATTGTTGGCAATACCGAAGGCAAGCGACCGCGAGGCCGGTCGCCATTTTACAAATTTGGAAGTGTCTGTCTTCCAAACGATTGGCTTTGAGAAAAAATTGTTTGTGGAACCTCAATGTCATTTTTAAAGACCTGTCTAATGTCTATAGACACCCCACACGTAGGTATAGGTTTGATGAAAAAAAAAATATTGTTTCAGTTCCATGTATGGGGCGACCCCCTAAATCCTTTTTTTATTTTTGTATAAAAATCGTAAAGCGGTTCACAGAATACTTGTAGAGTTTCAACTGTGTAGTCTCAATAGTTTCCGAATGAAGTGGCTGTGACATACGGGTGGACAGACGGACAAACAGACATGACGAATCTATAAGGGTACCGTTTTTTGCCATTCGGCTACGGACCCCTAAAAAACAGCTGGTTTGTAGTAATTTTTGATGAGCTCGTTATCAATACATGTTGGATTTAGATAATGATCATCAGATAAAAATAAAATAGTTAGTAATAGATTTTTGAAAATCATCAAATAAATAATTATAATAATATATAATCAATACCTATATATTTTATCCCTGCTGCCCCTATTACCTACCACAATCGAGAGTTTTCGTATAGGGTAATGTTGGCGTCTCATCAAAATGCAGCTGCTCACGGAAAATTAGCTTGATAGTAATCAAGTGAAAAAATGTACCGTGGATCCTGGACTAACATTGTGACGCGATCAATAATAATTTATAGATGAACGGATAGCTGTCAGTGGGGCGCAAAGTGACATACGTCCGTCTAGCACCGCGCCTAAGCGCTCACTGTCGGATTGCTTAGGTAAGAAAGAGAGCGCGATGACGCAACGCTCGAACTTCTTACAAACCATATAAAGATTAATTACATTAAAATAATTTATTAAATAATCAAAAATTAAAAACAACCAAATTTTGTATTTAAATATGGTACGTTATTGTTATAAATTTTACCAACGTACGTTGATCAGTAATACAGATATTTTTGTTGGAAGATCATTTTAAGAGGTTAGTTTACCATTTTTTTGTATCGAGAAAACTTTTCAAAAACGTGTTTTGAAAACAACGAAATTATCAGAAATATGTTCAAGATTAACATATATTTTTTCCGCCGTGTCAAATTGTATAGATTTGGCTAAAAAATTGTTCAATACAAGCCTATTTGGCTCTTGTCAGCGCCTTAACTGTTTACGTGACCGCCAGCTGTCATAACATCATACGGTAGCCTGTTACTTGGGTACAGATTTCATCTCTTGATTTTTTGTAAATATTTGTATGTTACATAACTTAAGGTAATTTAATGATTAAGATGATTAAAGTTCTTTCTCCACCTAGTAATTTTACCTAGATATTTTTGTTATTAATGTGATGTAATTAATATGAAGGTTTTGAAGGTTGCCACCCGCTGGATGCGAGACGCACGGGACTGGTCAATGTGTTGATGTTGACACTTGGGGGAGGGCTATGTCCAGCAGTGGACGTCTTTTGGCTGAAATGATGATGATGTGATGATCACTTATTATTATTGTTTTTTTTCCTATCTAGTGACACTCATTCATGTTCTCAGTTGTTAATATGCGGATAATGTAGTGGGCTGCAATATTGTTAATGTTCTATTATCTTTACTCTGTGTCGACACATAATATTGTAGCTGTTATTTTAATAAAATAAAACCTAGTTTATTTTTAAATATTTTTCAAGTTTTGAATAAAATGTACAAATTCGTGGGAAACTATTGAAAATCATGATGAACCCATATCGTTATGGCAATCTTTGGGGGAGACCTATGCCTAGCTGTGGACGTAGGTATTTTGACTGAAATTGTGATAATGATGGTGAACCCATGACTCAGTTTATGTCCAGTAGTGATGCTTCGTTCAGCTGAAATACCAAGTTTATAAATCTCTATCTGCACTTTGTTTCTTGTTCAAACTCTATTGACGTTATCACAAGCATTTTTTTCGGTGACAATATTCTGATTCAAATCTGAGCCTGTGCAGACAGAGATTTTGGTGCAAAGATTTAAAAAAATATCAAGAAAACCAAAGTTAGCCATTAGCAATAATTTAAGTCTAACTTTAATGCTAAAATCTGTCAAGTGTTTGATGTGCTTTGAATAAACCCCTATCTGTCATCCAGCGTTGGTTTTATTCCATCGCTACCAATAGAAGTGAAATTATCTAGACGATTCATCAAATCTAGATTCGATTCACTTACATCGATAGAATCGATTTGAAACAACAAAAAAATTAAATCAATCATAGTTTCACACGTTTAGGTTTTAACCCGAATCAAACTTTATTAGAAAGCGCTTTAAGATCCATTTTCATTTGTTTACTATCTGTTAGTTAATTGAAGCCATTTCCATCCAATTTGGTCGTTAATGGTTCATACTGCATACTACCAAACACTACTATTATCTTCGCCAATATTGAAGCTTAGTTTGCATAGTTTTACATAATGGAAGTTTTTATCTGTTATAAGCTTTTATAGGATTAAAACAAACTTCAGAATTTTTAGGACCCAACGAGCTATAGCCAAGTACTTATTATAGTGTCATGTCGTCAGGGTTGGTGTTTATTTTTGTTTAGTATTCACATGATCATCATCATCATAACATATAACGCCATAACGAACGGCAACCTGCCGTTTGCATCCACCGGTTGCCCGCGACTCTCACTTTGTCGTCGGTCCACCTGGTGGGGGGCCTACCAACGCTGCGTCTTTCGGTTCGTGGTCCCCACTCGAGAACCTTTCTTCCCCATCGGTTGTCGGTTCTCCGAGCGATGTGGCCTGCCCATTGCCACTTCAACTTGCATATTCTGAGAGCTATGTCGGTGACCCTGCTTCTTCGGCGAATTTCCTCATTTCGGATTATGTCGCACAAAGAAACTCCGAGCATAGCTGTCTCTATGGCTCGTTGCGTGACACTGAGCTTCTCTAAGAGGCCAGCAGTTAAAGACCATGTCTCGGTGCCATAAGTCATCACTGGCAACACACACTGGTTATACACCGTGTCTTAAGACACTGCGGAATTTTGAACGAAATTTATATTCACATCATTTAAGAGCGTATGCTACCTCAGATTAGCAACCCTATTTGTGGTGGTTAAAACTTCGCTTGTAATACTGTTAGAATAAAGTTCTAATCAGCTTGCACTACAAAGTGGTTGTTACGTCTTTCGCTGCGGCCGAATACTGCAAAATTAGTGGTATTTTGCGATTTACAAAAAAACTATTGATTGGACTAAAAAAGTAAAACACTATGACTTTAGTTTGTTGCTTGTAGAATTATTTGGCAAAAAAATCAGAACGATGACATGTATTTTAGTATGGTTTTTACTCGTTAAAAGAAATTCTTAGAGGTATCTTCGCGATTTTTTTCAATCGAGCAAAGTTAATTGTATTATGTTTTCACAACACTATGGCACTAGCATATATCCTTAAGAATATCATATATTTTTCTGATGTTGATTACTGCAGTGAATCATATACTTTTACGCATTAAAAAACTCGCGTTTGAGGTACCATACGCTCTTAATGACTATTCATGAGTTTTGTACATTGACGTTCATAAAGATCTGCCTTTAGCATTATTTATATTTATTTAACATTACGAAACCGTAGTCACCATGAACCTGTCAGGTTGATAAGTCAAGTGTGGCACTCTGCAGAATTTAACAACTCTCAAGGAAAACTATTTTTGTTGTAGTCTTAGATCATACTTAGGTCACCACTATTAATTCCGGTACCTATTCAAATATTTACTAATTTGCGAAACATCATCACCTGATAACCTTTTCCCAACTATGTTGAGGCCGGCTTTTATTCTAACGGATGCAGCTGAATACCAGTATGTTACATGGAGCAACTGCCTATGGAAGAGCAATGGAGAGGGCTATGCTCGGAGTTTCCTTGCGTGATCGAATCAGAAACGAAGACATCCGCTTGAGAACCAAGGTTACCGACGTAGCCCGAAGAATCGCCAGACTTACCTAAGTGGCAATGGGCAGGGCACATTGTTCGCAGAACGGATGGCCGATAGGGCCGAAAAGTTCTGTAGTGGCGACCGCGAACCGGAAGACGTTGCGTTGGAAGGCCTCCCACTAGGTGGACCGACGACCTGCAGGGCTATTGCGTATCTTTTAATGACAGTGGATAACTTATAATGTCTATCATATAACTGTCAAATGGTGAGTTTTTAAGAAAAAAATGTACCAAACCATAACCAATTTACAGTTAATCTATGGACATTTCTGATAGCCACTGACGTTAAAAAGATACGCAATAGGGGGGCTGGTCAAGGTTGCGGGGACCCGCTGGATGAGAGACGCACGGGACCGGTCAATGCATGTGGCGACACCTGGGGAGGCCTATGTCCTGCAGTTGACGTCTTTTGGCTGAAATGATGATGATGATGAACTGCCTATCTGACCTCCAACCCAATTAGCACTGGATAATACGATACCCCTTGGTAAGACTGGTTGTCAGACTTTCGGTTCACTGACTAGCTGTAACGACTGTTAAAGCTCTACAAATGACAACAGCGTGCTTTCCGAGGCCCGAAGGCAACTCAGTACCTATGTAATGGCTGGTCACCCATCCACAGACCTAGGCAAGCACAGCTTTACCAGAAGATTGATCCGAGCGTCTATTACTACTTGACATGAGTTCCGCTGTTAATTTGCCAAACGTCAACATTATTTACAGAGATTGCAAACCTTCAACTCAAAGGCCATGAACCTATCAGATTTTAACTATCAGCAAATAAACTTAAGAGTCTCGCATATTAATTGAGTGCTGATTAAATGTCAACAAGCAGTGTTGAACAGCCACGGCAGAGTGGACACTCTGGCTTGAGGTCAAGTTGGCACGGATAGCGTTAAGTTATGTCATTGCTTATAAAACTTTGTGCTAGCCTTTAGCCCCTAGGTATATTATTTATAGCTTGTAATTATCTTTTTAACGAGGTGTTAATCTTTTAGATGTCATTGGTTAACTAAATAATATAAATGATAAGGCAAAAATACATATTCTTTATCATTATAATTTTTATTCGGTTTAGTTCAACTGCATGACAAAAGCAGACAAAGTGACAAAACTCTCCAAAGTTACAATAACTTTTAAAATATCTAAGCTGCAATTTATACTAACTTCTGATCGTTTAGAGAACAGTAGATCCGAGAAACCAGTATATCTATTATTGAAACAAAAGTTAACAATAAAGAACTGGTAACCATTCCACGTGTTAGTAATGCTTTCCTTTTCTACCGAACCCATAATCACACGAGTTCAAAAAACCGTTCTACTCAATTAAAAAAAAAACACAACCAAAGAGCTCAGCTGTCGTGACCCACTTTCAAATGATAAAGAATAACGGGTTTCTGACACATGCATACATTTAAAGTACTACCATACGTCATTTCCTGTACACAAGAATAAAAATGTAATTCAACTGCACGAGAAAACCGGAACTCGTAGTGATGTGACATGCACATTCTGATGTAACGTTACTATTTCAATTATTTTATTTATTTAGGAAAATAAACAGTTATACATTGAAGTCTTACAATAAGTTATAAATATACAAGGTTTATAAATGTATAACCTACGACAAAGTCGATTACGAGGTTTATCCGGCCTCTAATTCGATAAGCCGTTTCTTTCATTTAAATAAATTGTCCAGTCATTTTCTGTTATGAGATAGACGCATTTAATCATTAAGACGCAGTTAAAGGGGCACCGTAAAAACGACCTGTTTTTCGTCGCAGAGTTAGCCGTATTGCTACTTATTACAATTCCAAAAAAAATACAGTGTATAGTCAAATGTATAGGTAAAAGACTTATGCAAAAATATTTTCTAAAAGTAATCAAGAACCTCGAAAAAAAAATCACAAAAAAATCACACGAAAAAACTTTTTCGTCTCGAAATGCTCAATATTTTGAGTGACAACTGTTATTTTTTTTTTACTATCAGAACGGAAATTTAACCAACTAAAGACATATGTTAAAATATTTTAACATTACAGCGTATTTTTTTTTTTAATAAATTAAATCTGTGAACTATCGTTCATTTTGGCAGTCACGAGCATCAAACGCATCGCCATTTTCAACCTTATTTGTTCAGGCGATGAGTTAAACGCGCGCTCAAGGTCGCGGGCAGCTAATGTCGCCTTAATGGTTGGTAACTATCTTGCTATAATTTCTTCCGGAAGTGAGATATTAATTTGAATTAGGTGGACTGGTTTTGAAAATCATAGGTAAGTAAGGACAGTTTCAATTAAGAGAAATAGAAAATGGGAAAAGTTTTGATAGATTTTCTATGAAATTAATGTTTTATTTATTTATAAATGTTATCGCAAATTCATTTACCTACTCTAAAGACCAAAAAAGAAAGTAGAAAGGTTTCTATTTACCTCCACATAAATTAAATAATAAATACCGAAATGAAATCCTATATTTCATATTATTTTAATAACAGACGGTCTCACGTTGAAAAAATTTACAAAATCGTGCACTGATTAACTAATCACAGCAAATCTTCGTTTATTTTATTTGGTAGACTCTCAAATAACCACGTACGGAGAACTGTAGATCCGGCCGGAAAAAGGGTTCATTGTCCGCTAAATGTAATCACTATGCAAGGCGTATACAGTGCGCTCCTGATTATTTTTTTACATGAATAATTAAAATTTCCTTAGCTACATTATTATCCTCGTAGAACGTCAGTGAAAATAAATTATGAGCAAAGCAGAAAATTGTTTGAAACAAAGATCATTTTATTCCGGTCATAAATTAATGGCTCGTCGGTCTAATAATAAGCGCGACTGCTGAGCATAAGGTCCTGGGTTTGATTCTCGGTTTGGACCAATGTTATTGGATTTTTTCCATCAGAAATTTCGCACTAGCAGCCACAGAGTTTGGATTTGTGGCCAGTTGCAAACCTCCAAAGAAACACTTAAAATGCTAACTTTTTGAAGTCTGTGGTAAAAACCTTAATGAAACAAACAAAGTCTCGTTACGCTACAATTCAGTTCTTTCTCTTAAAAACTAGCGACTATAGCACAGTCCATCCACATTTCTTATTTTGCTTTGCCCTTTCTTAGAAATTAAAACTCAAAAATAGCCTTTCATAAACATACATAGCTAGGTCAGTATCTCTATCATAAACCTCCACAATTATCAGTCTAAAGGGACATAGTTATAATGGTTTCAGCCACCGGTGCCATTAGCGGTCACGCTATGATTAGTTGCCTCTTACGAGTTAACGACACCCACGGGAAATGATAGAGAATGCTACTCGATCTCGGCAACTAGGAACAGCTTTGTCTTAGGTAGTTACTACATTAGGTAGTTAATAGGAAATATAAACAGGAGTAAGTGTCTAGCTTAAGCCCGTCGGGGCCGCGGATTTTTGTACTAGATTACGTGGCCTCGGCGCAAGGGCAAAGAAGGAACATGGGTTTGGTTTTTAGTCAGTAGAAGTCTGACACTCCCCTTCGCTCTGCCCAAGAGCGGGGGGGGTCATTCGATGATTTTCCACCCACCAAAAAAAAAAAAAAAAAACATGTGTCTAGCTTAAAAAAAGCGAAAATTTAATCTTTTTGGGTAAACCGTCAATTAACATAACGTCACGCATGTGACCTACCCTAGGGGATAGACAGAGGTAGTAGGTGAACCTAATAGTATCGAGCCATTACCGCCGTCTTATCGTAAGCGACATTTTTACTTAAACAGTGTTTTTTATCGCAGACGACTTTTTAAACTATAACGGCCTTATTAATAAAAAAAAGTTAAGCCTGCTTAAACTTACGCTTGGTTTATCTCGCATGCCGTCTCACTTCAAAAATATTCAAATGAAAGGGACGGCATGCGAGATAAACCAAGCGTAAGTTTAAGCAGGCTTAACTTTTTTTTATTAATAAGGGGGCAACGGACTTGTTCTTCGACTTTTCCCGCCAAAATTACAAAGTTATAGCAAATGCTAAGTTTATCGTTAGCACAACATTTTTCTATATTTTACAGTAACCGACATAATCAAAATTATCGTAAGTTGCGTAATTATCTAAGAATTGCAGCGTAAGCGACCCTACTTGTTATCGCAACCGACACAGTACATCCAAATTTTGTCGTTTACTATAACAAAGTGGCAAAAAACGTGTAGTGACGTTTTTTTGAAAATTTTAACCGTTACACCTAAGGTTTCAAAAATCATTATTATACGTCAAATTTCAACTTAATAGCGCAATTATTTATAAAGTTATTCAAAAAAAACCTGCTCCTGTAAAATTTGGTTTTTGTCGGTTACACTAAGTCGGCGGTAATGGCTCGGTATGTATACCCACTTTTCGTAAGTTATGATTAAGTCCCATGTAATAGAGGGCGAGTCTATTGCCACCAACCGGGATCAAACCCAGACTCCGTGCCTGCTACCGAGAAATTCCGAGACTTGTAAAAGAATATTTGTAGAGTTAAGTCGGAGGTAGATATTAATATTACAGTATAAGCAAGACTTCTGCCATAATACCTGGACAACATAACAAAACATCACGCCTGAAATCTCCGAAGAAACAGGTGACAGTTTTATTTTTAAATATTTTAATAATAAGTACCCAATTACTTACCTAAACTTAATTTTATTGATATTTATGTAGTTTCATATATTTTATAGAACTTTAGTATTGACCGTTAATTTGTTTTATAACTTTACAATTGACGTAAAACATACCTAATGTCTCTTTGTTTACCCTTCCCATCGTGGCACTTAATTTTATTGATATATTTTTATATTATTTTATAGAATTTTAGTTGACCTTTAATTTGTTGAATAACTTAACAATTGACGTAAAACAAAATGTCTCTTTGTTAACTCTTGCCATTCCCATCACAACATTGAAAAACAAAAACAACCCAATCCCCACGTGTACTAAGGGCATAGATAGGCTCAAGGCTCATTATGCAACATTAATGCAGCCCAGAGCCCGGATATTGCCAGTGCTCGGTGTGTACTAGGGATGCGCTATATCGATATTATTATATCGATATATGCCCTTGTATCGATATTTTGTTTCGATTCGAATCGCAACGGTGACTTGGATCGTATAGTAGGGTTCTTCAGATATCGAATCGTATCGTCTTCTGGAAAGCTGTACCGTACTACTTATTATCCTTAAAAGATATAAATGGCGTTCGACTGTCGAGGAGAACAGACGTGTACACCGTATTTTAACTTACTACTGATTTATACTATCTAAAGTCCAAACAAAAGTGATACTAAAAACAATAACACCTACGTACAAAATAGCGTGAACTAGAGTGACAGTGCTACAAACGAATTGTATTGAATTTACAACGTGCAGTGCGCGACAGTTGCCGTAACCGCTCTTCACCACCTCGGGGAAAGGAGACGAAACCATAACGCACGCATTTTTTAACTCGTTCGCACACTGACCACGGACCCTGTGAGTGCGTGCTACGTCACTGCCATATTATAAAGATGAGTGCACAACAATCTTCGGCCGAAATAAATATGAAATTATGCAACAAAGGAAGTGGATCACTTACTGATCTACGTACGTTGGTAAAAGAAGATGGCAAAATCTCGCTGCGAAAAAGGAAGCAGAACTTTGAGGGCGAAGTCATGCAAGAAATGTCCGACTTACGATCCGAAATGAAGAACTATTTCCAAGCCTTCAGCGAAAAACTAAATGAAATCTCGAGCAATCTATGTCAAGAAATGGTTGAGGTTAAAAATGAAATAAAAAACATGAAAAACGCGACCAATATTCTTACATCTGAGCAGACTGACATTAAGGAAGAATTGAATAAGCTGAAAATCCAAAACTGTACTTTTCAAGATGAGATAACCCTTCTCAAAACCGAATTAACTTCTGATAAAAATAATAAAACATCGTGCGAAGGAAACAAAAATCAGCCACAGTTCGATTGTGAGTACATGGCCTTAGAAATTCAAGACCGCGCAAAGCGACAGTTTAATATTATTATTGGAGGTATATGTGAAATAAGTGACAAAAACTCAACAACAAGGCGTGAATACGACACTAATCAAGTGCTTAGTATAATTCAAACAATTTACAAGGAATGTCCCTCCCCTATGAGATGCATGCGTCTTGGCAAGTATAACTCGGAAAAAACTAGATATCTTAAGGTTACCTTCCAACAGCAAGAAACAGTTATGCACATTCTGCGTAACAAATCGAATCTCAACAATGAGAACGTTCGCATATTACCGGATCAAACGCCAATGCAAATAAAACATATGAAAGATCAACGTGCGGAATTGAAACGACGAACGGAAAGTGGTGAATCAGATCTCACGATAAGGTACATAAATGGAATACCAAAAATAATAAAAAATGCAGCAAAAAACTACTCACAAAACAAATACCTCAACAATGCAACTACGGCACTTCTGATTTAGATAACGTGACCTATCAATACGTAGATACCTATCAAAATATATGTACATCTCCAGCCTCGTTAAGAATGTTTTATGCTAATGTGCGTAGTTTGGTAAAACCAGGGAAGCTTGATGAGTTAAAATGTATCCTACGCGGCTTTAATCATACCATACACATTGTGTTGTTAACAGAAACATGGATCAAGTCTAAAATTGATGCCTATATGCTGGATATACCCAACTACACACATATATTTAATTTAAGGAAAGATTGTATAGGTGGGGGTATTTCTATGTACATACACAAAAGTTTAAAATTTGATATAAAAGAGGAGAAATATGAAAGCGGTAATAACTTTTTATGGGTAAACTTAGTAAAACACTCTCTTACCATTGGTCTAATTTACAAACCCCCAAATACGAACCTGAGCGAATTTCTTAACATTTACACACAAAGATTGGAAAGAATCAAACGCAAGACAATTATTTTTGGGGACTTTAATATCGACTTACTAAGTAGTGAGCGCAAAACAACCGACTACACAGATGCTATACAAGAATCAGGATACTATATAATAAACAATATACACGAAAATTACTGTACTCGACAAACTAAGAACACAAAAACCATAATAGACCATGCATGTACTAATATATGGAACGCTAAAGTACACATGGCAATAATTGAATCAACACTATCAGACCACAAACAAATCTACCTAGAACTCAAGCAATACAAACAGACCCTAATACGAAAAGTTCAATATGATGCAA
This sequence comes from Diarsia mendica, assembly GCA_949316265.1. Lineage (NCBI taxonomy): Eukaryota > Metazoa > Arthropoda > Insecta > Lepidoptera > Noctuidae > Diarsia > Diarsia mendica. The sequence goes on along the minus strand of OX438896.1, from coordinate 15,727,326 downwards.
TAGATTACAAAGCTCTGTGTGAGAACATGCTAAAATATGTCTATAAAGAAGAAATAAACCACTATGCCATTCTTGAACAATATATAATAAAGAATATAAATGAATCAAAATTAATAAAATACAAAATATTAAACCTACCACAAAAGGACTGGATCAATAAAACAGTAATTAACTATATTAATGAACGAAATCAATTATGGCGTGGTTGTTTGATGGATCAAGAAAATGTACAACTGCAATCTAAATATAAAACTGCCAAAAAAAAAGTAGAATGTAAAATAAAAGAAGATAAAAAGAAATTTTATTATGACGCTTTTTCAAACTGTAGGAAGAACCCCAAAAAAATGTGGAAATTGATTAACACCCTAGCTAAAAATAAGACGAACGATGTCTGTACTCTTCCTAAACTGACGGTTGACGGCAAAGACATAACAAACGGTAAAGAAATCTGTAACGCGTTTAATAACTATTTTGCTACTATTGGCTCTCTGTTGGCCCAGAATATAATACAAACTAGTTCTAACCCACTAATTACATTAAATACGCCAGATATAGACCTTCAACTAGCCACTTTAGAACATTGTACTGAAGATGAGATATCAAAAATAATAGATAATTTGGATAATGATACCAGCAGTGGGATTGATGGAATTACAACAAAATCTATAAAATGTATTAAGAACCTAATCTTAACTGACCTAACTAATTGCATAAACGTTTGCTTTGATAGTGGCGTGTTTCCGGACAGTCTTAAAATAGCTAAAGTTACCCCTATATACAAGTCGGGAACTAAAACTGACCCCGGAAACTACCGACCAATCTCAGTGCTGCCTGTTATATCCAAAATATTTGAAAAAGTTTTATATACACGCTTATCTAAACATTTAATTGATACTAACTTTCTTTACTCGCACCAATATGGCTTTCGTCCACACTCCAATACACTTTCGGCTGCTGTTGATTTAATTACTAAAATAAAAGACAATATAGACAAGAAACAATTAGCTCTAGGTGTCTTCATTGATCTAAAGAAAGCATTTGATACTGTTAGCCATATTATCCTTCTGAAAAAGCTAAAAATCATTGGAATTACTTCTACAGCCTACAAAATGTTTGAGTCTTATCTTGCTAATCGGCAACAGATCGTCAAACTAGACAAATTTACAAGTGACCCGGCCAATGTACAGTGCGGAGTACCTCAGGGCTCGGTCCTAGGACCATTGCTTTTCCTCATATTTATTAATGACATTAGTACAGCTGGACTGACTGGACATGTGTCACTGTATGCAGATGACACTTGTCTTTTTTACTTTGGCGATTCCATCACTGATGTCATTTCAGATGCACAGAAAGATCTTAATATTTTGAATAAATGGCTTAGTCAAAACCTCCTGACTATGAATGTTAGTAAAACTGCCTACATAATTTTTTCAGCAAAGAATAAAAAAATACCATCATTTCCAAATCTTATAATAAATAATCAACCGTTACGAAAATCAACGCATGAAAAGTATTTGGGCCTAATTGTGGACAGTAAGTTGACATTCAGACCGCATATTGACTACATAAAATCTCGAATACTCCCACTAACCGGAGCCATACGTAACATTGCTAAATGCGTACCCTACAAGCTAAGACATACTATTTACAACACGCTAGTCAAACCACATCTGGAATATTTGATCCAAGTATGGGGACAAGCTGCAAAAACAAATCAACAACACTTACAACGAACACAAAATAAAATCATCAAAGCCCTCTTCAATTATAACTACTCTACTCCTACAGAATTACTCTACAAAAAAACCAAATTATTTAACCTACAACAATTGTATACATACCATACATGCATGACTATCCGAAAGATCCTTAAGACCAACATACACACAAATATTTCATTCACACAAAAGACTCGTAGATATAATACCCGTAATCAAGATGACCTAGAAGTACCAAGAGTGAGAACCCTTTGTGGCAGAAAAACTATACAGTACGAGGGGGTTCGGCTATACAATAAATTACCCAAAAAAATCAGAGAGTGTACAAGCATACCAACATTTAAAAAAGGCCTAAGAAATTTTATATTAGACACATAAGTTTAGCTTTTTTTTTTTATCGGCGTTGTAGGTAACACCCTTTAACCTACCTACCTACCTACTACCTACCTACCTACTACCTAACTACCTACCTACCTACCTACCTACTACCTACAGTACCTACCTACTACCTGCCTACCTATTACCTACCTACCCACCTACTACCTATCTACCACCTACTTCTACCTACCTGCCTAACCACTTGCATGCTAAAAAAAAAAAAAAAAAAAAATGTGTCGTGCCATATTTTGTCACATCTAGCACATTATGTTTGTTTCCTTGTTTGCTTGGTCGGAGATTGGCAGCTGGACTTATTTGTTTTGTAAATTGTGATCGCTTACCCTCATATTTTGTTATTATTTACTATGAACTTAAATTTCTGTACCTTCCGATTATGTTATTTTTTAGTATACCAGTAAGTGAATTACGTACTTATTAGTAATTCTTGTTATGGAATATGTTTTTAAACCTTAGGTTATTTTATTTTGTATACATAGACCTTGGTGTTTACCGTTCGGTCTCTTTAGATGGCTTGAACGTCGTATCTAATGTAAACCTACTTATTATTGTTAATTTAGTTAAGTTTCTCTTATAAGTGAACTGTAAATGTTCTTTGAGAAATAAATGTCTTTAAACCGAAATGCAAAATATCAGGAATACCTACTTTTACTCTTTCCGTGCCCTTATTTGTAGTCTTCAAATTATTTATATAATCGGTGATTTTATAAGCATTTCATACGATAAGATTCATCCATTACAATACCGGTATTTTTGTAATGATCTGACTGAATAACGTTTGTATCGAAGCAAAAGGAAGGATTGTAGCAGATGGCGTTCTGTAGTTTCTGCCTACCCCCGTGGGAAAAGGGCGTACCTATGTTTGTTTTGTATCCAGTCAAAATATCGGATTATCGCATCATGTTATATCGATACCTGTAAAATATCGAATCGGGTCTTATTGAGTGCATCACTAGTGTGTAGTACACCCACGTTCGAGCGCTCTCGTGGACTAATCGATTATGTGGGAGACTTAAATATTCCTTTGTCATTAGACGCTTTCGTGTGGACGTAATTATCCAAGGTTACTCTTACCGTACGGGTGTAGGTTGGTTAAGTTGATATTTTAATTATGTTTGCTCATTTGTAATAAGAAACTGTTGAGATAAAGCAATGTTACCTGTCATTTGAAGCCTATAAAGTTCTCACAGGTACTGAGAGAAGAATCTGAGAGAGGGAGTGTGTCGTACCTAATCCTGATGGGCAACGTGTTCCTGGGCCTAATAATGCTGGGCTTGTAATAAGCTTTTAATGCAATTTATAGTTTCGATATTTTACCAGACTTTCACAGTTATTGTGTCGATCGGAACTTGAGGATATGGTCTGGTTGGTTTTGATATTATTTAAGACCAATTTGTTAAAATCTTTATAGAAACTCTAGGGTTTCTTAACTCCTCGCGCGCCTTACGAACACCATCTGTACATAAAACAATGACTCTTTAATTGTGTCTATAATAAGGTGAGGAGTTAATTAGTTGCTAATTACCTTAAAAAAATAATAAACAACCCTCTATTTAAATCCCAAAAGACAGTCCCACATCCGAACAAAAACAGCGTCACCATAAAAAACATTAAGGCTACCATTACACGAGCGATGCGACCACCCCATTTAATATGCGTGCACGTCGACATCAAGGCGCATGCTTGCACTGCCCCTCAGCACTAAGGGGTGCGACAGACAGCCTGCCGCCCCCACCGGGGTCGATGACCGCACCAAAACAAAGAACAGCACCAGGAATATTATGACATTTCGGTTCTGGATATGTGGACTATAAATATTTCGGTTTCGGATATGGTTAGGGATTTGATATTAATTCTGATTGTCCGCTAGTTTCGGATAATTTCGGTTACGGATATTTTATTATTTCGGATATCCGATATTTTCGTTACTCCATAACATCCCTGAACAGCAGTACAGCACCACATCACCTGTAAGCACTGGCTTGTTGCGATCGATATCGTCATTATCGCTACTTGTATTGTTTGAGTGATGGTCTGGTGCGGGGGAACAATGGTTTTGATTGCCAGAAAGAACTGTACGAAGGGTAAAACAAACGCAAGATGAGGGACTTTATGCTGTCTGTACCTGGATGTGGGTACCTTAACTTGGCGTTCTGTAGTTTTTGGCTACCCTATGGGGAAAAAAAAAATATTTATTTCCTACTTACATCTTTCACTACAGGGTAACCCCAATGCAATAAATGCGCCTTAAATACTTAATCCTAACTTAATTTCTACGTAAAAACTAAAATCTATAAAGCATTAAATTACTTATTTACAAATAAAGCATTCCTTGTGAATTCACTCAGAGAACAACAGAATAAGTCAGTCTCCCTGGCTATGAGATTAAGCTTTCAGAGTGCAAGATGTGAGTTTATGTATATCGTTCGTAATATAATTTGGTAATCAACTGCCTCGTTGGTCTAGTGGTCGTAAGCGCGACTGCTGTGCATGAGGTCCTGGGTTCGATTCCCGGGTCGGACAAAAAGTGCTATTGGGTTTTTCATTAGAAATTTCCCAGTAGTAGCCCGGAGTTCGGAAGTTGGCGGTATAATACCCCCGTGCCTCGGTGCGCACGTGTCGCCGTTGGTCCTGCGCCTGATCTCTCTCCAGTCGTGTCGGATTGCCGTCCCATCGGACTATGAGAGGAAAGGAACAGAGAGTGCACGAGGACCTGTGCCTGCGCACACACTTGTGCACTATAATATCTCCCGCGCAGTTGGCTAATATCTGCTAGGATTGGCCGCCGTGGCCGAAAACGGTCAGGAGGACTATTTGGTAACCAACAATGATTACGTACTATGACTAGAAGGAGTCTATTATTTGCTAGCCCGTAAAGCCCGTATAAGTAAATTATTAAGAGTTCACATTATACACAATTTCATTAACTCTGGGGTTGTACCACTTTATACCATCGACAAAAATTACTAAGGGGTTTGAACTTTTTTGTATGGGAGCTGGCATATCGACCCACCGCCATTTTGATTTTTTTTCGAAATTGTGGCCCACAATGAAAGTGGTATGTATGGATAGAGGACATAATGACGAACAAAAAATGTCCAGTGACACGGTACCTAAAGTGTCACGTTACCGAGATATTTGAAGGTAAAGATGGACATATGAGTACAATGACCGCATAAAAATTAGACCTATTACGTGGTTATAGGTGTTGATTATTATTATTACTGGTTATTGAAAGAGAGTAGGTACATTACATACTACTAGGAGCACGAGGAAACTATTTTTTGACATAACATAGCGTTTCATTGCGATGCGAAGCTTTTTTATTGTGCGTATAATAATAATCAACCTGGGAACTATTATTTGGATACAATTTAACGCCTATACACGTAAAAAGGCTATTTTTAAAAATATTTATTGATTGTCGTTGTACTCATTTATCGATCTTTAACTTCAAATATCTCGGTAACGTGACACTTTAGGTACCGTGTTACTTGACATTTTTTGTTCGTCTATATGTCCTCTATCCATACATACCACTTTCATCGAGGGCCGCGATTTCGAAAAAAAATCAAAATGGCGGACAGGTTGATATGCCACATCGGTTCTATCCCCTTTAAGATACAACCTTATTAACCAAGAAACCCTTCGAAATGATCTTTTTCACATTCAAACTGTTTAGTGACATTATTTGTACTACCCAACTAAAACGTTAAGATGAAAATCACATCCTACAAAAACGATAACCTATCTTCAACTCCACTTACAAGCCAATATCTTTAAAATGAACTTTTGACACAAAGTGACAACTCACAGAACTGCCTCTATTGTTACATAAAAACTGGCCAAGAACAAGTCGGACTAGCACATGAAGGGTTCCGTACAATTGATTTCCATAAAAATGTTTATGTAGGTTTTCCTGTAATCTATAAGTATTGACCTAATTCTGTATATTTTTTCAAAATTTTAGGCTCAGTAGTTTCGGAGATAAGGGGGGGAGATTGGTCGGACTGACAGACAGACAGACACACGAGTGATCCTATAAGGGCTCCGTTTTTCCTTTTGAGGTACGGAACCCTAAAAATGAGCGTCTTAAGTTCAAATCATCAGACGCACACTGCAAGCAGATAACCTTGACCCATCCAAAGATAAAACTCCTTGTTTTGTAATAAAACTACTCGATGTTCAAACATATTTAAGGCTTATGAGTTCTCTTACTTTATGGCACATTGTCTCTCTTCTGCGAAAGTAAGTGTTTCTCCTGAAACTTTATGCGAAACAAGCGAAGATCATTGTGTTTCTCGTAATTATTGTTTACTTGCTGTTGCCAGCGGCTTCACCCGCTACAACTCGAAAATTATCCCACCGGAAGATAAAATCGGGATTAAAACTATCCTATGTGTTAATCCAGGTTATAAACTATCTGTGTACCAAATTTTATCCAAATCCGTTCAGTAGTTTTTGCGTGAAGAAGTATCAAACATACACACTCACAAACTTTCACATTTATAATATTAGTAGGAAGTAGTATTTGGAGAGTACGCTGCCTAGCAATAATACTGGTTAAGGAAAATCGTCGAATCAGACTCGGTTGGGCAGTTCAGGAATTTACGTGGTATCTTCTCGTTCAACTTACCGCAGTGCCTCAAAACGAAATGCCCAGTGAAAATTGCCAGTGATTACATACGGCTTAAAGTCACCTAAAGGGCAATGGAAAGAGCTCGGAATTTACTTGCGTGATCGAATCAGAAATGCAAGACCTGCAAGTGAACAAAGGTTACCGACATAGCCAGAAGAATTGCCAAATTTAAGTTGCAGTGAACAGGGTGCATAGATTGCAGAACGGAAGGTAGATAGGGCCGAAAAATTCTGAAGTAGCAATCACGAACGGGAAGACGTTGCGTTGGTGGACCTCGAGGTGGACTGTTCAATGTGGTAAATAGGGGTTGGCCTGTTCAGCATTCAACGTCTATTGACTGGTATTTAGTGAATATATAGTGATAGTGATAAGCAAATGAACGCCCAAAAAACCTCATTGTTTGATTTTCAAACCTCGGTTCAAGTCCAAGAGTATAAAACCTTACAGTACAATTATACTTAAACGTTTATCAAAAAGTTTCCTATTGTTCACAAAAAATGGACTTTACGTGTTTACTTTATCGTCATTTGTACGTTTTCCACCGACCTTCACACAAGGACATTCTATTTCAATATTCGATATTAAGACCAGGATACACGAAGCCTTTAACTCCGGTTATGGCACAATTTAATCCGGAATCGAACGGGACTCCGGTTCGAAATTGCATTGAAACCAGAGAAGCGGCGAGAACACGAAACCGATGGAACGGCAGACGTCACAGATTTAATAAAGTCATTTTATTGGTTATAGCCCATTTCGTTCTATTTTAGTGTCGCCGGGTATAGAATTGCCTGTACGAACATCTGATGAGTACGGAAAGGATTAATAATGGAATCAATTATTTTATTGTTTTCCTTTGCCTACATATCGTTCCTGCAATAACTTTCTTTCCTGACTGCCTCGTTAATCAAGTGGTCGCAATCGCGACTGGTGAGCATGATGTCTGTCTAGGGTTCGATTCCCGGATTAGGATTCCTTAGGGCAAGTTTGAGGTCAAGAGTAAGCCCATTTAATATTTAAAAAAAATTAGGAAAATTTCACAGTAGCAGCCACGGTGTCTGAATTTGTGCACTAGAGTCATCCCCTATTAAATAAGACGTATACATAACTAGTGAAATGTGCGTGAACTATAATAGGTACACCACTGCCTAACCTTTCAGGGATTAAAGGCTTGATGTAATTGGAAACCAGGAAAATCTGCCTACGCTTGTTATTTTCAAAGCCTTAATAAAAACATTTCTACCTACGGTTTTTGTGACATCCAATCTCAATAATTTCCGCTCCTCATTACGTCACACAAAGAACCTAAATCACAATTTCTAAGTCGAAACACGTGTTTAAAGGAACAAATCTCGTCATTGAAATAAATCATCTTCAAAAATAAACGCCCTCTACCACGGTTCTCCAGTGAAAGAATCACACAGCATGGTCACAGTACACGTACATAGTATTACCATACAGTGACTCAACTGTTTTTTTTCCTTGTTAAATACTGGTATTCAGCTGAGAGACTGGAAACCGACCCCAGCATAGAAGGCTAGGTAAATGAGACGATTTCAACTAGGAACAACTGGTCAGAACTGACTCATACACACCTCAGAGTGTTGCTTGCTAGGATTTATTTATTAATCCTAGCAAGGCTTCGACCAAGTGGTGGCCCAAGTTAGGAAGAAAAACCAAGACTATCCTAAAGCTCGTGGGATCGAAGAAACCGTCATTGTTAAATCGGGCCTGATAAGGGAAGCACAGAACCGTGAATTGTAGCAGAAGAAATGGGAGGCCTATGCCCATAATTGATTCCGGGCTGATATGATGATGATGATGATGTTTGGGTCATCGCATCGAGAAATTTTATATTTCCGGTGGAACTTAACAAAAGTGTGGTGAACAACCATAAAGGCCTGTCACCTCTCACGATAAAGTTAACTTACATGGAAGATAATTTCTTAGGTCCGTTCCATTATTGAATTTATTCGGTTCGGAAATAGTGAACGTCGCGAAATCAGCTCAAACTTTGTTTTTTTTTATCACAAAAAGGGTCTAGTTTACTGGTTGTCTTTACACTGTGCCATGGTTCACCCTCAGTACTTCCAATAAGCCAGATTAATTAGAGATAGGCGATCGTCATGGTACGAGTATACTCGGTGCGCCCGCACTTGTGTTCATGGAAAGGGGACGTCAGACGAAGGGCTATTTATACGAGTAAGAATGGACTTTATGTACACGTACTCTGGGAGGTACGTTTTTAATGATTAATTAGGATTTTATAGGGACGAGTGGGTTTTGTTTAATTTATTCGTTAATTTCACGCTTTGTAGTGATTGTTTTGAAACTTGAGATTGGTTTTGAGGTAAAACTTTAGTGTGCATGAGGCATTTATTAATTATAATTATTTACGTTGACTACATTGAACTAAACTTTCAATACTCTAGAAAAAAATATAAATTCACATCATGATCTTCCGGCCTTGTCCTATTCTATGGGGTCGGTGCAATACTTTTTCGTTTTCTATTCTCCCCTGTCAGACTCACTCAATATTAATTCACGTGAAAATTATAGGTAGGTATACTTACTCCTTGGATATAGTTACTTTCACTATGTGGGTACAGTTATAAGCTAAAAAAACAATAAAATGTATCAGAAACCAAACAAGTTGGTCACAATCACAACTCACCTATGTTTCATGAACATTCAATTTTTGATGCACCGATTTTCTCTTTATATCATAATATAATGAAGGCACTAAGAATTCCCTGAACACTCTTTCTTTGAATCCAGACATACCTACTTATTGCTTCAACAAGAATATATATGCAAGAACATTACAGCGCATTCTTACACTAAAATATCCATTCAAGAAAAATAATTAGGTAATTTGAAAATAGCCAAGACGTTACTTTGACCGCAATTACATTTTCATAGCGTCTATAATGACAACATGGACACCGCGCGCCGACGTTTACGACAACTATTATATCACTTGCAGAGCGAAGCCTTGAACTAAGCCTTGAATTAAAGGTAAGCTGATGAAAGCCTTTGCAAAGATCCAGCTTGACAGAATTGTTAGCGCCTTTGAATTTCATGGGGGAGATTTTTACTTTGTAGTTCAGCAGGGGCTGCAGTCTCTACACTAATAACGATGCTACGAATGTCGCTACGTCGTAAAATTGTAAACTTTCTTTAATTTAATAGATTTTCAATCTTGTGCTGTTGAAATAAAGCTAAAAATCTATTGAAGAAAGTTTACGATTTTACGACTTAGCGACTTTCGTAGCGTCGTTATTAGTGTAGAGACTGCAGTCCCAGTTTTGTATGTTTTTACGAAATTGTTAGAAAAAATTGTCTAAGGAGAAAAAAATGCATTTACTTTTTTTGCGACATTTCGTAAATGCCGAAGAAATAATAATTATCATAATGATTGTCGTTATGGCTAATGGCCTTTTGGCCAAGAGCCTCAACGAACATCTTTCGAGGCTCTCCTTAGACGTTTAGAACAAGGGAATTATTCAGAAAACAGTAGTCTTTCGATACGGCTTACATTGGGAGAAGGTTTCCGTCTCTGGAGCCTTAACCACCGATAGCTATCACCCTGCTCCCGACATCGGTGGAAATGTATTTTTTTTAATACGATGATAATAATAAATTAAGATAAAGAGTCACGTTGTAAAAATGTGCCAAATAAAAGCTATATTTTGACATCAAAACAGGCTTTTAGTTTTACCACAAGACAAACATTATCGTTGCGAAGAGCTTAATAAATATTAAACAAAGCCGCAATCTCCAGCGGTACGAAATCTCGTTAAACGAGAAGCCGGCATAATTAACGGTATTAAATCGTACCTACATTGTTAATTGTGGGAACATTTATGTTGACAATCATCGGCATTAACAATCACTGTACAATCCACTAACAGTATATAAAACGCTGACGATGCTACTCATTAAACAACTTTATTTCACCGTATCAAAGTTTAAATTTCCGTGTGATTGCGCCATTTCACATTATGTATAGAGCTACTGTACAGTTTTTGTCTGTCCATTATATGATCAGATTTAGAGATTATGACGGTGCATGACATTGCTTGTATCAGAATGTTTAGCATGTAAAATGTTTGTGGTTTACAAAATAGACTGCTTGTCGATTACACGGTCTCTAGCAAATATTCAAGGTAGATATACTTATTTCATTAGTGATGCTCAGTAGATGCACTTAGTTACCAAAATCGTACGTTTTAACAATTAAAACATAAATGTCCGAGAACCTTGTTTTGTTTTTGTTTTTGTTAGTTTCCACGTAGAAACAGCATCTTAAACCAGCACTTTTGCTGGGGCACTGGCAAACAGTTTAAAGAAAGACTCAAACTGTGACGAGAATAGGCTTCGGACACAGGTTGGCCGAAGCAAGGAAAATCTCTTCAGGTGTAGATTCATAGAAGATTCTGCCCTGGAGTGTGAATGTGGTCATGGGACATTATTTGATATCTTGCCTGTCCTGTTGCTTATACATCACACGGGTTGATGGACGCTACTGAAAGTGCCAACTCGTCACCAACTTTTGGGCCGACGCAAATTTGATTTTCATCGATACGCTGAGAAATCCAGCTCATAAAAGTCCAGAACTGAAAAGAAGTTTTCATATGGTACTAAGAAAAGATAAAAATTAAACGTAGACGCTACAACAATAACTTATTATAAACTTCAATAAGTACTTAATATATTATCATTTTTGGTACACAATAGCAAGTTAAATTGCTGTTTTATAGCTCCCGTGTGAATCGTGCAGGCCTTGAATGGTGACCGCCGTGATCGACAGACGCGGGCGCATTCAAAAGCACAATGCACCATTTTGGGATGTATTTTACGTAAATATATGGCCATGTGTCGGAGTCAATCTCGTTACGGCAAGTAATTTTGGTCGCGAGTGTACTTCTTTTGCGTAGCTTTAATTCTTTTTGAAGACTTTTGTATGTGACTGTATAATAGGCGATGAATTGAGATAAGTATTGGATAAAGTTGTAGCTTGATTTTTATTCATAAAGACTCCCAAGATTTTAAGAGGTTTTTGCGAAGTTTCGTAAAGTCAAAATGGAAGTCAAGATAGTTGGAGTACTAGTTCTTCTTTTGTTTCTGCATCTTTCTAATACAATTTATGCAATAAATAAAATATCCAACAACTTAGTATTGACTTTGCTATTACCGTCTTATTTATTTTACTTTCATTTTGATGGAAGAATTCATTTTAAGAAATCTCAGTAAACATGATCGATTGATCACTCTCTCACGTCAATTTATCACAGAAATCTGAAATCGCTACCGGTATTAAATATTACCGGTAAAAGACCGGCTACCGTGTTAAATCTGGCGATGTATACCTACGGGGCAATCTTTCATACGCATACTACAGACTTCCTGACGATCGGTCTCTCAACAACCCTATTACTTAGACAATAAGGGTGAATGTAGTAAACCGTCAGTGATCTCGGTAGTACCCATAAACATTAGTGTAACTAGAGGCGATGTGTCTTTATGACAAACGGACGGACAAAAAGACAATATTGATGGAGCGGGCTTGTCCGGCTGAATAAGAATTGACCGTTGCTTATTAGTTCTGTTGTGGACTAAATAAATTGGTACCGTTATGTGACTAATGCGCGTTTTAGTGAACACGAGGTGACACCAAAATACAATATTAAATACAATAGAAAAATATATATAATACAATAGAAAAAATACAATAGAAAACACCATAAATATATAATACAATAGAAAAAATACAATAGAAAACACCAAAATACAATAGAATTTTAATGAAAATAAGCAAAAGTTGAAACTGAACTGAGAGCTAAGAAAAATGTGGGATTGAAGACCCTATCCATTGCCCTCTGCATTTTTTTTTATTGTGATCTATACCTAATTCTAAATTTAAGAGTACAGGTAGTACTCTTAGATCTGAGAAAATAAATATATATACGAAAATGTTATTAAGACTAGCAATGCTGTGCTATCAATCTTTTGGAGTTTTGGATAGGTTCAAGAAAGTCAAACACCTGTCTAGTGGATCCACTTTATAACTATTAGCGATATCTTTCAGGCAATCAATACGTAAGTAGAGATTAGTTTCTGTAATTCAATAAATCCTGTAAACACAACAAATACCACAGAATGGAAAATGCAGACGAACTGCCTTAAAAAAAATAATTTCAGGTAAGTTCCAGCAAATAATTATATAACTACAATTTTACTCAAAGAGCTCCTTTAGTTTCCAGTCAAGAGCTCATAGAAATACCTAGAGTGGGTACAAAATATGCGCGTTATATGAACAAATTACACGGTACGCTAATTGTTGTTATGAAATTAATCCATTGAAACATTTTAATTGTTTAATTTCGTACATAACACAAGTTTATTAAACCCTAGTAGGTGCGTATTGTTAGCAAACCGAAACCCAAAACGGATAATGGTTTAATGAACTTTGAGAGATGAAAAATATAAACCAAACAAAATTGACTCATATAAGTACTTTGTCTTGTCTACTTTATAGAAAACCTATCATCATCGTCAGCCTATAATTGTTCCCACTGCAGGGACTCAGGCCTCCTCTCTAGGAGAGGGATGGGCTATAATCCACCACGCGGGCCCAGTGCGGATTGGTAGATGGCGCATATCTTTGAATTTTTGGTTCTAAGACATGCCGGTTTCCTCACGATGTTTTCCTTCACCGTTTTGAGAGCAGTGGTGATGAAATAAATTACACAAAGTAATGCGCCTGCATGGGTTCGAACCCACGACCAACTGTTCGTAAGTCGGGGCCGCCACCACTGGGCCACCACTGCTCACGAAAACCTATGGTTAAGGCAAATTGTTTTTTTTAGTTTGCTTAGTCTTTTTCTTTTTTCCACTTCTGGATAAAAGCGTTATTTCCACCATTCCCGGTGTGGCGCCTCTTCACGCCAATTGGTGAGAAAAGGCGCAACGAGAAAGTCATCCATCATAATTGAATTTAAAAGTTAAAAGTATCACCAAAGGTATTTATTGCTCAAAATACACAGGCAGGTATTATGCAATTCAGGAATTACCTGCAATTAAGACCGAAATTAATACCAATTAAGATAATTATCTCTAAATTGCGAGCTGCTAAAGTTTTATAAGTAAGTACAACAAAAAAGTTCTGTAGGTATACGTACCTCTTACTGGCTACCTACATACTGCATGTTAAAGCATTCAACTACTGATTGTACCAAATGGTTCAATCAATTGTCTTTATTACCAAACATTATGTCAATCAATAACAACAGCGAACAATCCTAAATTAAATGTGTTGAGATTTTCTGTTTGCTGTTGCACTAGTGTTTTACTTATTCAAGTTTTGCGGTAAATAGAGCAGGGCTTATGCACTCACTGACCGCGCAATATGAGCCTTGAACGACTTCATTCAATAGTGTAACTGGCCGAAGAACAAGACAACTAAGTCAACTTTAAGCACACTTTGAATAAAATAGGAAAAGAACTCTATGGCTGTTAAAAATAATAAACTGTCATACGGAGACAGTGTTCTTATTTTGAAAAAACATTTTCTTATGCAAACCTTGAGGTATTGTGAGACAACCTTCAACTACCTTGCATCATAAGAAGCCATGAATGAATGCACGTCTGGAAATAATTATGTAATTATACAATAATATGGTCTGCCGGCCTTCACAATATAACGACATAATAAATAAAAATAAACATCATATTACGCTGTCAAGCTCATGACCAAAAAAGTACACTAAGAACCAGACTCCGGCGCTTCATCCAAAGAGAACAACAGAACACAATGCTTACGCTTACATTTTCCCGTGACGAAAATTACTTGCGGAGAAGTCCCATTGTGTCCATTCAGCAGTTGTAAAGATAATATATGCACTCACTGGCTCCTCACAAAACTGTCTCAAACTCCTTTGTCAACAAGTAACGTGGGCACGTAGCCGAAAACGCGCGCGAAATTTTAAAATTCGATTTATTGTAACTCTTTAAAAAAAAGAACTAGTAAACCGCGTTTAAATTCAAATGCAAACGGCCGATCAAGTCCGAAGCTCGCAAGCGACTCGCGAATGGCGCGCCGCTCAGTAGAGCCACAGCTATGAACCACGGGGTCTATTGTGCTTGGGTACCTTGGTGGTAGACACGCGAACCCTCCTGTCTCGAGCGAAACCCATAGCTATACGGATAGCTTATCCTCCCGACTCCCCCGCTTTTAGCGAACATTGAACTAGAATTTCACGAACTTGACTAAACGAACTCTAGAAGTTGTTTGTAAACAAACTCGTACTGACTTAGAATGCAGTATTTTCATGTCTCAATAAATTGTGTCAACGTGGGCGTTTGTTGGCTCCACTGTTTTTATTTGAAAGTCAAGCGTAGGTTGCTTGCTTTACATAAATTACTTAACACTTCGATACTGTGTGAATAATATAATGTTAGAAGTAAGAGTCGTATTAAGATTCAGCTATGAGTGTTTTTAGAATCAATATTCGATCTCCCACATCTAAAGTGATCTAAACTGTAATCATTTACATAGGAATTCCAATAGATGATATTTTATGGTAAGCAGTCTGCAGTAATATCTATATTTTTTTACAGTTATAAAGTGTTTTATTCGACTGGCCGACTACAAAATGGAATTTAAAAATATTCTATTTCAAATTAATCCATTCTCAACGGAATACAAATATCCAATTAATCACCGATAAAAATAGCGTTAAGTTTTTATTTCACACGCATTCTAGTTTCAAAAATAATCAGTTAATTAGATCGTGGCCTAGAGCCGGCCGGCGAAAGTGCTAATGTCATTGACTTGTTATTATTAGTTTATAATGCAATCGCTGGTCGCTACATACACGTGTAGATATGTACAAAGGACAGTTGACAATCGATCCCAGGAAGGACTTGATTCGTTCTTGGTATGGTTTGCTTATAGGCTGTGCGTACTTTCAAAAATGCTGAATGAAGGACTGTCTCTATCTCTCTAGACTCCTATGAAACATTTAAAAACCATACTAATTTTCACACACAATTTTCATTTAAAATTGTGAAAAATACACTGCAAACTACCTACTCGCACTTGTTCGTATCTACTTATCAGATTATTAGTAATTCTCACGTTATATTTTTGTCTAAGAGCATTGTTGGTAAATATCCCATGTGGGAACGGGAAAGATGAAATATTTTGTGTTCCTTAAACCACCGCCTAAAAGTCTGGCCAGAATTACATTCACCATTACCAAAAGATATTATATAAAAACTCCGATATCGGAGACATCAAATCCTTCATAAAACTAGACTTTATCTTTGCAGCTAAAACTCCAGACAGTCGTAAATTCGTTGATAAGTTAAACTAAGTTATCTTCAAACGCAGAGCCTAAACTTCAGCCGTCGCGTCGATGTGTTTTGATAGAACATTGTCATTAGTTGCAGGCAGCATACATTGAGGGGTAAAATCAGAGGGTAGAATGCGCCCCGAGAAGCCCAAGCAGGTAGAAAACATTTTAGGTGGCATAACAAAAGTAAAGAAAATTTAAGAAATTGGTCTGTATAGGGAGAGTGGTATTTCGTTTTACCCATTAATAAAACTCAGAAAGGCCATCGCTCCATACCTATAAAATACTGATATTCAGCTGCATCTGGTTAGTAGAAAAAAAATATAGAAAGAAAGTTATGGAATAGTACATTTTGATACAAGTGCGGAAAGTTTAAATACACTCATAAAAATATGATAAATTCAGGACCGCATATAATTATAGGTATGACGAGTACGTATTGTAAATTATGTAGAGACGTTACATTTTTCTCTGAAAACAGTTACATTATTACAAGCAATTTGTTTGTTTGAAGTCAAAGTTAGTAAGTAAGAAGACATTCCTTTGGTATTGTCTGATAGTTGACAACGGAGTGTTCGTATGCACGCGCATTCACTACATAATATGAGGCATTGTGAACAGTGTGCTATTTTGAAACATGAGAACTACTTTATTTATTTATTTTTTATAAGGAAACATTGTAACAAAACGTAAAGTACAATAACACAGTTTATTTCAAAATAAATTTCTGCCATGATGCCTGCCTGCTGTCTACCTACTTTAAAACTGGTCATACCCCTGATGTCAGTTTTGTTAAATATTAGCTTAACTTAATTTGCAACTAAGTTGCCTAGGGAGGGCTAATAACTGAAAATACCATACACGTCGCCAAATTTTTGGCAATACGCTAAGAAGAAGAAGAGGGCTGATTTCATTAACATAAAATAGTCTTAAAAAAAAACGTGCGACAGTTTTATACAGCGCTTCATGGAAAATAAAATAATTTGATTGAAAACATCTTTACCTTTTCGTAGCTCCATAAATAAATTCTTAACTCCTATTGCAAACTGCCCCGGCTGCACTTCCTCCATGCACCCGTGCCTTATCGATCCGGGGAACTGAACGAGGGGTAGCTTCCAAAATAGGGGTGTTATACGGCGTTGAATAAAGTATTATGTAAGTACCTACCTATAATTTTGAGTCGTTTCGATTTTTTTGAAAGGTTGGGGGTGTCAAGTACTGTACATCGAATTTTCCTTTCTATTTTGTATTTATAAGGGTGCTTGTTCAGAAGTACTTCATGTAGATTTAGTTTTACAAGGAGGTACTACTCCTTAATGATTTCAATGATCAAACAAAGTCCCAAAATCTGCATCGTGTCTCTGAATAAAGTCGCTATAGTTAATACTTTTGTCTATGACATAAGATTAATCTAGTATTATTTTAGTGTGCTAATGTGGCAACACTCTCTTCCTTTTTACCTTTGTAATGTGTGTGACCTACGCTCTTTAAAATAAATTAAAAATACAGTTTTAAACAGTTTTTTCATTATACAAAGCCCAAAGGGCGATACAAACATTGGTGCCGAAACATTTCAGTGATAATTTCTCTTACTGAGCTATTCAATTCAGTGACCACATTGTGTTTCGTGTTGTGACATTCGTATTTCGCCAGCCGTTAGGACGCCATTTGCATTGGCGACATTTTATACAACGTGCAAGTGCGTTCTTCATTGCGCACTGCATTTACGGACAGCATTGGCTGACAAGATCGTTGGCTGTCGTAGCTGACACTTCAGACGAACTTCCAATCACAAGACACAAAAGTCAATAATGTCAACTGGGATCGATTATTCGCATTCATCGTGCAACGAAAACAGACTTGGTTGAACCCCTTCATGTTTTTACAAAAAATACATTTCATTTTCATAAAATAAAGCTGTTGAATGAGCATTTATTCGAGCGTCAGCTCAGGATCGTATCGATCGGATTTTTCAAGTAGTTCGGACGAAGAATCAAGCAATATCATGGCAGATGTGGAGCGGAAAAAATTGGTCGCCGCACGAGGCCAATGCAAAGCTTCGTTTACTAGGCTAGAGAAGTATCTAAGCGAAAATAGCCAATTCGGGCTCGAGCAGTTACAGGTACGCAAGCAAAATCTGATTGATATTTACAATAAATACAGAGACATCTCCATAAGTTTGGAACTTTTGGGCGAAAAGGAGGAAGATGAGGATCCTGAAGAACGATACCTCACTCTGCTAGCGACATTAGAGCGTCTTATAAAGGTGCACAGTCCTCCAGCAGACTCTTCCAAATATCTTAGCCATCATGCAGCCAACCTTCCTACATTGGAAATACCAATATTCGATGGTAAGGAGATTGCCAACTTTAAACCATTCATGGAGATGTTCAAAGCTGTAGTACACCACGACAAGAGATTAACAGATGTACAAAAAATATGTTTCTTGAAAAAATATGTAAAAGGAGAGCCCCTACAAATAATTGATAACCTGCCTATCATCGGCAAATCATATGAAGCCGCATTGGAATTGTTGCAGAAACGATATGATAATCCAGCGTTGTTGATACATAGCCATGTGTGTAATTTACTTGATATGCCAAGTATACAGCGTGGTACTGCCCAGCAGCTGAGAGACATTGTTGCTAAAGTCAGACAACATGTTACTGCATTGAAGAAAAAAAAAAAAATAAAAAAAAATAAAAAAAATAAATAAAAATAAAAAAATAAATAAATAAATCATAAACCAGTTCTGGGAGGCAGAAAAGGTACCAGATATATATCATGAGTCCTTGCCTGAGCACGAGTATAGTGAAAAGGTGTTTAATGAGTCGGTTTCATTAAAAAATAATACATTTGAGGTCAAGTATCCGCTCAAGGTTGAATTGCAGGACATTGACCCTTCTAATTCGTATGCAATTGCTTTGCAACGATTATACAGTTTAGAAAAAAGATTTACAAAGGACCCTAAGTACTATGATTTATACAAAGCATTTATACAAGAATACATAGATTTAGGGCATGCAAAAATAATTGATACAAAAACCTGTGACCCTAGAGATGAGCCACGATTTATTTTGCCACATCATGGGGTACTTAGATAAGACAAACAAACAAATAAGTTGAGGGTGGTATTTGATGCCAGTGCAAAGAATAAAAATGGCTTATGTCTTAATGACTTCATGTGCAATGGTCCTGTGGTACAAAATTCACTCTTTGACATATTGATACTATTCAGAACATACAAATACACTATACAGTGTGATGTCCGTCATATGTACAGAATGATAAAAATACATCCGGATCACAGGTGTTTGCAAAACATTCTTTGGCGCGAAAATGGGATCATGAATGTCCTGCAATTACAGACGGTAACTTATGGTTTGACCAGCTCAGCTTATTTGGCCACTAAATGTCTCATAACATTAGCAAAACAGTATAAGGATCAATATCCTTTAGCAAGCGCAGCAGTGATAAATAATTCCTATATTGATGATATACAGGCAGGATGTAATACAATTGAACAAACTAGGCAGCTAAAAAATGAACTTAGCATGCTTCTCAGTCATGCCAATTTCAGGTTACATAAATGGGTATCTAACAGCTCAGAGTTACTTTATGATGTTCCTCAGGAGGCCCTAGGCTCTTATCGCAAAGATTTAGATCAGGATAAGTCAGTAGTCAAAATATTAGGCATAGCTTATGATGCTGGTAATGATGCATTCCTGTTGAATGGTAGAGATGTAGTTCCCACTAAAGTACCAACAAAAAGGCAAGTTCTAAGTTAGTTATAAGCAGATTATTTGATCCAATGGGATTTGCTGGGCCTGTCACTATGAGGGCCAAACTTTTTATGCAGGAGCTGTGGCAACATAATTTGGACTGGGAGTACTGGGACACCCCATTACCTCTTGAGCTAGAAACTTTCTGGAATAGTTTTTATGCAAAACTTGTGAGTATGCCAGAAATAGTTATTCCACGCTATGTACAAACCAAAGATGACAGTGAGATTGAACTCATTGGCTACTGTGATGCATCTGCAAAGGGATATGGCTGTTGTGTTTACATTAAAGTAAAAAATGGTGGTGAATGCAGTTCTCATTTGCTCTGCTCCAAATCTAGACTTAATGGTATTAATTCTAAGTTAACTATACCTAAATTAGAGCTCAATGGAGCATTATTATTAGCAAAACTTACGTACCATATTGCTAAGTTGTTAAACATTCAAAATGTTCATTTATTTTGTGATTCAAAAATTGTTCTCGGATGGTTAGATTTATCACCTGTAAAGGTCCCTGCTTACATAGGAAACCGCGTAAGAGAGATAAAAAAAATTACACAAAATTCAATTTGGCATTTTACACCAGGAATTTTAAACCCAGCTGATATTTTATCCAGAGGTTCTGAGCCAATGGATATTTTTGATAATACATTATGGAGGCATGGTCCTAATTATTTACTTGACTGTAATAATTACAATTTTTATTTGGCATCTGTCGAAAAGCCATTTTTTGAACCTGTCAATATTTCTGATGAAAATACATCATGTACAATGACCATAAAAAATGAAATAGTTGAGACATTTATTGAAAAATATTCTAGCTTATACAAAACGGTACGTGTTATGGCGTACATCTTACGTTTTATTAGTAAATGCAAAACGCGTAATAATGTGATATCTGGGGAAATATCTGTAGGGGAGATCAGAAAGGCTTTGAGCAGTATACAAAGGGTCATTCAAAAACACTATTTTGCTGAAGAGTTAAAATGCATTGCTGAAGAATCACCCATCAAAACCTCTTTGAAGTCCCTAAACCCATTTATAGATAGCAGTGGCATTTTACGTGTAGGAGGCAGATTACATAATGCAAATGTAAATTATTCTCAAAAGTTTCCTATAATTTTGCCAAAGCATTGTCACATTACAAAATTAATTATTATACAAGAGCACTTGACTCTATTGCATGCTGGCTTAAAGCTTGTTTTAAGCAGTTTATCACAAATATACTTCATAATCAATGCTGTGAGAGAAGTCAAAAGTGTAATCCACAAATGTACTATTTGCTGTAGGCATAAGGCAGAAACTGCCAAACAACTCATGGGTTCCTTGCCTAAAGATCGTGTAAACCCTGCTCGGGTATTTGAACGGGTGGGAATAGACTATTGCGGACCCTTTGACATAAAACAATCGTCAAAAAGAAATAGTATAATTAGTAAGGGTTATGTTGCCGTAATTGTTTGCTTCGTCTCCAAGGCAATACATTTAGAGGTTGTATCTGATATGACAACTGATACATTTTTAGCTGCATTTAAAAGGTTCATCTCACGTAGGGGTATACCTTCAGACGTTTACTGTGACAATGCTAGCACCTTTAAAGGTGCCAATAACCAACTTATAGAATTGTATAAATTACATAACAATAAAAAGTTTCAGGAAAGTGTCTATAGTTTCATGCTGCAGAAAGAAATTAAATTCCATTTTATCCCAACTTACAGCCCAAATCATGGCGGCTTGTGGGAGGCAGCCGTCAAGTCGGCTAAATTCCATTTAAAAAGAATTTCTACTTGTAAAATATTTACTTATGAGCAGTTTAGTACAATTATGGCCGAAATTGAAAGTATTTTAAATTCGCGTCCACTAATGGCTAAACAATGTCAGGATTTGTCTGATTTTTCATGTCTTACTCCGGGACATTTCATAATCGGCTGCCCGTTAACAGCCATACCGCAGCCCAATCTAACTGAATACCCAACCAATCGACTCCGGTTTTGGAGATGTTGTGAGCAAGTCCGACAGCATTTCTGGAGGGTCTGGTCAAAGGACTATTTATCTTCGCTCAACGAGAGAACTAAATGGAGAAAAGTTTTACCTAATCTCAAGCTAGGCGATGTAGTTCTGTTATTGAATCCTAACACCCCACCCCTTCATTGGCCCATGGGTAGAATCACTAAGGTGGTTTGTGGAAAGGACAATCATGTAAGAGTTGTAGAAGTTCAAACATCTGATAAGAAACTGCAATCTCGAGCGGTGTCCAAAGTTGTACTATTACCTACAGAATAAAATAAATAAAACTAAGTTAAGAGATTTACATTTACTTTTCCCCCCCCCCCACCTATGTCTATGACATAAGATTAATCTAGTATTATTTTAGTGTGCTAATGTGGCAACACTCTCTTCCTTTTTACCTTTGTAATGTGTGTGACCTACGCTCTTTAAAATAAATTAAAAATACAGTTTTAAACAGTTTTTTCATTATACAAAGCCCAAAGGGCAATACAAACAACTTTTTATTAAATTTAAAAAAGTTAAGTAAGTATAGGACTTTTGGGGGGTATGAGGAACAGGGTGTAAAGTTCCTCATCCCCCGTAGAAAAGGGAGGATCCTCCGACCGGACGGGTGTTGTGTCCGGTGGGCTAACTGCCCGACAGTTGTAAGTCGGGAACTCCTATATAGGCTTATGTCGCGGATAATGTTGATAGCGCGATGTAGGATTTCTGTCGATCGTTTGTTAGTACGCAGGTGTTGCGATAGATGTCGCTAGTCGCCACATCACTCCCCTCCGAGACCGGAGGTCGAAAGCAGGTTAAGTCTTGGCGCTTGTCAGCCAGTGGAAGGTTCCAGTGAGTCGGAACCGGATGCCGCATAGTTCACGGTGAGTCGGAACTGTCTGCGGTGATACCCCAGTGAGTCGGGGTGATGCTGCATATTAGCTCCAGTGAGTCGGAGTGATGCAGTGCTTGCCGTGATGCTGCGTATGCTCCAGTGAGTCGGAGTGTGCAGTGCTGCGTAGTGGCTGGCTGCTGCGTCGACCAGGAGAGAAGGGCGTCTCTGCTTGCTGACCGGCCGAAGTGCAGTGTGCTGTGCCAAAGTCGCTGATGAGGCTGGGGGTGATGTCCAGGAATGCGCTTCCGCTGCATGCTGGTGGACAGGATACCCCATGAAGCCGTGGCTGCTGGCTGACGGTATGACTCGCTGCTCGAAGGCGAAGGGGAAGTGGTGACGACGTCTGAAGTAGTTGCACGAAGGCTGCGCTGACGTTCATGCTCGGGGTATTGCTTGGCATAAGGAGCGCATTCAAAATGGATGTCCAGGCGTCTTCTGCCGAACTTGTATACGGCGAACCGCTAAGGCTCCCAGGAGAATTTTTCTCTCCCAGTGATGACGGAACGACCGACATCACGGACTTCACCGCGCGCATCCGCCAGTTTGCACGCAACTTGCAGCCAACTCCAGCTTCCCGTCACAACAAGGCAAGCACTTTTATATTTAAGGATCTGCAGACCACTGATCACGTGTTCCTTCGTGAAGACGCATTACGTGGCTCGCTGCAAGCAGCATACACAGGTCCTCACAAAGTTCTGCATAGGGGTGATAAAATCTTTAAAATTTTATTTAAGGGCAAAGAGGTCACGGTCTCAATTGACCGCCTAAAACCAGCCTACATATTGGCTGACAAAACTGACCCTCATGAGGATACCCCATCTGGCGACCAAACAGAGTATACTACTCGTTCTGGCCGTCGGGTCAGGTTTCCTGATTTTTATCGCCCTTGACGGTCTCTGGAAGGGGGTGGTGTAGGGATTACACCAAATATATAGTTTATGTATTTATATTACATAACTACACAAAACAACACAACACATTTACACACAAACAGATTTATTTATATGTATATATAATTATCACTTAATTACACATCACCGGCAACTTATATTGCTACGACAATATAATGCCGGACGATGTCGGGAGACTTACGTAGTATATCGGAACCGCGCAACCAACAGCCTAC
Source organism: Diarsia mendica (assembly GCA_949316265.1). NCBI lineage: Eukaryota > Metazoa > Arthropoda > Insecta > Lepidoptera > Noctuidae > Diarsia > Diarsia mendica. The sequence continues at coordinate 15,703,423 of OX438896.1, read as the reverse complement.
GTCATAGTGACGTGTAGCGAACGGCTGAGGGAGCGAGTGAGTGAACTCTGCGCGCGAGCGATGACCGACTTACTCGTGACCTTCAGTCGGTTCCGAACTTGACAACACGCGCACGCGCACCTACTTGTGTCGCCTCGAAACGTTTTAATTGCTCGGTTTATCTCTGTGACAATAACTGTTCTTCCGTGTTTCGTGTGTGTCCGAACTATAATCTGTGTTGTGACAATCGTAACTGTACCTATCTTCTCTGTACTCCTTCTTGTGTTTTGTGTTTTGTGTGAACTTCGACCACATTATAATTGTGAGTACCTACTAGGCAGTGACTTTTACTTACGCCCCTGCCTACCACACCCTAACACATCTCTAAACGATGGATGCGCGCGGTGAAGTCCGTGATGTCGGTCGTTCCGTCATCACTGGGAGAGAAAAATTCTCCTGGGAGCCTTAGCGGTTCGCCGTATACAAGTTCGGCAGAAGACGCCTGGACATCCATTTTGAATGCGCTCCTTATGCCAAGCAATACCCACGGCAGGGACTCGGTCCATTTGTCATTGGCATGGCACGTGATGGACGCCTTGAGTTGCCTGTGAAATCGCTCCACCATGCCGTTGCACGCTGGATGGTATGCCGTTGTCCGTTTGTGCTGGAAGCCAGCAATCTTGGACAATTGTTCGAACAGAGCCGACTCGAACTGACGGCCTCTGTCCGTAACAATGTCCGTGGGACAGCCAAACCGGGCAATCCATCCAGAGAGCAGTGCTTTAGCTACTGTCTCGGCAGTGATGTCGACGATAGGTACGACCTCTGGCCACCTGGTAAAACGGTCGACTGCCGTCAGACAGTACCTGAAGCCTTGTGAAATTGGGAGCGGGCCCACAAGGTCAATGTGGATCGTGGTGAACCTGGCGCGTGGGAGATGATAATTCCCTAAAGGCGCAGAGACATGGCGGCTCACTTTAGCCCGCTGGCATGCAAGACATGCTCGTGCCCACTCCCTGCAGTCCTTCCTGACGCCTGGCCAAACAAAGCGCTCTGCAACCAGTTTGGCAGTCGCTGAGACGCCTGGATGGCTGAGGGAGTGCAAGCTGTCGAAAGCTTGCTTTCGCAGCATTTTGGGCACATAAGGTCTGGGAGACGCTGTACTTACGTCGCAGTACACGGACGTACGCTCCCCAGGGACCTGCACCTTCTCAAGCACCAGTGAAGATCCGTCCTGAAGAAGTTTCTTCAGTTCTGGATCTGATGCCTGAGAATCTGCGAGGGTGTTGAGGCTAACTGGCACCTGTAGCTCCTCCACGCGAGATAAGGGGTCGGCAACGACATTGTCTTTACCAGAAATATGCCTTATGTCGGTGGTGAACTGGGCTATGAAGTCGAGGTGTCGGAATTGCCTAGGCGTACAGTTTCTCTTCCGTTCGTGGAATGCGAAACTGATCGGCTTGTGGTCTGTGTACACGACGAAGTGCCTCGCCTCCAGCATGTGGCGGAAGTATTTGATGGCCTCGTAAATGGCCAGCAGCTCCCTGTCATAGGGAGAGTACTTCACTTGCGAAGGGCTGAGCTTCCGCGAAAAGAACGCTAATGGCTGCCAGCCGTCATCGCTTAGCTGCTGTAACACCGCGCCGATTGCAGTGTCAGACGCATCGGTAACCAATGCTAGTTTGGCACTACAATCGGGGTGAGCTAATAAAGCTGCGTTAGCTAGGCTTTCCTTGCAGTCCTCGAATGCTCGTAAAGTACTCTCCGCCAAACATATGGGGTGCGAGCCCTTTACGTTGCCAATCAAAAGGTTGTGAAGTGGCGCCTGAATCTGAGCGGCGTGGGGGATGAAACGCCTATAAAAATTAATCATGCCGAGAAATCGGCGCAACTGACGAACGTCTTTAGGCTGTGGGAAGGTTTTGATGGCTTCAACCTTGGCGTCCAGTGGTTTTGTGCCCTTTTCGGAGATATGGTAACCCAAGAAGGTTACCTCCGGGACACCGAAAACGCACTTGGACGTGTTAACCAGCATGCCGAATTCTTGGAGCCTGTTGAAGATAGTACGGAGATGCTCCTCGTGTTCTGCTTCGGACCTAGAGAATATTAAGAAGTCGTCCAGGTAACAATAACAGAAGTCGAGCCCTCTGGTCATCTCGTCGACAAAACGTTGAAACGTCTGCCCTGCGTTACGCAGACCAAACGTCATGTACGGGAATTCGTACAGACCAAACGGTGTGGTGATCGCGGTCTTCGGAATGTCGTCTGGGCTGACAGGAATCTGGTTGTAGGCTTTCACGAGGTCGATAGTGCTGAAAATGCGACACCCTGCAATGCTGTGAGCAAAATCGTGAATGTGCCTAATCGGATACCTGTCAGGGACTGTCCGCGCGTTGAGCATGCGATAGTCACCGCATGGTCGCCAACCGTTGTCCTTTTTAGGAGCTAGATGAAGTGGAGATGACCAGGGACTCTCTGAGGGTCTGGCGGTTCCGCTGGACAGCATCTGCTGGAACTCCTGCTGGGCGATTTTTAATTTATCCGGCGCTAATCGCCGGAACGAAGATGATACTGGAGGGCCTGGGGTCGTGCGGATATGGTGTACCGTGTTATGTGGTGTGGTGCGTAGTGTTCCGGCAGGTCGGGTGATGTCGGGAAACTTGTCGAGTATCCTGTGGTACCTCGAGTCGCCAGAAGTCACCTTTACGGAGAATAAAGACGAATCTGATGGATTCGAGGCTATACATGAAATATTCGTGCTACTGTCGATTAACCGTTGATTTCTACAATCAACGGTTAACGAGTAAAAACATAAAAAATCGACACCTATAATAGGTTTTGTCACTTCCGCGACCACAAAACGCCACTTAAAGTCTCTACGGAGTCCTAAATTTAAGTTGAGTTCCAAGAAACCAAACGTTGGAATGGGCGTCCCATTCGCGGCCACAAGTTGGTAGTTGGTGGGCGCACGACGCTCACTGAGCAGACGACGAGGGTACACGCAGAGGTCGCTTCCAGTATCGACCAGGAACTGCGTGTTCGTCCGTCGGTCCGCGACGAATAGACGACCAGTAGAGGCGGGGCAATCGTCTGTCGCCATTACCGACTGCCCGCGGAGTTTTCCTGCTTGTAGTCGCATGGCTTTATGCAATATTTGGCCTTCTCGCCATGCACGGAGTGGTACCAGCACAACGGGTGTCTCCGGTAGCTGGAGTCGGAGCGGGACGACGATCGATGTCGTGAGTGGCGTCGCGTGTCTCGACCACGGCTGTGGGAGCGTTGACGCGAACGACTGTCACGCAGCTGCACCGTCAGGTCCTTCATAGCACGCTTCAGCTCCGCTATTTCGGCGGCCATCTCACTAACGGTGGATCCTGCTGCCGAAGTTGAAGCTACGTGGCTAGGTGCCACGATGTCTTGGACGCGGTCGGCCAGGTTGGCCAACGCCTCCAGGGTGCTGTCAGGCTGGGATGCCAGCAGGGATTGGACGTTGCTGGTTAGTCGGCTGCTCCAGATGGTGCGCACGAAGTCGTCTGGTATGGTCGGTCCAGCCAGACTCCGCAGGTGGCGTAGGAACTGCGATGGCTTCCGGTCTCCCAGTTCTTCGTGCATCAGCAACTGCTGGACCTTCTTCTCCTGCGATACTGAGAGACGCTTCACCAATTCGGTCTTCAGCTTCTCGTATCGGTCGGTGTCGGGTGGGGACATTAAAACGTCTTTGACCTCCTTACAAATTTGGGGGTCAAGATGGCCGACCACGTAATTAAATTTCGTGGCGTCATTCATCACCCCGGCGTTCTCGAATTGCGCCTCAATTTGCGCAAACCAAATGTCCGGCTCCTCTGGCCAAAATGGTGGCAGCTTTAATGGTGCACGGTAAATTTCGTGCGACGCTTCAATGGAAACGCGCTTTGCCTTGCGCGGTCTCCGTGACACGTTGTCCGTCGGTTGTGACGAAGCGGTGTGCGTGGACTCACTATCACTCATTTTAACAATGTGTTCGACTCGGGGTCACCAGTTTAGAGATGTGTTAGGGTGTGGTAGGCAGGGGCGTAAGTAAAAGTCACTGCCTAGTAGGTACTCACAATTATAATGTGGTCGAAGTTCACACAAAACACAAAACACAAGAAGGAGTACAGAGAAGATAGGTACAGTCACGATTGTCACAACACAGATTATAGTTCGGACACACACGAAACACGGAAGAACAGTTATTGTCACAGAGATAAACCGAGCAATTAAAACGTTTCGAGGCGACACAAGTAGGTGCGCGTGCGCGTGTTGTCAAGTTCGGAACCGACTGAAGGTCACGAGTAAGTCGGTCATCGCTCGCGCGCAGAGTTCACTCACTCGCTCCCTCAGCCGTTCGCTACACGTCACTATGACGTAGGCTGTTGGTTGCGCGGTTCCGATATACTACGTAAGTCTCCCGACATCGTCCGGCATTATATTGTCGTAGCAATATAAGTTGCCGGTGATGTGTAATTAAGTGATAATTATATATACATATAAATAAATCTGTTTGTGTGTAAATGTGTTGTGTTGTTTTGTGTAGTTATGTAATATAAATACATAAACTATATATTTGGTGTAATCCCTACAGACTTAATTTTTGCAGTTTTCTAGGTACAGTGACCCTTCAGCTTATTAAAAAGGAATCATTCCAACGGCGGATTAGCTAAAAATCGAATACAGTTAAACCTTTTTCTAGCAACTTGCAATGTGACAGGCAGTCTTAAAGAATTAATGTCAACTTAAAATCCGGTTTAGCACCTGTAGGTAATCAGAGTTATCTACCACCTGTTTAAATTAACACTAATTACGATTCTAAGCAGGTGGAAGAGCTAATTAGCCCAAAGGATTACGTTGCCAAAACATAAGTGGCTTTTAATTCCTTAAAAGGATTCTAAATTAGGATCTTTATTTTCGTATCAGAACTGGAGTCCTGGAGGACATTAGCAGAGTCAAGTGTCAATTCCTAATACCTGGTCTGCTAACTGTGTCTGTGACCATTTTAAGAATTGTTTTCCCAAATGTCCTTTCTTTGGAACATGTCCTTTCGTCGTGGCGTCGAGCTAAACGATAACTGCATGACAAATGCTTGCACTGACTGGATAGGTCTACTCAAGTCTGTGTGGTACTTTCTTCAAAAGACCATCGCAGACACTGATCTGCATATTCCTCATGAGAGTATACCAAGACGTCGTGTGCATCAGCAGGTACACCTTTGAAGAAAATGAACGTCGCAGTTAGATTAAAAGCGCGATGACCTTAAACTAGACCACCTACAGCTGTACCCACCCTGCAATGCCATCAATGGTGTTCTGACATTTCCACTTTGTGCTCGTAGTTTTTCGACCAAAGTTGGATATACTAGTCACTTAAGAACACACAAAAGAGCCGCACAACAAAGCTCTTGACAATCCATAAAAAGCCAGTGAATGCAGTCGCTGGTGCCGAAGTCGGCTAAATGGCATCATCATCATCATACCAAGATTATGTCTTCGTCATCATAAAAAGACTATGACTTCGGAGTTTGTTTCGGATGTTTCTTCCCAGAGTAGTCAGATACAAAACACCGGCTTCATCTAGTTTAAAAGACTTGTTTGTAAAAACCTATTTGCAAAAATAAACAAAATTAAAAAAATTGGAAAAAACCCACGACGGTAAAAATCTAATTGAAAAGGAATAAAATAACTTTAATGAATATCGATGTTAACAGCTTTTCCTAACGAGTCTGTTTCTCGAAGATATACTTAGATGTAGCAATAATAATTTTACCATAAGTAATACTTAATTATGGAATATCCGTCGGGGGCTGCCTATTCTATATAAAATTTCAACAAAAATTTAATCATACTCATAAGTGTATTTTATGTCGTCGCTAAACATCTACAATTCTTCAATAGGTAATTGTATTCACGTCACTAGAAAACCTTTAGCTGGTTTAATGGCAGCCCCCAATTATTTTCAAATTATGATTCTGCTACAGTAGTCATTTTAGTGTTCCAGATTGTCTCTTATTCTTGAATCAAAATGTTTGTAACAAGTGAATTGCATTAAGGAGCCAAGGTATTGGGCAGGTTGGTAACAGTTGTGGTTGTCTGACAACCACAAGCAGGTTACGTTTCTGTTTAGATATATCCGGAGCCAGACAGCTGCGGTACACTATTGCGGTTCCGATTTCGGAGCCCAAAAATTGAGTCAATATTTACGAAAATAATAATCACGTTGTAAACTAAGCGTTCAACAGTCACTTAAACATTTCGATGTGCTCTTTCCGATTTTTAATTTGGTCACCCACCACTTATTAGTAGCTTTTTAAGAATATCTCCTTACCGAATTCACCTTTTATAAACAACTAGCTTATGCCCGCGACTTCGCCCGCGTGGATGTTGGAACTTGACAAATTACATACTCAAACCTTCCTTAAGAACCACCCTATCCATTGGTGAAAATAGCATGAAAATCGGTGCAGTAGTTTTGAGTTTATCGCGAACAGACAGACAGACAGACGCGGCGGAGGAATTTGTTTTATAATATAATTATATATAGAGATAGTGATAGTAATTTTTATCTGAGGGCACTTTTAAGGTTCACAAAAACAACAAAATGTAATAAAAATGGTTTTTTTATTTGTTGGAAAATCTATAGTTTTGACCAAAAAGTTATTCGGAAAGACCAAAATACATAAAATTACCCATTTTTAAAATTACCGGAAAACTTTTCAAGCAAACGTTTCAAGTAGGTAGATGTTGTCTACACCCTACAAATTCAGAGATAGTCACACGAAGAACCATAGATATAGAATTCCGCGAAGAACTATCTAAGCTATTTACCTACTCAGACCAACAAATACCTAATAGTTGATCAATGAACTCATACTGTACCTATTTATTTATTCATAAAATGACCACTCCAGAGAATGCAAGACCATTAGCAAATAATCTCGTAAGAATCCATGTTAAACACATTATAATTACTTACAAGCAACTAGGTAATGACAACAGTAATTATCTGTTAAACGCAGTAAATATACTCTAAAAAGCCGCAACAAATCATAATTGCTACTAAAAAGCAGCTTATGTTAACCATTACTAAGCCACAAGCATTAAACTGAGTAAATAAAATAGTACAAGTTTACTTATAAATACAGTAAGATACACGTACGTCCTTATAACAAAACCAGTATAAGCTGGCCTCTAAATGAAAGTTCGAACTACGCTAGGTAGCTCTAGGTTCAAATGCTACCACAGACGAAGCAATTCGACTGTACAATAATGTTGGTAATGTTATTGTATCGCTGGATACGGTTCAATAGACAGTTCAGTATCAAGGTTGCTGTATTTTTTGTTGTTATAGAACAGTAATAGACAAAGTTTAGGTGCGCAGTCAGATTAAACATTGGCTCTTAGTACTGTTTTGGTACTGCGTAGAGCGTAGTGTAAAAAAATATAATTCTCAGGTACAGACGCCGTCACGCCAGCACATGAAAACTACCCGAAACTGTAGATTTTTCCCAATTCACTAAACCTAATGCTATAGCGATAAAGTTGAAAATCTTGAGGTCAGCAAATTAAGCTACTACCTACTAGCTTGATTTGACTCCATTACTTCATATTTTCTTACACTAACTACCTCTTCGTATTCTTAATAATTATTCAGTGACTGATTATTTGGAAGCGCACGCGCAATCATTATTTTATTATATTTTGCTACGGCCTAATTGAGTGGACATTGAGTAATGGTAGACTATTTTTTTAACCTTGAACTTAATGCGCTAAAGTTTAAAATATAATAAAGTTTGACAGATAGTAATCATGCTTCTGTAGTAAGTAGTAGTAGTAAGTAGCTTAAATTGCGTCTAAGGGATTTTCCTTTCTTCAATATTTAAATCCTTAAGGGGTTCCAGTGTAGTTGAAAGAAGAAAAAATAAAATACCTAGTTGAGTCCTTGTGTAGTTGAGGTGAACCGCCTCTTACGATGAGATTCTGATATTTAAACGTTTTTTAGCACAATCTTTAGCGAAGCGTCATCGTCATTGCTACCATTGCTGCACAACCGCCAAGTCACTATTATAAGATAGATATCGCACAAGTATCAAACTACCATTGCAAGACAGACACGGGAGGAAGTCTAAGCCATAATAAAGCCTGTGAAAGCCAAGCAATGTTTATAATTCCCTTACAACCTTTCACCTAATTACACAAACAGAAGCAACACAGTAACACCTTCATAATAATAGTAATTACTCATAAAACATAATTGATCATTCATACGCCATAATTATCACGTCATTATCTTGCACAGTGTCCGTCGTTTGTGTGACCTAATTATCGTACAACACTGGATAATAGCCTTAACAAATAACTATGTCACCGCTACCTATGCATATAGGTATGTAGGTATGAGCTCTGTTATGAAGACGCTCATTAGTAGTTAAAGTGTAAACTACTGTCTCCTATAAGTCCCTTTTTTTGGATCTTTGAAAATCATCATATGACTCCTCCCGCTCTAGGCAGAGCGTTAGGGAATGTCAGACTTTTACTGACAAAAAACCACCCATGTTTCTTCTTAGCCCTTTGTGTCGAGGCCGTGGTAGCTCTTTTGAACAACCTGCAACCCCGACGGACCCACAGCCCCGACGGCGTCTCCTGGGTCCTTCGTTCGCGTTTAATTACTATTTAAGAAAAAAATCTTCCTTAGTAGGTATACTATGGAAACCTAATTTTTTTGAAAAAAGTAGCCAAAGTTACTATTGACCAATAAAACTCCCGTCTGTATTAGTCTAGCCTGACAGACAAACAGACAGACAGACAGACAGACAGACAAAATTGTCAAAATTGTATGCATTCAGTACGAATCAGTCATTTTGATACATTGAGCCGACACATCAATAAAAGCTGAAGTTGGGTTCCGCTTTCTGCAAGGTTAAGCTAAAGACTGAGAGTCTGAGACCGTCTTCAACCATCTTCAACATCACCGATTTTTTCCGTCAAACTTTCCATCCGAACAACAAAGCAATACCATCAGTGAAATCTCGCGATTATAAAAGCAAACAAACAAAAACTAGTGTGATATCGAGTTCAGCACTCAAACCTGACTGAAGTGAGAGTCCCTCTCGGCATGGCAAGCCACTTATCTCAGACGAATAAGGCGAGGCAACAAATTGTCGCCACTCAAATGGTTTTCACTCGCCAACTAGGGGGGCTTGTTCAACATTTTGTGAACATATAGAATGGAACATAACATATCATTATGCTTGGATTCCCCCAAAGGGTTCCAAGACTATTATATACAAGGTTTACACTTTGTATGTCGTTTCATCTAATTCATCATGTTTGTGAGAAAGATTTGCTCTTTATTCTTGGTCCTTTATATTGATTGATGCCATGAGAGTACAGAGCGTTATTTTTTGGATTTTAGCCGGTTTGATTCCTGAGGCGAATTTTAGAAAATTCTTTAATGCAGATATGTTTCTTAAGGGTAAACAAGCCAACGGCACGAACTAGTTGATGGGCGGGGCTAAAATGCATGCTATTTCACCCGACATCACGAGCGAAATGCATAGAGCGAAAGAGACACAACTAAAACGGGCGCGCGATTGTTTCTATGCAGACCTTTGGTATATTTGGTTTCATGAAAAATCTATTGAATGTATCTGTTCAAAATCAAATTATTTAAATTTTTTAATAACTAATCTATGTCCGTATGGTTTCACTTTTTTCTTTTTCATGCTATATAATACGTTACTTATTTACGCCCAAAGATGAGTTAAAATTAGTGCTAAAATATGAAAGTTTTGACGTTCATAACTTCCAAATCAATATTTTTTTTCCAATTCTGCTTCCATACAGACCTAGATAATGATAAGACCAGTTGATACAATTTTTAATTTTGAACCTACACTGTCAAACAGAGGAGTAATCACCTTCGTAAGTTTGTATGGAAGAATGACTGGCTTGTTCAACCTTAAAGAAGGGTAAAGGAATGTTTCTTTTGGGTAAAATTTGCTATCTCTTCTATTTAGAGTTATCCAGATGAGGTTGAAAACTTCAAACCTGACGTAGATGAACCTCTATTATTAATCTATCATGAAACGGTTATGTTTTTTTTTTAAAGAATGTCACACCTTGTGCGGTCAGCTATAATCCAACAAGCAGCCTTGTATAGGATTATTTACGTATGAATGATGGGTAGGACAGTCGATAAGTGCGTAGTGCGTAGAAACATACACACAACATTGTAAGGTTTCAGGGTATGTTCAAGAATATACCTTGAAATGTGTACCTTAATTAAAAACTCAAGGTGCCAATGGCTTAATTCCCAAGAGCTTCGATCAATACACGAGGAGGCTATCGTTAGGCAGTTGAAGCAAGAGCAAGATCATACAGAAAGCGGAGCTCGTGGACACGGCTCGTACTATTAGGAATTTCCTTACTCTGGTAGCTTGGACCCTGCTCCCGATACCGGTGCTCCGCAGGTGTAGACCTCCTCCAAAGATTTCCAGCCTGGGCCAGCCGTTTTACTGATGTCGTCCACCGATGTCATAGGCGGCTTTCTCTCTCTCGTTTCCCCCTTGGCCCCTCCACCACTCTATGGTCCACCGCTTGTCTGACAGTATTAACACAAGGAGTAACTTAGGCTAATTTTATTTTAGAAAACGGATTAGGATATCCGTTAAAAAATTAAAAACCTTGAACTTATTAAACAAAATCCGATTCAAATAAGGATGTACTTATGATTTTTATTATTATTTCACATGGACGAAGGTTACTGGCAACAACTCGTTTGGCAAAAAACATAACATCGCTCCTGTAATCCTCAAAGGGTTAGGCAGAGGTGTACCCGTTATAACACCCACATTTCGCCAGTAACAATTAAAAGTGCCATGATATACGGAGCTAGCCTATTGCCATCAATCGGGCACAAATCCAGACTCCGTACCTGCTACTGAGAAATTCCAGATAAAAACCCAACAACACTTTGTCTGAACTTGGAGCGAACTCAGGGGCACAGCAGGGCTTACGACCATGAAACTACTTCATACACCCTTTTTTTTATTTATTTGGGCGTGTGGTAAATCATCAAATAATCCCTCCCGCTCTTGGGCAGAGCGAAAGGGAGTGTTAGAATTCCACTGGCTAAAAACCACCCATGTTCCTTCTTAGCCCTTTGTGTCGAGGCTGCGGTTTGTCTTTCGAACAACCCGCAGCCCCGACGGGTACTTCATAAACCCTTCAATTTACTTAAAGCCATAGTAAAATGCGCTCGAATGCGAACCGACACACGCTTGCCGCTGTAAGCATACTTTATTATAGGATACCAATAGCATCAGCTGATTCAATCCTTTAAACACTATAAGTTAACGATTTGTCAAGGTTGTCAAGAAGTAAAGCTTAAAGAACAGCTCAGTAGGCGTAGACTGTATTCATGAGAACACGTACCTCTTTTGTACCGAAGCGTCGGGTAATTTGAGCAGGCCTGTCGATTACTTACCTATATGAATAATTCATACGTGTTTAACTATTATTTTATTACTGCTTTTCCCAGGCCGGGGTCTAGGGCTGGCATACTGTGATATCATCTGTATAAATGAAAAGAGAAGTCCTGACTGACAGACTGACTGACTGACTCATCAACGCCCAGCCCAAACCCTTGGACCTAAAAGTTGATATTTTGCACAGAGGTTCCCTTTATAATGTAGACAAGGAATAAGGAAGGATTTTTTGACATTCAACCCCTAAGGTAGTTAAATAGGGGATGAAAGTTTGTATGGAAAATCGTCATTTTCACGCGGGCGAAGCCGCTGGCAAAAGCTAGTTATACATAAACTCACGCCATTTTCCCATTGGCTTAGGCAGAGTCCACATTCAAACTTTTCGTTCACCGTAAAATTTTAGCGATAACTAATCTGATCTAATAGTGGTCGTAAGTGCGACTGCTGTACATAAGATCCTGAGTTCGATTTCCAGATTAGGCGGTCTTATTGAGTTGGTTCGTCAGGATTTTTTCAGTAGCAGCCACGGAGTCTGGATTTGTGCCCGATTCAAGACAATAGGCTCGCCCCCTATTACATGGGACTTCAGCAAACATAATTGGCAAAATATGGGTGTACTAACGAGTAGGACACCTCAGCCTAACCCTTCTGGGATTACAGGCCTGATCTTAAATTATTATAACTAATCATAGTTGAGTTTAATCGTCCAAATCAAACCTTGCTGAGCAAGAATATGATAGAGTAACATAGTTAAGACTTTACTTACATAAAGAGTTACAGATGCTGCAGCCTATTTTTCAATTTACCAGGACCACTACACAACTGGATAGAGTGCAGCTCATCCGCCTATTTAGTGCTTATCTACAGGAGAACGCGGGTACCACATTCATCTTAATTAAAATTACGATAATGGATTTATAGCTTATGGCGGGGTTGCAGTAATTTTAAGATTTTTGAACCTATAAAAATCGAACTAAATACGAGTTTTTTAATAAATAAAAATCATTACATAAAAATTGAACATACTCTCTAATAAATCGTAAGGATAGAAACGCGATTTAGAATGATCGGCTCGATACTTTTTTTTATCAAACATGACTCTAAATCACAATTTCAAACGTGTACTGCTAAGACATTTCATTATGAATTTATATGAAAGTTATATCAGTAGATAGAACTTTTTATTCTGAAGTAAATGGTGAAAACAGATTGTATAATTTCTTTATAGTTTTTCTCCAAGAAGCAAAAAACAGTCAAAATTTAGGCATTATATCGCTCGCGCGGCAGGGCGGGGGGCGAGGTCGTGCGTACATAAAAACAAAGTACTGCAACCTCGCCTTAACAGTTACATAAAGTTCAGTTTAAAAATTAGGCCAACAAACATCTAAGTAGCATCACGGTACTGATAGTCTACTTACCCCTCACTCATCTACGAGTCTTTGCTCAATTGGACCCGCGTTAAACTCTAAAAAAGTCGACCTAGTCAGTGTCTTAATCGACAGATCCGCGGGTACGTTACAACACCCAACGTTTGTAACACCCTCACTACCTGTTTTATGCAAATAAATGATTTGTATTTGTATTTTGTATTTGTACATTTCGAGTGGGTCCAGTTGACCTAAGACGGGTTTTTTATAAATATTGATGATACGCAGCACCCCTGCTAACGATACTTATACAATATTCTTGTAAATAAAGTCAATGGAACATTATGTGTTTTATATGTTAATGTATCACGTTCGTTTAAAAATGAATAAGTACCTACCCAAACCAATATGGGTACAAAAGTTTAAGTATATTAGGAATCTTTTACACTTCACCTGTAGAGTCCTATTCTTTTTGAGTCGATAACTCAATTTTTTTCTGACCAGTTGAAAAAAAGGAGCCTCCCCGAGTGGCGTTCCTATCTTTATTGAGATAAGATTCAACGACAATTGCAGGTGTAGATGCATGCGATGCGTACAACAGGCAGTAGAAGTTTTCAACTTCCGAAAGAATCTCCGGCTTCGATATCCCCACATTTGCCAACTTTCGGATTGACGTCGTTTGCACTCGGAGAGTCTAGCTGACTAATTCTTTCACCACGATGACTCAAACTTAAACTGTGGAGTGTCACCAGTAGATATCGGAGCTATCTACTTATGCTGTACAAGTTTCTTGTCACTTCATTGAGCGAACCGAAAATCGAACTCAGCTAACAGGCACATATTCCACCAGAGCTTCTGCTTTGGAAAGGAGAAGAGACGTGTCAGATCCGATTGGCAACAGGTGTCTTCCAGACTATCTAAGGAGCTACAATAATAAAACAACGTTGTTCAGGATAATTTCGAGAAAGTTTTTATTTGTTTGTAAACGTTAAACATCCAAGGAGACAATCTTACCGCTATCCCGATCTATTCACAGTCTCTCCTAACAAATAAATAGCTCACAAATATATAATCAAAAACAATACTCTAGTATCACTATTTATTTATACAAAAGGGCATTTTTGTTTTAGAGCTCTTACAAATTATAAATACCATTGAAGTTTATTTGTAGGACCGTTGTTCTAATCTTTTACTGCATAATTATTATGAATTTAAAAATAATTACAACGGCATTATCATCTGAATCGGTCATAATTGACCTATTTTTGTTGTTTCCATAAAATCAATTAAATAGCCAGTTAGGTACTACAACGTCTACAACCAAACAAAATAATTATTAAAAGTCAAAACTTCATTACAGATATGAAAATTTAAATTGATTTAAACCATGAAGAAAATATTCAAGGCACTTAAATAATTTGTAAGAACTTTAACGAAATGCCGGTTTTAAAACAAAGGATATTTCAACGAATATTTGGTATAGTGGGTACAAAGGTAAAATAGCTATCCTAAGTATAAATTAAAACAATTATATACCTTAGTCTATACAGAGCTATATTACTTTTTACATACACTTTAGTGACGGGGATAAAATCGGTAAAAATACAAGGAACATTGGATCTTGTGAGATTAAAAAGTGTCTATACAAATTTTCCATTATATTGGGAAGATTCAGTTAAGCCAGAAAATTTATGCGCTCCGGTAACATTTGTTCTTCCGAATTAGATCGAATGTTAATCCGCCACAGAGTAACCGCTCACAGAGGCAGCACATACTTTTTCTGGGAGATCTGTACCTGCTAAGACGTAGTTTTAAAATATGTAGCTGTATTCTAGAAAAAACTGTTCGAGAACAACTCAATTCCGTAGAACATTATTATTTTGAGTCTCAATATGGCTTTCATCTTAAATTAGTTATAGCCACAACACATAATAAATCTAATATCTATCACTATGCTATGTAATATGCATTGTTATTTGTTACTGTTGATAAAAATATATAAAGTTCAGGAAACTATGCAAAAAAACATTAGATTGACAGTTTTTAACATGTTTTAACAATGGGCGAACAATACCCACGGTCAGCCCATAAGGCAAGTAAACAGTCGTCCAGAAACGCTAACATCTTAAAGAGAATAGGTTATAAGGGCAAGCCAAGCTTGCCTGAATTTACTTCCAATAAAGGTACATAACATAAAATACAGAAATTCTTGTGTTCAAGTAGCAATTGAGTTATATCTAAAACACAAGCATGGGTACTGCCCAATCAAACAAAATATTGTTAAGTTTTTATCAAAGTAGGTACTACGTATAGCAATATTATTCAGTTATATTCTACAATAATTTATAAGTAGGTGTAAATCTGTTATGTCACATTTATGATTTAAAGCTAAAATTTCATATTGAGTATTCAATGTACTTACAATACACGCCTAGGACATATTTGACACTAGGTACATATTTAATATTATATAAAAAGTATAAAGGACTCTAACACTAATATACAAAACGTTCAAAATTATTTCGTTCTTTAAATTCACTTTCAGAAACTGCGACGTTATTATAGAAAGCAATATTTCTAAATCTAAAATAATGAATATGCCTTACAGCATTGAGAAAACTCCTATGGTAAAAAAGAGTAGATATAGTATGTTTTTTAATTCATAAAAGTAACAAAAAGTTAATAATATTATGCCAGCTTGATTTAGTCAAAGAAGGAAAAGTATTGCACCGTATCATAATTATGAAAGCAAAAACAGTAAATACTCCATACAATTCTATTTACTTAACTAGGTAGTTATATTCTAATATAATCGTCAAGATAATCTATCTTTAACAATAGAAAAGGTTAACTAAACCAACAAGCGTAGATTCGGACATATATTTTTGTTACAGTTTAAATAATATATATGAAAATCACATAATATATACTTGAGCAATTAAAAACTGATATAATAAATGTTTGAATAAATGCTATGTTCATTGTTAATTCAATATGAAGGTACATATATTAAAAATTAGAAGCTGCATCAGGCGTGTTAACATCATAAGATCATCGTTTACTAAGTCAAATCAGTGTACAATAAAATCTATTATAAATTCTTTAAAAGATAGTCTTTGATCAATCCATTTCATCTGCTTCCAAAGTTTCTATTAAACAATTTAAAATGTCATTACAAAATCATCGTATATGTCTTTGAAAACGTATTGAAATATTCATAAGAAGTGGACGAAATCACTAAGTCTATTTCTATAGACAATTAAAACGTTATGCAACACATCTATTACCATTCATTTGGCGACCATAAAGTTCTACGAATATTCACTGGACTACTCACGTAATAAGCTCCAAAAATTTCTTATTCTTACGACTTTGGTGTTACATTTTGCCTAACTACTGGGTCCACGGTATGCTACTACATAGTTAAAAATTTATCCAAAATTACTGACACTACTACATTTTCGTCGCAAAAATATCCGCTACAAAACTCTCTAATATCTGCTCAGACTATTTACGCGTTTCATAGTAAAAAGTACTTTATTATCGTTACCAATGTATTTGATTTTATGTCAAAATTCCTCAAAAAAATATCGTTAGGTCGATAGAATTTATTGTTCCCTCTGTACTATGGAATAATACACGCTATATAAACGAAGCAGGAAAAGATTAAATTGTAAAACAAATCGTATAAAACAATGTAACCTAATGGAAGACATTCATTTTGAATCAAAGTGCGTGAATATAATCATTATGCCGCGGCGATTGAGAGATTACCGTAAAGTGGAATGTGGGATACAGACTCTATCAATACTTACTAACTAGTTCCTATCTGATACTATGTACGTCTAATTAAACAAGATGAAAGATGAACACGTAACTTATCATTAATAGGTTCACATTTAATATAATATTAACAATACATGTAACACTAAAACTTGGAGTAAAATTAACATCTAAAATATAAAGCGCTAAAATCAATAAAATCCAACCCGTTTCATTGTGAAATACTGCGACTCAACGTTTCAGTTCCGCTATGATAGTTAAAGCGTATAATAAAGCTACAAATAAATAACACATTAAAATATTTTAATACAATAACTTAACATTACAGCAGTCAACTTTCAAACGATGCGGTTATATTGTGGACACCGGAGATGAAATCCTGAACTACATCTAATGAGTTTGTAGGACATGTTATGCGTTATGATCCGTATCTAATTATTGTATAGATCCGGTGTCCACTGAGATTAGCTGAGACTATGGCACTAACATCCAACTACCACTTGTCTACACGTATGATTCCGAAAGTACCACAGTTCACATTCTGAAAGACAGCGCTGTGCTCCAGTACCTCCGAGCCGGTCGCTACATGTAAGCGGGCTTCATCTTGTACGCTCGTTTCCATATCTCGCACAAACACACTGTCGAGTGGAACCTGTAGAAGATGGCCAGGGGCATCGACACGTGTGTGATGATCGTCCAAGCCCACAGTCCATAGAAGTGCAGCTGGACTGGATGAGACTCCGCTCTTGACTTCTCAAGAGTATTTATCGCCCACATAGCCAAGTTGGTCACCAAGAGGAACGTCACTATCTCTCTTCCAGGCTTTTTTCGCAACTGTTCGGCAGTTTTCGCTGATCTTCGGCTCGCATCGAGAATGAACATGGTTTGGCAAGTCGTCTGGATTAATGAGGATAGAGCTGTGATCAGTATTAGAATGGTATTCTTCTCTATCGTGAAGTGTCCTCCGATAATAGTGAAAGTACCATAGATGAACATTCCAGTTTGAGCTCCTACGAGGAGGATGTTATCCAGCTCAAGATTTCGGTTGCCGTCGTACTTCAGCTTTCTAACGCAAAACATTCCAGCTAAACTAGCAAATGTTGTCATAGCATACAGTGCTAATTCACAAACATTAACCTCAACAACTGCTAGGGTCGCATAATCCTTCTTTGACACAAGAACGAAGAACAAGATCAATGATATTATAGTTAGTACCAAAACAAGGATTCCGAAGAAGAGGCCTTTATGTGCTCTTGCGCAGTCAACGCTGTACAAATGCGGGGATTTCTTATAAGCAAGGCCTTCCAGTATTCGCGCTTTGACTATTGCAGCGGCGACATCCTTAGATGGATACTTGGAGATATTCTTCCACATGACGTAGAGGATGGCAGCACAGATGAGAGAGTATTCGATGGTGCATGGAAAGAGGAATGGAGAAGCGTCTTGGACGAGGGAGCCCATGATGTTTGTTCGGCGGCACTCGAAGATGTGGTGAGGGCCTTTAAGTCCTCTTGGCACACGCAGATGGGCGGCAGAAGGATGTGATGCTGGCACATCGGTCGAAAAAGCTGCAAACGCCTTTTGGAATGCTGGAATCAAAACAAAAATACGTAATTAGTGAAAATACTAAAAAAAAATGTGAGGAGAGAACTACGTGCAGTTATGAGAGGATCTTCTACTAATTTGACCAGAGACTCATTTAATTATAATCTTATCTTTAGCTGGACACAAGAATCAACATTCGATAAATATAATATAATACAGTCATATATTATCTTCAACGAGACGATTTATCATAAATATTATCCAAAAATCCAACACCCCAACAAGAACATTTCTTATTCGAAAACCCATCCAACTCAATCTAAACTTAAACCAACATATTCACAATAAACAAGATACCCCAAATTGGATCGTGTACCAACAAACACCAGTTAAAGTGGAGCAAACTGTATTAGGTGTACATAGCTAAAATGATCCAATATTATCGGCCGTCGTCGGCATGACAGGCTGGAATGTGGGTCACCATGCCTCCGGGTGGGTCGCAATGGAACGCAATCAACATACCTTCCTGACATTTGTCGATGATGAGGGAAATTCTAATTGAAAATCTGCACCTACTGCCTTCCATATTTTGTTTATAAGCTATCGAGTCTGCCGGCATTATTTCAAACAAGGGTATAATTAAATTTCATTTCAATAAAGCTGGCTATTGACATGTAATAACGTTGACATTTTGATTAAATATTCAGAGGCGAGATTATGCTTTGATTGGAGAAAAATCCGTTTGTGTTTATACATGATCCCATCCATAGATCCCATCAATGTTTCAATTAGTTACTTAACTGTAAGTAAGTATATAAACGATAGTTAGCAATTAAAATTGGCCCCAAATTTACCTAAATACGATGGAAAATGATGGCGAGATTCGAGAATCTAATATAATTTACTTTCAATGATAGTTATTGAGTTATAAATATACTAAGTTAAAAACGCTGTAAATATAATACGCAGAAATAACGATACATAAAAGCACGTTATACTACGTTCTTTGTAATAAAATATCCATAAAATGCTCTTGAACCTTGCAGAAGGGGTTAAAAGTGGATAAATTGTTACAAAGGGATGGTTCCGAAACAAATCATGCGCCCTTCGGTCTCAGGGGCAGCAGGAATTGCCTGGAATTACTTTAGGCAATATGCTCTGAGAATAGGGATGTTAACTAAAAAATTAGCCCGTCAGATAGATTTCTAAAAAATATTGGACACGTATTTATATTTATTTTTTATCTTCGTCGATTTTTATTGATTTGATAAAACAAAAAATACGTATCCCATATTTTTCGATAATCTAACAGACGAACTAATTAGAATCTTTTTTTTAGTTAGTAAACATTCCTATTACGCACTCATACATTTGTTCATAATCGTTATAATTTTATCAATTTATTAATTCATAATTGATATATTTATGATTTGAGATCAGCGTTGAATAAAGCTTGATCATATAATGATACTGGTAGTGGTAAATTCATATTACTTTCGTTAAAAATTCTAGGGTATCTATACTAATATTATAAAGCTGAAGATTTGTTTGTTTGAACGCGGTAAACTCAGGAACTGCTGGTTGGAATTGAAAAATTCTTTTTGTGTTAAATAGTCCATTTATCGAGGAAGGCTTTAGGCTATATAACATCACGCTACGGCTAATAGGAGCGGAGCATAAATGAAAAATGTTACAAAAACGGGAAAAGGTATTTCCTTTTTGAGAGCTTCCGCTGCGTGCGCTGCGAAAACATTTTAAGTTACGCAAATATCATGTATGAAGGAATTGTTCCTCTTTAAAAGTTCTAAAAAAAAGTCCGCGACAGCATTTATCTATCTTTTAAGATTGACTTACTGTAACCTTTTTTTACTAAGAATTATTTTTTGCGAAACTTATTAAACCCATTTGGTATTAATCTATATCTAAATAAATGTGTTTGTAGGAACGGAATTTTAACATAGAATATTTTTGCTTAGAAGATATCGCAATGTAAAAATATCCGCGCGGCAAAATAATTCGTGCGTCGCAATCTCAATGCAGGTACGGGGGATTCAAATTCAAAATATTTACTGCATCATTATGTTTACAAGTACAGAGTGTTATAGTATATTTTTAACAGTAAGAGATACCTATAGTAATTCACACTTTAATATAATCTAAGCCATCTAAACTATTTTAATAAAGAGGAAAGATAAGATTTTTTGTTTGTTACGATTTAGCTTAATTTATGTCGGATAGTCGATATATCGAGAAAGGGAATAGCTATATTTATGTGACGCAGACGAAGTTGCGCGGGTCAGCTAGTAAAAATTATAAAGTTAGATTTCTTACTAACGAGACTAATTTAATCGAATTCGAATCACAATTCAAAAACCGACTGTGATCCTTCCAACAGATAAAACAAAATGCTATCGTTAGCTTTCCCACGTAAACGACCGCGAAGGTTTGATAGTCAAAAAACAAAAGGACGTGTGACTCGCTGGTCGACAATTGCTTTTTCACAGACATTCAGAGCGGTAGTTTTTAATTCAGTTCGCTGAACGAAAACGTTTACTGAATCCTTTACTAAATGTTTGACGACGTGAGCATTTCTAGTTTCATCGTTTAGGTTTAGCATCATTTTGGCATTTTAGTTTGATCTTGCCTAACACGTAGCAGTTGATATAAAAAATGCAGATGAAATAGTACGTACAGTATTTTTTATCCTGGAAATCTTAAATTTTATCTCAATGGAAAATGTCGTACGGAAAGGTTTGAGTATGAATGTGAAGGTGTACCTAGGTATCAGAGTAGAGGAAGACCAACCAAACGATGGATGGACTGCGTAAAGTATGACATGGCAAGAAAGGAGGTGAAGGCTAATAGAGAAGTATGGAAAAAGAAGACATGCGGCGTCGACCCCAAATGAATTGGGTTAACGACAAGAGAATGATGATGATCATCATCATCATCATCATCAGCCTATATTGTTCCCACTGCAGGGACTCAGGCCTCCTCTCTAGGAGAGGGATGGGCTATAATCGCATATCTTCGAATTTTTGGTTCTAAAATTCCTCACGATGTTTTCCTTCACCGTTTTGAGAGCAGTGGTGATGAAATAAATTACACAAAGTAATGCGCCTGCCTGGGTTTGAACCCACGACCAACTGTTCGTAAGTCGGGGCCGCCACCACTGGGCCACCACTGCTCTCACTGGGCCACCACTGCTCTCTAATATAATTTCAATAAATTACGATCTCCACGCCATTGAAGTTACGGGAAAATCTAGTAGTAAATTAGGTACACCATGTGCAACATTAAAATCAAAATATCGTGAAGGAATAATATTTAGTGCATATCCCGATATTATGCCATAGGTTTTCCGTTTCCCCATCAACACACAGAAAATCAATCGAATAACACTGTAAAGTAAACAATTGCTCAGTTGCCTGAAACACTACTATACTAACACTTGAATCAAATCAGAGGGTCGCTTCGTGACAATATCCCGCTGAAGCGAGAGTTCAGTGACAATGATTAATCCAATTATACGGGACAAAGGAAATTATTGGAAAACAGAGAATTGCGTTGGGTAACAGGTTAAAACTGTTAGTGTAGGAGCCCTATGTGTGGCTATGTGTTTGGGTAGTCTTAGGTATGTTATTAGATTAGATCTTTTTACATAGTACCTACGATAAGCTATGTCTTTAGGATCTGAAATTGTCTGAGATATAGTTGAAATCTATCTATCTTCTATATATAATTATATATATATATATATATATATCTATCTATATAAATAAATAGAGAAGTCCTGACGGACTGACTGACTGACTGACTCATCAAGCCCAGCCCAAACCCTTGGACCTAGAAAGCTGAAATTTTGCACAGAGGTTCCCTTTATAATGTAGACAAGGAATAAGGAAGGATTTTTCGAAATTAAACCCCTAAGATAGTTAAATAGGGGATGAAAGTTTGTATGGAAAATCGACATTTTCACGCGGGCGAAGCCGCTGGCAAAAGCTAGTGAATGAATATGAACCTACAAGCTGAGTTAGACTGTGTAATATTTACAGCTTTGTATATTTTTAACAATTTATTTACGTAATTCTGAAACTAAGTTTATAGAGTGATACCCCTTATATTTGATGATCCTGACATCAATAAACTTGTTATAGCCACTGAAAAACTGGTATACAGTTGGAATTTATCGGCACATTTATTGTACTTTCATGGTTGTTTCATCATTATTATGGCCATTACGCTATAACTACAACAATGTTAGTGTAAATGTAATGGTAAGAGTTAAATATCGTTACATTTACATAAAAACATGTAAAATTCGCCATTCCTCCAACAACTATTTTACCACGCTAACATTATAACACAGAATTAACGGCGACTCCACATTATTGATTGACTCAACAATGGCTGTTGTACAGGCATGTGGCACATGGCAGCTCATTCAAAATGTCCACCCAACCGACAATGAACGACAGGAGTGCTTTTATTGCTATATTATGTATTTCTATATATTATGTATTTATTGTATTGTATGGAAAGATAGTTCGGATCTATAGGGGACGCATTTATAAATGTCAAACCTCTGTAGATACGGGGAGTAAATGGACCCATGAAGCCGTCAACCGAGCGTTCTGGACATCAGAGTGCCTTTGCAAAAATGATTACTGGGAAACATTTTTTTTGAAAATCAAGTTTACTCAATGTAGCGTACTCAAAACGTTGTGCTGATGGATGCATTGAATAGTATACGTGTCGAGGAGGTATTAAAAGTTACGTTTTAAGCTCAAATACCAATAAAAAAAAAATTTTTTTTTTTTGGTGGGTGGAAAATCATCGAATAACCCCCCCCCCCCCCCCCGCTCTTGGGCAGAGCGAAGGGGAGTGTCAGACTTCTACTGACTAAAAACCAAACCCATGTTCCTTCTTCTTCGCCCTTGTGTCGGAGCCGCGGTAACCTTATAATATCTGTGAATAAAACTTGTTGGTAATAAATACTCTTTGATCTTTGTAAAAACAAAACATCTAAAATCTGGCTGCATTTTCCTAAAAAAAATGTATTCATGGCCATATAATTAAAAGAAATAAAATATAAAAATAAACTCTAATGGCATCCTAAAAAACCTTATAAATATAAGTACTTCGTACCTATTTCAAAGTGTCTTCTCAAGTTTGGCAATTAAAAAAAATGCATTAAAATGTTTTTCAGTAGATAAGCAAGTATTCTACCTGAAACAATTTCAGTAAAACGATTTTCTTATGCCAGGAATAGTTTTATAACTCTCGATCGTGTTAACCTAAAATTTTCATATAATAACAAAACAATAAAATTCAACTTACCAAGTCTATGCGACAGTCCAATAGTCTTGTTTTCAGGGTCGTAGAACGTCAGAATCTCGTGTTTGGTCTCCTGCACCAGCACATTCAGCCATACACTCAGGTTGGTCCCGACCATATGCATCAGACCAAACCGGGCTACTATCTTGTGTTTGTACACTTTCATCTGAAAAGTGAGCGATGGTGATAAATGATAATGGTCCGTACACAATGGGTGGTGTTGGTAGAACCGTGATTTTAATTGATGGATAACTCACTATTTATTTTATGGGAATGTTGGATACGAAATGATCGATGGGTAGTGCCAGTGTTCATATTTTTCAGAAATAAAACTGGTAGTCACTGGTGGTAACTGGTGGTGGTGGCCATGCTGAGATAGTGGCCCTTTGGCTTCGCACGGGACTTTTTTCAAATTATTATGTCCTAATTTTAAGTGTTTCTCATAATTATATTTAGGTACTTTGTTAGCTTTTAATTTTTTGTCAATTTGTTTTGTCCTGTCTGGTGTGAAACCAATAAATACTTTTTCTTTCTTTCTTTTAGTCCATTACTATCTTTTGTAAATTTTCAGTGATTTAGTATTATTAAAACAGTTTTTCTCTTTTTCATATTCAAACTCTTTTTTTTTTTGGCTGGTCTAGGCTGGTTTCTGCTCAATCGGACTATCCCGCCGAAGCCGTATGTGTGACTCCAGCCAGGGCGTATCTAAGTAGGTATTTATTATCCGTAAATATATTTCTTGTTTCCATTTTAATTTCATCAAAACCTTTTAAATCATCGAGATGCCTACCTATTTGGAACAGGAATTTGGCAACAAACAGAACTTCGTCAATTTATTTGGAGTTATAATCGATTTAGCAATGTCTATAGAAACAACTCGATTGGATGAATCTAATTCTGTTAATAAGTATTTACATAACATCGGCAAACACTTCGGAA
This sequence comes from Diarsia mendica, assembly GCA_949316265.1. Classification (NCBI taxonomy): domain Eukaryota; kingdom Metazoa; phylum Arthropoda; class Insecta; order Lepidoptera; family Noctuidae; genus Diarsia; species Diarsia mendica. The sequence continues at coordinate 15,678,973 of OX438896.1, read as the reverse complement.
AAATATTCTAGGAGTTAGTTTTTCCGACAAGAAAAACTGGATTTTTATTCGTGTTTTTTACGAAGCTTTGCAGGCCAATTCTTTTTTATTTATTAATACAGCATGTACAATTTATTATAGGCGGACTTAATGCCAGACAGAAGGTATTTTCTACCCGTCAACCTGTGGTTCAAATAAGTAGAACAATATTGTGATAGAGACAGGGAACAAAAAAAAAAAGAAAAATGTCATTTTGTTGCCAAATTGACATAGGTAGGTATAATATACATAATTATATAGACTGAAACGGGCAACTTGTTAAAAAACATTGTTTTGAGTGATCTAAATGTATTCCTTTGTTATTAAAATGGGCTTTCAAGTGTCGCAAAAGTTAGCTTTTATGTACTCTAGAGAACAGAACTGCTGAAGCCAAAAAATCTACTTTTGCGTAGGTAATGAAACTTCTTTCGCAACGATTGCGGTCACGAATTTACCGCGAACTCAACCAAGTCTTCAGAACTTCGAAAACCATAAAAGTGCCGTTAATAAATAATTACATTTTAATAATTTATTCTTTATCGATATTAAAAACCTTTACAGAGGTGGGTTATTCGTTTATGGGTTGTGTACACGCTTACGTTACTTTTATAATGTAGATCAAATAACAGGGTATTGATTAAGGTTTTACGAACAGAGTATTTTGGAGCCTATTTCGAAATAGGTCTTAGTTCAAATTATTAACCGTTAGTTTACGAGAAAAACACTTACGAATGTTGCTAAGTGTGTAAATACTAGTGCTCGGGACTGTACATCATAATGATTATGATAATCTTATGATTACATACAAAATAACACAGGTACGTCTCTATAACCATGGCACTTTTTTCTCTATTTTCTGCGAAAATCTAAAGATTTGAAGTACGGATACCGGTACGGATAAAGTGCGGACGCAGCCTCCATACTAAAACTAAGTTGTAGTATCTGACATGCTGTGTGCTATCCGCCATTTATCCTTACTAGTTGGAACGATCCATAGCATAGGTGCAAATATCCGATCTGAATTGACATCCAATGTTAGCACAAAATAATAATAATCAGATCGGATACACTAAGTACAAAACGTACCTCATTGTTAAGAAAGATGAAATACATCTGTATGAAGATGAAGGCCATCCTGGTAGCGGGAGTCAGCGCCAGCAGCACATTGTGGCAGTTGGTGTTTCGCTCCAACTCCCAATATTGACCGAACTCCAAGCCGGAGTAGATCATGGACCCAATGCCGAAAGCTGAAATAAAAGGACATTGGTTTAACTAAACATACCTACTCTCATTGGTATAGTGGTCACACGCAATCTGGCGTACTGTTAAGCGTAAGGTCGTAGTTCGATTCCCAAGCCGGGTATACGTAATGTTATTGGGTTTTTCGGTGGGTTCTAGGTTGGAGTTAGAATTTGTGCGCGTTTCATGGCAACCGCGTTTCATTACCAGGAAAATGTGATTGCTCTACTCTACATATGCATTGTCTGGTCCTTCGAAGAAATACATTGTGTGATGTTTTGTTATGTTATTGTTATATTTCTTTCATTTTGTTTTTTTGTATTCTCTTTTATTTTCAATTGCATACACTGTTTAATGTTTAGAGGAAGTGCGGAGTCACCTAACACAAGCACCTCATTGCTTAAAAGGTGACCTCCAAATCGTGTTTGCTGTAACCCAATTGTAATTGAAATAAAAACATTTTTATTTTATTTTTATTTTTTATACTTGTCCTCTTCTTTGGCGGTCAAAAAAAAACTACGGAATTTCAGAAGTACGGTACGATCCTCACACATTCCTATTCGTCTACGTCCACATTCATACATCTGGTTGTACACACCGTAAGTGAGGGTACGACACTCGACTTGAGTTGACTTGACCCAACCTTTCTGAAGGACATCGACAATAAGATCAGCGAAGGTTTGTCCATCTAGGGCGTTCTTACCCTTCCGGTTTTTCCATTTATGTCCGCCTTACGAATTCCTGGCCTTTCACCCTTCGCGGAACATCATAAATATATAGATAGGTGTTATGTATTGCTCTATCGCAAAGGGACTACAGTATCTTTGGTTCTACAATATTCAAACTACTTTGGTTATTCCCTGTTTTTTTGACTAGCGGACTTCACGTGGTTTCACCCACGTACTTCCCGTTCCCGAAGGAACACAGGAATAAATAGTAGCCTATGTCACCCTGGGATCACCCTGTAGCTTCCCAAAGATGACAGAATTTTTAACTAACTTAAATTCGGTCCAGTAGTTTCTTTTAAGTTTATTCGGCACACAACAGTATAATTATTTCCTCTTTAATATTAGTATAGATACAACCTTCTTCGACCTTCAGAAAGGACACCTGTGTCGCAGCAGTTTGGACCTTTATATGCTGATTATACGGTTATCTTCTTCTCATACACATTGACTTCCAGACACAACAGTACACAGACGTCAGCATCTTACTACAACGTCAGTCATACTACAACGTAGTATGACTAGACATTTCGTGACGTCATAACTACGCTTCTCGGCTAGACACCCATGATGACGTCAGACAATGCGATACGACCCTTCCCCGATGACGTATGAGGCTTAAATAGACAAGAGGTAGTAGGGCACAGTGAACACGTAAATTGTTTTAATATAGTGAATTCATTAGGTTATCTGGGTAAACAATGTCATCAGCTTTAGTCACCTTCGGCAGATTACTTAGAAAGTCATTAAGAGCAGGTCTGAAAACAAAGATTCATTTAAAAGCGACTACGACGAAAGGCATGTCAAAACACGCTAATCCATCTTCTCGGCAAAAGCCTAGAGAAAGATAACACAAAAGCACTGCAAATCTAGCTTACCTATATTCAGGGCACGAAAACTATCAACAAAACCGTCAAACATTATCCCGACAATCCATATTCCGTATACAGATAAACAAGATTATCCGGCCTAGTTGTGAATCCGGAGATTCTGCTCCAAAGGCGAGCAACAGCTCCAAGTTTCCCGTTCGCACAGAAACTTTGTTACCCAAACTAATCCATGACTCCGACAAAAGGCTTGCTAAACGGCCCTGTTTACTTCGACACGCCAAATTGATTTAACAAAACAATTACTGTAGGCAGTTACCGTGAGATTAACGAACGATAGTCTGAATTATCATAAGTAAGGGGAATTGGGTGCTACTGAACGTTTGTGTAGTAGTCGCCTTCTCAGGGATTCATGTTTTACTTTTAAAGGGGCTTCCTATATCAATATTTTATTACTTAGGTTTTTTCTTTGATATGTTTTCAATGACAGACATGTGAAATCTACCAACCCGCACTGGGCACGCGTGGTCGATCATAACCCATTCCCTCTCATAGAGAGAAGGCCTGGGGTCCCAGCAATGGAAACATTATAGGGTGATTTAATTGATAACGCATCCATCGAAGCCATAAGTGGAAGAGAACTGTCCATCTTTACCTGATCTCATGCAGTTAAAGTAACAGTTTGTCTCGAAAACTACCGGAACCACGGCTTTTGGAGGACCTGCAAGTCCTGCAACGGCACTTGTCGCAGTGATGCTCCGACTACAAAAAGGAATCTATTACTAAAGAGGCACGTGTTATAAAGCTCACCAACTGCCCCCATCCTCAGGTAAAAGCTGCCGTAGTGATGCGTGCGCGACGCCAGTGCGAAGCCGAGAGACAGTCGCTTGGCGGCGAGATGTGGCGGTATGTGCGATGATGTGGCCATGCTCTCACGCTCAGTCCGCGATGAACAGGAGTCTGACTCTGATGGGGATGAGCTTGAGTCTGGTTCTAAAAGAGGGATAACAAATTAATTGTTTGTAAAAAAGTCAATTGTAAGGTTAATAGGTAAGGTATTCCGCATTTTTGGTTTGGGTTATTCGATCATACATCTTGCAAGATAAACACAATGCTTGGGTCCGGAAAGCCGCAGATATTTTTTCAAATAAAACGTCACTCAGAATATTGCTCTAGGTGTAAAGTCATTGCGTGAAAATAAAAAGATTTCTGTATTTCCACTAGAGCTTTCTAACTTGGAATCAGAATTCTTTCTTACAAGACAATATTTTAACGAAGCACCCCGTCAACAAAAAATTAAAACACTCGATGTTATCACAAATTCACAAAAAAGGTCAGTGCACTGGAGTACACAAAAATATATTATAACCAGGCCCTCTACTATGGCGTCTTAAAACAGTCCTAACTTAATATTATTCCAGTGTGGAAGCGTGACAGAACTATACAGGGTGTCTAGCGCCATCTCTCCTCCACAATGGATTAGGAATAAGTTAGGACTGTTTTAAGACGTCATAGTAGGGCCCCAGAAAGAAATATGGCGGCATAAAATATCCGTGATACTGGGACCACTCTAACGCATTAGCTATGTTTGTCGGCCCTCCGCTGGGCTTTCCGCGTCATTTAAATAACAAAATGTGGAATCAAAAGAGAAAAAAGAAAAATCGCTCCGTCCGTTTCCACGACGACGATGAAGGAGCAAAAATAAAGGCGGGACACACGATAAAAAACAAGGAAAAGTTTGAAAAAGTTGAGTGCGTCACATACCCCGTGCTCGTATTGCCCGATTTTGGGTTTTACGAATCCGCTTTAGATTCAGTTGTTCTATTTCCCGGATAAGGCGTGTTTGGGTGAAATTCACGCATGTTTTCTTTTTGCGTGAATAATGAATCAAAGGGTTCTGCACTGGTAAAGCATTTGTAGACGATTTGCTATTTTCCTTTAACCTATTTTGTACTGGGATTTATCCCTTACAAGTTGAACAAATCTTTGATTTAACTTTCTGAAATGTGTTCTGCTATTCGTACGCTGTCGGTAAACTAATTATTTTATTGTCGTTGCTTTTTGATCCCCTAACATCTTCACCAAATTAGGGGAGAGGTCTGGCTCCTTCGGTCCTCATTATATTATAATTATTACATGATTAGTATGATTTCTACAAATAACAAAGAAGATCAGGGCCGGCAGTCTCTACAGAGATAACGACAAAATCGCTAACTTTCAATCCTTAATTACTAACGAATAAATTCGGTTGCAATAATGATGCTTGCAAGTAAAGCAAGTCTCTACATCCAAGATGCGTTTCTCGCAAGCATCATTATTGCAACCGAATTTATTCGTTGGTAATTAGCAATCGAAAGTTAGCGATTTTGTCGTTATCTCTGTAGAGACTGCCGGCCCAGGTACCAAACTCGCACGTTATCGCAAGAAGACTTATAGGTACTTCACCGCCACACCTCCAGACGCAATACACTTGGCAATTCAAAAAAGAAAGAAAATATTATTCTTTAAGGGGGCGAATAGCTCGGGGCACTTTGTGAATTCGCTCCTTCTATTAGAGCATCTCCGTGTTGGTAATGATGCAATTTAGACTTGACGCCGACGAGCAACGAAGGCTTCCGAGGTTCTAATCAAGCGGTTTGTGATGTATAGGTCCCTATAGTAAGTAGGTGAAGGGGAACAATAATTTAATCTGGATAATTTTGAGCAACAATCATAATGTATGGGGTTAAATTAGATTCGCTGTTTCACGGCTAACTTTCACGCCGCATTTTTTTGTGTGAGTGTCAAAACTTATAGAATTGTACCCGATATCTTTTGCAGAATAAACCACCTGTTTAATTCAAAATTCCTAAATACGTAGATGTAAGAACTAACTTGCAACAACAGCTTTTTCCGCTGCTTCTGACTTCCTCCTGTCTCTCGCGAGCGCGGCATACATGTAGAGAAGAAACACCATACTGCCGATGTACAGGTATAAGTAGAAGCCCTGACAACAAAACAACTTTATTAGATACTGCTTTATGAAAAAAATACGCATGAAATAGTACCTACGCATAAGCAATACAGGATAAAACTAATATATAAAAAGTCCAAAGGATATTTTTCGTGATTATCCATGATTAAGAGCTTCAAATATTTTGTGGCTATGGCAAGCGCCAAGATCGTGGAATGACCGAAATATCGGGAGCTCATACTACTGATACTGTTGGCCTGTATCATGTAACTGCTGGGCAAAGGCCTCTCCCCAATACTCCCCATGACTTCCAGTTGTTTCGAGTTAAGGCCAATGTAGGCCACTGGTCGCTAGTCTTGGCCAGATCGTCCGGCCAGCTCATAATTTGAATAATTTCTATTAAGTTCGTTAACCCGCTCACACAATTAGTTTAAAGTTAGACAGTGATTATTCTTGACTTTTACCTTAAATTACAGGAATAATTAAAACTTTTAATTTGTGTAGTCGATACTCCAAGTTTTAAAGTTAAAACGCGTTTTCACTTAACCCGCAATTACGGCCCCAAAGGTTCTTCTTATTTTAATTATATTTTAATTGTTTAGAAAGTTTCCCTTGATCTTTGTAAATAAATGGTAATTTAAAAGGTAGACCTACGAAATATTTATGCGGTTCTATTTAATTTGATAATACCGCAAAAATATTTAATCAAAAAACAAAACGTGATAGGTCTTTCATTCATTTTTCATACATGGAAACATTGTTATTTTGGAAGCATCTTCAGTGTTACCCTTATCATAATTTATTTGACCGTTTAACCTCCTTTATGAATAAGTTATTTTCACGCACATTTGGACGGGAGCGTTCACCATTTCACACCCGTCATAGCCTGCTTAAAATAATAAATGGATGTAAAAAAATGTGGCGGCAATTAATTAAAATAATCGATATTAATTAAACGATGCAGGGTTCTTTGAGTCATTTAGAAAGTCTTTGCCGTCGGAATTAAAGTCCTTCGTAGCGGACTTAAGCTTTTTCAGCAGGTAAGATTATTGCAGGTAAAGAAGCTTTTGTGGTATTATGCTAGTCAAGAGTAAACGTAATATGTGCCCGAAACAGGAAAATTCGGTACAGTCGAGTTCCTGCAAATGATGTTACACAAACCATTAGTCCTGTATGTTCTACTAATTAACAGACTTTGAACAGTTCCTCTGATTAAGGGTCATGTTTCATTTATGGATACTTGTCATAATATTGTAAATCTGACTCATTTAAAACCTAGTTAAATACAATAGTTCTGCCAAATAACTAGACCAATAAATAAAACTGGGAAACTATATGACTACATGACATCATTGGCAATCCAAATTCTTAAAACACATAAAAGGACAAGAGAAGGGAACTCTAAATTATACGCGTCATAACTTACCTCGTAGAATGAGGGTGGAATGTATGTGGAGATGACCTCAGCCATGGGGAACGCGATGCCCATCACGACGAGCAGCATGCCGTAGAGGGCCGACAGAGTTGTCGCTAAGGCGTCGCTTCTGTTTGGGTAGAAAGAAATTGGTGATATTAGTGGTAGAAACTTTTTGGAATTGGCAATAATATTGTAGTAACGACAAAGTAGGTGCTACACACCCAAGGCAATAGAACATTCCACTACCCATGATAAAGTAGATTTGTGATCAAAATATCCGACAAACATACTATATTTTTATCAACTTTGTACATTAAAGTCCTATGGGAATTATTTCACATCACTCGACGATTTTCCACAAGGCAAGTTTGTAAGCTTGGAAGCAAATAAGCTTGGCTGGAGCCAAGTACTTATTTAAACTTATTTGCTTACGAAGAAAATAGAAACGCAAATATTCGTAAATTAAACTCGGAGGTAACTGGCCCAGTTAATTTTATTGAGGCTTATCTCAATGTTTAATTCTTTAATAATATAATTAGTTATAGGTTGCTAATTCTGCGGCCAGCCTCCGGCTTGGATTAGACCACCCCACCTCAAACGGGTGATTATTTGCAATTTAAATTGTGGGGTTGCGAAAATTTCGGTCAACCCTAGTCCAACTGCAATTGAAAATACACATTTTAAATAAAATAGGGTACGTTGCTTTTATACGGAAAAGATGGAGGAAGAAAATTGCCCGGCAATGAGAGTACAATACTAATAAGTTAGTTTAGATCAGTTATATTTGACAGGAATAGGTAGAGGCAACAATAACATATATGTAAATCATCATCATCATCATCATTTCAGCCAAAAGACGTCCACTGCTGAACATAGGCCTCCCCCAGGCGTCGCCACATTGACTGGTCCCGTGCGTCCCTCATCCAGCGGGTTCCTGCAACCTTGACCAGGTCATCGGTCCACCTAGTGGGAGGCCTTCCAACGCAACGTCTTCCGGTTCGCGGTCGCCATTCCAGAACTTTTCGGCCCCATCGGTCATCCGTTCTGCGAGCAATGTGCCCTGCCCATTGCCACTTAAGTCTAGCGATTCTTCGGGCTACGTCGGTAACCTTGGTTCTCAAGCGGATGTCCTCATTTCTGATTCGATCACGCAAGGAAACTCCGAGCATAGCCCTCTCCATTGCCCTTTGGGTGACTTTGAGCTTTCTGATGAGGCCCATTGTGAGCGACCACGTTTCGGTCCCGTATGTAATCACTGGCAACACACACTGGTCATAGACTTTCGTCTTGAGACACTGGGGTAAGTTGGACGAAAACATACCGCGCAACTTCCCGAACGCTGCCCAGCCGAGTCGGATTTTACATATGTAAATACTGAAAAGGTATTACAGTATATACACGAACCCGTTCGATGTTACGTCGAACCAATACAGACCAGAAACTATTATCTCCGAAAGCATTTCTCTCCCGAAACGCGACAAACAATAGCCTAACTCGGAACCCAAATACAGTCCCGAACTCCCGACATAACATAACACGAGATAGTTTATCGAATTCCGTACACCGCAGTACAATGTGGAGGAGAACACACATTGGCTATTTGTTTTACGAGACAAGACCTTCGGGAACAGACCATCTTACTACTTGGACTGCACGATGTCCCATAAGTATCGTAGACAAGAATTAATGTAGCTACAGACCTATTTATCTAGAAATATTTATGGGATGGTGCACTAAAAGTAATTTTAAAGTTGAATTATGGAGAGCTTTTACCCCTATTGATACGACGTGAAGTAAGGACCTTGCAATGAAGTAGTAAGCGAAGCGCTTTGCTGGGTCCTTTATTATGCGCACAGCCAAGTAGTGGAATTCCCTGCCTGCGTTCGGTTTCTCAGAGTTCATATAACTGTAATCTGTTTAAGTCGCGAGTAAACAGGCTTCTACTGGGTAAGCTCGTTCCATCGTCGACATCATCTCTGCCCTTAGGGCAAGATTGAAGTCAAGAGCAAGCCCATTCAAAAAAAAAAAAAAAAGTAGTAAGTATATTATAGTCGGAAGTTGACTGCATGTCTGAGTAGTTGCAGTAGCTTCAAACAATATAAGCCGATATGTCTAATGATCATACCTAAACAGTTCCATACGCAAATTAACCACCATTAGCCATGCCACAAATGACTTACTACATTTTAATTTCATTATTGCTGCTTTAAAATCGATGATTGATTGAGAATATCGTGAGGCAACTATACTATATATAAATGTATATATACTATACTATATAAATGTTGTAACTATATAATATCACTACATAGTATAAAACAAAGTCGCTTTCTCTGTCCCTATGTCCCTTTGTATGCTTAAATCTTTAAAACTACGTAACGGATTTTGATGCAGTTTTTTTTAATAGATAGAGTGATTCAAGAGGAAGGTTTTAATACCTTTTTTGCACCCGTGTAAAGCCGGGGCGGGTCACTAGTCTATATATATAAAAATGTTATGTTGGTTTGTGTACGCTTCAAAAACTCAAAAACTACTTCACCAATTTTCATGCTGTTTTCACCAATGGATAAAGTAGTTCTCGAGGAAGGTTTTTAGTACATAATTAAACCGACTTCCACGCGGGCGAAGCCGCGGGCATCAACTAGTACTATATAAATGTTCTAGAAAGAAAAAAACGAAGACATGTGGCATCTACCAACCAGAACTAAGCCCGCGTGGTGGATGGTACTCATAGAGAGTAGGCCTGTTCCCAGCTGTGGGAGCATTATAGGCTGACTATTATTGAGATAACTGCCTGCGGAGTATGGGCACTACTGCTCGGTAAAGGCTCCCTGCAGTCCTCCCATCTGTAATAGCTGTTCACTATGACTAATTTCAATATCCTCCAAAGACATAAAGTAGGTTTCCATTACCATAACAACCGTCGCCAATCAACATAACTGTGACGTAACACCTTCATTGAAGAGCTTACCCAGATCGCGTAAAGTACTAGTACTTAGCGAGTCCGGGGCATGGAGCCGCTGAATCCGATTAACTGGGACGGCAGCGTATAAATATGGATGATGCGATGACGGTGTCAGTGGGAGCTCCGGTAATCCGGGATATGGAAGCGATGAACTCTTTGTTGGTGAACTGCTTTGTAGTACTGTTGATGGCAATACAAAGGGAGAAAATTCTACAGTTATTTGTGGATTGGTTAGCATTTTATGGGAGGGTTTACCTATGGTTTCGAACACAAAATAGCGGTATTTTATTTATGTAAGTTTATTATTCATAATTTTATTTATTCATTAGTAGTAGGTACGCTTACATTGTCATACATTAAGTAAGTATTGCAATGCTGTCTTATTTAACCCAAATAGCTGACTGGTAAGTAATGTCTTGAGCCACCACCGCTGTACATGAAAAGAGCTGAGAATCCTAAAATGATTCAAAAACTTGAATAGTGCATAATTTAGAAGTGAACTAATTTGCATGATAAATTCCTCCATGGAGCATCGTTAATCACGTACCGACAAAGAAACTTTGCCTATTAATTGAATAACTATTTGACCGATCGAATACCAGTGAACATTTCATTAATGAAACTAACGCTCGTTCCAAAATTCTCACAATAGATTTTGAGCAGGAAATTCGATAAACCTTAATGAAAACTTACCTACATGTTCTAGATAGAATATTGTGTGATAGAAACTAATCTAGTCTATTTGTTACCGCAAACACGAACATTTGCGAAGCTGCCGACGAGAAAAATAACATCGTCGTAATGTCCAATAGACGCAGAGGGAGTCATTTGTTTTTATTAGGCACCGCAGTGACAGAATTCAGTCACAAATAAGTAAATTGCCGAAGAACATCGTAACTTTTACCCGGACGCTGCTCATCTTCGACGTTTTATTTCCCGTATATCTTTCATTTTTATGTCCATTACGTTTTAGAATTCTGCATCGGTCGCTCCAAATGGAACATTCAAATCGATTTTATGTGTCTCTTCCTTTTCCGTAAGCGTATGTTGAATATACAAATGTGTCTGCAATTTTCATCTCTCATTATTTTTAATAATGTTTTTTGAGAATCGCATTCATTATAAGTGTTTCACTTTCTATCGAAAGACTGTAATTGTTTTTTTGTCACAAAATAATTTGGTCTAATAGTTTGATATTGCCTATATAGTTTAGCGCCTATGCTTTCACATTCATTGTCCCTCACTGCCGGTTCCTCTGTTCTCGATCATTAATAATAATCTGGATCGAGTTGCGGCCAAACGCATGATTAACACGCAAAATAAATAACTAAAAAATCCAGACTATTTCAAAATTGTCTATCACAGACATCCATTTGGCACCCTTATTTATTTATTTATTTATTTAAGCAGGTACTTGCTACACTTACAGTTTGCACCAACGCGTGCAGCAAGTCAACATCCGTCATAAATCAATCTGAAGAGATAAGTACTAAAACGAAAGCATTTCTCACCATCATACAGTTAATTCATCGAGGGCATGACCTTGCCATATCTATGCGCTATCATCCCAAATGCGTATGAATCCATTACAGACAGACAATTGGACTGCGTTATGTAAGAACGAATTAAGCGACGAAATCGAAAAAAAAAAGTTATGAATGCAGATCGACTATAGGCATTATAAATTATGTATTCAGCTATTTTTTTGTTCAAAAATCACTCTTATGTCCTTATAATAAGGGGTCGTATCAAGCGACATTTCGAAATTTGTTAGAATGTGTGTACACAGATTCGTTTTGCATTAAAGAATTATGCGGCAAAATAACGGTTACAAACAGTTTTAAAATAGTAATAACGAATTAAATACATACACATACTGTTTTTAAACCGCAGTATCGAATTAACTGACGAAAATGGTATCTAATTCGTTAATGCGTATCACTAAACGCACGATCTTTTATTCGTTCGAGAATGAAGTACCAGCTTGTGGCGTTTCATTCGTTATTGAATTACTTTTTTCGCGGGTTTTTGGGTACGGGACGTATGGGGCGGCGGCGGGTGGTCTCATTGCACATCCAAACACATTTTTTTTTTATTTTTTTTTTATTTTATATGGGCTTACTCTTGACTTCAATCTTGCCCCAAGGGCAGAGATGAGGTCGACGATGGAAGGAGTTTACCCAAAAGAAGCCTATTTACTCGCGACTTAAATAGATTGGGGTTATATGAACTCGGGAAAACCGACGCAGGCAGGGTGTTCCACTCCTTGGCTATACGAATAATGAAAGACTTAGCAAAACGCTTCGTACGAATGTGTGGAACATCGATAAGGTATGGGTGTAAAAGAGATAATAACAGAGATAAGTATGTAAGTACTACTTCGCAAGAAACCAAATTAAATTTAGAGAAGGAAAGAGAGCAGCACCATAAAGAAGCTGAAGACGCACGTGCAATGAAAAAACAAGAAATGTCTTTGGCTAAGACTTGTGATCATATTGAAACTCTGACTTTTGATATGGAAAAAACACTGCCACTGCCAAGAATTCCAACCAACATCGTTTTTTACAAACGCCAACTGTTGATATATATACAACTGCGGTGTGCATTCAGGTAAAACCAGTAAAGGGTTTTGTTACGTCTGGGTGGAAGGAGTAGCAGGCAGGGGAGCACAAGAAGTAGGCTCCACTTTACGCAAACATTTATCTTTAAATCTAGACTCAAAAGTCAAAAAACTTATCTTGTGGTCAGACTCCTGTGCTGGCCAGAACAGGAATATTAAATTGACTCTGCTACTATTTGCAATACTAGAAGAAAAAGACAACCTGGAGAAAATCACCCTACGATTTATGGTTCCTGGGCATAGCTTCTTAGAAAATGATAGCGAGTTTAGTGATATAGAATCAGCCTTAAAAACCCATACACGGCTATATACTCCACAGGACTACATTGATGTGATGACCAGTTGTCGTAAGAGAATCAGGTTGATAGCTACTAAAATGAAAAAATAGACTTGGCCGGAGTTTCCAAAATGCTGAAGACGATAGTAAATAGAAAAAAAGATGTAGAAGGAAATGTTATAAGCTGGTTGAAAACTAAAGAAATAAACATTTTTAAGAATAAACCTGGTCGGATATTTCTTTCAACCAGTCATGGTGGTCAACTCCATGAAGTAAATCTCAATAAAAGACCAAGAAGAGGGGCAATAGATAACCCATTGAAATTGTCAATGCACTATGAACAACTTTGGCCACAAAGAAAACCTATACTTATCTCAACTAAAACTGGATGATATAAAATCCCTTCTTCACCTCGTTCCATCTGATGCCAGAAAATATAATGAAAATTTAACTGGTTCTACTGATTTAGAAGATGATGTTGAAGATTTTGATGGATCTAGGTATGGATTTTGAAGTAGAAGACGGAGAATAAAAATAATAATATGGTACAGTGTAAGGATTAAATGAAAAGAGAAACATACTTTTAAATCCATAACTGTATAAAATTTTAGTGCAATTTAATTATTTAGGATGTAGAAATGTTACAAACATTAAAATTTGTTTTAATTTTATTAATTATTTTATTAAAATGACTGGATATAATCTTATTGCCTAATTTATTTCACCCGAAACGAATCTCAATAAAGTATCAAACGACAATAATTTCGTATAGTACGTTATTGCGAAATAAAATGGTCTGATAATGGGTTTAACTCATTAACAAATTAAGCGGAAAAATGGCTATAACTGCATAAGTTTGTTGAATAGCCTTATATATTTTTAGCTCATCTGAAAATATACATATTATATCTTCAGACTAAAAAGAAATTATACTCTAAACATAATAAATGAATGCACAGCGACCATTTTAACTTTGAAATCTTTGAAGCCCATTTTCTCAGTTTGTGTTAAGTGGCGCTTAATCGCTTCTTACATAACGCAGTCCAATTAATCTATCCATCCAGCCGGGCAATAGATATTGTCGTGTCATGACAATGACCGCTTATATTACCGGGTACACGTGTTAGGAGCAACCAATCTACCAACTACATGTATTTTGGTATAATGTGTATTATACAAAATAGTGTCTCTCTGTATCTACATAGTGCAGAATGTCTCTAATATTGCAATTTATGATTAATCTCTGAACATGCAAACTACAAGTTTGTTCAGTAGAGCAACATAGTATTTACTCAATTACATATCACTTCCACTTTAGAATTCGCATTTAAGATTATTGTTGAAGAAATCAAATTTTACTATCTTTTTAGCCGTCACTGGAATGACAAATTGAGAAAATTTGGCAAAGTATTTTGAAGTCATTGTTAAGGTTCTTTTAATAAAAAGACACAGTAAAGGGCGTAACGGGCGTGTTTTGCCGTCAATAACGTACAACTATTAAAACTATGCAGTTGACATCAAATTGAGTTCTACAATTGTAGCTTTTTGAAACAAATAGCCTGAAGCACCAAATAGATGCATTACCTCGGTTTCAAAAACACCAAAATATCATAATTTCAAAGCAGAAACATTTCAATTTCACTAATATAGCTGTGCACAGTCCTGGCACGTTTAAATCAGGCGTCGCACTAATTACTTCGTATTTACAACGTAATTTAGCATTCGCTTAAAATTTGAGCTTTCATTAACAGCGCCGCCATTTTTCGCGTTTAATTTTAATGGGTCTAACAGCTAGGTAGACTTACTCGAATATTTCTGTAGGATCATGACTAGCTTCGACCCGCAGTTTTGCCTAACCAGTTTTTTTTTTTTTTTCTAATTATCTTTATACGTTAACGCCTCTGTGTTATTCTGACGTTTTTAATATTTCCAGAAAACCTTTCTTAGTTCAAAATTCATGTTTCTAGGACCCGCAGTTTGGGCTGTGCAGACATATATATCAGACAGGCAGTCAGTCAGAACTTTGAGTTTTACATGTATAGCTTTATAATTTTTCGAAGTTTTTTCAAATTCGTTCAGTACCTTTGCGTGAAAGACTAAAAAACATGCACAGACATACAAACTTTGGCATTTACCAAACATAATAGTGTTGTTATACCTATGTATGTGTGTTAGTTACTTAATAGTTGTACACCTATGTATAGCTGGCTGTATCCGAATATTGAGTGTTAGCACAACTTGGCTAGAGTCCAGCTTTATTGGATTGAATTGCGAATTTGCGATAGTCAATGTTGAATATTGATAACAGTGTATTTTTATTGGATTTGGTTAAACCCTATCTATTTTAATTGACAAAATATTACTTGCAAACTTGGTTGGTGTATTTTTTATGCAGGTTTTTTATGGTACATAATCTACGTATTTTTCTCAATTTGATTGTCGCAAATCTAGAAGATGACGTATTCTAGTTACGCCTAACCCGCTCTAGCCTATCTTTAAAATAATATTTTTCATCAGGTCAGGTTCTTGCAACCTTTCAGATTGCGTACACTGCGTAGCGTGATCTTACATAATTTGTTGAATGGGTTATACGAAAAATATCCACCATCATTTTTGCTTCATTGATATCTGTATACGAACTTAGACTTACAATATCCTTGATTGGTTCCGCAGAAAAGTTTTGGGTGTTGCTCCAAAATTCATTTAACTTTCCTTTTTCGGCCGAAGAAATTTTATAATCTTGTTATTTGCCGTTCGAAATCGTTATATTAAAATACCTACCAGTATCTACCCACATTTTAGGGGCAAAAATATTTATGTATTGTGTCAATTCTAAAGTGGTTGAAACTCAAACGAAAAATCCAATTCGTCGCTATTTTCCCCACATTTTTATCACGGGAAACATATTTATTTGACTTGTGTGAAGTTGACGTGAAATCACGTTCATAATTCCATGTTTGGCGCTCCCATTTGCATTTGGGGAAGTTAAAATATTTTTCGTCAAACATTTTTGTCAATCAAAGCTTATATTTTCATCTCTTAGGAAATTCTTTTATGGGAAATTCCTTATTCCTTCTTAATTAATTTACAAATGTTGTACGGAAATGCTACTCCTGCTAAATGAATTATGATATCACTCGGTCGTAGATATAATTGAAATATTAGTAACGGATGGCAGTGGAAGCAGATTTTATTACGATACAGTTTAATAAACAACGCAATACGCCAATTCAATGGCGGCTCTCCAAAAACCAATAGATATGAAACGCAATCATAAATTCAAATCTGAACACAAATTGAATTTCAAATCCTACAATCCTGGCCAATCAAAGTCAAAACATTAAACTTAGTTCGAGTTGAATCTAATCCATCGCTGACAAACGATAATCGTGATAGCAATATATATCTAAGAAAGGACGCTGAGGTACCGAAAAGTACTAAATAATAGAAGCCCAGAAAAGGTAGACCCATCGCGCTCTCGAGTTAGATTATACTTAGAAGATTTTTTCAAGTTTGCTCTTAGGATGAGATGTCACGGTATTCTGGTTTCTGTAAGCGCTCGGTCCTCGGGGGAAGGGGACCCTCTCGGGCACGCACGGTTGCCATGGTAACGGCGTGTTATTGGCTCCCCACCGCGATCCTCAGTGCCTACTTACTGTTGCAACGGTTCCGCTCCGACAATGATATGCCTCCTGTTTATAGTCTTGCTAAAATTATGACGTCATGGGTTTAGGCGGAAATGCTAGCATTAGGGGGAGTATTATATGATGCTCTTGACTTTTACGGAAAGATGTACTTTAGAAGATTAGTTTGGCTTTTGGCTCGTTCATGAAAAGATCATAAATGGATCAAAAATAAGACACCTTTTGTGGAGTAAGTATAGGTAGGAAGATTAGTGACAGTTTCATGATTCGGAAAATCAAAGCCGCGTTATTAACTTCACGTACTTTCACACAAACATATTCTTTAACGGGTTTTCCCGCATATTTTATCAAGACAAACATTCATTAGGTACCTCCTAAAATTTTCTGAATAATGTGCGAAGTCTTGTATGACTTTCACAAAGCCAGAGACAGGATGGATAATTAGAAAACTTTTAACCCTACCTACCTAACAACAAGAGTTTGCTGCGGTCAAACTGAGTTTGCCACCATATCCTTTAGGTATAAAGCTTATCAAAATTACTAATTAATAAATCGGAAGTTTGCTTTATCGTTTGTTTCTCACTTAATTGATGACATAGAAGATGAATCCATTTCGGATATATTTATAACAAAGATATTTTCAAATGTTGTCAAAAGTTCAACATAATCAGTAGAAGTTTCGTTTAAATATAGAACAGATTACGAAGGTTCAAATAGAAAATTATGGTACCAAACTACATAATAGGGAATATGCATAAAATTTGAAATGGCCTAAAATAATTTTTTCTCGAATACTTATTATCGTAATATTATAATGAAAAGGATTTTTTTTTATTCACTGATTATTTAAACTCCTAAAATAATATTCAAAAAGTGCAAAATAAGGGAGCGAAATTCAAACTTCCAAAACGCGCCACCAGCGGTCGAACGAAATGTGACGTCATCTGACACGACATTGTATCCCGTTAAGGTATATTATGTTCTGTGAAACATCCACTGGACGTGTCATGTGACGTCACGCAAAGCGCGCGCAAAATGGCGGCGTTTGAACTGCTTACATTTTTTAAAAGTTTTAAATTTAATTTTTAAAAATATCTAGAGTATTTTGAAGCCCATTAATATTTTTTTCTACGTTATAAAGTAGTAAACTATTAATTTAAGACAAAAAAGAAAAACATGAATATTCCCTATTATGACAGAGTAATGCTAAAGTTTACATTTTAACTTGTTAAACTATATTCCTGTAAAACTTTCGTCACGATCCTAAAATTAAACTCCTAACACCTTAAACAAATCATTTGCTGGTCGTCATAAACTTCATCCCTATTCATGAATGAGCGGCTTAATTATAAAAAAATAAAAAATAAAAATACTTTATTTCAGACCTTGATCCATATGATGTTAGTAATACACACTACTTATATACTATGTTAGTAACAAATGGGAATGGAATAACTTATGCTAGGTACTTATATATTCAGTTCATATACCGGCCACATTCACTTGACGCACTGGGTATATGTACATGGACACGTACCCAATGCGCCATAATGGTGCAGCACGGTTTATCACTGATGACCTTCAGGATATCATTATGATCACAGTCCACAACCCAAAAATAGAAACGAATCTTAATAGGACTAATTCCATAAACCAATTATTACTTCATTTCATCAGTTCATTAACCTTTGTGAATTCAGCACCCCAGAATCTTTGTTGTCAAGACAAATTAACGAATTAATAGGCACGTTTTATCTTCAACAACAAAAGAGTTTTACCCATTTTACCAAACGTCGTAGTCAATTTGCAAATTAGGTCAACTAGTGGAACCCACCCCTTTGCCACAGATATCTATATCTCCATTGTCGGTTACGTTCATTGTTCCCTATCATCAGAAGGTTTCTGGGCAAGACTGTCGTAGATGAGGCCTATTAATTTACAATTGGAAGGCAGATAGTAATTACGCTCGGTTGAAAAAGGGGGTTAAATGGCACACGAATTTTGTTCGACTTTATGCTAATGTTTGATTCAATTGACACAACCTGGAAACTCACATCAAACATCGACAAGTAAACACAACACATTATTAAACCAATGAAAATTGGCGGCCAACAAAATTCCCGACAGCCTTTTGAGCAAAACAAACTCACTGTTTCAATAAACTCGGCGAGAATTAACAAAACGCTGCGGTTCTTTGTATTTCGAGCGACACGGAACACGGAAATGTATTCCAGCACCCTTCCCCGAAACACTGTGCCCGTAAATAAGCACGGCCACTCAAGATGGTAGCTCTATGTAAATGTGTACCTCTGTTAATTTCCAGGCACTAGACTACATTGTGTCACCGAGCTGAGAGCTTTTCATTAGAGTGCACATTCAGAGGGAAAATGAAATTTCCCCTGCGAGCGCGAATCGTGATTCTAGTGAAGGGAAACTTGTTTTAATTTATCGATATTATATTTTATTCACGTCTAACTGTGATTATGATAATTCAAGTAGGTATTCCGTCTTATTCGTCGCTTTGTCGAATACCACCTCATATTTTCATCATTCACCACACCCCAAAACATACTACTTCTGACCTCGCATCAGTTCCCCATTACCCAAAGCATGCACTTCCCAAACAAATTTCAAAGCTTCTTTACAAAGTACATCTCCCTACCAGGAACACCGATATTACCTGTGCGAAAAAATTGTCTGCACTTAAGTTGCCGAGGGGACACCGCCACACCGCCAGCTCTGGGTTGCAAGCTTTTACGCATTCTTGTAATTTATTACGCCGCGCTCTCTCCAGCATTTTTCATTGTGGTAATTTCAACGCCCCACCAATGATTGGCTCGAGCACAGTTTTTTCCACCAGCTCTCAAATTCAATGGTCATTTATTAACTCAAATGCAGCACATGGGAAATAAATGGAGCGAAATTGTGGGGAAAAATCTGGAATTATTTTTAGTAAATGAATGTGGGTTAGGCTAATTGAATTTAGCGCTTTCTGTATGCGCGATGAAATAAAATTAGGGCAAGTTTTTTTATAATATCTTTCACTTTTTCAGGTAGCGTTGAATAGAATATATATAAGAGGCGTGGATACGACCATCGACAAGAAAAATACATAAGGAAAGGAAGGACATGAATTACGCGCTTGAATAATCAGCATAAAAATCTCTTTTCTTATAAAAGCCAAGAGGCAACATAGGAAAGTGCTAGGATGGAAAGGAAATTGTAAAGAATTAAAGGGAAAATGAAGTTATAAAATAATGAAGCTTTATTGCATGTGCGCTCGTATAAGGCGCGTTGGAAACGGCGAGAAATTCTTGTATAAAATGGCCGCTGCAAATTGAAGGGCGTATTAATATAATTTCCTCTTTCCTCGCTTCTCACGATAGTTGACGGGACTCTCACATTATTAAATTCCTCATTACTGTCAACCCGGAATAATGAAATGAAATGCAAATAGAAAATCATTTTGAATTAGATATTTTCATTACGCTTTTTGTTTAGGAGAAACTGAGAGAAACTTATTTACCAACGTTATCGGAAAATTTGTGACAAGCTAGCAGCAAGGAAGATGGTTTTCATGAAGTTACCCTCTCGGGTCACCTTATAAACTGCAACCGCTGCTTTCATACTTTAAGTCCCATAAAAATAGTGATTTATTTTCCCCACAGCTAATAAAAATCATATCGATCACCAACTTAAACTCCATTTATTTCACTTAGCTTAACCAGAATCCAATCGGAGAAAGTAACTAATTATGTCGGGGAAAACGGGAAAACAAAGAACAAAAATTTTGCAAAAAAAAAAGGGATTAATTTTAGCAAGTTACCGTACTCAAAATACGCGCTTTGGACGTGGAGTTGCAGACACCAGCATGTTTTACAATAATAATATAATACAAGATTGGATTTTTGCCATTATTTTCTAGTGCCTATCCAGTTGGTAGCTAAATATAGGTTTCTCAAGACAGATACTTGAACTGACTCTAGTTGCTATTAATGCACATAATTAAATTAATGCAGATCTGTCATCTTGAACACGACTGATTTATTGCACATGTATTGTAAGTTTGAATCGTACTTGTTCTGTAAGTCAGACTTAACAAATGGTGCTCTAACGGAATGATCGCCTTCGGTAGATCAGATACTAAAAAGTCTGGAATGCTTAGAGATTGGAGACAGCAGTTTTATTTTACTGCAGTGTTTCCACCGAAACAGCTGAGTTTTGTAATAGAGGCCTATTTTTGGATGTTGGGAAATAGGTTGAGGTCTTTATTGTAAAAAAAAAAAACATAAATCACTCAATCAAACATCAAATGACTCCTCGCGCTCTGGGCGAGCGGAAGGGGAGTGCCACACTTCTACTGACTAAAAACCACCCATGTTCCTTCTTAGCGCTTTGTGTCCGGGGCCCGGGGCCGCGGTATCTCTCTCCAACAACCCGCAGCTCCAGCAGGCGTCAGTCTTTGCGGGTTTGTAATAGCGGGCTGAGTTCTAAATTTTTTTGAAAAGAGACTTTTTATGGAAACAAATATAGTGAAGCAATAGCACGATAAAAAGATCATCGTAGTAGTTGTTGTTCTGTAGTTTCTGGTTTATCAGGAAAGAGGCTTTCGCTAATGCAGGTATTAGTGTAAATGTCTACCTCTCACGAGTCCTCTCCTCTAAAACCGCTGTTACTTGAAACTTTGATGTGAACGTGGTAATAACCTTCACAGAAACCACGCAGCAAAATTGGTAGCAGCCTATGATACATGTTATTGTTTTAAGTAACCGGCATGGATAAACTCAGGACGCCGCCACTCCAGAATCTGACATTAATGTACTGGGGCCCTACTATGACGTCTTAAAACAGTCCTAACTTATTCTTAATCCAGTGTGGAAAAGAGATGGCGCTAGACACCCTGTATAGTTCTGTCACGTTTCCACACTGGGATAGGATTAAGTTAGGACTGTTTTAAGACGTCATAGTAGGGCACCTGTAATAATTATAATTATCAACGCCTTAAATAGATTTGACCGAATCCAAACTGTGACCCTAAGGTGTCACGGATTTTTTTTAAAGACCTAGGTGCTTACTCTATAGATCGACATTGGTCAAACGTCAGTTGGTTGAGATAAACGTCTGACTGACGTTTGACTGACGATTCCAATGTCGATGTATCGGAATTATATTCGAGAGTACACACACTGATTGAGGAAAATTACTCACGCGCTTATAATATGCATGTTCTGAATCGCTGCGGATGGTCTTGACAGTCGTCGTGACGGCGGCAGAGGCGCGTGCCCAGCTCCCCCGGGGCCGTACAGCACTGGCTGCAGAGACAGCGAGCCACCCAGAGACATCGATGGAGGACTCGATAATCTGTGTAGGAAGAAAAACTGATTTTTTAAACAAAAGAAAAGTAAAAGCAAGCTTGGCAAGAATCAATGATTGGCTATTATTGGCATATCGATGGAGAAGTTGTTGTTATACATTGAATCTTGAATGGTTTGACAAAGCTGATATGAGCATTCCAAGTCTTCCAGTCGTTATAACTTTAGTATAAAAGTAAAATATAAGCTGCCAAAAGTCTTTGATAAAAATCTTTGAATAAATAACAAGTGCGCAACCATAGCACTTTCAGATTTATCTGCAAAAACAACGTTTCAAGAAATCACAGTACAGCTTAGCTCTAACAACTTAGGGACCGCCAACGTGGAATATAAAGAAGCATAGTAAAGAAACTACACAATTAACTATACGTGGCTTATTCCCCAAATCCGACAGCGAAATACTACAAGCCAGTAAATCTCTGACAGATCCGAGGATTACTTAGTACATCTGCACTGAAGCATTCCGGAACGCTCTCTTGATAAAATATAGTTTGTATTTTATTTAATAAGGCCCTATTAAGTACAGCGTTTGGTATGCAGAGCTTATGAAACGCAAGAATAAAATAGAAAATCAAAACTCGCGTCGCCTTCGGGATTTGCTTTTTTTGGGAAGCATAACATGAATACAGGGACATAGGGATGAATTTGTTTGAAACGAGTAAAAGAATTTGTGTATGTGTAAAAAAGCGAATATAAATTAACTAATACTGTCACTTCTGGGATATCTTCCGTGATGAGGTATACTTTATTCTTCTTCTTAGCGTGTCGATTGCAATCCAAATGGTGTCGGCCCAGAACTGAGCTATTAGTTTGGCGCTTTCGGTAGTGTCCATTAGTTTCCGTAGTGACCAAACAACAGGACACACATGACACACGTCATGACATTTGACCGATTTGCACCAAAGCGGAAAGGAACAGAGCGGAAAGGAGATGTGCCAAATTCGATCAATCAGAGGAAGGGCGAAAGACCAGATGTTTTTAACTAATGTAAATGACCGATATCCGCACATGTCTCATTTTCGCTCTGCTCCGCTTTGGTAGATATCGGGCCTAAGTGTTTATAGAACAGCACCGCATTAACATTCCAGGGCAGAGTCATTTATGAATCTTCACCTCAGGGTTTTCCTTGTTGCGATCAAGTATGTTACATTATTATGAGCTCCCAATATTACAGCGAATCCCCTAAGTGACAGTACTGACAGTATTAGTTTAGTTGTAATATAAACCGTGAAAATAAAAACAGTGTTTGATGAATATAAATGTGATGGACGGAGAGGGAGAGAAAAACCACGGTAATGATAGATGAAGTGTGTAAAGAATGACTTGAAAGAACAAGCAGTAAATTAAATGATGGTGTGACGGATGACACAGCGGAAGAAAAACCCACCGACCCCAAGTAACATGGTGGGACAAAAGCAGATAGATAATGATGAAATAATGAATACTTATAGGAAGTTAGAAGTAGAAAGACTATATCTTTCTCAACTGAGTTTGCCATTGCCTTATTACATATGCCAAAATTATATGTTTTCGTAACTTTAAAGCATCATCATCATCAGCCATTAGATATCCACTGTTGGACAAAGGCCTCCCTCATAGAACGCCATAAAGATCGGCAGCCTGCCGTTTGCATCCACCGGTTGCCCGCGACTCTCACGATGTCGTCGGTCCACCTGGTGGGAGGCCTGCCAACGCTGCGTCTTCCGGTTCGTGGTCGCCACTCGAGAACCTTTCTTCCCCATCGGTTGTCTGTTCTTCGAGCGATGTGGCCTGCCCATTGCCAATTCAACTTGCATATTCTGATGCGAGCTATGTCGGTGACCCTGGTTCTTCGGCGAATTTCCTCATTCCGGATTCTGTCGCACAAAGAAACTCCGAGCATAGCTCACTTTAAAGCATAGATAGACTCTATTCATGGTACAATAAAGAACTTTACCTACATAAGCGTGTGATCAATTCAAATAGTAACCTACAACAAACAACCTAGTTAATAAACTAGAACAAGGAAATGAAATTTTAATTATTTAACTTCAACGGTAACCCCGATCGATACCTAGCCCACAAAAGTACATTTGACCGTTTACACGGAAACCATCGAGCAGTCAATCCTCATTACTTATTCACCTTTTTCGTTCGAAAACAATAGACTGTGTGACTGGCTACCTGTAACTGTAATGTTTTTCGCAAAACAAAAGAAGGTTCTACCGAAATGAGACCTACCACGGAAGTCCGTTAACCCTCTTTGGTATCCCCTCTTCTCTGTCCAAATACCTCAGTGACTTGCCAAATAAACCCGTCTAACTAACCAAATAATACTCTGACTGACCAAATGAAAGCACATTTTTGGTACATTTCTGTAATAAAAGCCTGTTTAAATACTCCAAGTTTTATTATTAGTTAAACACACACTTGACACACCCAAGCACAGAGCATCTATTTTTTC
Source organism: Diarsia mendica (assembly GCA_949316265.1). Lineage (NCBI taxonomy): Eukaryota > Metazoa > Arthropoda > Insecta > Lepidoptera > Noctuidae > Diarsia > Diarsia mendica. The sequence continues at coordinate 15,654,473 of OX438896.1, read as the reverse complement.
GAAGTACCATCAACAAGCTCGCTTCACAGATCCTCTATACCACAGACTATATAACATAGGGCTACGTTTGGATATCACAACATCCTCCCTATTAGCTATCCATAAAAAAACTATGCTTAAAAACTACTTAAGTTAATCAGTTACATAATCTTCAAGATACACTGGTCTTCGCCTTATTCTACGAGAAACCACATTTTCAACTGTTGAATTACTAGGCATCTCTTGGTTGTAATCAACGCTCCTTAAATCTAAATCATCTTCAATTTCTATACTATCACTTTCTTCATCCTCGTTTTCTACGCTTCTATTTGTTTTGCATTCTATAAGATGCCACCTATTCCTCCTGAATTCTCCTCTATTTGTCTTTACAATATACGATCTGGGTTCTTTACAACATCTTACAATTTCACCATACAATTTCAAATCTGTAATCCATACTGTCTCTCCTATTGATAATTGTCTTAGAGTTCTACCCCCATGTCTATTGTTATAATGATCAGCATCTTTAAGCTTTTTTTTTAATCTTATTTCTCTATATTTTTGGCCTGGCTGGACAACCTTATTTAATTCTGATTTTACAATAGGTAATTTCTCTCTTAATTTGTGATGAAACATTAACTCTGCCGGACTATATCCCGATTCTAACGGTGTATTTCTATAAGCTAAAAGTGCCAAATAAATATCATCATTCTTAGCTAACAATTGTTTACTTATTTTAACTGCCGATTCAGCCATACCATTGCTCTGTGGAAAATGGGGACTACTATTTCTCAGCTTAAAGCCATATTCCTTAGCAAAATTAACAAACTTAGATTTAAACTGAGTACCACAGTCAGTACGTATTACTTCAGGAATTCCATACCTAGCAAAGGATTCTTTACATTTGAGAATAACTGCATCTTCAGTTAAATTATTAAGAGGAAATATTTCCAAAAACCTTGAGTAATAATCTACTATTACTAGATACCAACTGTTCTTGTATTTAAATAAGTCCATACCTAATTTTTGCCAGGATCTGTCAGGAACATCTTCTATAATAATTTCCTCTTTATAATTTATTCTATTCTCTAAACATTTACAACAATTTCTAACCAATTCCTCAATTTGACTTGACAGGCCTACCCACCATACTGATTGTTTGGCACGTTCCCTACACTTAGTAATACCCATATGACCCTCATGAATCATTTTTAGCATGGTATTTTGCAATGTTTTTGGAATAACTATTCTGCTGTTGTACAGCAATAAATCCTCCCCTATAGAAAAATTATACCTATATTGGTAATACATAGACAATTCTTTATCTAATCTACTTTTATTGGGCCATCCTTCTGTGCAATATATCTTTAAACTTTCACATGTACCACATTTATTTTGTTCCTGCTTTATTATTTCTAATGTTGTATCTGGAAATACCTCATGAACAAAACTAAATATTGCTTTATCTGTATTAATATCCCATTCAGATTCTTGAGTACATAAGGGATTTCTAGACAACACATCTGCCAATATCAAGTCTTTGCCCGGTATATACTTAACTTTATAGTCATAACACATTAATCTTAATCTAAAACGTAAAAGTCGGGGTGACAAATCATCTAAGGGTTTAGTTTGCAATATTTGTAACAGAGGCTTGTGATCTGTCTCTAAATAGACTGTTATGCCTTTCACATAATCCTTAAACCTATCAACACTCCAAACTAATGCCAAACATTCTTTTTCAATTTGAGCATACTGCTTCTCTGTTTTATTAAGGGTTCTGCTTGCATATGCTACAACCTTCCTATTTCCTTTTAGATCTTCCTGTAATAAAGCCGCTCCCAACCCATAAGAGCTACTATCTGCTGTAATGACTATTCTTTGACTTGGATCAAAATGAGCCAGTATAGGAGCCTTTTGTAAATGATCTTTAATTACTTCAAAAGCATGCTTCTGCTCAGTATCCCAAGTGAATAAATAACCTTCTTTTAACAACACATGCAAAGGATCCAGAATATGTGACTTGTTAGGTATAAAACGACCCACAAAATTAACCATTCCTAAGAATTGCAATAATTCCTTTTTGTTTGTAGGCGTTGGAAAATTAATGATTGTCTTTACCCTTTCTGGCTCAGGACTTACTCCCTTTTCATTAATAATATGCCCTAAATAGTGTATTTCCCTAACTCCAAACACACATTTATCCTTATTAATTGTTATACCTTCATTTAGTAAACGTTTCAATACTTCTCTTAGAACTATGTCATGCCGTTCAATAGTCTCCTCAAATATTAATATATCGTCAACGTGAATTGCCACATCAAGGTCTTTGAATAAATTTGAAAATTTCATACTAAAATACTCTGGTCCACAGTTTAGTCCAAATGGTAAGCGATTGTACACATACCTTCCGAAAGGTGTTATTATAGTAGTGAGCTTTTTAGAGCTACTTTCCAACCTAATTTGATTAAAACCTGCAGTAGCATCAATTTTTGAAAAAAATTTAGCCCCTTTCAATCTAGCTAGTGTCATTTCTACCTTAGGAATTGGAAATATTGGTCGCAATATATTCTTATTCACTTGAGTATAGTCCCCACATATTCTAATATTGCTTCCTTTAGGAACAACTACAATAGGCGACACAAAATCAGTTGGCTCCTCTATGGGGCTGATTATCCCCAGCTGCTCCAACCTTTCCAATTCCGCTTTGACCTTAGGTAAATAGGGGATAGATACAGATCGTGGAGAAGCATGGACATATGGTATTGGATTTTTTATTAATTGAATTTTGAACTCGTCTTTAAATACCCCTAACTCATTAAATATGCCTCCAAATTCTCTATCTACATTAACTTGAGATGAAACATTCGTTGATATAGCTCTAATATGCAGTATTTTCATTGATTCTAATGCAGGACGACCCAATATTGGACATTGCAAGTCTTCTATAACATAAACCTTATTATTGTACCATTGTAACTTATATACTAACCTTAAGTCTAATTTACCGAGAACCTTTAGTTCCCTACCATCTGGTCCTCTCACTTTATCTCCTGTACTTGATAACTGCACCCAAGGTCCCAGGATTGACCTCGGTATCGCAGTTATGTCTGCCCCTGTATCAATAAGAAACTTACAGTTTTTAAGGAATTTCTCTTTATGAAAAATTTGCACTTCTATCATATATCTATCACTGTCTTCTCCAAGACTGACCTGCAAAACTTGAACTTCTTCTGGCTCTGTCAGTACCTCCATTTTCTTAACAAACTTTCCAGCTTTACACATACTTGCAAAATGTCCCACACGTCCACACTGGAAACATGTTGACTTTACCGCACCACAGTGCTCTCTTGGATGGCGTGCTCGACCACAATGCCAGCACTTCTCCTTGCTTGAATTTACAGCATCCTTATTTGATTTCGCCATTCTAACCCTATTTACTTCCAACACCAACTCATCCTTTTTTCCTTCTATAACTTTGCTCTGCTCTTTCTGCCTCTCCGCCTGCTTTGCCATCAATACGGCTTCTTCCAATGTCAACTCTCTCTTTAACTGCAATTTTTCACTCGCCTTTTTGTCCTTCATACCAACCACCAACCTGTCTCTGATCAGCTCATCTTTTAATTCTTTAAAGTTGCAATATTCAGCTAACTTGAACAATGAAGTTATAAATTCCCCCACCTTTTCATTTTCCTCTTGTTTTCTGCTGTTGAACATGTACCTCTCATATATTACATTTCTTTTGGGCAAAAAATAATCTTCCATACATTTGATTACTTTCGCGTAACTCTTGACGTCATCCTCTGCACACTGCAGTAATATATCTTCCGCCCTTGGTCCCATTGTATATAACAAACAGTCTACTTGTTCTTTTTCAATATTTTTAGACATTTGAGTCACATTAGCCCATCTCTCATAGCGCGTCCGCCATGACGGCCACTCTTTTGGCTCAAATGAAAAAGGCTCCGGTGGAGGAATACTAATTTTGTAACCGGTCTCCGTCATTTTTCTATTAAAATTTAGGCCTTTTGCCGCTGCCACCATGTAATAAAAGCCTGTTTAAATACTCCAAGTTTTATTATTAGTTAAACACACACTTGACACACCCAAGCACAGAGCATCTATTTTTTCGAAGTACCATCAACAAGCTCGCTTCACAGATCCTCTATACCACAGACTATATAACATAGGGCTACGTTTGGATATCACAACAATTTCCACCCTCATTCTCCACGGTTATTAAATGAGCAAACTCCGTGGACCAATTTTCCTCGAATTTGTAAAAACGTGGATTTTGTTGCCATGGCGATTTGGATTTAAAAAGCCCCAGGTCTTTGTAATTGCCACGATAATAACATTGGGTAAGCTTTCATTGGCTTCACTTCTAAATTATTTTTGTAACGATTCTTAAGTGGTTTGGGGATTTTTCTCATTTTTCCGCGTTTCATTTCAAGCTATTTAATTAACCAAATCTGTTGTAACTATAATCAATTGCTTGGGGTCTGTTATTATAAAAAAATCTTGAACAGCTTTCAGAAACCTAGGGTCAGTTTTTGATACAGGAATCATACTGCATGCATATCATATGAATTTATTACTCTTTCTTGCAAGGTTACTTCTTAGCCAATTTAAATCATTTCATTACTTCTATATAATTTATCAAAATAAATCAGCAATAATAAAAACAGATTAACCAAAAAATAACCTTTAAAATCTATATCCCTGTATTAAATTAAAACATTCATCTGACGAACGCATAAAACACGTGGTTTCGTGTTACCCCATTTGTGGGTAGCTCACAAAGCCATGGAATACAGTTTTTCGATTCCCTGTGGGCCTGTTCAATGTTCATTACGAACACGGTTTGTACAATGTGCATGCATAATTCTTTTTTCTATATATTGAAAGAGCCAAGGGATCGCCTACCGATGCGCGGGCGCGCGGGGCGAGGGGTGAGGCGGCGCCGCTGCGAGCGAGCATGCGGCCGCGCAACCCCTTCCCCTTCCGGCAGTCGCGAAAAGCTAATTGGGTCAAGAGCACGTCACTCTTCGATCCCGACGATCCCTCTCGCGAGTGCAATAATATAGTAATCCTGAATATACGCGATTTGATCTTAAAATGACTTTAATTACTGACTTCCCCTATCAGCTCAGTAAGTGGGATTAGATACTATAAACGTCCACTAAGTAGTAAATGTGAACTCGAATAATTATACCTATAGTTTTCATCCGTTCTCCGCGTAGGTATAAAGTGTTAGTTGTGTTAGCAACGCAACGACGTTAAATATAATTTTGTGTCGTATATTATTACGGAGTGTTTTGTGTAAATTGTGTAACCGTGCGTGTGCGCGAAAATGAGTGCGGATAACGCAATCAAAAAAGAAATTAGCCGCATTCGAAGCGAGCTTTTATCTAATTTAGAAGAACAATTAAAACATCGCGTACGTAAACTGGAAACGGAAGTTTACGGCGCGCCGATCTCGCGTGATACCGATGAAGAGGGCTCCTTGACACCACCGATACCTACATCATTGACCGTCGGACATGTGACACCGGCCGGGCTAGACTGTGGTCATCAAGCAGCGCATGGGAGTGAAGCCTGTACCACTGTTCCTGCCACGACGTGTCAACATGGCTACTTCACGAGTTCGTGGAGGCCTGCCAGTGCCACTACCGGTAACGGTCACCGTGTGGTGGTGGCGTCATCGCCGGCGGAGCAGACACCGAATATGTCAGCCCCACAGCTGGATTCAGGTATTTCTCAGTTAGCGATGCCGGGCGCCCCGTCGCTTGGCGTCCATAACATGGTCGGCGAGTGCGGGTTACCAGCCACGCGCGCCAGGCTGCCTGCCGCCGCCGGTACGCCGTCGCAACTGAATTTCTCGACTTTGACGCCTACAAATACTACCGGGTATGTTGCATCTTCATCATCACTGCGATATGTAGGTCGCAGCGACCCTATACCGGAATTCGACCCCCAGAAAACTTTAATTACAATGGAACTTTGGATTCGTAAAATCGAAGGTATTTCTAATATGTATGGCTGGGACGAAAAGACCACTATTTTCAATACTTCGTCAAAATTAAGGGGCTACGCTCGTCAGTGGTTTGATAATTTAATAGACGTGAATGTGACTTGGTCGGATTTTAAGTCTAAGTTAATGGTGGCTTTTCCGTCCCAGAAAAGTAAACTGAATATGTTACGTGACTTAGTTAATGTCGTACGGAAACCCGACGATGACTACATGCAATTTTACTATGATAAACTGGCTTTGGGAAATGCTTGTGGCCTTCCGCCATCGCTCACCACGGAAATTATAATTGGCACGATTGGTAGTCAGATCGTTGAGGTCGGCGCGGTTTCCGCGGCTTGTAATGACCCCACTAAGTTGTTGAAATACCTATCCGCACTTCGTACCGCCGAAGGAACAAGTCATATTGTGCCGAGTGTAAATTCCTCTTTTAATAAAAAGATAAGATGCAATCTTTGTAAAAGGCGCGGTCATATTGCAACGAATTGCAATTACAAGGCGCGTGATAAAGCAATTATTTGCGCTTTTTGCCGTAAATCGGGCCATACGGAAGATAAATGTTTCCGCAAAGCTAAAAAATGTACGTATTGTAGTAAATCGGGTCATAGTAAGGATGAATGTTTGAAACTTAAGGCTCGAAAGTCACACATCAATAGTAATAATAATAATTCGAACGCTGGCGCACCCCAGTCGGTACATGCTATAAAAGACCAGTCATCAAGCTCGAAATATTATTTAAACGCAAGAGTCAATGATCGCCCCGTGAAAGCTTTTATTGACTTTGGTAGTTCGTGCATAACTATTACTAACTCTACGTCACAAAAATTAAATCTCGAAGTGCAGCCCTGTCGATCGAATAGCATTATTAGTGGTTTTGGTGGTTCGAAGATAATACCTATCGGTGAAGCGTATGTAAAGGTGTGTGCAGACGAAGCCTCGTGCAACGCGAGCGCTTATATTGTGCCAGACAGCGCACAAGACATCGGTGTGATTATAGGTCAACCGTTTACGGATTATCCAGACGTGTACGTCATTAAGACACCTAAGTGTTTAAGAATGTATAACGCTAATAATTTACGCGAGCTACCCGCCGTTTGTGAGGATGTCGAACATGTGAAGTTGGTCACGGATAGTTCAGTCGCGTTGTCGCCAGGAGTAAACAAAATAATAGTTTCATGCGACCAATTACTATTCGGACATGCGTCCGTACGTCACACCGAACATCAAGCTCCGAGGGCTGAGTGCGTTATTCCACAGAGCGATATCGAGTTTATTGACGGAAAGGCAGTCATGAATATAATAAATACCAGTAATAATTCATTTGACTTACCTGTTAATCGATGCGTAGCACGAGCCGCGATAAACGATAGCGTAAATACGTACAAAATAGGTGACGATCTTGAACCGGACGTGTTAACGAAACTCGAGTCGATTTTACAAGAATATTCGGAATGTTTCTCGGGAGTAGACGACAGTAGAATAGGCAAATGTTCTGTTAAGATGCATATCGAGTTGACGGATAAAGAAAAGGTCGTATATTACCGACCATATCGCATGTCGGCGAGTGATCGTGACAAGGTCCGCAATATCGTTAGTGATTTAAGGAGTAAAGGTATCGTGGAGGAGTCCACTTCGCCATACGCGAGTCCTGTCATTCTTGTGACCAAAAAGACGGGAGAACCGCGCATGGTTGTCGATTATCGCGCGCTAAACAAAATTACTAAAAAGGAGCGCTACCCTTTACCGTTGATACAGGACCAACTAGATCGACTTTCAAAGGCGCGTGTTTTCTCGTGCTTAGACATTTTATCGGCTTACCATTGCATTCAAATCGATGACGAGAGTAAACACTTTACCGCGTTCATCACACCGGACGGTCTCTATCAGTACACTCGCATGAGTTTCGGGTTAGTAAATGCACCAGCGGTGTTTCAACGCGCTATAGACGAAATCCTCGGGCCGTTAAAATTTAAATTTAGCACGGCTTACTTAGACGATATTTTAATCTATTCAAACTCGGAAATTGACGCGTTAGACCATTTAAGGGCAATTTTAGAGCGGATCCGAGACGCCAACGTTACACTGAGACTCGATAAGTGCTCATTTTTAGTGTCTCGTGTCGAGTACTTAGGCCACGAAGTGTGTAATGGCGAAGTAAAACCGGCTCAACATAAACTTAATGCCGTGCAGGATTTTAAGCAACCCGAGAACGTACACCACGCAAGACAGTTCATGGGTCTAGCGAACTACTTTCGTAAGTACGTACGTAACTTTGCTTCGCTAGCTCGACCTATCACACTATTGACAAGAAAAGACCAACCATGGCTCTGGGGCGCTGCACAACAGCAGGCCTTTGATAGTATTAAGAACATACTCGTAAGTCGTCCGGTACTATTATTATTTCATCCGGAGTATGAAACACAAGTGCACACCGATGCCTCTAAAATTGGTCTGGGAGGTATTCTGCTTCAAAAACCACCTAATGGTACTTACCAACCAGTCGCTTACGCTAGCCGCCAGACGACCACCGCGGAGCAACGTTACCATAGTTTTGAACTTGAGACATTAGCTGTTGTCATGTCATTACAGAAATTCAAGGTCTACTTAACGGGTTTAAAATTCACCATTGTTACTGATTGCAATGCTCTGCGGTGGACGTGGTCAAAGCGGGACCTGAACCCGCGCATCGCTAGATGGTGGCTCGAAGTTCAGGGACTTAACTTTGACGTAGAATATCGACCGGGCAAGGCCATGGCTCATGTGGATGCATTGAGTCGTAACCCAATTGAATCCGTTATGCGTTGCACAGACGGAGATCTTATTGAAAGCATGCAGCACGCTGACGACTCAATCCGATCCACTATAGGGCAGTTGAAGGACGAAACGTCCGTGGGTAATAAAAACGGCTTAGAACGGGACTACGTTGTAGAAAATAACATTTTATTTAGAAAAGTGAACGGTCGAAACAAAGTTGTAGTACCACGTCAGTCTCGCTGGTCAATCATGCAAACTTTTCACGATAACAACGGTCATGCCAACTATAATAAAACCTATGACGCCATAAAGGAAAAGTATTGGTTTAGTGGTATGAGACGGTTTGTGCAGAAGTACGTCGGTGGTTGCATATCATGTCAGTACGCAAAGAAACCGACGGGTCGTAAAGTAGGATTATTACATCCTATAGAGAAGGTAGCTGTACCATTTCACACCGTCCACGTGGACCACCTCGGTCCATTCTGTAAAAGTCCATCAGGTAAAATGTACATACTCGCCATTATAGACGCGTTCACGCGTTTCATCTGGATTGAGGCGGTACGCGATGCTGGTTGTGACAACGTATCAAAGACATTTGATCAGTACATTAAAACGTTCGGATTGCCGAGCCGTATAATCAGCGATCGTGGTAAAGCCTTTGACTGCCATGAGTTCAAAAGGTATTGTCGTGAAAGGCAAATCAAACACGTACTAACCGCGGTGGCAAGTCCAAGGGCCAATGGGCAAATTGAGCGGTTCAATCGTACGATATTAGATGCTCTAGTCGCCTACCTCGGCGAAGAGGATCAGAATCGCTGGGAAGAATATATACCTAAGGTACAACTCGGGATTAATTCCAATACAAATAATAGTACAGGGAAGTCACCACTGGAACTACTATACGGTTTCCGACCACGACTGTCGGGAGACATCGTTGTACCTACGAGGTCTGATATCAGCTCTCTTCGGGCTGGCGCTATTACTCGCTCTCAGGAGGCCGCCCGGAGATCAAAAATCAATTTTGATAAAAAAAGACGTGAGGGTGCCCCACTTAAGGAAGGCGATCTCGTCCTGGCTGAACGTAAGGTATTTAAGAAAGGGTTACGCAGCGGCAAGCTTATGCCTCGTTTCGATGGTCCCTTTGCCGTGCGCAAGGTTTTACCTCATGACCGTTATTTAATCAAAAGTACCACCTCTCGTGGTCGTCCTTACGAAAACGTTCTTGCCAGAGATAAGCTTAAGCCTTTACAATATCCTAACGAGTCAACTTCCGATACTGATTGATAACAGGATGGAAGTTGTTTAGATTATATTATGTTTTATTTTAGTTTTTTGTTAAATGTTGTAATTAATCGTTTCAACTATCATTATAAGACTAACATATATTATACCATGATTAATTGACGTTAAATAATAACCTACATACCGGATTGCACGATAAACGTGTTAATATGCTTGCCTTAACGTCACTATAACGGGTGGTTGATTATTTGTTATTATTAAACGCATGTGTGTGTATTTTTACAAGAGATGTTTACTGTACTTACTCTTCAATTAAAATTACTTATATATTAAGTGACTTAACTAACAACAAATATACTTCCTAAGTATTAAGGTTAATGTTGTGAGCCACTACTCTGTGGCCGCTGCAACTGTCTACTTAATATAATATATCCATTTGTTAAATGTGAATGTTGTTATTAATTGTGAGTCACTAAACTGTGGCCGCTGCAATTGATGATGTGGTTATAACACAAGGGTACCCTACTAAATATTAAGCGCTAAATTGAACATGCATGAAAGACAGATACCGCATTGGTGTCGTCGTTTAAAAACGAAGGCCTTCTTAGACTGGTGGTAGATACAGAGTGTCGTTCCTGTCGATGGGCGTATTTACAAAATGCCAGTCACTTGCAACAGATACGCAGTGTCGTCACCGTCGATAGACACATTGATAAAGTGTCATCCGCAGATGATAGACAACAGGGTCGGCACTTCCAGTGTCATCATCTGATAGACACATTCATAAGGTGTCGTCTGATATAACTACGATAGATGCTCAGTTCGTCGTCGTCTGACAGGCACATTCATAAGTGTCCTCATTATTTTATAGTGCCAGACACATTCAGAAGTGTCACGACAGTGTCTCATGGTCTGACTCTGACCACGTCTAACAGACGTATAGATACACCTACGCTTTTCAATTCTTTTGTTCGTGAGATTAAGAACTCACCTTAACCAGGTGACCCCGACCGAGGGTCGATATTATTAGTTCCAGGATAGGCTACCCGGGGCGGGCAGCTTTATCAGGAAAGGCCGACTGAAAGAGCCAAGGGATCGCCTACCGATGCGCGGGCGCGCGGGGCGAGGGGTGAGGCGGCGCCGCTGCGAGCGAGCATGCGGCCGCGCAACCCCTTCCCCTTCCGGCAGTCGCGAAAAGCTAATTGGGTCAAGAGCACGTCACTCTTCGATCCCGACGATCCCTCTCGCGAGTGCAATAATATAGTAATCCTGAATATACGCGATTTGATCTTAAAATGACTTTAATTACTGACTTCCCCTATCAATATATTATAAATGTGCAATTGAGATTCACTTTTGTGCTATTTTTATTTAGTATCGTATATCGGCATTTGCATTAGGTACCTGCAGCTTCATTAATACAGTGAGATTTTTTCATTATTGGTCATGCCTTAATAGTCTGTTTAAGCTATATTTGCTATTTTACCCGATTTTTCGTAAACCGGAGTAACATATTTTATTTTCATAACATATTTTTCGAGGTCTAAGTTTATCACAACTTTGTTCCACGTCTATTATAAGGGAGCAAATGTTTAACTTTGAACCAGCATTTCCTCCAATAACTTTTGTCGTTTCAGAAACTCCCGTCCTAATTGTTAAAGGAAATAGTTTTCCTCCTTAACAATTACTCTGAAGGATCAAACAAGTCGTTGTAGTTCCAAACAAGTTCTCTTCAACATTTCTGAGATAAACGGTCTTCATTATCAGTAGTTGAAGTTCTGTCTGGCCTTACTTCCGCGTTTCCGTTTATATTCAACAGTTTATCAGGAATAGATCTAACGCAAACCTAGTTGCTGTTTTAACTTCCTTCAAGACTCATAGTGGAGCGCTATCTATTTGTAGTAACTACATAAAACGGATATAGTTTACCGCTAACAAAATAAACCTGGTGGAAAGGATATCCTATTTATGAACTCGCTTTAAACGTTTTCCTGGAAACACGAAGAAAAGAAATAGATCAAAGAATGTGAAGCGAAGCAGGTAGATTACATACCCTGTACGTAATTTAATTTAAAAAGCATTTTTATACTTATAGGCTGTAGGACGTAGAACCGTACAACATGAAATGTTTATGAAATTGCTGGCTGCAAAATTAATTAATTAATTTAATAACTTATATTAGAGCGGCATCTATGTCCAACAAACCTGCCGCCGTGATTTTCCCAGTAAAGGGTCGTCAAGTATTTGCATACCTAATAGTTTTTGCTACTTGCTTCTTCTTGCTTCCTTTCGATCGACATTTTGAAGACTTTCGTTCAAGCGTTTAAACTAAATACCACCAGAATGTACCCAAATTGTTCGCCTAACTTACATGACAAAAATAAACGAACTGCTTCAAAGACATTACTAATGTAAAACCAGAACCTGGAACAGTTGTCCACAAACATACATAAACGCCTAAGGACCAATTCACGAATGAAAACGAACCCGATTAGCCCCTCAGACCAACAAAAAATGGAAGACGGCGTGCCACGAACATCAAAAGTGAAGCCAACTCTTTATCTATGTGTGTAGACAATGTCTCGTGAAGTCGTGAGTTCGTGACGTTCTAGGAGAAATGCGTGTGGTTTTAGTGTAGGTGTGTGCGTAAGCTTGTATGTTTACTTGCTATAGGCGTGTGGTTTTGTGACTTCACTGTTGGTGTTCGCGGCGCGCCGTCTTTCTTTTTTTCTTGGTCTGAGATTAGCCCATCCAAGCCACGTTCAGGAGCTGTGCGTGTCAATATTCATAGCAATCATGAAACTGACTGCTCTTGAACATAGTTTAAACGTGCTGATCGTGTTTGATTAGTCAAACACGTGGTCTCAAGTTCAAAATCAAGACACGCACCTATGATATCTCGGATTCATATGCGTGATTACCACTTGCAATATCGTGAGGAAATCAGCATGAAAAGCCATGTCAGAGGGTCATGGGCAGCATTAAAACTCTAACACCAGTTTATGAACATCACACGATAAAGAAGATTAGTAAAAGACGTAACGAATAAAAGAACATAAGGCCAAAAACAAATAGAATACCTCAAAGGTGACTCCAGATGCACTCGATGTGAAGAACACGAAGGTGCAGGATGCTGATGTGACGACGGGTGCGGTGGTAGGGGCGGAGGACTACTGTGCCGGCTCAGTGTCTCCGGGGACACCAGCGCAGCCCCCGCGGATGCCGGGCTCGGCAGGGGCGGAGCGCTACCGCCTGATATCTCGGAGTCGGCGCCCCCGAAGGTGGCTCGCGAGACGTGGGAACCACCCGACATGTTGTTTGGCGGGATTGAGTAGCAACTGCAACAAAATAAAAGCTGTTAAATATCATAACCCAACAACAAGTTTTAATGAACTGGAAAGTAAAATGATTGACGATTCCAAATTGTGAAATAACCAAGTAGAGGCATTAAGTTGTGACGTAAATGCCCCAAAATCAATCTAATTATTATGGATTTTGCCAAATTTAGAAAAATAATTCAATTCAAAGAAACCAATTCAAAAACAAAAGATTCAACGCTTCCAATCTTTATCATGCATGTGCTTAACCCTGATAAGGTGAAAAATCCCAATTTTTATTCAACATAAATGATACCCAGGTGCATCAAGTCACTGAGTTGTTTAATGATGCTCTTGGCACAGTGTCTGAAAGCCGGGCTTGTAACAACAAGACCCAAGAGACCGCTTAATTAGTAATGAGCACCAGGTGGCGTTGTTTGTGGCCGAGAGTGCTCTCTATGTCCCAGGTGCTTTGTTTGTGCAACTATTTTTATGTCATTGTCGTTTTAAACGTAGTAGAGATGTTCAACTACGACCACATCACTGTCCGATATGGACGTCGTAATGTTGGATGTGAACTTTTAGCTGTTTTTCTAATGCCTATGCCTATAAATACTGGAAAGTGATGAAAAAGGAAGGAAGAGTACATAACTCTTCTCTCTGTAGTTTTTTTCAATTATTGTTCTTTTTCTTCATCATATTCAGATGTTTTCCAAATAATCTAATCAGAAAAATGTCTCGGACGTAGACTACACCAGACCAATATAATTATTATCATTTTTTTTTTCACATAACTAATGCTACATTCAGTAATGTTAGATAGGCACTTCATTCATTCTATTATGATAGGTCCATTTTACGCTTTTTAACGCAATTCATATTATGATCTGCCAAAGTGGCCGTTTTAGACCCCCAGGACTTACAACTCAAGGAGCTCAAGTATCCAATTTAACAACATAGTTTTAAAGAAAATTCTCGAGACCATAAAACAAGCTTCCTTGTCCTAAGACAAAGACAAACGATTAGAAAAACTTGTGTTAACGCAGCGTCACTAAACAATACAGAGTATGTGGATAACATTCTAAACTTTACTCTCTTCCTCAAGTTCTTTGTTTTAATTAAAGAACCTTCTGTCTCCCTTAATTAAAAACTAACTTTTCGTCTAACTATGAACGAAGTTTAGTAGGTAAAGAAAGTTTGGATAGGTTCCTTCCTACAGCGTGGAAGTTTAGCTAGAAGACATATTTTGATCTTAGACTGAGAATATTCTAGTTTGTTAAAGTTTGAGGGAACCATCGTTTGCGCAGCGAAATAAACATTAAAACGGAAAAGCTCTATTTATTTAGATTTCCTTGTCTCTGTGTCAAAACGTTTTCATCCAAAAGCATTTCATCTGTGTGGAGGTATAATTGTAGGCACTACATAGACATGTAAAGCAAACACCTATTACAAGTACATACATTTTAGAGCATCTCCATTCCCCGCGGTGACGGTGCTTACGTCAGCGTAAATGGAGACATAATCCTCCAAATTCATCACCATTACGGCTCGTCGACGCTTTACGTAGGTACTCTCAAATATGGGTACGGGAAAATGAGGCAAAAATTGAAAGCCCTCATCGCTCCGATTTCACGAAGAATCATGCTGACTATGACATTTGGGAGGATAACTTTTACAAGGAGTTATCAAGAGTACGGCGGGATTCCTCCCTAAGTGAGTTATTACACGGGAAACATTTGAGATAGGTACCTCACGGTTGTCTCTGGGCGAAGAACGTGGGTTCAATGATCTTTTGAGTGCAGTTTTCCGCTTTCGTCTGGCGAAATCTTCTACAAACTTTTTTTTTCAAAATTGCAAGATTGCGAAATTGCCTGCGGTGTTAAGGTATAACTTGTTCTGGAATCTGATTGGTATTGCAGACGTTTTTCTTCTCGAACTTTGGGAAAGTAACTTTTATCGATGTCTAGACACTTGGATAAAGAAACGGCAGGTAAACCACAAGTGTTGACATTTTGACCAATACGTGGACAAGTAGTGAGTAAATGAACTGAGGAAAATGTAACATTTTCTTAAAAATTAAATTGGTGATATTTTTCATTTATTCTTTCACATAACAATTCACATTGTGTTTGAAATCATCCATTTTTAACCGACTTCCCAAAAGGAGGAGGTTCTCAATACGATCGGTATGTTTTTTTTTTATTATTTTAATAAACAATTTGAATTTGAATTTTTTTTGTCTATGTATGTACACCGATTACGCTGCGATTTATGATCCGATTTACGTGATTCTTTTTTAGTTTGATGCGGTATAGTTGCCATTTGGTCCCATAATTTAGTATAGTTTGGTACCTACTACTTTTAATTTTATAAAGATTTACTATTAATATCATAAACGGGATATTTACCATGTTTGATTGTTGTATTGAGTTCCCGATATAAAAAAAAATATAAAAAAAAAAAAAAAAAATAATAATAATATAGATTTTTCTTAATTTATGAACGTTTTTCGTTATTGTGTGTTCGCGAATAACTTCGTCGTTTATGAACCAATTTTGATGATTCTTTTTTTAAATGTAAGTATAGTAAATATGTCTATATGATAATAAAACTAAAAATGAAAACATAAAAACTTTTTTGCAAAAAAAACAACCGACTTCAAAAACACCAAAAAGTTCAAAATAAACTTCAGAAGAAAAATCTGCTTCTGAAGTCGGTGGCAAAAAAACGAAATGTAATAAACAAATGTCACCGACTTCAGAAGCAGATTTTTTTTCTAAAGTTTATTTTTTACTTTTTGGTGTTTTTGAAGACGGTTGAATTTTTAACCAAAAAGTTTTTATTCTTCTTTATCGTGTGTTAGTTAGTTAACCTGGTGTTAGAGTTTTGATGCCGCCCATAAGCTCGACGGCATGTAAAGCCAAGTCAGAGCATGGCTTTACATGCCGTCGAGAAATATCTCATTTTCCACTGCAACTATCTTAAACCACTAGCTTTTGCCCACGGCTTCGCCCGCGTGGATGTCGGTTCAACTACAAAAGTGACGATTTTCCATACAAACTTTCATCCCCATTTTCACCCCCTTAAAGGTAAAATTTCCAAAAACCCCTTCTTAGTGCTCCCGTACATTATAATAGGAAGCCGTGTGCAAAATTTCACATTCCTAGCCCCAGTAGTTTCGGCTGTACGTTGATATGTCAGTCAGTCAGTTCTCCTTTTATATATATAGAAGATTATTCAATAATCGTACATAATATTCACAAATGGCTGCCCCAACGACCAACGTGCCAAGAATCCGATACCGTGGGCAAACGAATACGGCACACGGCGCAACTTTATAGTTTATGAACTTCGATGGCACTTGTACGGAATCTCAATTTCTTCAGAGTTCCTATTGTGAAGTTTTGAATTCACTTTCTTGGCATATGAATATATTAAATGTGCAGTTGGATTGAATTAAAGTCGTTATGGTAATTCAAGACTCGGAACTTTGAGGGTAAATAAAGCAAAGCAAGCAATAAATGTATTGAGTATTGAGTATTGAGTAAATGAAAAAGACATAGGGTCGTTGTGGGAACAGTGAATCAAGTGTACACAGTGAATCACACCACTGGTGTCGTATGATTTAACGGGAGGCGAGAGAAAGAGATAGCCTGTGTCACGCCACTCTTTCTGTCCAATACGGCGATGATTCACTGTGTACACTTGCTTAATCATCATCTGCCTAGCCTTTCTCCAACTATGTTGGGGTCGGCTTTTAGTCTAACCAGATGCAGTTCGTTGCGTTGGAAGGCCTCCCACTAGGTGGACCGATGACCTGGTGTAGGTTGCGGGGATCCGCTGGATGCGAGACGCACGGGACCGGTCAATGTGGCGACACTTAGGGGAGGCCTATGTCCAGCAGTGGACGTCTTTCGGCTGAAATGATGATGATGAGATGCAGTTCTATACCAGTATTTTACATGGAGCGACTGGACAGTCGCTCCATCTTAACACCACCACCCAGTTAGAACTGGATAATTATGATACCCCTTAGGAAGACTGGTTGTCAGACTTTTGGGCCACTGACTACCTGTAACGAATGGCTGCCGGGACCAACAACTTAACGTATTTTCCAAGGCACGGAGAAACTGAGTATGTCACGGGTGTTCACATTTACACGGACCAACCTAGTTAACCGCAGCTTAACCTGAAGAGGAGTTCCTCTTAGTAAGTATGTGGTAGATAATATACGCAAGAATGGTAGTGAAGAATAGTAATCCAACTTTCCTCTAGCAGGTTAAGAAATTTCTTATGAAATAAGCAATACGTGCCTTTCTGCTCCTCTATTTTTATCCTTTTTTGTATTTTGTGTGTACATAAATAAATAAATAAAGTTATGATTATGTTGAAAATAATCTCACTTTCGTAAGAATTTGCGATACAGACTTATCACAAAGCGCTTCCATGTTATTTTCGTCACCTCATTAAGCTTACTGAAACGGAAACCTCTTTCCGTGTAATGGCAACCTCGATATTCGGTAAATCTGTGATCGGTGAACAGTAAACACTGCTGTCTCTATAAACTTTTTCTGAAGGACGACCGTCTTACGTTAATAGGATAGATAGATAGGTACAAAATTCCGCTACTTTAAAACAGCCGTTAACCTTCCTGAGAAAATTTTGGCAGGTATAAGAAAAATCGGTTCACCCTTTTAAGAGCTACGGTGCCACAGACGAACACATAACAGTTAAACTTATAACACCATTTTTTGCGTGTATAGGTACTTAGGTACTGTGTGATACCAAAAGTAGGTCGCACCTAGTTCTGCTAAAAAGTATGTTCAATTAAGATCAGAAAATTTTCGTATAAGTAGGTAAATTAGATTTGCTGTACCTACCTAATTTTCTCCATGCCTGAATCAAAATTCACAGAACAACGAAAACAGGAAATGGAACTCAAGCGGAACAATCGGCACTAAAAGGGACAACGAATACGTAAGCGGATTAAATAATTCCAAGAAATTCGTTCCTGTGCACCGAAAGTGCCACAAATCGAATCACCGTCGGTCTCTCGTTGGAGATGGGCGCCAGTCGCACATTTCCGCATCCAATATGGCCGTTTTCGATTTCCGGTCCCGTCTCCCGCGTCAAACGATTTACCTCGGATTACATACAGCGTTTATTTTAATCATGCCAATGTTTGCCTCTTGCTCGGATCAGCGGATTAAACCTGCGTCCATCTGGATCGCTTCACATACCGGCACAATTTACGTAAATCAAAATAAATTGCTTGTGTATCGGATATATGAGACCATCTGGATTTTTGCGGGAATGCCACGGATAACGATATTTCAGAGGGATGTTGTCGGTTCCTTTGTTTGTATTGTTGTAAACGCGAATAAAAGCTCCGTGTTTTTGTTCGAATACAGTTTATTTACAAACATTTGGAAATAAAAGCCGAATTCGTGTTTTTTGGCAATTCTTCTATCGTAAATCAAAGGTCTATGAATAAAATACCGGAACTCATAAAAACGTTGTGTTTTATCGTTCATTCTATTTCTGAATTAAGTCGAACAAAAAATAAACAATGTTGAATTTGTTCAAACCTGTGAAGTAGTTAACCATTTAATCTTTGACTGATTTCCTGAAACCTCGTTACTATAATAATCAACTGCGATACTTTTTGGTTTATCGCAGGTAATTTATTTCAATCAACCTAAAAATCTCCGGGGTCAAACCTAATAGCAAATAGAGAAACACTATAAAACATTTTCTTTCTGTCGGATTACAACAACTAACCAAATAAAAACTCCAAACAATATAATATTCTAAATTAAAGCAATTCCACCAACACCTAATGCGCTAAAATCGACACATAAGCCGATATAAATGTATGATCTTATGTTATTACTGTATAGTAAGGCCAAAATAATTCACTAAGACAATGAAGCCATCCTATCCATACAATATTAGGCGTCCCACCTCATCAATCACATGAACCGAGGAACAAATTCTTCTCACGTTACCTGCCATCCATAATACTCCTGTTACATCTTCTCCAATATTAATATCAATGTTGTAGACATGATTAAATCTGTTTTTCTTAGCCCGAGGCAAGGAGGGTTAAGAAAAGTGAAAAGATTTTTTGTGGGATATGAAAACTGCTTGGTAATCTTGTACTGTGGAGAGTTGATTTATAAGTTTAACCTCTTGACAGGGGAGGTTTTGTTTAGCATGTATGAATGATGGTTCTCGGAATATGAATATCATCGTCAGATGGAAAATGGAAAAGTCAAGGAGATCTGTACAGTGTACATCACCGAGTTGGTGTCTACTAGAATAACAATCGCAAAGACATCATAGAGTAAGACTTTTAGGCTTTAGTTTGACATTCGAAAGTGCCTTCTACATACCTTGCAAAAAAAAAATTGCTTATAAGTGACTAATAAAGAGAACTAGACCCTGGTGGTCTAACCAAATGTAAAAATAAACAAAAGCTGGTGAGGTTTCTGCCTACCCCGATGTGAAAAAGGCGTGAGTTTATGTATTTAACTAAAGAGGTAAGAGTGGCTAAAGATACACCTCGATATCGTGAAATTGAAAAGGTATTAACGATAGTATCTATAATTGGAAGGAAGTCATTAAAACGTCTATGAACGAAACAGTAAACGCCACTTTCAATAACCTATATACCCGCTATCGTCCATGTTCTTGGCTATTTTCCTAATGAAACCGCCGGACGAGGTAACCACGAATCGATTGCATTTAACACTGGAATATTAATGATAGACGACAGTAACTACCAGGCAACTAGGAACGAGGAGGAACTAACTTCAAAACTTCTAACCCTATTATGTCGTCTGATATCTCAGGAACTCGAATGCCATTCCCTAGCCAGTCGATGTCGCTTACAGTAAAATGGAGCACGTTTTATTATGCTGGAAACCAATTTCGTGAATTTCAGACTTCTATGTAATGTGCCGAACATTTTTCTGGATTTGCAGTTAAGCTTGATGCTGGTTTTGAAACATTCTGATTTGTCTTGAGTATAGATTTCTTTGTTTTATTTTTAAAACTCAATTGTGTCAATACAATTGAGTTTTAAATACCGCCGTCGGACGAAAGCCTACGATGTTCGAAACCGGGCGGTGCACGTCAAGTGGAATTGGGCAGGACATCTGGATAGACGCGGAGATGGCCGATGGAGCCAAATTTGAGCGAGTGGTGGTCAAGTTTAGGCCCGAAGCAATGTCGTCCTAATGGTCGTTGGATAAGGAAATCTGGATAAAGGACGCATAGATCCGGGAAGTGTAGCAGATAAAAGGGGAGGTCTATACCCAGCAGTGGGTGTTTCCGGGGTGATATGATGATGATATTAAGAAGGATACGGAAGTAAAGTATAGGTACATAATAAACTAAATGGTTGGTATACATATTAAACTAAATGGTTGAAAATTGAAACAAAACAAACAGAATAATACAGACAAATAGTTTCAGGCAGACAATACAGATGCGAGTTAAAAGAAACTTTGTACCGCTTGTATCCGAAACCGAAACAATTTCAGGGGTAAAATATAACTTTTAGGCTCCCTGACCGCTAGCCCAGCTAAGCGCTACCTATAGACAGTTACACAGCTGAAACTGGCTGCCCTTTAACTTTCACTGTCGTTTTTCCACCGTCTATGTCTAGATGTACTTTTAACTAACACTTGGACGATTACTGTAGTCTGTAAAGTATTGGTACCTTTCTGTTGTTTCTGTTATCTATGGTACCTTTAATGTTTTTTTTCTTATTTTACGTCAGGTCTCGACTGGCCTATCAAATCTACGAATTAAAATTATTCTTCTCAATCAAAAAATATGATTTCAAACCATGCGCCTTTTGACGTTTCGTAAGTGCCCGCCCATGCATGAATTAAATACTATAACATTGCACCTGTAATCCCAGAAGTGTAAGACAGAGGTACCCATATTATGCCAGTTAGGTTAAAGTCTCATGTAATACGGGCCGAGTTTATTGCCATCAACCGAGCATATCAAATCCATACTCCTGAGCCTGCTACTAAGAAATTACTGATGGAAAACCCGACACGGAAATCGAACCCACGACCTCATGCTCAACAGTCACATTTGAGACCACTAGGACAACGAGGCAATCAGTTACGTAATTTTTGTAAAACATATTCCGATTTGAATTTCAAAACAACAAAATAAATGATTGCTCAATTCATAAAATTGTTCTCATTTTACTGCAGGTAAACAGCAAGTTCGAAGTTGAATACACTTTTGTAAGGTTTCTGTTGAAGTTTTCGATAAACTCGTGGATGCCCTGTAAGTGTTAAGTACTGTATTGTTTCTTGTTTCAACCCTTAACCGCAAAAGGGGCAATTTTCTTGTTGTTCTTGTTATTTTTTTTATAACTGTTCATAACGTTTCGAAACTGTTCGCATGTTAGAAAAGTTTTTAATTGGTTCAGTAATTTATATAACGGGTCTGCGGACTTTATTGTTTCGATTGGGCCATTAATCGACAATAGAAACTACAACAATAACAAAGATTAATAACGTATTGGAACTGACTAAGTTCTAACCATAAAAGAAACTGAACAATACTATCTAAAATCTCACCGAACTTTCAGCGTCGCTACAAATACTATTATGTTCTAGATGTTTGTACACACTGTATACTCACACTTTTCCATTTCAAGATGTTACAACAGCCACTGCCGACACACTGAAATCTCCACCTTATCGCGATTGAAGCTTGATTTAATTTTGAGTGGCAATGTTGTAGTGTTAACGATCTGTGAAGTTGTAAGTTGTATCGTAGTATACGTTGATATACGTTCCCTTTCGTTGGCAAGCTGCCGGGCGGTCGCTGATCAATGAACGTCTGTACAACCAGACTACTTTCACGCTGAACGTATTTTGAATTTGGAACGCTTTTTACTTTTTAAAGGTTAACGTAATCCGGCCAGGTTCATCAAGTGGATTGTTTATGGAAACTCTTTGATGAGTCAGAATATAAAGCGTTTTAGGGAGGAATTTTAAACAATATCTAATTAAGGGTTGAGAGTTTGTACAGTTTGTTTACAAAATCAAAGTGTAGAGTGGTGTGGATGCTTTACAGGAATGTTGACTATGCCGGTCATGTTTGGTGGATTTAATTTCAAAAGTTTTTAAATAATTTTGACCTTTTCGAATGAAAGGAATTTTCAATATGTGTCAAGTGTAGGTTAGCGTAACATCTAAATTACTTCGAAATAGGTTTGTATATAGATAATTATTATAAATAAGTACTTATGTATATTAATATGTAAACACATCCCAAACACCTTCATAAACCCGAACACTCAAAACTCGACAAATTCCACAATAAAATTCACACAGCCCGTTCAAAATAAATAGAAGAAAAAAATTCGTATAATTCTGAATAAATTGTTAGCAGCACGAGTACGTCTGTTCATATTCACAGAAAAAAATAAAAAAATACGTAGCAACCAACGTGCGAGACCGAAGAGAGAGCATTTCACACATTTTTCGACGACTTTTTCTATCTGCATCGCAAGCCTGTCTTGTTTATTTCAAAGACAGCACAAAGAACCGTGTTTTTACTGAAGAAAGTACAAGATAAGCTTTGTGGTGAGAAGCATAGGATATCTTAGCGTATGATTGGAGTATAGTGTACTCTTTTTACAGTGCTTTATGTGGGTGAAAATGATTATTTCGCTTCTTAAGAGCGTAGACGGGCTGCATTTTTCCATACAAATGTATTCCCCTATTCTCTTCCTGGATAATGCCTCTAGAGTAATCGTTTTTATTTATAAAAATCCAGGTCTATTGAAGGCATGCCCCTGTCATTTTTTTTTTTCAAAAAAATTATTACAAAAATAAATATGACTTACCAAAAACCTAAAAAAATACCCCGTTTTTACCTACGTAATCAGATGACTACCAAAGAATATTGAAAAGTTTTTAAAATAAAAACAAGTAATAGGGGCATAGATCTATTCTTCCTTTAAATTTTGATACCAAATATAATTTAATTGGCTTAGGTTTCGAGGAGAAAACAGGAGAATACGAAACGTCGATCGGTCAAGGTTTTTTATAGGTAAAATCGTTCTGAGCTGCAGTTGTCTCTATCGCACTCACATATTGATACCGCCCGGTTGCTAGAGCGCAGCGCGACGGCAATAGTTATATATACGTATATTATACGCAGCCCGTCTAATGTCTATGCTCTTAAGAGGAAATGCGAGTGCTGTCTCTTTCTACTATCGCTGTCTCTCTCCGTCCTCCTGCCCTCAAATTCGTGCGATAAGGACAACTGTAGAAAAAAGTTAGAATTCGAGGTTTGGCTCTCGCCTATTTCCTCCTCCAATATTGAACCAATTTAAAAGATATTTTAGACAATGAATAAGGAGGTTATATACTACGCCGCTATGTTTTTCTTTTTTCGTTAATAGTTGTCAAATTTGTACACTAGGACTCTGTTAACAGCGATCTAAACAAGCAATTTTGAGCACTTTTCGAGGGTTCTAGTGCTTATAAAAATAATTTATCACCAAAAAGGAAAACATAGGGGCATAGAAATAGTTAATATTTATTATTCTGTAAAAAACCCTTGCTCTAGGGTCATTAACCAAAAAGAAAACAGGCGAGAGCGTTTGTATGGAGAAAAGACCACTCGCGTTTCCTCTTAATAACCACTACGATTTATGATAGAAATAACACAACCTGAATAATAAAAGTAACATATCGCTCTTCCTATCTCTTCTTATTTAAACATTTGCTGCGTCTGACAGGGTTCATAATTGTTTCTATATTTTTTATGTATCACCTGAAAATGCACATTATGGATTGCAATTTAAACGATTTGAATATGATTTTGAATTTAAATCTACTCGTGGTCTAATGCCCGGTTTCTGAGGCACTTTATCTGTGGTAACCACAGATAAAGTGCCTCAGAAACCGGGCATAAGACATCGTAACCCAAGGTTAAACCACGTTTAGTTCCCATTTATAGACTAGGTAGTAGATCCCCTTTGATGGTTCCATTGTATTCGAATAAAGCACACTTATACAATCTATGCACATTGCTAACTACTTTGAACTTGAAGCCAATCCTTACCTTCACTGCTTGTCCACGTTTGATTTGTTTACGTAATGTCATTTCACTTAATTCCTTTATAGATCGATGCTTACGCCTATCAGCTAATAGCGTCTAATTCATACACTATCCGTTAAACACGCCAACAAAACATTAGTCTTGTTTATTGTTTATATTTCATGTGTAGCGTGCTTAACGTGCTTACATGTTTGTTTATTATTATACATCACTTAATACTTCGGCATTGTTGTTGAAACTACGAGAGGTGCTCTATTATACGTATCCAAAGTTAGTTAGAAACTTCCTCTGCATAAAGAAAGTTTAAAAGAAAATGTGTAAAGATGAAGTCTAAAGTTCTTTTTAATATCAGGTAAGGCCTTCCGGTGTTATGAATATTAAAATATTCGAAAGGGTCGTCCAGGACCCGGAGAAAACTCTCAGAAGCTTGGAGTCTTTCAGCATCCCACTTAAGATCTTAAAGAACCCAATTAAATATAAAACGCTTATAAAAGGAAGCGCTTGCAAAAGGGGAATTTTTGGTTGATGGTACAAAATGGGGACTCACTGACGAAAATATAACCTACTTTCGTGATGACGAAGCCGAAGTCAGCTCGTTTTCAAGCATCATATTTTTTGTCTCATCAGTATTGTCAGGATGCAGTTCGTACCTGGTATGACTGATTTGTAATAGTTTATCCTAAGCGGCTCTACTATTTTCTAGGGAAAACTAAATGCAATTTAATATAAATCATTTCATATCGTGTTATTATTTTATTATGTCTATATTGGCCCAGTGCAGTACTGGAAAAAGGTCTCCCCATAGGAGTCTTTGGTCGACTAGTCCAGTCCAGTTGACCACATCATTATTTTTTTTTATTTTTGTTGGTCTTCTGGACCCACATGCAAACTTTAAGAAACATCTATTGTTTAAAGCTAGTAATGGGTACAGTCGAGCGCAAAATTGTTTAGAAAAATGTGAACGGCTTTACGGATTCAGATGAAATAGGGGATCGGACTGGGTCAAAATAATGTGATTCTGTTTAGTCCGTAAGTTAGATTACCGAAAAATATTGAATACGTGTTTTTTGTTTTATCAAATCAATAAAAAATGACGAAGATAAAACGCGTCAAAGATCTTGGAGTGGGGCTTGAAACGTCACTTGTGTCGTCAAAATGTACTATCATATTATGACGTCACACGAGTTTTCGAAGCACTGTATCGTCTTCATTTTAAGTTTACGTGAAAAAAGAAAAAATACGTGTCCAATAATTTTTGGAAATCTATCTGACGGACTAATTAGTTTTTTTTTTGTCCGATCCCCTATTGGGTATCAAGATCCTTACTAATATTATAAATGCGCAAGTAACTCTGTCTGTCGTCCTTTTACGCTAAAGCTACCCGCTCCTTCCTATGTGTGGAGTTCTCATCCATACTTATTAATAATAATAATAATAAATTTATTTCATAAAAAAGAGATTGTAGTACAGAGGCATACACAAAGTTAGACATATAAGTTTGTACCAAGTCAGACACAATCTAGTGAGTGAAGTTCTGCTATTCCTAGCTAGGTTATAGAATAACCTGTATTAAGGAATAACAGTCCCTGACCCTTACAAAAAGTTACAATAAACTAGTACATTTTTTTTATAATATTATTTTAATACTACAATAATGTTAATAATAGAATATGTTCCGGTTGTGTGTGTGTGTGCGTGTGTGTAAGTGGTATGTGTGCGTGTGTGTAAGTGGTATGTGTGAGAGTAGATGTATGTGAGTGATGGATTGAGAAAGAGAATGTGTGTTTGGTTTGATCATGGTTTGATTGAAGTCAAGTGAGGTAATATTTTGATCACAGTCACTGTAGCTTAATGAGATAATTTTCTGTTTCATTATAGTTTTTATTTTGAAGAAATGAACGTAGAATCCTTTTACACTTGAAGTATGATAATCCGTAGATCATGCAGATTTTGTTAAATTTATTGTACAGTGTCGGGCCCAAGCGGTAACCAAATCTACTTGCAAATGTTGTACGAACCTGTGGAGGTGTGCAAACTAAGTCTTTTCTACGCTTTGTTATTTTTAGGGTTCCGTACCTCAAAAGGAAAAAATAGGTAAAAAAACTTTTTAAGTTAACGGTTTTATGTTAAACATACATTGCAATGTTTAAGATAAATGTACTAAAAACCAAAAAATAATAAAATAGATACAGTCGTGGGAAAAAACCGTGGGGCACGTCAATTCGGAACTGTCGTGCTGCGGAAATTACAATTGACGTGCCCCACGGTTTTTTCCCACGACTGTATCTATTTTATTATTTTTTGGTTTTTAGTACATTTATCTTAAACATTGCAATGTATGTTTAACATAAAACCGTTAACTTAAAAAGTTTTTTTACCTATTTTTATTTTCTAGTTTTTAGCCGCCATCTTGGATTTTAATTTTATATAGTATATTGTATTCTGCTTGTTGAGCCCTTTCATTTGATACCCATATTGATGGGATTAATAAAACATAAATTATCCGCCATTTTGTTGCGGCGGCCATCTTGAATTTATAATGATAATGAATAAACATAATTGTATTGTCACCAAAATCCAAAGTGTATACAAAATTTCAGATTAATCGGTTGACAGGAAGAGGGTGAAATTTGAATTACTAAATTTGATCCAAGAATAAAACAAACGGGGTGAGCTAAATAAAACCGTTTAATAATAAAAAACGGAACCCTTATAGGATCACTTTGTTGTCCGTCTGTCCGTCCGTCTGTCAAGACCCTTTTTCTCAGGAACGCGTGGAGGTATGAAGCTGAAATTTATATCAATTACTCAGGTCTACTGTCCCTTGAAGCTGTGAAAAAATCAAACTTCTAAGCCAACGCAATCAAAAGATACAGCCGTTTATGCCGCAAATTTTCGACACTTGCAAGGGAATCAAAACCTACAGGGTGCTTCCCGTGAACTCAGAATCTTGAAATTTGGTACGAAGCAACGTCTTATAGCATAGATAAAGGAAAAATTACGAAAACCATAAATTTTTAGTTACATCACAAAATATTTTTTTTTTACGGAACCCTCGGTGCGCGAGTCCGACTCGCACTTGGCCGGTTTTTTATAAGGGGTTTTACGGTGCTGAAGGAGAACTATTTGAAGGATGAAATGTTGTCGAACATTAAGCACATTACAACTACTATAGGGAACAAGAAAGGTCTAGAAGTCGCTACTTTCAATACCGCTCTGTGTGCGATCTCGAGTGGTTTTAGAATAGTTTTCGCAGCACCACCCCAACATGTGATACAATATGTAACAATAGACAAGCACAGGGAAAAATAAACCACACGTATAATATTTGGGTTCGCGATACTTCGGAGGGTTTTAAATATATAAATTAACTTACGGACTCTACAGGTAAGCTGGTTAATTTGAGTTTTAAAATTAAGATTATTGTCAATATAAACTCCTAAGTATTTGATATGATCGACTACATTTAGAGATGGGCAGAGGCAAGAGGCACTACCTTGTAGACACTTGTATTTGTGGGCTTTAATCGATACAGGACATCCTGGCTGAGTGGCGTGACTTATTGAATAGGTAATAAAGTTGGTTTTGGAAGTGTTGAGTGTTAGTGAGTGAGAATAGAGCCAATGTAAGGTTTTGTTGAAACCAGACTGGGCAATATGCTCAAGATCCGACCAGGTGTCAGCAACAAAGGTAATAGCGGTGTCATCTGCAAAAGTTATTATCTTAGCGCTTGGAATGTTCAGGTTGCATAGGTCGTTTATAAATACTAGAAAAAGTGTCGGGCCCAATATACTACCCTGGGGTACTCCGTAATAGATGGGAAGTTCTTCGCTTTTATGGGTATCTATACTTACCACTTGAGTGCGATTCGAGAGATAGTTTCGGAAAAGATCCAACTGCAAGCCCCTGACACCAATCCTTTCCAGTTTTAGTAAGAGCATAGAAATTGGAACGGTGTCAAAGGCTTTCGCAAGATCTATAAACATAGTTAACACCTTTTTGTTTTTATCTAAATTATGCATTATTATACTATATAATTATATTATAAATGCGTAAGTTTGTTTGTTTGTGAGATAATGAAAAGAAGAGCCTTATACGGCTTATCGGATCGCAATCGTAATGAAATGTGGTAAGATTATATTTTATGAAAGGACAAAGGCTATATCGTGCCCTTAAAGGCGCGGCCCCACCGCTGTGCACGGAGAGGCTACGCACGTGTAGTAAGCTTCGCTTTGTAAGAAAATGTATGTGGTTGTGTCCACTGCAACCCACGGAGAGGCTACGCATGAATTGACGTCATTGATACATGCGTGGCTTGCTCGAATAGGCGGTTACATAGCTCAACGCGGTCGACGTGGGTCTACGTTTCCACTGATGTACACGAATATGACCCACGACTATGTACAGTTCGCTTATCGATGTACAATCGCTTATTGTGTTATATCGTAGCCTCTCCGTGCGCTGTGCCACGCTATACATAGTCGTGGGTCATATTCGTGTACTCCAGTGGAAACGTAGACCCACGTGGCCAAACAAATTAATACACGCAGCTAAAATGCGCCGCGTGCCCGTGCACAGCATGCGCCGCGGTGGGACCGCGCCTTAAAGCGAAAACCTACTAAAGTCACTTATGGGCAAAAATGAGTTACAAATACCGTTAGAATCTCCTTTTCAAGATCTACATACTGGTAAAACCCGTTTTCCGAGGTGACGCTCCGTTCTGGATTTAGCTTTTAGCTAAGGTAGCTTATCAGGAGATTTTTTAAATAAAGAACAGACAAAACCTAGTAAGTGTCGGTTAAAGCAATGTTTTTGCACTGTAAGTAATTTTTCTCGCCAGGAAAAAAATTCTATCTGCGTTTAAGTGGTTTTGTCATGATTCACGTTAAATTGACAATAACAATAACTGAGACTAAATATTTCTACTTAGTATTAGCAATTACCCATTAGGTGAACATAAATATTTCGTTTAATTAAATTCATAAAAAACTGCTGTCTAAACTGTATTCTTCAAAACATATGAAAACATTGCGACTACAGGAAAAACCACTTATCTGTAGCATTTATCAAGCCAATCCTTCATTTTTCCTACTTGTTTGAGAATTAAGCTATTTTTCCTTCACCACCCGAATAATGAATACAATAAGAAAACGAAATACACGTATTCGCCTCTTTATCAAGTATTTTAATAAAGTTTTTACGATTCGAACCTTTAAACACGATTTTCTCGAAACTACATTTTGTGCAGTTAGTAGGGTTTTGAAGTAAGGGCACGATATTTTTCTTATCACACACGTACCTACACATCTAAATTTTCAAGCGAACGAAGTCACGGGCAGTAGCTAGTATAATATAAATTAAATTATTGCACTGCCTCTTTTAAAGAATATTTAATTTACGGAATACCTAGAGTAGAGAGCCACCCACAGCTTCCCTGCGAACACGACACTCTTGAGAAACTTTATCTTCAATAGTTTTTTTAACGAAGTTTCCCGGCTGGAAACTTGGGTGGATGGTGGTGGGTCCGTTTTGCAACAAAGTTTCCTTAACTTGGCTCAGCCTTGTCTCTTATCCTTTGCTTTGTTGACACCGCGTCTGTTTTAACGAAATCTTGCCAACAAGCCTTGGATTTGTTGCCTTTTGGGAGTTTGTTAGATAAAACTGACATTTGTGATCGTGACACGTTTGTTATTCATTTCGAATTCCGTAGAATTCTGAGCTTATGTGGTTTTTACTTAGGTATCTACCTGTTGTTTCTGAAGATGGGATTTGGATAATCTATTTGTATTTTTTAAGTAAAAACGCCAGTGCATGAAGCTACTCGAAACTGCCAATTTTCCCAATCAACCTTTAACCGAATGCTTTACTGATAATGTTGAAAATATTTTATAGAAATACAGATTGTAGTAGTTCGATGTGCTGGCGTCTATACCTCCCCTCTATAGTGTATTTTCCTCTTTGTTTCACCTTCTTTAATAATTAACGATACACGTGTTAACACGCAACTAACTAGGCCTTCCAAATTCGCATGTAATACATTCTAAATAAATTATCACTATCACACGTCCGAGTTGCGTGCAACACTCGCATACCATTGCATTTTAAAATTAATCGTAGTAGCCACCCCTGTCAACAGCCCACGACGGGTCAACGACCCCGCCCATTTAGAACGAACACAATGTTTATAAAGTTAAAGGAATAGCAGGAAGTAGGGCGAGGGGCAGTGAGACTCGGTCTTAATCCTCCATTCAACTGTTTCTGAATTACAACACGTATCTAATGTATGTATAATGTATCTGTTGTGCAGTCGTGGGATGCCAGCTTTATAATAGGGTAGCAAGTACAGTCCTTTTAAAGTTATTGTACCAACGAGACAACTCAATTGCAACCTTAGAAGTATGACTTTAAAGATGACTTTGAATTTGATAGTGACATAAATCAGAAGTAAAAATTTGTGAAAAGACTGGTGACTTATTGATGTTTGCGTGTCGGAAGCTAGAGGTTGAGTGCAGATTACCGCGGTTGTTTGTAAGTGAATCAACTAGGTGACAGTTCACGTGGATGACGTAGGCGCGGGATTTTGTAGGGCAGCGTGGGGGACGATCACTTGCCCTAAATAATTTTAGGACAAGGTACACAATCGTGGTCGACAGATTACTTTTGATTGTGATAAGCAGGGAGTCAGAAAGGCAATCAGAAAGCGCGGGACGATCAGTTGATATTCCAAGGAGTAATTTAAAATGTGAACAAGTGAGGTCTCATTCCATACTAAAGCTTAAACTTTTTCGATAATTTACCAACAGTCTTGCACGAAACCTATACGAACAAACATAAATAATAATGTTTTGTCTAACGCAACAAATATGCTACAGTTTACGCACCAGCATAACTTATTATTCAAAACATAGCTAAAGCAAACAGCAAGTGTAAACTAACGCCTACTAAAGCACGTACAATTTTCGTATTATTCCCGTTTATTAACCGTAGGTACCCTCAGCTACCGTAGAGGAAAATATTCGAGTAATAACTACAAAATTAGGTTGGAACTCGTTAAAAAGCCAACGGGTGGTGGAACGAACCCTCAGGGATTGGTGCTCACAAAATACACATGCATACTTTTTGGGTGTCGGAACGCACGTTCCATTTTCTAATATTTTGTTTTTCAGGACGCAAGGACGCAAACATCACTCACTGATTTTACTTGCCAGTATGAGTTATGCAGCCTCTTTTGTTTGCAGATTGATTAAAACTGGCGTATCTTGCTTTTGAAACATTCATTAAAATTACAATTCCTTTTTCGAGATAGATCAACAATATCCTTTTGTGTTAGCCAATGGACGACGACGGAAATCGATTGTTTGTAGGTAGAACAGTTTATTTGCTAATTAATAATGCAAACTTAAGCTACACTGCTCAACCGATCGATGCAACAAACTGTCGCCATGTCGTGTTGCCAACAATACGCAGAACTTGTACGAGCATCAATGCACCTCCATATACAGCATAACGACACGAAATATTGAATACAATTTCAGTACTGAGGGATGCAAGCAATCCATCACTGCTAGTCAGATTCACTTTGAAAGCAATGTGATATTAGATCTCTCCCATTTGTGAATGAGCAAAACGGACGAAAATACAGCTTGGATAGTGAAACTGAACGGTTTTAAAACTTTCGTGAAAGGAAATGGGTGAACCGTCTTGTTATCTCCTTTGAATGCCAGTTAACAACTGCCAACTACATGTAGGTACTCAAAAAAAGGTTGCATGCTTTCCTTATCTTAACCTCCTTACTAACCTTTCAGGCGGGACTGTAACGACCACCGCTTCGGTGCAGCTAACGACACCATTTTCCGTGATCTTCATTGCAAATATCTCCATTCAATCGAATCACTTTAACATCTAGTCCAGAACGTGTACATTATTATTACTGACAATAATTAATTCTAAATAAACTATTTGGTACGACATTGTCAACAAAAATCTAAGTGAAAGTTTAAAAAAAACGTCGGATAGATTAAAAAATGTATGGAAAGTAGACGCAAATTCGTCGCAAGCGCAATGCAGACTGAATTACCCGCGCCGTCGTCCCAGGGGGATTAACTGATCTAACTCGATGATACTCGGCTGGATTGCTGCAATTTCGTGCTGCTATTATTGCAGGCATGAGGGCAGGACACCGGCTCTCCGGCGAAATTAGTAAATAGACACTTGATGGGGCCAAATGGGCAGTGCCCGAGGCTGGGCTAATATTGTATCAATTTGTAAAGTCTAACGGGTTGTTCGTATGATGGATTGGGTTGTGAAATGTTGGTAGTTCTGTAACTGCCGGTTAGTGATAAGTTGTTGTAATTTTTCTTGATAAGAATAGCAGTGACTCAACTTATTGGGTTCTTTTGGGTACAATGCTATTCTTGTCAATCTAGATTGACAAGAATAGCATAGTACACTCACAGTACATTTTACAAATCAAACTGAGTTTCAATATAATACCTAATGTAGTGTGATTATTATTTTGATCGCACACTTATATGGTACTGTGTTGTATTGATTTAGTTACTTCAGAGGGCACATTCTGAAAGTAGGCAATGTCGCTTTAAAGTGACAATTATCGCTCTATTTTTATTAATATAGGTACTTAAGTTACTGAACGAAATTTCGAAAAAAAATCTGTGTTGTACTAAAATATGGATTATGTTATGAATTGCAATTATTAAAAGGTACCGTAACACTAACTATTTAGTTTAAGGGTGTTAAACAGCAACAGGCAACCTTCCAATTGCCTCTTTACTTTAACCCCTAAAACTATATATAATTACAACATCTAGTACAGTGTTTTATTAAGAAAACCTGTAGTGCAACCTGTGCAACATTGAAGGATAGGTACAACATAGTTTTAATCCAGTAATATTTATTTATTCATCAAAACAGCAAAATATTTGACAGCGATTTGCACCGTTGCCAACTTCCAGAATTCACAACCTTTTTTGTTAGCCTGTACTGTCACTCCTGGACAGTCCTGTGGAAGGGAGGAGGGAATGGGGGGAGGGTTTCTGCCAGTCCTACCGTAACTTGAGCTTCATACTCTTTAATTAAAGTGGACACCACAGGGATACGCAAAGTTGATAGATCACACCTTCCTAAGTAAACGTGAAACTCCAAGATGTATTTTGGGATCGTATTTTGCATTTAAATTAAAATTATTCGTTGACATAGGACGTCTCATGTTCCCTTGACAACGAAATATAGTCTTCACAAGTATTCCAATAAATCCTCCTCCGCCTTATTACAAAAGGTAGTTAAACCTGGTTTAACTTAGACCTGGTTTATCTCGCATGCTGTCACTTTCTTTTGAATATTATTGAAGTGAGACGTCATGCAAGATAAACCAAGTCTAATTAAACCAGGTTTAACTACGTTTTGTAATAAGGCGCCCTGAGTTTAGGTAAATGTTATCCGGAGAGTTGGAGAACGAAAAGCAATTTTTAGAAGGTTATTAGGAGATTATGAAAGCAATCTTTGTTATGAGATCAGCGAAAAGGTGCTCAAGTTTACAAGGTGTCAGTACTAAAACTTTAAATCTTCGTAGCGTCACTGTGGTAATTGGATCGAAGTGGAGGAGTTGGTCCAGAACTGAGTTGAACTGGATTTTTAAACTAATCAAAGTCAAGTCAATCGTCTTAATTTAACAGTTATTAACCTGAAAAGTCGCCAAGTCATCGGATATGACCTTACACCACCGAAACATAAATGAGCACCACTCCAAAATCCAATACGACAAAACCGCATCTGACACGTCCGAAAAGTGTCGAAATTCGCGTCCATTCGCACGCCACGTCACGGAAAAGTTATCAGATAGTCGAATGTGGTCGAATGTCACATGTCGCATCACGGGACTCGATCGAAGGCCGGTGGGGGGATATGTGGAGGCTGGAGGGAAGCGCTCGGAGGATATTGTCGATTTCAATGCGCCGACGCCGGAGACAACGCAATCTGTGCGCGAGTGCAGTTAATGGCTCGGATGTAGTGTTACATGTTACATGACATATTGATGATCTTATTGCGTTATTGTTTTGTCATCGTATTTGAATAAACATTAGCCCTAGTATGAACACGCTATGTAGGCATATCAAACGTGTATTTGTACGATTATTCAATCGAAATTATGATTATCCTATTTGATTATTTTCAACATTCTCTAACCCTTATACTAAATGATTTAGGGTCGGCGCAATATGTCTTCACCTTCCATCTGTATTAGGTACTCGTCTTCTCTTCATATACCACCTTTTGATTACTGTGTGAAACGAGTATCAATTTATAAATTCATTAAACCCATTAAATTCATTTTCGAATTTACGTTTTTCTTTTCCTATAGTAAAGTTTGAATGCACTGCTGATCTTTGGTTCTGCGATTGAAATAAAAAAGATTACTGGCGACAGACAAAATCGAACATAGGAACATCAAAATCCGTATTCGGTTCACAGTTTACTACTTTATGTAAGAGCAGTTTCTCACAACTTACATTATAGAAGACACATCCTCATGCAAATGCATCTCTGTTTCATACAAATTCATTCATAACGTCAGGTTCCACGAACATCATAGATAGTTTCCTGTAAAGATAGTTTTGTTTTCATGCCGCGAAGGGAGATAAGTTGCGCTACAAATCTTATTTATAACGACAGGGCTACAGTCGCAGATGTGAGTCTTACAACGACGACTGTGGCGAACGGATTGAGGAGCCCTATTCTGAGTTAGTTGGGGCCAAGTTATCGTTAAATGGCATTACCCGTAGTGATAGATAGATTTATTTATTTGCCATATAAATGCTATTATGCTAATCACGCAAAGCTTAACTTAGCTGTGTCAGACATATTTCCACGGTCTTCTTCATCTCTCATTCTTTCTTTCATCTTTCCTTTCCTTTTATAGTGTTTCTTTTTTTTTAATTTTGAATCATATTATGTTGCCCGGTTGATGGCAATAGGCTCGCCCCCTGTTATATTACATAGGACATAACACCAACATTAGGTACACCACGGTAAAACCCTTCTGAGATTAAAGGCGTGATGTTATTTCATGATAAATCTTAAACTGTTTTACAAAAAACAGATCGCCATCAGAAATGAATCCTCCTTTAAACCAGTCTAGGTCTCCTCTCACGAGATCGCAACCTAGCTCCAGAATAAGTGTTCCATCATGTCAATATATGTTTTATAGAGCTCGTGCATCCTGCTCGGAGAGGCGACGGTAACTGCCGTGAGCGAGGAAGTCAACAATGTAAGAGGATGGTGCTGTTTAGTCTGACAACGTTTAAATATAGATCGGGGTTTGT
This sequence comes from Diarsia mendica, assembly GCA_949316265.1. Lineage (NCBI taxonomy): Eukaryota > Metazoa > Arthropoda > Insecta > Lepidoptera > Noctuidae > Diarsia > Diarsia mendica. The sequence goes on along the minus strand of OX438896.1, from coordinate 15,618,702 downwards.
CTAGGACTCGGAGTCTTAGCGAAGAGGTTGGGAGCTGTAGATATCCTGCTCATGGAGGAACTGCTATGGTCACCGATTTTAATCTGTAGGGTCCAGACAGAGTAACATTGTATTATCGGTAACGATAGTAAAAATCTCAATAATGCTTTGGGTAGAAATTAGAATCTTGTTGGAAGCCAATGTGGATACACGCATGTTTTGTAACCGATTGTCATTTGTTATCCTCGGGGTTTTTGTTCAATATTAGACTTTTAGTGCATATTAATAGAATAGTGACCATCGTCTTTTCGAAAGAGTATTCATACCGCCCATGGGCATACTGACTTGGCTTATTAAACAAGGTTATCAGAAGATTTTAGATGGTAATAAGTTAAAGCTCTTTTGCACTTTTTTCAGAATTCAACAAATTATTAAAAAAACGAAATGCCCACTTTATATCATATTTTAATAACACCTTGTTGATGTATTTCGCGTTATATTCACGAATTCCAAAGGTTCAGCATAAAAAATAATAGTATAAATGTCACAATTTATCGAGAAATACAACAAAGAAAAAATATTCCATGTTAAATTTGTAAAGGGTTTTACTATATTTATCACTTTGAGCCATTCCTCAAAGGACGACTAGCGATTTTCCTCGAACTCCTAATCCTTTCATACATTACAAAGGTACCTATTTGAGACCCTACTTCTTTCACAATAAGGTTGATAATGTTGTACAGGGTCCGTTAGAGGATAATTTCGCAAGGTTCACATAAATCACATCGTTTAGGAGCGGAAGGATGCATTCGTTACGTTGTAAGTGGATGTTTACATAATATTTTATCCAGTTCAAGCATCCGAGAAGCAAGTATATTATGTACTCACAACACATAACATAACATCACGCCACTAGTCCACAAAGGGTTAGGCAGAGGTGTATTAGTACCTACATCCAGATTTCGCCAATTATGTTTAAGCCCTAAGTAATAGGGACGAGCCTATTGTCATCAACCGCGGGTACAAATCCAGGCTCCGTGGCTGTTACTGAGAAATTCCTGATGGAAAAACCCAATAACACTTTGCCCGACCTGGGAATCGTACCCAGGTCCTACGGCACAGCAGTCGTGCTTGCGACCACTAGATCAATGATGCAGTCAAGTAACACACATACATCCTGCGCTCCGGGCGTCGGAGGGCACGCGACGCGTAGACGTGGGCCTGTGGACGGTGAGTAAAACAAAGTGCTAGAATCGAAAAGAAGCAACTTCATTAATTTTATAGAACAAGTAAATAACTAAGTAGTTTTGTAGAGTAAAAGTTCTAAACACAAGAGAAAATACGTGATATTTGCCGAGACCCCCGATCTCTTTCTCGTGAGATTAGTGATTTAACTCGACCATCTCCCTCCCTTTAACTCCTCGTGTTATTAATGCCCCTCTTAGGAGTTTTATCAATCCACTCCTTGTACTTCATATTTCATAAACTTGCCAATTTAGACCAGAACACATCCTAATCTACATACTAGGGTCATAACCCAAACTAATGCCCGAAACGTGTTCCAGACGTCTCACGTACGAGCCACGTACGCTCCACGCTACAAAACTGGCGTACAACTCATTATGGCGTAGCACACACTCGCTCGAGCAGTCTCCAGGGCCCTCCAGCACACAATGGCTGCCCGACACACAGACTGTCTGAACCTACCCTTATATATTGTACTAATGACGACCTTAGAGCTAATTAGGTGTGGAGTGCTAATTAGACCAGAGTGTGTCTGATCTTTCGGAATTAATTAATTTTATTATATTTTTGTTCCGTCATTACGTCACGAGTTCCTACTGAGAAGCTGTTAATGAGTTTTAATTATTTTCATCATTGTTCTAAGTGATTGTTATGCCTAAAATTATTATATCCCTGTTCAAGATGAAAAGCTTCACACAATTTCCTTAATGCTAATCGGTATGTCTATAATTATGTTTGTGTCTTATAAACACCCACAAAAATAAAAATAATAATGTTTAATGAAGAAAATCTCGGCCAAAGATATCGCATAAATCATCTTAGATATGGAACACATAATATCAAAACTAAACAAAGTTGATGGGATACTGTTTACATTATTAATTTAGCTGTGTAACTTAAGAAACCTTTCAAGCGATACATTATTCCAGCATATTGCTCCTAAAGTGGTTTTCACAACAACAAATGGAGGAAGCACCCCTTACATTCGTAGCTCGTATTTCACTTGATTTATTTTTACAGGCGCTAATATATCACAAGGACCAAAATAGACTAGCTTCGAATCTGGTCCTGCGATACGAGTATTATCTCTCTCACACGGTATTCCCTATTTTCTCACAGGACTGTCAGACACATGTGCGGACAATTAATCAGGTTCACGGACGGCTAAGACATCTGCGTATACCTTTGTCCAAATGTCAATTAGGAAATGGTTACAGCTTCGATAGCGGAAGGACCAAGATAAATGGACATCAGCAATAAAAAGCACCTGACTACGGAAGATTTAGGAGACAAAGAGAGTCGCAAAAATCAATCAAGAAAATCTTGTAGAGATAAAACGTGGAAATTAAGGGGAATGTCGTTTTTTACACCGGCTCCACCTTGTCCGTTTTGCGACGACAAACTTAAAATAACTTTGGATCGTATCTTTAATTAAATTCTTGTACTTAGCAGTTTCAATTTATAACGAAAGTGAAATGAGATTTTAAAGGTCTTCGCCGGTACTTTTTAAGGTACAAGATTTGAAACGTAGAAGTTTACATAATTCCAATGATAACTAAATGAACTTTGACATTCAATCCCTTTTTGTCACCATCGTGTTCATTCGGCTTTAAATAAATCTTTTCGAAAAGCGTCGTAATAATTTTCATCTCATCCCATAGACGACCTTTCGCTTTAGAAGAGTATATCTATAGTATTCAAAAATAGCGCCAGTTAGGTGTAAGTAAAAAAAAAACTGTGTTTATTATCTTAAATCTATATAAACAAAGCACAATGTACAGACAGACACCAGCTCATCAAGCTACACGAAACTGTATTTTTTTCCAATCAGCCTTGAACTTAATGTTCTAGCTATAGAGTTACATATCCATTAAAGCCCAAAAATAATAATTAAATCGCACATTTAATTTCCCATATTAAGCAAACCCAACGATGAACGAGGAGCTCGTGGCTTAATAAGAACTGCCACTCGGGTCGATCTTTAGGTAAAGCTGTGCTACCGACATACCGAGTTTCCTCCGTGCCTCGGAAAGCACGTTAATATTTGGTATATTGAGTTAGCATTTTAAGTGCAACAAAATATATTTTCAATCTTTTTCAATATTTACTACCGAGTTCGTTAAGCTGTTGGTCCCGGCTACCATATATATAGATCTTTGGCAGTCGTTGCAGGTAGTCAGTGACCTGAAATTCTGACATCCAGTCTTACCAAAGGGTATCGTATTACCTAGTATTAACTGGGTTAATTGTGGGGGTCAGATAGGCAGTCGCTCCATGTAAAATACTGATATTCTGCTGCATCCGGTTAGACTGGAAGCCGACCCCAATATAGTTGGGAAAAGGCTAGGCAGATGATGATTAAGCAAACGCAAAGTGTTCACAATCCCCATACCAATCAAGTCAAATACAATTAACTTCAGAAAACTGTTAGTATCGCATAACGAAAACGTATCGCAGGCCGAGTGCTATCGACTCTAATGTGAAGTGACATTGATTGCTCCAGCAACACTTTAGGCCACTAACAGCGTTAGTTTTACAGCTCTTAACTGACCACATAAACATTTACGACTTTTCAATTACTTCACACTGTGGATGTTTTTAGTAGGGTTCTGATTTGTCTTTGTTTTATTTTTATCGTAACTGGCAAAATGTCAGTAATGATCCCAAAATCGTAATCATTTTGGGACTATCAGCGTTATGTCTTATTTTTCCTTGAAAACTAAGGTAAGTACTTATGGTATTTTATTGTCATTTCGACGGTGTTACTATGATGTATGTTATGTTACTATTCCAGTATTTCTACATGCATTTCGATATCTGATGATCACATATCAACCACACCACTAGATTTGCAGCATGGTCGTTTGCTTGCTTGCTGTAACATCGTTGATGGCGTTTATTCTTCCCGTAGTTAGGTAAAGTGGTAAAGACAGTGATCTAGAAACCAACCGTTAAATTGAAATATTCACATGTCACTAGTAAGGTATTTGCACATGTTTACTTCTAATATTCTTTACCCTACGTTCACAAATACGCTGTCTCGTCCGATATTGAATCAGCTTTTAAAAGCAAACCGTAGTTTAAAAGTTCACACCCCTCGTTTCTCACAGATTGTAAAGTGTCAACACACTGCACGTCACGTCGTACTAATTGTTTGTTTAGATTAGCCATCCCTTAGCCAGTACTCGTTGAAAGCTGACAATTAATTAAAACGACTGCATATTCGTCTGAATGAGGACCTTTTTTTGGATGGGAAATTATATGTTAGACTTCTACTGACAAAAACCCAAGTTCTTTCTTAGCGCTGTGTGTTCCAGGGACGCAAACCCGTGGTATCTACGTTTTGAATAGTCCCCCAGCCCTGGCAGGCGTCGGCGGCCCTTGCATGAGGTCCTCGGTACAGTTCCTAGATCGGGCCAAGTGTTATAAGGTTTTTGCCTGGAATCTGGATTTATGGTGGTTGGTGAAAAGATAACATTCTGCTGAAATATTAGTATACTATTACCTAGGTACGTAGGTACACCACTGCATAACCCTTAGGGTATAACAAGCGTAATGTTATGATATGCCAATAAAATAAAAACGAATGGCAAACATAATGGTTCATTAATTTGTGTCTGAACGATTTATAAAGTGCCCATTGCAGCTTCATTTGTATCTGAAAGGTTTTCACTCAGTGTAGGGGAAGTAATGAGTTGTATTGTTTGCTAATGAAGCCAATATTTACATTTACTTATTATGTTTAAGGTATTAATACTGTTTTATGCTATCACGGTTTATAACTAAACTTATACTGTGACTTATGGGATATATTTCGTGATTATCCTTTATTATATCATCATTTTTGTGGGCCTTCCCGCGATGATGAAACTTTGAAATATTGGGCGCTCATAATAATCGTATTTTTAATCAAATACTGGCAAAATATTGGTAGTTTATTATTTGAAGGAAGTCACTAGTTTATCCCCTAATATCACTATTAGGGTCCGAGAGTAAAAGCATAGTCCGCTATCAAGACTGTCCATAGATCAAAAGTCCTAAAGTTTCTTCGATAAATATGGATTTCGCATAAACTTAATTAAGAAACATAACATGGCATTGGCGATTGGCATTTACTTCAACTATATTCCTGACAATTTTAGCCCCAAAAGACAGTACACCATTAAACTAGAGCTAAACGTACTATGTAAAGAGATCTAATCTGTAACGTAATAACATACCTGGGACTATTTTTTTCTTTTTTTTTTTGTGGAAATTATGTTTTTTCTTACTCCTCCGCTATTCTTTTCCTGATTAATTTCGTTGCGGGATCCAAGACAGTTAAATCGCTTCTCTGGGACTTCGTCGAGCTTCATTGTCTCGGCGCTTTTCTTGTGGTCGCCGCTGTTGATTCTGGCTAACAGGAGTTACAGTGGTTTGGGAATGGTGTGGCGGGCTTGTCCCAATAAAAAAAATACCTGGGACTACCTGTACATATATTATAGACACACCTTCTTCTTCTTCTTATCGTGTGGGCAGTAAGGTCTAACGACCCCACACACCCTAGTGTCAGAGTTTCTAAACCGCCGCTTGGGCCTCTGACATGGTTTGACGACCGCCATTTGGCGGCCGAGACCACCGGCTTATACGTGCCTTCCGAAGCACGGAACCATCTTTTTATCAGACAATCAGGTGATTCAAGCCTGCAATGTCCTAACCAAACTGGAAACATAGACACACCTAGGGTTCCTACACTGTCAGTTTTAACAACATTTCCCACCCACACTTCGCCAGATAAGTTTGAGTCCCATGTAATAGGGGGCGAGCTTATTTCCATCAACCGAGCAAAAATTCAAACTCCGTGATTGCTGCCGAGATATAAAAATAATTAGGTAAAACTAAAATCCCTACCCTGTAAAAATTCACACCACACTCTGCCACATAACGAAGCGACATAAAATAAAATCAACATTAAAAGCTCTTGATAATTTTCACCCAACTAACGTTTCAAACATAATTATCTGCGTTTTCCAACGTGGATTTAAATTTTTCAAGCCCTTTCACGCAGCGCGTACGTAGAGATAAGTGTGGAAAATGAGAGGAAAAACCTCTACTTTTATGAAGTACGAGGCGTTAATTATACAGCCTCTGCGACCCATCACATTTTGTGTCCCTTGCCCGAAATTTTCAATTTAAATTCGACGAATTTTTGGGTTATTAATACGTCCTATGAGTGGTTAAGCTCGTAATCTCTTTATCTGCCCCCAAAATACCGTAATTTGTATTATTCAACAAACAAAGGTTGGTTATTTTTTCAAAATGAGGATTTAATAATATTTTTACGTATGATTAAGTCATTAAGTCATTCACAAATTTATAGTATAGGTCATCTCTTTAACAATCTCCTGAAATTTCTACATTTTATTAAAATGAAAATATAATAATATATTTTCAAGACGAGATTTTTATTTTATATTTCGTATTATTCAGCAAAATGCTTAGTATTTAATTTGTAGAAACTTTGCACATGAGCATAAAATCTTCTGCGATTAACCATTCCCTTTGCAAAACCTACCAGTGACGTATTACAACGATGTACACCAAAAAACACAAAAAAGAATCTGTCGCTGCCATTTCTGTGTTATTTCAGCGCGTGGCTTAGTATTTTCAGCGTTTTTTGGTTCCGGTAGTAAAACGAATCCTCACGTATAATTTGTCATGTCCGTCTGTCTGTTCTACCGGACCTTTCATTCATCTGCCCCAAAATTAATGTTCGACTCGTGTAACTTTGCACCTTTGTGTACCCACATTTTTTGTACTATGGTGTTCGGATAAATGAGAGTGACATGTTTAAGGGAGTACTCATACCTATGAATACGTATGATGTTTTCTTTCTATGTCCTAGGACATGCTATAGAAAATACAAAAATCACAAATATGTAACCCACACCAATATCTACGACTTAACAAAAAAATACACAGGCTATGGTAGAATTAAAGGAATACAGAGCCTTCTGTGACAGCAAAATTTTATGTATTAGGTACATGGACGCCCAGATATTTTATTTCCTTAGTTTTAAAGTTTGACGTCCAAAATTGCCTGATATATAGTACCCGGCACGGTTCTTGAGCGCTCGGTGGAAGAGTGGGGATCGCTGTGCGCATCGTACACTTTATGACAAATAAAACGCACATCCGTTTTCACTGCACTTTCCCCGCCCCGCGTCTCACTTCATACCACCAAAGGGACCCAATAACTCACTTTTGCGTCAGCGCTCAAGAATCGTGCCGATCATTATAAGTGACTTGACTTTGACATTTTTATAAACTTACTAGCTGCGAGACTTCACGCGCGTTGATGTCGGTCATATTATATACTAAAACCTTTCTCGAGCTACTCTATCTGTGTACCAAAATTCACTTAAATCGTTTCAGTAGTTTTGGCGTGAAAGCGCGACAGACAGACAGACTTAATTTCGCATGTATAATATTAATAAGTAAGGAGTAAGTATTGTAAAACAAACACAAGTCATGAAAATATCTACCCATCAAAATATTTACCTATCCTTAACTTTTTACGACAGAAAAGGTAAACATAATCCTACGTATACTGAGGACATGAAATATATATATATATTTCATGTCCTATAAAGGCACCCCTTCGACAAAATATTGTAAGGCATAGGGCTCGCTAGATTCCGGCTCACTGAACATGGAATCAAACGTCTCGTATCGTTCACATCAAATTCCTTCACATGGCCGCCCACATTTTACTACAATACCTTATATTTTTGCATCAGTAAGTATCTTGTTCCTTAAAGGAACGCGTTAAGGTAGCCCGATAATTCTGTTGATACTGATCCTCTTACATACCAGGTGATTGATGCAGATTGCAAGTATGTATCATAATTATAACGTCGAAAGAAATAATAAAATTGATCATACGACTAATCTTTTCCGAACCTTGTTGGGGTTGGCTTCCAGTCTATCTCGGTGCAGTTACATACCTGTAGTTTACATAGTGTCTTAGAGCGACTGCCTAACTAATTAACAAACCAAATCCAACCTTATCGACACGAGTAATTCAATAGTATAGTTCTAACAATGTCTCAAGCCCTCGTTCAATAAATACAGTCGAATCAATTATTAAAATCTGTAGACCGAAACCACTCCAATGCGGACAAACATCTTAGTATCCTCTCTATCTCATTATACGAAGGAATTTAGTATCAAAGGCATTAATGGCATCTAAGAGCTTATGAGAATCCCTGTGCTCTTAATTACATTCCTTTGTTCAGGTGAATAGCTCTAGTGGGCATCTTTTTTAATTAATCGTTCATACAAAAAACGTATTCAAGAAGATAATTTATTATCTTCTTAATGAAACCCGTTTTAAAAATAAAATATGGTGGTAATAGACCAACACATCTACTCCAAAAATGGTATTTTATTAGTTGCATACGTACAGCTTGTGCCAAAGGGATAACTCCATGATTGTTCAAGAGTTTTAAAACTGAATTTATTATCCGAGAACACATGATACCAATTTAATGCTCTAATAAGTTTAAAAACTATTTATATGTAAATTGTCTCCCACACCCAATCATTTTAATCAAGTCAGCATGAAATTATTAAAATGGTCGTCTGGTCCTTTGGGCTTTTGGTACTCCTGGCTACTACTTAAGGATTTCACCGGTCAACATATTTTTTGTAACTATGTAGTAAACATTCTCGTTCAATATTTGTTGTTAAGTAAGTAATTAAATAATAATTAATGAAATAAAATGTAATAACATGAGGCGTCGAATGTGAGATAGAATAAACTTCTGCCTGAACTTCGGGGATCACAGGCGTGAAGTTATTTTATGTTTAAATACAAAAGATAAAAGGTGTAAGTATGTGAAAGATATTGACAGTAAAACCGAAAAGTATTTTTTAAAGAAAGATCAACTAAAGATACCATCGAGACAAAGACAGTCAGTGCTAGTAAATGCAGTCTAAATCGATTTCCACCGGTTACGTGGAAAGCTTAGATATGAAAGTGCGACAACATTGACCCAATCGTTCCAAAAGGGGCGGCCCGTGGCTCGTGGAGTCGTGGCTCATTGTGACACCTTATCTATCGAGCCATCTCAAACGGGGGATGTTACGAACCAATTTGTCGTAGTCGTGAAATTGGAAAATTCAATTTCAGACGTATTTGCTGCGATCTACTTTGGTTGTAAAAACAGCTCATTGGTTTTGAAGGTTTCGCGTTTTTTTGACGTGTGTAGAGGTGGATATTGGGATTTGGAAATTAATGAGGAGTGTCAATGTTATGATCGAAGTTTGTTATCAAAGGATCGGAAAAGCAGAAGAAAAATAATAACAATTTGCATTATTTCATGTAGGTATACTAATATTATAAAGAAATAAAGTTAGTAAGGTTACCAATCTACTAATCCGAATTCTAAAATTCTTTCACTAATGTGTTTGTAAATAAAAGCCACACAAATAAAATCTGGTATATTATTATATCTGTCAAAATTGTATGAGAAAGAAACAAGACGATTGTTTTGGATTGGCGTAAGATGATTTCGGTGAAAATAGCTATCGGTGAAAGATTATTTAGTTCAAACGTGTTTCGGCGAACCATGACTTCGGCAAGTCTTGGTCTCGGCCAACCATTCATTCTTTGTAGCGTTATTCGGCGAAACGTGCTTTCGCTGAATAATGTTTCGGCAAAACGATTTTTCGTATTAATAACGTTCTTCGGCGAACCATGCTTTCTGTAGACAATTAGATCGATCAAGTGTATTTCTGTTTACCGTACGGGACTCATGTTCCTCGGCCTGCAAATACTTGAAAAAGATACTGTTGGAGCTGATATGAAAGATTAAGTGTGTTTACCAGTTGACATCGAATTCACTTAGCCGAGCGACAGGAACGCCAAAGAAAGTATTTGACGTTGTTCGGTGCTCCCTTGGCCAGAGATGAAGTAGGTGTATTCTGTTTTGAACTCGAAATCTATCTATCTATTCTATATCTATATATAAATAAAAAGAGAAGTCCTGACTGACTGACTGACTCATCATCAACGCCCAGCCCAAACCTTTAGAACTAGAACGCTGAAATTTTACACAGAGGTTCCCTTTATAATGTAGACAAGGAATAAGGAAGGATTTTTCGAAATTCAACCCCTAAAGGAGTCAAATAGGGGATGAAAGTTTGTATGAAAAATAGTAATTTTTGATACTTTTACGACATCCACGCGGGCAAAACCGCTGGCAAAAGCTAGTAAAGAATAAAAATCCTAAAGTAATAACAAGAAAAGTAAAACTATCGCAAAACTCATATAAAACCGAGTTTCTTAAAAATCATACTGATCACAAGTCGCGAAAACAAAATAAAATAACATTTAAGTCGACCCAACTTTTCCTGTAAACAAAATATCATGGAGCTTATAAAAGCTATTTTTCTTTATAAATAGTCAATGTTCTAACAATAGAACATTGTCTATATCTGTAGGTATTTCATTCGTAAATCCACTTGGTAAGAACAGGACAGAAGCATCACTTCGGACAACGCGTGAAAGAAGAAATTCTTTGGTCCGAGTTTATACGGAAAATCTTAAAACCATTTCGCATTAGAGTAAATCTATACCGCAAGGTCGCTAGCATACTACTGACTGAAAGCTTTTAGCATAGGTGTATGTCTACACTTAATTGATTTGAAACTACCTAAGAGACTCTTTATAGGAGATCAATTTCCAGTTTTTATCGACAACAAAGTTGAACTTGAACTTCAAAAATGGATATTTTCTGACTTTCTAGACAAAAGACCAGTTTTAAAATACCTTTGACAAACACAAGGGTCTTGAGCTTGTTAAAACTTAACATGGTTATTCTTCTGCATTTACTTTCCTATGGAGGAACAATGTAGCGAAGTCATGGGGCGACTCGGTTTCCGCTACATAAACCCGCGAGAGGGCGCCTCCATCGATCGGAGAGGTGGTTCCGTAGCACAAGAATGTAACAAACGTGATCAAATGTTCAGGTTTTATTTGAGCAGACATGTGAGATGTGGGAACTGGAATGGAATAAATTATAAAGTAAATTATTTGAATACAATTTTTACACGTCGTCTGATTGCCGTAAAACAGAATAAATAAGCATGCATTATTGCATTGTATTAAGACAGTAGTCTACGAAATATTGCCTTTTTGCAGACGAATTTAAAGCAGATCAACAAAAACACCTCACCTTATTTATCCACCCAAAATAATACAACAGTCCACCTCCCGAGTTAATAGAAAGCCAACAGTTCAAGCTCTCAACAAAGCTTTAATCTGTTAAGAAAGTATTAGCATAAGCGAGATAGCCTGGCCAGGACTTGAACAATGCAGGCTAACTGTTGCCACCCCCTAGCTTAAATTATACACCAACCAGTATTGTTCAAAGTGGTATGGAACCTCTATGTAGGTTTGTGTAGAGAGGATACCATATTGTTTAACTTAAAATAATACAACAATAGTGCTGAAGAATAAACACATTTAAGTAGGTAGTGTTTTCATTCGTAAACCACTAGTTGTTAAATACTAATATGCTCAGAAAACTACTACAAGCAGATTAGTCTACACCGAATTAAATATCCTACAATTACCTACACGTAGGAGCTATGACTACTAGGTACAATTCTAAAAAGAAATTCATTGACTTTGTATTTAGCACAATGTGAGAGGAACACATTGTAATCACTGCATGTATGGTTTTTCGAATTAAAGACGAAAGGAGTTTTTAAATCAAACAGAGGCTAAGAAAAAAACCATAGATAGAATCCACAACAAACTGCGTGACTGGAAAAAAAACTTTGACGGATCTTGCATACAAATAGAAAAATAAATACTAAAGGGTGACAAATGCAAAACATTACAAACAAGACTTTGATGACCAGAAACAAGCATTGTTTATGTCAGACAAAAAACAAAACCCATTTCAGTCCGCTTTTGTTTCGAGCGAGAAAAATGTAATAAACGGCTACAAAGACACCATTTCTTAAAAAAGATTTATATGTAAATGATATTAAAACGTGATGGGAATTTTGTAATTTTTCTCAAGAAACATCAACGTCACTTGAATGTTAAAAACGTGATTTTAAGATGGGTTTGGAAGATTTATTTCCGCGCGAAAGAAAACTTGGGAGGAAGTGGAAAATTAAATTGAATTAGCGAATTTTACCCTTTCTCTGTTCTTGTCCTAACTCATTTAAATTCATGTCAAGTACGTAATAGGGTTCTCAGTTCTCACACATTACTCTTTTAATGATGCTTTAATAAATACAGGCCTATTGCAAAGAGCTTGCTTTACTCTTGTTGGTGATTACAAACTACCTAGTCCGAAGTGGAAATTATGTTTTTTCTACTACTCCGCTATTTTCTTCTGATTAATTTAGTTGCTGATTAGGTTTCTGCCTACTCCCATGAGAAAAGGGGGTGAGTTTATGTAGGTATGCATGTAATTTCGTTGCGGGATGCAAAAAAAATGTTTCTCTAGGCCTTCGTCGAGCTTCATTGTCGCGGCGCTTTTCTGGTGCCACTGCTAATTCTGGATTTTAGGAGTTAAAGTGGTTTCGGCGCGCTACGATCCGTACAAACTCCTTCTGCCTCATCCACATTCATACATCTGGTCATATACGAAACCATTGGCACTTTTATTAGCGATCCTACTTATCATCGTCACAACAAACCCTCTTACTAAAACCCTGGCTGATACTGATAATAACGCAATACCCACCGTAGCCAGCGGCTGAAAACATAAAATGAGCCTAAAGAAACATTTTATTGCGACCACAACTCTACTTTATGCTATCCGTAAACATTTGGTTCCGCGGATAAGTTAGATACCGGAAGTTTATGATAATATAATATTTTATATTTGGTATAAACTTCTGTCTACCCAAACGCTTGTAGGTTCTTATGTGTAAGAAGGCGTAGGACTCGGTAGAAATTCATTATTTAAAGTTATCCAACCACTTTTTCAGGTTCACTAAATTGTGCCTAAATCTCCTGTCCGCTCATACTTGACAGTCTTAGATGGCTTACGTTTTTCTAGGTAACGTTCGTATGTAGGGGAACTACGGAACTACAGATCTGTTTTCCGAAATTATATCAGTAATGGGAATCTACATTATTTAGAACGTTCCTGTAGAATAAGTTTTGATCATAAACCCGAGAACCGCAGGCAAAAGTTAGATTTTATCATTACTCAACGTACTATACCTGTGTAGGAACAAATTCGATCTTAATCAAATTCTGCCTGGAATCTTCCTGCTTCTCAATTTACCCATTTATTTGTGTCAACATTAAATTCGCAAAGTCAACTTTACTCAATCAGCGATGCCGCCTCACGGCAAATGTTTACCGGTAATTACCGAAGTGAAACTCGCGTCAAAAGAAGTCAGCATTACCATAGAAGGGACAGTTTCGCCTAGTCACTCGTTATAAATAGATCCCTGCGTACCACGATACAATGTTTGATTTATTACGATGATAGCCTGTTGAGTAAAATATTATGAAGGCGGTAGCAAACGATGGGGGAGGATTGTACGTAAAGTTAATTCTGACCGTGAAACTACTAAGTTTGTATTGACGGGTTCGGAAATAGCGGTCTATAGATCACTTGTTTATTTCCGGCCCATACATCAGTTTTTGAGACGGCTCGAAGGACCAAAACAAGTGGTTCTACAAATATTTTTCTCTCTCGTCTCTGCTATTTACGGTCGCAGTTGGGAAATATACCTACGTTTCAAAGTCAACGAATAAATGCCGAACATGTCATAAATTGTAGTTTTATTACAAGCATGTTTAATACGATACTCGGATACTTGACCTAGCAAAGATATCAGTAAATATTACTTTATCGGTTAAGAAATGTACAGACAAAAATAGAACGGAAGGAAGACCGTCCGGTGAAACACTTCCTATAAAGTTCTATAAATGAGTGACGTGATAATATTCCATTCGGCTTCGATTCATCAGCGATGAGTCAACGAAACCCGAACTTTACACTCACTCCCGTTACGGGTGCCATGTGTCAACTATTTTTGTTGCCTAGCTATAAAATGTACGTGCTCAGGCACTTTTAATTTATGCCTTAGAAAAAGTTAATGAATCCTCACCTAATGTCCATATTTTTTTAAAGTCCTGACAACTTGAAAAATAAAGAAAAGTTATTACTTTCCTTTCCTACAAGGGAAGCGTTACTCAAAATTTCGGAGTTGCGTATCACGTAAGAAAATGTGTGGTAGTTTTATCCACAGAAGGTAAGGAAGATACCCACAACAAAAATATTTGACAGTTCCCAATTATGCAGATATTTACCTAATTGATCCCACTTATATTTCAGTTCTACATTTCAATCCAGTTAATTATATCATCCATAAACTGAGCACTATACAAATTAACCCTTTCAATGCCGCGCACTCCCAGTTTCTAGTAATCTGTCAAAAGCCAGACTTCAGCATCGCGTGTAATGGAAATTTAATCGTAATTGAATGCACGTCACCATTTATCTGCCAGTCAGCTTGTATTACCGTGACTTCTAATATGATTTAGATAAATCGCTTTTGAATGGGAACGACGTGTGTGTTTTGGTAAGTAGGAGCTTAAAGTTAGATGTTAAGTATATCTGATCGAATAAGTTCGATGTGATGTCTTTATTATTTGAAGATAGAGATTTCTGCTGATGTCACGATGACTTACGTGTTGTAGATTTCGTAGTGAAGATCTGTGGGGTCTAATTAATGTGAACGATTACTAATAAACTATACTTGAATTGAAAACAAACAAAGTGACATCAAAAGCAAACGGTGGAATTAATATCATCAGACTAAAACAAATCCAATTAGAATAGAAATTGCAAACATAATTCAATTTATTCAGAGATAAATAAGCCTGTGAGGCCTACATTTGGTTTTATATCTATTTATCCGCGGCATCTTGCAAACGACGAGCCGACGAAATTTGAATAATCACGACGGCAGCTGTGCAGGCAACGACCAAGAATATCGTTTTATGGTAAGCTAAGCCATGGTAAGATGGAGTCGGAATCCTAAAGCGAGTGAGGATGGTAATGCCCACCGGTCGTGTGACAAAATCCTGCTTTTAATTTGAAGCTAAATTTCTGGGTTGAAAGTGGGCGGAGTCGGAAACTCAAATGCGTAGCATGCAGAGAAGGGTTGGATTGAAATTAAATACCAATTTACGTTGTTAAGAGGTATTTATAAAAATGTAGTATTCGAATCATTTAGACTATGCACAGAAAAAAGGTTGTCGCATAACCAATGACCAAGCAAATAAGATGCGATGTCCATTGCCTGTAGCAAGAAGAATGTAAGATCTATCTGAACCCACACATTCAAAGAATCCAGCAACAAAGAAAACACTACCGTAACTCCATTGCTAGAGGAAAGCACATAAAGCATCTGCTACATAAACGATTCATTTTTAATGCTGTCCAATAAAATGCCCAATATAAGGTAGATGTGTCTTGTCGGTAACGGAACAGCTGTCGCGATGTATTCCTTCGTCCGTCGTCCTCAAGTGAGCCCCGGGCTTGATGCTCGGGATGTTATCACTAAATAACAAGGTAGAGAAGGTACACTCCGTGCATGAGAGATAATAGTGATCTCAGATATACAGGACTTAAATTGCATTGCAAACCAGTTGTACCAGTCAAAGCTAACAATGGTATCGTCACTGCCTTGTGAGATAGCACAACCACATTTTAATTGCAAACCAGTAAGATTGCAGTCTGCGTTAAACCGTAGCATGGTAATTTGGAAGACGCCATCAAAGCAGTGGGTAGATAGGAAGGAGTATATTCGTATAACTAGAAATTTTGATAACGGGGAAGAGGGGGATAAGATTTTACTAGACTTTTTTGATCCTTTGATCAAAAAAGTCTAGTAAAATCTTATTCATCCAGTAATAAAAATGGTCCTTCTGTACTACAATATTATAAGTATTTATGTTCCGGAATAATACTCAACGCTTCCCTAGACAACCATAGGACCGCACATTTGAGAACTTTCGGCTATTTGGGTACCGTGTTAAATGAAACAAATGAAATATATGATGCGGTCACGGTGCTGCAACCAAGTTAGTTTACGCCACTTTGGGAAAAGTCGGCTTTATTAGCAAAGTTAGAACATTCTCGCGAATTTCCTGTTTTGTTATTTTGTATATTATTCATCTTACTAGTAGGGTCTTGTGCGGCGAACTACAAAGTAACCTTCGATTTATTATGTTCTTCGTACTTTTTAATCCTAAACATGTTTGTATTTTGTTGAGAAGCTTGTGGACTTTGTAGCGTACCCAAACTAACTTTCTGTCGTCGAAAAGGTAAGAAAATCCATGAGCGATGACCAGAAAGTTGTAGTTTGTGAACAAGTTTCCTCCCCTAAGTTAACTCTGCCGTCGTCTCGACGTATCGTGCAATGATTGAGATTCATTTGCTGGATTTTCTTTTTTGCAGAATAAGAAAAAGGTGGCAAAAAAGATTGAGGGAGTCGATCGTGTTTTTGTGGAACCTCTGCTTACGAATTGATAGATTGTCTTCGAGTAAATCATACTGTATTTTAATGTGTTTTGATTTGGTAACTTCCTTTCGAATCTTTATGGCAAAATTACATATAAAGAATCTCAAAGTTTTTCCTTACACATTATTTCCCGGAAGACCGTAGAATGGAGTCACAAATAATTGTAAGCCGTAAATAACTTCGTTTCCCGTTGACCTGGGACATAAAAAAACAGACCTTTAGTGGTTCTTTCTTCCCACACAAATCGTAAAAGTCGGGCGAGGGAATACTTTCTGTTCTTTACTAATAAATAGACCCTATATACGCTACATTGCTAAGGCACGGGATGGTTGCTTTAGCTGGTTAAAGCTGAAGTTTTATCCTAAGAGTTCTGATTAATTTACCCAAAAGTAGACCTTATTTTAATATCGTCAGGACTCAGGACGAGCCAACCGTGCTTTTCCCACACCACACGAGCCATATCTCAAAAGCAAACATCGTCAACCTGTCTTCAGAATATTAAACACATTAATAACATGCTGCAGCCTTGCAGGAGTTGCAGGCTACAGGCAGTGTGGCGGTCTACCACGGCCGTCTGCTAAGCTGGCATGCTCATAATAAAAGCTCATTTTATGCTAATATCAGCACGGGCGGCGGCAACTATTTGTGCAATTTGAGCAGTCCAAAGTGCGGAAGGCAAATCACTACTAAATATTCATGCTGCCGTAATGTTGTTGGGTTCAGCAGTTTTTAATGAAGGTGAGTTTGTGGTATGGACAATTAGGCCTGTTGGATGTTTGCGACTTCTTAATGACTTGGTAAGTGCTGCCTGCTATAAATGCGGGGTTGGGAATTTTGTAAAATAAAATACTGTTAGAATTGGTATTTTAGTTTCTCCATCACGTCGCTTATTTTCCAGGGTAAGTTCATTGAACATCGTAGAAATGGATAAAACCAACTTGTTCTAGAAACATTGGTAATAAAATAATAACCCACCCTATAACTGGACACGTGCCGCACCAAAAACGGTGAATATGCGTAACTAACCGAATCGCGGAAAAATGCAAAAGGAAAACCTCTAAGGTTTCACATAACAAGCGCCGGACCGCAATAAAACACCTGCAATCCCGAGCTTCTTTCTTTTAACGTCTAACCTTCCTGCCCGCTCCCTTCACACCCCACTCCCCCCTACTTCCTAGCGTGTCGCGTAAACAGGGGAAATTCGAACAAAGAAAATACAGGAGCAATTTGCAAGCTTCCACGACAATACGAAATTTTGCGCCGTAGTTGTTCCAAAGTTGACTAGGTACAACAATTATTCGTGTTCACAATGCGGAATTAGCTCGTCATGTAAATTAAGCTGTTCTCCTACTGACTGATTATAAAGCTCGGCTTTCGCCTTCCAATTTAGTCGGCGATACGGTGAAATGGATCGGTGTGAAAAAGCTGGCGGTGCAAATTGCATGCATACGAGTATAAGCACTGAATTGCACGTATGCCGAATTGGATTGATTGTGTCTGATGTACAATATTGTACATATCCACGTTAAATCTCGATTGGACCTATTATTAGTTCATTTGAATAAATGCATTAAGTATACAGGTCTATTTTGAAACTAAATCTGATAATTGGTACAAATAATAAGGGACAGAAACCTCAACAATAGCGCTGATTACAGGGTACGAAACACGACAGCCGGTGACAAAATACGAATGTATTATTTCGTATTAGGTAGGTATGTTTTACCTAATAAAGATGATTGTTATTAAAATCAATTGAATTTTTATAATCAAGATTAATTTAACAATTGCATTCAGACATGTGTGTGTAATTCTAGGCATGTAAGTGCATTTAGCAAATTTAAAAGCAGTGAGTTGTGACACCTTGCCTCATCCTTCGAGCGATAACTAGTCTTTAACACTATTGCCTCATTGATTCTAAAATCCTAGTGTCTAGACCACCACCTGCTACCCTAACCACGATATGTCAGCTCTAATTAAACCTAGTATGTAGCTCATACCAAACGGTGGCGGTAACGAGGTGATTTAAAGCGCACTCATCGACGTGGACCGCCGTGAAATTAGTCGCACGTCGCGCGCTCAAGTGTTTGCGCGGATATTGACAATACTGTGCCGAATGGCGGATACTGGGATACATGTATCGGTAATTGAATGTTCAACGTTGTTTGATGTTAGGTAGGTACCAAAAGAAGAATGAGGTACCAAATATAACTGAACGAGAGCAAAGCTAAATTTTCCTCTCATTTCTGAACATAAAAAGGTTTGTGTCTGAAATAAAATCGCATGTTGTGTAGAGCAGGTTGTAAAGATATTCTGGATGATGCAAACTCTTGCCATCTTATAAACATCGGTTAGCTTACAGATAATATGTACGCTTTAACATCGGAAAATCTTCCAAATAATGTCCAAAGGCGATTATGTAGAGACGAGAAGATTTCAAAAGAAAATAGGTAAGTTTCTAAAGTCTTCTACATTTCTACAAAAAATTGTTAAAGATGCAGCGAATTCGAAATGTCTCTCGAGTATTTCGTTTTATGGAATATTATCTAAAGCTTAGAGGTATGTGATTAACAAAAAATCTCCCATAACTGACAAAGATCGTATTTTCTCGTTTCCCACTCAACAAAGCGAGCGGATGTGAAGCTAGTTGCACATCGTCAAGTGTTTGTCGCGCGTAGATTAACAATGCTGTACCTATCGGCGAATATACATATACATGTGTCGGTAATTGAATGTTCAACGTTGTTCGATGTTCGCTACAACCTTTGAGTATAACTGGCTGTATGTAGACAAGGAAATAAGGCTTGCCGATATGAACCTAGAGTTAGGGACCATTTGTTATGTTTTAGAAATGTACAAATACGGAATTAATATGAGAGATGCAGTAGAACCTTGTGGGAGCTCATCATATTTTGTAAATTACTAATATTTGAGGCAGAGATTTGGTGTGATTTAACGTTCAGAAAATTACAAAAGATTGATTTTTTCTTAGTAAAGATGGACTGTCAGTTAAGAACTCAACATTTTCTAATACTTATAATGTTGCATACACAACATAGGTTGGAAGACTACGAAATAATTATTTTTTAAAACTGTAGCACAGAACACAAAGCTACAAATTCACATGTTGGTATTTCCTATTCTGGGCCAGTATATTAAAATTGTCACAATTCTGCGATATCTCTTTTCCATCCTTTGTCTACCACAAAAACTGTTCCAAACAAAGTCCTTTGCATTTCCAAAACTACTCTGTCCTTGTTTTTCGTCGTGCTCTTCTAAAACTGTTGTGCCTTATCTATGGGTAGAACGAAAGCTTACAAACAAAATAGTGTACTTTATGTTTCCACAGCGAGCTGAAACAAAGGCCTATTGCTCGCTGCCTGTCCATATGTCACTGTGTTCTGAGTTTCTGACTGGTTAACAAAATGAAAAAAAAATGTTAGAGTCTACTCCAATGTCAGTAAATTACTTACTCTGTGTCTGTATGTAAAAAAACAGTGAGTAAAGAGATAGACCAGGTATTTTTTTTATATAGTGTGCTCATTTGTGGCTTACAAATAGCCGGTAGTAAGCCGCAGTACTACGTAAATGGATTTTTAGGTGATTTTCCCAGTCAAAAAATAGATATGATCGGATACGAAATACCTAAGTAATTAAGTATCTATTATTTCGAACACGTTTCATAACCACATTATGCAAATATTTAAAATTATTATTCAATACATCGTATCGCCGAAAACCCTTTCAAATACAGTCTACCTTATAGCTAGAGGAAAATGTTTCACATTCAGAGCCACATGTTGTCTCAAATAGAAAACTTCACATCACACATTCTGAGAATCCGTTAAGTCATCAGAATCCCAACGTTATGATGAGTACCTACTTATATAGCTTTATAAGGAAATCCAACATCTGGTTCTATCCATCCAAAGTTTCATACTGTTAGGAAATAACTTTGTTCAGAAATAAAACTTCGTCTCACCTTTTCAAAACTGACAAAGATCGAACATTCAAAACTGAGAATTCAGCAGATGTGGATTAGACTCAGATTTTATAGACTCGAAGTTGCCACAGACCATGATTAGCATGTAAGTAAACTTAATAACATAAACTGGCAGTTGAAAACACAAGTTTAATGCGGGCGAAGCCGCAAATAGAGACTAGCGAACTACAGCTGCTACTGGTAAACGGTATACTACAAATAGTAACGAACCGTCACTAACAAGTTTGTAAAAGGCGGAATAATCGTATAAACTTCTGCAGCCAAAAGCCTTTAAAGACATTTCACTATCCATTACCTCTTTTCTATAAAAACGTTTTAGAAAAGCTGAAAGTAATCTCCCAATGTACAGCACAAATGTTGGTTTTATACAGAAGTTATGATACAGTTTCAATGAGCCGCGAAGCTGAATGTTCGCGTCAAGTCAATGAGTGGAATAATATCACAATGCAGGGATCAGACGAGTGACGGGGTAACTGACAACTGTTTGGCTTGCGTTGTGGATTGTGGTGTGTTGGCTAGTGAACTCAGAATGACCGAGTGTAGTTGCTACTATGCGGCTTGTGCGAGTTATTTAACGTAGCACGTTGGCTTGGATTGGTTAGCCTTTTGTTGGTAGTATAGGTAAATTAATCCTGTTTATTAATGTTATTAGCGCAGCTGCAACTTTATGAATACATAACAGTAACGCTGGCTCATAAACCTTAAGAAATTTATTTGATTAAATTCTGCATTTTTATCACCAAGAGCCCGAAAATTTCGTATACGATGCACTGAAGTAAAGGCGACAGACTCTGGAAGTTTAGCAATCACCTCTATCGATTTGCGCTTGAATATCCCGAGATTTGCGAACAAAAATCTCCTACAGATTACATTGAAGTGTGGGCGGAGACACGTGTGTTTTGAAATGTAGAGCGCATTAACAACAATTTGTAATTGTCATACTACGAGACTGATGTATTCCCTCAAACGTGCCCTTCGCGTTATAGACATGATTTATAGCACGTGATTCGTGTTTAAAGCCACCCCTGATGAAAAGACTTGATTGATCAATATTTTAACAATGTATTCGTTAAAAAAGTAAAGTACCTACTCCACTGAAAAACTTTCCTTGCCTACGAAATTCTATATTGTCCCCAGGTCAGACAAAATATGAAACTTTTCTATCGACTATATTGTCGCAACTTTCGCTCGAAACTTCGCAAAATCTTTTCACAAGTTATTGCCAACATTTTTAAGCATCGCGTCGCCGAACACCAAAATCAGTCAAAGGAAAACACTAAAGCCTCATGTTTCGTGAACGAATATTCGAACATTCTCAGGGTACCTTCGTATAAAGGAAGAGGTACCTATCATACACATATTTATGAGAGTCTGAAGGCACTAAAAGCGGGCAGGTACACAAAGGCATAACTAGCTTTGAACTCGGTCTAGAACGAATACGGAGAATAAACAGACAATATTTCATACAGTTATGTTCATTAAATTCATCCCTTTTCCATATAAAGAGGAGAAACACTGCAAATTGGCAGTTAGTACCTACCGCTCCAAATAAAATGGCTCCCTAATAAAACCCTTCACGAATGATTGGAACGAAACGACGAAATTATTCAGTTCGAGTGACGGTAAAAAAGTCATTAAAGGGACGCCATTCACGCTTTTTAATTCCGACGACGGTGGTCTATTTTGGAGCATTGTATCTTTATTACTGTTCCGTACGGAAAGTGGGAATGGAAGTGTTAAAAGTATTGTAGCTGCGGAGGCGAGAGCCAGAGAGATTCTGTGGGGGAAGCCGCCGGGTGTCGGGATAGAGAAAGGCGACGGGACAAAGCTTGTAAAATTTTAACGTTAGTTCAAAGAACTAATATAGACGCTTTACTTTTATTACCGTGACAAATTTGAAAAGTAGACATTGCTTTGTTGACGTTCTTTAAAATAATGAGATTCTTCATTTCAAACCCAGTTTTATTCGACAACGGAATAGACCTTTCGATCGTGTGGAATTATGCCTGATTCTTCAGTCAAACACACTTATCGATACATTACATTCATGCAGCCAATTTTCCCGTTATGTCGGTAATTTGATACCAAAGTTGGTGTTGGCGCCACCTCCTGCCGTTACGTTTTATGAAGGTCTTATGTATGAGTTTCTTCACATTTTCGAAGCCACTAAGTTTTGTGTTGTTAGGGACCCCCATTTCAGCTTTTCCATCGCACATCGCTAAAACATTACCGCGAACTTGGTTTCTGTAGGACTAGGAACCTTGCAAAAGGACCCTTAAAAACCCACATTGGAAATGCATGAGAAAAGGAACCGATGTGAGCTTCCGACAAACTAACAAAAAAGTTTCAAGCACCTAGGTATGTTTAGAATAAGCTTAGTCGAATTCAAAGCCCTCCACATAGCCCCCGAAATTTCCAAAGTTCCAAACCACAAGACAATCATCTCATTTTACAACCGTGACTAATAGAACAATAAAAAAGCCACAACCTAATCGAAAAACAATTCTATTTCTCACTAGCCGTAGTTGGGCAACGACTTCCCAGTTTCTAAGAACGCCTTGACAGACATTAGTGAGGCAGTCAATCCGGGTGCGTAACCGCACGACATGTGGTCTGTTATCTGACCCCGGGGTGCTCGAGAGAAAGCCCATAGCAACCCGTCTGACGGGTCCCGTTGACACACATTTCATGTTCCGCTTCATTTCTTTGTGCTTTACTACGCAGTGCCCGTGTTTGACCCGCGAAATCCCGGCCCTTTTCGACGATTGTATTTACTTGTAGGTTGATGTTCAACAATCTTGGAGGTTTCGCTTTCATTTTTAGGGTTTTATTGAGGAGCATAGAATTAGGGACCAGTGAAGCAGAGAAAAGCTTTGGTAAATAATGGTATCAACCTTCATATCCCCTTATAACAAAAAAAATGATCTTCAAGCAAGTAGCTTACATTGACACCATCACACCACCCTGAACATTTTAATTTTGTCAAGCGTAGTGATATGTATCATCTAGGTACCTACCTATAAGTATAATTCCGTATTTAGATAATCTTTGTAACAAACATGAATAAATAAAGGCTGCTCCCAAAACAAACTGCAACAATGCAAATAGCAGCCAATAATTTGGCTCAGTGCTGTTGCAAAGAGCATTATGACAATTATTAACACATTTCGCCATTCTGTTAAATTGAATCCTGTCATGTGCACGTTGCGTATTGATCGCTTATTTAAATAAGTAAAAAAAATATTTGAACACTAAATATTTTGTAAATCGCACATAAAGTTTTCATAGCTTTACGGAGAAAGATAGTAGATAATGATGAAAATATTTCCCTAGAAATACGTGAAAGGGTTTCTATGGCAAACAAAATAAATCGTTCGGTAATAATGTCAAGTCAAAAATATGGTTATACGGCGCAATTTTCCTCACATATGCTCCTATACATAATACTCGCATTGGTACATCGCTAACCCTCAGAGCAATTTGAATAAATATAGGTAGGTACTATCATTGATGCTCCCCAGTGTAGCTGGTGTGAGCCTAGTTAAAAATGTATGGAAATGAAATGTAGCGAACTCAAATTAAACACGGCTTTAAAATAAACCGACGGAATTGGAAACACGAAATGATTTGATTGTATCGCTATCCTCTTACGAATCAATTATTGACATTCGTAAATTGATATTAATCTGCTTGAATCGGATACAGCAATTACGGGCTGAAAGGTTTCGGTTTACATAATTATTTTATTTCATAATGTTTTAGTTATTATGACTTAATGACGGAGTTCATTAATTTACCATGTTACCTACCGTTCTGATTTGTTTGCGGGCTGAGTGAAGGGCTAGACCAAAAAATGTGTAATTTAAATGAAAAACAACCCCAAAAACCGACACCTATTAGCAGTCATTTTTGAGAAACTTCTTGATCACCTGGGAAACTAAAACTTTTTTCAATTGACCCAGTTTGCCGTCAATTTTGAGAATATGCACAACTACTTTATAATTGTAACGTATAAATACTCTTTTTTATATTAATATAAAAAGGAACTACCTACGTCCCAACCGGGTGCCCATAACCATAAGACACCTCTCTATTTCTTTTTAGTATTTCGTCGGAATATTAATTTAAACCCAGGCGCGGATCCACCGTTGTGAGCACTGTGGGCATGCCCACAACCCTAATTGACTTGTGACGTCACATTTTCACGATCACAGGGGTCATGACCCCCCTACGATCTTCAGATAATTGCTATTTTATTGTAAATTTGATAAATTATTAACTTTCTGCACAACAGAGACAAACCATTCCAATAAGGCAGGAACCAAATATTGTAAGCTCGCTTCGCTCGCTATTGAATTGTCTTATTGTCATCTCTGTATGAATAAATAAAAAGTACCCAATACATGGGTCGGAGGGGACATGTTTAAATTTTGAAGCTCTCTTCTCTCGCTCCTGTATTATGTTATTATGAAAAGCGGTTTCAGAGACTTGCGCCTTAGAACCTAATCCTTTTGAGGGCCGGCTTGCTCCACTCGCTGTTGTGTTGTCTTAATCTTGACATTTGAAATTCTAACTCATCTCGGGAAACCTCCTCACCTTCCCCCGAAATCGAATCGACGATCAATCTATCCGAGGCAGAACGCAAAAAAAAATCTCGCTCGCTGCGCTCGCGAATACATCCTCTCGTGTCTCAAGAGATTGCCAGTGCTTTATATTCTCAATCCCGTATGAGTGAAAAGAATCATATTTTCCGAGGACGTGAAATATTTTCAAGCTCGCTCCGCTCGCTCTCGCAATTTGTTTGTTGTTCACTGTTTTAGTAACTCCTGTCTGACAAGACACAATTTCAGACTGTAAGAAAACCTCTTAAATTAAAACTGAGTACTGACTTTTAGGAGCTCACTACGCTTATTTTTAATACTACGACTCAGAGCTCTTTTCGGGAAACTAAAGATGCACGCCCCACCCCCTCTCCCAAATAATCAGAAAACTATCGATTTTCAAAAGTAGAACTTCCATAAAGTGTAACTATATCGATCATAAGTGAGTTCATACTCCAACTCGCACTTGACCAATTTTCGGGGTGACTGTGCCCACAACCTTTTTTGAGGGCTGGATCCGCGCCTGTTTAAACCCTAGATAATTTTAGTGCTGATTCTACGTCAAGATTAACCAAGATTCACAATTTAACGGTTCTACTTAGGTATTCGGCACCGTGGTGACGGCACGGTTAGCGCAGTGGCTCAAGCAACGGACTGCCGGGCCGCGCTGCGTGTCGCGAGTTCGATCCCCGCACGGAACAAATATTTGTAAGACCTACAGATAGTTGTTCCGGGTGTGGGTATTTGTGTATGGGAGTTTAAATGTTTGTGAACGCACCCACGATACAGGAGAAATTCCTATAAGTGTGGCGCAACGTTTAAAAAAAAACTTCTAATTACAGTCATTATTCAAGCCTGAAAACTTAATAGACAGAGGAGCATTTAGCCAAGATAAAGTGGTCTCGTTCCGTAGATTAAGTGAATCTCATAATTATTGTGAGCCAGACTTAACTACACGGCATTCCGGGCTAGACGTCCGACTTGGCGTTCAGTAGCTGTCCAAAGACAAACCGTCTCGGATTTCCTAGTGCACTGCTTTGTTTGCTGACGTCACGTCAGGGCGTGTTTAGGTAATTTGTAGGCTACGTCTGGGCTGCCATTTAGTTTGATAAGTTTATTGTAGTGCGCTACCAAAATGGTTCTGTTATAGCTAACTAGATTAATACTCGTAGAAGCAAGCAGTAAGTAGGTAGAGTTCTAGGTTAAACATAGCAGGTAGGTATAATCGTTTACAGACTGACTCGCTTCTCTTCTATGCTTTGATAACTATTTTATAGCACCGTGGTTTGTTATTCAAAGCTAATAACTTCTCTGCAAATCCTAAAAAGTAGTTTACTGTGAAACACCCGGCTTAATAGGTAAGCTTGAAACTTATGAAACAATATTTTGTGGTGTAAACCCTACATCAGTGTCGACGGGGCGTAAACGCAGTCACTCATGATTATGCAAATGTGTCTAACAAACCGATTATAGCCGTGTTATTTTGTTGTCGAGATTTGGGACAATTCATGAAATTGGGCAAAATTAGGGTCGTGAAAATAATGCGGGTAGGTCTGAAATGTCAATTGGAATAGGTACCTACTTAGAGGAAAATTGGGAGCTATCGTATATTCTGCGAACCATTAGATACCTATAACCCGGTTCATTAAAGAAAGGAATCTAAAATGGCAACACATAGCATGTCCTCTCGCTCGCTCACTATAGTGTGCGAGCGTGAGGACATGATAAAAACCGCCATTTTAGATTCCTTTCTTTAATGAACCGGGTTATACCAATGTAAATCTTAGAAACATGTAACTTTTTTTCAAAGGCTATCCGTTAGACTGAAGCGTGGTTTTATGCTGGTTTATTTTCACATCGAAGTATTGAGAGACCGAAGTGTGATTTTCAAGTTATCGATCTGCGTACGAGTATAACAAAAACTAGGTAAGTAGGTAATGACTTTCAGGGCAATAAGTATCTTTTGGACCACACCTGTTACGTTACGAGTATCATCAGACATTGGCAGGTAAATCAGGTAGGTACTCTATGTTCCTAGTTGCGTGCCAAATCGTATCATAAGACACTAATCGATGAATTAGTGTAAAGTGATTAAGTACCGTTCATTCTGCATTCCCCACATTGCTAGCCGTGTTAAGTGTGTAAACAATATGCAGGTGACATGTAATTAACGTGAACACTTCCTGTTCATTACTGGCGTATTGGCGAATCTAAGGCTTCTGTTCTACCTAAATAACCACGAAGACATTCTTCGATCAATCGCCCAATAAAGCATGAAATACCCAAGTTGCACTACAAACTCTATGCCTTCTTCATCTGGCTACAGTCAGAAGAGAGAAAGTTGGCTGCTCTACCTAGGTATAAGTACCTACCTAGGTGGGTGCACGGCCTTGACATAATGGGCTAAGGAACATGGGTGGTTTTTAGTCAGTAGAAGTCTGACACTCCCTTTCGCTCTGCCCAAGAGCGGGAGGTGTTATTTAATGATTTTCCACCCACCCAAAAAAAAAGGGTAGGTACAGGCTACCTACATCTCCGTTTAACCGTTGAAGCTGAAAAGGCTTTATGAAAGCAACAGTCAATCATCTAAATCAAAACAAAACAATAACGCACCATTGCCCCAGCTCCTTGTTCTCTTCTAGACCAGACGGCGTCGCCAGCGTGTCGGCATCACCCTCCTGTCTGCCGCCCGGATGCTCAGGGATAACGCGCTCGATCGTCGTCACCTCTTCGATGTCCGAGTCGATCCCTTGCGCGAAGTCCATGTAAAACGACTCCCGAGAATCGCTGGACCCCCGTCGCAACTTCAGCGACAGGTCCGGTGAACTGTCATCCATTTTTGTAAACACTATTCCTTCATCCTTCACATGAATAGTTTTAGAGCCAGTCAGAACCGTCTTTTCACTTTGTGCGACATTTCGAAAGTGTTGTTAACCCATTTTCGTTCGTTGAACTTGAAATTAAAGTTGGAATTTATTCGTGGGCATTACTGTTGCTTACTAACTATAGGATGTGTATGAAATAATTAATTAAAACTGATCCTTTCAAACTTTTAAAGTAGGGACCTACAAAGTAATAAAAAAATACCCCATGTCTTCAACGCCACAAAAAAGGCTCGCACACAAACAATAGCAATTTATCTTGTCGCGCTACAAAAAGACCGGTTCGACGTAAAAAGAACAATGACCTGTGAACCGTTCCTAGTGTAACCTTCCCTAAAATCGACACCGCTTCCTGTGCCACTAATAACCGACGCACACCGACACATGCCGTTTAACACATCTGTGTGCGTCACTACCCAATTATACCCCAGCGGTGGTGCTGGTGACTCGTATTCGCATTCGGCTTCTTTCAATGACATATACGAGCGCCAAAACTACCGAAAGTACTATCAATCAAATCTCGACGCTTTGTACGGCGGGTAAGTTATGAATATGTATATCCGGTAATACATCTTGCCTCTTATTTTGGTTAGTAGTACAATAAATTACAGCATTATTTACAAACCGGATTATATATTAATACCAATCATCCTTGGACCCCCTCTTTAAGCCTGCTACACGCACTACTGACCATATTGATGATAGATAACAATAACAATTTAAAAGCTTCTGAGTATAATAGATTCTAACAAGAATCTTGCGCCGAACAGTGGGCCGTTCTTAGAGCGTTCTATGATAACGATAAGGCACGTTTAAAATTAATATTAATACCACATCCGTGAGCGATATCAATCGTTGCCGATCCCTCGGGAACAACAATAATGCCCAAGAACAAACATATTCATTTACACACGACAGCCAATCGTGCGATACGTATGCTAGACACGCATCTCACGGCGGAGGCGGAGGCGTATTGGAATAATTCAACGGGCAGTCACTCACACCGATACACGATAACGTAGTAGTAGGGTAAGCACGTGCGTGGGACAGAACGCGACGGGCGTCGGCGGCGCCCTCCCGCGGCAGAGGTTGGCGCGCGATTGCCGCTCGCAGCGAACGCAGCGCGCGGGAAGGGCGGGGGATGCACCCTCGGTCCCTCGCGCGGTGCGGGATCAATCTCACGCGGGCACCCGGCTTCCGATATTCGGGAAACGGTGCCATTACTACATTATCGAGGAACGAGATGGGATTAGCGCTGTCCGACATGCGGATTGTAGGGCTCATTGTAAATGAAACAATTATGAGTAACCTATACAAGTTTATAACATACTTTCTATACATATCAAACAAGTGATTATACTTACATAATTCAATTATACACTCAATATCACAATACTTTTTTTACCATTGCCACTCGAAAAAGCGCATTTTATTCATCGATAACAGTGAATAAAACGCTCTTTTAGTCACTGAGTGAATAAAGACATTTTGAATTAGGAACAAACACGAATTACATAAAGTGCGCGCGGAACTAGTTGGCCGCGCCTTAGGTGGCGACAGGGGTGAGGGGGTGGGTTGCCTACAGCTCGCAATGCACAGGAGACTATAATTAGATAGTGATGACCAATCTCGAGATATCGTGAACGATAATTGTTCCATTTATTGAAAAGAATACTTAAATAAAAAAACAAAAACATGCCTAAGGCGCGGCCAACTAGTTCCGCGCGCATTAAGTATACAAAAAAATCGCTGCTGCTGAAAGTACGTACTGGGTGGCTGAATGGAGCTAATCCATTCCAAATTTAAAAAAAATATCCCGCTAATTTAGTTACGTTCTTTTCTGTCTTATATTGTGGTTGTTTTGTGTTATTGGAAAATCTATTAACATATAAGTAATTATAATAAAATGAGTTCTTCCGATGACGACATTGAGAGACTGACTCCGGAATCATTTCGTTCTAAAGCAGCAGTTATAGTAGATGATTTGTTGCCGCCAAAATCTCGGGAGTTGTACCTGAAAACATACAATTTGTTCTGCGACTGGAAAACCATGAATGGCGCCAATTCCTTCTCTGAGTGCATATTTCTTAACTATTTCAATGAATTAACCAAGACTAAGAAGCCGTCGACACTTTGGAGCATATATTCTATGCTATAAGCTACAGTGAGAATCAAACACAACATTGATATTTCAAAATACTCAAAGTTAGTGACATACTTAAAACGTCTATCCGTGGGTAATAAGCCAAAGAAATCTAGAGTGCTTAGCTCCGAAAATAAATACCATGCTCCTATTTATTTTCTCACAGTCAATGGTAAAAAGTAGAGTACACAACACGTGAATAAAAAATTTATCTCGGTAGGTACTTGTATCCCTCGCTCCGTTCAGGATTCTAGAGTATAGAATCCCTCGCTACGCTCGTGATTCTACTCTAGAATCCTTCGCTGCTCTCGGGATCCAACTTCGTACCTCGAATTAAATTCCC
Source organism: Diarsia mendica (assembly GCA_949316265.1). Lineage (NCBI taxonomy): Eukaryota > Metazoa > Arthropoda > Insecta > Lepidoptera > Noctuidae > Diarsia > Diarsia mendica. Next base: position 15,587,951 of record OX438896.1, on the reverse strand, counting down.
TTTTTATTCACTTGTTGTATAATCTACTATTAGTCTTTATTAAAACAATTGTTTACATGTTTGGTGTAGTTAGTCTATGAAACGTAAGGCTACGACTTCAGATACATGCATAATATAATAATTATTAAGTTTTCTACATATAATTTAAGTTAAACATGTGATGCCTTGTTCACCATAGTTTGCAAATTACAATTGTTTTTCGGTCATCAATTTATTGTACATTTGGAAGGAAAAACGTTTTAATTTCTCTTTTAAATGGAGCAAAAAGACCCTTAACGAAGCCGAAAGGCAAGTTCATCACCGTCATTGCTTTTTCTTTTTTCTGGGTCATTGGGAACCTTCCAGTTACAGAGATATTGGCGGTCAAAGCTCCAATTTTTTCCAAGTTAAAAAATTATACTAGTAATAAGGTATACCTCCATAATCCGTTTACTAATCAATGCATCCTTCAGCACAATGTTTTTACTGCGTTACAGTGAGTTTTAAAATGAATAGAATACATCAATATGTTTTGCGTCGTAATTAGTTTGGTGTAAGCTTGTACTTATTCACCACCACCTCTCTAATCCAGGTCCAATTAAAAACCAGCGTCGGGCACTGATTTTCCGACATTTTGCTGAACTGGGTCTGGCTGAATTTGGCGCAGCCGTGAGTGGCACGGTGTTACATGTTTAGATTTGTGTTTTTTTTTTCTTATATTATTTTTAATTTATATATTGTGCGCAAATACATTTATTTGTGCTAAATAAACGTATTTTCATTATTTCTATGTACTGAATGCTTGGTTGATGGCTTCGTGAACGGTCTATTTACACCTTGTATGTTTTAGACTGTTTTTAATTCCAAATTATCTTAAAAGTGTTTAGTGGCAATTAAATAAATATACTCATAAAATAATATCAATTTTAAGTGCTTTACTTTAAAAATAACTTGGAATCCTTTGCCCACTTTCTGCAAATATCACATAGTTTAATGTGGCATTCAATAGTACTTAATAATTATTAACCTATTACAATACTAACAATTTTTATTATTAATTCCAAAACTCAACGACATAATATGGACCTACAAATTACATTTATACATGCATATTGTTTTTTGTTTATGTACTTATGCTATAACCAGTAAATGTTTTAATAGGTATAAAGAATTCGACGATTCCGATAACATTTAAGACAGGTGAATCCCTAGTCTTCGTCAAATTAATCAATAAAATTTCTAGTTTGGAAACGGTTTTTTTTATTATTGAGACAGTTGAATAGTTTCACAAGGTAAGTTTCTAAAATGCGTAGAGTGCTTTCGGTATCATAGGATCCGAATCCACGTACATGCCACAGACAACATTTATAAATAATTGTGTTTTCCCTGTGGTGCATCCATTTAACAGTTGCAATAGGTACATAAAATCTGTTTCCCCTTAGTGCAAATCATTTTATAGACAACACGCTGAAAAATATCTTGTGTTTTTATGAAAAGTTTGTTTGTTGACTTTTTACATTTTTATCCCAATATTATAATGATAAAGACAAAAAATACATTGAGATAAAAACCCTGTGATCCATTTTTGAATACAAAACTAAAAGTTTATTAATAAATCACAATTAGTTAGAACTTGGCTTGAACAAATTCAAACATTATCATGTTTTTTGTCATAAATTTCCAGAATATACTAATTAATAAATTAATGCACGTCATCTAGGAAAAAACCACAACAAAAAAAATACGCCTTAATTTGCTGCTTAAATGAATAAAATTATGTTTAAACAGATGTTCAAGAGATACGTACGTTAGGTATATACTTATGTGAAATACGAGAACGGAAATTATTCAAGTATTTTTATGACATTAAAGTTTAATACTTTCATCATTCATGTGGAGAGGCCTTTGCCCAGCAGTGGGGTGGCACAGGCTAACAGTAACAATAACTTGAATCTTCGTGCAAACGCAAAAGTCAGCGTATCACTTGCGAATAGGTACGCAAGTGATACGCTAACTTATGTTTTTGGAAGCGTTCGGAGCAAATGGTACAGATTGATTGATTATATTATCGGAAAGGCACTTTAGTTATTTTTACTTTTCCGATACTTTCATGCAAGTGTTCTTCAATTTTTTCGCTCTAAAAACCTACGGTAGAACTTCCTGCTTACGTAAATTGTAACTAGCTTCTGTTCAGCCACTCTCTGTCCACGTCTCGCAAAAAAATATAAACTATTATGGCTCGTATAAAAAACTGACATGTATTTAGATAGTTTGAAAGTTACACAATGTTAAAAAATCAACCAAACATAACTTTGGTAAAAAGTTCTGACTAACCAGATAAATTAGTGTATTTTTAGAATTTTGTCACACAGACAAAATTGACTCACAGGGCCTTCTACAGACGGCTACACATCAAGCTATATATTTCCAGTATAAGCTGGTTTCGCATTGTATAGGATTTCCGTACAGTGCGAGATCAGCGTAAACTGGAAATGTATAGCTTGGTGTGTAGCCGTCTGTACAATCTTTAATTCATCAATTAAATTATTTGACTTACATAATGTTCCATGTGTTTCATCATTAAAATTAAGTATCGTAGACACGATATTTAATTTAAATGTTCGATATTCATGCTTGGCGATTACGCTACTTTATCTATAATCAAGTATCAATAAAATTTAATTACTTTCACTATTTTTTGATAAAATTTCTAATGATATCGAGAACTTGGTCATATTAAAAAAATATAAGTACAGTATGTAACGCATATTGGAAATCAGGGTTTCTATTCAGTTTTGTAATATCTACTACATACCTACATGGATATAAATACTTATTAGAATTAAAAAAATATAATTTATACATAAACAAATTGCCATACGGAGAATGTAGGTTGAACGATAAATATCGCGAAATAACTTGTTTTGGTACATGGCCATGCGACGGAAAACAAAGCCTATGCCATACTCATAGAATAAGAACGTATGAAGAGAAACTCGTGCTTCTAAAGATAATTCTTCTGAGACTAACAAAAGCGGGTAGGATCGAAGACATGTGAGCATTCATACGAATGTCTTATTCTATGTTCACGACACTCAGGACCCAGTGTTCAATTTGTTTTGCTTACTAATCATTTTAATTAATATCAATACAAAACTCGGCGAAAATTATCAGGAATGGAAAGATAATGGTTTTGATACCTGGCATAAATAGCAAAACATGTATTGTCTGCCATAGTGTGGACAAGGCTCCTACGTGCCGACTGGCTTGCCTAAACAACATCATGTTTAGATACACGATCGTATAACCATTGAAACACTTATAAAACAATCGCGATTATCCAAAACCGTGTCTCATAAATTGGTATAACGACTCTTTTAATAATGGTTATGATATTTGATATCTGCTGTAATAATATAAGTGTACGTGTTTATCCGATGCATTTGCCCCACTTTAGGCCTCCGCATGCCATCGCTCCGATGAGGTATACTGCTACAATGGCTACTCCTCCCATTATGAAGTACATCTTCACGTTCTTCCAGAATAGGGAGCGCTGCAAGGTTCTTGATGTGTGCCGGTATTGTACGGACTGTAATAAGAATAAGAATAATTTATTAATAAAAGAAAGTATTGTAAAAATTGTACATTTAGGCGCAGTAGTGTTATTTCGTTGGAGGTAAAACATTCTAATAGAAATAGAATGGCTATTGATAATATTAAAACGTGAATGAGGAAAATTCTAGTAAAACGCCTCGTCATTCTAGTAAAAACGTCAAGCTGTCGCTGATTATAATGACATACTTTGTGTCATGCTCTGCAGCAGAACCACTTCGCCTATAATACTTAAAACTTATAGGATAAAATGTAGATAATGTCTATATTATTGTAGATTAATTTAAAAAAAATGTATATTGTCTGTTTCTTGGAAAACATCAATTCAAAGTGGCCCTGCTGAAGAGCATACTCCCCAGCAGAACCACTTTAAAATAATAGGTATTTCACGCTGATTATGCACAGGTCATAATAGAAACATAATGCATATTTATTGTATATCAAGATAACATCGTCAATTTTAGAAAAATATTTACAGAATAGTAGTTAAATGTAGATGAATTACAACAATGCGCCTGCTATAATAAAAAATACAGGATACAATGTAGACAATGTCTATATTTGTGTAGCTTAATATCAAAATTTGTATATTGTTAGTTTCTTCGGAAACATCAATTCAAAGTGGCCATGCTGAAGAGCATACTCCCCAGCAGAACCACTTTAAAATAACGGTTATTTCACGCTGATTATGCACAGGTCTTATTATAAACTAATATATATTTATTGTATATTAAGATAACGTCTACAATTTTAGATAAATACTTACTTATTGATTTTTAGTAACATATAAATGTTTTATCGGAATGCGCCTGCCATGAATTTCTTAGCAAATAACATGATTAATAGATTCATACATATTAATATTTCTTTACGACAAATAAATAAATAAATGGCAGGTATATCAAGGAAATGAATTCATAAGGTATAAAGATTAAGAAAAAACAGACAAAAATGTAAATAGAATTTGTTTTATTTTTACCCGACTACGGCGAAGCCAAAAGGAAGGGTAATGATTTTGGCAGTCTATGTATGTATGTATGTATGTTCCACCGTAGCGCCTAAACTACTGAACGGATTTTAATAAATTAGGTGTCAATAGATTCGTTAGAATAGCTCGGGTGACATAGGCTATATAAATTTTATAAATTCTTTTTATGACGGAATTTAAATGTCAAAAACTTACCTCAAAAAATATTAAATTGAGATAATCATAGCAAGTTTGGTATCAAATGAAAGGTCTTGGCGAGCACATTACAAATGTGTATTATATTATAGTTTAAGTACACACAAAAATAAAATTCAAATAAAAAAATTAAGTTCAAAAATCTAAAACCCGACTACTAACAAAATCGCGGTCTTAAAAGTAGAAAACAAGAAAATAATTCTTGTTTGATATTCTTCGTAGTCGCATGCCACCTTGCTAATGGCAATTAGCAGCTGACTTCTGTATCAATGAGAACGCCATGAAGGAGCATCAGGTATCAGTGGCATGTGACTACGAAGAATATTAAACAAGAATTATTTTCTTGTTTTCTATAAGACCGCGATTTTGTTAGTAGTCGGGTTTTAGATTTTTGAACTTAATTTTTTAAGTAAGTACATATAAAATCATCATCTGCCTAGCCTTTTCCCAACTATGTTGAGTTCAGGTCGGCTTTCAGTTTTACTTTGCGATTTTGTTAGTAGTCGGGTTTTAGATTTTTGAACTTAATTTTTTTATTTGAATTTTATTTTTGTGTGTACTTAAACTATAATATAATACACATTTGTAATGTGCTCGCCAAGACCTTTCATTTGATACCAAACTTGCTATGATTATCTCAATTTAATATTTTTTGAGGTAAGTTTTTGACATTTAAATTCCGTCATAAAAAGAATTTATAAAATTTATATAGCCTATGTCACCCGAGCTATTCTAACGAATCTATTGACACCTAATTTATTAAAATCCGTTCAGTAGTTTAGGCGCTACGGTGGAACATACATACATACATACATAGACTGCCAAAATCATTACCCTTCCTTTTGGCTTCGCCGTAGTCGGGTAAAAATAAAACAAATTCTATTTACATTTTTGTCTGTTTTTTCTTAATCTTTATACCTTATGAATTCATTTCCTTGATATACCTGCCATTTATTTATTTATTTGTCGTAAAGAAATATTAATATGTATGAATCTATTAATCATGTTATTTGCTAAGAAATTCATGGCAGGCGCATTCCGATAAAACATTTATATGTTACTAAAAATCAATAAGTAAGTATTTATCTAAAATTGTAGACGTTATCTTAATATACAATAAATATACATTAGTTTATAATAAGACCTGTGCATAATCAGCGTGAAATAACCGTTATTTTAAAGTGGTTCTGCTGGGGAGTATGCTCTTCAGCATGGCCACTTTGAATTGATGTTTCCCAAGAAACTAACAATATACAAATTTTGATATTAAGCTACACAAATATAGACATTATCTACATTGTATCCTGTATTTTTTATTATAGCAGGCGCATTGTTGTAATTCATCTACATTTAACTACTATTCTGTAAATATTTTTCTAAAATTGACGATGTTATCTTGATATACAATAAATATGCATTATGTTTCTATTAAGACCTGTGCATAATCAGCGTGAAATACCTATTATTTTAAAGTGGTTCTGCTGGGGAGTATGCTCTTCAGCAGGGCCACTTTGAATTGATGTTTTCCAAGAAACAGACAATATACATTTTTTTTAAATTAACCTACAATAATATAGACATTATCTACATTTTATCCTATAAGTTTTAAGTATTATAGGCGAAGTGGTTCTGCTGCAGAGCATGACACCATACTTTTATGATGACATGTACTTGTTTTTTTTTTTGTATTGTGATTCTACTGGGAAGGAAGTCAACTTTAAACATAACATCACACCTGTAATCCCCGAATGGTTAGGCAGACATTTACCTAAAGAATACCCACATTTCCTCAATTATGTTTAAGTCTCATGTAATAGGTGAGCCTATCAGTCGGGCACCAACCCAGACTATGCGGCTACTGCTAAGAAATTCCTGATGGAAAAACCGAATAATACTTTGTCCGACCCGGGAATCGAACCCAGAACCTCATGCTCACTAGACCCTTGCGATGACTAGACCAACGAGGCTGTCGTCAGTATCGTTCTCTCTTTTAAAATATACTATAGCAAAAAGGTGGAAAAATTAAGTTTATCAATAAAATACTTACACCCGTCGCTAAATTGTCAGCCTTATTCACTAGTAATTCTAATTTCTCCCCACGCATTGCCATGTTATCTGGAATTAATTAAAAATACACAATTAATTCTCAATAGTGAAGTGAAGTAATTTACATAACTGACTGTTACCTATATTTTGTACAAACAATTAACATATTTTTTTAGGACTGTACAGTCTGGTATGTTTTATTATAATTATTACATGCATTTTCATCATCATCATCATCATTATTTCAGCCAAAAGACGTCCACTGCTGGACATAGGCCTCCCCCAGGCGTCGCCACATTGACCGGTCCCGTGCGTCTCTCATCCAGCGGGTTCCTGCAACCTTGACCAGGTCATCGGTCCACCTAGTGGGAGGCCTTCCAACGCAACGTCTTCCGGTTCGCGGTCGCCATTCCAGAACTTTTCGGCCCCATCGGCCATCCGTTCTGCGAGCAATGTGCCCTGCCCATTGCCACTTAAGTCTGGCGATTCTTCGGGCTACGTCGGTAACCTTGGTTCTCATGCGGATGTCCTCATTTCTGATTCGATCACGCAAGGAAACTCCGAGCATAGCCCTCTCCATTGCCCTTTGAGTGACTTTGAGCTTTCTGATGAGGCCCATTGTGAGCGACCACGTTTCGGTCCCGTATGTAATCACTGGCAACACACACTGGTCATAGACTTTCGTCTTGAGACACTGGGGTAAGTTGGACGAGAAGATACCGCGCAACTTCCCGAACGCTGCCCAGCCGAGTCGGATTCGACGATTGACCTTTCTCGAAGTTAGATCTACCCAACTGGACCGTTTGTCCCAGGTAGACATAATCGTCCACAACTTCGAGCGTAGAGTCTCCGATCTTGATAGGAGTGGGTGTTACATGAACATTCAACATAACCTTGGTTTTGTCTATGTTCATTTTAAGACCAACTCTTTCGGAAGCTCTACTGAGGTTATCGAGCATTGCACTGAGGTCTTCCATGGTCTCAGCCATGACCACTATATCGTCGGCAAACCGAAGGTGAGTAATGTACTCGCTGTTGACGTTGATGCCAAGTCTTCTCCAATCCAGAACCTTGAAGATATCCTCCAATGCAGCGGTAAACAGTTTCGGAGATATGACGTCTCCCTGTCTCACACCGCGCTGCAGAAGGATAGGTTCCGAGGTCTGGTCCTGAAGTCGGACTGACATGGTGGCGTTTTTGTACAAACACTTCAACACCTCGATGTACCGGTAGTCGATTTGGCACCGTTGGAGAGACTGCAGCACAGCCCAAGTCTCGATCGAATCGAAGGCTTTCTCGTAGTCCACAAACGCTAAACAGAGAGGCAGGTTATACTCTTCGGTCTTCTGTATAACCTGCCGCAGCGTATGTATGTGGTCTACGGTACTGAAGCCTTTTCGGAATCCGGCTTGTTCGGGAGGCTGGAAATCGTCAAACCTGCGTGCATGCATAACATGCATTTTAGTTTGGGTAAATCTTTACTAATATTATGAAAAATTCATGTTTTTATTTTTGTAAGTTTAGAAGTAGGGGTATTCTTCAGAACTGCTAATCCATTTACCAAAATTCTTTTACTGGGAACCTACATTATCCTCAACTGTCATCATCACTACATAGTATAAAGCAAAGTCGCTTCCGCTGTCTGTCCCTATGTACCTATGCTTAGATCTTTAAAACTACGCAACGGATTTTGGTGCGGGTTTTTTACTAGATAGAGTAATTCAAGAGGAAGGTTTTTATGTAGCACATTCCACCCGTGCGAAGCGGGGGCGGGTCGCTAGTAGCCACTAGTAGGATATATTTCAATAGTTCCAATGGGATAATTCATAATTTCATATCATGACGTAAACGAAACCGCAGGCAAAAAATATATAAAAAAAACAGTAGTGTGCACTTATACAATATTGTAGGTAAGTAGTATTCGTAGAAGAAACACGAATCGTTCCTTAGATAATTACATTGATTGTGAGTCATGATCTCATGATCATGAGTGAATCATTACATGAAATTATTGAAAGGCCTTGTAAGATGAATCAAGCCATAATGTACTGAGTTATAAACATTTTACTTAAACCAACAGTAGGCAGCAAAATATGGTGAATTCTACTAATATTTATTCTAGAATATTTTGATGTATTTTTTAATATAAAATAAAAGAATTATACTTAATAATTTACATGTCTTTTGCCTATCAGCTATCTAAAATACACAACCTTGCTAACATAGGGGCATTCTATGCTTCGTTTTTATTACATAGATGATGCTTGATAATTCTCTTCAAACATATTTTTTGTTAAGGTGAATGGAGATAATTATCTAGTACCAAGACTGATAAGAGAAAGTAGGTCACATAGGTATGATTGATTATATCCTATGCAAAATGAATATGCATGAAGTCCTAACATTCTGATAGCATGATAAAACTAATCTAGGAGTTCTTGAGGATTCATAAAAAAAAATTGTCCTAGCATTTTCCCAACTCTGTTGGGATCGGCTTCCAATCAAACCAGATGCAGTTCAATACCAGTATTTTACATGAAGTGACTGCCTATCTGACCTCCACGACCCAGTTAGCACAGGGTAATATTATACCCATTGGTAAGACTGGTTGTCAGACTTTTAGGTCACTGACTACCTGTTACGACTGTCAAAGATCATTCAGGTCCTATACCCAAGAAAAAAAACTAAGGAAAAAACAAATTGATGAACTGAAAACTCAAAATTCTGTTGAAATTGTTTATACATCTGTTAGTAGCACCTAATCATGCCTACAACTGAAGCATTGCCCTACCATTTAAAGTAAACAATAAATGACTAACATGTTACCAACATCCATAGATTAAATACATCACTTTTACAAGTAAACAAACCTCTGTACTACATACACAGCCAATGACAGATACATAAGTAGGTATATAATGCATTCACATGTACGCAAAATAAAGATAAGGGCTGATAAAGTTTTATTTATGTGAAACAATATGTTATCGAAACCAGAAGAAAAAATAATTGATTGTTTTCATACATTGTATACAAATTAGGGTCAGTCATTATTAGGTTGAAAGTAATTAATTAATGGTACTATAACAATATTGTTAGTTATTTAAATGTTTGTAGACTATATGCTTTGGCTTTTAAAACTGATAAAAAGTCCATAAGTCTGCTTCAAAGAGGAAAATTATTGTTTTTAATGAGGGTTTACTCAATACATTCATGAATGTCAATAACCCCAAGTCTCTTAAAGGGTTGACCTACAATTACTATTGCACTAAAGAAAAGAGGAAAGGGAGGCCTTTGTCCTGCAGTGGAACAATATAGACTATTAAGTCTATATTGTTAATCTTAAGTATAGTCTATAATAATAATCTTAAAGCATAGCTCATAGCATAGCAAGCATATTCATAGCTCTGTTGCTAAAATATTCTTCAAATAAACCGAGGATTAGTGGAAACTTAAGAATTATGCTGCATTTAAACATATAGCCTTATGTTATCAAGGTTTGACAAGTTGTCTGTTAAATATGTGCATTTATTTATAAGGACCGACCGAAGGTTCGGTTTCGGTTTCGGTTTCGGCTAGTTTCGGCCAAAAAATCTTGTTTCGGCCATAGTTTCGGTTTCGGCCAATAATTGGCCGAACCTTTCGGCCCCGCCGAAACAAGGTATACGTGAATTGTCGCGCATCATTCAGCTAACTTCGAGTACCAGTTGAGTTCGCTAGCCGGCGCGATCGTGATGATTTGAGGTTGTGTGATTTTTCTCGCGCAAAAATTAGGTATTTGTTTTTACTTATGATTAATGATGATGTATTTTTATGGCATTCATTAGGGTCTTGTGCTACAGTGTAAAATAAATAGGTTGTAAGTAGGTGTCAGGTGTGTATAGAAAATAATTCATTAGATTTTTACTTGGTTCTGTTGAGTTATTCCCTAGAACTTATAAAATGTGAATTTAAGTAGAAATTAATTTAACACTTAAAAGATGTGTGAAGATACCTGTGATGTTTGATTCAAACATTACAATATATTTGTTTGTAATTATTGATGGATTAAATGTACCCGTATTCGAACCGCCCCGTAGTTCTGATACACAACTATCTCCGGTGATTTAGGCGCTTTGCACATGGAGCAACTTAAGTTGAAGCAACTTAAGCAACTTTAAAAGTTTCCTGTAACTAGTTGATAGTTGCTACAACGTTTACGGTTGCAGCAATTATGGCAATCTGTGAGCAACGTTCATAACCGAGTTGCTCAATCTACGCAGCGCACAGCGTTCAGTGTGACGATGAATAACGAAGAAGCAGCAATTGCACTAATTTTATTACGTCGTCGCCGTCTAAGTGAACTTTAAAAATCGGTATAATATTTAACAGTTGCTAGTTGCGGCAATTAGCAACTAACTTAGTCATTGATTGCAGCAACTGAAAACAGTTGACGATTGCCGGAACTCGAAACTCGAGTTGCTATGTGTAATCCAATTGAAATATATGTAAACAGCTAGTTGCCAGTTGCTGCAATAGTTGCTCCATGTGCAAAGCGCCTAAAACCTCTACTAATTAATATAATTTAAAAAGTTCGTAAAGAAAATTATTTCTTAAAGCACCATCTTTGAAAATGATTTGATGTACTTTTTTTGTTAAATAATTAGAAAAAAAGTTATATCGACCAATAGATTTTTTTTACTAAAAGTTTCATCTATATAAATAAAAAGAGAAGTCCTGACTGACTGACTGACTCATCAACGCCCAGCCCAAACTCTTGGACCTAGAAATCTATCTATATAAATAAAAAGAGAAGTCCTGACTGACTGACTCATCAACGCCCAGCCCAAACTCTTGGACCTAGAAAGCTGAAATTTTGCACAGAGGTTCCCTTTATAGTGTAGACAAGGAATAAGGAAGGATTTTTCGAAATTCAACCCCTAAGGGATTTAAATACGGGATGAAAGTTTGTATGGAAAATCGTCATTTTCACGCGGGCGAAGCCGCTGGCAAAAGCTAGTATTTTCTATTAGCGTGAATGGCCTTCAGTACTATTAGTCATGTCGCATTTTTTCCCTTTAGTATGCGAGGTGCTTAGTTTTTTTTTTTTTTTGAAATTACTAACAAATATAGTAAAGTTAAAAATGTAGTGCTTATTTTGTTTAAAGTTTGACAAATATGTGATTGTATTTTTTTTTTAATTCACATTATTAATTTTACAAATGAAGAGCTATTTTTGTTACCTAATTACTCAATACTCAATACTCAAACTTTATTTGCATTCCACAATGTGTACTTAGGTGGTAAATTAAAAAAAAAATAGATCATTATGGACCCTGTCGGGCACAGCCATTACCTACTTTAATTGTTGCATTTTTTACATGTGTTAACTGTGTATATATTATTATGCGAAAAAATACAATAGATTTTAAATTTCATAAATATTTAATAAGTTTCGGTTTCGGTTACGGTTTCGGCCGAAACTGGGACCAAGGCCGAAGGTTCGGTTACGGTTTCGGTTTCGGCTTAAAATCGTGTTTCGGTCGGACACTATTTATTTATAATAGTATTTCGGAATAATTTATTTTTTGTTTGTCCACATTATAGAAGTGTAAACAAGGACTATGCAGCATTGCAGCCATGACTTATTATCAACACCAACAGATGTGTCAATAATGGGTAATGTGTTTGTTTATTGTTTACTTCGGTGACCCAGGTTCTCTTCGCGAGATTGCCAGTAACACCAAGGGGTTGCTGGCTTTTCTCAGGGAGCTGGGGTGGATAGAGTGATATTCCCACCCATACGGAAAATATGTGCATTAGACGTGGAGATGTGGTCACCAGCCCGTTGTACTTATACTAGTGTATTGTTTAAGATCTACTTAGTAAGTTTTAGGAAATATTACACTATAATAGAAGTTAATGATTTAAGTCTATCTGCAAAAGTTTTTAAGGATATAACTTACCAATATTCTTAACCATTATATTCTTGAGTTCATCCAACTCGCCATGTACTCTGGATATGGTGTCAAGATCTTTAGAATCACTGTAATGTTTCATCTCAGTGGCTAATACTCGGGCAAACTCTCCATTCATAGCATAAGGGATGGCGGTCTGGGCCGTGTCACCGAATGCTGTCGAAAATCTCCTCTTGATCTCATTGAGGAATAAGAATGCTCTCGAACGTTGGAATTTCTGAAGCAAAAGTTATCAGCATAATAAGAATTGAATGTACCTACTTACTTGTTATTTATTATATTCAAGGCTATATTTTAATAAACCATCTGTACTCACATCATCGGTAATGCAGAAATAAACCAATTTGTTTTCCGCAACATAGTGGAACAAATAATTTCCATGAGAGTACGTTAACTTATCATCGTGGGGCGGTATCTTCGATAGTAGTTGTTCTGCAACTTCTGTGAAATTTCCCGCACAAGTTGCATATTTCGCTAAAACCACTGTACCCCGAGCCACAACACTAAACAAAATAGGCATTTTGGACAATTACGTCGGTGAATTGTAAAAGAAACAAAGGAGAACACGATACAGTAACTTTCACACACTTATTGATAAACACTCATCAAATACCACAATGCTTATGTTTGCTATCTATACGGTGAAATACTTAGAAGACTTAGCAAGTCAATTACTGAATTAGAACAAATAATTAAAATTGTAAAATCGAGAAAAACAATGCGCGCACCAAACACGGAACACGTCAAATCACCATAATTTTTGAGTAACGATACTAGTGATGGATGGACACAATATTGGAATCGGAAAGCACAATATATTTTTAGAATCGATCCTAATTCGAATCCGTTCACTATGCGTTATCGACTTATCATGTATGAGTGTCACAATTAATTATACATATAAAGGTGGCCTTCTGTAGTTTCTACTCAAACTACTAGGAAAAAGGTGTGTACTTTAATATTGAAAGTCAAAAAATAAAAGTTGTCTAAACAATTTTGAATAGGTTTAGGAAGTTAGGGACACTGAAATATGATGTGATTCCAAAAACGATGGTGCACTTGAAATATCACATCTTATTGTTTGTTGGGCAACAGTCTGTTAGATGTGGGGAAGCTTGGAGGATTCGAATGGCAAAGGGTTCTTGGTTGAATTGTGCATAAATATAAGAGAATTGAAATAAATATCTCAGATCATTAGCTCATCATAAAAAGGTACTTTCACGACAAGTACTCGCGAGAGACTAGCGATAGACCCAATTATTAAAAATGTTGGAATTTCCTGGATTCTGTCGAAGGAAAGGGCTGATTGTATTAAAAACATTATTAGAAAGTGCACTGAAATTAATCAAAGCTAGTCCTGCAAAGTCCTAGAATTGACTTTGTACTGTTATTTGTTGAATCGATTTAAAGAAACATATCGATAAAAAATCCTTCAATAAGTTGAATTGAATTTTAGCATCACTATTTTTTTATTTAATTCTGACATTGACAGCCAGAGTGAGTCTGACGCTGATTTGCACTAAATAAAACCATGGCTAATGCCCGGTTTCTGAGGCACTTTATCTGTGGTTTATCTATTCATAAATCTATGCGTATCTATGCGTACATTTGAATACATAAACCACAGATAAAGTGCCTCAGAGGCTCAGAAACCGGGCATTAGCCATGCATGACCCTATCTGTCACATTAATCACTGAAATCTCATTTCATCATACTGCCTTGTCCTACAAACATGTGGCTAACACACCACCTTCCGCAATATATGCACATAATTATTTACATCTCATTTAAAAGGAAAAATACCAAAAAAATCGCAATTAAAGTCCATGTCCCATTCCACTTGGGGTTGGAGTGCCACTTCTTCTTATTCCATCCTCCCCTGCCAAACGTCATGGAATTATTTTACTCCTCTCTGGTTGCAGCGAAGCCCAAAAGGAGGGTTATTAATTTATTTTATAATTTCTAACGAACTTTCAAGTCCTGTCGTCTTTTCTTTGTCCCTTGTTCCTTTCTCCTTCTCTATCCATCAACATTTATAACCATCACGCTTTCAGTCGCATGTGCATCATCCCTCCCCATTAAATAAAAACACAAATGAACAATAATTATAATTATTTAATAATGTTTTTTTTTAAAGTGGGTATAAATAGAATATCATAAGTTTAAGTGATAGTTCAGTAGTATGTCTGGTCTGTTATGCAGTAGATAAACAGTTATCACAGCAATCTAATGGTTTTCATTTTGTCTTAATCAAAATAATCATCTATGTCAATATCTGGATCCAAAATTTGATCAGCAACCGATGTTAAATCTAACTGATCTAGAATCAAATTCTCACACATCTCTTCTAAATCTGTTTCTCCTATTAATATAGCACCTTGTAGTTTACCATTTTGTAATATAAGTTTAATGTATTCCTTATTAGGTGTCATACGAAGTAAAATTTCATAATCTCTTCCTAATCCTTGTCCATTATACTTTCCCAATAAAATAACTTGATAACCAAACAGTGTAGTACAATGTGTGAAAAGTTCAAAACAAAAGTCTTGTAACACATCTTCCTTCATAATTCTCCCATGCATTGCTTTGGCAGCCATTCCTGCCATTTGTCTAGCTTGAGTCCATAGCCTTAACTGGAACCAATGTGGAGCATGATCCCAAGCGGCATGGGCAACATCACCAGCGGCAAACACATTTTTAATTGATGTTTCTTGAAATTCATTTACTGCTAAACCACCTTCTGGCCCCACTACTGGTTCTTCATCCCATGAGAAGTTAACAGCAGGTTCAACACCAGTTGCAGACACAACAAAATCACATTTAATAGTTCTACCATTTGAAAGCACTACTTGAAGTGGGTACTCCTTATCACTTATCTCATCTACTGAATTTATTTCAACCTTATAAATAGTTTCAAGTTCCTGTACACCACTGTCATCTTTTATACCTTCCAACTTTCTAAACCAATCTGGACCTAATGCAGCTGACTTTAAGTCTTTATCTAAAGAAACAACTTGGTCCTCCTCCGAGAAAACATGTCTTCTCAAAACAGTCTTTTGGTCAGGCTGTAACTCTTTATTTTTAAATGTGTTCTGGAAAAATTCTGCTGCTCCAGGATCAATAAAGGTAGCAGATATATAATCATCTCGGATGACCCATATTTTCTGTATTCCAGATGTGGCATGCACTATCTCTGATGCAATACCACCATTACCAACTATAACCATTCTACGGCCCGTTCTTAATTTTTCCTGAAATTCCTTCACTGACTCAGTATCTCTTATACCAAGTATTCTCTTGCTTTTATGAGAATCTCTGATTAGTCTTGGTATTCCACCAGTACAAATACACATAACATTGTATTTAATTTTATCACCTGCATGTGTGTATGCTATTTTAGTTTTTGTATCAACATGTTTCAGAGAATCAAAAACAATTTTTAGATTTGGATGAATTCTCTTCAAAGAGCTTGCTTCTGTTTCGTTAACATCAAACTTTACGATAGTTTTGGCGTAAAAACTCACATTGCTTACGTTTTTCACTAACGAAGAAGCTGTGATTATTGCTAGTGTTTCCTCAGGATGTAAAATTGCTAGTGTTTCCACACACGTAACACCAGCAATTCCTCCACCAACAACTAGATATGTAGCCTCTATTTCAGACATTTTATCTAAAGTATTATGTATTATTGGATTTATTGATCCAAATAATAAAGGTTTCCAGCAGTGATGTAATATAACTTATATCTGCAATAGGTACACTGATTTAATTTGAGATCACTTAAAGTCACCAGAATAATGAATTACGCAATGCTAAACTGTTTTAAATCACGTAGTTTTTCACAATTATCTGATCGAAACTCATCAAAACATTATTCGGTTTATTATTTTGACATTTTGGTGACATGCATGATGGTGATGAATGGTAAATCATAGACATTTAGGTATTTTTTTAATCTGACATTTTATCACTAATCGACTAACTAATGATTTAATTTACGGTTTCGAGCCTGACCGCAGAACAACACTAGTGCCTCCCCTCCTGCCCCCAATGATAATGTCAAAGTGACATCTATGAGTAGCTCTTAATTAGTTGTGGTCCCTTTCAGACACGCAGTGACTCCAGTCTTAATCAATCTTGCATCTCGTTTTGAGTTTGAATAGAAATAAAATCTTGTATTGACAGATATTTAGTGAACGGAAGGGGGAATAAATGGTCGAGGGAGCTAGTTTTAGGGAAAAAAACTATACACAAATCTCGTAATGGCACATAATTATTAATTTCAAAACATGAATCGTAGAGAGTGTTAAACGATCGTAAATATCTAAAGCTATTCACAATATTGTGAACCCTACATTCCCAGTTAATCGTAGTTGTTTACATTTTTTTCAAAAATAATGTTTAGTGAAAATTGAGCGAAAATCATGATTATATGTATCTCAGTTTGTGTAGCACCCTTGTGTTTATCAATAGTGTGGTATTTTCCATTTATATGGAGCTTGATATATTTATTATTGCTTAGTTTATTCATAGTGATAGCAGTTTTCGTGTTGACGCTTTGGGGTCATGTATCGTTATCTTCTCCGCACCAAACATCATTGTTTTTATTGGATAAAGTCGAAAAAGATGTACGACAAATAGAAGAGACGTTAAAGGTATGATATATTTAATTTATAATTTTTTTACAAGCTTTATCCAGAGTAATATTTACTTTAATATTTTGATTCATAGGAGGATCAGTCAAATTGGCCTCATGCAACAAAAAAGTCTCATTTGCCTGTCATATTTGGGCGTACCGTGGATAGTCAGCTGCAGCTGTTAATTGACCATGTCCTGCGAGACTTTGTGGCCCGTTGGCTGAAGGAGTGGTCTCATAAGCCAGAGCCAGTGTTAGACAAGTTCAAGGAGCATGTATGGGGAGGAGTACAGAACTTGTATGAGAGACTGTTGCGTGTTGATGCTGAGAAGCTACTGGCCAGTGACATGGTGACTAAGATCACACAGCATTTTGAGAGAATAAGAATTGCTAGGAGTTGTGCGTAAGTTGTAGTTTTATTCAAATTTACAGAGTGTAATATTTATATGCTATTTTACTTATTAGAATCCAATGAAACATTACTATTGGATATTTTGTAAAGGCTTCTGAATTTGTTATAAAAAGCTTTCCTGTGTAGAGATTAAATTTTACATTAAATTTGTAATATGAGTGCATTATAAAAACAATAATAAATAGACTGATTTATTCAACATGTAAGTAATTTAAAAAAAATTAAATAATTATAAACACTACAGATCGGAACTCAATCAACCACCAGTATTTGCGCTGGCCCCACACCTGATGGCCTTCGACACAGAACTACACTATTTGAGGCAAATAAGTGAGCTGATCATAATGTTCCTCATGCCTCGGTGCTACTCACTGGCACCTGCTACTCACCTCATGAGAGAAATATTGGCATGCAAAGGTATGGATAACAGGATTATATTTTTCTAGGTCCTGAGCAGGTTTGGAGTCCCTTGTTATAGCGTATGATTGCTAACTAATATTGAAAATATGTACCTGACACATACACAAATAATCCTTTTTAGGGTTCCGTACCTCAAAAGGAAAAAACGGAACCCTTATAGGATCACTTTGTTGTCCGTCTGTCCGTCCGTCCGTCCGTCTGTCAAGACCCTTTTTCTCAGGAACGCGTGGAGGTATGAAGCTGAAATTTATATCAATTACTCAGGTCTACTGTCCCTTGAAGCTGTGAAAAAATCAAACTTCTAAGCCAACGCAATCAAAAGATACAGCCGTTTATGCCGCAAATTTTCGACACTTGCAAGGGAATCAAAACCTACAGGGTGCTTCCCGTGAACTCAGAATCTTGAAATTTGGTACGAAGCAACGTCTTATAGCATAGATAAAGGAAAAATTACGAAAACCATAAATTTTTAGTTACATCACAAAATATATTTTTTTTACGGAACCCTCGGTGCGCGAGTCCGACTCGCACTTGGCCGGTTTTTTTCTTTTGGTGGGTGGAAAATCATCGAATGACCCCCCCCCCCGCTCTTGGGCAGAGCGAAGGGGAGTGTCAGACTTCTACTGACTAAAAACCGAACCCATGTTCCTTCTTTGCCACGAGGCCACGTAATCTAGTACGAAAATCCGCGGCCCCGACGGGCACACAAATAATCCTTGTTTTATGACATGCAAGTGATAATCTACCTTAGGGACAGGTGATAAAACTAATGTGAGCTTCACTCTGTTTAAATGTGAGGAATCTACTGCATAATCCATCAACACCCCAGAGATACGTAGACCTATGCAGTACCTAGCCTTATGTTTACATAGATCTGCACATGTTGACAGGATGTACACACGGCTACACATCAAGCTATACAAAACCAGTAAAATCTTGGCCTCACTTTACTAGATCTTTTCGCACAATGAACGATCAGATTATACTGGTTTTGTATAGCTTGATGTGTAGCCGTGTGTACAGTGCATCTCTAAACATAGCTTACAAGGCATGACCACTGAGAGGATTAAAATAGATTAAGTAAACACCTGTTGCATGTCACCTTGGTCTAATTGAGGTCACTGTCATTGTCAACGTCGGCGTGCATAGTAAGGGCTACAGATATAGGCACGATATTGCGATACGACTTTGCGACAAATGAACTGTACTTACGCTTAGCGGTACTATGAATGGTATGGTTAGAAAGTCTATGACGGCGACGACTAATAGAGAATTGTGAAAAGACATGCTGCACTGACCAAATAAATTGATTTAGGGCATTACCTACAATGATCATGAAGGAAGCTTATGGGTAGAGATAGGTACTTAAGCCGAAAATTATTCGACGGATGTTCATCGTGCTTACGCCTACAATTACTCGCCGTATTTCGGGCCTGATTGTGTTGTGGGTAATTAAGTAAATACTGCATGTCCAAGCACTCTTCCCGTCATGTATTTTTCATCGTATACGCCTTGCTAGATCTTATCCCTCCGATTTCTATTCAAATTGACGCTTTTGCGTTACGTAACGGTAAACGTCCAAAAGCTGCAAGAATTGAAGAGTTTCACTTCTAATAAAAATGTCTTCTCTAATTCTAGTATTACAGCCAGCAATAGACCTAGTAACGGAACCTGACTACATAAACCAGAAGATTATCCAGTATTTAGAAGCCCAGAAGGAGGTGGACGCCATGCATGTTCGGACCCACGAGTACGCCAAAACGTTCGAGGACTACATACGGCTGATCAATAGCTGTAACAATGTCGACACACTGAAACGGTTACGGTGAGTGCACATTGATAACGCAGTATATAAATAAAGATAGCCAGTAAACCAACTAGGATCTGTTTCTGGAATCAAATGCGAATGTTAGAGTCCTCAACCACCAAAAAGAAGTGGCCCATCTTGCGGGTAAACGTGCGGCCGCAATTGGCGTTCGGTCCCGCAAGGCATGGCGAGCTGATATCAGTAGGGGGCGCACCCTGGTCGACTCTTGGTAATAGACAAGAAACAATGGAGTTTTTAGACTATAGGGAGCCCGCCAGTCCGATTTAACCTTCTGTTCTCCCCTGAAGGAGTATATCCTTGAAGATTTCCCATAAAAAAGGGTCGCCAACTAAAGCTTTTGGTATGTTGCACTACACACAAAAAACACTAAGAAAGTCCTTATCTAGTAACTTGTTAGCTGAAGCCACAGAATACATAATAGAACTGAAGTGTGCTTGGATCCAGAGTGTGTGTGAGCCGATTCCGCACATTTATTCCTAGTTGAAATACTGTATGTTGATACTAGTCTACTTTGATAGTGTTATTTATTACTTTCACTGACCAATTACCGTTATGTGTCAAGGTCTTTCCTGTGATATGAGTGCTTGATAAAAATAATTGTCATAAAAGAATGATTGAAAAACTGATAATACATAATATAGGAATTTTTCAACCCACTATAAATATGCTCTTCATAATTATATTTCCGTTGATTAAAAGTAGTAGAACAGTTTTGCCCTTGGCGTATTTGCATGCTAGCTTTTGAACTCACATTGCATTAGGCAAATAAATTTATTGTATTCTATTTCATTTCATATACCTACGTATAAACTAGACCACGGGATTATATTTATGTTTTTGTGCATTTCATGTGCTTCTCCTACCATCCTTGTTTACAACTTCACGTTTTATATAGAAACAATCAGAGCGTTCTACTAGGAATAGGTTTCACTTATCCCATTGTTTATCAATGCTGTTATGTCCAAAATAGACACAGTTGATGTAACCGTATTAAAATATATCCTCTCGTGTTATCATCATTATTTTGTCGGCTAATTTCCTTATTCTATAATTATCTACATAATCGAGCGACCTCGTTAAAATTAAATATTTTCGTTTTACATAAACGAATCAGCAGCCGGCGGCGGACACGAGTGCCTTGATATTAACACGAAATATTTCTGTAATATATTCACTTTTACGCATAATTTTCGTCTATGTAACACTTTAAAACCTGTTTTGGGCTTATGTATTTTTTCTAGTGAGTGAAACCAGTAATTTTGCCGGCGTTATTCATTGACACGAATGTTTACGACGTCGCTGGTCAATGGATCTATTATAAACAAATAATAAAAATAGTAGTCTAAGGCTCACATGTGCATAAACTCACGCTTTTTCTCGCGTGTGTGGGCTGAGACTGCAGAACATTATATTCCTTCAGTAGCTCAAATTGTTAGAAGTCTCAGAAATGTGGGCCTCAATTAATTGTTAAGAATTATAATTTCACGTGACTGCAACAGCATAATTCATTCTGTTTTGTTATAAGCGTAAATTGTGGTAATTCTCGAACTCTGTGATTAAGGGTAGAATCTCGTCCATTCCTTGTCACCAGACTAGAACGAGCATCTAGATATATCGGGAGTTCTAGAATGCAACGAACAAACCCAGAAGATGCCTCCCTGAATCTTGTTTAGAACGACTGTATATAAATCTCTTTCGAATTCCGTACACCGGTTTCGTGAGAGTTTCTTTATTAACCTACTTTTTGTCTAATGACTGTCTCGTTGGTATATAGTTCGCAACTCGACTACCGTGCATGAATTTCTGGGTTCGATACCTAGGTCAGGCAGCGCCTTTGGGTTTTTCTAAATAGGCTCGAATAGGCTCTATTTACATGGGACTTGAACATAACTGGTGTAATGTGGGAGTACTAATCGATACACCTAGCAGCCTAACCCTTCGTAGATTAAGACGTGATTGTAATTTGTTTGTTTCATTGTTGTTTTTGTCTAATGTACCAAAGAACGCGATTACTAAGCCTCTTGTGAAAAAAAAATACATTTAAAATTACAGATATGACATCGTCACCCAAATAATGCAAGCAACTACCCTCCAAAACGTAAAACGAGCCAAGGGTGTGGATATAGAAGTCATAGAGAAAAGTGGTTCACAAAATATAAGTCGGCAACAAGTGGCAGATGCTAAGAAACTGAAGAGGTACATTAATCAGCTGACCATTGCTAAGGCTGAGTGTGAAACCGCCCTTAGGAAGCTTGGGTGGGACGGAGCTTTCCCAACGGTGGACCAGTCTGATAGCAAGGTAAAGGCTTATCACTTTTATTCTGCCTCGTTATAGGCTCGTGGTCTTTTTCTGATATGGAAAACTTTAGAGCAGGCCTATGTCGAAAGACAAGCTGCGAATTGAAACCGATCGTGTAATAATTGTAAAACAGCAATAAAGGCTTATTTTTTTTATATTTTTTTTTATTCTGCCTCGTTGGTTGAGTGGTCGCAAGCGCGACTGCTGAACTAGAAGTCCTGGGTTCGATTACCGGTAAGGGCCGCGATATTGAATTTCTCAGTAGTGGCCGCGGTGTCTAGATTTGTGGCCGGTTGATGGCAATAGGCTGGCTACATTATAACATGAGACTTAACCATAACTGTCGAGATGTGGGTGTACTTTTAGGTCTACCTCTGCCCCCCCCCTGCCCCCCCCCCTGCCCCCCCTTCCCCCTTCCCCCCCCTCCCCTCCCCTCCCGTAGTCGGGTAAAAAAGTCACATCAATCTGCTCTGATACGCCTTTATTTGAATTTTCTTTCAACTCTTTTCCAGACTCTACCTCTACACAAAATAATGGAGAGTGTGACGGGACGGCGTTACCTCTCCATGTTTCTGGAGACGATGTGCTCCCAAGGTCTGGTTGGCTTCTGGATGGCTGTCGAGGAGTTGAGGCACAGTCCCAGGAGTAGCTGGCATCAACTTGGCGCGGAGATATTTTATACCTACATTAGGTCACCTAGTGCTGAGATCAAAGTTGATAAGGTAAAGTTTATATCAATCTGGTACTACTTGCTATACGAAAGTCATCTTTAATGCTACGACATAAAACCGCTGTCTATTTCAAGTTATGTATATCTAAGGGCAAGGCAATAATCAGTGGAGCATGCCATTCTTTTGTAATCTATCCAAGTTTGCGATTGCATTTTCCTTTGGAATTACAAACTAACTTTTATATATTTCTTTGTAATATTCTTTCAGGATACCAGAAAAAGAATGGAAGCATTTTTACTAGGAGATAAGGGCCCAGAAGTGTTCTATGAAGTTCAGGATACCGTAGTGGACACGATACAGGAGAAATATTATCATTCGTTCCTTCTGAGCGATCAGTATACGGCGTTAATCGCTGAACTTGCTACGGAGGAGGCCAATAAAGGTATTAAGAATATTCAAGTCTGACGCTTATTGTTTCTAATTTTTCCTTCGACGGTCTGTCCTTACTACAGTTACCGCCCACTTTCTTCATCTTTTTTTTAAATATTAAATAGCCTACTGTTGTCCTCAATCTTGTCCTGAAGACAGAGATGAGGTTAACGATGGAACACGCTAAACTAAAAGAAGCCTATTATTTAACTCGTGACTCTAATAAATTGGGGTCATAGGAACTTGAGAACACAGCGCAGTAGTCTTCACAATACTCACAAATAGCTTTATTCCTTAGCCAACAGTCAAATATCTTCTTTTAGATTATTTGTTGGCCGGCTGTATATCATCAACGACTCATAGATTGTTCAGCAAAACTACGATCTGTCAAATTTATTTAATAAATTTTCAACTTTACTGCCAAATCTTTAGGTTCAAGGTTGATTGGGTAAATCTGGCAGTTTTGGGTAGCTTGATGTACATATCTATAAGTACTAATATTATAAAGCTGAAGAATTTGTCTGTTTGGTCGAACACGCTAATCTCAGGAGCTATGGGTTGGACTTGAAAAAATATTTTTGATTGTTTGGTTGGACGCGCTAATCTCGGGAAGTACGGGTTGGAATTGAAAAAATATTTTTGTGTTGGATAGACCATTTATCGAGGAAGATTATAAGCTATACATATATTTATGTGACGCAGACGAAGTTACGCGGGTTAGCTATTCTCACATATTTTCCATTCTTCAAGGCGACAAACAACAGTTAATAAACTCCGAAAAATGCCTCCAGGTATCCAACAGTAATATCCTGTGACTAACCGTACCTAATTACGCAACATCTTTTTATTTGTCTAAGTTATCGTTATTGCATGCCACTATATTGGTGTTTAATTGCCCTAAAAAAATAATTTTTTACTCTTTTTGTATAAGAACTAATTATTTGTTACACAACCTCTCATGTTACAATAGATTCCATCACAAACTTATGTACTCCAATAACACTCTGCACAAAAACAATCTCTTTAATCACTCTACACACACGCACAAAATTCCCATACACACAAAAAAGCAAAGCTCTTACTACTTAATAGCACATAACTCTCTCAAACACTTTCAGTCACCTTATAACAAACAATATTTCTGTGTAATCAACAACATAGATCAATGGCTAACATCATTAATATAAACAACGACCTTGACCAACTCTGCGTAGGAGATGCGGCTATCTGCAGCCCTGATAATTGCCAAAAACATGTTAAACTTTTTGACACAAACAATATAAATCTTTTACACATAAATATTCGCAGTATAAATAAAAACTTCGATTCACTTCAAGTATTACTGAGCCAAACTGGTATAAATCATGACATCATAATATTGACCGAAAGCTGGCTCAGTAAAACATTTAATTTACCTAAACTTGATGGTTTTCAATCATACAGTACGAAAACGAATTCTAATCAAAATGATGGCGTAGTTTTTTATATAAAAGAGAGCTTAAAAAGTACAGTGTGGGAACCGGAATTTGAGTGTGGAAATTGCCTGGTATGTCAATTGGATAATAAGCTGGCAGTGGTGGCAGTCTATCGATCGCCATCATACAATTCGAAAGAAAATTATGATAAATTTCTAGCAAGTCTTAATCACGTCCACAGTGAAATATCCTCCTTTACAAATGTCGCTCTTGTTGGGGATTTTAACATCGATATAAGTCAAGATAATAGAAACCAGCGAAGCCTGGAATATTTGTTGCTTAATGCTTCTCACGGACTTCTCCCTACCCACCTATTCCCTACCCGGCTAGACAAGTGCCTAGATCACACATTCCTAAAAACCAACTTACCTGTTACCACACTCGTGCTGGACTCCCACATTACCGATCATAGACCCACTCTTTTATCTATTGCTTACCCTAAACTTGTTCGAAAGTTACGACACACTACCACCCGTATAAATCATGAAGCTATTGTGCAGAATCTACTAAACACGGACTTTTCAGATATTTATGTAACTAACGATCCAAATCTATCCATGAACAAATTCATCACTATAATAACATCTATAATATCAAATAACTCAGTACAAATTAAAATCCCGAGACGCAAACGAACTATAAAACCATGGATAACGCCGGGTCTTCTAAAATGTATGAAAAACCGTGATAAACTTCATAATAAGTCCAAAAAATCACCCGATAATCTAATACTTAAGCTAACCTACACTCGATATAGAAACTTTTGTAACTCCTTACTTCGCAAGTTGAAAATTTCATATGAAAAAAGTGAACTGGAGAGAACGAAAAACAATCCTAAAGAGTTGTGGAAAACCATTAAGAATATTACAAACACATCTAAAACTCGAACTATACCTGAAGAGCTTCTAAATTTATGTGATAATCCCTATTCTTCCGTTAACAAAATATGCCATTTTTTTGCTAACGTTGGCAAAAACCTGGCGGCAAATATCCAATCCGGTGCACAACCCCCCTTGCTCCCAAAACACCGATCGTCCTCTTGTAATATCTCCATCCCCACTATCAACTCAATGGCTCTGCTAGATGTAGATGAAGCCGAAGTAGAGTCACTTATACTTCAATTAAATAATGACAGTGCTGTTGGCTGGGACGGAATATCACCCTTACTATTAAAGAACTGTAAAAATGTGTTAGTGCCTCACATAACTTACCTTTTTAACTGCTGTTTGCACAATGGTGTCTTTCCTGATGCCTTAAAAAAGGCATTAGTGCATCCTATTCATAAGGGGGGAGACAGAAACTGTGTCAATAACTATAGACCCATATCGGTGTTACCTGTACTTTCTAAAATTCTGGAAAGGATACTCAACAACCGCCTTAAAGATTTCTTGGATAGGTTCAATATAATCGCTGAGAATCAGTACGGCTTCCGGAAAAGCATATCAACAGAACACGCAGTACTTGACTTGACGCAACATGTAGCAAAGAACCTGGATAGCAAAACTAAATGCCTAGGCATATTTCTGGACCTGTCCAAGGCCTTTGACACAGTTTCTGTTCCCCTACTGATCTCTAAGCTGGAGTTGCTTGGTGTGCGAGGAATTGCCCTTGAAATATTTAAAGACTACCTGAGAAACCGCACTCAACGTGTTAAAATCAGTGCTCACCTCAGTGATGAAGAAGTTGTCTCCTTCGGCGTCCCGCAGGGTAGCATTCTGGGGCCCAGTTTATTCCTAATTTACATAAATGAACTATGCAATTTAAAGTTACCCCAATGCAAAATTTTTACTTACGCTGACGACACGGCGATAATAGTACATGGACCTACTTGGGATAGCGTCAAAACAGCAGCAGAGTCTGCATTAAGTACCATAATGACATGGCTAAACTCGAATCTACTTACACTCAATCTACTAAAATCCACCTACATGCCATTTGCTATAAGACGTAATAACTCACCATCAGACACGTTCTCGATTACTGCTCACTCATGCCAGGTCCCTTCTAGTACGCTCATATCATGCAACTGTCCTAAACTTACCAGAACAATCAGCGTTAAATATCTAGGTGTACAAATAGATAGTGAACTAAGATGGGATAAACAAATTGAGGCTCTCACCACCAGAACCCTCCGTCTCTTACATATTTTTAAGTCCTTGAGAGAATCTGCTAATCTCGACACTTTAAAAATGGTGTACTTTGGCCTGTGTCAATCGGTACTAGGATATTGTATTACGGTGTGGGGAGGGGCATGTAAAACACTGCTTCTCATACTAGAGAGAGCACAGAGAGCTATACTTAAAGTAATGATCAGAAAACCCTACAGATACCCAACAACTCAACTGTATTCCGACTGTAAAGTTCTTACCGTTCGTCAACTCTTTGTGCTCTACTCGGTTCTTAAAAAACATTCATCCCTACCCCCTCCCAACCAGAAAAAACGTACCTTTATCCCTCCAAGTACTCCTCACAGAACAACCTTTGCCAAACATCAATATCTTATTCTCAGCTCTCTCATTTACAGAAAAGTTCATAAACATCTAAATATACTTGATCTCACAAAATGGGAAGTTAAACAGAAACTCACTGAGTGGCTACTCCAACAAGATTATGATCACACAGAATCACTTTTAACTTACTTAACCTAGCATTTGCACGCTCATGCACATACGCACACACACACACAAACACACACTCACATACACACACACACATGCATACATACACACTCACAAGACTATCAACTATTTAATTTTATTCTTCATTATCATTTTCTGATAATTGTTTAATTGTGGATGGATAGATCGACAGTGTCCTCACTTATTAAATATGTAAAATAAGAACTTAGCCTTTTGGCCGTCAACTGTCTCTTAAGATACAGGTATACCCTAGTTTAAGAGACAGGGAAACTTATATTGTCTACAGATGTACCATGTACTTCATAAATTTGCTCTATCATATATAGTTCATAAACTTGTAAAACTATCTTGCTGTTACTAGTTTAAGTTCTTCTTCGCACCATCTGTAACCTTTTTGTTCAATAAACAATTATTATTATTATTATTATTATTATTATTCTTCCAGACATCACATCAGACAGATCACCGATAGAAGACCGTCAGTTGTCAAACGAGTCAGTATCGTCAGCGGAGAGCGTGGGCGGCACTGTACACCTCACTGAACATTCTACGTACGCGAGACGGAAACTAGACGAGCTGCAGGAGCGACATAATAATAAAATACAAGTATGTTTTTACTAATTTTGATCATTATTTCCATTGCCATAGAATTCAACATGTACTGGGTAAGATTATGGCCCACAGCCTTTCGTAGCTGCGAGGCCTGTGCACCAGCTGTGGATGTATTATGGGCTGATTACGCATAAGATGTTTTTTGTGTGTCCGGGCGTTGCCCGGTATAGGACCAAGTACTTCGGTGACCCATGTACTCTTCGCGAGATTGCCAGTAACACCAAGGGGTTGCTGGCTTTTCTCGGGGAGCTAGGGTGGATCGAGTGATATTCCCACCCCTACGCAAAATACGCGCATCGAACGTGGAGTTGCGGACACCAGCCCGTCGTACCTAAACTTATTTAAGATGTTTTTTTTTACTATGACATAAACTGTCATATTGTTTGATCCCCGTTTCTTGATTAAGCAGAAACAACAAAAATACTCTTCCTTATTGGGAATTTCTCCGTAGAAGCTAAGGGATTTTTGCCCGGTTGAATGCAATATGGTCGCACCCTAATACATTACATGGAGCTGAAAACATAACCGGCAAAATGTGGGTGTGCTATTAGGTGCTCTTCTGCCTTACCTTTCACGAAATACAGGCATGATGTTATGTGTGTAGTATAGTAAAATTAGTTTTGCCAAGAATATTGATTTGATTAATAAAAAACCTACACAACTTTTTAAATAGTGAAAAATTACGTTTCATCTGTCTAGCCGTCTCCCAACTGGTCGGTTTCACAGTCTAACCGGATGCAGCTGAATACCAGTATTTCACACTGAGCGACTGCCTATATGACCTCCACAACCCAGTTAGTACTGGGTCATACGATACCCTTGTATTATGTTACATCATTATATCAATTTACTTCCAGGCATTAGCAGCTCTCCGCGCATCATTAAAACCGGAATCACCTGCACTATCCATGTTAGCGAATGAAGTAGAGAAATTAGCAGGAGAACAGATGCGACTGGAAGCACACCTGGCGAGGACAGACACCTGGGCTGAACATCTGGGCAGGTGGCGAGCTTCCGTGCATAGCGCTGAGGTAGGACGAAACAGTATTATTTGAATTAAATGCAATTTTGAACATTAATACAAATAGTTTCAAAACAAATTTAAATATCAGTTAATTCTTATTACTTATTTCCCCCCTCGAATTCCCAAACGACACCTTAATTTTAAGATGAGCCGTATTTTATGAATCATTGCTGTACTTACATGTTAAAAATAACCAAACAAAAATCGGTTAAATGACTAACGAGTAAAATGGTTTTGTACACATGTGTATATATACAACTTCAGTAATTGAAAGAAATATTTCTGTTGCTGAGAAATAACTGATAATAATTAACAGACAAAATTAATCTTTAACGACGTCTTAAAATTAAATTACGTTAAATTATCTCTTGCACATTTTTAAATTGGATAGGACTACGATGTTTATTTATAAATAGTAGTTGTAGATTCTTATTCTTGTAAAACTAAAATAAACATCAACTTTCTGGTTCTAGCTAGCACAAAAGGTGAGGATAGTAGACAAGTTGCACAATTTTCATATTTATTTATTTACTGAAACTAAAACAATTTATTTATTTTTGTAGGTAATAGACGAATCAAAACCACCTCAATTTGTCATAGTAGTACATATGGCAGAGCAAGAATCTGTGAACGAAGATGATAGGCCGGAACAAATAACTACAGGATGGGTGCTGCTTAGGACTTTGAACGAATTTCAGGTATATTACTGCTTTTTTCCACATAATATATTATTCTAGAAGATAATTTTCAAATAAATTAGCTTCTTTAAAATGTCTAGTGCACGTCGTTTGAATTTAATTATTATGCAAATGGTCTAGCAACTAACTAAGGCACCACCATTATTAATCAAACTGACATTTACTAAGACACTACCATTATTAATCAAACTGTCTGACAATTACTAAGACACAATCTTTACTAAGCAGACTGTCTGACAATTACTATGACACCACCATTACTAAACCAACTGTCTGACAACTCCTAAGACAACACCATTACTAAGTCAACTTTCTGGCAACTAATAAGACACCAAGATTACTAAGCAAACTGTATGAAAACTACTAAGACACCATCACAACTAAGCATACTGTCTGACAATTACTAAGACACCATAATTACTAAACAAACTGTCTGACAATTACTAAGACGCCACCATTACTAAGCCAACTGTCTGACAACTACTAAGAGACCACCACTACTAAGCCAACTGTCTGACAATTAGTAAGCCACCACCATTACTAAGCCAACTGTCTGACTACTAAGACTGTCGTCCAATGTGTCTAAATGTCTGACAACTACTAAGGCACCACGATTACTAAACAAACTGTCTGACAATTACTAAGACACCAACATTACCAAGCAATGCTTGGTAATGTTGGCTAAACGGTAAATAATAGTCAGACAGTATGCTTGGCAACCATACTGTCTACCATACAACTGCAAAACAATGGCAGTTGTGATTTCAATATTATAAGTACGGACTATTTAGGTTAGTAGACATTTTGCTTAACAATTTAGTTCCCTGATTTTACTCAAAAACTTTTCAATGAATATTTCATTTTTACAGACAGTAAATAGTTAACTTCAGATTTTTCATTTCAGGAATTACATCGAAAACTACGGCCTATGTGTGCAGAATTGAAGAATTTAGAACTACCAACGAATTCGTTCAAGTTTCTATTTGGGAAGAACGATAAAAACTCATTAGAAAAAGCTAAAATATTAATACAGAAATACTTAGAAGTAAGTTCACTTGTTGGTATTTTATTTCGAAATGATAATTACGAAAATGATGGTTTCCCTCTTAAGTTTTCGTCAAACATATTTATTTAAATTTTATATTTTAAAACCACTGCTTTGCAAAGGATCAAAGTCGTAGAGTTACTACCTAATATCACACTCCGTTTTGTTATTTACCCATAGATTTAATACAGATTATAATGTTTTTATAATGGACTAGTTGCCAGCGGCTTCGCCCGCTACAACTCGAAAATTATCTTAAGGGAAGTTAAAATCGGGATAAAAACTATCCCATGTGTTAATCCAGGTTATAAACTATCTGTGTACCAATTTTTATCCAAATCCGTTCAGTAGTTTTTGCTTGAAAGAGTAACAAACATCCATCCATCCATACATAGGTACAACAAATTTTCGCGTTTATAATATTAGTAGGATTGACTTTTAACTTGACTTGACCTTCTTCACGTATTAATTTTGACTACTCGAATGTAATATCTGTAAGTAAAGTAATAAAATAAATAGTCGAATCGATTTATTTTCAGTTTGTTTTAGAAGACGACAGACTTAACCAAAGCGAGGCTTTATACACATTCCTAAACCCCAGTTCAGAGTATTTGAAGCAGGGTGACTTACCAAAGAAAAACAAATTCTCCTTTTCAACGTTATTTAAGAGGTAATTGTGTTTTTATTTATATCTGTTTTCAATTCTATTTCCATCCGTATTCCGTTGGCATAGAACTAGTTTTGGTAAAGAAAACTTCAGTGTTATAAGCACGTTTTTCGCTTGATGACGTTGTTACCAATCATTCTTGAAATTGTTTTGTGAAGTCCATACATGTAACAATATGACGGCGTTCATTCCTACATTGGCGACATGCCAAAGATTGCATTGAAATATCGCATTTGCCTCTTTAAATATTAGGTCGTTATTCTCGCCAGCACGAGTAGTGAAGCAACGAACAGATCGTCGCAAGAAAAGGAACAGTTTACACATTTATCTGCGGATGAAGACGAGATATCTTTGTATCTCGACGGCAACGGATCTGACAACGCTAGCAAGAGTATGACCAGCTCTTTGCGTGGTAAGTTTTCTATTTATTACCATCATCAAGCTACCACGTTTAAGAGACAGTTGTCACCAAGTAATCGTGATATTTAGTAAAAAAAAAAATCCAATAATGTTATTAACTTGACTAAACAAATCGGTGCCGTTTGATCGTGCTGATAGAGCTACAATATTTGTAAATATAAATGCCTGCAGTGGGACAATCATAATACCGGCTTATAATTATAATAATATAAAATTATACATACGAAAACTTACTACGTTATGTAAGCCTATTACCCACGTCTTGTTTTTTTTATTAGCTGTACTGTCCTACTGCTGACCAATGGCCTACCCCAATGCTTCTAAGAGCGTTTTTTCTGTGCTTTCTCGAACCAGTACGCGCCCCGATCGTATTCTGATTATTAAAAAAATACATCTGATCATATATCTCATTACCAGGTGCAGGCGCAATAGCGGAAGAAAGAGACAGCATAGCGGAGCCCCTGTACGCGTTACTGAGTGAAATGTTCGACATGCGCGGTGTGTTCCGATGGCTCCGGAAGACGCTCGTCACCTTCGTGCAGATCACGTACGGCAGGACTATTAACAGGTATGTAAACTTACTGTTATTGTTAGCCTTTGTCATTCAACTGCTGGGTAAAGGCTCCCCCCATGACTTCCAAATTATTCGATCGAATCTGATATGCCGTATGTCTATCTTTTTCTTGGCATTACGAGAGCGAACAAGATAGACGAAATATTCGTTTCGGTTTCGATTCGATTGTTTGTGAACGGCTATGCAGGGCCAATGTGGACCACTGGTATGTTTAGTGGAAGAAGAAAATATTTGTTCACACCTCTTGCTCAAAAAGAACGTCATAATAGCATACCAGAGCGGGCGTAAAATTGCATATATTGCCCTAGGGCTAAAAGTAAATCTCGTACGACAACTTGTTTAGCCAGCTGGTGCGTGATTTAGTTTAAAGTAAAAAAAAAATGTTTTATTTTTAAAAATAGAACTAAACGCGCTGAATGCCGAACTCTTTGGTAGAATGTGTGCGTTGCATTGCAGCTACAGAAGAAATAAAAAAAAGGCATTGGCGCGAAATTTTTGGAATTGTATTACTTATTAAATTGAATTTAATTTTTAATAAAATAAACTCATATTGAACATGGTTATTTTATTTTCTTGCAATCGTAATGAAAAGTACAGTGTAACACACGGCGCTAAAATCCCATTATAACTCGGTTCCTATTTACTTCCTCGCTAAAGCTCGGTAGTAAAACTAGGTACCTCATATATAGGGTCATTTTAGGCCCTTGTATTACAATGTACTATTTACCAATTTTGATCGGTGTAGAGGGAGAGGAAGATCAAAGAAAAGACAGAGGGCCACGGAGTCTGAATTTGTTGCTAGTAGGTACACCTCTCCTTAACCTTTCAGGGATTACATGCGTGATTTTATGTTAAGTGTGTTAAAAAAGTCAGTATGGCAGACGTGATTCTGTTTCTTCTACCATGATGTTATTTTGCAGGCAAATCAAAGAGACGGTGACGTGGATATTCTCTGAACAAATGTTGCACTACTACATCAGCGTGGTCCTCAAGTCATGGTGGCCGGGCGGGACCCTGTCTGAAAACACTTCTAATAGGAACTTCCAAGATAAAGGTAAGATTGCGTTACTAATGTTTCGATATTTATTTACCGTTGTTGACTAAGGACCTTCAGGTACAAGGTATAAACGGGCCTGTTACGAAGCCGTTAGCATTCTGTACAAAAAATTGAGGAACTCTGCGCAAAAGTTATTGCTGAGAAACGACTTTTTAACCGACTTCTAAAAAAAGAAGGAGGTTCTCAATTCGGATGTTTGTTTTTTTTATGTTTGTTCGGGCATAACTCCGTCACTTGCTAACCGATTTGAAAAATTCTTTTTTTGTTGGAAAGGGTATACTTTCCAAATGGTCCCATAATTTTTGTATCGAAATCGGACAAGCGGTTTTTGAAAAATCAACAATACTAAAAAAAAAACTACATTGTCCACATTATGACCCATGAACATGTGATTGTGAACCACTAAAAACTGAAAAATTAAAACTTTTTAACAAAAAATTAAACCGACTTCGGTGGCAAAAAAATGAAATCAAACAAACAAAAGTCACCGACTTCAGAAACTGATTTATTTTTGACTTTTTTTTTGAAGTCGGTTTAATTTTTTGTTAAAAGTTTTTTTTAAATCATGAATTACGATAGGACTCAATTTATCGCATTCAAAGCATTGTGTTGATGGATGCATTAAATAATAGTAGAAAGAGATACCACGGCCCTGGAACACAAAGAGCTAAGAAGGAACATCCGTGACTTTTAGTCAGTAGAAGTTTGACTCGCCCTTCCACTACGCCCAGAGCGGGAGGAGTCATTTGACGA
The DNA here is from genome assembly GCA_949316265.1 of Diarsia mendica. NCBI lineage: Eukaryota > Metazoa > Arthropoda > Insecta > Lepidoptera > Noctuidae > Diarsia > Diarsia mendica. The sequence continues at coordinate 15,553,514 of OX438896.1, read as the reverse complement.
TTTCCCACCCTCCAAAAAAAAAAAATGAACTTGTAGTTATGTAAGTTATTTATATAAAAAAAAACTTTGAAAAATTTGGAGCGCTTGGGGAGAAAGAAACCAAGGTTACCGACGTAGCCCGAAGAATTGCCAGACAGTGGCAATGGGCAGGTCACATTGCTCGCAGAATGGATGGCCGATGGGACTGAAAAGTTCTGGAGTTGCGACCGCAAACCGGAAGACGTTGCGTTGGAAGGCCTCCCACTAGGTGGACCGATGACCTGGCGAAGGTTTCGGGGATCCGCTGGATGCGAGACGCACGGACCCGGTCAATGTGGCGACACTTAGGGTAACCTATGTCCAGCAGTGGATGTCTTTTGGCTGAAATGATTTTGATGATGGGGAGAAATTGATCCTTGAATTCTGTTATTAAGGTAGATTGATGATGTTTTTTTTTTCTTTACCCAGAACATACGCGCACACTAGCGCTACAGCAGTTAAACGAGAGCGTTCTGGACGCGCTGTCGTCACTAGTGGGCGCGCAGGCAGCGGCACGCGGCGCACACAAGCTGTTCCACACGCTGCAGAACACCACGCACAACAAGCAGCTCTTCTATGTGAGTACACTGTGCAGCGCTGCAGCGGCTGAGCGACACGTGCTGGACGCGCACACAAGCTGTTCCACACGCTGCAGAACACCACGCACAACAAGCAGCTCTTCTATGTGAGTACACTGTGCAGCGCTGCAGCGGCTGAGCGACACGTGCTGGACGCGCACACAAGCTGTTCCACACGCTGCAGAACACCACGCACAACAAGCAGCTCTTCTATGTGAGTACACTGTGCAGCGCTGCAGCGGCTGAGCGACACGTGCTGGACGCGCACACAAGCTGTTCCACACGCTGCAGAACACCACGCACAACAAGCAGCTCTTCTATGTGAGTACACTGTGCAGCGCTGCAGCGGCTGAGCGACACGTGCTGGACGCGCACACAAGCTGTTCCACACGCTGCAGAACACCACGCACAACAAGCAGCTCTTCTATGTGAGTACACTGTGCAGCGCTGCAGCGGCTGAGCGACACGTGCTGGACGCGCACACAAGCTGTTCCACACGCTGCAGAACACCACGCACAACAAGCAGCTCTTCTATGTGAGTACACTGTGCAGCGCTGCAGCGGCTGAGCGACACGTGCTGGACGCGCACACAAGCTGTTCCACACGCTGCAGAACACCACGCACAACAAGCAGCTCTTCTATGTGAGTACACTGTGCAGCGCTGCAGCGGCTGAGCGACACGTGCTGGACGCGCACACAAGCTGTTCCACACGCTGCAGAACACCACGCACAACAAGCAGCTCTTCTATGTGAGTACACTGTGCAGCGCTGCAGCGGCTGAGCGACACGTGCTGGACGCGCACACAAGCTGTTCCACACGCTGCAGAACACCACGCACAACAAGCAGCTCTTCTATGTGAGTACACTGTGCAGCGCTGCAGCGGCTGAGCGACACGTGCTGGACGCGCACACAAGCTGTTCCACACGCTGCAGAACACCACGCACAACAAGCAGCTCTTCTATGTGAGTACACTGTGCAGCGCTGCAGCGGCTGAGCGACACGTGCTGGACGCGCACACAAGCTGTTCCACACGCTGCAGAACACCACGCACAACAAGCAGCTCTTCTATGTGAGTACACTGTGCAGCGCTGCAGCGGCTGAGCGACACGTGCTGGACGCGCACACAAGCTGTTCCACACGCTGCAGAACACCACGCACAACAAGCAGCTCTTCTATGTGAGTTCACTGTGCAGCGCTGCAGCGGCTGAGCGACACGTGCTGGACGCGCACACAAGCTGTTCCACACGCTGCAGAACACCACGCACAACAAGCAGCTCTTCTATGTGAGTACACTGTGCAGCGCTGCAGCGGCTGAGCGACACGTGCTGGACGCGCACACAAGCTGTTCCACACGCTGCAGAACACCACGCACAACAAGCAGCTCTTCTATGTGAGTACACTGTGCAGCGCTGCAGCGGCTGAGCGACACGTGCTGGACGCGCACACAAGCTGTTCCACACGCTGCAGAACACCACGCACAACAAGCAGCTCTTCTATGTGAGTACACTGTGCAGCGCTGCAGCGGCTGAGCGACACGTGCTGGACGCGCACACAAGCTGTTCCACACGCTGCAGAACACCACGCACAACAAGCAGCTCTTCTATGTGAGTACACTGTGCAGCGCTGCAGCGGCTGAGCGACACGTGCTGGACGCGCACACAAGCTGTTCCACACGCTGCAGAACACCACGCACAACAAGCAGCTCTTCTATGTGAGTACACTGTGCAGCGCTGCAGCGGCTGAGCGACACGTGCTGGACGCGCACACAAGCTGTTCCACACGCTGCAGAACACCACGCACAACAAGCAGCTCTTCTATGTGAGTACACTGTGCAGCGCTGCAGCGGCTGAGCGACACGTGCTGGACGCGCACACAAGCTGTTCCACACGCTGCAGAACACCACGCACAACAAGCAGCTCTTCTATGTGAGTACACTGTGCAGCGCTGCAGCGGCTGAGCGACACGTGCTGGACGCGCACACAAGCTGTTCCACACGCTGCAGAACACCACGCACAACAAGCAGCTCTTCTATGTGAGTACACTGTGCAGCGCTGCAGCGGCTGAGCGACACGTGCTGGACGCGCACACAAGCTGTTCCACACGCTGCAGAACACCACGCACAACAAGCAGCTCTTCTATGTGAGTACACTGTGCAGCGCTGCAGCGGCTGAGCGACACGTGCTGGACGCGCACACAAGCTGTTCCACACGCTGCAGAACACCACGCACAACAAGCAGCTCTTCTATGTGAGTACACTGTGCAGCGCTGCAGCGGCTGAGCGACACGTGCTGGACGCGCACACAAGCTGTTCCACACGCTGCAGAACACCACGCACAACAAGCAGCTCTTCTATGTGAGTACACTGTGCAGCGCTGCAGCGGCTGAGCGACACGTGCTGGACGCGCACACAAGCTGTTCCACACGCTGCAGAACACCACGCACAACAAGCAGCTCTTCTATGTGAGTACACTGTGCAGCGCTGCAGCGGCTGAGCGACACGTGCTGGACGCGCACACAAGCTGTTCCACACGCTGCAGAACACCACGCACAACAAGCAGCTCTTCTATGTGAGTACACTGTGCAGCGCTGCAGCGGCTGAGCGACACGTGCTGGACGCGCACACAAGCTGTTCCACACGCTGCAGAACACCACGCACAACAAGCAGCTCTTCTATGTGAGTACACTGTGCTGTGTGCAGCGCTGCAGCGGAACCCTCAAAATAGAAGTGCCAAAAGACGGCTTCAATTTTTAACTCTTCCAAAATCATAGTCATCGTAATCCTAATCATCATTTTAGCCCAGAATCATCGCATCGCATCCACTTTCTTGCGCCATAATGTCACATACATACTGCCACTTTTCGGTTCAGTGCTTCCCTGATTCAAAAGGTTTCCTCGACTTTGACGATTTTATCAGTCCAACGAGATTTTTTTGGTCCAATTTTGGCCACTGTTCGGTCGGAACATTACTCCATCGGCCATCTTCGCGACATAGATACACATAACTAAACCCTATATTAGACAACGAACGTGTGCCGTGAGGCATCTCAAATTTGAGTAAGATGAATTATTCAAGATGTCAGATGGCAGAACAACAAAGACATCTTATTATTTTTAGTCAGACAGGTATCCGTCAAAATTGACCGACTTAAGCCGGAACATTTGGCAACTTTTCAGCCATAGACTTAGATGTACATCGTTCTGAAAGTGTAAATATTAACGCACAAGATATGACCTAAGGATTTCTAGAAAAATATGTGGAACGAAGTGTGGGTGTGACTAAAATAATACTGTATTTCTTTAACGACATCATTATTATTTAATATATTATTATAGCATAAATATTCACATTCAATTTACACTAAAAATCTTACTTGCCGTACACACGACGAAATTTAGCTCTAGTTCTTCTACAAAATCAAAGAAAACCTAAATGTAAGTTTTTACTGTACTAACTTAATTCACAAAAAGGTACGTCTATATTTGCATGGCACACAAATATCCGTACTGACAAACGCAACCCCTGATAAAAAAAGTGCGTCTTACTACAAAAGTGCATTATTTTAAGAACTAAATGTCACACAAGGACGTCATTCCCACAATATTTTTTTAGTCTAACTGAACTACTCTAATCTACTTTATCCTTAGTACCCATATAAGATCGTAAAAGCGAATAAATTCCGACACCTGTGACTACCACACAGGATATCGGTCCTAGTGCACATACAGACATAGCTATAACTAGTATTATCATGCCTACAATAACTATGTATAATCTTGGGCTCTTTACTGGCAAACTGTCCACAATAGGACTAATTATTGATATCCTTTCTTGATTTGGAGACAATGCTGGTATCCTGGCAGATGTAGGACTTAATTTTTCAGGGGCTGTCTCTGTAGATATGTCATTTGAAGTCTGAATATCAGCTGTTCTTTTATCCGGTGTAGACCTGTTAGGTGACTTTTTATCGGGCGGAGAATCCAGGGCAGTGATACTCTGTGGTTGGCTCACGATATTTGTTTGTTTCTGCGGAGTTGATCTCATGGCCAGTATTGCCTCTGTTGTGGATGTCGAGAGCGATTCTTGCTGAGTTGGGCTGACGCCTGACACCGATATCAGTCCTGGAGTTGCGGTCACAGTTGATATAGTCTGGAAATGTAAACAATCTTTTTCAATTAATTCAATTACTTCAAATGTCACTTATATTTTCGACTTTAATTACCAAAAACTGCACTCCCGCATCGATTGACAATTTGACACTAATAATTGAAGTTATAAAGTGCAATACTTACACTGTATGAGATGATATCCGGATTGTTTATGTATAGAATCTTCTCTCCAAGCAAGCTTTCTGTAAAGTTAAAACATGTTTTTGTTACTGTCCTGAATTACATACAAACATACATTTTTTTTTTAAACCTTTGTCCCACACTAGGAATTTCTCCTGTATCGTGGGTGCGTTCACAAACATTTAAACTCACATACACAAATACCCATACATAAACTCATCACTCACCCTTTTCCCATGGGGGTAGGCAGAAACCACTAAAATGAATTCAAACGAGCTCACAGATGCATCAACTTCCTGCCCTTGTCCCATTCTACTTGGGGTCGGCGCAACACGGTTTCTTCTTCCATTTCCCCCTGTATGACTTTTCCGAATTATTTATTTCTTTGTCTTTCATGTCATTTCTCACACAATCCATCCATCTTTTCTTTGGCCTTCCCTCCCTCCATCAATGTTAATACCCATCAATTTTTAAATTAATTTTTTCCTTAAAAAATTTCTGTAAAAAACGCAACTTTCAAACTTCCCCTAATAAACTCATTCCTTACTTTATCTCTTCTTGTAACTCCACACATCTTTCTGAACATTCTCATCTCATATTTTTCACCCATCTTTTTCAACGAGCTCTCAGATTATCGGTAGTAATTATAAATATTCTTACCACTGCATCCGACTCCTATACTATTCAGTTCGTCGAGCTCTCCCTTCCTAATGACAATAGTGCTGTAGTCCTCACTGTATCGATACATCTCGGCTGCTAGTGTTGTGGTGAAGTCATCGGTTTGCTTGCACGTAATGAACCTCCTTTGTATCTCGTTGAGGAAGAGAAATGCTCTGGATCGTTGGCATAGCTGAAGATTGAAAGGATTTATTATAAATCTCTACATTCCAGCCAGTTCGCATTCAACACGTTGACTATATTCTGCGGTCCTTTCACTAGAAAGCCGTTAAGTGCGAAAAGTATTTTCGAGATAATGGCGAAAAATGCACGAAACGTTGTTTCTAAACAATGAGAACTTATTTGTAGTTAAGTAAAAGACCAAAAAATAATCGTCAAATTAGGCAGTTAAGGTATTGTAATGTATATTTAGCGAAGAAGTGTGGGTTAGATGCTTTCAAGAGCTGGAATCATCATAAATTGTAATATTAAACGATCTGTAATGTTTTATATTTCTGAAATTATTCATATTCTAAAAATGTTTTAGATAGAAAGATAGAGAATTTCAAACTCTATCAAGCTGTATCAAAAAATTAAATTGACCATTTGTGGGTTAACTATTGTGTGAGCTAATTTGTGGGCTTTCTAGTGATAGGACGGCAGTATTGTGATGCTGACTAAAGCCGTAATAACACTCCATTTTTAACCGACTTCAAAAAAAAGAAGGAGGTTCTCAATTCGGCTGTTTTTTTTATGTTTGTTCGGGCATAACTCCGTCACTTGCTAACCGATTTGAAAAATTCTTTTTTTGTTGGAAAAGATATGCTTTCCAAATGGTCCCATAATTTTTTTATCGAAATCGGACAAGCGGTTTTTGAAAAATCAACAAAACTCAAAAAAAATACTACATTGTCCACATTATGTCCATGTCCATGAACATGTGAACCACTAAAGTGAAAAAAATAAATCAAACAAACAAAAGTCACCGACTTCAGAAACTGATTTATTTTTGACTTCTTTGTGTTTTTTTTTTGAAGTCGGTTTTATTTTTTGTTAAAAAGTTTTTTTGAGCAGTCGCGTAAAAAGTTGCTGCCTCTCACGCTCAAATACGTTGAAGTTGAAAAACCGGATCCGTATAGTTTTTGGTTTGCTGTTGTTTATAATTAAAATTCATAGCGAGCTATAGCTGATATAACAATGTGTTCATATTTTCTAGCAGCGTCATGTGACCTCATTTTTAGTTAGCAACAACAGCAACTCTACAAAATTGTGAACATGATCACACAAGTTCCGCTCAGCTGGGCTTAAAATCGACAGCTGTCTTTTAGATCAACGTTACCGTAGTAGACCGCGAATGACAGGTGACAAGATAATTACGAATATTTGGCGCAAGCTACCGCACAGGACAGTGTCCCTACAAATTAATTATACACTCATTATTTTAGACTTTTTTTTTATCTCTTGATTTAAATCGTTTTTCATTCAATATACTTGATTGATTAAGTGCAATCACTGAATTGTTCGGTTTGACCGAAAATCTAATATTTCATACTGTAAAAGTTCCGTCAAAAACCGGTACGATTGCGGAACAGCTGCAAAACCTGGGATACTGACAGCTATTTCAGTACATTATCTGTCAAAATCCGGTGCCCACAGCCGCGTCCACAATTTGTCAGTACTGGTTTTACTGAACCTGCAGTCGTTTTCAGAAAAAGCGCCTTCAAAGCAAGAGTAATCAGGGATCTTCTGGGCACGCTCGTTCCATCATAGATCTCATACATCGCTTTCCATCAGGTGAATTCAGGCGTGATCGAGGTCAAGAGTTGACCATTTCGCAATAAAAAAAATAAGGAGATAACCATTTCAGTTAAATAGAGTTGTTTCTTTTAAACGGTAAACAATCAAACAATTTTGTTTAACAGGCCACGTAAAAAGCGTAATACTAAACTGGAGCTTTGCAATCAAAATACCATAAAACTTATTTTTACATACTTTTTTCCGTCTAGCGAGTATTTTAGGAAGGCCGTAAATCAATGCAATGAAGTCTGAAAAGTAACATCTTTCGATTGAAGTAGATGCGAAAAACAACTACTCCGAAAATATTTTACTCGAGATATACCTACTATAACTAATATTTGCCCGTGGCTTCGCCCGTGTTATTGTTGGAAATTATGCTAAGGGAATGTATTGTCGGATTAAATGTTAAGAAAAATATTTGAGATTTGAGTAAACTCATTTCTCCTCTACTTCTGTGTTAGCTAGTCCACGTTCATTCATGTGGTCATACATACACGCCGATTGCGAGTACTACGCACCTGTCCTTTCTGAAGGACCACCAATAAGGTTAGTGTATGTCTTTCTAGGATCTAGGGCGTCCCGTCCCGACGTTACCACTCACATCTAAGCTGCCTTGTAAATACCTTTTGTTAGTCGCTTTTCTCATCCTCTCCGCACGACCAAACCATCTAAGTATACTCTTTTAAACTTTTGACACTACGTCTTCTTTATCAATATCAAACCAAATTGCCAAATTTTATGCAATTCCATTCAACTCCATGTAATATCACATGAGAAGAACAGACAGATTTACTTTCGCATTAAAAATATTACGTTGATGATAAAAACAGAAATTAATTTATAAAAGCACTCTTTCTATAACAGAAGTTGTTGCAGAGTATTTTTATGATATACTGAGTGGGCGTTTGATGATAAACAAAATTAATAATGTCTTGATGGTTATGAACGAAAGCAAGTGTCTGCTAATCCGTCTCACACTTCATAAAGTTCGTTGGCATTTATAAATCTGTTTGGGAATGACGATATAAAAAACATTAATTCATATCCTACGGATGACGATGAACAACAGCTACAATTATGTCATTTTATAAGATCACACAAATAAATTGATGCTTGATTTTAGTTGTTATAAATATTATAATACTATTTTTAAGGTTCATTTATAGAGTTGTAGAGCAGGAAGTAGTGCAACAGTATATTCCTCTATCGTAGTGCGTACCTGTGGTATAAAATCACGCTGGCAGAAGAACATTGAATTGAATGATGGATGGAATGCGTAAAGGATGATATGGCAAGATGTCTGAAGAGATGACGAGTAATAGAAAAGTATGAAAGAAGAAGACAAGCTGCGCCGACCCCTAAATTAATTGAAATAAGGGTAAAAGGGTCCCTCTCCTAGAGAAAAGGCCTGAGTCTCCGCAGTGGGAACTTTATAGACTGATGATGATGATGAAGGGAAAAAGAATGATGATGATGAAAAGCTAGTAATTTAGTACTTAGTAGACTACTTACTTTGTCTGTTATACAGAAATACAAATAGTCATCATCAGCGATGTAGTGCAGTAGATATATTCCATGTGAGTACGTCATCTTGTTGTTACGCGCTGGTAACTTAGACAGCACTTGTTCGGCAATCTCCGTGAAGTTTCCATCGCAGGACGCGAAGTCTGACACTATGGTTTTGTCTGCAGCTACAGCACTAAATACTATCGGCATTTTGACTGGATTAAAAAGTTAAAAACCAGTACCAACTTTTTCACTGCACTTAATTTTTTTTTACACTTTTTTAAACTTTTATAATAATGAATGAATAATGAATTAAGACACTTTTGTTATTCTATTTTAGGTGACCATATTTTTATTAATCAAAATTTAAAAAAAGACATCGCTTCCGAATTAATTGTACAACAGACCGGACTTAACCTCAACGCTTCTCAGCTTGCGAACCGCAACTGATAATACTGGCATACACTATACACTTCACAGTCCGCCTCCGTATCATACAAATACCGTGCGATCTAAAATTATTGGCGTGTCATTTTGTAGCTAAAAGCGCGTCTTCCACGCTAAAAATGTCGCCGGTCGTAGTTGATATATGTGAATTGGCACGACAACTGTGCGGAAGACGTGGACACCGCGACACCGCGTGTCGCCTGTCTCCCAAGACTTCGTGTTTAAAAATCATTCGCCAGATTATGGTTGAAGGAATTGTTTATCGGTTTATTCGTACATGTATGTATTCGTTCGTTCGTGGAAATACGTATTCTTTGTATGTTTTTCAAGATTTTTAGGTGATACGGGAAATATTGGAAAAGGATTTATAATGGGACTTAAATAAGGAAAATGTGGGTGTACTATTAGGTACAACTCTGCCTAACCCTTCGGGGATTACAGGTGTGATGTTATATTATGTGTAATTTTGAGTAATAATAATAATAATAAATTCATTTATTCAGGTAATTTTACACCCGTTACTATGTCAATCACAATACAAACATGAATAAAATATTAAAATTCAAAACATCGCGTAATGGGTACCTTGTCTATCTGTAAGCCTGCCACGTCCACTTTAGAATTAATATACGTGGTGTCTGATGAGACCACTATTAAAAAGCATGGAAAAAAGAAACATGTTGCACCCTAAATGAATTGGAATAAGGGCGAGAATGATGATGATAAATCTAAAGCTTAGAAAATTAGATAAAATTGACTAAATGTTTGACTACTGGACACACTAGACTAAAACGAGTCTCTTTTTACCCGACTGCGGCGAAGCCCAAAAGGAGGATTATGTGTTTGACATGTATGTATGTCCGATTTTTTTTACTAAATAAATACCCTAAACCAAACTTTTTTGTTATTTACAGGAGCTGTTCGAACTGGTACTCCTAGAAGTGTTCCCTGAGCTCAAACGATACCAATAACTGTATAGGTAAGACAAGCCATGACAATAGATATAATCAAACTATAAGTATAATCGTACAGGGATCTTATCCAAAGGACATATACCCGGTAAAAGAAACGGACAAAATACTCTAAAAGAGACATTCCTTTACGTTTAAATCGGACTTTACCATATTGGATACTTCAAAATGACTGCACATATCTTTTTAAACGTATATCACCTTTTAAAATCTCGAAAGCCAGTTTTAAACTATAAGGATCTGACAATTTTGCTCTCTACATTATATTTTTTATGTAGCAACATTACTTGAATTATTTAAAAAACCCGGCCAAAACTGATGTAAAGAATAATAATTATGTTACTCTATAAATAAACCTTTTTAGGTGGTCTTACAGTTATTATTTATTATATTTTTATACTTCTGTAAGTAATGTTGTTACATTTAAAAATTAAAGGATTTTGACTTTTTTGTAATAAATATTTCAATGCCACTAAGTCGTTGGTCATTTAGAGGTCATTTAGATCATTATCTGACGTATTATAATGTAATGTAAGTATAGTAGGTAGTAATAATGTATTGATCTCAAGTTTATGTTCATATACCTCGTTTAACATAAAAATAGTGTAGCGATAATATATTCCTCTTTAATTTGCGCATTATGCCTCTTACAGTCTACATTTAAAAAGAACGTCTGATTTCTAAATATTTTTTTTTTAAATTTATTTATTAAAAGCTTAAACATTTCCAGTGACCAGTTAATAAAATATTCAGTTTATACACGCCTAAAATGCGCTAAGATTCAATTAATGTGAAATTATCGTATAGTTTACCTTTAAAATAAGAAAGCTTATTGCTAAAATAAATAATATTTATAAAAAGTTTATATGTTCGTGAATGTTACGTTGTTTATTAGTGTTGTGCCAAAGATTGCACGGTTGATGCGTTATTATAAGTTCATGCATCGAACTATAAATATCTACTTAAATAAACTTTGTTCCAAATCTCTTGAATTTATGAGAATTGTATGTAAGTACCTGATTATTGTTCGCTGAATCAGAACTCGGGGACTCTCTGGAAACGAACAGATTATAAATGCAACAAAAAATAACGAGGCCTCGTACAACCATGACATTTAGAAGAATATAATTATTTGTATCAATAGTAGCCTAGCTCTATCTTGTCATTTCGTCCATATTTTTACTGCCTTGGTATTCACTCATCCAGTTATTTTTACATCCATAACATTATTTAAATATCTATCACATTGTCAAACTCATGTCCAGTGAGAGCCAGTTGATTTACTAATTAGTTTACACAAACCTGTTAATTGCCACAAATACCAATTATAGTCCTTCGGATCAATTTCGGTCACGGCGGCCAAAGTTAGCGGAGATTAACAACTGTCATTAATAATTATGATCCTAACCATAATTATTGATTTAAATTCTGATCTGAACTATCCATATTTTCGGTGATATGCCGAAAGGTAATCTTGACTTCCTCGTCTATTATTTTGAGCTGATAATGATATTTTCGGCATTGTATCGTCACATATATCGATCAAAAACTTTAAAAGAATAAACATCATCCCCACCCTTCCAGTCCTCCTACTTTTATAGTGCTAATTTCCAATAGTGCTAATTTCATTCCAGTTGAGATGTGTAGATATGTTTAAAGTTATTAGAGTTGATATTGTACCTACAGTTAAATATGGTTTAGTGCTTGACTTCTGCTGCGAAACGCAATGCACCAAGCATTTGTTACGAACGCACTTTTAATGTACGTTTTCTACTGTTTATACGTTTCGTTGTTAAAAGGAACTGCTCTAAATTTATTGCAAAGCTACTTACATAATATTGTGCTAAGATATGGTAGGATACGTGCGTAGGTTGGGTAGTATACGTCCAGACACAAGCACCAATATGTATGCATGGGGCAATTTTTTAAAGTAATTTTCTACTCTACTCTTTTTCGGTTTTATTTCAAGGTAGAAACCGTTATAGTCCTAGGAAATAGCTTTTGAATTTTACAAAGTGTATACGTGTTTGTGCTCGTGACTGGTCAAAACACAAATGCTTTGAAGTAATGGTAAAAATATAGAAATGATTGCAATTTTTGCCTTTCTATTATGTTTTATACTTTGATTAGCTTATTAAATAAAATTGTGACCATATAAGTATTGAACAATTATGAGATTATATAATATGAGAAAAATATTTATAAAAATTATAAATTTATTTATAAGTGGAAGAAGTAGATCTTATTAATTTGTAAATATATATATGTACTTCATTAAAAAATTTAAATTAATGTATCGAATACGTTACCAAAAATATTTTTAGGAAGGAAAAATTAAAAGTTTAATTAGATAAGTATTATAGCATAAATCTTAATCGTTTTTATAAACTGCTTCTTTAGTTTGCCAGTATAAAAAGCTACGTAAAAACTGTCATTTACTAGGTATATAATTTTTTTTTCGGGAAGGCATAAACCTACTTCATGTAAGGTAATAATATATTATGTAAAACTGTCTATTTTTAATACCTTTTTATGTGGGGAATTTTGTTTTTCTGAGGTCACTCACTGAAAACGTCATTGTATCGCTAATGTCATAATGTTGCTAGCTTGTCACCTTTTGTGACCGCCCCCCTGCCGGCTGTGACATCAGAGAAACAACTTTCTCGTGTAACCTGTGAACCTATTGTCTATATCTATTAAGTGTTATATTTCCTGTTGTTGACTAAGTGTAATGACGAGTCTGTATGTAACTGTACCTACGGTTAATATGAAATAAACTAGTACATGTATTTTATATTCTGCCTTTTTATTTATCAAACACTTTTATCATTACATTATGTGCTTTACGAGCGTTCTAGTGTCCGGCTGGTATGTATCTTCTATACTATAATATTATAAGTAAGTTTGTATGTAGGGGTTATCTTCGGTAATCTACTGATAAAATTCCGAAAATTCTTTCACTAACGGGAAACTACATTATCGCCGAGGGTGACATTTAAAACGTTCCGAAGAGTAAACTCTGTACATCACGGGAGCGAAGCCGCTAGCAAAATCTAGTATGTTATATGTTGCAAGGGTTAACATTTATTGTCCGCGAAGCTGACACAATAGCTAAACAATGCGTAGTGAATGGGACAGGAAAAGGGCTAAGGGTTAAATCAATTGAAACACGAATATTATTGGGATAATTTCTATTCTTTAAGTCAGTACAATAATAAATTTGACAACAGTTTTAACACCTCTTTAGAAGGAGGCTTCAAAGGTGTAAAAGCTGTTTAATTAATTACTATTAATTTAATTATAATCATTCCTGAACCAATCATTTCTGTTCAAAATATTGAAATTTTAAATTTTGGCACAATTTTTTTTATAAATTTTATAATACACGATAAAATGTAAGTATAATCATGGCCAGAAATCACTCTTCCGATTGTATTGGTGTCTTGTTGTTGTTGCCTATATTATATTACAATGACATTAAAGTAAACGACAGGATATTGTAACGTAAAATAATCTATAATAATTATATATGTATATAATATTATACCCATCGCTGATTACCCACACTACAACTTTCAAAGCATCCGGTATCACAGCACTCACTATATTAGTTTCCCATCCCTTACAAGCTATGTAACAAAACAATGTACATAAAATATATCTTAAAACTATAATGAACATTAGGTATGAAGAATCTGAAATAATTCTTTCAAGCCTCTTTAATTCGTTCAAGAATTGGAATGGATATTTATCGTCTCCACCTAGACTTAATTAGAAGTTTATAAAATATTAAAAAACCAACCGACGAAAAAGAGGATTGCAAGAGTCACAAAGAGAGTTGCATTTTTGTACACATTGTGTGTCGTAGTTACTCGTATCTAGTAAACTTGGATCAGGCCGGATTGTTTACAAACTCCTTTATATGCAGTTAGTACCCATAAGAAATATTAAACGTACTATATGTTATTATCGTTTGATTAGTCTTGGACATTTATAACAACACATACAGACGTATACTTAATAAATAATAAATGCTTTCGACTGTAGTTATATCAGAAAAGGAACTTTCGTTATACATTATATCTTAGTTTTCAATGACCACAAAAACGATGTATTAAATTACATTCGCCGTTTTAATAGTTTTGCATTAATAGTCCGTTTTGGTGTTTTAAAAAGTAATTAAAGAATTATAGAACATTAATTAAGATTTGTTATTTTTTTGTAAATTTTTCCGGATCTGTATCCGCTGACGTCCGTCCTAATTCTACCTTAGATTAAAACACCCTGTGAAACTTCAAACTTTTTTCCAGTTCGTAGGTATGTCTCCTTTCTGTCAGATTAGTAACGGAATAAAACATAATTAGCTAATACATACTAATCCGTGTAAATAGCCTTTCAAGATTCGTTATTATCGATGTTGGATGATCAGAGAGTAAATTAAAAGCATTTAATCAATAATTAATTCTAATTAGGTACTAAATGAATTTCTCTGATATGAGACGAACATGTAACATATGGGTGGCGGGCGCGCCCGTCATCAGGCGTTCATTCAACATAAAATCAGCTTCATTTAATGTAACGTACAAAGTTAAAATAAATTATTATTTACAATATCATATCTGTCGGCTAACACAATTGGTAATTAAACCTAACTATTTACACTGATATTTTATTGTCACCATTATAAACCTGGTGAATTTACTCTAAAATCGGATTGTATTCGAAAGTGACAAAAACTGGATTTATAAATATTTTGTGTGTTCTTTGATACTTAGACTTAGATATAGGGGTACTATACCCCTATATCTAAGTATAGACGTCTCTGGATGTACTGTGTCAAATACTACTCATTTATGATACATACATACCCATAGTTAGATAACTATACTGACGAACATAAACGAGGCCGGGATACCATTTTACAGCAACATTCCCTTACTATAAATAAACTTTCGGTTGTGTCCTATTACTTATAAACGCATGCTTTGGTGGACCTTTAAGTATATCATAAATAATAACATACTGTAATGGACACTCTTGGTTAGAATATCGTTTATAAGCAAGTCGAACATGCACATGATCCCAAACCTCGGTACATGTAATCTTACGATGTAACTACTTATATATAGGTAATTTTGTTCTATAGTATAAAAGTCACTATCGATCTTCCCCGTGAGCCGCAGGAAACGAGCGACAGTTGACTTGTACAAAAATAATAAATATTAATGGTTTTATTTCTTCCTCTCGCACTTCGATACCATGCTGTGATTAGATCCCACCCGGGTTGGTGCAGACTCCCACACTCCTCAGAGAGGTGAGGTCAGCCGGGGGCCGGGGGGAGCCGGCAGCATGCTATCGCAGTTCCCGCACTTTACATTCACCCTTTGGGTGGCGTTCAGCAATACATTACCTAGGAAACTTCCCTATTCATTTATTACAAGTAGATACATCTATTTACACGTGACAAGAAATTGTCCAGACTTGCTATGCATCTAAACATTTGCCTATCCCTATCAACTATAACAATAATCATATTTTATATAAATATTGTAGTTAAGTTCATATTTTAGAACATTCAAGAAACATGAGTGATCTGACGGATTAATAAATCGAACGTCCGCAATGTAGTTGGGATATTGTTACTTTACACATTTACCATCTAGTACCTATAATCTAATCTAGATATAGATACGTATTTTAATCATTAAAAATAGATCCGCTTCCAATGTAGTAGTTGCTTTACTTGGTGATTTTACATTACCTATTCACCTATAGGTAGATACCAAGTTCCATTCATATTCGGCTGAATTGACAAATATATGCATATGAATCGTGAATGTGAAATCAAAATATTGATTTTTCAAGTTACTTCTGTTTAATAAGCACATGAAGCAACAAGTCTCGATACCATCAGTTTGGCATCAGATGGACATAGTTCTAGCACTAATGCCGCCACAGTATTTACAGCGTAGGATTGTCGGGTGGAGTTTAACCAACCACGTAATCCATTCGACGTAATCACGTAATCGAATGAACCTGATGGCACAAATTGATGGTATGTGGAAATTGAAGTACCTAACTTATATGTCTAATCTCGTAGGTACTTAGAAACGGAGGCATGCGGTTAGACATTACTTTAATTTACGGTGACGATATACCTAGAACGCATCGTAGAGTCATTTTCTAAGCCTACGCTTCGAAAATCAACTCGCGTCGACATCGCACAATCCGAAACGCGCGATTAGAAAACGACTGCTAAGTAGCATGCTAGTAATCAATGTCGTACTGGTGTTAGTACCGCGGCTCCGTGTAAAGTTGAACAATCGCAGATGATATCATCTTTATTAGTTAGTCGTGTCCGCTAGTAGTGTAGTCGCGCTGTGTCCGGTCTAAGCGTACGAGTGCAGCGTGACGGGCTCGAAGTCGTCGTGCGTGGCGGGGCGCGTGACGGGGCGCGGGGGCGGCGGCGGGGGCGGCAGCAGGCTCGTGCCCTCCGGGATGTACACGTTGGTCACGCGCTCCTAGGAACACTCCTTTGTTAACATCTCTCATCTTTCACTACTTTCAGAATTTACTGATGCGGTATCAAAGCTTTGTGCCATGACTGCTGAAGGTTCAATCCTGTAGCATCGAACCTTTAGCAGTTATGACAGTCTATACTATACTATAGTGGTTACACACCGAGATCTTGAAGGAAAATATTGTTAATTCGACCACCAAAGGTTTGAGGCATTGCGGAAAGCCGGATCCACCGGATAAAAGAAAACTGGGTAGTGTGTATCGAAGTAAACTTGGTCCCTCATTTTACCTGGTTCTTGTCGTACTTGAAGATGCCCTGGAACCGGTTGGTGCGGCGCTCGATGGGCTCGGCGCTGCCGCCACTGGCGCCGGTGTTGCAGCTGTAGTTGGGGTTATGGAACGATATGTGTCCACCTGAGTCGCGGTAGTTCTCCTTCAAATCTCCGTCGCGGTGTCGGCCCACTTTCACTGAAAAACAGAGTTATAGTTATTGTGAAGACTCATCTTGAACTTCAAAGTGCTAACTTAATGACAAACTTCTAATTTCTTTCAGGTTTTGTTTTGTTGATATGGATCAATCATATCTCACATGAGATTAGGCTCTTATACCCGTGTTGATATGTTGGAATCAGTCCAGAGACAAGGGTTCATCAGAACTGATGAATTAATTAACCAGCAAAAAACAAATGAGGCGTCTCTTCCAAATGACTCCGAATGAATCCAAGAATGTTTGAATTCTGGGATAGACTAAGTATTTATAGAATAGAATAGAATTTATTTATTTTCAGGTAACAAAGACCCATCGATAAATACGCTAACCTGCTGTTGAACTTACCGCAAGCAAAAATAATGACAACAATGCCGCATATGATGAATATCATGATCGCGATCATGATGATGATGGCGCTTGAACTGGTTTTCGGTGCTGCAGTGGGTGGTGGAGGTAGACCGTTGTCCTCTTGTATGTCTGTGTAGTCGTAGAATGTGGGGTAGTGTGCCGGCATTTTGTTGTCGATGCGGATCTTGGGCACTAGACAAAGACATAGGAGTTAGAATTTGAGTTCCAGATATAATCAGCATAGCAGTCCCAATTGCTGGAACAGCCACACGGGACTCTTCTCTGTAGGAGGGAGTGACCCATACTACACCGGGCTTAGTCCAGACTAAGCCTAGTCTCACAAGGTATCGAAATTTTGGTTCTAGGAAATGCCCGCTGCCTTACGATGTTTACTTTCACCAAAAAATCGATCTACCCCTAATACTGGCATAATCCAAATCAATCGAATCGAAACAAACAACCACAATGCTTACCAGTTGAGCAAGGAGTTGGTTCAGGGCTGTCCGGGCATGCGCATAGGTAGTCATGTTCCCTAAAGAAGCACAGATGAGAACAGCCTCCATTGTCTTCCTTACAAGGGTTCCAACCGTGCTGCTTTTCAGACGACACTGCTTTTATCTCCATGGTCATCTCCAGATCAGTCCTTAACGCTGTCACATTTTTCCCAGTTTTCTTGTCCGCCCTCATCACAGCCTTCTTGTACCAATCCGTCCAGTAGATGTAATCGTTGAACTGAAATAATAAATTACTTTAGAAACGGCAAAATGGAAGTCGAAAGGACTAAATCTCGGCCGGGTTGACGTATGATTCATACTACCTGAGTTATCCCAGTTAGAGGTATTTTGATGGTGATCTGAGAATGGAAGGATAAAATGGCATTGGTGGTTCTGGTTTTCATGGAAAACCTTTGCTGACTTTTGTAGAGTCACGGTCCTTTGATGACGGCTTACTTTTAGTCTTTTAATTGAATATTGTGGGTAAGAGAAAAAGTCTACCTGAGTCATTCCGAAAGGATTCTTAGCTTCTGGTATAAGCTGCACTCGATGCTGCCCATTCAAGTCAGACGTATCGATCCTGTGCCTCAAAGCATCGGTCCAGTACAGCCTCCTGTCTTTGTAATCGATCGTTATTCCGTTGGGGAAACCGACGTCTTGGATCACGATGACTTGCCGTTGGCTGCCGTCTAGGAAAGCTCGCTCAATGCATGGAGTTTGACCCCAATCGCTCCAATAAAGATACCTAAAACAACAAAAAATGTGACTTAATTGCTCGTGTTTGTAATAAGGAATTGACTTTAGGAGAAAGTTATAGTTTCTTTTATGTTATGGCTACATACCCTTTAGCTGGGAACAATGCTAGTGCCCTGGGTTCGCTTAGATTGCTGAGCAAAGTTTTCCTTGAAGATCCATCCAAGCGAGCAACTTCTATGACCTGCAACCAAAGACATAATATAATAAGTAGTTTTTCTTAATTATATGTGTTTTTAGTATTCCTTGTTATTATGACTGAACTCTTACCTTATATTCGTTGTCAGTCCAGTAAATGTTGTTGGCGATCCAATCGACTCCCAAACCGTTAGGGATGCCCATGTTGCCTTTGATGACGTCCTTCGTATCACTCATGTTCATCATGTTAATTGACCTGCAAATAAGCAACATCTATTTAATTTCTGTATCGTAACATTTAAAGACTTTTTGCTAGGTTGTTTAGAATGTAGCTAAATGAACTTGGATTCAAACACCCTTCATACCTTATAACATCCATATCGACATCAGTATAGAACAAGAGCTTTTGTTCCCAGTGGAAGTCCACAGCCACGGCATTTTGAACCTTGATGGGAAAGGCGACGTCCCATTGTTCCGGAGTATCAAACGAGATCAGGGCAATGCTGGTCTTTGTAGCGAAGAATAGGAAGCTTTCGGGGTATTTCCTGCAAGTTTTGGGGTTCGGATCGCTGGCGTTGAAGAGCAAGCCAGTGGGGCAAGCACACGAGTAGCCTTGAGGTGACCGAAGGCATAAGTGAGAGCATCCACCGTTGTTTGTGCCACATGCGTTTTCTAGTTCCCTTTCACCCTGTGAAAAGAAACGGCAGTGTTAAACTCCTGCCTGGAGAAAATGTCACCGGAACATATCTTTAGATTCTTCAGTCCACATACCTGAACGGCGCGGATGTCCATAAGCCCTTGTAAGTTCTTCCTAATAATGATAGAATTCTTCCCATTGACCTTGTCAGCCCTATGCAAAGCCTCAGTCCTCCAATCAGTCCAGTAAACGTGTTGTCCCACAATGACAATGCCGTAAGGATATGGAACACTGCTGAGAATAGTTCTACGATCGTGGCCATTGAAGTCGGAACTTTCGATGGAAAGCACTTTAGCATCATTCCAGTAGAGACGACCCTCAATTTTATCGATAGCAAGGCCGTTTGGCCACTTGATATTGTTCTCGACGATGACACGTCTGAAAATAAAATAAAAAAGAATTAGATCATTCTTCACTTTAAACTGTAGTGCAATTTTTAAGTTACTGTATGTTACCTGTTTTTTCCGTCCATATCGGCTCGTTCGATTTTGGCAGATGTTCCCCAATCTGACCAGAACATGTATCCATACTCATAGTGCAGCGCAATGGCTCGAGGTGAATCTGGAAGCATACAGGTTATTTGTGAGATAATTCAGAGCAATTTTTAATTGTGGTTACATAATCTGTTAGGAAATTGTGTAAAATAATATCCCAACAAAAACATTCTGTAAAAAACTAGCCAAGTCTCGATGGAGCTGCTTGTTTATCTCTAAAAAGTAATGAAGTCTAAACAAAGTCGTGCCAAGTCTAAGGTTCCTTACTGCGATTTCTTTATTATTATAGTTAATGTTAGGCATATTGATTTATTTTATTAGTTTTTTCTTATTTGACTTTTTCTAGTAGGAGGTAGGAGTAGTTTTTTTATTATTACAAATCCTTTTTTTTTCGATTATCCTAGTTTTTATAGTTTTTCCTTTATGTGGCCATTAAACCCTAACTCTGTACCAAATTTCAGCTCCCTGAGTTTATGGGAAGTACTAGTTCTATTCTGATGATTATGAGTGAGTGAGTGAGTGAGTTTCATAAATGCAAAACTTTGCTTTCACACACACACTCTTTTTTTTTTGTTCATTTTATTTTTTATTGTTTGTTGTGTGCACTTGTGGCATATTGTGCTACATAAATATGTTTTCTTTCTTTCGCTTAACTTCGGAACTAAATGACCTACAGACTTGATATTTTTTTTTATTTTAAGTGTGTTTTTATAGCTTACTGGATGACGAAAATGTCTGCGTTCTGGTCTTAACCAAATGTTCTCAAATAGGGGCCTGAAAATGCGGCGAAATGGTTTCAGTAAAGGATGGTACGGCAGTGTTTGCTTCGCGCTCGACTATTACCTTTTTATCTTTTTACTCACCTAAGCCGGTCCATACAAGAACTTTTCTGTTGGTGCCATCAAGTTCAGCTACTTCAATACTATTCCTTCCACCATCTGTCCAATAAATCTGCAAGCAATTTCTCATGATAAAGGATGTAACAAAACAGAAAATGACCTTTAAATCTTAAAATGCCTATATCCCCAGAAATAAGAAACTGATTAACGAACCTTACGACCAGTAGAGTCAATCACAATGCCGTCGACGGTATGTAAACCTTTTCCGATGATGGTCTCGACTTCCTTGCCACTCCTGTTAGCTCTTTGTATCTTCCTCTCACCAGTATCCGTCCAGTAGATAAGACCTAAAATGTGTGTCTGTTTAGTAGGTTCTAATTCTTTAGATGATTTCATAATTTTATATTTTTACATTTTATTTATTTTGTATTTCTTGAGGAGCTCGTGGCTTAATAAGAACTGCCACTCAGGTCGATCTTTAGGTAAAGCTGTGCTTGCCTAGGTCGGTCTGTGGATGGGTGACCGCCCGACATACCGAGTTTCCTCCGTGCCTCGGAAAGCACGTAATAGTCCAAGATCCTAGAGCAATCAGACATAACTTATTTTCACACGGATGAAACCTGAAGTTTTCAGTAGCGTCTCGTGTGCCTTGAATACCTACGCGCTTTGTGGAACTTGCCGAGTGACACCTGGGCAGGTACCAGGTGAGAAAGGTGACTAAAAATAAGAATTATTTAACTTAAATTCACATGGCTGATTTTTATATAATGTCATGTAGAATATTATTTTAAAGTAATATCATAAGTGTCAGACACTTTTGATGGACCAGAGCTTTTGTCAGACGCTTTTAAGCTTGGATTTTGGAGCGCCTGACCAATATAGCATGGCAATATCCCGATCAATTAGCTTTAAGTATTAAATCATTAGGAGTTTAGTATTATTTAAAGCTTTTGTTAAGCAATACGGCCGACGGAAAGTGTCTGGAAGTATTTGCGACTTATTTTTAAGGATAATTCCTAAAATATACGTAAAAAACAGACACGTACTTCACGTATTTTCTCCAAGCTGTTTTTTACGTATATTTTCTACTCCCAGACACTTTCCGTCGGCCGTATTGCTTAACAGACGCTTTTGGGTCTGTCTACCAAAAGGGTATTGTACATATTACCTAGTATTAACTGGGTTGTGGAGGTCAGATAGACAGTAGCTCCATGTAAAATACTGGTATTCAGCTGCATCCGGTTAGACTGGAAGCCGACCCCAATATAGTTGGGCAAAGGCTAGGCAGATGATGATTTATTCTTGTATTTTTTTCGACAGTTGGGTAAAACTAAATGTAATTCCAGTCTTCTAGCTAGACTAAAGTATTTATTTTTGTCGGAAGCAGTTGAATGTCTAAAGTCTTCTGAACTGCAATGACAACCACCACTCTACCGAGGTGATCGTAAAGTCCTGAATCCCATTTTAGTGTAGTGTAGTGTGTTTGCAACTTACTTGTCTTATGATCTACATCAACTCCGAAAGCGTTCTTGAGTATGGGCAGCGGCAGGGGAACGTCAATGAGATAGGGCACATCTAGGGACACCACTCGGATATCCACGCGGTGTGCGAATATCAAGTAGTTCACGGGACCGCTGGCGCATGTTTTACCGTCCTTCTGTATGGTTAATATGAAAATTATACTTAACAAAATTACGTGAGTTGCGATATGGCAATATCAAAAAAGTGTACTCTACAAAGAGTACACTTTTAAGTAAGGATACTTTCAACATAATATTTTGATTTCTAATTGATTTAAATTGGATGTTTTGTCAAATCTGTGAATTCTAGCAGTCTGCAGTTGAAATAGATTTTAAGTTAGAGTTGGATATTACTTCCGTGTGAGTACTTACGCCAATCTTGATTCCAATAGGACAAGCACACGATTTCCCCATAGGTTTCAATAAGCACAGATGTGAGCATCCACCGTTATTTTTGCCGCATCTATTTATACAATTGTTTTATTAGTTGATGGGAAGCAATTTGTGCAAAAATCGTCATATATTCGCATTATCGATATTGATCTAACGTAAATTTATCCAATAATTTATCCTGACTCTACATCTCATATAAAAAAAATAAAAATACTTTATTTCAGACCTTGATCCATGTGATGTTATACACACTACTTATAAACTATTGGGCCTACTACATATATTTGACTTTATTTCAAGACAAATACCGAAACTACATTTCATTTATGTATGTAAAATGTCAATAGTCCTTACCGATTGACTCCAGACACTCGTTCCTTGTGGAACACCCTAACATCCATAAGCCCAGCCACGCCAGCTCCAAGGGTCCTTCGGTTTTTGCCAGTGTACTTATTGGCTGCCTGTATAGACTGTGTGTCCCAATCGGTCCAGAATACTTCGTCGCCGAACAGATCAAGGCCGAATGGATGGGGGAGATGTTGACCTAAAGAAAAGGTTGGTGGGTTTTAATTTTGTGGATCTATCAGACCTAAATTGGCAAACATTTTCAAGAAATGTATGTGGTGTGCTTAAAATGTAGAAGTTATTTAATAAATATGTTTTAACTAAGATAGATCACCTTCTACATCGTAGGTACAGTTTGCATATTGTAAATAAATATTTTTAATGATCAATTCAAGGAAATATCAGATCAGTTTAAGGAAAAATAGAGAAATAAACGATGAATGGACTGTGTAAAGAATAAAATGGCAAGGAAGAAGGTGTCTGATGAGATGACGAGCAATACAGAAGTATGGAAGAAGAAGACATGCAGAGCCGACCCCAAATTAATTAGGATAAGATCAAAATAATGATGATGAGATCAGGTTAAGGAACTTGTGTTTCTTATAAATAAATTGTGGTTTTGGATCTTGAACACGATTGTGCCTTATGTAAGTTGTGTTTTACTTACCGATGAGTATTGTTCTGCCTGTTCCATCCAGGTTCGCATATTCAATCGTCTGATTCCCTCCATCGGTCCAGTAGATACGACTGTTCTTGAGGTCCAGTGCCAAACCGTTGGGCCAGGTCATGTTGCCGACTATGAGCCGTCGTCGGTTCCCGCCGTCCATGTCCGCGCGCTCGATACAAGGGGAGGTGCCCCAGTCAGACCAGTACATTACACCACCTGCGAAATATATGGTAAATGATTACATACACATACATAAACTCACGCCCTTTTCCCATGGGTGTAGGCAGAAACCACAGAACACCACCTGCTACGATTCTTACATACCCCTTTAAATGATTATTATTCTGTAAATAGGTTTTAAAAAACATAACTTTTTTTAACTATATGGTCCGTTGTTTTGTAGGTACCTGACTAATCTGAAAAGAAATAGGCGACACATAAGTAGGAACATAAACTTGGTCAACCCTTTAGATTTGATCTGATCAGAGTGCCTGAGATTGTCGTTTGAAGAAATTACCATACACATTTATCATATATCCTGAGTATTATTAAAAGCTTTGATCTTTGTTTTTATTAAACGGTTTTATTTAGCTCACCCCGTTTGTTTTATTCTTGGATCAAATTTAGTAATTCAAATTTCACCCTCTTCCTGTCAACCGATTAATCTGAAATTTTGTATACACTTTGGATTTTGGTGACAATACAATTATGTATAATCATTATCATTATAAATTCAAGATGGCCGCCGCTACAAAATGGCGGATAATTTATGTTTTATTAATCCCATCAATATGGGTATCAAATGAAAGGGCTCAACAAGCAGAATACAATATACTATATAAAATTAAAATCCAAGATGGTGGCTAAAAACTAGAAAATTAAAAATAGGTAAAAAAACTTTTTAAGTTAAACGGTTTTATGTTAAACATACATTGCAATGTTTAAGATAAATGTACTAAAAACCAAAAAATAATAAAAAAGATACAGTCGTGGGAAAAAACCGTGGGGCACGTCAATTCGGAACTGTCGTGCTGCGGAAATTACAATTGACGTGCCCCACGGTTTTTTCCCACGACTGTATCTTTTTTATTATTTTTTGGTTTTTAGTACATTTATCTTAAACATTGCAATGTATGTTTAACATAAAACCGTTTAACTTAAAAAGTTTTTTTACCTATTTTTATTTCGTATGTTCCGTGGTGGTAAAAAACTGCTAATTAGAGTTTTTAGTTTGTAAAAATTGGATTAATTTTATTAATATGGTCTTTTTGGTATATAATTTTTTTTCTTATCTTATCCATCTTCATTTTTTATTTTTGTTTTACCAACCTATAGGGTCCACAACGATGTCCCTTGGCTTGTCAATATTGTCCCATGCTAGCAAGGTCCTCATGCTGCCATCTACGTTGGCGACTTCAATCCTGTTGGTACCAGCATCAGTCCAGTACAGCTTGTCAGTCAACCAATCGTATGCTAAACCAGCTGGCCATACTGAAAAGATTTTTAAATTATTATCTCAGTATTCTTGTCGTTTGAGGCTATAAGGCTTAATTTTGCATGCTGTTTTCGCGCACGTTTTTAAATTATAACTGCTGTTTTGTAAAACTAGAATTTATATTTTGAGCCTTCAACTTACTCAGATTAGATCCCACGATGACACGTTGCTGTGATCCGTTCAGATACGCATGGTTGATGGTGTCCTTGTCGACGTCAGTCCAGAATATGGAGTTAGTGTTGTGATCCCAGTCCAAAGCCACGGCTGACTTTATCGTCTCTACTGGAATCACCTGAATTTGACCAGAAATATTAGAAATAGTTTAAGAGGCTAACAGCCGGCAGCTCCTTCATAGCATGTTTGTCAACACAAATAACATTTTAATTACAAGTAAACTGTCAAAAAAGTATACCGTCCTTACAATCTGCTAAAATCTGTCTCCGGTAAAATCTGGCTGGATTGTTAGGTACGTCTCAAAGGTTACCAAATACACTACTTATTTTGCCAGTAACTATAAAACAAAAAATATAGCAGAAGGTTTTTCACTTACCATGTCCAAAGAATCAGTTTGTTTTCTTGGATTCAGTTGTTTCAATCTGATGTCCTTCTTGCGAGCGTATAGAAGTAGCTTCTCTGGCGTTTGTTCACATGTCCGGCTATAATGAAAGATTATGTTAAAAATATATATTTTGAAGTCTTTAATGGCTTTGAAGACGGCTTGGGTAGTAATTATGATTTTAAAATTGTTGTTGCTCATTTTAAAAGCCTCAAATTTACATGGAATAATTACGTAACATATAAGTAAACCGAAGGTAAGGGAACCTGTTTAAATTGAATTATTCGACATAAACATGATACCTACCTATCAGAGTTTAGATTGAATCCAACGGGGCATCGACAGGAGTGGTCGTTGCTGTTCGGAAGACAGAAGTGGGAACATCCTCCGTTGTTGGAACCGCACCGGTTCTTGTAGGATTGTATTTGTCTCAGAGGGTGGTAGCTGTGGACAAGAGTTTCGAGTGAAAGCCTGATGTATGAGCACTATCAAGTGTGTTGGAGGCATTCCGTAATCCAACCAATCAAGTCACATACAAGTTAAAGTTAGATATATCGAATCCACCATGTTCCAGGTTGTCGTATAGGTTTATGATGCTATAAAGATCTCACAAAACTTTAACACTTGCTAATCAATGACAATAACTTACCTATGAATATCCATAGGAACATTTAGCCCTGCATGGACAGTCTGTATTCCCATCCCGGTGTTCTTGTTGACGGTGGAAATGCTCTTGGTGTGCCAGTCCGTCCAGTAGATAGCGTCTTCGAACAGTGTCAGCGCAAATGGGTGAGGCAAGCCTTTGGTGGTTACCTGGACATTGCAACGGTTATAATTAGTTTTAAGGTCAGGAAATGCGGAAACATGCAATTTCGAACGATTAATTATGATATAGATAGAGAGATGTATCATGTGATAGAAACCGGAGATCAGTTTGAGCCTGATTTTACGCACAACAGTGAAAATTTTCGCTTGAATCGGAACTTGCAAGTACGTACCTTCTTCCGATCTCTTCCATCAAAGGATGACTTCTCAATGACGTGGTGTTTCGCATCCGCCCAGTAAATCTTGGATTCCGTATAGTCGATGGTCAGACCGTTAGGCCAGAAGATCTTATCCACTATGATGCTCTTTCGTCTGCTGCCATCCATATCTGCGCGTTCTATCTTGGGGTTAGGTCCTAAACATGATGACATAGATTAATATTGTATATCCTTAGCAGTATGCGTTACCCAATATTTGAGTTCTTTCATTTAAATTCCTACTCTTACCCCAATCAGTCCAGAACACCAATGCATCTCCAGGATGCACTGCGATAGCCCTAGGTTTGTCCAGATCGTTGGCAGCTATCACCGCTCTCTGATTTCCTTCGAGCGTCGTGACTTCTACTCGTCGAGTACCAGAATCCGTCCAGAATAGTAAATCGTGTATCCAATCCACTGCTACTCCACTTGGCGTTTCTAGTCCCCACCTTATTACATCTATAGAGGAAATATACTATGTCATAACAGTTATTCAACAGCACTAATCGAGGTGTAACTGCTTAAGCGCTTAAGTTTCTAGGATAAAATTAGATAAAAGAAAGTAAAATGGGTGAATTTCTTCTTCTCCATTGTCTCACCTGTCAAATTGTTGCTGTTCATCTGGGCTACTCTGATGACTCTTAGATTGTTCTCAGTCCAGAAAACAAGCTGTTTCTCATAGTGGTAATCCAAAGCGACGGCATTATGAAGACCTTTCACTACTGGCATGTAGTTGTCTCCAGTTAGCCAAACCTGTATCAAAGGATATTATTTATTATTTAGTGGTTATAGGTATGTATGTTAATTGTTAGCTAATATAATATTTTAACCAAGTGGCCAATACTTTCTTGTCTCTCATCTTTACCTGTCGAATGCCAACGCGGTTTGAAAACAGCAATGTAGGTGATTCTCCAGTTGGTTTACAAGATCGCCCATCAGGTCTCAGAACGTATCCAGTCATGCAGCCGCACTTGAAACTTCCAACCGTGTTCGAACAAGTTTGAGAACACACTGGGTCCTGTTCGTACATGCATTCATCGATGTCGCGGCAGCTGTGAAGATAGACATGAATAAAATTATGTAGAAGTTAAATATTCGATGGGATGTTTCGAAGGGTATCCCTTGCAACCAAATATTAAGGAATAGAATATGTAGTTCATTATAATATACTTACGTGTGATTATTGAAGTCCAGTAAGAAGCCTAAAGGACAGGTGCAAGCCTCGTGCCCTTCGAACGTCGTAATACACATTTCAGGATCACATTTGTCTTCAAAGGTGCACTTCCTTTTAACTGGACATTTGTCTTCGTCATCTCCTTCAGGGCAGTCCTTCATGCCGTCACAAACGTGTTTCCTGTTCACACAGTTCCTGAAAGCATTGCTGATGAGGTGGTCTTGGGTTTTGCAAGTGTATTGATCTTCTTCGCAATGTACTTCGCAGTCCATTTCGTCTTCACCGTTTGTGCAGTCTCGGACCGCATCGCAGATCCAAGTTTTCTGCACAAAAGAAAATAATTAAATACTGGTATATTCACAATAGTTTGCTTTGTCGTCTTGCCTCGTTGATCAAGTAGTTTAAGCAGACACCTAAAGGCTAATGGAATCATTAACCTTTATGTGTTGAATTATTTTCCAGAGAGGTCATGTAATCTAAATGAAAGACTGTACAGTCTTAATGCCTCCCTCTTTTAGGTTCTAAGTCATTAGTAGGGTAACAACCCTATTAATGATTTAGAACCTATTTCGTAACTGGCAGAATATTGGTATTATACTTTCACACCAACACCATGACTACCAGATTGTAGAGGTTGCAAAATTAAGGTCTGCTTATCCATTCGGGGAATGCAGTTGTGATGTTACGTGAAACTTACCAGAATGCATCGTCGGTCAGCACAAGTAAACTCGTCATCAGTACAGTTTCGCATGGAGTTCGGTTCACAGTTGAGTTCGTCGCCGCTATCCGCGCAGTCCCTCTCGGTGTCACAGCGCCAACGATCCGGAATGCATTTGCCGTCGCTGCATCTGTTTGACGAGATATTTTTATTGTGCTTTTCTTAATTATTCACAGTTGAATATCTAATTATTTATTTTTACAATATTTCATTTAGGCTTTGAGGACCAATAAGAGTCGGAAAAGGTCGCTTTTTTTACAAGAATAATTATTAAATGCCTCGAAACCACAGGAAAGTCAAGAATAGTTAAAGTCTGACCCTTTTAATTTTTACTATTGTTGTGATTTGATTGATTGTTGTTCTCCAGGAAGCGTGAACGAACCAAAAGGAGTATAAGGATCGTAGCAGGTGGTGTTATAATAGTCGCTGCCAACTCCAAGGGAAAAAGTTATGTATGCGTGTGTAAGACGTAGGTAGGTACCTAAATTCTCCAGCATTGCAGCTCCCCGGCAGCATAGGACAGGTGTCTTCATCAGTCCAGTCGCCGCAGTCGTTGTCTCCATCACATTGGAAGTCCTTGCGGATGCAGCGCTTGTTGTCGCATTGGAATTCGTTCTCGCCACACCGGATTAGATCCACGGCTAAATAATTTTATTAATAGACAGTTAAATTACAAGAAGGTATGCTATAGGCGTGGTATAAAATAGGTGAATGAAAATAGACCGGTAATAGATTATATTTTGTAACTTAATCGACTGATTTCAATAAAGTTAAATTAAATTATTTGCTTTGTAACCAAAAGATTTCTTGAATATATTTCGACATAACATATAACAATAAAATAATTGGCCACTTCTTTATCTACGGTCAAATAATTCGTGAATAAAGATCATACGATTCTGAATTAGTTCGTTACAAAAAACCGTTTCAGTACCTACACTAAACTATTGTAAGTTTTCTTCATCTGTAGGATTTATATTTAAAGTACATAACTATATAACCAATATCCTTCTGTTGTAACTCTTAGTTCTCCTATCTGATATAAAAATAATCGTTTTTTTCGCTGCCATATCGTTCATTCTATTGATATAAAACTTTTTGAACTTATGACTTGCATGTGCGCGGACTAAGCCTCGTGTTCATACCATAATAATAAGGCGAAAGTTATATAAAAGCTATATACTCACGACAATCAGCCTCGTCGGAGCTATCAGGACAGTCAGCTTCCTTGTCACAGCGCCAGTGCTTCGAAATGCATTCTCCGATCGCGCACATAAACTGCTGCTCTCGGCATCTGCGAAGAACAAGAGCTGTACAGTACCACTGAATACTACATTGAAGTATAATGTCAGAGAACTGGTTTGTGCCACTAGGAGGCTACATCGGAAATACATCACCCATGTGTCAGTCTCTTGTGTAAACTTTTACTATAACTACACTGTTGTATTAGGTTAGCCTGTAATGATAGTGTGTGTTTAAATAAATAAATAAATAAATAAATAAATAAATAAATAAATAAATAATGAAAGGGCGTTAAAAAATCTTCAGTATCGATTCCAAACATCCATGTTGTCTCATTTGTAGACATATTTGTACCAGACATAATCATTTCTAATGGGATCGTCATCTGCCTATAGCCTTTTCCCAACTATTTTGGAGTCAGTTTTCAGTCTTACCGAATGCAGCTGAATACCAGTATTTTACACGGAGCGACTGCTTTTCTGACCTCCACAACCCAGTTGGGACTAGGAAATACGATACCCTTTGGTAAGACTGGTTGTCAGACTTTCAGGTCACTGACTACCTGTAACGACTGTCAAACATCTACAAATGACAGCCGGGACCTACGGCCTAACATGCTTTCCGAGGCACGAAGGAATTATGGTATTTAATGGGTTCCATCCATTCCACAAATCAATTTAGATAAACGCGGCTCTCAAAACGGTGAAGGAAAACATCATGAGGAAACCGGCATGTCTTAGAACCAAAAAATTCGAAGACATGTGACATCTGCCAATCCGCACTGGGCTCGCGTGGTAGATTATAGCCCATCCCTCTCCTAGAGAGGAGGCCTGAGTCCCTGCAGTGGGAACATTATAGGCTGATGATGATGATGATGATGAAACACGGCGTAGCGTTAAGATTGAGCCGAGTTTCTGTTATTATTTAGTGACAATCTCCTCAATATTCATTACATAATGTAAACCGATTTCAGCAAGAGCATCGCTCATTCAATATCCTCTCGGCTCATAGTCGGAGCATTTCGCATTCGTAGCATGCGTAGCTAATTGTCAAAAATACAGAACGCTAAAAAAGCTTCTTCTCTTTTTTCTCAAACACCTAGGTATTCATGAAATAAGTACAATATTATAAACATTGACTCATTAAGTTATTCCATTTCTGAACCCAATTGTACTTCAAAATTAAATTGTCGCTATCAAATCTTACAGCTATTGTTAATATTTTCATTTCAAAAACATCTATTTGCTAACCGACAAGCTATTTAGGTATACATACTGTACTTCTATGTGAATAACTGAAAAGAGGTTCTATTCTTCATACGTCACATTAGCGTCACTAAGTTTCTGTAGGTGTACCAGTAATGTTAATCATGTCGATGATTTTGTTCTATAATGAGCCCGCCCACGAACTGGGATATATCGGGCGAGTCTCCTTCTAGGGACGCAGGGAGCGTAGGCGCGTCGCCATGGCAACCTGCTGCCTGCCCCGCAACCTGCCCCCGCGAACACCCCCGCGCGCCCCGCCAGCCCCGACGTATTGATCTACCGACCGCTACAGCCCGAACCACGCAGTATAAAGTAAAATGCTGAAAGTCCCGCCTAAACTTTTTAAATGGTTCTGTGGAACTGGTTTGGACTAAGGGTTATGGGCTCCAGTCTAAATGCTTTCCGAAATTCTTTATTCTGAACTCATAAATGTGACATGCTGTGAAATGACAAAAAAAAACACCAGAATAACGCACATACCTACTGAATTCAAAATCTCAAAATATGTCGATGAGGCTGTATAATAAACCTAGTAGATTACTATTATAAATACCCTATTCAATGTATTGTCACATTTCAAACAGACTAAATGTACGCTAGATGTTTGTTTTTAAATGACTATAACGTTTCAAACATTTACAGCTAAAGATTATAATTGGCCTGAAAAGGCTAGGCAGGCGATGATACACATGTCACAAAAATGATTATTATTATGTAGTGTTAATGTATCATAAATAACATCCATACAAATTAATTCTTGGCCATTTAATATCAGTCGCTATCATAAGTATGTAACATAACCCACCAAATAATACCCGTAAAATCTCCAAAAAAAAAGATAGGCAATACGCCTGAGCTAACAAAAATGAAATGCAATAGGTGGAAACACTGCATTAAGTAGAAACAATGTAATAAGTGGTAACAGAACGCATTACGCAGTGGCCGATGTTTCGTTCCCACATTCCTAATGGCGACTAAACGGGTGAGCCTTCATTTACTCCCAGGGGTAAAGAAGTAGGGCCCGCTCTATTTCCAACCCCAGGCACACACTTTGCAACCAGGCTGACACGTCATTAACTAATTTCTACTAAACGAACATTTCCAAAATCTGGAACCTATAGATTTTGGTATTGAACACTGCAGACTTGCTCCTAAATCAGAAAATTCAACAGCTGATCGTGATACGGTTTCGATTTCTAGGAAGACGACGTCTGTATAACGTCACGAGTCTGAAATTATCAACTACAATTAAGTTCAATGCATCAGCTTTGTAGAACCTACCCGTGTGGGCTGCGAACCAATCAAGAGCTATAAATATAACACGTAGGAAGCGGAGAGCGTTGATATACCCACCAACAGTTATACCGCACTATGAGAAGGTTTATAGCTAACTCCACTTTCGTTCGCCTACAGTTAACTGGATAGGTGCACAAGAAAACAGTCTTTCATTATTTAAAAATATACTTTTGTAAACAGATCTGTGTTTTTTAATCATTTTTAAGATACAATAGTTTTCAAAGATGCGCAGTTGCGTTACTTCGTTGCTCCAGTCAGTCACGTCATCTCTGTGTAAACGCCAATGACGCACTTAATCTGACGGTTATACAACGTGACGGCGCGGGCGTTCGTCAGTAGGGGATGCTATTGCCATAGAAGTTTACTACCGCTATGTTGCTGCGTAATTTTTATATAGAAAGGATTATAGGGCTAAAAGAGTTTAGTTTTTTAGCCAGATTTGGATCAGCAAGAACCCTCAAGATCAATGTCAGATGAGTCCACGTGGACGAAACAAATGAAGTATGTGACTGATAGTCAAATATTGAGGTACAAAATGCGCGTAGGTGTAGCACGTGGTTTCCTGTAACTCTTAACGTACCCAAGTAACACAGTCTCGGAGGTTTAAAACAAATCTGTCTATTGACAGTCTATTCATGGTTAATCTTCAGATAGGGGCTTTCTAAAGATGGTTGCAATAGTGTACGTGACGCGAGACTAATCGGACGTGTTTAAGTACTTGCTAAGTTGCTAAAATGAAATAACTAAGTATAAACAATCACGATAAAATAAATAAATAATTTTTTTGCGGCGTCAGATAATCACAGAGTAAAGTGTGTCACTTGTGACTAGTGCAATACGAAATTATATGTGCAAGATGAACTGATTAATTTTGTTTCTATTGACTATATATTAAAGTTTTACGGGTAGTATGTCTAACCCAGGATCGAGCCCATTTGGCCGTAGCCAACTACTACGACGAAGTCCTCCACCGACGCCCACCGAACAACTGCCTCCCAGTGTACCAAATATACCACCACCAGCACCAGCACCAGCACCAGCACCAGTGAACTTGGCACCTGCGGTGAACGTTTTGCCGAGTGAAGTCATTAGCACGTTAGAAATCCAGAAATGGGTAGTATCCATAGATGGCATTCTAAGCGAACTCTCCACTGTAGTTAATGAAGGAAAAATGAACTCGGATCAGAAACAGCGTGTCTCAACCCTTTGCCGGAAGGTTCAAGCTGGGACTTCTCAGATGGCCATTCTCTACCAATCCCTGAAGCAGAAAACGATCCAGTCCCATAGCACCGTTCAGCACCTACAGCTTCAATTAAACATGGCGAGCTCTCTGGACCAGCTCAAAGACGTTATTGAATCTAAGCTGACTCCAACAATACCGAACAACTCCTATGCTAGCATGGTGAAAAAAGGCTCCGACAATTTCGTACGTCCTGCAAACCTGAGTTCGATAGCGATTTATCCCAGCGACAGGTCTAAAACAAGCGACGACACCAAGTCACTTGTTCAAAAGCTAATATCTCCTGAAGAACTCAAACTCCATGTCCGTGGCATCAAAAAAGTGAAAAATGGGGGCGTACTAATTAGCACAGAAAATAAAGGCGACATAGAGAAATTGAAAAAATCGGAGAAAATATTCACCTCGGGCCTAACCATAGAAGAACCGTCTCAACGGCGCCCTAGAGTTACTGTCATTGGTGTTCCCGTAGCCCTTACAGAGACGGAGGTATTTGACTGTATTTACGAACAAAACCTGTCTGACAAGTTGCCGGATACAACACGTGAGTCCGTCTTGGAGAAAATAAAATTGAGCCATAAATCGGGTAAGAAAGGCCTTTCCACTTGCAACTACATCTTGGAACTACCAGCTAGCATAAGGAAACTGCTTATAAACCAAGGCAGAATTTTTATTAATTGGTCTTCATGCCCTGTGAGAGACTTTACGATAGTCACCAGGTGCTACAATTGCCAGCAGTTTGGCCACGCAGCTAAGTTTTGCCGTGAAACCAGTCCTATGTGCAACCACTGTGCAGAGACTGGACACTCCTCAAAGGAATGCAGCAGCAAATCTTCTTCCCCCCAGTGTGCGACGTGCAAAAGGTTCAAGAGGAAATGTGACCATCCAACTGGTGACGCAAGTTGCCCGGCACGTAAATATGCAGAGACGAATTATATTAATTCAATAGACTATGAGGGCGCCTAAGAATGCCACAGAATTAGTTTGTAATTAAAATGAGTTATCAGCTAATAATCAGTGATCTAGATAATTTTATTGTGTAAACACCTTCTGCATTCTGGGGACAAAACGCATACCTTGCTCCCAACACTAAATGCTGACAAAACAAAATACGTTTTATTTACAATGAAATAATTATATACTTACGCTAGTTTTATTGTTGTTTGTACCTATTTGACTGTTCTATAGTTGTTATTACATTATTATATTTTTAATTTTACTGTCCTAATTATATTGTTGTACGTAAAGTGATGGCCTGAAACACAGGTTTACATAAACCTACATCGGGCTGGTCGCTACCATACATTTGAATTATAAAATTATCACTACTTGCAAATTTTAAATATATTTTAGTTATATTTTACCTATAAGCACTAATTATACAATTGTATAAGAAACAACACTATTGTACCTAAATGTATACCTTTTGTACTATTTTTTTCTTAAATAAATTATTCTTATTCTTAAAAAAAAAAAAAAAAAAAAAAAAAAAAAAATAAAGAAAATGCATTCTTAAAGAGTTATTTTTCTCAAGCTGGATTATTTTTAGGGCATTTGTTCTATAGCACACATATTTTAAGTACGTCTATAGGTATATTGAATGTTTTAAGATAATATGCTCTACAAATAGTGAATGAAGCCTAAAGGTACCTAACTTGAACTAATTTTGTAGATAAGTTGATATATTTTAAGATAAAACATTCTATTTTAGCTATTGGTACTCTTATCTTTGTTTCTAAAGAGACTTACATCTAGATAAAATACTTTAATAGATATTTTTAAGTTTGTCTAATTAAATGATAGTGAAAACGTGGCTTTAGTGGATTTTTTCTTAAAACTGGCTAAGTTAAGTGCATTTGTATTAAATATTTGAATTGGATGATGTTATGCAATGGGGACAGTGAAAAAAATAAAATGTCTGGTGGCTTTTGTCAAAAATCGGTAAATATTTAAAAAGGAAGCAAGATGAAGAAGAGTTGCAAAATAATTCAGATTCAGAATCGAAACTTTCTAGTAACTTATTCGGATGAAAACAATACAAATGAGGAAGACGAAAGTCGATCCAATTGCCTCAAAAGGGATCTGCGCCAGTGGTCAGCAACTCATGCTATAACTCACATAGTCTTGAACTTATTCCAAATCGCACTACGCACTAATATTATAAAGGCGAAAGTTTGTGAGTGTGTATGTTTGTTACTTTTTCACGCAAGAACTACTGAATGGATTTGGATAAATTTTAGTAAACAGATAGTTTTTAACCTGAATTAACTTAAAGGATAGTTTTTATCCCGATTTTATCTTCCCGTGGGATAATTTTCGTGTTGTAGCGGGTGAAGCCGCGGGCAACAGCTAATAATAAATAATTTTCAACCCGTTACTCTACCAAAGGATCCGAGAACATTGCTGCAGAGTCCAAGATCGATTTAAATAAAATAAAAACTAGCATCACGGGCTGAAGAATAATCTCACTAGATATTTTCAAATTCGAAAGAACAAAAAAGTGACAATCGATGTTAAAATTGATGGACTATATACTACCTACGGTTCTGTGTACCTCGGTATTGATTAATTAAATTGCTCTGTTATTGCATAAAATCGTCTTTCGTTTACAACACATCAAATTACCTATTTACTGATGAATGTCTAGAAATACTGTGAGAAGATAAAAAGGAATACAGAGATGACAGTTACTAGGTAATCTTAAACCACTCATAAATTTGTTTATTCTTTCACTAGATAGTTTAGTATGTAGCAAGTGAAATTATTCTTGTCATGGAGCTAGAGCCATACTACAGAAAATTCTCTAGTGTGTTTGTTCTATTAAATTCGTTTTTCTAGTAAATTTTATCTTGACGCCATTTTTATTACCTATTTTCGCTTCAAATGATTTTCGTTACATATTTTAATGCTTATTTTTATGTTTTTATCATTAAATTATATCTAATTAAATATTTAATATGTTTTCAATTACTTTATTTGAAATAAAATGAGTATTTTAGACATTAAAATGAAATTTAAAAAAAATACTTGTTTTAATTAATATTCATTTTTGGTAATAAAAATATTAAATCTTACATTTACAGCGGGCGCTCTTATTTTATGAGAGTTTTACATAATATTCGCCGATAGAATTTCAATCGCATATAGATTTGCTTGTTTACCCAATAATAACTAGCTAAAACAGTAATGTAAAAAATAAGAAATTTGGTACGCCATGATGCAATACAATAATAAGTTTAAATAACTCTTGTAAGTTCTGCGCCATTATGTGTCGTTGTCTATTACAAATCAAATATAACTTAAAGTTGTTAGTCTTCAGTTAGTTTGGTTTAAAAACTTGACAAATAAATACTTCTTTAAAGGTCTCAATTTTATCTATAAACTATCTACTAGTAAAATTTGTGATCTATACACAGTTTAGTGAGACACTAGAAAAATCTCTACAGACAATTTGAAAATTTACAAGTCTTATCTCTATCTATTGATGTTTTCTTAACTCATTCTTA
The DNA here is from genome assembly GCA_949316265.1 of Diarsia mendica. Classification (NCBI taxonomy): domain Eukaryota; kingdom Metazoa; phylum Arthropoda; class Insecta; order Lepidoptera; family Noctuidae; genus Diarsia; species Diarsia mendica. Next base: position 15,516,043 of record OX438896.1, on the reverse strand, counting down.
TGAGAAGGGATAAGGTTGTGCCCACTTTTACTAAACTGTGTCTATAAGCGTTCTTGAATATTACTTGGGACATATTTTACTCTTAAGGTAGACAATAAAATTAAAGTCTATTAGATACCTAATAGTCCGTTTTTAGACGCGATTGTGTTACTTGGGTACATAACGTGTAGGTTTGTGTTAACCCACAAAATGCCACCGCGCGTCAGTGCAATATTCGGTGAATTTTAACTAACTTGTATTTGCGGCACAGGAAGTTTCGATATGAAGCTATGAATGGCAGCATAAGTACACCAGCTCAGCCAAACTAACTTTTTATGTTCGCTAACAGGAATATAATAGCTGGACATAATGGTATTGTTTCCAGAGAAATAAGTACGATTGCTTGACGCAGTTCTCGAAAGGTTGAATGGCCGTTGAATTGAACTAATTGCATCTGAGTAACTAAAATGTGCATGGAAATTAATACACGCACATGACACCATTTTCTGCCGTACAAACGACGTACCTAACCCGTATTTAGCAGTAATTTATAGGTACTGCTAAATACGGATATGTTTAATTAGGTCCTACTGCAATGAGTCATTTCTTCTAATTTGTATCTTACTTGCTTGAATTCGAGAGTGAAAAAATAGTTGAAGGAACATCAAGCTAATTACTTGTCATTTCTCATAAAATCAAAGCTTCTTAAGAAATGAGGACGGCCGAACACAAAATTCCAATACTACTCAGATCATACCTATTTGGATCAAGCTTCTAAGACGCAAGCAAACCATTTTCTTTGGGTGGCAACTGCTCCCTACAGCAGACACTCAGTCTCATCTTACCATACATGGAGCCTTCAATCTCAAAAGGTGGATAATGCACATCTAACATACACGAAACGGTCTGCTTCTACTTGAAATTGATCCGGTCTCTTTGAAGCAGCTTTGGCTACTTAGTTTAGAAAAATTGATAAATCTAAAGATAAAATGGACTATGCATGGTAAACACATTGATTCAAGTAAATGCAATTGCCGTGCTCATCCACAAACGTTGGGGCTACGTCCTGCATTCCCTGATACCTGCAAGCATACCTGCATTGATGGTAATTGCGATAACGCTCTTTACCAAGTTATGGTCTAACTCAATACAGATATCCTCTGAATGCTACGCTTAGAGTAGGTACTTACTTGCCCTTCGTGCAGCTAGCTTCGTCGGAGTTGTCCCGGCAGTCGTTATCGCCGTCGCACACCCAGTCCTTGTGGATGCACAGTCCGTTGGCGCATGTGAACTGCTCCGATGTACAGTTTATTGTACCACCTGGTAGAATAAATGAAACTATCAGATTCTGATTTTAAAAGGAAGCGGTAAAGATCTTCTAGGAAAAGTTATCAATAGACAATAAATGAACCCACAGTTTTTGCCTTTGGTTTGGATTTCTAATTGAGTAACACATGACCATCCCTTGCGCTACTAATATTGTCGAGTAAACGAATCCTTCAAACAAAAGTAGCAATGGAGTAGGATCTACCTTCAAAATCCTTCGGATTGTGGTTGGAAGAGTAACGTAAGCTCTTCTTGCTGTAGGAGTTATATTTAAGAGTAACATAGTAGCTTACCGCAACGAGTTTCGTCGGAATAGTCGCCACAGTCGTTGTCTCCGTCACAGAACCAGTCGATTTTGATACAGATGCTGGTGCTGTGGCAGAGCGTTCGATTCTGGTTCTCATCACACGCTGGAACGCAGTTCTTCTCGTCTTCAGCTTCGGCGCACTCCACTCGGCCGTCGCATCGGTTTGCCATTGGTATGCAGGTACATGATTTCTGTGATGATGCAGATTGGTTTATAGAAAACATGGCTGGCAAATTTTGTATTTGTTTCAGGAATTGTCTATTGTTATGTCTATTTGTTTGTCCAGTAAATGAAGTTTGAGAAAAATAGGAAGACTAAGGTGTTGCATTAATACCTATGATCTAACTGAATTAAGGGAACCGCAGGTACTCGAAACTCGTAACTGTTTAAGTTTATCCAAAAATCCAGCATCAAATTTTATAATAAAAACAATGTTCCTACCTGACACGAGAATTGTTGGTTAGCACAAGGTTGGTGACATCCAGTCACTTCCTCTTCTTCTCCGGGGTTCGTGTGGGATACCGTGTGTATATGTTTGAATGCAGGACGATCTGTGGACACCATAGTATCGTTAGCCTATCATGTGATTTTTTTGCTAACCACATTTTTATTTTTGCTTCAATTTCCACTAGGTGTACTAAACTGTGCTCTGCGAAAAAAACCATCCTCTGGTTTTGCCTTAGTCCGGAAAATAGTTAATTAATTTATTAAGGTCGATTCAAACATACCAAGTGTCCATATGATGGGTATTTTGACGAGTAATAGTTTTATTACTCTTCAAAATACACACCAATCATGTCCTCTTTTTGCAATTGACATTTAAATTAATGTCAAGTACTTTAATTATTAAATTGTATACCCGAAATTCTAATTGACCTTCGAAGTCATCATTTATTATTATTAATTAGTTATTTAATTTATTTATTGTAACTATTTTGAAAAATTAATGATCGCTATGAAAAAATCTCGTTTGTTTGTCGACACGTGTTTTTGGTTAAAATCTGCCAATCGTCAGTCGAATTTGTCTTTAAATAAGGGACCAGTACTATCTATAATTATACTTGATGTGGTGATAGTTAACCTTGGTTTTCATTTATCGACATTATAGCGACTTTTCAGCAAAATTATTAACTGGCTTGCTTAAATAAACTGAGATACAATTTTAACTAGCAGATAGAAATACCAAGTTACTGAGTTCAGTTACACACCATCTAGCTACAAAACCTAAGATAAGATTTACTTACGGTGCCAATTCTCAACGCGTGTATGTGGGTTATGAGGCCAAAAGGTTTGCGGTGGGGCCAGGCCCCCGGGCCCTATGGGCGGTGGCTGGTAGACCGGCACCCGGCCCATGGAGCGGAGGTCTGGAGGCTCTGCCGTCCCATTGGCGGGCCGGGCGCCCCTCAGCGCCGGCGATGTATCATCCGCTTCTACTGCTGAACGATGAAATGTTCATGATGTTTATAGGAAAAGCAAAGGCTGTAGGGAAGACGTAACAGCACTAACAGCAAACTAACTTGTAATACTTGTTTAAATGCAAAGCTACTAACAGGTCAAGCTGAATCGTCAACCGTCTACTGAGAAACGTTCTCGCTTTACGTCCTCTGCGTGTGCTGGAAGCTTCGACCTCAGTGGTTTAAAAGGCACATTTGGATTCATGTTATCAACATGTAAGTGATAAAGGGAACGTAACGTAGATGAAGCCATCTGCACAGTTGTAAGTATCTGTGGCAGATCGGGTTGCCTGAATAAGTTCAAGTCTTTTTCAACACATCTTAATTTCCTATTTTTTCTTCTCCTCTTAATCGATATCGATCTTTTCCATGACAGCCGTATATGGTTGTAAGAGATTTTGACCAAATCATAAAGCTCTAAAGGTAAATCTTACCATGTCGGTGGCGATCAGTGCAGTTAAGGTCATGACAAAACAGCCACACACATACTAATAAATAAACAATTTTTCGTCAGATACTTGATCTACTATGAAGTTAAAACGGCCCTTGCTCATGTATGATGGTAATCGATCTTTAGATCTAAACAGGCAGCAACACATAGATAAATATACTTAGGTCAAAACTAATAGCTGTCCTATTTCAGGTGGAATAAGCCGCCATCGCCAGTATTCATGTAAATAGGAAGAAAACTGGGTTTCGTAATTTTTAAGTCAAATCATGATATTTTGAAGGTACAGTAAGGCAAGACAAGTGCATGGGAAGTGGTGGCTTATCCACTTTTGTAACGCACTGTACATGTATAATAGTTACTTACCACGTAGCCAGATGAGAGTGAAGCAGGCGTAGGTGATATACATGAAGAGCGGCGCAGGCATGGTTGACGTCGGCTGGTTGGCCTGGCTCGCTTAGGTGACTTGGTTGGCCGCGCGGCCCGTCACCCGCGAAGGGGCCACCATGTCGTGCCGACACCACTCGGGTACTCTACATCAAGGAATTAGTCAGTATGTATCTTACTCGTGTGTGACTAAGTAGGTATGTATCTACTAATTTAAAAACTTGTCGAATGTATGACCGCTTTCTTTTTGGAAGTCAGCCAAAAGAGGAACATAGTACATAAACTTGGGGGTAGACACAGAACGCCACCTGCTACGATCCTTACATATTCCTTTTGGCTCGTCCACATTTATACATCTGATCATACAAACACACCGCGCCGGTTCCGAGTACTATATACGCACCTGTCCTTTCTGAAGAACCTGACCAATAGCAACGCACTGACCAGTCTTTCTAGAGCGTCCCTTGCCGGCGTTGCCACTCACATTTGTTATGTATCTTTCGTTCATCAACTTTCCCTCATCCTCTCCACGTGACGAAACATTCCACGCATACTCTTTTCAATTTTTGACACTACATCTTCTTTCAAGAATACAACCATAAATATACGTCCCTATAATATTATACTCCAACTCCTAACTGTTAAGGAGTTATACCTTCCATCAATAGCTCATCAACATAAAGTGATGACTGCTAGATGCGAATACGTGAATAACTTTAGAAAAAGCACAAAACACGTAACACGTGCCTATACAATTTGAAGGGTGCCCTAGATTTCTCTGGGATGCCATCATTATCAGGTTAACATAATAGCCTGAAAGAATACAACTATCGATCCATACGTACGTACAATTTTGAAAGAATTTTCTTTCAACTCCTAACCGTTAAGGAGTTGTACCTTCCATCATCAGCGCATCCACATGAGTTTATGATTATCAGACGCAATTACATGAACAACTTTATAAAATATATAGAAAACGTAACATATAGGCACTATATAATTTGAGGGTTGCCCACGATTTCCCTGTGATCCCATCATTAGATCCTGACTTGGTGACAATGGGACCACCTCGGGAGTATACTCTTTCGAATACAAAAAGAATTTTGAAAATAGGTTCATGAATGACGGAGATATCCGGAAACAAACACCCAAAAAAAAAGAAAAAAATATATAGACGAATTGAGAACCTCCTCCTTTTTGGATGTCGGTTAACTATTTTTTTAGTTGTCACTTTTTTGTGAAACTGCATCTGTAACTTTGTTTTTCACTATTAAGAATACTATAAACACAAAATTAGTTTTGCTGTTGAGTATAAATTGACATAATGATTAGTGAGCGTTATTATTCTAAATATAATAGTGCACTATGTTAACGATTTATTATTTATGTACAGCAGAGCACTTGGTTGACAATATCGTGAAGTGTCCTTTTAAATCCCGTAAACATTCACATTGTGAAATCTAGTAGGCGGTAGGCCACTAGCTCGAACAGATGTAGGTTTAGAATAAAACCCACGTGTGAGTGTGACCAAAAGGCCTAATAAGACGACTTAAAACAGTCCTAATGAACTTATTCTTAATCCAGTGTGGAAAAGTGATGGCGCTAGACACCCTGTATAGTTCAGAGTTTAGATTTAAGACTGTTTTGACGTCATAGTAGCGCACCAGTTACTTATTGAGTCATTTTAGCGTTAGACACGAAAAAAAAGGATAAATATCATCAGGTAAACAAAGGAAAATAAAGTACTAAACATGTCAGCGGCTAAAATAATTAAAAATGAAGTGCAGTGGAGGTAACTTCACCAACAAGTATCCAGCCGCAGCCAGTATGGTTCGATGAAAAATAAAGATACGTGGTACCTACAGCATATTGAAGCTAAGCTTAATTATATTTTACACGGTTAGAATCAATGAGCCATTCAATACAGCCTACTGCATAACACAGCTGGATGTAGACCTCCAGCCAGGTCCAGGCTAGATTAAAGAATACTTACCTTAGTAATATGTTCCATTTTTTTTAAATGTTGTCGTATGAGAATTGGGTTACAATACCTATTGATGATAAGTTTTCTGACGACCAATCCCAATAAAAACCCTTCAGGATTTTGACAATTGGCATTTGAGTGTGGTTTTCGATTTACAGGCTATATTGCATAATTTTGATGAAAACTTCTTTCAAGTGGACCTGGGAGTAGGCAGAACATCTGGCTCGGAGATAGCCAATGGAGCAAGGCTTTGACTGAGTGGTGGCCAAGGTTAGGCCAAAGAAACCAGGGCCGTCCTAAAGCTCGTTGGGTCGATGTCGTCAAAATCGCAGAAAATACCTGGATAAGGGACGCACAGGACCAGGAAATGTGGTAGAAAAAAGGCAAGACCTATGTCCTCGTAACAACTAATGCAGTACCTACTTGCAAAATGGCGGTTTCGAGAAATAAGCGTCTAAGTTATAATTTCACACGAAACATAGCATATTTTTTTCCTTATTAATATATTTCAAAGATATTCTACATAATATCTTATAGTCTTCAGATGCCATTTTTGACAAAAACAGTAAATCGAAAAAAAATCGATTACTGCATTTCAAGGATAGATCAAAGACCAAAGTCTGTCCTTTTCGTATCAGAGTTTTGTCATTGGAATAATTCAACATAGCCCCCGCTCCATGTGAAGCCTGAAGAAACAAAGCTATATCCATAGATGGAGTATTTTAGACGCAATTTATTGAATCGCGTCTAAAATACTCCATAATATCCATTATCATTGTATACAAATGATATTGCCATGAAAACTCGCTCATTTAGAGCAAATTGTTCTCAATTAGCACGTTCATGGGTATGTAAAGAGTACCTTCTAAAGCTACACCCTAGCTAGTACCCATGCTAAAAATGGGAATTAACCTTTACCAAACGTGGATGCTATAATTAGCGTGTGTATTTCAACATTTCGTATCACGGTATGTTATCCAAACCGTATAATAACATGGTGTGTGTAGAATAGGGCGTATTTTGTATATTCTTACCCGACTGAGGGGACTTATACTCGTATCTAAATTCGCAGAATTTAATACTCTTACATGACATTAAATAAGAAAACTGAACTTTTTATTTTTATAGGTTTTTTTTTTAATTTATGTATTTTTTTTATTTTCTATAATTAGACGTACTGTTTTTGTTGATTAAAGCCATGATTAAAGCAGAAAGTAGGAACTATTTAAGTAATATTTTTTGTATGAAATAAAAATTACAAAACGATTAAATTATTAATGCTCAAAACGTGGTTATGAATTTCGCTTTGTGTTTTAAAATATTAGGTCTCATGTAAATGCTCGTAAAAATTACTTTTTCAGCTGATTTTCGAGATTCGTAAAAACCCATATAAAAGGCGTGCTTCCTTTAAATCTGGGGAATGCCTGGGCTAGTCCAGGGCCGCCACATTATGTTGCTCTAATGGCTGAGTTACCACTCAAACCATAGTTGGGCGGGCATCATCATGCACAACTAACGTAAATCTTGAACCACTTTCAACCCACCACCACCACCACCATCTCCCTTCTTCCATCGAGAGACTAGGCGTACAGCGTACTGCAGGCTATCACCCATACCTGGTCGATGTTCCACACATTCGTACGAAGCGTTTTGCTAAGTCCTTCATTATTCGTACAGCCAAGGAGTGGAACACCCTGCCTGCGTCGGTCTTCCCGAGTTCATATAAGTAGCCCCGATCTATTTAAGTCGCGAGTAAATAGGCTTCTTCTGGGTAAGCTCGTTCCATCGTCGACCTCATCTCTGCCCTTAGGGCAAGATTGAGGTCAAGAGTAAGCCCATATAAAAAAAAACTCCCGCTTGGAATACAGGCACCTCATTATGGTATTGATGACCGCATGATGACTTCATACGGTCTCCACCTGCCAGTTTGGTTGCTGACCTGTTGATGTACTGACTGTAACTATAAAACCAATTTCCAAGCTGTAGCGTTTTGTTGTCTTCTCGCCATAATTTGTAAAAATCTATCATGTCTGTCGGTGGCTACCTGAATATACCCAATGTGTCGCTTAGCCATCTTACCAGTATCCAGGCAGCGAGACTAAAATCTTGATATTACGCTTGACTGGTACCAATGGCATCAAAAACATTGCCCTGGCTCCCGAATTTAATTAATAAATGTTAGACAATTTATTTTAAGAGACTCTTTTTTTTGTGTTTTTTTTTTTGTAGGAGGTTTTATGCCTAAAGGCAAGTCAGCCTCATCGTAACTTACTATTTTACACTAAACTAAAAACAATAAAAATAGAAAAAAAACATATCAGCAAGGAGAAGGAATGTTATGTTGTTATAATTGCTTACAGCATCTTCATTTCATCATCATCATTCTCCTGCCCTTATCCTAACTTATTTGGGGTTGGCGCAACATGTCTTTCTCTTCCAGACTTCTCTATTACTCTTCATCTCAGCAGTCACCTCCTTTCTAGCCATATCATTCTTCACAGAGTCAATCAATCGTTTCTTTGGTCTTCCTCTACTCTTATATAGCCATCTACATTCATAGTAAACTTTTCCCTTTCCTTCGCATCACATGTGCAGTCCATACCACGAAAACCGATTACCACACAATTCTTCAGTCACCGGCGCCATTTTCGGGCTTATGTATTCCTTATTTTATCCATTCGCGTTACTTTTGTGGTGTGTTTATGGGGAATGTGGGTTGTTCCCGTGTTTTACCGCCATTTCATTCATCGAGAGTTAATTCTGTACTTAACCATGAATCTATTTAGTCATCGCTTTGCACGAGTGAACCGATATACCGAAAGTCGGCACAAACTGGAAGGATCACCCCATCTAGCGCTAAGACTTCCGAACTGGAGAGAACGCCAAAATCGCAGAACATATATTCAGTTTTACTTTTGATTTTCAAGCCAACATTCTCCAGCTTCTGTTGCTATTTCTCCAATCTGCTCTGGATCTCAGGTCCATCTTCACCGACAAGAACAATGTCGCCGGCAAACAGCATGCACCAGGGGAGGCACCCTGGTGCATGCTGTTTGCCGCCGATATTGTATGTCCGACGTCAGATTATCCATAATCAACAAGTAGAGGTAAGGACTTAAAACAACCCTTGTAGACCAGGGCCGAAGCCTTCAAAACTGGTAAAAAATGAAAAAAAATTACAGTAGGATGAAACCCATTAGAAAAGGAGGGGAATATGATCAAAATGAAAGGAAAAATAAATTACGCTCGATCCGAGTTCGGGAAGGGGGGGTGGGGGGGGTTTAAGGGGAGAAAGTGGTTTATCTCGATTTCCGGCAAAACTACAAGTCCTATGGAAAAAACTTAAATGGCAAAGTTGTAGGTAATAAAAAGATCTACAACTTCTGTATTTACAATTTTTTCACATAACCTCAAAATTTAGGTGAAAAATTCAAAAAACCAAGTTTTTGGTTTTTAATTTTTATCTTTTACAAAAAACATTTTTTTTTTCACGAAATTTAGTGAAAACTTACATTTTTATGCCCTAAATACACTGTAATTTTTTGGATTAAAAATATTTATTTTTCACCTTATTATTGACTTAATATCGAAAAATCAGCCCTATTTTTAATCGAAAATTCTGACGTCAAAATATCTGCTTTTTTAAAAAAGTCGGTGGGCGTTGTGTTCCTTATAATCTCTACTTTCTGATGATGTATAAAAAATATACATTGCAATGGTAAATTTTCTCAGAAAAAGCAAAATCAGCTGCTACAAAATAACAGGTAGTAAGGGCCAAACCCTCTTAGCCCCTTCCCCACTTCTCTGTGAAATACCTTTTGATGGGCCAACATTTTCCGTAGGTCTCCACGATATATAAATTATCTTAAAATAACAATAAATAGGCATAAAACAGCAATAAATACGCTTATAATTTCTTGTCTAGGCCATTATTTGGTAGTGGGTATTATTTCGCAGCAGCTGACTTTGCATTTTCTGAGAAAATTTACCATTGCAATGTATATTTTTTATACATCATCAAAAAGTAGAGATTATAAGGAACACAACGCCCACCGACTTTTAAAAAAAAACAGATATTTTGACGTCAGAATTTTCGATTGAAAATAGGGCTGATTTTTCGATATTAAGTCAATAATAAGGTGAAAAATAAATATTTTTAATCAAAAAAATTACAATGTATTTAGGGCATAAAAATGTAAGTTTTCATTAAATTTCGTGAAAAAAAAAAATGTTTTTTGTAAAAGATAAAAATTAAAAACCAAAAACTTGGTTTTTTGAATTTTTCACCTAAATTTTGAGGTTATGTGAAAAAATTGCAAATACAAAAGTTGTAGATCTTTTTATTACCTACAACTTTGCCATTTAACTTTTTTCCATAGGACTTGTAGTTTTGCCGGAAATCGAGATAAACCGCTTTCCCCCCTTAAAACCCCCCCCCACCCCCCCTTCCCGAACTCGGATCGACCGTAATTTATTTTTCCTTTCATTTTGATCATATTCCCCTCCTTTTCTAATGGGTTTCATCCTACTGTAATTTTTTTTGGTTTCAAAAATTATCGACCCTGGTCTATTGGTGCAAGTGCTTTTTGAAATGTTTAGTACTTTTAAAGAAATGTTATAATGGAAAATATCCATAAACAATGTTAATTGTGTGTATGTGTAGGAGTCTCACTCTCAACTGCCTCCATGGTTCATGTTTAGGTGTTGACCTAGTAACCCGGTGGTCGTGGGTTTGATTCCCTCGGGAAGCATACTTTGTAAAGCTGTTTCCAGCTTGGCTAGGACATTGCAGGCTTGAATCACCTGATTGCTGATTAAAAGATGATTTCGTGCTTCGGAATTTTAACGCACGTATAAACCGGTGGTCCCGTCCGCCAAATGGCGGTCGTCAAATTCCATTAGCCTTTGAGGCGGTTTAGAAACTCTGACACTAGGTTGGGTGTGTGGGGTCGTTAGACCTTACTGCCCACACGATAAGAAGAAGATAACGGTCATGCTTATTTATAATTGCCTCGGTCTAGAAACAATGTCTTGGTAATCAGACACGATAACATCTGTATCAAGGGTCAAATGTAATAAAATTTCTATCATCTCGTCCATACCAAAAAGGAATACAATGTACTTTTCATACTCGAGAAGAACGTTCATGTTAGCAGCCTATGTATAAATGTGTATTTGTTCTTTTGTGGTGTTTTTGAGACCAACTGCGTGGGCCGCTTTTGATGATTCTTACGTCAAACGGTTTGTCTTAATTTTGCGGGTGTCACTAAAGGCATGCCAAAACTCAATATGGCGACTACCAGACGTGATAGTGTGAAGACAAAAAAATAAAGTCAGGTATCATTGAATAGATTGGAAACCTGAGGACCCAATCCATATTTTAATCATTTAAAACCATTGACAGTTCCATGATGGAACTACTGAATGTTTTTTTTTATCACTAGTTCCATTTTATAAAAAACTGAAAATAGTGGAACTAATGTTGTTTTTTTTATCATTAGTTCCATTATAAACGAATCTGAAAATAATGAAACTAATGTTGAATTTGTTATCATTAGTTCCATTATGAACGAATCTGAAAATAATGGAACTAATGTTGAATTTTTTATCATTAGTTCCATTTTAAAAGTATCTGAAAATAATGGAACTAGGTAATGTTGGATTTTATTATCAGTAGTTGCACATTATTATTTTAGGCACTTGTGAAAGGGAATAGAACCGATGTGGCATATCAACCTGGCCACCATTTTGATTTTTTTTTCGAAATCGCGGCCCACATTGAAAGTGGTATGTATGGATAGAGGACATTTTTGTAATGTAATGAAATTAGACCCCTGAAGCACCGTCATACTGGCCAACAAATGACTTAATAATTTGTGTCACCATCTTTCGGTCTAAGTGTGAACAGCAATTAGCGGGATGTAATATAATAATATATTACATGCCATAGTCAAAAGGCGGCTTTAATCAAAGAGGTCAGAAAAATGATCACAGATAGCCTAGACCCAGCCCAGGGCGTGGTGGTCATGACACCCTAGGTAATGACTGGCAACAGAATAATGTTCCCACTGCATGGACTCAGGCCTCCTCTCTAGGAGAGGGATGGGCTATAATCCACCACGCGGGCGAAAAAGTCTAAGTCTAAGTCTATTTTTAATGATTGTCTTTGTCCTTGCACTCAATTGTCAATCTTTACCTTCAAATATCTCGGTAACGTGACACTTTAGGTACCACGTCACTGGACATTTTTGTTCGTCTATATGTCCTTTATCCATACATACCACTTTCAATGTGGGCCGCGATTTCGAAAAAAAATCAAAATGATGGCCAGGTTGATATGCCACATCGGTTCTATTCCCTTTCACAAGTGCCTAAAATAATAATGTGGAACTACTGATAATAAAATCCAACATTACCTAGTTCCATTATTTTCAGATACTTTTAAAATGGAACTAATGATAAAAAATTCAACATTAGTTCCATTATTTTCAGATTCGTTCATAATGGAACTAATGATAACAAATTCAACATTAGTTCCATTATTTTCAGATTCGTTTATAATGGAACTAATGATAAAAAAATCAACATTAGTTCCACTATTATCAGTTTTTATAAAATGGAACTAGTGATAAAAAAAAACATTCAGTAGTTCCATCATGGAACTGTCAATGGTACTAGTGACAACGAACCTTAATAATCCGTGTTTCTACCGCGAACACTAACAACACAAGAACATCTGTTTGGCATACTCAAAATGAGTTCATCCAAATCACGCTGTGGAATGGCCGCCCATGTTCGTTGCAACAACAAAAAAAGGTCTTCTTGCGACTGGATACCCTCCATATTCGGCAGAGCTCTTCTCTGTAGCATATCCCATGCATGCTCAATCGGGTTCAAGTCTGGCGACAGAGCAGGCCAGGGCAGGACATTGATGTTAGTTGCGGCGAGAGTCTGTCTTACAACTCTTGCGGTGTGCGGTCGTGCATTATCATTTATTAACTTAAATAAGGGACCGATTTGCACTTGTAGAGGAACGATGACGTCTGATACAATCGTCTCAGCATAAATTTGAGCGTTGAGGTTGCCTCTGATCCAAATCAACTCAGTTCTTCCGCCGATCCAAATACCCGCCCATACCATGATGGTTCCACCACTATAAGGATGGACTTCCTGGCAGGATTTTAATCGCTGTTGGCGTCCAGGGGTTCTCCAGTGTCGTATACGTCTTGTATCCGGTCTCATACCAAAACGAGACTCATCAGAAAAGCACACGAAACGCCATTGTTCATCTGCCCAATTTCTGTGTTCAAGAGCCCATTGATATCGAATCCTACGATTGTGCATTGCTATAGGTGGTACCCGTAGCGGTCTTCGGTAATGAAGGTTCACTTCATGCAAGCGGTTTCTGACTGTTTGGTCGCTAATTAAGTTCCCTGAAGAGTGATGAAGCCTCACGGCTAACATCATGGCGGTTATTGTTGGAGCTCTTCGAGTTAAGATTTGAATGTATCGGTCTTGTCTCCGTGTGGTGCAGCGATACCGTCCTCCATGGCGCTCAGCCACGGTACCAGTGTTTCGGTAACGTGTCCAAAGTCGACTGATAACACTCTGACTTGTATTCAGAGCTAAAGCCACAGTACGTTGCCGGGAACCAGCTTCTATCATTCCCACGGCTCTGAGCATTTCTTCCCTGCTTAAATGACGTCGCCGCTCCATAATAACGTTGGTTTTAATCAGTAGTAGGGAAACAGTAGCACTATTAATGTCTTCAATGCGTTGTATGTTTTTATAGGGAAAATATTGACAGCTGATTTTCATCTTTTACTCGAATTTGATTGACAGTTCCTGATTCAAATTATGAAATGCACCAAAAAGGATCCATATAAATTTATAAAACCATAAATTTATTACAAAGCCACATCTCAATCTCAAGAAATCCGCATAAAAATGCTTGATCCCTAGACACTTTTGATGTGTGTATTTAGTTGGGAAAAGGCTAAACAGGTGATGATGTTATTCAAATCAATGCTTGCTAACAAAATGTGCTTGTTATTTTTTTTTTTAATTTTTCCACTTTATTATTACATTAATATTTTATTTTATTTAATATAGTTTTTTTTTTATAAGCAAATTCACAAAGTCGGTTATCACCAAACCATTTCGGTGTTTAGTACGAAATTCGCAGTACGAAGCTTCATAGAAATAATGGGTGAGGTTCTTCAGAATGGACAGGTAAGTAGTATTTGTGACCGGTGTACGTGTATGACCAGAGATGTGAATGTGGACGAGGCAAAAGGAGTATGTAAGGATCGTAGCAGGTGGCATTCTCTTTCTGCCTTCCCATCACATTGCTGTCCTATTTGTTGACCCAAAAGGTTGACTGGTAGATAATGTCTTGTAGCATTAAGTCCGCCTGTATAAATCTCTTGTAAGAAGATCTAATCGTGGCGATGCAATACTTAAACGTGTGCTTTGAGCTAACTTAAAGTCGAATCAATATGAAACTATCATTATGGATTCGATTAGTTATACGTGTGGTAGGTACTGGACGGCTCAAGTATTAAAATTGTAAAGCGTATTACAGTTTTTTAGTAGTTTAAATATAATCCTATGGTAAGGGCGTAGCTTCTACGAAAGCACAGGACTACGGTGTAGGCGTGTTGCTCTATCATAACTTTTAATCGTAATAGCATTGATACTTAATACATTATTAGTTATGTGTAGCCATTCTAGGCTTTTCAGTCTAATCTAGGTAACAGCAGGAATAACATTTCTGTTTTCATACGATGTCGCTGTACGAATTAAGGCATAGTCCATAACGCAGCCATTTTGGAATTTGTTAGGATATGATGGGACGCATGCGCGTTAGAAAGCCAATGTTACTAGCTACTTGTTGATCTGGTTTTCATTCACGACGCACGAAACCGCGCATTCTACGCAGTTAGGATTCCTGGGCTTTGTTGTAAGCTCAGTAAAAGCCTAACTTTGCATTTGCCATATTTTTCTTAGACTGATATCCAGTAAGCATATGCGCACTAAGTTACTTACTGAATTATATGATTTAAGTACTTATTTTAAAATACTTTATGGAAATCTAAGGACCTTTAAATCTAGTTCTAGAATAGAGAGACAGTTCAAAACTAAATAAAAAATAATATGTTAATGACACATAGACAGAACCCACACACAGAATCGCTATACAATGACTCCCTAAAACATCGATGATCGACTAAATGTAGGCTTTAAAAACATACGTACTTAATCAACTTTGATTTCATTAACTGGATCATTTAATTTATTCGGATTGGTTCTATAAATAGCCTCTATTGATACTTCTACTGTCCTTGTCACACATTAATACCTAACGCATATGGGTCGACAGTGCGCTTCATTAGTAGCGCAAAAAGCATGCGAACAAACTAAACACGTCACTTAAGCCAATCACAGTCACTTGTTCATTAATTTTAGGAATTGTTAACCTATATTGAATCAAAACGTTCTATTCTGGGTGAAATAACTCGCCATTACAGCGCCCTCACACACAACACACAATTAACTATGTTCAAACCACCTACCTGCTCGTAATTCAACCTTTCAGAAGCTTGATGGTCAAACACCAGGTCTATTTTTCACAACGCAGGTGCAATTCATAGATATTAATGTTTTATAGCGACAATATTTAGGAAATACGTTTGAAAATTGAGCGATCAATACAGGGGAGGGGGTGAAATGCGCGCAGGCTTGTGCCCACGCCCGCCCCCGCGCGCCGCGCACCTCCCCGCGCCCTCTGAGAGCTCGAAACTCAACACCTCCGTCCGCCCACGGGTCTGACCATGAAACTACAGGCTACGCCGTCAAATGCTGAATTCATGATAAAAACTCAAATATACATCCAATTTCAGCTCGATCCACCCTTCAACGCCCCGTCCAAAGGCGCACACATCAAACATACATTGAATGAAAACAGCTTTTACATACGCAAAAGCTCTATTTCTACAACTCATATATTTTTATCACAATATATCCAGCCCCTTTTGTATTATTGTAATATAACTAGCATAATTCTGTCTTAGAACTAGATTTAATAATTTTAAAATAAAAATAAAAAATGGGTACCTTAAAACGTATAAGGATGTGACATATCCCGAATGAAGACGCACCGTTCGCACTATATCACAATTCGAAATCAAGGAGCAGAGCAATCACAACACAATAACTAGAACCACTAAATTGTTTTTATTTCTGGATTTTCCTTATGAAACACGGAGCTCTCTGCAGATGTGCTCTCCTCGCGCGACTGGGATAGGTACTAGGTGATCTGGAGCCCCGTCCCTCCCCCGCGGCCCGCGCTGGCGCCCCGCGCAGTCTGCGCTTCGTCGATGAATGGAACCCGCCGCCCCTTGCTACCTTGCCTATATAAAATCTCTTTCAACGCTCCCCTACATTTGTATAGTATCGCCTACTGTGAATAAAGCTCTATGAAAATAAAGTGCTTATAAATATAGTTGGTAATTTCATCACCAGGAAAGTTTTTGTAACTCGTTTTGGGCTTTTATCTTGGCTCAATTTAGCAGGGTTAAATGCAAACAAGAAAGTATTGCGCGAATCTATTTTTAAAGCCTTCAGTATTGGTTTCAAAAACACTTTGCTCAAAGTCAACTTGATTAAATACGTTACAGTTACAGTTACTTCAATTTAGTGTTCTTAAAATAGATACTGTTCCAGAAACATTCAATAAATGATTAAAAACATTGTTTTCTCATCACATATTCAGGTCATTTTAAAGAAATAAAAACTGCCCATGTTGCTTACGGGGTATCGAAATCGTGAAATAACTGTGGTGAAAACGATTCTCAATGCTCAATTTACACAATCATTTTACCTAAGAAAAGCCTGATAGGAATCCTTCTCTTTCGTTTTTGTAAACATCATCATCGTCATCATCATCATCATTTCAGCCTTCAGCCGAATATCATCCAATGCTGGACATAAGCCTCCTCCAAGAGTCGCCACATTGACACTACGCTTTTAAAACCTAATGAAGAGGAGCTTTTCTATTCAATGAATGAAAACTCGTATCTAGTAATAACAATGGGGTGCTAATTAAACCGGCTTCTTTTTAATAGCATTATTTTCATCTAAAAATCTAACTTGCCTTCTAAATTACTAAGTCAGCCACAATTAACGAGCATCTAAATAATACTATCTTAGTCAACTCAGCATCGTGATTATTTTTTAGCATCTAAATTTGTATCATGAATTCAAACAGTAAACTTCTAAAATATTAATATATGGCATCAAAAAAATATTCAATTAGCTTCTAATTTACTAACTCAGTACGTTTAAATTATAACTCATGCCACATTAACTGAGCATCAAAATTTAATTAAAATTGTCATCAAATATTATATTATAGCCACTAATAGTATGTATAAACTCCTGTCGTGTCATCGAAAGGCTTAAATATAGAAGTTTAGAGTACTTAATGACCTAAATATTGAAGTTCAGAGTATCGAATGTCCTAAAGATCGATTTTATTTACATGTTGTGCTACAAAAGTTATCGACAGAATCGCTTCAGAACTTCATTTTTATCGGATTTTTATCGTTTGGTCACAGTTTTAACCTAACCTAACCTATTTCCCTCAGTTTACAATAACGAATCATACAATCTGCCTGTGACTAGTCAATTAGACAATGGTAAAAACATTTCTGTAACTAATAGGTATTTTTAACGTAAATATAATAATCTAAAGTGTATCAAAAGTTGACATTTCATGGCGCTCTCTGATTGGTGCAAATGGCCGGTCGCTGTCGTCTCCCGCGCTCGCGCCAAATCTTTCTGTTGCTATTTTCACGATAAAAGAATGTGATGTATTATTTTACATGCGAAGTTATAATAAATGATGTTGACTACGGTCGCTTCATTTATATTTTTTTGAGGGCCTTGTGTTGAAGCTGTAAAATGTAAAATGGTGGTAAGATATAAATTCCGTGGCTGAGTTAGTAAATTAGGTGCCTATGTATAAATAACAAGGGCAAGTTAATATAAATGTTGATCGTCACTTGATGCTTTCTATAGAATATTTAGTGGGCGTTGTAAAGAAGACGAATTAGTATATTTGAGGCTATATAATTTTCCCGTGGCTTAGTTATAAAATTAGAAGTTTGATCCTGTGGCCAATTAAAAAAACTGAGGCTCGTTTAATTATTTCTCATAACAATGAACACTAATCTTAGTAACAAAACGTTGCATAATATGTAGTATCAGATTGGATTGCTATTCCGACTCTCAGTCGACCTTACCGAAATAACGCTTTTAGTACAAAGTTGCAACAACTAGCGAAAAAGATAGTTTAAAGACACATTTTGTTTTTCTTCCAGTCGTAAATATTTATTTTTAACAGAAAACACAAATTGTGTACCTACAATTATAAAAACTTACCATGTTTCCAAAAGTGATGACGAAAGAAAAAAACAAAATCCTATAACATAACGAGTAATTTGTTTACTGCCGCAATATTGTATTTTTGTGTACACTGAACTTGTTTATCTTATTTCAATACTGGAAAACAATGTATTAATTTGTTTTTTACCATTGCCACTCGAAAAAGGGCATTTTATTCATCGATAACAGTGAATAAAACGCTCTTTTAGTCACTGAGTGAATAAAGACATTTTGAATTAGGAACAAACACGAATTACGTATAGTGCGCGCGGATCTAGTTGGCCGCGCCTAAGGTGGCGACAGGGGTGAGGGGGCGGGTTGCCTACAGCTCGCAATGCACAGGAGACTATAATTAGACAGTGATGACCAATCTCGAGATATCGTGAACAATTATTGTTCAATTTATTGAAAATAATACTTAAATAAAAAAACAAAAACATGCCTAAGGCGCGGCCAACTAGTTCCGCGCGTACTATACAAAAAAATCGCTGCTGCTGAAAGTACGTACTGGGTGGCTGAATGGAGCTATTCCATTCCAAATTTTTAAAAAATATCCCGCCAAATTAGTTACGTTCTTTTCTGTCTTTTATTGTGGTTGTTTTGTGTTATTAACATATAATTAAGTACCTAATTATAATAAAATGAGTTCTTCCGATGACGAAAATGAGAGACTGACTCCGGAATCATTTCGTTCTAAAGCAGCAGTAGATGATTTGTTTTGCTCCAAAATCTCGGGAGTTGTACCTGAAAACATACAATTTGTTCTGCGACTGGAAAACCATGAATGGCGCCAATTCCTTCTCTGAGTGCATATTTCATAACTATTTCAATGAATTAACCAAGACTACGAAGCCGTCGACACTTTAGAGCATATATTCTATGATAAAAGCCACAGTGAGAATCAAACACAACATTGATATTTCAAAATACTCAAAGTTAGTGACATACTTAAAACGTCTATCCGTGGGTAATAAGCCAAAGAAATCTAGAGTGCTTAGCTCCGAAAATAAATACCATGCTCCTATTTATTTTCTCACAGTCAATGGTAAAAAGTAGAGTACACAACACGTGAATAAAAAATTTATCTCGGTAGGTACTTGTATCCCTCGCTCCGTTCAGGATTCTAGAGTATAGAATCCCTCGCTACGCTCGTGATTCTACTCTAGAATCCTTCGCTGCTCTCGGGATCCAACTTCGTACCTCGAATTAAATTCCCTTTTTATTCACTTGTTGTATAATCTACTATTTTTCACCTCCACTATGAATTCCTAATCTCCCGCCACTTTAAACGTCATCTCAAAAACTGGCCATATTTTTTTAAATATCAGCAGCCAGTGCTTTTTATGCAAAAAAGGTTTAATTAATATTTATTTAAGCGCAATGTCTACACTAAAACTCTATTATTCCCTTTCCTTTTAATTTCATTGAAATGCCTGTTTACCATTAGTTAATAAATTATTTTCATTTAAATTTACGACATCTATGTACAAATAGAAAATATACAAAAGTCTCACTTCGCTTCTTTAGTCGTATACTATCATTCTAACCGTGCTGACATCCATACTCGGTTTTTTGCATCTTCTAGCTCTAGAACTTTGTGAAACAACAAAAACTTTTGAAAGCTCAACGTTAGATGGCGACAGGACCCCAAAAACCTTGCCTTGGAGCTTTCGCAAGTTGTCACGCGAAATATAGGGAGATGGCGTTTGGGACGGTTATCATCGCAATCGCGACAGCTACCCCGCTCATACAGTTTATGGCTATTCCGGTAGTAGTTCATAGATGCAGTGACTTTAGCATACCATGAATGAACTCTTACACTTCAAGACCTAAATCACAGATCATACTTTATATGGGTACGGGTAGTTATTTGAAAAAAGTAACTAAGTACTCTTCTTTCTTTCATTATTTTTCGTGTATTAGGTGTTGGAGATTTTAATTAAAAATATTGTAAAATGTATGTTAACTGTGGCAACACCCTTCCCTTCCATAATCTGGGACCCTGTTACCAAAACAGACGTGAATTTTGTCCATCGTTTTATTTTATCTTCCTCAGCACTAACGTACCAGCACCGCATCAACAACTTTTTGTTGATGCGGTGCTGGTGGCTCCTCCCGTTCTGGGTGGAGCGGAATGGAGTGGCAGACTTCTACTGACTAAAAATCACCCATGTTCCTTCTTAGCTCTCAATCATAAACAACACATTAGTGCCTAACCTACTGGTAGCTGAGTTTTTATGCCGTCAAAACATATCTCTCAGGCATTCCGTTTTCAACCAGTGTGTCCTGCCAACAATGACCTACGGTGCCGAGACATGGACGCTCACAAAGGAGACTGTCCATCGAGTACGAGTGGCACAAAGGGCCATGGAGCGAGCCATGCTCGGCATAACCCTCTTAGATCGAGTGCGTAACACCGAAATCCGCCGTCGGACGAAAGTCTACGATGTCGGGGACCGGGCGGTGCGCCTCAAGTGGACGTGGGCAGGACATCTGGCTAGACGCGGAGATGGCCGATGGAGCAAGGCTTTGACCGAGTGGTGGCCAAGGTTAGGCCAAAGAAACCAGGGACGTCCTAAAGCTCGTTGGGTTGACGATATCGTCAAAGTCGCCGGAAACACGTGGATGAGGTACGCACAGAACCGGGAAGTGTGGCAGAAAAAAGGGGAGGCCTATACTCAGCAGTGGGTGATTCCGGGCTGATATGATGATGATGATGAGGCATTCCGTTTTGATTCCTCTCGATGTTTTCCTTCACCGAAGGAAGTGATAAATTATGTATCAGTACGCATATGATCCGAAAAAATAAAACCGACTTCAACAAAAAATGAAGTCGGTGACTTTTGTTTATTTGACTTCATGTTTTTGCCACCGACTTCAAAAGCTGATTTTTCTTCTTAAGTTTATTTTTCACTTTTTTGTGTTTTATTTTTTGTTGAAGTCGGTTTTATTTTTTGTAAAAAAGTTTAGTTTAGTTTTTATTTTTCACTTTTTAGTGGTTCACATGTGCTTACCCCTTCACAACGTACCGGCGTGTTGTTATGTTATGAACTGGTGTAAACAATACACAGACATGAGATTTCAGCAATCCCAGTCCATTTGCTATCATTTATTGAGGAGTTCCGTTGCCTATCTCTGAAGTTCTTCATCAGATCTTCACCAAATTGAAATGGAACCACTTTCAGAAAGTACTCTTCCAAAAACTACTCAAATCACTTCAAGTGTGCCTATAAAATTTTAAGAGTTTCTCCAGGATCCCATCATCAGATTCTGACTTGATGACCATGGGACCACTTGGGAAGTTCAAACAAAAATATATTTTTTCAAATCGGTTTACAAGCGACGGAGTTATGCCCGAACAAGCCTAAAAAAACATGTAAACATCCGAATTGATAACCTCCTTCTTTTTTAGGAGTCGGTTAAAAATTAGCGACTGTGCGTGTTTCCAACTTGTAACCACTTTTTGAAAATTGATTTCTTTTAATTTCCTATCGAATTATTGAATCTATAGCCACTTAGTAGACATTGGATATGCAATATGTTCGGCTATTTTTCTGTCTTTAGTATCTTGTTGTGTTACTATGGGTCACTTGATATGAAATTAAAAGTCCGAATGGATTTTCTAGAAAGTCTTGAGAAGAAAATGAGAGTGAGAGGGACAGGTTAACGATTAATTGACAAATAAAAGAAATATTTTAAATAAATTTTATTTTACAACATTATCTTAGATAAGCTATAACTTGCTATATCCTTCTAATATAAACATCAATGTTACTACTATATAATTTACCACGTTCATTCTATAATTATTTATTTACAACGATCTCGAAAATGTTTATTTTACATTTATCTTAGTAGAAAAGAATTGAAGATAGGAAGTGACGTTGATAATGCGACTTATCTAAATTAACATCTTAAACGTCAAATTACCAGTTTTCAAATAAACCATTTTGGAAATGGTATTATTTTATTAAATAGACTGATGTTTTTATTCTTGTCTCATAAGCAAAATTAAAACAATTAAATATATTCGTGTTTGTTTTCTTATAGACATAAAATATTGGCAGTTTCATTATAATAAAATGCGATATTCTATTTATCTACTTACATTCAAAACTACTGTTTTATTATTACATATTCTCAAATCACTGCACATCAACATTATTTAATCATCTCAAAACAAAATGGAAAACATTATTTCGCAAAATAAGCATTGCCCAGACAAAGCTGAGTTTGCCAAGATGTCTTAGTAGTTTTACTTATTACGTAATATATTAACCCTGTCCTAGGTAGATATTTCTTTGGTAGATCTAGGTCTCATTGTAGGTCTTCTTCTTCCTAGCGTAGCGCGGCCTGTTGCCAGAGTCCACTTAGATACGACACTGAAACTACAGACGACAATGTCAAGATTTCACGATTTTTTTTAAACAAACTAAAAATCTATCTCTACTTTTTGATGCCACAATGTAAAAAAAAATCATAAATTTTAAAAACTTTACCATTCATTTCACTTATTAATAAGCAATTACTTTTCGTAGTTTTCTCGCAAGTTAACGTAAAATTTAAAATTTAATATCGCATAAATTCGTTAGATTAATTACGAGTAGGGTGACAATATCTTTTGATAGAACACTAGTTTTTATTTTTAAATCAATCGAAAATATAAAAGACCCAGTAGACGGCGTTGAAGAGTAGGAAACAGACGGGGAAGATGACTCTTGAGTACGTGTCTATGACATTGACGTCACGGATCTTGGGCATGGACGCCTTGAGAACGCCCGCGCCGCGCCGGAGAGCGTGCATCACTTTGGGCTTCGCTGTTGATCCATCTGCAAGGGAACAATGATTTTAGCATGTTTTTTTTTACAATAAACACTTAGTGCTCTTTATGCATATGCTGCACAAATTAAGTTTTTGTTATCCTTAAACTTTCAAAGGGGCATTAATTTTTCTGAAATTGAGATTTTAAAAACTGTGGGAATTTTCTAATGACTGATTTTCGAGTTAATAGTTTTATATACTGATACTTTTGGTACGACGTATGACAATTCCCTGAAAAAATTGATGGTTATATAACTGCAAATATATGTTTGCAGTACCGCTCAGTCGGATGATTTCTTGTTCGCAAATAAACTATCGTGTGTCAGATCGCTCGTGTCAGTTCAATGCACAGTAATTTCCCTTGACACTTGTACAGGAAGTCATCATTTCAAACAATCTTTAGCAATTTGTCACGAGAGATTGCATTCAAGGTCGGCGACGGATGAGGTCTAGGGTTCCTAGAATCTGATCACGTTATCCCGTACTTACGTGACTGTGTGTGGTCACGTTGAGGGTCGCGGGGAAGATAACTACTTCGCATATAGAACTTTCCAAAATATCTAACAATTTTAAGACTTTTATTCATTTTGCATGGAAAACCCCCCCAACTTCTTGGTTTTTAATTTTGAGGACAGATTCGGTATCACTGACACCGAATATCATGAAATCGCCACTCATGAATTTTGATTTTAACCCCATTTTCATTATGAGCAAAGAGCAACCCCGTTAATTCCGAAATCGACAAATTTTCAACGCACAGACAGACACAACTCAGCCCTCCTAGACGTGATGTTATGTTTTGTCTGTAAGGTCCAGCCACGGAAATAAGTTCGCGCAAATGTTTTACGAACATGTGTCCTGGGGGCTTGTTCTTAAAACTAATTTTAATTTCAATCATATTCCAATCTTTTGCGTTGTATTAGATTACTGTTGTGTTTTAATAGATAACTTTTGTGTTGGAAAGTGATTTAATTTCAATTCTTCAATAAATAAAATAAATAATTTTAACTAGTGAAGTAACAACCCATAACAGATGGTATTATTATTATTTGATGCTTTATTTTAACCTTTTTATTTTATTTATATTATGAATCAAGGCATTTTAGATAGGTTACTTAAAAAAGCATTACCCACCTATAACATCTCTTTAATAACAAGTTTCGGAAACTTAATTCATTTACTTTGTACTATAGGATGGTTAAGAGCTACGACATTAGGGTCCTAGGCCTTTAAGTGCCTCCAACTTAATTTTTTTTATAACTATCAGTCGCATAAAACGATAATACTACTAAAACGTACAATACTTTTCTCTCTCAATAATTTGCTTTAAATTAAGTATTCTTTCATAGAAAATGTATTGTCGCATCAATACTCAATACTCAATACTCAATACTTTATTGCATTCCATAATGTGTACATGTAACAGTTGGTATGTCAAAACATAGAATCAATTATGGACCCTGTCGGGCACAGCAAAGTTAATTTTTATAGGAGAGAGGATGAAGGCGTCTTTTAAATAGAATAACAAAATAAATAATATTGGTTTAAAATAGTGTCAGTAAGATAGTTATATTTGCTATGAAGAATTGAAAATGAAAGAAATTATGATGAATTATATTATTAATAATTAAAATAAATCAATCAAAATCAATCAACCGACGAATCATCCGACGCTCATCTCGTCTTTTTGTCAATTGTTTCTATGCCTGTATTAGGTACGTAAAATACTGTATATTATAGCTATTCGTGCCATATTATATACGTATTACCTACTAAAAACCACTTAAAACGCAAAACAATTTCTAAAAAGTTACTGTTTTGTTATTGGAATAATCACGATCAACATACAATCCCAACGCAATATACGGCTGTCAAAATAAGCTCAAGCGTAGCGTTTAAGTTTCAATTCTGATTCCACTTAGTTTCACAAAAAGTCACGCGATTCAAGACTAATGTGCATTTCCGAGAAACAGAGTCACCACTGCCTAACTTTTCGGGAAAATACGAACATGATATTTGTTTTGTGTACTTTGTCCTACATAAAATAATAAAGGATCCAAACATCAACAACTTATTTGCACATCTAGATCCCAGCGAAACAGGAAACAAAAGTAAAGGTTAATTCGTTGACAATACTAACTTCTGGAGGTTCTAGAATGTGGCCTGGTTCTATATCGCAGCTGGGTGTGATCGCGTTGTAGTCGTAGGGACGGTGGGGCTCCGCTGGCGGCCGGCAGCGGCTTGGACCGCAGCCCTAAAAGCGGAGACACGCGCCCTGTGCTCGTCGCACATTCTCGAAGTGCTATTATTTCCTCAGGGGATCGCGGTCCTGTCAAAAGTGTTGGTATAATTAAATAGCTAATTTTACAAAGGCTAATGGATTATTTTGAGAATCTATTGTCATTATTAGATCGGTAGTTGACTGTATCAGTAATGAGTGAGTCTATTTTTATATGGGACATCAAACTATTGTTGTTTTTCGTTTCCGTTTTAGGTTTCTCTGGTTATTTGGTTGAATAAAACTGAACCACCTTCTTTTTAACACTTGAGCGTCCTACCTGAACATTTCAATTCCTTCTCGACACTAGCGCTAGTGGACAGCTGATCTCTGTTCTTTAACTTGGCTCGTTTCCTTGCACGTGCGCCCCAGTACGTGTAGTTGACGGCTGCGTACTCGAGCAGGGCCGCGAACACGAACACGAAACACATCACTAGGTAGATGTCGATGGCTTTCACGTAGGAGATGCGCGGCAGACTGCTGCGTACACCCGTGCTTATCGTTGTCATTGTGAGTACCGTCGTTATTCCTGGACAGATGGAGAGACAAAATGCATGATTTGACATTTTTTATTCATTATAGGTCCTATTACATGGGACTTAAACATAGCTCTGCCTAACTGACGTGTTATGTGTATAAGAATTTTAAAAAAATACAAAAAATAACTTGCTTTTATATTCATTAATCTAGTCGTTTAGAGCTAAAAATGACAACAGAGGAACACTTGTCATATTGTCACAAAAAAAAATCTAAACATAAAAACCAGATTAGTCACGAAAATAAAAAAAAAAACAACCATACCTAACGCCACTCTAGCAGACGTCGCTTCATGATTAATCCAAAACGAGACCCAGGACAGCATCACAATAAGTATACTGGGCAAGTACGTCTGGAACACGAAGTAGCCGATATTCCGGCGCAGTTTGAAACTGAGCGACAACCGCTGGTAGATGCCCGTCGCCAATTTCTCCTGGAATGTCCCAACTTTAGCGGTTACGTGGTTACCTTAATGCAAGTTTCGCATTGTTCGGCGATGCGTTGAGATACTGACGGTAACAACTTGTTTGAGTTTCAAGTTTGTGTAATGGTTTATTTGGTTCGGTGGAATTGTTTTATTCAGTTTTCACTAAACTTTTAATAAAAAGTATAGAAAATATAAACTTTATTACAACTAACAAATAATTAAAAATGTGTGGGCCCATAAAAAGAAAAGTTCTGGAATGGCGACCGCGAACCGGAAGACGTTGCGTTGGAAGGCCTCCCACTAGGTGGACCGATGACCTGGTCAAGGTTGCAGGAACCCGCTGGATGAGAGACACACGGGACCGGTCAATGTGGCAACACCTGGGGGAGGCCTATGTCCAGCAGTGGACGTCTTTTGGCTGAAATAATGATGATGATGTGGGCCCATAGGACCTCCAAGAGATGACATCAACTTTCCAGATTATAAGGTAAGAAAGGAAATTCTTATTGAACGGATTTTACATTTTCGAATTTTCAGAGTCAGAAAGAACATATTGTTTTCATTTTAATTATCTGATCTTCAAGTCGCTATTCACAACTGATTTAGATTTCGAAAGATCTAAAATATTTTTTCTAATAATTTTAAATTACCAAGTTTCGGTACTATTTAAAGTTATATTCGTGAATCAAGTTTTACTTCAATATTTTTTACTTTTTACCTTTCTGTCATTAGTTTCGTGTCCAAGTATAGTGAATTGTGGCAACTCTGCATCCTCAACGCCTCTGACTGGCGTCTCTTTCCAGTACATCACCACATCTGACACCGTGTATCCATCTGCATGGAGAAGTTTACGTTAGCATGCTGACCCGGGTTGGTCTGTCTTACGGCAACCGATCACACCTACCAGCAACTCATTTATACCCAGAATACCTAGTATTTTGTGAAAAAAGTGTAAAAGTACGACAAAAAATCGTTAATCGCGAAGGTAAGTCTGCAGTAGAACTTGCAAAATTATGCTGATAAGTGTGATCAAGCCCAAACAGACCATTCAAATCAATTGTTACCTCATCCGTAGCTGTTTTCGTAATTGCCAATGGAATTATTCAAAATTTTTGCCAAGGGTTAGTAAAATATGTGTTGCATCGCCAGGGAGCCAGGAAGTATGAATTTGAATGGACAAGGAGAATTCGAAAACGTGGTTTATTATGTGTGTTTTACCACAAAATGTTTCATGAAAAGTGGCAAAAAGGCTGTATACCAAGCTCGAGCATGTATGGGCAAGACAAAACGAGGGAGTCATGACGAATGTCTGCGGAAAGACACGAATGCGGGTCGGAGATGTTCGGGTCGAGCACGAAGCAGCAAGCTCAGCCTGGTGATGTATTACAAGTGTATGAGTCACACAGCTTTCAATCTCGACGGTGCAGTTCTGGCTGTCGAGCGGGTAGTAGTGGAGGTCCATCATGCAGGCCAGCGTGGCGGTGAACCGCATTCCGTACGTGATGCTGCCGTCTCCACCGAGCCGGACCAGCTTGTTGCGCTCCGTCACGTCGTGCAGGAAACTGTGGACATACGTTATTTAATGAGCTTATAGGGCCTGGGGTCCGAGTGCTCACAATCTTTTTAAGGAATTTCTATACGCCTATTCCCGTAACCCTAGAGCTGGCTTTTACATTGGCCAGATGATAAATGGTCGGCAAAACAGCGATGTCACGTGTTTTCAATTTTTTTAGATTTCCTTCACAGTGGTAATGAATTAAATTACACAAGGAAAGTTGCCTGGTTGGGTTCGAATTAGAACCAACGGTCTAGGACTCGTAAGCCGGAGCCAATGCCACTGGGCCACCTCTTCGCATTGTGATGAGTCACACATAATCTCATAAACTAGTCAAGGTCGAGTTGTTAAATCAGTATGTTGACAAATGGTTGTATCATGACTCACATAAGTCATTTAATTTAAGTGGAAACGTATTCACATCAATTGTAAATGTCTACAATCTGATGACGAAAGAAGTTTACTCGTACTAAATGTGTAGAATAATTTCCTGATATAAACACTTAAACCTTCTCAGCTATCGTATTCTTCTTCACTTAAACATGCACAATGTTTTAGAAATAAGTTCCAATTTGGTATAAAAACTGGTTTCGAGACGATTAGGTCAAGGCATCTCCGACTAACGTGGATGACGTTCGGAAAAGTCTTGACCTAGTACTAGAAACAGTGACTGCATCAGGTTATGCTAATATTTCAACGATTATAGAAAGTTTATAAGCGAAGTCAGGCTCCATTATACATTGTATTTGTTAACTTAAAAATGCGTAACTTCAAGAAGGGTTAGAGGTTACCAAAAACGCCCAAAAGATATATAAAATCGAAATACAGATTCATGTGTGTGGAAAAAAAACATCAAAGTGTCCTTACCTATTCTTGTCATTAGCAAAAAACGTATCGGGCACCCAAATCTTATCGGCGAAATCTCCCGACAGCGTCAACACTTCGTCCGGAAGACCGAAGGCCAACCTTTCATCCTTCCAGTATTGATTCAGATAAAGGGTTATTGTGTAATCCTGGAAGTGTTTGGGAATCCCTTTTAGATTAGGTGTATTACAACCCTTACATGTAACCTATTGTACAAAAACGACCACAAGAATATTTCAATGCCCGCAAAGTACAAAAGGATATTTTACTTGTGACTGGCGCAACATATTTAATTCCAAGTAGAACTCTTGGTTGTCTATAATACTTTTCGATCGCTATATGGCAAAAGATATTCGTGTCATCGAATGAGATACTGATAGATGATTTCTAAGAGAAAATTAAACAGAAGTTCAGTTCTCCGTTTTACAGGATGTAAACCATAGAAGTGAACCATGAACACATGAGATGATTTAGCAGATGATCTGACATTGTTTTTGTCTAATCAATATGATGTTAAGATGTATGTATAAGATAGTGGTGAGTGGGCGGTGACCTCTGCGTTGGCAGGCGGCGAGTGGCGGTAGAAAGTAAAGGCGAACATCGATTGGCTGAGGCAGCACTCCGCCCCTCGGACACCGACGACCCTCGATGTGTGTCAAGTGACCGCGGCCTTGCTCCCTTTCCGCAGCTATTAAAAGCTTAATGAATTACGATGGACGACCTCCTCGAGAAACACAAGTCCTTGATACGACCCAAAAAACATCCTCAGCGAATCTGAAGAAGTGCAGACAAGGTCGTCGTGTTCTGAGGTGAACGTCTGCCGCAGCCAATCCTCGAGTGGAACGCGATATCAATCAATCTGGTGTTGTTGGATTACATATAACAAAAATAGCCATATGTTTGATCATTTGATAGATTCAAAGCATGTGTGAAGTTGATACGGATAAACACGTAGTCATTCAATAACGTGTTAGGTCATAATATTATTTATAAATGGCCTAACAATTTAGCCGTTCAATCCAAAATGTGTCAGAACTCAACTTACCATATTCACTTCAGATATTGCGTCAAAACTAGCAATCGTTAGATCCATGCCAACATACAGTGGGTCTCCTGAAAAGCAATAACATTTATGCAACGAACCAACACAGCGATGCGGCGGGAACCGCTGACAAATCAGGCCGTATCTTCACTGAGCAAATTCAATATTAATATGGAATATTATGGTCCACTACTCTTAATATCTTGCAGTCGTAGAGAACACGTCCCCTTATAATATATGCATTATATTATACACGCGATGTATATTATTAACTGCACGTTTCAAATTGCTTGAAGGCTGCTATGTTTGTAGATAGGTCATGTGCAAATAATAATATGATCACGTCATGATCCATTTTGCAAGGATATGAGCACATGATTGTGTTATAGAAAGTTTCCAGTGAGTGATTCCAACAAACTTTGATGTTTTTGTCTACGAAAATATTCTAACATATTGAATCAAAGATAATATATTGATATATAATTCATTTCTAAAACTAAATGTATTCTTACCACCGAAGTTGGGCCGTAGTCGTATGTCGTATCCGTCAAGTATCCGTGTGACGGTGTGCGTTACGTTTTCCAGACGGTCAATCATTGTGCGCTCGTGCCTGATACAAGACAAACAACAGATGATAATAACAAGGCGAACAAACTTAATTCAATAGAAGCATGGAGTCTTTTATTTATTTGTTCCTGGTTGTCAATAGGTTCGCCTTCTATTACATGGGACTTCGGAAAACATAACTAACAAAATGTGGCTGTAAAGTGGTACAACTCTGCTTTCCCCTTTCGAGAAAAACACACGTAATTTATTGGTACAAACTCTATAGTGTTAATAGAAAAGAGCACATGAAAATGTTTATCGAATGTTTTCTACCTATAAAAATGGAATAATTTCTCAAGTACCGAAAAAAGTGGTTGAAAATCGAAGTTTTCGAATTACGTTTACAGTTACAGTGTTACGTTAAGCTTAAGAATATCAACATTTTAATAAGTGCTACCTAATTCTTTCAAGGAGACCATTCGTAGTTTTCTCTAATTACAAAAAAATCACGGTCGTCGTTATCGATCACAAGATAATGATCTAAAAATGCTCAGGTTTCAAGTACTTCAATAATTTAGGGAGGTCAGGGCAAAGCATAAAGTTATCACAGAAACTGTAATAATGAAACTGTTTGCTGAAATACGAAACGCTATCAAAGCCTTTCAATTTCCCCGTCGTGGCTTCAGTTTGTTCGAAAGAGATACCGCGGCCTCGACACAAAGGGCAAAGAAGGAACTGACTCTCCCTACCACTCTGCCCAGAGCGGGAGGAGTCATTTGACGATTTCCCAGCCCCAAAAAAAAAAAAAGCCTTTCAATTTGAATCAACGTTTAACAAATGACATTGTTGTTCTTATACTTCAGGTGCTACCGTCACCAAACATAGGTACTATGTAAGGTGACGCAACCTTACTTTCGCTACATGTTTGCGAATGGACGCTCGTTGTGACTCCACATCTCTGACAATGTAGTGAAGCATTTGACTACCGCGGATAACAGGGCCTTCCCTGCGGTAAGAGCGCAGGTTGTATTGCGCGGCACGCTAGCATTAATCTCATCATCATCAGCTCATACGTCGCGCTCTTCCCAACTGGTGCCAACTGTCTTAGAACCCATTTTTTTGCCAAAGAATCTACATACTATCCAACGCGGCAATGCTGCAAGCTTTCTGGGTACTTTTACTATTGACAGCGATCTGGCCATATTATCTGTATTATTATATGATTATTATAAGTATTTTAGCGTAGCCCAGCGTAGGTATAGGGAGGTATAATATTTTCTTTATTTTCGTATTAGTGATTTGATTTATTATTAAGGAATACATATTATACATTAATTTAAAACTGTAAAATAAACTAAACTAACAATAAACTATAAAAATTATATTAGATTTATTTTGTAGTTTGTAAATAATGTAGTATCGGTTATGTAATTTCAATATATTTTTACTTTTGCAAAATTATTTCGCTAGAGTGGCAGTAGACAAACATAACAATTTGAAATTACTTATCTACATAATATAGTTTGGTGTAGGAACGACTTTTCATAATAATTATATTTATTTCAGTTATGTGTGTACAGTTCGATACTAATTTATTGTAAGCCAACAATACCACAATCATAATTGTAACGCTATGACAATGAATAAACATATTTGAATTTGAATAATTGATTATTGCAAGTCAATTTTTACTCATAATTGTTTTAGGTCTTGCAAAGTAAATCCGTTTTAGTTAAATATAAGTAAATCACACGTAAAATGATATTATAGGCCTCAAGGATTAACATACTATCCCCTCGAATCTGTTAGTGGCAAAATGTAATTATCTTTTTTGTCAGTTTATTTAATAATTTACATATAAAACCATACGAAGGGTTCTCACCATCTTCCAGATATTTACATTGCTAAAACATTTGCCTATCTGCATGAAATTACGGGTACTAAGGCAATCTAAATGAGATTTGTGAGCGGGGTTTAAACTGAATTGGCATTTAGCGCAGGGATCGGACGAACCCAGCATTACATTAATTCCGTGGAAATAATAAAGAACTGTTTTTAGTTTAGTTGTACCAGAACTAGTGTATGTTTTAGTTGCAAACGATTTAACATGAACACTTCGTGTTCTTTCACTTTATTCGAATACCTAACTAGACAAAATTAGGAGATTGAGTTTTTCATAAATGTAATATTTACAGATTAAACTAATAACTATAAATTAGAACGTGTTATTTAATAATGGTTGATTTTGCATCAATGTGATCAGGAATATTATGCAGGGTTGTCCAAATATATCTACCTAACCTAAAAGAATTTAAAAATATTTTATAAGCTTTAACGGTTTTATTTTAAAGTAAAACAAACTTAGCAGTGAAGCAACGTATAAAACGGACGTACACGGGAGATGCGGCCGACGGGTGCGGAATGCCTTTGTACTAGTCATTTCCTAGTTTGTGGCTTTTCTATCACGATGTTAAATTAAAACATGCTCGTAGCTGTGGTTATGGTAATAGTTTACAACTCTCAGCTGCTTTTGATATCGATATAGGCTTTGTTAGAGAATTTTAAGACAATATTTGTACGTGTTAGATCTTATTCATGATTTTATATTATTTTGTGGTGGTTTATTGTAGTTAGTTTGAAATAAAACTATGCTAACTGATATTTGAATCAAAATGACCTACTACATAATTTACTTTCTCCGCAAAAATAAGTTTCGTCATGAAAACTATCTTCTGTGATCTAAACTAAGAATACTCACTGTGCAACCGCAAACGGTAAAACTTGTAGCAACAGTAGAAAAAACGCGAGCGCGTGCAGACAGCGCGTCGTGCGGGGCGCGCTCATCGCGCGGCGGGGACGCGTGCACGCGAGCCACGCGCATCGCGCGCTCACCGCACTGTCCCGGCACGCGCCGCCCTCGCACTCACACTTACAAGCCACATACTTCCCTTACACTGGTCATTGTGAAGTAGAACAATGTTTGATGAAGTAGCGAGGTATCGCGATCGCGATCTGTTCGGTGTTGGTGTGGCGTGAGGCCGCGGCGGCGGCGGCGTACGGAGTGGCGTCGCGCGTGCGCTACTCGCCGCGACTACATACTACCATTGGCGCGAATTCTTTTGCAACTTGGAGCTTTTTGCCACAAACTATTCTGACATGAAAGTACATAAAAATAGTCTTATAATTGTCGCTTATTGTGTTTGCCATCTTCTTTCTATTTACTATCGTCGCGGCTTGTTGTTGGGCCATCACTTCCAACGTTCTACATTACGCTCGGTCGTGTGCGGCCGTGACAGTCCTGCCTGTTTTCGACATGCGGGGTGAAACTTTTTACATCCATCAATATTAAAAAATATTATTAATTCTTTCTAATTATTTTGTCTTTGTAAAGCATCGGTATAATGGATGATGCAAAGAATAAATCAACTTGTCTGAAACCTTTTTTGTCATAAGTCTCTACGGACTAAATTACGATAGCTTGAAGTGTGTTTAATTAGACTAGCTACCATTTGTAGCACTCGATCAACGAATTCTTTAGGGATTAATATTCCATTTCACACAAATACGAAACCAACACAATTTTATTTCAACCTAAATCCATTCAGGACAATCTAAAACACGTTCATCTGAGTACATACGACACAGCCTTCCCATTAGCGTACATACGAGGGTACAGTCACGCGTGGCTACAGGCTAGAGAGACAAGGGTACGCGCACACGTATGCGGTAGGTGTACAGTGTACAGCTGATGCAGAAAGTGGCACACGGTGTCAACAGAGCAGGTGGTGTGCAGGAAGTTATTTGGCGAGGCCAGCCGCGCGCGTCCGCTTGCAGATTACCCGGCACACGCCGCTCCTCGCCGCGTGAGATAAACACTTTCACGTTATATTCAAAGTGATATGTGATAGTATTTCAGGAGAAAATATTTACCTAAAGTACTGAAATAAGTAGATGTTTCAAGTATTCAAATGAGATATATTTGAAATTGTGGTGCTCTGTAGTTTTTGAATGGCCCCATGGTAAAAGGCGTAAGGTAAGTAGACTTGAATGCCTATGTAGAAGTTTTGACACACAGAAACAATTTGAAGAGAATTGTTCAAATATTACAAAACACATTACGCAATTTTTCGAGCAAAATTATACGGAATGAAATTCATTACTAGTAGTTGTATAATATTTACTGGTCATCTAATTGAAAGTCAGCTGCCGTACCCATGAATAATTTATTTAGTATACCCTCATTTCTGGAGTAGCCGACACGCAGATCCGGGTTGTGATTTGGTTAAACTATTATTTTGATATGACTTTCAGTTGGTATGAGAAGATTTGGTCAGATTAACGGCATCTCCCGTACTATTAAGAACAAAATAAAACAGTCACTATTCCACGCGTATTTTAATTAACAACAATCACTCGTTTCAATAAATCAAATTACAGTAAATAATGTTCTCGATTACATTCAACATAAATGATTGATCATAACACCTTAGCAACCACATTCTCGCGAACGCTTATGAAGCAAACACAAATTCATATTAAAATATCCAGTATTTTTCATATTACATCATTGCTAAAGGTATTCGTATCTCAATCTCGTTTGATCTTATCTTTTTTCACTCCAATAAGTACTCGAATAAGGGATATCATGGATTACGTATGAAGACTGTATTTACTGATATGTTTTTAAATGTCGTTAATCTTCTAGCTTCATACGAGACGTATAGCTAAATAGGGTGTTGACGTATCAAGTAATTGCGAAGATTTTTACTCTATTTTTAGCCATTCTTGTTTCTAAAGAGGTGATAATGATGATGAGTGTTGTACCTAATGAGAACCGACTTCTACAGAGTTCGGGCGCAATTAAAGGGAGTGCTACGAGGGTGCTACGAACTTGCTACGAAGTGCTACGGTCGCCGAAAATGTTCTACGTATGCTAGTCAAGCACTAATCTTCATTGACCACTTGATAGTGATGAGTAGTTCTATAGTTTTTCTTCAGCGAAACATACGTTAATTGGTATTTAATGAGAACTGACTTCAATAAATCCGCTTTGAAATTAAAAAGAGTGCTACGGTGTTGCTACGAATTGCTACGATTGCCAAAAATGTTTTACAACTGCAAATCTTCATTGGCCACTTAATGAGAATGATTCATAAATTAAGTGATATAATTAGTCGTTTTAGCTGATGGATGCTTCTGAAAGTGCCAAACTCATCGCCAAATTTTGGGCTAAATCAATTTAAATTGTCATCGATACGCGATTCGATTCCTGGGAACA
Source organism: Diarsia mendica (assembly GCA_949316265.1). NCBI lineage: Eukaryota > Metazoa > Arthropoda > Insecta > Lepidoptera > Noctuidae > Diarsia > Diarsia mendica. Next base: position 15,480,363 of record OX438896.1, on the reverse strand, counting down.
GCAAATTGTTATTGATTTTTTTCACACCAGGATTTTGTACATTGGCCTTAAACATCGTCCCCTTATCACCCCTAAACTTTCGGTGATAACAGGCATGCCGTTACATTATGTTTATAACAGTCACAGGTAGGCTTGTATTTCTATAGTCTAGCTAGGCCGTCAGAAATATATGACTATCTCCAAAAAGTAACTTCCTCACGTGACCTCTAAAAAGAGCACAGGATTGAAAAATATGTGGCCGTGTTTGTTGAGCCGCGCGATTGGGCGACGGCGACGTAATGATGGCGATTTAACAGAGACGTGCCGCGTTGTCACACTGTCTCACCAAGACACCACTACTCATGGTTCTAGAATAAACGTGCAGTTAGTGAGATGACTGCTATTTCATCAGTTATGAAAAATAAGCTTCTATAATATATTTCTTTAAAGGTTTCCCCACTTTAGGCGCGGTTCAAGTACACCGAGAGACTCCTACTGGTGCATGGTCACTGGTGCAATGATAGGCTAGCTAGGATGATACTCTATTTCTTTCTCAAAAATGCCGTAAGTCTTTTTCGCTGTTATTTTAGTCCATCAACTAACATGCTCGTTCACAACACTCCCTGGAGATATCATGAAATGCCTATGTTGGGACAGTTGCGGTGTTTTCTCCTGTATCTTGGGTGGGCTTAAAAATTGTTCTCGGTTTGGCTGTTTGTGTATGTGAGTTTTAACACATACCTAAACAGTCAGAACCGGAACTATTACCCATAGGCCATACAAACATTGGTTCCGTTCTAGAATCGAACCCGCAACACAGTGCAACAGCCAATCAAAAAATAGTATGTGCTGATTGGAGTTTAGGATTTATGCCTGTACAAATTTGCTGCAGCTACTGTAAAACAAAAGATAAATTATAAAGATGTAAAGTTTGTTTGTTTGTAGGTTGGTATGCCCCCTACATAATCTCGTAATAAACTAATGATTCAATTTAAAAAAAAACACTGATAGAGAAATCCGTTATTCGTAGTAAAAATTGACAAGGGGGACAAATTGGGATAAAGGCAAGAGAATGATGACATTATTTTTTGATGAGCACGAAAAAACTTGCAACCCTTTTTTCATCTTTCAAAATGTTAACCCCAAATTCCTTAGTCAAACCATGTCTAATCAACATGATATAAAATATTTACGTTCTTTTATAAAATGTCTTTATCATCGTACTATTCTTCTCGCTCAACGCATGGTTTTGCTTAACCGCCGTGCATTGATAAGACGAGCTCATTTATTCATGATATCGCTAGTTTCTGTTTTATGCAGAACGGCTGCTGTAAAACCCTTGGAGAAATCAGGTTTTCACAGTATATATGTTTCTAGCTGCTAGAACGTGTGGGGGATTTCTGGTGAGTCGTGATAACTTATAATATTCCCCTTTTAAAATGAGGTAGTATTGTCTACATTTATTGAAAAGGATAGCCATTAAATAAGTCAGCAAAAACCGACTATAAATTACTATTGTACTCGTATCAATTAGTTTAACAAAACTAATATGAGCCGTTAATTACCAAAGGCCGCTTTCCAATTAACGTTTATTGTATTTCAAAATGTAATTGATTCAATTCCAATTAATCGTCCTTTCCAAGAAATCCGTGATTCGATGTTATTGGAAATTATCGATGTTATTGTACTTCGATGTTTCGTAGTACCTTGTTTAGTCTCTCACACATTACACTTTGAGATTTGGGTTTTGTTTCAAATCGCCGTCACATCGACCCGCCGTGTATTATTTCTGAGGTCACGTGTGCAATAGCTGTCGTTCCAACCATTTGCGAATGCCTTTGAGGTTCGAGTCTCATAAATATATCCTTGCGAAAAACTATCGAGTGCGAATGAATGGAAATTTATAGAAGGGTGTCTACAATAAACATTGAAGCTTGCTGAACTCGTCTCACTGGAATTTCACTTCTAGGTTTTTGTGAATCGGTATAATACGAGATATACTGTTGCTAAAATATAATGCATCTTATTATGAAGCTTATGACAGGTTGCAGCATTCGCGTAGCAGCACCCCGTAGGTTTCGCGTAGCACCTCGTAGCAGCTCGTAGCACTTTGTAGCACGGTTACGGTCGATACGATAATAAGATTTATTTTTGAAAATCTTCCATTTGTGACTCACCTGCATGAAAAACACATTCAGGATTAGTGAAAGATAAACGAATGTGTAGTTTCAGAGATTATTTTCTACATTCAAACGTGTGAGTGAATATTGTATTCAGATCAACTGTTAGAATATCTACATCTATCTATCTTATTAAAGTAATGTGATAAGGCAACCTGAACCGTTTAAAAACAAACAAAAATGGTTCAATCGTTATCGTCTCTTGACAACCTTCGCTAATGGAAACTTTAGATGGAGTAACTCAATCTGAATCGATCGCAAAAATATTTTTTGACACAAAATTAAAACACAGACGAATACAATCATATTGTTCTGAAAAACTCTTGATTTATTATTTCAGTAATCTTTATTGAGTCCTACCAAAGGGTATTGAATTACCCAGTACTAACTTGGAGATGTGGAGGGTCGTGGTTGTGGAGGTCAGATACGCAGTCGTCACGTGTTCAGCTGCATCCGGTGAGAAAAGTTGGGAAAAGGCTAGGCAGATAATGATGATCTGTGCAAATTGGTTTCTAATTAACCAAAGCAGAATATTAGCCGTGTTTTAAAACATGTAAGTAATACATAGTTTCAGATATTTCGTTGAATCAATACTAGTAACACAGAAGTTTGCGAAAATGATAAAAGTGAATTAATTATGAACACGTTGGAGCAGACACAATGTAATAAAATTCGGTATCAATCAATCTTCACAATTGAAACGAAATTGGATCTTTGTTTAACTGAACTGTAAAATGTTTTGAAATTCAACGACTTTACTGGATTAAACCGGTAAGTAAATATTTATCTTTGTGTTAAAAGCATTTAAAATATAACTTAACATCAACATACCATCACGCCTGTAATTCCCTAAAGATTAAGCTGGGGTGTACCCATTAGTATACTCACTTTTCGTCAGTTATCATCGTCAGGTCCCATTAAAATAGGTGGACAAAATTTCAGAAATCATTCAGACCACCAAAATAAGGACGATGGTAAAAATAATAATAAGAAAAACGCATTTAAGTACCTACTCATAAACGATGAGTTTGTTCTAGAGTGCCGGCAATTTATTACTTTGAGTAAAAAAAAACACTTTATTTAATGTTTTTTTTTTGTTTAGATATCTTGGCTAGACCTACTGAACGCTGTGTTAAAATGTGTCCACCTTTTTTAATGGGACCTTATATTTTAAGTCCCGTGTAACAGGGCGCAAGCCTATTGCCATCAACCAGGCACAAATTCAGACTCCGTTGCTGCTACTAAGAAGTTTCTAATAGAAAAATCCAATAACTTTTGGCTTTTACCGGGTGGGAAGCGAACCCAGGAACTCATACTCAGGAGTCGCACTTTAGACCACTCGACCCACGAGGCAGATAGTTACATTGTGATAATGACATATCTTCTTTAAAACCTCTCAGAAACAGGAGTTATTTAATATAAATAATTATTTCCAAAGCTTTTTCACTCCCTACCTACCTATACCTTTAAAACTCAATAGGTACGAACATGGCAACCATCCAAATAAAATCACAAAGACAAATGGAAACACTGCGAAAGGTTTGAACCGATCCATTTTTCAACATATTCTCTTCGACTGCTCATATCAAGCGGAGGCTTTTCTTAATAGCAAAGCATCGTTCAGCGGTTTGAGAAATCCTATTAAGGTGGAAGCGACGGCGGAGACCAGCGTCGAGGCGAAGTAATCAAGCAGCCTTAGGGATAGCCCATTTGGATGCCATTGTTCTACAGATATCGGTTTGCATTTTAGATATCTGACCGCCTATGTTACTGAGGTATTGGGTGTTGAATTGGTTAACATGTTCTTATGTGATTGTAGTTTTGACGTATCAGAACAACTCAAAGCTCAGCGTACAAGTAAAGGCATCTAGTTAGGTAATTTAATTATTTGAAAACAACGATTACGAACGATTTTTTTTTCAATTATTTAACGGAATCCGGTGACGGTACGAGACCTTTATGAGATTACCGGTTTAGGTAATTCATGCTTGAAACCATTTTCTATGAAGTCGATAACACGTTGAATTAGTTTATACACGCTCTAACTTAGATTGCCCATCCTCAGTACGAATACAAACAAACCGCAAACATTACTAAGTTACTTAAATTCCCAAAAATCAAAAGTTATCTCGTGGTTAGTCTTCAGTAAGGTATCCAGGGCGCATGCGCGCAGACTTCGGGAGGCTGTTTTCTCCTTGGGCTGGCGGCGCGCGAACCGCCAACAAAACGCGTTTGCTAGCCGCCGCACGCCGTGCGCGCGAATTTCCACGCGTATAAACATATACAAGAAAAATACCTCCGTGCCAATAGATAAACATCCCGCAAACATGCTGAGATCTTATCTCATCGTCATGACCTTCAGGTGAGTACCAAACTGTTTAGTAAGAAACTTTTTTCTTGTCTTTATTTTTCTGTGGTGTGTTTTTTCTTTTAAAGTTTTACCAAAATGTATCATATTACACAGTACCTACTGGTTTGTGAATAGGTAGCCCCTCCATGTAAAATACTTGTATTCAGTTGCATCTGGTAAGAATGGACGCCGAGCTCAACACAGTTGAGAAAGGTGAGCTAGGTGATGATGATGATGATGTTTTATAACTAACAATTTCTACTTAATAATTGAAAAGTACTTATAAGCTTTTTTTGAACCTGTGTTATGCGATACAATACTGAAGTATATTAACAGGAAGATAGTAGGCAAGTACACAAGTTGTTTTCACCATGTACCCTAGTAGCATTTTTGTTGGCATTTGTTGGCATTTAGTTGGGCCACATACATTTTTGTTGGCATTTAGTTGGGCCACATACCTCTGTATGTGGCCCAACTAAATGCCAACAAAAAATGCTACTAGGGTAATGAATGCAGAAGACACAGATTGTCTTTTTTTAACGAACAACCCTCGTCACGTGTCGCTCTAAGTATGTCCGTTTTCACATTCATTAAACTAATAACTGAAATAGCTAAGTTCTGACTTATATCTTGACGTTGTTTACTTTGATCCGGAACAGCTAATTACGTAACACAAAAAAACCTGTTTACTTGTCCGTTTAGAGAACACACATGAACCTCCAATGTCTTACTTTGAATAATTGTAGCGTTTAATCAACTTCTTTATAACTTGAATTTATAATAAACTAGCGACCCGCCCCTGCTTCGCACGGGTGGAATGTGCTTTAAATAAACCTTCCTCTTGAATCACTCTATCTATTAAAAAAAACCCGCATCAAAATCCGTTGCGTAGTTTTAAAGATCTTAGCATACATAGGGACAGACAGCGGGAAGCGACTTTGTTTTATTCTATGTAGTGATAGTGACAGTGATTAGCAAGTCGCCCCGGGCATCACACGTGTGTAATGTAGATCAGATATTAACCTTCCACTTGAATCACTCTATTGCTGATAACTGCATTAAAATTCGTTGCAGAGATTAAAAGATCTAAGCTTAATACAAACAGCGAGAGCGACTTTGTTTTTATACTATGTAAAGATTAAAAACAACTTACTACAGATTGTATGCATATTTATTTATGAACGTAACTGATGTAATGTGAATACTCTAAACGTACACCTCCGTTTAACCCTTTTTAAAATACAGGCGTCATGTTAAGTTGTTGTAGTACACCATGCAACATCTTAACACGGCTCTAACACAAAGGTCCTGTGCCTAGAACGTGAGAAACACTAACTATGTTGGAAGTTATTTGAAGGCTTGTTGCCGAGCCGATCCGCTCAGCTCAGGTATGCTTTACTGAGCGACGGCTAAACTTTTAATTGCTTCTTGGTAACAATTAACGGCCTATATTGTCTTTGAGGATTTGTGAACTATAGTTAAGTGATACTGTGCCGAAAAGCTTAACTCTTTGACAGTATTATAACTGGATAGATATCCATAGATTGTATCTACTCTTCTTTATCTTTACATAGTATAAAACAAAGTCACTCCCGCTGTTTGTACGCTTAGATCTTTTAAACTTCGCAACGGATTTTAATGCAGTTTTCAGCAAAAGATAGAGTGATTAAAAGAAAGGTTTATATGTAGTACATTGCACCCGTGCGAAGCCGGGCGAGTCGCTTGTTGACTATAATTAGGAAATATTACGAATCCTTCGACACATCAGGAAAATTGAAAAATAAGCAGTTGTTTATGAAGTTATCTGTCTGATAGGTTAACTGAAAATGTATCAGGAATGGCAAGCTTTATAGTATTGAGCAGCAGGTTATTAGGAGATTCATATTTGTGTGAAATGGTAGCCTATCAGAATCGAGTTTTATATAACATAACAATTATTTATTTTCAAACTTTAGCCCACAGATAAAAAAAAACATCTTACAGACAAACATACCTATGACATAATACAGTTTGTGTTAGTAAATACAACATTAAAACTGTATTAGTTAAACTTCACTGGTTTTTAAATCATACTAACTCCTACTACTGTTCTTTTAAATACAAACGCCTGCTTTCATTCAAATTACCTCTTTCACGTACGCGACTAGTCTTTTTATATGTACATAAACTAATTTAAGCCTGTTGCTACACTCCACCGTTTTAATTCTCGTCTAAATTCATTATGGTTCAGCTAATTTAAATAAAAGGCACTTATAGCACTCACTGTACTTAATAGTTTTTTCTACGTGAAGAACTGAGATGTGATTATGAATGGTTCATTTTACGATTTTTAACGCAATTCATATTATGATCTGCTAAAGTGGCCGTTTTAGATGCCCTGTTCATCATCTGCCTAGCCTTTTACCAGCTATGTTGAGATTAAGACTATCAAAAATCTACAGATGACAGCCGCGATGTTGGTCCCTGTGTTGGTTAATATGTAATGGGTGGATTACCCATCTACAGTCCAACACGCGGTTTAACCTGAATATTGATTCAAAAGGCTGTTTTATGATGTAGCCACACGAGCTCCTTATACGGTAGATTTTATAAAGACTTTGTTTTCTTTACTATATATGGTTAAATTCGGCAGCAAAAGGAAGTCATAACTCAAAAAAAGAATGTACATATGTTTCTATCATCCGGTGCTAGCATATAAATCTGTAAATGATTAATTCAAAACCAAAATTATTCCATACATTTTTAGATTTCATCAATACAAATTGTTATTGTTTTACGAACCTTAAGGAAAGCGACTTTTGGTTTATCTACAAGTGAAAAGGAATAAAACGAAGTTTCTAAATATTCTCTTGAGAAAACTTTCAAGGTTTTTGATTCTATTTCTTTCAAATAAGGGATTATAATATCATTGACGAGGGAGAGATACTTGAAATACCGGCCTTAGTCCATCGAGGTATTTGCTTTTATCCCTCACTTTTAGGTCGAATTATTCTTAAACTATTCTAACAACGGAGTCGGTATGCTTTTGAAATATATTGTACTAACCGAATATTGATGGTTCGTATCCATAGTCATCACATAGTAGGTACTTAGGTCTGTGTAAATAATGTATACGTGCATGCAGGTGTATGCAGGGGCTTAGAGCATAATTATCTACCTATCGCTAAAACTTATTTTTATAAAGTAACTCATAGTTGTTTTCTTTACCATTTTTGGTACACCTATTGTGAGAACTGCAGTATATAACGATCTTTAAATTCAACACTTAACAATATTACTAGAACGTGAAAGCATTAGCAATTTAAAGGTTTCTAAAATATCAAATACACAATAAAAAGGCAATTCCTGGGCGTGACCAAACTACCTTATAAGAGAGGTAAATAGGTTTTGTGTAAAATAAAGTATGCGTCTACGCGTATATTTTATGTTGAAATCGGGATATTGTGAGATGTATGAAAATATGGGCACGTTTTCTTAAGAAATAGTTAGATCAGGAAACTTTTGAAAATGTACAGTGTTAGATAAGTTTGTTTGTAGCCAATAGTACAATCTTACATGATCTTTTTTATTATGGGAACATATTGCGTTTCCTTTTGGTTTGTGGATGATAGGTAAAAAGTAAAGTACATTTATACTGGTAGACTGGAAGCCGACCTCAATATTATTGGGAAAAAAAACAACACAGAGACACCGAGATTTTTCTTAAATTTTTTACATAAATTCTATGCCAATGTTCCCTGAATATAGGTCGCTAAAAAACCTTATTACAGGCAGCGACTAACAGAAATAGGAGTTTCTGAAAGTGTTTGCAGATTCATTATCTGTTAGACTAGTACCAGCTGATTTTGATTTCCCGTTCGTTGTATTTATTTATTTGTTAACAGTCAGCGGTTCGTTGCTCGCCGTTTATTTTGTTTATTCAAACGTTAAAGGAATGCCTACTTGGGCAGAACCTCGATATTTTAGTTTTATTTGTATCTAAATACTGTGTTTTGTATTCAAAAGCATTGTGCTGGTACGTAACTTAACGTTAACTTGAAAGCAGCGTGTTTTATTCTTGTTTCAACTTTTTTTCATATGGTTTAGACGTGTCTATTTTATCATATCTATTCTAAACTTATATTGTCTTTAATTTTAAGTTTTAGAAAAACTATAAAGAGGGTTGATGTTGACAACGCGTATGTAATTAATTAATTATTACCGTGATCATTATGTACGATGCCACAAATCTATATAAATAAAAAGAGAAGTCCTGACTGACTGACTGACTCATCAACGCCCAGCCCAAACCCTTGGACCTAGAAAGCTGAAATTTTGCACAGGGTTCCCTTTAAAATGTAGACAAGGAATAAGGAAGGATATTTCGAAATTCAACCCCTAAGGGAGTTAAATAGGGGATGAAAGTTTGTATGGAAAATAGTCATTTACACGCGGGCGAAGCCGCTGGCAAAAGCTAGTTAAATAAATAATGGGTTTTTTAAATTGTTTTTTAAGAAGTTTCGTTGGGACTTAACATAATATTCTTGGTGGCGCATCGCTATTTCAAATGTTTATTTTTCTGGATTCTGTTTTTCAAGTGTTATAATAAAAACACAATAAGGAAGGTAGCTTATGATGCCAATAAGTTATAGCTTCTAAGCTCAAAACAGATTATGTGCCAACCCACTATTAAGTACCTATCCTCGTTTTTTTACAAACCACAGAGTAGAAGAGAGAGGGAAGTTATTAGAAAATGATCATGAAAATTCTGCGACCAAGCACGAAAATGCACAATTCTTCAATAGCGACAAGGTAAACTAGATGACCACGAAACTGCCGGTGGAAGCTGTCCCCCATCAAATCGGAAGTTATCTATCAACATGCATCATCGTTTGACCGACATACCTCATAGGACACAACCTAATTCTTGTAAGCAAAGATGTCGAACACTCTATCGTGAATCACCCCAAGTTTTATTAAAAACGGTTCTTGATTCCTAAGAAAAAAAACTCTTGATGTAATTAGCAAACATAATTTTCCCATTTACAATATTTTCTTTTCGTTAATGTTCTTTTAACTGGCTGCTGGCCTAAATTATGAGAATAGAATATTCAATTTCGTCTCCTCCTTGGACATATTTTTTTAGGGTTCTGTACATCAGTCGGCAAAAATGGAACCCATAAAGGATCACTTTGTTGCCATCTATAAATCCCTATTTTCATGAAATTAATATCAAATATTCAAGTCTGATACCCCTTCGAGCAGTGGAAAAATACACTTGTAAGTCAACGTGATCAAAAGTTATGACAGTTTATGTCGCATATTTTGCGATTTCATAAGGGAGCCTATAGGTTACTTCCCGTTTTCCTAGAATCAAGAATTATGGTAAGATGGCCTTCAGCTCAAAGGAAAAATCTGAAAACCGTAAATGTGTAGATTAATAACAAAATATCTACAAGTTTATATAGAACACTCGGTGTGCGAGTCCAACTCGCACTTGACCGGTTTTAACAATAGAAATTAGTTTAGAAACTGGATGTAGGTGAGGAAATTGACATATAATTTTATGTATGGATAAACATGTAATAAATAATACTTTGAACTTTCTATCTCCGGTATATACCGATCATTTTAAAACGATATGCAAGCCTCGTTTTATGTGTTGTGTTAAAAATACATTGTGGATAGCGTTTACGTTCAACCTGCACTTTCAAAATATTTTTACGAGCATGTTTACAAACTTTTAAGTGTATGTGTGTAATGTCCTGAAAACTGCGATATCATGTGTCATCTGTCATGTAACATATTGACAGTTCAATTATAATGCCGAAAGTATCTTCATGACGTATTACGCTCAGATATATTCTATTTTTTTCTAAAAATACGTCATGAAAAAGTCTATTTCCGAAAAATGGAGACCAATTATGAACTCATTTACTGAAAATGACTTGATAGCTATGCAACTTTGATTATGGAGTCATGTTCGGTATATCCTTTTTTAGGAATAAGTCCTGCACACAATTTCCAAACCACTGTAACTCCTGAAAGCCAGAATGAACAGTAGCCTGAAAAGCGTCGAGACAATGAAGCTCGACGAACTCCCAGAGAAACAATTGAACTGTCTTGGATCCCGCAACGAAATTAATCACAAAAGAATAGCGGAGGAGTAGGGACAACATAATTTCCATTTGGTATATCTGCCAATAGCTTAATTTATACCTAGGAGTAGTTCATACATCCGTCATATATAGGCTGCGTTTACACTCGCTGTTCGTCTATCTAAACCTCGGGGCGCACGGATGGATATTATGCTAGGCGTCTGTTTAATGATACGAACCCCCCCTAATCCGTTTACTTGCCGTTAGCGAAGCAATTTAGTAACGATGCTCCTTAATCCTCAGCTCTGAGGGAACATAATTGCATAATAATCTTGAAGCTCCAACTATAATAGTGGATTTTATAGTATGTTGTTCTGAGATTGTCCGTATGAGTTGTTGAGGAGCTTCCTACTCAACTTTAGCCCCCGTAACTTTTTGACAGTGTGTGGTAAATTATAAATTCTTGTAGTACATCCAAGTATTAATTAAAATTACCTTCAGATACATCGTTTATCTCTGCATCACCCAAAGGTTGACTGGTAGAAAATACTAACAGCGTCAAGTCCGTCTCTATAAATATTTTATGCCTGAAAGAAATGTCAGAAAAAAACAACTTCAATACTGCCAGATAAAATAAGTTTTATTGATTTCTTGTCAGTGATAAAAAATCTATGTAGGCTATTGCCTTGCCACGTTGAACGGAAATTGCTATCACAGAAATCTATGTACACAACGTGTAGTACATTTCGGACACAGGACCAACGTCCAAGTTTTATGAACTTGTTTTACATTTGGATACAAGGCAGAAAGGCATAGCCTTAATATAGCACAGTACGGCCAACACTGCAAGCCAAACTTTTGAAATTCCAAGTACCTAATTCAGTGACCACACACTTTGCATCAGCATCGTATGAATTTAATATTTTGTGGTGCTTCTGGTTGGTCAACCAAGGCAACCCGACAAATAGTAAACACGGTTCCGGACACCAGACTTTGACAGATAAGTTTTGAAGTATCGGCTAATGTCCGCTGTTAGCAATACGCCCCACGAAGTAGGTATTGTCGGGCCTAAGTTGTCCCGCCATACCTAAGTAGATACAGACGGCTACACATCAAGCTATACATTTCCAGTATAAGCTGGTCTCGCTTTGTATAGGATTTCCATACAGTGCGAGATCAGCGTAAACTGGAAATGTATAGCTTGATGTGTAGCCGTCTGTACTAATGCTTTAACATGAAAATAATGTAAAACCAAATCATTTTAGAAAGAGTAACTATTTGTTTTTTACCGGTGGTTTTCCATAGGAAACGACCAACATGAACCATGAACCTTTCCTCGACGTTTTGAAGGGCCCATGTAGGCCTATGTAGTGTGAGTAAAAAAAAAAATTTTGAAGTTGTTCTGCAATTTTTCAAAATATACTTGATTCGATAAATACCTAGTCAATTGGCGCCACAATCTTGCTTATGTCATACATCGCTCATTGCTAAATGTCGAACACCGACGTGCCCCCTCACTCCGCTCCCCGCCCCGGGCCGTTCCCCCTCGGACACAATAGTCGTGATAGATTGGGAAATAACATTACCCAAACGTACAGGCACACATCCTAGTACAAGTTATGTATATCTTATACGTCGGTTCGTGATTTATTATTGCGTAATTTGTTATTTCATTATTTGTTGTTGATTGCTTTGCGCTGTCACAAGCTACGTTTATAGGAGAACTCAGAATGTGAATCCTTACGTGGAAAGTTTTTTTTGTTATTTCTCCAATTTTTCTGAAAACATATAAATAATATTTTAGAGAAACATAAGAAAAGTTTAAAATGTTCTTCATTTCACAGTGAGTCCACCGATTTTCTTATACAACATGACTAAAATAAAAAAACCGGCCAAGTGCGAGTCGGACTCGCGCACCGAGGGTTCCGTAAAAAAAAAATATTATGTGATGTAACTAAAAATTTATGGTTTTCGTAATTATTCCTTTATCTATGCTATAAGACGTTGCTTCGTACCAAATTTCAAGATTCTGAGTTCACGGGAAGTACCCTGTAGGTTTTGATTCCCTTGCGAGTGTCGAAAATTTGCGGCATAAACGGGAGTATCTTTTGATCGCGTTGACTTAGAAGTTTGATTTTTTCACAGCTCCAAGAGACCATAGACTTGAGTATTTGATATGAATTTCAGCTTGATACCTCCACGCGTTCCTGAGAAAAAAGGTCTTGACAGACAGACAGACAGACAGACGGACAACAAAGTGATCCTATAAGGGTTCCGTTTTTTCCTTTTGAGGTACGGAACCCTAAAAATAATAAAAATCTTTTTGAAACGGTGCGTCTTGACTAGAAACTCAATACAGGATTTAGAGTAGAGAGTAGTACAGGGAAGTGTACGCCGCGCGCCGTACGGGGCTTATATACGAACGTCGCCGCGGGATAAACCTAGTCCCAGAATCCAACTTGCGGCTCTCAAGAATGCAGGCTTATAAATTAATAGAGCGGAAATCCGAACAGATTTGCTTTTAATTTTTATAATATGTAGTTTTAAAGTAGTGAGCACTGTAGTTAGCTTCTTGGTGTGGAGGTTCGAAATAAAATGAAGCGTTTATGAAGTAGTTAAAGCATCATAAGTGGTGAAACTATCACACAAACGTTTAAGATAGTAGAACTAACATTTTTACATTAAGACGATTTTTTTTTAAAATTGATATCCTAAATTAGATAGTAAGCGAAAAAAAATGGTCCGAAATCCAAAAAGCACAATACTGATATTAGGCAACGAAACTGAACTCTGTTTCTTCTTTATGCTAATTACAATTTCTCTAAAAACAAAACCTTTTAGAGACGTCGCAATTTATTATCGTCAAATAAAAGCAGAACGAACTTTTTAACCGACTTCTAAAAAAAGAAGGAGGTTCTCAATTCGGATGTTTGTTTTTTTTTTTTTTTTTTATGTTTGTTCGGGCATAACTCCGTCACTTGCTAACCGATTTAAAAAATTATTTTTTTGTTCGAAAGGGTATACTTCCCAAATGGTCCCATAATTTTTTTTTATCGAAATCGGACAAGCGGTTTTTGAAAAATCAACAAAACTCAAAAAAAATACTACATTGTCCACATTAGGTGAACCACTAAAAAGTGAAAAATAAAAAATAAAGACTTTTGTTTGTTTGATTTCATTTTTTTGTCACCGACTTCAGAAACTGATTTATTTTTGACTTTTTTTTTGAAGTCGGTTTTATTTTTTGTTAAAAAGTTTTTCTGAATCACTTTATAGTTTTATTCACTGTAAGCAAAGTCTAGAAACACTACTCTAGTCATATACCTAACTAATATATTCGGTGGTAAAGTCAAGCATATTTTTATGAATAAAATCACTCCCATACTTCATATATGGTCATACTCCTACGATACGGCTCGACTGATTTTTACGTTTTAACCAATTTTAACCCCACCCCCATTTTAATCGCGATTTTAGTAATTTTGTATGAACAATAAGATGGGAAGCACTAGATGGGAAAAAGTGTATATAAACCCCAATAAAAGTCCGACGAGTTCAAACTGAATACAGCCCTTAAAACTCTACCAATAAGTTGTTTCTGCTGCAAGCAACAACAGTAGGGCGAAAAAAGTTAGGACCAAATCGCTCCCACTTAGTACGTACAGTTGTTACACAGCATACGAATTCAATAATCCGCTTATTATGTCATCTCAGTCGGCGCGTTAGCCGAGGATATCGAACCCAGCGTTCTTATCGCGGCCGACGATGCGTGTAGGAAGATCCTTTCAAGTTCCAACTTACATACTTAAGAGCCTGGAGATTCATGAGAGCCCTTTCGATACCTGCTTAAGCGATGACGAAAGGAAATCTTCAGACGACTTAAATATAGGTCGCTAAATAAACACCACTGGACGACGTCTGCTTTTATTGAGAGCTTTGGGACAGTCAAAGTTGAGATTAAGTACAATATGGGGATGAGCCTTTGCTAAGAATATGGAGGTACCGATTACCGTATCAGAAAAAGGTATAGTCATAAATTTTGATACCTGCTATACTCTGCTACTAATACTTGTGTTTTGTTTTTGTTGGAGTGTGGGAAATCATCTCCAAGCTACTCCTCCCGCTCTGGGCGGAACGGTAGGGAGTGTCAGACTTCTACTGACTTAAAACTACCCATGTTCCTTCTTAGCCCTTTGTGTCCGTTGCCGCGGAATGTCTTTCGTTCGAACAACCCGAAGCGCTAATACTAACCTCTATGTTCATTTCTCTGTGCTTCCAACAAAAATACTTAGGTATTTTTCACATAGTCAAACCTTTTAGTTTCTTTAGTGCAAGAGTCACCTATATAATCTATCATATCCGTAGAATGCATTAAGCCATCAAGCCAAGCTGACAACGCAACATAAAGTGTAGATCCTACAACATATGCCAACGACAACATAATGTTCTGAAAATATGAGTCACTAACTTTTGCAGGCGAATTCGCTCACATGGAGTTCCTTTAATTGTGCCACGGAATCGTATCATGGGGATAAAAAGTATCACGCTTGTGTTTAGCAGAGAGGCTCTTAATAATAGTACACCCACATTTCGGCAGTCATGTTTAAGTCCTATGTAATAGGATAGAGAGCGAGCCTTTTGCCATCAACCGAGCACGAATATAGACTCGGTGGCTGCTACTGAAAACTTCCTATCGAAACATCCAATAACAATTTGCCCGACCCGATAATCGAACCCAGGACCTCATATGCAGCAGTCGCGATTACGACCATTCCTTAGTCTAGGTTATAAACTATCTGTGTACCGTGTACCAAATTTCATTCAAATTTATTCCGTAATTTTTGCGTGAAAGAGTACCAAACATCCTCACGAACTTTCGCATTTATAATAATAGTATGATAGCTTGCAAAGGTAATGCTTTCATGCTTGGGATGTGCTGCTTGCTCGCAAGGGCACGCAAACTTGACAAACTGCCAACTATCGACCGATGAGATGATGTTAGTCAATGTCAACGAGCACTCGAACGATTCATTATCACTTAGAAGTCTTTTAACTGGTTAGACACTATTTATAGGACTGGTTTTAGACCTCTTTCTATCAGCCTTCAAACATTTGTGACCGATCATGGCTCTTCAGTTTAGAATAATTAGATCTCTACGGTACATTTTGATGGTATCCTTCTTGTGGGTAAATTCTCCCAACCGCGGTTCATAATATGTTTTACCCGCCTGCGGATTATTGTTTCCTTTTGGGTATGTTTGACTAAGAATAGTTATTTCCAAAATAGCGGGCATGTAACTTTGAATGAAATGTGATCGTTAAAATATTCCCTAGAATTCGGAAAGTTGTACTTTTATCCGTAGTTAAAACATAAAAGTTATTGAGTTTTTCAGGAACTTCTAAGTAGTAGTCACGGAGTTTGGGTTTGTGGCAATAGGCTCGCCCCCTATTATATGGGCCTTAAACAAAACTGGCAAAATGTGGTATACTGTTAGGTACGGTTTACCCTTGTTTGGCATAACAACGTTTCGTCGAAAATCACTTCGACTAATTTCAGTTAGCATAAAGTCAGTTCGCATAATTATTCATTTGACCGAATAATTAATTGGTAGATTTTTATTTAGCATATTTATTTATTTGATATAATATCATTTGACCGAATTTTCAAATGCACTAATTTTATTTAAACTAATGTTTCACTAGACTAATAATGATTGGCTGTTCGTCCGCTAAGTGGATGAATCACCCCAATGTCAAAAAGAGATGAACATATTGTTCACGTGGCAATTGTAATAATAATAATGACGTCACTCATACATGCAACGCATGTATTCCATGACGCGCGCTCGCTTCGCTCGCATATTAAATAACACTAATATCTTCTGTCCCCGAAGTGCCGGGCCTCCGCCGGCCTACGGCCCGGTGCCCATGCCGCCCTTAAAGGATACTGTCGCGAGACGGTAGTATTATAATTTTGGATATTCATCCGGCTTCTTATCGGACGACTAATTAACTGTCAGCATCTGTGTTTGTTTGGGGGAAAAATTGAATATTCGATAAAACACAAATTATACGAACTGAACATTACATCAAATGAGCATTATACCTTTTGATCAATAGCGCAAATGTTGTTATCGCAAATAAATATTCGATGAAATGAAAATTATGTTAACCGATATTATACAAAATGATTAATTTCTTAAACGTTGTTCGAACAAGTAAAATTATATCAAAAGTTGTTCGGCGAAACAAGGGTGAACCATTAGGTACACCTCTGCCTAACCCTTCCAGGATTACTGTCGTGATGTTATGTGTTATATCTTTCCATGAAATATTGCTTAAAAGTTCCACTTATTGTCCTTCCACTACTTGTTAAAATAAATCGACATGCAATTTCAACAACAAAACCATCGAGCCATTGACAACTGTTCTACATCGAACCAGTCATCGAACAGCGTTTAGTATAATGCCGAGAATTTAAAATCTCTTATAAATCCGATAGCGATGGCGCTCTAACGAGGGAAGGCTTGTTGAACTGCTCTTGAGAAACCCCCGCACGAGTTAACACCTCACTCATCGACCAGAATGCACCACACCGGTTATTTGAGTACAGGAAATGAATCTTATACCCCCACCCTTAACCCCCAACTGAATTTTTCATAGTTTTCCTACAACCCACCTCGTCCTTTGTGATGAAAATAAAGTTTACCGTAATATTGTGTAAAATGAGCTCGTAACGCAAACAAGAGAGTTTTAAAATGTGTTTAGATTGCAGCGCCATTCTTAAAAGTCTTGTTTTCCTGTTGATCCTCTTGCCTGTAGAAAAGTTTATTTATGGTGAAAAAACAGTAACAAACTAATTACAATATTGAAAGCCACTTGCCTGTACTTTTTTGTTTAGAAAACTATAATAAAACACTTTTATTATACAAAGAGAGGCTCATACATTTTCACAGCTCTACAAATCATAGACCACCCAAAAATTCATAAAAAAAACTGTAATAGCTTGAAGGAAGTAAAGAATCGATCAGTCAAACGTTATGTCGGTAGAGGACGCGACAACAACCAACTTGCAAATTATCTAGCCTTGAGCGATGGCTTTTATATCCCCCTCTAAAAATGAAAATATGGCAGATGCCCTTCATCCATCTTGTTAGTGACCAGTGTGTCAAGGTTCGAGGTTCCTTCCCAAACAACTTTTTATACATACGAAATTCACCGTAAATATTATTTTCGATATACGATCCATGCAGTACCTACCGTAGTGAAGGACGTAAGTGCCAAACACTAGTTAAAACCGCGTTTGGCTTAAATATTGTGAAAACCGCGGTGTTTAATGGCAGGGTGCCAAACTATAGAGTGTACAACAATAACAGTTCCTTCTCAACAAAAACCGTCGGTATCTTCAACAACCGACAAAGCATATTTTTAACGAAATACCTTTTTGTCTGAACTCAAATCCGGGTACATACGTCACGTATAGTCCCTATTGTGCTATCAACAACTGGAGTTATTCCCAAGCAACTCTACCAGACTCTAATAACTCTTGACTTACCACCTTACACATACCAAAGTCTTTAGAAAGCCGCAATCCTGAATACATGCAGGATAGTCAGAAATTTTTTGCAAAATGAAAATGAATCTGTAGTCACCACCACAAACACACAACCTCGAACAATCACACATACACAATTCAACAGACACAGAAACTCATCATCGCAAAATTCAATCATAACATCATCTCATCATATCATCTCTTTCTCGGGGTAGTACTTGGCTTCGGCCCGTGCTATTCTATAAATCCTGTTATAAAGCCGAGATATGTAAAAGTATACAAACAAATAATAATAATAATCATTTTATTTTAGGATTCTATAAGGCCCATACATAAAATACACACAATAATTTAAAACAATAATAACAAACTAATACATATAAAACAGTAAAACCATAACTAAACATTTTAACTAAACACGTAACCCGTCATGATAGTCAGTAGCCAACTAAAAGAAAAAATATTCAGTCATCAAGCTGAGACGAATTTTCAGCCTATGTTGCAATTCAACCCTTATAATTTGATTAAATAGAAGGTGTCTCGGAAATATAATTCGTTTAGAAATTTTGTTCAAAGCTATTGCGTCTTAAATGAATAAGGACATAATTTAATATCTTTTGAAATGATTCGAGTTAAGTGCGTATAAGTGTTAATTAACTGGCTCACATTTTGTACACTCGATAGCTTCTATTACTTCTCGTATTTCAATAAGTAAGCACCGACTTAGGTGGTTCTTTATCCCGTCGGGGCTGTGGATTGTCGAAAGGTTAACGCGGCTCCTACACAAGGGCGAAGAAGGAACATGGGTTTGGTTTTTAGTCAGTAGAAGTCTGACACTCCCCTTCGCTCTGCCCAAGAGCGGGGGGGGGGGGTTATTCGATGATTTTACACCCACCAAAAAAAAAAAAAAAAGGTGGTTCTTTATCATTATGCAGCTGAATACTAGCATTTTACATGCCTCTCTGACCTCTACAACCCAGTTACCTAATACTGGAAAATTGGCAAGACTGGTTGTCAGACTTTTAGGCCACTGACTACCAAAGACTAGCGACTGCCAAAGATCTACAAATGTCAGCCGGGACCAACGGCTTTACGTGCTTTCCGAGGCTCGGAAGAAACTCGGTGTACAATAAGTGGTCCATCGATGGACCAACCTACGGCAAGCATAGCTTAACCTAACGATCTCATACAAAAACTCCTTATGGCGGTTTAATGGCGTTACCATCATAAGGATCGGACTGACTCAAAAAAATAGAATTCTGTTTAGTCCGTCACTTAGATTATCGAAAAATATTGGGTACGTGTTTTTTGTTTTTTCAAATCAATCGAAATTGACGAAGATAAAGCACGTCAAAGATCATGGAGTGGGGCTTGAAACGTCACTTGAAGGTACAAAATGTACTATCATATGACGTCACACGAGTTTTCGAAGCACCTGTATCGTCTTCATTTTTTGTTTACGTGAAATTCTTTTATATACTATAGTGTAATTTTTTTATATACAACAGGGTGTAAATGAACCCTTCACAAAGCCGTCAACCAACCATAATGTACATCAAACTAAGTACCCCTACGCAAAAATATTACTGAGAAACGACTTTTTTGGGGTGAAAAATCACATTTTGCGGTATAAATCAATGTAAAACTTTTAAATCATTGTGCTAGTGGATGCTTTGAATAGTTAACCGGTTATGGAGGTACCTAATTTAAGTAAAGTTATAACCTAAAAAACTAGTATTTAAAAACATTGCTGCGAAAAGTTTGGAACTTTGACCCCCAATATCTATCTATCCTCTATCGTAACTAGGGGGTTCCCAGGTATGGTCTAGAACTGAAAAAAAATATCGCTGTGACGGGGAGAACAAGAGTCTTTAGGCTTGGTTAAGGTTACTTTTACACCCTTTATAGTTACGCAACTACGTACCTACGCTGCCGCCGTCACGGTAATCAGTTACGGTGATCGCAAACAATACCGCATCCCCGTAGTCTAAAATGTAATTTACTTTACAAACCAATACTGTCCCACGTGTGTGCATCGCGTTTTATTTCTGAAACCGGGCTCGAGACACTCGCCTCCCGGAGGAATTTACC
Source organism: Diarsia mendica (assembly GCA_949316265.1). Taxonomy (NCBI): domain Eukaryota; kingdom Metazoa; phylum Arthropoda; class Insecta; order Lepidoptera; family Noctuidae; genus Diarsia; species Diarsia mendica. The sequence continues at coordinate 15,460,131 of OX438896.1, read as the reverse complement.
CTTTTCTTCTCTAAAAACAAATACCTACCTATGAGCGTCTACCTGCCCGCCACAACTGTATAATATTCTAATAATATTTGCCAACGATGACTGCAGAGGTCCCGAGAATTTTCGATATAGGTATTCGTTTCTATTTGTGGAATTAAATATTATGTTTCAAATATTCATCACACTTAAATGAAAACTATTTTACCAGTTAGCAGACTTCTTTCAGAAGCTTTTACGTCATTATCGATAGAATAGTCAGGTCTATGCTGTGGGTCTATGGGTATTGACATTGTCAAAATAACCAACAAAAGCAAAACAACCTACCTTGCATTCATATTATGCTTATATCATAGATTTATTAATAAAATAGCCAATAAGCATGAGTCACAGGTGGAAACTGAAATAAAGATGAGTGAGCGCTTTATCAAATAGACTGGGAATGTAGACAACAACTCATTTGAGCCATGAACAGGATGCACAAACATAAACAGTACCAGAAACCATCAGCCCTGATAATACTAATTCACTATATTTAATTTATGGCAAAAGCAATGGGAGAAGACCAGCTACTATGAATTCCAACATTGTGAAAGAATTCATCACGCAATACCACCGTACAGTAGAACATGGTCGAGCGTCGGCTATCAGACTGTTCACGTCTTCAATACCTGGCAATTGCTTGCTACTGCTTGGATACCTAATAAGTCAAACATACTTTGAGAGCTACAACCCGTGCCTCGTGGCGAGTGTGCTCATACTAATAGGCCAGTTCCTGATCACGTTATCATCTGACACATACGACACTATCGCAAACTTACTCCTGCTCCGACAGATGCGCCGGGCTTTTGGTTTGCATCGTCTCTCCCCAAATTATGTGTCAATCAGAGAAGAGTACCAGGACTAGCATATCGGATTACAGTCCTAACGCAAAGACAGCGTGCCTTCGTTATCTCCGTCAAGTCTGGACCTTTTCTTCTTTTGTAACGTATTCACCGTATATTGGGCATTGTTTGATGGCTATAGGGTATGCCCTGGAACGGATGAATATCGAACCTCTTATCCCGAGCAGCATAGTACTGGTGGGTAACGCGCTGACACTGTGGGACCCGGTAGATCCGAACTCGCCAAGTCAAAATGGCCAAGATACAATAGATTTAATATTTTTAATAAGTAGCATCATAATATTTGCTTATGATTTGACGACATATTTGGGGTTTATATCTCGTACCTAATTATTCAACTATGAACATAAATAAATACTTCTCTTTGAAAAGGTGTTGTTATTAACATCTCCTGACTAAATGGTTGTTAAAATTGAGGGGCAAGGTTCAGCGTAGAATGAATTATAAAGTAATAAATAATCCTCTTGCAACGGTTAATTAATGAAAAGGGTTTAGGTATTATAATAGAATTTTAATTGGTTACGCGATAATGTTGGCATAAGAAAATTAAAATTCTTCTTCGGGACTGACTAAGCAAACTGCCAACAACGAAGTTTGACACTTATAAACTTATAGTCAACATAATAAGGATTTTGAAACTAAAACAAAAAGTAAACTTAATTAAACGGGAAGTATTTTTAACGAATTATAAGCAAGAACTTTTTTTTTAATCGTTCCCCCGCACTTATAGCTTTTTTTTTTACTGAAACAGCTTATAGAAATTTCTCCTGTTGTTTTAAAAAAAACATTTTACTCACATACACAAACAGCCATAGCCGGAACAATTGGATCATTCTCATTAGTACCACCAGCAATTAGTTCCATGGAACTAGTGAGACTTTTTTTTCTCAGTAGTTCCATGCACTTTGATAATGGAACTAATGCAACAAAACTTAATCGAACTCGTGGATTACGTATATTTAAGCCATACAAATATATGTTCCGTACGCGGGTCGAAACTGCGACACGCTGCTCAGCAGTCAATCGTTAAGCCACTGCGCAAATTGTGCCGTTTTTGACTCTTTGATTCTAAAAATGAACTTAATTACCGATCTAAGAAACATCACTTGTAATTCTTTTCAAACTCCAACGAATAAAAATCTTGATTTCATTCAAAAACTTATTATAAATACAAAGTCATTACTGAATCTAAACTTCTAAAGCACGAACTTGGTTTATGCAGACAGAATGTCAGCCATTAGGACAAGCGATGTAAGGCTTTAAGTGAAGCTTATCGCAAATGTATGAAGGCTCCAGTATCGCTTTGTGTCGAACGAGCGATTTCGAAACAAGCCCCTAACACAGCCATTCAGAGCGAGATCCCGTTGGAATAACGACTTATGTGTACTTTAGAATAGAGATGTATTTCACTTAATCAAAATCAAGTCTGGAGAATGGAAATAAACCACAGAGAACATTTTGTTTTGGTGCTAATTTATATGTCTGCCTTGTTGGTCCAGTGGTGGCAATCGCGTCTACTGAGCATGAGGTTCAGGGTTCGATTCTCCAATATGGCAAATCATTTTATTGTGTTTGTTCCTACTACTCGTTTTTTCCCAATCATTGGTTTAATTCAAAATCAAAACATTTTATTTCACATAGGCCTACATGGGCACTTATAAAACGCCTAGAATCTAGAATAGGTGCACCATTCGGGTTGGTCGTTTTCTATGGAGAAAAATAGGCAAGAATCCCCATAGTTACTCTTTTAAAATCATTTGTTTTTACAATATTTTCATGTTACCGCAGGGATGGGGAAACAATGTAGGACCCCGACAATAATGAGTAGGGTACTACACAAAAACCGGCCAAGTGCGAGTCGGACTCGCGCACCGAGGGTTCCGTAAAAAAAATATATTTTGTGATGTAACTAAAAATTTATGGTTTTCGTAATTTTTCCTTTATCTATGCTATAAGACGTTGCTTCGTACCAAATTTCAAGATTCTGAGTTCACGGGAAGCACCCTGTAGGTTTTGATTCCCTTGCAAGTGTCGAAAATTTGCGGCATAAACGGCTTCTTTTGATTGCGTTGGCTTAGAAGTTTGATTTTTCACAGCTTCAAGGGACAGTAGACCTGAGTAATTGATATAAATTTCAGCTTCATACCTCCACGCGTTCCTGAGAAAAAGGGTCTTGACAGACGGACGGACGGACGGACAGACGGACAACAAAGTGATCCTATAAGGGTTCCGTTTTTTCCTTTTGAGGTACGGAACCCTAAAAATCGTAAAAGAAGATAAAAAGTTAAGAAGCATCGAGAAATCTATTATTTCTATTGTAATTCAAAGTCGAAATAATTTCCTCGCACAAGAAATACCTAAACCTCATAGTAAAAAAAACCGGCCAAGTGCGAGTCGGACTCGCGCACCGAGGGTTCCGTAAAAAAAATATATTATGTGATGTAACTAAAAATTTATGGTTTTCATAATTATTCCTTTATCTATGCTATAAGACGTTGCTTCGTACCAAATTTCAAGATTCTGAGTTCACGGGAAGTACCCTGTAGGTTTTGATTCCCTTGCGAGTGTCGAAAATTTGCGGCATAAACGGGAGTATCTTGATGTAACTAAAAATTTATGGTTTTCGTAATTATTCCTTTATCTATGCTATAAGACGTTGCTTCGTACCAAATTTCAAGATTCTGAGTTCACGGGAAGTACCCTGTAGGTTTTGATTCCCTTGCGAGTGTCGAAAATTTGCGGCATAAACGGGAGTATCTTTTGATCGCGTTGACTTAGAAGTTTGATTTTTTCACAGCTCCAAGAGACCATAGACTTGAGTATTTGATATGAATTTCAGCTTGATACCTCCACGCGTTCCTGAGAAAAAAGGTCTTGACAGACAGACAGACGGACAACAAAGTGATCCTATAAGGGTTCCGTTTTTTCCTTTTGAGGTACGGAACCCTAAAAAAGTAGATAATAATCAAAGGGCGAAGTTCACTGCAATATCCGAAGTGCGATCGCGTCCTGAGTTGTCAATTTGGCACATTTTGTCCCTCGCCGAGTGCCCTTCATCCTTCGAGAGCCCTCGTGGTCTCCAATGACGCCTCGCAACCGCTTTTTATCGCTGCAACAAAGAAAAAAATAATTATTTAAGGTCACTCTTGATGTGAAACAACTTCGTTATTTTATTGAAGCTAAACCTTTTATGTTGAAGGTTATTTTGTATAAAAAACTTTTGATGATGCTGAGTAAGCTGTCTCGTGAATCGTTCATACGCATTACATGTAAGAATTTAAGTAGGTACCTGTTTCGTCTATCTTACTGTATTATTCTATTATGACAAAGAGTTTTTCTTTCAATAATATTTAAGAAATACGAGTTATTTGTTTTGCATCTGTAAGTCTTTATTTTGTTTTATATTGTTTTTACCCAACTGCCAAGGAAGGGTTATGTTTTTATTGTCTCTGTCATGTGGTATGGGCATGTAATGAGGAGGGACGAATCGGATGTGACTATTATAGCAGTGAATATAAATGCTAATCGATGGAGGGAGGAGCTCGTGGCCTAATAAGAACTGCCACTCAGGTCAGGTAAAGCTGTGCTTGCCGGTCGGTCTGTGGATGGGTGACCGCCCGAGATAGCGAGTTTCCTCCGTGCCTCGGAAAGCACGTTAAGCTGTTGGTCCCGGCTGCCATCTATATAGATCTTTGGCAGTCGTTACAGGTAGTCAGTGACCTGAAATTCTGACATCCAGTCTTACCAAAGGGTATTGTATTACCTAGTATTAACTGGGTTGTGGAGGTCAGATAGGCAGTCGCTCCATGTAAAATACTGGTATTCAGCTGCATCCGGTTAGACTGTAAGCCGACCCCAATATAGTTGGGAAAAGGCAGATGATGATGATAAATGCTAATCGATCGAGAGGGAGAAGAAGACTAAAGAAAAGATGGATGATAGCGTGACGATTGACAGAGAAGAATCAAAGAAAAACGAGTTACGCCGACCCCAAATAGGTAACATGGGACAAGGGCAGAAAGATGATGATTGTCTTAAAAAAAATCTTATTAGGTAACGTAATAGAGATAGGAGCTTCCTGTTCTAATAGACTGCCAAAACCAAAATCACCAAAATCATTTATTTTGTCTATTATCTTACTTCTATTATATTATAGTCAATTTACGTTGTCTATCCTATTTTTTTACCTGTAACAAAAACTACGAAAAAGCTTAGACAAAATACAAAAACTGTGAAAACGCGTGAGAATCACCACCTACTTAGTCATAGTCCTAAGTACTGTAACTGTGAGAAAAACTACACAAAATTCAGTTATAAAACAAGAACTAGCAAAGTTCTGTGTGCTCTCGTCCTAATGATAGTTTTTCCCGTATCTTTGTATTAGAGGCGGGGCGCGGGGCGCGGGGTGACACCATCGCTGTCGCCCTAACTCGATGTTACAAGCGTGACTCGACGCTACCTAAGTTTTAACTCGATACATTATTATTATAGAACTGGCTGAGAACTACAAACTGGATATTTGAGAAGAAGCTTTTAGAGAAGATTATATTAAGACTCATTGGATTTTTTTCACGATTTCTTCTTCTACAAAACTCGGTTATATACATTTTTGAAATGACACTTTGTACTGCATAAATTCTTGCAGGCAGAAAACTCAATTTTCTCTTAGCCATTTTCTTAACTTAGTCTTAAAATATTTGAGTGGGAGTTCCCTTAAGTTCCTAGGTAGTTTGTTGAAAATCGTAATACACATATGATATGATAAACATTATTTGTGTTACAAAAGGGAATCATTATTTTTGTAGCATCTCAAGGTCTTTTTGTGTTATTATCACAAAGAAAAAAAATCTAAAGAATTAAAATAATATTCATACTTGCAAAGCATATACTTACAAAGATTGATCATACCTCAAATAAAAACATACTGATCTGCAAGATTCAAGTGGACCAACACCACTAATAGCTGTAACACATTTCTTTTGAACAATAAATGTCTTATCAATCATCATCATTCTCTTGCCCTTATCCCAATTCTATTGGGAGTCGGCGCAGAATGTCTTCTTCTTCCATACTTCTCTGTTTCTCTTCATCTCATAGGACACCTTCTAATATAACAGTTTCTTTGGTCTTCCTCAACTCTTAGGCATCGTTCACACCAAACGTATTGCCCGCCGCCGACTGTGAGTATGCTCACTGTCTCTAAGGTTCGGTGTGAACAAGAAGTTAAATATTGAAAAGCGATAAACTGCGTAACGCGTGCTCACGGTCAGCGGCGGACAATACGTTTGGTGTGAACGATGCCTTATACCCATCCACATCACTATCTGTTAAATTGCCTCTCTTGACGTAAGTATAGCATAGCAACTTAGTGGTGTTATTTGTTGGAGCCTGTAGGTACGTCATTCAATCAATCGCCCTGAGTATCAAGCCCTCTCCTCTACATTGATAAGACGCTCCCTTTGACGCGTCCCCTTTGAGGTGAACGCGTGAATCCGACAACACCGATAAATGTATTCAAAGAGTTAGAGCCAATTTTTACCCGACTACGGCGAAGCCAAAAGGAAGGGTAATGATTTTGGCAGTCTATGTATGTATGTTCCACCGTAGCGCCTAAACTACTGAACAGATTTTAATAAATTAGGTGTCAATAGATTCGTAAGAATAGCCCGGATGACATAGGCTATACAAATTTTATAAATTATTTTTATGATGGAATTTAAATGTCAAAAACATACCTCAAAAGATATTAAATTGAGATAATCATAGCAAGTTTGGTATCACACCAAACAGTCAGTCAGTCAGTTGCTAATGGCAATTAGCAGCTGACTTCTGTATCAATGAGAACGCCATGAAGGAGCATCAGGTATCAGTGGCATGCGACTACGAAGAATATCAGACAAGAATAATTTTCTTGTTTTTTACTTTTAAGACCGGGATTTTGTTAGTAGTCGGGTTTTAGATTTTTGAGCTTAATTTTTAACAGTAGCTGTATATAATACATGTGAATCGATTTGTTTTGTGCCTTAATTGATCATTGAGAACGTTGCGATATAATAGTTTCTAACCTACCTACGTGTGAATATTTTTAATTCATTTTCATCTGTCTGTACTGCACTGGATACTAATAACAGCACATCAGCATCATATCAAAAACAATAACACATAGGTACCAAACTAAGAACTAATTACTATTAATGCCACGAGCAGCCGAACGGAAAGCGCGGCGCGGCGGTGGCAATATTACCGGTCTATTCAAAGCGCCTCACTGCCACGCAGCCAACCTGACGGCTTAAATGAGAAAAGAAAATTAGACAACCACTCCCTTCACGTAAAACCTAGTTCTGCTAAAACTTTACCCAGGAACTGACAAAACTAAAAAGTATGATCTCTTTGTTAATTATGGTAGCATTTTGCGGACTTTGTGTGTCTCACTTTGCTTTTAGTTTATATTGTTTCCATTCAGGTTTTCTTCAGTTACTCTTGACTTCAAATAATAATTACATATATTCTTGCAAAAAAGGCTATCGCTTTTAAATAATAAAAGGAACACCACCTACAAAACCATGTTAGGTATAGATAAAGTCCAAGGCAACGTGTATCAAAACACTTTCAGGTGAGCTGAACATAAAACATGAAACAAAATTAAAAAGTTGTGAAAATCCAAATCGAATTCAACTGAGATATATCTAAGTCCAATTTGACTTTATAACTTTGGCCATCCATCAAACAGATAATTCAAAGAAGAACGTTTTTTTTTTTTTTTTTTTGTTTTTAGGGTTCCGTACCTCAAAAGGAAAAAACGGTACCCTTATAGGATCACTTTGTTGTCCGTCTGTCTGTCTGTCAAGACCTTTTTTCTCAGGAACGCGTGGAGGTATCAAGCTGAAATTCATATCAAATACTCAAGTCTATGGTCTCTTGGAGCTGTGAAAAAATCAAACTTCTAAGTCAACGCGATCAAAAGATACTCCCGTTTATGCCGCAAATTTTCGACACTCGCAAGGGAATCAAAACCTACAGGGTACTTCCCGTGAACTCAGAATCTTGAAATTTGGTACGAAGCAACGTCTTATAGCATAGATAAAGGAATAATTACGAAAACCATAAATTTTTAGTTACATCAAGATACTCCCGTTTATGCCGCAAATTTTCGACACTCGCAAGGGAATCAAAACCTACAGGGTACTTCCCGTGAACTCAGAATCTTGAAATTTGGTACGAAGCAACGTCTTATAGCATAGATAAAGGAATAATTACGAAAACCATAAATTTTTAGTTACATCACATAATATATTTTTTTTACGGAACCCTCGGTGCGCGAGTCCGACTCGCACTTGGCCGGTTTTATTTTTATTACAATCTAGCCCAATAAGGCTAATAAGCAATTTTAGTCTAACTTAATTTGCTAAAAGTAAAAGTATATCTAAGAGCACGTCCATTGCGTTTACTTAGCGTCTATTAAGGTGAAGTCACTTTGTTCTTGTGTCCATATAAATAGCTAGGTACTATAGTACACTCGCGGTAAAGTCACAGATATTATTATGTTACACTATATTACACTACACTAACTCAAAAGGTTTAGTCCTTTTGAGCCTTCTTACTATGTCCGTGTTATCGAGGAGCTGGATGGCCTCAACATTAACATGATGATGAAGTCGATGTTCATGAGCTTCTGCATATTTTTGGATTATGCTGTTTACGAACTCTATATTCAGGTCCCGATGGATGTCGTCAATTCGTATATACCAAGGCGCGTTCACGATGTTCTTGAGTACTTTATTCTGGAATTTTTGTATAATTTCTACATTGCTTTCTTTGGCACAACCCCATAGTTGTATACCATAGGTCCATACTGGCATAAGGACTGATCTGTAGATCAGGATTTTGTTAGAAACTGACAACGCGGAATGCTTTCCTAGTAACCAGTTCATGCTTCTGTAACGAATTTCTAATTCTTCTCGTTTCTTTTTGACATGGGCTTTCCAGCGAAGCTTTGCGTCTAAGGTCATACCAAGATATTTGGCAGTGTTTTCGTACGGTACACTTTTGTTGTTTATGTATACTGGGTTGTGTTCCGATTTCTTATTAGTGAAGTCAATGTGAATGGATTTTGTTTCATTCAACTTTATCTTCCACTTTTTGGTCCAATCATAGAATTGATTTATTGCTGTTTGTACTTTTACCACAGCTTCCTTGTGACTAGATCCTGTGGACATTATTGCGGTATCATCAGCAAAAGTAGCGATAGTTGCATTTTCTAGTTCTGGTATATCACATGTGTACAATAGGTACAGGACCGGGCCTAGAACACTTCCTTGTGGTACACCAGCTTTTATTTATTTTAGTTCAGAATAGGCGTTTTCTTGCCTTACTCTAAAGACTCTACCAGTTATATATGATTGTAATATATCTGCGAACTGTTTTGGCAACATAGTTCTTAGTTTATAAATCAATCCTTTGTGTCAAACTTTGTCAAAAGCCTGGGCTACATCTAAAAATACAGTGGTACATACTTTCCTATCTTCAAGGGCTTTTTCAATTACTGTTGTAATTCTATGCACCTGATCTATCGTTGAATGTTTTTCTCTGAATCCAAATTGATATTCTGGTATTATGTTGCTATTTTCTATAATTGGTTTTAGTCGTTTTAGAAGTAGTTTTTCAAAAAGCTTTGACATCACTGGCAGCAAGGAGATAGGCCTGTATGATGATGCATCTTGAGGTGGTTTCCCTGATTTGGGGATCATGATCACTTCTGCAACCTTCCATAGGTCTGGAACATGCTTTAGTCTAAAAGAAGCATTGAGTATCTTAGTAAGTTTCACCAAGGCTTTTCTTGGTAGATTCTTTAGGATTTCCCCTGTGATAAGGTCATAACCGGGGGATTTTTTTGGGCTGATATGATCTCTGATTTCTTTAAATACTTCTTTTGGTGTTACAAGTTTTATCTCTTGGTCTACTTGTAGTAGTTGTTCCCAGTGGAGATCTTGGTTAGCGCTCTCGGTTTGTGTAAAAGTGTCCTCCAAGTGTTGGGCGAACCTTGATGCTTTTTGCTCATTACTTATTGCCCATTGTCCATTTAGCTCTTTTATTGGCGGTATGTGAGCAATAGGTCGTTTTTGGTTCCTTGTGGCTTTCCAAAGTGAATAATCAGTCGATCGATCATTAGCCAATTGAAGAAGATGCCTATTTAAATTGTCGTCCCGAAAGTTCTTGATTGCCTTATTAATTTGTTTACTTATTCTATTTAACAGTGTCTTATCTTGGGGAAACCTGTTTCGCTGCCACTTTTGCTCAATGTTCTTTTTTCTCTGATCAGATCTGTTATTTCTTTTGGATAAGTATTAACCTTCACAGTTCTTCTTTTCTCGGGTGTATTAGCCCATGCAGTTTGTTGGACATCTACAATAAATTTGCTTAGTTCTAAATCAAGTCGGTGCTTATCATTTATGAATATATTTAAGTCTATTTTATTTTCTAAGTCTATTTTAAAGGATTCCCAGTCTGTGAACTTGTTGACGAGAAACGGATTGCTTTCTCTCTGTTTGACATATTCACTAGTGTATAAAATTATTGGTGAGTGATCAGAGTTCATATTAAATCCTTCTTCGGCACTTATAAAGTCAGAGGATATTCCTTTATAAATAAAAAAGTCAATTAAGTCTGGAATTTTTCTTGAGTCTGTTGGCCAATATGTCGGTTTTCCAGTTGATAGAACCTCTGATTTGGTTTCTTGTATGGCACTTAGTAGCTCTCTGTCGATTTGTTTTGTGCCTTAATTGATCATTGAGAACGTTGCGATATAATAGTTTCTAACCTACCTACGTGTGAATATTTTTAATTCATTTTCATCTGTCTGTACTGCACTGGATACTAATAACAGCACATCAGCATCATATCAAAAACAATAACACATAGGTACCAAACTAAGAACTAATTACTATTAATGCCACGAGCAGCCGAACGGAAAGCGCGGCGCGGCGGTGGCAATATTACCGGTCTATTCAAAGCGCCTCACTGCCACGCAGCCAACCTGACGGCTTAAATGAGAAAAGAAAATTAGACAACCACTCCCTTCACGTAAAACCTAGTTCTGCTAAAACTTTACCCAGGAACTGACAAAACTAAAAAGTATGATCTCTTTGTTAATTATGGTAGCATTTTGCGGACTTTGTGTGTCTCACTTTGCTTTTAGTTTATATTGTTTCCATTCAGGTTTTCTTCAGTTACTCTTGACTTCAAATAATAATTACATATATTCTTGCAAAAAAGGCTATCGCTTTTAAATAATAAAAGGAACACCACCTACAAAACCATGTTAGGTATAGATAAAGTCCAAGGCAACGTGTATCAAAACACTTTCAGGTGAGCTGAACATAAAACATGAAACAAAATTAAAAAGTTGTGAAAATCCAAATCGAATTCAACTGAGATATATCTAAGTCCAATTTGACTTTATAACTTTGGCCATCCATCAAACAGATAATTCAAAGAAGAACGTGTGATTGGAAAGAGATCGGAAAACAAATCGATACGGGACTGAATTCATGATAAAATTCACAAATATAATGATATAATAAAATAAGTAAAATGTTGTTAACAATAAGTTTACTTTATAGATAAAACATAACCTGGCACATTTCGTTAAAACTGTTTGTTAGTTACATAATAACACATTTTATAAAAAAATATTGCTCTTTCCGTTGCACCAGTGTCTTAATCGAAAGTTCAATATCAAATTTCATATCGAATCGAATCCTAAATGCGGAATGGAGGCTGCAAACTAGCAATCAAATCAGTGCACGAGAAGGAGCAATCATTGCGTGTCAGGCTGCAATTAGAGTCACATACATCCAGTTGACTAGGTCACTACTATATACACTGCCGTTGATTGCTTCCAACATCTGAAATGCCAAGATTTAGTGCTAGTTCCAGATTGAGCGAGGCAGGAAATGAGGCCTCTTCCTTTTACATGTATGTACCTGGCAGATGCCACTGGGTTACGTCGATCAGTACAAAATTACATCTCCTACCATTGAAAAGGGGACACGAAAATTGAACCCAATATAGGTAAATTGAAAATTTTATACCAACAATATCTTCTCAATACCTAATGTCGATCTGAAACTGAAACATGAAACGACCTTCCAAAATAAAACTAGAGTTCGCCCAATAAATATATCAGGTATACAAGTTGAGAATCATGACGCTTAGGGAACCCTTTTTAACATAAAGTGAAACAAAAAAATAACGGTTCGGGCTAGATGCCAAGATATCGGTCTTAAAAAAATCGTATTCCATAGTAAATGGCGTTGAGTGAAGAGTCTCGACACGGCCCCATGTTACTTAATATTCAAGCAATTAAACCACGACTTTAGATATCTGAAGGGGTCGTATCTGTTAACAAAAATCGTATAATATTTCAAAAAAGTTATTCTTTCTTGTAAAACTTTTTGATGAGAAATTTTGTTTAGCGATTAACATTTTAGAGTAAACCAATTAGAAACGCAAACAGATCTAAATTTAATTAGAAAAATATTGAAATAAGTTTGTGGTTTTATTGAAAATGGCAATATTTTCCAGACAGTCTTTGGCTGAGCTAAATGTAAGAGGGACAAAGATAAATAATTGTAATTATTGTCTCATTCATATTCTATTCATAATAATTGGTGCTTGAAATAAAATTAAATTATTTATAATTTATGTCTCTTCTTTTCCTTTTGATTTCACTAAAAGACAATGAATCTCTCTAACTATAATATAAAATTAAACACCACATTTTCAATCTCTGTGTACAGCATTTTCCAAGTTGACGCGAAAGGAGCAATCTACTTGACGACTAAAAATGGAACGTTTCCAATATCGCTGACATCCCTGAAGTCTCCAGACGACGCTACACCGCAACACACTCCAAGCATTTTGTCTGCGACCGCTCAAAATCTCGCGCACAATACCTCCGAGACACACGACTATTGGGACACCTCGGAGATGTTGCTCTCCAATTACATAAACGGCTCTTATGATGAAATTACTGCTTACACGTTGAAACAAAACGCTAAGAGAAGCATTAATGACGCAGTGTCCAAGAACATTACGTCGGTTCTAGAGAATTTGCTGAAGAATTACGAGAACTCGCAGTTGCCTACACATGGGAAAGGTATGTTTGAATAAAACAACGCTCTAATAAACAGTAGTCACTCGTGTATCATATTCGACGTCATAACTTTTCCGTTTACAGACAAAACGTTAATCAAACTAAGTATTGAGTTATGTACGACACTGTTGTGTCAGTCTTTGTTTTTAGAGCGACCATAATATCTACTATATATTTATTTTATTAAGATAAAGGAGAAGTTGCAGCTTTCATACATAATTACCCCAGGTCCGACAGCTGAGAAAAACATCTAAAAACAATTATTAAAAATGAGTATTAATAAATTGCATACTTCCGATTGTAATCCTTACTGGCTATCATACTTGAAATTGCTCCAAAGATTCTTTCAGGCGCAGTATTTTTTATCTTAAAAATATTTTACTTTCAATCATGCAGTACCTACTACTATATCGACCATAAAAAACTGAAATAAAGATGAGTAATATGTTAAACTATTGCTTTCTTGTTAAAAAGAAGGTTTTTTTTTTTTAAATTGAACTATGATGGTAACCTGAGGCCGGGCCACAGTAAGCGTTACTTTAAATAATACTTATTAAATATTATATGTTATTATTAACCTACTAGGTATAAAAACTATTTTTAAACAATAGCAATGAGTTAATACAGTGTTTAATTGTTTTTTAATCGTATTCTAAAACAAAAAATATAATAATAATTATGTTGATATTATAGGTTTAAAGTGAATTAAAGTTTAGAGCAATTTTTAAATGTGCTAGCCAGTAAGGATGATCACCGGAAGTATTATATATCATTTTTTTATACATATTATTAGCAATTTTTTCAGATACATATCTTTGCAGTCGGAAGTGGGGCATTCTTGCAACTTCTCCTTTGCTTTGTTGTTTCAGGGTACCCCACTGTCGTACAAACTAATATTCTAATAAGAAGCATGGGACCCGTTTCTGAACTTGATATGGTGAGTAGAACGAAGTGTAGGTACTTCACAAAAGCTTCTTCTACGAATATGCTACGCTCTTGCTACGAGTGCGCTACGAGCCCGCTACGAGCTTGCTACGAGCGCGCTACGAGCCCGCTACGAGCGCGCTACGAGCCCGCTACGAGCGCGCTACGAGCCCGCTACGAGCGCGCTACGAGACCGCTACGAGCGCGCTACGAGTGCGCTACGAGCGCGCTACGAGCCTGCTACGAGCAAGCTACGAGCGCGCCTCGAGCCCGCTACGAGCCCGCTACGCCAGCTACGACATATCGTCGGCGTTCTTTAGATTTGTAACCACATTAATAATAATAATATAATATTCCACAACTATCACACAACGCCATCTAGTCCCAAGCTAAGCAGAGCTTGTGTTATGGGTACTAGACAACTGATAAACATACTTATATATTTCTAAATACATACATATTATACAGGGTGGGCCAAAAATTTTTGCACTTTTGAAACATGAATAGAAATAAAACTACAAATGTTATTTTGTTGATAATTTATTTAACGTAATAACCATTTAATGAAATTTATTATTTAAAAATAACATCGTCCAAATGTGCGCTGCCTCGTTGTTAACACTCCTGCAATCGACAACGCAAATTTTGGAAAACTCGCTGACACATGCTGCGGGGGATCGCGGTTATTTCCTCGTGGATTTTTAATTGGGATATTGTCGTCGGTTTATTAAGGTACACTCGACTTTTCAGGTATCCCCACAAGAAAAAATCGCATGGTTTAAGGTCCAGGCTTCTCGGAGGCCATGGGATATCACCCCTGCGAGAAATCAATTTGTTCAGAAACATTTCTTTAACTACCGGTAAACTCACATTTGACGTATGGCATGTTGCTCCATCTTGTTGCATCCAAGTCCTGCTGTTGTACCCTTGAAATTCATACAACTACGGCGTCAAAAAGTCTTGCAACATCTTGACGTATTCCGCTGAATTCACAATTACATTATTTCCTTGATTATTTTCAAAGAAATACGGACCAATGCCCTTTGATGATATGGCACCCCATGCTGTCGTTTTATCGTGGCCGCCCTGTTTGTTTAATATTCATTTTCGATCCCGTTTGCTCGAACTTCTCGACTCAAGCTTGGATCAAATTAACACTTTGACACTTACTTACACGGCATAATCCGTAATCAATTCTAAACAGGAGTCGTACAGTAACGTAGGAATCATTGTTTTTGTAAATTTGTTTTACACAAAAAGCACGCTGTTGTCCCGTGAAGCGCTCCATCGTAACTAAAATTGCATGAAGTGGCGCACAGTTTCCTGCCACCTGCGCGCCCCTCCCTCGAACGTTTCCCAAAAAAATCTAGTGTTTCTATTTGCAAAAATTTTTGGCCCACCCTTTAGATAAATTACACCCAGACACAGAACAAATGATCGTGCTCATCACACAAACATTTGTCCTGGGTGGGAATCGAACCCACGACCTCCGGCATAGCAGTTAGGGTCACTAACCACTAGACCAACAGGCCAGTCGAACGACATTGACGTTGTAGCATTTTTGGCTGCCTTCAGTAGCAAAAAGATTTTCTAAAATTATAAGACTAAATGAATAGTACAATTAATGTAATGTATCACCTTCGTTAGGATCGTTTAACTTGTTACCTAGTTTTCATAGAGCTACGCTTTTGCTACGAATACGACAAATGAACAAATAGATTTTTCCAAAACACAACAATATTTCCTAATACATAATATTTTCTATAACAGGATTATTCAATGGACTGCTACTTCAGGCAGTATTGGCGTGACACCCGACTGTCGTTTCTCGGTCCCATCCGCTCGCTGTCACTTTCTATCAAGATGCTCGAAAGGATTTGGCGACCAGACACGTATTTCTATAACGGGAAACACTCCTACGTCCACACTATAACTGTCCCGAATAAGTTGCTCAGGATTAGTCAGCATGGAGATATATTGTATTCTATGAGGTAAGTAAACGAGAGGTTTTCCTACTCACTCGTGCAGTGGAGATGAACTAATTGATGACCAATTTAATCAAAACTGTTTTGTCGAGTCAATGAACTTGGATTGTACTTTTGAACATACATTATTAGGCTACATAAATAGATGGATTCACAACCCTTTACTGCCGTATGATTTACTTAAAAGCGGTGTATTTTTTACGTGCAAGCAAACTAGTTGTCCGTCTACGAGATTTGGTGTACTGCGTAACCGTAAGTTCCAGTCAATCCATGGTAGAAAAGTTTACGTCCACAAATACGAAAATCCCAATTAAAACGTTTGAAAATAATTAATTTCATACCCTTTATACAACCAAAGCGTCCAACATTTTTAATTGGCAAAGTGAAAAATATTCCCTGATCCGATTACTCGTGGAGTTTTCACCGAACGTCAAATCCGGTGGGTATTCTTGTTTTAAAAAATAAACCGCCATTGAGATATTGTCTGGATTTATCAAGATTCTTTAGCCGTCTTCTTATTTTCAGTCAAGATCATATACTTTTTTTACAAAGAAGCGTATATAGCTTCAATTACACAATCTTAGCTCTTTTTCGTTAAAGAACGAGATGAAAGATGGCCATGTAAGTTTATTTAGGCCGCTGCCTACAAAGATCCTAGGCAACGACTATAATGGACCGTTATAAATGACCTGTAAATTTAAAGGAAACCGTGAATAAATCCATATAAAACTGAATGGGTAAGTTCATCTAATTTTCGTCGGAGAATATGCAACCGTCCACCCGTTAATCGGTTTAGTTCGGACAAAATTCGGCAGCAGAATTGCTTCGTTGAAAGCGACACACAGGCTCTGAGGATCCTTTTAGTTAATCTAATGCCTAAGTTTAACGCTGTGAACGTTTTCAGCTATTTACCGTTCTACTTTGTAAATACGTGAACTGTTTCTAACTAAAATCTAGACCATTTCTAAATCTATGCCTGATTTAGTTTCGTGAAAGCTTCATGTCGACTGATGAAACTTTCGTGCTAATTAATAGTTTAATTTTCAAAGCTAATTCGTAATAAGGATGGTTAACACATTTGTGATTGCTTCCAGGTTAACTATCAAAGCGAAATGCCCTATGGAACTCCGCAATTTTCCAATGGATCGACAATCGTGTCCTCTTATTCTTGGTAGCTGTAAGTATAACTTAACTGTAAAAAAATCCTCTCTTAAGTTGGCCTCAAATATCAATATCTGTGGCCTTTTTCCAGTAGTTTACCGAGTCTATTCTGACCTTTACCCTTGAACACGAAACGCTTTTATTGCAGATGCATACTCGAACCAACAACTAGTATACCAATGGCAAAACTCTCAGAGCGTCAACTTTGTTCCCGGCATGACCCTCTCACAGTTCGACCTCATCAGTTTCCCTTACAGAAACTTCACGTTCACCCGACGGGAAGGTAAGATACTTACTCAACTATACGTAGGTACCAACTTGTAAATATACATGTCTGTAAATATGCCTGGTCATGCATCACATATGAAGTTCTTTCTTTGTCCATTACTTGTTCGTACAAAATAAGAACATTATTTAGTTATTTGCGCGTGACTGTACGGATTAAGTATCTACAAAGAAGTTCTATTCATTTAGGAAGAAAGTTTGTCGGACGCAAACAAGAGTAACCTCCCTTATTACGCAGCCTATACAAATAGAAACGTATTTGTACACGCGGGAAGTCATATTCTCGTTGGATTATATCACCATATTGAGAAAAGTATGAGAGGTTTCGATGTTATCTGGTTTTATTAATTTTTAATACGGAAACTTGAAATTGTGTTAACGGTATGGATATTGAAGGTATCGAGCGGAAGCCCTCGATCCGGCGTCGTTTCTCGCCTCTCATAACAGTGCTTTCATCTCAACTAATCACGCCAAGCGTACTCCCACGACCCGGCACTTTATCCGCTTACCGCTTAATGTGATTCCGCTCACATGGGTTTGGGTATGCAAAATATAATACCTCTCGAACTTTTATATTCACGCCAAACCGGAAAATTCATTAAAACTTCTGTTATACAGCTCTCGTAGAATTGCATATTGTATTTGTTCGATGTTTCATTAATTATTATTTCGTCCTGTAACTCCACTCGCGGGGAACTCACTCAGCCGTAATAGTACATTACTGCAGAATCCAGTAAGTAAGCCTTCCTGGCCAAGTATGAGTTAACCGGACCGAACCGCAGGTGAGGTCTGGTTATATACGAGGCCAGGATGGCTTTCTTACTGGTTGAGGTTTGTATAATGCTTTTCTCAAAAATTAAAGAAAGTTTAACAACAAATTCGTTTAATTAATATTGAAGGTTACATTCATATGTGAAAAACACAATAGCACTTTTTGGCCGACCCGGGAATCGAACCCAGGACCTCACGCTCTGCAGTCGAGCTTGCGACCACTAGACCAACGAGGCAGTTTAGGAAACAACTTTAGAAAAAACTTTTTAATAAACTGAAATTACTAAATACAATCATAAAATCCCACACTATACTTCTACAACATTACTAAGTACAAAACGCAACGTATAAAATGGCTGTGTAAGGTTCCAAAAATATATGTATCTCATAAAATGTCATACCAAAAAGAGAGATAGATATGACGGAGAAGGGATCTCCTGAGTGTTTTTAAAAAGTGTGACGTCAGCATTGCTGACGTCACAATTGTTGTCTTCATGATGATCACTCATTTTGGGTCTTCGAAGTAAAACTTCATAAGTACTTTTTATAAGCTTCGTATATTCAACGAGCAGCGTAACAACGTCACAAAGAGGTCCGTACTGTACGGCGACTCGAGAGCGACTGAGCCGAGCGCCTACAGTGCGGCCGTATTTATAGGACTCGGCGCACGTGCACGAGTTTACAAGTTTGTTGGTTAAGTATTGAAATTACAACCATAACATTAATTTTACATCGTAATCAACTCAAAAATAATCAACTGATGATTTATAAACTAATTTTAGGACAATCAAATAATCAAACTTAATTATTCTCGACGAACTGTTGTTGTTGCGCCGATACGGCCATACTGACAGGCGGTGCGCGCTCTGCACCAGCCTCGTTGGTTCTCGTAAATTGTTATGGATTCCCGTAGATTATTTGGATTCTCGTAGACCTGAAAGAAATGAAATAACTTTCTCTGAGTAGTGCGTCTGTAAGCAACTTGCGTTGCTGTCTTTTGGGGATATCAATGCTTATAGGGTTAGTAGGTTCTCGTAGAGTTCTCGGAGGGTCTCGGAGGGTCTCGGAGGGTCTCGTAGAATTCTCGAAGGGTCTCGGAGGGTCTCGTAGAGTTCTCGAAGGTTCTCGGAGGGTCTCGGAGGGTCTCGTAGAGTTCTCGGAGAGTTATTTGAAATATTTGGATTGAGTTACTTACCATTTATTCTGATGGGTCATCTTGGTTCGAGTCGTGGTTTGGCTGTACTTGCAGCCCTTCTCGTGAGGTCGACGGAATGGGCTCATTTGATTCTGCAGTAGGATCTCGTTGAGTAGGTGATTCGTTTCCCGCCGATACGGTCAACTGATCCCCAGGTTGTGGAGCGCGGCGCAGCTGATCATGGGCAACCTTGCGAGGTCGTCCTCTGCCGACAACTTTCTTTACCAGATATCGGTCATTTTCCAGTATTCTACAAACTTCATATGGTTCGCTGTATTTAAGGTCAAGCGAGGTTTGGTTTCGAGGATTATTTTTCACCAATACGTAGTCTCCTCTTTGAAAATGATGGATTTTGGCCTTGTGTAGGTTGAAGCGTTGTCTGTCTTGTTCGCTACAACGAATCATTTTCTGTTGCACCTGTTGAGTGAGCGCTTCAATATCAACGGTTTCGTTGTCAATATCCACCAGGTTGAGAAGCTCAGGAGGTACACAGTGCTTTCGTTGTGTAATAAGTGTCAGTGGAGCAACACCGGTGACTCGGTGGGTTGTACAGTTCATAGCCAGCTGAAGTTCCTCGAGTACAGTGTGCCACTGCTCTGCTTCGTAATTTTTAATCATTACCAAAGCATTTTTGAGGGTTGCAACTACTCTTTCAACTTGGCCATTCGCTCGGCTGACTCCTGGAGCGATAGCATGGATATTTATTCCGATGGCGTCACAGTAGTCCTTGAACTCGCCAAGGAACTCTCTTCCTCCATCCACTATTATTTGAATCGGCGCACCAAATAGATGTACAGTGCGTTTTAGAGCGGCCAATGTACTGTGTGGGTTTTTGTTGGTACTGAAGTACAGTAAAACGTACTTTGAGAAAGCGTCAATGGTGACTATGACATATTGCTGATCATCTGGAGTGCCCAGCTTCCCTGTTATATCCATATGAATAACTTGGAAGGCGGCCGTTGGTTTTTGTATAGGGTGTAACTGGGCTTGAATGGCCCCGGATCTTCCTTTGGATGTTCGGCATACAACACAGTTATCCACAAATCTTCGGATAGTGGAACTCATTTTGTTGAACCAATAGGTTTCTCTGATCTTCTGCAATGTCTTTTCCCAGCCAGGGTGTTTTAGTGCCGTGTGAAATGAGTTTATAATGCTCCATTGGAATGATTTGGGAACGACGGTACTCAGCTGCTGACCGAAGACAGGATCATTGACGTTCTTCTTTAAAACGTTGTCCTCTAACACATAGTCTTCCACTGGGTTATTGTCACTGAGGCTGTCCATTATCGGACGCAGTTCTTCATCCCGTCGCTGTTCAATTTTGAGCCAGTTCAAGTCTCTTGTCATAACATTGACTGCAAGCTCAACTGGATTGCGACTGAAAAAGTCAGCATGTTGGAGACGTTCACCTTTACGGTACTCTACCTCGAAGTCATAATTTTGTAAGAACGCCCACCAGCGATGAATCCTTGGCAGAAGATCCTTTTTGTGTTTTGACGCTTTTAATGCGTTGCAATCCGTTATCACGGTGAATTTTCGCCCATATAGATACTGGCGAAAGTGTTTTATAGCTCGTACCACTGCCAGTGTCTCCAACTCGTAGGAGTGGTACCGACTCTCGGCTTCCGTGGTTCTCATGCTCATAAAGGCAACAGCATGTTGTCGTCCGTCTATTACTTGGACTAGTACTGCACCAAATCCAAGGCTGCTTGCATCCGTGTATAGTAGTATGAGTGCCTCTTCTTGAAATAATGTAAGGACTGGAGCAGACGTTAGGCATTCGATGATTGTATTACGAGCTTTTTCGTGTTTGTCTGTCCATGCCCATTTTGCTCCTTGTTTCGTTAGTTCGTACAAAGGCACCATGATGCGAGAAAAATCAGGAATGTACTTCCTGAAGTATCCAGCCAGACCATTGAACTGCCTGACTTGCTTTACAGTTTTTGGTACTGGTGCTTTGACGAGGGCTTCTACTTTACGTGGACTCGGTCGTATTTGTCCATCGGAAACCGTTCCCGAGATATTCGATGGATCGTTTGAAGAAAGCGCACTTGTCTGCGTTGATAGAAAATCCCGAGTCTTGCAGTGCTATGAGGATTCGTTCCAGGTGTGAGATTCCTTCAGGGAAATCTGTACACTTGCTCAATACGTCGTCTACGTAGACTTGTGCAGCTGTTCCCAATAGTGATGTCAAAGCTCTGTTGATGCATCGTTGGTAAACTGAACAAGCATTGCTCAAACCAAACGGCATGGTGAGGTATTCATAAAGCCCATCTGGTGTGACGAACGCAGTCTTTTCTATGGAGGTCTCACCAATGGGAATCTGGTGGAAACCAGCCGCCATGTCAAGACTTGTGTAGAAAGGACCATTTGCCAATTGGTCAATCTGATCAGAGATTAATGGGAGTGGATAATGGTCACGTAGAGTATTCGAGTTGAGCTCCCGAAAGTCCACACACAGCCTATCATCACCATTCTTCTTCTTGACCAGGATAATGGGACTTGAGTAGGGTGATTTGCTCTCACGAATGATGTTATGTTCCAGTAGTTCTTGGATTATGGTACGAACTTTCTCTCGTTCCACTGGGCTGAGGCGATATGGTCTTCTTTCCACAAATTTATCAGGGTTTTTCAGTCTGATTTCTAGTTCACCGGTGTTGACCCGAGTCTTAGGATATCCACGAATAAACAGATGTTCGTATTTATTCAGAAGTCGTCGTAGTTGTAAGACTTCATCTTCATTGGTCAGATCACAGTCCAAGTTACTGAAAAGAGCAGAACTCATACTCACATGATTGACGAGTGTTCTATGGATTATCATAGTCCCATTCGATGTGATTATTACACTTAGATTAGTGCCATGAATCAAGTTCATTCCCACTAAAATGTCTGTCGTCATTTCATAGTCGGGTAATATGAAAAACTCAAGTTCAACACTGATGGTATCCACGACGCATACAGTCGTAAGCTTGGTTAACGACAGTGCGGGAAATTGGCCAATCCCTTTCAAATAATTGACTGCTGGTCTCCTTTGACCAGGTAAAGCTGCAGCCACAGATTCTCTGATAATTGAGCACTCCGCGCCGCTGTCAAAGATGGCTTGCAAAGTACTTTCTCCTATTTTGATGGTGATAGGAGCCAGCTTATGGCTTGCAACACAGTTCACATTTGAAGTCAACGAACGTTCGCGCTTGAAGCAAGTTTCGTAAGTGTGACCTGGTCTCTTGCAATAGGTACAGGCAGGTGCGGGTGGTGTTGTTTTTGGATCCTTATTGCTAGCTTCAGGTTTAGACTCCGAAGGTTTGAACCTGCAGTCGTTAGTCGAGTGGTTCGTCTTCTTACATATGCGGCAGCTTGTTGTTGATGATGATGTATTGTCCGAAAAACGTGGACGTTTGTTATTGTTTGTGGAATTGGAGCTTGGGTGACTTCGCTTCTTACGTATGGATGTTGCAACTGAGATGAGCTCAGGGACACTGGTTGCCCTGGCATTTAATAGTTCAATGCGCAAGCGCTCGTCGTTAATGCTTCCAATCACAGCTTCCACAGCATGTTCATCTCCCAGTTTGTCTTTGGTGACTCTTCGCCACAAGATCCAGGCACGTGATAAAAACTCCGCTATGTCTTTTGTTGCATCGTAAACATGTTCTCTGAACATGATAATGTCCCGGGAGTATCTATTTTCAGGTTCAAAAGTGGTGATGAGATTCTTCCGCAACTCTTCCCAACTTGTAGTAGTCACCATCCAATCATCAATCCACATTTTAGCACGCCCCTTCAATAGGCTGCAGACTTTCATGCGTACATCGAAATCTTCAAGCTTGTACGCTTCAATCGCTTGATCTATATGCTGGCACCATTCTCGTACACCGATGTGGGTGTCCGGATCGAAGGATGGTAAATAGATGTCCTTGATCCTTATTTTTGCTTCGGTAGGTCGAGCACATAAGCGCTCAGACATTTTCTGCATTGTTTCCATCATTTGCATCAGAAATTGTGGTGGTACCCCTCCCAACTGCATTGTATGGTGAGGGTACACTTGCGGTCTTGATTGCATCACAGGTTCCAATGGTACATTGGTGACCAACACAGGTTCCTGCTGCTGGATGTTGGTTTGTTCCAGTGCATCAGGTGGCGGAACTGATGAGGAAGTGGCTTGGGTGGGAGCTCCTTGCGATCCCACTTCTGATGACGGAGAAGGGATCTCCTGAGTGTTTTTAAAAAGTGTGACGTCAGCATTGCTGACGTCACAATTGTTGTCTTCATGATGATCACTCATTTTGGGTCTTCGAAGTAAAACTTCATAAGTACTTTTTATAAGCTTCGTATATTCAACGAGCAGCGTAACAACGTCACAAAGAGGTCCGTACTGTACGGCGACTCGAGAGCGACTGAGCCGAGCGCCTACAGTGCGGCCGTATTTATAGGACTCGGCGCACGTGCACGAGTTTACAAGTTTGTTGGTTAAGTATTGAAATTACAACCATAACATTAATTTTACATCGTAATCAACTCAAAAATAATCAACTGATGATTTATAAACTAATTTTAGGACAATCAAATAATCAAACTTAATTATTCTCGACGAACTGTTGTTGTTGCGCCGATAGATATATATTTGGAACCTCCCTTCTATAACCATGTTATAATGGCTAAACTCTAATCTGTGTCTGGTACTATGTTTTTTTTTCTAAGCAGATCTAAAGAGGATGACCTAGTGTCCAGTAAGTAAATTACATACTTACTTACTGGACAGTAGGAGATTCCAAATTTAAAATCTCGCTTCTTACTGGATAGTTGTGAATAAGTCTTCGGTAAAGTTCACTTTCTGGATACTTTTTAGAGATGTTATGGCAACATTACATACCATTTTTGAGAAAATGACTTTACCGTCTCTTATTTACCGAAAATTTGTATGCTCTGAACACGTCGCGCTTTTAGCATTTTTATCTTAAATTGCCTTACAAAATAGACCTCAAGTGCTTCTTTTATAAATATGGTTTGCTTATTTCGTGTAGAAGGCAAATACAAAATAATGTCAAAAGAATTGTAGCGCGTCGCTCCAATGACACGAATCGGCTTTTACGCGGCGTGGAATTTACATTCGCACAAATGGCTCCATACATGTAACGATATAAGTATGCGGTCATTGCTTTTTATTGTTCAATATGTTGCTACTTATCCGACAAATATTGTATTACAGATCTGTAGAAACTCTATATAACAAACTACCATTCAAGTTGCATCCATACATTTTCTACAATTCTAAAAATCTTTTCAGGTGAATTCTCAGTGCTTCAGGTATCGTTCAATCTTCAGCGACATACGGGCTATTTCCTCATACAAGTGTACGTGCCGTGCATACTCATCGTGGTTCTTTCCTGGGTGTCATTCTGGATTCATCGCGAGGTAATATGTAAACACGGTACTCGTATTCAATGGCTATAGAATGGATGGTTCTAAACCTTCGCTTTACACTTTGCAGGCCACTTCGGACCGGGTGGGGCTGGGGATAACTACTGTGCTAACTTTATCCACGATAAGTTTGGACTCACGCACTGATTTGCCAAAGGTGCGATACGCAACTGCCCTCGACTGGTTCTTACTGATGAGTTTCTTCTACTGCATTGCAACACTCTTGGAATTTGCTGGTGTTCATTATTTTACCAAGGTATGAATAGGATTAAAGTATGTTGGGAAAGACAGACCTACTTACCTGATGCTTTTTCTGACGTGGTATTGTGACTGTTCCAGGTCGGTTCCGGGGAGATTGTGATCGATGACGCAGAATGGGAGGAGCTGATAGAAGAAGTTGGCGGTGACGCTTTTGCTGCTCGACAACTAGCTGTGCGTAGGCGGAGCTCAGCTCGATCTACTACGAATTTTGTAAGTATCTAAGTACCGACCTACCTCTTTGTTGCTCTTAGTTTGGTCATTCATACTAACGGCGGTTCTTATGGCCAACATTAATTAATAAGCATCTATTTAGTTACGTGCAATGTTGTATAGTTCTCCTGACCGTTTTTCCGGTCACGGCGGCCAATTTTGGTAGAGATTAGCCTACTGCGCGGGAGATATTATAGTGCACAAGTGTATACGCAGGCACAGGTGCACTCTCTGTCCCTTTTCTCTCATAATCCGATGGGACGGCAATCCGACACGACCGGAGAGAGATCAGGCGCAGGACCAACGGCTTAACGTGCTTTCCGAGGCACGGGGGTACTATACCGCCAACTTCCAAACTCCGGGGCACTCCGGGCTACTATTTGGAAATTTCTAATGAAAAACCCAATAGCACTTTTTGTCCGACCCGGGAATCGAACCCAGGACCTCATGCACAGCAGTCGCGCTTACGACCACTAGACCAACGAGGCAGTTATGCTAGGACTAGGCAATGTATGTACAATGTTGTTGGCCTAAAATTTCGCCAACTCCACGATGTCGTCAGTGGCAGCGTAGAGCTCATTGAGCCACCTGAGCCCCAGCTCAGGTGGCAGCATAAGAGGTGGAGCATAGTTTGCGATACAGCTCAACACCTGCTACCTGCTGTCAAGCTAATTTTGTAAGATGCTAATAACTTTACGACTTAATATTTCGTCATTCCAGAGCTTCACACTTCCCGCTCAAAGCAACTCGGAGGACAGCGGAGGCCCAGGCGAGCAGACGGCCGTCCGCCTAACCATGGAGCGTACCACCCAGACTGAGAGGAGAGTGCCACGCTGGCGCCAGCTACTCTACTGCCTCGCTGGGGACGACCGGTACAGGAGGCAGAGGCAGGTTGAGGCTGGTACGTGGGGTTTGATGACTATACACAATTTACTATGTATAACGATTCCACTGCTGGGACAAAGGTCTCATCGTTGTGAGGAATGGGCAATTCACCACACGAAATCGCAGGCTTCTCAGCTTCTGGTCATGAGTTAGTCTGAAAGGTTGCAACGAGACAGGTGATCACGGCCCGGCCCGAAAAACTGCGTCTGTGACTATTTTACGAATGTTAACGCAATTCATATTATTTTCCTATTATGATGTACTTTACTAATTTGTTACAGACGCAGTTATTATAATGAAAGGTCCATTTTACGCTTTTAACGCAATTCATATTATGATCTGCCAAAGTGGCCGTTTTAGACCCCCAGATCCCGTCGGGGCTGTGGATTGTCGAAAGAGATACCGCGGCCTCAGCACAAGGGCGAAGAAGGAACATGGGTGGTTTTTAGTCAGTATGACACTCCCTTCCGCTCTGCCCAAGAGCAGGGGGGTTAATTGATGATTTTCCACACACCTTAAAAAAAATTGGAAAAGTATTATAATTCCCACGCTGATGGCTAAACTCCGTTCCACGGCCCTATTACAGTGTGATAAGTACAGAAAAACATTATTTATTGCAGGTATGCGAGGCCACATCAACAGCGTGTCCCACATCGACAGGGCTGCGCGAGTCATGTTCCCAGCGTCCTTCGCTCTGCTCAACCTGTTCTATTGGATGGTCTACGCGTTCTCCAGTGACGACTTCGCATGGAGCGACAACCCTATGAATACACTGTCTCATTAGAGATTTCATTGTGATTTTAGAAAATGTTCAGTATACCTACTTAGAGCGGATTTCATCAATAAACTCTTCGTATGCCGAGTATAAAGACACAATTAAAAACCCATTGTGTCTCGCGTGGATCTACGTTCCGAGGCACGAAGGGTTAAACTGAACGCAGTCATCACAGTTAGAAACCACGTTTAAGAGTTCGGTTAAGGGACTGCCTCGTTGGTCTAGTGGTTGCAAGCGGGACTGCTGAACATGAGGTCCTGGGTTCGATTCCCTGGCTGGGCAAAGTGCTATTCGATTTTTCCATCAGGATATAGTAGCCACGGAGTCTGAATTTGTACCAATAAGCTCGTCCACATGGAACTAAACTGGACCGACTAGGTACTACACCTCTGCCTATGTGCTACATGTTTGATGCGTGTAAATTCAGTCTCATTGGTAGAAGTATGGAAGACTAGCTTTTGCCAGCGGCTTCGCCCGCGTGAAAATTACTTTCATCCCCTATTTAACTCCCTTAGGGGTTGAATTTCAAAAAATCCTTCCTTTATTCCTTGTCTACATAGGGAACCTCTGGGCAAAATTTCAGCTTTCTAGGTCCAAGGGTTTGGGCTGGGCGTTGATGAGTCATTCAGTCAGTCAAGACTTCTCTTTTTATTTATATATATAGAAGAAAACATAATACGCAGATCCCAAAATAAATTCTAAAAGTGACAGGAACATGATCATGATGATCACTTTCGGTCTCGTTGGTGAAATTCGCTTTTTGATTGTTAGTTATAGTAACCCTAAGTTTTTGAAACTAGGGTGCCAAAATATAGATATGATAGGCACATAGGTGTCCAATGTCCATTAGAAAAATATTTAACTGTAGTTACTAATTCATTCGTGTTTTAAGTTCTAGTTATTAAACACTTCGATAATGAAAATGTACACTTTGTACCTATGTTTTTTATTATATAAGTTTCAAATAAATAGTGCAAAAAGAGGATGGGCTGCTTCGAGCAAAAAAAACAGCAGTTTTTAATCACATCCAACGTTGAAATCGATTTTTTCTTCTTCAAAATCTTTTTATAAGGATTTTTGTTTATCGCATATTACCAGTTATTAGTCAATGTAAAATCTGTATGTCTTCAATTAGGTGATATTAATCCAACTCCAAATAGTAGAACAATCAGTATTTAATTATTCATGTGTCCAAGGTAGAAATAAAAAGATTTAAATGTATTTCACGTGTTTTATTATAGTCAAAAACTAAAGCCATTATAGGGGTATAGTGAATCTTGTCGAAGTCGGAACTCTTGAACACTTTGATCTTACTTTTATTAAATACAATGCTTTAACACTTTTTATTACAAAATATAGAAGTTTAAGAAGTATAAAACATTCCTGAGTCTTGCCCTTAGGCCTATTATATTTATTCGGAGGTGAACGAATACCGTGTATTTTTAGCTATAGGATACTTTTCAGGCGTTATTTATGCAATAAGACTAATTACTAAAAACGAATTCCTCAAAAAAACAATTAGACCAGTGCCGAAGCCTTCAAGAATGGTAAAAAATGAAAAAAAATTACAGTATGATGAAACCCAATGGAAAAAGTAGACAATATAACAAAAATTAAAGGAAAAATAAATTACGGTCGATCCGAGTTCGGGAAGGGGGGGTGGGGGGGGGTTTTAAGGGGGGAAAGCGGTTTATCTCGATTTCCGGCAAAACTACAAGTCCTATGGAAAAAAGTTAAATGGCAAAGTTGTAGGTAATAAAAAGATCTACAACTTTTGTATTTGCAATTTTTTCACATAACCTCAAAATTTAGGTGAAAATTCCAAAAAACCAAGTTTTTGGTTTTTAATTTTTATCTTTTACAAAAAACATTTTTTTTTCACGAAATTTAGTGAAAACTTACATTTTTATGCCCTTAATACACTGTAATTTTTTTGATTAAAAATATTTATTGTTCACCTTATTATTGACTTAATATCGAAAAATCAGCCATATTTTCAATCGAAAATTCTGACGTCAAAATATCT
The DNA here is from genome assembly GCA_949316265.1 of Diarsia mendica. Taxonomy (NCBI): domain Eukaryota; kingdom Metazoa; phylum Arthropoda; class Insecta; order Lepidoptera; family Noctuidae; genus Diarsia; species Diarsia mendica. The sequence continues at coordinate 15,431,194 of OX438896.1, read as the reverse complement.
GTTTTTTTCAAAAAGTCGATGGGCGTTGTGTTCCTTATAATCTCTACTTTCTGATGATGTATAAAAAATATACATTGCAATGGTAAATTTTCTCAGAAAATGCAAAATCAGCTGCTGCGAAATAATATCCACTACCATATAATGGCCTAGACAAGAAATTATAAGCGTATTTATTGCTGTTTTATGCCTATTTATTGTTATTTTAAGATAATTTATATATCGTGGAGACCTACGGAAAATTTTGGCCCATCAAAAGGTATTTCACAGAGAAGTGGGGAAGGGGCTAGGAGGGTTTGGCCCTTACTACCTGTATTTTGTAGCAGCTGATTTTGCATTTTCTGAGAAAATTCACCATTGCAATGTATATTTTTTATACATCATCAGAAAGTAGAGATTATAAGGAACACAACGCCCACCGACTTTTTAAAAAAAGCAGATATTTTGACGTCAGAAATTTCGATTGAAAATATGGCTGATTTTTCGATATTAAGTCAATAATAAGGTGAAAAATAAATATTTTTAATCAAAAAAATTACAGTGTATTATGGGCATAAAAATTTAAGTTTTCACTAAATTACGTGAAAAAAAATGTTTTTTGTAAAAGATAAAAATTCAAAACCAAAAACTTGGTTTTTTCAATTTTTCACCTAAATTTTGAGGTTATGTGAAAAAATTGCAAATACAAAAGTTGTAGATTTTTTTATTACCTACAACTTTGCCATTCAACTTTTTTCCATAGGACTTGTAGTTTTGCCGGAAATCGAGATAAACCGCTTAACCCCCTCAAAACCCCCCCCACCCCCACTTCCCGAACTCGGATCGACCGTAATTTATTTTTCCTTTCATTTTGATCATATTCCCCTCCTTTTCTAATGGGTTTCATCCTACTGTAATTTTTTTTGGTTTCAAAAATTATCGACCCCGGTCTAAATAGCATATACGCGTCGATAACTGACAACGCCGAACTCTACTTTGGTACTTAAGAAGATAGGTAACATAGTAACATCTTTCGATACCTGCAAGTTATCCTGGTCACTAAAAAATCACAGTCAATATTCGTTTATATTGCCTCGTTGACGATCACAATTTATCACTAGCATCAGTATATTTATTATCTACCTACATTCATGTCCTAGAATCAATAGTATAGGAACATTGACTATGAATATTTAAAACTTTGTACAGCTGTATTTTGTGCGAAAAAAGTCATATTTTGTCTCTTAGAATAATAATCACTTAATTTCAAAAGTATGTGATCAAAGAACTTCCCTTTATCATAGGTAAAGTGTGTAGATATAAATATTTTCATCCCTTCAATTCGAAAAGTGTCGTTTTGTTCCTCTATAAGTGCGAGCAAAGTAGCTCTTTTCTCCATTAGACTTTTTAGCGGGCAGTAATGAGATTTGAATTTAGAACATGAATCGTTTATTGAAATTGAACGCAAATTGTATTGTGTTGGCTGTACGGTGCGAGGAGACGCGGTAACTAAATAAAAAAAAAAAACAAAAGCGCGCGATTTACTTCCCTGTTCATAGAATCGGTGCGGACTTTATTGTATTTTGTGCAAAAAAAATTAGCTCTACGTCGAGTTCTGAAAGTGATAGTGTATTAACTCCTGAAACAATAAAAATAGAAGCTAATAACGTCATACAAAACTTAATCCCTACGAAATCCCAGGAGAAATATTTAAAGGCATACGACAATTTCTTAATATGGAGTAGAAGGTTGTTTAGTAACGTGTTGTCTTAATAAGGAAGTAAAACTGTACACATATTCGTAATTAATATGTCTGATGGATTTAAAAGTGTCGTCACTCTATTTTTATTAAATAATAATATTACAATAAAATATGAGGCGCCTTTTATTTTCTCATAGAGGGTGATGAAAAGTCGAGTGTATCACTCGGGTGCAAAATATATTTTGGGCTCGGGCGACGTACTTTGAATCCCTCGCTACGTTCAGGATTCTACTAAAGAATCCCTCACTACGTTCGGGATTCTTCTCTAGAATCCCTCACTTCGCTCTGGATTCAAAAAAGCGCCCTCGCCGTAAAAATATTATTTTGCTCCCTTATGATACAATCTACTATTGCGCAATATTGTGCCACAATGTTTTATGTCAATGTTCCTACGTTATTTTGTCAGTCTATTCGTCAACGAGGCCCATTATTCCGACCGCATACATCCTGAATTTCCGCGGTCAGAAACCACAAGCTGCCTATTAATCACACATGTAAAACTGGCTTCACACGTCCGCCAATCAAACGCCACGAAAAGTGAGTGTGCAAATATTGCACAAATATTTGAATTTCCAATCACATGACCGCGAAAATAACCATGTATGCAGTAAGAATTAGATGCCCAGTAATATTATATTATAATAAATAGTTTTGTCAGCTGCACGAATATATCTCACAGGGTTAGAATACATACTATGTGTTTTTCTCAAAATAACCTGCACACAACAGCAGATTAAAAGAAACAGATAAATAATATTTGTACGATGTAACTTAACATCTTTAGTATAGAGAGAACAATCGATGTCAAATGTTACATTTATATCTGTCTAGGTATAATACATAATTATATAACACTTCTCTAACAAATATCACAAATACATAAGTTTCTATTATAATCGTCATAATTTTATTGAAAATGTATTTAAGAAGAGGTAAATTTCGAAGAGAGCTATTAGGCTAACTAGTATTCCTGTTGGTCCAACATTCTGTAAATATACTAATTCACTTCGTTGCAAAACTGCCAACCTTTAGTACGCCGTTTAAAAGTAGAAAATAGACATTTTGAAGGCATATAGTTTAAATACATAGTGGAATGTATAGTTTTTTTAAGGCTTTCATCATAAGTATGAAAATTACCTACTACGTCAACATTACATGGCAAATATTGAATTGTATAAATATAGTCAATACATAGTTTTAGAACATTCGCGTGGACATTACGGAGTTATTAGGAAAATAGTTCACTAATAATGCTAGATGCTATTATCAATCAATTTTTACCAATCAATATTTATAGCGAAAATCACGTGAAATGGAATTCACCAATTTATTATAGTTTCGCGCTTAAATTATTTCACGTTATGAGCAAACAGTATGTAGGTCCCGTAAATACTTATTTAAATAGTATACAGGATTTAAAAGGATGGTGCATAAATAGTATTTTGGTAAGCCTATTCATAATTATGAACGGAGCGGCGCGTATTCTAATTTAAAACCTACGGTACCGTCGCTCCGACGTTCAAGCTATATTGCTCCTTATTAACATTCTGAAACATTACGTATCGGCGACTTTCGCTTGTCTATCTTCATAAAATATCTAGTAAATCGATTTCTGCTTACAATGAACGCGAGAGTCATACAAATATTACAGATAATCTGACTATCTACTGTTGATTATCTGAATCTATACAATGCAACGCACTAAGTGCTCAGATTTACGAATTTCTTACCGCAAAAGTGTTATCTTATAATATAAATAATGTTGAAAGATAGTCTTGTTCAGTAATATAATATTAATATTGAATACGTATTGCAACGGACCCTAACTCCTATGAAACCCGATCTATAAAATTGACAAAAGAGTTGTATAACGGTAAGCGATGCGCTACTACATACACAATAAAAACATATCTACTCACTACAAAGTATTAGTACCATTTACTTACATCTAAACACATCGATTCAATTACTATTATATAAATATAAAATTTTATTTGCTAGCCCAAGTGGGTTAATATTTACTTTTATATACAAATATAAATTTATTCTCCGTAATATAAGAAGGTAAATTTGAATATACAAGTCATATAAATGGCGATGATCCAATTTTTAAAATAAAAACACAGCTGCCGTCAATCAAAATAAACGATCTCTTTTTCCAATCAAGCACGGCTCACGTCAGCGCTATACAATTCTAAAAACTAATACATCATAAAAACTGGACCATTCCCATCGAATTTAGAAGACTAGAACACTGGTCACAGATATTTCGGTATAGGCAAGGAGATTTTAATCGTTTTCGATCACTCATCCAAATTAAATATCCACATACTCGCACACTCTCACAAATTCATTCACATAAGCTAAAGTAACAATAAATTAATAGCCTGTGCAACCCCGAGTATTATCTCAAGCTCTTCAGCATCTCACTTACAATGGACTGCACACAATAAATAAGAATTTCATATATTCACATCTCCAATATAAATAATTAAATCACAGATTCTATATTTCATTATGAATATTTTTTTATCTACGTATCTTTTCTACCTAAGACGAGATAAACATTCATGTTATCTTTGCCTTTTACGTACACGCTGCCGCGCTGCTCGAACTCGTAGCGAGCGGATAGCACCGGGATACAAGCCTCGCCCACCTGGATCCTCTTTGGCACGCCCGTGGAGTCCATCCGCGATGCTATGTTCACAGCGTCGCCCCAGATATCGTAGAACAACTTGGTGGTTCCTATGACACCCGCCGTAACATCGCCGAAGTTATACCCGATTCTAAGTATAAAGTCGAATTCGAGCAAGTCTTGGTTGAAGTTATCGACCACTTTCTGCATCTCCAGCGCGAACTCCATCAGCTGGTAGAGATGGTCGTGTGTCGCGCGCGACGAGTGCCGCAGGTCGGGGTTCAGTCCACTAGCTGCCATGAACGTGCTGCCGATAGTCTTAATCTTCTCCACGTGCTGGAACTCCGGCCTCTCTAACAACTCATCAAAGTCCGCTATCAACTCGTTAAGTACCCGCAGGTATTCCTTTCCTTTCAAATACGACTCGTCGTACATTTCATTAAAGTTGACTATACTGGCAAATATAATGGCAACATCTTTGTGATTCTCAGAATATTTGGCCGTATTTTTGAGCTGGTCGGCGACGTGGCGTGGTATAATATTGTGTAGTAACCAGTCGGCCTGGTTCCTCATGTTCTGTACCCTCTGTTTGTCGCGGTTGGCCACCACATTACTATAAAAACTCAATCGGTAACTAATTTCAAACTCGTGGTTCAAGAACCACACCAGCATCAATAACAACGCAACGTCTAAATAAAGTTCCGTCAAATGTAACTTATGTTGGTGTCTGTCGAAACCTATTGTACCGTTGCTGTTGTTGTAGTCGACCCAGTCAATCATTGAGTTATTTGCGAAGCCATAGTCGGATATATTCTGAGCAAACATTTGTGGGATTAGCCTTAAATTAATATCAGCATTTTGCAGCAATTGAGTATTAGCTTCGTGACAACCTAGCACGGCAAAAAATAGGAACAAACCAGCATAAAGCGTCACTAGAGTATTTTTCACAAGCCAGTTCATCTGGGTGAAGTTGCAGAAGTGCACTATACTTATACACAACAGGTAAACGTAAAACGACTGTTCACCTCTCAGGATCGTCATTGTGGTATTTTCACAGGAAAAATTGAGGAGCACTGCCAATATTGGTAAACTGATAAGTAAGCCACCGGACAAATGCCACGGGAACCAATTTGACATCTTCCTGAATATTCTCACCGACCTAGAGATGGACTCCGTGAGTGCCTCATGATTCGTCTTCCATTTCAAGTAATGTCTATAGGAACATAGTGCCATGGCAACAATTTCTATGCACAAGAAAAAGGTAAACCAGCCAATGGACGATTTCCAGTCACTGTATAACGTGAATATCGAAGCCGTGACCGCTAAGAATATAATGGCTGAGACTAGAATGTCTAAAGCGGTGTTGAATCTGGAAGTTGTGAGCGTAGGCGGGAAGTCTTCGCAGTCGTCACTTCTGTGAGCTTTGTCTCTGTAATGTCTTTCTATTTCGGAGGATTTGAAGAAGAGGGTGAATTTATTGAGGGGTGGTTGTACGAAGTAGTTGATACCGGAGCGCGCGTTGTCTTGCACGCAGCGGATGAGTTGCAGGTCGGATTGCTTGCGCAGTTTCTGCAGGGACTGGACTTGTTCGTCGTTGAGCGGCGGAGGCAGGCGACTGCGCGAGTGCTCGTTGAGCGAGGACTGGCTCGACGTGTAGTAGCCGGACACGCGGTGCTGCATCATGTCGGGGTGAGACGTTGCGATGTGGTTTAGGGCGTAGATCTGTAAGTATAAACCAAATAATTTTAAAATACAGCGGCTAATGCCGCAGCTTGCAGAGTAAGCAACGAAAAGAGGCGGGCTGGTCACGTTTGTTGAAGGACCATGTAAACGAGTGGAGGCGGTGTATCGGCAAGCGTACTGTGGGACGTCGCCCATGTCGGTAGATCGATGACCTTCCAAAGCTCGCTGAGACGGAGCTTAGGAAGGCCAAGAACAGTGTTGTGGCGCAGCCTGGGGAGGCCTAGGTGCAGCATGGGACTACGATAGGCTGAGTTAATTAACCATCTGCCTAGGTGCAGCAATGGACTACGATTTACGATTAGATCTTGCTGCCCCCCAAAGTTTACGAGGAAACACCAGTGAGGTTATCGTCATTACGTGTCTGACAGAAACTCCGAACTCCTCAAGGCGGAGGACTACCATTAAGGATTTCCACAACAAGAAAATAGGGTTAATATTAGCTACTAACTTTCAATTACCTAATACGCACATTTTGAATGCAATTTTGCAATGAAATTACTTAGGATTTTGAAATTACAGAGAAAATTATAAAAAAGTGGAGGTCTTTTCGGAATTAAATTCTATCGAGCAAATTTAACCCAATTGTGGTTTCCTTCAGTCAAAGTATTAACCAAATATTCAATAAACGTATATCCAAAAATTAAATCAATACATGCTGTAATAGTGAAATAAATGGATACGAAAAAGACCCCAATTTATTTTGGTAGCGCCTTAAACAAGCATACTAATAATTGTGTACCCTATACTGGAACTTTCTTTTTGTTCTAGAAAACGTTAAAGCCGTTTTCGAGAACGTGATTATAAAATTATATTGTGTACCTACGGATATTGCTCATGTAATATTGTAGGATATCCTTACTATATTTTTAAAAATTGTTTATTCATTAAAAAACTAAACAAAATCTAAACAGAAACATCACAAAAATCACAGTAGGTTTGTCCGGATGTTGATATTTTCGTCCCACTTGAAAACCGAATATATTTTACACGTGAAATGAACTCAAGGCAATTTTTTACGACGTATCTTAAGTGCCAAACTGAAATACATTTCAGGGTGCCCATCGTTTTCATCAAAATTCTGTTGTTAATGTCTTTGAGCAAAAGTTTGGGTGAGACTTATCAAACTTTGCATAAGCAAGAATAGCTCTGAACCAACTGATTTTCCCAACTATGTTAGGGTCGGCTTTCAGTATAACCGGATGGAGCTTTATACCAATATTTTACATGAAGCGAATGCCTATCTGACCTCCACAACCCAGTTAATACTAGGTAATACGATACCCTTTGGTAAGACTGGTTCTCTGGAGACTTTCAGGTCTGACTTTCTCACTGACTACCTGTAATAACTGCCAAAGATATATAATTATATGGCAGCCAGGACCAACAACGTGCTTTCCGAGGCACGGAGGAAACTCGGTATGTAACTATGTACAGCTCGCGTCAAACTTTGTGACCGTCCCGAAACTAGGCTCTTGCATTGCGCAGAACACAAAATCAGGTACTTATTAGCGGGACGCACAAGAGCTTGGGGGCAGGGCCATAATATAATAAGTATTAAAAATGTTAGAAAACGAAAATTGATTGGTTGATTACGTATTCCCACTCGACTGTAACATGCGCAAGATCGGACTCGCGACTATACTCAGGGCGGTCACAAAGTTTGGCGAGGGCTGTAATGGGTGGTCACCCATCCTCAGACAACAACCTAGGCAAGCACTGCTTAACATAAATATCGACTAGAGTGGCTGTTATTATTTAGCCGAGCTCCTTGTATGTCCGATATATCTGATATTATCTATTAAGTAGTAAATATAATTACCGCCGAGTTTTCCTCAAGATAGGTAATCAACATTATTTTCGACACTCTCTCGATCTCGACACTACAAATTCGCCTGACACATAGAAATGTGACATTTGCTGTGTTTGTCTGTTAGTGACGTCACCAGCACCCACTGGGACAACGTAAGTGATTTGTAACCTGACTCCTATTCAATGGAAATGTGGGTGTAGCATCTAACTATTCTATTTTAGTAGCTAGCAGCCGTATTTCATGTTACCAATGAAATAGGCACACGAAATTTCAGACAGTTTATAATAAAGAAAAAATACGAACTCAAAATTCTATGTTTTCACACCAACAAAACATATCTACACAACAAACAGCACGGTCACGCAGTTTTAAATCTTAATCACTGCACATAAAGCTGAAAGCGAGTACGAATTACGATGCAATGGCATGACGGCATGCTTTATGACTGCAGCACACTGCTCTAGGAGCGTGTGTTTATAATTTATTAAAAGCATGTTTACGATGCGTTACCATTTCGTGAAAAAACCGAGCTTTAACTCAAATCTGCGTCAAGTTTATTTATATATATAATAAGTTGATACTTATACCTACATGCATCATACACACATGCAGGATTAATTTAGCATGTTTTACTTACGTTATAAGTAAAAATAGGAACATCAAAGTTGACCTGTTGCTGTATGCTGGAGCGTCGGCTTGTGCTTCTGATGCCGGAGTCCTTGCGGCTGTTCACCGAGGGACAGAGGCTGATGACGTCATCGGGGGGTCGTGACGTCTGCGGCGAGGGGAGGGGCAGGTTCAGTCTTCGGTCCTTGGGACGAATCAACTCGTCCTGAGTTGTGATCGTCGAACTGCGAGCACGACAAACTGGCACCTACAAAGCATTTAGAAAAATAAAATAGAAAAAGGAAAAAAAATAGATGAATTTAGTAGGCGGAGTATGACGAACTAATGTATTCCTATGTCTATGTGTTACCTATAAAATTTATAAAATACCATATTTCAGACAAATAAATAAATCTATCTATAACAACATTCGAACAATGTTTATCAGAAAATAGGTTGCTATGCTATTTATTAACTTCTCGTTACCAGCTAACACGTGTTAAATGTATGTGTACACAAGTTTTCTCGCTTGTGCTGTATGGGTGATAAATAATTCGTACACGGTGCGAAATGCGCGATCATACTATACAAACACTGCAAATAAAAAGTTCATAGAACTGATTTAAAGCTGATTTTTTTTTGTTAAACCCGTAAAAATCTAAAAATTATCAGTACTGCGTAAGTAGTGTTGTGGGTACTTGCAGGTAGATACACAATGAACTGCAAGTACCCACAACAAGTAGTTAGGTACCTACCTGTAGTTATTAATTAAGTTCGTGGCGATACAATAACAAAGTAAGAAACTAAATGCCGCTATAATTATGTAATCTTAGATAATAATTGCATTCACTCGGAGTTTTCCGCGACCCGCGGTCACGAGGAAACTAATTTAAATGATAAACATAATATTATGAATACCTACTGAAAGTTACATGTCCTACCAACGCATTGCAGGCTGCGACGACTGTTTGTAATTAAAGTCAAAGTCAAAGTTCATTTTCATAATAGAATATAGGCACAGCATAAGCAATTCAAATATCAATTAAATAAGATTAGCAGAATAACACAATATCATCGTCAAATTAATTGAAATGTCAAAGTAAGATTTCAAAAAACCGGCCAAGAGCGTGTCGGGCCACGCTCAGTGTAGGGTTCCGTAGTAATAATTATTTTTTTGTTTGAAAAAAGATACGTTCGGGATAATAAAATATGTAAACGAAGTTAAAAAAGAATGCTTGCATATACGAATTAAACTACAAACTTAGTCCAGAAATTATTTTGTAAGTACAACTTTTTGTCTTTTTTGTACAAAAACTGTTTCCATCCAAGTTCAAAATGATTTTCCTAGAAAGTCCATAAAGTTCTACTTTTCAGATTTTTTTCATATTTTCTAAACTTATGGTTCAAAAGTTAGAGGGGGGGAGGGACATTGTTTTTTACTTTTGGAGCAATTATTTCCGAAATTATTGACATTATCAAAAAATGATTTTAGTGAACCCCTATTCATTTTTAAATACCTTTCCAACAATATATCACACGTTAGGGTTGAAATTAAAAAAAAAAAACCCTTCCCACTTTACATAATATACCTAAAACATTTTTTTCCAATTTTTATTTTACCACTTTGTCGGCGTGATTGATACACATATTGGTACTAAATTTCAGCTTTCTAGTGCTAACGGTCACAGAGATTAAGCGAGGACGGACAGACGGACGGACGGACAGACAGACATGGCGAAACTATAAGGGTTCCTAGTTGACTACGGAACCCTTAAAACTAACAGCAGTCAACAGAATCAAGTTTCGTCCCACATTAGAATTTACATTAGAATTAGTTTGTTTTCTCCATTAAAAACTCAGCAATACTATAGAAACATTTAGTTACCAAATACTCTTTTAGTTTTTTTTTTATTAAGTTAGTAACAGTCAAATCTCTGAGTACCTGTGGAAGGTGGTTAAATATAAGGTCCCATTAAAATAGGTGGACAAAGAAAGTTATATACGAGGTGCCATACAGAAAACACTTTTTAGCATTAGTGCTGTATTGGATCGTCTCGCACACAACTTGTGTTTATATTTATCGCGCCGGTTACGGTTATCCATATCTGATTGTTTTAAATAGATGCGGGTTTGATTTTACGAACATTGCAATTTCAAAGATATAGTGTGATGGGAGGGAAAGAATTTGATATTTTTCAAAGATTGGCTTGCATGAGTCAGTTGTTTTTAAGCCGAACATGGTTCCTAATACATCTCTTCTGTGACCTGAAAATAAACTCCTTGAGGGTTGAGTTTCCCCAGAAGATAACTCCAAATCTCAGAAGAGAACCAACTATACCATGATACGCCGTGAGTTTGGCATTCACACCCAGAACAGGATCGATTTTGGAGAGCATTTAAAGGCTGATTTACTCAGTCGCTTGCTTAATTCCTCTAAATGTGGTTTCCACTTTAATCTTTTATCTATTGTGAGACCTAAAAACTTACTCACATCCACTTTACTAATCTGTTTGTCATTGTTATGTATATTCAGGGGTACCTACTCCCTTACTTCTCCTAAAATTGTTTGTCCGAAAATCATTATCCATAACACGTTTGCCTTGCATAAACTTCATTAACCATAATGTTCAAATTGCCGAAATTTTGTTTAAGGACGCGTTTACGAATTCTCGCGGTTCAATTTTAGGTATTGAGACTTACTACTACACGTGCACTGGTCACACACACAGCGACAAGCTCGCCGCGGCGGAATTATGAGCGAAGTGACACGACTTGATTCTTGAGTCTTTTGTTTATTTTTTGCCGAGTAGTTTTTTACGTTACTGTGATAATATTATTATGTTTTTAAAAAGTTTGTACTGTGAAATGGAACAATATAAAAGTAGATACTACTGGACATTGGTCGGTTGGTAAGCCGAGTAATAATAAATAATTAATAATAATAATAAATAAATAATAATAATAAATAAATAATATTGAGCTAGGTATGCCGTGTTTGGGCTCGTTTTGTTAGTTACTTTGAGATCTTACCTCCGGACTCCATGGAGTGACCTGAAGGTATACTTTGAAGACTTTTACTGGAACTAATAAACGAGTTGAGCTAGGTATGCCGTGTTTGGGCTCGTTTTGTTAGTTACTTTGAGATCTTACCTCCGGACTCCATGGAGTGACCTGAAGGTATACTTTGGAGACTTTTACTGGAACTAATAAACGAGTTGAGCTAGGTATGCCGTGTTTGGGCTCGTTTTGTTAGTTACTTTGAGATCTTACCTCCGGACTCAATGGAGTGACCTGGACGTATACTTTGGAGATTTTTACTGGAACTAATAAACGAGTTGAGCTAGGTATGCCGTGTTTGGGCTCGTTTTGTTAGTTACTTTGAGATCTTACCTCCGGACTCAATGGAGTGACCTGAAGGTATACTTTGGAGACTTTTACTGGAACTAATAAACGAGTTGAGCTAGGTATGCCGTGTTTGGGCCCGTTTTGTTAGTTACTTTGAGATCTTACCTCCGGACTCCATGGAGTGACCTGAAGGTATACTTTGAAGACTTTTACTGGAACTAATAAACGAGTTGAGCTAGGTATGCCGTGTTTGGGCTCGTTTTGTTAGTTACTTTGAGATCTTACCTCCGGACTCCATGGAGTGACCTGAAGGTATACTTTGGAGACTTTTACTGGAACTAATAAACGAGTTGAGCTAGGTATGCCGTGTTTGGGCTCGTTTAGTTAGTTACTTTGAGATCTTACCTCCGGACTCCATGGAGTGACCTGAAGGTATACTTTGAAGACTTTTACTGGAACTAATAAACGAGTTGAGCTAGGTATGCCGTGTTTGGGCTCGTTTTGTTAGTTACTTTGAGATCTTACCTCCGGACTCCATGGAGTGACCTGAAGGTATACTTTGAAGACTTTTACTGGAACTAATAAACGAGTTGAGCTAGGTATGCCGTGTTGGGGCTCCTTTTGTTTTAGTTACTTTGAGATCTTACCTCCGGACTCCATGGAGTGACCTAAAGGTATACTTTGAAGACTTTTACTGGAACTAATAAACGAGTTGAGCTAGGTATGCCGTGTTTGGGCTCGTTTTGTTAGTTACTTTGAGATCTTACCTCCGGACTCCATGGAGTGACCTGAAGGTATACTTTGAAGACTTTTACTGGAACTAATAAACGAGTTGAGCTAGGTATGCCGTGTTTGGGCTCGTTTTGTTTTAGTTACTTTGAGATCTTACCTCCGGACTCCATGGAGTGACCTGAAGGTATACTTTAGGACAGATGCGGGAATAGACACTTGCGCGACTGAACTTTTACGCGACTTAATGGCCACTGAGCTTTACTCTGTAAAGTAAGCATAACATCACGCTTGTTATTACTTGAAGGTGGATTTTTTTACGAACGACACCCATGACGGAAAAACATTTTCCTGGCGCCATCTTGGATTTTTATTTTGACCTCATTTTCGTAATCAGCGACCCCAAGAACCATGAAAACGACACCCATGACGGAAAAACCAAAAAATCCACCTTCAAGTAATAACAAGCGTGATGTTATGCTTACTTTACAGAGTAAAGCTCAGTGGCCATTAAGTCGCGTAAAAGTTCAGTCGCGCAAGTGTCTATTCCCGCATCTGTCCTAAAGTATACCTTCAGGTCACTCCATGGAGTCCGGAGGTAAGATCTCAAAGTAACTAAAACAAAACGAGCCCCAACACGGCATACCTAGCTCAACTCGTTTATTAGTTCCAGTAAAAGTCTTCAAAGTATACCTTCAGGTCACTCCATGGAGTCCGGAGGTAAGATCTCAAAGTAACTAACAAAACGAGCCCAAACACGGCATACCTAGCTCAACTCGTTTATTAGTTCCAGTAAAAGTCTTCAAAGTATACCTTCAGGTCACTCCATGGAGTCCGGAGGTAAGATCTCAAAGTAACTAACAAAACGAGCCCAAACACGGCATACCTAGCTCAACTCGTTTATTAGTTCCAGTAAAAGTCTCCAAAGTATACCTTCAGGTCACTCCATTGAGTCCGGAGGTAAGATCTCAAAGTAACTTACAAAACGAGCCCAAACACGGCATACCTAGCTCAACTCGTTTATTAGTTCCAGTAAAAGTCTCCAAAGTATACCTTCAGGTCACTCCATTGAGTCCGGAGGTAAGATCTCAAAGTAACTAACAAAACGAGCCCAAACACGGCATACCTAGCTCAACTCGTTTATTAGTTCCAGTAAAAGTCTTCAAAGTATACCTTCAGGTCACTCCATGGAGTCCGGAGGTAAGATCTCAAAGTAACTAACAAAACGAGCCCAAACACGGCATACCTAGCTCAACTCGTTTATTAGTTCCAGTAAAAGTCTTCAAAGTATACCTTCAGGTCACTCCATGGAGTCCGGAGGTAAGATCTCAAAGTAACTAACAAAACGAGCCCAAACACGGCATACCTAGCTCAACTCGTTTATTAGTTCCAGTAAAAGTCTTCAAAGTATACCTTCAGGTCACTCCATGGAGTCCGGAGGTAAGATCTCAAAGTAACTAACTAAACGAGCCCAAACACGGCATACCTAGCTCAACTCGTTTATTAGTTCCAGTATATCATGAGGTCACTCCATCAAGTTCGAAACGAAATTCGAATTATTATAATCCCTTTCTACCCGACTGTGGCGAATCCCAAAGGGAGCGTTATGTGATTTTACTTCTAAATAAAAAAAAACGATGACTAAAATCTTGGTTGTCCGTAGTGCCTACAAAATACGTAAAGTATCATGTTTGGTCAGTCAAATATTTTGTGTACGTACAGCGATCTTTTTCAACACGAATTTCTGGTGCGCAGACTAAATTTTGCATTTCAATTATCCCGAGAGCAAAATGTATGAAGAAATTGACAAGTGTTTTTATTGTAGGTAATAATTTGAAAAATACAATGTTTTAAATACAAAAAAAATATCGGAACATCTAAAGGACTTTAAGTACCGCAATTCATTATAATTTTGGAGTTATAATATGCTGTAAATCTACCTAAAATGGTACCTATTCGGACCCTACTTTTTTACATTTTCTGCGATTATTGTGATGGGAAAAACGTATTTGTGCGAAATTTTTGTATGAAGTCATACTATTCTTTTGATGGCAATCTGGAGATGAATAAATTATCTTTAAATTAAGACCACGATATCTTCACATTTGTGATTGCTTATACGTTAAAATGGTACCTAAAAACCACTTACATTTGTAGAAAATGAGAACGCGTCCTTAACATAATTATCTTTAGTTCTAAAAGTATTCTGTCATAATAACGATTACTATAATAATTTAATCTCCTAATTTTACATGACCTAAATTAATATGTCCTAACTATTGCTTTACCTAATGTGTATTATTCCGAATGTTCGTTTATAATAAATTTTATAGTCCTAAAAAAAATTCGAAGTGTCTAGTCGTCCGATTAGCGGATGAATAAAATTAATTAGTCGTCCGATTAGCCGGATGAATAACCAAAATTATAGGCTGTCCGCTGTTGCTAGTCGTCCGCTAAGTGGGTGAATCACCGTCTCGCGACAGTATCCTTTATGGGCGGCATGGGCACCGGGCCGTAGGCCGACGATGGAGGCCGTAGTAGGCCCGGCACTTCGGGGACAGAAGATATTAGTGTTATTTAATATGCGAGCGAAGCGAGCGCGCTTCATGGAGTGACGTGACCAAAAGCTTTGTTATACTTTGTTCTAATAATATTATTATGATAAATAAACATTATGTTATTTTAATTTAGGAATTAAAACTTTTATGGAAAACGATTTTATGTCTTTCGTATATTATTGACTGTAATATTTATGACAAATGGATTTAGGACATATTATATTTAGGGGTTTCAATTTTATGGCATGTGATATTTAGTTCGGGTAAGTTATCATTCGGACAATTAATGATGATTAGGACAAAAAAAGTGATGGCATTTTAAATTATGGATAAAAAAGTTGGGTGACACCACAGAAGAGATAAAAGAGGTTAGAAAGGAAATAGTTCCTGATTTGTATTAGAACGCGTGTCGCCGCTTGTCTCCCACTCTCTATATCCACTACATGCAAGACGCTAATAAGTACGCGAATTATGCACACAAATAAACCGCACTCACTTAGATCGCGAGCTTGCTACTGGTTGTCACACTAGCGCAAACATTGCGTTTGACGTACACTCACACTTGCGTATATTTCTCATACATGTTACGGTGACCAAAAGGTCGATAATGTATATCGATAAAATTACTTGAGTTTTGTTACTTTAAGTTTTGCAGTTTTTGCTTTAATTTCGGGACGGGACAGAAAATAAGAAAGCAAAAATATTTATTGGTCTCTCACACATAAAAAATTAAAGATAAAAAGTAAACAGAAAAGATTTTTTTCAAATATTGATCATTAAGTACTTGAAATTCAATTTCAATTCAGATTTTATTATTGTCTTGAAATAAAACGTATTTATTAAGTAGCAATAGCATGCGCTTGCTATCTTTCAAATTCGAATTTTTCAGAATAAAATGCAATCTCACACTAATATTTTTCTATAATAGCTTTAGTCAGGTCTGTAACATATCTGGATCTGTTGGAAACCTAAAAATAAAATTTAAAATGTATGTTTCGATTTATAAATGGCTAACCTCAAAACAAATTTTAGATGAAAAACAATCAATAAACAATAATAAGGTATTGATAGTATGGGATAAACAAAAGTTATTTTAATCATAACATAATAATCATTTGAATGCATTCACACATACTAAATATCGACATTATTGACAACTTGGTACAACACTATCGAAACGCAAAGAGTAGGCAGAATTTAAGCTTTGGCTCGTCGCACGCGACGTTCGCAGTGAACGAAATGCATTGCGCAATCACCCACGTAGTACAAGATGGTACCCACGTATTGCAAGCAATGTACATAATTTCGTTTCTGCTTGCGATTGTATCATTTTTGTCTGCGAACTACATAATACTATTGTAATAATTACAAATATCACTTGTATTTTAAGGTTTTTAGACTTACCGATGAAGAGAAATCCCTTCTCGAGCCACACTGCACACCTGGCTTCTTTTCCGACACGTAATAATCGCGCAACACGGCATAATTCTTTTTTTTTCGCGGAGCTCCGTTCGCTGTCACAATATGAGCGCGATTGTTGGTCAGTAAATCAAATTTTGTCGACATATGATCGTCTGATCATATAAGCGGCGCGCGTGCCCCGCCCACATGGCCTTTCTAACCTCTTTTATCTCTTCTGTGGGTGACACAATAGATAACCATATTCAGGTTATTATTAGTGTTCAAACGCTGACTGAATAACATTAATTTTGTTTTGTCAATGTTTATTTTAAGGTTATTATTACTTAGCCACGTAATAATGGACTCCACTGTATTATTTATTTCATCTTCATAATTTTGATCATCTTTGCATTTAAGGCTGAGGCTACATTAGGCCGCGACGCGACCTGCGGCACATGAGCGATTAAAACAAGTAAATGAATGCTCACGTATATGGCTACACCGTACATCAATTCAATTCAGTTCAAAAAAAATCGCTCTTCCAGTCGCATCGCAAATCGCTGCCTACTGTAGCCTCAGCCTGATAGTTACTGTGCTATCATCGGCAAAAAGTAACATCGGGTTATTTGTAATTTTTGGTAGATCATTAACATAAATTATGAATAGTAAGAGGCCCAGGACACTCCCTTGTGGCACGCCATACATAACCGATTTGCGTTTGGATGAAAATATCTGCTCCTAAAATAACAGATTTTTTTGAGATGCCTAATTATAAGTTCTATCTATAAAAATATGTTTTTGTTTGTCTCTCCGTCTGTCTATTCCGGCTTATCTCTGAAACGGTTGGACCGATTTTAACAA
Source organism: Diarsia mendica (assembly GCA_949316265.1). Lineage (NCBI taxonomy): Eukaryota > Metazoa > Arthropoda > Insecta > Lepidoptera > Noctuidae > Diarsia > Diarsia mendica. The sequence goes on along the minus strand of OX438896.1, from coordinate 15,413,768 downwards.
GGATATAGGTGATGTTATATGAAGTGTCTTACGTTATTTTTATTTCAGAAAAGGATTAGAGCTCTATGCAAAAAAAAAATATTAAACCCGTTGACCAAATTCGATTCAAATAGGGAAGTAACGTTTTTATAAAACTTCATTTGAAAGCGTACGAAGGTCGCGGGAAACAGCTAATTAATACAATATGTGCACTCCAATCTCGACCACAAATCACATCTATTAGAAGACCAACGGAAAACAACACAATAATTATTACAAATGAATTACGCAAACGCCTCTATCTCTTACGACTCACATTGGTCAGAGTCAAGGGCGAGGTTACAAAGTTTATGTTTGGTAACCAAAACTTTTGATAATCTCGCAAAGATATAATAAACCCGAAAGATAAGATGCTATAAAAACAAACATCATGATAGTTCAAATATAATTCTATTAATATTTTCTAGCAGAGCGGAGAGCACTTAACACGCGACCTTGGAATGCTGATCTTCTTAAAACGCTTCTTATCAGAATCTGTATTATCAAGTGTTTTGACTTGCGAGGCTTGGACGTGCCCCGATGGCCCGTGTCGTACAGTCGGTAGCAATATTTAAAGATCCGTGAAACACTCAAACACATAAATTCACATAATACCTTTTACTTAGTCTCGGCTATTATTTGTGTCCATTTCTAACAATGATGCATGCTATTTTCTGCTGGATGAGATTTGGAAATAAATAACTTATATTTACCTCAATATTATTCGATCTTCCATATTGAGACCGGTAGCTGCTACTTCTGGCGAAAGGCGACATGTTACTCCTTGACTGACTCAAGTACGATCGTATATCGATGATTTCTCTCTCAAAGGACGCCATGTCGTGACAAAGCGGTGGTAGGTTCAGCTTGATGGTACTCTGCGCGGGCCTACTCTTATTGTCTTGAGATTCTATCACTATAGGCACTTGCTGGTAACCATTACTGGACTGCATACCAGACCCCGCGTCTCCTCTCTCCAAGAAATGGATCGACTTGTCAGTTAACTCCTGCTTTTTTATTTCATGAAGCGGCGTATCCGAATGTTTTCGTAAAAATCTAGGTACTTTCCAATTTTTCAATTTGGTGGTGTACTTGCCATAGCTCCCTAAAATAATATGGTTTGTTATTTATTAGAATATATCAGAAACATAAATATAAACTGAGCTACCGGTTACGTACTACAATACACATGCACAACATTGTATGAGTCTTGCGTCCAATTAGCTAATACCTAAGCACATTGTTTCCGAGCGTGACACGAATTGTTTTTTTAGTCTAGAAAAACATCCTTCAAAATGGTAGTATGTACTCAAAAATCGATGTCACGCAAAGTAATAGAAACCTAAATAAATAAGAAACGGAAATACCAAGAGATTTTGTTGCCAGACATCATGAAGATACAATAAAAGATAATCGCAATGCTGAAATCAATTGAGGTTTCAATTTCAGACATATCTTTTATTTCTAGCAATTTATGTTGAAGTCAGTCGGCAACATTAACATCGTTCTCGTTAAATTGCTACTATTTCTGTGTGCAATGAAAGCAGGAGAAATCTATAGTGACTTTAATTGCTCGCCTATAAAATCGAATTTCACTACATGTTTACAGTTTATTTGCCCGATATTACTGGCAGCCAATGTTGATACGAAATGCGTAGGTACTGTCGATTTATTCTGAACATGCGAACGAAGCATTCAAAAATTGTATTACGAGTTTACGGGAATCTATGTTTTTTAGAACTGAACTTCGGCTCATATCAGAGAGAATGACTAACACAAATCATCCCACTCATGTCGTGATCTGTGTGACAAAGAGCATCACCTTCACGTAATGAAGTCACTCTATATCTTATCAGCTTGCGCCTTATTCTTGAGATAAATAACACTTTTCTTCGGCTCAATTCATAATATTATACTGGACACTGTTGTTGTGTCAATCAAAATTATAGTCTGTGGTGAGTAGTGCTTTGAGAACCCCGGAGATTGTAAAGAAAAAAAAGGAAGAGCACTTCCGGCTTCCGCCTCTCTGACACTGATGTTTGCCACGCATGTGTATCCTATATTATAATTATTGTGCTCAATAAAAGTTGATCCTGGAGTTGCTGTTATTATTGAAGATCCACGTAACCATTAACTTTAAAAGGTTATGGGCCCAGAGCGCCCTGGATAAGGTGAGAAGGATCAGGCGTGGCAAGTACGCTAAGAGGTTATGAAAAAGGCCGGCGCGGAGTTAATTCTTAGAGCTGACTGAGTTGAGTTGGAAATTCGGTGGCTGGAACGCTATATTAAGTGAGATTAATATGGAGAGTCATCTACATAGCAGTTTAAAATTGAAGGGTGCTGAAAATTGGCAAATATGGCGGTTCCAGACAGAGATAATTCTTCGGAGCAAAAACTTGTTCGAAGTAGTTGTGGGCGATGGTGCGAAGCCCGAGGATGAGAAGGCGAAAAAGGAGTGGGTGAGCAACGATGCAAAAGCCCAAGAGCTTATTGTGATAAGGATGGAGCAGGGGCCATTAACACATATATTGTCGTGTAGCACCGCCAAGGAGATGTGGAATAAGCTTAAGGCCGTTTATGACAAGGAGTCGGCAGTAAGCGTACATCTACTGCAGCAAAAGTTCTTCATGCTGCAATTCACAGACAGTTCAATGTCGGTGTGTTTATCAAAACTTGAGGAAATTGTTAACAAGCTCAAACAGACAGGTGAACCCGTATCTGAAAAGATGAAAATTACTAAAATATTAATGAGTTTGCCGGAAAAGTATAAGCACTTCAGATCTGCATGGGAGTCTGTACCATCTGAGAAGCAAAATATGGAAGAGTTGACATCCCGATTATTGTTGGAGGAGGAACGAGTAACCTCAAATGAAGAAGTAGTAGCTTTGGCCAGTGTTGACAATACAAGGAAGTGTTATTCGTGTGGAAAGCTGGGACACTTGAAGAATCAGTGTAAAGAAATTACTTGCTATAACTGTCAGAAGAAAGGTCATTTCAAGAGGGATTGTAAACAGAAAGCAGCAGGCCCGTGGCAGCAACAGAAACGAAGCAATCCTAGAAGTGGAGGTAATGGTGATGGTGGTTCTAATCCCCAAAGTGGCAGCGTAGCACTAATTACTAGCGAGGTTGAGTCCGACTGGTACCTGGACAGTGGTGCGTCTCAACATATGTGCAACAACAAAGATTTATTTTGTAGCTTCATCAATCTGTCCCTTAAAAGGAATATCAAGATGGGCGATGGCTCCATGATGGAGGCTGTTGGCATCGGTAACATCTGTCTACTTGCCTACAATGGCGAAAGCTATCAAAAGGTAACTTTATATGATGTATTGTTTGTGCCCAAACTTAAAATTAATTTATTCTCTCAAGGAACAACCTTAGATAAAGGTTTTAAACTTACCTCTAGTTCAGAGAAAGCTGTATTTTCTAAAAATGACATTCATGTAGTAGCTGTTAGAACACAACATCTATATAAAATGATATTCAAATATGACAAAAATTGTTACTGTAAAATCAATGATAATTGCTTAGTTAACCAGGTTAATTCACATGACATTTTTTGGTGGCACTGTGCATTAGCACATCAAAATTTCAGATATGTTAAAAGTTTTTTGCAGCGATACAATATAAATTTTAATGAAAAGGATAATTCCACTTTCTGTACATCATGTTTCAAGGGCAAACAACACAGGGATCCATTTCCAGCTAGTGAGTCAAGAGCTACTGATGTTGGTGACTTAGTGCACATGGATCTGTGCGGCCCTATTGAGGAAACATCTTTAGGGGGTAGTAAATATATTTTGTTATTAAAGGATGACAAGTCTAACTACAGAACAGTTTATTTTATTAGTAGTAAAGATGAGGCTTATTATAAAATTAAAAATTACATTAGAGAGTTTCAAACACAAAAAGAAAAAATTATTAAATGTTTTAGAAGTGATAATGGTAAAGAATTTATTAATAACAAGTTAACAGATTTATTTAAAGAGCTAGGGATTAGACACCAGGTTACAGTGCCATACACGCCTCAGCAAAATGGTAGGGCTGAGAGAGAGTTCAGGACCATTATGGAAGCCACCAGAACAATGTTAGCAGAGAGCAAGTTAGGGAAACGTTTCTGGGCAGAGGCTGCTAATACAGCTGTGTACATTTTAAATAGGACTGGACAGAGTCCTGTAGAAGGTAAGACTCCTTATGAGGTGTATTATGATAAGAAAGGTTTTGATATCAGTTATTTGAAAGGAGGATTTGGCAGTGAAGTATGGGCTTATATACCCAAAGAAAAGAGAGTGAAGTTAGACATGAAAAGTAGGTGTGGCTTATTAATGGGGTACTCAGAGGAGACTAAAGGGTATAGAGTTTATTATGAGGAAGATGATAAGGTACATGTAGAGAGAGAGATTAAAGTTGCACCATATAGGAAGGAGGAGGAGGTTGAGAGAGTTGTGAGTTTGGACATACAAACGAATGAGGTAGAAGAACAAGATGTAGTGTCAGATAGTGAGTGTGAGTTGAATAAAAGAGTGGGAGAAAGAAGAGTTATGGGAAGTAATGGGCAATATGAGAACATTAACCAATTTAGAGAAAACAGTAGTGCAACACCTGAAGAAGAAGGTTGTATTGAAGAGAGTGTGTGTGATGGAAGTAGGGATGAGGAAGAACAGGCAGGCAGTATGAGTAAAGATAAGAGAGTTGATAGTGTAGGAAGGCCTAAGAGAGTGATCAAACAACCTAAAAGGTTTGAGGATTATGAGACCTTGTATTTGAGTCTGTTAGAGGAACCCACCACTTATGAAGAGGCCATTGCTGGACCTCATTCATCAAGTTGGCAAGAGGCAATTGATGAAGAATTGAAAGCATTACAAGATAATGATACTTGGTCAATAGTAGACAAGCCACAAAATTGTGTTATAATTGATAGCAAGTGGGTATTTAGGATTAAGCGTGATAATGAAGGAAATATCTCTAAGTTCAAGTGTCGTTTAGTGGCTAGAGGTTTTAAACAAGATATTTATGAAGATATATACTCGCCTGTTGTAAAACTTAGTACTATAAGAATCTTGTTAGCAGTCAGTGTTAATATGGGGTGGTCTGTGTACCAACTAGATGTATGTAATGCATTCCTTCATGGAGATGTTAAAGGTGATATATATATGAGTTTACCTAAAAATTGTAATGTTCCTAAGAATTATGTGTGTAAACTTAATAAGGCTATTTACGGGTTGAAAAATGCTCCTATCTGTTGGTATGACAAATTTGATAATGTTATGTGTTCACAGGGTTATATAAGAAGCAAAACAGATTTATGTTTATATTACAAGGTAGAAAGGGATAAGAGAACATACTGTTTAATTTATGTAGATGACATACAAATTACTGGTTCATGTGTAATTGAGATAAATAAGTTGAAAGAGTATCTTAAGAATAGTTTTAGAATGAAGGACTTGGGATTACTTAGTGAATACTTGGGTATTAATATAACACAAGATGTTAAAAATGGTACAATAACTATGAGCCAGAAACATTATTTAGAGAGAGTTTTAAAGAGATTTGGAATGTATAACTGTAATCCTGTAAATGTACCTATTGATCCTAAGTTTGATTTTACAACATTGAAAAGAGAAAAGTCTGAGAGCTATGAGATAGAAAATAGGTGTCGACAGATAATTGGTTGTATTATGTATTCAATGTTGTGTACAAGGCCAAATCTATGTTGTAGTATTACATTCTTATCTAGATATCAGAATTGTGCAAGTCAACAGTTGTATGATTTGTTAAAACGTATCTTGAGATATATAAAAGGGACATTGGATGTAAAATTAGTGTTTTCAAAGAATTTAAATAAGAATAGAGTTACTGCTTATGCTGATGCAGATTGGGGAGGAGATACAGAGGATAGGAAATCAACAACTGGTTATTGTTGTTATGTTTATGGCTGTTTAGTTAGTTGGGCATCCAAGAAACAAAGTACTGTAGCTATGTCAACTACTGAGAGTGAATATATTGCTTTGAGTTCATGTATAAGTGAGACATGTTGGATTAATAATATGTTGTTAGAGTTAAATATTCAGGAGTTTAATTTTGTTATCTTGATATATGAGGATAATCAGTCAACAATCAAAGTCTGCAGTCCGAATCAGCAGTTAAAGAGAGTTAAACATTTAGATATAAAGTTTCATTTTGTGAAAGATAAAATCAAGTCTGGAGTGGTGGAGTTGGAATATGTAAGAACAGCTGATCAGATTGCTGACTTATTAACCAAACCATTGTGTGGTTCTGTGTTTATGTATTTGAGGAGTAAGATGTTTAATTAAGTTGTTTTTTTCTGTCATTATTTAGAGATAGTGTTTTTTTTGTTTTTGAGCAATGTTGTTGCTATTAAGGGATAGTGGGGTAATTAAGTAAGTGTTTTTAAGTTGAAGCTAGTGTGAGTAATGTTATTTTGTTGAGAAATTTTGATTGAGGGGAGGGTGTTGTTGTGTCAATCAAAATTATAGTCTGTGGTGAGTAGTGCTTTGAGAACCCCGGAGATTGTAAAGAAAAAAAAGGAAGAGCACTTCCGGCTTCCGCCTCTCTGACACTGATGTTTGCCACGCATGTGTATCCTATATTATAATTATTGTGCTCAATAAAAGTTGATCCTGGAGTTGCTGTTATTATTGAAGATCCACGTAACCATTAACTTTAAAAGACACAAGTAAAAATACGAACAGATATTAAATTCATTTAAAATAATTATGAGCACAACAGGTAATTTCAGATCGTTGTGTCGCAATGTGCGTGACAGCCATTTTATAGCTTCGATGTTTCTAATTAGCGGCATAACTCCCTGCGATGATCAAATCCGCCAAAATCGTTGACGTTCCAACCTATGATGTATAGCTTTTGAAACTGGAAATAAAAAACTCACCTACAGAAGTGGGACTCTTTGAAGAGCTGTCAGTTGTTTCAGGAAATCCCTTGGTCTTTTCGTCCAACTCAGTGTCCGAATCCAATATACTGGGTAGTGAACTAGCTTTGGTTCGGAAATGGAATGCACTTGGAGAAAGGAAGTTTTTGGAATTATATTCATTTCTGGATCCTAATCTGTCATCGCCTCTGGGTGACGTCGGTTGTGGGGAGTGATTACAGGAAAGGACGGACTGAGGGGAAGCTGCGGGGGATATAATCAGGCGTAAATTGATAGGATTGGAAGGAGTCAGACAGTTGTCATAAGCATAGGGGCAGTACAGCTGGCGGCCTTCGATAAAATAGGTTTTATGACCTAAACAAATAGAATTGGTTTTAGAATCGTCCACAATACAAATGATCATGCAATCGTAAATCTATAATATAAATCCACTCACCAAACACGTCATCGCCCTCTTCTAAGATATAGGAACCTCCAAGAAATTTAGCAGTCTCTTCTGATATGTGGACGCGACCTGGCTTCCCAGTGGACTCCATCTTATTGGCGAAAGTGACGTCATTACTCCAGACATCGAATTTAAATCGGCGAGTGCCCACAATACCACACAGGACTGTGCCGGTGTGAACCCCTACCCTCATATTTATTCCCTCGCCGCGCACTCTATCGAATTCCTTTATAGCGTCTATCATTCCTGAAATATTTATTATGAATTAATGTCGGCATCGGCATGGTATTCGTACATGGCGGAAGCGAAATTTACTGAAGCTTAATAAAAACATCGATCATGTTTAGATATTTTATATTGGGCTTATATCCGTCTTAGCAAGAAAGATGGCTTTGGAATCGAGTCTTGTTTGCATTTGACGAAGGGGCTCTTTAACCAACTGATTTATTTATCGATTCGATAGTTGAAATAAAATTCGGTTTAGGATAATACGTACCCAGTCCCATTTCTACACAGCACGTAGCATGATCAGGCCTGGGCTCCGGACAGCCAGATACGCAATAATAACAATCACCCAAAGTAGAAATTTTCTCACAGCCATGATTTTGGCATAACTCATCAAACTTCTCAAATAGGTCATTTAATATATTTACTAATTCTTCAGCACCCTTGTTACTTGACATCTTGGTAAAGCCGACAATATCAGCAAATAGTATACTGACATTGTCCATAGAGCTCATGTTGAAAGGCCTGAACAACGACTTGATATCTGACGTGCCAGGGTGCGAGTGTCTTGGTTTGAGCGGATTGTGTGTCTTTAAACTAGCCTCCGTGTCAAGTACTTGTTCCTCCAACAACCAGCTCGCCACTTTAGGCGGCATCACAGAATGAATCATCTTCTCTTTTAGCTGCTTCTCCATTTCCAGCTGCTTTCTTACTAATAGACTCTGCCCTACTTTCATAAACGTGCCGCGCATTCTCACAAAGGTCATTAGGTATATGTGTACACCAATTATGTGGACACAAAGCTGCAGTAAAATTCTCACAAACATTCCAGGGCACTGCCATTCTTGCTCTGACAAATGTAACACAATATTCAGTACTTCAAACACTATTGAATACAAAATTCCAATGATAACACAGGCATACAGTGGTAATGGTGTTAGTGTGTATATAATCAGCAATATTTCAATGCACATGGTGAAGTGTCCGGACTGACTGATGTCGGCAGCCTGTGAGAATGCTGTGTCTAACCGTGTGGTGAGTGTCACCAGTGACAGGCTGAGTGTACACAGAGCGAGTGCCATGACCAGGGAGAGCTTGAAGGTGTACACTTTATAGATATTCGTAAATGTTACAAATAGCATAACAGATGTTATCAAGAGGACGCCAGCAAATATAGAACACAAAAATGGCCACTTTACTGTTATGCCATTCAAACCAAGGGCCACAAAGTAGACAAACCATGATATAGAAAATATCAAAATGTATAAAAGTGCAAATCTGAAAAAATAAAAAACATCAAATATGTTAGGTAATGATAAAGTTGTGACATCAAGCAATTTATCAGTTTACTGACAAACATGCATGAATGTTACACACTCAAAAGTGGATCAAATCTTGGAGAGCACTTACCTAAATCTTAGTCTTATTTGTCTAAAGGAACTACTTCTGTATTGGCCTTCTAGTATCTCTGAATCAAATCGAGGGTTCCACCAGGTTCCAGTTGCAGCCCTCTCAAAGGCGATGGGTATGGTGAGGCCACAGCAGTTGGTGGTGGGGTTGTTACGTGCCAGATAAGCCTGCACATGCGGAGCCAGTCTAATCTGAGCATCTTCTCCTTCAGAGCAGTCAGCATCATGTTTGCTATCAAACTGTTGCGACCCATCACTGCAGCTGACACACCCAGTTGGAGCATTCATTTTTTTACAAAATATTTCATGTTATCCATTGTTAAACCACAGCAACAGTTCTGGCCATATTTGAATCTGATTAAGAAAACAAACTATTGTAATACATATTATTTATGCAAATCTGATTCATATCACAATTCTTTGTTTTAATTCAAAGCCTGTTTTTTTGTATTTATAACACTGTGTATTATTTATTTATAACATTCACATCAGATAACAAGATAAAGTTTTAAGATAATAAAACTATATTCTTTAAAAACAAAATGAATCAGCTGTTCAAAATAACTCAACATTTAAAAATATACATGCATTCCATAAAATTAAGACACAATATGGAGAAACTAAAAGAAAATACTTGAATGCAAGGACTTACAAGTTAACAGCATTTTTCTATCTTAGAGGAGAAAAATTTATGGCATTTTTAAAGAGTACTGTAGAACTTAGTTGTTTGATACTGAGCTACTAAGATCAATATAACATCAGTGTTTGACTAGCCTCAAGTGGATTGAGTTACACAAAGTTGGTATTGAGTGACAGAATCAATTTATTTTAATATCAACTAGCTGAACCCGCGCATGCGTTGCAATGCGTTTTTCCTACCTACCTATCTACTACCCTACGTACTACCCTACATACTACCCAACCTACTACACTACCTACCTACTACCCTACCTACCTACTACTCTACCTACCTACTACCCTACCTACCTACTACCCTACCTACCTACTACCCAACCTACCTACTACCCTACCTACCTACTACCCTACCTACCTACTACCCTACCTACCTACTACCCAACCTACCTACTACCCTACCTACCTACTACCCTACCTACCTACTACCCTACCTACCTACTACCCTACCTACCTACTACCCTACCTACCTACTACCCTACCTACCTACTACCCTACCTACCTACTACCCTACCTACCTACCTACTACCCTAACTAAAAAAAAAAAAGTATCAAAGAACCTTCTCCTGGTTCTTAGCTACCTCCCTACCAATTTTCAGCTAAATCCGTCCAGCCGTTTTCATGCTATGTCGTGACAACGGAAAACGGGTTTCATCCATCCATACTTAATATTATAAATGCGAAAGAAACTCTGTCTGTCTGTCTGTCTGTCTGTTACTCTTTCACGCCTAAACGGCTGAACGGATTTTGATGAAATTTGGTACAGACAAAGTTTGGAACTTGAGAAAGGACATAGGATAGTTTTTTTTTTTTATTCACGAGATAAATCAAAAATCTGCCGGAAGTCACTATTCCACGCGAACAAAGTCGCGGGCAAAAGCTAGTTTTTATATATATAGATTTAGAGATGGCTTGTAGTTTGTACATTCATCAACATCATCAACAGCCTATTAATGTTCCCACTGCTGGGACATAGGCCTTCTCTCTTTGAGAGGGAATGGGCTATAATCTACCACGTGGGCCCAGTGCGGATTGGTAGATGTCACATGTCTTCAAATTTTTTTGTTCTAAGACATGCCGGTTTCCTCACGATGTTTTTCCTTCACCGTTTTGAGAGCAGCGGTGATGAAATAAATTAGACAAAGTAATGTGGCTGCCTGGGTTCGAACCCACGACCTACTGTTCGTAAGTCGGGGCCGCCACCACTGGGCCACCACTGCTCTAGGTTGTACATTACTGCTTATTATTTTTAAAACATATCTATAAATATGTTTTCGACTTATCATTCAAAAAGATAACATTTCTATGTTATAAAATATTATAAATATTTAAAACAACCATTAGTTTTGAAGAAAAGCTAAGAATGTAAATAATTAAAATTAATTTAAGTATTATCCTTAGCATTTAGAATTTTAGAGGATGTACTTATTTTTTATTTTAAAGAATACAACAAACTCTTTTAGAAAAGCATACATTTCAGTGATTACAAGTGAAGGCGTGAACAAGTTACAGCAATCTAACTCTTAAAGCTTCGTCATTAGCGCCATTTACATCCTACGTAAGATCAATATTTACATTCATAGTATTACTATAAAGTTTTGCAAAAATTTAACATAATTTTTAGTCAAAATATAAATATTTTACTTACCAAATCATTCTCACTTGAAATTCTTGACGTTTATTGATCAAGGTTATTACAGATCAATTCAATGTGAATTATAATATTATATCCGATTTTGAAAACAATAACTTGCTCGCTTTTATTTCATGAAAAAACTAGTTCTTATTTCATCGCATTTACCCAAATCAAGAGTAAAAAAATCACAAAAAGACACACAATCCACACAATACTTTACGCTAGAGATGTTCGCATGACATGAAATATGAAGTGTCAAGAACTCAGCTGAAGTAAATCGATGACAGTTTACCATTTAAAGATGTACGCATAGTCGATTTATGAAATGAATAATCTTCTCGATAGTGCTGTTATCTGATGTTCTCAGATTTTATTTAGTCTAGCTCACTGTTACCCTCGACCCTCTCGATTTAAAAAAAATAAATTATTTACAATACTTCCGTATTTAGATAGGATTTTGAAAATAAATATTAGGTAGGTAATAATTTCATGGGCTATAATTAATTTTATTGCATGAAACAAAAAATCTTTTTCTGTAATTAAAGTGGTTTATCTTACATCTTATAACATTAAGGTTGATGTTCCAGGGTAGCCCGCGAAATTCAAATTTTCATTTTTTTTTGCAATTTGCAGGCCAGTGATAGGTTGTATGTTGATGAACATTTAATTTGCGGCTGTAAGACATATGTAGTTACAGAATTATAATCATCAAAATCATTAATACAACCCACCGAGCTCATAAAGGTTCCGGAATAGCTTTGACCTTGTAAAAAGTCATTTTTAAACCTTTATGAGCTCGGAGGGTTACGTCTTACAGCCGCGAATCAAATGTTCATCAACATACCACCTATCACTGGCCTGCAAATTGCAAAAAACTTAAGAAAATTTGAATTTCGCGGGCTGGTTGGAGGATTCACCCATAGGTACCTATCTCTCTGTTTCGGAGATTAGCCGGAACAAACAGACAGACGACAAAGTTTTTAATAAACACGTAAACTCCTAAAGTTCCTTTATATTATACTGTCAGGCATTGATATATCAGGCCTAAAACTGCGATAAGCGGGCACCCGCGCGGTTTCATACAAAAGTGCTCCGTCGCGGGATTCAGCGCGGGGGCACGCGCGTGGCCCGCCAGCAGCGGTAATACGCATGTCGTCGTTATGCTACGTAATAAAAACGACGTTAAAATTGAACTAGCGACACTGCGTAAATAAAATAATCCGGTCTCCGCATACGCATGACGGGGACCGTCGCGGGTACCCGCTTAACGCAGTTTCAGGCCTCATAATAATATGCCCAGACACTACAGTTTTATTTATTTGTTTATATAATGAATGACAAATAAGTGGAACCCAACCCAACTCAAATCTCGATAATTCGAAATATTCAAATCGATAAGTAATCAGGCACTGGAACAGCATTATTAGACCCCATAGCCCATAACAGCGCCGCATACAGAAGGGTGTTAAACAGGATGGCCTGCTCTCTCCGAAGTTATTTTGCACTCTTGAAGAGATATTTAGAATGCTAGCAACCTCTTGGACAGCCAAAGGCAATGAACCTCGGATTTGCCGATGACAGTCCATTTTGCCCCCCAAGGCCTGGAACTACAGCTACAGAGACCATCCTCTAAGAACTTAGCAGCATTAGGGTGAGACTTATGATAAATCGGTCTAAATCTAAGCATGAGACTTAGAGCTCTAAGCTTAGGGTCAGGGCAGATAATAATTATGTCGTTGAATACATCTACTGGGGCCAGTCAGTATCTTTTGACATGTGCTTTCTGCCCATCTTTAACCTTCGGTGCTCAGACGGACTCAGACCTGTTAGTCACCACTCACCGATACTCAGAAGTTGCTTTGGAGTATGCCAAATGGCAATGGAATTCAGCATTCTGGGTGTCAAAACACAAGAGGAAATGATAATTATTTTGCGTAGCGCACGGATCGCTTTTTGCCGCAACAAAAACAATGATCTAAACGCAACGCGAACGCATAGCACTCCTCCCGCCGCCCGCCCGCCCGCGTCTGCTTCGACATCATTATAATTATATACAAACATCGTACGCTAGCTCTGTATAAACTTCCGGCTATATATTTCTTATTTTTATGGGGTGCGAATGTAGTATACTTAGAATACATTACATATTAAAAAATCCATGACTACACTAATTTGCCCCGAAGTACAATTTACAAATATTGTAAAATCCTGGTTTCCTAGGGGTGCAAAAGGGTGCTAAAATAACTGGGTGTTCATGATGCTTTAAAAAGCATATTACGAGTTTGCACCAACAGGCTGAATTTCCCTTGAGCCGCAAATTAAAAATAATAATTAATTAGTTATTCATACACCTCACACTGTTTTGGTGAAAAGTATTTATACACCAAAGGGGTATCTACAAATATCTAAACTTACCACAATTAGGCTGAGTTGCACCAAAAAAGTCGTTATAGTTAAAGTTTTTGTCAAATTTGACAGTACTATATGGGGTACTAATAGAAAATTATATAGGTATACAAATTTTTTTTTGCAAACATTCAAACAAAGTAAGTACCTATTATATTTATTGCTTTGTCTACCTATAGCACGTATTATTTTTTGGTTGAACAATTACCTACGATGAATATCCTTGTTACGCCTTATGCAATGCTACGTTTTTAGAGACTCGAAATCTTGGCAAGAAACATTCGTCGTTCCATGTGGAAAAACGATCGGCTCTAGGTAATCACACTTTTCTTTTCATCGCTTTCGTCATCAGAACTGGTTTCTGCGAGTATTTCTTGGAGCAGGGACATGATGTCTAAAGGTTATATTCAACGCGTTTGACAATAAAATGGACAGACAATTTAACACAAACTATTCTATTCTATTCTATTTTTGTTTAATGGCAATTAAAGCCGATGTCGACTATTCTGCCAATGTCCAGTGAGTTGGAAAAACAAGTGTGCACAATAAAATAAAAAGTAAAAATATGAATCTAATGTTAGTTAATTATGGTCGCAAATAAAATTCTTCGACACGATGTGGATCTTGTCGGGTTAGTACGGGACTGAAACAAACAAAAAAATATAAATAAATAAATATTAAAATTGTTAAAACATAGATTATACGCATACCACACCCACACATTCAAATTTATAATTTAATGTTATTGTGACGGATGAAAATCATCAGCGCCACAAGCAGTTCGGGGGAGGAATATGTTAGCAGGGAGGGGAAATTAATCGGAAGAGGGATTTTAAATTTAGGGAGACGTCTATACAGATCTAGAGGAGGAATGTTGTTTGAGCATTCAAAGAAGATGTGATCCAGAGTACCCTCTTCCAACCCACACTCACATAGAGAAGAGTCCCTAACCCGGATTTTTTGCAAGAAAACAGGAGTACTACAGAAACCTAGACGAATACGACATAGAACTGATATAATAGGTTTCGAGACTTTTTTGTAGCCATAGAACCAAGGTTTTGGTTTTATGATTGGTTGTACCGCGTAATAAAACCTGCCCTTTTTCGTTCCGGTGATATTCCATTGATCCTGCCACGATGACTGTAGGTTAGTTCGTGGGAGACTCAATAAGTCATACCCCTGAATGCTATTGTGGGAAAGATCAGCTACTGACGATGAGCAAGCATCTTTAGCCGATGCATCAACGCACTCATTTCCCTTAATACCACAATGACTAGGTATCCAAACTAGCTGAACCTCTTTTCGATTGGTAGCACAAGATAATAAGGATTCTTTAATTTGTAGAACCAGGGAGCTGTGCAATTTACTTTTAAAAGGGTTTTGTTTTAAGGCTTGCAGGCAGCTAAGAGAGTCTGTGAAGATTACGGCTTTGTATATATTATGGTGAGACTGTATAAAGCGACAAGCTTCCAATACAGCCACACACTCACCAGTGAATACAGAAGCCTCCTTAGGACACTTAAACTGTAAAATTATTTTAGAGCTCTGGTAATAGACCGCCGCTCCAGTGTGGTTAAATTCGGTTAATTTCGAAGCATCCGTAAAAAATAATTGAAAACCATTCCATCGCTCGCCCACCACCGCGTTGAACGCCGAGTTCGCTGACGGGGATTTTTTGGATATACCAATGTTAAAGATAATATTTGGAACATAGCTTAAAACTTCATACGTAAAATGAAAAAGGGGCAATCTGGAGAACTGAGTAATAGGGCATGCTAAATTTATAATTTCTCGAAAAGATTTTAGAATTAGGGGTATTTCTTTATTTTTCCAGTAGTTTGAATTTGTACTTATGGCATCTAACTCGTACAATTTTTCTATAAGGGGGTGTGAAGTCCTGCACATAAGTCTAGATAAAAATCTGGAGGCCAAATATTGGCGTCTAAGGGCCAGAGGGGGTTCAGCACACTCAACCTGCAACGCGTTAATGGGGGAGGATTTCATACAACCTAAGATGATTCGAAGGCATTTAGACTGAATCTTATCCAGTCCAACCAAGGCACCTTTGTTACACGGGATCAAAAGATACGTTCCATAGTCCAAAACACTACGAATTAAGGCATTGTAGACCAATTTCATGGTGTAGGGGTGAGCCCCCCACCAAACGCCCGCAAGAACTTTTAAAATCGAGATAACTCTTTCACATTTTTTTATAAGGAAATTTATGTGATGTTTGCCGGTTAACTTTGCATCCAAAATGACGCCTAAAAATTTTACTTTGATAACTATTGGAATATTTTGTCCTAAAATGTCGATTGTTACATGAGGAGTGCTTCTTTTACGAGTGAAGATTACTGCCGAACTTTTTGGCGCAGATAGCGACAGGCCATGGCTTAAAAGCCACTGATTCAAAGAATCCAGAGAGAGGCACAAAGATGACGCGGCATCGGCTATTGAGGAATCTGTCACGTACAGGGCAATGTCATCGGCATATTGTAAGATCTGACAATTGTTGTTTAAGCAGGACCCAATATCCGCCGTATACAGGTTGTACAGTATGGGACTGAGGGGAGATCCTTGTGGGAGTCCCTTCCATATCTGCCTCTCATCGAACACCTCTCCCTGGACTCTCAGGACCAGCGAGCGGGACATCAGTAACTCACATATGCATCGTATCATCTTAACCGGTAGACTCAGCTGTTGCAATTTTTGCCTGAGTACTGGAAGAAGTACACTGTCATACGCAGAGGAAATGTCCAGGAAGGTAGCTACAACCGATTCATTTTTGGAAAAAGCTAAGCGTATGTCCGCAACTAAAGTACCCACACTGTCCATAGTACCAAGTCCTTTCCTAAAACCAAATTGGTAGTTCGGCAGTATGTCTCTCGACTCAACAATCCACTCGAGACGGTTTTTAATTAGGTGCTCCAATAATTTGGCTAAGACTGAAGACAAAGCAATTGGCCTAAGACCATTCGGATCATCTGAATGTTTGCCTGGTTTCAAAAGTGGAATAATTACTTGCAATTTCCATTGTTCTGGGACCCAACCATGAATATAAGCAAAATTTAGAATATTTAAAAAGTAAGTTTTAGCCTTGTCACCAGAATGAGTTATAAAAGAATATGGCACACCGTCAATACCTGGAGCTGAGTCCCGGACATGACTGAGTACCACATTCAGTTCCTCCAAAGTAAATGGCGCATCAAAAGGATCCTCTGATATATTTTGAAGGGGCATGTTTACACATTCAGAAAAAACTGGAACGTATGGTGGAGCTATTTTATCAAAAAAAAGTTCAGCTGTTTCCCTATTGATTGGAGAAGAAACTGATGGGGAACACCCATGTCTGAACCTATTGATACTCTTCCAAACTGCTGACACAGGTGTAGAGGGAGACAAAGATGTGCAGAATTTTACCCAACCCGCACGTTTCTTCTTGCGAAGGTGACGTTTGGTTCTGGCATTAATCTGACAGTATGCCAACAGATTTTCAGTGGTCATATCTGCATTGTAACAAACCTCAGCCTCATTCCTGTCCCTGACAGCCGAAGTGCACTCTGGATCCCACCACGGTGGTGATGGAATTTTATTGCGGGCACTGTTTTTCAATGGAAAGCAGGAATCAGCACTGGAGGTGATGGCTGTAACAAAACCCTCATAGCAGGTCTTGGCATGATGGTGACCAAGAGGATCAAACAAACTTGAATTTAAATTTGGCAAAACTTCAATTTTATCCTCCAATAATGATACAAAATTTACCCAATTTGGTTTGGACAAATTATATTTCAGAAGTGGAGGAGAACTTTTCTCTAAATAAGTCTTATTAAACAAAGATATTACTATGGGGTAGTGGTCACTACCATGCGACAAGGATGTGCATTCCCAATGGGCCGAAGCCGCTAACTGAACTGAACAAAATGTTAAGTCAACACAACTCTTTTGTTGTCCAGGAAGGGATCTGCGAGTCGGGCAACCATTATTAAGGATACAGAGATCCAGATCATCCAGAATCTCAACCAAAGCCACACCAAAGGCATCACAGCGCTCAGACCCCCATCTATAATGGTGACAGTTGAAATCACCCATGACCATAATTGGTCCTTGAGTGTTAGAAAACGTGGTTTTTAAATTATCTAAAAATGCAGGCCGAGGGTGAGCAATGTATATTGAAAACACTGTAATACCTTCCACCCTTCCCGCCACAATACTCATTTCACCTGTGAGTGAAGGCAAAGGAAGGGGCAGAAGTGGGACCCGATTATTGATAAGGAGAGCTGAACCTCCATATCCATCAGATCTGTCACATCTGAGAATATTAAAGTGTGGCATGCGAAAGCTAAGACTTGGGGTGAGCCAAGTCTCAGCTATGGAACAAGCCAAAGGCTTGTATTTATTTAAAAGAAATATGAGGTCGTGCTTTTTATGCCACACGCTCCTCACATTCCACTGAAGGAATACTAGGCGGGACGCCATTTTTAATCGATAAAAGTATAGAAATAAGTTGGTCGGCAACGTTGGACGGTAATTGTGAGCTGGAAGAAGTAGAAGAAATAAGAGTAGGAAGTAGTTTTACCAGAAGTTCAATAATTGAACTGATATGATTAGACGTAGGATTGTTGTTATAAGCACAGCCATTAGGCTGTGAGGGTTGTGGAGAACTGATTATCTGCTGATGAGCAACTTTGTCGTATGAAGGGGAAAGGGGGGCGTGGGTCCTGGGTTTGAGAGTGACAGTTTTGCGGTACGACTGGGTAGTTGGAGAAGATTTCACTATGTTGGCATAGTTGCGGGAAACTATTGGGATCATTTTACATGCCTCTGCATAGGGGATGATTTTTTCGGCCATGACCGTCTTAATCGCCTTCTGCCTGCCATACTCAGGACATGACTGGCTATCGGCAAAGTGATTTCCTGAGCAAAGCGCACAGAAAGCCTCAGCTACTGAAACATTACATCCGTCACCCGGGTGGTCGTGGCCACACTTGTTACAGCGTGGTTTAGACCTGCACAGATTTGCCACATGTCCAAATCTGCAACACTTGCGGCATTGAATAGTGGGATATATGTATTGCTTTACTGGAAGAGATGTGTAGCAGCAATAAATCCTAGTTGGCAGCACCTGCCCATCAAAGGTCAAGACACATGTTTCCGTGGGTTTCCACTCATTGGCCCCGTCTCTTTGCACTTTGCGATTGATGCGTCTCACTTTCAAAATTTGTCCACAACCTGAGGGCACAGTCAAATACGACATCGCTTCTTCTTCAGAGAGTTCTGAGGGAACACCTGTGACAACACCCATCCTTGTGATGTTGAATGTTGGGATTGATGCTGTATAACAGTACTTAGACAAACAACTGTTTATTAGGAAAGAGTTAGCATCCTGAGGGGAAGCAAACTCCACCGAGACCCGGTTTCTGCCGACTCTATTAACACCACCACGAACAATGTTCGCGATGTTGTTGTTCATTAAGAATTTTCCAAAATTAACAGGGTGAAGAGTGGTGCCAGAATTTGGTTGTGTCTCAATACGCGAAACGTGGACAACGTATGGGGCTTTATCCATGACCGAATATTTGGTACGTCCAATTTGGTTTTTTTGCTGCTTGCTTGGCAGAGAAGGAGGCAAAATCTTATCGTCAACATGACGTTTTCGCGTGTTTGGTTGGGATAGAGGAATTTGCGATACATCCATCGCTGTAGCGTTCAAAACATCCGCCAATTGCGATAGTGGGTTCAGTGCGTATTGATGGTCAGAAGAAGTTGAACATTGAATGTCGGGAGGGACTTTATCAGGGGGTTTGTTTTTTTCCATTTTGTGTAAAAACGCAAAAGGGAACTTAAAATAGAACAATCACAATACAAACCTGTTGACGATCACAAGGACAACACAACTACAGAATGACAAGTCACTAAAATATCGAAAAACACTTAAAAAAAGCAAAAAAATTCTAAACACACGTGCTATCCAACAAACACGGTGGCCGAATCTCTTTCTTTATCTCAATCAAACACAAACTATAACACTAACCAGCGGAAAGTGAGCGGTTGCAGTTACTGTTAAAGTTATGACGTAATTTAACTATTTGTCAAATCGCGCAACTCATTGTTGGCATAACCGATACAAAACTGAAGTTTTGATGTTTGTTTGACGTGCCATTTGACACAAACTTTAACTTTAACTACTTTTTTGATGCAACTCAGCCTTTAGTTCTTAATAAAATTTCAAAATAATGGGACTTGTGTTAATACCCTAATATTAAACGATGTTCCGTACATAACAAGAATGGTGCAAACTTAGAGGAAACTTATATTCATGTCTTCTAATGATTCCACAAAAAATTACAACTACACGAATTCCGTCCAACCATTTTGCTAATTCGACTACACTAACACCACGCTGCGTGTCAAAACGAGCAAAGTGGATGTTGGCAAGGAAGGAGGGTGCCTAGGCTAAAATGGGATCACGCACAGGGAACACGTCATTGAATATAGGTAAGTACTATCCTATGGCACTGAGATAAGTAGCTTACCATTAGTGAAAGAATTGAATCAGAGTAATTCTGAAAATTGCCGCCTTTTTATTTTTTTGGTGGGTGGAAAATCATTAAAATCATAATCATCTCGCTCTTGGGTAGAGCGAAAGGGAGTGTCAGACTTCTACTGACTAAAAACCACCCGTGTTCCTTCTTAGCCCTTTATGTCGAGGGACGGGACGGGAGTACGGGACCCGCAGCCCCGACGGGGAAAATTGCCGCCTACATTTTAACTTACATCATCTGCCTAGCCTTTTCCCAACTATATAGTGGTCGGCTTCCAGTCTAACCGGATGCAGCTGAATACCAGTATTTTACATGGAGCGACTGCCCATCTGACCTCCACAACCCGGTTAAAAAACATTCCTACATTTTAACTTACAAATGTTATAATAAAGACTATTTACTTTTTAATAGATATTGTTATATGTAATTCTGTAAACTACATAAATATTTTGTTTGTTTATGTAACGAACATTACAAAATTAGATTAGGAATAGGAACAAAAACATAATTATTATTTTTAACAATATGTTCAATTTTTATTAAGTAATGAAAAATAGTTTACAAAAAATATTATTTCCTTCATAACCCATTATAACTACATTATAATGTTATGACAGTAATCACTAAAATAATTAGTACTAACTTAATAAATCATTTATCATCATGATTTCCACATTATTTGTATTTTTAATATGAAACCAGTTGTATATTCATGAATTGACAATAGTAATGCAAGATATCAGATATAAAGCTATAAGGGGTTTGAACTTTTTTGTATGGGAGCTGGCATATCGACCCACCGCCGAGCCATTTTGATTTTTTTTCGAAATCGCGGCCCACGATGAAAGTGGTATGTATGGATAGAGGAATAAAGATGAACAAAAAATGTCATGAAACATGGTACCCCAAAGTGTCACGTTACCGAGATATTTGAAGGTAAAATTCGGACATTTTTTGTTCGTCTTTATGTCCTCTATCCATACATACCACTTTCATGGTGGGCCGCGATTTCGAAAAAAAACAAAATGGTGGACAGGTTGATATGCCACATTGGTTCTATCCCTAATACAAAAAATAGTAAAAAAGCGATCCAATTAAGAAAAATGCAAACTCATTTGAGACTGTATAAACTTAATACTTAATACATTTATTTGGTAACTACAATGAAATATTGTCAGCATACAACCATTTAAAGATCAACAATGGTGTGTATAATAAATTTTATTTTAAATTATCACAATAACATTCTAATAAATAACTTACAACAAAAGGAAGACCTTTCACTTGAAAAAAAATTTCATGCTACTAAAGAAGCTTGTTAACATCAATTTTAGTTTATTATTAAATGTAAGGCACATTTCGAGCACCAACAATATCATTTATTGTCATCTTCACACCAAATCTGCAGCAATACCTATCATAATATTTCTTGAAGATAACCCTATCTGACAAGTGACAAATGTAAATAGCTATGCAATACACCTTTTAACATGATTGAATAATTATAACAATCTAAATTATTATTGCCAATAACTCCATAGAACATCTAACATTCAGAGACACAACTTCAAGAAAAGTTGTGCTTTTAAAACAGTATAAAACCACTGGCCACTCTGATTTTATCACATAATAAATATATAATATCTCTTTGCAATATCATTTAGTAGGAATTCCCAACACTTAATTTTAATTAATTTTAGGATAATATCTAGTCATTATACATTCCATCCAGCAAAAAATCCATTCTTTTGTAATGCCTGTTCTTCCAAGCTTCTTGGCCTCGTCGCAGGGCTAGGTAACCAAGAACCGCAAACATTGGAACTAACAAAATTGAAATAACAAGAGGCATTATCATTGCAGGATGGCTATTATCATTAGCGTTTTTCGCATAGGCTTTAAAATCTTTGTTAAGAGACTGGATTTGACCAGATACTGATGTTCCTGGTGATGTCATATTTGCTAGAGTATCATAAGATGTTAGTAAAGGCTTCTTGTGTATTTCAGTTTTATTCATATCTTTCCCATCACTGGATAATTTGGTCAGCAAAGTGCTGTTCACCTTGGACACCATTGTCTTATTTGTGTTATCAGTTAAGTTGCTCTTAAAAACATCTGTTTTATTTTGTAGGTTAGGAGCAACAGTGGCGTTTTGATTATTAGTTGATGCATTATTTTCCTGAGGTTTCAAGTTATCATCTTCGATATAAACAACTCCTTTTCGAGGTTTTACTTTATTTTTGCCCAATTCACTGTCTAGGCTCGTAAGTTTGTCTTTGGGTAAAGCCAAAGCTGCACCAGGCAATAACGTACCGCCTTCACTTAGCAATGTTACTTTCGTCTCATTTGACTGAGTTACCTTAGCAGGTTCATGATCAATTAAAGTTTTGTTTATTATCTCCGGTTGACTTACTGTCGTGTTACTGCTGTTAATAAACGGGACGAACAAAACATGATACAATAAAATATAATAAATCATTTTGTATAAAAGAAAACTATCGAAAATTAAAATGAAACTCGAAAACAAGTCACAAAAACAAGGAATAGCAAATTATAAAATTATAAAATTTTGACGTTCACGGCATTGTCAGATGTGATGTGACGTGTGAAATGAAAGGAGCTAAGGAAGGGAAACTATAACAAGCTTAGTCGATTCCTAGTCTGTGGAAATTCTCATAGATTTTTCAAGACGTGAGTCCATTCAAATGTCATTCGACGAAAGAGTAAATTAATAATAATACTAACCCGACAAGTTTCACGTGGTGTCGAAGAATGTAATTTGCGACCAATTGGTTGTAGTCTATCAAATAACATTACATTCTCGTATTTTTTATTTTTCCACTCTTGTTTTTCCAACTCACTGGACATTGGCAGAATAGTCGACATCGGCTTTAATTGCCATTAAATAAAAATAGAATAGAATAGAATAATAATGTTGACATTTTGACAACTGCGACTTTCAAATGACACAACAAATTAAAGGGAAGAATCAGCAAATGCTGCTACTGTGGCTGCTACATAAATAAAAACGAAATAGTGTAAAGTATCGCGTTTAATTAGAAACCAACCTAATTACATTAAAGTATTATGTGTTTTGTTGTGAAGTGTGACATGCTACCAAAATGAGGACTCGTAGTAATTCAGGGGTGCGTTTGGATTATTATCAGCGGGTAGTGCACAAGTTAATTTTAGATCACCAGCAGCCTGTGACTGGATTATTTCCCGCAAGCCCACACAATGACCACGCATGGATTAGAGACAACCTGTATTGCATATTGGCAGTATGGGGGCTCTCCATGGCGTTTAAGAAAATTGCCGATCAAGATGAGGATCGTGCCAAAACATATGAATTGGAACAGAGTTGTGTCAAGTTGATGAGAGGTAATTATTTAAAGGAACTGTGATTCGTGCTTGGTCACCAGCCCATTGAAGTCTGTGGCTGTAGCTAAGTATTGCTCATCCATGAGCTTTTATAAACTTTAATTTCTACTGTTCTCAGGTCTTCTCATGGCTATGATGCAACAAAAAGACAAAGTGGAGAAGTTTAAGAGCACTCAGCATCCATTGGACTCCCTCCATGCCAAGTACTCCTCCACCACTTGCCGCTCCGTGGTGAAAGACACAGAATGGGGACATCTCCAGATAGATGCTATCTCTCTGTACCTCCTCATTCTTGCACAGATGACTGCATCTGGTCTACAGATTGTATTTTCATTAGATGAAGTGTCATTCATCCAGAATTTAGTATTTTACATTGAATCAGCTTATTGCACACCAGATTATGGTATTTGGGAAAGAGGTGACAAGACCAACCATGGTCTGCCCGAGTTGAATGCTAGCTCTATTGGTATGGCCAAAGCAGCTCTAGAAGCTATGAATGAATTAGACCTGTTTGGTGCTCGCGGAGGTCCTTCTAGTGTAATCCATGTTTTGGCTGATGAAGCTCAGAAATGCCAAGCTGTGCTACAATCAATGCTACCTAGAGAATCAAACAGTAAAGAGTTAGATTCCGGCCTACTTTCAATTATAAGCTACCCAGCTTTTGCAGTAGATGATCCACAGTTAATTGCTATAACTAGAGACACTATTGTTACTAAGATGCAAGGAAAATTTGGATGCAAGAGGTTCTTAAGGGATGGTCACAAAACACCAAGAGAGGATCCCAATAGGCTTTACTATGAGCCTTGGGAACTGAGAATGTTTGAAAATATAGAGTGTGAGTGGCCTCTATTCTTCTGCTACCTGATATTGGATTATTGCTTCAAAGGTGATAAGAACAATGTGGCAGAGTATACTCAGATGTTGGAAAAGGTGATGATAAGGAAAGATGATGGGATCAAGTTGGTTCCTGAGCTGTATTCAGTGCCTGCAGACAAGGCTGACTTAGAACAAGCAAACCCAGGAAGCCAAGAACGCATACCACTTGGCCGGTGTCCATTTATATGGGCTCAATCATTGTACATTCTTGGGAAGTTATTGCAAGAGGTAAATATTATGGCATCCCAGTTTTATAGTGTACATTTATTCATGTAATTAATCCTAATAATGGTTAATTATTTTCAGGGATTCCTAGCTGTTGGTGAACTAGATCCTCTCAACAGAAGATTATGTTCAGAGAAAAAACCTGACGTGGTTGTACAGATTGTGATACTTGCTGAGACTAATG
Source organism: Diarsia mendica (assembly GCA_949316265.1). Taxonomy (NCBI): domain Eukaryota; kingdom Metazoa; phylum Arthropoda; class Insecta; order Lepidoptera; family Noctuidae; genus Diarsia; species Diarsia mendica. The sequence continues at coordinate 15,388,821 of OX438896.1, read as the reverse complement.
ACATTAGGGACAAATTGATGGAGTATGACCTGCATGTACAGACTATAAGTGAAGTGGCCCCTATTGAAGTCCAACCAGCTAGGGTGCTCAGCCATTTGTACACATATTTAGGTAAGTCATTGAACATAATAGAAGAAAGAAAAAAAGTAGAGTGTGAACATTAACCTGCTATCTGAAGCAGGGAGAAAACTCAGTATGTAATTGGTCACCCACCAATGGACCGACACAGGCAAGTCTGGGTTAACCTGATGATCACCCCGAGTGACTTACTATTTAACATCAGGCTCCTCTCCGATGGTGTAGAAACACATTGTGAGGAATTTGGTATGGTCTAAAACTAATAATCTCATGTCACATATATATACTTACCGTATTGGCCCCACAGGGCGATTGCTATTCCCTCTAATAGAGAGGAGGCTTAAGTCCCAGATGTGGGAACATAATAGGCTTAGTGTGCTCTGCATTGAACATAATAATATCTCATAAAAATATGATGAACAATTCACAGCAGCACCTAATAAACAATATTTGCCCAATTAATGCACTATTAATTGAGTGTTCACTTCTGTGAATTGCCTCAACAAATGTGTATGACATTAGAATTAAATTCAATGTCATCCAGTTTAGATTCGTTTTTGCCTTGAGAATTTATAATTTCTGCGATGTTAGTAAGGCTGTTGGAGCTATGAAATTATACCCCCCCCCCCAGCTCTTGGGCAGAGCGAAGGGGAGTGTCAGACTTCTACTGACTAAAAACCAAACCCATGTTCCTTCTTCGCCCTTGTGTCGGAGCCGCGTTATCCTTTCGATAATTCACAGCCCCGACGGGACAATAACTCTGCCTTACCCTGGAATCGTACCCAGGACCACAGCAACCAGTTACATAATCAAAATATACATAATTAATTGAAAATTGCAGGTAGAAACAAAAAATTGGGCTTGTCTGGCAGGAAATCGCGTGATGTAGGTATCCTAAGCACCAGCAAGCTGTACTCTTTGAATGACCGCATATTTGCCTTTACACCACAGGTACCTACTTCATTTATTTATTCATACATCCATTATAAATCTTAGTATTTATATCATTAGAACCAAGCAGTTTCAAATACTCTGTTACTTTTCATGTCAACTGTATGTGGCAATAAAGCCTCAAAAGCACTGGCAGTTTTGATCACAATGATTTTTATCGGGCAATGGGTTCAACTCTTCGTTTCATTAAAACAATTAAGATTATCATCTAAGTACTTAGTATTAAAAATTCAATGCGCTATAAAAATATCACCGTTGCAAACACGAATAAATTCTGCAGTTGCAGAAGTAAAATTCTTATCATTTTTTCTTCTTTCTAGAATTTGCATTTCATAACTCATTTTTTTTGTTTAATTTATTTACTAGTATTCTGATATGACACGTTTCTACATCGCCTCTGACTACGATCTCATGGTTGACACACTCAAAGCAGAAATTAATTTCTTGAAGTCCTCTTGGCAAAACCTTCTTGGGCGACCACTTGTTCTTTTGACCCTGAATCAAATGCACTTAGGTATTGTTTTATTTCTTTATTATTTTGGAAAGTTTGCTTGCTGGTTTTGCCCATACATGTTTATTTGATGTATAGAATGTTTCATCTACAATAACATTTACCCTGTAGAATGTTATGCTAGTTTGGTCACTGAAGTATTTGTCTCGGTTTAGGAAGGCCAACATGTTTTGTGGTAGTGAATACATAATTAAAATTGTATGTGGAACTTTTGCAGACATTAGAACAAACATATTTCATTATCTGCACTATATTTGTACAAGTATCATAATACATTATTATATTATTTCAAATGTTGTGATTTGTCTACCTATGTTGTCAGTAAAATTATAATAAAATTCTTTTGGCACATAGGGCTAGTTGAGTTGTGTCAGTTGTCATCTAGAAAACAATTATTGTGTTTGTATTGCATTATTTGTTCCCCTGTAGTGGCAGTGATCTTTAGAAAATGACTAAAATACAGTCCCATGGGGGCGTAGCTAGGTTGAAACCGTACCAGAAATTGACTACAACTACAAATTGTGCCAAGCTCATTGTAGATGACGTAACTATAGCCCAGTCCCAATCTGTAAATGAGACATATTTTCAACCAAAGACAATGCTTGGTAGCTACGCTAGCGCCGCGTTTGTTATGACCTCTATGGATCCTTTAACCCTAGCTGCGCCCTCGTCCATTCCCCTATTAAACATTAACCTCGCATGGGTGTGGTGTGTCATAGAACTTCGACTACGAAGAGTACTACATGTCTCGAGACCCGGCGCTGCTCGCGAGTACATTTACGGCTAACGTCGCGTTCCTTGGCATGAGTTGGAAACAAATGCTTGGCCGGCCGACGATTACGTTGCTCGCTACGCAGTATTTGTTAGGTAAAAAAATATTATTGTCTGTCTATGGTAAAGGTTTTCTTTCTTGTTTTTTTTTTGTGTGTCTGTGGTGTTTGGCGGGTATTTACAAATGCATTGTAGTTTTAACCTTAACTATATGTAAATTAAGCTATGAAAGTCCTTAAACAAATTCACTGGTAAACTAAACTTGTGTAAAATAATTAAGGTTTAAAATGGCATTCCGTTTATTCACCAGACATGAAACAGTACATAGTCAGAGATTCTTTCATGTAATTTAGTTTTACATTACATTTTACCCATTGTTTGATTCAATTTGCGGTGGGACTTGACAGCAAACAATGATAGCCATACATCATTTACACACAAATCACATCTTTATGAATACATTAGACACCCGTAAAATTTTGATTTGTTTAAAAATTAAATGACTAAGGTGATGATTGGTATCTTTGACAAATGCTTGAAAATTAAAAATGTAATATTGTACGTATGGGATGTCCAGTTTATAAGTTATTTAAATATATGTGCACGCATTAACAGTAAATGCTTTACACTACAGGTTGCTGTCTCACTAATATTGTTCGTAACCTAATGTTTTTCAAATGTACACCTTTTTATTGCAAATAAATTATTATTATTATACAATTACCAACAAACTTCATAGCTAACAGAATCCATAGTTCACTATCACGCTTTCTGAGCTATCAAACTTTCTTTCTTAGCTACAGAATATTCTCCATTCTTCCTTTCATATTTCAGATCAGGGTAAGATCCCAATGGCGATGATTACGACTATGAAGAAGCTCAAGTCTGGATATATTAATGGTACCAGAGTAACTCTCGGGAATCTCGGAGAGTTTTTGAGCACATCCGCCATTACGAACTTAAGTTTCCTTGGCAGTCAAGAGGATGGATATCCTGACAGTAAGTTTTACGTAACATTTATGATAATATAAGAACCTCTGGGGTCACCGATATATAGCTCAGAATATGCAAGTTAAGTGGCAATGGGCAGGCCACATCGCTCCAAGAACCAACAACTGATTTTGTTATTAGTTCGTAGTTCAACATTGCTGTCCCACACACTAGTCGTAAAATGAAGACATCTTCGTCAAAGTTATTACTGCATTTTTTTGAACATGAACAATTATTTTTTTTTTCACCGTTTTTAATTTCAGAATTAAACCCGGAAGTACAAACGTACTTAGAGGAGCACTTACTGAAGTCGTTTAGCAACAAGATCAGCTTCCTGCCCCGTCCGGCGGGCACTCGCAATGCTCGTACGTTGCGCCGGCGCATGTCAGTGCGCGGCGCTATTAAGAAGACCAGGTCTATCAATGTGGACTGTACGTACCTTTGACTAATTAATTATAAGCCTTAACTTCATCAAGTGCGTCGTCGTGTTATGTTTTAAAAATTATAAAAAATTATAATACATCGGTAAGTACAATTTATTTAGCAGGCATGTTAATTTGTAGGTTGCACCAAATGTAGGTTCGTAAACTCACGCATAGGTTTGCTAAGTATTGCGAAGGTAAGTTTTCTGATGAAATATACTAGGTTATATCATAAATATTTAACGCCCCCCTTTAATTCTTAGTAATATGAATATAATAACAAATATTTTTATATCAATATTCATTTGTACACCATTTTTACTGCTAACAGGCGGTATAATAGCTTCTTATACAGAAAATTAGCAGTATAACCGCCATGATACCATGGAATAAATTATACGACATTTTAGGCTTGTAATAGTCGTATAAATGCTAACTTATACAACATAATAGCAGTATAAAAGCAACGACGTTGCTTTTACTCGACTTGTCACAAGAAAGCTATATATTATGCTTTTACTCGACATAAGCGTCGTATACTAGCGACTTATTCAGCAAAATCTTATATGACACTTTAGTCATATAAGGATGCTGAGTAAACGTTTACTCAGCATCATTATGTGACCAAAATGCTGAATAACTAAAATGCTACATATGATGCTTTTATACGACACGTGCTGAATAATTCACACTTACTCGACTTTTATAACACCGAATAGCTGAATAAACTCAACCTTATATGACTAATTTGCTTGTTGGGTATGTACTAAGAACGCATGCCTACCTGCTAGCATGGTAAGATGGCCAATTTTCAGGTATCAGGTACATACAAAATTACTTCCTTTACGTATATTTTAGGCAATATCTGTTGGGGTTATCTCGTCGTTGACTGGATACCCCGGTAGTTGTTGTAGGAAGATAGTTCACACCAAAGCACTGTTATGTTCAATAGTTTAATTACGTATTACAAGTTACGTTTGCTTGGTTGTCTGAGCCGCACTTGATGCAATGTTATTATTGATCGACCCGCCTGTGGCTAAGTTTTAGTGACGACTGACTCTATATTAGAATATAATTAATAAAGTACGTTTAGCGTTATTCATTACGTGCGCACAAACGTACTTTTGCTGTGTGAGCATTATTTGCTCGTACATGCTCCCGAGGGAAAATTGTGTACGCACTCAGATTACCAAACTTGAGTTAAAAGTTAAATAGTTACATAATGTTATTAAAGTTATTAAGCAATCAAAACAATAAGCAAGATACAAGATAATTCTTAATTATAGATTAAACCTAGTTCCAATTGCTGGTTGCGGTGGCCCGTTGTTCCCGGAATGTCCACCTCGTATTCTGGCGTAGGCTGGAATCTCCTGAAGTTCGATATCTTCTGTCCTCTCTTGATTCTTGTTCGCGTTGGCTGCAGTATCGCTCTTCTTACGCGCCTGGAGACATCTCCTTAGTCGCCAAACTATTATAGCGGCGACGATTCCTCCCACCAGCAAAGAGCTTAAAGTATAGTTGCCTATGTCGTGGACACTTAGGTCGTTAGGAAGGCTCTCTCTTCCCTTTTGTGCGGTTATCTGCTCATCTAATGATTTGTGGTCATTAGATAAGCTTAGTTTTGGTAACACAATATTTGTGGTTTTCAGTGTATTCCACATATCATTTGGTGAGTCAATAGTAGGTACCTCCAAATTGATTCCAATATTAGCACTACTACTAAAAACGTTGTGTGAATAGATTGTGTTATCTTTGTGCTGAAGTATGCAGTCCTGACCTAGGGCAAGGAGCCCTGAGTTAGTTAATATGGTTGTTGTAATTCGATTTTCGCAGACAATGCGAATCGTGCACTCATTGACACAATTATACAACCATATGTTTGGTCTTTGTAGTTTTATCCATTGGTCAGCACATTGTTGTGATACCCAATTACATGTGATGTTATTTACATTTTGACTGAGTATTTTAGCTTCGCAGGATGCCGTGACTCCATGTAAGTTGTTGATAGTTGTAGAGGCATGGCAGATATGTTTGTCCGCTGTCATTGTGGTACACTGCTGAAGATCAACCTCTTCCATCTGTATGTAGGTACTCTTTGCGAAGTTGACTCCAATATATTGTGTTGCTGTCCGTATCACCTGACATTGTTCAGCCGTTTCCCATCTTGGTATAGCTATATTGCGATAAAGTGTATACTCGTCATCGCTTAGTAACGGGATATGTAATTCGAACAGTAAGTACTGTTCTGTGAGCCGGGCTTTAACATAAATAATTTTGTAAATATTTTGTATGCTCGACCCATTGGTGTTTTGGATTGGTAAAGTTAATCTTTTCGGTATGATGCCGGCGATGTAGTTGAGTTGTTCAGTTAGCTGCTCCGGTGTGAATAATTTCATGTCCAGATGGCCTCTGTAGATATCTGTCAACGCACTTAAGAGCATTTCTTGGTTTCTTCTCAGTACGGAGATAAGTAAACTAGCTGTTAACGCCCCAGCATTGACATCATTCATTGTTTTCATTCGTTGAAATCTGTTTTCTATCACGGCCGTATTGTCTTTCGTTTCGTTCATGAATTGTTGAATTACTTCCAGTTGCGTCTTTACAAAGTCTTCATTTTTCTTGATGACGTTGTTTTCTGCCTCGATAATCAGTGTCTGATTTCGTATCAGCTGTAGTAAATATTGTTCGTTTGTTTTGATTTTTTCTATGTCCTGAGCGTATTTTTCAGCGAAATCGCTATCCAGGACACCAAACAGGGCTCGTGCAAGATTTCCTACACCGTTCACGTAGCCACGTCGGTTTCGCTGTTGATGTTGAGACCGCAACAGTATGTTGTACTCGTTCAGCTGGTTCATTTCGAACTTGAGTTGTTGTGATGTAGAGTGACATGGTTCGTTAGGCATCGTGTCGCATAGTTGGCTTAGATGGTTTACGAACTCCTCTACCTTTGTTGTACTTTGCCAGAATGTTGTCAGGTTATAGTATACCAGAAGTTTCCATTCATCGTGGATGAGTTGAATGTTTCCGACAGGGTCAAAGTACATTGGTTGGTTTTCAGTTAACCGAATTGTTTTGAAATGTTGCAGGGGTGTTGCTGAGCCACATGATAGCAACGTTGTAAATGCTACTAGTAACATCATAAGCAGGCTGTTTACCCCTTTTCTACTTTTGTTAGTGCTTTTCTTTGGCACCACATGGTCCGTTTCTGGACTCACTTCTTGTGTGTCAGCGCTTCCGCATACCTCAGTTATAGGTAGCGGGGCGAGTTTAGTTATGGGTCTTTTAAGTACTCCATTTTGTGTCTTTAGTCTTCCCTCTGCCGGTAAAAGAATGGGGTTTTTCGTTTCCACTGGCAAGAGTTCTGAGTGGTTTAGGCGTCCTCCGACACGTAAAACTCCATTAGAGTCTACCAAAGGATTAAGTTTCAAAATGGTGCTCCTGTTGGCAAGTTTTTCACCTTTGTTTAGGGACTTTATCTCATTTTCGAAATAATCCCGTTGCACCGATTTAATAATTATAAACAGTGCGTTGTTTTGTTCGTGCAAGTTCAGTTCATGGCACTCAGTTGACCTTCTTTTATTTCGCAATGCATCAGCGAAACGTATCACCAACGTTATTATTCTTGTAATACGATTTATGTTGCTATGTCGTTCAAGTAATGAATTTATTAATTCATTTTTGTTCGACGTGGGTTCCGTACTATTATTTGTGTAACAGTTTGTTAGGAAGCCCTCGTTTGTGCTATAAGTTTCTTTAGAGTTCAGCGCTTGTGTTTCTTCTTCCTTAAGCCATTTAGGGCCTTCCCACCACAGGGAATAGTGCACCAACTTGGATGGCGAAAGTCCTCTTGTGGCACAGTCGGCAGGGTTTTCGTTTGTCTTCACGTAACCCCAGTTTATCGCAGGCACGATGTTTAATATTTGTGTTGTTCTGTTAGTTACATACTTTTCGTATTTAGTTTGATTTCCTTGAAGCCATGCTAGAACGACCTTAGAGTCCGTCCAGCAGGTAATCTTTAGAAGGTAATCTTCACAGCTTTTTGTTATCCTTTGTAGGAGTTTAGCTAGCAATACTGCGGCGCATAATTCCAATCTCGGTATTGTAGTTTTCTTCTTGATTGGTGCCACCTTAGTTTTAGCTGCGAGTAGTGTTGTTTCGTAAGCGCCACTGGTTGACATAGTTCGGCTGTAGATAACGCATGCGTAGGCTTTCTCGCTCGCGTCACAGAAGGCTTGCAATTCGATCGTACTATTGTTTTCGTATTTTATCCACCTTGGTAAAGTTATGAGTTTTATGTTTGGCAGGTCCAATTTTATTTGCTTCCATTCCTTTTCTATGGAATCTGGTACATTTTTATCCCAGCCAATGTCTTGGTAGTTGTCATTCCATAGTTTTTGGAAAAGTAGTTTAGCTTGTAGTGTTATTGGAGCCAACCAACCAAGTGGATCGTAGATCTTGCTGATTTCCGACAGTAGTCTGCGTTTTGTGTATGATGCATTTTTGTTGTCTTTAGGTGCTTCGCTAATAAAATGGAATGTGTCGCTTGCGTCATTCCATGCGAGCCCTAGTGTTTTGCTGAACTCTTGTTGTTTGAAGTTAAATTCGTTATTGTTACTTTTCTCTTTCTTCTGTAGATTTTTGAGAATAGATGGCTCGTTCGTGGACCATTTCCGTAAAACAAATCCACCTTTCTTCAGTAGTTCGCTTAGCTCTTCTTGGAGTAACTGTGTTGATTCTATGGTATGATGGCCCGTGATGGCGTCATCCATATAAAATTCGTTGAGTAGTGCCTTTTGGGCCAGAGGGAAAGCGTTGCCTTCATCTTTGGCCAGCTGTTGGAGAGTCCGCATTGCTATGAATGGTGCGACTTTGGTCCCGTATGTTAGGGTACACAGTTGCATAGCTCTCAGTGGTTCTCTCTTAGATTCTCTCCAAATAATTCTTTGAAGACATTGTTGATCTTGATGAATAAGGATTTGTCGGTACATTTTCTCGATGTCCGCCGTTAGAACATATCTATAGCTCCGCCATTTTATGATCAGGGATAGTATGTCCTTTTGTAGGTTTGGCCCTTTTTCCATCAAATCGTTTAGGCTGTACCCGGAGTCTGTTTTCATAGATGCGTTAAAAACAGCTCGTAGTTTTGTTGTTGATGAGCACTCCCGTACTACGCCGTGATGTGGTAGGTAGGCTTGTACTCGACTTTCCAATTCCGTCACTGGTTTCATGTGACCCAAATCGATGTATTCTCGAATGAAGTCTTTGTATAGTTTAGCGAAGTGTTCTTGCTTCGCCATTTTCTTTTCCAAATGAAGAAATTGTGCTGTAGCTTGAGGTTTCGAGTTACCCAGGTTTTGTTCGTAGTTAGCGTGCATTGGCATTTTTACCACATAACGCCCGTTGCTTAATCGTTGAGCTGTTTCTGTGTAATGTTTTTCACAGAATTCGTTTTCCGTAGTGTTTTCGGATTCCGAAGGGATGTCTTCTATTTCCCAAAATGTTGATAGATTGTCTAGCTCTGTTAGCGTTACTAGACAGTTAAACTGCTTTGTAGCACCGCACAATATCCAGCCCAGCTGTGTCTGTTGGGCTACTGGCAACCCATTGTTATGCTTTATTATTCCTCCTAAGATCACGTCGGAGTAAACATCTGCTCCCAGCAGTAAATCAATGGGTCCAGAGATGTTGTAGTCTGGATCAGCCAACTCGATATTGTTAAGGTGTGTCCAGTTGTCTGTGTTGATCGTGGAGTTCGGCAAGTTGTTGATGAGCTTACTCATCACTAAGGCGTCTGTTGGGAATGTATAATCAGAGTGGATAGACTTGCATTCCAATTTTATCATCCCTTTACTTTTGCCCATTATAGTACCAACACCGTCGTACACTTGTTCCCAATGGTCGACCATTGGGAACAAGTCTACGACAACCTAAAGGAAGAGCTAAATAGAAAAATCTTTGAAACATCCCATTACGAAAAAACAACACCGCGGATGGAATTACCGGAGTTCAACGGTACTTTCAACAACTGGATCTCCTTCAGGGATTTATTCTTTGAAATGATTCACAACAATCCAACGCTAAACAAAACGCAGAAGATGAAGTTCCTAAAGTCTCAACTGAAAGGTGAAGCGGAAAAGCTAATTAAGCACCTTCCCGTAAGTGCTGAGAACTACGACTCGTGTCTGAATATTATTCAGCACCGCTACGACAACAAGCGATTACTTTTCACCACCTACATAGAAACACTTCTCAATCAAGCGTCCATCGAAAAACCAACCTCTACTAACATGAAGAAGCTGCATGACACAACTAAAGAGTGTCTAAACGGTCTAGAGAACATAGACGTTAACATTCCAGTATGGGGTCCACTAATCGTCTACTTACTAGCCTCCAAACTGGACGACGTCACGTACGCAGACTACTTAAAAACCATTAAACATGCAAGAGAGCTCCCAGACTTAGAGGAGTTTATGGAGTTCCTGGAAATGCAGTTTATAACTCTGGAAACATCCCGTAACAAAAAGAATAGCGGGAAACAAAATTACTCGCCAAATAACCAACATAAAAGTTTTAACAACAACAAGTCAACGAACTTTAAAGGCACAGAAAAGTGGACAAAAACCTTCCATGCAACGCTGAGGAAATGTCCACTGTGCAAAAACGAACACGCGCTGATACAGTGTTCTACATTTTTAAACATGGATGTCGCAACGCGAAACAAAACAACAAGAAATCTAAACTTATGCAAAAATTGTTTGTTTAGTCACGGCGGAAAGAAATGCAACTCAACGAAAACATGCCGCACGTGTAACTTCAAGCATCATTCCCTTCTCCATGATGATAATCAGAAAGGGCAACAATTAATGCCAACCACACCAACGGTGGTTGAGCGAACTTCGAATCACATTAACAGTGAACAAGAGATACTCTTAACGACTCTTCAATTACGGGTCAAGAACAAGGAAGGAGATTACGTCATCCTTCGGGCGTTACTGGACCAAGGCTCTCAAGTAAGCTTGGTCACAGAAAATGCCGCTCAACGATTGAACTTACCCCGAAATAAAATGAATGCTGCGGTCACCGGTGTTGGTACTATAATGGGCAAAAGTAAAGGGATGATAAAATTGGAATGCAAGTCTATCCACTCTGATTATACATTCCCAACAGACGCCTTAGTGATGAGTAAGCTCATCAACAACTTGCCGAACTCCACGATCAACACAGACAACTGGACACACCTTAACAATATCGAGTTGGCTGATCCAGACTACAACATCTCTGGACCCATTGATTTACTGCTGGGAGCAGATGTTTACTCCGACGTGATCTTAGGAGGAATAATAAAGCATAACAATGGGTTGCCAGTAGCCCAACAGACACAGCTGGGCTGGATATTGTGCGGTGCTACAAAGCAGTTTAACTGTCTAGTAACGCTAACAGAGCTAGACAATCTATCAACATTTTGGGAAATAGAAGACATCCCTTCGGAATCCGAAAACACTACGGAAAACGAATTCTGTGAAAAACATTACACAGAAACAGCTCAACGATTAAGCAACGGGCGTTATGTGGTAAAAATGCCAATGCACGCTAACTACGAACAAAACCTGGGTAACTCGAAACCTCAAGCTACAGCACAATTTCTTCATTTGGAAAAGAAAATGGCGAAGCAAGAACACTTCGCTAAACTATACAAAGACTTCATTCGAGAATACATCGATTTGGGTCACATGAAACCAGTGACGGAATTGGAAAGTCGAGTACAAGCCTACCTACCACATCACGGCGTAGTACGGGAGTGCTCATCAACAACAAAACTACGAGCTGTTTTTAACGCATCTATGAAAACAGACTCCGGGTACAGCCTAAACGATTTGATGGAAAAAGGGCCAAACCTACAAAAGGACATACTATCCCTGATCATAAAATGGCGGAGCTATAGATATGTTCTAACGGCGGACATCGAGAAAATGTACCGACAAATCCTTATTCATCAAGATCAACAATGTCTTCAAAGAATTATTTGGAGAGAATCTAAGAGAGAACCACTGAGAGCTATGCAACTGTGTACCCTAACATACGGGACCAAAGTCGCACCATTCATAGCAATGCGGACTCTCCAACAGCTGGCCAAAGATGAAGGCAACGCTTTCCCTCTGGCCCAAAAGGCACTACTCAACGAATTTTATATGGATGACGCCATCACGGGCCATCATACCATAGAATCAACACAGTTACTCCAAGAAGAGCTAAGCGAACTACTGAAGAAAGGTGGATTTGTTTTACGGAAATGGTCCACGAACGAGCCATCTATTCTCAAAAATCTACAGAAGAAAGAGAAAAGTAACAATAACGAATTTAACTTCAAACAACAAGAGTTCAGCAAAACACTAGGGCTCGCATGGAATGACGCAAGCGACACATTCCATTTTATTAGCGAAGCACCTAAAGACAACAAAAATGCATCATACACAAAACGCAGACTACTGTCGGAAATCAGCAAGATCTACGATCCACTTGTTGTGAATTTTGCTTCATAGTCTTTGTCGTCCCCTTGCAGTAAGTAGCTTAGTTCCCAGTGAATCTTGTCGATGGCTTCCCATTTAGATCGTAGAATGTTGACTTGATCTTGGAGTTGCCACTTCTCTTTCATGTCATCCAAATTAATTTTGGAGACCGCTCGCTTCAAAGCGCTGAAGTTACACATTTGATTACGTAACAGCGTTGATAGGTGCTTGTCCGTTTCATCCCCGATGTGTTGGTGTACTCCAGTTGTATCAAATTGCGGTGTTCCGGGAGTTTCTAGTATTTTCGGTTTTGATATACCCGAAAATCCAGGTTCGCTTATCAACTTGTTTCGTAGTTGACTCATAGATTGCATAGTTTCGTCAAACATGCTTCTTGTTATAATAAATATGTCCTGCTTAAAGTAGTCATGGTCTCTTTGGGCAGATTCATACTTCTTCAGAATTTCGTGATTCGATCGAAATTCATCCCATAGGGATTGTAAAGCGTCGATGCGCTTGTTTAGGTAGTCTGTGGTTTTTCTACTCACAGCATCCTTCTTGTAGTTAGTTTGTAGAGCTTTGATTCTCTCGTAGCTGTTTTGCTGTTTCGTTATAAGTTCCGCAAATTCAGCGTAGTCTTCTGTGGACATTGTTGCTGCCTTGTGGCTGCGCGTGTTTGGCGTGTTGGTTGTTGGTACTCACGAAGTTTTCGGAGCTGAAGTAACCGCAGTGGACGTGATCCCCGCTGATTCTTCTTAGTTGAGGCTGTAGATTTAATCTCCGCCGATTGTTAAGTTGTAGTTGTAGCAGTAGAACTCTTCTCTGCTGGTTTGTTAGTTATTTGAAGCAGTAGATTTAATCTCCGCCGTAGTTTAGTTGTAGCAGTAGAACTCTTCTCTGCTGGTTTGTTAGTTAGTTGAGGCAGTAGATTTAATCTCCGCCGTAGTTTAGTTGTAGCAGTAGAACTCTTCTCTGCTGGTTCGTTAGTTAGTTGGAGCAGTAGATTTAATCTCCGCCGTAGTTTAGTTGTAGCAGTAGAAATCTTCTCTGCTGGTTCGTTAGTTTGTTGAAGCAGTAGATTTAATTAATCTCCGCCGTAGTTACCGCCGTGGATGTTATCCTTGACGATTGTTTTGCTGTAGCAGTAGACGTGGCCTCTGCTGGTTCGTTAGTTACAAGTACTCAGTGTAGATCACCCTCCTTTACGTTATGTGCAACGTCTCAATGCTACTGGTGAGACCCGCTTGTGGGAGGCCAATAGCACCGATTTGCTAACGTAACTGGGATTTACCACACTAAGCACTCTGCTGATGACACGACGACTCACGAGGTGATATGCCGCGCCAAAGGCTCGAAGGACCAAAAGATGTTGGGGTTATCTCGTCGTTGACTGGATACCCCGGTAGTTGTTGTAGGAAGATAGTTCACACCAAAGCACTGTTATGTTCAATAGTTTAATTACGTATTACAAGTTACGTTTGCTTGGTTGTCTGAGCCGCACTTGATGCAATGTTATTATTGATCGACCCGCCTGTGGCTAAGTTTTAGTGACGACTGACTCTATATTAGAATATAATTAATAAAGTACGTTTAGCGTTATTCATTACGTGCGCACAAACGTACTTTTGCTGTGTGAGCATTATTTGCTCGTACAATATCCTTAAAAATAAGTCGCAAATACTCCCAGACGCTTTCCGTCGGCCGTATTGCTTAACGGACGCTTTAAAGAAAACTAAAACCCTTATGATTTAATATTTAAAGTTAATTGATCGGGTTATTGCCATGCTATATTTGGCAGGCGCTCCAACATGCACCCGGGCGTTGAAAGCAACGTTTTCAACCAAATTCAGAAGACACAGGCAATGGGCAGATCCTGTTGAATGCCCACCGAATGAGTCCAGTGGAGGTCTGTATGTCAGCCACACGAGCGATGCCATACGTTCTCGGGTAAACAGCCACAATACGTTTAAGTCTAAACTTTTTGGGAGCTTTAAAGCGTCTGTTAAGTAATACGGCCGCTGGAAAGTGTCTGGGAGTATTGGCAACTTATTTTTAAGGATATTGCCTACAATATATATGTCGCAGATAACCGCAGATTCAACACCGAGGCACAATATTTAGAGTTGACAATTTAGAATAACGCCATCTATCATCGTTTTTCGGATCTATCATCGTTAAAGTCGGAAACGTCAAGCAGTGAGCTTGGGTGAGGTCGATGCAGAGCGTGGCAGGTCTGTTTTGACAGTTTCCGGTTGACAGATGACAGCTGTCGGTTGTCATATGTCAAATGTCAGTTGTGAGTGGTCGGTTGACGTTGACGTTAGACGCATTTGACTTGAGGGACGTTACTTTTTGGTGAGACACGAGCGCGAACGGTTGTGATGCCCGCCTGTATCGAACTGACCGCGTTTCCGTACTTTAATCCATTTCCATCGGCTTGATCGTTTGAGATTTTGTTAATTTGTTAACGGAAGTAAATAAATAGGCGGTTGTAATCAGTGTTGAGACTATTATTTCGTACCTCCGCCATGCTGAACTTGGAATCTGACAACGATGAACCCGAAATAGTTGACCTACCGTCGTCATCAGAAGTGCGATGTAACTCTAACGCCTACATAGTGTAAGTAACAGTACTAGGCCGGAAAAGTGTAAAGACAATGCGCGTGCGTTTGAAAGTGACATAGAAACGGAAATGTGGTGTTTTATGTTCGAGCAGCTAAACAAAAACTTTATGGCTATTGTGCAAGCAATGAAGACACCTTTTGCGAGTACGGATATTCGCCGGAAAAACGGAACATTGTCCCGCGTGCTTGGTTGGCAACAGCCGACATGTGTGTTATCGATCCGATATGGGAGAAACGGGACGAACGGGAGTCACACATCCACTGTAGGTGCGTCGTAAGTCGGCACCTCCGTCGCTGGTCGTCCTCCGCTGGGCCTCCTCCGGGTAACCGTTGGTCTCACCTGGTGGGGATAGACCGCCGGGGTGCTGTGAAGACAGCAGCGCCGTGCAACCGGCGCTGTGGCGTGCCTACAGGGGACTCAACGAATTCCACGAGACTCATGGGACAAGTTTCGTCATGGCTGTCGTCCATATCTTGTCCTGGGATGAAATGGAGCGATTTTAAGGAGCTGTTTATAGTCTGGAGTGCCCCGTATGGTGATGACGATCGCGAAGACCCTGATGCGACATCAGAACCGGGATTCACTCGAGTTGAAGAAAATACGAAGAATGGTGCGATGACGTCACGGTGCGCTGAGAATTTACTTCGGCAGCGGCGCCGGCGGCGCGGCGGCGGGACGCGGCTTGGCGGCGCGTGGTTAGCAGCGCGGCGGCGCGGCAGGCTGACCAAGCAGTGCCTGCAGCCTGCAGCAGAGGCAAATAGCGAGCGACGTGTTGAAGTTTGCTATGTGAGCAATCCCAGCGGTGTGCTGATGAATATCTGGTGAGTCGTATCCATTTTACTATGATTCTGGTGCCGAATGCTCTCTGATCAAAAATGTTTCGTTACAGTTCAGTGGCAAGCGTGTAAATAACATTGTAAATCGACCCGGGATAGGTCATGATAGTTTGTACTTCACAATTATTTACTGAGGTTATGATTATCGATTTACTATTAGAGATTTTATTTCATGTTGTACCGGATAGTTGTTTAAAAAAAAAAAGATATTTTAATGGGGAAGAAAACTGTCAAATAGTTCCACGTAGAGGGCGCTGTGCGTTGGCTACAAACAAACTGTCTAACTCCATAGAAATTGAAGAATATCTTAATATTTTGTGACTTTTTTCAATAATAAGGGTCGTTGTGTAGCCTTTGGATGCAAAGAAATAGGCGTTGTCAGATTTCCAAGAAATTTGCGCACGAAGAGAAAGTGGGAAAAGGCACTGAAACTAAAAAAAATCAAAACAAGTAATTTTTCGAGTTATGTGGGAAACATTTCAACGAAACAAACTACGAGACCACTTCTAAGGCGACAGGTTAGTACGATACCTATTATTAATTCTGACTTTTATTAATAATTTGAACACTTCAAGTCAACGTTCGCTCATGGGGGATTTAAGCCACACTGATATATGCCAAGTATTAACATTACCCAATATTGTTTCAGGCTTTCCACTCCAACGCAAAATTTTGAAGAAATCTGCTGTGCCCTCTATATTTTGTTGGAATGAATCACAGAGTGTCACCTCAGCTCGAACTGAGCGATTGCAACAGAGAAATGCAAGGCGTTGCTTATTAGCAAGCCCTCTATTATCAAACGAACCACTGACATCTACCAGCTTTGATCTTATTCCAGACATAAGAATTGGTTGGGTGGGGAAATGGGTTCTTTTCAAATATCTATACATTTTGTAACATTTTAACAAATGATGTATTACCTTACTTTGTTTATTATTAGATCATTAAAAAGCAAAAAGTTAGTGAGTGAAGTTTATTTTACAACTTGTAGAACCATAATATTGCCCAGAAAACAGCTAAAAGTCGATAAAATGTTAAATCTATTGTACTTTTCGACAAGCTCCGCTTTCTTTCCTTGTTGCATTGTTCCTCGTTTTTTCAATTCCTCCTTCAACTGGGTGATACGCCAGGTAGCATACATTGTGCAGCGACAAATTGAGTTAAAAAACCCGCGCAAATACTTGAAAAATCGTCCACACAATGCAAACGTTTATTTAAAAAAAATTGACATGTGTAGCCAAACACCAGCGCCATCTTGCGGCGAAGTTTCCAGGAAACAACCCCATTGGCGTTGAGATTTTACAACAAGGATTTAATGTTAGTTAGACGTGTGATAGTGTTGTTTTTGTGTCGTGAAAAGGTTGTTAAGTTATGTGATGTTTCAAATAAGCTCAAGAATGCTTCTAATATTCAAATTGATTTCAATACAGTTGATACAGATGTTCCGTTAGAATTTCGTTCCCAATTAATTAATCTATTGACAGCATATTCATCTTTGTTTACTAGTGATTTCTAGATCCCATATTACAACAAGACTAGTTGAATACTAAGTGGTCAACTTGACATTTAAAGTACCTAGCTTAGTATGAGTTTTCTTATAACCTGTAACGTTATAGGAAAAATAAAGTAACATGTTGAACAACCCTACTTTAAAAATTATTTTGATATAGGCTCGAAATGATTATCTTGATGGTGTTGTGCATGTAACCGGATGGAGGTTACATGTGGAGGTGACCGGATAGAGGTTGCCTGTTGTGTATGTAACCGGATGGAGGTTACATGTGTAGGTGACTGGATAGAGGTTGCCTGTTGTGTTAGTAACCGGATAGAGGTTACGTGTTGAAGACCGGATGGAGGTCGATTGTTTTGATGCTTATGGCCGGATGGAGGCTATAAGTGTGATGTTGAAGACCGGATGGAGGTCGATTGTTTTGATGCTTATGGCCGGATGGAGGCTATAAGTGTGATGATGAAGACCGGATAGAGGTCAGAGTATGAGCACTGCTATATTTTAATGAGTTTCCTATTATTTGAATGAGTATGGGTGTTGTTCGACTTGTCAACTTTGAGAAAAAGAGTTTGTTATGATTTTCATTAGAACCTGTAATGATTTTGATCAGAATACCTTTTATTCCCCACCCACTTGGGCCAGGAATGGCCGAACGACTGGTATTGGGCAGACTTCTGTAAGGTCAACTATACAAATTTTGACATCTGTTGAGACCGATGGAATTGTTTTAGAAATTCTATTTTACGTTTTACTCGACAATTATTTGCGATTAGTTTTGGTTCATAATGTCATCAAATGAGATACGATTTGAGAAAATACGGTCAATTGCGACATGTGACGCAATTGCTGACTGTAAATTTGACTTTGATACGATAGACACTGACAAAACGAGATCGGGTGATGATGAAGGGGTCAGACCTTAAGTGAGAGGTAAAAGATGCAAATGTAGTATGCAAGTGACTCAGAATGCATACATGGCAATGCTGTTCGTTGCTGCGCGCGTGTAAGTGTTTACTTGAGGGCTGTGACTAACGTCCAGCATAGCAATGTAGCTAAAGGTGTTAAATAAAGGCAATGTGTTGAGTTGAGTTGATGTTGGGTACCGGATGGAGGTCCCATGGTTGCCGGATGGAGGCAATGAGATGTGTTGAGGTTGGGTACCGAATGGAGGTCCCATGGTTGCCTGTTTGTACCGAGCAGAGCGTTGCATACTGGATTTGATCGGATACTGGATTTGATCGAATACTGGATTTGATCGGATACTAGATTTGGTCGAAAGTTGATGATTCTTGAAGAATGTTGATTTCAATGTTGAGATTTTCTTTGAGATTTGATGAGATTATGGATCAGAACAAAATTTTGTTTTGAATTGTGTGTGTGTGTGTGTTAATACTCCGACGTCTTGGTCAGGGAGGCCGAGTAAGGGACGATTTACTTTCCGTGAATTCTTGTTGCAGATACCTCACACGAGGACGTGTGAAATGTCAAGATGGCCGTGTCGCAGATAACCGCAGATTCAACACCGAGGCACAATATTTAGAGTTGACAATTTAGAATAACGCCATCTATCATCGTTTTTCGGATCTATCATCGTTAAAGTCGGAAACGTCAAGCAGTGAGCTTGGGTGAGGTCGATGCAGAGCGTGGCAGGTCTGTTTTGACAGTTTCCGGTTGACAGATGACAGCTGTCGGTTGTCATATGTCAAATGTCAGTTGTTTGTGAGTGGTCGGTTGACGTTGACGTTAGACGCATTTGACTTGAGGGACGTTACTTTTTGGTGAGACACGAGCGCGAACGGTTGTGATGCCCGCCTGTATCGAACTGACCGCGTTTCCGTACTTTAATCCATTTCCATCGGCTTGATCGTTTGAGATTTTGTTAATTTGTTAACGGAAGTAAATAAATAGGCGGTTGTAATCAGTGTTGAGACTATTATTTCGTACCTCCGCCATGCTGAACTTGGAATCTGACAACGATGAACCCGAAATAGTTGACCTACCTTCGTCATATACATAAAAATAAGCTTTCAGAAAATAAGTAAAGGAAGTAATTTTCTATGTACCTGATACCTTGATTGCCTGAAAATTGGCCGTCTAAGCAAGCTAGCTGGTAGTCGTGCGTTCTTAGTACATACTAACACTAGACAATCGTCCACATTTCCTTCGTCAGAAAATACGTGACGTCTGCCGGCCCTGGGATCTTACTCTATTCGTTTCTTGAAATAAGGCCGTAAGAGAACTCAGGTTTTGAGCATGCCTACCGCACGCTTGGATCTTATTTCGAAGTCTTTGAAGTTTATAAATCATCAGCCTAACCTCCTCTCTAGGTGAGGGATGGGCTACAATCCACCACGCAGGCCTAGTGCGGGTTGGCAGATGTCACATGTCTTCGAATTTTTTGATTCTAAGACATGCCGATTTCCGCACCATGTTTTCCTTCACCGTTTTGAGAGCAGCGGTGATGAAATGAATTACACAAAGTAATGTGCCTGCCTGGGTTCGAACCCACGACCTACTGTTCGTAAGTCGGGGCCGACACTACTGGGCCACCGCTGCTGAGCAGTGTTTGTCTCTGTTGTTAAAGTTTATTGTTGTCAAAATAGTATTCACGTCAATTAGACTTTTTCAATTCGACTTTTGATGTTGATTTTAATATAATAAATAGTTCTGAAAACAGCAAATATTAACGCAAGATGACTTTTTAGCTGAAACATTGGGCATGGAAGGTGAAGCAATAGGTCGTTCGTTGGAACGTAAGCCGTCCTGGCTTGATGTGGACCCGGCGACCTACCGCAGCCCGTCGCCGGAGGACGCCAAGCGAAGAGCTATTACCAAGTAAGTGTTTGAAAGGAAACATCAATTCGGATATAGGGGACACGCTCATGTTCAGGTCGGCCAAATTCGGCACGGACTGAATTTTGCCGACCGCAACGTGAACAAGGCTCATTTACAGAAACGCGGCGCGCATTTTATTCAAATGACCCATACATTTGAATAAAATGCGCGCCGCGGCTCTCTGAATGATCTCGATGAATGAGAGCGTTTACGGAGAAACTGTTTTATGCGCGTATGCCAGAAATGAAGCGTTACTTTCGACGGAGCCCGCAAATGAAATCACAGGGATGAACGCGGCTTTATATAACAAGGAGGCAATACTTCGTTCACTGAGAAACGGCGTTTGAAACATAGCGTAAAAACTTCGTACTTAGCAATTGTTAGTGTTTGCGCGTGTGCTTTCATTTGTTTTTACAATATTTCTAGTTTGGCACAACTCTGGCAATAGTAGCGTAATTTTAACTGAACTGTTAATATAATGTTTCAGGGGAACATCCACAACGTCTTTATTGGCGACCACCCCTACTATCGAAGTGACGAAAGAGAAGTCTCCATCGCCACCAGAAGGTATGCATAATCCGCCTAACTAGGATTCTTATCCATGCAGTGTAACCGAAAACAACGTCACCACGCTTGTCGCTTGGCGACACGGCTCAAGCTTGCGTTGGAGTTTTTTACTTTATTGCATGGAGATACAGCTCTTTCTTAACGACAAGTTTCATAATTTCCTCAACAGTCGTTAACTGTACTTCTAATTAAACCAAATCATTTGCAGCAATAATAAACAAGAACCTAGCAAACCTCGTGCGCACCCGAACGACGTCGGAGTCAAACTCGGTGTACGCCGAACAGGAGACCGACGAACTGATCGCCATGCTGAGAGAGACGGAGAGCTTGGACGAGCAGGGAGATATACTGCAGTACCTCGTTGATACGCACGGACTGGACTTTAGTACAGGTATACCTCAAGGTGGAGCTGCGGTGGCCCAGTGGTGGGAGTGCAGTGGTGGCGCAGTTGCGACGGTCCCAACTTACAAGTAGTAAATCTTGGGTTAAAACTAAGGAGTACTAAGGACCGACCGAAGGTTCGGTTTCGGCTAGTTTCGGCCAAAAAATCTAGTTTCGGCCATAGTTTCGGTTTCGGCCAATAATTGGCCGAACCTTTCGGCCCCGCCGAAACAAGGTATACGTGAATTGTCGCGCATCATTCAGCTAACTTCGAGTGCCAGTTGAGTTCGCTAGCCGGCGCGATCGTGATGATTTGAGGTTGTGTGATTTTTTCGCGCAAAAATTAGGTATTTGTTTTTACTTGTGATTAATGATGATGTATTTTTATGGTATTCATTAGGGTCTTGTGCTACAGTGTAAAATAAATAGGTTGTAAGTAGGTGTGTATAGAAAAGAATTCATTACATATTTTACTTGGTTCTGTTGAGTTATTCCCTAGAACTTATAAAATATGAATATATGTAGAAATAAATTTAACACTTAAAAATGTGTAAAGATACCTGTGATGTTTGATTCAAACATTACTATATTTGTTTGTAATTGTTGATGGATTAAATGTTGTACCCGTATTCGAACCGCCCCGTAGTTCCGATACACAATTATCTCCGGTGATTTAGGCGCTTTCACATGGAGCAACTTAAGTTGAGGCAACTTAAGCAACTTTAAAAGTTTCCTGTAACTAGTTGATAGTTGCTACAACGTTTACGGTTGCAGCAATTTTATGGCAATCTGTGAGCAACTTTCATAACCGAGTTGCTCAATCTACGCAGCGAACAGCGTTCAGTGTGACGATGAATATCGAAGAAGTAGCAATTGCTATAATTTTATTACGTCGTCGCCGTCTACGTTAACTTTAAAAATCGGTATAATATTTAACAGTTGCTAGTGGCGGCAATTAGCAACTAACTCGGTCATCGATTGCAGCAACTGAAAACTGCTGACGATTGCCGGAACTCGAAACTCGAGTTGCTATGTGTGCGCAATCCAATTGAAATATATGTAAACAGCTAGCTGCCAGTTGCTGCAATAGTTGCTCCATGTGCAAAGCGCCTAAAACCTTAATATAATTTAAAAAGTTCGTAATGAAAATTATTTCTTAAAACACCATCTTTGAAAAATTTATGATTACTTTTTTAGATACCTATAGAATTTTTTTACAAAAAAGTTTCATATATTTTCTATTAGCGTGAATGACCTTCAGTACTATTAGTCATGTCGCATTTTTTCCCTTTAGTATGCGAGGTGCTTAGTTTTGTTTTTTTTTTTTTGGACATTAGGTCCTACAAATATAGTAATGTTAAAAATGTAGTGCTTATTTTTTTTAAAGTTTGACAAATATGTTGATAGTATTTTTTTTTAATTCACATTATTAATTTTACAAATGAAGAGCTATTTTTGTTAAAACTAATTTCCTACTTTAATTTTGCATTTTTTTTCCACGTCTTCACTGTGTATACATACGCGTAAAAATACAATAGATTTTACATTCCATAAACATTTAATAAGTTTCGGTTTCGGTTTCGGCCGAAACTGGGACCAAGGCCGAAGGTTCGGTTACGGTTTCGGTTTCGGCTGAAAATCGTGTTTCGGTCGGACACTAGTTAAAACCTAGTTAACCGCATTGCTTTGTGTAATTTATGTCATCACCACTGCTCTCAAAACGGCGAAGGAAAACACCGTGAGGAAACCGGTATGCCTGAGAACCAAAAACTTCGAAAATATGTGACATCTACCAACCCGCACTGTTCCCGCGTGGTGGATTATAGCACGTGCCCTCACATAGAGGGGAGGCCTGTGTCACAACTGTGGGAACATTAAAGGATGATGATGACCTATGAATTATCTAGTGAATGCCGGTTTCGTCACAGTATATTCCTTTCCCGTCTTGAGAACAGTTGTGATTAAATCCGTATCTGTTTTCGACCCTATGACGGTATGACCTATAGAAAGTACAGTAGAATCCCGATTATCCGGATCAATTAAAACCAGGGGTGTTCTAGATAATCGATTTCTAAGTAAAATAAAACAATATTAACCTTTTTTGGTTGCGTCTATACTTGACTCTGGCGGTTAATAACTTTTTACCCGACTACGGCGAAGCCAAAAGGAAGGGTAATGATTTTGGCAGTCTATGTATGTATGTATGTTCCACCGTAGCGCCTAAAATACTTAACGGATTTTAATAAATGAGGTGTCAATAGATTCGTAAGAATAGCCCGGGTGACATAGGCTATATAAATTTTATAAATTCTTTTTATGACGGAATTTAAATGTCAAAAACTTACCTCAAAAATATTAAATTGAGATAATCATAACATGTTTGGTATCAAATGAAAGGTCTTGGAGAGCAAAAACCAATATTTTATTCGTAGTCGGGTTTTAGATTTTTAAACTTGTTTATTATTGTTGATAGTGTTTCACATACGTCATTTAGACAATAGGATTAAAAAATACGGTAATAAGACCCGTGTACAATGAGTCCAGATAATCGGATATCCGGATAATCGGGTGCTCGCTGTTATCGAAACCGTCAAAAACCAAATAGAAACATCGAGTTCAACATTCAACGCCCGTTCAACACACTTCTCTTCTAACGACGCTTCTGCTTTACTCTATGAATATAATTTCTCACAGGAATGCAAGAAAACGGCAAAATGGTCACAGTAAAAGACCTTCTAAAAGTCCTTTACGAGAAGGCATGTACACAAAAGCTGTGGGGTCTCGTGCGCCATACAGCCGGCATGCTCGGCAAGAGAGTTGAGGACCTCGCTAAAGCCGTCACAGACCTACTGGTGCGGCAGAAGCAGATTACAGTGGGCATGCCTCCTCATAGCGAACATACCATCACAGCACCGCTGCCAGAGAATGAACTGAGGCAGTTGATACATCAGGTATGTTGGATACTTACCGTTGTGTTGTCCTTGTCCTGTGAAGCTTTAGTCGGGTACTGCTTTAACCCCTTTCTGCATGAATTATGACGGAGTTGCAAAAAAAAATCTTTTTGCGTAATTTTGTTATAATGAGCTAAACTAAGAAGTACAAATCAATAAAAAAGATATTACAATGGTTATTGCTGAAATTTCAGTACGAAGCCATTTATGGCAATGTATGCACTATCGTAATTTATCGTTTATGCATATCTGGCTTCGCATGCGTTTAGCAATTATTCTGTTTGATGTTCTTGAAAAAAGAACCTAAACTGGTTCTTATTATAGCACAAATATACTTCAAATTATTGATACTTGGTGTAGAACAGAACTTTGAGCAGTTTTGCCATAACTGTCGATTTTTCATCCATGTGGAGAAAAGACTGATGTTATCAATTCGTACAGAATTCAACGGCACGTCTTTGTCTTTCTGGAGTTTTTTCGAGACTTTTTAGTGGGTATCGGCAAATCGGGCAAGCTGGATGAAATGACGCCTCGGCTTGTCAGGGTTCCGACTTAGCTTTTTGGAGTACCAACTTTGCTTGTCAGAGTTTTTACTCGGCTTGTTGGATAACTAACTCGGCTTGATGTCGGGATTTCAAAAAACTTAGTTGGACGCCCATGGGTTCGTATTTAGAGTCAGAGTTAGAATTAAGGTCATCAGCACTCAAGTACCCATCACCGGGGATAGAATTGACATACTTGGAAGCATCATAGAACCGTGAAATGTCCATTTCGGAAAAGAAATGAAAGCATTAGCAGAAAGCAAGCGTTAGCAGTTAGTATGTAGGATAAAATGCATACGAATCCATGGATTTTGATAAAAACAGTTCAAAATTCGAACAAAAGTAAAAAAAAATGCCAAAGCTGTACCCTTTCCCTGTATGGTATGATTCACAGAACATAAAATACAGTAGAAGTAGCATGTGGGCGGGGCGCGCGTACCCCGAGCTTTGCGCTGTTCCGCAATTTGTTTCTCCCACACACACGCCACGCACATCAGTCTAGATCGAAGCGTCACAGTGACAATAACTTAGAAAAAAATACTAAAATGCCTTATTGTGCTGTTCTAGAGTGTAAAAACGATAGCAGAACCAAAAATGTTTCAAATGGTGGTATATCATACCATCGGTAAGTCTTAATTTACTTTATTTCGATTAAAATTTGAAAAACATTATTTTATTAAACAAGACAAGTACAAAATATAGACTTTATTGTTTATTCTATAGGGTCTACTTTCTTTTAAACTTAAACATATTATTCTGGAAGATTCCAAATAAGCACATGTCACAGTTCGCTACTCAATTAGAGATTGACGTTATCGATAATGAGTTATCGATATTTTAAAATTACAATGTTCTATGATGTATTGGCGAAAAATTAACCCTGTGTGCGGTATCAAAGTTCGCTAAGGAGTTGTTCGAGTTAAGGCGACATTAGCTGCCCGCGACCTTGAGCGCGCGTTTAACTCATCGCCTAAACAAATAAGGTTGAAAATGGCGATGCGTTTGAGCTCGTGACTGCCAAAATGAACGATAGTTCGCAGATTTAATTTATTTAAAAAAAAAATACGCTCTAATGTTAAAATATTTTTACATATGTCTTTAGTTGGTTATATTTCCTTTCTGATAGTAAAAAAAATAAATAACAGTTGTCACTCAAAATATTGAGCATTTCGAGACGAAAAAGTTTTTTCGTGTGATTTTTTTGTGATTTTGTGATTTTTTTTTTCGAGGTTCTTGATTACTTTTAGAAAATATTTTTGCATAAGTCTTTTACCTATACATTTGACTATACACTGTATTTTTTTTTGGAATTGTAATAAGTAGCAATATGGCTAACTCTGCGACGAAAAACAGGTCGTTTTTACGGTTCCCCCGTTAACTGCGCCTTAAAACGAGTGTAGCTGCCGGCGAAATCGCAGGGTTCCCATGTCAATAGAAAGTAGATACTAGGTACCCGTAGTAACAAATGGTGTAGTTTAGCTATGATAATTATGAATATTTCTATCAAGTAGTTTAATTTTCGAAATCAATCAGTAGTTTATCATGACAATTTTAACATAACAATAAATTCTTAATTATTCTTTCTAAAAATCATAAGCATTATTATAAATTTATAACACTTGATTTCAAACTTAAGTAATTACATACTTGATAAATGAAATTTAAAAATATTTATCGACTCTTTTAGTTTATTTGAAAATAAAACGCAATGTCGATAAATATGACAACGGCAGTGGTACAACCCTAGAAAAGGACGAATAGCACACAAATAGTAATGAGCTCGTTACGGAAATATCAATCTTATTTTAAATGACATAATGGTTTATTAAATGCATTTAATGTAGTGACATCTAGCGGCGAGTAGCAGAACTTGGTCGTGAAACTATTCCGTATGAGCTAATACGTAAACAGACTAGATAATAAAAAACTCTATCGGCATATGATTATGGTTTATTTTCAAATAAACGAAGACTAATATATTACTTACTTTCATTCAATATTAAATTACCAATCACACCACGGTTTTCTTAGTGTTACGAAATACAATTAACCTGTTTATGTGTTAGTTTGGGTACGCTGGTTCCGATACTAATAAAGCGCTATGCGATTTCTACTGTTTTTTTTGTTCTGTGGTATGATTCAAAGAGTTCAAATTGATTTTATTTGAAGTTATTACTCACCGTTTTATATGTTTTTTTCTACTGCAAAAGTAGCATAAAATTATTTTCGCTTCACTGACCAGACAACCTGCACAAAACTTCTAGTACCTACGTTTGAATGATTGCATTCACCACAGATGAAAAAAAAATAAAAATGAAGCCATGAACGGCTTCGTATGCGGAAAGGGGTTAATTTTGGAGCTGAATGTATTTGTGTGACTGAGAAACGGCAGCCACGGTGTGTTATTTAAATTGGAGTCGAATCAGATAAGCAACTGACAATGATGAATGGGATACATATCTATAGAAGTTAACAGTATCATAACCCTTTTTTGTGGATGGGAAATCATCAAATGACCCCTCCCGCTCTGGGCGGAGCGGGAGGGAGTGTCAGACTTCTACTGACTAAAACCCACCCATGTTCCTTGTTCACCATTTGTGTTTCGGGGCAGTATCATAACTCTGTATCTCGGAAAGCTCTTCAACCGTTAGTCCTTGATCTCTCTGCGGTCGTGTCGGATTGCTATCCCATCGGATTCGAAAATTTGGAAAGAAATAGTGCACCTGCTTTTACACTATAATATTTTGGGCTTCGATAGCTTGCCTCCGCTGTAACGATCAAAAAGACAATTAATAATATATGTACATGCACACCCATTCACATTTATGTTTTTTAAAAATTGAGTCATTCCATACAAATATATTCAGTTCCTCAGCAGAATAATTTGCGTGAAGTGTATGAATCTGAATAAATCATACCATAACTATAATATTGACGTATTAAAGCTTTAATATTTGTTGCATGCAGTCATTACGCCATGAAACTCAGGGGAATGAACAGAAGAAGGTAATAAAAACTGTTAATATAAAAATGACTAACGTTCATACCTATTTCTCTTATCATCGTAATTTTGTAAACGCTCATTAATTTTTGTTATAAAATTCACGGAATTATTATTTCAGTATTGCATTAGTAACTGCATGTGAATTGCTGTTGATGGTATTATTTTTAATTTCGCCAAGGGGTGTATTTTTGAGCAACGTTTCGTGACCATGCGAAATAGCTATACTAGGTCTACCGCTCTACCGAGCCGGTCTGTGTTAACAGACCCTAACTGAGCCAATGCTTGAGGAGACTGCGAGGTGCTGGAAGGATGTTGGCTATGGCTTATTAAAGAGCGGGAGAGGCGCAGGTTGCGTGTTTCGATTTCGCTTCATTGTTGAAGCGAAATCGAAACACTCAAGCGAAATCGCACGTCACACAAACTCATGCACAGACTTAGTAAACGGTAGGCCAGTATTAGCGGTAGGCAAAATGGTGTATTTAGCAAAAAAGGCCTTACCTTCTTTCTTGGTAACACCTTGCCGATGGCTAAATTTTCTACGTCGGCATGAGCTCTTCGAGTTTGTGTCGATACGATTATTACGTGTATATGTTTTATGTTTAGAACCAATTCAAATAATGTATGATTACCACGTAAATTGGCAAGTGGAATGGTTTTGATACCACAAGTCGTAACGAAAATATGGTCACGGTAGATAATTCATCTCTCATGGTGACATTGGGGACAGAATCGACTGTAAATACTTGCATTCATAATCTCAGGAAGTGTACTAATGTACTCGACCATCCACTTCAGCGTTGTTTTTGTTAGTTTATTAATGAGTGGCCATTTGTAATAAAAACTTCCTGAAAAAAAGTTGATTAAGTACACCATTTTCGTGTTTGAATAGAACTTGGTGATCCAGATTTTGAATTCAAAGATTGAGCAGTTAAAATAACTGTAAAGACTGAGTAAGGGTCAGGTTCCACCAAGCGTTTCCTCGCGCACTTTTTCGGTATCACTAAATTAGGGACTATCAGTATTGCATTTGAAGTTTAAATTTGGTCGCTCGCACATCCTCGAGCTCGCGACAGGAGACGCTTTAGTTGCGTCGAATTCTAAACCTAAAGCCTACTTATAACAGTCCTATATTCAGTGACATCAAACAATTGCGTCAGGATTTTTGCGCTTAATGGAAACTGACTCCAAAACATGCGTTTTTTTTATGCACAGGCGTACGGCGACGACGAGAGCACGGCCATGTTGACTCAGGAGCTGCTGGTCTACCTCGCCATGTTCATCCGGACTGAGCCGCAACTGTTCCTCGAGATGTTGCGTCTGCGGGTCGGACTTATTATACAGGTACCTTATTTAGAATACACGTACATAATACACCACACCTGGAATCTCCGCAGGGTTTGACAGAAATGTATCTAATAGTATAATACCCACATTTCACCCGTTATGTTTAAGTCCCATGTAATAGGAGGCGAGCCTATTGCCATCAACCGAGCACAAACCCAGACTCCGTGGCTGCTACTGAAAAATTCCGAATGGAAAAACCCAATAACACTGCCCGACTCGGGAATAGAACCCAGGACACGTTGAGCAGTCGCGCTTGCGACCACTAGACCAACGAACTTGTTTTCCAACATTGAGAAAAATCAGTGGGTTTGATTAGTTTTTAAAATACTGTTTTGAAACAAGACGGAAATGTCTGTTACCTTCCCTGCATACATAAATGAGACAAAACATATCAGAAGTTACTCAAATATGGATTGTTTCATGGTTTTTGTACAGGTAATGGCCACAGAGTTATCACGAACATTATCGTGCGACGGTGAAGAGGCATCCGAACATTTGTTGAATCTATCGCCCTTTGAGATGAAGAATCTACTGCACCACATTCTCAGCGGAAAGGAATTTGCTATTAATAGTGGTAAGTATACCTACCTATATTTTCTAGTTTATTTATAGGCAGAACTTGACAGAGAAAAATTAATATGATTCTTTCATAATATTATTATCTGAATTGTGGCTAGTATTTAGTTTCCAGATATGATAAATAATAGGGATGCTCACTGACTAAAAAAAATATTATTGTAATTAGTCCGTCTGTTAGATTATCGAAAAATATTGGATACGTATTTTTTGTTTTATCAAATCAATAAAAATTGACGAACATAAAAGTGATAAAACGCGTCAAAAGTTTGAGTGGGAGGTGGTGACGTCACTGCTCGCTAAGAAATGTCATACAATATGACGTCACACGAGTTTTCAAAGCACTGTATCGTCTTCATTGTTAGTTTACGAGAAAAAAGAAAAAATATGTGTCCAATATTTTTTGAAAATCCATCTGACGGACTAATTAGATTTTTTTAGGTAGCATCCCTATTATTATACATAGGTACATAAGAATTTAAATCGGATCATTTGATTGACTTTGTTAAAAATGTACATTAAAAAAAGTTATTTTTGATTCCCGGTTTTCCTTATAAAAGGTATTTTAGTAAGGACATGATCTATAAACGTTTCCTTTTTGCAGCTGCAACCCCTTCAATTTTAACAAAGGGAAGGGTCAGTAAGGGTAAAGGCGAGTGTTTCTGTGAGAGCAGACTTTTGCTTATATTTATGTCGGAATGCACCCCGTTGTACCCCTATGTATACGTCTTTTTACACACGGTTTGGTATTTAAAATGTGTGACTGTGCCAGTACCAAATGTTATAATTTTTTGTCCCAAGCTTGTTTATTTCACTGTTTCTAGGCAATTATTTTAAAGTGTCTCTAACTCTTTGCTACTGAGTTTATAAAAATAGAAAAGGTTTTCTATCATTATGATTATTTCATGAAAAAGTCATTCAATCGAATTAAATGAACTCAGAGGGTTGTATTCATGCCCGTCGGAGCCGCGGATTATCGAAAGAGATGACGTGGCCTCGGCACAAGGGCAAAGAAGGAACATGGGTTCGGTTTTTAGTCAGTAGAAGTCTGACACTCCCCTTCGCTCTGCCCAAGAGCGGGGGAGGTCATTTGATGATTTTCCACCAAAAAAAAAAAGAGTTGTATTCATGATCTGATCTGAGTAAAGCCTTATTTGTTACGCTCGCGAATTATCCGTTCAATATCAATTGAATTTCGCGGGCTACCCTAGCGCTTCTACCTTAATATCGGAAGGACGTCCACTACTACACTGAAGCCTCTCTCAAACTGTCGTCCTGTAGATTCCTGTGACCGTAACCAAGTCATCAGTCCACTTTTTGGGCAGCTTTAAATCCAACATAAATTCGTTTCAAAGCGGCTTACGCAAATACATCTTTGGGTTCAGACACACAGCTTACAACAAAACCAAAGCAACTGGCACATTCCAGTTCAAGTCGACCTGTAAAAAAACTTATGTCTGAGACTGATTCTAAAGATGTATTTTTAATTAATTTCATATTGTACCTACAATTATTTTTCGATGTTCGTTGTCCTGTGACCCTTTTGCTGTAAATAATTATGTTTATAATTACAACCATTACTTATATTCATTACTGTTTGTATCCCAATTAACTGTTTAAACTTTTATTTTGAAGCTTATATGATGCAGCTATGTTTGGTGTACCGACGTGGTTCAGTATTAAATATTCCGTTTTGTTTACAGTTGGTCGCGGTAACTTCTCCATAGTGAGTAACAAGTCTCATAGATATGGCAAAAAGTCACAAATTGTTTTGGAAGGTCAAACTCTACAGGGCGGTATTGAAGAATGTAAGTATATACACTTAAGCTATGTCTGGTATTTACTAAATAAGTGTAGATGGTAGGCTAAGTTTTCATAAGCTGTTCTTTGCTCTGTGGCTAAGTAACAATAAATTATAGAATTCAGATATGAACAACC
Source organism: Diarsia mendica (assembly GCA_949316265.1). Lineage (NCBI taxonomy): Eukaryota > Metazoa > Arthropoda > Insecta > Lepidoptera > Noctuidae > Diarsia > Diarsia mendica. The sequence goes on along the minus strand of OX438896.1, from coordinate 15,357,482 downwards.
ACTCTAAGTTGCCAGTTGCTGCAATATTTGCTCCATGTGCGTGCACAGCGCCTAAATCTCAACTTAAATTATCTTGCATTTGCCTTCACAAGCAATTAAGTAATCACATTATACTTTTGCAAGAGGCGCTTATGCGTGATTGAAGTAACGAAGAATGATACGCCATATTAGTAACAGAACTGCCTGTAGTAAATATTGCTACTAAGACTTGTGGCCATTTCTGTTTGCTTAGCACCTACAACTGAACCGGATCGCCAGGGCCAGTGGCTGCGTCGGCGACGACTCGATGGAGCCCTCAACAGAGTGCCACGAGACTTCTATCCGCGCGTATGGGGAGTTTTGGAAAGAGTATGTATTAATTTTATTTCCATGTTTACAAGCCGTCGATCATTTTCCTTTACTAAGAAAAGGGTTATTACCCGACTTTCTTTTCTTTTAGCTAGTTTCTCAAAGGTTTAAAAAACCCCACAGATTGTCAAAACAATTTGATTGGCTGTAATTTTATTCAGCTGATTTTTAGGGTTCCGTAGTCAACTAGGAACCCTTATAGTTTCGCCATGTCTGTCTGTCCGTCCGTCCGTCCTCGCTTAATCTCTGTGACCGTTAGCACTAGAAAGCTGGGTACCAATATGTGTATCAATCACGCCAACAAAGTGGTAAAATAAAAATTGGAAAAAAATGTTTTATTAGGGTAGCCCCCATAGATGTAAAGTGGGAAGTGATTTTTTTTAATTTCAACCCTAACGTGTGATATATTGTTGGGAAGGTAAAGGTATTTAAAAATGAATAGGGGTTTACGAGAATCATTTTTTGATAATGTCAATAATTTCGGAAATAATCGCTCCAAAAGTAAAAAACAATGTGTTTTTTTTCAAACCCCCCTCTAACTTTTGAACCATAAGTTTAGAAAATATGAAAAAAATCTGAAAAGTAGAACTTTATAAGGACTTTCTAGGAAAATTGTTTTGAACTTAGATGGAAACAGTTTTTGTACAAAAAAGACAAAAAGTTGTACAAAATAATTTCTGGACTAAGTTTGTAGTATACTCGTATATGCAAGCATTTTTGTTAACTTCGTTTACATATTTTATTATCCTGAACGTATCTTTTTTCAAACTAAAAAAGAATTATTACTACGGAACCCTACACTGAGCGTGGCCCGACACGCTCTTGGCCGGTTTTTTATATTTTTCTTCTTCGCCCGATAATGATAATATTCTTGATATTTTAACCGAGAAATAACCCAATAATTCTTCATTCCAGTGCCAAGGCCTAGTAATTCAAGGCAAGATCCTACAACCGAACTTAACCCAAGAGATGACATCAGGAGAGCTCAAATTCGCCCTCGCAGTGGAAACAGTACTGAACTCGATACCTCAGCCAGAGTACCGACAACTGGTGGTCGAAGCTCTCATGGTACTGACCCTCGTCGTTGAATATAAGGCAGTAGCACATCTAGGCGGAACAATCGAGGTCGAGAGTCTAGTTCACAGGGCGAACCAGATATTCTTAGATGATCAGGTGAATTAATTTTGATATTGTTTTTCAGTTCAAATTATTAGACCCATTATTTTGAGTTCTCCCATAGACTGTTCTCGACATCAGAAGCATAAGGTCGGATGTACAAATACAGAGTTTTTTATATCTTATCCGCTTCTGATGTCGAGAGTTATCCAACCTCAACAGAAATCATCATAGTCGTATATTTTAGTAGCGTCATGAGCATTTTTTAACCTTTTGACCGCCACAGTCAAGTATAGACGACAAGCCAAAAAGTACCTAGTCTGTCGTGTAGTCGTGACAGTGGCGTGCTGGGTACTTTGGCTTGTCGTCTTACTTGACTGTGGCGGTCAAAAGGTTAAAATAATAAATACGATTTCGCATATATAAACTTAACATGCTATCCCGCTCATGTTTTTACTCAATTCCCCACTCATTACACGTTAACGTGAGGTTGACATTTAAGATGCGAACCTTGAAACCTCACGTCATTCGCTAATGTGAACCTTCTATAACCCCAGATGCGCTGCAACGGCGACGCAACTTTGTGCTGCGCGAAGGACAGCGCAGTTGGCACGTGTGGCGCCCTGCTGTGCGGCGGCGCGGCCGGCGTGTGCCAGCACCTGTACGACAGCGCGCCCAGCGGCTCCTACGGCACCATGACCTACCTCGCGCGCGCTGTTGCCGCTCTGCTCGCCGACACCATGCCGCTAGACTCGCCTATCGAGTGCACCATCACTTAGAACATTCTTACGACAGATCCGAAATGGAGGTCAGTCGGCAGTGGCATACCTAATCCCAAGTTGTTTGAAACCTGCTAAGACAGCCCTTAGTTACCTTCCCCATTGGCCATATTGTCTACCTGGCTAGTCGACTAGTTGATCCGATTGAAAAGCTATGTTCGATATGTAACAATCGAACTGCTGACTATCGAAACCTGGAATAGTGCTCGAAAACGCGGCAGTACGATTTTGAAGTAGTTTCCAGCCAGGAGTTTGAGTTTTCTTTTGGTAAAAATACCTAACGAGAGATGCGAGTAGGTCTCTTTGGTTACTATGTAAAATATCTTAATGTCACTCTAAATTTTTAGGGTGTTAGAACACGCTAGGAACACTTTGCAATGTGATGTATCCTAATGTCTTCCCTAGAATGCCAACTTGCCAATTCCCAATCTAGCCAAACCCATATGCATAGTGAATTGCAGCATTTTTATTATTATTAGCCAGGCTTACCGCTCTGAAGGACAACAGCATCACGGTAATATTATCATACAGTAGTTTGACTTTATACAAAATGACGAAGCGCGAGCTATGCCTACGCGCCTCGATTAACCCATTGACCGCCACGGTCAAGTAAGACGACAAGCCAAAAAGTACCTTAAGTCGACAGACTTAGGGCACTTTTTTGCTTGTTCGGCTTGTCGTCTATACGTGACTGTGGCGCTAAAAAGGTTAAGGGATGCGCCTGGGATGCAGACAGTCGCGACTGTGCCGCAGTGACGAGCGGACGGTGTGTTGTTTTTTAACAATAAATGCGCGATGTTTTCTCTAAAAATAAGACAAGTACATATTTAATATGACGAGTAGCATTATATTGTGTTGTTTTTGGATTTATGAATTCGTTAATAACGTATCCACTTCAGAGATAACTTTTTTTTAATTACCTGGAAACTTTGAAAGATAAGACTATAAAATAATTTCACTTACTAGTAGGTAAGCATATAATGTGTGTCTTTTTAATGGGTAAGTATTTCTTTCTATGTCCCGAAAAAAAACATGGTTTTATAATTAAATCTATCAATCAAAAAACAACACGCATGTTTATTGAACACTTTCTATTCAATTCACAAAGTATTTTATTTGTTTTTAAAAGTATATTTACGATCACAAAACTAAATGGAAACAGAAAGTAGGCAAATGTAATTAAAATACTGGAGGCGGGCAGCCCTTTCGCATGTTCACGTACCGCGCGGCTGTAGGCATTTATTTCAAGGACACGGCCGAGTCACACTACTGTAGATATTATTACCGTGACAGCATAGTCTACTTCCATCTCTCTCTTTCTAGGCTCATTGGCAAAATATTTAGCCTTATTGCAATTTAGTCCTTTCTGCTCTTCATAGCATTGATAAATGTTTTCAGTATGCATACAATTTCACACATCATCACTGTTTACATCACACATTTTAACCAACTTCCCAAAAAGGAGGAGGGTCTCAATTCGGTTGTATTTTCTTATAAGTAATATTATTATCTCCTACAGTAGCTGTGCGCACACCTGAGTCGACACTGTCTCAAGATGGAATATCGCCGCTCTATGAAAACCACAATGACTCACTCACACTTGCCACTACTCTCACAGTCAGGATTGACTAAAAACTACTGAAACAGAAAAAAAAATCACTAACTCTTATCAAGTCTCATCTCAAATGACGAACTGGTGTGCACAACATCTAATAATATCCCTGTTTATAAAACTTGTAGTATAGGTTGTGTGGCATTTTGCCATATATTTTTTAGCAATATTGCATCGTTGCAATCTCAGGTAGTCTTATTATGTGTATTAAAACAATGAAATCCCTACTTTATAAGCCAAATAAGTTATTAAAATAGATTCTATTTTATAGAATATGCAATAAATATCTATTTGCGATTATGTATTGTTTTATATAAATATTTTCTCTACATAAAATAATTGTTATTGTATTTCGTCACAAAACTTTGTGACACAGACACATGACCATATATATTTTTTAGGCATTCGTATTTTTTGTCATTTACAACAGATGTTATCATAAAATGTTGATTATTTTCTGATATTAAATTTAATTGAACCACATTTCATTTGAGTTTAATTTTATAATATCCAAGTAAGATTTCCTATAAAGGGTGGAAGGAACACCGATGCACAAAAGGTTACCACATATTCAGAACATCTATACTAATATTATAAAGCTGAAGAGTTTGTTTGTTTGTTTGAACTCGGTAAACTCAGGAACTACTGATTGGAATTGAAACATTATTTTTGTGTTGGATAGTCCATTTATCGAGGAAGGCTTTAGGCTATATAACATCACGCTACGGCTAATAGGAGCGGAGCATAAATGAAAAATGTTACAAGAACGGGAATAGTACATTACTGCAGAATCCAGTAAGTAAGCCTTCCTGGCCAAGTATGAGTTAACCGGACCGAACCGCAGGTGAGGTCTGGTTATATACGAGGCCAGGATGGCTTTCTTACTGGTTGAGGTTTGTATAATGCTTTTCTCAAAAATTAAAGAAAGTTTTACAACAAATTCGTTTAATTAATATTGAAGGTTACATTCATATGTGAAAAACACAATAGCACTTTTTGGCCGACCCGGGAATCGAACCCAGGACCTCACGCTCTGCAGTCGAGCTTGCGACCACTAGACCAACGAGGCAGTTTAGGAAACAACTTTAGAAAAAACTTTTTAATAAACTGAAATTACTAAATACAATCATAAAATCCCACACTATAAATGTCATACCAAAAAGAGAGATAGATATATATTTGGAACCTCTCTTCTATAACCATGTTATAATGGCTAAACTCTAATCTGTGTCTGGTACTATGTTTTTTTTTCTAAGCAGATCTAAAGAGGATGACCTAGTGTCCAGTAAGTAAATTACATACTTACTTACTGGACAGTAGGAGATTCCAAATTTAAAATCTCGCTTCTTACTGGACAGTTGTGAATAAGTCTCCGGTAAAGTTCACTTTCTGGATACTTTTTAGAGATGTTATGGCAACATTACCTAGCATTTTTGAGAAAAAGATTTTTCCTTTTTGAGAGCTTCCGCTGCGTGCGCTGCGAAAACGGTTTAAGTTACGCAAATATCATGTATGAAAGAATTTTTCCTCTTCAAAAGTTCTAAAAAAAAGACCGCGACAGCATTATGTCTATCTTTTAAGATTGACTCACTGTAACCCTTTTTTACTATTAAAATGCTAGGTTAAAAAGAAGTATGTTTTGCGAAGCTTATTCGGAAATTTAATGTAGAATATTTATGCCCTTTACTCTTTATAGTTTAAACAAATAGGTATCTTAGAAGATATCGCAATGTAAAAATATCCTCGCGGCAAAATAATTCGCGCGTCGCAATGTAGGTACGGGGGATTCTGGCTGGCCTCCGGGAAATTCAAATTCAAAATATTTACTGCATCATAATGTTTACAAGAACAGGGTGTTATTGTATATTTAACAGAAAGAGATATAAATAGTAAATCTCACTTCAAGATAATCTAAGCTAATCTAAACCATCTAAACAAATATTATAAATAGGAAAGATAAGATTTTTTGTTAGTTACGTTTTAGCTTAATTTATGTTGGATAGTCGATTTATCGAGAAAAGTTATAAGCTATATTTATGTGACGTAGACGAAGTTGCGTGGGTCAGCTAGTCATGAATAATCCCACATAAAAAAAAACATCACTAATTTAAGAACATTGCTGTTTCCTACAAAAAGTTTTTAGCTGACACAGTTGGCTGCATAAATTATAAAAACACATTGGTAGGAAATAGCTTGTAAACGAGACACAAATATGTACCATATAACATGGGTGGGGATCACTGTAGCTAATTCACAAGAACAACACTTAATTGGTAACACCTATTTATTCTATTTTATAGACTATCTCTGGCAATAAACACATCTACTTGAAATGTTACACTTTGCTAAAAACACAACAATTTTAATAATCGTCACAATATGTATTTACAACATTAAGCTTCATCTTTTTTCCCAAAAGGATTCATCTTTGATAGCCATGATGTTGTATTTCTGAAAACAAAAAAAAAAATCGATTGTGAGATTATAATAGCCATTTGTTATAACAAACACTGACTCTTCTTTTGTTTGTCATAATTAATGACTATGAAGCTACAAGTCACAATGATTGTGTTGACAAACAAATAAATGTATGTATATAAACATACTGAAATAGATTTGATGCTTGTGGAAATGTGAAATCAATCATGTCACATGATTCTGTGTACATAATGACTTTGTTAAAAAAACAGCAGAGTATTATGGAAAAGAAGAAAATCTTTGTTTACAAATTAAACAATGAGAACATTAACTAAGTGAAGGTGTTCACAACGACAAAACACACATAAAAATTTGTTCAATCACAAAAAAAAACATGTTGATATTTGTTTTTATGTTTTGTCAGTGAGAATGGTCAATGCCTGAGCACATCCAGAATTTAGATATCATTTGTTGTCCAATTGTAATCACTCAGAGCTACATGAAATGTGCCAACAACACAATGTTTCCCACATTTTGTGTATACCTGTAATTAGTTGTGTAGTAATATTTAAAACAAAACTAGTATGTAACACCACTGATACAGCTGTAGGTAGACCTTAAATAAATACATAAAAATAAAATAAGTAACTAGTTTGCAATCAGGAATAAAGATTATACATCTGATATGTTAATCAGATTTGTAAACAAAAATATCTGTCCTCATACCCGGTGTCTTGTGGTTACCACAGTGATTCTTTCTTATAATATTTTTTGTCAATCTACCCATAATTTTTTTAACCATTAAAACCTGAAAACAAAATTCATACAGGCAAAAGACTTACGTTATTTCTTCAGGTGAAGTCTTGGTTGACTCAATTCCTGCAGCTTTCAATTTTTCAACTAGGTTTTTTCTATACATGTTTTTTAAAGGAACAGGTCTGTTGGCTGCCTCTTTCTGTTGAGCTAGCTTGCATAGGGCCTCATACCAAGTGAGGCCATACCATTCTATTTCTTCAGGAGTATACTGGAAACAAAAATGTATGATCAGTTTATTAATACGGTTAATTTGGAGTCTTAAAATTTACTAGCATTTTATTACACTCCTGACTTCATAAATGAACTAAAAAGTTGCAAGGCCAAGTATGCAGAAGTACTTCATCAAACAGAAACAACATGCCATGCAATGTCATCAAAATGAGTATTGTTTGATCACCTAATTTCGACTGTGACACCAAGTTATTTCAATTTGCTGTTGTGTAGAGCTGCCTGTGTTATAATAATGCAATGTTTATCAAGTGCTAGGTTATCTATTTTGATTATTAGCTTAGCCAAATTGAGTAAGACTTACCGATGATAGATAGGTCTTGTACTCCTCATAGACTTCTTTCTGTTTCTCTTGATCATAGGCATACCGGGGACACCCATTCATCAGTTCAATCAGTATTTGTTTCTTCAATTTCAATGCTAACATGGACACTAAGTCACATGCAGGTGTCTTAAGTAAATAGTGGTCAAAACCATAATGATCATTGATCAAACTTATTGTACGGTCTGTCACAGTTACTGATAGATGGGTGTTCAGGATCTCAGATTTCACAACAGTCCTCTTCAATACCGGTACCCAATAATGAGGTACCCTACGTCGCTGCGGGTCACGTTTTTGAAAGCCTGCAAATGGTTAATCTTTATGAATTTATGACCTAACCTAACCACTACAATTAACACATAAATATAGACAAAACCCTACCTTTAATTACAGCTTCGCCGCCCCATAGCCCTTCGTTGATCTCGGAAGGATATTTCAGGGGTATAGGGATATTTTGAATTGGAAGTATTTCACCAGTCAGGTCATCGCGCTTCCATTTCCCTTCCTGAGGTATGTAGTGGACGGCAGCAGGCTTCAACACTTTCCATTCGCGCCAGAATTTCTTGTATGCGACAGGTAATTCAGAGGCAATGCCTACTTCAAACCTATTCTTTTTCTTAAAAGTTTTTGATAGTTGACGAGCTGTAGCCTGAAATAATCTACGCGTCAATTTGCAGCAAGGTAATCGTACACAAGGTAATCATAGAATGATGAAACATGTATTGTATGTCGTATTGCACAGTTGACATAATATTTACCTGAATTCTTGATGCCATTGAAATATTTTTTTAAAGGAACCATATATCTATGAAAAAGTGTTAGAACAAAACAAAATTTCACGTAAGGCCAATTATCTTCTTTTTTGATTGACAATTTTACCAGAATACAGATGACATTGACAAGTGACGAAACGGAAGTTCGGAAGTCTAGTTTTTATGGTCTATCGAAGTACTTATTAGTTCCGTGGGCTCAACATGATCGTGTTTTGTCATAGAGGAATAGGTTATAGAAAAAGTGAGAAGCTAGTCATCGTTCTTTTTGCCACAAGTAGGAGAAGTAAACACTTATAGTAGGTAAAGTCCATTTCACGAAAGAAGTCCCGAAGATGCAGCGCTGTATTCGCGCCGGTAGAGTATATGAGTCATATAAAAGCAAAGGCAGCAACATCCCACTTTTTCATTTTGGCAACTTTTAATGCAGTATGGTAGTATTCCGTCAACTTTACTTGACCGAATATTCTAATCGTTTCAAAACCATCATCATCCTATACAAAATAGAGGTTCTAAATTGAGATTGGTAGCAAAACCAGCAACATACCTACGTAGTTGCGGCATAGACAGCAACATCCTTCTTTGACCAATCAGGTGTCAGTATTCGAACCAACGGTGCAACGGTGATTGTGTGTATTTTGCTCTCGTAAATCAGAGAAATTAAAGCGTAAATAGTGTTAATATTGACAAAAACGTTATAAAACTTGAAAATGGAATGTTTTCCTAGACCCTGTGATAATAAAAACAGTCGAAAGAGAAAGGCAGAACCCGAAAAATGGAAGAGGTACCAGGCGAAGGTAAAGCGGTAAATTGTAGTACAGTTAGATAATCTTGATCATTTCAATTATTTTTTCTAGCTAAATAATCTAGTTTCATTAATTTTATCTAAATAATACTATTAATTTACTAAACCGATGGTTTGTGTATTATTACAGTAAAACATCAACAAAAACAGTCATTACAAATGCAGCAATATCCATGATTGACTGGTGCAAAACCAGCAACATCCAATTAAGAATGGCGCAAAAGCAGCATTATCCACACATTGGATGCAAAAACAGCAACATCCTAAATGTATTACTTTATTTTGGTAAATGTAGTGTTTCATAGGGAATTCTGTTTTACAATATCTGATTCTATCATCATTAGTTATCTCTTCTTGTAACATAGTGTAACTAAAAATTGGTACATGCAACGTAAACAAAAAAAAACGTCTACTACCTTTTCAGTAAAAGTGGATGTTGCTGCTTTTGCTTCTATATGACTCATATATGTTCTGTGATTCGCGCGACATAATGTTGCTATCTCTCTCTCAGTCTCTCTCTCTCCATGATATCTCCCCATTTGTCAAATTAAGTTCCTTCATTGTCCGCGAGACTTCTTTCGTGAAATGGATTTGAGATTTGATTTAGGGTGGACTTGGGCTTACGTATTTTCATGTCACCAAAGCCAAAAATCCAAGTTTGCTGAACTGTTTGATAGTTGTCATATCGAGCTGTCATCTGTCAACATAGGCTGCGGTTTAAATTGTACGATCCTTTACAAACGTGCCAACGCTACGAACTAGCTGTTCAAATTGAATGTTTACCATCGGTACACTTTCAATTTGAACCAGTCAATAGCCCTGTAATGTCACTTCTGTCAAAAATTATAACCTCGGAACTAAGCCGAAAGCACAGAACATAATATTAAACCCCTCTCGGAATTATTTATTTACGTACTGCGACATTTTTCATTGAATAATATCTAAATAATGGTGCAACAACACACAACATCTAAAAGCAAAATAAAAACAAGTCAATTGCTTTCCTTGACACTTGTCAAATTCGAATTTGACGTCTCCGCACACACTGTACTACCAAATTTTTGTGTGCGCCGTTGGTAGCGATCGATGACGTCAATCATGACGTCACACTGCTAAGAAGAGCTCATGTTTGTACAAAATAAACCGATTTTATGAACGAACACAGTACCAATAGCGCACATCGTACAATTTAAACCGCAGCCATATTGTCATCTGTCATTATTAACTTCACTTTTTGCTAGTGGTACCACTGCTGACGTGGAAAAAAAATGTAATGGCAAGCTTTATTGGCAATTAGTGCTCAGTGGTGGTGGCTAAATATTTTGATAAGTAATTGATTAATTTTAATATTTCTGTTATCTTGTTGTACCTGTTTCGTAAAGTGTATTGAGTAGTGATTGTGCACCGCGTACTACGTCTATTATTCATGTTGACAGAGAGCGTTAAGCTATGTCGGACAATAAAAACAATAATCCTCCCGAAGGGGAGCAACTTGATCCTGCTGACAGCAATATAGCATCCAGTGTCGTTGGAAGTGTAAAAACTTCTAAGGTAAATACGTAAATACTGCATTAATTACGAACTTGTGTACGATTCTAACATATCATTTGCATGACACGAGCAATGCAAGGACGTTGGTGTTTCGATTTGCTATTGACTTTTAAAATACTACGTAATTCAACTAGATGTAGATAGTCATAGCTATTTTAGTAATGCACATAATTTAGAGTTGGAGTTATTTAAAGTAACCTATAAATTGGACATTCTTACCTATACATTAATTTTAGTAAGGTATCAGTTTACAACAGCTGGCTTTAAAAACATCAGCCATATTGTACATAAACAATCGATCCAGACTGGTTCGCAAGTTTAAAATTAATCATTTCACTTTAACATATCGACGCTTTCCGCTACAAAGGGCGTAACTCCAAATCTCATACTTTTGGCAATGAGCAAAAAACAAAAAAAAAAAAAAACTTTCTTCAATAACTCTTTTGTTTTTATACTTATAAATTTGAGTTCTAGGAATAAAATTCTTAAATTTTGGCCGTCCTTTGCCTCATTTAATTACAATCGTCTACGATAGTTATTGACGAAGTTAGCATGGAGTTACACCCCTGAAAATGAAAAAAAAATGTAGATACAACCCATAATTAAATGGCCTGGGACCAAACGTCTGCAGTAAAAACCAGTTAAGCACATGCAAGGGTAATGTTTGTAGTTGTAAAGACCATTTTTTTTTGCAAAATATGTAGATACACCCTGTTATTAATACTAATGCAATGAATATAAGTTCAGTTTTATTAATAAGGATGAATATTATTAAATAAGTAAGGATATATTGGAGGTATTTTTAATATAAATCATAGTTAGTCGAGTCAAAATGAAATTAACGGTTTTAAAAATCAATTCATTTATTATTACTTGTAATAGGAACATTAAGCACTTCATTGAATCACAACTGGTAAGTTACAGGTCCCGTGAATCAATCTACAATCACACAACATAATAACACGCCTTTACCCAATAAAAAGGATAAAATAAAAAGCTTTTCATCATCATCATCATCATTTCAGCCGAAAGACGTCCACTGCTGGACATAGGCCTCCCCTAAGTGTCGCCACATTGACCGGTCCCGTGCGTCTCGCATCCAGAGGATCCCCGCAACCTTCACCAGGTCATCGGTCCACCTAGTGGAAGGCCTTCCAACGCAACGTCTTCCGGTTCGCGGTCGCCACTCCAGAACTTTCCAGCCCCATCGGCCATCCGTTCTGCGAGCAATGTGCCCTGCCCACTGCCACTTAAGTTTGGCAATTCTTCGGGCTATGTCGGTAACTTTGGTTCTCATGCGGATGTCCTCATTTCTGATTCGATCACGCAACGAAACTCCGAGCATAGCCCTCTCCATTGCCCTTTGGGTGACTTTAAGCCTTCTGATGAGGCCCATTGTGAGCGACCACGTTTCGGTCCCGTATGTAATCACTGGCAACACACACTGGTCATAGACTTTCGTCTTGAGACACTGCAGTAACTTGGACGAGATGATACTTCTCAGCTCCCCAAACGCTGCCCAGCCGAGTCGGATTCGATTCGATTGACCTCTTTCTCAAAGTGAAACCTGGGACAAACAGTCCAGTTAGGTAGGTCCACCTACCTAACTGGACTGTTTGTCCCAGGTAGACATAATCGTCTACAACTTCGAGTGTAGAGTATTCGGTCTTTATAGGAGTGGGTGTAACATGGGCATTCAACATGACCTTGGTTTTATCCATGTTCATTTTAAGACCCACTCTTTTGGAGGCTCTACTGAGGTCATCGAGCATTGCACTGAGGTCCTCCATGGTCTCAGCCATGACCACTATATCGTCGGCAAATCAAAGGTGAGTCATGTACTCGCCTTGATGTTGAAGCCTAGTCCTCTCCAGTCCAGAACCTTGACGACATCCTCCAGTACAGTGGTGAACAGCTTCGGAGATATGACGTCTTCCTGTCTCACAACTCACTGCAGAAGGATAGGTTCCGTGGTCTGGTCCTGAAGCTGGACTGACATGGTGGCATTTTTGTATAAACACTTCAACACTGCAGTACAGCCCAAGTTTCAATCGAATCGAAGACTTTCTCGTAGTCCACAAACGCTAAACAGAGAGGAAGATTATACTCTTCGGTCTTCTGTTTAACCTGCCGCAGCGTATGTATGTGGTCTACGGTGCTAAAGCCTTTTCGGGATCCGGCTTGTTCGGGAGGCTGAAAGTCGTCGAACCTGCGCGCGAGACGATTCGTATTGACTTTTAAAAACTACTTATAGACATGGCTCAGAAGTGAGATGGGCCTATAATTCTTAAGTCGGGCATTGTCGCCCTTCTTGAAGAAGAGTACCACCACACCTCTGCACCATGCCTGTGGCGTTTTTCCCTCGAGAATGATGGAATCGAACAGCCTTCAGGAGTTCGGCCGTAATTCCGTCATCACCCGGTGCCTTGTTGTTCTTAAGCTGTTTCAGAGCCATCCTAATCTCGTACAGGCTCACATCCAGGATGTCTTCGGTATAGTGTCGGGTCAGTCTAGCTCTGGGGTCTTTCGCTAAATCTTCAACTACTAGTTTGGAAATACAGAGATTTTATTGTTTTTTTTTTGTTTGATGCCCAAGTTTTTTGGAGTTTAACGACTAAAACGACTGCATAATAATAACAACAGATAACCATAAGTTACTTTTACATTAGATGAATCTACCTTTTCAAGACTATATCATTATCCATCAAGCCGTTTACACAACGTATTAAAGAAATAAACACCTTCGCAAACAAACACCCATTCTAAAGCCATTTACGTTTCTTCTAAAACTAAATTATAATAAATACCTACCTCACTTAGGTCGTAAAACACAATATTTTGTCTTCATGACATTTAAACGTAGGGTGTAAAAACCATACTTTAATTGTGTTCTTAGTGAATTTTAGGGTGTATAAATCAAAAATATTGGTGTTTAGGTCGTAACACCAATATTTTGATAATACAACACTATTTTTAGTAACTTACAATTATACAACTAAAATATCGCAACAAACTTGACCGTGCAGACTTTCCAATGTGGTTTTACCACCCATACCTTGCAAATATGTAACTTATTTCCTATTTCCAACAAAAAAAAAATTCAATTCAGATTATCACCGTATCGACGCTTTCCGCTACAAAGGGCGTAACTCCAAATCTCATACTTTTGGCAATGAGCAAAAAACAAAAAAAAAAAAAAACTTTCTTCAATAACTCTTTTGTTTTTATACTTATAAATTTGAGTTCTAGGAATAAAATTCTTAAATTTTGGCCGTCCTTTGCCTCATTTAATTACAATCGTCTACGATAGTTATTGACGAAGTTAGCATGGAGTTACACCCCTGAAAATGAAAAAAAAATGTAGATACAACCCATAATTAAATGGCCTGGGACCAAACGTCTGCAGTAAAAACCAGTTAAGCACATGCAAGGGTAATGTTTGTAGTTGTAAAGACCATTTTTTTTTGCAAAATATGTAGATACACCCTGTTATTAATACTAATGCAATGAATATAAGTTCAGTTTTATTAATAAGGATGAATATTATTAAATAAGTAAGGATATATTGGAGGTATTTTTAATATAAATCATAGTTAGTCGAGTCAAAATGAAATTAACGGTTTTAAAAATCAATTCATTTATTATTACTTGTAATAGGAACATTAAGCACTTCATTGAATCACAACTGGTAAGTTACAGGTCCCGTGAATCAATCTACAATCACACAACATAATAACACGCCTTTACCCAATAAAAAGGATAAAATAAAAAGCTTTTCATCATCATCATCATCATTTCAGCCGAAAGACGTCCACTGCTGGACATAGGCCTCCCCTAAGTGTCGCCACATTGACCGGTCCCGTGCGTCTCGCATCCAGAGGATCCCCGCAACCTTCACCAGGTCATCGGTCCACCTAGTGGAAGGCCTTCCAACGCAACGTCTTCCGGTTCGCGGTCGCCACTCCAGAACTTTCCAGCCCCATCGGCCATCCGTTCTGCGAGCAATGTGCCCTGCCCACTGCCACTTAAGTTTGGCAATTCTTCGGGCTATGTCGGTAACTTTGGTTCTCATGCGGATGTCCTCATTTCTGATTCGATCACGCAACGAAACTCCGAGCATAGCCCTCTCCATTGCCCTTTGGGTGACTTTAAGCCTTCTGATGAGGCCCATTGTGAGCGACCACGTTTCGGTCCCGTATGTAATCACTGGCAACACACACTGGTCATAGACTTTCGTCTTGAGACACTGCAGTAACTTGGACGAGATGATACTTCTCAGCTCCCCAAACGCTGCCCAGCCGAGTCGGATTCGATTCGATTGACCTCTTTCTCAAAGTGAAACCTGGGACAAACAGTCCAGTTAGGTAGGTCCACCTACCTAACTGGACTGTTTGTCCCAGGTAGACATAATCGTCTACAACTTCGAGTGTAGAGTATTCGGTCTTTATAGGAGTGGGTGTAACATGGGCATTCAACATGACCTTGGTTTTATCCATGTTCATTTTAAGACCCACTCTTTTGGAGGCTCTACTGAGGTCATCGAGCATTGCACTGAGGTCCTCCATGGTCTCAGCCATGACCACTATATCGTCGGCAAATCAAAGGTGAGTCATGTACTCGCCTTGATGTTGAAGCCTAGTCCTCTCCAGTCCAGAACCTTGACGACATCCTCCAGTACAGTGGTGAACAGCTTCGGAGATATGACGTCTTCCTGTCTCACAACTCACTGCAGAAGGATAGGTTCCGTGGTCTGGTCCTGAAGCTGGACTGACATGGTGGCATTTTTGTATAAACACTTCAACACTGCAGTACAGCCCAAGTTTCAATCGAATCGAAGACTTTCTCGTAGTCCACAAACGCTAAACAGAGAGGAAGATTATACTCTTCGGTCTTCTGTTTAACCTGCCGCAGCGTATGTATGTGGTCTACGGTGCTAAAGCCTTTTCGGGATCCGGCTTGTTCGGGAGGCTGAAAGTCGTCGAACCTGCGCGCGAGACGATTCGTATTGACTTTTAAAAACTACTTATAGACATGGCTCAGAAGTGAGATGGGCCTATAATTCTTAAGTCGGGCATTGTCGCCCTTCTTGAAGAAGAGTACCACCACACCTCTGCACCATGCCTGTGGCGTTTTTCCCTCGAGAATGATGGAATCGAACAGCCTTCAGGAGTTCGGCCGTAATTCCGTCATCACCCGGTGCCTTGTTGTTCTTAAGCTGTTTCAGAGCCATCCTAATCTCGTACAGGCTCACATCCAGGATGTCTTCGGTATAGTGTCGGGTCAGTCTAGCTCTGGGGTCTTTCGCTAAATCTTCAACTACTAGTTTGGAAATACAGAGATTTTATTGTTTTTTTTTTGTTTGATGCCCAAGTTTTTTGGAGTTTAACGACTAAAACGACTGCATAATAATAACAACAGATAACCATAAGTTACTTTTACATTAGATGAATCTACCTTTTCAAGACTATATCATTATCCATCAAGCCGTTTACACAACGTATTAAAGAAATAAACACCTTCGCAAACAAACACCCATTCTAAAGCCATTTACGTTTCTTCTAAAACTAAATTATAATAAATACCTACCTCACTTAGGTCGTAAAACACAATATTTTGTCTTCATGACATTTAAACGTAGGGTGTAAAAACCATACTTTAATTGTGTTCTTAGTGAATTTTAGGGTGTATAAATCAAAAATATTGGTGTTTAGGTCGTAACACCAATATTTTGATAATACAACACTATTTTTAGTAACTTACAATTATACAACTAAAATATCGCAACAAACTTGACCGTGCAGACTTTCCAATGTGGTTTTACCACCCATACCTTGCAAATATGTAACTTATTTCCTATTTCCAACAAAAAAAAAATTCAATTCAGATTATCACCGTATTATACGCTCTACGTTAAACGTTTATTAACGTTACGACAGAGACGTAAATGTTACCTACTGTAACCTTTGTGAGATACATCCTTTTTTACCGACATCAAGAGTTATCAGAATATTTTTTTGCAGGGCGTAAGTCACAATTTGTTTTGTTATTGTGTTTTACCCCGTTTTACATTCAAGAAAATATTTTTGTTTGTAGATACACCAAGTTTGGTGTCGTAACGTAAAAGAAATGTGTTTTACGACTTGGTTTTTTTAAAGAGAGATGTTTAGCGTTAAGAAAATATTGGGTAGTAAAAACCATTTTTTTCACCGTAGCGCAATTTTGAATATATAGATAGAAAGAGCGTGAAAAACTAAATAAGACTGCATCAAAAAGTCAATTTGGCCAAAATGGTCTTTACGCCCTTTGTAGCGGAAAGCGTCGGTATTATACGCTCTACGTTAAACGTTTATTAACGTTACGACAGAGACGTAAATGTTACCTACTGTAACCTTTGTGAGATACATCCTTTTTTACCGACATCAAGAGTTATCAGAATATTTTTTTGCAGGGCGTAAGTCACAATTTGTTTTGTTATTGTGTTTTACCCCGTTTTACATTCAAGAAAATATTTTTGTTTGTAGATACACCAAGTTTGGTGTCGTAACGTAAAAGAAATGTGTTTTACGACTTGGTTTTTTTAAAGAGAGATGTTTAGCGTTAAGAAAATATTGGGTAGTAAAAACCATTTTTTTCACCGTAGCGCAATTTTGAATATATAGATAGAAAGAGCGTGAAAAACTAAATAAGACTGCATCAAAAAGTCAATTTGGCCAAAATGGTCTTTACGCCCTTTGTAGCGGAAAGCGTCGATATGTTTATAAACTATTTGTAGACATCTCATCATGCATCAATATCTTCTGAGAGACAAATCAAGTTTGAGCGAGCACAAAAGTGTCTTGAGAATGCAGCACTTGTGTCAAAGAGGATCAAAGAGCACCGCAAAGCTACTGCAGAGCTCTTGGGAAGACCTTTCGGTAAGATTATTTTATTTTTTAAAGAAAATTTTGTTAAAAACTAGCTTATGGTTAGCTGATGATGACTCAGTCTCCATCTTGTACATTAGAACCTTAAAATTAGTATTGAATCTAAGTAATTTTATAGGTACATAATCCCACATTCTGTTACTAAACACATAAAACTGAAGTTAGATGTGTTTATCAACCAATTCTAACATACCTTGAATAAAGATTCTACAGTTTTTCTATTTATCGTCAGAAAATAAAGCTTTTCAACCTATCTTTGTTTCTTAACATCAATTCTTTTGTTGTTTACAGAGGAGGATGATGTGTGCGACACTGCTTCTGAAATGGCGTCCACCATGAGTGAGAGAACTGGCTACTCTGCTACAACCGACACCTCCACTACAATGTCTGTCCAGGATGCTTTGAACAGTAAGATTGTCTTTATCGCTTTTAGATTTATTCTCCATATAAATCTATAACCGCCTTATTAATAAAAATAGTTAAACCTGGTTTAACTTACGCTTGGTTTATCTCGCATGCCGTCACTTTCGTTTAACTATTTTTATTAATATGGCTGTTTGTGTTAACTTTCAACTCGTAGTTGGTCATTTAATGTATGTATGTCCTCATTTTAAGTGCTACTTATATGTTTACTTTGTTTACCTTTAATTTTTTAGTCAATTTGTTTTGTCCTGTGGGAAACCAATAAATCATTTTTCTTAATAAAAACCTTTCTTCAACTTTTTTCTTTTAGTTCCTGGCATTAGTGAGAGCTTAGCAAACACCTTGAAACAGAAAGAAATACTCATGGAGAGGATAAGACAATACAAGGAAATTAGTAAAAAACCCATGACGAAACCCACCACCATAAGGAGGGAATCTACTGTAGATACAAAAGTAGAAGTAAAAAAGGTATGTACAAGTTATCTTTATGAAACCTGTTTTATTAATATGTCTGCACTATCTGTAAGAAACATGTAAAATTTTATTATGATCATTAGCTTATTTATATCATTCTTAATGAGAGATACTGTGTTCCAATCCAACCAGTCTGTAATTTATATTATAAAGACCTCACACACCTCCAACCATGAAAAGCTGCTAGTCTTATATTTGAATCTTTTGATATTCTAGCCAGTCTAGCCACTATAGTTGTTACCGATTAAGATCCCAATAGCAGTCATTGCCCTTTCCCTAATATCTCTTCGTATGAACCAAAACAAATGAACTATTTATTATTTTTCATTAGAAAAATGTTCAAGATCACAATAGATGACGATTCAAGACATAAACAGGATTATTTTTGGTTATCAAAGTTAATAAATGTAGGTGGGTCAATGATCACTATTGCGATCTAAACTGGCAGCAACTATAGGCATATTTATTTTAATTTCAGAAAGCAGACAACAGTGATGTTACTCAACTTATAAACACAATCAAAGACAAAGAAAATTCGTTGAGTGTGATGCAATTTAAAATGAGAGCAATGGAAACTACTATTCTCGACCTACAGGAGAAGATTACCGAAAAGGACCAAATTATTGAATCGAAAAATAAGGCGACGACCCTCATGTCAGATAGCTTAAGCAAAAAAGGTTAGTGAATATTTCCGTGAATTGGTTAATAGCATAACATCACACCTGCAATCCCCTTAGGGTTCGGCAGAGGTTTACCTAATAGTACAGGTAGGTACATTTCGCCAGTTATGTCTAAGTCCCATGTAATAGGGGGCCGGCCTACTACCATCAACCGCACAAATCCGGACTCCGTGGCTGGTACTGAGATATTCCTGATGAAAACTCTCTCTTACTGAATTCATTAACTTAACCCAATATACCCTACACTCATATCTGTGATCTTTTAATGTATTACAGAAAAGGAGTCTTTGAGTCTACTTGAAGACACAAGGCAACAAATGACAAAAATGCAAGAGAACTTTATTGCTATGGAAACAGAATGGAGAGAAGAAAAACAGAATTTACTCAATGAAATTGGAATACGAGACGAAAAAATCCAAAACTTAGAAGAGGCCAATACAATTTTGGAAAAATCTAGATTTGAAATTAGTGTTGCCCACTCTCAATTAGCTGAAGAATTAGAAGCAAAGAATCAAGAAATATTTAGGTTGCAAGAGAAGATTACAGAATTATCTCAAATAATACCTATTGATGAACCATCTCCGAAAGAAAAAGATGATGTTGAAGAAGAGAAAGGTTCTCTAGAAATTGCAGGTATGGCTGAACTAACCAAGAAAATTGAGTTACTGGAGCAACTGAACTGTCAAATTCGGCAAACCAATAAGGAACTCGAAAATAAACTAGCAACTGTTAATCCCGAACCTAAGTCACCAAGTAGCAGTGCTGCTGCTGGCAAAAAGGGAAGTCCCGTGCCTACTCGTAAGGGTGGCAGAAATACAGCCGCCAAATCAAAGTCTCCTTGGAGCCAACTATCTTCAGAGTCGTTACCACAAGAAACTGATAAAAAAGCAGCTAAAAGTGAAATCACAAGATTAGAAATGTTAGTACAATCCCTCAATAAGGATATTTTGGAAAAAGAATATGCAATATCTCAAAAAGATGCTCAGATATCTGAACTCAAATCCATGCCCTTAGTAGAAGAACTAAAGAAATCTGTGGAAATGGTAGATATTGGTATTTACACTGACATACCAGAAGATAATAAAGAAACAGCACAGATAGTAATTGAACATAAAAAAGAAGAATCCACTCTTGAATCAAAACCTACTACTGAAGAAAATACATCTGTTACAATCACAGAACTTGAAGAAAAGTTAAAAGCTGCTGAAGAACAAATAGCTATCCTCAACAATGACATTGACTCTTCTAACAAAAACATGATAAAAGTAAAGTCTAATAATAAATTGAAATTGAAGCAGTTGCAGAAGACAATTGATAACTTTAGTAAAGTTTCTGATGCAAATGCTCAGATAGTGAAGCTAAATGAAGAATTACATCAACTTTCTCAGAAAGTGGCCGAATTAGAAGAGGAAAAGGGCAATCTACAATTACATCTTGTTGATTACGATAGTGGCCGACGTAAGTATAATGCAGTTTCTATGAACAGTCAATTTACTTGTTATTTCTTTTTTAATTTTTGTTTATATAATTATATTGTTATCTTATTATGTTATTCTCATATTTTGTTTTCTTCTATTTACAGTAACTGATTCCGACATTTACAAAAAGATGGTAGAAATGGAAAATTTAGCAGAAACTAGGCTTAAGGCGATAAGCGTTTTAGAAACCCAGAAATTCGATCTAGTTCAAGGTAAATATCATTTTCGTAATCATTTATATATTAAATAAGGTGAAATACACAAAACCTTTACAGGAACATTTAATGATCTTGTTTCTCATTACAGAGCTACATGTATTGCAACAGAAAAATGATGAGATGGAAGATAAATTGGCAGATATATCACAACTTCAAAATGAGCATGTTTGCACTGAAATGAAGTCTGTCCAAATGGAAGAACAAATAGATGATCTGACGGCAGCTAGAAAAGAATTAGAACTTATCATAGAAAACTTGAAACTGGACAAAGAATATCTAAACGGAACTATTAAAATACTTCAAGAAGAAAAAGAGGAGATGACGCATAAATTGGAAAATTATATGCAAGAAAACATGGAACTAACTGATAAACTTGAAAAACTGAGTGCCGAAAAAGTGAGTTCCGCTGAATCTATTGAAATTGTCGAATCTTTGACGACACAAGAAAAGCTTGAACTAGAAGAATACAACAAAGGTATTGGTGAAGATAAAAGTGACGACCATCATGAAGGAAATGTAGAATCCCAAAACGATAAAAACATAGACAGTTTAATTGAACAGAGAGAAGAATTAAACACCAAAATTGAATTATTTACACAGGAAAGACAAGAAGTAATGGAAAAAATGTCTAAAATCGGAACAGAAAATGAGTCATTATTAGTAAAAATAACCAAGTTGACTGATCAATGCGCTCTTTTGCAAAACAGTATAGATATGCTGAGCAATGAAAAACATGAACTACATGATCTTAACCAAGACCTTACGCGTCAAATCGACGACCTGAAGCGTGAAAGAATTGAAATTATGAAAGAAACTGCTGATATTGCTAAGCCAGTTTCTGAAGATGTGGCTGATGGAGTCCCAGTCGACACTCACCACGACGACAAATCAGCTGGCGATAAAGGGAATAAAGGAGCTAAGACAGTAAAACAACTAACAAAGGAAATACTCAAATTAAAAAACACAATCAAAGAAAGAGAAGATGAAATTGGCGATTGTCAGATGAAAATACTGTCCATGGAAGAGCAACAGCAGAAACAAAACGAATTATTACAAACAAACGCGACTTACGAAAGTAAGATAAAATCCTTAAAAGATGAAAACCAACATTTGAAACAAGAATTAGAAGCTACAAAGAATGATAAAGAATCTGAACAGCAATTACTTCAATTCAAACAGGCGAATGAAGTATTGCAGCAAGAATTACAGAAAGTGCATCAAGAATATGCCAATACCGTGGGTTCCCGCGACGCTAAAATAAACGAACTAGAAAGTGTCTTACTGGAGTACGAGAAACAAATGTTTAATTACGGCAATAGCTTGCAACAAAAAGACAAAGAAATGGCGGAGTACATCAATCAAATCACTAAGCTCAATGATGTTTCGCAGAAACTTAAATCTACTATTGAATTACTTGAAGAAGAAAAGGCGAAAGATCAGAACGCAGAACTTGTCAAATCACTTAATAAACAAATATCAGCCTACCAGAAAAAACTAGTAGACAATGAGGATAAAATAAAGATCTTAGAAGAAGAAAAGATGAACCTGCATTGCCTCCAAGGTGAATTGGTAAACAAAAGTGGAGCACTTGAATCAGAATTGAAAATCTTAAAAGACGCATTCACTGAGAAGCAAAATCTTATTAAGGAATTGCAAACGCAACAGCAAAAGCATACTGAAGAAATGTCAGCCATATCACTTCAAACGAAAGAACGTGATGAAGAAATACACGAAATTAAGTTACAGCTTCGTAAAGAATCTATAGAAAACGAAAAACTACGGAATAGTATAACAGAGAAAGAAAAACAACTCGATGAATTAACACAACAAATAGAGGAAACCAAAGGAAAGCTCAACGACTTGTCTTCGGAGAAAAACAACTCATCTGAACAATTCGTAGCTTTAGAGACCAAAAACAAAGAGTTGCTTGAAAAACTAAAGAAGTTTGCATTAACTATTAAAAAGAAGTCCTCGATGTACAGCGAACTTGAAGCACATTATGAGGAAAGTCAAAAACAGCTATCTGCTAAAAATGAACAACAAGAACAGCTCTTGATACAAGTTGAGACACTCCCAGCATTGCAGGAGAAACTGAAGCATGCCGAAGAAGAGATCAACCGATTACAGTCACAGAAAATTTCTCTAGAACAGCAGAAATCCCAAGATATGAACCAACTACAAACAGAAATCAAGTCTTTGCAGGAGCGACTCGTGTCGTCTTCCCAAGAAATATCTCACTTAAATGATTCAGTGAATATTTTACACAAAGACTTACACTTCGCACGCGAAGAAAATCTGCATCTCAAGGCACAGATTGATGGATTAAATAACAAGTTAGTTGAGCTTGAAATAGAGCAAAGAAATATTACAAACTTAACTACAAAAATAGCAAGCTTAGAGGCTGACATAAATCAAAAACAATTGCAAATCGCCGAGTTGATAAACAAAGTAGAACATCACGAACAACAGCAATCACAAGTGCAATTTGGTTACGACGCTAAAGTTCAAGAACGCGATTTGTACATTGAGAACTTAGAAACAGAGATAAGCAGATACAAGAACCGCATTTGTCGCCTTGAGGAAAGTATTTCTGTCATGGAAGATAGAAGACATTCACTAGAAAGAAAGGCTGACCAATTAGGTAGTCAACTTCAAGAAAAGCATAAGGCTTACACGGAATACAGCAGTCAGGAAGATGAGTTAGTAGGTCGACTAGCTGTTCTGATGGACCATGACAGGGTTCTTGACAAACAGCTTTTTGAAATAGATAATGAAAATAAAGAATTACAATTTAAGGTTCAACATTTGAACGAGGATAATCAAAAATTAAGGAGAGCTCTTTCTGAAATACAAGAGCACTATAACGTAGTTCTCGATAAAGCAAATAAACTGGACACGGTGGAATCACAAATATCGACGTATCAAACTCAACTTCGTGATCTCGATGCAAACTTGAAAAGAATAACCCATGATCATCAAGCTTTAATAATGCAAAAGAAACAAGAAATCGAAGAACTTGAATCTGAATTCAATACTCAAATTGAGAACGCTTTTAAAGAAAAGAAAGTAATAAGTGAAAAATATGAAAAAGTAAGTGAAACAGTGTCTCAATTAGAGGGTCAACTACGCGAATATAAAACAAATATTGAAAATCTGAACATAGATATAGACGAACTTCATAGAATTAACCAAGAATTAGAAGCAAAATATTCAAAGAAAGAAGAGGTAACAACTCCAGACTATACAGAACAGTATATAGCTGAGATAAATAAATTAAATGCTATTGTTAACAGTAAGAGCCAAGAAAATGTAGAACTAAATAATAAGCTACAAATGCAACAGTCAAACAATATAGCATTATCATCCAATATGGAGAGTCAAATATCAGAACTTACTGCAAAATTATACCATTCGGCCTCTACAATAGAACAATTAACTTCTGAAATTCAATCTTTGAAAGAGGTCAATGGAGAATTGCAAACCAAACTTTCTCAAAAAGACGAACAGATCAAAGAATTAAAAGAAAATCAAAAACTTACTTTTGAAATGAGCATACCTAAAACCGAAGGTATGATTATATCGTCTACTATTGAGCAACTGAGTGATGAAGCAAAGAACGTTGATATGTCAGCTCTTGAATCACAAATCCTGTCTGGAATGGATGAACCTCGCATCGAAAGTAAACACGTCACTAAAAAAGTTTCCGAAAACATACAAAAGCAGGCCTCGGGAGACATGGGAGTTGAAGAACCAATTATGGTAGCCAAAAAAGCATATGAGTGTTACAAGAAAGATGAAGATGACAATGGAGCCCTAGAAGCAGATCCTTTTAATTCAGACGAAGGATGGGGATTCGGTGAGAGCGAAGAAGTTAGTGACGTAACACCTGGTTTTTCGCATTTAAAAGACCAAATAAATGTACTCCAGAAAGGTAATGATGCCTTGAAAGCAGAACTTGAAGCAAACAACAGCAAACTACTTAAGGCTTTGAAAAAATTAAAAGAACTGAAAAATAATAATCTTTTGCTCAACAATGAACTAAAAGTAGCTAAGCAAATATCTCAGACCTCGTTCTTTGATAATGCTATGGAAGATGAATTACGACTAAATGTTCAAGAGATGGAAAAGAAAATTGAAGAACTCAACACAGATATTTTTAAAGAAAAACGAGACAAAGATTCTCTGAGAAAACAAAACGAAATCTTCCAAAACGCTAATGATAGATTGACTGAAATGAAAGAGAAATTGGAGAACGAAATAGAGTTATGGAAATTCAAATTCAAAGAAGCCAATGATAAACTTTCGACAATGCAGTGGGGAGGAGACACGAAGGATTTACAACCAAAAGAACGAGAATCTTCTGTTCCAAGTGTTGATGAAAATAAATTCAAAGAAGAACTTATGAAAATAGAGAGAGAAAATGATGAATTACAGTCGATAGTAGATCAATTAAATTCTCAAAACAACGAGTATCAGATACAACACACATCTCTTAAGAATGAGATTAACAATCTTAATAATCAATTGCAGAATAACCAAAGAGATTTTCAAAATTGTGAAGTGCTCAAAAGTCAACTTGACGACTTGCATAAAACAAATAGTGAACTGGTGAAAACCAATAAACTGTTAACAGAAAAGTTACAAAATATTGAAACCCAATATAAAGATTTGACACTGTCTTATGATAAACTAAATACTATGTATGAAGAACTGAAAACAAACTATGAAAATGAAAAAACTACGTTAGTAGACAGGAATTCCAGCTTACAAGAGGAGTTTGCAAAATTAGAATCTGAGTCTAAGACCCAAATATCTTCTCTACTTTCTGAACTAGAAAATTTAAAATCAGAATTACTTTGGCATGAAGAACAACAGGGCTTGAATAAATTACAAAGTGTAGATAATTTAGCTCTGGCAGAAAAATGTAATGCCATGGAACAGTACTGTGTACAGTTGAAACAAGAATTGGATGATGCAAACACGAAAATATTGCACTTAGAGTCAGAAAACCAAAATATAAAAACAAAATTACTTTGGCATGAAGAGCAACAGAGCTTGGATAAATTACAAAGTGTAGACAATAAAACACTTGCCGAAAAATTTGGTGTTATGGAGCAGCATTGTGCAGAATTGAAACGAGAATTAGATGATGCAAACACTAAAATATTGCAATTAGAATCTGAAAACCAAAGTATAAAATCCAAATTACTTTGTCATGAGGAGCAACAGGGCTTGGATAAATCACAAAATGCAAACAATATAGCCCTTATTGAAAAATGTAGTGCTTTGGAAGAGCATTGCGTACAATTAAAACGGGAATTAGACGATAGAAACATACAAATATTGCAATTAGAGTCAGAAAATCAAAATATTAAAACAAAATTACTTTGGCATGAGGAACCACATGGCGTAGATAAATTACAAAGTGTGGATAGTTTTGCCCTGGCTGAAAAATGTAGTGCTATGGAACAGCATTGTGTACAACTGAAACAAGGATTGGATGATGCGAACACGAAAATACTGCAATTAGAATCTGAAAATCAGGATTTGTTATTAAAGTCCAAGGAATATCAGGATCAAATAAATGATCTGAATAAAAAGATGCAAAACTTAAATGGTGAAAATGATAATTTACTATCTACTGTTGCCGAGTTACGTTCTTCAGTGTCAAGCGCCATTGATCAGCGTGGCTTTGAAATTGCAGAATTGTGGAAACAGCATCTGGCTCAAAGAGAAGCCGACTTCCAAAAGATAGAATCAGATTTGAGAACGCAATTAGGTGCTTCTGAGGCAAAATATGAGCAGTTACTTGAAAATGTACAGTCCTCCAGTCAGGAAGAAACTAGTAAGTTGATTGTAATTGAGCAAGTTACTTCTTTACAAAATAAATTAGAAGACAAAGAACAGCATGTTCGCAACTTACAAACTAAATATGCCGAAGTCATGAATCAATTAGATTTGTTACGTTCGGAAATGGAAGATGAAAAAGTTGGGCATGAAAACAAATTATTAGAACAACAAGAAGAATATGAGAAAATGATTCAAGAACTTACTATAAACAATCATAAACATAAAGAATCATATGAAGAAACTTTCAAAAACATACAAAACGAGTTAGTTATATTCAAATCAAATAACGACGAGTTAAATCAAGTTATTGACGATTTACATGTTAAAATAAAAGAAGCAGAAGAGAAAGTTGTAGAAGTGACTAATCAACTCCGAATGAAAGATAGTGAAATATATCAAAAGACACATGACTACACATTAACGTTAACACAAAGAAACGAAGAATTTGAGAATGTTAGGAAGCAGTTGATTGAATATGAAAAGAGAGTAGAAGATTTAAGTTACGAAAAAGAATCAGAATTAGCTGTCCTTAGGTTAAAGATGCATGAAAATGACAGTCGTAACGAGCAAATAAGGAATGAAGCAGATGAAGAAAAGGAAAAATTAGTAGAAGCATTAAACGCCAAGATAATTGAATGTACAAATCTCAATAAACAAATAGTTGACTTAAATAAGGAATTGGAAAGTCATTCAACGAAAGCTGCGGAAATGCAAGCAGCATTGGAGAACCAAGAGATTGAAATAGTTGGTCTAAATGACGAGATTTCGAATGTACAGAATCTGATGCGATCGTCTAGTGCTAAGATACAAAAACACGTATCGTTCGCGTCTGATACGAAACCTGGTGCTGAAGGAGAACAGACTGAAAATGTTTTGAATAGGGACCTGTTGGATGCCGTGCCCAGAGCTGAGCTAGACTTAGCTCTGTACATGTTGCATCAGAGAGATGTTCGGTGCGAGGAACTCACGATGGAGCTTGGACATTTGTTGGAAGAGCGAGATACTTTGCAGTTGCGCTTGTCAGACTGTTTACGTCTCAATGAAGATATGAAGAATAAATTCAAAATGGCAGGATTTGACGAGTCGATGAACTCGAGCCAGGAAACGATATCGGAACTACCGAGCTTTACAGTTGAGAGAGAGTTCGTTGATACGCACCGCGGGCAGACGTCTCGAAGCAGTAGTATTAGTGATCCGGAAGGAGAAAAACCGAAGTTGCAGGCCAAGTGAGTATAGATTATTTTACTTGATCTTTGTCAGACGGGATTTAGCTCTTAGAACTTTAATGTGATAGTGATCAAAATCTTGAATGCAATTGCAGTGATACAATACTAGGTACTCATAATTCTGGCCTTATCATCTCATAATTATCGTAACGCTTGAGTTCTCGTTCGCACTTTGTGTAATTTATTTTGACCCCACTACTCACAGTTATGGAACTGTGGAGAGAAACATCTCGAGGAAACTAGCATGTCCCAGATCCCAAAAATTTAAGACGAGTGATATCCGCCAGTCCGAACTGGGCCCGCGTGGTGTCCTAGCTCAGTAGCTCACTTCCTCTCACAGACAAAAGGCCTTTGTCCTAGTATTTGGGTCTAGCACAGTAACTGATCCCTAACAAACGACAATAAAACTGACTTACTTGTCACAGGTTGACGGAGCTGCGCACGGTGCGCCACAGTCGCGACGTGCGACTGCGACAGGAGAGCGAGCAGCGACAACTGGACCTGCGGCTGCTGCAACGAGATGTCGCGCATCTACCGCCTGAGGCCGTTGATCAGCTGGCTCAAGCGCATCACACGCTCTGTAAGTCCATATCATTCATATTATTCGACCTGACGCAAACAACCAGGCTGGTTTAGTGATTGCTACTTTTGCTGCTGAGGATGAGATCTTAGGCTCGCTAATCTAGGTTGGCCTGAATCAATGGGCTGGCACCATATCACATTGGCCTTGAAACATAACTAGTGAAATATTATGTATCTGTATATATCCGACGCAAAAAATATCCTATGGGACTCAGTAATAGTCAAAGTGCACTAAGCTGTAGTGATAATGCTGTCGCTAAAATAAATATCCACATGACAACGGCATTTATTAGGTGGAAAAAAGTTTTTTCAACACACTTGCTCGTAAAGTGGCTATAATTTCACCGCAATTAAGCACATAATGACAGCTATAATCAAACTGTGACTTTTTCATTGCTATTATTCACTAGTGAATTATAGGTTTTTTTTTAAATTTATTGTTTGAGTTGCTACGTTCATAATAGTACATTATGGTACAAGTGTGTAACGTTGGTGATTACCGCTGAGGCGCCATTGAGACCCGAGCCGTCAGGTGAGGGTCTTAAGAAAGCCGAGGACGGTAATCATCAATACACACGTGTATCATACGACGTTTTTCAACACACTTGTGAAGAAAATAATTTTAAAAAGTCATCTTCAACAGTTAAAACGAGTTCTGTTTTTTTTTCACAATAGCGGGAAAAACTAATCGGTTTACCTATGCGCGCGCATCTACAGTTCGACCAACTTATCTGTGCAGGCGGGAAAACACGGAACTAAAATAAATGTACTAAGTTTGACGAAGCGATGCATTTTTTCTTGACCAGTGGCGCCACCATGAATACCTACTGTAACAATGGCAATCGGCCATAGACTAAAAGATGATTTTTGACTTTTCGCGGATAGAGTTTTAGCCACGGACAATATGGGGAATTCAAAGTTTCATTTATTAAAAACGTACAAGATGAAAAGTTGCATGAAATGAGCAAGCACTAGGTACATTCATTTATTTTTACTATTGAACACGATCTTTTTTGTATCGAAACTTTTTTAAGAACATAGCAACTCAACCAATAAAATTTAAAAAAGAACCCCTATAACTCACTAGTGAATAATAGTAATGAAAAATTCACAGTTTGATTATAGGTGTCATTATGTGCCTAATTGCGGTGAAATTATAGCCACTTTATGAGTAAGTGTGTTGAAAAAAAGTTTAGATACAAAAAAGATCGTGTTCAATAGTAGAAATAAATTAATGTACTTAGTGCTTGCTCATTTCATGCAAAGAATTTAAATAGATAATTTCAACTTGTACGTTTTTATTAAATGAAACTTTCACTCAAATAATATAACTTTTATTTTTCTGTAATAAAGAAAACTTTTTTCTCATTTTATACGTGGCTAAAACTCTATCGCGCTCATTCATTTATAGTATAAGATCCCGTTAAGAACGACCTTCACCGAGATGCTTATTTAATGAAACGTATTTTATATTTAATTTATCATGTCAATAAATATAATGCATATGGGTTGCCTAGCAAATTTCAGTCCAGAGTATGTTTAATTAATAATTTAAAATAAATATTTTTTTTAACATTTCACCGGTATGATTCTATGATAAATTCTATACCAATCGAAAGTATGAAGCCCATAGAATATGAAAACGTTAGGTTGCCTATTCTTTTCCGGTCACAACTATCGGGTTGCCAGGTATAAACAGGTCCCCACCGGAGTGTTCCCACGTTGCCGTCGTGGTGGGGCTTGCGTGTCTCAATGACCCTTGGGGCTCTGCCGGTAGATATACTCATGCCGGAAAGGTCCAAGGCGAGAGACCAGACAAAGAGGGACACGCGGGGGGTGAACAGTGTTCGGGTCCTCGGGCGGCGCGCCTGTCGCAGAAGGAAACCCTACTCGCTGCTCTCTGGTTCGCGTCTGCTCATCAGACGTGACTGTGAGAGCAGTGAGTAGGCGGAGGGAGACACGATGGGTAGAGATAGGGACGTGTTCTCGTAGCGGCGATCGTTGGCGGCGACCTCTCGCGTCCGGCCCTGGTGCAAGCCATGGTCCGGGGCGAGGAGGAATGGGACGCCGTCGCCTCCTTCTGCGAAGCAGTGATGCTAGCGAAGGAGGTGGCGGAACGAGAGAGGGAGAGAACCTCTCAACGTCCCAGCCGCCGCGGAAGGCGCGGAAGGCGCTCTGGGCGTCGGGGGCCACGTGATGGCTTCCGGCCACCGTAGACTCGGGCCTGTGGACGGTGAGTAATGGGCTAGCTCGCCGTCCGGCCGTCGTGGTGACGGCAACAGACCGTGTCGGTGGCGCGTTCGTGTTTCACGCGCGCCTCAAAAAGATGTCAGCAAGGAGGGGCCCGCAAGGGCCGACGCCCGCCGGGGCCGCGGGTTTTTGTACTAGATAACGTGGCCTCGGCGCAAGGGCAAAGAAGGAACATGGGTTCGGTTTTTAGTCAGTAGAAGTCTGACACTCCCCTTCGCTCTGCCCAAGAGCGGGGGGGGTCATTTGATGATTTTCCACCCACCAAAAAAAAAAAAAAAAGTTATAAACAGGTAAATCTATACTATCATTTTGCAACGGTCTGTTTATTGAATGAAAATTAAATGAAATTAAAGATTATTTTATTCTGAACACGCGGTGGTATAGGGTTGCCTGCGAAAAATCAGTCCAGAATTGCGGTTGTCGAATTTTAAAAAGTAAAATATTGCTCATTCCTTCTCAAAGGATTGGCCTATCATCGCACTAGATCGCGAAAAGTGGAAGGAGGGAAGGGAGGCCTTTGCCCTGCAGTGGGACAGTACAGGCTAATAAACCATGACCATGTGCGTGTGAACTGCGGGACCAAAAAGGAATCCGCAAAAGGAATATCCTAGGATTTAGTAGTACACTTAAAACAATTGTAGAAGGAATCTGGGAATTTGTAAACAAATATATTAAAAACTACGACCCATAAAGTGTGGTCCCTCAGTTCTCACAGACGATTAGCCAGATCTCGGAAAGTATCTTAAAAAAGAAGATTTGGTGAATACAGACATTTAGTAAAGAATTTGAAAAGATATTTACCAAATAACAGACCACAAAGCATTAAAGATAAAAAAATATAACGACTGAACTGTGGTCCCTCAGTCCACATAACAAAGATAAACATTTTAGTGAATCTTACTGAATAAAACGGACGGTTTCGGTCGGATTTTTTTTACAATATATTTTAATATTGTAAAAATAATGGAGCTTATATATAGGTCTTTACCTATGTAATTGGAGATTCTATAACCGGCATTTTCAGATTTAATTATCTGTGGATTGGCGTGTAATTCGAAATTCAAGTAAATTTTATTCGAAAGACGTGTTAATTTAATTTCAAATTCAGTCATTTGTTTTTTGATAGTTTTTTGTTTTTGTGACATTGAGGTAGTTTTTGGCGCCATGGATAAACTGCAAATTCGTACAATTTTTGAATATGAGTTCATACGTGGAAATACCGCTGCGCAAACAACACGAAACATTAACGACGTGTACGGGCTTAACACTGCTTGCATAAACACGGTCCATTACTGGTTCAATCGTTTTCAATCTGGAAATTTTGAGTCGAAGAACGAGCCTCGCGGTTGGCCGGTAAACATTGTCGACAACGACGAATTGAAGGCGATAGTGGAAGCGTATCCAACTCAATCTAAGCTGAGCTTACTGCAGGCCTTGGAGTTAGTGTCAAAACAACATTGAGGCACTTGCGTCAAATTGGAAAGATAAAAAAGCTAGATAAGTGCGTGCCACGCGAACTAAGCGACCAACAGCGAGATTTACGCTCCGAAGCATGGATAAGCACTACTAAAAAAAACCGGCCAAGTGCGAGTCGGACTCGCGCACCGAGGGTTCCGTAAAAAAAATATATTTTGTGATGTAACTAAAAATTTATGGTTTTCGTAATTTTTCCTTTATCTATGCTATAAGACGTTGCTTCGTACCAAATTTCAAGATTCTGAGTTCACGGGAAGCACCCTGTAGGTTTTGATTCCCTTGCAAGTGTCGAAAATTTGCGGCATAAACGGCTGTATCTTTTGATTGCGTTGGCTTAGAAGTTTGATTTTTTCACAGCTTCAAGGGACAGTAGACCTGAGTAATTGATATAAATTTCAGCTTCATACCTCCACGCGTTCCTGAGAAAAAGGGTTTTGACAGACGGACGGACGGACGGACAGACGGACAACAAAGTGTTCCTATAAGGGTTCCGTTTTTTCCTTTTGAGGTACGGAACCCTAAAAATGATGAAACGATGAAATTCTTAATCAAATTGTGACATGCGATGAAAAGTGGATCCTGTACGACAACCGTAAGCGTTCGTCTCAGTGGGTGGACCCGGGTACATCACCTAATCAGTGCGCTACAAAAAAGATTACTCATAGGAAGATGATGGTGACTGTCTGGTGGACCAGTCTTGTCTTGTACACCACAGCTTCTTACCGAATGGCACAACAGTGACGGCAGATGTCTATTGCAAAGAATTGCAAACAATGATGGAGAAGCCCGCAATTCAACAACCAAGACTAGTCAATCGTTCTTTCCCATTGCTTCTCCACGTCAACGCGCGAGCTTACACTTCACGAAAGACCATCGCAAAGCTACAAGAGTTACAGCTGGAAGCTCTCCGTCACCAACCGTTCTCACCGGACCTTGTTCCAAAAGATTTCTACTTTTTCCAAAATTTAGATTTTTTTTAAGTGGTAAAAAAATCGACACTAGAGAGGCAGTACAAAACGCTTTCGCTGACTTCATCGCCTCCCGTCCGGCAGACTTCTACAGTAAAGGGATAAACAAACTGCCATCAAAATGGCAAAATTGTATAGATCATTTGGGCCAGTACTTTGATTAGCTGAAATAAAAAAAAAAATAAAAAAAAATATAAAAATATTTTTTTACAATATATTTTAAGACTTCTACTAAAACTTTATGTAGAAAAAGAACGGTTTTATTCAATAAGATTCACTAAAATGTTTATCTTTGTTATGTGGACTGAGGGACCACAGTTCAGTCGTTATATTTTTTTATCTTTAATGCTTTGTGGTCTGTTAATTGATAAATATCTTTTCAAATTCTTTACTAAATGTCTGTATTCTTTTTTAAGATACTTTCCGAGATCTGGCTAATCGTCTGTGAGAACTGAGGGACCACACTTTATGGGTCGTAGTTTTCAATATATTTGTTTACAAATTCCCAGATTCCTTCTACAATTGTTTTAATTGTTTAAATCCTAGGATATTCCTTTTGCGGATTCCTTTTTGGTCCCGCAGTTCACACGCACATGGTCATGGTTTATTAGCCTGTACTGTCCCACTGCAGGGCAAAGGCCTCCCTTCCCTCCTTCCACTTTTCGCGATCTAGTGCGATGATAGGCCAATCCTTTGAGAAGGAATGAGCAATATTTTACTTTTTAAAATTCGACAACCGCAATTCTGGACTGATTTTTCGCAGGCAACCCTATACCACCGTGTTCAGAATAAAATAATCTTTAATTTAATTTAATTTTCATTCAATAAACAGACCGTTGCAAAATGCTAGTATAGATTTACCTGTTTATACCTAGCAACCCGATAGTTGTGACCGGAAAAGAATAGGCAACCTAACGTTTGCATATTCTATGGGCTTCATACTTTCGATTGGTATAGAATTTATCTTATAATCATATCGGTGAAATGTTAAGAAAAATATTTATTTTAAATTATTAATTAAACATACTCTGGACTGAAATTTGCTAGGCAACCCATATGCATTATATTTATTGACATGTTAAATTAAATATAAAATACGTTTCATTAAATAAGCATCTCGGTGAAGGTCGTTCTTAACGGGATCTTAGACTATTAGTCTATGGCCGATCGCCATTGTTACAGTATGACCGTTTTAAGTGTGAATTTCATGGTGGCGCCACTAGTCAAGAAAAAATGCATCGCTACGTCTAACTTTTTTTTTTTTTTTTTTGGTGGGTGGAAAATCATCGAATAACCCCCCCGCTCTTGGGCAGAGCGAAGGGGAGTGTCAGACTTCTACTGACTAAAAACCAAACCCATGTTCCTTCTTCTTCGCCCTTGTGTTGGAGCCGCGGTAACTTTTCGATATCCACAGCCCGCTACGTCTAACTTAGTACATTTATTTTAGTTCCGTGTTTTCCCGCATGCACAGATAAGTTGGTCGAACTGTAGATGCGCGCGCATAGGAAAACCGATTAATTTTTCCCGCTATTATGAAAAAAAATCAGAACTCGTTTTAACTGTTGAAGATGACTTTTTTAGTATTATTTTCTTCACAAGTGTGTTGAAAACGTCGTATGATACACGTGTGTATTGATGATTACCGTCCTCGGCTTTCTTAAGACCCTCACCTGACGGCTCGGGTCTCAATGGCGCCTCAGCGGTAATCACCAACGTTACACACTTGTACCATTATGTACTATTATTTATCAATATTTTAGATTTTAAAGAAATTTACATCATTCTATTGTCAATTAACGCGGTTAAACAAAGTCCAGAACTTTGTTTAACCGCGTTAATTAGATATGTAATAAGTTAGATAAATTCCACATAAGTTAAGTGAACCTATGAACTCGTGTGCTTAGTTCATCTCATGAACACGATTTCTTTAGGTTAGGTTACTACTGAAAACTAATGCCGTTTCTAATAAGTTGTTCTTTTGTTTCTAGCTCGAGATTCCCAGAGCACGTCAACTGTGCTACTAAACTGGCTCCGAGGGAAAAGTACGCCCAAAGTAGTCCACATGTGAGTCGCGCATTTATTGTATAGGTTATATTATAGTCTGGTTGAATCCAGCCGTCCTCGAACTCCGACGAAGTAACGTAGGAAACAGACACAAGACACTTCCCTGTAGGACACTTCAGCGACTTGTTGAAAATATGTAGTCCTCTCTGCTTTTACTTGCATTTATTAAAACGCCACCACTCAGCACATCACAATTTTCAAATGTTTCACTCAAACATTTAGTTGTAAATTGTGCCCTTAGAAACTTGCCAACGAAAATAATCAAATCATTTTACCAGATTCATTTCTTTTTTCGACATTTCATTTTCATGACTAATAACTCTTCCATCTGTAACCTAGTACAATAAATTAGATAGTAACCTTTAAATTAATAGTCTGGTATGCAAGATTTGATTAGATACGATTCTTATGTCATGCAATTGGGTTTATTTAAAAATGACCTGTGAAGCACAATTATTACAAATGAATGCGTGAAAGGTCTGACTGAATCCATGTAAGGCATATCGGACATAAGAAATTTAGATTGGCAAGTACGAACGAACGACGAAATACTTCATTAACAGTTGAGCTTATTGCATTCCTTCATCAACCTTCCCTATTTTCTTTGTCTTACCCATTTTCGTTGTAGGCAAATTAATGTATTAATTAGTGATGCTAGACGCAAATTATTGTTCCACTAAACTATCCTATTTATTAATTTTGTTTTCTTTTCTTGTTATTATTATTGATTTTAAAATAAAATTGGGATGTCATTGATTGCTGGCATTATTTGTTAATTTATGAAATTGATATTTTACAAAGGATTGAATCGTGCCTTTTCATTCTTAGGTCATAATGTAAAAATGTTATCGTTGTTCACGTTAGCTGTTCACACTTATAACATGTAATATTAAAATTCGGAACCTGTATAATTTATGTATATAATCAACGGATTCTATGTGATTAAGGATCCATGTATATTGAATTTGTAAATTTGTTTCTTGAATAAACAACAGTTCATTTAATATTTTTTGTTTTTTTTTGCCATTCATGATCATTTCTGCTACTTAGTTGCGTTTATCAGCAATAGTAGCTATAAAATATAGCTTTCACCAAGCTACAAAAATAAATCAAGAACAAAGGAAGGTATTGGGCATTATGAGTAAGGGTTGCGCCTCTACTGGCTCCTGCCGACCGCATCGTCGATACTGCCTCGTGCTATAGAATTCCCGCTGTTTCTGTTTCTAGCAGATGAGGTTCTGTTCTGAGCGACAGAAATACATAAGATCATTGAAAAGTGTAATTTCGTGCTGCTAGATGAGGTTTAACCCTAACTCATAGTATTTTTTTTGGGATTATTCTTGTATTTTTACTTGTATGCAGTATTCTAGAATATTTTGAATTCAACAGTGGCTGTGAATAGGGCGCATATATTTATATGAAATGAGAACATAGTTATATATTTTGATTTTTTTATTACTTTTTCTTTAGATATTTACACTCTCAACAACTTAATTTCTACTATAATCCAATATGTCACTTAAATATAGTAAATCACAATATAAAATCAAAGTAATGAAAATGTTCTTGTCATAATTACTTTTAGAATTTTGGTCCTTATAATATTATTGAAGTATATTCATATAAATCGCTCAAAGCTCACCTCTGTTTGAGCTGAGAAGCTCTAAAGCTTTTTCTCCTCTGATAAATCGCATTATAGGAAAATACAATTTTCCTTAACATTTTAATAATCTAAGTTCATAATAAACATACTAAATTTCTTACACTATGTCGAAAAAGCCAGTCCAAAAGCCAAATAGCATTTATTAAGACTAACTTCGTAATGCGTATGTTTTCCCACATAATTTTATATACAAGCTAATATATTAAGCATACATTTCTATAGGCAGTATGTTTATGTCTGACACTGTATTTACTATTGAGATACCTAAACATTAGGTATGATCCTACTCCACAACCAAATTGTGCAAATAAAATATATATTTTGCATTGAAGGGTATCGCTTATCAAATATAACTATTTAAATATTTGTAGGTATTGTATCAAGATACTAAATCAATATATATAATATGAATCTATGTGTTCTTTAATAAAAAAAATACTTGTTTAGTAGTGTAACTTATGGCACCACATGCTTACAGCATATCTATGTAGTATGATACTATATTTACATGTTATTCTAAAGTATGTACATCAACACCAGATCCTAAATAGTTAAACTTATATTCTGTACGAACAATCAGGCGTATGTGATATAACAAGAAGTACGAAAACTATAAAAATATAAACGCAATACCTTACTAAACATATTACACGAGACACTTCAACATTCTGCCTGGCTTTCAAATACTGGAAGACATTGGAGTGATTTCTTGTTCACTTTATATATACTATAAAAAACTTAATGTGCACGTAATTATCAGAGTGCAGTTAACTAACTTACAATATAATTATATAACCTTATTTAAATTTTAACCAGCACTCACTGTTTACTTGTGCGCCACCCGTACTTAAACAATTACACATACGTATATAACTAAATATGAAGATATTGTATCACAATTTTTAATTAAACTTACGAGCGCTTCGATAATTAATTAGTCTAGTCGAAACATTAAGTACAAATAGTGGAACTTGTTGACTATTGCATGTGTGTTTAGTTCAGATGGTTCTAACATAGGAACGATCGCGTTGTGTTATAACTAAGTGCTAACCTAAACATCTTAAGCATGGATCACATTGTTTTTTGATTTTCGTTTTACAATCATCCGAAATGGTCTCGCATAGTACTTCTAAG
Source organism: Diarsia mendica (assembly GCA_949316265.1). Lineage (NCBI taxonomy): Eukaryota > Metazoa > Arthropoda > Insecta > Lepidoptera > Noctuidae > Diarsia > Diarsia mendica. The sequence goes on along the minus strand of OX438896.1, from coordinate 15,319,308 downwards.
CTAACATATTATGACTGGAAGTGACTATGATACGAAGTTAAATTATAATTTATAACACTTATCACAATATTTTATGAACTAATATGTAAGGAACAAAGGTAATAAATCAATTTGCTTACATACATAAGTTTAAAAGTGCTATACCAAAACAAAAATATACAGCCCCTTGCCTACATTATTACCTATTTTATGAATCATGTAAATATTATTTGCAGTTTCTCGGTTAATTTTATACATAGTTCTGACTCTGTAGTGTGTTATAAATATAATATTTAAATGAACGTAATATTAGTTTTTACAATACACAAGCGTAATTTATTGCCTTCCCCCGATACAATAACATTAATCTGATGTCATTTGTTATTCCTGCATGAATTTCGCAAATCAAAAGGTATTAAAAAAAAAACTAAAGTTTATTAATTTGAACTTCCAAGTGATTGATTGATAAGTGATAGGTATTGTATTTGCTTACTTTTCCTAACAGTGATTGAATCAGCTGATAAATATGTCCTACTAACATACATTATATACTTGCATAAAACTACTAAGTATATTAATTACAAAATAACTGAAGGATTGAGATTGAGTCAGTTCATGTTATAAAATAGAAAAAAATGTGAAGCTAACTTTGGTCCCATACGAACATGTAACAAGGTAATGACTAAGTATTTGTAACAGCTATTTTATTGGCAAACTATTACAGATTTATAAGAGCTCTCGGCAGGTGAAATTGAAGCTTAAATTATTAAGAGGTAGATTGTAATTTCAAGAACCGTATAAACTAGAACTGAAAGTTTTATCTAAAGTAAACTTGTTTAATGCAAAACAGTTTTAGTGAACGCACAGACTAGAGGCAAATTACAGTAGCACGCAGGGCTTACACTTATTTATTATGTATGCGCAAGTTGCGATTAGTAAGATACGTACAAAATTACCTACGTTAGAGACATATGATTGTCAGTCTTGTGTTCAGTCCGTGATCACGGGCATCTTGAACTTTTAGTTTAAAGTATTTTCGTACTAATGCACCGTAATTAAAGCAATGTTCGGCGACGTGGGGGTGAACTGGGGTTCAGAAGTGCACGTCGCGTACGTCGGTGGGCGTGGCGGCGCTACTGTGCGCCTTCTCCTGCGTCGGCGGCGGTGTCCAGGCCGACGCCTCGCGCGCCTGCCCGTTTGGGGCATTACCACTGCGCTCCTCGATCATGTTCTGCACCATCTCCTCGATCTGTTCAAGGCATGTCTGGAGGCAGTCCTGTAACAAGCATTTAACATCAGCACATTGGACTTTGTAACAAGTTCAACGCCACGGCAGGCAACGTACGGCCTGAGAATGTTAAGATTAGATAAGCAGGGCTAAAGTAAGATGTCTGTACTTAGAAGTAGTAATCAATTCACGATCTCATGTGTAAAGTAGTCATTTCTAAACATAGACTCGCTAACTAGGGTAGTAATTGATAGAGACTTACCAAATCGATACGCGTGAGTTCATGCAGGCGCGGCAGATGGCCGTCGAGGCCGAGCCCGCGCAGCGCCGCCGCGATGCTGCACGACGCCAGCGTGCTCGCCGAATACAACGTGAACTCGTAATCTACAACAAACAAACAACCATCCATAAATACACAACTCAACACAAAACCTATTAACCTTATTCAGTAATCCGCTATCAATCCACCGAGCTCTATTGTTACATCAATTAAAATGTCCGTTATTTCAGCGCTCTGATTATTTAATTAAAACAACAGGCCGCTTGTTTATTAAAACCGCAATAGGATCTGGATCAGCTCAGAAACTAATTTAAAATAAATTTTCCTGCAGTGCTTCCTCATTGCATTCACATCTGAACGTTAAAATTGGAGGTAAGCACATAAAGTGAAGCCGCATTAGCTTTTCATGTAGGCGACGTCCGTAGACGGTGCGAATACGGCGATCGTCGGCCGTGGAGGCTAGAGGAGTGGAGCATATCCGGCAAAAGAAATGTTCCTTTCTCTCTCGCGCAGGTTGTCAGTCTCCTGCGGAGAGTGCAGCCTCAAAGGAGCCGGCACCCGCCCTCGCGGCCGCATTCCACAGGCTCGCTCCTTCGCCTCACTTGAATATTTCTCACGGGCTTACTTTGGCAAAACCATTATACCAACATACATCATATATGTGCACGTATGTAAGCTGATATTGAGCGAGCACTGGCTGTGTTTTGTATGGAATACCTACATGAACAAGAATACCAGGCAGGAAAATGACACAAATTATAAGTAAGCATAATAAGTTGGTATTTATGCTAGTAGATAATATATTTTCATGGCCTCTCATTACAATACCTACTTGCATGCCCTCTGGTCATGGATTATGTTCTTCAAATAAGAGCAATAAAATGCGAAGAGTTGATAATAATAATATTATAATTATCTTATTGCAATAAATTGATCATGTTATATCTCGAACCGTATCGTGACCGTTACCGGTGATCTAATTGATTATAATAGGTATCTGTCTGCTTTGATTTCCGCGTCATCATCGTTAATTTACTCAATCAATTGTAATTTTAGATGTAAAACTTTCCAACGAGTTCTTTGTTTGGGAACTATGATGCCTAAAAATTAAAGAACATATTATCTTTTACGTAGATTAACATCTTCATGAGCAACAATTGAGAAGTTTAGTTTTGCAAATAATTAGTGATTTGCTACGTAGGCAGTACTTACTTATATCATATCTCTTATGCATATATACCGATATACTACATAAATAATTATTTTAACGGAGTTGACCAGTAGTTATTGAGTTCACCACACATAGCATATCACTTGATAATGAAGCAGGAAAATCAGCTGCCTGACCTTGCCGATTTTATGCACTAACTAATCCAACTAAAAAGCTTGAGCGTTAATTTGATAAACATGCTAATACAAAGCTTTTACTGATGGTCGATGCGAAATATAAAATGTGTTCCCACGCTATTATAAAAGTGAGATAAGAACCTCAGTATGGAACCACAAATGCCCACTAACTTGAAGACGCAAACAATACGAGTGAACCCCACAAGGACCCTCCATTCATCATTAAGTAGATTCTATTATACCAACCAAAACCAATGTATGGATATCGAACACTCTTTCAGCTCATTTAAAAGATTTATTTTCATTTTTTTATTAATTTGCATGTCGGCCGGCATACTCGAGATAAAGGGAACGGGCAGAGGAAACAAATAAAAAGAGTGAGATGAGACTACGAAAGCGGCCGCTCACTCGGGGTATTTGCATAATCTGATGTTAATCAAAGAGCGCAGTACCCGGTGCGCGTCCGAGCCGGGCGCTGCCGACCGCGCATGCGACGAGCTGCCTTTGTCACGAGCGCATCAAGATCTACAGCACTCTGATGCCGAGTGTGATGACTGCACACACTACCTAACCGTTCGTACGGCCTAGCACTTCAGCGGCTGCAGTCGGCACAGGACACACACGTAGCGGAAGTGAGGCCGTCCTTATTAGTCGTGACGCGACTGCTGCGTCACGAGCTAATATCACTAATGCACACTTTCTAGAGGAAGCGCGCAGCGACCGACGGTCCCAGTCGGTCCCACCGTACTTTGGTGTGTATGTAAATTAATAAAATTGTGTTCAGTGTCGCCCCCTCGTAGACAGCCCGTGGCCAAGTATGGCCTGTCTACGCACGGTGTTACTTCCGTTTCTCGATTCTGTATCACTTTAAAAGTTCGTTGTTCGAGGAATGAATGATGTTAATTATTCCTAAATTACGTTGACGACTGAATGCTTAAACGTGAGCCTAATTTAAACTTTTGCGTCACTTAGGTAAGGTAGGTACTATCTGTCACAATCCTATGTTTTCCGATTAATTACGACGGTAGTGACATAATGACCATTAAGATTGCCCTTGAAAATGAAGTACATGTAATAGGTGTCGTCGACAGTCAGCACGCGCAATAGTCGATTCGCGAGGTGAACGCTCCCACAAGGCCGGACTACTCGTAGGTATTCGTTTGGAAGTGGACTGAAATGGCTCAAAACTACCTACCTATTACATAATCGACAACTATTCGGATAGACACTGGCGTGTTCTCTAATTGTTAAAAATCAATTAAAATGCATTGCCATAACGCACAAAAAGGCTGTGAATCGTAGTCATGTGAACAACTGGCTATTTACTTGGAGATTTAATCGATTTTATCTATAATCGGGCATCGCTAGTGCCGAGATAGGTACTACACGCGGCATTCATTGCCCACCGGAACAAATACCGCGCGGCCCCCGCGACAGCGTCGGCGACGATTGCTATCCGATGTGAAGCGCTCACATGTGAAAGAAAACGTCCGACGCAGATAAGATACCTGTCTCACGCAATACAGGCTGGCGTCACACCTCGCATTGCACCTATGAGAACTACTTCTTTATTGCTCAACGCCCAATCAAAACTTTCAGATCGTATACTTGCAAAAAAATAACCCTGAACGAGGAGACACAACAGTTTTTAAGACAAAATAATATGTAAAACTTATCATCACCATTGTGGAGGCCGGCAGGAGTTGTCAGCATTCAAATAACCCATTATAAATTTAATATCCCGACGAGTTATGATTCCAGAGTAAATTGTGCCATTCAAATAATGATACATAATGCGGGCTCGCTCGATACCGCGAAAACTCTACGCGGTCTCACCGCTGGAGGGTAGTACCGACTTACCGACACACTACACACACGACACACATACGTTCTTTATACAGAAATAAACCCGTGGTATTATTCACAATCCATCAAAGATAATGGGCCTTTTGTAGTTTTCATTTTGTGGTGACATGAGTATACCGCGGTATTTCTGAATTAGCTCGAAGTTTCAAGATCATCAATATTTCATAAATGGATTTTAATGTTGCGCACTCGGTCGGTTACATTAGCGGAGGAGATTCCATTCGCTCGGACTCACAAGTGAGAGATGATATCCGAGAAGCGAGTGAAATAAAAGAGCTGGAGCGTGAACTTCTTGAACAAAAAACAATACGACAGCGGCGGCGAACAACAAAAACCGTTGCACAAAAACATATGATCCCATGAGGGTAGCGGGGGCTGGCGAGGCGCGGGGGCCGGAGTCCCGAGGCGTGCTGGAATGCGCTCAGGCGAGCGGCGTGGGAGGCGCCGGCGCGGCCGCTGCCAGGACACACACGCCGCCCTCGCCCTCGCGCCCTCCGCGCATAGCCCTCACTGTAAACAAACCTATTCACATCTCGCTACACTCTCTGCTAGCCGCCGGCGAACGATAACCATCTTCTCCACTAATAAATTGACCTACACCATAACCTAAACATTCTACACCTAATAAATAGGGATTCGATATCCAGTTACCCAATAAACAAGTTTAGGATATGCATCCATGCTTTTGTTTTCTTTTTCATTAGCTTTTTCAACGAATTCAAACGTGCACACTGTCTACATCTGTTTGGATATTTGCCCCACATCTAAGTATTATTTTTTCAAATAATATCGTACGTAACGTAGCAAAGAGGCCATGACTAACAATAGTCATATGTTATTTATCTATATACAGTAGTGATAAAACTGTTAAACGGTTGATACCAAATGAAAGAAATTAAGAATACACGTCACTATGGAATTCTTCGTTTGCGTAAAGTTGGGTAACAACTGAAATCAATAATAGAAAGTAGGTCTAAGGAAAGTGGAGTATTGTAAAGGTTCAGTGACATGTGTCGGAAGAGCAACGCGGCGCAGCGCAAGACGACACCGTCGTGACATGACGTGGTATCTAGATGCTAATTACCGTCTGCCGTTGGAAACAAAACGTTACATTCTCATTCAAGACAAATGAACTATCTATGCAAGACATGATACTGCTATACAACCTGACATTGTAATAAGTAAGCACGCAATAAACATTTTTACATGAATTCATGACAGTCTTTTTGTGGTGAATTTCAATAACGAGCTACTTAAGTGACCCTTCTGTTTGTGTATTTGATGCAGACTGGTTTTGACCGCCGAGTATCAGCTGACATCATCCCTATAGTTATATTTAGTCGCAGGAAGTGTAGAGAATACATACCTCTGGCAGCGAGCGAGATGAAGGTCTGTGCGTGCCTGTGCACCATCTCGGTGTTGACGAGTCCTCGCAGCGGTAGCCGCGACAGCAGCAGCGGTAGAAAGTCGTGTGCTGTCACTCCCGCCACGTCCCACTTTAGCTTAGACAGCACCAGCAGCTCCCAACTCTGTTGACAACGAAACAAAACATTCATCAAGTGGTCTATAAATAGATTTATCAGTCATCATAACACCAGAAAGGTCAATATCGGTGCGCTTGTGGATAATAAAATAGCATTCCTGTCGCCACATCCGCTGCTGCTATTTAATCACTAACTCGCCGAGTTTCGCTCGACTTCCCGGAACGGAGCGTAGGTAGTCCCCGGTGCTGCGTTGTGCAATCAAATGAACAATGTTACAGTTTTAGTTCATGTTTTGTTTAGTCTCATTCGATAACAAAGTTACTAACGGTCCCACCATTAGTGTTTGTGTAGACAAGCTCTACACTGATATATGTACATGGATCCTGTCTTTGGAACAAGATTATTCCAAACTAAAGGGTTAAATAAATTTCAAGTTTGGCACATAACGTAAAAGCTCTGCTTTAACAATGTGATAAATAAATAAATAAATAAATCATTTATTGAGGACCAAACATTTTTAACATTTTATGTACCCACCAAACTGCGCAGCAGTTGATTGAGTTGCAGTGATGAATTGATGATTTCATAGGTGTGCCTACTTATTACTTAATATAGAAAGAAAGAAAGCGAGCGACGTAAGTGTCATCCTGCCTTGCTGTCAGCTGTCGTATGTGAAGAAGGATCCCATAAATAAACTCTTGTCGAGCGTAGCCTCCTATAAAACATAGCAAATCAAAGACGACAAACCTGTTCAACTTTATCAAGACGTTATCTTTCGAGAACCAAGCTACAGTTGACCTAGATTGAAAACAACTTTGTTGTATCAAGCTTGCTTGACGCATTGATGTATCAAATTCGTGCTGAATCTATAAGAATGTAGTAACGAGGCAGAATATCCCTAATATTTGGACGGCCGTTTCATGAATAAGTAGATTATTTTGTGTACGTACACACTCGTACATGTACGCGTTGCATGTCCGTTGACAGATAATACTCGATGTTTACTTAACTCAATCGGCGGGGTCGACCGCGAGCGGCACGGCTGTTACTTTGCATTCGACCGAATATGCTCCTCATTTCGTTGAGCGTAGAGTCTGCATTTGTTCAGCAAGGGAAAGCAGTTAAGGCATATAGATTCTCCGCGTATCATGTTTATGAATGAATGAAGTATCATCACTAGAAGTCGAATTAAATGGGTATGTTGTGTATGTGTGAGAGTGTGCATCACGGCGTTACAATGACGCTATCAGATTTAATACCTACATACAAGTATGAATAGGAGCATTTGCCAACGAAGAACAATATTTATAACGCGTTGACACAGAAGCTAAAAAGAGTAGGTGAGTAAAAGCGGTTAGCAACGTCAGTATGCGGGTCGACCGCGAAATGAAAATATTCGCTCCATCGTTTAACTTGTGACTGGTTAAAACTTCTTCGGAAACAATGCATTCATAAAATCTTCACCGCAAATGTAGGCGCAGTGGACAGATACGCAAATCCATTGGATTGGCGTTATTTTGGAAAAAAAGATATGATTTTTATTAGTGTCTATGTTGTGAGCCCCTATCAGCTGATCTTCTAAAGGAGCTGAGCCATTCTTGTGTGTGCCGGGTGTGTGCGTGCGCAGCACACATGCGAGAGTCGGTCCACCCGAGACGGATGGAATGCAGCTCGTAAAGTTGCAGGCGAGTGTTCATTAGAGTGGCGGAGGCCGGGTGCGGCGGCCGCAGCAGTTATCGAACCACGTTACAGCCAATAAAGCGAGCTATGCAAACAGCCCTCGTTGCCCGCAACACACTCGCTGAATTCCACACTCGGTTCCCATGCTTTATCCAATTTCATCGAACGGTGTGACTGCGCCGCTATTAGAATCAAACAATGAGCTCGGTGTCGCGTGGCCACTAAGCTCATGAGACTAAACAACTTCGGAATTTTCCAGATGCGGATGGGAACACGCAGACTTACCGGAGGTTATTAAAAAGTAATGATGAATTGAAATATTTATGCGTTATGAACGTGAACAAACCGCTCAACGTTGACACCTATAGAATAACCCAGCCTGGATAGGCATCAGATTATTGTTACTATGCCTAATTGGAGACAGTCATCGATGAAAACCTCAGTGTGCAGTACTGAATACAAAATTTGCTGTGAGCGTACAAAACGTGTTGGGCATGTGCGATATCGCAATTCTTACGTAAGACATTATAACCATCAGCGCATTCCTGCAAAATGATTATATTGACAGTTACAAGTCCGTACGTAAATACAAAGTGATAAGGTGACATGTGCAATACATTGTACAATAGATTAATAAGCTTATAAAATGCTTATTGAAAATGGGTAATAAATATTATGTAGTGTCGTTAATTCGTTAGCAAAGCAAGAAGGGTGTTTACGTGGATGTCGAGTGACAGCCGCAGGCAGCACAATGGGCACGACTGGCTCCACATCGCGATGCTCTCTAACCACAAATTTTCATTTTTTCTTCCCTCACGGCCACCGCCCGCATAGGACGAGTTGTACAACAAGTACCTACCCATTGGAATTTTATTACCGTTGAAGGTACCTTTTAGTGGCGATCTGTTCAATATTAGCAAGTAATTGCTGCAGGCTGAAACCAGTCTTCATGATTAAAAAGCGGAATGGGTTTATTGTATCTGAGCCACGGAATAGAAAATAGGTTAAAGTAAGCGACGTATGGGCGTGATGTTATTAAGAGCGCTAAGTGACACAATTTTCTAACGAGGCGACATCGGCGGCGCTGCACCTTTACTGTGTGCACTGAGGTTATCTGCGCATGCGCTCGTTAACACAATTTCTGCTCAAGCCTAGGTGTCATACTACAAACGCAGTTATCTGAGTGACTGATCGATTTCTGATCACATTGCAGCAGTCTGCGGCCTCAGAGTAAAAAGGAACAAAGTAACGCCGATCGAAGAGGCCGAGGAGTTCTCGAGCCGAGAGGAATGCGACTGGTTCTCAGACTGTTCAATAGCTGGGTAAATCAACTTTTTGGGTGCAACATATACGAGTTGCTTTACCAATCGGTTCACAGGGACACGAAAACATCGTGAGAAAAATAGCGTGAGGACCTCAATGGATCGACAGTTAAGAGATCTAAAATCAGAGCTTTAGCTCGATTCTTAGAAGTTAGTTATGACAATAAATTCATTGGATACCAACATAAAATTTACAACTGCACCAGGTAACAAACAACAGGTATTAATAACCGTTATAACATAACACCATAAAAACTGTATTAGATAATTATGACATATTAGTTGTCGTGTCCTTAGGTGAAGCTTTTCTTACGACTATTCACCTTACATCTATTGTTACTTAGAAAGTACTCATAGCATAGTTCCACACAAGTGGGTAGTCGTTTTGTTTCGTCGCATAAGTTCTTAGTTCGCGGGGGAAGTTTCATTTGCACCGGAAACAAGCAGCGCCGCGCCGTGAGATCGGCAAACAACGCTAGTTCGTGCTAATGTGCTCATTCCTCATATTCTAAACAATAATTTCCTTTAACAGATTATAGCATTCCACCATTTATTATTATAACTTTAAATAGGGTAGCCCCTTTTAACTAACTCGTAAATTCCCTTTCTAAAATTGACGGTCTGCGCCACAATCAAACATCCAATAGGTATGGAATTTATGGTATCGAACTCGATGATGCCTGTAATAGTTCTCATTAAAGTTAAATTTTAACCGTAAATGCAATATTGAATAGTCTTTTGACAAACTGGCACCGCGGTCGTAAACTTATGCTTCAATTATAATAAACGTTTACAGTGGTAGTGTGGATGTGAGAACGCGCAGGTTTTATGGGCAAGGGCTCCACGCCGCGGCCGCCGCCGCCAGCCCCGCAGCCCCGCACTGCCCGCACTCAAGCCGCTCGGATGCCAGGACGTGCTCTTTTTGCTCCAGACCTGCGCCCGCGCCGCCAACAACCTCAACAATCAAATCTAACCGATTGTTCACTCGCACTCCTCTGCCATACACGTCGTCAACACACTTCTCCACACTCTACAGATCTCTCCGACGTTAACAATCGTAGACAATTAGACAAAGAAAAACAACAACAGGTTAATACACTAGCTTCCATCGACGAGACTTAGCTTTAGATAAAAACTTAATTAATTTGCGCAGACTTCTATTAGCTACACTTGGATGAGTGGTTGTAAAGATGAGAATATTTTTAGTACTTAACGTATGTATTATGTGCAGGTACCGTTGTTGCGATAATATGCGAAAGATTCCAAAGAATTGATAAACCGATGATTATAATGAACTGCAATCGGTCGTTTTTTCTTTATCGACGCCAAAATTATCACAAAAATGTTGTTGATTGGCTAAATTGAAGCGTCTACGACATTTCGTAGCGGGTCTACGAAAGTGCTACGAAGCCGATTTTACCTGCGCTACAGAGATTTGTTTGAATAAAGTTACAAAATGGGAAATGAATACAATAGATGTATGTCTGCACAAATGTATATTTCATAAAATTTTATTTTCCATTGACATTTTCGGGTACGTTATTGAATTTAGTGGTAGGTCATGTCATACAAGTGTCGTTTTAATTGTACATGTATGTAGAAGGTACACGAATATTATGTAAATTATCATTTTATTTTATGTTTACCGTGAATGTTAAGTTTAAATATCGTCAAATATCATGAGCAGTTTATTGATACTAAGACGCGATACATCTAACAGGTATAGACAGTCATGAACGGCATGACTCAGTGAATTAACATAACGCGTATAAGTATACCTAGCAGATGAACATTTGCGGAGTCCCACTCACGACTGACGTGTAAAAAATTCAATCGTGAAAAATTCAAAATACCTAGTCAATTCGAACGTGCGATCCATTTACGAGCGTGGAACTGTGGATCCGGCGAAGTTCGCGAGATGAGATTAGGTGAGCGGTCGAGACTTGCGACTAGGGAATGCAATCTCGATCTCGCGAGATCCCGAAAACCCGAGATCTCGCCTCATTTTTCGAGATCAATCTCGAAGCATAAAATGTCGAGATCTCGGCCGAGATTGACGGGATCGAGTGACAGTAGTCGCGAGGCATGTCGCGTGTTCTCTGCGCGTGAGGGAGTCGGGATTCCCCGAAATTCACCGATTTATGTTATTCCCCGGGCTCTCCACGCGCTAACCTCCAATTCCCCGCAAATTGGGGGTTTCCCCGCGATGCACTGTGTCGGACTGCATTCGCTTACGCTGTTTTAGTTGTTACGCAAGTGCAAGATTGTTAGTTAATACTTTTAAAATGTCGACAAACAATCAGCTGTTTAGAACAGAAGCTATTTTTCCAAAATCACTCTCAGTTTAGGAGTGATTTTGGAAATAGGAATTTTTTGTTTTACTAAGTATATCAATATCTTTTCAATATAAAATAAGTACCTACTTTCTATAAAAGAGATTTTACGGGTCTGAAATTTTGTGTTCGTTAACATAGGTACCTAACACAATCATGTAAAAATAAAGATTTTTTTTCAATAATTCATGTTGTATTTTACTCGTATCGTAAATTCGTAATCACAACTACTAAGCAGTTTCAATAATGTTTCAGTTATCTAATTAAAACAATACTTTTTGAAATCCATTCGAGATCCCGAAAATGCCGAGATCTCGCCGAGATTGAATTTCTGATCCCTCGAGATCTCGACTTAGCGATCTCGTCTCGAGATTGCATTCCCTACTTGCGACGCGTGAGAAAAAATAAGCGGCGTGCTTCGCCTGTAATTGGTCTGATTGAAACGCGAGCCTCGTTCGGCGGTTCTTCCGAGAAGGCGTCGGCTCGTTAGGGGACACTGTCCGAGGGCAGCCCTCTCCCAGAGCGCGACTGCAGCGCCGCGACCTGTCGCATTCCACGACCACCGCTCGCCATACGCACATACAGTATGTCGTATAATTACAATCATTTCGTATGGACGTTTACAGCGCCCTAATTTAGAGCAAGCGTTGTTACTCAGTACAGAACATTACGTTTAGTGCTCGCTTCGAGTTAATCAATAAGTTGCCGTTACTAAATACTGGTAGTGGCTGCAAGTGCAAGCGCGGAATGCACTTGCATGGCAGGCAGAACGAGTCGAGTATATTATGACGCGCGAAAATGTGGTGTGCACTTATTATCTACGGGACGAGCGGCGACGGCCGGGGCCCCGGCGGGTGGCCGCCGCGCCCGAAATGCAGCGCACAGTCAACACGTAATACCTACGTTATATTAAATGCAAATACCTACTTCACAAGTCTACACATCAAATAATATCGCTCGCCTTCAATTACTACCAATCTGCTCAAGTCTGCGCGTAACCTAACTGTTCGTAACGGTACTGAATTATTGAAATAGATAAGCCAAAAACAGACCTAAATGCCAATGCCCTTTATTAAGATTAGGAAAGTTGTCCACGTGAGTACAATGTTGCTAGACAGTTACCAGTAGACTAGACACTAGACACTGCACAAGACCACTATGAGTAAGGTACCTATGCGGTGGTACCTATGCTAAGAGAACGGCACGAGCGGTGTCACTGTCGGAACTGTGACAGCTGGACAATCACAACTAATACTGTACCCTAAGCTATGCGTCCTACATCCTATCTACCTACATATCTTGAAAATTTATAACTTTTTAAATAGTATTTCCATACGCAAACCTACGCTTGGTTTAAATGAAATATCGAAGTTAAAATCAAGTGCGAAACGTTTACTTAGTAACGAATTTATAACCAGCCTGTTACATAATACATAACTCGTAATCATTCTGTAAATACGGATGAACGGTTCGCATTTTGCGGTTTGCTAACTATTATTTTTATTATAGAATAAGTGCCAACGTGGCGATAAACACAAAACAAGGATAAATAAATAATTAAGCTAATATTGCTATCACACCGGTAGGGAACACTGGTATCCCCCCATCCCCACACGCTGGCGAATTGTACAAGTCGTAGGCTACTTGACCTTTCTATTTATTTTAGATTTAAGAATGGCTATTAATAGGAGGCTAGTTATTTATAGGTATCTGTAGTGTTTCGTTTAGTCACCGATGTAGTCTATGAACGTTACACACTCAAATCTTGTATTTTTAATTCATGTCGTCACCTTAGCCAGAGTATTCTCTGCTAATTTGTTGACATACAGCCGCCATGACAAGTAGTACCTACACGTGGCGAGATAGATCACAAATCATAATGTCGGCTAGCGCCTATAGACTACAGTCCATCACTCCATAGATATAATTAATGTTCCGACATAAAACTGGAATTCCAATCTCTCGCGGATGTTCAGAGCGCGAATGATTTAGAAATCAGCGGAGTGAACGACACGAAAGCACCTAGAAGAGCTAACTGCAAAATTAGTGCATGAGCGTGCGCAATGCAAAAACTTAGCACACGAAACTGCATGATTAATGAGATCAGCTGTTTCCCGAGACGAAGAAAGTTAATTAAATCTTCATATTACTTCATATATGGCAGTGCGCGGAACGCCGGACGCATACTCCGAGTGCTCTGTGCTATTGATGTAATTAGCGGTACGCAACGAATAGATTGATTGAAACGTCGATGACACCAGCATGCGGCACGTTGTATTATCATGCGCTGACGTGATAGCTGCTTATACCTATTGGATTAAAGGCCAAAGTTGTAGGTACTTACACATAGGTCGGTGAGCGTGATACTGTTGGCGGTGTAGAAGACTAGGAGCTCAGCAGGCAGTGCGCGTGCGCCGGGCTCGCGCAGCTTGGACGCCAGCAGCAGGCATGCTGTGCCCAGCAGCTGCACCTGGCTTTTGCTGACTGCGCACGTGCTCAGGAACCGATCCAAGTACGAGATCGCTAGTGGGAACACCTCCTCCTGGCACCCCTGGTCTTCACATACCTGCAGAACAAAAGAAACATGAATAAACTTCGAATACAATCAAACGGAGCAACTGTTTTGTTTCTTAGAAACTACGCGCTGTTAACGCACCCAGGCCATTGCTTAGTTTATCATCCGGAATTCCTGATAACCCATATATAAAATGGAAATACACACTTATTGCGATAAATACAGCGCGCGTTACTTTCCTGCAGCTGTTATACCTACGTTCCTTATCAACGTTAATGGTTCCTGAACGTACTGGACTAGCGCCGGAACTGATCGTGTTATTTAAAAAAACTAGGTTTATTCTGAATTTAGGGACACAATTAGGCCATCCTGTTACTTAATTCAAAGATGCTGTGCCTATGAGACCCGGACAAAAACAACTCTGGACTACGCGTAGCAATAATCGCTAGTAATCGCTACGAACTTGCTACGAACACAAAAGTGGTGTCTTTTCCTTGTTGAACATTTTATAATTACAACGAAACGTTTGAAACTTAACATTTAAAATGACTACAGTATACTGTGCTGGTTATGTGAAGAGTCAGTAAAATCAAACCGTTTCTTTAAAGGTACCTATGTACCGCGGAATGGAAAGCAGGGAAAAGCGAAAGGAGATAGCTCCAAAGTAGTCATAAAGTAAGTACCTACCTACGTAGTAGGTAGTTAGTGTCATGAGAGACCATGGAGCTGTGAGAGACGGAGCGACGCAGATTGTTCCCGGCATAGTTTCGCACGGTAACGCGAGTCGCGAACCGGCACGGATCCAATCGTATCACCGTGAAAACAAAACATGTACTATATATAACGTATAACCTGCTGCATACCGCTTAGACTCTCACGCTCCACCTCGCCCATAGGTAATTAACTACCTCAACCGACTACCTGTCCTGATTCTTATGACTTATCTATCCAACAATATCAACCTCCATGCTTTCTAGTTCTACGAATGCACCAAATAACTTGAACATCGACGACTCGTGTAATAACCGTACCTATATCCTTACCTTACATAGTTTATAACAAAGTCGCTATTTTTGTCTGTTTGTTTGTCTTTAAGCTTAAATCTTTAAAACTACGCAACGGATTTTGATGCGGTTTTTTTTTAATAGATAGAGTGATTCAAGCAAGAGGAAGGTTTTAGTATATAATTTGAACGACATCCACGCGGGTGAAGCCGCGGGCATCAGCTAGTTTAAATATAAAATCGTTTACAGAATGAGAAAAGCAAGTGTCTGGTAGATACGGTCTTTACATCGGTAATTGTCGAAGCATAACCAAACGAGCGAGGGTCTAATGATTGGTACAGGCGGTATAAAACAAAGCGATTATCGTAATACCTATTACCTACTGGTAAATATCAGTAGTAGGTACCTACTGTAAGTAGGATCCCGAGCTCCACGGCCGACATTCGCCGTTCGTGGTCATTTTACATTTAATTAGTAAAGCAGATAGGTAGGTATAAAAGAACGCAGTCATCGACAGCCGAATAAAAAGTCGCGATCTTTATTAAGATAGTGGCCATTACAAAATGTAATAATACGGATTCCGTGAACAATCCTTGGATCGTCATAATAATGCTTTTTTGGTGCGCTTGATGATTAAACATAAAAGTTAATGCGAACACGTTGGAGATGTCATTGACCCGACAGACTGTGAGGATCGTTTCGGTCTGCTTGTGCTGAAACGTCGGTATGCGACTAGTTTAAGTGCAAGCACGAGGTGAGCCGAGGTGGGTCTGCGCTGTGGAGCCGGCTCACGGCTGTCGGTGCCGCATGCCGTGCCGCGAGCGCATGTGCGCCGTGCTCGTGCGCCGGCGCACCGTGCGTGACGTCAGCACGCCGGCCGGCTCCACGTGGCGCACTAACACTAACTACTCAATCATCATCCAAGCACTACCTACTTTGATACAATATCATCTACTACCTACTACGACTGCTCTACGGAACATTAAATGACGACATCCGGAACTTAAGCGACTCAACTTTACTACCTAATCCTACTACCTAACTAAATAAGCAAGGACCACAATAAATTACACGTCATGTAGGCCACTGAGTGTACGAACAATGACGTTGGTGTGCGCGCTAGTAATTTATATGTACATACAAGCAAAGATAAGTGCGCAGCGGAGCGTCAGCTGTGTGCGTGTCAAAATCAGCTGATTATTCAAATAGAACGAGCGGAGTCGCATCGGTCGGCGACCGCGGCCGCCCGCGCTCGCGCCGCGCCGGGGCCCCTCGCACTCGGCGGCTCACGGGCTCAGCCAGTCAGCCGCACTGCGCACGCGACCCTCCGCTACACACTCCACTAACTACCGACTGTACTTCGTGCTTGTACTTAACCATACATACACCAAATAACTAACTCATCTTCCTCTTTAGCCAAACACTGACTAAATCCTACCGATATTTAGAACGAACAAGATAGTATTGTTATTCTTATAAGATTCTAACATGTGGAACGAAACAGTGATCAGCTGATCGTGTAAACAAACTCATAACATCCAGTTAGAAATAGCTGCGTTACCTCAATCGCTTGAGGTTTTTCATGAACACCATCCTGCAACAACACAAATGCAACACTCATCCACAACTGGACATGGAGGACCTGCCTCCGAGGAGCTGAAGTGTCACAGAGGTGGCGCGAGCTCGGCGAGGGGGCCCGTCAGCAGACAGTGGCGAGAGCATACGAGGGCCACTGGTGCCGCCGGCGACGGCAGGGGAGTACCTACACGTGGCCGGAAAACGAGACAAAATGGCGATCGTTCGGGTTGCGCCGTGCGCGATCAGCGGAGCGGTGTGGGTGCGGCATGCGGCGCGGGTGCGCTCACCTCTAGCATCCACTCGGCGACGAGGCGGCGCATGTGCGGCGTGACCTCGGCCTGCACGGTGCCGAAGTAGTTGGCGGTGACGGCGTAGCGCTCCTCGGTGCGCAGCAGGTTGTCGAGCACGCGGCGGCGCAGCAGCACCGGGTCGGGCGCGGCCGCCCTGTGCCCGCGCGGGGCCGGCGCGCGCGCACTGTCTCCGCTCTCGGGGCTCACGCGTTCCGCACACAGCAGCTCCATGGTACACCGCACTGCGGCTTATTGACAGCTCGCGTCGCGGCCGGTGTCGGCGTATTGTGTCGGACAGCTGATCGTGCGCGAGCGGCCGGCGTGGAGCGAAGCGCGGTGTGTTGCGACGGCGAGTGCGCGAGTCGCAGTGAGTCGACTGAGCAGCCGGTAAGCGCCTCGCCGTCGAACATATGATCGGGCGGCGCGGGGGCAGCGCGCGGGCGGGGCGGGGCCCGTGAGGCCCGCACGCAGGTTTCTCCCATTCGACGTTCAAATAATAATACATAACATGTTTTCTTGCTCGCTCGCGCTCTCAAGTGCTTCTCACTCTGTCTCGATTCTTGCTTCTCATTCTATTAGGTACGAGTACCTACTTACTTACAATATAAGATGAATTCCAATTTCCACGGATTTAATACAGACCTACGTAGGTACCCATATAATAGCATAGTCCAATTAGTGGATCTGAGAACCTTTCTGTTGTGAACATTTTCAGACGACTTACAGTTGTCTTGTTTACTTTGCATGAAATATGCAGTTGTGTTGTGTTTACAAGAGTGCAGCAATGTACTGGGGGCACATCGTGAGACTGTGGGAGCCGGTGGGGGCTGGGGCGGCCGGCAGACGACGCAATCGCAGGCGGTTGCGGCCACCAAAGACTATAGGCGGCCACTGAACTTTTCACATCGCCTAGGTTAGGGCGGCTGACAGTCTGTCACCGTAGCGCGCTGGGCTGCCTGGAGCACTGCAGCCACCCCCTATCAACAGTTCAAAATAATTAAATAAGTCAAAGGTCCAAGGGTAGCATCGACCTGTCGCTATGACAGACAGATAATCATTTACGTAGGTACCTAGGTATGTACCTACGTACAGTCGACCAAGCTAAAAAGTATACAGGCAGCTAACTTGTATAGGTACTATACATCAGTATACATCAGTTTCTAAATGTATCTGTATAATCTTAAAAGTAAGTAGGTACCTACTTACTTTTAAGATTATACAGATACATTTAGAAACTGATGTCAAACGAAACAGCGTTTGAAATCCACTTAAGGCGCTGACAAGAGCCAAATAGGCTTGTATTGAACAATTTTTTAGCCAAATCTATACAGTTTGACACGGCGGAAAAAATATATGTTAATCTTGAACATATTTCTGATAATTTCGTTGTTTTCAAAACACGTTTTTTAAAAGTTTTCTCGATACAAAAAAATGGTAAACTAACCTCTTAAAATGATCTTCCAACAAAAATATCTGTATTACTGATGAACGTACGTTGGTAAAATTTATAACAATAACGTATCATATTTAAATACAAAATTTGGTTGTTTTTAATTTTTGATTATTTAATAAATTATTATTTTATAATTAATCATTATATGGTTTGTAAGAAGTTCGAGCGTTGCGTCATCGCGCTCTCTTTCTTACGTATGCAATCCGACAGTGAGCGCTTAGGCGCGGTGCTAGACGGACGTATGTCACTTTGCGCCCCACTGACAGCTATCCGTTCATATATATAAATTATTATTGACCGCGTCACAATGTTAGTCCAGGATCCACGGTAAATTTTTTCACTTGATTACTATCAAGCTAATTTTCCGTGAGCCAACATTACCCTATACGAAAACTCTCGATTGTGGTAGGTAATAGGGGCAGCAGGGATAAAATTTTTTATTGATTATATATTATTATAATTATTTATTTGATGATTTTCAAAAATCTATTACTAACTATTTTATTTTTATCTGATGATCATTATCTAAATCCAACATGTATTGATAACGAGCTCATCAAAAATTACTACAAACCAGCTGTTTTTTAGGGGTCCGTAGCCGAATGGCAAAAAACGGAACCCTTATAATTATATTCGTCATGTCTGTTTGTCCGTCTGTCCACCCGTATGTCACAGCCACTTCATTCGGAAACTATTGAGACTACACAGTTGAAACTCTACAAGTATTCTGTGAACCGCTTTACGATTTTTATACAAAAATAAAAAAAAGGATTTAGGGGGTCGCCCCATACATGGAACTGAAACTATTTTTTTTTATTTCATCAAACCTATACCTACGTGTGGGGTGTCTATAGACATTAGACAGGTCTTTAAAAATGACATTGAGGTTCCACAAACAATTTTTTCTCAAAGCGAATCGTTTGGAAGACAGACACTTCCAAATTTGTAAAATGGCGACCGGCCTCGCGATCGCTTGCCTTCGGTATTGCCAACAATGACCAGCTTTTCAAGGCTGCTATCTCCTCTTTGCATTATGTGGCCGAAATAAGACAAAATACGCTGTAGGCAAACTGTTGACAATCGAGTCTTGATATCGAGTTGGTAAAGGATAGACACATTTGTGCGTTTGGCCGTCCATGGAATTCGGAGAATCCGCCTAAAACACCACATTTCGAATGCGTCTATCCTCTGTCTTACTCTTGTTTGGATTGTCCATGTCTTAACTTGTGGGGAAAAATGCTCCTTCCGAGAAGCCTGTGCCTGAAAAGGAACCGATCCAGGCTGATGATGGTTTCGTGACGGTGTTGAGGAGGAAGCGCCGTCAGCGAACCATCAAGAACCGCTGCGGCACGGCTCCATCGGAGCCCAATGTGCATATTCGTGCCGCAAAGCCGAACACTCCTTTGTACCTCTCCCGTCTACATTACACCACTACGACGGAGGACATCGTGGAGTACGTGCGCCAGAAGATCAAGTACGTGGCGAGAGTGCAGCTGCTCGAGTCGCGCCGCAACGTCAACTTTAAGGCATTTGTGGTGCGAGTACCGACATGCTACCTGCACCTTCTTCGTCTTGGAAGAGGACTTTTGGCCGCAGGGGGTGGTGTTTCGACGCTTCCGCGGGCAAGTGCCACATGATCGCACAGTGACGTAGTGCAACTGTAGTGATACTAATATAGTTTTAAGGTTTTGTTTACTAACACAAGCTGTCAATTATATCGTATGTATGTTAGTCTGTAAGGTATTTATCTATGGGCCAAAGTAGCCTGAAAATAAATAAATATTATTATTATTATTATTAACTCTATGGAGGAAAATCAGGAAAACTAGTGCTCTGACCAAACGGGCCTTCGTTTTAAAACTTATACCACGTTTTTCCCAGATGTTCCGGGGGCGTAATATAGCATCTTTAGCCATGGCTATCCGCCGTTTTATTTCTGTGACGCAGCTACCTTCATTACTTATATTGGAGCCCAGTTAATCGAAGCTGTCCACAGTATAGATGCCTTAGATGTTATAGGCGCCCGATAGGTTTCCCGCACGATCTACCACCATAAGCTTGGTTTTCTGCCTATTTATTGCAAACCCTACTTTGCCACTTTCCACTTCCAATCTGTGCCGTATCTCTTTCATGTTGCCAAATGTTGTAGCAAGGAGAACGGTGTCATCAGTGTACCTCAGATTGGAAATCCACTTTCCACCAACAGTAAACCCCTTGTCCCAGCCCTAAAGAGTCTTGAATGATATTACTCTTCGTACATATTGAAGAGCAGAGGTGAGAGGATGCATCCCTGCCTAACGCATTTGAACAGTCGGTGTCTATTTTGACGAAAGAGCGGTTGTTGATGTGTAGGTAGAGGCATCGGACTATGTCAATAAGATGTTGAGGCGTTCCCATGTCTTTAAGAACCCCCCACAGCTTGCCCCACTCCACGCAATCAAATGCTTTGGTATAATCTATGAAACATATCAATACAGGGCTGTTAAATTCCCGACTTTTCTCTATAATTTGGCGAACGTTCAGGATTTGTTCCCGCGTGTCTTTGCCTTTAACAAAACCTGCTTGCTCTTCTGGAATTTGTGGCTCCAGAAAGTGTATTAGCCTGTTGTTTATGATGTACAGGAGTATTGATGGTGCGTGGAGTAAGTGCCAAACACTCAATATAATTTTTAGAATCTTGTAGGCAACTTGTAAAGAGTGGGTTTAATAGAAAATATCCAATCCCCAAAACCCAGTTAGTAAGTAATCATTGTTAATGACTTCGTTATCGATACATATTGGAAGGAAGGAAGGGGACTCTTTGATCAAACCATACATTTTGTAGGACAAATATTTTTTCAAATAATTTAGATAATTATCATCAGATTTAACAAAAAAAAAAACCCAGCTGATGATTCTCAAAAGTGTTTGTACTTAACACTTTTGAGAATCATCAAACCAACATATTTTATCCCTGCTACCCCTATTACTTACCACAATCGAGAATTCGAGAGTTTCGTGCAGGAAATTGTTGGGCGTCTCGCCGTCTCATCAAAATTAGCTTGATAGTAATCAAGTGCAAAAATGGACCGCGGATCCTGGACTATTTGTTTCTTACTTGGTAGTATGGCGCTAGGGTATCGGAAAAATTGTGGGCGTGTCCAAAAATACTGAAACATCAGAAGTCAATAGCTATTGTCATCGTCTTAATGTGAAACACTTGATAAAACAAAATTACAATCAATATTTTCAGTGTTATAAAATTATAAAGATCTCTACCCTGTATCTTATTAGCTTGTTCGACTTCGACTGTAGGTACCTACCAGGCACAACCTGTCAACATAATTATTTTTCTTGAAAATAATTTTCGGGGTTCATTTGAATATTAAATGAAAAAAAAAATAGAACTAAAATAGAACCCCGCCTGCTTCCAAGTTTTGTTAAAATGTGCTTGTTTTTTGCTTTTCAGTTTTTTCAGTCGGGTTTTTTAGTTTTTTAACTAGGTACTTACTTACTTTTTTTAAAACATAAAAATAATTATTACTACGGAACCCTACCTACACTGAGCGTGGCCCGACACGCTCTTGGCCGGTTTTTTTGAGTGTCTTGTTAGATCTTAAATATCTAGAAGATCTCTAATAAGTACCTATGTAGAACTACAAAATAATCAGCTGAAAAACTGGCCATGGAAATATTTTTATTTGTCGGGGAAGGCCCGCAATTCCTGTTCGTTCCCAATAGGTACACAGAACATAGCAAACACGGCAATAATAATACCTATTAAATAACTAAGTAAGCTGATCTAAAGAGGATAAAATACATTTGCGGAATTATTTCTAGCAAACCAATATGAAATTAAACTGTAGACCGTATGAAACTTCATCGATCACTAATAAAAAACTTCGATTCGATCGATGTGAAACTTCGATATTATTTTATATTATCTTTGCAAAGAACTTGAAACAAATGACACTTATTGCTTTTTTAACCGACTTCCCAAAAGGAGGAGGTTCTCAATTCGATTGGTATGTTTTTTTTGTAGTAAAGTACCTACCTATAAGTTGCCAGAGAATGTCAGATTGAATAAATCTAAACGTTAAACAGTTTTAAATTAAATTCAAATTCCCACAAGTTCGTAAGTTCCCAGCCGTATTAGGCTGGGAATACGCTTCACAGTAAACTGCCGTTTTTAGTGGGATCACGGTAGGTAATGTCTGGTCTGATAACGATTGCGATTGTTTTACTAATTACACATTTCTGGTTTAATCACTAATTTCACCACATTCATAATTCAACAGCGTCGTAAAACAAATAAAGTCGTTTATACTTTAACGCAATAAAATACGAAATTCTTTTTAAATAATCTACATTAATTTGTACGAGCTTATTACGGCAAGAATTTATTTTAAATAAAACAGATAGGTAGACATTTTATTCGGAAACTTCCTATTTATAAAAGTGAGCGTTTCACGTTTCGTTTAAATGAGTTTAGGTTCCCGACCCGAAAATCGATAGAATGTGCCGCAAAAAAATTCATCGATTTCGCAAGTCTGCTGTGCATAAATACAAATTCATAGATAATTTTTTAACACGTGTACAATATGAAGAATGCGATAAAGCCATACTAACTTACGTGATGCGTTAACTGGGCACAATTAATTGTATCAAGTTTAGAGGAGAAAAAAGTTCTTTAAGAACTCTGCGGTTACACAATACACAAGGTACATATGTAGGTAGATGAAAACTTACAAGTGACCTGAATTCCTGCATATGAAGCGTGGAAATGGAGCGGAAAGTGTGCACATATCAGTCAGTAGATTGTACTCGTCATATCATCGAAGAAAAGAATGCAACACAGAAATTATGATGTTCTACAGTGCAGCCGTTTCTTACAACATTAAATCTTAGACCGTGGATCACCCGGAATCTTAAAAACCGAATAAAATCTTTTAAATTTCAGTCGTCACGGTTTTTTGACGTTATTGTTATTGCTTTACTGCAGCCATGATGTCAGCTTTGTTAAATAGGTACCTAAGTATTATACTTACATTTTATCTAAGCAATGCTTAACACATTGCTGTGACATTGAGCCGTTGTTACTTGTTTGTAGGTACATTCGCGGCCATTTCTCTGAGAACGTGTCTATAATATCTGGCAGCTAATTACTGAATAACGTTAGTGATCGATTGTCGATTTGTTCTCATTGTTGTTGAATGTCAACGGCCATATAAAAGCACTTGCTTATGGCAATAGCAGCGGGTCGATCAACTCCTTCGCGGGTTTTTTACCCGACTGCGGCGAAGCCCAAAAGGAGGGTTATGTGTTTGACGTGTATGTATGTATGTATGTTTGTATGTATGTCCGTTTCTTTGTTCCCTCATAACTCCTAAACGGATGAAGGGATTTTAATGAAACATACGTCGTTAGATTCGTCTTAATGGCGCGAGTGTTATAGGCTATATTAAAATTAAAAACAAAGAAAATTGTGGAATTTGGGGGCAAAATCGCGAAGTTGAAAAAAAAAAGTTTTTTCTATACCATCGAGTAGGGTATCAAAATGAAGGGTTTTAAAAGGAGATTACAAAAATATATAATACTTATATGTTTAAAAGAAATTCAAAGTGTCAAATCCTATAAACAAGTACAAAAGTTAAATCTTTTGGATATTCTAGGCGACCAACGAAAGGACAATCACAAAAGAACTGAAAAGATGGAAATAAAAAAAAGTAGTTAAAAAACTAAAAAACCCGACTGAAAAAACCGAAAAGCAAAAAACAAGCACATTTTAAATCACACAAAACTTGGAAGCAGGCGGGGTCCATTCTATTTTCATTTCATAATTTAATATTCAAATGAACCCCGCCTGCTTCCAAGTTTTGTGTGATTTAAAATGTGCTTGTTTTTTGCTTTTCGGTTTTTTCAGTCGGGTTTTTTAGTTTTTTAACTACTTTTTTTGCCAATTCGAATCCGAGGTGTGCGCGGGCGCAGGGCTTGTGCACTCGCAGGAAGTGCGCTATAACCGCGCGTCATTAATCACCGACTAGCCGGCTTCCTTCACTCCACTTCGCCAATATGAGGGTGACACTTTTATTGTTTCGCGTGTTTTTAATTTTTATTGCAAACGCTTTGAGTTACTTTCTTTCTGCGGTCGACAGAACTGCTTCAGTACTAAGATAATGCGCTCGTAAACACGTTAGGCTACACTCTACGTATTGTGAAATGTGTCAGTCGTAACGATTCAGTTTATAATCATGAAGGAAGCTATCAGTGGTAGCAATATTCTTCTAGACCTTTGACCGGAAACGTGCTTAGTTTCCTTACGTGTATTAAAATGAGCTTGAGCGCAAACAATGAACAGAATTCCAAAACACGGCAATAATATGGAATGCTTAGTGCGAGCGGGACATCACTCTTTCTTGGAACTTGGAACCACGACACTGCGTAATGGAACGCGGCAAAATGGAATGCAACATGCAACCGGCACCGTTGATCGGCCGGATCGACCACTCTTTACTAAAAGTACATACATAAGTAGTCACTGAATATCTTCTTCAAATTACACATACAGTGATAAGGAAATCATTATTTACTTGTGTTGATCAATTAATCTCTCGATAAATACATTCTCATTCTCATTCTCGATATATATATTTGTACGCCTATAGGCAAAACATAGAGGATCTACCTATCTGTAACATCATTATTGTAATTTGACCTATGTTTACAAATAAAGCATTCTGATTCTGATTCTGAAATCGCATCCACTTATTTTCACCGTGATAAATACAAGATAAGCTGGCTCTGTATGAATCTGTAAGAAAAGAAATGTTGAGAATAGAAATCGAATAAAACTTTATTTTATCCCGATTGATCAAGTAGGTACGAAGGACGACCAATCAAGCTATGCTTAACCGAATTAAGCTGATCTCACATTGTACACGAAGCTCTACAAAGTGAGGTCAGGTTATATTGGATATGTATAGCGTGATGACGCTTTGTGTACTACTTTCAAATCCATGGTTGAGTCGAAATCAGTACTTAACGAATTAACGTTACCAGTACCAGAGAGCATCAACACTCATCTCTTAAATCCACGATTTTTAATTTATTTTTATTCCTAGCCTGCTCTGTCCCACTCCTGGGCAAAGGTCTCCCTCCACCTTTACTTACTAATAAATATAATGGTCACTTGATCACTATTTCAGTTCAGCTTTTTCAACTATTATTCACGGAACTAGCAGCTAAAAAGCACATTCACATCATAATAGTTATTAAAATATCAATCACCCTGATCCTAGACTATTAGTTTAGATTTTGTTTTCATCCATTATTTTAATGAAATTCTCGAAACAGCTCAGTTGCTCTATAATTAACGATTAGATAGATACCATTGGGCTTAATCTAGAGTAGATGTTTTAAAACTATGCAGGGAGACACATATATAGGTAGGTATAGCTAAGTTATGCATAGATTCTTCTAGCACATCAAGCTATATAAATCTGTCTTTTTATAGATTTTCAACTTTATCACTAAAGCATTCATTTCAAGGTTGACTAGCAAAATTTGATAGTTTCGGGTAGCTTGATGTACTGGCGTCTGTTCTTACATCATCGTCATCATTTTAGCCGAAGGACGTCACCACTAAACACATTGCCCTCCAAGTGTCTCACATTGACCGGTCTTGTGCGTTTCGCGTCCAGCGGATCCCCGATATTTTCATCAGGTTAACTTCGGAATAGCGGTCACCACTAACGAACTTTTTAGCCCCATCGGCCGGTTCAGCGAGCAATGTGCCCCCTATCCATGGCCACTTAGGTTCGGCAATTCTTCGGGCTATGTCGGTAACCTTTGTTCTCCTGCAGATGTCTTCATTTCTGACTCGATCACGCAAGGAAACTCCGAGCATAGTCGTCTCCATACGCACTCCATCCGTAATTACTTACCTACATTAAGCATGATCAATCTATAACGTTCCCATAGCTGAGACTCAGGCTCTCTATTCAAAGACTATATAGCTCTATTAGAGGGAATGGGCTATCACCAGGCGGGCCGTACTTACATTATTAAAAAATAAACCTGTTCAGTAGACAATGATAAATTGCCAAAGAACATCTGAAATTGAGCCATTGTTTTTAACAATGTTAAAAAGCTATGCCGGAAGAAAGCTCTCGGCGCTATTGCAATACACTGCATTATATTTCTAACGGATTCTCTTCACAACATCCGTAGTCACAAGTCATTAATTTCATTTATTATTGTTAGCTGAACGTGTGGACTGTCGTATAATTAAATTGTTAGCACATACAGTTGAGATGTTATAATCAAAAGCACCGTAAGAACAAGTCTAACACTAAAGTTAATTAGATATCTATTGTATTAGACCAGTCTCGTTGTTCTAGATTCTAAGTCTAGAGGCCGCAAGCGCGACTGCTGAGTATGAGGTCCTAGGATCATGGTCAAAGATTCCCAGGTCAGGCAAAGTGTTATTGGTACTTTTCATCAGGAATTTCTCAGTAGTAGCCACGGAGTCTGGATTTGTGCCTGGATCATGGCAATAGGCTCGCCCCATGCCCTATGGGAGTTCAACATAACTGCCGAAATGTAAGTGTGCTAATAGGTACACTGCGGCCACACATTACAGGTGTGACGCTAAAAATCTTGAATTTACCTGAAAAGACTTTGCTCTAACATATTTCTTTACAAATATTTGTGTCAGTCAAAAGTTTCAAGGTTACAAAGTTAGAATGCATACAACGTCCCTCGATATAATTGAGATGAAAGTTTGGGAACGTTAGAAGCGTGGATTGCGTGGATTGCGTGGAAGCTTTCTGGAGGCATTATTTCCGTCGCGTCGTTCCGCTCAGATGTCCACGTCTCCACGGTAGGATCATGGACCTCACAATCACAATAAAACACGTCTGTACCCACAATGTTTTTCTCAGTAACCGTTTGACAAGTACACCCAAGTTTTTTTGATCTCAATCACAATAGAAGTTCCGTCATTGGCTTTACAAATCTCGTTTTCCTGAACTCTGTTTCATTGTGAGTCGGAGTCTCGTGTTTTCGAAGTCATTCTGTATCCGATCGGTTGCTTAGCTTGGAGACGGTTTTTGTATTGTATTTGTAAGTACTAAATTGATTATTTTGTTAAATTGCCAATTTATTTACTAAATGAGGTTTTTAGTCAATTGGAAACCGTTTTTGAAAAAGGCGTGGAAATAACTAAGAAAGTTACACTAAGCTAAGAAGCTAGATTTTTATGTTGGAAAACGCCTTGAGTCATGAATTCATGATGTAAACATCAGTTCATGACTCTGGTGAGTAGTGGTGAGTAAGCATAATATCATGGCAGATACTAGACAGTATGAAAACCACTAGCACAGTACCTATTACGGTGTTCCTCGTAATGGTAGCCCACCTACACAGCCAGAAAAACTACGTCAAACAAACATGCACACGAAATAATCTACAAACTGACTCGTTGATTGTGCACATTAACGTTTTTATTCCATTAGCATATACCTACGTTTATCAATAAGTAGATTAGATAACCACAACACCACACAACCTAAAAAAGCTAAAAGGCTACGGTCAGAAACGTAACGTGCAATTTAAACGTGTCCAGAGGCCAGGCATCAACGCTTTTGTTTCGCTGAGTTTGTTCCAACGTATTGATCAAAGGCTCGGAACATTGTGACAGGTTAGCAGCCTTTCGCACGCAACACACCACTTATTAGTACCACAAATTATATCGAACCGCCGAGAGTTATCCTAAGATTGACAACTCCGATTAATATATAACTTATGCCTTAATACGTTCCTGTCCATTTCAATGTTCTGCTTGGTCCAGTGCCTACAGACTGCGTCAGACGGTCAGACCACAAGATACTCGGTCAGCGTAACGACTAATTTATTTTCCCATCGGAAACTGTGGGTCCACTACGAAAGCTTTTTTTATACGTTATGGTTTTAGATAGAGTTTTTATGAACATCGTTTATTTAATTACATATAATTAATCAAGAAACAACTTCTAAACGCTGTCTTTGGATTCCCAGGCAATTATTTTTTGGCAATCGACCCTTTTTTTCCGTGATTGGATCTTTTGTGATTTTTGTAGATCATCTATTTATCTTTCAGTGCTTATTTCAGTACAGTACTCGCTAATAGTTGGCAGTTTGGCACAGCAGTCTTTGTTCTCTACTTCCGGGTGAAAATGGGCATTTATTCACGTTAGTGGTACCTACCTAGATAGGTTCCGTAATGGGTATCCATTAGTGGGCCTCTTTGGGAACGATTCTTCACGGCTGTTGGTAGGGCAGTCATGGCCGAATTTAAAAAAAGTGACTAGAGACAGCGGCGTGCGTTGACCTGGTAATGTTTACTGTCCTTGATCGGCGCGGACGGCGCGTCCGGAGTGACGTCACCGCGGAGGTGCTGATGGGTTTCAGCTCCGAGCGAGCGGCTCCACCGCGCGAGGCCCCATCGCCGCCGCCGCCGCCGCCCCGCCGCCCGCGCTCCGCCGTCTTCCGACTGCTCAATGCTCAAGTAGTCGCTGCCTTCAGTCTCTCCTAGCATTCTTATGTATATTTAACCACCTAATTTAAAAGTCAATTAAATCAATATTTACTACCAACTTAAGTATTACCTACCTATACATTTTATGAACGCGCACTAACTATTATAATTTTTGTAGAATATGCATAAATAAAATAAAACAAATGCTAATAATAGAAGTTCGGCGAGGTTGTTGACCCCTGAATAGTCGAGCGTAGCTAGTGAACAATTCCATGAAATACCTAAATCATTAGTTTGTTATGGAAAATCATCAAACTGAGGCCAATCATTGTAAATCTAACTTATTTTAATTTATTTAACATTCTAACTTCATTTCGCTCATTTATTTTAACGATAATTTTAACTAAGTAATGTACAGTTTGCTGTTCAAACAATAGGTAATCATTCTCATAATTAAGATATGAAACAACACATTTTGGTTTTTATTATGAAAAAAACTGCGAGTCGATTGGACTCGCACGCACATGAAGGGTTTCGTACCAAAACGGCGTTTGTTGTATGAGAGCCCCCCTTAAATATTTATTTTATTTTGTTTTTAGTATTTGTTGTTATAGCGGCAACAGAAATACATAATTTTGTGAAAATTTCAACTGTCTAGAGTAGTTTAGACAGACGGACGGACGGACAGACAGTGAAGTCTTAGTAATAGGGTCTCGTTTTTACGCTTTGGAATTGGAGTACGAAATTAAAAAATTCAGCTTATCTACTATATACTTATACTATATGTATATTAAATAGATACTTTAAAGTTTGAAGCACCACATTTATCTTATCTAACGGAGCTAGGGTAGCCGACTGGCAGTGAGGCAGAGCTCCAGGGGCACTGGGGGCACACAGGGGCAGTCCGCATCCACCATCAGTGACTTGTACGAGTAAGTAGGAGGACGTCATGAGTAGTCATGACTTCATGCTCGTCCTTAACAAATGACAGCGATTCATTGGCGTGAGTTGTCGTTATGTTACTAAACTTGCGAGCTATTTAATCTCGACGTATATCTGTGCTCGCTTCTCGGAAAGTTTTATTTAGGTAATTCATAATCTGAGTGATCTGCGCCGAAACCACGGAAAATGGAACATACAAGTTGTTTTAATAATTGAAATAAGAGCAAATTGATTGAAACTAGGCTTGAAATTGTTGAGTTGCGATTTAAAGCTTTTCTTCAATATACCTAACTATTTAAATAACTACATAGAGACGACTTGCCTGGATATAGGTATAATTACAATTCTCTTCTCTATGAACATAGCTTACCTACTAATTAGCTATTATTTTTTTAAACTTTTCTGTGAACTATTCGACCGATTAGGTACGTAATAAAGTTCTTTGTTTGGTCGTGGACGGGCGGCGGCGGCGGGCGAGCTAACGGGAGAGTAACGTCCTATGGGACTATGGGAGGTACGTTATGGTATGGCGCAGGTAAGGCACTGGACACTGGTACATCCACATAGTTGCGGCCAGATCACGGTGGATCACACACTTTTTGCCGGGCGGCGGGCGGCGAAGGTCGACCGACTCACTGCGACCGACCGAGGCGAGCCACGGCTGGCCACGAGCGATCTAGCATTCCAACCGCTATGAATGAATAGTCGCTCGACTGGTCGGGTGGCGCATACTAAGTAACTTCAGATCAATTTGACAACAAACATTTAAGTTGGCAAAAACCGGACTGGTTGCCGGCAAGGCACCCGCCCCGTGGGAACCGCAGACGAGCCCAAACGTTTGTCTCCGATGATTGTCCGATTAATAAGTACCTGCCCATTTAACGTTCCGTTTATTTCTCGCTTTTCATAGCGTGATGTGAGGCCAATTTGCCTTACGATTTTCTGACACGACAACATATTCGGACACGCAAGTTGGCTGGTTTTACAAGGATGTGTCTGTACGTACTTCTCCAATGTACATCCGCTGTAGTATGTAAAATTCTTTGCAAGTTATTGACTTTAATTGATAGATCGAAATAGTTTTTGGTTTGGTACAACAAAAAATCTTCACGCTCAACTTACATTCAGGTATACCTAATTCAAGAATTTTCTACTGTTGGCAGTGCACCGGTTACCGAATCACGACCGTGATATTTTTTCGAACCTTCTGGCTTCAATTCTATCACAGGCAACAATTGTAGGATACAAATGGCACAGATGACAGAATCTCTGCAAATTGATCTAACAACAGGTCTGGAGTTCATGTCGGAGAGATGGTAACACTGCACTGTGGGAATGTATCCGTGTGCACTTTGCACCGACAACGGCGCGGGCGCAAGCGGCTGCATTGACGCGCCCACGTACCCTTCCCGCCGTTGATGAGTTTTATTGCCAGTCCTGAATAATTGATGCACTTTCAAAGAGGATTTCCGTAGAAGAGTATTAAATATTAACCATAGAAATAGTCTTCCGCCTAATAAGATATCAGGATTTAATAAAAATTGTCGCTAATGTCACTGAAGAAATATGAAAGCTGGTAAGGTCAGGCATGTTCTGGTTAAATCTGATATTAATGATTCATGTGTGGTGTCTGAATCAAAAAAAAAAAAACGTTAGAGAAGGGTAAATTAATTCAGGAAGGGATGCTGAAGGTTGAAGCAGTTTTCCTTGCCTCTGACAAAGCTCATTAAAATATTAGCAGTATGAGTAAGTTTCCTATAAAATTATTATAGGAAACTTTCACATGAAAATCGATAAAACGACTGCAAGCTCAGGCGGACATGATGGGATGAACTAAAGTAGGTACTTATAAGGCCGGTCTCAAATATCCTAGATAAGGAGAAGTTGAAAGAAAGCAGGGATGCCTTTCCCCAGTAGGAAAATTCAGTCCAATATTATTAAGTACCTGATGCCCACGGCTTCGCCCACGTAACCAAATTGAATATGAGATCCACTCTATCCATTGGTGTAAATAGCATGGAAATCTGTGCAGTAGTTTTTGAGTTTGCCGAACAGACAGACGCGGCGGAGGACTTTGTTTTATAATTTTTAGTGATACATAGGTACCATAACTACCATAGAATGGATAAAGTTAACGATTCAGCCAAAGAAATGTCAAGAACGTTCATTGCATACACATAAACTGCAGAATAACTAATATTTGCAATAGGTAAGGTATGCAAACCTATGGAAGATTACCGTACACTAAACAAAAGGAAGACAACATTTGAATAAATATCTGCATATCAAATTAAAACCGTTAAAAGTCTAGAAGAATTGACACTCCAAACAGTTGCTTCTATGTAGTTATAGGTACAGTCGAACAAGCTAATAAGTATACAGCCAGCTAACTTGTATTTACTGTTTTAAGATTATACAGATACATTTAGAGACTGATGTCAAACGATACAGCGTTTGACATCAGTCGCTTAATGTGAAACACTTGATAAAACAAAATTACAATAAATATTTTCAGTGTTATAGAATTCTAAAGATCTCTACCCTGTATACTTATTAGCTTGTTTGACTGTACAAGCTATATACCTCTATTTTTTTATAATATTTATTATACTTAGTTCATGATTTTCCTGCCCCTGTCCCATGTTACCTGGTGATTCTCCTCTGTCGACCGTCATGCTTTCATTTACTCCTTTTTCTTTCATATCATTCCTCACACCCCCCATCCGTAGGTCTTCCTCTAACTTGGTGAAATAAAAAAAGTCCACATGGTATTCGATTTCATAATTTTGAACCCTGCTGCACTCTCAAGACAATAATTCACCGAACAATTGGTTCTAGGTAGGTACATATTATAAGTTCTAACTGCTATAGCACTTTCTTCAAACGAACCAAATGACCTAAAACGTGACTTATTTTTCTCAGACTTAAATATTTTCAAAGTAATAGTTCTTTTGAAAATATTTGTAACGTCACTTGAAACGTCTTAGTCGTTCAAGAAATAAATAGAACGAGCTCCTTATAGGAGCTGCTAATATCTTGTTCTACATATTATATACGAATAAACTTCTAATTTTCAAGTTATCAAATGCCTATCTATGGACCATCTCAATGTATCGGATACAAGCTCGCCGGAAGCGAAATGATATAAACGTATAAATTCCCCAAGTAATGTTAGTACAGTCGAACAAGCTAATAAGTATAAAGCTTTGCATTACTTTTAAGATTAAACAGATACATTTAAGAGACTTATGCCAAACGATACAGCGTTTGACATCAGTCGCTTAATGCGAAACGCTTTATAAAACAAAATTGCAATCAATATTTTCAGTGTACTAGAATTATAAAGAACTCTACCTGTATACTCATTAGCTTGTTCGACTGTATTCACAACCTTGATAGGTATGGTGATTATGTCGCGGGCACCATGACTTATTCCGAAGCCGTAGCGTCATAAAAATGTGATGTGGACCTTGACAGTTTGCGTTTTCCTGACTACGGATTTAAATTCTGGAGATAAGTGTAGAATGAAAATGAATAGGGGGTCCGTCTAGCTAGGATGAGTGGCTGTTTAGACCAAACTCTTGAAATAAAAAGAAACAAAT
Source organism: Diarsia mendica (assembly GCA_949316265.1). Taxonomy (NCBI): domain Eukaryota; kingdom Metazoa; phylum Arthropoda; class Insecta; order Lepidoptera; family Noctuidae; genus Diarsia; species Diarsia mendica. The sequence goes on along the minus strand of OX438896.1, from coordinate 15,285,910 downwards.
TGACCACTAAACAATCTCCACAGAATTCTGGATTGACAGCAATGGTAAGTAGGACAACAGTCAGTAAATAGATAAAATTACATAATTTAATAATGTGCGACTTTAGTTTAACCGCGAGAAGTTTCTTATCCTACCTGAAATATATTTAAGAATTTCCCTATTTCTATTAATATCTAAATTATTTATCATTTTTGGAAATATCTAAGTTACTCTTGCAGGGTTAGGTATTAGTACTTATATTCATCACGATTATTTGAATGTTGATTCAAATAATTGTTCGTACCTTCCCTAGAAGCTAAGCTACCACATACATAACTGGTATCAGAACACTGTACTACACTACCTGTCGCCTGTCGCTCCATACAAGTCATACAACCTGTCGTACTCACACAGTCGTTATAACGCTGTAGACGGCGATGACGTCACTCGCCGTTGGCCGTTAGGGCAGGTTCGAAGTTTCAAACTGGCATAACGTCTGCCTGCATATCTTCGCGCGCTCGGTAAAAGCTTTCAACTATATGGTCAAGTGTGTGCTGGATTTAGTTTTCTTAAAAGAAGGTTCGGTTTTGTCTCTTTTCAAAACTTTTTTGTTATTAATATCCTTATTAAAGCACAACTGATCATGTTTAAGAATGATGCGAAAAGGTGACTGCATTGTTCTATGTAAAACTAAGTTTTAATGCTTGCACAAAACACATAATTATTAATTGGTGTCATGCATGAGTGTACTAGAAGTTGCATAAATATAAGATGACATTTTCTAGTCAACAACAAGCATACTAGGTTGACAATTTGGCATACAGTACTTCTTCTGTGCATTATTCTAATATTATATGCTAATATGCACCATTATGAGTTTGAACAGTTTCAAAACGCACCCAATGTAATCTATCAGGGTACATGAAACAATTGCATTTCGGCGATAGTAGTTTTAATAATCGATACCGATATCACTTAAAATTTACATTTACTCACACCAGTATCTTGATTAGATAGCATTTCAAATGTTTATACCGCACTATCTACTATTTACGATGAGCCGCACCTTTTTCGCTGCAATTGCATACTGGGCTTAATTCCATTGATTGTTATTTCCTGGTTGATATGAAAACGTGATAAAAACATGGGGCACTGACGTAATTCCGCGAAAATTTCAAGTACTTAGGTGCAGCCTGAAAGAAATAACAGAGGCGCCAGCGACTAGGTGGGGTCTCGAACTCTCGACACTAGCGACTGTTCAGTCTTACCTCTATTTTACATAAGTCGTTATTGTACCGTTACTCTACAAGTGTCTTAGGTTTATACGAGGCCAAACTTGAATCGATGTTTGTTTTAGGTATTATTAGTTCCAGAATGATGTTAGTGGCGAACATTTAATTAAAATTCTAACATCGAACGAAAACCACAATTGCGTTTGAGAATTCCTAAGATTGAACTTGAAATTAAAACTTCAGAAAAGCACGGATTACTACAAGATTTATTATAATGTTTAGATCCAAAAAGATATAATAATCCGTCTATTTGTTACCAGAAGATTCATAATTATAGTTAGCAGTTAAACCGGAAATCTTGAGCCGTTGCGCCGTTGCGCGTTTGTACGGGACGTCACGTAACCGATTAGGTTGGTATATCGGAGCTTTTGAACCCTGCCGTTATCAGGCTCTTTATATCACTGATAATTGCCATCCCACCCAATCACTACAAGGAATGGCTTCAATACTTTAAAAATGAAGAAGTGCTGCAAGGCCACACACAATGTTTTTATTCATACACATTTACCATTTGCCTTTATAAGGAGTTTTGTCGTTGGAATCTACCAGTTTCTATACTTGTATCTTTAGTTGTGTTTGTGTCCTTCTAACGTAAATACTATTAGTGAACGTCAATCAAAAGTAAACATTTCGTGTATTGAATCAGGATTCAAATCTGGCGGGCTCTTTCATTACAGTTGCTCCCAAGATTACAGATTTCCAGTAACAATTTGCCAAGCACGTCAGTTATCATCTCCCCGCTGTAATGTTAGTGGTGAATAGTAAAATAAAAGCTACCAACAGCTTTGTTAAGCGATGGATTAGTGTGGACTCCGTTTTGCTATTATTTCAAACAAAGGTTTGTTTTTAAGGTTGCTATTTCGCTTTTAGGGCGACAAGTCGTGGGTGATGATTACGGTATGCCGATGACCGCATCGAACAAATATTTGTATTGGAAGCCTGCAGTAAACAACTAGGTATTATATGTGTGTGTGTACTATTTAGTTCCATTGTGCTTAACCCTTCGGGAATTACAGGCGTGATGTTATGTATACTCTTGTAAGCAACCATGGCATGAGGAAAATCTTAGGAACCTACCTAGTATACATAATAAATATTGCAGTACTTATACTTCGTTTTAAAGGACCAATCAGTGTATGACGGCATATAAAACGTTACATTTTTGCGTCTCTTGCATTTCTGCCCACCATACACTAAAGTGCAGTATAAACAGCAAAATCACGATTTCGAGTAAAACGCATTTAAAGTTAAGAATTGATTTTAAAAAATCAACAGAATGTATAAGCAAAAAAATTTGAATGCAGAAAGGTTGTAAAGGCATAGGTTCACACGTTAAAGCAATAAAAAAAAATATATCTTAATAACTGAATTTATTATGGCCATTTATTCTTTTTGGTGCCTATTACTGCATAGCCTTTTTTGTAAAAAATACCATTTTAAACTTAGTAAAATGCAGCAAAAAGCCCTATTACTGCGTTTGGATCAGTTATTTTGTCAAGAAACCCAACTAACATGCAGTAAGGTCAAAAAAATACTGCATTTTAGTTAGTTTTTTAAGAAAAAAGTGTTCAATTTACTAGTGCAGTAAGAAAACTAGCTAGTTCACATTTTAAAGACCGTTTATTTCTTATTATTTAATCACAATAATTCAACTCACTTATGTAAAATTTACATATCAAAAATAAAAAAAAACATCTAATTAATAAAGGACCCTGCGCAGAATGCACAACCTCCTTTGACAGTTTTCTCTTAATATTTTCATTAACTGCACTTTAGCTAGGAATAATCATATCTGTGTCATTATGCTATCCAAACTAATCTGCAGTAATGCTGTATTTTACTGCGTGTTAGTCAGTTTATAATGATAAAAGAATGTTAAGTATTCACAACTAAAATGCGACAAGCTTTGATTTTACTGCATTTTAGTTGGGAGTTCGTGACAATAAATTGTATTTTCTTAATTTGCAGTAAAAATAGCTTGTATGGCGGTAAATTTTACTGCGTATTAATTTTTTTTTTAATTTTTTTCCAGAAATATAAAACTATCTAAAGAACTGTAAAATTATATTGCTTACTGCATTTTAGTTAGGAAACCTTAAAATTTAATCTGCAGTATAATTTATACTGTATTTTAGTTGGGAAATCACGCCAAATTGTTAATTTTTTTCGTTTGCAGTAAGTGAAAACTGTTAAATAAAAACCATTCTAATAGTCTTAGAAATAAGTAAGTTAATTCAATAGAAAGCTTAAGAAACCCGCTTTCAGAATCACTAATAAAACGAAAAATCACAAAAGGGCTGTTACTGCTCTTTAGTCTCTGGTGGGCAGATTTAACAGCACGCGAGTCCAGGGAAAGCGATGATTCTACCATTCTGTTGTAATCTGATATCTTGTATCCAACGCATCAGTTCATTTAATTAGTCATATAAATTACATCTCCGATAACGCAGCGTGTAATAGTCCAACGAAACTATTTTAGATTATCTGAGTTATGGCAACTGGCTAGCACATGCCTAAATGTTGAACATGTGACGACAAGGTTCAATGTATGCTGTGATGTGTAATAAAAAGCTCACTTTTTATACTAAAACTTGATAAAAAGACCATATGTTACGAACAAGAGAACATTTACGCAGGATGATTGCTTTACGTTGTGCTTGCCCCCGCGGTGCGGCCGTGAACCCGCAGGATTGCGTTTATCTGGCCGCTGGTATCGAGGCCCTCGGTTTCGGCAGATGCTTGCTAAAACACCGCTGATAACTTTATGGGAGTAGGTACAACATTACTCGTTATGTAAAACGTTGTACAATGTATGTGTGCTACCTAATCTGAATAGCAAACGGGTGTGCCTCTGTGTCGCATTCATGTTTCGCTTGCTGGTTAATAAGTCTTTTTTAATACTTTCTGATAAGTTTGTTAGCTCCCCTATATTAAAGAATACTTGCAATGTCTGATTGGTTAAGAAAATTATCTGTTTCACACGAGGGAGCGAGTTTTTCAGCAATTTCTGTAAGCAATAAAATCTTGGCCTTTATGGCACACAATGGGATATAGAGTCGGATTCCTGGAGAAATTCGGCAGTGTATTCCAGATTAGACGCCCCGCACCCATCAAACCAGTTCCAATCGGTTCGTTGAATAATAAAAATGGCCTCTATTTTGGGAACGCTGCGCCTTATCGGGCCTCTCTCAAGTTCGCTTCATAGAGAGCGCCGACCCTCGGCGTCTGGATACCAAGTACATGAGCGGTTACGTGACTACCACTTCCTTACCAAATCTAATTAAAATAATGGTCACGGAAACGGAATTATGATCTTAGAAAAATGAACACGATCTTTGTTATTTTGCAAGTTTGTTACGCAGCAAGTTAGTTGGCTTTTTGTATCCCTTTTTCAGGATCATGGCCTGAAAGGCTGTGGATGGAGATGGACTATTTATTCTAGAGTGCTTTTCAGTATTCTGAAGGATTTCACTAAATGTCTTGCTTGGAGATAATTTGTGAAAGATCTACTTCAGCAATTAGGAAGTGCAGTTAAACGTTTGATGGATCTAAGTGCTGTTTACTTTTAATCTTGAGACGTTTACAACGTTTTGTTCTCTTCCGTTAAGTGGTTTAAGAGGTTCGATAAAACACAAATAAGATGGAAATTTGGCATTCATGAAACTCAGATTTGAAGTTTTATTATTCTTGGGTTCATGCTCTACGCGCACAGTCTGCTCACAAAAAACGAATGCTTAGTTCTCCAAGTTTATTTGTACCGGTGATATAACACGATATCTTGTTGCGTTGGACTATTTTTAGTTTGAATTATTCGTTGATTTCGATTCAGTATACTGAGAGTGGATTTGATGGCATTTAATCGTTTCGTGGAAGCCCTAAAGCATGTCATTTGGTGGAGGACGCGACGTGGCGGTGAGGCGGCGAGGAACCGAGTCGCCTCGCCGTGGCAATGACTCGCAGGCCTTGAGGCGCTGGCAGACAACCGCGGGCCCCACGGTCTCGCGGTCTCGTCTCGGACTCGCCTCCCATCCACGAACACGTAATAACGACGTGAAACGCGTAAGCTTATGAAATCCAGTTTATCTAATCGAGAAAAGCTGGGTCACATTACTTATTTACGCAGATCAAAGATTTATGGGTTACGGTTTTTTCCAGTGTCACAATAATGATTAATTTATATTACGATTTTGCCATTCATTTCGTCACTTAAAAACTTTGTAGAACTTATCGCTTTCTATGAAAACTTGTAGCAAAGCAGCAACCCCAATCAGCTGTTGATCCTGTTACAGAACAAACTAAGTGCTTTACCTACACAAAAATCGCACCGTGGCACTGTATCCTTGACTCGACAAGAATATAACTCAATCTACATAAATGTTCGTCAGGAATTATCATCTCATGTATAATTACCATAATAATTCCGTATTAATATATTCTGCATTAATATGAGAACATGACTCATATTCATTAAAAAAATAATAAGCCTATGTTTTATGAAAGAGCTTCTCGTTTCTGCTCAGCAATATCAAGTGTTATTAAACTTAAATTAACTTCTGCGGTTGTAAGATGAAAGGAAAGCCGATTAAATGAGATTTGTCGCCATTAGAGTACCAACAAACCGCTCATTGTAATGTGTTGGCAAAATTCAACACTGAAATACGGCGAACGCTTATCAACGCTGGCAATGTCGGTCAAATACTCGACCGAGCAACATAGGGGCGTTATCGTGAGCATAAATTCGTACTCATGTGAGCTGAGCTATACATAATTATCCATTTTAACCTGAAAGTGTACCTATGTAAATAATGGGCTACGCTAAGACTCCTCTACTCCTGATTTTAGAGCTATGGAATTTGATTCGTCTATTGTAGCCTCGTTGATGGGCAAACCTTCTTTGTAGTTAGGCTTGATTGTCATCTCATGATAATATCAGACCTCTGTCGACTTAAAAGTTAAAACGATGAGTTTACTTCACACAGGGGGTTCACTTAACATAAACTATCCACCCCAATATTTGGAGTCGGTCTCGGCCGGCCTTGCCCTTCTCAGAAGAACCACACAAAAACATAGTTAACTGATGTTTCAGATCAATAAACTTTTAGAATAAAGTGATAGACAAATATAACCAGAGTTCTCAATGGCATCGTACAAAACAATGCCAGTTTAACTTGGGAAACTGACCGATGTACCGTGGCATTTTCTTAGATGAAGTGTGGTAAATTACTTTAAATATCGCTAGCCATGCGCAGTGGAATGTATGTACATGTTGCTGTATTTGGGCGTGTTTTCATCTGCCCGGTGCTGCGATACCTCGCAAAAAATTAAGTCTATAAGATAATTCGTGCAAGGTAATTAATTAAGAGCTATTAATTGTTGATTCTCCTTAAACATACTGCAAACTGGACTAAGTGGCGTAGCTTAATGTCTGAGAATGTTCCTCGCAGTATTGTGAGTTTCGATTGTGATATTGATTTGTTTGGTGTGTTGCTCAAAGGTGACATTGCAAGGGAAAATACCGTGGAAAATAGTTGGGATAACCTCATGCTGGTGTAATGTGGACGTATTAAAGTTCACACGTTACAAGCGCACGATGATCGTGTGCACGTACTGCGAGATAAACGGGATCTTGTTCACTTAATGGTTGAAGAGGTGCGAAAGAAGTTTAATTAAAATATGGCTTGCGCAGTCAATCAATAATGCCGTCCAAAAACTCCAATCCATCCGTCAATCTATAAGCAAGGGTCATTCAATTAAAAAGTTGATACCGAAACATAACTTTATGCCCATTATTAAATGATGTCATCATCATAATTATCTCATGTAACCCAAACCGTGTACAATATCGAGCAAACCTCCGTTAAAGTTGATAAGACTTCCTATATTACCGGGACTGATTGTAATATCATCGGTGATCGTTATCAGTTGTGTAGCATCTGTGTTCATCATACAGAGAGACGCGAGCCCTAGGTTTATTGACCTAAGATTAGGAGTTAGGCAAGGAGTGTTTCCTGTGGGGTTAAGAGTGCGGGCGCCATGCGCGGCCCCGGCTCCCGGCCAGCGCGGTTGCGCGCGCGCACGCTCGGCGGACGCGCTCGGTTCGCACGCCCCTGCAATGAGTTTTAATTGAGTTTGACCGCAGGAAGCAACGGTTACGGTCTACGTATAGGGTGACATTTCTGTACGGCCAATATCGTATGCGCGCATGAATCGAATGCTTTATTTTCAGTCCATAACTTTTTTTTTTCAATCTTTGTTTTGTTTTCTGCCATTTGTTATGCGTAGATTTCATCCGAGTTGAATGTATTCTGATGAAACAGTGAATTGATTCAAAGGCCACTTTTGTTTAGTTCTTTTTTCCTATGGTTTTTCCTATGGTTTTTTTACTGGCATTGAATAGTTTTTTTGAGAATAATAAATGATTACAAAGTAATCAGTGTAGTGCGTACTCTGCGTCGTTTATAACACGATGTCTTCTCATTAAGTTAAATTGACGCCGACAGACAGCTTAGGTACTCTGATTTAATACCTAGTCGTTCGTTGTTAACATTAACATTGAACTCAGTCGGTGTTTTTTGCTGCATGATACTGTTTCTTATTTTATTGTGTTTCTCGGTGTTAAAATAAAAAGTGTAAGAGTGTAGTTGTGTCGAGTCACGGTCCGCTGTTGTTCGTCGTCGTGGTCACCGCAGCGCGGGCGTGGACGTCAGGCGTGCGCCCGCGCCGCTTCTGTCACCGGCTCACCGCCAACAAATTGCTTTGTTTATGGCTTCTTATTGAAATGTGCTTAATACAAACTGCACGAGGTGGACGCCTTTTTTTTTTGGTGGGTGGAAAATCATCGAATGACCCCCCCAGCTCTTGGGCAGAGCGAAGGGGAGTGTCAGACTTCTACTGACTAAAAACCGAACCCATGTTCCTTCTTTGCCCTTGCGCCGAGGCCACGTAATCTAGTACAAAATACCGCGGCCCCGACGGGCGTCGGCCCTTGCGGGCCCCTCCTTGCTGACATCTCTTTGAGGCGCGCGTGGAACACGAACGCGCCGCCGACACGGTCTGTTGCCGTCATGACGACGGCCGGACGGCAAGCTAGCCCATTACTCACCGTCCACAGGCCCGCGTCTACGGTGGCCGGATGCCATCACGTGGCCCCCGACGCCCGGAGCGCCTTCCGCGCCTTCCGCGGCGGCTGGGACGTTGAGAGGATCGCTCCCTCTCTCGTTCCGCCACCTCCTTCGCTAACGAGGTGGACGCCTTGGATCTGGACCGGACCTTCCTTTGCTTTGAACACACGTTTCAGAAGAGGCATTGTAACAGTTGCGAACACGACACGTCTAAACTAAAAGATTGATTTTAAATTAATTTATTTTACTGAATAGCTGTGGTTTTTGGACGCGAACTGTGTCTGTTTTATTTTTATACTAGTCACAGTCAGCAAATAAAAATTAAGTAAGTCCATCTCTGTGTGGATCTTACAAAATGGGTAAAAGTCAGTAACAAAAGCTGGTTGGTGAGTAAAGTATATAACTAGGTACATGTAAGTATCGGTTACTAACAACATAATAATCACACAATACTTTAAATTAATTTTCCATGTTTAATTAAAAGTTTGATAACCAAACTTTGATTAGATATGAACTTTTCCATGAAAATAAATATTTAGAATGCAAAACAAAACCATTGACCACATCCACACGACAAGGACATCAATTTATGTATTAATCGACAAGGCGAAAAACGAGAAAAGCAAATGGACAACGATCAGTAACGAACGACGGTCGTAAAGCTCCAGAAAATATATTCAACCATAGTGGGTAACGACGGTGGTAACGAGATCAAAGACACAGAGAACCTCAGTAGAGAAGTTAAATGCCCTCCACATAAAGCAGCAGACAGAAAAATGCTTGGCCATACAAAAGGACATTTAAGAGGTACTGTTACATTAGATGTTCATCCTCATGATCCTCATCCACAGCCTGAATTCACCCGCTGCTGGGTATAGGACTCTCTTTTTTGTGCCAATCCCCACGGTCATGTATACCAGACTCATCAAGGTTTTTCCCCCAATGGCAGCTGTCGTCTGCCCATTTCACCGCCGGACGACCCACATATCTTTTGACAGTTCTTGGACGCCATTCGGTGATAGCCTTAGTTCACCTGTAATCACTGCACCGCGCTAGGTGTCCTGCCTCGAAAACCTTTGTTTGTACGTCTTCGCGGATTTTGACGTTAGGAACATGGCTCCATGGCTCGTCTATGTTTCCACCAAACGTTATTGTGGGCAGAACACATTACTCAGTACTCAGGAGAAATAGGAACCTTTGCGCTTTTCAACTTTGTCAATCTGATACCTACGCATTGACAAACGCGATGCGGGGCGTTGATGTCATCACATAGCAAGGCAGGGTGGCGTGACCGGAGGCCCGTGGCCTCTCTGCAAAACATCACATTAAAAAGGTACCTACATCTATGAGGCCTGTAACCAAGCCAGGAGTAATAAACACAATCATAAATATTGCTAGCCTTCAGAGTTCAGGGCATTGAACCGTAGCAGATGACAGCTGGCGCCCAGAACTATTCTACCTCTGGCAAATGTAAACATCTTGTAATAACTAAACTAGCGAGTACTTTAGCGTGTTGTAGTAGACTTGAGTATTGTCGTCAGGGGACCTCTTTTGGGTGTACGCCATTACATCATGGCGCCGCCGCCGCCTCTGGAGCGATTTGCGCTGCTACTTGCTAGGCTGACTACACACGGTCTTTATTTTCTGGCAAGTTGTTTTTTTACGGAGAGCAGGGGAACTTTGACCTGTTGTCGTTTGCAAAGGTGAGCTTTTGAGCCTGGGAGGTGGGAGGAGTATTTTAAAAGAGAGGAACTACTTAGAGCTCGGGATAAATATGTACCTACGTACGATGTTTGGATATTATAATATTTTATCGACACCTAGCTTCAGAGCTGCTAACATTTAAATCAAGTTTGTGTTGTTACGTTGAACATTATATCCGACTTGGTCCGATGGGTGGATGATCTAAACTAATCTAAAGTAGGTACTTGTTTATATAAAAGTCAGTAATTTTGAAAAATGGACCAAAGAAACGATGGATGGTATGATGGAGGTTTCTTATGAGATGAAGAGTAACAGAGATGTATGGAAGAAGAGGACATGCTGCGCCGACCTTAAATTTTAGTAAGTAACTATGTACAGACGCCAGCATGTCAAGCTACCCGAAACTGTCAAATTTTCCCAACGAACCTTGAACCTAATGCTCTAGAAATAAAGTCGAAAATCTATCAAAGAAATCTGACAGATTGTAGTAGCTTGATGTGCTGGCGTCTGTACCTACATTTAATTTATTTTTTTATCAGGGTATTTTTTTTATTCTTGTTCTCCCAAAAAGATTACATAAATTTAATCTAATCCCGATACTTAATAATCCCTTACGGATCGGATAGGAGGGCAAGAGAATGGTGATGATGATCTACTATAGTTGCGTCGGTTATAATAATAATAATATTCCACAACTATCACACAACGCCATCTAGTCCCAAGCTAAGCAGAGCTTGTGTTATGGGTACTAGACAACTGATAAACATACTTATATATTTCTAAATACATACATATTATAGATAAATTACACCCAGACACAGAACAAATGATCGTGCTCATCACACAAACATTTGTCCTGGGTGGGAATCGAACCCACGACCTCCGGCATAGCAGTTAGGGTCACTAACCACTAGACCAACAGGCCAGTCGAAGTCGCAAGTATGGCATTACAAACACTTGCACTTTGCCCTAGATATGAACCATTAAAATGACTAGGTACGCAACAAAGTTAATGGCAGTGACTCAAAGTTTTTCCGCAACTATCAAGATACATCATGGCTAAAATATGCATTAGGTACCAGTTAGTTTTTACCCGACTACGGCAAAGCCAAAGGAGGGTTGATTTGTTTGACTTTATGATTTTGACTAGCTATGTATGTGTGTATCTTCATCTGTTCCCTCATAGCTTCTAATCTACTTATCGGAACTCGACATAATATGAGGTATCGTTAGAACCGTCTTAATTTTCCGCTGAACATAGGCTACGTGACGTGTCACAAAAAGCTATTTGGCGCCATCTAGCGGACAAAAAGTAAGGCTTAAAAAATAAAAATGGAGATAAATACGCCGTGTTTGGTATCATTTGAAAGGGCCTCACTTGTACATTTCCAAAATATTGCTCAAATTTAAAATCAAGCCCCCTAGCGGACAAAAAGTCAAGGGTAAAAAAAAAATTAACACCAAAATAGTTTAAATAAAAAAAAGTAAAAAACTAAAACCCGACTACGACAAAAAAAACGACGCTGAAAAAGTATGAAACAAGATTTTCAGGATAGACCAAAAAAAAAAGCCGTAGTCACACGTTATAGGTATCAACCTAAACACTTTAATACCGTGTGACTACGGCTTTTTTTTTTGGTCTATCCTGAAAATCTTGTTTCATACTTTTTCAGCGTCGTTTTTTTTGTCGTAGTCGGGTTTTAACTTTACATATTGTTATGCAAAGTAACTCATCGATTGTTAACGGTAGGCAATGAGAGAAAAAATATGAGTTGACTTGATTATACAAAATTATCTTTTTATACTTATATGAAATGGGCTACTCTTGACGTCAATCTTGACCTAAGGGCAGAGTTGAGGTCGACGATGGAACGACTTAACCCAGAAGAAGCAATATTGCTACTATGTATGATAGTAAACCCTCTCCTTTCAAATTAAAGGAGAGGTTTCCCCAAGTGCAACGGGTAAGACGCTCGCTGACTGAACCTTTTGTTTTTCTTGATAGTTTGTTGTTAGCTACTCTTGAGAGTGGAACTCTGACGGATTTTGCCCGACAGAGAGAGAGCTGTCTAAGTTAGCAGCGTGTGACCCAATCTGAAGGTTATTGTATAAAAATCTGGTTCTTCCAACCTAACAGAGAGAAATGTGTTGTAGGGGAGTTTGTTTGTTTTGGGGGACTGTCTCTTGTAAACTTTAAAGTTCAAAAAGTGATGCTAAGAAGTGATAATTATCAGCCTAATTTAAATAAATGTCTTTTATTTCATTTAGTATACGCCGAGACTGATACGGTTGATAGCGGTGCGATTTCGGTGCGGGCTGCGCGAGCGCGGGGCCCGGGGGCCTGGCGCGCCCGCCAGTGCGCCGGCCCCGAGTCGTGACAGCCGTTTGTTAAACTAATGGCGCACAAAAAGAAAACCGCCTTCCATTCTTCCATTAACTCCGTCCAAGTGTGCGACTGTTGACTCGGCCAATTTGCACGCGCGAATAGAATTTGTCTAAGTACCTATTTCTATTGTACCTACCACTTGCCGTTTCCGCCTCAATTATGCGTTGTCATTCTTGTGATCATTCGCTTGTTCCCCGTCTCGACAATCTCCACGATCATTATTATCCGGCTCCATTACTAAATAGACGCCTCTATTCGTAGATTAATTGGTGTTAAGTTTTTATAGAGCCACTTTGTTTCATGATGAAGAAATTAGCGAAGATGGCGCCATGTGCTACGTCGCGGGGGTCGAGGGCTCCACATCATCCGCACATGTAGCCCACGCGACACATCGTTCGAAAAATGGAGCTGCGATAAAAAGCAGTCGGTATCGGCGGGCGTGAGAACGACGACACGTGGGCTCAGCCGCTTAGCCAGGCGCGAGCTCATTCATGCATTTGATTCATAAATTGTGTGCGTGTTTTAAGGGCACACACACGACAGCTCGACAGTCGACACCAATCCGCTTAGCGAGATTTGATGAAGTCAAGAGTTCAGTCCCACGGAACATAAAGGTCTGTAGTCCGCAAAGCGTAATAGCAAAGGGAGGATTCCTCATAAGCGTGCCGAGGGAGCATTTATGGTTATTTGTGTGGGGAATGCAATCGTTTGCGGGCGATCAGCGGCAGCAGCCGCGGCGCCCCGCTTGCTATAAATCAGGGCCGATTGAGGTCGAGCCGGACGCGAGTTATTTTTAAAATTGCGTGCACAATATTATGTGTTTAGGTGGAATATGATAATTGCGTCGGCAAGAGAGGCGCCGTAAGCCGACACCGACGACGATGGGATTACAGAGCGCACGCCGCGACCGCCGGCCGAGGTAGCCTCAGGGCCGCCCGGCCGCCTCGCCGCCTCGCCGCCTGCCTCGAGCCGCCCCCAGGCCTCGCTTGATGCGCATCAACACATTCAACACGCCTCGTTACATCCAATCCTACACATTATCAAACTAATGCAACAAACTTTATTAATTCCTAGGTTCAGGGAGACAAGTCGTTAGGTGCATCATGCAAGTTTCGTCGAATCGAAGACATCTAATGCTAGGGGTTCTATCTAAGTATAACTATGTCAGAAATTGGATTGAAGGATCCCAGAAACTCTCTCAAACGAGGGAAACCCAAGAAAAAGAAAATAACGACTCGAAGATTCGCTTGCCATAATTATACATTACTAGGTATGTCCCATCCAAGGTTTCGCAGTGCTAGCACATGATTAATAATCATCGATATTGATGGAGGATTCTTCAAGAATTTGTTATTTCTATGTACAACCTAATTTGAGGTACCTAGGTATTCTTTTACGGGACACGGATGCAGTGACAAGCATGAAACTGAAATATTAACAAAAGTGGTGTAAAAAGCCTCACCGCTGATAATTAGGTACAAAGGAATCTTACCGAATAATCATAACAAAGCTATTATAACAACTATGAATAATGGTCTGATATTACAAATTAACATAATATTTTTTGTCGCCTCCTTTGGTGGTGGCCGCGGACAGGTACAAGCTATGAGGGTGCAGAATTCTTTGAATGGGCATTCTATTAAAGCATCTGATAACCGATTGTGAGTCGTAGGAGTGTTGAAATAAGTCTCAAAGCAACGTGTTCCAAGATAATCTTATTTAGGAAGAATAGAATGAGCTTGTCCATTGAAAATTAATGCTTAAGCAATGACCTCAAGATGTATTTCAGAATGTAGCGAGCGAGGTGCGAAGGTCGACTAAGCTACTATCAATCAGCAAGGCGCCATTGAGGGTTGGTCGAGGCTCGTGAGAAACCGTAAACACTTACCCGCTTTATCTGATAGAGATTTTTTTCGCTCAGCAGCAGGTCCAGTCAATTAATGGATTACGCCGTTATTTGGTTTATTTTTGTTACCGGCGCTGCTTAGCATTAGGAGAGACTAATTTATCTGGAAGGGTTTGACAGGTAAGGCATTACCGCGATGCAGATCGCCCTCACGGCCTCGGCGGCCAGAATTAACGTCTTATCACTGATTTTATAATAAATGGAACGCATAATCCTTCTTGCGTGCCTTGTAATTGTGTGCGGCCCTTTTGATACATGGTTAACGAGGAGCCTCGTAATGAGAACGTCGAGGAAGCAGTTCAGATATGGTTTACGTGACAGACGAGCTCCTCCGAACGATCGAATTGTTCGCTTTTATTGATTTGTAGAGCCGTGAGGTTCTAAGCGTTTTAGAATTGAAGACAAATATTTGTCAGAGTTGTGGTCTGGGCGGTCTGTAGACGCACATGTGCGCATAAAAAACTGTGTGATGTGTGCAGTGTGTTCGGTGCTGCGTGTTGACAGTGCGCATAGCTGCGACAAAGCGCTGCGCCCGCGCCGCTGCACACTGCCAGCCGCCGGCGACCACCCTCCCCGAAGAATCCCTCGTTATCATTTGAATAACTTTAACTATCCAACACATGATAAAACACGTGAAACAAGAGCCTGAAACGTACAAATGTTTTAATAATCAATCCTCTAATAGTATTCAATATTATGTATTCTAAAGGCATGTAAATATTCTCGGGATTTACGAGTCGATGCGTGTGCTATTGTTTAATGAAATATCTATAATTATTGTTATTGGAATGTTTGGGATAAAACCGGTTGATGTAAAAATTCCAAATGTTGTCAGATAGAGCGATAATTGTAGATCTCGTGAGAGAGGAGGCTTATCTAGAGGAAGTCTTCTATTTCACTAAATATTTATTTTGGTTGAAAAATGTCTCGGTGTGGGGCAATCGTAATGGCGTGTAAATTCCTTGATTAGATACCGTCCTTGTGAACTATCAACAAAATTAATCCCACCGCAATTTTCCGGTGTCGACTTCATATTGTTAATAATGGAATTCCCATTGTTGTATTATTAAACTGATAAGTGGTTATTTATAATATTACAGTTATAATTTAATCAACTACAACAGCGTATTACATTTTAGACTTGTTTATCCATGAAGAGTGATCCATCTGTAGGAATTAGTGGTTTATGTATGAATTGAAAACAGAATTATCATTTTTGCCCGATATGCCGCCGATGCTTAAGTTGCTGCAACTATGAGTATTTATCGATACAGGGCGTTATTTTTAGTTTATTGAAAATATAGCTCCGACACTTTGATGTCTATTTTTGTCTAGCCTACTCGGGCGCCCCCTTGGCTCATTGCCTATAAGTAGTAATTTGAAATGAATTCATCACTCTTGCAACACATCGTAAAATCATGAAAGAACCCAATGAATGTTATTAAATTAGGTTGTGTATAGTTCTATCGATGGCGTTACACAAACACACTAATACTGTTTACCTAATGAGATGTGTCTGCACGCGATCGTTTCTCACGACCCAACATGGAGAAAAAAAAGAAATTCCCAAAATTTTAACGCAATAGATACATTGTCTCTACATAAACAACGGTTAAATTTCAACGAAAAAACATTGAGCTGCGGCAGTGTGGAGACGGATTTCAAAATATTTTATAAGCCCAGCAGGGAATTATACCATTCTACAAAATGGTTCAAAATGGTTGTTACAGTTAAACCATAAAGTGCAATGATTAGCTAAAATGAAAAGAAGTAAGAGTTTTACACTACAAAATTTATTTTAACAAATAATTACCAGGATTTAAAGAACCTTCCCTGTAATAGGCCTCTAGGACCCCATAAAAGCATCTGCTCTAACACTGTTTATTATGAGGTGGTGGTACCTCATTTCTGATTTCGTACCTAAGGGACATCATGAATACCGACCAAATAAATTATAATTCCTGTCTCCATAACTATGAGTGACAGAAGCAGTCTCCATAGCATCGCCGCCACCATTATCTATGGAATGCTCATTCGTCGTCGGGCACCGCACTTTACGCCTTCCCTCGAAATTGATTGCTTATTCTCCTTTTGGCTGCCTTTTAACAACTATAGGGCCAAATTGTTATGTAACTTATTAATTAACCTCCAGTCCGATTGATGAGAATTCTCTACAAGTCCTACAAACACATACTTTCAACTGGTTAATTGAGGATTGTCATTTTTGTTGGGCGATGTGATGTGACCCGAATTTTACGATGCTAGAGCATGAATGAGTCAGTGAACGATACAATTAAATTGTCATGGTATGCCGTCTCGTAATTTCGTATCATCAAATTGATAACTCTTTTATTAGTTTTAAGAAATGACGACATTTTATATATCAATTACTTACAAAGAAATGTTTCGCACGCATATGATATCTTAAAAGGAATTCATTGCAGTAAGTTGCAATAATTCAGATTAAGTAATAGTTCCCAACTAGATTTTTTTTTCAGGATTGAACCTTTCCTTCTATGTAGTTTATGCAATGTTTATCTATAGGTTGAGTGAGTTTCAATTAAGAGAAAATTTGGAGATCACAAAAGATTTGAAACCAGTTTTGTTTCGTTGTTTGTAGAAGTTTTGTTGTTGGATTGGATGTATTGTCAGGGTGACTGCAGTTTAATTAATAATAGTAAATGTTATAATGTGTTATCTTGTTTGCGTCAGATTAAAGCCTCTAATCTGACGCAAACAAGAAAGAGCAGTTCGTGGTAATCTGCATCTGCGATATCGTCTCCGGTACAAGACAAAGCGGATACAATTTCGCGCGCCTCCCAGCGTCGTGCGTAATGCGGCAAAAATGTCGCCGCCTTGTAATTAACACTAGGCTCCCAAGACACTACACAAATAGAATTGCTCTCTTTATGTTTCTCGTTACTTGTGACACCAAAGGGGCAATGTACTCGATGAAAAGTGGACACCGGCCCCGGGTGAGAACAGGCGCGTCGTGAAGCGCAGCCTCCCAGACTCCCAGAGCGAGCAACCACCGCAATTACGTTCTGAGGGAGAAATTACGTGAAATACGCCGCGAACCGCCCGATACTGTGTTTATCCAACGAGTATTAACTTCATTATAACAGCCGTGAAAGTGGCCGACCAGAGGATACGCCCGTTTAACACACGATCTCGACTTTGTGCTGTCAGCTCCCACTTTCTCAGATCAAACATCCTTCGCCAAGAGCGTGCATATGAGGTTTATTTATTTACCAACGCAGTGGTTCACAATAACGGAACAACTAAGATCAATAAATAAATCCATTCCTTGTAATTCTCACAGTTGGGTCGCGTCGCCTGTGCTGAACCTCATTCCATTGAGCACGCGTCACGCTCGCGCGCGCGCTGCGCCACGTAAGCGCGTCTCCTTCGTCGGCTTTGTGTAGAACCGCCCTCGACACACACTTCTGAGAATCGAGCTCGTGGCATTTTTTAGAACGCATAATAATTTGATCGGGAAATATTTATGGAAGGGGTGGCCGGACGCGGACTAGCCCGACGAGTCAATTATCAGGCACTCGCACCACTCGCGCCAGTGTCGGTCCCTGAAAGACGCGCAATGGGTGGCTAGGCTGAGGTTAACCGATGTTAACTCACAATTTATGACGTAGATAGACGAAGGGTGGAATTTCACATGATTTCATTCCCTTTTTTTGTTAATGCCCTATATCATTATTATCGTGTATAAATAAAGTTTTTATACATCCGACAGTGAGAATGTTTTTTGTGCTAACCCTAGACAGGTCAGGTACCTACCATCATTCCCTATAGAAAGTGAAACTTATTGTTTCACAACAAAAGGCTACACATGTAATAATTAAATTTAAAACATCCTTATCACTACCACTAGACCTGTAAGAATTATAATGCTAGGTATAAAGAGTCCCTAAGGTATAATGATATCCTAGATATTTATCAGTAACTTTGTATCAACGCAGTACGAATCGATTCGTAGCACTAGTGCTACGAACATTTTGCTACGACATTCGTAGCAGCTCGTTACTACAATAATTTCTCGTAGGCATTGGAATTGTCTTAGTACTTATTTTTCATTTAGCTAGGTACAATTATTTATGGAAAACTGTAGAATAATTTGATGGATTTTAGTTAGGGTTATATTATATTTATTAAGTCTTGTTTTAAAAGGGTTCAAAATAACTGAAAGGAGTAAATTTCAACCCTTAAAAGTTTGGTTTAGGATAAGTTTTACATAGATTTTAATTTGATATTTTAACAAATTTTTTGAAGTGCTGAAAATCATATTTTACTCTGCCCCCCCGCCAGGTAGAAATAATCTTCGACATTTTTCCCTGTAGGTGTCCACACTATAGGTACTGGGAGTAAAGTTTAAACTCATATCCATTTTATATCATAAAATATTGTGAGTGCCAATATCTTGGTGGACCAAGGGTGGATATATATAATTAAGTGGAATTTCGGCGGAAAAAGGGAGGTGTAGACAAAAGCAAGACCACCGGAGTTTACCACTCAAGGCAAGAGAAAAAATCTGCACGCCCTCTATGAGTCACCGGCCGGGGAAAAAGGTTTGGAGGCCGTGACCTTGAATTCGCTCCTGGACTAAATACTGTGACATAAGAGTAACATATATAACATATTATCAAGCCTGTAATCCTAGACGGGGTAAGGCAGCGGTGTACAGTCGAACAAGCTAATAAGTATACAGCCAGCTAACTTGTATTTACTTTTAAGATTATATAGATACATTTAGAGACTGATGTCAATAAACGATACAACGTTTGAAATCAGTCGCTTAATGCGAAACAATTGATAAAACAAAATTACAATCAATATTTTCAATGTTATAGACTTATGGAGATCTCTACCCTGTATACTTATTAGCTTGTTCGACTGTACCTAATAGTGGGTACATCCAAATTTTACCAGTAATGTTTTATAGCCCCATGTAATAGGGGGCGAGCCTAAAGCCATCAACCGCACAAATCCAGACTTTGTGGTTGCTAGTGAGAAATTCCTGATGGTAAACAAAGTATAATATTGGCAACTGATTTGAGATATCCCTCGAATAAGTTTCAAGGTCCCGAGTAATACTTTACGGTAGCAATAAGAGAAGGAGATAAGCAACTGTGCAAAGAGATAAGAAGGACACCATTTACTAAAACCATAGAATTCAAAACAATACTACGAGATAAACATCCTTTTGCGGCCAACGTAAAGCACAGAAGTGTTAATAAAAAGCTTGCAAAGCAACAAAAGCAATTAAAAAGGGTGCAACAATAAAACAATGCTGGCAGCGCATGTTATCATGCACACATTATAATCGTTTCTGGTAATTTGTCGCGGAGGCGGGGCGAGGAGACGTTTCCGCTGCATGTGCAAGACAATGCTGAATGGACCCATTAATAGCACAAATGAATGAGCGCGTAAACACATGTGTCCAGGACTTCAAGTCCTACCCGCTACCCCACGGCTCGCCCGCCGCCGGCCACATGGCGCAATACATTGTCTTATGCAAAGGACATTACGTTTCATTCACTAATTTGTGAGTCCGGACTTCGAGGAAACCTCGTTTTATGTTCCGAAATACTTCCCCGAAATGTTTCGTTTCCTTCCGCTGTTTTTGTGGTTTGTATTGTTTTGTTTTAAAATAGCACTGTTATACTTTTACCATGTGTGACTGTGTAATCTGAAACTTCCTTGTCGTTTATTTTGTAAAAATTAAGAGAAACAATGTAAATGTGACCATCGTTTTCTGCTAATTGATTGATTTTATTAACCAAGCTGATAAATTAAATTGGTCTTTCTTTGCATACGGCTAAATGTTGCTCAATTAGGTAAGCTCAATTCTTCAGTAATTTGTGAATTTATAGTACCTAACCTACCACTGAAACTTTTATTTGATAGTTGTATAAATCATACCGTTTAGGTTTCAGTTGTAACCAACAGTATTGACGTAGCATAACTGTGTGGCACAGTTAAAGATACTTATTCAGTTTTCCTGAAGTCGCCATCTGATTTGAATAAACGATGGCTAAATATTGTTGTTATTCCTATATCTTTAGAACTTCGACCAAATCCTCCCAAATTAAACGAGTCATGAATATGCCATCCCTTGGGGGATCGATCACAAAAGAGTATCATAAACACAACAAACCCTTTGGGCTACTAAACGTTGGAGTAGGAGACTGTACGTGTATCGACGTGTTACTTTAGGATTATTGTTCTGTTCTCCTGCAGATAGTATCGCTTCCTGTGCTTTTCACTTTTCGTTTGTTTAACGCATAACAAAGTGCGGACGATACCTGCAGGACAATGGTCAGGTACCCGCTATTCACAATTCGTCAGCTCACTTACGGACAGTTATATTTTTGTTGGCACCACGACTCGTTGGCGCCAGATATCCCAGTCTATTGTCGTATCGACTATTACTTATTGTTCTGAACCAAAGATGATGGTCACTTGTTACAGGTACTTACTTCCTGGGACTTGGGAGGCTTTCTTATAAACACTGTGAATTGGGAATTCCGCACGTTTTGTTTCGGTGGCGCTTCATTTAACTTGATTTCACGGTTCTGAGTTTCTGACTTTTTTCTGTATCTTGCTTTTATGCCAAAAACTTGTTACGGATGTATTGAGTTTAAATGTTACAATGTTATTTTCCTATACTCGATTTCTTGATAACATGACAATTCACATTTTGTTTGCACATATTTCGTATTGAGTTTAATTATCAATGCATCGGTGGCCGGATACGCACCGTCGCGCCGCCTTCTCGACTCTTATCTAAGTACACTCAATGAACTCGATTAATATTAAATAATGTCAAAATTTTCTGCAGTAGCTAATAATTGGCGAACATTCGCCGGCGTGCGAGACCCGCATCGTTAGGGTTGGTACATAATGTCTTAATTGGGTTATAAATAAGGTCAATTTAATGATCGGTGGTGATATTTTTATGCCAGCAAATAGTGGTCACGTGTCGGGAATTCGCTACAATTGCCTCGTCGTGTGGCACCCTAATCAACTGAATGGGACCTGGAATGACGTGATTATTATGTTACATATCTGTAACACAAAACTGTTTAAGTTTATAGGGGCGAAATTACCACGCAATCAGTCCAACTATACTCGGGAATATAGAATGTCGGATTTTGGAAACATTGGGTCTACTTCCATTGTAGTTGTATTAACGATAAGCGAAGTCATCAGAATATGTTAGCGACCAAATGGCGCCCCTTCCTTGAAGGGCCGCATAAACTAAACGGCTATGCGCAATTCAGATTGCCGTATCGTGGGAACATGGCGGCGTATTGACAGTGATACGTGAAACTGACAAATATATGGCGGGCCAGAGCCTCGTCGAAAGCATCCATCGTCTGCATTCAATATTATGTATTAACATTGATTACGCCGGACATTCATATCATTATCGACAAAATAGTTGTCAACGTATGAGCGTTTCACATCACCTAGTTCCCATGGTCGCAGTGTTGCTTTTCCCATGTAGTTATCATTGGTCCGTCATGTCACTCCATAGGTCAGTGTTTCGATAAACAAGTGAACTCTATGCATTATGTGCGTGCATCATGTGTGATATTGAGCTAATATGGCAATGTATGACGTAACCATCGGGGCCAGAGATGTGTCATCGCGCAACGCATCATGGCGAACATTTTATCACTTGAACAGTTTAGTAAGTGTCCTCGAATGCGATATATAATATTCATTATCAACCAATGATTAACTTTTTACCAACGTTATGTAATAAGTTTGCTCTATAACTTACTTTTCAGCAGTGGACGTCTTTTGGCTGAAATGATGATGATGATGATGATAACTTACTTACAGCATTTGTGAATTAGGGCTTTGAAATGTGGAACTCAGTAACCAATATTTATATCACATGAAGTCATACTAAGATTATATCACATGAAGTTAGTCATAAGTTCAGCGTCTTACAGAAAAACAACCGCAAGAGAATCCTTGTGGTTGCGTTGATGAGCGCAAGAGGCGCAGGCGCATGCAAGGCATACAAACACGTAACGAAATAAAACGCTGGAGACAGCATTCCCGACAAGTGGTGCGGAGTATTACATGTATATTTGTGTTATAAATTTTATGGGCCACGCACGACAACTGTTTGCATAGTCACAAGGAATTTTGTGAGCTGAACCTTATTTTTACTCTATTTGATACATCCTAAATACATACATTATAAAATCTTCCCGACACTTTCTATTTTAACCCGACTACGGCGGAGCTAACAGGAGGGTATGTATGTAGTACGTAAGACATACTTATTTATCATCTAACTCCTAGAGAACTTTGCGAGTTATTTTTGCCATCTTTTTCTTCTTATCGTTTCTAAACCGCCGCAAGGGCCTCTGACATGGTTTGACGACCACCATTTGGCGGCCGGGACCACCGGCTTATACGTGCCTTCCGAAGCACGGAACCATCTTTTTATCAGACAATCAGGTGGTTCAAGCCTGCAATGTCCTAACCAAACTGGAAACAACTTTACAAAGTTATAATCCCGATCGTTAATGTCTGAGGCAATTCCTTTCTTATAAATAAACACAAGCACCGCAGGGGGTCCTCGTGGCGATCATTTTTCATAGAATTAGTCGAAGTTTACACATACATGCGAGGTGACTGATCCCTGTATGTTCAATAACCAAAAACAGTACAGAATAGCACTTTATTAAGAGGAAATGCGAGTGCTGTCTCTTTCTACTATCGCTGTCTCTCTCCGTCCTCCTGCCCTCAAATTCGTGCGATAAGGACAACTATAGAAAAAAGTTAGAATTCGAGGTTTGGCTCTCGCCTATTTCCTCCTCCAATATTGAACCAATTTAAAAGATATTTTAGACAATGAATAAGGAGGTTATATACTACGCCGCTATTTTTTTCTTTTTTCGTTAATAGTTGTCAAATTTGTACACTAGGACTCTGTTAACAGCGATCTAAACAAGCAATTTTGAGCATTTTTTGAGGGTTCTAGTGCTTATAAAAATAATTTATCACCAAAAAGGAAAACATAGGGGCATAGAAATAGTTAATATTTATTATTCTGTAAAAAACCATTGCTCTAGGGTCATTAAACAAAAAGAAAACAGGCGAGAGCGTTTGTATGGAGAAAAGACCACTCGCGTTTCCTCTTAACGTACAATCTAAACATGAGAGTAGGTGGTTAACTGGTTACATAATTATTATCTGGTTCTTAATAATAACATGAACTCTATGCAAATGTATCTTATTATTTATCTCACTAGAATTAAAACCGGATGCCCTACCTAAAGAAATGTAACAATTCTTCGTATCTTGAATATGCAAATTGTATTCATTCAGCAGTAGATACAAAACATCACCCTGAGATGGTACTCGAAGTAAACTACTTTCACAATAGATGCCTCTTAAACAGGCGTAAATATTAGAGTAGTGCTAAATGGACACTTACATGATGTAATTGGTTACATTTACTTTTACGCCCAATGAATCGTGGGCTATTGAGGCAAAGAAACCACCCCGCCGGACAATTGAGCGTGGGAGCAGTCGCGGTGGCATTCACTAATGGTCCCCCAAATCATCATATTACTTTTGTATGATTGTCCAAAAATTTTTTGCACTCCGTACGACAATAAGATTACCCGTGCCGCAGAAAGACGACGTCAATACAATCTTTGCACTTTTTGTCGTCTCTGAATTTTTGGGATGTATGCATTTATTGCCGGCAAATTATACTTTTTATATTTTCTCGTAGCAGTTATAGGTCACTTATCGTTTTAGTATATCTAGAGCTTGAAAATGCTGTAAACTTGGTTTTGATCCATAAAACGAAGTTTAATATTTTGTGCTTTGTGTGGTCATAACAGTAGAGAAGAAAAGCCCCTAACTTGGGCGGAAAATGCTAAGAATGAAGAGAAAAATATTCTCGATATTTTTCGAGTAATAGAACGCTAGTTCAGTTGGAACAGAGGTGGTAGAGGGTAGTTCCGTGCAGGGGTGGGAGCGGCGTCGAGGTGGCGCCCAGGGCGAAGCGAGGGTGCAGAGCAGGCACCAGGAATGCGAGTTCGCCAACTATCACACGCCCAACATGAGTTGGATCTTTTTTAAAAGGGCGCAATTCCTGGAATCATCTCTCGAGCGGCCGGAGGCTGGCGCTCGCCGGCCATTGTGGCGCGGCCGGCTAGTTTTGATCTTATTGTTAATGGGACGCCAAGTTTTTTCAACTGTGTTCGGAAAAAAGGTATCATAGGACCCCAGCGGAAACGTTACGGACCCTTGTGAAGTAAAATGGATATGTTCTACGAAGGAGGTGTTATTTTTATCGTAGGTCGGCTTTGTTGTTCAGGAATGTAGATGGCCTGTCATAATTTTAATGGGCAGTTTCTCAGACATTCTATGAACCTGATGGTGCACACGTCCTGAATATTCATCAGGATTCTATGCTGCGGCCGAGCTCGTACATTGGAATGTAATCATAAGTAACTATCTAAATTAAATTTGTACAGCTATAACACGTAGGGAAGAACCGCCAATTATGAAAATAATAATACTCATAATTGACCGAGAAAAACGAATAATGATTCGTTTTTCTCGGTAGAAGCTATAGCCCACACGATTTGGATTCATGAAACTACACGTAATGGAAGAAGTTGCCGTTTAAACTTTAACTTGCATTATACGTGACGTGACTGCTTAAAAAGAGAGCATCCGAAAAAATATAATAATACAGCGTGGGTAGATATGCGGGCCTGAATGTTTAGCTTTATTTATTTATCGTTACCCATTACTCTCATCAATACACTGGCCTTTTGGTCTGTGCAGCGAAACAATAATGAATGCGCGGTACCAACGCGCCGTGTACCAGGTGGAGGCCACACACGATGTGCTCTGTAATGACATAATTGCTGTATATAGGCTGCAATAATAAACAATTTAAGCAAAATGCACTTTGTATAAAAATTGTCGTATACATGTATATTAACCTCAACTCTTTTCAGTGTTACTAACTGCTCTCGATCAACAAATCCAGATTCATTCAATTCTGTGTGACATTCGTGAAGCTTTCGATAGTCGCCACACTTTTTGTGTAAAGAATAAATTAAAATCGTCGAAATTTAATTAACGAATGCACTTTGTTCGGATGTTATCAAAAAATGGCGCTCAGCTATCTCTTTTTATGTTTAAAAGCAACCTCAGTATCACCTATGACACATTTTAATTGAAATCATTTTATTTTGTTTTACTTCAACGCCTTCACCTAGTAAAGAACACTGATAGATAACAACTTCGTGTTACAAGCTTATTATTATTTTGTAATACCACACAAGACGATAAATCGTTACACTTGTATTGTCGGGAAGGTCTACTGAAACAATCGAGTTTAGGGTTCTTATATCTTCACAAGTATACAGGCTGACTGCATTCCTACTTAGAAATGCAGTAAGAATGCGGTTTGCAAGCATAGGTAATTGCTTTAGAGCTTTTGTGGTAATTGCAAAACAGGGAAGAAAAGAACCAATGTCCTTGTGCAGATATATGTTGACGGAAGAGCTGTAAATATGCTATATATACAGACGACATAATTTCAGAGTAGCACTAGTGTCGAAGTAATAAGAACAATGGATTCATTGCGTATACCATTCAGTTTAAGTTGTGCTTGTATTCAAGTTAATTTTATGACAAGCATAACCGTTTACAACAAATTATTTGCTGCTTTTGCTATTGGATTTAATTGGATGCTTTGGATTTTCTCCATATATTACCTACTTAAATAAGGTCGCTAGTAAGTTTTCGATTGCATGTAATATATGATAGTAAAAAATCGAAAAACAACGGTCTCTTTGGTTGCTACTCACATTTTTATTAATAATACTTAGTCTATACTAAGCCAAGCTATTTTTATGACTTTAAGTCCAAGTCAAACCTGAATGAGGCCATTCAAAGCTCTTCTGATTGTAAAACTTGACAAGGAAATAGAATTGGTTCTATTTTCCCATTCACATCAGGTCAATTCGTATTGAGAAGAAAAGGCAAAAAACTCTGATACTCTTAAAATGATGTACTTACAACATTGTTTAAACATAAACCGCCTTATAACAAAAGATAGTTAAACCTGCTTTAACTTAGACTTGGTTTATATCGCATGCCGTCACTTTCTTTTGAATATTTTTGAAGTGAGACGTCATGCGAGATAAACCAAGTCTAAGTCAAACCAGGTTTAACTACTTTTTGTAATAAGGCGGTAATGGTTATAAAATTAAACTCTTCATATAACAATTAGTAATTATAATGACAGGGAACTGTTACGTGTACTATGTAGCAAACATCTGGCGCGTGCGATAATTAGAGCGGTACCGGAACAGTTCTGATACAGCTCCAAGATAGTTCTACTTACACCGTTACTACAAACCTGTGTGAAGTTTAGCGGAATAAAATATTTGCCTAGGTACTTTTACTAAGGACCAAAAGCCATAAGATTCTGAAAGTTAAATCGTGTGAGCATAGCGATAGGGAAGAATCATGGTCCAAATCCAAAATAGAAAAAAAATCGGAGCTTCAATCCATGTAAGCTTCGAATTTGAAGTCTCAAGTGAGTTTGAGTGGCCTTCAAGATCTATCAATACACGACGTTTGCTGATAGGTGGAGAAGAGGCATAACAATCTGTAATTCTGACTGAATCAAAGCCCATCTTATTTTTTTAATTTTTGCTGCAAAGACCTATACTTTGTCGTTCACATTGACCTTCCCAAATCCACTACAGGTAAAACGATATGAAAACGGAGATAAAAAATGCTATCACCAATGACTATCAGAATATTGTCTTGACGTGTCAGTATGTCTTGGTATGCAGTGGATAATATTTGAGCCTTTGTATACCGGTTTCAAAGTCGCTCGGAGGATTTGAATGTCTCGAAAATTTTATAACGAATTCTCAACGTTGCCGTTGTCTCCATGCGAAAACTGTGTCTTCTGCATACGCGAGCTTTGGTATTTAGACAATGGGCAGAAACGCGAAAGATATACGTAATGAAGATTCTGCGCTGATGTAACATAACCGACTTTTTCAGTGTGAAAACAACCTTCTATAACCAATATTATAAAGTGATTATGTATTGTATACTTAACTACAAAATGTACATATTGTGATGTCTCGTTTTTTTTGTTCAGAATAGCTCAGAGCCAACACTTCCCATCTCGCTCGCAGGCAGAGCATAATGAGCGGTTGTTAAAATTATGAATGGAACATCTTCCGAGAAGCGTGCTAGTGTGCGAGCGTAAGCCGTTCGTTGAACACTGCGCGCACGCACACATAGCGAACGACAGAATTCTTATCGCGGCGGCATGTGTCCGCCTGCTCGGATGTACTATCTGATGCTTATTTGATTTTTATTCTGGAATATTCTCTTATTTACCTGAGTATAGGTACCTTTTCTTATAATATGCACAAAGGCAATCATACTATATGATTCAGCAAAATCATTGTTTCTCCAACAGTGACCCGGAATGATCCACTCGGGGCGGTTAACTGCTGGTGAACCGACAAGTGTCTCGAGAAGGGAATATTAAAAAATATTCCGCGCATTTTAATTAAGTTTTTAGAAATTATAGCCTCTAGAAAAAAAAAACATGCGGAATGTGGTAGAGTTGGTTTGCATGGGAAATACATATTATGAACGAGTAACAGCAAACATGAACAAACATAGATCCACAAAAATAATCGTACGAAGGATTATGTTGTCAAAACGTGCTAGTGTGCGTTTATATGAAGGAATTTTAAGGTCCAATTACGGTCCGCCTTCCATTAACAACTTTATTTATAGTGGGATGAATAACTTGCGGCTTTTTAATCAATCATGAGGGGTACTAAGTGGCATCCGGTGTGCAGGACAATTGTCCAATAACTGCTGATCGCTACGTTGTAAACTATGCACACGATTTCAGTTAGGCTTGAAATAAAATAATACGCGCAGACGCACACGGTCGCGCACTTGACCCAACAAATGGAATGCTGTTCCACTAGCCCTCACCATAACAAAACAAAAAAAGGGATTTGAAGGCGAAATCTGTTAGAAACGTCGATCATTAATTAATCATTTAAATGACATTCGATAGCTTTCTTGTGTCTTCAAGGATGGGTCCAAATATTTGTGGGTGAAATATTATTGAACGAGTCCTAAAATATGTACAAGAGGTCTACTTTAAATGGGAAGACTTTGTTTGTTATGAATACGAATTGTTATTTTTGTACGATCATTTTTAAGCTTTCTGTGTCTGTAATTATAGCGTAAGTATTTAATTTTTTACTGTGATTGGAGCACAGGTTCTTTTACAAAGAATTGGGGGGTAAGATTTGACACTAGCAGGTATGAATAGCATGACACAAAACCACAAAATGGAAGAGGACAAAGGTAGAACACGTCTGCCAATGATTCAGGTAGAGTCCGAATAAGTTCATAGGAAATTAGAGAAAACAGGAGCTAAACGAAGGAAAATATCATAAGATCCTCCCTATTACCTTTATTACTACATAGTTGCAGGCTAAAGTCTGACAACCGGTCTAACCAAGGGGTATCATATAACCCAATACTAATTGGGTTATGGAGAACAGGCAGCATCCAGTTAGACTGGAAGCCGACCCCAATATAGTTGGGAAAAGGCTAGGCAGATGATGAAGGTTGCAGGCGCAAGCTAGATAGAATACTGGCACTTTAATACCTTTCTTCTAAAAAAATTGCTTTCTCTATCTAATCGGCTGTTTCCTACTAAAGTCTATCTTACTACCAACACGGTCAAAATGTATGGAGCACTTGATTCTGGTTTGGGGTCTAGAATCTTTTGCCGGATTTAGGGTGACGGTTTGTGCATCGATGTTTTTTTTTAATATATAACTTTTAACCACCATGTAATGTTAGTTTGTGTGCTTCGTTAACCGACAATGTATTATATACTTTTTCGTTACTCATACTCTGAAAGTAGGTCATAACATGCCTGCGGAGCGGGTTGAAAGTAATACTTTTCAGCCCTAGGGAGAATCGCTTTCTACTGACAGCTGTCAAATTATTTGATATAATTGGGAGCAAGCCTATTGCCACCAACTGATGTGATTAGGTGCAAGCCAATTGCCATCAACAAATTTAGTTAGGAGCAAGCCCATCGCCATCAACTGATGTAATTAGGAGCAAGCCTATTGCCACCAACTGATGTGATTAGGTGGGTGCAAGCCTATTGCCATCAACAAATGTTAGGAGCAAGCCTATTGGCATCAACCAATCTAATAAGGAGCAAGCAAGCCTATTGCCATTCACCGATTTAGGTTGGTAATTGGGAGCAAGCCTATTGCCATCAACCAATTTAATTAGGAGCAATCCTATTGCCATCAACCTATGTAATTAGCAGCAAGCCTATTGCCATCCACCGATCTCTTATGTTTACTTTTTTTTGTCAGTTTGTTTTGTCCTGTGTGAAACCAATAAATACGGTACTTTTTCTTTCTTTCGATTTAGGTAATTGGGCGCAAGCCTATTCCCATCAACTTTCCTTGTATTCGTAATGAAAAGCACAGTGTTTACCTCGGGTTAAAGTTACTTTCACCCCTAATGTAACAATGTACTATTTCATTACTCATACTCTGAAAGTAGATCAGAACATGCCTGCGGAGCGGGTTGAAAGTACTACTTTTCAGCCCTAGGGAGAATCGCTTTCTACTGTCAAATTATTTGTTGTAATAGGGAGCAAATCTATTGCCATCAACCAATGTATTTAAGAGCAAGCCTATTGCCACCAACCGATGTGACTAGGAGCAAGCCTATTACCATCAACGGCATCAACAAATGTAATTAGGAGCAAGCCTATTGCCATCAACTGATGTAATTGGGATCAAGCCTAGTGTCATCACACAATGTACCGATATAATTAGGAGCAAGCCTATTGTCATCCACTGATTTGGCTAATTAGGAGCAAACCTATTGCCATGAACTAATCTAAGAAGCAAGCCTATTGCCATCAACGGATGTAATTGGTGGCAAGTCTATTGCCCCAACCGATGTAATTAGGATCAAGCCTATTGCCATCAACTAATCTAATTAGGATCAAGCCGATTGCCATCAACTTATCTAATTAGGAGCAAGCCTATTGCCATCGACCGATGTAATTAGGAGCAAAGCCTATTCACCGATTTAGGTAATTGGGGGCAAGCCTATTCCCATCAACTTTCCTTGTATTCGTAATGAAAAGCACAGTGTTTACCTCGGGTTAAAGACTTATTTAGTCCCTCGAACCATTAGCGCCCTCGCTGCGCTCAGGCGCCAAACCCCGACTCGGGATCGGGACTAAATAAGTTCCTTTCACCCCTAAGGTAACAATGTACTATTGATACATAGTTTTCAGTATGAATGTGGATGGGTATAAGAGTAGAGGAAGACCAAAGAAACGATGGATATGGCAAGAAGGGGATGTCTCATGAAGTCATGAGATGACAAGTAACAGAGAAGTTTGGCAAAACATATGCTGCGCAGACCCTAAATGAATTGGAATAAGGGCAAGAGAATGTCCAATTTCGAATATAAAAAAGCTTGTCTTGCGAATTTCATTGATACTACGTGTTTTTCATGGTACCTCTACCTATGTACCTATTACATTTTAAACTCAAACTTTCCTATCAGACACATTCCTTCCTAATATTATGAGGCCTTATTCGTTGCCTGACTAATATACTGTAGATAATAGCAGTGTCAGGTAGTTATAGACTACTGGCCCGTGTTGAAAAAATTATGGGTCATGTGAACCACCAGGTGACCTATCTAGAACGATATAGGAGCATAAAATAATAAGATTCAGCACTATGCCGTCACTTGTAAGCTGTCCAACCGAGTGCAGGTGAGAATTCAAAAGTACAGGTAGACTGGGTACATTTTGGTCATATATTTTTGTACGGCATTCTTACCATCGATAGATCCATGAAAAATAATAAGAAAACGCGTAGTGCCGTAAAAAAATGTTGCGCCACAAAGTCGGAATTTTTATTTTATTTGCCGACAATTTCGAGGGTAAATTTGGTCATTTGATTTTGTACGGCCTCAGTTTTATACTATTTCAATACTGCTTCTAATCCATTATTCCGCAACGCCGTACAAAAATCATGCGACAAGGGAAAATAATCGAGGGTTGTAACCCCCTCTCTTTCCGCAGGTCCAGGGGGTGATTTGACACAACATAAAATTAATTTATTTTGAAAGTATTTTATGCATAGATAATATTTTTTCATATGCCGTACATTTTCGTTGGTCCAAAGGGGAAAAATTCTGTAAATTAAAAAATTAAAAAGAAAAAATCCATATTACGATATTTAAGGTGAAATTCATCACGATATTTTTTTATACGGCATTTAGATAGTTTATTTGTACTAATTTTCATACTCTTTTCGTGATTCTAGGTTCCTAGTTATAGGTTCCTAGTTAGAAACTATGTTAAATATGGGTTTGTATACTATCGATTTATACCAAAATATAGACATGTTGTCACTGATAATTCCAAAATACAACATATTTTTGAGAAGTACTCGCACATTTTCGGTTGAGGCAACTATAAGTCTGTAAGTCTTAAAATAATTAACTAGGAACAGTTAAAGTCAACTGTTCCTTGTTAATTATTTTAAGACTTCTCTTAGTCGTGTAACTCATTTCAATCCCTAGGTAGATCAGTAATTGTTTTGAAAGTAAATCTTATGTGGGAGCTGTAAAATTGAATTTCCTACAAGTCATAAGTATCATATTCGAAAGGATTTATACGCCGAAAAGCAGAAATGTAGCTTTCATAAAGACAACTATGAAATTGGAAGCAACGTCGTTTCCCCCTTGTTTCCGGGAGTTAAAACAACATATGAAGAGAAGTACCTACATAGCACAGATTAGGTGTAATGCCTACAAACAAATACCGTCGACCTTGTTACCAATAAGCTATGGATGGATTCTCAATGACGGTCGGTACGATTTCGACTGGTTCCACGGCGAGGAATGCCCCCAAAAAGTCTTTAACATAACGGAACCGGATGAGGAATCAGGCGAAGAAGATGATGACGTCATAGGTAAATAAATCTTTACATCTTTAATCTGTACGTAAGACTTTGATTTTGACAAAAACATATTTATGTTTCAGAAAATGATAGAGAAGATAATTCGGACGTCGATGAAGACGTTGATTCCGATAACAACTCAGCAGCTGATTCCGATACTGAATAATTTAAAGAAAAACCATGTTTTTTATTATCATCATTAAATATATCGATTTTTTTCTTAAAAATGATTGTTTTATTTATTCACATCATTACAATGAAACAAATCAATTATATATATGTATCAATAATGTTTGAAGTATATATTAAACCAAAAAGTAAACTGTTGATACTGGGATTGGCAGTTTCAATTCTTGGATATAGGTAATGATTTTTTTCATATTATCAATTGTTCTCTTCAAAAATATGTTAATGCCGTACTGTATCAGATTGATAATATCAGGAGTAATCACCATACTACGTTTGTATGGAAGAATGACTGGCTTGTGCAACCTTAAAATGGTAGCGTCATTTTCATCAGCCTAAAAGATAATCTGCATTAAAAGGTACGGCATCATGTTTTCCTAATTTATTTATGTTAATACTATTTAAAACAAGGGATAAAATTTAGAAAACTGCTATATTTCATTAATCTATGATATTTAAACTTTTGCAATAATTTGCAAAATTTCAGTTTTTGTATTTCTCTATAACTTTTTTTTGAACAGTTTCTTTTTAACGGCAATACTATATAACAATTGTATTTTACAATATCATGTTAAAAAAAAATTCCCGTACAGGATCAAATGACTTTACAGCTTTAAAAATCAAGGATACGATGAAATTAAGATAATTATTGATATACATATAGAATGAATAATAATTTATTGACGGCATTATTTTTAATAGTACTTTTGAGTGCTAGATAATGTTTTGGAACCGAAGCCGTACTTTTTCAAATCACCCCCTGGACCAGCGGAAAGAGAGGGGGTCACAACCCTCGATTATTTCCCCTTGTCGCATGATTTTTGTACGGCGTTGCGGAATAATGGATGAGAAGCAGTATTGAAATAGTATAAAACTGAGGCCGTACAAAATCAAATGACCAAATTTACCCTCGAAATTGTCGGCAAATAAAATAAAAATTCCGACTTTGTGGCGCAACATTTTTTTACGGCACTACGCGTTTTCTTATTATTTTTCATGGATCTATCGATGGTAAGAATGCCGTACAAAAATATATGACCAAAATGTACCCAGTCTACCTGTACTTTTGAATTCTCACCTGCACTCGGTTGGACAGCTTACAAGTGACGGCATAGTGCTGAATCTTATTATTTTATGCTCCTATATCGTTCTAGATAGGTCACCTGGTGGTTCACATGACCCATAGTTTTTTCAACACGGGCCAGTAGTCTATTAGAAATGGTCAGGTGCACAATATCATCGTTATTAGTAAACAATTGGAAAATATTAGATTGGTTATCAGGATATCAGCTGAAAATAAGATTATGCAACTGATTAAAGTAAAAACCGTAGTATCATTGTAATAGATAACTATGGGTAGGGATTTATCGGACAAACTGGGTTATTTATAAGTTAAATATCGACACGTGAAGCAGATAGGTTTATGTTTGGAAGTGATTCCCATACTTCGCGAAAAGTTCAAAAAGTTTTTAATTATGTAATCAAAAACTTTTTGAACTTTATGACGCTATGATTTGCCGACTATATTTTTGCACAGATTATTTTAATGACTCTATTTATTTTAAAACGAGGAAGTAAATTAAGTTCTCAGCATTTTTGTTAAATACATAACATAACAACACGCCTGTAATCCCCAAAGTGTTAGGCAGAGGTTTACCCATTAGTACACTCTCCTTTTGCCAGTTATATTTAAACACGTAAAAGGGGGCGAGCTTATTGCCATCAACCGGGCACAAATTCAGTCTACTACTTACTTAGAAATTCCTATTAGAAACACCGAATAACACTGCACGATCTGGGAATCGAACCCAGGACCCCATGCACAGCAGTCACGCTTGCAACCACTAGACCGAGGAGGCAGTGTGGCTCCGCTCAGGGCATGTAAATATGTATGTAGTATTTTTCAGCGTAATAGGTTTCTTCGAGGTATCTTTTCAATTAAACATTCGTTAAAAACAGGGATTGGTTTTCTATCTTGCCACACGACTAGCATAATTTATACATCAGACAGAGATAGCATTAATCCAAAGATAAGAAAAGAAATATACATGCTACGTGTTTACATAGATAAAGAGCTGTTACCGACACAAACATTCCTAGTCTGGACGATGGGATAAGGGGGAGCAGACTCGCAAAAAGAAAATCTGTTCATTATGTTTTCGGGTGAACAAATGAGATAAAGGAGAACGTAATCTGGTTCCACGTAGATAGTGGAATCCGCCCCATTACGGGCTCGAGTGGGCAAAGGCGGCCGACCACCACGCCGCTACCGCCGCTGAGCCCAAAAAACACCCCGAGACGTAGACGTAACATAATATTTCCCAAGCAGCCTTTTATTTATTAGCCGTGCAACGGCGCCGCGACATCTCTACTTCCCAGAACGGAACATCGACGTGTCGGCACAAAGCCGTTACACATATATGAAAAAACAATATTTATGTCGATAAAAAAACTGGGATACGACGCGTAGTTATCTGAGCACCGTGAGCTATGCGCTTTTTGTTTAGACCCGATTTGCAGGAATCCGCAGGTACCGCCTAGCGTGGAGAAAAGTATTAATTTGTTAAATGATGGCCCGGTGGGCGTGGTCTATGGCTGTTAACGCTAGTTAGCAAGCTCATATTATATGCACTTATGGGTGGCGTTAATAATGGTCCTGCTGTGAATTATATCTATTTGGTAATCTAATATATAAAATTCTCGTGTCACAGTTTTCGATGCCAAACTCCTCCGAAACGGCTTGACCGATTTTGATGAAATTTTTTGTGCGTATCCGGTATCTATGAGAATCGGCCAACATCTATTTTTTATCTTTTTTTTTTTCTGAAATTATTTATATGGCAAAACAACGTTTGCCGGGAACAGCTAGTATAATATAAAGGTATAAATACAATAGGTACTGTAACAATTACGTACTTCAGGATCAGTACCTATACTTCACTTTTTCCAAAATATGTTGCACAAAAGGGCTCCCCAGTGAGATTTTTCGACACAAGTGGACTATACTGTGTGCATACTTATACTAAGATCAAGGCTCAGCCTAACTAATCTATTGAATCATGGAATGCTTTTTGAAAAGATTTCAATCGAGAGTTGGAAATAAAATTGTAAAGACTATGTGAGCGATATTCGGATCAAAATAACGAGAATTTAATATGTTTAATATCTTAGTAAAACCACCATATTTTTTATTATACCTACCTGGAATGTGCAGAAGTGACGTATGAATATGATCAACAATGATAGCCACGCTTCACGAATTTTTCTAATTCTTTACGTGTCGATGAGCTCAAATCGTATTAGACTAGTATGAAGCCACCTGCACAGCTCTATCATTTGCTTCTAGTAAGTCCTGAAAGGTGCAAGTGGTTGTGCAGGATGGACAGGATAGGAAGTGGCGCATATCCTGCAGAGGGGCTCCACACTGGCAGTACGAATTTTTAATAGGTTTTCAGGAAAAAGGCGGCAACCAAACTTAGTAATCACTGTCAGAGAGGATAAATGTCCCAATGGAATGTTCTACCCTATCTATATTGAAACTTTCCCATGTAATTGACTTCATTAATGGTTTATAAGTTTATACCTACGCATGCCATTTAAATCGTTTATCGCCAATGAAAGCCAGCCGTCGGACCGGTTTCATAAATAACAATAAAAAGCGTCATCTTTTGACTATGGACAGCGTTACATTTTTGTGGACTATTTATATCCATGATGATGGTATACGTATTCAAACTGGAATATGAATCATGTCGTACTAGACATTTTGTAGTGTTTAAGTATAAAAAAATATATCGTGACGTATTTCAGCCATATTTCGTCAAGGACGTTGGATAGTTCATTGTTTTCTAGAATCCCTTTGGTTTGCTAAGTACGTTCTTCTAAGTTACGACTATATCTCATGGATGAAAAGTTACTTGATTTGTACGATTTAAGGTTAACACTTTCTTGTTGGTACCATGCTTGCAATCATTATGAGGCTTTGGTTAGTTCGAGAGCAGTGGTGGCCCAGCGGTGGCGGCCCCGACTTACGAACAGTAAGTCGAACCCAGGCAGACGCATTACTTTGTGTAATTTATTTCATCATCACTGCCCTCAAAACGGTGAAGGAAAGCAGCGCGAGGAAACCGGTATGTCCTAGAACCAAAAATTCGAAGATTTGTGATGTGACATCTACCAAGCTCTAGGAATTATATTTGGTGGATTATAGCCCATTCCCTCTCAAAGAGTGGAGGCCTGTGTCCCAGCAGTGGGAACATTAATAGGCTGTTGATGAATGATTGATGATTACGAAGTTGTCTTGGCGGTTGTATGTAGGGGAGTAATAAGTGACATTTTAAATATGTTTAATATTTGTACACCACATATTGTGGTAGAGTGTATAGAACTTTAAAAAATTTTAACATCATACTATGTACAACTACATTCTTACAAATAAATAAATTCTAATTCTAATCTTCGAAAATACTAATTCGATTCCGAAAATTCTATCACTAATGGGTAGGCTCTACTGGTGGGGTAATTCCGACCATACCATAAGGCGAGCGAATCCGCGGGCAAAAGCTAGCTGACAAAGACAACCTTCTGCTAACAGCTAAACTAATCAATCTCGACTGCCAAAAGTTGTCACTAATGGGCACTTTTGGGACAAGGGACAGGTAATCACCACTTACTAGCCTGCATGTTAGCATTAAGGCATTTAGGAGGTCCAACCCACCATCCATTAAGCCTATTTTGTCCACGAAAAGCTATAATAAATATTTGGGATACTGGGGACTTTGCCTATGGTTAAACTCTCGTGAAACCTTAGGATGACTATCTGTTCTCAGAGGGCAGTCCAATTTCAAATCATTTATTTATTTATTTATTAGACAACTAAAGTCTCTGTCCTCAGGAAACGATTGAAGCCAAGAGAAGGATGGGCCTCTTCTTAATATAAAAACTGGCCAAGTGCAAGTCAGACTTGCACATGAAGAGTTCCGTACCATGACTTATAGGTAATAATAATTGTTCATGTAATCTATACGTGTTGAACTAATTTCTGTGCTTTTTTCAGAATTTTAGGCCCAGTAAGAGAGTTGAGTTGGTTGGTTGGTTGAGTTGGTTTCGGAGATAAGGGGGGGGGGGGGGAATGGTCGGACAGACAGACACACGAGTGATCCTATAAAGCCGCCTTTTGACTATGGGATGTAATATATATTACATCCCGAGCTATATATTACATCTCGCGATTGCTGTTCACACTGTAAGATGTATATTTTGGAACAGTACAACTTCGGTCACCACTGTGTCAACACGTTCTTTAATGAAAATTCACGTTCTTTATTTAAAATGGACAATATGGAGATTGTTTTGCTTGATTCCTACAATAGTTCTTCAGACGACGATGATGCTGTATTCGATTTACATGTATCATTATTATGAAATAATAAAAGAAAATATAATAAACGTCGATTCTGAATACCGAATCATATTAGGCTTAGAGAAGATTGAAGTTTCGGCTTTTTAATGAACTCGATGAAGAAAAGTTTTTTAATTTGAATAAAACAATTTTTTTCGAACTTCATGCCATGATTACAATTTTATTTTACACTAGCTTTTGCCAGCGGCTTCGCCCGCGTGAAAAAGACGATTTTCCATACAAACTTTCATCCCCTATTTAACTCCCTTAGGGGTTGAATTTCGAAAAATCCTTCCTTATTCCTTGTCTACATTATGAAGGGAACATCTGTGCAAAATTTCAGCTCTCTAGGTCCAAGGGTTTGGGCTGGGCGTTGATGAGTCAGTCAGTCAGTCAGTCAGTCAGGACTTCTCTCTTTATATATATAGACTAGTGACCCGCCCCGGCTTCGCACGGGTGCAAAAAAGGTATTAAAACCTTCCTCTTGAATCACTCTATCTATTAAAAAAAAACCGCATCAAAATCCGTTGCGTAGTTTTAAAGATTTAAGCATACAAAGGGACATAGGGACAGAGAAAGCGACTTTGTTTTATACTATGTAGTGATTTTTCCCTTGCACTCGAACATCGCCATTCAAACTTAGAACGGATGCAGGGGGGAGCGCGCTGTCCGGGGACGTGAGGTAAAATATACACCTTCAAATGACCTCTAAATATAGCTCAGTCGGTCGAAAAAATATTTTATAGTTTGGGATGTAATATATTTTATAGCACAGTGTGAACGGTCACGTACAAAATGTATGCGAGCGATATTTAGAGGACATTTGAAGGAATATTACATCCCATAGTGAAAAGGCGGCTTCAGGGTTCCGTTTTTTCCTTTTGAGGAACAGAAATCTGTGTGGTACTTTCTTGAAAAGACCATCTCAGATACTGATCTGCATGGTCTTCATGTATTAATACATGATTATGTCTGAACCTTAAAAGAGACTATGACCTCTGAGTTTGT
Source organism: Diarsia mendica (assembly GCA_949316265.1). Taxonomy (NCBI): domain Eukaryota; kingdom Metazoa; phylum Arthropoda; class Insecta; order Lepidoptera; family Noctuidae; genus Diarsia; species Diarsia mendica. Next base: position 15,246,829 of record OX438896.1, on the reverse strand, counting down.
TTCGGATGTTTCTTCTCGGAGTAGTCAGGTATGAAACACCGGCCCCTCCTAGTTTAAAAAAAAAGTGACTTGTGAAAGTGTTTGTAAAAACTTATAAATTGCAAAATAAACATCATTTATCACCTCTGTCTAACCCTTGGGATGTAATGTTATGTTAATTAACTAAAAATTCTTTAGCTCCCCTCATCATCACGACAATTAATTAGAGGTTAACACTTCAGAGTTGTTTCATTGAGCCTTTACCTATGTTATAATATGTAGTTCTTAATAAAAGTGATTAAGTATATTACATAAAGTATAAACGGCCATATTCTAAAATTCCTGGATAAATCATTATTATCCCATAACACCTACGCTGTTCCCAATCTTCGTTCATCAAATGCATTGAACGGCCTTTTTCCAATCAATTAATTCCGAAGTCAGGTACCAAGTGTAAAAAAGGATGTAGATACAGGTTGATCGAAAATTATGGGTTCTTACGTGTCTACGAATATATCGAACGATACCGATACTTTCTAAGTCTGACACAGTAAATGTCTGGTGTTTGTAGGCTTCCAAATACAAACACTTTATTTTGAACTAAGTTTTTGTTAATATAATTATATAAAATCTTGCTTCAAGAGTGAATTAGGTAAGTGCGAAGGAAAGTTATTTGATATAGGAAAAGTTTTTAAGCCTAATCGTTATCATTAATTTTAACATAAATCATTATCATCAGCTGTTGACTGATATTTCCTCAAGATAACAGTAGACACCAGTACCTACAGTATTACGATATTTTGTACCACACGGTGAGTTATGTATTATTCTTAGTGTCCATACGACATAACGACGTATTACAGTCAATGTCGATGAAAACCTTATTCTCAAAATGTCTATAGAAGATGACACGAGTACCTATAGTTAATGTTACTTTAACCCGACTACTACCAATTAGTACCGATACGGTAGACCGAGATACCGGTACAAGAAAACTTGAACCACCCTGTACACAAATAGACCGTCAAATCAAAATAAGAAAGCGCCACGTAAACTGGTCGACTGAATGCACTTGACACCGTAATAAATAGAACGGCCGGTAACAAAGGGCTACAGGGGTAACAGAGGTGTTTCGCTGCGCTTGCGCCGCATCGCCGACTTTAAGCGGTAAGCCGATTGTCATCCACCTAGCAGTAATCTGTTTTTGTTGCATTACCGATACAGTATACGGTTTTTTTACTTTCCCGGTTTTTAAAATGTCATCTTTTGATACATACTGTTTTTTTTTTTGGGAATTATAATTTTAATCTGTTTAGGTTCACACGTGGTAGAGGGGTAAGGAGTCAAGATTGTGCATCAATTAATAATATTAGTCAATACCATAGAGAAAGGAGTAAATGATACCGGAGAATGGAATAATAAAACGTGTTGCGCCGACACCAAATTTTAATAGAATGCGCAAGAAGATATTATGTACCAAAGATTATTTTTTTCTTAATTCACTGGTTTCTCATGAACGGTTGTTGCTCATTATACGCGGAAGGATTTTTCTTAGGGCCAGAATTATTTTAGGTACAGCTATTAAAGACCAAGTTTGCCTTCGACAACTGCATCGCTCGGTACTTACTGACCTTGTAGATAAACTACACGAATTGCAACAATATTTTTGTCAGTTACAATAATATTTATTAATTGCACAATCATTTGTAATCCTTCAGTATTAACCTGTATATCTTTATATGGGGAAACCGATTGATATAATTAATATGATATAATATCACTATGATTTAGGAAAAACGAAAATTTATCAGCCTGGGGTAATTTAGGAACAGTCACATCTATTCTACTTTACGTGTGTATGTCACTGAACTCCTCCTAAACGGCTGAACCGATTTGGATGAAACTTTTTGTGTGGATTCGAGAATAGTTTAGATTCACAATTGGACCCGGTAGGTGGCGCTGCTGTCCGGGCAGGACGACATCTGCCAGGTCCGCTAGTTTACTAATATATTAGGTATATCCGTATAGAATAATCACCATCTCCCTAGCCTTACCCCAAATATGTTGGGGTAGGTTTTCAGTCTAAACCGATGCATCAGAACACAGGTATTTTACATGGAGCGACTGCCTATCTGACCTTCACAACCCAATTAGTACTGGGTAATATGATACACATTGGTAAGACTGGATATCAGACTTTCGGGCCACTGACTGCCTGTAACGACTGGCAAAGATCTAATAATGACTGCCAGGACCAACGGGTTACCGTGCATTCCGAGGCACGGAGGAAACTCGGTATGTAATGTGTGGTCAGCCATCCACGCATCAACCTAGGCAAGCGCGGCTTTACTTGAAGATCGACCCAAGCGGTAGTTAATACTAGCTTTTGCCAGCGGCTTCGCCCGCGTGAAAAAGACGATTTTCCATACTAACTTTCATCCCCTATATAACTCCGTTAGGGGTTGAATTTCGAAAAATCCTTCCTTATTCCTTGTTTACGTTATAAAGCGAACCTCTGTGCAAAATTTCAGCTTTCTAGGTCCAAGGGTTTGGGCTGGGTGTTGATGAGTCAGTCAGTCAGTCAGGACTTCTCTTTTTATTTATATAGATAGATAGATTTAGCCACAAGCTTCCTCTATTGGTGCGTTCGAGTAGCTCACTTTTAGCGCTATTTAGCGCTGTCGCCCGTTCGAGAAGCTACTGTTGCGCGCTATCAACACTGCCGTGACGTCACACATTACGTCATTACTTCACGCTACCAACACTATTTCTCTCGAGGTGATGTGCCGACAGCGTTAGCCTTGACACTGTCAACTTGACAGCGCTTCAGAAAGTGACGATGAATTTTAAATTCATCGTCACTTTCTGAAGACGAGGTATCTATTATTTCCTGCAGGACACTTGTCACAACTGCTATTTTATTAAATCTTTCAGTTTGCATCGTATAAAATAAAATAAAATTAGTCGAAAGCAAGACGAAAACAAACAAAACAGTTGCTGTCAAGTGTCACTGCAGTTCACTGTAAAAGTCGTTCGGGGAGCTTCTTTTCACTAACGCTGCTATGGCTTCTCGAACGGGAGTTGACAGCGTTAGCGTTGATAGCGTTAATAGTGTCTACTCGAACGCACCATATATATATATCATTTTGTTATTTATAAATAGTTTAGTAGGCAATTTGAATTAAAAACTGTGAATAAATTCCAATCCTATATTTAAATGATTGCTCAATTACATGGTTTACCTACTGTCAATCGCTGTCGCTACCGGAGTAGCCCGCTAGAAGCGCGAGCCCAGCTGTGGTTGTAGCTGTCTTTTTGCTTGCATCACTCTTACTAGCTACGTCTGTACTTACAATAGTCGTCGGAATATTCTCAGTATCTTTCTTTCTTACAAGGTTCGTTAACGGGCGTTTCTTGACTCCTATGCTTCTGTTCCACGATGGTTTGGTGTTAATACTTCTCTGTGGCATGAGCTCTATCCTTGGAGCCTTGGCTACTGGTTCACTGTCCTCGTCTTTCACTTCTTCGATGATTTCCTCTGCTATCACTTTTTTTGATGATGGATTGTTGAATTTGATTGATCTGGAAACAAAAGAGAAGTGTTTTTAGTTCACGCATAGGTATAAGTACCTACCACTGTCCAGGGTTGTGGAAATTTTCGAAAGAGTTACCGCGACCCTGGAACGCAAAGGCCATTAGAAGGATTACGTATGGGTTTTAGTAAGTAAGAGTCTGACGCTCCCTTCTGCTCGGACCTGGAGAAGTCATACCTATAGGTTTATCCTCATACGATTCGAGTTCACGGCAAACGTTATGAACTTAGGATATGTGTTTCTCTTCTTTCATTTATATCATGGAACCATTTTCGTTTTGCACACGCAGAAGTATTCTGGCACAATAGTACCTAGTAATATTGCTTCTTCCTCGTCAGATGAACTACTAGGTCCATATCCATATACCCAATCATCGTTAGACATCGTGCACAACATAAGCATCAAAAACAGTAAAATGAAATATGTCTGCAGCAATGGACCTGCGTTGCGTACTCAGCTCGATTGCGTAAGTGTAGACGTATGCGTATCCCGGTGTGACATCGGGTTACGCCGTAACGTAGTCACGCATAAGCATCCGATCTGCTTGAGCCTTTAATCACATTGGATTTTTAAAAAGGAGACGGTTTACAATACGCGTTTGTTTTAGACCACTTTTATGACGTTTTGGGCCACAACGTCATCCCCTTCCAGCACTACGTGAATTATTTATTATGGACTAGCTGATGCCCGCGGATTCACCCGCGTGGATGTCGTTCAAATTATATACTAAAACCTTCCTCTTGAATCACTCTATCTATTAAAAAAAACCGCATCAAAATCCGTTGCGTAGTTTTAAAGATTTAAGCATACAGACAAACAAACAGACAAAAATAGCGACTTTGTTTTATACTATGTATGTAAGGAAGATATCAAAAACTTTTAGAATCTTATAAGACCCATGGCAGGAACTAAAATTCAATTCAATTCAATTCAAATCGTTTATTGCAATCCATAATGTACATTTTTACAGGTGGTATAAAATAATTTTAGACACAATTATGGACCCTGTCGGGCACAGCAATTTTCTATATAAAATAATTAAAATAATTAGAAAATAATTAGAGTAATTAGAAAATAATTAGAGAGAGGAAGAGCGCTTTTAAAAGGCATTTTAATTCAGTTTACTATGCCCCATTGGCAAGAAAAATGCTGACAGGATTCAAATCAGTCAGAGATATTAACATAGGCAAAAAGGGTGCTAGGCAATTGGTATATAAGTTTACAAAAATCCCATATAAACCGTATGCACTATTCGATGGGCTAAAGAGCTACCCACAATGGGTGCACATGCAATGGCGGACAATGTCGTTAGAGCCAGTCAATAATGTCGTGTCGATCGTTGAGCAAGTTTTTTAAGAAGGGTTAGGCAGAGGTTGTAGTATACCTTAGAGAACACCATTCCACATTGTACCAGTTATGTCAAGTCTCATGAAAGGGGCGAACCTATTACCATTAACCGGACAAAAACTGAGATTCATTGCCACAAAGAAATTCTTGGTGGCAAAACCAATAACATTCTGCCCACCCTGGAAATCGAACCTAGGGCCTCATGCTCAGAAGTTGGTACTGCTTTGCCACCAGACCAACCAGGTATTCGAGTGTATTGCGTAGTAAAAGGTCTGCAATACCGACATGTTACATACCTATGTAACATGTAAAAAAACAACATGTAACATGTAAATGTTGGTCCAAATGTATGTATACCTACATACATTTGGACCAACATTTCGCTACTTGATCTACAAAAATATGCATTCTAAATCTAGTTTACAGTTAAGCAGCTGATGGCGTTATGTGATGACTTGTTTTCTAAAACAATTTACATTCACCAATATTCTGCTTTGAGATCAGCCTTCCCATCGGGGCTGCGGGTTGTTCGCAAGAGATACCGCGGCCTGGACACAGAGGGCTAAGAAGGAACATGGGTGGTTTTTAGACAGTAGAAGTCTGACACTCTCTACCGCTCTGTCCAGAGCGAGAGGAGTCATTTGATGATTTCCCAGCATCCAAAACAATTAAAAAAAATATCAGTTTTGATATAAATGTAGTGCTTCACAGTTGACATAGTTACGAGACGTTTCTTTTTCTCGATGTGGAAATCCTAAATGGTAGTCCTCCACCCTGGGGAGAGTGGAGGACCTGTCAAGCTTGTACTGACTAAAACCACTTCGGTGTTCCCTCGCACACGTGCGTTGAGGTCAGCGGGATCTAATGCGACTTCCGCTGCCCTGCCCTTGACATAAGGGCAGTAATAAAAATATATCAACTGTTTGGCTAAAGTATGAAGCTTGAAGGGTTTCAGAATTGATAAAAATAATGCAATAACAAAAAACGTTGTTACGGTCGCGAATCTTATTTTATTTAACATACAACCTGACACTGGCCGGCAAATTGCAAAAAACGTTAAAAAAACGAATTTCACCTTACTCTCCTATAAACTTATTTCTTTTGTTTTGAAGATAATAGGAGCTAGATACAGCATAAGAGGAAGACCAAAGAAACGACGAATGGACTGTGTGAAAGATGATATGGCAAGGAAGGAGGTGATGGGTAACTGGGCGAAATAATCCACAACGAAAGGACTGATCGCCCGTCTGGTGTCTGCCGGCGTCCCCGAAGATAAATAGAAATACAAGGAAGGAGGTATCTAATGAGATAATGAGTAATAGAGAAGTATGGAAGAAGCTGGATGCTCCAACCACTAATAAATTCGGATAAGGGTTGGAGAATGATGAGGAACTACAAACAGTATTCTCTGGACCTATGCCTTTTTAAGAATTTAGTAAAAGAATAGAAATAGGCTGTATGGGCCATGATCTGTATTCATAAATACCCAAGATAGATGTTGTATTATTGTGTATTCATCAAACAGTTTTATCACTAAGTATAACATGTATACAGTATAATATTGACTGGCCTGTTGGTCTAGTGGTTAGTGACCCTAACTGCTATGCCGGAGGTCGTGGGTTCGATTCCCACCCAGGACAAATGTTTGTGTGATGAGCACGATCATTTGTTCTGTGTCTGGGTGTAATTTATCTATAATATGTATGTATTTAGAAATATATAAGTATGTTTATCAGTTGTCTAGTACCCATAACACAAGCTCTGCTTAGCTTGGGACTAGATGGCGCTGTGTGATAGTTGTGGAATATTATTATTATTATTATTATAATATATGCAAATAAGTAGTGGTAGTAAAATGTGGCAGTGGTGGCCCAGTGGTGGTGGCCCCGACTTACGAACAGTTGGTCGTGGGTTCGAACCCAGGCAGGCGTATTACTTTGTGTAATTTATTTCATCACCACTGCTCTCAAAACGGTGAAGGAAAACATCGTGAGGAAACCGTTATATCTTAGAACCAAAAATTCGAAGATATGTGACATCTACCAATCCGCACTGGGCCCGCGTGGTGGATTATAGCCCATCCCTCTCCTGGAGAGGAGGCCTGCATCCCTGCAGTGGGAACAATATAGGCTGATGATGATGATGAGTAAAATGTGGAATTAAAATAGCTTGGTATACCATCACAACAAGCACTAGAATAACAACTGGGATAGCTTAGGCTAAGGTCACTTTCTCTTTGCTTTTTACTACTTAAATCCTAGCTATTAGTGGAATACTTACTTGATAAACTCATCATCTTCTTTCTCTTCTCTGGCTTTCCTCTCATCTGTAGTCTCTGGTTGGTACTGCTTGAGCATGCCCTCGAAGTCAACGGCATGCTGTCTTCTGTTCAACTCCTTCAACTCTTCTAGATTCTCCAAAGATTCTATTTCTTGTTTGGACTGTTCTGTTCTGTATTCTGAAATCAATGAAATAAAAATCTGAAATATGTATGATTAAGAGCCTATACTACCTCAAATTAGCAACTCTATTTGTGGTGGTTCAAACTTCGTTTGAAATACTGTTAGAATAAAGTTGTAATCAGCTTTCACTACAAAGCGGTTGTTACGTCTTTAAATTTGTGCGAAATTAGTGGTATTTAGCGATTTACAAAAAAACTATTGATTGGACTAAAAAAGTAATACACTAGGTATGATTTTAGTATGTTTCTTGTAGAATTATTTGTCAAAAAAATCAGAACGATGACATGTCATGTATCAATTATGGTTTTTACTTGTTAAAATCAATTTTTAGAGTTATCTTCGTGATTTTTTTCTATCGAGCAAAGCTAGTTATATTATGTTTTCACAACACTATGTTACTAGCATATATCCTGATGAACATCATAATATGATCAAAAAAACAAAATCAGAAAAATATATTATATTTTTCTGATTTTGTTTACTGCAGTGAATCATATACTTTTACACATAAAACTCGCGTTTTACTCCTGTTGGCCTCTTAAATGTTACTGAATTGTATGGTGGATTCATTAAAAAGTATTCTATCTACCGGTCTGTCTATGTGAAGCTGTCACTACAACATTACATAACATAACAAAAGTTCACGCCCTTTTTCTGTGGAGGTAGGCAGAAACCAACCACCTGCTACAATCCTTACATACTCCTTTTGCCTTATTGGTGACATTCATCAGAAAAGACAGGTGCATAGTACTCATAACCGGTTGTGTGTGTATGACCAGATGTATGAATATAGATGAGGCAAAACAACATGACATGAATTTGTAAAAAGGTGTGAGTGTTGTGACATGCAGTGCAGCAGCCAATAGCTCAGGCTCTGCGTCAATCATGCTGAATGAATTAAACTGAAGATAGTTGTTACATACCCAATAACTTCATGGGGTTATTAGCTTCTTCTTCTTTTTGTTCCTCTTCCTCCCTCTTGGCCTGTTCTTCTGCAAGTTTTAAAGCCATGAAGTTCCTTGTAGCGCCCGCCTCTATCTCATAGTCCGTGTTCTTTGGGTCCGTCTTGAATGATATCTCTTGAAGACATCTTGTGCACTGAAGTCATAATAAGTCACTTGTTCAATATGAATGTTTTTGAATGGGAGTTCTTTATTTAAACACTGTTATTAGCTTTCATAGTTTAGCTCATAATAATGGATAATAACTGAAGATATCTTTGTAGATAGTATAAGTTTGGAAATCTTTATATTGGGATTTTTTTTTCTGCCTTGTTCTCACTTAAACAAGCAACAATAATGTAACCAGGATTTTATAATACATAACTTCATTATAAATGAGTTTCTTGCCCATTCTCATTCATAGAGATCTACAATTTGGAATGGGTGCTTTTACACTTTATTTGTCGTTGTGTGGCTGCCGTGGCTGGGCTATCTGATACAAATGCTTTGTGTTAAACACAGGTACAGTAATAACAGTGAAGCAATAACAAATGTGGTGTTATACTGAGCAAGATTACATTGCTTTTTTATACTGTTATGTGTTATTGAATACAATAACAAATCTTAATATGTAAGGTTTTTAATTTCAAGTGAAATTTTTAAAGCTTATTTCACATTTGAAATCAAATCAAATCCATTTATTGGCCAGAATGTAGATTTAGTTTGAACATAAAACTATAATGGCTCCTCTACTTTCTACCATATAAATATGGTGTGCAAATATTTAGTTTCTAGTCTATAATTAACTATGTAGGCACCTGCAGACAGTTCTCAGTAACTTATATTATCTTGTAACATGTATAAATAGTACTTTGAAATTATTGCAGTCAGCAATGACATCGAACTACTTACTTTTATGTAGAACCTGTAAATTCTGATACCGAGGTAGTCCTCATTCTCAACGTCCTCCTTTCTAGCGTTGAACTTCTTCCCCTTGTAAATGTACTCGCCGCAGGTGGCGCATCGCATGTTGAAAGGAGCCATCAGTCGTACGGTGTACTGGCGGTTTTTAGCCAGTTTCATACGAGGGATCTTCGACGGATCGAAGTCTGGAGGATAGTATTTCTGTAAACATAGTCACAACCAATGTACATTATGTTAGTGTGAAATGAATTGTCTTAACTGAGAAATGATGTAGACTTTAGTACCAATCGTTGGACTTACATTTAACACTTTTCTTTCCGACATTTTTAGGCCCTGTAGAAAGAAGACTAGAAGAATCAAATTAGGTTTTGTAAACACGTAGCGTACACACGAATTCACTCGACTGTAGGACCTGTCAGTTTAAATGACAATTTTTAATGTCAACGTCAACTGTCAAACCAAAGTCAATATGACCACAGATAATACACTGCATACATCCGGCCTAAGGACACAATAATTTGTAAAAAAGGTGGATAGGCAGAGGCGTCTTTACCTATAGTGCAGGGTGTGCGTAGCACCCGGGCGCAAGGTCCAAGGGGGTGCAGATCACCGCTCGCTACGGAGCCCCCTAGGAGAAAATTCGAAGACATGTGACATCTTGGTCATCTACCAAACCCCACTGCCCTGCGTGGTGGATTATTACTTTACTAGCTTTTGCCAGCGGCTTCGCCCGCGTCACCCGCGTGAAAATGACGATTTTCCATACAAACTTTCATCCCCTATTTAACTACCTTAGGGGTTGAATTTCGAAAAATCCTTCCTTATTCCTTGTCTACATTATAAAGGGAACCTCTGTGCAAAATTTCAGCTTTCTAGGTCCAAGGGTTTGGGCTGGGCGTTGATGAGTCAGTCAGTCAATCAGTCAGTCAGTCAGGACTTCTCTTTTTATATATATAGCTTTCTAGCTTTTGCCCGCGACTTCGTTCGCGTGGAATAGTGACTTCCGGCAGATTTTTGGTTTATCTCGCGAAAAAAAAAAATACTATCCTATGTCCTTTCTCAAGTTCCAAACTATGTCTGTACCAAATTTCACACAAATCGGTTCAGTAGTTTAGGCGTGAAGCAAAGACAGACAGACAGAAAGACAGACAGACAGAGTTACTTTCGCATTTATAATATTATTTATGATTATTTTCCCTCGTTGAATAGTAAACAAACTAAGTGTAGGTGTTATAATTTCGGTGATGAACTGATTACCTATCTGTTTCTTTGTCTAAAATGAGTATTAACTTATCACTATGTTTGATTACTGAGCTTAAAGTTCGTATAAATGTCTATCTAATTACCTCCTCAAGTTTAAAGCGTAGCTAGTCATGTAGTACTATATTAATTCTGTGGTGTAGGTAATTAGATTTTATCTGTATGTAATGTAACAGTCAGTTGAATAAAAAATCGTACCTATACAAATCAGATCAATAGTTTTGGCGTAATGTGATTCTAGACAGAGTTTTAATGTTGTAGATAGGTAGCTGTGTATAGATATCCTGTGGGAATGACATATTTTCCCGAAGTAAAAAGTAGTCTGAATTTTGGTACCTTTCTACCCTATAAGTTAAGTAGTGTGATGGAATGTCGCTAAGTTTCGATCCAAGTAAAACTGATAAATAAAGACAGTTGCATCAAAATTTTATCATAAAAATTCCCTAAGTTATGGCGCCTACCGACCCTCTAAGTTAGAAAAGTGATCAAATACTAACTTGAAGTCTTAGTAACACTCAGTTAAAAAAAAAACATCAAAATCATTTCAGTAGCTATGGCGTCATGCGCTTCTTGACACGATCACGCTAGATTTCCGCGGGAATGAGGTATTTTCCCGCCGTAAAAAGTAGCCTGTGTCCGTGCCTAGGATCCTATCTTTATATTAACCAAGTCTTATAAAAATCCGTTCAGACGTTAAGGCGTGAATGAGGTAAACTTTTTTTTGAGTTTTCTGCCTACTGCCTACGCCTTAAGTACGATAGCATGAATATTAATAGCCCATATCCTTTTCTAGGTTACTATCTATCACCTAACTAAATTTCATCAAAATCCGTTCAGCCGTTTAGGCATGATAGAGCAAAACTCCCAGCAAAAACCATAAAAAAATCACTAACTCAATTCAGTTTTCTGCCTACTGCCTACCGCCTAAGAACGATGGCGTGATTATTTATAGCCTATGACCATTTTTAGGTTATCATCTATCACCATACCAAATTTCATCAAAATCCGTTCAGCCGTTTAGGCGTGAAAGAGCAAAAGTCCCAACAAAAACGACTAAAAATCACTAACTCAATTTAGTTATCTGCCTACTGCCTACCCCCTAAGAACGATGGCGTGATTATTTATAGCCTATGACCATTCCTAGGCTATCATCTATCACCATACCAAATTTCATCAAAATCTGTTCAGCCGTTCAGGCGTGAAAGAGCAAAAGTCCCAACAAAAACGACTAAAAATCACTAACTCAATTTAGTTATCTGCCTACTGCCTACCCCCTAAGAACGATGGCGTGATTATTTATAGCCTATGTCCATTTCTAGGTTATCATCTATGACCATACCAAATTTCATCAAAATCCGTTCAGCCGTTTAGGCGTGAAAGAGCAAAAGTCCCAACAAAAACGACTAAAAATCACTAACTCAATTTAGTTATCTGCCTACTGCCTACCCCATAAGAACGATGGCGTGATTATTTATAGCCTATGACCATTTCTAGGTTATCATCTATCACCATACCAAATTTCATCAAAATCCGTTCAGCCGTTCAGGCGTGAAAGAGCAAAAGTCCCAACAAAAACGTCTAAAAATCACTAACTCAATTTAGTTATCTGCCTACTGCCTACCCCCTAAGATCGATGGCGTGATTATTTATAGCCTATGTCCATTTCTAGGTTATCATCTATGACCATACCAAATTTCATCAAAATCCGTTCAGCCGTTTAGGCGTGAAAGAGTAACAGACAGACAGACAGACAGACAGACAGACAGAGTTACTTTCGCATTTATAATATTATATATAGTATGGATATGGATATATGTATAAGATAGATAGAAGATTTATTCCATGGCAGCTCGTTTCAGGGGGCGGTAGAGAGCGGAGTCAAGTGGCAGTGTCAGGTCATGGTTATTACATCAAACAATTACAGTCATCGGGACTATGTTGTAAAAATCAGGAAAACGTGGCCCTGACACGGTTTTTCGATTTAGCTTTACGTATATTCCGGTCTGCCGCCCCGCAAATCTAGAAAATATTTATATACTTAACTATATATTTATCTAACCCGCCACCCACTAATTGCCTTGTCAGTTTGTTTGTTAGATTGTATTTAGTTAAATCTTGCAACTGAACTTTATCTAATCTTATTCAGGAAAATAAAAACAAATCAAACGATTTTAGAGATGACTGAGAACAAGGTCCCGGAAATGTATTCGAAAATGGAATACTGAAACTTTCACTTCATGTAATAATCAATCGAGCGAACTGTCGCGAAACAGAACGAACAGAAACAGGACATATGCGCGAGCGAAGCGAGCGCGGAAATTTTTGTACATTTTTATAGATTAGGGGTTGGAGGGAGGGGGGGCAAATAAATTGTCATCGGGAGGAAAGCGGATAAAGGACTGTTTTACTTGGTTTCAAGAAGAGAACTGCTTATCTATATCTTATTATTAATAGGTAATGACTGGCAACAGACTAGCTGACCAAATGCGACGAGTACGGGTGGGATACGATACGGCATGATAATATACGAAGGTTACTGAATGCGATCGGAGTATCGACAGCCGGTGGCGGCAATTATTCAAAATACATATAATTATTACTTAGGTATACCACTCGCCTCCCATTATCTTAACTTTTCGGGGGGGGGGGGGGGGGGGGCTTGAACCCCACAAACCACCTCCTGGCTACGCCCGTGAATCATAACACGGGTCATAATATGGTTTAAAATATGAATCAAAATGTGGATCATAATATGAATGGTCATGTTTTCGGCCAGCATCTTTTTGTACAGTCGCCAGAACATCATCTAGCTATCAGAATATTTCAAAATGAAATTTAATATGGATCATGGATCAAAATATGAATCAGAATATTGATCATAATATGGATCATTATATGAATCATAATGTGAATCATAATATGGATCAAAATATGAATCAGAATGTGGATTCTAATATGGATCATAATTTGAATTGGCATGATTTCGGCCAGCATCTTTTTGTACAGACGCTTGAACATCATCTAGCTATCAGAATATTTCAAAATGAACTTAAATATGGATCATAATATGAATCAGAATATGGATCATACTATGGATCATGATATGAATCATAATATGGGTCATAATATGAATCATAATACGAATCGAAATGTGAATCATAATATGAATCATATGAATCCTAATATGAATCATAACATAGGTCATAATATGAATCATAACATGGATCCAAATATGGATCATAATATGAATCAGAATGTGGATCCTAATATGGATCATACCTAATAGGAATCATAACATGGGTCATAATATGGATCATAACATGGGTCATTATATGGATCATAATATGAATCAGAATGTGGATGTGTTTATAATGAAATGTATGAATCTAGAAAGAAGTCCAAAAGTAAACTACACTATTGTCAAAATAACCAAGAACTAATAAAAATGAATATTTTAGCTACCAAACATTTTTAAGGGATTTTGGCAACAAACTAAAAAGTTAAACCCAAAACCTAGCGTCCCTGTGAGTATCAACGGCATCAGCGAACCAAAAGACATTGCGAATGTGTTTAGATGTCACTTTCAAGTGGAGTCTCCACTAAAAGGCGAGCAGTGATGCGGGGTCGTCGTGTCAGAGGTGCCTGAGCGTAGTACAGCAAAACAAGTTGCTCTATTAATAAAGGGCATGAATGACTCGAGGGAAGTCGCCCGGACACGACGGCCTCAGCATTGAACATTTTCAGCATGCGGGGCCGCACCTCTCGAGACTACTAGGTCTATTGTTTACGCTCTGTATTAGGCATTCGTACCTGCCAAGTGAGCTGATGAAGACGGTGGTAGTGCCCATAATTAAAAACAAGACCGGAGATACCTCCGACAAGTGCAACTACCGCCCGATATCATTGGCTACGACCACAGCTAAGGTGCTTGATGGCCTGCTTGAGAGACAGCTTAAAGAACACCTAAATTTAAACGACGCACAGTTCGGCTTTAGGCCAGGACTTTCGACAGAATGTGCGGTAATATCTCTCAAGCAGACTGTCAGGTATGATACAGATAAGAGCACGCCCATGTATGCTGCCTTCCTTGATCTATCCAAGGCTTTTGACCTGATTGGGTATGATATTCTCTGGCGTAAATTGAAGGATACAGGTGTGCCGGGTGAAGTAATTAATATTTTTAAATATTGGTATGGCCACTAAACTAACCAGGTCAAATGGCTTGGCGAGCTTTCTGACGAGTACAGGTTGGAGTGTGGAGTGAGGCAGGGAGGGTTAACATCCCCTTCACTCTTCAACTTGTACGTGAACGGGCTTATTCTTGGGCTGAGGGACACCGGAGTAGGATGCTCAATTGATGGTCACTGTATCAACAGTATTAGTTATGCAGACGATATGGTGTTGCTCAGCCCATCATTAGCCGCGCTCGGAAGGCTGTTAAGCGTGTGTGAGGAGTATGCGAGGGTACACGGGTCTCCTATATAATGTTGGGAAAAGTGAGCTCCTGGTATTTAAAGCTAGGGGTCGTAGGCTGGGAGATGTGGCACCTGTGCTGCTTAACGCTGTCACTCTTCGAAGAGTGACTGAGTTTAAATACCTCGGCCACGTGGTCAACGAGGATTTAAAAGATGACGGGGACATTGAAAGGGAGAGGAGGGGATGGCGGTCCGCTGTAACATGTTGGCACGCAGATTTGCAAAGTGTAGTTTAGAGGTAAAGATAACTTTGTTTAAAGCATTCTGCCAAACTCTCTACACCTGCAATCTGTGGGTCAACTACACGCAGCGGGCCATCAACGCTCTCCGAGTCCAATATAACAACGCGTTCAGGGTGCTGGTGGGGCTCCCACGCTGCTGTAGTGCGTCTGCGATGTTTGCACACGCGCATACAGACGGCTTTCACACTGTGCTGCGGCGTCGCATCGCTTCCCTGATGTTCCGTACGCGTGGGAGCCCCAACACCATCCTTAACGTGCTCAGTCACAAGCTGGACAGCCCCCTCCTGGGACACTGGGTTCAAGCACAAGTGCGTGTGCCCGGGGCCCCGGCGCAGGGCAAATACTTAAACTAATTTAAATGTAATTTTAGAAACTTTAATTTTATTTATTTAAACTTTTAAATGATTTTTGTAATATTATAATGTAATTTATAATGTCATTTCAATTTTTTTAAATGTAACGTAATTATTATAATGTTAAGTCTTAATTTTTAAATGTAAAGTTTCATTTTTTTAACCGACTTCCCAAAAAGGAGGAGGTTCTCAATTCGATCGGTATGTTTTTTTTTTAAAGTATTTAGTCAAAAGTAAAAGAATTTTTATGCAATTTAATAATGTAAAGTTTTAATTTTTGAATGTATTTATTTTAATGTAATTGTAATCTCCTATTTTTTTAAATGTACCTAACATAATCAAAAGTGTCTAGGGATCAACATATACATATTTTTGCAATAACTTTTCTCCTGATTGATATTAATTAAAATTTTCTTTAAGGATTCATCAAATAAAGTGTTTTCGTTTGTCACAGTAACGATAAACCAAGTCACCTTTGCATTAATAAAGAAATTTGCCATTTTCCTAATAAAGGGATTTTTGACATTTGAACCACTAACATTAAAGTTCGAAAAAAAGACTGATATAACAGTTTTCTTTAAAATTTTATTAGGTAACTTAAACAATTAATAATCCGTGTTTCTACCGCGAACACTAACAACACAAGAACATCGGTTTGGCATACTCAAAATGAGTTCATCCAAATCACGCTGTGGAATGGCCGCCCATGTTCGTTGCAACAACAAAAAAAGGTCTTCTTGCGACTGGATACCCTCCATATTTGGCAGAGCTCTTCTCTGTAGCATATCCCATGCATGCTCAATCGGGTTCAAGTCTGGCGACTGAGCAGGCCAGGGCAGGACATTGATGTTAGCTGCGGCGAGAGTCTGTCTTACAACTCTTGCGGTGTGCGGTCGTGCATTATCATGCATTAACTGAAATAAGGGACCGATTTGCACTTGTAGAGGAACGATGACGTCTGATACAATCGTCTCAGCATAAATTTGAGCGTTGAGGTTGCCTCTGAT
This sequence comes from Diarsia mendica, assembly GCA_949316265.1. Taxonomy (NCBI): domain Eukaryota; kingdom Metazoa; phylum Arthropoda; class Insecta; order Lepidoptera; family Noctuidae; genus Diarsia; species Diarsia mendica. The sequence goes on along the minus strand of OX438896.1, from coordinate 15,230,246 downwards.
CCAAATCAACTCAGTTCTTCCGCCGATCCAAATACTCGCCCATACCATGATGGTTCCACCACTATAAGGATGGACTTCCTGGCAGGATTTTAATCGCTGTTGGCGTCCAGGGGTTCTCCAGTGTCGTATACGTCTTGTATCGGGTCTCATACCAAAACGAGACTCATCAGAAAAGCACACGAAACGCCATTGTTCTTCTGCCCAATTTCTGTGTTCAAGAGCCCATTGATATCGAACCCTACGATTGTGCATTGCTATAGGTGGTACCCGTAGCGGTCTTCGGGAATGAAGGTTCACTTCATGCAAGCGGTGTCTGACTGTTTGGTCGCTAATTAAGTTCCCTGAAGAGTGATGAAGCCTCACGGCTAACATCATGGCGGTTATTGTTGGAGCTCTTCGAGTTAAGATTTGAATGTATCGGTCTTGTCTCCGTGTGGTGCAGCGATACCATCCTCCATGGCGCTCAGTCACGGTACCAGTGCTTCGGTAACGTGTCCAAAGTCGACTGATAACACTCTGACTTGTATTCAGAGCTAAAGCCACAGTACGTTTCCGGGAACCAGCTTCTATCATTCCCACGGCTTTGAGCATTTCTTCCCTGCTTAAATGACGTCGCCGCTCCATAATAACGTTGGTTTTAATCAGTAGTAGGGAAACAGTAGCACTAATAATGTCTTCAATGCGTTGTATGTTTTTATAGGGAAAATATTGACAGCTGATTTTCATCTTTTACTCGAATTTGATTGACAGTTCCTGATTCAAATTATGAAATGCACCAAAAAGGATCCATATAAATTTATAAAATCATAAATTTATTACAGAGCCACATCTCAATCTCAAGAAATCCGCATAAAAATGCTTGATCCCTAGACACTTTTGATGTGTGTAGTTTAAGTCGTTACTAACAAATATATGGACCAAATTGTCTGAAATAAAAAGTTTATTTTTATTTTTTTATAAAATGAATCTCAACATGGATCATAATATGGATCATAAAATATGAATCAGAATTTAGATCACAATATGAATCATAACATGGGTCATAAATCATAAAGTGAATCAGAATGTGGATCATGATATGAATCATAACTTGGATCCTAGTATGGATCATAAAATGAATAGGTATAGATCATAATATGGATCATTAAATGAATCATAACATGGATCCCAATATGAATCAGAATGTGGATCATAATATGGATCATGATATGAATCATAACAAGGGTCATTATATGGATCACAATATGAATCTGAATGTGGATCATAAAATGAATCATAACATGGATCATAATATGGATCATAAAATATGAATCAGAATGTGGATCATAATATGAATCAGAATATGGATAATAATGTGGAGCAGAATGTGGATCATGATATGAATCATAATGTGGATCATAATATGGATAATGATATGAAGTGATTCATATTATGATCCATATTAAAGATCATTTTGAAATATTCTGATAGCTAGATTATGTTCTGCCGTCTGTACAAAAAGATGCTGGCCGAAAACATGACCATTCATATTATGATCCGTATTCATTCTGATTTATGTTATGATCCATATTATGGACCCATGCCATGATTCATATCATGATCTGTATTATGATCCATATTCTGATTCATATTATGATCCAAATTATGACCCATGTTATGATCCATGCTATGATTCATATTAGGATTCATATTATGATTAATATTATGATTCATATTATGATTCATTTTATGATTCATATTATGATTCATATTATGATTCATATTATGATTCACATTATGATTCATAATATGATTCATAATATGATTCATATTATTTTATTTTAATTAAGAGGAACAACAAACAGTTGCATTATGAGAACTTATAACTAGTTTAACAATACTTTCATTTTGCTAATAATGCAACCCACAGCGCTGTCCACGGGTTAGCATAATAGTTTAAGACACAATAATCGCCAGGGGCGACAGAAAAAAAAAACAAGTAAAAAGTCCCATACACAATATGACCCATTCATATCATGATCCATATTATGATTTATATTCTCATTCATATTATGATCCATATTAAAGTTCATTTTGAAATATTCTGATAGCTAGATGATGTTCTGGCGTCTGTACAAAAAGATGCTGGCCGAAAACATGACCATTCATATTATGATCCCAGTTATGATCCACATTATTTAATTAATTCATGTCATGGTAATTTTGGAATAAAGCGAAAATTTTGCGACCATTTTTAATGAGCAACAGTGGATTCGCTGAAAACCATCCTGGAAAAATAAGGTTGCAGTGAATCACACTGATCTGTGTGTGACAGAAACCCTGGGAAAAATAACGCCCTACGACTATTTGTACAAGTGGCCTAATAATGATGATCACAGTCGTGCCTCACAAGTGGGCGTTGAAGTAGTGAGTTTCGTAGAAAGCATCCTGAACGGCTCGATGTTGATCCTGTGCAGTGCTTATAAAGTAAGATCCCAGGGCCGCCAGACGTCACGTATTTTCTGACGAAGGAAATGTGGACGATTGAGTAGTGTTAGTATGTACTAAGAACGCACGACTACCAGCTAGCTTGCTTAGACGGCCAATTTTCTGGTATCAGGCAATCAAGGTACATAAAAGCATTACTTACTTCACGTATTTTCTGAAAGCTGATTTTTACGTGTATAATATTATAGGCAATATCCTTAAAAATAAGTTGACAATACTCCCAGACACTTTCCAGCGGCCATATTGCTTAACAGACGCTTTATAGAAAAATATGTTATTTTACAATATACGTAAAAATAAGCTTTCAGAAAATAGTGACCGACCCGTGGTACAACTGCGATGTCCAACTGGTTGTACTACGGAGAAGTAAATTTACCCATGGTTCAACTGGGTTCAACTGGTTGTTCTATGGGGAAATATCTTTACCAATGGTTCAATTACAGTGAGTTGTTCTTTCCTTGGTCCAACTAGTTGTACTTCTGGGAATTGAATGTATGATCTATGGAACAACTACTGGTAATAAACAGGAAAAGGTTATCTATTAATGCTGAAGTGCAATGCAATTACTACCTCCTCTTTTAACCAAAATTATAATACGACCGTCTCGCGACAGTATCCTTTATTGGGCGGCATGGGCACCGGGCCGTAGGCCGACGAAGGAGGCCGGCGGAGGCCCGGCACTTCGGGGACAGAAGACAATAGTGTTATGTAATATGCGAGCGAAGCGAGCGCGCGTCATGGAGTACAACATGCGTTGCATGTATGTTTGTTTTACACGATCATCCTATCCCCGTGGTCCAACCAGTTGGACATAATTCCACAGTTGTACCACGGGTCATAATACCCATTGTGTAATAAAATACAGTGGGGAGTAAGAAGCTTAGAACAATGTCGTACCTACGAAAATATGTGTAATGAACAGCTAAAACACATTGACCTGCCTATAGAGTTACAAGATTGTTGTGGTAGGTATTGTAGGGATTCTAGTCATGTTAACATTATAGATAAATTGTATAGGGATATTGTTGACATTTTATGTAAGAATGCGAGTTATACGTATGTGTGTAAGTCCTTTAAACGTAAGAAACCATTGTCTGGGTGGAACAGATTTGTAAGTGACGCTCACAGGAACGCTAAGATTAAATTTAATACTTGGCTGTGGTACGGTAGACCTTCTTGTGGCACCTTATTTGATGCAATGGTAGAATCTCGGAAGATCTTCAAGGGGAAACTTAAATGGTGCCAGAACAACCAGGATCAGATTCGAATTGATTTGTTAGCAAAACGCCATTCGAATTTTGATTTTGGGGGTTTTTGGAAGAGCACTAAGCAGTTCAATTCTAGACCAGCGGTACCTGTGAGTGTTAATAATGTGTCTGACTCAAAAGATGTTGCTGATCTATTTAGGATGCATTTCGATGTCAAGTCGCAGTTGGGACCGCCATGTAGGGAGCTTGATGCTGGGGTCAGTGATACAGAAATTTCGACAGTCATTCTGTCAAAGGACGTCAGAACAAAAATTAGGAGTATGAAGAGGGGTAAATCCCCTGGACACGATGGGCTCAGCATTGAGCACCTGCAGCATGGTGGGGTCCATTTGCCACGTGTGCTCGCTCTTCTGTTCAATCTGTGCCTAGGTCACTCGTACCTTCCTCCGGATATGGTTCGGGCTCTGGTGGTACCAGTGGTCAAGAGCCGGACCGGAGACATTGCGGACAAGTCAAACTACAGGCCAATTTCTTTAGCGACCATCGTGGCAAAAATACTTGACAGTGTGCTTAACTCTCACTTGAGTACCCACGTCAAGCTGCATGATGCCCAGTTTGGCTTTCGGCAGGGTTTGTCGACAGAAACCGCTATTCTGAGTTTAAAGCATGCTGTCAAGTATTACACAGACAGGAAAACACCTATCTACGCATGTTTCCTAGACCTGTCCAAGGCGTTTGATCTTGTCTCGTTCGATGTTCTCTGGCAAAAACTGTCAGATGCCGCGGTGCCGCCGGAGCTCGTCTCACTTCTGCGGTTCTGGTACCTGAAGCAGGAGAGTCGAGTGCGCTGGGCGGGTGAGCTCTCAGAGTCGAGTAGGCCAGAGTGTGGCGTGAGGCAGGGCGGACTGACCTCACCTTTGCTTTTTAGTCTGTACGTGAATGAACTGATCGAGAGGCTCAGCAGCACACATGTCGGTTGTTTTATTGATGGCGTTTGTTTTAATAATTTAAGCTATGCAGATGACATGGTGCTGCTGGCCCCCTCGGTCGGTGCGCTCCGTAAGCTTCTCGGTATCTGCGAGTCGTATGCGACTTCTCATGGCCTTGTCTACAACGAAGGGAAGTCTAAATATATGGTCTTTAAGTCCGGTACCAGGTGTCCCTCCACCGTCCCTCCTGTGTTACTGAACGGTGTGGAGCTGCAAAGGGTGTACTCTTTTAAATACCTGGGTCACCTGGTGACGGACGATTTGAGGGACGACGCAGATATGGAGAGGGAACGCAGAGCATTGTCGGTTCGGGCTAATATGCTGGCACGCCGGTTCTTCCGTTGTACAGCTGCAGTAAAATTAACGCTGTTTAAAGCATATTGTATGTCACTTTACTCCGGGAGCCTGTGGTTCAGCTACACCCAAAAGGCCTACAATGCTCTGCGGATCCAGTACAACAACGCGTTTAGGGTGCTGTTGCGTCTGCCTCGGTTCTGCAGCGCGTCTTCTATGTTCGCTGAGGCACGTACCGACTGCTTCAATGCGGTACGGCGTAAGAAAGTGGCCTCGCTGCTGAACAGAATCCGTGGCAGCCCCAACAGCATTCTGAGAGCTATAGTCGGGAGGCATGAAAGCCCGTTGGTGAGGTCATTAGTCACCTGCACTCTGTCTTTGTTTTTAGTTAAGTACTAACATAGGTTAAGAATATTGTTACTAACTCAAGCATCTTTAGTTAAGTACTAATATAGGTTTTTAAGAATATTGTTACTAACCCAATGGATCTTAGTTGTCTAAATAAATAAATGATTATTGATATTATATTATATAATCATAAATATCAGAAAAAAGAGTTGAACCATGGGTAAATTTACTTCCCCGTAGTACAACTAGTTGGACATCGCAGTTGTACCACGGGTCGGGGTGGCAGAAAATACGTGAGGTAAGTAATGTTTTTATGTACCTTGATTGCCTGAAAATTGGCCATCTAACGCCCAAATACTCAAACGTCACTCAATTATAAGTAACCCTCAAAACTCCTGATATATCTATCACTCTGCGTTAAAGTAACAAAGACAGCACGAGATTTAAGTGCAACTTAAAATTGAGTGACGTTTGAGTATTTGGGCGTAAGTAAGCTAGCTGGTAGTCGTGCGTTCTTAGTACATACCAACACTACACAATCGTCCACATTTCCTTCGTCAGAAAATACGTGAAAAAATCACAATAATGTTATTTAAAAAAAATGTCATCTCGTTTAAGTGATATGTCGACTTGCGCATGTTAGCCCTGCTGGTGGTTCAAATGACCCATAATTTTTCAACACGGGCCAGTAGTTTTTAATGAGGTTAGTGATGCTTATACCATTAAATAGTTTCATAACTTTTTTGTACTTCATACAATATACACCAGCTTGTGCTCGCGGCTTCGCTCCCGTTACCCACGGGAATGTGAATATAGGAAAGAGTGTGGTATATAAAGCACATATACACTCAGGGCAGAGATGGAGTAGCTTCCTGTAAGTGAAAGAACTTTCTGAATCGGATTAGTAGTCTCTATCACGCCTGAAATTTTATATAAAATTGAAACATCCATTCACGTTATACAAAATAACAATTTATTCGCAAATAACGAATCAATAAAACTTCACACATCAACTGACATTCACAATTTTCACCATCACAGGCACTTAAAAATTTAACGTGACGACACTTTTTCCGCTTTTGATGAATTTTAGAAGAACAGGAATTTTCTGAAACGAAAGAGAATTCAGATTTTAGATTTTTTTTATGAAGAAAGGCATAAAGGGGCACCACGGTTATCGACGTAAATCTCGAGAACACTTTCAATTCTATTCACAATTTCATACGTGGATGCGTGATGAACCGGATCGGTGTTTTGATGTTTTGATAAGTTTGCCCAACGTCGTCAAGAGAACTCAACAAAAGCTCAACAATCAACCTCGTTAGGTTGAGTTGCTTGCACTCTACTGATGAACTGAATGCATCTTCCACAACACTCCTTCTGCATCCGGTCTGCCCTCGTCACTTTTTAGGGTTGTCAGTCTAGCTGGGGGGCGTCTCACGCTACGCTTGCCTATACGCGGTCTTCACTATAGGACTAGTTTTCACCATCGGCCATCAGTTCCGAACTTCCGACAAATCAGTTTCGACAGATAAGTCCAGTCGCCTGCCACTTAAGCTTACAAAAAAGCAAAACGCTCACCGTTCTCGTCGATTCCCACTAGCAGCAAGTTCGTGTTCGAGTGCGGCGATCTTCTCCTCGTGGCGCGTCCGCTGCGCCTGCGCACGTCGTTGCTGCTCCTCCAGTGCCAGCACGATCTTCTCCAGCCGGTGGATCTGTTGCTGCTTGTTCTCCAGAGTGGCGAACAGCTCCGAAATCTCCTCTGCTTTGGCTGCTATTTGTTTGTTCACCTGTTGGTAACACACAGTTATGTAGGTACCTACATTATTCTTTTCTGTTATGCATTATATTTTTAGACGTATGGAGGAGCCCCTGGCCTAATGATAGCAGCAGTACGCGCAGCTTAACCTAAAGATCGACCCGAGTGGGAGCTCGACATTGTAATTAAATATTATTTTGATTTTCTTGAACATGTGGATACGTTCATTCGGTGCTCAAGGTCCTGCTGCAAAGCCGCCAGCTCGCGGCTCTGCTCCGTTTCTTTGTTCTTCAGCATATTGATCAACTCCTCGCGAACCTGCGTCACTATCTAGTTTAAAATCAACGTAAATATCTTCGAAATAGTGGCTGTTACCTATGTACAAAAGCAAATAAAACCATTCAATCAATTCATGTGATAAAAAATTGATCCAATCGTACTTCTGCGACTTTTTCACGTGGCTTGGTAGATTACTTCTAATGTTTTTCAAAACAAAAAACAGTAAACTTTTGATGGTAGATGGTATACAGAAAAAAACAAGTTAGATAAGCCTAAAAGTTTTTATATAACTTTTACGTTTGATTCCGAGTTTTCCGAGCTTTGACATTGGATTCCGAGTTTTCTGTGATATCTAAGAAATAAATGCCAATAAGAGTTGACTTACATATTCTAATAACAAATCAAATTGATAAAAAAAACAAAAGGAATAAAAAATAAAGCGGGCTCACTTCATCAACGACTTTCATTCGGTGCTCAAGGTCCTGTTGTAAAGCCGCCAGCTCGCGGCTCTGCTCCGTTTCTTTGTTCTTCAGCATATTGATCAACTCCTCGCGAACCTGCGTCACTATCTGGTTTATAATCAACGTAAAAATCTGGCCACAACTAAAACAATTGCGATACCTCTACCGCCTTATTAATAACAAGTTTAAAAATCTAAAACCCGACTACGAATAAAATATTGGTTTGTTATTTACATAATACGAGTAAATAACACATACTAGACCGCGAGAACTGTTTGACCGTAATCTAAACGTATATATTGACTAAAACTATAATACGATATACATATTTGTAATGTGCTCGCCAAGACCTTTCATTTGATATCAAACATGTTATGATTATCTCAATTTAATATTTTTTGAGGTAATTTTTTGACATTTAAAATCCGTCATAATTAGAATTTATAAAATTTATATAGCCAATGTCACCCGGGCTATTCTTATAAATTTATTGACACCTCATTTATTAAAATCCGTTCAGTGGTTTAGGCGCTACGGTGGAACATACATACATACATACATACTTACATACATACATAGACTGCCAAAATCATTACCCTTCCTTTTGGCTTTGCCGTAGTCGGGTAAAAATAGTTAAACCTGGTTTAACACGCTTGGTTTATCTCGCATGCCGTCTCACTTCAATAATATTCAAAAGAAAGTGACGGTATGCGAGATAAACCAAGCGTAAGTTAAACCAGGTTTAACTATTTTTTTATTAATAAGGCGGCTAGAGTCATCTAGATCATAGCGAAGCAAGTTTTGTTTTCCATAAAATATTTATTCAATCTAAAATTCAATACATAAGTATTGCCCACTTACTTATAAATACGGTTTGGGCGTATTGTACATATTGTTCTGGCCATGTATTTGAAATCATAAACTTTTTAAATGATAAATTGTGAAAAAAAAATTGTGGCGAAAAAATTAACCTATGGAATTACCTATTTATATCCTGAAGAATAGGAAATTACGTAAGTATATTAGGATGAGCTCATTTTCATCGTACTCTGCAAATAATTTACTAACAATTTTACTAAAAGCATAGATGTTCTAAGAATGAGCAACTATTTTAATTAATATCTACTTTATTTAAACAAAAAAAGTATTATTTATCTATGGTAATATGTTATCTTTTGAACTATGATTACAAAAAGAACCTAGTAACCTTTATGACTCTTGCCTGGGCACGTGAAGTCTTGTCTTGTTGCTCAAGCTGCTGCTCTTTTTGCAACAACAGCTCTGACAACTCTTCGTTTCGGTGTACCGAGTCAAGAAGGCGCATTCGCAAGTTCATTATCTGTGAAGAAGCATGCTTTGAATTTTAATTTCGAAAAATAATGAAAATGAGTTAATTGAAAATTCACATTTTCCATTTAATTCAATTCGTGTTTTGGTGTTGCTATGACTTAAGAATTAAGATAAAGTCGTCAACTTTGTTATCAACTTTAAATGCTTACAAATTCTTAGGGATGTTTCAGTGCCAACCGTACAATCTGTTCGCTTCTTTTAGTAGCTTTTATTGTAACGTTACATGTACCTTACCTTACCTTATTGAATTTCTTAAATTATCTAACTGCAAATCCTACCATTACCGCAATGCATTATAAGGTTACCTTAATTATAATTACAGGATGTTGTATTTGTATATTTCAAAAATATTTTATATTATGTTATCTTTGATTTTTTCTCTATGTTTGTGTTAAAAATTTGTTTGTTTGTTTATTTTGTAATGTTAACAGCAAAATTTGCTTTGTGCTGAGTACCTATGTTAAACATCGAAACGCACATACTCATCTAAATTAATGCTTATTTCACAGTTACTGTGTGTTGAACTAAGCATCATAGTTAATGTTTGCATGCCAACTTTATGGCGAAATGTGTCTTTGCTCTACATAATTATTATTTTAACATCTTTTGTACCACATTTGTTGCAAATAAATAATTTTGACTTTGACTTTGACTTTGACCTAAATACGCATGGACTATGAACGCAGCTCAGAGCTCTTACCTCCTGTTGCAGGTCTTGATAGCTGATACCATTTGGAGCTTCTTGGCTGTTGGCCACGGCTCGGTTATGCGCCTGCAGATTTTGAACATATTGTTCGTACTGAATTACTTTCTGTTCGCTGAAATATAAATCACAAAATCAAATTTTAATTCCCTATTTTGTGATTCTGATTACTTATATGTATAAAATAATGATAAATAGATACATTGTTTCACGTACTTCAACTTGATGTTTTTCGTTAATTCTCTTATTTGTATTTGCATCTTTGCTAATATTTCTTCCTTGCTCAGAAGCTCAGCTGCCAATTTCTGCTGCATGCCTACCTTATTGTCCGGTTCCTGAAATACATCAAACTTTTTATTCAACAATTCTTGGAAAATTGCAAACGTTTATAACCAACTGTAATCACCTCACTGATGGAGGAAAAAAGGTATCTGGTACACAAGACTGAAAAAGAAAGTAGTATCTAAGTAGAATAACTGTTTTTCTTATACAATAAGCACAACAAAGAAGGAGTAATATTTACAGTTATTTTAGTCAGAGTTTCCAAAAATCGCACTTTTTCCCGTTTACATGAAGTCATTTCGTCCTCAGTCAAACGTAAAGTGTCTTTTGTAGATTGTAAGTCCGCCCAGAGATCTATTTCTCTTTCTGTTGGTATATCTGAAGAAGAAAACATTATCAATAAGTAACTATAGACTTTTCCATAAAGGTATACCTAGCTAAGCTAGTTAGTTTTTTTTTTTTTCTCTTTATTTATTTTTAGGGACTTTTATACAAACGTACATGCCAGTCCCATCGGACCTTCTTACGTAAATCGTAACAACACAAACTTAATTAAATTACAAGCAGCTTCGGAGTAAGGTGTTGACAGAATATGATGGAACATGGATACATCGTGCATATTTATCTCCAATTCTCTAATTAGATCCTCTCTTGCAGACTGAAATCTGACACACTCCGCTAATAAATGCATTACGTCTTCCAGTGTGCCACACACTTCGCAATTAGGTGAATCAATTTTTTTCATTAAAAATCCAAAATTATTGAGCGGCATGTGTCCAGATCTCAGTCTGTGAGCAGTAACTATAATTTTTCTGCTAAATCTAGTATTACAGAACCACGGTAAATGAGGAGGCTCCGAGACTATAGACCTATACCATATTCCTTTTTCTTTAGATCTTACATTAAAATATTCTTTCCAAACATCATGACATTTAATTTTATACCTAGGCAAAATTTCCATATAATTAGTTCCAATGTGTTTTTCCCTACCCCCAACAATAGCCAATTTTGCTAAACGGTCTGCCTCCTCATTACCCTTAATACCTATATGTGAGGGAACCCATTGCAACTTCAGATCGACATCTCTTTTGGAAAGATCATGTATTTTTGAAATAATTTCATAAGCTATCGGTGCACCTCTGTAACCAGAGGCGCATCGAGCTATATGTTGTAGTGCACTTTTGCTATCTACACAAATTAATATTTTTCTATTATTTTCAATGGATAAAATATAAGTGAGTGCTTCTGAAATTTATTGCAAAAAGTTCCAATGACATAACTGACACATAATTATTTATTTTAAAGCACGTATTTGTAGTATCCGAATTTAGGATCATAATAGGCAGCACCATTACCATTAGCGCTCTTAGACCCATCAGTATAAATTTTATAATAGCCTTGATATTTTTTTGATATTTCTCTCAAAGTTTCTGTTTTAATTGAATCCACGAGATAAGTCTTCTTAGGGTTTTTGATTGAGTCTAAATTAATATTTATTATGTTCTGCATGTAAGCTAGTTAGTTGTAATGGTCATGTACCTGGATTAGGTTTATTACGTTCCATTTCGTTGATTTTAGCTTTTAATTCTTCGATGTTATTTTGGCTTTCTAATAAGGCAGCTTCAGCTGCTTGTTTGAGTTCAATTTCCTTCTGTGTAATATTACGTTGTTCATCCAAACTTTTCTTGTACTCTTTGAGCTGAAGAGTTAGTTCATGTACGGTTGCCTTATGTTGAGTGGTTAAATTTTCTATCTGTTGCTTTAGATCCTGGACACTGTAAAGAATAACATTGCAGTAGTAGTAGGTATAGTTAGTGAATTAGTTGGTGGTGGATTTTCTTAAATTCAACGAGAATTCAACTTACTCGTTTTGCAGAGTGTCACGTTGATGCACTAATTGATTGCTGGTTACTTCTCCGGTCTTCAAACTCTCTTTCAGCTTTCTAGCTCGCGCTTCCAACTGCACTTCCCTTTGACGACTCTGAATATTAACTCCTCATTAGTAACCTAAAAAGCCTTCACAGTGGTATCATGAATGTAGTGTACTGTTGTTACCTGGTCTTCCAACGTCTTGACAGTGCCCGTGAGGCTGGCAATACTTGCTTCTGCCTCGCGCAGTTGCCGATCCATTTTAGAAATACGGACGCGCGCTTGACGTAGCTGGGATTCAGTGGTCGCCAATTTATCTTTGATAGTGGCCTTTGCTGCTCGTTCTTCTTCCAACTCTCGACGCGTATCCTTCATGATAACAAATTTCTAATTCATGATTTTCTTATTTTATAAATATACTATATTTTTGACACTTTTCTTTACAATCTATATATATAAAAAAATGTTATGTTGGTTTTTGTACGCTTCAAAAACTCAAAAAGTTCTGCACCGATCGAGCTGAAATCTATATATATTAAATGATACGTTGGTTTGTGTACGCTTAGCCGCGGTCATCAGCTATATCCATATAGATGTAAAATTTTGCTTGCAAGCTTTGTACGTAGTAGGGTAATCTTCGGAACTACTAATCCGACTCGAGAAAGTTTTTTCACTGATGGGAAGCTACTGTATCCCTGCCCTCAGTGTAAATAGGCTATATTTACTACTCTTTTTCCTATATTCACGTTCCCGTGGGTACCGGGAGAGAGGCCGCGATTAGAAGCTAGTTTTGTTAAATGTATGAAGTACAAAAAAGTAATAAGTAAAAGTATTTAATTGTATAAGCACTAACCTCATTAGACCTGTTGCGTTCAGATTCATCGTGTATTTCCTGCAATTCACTTATTACGACAGAACGCGTTTCTAGATCTTCTCGAAGACGTGCTATTTCTCTTACTAACGATTCTCCCACTGCTAGTAATGCACCTCGTTCCCGACAGGCTCGCCTAAATATAATTGTACGTCCGTTAGAAAAAACAATTTACTCAACACTTAAATACTTCTAGCAAAAGTCTATTTCTAATTCAATAAATTCAATTCTCCTAAGTATTTTTTCGAAACACCTCATTGTTCTAGTAAAGGATAGTTTGTACGTTAAGATTATCATTTAACATTACTTGGAGAATTTGGTGACGGTTTCAACAGCTTCAACTGCACGGGATTTCAGTTCACGGAGAGAGTCGCACAATTCAAGTCCTTGAGCATTGTAACGAGCAATTCGTTCCAATGACTCGCCACTACCAGTTTCCTGCGCGAATTGGAAATGGTAGTCAGTAATTAATTAAATTATCCAATCAACATAATATTCTATCAGTTTATTCGTGATTATGGCACTTGTAACCGTGCCGAAATATTATGAACTCAAAATAAATAGTAAATATAGAAAATATCTCGTTATTAGTTTTGATAGCGTAAGTTAAAAATTGAATCAACTTATTACACTAAAACATATTTTAACTCACGCTTTCGCCGATGAGCTCTTTGACCCAATCGATGACTTCTTGTCGCGCCATAAACGCCTGGACACACAAGTCAGAAAAACATGCTGGTACGTTTGTAACTTTGTTGTCCAGTTCCGCAAGAACACAATCATCTGTACATTTAATAATATTTTTATACTGCTATTTTGCTGTATATAAGAGCCTAATATTTTGCTTTTGCTGCATAAAATAGACTAATATTTTACTTTGGTGTAATGGTATCTTTTTTGGTGTCTTTGGTGGTTTGGTGTTTGGTATGTTTATGGTGTGTTAATATTAAGTAGATTGATCAATAAAATGTTTACTATGAGAATAGGTAAATCAAACTACTCTTGAATACGTACTAGCAAAGCTAGGTAAATTAAACTAGCTTGAGGTGAAATCCAAGAAGCTGCAGTAATAAGGAACGTACATTGTCACATTGATATTACCGATAGGAGGGGTGGTGTTTATGATGTCGATGCCATCGGTGGCAGCCGAGGCGACGGCATCATGGCACAACTGGGCCACTTGGTCAGAAGACCAGTCCGCTACGTTTAATACCACTAGTTCTTCTAACTGGGTCCCCTCGCCGCAGCCCGTCAAGCCTTGCCTGTTCATGTGCTCACGTAATCCACGTAGACTGTCAAAGAGTTCCATAACCGCTCGCTGAAACAGTTTTGATCTTTATAGTAGTCGCTCGGGATAAAGACACTCCTGGCCTTAACCTACTTCATTTGCGACGCAAATTGTGCTTATTTCGTGCGTTTCAGCCGACTCTTTTTCTGTATAATAAGCTATAAATTTTTATACAATCTATCCATCATCGGTTGTTTTTGTTACAGTACTTATTTACCCATCCACATTCATCCTAAATACACAAAAGTATTAATACTGACACGCGGCTGTGATTCGTAACTGTTTGACAGGAAAAGAAGCCACAACCAGATTTGCTAAGAGTTATTGTGTTGCTCTGATTTCAAAATACGGTGGTCAAAGTCGCTCCATGTTTGAAATATATTGTTATTCAGTAGCATTCAGTTATATCTAAGTCAAACCTTAATCGTCATAATTAGTTATGATGATTTTTATTAATTCTTTTCTCAAATAAAATGTAGGTATATAGAGTGATATAACGAACCTGTTTCATGTCTAGTTCCTTCTTCATGCGGTGGAATAGCTTCTGTTTCGAAAGGAAAGTTGATTTGATGTCTTCTTCATTTCGGAATGATTGTGAGGCACTGCACTGATCTGGTGACAGAACCCTGGAACTCGGTGGGACGGTCAGGGACGGAGATTTAGGTTCTGAAACGGGGGTGGGACGTTGCGGCGTGTTCGGCCGGCTTATAGACGTGTTCAGGCGCTGGATCTGGCTCGGCTGTGGGGTCGTTGGTCGGCTCGGGATGCGCGGCGTTCGCGGACGACTCGAATGTAAACTTTTTGGAGTCTGCGGACGACTGCTCAACGATGGAGTTTGTGGGCGACTTCTAGATTCTAAAACAAAATCCATTTAATAAAAAAATCAAGACGATTAATATGTAAAGTACTATCCAATGTTTTTAGAATTTTACCGTTTTTGCGACTGTGTTGTGATATATCAACGTCAATCATTCTACTTTCATTTGGCTCGCCATCACTATTTTTTATTTCTGAAAAAAGAACATTGTAGCATCTATGTAAAATTCTCTTCGTCTCCATCTTCAAGCAGCAACGGAGTTATGGATCGAATTATAAATTAATTCGATCCATAACTCCGTTGCTGCTTAGGTAGTTTATAGACCTTTATGACTTCTTTTTTTTTACTTTTTGACTTCCCCCGATGGAGATAACAAATTATAATAGATGTTAATTATGCATGGGAGAGACATCAGAATCAATTCTAAAACTCAAATTGAAACTCAAAGCATTTATTTAATTTAAAGCATTTACAGGCATTTTTGAATATTCAAGGAGTCTGTTGGTTAATCAGAAAGTTAAAGCTTATTTCCGGTATTTTTAAGTGAGCTGGAAAGAAACTCCATGGATAGTTTTAAAATCAACTAGACTAGATAACGAGAGGATCTTCAGTTTAACTATTTCGAAAATAATTGAATGTTCCAAAACCCTCCATTAAGTGCTATTTTTGATAGAAGTTATTGGTAGCTCTGGTCTGGTAGTTTGTATAGATCTGTAATTTTTCATAAGTGTGTAGTATCATCATCTGTCTGTCTGCCTCATAGATAACAGAAACAACAGTTCTGTTATCTATGGTCTGCCTGGTTGTGTCTTTCACAGCTAATTTATTCCGTTTAAAATATGATTATTAATAATATGCAGATAAAGTCGTGGAAAAGACTTAGTGATAAAATAAGACAAAGAAGAATCAGAATTTGAAAGGCATATGAGTTAGCGGGGGTCGTAACATATGAGAATATGTAGAGATACTGAACAGTGATAATTGAAGAAACTACCTTGACGAAAGCGATATAGCAGTACAGTAAGTATCTTAGCGTACCCAAGGGAAAGTTTTCATTGATGTCCGGAAGGCTAATAACACCACCTTCGTAAGAATTTGGCTCTTCAGATGACTGTTCGTCTATCCCCGTTGACGGAGGACCGTCGATGGTGAAATTGTCTGGCTCTGCTGGTGGCGAAACCTGGAACAAAAATATATGTTAACGACCCATAACGTGGTCATCAAAATAAACGTTATTTGCTTAAAATAGCAATAATTATAAATGTACACTAACATTCTCCAATGGATCACTATCTACTGAGCCTCCATTGACCTATAAAATAAAGAAGAATAAATTAGTCGCCGAGTATGAGTGCATAACATTATCAATAAGAATTGTTCAAACCTTTTTTTAACTTACCTTGATTTCGGTCTTGGAATCAGATTTTTGGGCTCGTTGAATAGAGCTCTTCCCCTGCAACTGTTCACAAAATTAGATTCTTTTGCGTAGATTAGTATAGTCGGGGTTATACCTACTTCGTCTATGCGAATCTCACGTCACGATGATGAGTTGACTGATTAGGAATACATGTTTTTTAACCAAACTTAAATAAATATAAATGGAGTTAGTAAGGCTCAGTAGGTGGCCACGTCAAATTATACCCACAGGTATTCAGAAGTGCATGTGAAGTGCGTGCAGGAGATACGATATATTCGAATCGGTTTCGATTCGATTGTTTGTGAATAGCTATACCTACTGGAAGTCGAGTCGAAGTCTAATAGAACCCGACCTAAACATAGTTGGGAGAAGGCAGGAAGGTGATGAGCGAACTGAGTTGTTATCTGTCCATAACATCATATGGGACATGATTCGATCAGGAGTACCGCATTCGTCCTTTTTTAGATTATGTCATTTTCCTAGATTTTGTGTTTCTGTGGCGTATTTGGTCCGAAGGCAGCTATTGTTTTCTTTAAATTAAGGCAGCTGCAGGGTTTCGAGGGGTAGATCATGTCCCAAGGCAGATCTTGCTGCAAACGGATTAGAAACGTGTAAGAAAAACCAATAAACTTTACCTTAGAGCCACCAGAGTTCCGGGGCGGCGATTGCCTCGTATTGGGGATCGTCAAGTTTCTGTTGGTAGCATTGCGAGCGGCGCGCGCGGCGGACGCTGCTGTCGGCCGTGGGACTAATCGAGGTGTACTACCAACTGTTCAAAGTAACCAATTCATAAGTACATCAATAGTCCAGCTGACTGAATAATATACGACGAGGGATAGAGAAGTCTGTTGCGAAATCCATGGTCAGTAGGGAATGTATTCATCATCATTTCAGCCGAAAGACGTCCACTGCTGGACATAGGCATCTGTTCTGCAGGCAATATGGCCCTGTCCACTGCCACTTAAGTTTGGAAATTCTTCTAGCTACGTGTCGGTAACCTTGTCATGTACCTATTAGTTCGAAACCGCAACCGTTCTCCTAAGACCGATTCGCCACTGGACTGTTCGTCGACAGGACGATTCATTTATTTCCGTTTCGCCAGCAGAATCTTTCATCTATGGACATTTCACCAACAGGACGTTTCATATGCGTCTCTTACGACGACAGCCCTTTCCAGCTACCAAATGTTTTACCTACCGACACGACGGTAAACCCATAACTCTTTTAACTACAGACCTTTTCATCTGCGACGGACTATTAATATTTTTTTTTTTATTGTTTTGCTTTCATAGAATAGGATGTAAGAAATTAAAACTACTTAGATAAGTACGTAATGCTTTTTATTATGAGAAAGAATATTTTTTTATATTAAGTTTTCGTGTTGTAAGCAAAGTTTAAATTGTATAAGGTAGGCAGCCGGCCCTGATCTCTTAGTAAAGACTACTAGTTGTAGATAGGATATGTGTATTCTTTGTAATAGGTACACCTTGTCTCAAGATTGACGGCGGAATTCTCCGTCGTCCAAGACATTCAAATATTAATAGTCCGTCGCAGATGAAAAGGTCTGTAGTTAAAAGAGTTTGAGAGGTTTACCGTCGTGTCGGTAGGTAAAACATTTGGTAGCTAGAAAGGGCTGTCGTCGTAAGAGACACATATGAAACGTCCTGTTGGTGAAATGTCCATAGATGAAAGATTCTGCTGGCAAAACGGAAATAAATGAATCGTCCTGTCGACGAACAGTCCAGTGGCGAATCGGTCTTAGGATGAAATGTCCATAGATGAAAGATTCTGCTGGCGAAACGGAAATAAATGAATCGTCCTGTTGACGAACAGTTCAGTGGCGAATCGGTCGTAGGAGAACGGTTGCGGATTCTATTAGTTCACATAATTAGTAAAGTAAGACTCGTTTTGTCAAAGCATCGTTATAGTTTCTAAGCTTTGTCGTTGCGTCGCACGGCGTCGTCGTCGTAACTATGTCATAGCATTGTCCTAACGACAAGTTAGCGTCACATGGCAAGTATCAGGATATAACTGCTCATTGTATAACCCTATGTCAAATATTTTCTTTTATGAATGTTACGGGGTGTCTGCGTGAGCGACGAATACGATGCGACGCGACCCTGCGAACGCGATATAGCCAGTGAACGGTTTATTTCCGTTCACTGGATATAGCTCAGTAGCATACCCTGCTTGCGGCCTACTATAATAATGACAGTCTGCAGCGAAACGCGACTTGACTTGTTTTGAGGGTATGCCGTTGAGTTGATCGCATTCGTCGCGTTTGCAGCATCGCGTCGTATTCGTCGCTCACGCAGGACACCCTGTTACTTGCATGGCGTGCATAATAAAAAAATATTCTATTCTATAACGCTTCTAATTATGGAGATTATATCAATCGATTTATTGGCAACTAGCCGTCTACATCTGATATTTTTTTACTTGATTTGGTTTAAAAATATTTTTTTTTGACCGCCTGGTTGGTCCAGAGGTAGAGTCGCAAGTGTGACGGCGTCCTGGGTTTGATTTCCGGATCACGCAAAGTGTTTGCCCACCAGAAATATCTTAAGTAGAAGCAGTCACGGAGTTTGGATTTGGATTTGAGCCCGGTTGATGGCAATAGGTCCATGGAAATACGCCCCCATGGGACAACAACACAACTTTGCGAGGAAGTGAGAGTGTACTTGTTAGGTAAACCTCTGCCTAAACGGGGATTGCAAGGTAGGTACTTATGACCCTAGTAGCAATTGCCGTTGGCTTCCATACGCCAACAGTTGGGAATGTATTGGCAGACGGTTAGTTATTCCGCCAACCTAAACTTAAAATAGGCCCATTGTCTTAAACATGCACTATTTGCCCTACGTAGAGCCAACGACGGGCCTGTTGTTACTATTCTTACTGTTGGATGATTTTTGTAGGGATTTATGTTATTAAAACAACATTGGGACAACTAACGACGGGCCTACTGCTTCTATTCCTACTGTTGGGAGATTTTTGTAGGGATTTAAGTTATGATAACAACATCGGTCCAACTTATATACCCTTCAATGGCCCTGTTACTTGCTGCTCCTACGGGGTGGTATCGGGGTGCGCGGGGGGCGGGCGGCGGCACCCGTCGCCCGGCCCGCCCGCCATTTTGCAGTTTGTTATTTCATTTGTGCGGTGCCGGGTGCGCTTGCGGCTGCGGAGTATTTGTTTTATTTTAAAATATAAAATATTAGCCTGACAGGCAGTGATAAAAATGTTTAAAGTTATGTGGAATTTGACGACGAAGATGGTTACGGTGGGGAACTCGGTGTGGTGCGTGAAAACTGGATGACGCCACGGAAGACGCATTGCATGTGGCCTCCAAATAGGATAACGTGGACATTATGTCCTGTAAAACGTTTATTTTACGAAACGGGTAAGTAAGTTTTTCATAAGTAGGTATTTATCTACTTAGAACCCGTGCGAATTACCTTGAGACCTGGGACTAAGATGCTATTATTTATGAAATACTATCTTATTTTGTTCTTAATAAATTTCGTGCAAATCTCTAGCTAAAAAAAAAATACTACGACGCATCATTTTGCACAACATAAATTGAAATTGAATCATCGGCCCGGTCTCAAGTTGATTCGCACATAACCTAACAAAAATTTGTAAATAATTTATCCTTACTGGCATTGCATAAGTATTTGTTGTCTTAACTATAATGGGTTGTGTTGTGTTTGTTGCAGATAAACTACTTAACCTACATTGGTGGGAACAAAACTGGTCCTATCACAAGAAGAATCTTTGACAACAACTTAGCTGCAAAGTGTAACTTTGTAAAAGTAGGTAGGTACTTACTTTAACAATGTATCATAGTAGGTACGGTGTGTATCGTTTTACTGCAGAGCTACTGTCTCCAAATTGTGTAAAATTTGTCTTTATTTTGTAAATAACCTAATATAACAATAAATAAATATTCAATTATCATAATTTGTATTTCATTTAATTTCAGTTAACACAAAGTATAATAGGTAGTGTAACACCGTTTTTTTTTCAAGATGAATATTGTTAGTTTTTATCACTAACCTTGTTGGTTTTCAGTAGGATATTTGAGTGGAATTACGAATATTCCGTCTTACACTGCACTTGTTGACACTTGGAATTCATTTTACTATACCAGGATGGAGTCTTTTCATAATTTTACAGAGTTTTAGCTGAAAATAACTTTGGAAGCAACTTTTGTTTTGGTTTTAATATGACATTTGGCTGGGTGATGAACTTTGGACAGTTCTTGTGTCGTTCGGAAACGTTGCGTAGTAGTATGTAATGATGAAATTATATATTGAGTGATATTTTGGCCTCGAAATCTTATATCTTTTAAAATTGTCGTTTCCGATTCTTCTGCAGTAATTTCTTGCAACTTCCTCATAAAATAATCATTTTTGATGTTTTCAAATTAGTACATAATAGTTACATTCATGAATAATCGATATTCCAATCGATATCCCTGGAGTTGTTTCTAGACGAATTTTCTTTTGACGCAGATGGCGATTTTTTCCTTTTCTGAGGCCGGAGACACCGAATTCTTTTCCTCGAATTAATTTTGTAAGTTCCTCGCGTTATTTTAAAGGTAAAGTCGTTTTATTTTGCCGCATAACGCATCCTCTCCACCGTGTAGTGTTATCATGGTTGTATTTTTCGTATTTTCCTAGATTTCTTGCGCCGGCGTTGACCAAGCCACGTGCATCCTTTGTTTCGGCTTACGGATACTGCACACTTCCTATCGTAAGCAGTAAACTGGAGTAGGCCGCCTTCGCAGCCTCCGAGTGGAGAGTGGCAGGCCTCCAAGCGGGACCTATTTTCCCTGGTGGTAAGTTTTAATAACTTTTTGTTACATTTCGAGTCCTTTGTTGTTCTGTGGTAGTAACACACGGGTTTTTTACAGCCTAAGCTGCCAAGTGTAGTGGAGCTAAACGGGACCGTAATTGGGTTCCCAAGAAGCTTCATCCTCCCCAGCAGGTATGTATCTTTGACTAAGAATCCTCCCTTTGTGACTATAGTTTACCCCACGGTTCTAAAGTACTTTGTATTGTATTCTGCAGACTAGGCTGACCCCCCAGGTTGACATTAGGTCACCCAGGGCCTCGCCGCCCAGCCTCCCTCGGTGAGTTTTCTTTGTTTTGTTGATGGTGATGCGAGAGCATGAATATAAGTTTCAATCCCTTATGTTTCCATATTGCCCCATAATCCACCTGGGTTAAACTTTCTATAGAATAAATAAAATTATTTAGTTTTGAATAAATAGTGAATTGGAAATTCCAATCCATAGTAATATATTATGAAATGAGGCTCGGTGAGTTCAGGCAGGTTGAACGCTCGGTCACCTCAATACAGTTTTAGCGTTATTGTCATTGATACACAGTGCCCTCTTTTACATTTTTATTTTACTTCCTCCTAAGACCAAATTTTTCATTATTCTCAGGAGGCTGTTTACATCCTGTTTTGAACCCGTATTAGGCTGTTTGGGAGCTGTTTTAAGCTGAGCTGTTTTGTTCTGTTCCTGTGGATCCCATCCTGCGGATTGGGTTTGTTGTATGCCTGGGAACGGTAGCGAGGTACCCCCGGCATCATTTATTTAAAAAAACATCTCAACTTTTTTTGAAATTTAAATTTAGAATAGAATTTATTCGTGCGTGATCAGCCAAACGCCAACAGGGCCCTAACTATTTTCGATTTACACGGTTTTTACAAACAAAGTTTTTGAAAGTTTTTTGTCAATAAATGTTTTTAACAGTTTTTATTTCTTTTTGTTCCCGCTTCACCCCCCCACCATTTTAGAAGAAAAAGACCGTTACAGTAGGTCAACGCAGACGACACAACGTCCTCTCATGTAGGTACTCATCACGTCAAAGTGCAAAAGAGAGACGACTGTTTGGGCACAATATGAGTGACTTTTGTATGTCGTCGTCTGGGTTGGCCTATAGGGCTGGTTTCAGAGCGATGCGTCTTGCCAGCGCCGGCCGCACGCACGTCTGGCTGCGCATGAACCTTATCGGCTTCAAAATAAGGTTGGTTTTTCAAAACATCGCAAAAACCAACCTTATTATGAAGCTGATAAGGTTCATGTTCAGCGACGCGCGTACGGTCGGCGCTGGCGAGACGCGTCGCTATGAAACCAGCTATAGAACCAACAAACATACAACCGCTTGCCTACATGTAATATGTGTCGTTGGGCCTACCCATAACACGTTTTCCTCGGGCCTCAGTAGGGCAATGCACGTTGGCCCCATCGCAAGTTGGGCCTTCGTAGGCAAATCCACGTAGGCCATCAGTTTTGGGCCCAACCCGCAAACTGCCCGCCAATTGTATGCATTTGCCAACTAACCAGAGGTATGTGGCCCAACTAAATGCCAACAAAAAATGCTACTAGGGGATATCCTTACATAGTATAAAACAAAGTCGTGTCTGTTTGTTTGTTTGTTTATTTGTTTGTTTGTCTGTATGCTTAAATCTTTAAAACTGCGCAATGGATTTTGATGCGGTTTTTTTTAAAAGATAGAGTGATTCAAGAGGAAGGTTTTAGTATATAATTTGAACGACATCCACGCGGGTGAAGCCGCGGGCATCAGCTAGTTATGTTTTAAATATTAATAAATCAGCCGGAATGAACGCTCTAAATATATAATTCTAGTCTAGTTTGAAAGATCTAAGCTGTCACTAAAATAGACACGAAGCGCGACTTTGTTTTTATTACAAGTACGACAGGAGAAAGAAAAATTGCGCATATTACTTACAGGGCTTATCCTTTTGCGCTTTCGCCGCAGTCGTCATAATAAACTCGACAGCTGAAAAAAATGATGAAACTAAAAATGGTGGTAGAAAATGTAAAAGAAAACCTCTGGAATTTTGATATTTTGTTAAACTATTTGCATGATCGGAGATGATGGCCGGGAGTTCTAAATATGAAATTAGACAGCTGCAAAATGTTATAAGGCGATCGATTATTGAACTACTTTACTGTGAAACTCTTTGGTTTTTGATGTTTTATGATAAACTATTTTTTGACTCAGAATATTTGAGCGGATTTTAGCAGCAGATGGTGCATCTGGCTGGATTATTTGACAATGTACTTTTCTTCTCCCAAAAAACCTTGATTGTCATACCTACACAAAAATGAAAACCAAAAGTCACAAGTTATTCACTTTTAGAACGCAAATGCCTCAGGCAAATGCTATAAATTTTTTGTGTTTTAATTTATTTTTAATTATTTTATTTAGGACGTTTGCCAAAGTGCGTTTCTATTAATTAAAATTGTGGTAAAGCAATGTATAATGTCATTATCAGGGTCCGGTGAGACAGCAATGCAAGGTAAAGTAGTACTTAACCAGTGTGTGAGTGTCAGACTTGTACTGACTAAAAACCGAACCCATGTTCCTTCTTTGCCCTTGCGCCGAGGCCACGTCATCTAGTACAAAAATCCGCGGCCCCGACGGGTAGTACTTAACCCTACTTAACCCTTGAGGAAGTATAATCACATTTAATGCTGACTCATTTGGCAGGTTCGTCTATGAAGTACACTCACAGGCACAAATTGGCACCCACCAGTATCATTCATCGCCCTGTTCATTTACTTTTACTATGACTATTTTCTAACTGTTAACACTATGCCCTTGTTTCGGTTTCTTTTGTGTCAACGACGGGTTTCTGGAATTTAGTCGTTGTTGCCGAACCGTCGCGATCCCGTCATAGTCTGTGAACATTAAAAATAAATCTGAATATTAAAATATCTATGGCTGGGTCCTCAGATCAAATACGAGTCCCAGAGTGCAGACTGTAAAAGTAAGAGTAGCGTGGAACATCTACCAGCTAGATGGACTGATGACTTCAAAATATTGTTGGCTGGGTCAATATATTTGCAGCTATATGCAAATGACCCATGATTCTGATGCATGATTCACACTGGCGCGGCGGCGTGATACTCGTCGCAGCGGCGTATTCGTCAGAAAGGAATTCACTCATACCGCGGAAAACGAAACAACAATATAACATTATTGTATTTATTGTTGTGTAGTGCCACACGTAAAAATGCTTGGCCATACCAAAAGTATGACTGGTATATTACTGGCAATGTCCGGCCGGCCATAGTATTGCAGTAAAATATTGCCCGTTTAGAAGCATCATAACAATAATATTGTTACGAGCTGGGTATGGGATAAATAAAATCACTACCAAATAAACACACGAATTAACTTTATTGCTCACAATACACTTATACACAATCACTTCAATACTACTGAACACTTAATCGCACTAGATTTCTCTTCGAAGCTTCCGTTGTCTCGCTTAAAAGTGAACTGACTCACTTCGTCCTCAATCGGTCCTTTTATACCCAAGCAAACAAAAGACATTCGAGATAATTCTCTATTATTCAAGAAAGCATCCACAAAAAAACATTAACAAAAAATAAACTTAAAGATAAAAGAACCGACAAGGAAGAAGTTACTTAACGTCGTCGGCATACGGTCGAAATTACAATGACGACTGCCGGCGACTCCCGGCGCCTGACCTTGAATACAATGTAAGTTCTATACCTACTACGGAAATAGGTACCTAAAAGAATTAACTCGTATTTTGTAGGTACTACACAGTTATTAGCGCGGTTTCTCGAAGATTCTAGATGACCGTCGTAACACTGCCCCCTCCTTAGACATGCTCGTCCCGAGCATCATTAGTCCCGTAATATCGCGCCAGTCGGTCCACATGCACAACCTTAGGCGCACCTCGCGGACCCTTCTGTATTCGGTAGGTGACATCGTTGATCCTGGTCACAACTCTATATGGTCCATCCCATTTTGCTTGCAATTTCGGAGACTTTCCCTTGCTCCGCACTGGGTTATGCAACCACACCAGCGAATTTTCGTCGAAACCACGACTGTTTGCCTTCCGGTCATAACGGGTCTTCATCTTCTCAGACATCTGTTGTCCGGATTGCCTGATATGCTCATACACATCATTTAACTTGTTACGCAGATCATTCGCGTAATCCGTTACACTGCGTGGGACATCCGGGGGGGTTCCAGTGATTAAATCTGCAGGCAAGCGTAATTCCCTTCCAAAGTTCGCGAAGGCTGGAGTTACAGTCGTACTTTCGTGAACTGCACTCCGATAGGACAGAAGAAACGGCTGTATGTGCTTGTCCCAATCCCTTTGCCTGCTTTCCACGACTTTAGCCAGATATCTCTCCAACGTCTGGTTGAATCGCTCCACCATTCCATCAGATTGTGGGTGGTAAGAGGTGGTTCTGGTTTTGTGGGTACCCATCAATCGACAAGTCTCCTGAAAAACTTGCGATTCAAAATTCCTTCCTTGATCGCTGTGAATTTCTAAGGGTACTCCAAAACGACAGAAAACTTCCTGAACCAATTTATCTGCGACTGTTGTAGATTCTTGGTTAGGAATGGCGAAGACTTCTGGCCACTTTGTGAAGTAGTCCATGACAACCATGAAGTACTTATTTCCGCTATCACTTTCTGGAAATGGCCCCGCAACGTCCAGTGCTATCCGCTCCCAGGGGGCTCCCACGTTGTACACTTTTAAGGCACCTCTGCTTCGTGTGTGGGGTCCTTTCACAGCCGCACAGCTGGTACATTTGCGACACCAGTCCTCCACATCATCTCGACAGTGGATCCAGTAAAACCGCTCTCTGATCTTCAGAAGAGTCCTTTTTACCCCCATATGTCCTCCTGAGCATCCATCATGGTAGAGCCGTAAAACATCTGGTACCTTAGCTTTAGGGACAACCATTTGTAGATGACAACTGTCCCCTCGAGCGTTTTCCCATTTACGGCACAAGACTCCATCCTGGATCTCCAAACTGTTCCATTGTGCCCAATAACTCTTCGTGATGGAACTCATCGCAGCCACATCACTCCACTTGGGCTTCGGAGCACCAGCTTTGATCCAGTCGAAGATTGGCTTGATGTCCGAGTCACTTTGTTGAGCCTGTTGTAGAGTCTCCTTCCATTCATCGCTGAGATCCGTTCTAAGCATCCTCACGGGCACTACTTCCTTAATCTCTTGCCTGGCACAGTGCTTGCAGTCTTCAGGACAAGGTCTTCTTGACAAGGCGTCTGCGTTACCGTGAGTTCTCCCACTGCGATGTTCGGTTACAAAGTCAAACTCTTGCAGTAGTTCAATCCATCTCGCCACTTGCCCCTCTGGATTCTTGAACTGTAATAGCCACTTCAATGCAGCATGATCGGTTCGTAGCTGGAATTTCCGTCCCAACAAATATTTACTGAAGTGCTGCAATGTCTTCACTACGGCGAGCAGCTCTCGTCTCGTTACACAGTAATTCCTTTCCGGTTTGGATAAAGACTTGCTGAAGTAAGCTATAACAACCTCCTGATCTCCTTTCCGTTGAGATAACACGCCCCCAATTCCAGTATTACTTGCGTCTGTGTCGACTATAAAGTCATTTTCAGTGTCAGGATATCCCAAAATAGGAGTATTGCACAGACGTCCCTTTAATTCTTGAAATGCGGCGTCGCAGTTCTCATCCCAACAGAATTGTTGTTTTTCCTCAGTGAGTCTGTGTAGAGGTTTCGCAATGTCGGCAAAATTCTTCACAAACCGGCGATAGTAGGAGCACAAACCCAAAAATGCTCTGACCTGTGTCTTGTCTTTCGGCACTGGCCAATCCTTGACGGCAACTACTTTCTCTGGGTCTGTTTGAACACCTTCTCCCGAAACTATGTGTCCTAAAAAGTTCACTTGCTTTCTGAAAAACGAGCACTTTTTCGGACTCAATTTCAGGTTTGCTGTTTGGATCTTCGACAGCACTCGGTTGAGGTTTCTAAGGTGATCTTCAAACGTACGGCCCACAATGATTATGTCGTCTAGATAGACAAGACATGCGTCCCCAATCAACCCGGCAAGTACTTGTTCCATCAGCCTTTCAAACGTTGCAGGAGCATTACATAAACCGAAAGGCATAACTTTAAACTGCCACAATCCTTTTCCAGTTGAGAATGCAGTCTTCTCCTTATCCCTGGGGTCTATTTCTACCTGCCAGTAACCACTTTTCAGGTCTAGTGTGGTAAACCACTTCATTCCCGCCAGCGTATCCAGTGTGTCATCGATCCTAGGCAGTGGATAGCTGTCCTTTTTCGTGACGTCGTTCAGTCGTCGATAGTCCACACAGAAGCGCATACTGCCGTCCTTTTTCTTTACCAGGACCACAGGAGAACACCATGGACTGGATGAAGGCTCTATGACACCATCCTTCACCATACCCTCAATCATGGTTTCCACTTCTTTTTCCCGTGCAACTGGCAGTCTCCTTGGTCGCTGACGGATAGGTAACTCGTTGCCTGTATTAATTCTGTGCTGAACCAGTCCAGTTCTTCCTATGTCAGCATCACCCGTAGAGAAAATACCGGCGTACTGAAGTAACATCTTCTTAGCCTTGTCCATTTCTCCTTCACTTAAATGACAGTTTTCAAGAAGCGTTGACACGTCGAATTTGGCACTACTAATTTTGCTTCCGGTAGGTAGATCTTGCAATTGACGCATCCAAGCTACTTCCTCGCAAGTGCCGATCAAGGTGCCCTTCTTGATTACTTGCTCCTTGTTACTTGGATTCAGGATTCGTACAGCTGAGATGTTGTTGGCCTTTACCAGAGTTCGTGCCATCTTCCATGAAAACTCATTGTCCACCCTTTCTATCAGAACACTTCGATCTTTGTGTCCAGAGTTCTGTGGTAACTTAACTGGCACGATCGTTTCTGATCTGCTAGGAAGAATAATTTCCTTCAGGCAGTACACTTTCCCTGATGGTGCACCTTCCATGAAGACTTCCTCTGAACCACATTTCAACACTCCTTGGTCAATGTCGATCTCACAACGATATTTCCGCATGAAGTCCAAGCCCAAGATGCAATCGTCGACTATGTCGGCCACGATGACATTGTGTCGGTAAATTCTATCACCCAATTTTAACTCCACCTCCTTCTTGCCTCGGACGGTTATGTGCTGACCGGTAGCTGTTAATAATTGAAGGTGGTCGCGGTTATTGAAGTAGCCCCCAAGAAACCGATTCGCCAGGTGAGAATTGACGACCGTGTGAGAAGCTCCAGTATCCAACGTCAGTTTGCATGGAGTTCCGTTGACTTCGCCGTTGATAGTCAGGCTGTTCCCGTCATGTACTTGTGAGATCGAGATCCTCGGGGCTCTTTCAAAACCAGCCAGCACCCGCCCCCCAGTCCTGGCATTTACTCGTTTCCCTGCTGTGGTTGGGCAGCCACTTCAGCCACCTTTCCTTGCTGAGGTTGGTCTTCTCTTGGTGAGCTGCGCTTAGGACAGCTTGATCGAAGATGACCCCTTTCTCCACAAGTGTAGCACCTAGGGCTGTATCCTTGCGGGCGGTCGCGTGCAGGTGACGCTACAACCTCCCTGACCCGGTGCGTACGGTGGTCCTGCCTCACTGCCTCTACTTCTAAGGCATGGGCCAAGGCATCTTTCAGCGTCTCATGATGCCCAAGTCTCACAGCGGCTCTAACCTCCAAGTCGCGTATTCCATCGATGAACGCCTGTACCAGATTTCCATCAATAAGTGCAGGGGCGGACTGGTATGCTTTCCGAACCAGCTTTTCAACTTCCAGGGCCCACTGCTGTAAGTTCTCGGCACTACGTTGAACGCGATCCCTTAACTTGGCACGAAAAACATGCTCCAGGTGCGCGTCACCGTATCTGGACTCTAATGCCTCCAGCAGCTGTTCGTAGGTCACATCCTTGCCGAGGGCCTCAAGAATGTTAAGGGCCTGGTCTCGAAGACCCAAGGTGAGCGCGGTCATGGCTTGCGCTTTTGTCCACCCATTCACTTTCATAACGGCCTCGAATTGGATTTTATAGGCCGACCATGAAGATGTTCCGTCGAATGGAGGCACTTTAAACCCACGCACCGAAGGGGCAGCAATCACTGAAGTTACAGACCCGTCTCCAACCTTAATTTCACTTAAGGCCTTCTTCACATCGGCGATCTGAATTTCGGCCTTTGCGATACGGTTGTCGTGCTGCTGTACCTGCTCCTTCACCACGCTCAGCTCTTTCCCAACTGATGCGTGAAGATCCTTCATCAGGAGCATCTGTTCTTCTTGGCGTCGGACCTGCTCCTCTTGATCGCGTTGCAACTTTTCCTCCAACCGGCGGGTCTGCTCCTCTTGACGCCGAGCCTGTTCCTCCTTGTCCCGTTGCAACTGCTCCTCCAACCGACGGGCCTGCTCCTCTTGACGACGAGCCTGCTCCTCCTTGTCCCGTTGCAACTGCTCCTCCAACCGACGGGCCTGCTCCTCTTGACGACGAGCCTGCTCCTCTTGACGACGAGCCTGCTCCTCCTGACGACGTGCCTGCTCCTCCTGACGACGTGCCTGGTCTTGCAGCAGTGCCATTAAGGCAGACAAGTCAGGCGCCGCTGATGTAGTAGGCGCCGCTGGAGTAGCTCCAGATGGGCCAGCGACTGGCTCTGACGTAGGCTGGGCACCGCCCGGTGTTTGTGTCGGGGAGTCCCCAAATCGCCTTTGGTCCATACCTTGCTGCCGCTGACTCCTCGTACGGATACTATCCGTGTCGTCCTTCGGTAGAATCGGCATTATTTATCCCCGCTTCTGACACCAAATTGTTACGAGCTGGGTATGGGATAAATAAAATCACTACCAAATAAACACACGAATTAACTTTATTGCTCACAATACACTTATACACAATCACTTCAATACTACTGAACACTTAATCGCACTAGATTTCTCTTCGAAGCTTCCGTTGTCTCGCTTAAAAGTGAACTGACTCACTTCGTCCTCAATCGGTCCTTTTATACCCAAGCAAACAAAAGACATTCGAGATAATTCTCTATTATTCAAGAAAGCATCCACAAAAAAACATTAACAAAAAATAAACTTAAAGATAAAAGAACCGACAAGGAAGAAGTTACTTAACGTCGTCGGCATACGGTCGAAATTACAATGACGACTGCCGGCGACTCCCGGCGCCTGACCTTGAATACAATGTAAGTTCTATACCTACTACGGAAATAGGTACCTAAAAGAATTAACTCGTATTTTGTAGGTACTACACAGTTATTAGCGCGGTTTCTCGAAGATTCTAGATGACCGTCGTAACAATATTTTATACAGGGTAACTCGACTCGAGTAAGCCGTAATACCTCGTATGTATACCATAAATCTATGCAAATGATACTGACTGCCTGTTTAAGACTTATTAATAATATATTGAGAAAGAGGTCAATCGTCGAATCCGACTCGGCTGGGCAGCGTTCGGGAAGTTGCGCGGTATCTTCTCGTCCAACTTACCCCAGTGTCTCAAGACGAAAGTCTATGACCAATGTGTGTTGCCAGTGATTACATACGGGACCGAAACGTGGTCGCTCACAATGGGCCTCATCAGAAAGCTCAAAGTCACCCAAAGGGCAATGGAGAGGGCTATGCTCGGAGTTTCCTTGCGTGATCGAATCAGAAATGAGGACATCCGCTTGAGAACCAAGGTTACCGACGTAGCCCGAAGAATCGCCAGACTTAAGTGGCAATGGGCAGGGCACATTGCTCGCAGAACGGATGGCCGATGGGGCCGAAAAGTTCTGGAATGGCGACCGCGAACCGGAAGACGTTGCGCTGGAAGGCCTCCCACTAGGTGGACCGATGACCTGGTCAAGGTTGCAGGAAACCGCTGGATGAGAGACGCACGGGACCGGTCAATGTGGCGACGCCTGGGGGAGGCCTATGTTCAGCAGTGGACGTCTTTTGGCTGAAATGATGATGAATGATGATGATGAATAATATATTGACGTTATTTATACTAATAACAAAAAAAAAATTTTTCGCAGATGTAGTTCAACCATCGAAAGGATCAGTCAGGTGTCGAATTCCACAGAGAATGCCCAGTGCACGACAAAAACCACAACAAATAAAACCTAAAGCTCCTGAGATGTTGGTAAATATACCATTTCTCTCACCAAATTCGCTTATGGAATGCTTCCTTTTGGCGTTATTTGAGATCACAGTATCCCATTCAAGTATATCATCATCATTGTTGTTCATTGTAGTTTATCATCATCATTTTCCTTGCCCTTATCCCATGTTATTTGGGGTTGGCGCAACATGTTTTTTTCTTCCATTCTCCCCTGTCAATTGTCATGTTCGTTATGGGCATGCTCAGCGCAGTTGAGCTGTTTAATTAATTGTTAAGCTGTTTGTTGTTATTTGTTTATGTATGTGCTGATGCTCTTTTGTGTTGCTGCTCTCCATTAACGAATAAATACATATTCTATTCTATCATTTATTCCTTTTTGCCTTCATCAACTTTGGTCTTCCTCTTCCATCCATTTACATTTAAAATCATAACTGTTTTAGTCACATGCAATTCATCTCTTGTCATCATACGCCCAAACCACGCTAGTCGATTCCCTTTCAACTTTTCTGTATCTGGTGCAACTTTAAAACTTAACTTACTTTGTTACAGAGATCAAAACTGATACGACCGCGTTCTAATGAGGTCAGTATTCTATATTAGGCTCTTCTCAGTTCCTTCACGTTTCCGGTGTAGCGGCACTACAAAAAAAGTACTTAAGCAATATAGTACAAATACATAGTACTATAACATAACTGACTTATGACTATATTGTAAGGTTGTGTGCACGCCGAAATCCAGTCACTCAGAGAGGCCATGGTTGAGCGCTTCAACTTTTGTCGAAGGCAGTATTCGATTGGGGCGAGGCTAATCTGGTCAAGTTTATTGCAGCTAAGATTCAGGTGTGCTTATCTCGGCCAATCTGGCCTGGACCCTCAACTTTGGGTCCTGCATTGAGACCGAGGCCCAACTAGCCGCTAGGAAGCTGGGTCAATGGGCTCATTGACCAACGACTCCCAAGGAACCTTGGTTTCGACAAATCAAAAAGCCTAACAACAAAGCCGTGAGCATCACCGCAGAGTTTTCAGCCTATCGGTTACATTTTGCGGAGTATGTTTTGGAATTACACAATCTGATTTCACAATCCCCATTCTATCATTGAATGATACGGCGAAACGTAACGTTCCACGGTTGTAGTTCCACGGGCTGGAACCGCCAGTCTGTGGAATTCATTACCGGCTTCTCAGTTCTCTGATCATTATAATCTGGATCTTTTCAAAGTTCGAGTGAATCGGTTTCTTCGAGCAAAGCGTACTCGATTCTGGACGGCATCATTGCTATACATCAGACGCGTTGCGGTCAAACGCAAACCCACAACACACAACATCCGTCTGGCCGGAGAATCTTCCCTATTTTATGGGAATGAAACACTTTGCACCCACTGATCTTCTTACTCTTATACCGGAAGCCAAGTTTTCAACTGCAAGTGAATGTGCTGCTAAATCTCCAGCCAGATGTTACAGAAGTTAACTTTGTGCATTAAAATTTTATTTACAGTCGCGATCAAAATCGAGAAGTCGTCCAAAAGATGATTTGGCCTTTGGAAGATCAGGGCACAACGCACCGCGGTCGTCAAGACCAGAGCGCAACTCCTATCAGAATTACAAAGTAAGACGTACCAATCGTTTATCGCTATTCATTAAATACGATAGATGGGGACGGGGTTTGTGCCTTAATAATATCAGCCGCTGAGAAAGGATCAATCTTAGAGAGAAGAAGAGAAGGTTAAATAACGCTTACCGAGGTTGGTCCGAAGATGGGTGAGCATGAGGAACCATTATATTATTATTGGAAACCTGTACCTTTATGAAAGCACACACGCTCACACATAAGCTCGTATCGGCTTATGCATATAAGTGTGTACCTACACATGCTCATTCCGGCTTGACCGTTCGAATCAGCGGTTTCTGTCAGTAGCATTATGTCAGTTTCTCTACGTAACGTTACTGTCGCGTATACGAGCTTATAAGTGCGTCAACTCTCGTATGAATTGCGCGTGTGGCAAAACGCCGTTGTATAAGCGCACTACTAAAAACTAAGTTATACGCGCCAAAACACGCTGGTCATCTGAATTCGGTATGTAAAGTATTTTTTAGGTATTTTTTTTTAATTTTTATTTCGTAAAACAGTTAATTTTAAGCAACTAATTTTAAGCATTTTGTTTTCCCATCAACAGTTATTTTTTTATGATTTTTTAAAGTAATATTCGTGATGACGTCATTTCGTATCCTGAATAGCTTTATGTCTTTGCCACGTTTTCAGTACATACAAAAAACACTTAGAACTTCAAACTTGACATTGCCAACAGTCAACACTTGACAGATACCTTACCTACGATTTTTTTATTTTGTTGTGAAATGTTAATGCTGTGATCGTGGCTGTGATTTCCTACGATTTTTAGCTTTAATTTCCAATAATTAGCCGTGCTGCGTATCCGTGCAATGAATCGGTCATCGATAACTACTGCTAAACGCATCGTACCATCATGTAGAAACACTACAACAAATAGCCGACACAAATTGTTTGTAAATGTGAAAGAAACGCTAAAAAAGAAGTGGTGCGAGGAGGTAAATATGGAATACAAGCCTGGGCGTCGTCTTTTTTGTTGCGAAGATCATTTGAACGTAAATATTACAAAAAAAGTACCTAACTATGTAAAAACGAAGGCGAAAAGTAGGTAATAGAATCCTACCAAAAAATTCAGAGAACCATGTCGGGTGGTCAGGGCTCTCGAAATGAAAATTAAATCTCGTGAACTACTTTTATATTAGAACAATTTCAGCTTTCAATTTACTTCAAGCCATGTTTAACATTCAATCTTTTTGCAGTTGGAAGAAGATCTAGAAAACTACCAATAATACAAATTAATGAAAGGAAGACCTGTACCTACTCATTCAGTAGTCAGCCACAAACATGTTGGATACCTAGATGCTGTAGTGTTAATTGCATGTGGTTTAATAATTTACAAAGTGAAATAATAAAGACTGATTAAATAACATTATCGTTTTATTTGTAATAAGCACTAAACAGTAAGTGCTTGGCCAGACTGGCAGCGCGGTGCGGGGAGCGGCGCGGGTGCGGGAACGCGCGCGATTTGCCTGTCCGCAGTGAACCGTTTGAAGTTTGCAGTCTGGCCAAGCACTAAATAAATGTATATATATATATATAATATCAGTCATGATAGACTGATCCCAGTACAACGTTACATGGTCTTTTTAGTACAAGTTAGTACAAGTTTTATGTCTTGGCAGTAATAATAATCTTTTTGTATATAAACATTTTCCAAAATATCAACGCTTTATCAATCAGGTCCCTATTGTATTGATGATGGTTCACTGCTCCTTTTTTCTAACCAAAATAAAAACACCAGTGTATGTTTGCATCCACCGGCAGAAGCAGCACAGCCATCACAAGTTGCTTGCAATATGACTTCATCCTTTTCGTTGAGAGTTACAGTTACCATGTACTGCTTATTTGACACTCGGTGTTCTGGAGCTACTTTGGCCCTTACGATGCACTTGACTTGGTCTCTTTTGACTTATTTCAACATAGCCAACAGCAGAGTCCACATAGGAAGCGCGAGACGACCTGGATTACCAAAAATATATTAGTTAAGCAGTAAAATTACTAATGTAAATGGGTGCAAGGTATTTATAAATATAGGTAGGTACAGCAGTAGTTACATTGTTACTTACATTAGAGCTTTAGTTCCTCGGATTTCAGCGATGTTATATTTATTATCATTTTTCATGAACTCCAGGATCATAACATTATCCAATTTGGGCAAGTTATTGGAGTCGCTGCGTACAAATTGATCCATATTTAACTAATCCAAACAATAGGCAGGCAGTTCCGTAAAGCGTGCAATGGTCGATCAATGGTGCAGTAAGTATCAAAGTCCAACGGGAAAGCAAGGTCTGTCGTGTACAAACAATAAACGTAGAGAAAGAGAAATTAAGGCAGCGCGCGATCCGTCCATATCTAGCATCTAGTATTGACACTTGACACTGACAATGACGGACTGACAACAACAGTTTTTTTTAATTTTTTCTTGAAAAGCACAGGAAGTAGTCTATTCAGGAAACTTTATGACGTCATTTAGAGGTCAAATGAAAGTCAAATCGTTACAAGTATTATTGTGAAAATAAACACAATCTTGTGATATAGAGAGCTAAAAGTAGAAAAATAAGACATAAGAACTCAAAATCTCCAAATGGTTTTGGAATCAGCGTAGGTTAATTTTTACTTTACATACCGAATTCACTACAAACCATAAATTTACAGGGAATTTGTATTATTTTGAAAGTAAAGTACACATTAAGCTG
The DNA here is from genome assembly GCA_949316265.1 of Diarsia mendica. Taxonomy (NCBI): domain Eukaryota; kingdom Metazoa; phylum Arthropoda; class Insecta; order Lepidoptera; family Noctuidae; genus Diarsia; species Diarsia mendica. Next base: position 15,194,550 of record OX438896.1, on the reverse strand, counting down.
ACATTAAAGATCTTCATTATCATCGTTTTACAGAAGCCTTCCACAATACCTAGGAAAGGAATGGATACACACAAAGTGATGAAACCAATCTTTTTGCCTGTTGGTCTACATTCACAGGTAACAAATCATTTCTAGGTAAACATACGCCGCCATTATAAATCTACGCCTTTCAGGATTTAATAATATAAATAATAATAAACGAGTCCTTTGAAACCCAGATTGTCAAAAAACTTCATCTATCTTTGGAAAATTAAGCGCCATAAAAGCCCTATGCTGAAATCGAGTAGGAACAAAGACTGAAGAAAAAGATAGGACAAGAAAATAAAAAATGAGTTTTTTTTCTTAATTTTTTTGTCTGTCTCTTTACTGAATGTATGATTTTGATTTTTTTTAATAGCATTGAATAATTGGTTATCGAAAACATGTTGGAAAATGGTTGAAACTTTGTAGGATTTTTACTTTTTTTTCTGTGTCGCGTCGAACCAGACCTCTTGGTATGCGTCCAGATTGTCACGCCGCGCCACCACTTTCCGGGCCGGCCTCGGCGGCGCCGCGCGCCGCACCGTCCGTCTTCCGGCAACCATCGTGAGGAGGCTTTTGCCCAGCGGTCATCGTGCATTCGGCTGACGAGAAAAGAGAAAATGAGCTTTTGGAAGGATTGGGGGATGCCTTTGCCCAGTCTTGTCGTGGGAGGGGAGGGGGACGCCGCTTCGGTGCGTTCACGCTCTGACATTCAAAAGGTGAAACATCGCTGTTTAAACAATCATTTATTATATTTGCAGAGAGTGGCACACCCAAAACGCCTACCAGATCAGGTAAGATTTATTTATTCGGTAAGTATAACATTTTTAATTTACAAATTAAAAATTTGGTTTAGTCATTCTTTGCTAAATTCCGTAATTTTCAGGAAACAATTTCGAAACAAGAAAGATCTGAAGACCTAAACGATTTGGATGGTGGGCCCATGGCTGCTAGAGGTAAAGCCTGTTCTATTTAAGAACTTTATTGTTTTCCTTTAGGTACATACATATCGTGACCTAATTCTAAAAACGAATTCTTTATGATTTCTCAGCATCAACAATAAGTTTCCAAACCGGTAAGATTGGTGATCTAAAGTCAAACTGGCAACAAAACATGACGCAGTTTGAGAAGATGAAAAGTGATCTTAACAGTCGTCAGGTGAGATTATTTTTATATTTGTAAGTGGACAGATTTTAGTAGACAGTTTTTTTTTTCTCGGATTGAAATAGGTAAGAAAAACAATAAATTAATATCATGTCTGTCACCGAAGGGATAGGCAGTATTTTGATCACAAATTACATATAGAAATTTATTTTAAAAAGGTTTCGAGCTCCCTCCGCTCGCTCTTTTGGAGTCTACTCCCTAAGTCGATCAAGTGACATCTGTTTTTAAATAAAAGGATTAAAGAAATTCTAGCTTGTTTGGAGTGGAGAGCTTACATTTTCTTTGAAGTCTAGAACAATATGAAGAAACACAAAAATCTTGCCAAAGTGCTAACAATGTTGTGGTGGCTAATTGCATTTTAGATTTTTAGAAAAACTTCAACTACATCCGTTATAAAATAGTAGGTACCCTTACAAATCCATTTTTTCGCACCCTTCTATCCGCCCTTGCGAGAGGCATACCAAATAGTAGGTACACCCGCGGTTTAGGTAAGTTATCCTTATCCTTATCCTTACATAGTATAAAACAAAGTCGCGTCTGTTTGTTTGTTTGTTTGTCTGTATGCTTAAATCTTTAAAACTACGCAACGGATTTTGATGCGGTTTTTTTTAATAGATAGAGTGATTCAAGAGGAAGGTTTTAGTATATAATTTGAACGACATCCACGCGGGTGAAGCCGCGGGCATCAGCTAGTGTTCTATATAAGAGGGGCGAGGCTTTTTTCATCTACTTGGATCTAGACTCCGTGGCTGCTCTTAAGAGAGCAACAGGAGTAAAACGCGACTTTTATAATGCGTAACGCTTGATAGAAAAAAATCACGAAGATATCTCTAAAAAATTCTATTAACGAGTAAAAACCATACTAAAATACATGTCATCGTTCTGATTTTTTTGCCAAATAATTCTACAAGCAACATACTAAAATCACAGTGTTTTACTTCTTTAGTCCAATCAATAGCTTTTTTGTGAATCATATAAAACCACTAATTTCGCATTATTCGGCCGCAGCGAAAGACGTAACAACCGCTTTGTAGTGCAAGCTGATTAGAACTTTATTCTAACAGTTTTTCAAACGAAGTTTGAACCACCACAAATAGAGTTGCTAAATTGAGGTAGTATAGGCTCTTAAGAAATTGCTTATAAAAATATGCATAACAGTGGGCCTGTTAATCGAACCAGGGAGCCATCCTCATGCTCATCAGTTGCGTTTGCTAGCACAAGACCATGAATGAGTGTAACATTTTATATATTACTACAGAAAGCAATAGTGGAGTTTTATACGCTGATGCGAAACATGCACAGTAAGATGACGCGGTTGGGTCAGAAGGAGGTTCTGCCGGCCTCCGAGGAGTTACGCATCATGAACGTAGCCAATCTGTCCGCGGAACAGTTGCTGCAGCTCTGCTCAATGCGAACTGATGATAAGCTCCCAAGAGTCGGCAAGACTAAAGGTAAGTAATCTCCATACTTTAATTTGTCTCTAGTCAGGTTAAAAACGCACACCTTCGTAAACGCTTGTCTTTGTGCAATCGGCCTAAATATAAATTATATACTCACAAAATGGAACAAAGTTTAAAATGGTCGGAATTCATTGAACCTATTTTTTATCGATTTCCTGGACGTGTGAAAGGTGAAAATGAAAATTTCGAAGTCCGGCGATTTTATGTCGTAGCATTATAATTATTTAGTAAGTAAACAGGAACTTAATCGTAGGTAGCGGTTTATGTTCAAATTCGTTATTCTAGAAATCATTGTTGATAATATTTTTTCAACAGTAACTTGGTAAAGTATGAATTTCATCGACAAACAAAGAACAAAGTAACAGACCAAATTGCGCTTAACGGAAGCACACTATTTCGTCATAAAGAAAACAACGGAAAAAAATTGTAGCGATAGTTTGAGATAAAATGCAAATGCATAACGGCCACATTCATATAACTGCAATTTGGTTACATGATTGCCATAACGCATTTGCATCGCTGCAAAAAGTTGCGGTGGACCAGGGCCTTAACTTAAATATTGAAAAGTGTTTTATTTCAGATAATCAAGTGCCTACCAAAGGGCCAATAGACCTAAACCTTGACATGAACAAATTATACACTATGCCATCCAAGTTGGTTGCCACGTGCGAACAGACTCTGTTCAAGAGAAAAGAGATCATAGATTGGTTTGAAACTTTGAAAACTGAAGATAAGGTATAGAAAATTCCCATAGACTTTGGTAATTTCTGTTATTATTAGATTACGTTTAGACAAATGAAGTGCAATTTCTTTAAAGGGCATTAGTATGGACAAACTTTCCAAGAAGATTAATGAATTTAACGTAGAGAACGAAATGTTAAAATGCTCCTTAAAACAAGCTAAAGGAGATTTCGTTAAGGAGCTCAACGAAATTATAGAATTTATGCGGTGCGTGTATTTCACATATTTACGTTATTTTAACTATTTAATTTATTTATTATGCTTTAACATGTTCGACTGTTATTGTTATCAGGAAAACTGTGAACGAAACAGTAGCACTTCAGCTGCGTACGGAAGAACTGACGTATACATTATCGGATCTTAATTCGCAGAATGCTGATTTGCGAAAAAAAATACATAATTCCGACCATCTACGGTCGCACGTCAATAAAGCCAAAGTTGAGGTACCTTAGCATTTTGAATTAGCTACATGTCCATTGTGAATGTTAAATGAATAAATTACTAAAAAATAATATGATTTTCAGGAACTCGAAAAGGAGCTCAATGAAGAAAAGACTAAAAAAAAGTTTGTAAAGGATCGTTTGTCTAAGGCAGAGGGTCAAACCAAAATGTTAGAATCAGCTTTGGAGCAGGCTCACTCACACACTTGGTCTTTAGAGCGCAATGTCCAGCAACTAAATGAGGAGGTTGGATTTCAAATAAACATTGACAAAATAATATTACTTACTCAATTTACTTTTATTTTAATACATCTCTCCCCGTTTTTTAGAACCAAGCATTACAATCTAAGTTTGATACAGAACTCAACAAATTAAGAGAATCCATCCAGGAAAATACTAGGTATTTAGAAAAAATAAAGGAAGCTCGTGAAAAATTACAAACTGAGTGAGTTTAAACCATAATAAGTAGTTTTATTTGATTGATTGTTTTATCCTGTTTTAGCAATAATTCTAATTTTTAAATTAAATATAGAAAGGAAGATCTAGAAGCACGCCTGGAGGTTCAATCTAAGTTTTACCAAGATTCACTTGAAACTGCCAAACATGATATGGACGAGACTGTTGCAAAGCTTACTGAAGCTGAAAAGAAATACGAGGAATCAGTTGAAGAGAAAAACAGCCTCGAAGTAAAACTGGAATTATTACGTTCGAAACTTGAGGAATCCGATCTTCGAATTAAAGATTTAGTGAAAGAAATAGAGGATACAAAGGAGAAATTAAGTTAGTTTCTGTCTTTAGTAATACATTTATGATGATTTCACGTCTCCAAAAAAAAAAGTTTCGCACTTTTACAACTCTGACAAGTTAGGTTAGCGTCCCATACGAATATGAACTTTAAAAGCATTATTTTCGTATAGGCGAATGTGAGCAAACCTTTAATTCGAATAGGAAAATTAATACTAAAATGGGTCTAACTAACCCAAGGGCACTGGTTCTTCCCGTCATTGCGATAATTATGTTTTATTATGATCATACCTTGAAATCTTCTAGTTACAGAGATATTGGAAGTCAAAGTGCCAATTTTTACACAAGTTTTTAATTTCATAAATATACTTTAAATACTTCCACGCATTTGTAAATTTTGTAATCAATGCACAATGTTTTTAGTTAATTTTGAGTCCTACTAAACCATGATTTATCACAAAAAGAAAACAAAATGTTTCCTACTCGTATTTTAGCGTAATCGTAGAAATAAACAGAATACTTGGTTGATGGATTCATGAAGGGTCTGTTTACGCCTTGTAGGTATAATAACTATAAGTACGAATAATGTTCTCATTCAAAAGACTTTACTAAGTGAACTTTACCTGATACCTACATGTTTTTGTTTCAGGCCTTGCAATAACCGCCGAGGAAGAATTATCCTCTACTAAGCGTGATTTTGATATTGCGGTTATTGAATTGGAAGATTATAAGAAAAAGTTGACTGAACAAAGTAAAACTATAAAGGAATATGAGGTACGTACAAATGTGTGTAAGCCAAAATGTATCCACATTTTAAATGTTGAATTAGTTCATATTAAATTGAACAAGCGATTGTGGGTTGGTTCATTATGAAAGTATTAGATCTAATTATTGTTAAATGAATAGCTCTAATAATTAGTCTCTTTTATTGTTAATTAATTGTAGAACAAAACAAAATATAAACAGAAGCATCACTAAAACCACAATAGGTTAAATTTAAACACGATGCATCATCCTGTTTAATTTTCAGTGATAGATCTTCTCTTAAATGTATAATAATACTATTTTTTCACTATTTCACATATCTATGTGCAGAACAATATCAAAGAATCGATCTGCTTAGAAGAAAATCTAAAAGCTACTCTAATAGATAGAGAAAAAATAATATCAGATCTTGAAATGAAAACGTCATTGTTGGTAAAGCAATTACATGAAAGGTAAATCAATTTTTTTCAGCAGGAAGTTTATTTAATACAAAAAGCTGGAAAGCCCAGTTTCTATACGACTTTATAAATTACATTATTATTTTTCTTTTAGAAGCATTGCTTACCCAAAATCAGTAAATTTTAACGTGTTGATGAAGTTAATAAAACAATTATTTTTTGTAGTGAAAGCAAAATGGAATTATACGAGGAACAGTTAACCTGCCTTAAAAATAACATTGCAGAATTTCAGGAAGATTTTGGAGAGTTTGAAAATCTACGGGAACTTCATACAATGGTAACTATTTATAATAAATAAATGTTAAATTATGTATTATAGGGTGTCAAAAGATCCATCACACACTGTGTACAAAAATAATGCCGGTAAAATGGCGGTGGCTGCGAAAATAAAGTGTTTTTAGATCTTGGGTATATCCATGGTACGGGGGACTTAATGAAAGTACTATAAAAATATAGTACTTTCATTAAGTCCCCCGTATCATGGATTGAATTGAAGAACAATAATTTTGAATATGGTACATAAAAATGTACCATATTCAAAATTATTGTTCTTCAATTTTGAAACTGAAACCATTCATTTATCCTTACATAGTATAAAACAAAGTCGCTATTTTTGTCTGTTTGTCTGTTTATCTTTAAAACTACGCAACGGATTTTGATGCGGTTTTTTTTAATAGATAGAGTGATTCAAGAGGAAGGTTTTAGTATATAATTTGAACGACATCCACGCGGGTGAAGCCGCGGGCATCAGCTAGTATCTCCATAAGCAGAACAATCTCAGGAATGGTCTCGTAAAGTCGAAGACAAAGTAACTTTCAGCTTTAGTTAAGCGTTTTTACACCCGTCTTATATTTATTAAATGAATCAGGTTTGATTAATCAAAAAATTGTAACTAGATTTCACTACATTTTCTTAATTAATACAAACTTAGGTTAATCAGCAACGGGCCAAGTTGCTAGAAGCTACTAGACAAAATGGAGAACTAGCTGAAGCATTGCAAAAGAAAGATGTGGAATTGGAGCGGCACGTTGACGTCATTGCTGAACAAGAAAAGCTGCTAGGACAACGAAACGGTTTAATAAAGATGCTAACAGGAAAAGATGAAGAGCATACTAATATAATTAAACTGTTACGAAATAATTTGGAATTGAGGACTCAAGCGGATATGGATGTAAGCTTTTTTTTAAATGGACAACATTTATGTCTGACATAATAATTATCGACATTACGTAAACGACATTAGGGGAAACGAGTACGAGATGATTCTTTTCGATAGCCATAAAACTATAACCGACATTTAGGTGTTTTTCGGTAATGTATATATATATATATATATTATACATAGCTCCCAAGTCCCAATACCTCCACCATTCAATTCGTAATAGCGCCGTGAAAAAAGAACAAACTAAAAGTTGATGATAAAAATGATAATTATATGTTTAGCAATAAATAACCTTAAGATTACGAGTTTTTCATCGAAACTACCAGTTGACCTCATTCTGATAATTCTCTGACCGCGCGCTCTACGCCCTCTATCTCGAAAACAGTTCAAGATATAAAATAATTTTGAATAAAAAAGTTGTAGAGAATTAAATTCTCTACAATATTAATCATACTTACAAATAGCGAGAAACCCATAGAAAACGAGATATTTGCAAAAAAAAACGATTTTTGTGACCTTTGACTTTAGATTTTTAATAGACGCGGTCACCCTACCATATGTGAATTTTGAGACAACTTTTAGGATGCCAACATACAAGTTTTTATGTGGTAATATACTGAGTATGTCGATTTTCTGAGATATGTACCTAATTTGGTCTAAAATTACTGGACTATGATAAGTAAACTTACTAAAGTGTGTTTTTTAATTCGGGAGACTAAAATAACACTTGCAAATGTCAAACTTACAAATAATGTTGTCAGCTGTTTTGTATTAGTGTTGTACCTACAGTACCGGTTTGTTGAATCGTAACTTTTTATATTTATTAGACGATTTAAAAAAAAATACAGGTGCTATCAGTGTGGTTCCCGTACACGATAAACCTTACAAATATGTTCATACTGAAAAGAAAACCGACTCTCCAACCGAACCGACGAAAAAATACGATTGTGTTTTAAAAACTGCCGAAATACGCAAACAAACCTTCAATCTACAGGGTGCTGAAGGAGCACAAGAGAAAATTTAGCATTTTTTTTCACAACATTTTAGCTCTCCGAAAATACCTGGTCCTAAATTAAATTTTAAAGATAAATTGGAAAATTTCACTCTTTGGGCTGTACGTCGAAAAGTTCATCAATTCTTTTATAGAAACGAATCTCTTTACTCAGGATAGCTTATTATAAATAAAAAAAAACGATATTACTTGATTTTACTAACGGCAATTTACGGTAGTGGCACATCACTATTTAAGAATTGCAAAACACTGACAACCCACGTAATGTCATTTTAGTCTCCCGAATTAAAAAACGCACATATAAGCGGGGTTACTATTTTGAAAAAAAAAACTGAATTTTGAGACAACTTTAAGGGCGCCTTCAAATTAGGGCGTTAGCAGCGCGGCAGTCGCGCGACTATAAACAATTATCAACGGGTTGTTACGGCTGTTCTTATAAAAATGTACTGCAGCCGCGCGACTGCCGCGCTGCTAACGCCCTAATTTGAAGGCGCCCATAGGATGCCAACATACAAGTTTTTATGTGGTAATATACTGAATAGGTCGATTTTCCGAGATATGTAGGTACCTAATTTGGTCTAAAATTACTGGACTATGATAAGTAAACTTACTAAAGTGTGTTTTTTAATTCGGGAGACTAAATAATTGACACTTGCAAATGTCAAACTTACAAATAATGTTGTCAGCTCTTTTGTATTAGTGTTGTACCTACAGTACCGGTTTGTTGAATCGTAACTTTTTATATTTATTAGACGATTTAAAAAAAAATACAGGTGCTATCAGTGTGGTTCCCGTACACGATAAACCTTACAAATATGTTCATACTGAAAAGAAAACCGACTCTCCAACCGAGACGACGAAAAACAACGATTGTGTTTTAAAAACTGCCAAAATACGCAAACAAACCTTCAATCTACAGGGTGCTGAAGGAGCACAAGAGAAAATTTAGCATTTTTTTTCACAACTGTTTAGCTCTCCGAAAATACCTGGTCCTAAATTAAATTTTAAAGATAAATTGGAAAATTTCACTCTTTGGGCTGTACGTCGAAAAGTTCATCAATTCTTTTATAGAAACGAATCTCTTTACTCAGGATAGCTTATTATAAATAAAAAAAAACGATATTACTTGATTTTACTAACGGCAATTTACGGTAGTGGCACATCACTATTTAAGAATTGCAAAACACTGACAACCCACGTAATGTCATTTTAGTCTCCCGAATTAAAAAACGCACATATAAGCGGGGTTACTATTTTGAAAAAAAAACACAAAAACACACTTTCATTATGTCTAATCGGTCTGACTATGTGTGTGTGTGCTGTAATAGTAGTAAACGAAACAAACTCTAATTTATATGTTATATGTTTAGATGAACCAGCAGATAACCGAAAAAAATGCAGAGATTACGAGTCTTATCTCACACGTGGAAGCGAGGAAACAACAAATATCTCAATTAGAGAAAATCATTTTAACATTAGAAGATCAGATGCGCAAAACTAGTTCGCAAAGAAAGAAAGATCAAGATAAGATTAATTTACTAGAACATAAGATGGGACAATACGAAGCGCGTATGGAGCATAGGCGCAATGATTCCTCTTCAAATAATTTAGACAATTTATTAAAAATTATAGAAGACGAACTAGGAACTTCTTTTGACCCAAATAAGGAGCATGATGATTATGTCGTACCTAATAAAAAGAAATATGTTCCAAATCGAAGACCAGATAAGCTTGAAAACTTTGAGGGTCACAAAGGTCACAATAATCAGACCATGTACGAAGGGGAACGTGAACCAGTTCCGACAAAAATTGTCCTAGGCAATTATGTAAAGAAAACATACATACCATCTAGTGATGAACAATATAAAGGTGAAAATGTAGAACGCAAGAAAACTATTACGAGTAGGGACACACAGAAATGGATTAAAGATTCAGAAACAAATAATGGTACCACCATCAAAGACAATAACTATCCACCTTTTCGAGGGCTGCTGCCAGCCGGTAGCCACCTCAAAGATAACTTGCTGTCAAGAAATATACAATTATTAACAAGTACTCAACTACGTGATGATAAAAAAACCAAGATGTTTAAAATTGCTGGCCATAGACTTTAAGTGTTGTATTGATAGTGTCTGTATTGTTTTTGTTATTCTCATAATATAACTTAAAACTTGCAAATAATGTTTTATTTAGGTACGAGAAATAAAATTTTCTTCAATCCAATTTAATAACACAATTTATTGACATTGTAAAATGAGGATAATACGTTGATTTGAAGAGGTGGTACAAGCGTCAACTGTTATTTGCAAAATTCATTTCCAAGAATGCCCACAATCTGAAAGAAGAAAGACGAAAATTAGCATCGTAGTAAACTAGAAAATATACAACTCTATTTTATTGTAATTTTATAATTTTGGATGAGATTCTCCTTACCCCGCATTTACCTCAAGGTCGAAAACATGTATTCTACGTGCTGGGCCACACTGGCAGCGCGGTGCGGGGAGCGGCGCGGGTGCGGCAACGCGCGCGTTTGTGCTGTCCGCAGTGGACTGCGGCTTCGTTTCGAATGTTGTATTGTCCAGTGTTTGTCAAACTATAATATGGATGAAGAAAATTTGTTTTTAATTTAACCAGAGAAAATGAAGGAGAATTTTACACACTCTATGAAAGATTGCGAGAGCAATTTTTTGTATTTTTTTTTTGTATTGACGATGTTCGACATCCACAGTGCAGGTCGTGCTTGAATAGCACGTAATAATTCTTCAGCATTTAATTGTCAAGACGCCATCACAACAACGCCGCGCGATAGCTCGAATAGTTTGAGATACCCGCTCCCGCGCGGTTTGTCGCTTGCCGCCCCGCGCACTCACTGCGGCCACTTGTATGAACGAGCTATGGCACGAGTTGCCCGTGCGCTCCCCGCGGAAAGTAGCCCGCGCCGCTTCCCGCGCCCCGCGTGGCCACTATGGACACTCAAAAGAAGTTCCATACGTTTGAGTTTACCCGCCCCGCGCCCGCGTTTGCAGTCTGGCCTCACACTACATGTTTATAATTATGTTGTTACCAATACATGTCTGAAACAACGTCAAGACACATTTAATACAAAATTCAAACACTTCTGCATTGTAAACGCGGGGTTAGGAAGACAACATAAGAATTCATAATGCTATATTTATATTTTATTTACTGTCATTTCCGCTTCTACCATAATGGGGTAGTTACATATTGAAACTAAAAACATTATTAAAAGATGAACAAACAAGAAGGAAAGTGTGACGGATGATATGGCTAGAAACGAGGTGAAGATCCGAGTAATGAAGAAGTGTTGAAAAAGAAAACTCCCAGTGCCGACCCCAAATACATTGGGAGGAGGGCATGAGAACGGTGACAAAAAGAAGAACCTTGGAAGAAAACTAAACTTGAATTTTTGATGGGATTCATCACGGACGCGTTCGCCGGGCCGTCCTGTTGGGTTCGCAAGATTTCTCTCTCGAGCATCGCCCGGCGGCGCTCCAGCTGCGTGCGCACGCGGCCCTCGCGCTCCAGCTGCAGGCTCTGCGCCAGCACGGCGCTCTCCAGGCGCAGCACGCGCTCGCGCTCAGCACGCAGCGCCGTCCACGTGTCCGCGGCGCTCGCGCACATCGACGACAATGATCTTGATACCTATTTCATTAGACAATATTTCTCAGCCAAATGTACACTAAGATACTAATAGAAATTACATTATTTTGCCCAAAGTACACCTTTTGGTTATCAAGCTTAAATGAAAAGCGTGAGAAGACAGATCCTATATTTTACTATATCCTGCTATTATAAATGCGAAAGGTTATGAGGATGGATAGATGAAAAACTACTGAAGGGATTTGGGGGAAATTTTGTAAACAGATAGTTTATAACTTGGGTTGACACACATCACATCTCTTCTACATTATTGTTACTTCTACGGTTACAATACAATAACGGTCTTATCGCTGCGCATCGATGAAGCAGCGAGACCTACCATGTAACAAAGAAGTGCGGAGCTCACCTCTGCTTGGGTAACGTCATCGAGAGGTACTGGTTCCGCGCGGCCATCCAGCAGCGCGGATAGCTCGCGGCGGGCGCGGACCATCCGCGCGAAAAGGTCCGCGGAGCGCTCGTGTCGCTCCAACATGAGCGCGCGCGATGCCGCCGCAGTCTCCAGCGCCGTCCGCTCGCGGGACAACGTCTCCACTTGCATTTGCAACTCCAGAAGCTGATGAAAACAGACCAAGTATTCTATATGAAAAATAAATTGTCTGACTCAAATACCATTTGTCAAGTATTCTTCCTTTTTTTCAATTTTTAAATTTTTCGTATTGTTTTCCTGCCTTCTGACTTGGGTTTACATGCCGCCGAGAAATAACTCTCAGGTATGCTGGTTTCCTAAAAATGTTTTTCTTTACCCAAGCAAGTGATATAATTAAAATACAAGAAAGATAAGAATCGAGAGGTGCCTATCTATACAATAATAATAATAATAATTATGTGCGTGTGAACTGAGGGACCAAAAATAAATCCGCAAAATGAATATCCTAGGATTTAGTAGTACTCTTAAAACAATTGTAGAAGGAATCTGGGAATTTGTAAACAAATATATCGAAAACTACGACCCATAAAGTGTGGTCCCTCAGTTCTCACAGACGGTTAGCCAGATCTCGGAAAGTATCCTAAAGAACAAGATTTTGTGAATACAGACATTTAGTAGAGAATTTGAAAAGATATTTACAAAATAACAGACCACAAAGCATTAAAGATAAAAAAAATATAACGACTGAACTGTGGTCCCTCAGTCCACATAACAAAGATAAACATTTTAGCGAATCTTACTGAATAAAAGCGTTCTTTTTCTACATAAAGTTTTAGTAGAAGTCTTAAAACATATTGTAAAAAAAAATGGAGCTTAAATATCGAAGCATTTTGAAGATAGCAATGATTAATACTGGTCCCTCAATCCTCACATCCACTGACATATGTGCGTGTCCTAGCTGCTTGACGAGAGGAATATCAGAAAGTCTAGTGTACTTAACTTTTAGTAGTAAGTTTCTTCTAAATAATAGGTATCTAAAATTGTGTATTTTTTGCTTCTTAACTGAGATAATACTATTTTTTTAATCCTATGAAAATGTATAGAGAAGTGTGACCACACAATTAAACAAAATGAAGACAGTACTATTATACTTTATTTAACACTAGCTTTTGCCAGCGGCTTCGCCCGCGTGAAAATGACGATTTTCCATTCAAACTTTCATCCCCTATTTAAGGAGACCCTTAGGAGTTGAATTTCTAAAAATCCTTCCTTATTCCTTGTCTACATTACAGGGAATCTCTGCAAAATTTCAGCTTTCTAGGTCCAAGGGTTTGGGTTGGGCGTTGATGAATCAGTCAGTCAGTCAGTCAGTCAGGACTTGTCTTTTTATTTATATAGATAGAAGATAGATTGATATCATTTTTTAGACGAAACGAAAACAAGGTTAAATGGTTCCCGTCGGGGCTGCGGGTTGTTCGAAAGAGATACCGCAGTCTCGGCACAAAGCACTAAGAATGAACATGGGTGGTTTTTAGTCAGTAGAAGTCTGACACGGCCTATACCGCTCGATGATGATTGATGCTTATGCTTATTGTTGGATGATATGGCTAGATAGGAGGTGACTGCAAATAGGGAAGTATGGAAGAAGAAGACATGTTGCGCCGACCCCAAATGAATTGGGATAAGAGCAGGAGAATGATGATGATGTTTATCTCACGTTATTTTCAACAGGGAAATGACTAACATTGACAACTGATTTATGACACTAATATCACAAACTGTCATCATTCATCATTTCAGCCAAAAGACGTCCACTGCTGGACATAGGCCTCCCCCAGGCGTCACCACATTGACCGGTCCCGTGCGTCTTTCATCCAGCGGGTTCCTGCAACCTTGACCAGGTCATCGGTCCACCTAGTGGGAGGCCTTCCAACGCAACGTCTTCCGGTTCGCGGTCGCCATTCGAGAACTTTTCAGCCCCATCGGCCATCCGTTCTGCGAGCAATGTGCCTGCCCATTGCAACCTTGGTTCTCATGCGGATGTCCTCATTTCTGATTCGATCACGCAAGGAAACTCCGAGCATAGCCCTCTCCATTGCCCTTTGGGTGACTTTGAGCTTTCTGATAAGGCCCATTGTGAGCGACCACGTTTCGGTCCCGTATGTAATCACTGGCAACACACATAGACTTTCGTCTTGAGACACTGGGGTAAGTTGGACGAGAAGATACCGCGCAGCCTCCCGAACGCTGCCCAGCCGAGTCGGATTCGACGATTGACCTCTTTCTCGAAGTTAGATCTACCCAACTGCAACTACCCATTATTATTATTATTTTGTAAATATCTTTTCAAATTCTCTACTAAATGACTGTATTCACAAAATCTTGTTCTTTAAGATACTTTCCGAGATCTGGCTAACCGTCTGTGAGAACTGAGGGACCACACTTTATGGGTCATAGTTTTCGATATATTTGTTTACAAATTCCCAGATTCCTTCTACAATTGTTTTAAGTGTACTACTAAATCCTAGGATATTCATTTTGCGGATTTATTTTTGGTCCCTTAGTTCACACGCACATTAATAATTTATTTATTGTGAGAGATAACAATGATCCATAGTGGTAAGTGACAATTGGAACTTATAAACTATGATTGTTAGTATGCACAAAAAAGTGCGGTAAAAAAGACATCAACGCGCGCTACGTAAGGACAACGGTGACAAATAATAATTAGTATCCTCACATCACTGACAACATCGTCATCGTCTGCCGCTGCTTGCTTTTTCAGTCTTTTTAATCTAACCACCACAACCCAGTTAGTACTGGGTATTACGATTCCTCTTGGTAAAACTGGTCGTCAGACTTTCGTGCCACTGACTGCGTCGTACAAAATGTACAAAAGACAGCCACGAGACAAGTGCATTCTGAGACACGGACAACTCTCTATGACAATGTAATAGATGGTCACCCATACTCAGATCGACCTTAGCAAGCTCTGTTTACTTTCAGTATCGACCCATGTGGCTATTCAATTTCTAGGAAATGTGTAAAATTCCTAAAATAGATAGGAAATGTATGTTGTAATATGCACTTTTCCTAGGAAATCTATACATTTCCTAAATAGCAATCGGAAATGTATAACATTCTTGCTGTTTGTAAGTATAGCGGGGATAGTCATACCCTGCAAACCCGCTACTAGGAAAACTTGGTTGCAAGAGCGAGCTTGATACTTGGGGCACCCCGACTCAGTCAGGTTATTTTTTTTTTAAACCACCCAGAAGTAGGAGCCCCGCGAAGCGTGGCTCCGTCGGCTGGGCCTGGAAGAGACTTTTTTATATATTTCCTAGTCAGTATAGTATCGGAATTGTATACAATAGGGGATCGGACTGGGTCAAAATAATATGATTCTGATTAGTCCGAGATTATCGAAAAATATTGAATACGTGTTTTTTGTTTTAATCAAATCAATAAAAAATGACGAAGATAAAACGCGTCAAAGATCTTGGAGTGGGGCTTGAAACGTCACTTGTGTCGTCAAAATGTACTATCATATGACGTCACACGAGTTTTCGAAGCACTGCACAATTTTAAGTTTACGTGAAAAAAGAAAAATACGTGTCCAATAATTTTTGGAAATCTATCTGACGGACTAATTAGTTTTTTTTTGTCCGATCCCCTATTCCGAGATGTGCCCCAAGTACCAAGCGAGCTTGGTACTTGGGGCACCCCGACTCAGACAGGTTAGGTTAGAAGGGTATGGCGGGGTCGAGTGAGTGATTTTTTTTTTAAACCACACAGTTTTTGGCGTTTTTGGGGGACTGTCTTATAAAAATGTAAATACAGTGAAACCTGGTTAAATGTGTCTCAGATATCCAAATCTGTCTCATGGGACCCCAGTATGAGTTCCAGTTATAGAGGTTTCTCACTTATCCAAGTCCCAGTTAACCAAGTTTCACTGTAGTAAAGTAAAGTAAATTTTGACCTTCGAAAAGTGCTGATTATCAGCCTAGTTTGAATAAATGAATTTTGACTTGACTTTGACTTTGAGTTGTAGGAACCGTCGGCTGGGCCTGGAAGATACTTTTTTATATATTTCCTAGTACCATCTCGGAATTGTATACAATTCCTAGGAAATACATTTTCT
This sequence comes from Diarsia mendica, assembly GCA_949316265.1. Lineage (NCBI taxonomy): Eukaryota > Metazoa > Arthropoda > Insecta > Lepidoptera > Noctuidae > Diarsia > Diarsia mendica. The sequence goes on along the minus strand of OX438896.1, from coordinate 15,178,394 downwards.
AGGAAATGTGTGTATTAAGAAATCGCTTCGTTGTCACTAGTACCATTAACAGTTCCATGATGGAAGTACGGATTGTTTTTTTTTTATCACTAGTTCCATTTTAAAAGAATCTGAACATAATGTAACTAGGTAATGTTGAATTTGATATCAGTAGTTCCACATTATTATTTTAGGGATCTAATGGCATTAGTTCGGTTCGGACCGAACTACTGCCACTCTTTAGTTGCAACAGTTTGGTTAATTTTTTTTTTGTTTCCTTTCTAAGGAAAGGAAACAAAAAAAAAATAACCAAAAGAAAACGGAAACAAAATAAGGAACCGGGAAAGGGAAAGGATAAGTCCTTTCCCTTTCCCGTTTCCTTATTTTCTTAAACAAAAAATAATTAAAAAAGTCCCACAAATTACCAGGAGAACAGAAGTAGGCAGGGGGTATTGAAAATTGGAATCTTTAAATCAAATCTTTATGCCCTTCTAATATCAGGCAGTTTTTTTTTTGTTGAAAATGAGAAACAATGATAGTAAAGACCCAAAACTACCAGGAGGCCAGAATGGTGAATTATTATAGTGGGGAAATCATCAAATGACTCCTCCCACTCTGGGCAGAGCGGTAGGGAGTGTCAGACTTCTGTTGACTACAAACCACCCATGATCCATCTTAACCCTTTGTGTCGAGGCCGCGGTACCTCTTTTGTAATACAATACCTCCTTCCTTACTTCTGTCCTCCTGGTAGTTTGTGGGACTTTACTAAATAAGTTATTTAAAAAAAAACATTCCCGTTTTCAATACCATTCAATACCTCCTTTCTACTTCTGTTCTCCTGGTAGTTTGTGGGACTTTACTACCTATCCTTATTTTCTCATTCTTTTAAAATGGAACTAGTGATAAAAAAAAACAATCAGTAGTTCCATCATGGAACTCTTAATGGTACTAGTGACAACGAAGCAAGAAATCTGTGAAACATTATTTTACACATTTCCTAAGCAGGCTCGGAAATGTATACATTTCCTAGGAATTGTGTACAATTCCTAGGTTTCATACATTTCCGGTAACATATACATATACATCACTGACATTTTGCAGGATATTTAATTTTTCTAAGTGAAAAACGCCCATTTTTTGTCAATCAGTCGGTCTTTTGTATTTTATCAAAACTGCCAGTTTACGATCATCACTTGTTCATGTCATGCTCAGCGGCAGGGCTACCTTTATAGAAACCGATCAATTATATCTTAAAATGATGTACGACAAACGTACATACGTACAGATAGCGCGCGAGTTGAATGCAGAGCTTAGGAATGCGGTACGATCACAGAACAGAAAAAACTCTGTAGAAGTGGTATGTGACGAAATCCGTATCGGAACCAGTGTCGCCAAACTAACACAATCAAACCATTAATCATACAGTGCACTACAACTACACAATTTGTTTGATTGGTCGTTTCAATTTCAATCACAACCAGCGTAACTCACAAATTCTACATTTTAAAAATATACCTTCGTGGTATTACGATAGGATTTATTTTGCTTCACTCAGAAATAAAATACGACGTTTTGTAATCAGCAATCATACTAGACATTATTGCCTAGTAAATTCCGCTACTCGTCCATAGATGGCAGTATTTTCAATGGACGCAATAATACACTTAAAAACTGCAGTAATAAGGATTATATTCGCGTCACAGGTCTGTATTTTTTGCTACTCGGCCAAGGAAGAGACACATTAAGCTTTTATCAATATTATCGATATCGATAGATAACCAATTTATTTTGAAAAAAAGTTTGTAGTATTATAAAAGCTCGTGAACACATTCACAAGAAGTTGGCAGATTCGGCTCAAAATTAAGTTGTTATAGTTTTCCTTGCCTATCTTTCAAAACTTTATATATTTTATGTATGTATATATGTATGTATTTATTCTTATAATTTAGGTATATATCTTTTCTATTACGTTTTTTTTTCTGTTTTGCACCTACTATGTATTGTCTCTGCATCACCCTAAGGTAGACTGGTAGAAAATGCCCAAGGCATTAAGTCCGCCCTTGTACGATTTTGTTGTGCATAAAGTTTTAATAAATAAACAAATAATTGTACCTAATAATAAAAGTAAATAATAAAACAAAATAAAATACAATATTTTATTACTTAGGTACATAAAACTATTTACAACAAACCCAACAAATAAATACTAACAGAGTTTTTCAATGAGAAAATTCTAAGGAGTTAACATAAAAGAGAAATTATATTGACTTTTTACCCGACTGCGGATGCGTGCGTCTTTGGGAAACCTAAAACATTTATGATTAATGAATGATAGATATAGAGAGATACTTTTTTTTAAACTACTTCCAACTTAGAGCCAATTAAAATGTTGTAATCGTAATTATTGCACTGCAGCATAATACTATTTACTAGTGAACATTTTGGATTTCATTTAAACTAATATTATAAATGCGAAAGTTTCTCGATGTCTGTCGCGCTTTCACGCCAAAACTACCGATTGAATGAAATTTGGTACACAGATAGTCTAGAGCCTGAAAAAAGGACATAGGCTACTTTTTAAGGTTGTGGAATCTTGTGGAATCAGTATACCTACAGGATTTATAAAATACGGATGGTTCGGCGCGGATAGGTGCGTGATGCCTTAATACTATGTATTTCATATAAAGATTTATAAAATGCGATGACTGCGGCGATTGCGGCGCGGTCAGGTGCGCGTTCACCTTTGGTGCGAAAAAAAGGTTGAAAGGGACTCAGAAGGGAAGGGGAAGGGGGATGAAGACATTACTTTTGGTCGCGATAACCGACATCGGTCCCGGTAACCGACATTCACGCGGACGAAGCCGCGGGCATCAGCTAGTATCTTTATAATAATAATCACTTTATTATTATGGTTTGGTGGTATCTATGGTCCTTACATTCATAATTTATTTAAACAGGTATATTTCGGTGGTAAAGATGCCATCATACAAAAGAAAAACATAACTTGTCAATATTATTGTGTCAGTTTTTACGTAAAATGTCAATGCAATTATCAATTATTATTAAAATTTGTAAAAGTTTGATTCTATATTAGCTACAAAACATGTAACTTTAATGTTGTACAGGTACACCTCTCAAAATAAATTTTATGTGATAATTAGGATCTTTGTATTGAAATGTTAAACAGTAAGTAAAACATTGTTTTATTTTATCGATATCTAACGATCAAATCTGCAACCGATCTTAACCACATCACTAATTGAGTAGCATGGAACTTTCGAGAACAAAAAAGATCCTTGTTCAAAATATAACAATCGACATTCGATCTAAAATAAACTTTATTTCAATGGGAAAAGGTTGATTATAATTTTCTAATAATGTGACAGATTGTCACATTTTTAAGAAATTTTAGAAAATTGATATTAACTACGATTTTATTAGAAAACAAATAAAATCGTATCTACCGATGATAGGAAACACCTCCGTTTTTAAGTTTTTTTTTTCTACAGTCATTTTTACGCTCCAAAATTGCACAATACGTGACAATACGGCATATTAATGCAAAAATTAAATAGGCGGGAGACTAGCGACTCGAAGCGATGTCAAAACACGACTAAGTCAAAAATTTGAGAGTTTGCAATACAGTGCAAAGATATGACAGCCGTGCTACGCCTACTTAGCATTTCCACTGTTCTTTCTGTTCCGTGGGTACGATAGTTGACAAGGATGGCACAGCACTACACTGCAGGCGCGTGAGGTGGGGCGTGCGGATAGCGGGGGGAGGTGCTCCCGCTCTTTACCTCAGACCCCGACTGCATTCAACTCGCGCGCTATCTGTACGTGCAATGAGTAATGATGAAATAGACATTGATTATGGCTCATACACTCTATAGCAGAGCCAACCAGCAACATTAACTCAGGAAATATAAACGCTACGGTTTCTTGATCAAAACTGTAGTACAGTACGAATACCTTTCATTGTACGTACGTCTTGAAAAAAAATATAATTTAAACAGTGGTTTTATTTTATTAACTTTACAAAAAAAATCATAGAAAGCGCCTGATTATTTTATGTCAGCAAAATATAATTTGTAGCCGTTGCTGTAGAGATTCCATTGGTGTATTTACGTAATGTACTGGTTGTCCTACTGCTTTCCTGAGAAACCCTCCTTCACGAAAGCGGTTTGGAAACCAGTACATAGTTACGGCGGCGTTGTGTATGACGTGGTTGGCGAATGTTGCCAAGGTTCGCCAACCACGATGGTTCGTATCAGGTGGTCGTTGCGATCATAGGGTTTCGATACCTTATGGAAGGGCCGACCCGTAATTTTACGGAGCAATCGCTTCTGCAGGGTCTGCATCCTAAAGACGTAGCGGGGTTTGGAGTGGGCGAATACGACACAGGCGTATGTTATAATGGATCGTATTACTGCGTTGTAGAGACGCAACTTGGACTTAAGGGACTACTTGCTCACAACTCAATTCAGTTGATTAACTACAAATATATATTATACAACAGTGTCAAGTGTGCACTGAGTTTGCGGAGGGGAAGCCTACGACTTAAAGCGAAAAAATGACATAGGCATACCTCTGTATGTAGATCTTGGTACGGGACTTCTTTTGAGTAACCTTCATAATTTCGCAAACGTTTCACTTCGAGACGTAGAGCGGCTAGTTCATTCTCGTATTGTGTCATACTTTGCTCCCTGTTACAAAACAAATCATTCATCATATTTTTATTACAATGCTTTTCGTATGAACATTATTTAATGTTCTTACATCTACCATTACAGGGTAACCTCAATGCGATAAATGTGCTTAATTAAACTTAACTTTATTGCTATCTAAAACAACATGTAACGCTTAATACCGTCATCATTCATCATAATTCAACTCAGTTAAGATCGGCGCAGCATGTCGTCTTCTTCCATACCTCTCTGTTTCTCGTCATCTCTTGAGACACCTCCTTTCTTGTCATATCATATAACGTATCATCATGAAATTATATTATTATAGCTTGCTCATGTTGTCCCACAGCTAGACAAAGGCCCTACATCGAGTCGAAGGCTCAAACTGCGGCGAAAAAGCTGGGCATCCTAAACAAGGTTAAGCGGTACTTCAAGCCTGGACAGCTTTCAGTATTATATAAAGCTCAAGTCCGGTCTGGCATGGAGTATTGCTGTCACCTTTGGGATGGCTCAGCCAAATACCAGCTTGCCACACTTGACTCTGTAGAGCGCAGAGCCAGGAGACTAATTGGTGACGATAAGCTGGTTATCAAGCTACATAGCCTGGCCCACCGTCGCAAAGTCGCATGTCTGTCGGTCTTCTACAGACTGTACTTCGGAGAGTGTGCGCAAGAGCTCCACGAGCTGATCCCATCATCTCCCTTCTTCCATCGGGAGACTAGACGTACTGCAGGGTATCACCGATACCTAGTCGACATTCCACACATTCGAACGAAGCGCTTTGCTGGGTCCTTTATTATGCGCACAGCCAAGGAGTGGAATTCCCTGCCTGCGTCGGTTTTTCCGAGTTCATATAACCCTAATCTGTTTAAGTCGCGAGTAAACAGGCTTCTACTGGGTAAGCTCGTTCCATCGTCGACATCATCTCTGCCCTTAGGGCAAGATTGAAGTCAAGAGCAAGCCCATTTATAATAAAAAAAAAAAGGCCTCCCTCCATTCCTTCCAACGGTCACGATTTTGTGCGACTTCTTTCCAATTATAAAGGAAGACATCCAGTTCGTGAGACCCTAAAATACATGGCGCAATGCGCATGCAGTTTAGTACCTACTTATAACTTACATAGACTTTTCATTTTCTCGTTGTTCTTCAATAATATGTTGCAGTTTGACAATCTTTTGTTCTCGGTCCAACAATTCTGTTGCAATCTTTTCTTGAACATTGTCCGATCCTTCTTGCTAGAGTATAAAATAATTATTGTAATCTTTATTATACATAATAAGACCACCTTTCAGTAAAGTATAGTTAAGACTCTAGATTGGCTGAGAAAGTGGGGGCAAATTACAGCTGTATTTGTCATCCCCTGACGAAGACAAAGTAAGACATTCAGGAACAATTACTGGCAAAGTGGTAACCCAAAAAAAAAATTGCCGCGCATTTCTAAACTAATATTTGGGTAGAGGATACTTCACTCGCCACAATTATTAATAATAATATAAATAATAATAATATAATATTCCACAACTATCACACAACGCCATCTAGTCCCAAGCTAAGCAGAGCTTGTGTTATGGGTACTAGACAACTGATAAACATACTTATATATTTCTAAATACATACATATTATTAAAACATCACAGCGCCGAGATTTCTGGCAATGCATCACTTTTGAAGTTTAGAGCTTCATATTATCCCTGTAGATTTTATGTTTTTCCTATATACCAATATGCACTATAGATCCTAAATTTGAAATAACGTAAGGGACACGAGCATTCTGTTGGATTTGCACCGCTTGCATCAGCACCGAAAGTCAAGAATTGTACAATTTATACTTGTACAGTTATTTATATTTGTACAGTTATTTCATATTTCCAGTATCAATATGCAGAAAAACAAAATGGAGGTAACTATGATGATATCTACAGAAAAAAGTTCTAGAGAGAACTGCTACTGCTGTCAAGACTCACAACTACTTACCGCTATTCGAGCCAATGAGTTCAAAAAGCTATCTTTGTCAGCATGACTCTGTCGAAGCTCTTCCTCTACTCGAGACAACGCTCCGCGCGTCACTTGAAGCTCTTTCCAAATCTCCGTTTCTCTATCAGAAGGCTCATTTTCTGCAAAAGGTGAACTCGTTAATTTGTTTTCGTTAAGTAGCTGTGTGTTGGAATTACTATTGTTTCCACTTTTAATAATAATTATTATTTTTGACGATTTACCTTTTGAAGGCACATACTCGAGACACCGCCGACGTTCCATATCCACAAGTCTTACAGAGCGTTCACGTAGAGACTGTAACTGATCTTCTAATTCCTTAACTTTAGCATCTAACTCCATCACGCGACCCTCCGTCGCTGCTTTGGCTTTCCCCTGCGTAGAAAGCTATTATGAAAACAACCATCATACGACGGCTCAAGTGAATAATGCAACATGACCCGAATGCTTAGCACCTGTTCCGCTACCTTCGCCTGGAGCGCTTCGTCGCGCAAGCGTTGCTCCGCCAACTTCGCCGCAGCCGCCTTCTCCACCTGCTCGGTCTGCTCACGGAGCTCTTTCACTCTAAGTGGCATTTGTCAACATTTTTAATAACATCAAAAACTTACACACTTCGAATAATACTTGAATTGATATGAACCTAATTTCCAAAGCATCTCGTTGACGTGATAGTGCTTCAATCGTAACTTCTCCAGTTTTTGACACTTCCATTAGCTTCTTTGAGCGAGCGTCGAAACTAGTCTCCCGGTGACGACACTGAAGATAATAAATACAGCAGTTCAAGTCATGAATCAAGTCGCATTTGTGCGAGACATTTTATGAAGAGTCGTTACCAAAATGCTTAAGCCGCTTATTCATTGGAAACAAAGTTTAAAGAAACAAAATTACTGGCAAAGCCAAACACATAACGCAACTTTTCTTTATCAAGCATATTAGAACATGAGATATTACGAGCAACACTGTAACATATTATATTTTACTGAAATATGTTGAGCAGCTTTGTTTTCTAACGAATATGGGGCTGAAGGGTGCAAACATACTGCAAGCCATCGACGATGGAAGATGAAGTTTATCAAATAATTTGGAGCAACAGTCCATGTCATTTACCCGCAGTCTGATTGCACCCACACTGAAATAAGGGATATCCCTCAGAGTGGGATCGTAATGTAGAGTGTTACAACTTCACTGTCAAATTGTTATGTTGTGCGAGTCTGTTTACGAGTTGCTCGAGGTCTTTGTGTTTTTTGCGCGCAGTCTCGAGTTCTGTGCGCGTGTCCTTAAGCTGCCGCTCCAGCGTGGCGATGCGCGCGCGAGCCACTCGCAGCATGCTTTCTGCTGCCGACACCACTTCCTTCAGTGTTTCCCGCGCGGCGCGTTCCTTCGACAACTCCTCAGTCAAAGCCTGTAGACCATGCATTTTTCAAGAAATATTTAAAAAAGTGAAAAATTTGTTAAAAAATAAGTTAAGGATAAATATTATATTATAATTAAATAGATCAACGACCTGATAGTTGGGTAAACTATCCAACGACTGCGCTTCTTTATCAGCCTCTTCCAAATCTTTTTTCGAAGTTTCATCGTACTTATGTTGCAGTATCAAGATCTCCTTTTGTAGACGCTCAATCTTCTTCATCAATGTTTCTCGGTCAACCCAAGGGATCCTAAACAACATAAAATTGTTCTTAAGGAGAATTTGTTATTTTAAACTTCCCCAAAGTTCTCATCGGTGCTTATCTACTGACATAAAAATACATGACTGTGTTCTGAATGTACGAGTACACCTACAATATTTTGCTCATGTGTTAAGAACTCCGTCGAGAGTTTAACATAAATAATTAATTATAACTTAATAATATAGTGTCGATCAACTTATGAGATGCTCTATTTAAATTTTAGTAAGGCGTAAAATTCATTTCTTTTATTTTCTTCTTCTATTCATTTCATTTATTTTCAAGGGCGAAAGTGGTATTTATAAAATATCTTTTTCATGTTTAACCGTGGTACTATCGAAGATCTTCACCCTCCCAAGAGCCGGGTTTATAATGAGTCCCATGTGGACCTCGTCACAACCAGCGGCCGTCACTTTACGACCACAATTCTTGACTCTTGAGAGGCGAGCGCAGAATACTGATCATCACACTCCTCACCGATCAGAAAGAGAGGTTATAAAACTTTGAACTTACTTTGCCAATTCTAGAGAGTACGTAATCTTAGCTTTTAAGTTCTCCGCAGTACCAGCCACCATTCTGTGTAAGTTTTCTGTTTCTTGATCAAATTCCGTGTTTTTTGTTTTCCATTCTAAGTTCTAAAACAGAATAACATGTTTATTCTTAAACCTTAATATTTTTAGGAGCTCTTGATAACATAGACATTAATTAAAAATATGTTGTCACCAAGCCAGCAGCCTGGATAATTATGTGGTATGATTTATACACTTGATGATATTATAAAATTATGCTTTCTTATAATTTTTTACTTATGTTTTTTACAAATCAATATATTATGTGTGTTCTTCAATGACATATAAATGTGTGCTAATAGCTAGAGTCGATTGGTTTCTTTGAATTACTAACAGTAAGGTAGGTAGCCCGTTCAGCGCGGTGCTTGCTCTTCAGCAGATTGAGCAGTTCTATTCGACGCGCCATAATTTCTGCGCTAACTGACAACAACTCCTCGGGAATCGGGTTCAGTTGCGCGGTTATCTGCTGAAGCGAATGTGGACCTAAAAAAAACGTTGATTTATTTAATAAACAAAACCATAGTTACACATTACCAAGCGACATTGCCGGAGCGAAGGACTTAAGACAAGAATCCTGAGTGCACACAATGTGACTTGGTATTTTTTGCCTTTCATGCGTCGATATTATATACAGATAGACAGATTATTACATACGTAGTTGATATCGGAACCACTATTTTATTTAGATGTCTTAAGTTGCAAGGCAAATGGAATGGGGATGATAACTTAATGCTTCCAAGAATAATCTGGTAGATCTCACCCAAAAGGCCACTTATCTCCGTATTGACTGGCAGTTTAAAGTCATCGCGGATGAGCATGAGCAGGTCGTGCGCTGGCCAGCCGCTGACCGACAGCACGCGAACCTCGCCCATAGAATCGTCCACGTTCTGGATACCTGCCCGAGCCTCCAGCTCTTTCAAATGTGCGAAGGTCTCCAACAGCAAGTTCTACAATGAAATATATCTTTATTCAGAATCCGAGAAGGTAAAATACAATATGAATTTAGAACTTTTGCCTGTACTTGGCTATTACTGTCTCACTGGACAATAATTATTGTTGTAAAACTGTTTCGAGAATAGGATGGTACGGCCGTGTCCTTTTATTGTTCGACTTGGCGGGGCAGCTGCCGTACCCCCAGATAAGTATACATTCCGCGTAGGCGCCTGCTTGGTGGCCCAGTAGCAACCCGTAACAGCGCCGACTACTTACGTCGTTCCTGGGTTCGATCCCAGCCATACCTTTTGTGCAATTTAGTCATCACCACTATTTTGAAAAATGTGGAGGAAAAGAACGCGGACACCGGCATGTCCTAGAACGAAATATTCGAAGACTGTGACAACCATTTGAATTTCGGTCAGGGCAGCCAATCTCAACTTAGAGTAGCCAACAACGAAGAGCATATTATATTATTTGAGTACCTTTTATTTTGTTCTTCATATTTTTTAAGCTGTTGTTAAATGCCAAATAAACGCTATTTTCTTAGTTTCTGCTTTCATTATTTCTTTCTACCTATATAACACTAATGTAGTAGTGGCCACAGCTGGATCAAGTTAGACTGCATGACGAGCTAGCTCTAGACTCGTCATCATGATGGCCATTGTAAACTTACTTGCTGATTAATCAATGATTTTCGCATTTTTATGAACTCTCGTCTCTTCGTTGCTAAAGTCCTATTTACTTTCGCCAAAACGCATTGTGGCAGGACCAAATCCTTTTCTGTTAAAAAACATAACATTTAAATTAATTGAATATTTAACACTCATGATTGGTCAGGCAGATTTAAACCTGCATATTGTTCACCATTTTTTTTTTTTCATTTTTGAAATTGAATTTCAAATCTCTATGATTGGAACACTACAGACTACAGGCAGACTACATCGTGTTTTTTTTATAATGATGAATGAATGTAATGCGTTGCGGTGCGAATGCGAGATGCGTTTGCAATTCAGTGCGTTTAGTCAAGCCTTTAGTTACGGTTTAGAACATGATATTTAATAAACATTATTAAAACCATGAAATTATATTAGTACTACCAAAGTACTAGGAACAACAGTACAACTACTTACAAGTAGTATAGGAACTCAATAAAAAGGCCGATAATAAACGAAGCACTATAAGCTTCGTCTCGCGTCTTCAGTTTTTTTACTAATTGCAATAGGATCTGACTGATCCTATTGCAATTAGCAAAAAGTGTGAGGCTCTATCAATTATTCGTTTGCCTAGCCTTTTAGACTGGAATGTCTGGAAGCCGACCCCAACATAGAGAGCCTATCTTTCCAAGACACAAAGGGAACTCGGTATGTAATGGGTGGTCTGGGTCACCCATTAACGGACCAACCCAAGCCAGCTCGGCTTAACCTGAACATTATCATAGCCACGAGCTCCTCAGGACGAGTGACATAGGCTGTATGATGAACAAAATATGATTGGCGACCGTCAAACTGTCGACAAATCCGCGCATATCATAATTTTTTTAATATTAAGCCAGAAGAATAGGTTTGTTACCTTGATCCTGGTCAGGAATGGGGTAGCTCGGTATCAACCCACCAGACAGTGTCGACGCAACAGAGCGAGAGAAAGAATCTCGTGATTTCTTTAGTAACTGCAAGGTTAAGAAAATTAGTAAGTCATTTACGCCCAAATACTCAAACGTCACTCAATTTTAAGTTGCACTTAAATCTCGTGCTATCTTTGTTACTTTAACGCAGAGTGACAGAGACAGCAGGAGTTTTGAGGGTTACTTATAATTGAGTGACGTTTGAGTATTTGGGCGTTAGTCGATCTATAGGTACGAGTATTGGTATATAAGGTCTATCTATTCATATATGAAATCTCTTAAGGGTACATTGGACTCATCATTACGAACAACATTACTATGGGACCAAACCTAAAATGAAACAATGGACATTTTATATTTGACGATAATATACTTTACAGTAATATAACCAGTGTCTAAGCTAATATTAACTGTCGCCTAGTATCACCGAAATATTGATACTATCTGATACCGGGTAGCTTCGCCCGATTGCCCCTACGAACAAAATAACTTCAAAACGTGTAAGATAAAAAGCGGTTGCTCATATTTCTGGTACCGAAACAAGATAGAGATTGTCGCATTGTATATTATCATCTGTTTTCTTGAAATTTATATTTGTTGAGTTACCGCTTTTTGGCTTACGGGAGGCAGAATAGTAACCATGCGCTTACAGCATTGCTTGGCGATAAACTTTGAGATCTTCTAGTTGCCCCCGTTTTGCTCATTTGGCTCGGATTCTGAAAATTACATTGAAATCTTATGCTTTGCTGTTTCTTTGGATGAACTAAGATATTTATTTTATAAGTGTATCGAACAGACAATGAAGCACCTCACCTTGCTTAGCGGGTATATAGTGCTGCATGTTTTTTTGGCGCCTGACCATAGTCAGAACTCGAGTCGTTATTTTTTTTAATACAAAAAGGCTACTTCACGAATAAAGTATGTCAAAAAGGCGCTCCTGAGAATGTCATTCAAGAAAACGCCTTCAGAATCATGCTGCACTATAAAACAATTTTTAACCGAGTGAAGTTTTTTACGACAATAAATATGACTAATAGGTACTTCAGGCTAGCGAAACAATGTCTAGACTACCACCCTTGGGCCCCAAAATGACAGTCATTCTAAATAGCGTCCTGTGTCAGATCAAGGTTTCTAATTAATTTTTTTTTATTAGCCTATGTGGGACAGACCTACTGCTAGTGAAAGGCCTCCCCATTCATTTCCAGCTCTCCCGGTGTTTGCCTTCCCTGGCCAATCAGTCAGGAACGAGTCCAAATAAATAAGATTTAAAAAATACCTAAAGTATTTTAATGTAATTCTTATTTCAAAGCTGTGCATATTCTGGGAACACAATCAGTAATCATGAAGAGTCCTCTCATACGCATGCCATTCCGAGACGTCAGTACAAAACAAAACGAACGATGATTTAGGTGAGTTTCGTTGTATCACAAAGGCTGTGTTTAATAATGGTTGCATTCACCTAAATAATTAATTTATTTTAGTTAAATTTTTGAGGTAAATACCCTAAGTAGGTAATTGAATTTCATTATAACATCAAAAAGACAAAAAAATCTAGTGAATAATCACCACATTTTTCAAATGCCTCCTTTTTTAGAAAGAGTGTCTTAAAAAGACCCTGTTTGTCTTTCTCGTAATCAAAACGAACATAGAGTCAGAAAATGTGAAGTATTTTTTTCCCTATTTTCTTACTATTTTAATATAAGTAGAAAAGTCCTCTTTCTCTGTTCACGGCTTAGATACAAAAAGAGATAAGGCATAGATCAGATACGCATTCGCTCATTTGTCTAAAAATGTATCATACTAATTAAAATAACAGTAACATGTAACATTAAAAGTAACATGTATCACAATTGAATCTCAAAGTCAAATAAAAAGTCGGATAAAAGTTTACTTTCACTAGATGTTTTACAATCAATACTTTTTCTTTGGTAGGTACTAGAAAGTTTGTTCACATTAAATTACTATAGCTTTTGCCAGCGACGATTTTCCATACAAACTTTCATCCCCTAATTTAAATCGCTTAGGGGTTGAATTTTGAAAAATCCTTTTTTATTCCTTGTCTACATTATAAAGGGAACCTCTGTGCAAAATTTCAGCTTTCTAGGTCCAAGGGTTTGGGCTGGGCGTTGATGAGTCAGTCAGTCAGGACTTCTCTTTTTATTTATATAGATATATATATAGATTTGTGTACTTTAAAAAAAATGCTGTGCATACCAATCGATATTTTTTAAATCTTTAAATCATTGTAGGTGCTTTCTATTACACAGCCCTGGAATTTGATATTCATAAATTCTTGGAACATCGAGGTTCAACCAAAAATCATGTAAGATTCATCAATCATGGTGTGTTATTAATGTTATTATGAACCCGCAAAATGTTCATGACAACCTTTTAATTTAAAGTATCTTAGTAATCGGTGAAGGAAAAGATCGCGAAGAAATAATAATAATCGTCCGAGTGAATTATCCATCCATATCCATACTATACTGAAAGTAACTCTGTCTGTCTGTCTGTCTGTCTGTTACTCTTTCACACCTAAACGGCTGAACGGATTTTGATGAAATTTGGTACAGACATAGTTTGGAACTTGAGAAAGGACATAGGATAGTTTTTTTTTTTTCGCGAGATAAACCAAAAATCTGCCGGAAGTCACTATTCCACGCGAACGAAGTCGCGGGCAAAAGCTAGTTTATCATAAAAACTTCCATAGTTGAAATACCAACTAATTTCATCATAAAACAGTTTAAACCTCGATTCGGATAATTCGACTACCGGACCCCTCGTGGTCGGGCAACAGTATCTTTAGGGAAATGAATTGTTATAAATTGTCCATTTTTTACCGTTTTAAAATCAAATGACATAAGGTGTCATTTAGATTAATAATTTATTTTTCTTCCAACTATGCTTTAATTTCATCATAATCACACTAAAAACTCAGCACAAAGCGAGTCTTTAGTGCTCTAGAGCAATAAAAATGTATGAAATTTCATTATTGCACAGTTTATTTTTTTTAATCGCACCGATGCCAATCTCAATGGATTAGCTCTATTCAGCCAGCCGATATCAATACTTTTTTTTTACATAAGTATTATTCGTTTCTATCCTACTACTTGTTCCAAATTTAAAAAATGATTGTTGCTAACTAGTTCCTATAAAATGAAAGAAATTTAAAAAAAGTAATTTGGCGGGAACTTTTGGGGAACTTTGTTAATTTTGCTTGACAATATTTTTGGAAACGATAAAGTGTGATACTATCTGATTTTGAGTGCTTCGGCTTCGAATTAAAATGGAATCATTTAGCGACACATTAACTCCGGAAAACATTCTAAATGAAGACGACAGTGTTAAGTATAGAAAATCTTTTAACTGTTTGATATGAGTTTCTTTTATCTACTATTCCTTTATGTAATAGTTGAAAGAAAAGTAGATTATGCACCTCGCCTTAAGTAATTTATATTGCCCTCGTGCCTGTTAGATTAGAGCCCTCGCTAACGCTCAGGCTCTAAATCAGGCACTCGGTGCAATAATAAATTACTTTGTGCTCGATGCAATAATCTACTATTTCTTCCAACTATGCTTTAATTTCATCATAATCACACTAAAAACTCAGCACAAAGCGAGTCTTTAGTGCTCTAGAGCAATAAAAATGTATGAAATTTCATTATTGCACAGTTTATTTTTTTTAATCGCACCGATGCCAATCTCAATGGATTAGCTCTATTCAGCCAGCCGATATCAATACTTTTTTTTTACATAAGTATTATTCGTTTCTATCCTACTACTTGTTCCAAATTTAAAAAATGATTGTTGCTAACTAGTTCCTATAAAATGAAAGAAATTTAAAAAAGTAATTTGGCGGGAACTTTTGGGGAACTTTGTTAATTTTGCTTGACAATATTTTTGGAAACGATAAAGTGTGATACTATCTGATTTTGAGTGCTTCGGCTTCGAATTAAAATGGAATCATTTAGCGACACATTAACTCCGGAAAACATTCTAAATGAAGACGACAGTGTTAAGTATAGAAAATCTTTTAACTGTTTGATATGAGTTTCTTTTATCTACTATTCCTTTATGTAATAGTTGAAAGAAAAGTAGATTATGCACCTCGCCTTAAGTAATTTATATTGCCCTCGTGCCTGTTAGATTAGAGCCCTCGCTAACGCTCAGGCTCTAAATCAGGCACTCGGTGCAATAATAAATTACTTTGTGCTCGATGCAATAATCTACTATTACATCTCTCATATTCGGTAAGTAGGTCCTTATTACCCCCAAATGGGGCTTGTAGGTGACCAATTAGCGCTCCAGGGCATTAATGTCGCAAGAAAAGCCCTAGGGCGGTAAGTAATTAAAAAAAAACACTTCACTCTTTCAAAAAGTTCGCGTACATCTAACCATCATAGTACTGGCAATAGACATCATGCATTCAGCCCAATGACAAAAGAGGTCGCTTCGCTATTCAGCCTTGTCTTCGTATTAGTATACCGCCTGTGTGGGGGAGGCTTAATAGTCATCAATTTTAAATATCGAACGGCGAAGCTCAATATCGTTCTTGAAAATAAAAAATTTAAAAAGAGATGAAAAAGGCGGTAATAGAAAACTTTACTTTCAATATTGTTTGTTTTTGGGATTTTTTTTTATAATTACGTGCTAATTAGGAAAAAAACATGAGTTCTGCAAGTGATGAAGATATAAGCTGCACTCCCGATTCAATGAAAATGGAAGCTGAAGCAGCAATTAACAATATTTTGCCTGAAAGTTCTAAAGAGAGATATTTGAAAACTTTATTCTTGTAATGCCGGTTTTTTTCTTCTTACCTCATAATCGAGATGTAAAGCAGAGTAGTTAGCTCGGGTGTAAGCATCAATTGCACCCTCGAACTATTGGCGCCCTCACTGCGTTCGTGCGCCTAAATATCTCGGGCTGCAATTGATGCCTTACAGCCCTTGGCTACTAATCTACTATTTCAATTTTTAAGTTTTTAATTACAAGTTTCTATTATTTTACAACCATCATTATTCTCTTGCCCTTTTTTTTTTTGGTGGGTGGAAAATCATCAAATGACCCCCCCCCCCCCCCCCCCGCTCTTGGGCAGAGCGAAGGGGAGTTTCAGACTTTAAATACTGACTAAAAACCGAACCCATGTTCCTTCTTTGTCCTTGGGCCGAGGCCACGTCATCTAGTACCTACTAAAATCCGCGGCCCTATCCCACTAGGTACATGTTTGGGGTCCGCGCAGCATGTTTTCGTCTCCCAAACTTCTCTATCACTCGTCATCTCATCAGACGACTCCTTCAGTCCTTCCTTGCCATATCATGTTCTACTGTTCTACAATGCATGTCTATAATAAAGAGGTGACCTTACCCGTGGTAAGACAGGACTGTTAGAATGTGCCCTCTTGCTGATAAGCTTCGCCGGTCGCTTCTTCACACCGAGTTCGTTATCTGCCACTAATAAACAACGCTTATATTAATGCTATCAGCTTATCACTTACTTATTTAGGCATTGACTTCAATGCTCTGGCTTGATTAGGCAGTCATATACACATATCTTATCGACAATTTATTGTTTGCTGAATACAAATATAACATTGGCTTGCATTTTACAGAAGCCTTGTTTAGTACATATTAAACAATTAGAAAAGGAAAACCGCTCTTGGGCAGAGCGAAAGGGAGTGTCAGACTTCACCAACTAAAAACCACCCATGTTCTTAGCCCTTTATGTCGACGCCGCGGTATCTGTGTGACCAACCCGCAGTCCCGACGGGAAAATAGTAGGCCTTAGAATACTATTTCTAGTGGAGATATAGTTTAAAACCTACTTTTCCCTGGAAGGTCATCTGTTGTGCTGACGGGTTCACTCAAAAGAGATAGACTGTCCATCTGTTGCTTCTCCAAACGGCATGTATGAGGGGCCGGCATTGTGGCAGCTGCAGTTGTTTAAGAATACAATTAAAAAATAAAACATATGAATAAACCTATTAGTATGTTGGTAGGTGCGTACACCAAGACAACATATTAGAATCTGGGAACAATTAACATGAGAGAATATGGGCAAATTAGAGGTATAAAACTGAAACATGTCTTTTACTTAGGAGCTATTTTTAGATAAATTCGAATCATGATAGGTAGATAATTTAAAAACCTCGAGTCGCACCCAGCAGCTATCTCTGACCTCGGATAAGCAGACGTTTAATAAATATATCAATGATGATCAATGCTATCATAAAGACCAAGGTAATAAACAGAAGGTAAAAGGCGACTCGCACACGTGGACAAGTCTTTTGTCTTTGCAACACTACGATAAAATCCACAGAAAGTACCGCAAACAATCTTTGTGCCTGACAGTACATTTGATCAAAAATTACTTTGAATTAAATTAATCGAATCGGGGGCGTCGGCCACAGGTGCGTCGACCACTGGGGGCCTAAGCCACGGACCCAATACGGCACCTTCAAATACGTTTTTATGATTTAAGATTGTAACAGAATACAAACAAATCATTAAATTCATTTGAATCTTTCGACTGAAGTGGAAGAGGGTGTAACGAAATTGTGGAATACCAATTTCATAGAAATAATTCATACATGGGAGTCCTCGATATACCACAACTTGTTCGGTAGGGAATGGAAAATAGAGATATATAAGACACACTGTTTCTAGTCACACTTCGGAATGAATACACAAACCAAATAATAAATAAAATTCTGATATTCTAACCTGATTCAATTCGATAATTTAGAAATCTGACCAATGTTTGGTTAAGTACGTGTTATTAAAAAAATATTAACGATCCAACACACCATTAACTAAAAGCTGCGACTGGGTCAATGTTTTAGACAGTGATATGTATTTTCGGAAATTTTTGTAAAAGCGAAAGGTATACTTGAAAATTTTGTCAGTATCAGATTGACACATTGTATCTTTTTACCATGCTTCCTTGACGTTTCAAAAAGTAAATTAATCTTATTTTCAGGAGTTTGCTGTCAGCCCATGGAGTATGGAAAATAAGTTTTTATTTGTTGAATAGTCTATCGAGCAAATATGGCCGATAAAGAAAATGAGAATGTTGACTGAAAGTTGGCGATTTTAATATAATTATTATTGGTTCACCTCTATTGTACTACTTACATGATGTTATTTATGTGACTTCTCTGTTTACTCAATATTTCAGCATATTGTTTTGTGGATTGCAGGCGTATATTACTATCGATCTGAGACAAAATCTGAACTGAGTTATTAGGTACCAGTCGTGGTATAAATATTATACATATTATTAGGAATCAGAAGTGAAATACGTGAACAAAATAAACAATGTTTAATATCTTTTGAATTACACTTTTACAAAAATATCAAGACAAACATTTTAAACAATAATCAAATAGAAATAGCACTAGCAAATGGAATAATCAGTACACGATCAAAAACATAAACCAAAATTAGCGAAGCACACGATAATAGTCGGGTAGCAAGTCCTTTCCGAGCGCCGTCCAAGCAAAAAGTGACCGTTGCACCGCCGCTCGCCTCGTTTTATGAACTTCTGTCGGTTGCCGCACGTCGACCGGACGCTAACCGCACGGTTACTGGCTGATGTCGTGACTTTGAGCCAACACGGCCTCTCCTGACGCTCTGACGTCCTCGTCAGCTTCCAACAAGGCGGCTGAGTCTTCGCTGTCTCGTTGATAGCGTGTCTCACAACGCCAGTGGGGCGTGCTGGCACGGGGGAGTGCCACGCACAACTACGCCTGTAGGGCGCGCTGGCACAGTGGAGTGCCACGCACAACTGCGCCTGTAGGGCGCGCTGGCACCGTGGAGTGCCGCACACAACTGCGCCTGTGGGGCGCGCTGGCACCGTGGAGTGCCGCACACAACTGCGCCTGTGGGGCGCGCTGGCACTGTGGAGTGCCGCACACAACTGCGCCTGTAGGGCGCGCTGGCACAGTGGAGCGACGCGCTTAACACGTCAGTAGCGCGCTGGCAGCCTGGAGCGACGCGCTTAACACGTCAGTAGCGCGCTGGCAGCCCGGAGCCACGCGCTGTACACGCCAGTAGGGCGCGCAGTCGGCCTGCAGCGACGCGCTCGGCCTGCAGCAAGGCGCTGGGCTTCAGCGAGGCGCTCGGCCTGCAGCGACGCGCTCAGCAACGTCAGAAGGCGCGCTCGGCAACGCCAGTAGGGCGCGCAGTCGCCTTGCAGCGACGCGCTCAGCAACGCCAGAAGGCGCGCTCGGCAACGCCAGTAGGGCGCGCAGTCGCCTTGCAGCGACGCGCTCAGCAACGCCAGAAGGCGCGCTCGGCAACGTCAGTAGGGCGCGCAGTCGCCTTGCAGCGACGCGCTCAGCAACGCCAGAAGGCGCGCTCGGCAACGTCAGTAGGGCGCGCAGTCGCCTTGCAGCGACGCGCTCAGCAACGCCAGTAGGGCGCGCAGTCGCCTTGCAGCGACGCGCTCGGCAACGCCAGTAGGGCGCGCAGTCGCCTTGCAGCGACGCGCTCAGCAACGCCAGTAAGGCGCGCTGGCACCCTGCAGTGACGTGCACGTTCACGGCGTCATTGTGGCAAAGCCCAAGCAACCACTGCTAAGGCCAAGCAGCGTTGCGTTGCGTCCATCCTTGTGTAATGGTTACTCTGCAAACAAACAAATTTACATCAGAATTTTGTTCCGCTCGATCACTCCTGACCAAACTTTAGTTCCATTGGGTGGCACCAAATTCGACTCTCATTAATTAAATCAAATGTACTGGAAATTATCGAAAATACAACACTCAACTACCTTGAGTCATATACCATAGTCCTTCACACCAACCTTAAAAATTCTATTGCAACAAAAACTGCTGAAATCATCGAGTAAAACCTTTAACACCAAGGCTCTCTAACCGAGTAGTACAACAAGAGAGTAATCTCATTCATTAAGGAACATTCAAGTCGAGAATCAAATTCAAAGAAACATTCACCAAACAAAACTTGTCAGACAAGAATACCAATAGGAACATAGGGATGTATAAGCACATTGTTAGCATATCACACAGACTTCTTCCACATCACTGTAGGCATAGGCTCCAAGTTTGCATACCCCTCAGTGGCTGTTGACATCACAGACTTCCACACACACTGTAGGCATAGGCTCCAAGTTTGCATACCCCTCAGTGGCTGTTGACATAGGCACATTGTTAGCATATCACACAGACTTCCACACACACTGTAGGCATAGGCTCCAAGTTTGCATACCCCTCAGTGGCTGTTGACATAGGCACATTGTTAGCGTATCACACAGACTTTCAACACATCAGACTTTCACACACGCAGCTGAGGCCACGCGCTTGACCAAACCACACGTTCTTATGTAATGGTTACTATGCAAAGAGACAAATCTACGACATAACCTGACCAAACATCCATTAGGTCCCACTCTCGTTGATAAAATCAAACGCGGCTAAACTGGAAATTATCGAAAATACAACAATCAACCACCCTGGGTCATGTACCTACCATTGTCGTTTAAATCAATCTTAAAAACATTATTGCGTCAAAAAAAATGCCAGGTTCACAAAAATCATCGAGTAAAACCACAGATCACTAACTGACTAGTAAACAAGTCTATCTCCCGTGTGTATCACTATTTGACTTAACACTACGGTCTTTCCAGACCCTGACCTCAACCAAAGCTAAACGCACAACATACAACAAACACACCCACTGTCTACTCGAGTTTCCTCAAAAACCTTCAATTTTAATCGGACTATGACTACACAATATTTACTGGTACTGTCTAACACAATACAGCCGATAGAATCTCTTGGCTTGCAACCACAACTTTACATCATCAAAATCCTTATAAACATCAACTACCTATACGTAACTCATTGGCATCATTCTTAGCCTATCATGTGTATTAGGCAACTTACTTCTTTAATAAAGCAAAACTTATCAGGCTTTACAGTGCACCTGTATACGGCCTACCTACGTCTTCACACGAAAAACAAGTCAACTGATCATAATGCGTAGGGGTTTGCATTTACGCAGACCATGATTATTCGAGTTTGATGTGCCAACAACTGCAATTTTTGGTTTCAAATATACGGAAAACGACTTTTGACTGTATTTTGTTTTGTTCATAATTGCGGCTTTTATTTGAGCATCAGATATCACAAATCACAACGTTTCCCGTCACCAGGAATTTCTCCTGTATCGTGGGTACCTTCACAAATATTTAAACTAACATACACAAGTACCCGACTTAAAAAAAAACTATCTCTAGGTCATACAGATACTTGTATTCATAACGTCATTATAGCACAGTGGCCATATCGACTTCACGCGGACACAATGACCGAAATTCGTGTTTAAAATGAGTCCACGTGCTGTTATTGGTCAACCAATCGTTAAGCGACGTATTAGCACCACCATGTAAATAACCACCAATGCGTCCGAGGCATTGCCAATCACCCCAGTGACCTTATAAACACACACATAACATCACGCCTGCAATCCCCGAAGGGTTAGGCAGAGGTACCCAGTATACCCACATTTCGCCAGTTATGTTAAGACATAAGCTTAACCATGTAATAGGGGTGAGCCCATTGTCACAAACAGGGCACAAATCCAAAAAATAACACTTTGCCCGACCCGGGAATCGAACCCAGAACCTTCATGCTCATAGTCGCGTTTACGACTACTAAACCAACGAAATATTAAAATGGTTCGATCTTACTTGTATCAGGAACGAAAGTAAACCAATCCTGTCCGGAGCGTCGCCTCAACCGCGAGAGCGGTTACACAGGACTTCGCGTCCTCACGCGGCTCCTACGACGATCTCGTTCGCGCTTGGAACGGCGATCGGGGGGCCAATTCTCGGTTTTAGAGATTTATCTCGAGTTCGAGTTCGTAAGTCTATCTCTATGTCTATCAAAAATATCTCTATCTCTACCAAAAAAAATCGAATTGAGCAGAATTCCGTATTCTCAGTCAAAATAGAAATAAATGTCACGAAAATGTCGATTCGAGTGAAGTTAATGTTACCATTACCACAGATAATATAATACTAGCGTACCATTACGAAAAATCGCGCGTTCCGTTTTAGGTAGCTATGAGTGAATGAATGATTTTGTTTTAAAACGCTGGCTAAACCTAATTATTTAAGTTTATAAGAAAGAAAGAAAGGAAGAAAAAGTATTTATTAGTTTCACAAACAAACAAGTACTTAAACATAATTAGGAGAAACACTTAAAATTAGGACATAATTTATATATTAAATTTGAATAAGTTTGCACGGGGCAAAGCCAAAGTAAAACGAAACGTTTAGTGTAAAAATAATCAGTTTGACCGCTGACCACAGCTGACTGTCTGTCAGTGACTAATAAAATTATGGAGCAAACAATTATATATCTTCGTTTTCGGGTCTATTTTAGTGGTATTCAGTTTATTACAGGAGCCAATAGATCTAAGTATTAGAACCCTTATTAAATCTTTATTTAGTCTGAAGTTTTTAATGACTTCTGTTTCGCTCAAGTCGTAAATATCGACGGCGGGATAGCTGTTGTCGCCGTGTATTGGCCAGTTGCTCGCCACTTTCCAACAATTCCAAGATAAAAATGCTAATAAACTCGTCCATATTTCAGTGGTTTCAAGTCCAATCGTAGGTACACAAATTACAGAGTCTGTTATCTGCGCGAAGGTCGTCGTGAAAACACAATGCACAAATCAAAGAGTATATAATATATCGAATTTCCAGTATGAGATGCCAAGCCGTATTTTATTTAAAAAACCAAAGAAAAGAAAACAGTGTACAATCCAAAACTCAACAAATTCACTCAGAAATGACGTATTTATATAATCGACATTACATCTCTACTGCTCAGAAGCACTCGAGATGAACTCGAACGTTAGCCTTCGACAAATTTCGAATTCGACATCCCCAGAATAGCAACTTTTAAAATTTCTCGAAAAAATGACGTCATTAGAAATTTTTCTCGAGTTCGACACCATCTCTAAAACCGAGAATTGGCCCCCAGATCCCGAAACTTGCTACGTACGTGACCTTCCACTTCGCTTATGGTGGCTACAAGATCGCTTAGAACGAGAGGCACTAGTTTTTGAACGCGAACAACTCGATCTATCCATTGCTAACTACTACCCGCTTTTATCTAAAATTAAAAGCCTGAAAACTAGTTTTTAACTTGTGGGCGAAAAGAATCCACTATCCCACTTCTGATATTAGGAATCAGAAGTGAAATACGTGAACAAAATAAACAATGTTTAATATCTTTTGAATTACACTTTTACAAAAATATCAAGACAAACATTTTAAACAATAATCAAATAGAAATAGCACTAGCAAATGGAATAATCAGTACACGATCAAAAACATAAACCAAAATTAGCGAAGCACACGATAATAGTCGGGTAGCAAGTCCTTTCCGAGCGCCGTCCAAGCAAAAAGTGACCGTTGCACCGCCGCTCGCCTCGTTTTATGAACTTCTGTCGGTTGCCGCACGTCGACCGGACGCTAACCGCACGGTTACTGGCTGATGTCGTGACTTTGAGCCAACAATATTATATTTCTATAACTATTACCAAATTCATCAAAATCTAAGTTTGCCAGTCTGATACTTAGAGCGAACTCGATATTATTTACTCTGGCATTTACATTACATTATGATATTCTTGATATTATTATAACGGATAAGGCTTAAGTAAATAACCTACAAAGACAGTATTTGTTGTACATATCACCACACCAAGAGTGTGAAATGTCTACTTACTACTACATACTCGAACACATCGAATGTCTATTCAGAACACATGACTTGTAATCTCTTCGCCTTTCGTCACTTGCAGCAATAAATTAATAACAAAAGGATTAAACTGCTATCTTTGGCCCAGTTGAAAAGTGTACTCTTTTATGTAAATAATACTGTACCTACTTATGTTGTATGTGTGCTGTGCTATGTTGAACATACTTTTACGCATTATTTAGCTTCACTTGCAATAGTTGATTGTACACCCAGTGCATAAAACGCACCATTTTGCGCGAGACGTTGCGATGCGAGCTTGCGAGCGAGGATGGATATAAAGTAGAGAGTAAAAAACTTTTTAACAAAAAATAAAACCGACTTCAAAAAAAAAGTCAAAAATAAATCAGTTTCTGAAGTCGGTGACTTTTGTTTGTTTGATTTCATTTTTTTGTCACCGACTTCAGACCCTGATTTATTTTTGACTTTTTTTTGAAGTCGGTTTTATTTTTTGTTAAAAAGTTTTTATTTTTCACTTTTTAGTGGTTCACCTAATGTGGACAATTTAGTATTTTTTTTAAGTTTTGTAGATTTTTCAAAAACCGCTTGTCCGATTTCGATAAAAAAATTATGGGACCATTTGGGAAGTATACCCTTTCCAACAAAAAAAGAATTTTTCAAATCGGTTAGCAAGTGACGGAGTTATGCCCGAACAAACATAAAAAAAAAAAAAAAACAAACATCCGAATTGAGAACCTCCTTCTTTTTTTAGAAGTCGGTTAAAAATGGGTTTCATGGACGAGTTTTACACTCTACTTTTCACTTCAATTGCGAGGAAATGAAACAGCAACTTGTAAATATTGTAAAAATAATTATTGTTCCCGTCAATTAACTTTTTTTTTCAGTAGGAAACGTTACATAACAAGGGCGTTACTCATACTGCTCAGTTATATAAACATTTTGAGCAAGCCTATTGCCATCAAGCGATTTAGGTAATTGGGGGCAAGCCTATTCCCATCAACTTTCCTTGTAAATTAGTAATGAAAAGCACAGTGTTTACCTCGAACTATAATTAGCGTCATCATAAAATCTCTCTCTCTCTCTCTTGTTATACTAACGAAACGAATTAAATTAAAGAGGTTATATAATGTTATATTCTATGAAGTTGAAGTTGTTCCTGTGGCTGTTGGCCCGATTACCTGTGCCGATTACCTTGGTCTTCGACGAAGATTTTACTTTATGCTCTAGAGCATAAAACGCGACTTTATGACATCTAAGACGAATTTTAGAGCGAGAGAAGTGAAAAAATTATAAAACACGGGTATTTTCCAAACAATTTTCATTCTCTGGTATCGGCTCGGACTTTGAGGGTAGTACAGAGACAGACTGTACAGTTTTATACAGTACCTTTTCATACGAAGTTTCCCTAGCTTTCAGTCAACCTACTACTTCTGTGAATTAGCTATTATAGCCAGATGGTCATTAATCTGTTTTATTTATAGCTACATCAGCTACTGAATAGATGGAATGCCTCCTTTAATTAAATATTACCAGCCATTTGCCGTGCTTGTTTAGGTTGGTCCCTGGAGTGCTGGAAGTGTGACCAACCATAACATACCGAGATTCCTCCGGGCCTCGGAAAGCACGTTAAGCCGCTGGTAATACCGGCTGCCATTAAGTAGTAGATTTTTGACCGTCGCCGTCGGTTCAAGTAGCCAGTGGCCCGAATATCTGACAGCCAGTCTTACTAACTGTCGATTGTGTTTTATGTAAAATACAAGTAAGTATTCAGCTGTGGCTAGTTAGACTGGAAGCCGACCCCAATATAGTTGGGACGGGTCCATATTGGCTCACCTAAAGTTTTTTATCCGAAATTGTTCTTCCTAACGATTTGTAATCCGAATGATCACTCCTCCTAAAATTTTTCCTCCTAAAGTTTGAATTCCTACTATTTGTAATGCTACTGGCGATGTTCCTAACACTCATCTTTCCGAAAATTTTAATTCCTATTATCGTTATTGTATACATATTGCAACTCCTACTGTTTTTTATCCTAACGTTTTTATCCCTAAACATAATTACCATAATATTTTCACTCATACAACTGTTTAGAATGATTAAAGGTCGTTTCACTGATTTTTGTCTTGAAATGAAATAAATGAATGAAATTCAGGTCAGAGTCTCGTCTTGTGGACACTATGAAAAAAATACTTTGAAAAATTTCGCGACCAATTTCGAGGTAGCGCTCGCCGGCCGCTGCCGCGGCACCGCTCGCTTCGCTCGCTCGGCTCGCGCGTAGTTGGTCACAGTTCTAACCTAACCTAACCTATGGATATCTTTGCATATTATAAGGTCCCATTAAGATAGGTGGACAAATTTTAACACAGCGTTTAAGTAAGCCTAACTAAAGACATCTAAACAACAAAAAAAAACACTATATAAAGTGATTTTATTTTGACTTAAAATAATAAATTGCCGGCACTCTAGAACAAACTCATCCCATAAAAGTAGGTATTTTAATGTCTTTTTTTTTTTTTTACTATTGTCCTTATTTTAGCGGTCTAAATGATTTCTAAAATTTTGTCCACCTATTTTAATGGGACCTTTTATAATACTGATTATTATGAATAAAAAGTAATATAAACAAAAAACATATGACTTTGAATAATAGTGTAAAAGATGGTTAGGTTGAGAAAATATAGGAAAACAAATAATAGGATAATAGATGTTTATTGCTACTGACATTAGGAAGTTGAATGCTTCGGAATTAAAACATTAGAGACAGAGACTTTAGGAATTGCGATCGTTAGGATGAAAAATGTTAGGAAGAACATTTTCGGATTTCCAATTTTCGGAGTTGAAATTTTAGGTCAACTTTGGCGCACCCAGTTGGGACAAGTCTAGGCAGATGATATATTCGTTGGCGAACAAGTTTTATAGCCTGTTTCAAAAAAGTGAAGTGAAGTGATCTGTAAGATCTGCTGGTACGTATTACATAATCGTATTACGCATCCCAATATGAAACATTTCGTTAGTCAAAATATTTAAGTATGTTTTAACGATCATCTTGTTATCATAACTCATTTTCCTGTGTAAGTATTTGCTGTATTTGTTACGGTGCCAATGCTCGGTGAAGTGGGCAATACAGATTATTACAGATATCCAATTCTTTACAATACTAACAAGAATGTACACTCAAAAGTAATGAAATATGTACTAGGTTTTGCTTGCTGCTTCACAGACTTTTCGTTCAGATATATATATAATAAAAAGTTAGAGGACTTTTTACCCGACAACGGCAAAGCCAAAGGAGGGTTATGATTTTGACTGGCTATGTATGTATTTAGTTATAGAGTCAGCTACTTTCTCATTACAATATTAGTATGGATATAATGACGTGTTAGCATATGGCTATTGGCTATTAACATAAATATACCTATACGGCAGCTATCAAACACTTCCCTCTTTGTTTCTCTACCTACCAACTTAGATAATCAACATACTTATAATTTCAACATTGTTAAACATTGTTACGTTACGCGCCACCCCATAGTTAGTGAACGCTTCGTTTCGGTCAACAGCCAACGCTAAATGACCATAACCAACCAGAACGACTACCATGATTACTATAATGTGTATCCGATTGTAGTCAATCGGATTACTAAGTGTTAAACACATGATTTAATAGGGTTACCACTTCTTTTGAAAAGTCCTGACCAAAAAATACTTTTTGCAAAAGAAACACTACCGACTTCCAAAAAAACACTAATAGAGTCAAAAATAAATTTAATTTCGGAAGTCATTGTACTTATGAATCTTTTGATTCAGTATTCATTAAAAATGTGTGTCTTTCTTAAAACAAAACCTCTTCAGTCAAGATTTCGAGAACCAAAAAGACGGATATGGCTCTTGGGCAGAGCGAAGGGGAGTGTTAGACTTCTACTGACTAAAAACCAAACCCATGTTCCTTCTTCGCCCTTGTGCCGAGGCCACGTCATCTGTTTCGATAATCCGCAGCCTCGACGGGCGACATGGTGACACCCTACGTTTGGATTACTTATTGTACTCGATAAGCCCATTTAAGGGAACCTTGTGTTACGCCACCAATTGACAAATATTGGCTTAAGATAATCTGATTCCGAAATTCACCTGAAGAGGATCTAATAGCCATTAGTCTAGATAAACTGTTGATAAATAAGTGTTTTATAGAAGAGATCATAAATGTGGCAATTCTGTTTTGTAAACAAATAATCTAGATTTTTTATTGGTTTTATATTTAGAGATGTACTAGATCTAGATAAACATGCCCAGTCTCTAGAACCAGATGACAAAATGTAGGCAAAATCGAGAAATTTTGTCAAGGGAAATACAAAAACAGTTCAGTTAACCGCTGCTCAGATTCGAATTACCTAGCTAGGTCAATAAATAATTAACGAATAACATCGTGACGCCTAAAATCGCCGAAGGGTTAGGCAGAGGTTTACTAAGTTTACTTTTACTTTACACATTTCGCCAGTTAAGTTAAAGTCCCATATAATAGGGTGCGAGCCTATTGCCATCAACCGGGCACAAGACCAGACTCCGTGGTTGAATAATTCCTGATGGAAAAACCCAATGACAATTAGCGCGACCTAGGAATCAAACACAGGACCTCATGATGCGACCACTTGACCAACGAGGCAGGTTAGAGAATAACAAAACACTTGCAGAATTAAATTCAACGGAAGAGATAAGATCATGAGACAGAAAAAAAGAAACGAGCCAACGCTCACCAATAAAAATACCATCATTGAAAGAGAACAAGAAATGGAATTAGAATAGCAGAAGTCAACAGACTCCACTGCTTTTAATAGATTCACTCTCTTACAAAAACAAGTTCTAGTTTTCCACATGTTCAAAGATGATGATTTGTTCGACTTTCGAAGAAAATTTGAGTTGAGTAACATGTTTGAACGCAAGTTTATAAGAAACTTTAGAATAATGGAAATGATCATTAATTTTATTGATACAAGACTTGACAACTTCCATCAATTTGGAGAATAGTGTGCCTATAAACCAGAGTGCTTTTTGGAAGAGTTACGCCTCTACTATGAAGCCAATTTCATACATTCACAGAAGATACGGTAAAGAAATCTGAAAAAAAACATTCCAAGCTGTGTTCCATTTTATATTTGATAGTGTTTACAAGAGAAAAAATTAGATATTTTCAGCAGCTGGCAGTCACGTAAATAACGCTACGTCGACGGCCGACCGTGACCTCCTATTCTTTCAAATGTTTATTAGAACTCCGAGCACGCTCTTTTCTAATGAAATACTTTGATTTTCGATACCTCATCACGAGCTGATAATGATAACCGATAAGAATACACAACGATTACTACTGATAAAGTGTAAGCTCGCACTTTAATAAACTCAAAACTATCTCATAATTCCGGCAAGGGAGGTCCAGTTAGATCGTCATTGTTGACACAACATCAACGGTCCTCTTTCGCGGAAATACAATTACCTCTGAGCGGGCTAGAACGCTAGTCTAGCGTTAGTAGCGTTAACAGTTCGGCAGTGCGCTTATCGGGTGCGAAAGGCTTGTCGATAAGGCAGCGTGCGCACTCGCAGCCGTCAGTGCCGCGAGCGACTCCGGCGCAACCGCCCATCACGAACACGACCGCGGCCGAATGCTGAAAACCGAGATTAGTAGCGTGTTTGGACACTAACAGCAATATTATACAACTGATATGTGCCTGTCCTACTACCGCTGCCGGCGTGTGTTTACTAAACTAAGGTGTGACAAAGTTTGCTTTTACTTCAACTTGTGCGGTTAAATCAATCTGTGCTGCAGTTAATTTCGGTGAGTTTATCGGTAATTAATACTTATTTATTAAATACTTATCCAAATTTTAAGGCAGCCCTTCTAAAATAATTTAGACATTTTTGTAAAGATATTTTTCGTTTTATGCCTTCTTTTTCGCCTAGAATTTTTACTCTAATAAAATCGTATCAAATAGAGTTATTGCCCGTTAGTAATAAAATATAACTGGCGATGTAGAGAAGGCTGAAATAAAATAAAAATACATATTGGCGGCGAACGTAGTTATGAGTACACACACCGGCGATTTGTTTATTTGTTACCACTGTGTAAGCATGGGAGTCACAGATGAATATTTATGTCCGAGTCACCGTTGTCAAATTCCGTGGTACCACCAGCAGTGACGTCACTAGGTACCGGTGAAGACTGCGGAACCGCATGCACGGCGCCATTTTCACTGACCTTTCTAATTTCACTCATCTTGGCCATGCACACAAATATAATACGAGATCATTCATAAACGAGTATTTAACATAAATTAGAATATTATAAACAAGCTATTTTTATTACTCGTATAAATGTTTCTTTTGTTTGAATACGTAATCTTACTTGTCACTCTCTCTAAAAAGTTAGAATATAACATCACGCCAGTAATCACCGAGAGGTCAAGTAGAGGTAAAAAAAAAATAGATAATAACATAATAAATCATTAACAGTTTGTGTAATGAATGACACGTAATTTAAATAACAATGAGTAGCTAAGAATAATATTATTTAGTAAACAAAAATATACTGTCACAGCTAATTACAATTATATGCGTGAAACAGATGTTTTTAAATGACTTTCATGGATTTAATTTGTAATGAATGACGAATGAGTAGTAAGTAAAATTATTTTAGGTTTGTAAATGTTTAACTATACTACGCTAGTATTATATTATCTGACTATACGCTAGTATTATATTATCTGACTATACTACGCTAGTATTATATTATCTGACTATACTTACTAATATTATAACGAGGGTTTGTAAGTTTGTGTGTAGGGGGTAATCTCCGTAACTTATGACCCGAAAAAAAAAGTACTTATTTCACTTATAGAAACTTACTATATTCGTGGGTACTATAGGCTACCTATACATTATTTTTATATCATGCATATTGCGTATTAGCCGAGGTTATTGCATATACGGACGAGAACGTAAGCGACTTATGAAAAACGGTTTTTGTTCTCTTTGTTTTACAAACAAATACAACTTCTATATAATTTATCTATATAAAAGGAGAAGTCCTGACTGACTGTCTGACTCATCAACGCCCAGTCCAAATCCTTGAACCTAGAAAGCTGAAATTTTGGCCATAGGTTCCTTTGATAATGTAGACAAGGAATAAGGAAGGATGTTTCGAAATTCAACCCCTAAGGGAGTTAAATATGGGATGAAAGTTTGTATGAAAAATCGTCATTTTTGGTAAAAGCTAGTTTGTCATAATTTCACCTGATATGTCTTCGTATTGAGTAATTTCATAGGTTACGTGTAGGTACCTACTATGCTGTCATAAATAATTATATCAATTAAGTATAATTAAATTCAGATCATAATTTTTCTAGATAAAACTGTAAGTTTACTAATAAAATTAATCTGGATTTATCGTAAAACATAAAAATGATACCTTACCAAACTTACTTATTACCTACCTACATTTAAGAAAATAGCTACACTATATATAATTTTTACTCATTTATCCAATCAGTCAGTACCTACTCAAACGAATAAAAAAGCAATTACTTAATTAGGTACAGTAAGTAGTACCAGCTCATAACAGCTAAATACCACATTACCATAACTTTATTTTAAGAAATTAAACAAAAACACCAATTAAGTAAATTAGATCGGTATCCTATACCAAATATCGACAATGATAATATCATAATTACTAAAACAAATATGTAAGAAAAACTGATAAGAACTAATTAATTAAAATAATCTCTTTAGTTTAGAACAAAGTAGGAACTACAATCAAGGGTAGGTAAAGAAAACATTGATCTTAACCCTTAAACCCTACCCATTCCAGGAGAAACACTATTACTTTACTACCCAGGGGTTTGATGGACCCCAATATACATAAATTCATACTTATGAAACAAACAAGAATTTTATTACAATTATTATTTATTGATATAAACTGCTTATTTGGCAATATAATAAAAATAATCAATTGTTTTTGGTTTACGTTCTTGACACATATCCATAGTATGTTCATCGCAGAGAGGTTTTTGGCACTTGCCACAGGTGACCTTGGTTTTTCAGTCCTTACCTTCTTTTTTTAGCAGTGGGAGCAAGAGTTGGTCCTAGCAATGGCCACTTCTTTTACAAGATTCCACCTAGGGGAACTTGAAAATTCATGAACAAAGAGGGCCATGTAAATCGTTCTTCCATTTGCGCGATGATCTTTTTTTTTTCAAGAAAATACTTTTTTTTTGTATCTTGTTTTGTGGAAATTTTAAAGAGGATTTATGAATTAATACCTACTATAAACAGGAGCCCTTAAAAAAATACCGTTGGCTATCTTTTCAATCTCCAGACATAAAACAAAACTTTTATTCAACTGATAAAACAAAACAACAAAATTGCTTGATTTGTCCATGTATATCCCTAAAAAAAGAAACACCACTGTTATTATAACAACTACATCAAAATATCAAATTTATTCTTTAATTTCTGAATAAAAAATAATAGTATTCACCAATATATTGACAAAAAGAAATAACAAAAATACTACGTTATTACTACCCTGGGGTCTGACAGTCCCTTAAATAGCTATAAATCCGTAAATACTGTATAAGCGTTGATGCAAGTCTGGTGAAAAGATGGCCCACGAGGTAATTAAGGATTAGCTAGAGTAGCATAATAGTGCGTTTCGTTATTTCAAAAATATCAACAAAAATTTAACCTCTGGGGTTTGCTGGACCCCCGGGTAGGGTTTAAGGGTTAAAAATAAATATTTAGGTGATCATCACACAAACGCGTGTAAATGATTAAAAGATATAGGCTAATGCGTGGGCGTGGCTTTTCTCGCTCTGACCGGACCATCTCTTATAGTTTCATTGCTTGCTCCATATACTTAAACTAAACAGAAATACTGATGAACATTAAAATCTATGATGTGATGGAATGAAGGAAATGTTGTGAGCAAAATGTTGAGTATGAATGTAGATGGCTATAAGAGTAGAGGAAGAAACAAAGAAACGATGGATGGACTGTGTTAAGAATGATATGGCTAGAAAGGAGGTGACTGCTGAGATGACGAGAAATAGAGAAGTATGGAAGAAGAAGACATGTTGCGCCGACCCCAAATGAATTGGGATAAGGGCAGGAGAATGATGATGATGATGATTAAAATCTATTTACTCAAGGCTGATCGTAAAATAAGAAAAGATTGTGAACCTTTTAGTTACAATTTCATAAAATTAATCAGTAGTTTTACCAAAACTATTGAAACCCTAGTACATTGACCCTCGCGCGGTATAATTAATTTATCTAAAGGTAAATAATAGTTGAGTAAGACGTAAGTTTATCAGTAACCTGGCCGAAATAAAATCCAATAATGAGTCTTATTTTATTTCTTAGATTAGTTACAAATTTAACAGTTTGTTTTTTTTAACAATATTAGGTAATTGTTACTTTGTACTTTATGTAGTTACTAGTGACCCGCCCCGGCTTCGCACGGGTACAAAAAAGGTATTAAAACCTTCCTCTTGAATCACTCTATCTATTAAAAAAAACCGCATCAAAATCCGTTGCGTAGTTTTAAAGATTTAAGCATACAGACAAACAAACAAATAAACAAACAAACAGACGCGACTTTGTTTTATACTATGTAAGGATACAAATAGAGAGGCTATTAAGAAGTCAATTAAAGATAGAATAATAGAAGCAAAATATTTATTTTATATTGTACCAGATCATACGATTTTACCATGAAAGTTGTCGGAATCTCGGATTATACGAGTATTATTGAAAGTCTATGATCGTCTTGGTACTTGACTTAGTTAGTAGACCGCGAAGATTCATCTAAAAACGTGAAATCAATCTAAACCGTTAGGTAAGTAAAGGTTGGGCAAACGACGACATATTTTAATGTTAAGGAGGAACCAGTTATATATATTAGAATATTCCGAAGACATATCTCAAATAGGCTTCCAATAATTTCAAATTAAATTTATTAATAAGGGATTTAATTCAAATTCAAATTAGAGGTGTTAAATAAAAAATATATAAACAAATTATGGACGCTGTCGGGCACAGCAAATATTTAAATATCCAAGTAGAGAGAGGGGATTAGATTAGATTCAAAAGAGATTCTGAGACTATTTATGCAGTTTCTTCAAAATAGTCAAAGTCAAAGTCAATATCAAAATTATTTATTTGCAACAAATGTGGTACAAAAGATGTTAAAATAATAATTATGTAGAGCAAAGACACATTTCGCCATAAAGTTGGCATGCAAACATTAACTTACTATGATGCTTAGTTCAACACACAGTAACTGTGAAATAAGCATTAAATTAGATAAATATGTGCGTTTCGATGTTTAACATAGGTACTCAGCACAAAGCAAATTTTGCTGTTAACATTACAAAATAAACAAACAAAGAAATTTTTAACACAAACATAGAGAAAAAATCAAAGATAACATAATATAAAATATTTTTGAAATATACAATATATAATTAAGGTAACCTTATAATGCATTGCGGTAATGGTAGGATTTGCAGTTAGATAATTTAAGAAATTCTGCTACTGAATAAAAACTTTGTGAAATAAGCCACTTTTTCAAAACTTTGCAGAATTTCCTGTATGGAAGATCAGTTAGAAACTTTGGTAGAGAGTTAAAGATAAGTGGAGCCATATATACACAATTACGTCTAAATAATTCAATCCTAGGTACTGGCATTGTTAATAAATACTGCGTAACTTTACGTTTATTAATATTGTTTTTTGATTCAAATAGTGAAGAATTAGTTTTAACAAATTTAGCTATTTCGTATATATAAATACAAGGAACTGTTAGAAGATTATGTGATTTATACACTGGTCTGCACGAATCAGTCCAGTCCATATTAAAAATTGTGCGTATGCATTTCTTTTGTGCTAACAGAACCCTAGTAATTTCAGAAGAGTTCCCCCAGACAATGATACCATACCTGATGATGGAACAAACATAGGCGTGATATACCATTAACGCAGTTTGTCTGGAGGTCTCATCTTTAACTTTTTTCAAGGCGAAAACGAATCTATTTATCTTTATACACATATCATCAATATGATCTTTCCAAGTGAAATGTTCATCAATAGTGATACCAAGAAATTTTGTTTTATGAATTTGTTCAACTGTTTGATCTTTATGTGAAATTTTAAGGTGTAGATATTTACTTTTCTGTGTTTTAAAATTTAGTATTTTAGTTTTTTCTAAATTAATTTTTAATGCATTTAAATCTAACCATGTAATAATTTTATTCAAGCTGTTGTTTATATTACACTCATGTGATTCACCATTTTTACAATCGTAAATAACGGTTGTGTCATCAGCAAACAAAACACAGTCTTGGTCTATTGCTTGAGGGAGATCGTTCACGTATATAAGAAATAATGGTGGCCCTAAAATGCTTCCCTGCGGAACACCAAAGTAATTGTATCGTGGTTGGGAATCAAAGTTGGTGATACCATTAGTTTTGTCGTCGAATTTAGTGATTCTTGTTATTTGTGTACGATTTGAAAGATACGATTTGAACCACTCTAAGGCTGGGCCGCGAATGCCAATTTTATTCAACTTGTCAATAAGAATTGAATGATTAACGAAGTCGAAGGCTTTACTTAGATCTAAAAACAAAGCGGAGGTTGTTGTTTTCGAATTTATGTTATTTAATACCGATTTTACTAAATTAAAAGCTGCAAGTGATGTGGACTTGTTTTTCCTAAACCCGTATTGTTCTTTTGCAAGCATACTATATTTATCCAAGAAAGAAAGAGTTCTCTTGTACATAATTCTTTCAAAGACCTTTGAGAGAATCGGAATCGATTACAATTCAATACAATTCAACCATAACTACTCCGAAAGTCCGAAACTGTGTCATATCTACAAACTGGTCGAAATGACCAATGAGTGTATGTTGATATTCGCCGGTTCGGTTCAATTGCCGGAGAGGGCCCATTAGAAGGCTAAGTGGCGTCTTCCGCGAGTTGGCATGCGAGGCACAACAATGGCTGAACGTCTCTATATCTATACGAGAAGAAACCAGTAGTCACTCGAGGTCTGTAGGAATTGCTGTCTAGAAATTTTGTACGAAAATGAACAACCATATTTTTAATAATAATATGTGGTTCTACGCAGACATTCTGAGGTTTGAATGAGACGTTTCTTAATGGCTGTGAGCGGGAGAAAATGTGACATTACTCAGCTAAGTTACACCTATAGGTATATCGTTCGATTTTAAAGTGAACAAAACCGTAGTTAATGAGGGAGTCGTGCTCGTGAAAACTTCAAACGCACTACTTACTCTGTCCATAAAGCACCGAGCTATAATTTATTTTTCGAGCTGTTCGGGTCATGGCGGGCGTCGCGTGGGTGCAAACCGCAACGGTATCCGGACTGTGGCATGGCAAGTAATGGCAACAAAACTTTACAATGCAACAACTCGTACTACGATTTATAGTAACGCCAAGAACTGCCAAGAAGTAATTATAAACAGTACTCTTAGCTATTGCCATCAACAGGGCATTATTCCAGACTCCGTGGCTGCTACTGAGAAATTTCGGACCATGAGGTCCTGTAATCGATGGCTCAGCGGTCGCGCTTGCGACCACTAGACCAAGTTACAATATAAAGCTTGTGTAAAAACTGTTTTTTTTTTTTTTAAACGTTGCCCCACTCTAGGAATTTCTCCTGTATCGTGGGTGCGTTCACAAACATAGAAAGTCACATACACAAATACCCAGACCCGAAACAACTATCTGCAGGTCACACAAATATTTGTTCCGTGCGGGGATCGAACCCGCGACACGCAGCGCAGCAGTCCAATCGCTTAGCCACTGCGCCAACCGTGCCGTCAAGTCAAATTGAATTAGTTAAAACTTTTGATCATACAAAAGCTATAGTAAACCAGCTTCAACACCGCTCTTCATATGGTAAAGACCGTTACCCGTGCCATAACAACTTTCATTAGACACTAAGGACCTGTGCTATTTTCTGTATGTGATGCTCATTAAAAAGTCACTGTCACTCACCGCAGTCAACTTTGTAATAAAAACGGGTCTTGCGTTTATATTTTAAAATATTTTGACTGTCTTTTTGCGGTATTTGAATATTGTAGTGAAAAAGAGAAGTTTACTACATTTAGTTTATTACATTTATTACGTTTTCCTTACACGTTATAATAATATTTTATTATGTTTTTTTAATAATTCAATATTTTTTTACACATAATTATTATTGAAAACGTCAACGTTAACTTTTATAACCAATTACGTTCAGAATTATCTATCTGCAATTAGTTAACTTTGAGTTCGGATTGTCTCTAACTGTCTATTCTTACAAGAAGCAGCGAATCAAATTCCGAGGGCACAGTCTTTTTAAAACCCATACATTGTCTTGATCAGATTATATGAGCATGCATACCTCTTGGTGCTTCAGCTATTAGAAAATACTCGCCTTCTAACTCTCAATGCAAAACAAGAATGCCGAATAGTTAGTTTTTAACTGGTTTACGAGTATTTGACAAAAAACTGCGCCCTAGATCTTTTGACCCACAGCGATGATACACCCAGCTTTTAACTGGTTTTTTAGAACCTCGTACGCCAAAGATAACGACAATTATTAACCTTTTTTCTTTATTATTTGTTTAATTTAATATGCCTCATGTATGAAACATTTTTTGTCCGTCAAACCGTAGTGCAGGTTAAAATCCATATTGTTTGGTTATTCAGTCAATAATAACCGATTGACGTCATATTTGTAAGTAAAAAATATGCATGAAAGTTACGGAGTTAAATAATAAATATAATAAAGTCGGTTCAGCCAATGGCTTTAAATCATGAAGCACTTTAAATACATTATTTACTCCATTGACTTTGTTCTGATATATGAGGGGATTTTCTTTCGTAGTCATAATACTCATAATACTTGGTCGATTGTCTTGTCTTGAAATTATTATGAGAGCACTAAGAGACGACGTCCATTGTTATATAATGTGGATTGAATTACTTCGTATCGTGATCAAGTCATACAAAACAAAACTAAATTATGTAATTTTTTTTTGTATACCTAATATTTATAGTGCTCATCAGAGAAAATTGCGTTCTACTCTTACTTACTTGTCTCAGAATGATAATATTATGGACTAACGACTAACCGAAAGCTACGCCGAAACCTATAACTAAAATTATATTATAGATGCTGATTGTAATTTATCATTAACTAGCTGATGCCCGCGGCTTCACCCGCGTGGAAGTCGTTCAAATTATATACTAAAACCTTCCTCTTGAATCACTCTATCTATTAAAATAAAACCGCATCAAAATCCGTTGCGTATATAGTTTTTAAGATTTAAGTATACTTACTTACAGACAAACAGACAAAAATAGCGACTTTGTTTTATACTATGTAAGGATTTAGTAAAAACCCGGGGCCACTTTAAATGAAGCAACATAAGTAAAGCAAGTTAAAAAAGTAGTAGCTAAAAAAGTATAAAACGAAACCTAAATTTAAAAAAAAAACGATAAATTACTCGTAAATAGAGAAAACTGCACAATTATTATAACAAAACAAATCATCACGTAACATATTTGGCCTGTTATATTTCAAGTCTAATGTCATGGGGCTCAAATTCAGGCAGGTTTTATCTTTTTACCTGAAAATAAATGGATTATCATTACCATTTTATTTAATAGAAAATATATTTTTTACCTAGACCCAAACCCGTTAAAATGGCAATGAAGGAATGGCTGCAATGGCTGCCACCGCCGCGGTCGCTGCTGGCGTTGTTGCTGGCGATAGCTGGGTTCAGCGGCCGGCTGTTCGCCTCGCACTTCACGCACTCGCCGACCCTTCTTGTGGACACCTGCCACTCGCTCTGCCGGCTCGTGGGACTCGTCACTACATTGATCTCCTACAGGGTTGGTATTATTGCTAAACATCATTGATGTAATGCTAAACATTCATTTTTATCGTCATACTATATACAGATATTATTTTGTGATACGAGTAGCTAATGAGCCGGACAAAATTATAGTACAATCAATATATAAATATATATATATATCTATATATTTATAAAAATGTTATGTTAGTTTGTGTACGCTTTAAAAACTCATAAAATTCTGCACCGATCGAGCTGAAATTTTAGAATGATATATAATCCGCATCAAGGATTGTTTTTACAGTATCCACGCGGGCGAAGCCGCGGGCATCAGCTAGTAATATATAATAATAGGTACTTATATACCTATATAATCACTGGTGTTGCTATGTACAGATAGACGCCAGCACGTCAAGCTGCCCGAAAGCGAAACTGTTAAATCGCAATCAATCTGACATTACACTTTACTTTAGCAAGAAATTTGAAAATCTGTTAAAGTTTGACGGATTGTAATAGCTTGATAAGGCAAATATGGTGAACTTTCTTCTACTATAACTACTTTAAAAAATCCTTTCTTATTGCGCACCCCTTTTTTTCTCCTCCTGCTCTGAGCGGAGTGGAAGGGATTGTCCGACTTCTACTGAATAAACCATCACCCATGTTCCTTCTTAGCCCTTTGTGTTCCGGGGCCGCGGTATCTCATTTGAACTACCCGCAGCCCTGGCAGGTTATTGCACACCCTCGTTACATGTACTGTGTGTTGTACCCCATTGTGCACACCACGATCACGCAAAAGTACGGTTTCGTGCTGTAAGATGAAGTTCAACCAGTCCACTAAGTTACTGAAGATGGACACTCATGTCATTTTTATATTTTTTTTTGCTGTCCAGTATGAACGCGCAGACGAGGGCGCAGGCCGGGAAGGTCGCTTG
The DNA here is from genome assembly GCA_949316265.1 of Diarsia mendica. Classification (NCBI taxonomy): domain Eukaryota; kingdom Metazoa; phylum Arthropoda; class Insecta; order Lepidoptera; family Noctuidae; genus Diarsia; species Diarsia mendica. Next base: position 15,138,344 of record OX438896.1, on the reverse strand, counting down.
CGCAACACATTCGGCTGGGCACGTATCGAGGTGGTGGGCCGTCTCTCCGTGCACGTGCTATTCGCCTCCTTTGCCCTGGCTCTGGTCGTGAACGCGCTGCAGCTTGGGGTCCACTCCTCACACGGACAGCCTCCGAGATACCCCAAGGTCATCGTTGGCAGCGCTGTGATTGGTCTGCTGCTGAATGCCATCAATTATATGCTGCTTGCTGGTGAGTAACCTTTGTTAAATCGATGATATGAAGTGCAACTAAGTCCTGACTCCTTAAATGCTACATCTTGAGCGTATACAGAGTGCAAGGGAAATCGCACAAACACGTTTTCTGTACATTATTCCGAACCCCCATTGTTTAAATCGGGTATTTCAAAATTATCGTTTATGTATTAAAAAGGTTAGCTTGTTGTTTACACATCATAGACCGATCTCTGTAATTTGTTATTTACATCAATAGCATAGCTACTTTATTGATATCATTGGCAGTGTAAACAACGATAACTTACAATAATGGAGCAGGTGATACGACGCCTTTCTATAACAACAATAGCGATCAAATGTATCTACTTGTAGAGCTCACCGAGTGCAAAACAAACAGAAACTGTCTATGTGTTTGTACAAATTATCATCGTTATATCAGCCGACATCGATTCCTAGACATATGTACGTGTCACCCCAAGGGACGCCACATCGACTGGGTCCTTTACTAGGTAATCGGTCCATCTTGTGTAAGGCTTTTCAACTCACCGGAGGACACGGTGAAGCACACTGTGGTGTGCCCTGCTTGGGTGGAGCCCCACCGTGTTACGCTGGCTAACTCACCGTCCAGCCGTCTTATGACGACAACAGACCGTGTCGACGGCGCACTCGTGTTTCACGCGCGCCTCAAAGAGATGTCAGCAAGGAGGGGCCCGCAAGGGCTGACGCCCGTCGGGGCTGCGGATTATCGAAAGAGATAACGCGGCCTCGGCACAAGGGTGATGAAGGAAAATGGGTGGTTTCTAGTCAGTAGAAGTCTGACACTCCCTTCCGCTCTGCCAAAGAGCGGCGGAGGGTTATTTGATGATTTTCCAACCACCAAAAAAAAAAGGCCTTTCAACTTCGCTCTTCACCAGCTAATGAGTCCATCTCGAGGAAGGTCTTGTGCCCTACGGTAGTCCCCATTGCAGAACCCTTTGGCCTCATCAATCATTCATTCTGCGATTAATATACCCTTCCCATACCATGGCATGTACCTTATGTAGTTAAGTTACAAACGTAACGAACTACTAAATTCCATTATATGTTCTTGTTTAGTAAATAATACTGTTATCGGTACTAGTAGTTTCGTTGATGTAGCATTAGGTACATAATGCACCAACAATTAATCGGTTATTGCGGTAATCGTGTAAACGTGGGCAAAACAACCCATAATTTTTTTCCGTCGTTTTAATTTTGTTCAACTGTGTTCTCTTAAGTTTTGCGAAGTTAGCAGGACAAAACAAATAATATCTATATAAATAAAAAGAGTTAATCTATATTTAGATAAAAAGAGAAGTGCTGACTGACTGACTCATCAACGCCCAGCACAAACCCTTGGACCTAGAAAGCTGAAATTTTGCACAGAGGTTCCCTTTATAATGTAGACAAGGAATAAGGAAGGATTTTTCGAAATTCAACCCCTAAAGGAGTAAAATAGGGGATGAAAGTAAAGAAGGAAAATCGTCATTTTCACGCGGGCAAAGCCGCTGGCAAAAGCTCGTCTTACATACAATAACAATACGCCTGTAATCACTGAAGGGTTAAACAGAGGTGTACCGGGAAATGCACTCCCATTTCGCCAAGTATGTTTTAATTCCATGTAATGGAGGGCGAACATCAACCGGGCACAAAGCCACACTCCAACATTCAGTTACATAAACGAACCACTCAATAGACTTTCAAGTTCAATTGTTCCTCTATGCTTCTTCATTTTCTAAGTCTCAAGCATTTTCTGTAGAATTGCTTACAGTTTTGGGTACTTACTTATGTGACTCTACCTTTGAAGTACGAAGTGAAAGAAAGCAATATGATGCGATCACGTGTCATGAATGCTATCTTGTTTATAATAAGCATATTTGAATAGGATAAGGAAATAATAAGTGCAATGAACTTTAATTGCATTGTTCGAAATAACGCCGCCATAGTGACACATTTTTTACAGCTCTACTTCACATTTTAAGAGCTACTTAGGTAAATTAAATAATTAGCCACCGCCCCTGGTTCACACGGTGCCACCTATCAGATAGGTAAAAAACTTTGAAACTGGACTTGAGTTATGAACACAAACAAGGGTTGTATCAATAGTACAAATTGAAAAAAAATATGATAGAGCGAGCGCAGCGAGATCTAATATTATAGCAACGACGCGCGTACTCATTCAAAAATTTGTATAGTAACTCTGTTGACTTGTCTATACTCATCTTTACTTATCTTACTTATCTAATACGCAAACAAAAACCACAGTATGTAGGTATTAGACTGCGAACCGAGCATTCCCCATCTCGGATAGGTTGGGTTTTAAACCCCATAACCCTTCCCGATACCTTTTGCCTATAAAAATAAGTAGGTTCAAGACACCCACCTAGCCTGGGTAAGGTCAAAGTCATCACTGTAACAATATAAAACATGACCCCAACAAATTGTGCACGTCCCACGAACGGTACCTACTGCACTGTCAAATTGTAAAAATAGAAAAGGAGTCATGCGTCCCATATTTTCATTTAATAAATGGTTAATCTCATAGGTACCCCCGTGATTTTTTTAAACTAGTATTTTTTTTGTAATAAGTTTATTTTAGGGACCAAGAAGTGTAATTTGTCATTTTACTCTATCCTAAAAAAAGCCTACAATCTGGCGAAGTCATTCTGTAATTTGAAGAAAAGATGTGTTTTCCTAAACAAAGCCTACCCGCAGCTGGGCCGAATCCCTCCAAATGAAAATCCTAGATCCACCACTATGCATACTTTATAACCTGATCCTTATTTATTAAACTGTTGTGTTATAGGTCGTGAGCTGAGCTACAGCCGACGCCTGAGCGTCACCGAAGGTGGAGGAGTGGTGCTGAAGACTGGTTCAGGAGAGCCGGCTCTTGCGCATGCACCTACCGACATTGCCAGTAAGTTATATTTTGATTTAAGTTTCTAAACAATGGAGTAGTAGGTACTGGGTACAGCCAATGTCCCACATCACCGACCCTTTTCTCTTCTTTTTTTTGTAAAAAAGAATAGGTCATGCAGTTTGGTTGACTAGAAATCGACACCGATATTAAATAAAACCACATTGCCTCTTCTTAAATTTAGATACTAGGTATGGTACAAGACAGGCAGATAATGACTAGATATCCTACTATCCGAAATAGAATACTTATAAGAACTGTAACCTAATGAAACAATGGTGATGCATGGCTGCATAATACTTAATTGAAATAAGTAAATAACGACACAGACCTCAGTAAATGTAGCATTGCAACTATACAAATAGACTTATAGGTACCTCAACATTTTCTAAAATAATAACATCTATAGAAATTGAAAATGAAAGGCATCACCTCACTTTTTCAACCACATGCAGTAAATGTTCAAAATATTATTATCGTTTAAAAACTGACAATAATATAATGCGTCAATTGAGATGAATTATGAAAACAAACAATAAATACTGCGTCAGCTAATTTTATGTAAATAGTCTACACGTGTTGTATAATAATGTTTATATTCTAGTTAGGTACCTACTATTAGGGATTGCGTCAGAAAAAGTAACAACCATTGGTTTAGGTACATTAAAAACATGTTGTATTCAATAACTGGAATAGTATTTTGAACTCAACAAAGTTATCATTATCAATCATCCTAAAAGTCGCGACTGATGGAATTTTAGATACTTGCCCCACCTATTGTATTATCATGTTTAAACTCACTTTTACGTTAGTGACAATGTCAGACCCACAGAAGAGATAAAAGAGGTTAGAAAGGCCATGTGGGCGGGGCACGCGCGCCGCTTATATGATCAGACGATCATATGTCGACAAAATTTGATTTACTGACCAACAATCGCGCTCATATTGTGACAGCGAACGGAGCTCCGCGATAAAAAAAGAATTATGCCGTGTTGCGCGATTATTACGTGTCGGAAAAGAAGCCAGGTGTGCAGTGTGGCACGAGAAGGGATTTCTCTTCATCGGTAAGTCTAAAAACCTTAAAATACAAGTGATATTTGTAATTATTACAATAGTATTATGTAGTTCGCAGACAAAAATGATACAATCGCAAGCAGAAACGAAATTATGTACATTGCTTGCAATACGTGGGTACCATCTTGTACTACGTGGGCGATTGCGCAATGCATTTCGTTCACTGCGAACGTCGCGTGCGACGAGCCAAAGCTTAAATTCTGCCTACTCTTTGCGTTTCGATAGTGTTGTACCAAGTTGTCAATAATGTCGATATTTAGTATGTGTGAATGCATTCAAATGATTATTATGTTATGATTAAAATAACTTTTGTTTATCCCATACTATCAATACCTTATTATTGTTTATTGATTGTTTTTCATCTAAAATTTGTTTTGAGGTTAGCCATTTATAAATCGAAACATACATTTTAAATTTTATTTTTAGGTTTCCAACAGATCCAGATATGTTACAGACCTGACTAAAGCTATTAGCTAGCTAGCTAGATGGCGTTGTGTGATAGTTGTGGAATATTATTATTATTATTATAGAAAAATATTAGTGTGAGATTGCTTTTTATTCTGAAAAATTCGAATTTGAAAGATAGCAAGCGCATGCTATTGCTACTTAATAAATACGTTTTATTTCAAGACAATAATAAAATCTGAATTGAAATTGAATTTCAAGTACTTAATGTTCAATATTTGAAAAAAATCTTTTCTGTTTACTTTTTATCTTTAATTTTTTATGTGTGAGAGACCAATAAATATTTTTGCTTTCTTATTTTCTTTCTTTCTGTCCCGTCCCGAAATTAAAGCAAAAACTGCAAAACTTAAAGTAACAAAACTCAAGTAATTTTATCGATATACATTATCGACCTTTTGGTCACCGTAACATGTATGAGAAATATACGCAAGTGTGAGTGTACGTCAAACGCAATGTTTGCGCTAGTGTGACAACCAGTAGCAAGCTCGCGATCTAAGTGAGTGCGGTTTATTTGTGTGCATAATTCGCGTACTTATTAGCGTCTTGCATGTAGTGGATATAGAGAGTGGGAGACAAGCGGCGACACGCGTTTTAGTACAAATCAGGAACTATTTCCTTTCTAACCTCTTTTATCTCTTCTGTGGTCAGACCCAAAACACCTTACACAGAGTTATACATAAAATCCTGAAACTAAAAAATGGTCATAAAATAAAAAGTACTGGGCCAAACCCTGCCAAATTTTTATGGGACCAAATGGCAACTATTCCGCATCAAACTAAAAAAGAATCACGTAAATCGGATCATAAATCGCAGCGTAATCGGTGTACACACATAGAAAAAAAAAAACATACCGATCGAATTGAGAACCTCCTCCTTTTTGGGAAGTCGGTTAAAAATAAATGCACATTATTTTAACGATTTCTGAGAACACTTTATGTATGGGACTGATTATATTTCCAGATTTCAGGGTTCGTCCCATATTAAAACTTTAGGTTTAGAGCCAGCAATGATTAAGCTTGTATGTTCCATGTCTCCTTTAAACTTTCGGAACAAAACTTGCAAGAACTATATTGCTTTTTGGTTGACGAACTCCATCCATCTCCATCTATAGCGTTTTCCATTATGTTGGCACTCAGGCAGCCTGTTCGTGATGGGCGCTGGCCTGACCACCGAGTGGGAGCCCGTGGCAGCACGCATCGCTGACCCCGCACTGTCCGCCTGCGCGGCCATCGTCCTCGTCATCTTCAACTACCCGTTCAGTAAGTACATCTTGTTAACGATGAAGCCAGGAATTTAATTCCGGGGTTAAGTTTGCCCGTAAGTCTTTAGGGTAACATTTAGACAATTAAAAACAGCTTTTGGAAAACCTGGTGTGCTAGCTACTTATTTTTGTTTTTATGAAAATCTCCTTGTTTACGATACTTCTCTTGGGAGAAAACGGACGACTGTCTTTGCGTTGATCTCAACATCAAGATGCACCTTGATACTCATCAAGGCCAATCCGATGTGCTATGTGAGGTTTCGGGAGTAGGTTTAAACCCCCAAACTTCTCTCTCCCCTTTACAATGGCTCTGCATCTTGATGATTTATTTTATCATTGCCCTTGCCACCAAAAACAAGTATTTTAATCTTTCCCTTGAGTTGTCGTCATAGATAGGTTTAATCTCGAATCATGGTCATACTTAACAGCTGCGCTAAAAACAATATACTGCGATCACCACACGTCACGTTGCCAAGCGTAATATTTTTTTTTGGAATTAAATAAAGGGAATTATAATATAAGTAGTATTAGTACAGTCAGTGCACAGCATTGTCTGACCCCTCATAAACAAGAAGAGTGCAAGTGGTGTGAGAAGAGTGGTTGGGTAATACTGGGTACTGACTGCACCTACACTTGTATACAATCGTTTATGTAATCCTTGAGGAACTCTATGTTCAGCACTTCTGTACACTCAAATAATTTGAATTCATACTAAGAGTTAATTTCACTAATTACAAAACAATTTCCCTATAGAACTACCTACACTGAATGATTATTTATCTTCAATTGCTTAGATAAACAGCTGATTAGATCCACCAAATTACCCCAGACGATATCAAGGCCTATAAAATATTTTACTGTATGTAAATTGCTTTTGATTTCATTTTTTTTCTTTCGTGACAAGATAAGATATAAATGTACAAGTAATAAGAAAGAAGGACAAAAATAAAAATAATTAGGAACGAATAATCTAAGATCTTTCATTACCAGTAACTGAAGTGGAAACAATCGCTAGGTAGGTACCAATGCGACGCAACGTAAGTTACGCAAATGTTTCGTCACTGGGACCAACGACCGATGTTTCCATTATTTCACTAGTGATTTCATAAGGGTGGTGAGCTCTATTCTTCAACCAAGAGTTACGATCAGAAGGTTTCCTAAGATTTTTCAACACTTAAAATCAATTCTGACCGAAAAGACTAATTTGTTCGGCCGACTGATTTACAAGACCAAGTTAGTGGGCTACGAGCCTACGACTCTACGAGTAACCAATTTCACAGATCGAATTAACCGGAACGGGTCAGCATTTAATTTAAAAAAAACATTCAGTATAGGTAGTACCTATTTTATTAGAATGTCTATGATGTCTAGGTACTTACACTTTTCAATTTCGCCCGACAACATGATCGTATCTATATTGTTGCTAGTAGCTGCTGATACGATATCAGATATGAACTTTACAACCACTTACTACAAATAAACTGGATATCTGTCTATACTAAAGATAAATGAGTTATTAGTATGTAAAACGGTGCGATAAGTTATAAAATGGTCCTATCCTCTATGTGTCCCTAAGCAGCTTTGAACTGAGATAGACCATGGATGGACACACACTTTTGAACCTATCGTCAGCCATACCAAGCTAGGTGCCTTCTGCCAGCTGTTCCTGAATGTTGCCAATCACTAAGAAATCTGATTAAAAAAGAAAACTTTTGTTGCAATACTCAGCATCAACACAACAATTTACACAGGGTTTATATGGAAGAAAAGGAATATAAATTTGTCAGAATTCCGTGTAAGGCAATAAAGGATAGACGATATTGTTGGCAAACTGCTACTCCACAGTTTATTGTTACAAGACCAAAGAGCCAGACTTAATAAACTATCTCATGCGGTACCAACAGGGGCAAGCGACGAATTTGGGTAGGTAATCAGCTAGATGGTCCTCAATTTCCCTGGACTGGCATGAGCACTAACTGTACTACTGGCAATCTTCCTGTTTCTTTCCCCTCCAGTGCGTTCAGCGGGTCTGGTGCTCCTGCAGACGGTGCCCGAGGGTCTCGGCACATGCGACTTGAAGGCTGCGGCGCTCCGGGTGCCCGGAGTCCTGGCCATACACGAGCTGCACGTCTGGCAGATGCACCGCGACAAGGTCGTCGCCACCGCGCATATTGCGTATGGATCACACGAGGTGAATAGCAAGTGGTGTTTGAAATGCAATAACGATATCATATTTGAAGACAGTCAGTTGTCTTTGTTTTTGCCCTGACATCATTAAGGTATCAAATGGAAAGGTTACAGATATCATTCTCTCTAGTTTTACTTAAGTGTGTCAATTTACCTCTTAAATACTTGAAGCCTTGTGTTGTTGATCTGAAGTTACAATTTCCCAAGTGGAGAAATTATGTGATATGCATGCGGCGACTGTTTAAAGGTAATCTTAAACCCTACACAAGTTTCTCCTCATCAGAAATCTTTACTGCATATAAATAATATGCCTAATCAAGCGTTACTCTAGTATTTGAATGTCGTGTTTCAGGATTATTTGAAGAGTTCGGCGTTAGTATGTGATATATTCAAACGTCACGGGATCGGTTTAGTCACCCTACAGCCGGAGTTTACACTCGCCTCTATGATAGGTAAGTTTTGCTTGTGCAACAATTGTTGGTCTTTCGGAACTTGTAACATCCACCCACTCCGAAAGACTTGGTAGGACAAGCTAATCTATTTGTAATACCTACTCTATAGATGATTATAAACTTTTTATTTATACACAGGTACAGACGAAGAGAAGAAGGCGTTAATAGACTTTGCAAACCAGGGCTGTTCTTGTCCATGTGCCAAGGAGTGCACCGCGCCTCGATGTTGCGAACCTGCTCCAATACCCACCATCACTCGCATATAGATTATTTACATAGGTACACGTAGGGTGCTGTGATACAAAATACTGTAGCCAGTCACAACTGAGTGATTTAATAGAATGGTAGTTGAAAGGAGATCGCCCGCCAGTTAGAACATAAGCCAAAGTGAAGATGCCTCACACAGTGTGACAATTTTAACGGATTTTCTAGCCCACACTAAATGTATGAACGGTTCTACGGGAACTGATATTATGTATAATTAATTTAATCTTGCCGTATTTTAATGAAGCTGCCTTGTAAATAGTTATAATAAGTAACTTACTTTAAGTTTATTAATATTCCGTCAAGTTGATTTAAAGTAATTTAAACCAATGTAGATATGTAGATGGTTGGCTCTACTAGCACTCAAGTAGAGCGGACGTGTGTATAAGCGATTGTATTTATTATATGAATTAAAATAGTATTCGAGTGGTATGTGACCTAGATACCGAATCGGATGTTTGTGCTAAGTTTGTGATTTACTTTGGTGAATAACAAGAAACTATGACAAACAACTAAGAACTTACCTAGACAATTATATCAAATATGGAAAACAGCTCTCGTGGTATTCCACCGCCTAGCAGCCCTGCGACCAAACCTCAAACACCCATCCATGCGGCAGAAGGAAGAGTACAAGTTGTGGATACCAGCGAAATTAGTAGCTGGTTGACCTCCATCAATAGATACCTGGATGAACTGTGTCTGATTGCTCAGGAAGGAAAACTAAACTCCGAACAAAAGCTGAAAATTAATTCTCTTTCGCGCAAGGTAGGACATGGCGTGTCACAAATGGCAGTTTACTACCAGGACTTGAAGCTCAAGGCCAAAGAACTTCAAAATTCTGCCCAGGTGTTGCAAGAAAAACGGGACCTTACGAATTGCCTTGAAACTTTCCAGCAAACAATTCAAGCTAGCATTCAGGAAAACTGCAATAAAACAACTCCGACGGAAACAGTTACGTTTGCTGACATGGTAAAAACCAATAAAAATAACTACGTGCGCCCAACTAACGTCAGCTCGATTGCAATTTATCCAACAGATAAATTAAAATCAAGTGATGACACAAAATCTTTGGTCCAGAAAATAATATGCCCTGAACAAATGAAATTACGCGTTAGAGGATTACGCAAAACAAAAAACGGAGGCGTTATTATTAGCACGGAGACGAAAGATGATATTGAAAAATTAAGGCAATCATCACAGCTAACTAGTTCCGGCCTGAAAATGGAAGAGCCCCATAAGAAAAGACCAAGAATTGCTATTTTAGGTGTACCTACCGTTTTAAGTGATAAAGAAGTCTACGATTGCATTTATGAGCAGAACATAGCCGACAAGCTGCCTAATTTACCTCGTGACTCTTTTATGGATTCCATAAAATTAAGTCACAAATCGGGTAAAAAGGAAGGACCCACATGTAACTTTATTATTGAAGTTACTGCTAGTATTAGAAAGGCCCTTATAAACCAGAACCGAGTGTACATCAATTGGACATCCTGTCCAGTGAGGGATTTTACACTTGTGACCAGGTGCTTTAAATGTCAACAATATGGACATGCTGCTAAGACTTGTCGGGAGGATACCTATACGTGTGGACATTGTGGAGAACAAGGTCATCAATCCAATGAGTGCAATAAAATTGCCGAACTGCCATACTGTGCAACATGCATGCGGTTTAAAAAACCGAGCCACCACAAAACAGGCAGCTCAGATTGCCCCGCTAAGAAAATAGCTGAGGCAAGATATGTCAATTCCATCGATTATAATGACACGTGAGAGCGCCGACTTTATTCTTATAATAAATTCTTTAGTTTACCTAGCAATTATTGTCGTTTAAAATAATTTTAGTTTTTAGCATTCACAATTTGTAGTAAATGTGATGATTAGGTAGGTACTTAATATGTATATTTTAATGTTATTGCATTTAGCAAAATGTTATACAGTAGTGCTCTGTAGACACAAAATAAACGTGACCTGTATTTTTGTGTTATGCAATAATGGAACGTCGTCTAATTACCTACCTATGTATTTTATTTATTGATAAGTTATTTACTAAGTATTTCTTCAAACAATCTTAGATATTATTGTTTATAAGCACTTGAGTGAGTTACCTGAGATACAGGTTTTTTCCTAGTTCAGGTAGAATCCAATAAACTGTATACCTATAGTTGTTAAGGCCATATTGTAAATATTTTTGTATATCACTTTTTTCAATAAACAATTTCAATTTCAATTTCAATATTGGTTTCGCGGTAACAGTGACGATGGGACCGTAATTAAGTGCCTATACGAAAAAAAAGTTCAAACCTTCTGCTTTACAATCAACAGGAGGTAATTATAGATAATGTGCCTGTTTTCCCAATTTTGATCTCCTTTTATAAATAAATACATAGTACATAATACACCAACATTGATTAGAAAGAGATAATTCTGTTTACAATACTTAAAAGAAATAAAAAATATGTTAAACATCAGGGTGTGGTGAAACAAGCAATAAGTAGGTATAATCAAAATCATATTTTAAGAATACAACCAAAGAAGCTTGTTCGTGTGTCGCGGTAAGCGGCAAAATTTCTAATCGTGGTAAATAACAGAGTCAGCCTACAACAGTGAAAGTGTAATGAATAAAAACATGGTTCGCGAGGCACATTGTCAGTCGCCCAGTCGTCTGCACCGCGCCTGGCCGACATCATCATCATAATACACTCTAATGACGACGTTATTGTCGAAGCATAAAAAGGTATTGTTATGTAGCTATTACGGTGACGAAAGAAACTTTTTGTTCGAGGTGAAATTGTATAGCTATGCAACCGATTCTTATATTATGGAGAGAAAACTGTATTCAAATAGCAATCAGTCTATTAATGGCTTTAGACGTTGAGTATATTTTTTGGAAACTTTTAAGTTTTCTTTTTTTTAACTGTATTTTTTTTTAAATCCAATAATATTAACCTACGAGTAAAGAAAAATACTAATCATATGAAGTGAAAGTCAGAACATGAAGAATTCAACAAATGTAGCATTCATTGAAAATAACGTTTTTTTTGTATGGAAATTGTAACAGAATTTAATTGTAAAGTTGATCGAGATGGCGTACAAAGCGACTGTGATGTTCCTTTACAGTATTAGGTTTATTAGGAAAAGCTAGTTTTTAAGCGAATTATTGTAATAATTTAGTAAATCACATTGTTATTGTTCAGTAACGATGGTATATAACAAATAATACTAGTTTGTAAGTGTTTTGTGTACAAAGTTTTGTTGACTATTGAAAACAAATAAAAAGTAATTAACTTATTCGTTTGTAATTTCCTTTTACTTATCTACAGTATCAAACTATTAACATACTAATGATTCGCCCTGTAGGTAATGCTTTCGCAGAATCTAATTAGGACACATTGTAAACAATTGAATTTGTTACCTAAATTGGTTTTACTTACATTGTAACATTTTTTTATCACTTCAAACAAATTAAAATATCAGCTGTCTTACGAGTCCTTTGAGACATTCCGATTTACGAGAAATAAATAGGCACTTCTATATAACACCTTCACCAACAATGCCCCTTTCATCATTCATTCATCATTTCAGCCAAAAGACGTCCACTGCTGGACATAGGCCTCCCCCAGGCGTCGCCACATTGACCGGTCCCGTGCGTCTCTCATCCAGCGGGTTCCTGCAACCTTGACCAGGTCATCGGTCCACCTAGTGGGAGGCCTTCCAACGCAACGTCTTCCGGTTCGCGGTCGCCATTCCAGAACTTTTCGGCCCCATCGGCCATCCGTTCTGCGAGCAATGTGCCCTGCCCATTGCCACTTAAGTCTGGCGATTCTTCGGGCTACGTCGTCAACCTTGGTTCTCAAGCGGATGTCCTCATTTCTGATTCGATCACGCAAGGAAACTCCGAGCATAGCCCTTTGGGTGACTTTGAGCTTTCTGATGAGGCCCATTGTGAGCGACCACGTTTCGGTCCCGTATGTAATCACTTTCAACACACACTGGTCATAGACTTTCGTCTTGAGATACTGGGGTAAGTTGGACGAGAAGATACCGCGCAACTTCCCGAACGCTGCCCAGCCGAGTCGGATTCGACGATTGACCTCTTTCTCGAAGTTAGATCTACCCAACTGGACCGTTTGTCCCAGGTAGACATAATCGTCCACAACTTCGAGCGTAGAGTCTCCGATCTTGATAGGAGTGGGTGTTACATGAACATTCAACATAACCTTGGTTTTGTCCATGTTCATTTTAAGACCCACTCTTTCGGAAGCTCTACTGAGGTCATCGAGCATTGCACTGAGATCTTCCATGGTCTCAGCCATGACCACTATATCGTCGGCAAACCGAAGGTGAGTGATGTACTCGCCGTTGACGTTGATGCCAAGTCCACTCCAATCCAAAACCTTGAAGATATCCTCCAATGCAGCGGTAAACAGTTTCGGAGATATGACGTCTCCCTGTCTTACACCGCGCTGCAGAAGGATAGGTTCCGAGGTCTGGTCCTGAAGTCGGACTGACATGGTGGCGCCCCTTTCGTTAATCGAAAAACAATCGAAAATAAAACGACATTTTTCAACAACAAGATTTTCATTGTACTGAGTAGATTTATTGTTCTGACAACTATGGCAATAACTTTACTAATAGGTACTAGGTACAACAATATTTCTTTTCAGAGGACATTTAAATATGGGTTTAAAAGTTTACTATTTAGACATTAAACATGAATAGGTATTGCTTCTGACTAATCGTCGTCGTAGTTCAACTCGGATTGTTCAGCCGAGTTGTTTGCTTGCATTTTTCGGCAGTGGGCCGGCCGACATGATCGACTTTTCATTAAACGACGACAATCTCTTCCAGGTCGCTGTGGGAACAAATTATGTAATGTTATTAGCGAAGTCTGTTCGGAAATACTGTGCAACGGAAGAATCACAGTACGATTTGTCACTTAGGTATGTACAGTTAGCTTCGCGATTTTGGTACCCCCTTTGAATGCACCTACGTTCGAACCCCCCATTGCCGTACCTATAGCAAATTTTGTATTTTATTGTAAGTAATATTTTTTTAAACAGTTCGTCGGGTCGTCCCGCAGGCCTACTAAACCCCTAAACTGTCGAGGTTGAGGATGTGACATGCGAAACTGCTGATTCAGCTGTTTTAATACAACTACTACCCTATTGATGCAGCCCACTGTACTTGAACAAAGCATTTAAATATGAGCTTTAAAGTCAACGCAGATCAGGCATCCAATTAATAGCGGTGCTGATCCCGTGCAATTAATATTACTGTGCGCTGACCTTTGCGACATAGCAGTGTGTGACAAAATCGCTAACTTTCAATGCTTAATTACTTACGAATAAATTCGGTTGCAATAATGATGCTTGCAAGTAAAGCAAGTCTCTACATCCAAGATGCGTTTCTCGCAAGCATCATTATTGCAACCGAATTTATTCGTTGGTAATTAGCAATCGAAAGTTAGCGATTTTGTCGTTATCTCTGTCGAGACTGCCGGCTGTTCTTATATAACGACGTCGCGTGGCAAACTAATGTCACACAATTTTGGGAGAGTCATTCACTTTTCACAACACGACATAAAGTTCAAATTTAAATGTTTAACTTAGTACTGAGTTGTTCCGCTGTCAGATGTGCGTCTCGCGTGCTGCAACTGCGAGTGTACTCGTATAACAGCGCAAGTTGTTCCGACTACTTCCGACACAGCGGAAGTGGTGTAACTTGCGTAATTGAAACTGCGACAGTTTACTTCCTAACTTTTCTAGATTCTCAGATTGTTAGTATGGTGAGCAAAATAATAAGTTTTCCGAGGTACTGAAACATGATCGCTTAGAATGAACCTCGCCGCGATGATGGTAAATTTGTTGAGGATAATTCTCAAAACTGTCTAACTGCCACAAGGAAACCTATGAATGAGTATAGTCTTCAAACAGTCGTAGACACCCCTTTATGAAAGCCTATGGAACATTCAACGTATTATTATCACACAAGTTCGTAAAGAGAACACGTAATCGATCAGCTGATAGTATAGTATATTTCATTATAAGTGCGGAAAGCCTGTCATTGCAACGAGTTCCGACAAATGTCTAGCCGAGCCGAGGCACAGCCGACGGCGAGGGTTGACAGTCGGAACAAGTTGCAATGACGGTTCCGCACGTGTACTGAACAACTATTTTTAATACAGTTGCGAAAAAATGAAGCAATTTAATAAAATAATAAAACCGTAATTAAACTCGCAAAGAACATTTTTGGAAAATGGCGCCAACCGTAAAAGAATATAAGCAGAGATTTTTTTTGTTTTCTTCACCCATTCTGGGTAGGCAAAAGTAACTATGCCCATACAGCCAAGTCTTCAGTAGATTTTTTTTATTGTTAGGAAATAAAAATTAAATTTAATGAGTTTCATTAAATCTGATATTGAAACAAATTAGTAGCTTCTTTAGAAATATTTGCATGAATCATAAAAACTTCTATGATTTTATTTAGTAAATACTTCGTGGTTGGTTTTTTTTCTAATGGACATTATTTTGACAGTTGGGAAAGAGAACGCACGAGTTCGGGAAAGGTAAAGAAAAAGCACGAGTACGTAATAGCCCACATCCCGAACGCTATACGTCCCTGCAATACGCCACTTTTTGAGCAACTGTATTAAAAAATACATTCCTCGACACATTTATGCATGTATAGCCGTATAGGTACTTCAAATACTAATACGTCAAACCAGACGAGAGGAATTGCCGCTTATCGTAATTCTAAATTCAATCTATTAAATAGGAAGATAACGCGCTGCAAACGAAATCTTAACACATACGAAGTCGAAGATAAATACCGTAGGGACGAAGGGTAGGTAAAAGTAGTGAAAATCTCGTAACCCGCTGGTCCAACGAGGTTCACCAACAGAGAAGCCTGTACTTCCTTGGGCTCCTTGCTATCTCCAGTGGCTTTTAGAAAAACGTTAAACAACTTTTTCCACCTGCGCCACGCATCAGACCGCGTGGCGGGGCCGCCTTCTAAAACCAGTTAGGCTGGAGGACGCGCGTGTTCCATATTTCACTGTTATTATTTAACACTTTCTACACAAAGACAAGTCGATTTTAATCGAATTAAGTAGAAATAGACCACCAATAACGAATTTTATTGAAAACCGCTGTCACCATATAGTGAAACACACGAATGTCGGTTGAACACTGATTTATTTTTATAATACCTTCAAGTACATAACATAATATAGAAACCTACCTACATAATTATACTACAGGGGCAAAGGCAAGGACATCGATCACGCCTAACCACCCTTTAATCTGAGTGGGGAAAGGTGCTATTTCTTGGCTAAGGTTGGTTTGAATAGGGCACGCCACGATAGCGGCGGTAAGTCCCCTCTTTGAGGAGTGGCTAGAGAGGAGTCACGGCGCCCTCACCTTCCGTCTGACGCAGGTCCTCACCGGACACGGATGTTTCGGGAGGTACCTGCACCGAATCAGGCGGGAGGAAACGCCCGGATGCTTCCACTGCGAGGATCGACCGGAGGACACGGTGGAGCACACTGTGGAGGTGTGCCATGCCTGGGCGGAGCCCCGCCGTGTTCTCGTAGCGGCGATCGGCGGCGGTGACCTCTCGCGTCCGGCCTTGGTGCAAGCCATGGTCCGGGGCGAGGAGGAATGGGACGCCGTCGCCTCCTTCTGCGAAGCAGTGATGCTAGCGAAGGAGGTGGCGGAACGAGAGAGGGAGCGATCCTCTCAACGTCCCAGCCGCCGCGGAAGGCGCGGAAGGCGCTCCGGGCGTCGGGGGCCACGTGATGGCTTCCGGCCACCGTAGACGCGGGCCTGTGGACGGTGAGTAATGGGCTAGCTTGCCGTCCGGCCGTCGTCATGACGGCAACAGACCGTGTCGGCGGCGCGTTCGTGTTCCACGCGCGCCTCAAAGAGATGTCAGCAAGGAGGGGCCCGCAAGGGCCGACGCCCGTCGGGGCCGCGGTATTTGTACTAGATTACGTGGCCTCGGCGCAAGGGCAAAGAAGGAACATGGGTTCGGTTTTTAGTCAGTAGAAGTCTGACACTCCCCTTCGCTCTGCCCAAGAGCGGGGGGGGTCATTCGATGATTTTCCACCCACCAAAAAAAAAAAAAAAAAAAGGTTGGTTTGAATCAACGCCAACCTTTTTAGTTTGAAAAGGTTTCGCCATTGGTTTAAAAATCTCTTGCAGGTATTTAACATTTCAAGAAAGCTTGAAGCCATTGGTCACCTTGGGCCCTAGCTATGGTCACGCCATCTACAATGAATTTTGATAGGGCTTCCTCATTAGGGTTCGTTCAAACAGACCGGCTCGCGAATTTACAAAACCTATACCATTAGAGTCAAAGTGCGAACTGAACTGGCTTAGCTTTTGTGTGACAAAAACTTGAACAAACCCTAATCCATTCTAGTACAGAAATTGACCGAAATCGACTAGACTTTGTTAGATAAATTCGTACTAACATTGCAGCAACAAATGCTATACCATTAGAGTGAAAGTGGAAACTGAACTGGCTTAGCTTTTGTGTGACATTGCGAGTACAAATAATAAAGTTTTTTATATGTAAGTAAATAAAATACAAAACGCAGATCATTATTTTTATAAACATGATTTGCTTAGTATTTTTACAATTTGAACTTAGTAACAGTCAGTCTTATTTAAGTATGGCACATACAGAGTCAAAATATCTATAGAATGACTCTTTTGCTTCCACACTACACCTTAATTAATAGATTAAACGCTTGAGCGGCTTTTATTCGATGAGAAGGATCATAGTTAATGGTGATCACCACGCTCTTTCCTTCTCTTAATAAAGTCGATCTTTTTTGAGTTACTGGCGTAACTTTTAGAAACTTTATATTTATACTCGCCGAACAATTAAAGTTTCTATTGCATCCATTTTTTTTATTATCCTTTTTATTTTTCTTCGATAGTTGACATATTATGTTACATAACTTACGAAATTCGTGACGAGAACAGTTTGGAAAAGTTTTGTTAACAATCCAATTAGTACCTATTTGTGCTACGAGAAAAAGCTATGATAAAGTTGTCACTTTTATCGGTGCAAGTGTCACCATTTGTTAGTTTAACCTGAACTTGTGCCTGAACATTATCGTGACTCTTCTCCTCCAACTTTAAATAGCAGATATATTATCGCCCAAGATATCACTTAAAACGGCTTTTATCATGGTTTTCGTACTATAATTGCACTGTACATAACCTCAAAACAATGCAACAGCGGCAACTAAATATTATGATCATAATCATAACAGAAGTGAACGCATGAACAAGTCGACGCCACCGCTGACCAATCGCGTTCGCGATAAACAAATATGTCGGTGAGACTCTACTCGACTAGGTTTTGTTCGTACGTAATGTTTGAAAATATCTCAACAAAAGCTCATCTATTTCAGTAAATATGTATCATACAGTACTAGGTTTTGTCCGTGCATTTTCTTTGAAAATATCAAGGCAAAAAGCTATTCCATTTGAGTCACTTATTTTACTGAGTTAGATTAGGTTTTGTTGAGTAATATGCATATACAAAAGCTCATCTATTAGAGTCTGGCTCGTGACTCAAATAGTATAGGTTTTGTAAATTCGCGACCGGCTCGGAGAGGAGAGCATTCAGAGAGATTTTTTATCACGTTTATAGCAGAGTTTGTCACTACGCGTTATGTTTGCTGTCAAGATTTTTTAATAACAAAAGAATGATTGAAAACTCTCGTATATTATAATTAAATAATTGTGATAAGAAATCTGCTCTCCTCTCCGAGCCGGTCTGTGTGAACGGATCCTTAAGATAACAAAAAAAGCACATCCACCATTAAAAAATGAGATAAACATCAATAGTAAAACGGGCACACTTACCACGACCAGTCTATAATTAAGTTTGATAGCGACGTCGCAATCCCCGATGCATTCGCTCCATCCCAACCACGGCCCGGTCTCGCAGCTGCCCGCGTCTACTGCTTATCAATAACATATATTTGCTAAACAACTAACATCCAATAGGTAATCAGTAACTTAAGTCAACAAAAGAGATAAGTGTGCAGGAAGCACAGCACTATTTTTTATTAACCTGTTCTGCTGGGCAAAGGCCTCCTCCAATTTGTTTCAAGAGCACTCTTCCTGTGCCTCCTCGAACCAGCTTTCGCGGTACGCGTCCAGATCCTCTCGACACCTTTATCTGGGCCGGCCCCGGCGGAGCCATTCCACTTACATACTGAATCGTTAATACTAAGAGTTTTTGCAAAATTCTGGCTTTAAAGAGCGTCATCTCTATCTCACAAAAAACCCATTTAACAATCTATTTTAAAGAACGATATACCATTAACTCGGCAAAAAACATGTTTGACTGCATACCAATCTCTTTTGTCAACTGTACTAAACATAAAACATAATATGCATTCACAGAAACGTGCAGTCTAACGGATTACATATTAATGACATAAATTGATGTAGTATAAATTGCAAATTGGATTTGTTATTCTTATTAGAAAGGACGAGAAGCAATCGATTTGTTCTGAAGATTAATTTTACGATTTAGAGGGAAATTTACTGCGTACGTGTACTACTTAGGTACTACGTTATACAGTTTCGGAAGTTGGGAAATCTTCAAATGACTCCTCCCGCTCTGGGCACAGCGGTGGGGAGTGTCAGACTTCTACTGACTAAAAACCACCCATGTTCCTTCTTAGCCCTTTGTGCCGAGGCTTTATACTTACAGTATAAGGTTTCATAGAAACATTCAAGATGGAAATAAGATCTTCGACTACTTGAGAAATAATGAAGTAACATTTATAAAATCGAATTAAGAATACATGAAGACTTCATAAATGTTTGTTAGTTGTTCTTGATGCCGATGGGCTATCTGCTTTTTTTAATGTTACTTAAATATATGAATAATACGTTTATCAAATCAAGTATCTTGAATTCTTGACTTAGATCGCGAGGTTGGCAACATGTGAGGTGTAAACTCAGCGATCATAGTCGTTTCAGCCAATGGCTTAATTCCCAAGAGCCTCGACCAATAATACAGTTTATTATCTTTAGAAGAGTAGTCAACCAAAATATTTTTTATTTTGTTTGAATCTTCTTATCAAATCCAGATGCTCCAAGAATGTTCTTAGTTTTTACCCGATTGCGGCGATGCCCAAATGGAGGGTTTATTTTATTTTTTATTTTATTAATTAATTCCTCATAATCTCATAATGTTGCAGTTAAGTTCAGTCAGCGTAAAGCACATAGAATAAATACACAGAAAAGAGACTGTCTACCTACCTACAATGCAGACTGTCCATACGAGTATTACAAGAAACAATTTTAAAATGAATAATTACTTGCCATATAGCGGAGGGACGTCGTTCTGGATAACTTCATTGTCCTCATGGGGTGGGGTAGGCTTCATCTTTTTCATGGCCGCGGCCAAAGCCTCGTTTGCAACGGTAGTAGCTGGCGTAGCTGCGAAGAAATTAAATCTATTGCTCTACGACACGGATGATATAATGTTGTTTGTATTTGAATATAAAACTAACGAAAGTAAGGATTAAATTAAGTCATGAAAATAAAATAAACCTTCAACTATTTGAAAAAAAAAGGATTCCATGCAAAAACAAAAAATTGGAAATATTAAAACGAAAATAAGTTTCAACTAATTACCTACGACAAAAAAAAACAATATTGGTTGAGAGAACACAGCTGTTCAATGATTTAGGGGAGGATTTAAAGAAGTTTAAACACATTTAAAAGAAAACTTAAGAAACACGATGTACCATGTAACGTCGCTAAATATGGAATAACTTTTCGCAGTAGACCTAGGAGAAGACGGCGGCGGGACGCCTTGAATGGCTTTCTTGATATAAGAAGTAGGCGCAACACAAAAGTGGAAGGCCTATGCCTAGGAGTGTAAACCTAAAGAACGTACCCTTCTCCTCAGCAACGGTAGTAACCCTGGTGACGCAGGCGCGCAGGCAGTGGTCGCGCGTACGGAAGTTGTTCCCGTTGCCGCCGCAGCCGCTGAAGCCGAAGGGCTCGCACGTGCGCTTGGCCCACTCGTAGAACCAGCGCTCCTCGTAGCCGCGGCAGTGGCCCACCGACATAGGCTGCTTGCATACCTCTGGTAACAGGCAGACAGAACCAGCGTTATTGTAGTCTACGGTGGCCGGAAGCCATCACGTGGCCCCCGACGCCCGGAGCGCCTTCCGCGGCGGCTGGGACGTTGAGAGGTTCGCTCCCTCTCTCGTTCCGCCACCTCCTTTGCTAGCATCACTGCTTCGCAGAAGGAGGCGACGGCGTCCCATTCCTCCTCGCCCCGGACCATGGCTTGCACCAGGGCCGGACGCGAGAGGTCGCCGCCGCCGATAATATAACCCCTTAGGTCAAATTATCTAGCAGACGTGTATATTACAAAAAAAATATAATAAATACTAGCTGACCCGGCAAACGTTGTTTTGCAAAAAAAAAATTTGGGGGATGAAAAATAGATGTTGGCCGATTCTCATAGATACCGGATAAGCACAAAAAATTTCATCAAAATCGGTCAAGCCGTTTCGGAGGAGTATGGCAACGAAAACTGTGACACGAGAATTTTATATAATAAGAATATCGCTGTATTATTTTATTCTTACCTGATACGTAGGTATAACATGAAATACCTAAGTTAAACACACCTGCCAATACATAAAGCAAAGGATAATAAACTCTTATTACCTATTGTATATAGGTCTTAAAACGACCTTTCTTTTATTTCGACGTTCAGACTTACGTAATAAAACTTATTATTTTCTTTACGTCTATTATTATTATTATTATTAGTATTTTCTTTATTTATATTTCTTTATGGACATACATAAAGAAAAGTATAATAAACCGCTATGAAGAAAAGTATAGTAAACCGCTATGAATATGGGCCTCATCAGAAAGCTCAAAGTCACCCAAAGGGCAATGGAGTGGGCTATGCTCGGAGTTTCCTTGCGTGATCGAATCAGAAACGAGGACATCCGCTTGAGAACCAAGGTTACCGACGTAGCCCGAAAAATCGCCAGACTTAAGTGGCAATGGGCAGGGCACATTGCTCGCAGAACGGATAGCCGATGGGGCCGAAAAGTTCTGGAATGGCGATCGCGAACCGGCAGATGTTGCGTTGGAAGGCCTCCCACTAGGTGGACCGACGACCTGGTCAAAGTTGCAGGGACCGGCTGGATGAGAGACGGACCGGTCAATGTGGCGACACCTGGGGGAGGCCTATGTCCAGCAGTGGACGTCTTTTGGCTGAAATGATGATGAATAAAATCCTCAGAACGACCTTTCTTTTGATGTCCCCTTTAAAATTAATGAATCTTTGAAAAAAAAATAGAGAGGTGTCTCATGGACACCCGTTTAGAACGAGTTCCTTTTTATTTACATTAACAAAAAACTGGCCAAGTGGAAGTCGGACTTGCACATGAAGGGTTCCGCGTTCCGGGTAGGGTGCAGTAACTCTTTCGGACAAATTCCGCAAGCGTGGCAGGTACTGGCCCTAGTGGGCCCCGCGACTACTATAATAATAATAATAATAATGTACATGGACGACATAAAATTATACGCAGCTGACCAAGAAGCGCTTTTTCAACTAGCTGATGCCACACAACAGTTTTCTGACGATATTTGTATGTCATTCGGAGTAGACAAATGTAAAATTTTGACTATTGTAAAAGGCAAAATCCAAGATAATAGGTATACACTCCAATCAGGAGAATCGATCGAGCCAATGGATGAACAAAGCACATACAAATACCTAGGTTTCAAACAGTCCAGACAAATACAACAAAAGCTGTCAAAACAAGAACTGGTCAAGAAATTCACACATCGCCTCAACCTTATTTTAAAAAGCAACCTTAATTCAAGAAATACAATTAAAGCCATCAACACCTTTGCGATACCCATTCTAACATACTCTTTCGGAATTATACGATGGTCAAAGACTGATATTAAAAAACTACAACGCACTATCCATACACTCTTAACCAAACACAGAAAACACCATCCAAAATCATGCATACAGCGACTTACACTACCACGCCAAGAAGGAGGGAGAGGATTAATAGATATTCACAATTTACACAACAAACAGATACATTCACTCAGAACATACTTCCATAACAAATCAGAAACCTCATCACTACACAAGCAAGTAACGGAGACAGATAAGAAATTAACACCACTAAACTTACAAAACAGAAACACACAAATAAATGAACACATCGTAAGTACACAACAAAAAATAGCAGCATGGTCTGAAAAAGCCCTACACGGAAGACATCGAGCCTGCCTGAGCCAGCCACACGTCGATAAAATAAAGTCGAACGAATGGCTCAAACGAGGCGAACTGTTTCCCGAGACCGAGGGTTTTATGCTGGCCATACAAGATCAAATAATAGCTACTCGTAATTACAGAAAATACATCATAAAAGACCTAAACCAGCCGACTGACTTGTGCAGACATTGCAACAATGCCTCCGAAACTATACAACATATAACAGGAGCATGTAAATCACTCGCACAAACTGATTACAAACACCGCCATGACCAAGTCGCTGCCATCATACACCAACAGTTATCATTTAAATACAAACTAGTATCTGAAATGATACCGTATTATAAATATAAACCGGAACTAACATTAGAAAATAACGATACAAAAATTTATTGGGACCGAACTATAATAACTGATAAAACAATTCATTACAATAGACCCGACATTACTATTCACGACAAAACCAATAAAACAGCTTATCTGATAGACATAGCAATACCTAACTCACATAATATCCAAGCCACAATTTCCGAAAAACTCAGTAAGTACCAAGATCTTGCCATTGTAATTAAAACCCAATGGAATGTACAAACTGTTCATATAGTCCCAATTGTTCTCTCATCTACTGGTATTATACCGAAATCTCTTACACAAAGCCTCAACACTCTACAAATGCCTACTCACACACTCTACATGCTACAAAAAGCCACCATTCTCAACACATGTCGTATCACCCGAAAGTTTCTGACTTCTTCTACATTATCATCCACTTTCTCTATCTAAATTACACCTTACATCCTTGGTTCCGACCCGCGTGTAAGGTTTCTTAGGCTCTCTTAAATGAGAAGAAACAAAAAGAACCAAAAATAATAATAATAATACTTTATTGATACAAATCCTTACAATATAATTATGCTTAATATTTAACAAGGTTCACAATAGTTAAGGCGTACAAAAGCTGAAACCCTGACTCCTAAACTAGGGAAACCTGTGACTTAAGAGTCAGTGTTCTACTGCCACTTGGACACAATATACCTTATGGAACTTGAGAGCTGGTAAGCTTATTATTATTCGAGAGAGTATGTTACTATGTTAAAAACGAATTAAAAAAAAACGTAAAATTAAATTTTAAAAATAAAAGAAAAACTTAAGTACATTTGAAGGATATAAAATGACTGTGTGTATGTGTGTGTGTGTGTATGTGTGTGTGTATGTGTGTGTGTATGTGTGTGTGTATGTGTGTGTGTGACTGGGAAATGGGTGTTTTTTTTGTGTTATGTGAGTATGAAATGTGGTGTCTAAGTATGTGAGTATGGTAGTGACGGGTGTAAGACGGAACAATTCATTGTTTGCGTGGTTTATGGATTGTGTTACGCATTTCAGGTGGAAAGTTGTGAGTTATGTGTGAGTAGTTAATAGTTCCTCAGTTTGAGTGTAGTTCAAGAGGTACAACATGTCTTTCAGCCTAGTCTTTGCTTCGTGTTTGCTTAACCTTGCTATTTGGATGGTCTTACTAATATTTCTAAAGACAAGAGAGCTCTGGACATACTGCTGTCTTCTAGCGAAGGCAGTTCTGTGCCCCGGGATTGGGCAAAGTATTCTTTGACCACGTTTGTTAAAGTCTGGGAGAGGAACTTGACTATGTTTAGAGATTGTGGTTCGGAGTACAAATAATTGTCTCACAGTAAGAAGTTTGAGCTCGGTGTAAAGCTCATGGGTCGGATAGCGAAAAGGCTTTTTCGACATAACCTTAAGTACCGCCCTTTGCGCACGCTCCAACTCAAGGAACTTTGTTTTGGCCGATCCTCCCCAAGCAAGAATACAATAACCGATGATGGACTGGCAAAGTGCAGTGTAAACCATTTTTAAGGTTTCTGAGTCACCAGAATGCCTTAATGACTTGAAAATATGTATTGTTTTCCTGACTCTGCCAGCAGTAGACTCAATATGCTTGGTCCATTTCAAGCCTTCATCGATTATAACGCCTAAATATTTTACCGATGCCACTGAGGGAAGCGCTATACAGGAGCAAGTTGCTGTGTCCTGGCACGTGTGAGCTCTAATTGAGTACATGTTTGGGGGTTTCGTGCTAGCATGAATAGAAAACGGGATGAAGTTTGTTTTCTGAAGGTTCAGGGTAAGGAGATTTTTGCAGAGCCATTCCATGACTATTTTCAAGGATCCTTCAGCATTCTTTTTCACCTGGGCCCAGTTTTTCCCATGTACAATAATGGCCGTATCATCGGCATAAGTAAATATATTGGCAGATGTTAGAGTAAGAGTGCACAAGTCATTGATGTAGAGTAGAAAGAGCGTTGGGCCAAGAACGCTACCCTGCGGGACTCCGTATGAGATTGTCTCATCAGCACTAATATGTGGTCCTATTTTTACACATATTTTTCGGTCTATCAAGTAACTTTTGAAGAGATCAAGAACAATGCCTCGTATGCCGATGCTATGCAACTTGGATAGAAGGGTGGGAACAGAGACTGTGTCAAACGCTTTTGTTAAGTCGAGGAATAATCCCAAGCATTTATGTTGGCTGTCTAATTTTCTTGCTACAAGTTCAGTTAGGTCTAGGACTGCATCTTCAGTAGATACTCCTTTTTTGAATCCGTACTGATTATTTGCTAATATGTTGTATTTGTTTAGATATTTTACTAGTTGTTTATTTATAATTTTCTCCATTATTTTCGACATAACTGGTAGCACAGCAATGGGTCTATAGTTATTAACACAATCTCTGTCCCCACTTTTATGTATAGGGTGGATTACGGCTTTTTTGCACGTGTTAGGGAATGTACCTGTGGTCATCGAACAATTAACTATATGTGTAATTAGTGGCACAAGGATATGCCGACACAGTTTTATGAGCTTGACGGGAATACCATCCCAGCCAGTGGCACAGTCCTGTCTTAAGCTTGAGATAATGGAGTCGACTTCAGCATTATCCACTTCGAGGAGGACGAATGAGTTAGATGGAGATATGCTTTGGGCGAGAGGTGTTGGGGTAGGTTGGGCTGCTGTATTTATCATAGATGCTAACTTTTGGCCAACATTCGCAAAGTAGTTACAGACAAGGTTAGCTGCATCGCGTTTATCATCAGCTGCACTTAACAACTCATAAGGGGGGTTACTTTGTTTTTTGGTGTATGTAATTTCTTTGATTTTATTCCACAGTTTTTTAGGGTCGTTTTTTGCTTTGTGTAGTTCATTTTGTTCGTGTAACCTTTTTAGTTTTTTGAGTAGGCAATTACAGTAGTTTCTGTATCGTTTATATGAGGTTTGGATTATTGGGTTATCAGGTGATGTTCTTGCATTTTTGTGAAGTTTATCACGGTGGCGAATGCACCGCAGTAAGCCGGGTGTAATCCATGGACGAATATTTCTGTCTTTTTTAGGGATAGCTATTATTTTTGTGTGACTAATTATCGCGGTGCTTAATATTTCTGTAAGAGTGTCAGATGCTGTGTTAGGGTCATTAGTTTTCAGTACTTCCGAGAAATCAAGGGTTTCGATATAATTTGTTAGATTAGTGTAGTCAATCCTGGGTATTTTGGAAGCCGGCACCGATTTTCCTGAGAGCTGTTCGTTATTAATTGTTAGTAGAATTGGAAGGTGGTCAGTAACATACGACTCAATTACAAGTAATGTGGCTGTTTTGTCCGTTTTGAGCATCACATGGTCTAGGCAGCTATCATTTCTTGTAGGTATCCGGTGGGCGGGTAACAAGCCGTGTGTTGCGTTTAATGTTAAATATTCGGTAGCGCGTACCTCAATATCAATAGGTCGGATGTCTACGTTTGTGTCTCCGATTAGGCAAATATTTTTATAGTTTTTTAATGACATGAGGACGTTATCTACGCTATTCAAAAAGTTGTCAAACTCAACTCTGGTATTATATGACGGAGAACGATATATAGCCGCAAATGCAAGTTTATTTGTGATCTCGCATGTAAGGCAATTTCCGTTAACAAAATTGGGTTCTTTTATGGTGCAATTTATGTTATCTTTTATGTAAATAACAATGCCGTCATTCTGGTTAGCCGTCCGTTTTGTATAATACGAATTATAGCCGTTCAAGACAGGGAGATTCACTACTTTACTTAGCCAGCACTCAGTAAGTACCACAACATCACAACTGACATTGAGTAAGTTTATCAATACTAATAGTTCGTCAAAATTTTTATTTAGACTGCGAATATTTATGTGGAAGATTTTGATTTGATGGTTAACCCCTACCAAAAAGTTAGAGCAATCCGACGGTGGACATTTATATGCTTTCGCAACTTCAATTTCATCTAAGTCAGCTGTAATAATAGATTGAAGAATATTAGCCATTAGTGAGAAACGATTTACTATAGTATGATACGATACATTGTTCTGGAGTGATTGATATGACAATGTGTTGTATGGTTAGGTAATATAAACTAGTGTTGTGTGATTTAAGACACCGATGTAACACAAACAAAAGAACGAGAAGTACAAAATGTGTGTATGTGTGTGTAGTGTTTGGGTTTGAATATTGGATGTTATGATACATTTTACTTAAGTTTACTAACAAAAGAAAAATATAAATACAAAGTGGGTAATTAGTGAAAATAATGTAGTATAACTTAGGTGTAGCAAAGATTAAAACAAAAAAGATTAGCGAGATAATTCTTACTAATGATGATCTGTGACCTAGTCATTCCTGTAGTTCCTTCAGTGTTGATTCAGATTTGATGAGAATTTGTTTGTCTCCTACTACTATGCTGGCAACTCATGGCAAATCTTACCTAAAGGAGTGGTGTTATTGAGGCAGCTGATGTCATCCCCATCGCAGAGCGCTTCCTGCTGCGTGAGGGTGAACTGGCAACGGTCGATGTACTCTTGTACCTTGCTCTCTATCTCTGGGTCGTCGTTCGTCGTGTTCTCTTTAGGGTACTCCTGTACATTCAAGTTGATTTTATGGCAAGGGTAGTTACTGAAAGAAGTGGCGCAGAATCGTGATAGGTGGAAGGAACAAGGTGGGGCTGTCTGGGTGGGTAGGGTGACGGGTGTAATATACTCGTAAAGGAATACTATAGTCCAGCGCCTGGCAAAATTAACATACTTCAACTGTCAAAAGAAAGGTTTGGCCGAATCTATACCTACATAGCTGCATATTGCATAACTCTCTTCAGCGTTGTTAAAAACACTCTTTTAACACAACTTATAACTTGCCTGTAGCTCGAAGTTAGGTCTTGTGCCCGGTCGATGTCAAATGAATTGGCTCGAAACATAACCACCGCATTGTGCACTCTACTGAAGCTTTCGGAGGTTACAGGCGTGACGTTACATAATAGGGGTACAAGTACCCTTGACGAATTCGAAAGGCGAGTTCTCCCCGTCATTAGTTACGGAGATACTGGGGATCAAAGTTCCAACTTAATCGCCGTTTATTTTTAAATACAAGCTTTTTATGTAAACCTTTACTTTTTAAATACCTCCACGACCCCGCTACTATTTAATTCATCAGCACAAAGTTTAGAGTGCGTTACACGAGTCCCTGTCCTACCGCTAAACGGGATTTTTCACCCCAAAAGAAAGTCGTTTTCCAGCAATCATTTTTAAATAGAGTTACTTAATTTGACGTACAAAATGCTTGGTTGACAGCTTCGTGAAAGGTTCATATTTACACCTTAAATTATGCCTATTACTATGGAATGATATGAAGGAGAAAAGAGTAAATGATGCCGTGACGTTCGACAGAGGAGAATGGAAGAAGAAAACGTGTTCCACCAACCCCAAGTAACATGGGACAAAGGCAGAACGATGATGATTATGCTATGTAACTTACCAGCCCCTGCAACTCCAAGAACCGCTTGCTCCACATGTCGAACAGGCGGCGCGTCATGGCGTGCTGCACGGTCGCGTTGTGCGTCACGTACAGCCGCGTGCGCAGACGTCGCCCGCGCACGCATCGCGCTGAGCACGGCGACCACGGACCCCACGCCGTCACGTGGCAGTTGCCGCGGGGCACCTCCTACATGTTACATATAGGCTGAGGGTTTAGGCTGATTCCTGAACCGAATGAAATATCATCTCAAATTTAACAAATTTCCATCTAAACGGGTGGCGAGTGGAGGAGTGACGAGACACGCAGGAATCGACCAATGGAATGGCTGAAATCTACATTGCGGCTGTCCTGTGATTGGTGAAATCTTGCACGTCTCTGGAACGCCCCGCTCGTCTCCGGTTTGGTGCAAACAGGACCTCAGGTTACTCATGTGCCTCAGGCCTGGACCCTGAACCGCTGGTTTAGTTTATTTATTTACTGGTGGTATTAAGAAAATTGCAACAGCTAATAAAAAAAAACACGCGTATTACGCGTTAAAATATTCGACATAATAATGAAGAGGCATACCACAAAGAACCAGTCAAAAGCGCTTATATTTGATTTGGGTGGGGGCCTGAAACAATATTAAATGTTGTTAGACAAGATACATTTATCATAGCATTTTAAGCAGTAAGCTCTGAAAAAATGAAATGATGGTCGAAGGAGCAAACGAGTCCCGAAGCCACGATTGGCAAGCGTAACGTAGGTGATATCCAACACATTAAAAAGGTGACTGAGACAGACTTGATGCAGAAAACGCACATCTATAAGTATATATAAAAGAAAGTCGTGTTAGTTACTCCATTTATAACTCAAGAACGGCTGGACGGATTTAGCTGAAAATTGGTAGGGAGGTAGCTAAGAACCAGGAGAAGGACATAGGATACTTTTTTTTTTTAGGGTATTAGGTAGGGTAGTAGATAGGTAGGTAGGAAAAACGCATTGCAACGCATGCGCGGGTTCAGCAGCTAGTTATTAATAAAGAGCAAAATGAAGTCCGTCCACGAATAACTTACTTCTGGCAAGGCCCCATCTCGCAAGGCATGGCCTGGCTCAGCACAGTCCGGGCGCGGTATCCGATGTGACAGTGCTTGTATGCGCGCGGCGCGACGTACTGACGCACGCGCGCGCGCACGCCGCAGCCCTCGCAGGGGGACCATGGTGACCACGTGGACACGGCACACGGACCTGTGGACTCCGCCGGGTCCGGCTCGTACGCGGATGGTGCTCTGAATCAGACGTGAGGGTTTGGCATTGGATCGTTACTTCCGCGAAATCAAATGGTCATTTATTGAAATTAGACTGAACTGCAAGTCTGCAGGTTTTGAACGTTATACACCGTCATAAGACAGTTCCTCAAAACGCTCAACCTTTGCCACTTCCTGGAGTTGTATCCTAAGCGGCGATGAAAACTGTCAAACAGCACATCAGTCTGTTACGTTAGGTCAGCGCAGTTAAACCTAGTTTGTACCCATGTCTCAGCTACTTTATATTTTACTCTATCCTGGTCTATTGCATATTGCATACATTGTGTAGTGAATAAACAACGGTTTTATCCCAACTACATGAGGGCGTAAATATAAATCAAATAACAACTTCAAAAAAGGCAAATCCACTTTAGCTATCAGACAATGTCTTCATACTACCAACGGATGATGAAACTGCCTTTAACATAGGTACCTACTTACTTGCAATGCATCCTCGGTCCGTGGCATCTGCGGTAATCCGTGAGTGCCACTCTGCAGGCCTCTGCGTATGCTCTAGTAGGGAACATGTACTGCCTCTGGCGGGTGGCCCGGCCTACTCCGCAGGACACACTGCAGGGGCCCCAGGCACCCCACGCGTGGACGGCGCAAGCCCCACCGGCCGGCAGGGGGCCGTGTGAGCCATGTGACCCGTGTGAACCGTGCGTCTGCTCCGGGACGCGGTCTTGCTCTCCTTCTGACCCCGCGTAATCCGAAAAGCAGAAGCATAACATGTTTTTGGCAAAAAAACACGGTGTATTTGATACCTACACCGTGTGCTATTAAGTTCGCAGAATATCGTAGGAATCTTGCCTGGTCCTGGTACGTCAAAACTGCAGCCTTCTGAAACTTAGTCTCATATAATTGGCTATTTACTATTCTTCTTTTTTCGCCTTATTACAAAAGGTAGATAAACCTGGTTTAACGTAGACTTGGTTTATCTCGCATGCATACGTCTCACTTCAATAATATTCAAAAGAAAGTGACAGCATGCGAGATAAACCAAGTCTAAGTTAAACCAGGTTTATCTACCTTTTGTAATAAGGCGGTTTGTGTTTTGTAAGATATTTACTAAGTGTTAGCCAATAACCATTCAAATCAACTAAAAAGGAAAAACTTATGCCTATTGAAAGAAGCCACATTACCTGTCCCGTCGCAGCTTTTCTCATAGAGCCGCAGCCGCGTGAGTCTGAGCCTTGCGAAAGGGCGCATCTCCCCGGAGGTGCTGTAGAACGGGGAGCGCGCGTCGCGGGGCCAGTCTGGCCGCAGTGCGCGCACCGGGGTCGCCGGCATTGTGGGGTTGCGGTGCGACTGACCATGGGGTTGTGGATCGATATAGTGTTGAAAGCTCGAATGTAAGTTTTAATATTGAACATGATAGCCCAATGGCTATCATGCAAGACAAAGGCTGCCTTTCCCTCCTTCTACTTAAATTATCCCTACCTATCCATAGCTGTTTTAGTCAATCATGGAAAAGACAGAGTCGTGTTCGACCCACCATCTCCTTCTAGACTGTGAGGTTAATTTAGCCCAGAGGTCTTTCGGCATGCCTACGATGTGACCAGTTCAGTTGCATTTAGCTAATTTATATGAGAACCTAACGAAAAAAAATTACATTCAATATATTTTGAATATACCTACCATTTTCGAAATCTGGTCAGTTCTGGAAAGCATATCTCATTATTGCACTTAGTAAGTGCTATATTGAGATATTATAAATGTCATCACATATTAATGCTATGCATCATAGTAGCTAATTCACAACTCACCGTATAGCTCACACCATTATCAGTTCCAGCGTCGTACGGGTACAAGGGTATAGTAGCTGATCTGCTCCAAGTACAGTTGGCATTGCACAGTTCCAGAGCTGACACCCCCACGATCCAATCAGGTGAGGGCGCTAGTTTCGCAGCCAATGACATCAAGTGATGCTTCGCGTCTACTCGGAAGACTGCGAAGGTATTCGGGATGCCGGCCCCGCCTACTTGCTGCCAGGATATGCCACGCGCCTTGATTATTGTCCTGATGTGGTCACTCTGGAAACAGCCACATTTTCTTAAAAGATTCGTTCCCCGGTTTCATTGCCAGCCGTGGCAACATTATATGCGCACAAAGCATTTGGAACATATTTTTTGCCATAAACCAGATGTAGAGCAACTATAGAACTATTAATATACAAGCAAATATTTCTAGTCGTTCTGAACAACAAACAAAACTAAAAACAAAGGTGGTATTTCCATAAATATGTACAAAAAGTTCCGCATTCTGTTCCAGCTCTGATGACTCAATGATACCCTACACATATCACACTTCATAAATCAGCTTATAATGTTCCCACAGCTGGGAAATAAGCATTTCAAAGAGAGAGGGGCGCCTCTCTCTTTGAAATGGAGCGGATCACGAGTCCAGTGCGACTAGTTATTACACTTCTTCGAATTTCGCCACACTTACCTCTGCTTTAAGTTCTTTCTCCAGTGCCACTGTGGTGCCATCGTCAGCCAGCCTCCTGACTCCCGGGCTGGCCACGCGACCTTCCTGCCACACCCGGAACTGAGCGGTGTGGGAAGCCCCAATGACGTCACCGAAGTGCGCGTGAGCGCTCTCTGGTGGGAACTCGCGGGGATGTGTGTTGCGGGACCATAGGCATTCGAAAGTTACCTGTTTAACGATTTTCGCTGAAATATAGTTTTTGGAGTAGGGTCTTTTGCTTAATGCTAACAAAGACATTCGGTACTCTGGGATGGTCTGATAAAGTTTCCCAAACCATCATGACTTTTCCATTTTCATCAGGTTGGTTTGACCAATCTGAGATCGATAATCTTGCTAATTGGTTACTAATATTTTTTCTTCCACATAGGCTAATAACTAATATTTCCAAATGCAACAGACAAAGACATCAAAATCATTCGATTTTCCACTGGCACTAAGAGCCTGTTTACTTACTCACCTTTGATGACTGCTACTGGTACCGTAATCAACATTGGCATCTATGGGCTCTTAAAATCTAAAGTACCTTCAACACAAAAAGAAGAAGACCCCAGTCCACGCACCTCATACTTGGCCTCATCGCAAGCACAGCAGGGCTCGATTATTGGCGGAAGCTTGGCAGAGTAGTGCGGAGCCCTGGGCGCGGCACACAGCTCCCGCGCCAGTACCGACCAGCCACCGCCACCGCCACTCACGCCCGGGTATGGGCCGGCCCGGGCACACACTCGAACGCACACCTCGCCGACCGGACCAATGCCGGAAGACGATGGTGCGTTCCATATTACCTAGGCCATGCATAACAAGAGTCATCACTTAAATCACTAGGGCTCTTGCATAATGGAACAGGTTCGTTGCAGCACCTACGGGCAAGCAGAGATGTTCTCAGAAGTTCCGTGTATGGTCACTCAAAAAAAATACAGGCGTATGATACGAAATAAAAAACAAAACCTGTATCTTTTTATGTATGCGAGCAACTTTTCCCTACAAGTCAAAATCGACGTATAAAGGGGTTTGGCTAACTTTGTATATGGGCTAGTGGCGTCATTTTTTTTTTGAGCGGCCACTTTTAATTTTCATGTTATTTTGTTGTGCTGTGTCAAATACACATACATGTTAAATTATTTTTGTCCTAAGTCATTTCTAAACTGAGATATTTGAGTTTGAATATTATAAAAATGTCTTCTTCAATTACTGTTCTGCGTAAAGAAATCTTAGTTATGTGTTTAGAAGGTTGATATTAGAGCTGGCTTAATAATAACTGCTACTTGGGTCGATCTTTAGGTTAGGCCACGCTTGCCTAGGTGGGTCTGTGGATGGGTGGGTGTGGATTATATACCGAGTTTCCTCCGTGCCTTGGAAAGCACGTTAGCTGTTGGTCCCGGCTGCCATATATAGATCTTTTGCAGTCGTTACTGGTTGTCAGTGACCTGACTCTGTCTGACAACCAGTCTTACCAAAGGGTATCGTATTACCCAGTATTAACTGGGACGTGGAGGTCAGATAGGCAGTCGCTCCATGTAAAATACTGATATTCAGCTGCCTCCGGTTAGACTGGAAGCCGACCCCAACATAGTTGGGAAAAGGAATAAATAATACAAGAGCAATATTGCATCCAGCCCTTGTGTAGCAGTTTCTACGAGAATGTTCACGTAAATGTCCGTCTAGATGAATGTGTAATACGAGTCCCGCCGACACGATTCAGACTTCGCTGGCTACAAATGCAAAATGCACTGTTAATTACATCCATGGTGTTATACATCCAAATCTTAAACATATAAGAGTCTAAAGAGGTATGCTGGGTCTGTCACAATACACAAACGATCACAATGCCAAGTCTTTATAATGCATCAGCCCATAGATAACAGACATCGAGCCATGCAATCTACGTACGTATTTAATTTATTTTGATTATTTTTTCATCGTTGGCCAGCACTAGGAACTTCAGTCTGCTGTATCGTGGGTGCATTCACAAACATTTAAACTCAAACACACAAATACCCCCCGAAACAACTATCTGCAAGTCATACAAATATTTGCCCTGTGTGGGAATCGAACCCGCGACACGTAGCGCAGCAGTCAACTGCTTGAGCCACTGCGCCTACCGTGTGCTCTGAATTCTGAAAAAAATACGACTGGAACACAACAGTAACTTAAACAGTGCAATAGACTGTAATAACTTCTTCGATTTCAATGAGCAATTCAAAACCAAATATCTCCGTTCCGATTAGATTTAGAGAAATGCATCCATAATATTTTTGGATCGCTTTAATCTGTTCTTTCAAAATATCCAAGTTTCATTACTGGCCGCGCAACTTCAAAACGACGCCAACTTTAGCCAAACCCCTTTATTCAAATCGGTTCATCTGTAGAGTTAGGTACGAGGTGAAAAAATGGACGGCCTGACATACATACAATGCGCTCGAAAAACATTCGGTCAGTCGGATAAAAACAAGACCACGACACACAAGCTATGATGAAATATGGTGCGACAATCTCCACAGCAGTAGCTGGAGAACCTACCTAATTAGTGGTACAATCGTATTTAATAAACCATCATGCAGAAGAAAATAAATAATTTGAGGCAAAACACGAGCAAAAGGGTCCGGTTAATTTTTAAACCTTTCATAAAACCCGTCTCAATCCGGCGTAAAATATTCAGAACCTACTCACAAGGGGCAGCTATCCCATAATCACTTATTCAACCGCTCATATTTTGTAACATACCAATCCTGTAATATATATATGTTTAGGTAGTTCAGGTGAGTATACTCACCTGAACTTCAGTCTTTGGATGAGAAGTAGCGTTATCGACAGCCGGTGAGCAGACTTCTTGTATCTTCGCCTGTGCATCATACGCCTGGAACGTGCCCAGCGTCAGGTTAGAAGCCTCCGTCACATTTGGCGTACTTCCGGACTTATCACTCTTGGACTGCTCCAGTTTCACTTCCACCCATATCTTGAAGCCTATGAAGGGTGTCGGCCCTTGCCCACTGTCTATACCTTGGAGTGACACTATAAACAAACAATGCCAATTCACGTTTCAATCCTATTCAGGTTTAGATAGATTGCTAGTTAATTTATATCAGTCTTGCTGGGTTGGAATGGATTTTCGTTCGTAAGGTTACTATAACTAAAGAGCAAAACGTACGTCATAGGACTATTAGTAATAAATAGCTAGGTAAGAACTACGAAGTGGCGACTTAACAACGGGGTGAATGGAGCGGCCCGCCCCGGACTTCTAGACCCAGGGGGAGCTCTACCTATATGTTCACAAGTCCGTTTGATTAAATCGTACGGTCAGCAACAGAAGTAGCTTAACATTTCGGAATTATTAAAATTCGGAAAAGTTAACCTACTACCGACCGTATAAATTTGATGTATGTACAGGTTTCCAGCTATTATTTTTAGTGTTTCAGAAGATTATTCTTTAAAATATCCGTTAGGTTCTTTTCAATAACTTGTTAGTAACGAGTACCTGCCTAATATCTAACAACCTGCTTTGAAACTTTGAGTAATGTTAATCTACTTCTGATGCTGACTGTACACAAGGTAAAAAGACGCGGTATAAATGCTCACAATTTTTGGATTAACGAAAGTTATGCACACATACCAGTATAAAGTTCTCCCGGGAGGAACAGGTCAGGTTCTCCAGAGACGCCGATGCGGTAATGCTCGTCCGCGGGAGGAGCATGCACCGGTGCACGTTCACATTGCGGCGCGGGCGCGGGTGTTCCCGCTGCCACGTATCCCACCAGCGTTGCTAAGAAACTACGCACTTAATTTCTTAGAGAGAATCCTCACTTATCAACGCAGAATCGGCTTGAGCAGATCACGTAGGTAGTTCCTATCGGGTACCGACCAAGTAAGTGTTTATTGCACGCCCATACAGGCTTTTCTGACCAGCGCAAGAAGATTCTGTGTCGATAAGTGTGGGCATAGCCTAGTCTACCAGGTCTAACCACAAACCTACCAGTCTACTTTCATCACTACCAATAGGTAGGTACTGGGATACTGGCACAATCTTAAATAGAGAACGGTGTACGAACCCTGTGTCCTGAAGAAACAGATCATCCAAAAGTTCACAAGTTTCTTAATGCAGGAACGGTGATAGTTTCTGTCCTGTTTTCAGATCTACTGAGCGTTTCAACCGACCGCTGTGAAATGTAGGATTAGGAGGGGTTCCAGTTCTAGACATGGATCCTAAGGTAACGTCTTTTAGCCCGATACGTTTGAAAAGTAGGTACTTTGGAGGCACATTTTAGAGATAGAAGATGGGTAGTCTTTGTTAGTTTAAGATCATAATAAGGACGCTTCCTTTCTTCTACAGGCAATAAAGATCTTACATCTTCAAATAGAGAAGGATCATCATTTGTGAACTCCATTAATTATACCAAAATCTTGTAACAGCTCTTACTGACATACTTATGGTGTCTCATTATATGTTGCAACAACAAATCATAATTGCAACTTTAATATTAAAATAAATATTTATCCTGTTGTTTGTAAGTAATATACTTGCTAACAAAGGTTTATTCTTTATTATTTAACTCATTAGTAGTAAGGATTGGACTATTCGTACTTGTTTCTCATACTCTTGTTTGGTAACACATATAAAGTAAGAATGCAACATACTTCAACATTTGATAACAAAAGTAATAATAAGGCTTATTAAAAATAAAATAATAAATCGCAGCTTCACGCATGTGCACCGGAGACGCAAAGCAAAAGTGCAATCAATCGATCTGCCAATTGAACATTCATACGCGGAAAATGTATTTTGATATCTGAACCTTTTGTCATATCTCAACAAAGAGAGGTAAAAACCGCGAACAGAATCCACTTTCAGTACCTAACTAGTCATTAAAGAACGCAATACATGATACAGTGTCAATTAAATATGTATTAAACTGATTTAATGAGCGATACCTACACAATTTCCATTTTTCGCGATTATTTTCGTGGAGCGGAATTGAGGGGCGCGCGACAAACGTCCGCCCTGTATTCCCGCGCTGCTAGAGCCGACTGAGCTGGGCGCCGGGACCCCACTCCATAGACAGGGACATACGACCTTTCGCTCCTACCTTCCCCGTCCGCTATAGGAGAGCTAGCTTACCCAATTATTGCTTGTAATTGATTTCCAACGCGCGTGTCCGTGGGCCGCGGATGCGCTCGTGTACCGTCGCCCGTCCGCCATTGTGCACGGCATCAATCAATGCTGCAATGCCACCCTATACAATTTATAACTTGTTTCTATGTTGTTACAGAGTACGGTGGACCCGCTATGCTTCTGATTTTTTTAGGAAATTACAAAATGTTTTGAAGTTGGTCTAGTGATTGTTTTCACAGGTTGGTCTAATAACTAATTCAGAATATATTTTTGAGTCTTGTATTTTGTAAAAAGTTTTCGTTTCGTTATTATTCGCCCGCAATTCCCAGTATGATTTAGTTTTAAGTTATCTTGCTGTGCTCCAACAGTACTCACTAGTTTTAAGCCTAGCGTGTAACTATGTTTGTGTACATTGTGCATTAATCAATTCAATTCTATGGGAATTGTGTGTGTTACAGGTTAAACATGAACAACAGCTTTCGGGAAATACCTACTAGCGAAACATTGTTATAAATCATAACATATAATCACACCTGTAATCCTCGAGGGGTAAGGCAGAGGTGTACCTAATATTTAACCCACATTATTATTTGTAATTATTTCTACAAATTACTATATGTTCAATGTAAATATAGTAGATATGTAGATAAGCAGGATAACTAATATTAAACTATAAATACAACAAACAAAATAATATGCTTTATAAATAGATTTTATTTCATTTTAAAATAAATACGAAATACTATAATTGTAATAACATTACATTAATAAACATAATATTATAAAACACATTGGTGATAATAAAATACTAATATAATAGGTACTCTACGTATTTACTGGCTTAAACCTACGAAGTACTGAGTTACTAATCGAAATCTCTAATTCTAAAAGTTTTATGTCAAATAAAGCTTCATAATATATATTTTAGAACATTTCATCGATGTCATGTATTCAATTTACGAATCCATTTAGTATTCTTTTACATCATATTATGCGTAATATAATAAGCTACATTGCACTAAGATTATAAAGAAATGCTTTGGTAATTTAAGTTATACAAACTGTAATAATATTATTCTAGTAGTAATGGCACAAAATATATGACATAATATATAACTTAGGCCACTACAGGTCCCTACGTTAGCTTGCCACAACATACTTTTAATATTATTCTATACTTTAAAAAAAAGCAAAATATGAATATATTTAACATTGCGATATGGCCCACATTACCTACATATAAAATATATAGAAAATTAATTTAATTTAATTTAATATATTAAGCACAATCCCCTTTAAACAAAACGTCAGAAACTGCTTTTGATTAAACATTCAATCGAAATTATAGGATGGCTGTAGTTACTATGGTCATGACTGCTTTTTAGCTTTAGCTGATATAAGTAGATAGTGCAGATACGTGATATCTGCTTGATTAAGTCTAGTCTGACACTAATTAAAACCTAAATTATTTCCCATAATAACAATGTGATACTTTATATACTCAATAATCTTCCCACATAAAAATAAGTTAGTTTTCATTAAATTGTTCTTAAAGAAACTATATTACACTATGAGCTATCGCTCAGATTACAATAAAAATATTTTCTTAAAACTTTTTTAAAATACTACTCACTATTGAATGTAAATAAAAGATCAAAATACTACCTAAAACTACAATCCTCAATTCCTAATAAATGTCTAAGTTATCGAATCAATCTAATTGGAAGTAATTTTTAACCATTTTTTTTTTTGTTTTCCACTCCCTTTGGCCATAATATTCAATTTAGAAATTTAGAGATCTTTCGTAAATGCATTTCGGTCGACACTCAGGAAAAATAACGATTTTTCACCATCGTTTGTAATTCGAGAACGAAATACGAACTTTTTAGTACACATTCCGAATCAACGGCAGCGTTCGGTCATGATGACGTCACGATCTTTCTGATGTTACCTATACAGTGTGTATCAGATATACAAGGTACAGTACAGCAATATAATTCCTCAAGTCGTCCCACTTGCTTAAGACTGCGGTCTATTGGGTAGGTTCTCCCTGAGCTCCAGAACATGCTCGACGGCTTGGGGCCGGCCGTCCGGTCCGATGCGCGCCGGCTTCACCACACCAGTTGCCACCATCTTGTCAAATATATTCACCAACTTCATTGCCTCAAACTCTTTCTGTAAATAATACAGTTTCATGTGTAATATAACTTTGTGTGCTTATAGATATTGTTTGTCTAATTGGATTACTTGTTAGTGCCTAGCATTGACCACAAATGAGGTCATTGTTACTTGTTACTATACAATAAGACTAACAGACTTATTGGTTTATTTCATTTGTGAATCAGATCACAAATACCCATTATTATAGTGCGCGCGGAACTAGTTGGCCGCTCCTTAGGCAAGTTTTTGTTTTTTATTTAAGTATTCTTTTCAATAAATTGAACAATTATTGTTCACTCTCGGGATTGGTCATCACTGTCTAATTATAGTCTCCTGTGCATTGCAAGCTGTAGGCAACCCGCCCCCTCACCCCTGTTGCAACCTAAGGAGCGGCCAACTAGTTCCGCGCGCACTATACCCATATTGGTCGTTATTCACTCACTAGCTTTTGCCAGCGGCTTCGCCCGCGTGAAAATGTCGATTTTCCATACAAACTTTCATCCCCTATTTAACTCCCTTAGGGGTTGAATTTCAAAAAATCCTTCCTTATTCCTTGTCTACATTATAAACTAGTTACAGCGTTAGTAGCAAATTTTCAACTTTCTAGGTCCAAGTCAGTCAGTCAGTCAGTCAGGATTTCTCTTTTTAGGGTTCCGTAGTCAACTAGGAACCCTTATATTTATATATTATAGTTTCGCCATGTCTGTCTGTCCGTCCGTCTGTCCGTCCTCGCTTAATCTCTGTGACCGTTAGCACTAGAAAGCTGAAATTTGGTACCAATATGATTGTGTATCAATCACGCCGACAAAGTGGTAAAATAAAAATTGGACAAAAAATGTTTTATTAGGGTAGCCCCCCTATATGTAAAGTGGGAAGTGTTTTTTTTTTTTAAATTTCAACCCTAACGTTTGATATATTGTTGGAAAGGTATTTAAAAATGAATAGGGGTTTACTAAAATCATTTTTTGATAATGTCAATAATTTCGGAAATAATCTCTCCAAAAGTAAAAAACAATCCCCCCCTCTAACTTTTAAACCATAAGTTTAGAAAATATGAAAAAAATCTGAAAAGTAGAACTTTATTAAGGACTATAAAGGAAAATCATTTTGAACTTGGATGGAAACAGTTTTTGTACAAAAAAGACAAAAAGTTGTACAAAATAATTTCTGGACTAAGTTTGTAGTATAATCGTATATGCAAGCATTTTTTTTAACTTCGTTTACATATTTTATTATCCTGAACGTATCTTTTTTCAAACAAAAAAAATATTATTACCACGGAACCCTACACTGAGCGTGGCCCGACACGCTCTTGGCCTGTTTTTTATTTATATAATATAGATTTATTAAAATAAATTGGTAAATGAAATAAATCCTTTGAGAGACACACTATCCTCAAAATTTTTGAGGATAGTGTGTCTTGTTTTGAGTTATATGAGCTATGTTTTGAATCAAAAAGACAATCCCATGTATTGGTACTAAGTATTCAACTCACCTGTTCATCAGTCATACCCTCGAAGGGGTTGATGCGGGGTGGTCGCGTGCACCCCACGACGGGGTCAATGTTCGGCTGGGCCTCCAAGTACTCCTCCGTATCGGAGTCATCACTGCTGGAGGAGTAGTCTCCGCTGCGCCCTCCGCTTAGCAGTCCCTTCTGCGCGAGGTGCCCTGCCGCGTTGCCGAATCCGGTGTATTTCACCATGCGACCCACTAAAAATATTATTTGTTATGACTTATTTATTAGCTACTGACTATATTAGCGTCCGTGTACAGTGTTTGCCACGTAATTTATAAACATCAAACCCCACATAGCTGAGTAACAGCAATAAAATAAAATGTTTACTGTTACAATAATAATAATTGCTAAATAAAATATTCTCACCCTTTTCCTTGCACAGGATAAAAAGAAATTCCGCAACCAAGTCCCTGACAGATGTGACAGGAGTAGTCAGGAGCCTGCACAACTGGTTCCTCAGCTGGTTTCCCTGTTCTGGCGGATGTGACACGTCGCGCAATGGAGGCAGTACTACTTGCCGGAGGTACTTCCTCTGAGAACGACACCCACGGGAGCTCTTGTTCAACACTGTCAGGATGGGGGACAGATTTTCACGCTGAGTCTTTGCGTCCTGAAATGGATAGCACAGAATTGATTGTTATGGTATAGAACTATTGGCCCTCTTGTTTTTTTTTTTGGCAGTAAGCAGTAGACTAAGTACCACTTGAAAAATGATAGTGGATTGTGGCTGCAAAGTATCTAATAAATAAAAAAACATACCAATCGAATTGAGAACCTCCTCCTTTTTGGGAAGTTGGTTAAAAAGGCAATGAATAGTTAAGATCATACTATTTTCAATTAAAAAGACAATCTAAATTGCAAGACAAGTAAGAAGTGCAAATAAATACATAACTTACTGTGGTTATATTAAGCTTATACTGCAACAAATGTATGAGAGCTTGTAAAGCGTCCATGTTTCTGCCATCATATACATACTCGGCTCTTTCACCTGTGGTTAGCTCAGGTGTCAGGAAGGGGTAAAACATTGGTGGGACACTGAAAATACAAATATACAATAAGTACAATAATCAGATATAACATAACATAATAAACCAGGCAGCAATCCAAAATCCATGGGTGCTACTGAGAAATTCCTGTAGGAAAAATAGAATAGCACTTTGCCCCAACAGAAAATCGAATCGAGGAACTCATTGCCCATAGTCACTCAATAAACTAGACCGTCTATAATATCCGGTAATAAAAGGTTAAAACAATGAACCTAATAGAGCTCAGTCTAATCTGAACTTAGTGAATTTGAGAACCAACAAAGCAAGTGAGTCACGCTTTAATTAACTGCAAGCGTCTGTTATGTGGCAAATAAAAAAGAATACTTTTTTGTGGAATAAGTGGCCAGACCAAAAAGAATGCTGTTTATTAACACATACCTCGTTAACAAATTAGCAATATTACTGGACAGCTCCATTTGTTTTGTCGAGGTGGAGGCGTGAGCGTGCAACAAGGCAGTGAGGAGCGGCATCAGTTTCAAGTACATAGCCTCTTCCTCCTCATCGGCCGGCTCCTCTGTACCTGAGTGCAGGATCAGGTTGAACTGGGTCTTGAGGATCTCACACACAATGGCTTGTTGGTTGTCCTAAATAAGAAAACAATATTAATTCAAAATTGCTACTAAGTCTATTGTACAGATGCAAGCAGTCTGTCTTTCTTTAGTAGATTCTGAACTTTATTGCTGAAGCATTAGCATTAGTTTTGTGTAGCTTGATGGGCTAGCATTTGTACTTAATGATATTGACTTGTAAGGCTAGGACTATGATGTTTAGAGGATTATATTATGTGTTTCTATGTCACACC
This sequence comes from Diarsia mendica, assembly GCA_949316265.1. Lineage (NCBI taxonomy): Eukaryota > Metazoa > Arthropoda > Insecta > Lepidoptera > Noctuidae > Diarsia > Diarsia mendica. The sequence goes on along the minus strand of OX438896.1, from coordinate 15,094,982 downwards.
TCTTACCTGAAGAAAACAGTGTGGAGTGGTGGTGGGTCCTTCAGCCAAGCTAGTGCTGCTTGAAGCTTGTGCCTCTACGTTAGTAGAAGCTTCCATGAGTATTTCGCCCAAACAATTTATCAAATACTCCATGCCATGTAGCTCATCCTTTATTTTAGATTTGATGTCATGTTGCAAAGCAGTCAGAATGAAGAGCAACTTCAAATCGAACAACATGATTTCTTCTTTGAAGGGCATTTCTTTGTAAATCCGTAGTCTGGCTACTAATCCCTGAGCAATGGAAGTGTGTGCACACAGGACTCTGGCCACAGCACTGTTGAATGTTATGTTGCAAAGACATTTGAGTGCCTCCACTGCCACATCCTTCTCTATTAGATCCAGTGGCATCATGGCCTCTTCATCAAGAGCTTCAAAGTTGTACAAGCCAGCTTTTTCTATTAGAGTTGTGACCCATCTTTCACAAATCAGATTTTCAAGGTCTGTTTTGTCCCGGCTAAATAACGATACATTTTTATTGTTAGTATTTTGGATAAAACATTTTTTAAACAGCACACAATGTAATACAAGAAAAGATCACAAACCTTAACACCCTTACAGATGCTAAACAGAGCGCGTGAACTGAAGCCGAAAACTTATCCTGTAGAAGTTGAAATAAAGCTGTCCATAGTAATGCTCTTTGATTCTTTTCGGCCAAATCAGGAAAAATGAACGCGTTTTCATTCTGAAAATGTTAAGCATTTTATATGACTATCATTGGAGCACTTCAGATGTTGACACTCGTAATTAAATTATGCAAGCCTTACATTTTTTAGAAAGCGCTGTAATATTTGGCAGACTTCATCTATGTTATCGTTAGTACTGAGGATTTCGATTTCGCGTTCTTCCATTGTATACTCTTCCACTATGTCCAAAACACTTAAAAATCACAAGTCACTATTCAATGTGGATCTACCAGGTCAATACTTATGATTTCCCACGTACAAGCACAACTTATGAGAACTTAGAACAAATATATGAGTACAAACAAGCAAAACCGAACCAGAAAAACTCAGAATTGAGCTATCCTATCATCAATTCATCACTGACTGACAGGTGACTGACAGGCTGAGAACTGACACATGTCAATGTCAGTCAGGTGACAGGTCCTCCGTCGTGACTAATGCTGCGTCCACACCGGTCCAACGAACGCCACGAAGGAAAATTCATTAGATTGATCATGAACGATGATGTCACGGCTTTTGTATTAGATAGTTCCCCTTCCACCCTATAAAAGCGCGTCCCCACTAGGAGTCGCGCTCGCGTGGTCCCGTTCCTGGTAGGCCTCGCGGCATGCCTCGTCTAGATAGCATATAGGCGCGTCCACAGCGCCTTTATGCTATCTCTGTGTGCTATCTCGACTTTATATATTCTACAAATGCTATTTGTTCCGATTTCGAATAAAATAAGCTTTACATTAACTTAGTATATAATAATTCCATGCATGATTCGCCTAGCATCCGTTTGGCATTATGGTACATGTATTCTACTCTTTGGTGTAAACCCAGCTGTCCTGTCTGTGTCAAATTTGACGTTTATTTTCGAAGGAGAAAATAAAATTGCGATTTAGATTTTCTCTCCCTTCCCTTGATGGGATTCAGGGACTTTTATTTGTAAAAAGCACAATTTATCAGGCCTGAAAATGGCAACAGCTGCTCTCTCAGGCCACTTCGTCACTAAAATAAAGCGTAAGTTTTCATGAATCTTACGGAGTTATTACTATTGGCCAAATAAACTCTTACATAATTTGTATAAAAGCTCGAAGTGTTACTTATATTTCAAAATTAAGACATTATTTATCAGCTCTTTACAATTATGATAGAGGATGACATAGATTGAAACTTAATTATGGACCATTTCAGCGGCGACAGGTTCGCTGAGCATTGTTTACATCAAGTCGGCCTCATACAGTACGGAAGGCAATATGCCTAACCTAGCCGCTTACAAACGGGGCACTGGTGGCCGGGCCAGCTTTAATGGCATGGTAGCAACAGTGTTTGGAGCCACAGGGTTTGTGGGACGTTATGTATGCAATAAACTGGGCAAGTCTGGAGCTCAGGTGAGCTGTTACATTGTCTTTGTTATGATATACATTAGTATTTACAAAAGAAAATGACTATACAAATGAATGAAAACAATATACTCTCCTTCTTTACTTTTGAATTGAGTTAAAAATAATATTGCTCTAATCTTTACTACTTTTCCCATGGTATAGTTACTATATTAAAATGGTAAAAATAGTCATTGTATGATTTCAGATGATCTTGCCCTACAGGGGTGATTTCTATGATGCCCAGAGATTGAAAGTGGCTGGAGACTTAGGACAAGTGCTGTTCACAGGATATGATGTCCGTGATGAAGAGTCCATTGCCAAGGCTGTCCAGTACTCCAATGTTGTTATTAACTTGTTGGGCCGTGACTATGAAACCAAGAACTTCAAGTATAACGACATTCATGTGGATGCCCCAAGACGCATTGCAAGGTATACATTTACAAGACAATACAATATTTATTAGAAATATATTTAGTTTAAAAACATTGGACTGGTTGTGCCACAAAGACTAGATATCAAGTACTTACACAATATGTATTGGCATAATATAGAAATAAAACACTTTGAATTTCAGATGACTTACTCCTCATGGGGTTTATGTTTTTTTTTTTTTCTTTTAAGAAAACATTGCCCTGCACTAGGAATTCCTCCTGTATTGTGGGTGTGATTACAAATATAAAAATATTTAAACATGCTAATTGTAAATCACTCAATTACTATCAGCTTTGAACTGTGTGTTTAAGTGCCACAGTGTTTCAAATCATAATCACAAGTTTTTTCTAATCAACATAACTTAGTTGTGATCATCATCATTCTGCACCCATTTTCCAATTTATTAATGGTTGCCAGTTGCCACCAAGATGTGATATAATCTACAAATAACAATAGTTTTGATATATCATTAGAATAGTTTAATATATTTTCATACTTTTCCATATCAATAAAATAACACCTATTTGATTTATTGCATGTAATTATTATAACTATTTATTTATTACAGAATTTCACGAGAGATGGGCGTGGAGAGATTCATCCATGTGTCGTACCTGAACCAATCACCAAACCCTGAACCCTTGGTTTTGAAGAAGCCATCCCAATTCAAGATCAGCAAATACTGGGGAGAGTGCGCCGTAAGGGAAGAGTTCCCCACGGCTACCATCCTACGTGCCTCAGACATCTATGGCAGTGAAGATCGATTTTTGAGGTACTTGCTTTTAATATTACTTAAAACTTAAGCATATTTTATGAAGATGTTTCCTGGTTAGAAATCTTGTTTGAATTTCCAGTGTATGCCTGAACTAGAGCTAGAGATGTGACATTTTATATAACACCCCTTTAATTTTACTTAAAACTTGAGGATATTTATGAAGATGTTTCCTGGTTAGAACTCTTGTTTGAATTTCCAGTGTATACCTGGACTAGAGCTAGAGATGTGACATTTTATATGACACCCCTTTAATTTTACTTAATATTGAGGATATTTATTAAGATGTTTCCTGGTTAATTTATTTTTCCTTATTTTGGTGTTCCAAATGCCCATCTATTATATGGAATGGGATATTATATTATTATTCACTTTAAATGTTTCCAATATTTTTTTTGTTTCTGTTTTATTTATGTAATAGCTTTTTTTGTTTTAATTACATTATATAATTAATAATCCATAAATCCACTCCTTTTTTAAATACAGGTCCTTTGCTTCGGTTGCACGTATCAATGGGCAATACATGCCGTTGTGGAAGAACGGCGAGGCCACAGTGAAGGCGCCTGTTTATGTGTCGGATGTCGCTCAAGGAATTATTAATGCTATTCGCGATTCTGACACTAAGTGTAAAGTTTACCAGGCCACTGGGTAAGCCAACAATTTCTACTATATTATTTAATTGTATCCTATCGTAAGTTATTTATTGAGCAATGTTTGTCATGTTCACGAAAACTGCTTTTAATGATTTAAATGAAAGTAAATATCGGCAAAATATTGTTCTAGCTAGGTTTCATATCTGGGAAATTCGTTTTCTCTATTTTCACGCGAGCAGAGCTCAGTCGCCCAGATACTTAGTTTTTATGCAAGCTATGGCTTTATAAAATCTAGTAACATAATTAAAATTAATATCCATATCCAAATTAATTGGTTGATGTGGCGTCCATCGGAAGTATGGTGCAGAACTCCAGATGTAACATTAGGTATTAATTTTATTAGTCACTTCTAAAAAAAAAACAAAAAACTTTTGTATATCTAGATTCTTTTTCTTGAGCATAATATTGAAACATGCAGTTCTTAATAAGTTAATAGCTTACTGTAATTTGCGGCCCCTGCTAATAAAGTAAAGCTTTAGCAGTTATAACACTTGCAAATCTGTCTATGCAAAAATTAAAATTTGGTGGCATGAACCTTTTTTAAAAATAAGTAGGCTAGCTAATCTTTAAATCTTCAGAATGTTTGGTTTATTCACAATAATTAATTGTATTAGTATGAAATAATTGTAATTTCCAACATTATTACTAACTGAAAATATTATTTTTCTTTTAGACCCAGAAAATACCTGTTATCTGACTTGGTCGACTGGTTCTACGGGCTGATGCGCAAAGACGCAGAGTGGGGCTACCAGCGCTACGACATGAAATACGACAAGATCTTCTTCCCTCTTAAGGTCATGGCGATCAACTTGATTTCTCCGGCTTGGCCGTTGGGAGGCTTACACTGGGAGGCAATTGAGAAGGTAAAATTCATGTTTTATATTATTTAGTGCTAAAGTATAATATTGTTATGTTCTTAACACCATTAAGCAGAGACCAGATATTCGGGCGCTTTATTTGCGTTATATTGCCCCCATCTGAAAGGCAACTCGTCAGTAACAGGATTGATATCCACAAGACGATTTTGAACGCTGAAGTAACTACAATGGAAGTTTATGGAACCGACGGAACGCATCGAATGTGGAGCACAAACTCTGGCGAAGGCTACAGTTACCTTCTTCTGTAGTCGGTAAAGTGACGCTCGTCTTTTTTTTTTGGCGTGTTGAGATATCATCAAATAACCCCTCCCAGAGCGGGAAGGGAGTGTCAGACTTCTACTGACAAAAACCCACCCATGTTCCTTCTTAGCCCTTGTGCTGGGGCCGCGGTATCTCTTTCGAACAACCCGCAGTTCCGACGGGCGTTGGCCCTTACGGGCCCGTTGCATGTTGCTGACATCTCTTTGAGGCTACTCTTTCAAAGAGCTTGCCCACCTCGTCGAGCAGCACAATGGGCCGGTATGCGGACCGCGAGTCCGCAGGTTCCATCGGGTCCCAGGCCCATATTTTTGGCCTTAAGCATCCGTACCGAAGTGGAGCTCGTCAGTAAGATCAATATTCTAGATCCTAATTAACTGGATGCAACTTACGCACTGGCGTTGTAAAAGACGTCTGTGTTGTGAAGAAAATCCTATTTAATGTAAACATATGTATATATTTATAGGTACCTACATTTACATTAGATTGCATTCACACTGCATTTTTACCATTTCCGATTTTTACAGAACTTTGGGTTCACTCGGCACCATCCCTCTATTCGAAGTGTCGTGTGATACCGAAAGCACGTTTCCAGTTTTCTAAATCATGTCTATTTATTACAGGAAGCAACATCTGACGAAACAGACGATAGCCTCCCAACATTAGAAGACCTCGGAGTTAAACTTACGTTCATGGAAGATCAGGTACCTTGGGAGCTGAAGCCATTCCGTGCTCACCAATACTACATGGCTAAGATAGGAGAGTTCCCCACACCACCAAATCCTAAAGTATGTAATTAATATTGAATTGACGTAAATAAAAAATCATGTAAAATCAGTAATACTTTATTATTATTACCAACCGCAACTGATGAATAGTAGGGAGAATTGTAGAATATTTTGAATAAATTATTTTCTGTTTCTATTGGTGTTTCTTTGAATATTATGGTTATGTGTGGAGAGAATAAGAAAGCTTAGGAGTTAGGGTGTATCCTCCGAAACTTTGCTGAGATGCATGCTGGTTAGATCGGAGCAGAGTCGGAGGGATCGGAGTTTCGTTCTTCTTCCGTCCTTCTGACATTCAAAAGTGCCTGTAATGGCTTAATTGAAATAAAATATTTGAGTTTGAGTTTGCAGAGATGTGCTTGTTTATACGCCCAGTGCAACACGAAAGGTGAGCTCACGTGTCCAATATATAAACTTTACTCTTTGCTTGTGTCTTCAGTTCTTCACTCTGCTGCTGCTTGCTTGGCCCACCTCGCTGCTTCACCATATCCACTAAACCTAAGCGGGGACGAGATGTATAATTTCTGGTAACGAAATTCTATTGGCGGTATACAATACATCTCTCGTGTCATCTCTGTTTTGGCGGAGTCCCGGCTTTACGTGCCGAATTCTCATTTATATAGGTACACCGCGTAATGTAAAAAATACGAGAAGATGTGAACGAAGCCCTTTAGATGGCGATAATTGCCCGTTAATAATAATCCTTTTTTCAAAATGGTTCTCTACCCAACTATAAAATTCAGCATAAACAAACATAGTCCATGCGGCTAATAAATAACATGTTTCAGGGATCTAGTAACCACCATAATATAAAAAATACCTACATTGCATTGCAGTGATATTATAAGTAAAGTTCCCATTACAAAGATTTGCCTCCCAAACATTGTTAGCTGTGGTGGCCCAAGAGATGTAGTTTGTCAGTTATAACCAAGGTAGGTAGGTGCTTTCATCATCATCATCAACAGCCTATTAATGTTTCCACTGCTGGGACACAGGCCTCCTCTGAGAGGGAATGGGCTATATGGCTATAATCTACCACGCGGGCCCATACACAAAGTTGTGCCTGCCTGGGGTCGAACCCACGACCGAGCCGCCACCGCTGCTTTATTTGTTAATAAATACAGAAGAGAAACATCGTGAGGAAATTGACTTCACCTAAAATTAGACTTGTGACATCTAACAACCATAGGGACTCTACTCCATTCAGTGAGCCACCCGAGGGAACATTCATTGCAGGTAAGCCTTCAAGGAATCAAGGTATGAATAGCAGACACAGCTTTTTAATAGCACTAGAGCTTTTAAAAAAGAAGCGTGAATTAAAACACAATTACTATGATTAGATGTTTTTTTATTAAACTTAATTAAGGTGCAGGCCTGCCTCGTCCAAATCCTCCTCTCTGAAATCAACAAAAAATATCAAAATTAGAAAATGAATTTAATGTTCCCATTTTTTTCTCTAAACTTAGAAACTGATCCAGTGCCAATAGGGTTTCTGCCTACCCCCATGAGAAAATGGCGTGAGTTTACACACAACAATTATTAGGCAATATGATTATATGTACATAATAAGAATAACTTCAACCTGTATTCTCTGAAGGTAGAAGCAGAGGTGTACCTAATAGTACATACAAGTCCGATGTAATAGGGGTGACCCTATTGTCATCAACCAGGCACAAATCCAGACTCTGTGGCTACTACTGAGAAATTCCTGGACAAATCAAACCCAGTACTTCATGCTCAGCAGTTGCACTTGTGACAACTCAACCAACAAGGCAGTCAATATGACTTAAATAGGCAGAAGTTCTTAAATTAACTTCAGTTATTATCATCGGCACGATTCTTGAGCGCTGACGCAAAAGTGACTTATTACCCAATACCCCTTTGGTGATATGAAGTGAGACGCGAGGAGGGAAAGTGCAGTGATTGGCCCGTAGCGCATCGCGTCATAGCCGTCACTCGGGATTTGTTTTTTACTCCTGCTGCACTTACCTCACAACCAATAAATAGGAGTTTTGGGGCACAGCTACCATGCAAAAAAAATAAAAATGCTTATCTCTCAAAATACAGTGCTATGTGGTGAATCCTTGGTGATACTAACGGGTGTGTGTTTTATTTGTCATAAAGTGTACGATGCGCACAGCGATCCCCTCTTCTGCCGAGCGCTCAAGAACCGTGCCGGTAATAATACTTTACTACTGAAAATAATTTAGAGACTTCTTATAGAACTGTCTAGAGAATCAACATGACGGATCATACATATTGATTATGCATGCTTTCTGCTCAGTCATCATCATTCTCTAGCCCTTATCCCAGTTTATTTGGGGTCGGCGCAGCATGTCCTCTTCTCCCATACTTCTCTATTACTCGTCATCTAAGCAGTCACCAGTATGTGTTAAATAGTTAGCTGTTGATTACACTTTTATTTCATAACATTCAAACATTTGAATGCTCTATGTGAACTACAGATTGTATGAACTGACAACACAAAACTTACGAATTCAACATCAGCAGAACCAGGGCCGACATCAGCCTTCTTGTCGTGGGCAGCTGGCGTCGTGGGTGCACGGCGGTAAGCGGAGCGGTCCTCGGCGGAGCGGGCGGGCGCGTCTGGGCGGCCGACGGCACCACGGCGGACTGTCTCGGCGCGCACTGACCGCTTGAGGGTCGCGGGCACGATTTCAGGAGGCAGGTGCAAGAAGATCCTCAGGTACTCAATACCCTCGTTGGTAAGGTACCTGTAAATAAGAGGAAGTATGTAATTATAATTACGGAATTTTCACATGCAGTATCCAGTTAAAAAATAAACAGTAACACAATTCATCATCTTTCTACCCTTGTCCCATTCTTTTTAGGGCCCGAACACGTTTATAAAAAGTAACACCATAACACCATTAACGCTGCTAAAGAGATTGTTTTGGTTTTGTAAACATTAACTTAAAAATAGTTATTGTGTGTACTTACCAGTAGAAATGCCTCCAGGCAAACTGTTCCTTGACGTATCCTCTGGATTTCAGAGACTGCATAGCCTTAATTACTTGGAGGTTAGGAATCTTCTCCAGATCGGGGTGTTTGGGAGCATGATAGTCTTTCTTAGCTACCATAACTCCCTCTTTGAAGAGGTATTCATAGATCGACACACGATTCTGTTTAGGCATCAACATCTTGAAGCACTACCTAAAAACAAGACACACAATATAAGCACTTAGGTTATCTCAATTTTGTTCCGTCACTTTTTAGCCACATGAACAAAATAACTATACCACGCTATATACTAATAAGTCTTTATTCGAAATTTGGTAATTAAACCTCACAAATTCTTTAGATTACATTAATAAAATCAGATTTCTATGTCTGACAGTACCTTCCGCCTATTTTTGACAAAAGAAAAGAATGGCAAGTTCAGTTTGACAGTTGACATTATTTAGTAGTTCCAGGTTCCAGGTCTTGTGCAAAACTAGGTAATTAAACATGTAGTTTAGTCGATTACAAGTTTATAGAAAAAATATAACTAAAAAGATTCGTCCGACAAACTGACGTCTTTTATAAGGTTCCGACGTTCCGTACACAAAGGGTAAAACAAACGGACGGAAACGGATTCGAAATTTCGAAAGGTCTCAAGAATGCCGTTTTCATCACTCTAGCGACCTTTATGAACTGAGAAGGTTGTATTGGTGATTTTAATCATTATTACTCAGTAAATAAACATTTGTTATAGCCGCGAATCCTATTTTTTTATTTAACATACGACTTGACACTGACCGGGAAATTGTAAAAAACGTAACAAAATTCGAATTTCGCGGGTACCTCGTAGCGGAATTCGTTTGTGACATATCAAGTTGTACCGTGTCTACCTAGCTGAATCACATAAACGGGTTGTGTTTGGGCGTTTGAAAAAATTCATGGTAGTAATATTTTCCTACACATACATACTGTATGAGAGCAGGTCTTAAAACTGTAAATGTAAGTTGGTTTCATTTTTACAATCAAAATCATCGTTTGGAGGCAGGTAGGTAGGGTGGTTAATCATTTTTAGTAAGTTCACATATTAACTAACTACGGAACCCTACATTGTGCGTGGTCCGACCTACTTAACCGGTTTTTTCACCTTTCACTTTGGTTTTCTAATTTGTGCCTGTCACTTCGGCTTTGCTACAAAATAGTACAAAATATTAGTGCCAAAGAGTAGAATACTTTTCTGTGCTTATACCCGAGGCTTATACCTTCCAGAAAAAGTATTTGAAAAATTCATAGTTTTCCATTGAAGTAAGTGAAGGATGCTCAACATGCAAAATATATTGATACGACGTGTTGTCTTAGCGAACGTAAAAAATATAAATCTCCGTTTTATGGCTACAAGAAGAGAAGATGTTTGTACCCATACTGGTCAGAGATGGGATTGCGATGACTACAGAATGGCACGTTTTATTAACACTCCGAAAGTAGTGAACCCTAACTGGTCAGTTAAATTGATTAAACTCGTAGCAGCAAAACAAGTCATAGGTAGAAAAACATGGTGCGATGGAGGTAGTGATGCTGAAGGTCATCCTAGAGTTTATATTAATATGGACGCACCTGGTCCTCAATTCTGCAGTTATTGCAGTCAACGTTTTGTTAGAGTAGACGAACACGCGCCGGCTAAACTTGAAATCCCGAATAAAGGAGCTTGTGACTGATAATAGTGCACGTAAAATTTGTCAGACAATATTTTTATTTATTCATATTTTATGCATTAATTAATAATAACCCGAAAATAAATGTATGTTACCTATTAATAAGTATGTTATTATTTGTTTTGTATCAATATCCGGAATCCATCTTGAGTCAAACACCTATCTTTCAGCCTGTTGACAGCGTTTCCTTAGCCTCTCCGCTGGTGGCGCCCTCTATGCTTACCGTTGGTACTAAGTATTTCAAGCGCGCATCGGGTGATCACCCAATTTATCGTCATTATAGCGTCGTTTTTCGCGCCGTTCGTTGATAGCGTTAAAACACGTTAAACTTCGCGAAAAAGTAATACTTAACCCACTTATTTTTTCAAATTAAGTTTAGTAAAACGTTGTTAGTTTAATTTTTTCCTCTCCGCTGAGTGATTATGGAAAATTGTAATAATAATTTAGAGCGGGAAAGTGCTTGGTCTGAGAGTGGGACTGACGGTTCACTATCACGTATACGAGTTCGTTCTCCGACACCAAGTGGAAGAGATGGTGATAGCAGTTCATCTACAAGCAGTGGACCCAGCCCTGAAAAACGTAAAGTAAGGAGGGACTCCCAGACCGTGAGTTATGCATATTCCGAGTTTTTACCACAACAAGTGGCTTATTTAACAAACCCCAAAACGAATCCTTCCGTGTTTGCTTCTTCCGCTTTTCGTTTTTGTTTATGTGCTTACATGAAAATCGTTACCATAAACGAGTTAAATCTACGACGATCTGAAAACTTGTCCAATAACAAACTTCAGATTTTATCGGAAATCATTACAATTACTCGATTAACTCAAGGGCAAACAAAACATACCTTTAAAAAAATACGTATCTACAGTGTTTTAAGTGTGATGATTGGAATGCCGTTCGGTTTTCGGATGCACAAAAGAAATATTTAGCTACCCCCGGTTTTGTTGAGTTAAATGTTAAAGACGAATTAAAGCGTTTTGAATCGAATATGTTGAAAGAAGATTCGTGCTATAGTAATCTGTGTATTTATTGGAAAGATCTTTTGCTGGATTAACGAATGCCTTACTTTGCCAAAAAGACGAATTGCACAAATCATTACAATCATTAATTTGTGGTTTGGTCAAATGAGTCTACAGACTCGGTGACACCTAACTCGTTATACGAAAAAGTGCAATTTGTTTTCGAAAGAATCCGCGTATAGTAAGGTTACTGATGACTTACTACAAATAGTGTGCGTGATAAATACACGTCGAGAGACTATGTTGCGGCAAATTTCCGAAGGTTTTCATCGAACCTCCTAGTACAGAATACCTTTTTCAAAAAATTGGGGGGGGGGGGTGGATAAAGTTACTGTATCAACTAAGTCAATACCAATACCTACCTCAGACTTATTCTAAAGAAAACTTTTATGACAATCAAAAAACCATCGACTAGTACCTAAACAAGCTGTCGACAGGTTTTTTCGTCGAGATACCTTTAATAAAAGACCAAAGGGCTCAAACGCTTAACACCAAAACGAAAACCGATCAAGTAACCACCGATATAAATCAAAGGGTATTAAGACATCGCAATCGCATGCTATCCCTAAAAACAAGCGTCGCAAATGACTGTCGGACATTTCAAGGCGGCTGTCTAAGACAAATTCAATAAGTTTGTTTGTAGCAATCTGGGTGCGCCGACTGTTGAACGGGGCACGCATACCCTTCATACTCAGACCACCACTAATATTTCCGAGTCCCACAGTTCTGAAATGTTACAGAACCAAAACCTCTTCCAATATGTCCAAACAAATTCAAACTATGCTCGAGTCGGGGTACTAGAACCTGCAGAACTGACGCCCAGTTAGATTTCAACGTTCTTTCTGGTACCCAAGTCAGATCGGACCTTCTGACACATTTTCAATTTGAAAAAACTGAACCAGTTCGTAATTAATTACCTAACCATTTCAACTATTCAGTCACTTCCGGGTACCAAGTTTTTTACATCATCAAAATTGGATGGCCAAACTAAATCTGAGTCAAGCATATTTCCACGTACCAATGGCCAACAACATCGCCGGTTCCTGAGGCTAAATTATCATCAAAACTCACGTCAACATCAACTACTTCAAATGACGTGCTTGCCGTTCGGCCTCTCATCGGCACCCAGAACGTTTGCCTCTATAACCGAATTCCTGAGGAGTCACAAGATCAGGTGCATAGTTTATTAAGATGATTTTCTTTTGGCCAACCAGTCAAAAGCGGAGTTGGAAGACGACATCGCATTCACAATAAAGATACTCCGTTTACTAAGCTGGACAATCAACTACGAAAAGTCTGTTCTGGTTCCGACAAAATGCCTCGAGTTTCTCGGCATTACATGGGACGCAAAACGCAACGCAAAGTCCCTGTCGGAACTGAAGTGTCTAACGCTACGCAAAGCACTTCACCAACAGCTTCCGTTACCAAAGTGGTCCCTCAAACAGTACCAAACTCTAATGGGGAGACTCAACTTTGTAACGTTTGTGACTCCGAGAGGTCGCCTTCACTGTCGTACTCTGCAATACTACAGTCGACAGCTGTCGGTGAAACACCCGTATCGATCGATCACTCTCCCTCAACCAGCGCGATCAGAGACGGAGTGGTGGTGTCAAGCCATAAGAATGTCGATGCCAATATACACTTGAGCTCGGTGACGTCACAACTCTTGACCACAGACGCATCAGACATCGGGTGGGGCGCTCAACTCGGCGACACAAATATTGTGAGAACCTGGACAAATTCTTAAAAGACATGGCAATTCAACAAAAAAGAGATGTTTTCCGTTTAAGCAGCTATATGTCAGAACCAGCAGCAACTCCAAGATGCACAGATACTGCTGCAAACCGACAATCAGACAGTAGTCTCGTACATAAACAAGGAGGGCGGCATAAAATCCAAGAAACTGCTTCATCAAACTCGATAGCTTCTTGCTGTTCTAGATAAGCAGAACATTCATCTGACAGCACATTATTTTCCGGGCAGGTTCAATACCGAGGTCTCTTTCTCGGCAGAAGGCTTGTCCAGAACGGCACCTCACGAGGACAGTAACGACAACAATTTTTCGAATGTGGGGTACGCCGGAGAAAGACCTCTTCGCGTCGAGTACAGCCCACATAGTACCAAAGTACGTATCATTGGACGTCAACGATCAGAAAGCCCAACATCACAACGCATTCTGTCGTCAGTGACACTACGACCTAGCTTGGTTGTTCCCACCACCAAATATGATTCCCCGAGTTCTCCAGCACCTGAACCAAGCCAGCCACCACTATATATGTTAATTGCCCTGAAGTGGAGCAAGGTGTTTTGGCAGGTAGATGTTCAACGGCGAGCGCGACATCCCCCTTTCCTGATTCCAGATCTAGCCTGCACTCTAATAGACACGAGAACAGGGACGCATCCGCCACAACTGCAAGACCTACACTTGGAAACATGGCTGATTTCGGGTGGCAAGATATTTTGACGGACTGGACAGATCAAGAACAAAAATTCTTTATGTCAAGCTGGAGAGGATCCACAATCAATAATTACAGACCAGTGTGGCGCAGATGGAAGCGGTAGTATGACTCCCATTCGATTAATTTTAAATACCCTAAGGCGGATCAGGTAGCTCAATATTCAGCACATTTACACTGTGAAATCTGTTATACATCTAGTATTGATTTGTCGTCAAATTTCTTCTTAAAGCAAGCCATTTCTGTAGCAAGAGAGAAATCTGCTAAGCCACCTATTTGGAACCCTAAAGTTTTATGGCAACACATGAGTGCTTATGATTTTGATGAAAATAATATATTTCAAGTATCAAGTCACGTGGCTTCTCTTTTATTGTTAGCATCAGGTCGTAGGGTTCACGACCTTACTCTATTGCGAATTGATAGCACTAGCTTAGTCGATAAAGATTCCTCTATTGTGTTGTGGCCAGCATGTGGTTCTAAAACAGACAACCCTAACCACAGACAGTCTGGTTGGAGAACACTCGGATAGGAAATTAAATCTTTTCAATTTTTGGTTGAGATAATTAATATGTATTACTTCAAACAGTCGAGGAAATATAAATATTTTGTTATACAGCTAGAAGGAATATTAAACCTGCTTCTAGAACTGTTATTGGTGGATGAGTGAGATCTCCTTTAAAATGTGCTGGTATAGATGCAACTCCAGGATCAGTAAGATCCGCAGTGGTTTCTCTCAATTTCGTAGAGAATTTTCCTGTTGATCACAGAGAGAACTGTTAAATCACAATGATTCAAATGTTTCCAATCATTCTACATCCTTGTCTAATTATTTTGATCCTGTTCATTAATATTAATTATTTTTCGAAACCATTTCTTTTGTTATATTATTATGACTAAAAGTAGTGTCATACTCATACCAGATTAATTATTGTTTATTTACACAATTTTTATTAACCCAATAGTCTACATCCTAAAACACATTATAGCGTCTTTGGGTTTTTAGCGCACCAGGTGATAACAAACACATCACTCAAGATGGATTCCGGATATTGATACAAAACAAATAATAGAGAGTTTTACATCAAATAAAACTTACCTATTATTTTTTCATCAATATCCGGAATCCAGGTAAGGTCTACCTGGTGCATCATGAGTTCCATAATGACGATAAATTGGGTGATCACCCGATGCGCGCTTGAAATACTTAGTACCAACGGTAAGCATAGAGGGCGCCACCAGCGGAGAGGCTAAGGAAACGCTGTCAACAGGCTGAAAGATAGGTGTTTGACTCAAGATGGATTCCGGATATTGATGAAAAATAATAGGTAAGTTTTATTTGATGTAAAACTCTCTATTTTTTGGTTAGTCTTTGTTTACCGACATAAAATGCTTTATATTCTCACGCTATGAAAAAAAAAGTCAGGCTTTGGGTATAGTCATTAATCATGTTGCATGCTCCATGCTACACTAAAAGCCTGTCATAGTATTATTACCTAGGAGTATAGGCATACTCTTTCCTAAAAGCCTACCCTTTCAAAGAGTATGTTACTTTTACCCTTTTTCCATGGCAACGAAGACATAACGTTCGGTTTTTAAAAGGAGGTTCTCAATAATTCGGACATTTTTTTTTACTATGTTTTTCGGTCGTATCTCCGTTACTTGCTAACCGATTTGAAAAATTCTTTTTTTGTTGGAAACGGTATACTTTCCAAATGGGCCCATAATTTTTTTATTGTAATCGGACAAGCGGTTTTTGATAAATCAACAAAACTCAAAAAAAATACTACATCACCCCTACTACACACCCATGAACATGTGAACCACTAAAAAGTGAAAAATAAAAACTTTTTATCAAAAAATAAAACCGACTTCAAAAAAAAAACGTCAAAAATAAATCAGTTTCTGAAGTCGGTGGCAAAAAAATTAAATCAAACAAACAAAAGTCACCGACTTCAGAAACTGATTTATTTTTGACTTTTTTTTTTGAAGTCGGTTTTATTTTTTGTTAAAAACTTTTTAGAGTTTTAAATAAACATTAAAAAAATTATGTCGTAGCAAACTGTAGTTTCTGCCATGGGAAAAAAAAGGCGTGAGTCTTTATAACGTCCTATGTGTGCCTTAGAGAAAAATTGATAATTTGAACTGTTGTCTATTGAAATGTCATAATTGTCAACTGTCATTTATGACAGTTGACATTTATGACAGTTGACAGCTTTACACTTTTATTACAGTCACGCACGGTCGCACGCCGCCTGGCTGGCCTCTTGAAAGGACATCGATAAACAAATGGCGTTTTAAACCCCTGACGTGTTTACAGAACACATTGTTTAGTAAGAGAGTTACAAGGAAACCATATACCACCGTTTATTTACTTAGGTTAAGATGGATTTTCAAAACCGCCCTGGTGGCAAAACCGGCGGAGGAGGAGTGGCGTCATGGTCCGAAAGCAATCGAGACCGACGCGAAAGACTTCGCCAGCTCGCGTTGGAAACCATTGATTTGAATAAAGATCCCTATTTTATGAAAAATCATTTAGGTAAGTATCGCATTTTAAATATCATCATCAATCTCTTGCACAATGCACTTAGGAGCCGGTGCTAGAAGTCTTCTTTTTTCATACTTCTCTATTACTCCGAAAGACGTTGCGTTGGAAGGCCTCCTGGTGAACCGAAGACCTGGTGAAGGTTGTCATTTCTAACCACATCCTTTCCAATTGTCGTTTCTTTAGTCTTCATCTACTCAAACACATTCATACTGGAAATTTTAACCTAACACCACACATCCCCTTAGTATTCACATTGCAGCTACATGCAATTGCCTTTCAATCATCTGTTTTGTGTGACCCAACATTCTGATGGATATGAGATATCAGGACTTACAATTGTTTTATAATTCTTTCCCTTAAGTTTAAGGGGAATGTGGGAGTCGTAGACTCTTTTTGTGACTTGTCACCATTTCAACCATCCAGTGACAATTCTGTGCTTAACAATCTATGCATGATTTGCACAATTAAACTGAGATACCAAAAGTTGGAGCAGAAAGACAGACTACTAACGGTTCTAAATCAATCTTTTATTACAGGATCATATGAATGCAAGCTATGTTTAACTCTCCACAATAATGAGGGAAGTTATCTAGCCCACACTCAAGGCAAGAAGCATCAGGCCAACTTAGCTCGTAGAGCAGCTAAGGAAGCTAAAGAAGCACCTCAACAATTAGCTCCTGAAAAGCCAAGAATTGAACCCAAAAAGTTTGTAAAGATTGGACGTCCTGGTTACAGAGTTACAAAGCAAAAAGATCCTGAAAATGGTCAACAAAGTTTATTGTTTCAAGTGGATTACCCAGGTAAGCAAAAGTTTTAACTATGTATAGCCTGAAAGTAGTCTATCAATGGCAACTGATGATGGGTAGAAACATGGTTGCTTTTTTTTAAATGATAGTAATGCAATAAAATCTTTATTTCACAGTTGATAAGAATTGAGTTTGTTTGCTTTCAAACAAACTCACTACTCTAGACCTTTTAGTCCTGCCATATTGATTTTTTCCCACTGTGAGACCCCATTATGTTTCTCTGCAGTGGGAAACATAAGGATGGAAGGCTTATAATAATAATTCTGTTCTTTTGTTCCACAGTAATCCAAAGTATACTTAACATTTTGTCCAAATGTAGCATCTCATTAAAACATAATGTTTGTTTTAGAAATTGCTGAAGGTGTGCAGCCAAGGCACCGCTTTATGTCAGCATACGAACAAAAGATAGAGCCTCCAGATCGTAGATGGCAATATTTGCTATTTGCCGCTGAGCCCTATGAGACAATTTCATTCAAAGTGCCAAGCAGAGAAGTGGAGAAACATGATTCAAAATTCTGGACTCATTGGAATAGAGATACAAAGCAATTTTTCCTGCAGTTTGCATTTAAAATGGAGCCATTACGCATGCCTCCACCTCCTCCTAAGATGTGGGAGAACCATGGAATGCGCCTGCCTCCTCCACCTGGTGCTCCACTGATGGGAGTGCCCCCACCCCCTCCCTTACTACCTGTACCACCACCACCACCTTCCATGTAAATGTGTGTGCTTTTATTGAAATAGGAAATAAAAATTATTTTATGTGAACAAAATGTGTTTTTTTATCTCTCCTCATTCCTATTGTTATTAGTTTAAGATAACACTGGTCATTCACCTTTTCAATATTTTTTCTGCATTAGGCTATGGATTCGCCCTTGTGGAGGTCAGTTTTTTTTAAATAAACGTTGCCCCACACTTGTATCGGGGGTGCATTTAGAAACATTAAAACTCACATACATAAACACCCAGACCAGAAACAACTAAATGTAGGTCATACAAATATTTGTTCCATGCGGGATCGAACCCGCGACACGCAGCGCAGCAGTCCAATCGCTCAGACACTGCGCCAACCGACCTGTCAAGAGAATTATCCCATGAATATAAAACTACTGATACCATAAATTATATCCCCTAACCAAGGTCTATCAGCATGCCGAATTTCATCTAAATCTGTTCAGCCACTACACTGCTTTATGAATAGACTAGCGGACGTCCCGCGGTTTCACCCGCGTAGATCCCGTTTCCGTGGGAATACAGGGATAAAAATTAGCCAATGACAGCAATAATGTGGCTTTCTATTGGTGAAAGAATTTTTAAAATCGGTTCGGTAGATCCCGAGATTACCCCATAAAATTTAACAAATATACAAACACACAAACTTTACCTCTTTTTAATATTAGTACTTATAGAAGTATAGATACTAGCTGTATGCGTCGCAAACTCGCAACGCAATGCACTTTTTTTTTCCTACTAGTACCTGAAGTACTCGTGGTACTACTGTTACGACGGTCATCTAGAATCTTCGAGAAACCTCGCTAATAACTGTGAAGTACCTACCTAAAGACTCGCGTAAATTCTATTATGTAGTAGTAAGTACCTACTTGCAGTCCGTAGGTACAAAAATGATGTTCCAGGGTAGCCCGCGAAATTCAAATTTTTCTACGTTTTTGTATGTTAGTGAAAATATGACTCGCGGCTGTAAGACGTATGCAGTTACAGAATTATAATCATCAAAATCATCATTACAACCCTCCAAGTTCATGTAACTGTCAAGAATGAGTATTTCATCAAAAGGTCATTCTTGAGAGTAAAAACGTAAGAAAATTTGAATTTCGCGGGCTACCGTGAACATCCACCCGCGGCGCGCAGCCCGTAGGTATAGTTCCATTGTATGTCATTGTAATTTCGACCGTATGCAGAGGGCGTAAAGTAACTTCTTCCTTGTCGGTTCTTTTATCTTTAAGTTTATTTTTTTTGTTAATGTTTTTTTGCGGATGCTTTCTTGAATAATTGGTAGTGTTTTTATTTATCCCATACCCAGCTCGTAACACTACCTTGTATTTTCCACCTACTACCGAGTGTACTACAACTTAGACATTTTTAAACCCGCCCTGACTGTACTCTTACAACTACTGCAAAATTTCATCAAAATCGGTCAAGCCGTTTCTGAGTTTTAGCGAAGCTTCATATTGGTACTTTGTTTATATAGTGGATAACTGTCTGTTCGTTTATATTAGTAATCGGTGTCGTTTCGCAGGATACCTATTATACCGGACTATGTATACATACGAATATGCCTTTTATTTTTCTCATCCTAACCCTAGCCAGATGCCCAGATAATTGGAGTAGCAAATAATAGCATGAATAAAAAAATCTTATTTTTTGCCATGCTTGCCTCTCCACGTACTTAGTATCAAGTCCGTCTAAAGATGTCAAGTTTGTAACGAGTCCTTTTTCTTCCTTAGCAATAACTTTATTTACGAGAACCGAGAGAAACAGAAAAGCAAGATACGCAACCAGGTCTCTTCCCATCAACGCCCAACCATTGGGTTCAAATCAGGACAGCAGACGACCCGGGTGGTCGCAAGCGCACGATGTATTGAGATTTGCTACTGTGACACCTATCTTATTGGCCAAAATCCTATACCTATGTACTGGATATTTGGACGACGGTAGTGCCTGAAGCTCGTGGCCGATACGGCCACCTGCAAGCTTATACTTGGCTTCAGTACCTACTAACTGTCCTATGCTTTTCATAAGAAAATCAAAGCCAAACGGGTTTATATTTTATGGCCAAACGTTGCGTTACGTTGCGTTGGCTTTGAAGCAATTTACCGCCGTACTGTCAATATGGTGGCCCTATCGGCCAAGGATAAAAAAAAACAATGATACAAACTAAAGTCACCGACTTCCGAAAGTAAAGTTATTTTTGAGGTTTTTTGTAAAAAGATTTCTAACCAGTTTCCCTTTCCAATGTTCCAGACAGATTATTTATTCGTCATTTTATTTTTTTTACATAACTGCGAACGTAAAATGGAACGTGATATAACGGTCAACGGCTGATCGGGAGCAAGGGTGCATTGTTTGTAAATAATAATAATAGTTTACGCGCGCATTCACTCATCATATCGTACAGTTGGGGTCGTTATTTTATTTCACTGTGAGAGTAAACGGTGGCGGTTATTTCCTTGAGATTTTTTGGTCGTGTATTAATCAAAGATAGTTTGGTAGAAGCATCGTTATTTTTCAAATTAATATTTTAGATCATGTTTTCCAAGGCGAAGCGCTTTGAACCACTCGGTAAGTTTTTCTGTTTTTGAGGTTTTACCTAAGTACCTATTTCTAAAAAGAAAACGCCCTTTTTTCGGGTACTTACCTGTTTATTCATATTTCCAGTTGACTTCTTTGGTTGACTTGATTGATTTGTCCAATAATTTATTGTTTAATAATTATAGAACGTTACCTTGATGCCTGCAAGTCCATTTGTAAGTGATTTGTGCGTTAACAGCAAGTACCTAGTTAGCTTTCCCATATCGGATAGCCATTCAGTTAGGTTCTTGAAAAAAAAATAGAGCAACCAAGTACAAGAAGATGACTTTCGGTCTTTGTAGCCCATTTGACTTTGGCAGCGCCTATAATCCGTAGCATAGCATTAAGAGTGGATATTGTAGTTGACTGGCGTGCTATACACACTTCCATTCTTTAGTAACCATCACGATTTGTTCACACAGACTTAGAATTAGCTATCAATGAGAATATATAATTTATCAATAATTCCTAAAACCATATCAATTCGTTTCCAGCTCCGGGCTCCACTCAAAAAGGTCAAAGTAAACCAAACAAATCAGAAAATGATAAACCAAAGCCGACTATCAAAACCTCCACTACAGGGGTCAAGCCTAAGCCATTTATTATCCCATCATCTTCTAGAACCAACACTGATGTGCAATCTCAATGCAGCTCAGTACCCAGTGTCAGGTCATTTGCAACGGTAAGTGTACCTATTCATTTATTGCTTCTTTATAAAGCACTATCCATTTTACTAGGAGTGGTAAGTAAGTATAATAATTTTAGGTATAATTAATATTGGCCAAGATTTTATGAACTTATTAGAATGATTATTCCTTAATGATTACATAAATAATGTTATATATGAATTGTCATGTAGCTATCCCACATTGCAACCATTTTTTATCTGTCTGTAGTGCCAGACAGTATTCTAATATACCAGCTGTTTCTGTGAAAACAGAGTTATCTTCTGAAACCATTATTTTGGTGCACTGAATTAAGACTAATGCCATCTATAGGTAATGGGAAATATTCTCACACATGTTCAGGTATAAAACTAGGAACAGCTCTAATACATTTCCATCATCTTTTTACAGCCAAAGCCTATAAAACCTGCATCTACCATCAAAGCTCCTACTAGTCTAAAGAAGAAAAATGAGAAAATTTTCCCCAAAGTTAAGAATGAACCTACAAATGAACTAATTAAATCTCAGGAAGTGGAAATAAGGTAATCATTGTGTTTTAGGGTATATTCATTTATTATTATTCTCTCAGTTACCAACAGTTCATTATTGGGGGGATTCCATTGAAATACAGGTAAAATATAATCTGCATCAAACATCAGAATATTTTTGACTATATTATTTGTGTACTATTGAAGGAATATTTTTGAAGTAATGCCAAAGTAGACTTTTGTTTTCTTCTCAACTTGAAATTCACAGATCAGAAACGAGGTGTCTAACTAATTTAATTTCGATTTCAGAAATAAAGATCACACTATTGCTGAATATACTAAACTAATTGATGAATTCAAACAAAAAATCTCACAGCTTGAAAAACAGGTAAAAGAAGTTACACAATATAACTGCAACAAATTGGATAACCAATTTTCCCAGATCACTTTAGAAGACCAGGAACAACAGAAGCAAAAAGATGCTATTGATCAAACTGAATTAATTAATGATTTGAAAAACAAAATTAATGTACTAGAGAAACAATGTGAAAAACTAGAACAAGAGGTCACTGACAAACAATTGGAATTGAGATCTGTTGAGGAAGTTATTACTATTCGAGATAGCTTATGTCAGGATTTGCAACAAAAATTAACAAATGCAGAAACAGATTTAGAAGAGATCCGTCAAAGACTTGAAATGGTAAAAGGTCATCATGCCCTTGCCCTTGAAGCAAATGAAAGCATCCGCCGTGAATACAAAGTTGAGTTGGAAACCTTAAAAACAAAGTTGGAAGAAGAAAAACAAACAATCATAAATAAATCAAAATTAGAACAAGAAAATATTAGATCAAACTACAAAACATATATAGAAACAATTAAAAACCAAATGATGAAAGAAAAATTTGAGGCAGTTCAAGAAATCCAACAAGAGTTAATCAATAAGGATGCTGAGATGAAAGCTAAAATCGAGCAGATTGATGAAACAACTCGTGAAAAATTGAGACTGTGTGAGATACAGTTTGAAGAACGCACTAGAAATATTCATGATCTTTACACTGAGCAGCAAAAAAAAATGCAATATCTAGAAGATGATATCAAAGACCTGGTATATAAAATAACTTTGATTGAAGAAGAGAAAATGATTCTTCAGAAAGAAATTAATAATCTAAAAAATGAAAATGATTCTTTGAACAAAGAAAAGCTAGCTCTGATAAAAGAAAGGGATGAAATCAAAGAAGAGTCAAAGACTAAACTTATACATTTTGAAAATGAAATGAATAAACTAACAGTTGCAGTGGATAAGGCTGTAAAGGATAAGAACAAGTTTGAAACATCTCTGTCTGTAACAAGAGACATTGTAGAAGTATTGACTATGCGCTTGAGGGAATCTGATAATGAACTGGAACATTTGGAAGACAAAGTACAAAAACTATTGGGTACAAAGGAAATGTTAGAAAATGAGCTTGAAAATTATAAATCCACTCTAAACAATACTGCCATGGAGTGTAATGAATACAAAGAAGCTTTAGTAAATATCCTGAAATCGAAAGCAGCATTAGCTAAGGAGCACAACCGCATTATGGAGCACAATGTGTCCTTAATAGAAAGCTTACAAAACGTTGAGAAAGAAGCATATCGTGAATTAGGCTCAATCAAGAATGAACTTATAGAAGATGTGGAGATGTTAAAGAAGGAGTCTTCTTCACAAATTCAATCACTTCGTGAAGAGGTCTGTAGGCTGGGTCTTGAAGTTATTCTTAACCATCTCTCTTTTTTAAATACTAAATCATTGTAATTTGTTATTCTATAGGTTGAAAAGAAACGGAAGCTGTGTGAAATGGCCACTGAGCACGCGGGTCAGGCTACCGCTGCAGCTGAGCAGTCGCGTTCGCTCCTAGCTCAAGCTGCTGCCGCGATCGACCGGTTTGAGACTGAAAACCAATGCCTTCAACAACAGGTGACAAAACACTTCAATCCTTTAAGATGAAATAAAACGTCGTGACAAAGACGTGACTATGAGCAAAATAATGCTGATACACTTATTATTTACAGATCCAAGATCAACAGTCTCTCGTAGTCGAGTTATCATTGCTTCGCCAAGAAAACGAGGAGTTGACAATGACAGTGGCAAAGCAGTCGTCTATCATTGACAAGATGAAGAAGGATTCGGAGCAATTGCAATACAAACCTAAATCACCTTCTGTCTTACGGAAATCTACTAAAATCGGCAAAGAAAACTTGCAAACCATTATATCTCCCTTGAGGGAGCGCAATCATTGAAACATACATTCCTTAGTATGATATTTGAGCAGGACTCGATAATTTTTTGTGACTATTGTTATATTTGATGTCAATTGTGTATTTTGTGGATGTTATATTTAAAATTAATCATTATAAAACCATGTTACATGTTTCACTACCAAATACTATATTTTAGACCTAACTATAATTTATGTTCGACGACTTATTTATTTAAAGTTAGTTTAGAAAGTTTTCATCTGGGTTTGTTTATTTTTTTCTAAATATTTTATAATTATACTGGCCGATAGTGTAGTCATTTGGTGTTTCTCTACACTAGTGTAATTGTTTATTGTAGTGTTTAAAATAATAAATTATTTTCCAAAGACTTCGACTTCTTATTTTATTCAATAATTATTTTATCCACCTTCAAGAATGGTTCTCGATCATTTCGTAGTATTTTTTCAGAATGCTAATCGATAATCCTTCAAATGTCAATGAACCCTAATCCGCCGCGGCCGTTGTCTGTTGTTTCTCTTGATTTAAAAAATAATTCAATGGGGTTTCATTTAAATATCAGAAAAGTTAATAAGGCGTTTCGCGTACGGTACCCTTCGTGTGTGCGAACCATTTCCACATTTAGGGCGGGACTCCACCAAAGCGGAGATGTGCCAAGCGAAGACAGCATGTTTGTTAAACAACCAATAGAATTGTGTGATAGTGA
This sequence comes from Diarsia mendica, assembly GCA_949316265.1. Taxonomy (NCBI): domain Eukaryota; kingdom Metazoa; phylum Arthropoda; class Insecta; order Lepidoptera; family Noctuidae; genus Diarsia; species Diarsia mendica. The sequence continues at coordinate 15,070,198 of OX438896.1, read as the reverse complement.
CACATCTGTCCGCTCAGCTTCAGTGGAGATTGCTGTGCGGAGATGTGTAATATTTTTAGGGCGCGATGGAAGCGGAGATGTGAGCTGTAGTGTAGTCAAATTAGGCCATTTTTTAGTAAAGATTGGATTAAATTCTCCGGAGAGGCAAAAACGTTTGTGATGGATTTGTATGAGTTAAAGATCGAGTATAAAAAACAAATTGCTTTTACCACCCCTACGGAAGGGGGTGAAAACTATTAATTAGTCATAACTAACCAGAGAACACAGATGTACTCAGCGTAATTTTTTATACGCTTTATTACACCTCAGTCTACATTATTACATTTTATTTATTTTAATCAGACCAACGCAGAAAGAAAAAAAAAATAAAAAGAAAAAAAAGTGTTTTTTGGTCATTGCGGCTGTGGGGAAAATTGTGTAGTTTTGTAAACTGAGGAAACGGTTAGACATTTTGACCTAAATACATTATTGATTTTGCACCCTAGTGTGACATATGGAAATTAGTTTTTCACGCATTTCTGCCGCTGTACTTCGGGGGAAATTTTGATTGTTTTGAAAATCATCACAATCATATTAATTTGGTCTCCTTTAAATTTGCACCCTTTAAAAAATTGGCATTTTTATATGGAACATACATTTTTTTAGTATTGTAGTAATTGCCACTGAATAAATACGCCATGGAAGTGACAAGCGCGCGACACGGAGTAATAAACTAACAAGAAGAGATAAGCGTCGTCATCACGTATGCGCGTTGTTTGATGTATTTTACGAGGAAGGAGTACTTTCTAATTGTGAATGCTCTGTTAGTAAGTAATAGTGGACGCACCTAAAGATTATATTTTTAATGCTAAAGCAGCTTGTGTTTAAACGAAAAATAAAATGGCAGTGTCCTCCAAGCATGTCCTTTATTTATTAACCGACTTCGAAAAGGAGGTTCTCAATTCGTCGCAATCTTTGTTTTTTTTTATGTATGTTCCCCGATTTCTCGTAAGCGTCAGGACTACTCAGGACCCCTGGACCAAAAGAGATTTTTGATGTTTTGAAAATACCAAAATGTACTACCTTTTTTCTACTATTTGATACCTAACTTCAAATATTAAGTACCTCGACTGACGGCGAAAAAACACGTAAAGAAAGTGGTCAGACATTCTGACGTCAGGTTGTCTGGACCATTTTTTTTTTCATAGTTCGAGACAACATAACGAATTTATCTCTTTGTAAATATGTACTACCTTTTTAGTACCTCAACATATGTTTTTTTCAATTTTTTTTGGCATTCCAGAAAAATGTTACGCAACAAACAAACTTTGAGCCGAGCACGACGGAGCCGGTCTCGGCTTCGTCGTTCGCGGCGTAAGTGTGGACGTACAACGAACCTACAATGATCACGGTCTTCGAACGTAGTCAAATCTCTTTGTGTTCGCCAAAAATCCGTCAATTTTCGGAGCACAGTCGAGTACGAACGAAATGCTCGCAGTGCGCTCGTTCGAGGCTTGTAAGTCGGTCCACACTAGACGACGAATTGTGTTTGGCTCGTGCTAGGCTCGAATAGCGTAGACGCAGCTTTAAATTACAGAGTATGCAATAAAGTTAATAATTAACATATGTATATTTTTTCAAAGAACAATGGGAAGGTTTGTATAGACCCCGTCCCTCCCCTTGTAACACTTTTTCCTATATATCAAACTAGCTGACCCGCGCAACTTCGTCTGCGTCACATAAATATAGCTATAACCTTTCTCGATATATCGACTATCCGACATTAATTAAGCTAAATCGTAACAAACAAAAAATCTTACCTTTCCTCTTTATTACAATAGTTTAGATGGCTTAGATTAGCTTAGATTATATTAAAGTGTGAATTACGATAAAATCTATCTCTTACTGTTAAATATACTATAACACTCTGTACTTGTAAACATTATGATGCAGTGAATATTTTGAATTTGAATTTCCCGGAGGCCAGCCAGAATCCCCCGTACCTACATTGCGACGCAACCCGCGTAATTATTTTTCCGCGCGGGTATTTTTACATTGCGATATCTTCTAAGATATTTGTTTAAACTGTATATAGTAAAGAGCACAAATATTCTATATTAAATTTCCGTTCTAACGAACACATTTATTTAGATATAGATTAATACCATATGGGTTAAATAAGCTTCGCAAAAAATAATTCTTTTTAACCTAACATTTTAATAATAAAAAATGGTTACAGTGAGTCAATCTTAAAAGATAGACAGATGCTGTCGCGAACTTTTTTTTAGAACTTTTAAAGAAGAATAATTACTTCATACATGATATTCTCGTAACTTAAACCGTTTTCGCAGCGAACGCAACGGAAGCTCTAAGAAAGGAATTTTCTTTTCCCGTTTTTGCAACATTTCTCATTTATGCTCCGCTCCTATTGGTAGTAGCGTGATGTTATATAGCCTATAACCTTCTTCGATAAATGAACTATCCAACACAAAAAGAATTTTTCAAATCCAACCAGTAGTTCCAGAGTTTATCGCGTTCAAACAAACAAACATACAAACAAACAAACTCTTCAGCTTTATAATATTAGTATAGATTAGTATAGATGATAGAGCGTAAACAATAAAAAATTTGATTGTGTGGCAATAAATGTGTGAATAATGAGGGAAAAAAAGTTATCAGTGCAGGCATGAATAACTTTTTTCCCTCATTTCACCACGACAGGTGCTCGTATGATAGAGATTCCCGGGGAATCGAGCGCCTCGACCGCAAAAAAAAAAAGACGCTCTAGCTGAAAAGCTCAGAGCGTCCCTAAATGCGGACAAGGTTCTAGTGTCCAGGCCAGTTAAGTGCGCAACCCTGCGCATCCTGGGTCTGGACGACTCTGTCTCCGAGGAGGAGGTGGTAGCCGCCGTCACCGCGGCCGGGGGGTGCTCTGTCGAGCAGATCAAGGCGGGCACCCTACGCCCGGGCCGCGATGGTATGCTGACCGTAACGGTTAGCTGCCCTGTGACGGCGGCGAAGAAAATTGCGGAGGGCCACACTCTGAAGGTGGGCTAGTCCAGGGCGCAGGTGAAACTTCTGGAGCACAAACCTTTGAGGTGCTACCGGTGCCATGTGGGGCACCACGTAGGCTGCCGATGCATCTCGGAGGTGGACCGCAGCGTATTATGTTTCCGCTGCGGTCAGCCCGGTCACAAGGCCGCGGCTTGCCTGGCCACAGTGGCCACGCCTCACTGCAATGCATGTGCGGCGGCTGGGAAGCCGGCCGAGCAACGGGCAGGGAGCAAGGCCTGCGCTCCACCCGCCAAGGCCAGGGGGAAGGGACGGCCCTCCGCCACCAACCCCACCGTCGTCAACGCCGCAGCCGCCGATGCCGCTGCTAAATCCGCCACCACCGCAACTCCCACTGCGGTTATACCACAGGAGGTCCCGGAGGGGGCTGAAATGTAGTTCAGAGAGAGAGAGAGAGCCATTAATGGCCCCACTAAGCCTCCTCGAGCGAACATCAACTTTTCTGTGGCCACGTGTGTGCCGGATGCGGGGCGAGTCGGTGGTGGACATTTCGTGCGCCAGCTCCGCTCTGTTACGACGCGTCGTCGACTAGCGCGTTATGGAGGGGGTGGAGACCTATTCCGACCACCGGTATATCCGGTTTGAGGTCGCTGCCCAGTCCTCGAGCGCGCCGGTCTCACAGACCCCGAGTGGTCCACGTTAGGCGCTGAAGCAGCTAGACCGGAAGCTCCTCCTGGAAGCCGCGATCGTGCAGGCCTGGGTGTCATCACCGGTCAGGCACGCCGACGTTGACACCGAGGCAGGTTGGTTACAGGAGGCCATGTCCGAGATATGCGACGCAGCAATGCCCCGAGTCCGGCCAGGAAGCGCCCGGCGTCACGTGTACTGGTGGTCGCAAGAGCTGTCGCACCTGCGGCAGCAGTATGTGGCTGCGCGGCGCCGGTACGCCAGGCATCGCCGGCTCCGCATTCGTCCTCCGAGTGCGGAAGCCATCGAGGCGGAGCTATATGAAGGGTACAGAGCGGCGAAGACCACCCTCTTCGAGGCTCGTCGGCGGGCCAAGGCTCGGGCCCGCGAGGAGATGCTGGAGACTCAACAGAGATCCGTGGGTCCGCCCTTATAAGACGGTGTGGAATCAACTCCGCACCCGGGCCCCCCCGCTGACGCAGAGTCTCCGGCCTGAGCTCGTGGAGGACGTGGTGAGCGCTCTGTTCCCTTCGCGAGAGGAGCATCGTCCCCCGCTAATGGCTCCGCCACCTGCGGTGCCGGAAGCGGACGGTTCAGGAAACCGATGACGCCATTCCGGAGGTGACTAGGGTAGACCTGAGAGTGGCGGTACGGAGGTTTAAGGCCAAAACTATCGCCCCGGGGCCCGATGGCTTGCCTGGCAAAGCCTAGACCCTGGCCTCAGACTCAGAGGCTCTTGGGCCCCGACTGGAGTGGCTCTTTAGCGCATGCATGGAAAGAGGCCAGTTCCCGCTTCGTTTTAAGACGGGGAAGCTGGTTCTCACCCAGAAGCTGGCGCGCCCTGCGGACTCGCCGTCCGCATACCGGCCCATTGTGTAGCTCGACGAGGTGGGCAAGCTCTTTATGAGTAATTGCAAACCGCCTCGCCGAGCACCTTGAAGGAATGGGTCCGGATCTTGCGGATAAGCAGTTCGGCTTCCGCAAGAGGCCCTCGACGGTGGACGCCATCATGCGCGTGAGAGCCCTCACGACGGGAGATGCGGTCTCTCGGGGCGGTGTGGTCTTGGCGGTGTCTCTCGACATCGCCAACGCCTTCAACACCATGCCCTGTAGCTGCATCAGGGAGGCACTCCGGTATCACCGGGTGCCGGCCTACCTTCGTCGTGTAGTCGGGGACTACTTGACAGACAGGGCTGTCATCTACCCTTTTCAAAACGGAGAATAGAACCGGCGAGAGATGTCGTCTAGTATGGACCGACTTACAAGCCTCGAACGAGCGCACTGCGAGCATTTCGTTCGTACTCGGCTGTGCTCCGAAAATTGACGGTTTTTTGGCGAACACAAAGAGATTTGACTACGTTCGAAGACCGTGATCATTGTAGGTTCGTTGTACGTCCACACTTACGCCGCGAACGACGAAGCCGAGACCGGCTCCGTCGTGCTCGGCTCAAAGTTTGTTTGCTGCGTAACATTTTTCTGGAATGCCAAAAAAATTTGAAAAAAACATATGTTGAGGTATTCTTTTTATGTATTTTCCTTTTTTTTGTATTTTGTGTGTACATAAATAAAAAGGTAGTACATATTTACAAAGAGATAAATTCGTTATGTTGTCTCGAACTATGAAAAAAAAAGTGCTCCAGACAACCTGACATCAGAATGTCCGACCACTTTCTTTACGTGTTTTTTCGCCGTGAGTCGAGGTACTTAATATTTGAAGTTAGGTATCAAATAGTAGAAAAAAGGTGTACATTTTGGTATTTTCAAAACATCAAATATCTCTTTTGGTCCAGGGGTCCTGACGCTTTCGATTTCTCGATAATACTATGCGCGCGTAATACGATGCGCAGAAACCTAGGGATGCAAGAGTCGAAATAAGTTTTTTTGGGCTAAAATGTTTGTTTAGGAACGTTGACAATTATTAAAATAAGAGGAAATGATAATTATTTTGCGTAGCGCACGGATCGCTTTTTGCCACAACAAAAACAATGATCTAAACGCAACGCGAACGCATAGCACTCCTCCCGCCGCCCGCCCGCCCGCGTCTGCTTCGACATCATTATATACAAACATCGTACGCTAGCTCTGTATAAACTTCCGGCTATATATTTCTTATTTTTATGGGGTGCGAATGTAGTATACTTAGAATACATTACATATTAAAAAATCCATGACTACACTAATTTGCCCCGAAGTACAATTTACAAATATTGTAAAATCCTGGTTTCCTAGGGGTGCAAAAGGGTGCTAAAATAACTGGGTGTTCATGATGCTTTAAAAAGCATATTACGAGTTTGCACCAACAGGCTGAATTTCCCTTGAGCCGCAAATTAAAAATAATAATTAATTAGTTATTCATACACCTCACACTGTTTTGGTGAAAAGTATTTATACACCAAAGGGGTATCTACATATATCTAAACTAACCACAATTAGTTATTAATAAAATTTCAAAATAATGGGACTTGTGTTAATACCCTAATATTAAACGATGTTCCGTACATAACAAGAATGGTGCAAACTTAGAGGAAACTTATATTCATGTCTTCTAATGATTCCACAAAAAATTACAACTACACGAATTCCGTCCAACCATTTTGCTAATTCGACTACACTACTGTGCGCGGACGACGCGCAGTGGAGACGAGGGATGTGAGCACATTAATACTAAATACTAAATATTTATTTGCGTAAAACAATATTTCTTACATTAGTTGATGATTGGAGTCTCCTTTTAAGCAAATAATGCCTGTAGTAGGAGACTCCGCTCTTCCGTAAATTAAGATAAGATAATTGTATTTTATTTTCTTAACAATATATTCTTAATATTCTCTTAATATTTATGAATATGAGAGGTTGAGTGGCGTATAATAGATGATGATTTGTGTGTGTGTGTGTGTGTGTGCGTGTGTGTGTGTGTGCGTGTGTGTGTGTGGGTGTTTGACTGCACGTGTTTGATGTGTGTACGTTGTCATGTTACAAGAGTGCTTCGGTGTCTTCATACGAAAGTGGTTTTATCCATTCTAGTAAAAGTTTTTTACAATCATGTAGTTGTTTGGTGTATATGTATATTTTTCTGTTAACTCTGTTGTAAAGCTGCGCTGAGCGTATGTTATACTGCATGGCTGCAAATTTTGTTTTTGTTTGCGGGATTTGTGCAATAATATCTTTTCGTCTTTTTACTATTATATCTTTATCAAAAACAAGTGTCCTATGTTTCTTTAGGAGTGTGGCAGTGATATATAACTTTCTAACACTAAGCAGGCCACTGATCTCGTAAAGAGTTTCAGTTGAAAATCTACGTCTTTTAAAATACATTATTTTTATGAGAGCCCTTTGGCCTCGTTCCACATCTATGAATTTTGATTTTGCCGCCCCGCCCCAAACAGGTATACAGTAAACTATAACCGATTGTGCAATTGCAGTATAAATTTCATTTAACAGATTCCTGTTTGGGCCTCCTGGTTTAGCAACATATGTTGTCGGGACCACATGTCTCAAAGTTTTAAACATCCAGCCTAATTTTCGTACTCTATCGGTTACGTGCTCGAGGTGAGAGTACCAAGTCAACCTTTGGTCAATTATTACGCCTAAATATTTTGTTTGGGGTACTTTATTGATTGTGGGACATGTACAAACTGAATCGGTTCCTTCACAAGAATGTATTTTAATATAAAAATTATCATCTGGTTGTGTCTGGTTTGAAATTGTAAAACATATATAGTTTGTTTTCTTTGTGTTTAGTGTCAGTACATTATTATTAAGCCAGTCGGCAATTTGGGCCATACCCAACTCGGCTTTAAGTTTCACATCAGACCAATCATTTCCAGAGAAAACCACAGCTGTATCATCGGCGTAAGAAAAGATGTTTGCATTATCGACTTTAAGGTTACACAGATCATTTATGTACGTCAGAAATAATGTAGGACCTAAAATGCTTCCCTGCGGAACGCCAAAAGATACATCTGCCTCCTCACTGGTATATGCACCTATTTTAACTCTCTGTTTCCTATTTGTCAGGTAATCTTTAAAGAGGTTCAGAGCTATTCCTCTTACTCCAACTCTTTCTAACTTCGACACAAGGGTTGGAACAGAGACGGTGTCAAACGCTTTTTTTAGATCTAGGAAGACTGTTAGACATTTTTTTCCCTTGTCGAGATGGTCAGTTACAAGCGAGCTGAGTGCAGCGACTGCGTCCTCAGTGGATACACCCTGTCTAAATCCAAATTGATGAGGCGATATTATTTTATATTTATTAAGGTAGTTAAGTAGTCTAATGTTCATTAATTTTTCTACAATTTTAGATAGAGCTGGCAGTACAGAGATCGGTCTAAAGTTATTGACATCGTCGCTGCTCCCTCCCTTGTGTACAGGAGTAATAACAGACTGTTTGAGTGGTGTCGGAAAGATACCATTTTTAAAACAGAGATTTACCAGGTGCGCTATGATGGGAACGACTTCCGTGCTAACGTATTTCAAGAACCGAGTTGAGATATTATCCCATCCTGCAGCACTGTCTGACTTCAAACTCATCAGGATACTTTCCACTTCCTTGGGGTCAGAGTCCAGGAGCACAAAGGAATTAGTTTGGGTTGGTAAGATTGTAGGTCGACAAGAATTTTTACTAGGTTGGATTTGCTGAGCTAATTGTTTTCCGATATTGGCAAAATAAGTGTTAACAAAATTCACCGATGCAGTTGGAGACGGCAAGATGTTTAAGAGGTCAGAGCTTTGGTTTTTAGGTTTTGTTGAGTAAGTGATTGATTTTATATTTTTCCAAAGTAACTTCGTATTTGTGACAGATTTAGCAAGTGTCTCTCGTTCATGTTTTCTTTTCAGTTTCTTTATGAGATTGTTGCAATAATTCCTATACCGAAAATATGTTATTTTTAAAATTTCATTGTGAATATCTAACCGAGATTGTTTTTGTAAATTATTGCGGTTTTTTATGCAGCGCAGTAACCCAGGAGTGATCCAAGGTTTGATTATACGTCTACTGCTTGGAATGTTTGTTATATTAGTATTGTGTTTAATAGTGTCCGTTAACTTTTGTATCAGTCGACTGATTACCACATTGGGATCGCTACAAAACAGCAACTCACAAAGATTTTTTTCTTGTAAATCTTTAAGCGCTTGCTCAAAGTTAATGGTAGTGTTGGTTTTATTAATAAAATTTCTGGTTTTTATTTTACTTAGTGATAGAAAGGTAGTGTAGTGATCCGTTATAGTAGTTTTTAAAATGGCAATTGATGCAGATATTTTTCTTTTATGAATCCTCAACATGAGGTGGTCTAGGCAGTTCTTTTCTCTGGTAGGTAACGTATGACCGGGTAAGATACCATAAGTCGAAAGCATATTTAGGTAGTTCATCCGGTTTTTTTGTTCGTGAGACGGTTCAATGGTTTTCGGTCTAATGTTAATATTTAAGTCACCCGCTAATATAATGTTTTTTAGTGTCGGAAGTGAATCTAAGTGTAGACTGAGCGATTCCAAAAAAAGATCAAGATTTGTGTTTGATGGAGATCGATATATACACAAAACAATATGGTTTAATATATCCAGTTGTAGGCATGTCGCCTGAGCTAACTGTACTTCTTGAATCTTTGGTTTTAACGTTTGTTTTACGAATACAACCACCCCATCATTTTGATTAAACTGACGTGTTGATATAAAGGCCTGATAGCCTGTGAGTTGAGGAATTGGTTTGTCAATATTCAATCTACATTCTGTTAATATTATCACATCAGTCTCAAACTTAAAAGTCGATAACAAAACATTCAAGTTTTTCACATTTCACACATCTCCGCTTTGGTGGTCCCCACAGAACATATTTGGTGGTCCCCCGAGCTGAAAAACATCTCTTCTCGCACAGCACACATCTCCGCTTTGGTGGAGTCCCGCCCGTACCTTACTTTACGTGTGGTGTTTTGTATACCAGTTGCCATACCGGTTTGAATCATATTATTTTAGCACTTTCACTAAAACAAATGAAGTTGGAGAATGCTAAAAACAAACTAGTGAAAACACTGCCCCACTCTAAAATCGTATTTAGTGGGTCAGATTCCATTGCAAACTAACGCATTTTACTTTGCCCCACCAAGTGGGACGGCTTGGTGGGGTAAAGTAGAATAATTCTACAGAAGTTGCCATCAGTGAGTGGGTTTTGATAACTCATATTTCGAAAACGTGACCCTTTAGAAGATTTTGTCTTATTATTACCTTCTTGTTTGTATTGATAACAGTTATCGATTAAAAATAAGGAAGTCAAACTACAAATAAAAAAATGCATCAGTCTTACACCAATTTATTTGGATCAATTTACAAAATTACACAAAGTTGTAACTATACTACAGATAGCGCTAGTGCAATAATAACTTAATTACATAAAGCATTTTGGCAACACAAGAGTATATCGATAGGCATGGAGTTTCCTCGCGAACTACATTAAATTATTAACACATAAATAACTTAACTAATACAGCAATTACAATACTGTAAATTGTTCAACATTTCTTTGGATTGATCAGACTTTTTAAAATCACAATAACTTTGAGACAATTATTAGAAAACTAAATAAGTACTATTAAAAAATCGAAATTAAATTGCTATTATGAAGCAAGTTACCTCTTAAGAGCTTATGGTACCTCAAACGCGAGTTTTATAATGCGTAAAAGTATATGATTCACTGCAGTAATCAACATCAGAAAAATATATGATATTCTTCAGGATATATGCTAGTGCCATAGTGTTGTGAAAACATAATACAACTAACTTTGCTCGATAGAAAAAAATCGCGAAGATACCTCTAAAAAATTCTTTTAACCTTTTTAGCGCCACAGTCACGTATAGACGACAAGCCGAACAAGCAAACATGTGCCCTAAGTCTGTCGACGTAAGGTACTTCAAGGTCGACGTAAGGTAAGGTAAATCACGAAGATATCTCTAAAAAATTCTATTAACGAGTAAAAACCATACTAAAATACATGTCATCGTTCTGATTTTTTTGCCAAATAATTCTACAAGCAACATACTAAAGTCATAGTGTTTTACTTTTTTAATCCAATCAATAGTTTTTTTGTAAATCGCAAAATACCACTAATTTCGCACAATTCGGCCGCAGCGAAAGACGTAACAACCGCTTTGTAGTGCAAGCTGATTAGAACTCTATTCTAACAGTGTTTCAAGCGAAGTTTGAACCACCACAAATAGGGTTGCTAATCTGAGGTAGCATACGCTCTTAAAAGTGCAGTAGCAATTCGAGGGGTCTGACATCACAAGATGCATTGTTAATGTTATCAACCTTTGTGTTTCCCCCCTAGCTGCAAAACCCATCTATAGCATTCACACAATAAAAGGGCTGGCGTCGATAAAAAAAAAGCTACACAGAATAATACAAAATACCCATTAATCAAATACATTTGGTAAGAAAGGTGGGACTAAATGTGATGTATACGGCTACAGACACTGGCTAAGAATATCTTTAGAAAAGCTTATAAGTTTATTTCACACACAAAATCTACGGCTATTCTCACGTCAGCTGATAAACGTAATAAATCTTGCCAGATACCTACTGTTAGGACATTCATCTTGAGATTTCTGTATCTGGGGAGACAAGAGTTTTCATAACACATATTCTATACTTTTACTATATTATAAAGTTTCACATTTTTAAATCACAATAAAATTGTGTGTCTGAAATCGAAATTTCATCAGTCCTTTGTATCAAGTTTCATAAAAAATTGTAAGTTTTCCCTTCTAACAAAACCTCAGGATCAATGTGTCCTATTAGTTCATATAATATATAAAATATATTTATTGTTCATATAAAAGTAGAAAAAAATATTTCTAAAAATAAAGGTAACTGAATCAATTTTTACAAAGTTTACTAGTAGTAAAACGAGTAGAAAAGAGACTTCCTGATCAGATGAGATCAATGTTACATCAGTCTCACTTAATTTATCCTTAATATTAAATTGTTACTTATTCTATTGTGTTAGCTGCTCATTGATACATTTAGCTATTTTAGGTATGTCAAATATCTTAATATATCCAGGTAGAATTTTGCATTTTTAATAAATTTCTAAGTACCTATACAAAAACTAAAACACAATTTTATATCTCGGATAGAAGATATCTGAAATTGAGAAATACGCGTTAACCTACAAGCAAAAAAAGATTATCGATTCGAGATCAACAAAATTACTTTGGAAATTTTGTACTTTAGAATATGTAATGAATGATAAACACAAAAGGTATTTTATCCAGACAGTTTTGAGCATTCTACTTTTCGGGAATATTTTATTATTTGATAATATCTATGAAACTGGAAACACGTACACAATCGACAGTGAGAATTATTTATAATATATATTATCAAGAAGTAGATATAAAATATTGGAGCAAGTATTTTATAATAATTATTTAATAACAAAAATGTTGCAGAGTCATACAATTGCTGCCATTCATATTAGTCAACGTGGGCATACCTCGGTACAATATCTTCCCTAATGAGTAAGTCACAAAGAGGCAAGCCACTAAGAGGAAGCAAATCTTGACCTACTTGAATTAAACCACTTTCTGGTCCGGGCAAATGACCATGCCACACGTAGTAATAGAAGAGCTGCTGCATAGCAGCCATGTACCGACGTTGTTCTGGCATTTCCGACTCGAATGTTCCAAGAATGGCTTCTACATCAGCATTTATGCCAGCTATGCCGGATCCGCCAGCCCCGCCGCCGGCACCCGACCCAAGGACTACATACATCGGAACAGCCAGACGCAACCTAGTAAGACTTAACAGAGGACACAATGTACGAATGGATGAAATCAATTCCACCAAACCTTTATACGTTTTATTGACGTGTGTAAACACTGAAGAAGTCAAATTCTTTTCGCCAATCACACTGTCATTGACAAGTTTTTCTACAATATCAGCCGTCCAATCAAGATGTTTCTTCTGTAAGAGATCCGAGTGACTAGAGTGTTGAGTTGTACCAAATACCATTGGTTTAAACACTTTGTCTTTTCCAGACTTTTTAGCCTCTTTTTGAGTATCCCAACTTTCATAAGCATGGACTCTTAGTAAATCCCCATCCAACACCAATAAAGAATGCTTTGATTCATCACTACGAGGCAGATTTCCCATATAATTTTCCAACCAAATATCAGGAGTTAAAATTTCTGTTGTAGAAATTTGTCGTAGACAACTGGCATCATTGCATTTCGTCATTTCTTTGAATCTAGTGTTTAACTTTTGGGATTGTTCTAATGTTTCACCAGGAAATATGATGGAAGGTGATGACAGCCACGCTCGGGAGTATAACTTCTGAGCTGCACCAACGGTAGTCAAAGCAGCAGTCAATGTAGCGCCCGCTCGATGACCCAACAGAGTTACTGAGTCTGGGTCTCCTCCAAAATGTTTTATATTCAGGTTTACCCACTTCAATGCTATTAATAAATCACTAAGCCCATAGTTGCCCGACGTCTGCGGGTACCTACTCTTTGATAGAATATCAAGAGCCAAAAATCCAAAAGGACCTAATCTGAAATTAGGGCGTACGAAAACTACTTCTTTGGTGCGGGCATAGAGTGCCGAAGGTTGAGCAGGACTTATTCCTCCAGCCAAAGTATTAGCTCCAATCAGAATAACGACAGGTAATGGCGAGTCATATCGCACGTGAGGAGTAACCACATCGAGAGTTAAACAGTCTTCTTCACCAGTAATTGTTGCATTTTCTAAGAATTGCAAGCAGAGAGGTCCCTTCGTTCGTGCATCAAAAGTTCCATTCCAGCATGTTGATAGGTTATCCAAGGGTTGAGCATACGTAAATCTCTTTTGTTCAACTGGGGGTCTTGCATATGGAATACTAAAGAACTTGTAGACTCCTTGATCCAGTATACTGAAAGACAAATTTGCTATATAAGAAAAGTTATCCTATACACATTATATGAAATAAGTTGATATAGATTATAGTAAAGACACATACCCTTCAACAGGCCCGCAGCTCGAGAAAGTCGTAATGAAGCGGCCGAGACGCAGAGGGCGCTCGAGTGGCGGTCCAGCATGAGCTCCGATTATGATACCAATAATAACTGCTATCAGGACTATAATTACAATCCCAACAACTACAATATCATCTGGAATTAAGAAAACGTTTATTTACCTGTTTAATAATATGGAATATGCATATTGAGGCGTTTACACGCCATAATTATTTACGAAAATGTAATCTATGACTGCAGAACCTGTGTTCTCATTGTATTTATTTGTCGATCTTTACCTTTAAATATCTCGGTAACGTGACACTTTGGGATGTTACTGGACATTTTTTGTTCGTCTATATATGTCCTCTATCCATACATACCACTTTCATCGTGGGCCGCGATTTCGAAAAAAAATCAAAATGGCGGGCAGGTTGATATGCCACATCGGTTCTATCCCCTTTAATCACAATGTCAAATACATAAATATAATTTATTAAATAATTTGAAGAAAAAGAAGGCTGCTAATATAAAGTGGGATTGGGCGGGTCACGTCAGCCGCATGCACGATGACCGCTGGGCATAAGCCTCAACACGATGGATGCCGGAAGACGGACGGCGCCGCCGAGGCCGGCCTAGAGAGAGGTGGCGTGACGATTTAGACGCGTACCATGAGGGATGGTTCGAAGCGGCACAACCGCACAAGGAAATAGCTCTTGGAAGACATTGGGGGAGGCCTTTGCCCAGCAGTGGGACAGTGCAGGCTAAATAAAAAACAATATTTTAAATGCTTATGTTATTGAGTAATAAAAACAATGACTAATAATACGCATGCCTCTGAATCATTTATTTGTTTGTCGTTACGTGTGTTCGCAATACGCTCAGGATGGTGTTGGAGGTGGTCCGGCCGGAGCCAGAGCAGGAAACAGTGCCTATCTCTAGGGCGCACCCCAGAGATGAGCACTGTTTTAGCATCGTCGTGTTGAAACAGTCGACACGGGCGTCAGCGAATATCCCCGACACGCTGCAGCCCCAATAGCACCCTGTACGCATTATTGTACTGAACACAGAGCGTTTAACTGGTTATATGACCCTCCACAGGGTAGCTGTCAGTGTACAGGGACATACAAAACACTCTGAAAAGAGTTATTTTGACAGCCCCCCAAGTAACGAACAAAACCTGTGGGCGATGATATTGGCCATCACAGACAACGCCCTCCGCTCCTTACGGATGTCTGCATCATCCCTCAGCTCAGAGATCACAATGTGCCCAATATTTAAAGTCTTGGAACTCTTTTTTAACCTAAGACCGTTCCGTTTAATAGGTGGAACAGAATCCCTCATGCCTATCCAATTCACCAGTCAGGAACGAGTCTAAATCGCGAACCAACGGAATTTAAAAAAAAAATCTTACCAATTATAAACTTCTTCTGGCGAATCCTTTCTTTCAGTGGTAGTTTAGTGGCCACTTTACCTTCTTCTTCAACTTCCTTTAAAATACAAATAAAATGTCATTACTTGATAACCAGCTCTTCATAACTTGACATTCACTAGTTCCATAAATAAAGTAGCATAATAGTAACTTTATTTGAATTGTAGGGGGATTCTATATTGTATTGTTAATTGATTTAGGGGCCATGACATGTACATTTATCATTTTTATAATATACTTCCTCAGTCTTTGTATTTGTTCATCTAAGATCTAAGTAGTTAAAAAGACAAATAAAATGGTTAATAATTTTAAACTTGCAACATAGACAATGCCAGTTTAACTAATTAAATTAATAGTTACAGTGCTAATCTATTTTAATTAAGCTAATAGATGATGAAAAATTAAGCTGAAAACAAATGAAATTTTATTTTCACTGGTCAAAGTCAATTGGCATGTCTTGGCATCCTAAACATCATTGTAGCTAAGAATATTTACTCGACACGGGAGTCTTCCAGAAATTTTTAATGATTATAATTAGTCAATCAAAGTAAACTACTACTCATTGGTCTAGTGATTGGCAACACTAATGCTGAGCGTGAGGTCCTAGGCTTGATTCATAGGTTGGACAAAGTTTTATTAGGTTTCATCCCTCAGAAATTTCTCAGTAGCAGCCACAGACTCTAGACTTATTGATGGCAATAGGCTGAGTGAAGTTATGTAAAATTACAATAAACTAGTCATGAAAAATACTTACAACAGGTTCCAGTTTCACAGTTTCCATGCCATCATTGGGTGTGTCCAACTTGTCATCCAAAGTTTCCATTGATGCAAGAGTAGCATCAGTGTTGTTTGGTGCACTACCCCGTTTTTGGAAAACCCTCGGATATTTTATGTTAAATAAACCCTTTTTGCGGTCTTTTTCCTCTGAAATCATCATTTTATTTATCCAAATGCTTTATTTTTTTAAAAGGCCCAGTTGTAGTAGAACTGATAGAACCCTTACAAATTCTGTGAGTACAGTAATTAACTTACTAGATTATTCCACAAGTAATGAGTAATACTAAAATAGGTATAGATAGCACAATATTGTGGTTAAGCTCTGTGGTTAATTAATAGTAAACATTTCTCGGCAGCTGTGTAACTCACCATTTTCATTCTCAGGCTGTGACAAGAATTTTGTAAACTTTTGCAGGAATTGAAATTTATTTTCTTTGGTTTTGGAGGTATCATCAGTCTTTTCATTGTCAGTGTCCTTCTCAATAGCTGCCTCTTCATCCTGCATCAAATAATTCTTTTTTAATCATTAATATTGTATTACAAAACATGATTAAGAGTGTGTCCAAATTAAAATGAATAAGTATGATATTTCTAATGCACATTATTAGTAACCAAAATTAGTACTGTAAAATCATTATTTTAATGAAAATGACTACCTTGGACTTGTCTTTATCTGAGTTCTTGGTGAAAAATCCAGGCATTTTGATGGCCCCTATAGGTATAAACTTGGGCTTCACTTCGCGGCCCTGTTCCGTCAAATCTCCAGACAAGGCTGTCTTCACGGGCCCGTCATCGGTCTTCAACTCTGCAGATTCGACATTCTCCACCTCAGCCTTCAACATCATTTCCTTTTCTTCAGCCTCAATCTGCTTCTTGTCCAGAGTTTTATTATCGTCCTCATAATCCACCTTGTTTATATCCATTGTGCTGAAACCTGCGCGGCGTCAAAATTGTATCACTTACTGCCACAAAGCCCTGTTCCGCTAGGGTCGGCACCAGTATATACGTCACCCTACGTTAGTATATTAATTAAGTGCTAACGTTAAGCAGAAAGAGCGAGATGTTCTTTTATAATAGATAGGTATGTTTAAAAAATTACTCATGGTACAGGGACAAGGGAAGCGTTTCCTAAATACTTCATAAAATACGCTTTTATAACATAAACTACTTACTTGATTATTAAGAGTCATAGGATATGTTCAATTAGCGCACAAACACAGTAAGATAACTGATGTATCTAGTATTTATCACAAAATTTTAACAAAAAGCCGCCCTCACCACTGTAAAAAATGCCGCAAGCAAGCTCACAGAGACGCTGCGTTCAGTAAATCAGTTTCCATTCAAGAACGTTACGTTTCGATGCGTTCAGTTTGTTTCGTTATGTATTCCATTTTACGTAATTTACGTTTGATTATTTATAACCGACCGCTCAGTGCAGTTAAGGGCGCGTCCCCATTATGAGCCACGCGGCTTTTTGGGCCACTATGCTTTTTAGGAGTCCTTACCCAAAGGGAAAAAACGGGACCTTAATACTAAAACTTCGTTGTCTGTCCGTCACCAGGCTGTATCTCAAGAACCGCGCTAGACAGTTGAAATGGTCAATAAAATAAATATTATAAAATAATAATAAATTGTCTTACAAGATACATTGTCAAGAAAAGGGTTAAGGGGGCTCCCATACATTATTGCTGAGTGTCATAGGATATATAAAAAACCGAAAAATAAAAAGGCTTCCCGCGCGGCTCAATCGCGTGGTCGGCTCCTTACGCAGCGGACGTCCCCGAAATTGAATTTTTCGAAATAATTAGCACACTTTCGACTAATTATGCCCAACGAAGTGGGCACGGGTCAGCTAGTAATATTAAAAAGAGGTAAAGTTTGTGTGTTTGGTGTTTGTATATTTGTTAAATTGTAAGGGGTAGGTAATCTCGGGATCCAATGAACCGATTTTAAAAATTCTTTCACCAATAGTTTGTTTGGTGCTCAGGATAATGTGCAAGAAGTGGGTAAGGCGGAAGCCAGTTTTGAAGACCCAGACTCAGATAGAGTTGAAGTGAATGAAATAGAAATGGATGAGATTAGACGAGCAATGAGAGGCATGAAAGTGGGGAAGGCTGCAGGATATGACAGAGTTTCTGTGGAAATGTTGAGGAGCGGTGACGGGGTGGTAGCAAGCCTGTTGTGCCGGATCTTTAATATGCGTTGGAGATATGGTCGTGTGCCGGATGACTGGTGCAAGGCTGTAATTGTACCACTATATAAGGGAAAAGGTTCACAGCAGGGGTGTAAAAACTACCGCGGCATTAGTCTTCTGAGCGTTGTCGGGAAATTGTATGCGAAAGTGTTGGTAAACAGGGTGATAAGAGTGACAGATGAGAATATTTGGGATGTGCAAGCAGGATTTAGAGAGGGAATGGGTTGTATGGATCAGATCTTTTCCTTAATAAGGTGCATAGCTGAAAAACATCTGGCAAAGCATAAGAGGGTCTACTGTGCTTTCGTAGACTTGGAGAAGGCTTATGACAGTGTGTGGAGGGAAGAGCTGTGGTCGACTCTATCTATGTATGGGGTGGACAGGTTCTTGGTGCGAGCACTGAAATCTTTGTACAAGGATTCCAGTACTATTAATATCATAAACGGGATATTTACCATGTTTGATTATTGTTTCGAGTTCCCGATATTTCGGCACTGTTACAAGCACCATGATCACGGATACGGATACGGATATTAATAGTAGTGTCAGTGACCATGTCAGTTTAAAAACTTATAAGGATTCCAGTGCTTGTGTTAGGATAAATGGGTCATACACTGACTGGTTTTGCATCTGAAGAGGTGTAAGACAGGGCTGTGTAGCGTCTCCTTGGCTGTTCAACCAACGTGTTGTTGGATAGTTGTCTGACAAATTTGAAAGAGAGTGAGTGTGGATTGAGGATGAATGAGTTGCCAGTCAAGTGTTTCTGTACGCAGATGATCAAGTTCTTCTTGCATCGTCAGCTGAACAGTTGCAAGATATTATGGTAACTGTAATGAATGAAGCATTTAAGAGTAAAGGGATGAATGTAAAAAGACGAAGGTTATGGTATTTGAAAGAGAAGAGAATGTATCGTGTGTGATGTGAAAATAAATGATAAGAGCGTGGAACAAGTAAGTGAGTTTGATTATTTGGGCAGTATGTTTACAAGAGATGGAAAGATTGACGCAGATGTGGAAAGGAGAGTAAACGCGGGAAATAAAGTGAATGGTGCTATGCATGCGGTACGTGGTGACCAACCAGTCGATGTCGAAAGAAGCTCGGCTGGCTGTTCACAATGGTGTGCTGGTGCCTACACTTATGTATGGAAGTGAATGTTGGGTGTGGCAAAAGAGGCATGAAAGTAAGATTAAAGCGGTGGAAATGCGTTCCTTGCGAAGCATGTGTGGTGTAACTCTGAATGATAATTAATTGAGGAATGAGGTTATACGAGAACGTTGCGGTTTAAAAGACGTGACAAAGATTGAAAAGGGTATGCTTATAGATGGTTTGGTGACGTAGAGAGGATGAGTGAAAGTAGATTAACGAGAAAGGTATTTACAAGGCAGATTTAATGTAGAACAAAAAACCAACAACAAACCAACAAACGGATTGGCGGCAGACGCATCTGCCGACATTCAATACCTACCACAGATGACCAAATCACCCCATCTACACATCGGCAGATGCGTCCACAGATGACGTCTGCCGATGCATCTGCCGATGTGTAGAGGGGCCTTTATTAAGGCAGCAGACGCATCTGCCGACGTTCAATACCTACCGGCTACCACAGATGACCAAATCACCCCCTCTACACATCGGCGGATGCGTCCACAGATGACGTCTGCCGATGCAACTGCCGATGTGTAGAGGGGCCTTTAAGGCAGCAAACGCATCTGCCGACATTCAACCCGCTGCGGTGGGCCCGCGCCTTTAGGCGGCCGTACGCGACGGTTATGAGGGTGGGCGCACAGGCAGGAAGATGATGACTGCAGATATTTTAGAAAAAGAGTAAATAAAATACATTTTCTTAATACAATAACGCATCTTTATAATTATTTTAATTTAACAATGTCTAATGTTTTTCTAAAGCTTTGACTAAAAGATCATTAATATGCGCGATCAAGTTTCTGGGGTCCAGCACGAGTCCTGCTGTCACCATGGCATTGGAGAATAGCTGCTCAGACACCATTTTGGCCAATTCCTTATCAGATGATTGTAGTTTGTGAAGTTTCTTGATTATTGGGTGCCTGGAAAATTATGTTATGAAGAATTTCTTAGTAAAAAGTGATTCAAATCCTCACAAATTATAAAATGCACAAGGAATACATGCTGCTGTTTGCCACCTCACCGAAAGTTGTCCCGTATTTGAAAAATAATGCATCACAACTATAATCCCCAGGTTTAGGCAGAGGTATACATCTAGTAACAGTACACCCACATTTCGCCAGTAACAGTTAGGGGAAGTCAGTAATTAAAGTCATTTTAAGATCAAATCGCGTATATTCAGGATTACTATATTATTGCACTCGCGAGAGGGATCGTCGGGATCGAAGAGTGACGTGCTCTTGACCCAATTAGCTTTTCGCGACTGCCGGAAGGGGAAGGGGTTGCGCGGCCGCATGCTCGCTCGCAGCGGCGCCGCCTCACCCCTCGCCCCGCGCGCCCGCGCATCGGTAGGCGATCCCTTGGCTCTTTCAGTCGGCCTTTCCTGATAAAGCTGCCCGCCCCGGGTAGCCTATCCTGGAACTAATAATATCGACCCTCGGTCGGGGTCACCTGGTTAAGGTGAGTTCTTAATCTCACGAACAAAAGAATTGAAAAGCGTAGGTGTATCTATACGTCTGTTAGACGTGGTCAGAGTCAGACCATGAGACACTGTCGTGACACTTCTGAATGTGTCTGGCACTATAAAATAATGAGGACACTTATGAATGTGCCTGTCAGACGACGACGAACTGAGCATCTATCGTAGTTATATCAGACGACACCTTATGAATGTGTCTATCAGATGATGACACTGGAAGTGCCGACCCTGTTGTCTATCATCTGCGGATGACACTTTACCAATGTGTCTATCGACGGTGACGACACTGCGTATCTGTTGCAAGTGACTGGCATTTTGTAAATACGCCCATCGACAGGAACGACACTCTGTATCTACCACCAGTCTAAGAAGGCCTTCGTTTTTAAACGACGACACCAATGCGGTATCTGTCTTTCATGCATGTTCAATTTAGCGCTTAATATTTAGTAGGGTACCCTTGTGTTATAACCACATCATCAATTGCAGCGGCCACAGTTTAGTGACTCACAATTAATAACAACATTCACATTTAACAAATGGATATATTATATTAAGTAGACAGTTGCAGCGGCCACAGAGTAGTGGCTCACAACATTAACCTTAATACTTAGGAAGTATATTTGTTGTTAGTTAAGTCACTTAATATATAAGTAATTTTAATTGAAGAGTAAGTACAGTAAACATCTCTTGTAAAAATACACACACATGCGTTTAATAATAACAAATAATCAACCACCCGTTATAGTGACGTTAAGGCAAGCATATTAACACGTTTATCGTGCAATCCGGTATGTAGGTTATTATTTAACGTCAATTAATCATGGTATAATATATGTTAGTCTTATAATGATAGTTGAAACGATTAATTACAACATTTAACAAAAAAACTAAAATAAAACATAATATAATCTAAACAACTTCCATCCTGTTATCAATCAGTATCGGAAGTTGACTCGTTAGGATATTGTAAAGGCTTAAGCTTATCTCTGGCAAGAACGTTTTCGTAAGGACGACCACGAGAGGTGGTACTTTTGATTAAATAACGGTCATGAGGTAAAACCTTACGCACGGCAAAGGGACCATCGAAACGAGGCATAAGCTTGCCGCTGCGTAACCCTTTCTTAAATACCTTACGTTCAGCCAGGACGAGATCGCCTTCCTTAAGTGGGGCACCCTCACGTCTTTTTTTATCAAAATTGATTTTTGATCTCCGGGCGGCCTCCTGAGAGCGAGTAATAGCGCCAGCCCGAAGAGAGCTGATATCAGACCTCGTAGGTACAACGATGTCTCCCGACAGTCGTGGTCGGAAACCGTATAGTAGTTCCAGTGGTGACTTCCCTGTACTATTATTTGTATTGGAATTAATCCCGAGTTGTACCTTAGGTATATATTCTTCCCAGCGATTCTGATCCTCTTCGCCGAGGTAGGCGACTAGAGCATCTAATATCGTACGATTGAACCGCTCAATTTGCCCATTGGCCCTTGGACTTGCCACCGCGGTTAGTACGTGTTTGATTTGCCTTTCACGACAATACCTTTTGAACTCATGGCAGTCAAAGGCTTTACCACGATCGCTGATTATACGGCTCGGCAATCCGAACGTTTTAATGTACTGATCAAATGTCTTTAATACGTTGTCACAACCAGCATCGCGTACCGC
The DNA here is from genome assembly GCA_949316265.1 of Diarsia mendica. Classification (NCBI taxonomy): domain Eukaryota; kingdom Metazoa; phylum Arthropoda; class Insecta; order Lepidoptera; family Noctuidae; genus Diarsia; species Diarsia mendica. Next base: position 15,047,856 of record OX438896.1, on the reverse strand, counting down.
CTCAATCCAGATGAAACGCGTGAACGCGTCTATAATGGCGAGTATGTACATTTTACCTGATGGACTTTTACAGAATGGACCGAGGTGGTCCACGTGGACGGTGTGAAATGGTACAGCTACCTTCTCTATAGGATGTAATAATCCTACTTTACGACCCGTCGGTTTCTTTGCGTACTGACATGATATGCAACCACCGACGTACTTCTGCACAAACCGTCTCATACCACTAAACCAATACTTTTCCTTTATGGCGTCATAGGTTTTATTATAGTTGGCATGACCGTTGTTATCGTGAAAAGTTTGCATGATTGACCAGCGAGACTGACGTGGTACTACAACTTTGTTTCGACCGTTCACTTTTCTAAATAAAATGTTATTTTCTACAACGTAGTCCCGTTCTAAGCCGTTTTTATTACCCACGGACGTTTCGTCCTTCAACTGCCCTATAGTGGATCGGATTGAGTCGTCAGCGTGCTGCATGCTTTCAATAAGATCTCCGTCTGTGCAACGCATAACGGATTCAATTGGGTTACGACTCAATGCATCCACATGAGCCATGGCCTTGCCCGGTCGATATTCTACGTCAAAGTTAAGTCCCTGAACTTCGAGCCACCATCTAGCGATGCGCGGGTTCAGGTCCCGCTTTGACCACGTCCACCGCAGAGCATTGCAATCAGTAACAATGGTGAATTTTAAACCCGTTAAGTAGACCTTGAATTTCTGTAATGACATGACAACAGCTAATGTCTCAAGTTCAAAACTATGGTAACGTTGCTCCGCGGTGGTCGTCTGGCGGCTAGCGTAAGCGACTGGTTGGTAAGTACCATTAGGTGGTTTTTGAAGCAGAATACCTCCCAGACCAATTTTAGAGGCATCGGTGTGCACTTGTGTTTCATACTCCGGATGAAATAATAATAGTACCGGACGACTTACGAGTATGTTCTTAATACTATCAAAGGCCTGCTGTTGTGCAGCGCCCCAGAGCCATGGTTGGTCTTTTCTTGTCAATAGTGTGATAGGTCGAGCTAGCGAAGCAAAGTTACGTACGTACTTACGAAAGTAGTTCGCTAGACCCATGAACTGTCTTGCGTGGTGTACGTTCTCGGGTTGCTTAAAATCCTGCACGGCATTAAGTTTATGTTGAGCCGGTTTTACTTCGCCATTACACACTTCGTGGCCTAAGTACTCGACACGAGACACTAAAAATGAGCACTTATCGAGTCTCAGTGTAACGTTGGCGTCTCGGATCCGCTCTAAAATTGCCCTTAAATGGTCTAACGCGTCAATTTCCGAGTTTGAATAGATTAAAATATCGTCTAAGTAAGCCGTGCTAAATTTAAATTTTAACGGCCCGAGGATTTCGTCTATAGCGCGTTGAAACACCGCTGGTGCATTTACTAACCCGAAACTCATGCGAGTGTACTGATAGAGACCGTCCGGTGTGATGAACGCGGTAAAGTGTTTACTCTCGTCATCGATTTGAATGCAATGGTAAGCCGATAAAATGTCTAAGCACGAGAAAACACGCGCCTTTGAAAGTCGATCTAGTTGGTCCTGTATCAACGGTAAAGGGTAGCGCTCCTTTTTAGTAATTTTGTTTAGCGCGCGATAATCGACAACCATGCGCGGTTCTCCCGTCTTTTTGGTCACAAGAATGACAGGACTCGCGTATGGCGAAGTGGACTCCTCCACGATACCTTTACTCCTTAAATCACTAACGATATTGCGGACCTTGTCACGATCACTCGCCGACATGCGATATGGTCGGTAATATACGACCTTTTCTTTATCCGTCAACTCGATATGCATCTTAACAGAACATTTGCCTATTCTACTGTCGTCTACTCCCGAGAAACATTCCGAATATTCTTGTAAAATCGACTCGAGTTTCGTTAACACGTCCGGTTCAAGATCGTCACCTATTTTGTACGTATTTACGCTATCGTTTATCGCGGCTCGTGCTACGCATCGATTAACAGGTAAGTCAAATGAATTATTACTGGTATTTATTATATTCATGACTGCCTTTCCGTCAATAAACTCGATATCGCTCTGTGGAATAACGCACTCAGCCCTCGGAGCTTGATGTTCGGTGTGACGTACGGACGCATGTCCGAATAGTAATTGGTCGCATGAAACTATTATTTTGTTTACTCCTGGCGACAACGTGACTGAACTATCCGTGACCAACTTCACATGTTCGACATCCTCACAAACGGCGGGTAGCTCGCGTAAATTATTAGCGTTATACATTCTTAAACACTTAGGTGTCTTAATGACGTACACGTCTGGATAATCCGTAAACGGTTGACCTATAATCACACCGATGTCTTGTGCGCTGTCTGGCACAATATAAGCGCTCGCGTTGCACGAGGCTTCGTCTGCACACACCTTTACATACGCTTCACCGATAGGTATTATCTTCGAACCACCAAAACCACTAATAATGCTATTCGATCGACAGGGCTGCACTTCGAGATTTAATTTTTGTGACGTAGAGTTAGTAATAGTTATACACGAACTACCAAAGTCAATAAAAGCTTTCACGGGGCGATCATTGACTCTTGCGTTTAAATAATATTTCGAGCTTGATGACTGGTCTTTTATAGCATGTACCGACTGGGGTGCGCCAGCGTTCGAATTATTATTATTACTATTGATGTGTGACTTTCGAGCCTTAAGTTTCAAACATTCATCCTTACTATGACCCGATTTACTACAATACGTACATTTTTTAGCTTTGCGGAAACATTTATCTTCCGTATGGCCCGATTTACGGCAAAAAGCGCAAATAATTGCTTTATCACGCGCCTTGTAATTGCAATTCGTTGCAATATGACCGCGCCTTTTACAAAGATTGCATCTTATCTTTTTATTAAAAGAGGAATTTACACTCGGCACAATATGACTTGTTCCTTCGGCGGTACGAAGTGCGGATAGGTATTTCAACAACTTAGTGGGGTCATTACAAGCCGCGGAAACCGCGCCGACCTCAACGATCTGACTACCAATCGTGCCAATTATAATTTCCGTGGTGAGCGATGGCGGAAGGCCACAAGCATTTCCCAAAGCCAGTTTATCATAGTAAAATTGCATGTAGTCATCGTCGGGTTTCCGTACGACATTAACTAAGTCACGTAACATATTCAGTTTACTTTTCTGGGACGGAAAAGCCACCCATTAACTTAGACTTAAAATCCGACCAAGTCACATTCACGTCTATTAAATTATCAAACCACTGACGAGCGTAGCCCCTTAATTTTGACGAAATATTGAAAATAGTGGTCTTTTCGTCCCAGCCATACATGTTAGAAATACCTTCGATTTTACGAATCCAAAGTTCCATTGTAATTAAAGTTTTCTGGGGGTCGAATTCCGGTATAGGGTCGCTGCGACCTACATATCGCAGTGATGATGAAGATGCAACATACCCGGTAGTATTTGTAGGCGTCAAAGTCGAGAAATTCAGTTGCGACGGCGTACCGGCGGCGGCAGGCAGCCTGGCGCGCGTGGCTGGTAACCCGCACTCGCCGACCATGTTATGGACGCCAAGCGACGGGGCGCCCGGCATCGCTAACTGAGAAATACCTGAATCCAGCTGTGGGGCTGACATATTCGGTGTCTGCTCCGCCGGCGATGACGCCACCACCACACGGTGACCGTTACCGGTAGTGGCACTGGCAGGCCTCCACGAACTCGTGAAGTAGCCATGTTGACACGTCGTGGCAGGAACAGTGGTACAGGCTTCACTCCCATGCGCTGCTTGATGACCACAGCCTAGCCCGGCCGGTGTCACATGTCCGACGGTCAATGATGTAGGTATCGGTGGTGTCAAGGAGCCCTCTTCATCGGTATCACGCGAGATCGGCGCGCCGTAAACTTCCGTTTCCAGTTTACGCACGCGATGTTTTAATTGTTCTTCTAAATTAGATAAAAGCTCGCTTCGAATGCGGCTAATTTCTTTTTTGATTGCGTTATCCGCACTCATTTTCGCGCACACGCACGGTTACACAATTTACACAAAACACTCCGTAATAATATACGACACAAAATTATATTTAACGTCGTTGCGTTGCTAACACAACTAACACTTTATACCTACGCGGAGAACGGATGAAAACTATAGGTATAATTATTCGAGTTCACATTTACTACTGAGTGGACGTTTATAGTATCTAATCCCACTTCTGAGCTGTTAGGGGAAGTCAGTAATTAAAGTCATTTTAAGATCAAATCGCGTATATTCAGGATTACTATATTATTGCACTCGCGAGAGGGATCGTCGGGATCGAAGAGTGACGTGCTCTTGACCCAATTAGCTTTTCGCGACTGCCGGAAGGGGAAGGGGTTGCGCGGCCGCATGCTCGCTCGCAGCGGCGCCGCCTCACCCCTCGCCCCGCGCGCCCGCGCATCGGTAGGCGATCCCTTGGCTCTTTCAGTATATATATTTTTTTAAAACGTTGCCCCACTCTAGGAATTTCTCCTGTATCGTGGGTGCGTTCACAAACAACAGCAGTAACGTATATGTTCCATATTATTATAGTAGGGGGGGCGAGCTTATTGTCATCCGCCGATCGAGTCTCTGTAGCTCCTCTGACAAATTCCTGATAGGAAACCCAATAAACCTCTGCCGGACCTGGGACCTACTCAGCAGTCCCACTTGTGACCAGTACACCAATTTCATTTAACCGAATTTAATTACGCGACTCACAAAATTACCTTACCCTCCTGTAGACTCACCCTAAGAGCAAATAAGTCATATCGTCGTTGATACTGCAATACCGCGTAAATAACAGTGGATAATACCGCGGAAGTACAAAAGTATCAAATTTTAGATTTGGCGGCAATGAGCAAACGATGCCGATTGGCTACGAACCACACTTATAGTCCCGGCGTATCGCCCATTCAAATGCGACCAATCACAAGTAGTTAAAACCGCGTGAGCGAACCTGTCAAAATAATTTGACCAATACCGCGCATTCTCGCGATTATTACAAGAAGACGTATTGTTTTTGTGTGGCGCTCCGGAAAATTCAAGTTTTTTAATAGTAATACGAAGCTAATCGGTAAGTTTTTAATATTGTTTTAATGCTTGTATCTCAATCAACTAGGTTACATAATAGAATCTGTAAATTCACTTGTTTTATAACCAAAAGCCCATAATATTGTTGTGATAGTAGTTCCGCGGTTTTGAATTTATTATGTTTTACTGGATGTGTTTGTTAGTTACGCGTATTTGTTGATTTTGTTTTGATAAATTATTCGTATAGATGTATTTAGAAAATATTATTAATTTCAAGTATTTATCATAATTACAATCTGTTGGTAGTTTTCGAGTGTATTTCAATATAATTTACTTTCTTTTTAGTTGACCATGGAAGAAGAGTCAGGTGTCGACGAGCCGGTAGTCTGGAAACATGCCGACGTCAGTAATAATGTTGTCACTCTACAAGAGCTTCAAAATCGTCGCCAGGTACTTGTAAATAAAAGGAACCGCATTTTGAACCAAGCGCGCGTGGGGAATCCACTTGTATTTCAAAAACCTGTCGAACAAAGTCCGTGTACAGATACGAATATCGAAAACTCTATTGCTGACTGTGATACTTTGACCACAGTTCTAGAACCTGTCTCTAGCTCGTCAGGTCTTCCGAAAGTTGTTACTGAGTCACTGTTGGATTGGACTTGGTGCAGGGGTGTGGTGGTGCTCTTCTTCAAAAAGGGTGACAATGCCCGGTTGAAGAACTATAGGCCCATCTCACTTCTAAGCCATGTCTACAAGTTGTTTTCAAGAGTCATCACGAATCGTCTCGCACGCAGGTTCGACGATTTCCAGCCTCCCGAACAAGCCGGATTCCGAAAAGGCTTCAGTACCGTAGACCACAGACATACGCTGCGGCAAGTTATACAGAAGACCGAAGAGTATAACCTGCCTCTCTGTTTAGCGTTTGTGGACTACGAGAAAGCCTTCGATTCGATCGAGACTTGGGCTGTACTGCAGTCTCTCCAACGGTGCCAAATTGACTACCGGTACATCGAGGTGTTGAAGTGTTTGTACAAAAACGCCACCATGTCAGTCCGACTTCAGGACCAGACCACGGAACCTATCCTTCTGCAGCGCGGTGTGAGACAGGGAGACGTCATATCTCCGAAACTGTTCACCGCTGCATTGGAGGATGTCTTCAAGGTTCTGGATTGGAAAGGACTTGGCATCAATGTCAACGGCGAGTACATCACTCACCTTCGGTTTGCCGACGATATAGTGGTCATGGCTGAGACCATGGAAGACCTCAGTAAAATGCTCGATGACCTCAGTAGAGCTTCTGAAAGAGTGGGTCTTAAAATGAACATGGACAAAACCAAGGTTATGTCGAATGTTCATGTAACACCCACTCCTATCAAGATCGGAGACTCTACGCTCGAAGTTGTGGACGATTATGTCTACCTGGGACAAACGGTCCAGTTGGGTAGATCTAACTTCGAGAAAGAGGTCAATCGTCGAATCCGACTCGGCTGGGCAGCGTTCGGGAAGCTGCGCGGTATCTTCTCGTCCAACTTACCCCAGTGTCTCAAGACGAAAGTCTATTACCAGTGTGTGTTGCCAGTGATTACATACGGGACCGAAACGTGGTCGCTCACAATGGGCCTTATCAGAAAGCTCAAAGTCACCCAAAGGGCAATGGAGAGGGCTATGCTCGGAGTTTCCTTGCATGATCGAATCAGAAATGAGGACATCCGCATGAGAACCAAGGTTACCGACGTAGCCCGAAGAATCGCCAGACTTAAGTGGCAATGGGCAGGGCACATTGCTCGCAGAACGGATGGCCGATGGGGCCGAAAAGTTCTCGAATGGCGACCGCGAACCGGAAGACGTTGCGTTGGAAGGCCTCCCACTAGGTGGACCGATGACCTGGTCAAGGTTGCAGGAACCCGCTGGATGAGAGACGCACGGGACCGGTCAATGTGGCGACGCCTGGGGGAGGCCTATGTTCAGCAGTGGACGTCTTTTGGCTGAAATGATGATGATGATGCTACTAAGTAACTACTGAGTTTTTATAATGACGAGACTGATTTAAGCTAGTACCTAACTACCCAATTTGAAATGATGAGACTGTGATTACTTGAGTAAATAAGACTTTTTTCTATTAATAAAATTCTGTTTTATTCTCCATCAATTCCGCGTAAATGCCAAAAAAGCTCAAATAACAAATGCCTTTTAAAATGGAAAACAGCGTAAGTGTTTTTTCTAGCTAAATTTTGATTGGATTGAATTAGAATTATTCTATATGGTAACTAATGCAGTTTTCTTAATAGCTTAAAGTTTAGACACGTATTTGATAAGTATAGGAGAAGATATTTAGTTTTTTCGTTCTCCTGTAAAATTTGCCACATCTATGTTACGCGGTATTGTCTGTTGTTAGTTACGCGGTATTGCAGTATCAACGACGATATGGGTTTTGACCTATTGGGTTTGAGTTTCCACCCCAGTAGACAGTCTACCATAATGGACTATGATATACATATCATAACTTTGGCTAAAACGGAATATTTCAAGCAAAAGAAAACTCACTTGACATTTATTTCTAAATGTGGCCTCAGCAGCGCGAATCTGTTTTCTTCACTTAAACTTTGTGCTTGAGTGCGTATAAAGTGTCGAGCTGCCGCCATTTCTTGTACAGTGATAACACACGGATGAGTTTCTAACTTGGCTGTTGTTTTTACATCAAATACTTTGCCAGCTAGTTGTGCCTTCAAGTAGTTCACTACTTCGTCTACTTGAGATTTTAGAAGAGCGTCGCTTCCTGTTGAAAATATAGATGAGATGATCAGTATAATTAATATCTCAAAAATAATTATAAGATAAAAAATCTTTAAGGTGTAAAAGTATCTGCCGGGGCTGCGAGATTGTTCGAAAGAGATACCGCGGCCCCGGAACAAAAAGGGCTACTTTTTAGCCCTTTTTGTTCCGGGGCCGCGGTATCTTATCTCCGCGGAACATGCGTGGTTTTAGTCAGTCGAAGTCTGACACTCCCTTCCGCTCGGCCAAGAGCGGGAGGGGTGTTTCGAATATTTTCAACCATCAAAAAAAAGGTCCAAAAGTATAATCACCAATGACATCTTCAGGTTCCTCCTTAGTCGATGTCTGCATATCATTCTCTATGGAGACAAGCTTCCTGTTGTTGAACTCCTTCAGCTCCAATAAAACTAGTTCATCGTACATTTCGTAGCAGAATAACACTTCCACGTCGCGTTTCTTGAGTGACTCGTAGTAAGGTGATGTTTCAGCCAATTCACGACTGCAATGGACATAGTATTTAATTATGTTAATCATGTTTTTGGCATTTAACAATTTTAATGAAGTCAATAGCTGATATCGGACAGGGAGTGTGCCAGCGGTGTGCCTAGGGGCCAGCAATACGGCAAGTTCATATAGCAAGCAGACCGTTCCGAAACCCATACATTATTAAGAGCAGTAGGGTAGAAGGGCAAGCCCAGCTTGAAGGCCATGCAAGCCCAGCATGAAAGTACCGGCACTACTGACACCCCATAAGTCAGCCAGAAAATGAAGTACAACTTGATGGCGGTACAGAAGAAAGCGATACTACGCAACCCACATTCTTACAAAAGCAGACCCGCACGGACGCACTCAATATTCGCAACAAACCAAGTTTAAAGAGGTCATGAAGTGATAAAAGATAAGAGAAAATTTTACGTTGTCAAACAAACCTTGGGGCAGCTAAGTAGTAGATAGTTCTCTGATCTTCTGTTTGGCGAGCGGCATAATCACTCAGCGACGTCCTTTGTCCGTTTGGAAGCTTCGAAGACTCAAATCGGAGCAATTTCGCAATTTCCTCCTTAAAATTGAATTCACAAATATTAACAATCACAAACATAGTTTATAAACACTTCGATAAACATTCATCATCAGCCTATAATGTTCCCACTGCAGGGACTCGGGCCTCCTCTCTAGGAGAGGGATGGGCTATAATCCACCACGCGGGCCCAGTGCGGGTTGGTAGATGTCACATATCTTCGAAATTTTTGGTTCTAAGACATGCCGGTTTCCTCACGATGTTTTCCTTCACCGTTTTGAGAGCAGTGGTAATGAAATAAATTACACAAAGTAATGCGCCTGCCTGGGTTCGAACCCACGACTTACTGTTCGTAAGTCGGGGCCACCACCACTGCGCCACCACTGTTCACATTGTATTGATAAACATTACTTCACATTAATCACTCACCTTTTCGATGGGATTCTGACTAGTAACAATTCCTTCTTTCAAGAAGATACAATATTCCTTGTAAAATGATTCATACTCAGATTGGTCTTTCTTCGACATATCAATCAGGAATTTCAGGAAACGGTTTGTCAGCACAGTCTTAAGTTTTCTGGAAAATTAGATGTTATCATTATATTTGACATTTATGAGACCGCCAGTACCTATCAGTTCACTTTCGTGAACTAATAATCAGACATTTAAGAGGCAAGCTCCAAACTGGCTCGCAAAATACAAATTTTCAAAGTTTTTTGCAAAGGTCAGGTTTTATGTTGATTAAAATATGGTTCGTGGCATAAATACGCCTGTATTTATATTAATAACATCAATCAATACAACCCTCTAAGTTCATTCAATTGCAATGTATAACTTTTTCATAAAATAGTCATAAAACGTAAGACAACTAGAATTTTGCAGGCTACCCATGCACTTCCACTTTAACAGAAATGTAAATTTACGTTTGTAAAACTTACACGATAAGAGCACTATTTTGCAAAAGCTCTCTACTAAGATTCAATGGAATGTCTTCGGAATCAACCACACCTGAAAACGAGAAGTAATTGTTTAAATAAATTACAATACTCAAGAAACTACCGATTCATTCACACATTTTAATTTAAAACATTATAATAAAAGCAAAAAATTTATAAGAAAAATAAAATAATCATATAATTTACGATTATATGGTAACCCTCAATGGGGGACGCACTATAATCGACATTACGTGCTCACCAATTAGCGTAGTGCCAAGCACTGATCATAGACTTAAAAAGAAGAAAAAAAAAATACAAACCTTTAACAAATCTCAACCATTTCGGTAATATATTTTCAGCCTTGCTTTTGATCAAGATCTTTCTAGAATATAATGCTACCCCCACATCAGAATCGCGGGACAGTTCAAACAGGCCTGGTTTGCCTTCAGGTACATATAATACAGCCCTAATACTAAGAGGGACATCAGTTTTGTAATGCAATGTATATCTGGGCTTGTCATAAGCCTGGCTGATGAATTTGTAGAAATCAATGTGTTGCTCCTGAGTTACTTCTTTGGGCTCCATCAACCAAAGAGGCTGTAATCATTGACAGATATTAAGTACAAGTACATACTGCCAGAGTAGTCAATGCAATGTGTAGTGTCAGGTAAGCCAGTGAAATTTAAATTGTGCATACAAATCGTATTCTAATTAACATACAACCTGACACTGACATATTCATTTTAAAAAACTGGCCAAGTGCGAGTCGGACTCGCACATGAAGTAACGGGCTAGCTCGCCGTCCGGCCGTCGTCATGACGGCAACAGACCGTGTCGGCGGCGCGTACGTGTTCCACGCGCGCCTCAAAGAGATGTCAGCAAGGAAGGGCCCGCAAGGGCCGACGCCCGTCGGGGCTGCGGATATCGAAAAGTTACCGCGGCTCCGACACAAGGGCGAGGAAGAGGGAACATGGGTTGGTTTTTAGTCAGTAGAAGTCTGACACTCCCCTTCGCTCTGCCCAAGAGCGGGGGGGGTTATTCGATGATTTTCCACCCACCAAAAAAAAAAAAAAAAAAAGGGTTCCGTACCAAAACGGTATTCTATAATTTATACAATTTCTTCTTCGAGCCAATGAAACTTGACCTCTGGATTGTATAGGCGCTCATACGATTCAGGGACCCAATTATATTGGTTAACTGCTCTTTCCATCAAGCTCAAAATGATTTTCCTAGAAAGTCCTTATAAAGTTCTACTTTTCAGATTTTTGTCATATTTTCTAAACAAAAGGGTCTAAGTTCAAAAGTTAGAGGGGGGGGGGGGGGGGGGACACTTTGTTTTTTACTTTTGGAGCGATTATTTCCGAAATTATTGACATTATCAAAAAATCACTTTAGTAAACCCATATTCATTTTTAAATACCTTTCCAACAATATATCACACGTTAGGGTTGAAATTAAAAAAAAAATCACTTCCCACTTTACATATAGGGGGGCTACCCTAATAAAACATTTTTTTCCAATTTTTATTTAACCACTTTGTCGGCGTGATTGATACAGATATTGGTACCAATTTTCAGCTTTCTAGTGCTAACGGTCACAGAGATTAAGCGAGGACGGACGGACGGACGGACAGACAGACATGGCGAAACTATAAGGGTTCCTAGTTGACTACGGAACCCTAAAAAAACGTACTTCTACTTTAAAGAAACAAAAATATGTATTTACCTTAATTTGGTTTATCTGCTCATCATTCAGGATCACAGGACTGCTGACAAAGTTGCTGTACTTTTTGATGATATCTGAAATGTGTCAAAAAAAAAAAAATCTGTAGTAGTAAGTATATTTATTTCTTTTAAAAAGTACTTGATGATACCACTTACTTTTAACTGTATCTTCATCAGCATATTCTCTGCAGTCCATTTTTAAGTGCACAATCAGTTTAGTACCAATAGGTACCCCATCAGCTTCTTGTATTTCATATGTGCCAGAACTGAAATTGAACAACAAAAACATAGGGACTAAACTTATTTTTTTATTATTTTAAAAGGGTGTTGTTATGATAGAAATCAGACAAGTGAACCATTGTAATGCACCAAAAACAATGTTTGAGCAGAAAAAAAATTAATTATAGAATGTGTATTGTTCACAAGAAAAAAATTGCTTCTTACCCATCTGATGTCCATTTGTAGCCTTGTGATCCTTCTATGCTACTTCTGGTATAAACCTCAATCTTATCAGCAACCATGAATGCGGAGTAGAAGCCAACACCAAACTGTCCTATGATTGAGTTGGCCTCATCCGCACCCTTCTTCTTGATTTCTTCAATGAACGACTTGGACCCTGAACGGGCTATAGTTCCTAAGTTCTCAGTGAGCTCGTCTCTTGTCATACCAATTCCAGTATCCTAGTAAAGTACATAAGTACTTGATTTTAATTATTGTTTCAGAAACACTTACACTTTATGTGTAAGTTACATGTCATCCTCAATGTTCATCATCATCATCAACAGCCTATTAATGTTCCCACTGCTGGGGCACAGGCCTCCTCTTTTTGAGAGGGAAACCCTCAATGTTATTTTAGTTTAATTTAATAAGCCCATTGGAGGACTAATGATAATTTGTTGTATTGATTTGGACTTAAAATAAAATAATTTAAAACAACCTACCTGAAAGGTGAGTGTCCTAGCCTGCTTATCAGTGGACAGTCGTATTTCCAGTGGCCTGTCCATCTCAGCCAGTTTCAGGGTATTTGAGTCCGAGCTTACACTCAGGTAGCGGAACTTTTCTAAAGCATCACTGGCATTAGAGATTAACTCCCGAATGAAAACCTGTAATTTTGGCAAAACATTAACATTGGTTTGTTTTAATTTCTGGGTTTCTTTTAGCTTCATGTTAATTTTATTGAATGAATAGGCAATCATGGGCTCAGCTCAGAACATTATTCTATTCTTCAAAAACGCTATGATATTGATTGATATGATATGGTTGATATTGACACAACAACTCAAAAAATGTATAAATTTCGTATTTATAACATTAATTAGAGCTATCTTATGCCTGCAGCTTCGTCACTATCAAGTTTGGTTATTGTCCCACAGGATTATACCCCACTGAGATGAAAGTATCCACATATACACTGTGTGCTACATTTCATCCAAAGCTCAAGTCATTCTTGCGTGAAGAGCCATCAGCAGTAGTAGCAATGTGGGTTTGTAAAATTACAGGTAAACCCCATTGTCAATGTAAGTTATGTGTTTTATGACAAGTCATACTAACTTCTTTGTCCGAGTATAGAGATCTTGCTACAATATCTAATAGCATGCGGGTTTCTGCCTGAAATTCCCTTTTTTCTGATGGACCTTTCACAGTTTCCTTCCCAGAACCTTTCACTGAAGAGTCTTTTGAAGCTTCTGTTTTGACTTCTTCAGCAGCTGCACTGTAGCATCTACTTGTTTGGTAATTTGGTAGATATAAGCCTGTAGCATTAAAATGAGATTATTATTTCATTTATTTTATTAGACGCTATTGTTTTAAATATTACTTGAAAAAAAAACATAAAAAAATTGTGATACACTGGCGTCGAGAGCAGGGTCCGGTCAGTGGGTCGTCTTAGGGGTCCGAAGTAAGGATACAACTCTTACAATGGATATACTTACTGATTTGGATTCATATAAGGTTTGAAGATGAAATGGAGAAATTACAAAATGATTTGAAAAAGTTATTGCAATAACTTGAATACAGAGCGAAAGTTATAAAAAAACTACAAAATTGTTTACAATAGGTACTTATTCTTACCATTTGGTTGTTTTGTGATTAAGTTACAGGTGGAAAGATATTTAGCATTACTTATCGGCTGCATGATTAACCTCTTCGCACATAATGCGGAGTAGCGAATTTTTAATCTTAAAGCAGACATAGCTGTGGAGTTTGTATATTAAATAAGTATAAAACTAAAGTCAACGTATTTAAAGAAAGTCTCTTTGATATAACACTGTTTTACAATCTCCAGAGGTTATAATTTATAGGATAAGGATTTGGATTTCTTCCTTGCAAAAAATTGCAATTGTTTTGCAAGTGCTGTCAGTGTCATTTGTCAGTGTCACACCACCATGAAGTTATAGGGTGCGTTCCGAATTACGCTGTAATCGATTTGAGCGTCCATAAACCCGTACCGAATTACTGTGAGCGCGCTAACGATGTCCCTTGAATCGTCATAGATGACGTCATGACAGCGATTACACCGACCATGCCCCAAATAAATATCACCGTGAGCGCTGTCAAAATCAAAGTAAAAAGTGACAGATGTCTGATGCGTGTGTGTGAGGCTGGGTGTGTGCGTGTGTTCACAGCTGAGTTTCACTGGCTGGAGTCGCACAAATACATTCAATTAGTTCTTTGAAATCTCTTTGGAGTCTCTTAACCATGAGTATTCAAGTAAATATACAAGACGAGCCTAACGGACGACGAATTTCTCTCATGCAGGTTATGTTTTTGTTATCACGTGACGAGTGAGCACTGTAAGCGCGATAACGAGCGTTCCGAATTGATGACAGGGGGCCAATTCTCGGTTTTAGAGATGGTGTCGAACTCGAGAAAAATTTCTAATGACGTCATTTTTTCGAGAAATTTTAAAAGTTGCTATTCTGGGGATGTCGAATTCGAAATTTGTCGAAGGCTAACGTTCGAGTTCATCTCGAGTGCTTCTGAGCAGTAGAGATGTAATGTCGATTATATAGATACGTCATTTCTGAGTGAATTTGTTGAGTTTTGGATTGTACACTGTTTTCTTTTCTTTAGTTTTTAAATAAAATACGGCTTGGCATCTCATACTGGAAATTCGATTTATACTCTTTGATTTGTGCATTGTGTTTTCTTGAAACGACGACCTTCGCGCAGATAACAGACTCTGTAATTTGTGTACCTACGATTGGACTTGAAACCACTTAAAGATGGACGAGTTTATTAGCATTTTTATCTTGGAGTTGTTGGAAAGTGGCGAGCAACTGGCCAATACACGGCGACAACAGCTATCCCGCCGTCGATATTTACGACTTGAGCGAAACAGAAGTCATTAAAAACTTCAGACTAAATAAAGATTTAATAAGGGTTCTAATACTTAGATCTATTGGCTCCTGTAATAAACTGAATACCACTAAAATAGACCCGAAAATGAAGGTAAATAATTGTTTGCTTCATAATTTTATTAGTCACTGACAGACAGTCAGCTGTGGTCAGCTGTCAAACTGATTATTTTTACACTAAACGTTTCGTTTTACTTTGGCTTTGCACGGGACTTATTCAAATAATTTAATATATAAATTATGTCCTAATTTTAAGTGTTTCTCCTAATTATGTTTAAGTACTTGTTTGTTTGTGAAACTAATAAATACTTTTTCTTCCTTTCTTTCTTTCTTATAAACTTAAATAATTAGGTTTAGCCAGCGTTTTAAAACAAAATCATTCATTCACTCATAGCTACCTAAAACGGAACGCGCGATTTTTCGTAATGGTACGCTAGTATTATATTATCTGTGGTAATGGTAACATTAGCTTCACTCGAATCGACATTTTCGTGACATTTATTTCTATTTTGACTGAGAATACGGAATTCTGCTCAATTCGAAATTTTTTGGTAGAGATAGAGATATTTTTGATAGACATAGAGATAGACTTACGAACTCGAACTCGAGATAAATCTCTAAAACCGAGAATTGGCCCCCAGGTCTTAGCTGTCATAATCGTGATATCTAATAGGGAGCCACACTAAAAGGTAGGAACAGATAGCGCTGCGAGCGACTGTACCTTGTTTACGTCTTTTAGCAAGTGTGTGGTTGCGATTTTCTGTGTTTATTTTGTGATTTACCTTACAAAATGTACAAGCTGTTATCTTTAAGAGAACTTTGAACTGGGCTTCGACGAAGAAATGCGTCGACTGCTGGGAAAAAGGCCGATTTGATTGAAAGGTAGGGTATTTTAAGTATTTGAGGTTATCTTTCATATTTCTTCTTTTTTTATGTTAAAACAATTTTATATTTCCTGTGTTCTTCTAGGTTGGAGGCATACGATCAAAATCAAAATTTTGGAGTCCATTTTGATCTTGAAGAAGACAGTTCATAATATTATGTATAAGAAAGGAACTTTGACAAAGGTTCATTACCTGAAATTTTACATATATGTAAGAATGACTATGGTGTAAATATTTATACATGTACTTGGAGAATAAATAAGTCACATTTAATTTACCTGTATAATTACTTCTTCCGAAATAATCACTTTCTCTGAAGTGCAAACTACATAACCTTGCTGTATCACTTGCCCTGAAGTTTTTAATCCGCAAAGCGCTTTCCCATTTGGGGAACAGATGAACTCCCCGGTTTTTACAATTTAAGGCACTGCATTGAGGCATTCTTGATAAAAAAACGAGAAGTTAGGTCTTGTTTACAAAAAAATGTATAGGATTTGACAGTTCTTATGTCAAAGCAAGGTACGGTTGCCTAGACGCCACCAAGCGGGATAAAAAGGCAGTTTTCCTCCCCATTCGGAACGCAAAATATCGACGTGAGCGCTGTGAGCAATTATTTTGTAATACGGAACGCGGCCATAGATAAATATGGAGACCACACTTCGAATACCTACTTGGAGCAAAACTTATGCATCGCTATCTCGCTCTCTGTGGGCTGACCCTCTCTTTCTAAGTAGGGTAACCTTTATTTTATTTTACCTAGGACATTACGTAGTTCCTTTTCATAACTTGTGTTTGATTAAATTAATATATCCACATCTCTGTTCACTTCTAGATTGATGAAAGATGCCAATGATAAATTACGAAAGAAGCTGTTTGCTTACAGTGTGAAAGTTCCTGATTTTTTTTGGCAGTTTGTCATTTTCAATCACGCAAAAAAGTCTTACGTAATTTCGCACAGAAATAGAATATAGACCATGGCCAGTATAAAACTTTAGTTCCTGTAGCAATACGAAATTAATGATCTTCTATCTATCTATATTATAAATAAAAAGAGAAGTCCTGACAGACTGACTCATCAACGCCCAGCCCAAACCCTTGGACCTAGAAAGCTGAAATTTTGCACAGACGTTCCCTTTATAATCTAGACAAGGAATAAGGAAGGATTTTTTGAAATTCAACCCCTAAGGGAGTTAAATAGGGGATGAAAGTTTGTATGGAAAATCGCCATTTTCACGTGGGCGAAGCCGCTGGCAAAAGCTAGTAAATAATAATGACAGAAGAGGTGGTGACACGACCACGGTGGTTGCCTACCGCAAGGGCTGGTGGGGTGACTCAAGATAATGAATCTGGAAGGATTTGGGAGAGATTTTTGCCCAGTACAACTCTTACTAAAAAAATCATGAAATCACAAAAAAGAACTTAGATGTTTCTTTTATTTTGTAGACTAATGAAAATGATACATATAAGATGATTTTTTGTTAAAGATTTCTGGGTAAGTCAGTGTTAAGGTTTTTTACCACTGTGGAATTTTTAATATTATGTATTTTCATCTAAATACGGGGCTATAATAGGAACGGTAATACATATGTATAAAACCTCAAAAAGAAACAAAAACACTTTCTAAATTAAAATCATTTTATTATATTACGAAGACAAATGTCCTGATTTTCTGTCGTAAAACTCTTTGCTTAAGAATCTTAGATTTCTTCTGCAGTATTTTTTCTTCAGTTGATTTTATTTACACCTGTACGCCCCTATCAATCTTCGTAGAGACCTGGGCTTCGCTGTTGACCTAAAACCAGAAGAGTGTGAAATCAGAACATAATTTTTTATTATTCATTACATTTACTGTATTATTTAAATAGTAATTGGCTATTTGACTACTGTTAAAAATTCACGAAAATGTTATGTTATTTCAAAGAACTAACAGAAATAACACGGTGTGTGAAAAAAGTAATAAAATGTAATAAAGCGAGTATGATAATGACTATATAATTAATGAAGGTCCCACGGAAAGTCCCAGATATATCCCCAATATGGTCACACTACTTCAGTATGACTCCTTAAACAAAAACAAATAAAATCGCAGAAACTCCATGAAATTCAATGTAAAACTGTTTGGTCTTTACATAGTTATCTAAGTTATCATTGACTAAATCATAGGTCAAGCTTTTATGAAGTAATTAATTGAAAATACAAAGAAATATGTTTACAATTATTCAGTGTCAAAAATCCCGATTTAAACACTTACGCGTGAAATCTTATATCACCTCCTGGACACCACGTACTACCACAACCACGCACTACACAAGTTTGCACCATTTTATCAATTAGAACTTTGATTACAGGCAAATATCTCAAACGAAACTGTGAACCGCAAAGTAAACAACCGCCATATTGGTACGATTTATGTTGACATGTGGGGCCAATGTTGCCACATTACCACATCCTTAGGAAATGGGAAAATAATTCACTGATTCGCCAACCTTGTCAAGCATTCGTGACATACTATTTTGGAATTTTAATTTCAGTAATCTTAGTTTAGCTTTTTATTTAATAGCACATTATTTGACAGTATTTAACTTCTGATTACATTTGTGTGGCGACTCTTTTTAAAAATGAATAAGGAGATTTTAATAACGAGATAGCAATACTATCGTCCACCTTAGAAAGAGAGGTAAGCCCACAGAGAGTGAGATAGAGAATCGTAGGTATTTGACTCAAACTTTTGTTCTAAGTGTGGCCTCCATATTTATCTATTTCTTCATGCACACCACCACCCATCGACAGTGACATAATGGCTAGAGTTGCCATGCCATCACTTTGAGGGGATCGACTGGGTCAAAATAATATGATTCTGTTTAGTCCGTAAGTTAGATTATCGAAAAATATTGAATACGTGTTTTTTGTTTTATCAAATCAATAAAAAATAACGAAGATAAAACGCGTCAAAGATCTTGGAGTGGAGCTTGAAACGTCACTTGTGTCGTCAAAATGTACTATCATATGACGTCACACGAGTTTTCGAAGCACTGTATCGTCTTCATTTTAAGTTTACGTGAAAAAAGAAAAAATACGGGTCCAATAATTTTTGAAAATCTATCTGACAGACTAATTAGTTTTTTTTTGTCCGATCCCCTATTGTGGGCCACGTATAATGAAAGAACGGTATTTACCACTGAGTTTATCCATTGGATTTTTCACTCGCAATTCCCACTGTTCGTACTTTTTTGTATTTTACACTTGCATTAGTTTTTCAGTTAGGTAATCTTACTATTTGAGATGCTCATTTGAGCATCTTTTTCTTACCTGAAACGCGATTAGCAAAGCAAGCGTCAGTGAGTGACATGACAGGAAGAGACTTTAGTTAGTTGATGTTTGGCCATTCGTGTTAGATTGGCTAAGCCAAAGATTTTCTAGAATTGTTCTGAAAAAGTCAATATCAGTGTATCAATTTATTTGAACCACATAATTGTAGGTTAGTGCAACTATATTATCGTTAGTTCCCAATAAAATTATAACGTTTGTGACGATTTACAAGCAAAACTGTTTTCGAAGTGTTGACTGCATAACTTGTTCCAAAACATTTTTATCATTTGACGTGTTTCTTTATTTATATAATTTTAGACTGACGTGTAAGTTACAATGTTCTAATAATTATTAGAACCGGAGGGTTTCTAAAACTTGGTTAATAATTGGTGAAGCTTTAGAGACTTGAAAGTTTGACAACATGAATATTATGTTGAGGATGTTCAGGACGAACTGTGTGTTTTTGATAGTGCTCTCGCACTTGCGGTGCAGTACTTGAGTACTGAGTGGGGTACGTTAAGGACTTGCGAGGAGTATGACGGAACAGAGGTGAACAGTGAGCAGGCACCGTGGAGCACCTGGTCGGAGGCGGTGGCGCGGGCGGCCTGCTGCCTGGCGCCGCGCCCGCGCAGCACCCGCCCAACATGCTGCAGCCCATGGAGGAGATGATTCTGCCACCCAAAAGGCAAGCTGTTGTTGATCGCCTGAGGTGAGTTTACCATGTTTACATTATAAAACAGTTAGATAATATGTGGTACAGTACTTTCTCATATGGAAAAAATCATTGTTCTGTATATATCTCAATATCTTCAGCCTAAGTGCATGATAACAGAGTAGTAACAGCTTTGGTGAGTGTTTTAAGGAAATTTCATTCTATTTCTTCATTTAAAATATGGTTTGTATGTTGTACAAAGTACATGTGAGAGGCAGAGCATTATGCTCACAGTTCACAACCAATGCCTATTCATCCTTAAAATAAATTATGATCATGTATTTACCCCAAAGCAGTATGTTTTTACTGATTATATCTTGTATGACTCATCATTGTTTTAGATAATATAATAGTTGCTGTCAGTGATATTTTCACCCATATAATTATTATCAGTTATCAAATTCACATTTATTATATCATAGTTATACCCTATTTGTTATGTAAATTGTTGCCAACTAAGATTGGTACAAGGAATTTGATACATTTTAATACTTATTTAATATTCTGATTCTCTAAACCAGACCTTGCATACTAATTATATGAGACAGCACTGACATCGCTCAGAGAATTATTTTATTTGTGATGGAAAAAGGAGAAAACTTGGGGTTTATCTCCACCGATTGCAGTATCTGATTGAATTAGCGTCGCATCACAATCCACTAATACAGTGATCCGATTCCCTCGAAAAATGAATAAGTACATCTTTTTAACCCATTGACCGCCACGGTCAAGTCGACAGACTTAGGGCACTTTTTTGCTTGTTCGGCTTGTCGTCTATATGTGACTGTGGCGCTAAAAAGGTTAACCACTAGTCATGCCTACCTGTGGCCACAAGAAAAAAACTATTTTATTTTGGAAACTGATCACAGTGTATAGAGATACAAAATAAAGCATAATATTTTATACCTCAATGTTCATGTCTGCTCTGTATGAGAAGAGGCCTTTGCTCAGCATTGGTATGTCATGAATAATAGACTGGTATTCATTCTGTAACCTAAGATAAATATGAATACAAATATGTGTTATTGTATTAAGGTATGTGCATCTCGTTGATGTTGAGCATAAATGAATTTGTGATTGAGCCGAATTTGAGTGTAGTGCAGCACCGTTGAGTCATTATACAAATAAATATGATGTTGCAATAAATTTGATATGATCAATAATATCAATATCTTGAAAATCATTAACCAGCACATCAAAAAACTGCTGATTCTAAAAAAACGCTTGTGTAGTTAATAAATTGTAATTATCGGGCTAGTGACTGCAACTCCATAATATTGATGCTTGAAAGGCAAAAATTACCAAGCAACAATGTTGAAGCAAGCGAGTTTAAGAGTTAACTCCCGATCAAAGTGAGGCAAGTTAAAACAAGAATCCTGAGTGTATAATATTTTGCTTGCTAATTTTTACACAACCACCTTTCAAGGGTCAATATACAAATCATATATTATTTATGTTGTGATACTCTAATAACAAGAAATTAAAGCAATCCATAAATAATTTGTTACCACTGAGTAGATGGAAATCACATCTGTGACCCTGAGCTTAAAAATTAGGCATTTTGATATTGCTGTTCTAATCAATTATATTAAAAGTGTTCTGACATGAATTTCAAATCTAGTCTTATTAAAATTTAGATTCATCATGACTCAGCATTCTTCGAAAATCAAAATGAAAAACAAAACATTTATTCTAGATTCCTATCAAAAGTTACAAAAGGCTGCAAGTCTTGGAGGTCAGATAGGCAGTCACTCTATTTAAAATACTAGTAGGTATTCAGCTACATCAGGTTAGACTGGAAGCTTTCTCCAAGGCAGGTGATGATTATTTCCAGAAGGCAGTCTCTAAAACGCATCCCTTTCCACCACTTCTTATTTTAATCTGGGAAGACAAAATGGCCAACTTCGAAGTATAAGTAGGTACAACGGGCTGGTGTCCGCAACTCCACGTCTAATGCGCGTATTTTGCGTACGGGTGGGAATAATATCACTCGATCCACCCCAGCTTCCCGAGAAAAGCCAGCACCCCCTTGGTGTTACTGGCAATCTCGCGGAGAGTACCTGGGTTACCGAAGTACAACTTCGAAATAACAAAATGCAGTACTAAAATCCAACTTTAATAGGCTATTACAAATTTACAAAACACTGACAGAAACGGAGTCCCTAATTAAATCGTGCAGTTTTTTCAGCTCAATGTCTATCGATTTTATTTTCGATGAAGTTCAACACACCTTCATGGGATATTGAGTGACCGTTAACATTAAGGCAAGGTCATCAGATGAAATGATACAAGTAAACAATCACGAATATCTAACGCAAGTTTACTTGCGTCATGCGTGCCAACCTTATTCCCATGTCCCGAGTTCCAATAAGACAACTTGGGAGTCGGGAGCGGGATGTAAACCACGCCCAGTTCAAGGCTGCCACCGAAAAATTAAAAAAAAAAATGATTGTCTCAGTCTAGACTTCCTTTGCGCGGTAGTTAGAGAAAGCCGGTGGTTTTCGTGTCGGATCACGCAAGGTGAAGGGTTCCGTAGTTGTATAAATTATTTGCTCATGCACAGTATTGATATAAATGGACAGCGGAAGTAAGGAAATCAAAAGCCAATTATTGTTATTCAGCTGAAAATCAGCATTGTTGACTTTCAAAGTCAAAAATTGCATAAGACAAACCCTCATGAATAACATCTGCCTTTCGCCACTTCCGAGTGCTGTAGCTGAGAAAATAAAGCGGCGAAACAAACCCAGCATCACGATAAACGTATAACTACTAAGTTCATCATAATTTTATAGGAAAAATCATTTCAAGATAGCATAGTATAATATACGACCGTGATAGTCCCATCTCATCATGAAACATCACCAACTAGTATAACAGAAGCAGTTAAAAACTGAGTCTGTTATGGTGTAAAGATGGTGAGTTACATCATTACATGTACCTACACAGCCTACACTATGAATCGCCTCCTTCTGCAATTATCCCTATTCTTGGCACTGTGACTGTGTAACTGTGTACAATTTGATACATTGAACTTTATGAAAATCTAGAGACGTTCCAAGACGTATTAATTTTCATAACATTTATTATTTTACTAGCTGAACCCGCGCATGCGTTGCAATGCGTTTTATCCTACCTACTACCCTACCTACTACCCTACGGTCTACTGCCCTACCTACTACCCTACCTAATATATTTGAACATATTTAAAAAAAAAAAAAAGTATCCTATGTCCTTCTTCTGGTGCTTAGCTCCTCCCTCCCTACCAAAGTACCAATTTTCAGCTAAATCCGTCCAGCCGTTCTTGAGTTATAAATGGTGTAACTAACACGACTTTCTTTTGTATATCTATACATATATATATGGTAGAGAATATAATCCAAATTCTACAAAAAAATATTATTTTATCATTTAATAATCTAAAAATGCTGTAGAAAACAAAATAGTAAACCGACAAAAGGCGTCTTGGCGTTGCAAGATAAAAACACACAAATTTTATTACATTTAGGTCAAATTATTTTCAAAAGCTGTTTATTTCAAATAGGTTACTATTTATTTGCTACTTAGAAACGATACTTTCGAGTACCAAAATGGACTGAAATCGTATGTAATTTACGGTTCTTTCTTAGTGTATCAGATATGATACACTGCCAGATAGCCATCCTTTTAGATAATGTTTCGCCTGTATCAAATATGTTACATTGCTTGATTTGTATGGTTTCAATTTATTATATAATTACAATATATTTTATATACATATTGTCAATATTATTGTTTATTTTTATTTATACACACATATGGTTCATCGTCTTAGTATGCAACAACAAAGAAGCGCTCGGTAACTTGAAAATATTAGAGAATGGGATACGATTACAGAAGTAAAATACTTATTTGTAGTGCAACAGAAAACTATATTTTTCAGACTCATGTTACAACGGTTGCTAGGACACTTCAAGCAGTAGACAAGATGTAGTTTATTCTAAACTCATACGGCCTTATTAATAAAAAAAAGTTAAGCCTGCTTAAACTTACGCTTAGTTTATCTCGCATGCCGTCTCACTTCAAAAATATTCAAAAGAAAGGGACGGCATGCGAGATAAACCAAGCGTAAGTTTAAGCAGGCTTAACTTTTTTTTATTAATAAGGGGGATAGGTTTGCAACCTCTAACACCGCCCCTTAAACTTATCTTGTAAACACACATCAGTAGCCAAACCTAACTCGTTAACAAAATACTTATGTTTCTCTACCGACAAAGGTTTCGTTAAGACATCCGCCGTCATTTTGGACGTTGGCATGTGAAGTAAAATACTTATTTGTAGTGCAACAGAAAACTATATTTTTCAGACTCATGTTACAACGGTTGCTAGGACACTTCAAGCAGTAGACAAGATGTAGTTTATTCTAAACTCATAGGTTTGCAACCTCTAACACCGCCCCTTAAACTTATCTTGTAAACACACATCAGTAGCCAAACCTAACTCGTTAACAAAATACTTATGTTTCTCTACCGACAAAGGTTTCGTTAAGACATCCGCCGTCATTTTGGACGTTGGCATGTAATTTATTTTTACTTCACCATTGCTGACCGCCTCCCGGACGAAATGATGACGTATGTCTATATGTTTGGACCTACCATGAAACATACTACTTTCAGTCAATTTCAAGGCCGACTGATTATCATTGAAAATAGTTATTTCAATGTTACTACCTATACATTCGTGCAAGAAAGTTTTTATAAACAGTGCTTGTTTACAAGCATCGGAGAGCGACATGTACTCCGCCTCAGTACTCGATAACGCAACGGTACGCTGTTTCCTACTTTCCCAACAAGTAATAGAATTCCCAATTTTGAAAACATATCCCGTATAAGAACGTCTATCAATTTCATTAGAAGCCCAGTCTGCATCAGCAAAACCCGTCACAGATAAACCAGTTTTCTTATAGGTAATGCAGTAATCTATTGTACCTTTAAGATAACGCAACACACGTTTAGCTGCTTTCCAGTGGACATCGGAAAAACAGTTATTGAATTGGCTTAATACGCTTACAGCGTGACATATATCAGGGCGCGAACAGACAGCTACATACATAAGACAACCGATCAATTCTCGATACTCCAAACTGTCATCTTTTTCTTCAGCTTTGTTCAATTTTTGGCACTGCATTGGAGTTTCAACAGATTTGCAGTCTTGCATTTTGTATTTCTCTAATATCTTTTTAATATAGGCACTTTGATCTAGAGTGATCTTGCCATTCTCTTTCCTGATTCTTAATCCTAGAACTCTTTCTACAGGACCAAGATCTTTCATCACGAATTCTTTCATCAGCAATGATTTAGTTTTAGTTTTTTCCGCATTACAATTGCTAAAAATTAGTAAATCATCAACGTACAATGCGATAATCACAAACTTGTCGCCATTTCGGTTTATGTATACACATGGTTCAGAGACCAATCTCTTGAAGTTGAGTTTGTTGACAAGAATATGATTGATCTTTTCATTCCATGATTTAGGCGCTTGTTTTAGACCATACACAGCTTTTCGTAGTCGATACACCTTATTATTGCCTCTACCTTTTTCAAAACCTTCTGGTATTTCCATGAAAATGGTTTCTTTTAAATCGCCGTTTAGAAAGGCTGTTTTTACGTCCATGTGGTCAATCTCCATGTCGTACTCCACAGCCAAAGCTAATAACATTCTTATGGTTTCGTATCTCACTACAGGTGAAAAAGTTTCAAAATAATCCACTCCATATTTTTGTGTAAATCCTTTTGCCACTAGACGTGCTTTGTATTGTAATAGTTCACCGTTAAGCCCTCTTTTCTTCTTAAATATCCATTTGGTCTTTATTGGCTTTGCACCTTTCGGCAAATCGGTTAAGGTAAAGCACTTATTGTCCAAAAAGGACTGATACTCGTCTTTCATAGCAGCTCGCCACTGCCTGGCTTCAGGACTATTCAACGCTTCTTCAACTGTTCTTGGATCATCACTGCCACACGCTTCCCCCGTCAAAAAACCACACAGGAAGGAATTCTCATCAGCTTCCACGTATTCTGCTCTCGAGTCATCTGTCTCAAATGAAACATCTGGAACATAAGTAGCATCCGAGTGATGATCTGTGACCAAGCTACTGGTCGAAGCTTCGCTATCATTAGCATCATCAGTAGTCACAGAAGTTTGTTCTGACTCTGTTCTATTCTCGGATACACAAGGAGTCTTAAGTTCTATAACCATATCTGATTCTACTTTAGTGAAGTTCAGATGCTTGAGGAATTGATTCTCAATGAACTTAACATTTCTCGCTATTGTTAACTTATAGCTCTCAACATCCAAGAGCCTGTATCCTTTTGTGTTCTCACAATATCCCGCGAATATGTAAGGTTTAGATTTGCGATCCAGTTTATTACGATTATTTTGTACAGCATATGCTAAACAACCAAACACACGTAAGTTATCTAAGTTTACCTTACGTCCAGTGTAAATTTCTTCTGGAGTTGCACCTCAAGAAAAAGATGACAGTTTGGAGTATCGAGAATTGATCGGTTGTCTTATGTATGTAGCTGTCTGTTCGCGCGTTCGGCAACTGCATTTTGCTGTGGACAGTGAGGAACTGTAGTATGATGCCGGATTCCACACTTACTCAAATACTGCTTAAATCTCGTATTGATGTACTCGCCACCATTGTCGCTTCTAAGGATTTTGATCTTTTTATTAGTCTCGTTCTCTACAAGAGCTTTGAAAATCAAAAAACACTCAAAAACTTTGTCTTTCGATTCTATTGAATAACAGAATGTCTTCCTAGAAAAATCGTCAATAAATGTTAGCAAATATCTCGCACCACCTATAGATTTCACTGGCATAGGGCCGCACACGTCCGTGTGAACCAGTCCTAACACCTCACTTGCACGTGAAAAAGATTTCTTAGGGAAAGGTAAATTAGTAACCTTACCTTCAATACAGGCGATACATTGCTCGTATGTGGATACATCATAGTCGATACCAGTCGCCATACCACTTTTGAGTAGGTTCATGCTGCGACTATTCAGATGTCCAAGCCGACGATGCCATAAACCCTGAGATTGAACCTCTACCTGGGTACTCAAGGAGACACTTACTGGCATACTGTGTTCACGCGAAACGGAATTTATAGACGCATCCCCGGTTTCTAATTTATAAAGACCGCATGCATCCCGTTTTGCTACAGCTACTACCTTTCCGTTTTCGTAAATTTTACAAAAATTCGATATAAAATTTACTTCAAAACATTTTTGTGTCAAAATACTGACAGATAACAGATTACATGACAAGTTCGGTATAAAAACTACATTACTGACAGTTATCCATTGGTTTTGTAAAAAGAGTTTCACATTACCACGACCCATTGTAAAAAGTTTTTCACCGTTCGCAACGCTTATTTCTTTTGGCGTATCACACACAAAATCATGCAAAATGTCTCTATTATTGGTCATGTGGCAAGTTGCACCACTGTCGACGTACCACACATCTCGATCCAGCTTTACCGTCAGAGCCGACAACATAGTCTTCCTATCAGGAGTTTTCTGAACCTTCTCCTCCTCTTGACAACTGGAACTAGATGGCTTATCCTTATGCGTAGCTTTCTGTCTGCAATCTCTAGCATAATGACCTAATTTTTTGCATCGAAAGCACTTGGGACGCTTCGAGATCGAAGTCGAAGTCGTTAGGGCATTCTGTTCCGTACCTTCTGCATCACCTCGTCTCTGAGCCTCCTGGAGTAGTTTACTTTTCACCAGTTCACTTGAGAGAGAAAGGCTACTATGCTCTAACGTCATAATGAGTGGGTCAAACTGCTTGGGGAGCCCACTGAGCATTATTATAGCAACGAACTCGTCTTCCAGAGAAGCATTTATGTCTTGCAGTTGTTGGGCTGTATCTAGAATTTTTGTAACATACAACTCCATACTCTCAAACTGCTCTAATTTTAAGCTAAATAGCATTCTGAGGAGACCTAATCTTCTACACAGACCTTTGTCTTCGAACGAATTCTGTATATTCTTCCAGGCGTCAAACGCAGTATTGCAATTCCTGACAACAGAGTAAACAGATGGCTGAACACTGAGGCAGATTCGTGCTAGCGCTTTTTCCTGTTTCTTCTTGTCTTCGCATTCTGGTTTATTTTTCTTATCGACCTCGTTGACACATTCAAACAAGTCTTCATGAATAAGCAACATCTTCATTTGAAATTTCCAGGAGGTGTAATTATTTACTCCGGAGAGTTTTTCAATTGCGATGGATTGGTTACTCATTTTCGCGATTTCGTAATTATTACGTGATAATGTAATTAATTATATCATACGCGTTCTGCTTTCTCACGCTCTGCTACCATATTAGAGAATGGGATACGATTACAGAAGTAAAATACTTATTTGTAGTGCAACAGAAAACTATATTTTTCAGACTCATGTTACAACGGTTGCTAGGACACTTCAAGCAGTAGACAAGATGTAGTTTATTCTAAACTCATAGGTTTGCAACCTCTAACAGAAAATTACCGAGTTTTTGTTCCGGAACCAAGAGCAATATCGAATTTATTTGAAATTGAACGGACCACTGTGGTTAATTAATTGCAGTATTGTTTATTCCCAACGGACTACGACACCAGTTCGCTGCCTCTATCATTGCCATGTTCATCAGGAAATCTTAATTTTTCATCAAATGACGATAAACCAAGTAGTTGCTTCAATATCTTTGGTACTATACCCTCAGTCATTGCAATTAAACCCTTGTTTGCCATCAATTTTATTGCCCAATCTATCCGTATACAATATCTGTATAAAAGGAAAAGAAAAGAAGAAGGCAGCTTCATTGAGCTGAGCCTAGGCCATTGTGTCCGGTACCATCCTTGTTACTTCAAGTAAACTCACTGGGAACCTCTTAGTAAGTGGCTTCACGACTGGCAACCTCCTTGCAACTACCTTTACCATGAGCCAGCAACTTGACACGTTATAACCAGGTGCTGTAACCATTGTTTGCACCTTCTCTCTCTGCGGCTACTCGTTCTAAAAGACTTAGAGTGGTCGCGATAAAGAGAAAGTAATACCAGCTAAAAGATTACAACTTAACTGGCCCGTTTCGATAGTGTTTTATAACTTAACTGGCGTTGCTGTAAGTTTATAGGTACTACAGAAGTGCTATAACTCGTTTGTCCCTCGTGAAGAGACGAGTGTCATTGAAAGCTGTTTTTTCAGATGACTCTCTCATAGAACAACAAACAAATATCTATAGCACGCAAACAATTGGCAGCTCAATAAATACCACAGATGATGATTTTCTGACGATCCTTTCATTTATGGGGGTAAAGTAAAAAAAACCAAAAGGGTATAAAGCCTACGCAGCATACCTTACGCAAAATACACGCTTTGGACGTGGTCACGAGCCCGTTTTGCCAACAATTAGGATTTTATAAGGTCCAAAGGGCGTTACTACTATGATTTTTAATTTTTACCGACTAATACTAAAAGGGGGTTCTGTCTTTCAATTGTATGTATAAGTAATTGGAAGTACAAAAAAAAATGTGTCATAAATTCACGTTAGCGTGTATTTTTTTTTGTTAAAATAACGTTGGATGGAAGCCTGGCAGTGTAGCAAATATGATACATAGATTTTATAAGGTAGATTCTCAGGGTAGATTGCTAAGAGTCTGGCAATGTATCACATGTGATACATTCTATAAATCATAAAATAATATAAATAGATTTTTATTTTTTCTCCCCTCTCTGAATACCTAAGAATGCATTCTATGTAAAAAAATTCAATATTTAAAAAAAAAAATCTCTGCCAAGTATAGGGTTATGTTTCTTTATAACAAAGTATGCAATGGCAAAATGAAGTAATAGTACTTTATCGCACTCCTAAAAACCAATGTATTTTTGTCGAACGTTGCTTCAAGCGCTACTGATAAACTTCCTGTTGATAGCGCTCGCAGTTTTGTTGAATTTTCCTTTACGAAGAAAAATAACGCGAAATTATATTAATTATAAAACGTTTTATCGATTAAATCTCGAACTAATAATAGTGAAATCTTTGTAGGGACTTGTACTACATCACGCTTTAAAAAATATGGTTATAAAGGTAATGAAAGTCGTCTTACCTTCGTAAATAATGCCTAGTACTGCTGGTATAATTTTTTTTTTGCGATTTATATGCAGCCCAGAGGTTGCATTTCAAATTATAAAGATTAGCACAAAAACTTTACATAGAGCAGCAGATATTGCTGACTCTTTCCGTGACTCAAGAAGTCTACCCACCCCAACAAAGAGAACGTATCTGGCAGTGCTCAGTCTCATCGACGAGAAAACTTCCTTGTCTAATTTTCACAACAACCCAGTCGGTGCCACGGACTATGTTGTCGTAAGGTTGTCTAGTATTGATCAAAGTAGCCATCTTAGTTGTTTTAAGATATCCGACACAATACAGCAAATACTGCCCTTTGTAAATTGTAATACTAAAACTAAGTCGATGATGTAGAATTGGTTCTCTTTTATGTGTACATCTCCATAGATAATTCTCTGCAAGTAGATACTACAAATGCAATTGCCGGAATGCAAAAACAATAAAAAGTGTTCGTCGTAAATTGCTCCATAATGAGCACTTGCATAATCCGAAAATACCTTCGTAGACGTTCAAATCTGACTTTCTAAGCGCGAACGATTGACGCTGTTGATAAACTAAGCAAATATCGTCGGCCAAGTCAAAACAGTCACACTATGTGTATGCTACAAAACTGGACTGAGAAATTCCAGAGTAGAGTAGCGCCTTACTAGTGTTGTATAAGTTTATATGTCTGAAGAGGTTAGTGCATCGCGGTTTGCACTCAGTGAAATTATGTCGGGGTCTCGGTGTGTATCTAACGGTACTGAATAGCCAGTTGGCGGTGCATAAACGCAGTGCTGTGTTTTATTTACATTGCAGCCAACTTGTAACTTGATACATCGATGCATACTAAGATTACTTAGTTACAATTTTAGAGATCCTTTAATAATGTTGGTGGCGTTTTAGAAAGTAGAGAGACTACATTTTGCTCTAGTGGAACTGCCATTTGTCACGACACTTTTGGGATAATTTCTAAGAAGTAAACGGGATCCACAATAGGCTAGGCATCTATAATATTAAATAGGGCACACAATGATATAGCTCGAACTCCTATTCATATTATTTCGAACATAATACTCATTTTATCATTAAACTGCAATTCTTTGCTGTTTGAGAATTAATTGTGCAAATGTCCATCGGCAGTTGTTATGTTGTCTTGTCAGTCATCTTTATTAAATATGGATTAAGTGCTCATGTGGGAGAAATGGAGATACTTAGGTACATAATCAAGTGTCAATCAATCAACGTGTTGAATAGGTACTTGACATTTGATCTATCACGTTGACTTGGTAGTTTATCTAATCATCATGATAGAGCCGACCCTACGAATCATTAGTGATGATTTCTTGAAGTCTATTACCTAGTTACGAGAATAATTTAATTGGATTAAGCGATAATCGTATCCTCTATGACTTCTTAAATGCAAAGATTCAGCAGTTCTTAATCACTTACGTACCTATATCATTATCATAATCAAAGTCCTAATTAAATAACAGTGCAGCGGTTGCTCGTAGGCTAGTAAAATATTTTATACTTTCACACTTACTCATTCGTGAAAAGAGAGTTTGTATAGCGATGTAGAATGGTTTGTGACAACAGACTCTGCTTTTGTCGTGATAACTTGTAACGCAACATTACGTATTCTCCTTGCGTACAGCAGTCTTCGTTAATTCACCTTAAAAGTCTGTCCTAGCACAGGAGTTAAATTATATGTTCGTATGGGGGAAATGGGAGTCGGAGTCTATAAGTTATGAGGGCACATGCATTACGTTGGTTGTTCGGCCCGGATCGATATTGGCACCGTAGCTCGGAGGGACGATCCCTCGTGCTAATGGGATCATTTGTAGGGATACACCCTGATCGGCGAGACGGACTCCTAAAAACTCACCATAAGGTTACCCTATCTATAGTATTTGACATTACAAGGACATCGCTGGAGAAGTCTTACTTCGCAAACTTTTTGTATATCACTGACAGTGACAGGATACTAGAGTGACCATAATAATTTTAGGATAAAATATTTATATTATTATAAGATTTAATTCTAACAGCTCTGCATAATTATGATTATTATAAGACAATGACTTTCAATTATTGGCACTTTACTTTAAAAATAACACACAAGGCACTTCATGAATATGTCATAATTATGTGGTCCTATTATTTCACTGCAATAAACGTAATCATCGGGTATTATTGACTTTATAAGAGAATAGAATAGAAAAGTATTGATTTAAAAAGGGTTATATTTAAATGCACATCTGTTTAATTTTCATTTTCAGCACACTAGGTAACTCCACTAATTAACTGAATGCATACCAAAAAAAAAACCAATTGATTAACTAAACATGTCCTACAAAAAAGTTTAA
The DNA here is from genome assembly GCA_949316265.1 of Diarsia mendica. Taxonomy (NCBI): domain Eukaryota; kingdom Metazoa; phylum Arthropoda; class Insecta; order Lepidoptera; family Noctuidae; genus Diarsia; species Diarsia mendica. The sequence continues at coordinate 15,015,626 of OX438896.1, read as the reverse complement.
AAAATCACACAAAACGAGATTCATGACCTTTTTTATCGAATTCACACCAAAAATGTAGTTAGTACATCGGATATATGATTTGTAAAACAAAAATACTAATTGCTTATCAAAAATACTAACTTGCACTCTAAATTTATTGTACAATCTTACTACGAAATTTCTAAAACTGATATCTAATACGACCGTCTCGCGACAGTGTCCTTTATGGGCGGCATGGGCACCGGGCCGTAGGCCGACGAAGGAGGCCGGCGGAGGCCCGGCACTTCGGGGACAGAAGATATTAGTGTTATTTAATATGCGAGCGAAGCGAGCGCGCGTCATGGAGTAAATCAGGTGTAGGTTTTCCTTAAAAAAGTTTTAAAATGTTTGTTAGACTAAAGAATTATTAGATATACTATTATGATAATAGTTATTTGTTCAGTAAAAGAGTTCTGCAAATGCCATTAAAAACGTTACTGAATTTGATTTCTTTAGTGTGCATAATTTGAGATAATTTGTGTGCAAGTCAGTATTTTTGGTGTAACTTTAAAATATTTTGTTCGAAAAAAGGGAATATACAGATAACGGTTTAAATACATGCCATTTAAAAATACCAGTACAGCTACTTATCTCTATATACACCGTTGCAATCACACTAAGTAAGCCCCTAATACAATTTAATAGAGAGGGTTGCTCGTAAGAATGGGGCCCTTGAAAACAGTAGTGTGGTCTTTAGGACCAATCACTTGAAATATTCCAAGGCCAAAATATTTCTAAAAGAACTACACGGCGGCGTTCTTATTTGAGGACCAGCTTGAATGAATTGGTCAGGTGGGAGATACATTGCTGACACGATAATACTTATCGGTCAAAGTTCGAAGACATTGAGGTATCCTTTTATTGTTTTGGGTTACCAATAAGATATTCAATGACCCCATTCAAGTTCTTCCTTGGGTTCAAAATATTCACCTTGTATACTATTTTATAGTGGCGATGTGTGTAGTCCGTGTTCGCATTCATTGAAATGCATTCAGGACACCCATAGTCGTGGTAGGTAAGTATGCAAAATTCTTGATCGGTTTCGTACAAGACTTGCTATACGGATTGCTTTCGTTAATCAAATAATAAAGCCGTGTGTGCCATAAGTATGTTCTAACAGCGCAGATGGACGTGCTAATTTACAGCGTAGCAAACATAGTTACGATGACATATGCAAATAGTTGATTGTTTGTTCTTTAGTTTTGTATCTGTCGAAAGATGATCCCATAGTATGTGGGGATTGTCAGGTACAATGTCAGTGACATAGCGTGACACACAATCGGGACTTATCGAGGCGTTGTTTGCGTAGCGCACAGCCGCGGCGACCGGCTGGTCAATGAACTAAACAAAAACACCTACAAGTTTACACAGTGTACTGCCACACTGCGGCGTGTGCGACATTGCGCTAGGGATGCCAGATGCTCAGGACTCAGCTGGATTATGTGCGTAGTGCGTACACAATTACACATACACAGCACACTTAACTCACATTGGAAGCGTTGAAGTCTTGTTGTTATTCTTTTTTTAGTTCGCTGTATCAGTCGTTGGAGTCACTCAGAAGGAATGACTCATGGTTTTGTTGACTCCGCTAGGGACCTTTGGGACCAAATTACTCCTTGGCAGCGTCGTTTTTGGTAGCCCTGCAGTAGTACGTACGACACCGCGCCTTGTTACACCGCCTAAGTATAACCCAAAGTTTGTCAGGTGCCGATAATAGCACTGGATCACACTCGCTACAATAAATCTGCTTCCCACTCGATAAGGACAGATGTTTACCCAGTTATACATCTCGCTCAATTGTGCAAAAATGTTACACTGATTTTACTTTAGTATAAAATGGTATTCATTCGTGAAAGTAGTGTAGCTATTCAGTGGTTTTCACTTGCGATACGGTTGACTTTCAAGTTCTGAGTAACTGCATATAACGTACATTCATCGTATTGAGTCGTGATTGGTTATTCCTAGTTATCCTGATTTAATATGAACGAATTTCAAATTTTTTTCGTTTTTTTTTTTTTTTGATTTTTTTCAATTTGTAGATTGCAAAATATCATAGTATAAATGGCATAAAAAAATAAGAAGAAGAGATTATAATTGTCTACTTGAAATTTTCAAAGGCTCACTGACGGTGTATGGCTATGAAATGAAATAAATTGAACCGAAATAAATATAAGGTTGGGTTAGTTAGAACGGTCAAATCAAATCCTCATAAAAGAAAATAATATCAAACCTAACCCACCTGAGTTTATCCCATATATATTTAACCCACCTGTGTTTAGGTTAGGTTAGATTTGTAAAAATGAGAATTTGTTCATTTATAGCAGAGATTCCCAAACTTTTTTTCTGGTAGACCACTTTCAAAATTTCCTGGTTTCGATAGAGCCCCTGCTGCATTTCTTTCAAGTCCGAGGATCAAAAAGAAAAGCAAGGAAGCAGTTTTATTTTCGCGCTATCTGTTAGAATTGATGTCTGAAAATGTGAAACTGCTAAGGAATGGGCAAGTAACTAGTTATTATCTGCCTTCATTGATAGATCATAAAAAGCCATGCCAACAATTTTGTACTTTTGTATCGAAACCAGATACATTTTCGTGTGGATTGTCTCCACCGATCCCGGGATCCGTTTTGATTTAATACTGATCCCGGCGAGTTGTCTCCACGGATCCCGGGATCAGTTATTAAAAAAAAACTCCACGGATCCGGAACTCATCGGAATTTTCGAAAATGATTTTCTGGTTTTTTATGTAGGTATATGTATAAAAAAATACCTATCTTTTATACATTTTTTTTATTACTTATTTATTATCCTTTATGTCTTGTGTATGTGTTGTGTATCCTTTACTTATTTATATCCTTACATTGTGTTCGTGTTAAACCCGAAATAAAGAAAAATAACAAAAAGTAGAGTACAGAATAGGGAAAGTAGAAGGGCGTCCCACCCTTAAAGAGAGAGAGAAGATAGAACGATAGAAAGATAAAGTATGAGGAATAAAAGTGCGAGAGGAATAATTGATAGAACTGGAATGGAAGATAAGCATTAGATAGTAAGGTCTCTGGCGTCGTCAGAGGAATAGTTTGGAAAAAAAAAAAAAAAAAAAAAAAAAAACCTATCCTAACCTAACCAACGAAAATTTTAGCAAAACGTTGATATTTTTAGTTGTATACAAGCCTTTTTCAAGCTGTTTTCAGCGTAAATCGACAGGAGTGGTGCTATGTTTCTCATCTCCAATAAAAAATGTATTTGCATGGTATGTAGTTGCATGGTATTTAGATTTTATTATTATGAGATACCTATTAACAATATATACAATACAACCTTCATGTTTCTGGCCTCCTGGTAGTTTGTGAGACTTAAGAGCGCTATTACAAACTCGAGTAACTTCGAAACGAGCGGCGACTGACGGTTCTTGCGCCTGTGTGCGTGATGTACGCTTCTTCATACACACACGTGCAGAGGCAGAGGTGCGTAACACGTTTCACTGCGGTTTACTTAGAATTGAATTGGGAAAAAATACAAGTTATGGAATGTTTTATTTTATGTGTGTGATAATGAAATACAAATATAAGTAACATAGAATTTTTTTAGTTTTCCAGGTGTCGTTTATAAGGTTTTCGGGGTCGCTGATTACGAAAATGAGGTCAAATTAAAAATCAAAGATGGCGCCGACGAAATTTTTTGGCTTTTCCGTCATGGGTGTCGTTTTCATGGTTTTTGGGGTCGCTGATTAAAAAAGTGAGGTCAAAATAAAAATCAAAGATGGCGCCGATGAAAATTTTTTGCTTTTCCGTCATGGGTATCGTTTTCATGGTTTTTGGGGTCGCTGATTACGAAAATGAGGTCAAAATAAAAATCCAAGATGGCGCCGACAAAAATTTGTTTTTTCCGTCATGGGTGTCGTTTTCATGGTTTTTGGGGTCGCTGATTACGAAAATGAGGTCGAAATGAAAATCCAAGATGGCGCCGACAAAAATTTTTGGTTATTCCGTCATGGGTATCGTTTTCATGGTTTTTGGGGTCGCTGATTACGAAAATGAGGTCAAAATAAAAATCAAAGATGGCGCCGACGAAAATTTTTGGCTCTTCCGTCATGGGTGTCGTTTTTATGGTTTTTGGGGTCGCTGATTACGAAAATGAGGTCAAAATGAAAATCCAAGATGGCGCCGACGAAAATTTTTAGTTTTTCCGTCATGGGTGTCGTTATCATGGTTTATGGGGTCGCTGATTACGAAAATGAAGTCAAAATAAGAATCAAAGATGGCGCCGACGAAAATTTTTGGCTTTTCCGTCATGGGTGTCGTTTTCATGGTTTTTGGGGTCGCTGATTACGAAAATGAGGTCAAAATAAGAAATCCAAGATGGCGCCGACGAAAATTTTTGGTTTTTCCGTCATGGGTGTCGTTTTAATGGCTTTTGGGGTCGCTGATTACGAAAATGAGGTCAGAATGAAAATCCAAGATGGCGCCGATGAAAATTTTTGATTTTTCCGTCATGGGTGTCGTTTTCATGGTTTTTGGGGTCGCTGATTACGAAAATGAGGTCAAAATAAAAATCAAAGATGGCGACGACAAAAATTTCTGGTTTTTCCGTCATGGGTGTCGTTTTCATGGTTTTTGGGGTCGCTGATTACGAAAATGAGGTCAAAATGAGGTCAGTGGGTCGTCATAGGGGCGGTTTTTTTTTAGGAGTTGGAGTATACGCTTAGGGGCACTATGAGCAGCAAAGAAAACAGAAGAAAAAAAAATAGTTTAAAATAATTTTCGGGACTTGCTAAATTTTCCTGTTTTTTTATTTTTTCAAAAATGCCTCATTTTTTTTTTGTTTCGTGTTGTCCTTGACCATAGAAATTATTTAGGTTCTGCGAACCATGGTCCCACGACAAACCGTTTCAGAGTTATGGTCCTACGAATTTTACTTCGTTTCATCTAGAATGCTCTATATTTCCAAAATGGCAGCTCGGATAAAAACTTTTTCAGGAAAAGAATTGTTGTTCTAGTCGACAACTATGAGATGATATAAAAAAACCGCGACAAAGTGAGAGGTTAAGAAAAATTTAATTTTTTTTTAAGTGTCGGTCGATCTTTCACCTTGTGTATCCTTAGGGGCACAGAATTTAGTAAAATTTTCAGAAGTTTTTTTTTTTCAGGATTTCGGCTATTTTTCTTATTAACCTGGTCCATAGAAACCATTTAACACATTATGGTCCTACGACGCACCGTTTCCGAGTTATGGTCCTACGAATTTTTCGTCGGTGCGTCGTAGGACCATGTGTCTCGTGTGTCAAGGTGAAAAATCGACCGATAGCAAAATTTTGCAAATATTTCTTTTCTCTCTCTCTTTGTCGCGGTTTTTTTACACCATCTCATAGTTTTTGACTAGAGCAACAATTCTTTTCCAGAAAAGGTTTTCATCCGAGCTACCATTTTGGAAATATAGAGCGTTCTAGATAAAACGAAGTAAAATTCGTAGGACCATAACTCGGAAACGGTGCGTCGTAGGACCATGTGTCTCAGAACTTAAATGGTTTCAATGGACCAGGTTAACAAGATGCTGCAATAAAAATAGCTGAAATCTTGAAAAAAAAAACTTCTGAAAATTTTACTGTTTTGCCCCGAAAAATTTTGCAAATATTTATTTTCTCTCTCTTTGTCGCGGTTTTTTTACACCATCTCATAGTTTTTGACTAGAGCAACAATTCTTTTCCAAAAAAGGTTTTCATCCGAGCTACCATTTTGGAAATATAGAGCGTTCTAGATAAAACGAAGTAAAATTCGTAGGACCATAACTCGGAAACGGTGCGTCGTAGGACCATGTGTCTCGGAATTTAAACGGTTTCAATGGACCAGGTTAACAAGATGCTGCAATAAAAATAGCCAAAATCTTGAAAAAAAAAACTTCTGAAAATTTTACTGTTCAGGGGGCCAATTCTCGGTTTTAGAGATTTATCTCGAGTTCGAGTTCGTAAGTCTATCTCTATGTCTATCAAAAATATCTCTATCTCTACCAAAAAATTTCGAATTGAGCAGAATTCCGTATTCTCAGTCAAAATAGAAATAAATGTCACGAAAATGTCGATTCGAGTGAAGCTAATGTTACCATTACGAAGAATCGCGCGTTCCGTTTTAGGTAGCTATGAGTGAATGAATGATTTTGTTTTAAAACGCTGACTAAACCTAATTATTTAAGTATAAAAGAAAGAAAGAAAGGAAGAAAAAGTATTTATTAGTTTTACAAACAAACAAGTACTTAAACATAATTATGAGAAACACTTAAAATTAGGACATAATTTATATATTAAATTTGAATAAGTCCCGTGCAAAGCCAAAGTAAAACGAAACGTTTAGTGTAAAAATAATCAGTTTGACAGCTGACTGTCTGTCAGTGACTAATAAAATTATGAAGCAAACAATTATTTACCTTCGTTTTCGGGTCTATTTTAGTGGTATCCAGTTTATTACAGAAGCCAATAGATCTAAGTATTAGAACCCTTATTAAATCTTTATTTAGTCTGAAGTTTTTAATGACTTCTGTTTCGCTCAAGTCGTAAATATCGACGGCGGGATAGCTGTTGTCACCGTGTATTGGCCAGTTGCTCGCCACTTTCCAACAACTCCGAGATAAAAATGCTAATAAACTCGTCCATCTTTCAGTGGTTTCAAGTCCAATCGTAGGTACACAAATTACAGAGTCTGTTATCTGCGCGAAGGTCGTCGTTTCAAGAAAACACAATGCACAAATCAAAGAGTATAAATTGAATTTCCAGTATGAGATGCCAAGCCGTATTTTATTTAAAAACTAAAGAAAAGAAAACAGTGTACAATCCAAAACTCAACAAATTCACTCAGAAATGACGAATCTATATAATCGACATTACATCTCTACTGCTCAGAAGCACTCGAGATGAACTCGAACGTTAGCCTTCGACAAATGTCGAATTCGACATCCCCAGAATAGCAACTTTTAAAATTTCTCGAAAAAAGGACGTCATTAGAAATTTTTCTCGAGTTCGACACCATCTCTAAAACCGAGAATTGGCCCCCTGTGCCCCGAAAAATTTTGCAAAAATTTCTTTTCTCTTTGTCGCGGTTTTTTTACACTATCTCATAGTTTTTAACTAGAGCAACAATTCTTTTCCAAAAAAGGTTTTCATCCGAGCTACCATTTTGGAAATATAGAGCATTCTAGATGAAACGAAGTAAAATTCGTAAGACCATAACTCGGAAACGGTGCGTCGTAGGACCATGGTTCTCAAAACCTAAATAATTTCTATGGTCAAGGTCAACACGAAACAAAAAAAAAATGAGGCATTTTTGAAAAAAAAGAAAAACAGGAAAATTTTCCAAGTCCCGAATTTTTTTTTTAACAAAATTTTTTTTTGTGTTTTTTTTGCTGCTCATAGTGCCCCTAAGCGTATACTCCAACTCCTAACGCCCCTATGACGACCTACTGACCTCATTTTGACCTCATTTTCGTAATCAGCGACCCCATAAACCATGATAACGACACCCATGACGGAAAAACTAAAAATTTTCGTCGGCGCCATCTTGGATTTTTATTTTGACCTCATTTTCGTAATCAGCGACCCCAAAAACCATGAAAACGACACCCATGACTGAAACACCAAAAATTTTCCTAGCCACCACCTTGGATTTTAATTTTGACATTATTTTCGTAATCAGCGACTCAAAAAACCATGAAAACGACACCCATGACTGAAAACCAAAAATTTTCGTCGGCGCCATCTTGGATTTTCATTTTGACTTTATTTTCGTAATCAGCTACCCCAAAAACCATGAAAACGATACCCATGACGGAAAAAACAAAAATTTTTGTCGGCGCCATCTTTGATTTTTATTTTGACCTCATTTTCGTAATCAGCGACCCCAAAAACCATGAAAACGATACCCATGACGGAAAAAACAAAAATTTTTGTCGGCGCCATCTTGGATTTTTATTTTGACCTCATTTTCGTAATCAGCGACCCCAAAAACCATGAAAACGACACCCATGACGAAAAATCCAAAAATTTTCGTCAGCGCCATCTTGGATTTTTATTTTGACCTCATTTTCGTAATCAGCGACCCCAAAAACCATGAAAACGACACCCATGACGGAAAAACTAAAAATTTTCATCGGCGCCATCTTGGATTTTTATTTTGACCTCATTTTCGTAATTAGCGATCCCAAAAACCATGAAAACGATACCCATGACGGAAAAAACAAAAAATTTTGTCGGCGCCATCTTGGATTTTCATTTCGACCTCATTTTCGTAATCAGCGACCCCAAAAACCATGAAAACGACACCCATGACGAAAAAAACAAAATTTTTTGTCGGCGCCATCTTTGATTTTTATTTTGACCTCATTTTCGTAATCAGCGACCCCAAAAACCATGAAAACGATACCCATGACGGAAAAAACAAAAATTTTTGTCGGCGCCATCTTGGATTTTCATTTCGACCTCATTTTCGTAATCAGCGACCCCAAAAACCATGAAAACGACACCCATGACGAAAAATCCAAAAATTTTCGTCAGCGCCTTCTTGGATTTTTATTTTGACCTCATTTTCGTAATCAGCGACCCCAAAAACCATGAAAACGATACCCATCACGGAATAACCAAAAATTTTCATCTTGGATTTTTATTTTGACCTCATTTTCGTAATCAGCGACCCCAAAAACCATGAAAACGACACCCATCACGGAATAACCAAAAATTTTCCTAGCCGCCATCTTGGATTTTCATTTTGACCTCATTTTCGTAATCAGCGACGCCAAAAACCATCAAAACGACACCCATGACGGAAACACCTAAAATTTTCCCAGCCGCCTTCTTGGATTTGTTTTTTCTCGAAAGATTCATAAAAGTGAATATTTCAATGCAACATTCGAAAGATTCCCCATTATTTCTAAAATAAAGATTTCTATGATTTTTTATCGACCAGTAAAGTATCATTTACGAATAAACTTTATTTATAGTAAGGTTGCGCAAAGCGTTCCTTTCCAACATAGAACATGACTACAATTTTATTTTATCATAATAAATTACAAGAATACTTACGTTTAAACTGTTGACAACCTCTGGTCTACCTGTATTCGTATACGTAACCCACACTAAGGCGCGCGGGAGCGCGAGCGACATAGGTCCGTCCTCCACGAGCCCTCAGGCGTTACTGAGCGTATGGCGGCCGTACATCTAGTAATAAGGCATTATTTTGGAAAATCGTAATAAAAAAATGAGACGGCGTAAAATTCCAAAAAAATATAATTAGGGAAGGTAAAGTGTTGTACACACGGCTACACATCAAGCTATACAAAACCAGTTAATCTTGGCCTCACTTTACTAGATCTTTTCGCACAATGAACGATCAGATTATACTGGTTTTGTATAGCTTGATGTGTAGCCGTGTGTACTATAAGTATGTCTATTTTTTTTTTGTTAATATTATCTTTATCCTATGTTTAAACCATATTTAAAACGCATAAATTTTAGCTCAGTATTGCTTTTGAATATCCTTTTTTTTTGCTGCGATTCCATTTATATCTCAATTCTAATCAGGACAAAAACTTCAGGACTATATAACCAGTATTTTGACATTTTTTTCAGATTTTTCTGTGTTGCCAATTTGTCACAAGTAGCAGGGAAAAACCAGATGTTTTACGTTTGCTCGAAATTGGGTGTCGGAAAATTGCTATTTCTCGAAATATTAACATTCAAAACGAAATTCTAGTCAGGACACAAACTAAAACAAAGTCAGATTTATAATTTTTCATTGAAATATTATGCCTTTATCTATAAATAAGACGTGTCCAGGACTTGTAAAAGTACGTATTTTCGGCAAATCGCCCAAAGTTTGTGACAGCGCTCTTAACTACACTAATCCTTTTTAAACTATAACTTCTTTTCGTTTGAAAAGTAGTTAAAAGAAAATCATTTTCGAAAAATATTATAAACTAACTATAATTAATAATTAATTAATTATTAATTAACTTAGTACGCGGGATTTCGTTTTACATTTTCATTTCTTGTTTCTTGACACAACTCGTCGGGATCCGTAAATCAAATCGGATCCCGGGATCGGTGGAGACAATCTCTTTTCGGGGGGGTCCACTTACGACTCTTTTTTTCACGCTAACGTCCACATGGACCACTTTGGGAATCACTGATTTTTGTAGTAAGCATTTATATATAGCTTCCATATTAGTGGTACGCGAATGTTAATCAATCGAATATACCTTCATCAAATCAACTTATTCTTAACCACAAGAACAACAATATTAGAATACACGTGTCTATTGAAATTTCTGTATAAAAGGAACGAACATAACTCTTTGATATGTAAGTTACCACCCAGTACTACGTACGACTTACATTACATATTCATGAAATTGTTCATACCGTTTGGCGTTTAGCGTCTAAATCATTACTTCTTTTATCTGTGACGTATTAATTACACTCGACAATTTTATTATTCTATTTCGTACATAATAGGTACGGTACGAGCTACGGTCGGTAGGTATAGATCATGAAGAAAAATTATCTACGTGCGTCCTTATAAGTAACGCAGTGACTTTTGTACCGACCTTTACTTGCTAAGATTGAGAGTTGAGACAATAATCAAGGATGGAGAAGGAAGTAATATCATATTGCACTGGCAAACAAACAGTCAGTTACAATGGAAAATTTACTGATTATACGAGTAAATACTTTATACAAGATTTTCCATGATGTAAAGTTTTCAACAAAACAGATTTTTCCTATATAATGCTACCGCTTGGAGCTTAGCAACGAGTCTTTAAAATACAATATTTTATTGGTTTCCATAGATCAATTCGTATATTTTTCCGTGTTGCGAAGCGTACTAGTTATAACACAGAATGCATAACTTTAGGGAAAGTGAATGTCGAGTTGAGGTATTCTACGAGACTACGAGTGGTTACATTTACATCTACCAATGACTTATACAGTAGGCCGTGTTGTAGTGCGATGTTCATTTGTTCAATGTCAATGATTCGGCATGTTACACCGTACGAATGATACAGTAGCTCTACCATGAGTTGTCATCGAAAACTTAATCGCTAGCGTTGTACTCGCTAGCGTTCTAACGTGGATCAAATAGATTTCGATTATGTTCGCACCATGAGATTTACGGAGTCTTACGCAGGCGCTAAGGTAAGCTCGATAGATTGTGTCGTCTAGCTAACTTCACTCTACTTATGTTTTGTTTCTTTCTTTCCCACTAATAAGAAGAGAGAACGGTACCTACACAAATAAACCGACGAAATTGAAAAGTTGACAGATAGTAGACTACACATAGTGTTAGGTGGTTTTTGAATTTTTATTCCTTATACTAAGTCACTGTCGTTTATTCAATTTGTAATTTTGATAGTTGACCTTGAGTGACAGAGCTGCGTTGTGTAGTTTAAAAGTTTACTATAGATTCAAACAGATTATTTAATACAATGAGGACCAGTGTCACACAGTTCCAATTGTTGGTAGAGTTTATAGAAAGGTAAGTTTGAAACTTTGAACTTTCCTCAAAATTATATTTTTCAATTAGTATCTAACATTTTGGCTTGAAATTCATGTTATTCAAGTCGTTGGTCTTCAAATTTAGCGACCACTGACATATTCCGTGCTAAATAACCACTTGCAGTCATTATTTTGACTATATTAGACTCAAAAACGTATATAATTTTAATGTAAACATATGTTTCACACGCCAAAATGCTAGTGAGCTACGTAACTACTAAAGTAAGCGTCTTGCTCGAAAGGTTCAGTGAAATAAGTGACTCATGGTACCGTATTGTATGGTGACAGCTGTAAAACGTCAGTGACTATCGAATAGATTACGTTAGGTGTTTAACCTATCGTAATATATAGTGCTCATGGTATGAATTTTAATTCTTTCTGTGACCGCTAGGGGCGCTGTACAATATTTCATACAACTATTTTACGGACACGCTAGCGAATTTTTGCTGTGTTAACTCATGGTAGAGCTACTGTACCCATAGTAGTTGTAGATTTGTATACGTAGGTGCAATATAACTGACTGTAGCTCTACCATGAGTTGTCATCGAAAACTTAATCTCTAGCGTTGTACTCGCTAGCGTGCTAACGTGGATCAAATAGATTACGATTATGTTTGCACCATGAGATTTACGGAGTCTTACGCAGGCGCTAAGGTAAGCTCGATAGATTGTGTCGTCTAGCTAACTTCACTCTACTCATGTTTTGTTTCTTTCTTTCCCACTAATAAGAAGAGAGAACGGTATCTACACAAATAAACCGACGAAATTGAAAAGTTGACAGATAATAGACTACACATAGTGTTATGTGGTTTTTGAATTTGTATTCCTTATAATATGTCACTGTCGTGTATTCAATCTGTAATTTTGATAGTTGACCTTGAGTGACAGAGCTGCGTTGTGTAGTTTAAAAGTTTTTTAAAGATTCAAACAGATTATTTAATATAATGGGGACCAGTGTCACACAGTTCCAATTGTTGGTAGAGTTTATAGAAAGGTAAGTTTGAACTTTCCTCAAAATTATATTTTCCAATTGGTATCTAAAATTTTAGCTAGAAATTCATGTTATTCAAGTCGTTGGTCTTCAAATTTAGCGACCACTGACATATTTCATGCTAAATAACCACTTGCAGACATTATTTTGACTATATTAGACTCAAAAACATAGATAATTTTAATGTAAACATATGTTTCACACGCCAAAATGCTAGTGAGCTACGTAACTACTAAAGTAAGCGTCTTACTCGATAGGTTCAGTGAAATTAGTGACTCATGGTACCGTTTTGTATGGTGACAGCTGAAGAACGTTAGTGACTATCGAATAGATTACGTTAGGTGTTTAACCTATCGTAATCTATAATGCTCATGGTATGAATTTTAATTCTTTCTGTGACCGCTAGGGGCGCTGTACAATATTTCATACAACTAATTTACGGAGACGCTATCGAGTTTTGGCTGTGTAAACTCATGGTAGAGCTACTGATATCGGTACGCTGACGTACGCCACTAATACTGCTTCCTTACATAGTATAAAACAAAGTCGCGTCTGTTTGTTTGTTTGTTTATTTGTCTGTATGCTTAAATCTTTAAAACTACGCAACGGATTTTGATGCGGTTTTTTTTAATAGATAGAGTGATTCAAGAGGAAGGTTTTAATACCTTTTTTGTACCCGTGCGAAGCCGGGGCGGGTCACTAGTATGTAATAAATGCTTGCACATATACTCCCTTACACAACGGAGTGTTTACGTACGAAGCTGTTTAGCATTCTGAATTAGCTGTCTGTAGGTAGTTGAGAACTTGAGACCTGTTGTGTGAGGGTGTTTTTATTGAAATCAATTTATTGCTTTATTTTACATACGTATGATAGCGAAACAAAAATCCGTGTGTTTCCGCCACTGAATAAATACTTATATTAATTTGAAAATAAAAATAACAATTAAAATATAAAAGATAAAGTATACAAAAAGAAGAAGAAGTAGGTGCCTATTTAAAAAAGGAATTGCAATTATGTAGCGTGACTTAGTAAAAAAAAAATGGAAACTTAAGAAAATGTCCCGACTTTTTTATGGTTACCATATTCGGACTTACAATAAAATTCGAACACCACAATATTTTTGTATTAAGGTGAATCCTCCAACCAGCCCGCGAAATTCAAATTTTCTTGAGTTTTTTGCAATTTGCAGGCCAGTGATAGGTTGTATGTTGATGAACATTTGATTCTTATTCTTCTCATTCAAATGTTCATCAACATACAACCTATCACTGGCCTGCAAATTGCAAAAAACTTAAGAAAATTTGAATTTCGCGGGCTACCCTGGAACATCAACCTTAAGAAAAATGAGAAATAAGTACTAAAATAAATCTTCAATGGCATTAGATAAGTGTTAAAAAATTTCAGGTTTCTGTAACACTGTAACATCAAAAATCGGGGGGCACGGCAGTGCCCCCGCCGAGTCGAGCGCGAAGCAAACACTGCCGTACCATCCTTTACTGGAACCATTTGGCCGTATTTTCAGGCCCCTATTTGAAAACCTCTGGATAAGACCAGAACGCTGAAATTTTCGTCATCCAGTAAGCTATAAAATCACACTTAAAATAAAAAGTTTCAAGTCTGTAGGTCATTTATGTAGTTCCGAAGTTACGCGAAAGCAAAGTTTCGCATTTATGACACTCACTCACTCATGATCATCAAAATAGAACTAGTACTTCAAATAAACTCAGGGAGCTGAAATTTGGTACAGAGTGAGGGTTTAATGGCCACATAAAGGGAAAACTATAAAAAGTAGGATAATCGAAAATTAAAAAAAAAAAACTACTACAAAAAAAATTGTTTTAAATAAAAAAATCTAAATAAGTAATAAAATAAATCAATATGCCGCCCGCCCACGTTTCTACAAAAAGAAGTGAAATCCCAACAAAAACATTCTGTAAAAAACTAGCCAAGTCTCGATGGAGCTGCTTGTTTATCTCTAAAAACTAAAAAGTAATAAAATCTAGACAAAGTCGAGCCAAGTCTAAGGTTACTTATTGCGATTTCTTTATTATTATAAGATAAGATAAGATATTTTTATTTGCATAAAACATGGTATACAAGGTGTTATTAAAAGACATTAAATCGAACATGTTTTGCTTAAAACTAAAGCGTGCAAACTTACTTACTAATAATACATTTAATTTTTGAAATTGACATAAATTATTACATTGAATTCATATTAAAAAAGTCTTTAATGCTATAGAAATTATTATGATTAAGCCATTTATATAGTTTGATTTTAAATAATTTACAATTTAATGTTTTTAACATTCTTGGTAACTTATTATAGAGACGTACACACGGCTACACATCAAGCTATACAAAACCAGTATAATCTGATCGTTCATTGTGCGAAAAGATCTAGTAAAGTGAGGCCAAGATTAACTGGTTTTGTATAGCTTGATGTGTAGCCGTGTGTACACACATAGCCAGAGAGTTTTTATTAAATTTCGCTGATCGAGGAAGCACATCCAGCACAAGTCTGTATTGGTCACGCCTACTACGAGAGTTTATTTCTTCTGCTGTTTTAAATAGTTCTTTGTGTTTTTGAACGAACATGCATGCTTCATATATATACAGTGAAGGTAACGGTAGCAAACCAAGCTCTTTAAATTTAGGTTGACATGATTCGTCAGATGGAATCTCATATATAGCACGTAAACATTTCTTTTGGGCAACAAATGCTCTATTGCGGTCAGTACTATTTCCCCACATCATTAGTCCATACCGTAGTGAGGACTCAACATATGCCCGGTATGACATCACAGCCGTTTTTATATTAGTGACTTTTTTTATTTGTCTCAAAGCATAGACAAAATTTATTTTACTGCATACAGTATCCACGTGTGCTTTCCAGTGTAAATGTTCGTCAATTACTACTCCTAAAAACTTAGTTCGTGCCACTTGAATAATTTTAGGTATGTCCATTTTAAAATTAAAAGTATTATTATAAGATTGATTAAATTGTATACATTCTGATTTATTAAGATTAATAGATAAATTATTATTATTAAACCAGTTAATTAGAATTTTTATTTTTATTTTATCAAATAGGAACAACAAACAGCTACATTATGGAACATTACAACATGAAAACAAATAACTTAAATAATAATGTAGCCCACAGCGCTGTTCACAGATTACCATTAATGACTAAACCTTAAATTGCTAGGAAAGAAGCTGTTCATGCAAGACAGTTAGAATGTCAATTGTTTTATTTATGTCCGCTTCATGATCCGCAATTGGTTTATACTTTTTATCGCTAGTTACAATTATGGAGATGTCATCGGCAAAAAGGAAGCATTTATGATTTATTACATTAACTAAGTCGTTTATATAGAGCAAAAATAAGATGGGGCCCAACATGCTACCTCGTACTTACATATTCAGACGAATATTCCGTCATGTCCCTACTTTCATTAAGTTTTTTGACAGTGACTCTTTGTTGTCTGTTTGTTAAGTACGACGATATCCACTGAAGTGGAAGTCCTCTAATACCGATAGCCTCTAGTTTTTGTATTAAATTTCATGTGAAACCAGATCAAATGCCTTTGACAGATCGAAGAACAGCCCTGTTGTTAGATGTTTGTTGTTAATATTTGTCAATACTTCTTTTAAGAGTGAGAAGATTGCTAAGGATGTGGACTTATGTTTCTGGAAACCGAATTGCTCTTTTTTAATAATATTGAATTTCTCACAATAGCTAACTATTCTCTGATACATGCATTTCTCATATAGTTAATGGTGTGTGACGTGGCCGGTAGTTACAACTGATATAACATTACGTGTAAGCAAAATTGACTTGTACACACGGCTACACATCAAGCTATACAAAACCAGTATAATCTGATCGTTCATTGTGCGAAAAGATCTAGTAAAGTGAGGCCAAGATTAACTGGTTTTGTATAGCTTGATGTGTAGCCGTGTGTACTCACTAACGTATAAAGAATGTTCAACGGCCAAGTCACACAACATTAACAGAACTATAATAATAAAGAAATCGCAATAAGGAACCTTAGACTTGGCTCAACTTTGTCTAGATTTCATTACTTTTTAGAGATAAACAAGCAGCTCCATCGAGACTTGGCTAGTTTTTTACAGAATGTTTTTGTTGGGATACTGATCTACAGTATGAAACTCTTCACTAATCGTGTCTAACCGGCCGACGAACTTGGCCAGCATGTTCCTAATGCAAGCAACTCCACCCATAAAATCGAGCACAGGACAATTTTTTTTTTTTAAACGAATAACTTCGTTCTTCAAAGGATGGGATAGATACCCTGGCGTCTGTTGCTTTGTATAATTTCTTCACTATATCGATTAGAAAACAAGGTTAAAAACTAAGGCAGACTGATAGAAAGAAAACATATTTATTTGGCGCATGCTAAAAGTACGGGTACCATCTATCTGGCAGAAACTTGATGCTCCGAAATTTATTTGGCATAACACACTTGGCATATTCTTCTTTGAACGAATGTGTTTATGGCAGAACAATTATTTAATAGAATACTCATTTCGCAGAATGTTTAAATAGCCGAATTTTCAATGGCATACTTTTAAGATGGCAGAATTTTATTATTTGGTAGATTTTTATAAGGTATAACGACCGTCTCGCGAAAGTATCCTTTATGGGCGGCGGCATGAGCACCGGGCCGTAGGCCGACGAAGGAGGCCGGCGGAGGCCCGGCACTTCGGGGACAGAAGATATTAGTGTTATTTAATATGCGAGCGAAGCGAGCGCGCGTCATGGAGTACATGCGTTGCATGTATGAGTGACGTTATTATTAATAATAATTATTATTATTATTTGTTATTATTATTTATTATTATTATTGCTGCATGTTACACGTATGTATGAAATGAAATGCGTGCCAAAAGACGATTCTGATTATGAATTTTCGGCGAAATGATGGTTCTGGAAATGAAGTTTATGCTCAAAGATGATTCTGACTTACAAAATTATGCGTTTTGAATGTATGGTAAATGAGTGTACGCCAAATGATTTTCTGCGAAATGAAGTTTGATGGCATGAAGAAGTGGATGGCAGCATCCACTGTTATGCAAAACAAAATTCGGGTATAAAAAATTCTGCTAAAAAGGTAGACCCTAAAAGTACACACTAAATAAAAAGAAACAGTCACGTTAAAATTAAGATGATGATTAATTCACGCTTGCTAGAAATTTTCTAATTCAAGCAAATAAAAAATAGCAGCCTTAAAAAAACACAAAAACGTGAAAAATAGCGTTACCTACTTTCAGAAGTCGGTTTGTTTATTAACCATCGACTTTCAAAAGTAAAGTTACTTCCTTTTTTTAACCGACTTCTAAAAAAAGAAGGATTTTTTTTTATCGAAATCGGACAAGCGGTTTTTGAAAAATCAACAAAACTCAAAATAATAACTACTTTGTCCACATTATGTATGACCCATGAACATGTGAACCACTAAAAAGTGAAAAATAAAAACTTTTTAACAAATAATAAAACCGAAGTCGGTTTTATTTTTTGTTAAAAAGTTTTTATTTGAGGTATCTCCGACAAATCCTTGTCAAGTATCTATTTCACATTGTAACTAGAAATTAGTGGAACATCATCCTGATAGACAAAGAAGAAAATAGTAGGTAGGTATATTTCATTATTAGTGCGGAAAGCCTGTCATTGCAAAGAGTTCCGACTTCCGACAAATGTTCGGAACAAGTTGCAATAACGGTTCCGCACGTGTACTGAACAACTATTTTTAATACAGTTGCGGAAAAATGAAGCAATTTAATAAAGAACATTTTTGCAAAATGGCGCCAACCGTAAAATAATATAAGCAGAGATTTTTTTTTGTTTTCTTCACCCATTCTGGGTAGGCAAAGGGTCAGCCATATACAGCCCATACAGCCAACTCTTCAGTAGATTTTTTTTATTGATATGAAATGAAAATGAAATGAGATGAAATGGAATGAAACCTAACATAACTCACTGAATCAAATAATTAAATCTGATATTGAAACAAATTACTTAGTAGCTTCTTTTTAGAAATATTTGCATGAATCATAAAAAGTTCTATGATTTTTTTTAGTAAAAACTTCGTGGTTGGTTTTTTTTAATGGACATTTTTTTGACAGTGTGGAAAGAGAACGCACGAGTTCGGAAAAGGTAAAGAATAAGCTCGAGTATGTAATAGCCCACATCCCGAACGCTATATCCTACGTCCCTGCGGTTTAGGCGCAAAATGCCAAATTCTCAAAATGGCAACAGAGTCGCAAAAGGACAAATTCTCAAAATGGACAATTCTCAAAAAGCCAAATTCTCAGAATAGCAAATTCTCAAAATGGACAATTCTCAAAAAGCCTAATTCTCAGAATGGCAAATTCTCAAAATGGCAAATTTTCTACAATTTATTATTACGGTTATTACGGTCTAACTAGATAGAACAACAGAAATTGCAATGGCGGGTAGAACAAGTGCCTTTCGGTTTATGGGTCTTGCTTGTTACACCCTTCAGATTGTGTTTTTATGCCACTTTTTGAGCAACTGTATTAAAAAATGATTTTTATGGAGTTACCGCACCAGTCTCATCTAGCCAAATGTAACAAGAATCACTCAAATTACGGACCAGTTATCACTGAGAAATACAAAATCTCTTCTTTTTTAGAAGTAGGTAGGTTAATAAAATAAGACTTCTCCATATTGCTCTATGATTTGATTACACATTTTTGGGCAATTGTATAATAAATACATAATTTATGTTCCTACTGTAAAATAAAAAGAGCTGAAGTAGCAGGTACAGCTACATTGTAGAGACACCTCTACAATCTTTAATTCGTTCCATGATTTATTTTAATAATTTTATTTCAACAACATAAGTAATTTTTTTTTTTTTTAAAACAACACTATTAAAATCTCCTTGATTACCTCAGATTTGATATGGCGAGGAAATATCATTTACATTTCCTGTATGATTTGGTCGTATCTACTCGTAACGGGTTAAATAGCGACACACATCTAAATTTTGCGTGGTAGGTAGGTATATCTATACTTAGGCAAGTTCGTAATTTGCCATCAAAATCAGTTTCCGACGTAAGGGCTGTAAATTCTATTGGCATGATTCAGTAAGCCTTTAAAATAGTTTTCTAAACGTAGAACGACAGTGACCTTGAGGATTTCATCGCCGGAGAATAATACTGATGAATAAATGAAAAGCTTGTAATGATTTTTTTATAAAGCCTACAGACTGTCCGCATTAACATTTGCTCAAGGTGACCGCGCTCGGGAGTTGCGGCTGACTGAGCATCGCTTGAAATATTGTTTGTTAGGTACACTGTACTTGGACACCTACTGTACTGTGTACCTCCACTTGTTTTGTGCGACCACGGCATTTGTTTCTTTGTTATCATTATATGCATTTAATTATTTGATGCCTCAGGCTAATGATACCTATGAACTTGCTCTTACGTAAATACAGTCTTGCAATGTATGAATACGTGGGCTCAAATGCATTTGGTTCGTGGTCGTGACTCATTTGGTCGGCTCTTTAGTTGAAATTGTTTTGGAAT
The DNA here is from genome assembly GCA_949316265.1 of Diarsia mendica. Classification (NCBI taxonomy): domain Eukaryota; kingdom Metazoa; phylum Arthropoda; class Insecta; order Lepidoptera; family Noctuidae; genus Diarsia; species Diarsia mendica. The sequence continues at coordinate 14,995,506 of OX438896.1, read as the reverse complement.
GATGGCCGCTCTAGTATTGAGCTGTAAGAATTCTATCTGTATTCTGTGAACTGTGATACATAGTTATACCCATACAATACGCCGCTTAACTAGGTACAAACTTCCTGTGGGTGTCGTAAGAGGTGACTCAGGAATCATGTCGTCAACACTATCAGCTAGTTGGGATTTTTCTATTTCGGGTATACCTACTATACTTAAATTAAATCAATATTATCATAACACCGCAAGACAGACACCATATTATTATCATCGATTTTCTGCCCAGTAGCTACCTATGCTATTAGAATACTTAGAAAGTAGGAAGATAGTCAACTCAAGTCAGTGCATAACGAAAGCCAATTTATTCTTGAATAAGGCCCTCGGAAGTCGGAGCACATGGAAGTAGAACATAACGAGTACCTACAACTGCAACAGTCCATCATCCTGGAATCTTATTCGATGATGATAAAAATCATCTGCCACTAAAACACAAAAATACTACCACTAACAACACCACACAAAAAGCACTAACATAAAAATTATCTTATTCCTAACATTGTATGTTGGCTAACACAGGGAAAGTGTGTTCCGCGGGGCTAAATTAAATGCAATGTCTCCATAATAGAAAATAACCTACATCTTATTTAATTTGTTGCAGACGAAGGATAGAAACGTATCGACGACGCCAATCGGAATGTGTGCCGAGGTTCGACCAATCGTTCACCGGCTCGTGTGAGCAGCAAAACCTGGAGACCACCGCACTTCAGAAGCGTTTCCTCGAAGGGAAGGCTAAACGGCAGGCGAAGAAGAGCGATCGCAAGCCAGACCTGCCAGCCATCAGTGGCAATCTACACAGCAGTGTCGTCCACGTGGTAAGATTATAATATATGTAACTGGTTAATACTTTTAAGATGAACTGTAAACTAGGGTAATAATAAAATAGATAAAAGTGCTGGAAAAATACAATAAAAATACTCAACCTAGATCACTTGCCCCTATAAAATAGAAAATGGTCATTAGTCAGACAAAGAACCAACTCTTTTCTGCAAATACTTCTCTAATGAATTCAGTAGTACACGATGTTTATAAGACCACTAAAGAATTAGTATCGTAAGTCCTGCGAGCTTCTTCGGTCAACACTATGTGACATCATTACATATTAATGGGGATGTAAGATATTTATTGATGAACCGGCCAAGTGCTAGTCTTATTAACGAGACTGAATATGGTGGAGCAGTAAGTAGAGGAAATCGCATAAGACTGAGATTAGATAGAAATCTGAGATTTTTAGTTTCAATGCATTTCTAAATTCTAGTAGGAATATCGACGCGATCGCTTTCTAGGAGAGAAGACTGCAGACATTATTTAGAACCTATTTTGGGCTCTACATTGTACATTCTGCCTCTACATTTTGCCATTGGGTTCGACCACCATGATCATTTAAGGTCACTTTACTTTTTCAAATGTATGAAGAACGTAATATCTAAGTGTCGTATTTAAACAATGTGGCCAAAAACAAGAATAACCACTTTGGAAACCGGTTACGTTCACAATTCACATGTTAAATCTATGTCCGTCTTGTTCACTTAAGGTTCCCGTTATTCGCCATAAAATATTTGGGCACAATACCGTAGTAAAAGTAATGCATTTGAAACGCTATCAAACGTCATTAGCACTTTTACCTCCTCCGATCAATATGATAGAAACCATTTTTATTCGTAAAATAACGTATTTCTTCATCTGTGTTTCGATTGGCTCCTATAAATTGGGTTCTTTTGCTAACAAGATCTTTGAGTACTTCTGTTCTATTTCTCATCTTACCTAGCTTGTGTTATGTAAGATGTAAGATTTTACTTCCTCATTACTGTTATACTTATAGGTCACGTGTTTGCGTTTTACACGTGATTGTATTGTTCTAATACAAATACAAGCCCAGTTATTACGTAAATTGTTTTGAATTCAGCCTCTTTACATTTGAGCTCAACTTCTTACAGAGTTTTGTCGACTTCCCATTGTTCAAATTCAGGGAGTAATAATGTTTCGCAAAATGTCCTCGGTGCTTTTCCATCGCTTTCTTTTTTCCTCACTCTCTTGAAAGGCAATCAAATGTAAAACGATAAAACATTTCTTGTTACTTTGTCGGATATGTTTTGGTATTCGGTTGATTTTAATTTTCGACCACATTTGCTATTGCTACGCTATTTTCAATTACTGTTTCGAGTTGCATAAGTTTTTCTTCTACAATACCTTGAGTGGTTTTACCCTTTGTTTTATGTGGCGTGTGATAGTCTAGAACTCTAGATATAAAACGTTAGACTCAATTTATGGGGCATCAGTAGGTCGAGATGGGGAGATAATTAGTGGCAGCACGTGCTGTATAAGCGCCGCATCGCACACCGGATGTTGCCCGACGTCAATTGACTTGACCCTCTGGCACCGCATCCCGTGCCTCCGAGCGCTTCACTTTACTCAGCACGCGACACACTACTAACTATTATAACATTATAACTAACGATCAAACAAATTAGTACAATTATCCACTCAATCAAACAAGTTTTCGACACTATGTTACATTGGAAAACGACCTTCGTCAAAAAAACATGGGCAAATGTGTCTTGAGCTGTTTTGCTTTATCGATTATTGCGTTTCAATATTGTATCTGAAGATTCCATCATTTGCTTTCCTCTCTACGTGTGTTGGCTACTAGCTACGCTAATGCAGCTTCCTGGTATCTAGCCAGTTTACCTGCGCTAGATCATGTACGTATAGGTACGGTAGGGCGGTCTGCGGTTGTGCAAACTGCGCGAGTTTCACAACAAACGCCTCGCATTGTCTCGCGCCGCTCACCGCGACGACCTCCGAGCGCCTGCGCCTGCGCTGTTTTCTGACACATTTTATTAAGTAACTACGTGTTACGTAGTTACCATAGTTTGACGTTGTGGAATCCATTGAGCCAATGGCTTAGCAATCCGCGTTGCTAAAAAGCTAATATTTACTGACAAATTAGCATAGCCAATTAGTACCGATACAATTCTAATGCAGTAGGTATGCTAAAAAAGCATTCATCATTAGGATCCACAAACTTCATTGAAATATTTCTGGATCGATCAGGCACTCGACGTGTTCTGGATTATCAAAAGCCTAATCATCGCCATGGTCACTAAGTAGCGCCGACTAGCGCCATGTCAACGGCTAATAAAACTTGTTAGGATTAAAACTGTTTTGAATGTTAGAAAATAAAATAGCTTCTTGAAACTGGGCCATATTGCCATTGTGTAATTCGGAGCATAGACCGGCGAGCTAGCAGACCATGGCAATACCTGCCGACATCGCAAACTACATCCAATGACTAAGTTCTTAATCATGTTCGAATACTGTTTAGCTCTGATATAATTTATAGTTCATAGGGTGGCAGCTGTGAGACGGTGCCTAGACTAAAAGCTGTTGGCGCCACTGTGTGCCCAGTGTGCCCACCTCCCACAGTACGCTACATTAAAATATTCACCAATGATCAATATTACATGGCTATGGCGTTATCGTGCTCATGTAATTACAACACTTGGTAGCGTGATCTTCAACTCGCTTGCACTAATTACTGAAGAAATTCTAAGCGACGAATGGTCAAGTGTTATCTGTTAATTAAGCAAGACATGAGTAAACAGCGTTTGTACTGCGAAGGAATTGAACCAGTTCTTTGCATTTTGCATACATGTAGTTATAATAGTCAGTTTGCCTTCAATATAATTAAATAGCCTGGCCGGAAATAGACTTAGCATGTCATAAAGGCAGATAACGATTATGTTTTGATATTCAAAACGACTGAATATTGACTTGGCTATAAAAGTATACATAAATACAAATTTCTTAATAAAAAGAAGTATCATACAGAGGACATGCATGGAAAATCTACAAGGTGGAGGAGGATGTTCTCTAGAGATCAATTAGATTAATGCGAGCACATTTAATTTTGCTATCGCATAGTGGGCAATGAGCATGTGCCAGTCACGCACTTGATTAAAGCATTTACCTACCAATGTCTGGCTTACAATTGTTGTTTTAAGTATCAGGTACTCAAACTACTCATTCCTTTGTAGTAGGTCTTCCACTGTTTCATAACCAATCATAATTATGTGGTTTAAGACTGGATGGAGCAGCTAGAGCTAGAATATACATATTTACTTCCAAGTCTTCTCGTTCAATATCCTGCTAGATTAATGTTCTACTGGTCTTATTGGGCCCTCCTGACAGACGCACTGCGGCTCAAAATCGTCATGATGTCATGAGAAAAGATTACCTGCGATAAATATATAGGAATTGAAAACGAATACTGAGCTAAGTTCGAACACGTAGGTAAAAGTGATTGCATGAATATTATCATAAGTTGATCGGTATTTTTACAGCACTTTTATCTCACGTGCCTCAATATTTGCATGTAGGTAAAGGTATTACCATTATAAAAGTATCGTTTAGATTATTGTTGATATAAGTATGAATTAAAATAATGTTTCCTTTTGTTTCAGCAACAAAAGTTTGGGTGTGGTGACTACGAACCCCCTGCTAAACTCCAATGTGGGGTTGGTGGAGGCGGTGTAGGAGGCGAAGCCCTCACCAAGTTCTCTGTGGAAATCGTTCAGCAATTAGAGTTCACCACCTCCGCAGCGGACTCGCAACCTCAGCAGATTTCCACGAACGTTACGGTGAAGGCCCTCGCAAATGCCGTAAAGACGTCTAGTTCGCCCCCTCTACCGCAAGCACCGCCGAGGGTACCCACTCCGCTAGATTGCGACCGAGAATGCAAAGCTGAGTGCAAGTCGGAAGTCGCTGATGACGATTTCGTGGGACTGGACGAGTGTGCAGCGGCACTCGAGCGTGATGCGGCGTCAGCGTTCCCTGGCTTGGCCGATCTGATCGGCGAGGAAGATGGCGATGAAACGTTCGAGGACCTCATCACAGAGATATCGGAATATCCGGAGTTTATGAAGGACTTCGATATCGATGGGGGTAAACTGAACGGTGGTGGTATGGGGCTAGAGCCGCCGGAGGGTGAGCCGGCTCCGCGGCCGTACGGTGGTGGTGAGATGTCGCCAGCGGCGCAGACGCTGAAACACATGGCGGAGCAGCACCAGCAGGCGGCGGGCGGTGACTGGGCGCGCTACCGCGGCTACGCCGGATACCGACCGCGGCCCGCGCCTCCGCAGATGGAGCACCTGCACATGTCACAGCAGCAGCAGCTGCATCTCAGTCAGCCGCACCATAATCTACAGGTTAGTACTTTTCTGTATCACATGAAGTTACTCTTGCAGAGTTGCATTTATACGACATAACGTAGTAAGTATCGCAGTTATAATCCCGAGTTGCCAGAGGGGTCTGATGTTATAGCTGCTATATGCTAGTCCTATCAATCAAGCACGAATCTTGAGTACTAGATTTCCTGATAGAAGTAATCTTATAATTATCAATGCCCGACCCGGGAATCGAATCGATTACCTCATACATACCCAGCGGTACCGCTCACGATCACTATACCAACGAGGTAGACGTTTACTTCTTGGTGGTACTCGTATAACTAGAGTACAGAAACTAACTCTTCTGCAGATATTTAGAATTAATCAGACAAAAAAATCCAGTCACCAAACAGTGAAGTCATCTATCATTTGTATGGAACCCGTTTCAGACACACTGTATTAATATTGTCCTACTCTTTGAAGTGTTTTTGAATCAGTCGTAATCATGAAGACATCTATTGTAACTGTTTTGAGTTCTATACATTGAAGAATTACTATAATTTTTATAAATAATATATTAGCCCCCAATAAATATAATTCATAACATGGCGCCAAACTTCCGAAGAACGAGTGAGTGTACCTTCCCGCTCTCAAATTGAATGTCGTTGCCGCGTCCATAAATGCACCAGTCACCAGAGTATGTCTAGTTCATTAAAAGAAAATGTAGAATATTCTCGTTTCCTCGTTACGTCATTAAGTGCCCGTGAATTGCATTTAGTTAATTATTGGAAGTCTTTTTTGTTGAGCAATTCGTGACGTGAAAAGACATAAAAAACATGGAGTCTGGTGTAGTATCGACCGGGGAGAGTATGCGCGCGCTGCTCGTCGACACTCGCCTACACTTAGGTACACGGTCCACGGATAGTTGGCGAATGTGACGTCTGTGCGACTATATTTCTTGTTGTATAACAAGTAGATAGAGATGGAACTACATATTCATTTCAATACGAATTTATATATTCTTTACGTGCTTCATTAATATGTTTAGAGATAGACAAAATGACTCAAACGCGCATTATTGACATAACAATAACTTGGGTTGTTTCGCGCGGTTATTGATGATTCTTCTGGTCATTAAAACGCTTTTAAAGACACTTTATAGTTAATGACATGTTACTATGTAAGTTTTATTAAACACGTGCGTGTTGCGAATAAGCAGATGTATCGAAAGCCACATGTTTTACTTAAAGGCCGTCCATTGTAAACAAGGCTCCGTATACAGTAGTGTGTATGGTATCTTGCAACAATACAAATTACTATGTTACCCACTTACATAATAATACAAATGAGATTTAATTGATGGCTATGCTAGCTAACTGATAATTACGGGTATTGTTTCTGTTTACATAATGTAGTATGCAGCACTCAGCTGTACTGTATTTATCATGTGAAAAACATGGTCACCCTTGTTAACACCCTGTATAATTATGGTTTTTGTGTCGTCATTTCGTCAACATCATATAACAAATATTTGAAAGTAGATAGAAATTAGTACTGTACTTTCAGCGTTTCGAGAGTTCGACCTTCTGTAACTTTACTATTTTTACAACATACAGTAAATTGAAAGTTCGTTAAGGTAGAAACTAACTAACTGAAACATAGACAAAATAATACCATAGCGTTTTACAACATGCCACTTCTAGGGTTGCCAACCCTACTATATAATATAGTATCCTACTATTTTAAGGGATCAAATACTATATTTCTAAAATATATATATAGTAGGCGAAACTACTATATTTTGAGTAAAGCGGAACGCAGCCGTTGTACTTGCTGACTAATGCTGACTAAAAGTTTTCTGCTAAATCAACTTTTGAAAAGTGGCAAGAAATTCTCTTAGGTGATTCAGAAATGCCTAATATTTTAAAGATTGTATCATTTCTTCTTTCAATTCCTGCAACATCAGAGTTCTCAGAACGCATATTTTCTGTTATGAAGACGAAATGGAGCGATGAGCGCAACAGGGCCCACTTTAAACTTAAAAAATTTTAATTAATGGTGTTTTTTAACATACATTTAGATTGCAATTGCAATCAATCATATGAATGCTTTTTAAAAAATAAAATTTTTATTGATATGACGCAGAGCAAAAAATATTCATTTAAAAAATAAACTAAGTACTTACATATTTTGACCAAATACTACTAATACTACTACTATACTATACTTTCTTTTTATTTTTTTTGCCATCTACTATATTTTTTAAGTTAATAACTTCCAAACTACTATATTTGATAGAAAAAAAGTTGGTAACCCTAGCCACTTCGTGCAATTGACATTCAACCTTAGGGTGGTAATCTACGAGGTCGACTACACCCTTAGTACGGTATTGTACTTGGCTTATCTTCACTGAATCTGCTTCAAAGTTTTAATACTTATTACTTATTCATAGTTGAGCAAATTCTAGATCGAACTAAATCTCAGAAAAGCGTAAGTGTTTGCTATTTTCGTTACTATGTAAAAGGTTCGTCTCTGCTTAACCTTTCGTGAATCAATAGCGTGACGGTTAATTTAATAGCTATGTATAGTGTAGCCGTAGGTACGATTGCCACACCGTGCCTCGGCGAGAATGGCGATGTAATTAAACATTTCACGGATCTGCGACTTGAATCATGACCTCATCATGATTTTATCTAGTACTAGCAGCCATTTTAATCTAAGCTCATCTGTTTGTTCTGCTAAGAGAGATAACCTGAGTCTGAAACAATGGTGGTCGATGTTTATTTACACTAATACTTACCAGGGGTAGCCATGTTGTGACTTTCCGAGTCATCTGCCAAGTGTATTATGAACCTATTAATTAATGAATGCACGCAGTAATTAATATTTCTAATTTAACATTTTTATTCTAAGAAGTCCTTACAATTAACAATTATTCATAATAATAATTATGCTGGTAAAATTTCCAAAAAAAGAAATTCAAAAACTAACTTTAAAAGTGACCTTTCATTAGCGTGTTTCTTTATTTTACTCCAAACCGTTTTATGACATAACACTCCCACTCAAAACAAGGTCAGAGTATTCTTATGTCGGCTGACGCAGAATCTGGTTTCATGTGTTATTAGAACAATATGTATCACATTCAAATGTCGGTTGTTTCGAAAGTCGTGACGGCGAGACGGCCGGTGGCGATGACACTAGAGAATGAATGGAATAAAAAGAGTAGGGCCCGATGCCCCGATAGCTTCCTGTACCGACTTACCGAGTCAGGGAGTGAACCACGTGTCACCCGCTCGACACCTCGGCTCCGTAATTATAAGCTTTTCTCTCTCAAGTACAATGTCGTGTTAGAGATACGTACAAAAAGCTCTACTGTCAATGAAATACAAGTGTTTCGACGTCTGAGAGGTTTTTAATGTCTGCTGAATTTATTGCTTCGTATTCTGATTTTTTCTTCTTTCTTCGTTTTCTGATATAAAGATTTTTTCTAAAATAATAAATTAAGGAATCTGGTTCACCCACGACTTAAAAAAGTTAGCGATGAACATTAAAATTAATGGAATTTAAGTAATTGACAAATTAAATCGTTTGAAGTTGAACGAATTGCTATTATACAAGACTTTTTAGAAAGCTGTATAGAGACTCACTAGGAGAGTGTCTTATTCGAAAATATAAGACTTTATGGATTGTTGCGGTGCAGTACTACGGGAATTAGGAACTTGGGACCGTTGTAGAGTTACCATTTCATTACTGAAAATTTCTGAAAAAATCTAGTCATGTGCAAAAAAGTTCAGAGAGTTTTCATTAGTCATCAAAATTAATCTTTAATTCGAATATCTCCCCCTAAATTGAAAACCGGACAAAGTCCTAACAGAGCTGAGGAAGGTCAAAATTCCGAACAAATCTGGACAACTGTTAGCCAAGGACCGACAAAGGAGAGAACACGCTACGCAACTACGCCATTAAGAATTTTCAAGCCCCATTCAACTTCAGTGTATTTGCATAAATGAATAGAGCCGAAAATAGATAAATTGAAGATGAATGAAAAATGAAGGTATCGTAGTAACTGAAAGCTGTGGTTGTCGGTGCCAGTGACGAAAGCGCGTGGGCCGATCTATTTCCGCTGCTAGCGCTACGGTGACGAACCCAGGGGCTCGTGACGTCATACCTGACGCGCCCTTCCCAACGACATCCTTTGGCCTTTAGAGCAATATCGACGATCTATATTTAAAGTTATATCGATCCTTATTTTGTTGATAATTTTAAAATAAAATTTGCAATGCAAATAGGTAAGTCGAATGCTTCCTGGATTTTAGTTTGGATTAGAATTCTGGCAATTACTTAGCTGAGTAAAATAAGCTTCTACGTAGGTATTCTCCTGTGCCTAGATATCTATTAGGGTAATAAGTGGGTGGTAGTTTCTATCTAGGCGAGGTTGATTCCTCCGCAAAATTTTCTATTCCTATAACATAAAACATTTCATTTAGTTGAACTGCGTTCATAGAATCAGGAACTATTATTGTGAGTGCGCACTTGGGAGCAATGAGCAATCAATGAAAAGCTAAACAATCAATGGAAAATTCTCCTCGACTATAATATCTACAAACATTTTTTCCTATTTCCTCAGCATGTTTCCGTGATGTCATTTTAGCCTTTAAATGTGATTCTGAGAATATGAGAGGATATGGCGAAGGTTTCAACGCAAATCAGATATCAGAATCTACACACGTACTTTACTTGATGAACGATACAGATCGACGCAGATCATTTCAAAGTAAAATGTTCACATTTGCTGGGTCCATGACATTAGTAAGATGGCACTGGATCATTTGACATGCTGCTGGTTTTATTCTGTGGGGAAGTGATCGCAATGCATAACACGAAGAACTTAGATGTAACGCAAACTCAAAACGCAGAAATTGCCTTGCGCACTACCAAGTCCAATCAATAGAGGTTGTGTCACAAAATGTTTTTGGAGATTTCTTTTTGCCATTCACAAAACGAACGAGTCGACTTTTCATTTGTTAGGTATGCCAAAAAGGAACATAAACACACTGCTTTTTTAGCAAATAATAAATATTCATTATGTAGAGTTGTCCCAAACAGTTCAAAACCAATTCTCGAAAGGTGCCTTCAAGATTGGTCACATTACAGTGTTTCTACCTGCGTTCTTGATAACAATCCCAGGCGTGGGTCATACGAAAAAATGATGTACGGATGGATAAGAGAGGTTCCGTTAGGTCGTCTGGCTTGACAATAGTGCAAACAGCATACGGGTTAGCGGACTTAGAACGATATGATATTGTTGGAGAATAACTAAAATCGCGGGTGCAGGCGGCGGACGCAGCGCTCCAAACAGGTTTTCCGTGCGTCGGGGCTTGAGAGCGGCGACGGAGGCGACGGTGACGTGTGCTCACACTGCTTACTGCTCACCTCTGCCAGAATGGCAGCTGTCATTGTCGCGCAACGCTCGACGCGCTCTAATAATATTTTGACACAAAATCCACTAATCGATCTATTGATCCAATCGGGCCCACCTCCTTTTCAATCAAATAATATTGCATAAAGAATTGGTTCATTAATCAGCCACAATAAGCATAAAACTTAATTATAATAACATGGTAATTAAATGTCGCCCTATAATATAGACGTTGTAATTTGAACACCTTTGAACTTGCCAAGGGTTTGCAAATTGGCAGGTGTTATGAAATTAAAAACCGCAAAAGCGTATACTTACGTAAATTCGTAATAGGTTCTATTTATTTTAGTGTAGTGTCCCAATAAGAAATGTTACTGATCAGATGATCAGGTAGATAGGAAGGTATACACTTTATCAAATTAATATAAAAACCAGTAGAGAAAAATACAGTAGGCGTTGTCGCTAACGCCCGGAGCCTCGAACCGCTTAATCATCTTGAATACGGCGATATAAAGTCCGATCGCCTAGTAATATGATGTCTGGATGTCATACGAACCCCTTTCGCGCCTCGTTAGGTGCGTGGTTTCATTTTAATTATGATGCACGATAATATTTGTAGCAACTAGCTAGGGCCACTGGGAGCCATTCTTTTAGCATCGAAGTAGGACTCTCATGCCAAAATTACTCCAAATATACTAATATCCAAAGTTCGTTGTAAGGTTTTCCATTATAAATGTCAACCACTGTACAATTCCCGAAGTTAGTAATGTTTCTGGCTGTTAGCAGTAGCTTTCCGTTGTTAGCCTGAAGTCTATTATTGCTACTAAATAGGTACATTTTGAATTAGAGTTGCTATTTCCAGCAAGTCTATAATCTGCAGCAGAACCACAGATCAGAACTCCTCTCTCTCTCTCTCTGAAACTTTGTGCCTAGCTCGTCAGGTAGATGTGACCAGCACAAATTCCTGTTTTATTAAAGCCATTTTGAATAGTTCAGTTTTGCTGAGGACTGAATGTTTGTTATCTACTCCTACGCTTTTAGTACTTTTACCCCCTAACCTAACCAACTTTATGTCTTTTAGCATCCAAATACCTGTAAGTATTGTACCATGCTGAACTATAATGAAAGTAATGCACGTTGCATGTTAAGATTTTCCGCTTGAGTGGCGAGTGGGGGACACCGAGGGCAGGTGTGAGTCCCTTCATAAACACTTTCAGGGACTCTATAAGGTTATGTCCGCATTCTCATTGCAATGAGTATATAATATTATTACCTAAGTTTGAAACCCTTGGAATTGTAAAGATTAGACCCCGATTGTTGTTCATCATCATCAGCCTATAATGTTCCCACTGCAGGGACTCAGGCCTCCTCTCTAGGAGAGGGATGGGCTATAATCTACCACGCGGGCCCAGTGCGGGTTGGTAGATGGTGCGGGTTGGTAGATTGTTGTTGCTATGCTCTTATTAAAGATCTGTAGGGAACGGCAAATGGTTAGGCGTCGACGACGTAACGCGGTCCTATGGCGAATCAATATTTCATATACCTTAATATTACGTAACTTCAAATTCATAAGTTTAATCGCAAGTTCCAGTTAACACAATTCTCTACTTATAATGGTAAAGTTTTTTGGAGTCATAACTAGTATTCACTGGTTGGTTCCATACAGATGTTACGTAAATTGATGCCCGTATCAGTCTGAAATGTTCAGATAAATAGATTAGCATATAGGTAGGTATCTATATTTGCTGATATCTAAATAAACAGGCCAAATTCCATACGGCTAATCAAGAATATTACCGACTTACCTACTCTGAAAACGTGAGCAAATAAGGCACACTGAAAACATAGAAAATTACAAAGAAAGAACTGTTGTTTCAGCGAATGTAAAGAAATATCGTTTTTTTTTTTTCAAATGTTGCAACTTGAAACAAATACTTTATAGGGTTTCATGAGAAACCCGTGAAAAAGAAATTCGTTTTTCCTTTCTTATGGGAAGAGAAAAACTGATACATTTCCTCTTACTTTGTTTCATTCAGCGCACGAATTTGACTCGAATGGAGTGGGAACAGAATTGATAAAAACGTTAGTTGCTCTTGCTAATTAATAAAAGTAACGCGTTATCTCAAACAACAATGACTTTATTATCGGTAAGCTAGTAGCTACATTGGCTGAACTCGGAACCAATTACAAACTCTGTTTTTTATCTAAGTACGAGGTAGATTTTATAACTATACTTTATTGATGACTAGCTTTTGGTCACGACTTCGTCCGCGTGGAATTGTTACTTCGAAAAGCATTTTTAAGTTATGCTCAGCTGCTGTTGGTCTTAGCATGATGTTATATACCCTAAAACCTTCCTCGATAAATGGACTATCCTACACAAAAACAATTTAACAATTTCAACTAGTCTTTTTTATATTAAATGGGCTTACTCTTGACCTCAATCTTGCCCTAAGGGCAGAGATGAGGTCGACGATGGAACGAGCTTCCCAGAAGAAGCCTATTTACTCGCGACTTAAACAGATTGGGGTTATATGAACTCGGGAAGACCGACGCAGGCAGGGTATTCCACTTTTTGGCTGTACGAATAATGAAAGATTTAGCAAAACGCTTCGTACGAATGTGTGGAACATCGACAAGGTATGGGTGAAAACCTGCAGTACGCCTAGTCTCTCGATGGAAGAAGGGGGATGGTGGAATAAGCTCGTGGAGCTCTTGCGCACACTCTCCGAAGTACAGTCTGTAGAAGACCGACAGACATGCAACTTTGCGCCGGTGGGCCAGGCTATGTAGCCGTTCCTGAGATTAGCGCGTTCAACCAAACAAACGAACTCTTCAGCTACAAAACGAAAATTTTCACTCGGCAATCTGTTGAGTGGACTTAAGTGCAAACTCGGTACAACAACTAGTACTTAGTACTAAATCTCAAGTAGGTACCTAGCTATGCAATATTTACGTGTAGGTCCAGTCATGTCTCACGAATAGAAAATCTAGGTACTCTTAGTGAATTACCTATTGTTTTAACATGAGAAGTCAGTTTCTATGACTCTAACGATCGCTGTGACTTTAAAAACACATCAACAGCGTCAGTTAGCAACAATTAAAATTACGTATCTTTTTCTACATAAGGCTTTAACAAGTGTCATACAAAAAATATTATACAATTAAAATTAACAATTATAATGAGTTCTGTAGTTAGCGACAGACTAAAAACGACACAAAGAGTGGATCTGATTGATAATAAAAGAAGTGGCTAATAAATGTTTCTGGTCCTGCTTTTAGTTTTTCAAAAAAGACCAGTGGAATCTTGTATCTAAAACATATTGTATCACCTATTTACATAGCATTTTAAATTCCATAAACAAAATTGTTATTATTAATTATTTTCCTTCGTCGATATTGCGACACCGCGCGCCTTCTCCGCTCGGTTACCGCGTACTTTCAGGAAAATGATTTTCCGCAATTTTCTTACACAATCACTTTCACACTTGCGTTTAAACATTTTAGAGCGTAGGTATTATAGTTTACTTTACGTGTACACCACACACGTGTAGTCTACACTCGCTTTGTAAGACACACGTAGATATTATTACCGTGACACACGTCACATAAAATTAAGGCGTTTACCACAAAAGGATAGGCAGAGGTGCATTTCGCTACATAAGTTCAAGTTCCATGCTGCCATTTACGAAGCTTGCTTTGTGTACCTATGTAAACGTGTGCCTTGCTTTGTTCCCAGGTGTCAGCAGCCCAGCACATGCAAGTAAGCGGCGGGGGCAACGGTGGGCATGTGTCCGTCGCTGCCCAGCAAGGCATGTACGCCAGTTTCCACAACCAGGGCACGCCATCGCCCCAACATCATCAAGGTAAATATCAACAAAAAAGGTTTATACATGTAAAGCTGAGAGGTGACCTCCGCGGATCGATCAATCTGCGGAGGTCATACCCGCACGGGGTTCACTCCGCTTGAAAATATGTGCCCGATACATGTTCGTATGAAATAGGATTACTTACTAAAAACATGGATAAAAAAAGAAACATTATTATTTTCAGTGATCATGAATATAAGTTTGTCGCTCGTTTTTTAGCGAAAATGTAATTTCTGCAGGATCATCGCCGCGTATAATGCAGGCATACCTAATTCATAACATTTATTAACAAGCTAAATAAGTTAGAATTGAATTAAAGCCATATCTGAATGAACAAATTCCCTCGTTGATAGCAAGCCAAGCGCATGCGTATTACCTATCGCTTTCTCAATACACGGCGGAGTCATGCTAATGACACGCTAAAAATGATGATTCAATTCCGGCCCATTGATATTGACGAGAGTCATTGAGTGCCTAATAGTTTAAACTGTGCTATTTTTAAATGTTTACCGAATTTTTTGTGACTTTACAAATGTTTCGGTTAAGTACTGTATTATGTATGTTTACGATTTAATCTTATCGTAATAGTTGAATTACGTTTCGTAATAGACGGCTTTCTTGAAAATGGAATAGGTATTGTGAAAACAACGAGTACAGGAGCTTACAAACAAACTAGCGCTTGAGCCCCAGGCGATATTGTTGCCATCACGGGAACTTCTGGATGAGGCTAGCACAAGAGCGTGGAGCTTGGCACAAGCAAAGAGAGGCCCATGCCCAGCAGCGGGTGAAGTCGGGCTGCAGATTATGGTGATGATGATGACGGCCCTTTAAACAACGGCCCCTAAAATACAGGTGGCATTTTCTGACAATCTGTAAACCATTATAAAAATAAAAGAGACCAGTGTGCACATTAATACTACTACGTACTACGTACAACAATCGATGACTATCTACTAGAATATTCCAGGTACAAAGTATTAAAAAACAAAGAAACCTCGCGTGCTAAGTTTATTTTTCATAACAGCACACATGCGCTTTGGACACATGGCACATAAGTTACAAGCACATAGTTCATGGTACATAGCCACAATCAAACTATTAGCATCTTAGTCAGTGAGTGTAAATGCAAGGTGGTGCATGTTATGTTACTTTACTGCGAAATTAGAACGGGCAGAAGGCTCACAATGCGTCATGAAATTGTCCCTGAAAACTGTCTGTGCGTGAAGGCTGTCTCTCCAATCGATTGAAGTGCTCAGATTTATGCTCAGATTATACTTATTTCCCGCCCCGATTGTTCCCCTGAACCCTGTGTTCTTCATAAAATTGAACAATCATTTTGTGTTACTGGAAACATTTTCGCTACTGTGTGCAATCCCAGCAACGTTTTTATCAACAACACAGCAGTTGCTATTGCTACCCTTCTAATTTTAACTCTTTCCTCCATAAACTCTGGTGCCGAGTACTTACTATAATGTTTCTTTGACGCGAACAAGTAGAGGGCAAACGCTAGACTACAATATTCATAAGTAAGGGTGCAAATCGGTGCAATCCAGTTTAAATCTTACAATATCTTATCAACTAGAATCTTCGTAGATATGCAAATATTAGGCGACTTTGCCGTCGCTTTGTAAACTGTGGAACTTCTGCTCTCATTTTCAACGTAATCCTTGTGGAGTGGTCGAGGGGCGGAGGGCCGAGGTTGACGCTCTGCGAGAATGCGCCAAGTCGCGCACCTCGGATCACGATGACATTAGATTGACGTGTTTATTACCTACGCACTACACCGCTGCACCGCTCAGTGCACTCGCATGATGCATCCCACTCTACATTTATTTACATACTTCGGCTACGTACAGGGGTTTGCGTTTGATTCCAGCTCAACATTGTATTGATTGTTGTAATTTTAGACCATGTACAGTCACTACCGTAAATACTGTACATTTACGTGAAATTCTAATGCTATTTACTCGTGATTAACGATTGCATCTTCGAGAAAATTTATGATTATTACGAGACGTACCTTGAAATTTCCTTAAATACTTTGTGAAAAAAAATGCTTTTAAATGTAGCGCCAGAGTAAGATATTTATGCTTGTGACTGTACAGGCAAGGGATCAATAACAGCATCACGCCTGTATTACTGGAACGGGTAGTCAGTAAGTTTATTGTGGTAAAAAATGTGTACCGACGTGGACCTGATTAAGCCAGAAGTTTTTGTTGGATTGATTAGGTAGCAACACCTCATAAATATTATTAGTGTTGGCGATGATGGACGGCTCGATGCGGTCTTTTAGGTTTAAGTTTTAAAATAATAATATCGGTCCTACTTAACCATAATATTGTACCTTTCCTTTTTATTTATTGTTTTATTGTATTGTGCCTAATTGTTACCCAAACCAACTTGTAACGTTTTGAATTATATACTAATAAAAGGCGGGGTGGTTGCGTTGCAAACTTCGTTGCGAATCGTACATTAATACCAATGAAAATGCGCGAGGTGGCGCGACGGAGCGGAATCGCTGGGCGATCCCGCGCGCCCCCGCCACCGAGCACCGACAGTCGCCCGAGAGTCGCAAGTGAGACACCACGCCGTTTGGGACGGCCGCGTATGCGCAGCGGAGTCGTCTGCGCAGCTACCCCGTAGTTCAGTTTCATAATTCGAAGTTTCCTTTCACAAGCAACCCAGCAACGATCCGCTACAAAAGTGGTCCTAGCGATCCGGATCAGCAGTGTTCAGTGACAGTGTTAGGAAGCACAAAACCTGTGTGGCAGGATGCCGTTATTTCAAACGCCGCGTTCCGGGAGAACGCGTGCACAATCGAGAGAAATAATGGCTAACGAATCGAAAATGAAGCTAGAAGCGGGTTCAGACGTTCAGTACAATAGGAAAAGTGCTGGAAAGATCCTGTCCGACATCGTTGCGACTCAAGATGGCGGCGCGCACAACCGCGAACAAGCCGCCACGTGTACGAGCCACGCGTCTTCCTCATCGGCCACGCGGCAAAAGCGGCTTGAATATAAAGCAGCTCAAGCCAGAGCTATTATCGAGTTGAAAGAGGCTCAAGCCGAAATGACTATGACTAAAGCTCGCATAGAAAAGGAGTTATTAGAAAAGAAATTAGCCGCCGATTTGGCACACCTAGAAGATTCCAGATGGTCAAAGCAATCTTCGTCTATATCAAGCAAAAGTAGAGTAGAAAAGTGGCTGGAGCAATCCGTTAGCGCACCTGGGTCGTCGCTTGAACGGAACGTGGTAGGCGACAATTGTGAAAACAGCGCCAGCCGCCCACGGCAACCCACGGATCAGTCGGCCGGTACTCAACCTGCAATTGAAGCGCTCACTAACGCCATAAAGGACGCCATCAGTGCTTCAACCTCAAAATCATCAAACCATGAACTCTTGTCAAGGTTAGCTATCTGCAAAGACCTGCCCATATACTCTGGAGATCCGATGGAGTGGCTACATTTCAAAGGAGCCTTCTACGAGTCCACGCGCCTTTGCAACTATAGTGATTCCGAGAATTTATGGCGCCTACGTAAGTGTCTCCGCGGCGAAGCAAAGGAGTCAGCGTCATCTTTACTGATGAGCGCCACATCACCTCAAGAGATACTTGAGACATTGGAACTCCGTTTTGGTCGACCTGAAAACATAATGAGGACAGTTACGCAACAGCTTCGAAAATTACAGCCGCTACCACAAGCATATCATACGGAGATCGTAAACTTCGCCATCAAAGTGAAGAATTACGTTACAGCTACTCGCACTGTGCAACAAAGTGATTACCTACGAAGTCCGGAACTAGTAACCATCGTTGTCTCAAAATTGCCCACCGAACTGATTAATAAATGGGCTGATTACCTGTATCAGTATGATAATCAAGACGACACACCAAAACTAGAAATATTGTCCAAGTTTCTTCATCAAGAAGCCAAGAAAGTTGCGATAACAGGAGTAAGCTACGTGCACAGTCAAATCGATCAGAAACCGAAACATAATACCGAGAAATATAAAAACCACAAGCAATCAGTGTTAGTGTGTGCGGAGGTCAACAACCCCTCCACATCTGATAAATGTAAATACTGTAAAAAACCTATGCACAAACTAACAGAGTGCAGCAAATTCAAAAACGCTATGCGCAAAGACCGATGGCGCTATGTTCGCATAAACAAACTGTGCTTCAAGTGTCTCGGAGATCGACATGAAAATCACTCGGAGTGCACCGCCGAGAACTGCGACGTCGAAGCCTGTGGTGGGCCGCATCATCGTTTGCTTCACTGGGTGAAACAGCAGGCAGCGCGCCAGGCCGCAACCGAGCCGCTGAGCCAGGCTCAGCAGCCCGACGCGGACGCGGCGCGCGCGGCGGTGGCGCCGCGCGCCTGCTCTAGCAACGACGAACTCGTAGCCCACACGATCGAAACGCGGTGTTCCGAAGTGTCTGTGTTAAATAATAGCCCTGAAAAGTGTAAAGTACTAAATGTGTCAAAAATAGTGCTTAAAATAGTGCCGGTTACCATACATGGACCCAAACAAAGTGTTCACACGCACGCGCTGTTAGACGACGGCGCGACGGTGAGCCTTATCGCAGCTGATATCGCGGATAAGGCTGGGTTACACGGTGAGTGCGTCACGATGCGTGCTACGAGTGCATGGGACTCCAGCGAGTTGGTATGTAAAACTGAAATACTAAATTTGGACATTAGTAACAGTGACGGTAATAAGTTTAAATTACGTGCTCGCAAATTAAAAGAATTGAACTTACCTGTGCAATCGACTTCTTTTAAGGACTTTAGTGAATACGAAAACTTGTATAACATTAAATTTAATCCTTGCAATTGTGATATCATAAAACCTACATTGTTAATAGGTCAAGATAACTATGATTTGATTGCGCCAATTGTTTGTAAAAAGTTTGAACCTCATGGGCCGTTTATTACACAAACGTTGCTCGGGTGGTGTGTGCACGGAGCCTTATTTTATCAAAATGGTAAACAACGTGCGCGCGCACGCTCCTCAAGCGGCGCGAGCGACTCGCATTTACTTACCATCCCCGCGTGCACTACTTACCCCCAACGTCAGCCGGCGACGTTCAAACCGCTAGATACCTACAATAAAGATCTTCCTATCTTCAAACAAAATAACGATAATATGGATTTACACGAACTAATACGTCGTTCTTTCTCGCTTGACTCTATCGGGATTTGTAATAATCCGCGTCAAAATATCGAAGAAACAAGAGCCCTAAACATACTTAACGAATCAGCTGAGTTGATCGGGGGTCAATGGACTGTGGGTCTTCCCTGGAAATCAGATGTTTGCGTTATGCCCGATTCGTATTCCGTCGCCTTGAAAAGACTAAAATCAGTCGAACGGAAGATGTTATCCGACTCGGAATATGAATCGCGATATCGAGAACGGATTACACATTTGTTTGAAAATAATTACGCTAGAAGACTTAGCGAGTCTGAGTGTAGGGACACGCTCACTAATCGTACGTGGTACTTACCTCACTTTGGGGTCGATAACCCAAATAAAAAGAAGTTGCGGTTAGTATTTGACGCCGCTGCTAAATCTAATGATTTTTCACTTAACGATTTTCTACTGCAGGGACCTGATTTATTAAATTCCTTGTACGGCATAATGTTTAGATTTCGAGAAAATTGTATAGGTGTAATTGGCGATATAAAAGATATGTTTTTAAGAATTAAAATTAAAAATGATGATCAAAATGCATTAAGATTTTTATGGAGAGAGAAAGGGAGCGACAAGGTCAATAACTACGTCATGACGTCACTTATATTCGGTGCTAATTGTTCTCCCTTCATAGCACAATTTATAAACCAAGACAAGAATGCTTCTCTTTTTCAAGACCAAATGCCTGACGTTAATGCCATTAAACTTAACCAGTATATGGATGATTATATAGATAGTTTCACAGATTTAAATGTAGCTTCAAAAACAATAAAAGACGTTTCCTATATTCACAAACAAGGTGGATTTGAGATGCGTAATTGGTTAAGTAACGTACCAACTGTATTAAGTGAAGTCCCCAAAGAAACCCTTAATGACAAGGCAATAAGGTTCAATATAGATAACCAACCGGAACGAGCACTTGGGCTGTTATGGTTTCCAAGTACCGATATGTTAGCGTTTGACTTGTCTTTTAAACGGGTACCGCAAGATGTATTGCTTCTGAAACGGATACCGACAAAACGCGAACTGTTATGTATAGTTATGTCCATTTATGACATTCACGGTTACCTAAGTCCATTCACAATTAAAGGGAAAATTTTAATGCGTAAAGTTTGGGAACAGAATCTTAACTGGGATGATAAATTAAGCGATGATTTAAATGATTTATTTAGAGAGTGGATTAGTCAAGCTCAGGAAATTAATAATATTCGAATTCCGCGATGGTACTTTTCGACTGACCTGACAAGCGATAGTTTAGCGAGTTTGGAAATTCATGTGTTTTGCGATGCATCACCAAGTGCGTACGCCGCGGTCGCTTACTGGCGGCGCGAAACCATCAACGGACATGTTAGCGTATCGTTCATCGCGAGCAAATGCAAAGTTACTCCCCTGAAACCAGTTTCCGTGCCGCGATTGGAGTTGCAGGGAGCCGTGTTAGCGTGCAAATTAGCTAATGGCATAAAACAAGAACACCGTTTGCAACCGAATTCAGTACACTATTGGACGGATTCAACAACAGTTTTGTATTGGATTAAGAATCAATGTCGAACCTATAAAGTTTTTATTGCAAATAGACTCGGGGAAATTGATGAGTTAAGCAAGGTTGACGAGTGGCACTATGTGCCTACTGACTTAAACGTAGCTGACCTGGGAACGAAGAATACCGATTACGTGCTTAGTAGTGATTCCACGTGGTTTTCCGGACCTTCGTTTTTATACCAACCGCCTCCGTGCTGGCCTCAGCAACCTGAAATAAAAATAATTACTAGTGATGATAAAATATTAGAAAGAATAAACATTGTAGGCGATAATAATCATAAAATAATTTATGACTTACCTGTACCGGATCCAACTAGATTCTCCCGTTGGCTGCGATTATTACGTGCTACGGCTACAGTCTTATTATTTATCGAAAAATGTAAGAAAAGGTCAATTACCTGTATTACCGTAGATTTAATGCATAGAGCAGAGATGTTGTTACTTTATCATTCACAGTTACAGTCATTTCGTAGTGAAATTAATTTGTTAAAATCAAATAAAGAGATAACGCGTGAAAGTCGTTTACGAACACTTACCCCGACCATCGACGAAAATAATCTTTTACGTGTTGGCGGACGAATCGGAAACGTGAAAGATGTTGATCAGCTGACTAAATTTCCTATTATTTTGGATGGTAAAAACCATATAGCGCGGCTCATAGTTATGCATTATCACGTGAATGCTGCACACTCGTGTAACGAGATGATTATTAACGAATTACGGCAAAAGTACTGGATCGTAAATTTAAGGCCTACTGTTAGAACTGTTGCCAAAAATTGTTTGATTTGTCGTTTTAGAAAAACTTTACCTAACCCTCCACGTCTTGGTGACTTACCTGAGTGCAGACTCACCCATCATCAGAGGCCGTTCACAATGTGTGGTGTAGACCTGTTTGCCCCCCTGGAAGTAGTAGTTGGTCGACAAAGGGTACGCAGGTACGGTGTACTGTTTACGTGTCTTACAGTACGTGCTGTGCACTTAGAGTTAGTTTCGTCCCTCACAACCGACTCTATGATAATGGCTTTGCGTCGGATGGCCGCACGCAGAGGTTGGCCACACACAGTGTTCTCTGATAATGGCACCAACTTACGAGGCGCTGATGTCGAATTAAAGAAAGCATATCAGGAGGTGATTGACCATCAACCACAACTGGTGACAGAAGCCTTAAATAAAGGAGTCCACTGGCAATTTATTCCCCCTGCTAGCCCCCATATGGGAGGAGCATGGGAACGGCTCATTCGCAGTGTAAAAACTGCCTTAAAAGTTGTTTTGAAAGAACGCGCTCCTAGGGAAGAAACGCTCTCCACCTTCTTATGTGAAGTGGAGAACATGATAAACAGTCGGCCATTAACTCACGTGTCCGTTGACCCTCGTGACTCAGAGTCATTGACGCCAAACCATTTCCTTATAGGTTCATCGTCAAACTTACCGCAACCTGGCAGGTTCGACGACAAAGATCTTCTCTTACGAAAGCAGTGGCGTATAGCTCAACGGTTGGCCGATTTATTCTGGTCTAGGTGGATGAAAGAGGTCCTACCTACCTTAGCTCCACGTAAAAAGTGGAATCGCGAAGGCGCGCAATTGAAGGTAGGAGATCTTGTTGTAGTGGTAGACCCCGCTTCACCGCGGAACGTATGGCCGAAGGGCATCGTTCAGACAATTTACCCCGGGCCTGACGGACGGGTTCGAGTCTTAGATATAAGGACAAAAACCGGTATCATGAAGCGTCCAGCATCGCGTATAGCTTTACTTCAGAGTGATGATGAGTGTCGTAATGACAACACTAAGGGGCAGGATGTTGGCGATGATGGACGGCTCGATGCGGTCTTTTAGGTTTAAGTTTTAAAATAATAATATCGGTCCTACTTAACCATAATATTGTACCTTTCCTTTTTATTTATTGTTTTATTGTATTGTGCCTAATTGTTACCCAAACCAACTTGTAACGTTTTGAATTATATACTAATAAAAGGCGGGGTGGTTGCGTTGCAAACTTCGTTGCGAATCGTACATTAATACCAATGAAAATGCGCGAGGTGGCGCGACGGAGCGGAATCGCTGGGCGATCCCGCGCGCCCCCGCCACCGAGCACCGACAGTCGCCCGAGAGTCGCAAGTGAGACACCACGCCGTTTGAGACGGCCGCGTATGCGCAGCGGAGTCGTCTGCGCAGCTACCCCGTAGTTCAGTTTCATAATTCGAAGTTTCCTTTCACATGCAACCCAGCAACGATCCGCTACAATTAGGTTACTTAAAAATAATTTGGTTTAGTATTATTTAAACTATTCCTTGAGATTGAGAGTAAAACTGTCTTGCTTTAGAAAAAGTTCGTTACCAACCATTGTATTCATATTTTCGGTTTCTGTTTTACTACCTGCGTTCTTCACATTTTTCCTTGTCGTTGTTTACGACGATTACGTTCGAGAGAATAAACCTCTGCTACTTACATAGTCATATTATCTACGTACGTATCTACAGATCTCGTGTGGGTACTTGCGTATTGTGAATCTTTTGTTTCGACCGTAATTGGTCGCACATAACACAATTTTTCCCTTAAATTACAATTGTTACAATTTTCCGGTTAATAAATAACAGGTTGTTTTCAATCTATTTTGAAAACAACATGACTGTGCTTTTATTATGTCCCTTTATTTAATTGTTCGTAGAGTGGAACAATTATTTTTCTTAAAAAAAAAAGTGGTCCGTCGATATCGGGACCACAGGATTCAACTACCGGTGGTTAGGACTCCAGTTACCCTGGTACTTAGGAACTTCTTCTTAATGCGGGCCGAATCGAGGAGTAGGTACTGTCTTCTGTATCAGGCCTTTGGTCTATTTGGCCATTGGCCGTAACGACAATCGGCACAATGGCAGCTGAGTTCACACAAGTAGATTTTCCCTTTCTCATCTTTCACGAGTTTCTCGTCATGCGGGATGCTAAAGTCCACTGTCAATACGCGGCGTGCTGATCGGTCTATCACCACTATAACAGGATTATTGCCAGCAATAGTGCTGTCAGTAATGATCTGATCTCAGTACAGCGTCACATGGTCTTTCTCGAGAACTGGTCGGACACATACTTGTAGTTTGGTATCTCAGATTCCACAAGCTTATATTTCAAGGCAAGTTGGTGAATGATCCTGGCTATTTGGTCGTGCCTGTGCAAGATCTCGCTGTAAGCCAGACGTGAACAGTCCGGCACCCGAACCTGAGCGTCCGGATGACTGGTCCGGGTCACCTGACCATCATTATATGTTTCTGGTAGTTGTTATATTATAATTATTTTTACAACAAAATTATAAAGGCGCGACACTACCATTGCTAATCGATTAAAATAAAAAAATCCTAAGATAACAACTAACACCAACAACTAATCCTGTTTTGTCCTGTTGCTGGGCAACGCCTACCTCTCTTTTTTGTATTTTGTGTTTTTCAAAATTATTAAAAACTTGTGTTACGCTTGCAGGTGGCGGCTGCGACTCGTACTCGGTGTCTCAGTCGCAGAGCATCAACTTCTCTCAAGCGATGCGCGCGCGACCGCAGGCCAACCCGCAGCAGCAGCAGTCGCAACAGGGAGGCCCACCTCTTGGTCAGTATTTGTATTAGAAGCTAGACTGCTAAAGAACTTTATAGCCAAAATCCTGAATACTATCAAACTCCAATGTAGATTATTTCTAATTTCTATCTATGATAAACTTAAGAGTTAGCAGTTCTTCATTGTATTTTTACGCTCAATAACTTTGGGTGGATATTTATTTACACTACAATAGTAATTTATTTCTCTTAAGAAAGGCAGTTGTTGAGAGTTGAACTGAGTTCAAGATCTGTATGACAGATCTCCATACATTTGTGCTGAAAAGTTAACCTGATAACAGCAGTGCCTGCTGTTCTTTTGATCAACATAAAGAGACACCCTGCCGAGGGTACTTCCTGCATTAAGCACTAGCAGTTTTCTGATGACATTAATACTTTCCCTGCCAAGTACTTTTTTATTTTTTTTTGCCTTGTGCCCGAAATTGCCAAGTCACCTATTGCTACGTACATTGACGACTTGGAGGCGGGTTGGGGGCACACAAACGAATTATTGTTCCACCCATATGCTGGGTCCTTGGCACCGGAAGTGTTAAAGAATGAAATGCTCGTGATTTATTTTCTAACAAAATCTATTCAATCCACAGGCGTCGCCGCAGCCGGCATATCCCGCGAGCAACAAGCGAAGATGCTGCAACAGCAACAGCAGCAGATGCTTCGCGCGCAGCAGCAGCAGCAACAGATGCGACCTCCACCGCCGGAGTACAAGGCGCGGTTCGTGGGCGCAGCGCCCGGCCCCGCGCCGCGCCGCCCGTTCCCGCACCACGCGCGACAGTACACGCCCGACTGGCGCCACGTGCTCATGCAGCAGCAGGCCGCGTCTAGGCAGCAGTTCCCACATCATCATCAAGGTGACGAATCCATTAACATCATCATCTGCCTAGCCATTTCTCAACTATGTTAGGGTCGGCTTGATGGCTTCCAGTCTAACTGGATGCAGCTGAATACGGATATGGAGCGACTGCCTATCTGATCTCCACAACCCAGTTAATACTTGGTAATATCATACCCTTTGGTAAGATTGGTTGTCAGACTTCTAGGTTACTGACTACCTGTAACGACTGCCAAAAACTACATATGGCAGCCGGGACTCCGGGACCAATAGCTTAACGAGCTTTCCGAGGCACGGAGGAAACTAGGTATATTACGTGTAGTCACCCATCCGCAGATCAACCTAAGCAAGCGCAGCTTAAATTAAAGATCGACCCGAGTGGCAGTTATGACTAGGCCACAAGCTCCTTGTTGACGAATCCACAATTTAATTACACTCTAGGGTTTCTTCACTAGTCCTGTATAAAGTTAAAAGACGTTTGAGCGTTCAAGTCGCAAATTTTAACCTTACCACCGTTTATGAACACATTTCAGCAGCAAAGGTATAAAGGTATTTTTGCATGAATATAAAATTGTCTATTTGCCTATGATCATGTGATGGCAAGTCAGCTGTTCACCTATCGAGGCTGTGGGTTGTTCGAAAGAGGTGGTTTTAATCAGTAGAAGTCTGACACTGTTCAGACACTCTTTCCAACAATTAATTTACATTTCAGGCTTCAGTATGGGCTCGATGGGTGGTATAACGCAGCAGCAGCAACAACAGATGCAACTGCAACAGGCGCGGTTGCAGCAGCAACAACTTTTGCAACACCAGCAGCAACAACAACAACGGTATGTATCTTAGATTCTAACAAGAACTATTGTTATAAACTTATAAGGAATAAGTATATTGGAGGAAGTGTTACAGAAAAAATTGAAGGTGTCTATCTTGGTATGGACATTAATGAGGAGGGATGAAATGCATATGACTAAAAATGGATAGGCCAAAGAAAAGATGGATGGATTATGTGAGGAATAGAATGAAGGAGAATGGAGAAAATGATGCCATGACGTCTGACAGGGGAGAATGGAAGAAGAAATTGTATTGCGCCGACCCCAAATGGTATGGGATAAGGGCTGGATGATGCTGATATTGAAAGTACGCAGTGAACAGATTTTATTCATAATAATAATGAATTTTCTTATGTGGAGCAGACGTAAATTATAAATAACACTTTCTAGTAATTCCTAGAGTATTTAAACACCATACCGTTACATTCTAAGCTGAAGCCATTACATAGTTATCAGACAGCTATGTTATTAAGTCGTTGCTCATAATTTGTTTATGTTGCAGCTCGAACCAACAACAGTCGCCGATGTCTCATCTCATAATGCAACAGAACCAGATGATGAGCGTGCAGGGACAGGTACGTGTCATTTGTTGTTGTTATTGTTACATTTAACACTATACATATTATTGAAGATACACATTTTGAATGTTATTAACATTGAGCGTGCTGTTGAGTCTCGACTTATGGCGCTGACCTTAAGAGCGTATGGTACCTCAAACGCAAGTTTTATAATGCGTAAAAGTATAAGATTCACTGCAGTAATCAACATCAGAAAAATATATGATATTCTTCAGGATATATGCTAGTGCCATAGTGTTGTGAAAACATAATACAACTAACTTTGCTCGATAGAAAAAAATCGCGAAGATACCTCTAAAAATTTCTTTTAACGAGTAAAAACCATACTAAAATACATGTTATCGTTCTGATTTTTTTGCCAAATAATTCTACAAGCAACATACTAAAGTCATAGTGTTTTACTTTTTTAGTTCAATCAATAGTTTTTTTGTAAATCGCAAAATACCACTAATTTCGCACTATTCGGCCGCAGCGAAAGACGTAACAACCGCTTTGTAGTGCAAGCTGATTAGAACTTTATTCTAACAGTGTTTCGAGCGAAGTTTGAACCACCACAAATAGGGTTGCTAATCTGAGGTAGCATACGCTCTTAAGGCGCAGATAAGAGGGACACCGTAAAAACGACCAGTTTTTAGTTGCAGAGTTAGCCGTATTGCTACTTATTACAATTCCAAAAAAAATACAGTGTATAGTCAAATGTATAGGTAAAAGACTTATGCAAAAGTATTTTCTAAAATTAAACAAGAACCTCGAAAAAAAAAATCACAAAATCACAAAAAAATCACACGAAAAAACTTTTTCGTCTCGAAATGCTCAATATTTTGAGCGATAACTGTTGTTTTTTTTTACTATCAGAAAGGAAATTTAACCAACTACAGACATGTAAAAATATTTTAACATTACAGCGTATTTTTTTTAATAAATTAAATCTGCGAACTATCGTTCATATTGGCAGTCACGAGAATCAAACGCATCCCCATTTTCAACCTTATTTGTTTAGGCGATGAGTTAAATGCGCGCTCAAGGTCACGGGCAGTTAATGTCGCCTTAAGGGTAAACAAGCCAACGGCACGAACTAGTTGGTGGGCGGGGCTAAAATGCATGCTATTTCATCCGACATCACGAGCGAAAGAGACACAACTAAAACGGGCGCGCGATTGTTTCTATGCAGACCTTCGGTAGTATGGATTCCATGAAAAATCCATTGAATTTATCTGTTCAAAATAAAATTATTTGAATTCTTTAATAACTAATCTATGCCTGTATGGTTTCACTTTTTTCATTTTCGTACTATATACGTAACTTATTTGCGCCCAAAGATGGTTAAAATTAGTGCTAAAATATGAAAGTTTCGACACTCATAACTTCCAAACCAATATTTTTTTTAAATGCTATGAAATATATTTAGTTTTAATACCGCGAGACAT
The DNA here is from genome assembly GCA_949316265.1 of Diarsia mendica. Classification (NCBI taxonomy): domain Eukaryota; kingdom Metazoa; phylum Arthropoda; class Insecta; order Lepidoptera; family Noctuidae; genus Diarsia; species Diarsia mendica. Next base: position 14,967,028 of record OX438896.1, on the reverse strand, counting down.
ATATCCAGGTCTGGAAGCAGGACACAAATCCCACCGTCATGCATATGCACATGCACATATGGGGTCATGCATATGCACACATACAAAACAAGTGAGAAATAATTTGCATGCCATGCAACCAAACCTATACTCGACACGTGTTTCGCCCCTCCACGGGGCATCCTCAGGAGTTGTTGACTCGTCGAGCGTTCGAGCTCGAATGAGCTAGTCGCACCGCTGTCGGCCCTTTATATACCGTTTTGATGACGCTCGATACAACGTCACAAAGACATCTGTGCCGAATTACCTGCAATTGTACTTAGTAGTGGTGATGGAATGGTCATTCAACAGTGTATATGCATTATTTTTATTATGTTTTGATATTTCTAACTGTTCCAACACACTCAACCGGAAACCCTTATCGCAAACATGCAAAATGTTGTAGGTATTGTTGTCGCTCAAAGAGTGGCCTATGTCGATTAAATGTTTTGCGAAATGTGATTTATCTGGATGGCCATTCCTGTAAGCGGCAACATGTTCCCTGTACCTAATATCGAAACCACGGCCTGTCTGACCTACGTAGACCCCGGTGCAATCATTGCACACTAACTTGTATACTCCGGATTTTTTTGAATTCTCTAATTTATCTTTACCGTTACATAGTTTACGCAAGTTATGATCCGAACGAAAAGCTACGTGAACATTGTGTTTTCTAAGAATATTCGCAATTCTATCTGAAATTGGGCCTATGTAAGTGAGACTTCCGATATTCTTGAATATATGTCGATGTTCTTGGATATATGTCTCGCGGTATTAAAACTAAATATATTTCATAGCATTTAATGTCATGGATTACCGCAAAGTAACGCCTGATTCCATAACTTAATTTTTTTTTTTCCAATTCTGCTTCCATAGAGACATAGATAATGACAAGACCAGTTGATACAATTTTTAATTTTGAACCTACACCGTCAACCAGAGGAGTAATCACCATACTACGTTTGTTTCGAATAATGACTGGCTTGTGCAACCTTAACGTTGTAATTCCAACAGCGCTCATTGTCCCCTGCGGAATCTGAAATTTTCTCAGTTGATATAGGTACCATCTTCTTCATAAAGTTAACACTTCCATTTGTTTACAGATGCCAAATATCCACATGAGCCAGTCTCAAAGCATGTCCATGCAACAAAGTGGCATGGGTATGGGTCACCAGGGCAACCCCATGCAGAACGGACCCATGCAAGGTCAGGGGTCCATGCATTCTCAGAACAATCCTATGCAGCAGAACTCAATGATGTCCCAGAATGCCATGCAAAACCAGAATGGGAACGTTTCGCAGCACTCGTTCCCGTCTCTCCACAACACGTCTTCCTTCACAGGGCAAACTACAGACTTCAACCTTGACTTCCTCGACAACATGCCTTCCACGGACGCCAGCAATCTCACCGCTCAGGAGCTCCTCAACTCCTTAGACAATTCGTTCTTGAACGACATCCTTTAAATTATAAATGGCACAGCTATATGTGTTCGTTTTAGAGTAATATAATTACTGATTGACCCACTTTAAAGTCAATTAGACTTTATCATATTCGGGTTTTGTCTACATAATGTGTTTATTATACCTTCTAAAAATACAAATGTACGACCAATATGGAACAAATGATGACCAAAGTTATTACACAGGAATTTAACAAGGCCAGAGTGGAGATGGCCAGTAGAACCTACTTACTTCTTACGAGTATACTGTGACCGACAGTACGCCACTTTACATTTTGGACCACATTGTTTTTGTAGACTATTTATTATGAAAAATATCAATTTCGTAGTGTTTACTATTGTTAATAATTCCTTTGTAAATATTTTAATTTTAAAATGTTTGTAATATTAATAAGCATAAGCTAAATATACTACCGATCGCGATAGTCTCAGAGTATCCACGAAACTGACATTCTATTCTTCTTATGATAATTATTATTTAGCTGCAGAGTAGGCTAATGTATATTTATTGCAGATTTTATTCTAGTTTGTAAGGTGAAAAGCACAAAAGACAATATTTTATTTACTTTAATGAATTTTATTTATGAAAACAAGTGAAATAAATGGGGCAATAGATACCGAATGCTATGTTAAAACATAGATTATAATAAACATATAATCGAGGTGACTAGCGTATGACTGCTTGAGCGACCTTCTGCGAAAAGGTAATTTAGGTGGTCATTGGTGAATAGTTACTATTCCAATAGATTTGGAAACAACTAATTGCGTTAAGTGTGGCAAGATTGCGATAGACAACAAACATTTCCGACGGCCGCCTGTATACTAGGTTGGTATTGCGTGTTGTCCGATGCCAAAAGGCTAATCACCTCGATTCGCGCATTACACAACTTTACTTTATTTACATTGTCGTCTGCTGAAACTTACTTATTGTACAACTTTTATTGGCCCAGCCACTGACATTCTATCGACATTCGAATTCAGTTTTTATTCCACAACACATATTTTGTTGGTTTGTCACACATGCGGCAGCCCAATTCATTTAAATAGTGCAAAATGTAAATTTTATGAAGTAAGAATATAATAAGATCATTCCTGTACCTAAGATGATTGTAGATTATACTGTGATGTCGGTCTCAATGGTCAATAGATTATAAATAGTATCAATTATTATACATAGATTATTGTTATTGTTAAGGATCTCATGGTATCATTTTAGTTTGGGGTTATGAGAGATTCTGGGATAAATAGATTGTTGGTTTCATTATTATTTACTTTTTCAACGAATGTGTAGCATATTCTTTGTAAAGTGCATTTTCTTTTTATTATTTAGTATGTATTTGAGAATGCATATTCACCCATTTCGTTATTTTGTAGTAGTGTAAATACAAAACTGTTGTTAAACAACTTTAGGAATTTTTGATCAATGTATACCAGCAATGGGTATGAAATTAATAAAAATCATTATGTAAAAACAATCCAACCGATGAAGGTTTAGCTCTCTGATATAGTTTACAGCTGTAAAACCAACTATTGTGAATGATAGCAACATTCCAGAGCCATTGTTAATAATGTTTTAACTTTAGGACCAATTTTTGAACGTTCTTTTGAAAATAATATTGCATATTGAGTGAATGTGTTTTATTTATTTTTAACCCTAGCTAAACTAATCGAACACATATTAAGGTACTAACGTAAAGCCGGAGCAAGTGCTTCAGAGAACAAATTGAACGGAACAGATCCTTTACTCGTATAAAATAGTAAATATTTCTGAAAATATTCAATTTATGGCACATATTTCGTACTTTACTTGTTTTTGATGGACTCATAGCAAAAACTTACTATTGTTACGAAAAAGAGCCAGCAACATCAGAAATTCTAGTTTCAGCTGATAATTCTATCACCACATGATAGAGTCAGCCTGATGCTTATATAAATAATCAGAAAACCTTTCCAACTTCCTCTCCAAAGCATTTATCTCCGTCGCTAATTCTCATACAACCTCATTAGGTTTGTTGTGGAAAATTCTGGGGTTCCGTATTCTCGGGCTGTAAAAATTATTCGGTTGAATATATTTCGCGGTGATTGGCTCCTCATGTACGGGGCTCAGTTTACATTCGTAGATGTTCTCATTCGTGTTATTGTCTAGAGATCGCATCGAGAAAGCTTGTAGTATTTGCCGGCGTCTCCTGAGCCGAATACACGAAAATACTGTGCTCAGCAGGACTCCTAATTTGAAGACGGCCACGACGAATAATCCAAGCATTAGGATTAAATACTGCTGTTGGTACCAGTCTTCTAATGGTCCGAGACATCCCTGTAATCAAAGAAAAGTCCCACGTCAGACTTTTTGTAGGTCAGATAAAATCGGCCCGATTTAAATTTGTTCGTTGTTACTGAACAACTTTTTGAAATCGGTCACATTATCGGACGTGGGCGGGCAGCCTTATGGTCAGGAGTCTGACACGAGCAGGAATCAAACCCACAGTCACCAACGTACTTACCTACGACATAAAATTTGGTAAATGACTGGTTCGGAATCAACAAGTAAAGCTGCATTCGCCGTGGCACATGGAGTCATCACTCGTCATTCCAATAGAAAAGGTTGCCGGTGCTCAATAACGTGATATAAAAATAATTAAATAAGGCTAACAGTATGTATCTTACCGGCACATATCTAAAGGAGGGATTCGGCTGCACTTCTTGGCACCGCGATGCATTGACAGGCGCGGGGTTGAGGTACGACACATTGTCTTCATACTGCACGCAGCAACTGAGCGGGACCGACATCCCGCGAGGACCGAGCCGTCTCAGCTGCCAGATGGACATGTCATAGTTACGAGCGTCCGTCATACCGCAGCACTGCAACTAGGAGAGATACGATAAGTTAATGTAACATAACTCTTGTCTTCTTCGTAGGGGTAGGTAGAGGTTATAAATTAATAACACATAGGTTGCGGGTTGTTTGAAAGAGATGCCGCGGTATGCCCCGGACACAAAAGCCTAAAAGTGGGTGGTTATTAGTCAGTAGAAGTCCGACACTCTCTTTCGCTCCGCCTAAAGCTGGAGGAGTTGTTTGAAGATTACCCACATTCCAAAAAAAAGAACCACTAGTTATGGATTTATCAGTCTTGCACAGTAAATTTCCTTTGCTACGTTTTTAGCAACTACTTCTATTACCACACTAGCTGAACCCGCGCATGCGTTGCAATGCGTTTTCCTACCTACCTATCTACTACCCTACCTAAAAAAAAAAAAGTATCCTACGTCCTTCTCCTGGTTCTTAGCTACCTCCCTACCAATTTTCAGCTAAATCCGTCCAGCCGTTTTCATGCCATGTCGTGACAACGGAAAACGGGTTTGATTTTTATATATATATAATAGAATGCTGTGGGTAAGGTTGTCTTCTTTAAAGTTCAGTTTATACTGTAAAGTGTGCATCACACATCGACGAATTTAAAACAATGAACACAACTTACCTCGGTTTGTGCTAAGTCCACAGCTGCAGTAAAGTGTTCGAAGTCGGGTAACGCGTAGTAAGTCTGTAGAGCGCCTACTGCGCCACCTCGGGAACTCTGCAGACCCAGACACCGCGGCCAAATCGCTGCTATCACTCCAGCAGCGCACTCACTTAGCAACATCGCCAGCACTACCAAGAAGTACTGAAATAAAGACGTACTTAAACCGTGTCTAAACCTAATTGAATTTATTAACTGACTTCAAAACAGGAGGAGGTTCTATGTTCCACTGCATTTTTTAAATTTTATTTGGGTGTGGCCTGTTGGTCCAAGCTGTAATTTTAGATCTTTATCGGTCGTTATGGATAGTCAGAAGGCTGAAAGTCTGACAACCAGTGATAACCAGTCTTACCAAGGGGTAGGTATCGTGTTACCCTGCAGTCAATGGATTGAGTTCTGATGCTGCTGGTATTCGGCTGCAAGCTTTTAAACTTTATACCGGCCATCTTTATCCCTCTCCTAGAGAGGAGGACGGAGTCCCTGCAGTGGGAACATTATACGCTGATGATGATGATGATGACCGGCCATAAGGCAGGTGATGATGATTATGTTTTTACCTTAACAACTGGGTGGCTCCTATGTATTACATTGTATATCTATGCCAAGTACCAACTTCTGTTAGAAATCGGTTCAGTGGCTGACTCACACCCAAAACTATGTTTCGCCTTGAAGCCAACATACTACATATATCGGTCGGTGACCTATGTTACTCAATATACACATTTCAGTAACGATTAAAAGTACGCTAAATAGCAGCACAAATCATCATGCCCATGATCGTTCTGGCAAGAGCGGAACGAAGAAGAAAAAATCGGTGTTAAAATGTAAAACTTACAATACTGAGGACCGTGTAACTGGGCATGTAGGTAGCCCAGCAGCCTAGGGCTCCCGTGGCGCACAGAGCCAGCCCGGCAGCCAGGAGAGCGAGGGACAGGTAGTAGAACGGTGGATGAGTCAGTAAGTCTTCATCAGGTGCCGCCAGGAGTCGTGATAGGAGTATTCTTTTGGAGTCACAGAGTAATAGAAACCCACATATTACTTCCACAAATCCGCATGCCTAAAGGATAAATAATACAGCACTTTGTATAAGACTTCTCAGCATCGCTACCTTAACACCAGGTAGTATAAATATAACAGTAGGGTGAACTCATCTAATTCTGTGATTCGCCTAATTCGGTGATATTTGATACTTAGTACTTTATTTTTATATATCTACAAATGCCTTTATCACGAAGTTAGATGAGTTCACTATAACTGGTATTCTACCTCACTGGGTTTTACTGTTATTAATAGTGAATTCAGAACAGTAGTTAGTATAAATAAATGACTTACAAAAAATATGGTATTGAAACATCCGAATAGCACTTTAGCACTTTCATTTTTGCACATTTTTGAACGGAATAAAACTAGATAAATAAATAAAAGGTACACAAGGATTCAGTGTAATACGACACGGAGAAATGTGGTCAAAACGCTAGTTACAACCAATAATGTATGTGAATAAACAAACGGACGATGAATAGATTCGCCGGTTTTAGGGAGATACGCTCTGGTGAACAGGTGGGGTGACTGAGTATTAAGGCATTTTTGTTTAAAATTAATGCATGAATCGCTCATGCATGCCCCGGCATTTACACTGTGGAATAACAGGTTCGTTATGGACATACTGACCAGTTTATTGCGACATCGCTCACAACAATGTTCAATTACAAACATTATGAAGGCCGAAGTAAAAGGGGTATTTATGAATCGTGGCCGTCTTTTAACCCTTCAACAAACTAGACACCCACACCACAGGATATTCCTGTTAAGCAGATCCAGCTCTTTCTTTAGTTCCTGCCTACCCCCGTGGGAATGGCGTGAGTTTATGTATGTAAGTATAATAAAGGTTTTAAATAAAATTCGTAAGAAACAGTTCAATGTTGTATAAGTATATTTTATTGTATCACAAAAATATTATTCGTTTATTAATTTTGTCTTTATTTACGTACTATTGCACCGCTTTAAAATTCGATGTCCCTTTTCTTAAATCCACCACAATTTACATTTGGTACACTAGTGATGTCATCTTGTTCCCGTTCTTTGGTCTCTTGAAGTTCTGAAACATCATAGTATAGTTTAATAAAAAATAAATAACTGGTTACTTAACACTTTCTTTTTTAATTGCCTTAAGCAATAGGGTAGTTGACAAAAAAATCTAATTAGTCCGTCAGATAGATTTCCAAAAAATATTCGACACTTAAATTTTCTTTTTTTACGTAAACAATAAATGAAGACGATACAGTGCTTCAATAAGTCGCGCACCGTCATAGTTTGGCACATTTTTTACCAGAAAGTGAGGTCACCAGCCCCCATTCACAATCTTTGATGCGTTTTATTTTCGTCAGTTTTTATTAATTTGATAAAACAAAAAAACGTATCCAATATTTTTCGATAAATTAAAAGACGGACTAAACAGAACCATATTTTTTTGGTCAGTAACTACCCTATTGTAGGAAAAGAAAAATCTTTTGAATCTAACATAGTGGCACGACGGGCCGCGGATCTGATAACAGATAGCTACCAGAGCGGAGGAGCTTAAGCTCTATTCTTCTTCTTCTTACCGTGTCGATGACAATCTAAATTGAGTCGGCCCAAAATTTGGCGACGAGTTCGCCACTTTCAGTAGCCTCCATCAGCTCCTGTGATGTGCAAGTAACAGAACAGGCTGGACACGATATCAAGTGCCACATAGTTTGTGGGGCAAGACCACATTTACACTCTAGGGCAGAGTCATCTATGAATCTCCACCTATAATATAATAGCTCTATCTATAATATCCTGATACGAAAGTAATTAAAGTTGCAACTAATTTAATTGTACTATTTACGCTAAGAGACCTCCATCAACATACATACCTTCACTAGATTCCGCATAGAAGGCAACTTATGCCCTCATCATATCCATGAGCACAAAATATATAACTTGATGCTCGTATTATTCGTTCGTTTATCATGCGGTATCTAGAAAGGACTATTTTATCGATAACACAACATCACGCCTACATTCCCTGAAGGGTTACACAAAGGTATACCCTTTAATACACCCACATTTCGTCATAAGTAAGAATATATTAGGCATGTAACGCATTATGTATTTATGCTTTTTTAAAAACAAACCTGGAGGCAAATGTAGCTTCTCTATGACGAACTTCTTCCTCTTCAGTTTGAATGCCATGTCAAGACTGGGCGGTACAAAAGGCACCAGAGAGTAAATAGCTGACAACTTGGTTATATGGAACAGACCATGATAGTCTTTATACACAGGGTTTGTCTCACGACTTGAGCCAGCAAATGCTTCTATTCTGACTGCATTATCCACTGAGTACAACAGTCTTTTCATTATGTGATCATCCTGTAAAGAACACAGAAGTTAAATCATTATTTTGGCACAGTAGGTACTTTACTTACAGAGAGTACAGGAAGATCAAAAAAACAATGTTTAGACTGTGTGAAGGATGAAATGGTTCATAAGGAGTGACCACTGAAATGATGATAACAGTATGGAAGAAGAGGACATGCTGCACAGATCTCAAATAATTTGAGATAAGGGCAAGAGATTAATAACTTGTGACATCTTACAGTTGAACACTTACATCAAATAGATGAGCAGGAATGGTAACAAATGCAACTGCATTCGTGTCCCTCAGGATAACCCTTAGACAATACATGAACTTGATCAGATCTTGTCCATGGTCCCCACTGGCATCATTGTCACAGTCCATTGCCATCCACACTGGGGACCCCAGTGAGTGTATACCAATCCTTAAAATATTACTGTTCTTCTTAACATTACTTTGATATTCTTCCTTAGAAACTAATGCTTTAATACTAGACAGTAATTTATGGTATAGGCTGTTTTTGAAACCTGAAAATGAGAGCAGAACATTATATCTTAATTGTAACAAAATACCATAAAGAATAAGACATGCAGCGTAAACCCCAAATAAAAGGCAAGAGAATGATTATGTAATAAAATAACAGTCTTTCATGTTGTGTATTGTTTTAAGTATGCACTAAGCAATGTTAAGTAAGATTTTTTTATTGTTAATACACTATCAAATTCCATGAATTAATTACCTAATATTAGATATTTTAAAATACAACATCTTACCATTGACTGCTTCATTATCCATATCCAATTTACAATACTCAATATTGCAGCTCTCAATAGTGTTGGCATCAATATGTTTGCTCAAATCAAAATGGTGTCCAAAACTAGTGTTGCTACCAAATGATGACTCCACCTGACTGAGACCTTCATATCTCCATGCAATCTTCATCTTATCTACATCATTAGCTGTTGTTGTTACCTCGTCATCTTGAGGAATTATGGTAGGAAGAGGTAATTCCTTTGACTGAAAATTAATGAAAGGGAATATGAAGAAGGAAAATAGAGTTTGTTGAGGGATTTTAAACATGTTTACAGTATTACAGTGTATAGATAACTGCTACTAGAGGTGTTAGGAAGCTATTAAATATAAATTAGGTGAGGAGGATAAGGATTGCAACTCTATATAATACAGAATATCTTTCTCAAGCTTATGTAAACCTGTCACCATTATTTGTTGTTCTTGTTTATTACCCCAAGGGCCAGACCCATAGATTGAGCAATTTTTTAATGTTAGTGCACTTACAATATCAACTGGATTTTCATCTGCAGATGCAATCAATAAATCATGATTGCAAGCTACTCCTTCAGATAAGAAATACTTCAAAAGAATTCTGCTGTAGTTAGCCAGGACATCTTCCTCTGAAAAGTAATCACTACTTACATTATACCTCATTTTTGAACATAACTTTTGTTTTATTTACGGTTGTCAATTGTTCTACAACACAGCAAGTGTATTTTATCATATTTCCAAGTTAATCATAATATCAAAGCAATGGTTGTTGTGAACAAATATTTACTTCAGACTTCTCAGTCTCATCAATTCGCCAGCAGGGGGGAAGATAATGTTAAAGCACCATAAACAGTTTGAATTCCCCGCCCTTTCCAATCCTATCATTTTCCTGCGCAAACAGCGCCACCTATCGTCAAAAACATTCACTAGTAGTTCCCCGCCATACTTCGCCACCGAACCTATCGACTCCGTAAAATAATCGTGAAATACTGCAACCAAGTGTTTTATAAAAGACAATAATTGTGTGTGCCATCAAACAATACCATCACCATCATCAAGAATCAAGAATCGTTCTTTAACATTTTTATGGTAAAACCATAAAAATGTTAAAGAACGATTCTGTTTGATGGGAAAGCGGACTGTATCTAAAAGGTAGGTAAAGGACTCACCGAAGCACCGAGGGCCGGCTGGCTCCGAATACCTGAATGATGTGTTTTATGCTGTGGGGCGCCCCAATTCTTGGTTCTTGATGATGGTGATGGTATTGTTTGATGGCACACACAATTATTGTCTTAAAAAACACTTGGTTGCAGTATTTCACGATTATTTTACGAAGTCGATATGTTCGGTGGCGAAGTATGGCGAACTCCGCTAGGTGGCGCTGTTGTGTAAACAAAGTATTAGATTGTGCTCTCGGAAATTATATCTTTTAAAAATATTAAAAGTGCTCAAAAGACCATGAACTGTGCATAAAAGTGAAAAACGACACTAAAATCAAGTATAGCAGTGTTATCAAAGACGTCCGTGGAGCGAAAATCTACAAAAGTGACTTAAAACTGGTAAACAAATGACTTGCAGATTCAATGTGCTAATCAGTGAGAAACGCATATAAACAGTGATCAGAGTTGTGTGAAGAATTCAAACCAGTATAATAAAACAAATATAAAGTGAACTAAAAGTGAACAAACGATTTATCCAAGAACTCAACCACAAAATCAAATTTTCAACATAGATCCGTTTTTTATTTGAAAGCTAAGTACTTAAAACCACGCCATCTGTCGATTATCTTGCGAACTGACCTGTCAACGATCGATGCCATCGATATCAATACTGCTACCATCACAAGTTACATTCATTACATACGCCTCAACTAGCGACATCTATTGACAAAGAAATAAAATACTGAACCAACAGAATACGACCTGCGTTTTTCGATACAAATCAAACTGAACACGTAGCGAGTTGGCTTACACATGAGACTTTGATGCAAAGAGCCCCTGGTCCGAATCTCACCGCATAGGTAAGATTATTTTGTTAAAAACATGAACAGCTTTCTGGAGAATATTACATTCCGTCGCACGCGTACCCGCTCTGAACCAGAAGACGACAGTAGTATATCTCAAAATGTTACAATAAATAGCATGCCTGAGATGTCTGAGGACGACGATGACTCACAACTAAAATCATTAAAAACCACAATCGAACGACTTACATCGCAACTAAACAGTGCGCATAATGAAATTGAATCGCTATCACTGGAGAATAGCAAATTGAAGAAACAAAACGACGAACTAGCAAAAAGAAATGAACTCCTTAAAAAAATCAATAGCCCCGCCGCCAAACCAAGATCTACACCAAAGAAAACTTCAAGCAAACAGACAAGTACAAATAACAAAGAGACCCAAACAGAGATTTTAAATATTGTATCTGAAAACATAAATTATGACACTAATACTAGTGAGTTAACACAAAAATGTTTTAGTACTACTCGAGTATCACCGCTGAGCAGAACCCACAACAAGCAGACCACTACCTTAGCTAAACCAAAAATATGTTTAATAAGCAGCGAAACTACAAATATATTATACACTGCTTTAGAGGAAACTAACCCACGAAGCTACGAGATTTGCCACTATCGCAAACCAAAATGTGGACTGAAACAAATACTTGAGGGTATTGACGTAAAAGTGCAAAACCTAACAAGTAAGGACTTTTGTATTATTTTCATCGGCGAAGAGGACTTCCGAAGAACGCAAAACTATGTAGAACTAGTAATATTTATTCGAGAAAAATTAGTTTCTTTAACCCATACTAATATCATTATTTGTGTACCAACTTATAAATTTAAATTTAACAATAACTATTATATAAAACAGCAAAATTATGGCAATACCCTGTATAATAGTAGAATAGAAACTTTTAATAACCTTTTATATATTGATACACATACATTTAATTATGCATACCTACTGGACTCTAATCTTAATCTCTCTTATAACTACGATATGTATAATCAACGCACGGGCGCATTGAATAGCAATGGCACGAAAATTGTGGTATCCGACCTACGGGATCTTGTCATGACGATAGGTAACCTTAACAATGAAGATTCTGGGGTGGAGTATTCACAGTCGGACGAAACAGAAATATCTGACTCACAACCACAAGCCAGCCTTAAGTTTTTTCTCTAACAACGACACACCAAAAAATAGTACACAGACATATACATGCAACAATACAACCATCCTATACCAAAACGTACAAAGCATAAAAAATAAACGTTACCTATTAGAAGCAATCACGGAGGAATATAAAATAGAAGCACTTTGTTTTACGGAAACATGGATTACGGAATTTAAAAAAGACCTACTAAGTTTGGAAGGGTATAGTGTAGCTGCTAAATACTGCCGCCCCAACTACGCGGGAGGTGGTGTGTGCATATTCTTAAAAGACGATATCGAATCCAAAGAAAGACAAGATTTAACGGAAACGACAATCGAATTTATATTTGAAACGTGTGCAGTTGAAATTCCAAAAATGAATCTTTTACTCATAGTTATATATTGGCCACAAAAAAATAGGGAAACTGAAATATTTTATACATCCTTGGAAAAACTGTTGGTTAAAATCAATAAAAAGGACAAAAATAAACACATAATTATAGGTGGGGATTTCAACGTAAATATCCTAGAGAAAAATCGTAATTCATTCAATCTTCTAAATACCATGACCAAGTACAACTTTCGACAACTAGTGACGGAACCTACCAGAATAACAACCTCAAGCACCACGTGTATTGACCTAATATTTACAAATGCAAACGACAAATTACATCTAGAAGTAGTCGAGCTTGGACTCTCAGACCATAGAGGAATAGTAATCAAATTACCTACCCACGATCCAATAACTAATAATAGAAAACAAATAGGAACCCTAAAGAGGAACTTTAACAAACAAAACATAGACTCATTTAAAAAAGAACTAAAAAAGCTTGACTGGAGTAAAATAATAAACGAAAACCAAAATGTAAATACTAACTATGTGTCATTTCATAACACCTTACAAAACATATTAAATCAGTGTATACCAAAGAAAATCGTAAAAAATAAAAAGAAATCATCTAAATCTTGGCTAACCACTGGATTGAGAGTGGCATGTAAGCATAAAAGACAACTGAAAGCATTATTAACTACAACCAATAACAATATATTGGAAGGGTATTATAAGCGTTACGAAAAATTACTTAAGAGAACAGTAGCCCACTCTAAAAAACTAAACTACATAAGAATGATGAGCAAATCAGAAAACAAAACTAAAACAATGTGGCAAATAATAAAAGAACGTACAAATAAGAATAGTAAAAAGTCATTAAAGAACATAAAATTGCGTGTACAGAATAATGTGACAGAAAACGCGACTACCATTGCCAACGCCTTCAATGATTATTTTGTGTCGGTGGGAAAAACTGGCGGGAACTTTTGTACAACTGGTAGTCCTACCTCCTTCCAAAACGAAAACTCCATTTTCCTAAGACCTGTTGACCCTACCGAAATTAAGTATATTATTAAAAAAATGAAGAACAAGCGAAGTTATGGGCATGACGAGCTACCGCCTATACTTATAAAAGCATGCGCTGAAGAATTGACGTTACCGCTGACTTTTTTAACAAATCAGTCTTTAGATGAAGGCTCAGTCCCTGACCTACTGAAAGTATCTATAGTAAAACCAATTTTCAAAAAGGGAGACCAGACTGACGCAAGTAATTATCGACCAATAGCATTGCTACCAACTTTCTCAAAAATATTGGAGACTGCGATGTCAAAACGACTTTATTCTTATTGTGAAAGATACAAAATTTTCAATGAGAGCCAGAATGGGTTCCGAAAAAATAGATCCACGACATTAGCCGCATTTAAGTATATCCAGGAAGCTTTAAATATAATAAATAATAAAAATTACGCAGTAGGGATTTTACTGGATATGAGCAAAGCGTACGACAGAGTCTCATACGAAATTTTACTCAATAAATTATATGCAATAGGTGTTAGAGGAACAGCACACAAGTGGTTCTGCTCGTACCTAGATAATAGGGAACAATACGTAGAGGTAGAACATATCGATCCCCACACTGGCCAAATAACACGCGTAAGATCCGATAAAGCAAAAATAACAATGTCGATTCCACAAGGCAGCGTGTTAGGATGCTTATTATTTTTAGTTTATATTAATGACCTCCCTAAAGAAATTGACGCTCAAAGTATTTTATTTGCTGACGATATCTCTATAATTTTCCCTTATACTGACCAAGAAAACCTAAACTTAAGTCTAGACGATAAGCTATCCAAAATAATAGCATGGTTGAAACATCATAACTTAGAATTAAATTTTGACAAAACAAAACTAATGCAATATAGACCATACCAAAAACGCAAACTGGACATAAACTACTCATATAACAACATAAAGCTGCAATGTATTAACGAGTTTAAACTGTTAGGATTGACCATAGATACCAATATTAACTGGAAAGCCCATATGGACACATTGGCAAATAAACTAGCCAGCTTTATTTATGCCTTAGCGGAGCTTAAAAGAGCTACCGATTTTAAAACTGCTCTCACAGCATACTATGCTTACGCATACTCCTGGTTAAGCTATGGAATCGTGTTGTGGGGAAATGGCGTAGATAAAGAAAGAATTTTTGTTCTACAAAAGAAATGTTTAAGAATTCTAGCCAATATAGATAGCACAGAAAGCTGTAGGAATTTCTTTGTAGAATACAAGATCCTTACACTAACTGGTATCTACATTTTGGAAGTTAGCAAATTTGTGAGAAAACACCAGGCACTGTTTCCACTCACTAAGGACCTTCGCCCACAGCAACGCAGTATTAGACGTCAAAACAAAAATGAATTAGCCTTACCAAGCTCAAAACTAACTATGTTTCATTCAGGGCCTTTAGCCATGTGCGTTAAAATATATAATAAACTTCCAAATTCAATTAAGGACTTGGAGTTCGAAAACCAATTTAAAAACAGTCTCCAAAAATTCCTTAAATTAAAATCTTATTATACTCTAAAGGAATTCTTTGACGATAAGTAAGTTTTTGACACCCATTTGACATTCATACCTGTACCTACAATACACACAACACCAAAAATGTTGACTATTTTATGTCATATTATTTTTTATCTTGATTATTATTATTTTCGCTATACTTGTATTAATCCAATTTTATCGTATTCGAATTTTATGAATGGACATGTTGACCAATTAATGGTACTCTTATTATTCATGACAGTTACTTAATTAAATAACTTATGATGCATGTACATAATATTATTATGATGAGCATGTTAACATTGAAATTATTATTCGTACAAGCACAGTGATTTGTTTATAATGTGACACTGTAGCACTTTAAATTAATATGTATATTGCTGTGCCCTAGCAGGGTTCATGTATGAAACCTATATACCTGTAACAACCTGTAAACTACATGAATGCAATAAATGATGATTATGATTATGATTATATCTTCAAGAGAGATGGAATATTTTTATTTTAAATTAGCAAAATCAAGAAGAACGTACCAACAGCAAATATGCTTCCTGCCGGTAAACCACCGCCTGCAAAATTAAAAAAAAGTCTATTGATCTCATGGCACGATAATTTTATTGATTTTGATATTAATGTGTGGTATCAATTTTAGGTTATATTTACAAAAGGAATTTGCAAGCTACTTAAATCTAAATGATTGATTACATAGAAATAGGTATTCATTTTACCAGTTAATAACGCATACAAATAAATATTACTTACCAATGATATGGTCCAGAGAAGGAATACCAGATGATATTATCGGTAAACTGTTTTTAACCTTTGTGCCACTTATAGTGACACGTGAATCACTAGTTTTATGGAAACTACTCATGTTGGAGCAGTTTGGATTCTTAACTTCTATGGAGCTACAACGTTTACCAAGATTTTCTACCACGACTTTACTATTTTCACTTTGTTGACGAATGAAATTACAACAAATGAAATGAAGTGTAGTGTCTGTCACCACAGAACATAAATACCTGTCACCCTGTCACCATAGAGTAAAGTAATATAGGTATAACCCGGTTCATTAAAGAAAGGAATCTAAAATGGCGGTTTTTATCATGTCCTCACGCTCGCACACTATAGTGAGCGAGCGAGAGGACATGCCATGTGTTGCCATTTTAGATTCCTTTCTTTAATGAACCGGGTTATACCTGTCACATTCTTGACAGGTCATTTTAGTGTTACCACGGTTTGTAAAATACGGTGTAGTGTGCCGTATACTTCGATCAATAGTACATTATTGATCGAAGACCGACACGGTTAGCGCAGTGGCTAAGCGATTGGACTGCTGCGCTGCGTGTCGCGGGTTCGATCCCCGCACGGAACAAATATTTGTATGACCTGCAGATAGTTTCGGGTCTGGGTATTTGTGTATGTGAGTTTGAACGCACCCACGATACAGGAGAAATTCCTAGTGTGGGGCAACGTTTTACAAAAAAAAAAAAAAAAGGCCGTATAGCTTTGAGTGACTAGAATACCTATTTGATGAAAAAGGCATTCAAGGAAGTAATATGAACTGAGAGGGTTGTATTGGTGATTTTACTAAGTATTACTGTGTAACGTCACATTTGTTACGGTCGCGTATCCTATTTTATTTAACATACAACTGACACTGATCGGCAAATTGCAAAAAACGTAAAAAAATATCGAATTCCGCACTCACCTTCACACAATCACAAAGACCGTAAATGTCAAAATTATCTTAATTTAATCTGTGGTAGTTCTTTTTGTTGAGCCGTGCCGTGTCATAAACTGCTTGTGGCACATGCATTTTTTAATAATATCTCTTTCAGAGAAAGAATTCAATTGAATTAAAAGGAGCAGACATAATTTGCAACATTCAAAATGCAGGGCCCCGCAGTTTTTATGGATATATCTCTCGAAGATCAAGTAAGTTAACGTCAACATAACCTAGTCGTAAAGTCGGGGAAAGTGTAAATTAGTTTTAACTCACAATCGTAAATTACTGTCGATGCTTTCAGGCACTAGAACTTAGGAAATACTTCAAGAGCCTCGGTGCAGAGATAGCGGAAGAGAAGTCGCCGAAAGGAATAGAGGACGACTTACACAAAATAGTGGGAGTCTGTGATGTTTGTTTCAAGGAACCGAATGAAGCCGAGATCGAAGCGATACTCAACAGTATTGTCTCCATCATGGTCTCCGTAAGTAGATTTACTTATTCAGAAAAAGTAAAGCCTGCCTATTTAAAACGTGAAAAGTGTACTAGCCACTCAACTTCTTGAAATACATACAATAAATCTGTGATCCAAGGTATAAACATAGTTTTGAAGTATTAGTTCGGTTTGTCTGATTTAAAATAAATTATTATGTTGGAATTTTATTTCAGATCCCACTGGAAAGGGGAGAAAACTTGATTTTGGCTTTCAGTCAAAGACTCACAAAAGCCCCTGGGCCCAAACTTGGCATGGTTGTGGTACAGTCGTAAGTTATTTACATCACTTTAATACCATATCTCAGACTTAATTAAATCAACCCATAAATTAGTACCTATTTAGCCCTGATGAGTTTTCTATAATAATTTAATCAAATACAATATAATGATTCAAAACAAGGCTACATTGCGTAATCTGGTGATTTGGACTTCTACAACAGCTGTTAAGAAGAAACATTATAGTTACGGAATGCATGTTTGCCAGATGTATGAATGTAGATGAGGCAAAAGGAGTATGTAAGGATTGCCTACCCTCTTGGGGAAAGGGTGTGAGTATGTATGTATTACAGTTACTCAAGTGTTTCATTTCAATATTACAGATTATGGCGTTTATACAACAACTTGGAGGCAAATTCCCCCCTGCGTTACCATGTGTACTACCATGTGGTGGAGCTGGCAGCTCGCGTCGGCGCCATTCGCGAGGTGTTCACCAGTGTGGAACAGCTCAGGAAAGAGTTCTCTGGCTGCCCACCCACTAATGAACAAATGCAGAAACTGTACAGAATCTTGCACCAAGTTTTAAAGGATCAGAACAGGTAATATTATATTGAATTACCAGCAAAATCATTGTTGTTCTAAAATATAAACACATAGTTCTGCCTGTTGGAGTTTAGTAATACTTTGGCAATCAAAAAATTGGGTTTGGAAGTCCTTGCCTGTTTGGTTTACGTATTACACCATTTGGAAACAAACCTACTTTTCTCTTCTGTATTTATAACAATGTTTAATATAATTTTAAGTTCATTGACAAATTCTGTACTTCCACACACTGGGGATTAGCATAGCTATCCTACTCTTACTTAGTTGTGATTGGTACATCTAATAAACTTTCAGTGTTACCAAAGCAGTGTGTTTACATCAACTCACCTAACTCAAAATACTTACTTGGCACTTCTTAACTTATGAGACACTTGCTTGGCACTTCTTAACTTATGAGACCTTGCATTGCCAGTTCTACAATGTCTATTTAGAGTTTCTGTTTTCCAATGAGATCCCCAAACTTAAAATTCCAATATGAAGAAAATGTCTAAATTGCAATCTAACAAGATTTTGTTATTCACTTAGAAAATTGTATTGATTTCAGTGAACTGGCTTCAAAGGTTATGGTTGAACTACTTGGCACATACACTGATGAGAATGCCTCGTACGCCAGAGAGGACGCCATCAAATGTATCTCCACAGCACTGGCTGATCCCATTACATTCCTACTGGATCCCCTGCTGTCCCTCAAACCTGTAAGATTCCTTGAAGGGGAACTCATCCATGACTTGCTCACCATTTTCGTATCAGAGAAACTATCCAGCTATCAGACCTTTTACCAGAACCACAAAGAATTTGTTCAGTCTCAAGGTATATGTTTATTTAATTCTTTTATCATAATTGAAATTATTATATTTGTTGAATAATTAATTTTGAAATGTGCATTTCTTTCAGGTCTAGACCATGAACAAAATGTAAAGAAAATGAGGATACTGACCTTCATGCAAATGTCTGAGGCCAACCCTGAACTCACTTATGATGAGATTATATCAGAACTACAAATTGAAGAACAAGATGTCGAAGCTTTTATCATTGAAGGTAAAACTACTATATTCTTGTACTATCAAGGCATCAATGGACTTGAGACATTATGTTATGTGTCATCTATGAAGGATAAATGTTTATGTGAATAACAGAAAATGTCCTTAATTGTTTACGTATACACATAAAAAGTCAAAAATAATGAAAGGGTCTAATCACAAGTAACAAAAAACTTTAAGGTTGATGTTCCAGAGTAGCCCGCGAAATTCAAATTTTCTTACGTTTTTAGCGATTTGCAGGCCAGTACTAGGTTGTATGTTAGTGAAAATATGATTCGCGGCTGTAACACGTATGCAGTTACAGAATTATAATCATCAAAATCATCATTACAACCCTTCAAGTTCATGTAACTGTCTCATTCTTGAAAGTTCATTTCATAGAATCATATTTTCACTAACATACAATCTAGCACTGGCCTGCAAATCGCTAAAAACGTAAGAAAATTTGAATTTCGCGGGCTACCCTGGAACACAACCCCAAAATGTACTACTACATACAAAATTCTAAAATCTGTCTCTTTTCCCTTTTAGTATTGAAAACTAAGCTGGTCCGTGCCCGCATGAACCAGGCGGAGCGGTCGGTGCGCGTGTCGAGCACGATGCACCGCACGTTCGGGCGCGCGCAGTGGCAGCAACTGCGCGACGTACTCCTCGCGTGGCGCGGGAACGTACACTCTGCACACGAAGCCATGAAATCCGTCGCCGCCGCGCAAATCGAATACGCCACGGCAAACCAGAAAGCATAAGAGTTGTTTACTGCAGATTTTTACATAAATTGTGACCTGTTGGTGCCTGGATTTGCTCTTCAGCAAACTACAAAGCCTTGGCTTGGAAACTTGTCTAATCCACAATCAAATAGTTACAATAGAGAAGCATGCCAACCCGTCTTTCTTATAATTTCAGGAGGGTACTGATTCTGATAAGTATTCAATATCGATTATTTTATTATACAATGGATTTCATTTATCACATAATGATGATGTAATAAATAATATTCTTGTATAAAATACGAGCAAATTCCAGGCACCACTAAATTTTATATACCTTGAAAGGTAAAGTACATTAATTATATCTACAACTATTCTCTATTTGGACTATATTTGCACTTAAGTCGTTACGCTTTATGTAACAATCTGCGGATTGTAGCCATTTTGTATTAATATACGATTTAAATACCCAAAAGTATTTGTTTTTGTTCTACAGGATTTTCAAGACTACCCGCCATTTTAATCTTTCTTAGATTAAAATGGAGGGTAGTCTTGGAAATCTAACCATGTAATCGGTCACACATATTATTATTTGCCTCATTTTCAATTTTCAATAGTGTCACCAACCAAACATAACTTTTGAATCCTCTAACCGCTATTATAGTAGTCTACTAAAGCATATGTCATTTATTACGGGAGATAACCACTCCTATATCAGGACAAGGCTTGGGACCTGAATTATATGGATAACATAACATCACGCCTGTAGTCCCCGAAGAGTTAGGCAGAGGTGTACTTATTAGGCTTATTGTATACCCACATTTCACCAGTTATGTTTTAATTAAGTCCCATATAATAGGGGCGAACCTATTGCCATCAACCGGGCACAAATCCAGTCTCCGTGGCTAGCCTGTTATTGATAAATTCCTGATGGAAAAACCCAATAGCACCTAGCCCGACCCGGGAATTGAACCCAGGATCTCATGCTCAGCAGGCGCGCTTGCGACCACTAGACCAACGAGGCAGTCTATATAATGAGGCAGATTATATGGATCTTCTTCTTAGCGTGTCGATGACAATTTAAATTGAGTCGGCCCAAAATTTGGCGACGAGTTCGGCACTTTCAGTAGCCTCCATCAACTCCTGTGATGTGCAAGTAGCAGGACAGGCTGGACACGATATCAAGTGCTCCATAGTCTATGGGGCAAGACCACATTTACACTCCAGGGCAGAGTCGTCTATGAGTCTCCACCTGAACAGGTTTTCCTTGCTTCGGCCTACCTGTGTCCGGAGTCTGTTATATGACCCGAATAAATAGAATTATGAAGTAAGTACGAAAGAAAGATTTATGTACACTGTCAAAATGACTTCTGGTGACATACAGCAGCTGTCATCAAATAGAAATTTTAGCGCAAAAATCGAACTCAAACAATTCATGGATTACGGTCATGGAAACAGACAGGATGGGTGCTTCCGAAACGTGTTCCGTTCCTTCGTGTGCATGGCACTATCTTTGTTACTCGGGTTGCATGTGTACGCGTATTACTGGGGCCCCTCTCAAGAGTCGCTGGACGGAGACTTCTCTGATATCAAATACGTTGTTATGCAGCTTTCGAGAGGATTGTCTGAGGTGGTTATACAATTTATTGTTCTAATTCCCGCAAAAAAGTACTAAAAATATCGGTAGACATTCGAAACTGCAAGGACCGCCTTCAGTATCCGGAATGTCTGTATACTTCGTCTTTATGATCAGTGCAGGGCAGTGGTCCAACTATGATAACGACAGAGGGATTTGTGTGCACTATTTGATTTTGATGGTGAGTCTGATGTTAAATGTACCTAACATTACTAGCCCTCTATGAAAGTGCAATTTTAAAATTCGTCTCTTCAGTTTTATTGACCACATACGATACCTCA
Source organism: Diarsia mendica (assembly GCA_949316265.1). Taxonomy (NCBI): domain Eukaryota; kingdom Metazoa; phylum Arthropoda; class Insecta; order Lepidoptera; family Noctuidae; genus Diarsia; species Diarsia mendica. The sequence goes on along the minus strand of OX438896.1, from coordinate 14,945,110 downwards.
CACAAAGACTTTATATTATTATACAGGGCGTTCCACGGCTATGTATGCCACATGGAGGGAAAGTACCTTGAATATTGTAGATGGAACATTTTACTGAAAGAAAACATTATTTTAATTTAAAAAACAATTTATAAATAACTAGCTGATGCCCGCGGTTTCACCCGCGCGGATGTCGGTTATCGCTACCGATGCCAGTTATCGCGACTAAAAGTAATATTTTCGTAGCCCCTTTCAACCCCATAAAAAAGTTTTATTTTTTATTGAATAGTTGCCTATGTCCTTTTTCGGGTATCAAAATATCTCCATAACAAATTTCATGCAAATTGGTTCAGTAGTTTAGGCGTGATTGAGTAACAGACAGACAGACAGAGTTACTTTCGCATTTATAATATTATAGTATGGATTACATGGTTGAACCGGGAATCGAACCCGCTACACGAGAAAAAAATATATTCTGTAGCTTTATCCTTTATCATACCGATCGAAGGGCTTCATCTTACGTAAGTATTATTTATTGCTAAATAACATTAGTGTCAAAAATAAAAGGAAGACCATGAATTTTAACATTTAATGTGAAATTTATGTTCAGAAAAATCTGACATTGCTGTTAAGACATACAACTGACAGTATCATAAGTACCGGTTGCAGAACGACAAAACTTTAAATTACTTTTCAGCAAGATGGAGCTCCGGCTCATAACAGTCACAGAACAACGGACTATCTCAATGAACACTTTCACTTTCATCCCTGGATCGGTCGTCCCTTAGATTTTTTATGGGGTTATGTAAAAACATTGTTTACAAGAACCAGTAAGAAATGTCCACGAGCTACAAACAGAACATAAGACGTATTATTCTAAATATCCACCACAACAAGATCAAAAATCGACAGGGAGTAAAATAATCAAAAGAGTGCGACTTTGTATTCAACATTTGTATGGGGCTCATTTTGAGCATTTGATAAAAATATTAATTTTGTATTAAAAATGTTAAAATTCATGGTCTTCCTATGTCTTCCTTTTATTTCTGACACTAAGTTATTTAGCAAAAAAATAATCCTTATGATCTTCTCTTCTCTTTCGCCTTTCGATCGGTATATTTTTCTCGTGTAGCGCGTTCGATTCCCGGTTCATCCATGTAATTATTTAAAAATCTATGAATGCAGTTTAAATTGTTTTTAAAATTAAAAAAATAATGTCTTCTTTCTGTAAAATGATCCATCTACAATATTCAAGGTACTTTCCCTCCATGTGGCATAGTAGCCGTGGGACGCCCTGTATACCTCACATGTTGATAGTTCATATTCAACAAGGTAGATGGCGTTGTAAGCTGCTGCCGCCCACGTCCGTATTCACAGACTACCTTCAAAGTTAGCACTTCGAGTTTAGTAGCATTAGGGCGTCAAGATTAAATAGATGGCGTTAGTTGTTTCAGGAATGTTAAAGTATTTATAAGTTTTGTAAACTTTTTGGGCGGGACTTGAATGTCACCAATATACCCGGTAGATCTTCGCTTGCTGTATATTCAGAGCCTCAGACTATGTATGTGCATCGTGATTCGAATTAGAATGAGACCTGAAGCAGACATGCAGAACTTGTGTCGAAATTAAATCTAGATATTATGGACAAACACAATATTGGCTTTATTAATTTACTAGTTATTGACCGCAGCCGTCGTCGTCGTCCACGTGAAATTATAATGAAAATATTCGCCCCGTATTTTAATTGAATTTTCAAGGACTTTAATTTGTTTGCATGGAACTCTAATCATTTTTTTTTTAAATAAATGTCCCGTCAAAATCAGTCCAGCCGTTTTGGTACAGTATTTTACATGGAGGGACTGCCTATCTGACCTCCACGACCCGGCTAGTACTGGGACTACTGGGTAATGCGGTACCCTTTGGTAAGACTGGTTGTCAGACTTTTGGGGCCACTTACTGTAAGTACCTGAAAAGACTGTCAAATATCCACAATCATAACCAGGACCAACGGCTTAACGTGCTTTCCGAGGAACTGAGGAAACTCGGTAGGTATGTACTTGTACCTACTGGTGGTCACACATCCATGGACCAACTCAAGCAAGCGTGGCTTAGCCAGAAGATTGATCCGATCGGCTGTTATAGTGACAAACAAAATTAAAAAAGGGGTGGGGGATAAGCATTTATATAAAAAAATAAATCAAATAATAAAGCTGTGATTTTAAATTACAAACCAGTGTGCTTACTCTCGAATATAATTCCGATAGATCGACATTGGAATTGTCAGTCAAACGTCAGCAATTGGCTGGACTCACTGAGTCTAGCCAATCCCTGACGTTTAACTCAACCAACTGACGTTTGACCAATGTCGATCTATCGGAATTATATTCCAGAGTAAGTACCCAGGCATTGGCTGGACTCACTGAGTCTAGCCAATCCCTGACGTTTAACTCAACCAACTGACGTTTGACCAATGTCGATCTATCGGAATTATATTCCAGAGTAAGCACCCAGATACTTCAATTTTGATAGATTACCTACACCGTGAGTACCAATATAGGTACTTAATTGCTTTATTTCACAATGTGTGTTCATTGTGCAAACAAGGTACCTACGGCCGGCGAAACAAGCTGAAGATGATTTTTTTATAAGCACGCATTACGATCCTGGTTGTTCACGGGACCAGTCAATGTGTCGACATTTGTGGGAGGCCTATGTATGTCGAGCAGTGGATGGTTTTTCGTTTGAATTGATGATGATGACGCATTATGAATGTAGAGATGTAGAGATTGTAGAGCACTCTTTCTATTACAATCTATGTATGTTTGCGATTATGTATTTATTATCAGCTGTTTTGGACCTGAATTTACTGGTTTTATTTGAACTGCCAGAAGGGGTTAATAAACTCGAGATATAAGTAGTAAAACAATAAGGCAGGCTCGCCCCTTCTATTACGAACTCAAACATAACTTACGAAATGTGAGTGTACTAATGGGACACTTCTGCCTAACCCTTCGGGGATTTCAGGCGTCATGTTGTGTTATATGAAAAATATTCAAATTTGACAAGGTATGGTATGCAAGCGCACCTTACAACTCTGTACCTTGCACAAATAGTGTTGTGTACAACTAGGTAGTCGACAGTCGTGTGATGAATGTTAGGAGGATATTTATGCCGCCTCTCGCCATCAAACGTAAAAGTTTGGCGAGTTTAGAATTATGTAACACCTCTGTAATATAATTTCTTTAAATAAAAATGTTAACAAAAATAATTGTGCGGTAGTCTTTCATAGAAACACGAATACAGCAGTACTGGCTCCTTGGTCAGTGAGATAACTATTGTGAAGGCTATACATCTGTTCATTTCATCATTTCTCCATAAAAAAGTGGTAGCAGTCGCGACTGGCAAGTTGTATGTCATGGGTTGTATTGGAACCCAGGCATTGTATTTATCTGGGATTGTGGGTTGTTCTAGGGTTGTTCGAAAGAGATACCGCGGCTCCGGACACAAAGGTAAGAAGGAACATGGGTGGTTTTTAAAGTGTGACACTCCCTTCCGAAGTTCCGATCCGCCCAGGGCGGGAGCAGTCATTTGATGATTTCCCACACCCGCGTTTAATTTATTTCATCACCACTGCTCTCTAAACGGCGAAGGAAAACATCGTGAGGAAACCGGCATTTCCTAGAATCAAACGTCAAAGACACGTGACATCTGCCAAGCCGAATTGGGTCCGCGTGGTGAATTCCCTCGCACATGGCACTCCCTCGCACAAAGAGGATACCTGTGTCCCAGGCTCCCAGGTGTGGAAACATTATAGTCTGATAATAATGAAGATACTTAAATATGATATTTTTAAGCAGCAGCCGGAGTTTGAATTCGTTTCCTACGGTTAAAGACTTGTCTTAATTCAATATGGCACCATGGATTGCCATTTGCCATTGTTAAGGATTGAACTAAAAGATTTATAGGTATTAAAACTCCTCGCCTTCAACTGGAAGAACTGTTAATAGTGAGTAGGAGAAACAGGTTACAGGGTGTACAGTTTCCTATTAATACTTCATTGAAAACGGTGGATCAAGTGACCAGGCGGGTCTTGTGTCTACAGCTGGGATTTTCTATTGGCGGATTTTGATACGCGATTCAGGATTTTGATGTTAGCTCGTCATTTGCGTCATAGATGGCACTAGCGTACTTTTAGACAGCTTATTTTAGACCGGAGTGATACTATGTTGCCCGTCGGGGCCGCGCATTTTTGTACTAGATTACGTGGCCTCGGCGCAAGGGCAAAGAAGGAACATGGGTTCGGTTTTTAGTCAGTAGAAGTCTGACACTCCCCTTCGCTCTGCCCAAGAGCGGGGGGATCATTCGATGATTTTCCACCCACCAAAAAAAAAAAAAAAGTGATACTATGTTATGTTAATACAGGTGAATCGCAAGCACGAGCGTCTGCAGAGCGAGATGGAGCGCATCTCCTCGGTGTTGCCGCAGGTGGCGGCTGCGGCCGGACGCGCCAAGGAGGCCCTCATCGACCCCGTTATGCGAATGCGCAATAACCGGCAGGTCGGCGATACTGCTGATTATGATAGACAGGTTAGTGATGTGCAATTTATTGTATCGACTCTCAACATCTCCTTTAAATTTTTGTCATTCAAAAGAGAATTTTTGATGGCCTAGTTGAAGTAAGGTGAGCCGGACACCAGAAGAGCATAAAGCAGATGTTTCAGAGTCGCCGCAGGCTTTCTATCGGCCGATAGTTTAGTCGGGCTCTTAATCAGTATTCAATGAACATGTACATAAATGATAGTGCGCATAGTAAATTAATTGAAATTAGATGGGCTACATGATTGTCCCTCAAATTATGTTATCGGCAAACTATCGGCCAACTGCTGGATCAGTATGTCGCTCTAATCCCTAGTAGCATTTTTTGTTGGCATTTAGTTGGGCCACATACAGAGGTATGTGGCCCAACTAAATGCCAACAAAAATGTATGTGGCCCAACTAAATGCCAACAAATGCCAACAAAAATGCTACTAGGGATAGCGCGCGCACACTTGCCGATTGTTTAATTGAAACAAATAATGCGCCAATACATTGATTTTTTTAAATGTGTGGGCGTATTACTTGTTTTTGTAAATAGATTTACAAAACAAGTAATACTTTGGCTTCTTATTCGTACGTCCAAAATACAATGGAACCAGCAACTTGCAGCGGAAAAATTAGGCGGTATTGCGTAGAACCAAACAAAGTGTTCAAACATCTCAATCTTATTGTTGGTTTAACATTCTTCAGTAGATTGGTACACACTACTGAGATCACATTCATTAAATAAATTCGTCATTCTGTACAAAAAAAAAATGTATTTCGTATACCACCTTCATCCTTAGGATACAGGTTGTCAGTAAGCAGGTCACCCCTTAAAACATGTGTTGTTATAACCCCGTCGGATACCCACTTTGTTTGTGCCTGCTACATCTTTGTCAATCATCTCCTCATATTTTACTAACACATGTTTCCGTTTTCGTTTGCTTCTGAACTTTATCATCCCTCATTCTAATATTCATCTGCCTTGCCTTCTCCCAACTGTGTTGGTTCGGCTTCTAGTCTAACCGGATTTGGCTGAATACCAATAATTTACATGAAGCGACTGTCTAGCTGACCTTCTCAAACCACTTACTGGGTAACTCGCATGGAGCACAATGTAACTCGCGATAGATGAAACCCTTTGGTGAGATGGGTGGTCAGACTTTTAAGTTTTAAAGATCTTTAAATAACACACGGGGTCGCAAAAGTGTCCACCTGAATTGAAATTCAAATCAAACCGAATGAACTTAGAAAATGCTCATTGTAGAAACACGCCATAGTCTTTAATGACATGTGAGCTTTTTCAAAAACAAAGACGCTGTTCGTGTATGTATTGTGCTGGAATCTCCAGACCATAGGTTTATTCAGCAATCATTTTGAAAAAATCTTTATACAACTTAGATGTAACTCGGAAAATTCGATGTTTTGTCTCAAGTCTCAATTGCACCCGTTCGAGCAGGCCTGGTCGATATTTGTTGTGATAAATCGAACATATGATTGAAATATTTAATCATTGAATATGGCATATAGAGGAGCATCTCTAAGCAGATCTTCATGCAATTGTATCTCACTTCGCTATCACTTGGGCAAACTAAATTGGATAACGACGTCGTCGCATCTTCCAACTTAGTAAAACGTGATGCACTGGGTATAAATATGAGTGTAGAACCCCTATTTGTTAACAGTTAGCGGACTACGCGCTGGAGTCAGCTGGTGCAAGAGTATTGGACACGGGGGACACCATAGAGCACGTCATTTACGAGTCGTCAGTTGGCTGGGTGCTCCATATGTTGACCTCGATGATGTGTCGCGAGTGCCTCGGCGCCCGGGCTATGATCCGGCCAGGAACCCTGCCCGGTGAGTGCTGGGCCTTCAAAGGGCCCAGAGGAGAGGCTACCATACGTCTGCTGGGCACCGTCAGGATAACCAGCATCAGTATTGAACACATACCGCCGCATATTTCACCCACGAGGTAATTCTTTTTTTTAAATCATCAGTTTAGAACTGCCAACTGCATTAACTTTTTAACAAATTATACACTAAACAATTTTTAAAGCTTTGGCAAATGTCGATTGTATTTTTTTTTTCTACAGGGAGATATCGTCAGCTCCACGCCTCTTCCAAGTTGAAGGTCTAGAGAACCGCTACGACGCATACCCTCACGACTACGGTAGCTTCGAGTACGATAAGGATGGCAAACCTATCCAGTACTTCGAAGTTCAGTTTCCGTCCACGAAGGGGTTTAATCTCGTGAGGGTCAGGGTCCTGTCGAACTGGGGACACCCTGTATACACGTGCGTGTACCGTGTGAGGGTTCATGGGGAACTGGTGAATAACCCTAGGGGTGTGGCCGATGATGGCGATGCAAGGATAGAGAATGAATAGATTCGTGTTACTAAGAGCTTGGCAACTTTGCAGAGTTTGATGAAATGGTTTGTTGTCAAGACGTGTATCTAGCTATTTATTTTTTACCCGACTGCGCAAAGCAAAGAAGGGTTATATACTTTTTGTATAGATTAAAACCAATTATGAATATAATAGATTAAGGTATTTTAGTTCCTGTGTTTTAGACCAATTCTTATTCGATAATGCAACCTGGGTGTTGTTAGCTCAAGCTTGTTAGATTTATTTATTAAAATATCTTATTAATGTGGTATACCTCAAAGATATAATTTAATTTTTAACATAGTAACTGGGTAAAGTAATTTAGAACGTTTGTGGAGATTAAATAAATATGTAGCGTCGTATGTTAATAAATTAAGATTTATTGTTAAATAAAGTAAACGTTTCCTAACAAATCGTTTGTTTAAATTACAGGATAGAATAGAATATTGTAGGCACATTTTCTACATAAAAATGATATAGACAGCCAATTTTTTTGACATACAATTCAACATGGAAGCCATTATAGCCAGGTGGCTACCCGGTTATGTCTATTGTGTGTTGCACAAAACGAGAGAAAGGCGAAACCAAGCATAGATGTTAATCTGGGTGTCCGGCAGCCGAACGCTATAAAACGTATGCTTTGTTGGTGGACAATGGCACAAAGTACATAAATTAAAGTAAGCAAAGTGATCATGAGCCCCCGCCGCGCATGCGCTAATGGGTTGACCGGGACAGCTTCGCTTTGTGCTAGAGCTGCGCCGGCGCGGCGCATTGTTGACGGACAGTTTATTTAATTTATTGTAGCAAAAGGATAGTTTGCTGCTGTATGTAGTACCTGCAAAAATATGCAGCTTTATATCTTTTTGAATTGAAAATATAATTTTTTTGTCACACTGAGTTTGGGCACAAAAAGGCGACATTGGTGGCTAAAATGGGTGAAATACTTACAATATTTCATCAAGTACTACGATAGTCGTAGGGTTACTGAATGTATAGTTTCTCATAGCCACTCTGGGCCACTCAAATTGTCAACAATCATCAACGTTCTAAAAATCTGCCTGAATACTTAATAATAATTCAGACAACATTTTTGAGATCTAAGATTAAACCATCGACACCACATCAAGCTACCCAAAACTTTATTTTTTCCAATCAACCTTGAACTGAATGCCAATGACAAATTGTTCTTGAATTGAATGTCAATGAGAAATTGTAGAAACTTGACGTGTTGGCGTTCTGTACAAGGTACCTACATAATGGGTACATATTAGAATTAACAGCATATTTTCTTTCAGATTTTACCATCTGAAAGAAAATATGCTGATCGCGAGCGCGTGCTCTAGTTAAGAGTATTTTGCAGACGCATCACAACACCGTCGTCGCGGTGTACGTCGATCTATCGGGGCCACTGCGATGACCCAGTTACAAGTGCGGAAATCGTCATGAAGTGTTTATTATAATTGTTTAGGTGTCTCGCTCACCTTAAAACTAAATAATGGCTGCACAACAGTCTATTAAAATCAAAACTGATCTGGAGAAGCAGTTGTATGACTGTTACATCCAGGAGAAATCGGACAGAGAAAACCTGCAACAAATGGTACGTCAACTGAACAGCCATATACAAAGCTTGCAGGAACAGGTTCAAGATCTTCAAGGACAATTAAAATGCTTAAAAGTACAAAAAAAAGAAGAACCCTCAGATAAACAGGCCAGTGGGACCATAACACCTGCTCAGCCTACTAAAAGTGACGCTGAGTACTGCACGGATGAGGAAGAACTCGCCAAAGAGACCGAGTGGATTAGGGTGAAAAACAGGAAGAAAAGGAAGTTGAACACTTCCCTTACTCCACCACAACCACAACAAGCTACAACTAGCATTCAGCAGCAGCAACTCAACAACAAAGAGAAGGCAACCACTAAAAAAATTCTGGCACCGCCTCCAATCGTAGTGGACGGTGTTAAGAATTATCAAACGTTCTACGACTTTTTGACTGAATCTCAGCCAGTAGAAACATTTACCGCCAAAATGTTGAGCGGTAATAGTGTGAAAGTAAATGCCAAAACTGAAGAGTCCTACAGAGTGATCGCTCGTCGCTTAACAGAAAATAACTGTTTATGGCACTCATATGAGGACAAGCAGACCAGGCCAATAAGAGTAGTGGCGAAAAAATTGCACTCTTCCTGCCTACCGGATCGGATTAAAGATGATTTAACTTTGCAAGGATTTCAGATAGAAAATGCTATTAACAAGTTAAGCTGGAGAACAAAAGAACCGCTCAACATGTTTATTCTATCGTCCAAAAATGATGAAGATGTCAGTAAAATATACGGCATTAAACATATTCTAGGGTGTAAAGTTGAAATAAACCCGCTTAAGACGTCAAAAATAATACCCCAGTGTAAGAGATGCCAGGCTTATGGTCATACTCAAAAGTATTGCTCAAAAGAGCCAAGGTGTGTTAAATGTACAGGAAAACACCTCACAGCTGATTGCAGCAAACCTGCGCAAGAAAAACCTAAGTGTGTTCACTGTGGCTTACCTCACCCAGCCAACTACAGGGGGTGTTTAGTTGCCAAGGAGATGCAAATGATTAAGAACAAAAAATCAAAAAATAGTCCACCTAACAACCCTGCCGCTAAGCAAATTGTTAGAAACACCGACAAACAGGCAACAAAACAAAGTGCACCGTTTGCAAAGACAACCGTGGCAAATGCACATACATCCAAAAGTGTCTCATACGCACAAGCAGTAAATCCAAGCACGAAACCATCAAGTCTTGAAGACAAGCTCAACCAAATCTTGAAGTGCATATCCTCATTTGACAAGAGACTAGAGAAATTAGAATCAAGCACCATACAAATCAGTCATGAATAACACACTAAAAATAATGGCGTGGAATTCCAACGGATTGCTGCAACAACAACATGAGTTGCAAGTAGTCCTAGACACAGAAAATATTGATGTGTGTTTGATCTCTGAAACGCACTTCACTAAACAGTCTTTTGTAAAGTTTAGAGGCTATAAGGTTTATCACTCGCTGCACCCTAGAAACACGGCGCGAGGAGGTAGCGCAGTTATTATTAGAGAAAATATCTGTCACTACGAACAATGTAAATACGAGGAACAAGACACGCAAGCTGTGGCGATATCAGTAAAAACAAATCAATTTAATGTAACAGTAGCAGCCGTATACTGTCCCCCAAGACACAAGATAAACAAAGAACAATATATACACTTATTCAGACTCCTCGGACAGAGATTTATACTAGGCGGTGACTTTAACGCTAAGAACACTCATTGGGGATCGAGATTAACTTCAACTAAGGGCAGACAGCTTCTAAGCGCAGTGAAAGACATGCACTGTGAGGTCATAAGTACTGGAAAACCGACTTACTGGCCGACTGACCACCAGAAACTACCAGACCTTATCGACTTTTTCATAGTCAAAAATATATCAACCAACTATCTGAATGTGGAAGAGGGGTACCATATGAACTCCGATCACTCTCCGATATTATTACAATTAAGTCACAAAATATTACTAAGAGAAAACCACCTGACGTTAGTTAACAAGTATACAGATTGGGAAAGTTTTAGCTTAGAGCTACAAAATATTATTGACCTAAAAACTCCATTAAAAAGCAAAGATCAGCTCGATTTTGAAGTAGACCAGTTTAACATCAATATCCAACAATGTGCATGGAACAACACACCACAGCTTATAAAGAAGTTTAAAGGAAATACCTACCCAAAAGAAATAATAGACCTATTATATGAAAAAAGGACTCAAAGAAAAAGGTGGCAGCAAACTAGATTCCCGCAAGATAAAACTGTATTGAATAACCTTACCAAAAGACTGAAGAGAAAGATACAAACCTTTCAAGATGAGGCTTTAGATACTAACCTGCGTCAGTTAACCAGCGACCATACAATCCAATACTCTCTTTGGAAAGCGACAAAGTCACTCAAAAGGCCAATTGTACCAATTCCCCCTATCAGAGATGATAACGGAAAGTGGGCCATAAGCAATGAACAGAAAGCTCAAAGATTTGCACATCACTTGGAAGAAACCTTTCAGCCAAATGACGAGTCTGTGGACAACCTACAGTTTGCCAATATTCTGCAAGATCAAAGAATTAAGCTTGTGACCCCGAAAGAAGTTGCAAAGGAAATTCAAATCATTAGCCTAAAGAAATCGCCAGGATATGACCTTATTACGGGAGAAATCCTGAAACAGCTCCCGCGTAAAGCCATAATTAAGCTTACTAGGCTCATAAATGCTGCATTCGTGCTTAAGCATGTTCCTGAGCCATGGAAAGTTGCTGAGGTGATAATGATTGCAAAGCCTGGTAAACCACCTCACGAAGCATCATCATACAGACCCATTTCCCTGTTGCCTATACTTTCAAAGCTGTTTGAAAAATTGTTTTTAAAACGCCTAAAACCAATCATAAACGAGAAAAACCTGATCCCTGACCATCAGTTTGGTTTCAGAGAGAAACACTCAACAATAGACCAAGTACACAGAATTACCAACATCATCGAGAGAACGCTTGAAGATAAAAAAGTCTGCTCCACCGTTTTTTTAGATGTAGCACAAGCTTTTGATAAAGTTTGGCATAAGGGTTTGATATACAAGCTAAGACTAATGCTTCCCAATGATTTTGCCGATATCTTGCAATCATATATTACAGATAGAATGTTTCGAGTAAGGCACGAGGGAGCCTTTTCTGAGTTAAAAAATATTAAAGCTGGCGTCCCTCAAGGAAGCGTGCTAGGTCCAATCCTCTACCTATTGTACACGTATGATATACCAGAGCTGGAAAATAATACCATTGCAACCTTTGCGGACGACACTGCCATTATGGCTACAGGGTCATGCCATGCGGAAGCAATCAGAAAGGTACAAATTGCTGTAAATGAAGTTCATGACTGGGCACAAAAATGGAAAATCAAATTGAATGAATCAAAGTCACTTCACATTGATTTTACCAACAGGAATTGTGATTACCACCCAATTTTCATAAATGGCCAACAAGTGCCATACGCAAATACAGCGAAATATCTTGGCATAACGCTTGATGCGAAATTGCGCTGGAAAGCGCACGTTAAAAAGAAAAGACAGGAACTGGAAATGCGATTTAAAAACATGTATTGGTTGATTGGACGAAATTCCTGCCTATCGATACATAATAAAATATTATTATATAAGCGTATTCTAATGCCAATATGGACATATGGCATCCAACTGTGGGGCTGTACTAAACCGACCAACATCAAAATTATACAAACATTCCAGAATAAGGTACTCAGGAGTATTGTTAATGCGCCCTGGTATATAAGAAATGACGACCTCCATCGTGACCTAAAAGTGGAACCCGTCACCAAAATAATCCAAAAATTTGCTGAGGCCCATGAACACCGACTCCACCAACATGTGAACATCGAGGCAATTCAGCTGCTAGACCAGACAAATATAGTGCGAAGGCTAAAACGAACAAAACCTTTTGAATTAGTGTAGTGTAAAGTGTAATGTAGAAATAATGGTGACAATGACACTCATATAACACATGAACAAAGTGTTTATATTATAATAATAGACTCTAAGAAAGTGGAACGGACTTGTTTATATACAATCAGCACTATTCTGTTTTAAAATAATTACCACGTAAAAAGTTAAGTTAGATTAAAATTGCTTATTAGTCTTGTAGGCTAGATTGTAATTAATTATTAAGAACCTGGTTCTTTTTAATAAAGGATAAAAAAAAGAAAAGAAAAAAGATTTTACCATAGTCGGACAAAATAGAGACCTCACGATAATTACAGGAGCATTCCAACTGAAAATTATATCGTTACCTAATACTATAGTACACGACAACCATGAAATCGGCATCGTTAAAGGCAATAACGTACGTGGTACGTACATTAGGGACACAATTAGGTCGATTCCTTTCTTTAGTTGCTTCAATGTGTTTCCTTTTCTCTGACAAATAGATTGGAGTCGTAAAGGGTGAAAGCACCTCTCCATGAAATTTATCCTTCTCGACCAACGCCTACTTGTAGTCTTCAATATTAATGATGTGATCTTAGTTCAGTGTCAGTGTCTCGCTACTTGACATGTATTAATGGACAGTATTTGTGTCTAGATTCCTCCTGGCTGGTCACGTTACACATAAAAAGTTAACAATTGAGTAATGTTGCATTATTGTATGGTATTAGTGGTGCCCCGCGGCGTTGCCCGCATTTTTGGCGATACTTTACTGATTCGTATAGAATTCTTTTGGAAATTGAACTGGAATGGTTTTATGCTGTTTTTGGTTTAGTTAACGAAGTAAGTATTTTAATAGCTGGATAATATTAAATATTTTTTCATATACCATATTTGGAAATCGCTGTAGAATCGACTTCCGACAACACAATAGGATTAGAAACGAAATAAAGGACTCTACTTTTAGTTATAGACCATCATCATCATCTCCCGGGCCTTTTCTCAGTTCAACCGGATGCAGCTGAATACCAGAATTCTACTACCTATCTGACCTCAACAAGCCCGTTTGTACTGGTTATTAATCCCCGGTAACACTGGTCAGACTGTCGGGCCACTGACTACCTGTAACACCGAAGGAACGTTGCGAAATTGTGGCAGCCATTTGGGCACAATTATTTCATGTCCAAATTTTTGGTCAAGATATATGTAGAGCACTTTCTGAAATCCCTACCTCATCAACTAGTTGGCGCACTTTCAATCGACGGTCATCTTATTACATGTTTTGGATTTTTACACCATTTCTGGTGTAAGTCACATAATTTGGTTGACCACTGCGATGTTCATCATTCTACTTAGTAACTCATGATAATATGGCCTCGTTTAAACTCGGCCTCCCATATATTTTATTGTTGTAAATGAAGCAACAGACTCTTCCGGAGTAGAATCGACTCAAATGAAAGCTTTGTATCACCTATCAGTGATCAATTTTCTGCATGTTCAAAAATACAGTGACGGTGTTCATTATTTAATAGGCGCAAAACAAAATAATGATAAATAATATGGCAGCTTGACTTAGTATGTACTCTATTGGTTGGTACTCTCTACCAAAGATCTCTATCAAACAATAAGCACCACTTGTGCGGTAGGACTGCCCTCCAAATAGCGACTGTTCATTAAACTAAGAAACTCGTTCGACAGTATTATTTTTCAATTTCACCTCCCGACCAACTTTTCCAAAGCTATCGCACACATAGATCATTTATTTATCTCCAGACAGACATCTCTGTATATTGATAGTTATAATTCTTCGGCCATAACAGAACATTATGTAAGGCCGGCCTTGTAGCGCGATCACGTAGCGGTTCGTTGTCCGCTACTATTCCTAACTACTAACAAATATCTTTGTAATGGATATCAGACAACTTTTTTACTTGTTCCCATTCTTCTGAGTCACAATAAACGTTTAATCCAGGACAAGCGATAAATCTTTAGAAACTTCAGCGACTTTATTCTCTTCAGCCTAATTGGGGATGAGGGATAAAGGGTGCATTGTGAGAGCCGCCAAAATATTTGACAATATTAATAATGTTTCTGGTCTATCGCTCGTGAAAGGCTTGCACAGTAAAGGATTGCCGATGGTTAGACGGGTAAACCCATCGGAGCGTTCTGCCAGCTTCCGCTGTGTGTGGTGCAAGTTACAGGAATCTGAGGATTTACCTTGAACCCGCAGTCGAAGGGATCCGACGTCGTAGGTTTAAACGTTTATTCTTTATATGTAATTTAGTAGCTTCTGTTATATGGGTGCTTTTGAGTTTTCTAGCAAACGTGGTTTATAATTTTTTTTCGTACAAAAAATTACTCGCTCACTGAAGAGCTAGTAATGTATAAAACAAGGAATTGTATTAAAAAGAAAGATTTGACTTTTATGATATAGGTCTAAAAGTTCGTATGGTACTCACTACTCGTAAAATGAAATAAATCATCCAATCATTCGAAAATCTGTATGCAATTTTAAGTTAGGTAAAACAACTACAAGTTTACAATTTGCACCACGCACCAGCTTGATGCTGTATGCGTAGGCACAGTATAAATATGTACAGTAGTGTGACTCGGCCGTGTCCTTGAAATAAATGCCTACAGCCGCGCGGTACGTAAACATGCGTAAGGGCTGCCCGCCTCCAGTATTTTAATTACATGTGCTTATTTTGTGTTTTCATTTAGTTTTGTGATCGTAAATATACTTTTTAAAACAAATAAAATACTTTGTGAATTGAATAGAAAGTGTTCAATAAACATGCGTGTTGTTTTTTGATTGATAGATTTAATTAAAAAACCATGTTTTTTTCGGCACGTATAAAGAAATACTTATCCATTAAAAAGACACACATTATAAGCCTACCTACTAGTAAGTGAAATTATTTTATAGTCTTATCTTTCAAAGTTTCCAGGTAATTAAAAAAAAGTTATCTCTGGATACGTTATTAACGAATTCATAAAACCAAAAACAACACAAAAAATGTAAATTAAATGTACTTGTCTTATTTTTAGAGAAAACATCGCGCATTTATTGTTAAAAAACAACATACCGTCCGCTCGTCACTGCGGCACAGTCCCGACTGTCTGCATCCCAGGCGCATCCCTTAATCGAGGCGCGTAGGCATAGCTCGCGCTTCGTCCGTTTGTATGAAGTCGAACTACTGTATGATAATATTACCGTGGCGTAGGTGTCGTCAAGGGATTCGTTTTAAATAGTCTCCGAAGGCATTGTTTGGGAGACGAGCTTTGTCCCGGCACATTAGAAATACTCTCGTGTTCGGTCCACTGGCTGCGATCAATGTCGCCTTCAGGAAATACGATTTTAACAGCGAAAACATCGGAATTACAAGTCATCGCGTCACACTCTGCTGCCTCCGGGCAAAAGGGTTTGTTGTCAATGTTGTCATACAATTACGTATCTCCTAAGTTTGTTTTATCCAAACAATGATACATAAAACCCATTTCTAAAGAGCTCCTTTTGTCAGTAGCAAATGTTGTTTACTGTATTTGTGTTGTGTCGCGCTGAATGGGTTTAGGAGGTAGGCAGGCACATTGTTAGGCACATTACATACGAGGGAGGATCTACACAGAAGCTAACCCTTGTATGATCAGCTCTTATAAATTATCTCTTTATGTAACAAGTGTTTTGTCTTTGCAATATCAATAAGTATTTCACGATAAAATTGTCCAAAAATAATGTTTTGTTAGGGTCTACAGCCGCGCCGCACTCATTATATTTGGGTGGCGAGTTATGGTCAGTGGCGGCCACTTTCTAAACGATCGAATTGGGTTGCCCGTCGCCCACTCGCCAACCTCACCTCTCATAAAAAATCCTGCAAATAAAAGCAATGAAGAGTTATAACTCATTATGTGTGGGGTGAAGGGCTCGCGGCAGGTATGTCCGTATGGCGCGATCAGCCCTTCATAATTTAGAAAAAAAGCCATTTATTAAACTAGAGCCCTTAGTAATTATTGGGACTCCATTTCGACATATTCGCTATTGCTACCTGCCGGCAATTTGCCATTCGGCCCTTTGTCTGGCGGTGTGGCGCCCTAAAGGGTTCTAATTTTAAATGCAGCGTGTAACCATTGGGGCTTTATTCGTAAATTTCTTTTTCGCGGTGGTTAGTGGCCTGCGCGAGCGCTGGACGCAATATGGCGCGGTTTTTTGTCGCGAGGCAAGGGTGAGCAATTAACTGGATACAACGGCGGCTTTGTTCGCTTTTTGCGGTTGATTGGTAATGGAATGTGTACACCACTGACTGACGTCTTATTAATTTTGTTTTCTGTCGAACTTGAATGTGAACGGGTAAATGAATCGGTTAAAGTTTTACTTCTAGTTGAGTGACATTTTTACCCGACTACGGCAAAGCCAAAAGGAAGGGTAATGATTTTGGCAGTCTATGTATGTATGTATATATGTATGTATGTATGTATGTTCCACCGTAGCGCCTAAACCACTGAACGGATTTTAATAAATGAGGTGTCAATAGATTTGTAAGAATATCCCGGGTGACATAGGCTATATGAATTTTATAAATTCTAATTATGACGGATTTTAAATGTCAAAAACTTACCTCAAAAAATATTGAATTGAGATAATCATAACATGTTTGGTATCAAATGAAAGGTCTTGGCGAGGACATTACAAATATGTATATATTATTATTATTATATATAGTATTATAGTTTTAGTCATCCGTTTGTAGTCGGGTTTTAGTTTTTAGACTTGTTGAAGTAAGTATTTCATGTGTAGGTGTGTATTTCCTTTTATTGGTAATATATCTTTTTGCACATGTCGACTGGTGAGAGATGATCGCTAATGTTTCGATGGTAAAATGACACGGTAGAGTGCTGATAGAGCAAACATTGTCGCGGCGTCCATCTCGCCAGTTTGTCCACAAACAAGGATCGAATGAATATAGACAAGCGTGTTTGCGGTGGCGGCTCGCGTTACAACAACAAATACATACGGTTTATTTATAACGGCTACATATATCATGTGATCGGCGATCGGGTGGCGGAGTGCGGACTGTGCGGAGTGCGGAGTGCCAGATCGCCCCCACTCCTAATGCTCCTAATGCCATGCAGTCGTCATGGCAACGATGCACTCACCCCTACGCACATTACACACGAGAGACCATAAAAAAACAGAAAAGCGGAGAACAGAAAAGTTAGTCGACGTCACCCCGGTTCCTGTCGAACGTCCGAGTGTTCCCTTCTTTCAAACATAATTTATGGTTTCGGGGAAATAAACATAAAAAATAGAAAAGGAAAAACGACAGCACGCACGATAAAAAAGCTCGTCGTAAAAGTGCGAGGGGTGCGGGAGGGGGGCGCCGCCCAGCCGCCGGGCCGTCGAGGCGGCAACCCTTCCGCTGCCGCCCTCCGCCCGGCCCTCATACCACCGTATTAAAGGGTTACGGCGACTAACCCTCGTCACCGTTGCTATGTATGTGCTTAGCTATTGATGTACGGACCGTACTATTAGTTCTCCAAGTAAATGCTGTCCGATAGTTCAGTTCTGCTGGAGTGAAACCCTGAAACATATATGGCGTTAGTTTGCATTAGATGGCATCTTACAAGACATTGTTTCATATAAATAGCAACCTTATGACTACTTTTGGCAGTAATCACCTTCCGAAGTGTTAAAATGGATGTGTCCGAAGGGAAGCATTGTTGTGGCGAGTGCGAGCGATTGGCTGGTGATGACGACGTGGCGAAGTTGCCGCGAAACGACACTTTGATGTAAATGCGCTCCCGGGGCGATGTGCAGCCCACACCGGCTTACTGTGTGTGGCAAACAACCCCTGATTTTTCGGGACTTTTCGGGATTCACAGCAAAACAAAAAGTGGAAAGGGTACGAAAACAGGTTCAATGGTTGTATCTATTTCTTGGTCTAGTCTAGTTTTTCTGAACAATATTTGAGTGTATAGATAAATGAAAACATTCAGATGATTGCAGTATCTCAGTAGTTATACAAAAATATCACTCAAATTATATATTTTCCTTTATAACCGCCAATTAACAAAATAATTATCTAATATTTGAGTTGTATTTGAAACCTCAGCATCCCTTTACAAGTAAGAGTTTGCAACGTAGTTCGGTGACTGGTGAAAAGGGCGCGGGAGACATACGTCCGCGGCGACCGGCCGTCTGTGTGGCCACCCTCGCGACCTGTGACATACGCGCATACAGAAGGACAACATGTCTAATTTTAGATCATTTACACACAAACAACCGTAAGAATAAAAACCAAAAAAAATATTTCAATGAAGAAAGATCACATGCAACATAAAATACCACATCATCATCATTTCAGCCAAAAGACGTCCACTGCTGGACATAGGCCTCCCCCAGGCGTTGCCACATTGACCGGTCCCGTGCGTCTCTCATCCAGCGGGTTCCTACAACCTTGACCAGGTCATCGGTCCACCTAGTGGCAGGGGCGTATTTACCCTAGGGCCATCCGGGCCATGGCCCGGGGCGCCAGAAGGCCAGGGGCGGCGTAGCCGCCCAGCCGCCTCTGGCCGATTGCATTTTTTTTTGTTTTGGCGCCATTCATTCCACTTTTACATCTCACCTTTTATAAATTTTCTTAACAATCTCAATCCAAGTTAACAAAACCAGGTGGCAACGTCAGGTTGTGGTTATAGGATCAGATAAATACTATTGTCATCTGGACTATGTTGTAAAAATAAAGACAACCAAGCAGAGGCGTATTTTCCTCGCCGCCGCCGTCCTGATGTGGTTTTTCGAACTAGCCTTACGTATAATAATAATATTCCACAACTATCACACAACGCCATCTAGTCCCAAGCTAAGCAGAGCTTGTGTTATGGGTACTAGACAACTGATAAACATACTTATATATTTCTAAATACATACATATTATAGATAAATTACACCCAGACACAGAACAAAATGATCGTGCTCATCACACAAACATTTGTCCTGGGTGGGAATCGAACCCACGACCTCCGGCATAGCAGTTAGGGTCACTAACCACTAGACCAACAGGCCAGTCAATATTATCTTTTTGATTAATATCAGTCAAAGTATATTCTAGTCTGCCGTATGCCGCCCCAAAAATCAAATGAACAAGCATCAAATATCCTTCTAATCTGCCGCCCACCGTTTGCTATTCTCGGTAGGTAATAAAAATCTAACCTATCTGGAATGCAAAAAATTTCTAGCTCGCTGCGCTCGCTCTTACCGCCGAGTTTTCTAACGTCCAATCCTTCAATGCATTAGTAGTAAAAGACAGTCAAATATATTTTTTTTGATGATAAAAAGAATAGAGTTACTTTTTCGAGGCAAAAATTTTCGAGCTCGCTACGCTCGCTCCTACATTTACCCCCATTTAATGCATAAGTTTTTAATTGTCTATCTGTATGAATTGTTGAAACGCCTCCGCCGACGCATGCGTTTCGCGACGCGTGCCTACTGGGCCGTATTATGCCACCTAAGAAGGCCAGCGAACCGACTTGCTACCTTTCCCACCATTGCTCACTATGTGACTCCGGTGGGAGTGATACATGGCTGGTTCAGGAACTACGAGGGTGTTGTGATACGACCCAAACTCCGGCTATGCCGGGGCAAGCAATGTTCTTGGCTGGGAGTTGAGCATATTCATTCATTCATTCATATCTGTATGAATTGTTGAAACAAAATGTAATATAACCGATATTTGTAAATTGTTTGAGCTCGGAACGGCAAACCCTAACATACTATTAGCTATATTAGAAATCAAAAGCAAAAAAATAAATAAAAAAAACGCAATTTTTTTTTTTCATCGTTTGTTTCCTAACTTCTGGGGCGGCGAAAGTTATTGGCCCGGGGCGCTAAATTTCAAAATACGCCCCTGCCTAGTGGGAGGCCTTCCAACGCAACGTCTTCCGGTTCGCGGTTGCCATGAAAAAAAAACCACAACTTAACCCAACTCTAAATATTACGATTGCTCAGCAAATGAACCATACAGCAATGGTTGAGGTACTGGCATTCAAACCTCTCCGCAAATACCCACAGGATGCTGTTGAAGCTGGCCCAAACCCTGCGGACCAGGGATGTGCACCGACCGTAACGTCGCGGCGTCGTGTAGAAACGGTCTACTTGCGATTCGGCGAACACCTGAAACGCTACAGAATCGTGGCAGCCTCATACATATTTTTATATCTTTTGGTCAGTATACCCTTGGCAGGATATGCCTATCAAACTTATAAAGGCAGCGGGCTGGAGCAGATTAGATAAAGGTGTAGAACCAAGCGAGGAATGAGAGACTTATCCTGTCTTTGAGTAAATTCCGATAGGCTGAGTTGATATAAAAGACCCATATATTATGGTCCCAACAACATCTTAGCAGCTGAAAAGTCGCTTATTATTTTTAGATCAATAATTTCTGAAATGAAAACTTACTACTTTATTTTACTTATTACTACTTTGAAAGTTATAGTTTCAGTCAGTTTTTAGGGTGTTAAGGTCAATAAATGGCAATCTATAAGATTTTAGAGAAATCAAATATTATAAATGGGATTATGCGCCCGATCAAAATAGGGCTTCTGCACTTTCTATGTGGTGCACACACACTAAACAACCGCACACAAATACCTAGTTTAGTTTCCACTTTCCCCCGAGAGTTCGACTGTCAATATCAAACAGAATGTTTTGTGAGCTGTGTGTGTACACGATTTTACACATTAGAGGCTTCAGCTTATACTAGTACCTTAGAAAGTATAAGTGTAAGAGTAACTTTTAAAATACAATTTTATGTTATGTTAGTCACCTGTTAATATGGTGTTTTTTTTCTACCCTTACTGAAGTTCATAGGATATGAGCTTTCCTTGCATTGGAGGATATCTTCAAGGTTCTGGATTGGAGAGGACTTGGCATCAACGTCAACGGCGAGTACATCACTCACCTTCGGTTTGCCGACGATATAGTGGTCATGGCTGAGACCATGGAAGACCTCAGTGCAATGCTCGATGACCTCAGTAGAGCTTCCGAAAGAGTGGGTCTTAAAATGAACATGGACAAAACCAAGGTTATGTTGAATGTTCATGTAACACCCACTCCTATCAAGATCGGAGACTCTACGCTCGAAGTTGTGGACGATTATGTCTACCTGGGACAAACGGTCCAGTTGGGTAGATCTAACTTCGAGAAAGAGGTCAATCGTCGAATCCGACTCGGCTGGGCAGCGTTCGGGAAGTTGCGCGGTATCTTCTCGTCCAACTTACCCCAGTGTCTCAAGACGAAAGTCTATGACCAGTGTGTGTTGCCAGTGATTACATACGGGACCGAAACGTGGTCGCTCACAATGGGCCTCATCAGAAAGCTCAAAGTCACCCAAAGGGCAATGGAGAGGGCTATGCTCGGAGTTTCCTTGCGTGATCGAATCAGAAATGAGGACATCCGCTTGAGAACCAAGGTTACCGACGTAGCCCGAAGAATCACCAGACTTAAGAGGCAATGGGCAGGGCACATTGCTCGCAGAACGGATGGCCGATGGGGCCGAAAAGTTCTGGAATGGCGACCGCGAACCGAAAGACGTTGCGCTGGAAGGCCTCCCACTAGGTGGACCGATGAGAAACGCACGGGACCGGTCAATGTGGCGACGCCTGGGGGAGGCCTATGTTCAGCAGTGGACGTCTTTTGGCTGAAATGATGATGATGATGATGAGCTTTCCTAAAAATAAAATTTTAGTTATTTTTTTATTGTAATATCCTATACAAATATTTGCTATGCATTTATTTTACATTGGTACCAATACAAGTCGTGGTAATAGGTTTATCCCCAATAAAATGGAACTTTATATATCTGACTGTCGAAATGTGGGTACTCATCTGTGTATTCTTTCAGAGCATACAGGCGTTTTATGCTATTTTATAATATTGTGTAAACAATAAACATCCAAGCGATTGCAGCAAACCCGACAAACATTAAATAAACAAAACATACACACACACACACATAAAACATTTGAATTTAATGTGTATTATTGAAGAGTTCCATTGTATATCTCCGAAGATCAGCATCACAGATCTTCAACATATTTATATGAAACCACCTCGGTATAAAATTTTTCGGGATATAAATAATCGTCGAAATCAGTTCACAATATTACACCAAAAAAAATCTAATTAGTCCGTCAGTTAGATTATCGAAAAATATTTTTGTTTTATCAAATTAATAAAAATTGACGAAACTAAAACGTGTTAAAGATCATGAGTGGGGGCTTTTGACGTAACTTTGTGGGTAGGCCTTATTCATAAACTGAAGAGCCTGCTTCCGAAACCGTTTGCAGAATATATTGGAAAATTACATTTTAAACAGAGTCTTTAGAATAAGGCAATAAGATTATTATGCTGAACTTAAACCAATAAAAGCTGGCGTACTGCAAGGAATTAAGTGTGTTAGGTCCGGTCCTGTACCTGCTATACACTTGTGATATACCTGAATCCGAAAACAATACCATTGGGACCTTTGCTGATGATACAGCCATAATGGCCGTTGGAAAAAGCCACGAAGAAGCAGTAGAAAAGGTTCAAATGGCTGTTAATCAAGTTTATGACTGGACCAAAAAATGGAGGATTAAATTAAATGATTCCAAATCTGTACATATAGACTTTACCAACAAAAAGCCACAGTATTTTTCAGTTTATATTAATAACAACCAAATACCATAAGAGAATACAGCCAAGTATCTCGGTATGACCCTTGATGCAAAGCTACGCTGGAAAACTCACGTGAAGAAGAAAAAAGATCAACTCGACCTACGGTTCAAAAAACTGTGTTGGCTGCTTGGAAGAAACTCCGTGTTGTCCATACATAACAAACTGTTACTATACAGACAAGTCCTGATGCCAGTTTGGACTTATGGTATTCAGCTGTGGGGCTGCACCAAATAGACAAATGCATTAATCATTCAACGATTCCAGAACAAAGTACTACGGGAAATTGTAAATGCACCCTGGTACGTACGAAATGATGACCTCCATCGGGACCTAAACGTTGAGTTCATCGATAAAGTGATTCAAAAATCTGCAGAAGCTCACGACAAGAGACTTCATAAGCATGTGAACGTTGAGGCGATCCAGCTTCTCGATCACACAGACATAGTGAGAAGACTAAAAAGAACAAAATCGGAAACAAAAATCGTCTTCATCTTTTGTTTCCGTGAAAAAAGAAAAAATATGTGCCCAATATTTTTGAAAATCTGTCTGACGGAATTAGATTTTTTTGGTGAAATACCCTATTGTCGAAGATATTATGTAACGAAAAAAAGGCAAACGAATTGACGAACCTTCTCATTTTGGAAGCCGGTTAAAAAGTACTGTATTATCGAGATAGTTCATTTACGTGGTATGGTACAAGAATTTGATTATTTTATTGTTTATAATGCGGGCGCCACACACTCGACGAGTGGCATGGGAAGTAGCGAGGAAAGGAGGCAGAGACAGGTGTGGCAACGTTACTCGTCATGCCGCACGTCATGCTCCTCGTCCTGCCCACCGCTCCGCGATGATCGCGCGATGAATACATGTGATCCACCATCTCCGTTGGCGAGGACGATGACGACGATGTATATTTCTTTTTGTGACATTGATATAATTAACTATACTAAAAATGCATAGCGCGCACGCTGCCACAGTTTCATCGTCCACCAAAGGCAAATAACAAGTGAGGAGCGTCGCGATTAATTGCGCGAGTAGAACATCGCAGCAAATAGCGGCAGCGCGAGGAGCATGGTGATGAGCAGCGCGAGGAGCATAGTGTGTGCGCCCGCATAAGCTTCTCTATGCCTAGGGCCACAGCTTTGTACACTAATCATAGGATTAAATACGCAATCACTAACATAATCCGTTTCTTTCATACTTTTTGATACCATTCCTATTCGCTTCACCCTCGATCATATAATTATTTATCCCTTCACTTGGTAGCGTGGTCATTTTCTCGTAATGTTTTTTTACTCTTTTTCCGCTATCTCCAAGTGATACGCACCACTGCTCTGCTTTGCCAATCTTATTTATTGCGTCTGTATCTCGAGCCGAAGGAAAACTCACATCATGTTAATTTCCTGTCTGAGCCCGTTCACATGGATCTCGGAGTCTGTCAACCGATCAATACAGACATTAAAAATATTAATAACGTGATCCTGTTACATAAAGATCTGATACGATAATACACCTTTCTCATAGACCGGTGTTTGTATTTTTGTCTGCAAGATTATATTATTTGCAAAATAACGTCCTCTATTATAGCAGGTAATAAAAAGGTGGAAGCTAGTGGACACGTAAGCAATCACTGTCACCAGCATACATGTATGTTTTTGTCGTTAGAGGCCACACAGAGGTATTAATAACGACCGCTTTTATGCGAAGGGCCCCCGGCCAGTTCCCGAGCCACTACACTTATTTAAATTCCCGTTTTTGTACTAAATTTACATTACATTCCTTGCCCGCCAAGATGTCAAGGTACAACGGGGAGACGATGTCATGTCCCTTCTTGTGTTGTAAATTGAGGGTCACACAAAAACCGTTGCGCCCTTACCGAGCCCATAACGTCCAGCCGCCAGCCGCCCCGCTCGGACACGATCACGTCAAAAACTACGGATCCACTTATTTTTTTATTCTTTTGATGTCCGCTCGATACATTAACAATTCGCGTTTTTTTATCTCAAATGCAGTGAACGCAGTAACCGGTGTACTGTATGGTTTAAATTTTTGTGAAAAAATGTTAAATTACGAGGGGACGATTATAAACACATGCGCGAGCGCGTCAAATCTTCAGCCGGCGCGCGCGCATCGTCAGGGACGTATTATGGCTTTTTTAAACCGACAGTAGTACAGGGGAAGGGCATTTTTTAAAAATAAAATTTACTTTTTAAGTAGAAAACGTGTCCCCGCAGTCGAATCCAATTGTTGCGTGTCGGATGAGCACGAGTTCGATTTTATGTGAGGAAGGGATTTTTTATAGCGTGGTGTGTGCCACGCGGTGAGAGGCAGACGCGGGGTGATGGGGTGGAGTGACAGATAGCATCGTCTTGGCACCGAGGCCCCGTCTCACCGACACGCGTCTGCACGCACAAACCCTTTGGCTGCGTCCTGCGATGTTTTATGTGACATCACTAGCCGCGGGCGTGACTACCTTTGTACTAGCACATACAAACACTATTTTTGTTGTCTCTTGTGTATATTTACGTAAAGGCTTTACGTCACAACGTTTTCAACTGATGTGACATGCCGATAATAGTTTATACAAGGTTGAAAGGTTCGATACATTTTTTTTTGCTATTTTGTTTTCAACCCACGTAAGGATTGTACTTGCAAATTTTATTATTACACTATACAAAAGTCTCTTTCCTCAATGTAGAATTATGTAGTGTGCTCTGTTACTGCTAAAATCCCATAAGTAATAGCGTAGAATCGAATGTATATCTTTCCTTAATTCATATCCTTAATATGTAAATATCTACCTGCTAGAGGAGAGAACACTTGATGTTTTTGCTTTCTGGTGGTACTTAAGTATTGTTACAACAATCTGCTTAATTGTCTTCCTGCTCAACTTAATGAAATTAATTGTTATGTGGTCAAAAATAAAACAGCATATAAAAAGTACCGATATTTTGCTCTCCTTTTGACTATATTTAATTTTATCATCGGAAAATACTAACTAAATTAGCCGCCAAGTAAAATAATGCGAAACTTACTTTACCATTATTTCATCATAGTCATCATACACTCGTAGGCACCCATAAAATTATTTACGAAGGAACCAGTTACCCGATTTAAACCGTGTAGGTATATAATAAAATTCGGCAATAAAAAGCTCACGAGTAAATCCAGCCGCGGTGGGCGACACCGAAAGAGGTGAACAAGTCACAACTACTTTTTACTCCCTTCGTAGGGAGGCCGGCCCTCTTGCCCCCTCCCCCACGCCAGCCCCCTCACACACGCTCTCCAGAGATGAAAGTTTCGTGGGGTTACACACACGAGCGAGGCACAGAACAACAAACGGCGTAGTTGCCTAACTCTAACTTTAATTGTGTCTTTTCAATCGATAGTTTCTTGGGCCCATCTTTCATTGAACGTTTGCTGTCTGTCCAGTGTCGCTGGCTCGCTGTCGTCCTGCCTTTGACGTCGCCATTTAATTTGTAAGCTGAGATGGGGAATTCGTAAAGGATTCTTTTATTGACGGGCCTAGTTCTGACTGTCGATGTCGGCTCTAACTTATATTTTTGGCACGAAAATGATTGGTTCTCTTTTTGAAGGTAAAAGGAATGTCCCTCGCGTGAGTAAATCATGTCATTCACGTCTATTATGCGGAGTTTTAAGATAATTGACATATGAAGTATCGTAGGTGGATCCTATTTACAGCTCTCTCTAATCAGAAAGCCTTGGACACCATGATTTTCATATTCTAATTAATAATAAAAATACCATCACTGACCCTGTACACGCATGCATGCATGTGTGTGAACAAGACATAGGGGTGCTGCGTGGCCATCCCCTGCGTCCGACGGCGTCCGTCCCTTGGCGCAAAAAGCGGACAATTGCATCCTCGCTCGTTGCTTTGCATAATCAATAGTACCGGCCGTCATTGTGAGCTCACATGGGGTGAATTATATAAAAACTCAATCTTTACATAAGCACAAAGAGTTCTCGATTGTGATTATAATAATTTCTTTTTGTGAGAGCAGCCATGATGGCGTATAGCCAGCAGTAATGGTTGTATGTTAAATTTTTATTTACGTCCGTTTATGGACTTTATAGGGTTGAGAAATTTCTAGAATTCTGGGCTACGTTCTAGAAGGATCATGATAATTGTAGATGAATATGATTTGATATGCTGGGAGGGAACTCTGTTGGGATAATTATCTTCTAAACGATCTCTAGTTATCTCCATAATGGTTTACTGCATAAACAATTTACCTCGACTTAAAGCTTCTCTTAATAGGTATAAAAGGTCGCTTTTCGTGTCTACATCTAGGATCACGTTGTTCTTCTTAAGTCTTCAACGGATTTTGTTAGATGCAATTTTTACTATACCTACTTCAGAACATTCGTTTCCAACCGCCTTAGTACAAAAGGTAGTTAAACCTGGTTTAACTTAGACCTGGTTTATCTCGCATGCTGTCACTTTCTTTTGAATATTATTGAAGTGAGACATCATGCGCGATAAACCAAGTCTAAGTTAAACCAGGTTTAACAACGTTTTGTAATAAGGCGGTAAATGTTTATATTGTAATCATCATCATGCACACGAATACTGGTATTTTACATAGAGTGACTGCCTATCTGAACTCGTTACTGAGTAATACGATACACCTTGCTTAGACTGGTTATCAGCGTAACGACTGTCAAAGATGTACAAATGAGAGTCTGGGCTGGCAGTCTCGACAGAGATAACGACAAAATCGCTAACTTTCGATTGCTAATTACCAACGAATAAATTCGGTTGCAATAATGATGCTTGTGAGAAACGCATCTTGGATGTAGAGACTTGCTTTACTTGCAAGCATCATTATTGCAACCAAATTCGGTTGCAATAATGATGCTTGCAAGTAAAGCAACTCGTTAGTAATTTAGGATTGAAAGTTAGCGATTTTGTCGTTATCTCTGTCGAGACTGCCACGGCTTTACGTGTCATCCGAGAAACGGAGGGTAGGTCCTTTTTATGTAATGGCTGGACACCCATTCATAGATGGACCTCGGTAAGCACGACTTAACTTTGAAAATTGACCCGTCCGGCTGTTATTTAGCCACAAGCTCTTATATTAATATTAATTATCTTATGTTGTCCCACTGCTGGACTAAGGCCTCCCCCATAGCTTTCCCTCTTCACAAGCTCTAGGGTAGGCAGAAACCACAGATCGCCACCTGCTACTATACTTACAAACTCTTTTTGTCTCGTCCACATTAATACATTTAATTTTGGTCCTACACCGACCTGACGTTTCTGAAGAACCTCACGAATAAGGTCAGTGTATGGTCCTTCTAGGGCGTCACTTCCAGATGTTGTCACTCACATCGTTTGTTATGGCCGCCATAGACGTTCAAGTAATTTGATCAAACAGGCTAGTTCAAACAGTTTGGTCAAATTGGCATGACTGTCTGTGGTAAAATTTGATCAAATGAGAAATCAATATGAAGGAATAAATATGAATTTTCGTATTTTTATTTGACCAAACAGTTTGAACTAGCCTGTTTGATCAAATTACTTGAACGTCTATGGCAGCCATTAGTCGCCTTTCAGTCATCCTGTCCTTTTAAATTTCTGTCACTACTTTTTCTTTCAAACCTGAAAGTTCTCGTATAACCTCATTCCTCAATTTATTATCCAGAGTAACTTATAATATAGTCAAGAAGTGTCTCTATTTTGCCAAGCATTGCACCCAGCCCTGTGAACACTGGACCGTTCGCTAGTCACGCATAAAATGGTCTTTTTTTATTTTTTATTATTGATAGGTTCGCGTTTGACCACTATCTCACCTGATGGAAAGTGATGATGCGGTCGACGATGGAGCACGCTTACCTTTTATTTTCTTTGAACTGCAACGGACACAGTCTGCATTTGCATTGACCATACTATCGTGATTTGTGAGGAGATTCGAGCTTTCGATTCAATTAAAAAACACTAAAGGTCTGGTGCAAAAAACATTAGAACAAAGTTTCTCCTGGTGATTCAGAAACACCTGTCAGGAATGACAGGGTATATTTTCCAGCGTTTTTCTTAATTTCTGAAAAACATTTTTAGTCGTTCTTTGAGTCGATTTTACCTGATTTGAATTGCAAATTATCGCATTAAAATTAACAAGACTTGTCTTCTTGCTTAGATCGTATTACTTGATTAAAATACAGATCAATTCTCGGGAAGAGATCGGATGTCACGATATCGTTCATATATTTAGAATTCCATTGTTACACATGTTAGAATTCCATTGAAAAACTAGATTTATTTTAATGACAGGCAATCGTTTACTATAAATCAGATTCAGTAGCAACACAGTTTTACTTAAACAATACAATATTAACTGTGAAATCGTATAATTTATTTAAGATTATAAGATTTCATTCAGTGACCCGTTGTTTTTGTCACAATGCGTTTATTTTTCGAACCCGTCAGCTTTCGACGATCGATTTAGAATTCCAAAAATACGGAAATCATCGGGCGGAATATTTAGTTTTGTCATCGATTACGCAAACTGTTTCAAGGGTGCGCTGCGCTACACTATTGTGAAAAAATATGAGAGCGTATATAAAAACTGATGCAGCTGTCGGGTGGCACACATGCGAATTGTAGCGGAGCGGCGGTTGTGGCAGAAACGTCGTATGTGCATGTGTGGCGGGTCCCAGCGGAGACGTTGTGGCGTTGCACGGTGCGCCGCGGCATGTACACACGCATGCTACGCGACCCTCGCGCACATAGGAAGGGTTCCGGACTCAATCCGCGCGCCGGGAAGGGTTCGCACGGACGCGACGCCCGCCGACGCGCAAGCGCACGCGAACTTGCAAAAAACTCTCACAATGCGCACAACATCGCTGTTTTTGTTGTTAATACACTAGATTGTTCGTAAATTCCCTTTCTTCACAAAAAATGTAATATCATCAACTCGTTCACGCCCGGTCTTTCAATGGGAGCTCTTTGAAGAGGGAACGCCAAAATTGTTAAAAACTGGTAAAAAGTGGGTCAGAAAAGGGTGCTTTTGAAACTAGTAATCACTACGTCGCGTCGCGTATATCGATTGCCGTTATTATACAAAAAATCCTTTTTTAGAATCGACAGTTGGGAATTAGGATCTTTTATTATTACGGGATAAAATAATAAGTGAACTAGTTGAATTATTGAGAAGGGAATAATTAAAATATCTGATTACCGTTCAACTTCTGTCAACATGCATGGGGAGAAGGAAATTATGGAGAACAAAATATTATTATATTATGAGCCGAGTCGCTGATAAATAATGTTGTATTATCCTTATTTGATGTGTCTTAAAGAATATGCAAATTAATAGTCATAAAATTTAAATGTAAACTTATTATTATATTGATTTTCTAATCATTTGTAAAGTTACAATTTGTCTTGGTCGCGTATTCTGACAAAAAACGAGTTTGGTCTGAACCAGTTTTACTGGACACAAACAGAACACAATAAAAAGCGACATCGATCGTTATCGCACATTTTTACCCCATAACTGAAAAAAAAACGAAATCTCAATCATTTATAAATTAGCTTCGCGGACAACTAGTCTGTTCATCCCTTTATCAGTTTTACAATCGGCCACAATAAAAGGGTACGGATTGATTGTCGAGGTAGCTTTTTATACTTTTTTTATTTATTGTCACCGTTCGATTTATGTTCCAATTTCTATGACAGCGACTATAGACACACCGAATTACGAAAATGGCCCTTGAAACCGCTAATAGAGGGAATGTACTGCTACACTTTGTACGTTGGCTATTTTAGGAGTTTCTAAAGAAGTATGTGGAATCATTTCAAAGAAAACACTTGAATATTTTTATTTAGATTTTGCTGTGAAGTATGGTTCTTAGTAGGCTCAATATAGGTGTTATTATAGTTAAAATGAAAGACCCAACAATAGGACAGTGTCTACGCCTACGTAGGAAATAAATTCGACGTTACTCATAAGAGTAACGTCGTAAGTGACAGGTACCATCATCATCATCATCATCAGCCATTAGACGTCCACTGTTGGACAAAGGCCTCCCCCATAGAACGCCATAAAGAACGGCAGCCTGCCGTTTGCATCCACCGGTTGCCCGCGACTCTCACGATGTCGTCGGTCCACCTGGTGGGAGGCCTACCAACGCTGCGTCTTCCGGTTCGTGGTCGCCACTCGAGAACGTTTCTTCCCCATCGGTTGTCTGTTCTTCGAGCGATGTGGCCTGCCCATTGCCACTTCAACTTGCATATTCTGTGAGCTATGTCGGTGACCCTGGTTTTCGGCGAATTTCTTCATTCCGGATTTCGTCGCACAAAGAAACTCCGAGCATAGCTCTCTCCAGGTATATAAGTACAAATTAGAATTTCTAGAAATTAGTCACAGCAATCACTGGTTCATAAGTAAATTTCTAGAAATAACACAGTCAATTGATACACCGTCATATTATTATATAGGTGCATAAAGTACTGTGTGGACCAGGGTGAGTGAGCTTTTCTTTGATCTACTTTCATAGGTGCCAGCAGGATTCTTTTTAGGCGAGTGCCTCTGCATGAAAAATTGAAAACATTATAATATCACGGCCGAAGTAGGTTTTACATGCAGAGTGAGATCTTGAGAAGGTTACTGCTGCACTTAAGAGGAAATGCGAGTGCTGTCTCTTTCTACTATCGCTGTCTCTCTCCGTCCTCCTGCCCTCAAATTCGTGCGATAAGGACAACTATAGAAAAAAGTTAGAATTCGAGGTTTGGCTCTCGCCTATTTCCTCCTCCAATATTGAACCAATTTAAAAGATATTTTAGACAATCAATAAGGAGGTTATATACTACGCCGCTATTTTTTTCTTTTTTCGTTAAAAGTTGTCAAATTTGTACACTAGGACTCTGTTAACAGCGATCTAAACAAGCAATTTTGAGCATTTTTTGAGGGTTCTAGTGCTTATAAAAATAATTTATCACCAAAAAGGAAAACATAGGGGCATAGAAATAGTTAATATTTATTATTCTGTAAAAAACCATTGCTCTAGGGTCATTAACCAAAAAGAAAACAGGCGAGAGCGTTTGTATGGAGAAAAGACCACTCGCGTTTCCTCTTAAGTAAGCCGATTACACTGCAGGTTTAACCGGTGCACGGTGGGGCATAAATCCCAGTAAATCTGAAAATTACTTAGTGAAGTAACTGAAGTGGTCACGAAGTGCTACCACGATTAAACATTTTTTTTCCGAGATGTCCGGGCGAGCTAATCAATCTCATAAATAGAAGCTCGATCACAATTATTATATAAGTTCTACACACATCAACACGGTCTAGGGATATTTCATACTCAATTAAATAACTCGAAAAGTACTGGCCGCATTGGAATCTTTAATACACCGATTTGTTTGTAATTTATCTCAGACTAATTCCAAATTCAAATTTTTGACAATTCTTTTGTTTCGGTGGCATAAAAATGTCTTGATGTATAGGAGAGGGAATTTTCATTTGTGCGAAATTTAAAAAACAATACGAATTACGTTTAGTTACAGTTTTTTTTCATTTTTAAACGAAAGATAAAGTTAAAATTGAGGTGTTGTAGCCATGCAACGCCGACATTTGACGAGGGCGGAGATGTTACGAGCTGTGGGAATGCTGGAAGCTGGATCTGTTCAGCGTAATGTTGCTGAGGCCATAGGGACCCATCAAAATGTAATTTCAAGATTGTGGACACGCTATCGTGCCACAGGTGAAGTAGCGGAGAGGCACCGGGGGCCAAGTCGCATCACTACCCCCAGACAAGACCGATTTTTGCAAATTACTGCGCGAGCTCAACCAAATGCAACGGCGACTCAATTGGTCCAAAGGCTGCGAGTGGAACACCAAGTGCTTGTGAGTGACCAAACTGTAAGAAGGCGACTGCATGAAAGCAATCTACGCTCTCGTAGACCACTCCGGGTCCCACCTTTACGGAGAGGCAATCGTGGACGACGATTAGAATGGGTTCGGAACCACGTGGACTGGGGCCGTGAGCAATGGTCCAATGTGCTGTTCACGGATGAATCCAGGTTTGGCTTCCATCCAGATTCACGAAGGACGCGTGTTTGGCGAGTTCCTGGACGATGGAGCCGTCTCCAGAACCCTCAGGAATTTCACCCATACCAAGGAGAAACAATTATGGTTTGGGCAGGAATTCGTCTTGGAGGACGGACGGATCACGTTTGGGTGCGGGGCAATATGACGGCAGAACGATACGTCCAATAGGTGCTGGGGCCCGTAATCTTGCCCCACCGAACACAAATGGGGCAAGATTTCCTGCTCATGCACGACAATGCCCGGGCACACACGGCGAGAACGGTAGCAGCTTGGTTACATACACATAATGTTAGGGCCTTAGACTGGCCTGCTCAATCGCCAGATCTAAATCCCATTGAGCATGCGTGGGATATGCTGCAAAGAAGAGCTCTGAAGGAAGTTACTGAAAATTTGGCTACAGAAGATCAACTTTTTGCGCACCTCAGAAGGACATGGGACAATATTCCGCTGCAAGACATTGACAACCTTGTTCTGAGCATGCCGAATCGTTGCCGATGTGTTATGAACATCATGGGCGCTTTCTCAGACTACTAACTTCAAGTTTATAAACACAAATTAAATGATTTTTCTATTTTTTTCAGTTTTTACTCACAAATTAAAAGTTAATTCATATACGGTTTCCGTCTATGCTTAATTTTTTTTCCATAAAATCCTGAAATTTTAATCAGTACCTTAACCATTATTAAAAAATGGTAGAATATTAAATAACGTATATTTTAAATATATACATGTCATATAAATAATTAACACATTAATAGTAATTCGCTTTTTTAAAAATATCCCTAGACCGTGTTGATGTGTGTATTTTGTAAACCATTCTGAAAATGGACTTGTTTTTGAATTGAAGAATGCTTACAAGCTTAAGAAGTAAGTCACCTGGTATGAAGCTCGAATCAAGCTCTAACTTTTTTACCACTCTTAGAAATAACTATTTCGACTCGGTAGAAAATGAAATAGTGAACGAAGCGAGCTAGAAAAGAGCACCCCATATTTATCAAGTTGGAATTAATATCAAATACTAAAGTCTACAATCCCCTGGAACTGTAAAACAATCAAGCTTCCTAGTCATTCCGCAATAAAAAGATAGGGTCATTTATGCCGCAAATTTTGATCATTGGTATTAAATCAAAACCCACAGGATCCCGATAAGAAGCAAGATCTTATAAAAATAAAGAAAAAGAATGCGAAAATCGTTCAATTGTACATAGTCTTATCACTTTAGCAGGAATATGGATGTATGGGAGATTATTATTTGAACTGCAAATTAAGAGCTCATGATGAACTTGAATCTTACAAACCTGATTTCTGTGATTGACCAATCATCATACAAGCAAGACTCACAGTTACTTGTCCGGGTTTTTTTTTTCTTTTTAGGGTTTCGTACCCAAAGGGTATACGGTGACTTATGAAAAGACTAGGCCATTTGTCGACTTTTTTAAACCAAAATGTGCGTATTATCTGAAGTTGATTTTCTGATTATTCAAAGTGTACTTCGGAGGCATCTTGTCGTTTGTTGTGAATTGTTGTTAATATCTTGGCTTGTTACTGGTTATTTTATAATGGCATACACGAAGAAAAATGCCGTAACGAGTTCTTAAAATCTCAGACAATATTTTCCAAGAAAACTTAACGAGATAAGCTACAACGACGGCTTCCTAGAAAGAAAGCAATGGTTGGTATCACATAGAAGCATGTCGGGAAAATGGAAAGAGCTGAAGTAGAATATCCTAGAAAGGTAAAGATACTCAAAAGAAAATTTTATAACGTGTTCCTCGTCTACCATTCCACGTTTTCTTTGTAAACCAAACATTACTATACATAGTTGCAGCAACATGTTTTGTTGTTGCGCGCACATGTTCATCCAGATTTCGAAAATGATATTGCTCTTCGATCAATAATAGTACTAGATTCAGCATCAGGAACAAAACTAAGTCGCTCAAGTGGCCACGTTTGCACACACCACACGTAAACATCTACATATATTATAATCTTAGAAAAATGTTCAATATTATTTACAACCTCAGATGATTATAAACCTTAACACTTAAACATAACGTTTAATTATCATTGTAAAGTATATTTATTTAAGGCCTTTCATCGGAGAAAGATTAGAAGCAAAACATTTTAAATGTCGCTCCAAAGTAAAAAGTCATCAGTACAAAAATATTCATTCTAAAATGAAACTTAAACTGTAAGTAATACGGTTAAAAGCATTTTGTGTACAATGTCGTGCTTATTCTATTGCGGAACTAGCGTTCCCTGTTCAAGAAAATGATACAATAGTTGGTGCGTTGTAGCAAACATTGGCCAAACAATTATAATATTCGCTGATTTTTTAATTATATTTACAGTTTAATTATGTTTAAATATTATGAAAAAGCACATAATGATATTAAATTACCGAAAAATAGTGTTTCCTTCCAAAACCTTGGTGTTACGGTGGTTTTTACGCAGTTTTTGAACGCATATTGCGGTATTTTGACGTCTTAATGTTGGCTATGATTGGACCATACTAATTTGAAATAAGACCACAAATACGTTTGTGGTCTTATATTTCGGACCGTTTTTGAAGCGCTTATCGGGAATCTAGTACATTATTGATCGAAGATATTGCTGTAACATTATTGAAACTTTCGTTGACTACTAACGAGATGCGGTAAACTGAGCATAGAAAAGTTAAATTAAACCGAACCCTTTTACCTGTTGTGTGCAATTACACGATGTTTACACGGACATTATTCCTTTTCAACTCTTCCCCAACCCTTCCATTGTGACGTTTTTTGTGCTCGCGCGCACTTGCGGCCCGGACGCGTTCGTAATTGAGCTCGAGTTAAAACATATGCACAGTCCACTCATAAAAAGCTCAAAAAACTTGCGTAGACGCATCAGGTGAGCGTAAAGTTTCACTTTCAAATATTTCTTTATTCAACCCTTTTTTTCCGTGACACGCGTGGGTCTAAAAAAGATTAAGTATGGAATACAACCCTTTCTTTTGGTTTCGCCTTTATTGAACAGTGGTTTGTGGTATGTCTTAGATCTTTTAATATTTTCAGTACTTAGTTTAAAAGTCAAAGCAGTATTTTGTTGATTATTCTAATCAGCTAGCTTACTTATCCTGTGCGTTGGTCATAAATCTAGCTCATAGCTTGGAGGCAAGTTTTTTAACCTATCAACCCTCAGATCTACTAGTCTTATATAAAGAGTACATATATTTGCATGTTCTTGCAATGTGCCACATGTGTGACGTGTGTTTATTGTTTAGAACATTTTATAAAACATATTCAAAGAACAGACATACAAACAGGTTCCCTTTATTGTTAAGTGAATATTAATAACGGTTACGAATATTGTATCGGGTTAGTTTTTATTTAGCTGGAAAAATATCAGATAGGTGCGACAGTTGAAGCAAACAACGTTTCGTGGACACGGTCCGTTTTTTATACCGACACCTGTTGGTCCAGGATTATTGAATTTGATAAAACAACATATTGCGTTAATGCAGCCCTACAAAAAAGGGTTTTTTATAAACAGTAGAAAATGAGTGTGGGTCCTCTGGTAATGCTAGTAACTTATATTATAAGTGGACGTTTGATGACTGTTATGAAAGTAAGTTTTTTGCACATGTGTGTCTGTCTACTTTACTATTAAAGTGAATTGAAATTTATAGTTTGGCCACAATAATATTAATGCTGGTGTAAGACAGATACACCAACCGACAGCACCAAACTTTTCAGGCTGTAAAAAGATGAGGAATCTGCATTACTGTCAGTTTAGTTCCATACGATAATTACTAAGTGCAATTGTGTTTTCCCATTAGGAATTACTCTGTAGCAGTTGCGGAGTTTGGATTTATGCCCAGATGATTGACAATTGGCTCACCCTCTATTACATGGGAATTAAACATATCTGGCAAAATGTGGGTGTACTTGTTAAGTACACCTCTGCTTAACCCTTCGCAAGGCGTGGTGTTATGGATAATTGCTAATATTTAACTTAAAATATATAAACAGTAATTTAAGTCGAAAATTAGTTGTTACGGCTCACAGACTCAGATCTGGACACATTCCATGTAATAAGTTTGCACACTTGATGAAAAAAACGAACTCGCCTAATTGTGTGGAGTGTGGAGTTGTTGAAGACTTACACCACTTATTGATGGACTGTGTCCGATATGAGTCTGGGAGAAATGAGCTGTTTAGGGTATTGAGGTTAAACAGACTTGAAGTAGGCACATTCCACAAAATCTTGGCTCAACCAAATGGTGATGATGCGAAGAGTCTGTTTAGGTTCATGGCCCACATTTGACAAATGTATATTTAGGATACGATGGGACTGACATACGCATTGCGGTTATAAATGTCCCTAAATAAATAAAGAAAAAAAAAAAAAAAAAACTTAAAATATTCCAAAATAAAAGGAAAACGATAGGCTTAAAAATTACCATATTTTATAAAGGCAGATGTAGAGACACATTGCTTTTCAGAAAGATTATCGATTAAACACGATCCAATTAATTGATATCGAAACAATCGCCTTTTTGGACGTTAACGGCGTTCAAATAGCTCTATCAGTATCCTTTCGAATTAGGGGTAGTTATTCGATCCGACGGTTTTTTCTCAAGATTGGCTTCTACCCCTTTTTTAATCGGATTTGGAAGGCGCGTGTGCGTTTTTTACGCGTCTCAATAAAAAGTCCAATCCACCTTATTGCAGCCGTTGGGGTCACGTTTTTTTTTAAGTTTCCGTCGAACCGCGGTAGGTGAATGTATTAATTAGTGAGTCCTCCCGCTAGCGCCTAATAATAATTGTGAACGTTCATTTATAACTTTGTTAGCATAATTCAACAGACCGTTGCGTGTATAGTGTATAGGCAGATAATATCATGCCCAGTCGCTACAGTCAAGGGGTTTTATCAATTAGGCGTTCTTACTTCTTAGGGTGGTCATCTACCGGAGCCGAGCTGTGTGAATCACATGTATCATGTGGAGTTTACCATGATGGGAATCATTTTTGGGAAAGTTTTCGAGTTAATTTTAAATAGCCAGCGTTAGCGTCAAGGACAAACTTAAATCATCATATTAAATTAAATAATAGTACCAAATGGTGACCGTTTACTGTGTCGTATTAAGGAATAATAGCCATGGTCGGAAACACGTGACATTAAAAGAAATTTGCTTAGAATGGATCGTTGGAAGGAAAACTGCGGAATGTCATTAATATTCAAAACGTAACTAGGAGGGATTATAAAATAATAGCAGTAATTTGGAGCGGCACGCGCCCCCGTCCCCCGCGCCCCGTACCTCACCACCTACGAGAGGAATTCCTTGATAAGATATGCATGGAAATATGTCCGCTTTATTACATTTTTTCAAGTGACTAACTTAGATTATAATGGCCCATATTTGACTCTTTGTCCCGTATTTACTTCGGGGATGATGGAAATATTCGCCTCGGGGAGAATATTTTTAATTAATATTTGGAAAAAAAGAACGTACGTATGGATAGCGAATTTGAATTGAGTCTATGGATGGTATGGTCGTCGACTTGTTTACAAACTCTGTTGTTTCCAAGTCCCATTACGAGCTCGTCCTAAACCATTTGTCGTCGGCTACCAGTCTGAAGTAACCCTATCATTAAATTCGATTAGAGAAGTCGTTTTTTCGGCAAAAGGATGTCAACTGCTGCAATTAGGCGCGTTGTAATTACACCTTATTAGTTTTCCCTTCTTTTTCGAGCCAGCGAGTAATATAAATTAATTTCGGTCCCATTTTCTACTTTGACTTTCGAAATGTAATTACAGGGTGAGTCGTGTTTTTTCCTTCAGAATTAATATTGTATAATTCGGAGTACAATTATAAGGTGTTTTTTTTAAAGGAGTGCTAAGTTTCCTAGTAAAAAGTCTCAAACGTGAGAGTAACAGTTTTTATCAACAGTTGTTTTGCATAAAAAGAACAAATACTTTGTGAATCGCAAAACGGTTATGCAAACCGTTGACGTCGCATTTCTGCGAATTTGAATATTGGCACAAACTCTTTTGTTGAGCAAAAAATGTAACAGAAACACAAAGAGAAGTCATTTTGAAAAGGAGCAGTTTGAAATGATATTGCCATATTCCCTTTAAAACGACACTGGAACTAAATTAGCAAAAATATGACGCATAAAACATGGACCCAATTTTTTTGAGATTTGTATTGTTTCTTTAGAAATGTCATTATAAAGTAGCATGCTTTGTTTGGAAGAAAGAACTGCGTCATAAAGAATACGCAATAGATTGTAAATTGGTTACTTTGGGATTTTCAGTTTTCTACAACATGCTGAATATTTCGAGAAAATGTTCTTTACATCTTTCCGAATGATCAAAACTCGATAAACTACATGCCGTTCTTAGTTGCAAATAATGTGGTTTTAAGTATACTTTTTCATTATTCATCAAAATCATAGCAATGATTTGAGATCCAGAAAAACATAATGTTTTATTTGCCGGTCATCTTACCTCTAGGAAACTCAATACTATGTCAACTACAGTTGCTAGTTCAATTTAGTGCTTTTGACTGCTCGTAGCAGTCGTAGCCACTAAATTGTAGCCATGCGTAGATAAGCCGTAGCGGTGTTCTCATATTCATTTCGTCTCTACATGAAAAGTCGGCCATCGGTAAATTATTTGTTGTTTGTGAGACTACCTCAAATTAGCAACTCTATTTGGGTTGGTTCAAACTTCGTTTGAAAAACTGTTTGAATAAAGTTCTAATCAGCTTGCACAACAAAGCGGTTGTTACGTCTTTCGCTGCGGCCGAATAGTGCGAAATTAGTGGTATTTTGCGATTTACAAAAAAAACTATTGATTGGACTAAAAAAGTAAAACACTATGATTTTAGTGTGTTTTGCTTGTAAAATTATTTGGCAAATATCAGAACGATGACATG
Source organism: Diarsia mendica (assembly GCA_949316265.1). Taxonomy (NCBI): domain Eukaryota; kingdom Metazoa; phylum Arthropoda; class Insecta; order Lepidoptera; family Noctuidae; genus Diarsia; species Diarsia mendica. The sequence goes on along the minus strand of OX438896.1, from coordinate 14,904,969 downwards.
TACATATTTTAGTATGGTTTTGAAATTTTTAGAGGTATCTTCGTGATTTTTTTCTATCAAGCAAAGTTAGTTGTATTATGTTTTCACAACACTATGTTACTAGAGTTTATCCTGAAGAATATCATATATTTTTCTGATTTTGTTTACTACAGTGAATCATATACTTTTACGCATTATAAAACTCGCGTTTTACGCCTGTTGGCCTCTTAAGGCTTTTAGTGAATGTTAGTTTTGGTTCAAATGCACTTCAGTAGCCATGATACGAAGCTCATTTATTTTAAATCACCAAGCTATTTTAACCATCTGCATAAAAAAAACTCAAAAAAGGTTCGACATTTAACCTTGGAAACATAAAAATAACACCAAAATCATAATTGTTTAATAACCAACGCACAAATTGCTACAATTTGCACAGCTACAAATAATGTGGTCGAAATAAAAGGTCTCGCAAAAAATCCTTAAAATATGGTCCGTAAGTAGTCCAAATATGTTGGTTACTAAGAAGCCCGGTTTACCGGACAGCGGTAAAATAATTGTCGTTGCCAAGGACTCACTAAGTCCTCTCAGATAATTGAGAGGCTCTCCGAATAGTCCGTATCTGTGTACTGCTAAGTACCAATACGGACGAGGTTTATTTTCGTTCAGATGAGCCTGTTTATTGTGGTAATTTGTTCAGTATTACAAATAATATGTATGTTATGTAGATGTTTTAGTATTTTGTGGTGGTTTTTTGTGTAGTTCGTGGAGGTATTGAAGGTAGAGAACAAGTGTCTGCTACTTCACATTATCTAAGGAGTTACTACCTATTAAGATTTTTTTAATGTTCATCTCTGGTAGGTACCTACATGTATAATTTACTTAACATAATACCTTTATCTGCTCCCATTTTCCAACGATAAACTCTACAAACACAAGACTCAAGAGCTTGTTATCCGCAAGAAAATATGTAGCTGTAGGCATTCAGTGGCGGGATAGGCTGATCAATCATGAGCCTACCCCTTCTATCCCGCCCAGTGTCGGCGCGAAAACAAACGGTTGCTTAGCAACGCGCCGGGGCGGGGGCGCCCACACGACCCGCTACCGCATCGCTGAACCCCACACACGACACATACGCTCACACACACACGCACACTTCGCACGATGCACAAACTTCACTCGATCTATGAACGAGTGCGAGACCCTGTACATGATGGAGTTGGTAACGTCATGCAACATTCTTGGGGTCTTCTGTTTGGTTAGTTCTTCACAATTCTGGATACAAATATAAATAAAGACGTATTTGAAGTCCTATCTAAATAAACGCAAATTAAAGAAGAACATTTGATGCCCATTAAAATCATCTTGTAATAAGTACTGATTGTTATGTCTGAATATAAAATCAAAACAAGGTGCTTATATCACAACCACAAGATATCGACGTAACTGTCGATATTCACAAATAGGTACTTACATAAAACGAGCGTAAGTACAAAAATATACGCAAACATATCATCCGAAATGAGTTGTTATGTGTTGGTGTAATTGAGAACCGAAGAGAAGGTCGGTTGGCACGGAGCGGCGCGGTGATCCATCATCCCTCCGCTGACCGCTCGCCGGCGGGAGCGCCCCCACCGCCACCCTCTCTTACTTTTCACTTTCTCTACATATTTTAAGGAGAATAAAACTTTCCCTTCACCCCCGACGCTTTTATTTTCTTCGGAATTGTAATAGAGTCGCGGTCACAGTTCGTTTCCGGTGAGATTCGGCAGTTCGGCAGTTCGGCAGTTCGGGACTCGGGACACTTCACGAATCTTAGTTGTCTCGTTATCGTGACGATGACGGCTTCCTTCAGACATTCTAATGTAAAAATGTTATCTCAAAGATTTGCAATTCTGTTGGGAGTCAACTTCGCTTACCCGTGTCAACTCTAACTTATCTTTTAAACGATTTCTTTGTAGCCCATTTAAAAGTTGCTTACGTAGGTGGCGCCGCGTAATTTGTATCAATCTATCAGCTACGAAAAATTACGGCCGTTTGTAATATCGAAGACTTTGTTTGGGATCAGTTGGATTTACTGGAATTTTAATTAGGATTCCATATATTTAGTAACTATTTTGGAGGAACAAATATTGTGGCCTTTTAAAAAAGGTGGTTAAAGAAACATCTCTACAGTGATTGCTCTATTATATTGTGTAACTAACGCGAGCCATAAATATTGATTGATAAACATACAAAGATGCATTACAGTGAGCAGGCAAGATTGTGAGTATCGTAGCGAGTCGGTGAGCGGGTCGCGGTGGTCCGGCAGTCCGGCAGGCAGCATCACAGTGTCTATAATAAATGAACGGGCGCGGGGGACGCTGACCAATGGTAGTCCCTCCCTCAATCAATATGATGGACTCGGCCGCGAGGGGACGATCGCTCACTGATTTTTTCCCTCGCTGACAGGGCTCGGGAGGACGCGTTTTTGCGCCCTCCGTGCGGCCACGCGAAGGGAGCTCGCAATTAATAAGTGCGTCCGAGGACCGCCGTGTCTCGTTATACTTCTGTACCCGACTGATCTTATTGTTCCTCCTTACATACATTGGACACTCCTTTTTCTTGTACGAGATAAATTGTTATTGCTTATCCCCTTTTATAATTACTTTTATGGATCTTTGTATTGTGTGCTATATATGCAAGCCTGCAGGGATGTTCTAATGTATTATCCTTGCCTTTTTTTTAATAACATTGAATTATCTTTAAATGTAACTTTAGTTGTCGTTTCAGGCTCGATCTGGTTTTGGCATTCCTAACTACCCACACACACGATTATTAGATTATGTAAATAGGTACCTATGCATATATATTAAGAATTTCTATGAAAATTTGTTGAAACTCTCATTAAAATAAGTAATTATGAGCAAACATCTTTTAATATTCGCCGTGAGTCTCTTATTCATGAAAAGCAATTAAAAAGCAATTAGACTAGATTGCTTAAAATTCATACTTCTCACTCAAAGTAAGCTTCGGAAAATTCTGTCGAAAACATCTCGCAGTTTCAAACATCGAAATCTTAATCTAAGTTTAAAATTTCTTCGAGAATCGGCAAATTTTGCACTAAGTCATTAAAGTATAAAACTTCGGTCATTTCGTTGGCGTTGCTTAAAAGCCTTTTTAGGCGGAGGAAAGTAATCTTTCATTAGGCGGGGGAGGAGCTAAAACGGAAGTTCTCTTTGAAAGGAAAATTACACGTCGGATGTGTCCGCGTGCCGTTCGCTGAGATGGATTTTAATTATGTCAAACAAAGTTTAGAGAGAAAGTTGGCGGCCGCCATTACCGCGTGTAGTATTAGCAATAGCGCAGATCGTTACATACGAACACTCACTAATGACTCCTCTCTTTCAACTCCAGTACATTGTTTCTCTCGTTACAACTTGTGCATTAAGCCGCTACGCTGAAAGCTCACCCCGATCTGATGAAACCAACTCAAAAGTCCATTAAAAGTAAGTATACTTCTTGTTAGATTAACTGAAATTTGAAAGAAAAAGGTTTCTGTCGAATGGTATTATGTTTAAGTAGATTAACAAATACTATAGAGTTTGTAATACTTTTGTATTTCTTTGATATCTAGTAAGTAGTCATAATATTATATCATAAACGTTAGTAGAGCTATGTTGGTACATACTGTAAATGGTAACAGTGACATGAAAACATGGATAAAATAAAACATTCGCAATTAAAACCGAGTACGTTAGAAAGACTTTAATTTGACGCTTCCCCCTATCTCCTGCTGAAATATGAAATCTATACGACAAAAGCTCTAAGTCCTTCAGTGGAACAAAAATCACTCGCTACAAAAACTTTCGCAACAGAACCCAGATTCAAAGTTATCAATTATTTTAACAGCAATGAATAAAAAGGCTGTATTCCACTGATAGCTATTTGAATGGGCTAAAAGGTGCGATAAATCGGCCACGCCCGGCCTCGCGGCTCCCATAGAAATGTATGGCACGACCACTGGCGTTAATCAGAATTCAGTTGCCATTAATTTGATTAGGGTTAGTGGGCGAGGGCCTATCAATCCGCCACATTACCATGCCGGCTACTAACAGGGCTATCAAGCTTGTTATACGGTAGTCACTGATAAGATTACCAACTATTATTATACTTGAGTACGCGTAGCGTGGTGTAGATGTTTCGTGATTGTTTTGTAAGTGTTACGGCTGTCGTAGAAGATTAATTGTATTAAGGTCTATTCTAGGGAATAACTTTGTAAAAGTATCGTATTACTCAGTATTACCTAGGTTGTGGAGGTCAGCTAGTAAGTCGTTCCGTGTAAAATACTGGTACGCCAGCTGCATCCGGTTATACTGGATGTCGACTCCAACATAGTTGGGAAAAGGCTAGGGAGACGAAATGCTTAGGAGAAGGTATTACACGGTAGTGTGATAATTGTCGAACTATCAGTGCACTACGTAATTATATTTTACTTGCTGTTGCCAGCGGCTTCACCCGTTACAACTCGAAAATTATCCCACGGGAAGATGTGTGATGTTCCTGTGCAATTTACACATGGTCGTCTTGACCACTGACATAGCTATATTGTAGCCTGTCTACTACTGTCGGGCCTAAGATTTGCAAAATAGTTACTAGATAATGACCAATTCCTCTGTTTTAACCAAAACAATTCCCTGTTTCATTGGACAGCCCTCGCGGCTTGTAATTTCGACCGATTCGTGTCCAGTACTTTTAGGTCAATTAGGCAGAGTCACACCCGCGGCGTCCGCTAACTAATCACTGGGCACGCCAAACTTTATGCCGTGTTAATTTGACTAATGCGCGTCGGATTACAACAGTGATAAACTAGCCTAACCGACGTAAAACCGCGCGTCCGTCACTCGCTTATGCTTAATTTGTTTGCACGAACGATTACTGTTGTTTGTTATAATAACTATGAATTATGATGGTTTAAATAGTCATCTTTTTCATTTAAATATAGGTTCTAATACATATTTAGGCCTTGATTCAATTGTATAAAGCTCTGATTGATGTGTCTTTACTTTTACAGGCCTTCTTTGTAATACTAATCACATTTTAGAACAGCAGTGCTATCCTTAGAACAGCTTGCTTCGTTGAAGGAAAACACAGTGAGAAAACCACCATGCAGAGAGATATTTCTTGATGGTATGTAAAGCCAAGTCAGAGACCCATATGAGTGGCAAAGAAACTCTGACACCGGGGTAGGCACAAACCCCACGATAAAGACGGGCAACAACATTAAGATTCTATGGTCAAAATCGACAATTGCTAGTTACTTACAGTTACAACCAAGAAGGGGTGCATCAACCGGATGATAAATATAAATTAAATAATCGCGGGAGAGGCAATTAGGCAGCGGGCAGAAGGTGTCGTGTCCGGCGACAATTAGGTCGTGCTACTTAACCAATTAGGAGGAAACAATCGCCCTCATAGCGAACACTACAGTGTGAATACGCCCCTATCAGTGCGCCGACCGAACACCGCTTTATGACGTTTTAAAAGGCACCTCATTATTTACAAAAAAAAGGAAAATTCGTTCAAAACACATTCGTAATTGGGCTGCACTCATAGGGGACAATTTATGCTTTCATACAGTTATTGTTGTTCTGGGAGTCTCACTAGTTCCATGACGTGTCGCTAATACATTACTTATTCAGCCGAGTTTATGTTGGCCGTGTTTTGTAACTATTTTAATTCAATCAAGTTGCCGGACATTGTTTGGGAGGCATTAAAGTAATTTGGTGAATAATCCCCCTTTCATTACCATTGTCCGTGTGAAACATGACATGCGGTACATTCTGTTTATGGCTCAACGTACCTTTCTGTCTGTAAAAGTAAAAGCTATAGGATTATTAAAAACTCGTGTTGTTTCGAACCGGGGGATTACAATTTAAAATGCTTTTAATAGCACTAACAAGGATATCGTGTCAATGATAATAATATGTATCTCCATAAAAGGAATAAGTGATAATTTGTAAATATATGTTCTCAAATGGTTAGTACAGTGATGCACATAATCGTTTTGAAATTAATAGTCAAGCAAGCAAGCAACTATGTTCATAGATTTCTTTAGATACAAAATAATACTGGTACAGTATAATATTTTATAAAAATACATTAAAAATTACATGTTTATTTTGTATTTGCAAAGCACTAAACAAAGTCCTAAGCTTTAGTAAAATATTACGGGACTATAAAAGGCAATTCTAGATATCATTTCGTACCCGTGAGGCATAAAAAGGGTTGGCCGTCTTTCATCCATCCTTATCCTTACATAGTATAAAACAAAGTCGCGTCTGTTTGTTTGTTTGTTTGTCTGTATGCTTAAATCTTTAAAACTACGCAACGGATTTTGATGCGGTTTTTTTTAATAGATAGAGTGATTCAAGAGGAAGGTTTTAGTATATAATTTGAACGACATCCACGCGGGTGAAGCCGCGGGCATCAGCTAGTTTACTATAAAGAGAACAATTCATAGTTTCGCATTAGTATAGTGAGATTATGTAAGTATCCCTTACGTAATAAATAAAATCAATATTATATTTGCTATATTCTTGAAAAAAGACAATTTTTAAATGCAATCGTTTTTCAGCACATAGCAAACAGTACCAGTAATAGCAAACTGACTAAAAAATATATGATTCTGTTTAGTCCGTCAGTTAGATTATCGAAAAATATTGGATACGTGTTTTTTGGTTTTTCAAAATAAAGCTTGTCAAAGATCATGGAGAGGGGGCTTTTGACGACATAGTCTGGTAAAAATGGACCAACCTGTGACGTTGCACGACTTTTCGAAGCACTGTATCGTCTTCATTTTTTTTTTACGTGAAAAAAGAAAAAATACGTGTTCAATATTTTTTGGAAATCTATCTGACGGACTAATTAGATTTTTATTGTCAACTACCCTATTTTGTTTATGAAATCACTTTTCTCTTACACAGTACCTCACAGTACTAAACTAATATGGCCGGTTGTGTTCAATTGATGGGAGAGGGTGACGGTACTTAATTCATTTGTGGTCGCATGCGGGATCATTTTATACTCTTACCAACGCGGTACATGCATCACCACACCGCTGTCATTGCATCTACAACACATCCTCCAAATGTCGTCTTCTTGTAGGTCGGGGGGGGGGGCGAGGTGAGGGTATTTCGACATTAACGTAACTCAATGTCCATGTCTGTGTCTATTTTATCCAATATACAGTTGCTCTGCAATCCCGTAGCATGACATAATTATGCCAGTGTATGTACTTCAAGTATGCACTTCAAAATATCAATACTGAGCTAAAATAATATTACTTATACCTGTTATATTTCAGGAGTTCTATCAATTGAATGGTTCATAAAAAATAATAATAAGAAAGTTACCAAGAACATACAGATGGAATTATTATTCAAAACCGTTAAGTTCCCAAACAGTCATACAAGTTTTATTCCCACAAACAGGTTTCTTGTTCTCGTAATTCGATATATCTAACAAAAAAAAAACGATCAAGATCCTTAATCTTAATCAAAAGCTTCACGAGCGATTCAGAATAAAAAACGTAAAGAATTCACTTAGAGATGAGCCCCGCCTTCCACGGGATTGGTTGATAACCCTACCGCGGCGAAAGGGTTATTATTAGACCCCTTCCGAAGCCGCGCGCGCGCCGCCTCGCGTCGTCTTTTAAGTTTTTTACTGCTGCGGTTTATTTATATTTTTTACCAACACACGAAGCGTTTTGATTGGGTGAAAGGGTTAGGGTATTAATAAATCCGTGGCGGCATCTACGTGAAGCAACTTTATATAGGGCGTGCCCTATCGCGGTTAAAGGGTTAGTTTAATTGTTGTTTTGTAAGGGGAGGTCGTATGGGGTTAAGTGGAAGCGTAAATCATGATGGTGTAGATATGTATACTGTTATGTATGGGAATATTATCCCCAATATGGCTACGAGATGTCGCTCGTGGCACTCACAGAGCCGCTGTGGACTGAAAGCTTTTAGTTTTGCAATAGTTGAATTTTTGATAAGTGCGTTCTTTCCTGTTCCTTTACGATTTTCAATGTAATTTTAAAATGGATGGATGGATACGACATAACTCGCATGAAATAAATATGTGTCCTTCTTTACGATCGATCGATATTACAAATGCATGTTAAAAGACATTTAAACCTACTACCTAGCTACGACTTCATATATAGTTTCCATTGTCCGAGTGGACATGTGTGTGATGCGGAGGAATGAGGAAAACGTTGAATATGAATGTAGAATAACTATAAGAGTAGATGACGATCAGAGAAGCGATGGATGGACTGTGTGAAGGATGATATGGCTAGAAAGGAAGAGATAGACATAGAGATGGTTGCTCAGACGACGAGTAATAGAGAGCAGTATGCAAGATAAAGATATGCGGCGCCGACACCAAACAAACGGATAGAAGAGTAGGAGAGTGATGAAAAATATTAGAAATGCGCTATTTAAGATAAACGATTTAACACCCAGCGCAATTAAGCGTGGCCAATGAAACATTCACGTGCGGAGCGAATTTATTGCATTTTGTTAATCTGCACGAAACATTCGAACATGGACGATAATCCGGTGACAGTTTAAATTAAACCTTTGTTGATTTTACGTTTATGCAAGTGTCATAAAGTGTGCGATAGTTTCGGAGATGTGACGTGATGTTCAGAGCTACACGAGGATTAGAGAGGTAACACCTTGCTCGTTTGTAAGCCTCGAGGGCTTGTCAACGCGGTTATAATACTGCTGTACACATCTACATTTAAAGGGATTATGTTTGCGCTATTTGGTGATTTAGATGTTACTAGTCATGGAGTTCTCCGTCTATTAGGTTTGATTGTTATTAGTTTTTAAAACAAAACAGACTTTTCAGTTAGAAAACATGATTACATGTTTTTATCAACAATAGAAATTGTAAGTCGCCAATATTTGGCGCTTATTTTTTCTCTTATCTAATGATTTTTTTTAAAGATACAAATGTCTACTATTCAATCAACATTTAGCTTATCATCAAATTCCTTGTCAAAGGAGCGATACGGTAGTGTTGCCAAAAAAATAACGAAAACATTCATTTATCATGTCCTTTGTACGAATAAAAATCGATTTAAGAAACAAAAGCAGCAATTAAACAAAACGTACGCAGAAAGATAGCAGGTTGGCAACAAAGAGGCCGAAGCAAATTATCTTGCCAAATCTTTAAATATAAGATCTGAGATAGATGGTATGTCGCTGGACCCAAAACAACCCTATATTTTAAAGTTGGATCATCTGAGGCGGACTGCGGCGGCTATAAATTATCTATTAGGCGAACATCACTTGACGTGTCCACAATAGGCTAAGTTAACTTTTGTGCAACTGGGTTGAAGTCGGGGGCGAACAATGTGGCTACGGAACCCTTCCTCACCTGCATTCCCACGATGCGTTCTCTCTAGAAAGTGCATCGACGCATTGCTAAGAAAAAAAATTGCGCAAATAGAATTTCACGTCAAACATTCAAATTTTACGTGAAAGGGTCCGATTCGATTGGGTGTTCAAATAAAACATGTGAGCGGTGTGTGCGTGGGAACTAACTACTGACGATGATTACGTCAACTATTACAGTATTGACGCCGATGGGTTATTGTGACTACTTTCATAGTTTTTTTTTTCTTGAAGAAGTGGAGTATAAACACCTACCTACATATGAAATCGATTGAAATACAGTCTTTGGTAGAGTAGGAACCTCACACTTACTTAGTATTTTGTAATTGGATATTTGTTGTTTCTTGTTATAATGGGTGTTTAGCTGATACTGGTCCAGGTGTCACGATTATACGAACGCACAGTAGGTATCTAATTATTATTAATGCCACTAACTAAGTGATTTGAGAAGACCCACGTTCTGTAGCGAACGGCTACGAGTTGCTACGAAGTTGAAACTTTTAAAGCTTTAATGATTAATTGTTAATAATGATTAAGTTCTGAGCCCCTGTACCACAACCATTTCATAAATATTCTCTCTCAAGTAGTTTCACGTATCCCATACACATCAAAGCTCACCTTACTGAAGACTTGATAACGATCAGGATGCATACAAAATGATAGCAACCTTCCTATAGAAATTCATAGAATGCAAATAATAACGAAATCTCCGTCAATCTAGAGGCGAAGGGCGCATATTCCCACGTGTTTCTGCTTAACATTCGCATCTGATAGGACAAAAACCGAAGAAGGTCAGTATCCGAGAGAAACTGCGGCGCTCTCGTATTGCACAGACCCTTTCACTCTCGACTATACCTGCGCTTTTTACTGCCTTCCCGGAATCGCCTCCGTTCAAGGGACCGACCACCGAATGCTGCTGTGTCTCAAAGTTTTGTGTCAAGCGTGACGATTGAATAGATTTAATAAAAGTTCTGGAGGCTTAATAACATCAACATTTAATAATTATTAAAAAAAAAGAATATGATTAAATTCACTCTTTATTTTAAATTATATCAATGTCGATCTTCTTAGTGTGTCGATGACAATTTAAATTGAGTCGGCCCTAAATTTGGCAACGAGTTTGGCACTTTCAGTAGCATCCATCAGCTTCAGTGATGTGCAAGCAACAGGACAGGCAGATTACGATATTAAATGTCCCATCGTTTGAAGATATTTATGATGATTTAGATAATTAACATTGACATAATGATATTTTTATACCTGGTTGAAAGATTAAATAGGATGCAATTGGCTGAAGTTTGAGAAACAGAGTTTATTGCGCCGAATGGGCTGTAATATTTCGCAAATTCTTCTTTTACGAATGAGCCTAAAAATAAATCAAATGTATATGGGATGGTCACAAAAAGTCGGGTTAATTACTCGCCTTTGGGATACTCTATGAAAGGATGTATCGTTTTTCACTAAGTATGCAGTAGGTATCCATTTCTATCTTGTCCTTATAAAAACGGATTGGTCCAAAATATTTTCGGCCAAATGTCTGAGGATTATTGCATAATTGGGTAGTTGCTATTTTTATCAAAACAAGCCATGGCAATGTTTTCTGAATAGGTATTAAAAACTATAATTCTGTACTTATAGAAAACAGTAATAGCTATAATATATCTACTTGTAAGAACATAAAATACCTACCGTAATTTTATCGACCTATAGCTTGTAGCTTTTGTCAGCTGTTCTAGAGGACGATTGCTTATATGCATTTAGAAATTAATAGAACTTTGAAATAACTCGACTGATATACTAACTCAACCCAGAAGGCACAACACCGAGGGCGTTGGAAAGGAATGATGGAGGCCTTTGCCCAGCAGTGGGACAGGCTTGGCAAGGCTAATTAAAAAATAACAAGATCTAATCTTAATTTACAAAATTACTATTTTATGACTCTTGCTAGAACTTAGTATCTACTGCTCTATAATCAAGGACTTGTATTTTAACCGTTTTGCACAATTTGATTGTATTTTGCTGTAATAGAAATAGTTTTTGCAAAAAAAATTACCTAAATCTCTCCTTTGTATTCAGGTAAGGATTATTTTTTGTCCTACAACCAGTGTACTAGAGAGATTTTAAACTTAAATCCATCAAAATAGAGTCCAAACTCAACTGATATTGACCTTTCGATTTGTTACATATTGATGTAGTATTGAAAATCGATATCGCAAGTTTCGATCATTTATAACTCGCGTCTGACGGGCAAACAAAACGAATGATAGAAAAAAAATATCGGAATGCGTAACTGGAAGAGTGGAAATGAAGTATTATTGCAACACTTGCACTTTCGATGGCGTCTTTTGTCGGATCGTATTGCGAGAGGCTCCGGTTTCAAAGCAATTGTTATCATACCTCCACGTGGTTACATATGACCTGATATATAAAATGTCTTTTATTCTTCTATGTATTTTCGGTTCTAGTAAATAAAACATTTGCAACCTTGAGACGTTTATTAGCAGGCTACCTGTTTGTTGCCATTTTGCCTCTGATGTTTCCGAATATTTTACTGAATGAACAAAAGGTTGTAATTGTAAAAACATTAAGAGTAGGTAGCAGTAGGTAAAGTTGGTAGGTACACCGTACATACCAACAGCTCGGGCGAAATACTTCATTTGCGTACTTGCTACTTGAAATTAACTGGTGGAATGTGCGGTGTGCTATTTGGTACACCTCTACCTAATCCCTGAGGGATTACATGCGTGATGTTATGTTTTACAGACAATTTCCTAAAGACCAAAATAAAGATGGACGTACAAATAGCACTATTTTACTTCCGCTACTTTACAAAACAGCCGCAAACTCTTTCTACCATTTCCTCACAAATTATGTACTTCAAATTATGTTCAACCAAATTCCTTTCAAATATATTTATTTGGTTTCGAGTGGATAATGGTCGAGTGTTCTATTAAACATGTATCTGTTCGTGTTCTTGTTAGTACAGTCAGTGATGCCTAAAAGGACTTTGTCGGCATGTGTACAAGCCCTTTACAATAGTACGTGAACGGGTGATTTCACACTCTAGTGGGCCCGAGCAACGCAAGCAAGCCATCGCTTCGGTGCATCGCGAGACCGCAGAGAATCGTAAGCAAACGAGAACTTACAATATGTTAGGCAAAATAATTATAACATAAAGAAAGTCTGCACTTGAAAAGTTTAAATTTTGTAAATATGGTATTAAAGACTTCAACGGGTACGATTCAGCCCATATTCAGCCTTTCTAAAGTAAGTAAGACATCCTTGCATAAATGTTTATTTTTATAATCGCGAGTTGATACCACAAGACGACATAATGTTTGGACAAGTTCAGGTCCCAGTCTGAATTGTATGTATAAAGCAGCCATGCATTTCTCTCATGAGGTAAATTCGCACTAACTTTAGATAGTTGTGTAAATTAAAGAGGTAATCAATAACTATCATAATAGTATTGATAACTTAAAAGCAAACTTACACACCATACGTTAACCATGTAATCTATAATGTCAATACTCAAGTCGTGACGTGTTTGTGGTGTATCGCGCAGCGTACGTCGCGCATCGCACGCGAAGACTTTCGCTCGCCTGCACTCGAGAACGCGCACACGTGCACATTATGCGTCTCAAAGGATTTTTTACATTAAAACATGCCGCTCTTTGCTTTACCCACTTTAAGCTCGATTATAACCTTCTTACCTACATTTGCTCCGGTTTTTGTGCAAGTGAAGCCGCGCGAAATGTTACTTTTAACTGCTTTTAACCATTCCTATTGAAAATCTCCGCTTTTTCAGAATTATTGAATGAAACTTCGGCGCTATAGTGACCTATATTTCATAAAGGCTTATAAAAAGTGTAGGTAAAAACAAAATTTTCATAAAAAATACATATAACATCAAATGAGCTAGCAACTGACTGACCAATAGTTCGTAGACCAGTGCTACGACGTGCTACGACATGCTACGAAAATCTAAATTGACCTATGATTTAAAATTCATAATTTGCAATGTGAAGGTACAGCATAAAGTATATAATGTTCGTTGGTTTTATCATTGTAGGGTCGGGACGTTTCTATATTTAAGAGTAGTCGATCCGCGAACCTTACCTCTTGTTGGACCATTAAAAGATCACTTAAAATACACTTGTTTTTACCTTTGATCTAAAATAGAAAGTAGACCGCCCATAAATAATTTTGGAGTTGTACTAAAACCTTCATAAAGGACAAAATAATAATTTATTTGTTATACATTAAGGGATGGGTTCATTAATGATAGGAAGCTTGGTTCTAGTAGACAGAAGGGAATCGGAGTGTGAACCAAACCCGATATGTGAAGAAGTCGTGGTTTTTGTTTATACATAGTGAAGTGTGGATGAGACGGTTCGCATATGGACCCACAGGAAGAACTCGCGGAATATCGCTCATCTTTTGCTTGTGCAATAATAACAGGGCTGCTGCTACGATAGTTTTACCCGCTGTAGGTATAATTTTGATTTAATGTAGAAACTGAGGAATCTGAGGATACAATAATATTATGTGCAAAATAGAAGTATCGCCAATGCATGCGGAGACGAGATGTATATTTTTTTAATTTAGTAAGGGCGCTGTAGTTTTCGAAGCTTATTTGCATTAGCCCAAACTACATCTTATTCCGAATACCTATGCTATGGTTTGGTATATCATAGTTGTATTAAGAAGAACGAAAACACCCACTAAATTATAAAAGTAGTTGTTTTCGTGTTGCGCAAAATCGTGGTGGTAATGTAAACATAAGTTTATTTGCAAACATTAAATATTATGTAATATCAAACATGTCGGCATCAACCCTGGCATGGTTGCGTCGTCTCCCACGGTTGGTGTAACCTGAGTCGGGTGTCCGTGGCTTCCGTCCGGCTTTTAGCGGAGTCTCATCGGTCACCACGCCCCGCCCGCGCGCCGCCGCTCGCCGCCCATCCATCCTCGCACATATCTAATCAAACAATGTCTCGTGTACGCTACGCCTACGTACACCGCGGCACTCACATTCCACTGAAAGCATATAAAGCCATCAGACAGAAATTAACGCGATTGTCCTGTGTAGGTGTCAGATAAAGGAAGCTGGTGCGAGGTGGTGCGGGCGCGGACGCGGCGCCTCCTGGGGTCATTAATATTAATTAGGCGCGGTGCTGCCGCCGCTCAGGCTCAATGCGCGGCCTCTTTGCTTCTGACTGACTCGCTGCGAAAATTAATTACTCGCAATCTTTATGTTCCAATTATAAAGGCCTTCGCAACAAATTAAATCTGTCCGGAGCAGGCCTCTTTTGAGAGAGGTTTCACTCTCTTTGTGCGCTTGATAAATGTTCCTTTGCAAAAATTCTTTGAATTCAGCAAAATGTAGATATTTGACTTAATACGTTAAATAACGAATATCTGTGGAAACTTAAAAAGCAATTCAATTATAAAGTTTTAACAATGAGATGGCAATTATACTAGAAGTTCGTTACTATGAATGTGAACGTGTGTAATTGTATGTTATTTGGTGCTCGTCGAGGGAATAAAAGCGAAACCGATTCCGAGATCCAGCTTTTGCATAAGTGTACACGACTTCCGCGTTTACTGAGCAAAAACGAAATCTCATAGAAAAAACTACAAGTTTCCCTTTCATCGTGAGGCAAAATATTTAACGGCCGTAACCGGATATCTTGGTGCGGCTCTTGGAAACAAAGAAAAAACCACCAACGTGTTATTACGCGAAACCAACATTTAATAAGGCTATTTTTTATTTTGCATTGGTTTTGGTTATCCATTAATTCGCTTTGGGCAAAAAATATTTGGGTGTACGAACGCCTGCGTCGTATTTGAATAGTTCGTTGGCGCACTCATTGTTGTAGGAAGATGCGGAAATGGGATATTTTCTTTCTAGAGAAATATAATATTCTGTGGCTTTATGTTGACCCGATGCAAAAAGTTTGCAACCAGGAATATTGTGCAATTTTTGATACTTGTACGGAGAAGGTGTGCCTTCTGCCTCCTGGTTGTATTCAACACAAAACTCTTTGATAAAATAAAGTAAAATTTACCAAAATAATATAAATTGAACAGCTTTGGTATTTGTACTATCGATGTCAATTATAAAGCGTTGGAGATATTTGCATAAAAATCGGGCAAGAGTAGGACATCCAAAAATAGTGCTGTGCCTAGATTAAGATAATTTAGATACCGATCTAAATCGAGGCCAGCTCATTCATTCCAACCATTCAATCTGTTTAATGAAGCATTCCAAAAATTTAAGGAAAAAACAATAATTTCACGCACGTGTTTTCGCGTTGCTAATGTGCAACAATGTATTTAATAGCGACCTACCTACCGTGTGTTGTCCTTTTATGATCAAACTTCGACATTGATATAATTTTGAGTGACGTCGCCCACACAATGGTAAATCTGTATTAAATGCTCTTTTGACACTAATATTTTCTATAACATTCTATTCTGTATGGTATTGGACAGGAAACGGTTATTAAAAACCTCAAAGGATCGCGAGATGTCAATTTTGTCAATGTTTATATAAAAAGTGGAGTTTTCTGAAACACTTTTTATGGAAGCGTGAAACACGCTTATATGATTTAGGTAGTTTGATAGAAAAACATTGCGAAATGTTTGTCAAGCAACATACTTAAAAAAAATAATGTTGAAACCTTTTTTTATTTACTCATTTATTTTTTGGTGGAATAGCTTTTAATCTCTTCAACACTCATATTAGATTTCATATCGTAATAATCTGAATACTTTTATAATTTTAATAGTTCTTTTAAAAAGTTTTATGAAAATATACTGAATTTTGAAAAGAACTTTAAAGTTAGGATAAGGCAAAAGCTTGGATAAACTATAATTATCTAATGAAGTCACTTATGATTTCAGCAAACTAGATAATTCAGCTACACTCAGCTCGAGGATTCGTATCACATCAGTTTAGCAAGTCACGTTACTCATGCAAAACATAATTCGCCCATCAAGTGGCCACAGACAATGTGTGACCAAGATAATTGTTCTGGGAACGTGTAGATCTCTATTAATTTGTTTGTAAAAAAAATATCGATTTCCTGTCAACAACTGACCAGACACAAGTGGGAAGAAACGTGAAGCTCAAGATTAATGAATTTACAATTAGATACGTCCGAATTGAAATGAAATTGGACTTTTGAGATCGGAAGTTGTTGAATGGTGCAGTATTGATGGATTGTTGCGAATCGTTGAAAAAAGTGCGGCGTCCGCAAACTGTCCCGCAGCTGGCCTTCAATTTGAGTAATCCGATCAATATTTTTTACTTCCCTTAAGTTTTTTTCGGTAGATATCGGACGTCAATCACGTTGTAGGTACTTGCCTAAGGAGTGTATCCCTTCGTGTAGGATGCATCCGATTTAGAACGAACTTACAGAAAAAGCGCTCAATTGGTAGTTTTGCTGTGCGCATAATATTATATATCATCATCAGCCTATAATGTTCCCACTGCAGGGACTCAGGCCTAGTCTCGAGGAGAGGGATGGGCTATAATCCACCACGCGGGCCCAGTGCGGATTGGCGGATGTCACGCATGTCTTCGAATTTTTTGGTTCTAAGACATGCCGGTTTCCTCACGATGTTTTCCTACGTGTTGAGAGCAGCGGTGATGAAATAAATTACACAAAGTAATGTGCCTGCCTGGGTTCGAACCCACGACCTACTGTTCGTAAGTCGGGGCCGACACCGCTGGGCCACCGCTGCTCAATATTATATATGCACCTATATAATTATGTACCTACTAACTTCTTCTTTCTTTTCTGTGTGGTTAGTGCCTAAACTGGTGTGGTTAGTGAATAAACCTCTCATTTTGCGCCTATAACGATAAAAAGCTCAACTTTACAACTAATTTGCGACCACGTTACAAACTAAAATTATTTGATTGATCTTTACTGAAATCCTTCTTGAACTTTCGGGTTTACAGGTACCGGATTGCAAATGGAAACGTCTTTAACAGTGTGTTGTGTGTATTGATTTGTGTATGAAATTGGACAAGCGGAGGGTTTGAGAGGTTACACAAGGGCCGTTGTGAGGATCGCGTCAAAGATGTTGTCAGTGGCAGGAGTGAGGGCTACGGAGGTATGGAGGGCAATCCGCTGTCCGGTGACTGGCCAGTCTGCCAGTCTTTTTAGTTTTTATGTAGTTACTTTTTTGGTTTAGTTTACTAGATACAAAAAAACTGTTACATTTATAGTAAGGCTAAAAGCTTGTGGCAGCAAACCCTGAAATTCAGATACGAATGATATTTTGTATTTTGACGTATTTTCGAAGTATTATCTTTTATTTGGTTTCCTACTTCTGCACACACATTGTGTCTGTCTTTCAGTACCTGAAAATACTTTCAGGAACTGACTGGACTGATATGATAGGTATCTAGATCTACATAATTATCAGATCTGAGATTTATCTAGGAGTGCTGTGTCCGCGACTTTACCTCGCGATGTCAGAGTCACCAGATGTTATAGTTTATTTCTTTCCAGTTAGGTAATAACAGTCTCGCATAAACACAAATAACCTAAACCTTGAAGTGAAAGTGTTTACCTCGTCACTTTAAAACTGTAAAGAATTTTCAACAAAACATCAGGTGAAATTGTGTTTTTCAACATGTGTTATTATAACTTCTTTTCGAGTATTTAGTTGTGGTAAACGATTTTCAAGCTGGAGTACGAATGACATTTTGAAGGAGGAGTTACAGTGCTTTATTCCTAAAGTAGTCCGTGAAATTCAAATTTGCAGGTCAGTGTCATTGATATGGGGAATAAAGTATAATTCGCGGCTGTAACACGTGTATATGGAAGAAAAAGACATGATGCGCCGACTCCAAATGAATTGGGATAAGGGCAAGCGAATGAGGATGATATCTGTAGTCGTGTAACCTGGCGTTTCCCCCCATAAATCAGTCATATCGTATATTTGCAGAGGAGGGTATGGTCGAACTATCAGCTCGAAAGTCTCAATAGATAAGCTACCCAGTAACAGGGTTTTTGAATGTCAGATGCATGCGGTCAGACTGGAATCTCACCTAAACATATTTGGGAAAAGGCTAGTCATGTGCCTGCTTAGCCTGATAATGGGGGTGATCGGACTATCTCGGAAAATATAGAATTGCAACTATACTATCTTCATAATACATTTTCGTCAATATGTGCTTGCACTTTTTCTGAGTACGATCTCCGATCTGAACACAGGTGTGTACGCGTCCTTAGCGCCGCAGGAAGCAAATTGCTTAGAGTACCCTGTCGAACACTAGCTCCTAGGCTTGTGTGTGAGAGAGGGTTGTCTATCAAATATCCTGTTTCTATTAAGTAATATGTTAGTTTTTCTATTTTTAGAGAAACATTTCTATTGTACCATGTTGACTGGCTATCACTTTTAAAGTTGGGACTCTGTAAATATTCCTGTAGATAAACAACCCTATAAGGATTACTGGAAAGATTGACCCCAACCTCGTAAACGGCAAAAAACATCACATCAAAATGTAAAATTCTAATCTTATTAACAATGGGTAGTGTGTATAAAAATATCTTTTATGCGAACGCGCACCTGGACGGTCTATTTGTTGTCCATGTCCACGGGTCAAAAAATATTCAATAGATACCGTCCAACGGATTCCCGTTACATAGTCGTTGGTAGGTCACTTTTTATCCATATTTTTTGGTAAAAAACGGCATGTGCTCACAAATTATGCACTTGGCTGCATCACAATAGCACGCGTCATGTCGTGTCGTGCGCGCGGGCACGAGTGCACAACTATTATGTTTTTTAAAAATTGCGAATTGATGTCAAGCTAAGCACCTATTGTATTGTGTGGCGTCCTCACCGCTAAGATGATTTGCTTTAAGTTTCATCTTGTGAACTCTACACATTGTCCTAATGTGACCTGTCATGTTTTGAATATGATGGTTTAGTTGCACTATTCTTTTGTATGTTTTAATATGTCTTTAATTGGTGAACTTTTCGTTAGAGGATAAAAAATATTGTCACGTCAAGTTGTCCGTTTGGAGATGTGCTGTGAATGTTAAAACATTATAATCGAAAGCAAATACGGGTTAGGCGTTTCTGAGTTTTATGATTATAGAGATATTCGAAGTGTTTTTCTAAGGAAAGGATACATGGAGTTAAGAATCTTTGCTTATCGGATCAGATATGCAACATTTTTTAGTTTACTTTTAGGTTTATGGTTATTCCATAGCCATTCATGATCAATATTCGGAGATAAGCGACAGGACACGTCCGTTGTTTGCATCAAACAAAGATGAACGCGAACTTATCTAACGTTTGTACAGGGTATTACAAAAAATGTATGTCGATGTTATTTTTGAATTTGTGCAAGGCGTTTGACAGCGGACGACGAATCGTGTGATACAAAAGGTGACAGTTTCGACTGGAAGGAGTGCGACGGCCGCACAAAGGGTCCCAGACGTTTGAAAGACGTTATGAATGGGCTGAAAGAAGGAGTGATCGAGCAGTGACCGTCCGCCGTCCGTCGGCCGCCGCTGGACCGCGCTCACAATGCCGCGCGATAGCATTAATCCTTTGTGAACGGGAAAATGCCAACATTTACAAATGAACGGTTTACATAATGTACACCGTCTTCCGATCGCTGCGGATACCTACGGACCCGGCCCACCATCTATCTAAAGATAAACGTATAAACTGTTACCCATTATGGGTTTGAAGCACATCTTATTCATATGTTTATGGTATGGTCTTCAATTAAGAATTCACATGTTTAAATTCACTTACAAAAAAGGAAATGACATGATGTTCGGTATTGCTCTTTTTAACCCGGAAGTTGGTTCAATGACTAGATACTACATTTATAGAACTTAGAAAACTACTTCGAGGAACTAGTTTTCTTAGCGTTTCGCCACTAGGTGAATGAAATACAAATTTCAATGTTTTCACTTGAAAAAAAAAGTGTATGTGTTTTAAGATTCATTTAAGGTCTGATCTTGCACTACCTATAATAATAATATTAATAATGACACAAATTTAAAAAAATAAAGATAGTTCTATAAATAAACATGTACTATTAAATAACAAGAATATGTTTTGTCTGGTAGCCAAATAACACGTAACCGCTCGTAATGTTCAGTTGGGGAAAACATAAATCCAGCTTTAGCGTTGAAATAAAAAGAGGACTTCTGTAAGTGGGATAGTGTAGGATATAATTCACATTTATGCGGAGCGGTCGACGGTGCGTATCGAGTCGCCGGGATAGTTCGCAACGACAATTCTCCCGGAGAAAAAGGGAATTATTCATCACACCCGGAAGGGGAGAGCCCGTGACGCAAGTATGGAATAGCCACCTGCCGCGCCACGAAAGGCCTATCCACCCCTGCTTATTCAATCCCTTTTCGACCGAAAGCTGACGAACATAGAGTCTATTTTGATATGCTTTGTTCACCCTGTCGGCTATCCTGATCAATTCCGAGGGTCCAGTTGACTGTTGCCAGTTGCAGAATCAAAAGTTTAAACGGCCGTCGAGAACAAAGGGCAGTCGGACAGGGCTACGCGGCTAGGGATAAATATTCAATGCGAATCCTTTGGAGGCGATATTTTATACTTTATTCTTGTTCGATTGTCGCTCTCACCTGCACGATGTAGGCTCTCGTAAAAGCCGAGAATTTTATATGAGAACTTACTTTGCTGGGGTTGAGACGAATAAATGTAACGGACTTTGGAATCTAAGAAAAAAATCAAAAGAATAGATTACTCACGCGGCCCTAACAGCAATAGCTGAATTTAATTACTATCCATTGAACTTGAAACGGTTTGATGAAGGTTACAATTATATACATTGTACTATACTGGCCTTACTGGTTTTAGATCTGACAAAAAAAGTAATTAATACAAAAGAACTTTGCAATATCGGAAACCCAACGTTTCCCTAAAATTGCAAAAGTCGACATATTGATTGGCGTGTTAATGAAACTCGATTTAATTGTTAAATATAAAAACGTTGTAATTAACACAACGCTCACTTTAAACTTTGACACGTTCTATTGAGGTGTCAATCTCCTCAAACAAGTTTGTAATCAATCATAAGATTGTTGTAACGATATCGGTTCTTGATCAACCGCCCTTCTATTATAATAAAGGAAAACCAGATTTTGTCCAAACTTTACTAAAATTTACATCGAAATCGCACACAAACACAAAAAAAAAAAACTGGTAGAAATTCGCTTCATTGTGTGCGATTGATTCGTAACGGCCGAGCGCTTTAATGTGAATAAAAATATTCACAATTTTTGTAATTCCGTGGTGAGCGCACATCTGTCGTTCACACGGAAGGGATCGAATCACAATACTTTGTTGGGCAATTATTTTTAGCGACCTTTGCCAAAATATATAATTTCTTGAAAACAATAAATACTTGTAATGGTCGCACAGAAATAACTACCGGCTAACTTTTTGCGAGAAACAGAAGACTTAAATGTGGCCTCGCTTTTTTATTGCAACCTGGTGATTTTTCTCAATATCCAGTCTATTGTGAATGATTGTTAACTACTGGTGCAAAAAATTTAGCAAGGTTTTATCTGTATGGTACAATGCGTCGGAGGCGTCATAAAGCGTCGCTGTGCCCCAGTTTGCAAAACGGGTATAAAATATGTATTGTTTCAGATAACAACGCAATAGGACAAATTACTTGCGCATGTCGGAACACTTTGTTCTGGACCCTTTTGTTTGTTTACTTTCGCTTTTAATGCCCGCTTTATGACGTCAACTTGCGAAAATAAGGTTTGCGCGATATTTTACTATTTGCCTCATTAAAATATATCTAAAGCACTCGCCGAAAATATTTATACTCTCGATTTTAATTGTTTCTAGCACAAGCCATAATAAGTAATAAGGCGACTCCTTTTAGTTCTAAGAAAACTTAATGACCGATCATTATGTAAGACATACAGGAAAATATCGACATACTCTTAGAATAGCCTAGTTAATAATGTTGCATTACATAATGATGTCGTTATTCACTGTAGCTGTATCCATTACCTACTACATATTATCCATATCAGTGATAATAATGACTCAAATAAAGTGAAAGGGTTATCTGAAGAACAATACTTGCGTCGACTGTGAAAGGGTTCTTTTGTTAACAACATTGAATAAGCCTTTCAAACAATACACGCCTGGCGAATAACCCTGCGCCAAAGAAAAGAAAAAGTAAGAGTGTTACACGAATACCTTTTATTTGCGAGCAAAGTGATGCGTCCTTGAATTCACTTCGGCAAGGCTTAATTGTGGTTTTTCGTCTTCAAAGAGTTGGGTCCTTTGAAGAGCGCGGCGGAGGATGGGGCGCGCCGGCTCCTCGAAACAAAGGAATCTCAGCGCTCATTTTCACTCTGGACAGAGCCTTCTTTATGAATAACGTTATAGGTAACATCGACTTACATATTACGACAATTTTATATCTGTGTGTAGACAAAACTCATAAAATTGAGAGCACAAACATAAAAATGGTAGATCAACTTTATGTCCAATCTTCCATCTGTCATTAGGGCATGTGCGGGAAACAAGAATTCCTAAATCAACATTAGCGAGATGGCATCAGCAAACTTAAACTATAATTCAGCATTTGGAGTATATTTAGGTTAATTAACGATGTCGCCGTGATGGCAGATAGTGTTCCACCTGCCTCGTTGGCAAACTTTATAGTTTACTGCGAATGTTGAAGGGACAAAGATGTTGTTGTTGCCCAATTTATAGTTACCCTGGTAAAACACGGCCGCCTGCCCCCGAAACCGAGGCAAGGTGGCAAGACGTGTGCCAGATAACAGACTTAAACATCCTGACAGATAAGGACCATGCACTACGAGGGAAAGGGACAGATACATAGTTTTTTATCTAAAAAACTTAGTTGCACATAATTTGTACAAGCACAGTAGATCTTAAAGCTCGTAGTTATAGGGGTGCTTTTTGCGTGCAACATTTGGGCACGCGACAGCAGCAGGTGGGAGCAATGCTCTTAAAAAACTTAGAATCTTTTTGGCCGTGCGTCGTATTGTTAAAGAACGGTGTCTTTAGTCTTGTTTGATTTATTGATGCTGATAAGTGTGCTGTTCCATAATAACACCAGTTCCGGTAAAAAATATTACTTTATAAATATAACTAATGTAAATAGTTGACGTAGTCAGTAGTATTCCGACTAGTCGTTAAGAAATGACTTTTGTAAGACAAGTCAATTAACCGATATTGTACATCTTAACTGGTCTTGAATGTTTGGCTACATGTGGGCATTCATTAAAAAAACCAAAAGTGTCCAACATTGCCAAACACGGCAGGTGATCTAAATAGAAGTTGTAAGTGTGACAGGTCTGCACAGAAAAAAAAATCAATCCTTTTTGTGGTATCTCAACCTACACGAGATGTTTTAGCATTTTATAGCAAATTCAATTAAGAAGATGTAAGCTTACTTTTATGTTCGTACTGTAGTCCATCAAGATGGATTACCTCTGCACCAGTTACCATACATCTACGACGTTGATAGTCTATTAAACCCATTTGTGTCTCCCCAAATGATATAACCCGAAATAACTTCCCATAATGTTGTCTAAAAAACACAAAACTCTAAAATAGGTGCAGCCAGTCATCCACTCGTTTATTTCCCTGAGTCGGGACAAAAAGCAACACTAGGGAGGCGCGTGCTCACTAAAATGGTAAAAATAAAGTGGTAAAAATAGCGGGTACAATAAAAATGGTAAATTTACGCGGTCCGCCGTCTATGGTCGACACTTATGCTTTTTATGCGTGTTGTCTTTGGCTAATGATTGCCTCGTGACTGCTGCAAGGCCGCCTTGCGCCGGTAAGGTTCTGTGAAGCGATAACTTTGTTACGCCCACACATGTATTACCGAATTAGATGCGCGTACCAACGCTACCATTATCTTGTGTAATTATAGTGTATCAGTCCCTCTTCACTTATTCTGAATCTGTATGAACTTTTCCAGTTCTTTCGTCAGAAGTTGTCTGTGGCGGGATTCAATGAGAGCTGTCTCGAAATAACAATTTTT
This sequence comes from Diarsia mendica, assembly GCA_949316265.1. Taxonomy (NCBI): domain Eukaryota; kingdom Metazoa; phylum Arthropoda; class Insecta; order Lepidoptera; family Noctuidae; genus Diarsia; species Diarsia mendica. The sequence continues at coordinate 14,880,480 of OX438896.1, read as the reverse complement.
CCTGTGATAGCATTCAGTGGTATGGTTTTGATAGGTAAATCGCCTTTTCGTGGTAAAATACCTATTTAAACAAGTAGTCTTTGGCACATTGAGCCATTTCGATGTAATATTTCTATTTTTATACATTTATGTTCTGATGTATAAACAGATATTTGTATTTCGCAGTAAGTGCTTAGGTATATTATAAAAAAAAAAGATCGTTTCTAGTCTCAACAATGATGAAGAGCCGATCAATAGGTGTCCTACTGAGAAAGAACTGAATTAGAAGGTGATCTAGTTTTCTAATAACGTTACATAACATAACATCACGCCTGTAATTACCGAAGGGTTAGGCAGAGGTGTACCCATTACTACACCCACGTTTCACCAGTAATGTTTAAGTCCCTTGTAAGTAATGGGGCGAGCCTACTGCCATCAACCAGGCACAAATCCTGCCAGACTCCGCCACTGCTACTGACAAACTGACAATACCTCAGACCAACAAAAAAAGGAAGACGACGCGCCACGAACATCAAAAGTGAAGCCAACTTTTTATCTATGTGTGTAGACAATGTCTCGTGAAGTCGTGACGTTCTAGGAGAAATGCGTGTGGTTTTAGTGTAGGTGTGTGCGTGAGCTTGTATGTTTACTTGCTATAGGCGTGTGGTTTTGTGGCTTCACTGTTGGTGTTCGCGGCGCGCCGTCTTTCTTTTTTTCTTGGTCTGAGGACAATACAGATATACATGGTGGTGCCGACAATACGAAAATAAATGAAACCACTGGTAGTTCTAGTTCATAGGAACATTTTTAAACTATCAAATAAATCCTAACACCTAAATCGTCGTATCGTCGGCACCAAACTACCTAAATGTCTTTGGCAAAACTTTTTTTCCTTTTTTTTCCACACGTTAATCGGTGCAAATTATTCCTAAGGTTAGTAAACCGATATTTGTTTGTAAATTGTATTGTATTTCGTTTACAGTTTTATTCTATTTAGCATTTTAGATATTTGAAAGTTTAAAAATGTTCCTATGAACTAGAAGTACCAGTGGTTTCATTTATTGTTGTTGCACCCTGTATGATTGCTTGAATACTAATACATGGTCTTCTGGTATTCCTAAAAAAGTAAGATATCGAACTTTTATTAATTTACTAAAGCATTTATGTCCAACTGCCCGAAGTCAACAATAAAAAACTAAAAAGACAGTAATTATAAGTTACAATGATTAATAGTGTAGCAATTAAAATTCCAACACAAAAGAAATACAATTTCAACAAAGCAAACGAATTAATGTGACAAAATGGTAATTTTTTATCGAAAATACTTAAAAAAAGATTTGCTATCCAAAAAAATCTGCCTAATTACTTGTAATATATACTTAATCGATAAACCTGTTTATGAATCGATACACTTTTTAACCGGAAAAGTATTTTATAAATGATTGTAGTTATCAGTGTCGTTAACTAATCGAATTATGTTTTTTAGCTCTATTGTTTTAACGACGATAAATGATGGATATTTTGGGTGACTTAAAAAAAATGTGTAGGTACAGCTAGAAAGTGAATTATGCATAATATAATTGAGTACGAAAACTTTAAGTTTAAAAAAAAACACGCATATAAATTATCCAGCGAAATAACTTTGTTCAGAAGTAAGGAATGGTGTAAGCCAGGGCCCTTTTTAATAAACGTACAAGTCTACAATTTTGTAGATAACTGACATATTATTTGTAATTTTTTTTACAAGTGCTGTTTAATAAGCCTTACAATTTGTAAGAATTCTACAAGTAAAATTTTTACAAAATGTACAATTGTAAATGCTGTTTAATAAACGTTTACAATTGTATAAAAAACGCCTGTAGATTTTGATAGCAATTAGTAGCTACAAATTCGTAATTGTAAGTTACAATTTTACATAAAATGTAAGTTTTGTTGAAGATTCTTTAATCGAGGGTAATTTCATAAATCTTATAGGTACCTACAATATTTAGAATTTGGTTTAACTTCTTTTATATTTGTTTGATTCCTAATAAATTTGATGAGTGGATGTAAGACGTGCATTTCTCCTAAAATCGTATTTAAGATCGGCAGTTTTTTTTCAATAAACGTAATATTTGATTTTAAAAAGTAAAGTTAATCTTTTTACGAAAAAAAGTCACCGTTGCCGTTCACTCATAATATTCATCATCACTGTTGTAGGAACCCAACTTTTAAAGAATAATAATGAAATTTCTTCACGTAGGTATTTAATTGAGATACAAAATTTTAAGTTTCTGACACACGGTGAGTCCACCTGTCGAAATTTTTCTACAATTTACAAATAATGTAAACTTGTAGTTACAATTATATGCGTTAAATAAAACAGTTTTCCCTACAAATTTGTAAATTGTCACCTGTGGAGAGAAAATGTTTATTAAACAGAAATATTTAGATTTGTAGCTACAAGTCTACTTTGTCAGTTTTCCACCATGGTTAAATTGTAAATTGTATTCTTTATTAAACAGAAACTTGTAGAATTGTAACTTGTAGCCTACAATTACAATTTACAATTTGTACGTTTTATTAAACAGGGCCCAGATCTTGGAATGTATCATTATTTATGGGCTACATACTTACAACTTTTTTCAATTAAACAGGAAAATGCTGCCAAAATTGTTCAGCATTATGTATGTGTAAATGTATGGAAAAAGGTTAATTGAATAAATTAGTATTGCATAAAAGTAAATGATTATTGTCTTGTTTATTGTTACTTTAGAATTAGCGATTAAAAACAGTCTGAATTTATATCTAACGGATAAGTTAATCAAGAAATTAGAACGAAAAGTGGTAGTAAGTAAAAGATGGGTGATGCAAACATCAGTCATATTTATATTTTCATCATGCATGCTCCAAGCATTACCAAGATATGTCTAATTTTGACTTCAATACAAATATAACTCTTAAAGTTGTAATCGCCATCTTTAATTCTTTATTATAATAACTACCGAAGAACAAACAGTTACAAGATAAAGCTGAGTAGATATGTGTTCTCAAATTAGTTGCAGTCAAAGAAAGTACCGACCGGAGCACGGGAGCCGCTCGTAAAACATAAAAAGCGCTTATGTGGCGCTCGCTGCGAGGGCTAAAAAACTACGTCAGGAAGGAACATAATGTAGTAGCGCCCATAAAAAGTGAATGCATTGCGTGCACGTGGAGTGCACCGGGGGGGTGCGGGGCATGCGGGGCCCGCAGGGAGGGGCGTGGGGGTGTGTTTACCGCGCGGAGGGGCGGCCGGGCCGGCGCTGCCCGCGCGGCCGCTGAGCCGCCAGTGTTGTGGTAGGTCACACGGAGCGCGCCCGCACCGCGTGCCCGAATCATTCACGATCGCGACTCCGCGCCGACATAACATGTAATCGCTCTCCAATAAACATTATCACTTAGTTTTTTCTCGATCTCACAAGGACTTTGATAACAAGTTGTTGAACAACGATACACTTTATAAACAAACTAGTGCAAATAAATGCATTTTGCCGTGACCCTGGAGTGAGATGGCCCTGTCGCTGCAGTCGACGCAGAATTCGAGAGGTTTGTGAAGTTTTTAGTTGAGTGCGCCTCACTGTCTCCTCGGTCCGCTGAATCTGGAAGTGCATGTGTGGAGTAAAGTTTCAAACGTTGCCGGCGCTCGGCATGCGTGGCGCGAGCGATGCGATTGGCCGCCCACACGCCACACGCCGCGCGAGCCGCACACATGTTTATTTGCATTCGGCGAACTTTGCAGATTCAGTGAACCGTAGGCGGCAGCGAACGCGTAGCGCCGCGCTACGTCGCTGCTACGAAACCGCGTAGTACGTGCTACGAGATTTTATTTATTGTTGTTTTAAGTGATTGTTGCCAGTATTTTGTGATATGTGAGTAATTTTTACTTTTAATAATTCTCTAATGGGATTTACAATACTATTCTTGGAAAAGTTAAGAAGGCTATTATGCAAAATTAACGAAAGACAAAAGTAATAAACTGTACAATTTCATCTTATTTTCACTCATAAAATGCTGGTATAAATAAAATACAGAGTGCCGGATCATATGTTTTAAGGTAAATAGTTTATTATTGTCAGAGGTTGTTGTTGTTTAACATTTTGTTGTTTTTTATTAGAACGTCTTATTCAAGAAAATTCCTTTTCTACTTAATTTCTTATCTAGTATCCCTAAATTATCTAAGTAAGTACTTATTCAGTATAATTTATAGATTGACAAAACCGTTTTCATTGTCGGTAATTGTATAGGTTTTAATGGGTTGAGTAATTGCGAAACTTTCGTTACTACTAACTACTTCGACGTATGTAGTCCATTATTAAAATATGATATGGTAATTATGCGTCCGGTAAATTTTCGTAAGTTATTAGTTAACCATGGCATCAACTTTACATAATTGGTAACCAATTTCTAAATTATTATTTTAATTCTCTTTCATTAAAGGATTTATTGTAGTTGGAATGATAGATACTTAAACAAGTATCTAACATTTCAAACGAATGGGGTCTTGTTCGTACGACTAACGCCATCTAGTAGCGCGAACGGGAGACGGTGCTTTAATTAATTCTTTTTTTTTTAAATAATAATGTGGACTCGTTTTCTTACGAAACATTTCTTATGTATGTATAATTATGTTAATTTAATATGATATAAATGTTATATGAATTTAATAAACGCATGTTGGTTTTTAAACCGATTAACTTTACTGCTGTTAATGATGTGATCTCCAATTCAAAGCAATATTATCATTTTATTACTTCATTTAATCAGCCAATAAACATTGTCATTAAAATCTAAACTTAATAAGATCATTAAAAAAATGGCAAAAATATATTACCTTTTATTAACTTATGTGCACCTACTGTTCTTACTTCTTTGTATTTCACAAAATTTGAATACAGCCCAAACATACTAAGAAAGAGCCAATAAAATAATAAACACTTTGAAAGCACACGTTACAAATATTAGGGTAGTTTGAAACTTATTGTTTTTACTGTCATAATCATAAAGTTTAACTACCTACGTTTTTGTTTTATATTTATTGGCATAATTAACAGATTAGCCGTTTGAATAATGCTTTTAAATAGTATAAAGCAACTTTTTTAATGTATTCGCACGTCTATAATATTGAGATAATTACTTCGTTATTATTTCAATATAGTTAAATGTTATTGTTATTTTTTCGTTTATTTCTTTGTACCAATAAAAAAGGTAAAGTCGTCAATCTGTTTCAAAATCCATTATTCAGAACATAAATCCTTAAGCTTTAGAAAAGGCTTAAAAGATACTGAATAAAAATCTGTAAACTTGCCAACTGTTAATGGGGAAATTATTCATAATCATTGATAAAGAGAAAAAATGGACGTTCGTAACTCTCAAGTTCGAGGGCCTATAAATCTGTACTATAGATAGGCGATGCGTAATGCCGACAGATCCCCCTAATTACGGTGCCATTTAATCACAAAAAAGATATTTTTGCAATTATAGATATTTCCCCCAATGATAAAGGCTTATTTTCCTACAACGTTAAAGTACATCGCTATAATACCGATCTCAGAACCCTACGTATGCGGTATGTGCCTACCTCAGACCGGGAAAGGCGTAAAATTATCCTTTGAACTCTGATCACAAGGAAAACTCACACATTTTGCTGAGGAATGGCCTATTATGAATTTATAAATATTTTTTTACTTTTTATTCTGCATTATAAGAAAAATCTATTAGAAAAAGTTTTACACAAAGTGTACATTTAGGCGCAGCATTGTTATATCTCACACCATGGTATAATTAGTGCTTACTTATAAGTAAAGCATAACTAAAATATATAACAATTGCAAAAAACCGGCCAAGTGCGAGTCGGACTCGCGCACCGAGGGTTCCGTAAAAAAAATATATTATGTGATGTAACTAAAAATTTATGGTTTTCGTAATTATTCCTTTATCTATGCTATAAGACGTTGCTTCGTACCAAATTTCAAGATTCTGAGTTCACGGGAAGTACCCTGTAGGTTTTGATTCCCTTGCGAGTGTCGAAAATTTGCGGCATAAACGGGAGTATCTTGATGTAACTAAAAATTTATGGTTTTCGTAATTATTCCTTTATCTATGCTATAAGACGTTGCTTCGTACCAAATTTCAAGATTCTGAGTTCACGGGAAGTACCCTGTAGGTTTTGATTCCCTTGCGAGTGTCGAAAATTTGCGGCATAAACGGGAGTATCTTTTGATCGCGTTGACTTAGAAGTTTGATTTTTTCACAGCTCCAAGAGACCATAGACTTGAGTATTTGATATGAATTTCAGCTTGATACCTCCACGCGTTCCTGAGAAAAAAGGTCTTGACAGACAGACAGACGGACAACAAAGTGATCCTATAAGGGTTCCGTTTTTTCCTTTTGAGGTACGGAACCCTAAAAATGAAAATGTTGTTTTCAAAGCGACCTGACCGATCTAGGTTTATTTCAGGTCATCACTTTACATATCACAATTAAAATTCGGACATGAAAGATACGAACGAGATATCTTCAAACGCTGTTCAAAAGATTCTCGTTTCTCGATTTCCAGCAATAATGAAGGTTTTATTTTCCAAGGTTAATGAAGTACTTCCATCAGTTAAGTTGGTTGTTACGGCTACTGTTATGTCAGAGAAGCCCCATTACGGCTGTATCCCGCTTAACCCTAAACCGCCGAAACCGTAGGAACTCTGTAATCTGTGCGAGTGAGTACGAGCCCAAAGCCGCTGGCAGCCGCAGGTTAATCCCATTATATGGTACACAATGTAATTAGGTCATTCTGAACAAATGAGGTCTGGCCGCGCGGTTTCAAATTTAAATTGAAATGAACAAAAATGGTTTATTTTCCTCTACAAGAGCCAAAAAACTGACCGATTAAGTAGCCGCTTGATCACATAATATGAGAGTAAAAAGTCTTAAGTTAGTAAGATGCGTTACTATCGGAATTTCCATAATGTTTAAACAGTAGATAAATGAAATATCAAATGTTTGTATTACCAAATAATTTTATAGTGACTTCTCTTTTGTATTACAAAGTCAATATATAGTTTGACCTAATTCGCCGTAATAATAAAATTGTTAAACCTGGTTTAACTTGAGACGGCATGCGAGATAAACTAAGTCTAAGTTAAACCAGGTTTAACTATTTTATTAATAAGGCGGAATAAGTCTGTCTAATGCACAAAGAATAATTATAAATGGAATAAATCATTGTAAAGAAAGGATGCCTAAAGTTTGATAAGATCTATATAATAATATGAACATCAATTAATATGCAAATTGAATGATGTGTAGGTTTTAATTTGAATAGCTTCATTCAAATTATCATAAACATCATCTTCAAATAAAGTACCACGTTTTTCAGTAAAAGCTCATACTCGTACACCGCTCGCAGCAAGTGCGTAGCAATAAGGACGTCATTGACACGTCCGTTATCGGGCGAACCCTTACGCAATAATGAGTTATGGAGTGGCGGCCGCAGGCAACTCCATAAAAGTATTGAATATGGGTTATTGACAAATATTTATGGCGTATAAAGAGGGGATAATTACAACTCTTTAGCACATAAAAAGCTCCGTGCGGAAGGGTGCGGCGCGCTGTAAAAATTTATCACCAACATTGTCACCCGGCGGGCTGTGGGCTCGCGGGCCCGGCCGACTAATAAAAATGATACATTATGACGCTCTGCACAAAAAACGTACTCAATAAGTAATCGATAATGTAGTAGCCTTTGTCAGATTATGGCTGTTCAATGACTTTATCGAAACGTTTACGTAATTACTTATAAAGGATTCTGGAAGTAGATTGAGTAATACTGTTTCATTATAGTTGGTTTCTTCCCGAACCGTTGGAGTCGATTTCTATACGATACTTCGAATTTCTTACCACGTAAAAAGTAAAAAAACATCTGTTGATCTGTTTTCAAATCTAATTAGATACAACGTCAGAATACAAGATTGTTTTAAAACAAAATGTCAGTATTTACTTGTTTAAACTTTTACATTAAGCCTAGTATTATAATTCTGATCACATCACGAGTGCGGTTCGCTGTTCGTCCTCGAAACATAACGAGGAATGTTATTAAAAAGTTATGGGATAAGCCGGTACGTGCCGCGCAAGGCGCGACGCCTAATCACCAACTTTAAAATTATCTTATACTACAGACTTTGTGGACTTATCAATACGCGGTTTCAATAACCAATTAGAATATGACATTTATAAAAGTTTATTTGTTAAAGGTGCAGACATTATTCTTTCATGAAATAATTGTTCGTTTTAATAATAAAGTGTAAAGTGCCTCGTGTCAGCACTCGCGAACGACAAAATATTTTGCCTTTTTCAATTAAGCGCGATGGCTGAGTCCAGAGCCGGGCCGGGAATTAATTCCACGGCTAAGTAGATAATGTAAGGAGCTCCCTCCTCGTGCCGCCTCTTCACGCCTCGAGGAGAACTTTCAATTATGATTTTGTCTAATTTTAATTAAGTGCTCTCAAAAAGGCTTTTCTTCAACGAAATTAATATTTGAATATAATTTGGGCGGAGCGGGCGGGCGGAGTTTGCCGCTCGAGGAATAATTAATTCCATTATATAGGTAAGTGGTCTGGTCGCTTCTGCCTCGTGCCCCCCCGCGCCCGCGCCTTGCCTCGCCACGACACTATACAAACTCGTCACACCAATGATTGCTTTTCACTCCTGACATTTTGAAACTGACGGCTAGGCCGGAAATATTTATTTAGGGAGATAGATATACATGTACACCAATGATCAAGGTAAAGAAAGTAATTAGATTGAGTTGGAACGGTAGCGTCTAGCGAGTAGCGGCGGTGTGCTAGTGTGGCAGCCGCGATTTGCGCAACAGGTCGGGGCGGAAGCGACCTGCAGCGGCGTGATTGCGACCAAATGTTTCCTTTACAACGTCTGGTTCAGTTTTTGCTCTGTTTTTTGTCCTCTCTCACTGATAAGTATGCTATCGATAGGTTTGACTGAGTTGTTTGTTTAGGTCGAAACTAACTCGTGACGGAAGTGTTGCCAGAGAAACTATAACTGCATTTTTTAGATTCTCCACCTTGACGAAAGTAGGCCAAGTGTTAAAAGAAAAACTTTAACTTGCTAGACATTGCAATCCCATACTCTAGCTCTAACTCCTCTGACAATATATATCTAAATAATCAATAATGAATTAATTGTCAATATATATATATCTGACTTTTTTATGTGTTTTTCCTTTTGCCGTATTACTAACACTAGCCATTAAGTTATTTTGTTACTAACACTATGGACACTTGTCTGAAATAAAGAGTTTGAATTTGAATTTGAATAGTCTTTATTGAAGCATTACTGTTTTAAGTCACATTCACATGTAATCTAAACCCATGCTTTCCTTTGTTCAGGTGTGTCAGTGAGACCTCTGTCAACCATGCGTCAAGAATCGCTGCCGATGTTAGCGGAGAGGCTGCTGGCAACCCGCGCGGCGGCGCTGGTGGCGGGGCTCCCGGCCGAGCTGTACTCCGGCGCGCTTCTGGCAGCCTGGCCCCCCTCGCCCCCCGCACCGCTGCTGCCACCGCTCGACATGGAGCGCGCGCGCAAGCGTCGCCGCACGCCCAAGCTCGACGACACAGCCACCGCACCGCCCTCCCCACCATCATCGGGCTCATCACCTGGCGCCGCCGACCCGCCGCGAGACAAACTCTTCACCTGTAAGGTCTGCTCACGCTCTTTTGGCTACAAACACGTCCTTCAAAACCACGAACGTACCCACACTGGTGAGAAACCGTTCGAGTGCGGTGAGTGCCACAAGCGCTTCACACGCGACCATCACCTCAAGACACACCTGCGACTTCACACGGGTGAGAAGCCGTACAGCTGCCCGCACTGCCCGCGCCACTTCGTGCAGGTAGCCAACCTGCGACGCCACCTCCGCGTACACACCGGCGAGCGGCCATACGCGTGCGCGCGTTGTCCAGCGCGCTTCTCAGACTCCAACCAACTAAAAGCACACGCTCTGGTACATGAGGGTGACGCACCTTTCGCGTGTCGCTGCGGCGCGCGCTTCAGGCGACGGCAAGCGGCTGCACTGCACCGCTGCGCCAGCACGGGCTGCGAGCCCGACACACCCAGCCCGCCCGCAGCCGCCGCGGCCGACTGGCGCTGGGACGAGTGGCCCGAGCAGACGGAGCCCGAGGACCTGTCGCTGCCGCGGAGGCCGGCCACACCGGACTCCCCCACCGACCTGCGGATGCACTCCGCGTAGTGGGCGACCCGCGCCCGAGCGCCCCGCGCGCCGCCGAGCCGGTATACGAGTTCCTCCCGCGTAGACCCGCGCTGCCGTCGGCCTCCGACGCTGACGCTCTCCCGCTCGCTTGCTCCGGAGACGCTCTCCACCAGCTCCAAGATTCTATGCAAATTCCTTTCAAAGTAACAATAATTGCCACGATTGTTCTAAATTCGGCAACAAACGGTTACTTTTTTATAGAGCATTTTTTTTGCTTTTCTCGGTAAGACTACCGACATAGTCTCGTTAGGTAGTCCTCTATTCTTTTTTACGATTTTGCATTTGCAATGTTCGCCATAAAAAGTACTTTTTTCATCCACGTTACAGTTTAGAAGTTTATTGTTGTACTATTTGCATAATCGCAAGGCGAGGTGAAGCAAAAACGACGACGTTTTGTTATTTTGTTTTGCATTGTTGCTAAACAACTAAAGAACATAATTGCACAAAAGATATTTTTTGATTTATTGGTATCGTCTATTGTTTCGTGATAAAAACTAAAAAAAAATGTTTCGCTATGCTTGGCATTTATTGATTTCCAATCGGTGTCCTCCCTCGCGCTTAACGAACGGAAACTGGAATATGGTCTAGCCGGAGAAGGTCGCGACATTGCCTCATTATTTCGGCGACAAAGGCTACTTCACAAGCGGTAATTATTACGTATTGAACTCGATATCGGGTTCCGACTGACAAAGCTGTCGCTATTGAGCGACCCCGATCCGTAGCGACTCGCGATAACCGGTTCGTAATCACTCTTTTATACATTTCTTAAGTTTTCATTCAATAGCTCTTTCAAAAGTTTACACGTTTTGGACATTTCTTTTTTGGCAAAATACCAAATAATAGCGATACCGGTTTCGAATACGTGATACGGGATAATTGTATAGAATCTTGGGAGCTTTTGTAATTAAGTGAAGGATCGCGAGCAGTCTCCGGAGGCGAGCGGCGAGGTGCGCCGGCGCAGTCGACCGCGCGCACCGTGCTTCTGTACATAATGCTGTCTCTTACAAGATTATTTATTATTTATCGATTAGTTTGTAGACGTTCGATATCTATACGATATCTAATCCGAATACGGTATTGTTAATATTACGTGTACATATTTATGTAGTGTTGTAAAGTACGTTGTAGAGAAGTTGGTGTCTCGAAAATTATATTTGAAATTATTTAAATTCGATACCGAAGCAACTCTCAGCGGGCTGTGTTGTATTGATATTGAGACAAGTGGATATATGTGTTAATAGAAACGATGTTCTATAAGTAGGGCCATGCGCACAATGACTCAATGTCGTTAAGGTGAATATTTACTTGTAGTTGTAAGCAACAGTCAAAAATATTTAAAATGTTGTACATAATTATTCTTAGTGTTAAATTATGATCATCTCGTTGCGCGCATGGCCTGTATGTTATAATGGCGTGTTCTCGTTTGACACGAGAGCGGTGTAGTGAGCATTATTGCAATTTGTTCTACGGGTATTAGTTTCCTACTAGATGTAATGTTTTATTTTCCATGTTTTTAATATAATTTAATGTCATAGTAGTTGTTCTGAACGTTTTAGCGCACATGATTTATAATATCGTATGTAATTGTATGGTTAGTCTGTACTGTTTGTTGATTATTATTATTTTATTTTCTTTAGTCAAGTTCGAGTAGGGTTTAGGGTAAGGAATCAGTGTAAGAAGTTAACGATATATTTTTTTCCAAAGAAATTATTGGTACAAATATAAATGTGTACAAATTTAATGATAACTTTCGATTAGAAGTCGTAATTTCATGTTGCAATGTTGTAATATTGGTAGTTGTAAAGTTAGGCGGTCTGCCATTATCTACCTCAAATTTAACTACGGTTACTACGCCAGGGTAAAGAGCCAAAGTTCTTGGAAATATTTTCTATAGTTTATCTCCTCGGAGATAACGTACAAGTGACAGGATTGTATAGCTGTTGGCGAACACTGGGTCGCGGGATCATTCATTTGAGACTGATTTTTATTCGTTATGTTGGTACGAGTACCACTCGTACGAGTCACTCGCTCGCGCGCTACCTGTGCGCTGTGAGCACTCGCCATCGCACTCGTCTATGATTGTGTATCTTCTACGTTTACTATCATATACGTTGACAATAGCAAACATCTCTGAACTATCTCAGAACGGCAAGAAGAGACACATTCATAAACGCAGTAAAAATGGTTGCAATTAATTTGAGTTCCTATTTAATTAAAGTGTTGTTTTGCTTAATATTGTTTATAATGATTAGTTAGCGATGTATTATTCAGTGCCATCTCACAACACAGACCAATCCGTAGCAAAACACTAGTTAAGATTGATGTCTACTAAAATATTTGTGTTAGATAGAACCCACTTAACCGTTCTACCTCATGTTAAATCGAGATACAGGTATTCTCTAAACATTCATTGTAACTTAATTCGGAATTATACTGTACTTGTACAAAATATTATAAGATATATGTGACATAATTATGGTACGACGATCACATATGTATTTCTTTATCAATGTCCAGTACATAATTATTAAAATAAAGAGATGTTTGTTATTTATTTCTATTTTTGTTATTTCACACCCTTTCACAACTTTATTTATACTATTATTGGTTTGGTTTAAACACAATAATTGAATACCAGTACTTAAAACGTAAAACATCAGAAAATAGATCCATCATTTACAATCATACATTAATTTCATCTAAGTAGCTAGATAGACCATTTCATCTAAATCGTATAAACGTGAATCTAGCAGATTCTCAATAAGAGAAAAGGCTTCGAAACTTTTCAGTGTCCATCTACCAATAATATACAGGGTAAGTGTTCAATAAAACTAATTTGTTGTTAGTGTGCGATAGGCGCGTAGTATCTACTAAGTAAGAAAAGTATGTAATTTATCTAAGATCGGGCGTAAGTAATGAGTTGTCGCACTAATACACTCACACACTCGGCTCGTACGCGCACACACACACACACACAGTCGCACGCCGTCCCTCTTTCATGTTCAGGGTCGAGCCACCGTGTATGGAGGCAGCGTGTTAATTTTAAGTGAGTATTTTTCGGTATTTTGTTGATAACATATGATATCAAACGAGAGATGCGGAAGAAGTAGTCATTATGAATAACCATTCCAAAGTAAAAGATTGGTCACCAATTATAAATCTTTACGGTATAAGGGATGATGAAAACTAAGATTTAAGAACACTATTTTTTACGTATCAATAAATGGGAACATAAATATAGAAACAATGGCAGAACGTATAACAAACAGGACTCAACTTTATCAGTCCTTTAATAATTTGACAAGCCACATCCTATGCTTTGGGCCTTGTGTCGTATATTGCTATCTTAAGCCCTCTTTAATGTCGCTACACCAACCATCTAGAGGTCTACCTGACTTGTCGTCGTTCTAGGAAGCCATTCTACACCGTTTTATTTAAATTCATAGCAGAATTTTAAGAGTGTAACATTACAAAATGGCTCTCAAACAAATAAGGGTGAGGGTGTAAAATAATGAATGCAAAAATACGACTACGTTTGCAAAATAGTAAAAATTGAATGGGGTTTTTTTATGTCAACTGTACGAAATTTTATTCAAGGTCCTCGTTTTACACAAAGTGTTGGAGAGAATATTTTGATTGAGCGTTTGAAGTTATACCTTTGCCTTGTCACAGTGCAGGGGTTGGAGTGAAACGTAGGTATATGACCTCGAATTGGTGATTTTGAATACAAAACTTACAAATTATTTCAAAGCAATTCAAAAAGCTTAACTTATTTTTTCAAAACAGGACTACACCCAGCAGTGGGTGAAGTCGCGCTGTAGATGATGTTTCCAAAGCGTCGTGACTTTTATCAGGTTTGAACTCGACCAGTTAGACAAACCAATTAGATGACAATTTATGCAATATCCGACACTAGCTCTCACCAAATATGGATTAATATCTCTGCCTATCCCACTGTAATACAAGTGTGCTAATGTTATAATAATGTTCTTTAATATCAGATATTTTATAGGCCCACCATCAATAAGAAATTTGAATTGTTACTAGCAACGGACAGAATCGCAATCAGCGACAAATAAATTAACCTTTAAGCTGCTACGGGCTACGCGCTACGGGGCTACGAGCTACGACTTTTGCTACGAGAATCACTTTCTCCTTGAAAAAGACTTTAGCGTTTAGACTTTAGATATTGTAACTTGTATGTGTGGTGATATTTGGGGAAGGCCAATGCCCAGTGGGCTACTTTTGTTGAATGATGATGATCATGATGATTTTGAAGGAGTGGAGAGTGATATAGGAGAATGAATTGAGTAGCTCTTAAAACTCTTTTACCAAAACGTGGTTCCTAAGTGATTAATAGTGTTTATGCTATCAGCTATAAATACAATATGTAGGCCAAGATAGAGTCGTAATTCAAGAACCGCCTCACGCCACCGCATAGCTCGGAGACAAACGCACCGGAATCCGGTTGGTATTTATTAAATTAATCGTTCACCCCCGCACCCCGCGACCTGCACCCCCTACACCCCCCCCCCCCCCTCGGCGAACACCGTCACACTCCACGATTAGTTCGTGTGTTTCTTGCGAAATATCCTTTATAACTATTAAGGGGATGGGATATGGGAGATACATTATACCCACTGTTTAATTACAAGGTAGAAATTACAGGAATACGGAAGTTATTCTTTAATTGCTTTTTCTATCAGGAAGTTGAATTAGGTTTACGGTTTATAATAGGAAGCTCATTTGCATTTTACTGCCTAATAAAAAAGAGTAAAATTGCTTAATTTGGACACCACAAGGTAAAGATAAGGTTGCTTTGAAAATTACGTTTATGTCCTTCTTATCAGTGCTCAGTATACACTATACAGCATGTATCTAAAGTGTTGTGTTAAATTTAAGGGTTAAGTGACTGGTGTAGTACATTACCTACAAATGATCTAACTGAATCAGTGTCTTCGTGAGACCAACATCGAAATAATAGGTAAATAATTAACTGTCCTAATAACACTTCAATGTCATACTCGACCTAAATGTATGGGACAGCTGATTTAAGGTTTCGCAGTATCTATGTTAGTGCCATCGAAACAGTAGCCCAGTTCAATAGTCAATCACCCTTTAATACAACCACACATTTCTCAAACACGCTGTATACACCACCGTTTTAACAGCCGAACTCTCAAACAACAATAAAAGGCGTTTTATCAAAAATCCTCGTCGTATCTCAAAGAAAGTAGGAACGTACACTCGTAAGTTATCTATAAAGTAAATCAAGATTAATAGCTAAGTAATAGGCATGTTTGAAACAGTAGTCGCGAAATGTTAGGGACTTCGGGTACAGTCGGGTAGAGGACGAGCGGGCGAATTATAATTTATTTGGAGAAGTGGCAACGAACCCCGCGCACCCCGCGCGTCGCGGAGCCCGACCTACCCTTTGCTTTCGCCCTTCGTTACGGGCGCGAGCTCCAACAGTTGTAGCTCGGAAATTTGGATTGGGAGTTTGATTTTTTCTTTTAGGTTTTTTGGAACTTTTATAAAATATCTTTGGATATATTTAATGTCTTTGGATGAGTGTATAATATTTACTTGATTACATTCTTTATTTGTTCTAAATATTTATATATTTCTTAACGTTATTTTTTATTATCTGATGTTATTTTTGGTTAACCTGTGCTTATTACGATAAGTTCTTACCTGGATCACATAGGCCGACAGTTTCCCAAAACTCTCAGAAAAAGCGTTATCTTTCTAACTTCGGACTAAAATCCTCCTAAACTTTGACTGTTAGATGAATAGTGAATATTTTCGACTCGTAAAAACCAGTTTTGGTAGATACACAATTTGAAAAGAACTAACATCCCAACCCGGACAATCCGCATAGTGAATGAGGTTCACGAAAGAATCGACATTTTTTCGTGTAATTTGAGTGAATTTGCAATAGTTCTTTTGAATGTGATTTGTTATTTAATTTAAGGAACTAGTTGATAAGTAGTAGAATAGATAAATAATTATGTTGTTATTCCTGTTTTTTAGGTTGTTTAGATTTTATTTTTGTAGATTAATTGGTAAGAAACGTGTATTTTTAGGTTTATTGAGTGCCATACTAACGAATTAGGTTAAGGCCTGTAATGTTAGTTGTTAGTTGAAAGTAAATAAATAATAATAAATAAACATTTACTTGTAAATAGATTTCCAACATTGTACAAAATTAAACCAAGTATCTTAGATTTGGTTCAACATAGAGCCAGCATATTGTATACGTATTACACTGTAGGTAATACAGTAGGTAGGTGTCGGTTAATCGTCTAAAATCGTATGATAAATATTTATTTTGTTTCATTCTTATAAAAATAAATTCTTCTGATATTATCCTGACCATAATAATTATAGCACAGCGAGCGTGTTTTAGAAGAAAGTTTCACTTTGAGAGAGTGTCACCTGTACCATTCGTTCCTGAGCTTTTTTTCAAAACTCGATGTTTCACACCGACTGAGTGCTACTAAAATCTATAATACACACTAATTACTATTACAAAAATCTATAAAACACAATTTTATAAAAAATCGAAACAGGACGAAAAAATATAATTAATTAAGCTGCAACGCTTGGGGAGTGAACTTTATACTTTTCTGTTTTTTCTCTAGGTAGGTTGCGTTCAAAGGAGCTGGCGGGGCGCGGGGTGAAGTGGCGGGCCCGCGGGGGGGAGGGCCACGGAATTAAGAGGGAGGAGGGGGGCGGCCCGCCCTGGATACTGAGAGGAGTTTTAACCAATTAATTTTGTTCCTCAACGCAAACTCCGCTATATAATAAGGTATAAGTAGGCATTAAGTGAGGCGCGCCGATAGCTAGCCCGGCCGGGGGCGACTTGGTCGTCTCCTAGCCTCTTATAACGATGTTTTATTTCTTGTTAAGCTCTCTGTTTCTCCACTTTTAATATTTAATGGCATTTTCATAGCTCATTTTTTATAGCGCACTTACAAATTCCAAACATTATTGATGTTGTTTTATAGCAACGTTGTTGTGCTATTATCTAGCCAGAGATTTAAGTGTTGCATGTTATTAACATATTAACACTTGTTTACTCTTTGGTTACAAAATACTACAACGGCTGGAAGTTCTCATTTTCATGTCGAAATATAACAAAGTTTATCATCTCACAAATAGTCTCTATTGTTTCACGCTGTTTCACGCTGGTGTAGTAAATTGACATAGTTATATGTAACAGTCAGTGTACCATATGCAACACCTGCCCCTGGTGAGAAACATCGGCTTTGTCTAACGAACCATATGTCTCGGCGCTCGTGCTTTACCCACCTCCTTTCCGCTCCTAAGATATAAATACAATGTACACGTCTCATATAAAAAACAAAAGTCTTCCCCTTTACCAATCCGTGACTAAACACTGAAAACTTGTATACCCCATTTACCAGAAGCGATGAGATTTAAAAATAAGATCCTTCACAAAAACACTAGCGATCGCGCCTTTAGCTCGCGCCTCGCGTCAATATGACGCACTTAAAAAACGATTCTTAACAACGGTATTGTGTTGTTAAAAAACAGGAACGCATCACCCGAAAAAACAAACCGCAGAGTACGGTTAAAAAACAGAATGCAGCACGCGAGCCGAGCGAGACACCCTTTCCCTTTTGCGTCGCGACCTACGTTTTTTCTAAGTGAGGCGAGGGTTGTTTTTTTTACCGCGATGCCACGTATAAATTAATAACTGAACGTGCTCGTAATCTGCTGCCTGGAACACTTTCGGCTTTGTTATTATTGTTTTTGTAATAAGTTATCATTCATTTGTTTTTGTCTGTGGTTCTGCGGTGGCGGAAACGAACGCCGTCTATTGATTACGTCCGCGGAGACAGGTGTTGCACTTTGTTCTTGAATGCACATTAACGCGCTCGCGCAGAAATTGATAGCAGTTGTGAAATTACTAACGGCCTTATTAATAAAAAAAAGTTAAGCCTGCTTAAACTTACGCTTAGTTTATCTCGCATGCCGTCTCACTTCAAAAATATTCAAAAGAAAGGGACGGCATGCGAGATAAACCAAGCGTAAGTTTAAGCAGGCTTAACTTTTTTTTATTAATAAGGGGGTATATGTTTAATGTTGAAAATAATTTCATTGCCCATTGCCATGGTACTGCCTACATAATTAGGCATACAATGGCAATTGGTTATTTAGGGATTTCTAAATAAATATTAGTAGTGACTGCTGAGCATGGGTTAGAGGTTTGAATCCCGGGCCGGTAGAGTGTAATTGGCTTTCTACATCAGGAATTTTTCAGCTTTGAAGTCTGAATTTGTGCTCAGTTGGTGTATTAGTACAGTTGGTAGTTAGTTACACTTAACTCACGAAATGTTGGTGTTCTTTTAGATACACCTCTACGTAACCCTCCGGGGACAACAGGAGTTTGTTATGTATGTTTATATAGTGACAAATTGACAAATATCCAAAGTGTTCCGAATGGGTTGTCCCATATGCGTTTCAATATCTATCCACCAAAGTATACCTAATTCGTAAGAACTTTTTAAGACCGTTAAAAAAACATTGATGTTTTTCTATGATACCTTTGGAAACATTCAGCCAAATGGCATGAATACCGGAAGACATCAGGAAGGATGGACTAATAATGTCGAAACCAACAAAATGGTTTTTGTTCACATTCCGACGCCAAAATTTAACGCAGTTGCATCCAAATATACCGACACATTTTTATCCGTTGGTTTAACGCAAAAAGGTTTTATGAAACTTATAATTACATATCTAAAATGTCAACAAGTTTATTTTTTCATGATTTCAGCAGAAGGTTACTTTTTATTCCAATTTCAGTACTGTTAAGTAGACAATTACTAATATTTTATCAATGTATGAATCATATTTACGTACACTAATATAAACAGAAATATAAGTGAGAATCTTGTTTAAGTAAATAAAAACCGGCCAAGAGCGTGTCGGGCCACGCTCAGTGTAGGGTTCCGTAGTAATAATTCTTTTTTGTTTAAAAAAGATACGTTTAGGATAATAAAATATGTAAACGAAGTTAAAAAAAAAATGCTTGCATAATATACGATTATACTATGTATTTACAAACTTAGTCCAGAAATTATTTTGTGCAACTTTTTGTCTTTTTTGTACAAAAACTGTTTCCTGGATGGAAACAGTTTTTGTAGTCAGTTCAAAATGATTTTCCTAGAAAGTCCTTATAAAGTTCTACTTTTCAGATTTTTTTCATATTTTCTAAACTTATGGTTCAAAAGTTAGAGGGGGGGGACACATTGTTTTTTACATTTGGAGCGATTATTTCCGAAACTATTAACATTTTCAAAAAACCGGCCAAGTGCGAGTCGGACTCGCGCACCGAGGGTTCCGTAAAAAAAATATATTTTGTGATGTAACTAAAAATTTATGGTTTTCGTAATTTTTCCTTTATCTATGCTATAAGACGTTGCTTCGTACCAAATTTCAAGATTCTGAGTTCACGGGAAGCACCCTGTAGGTTTTGATTCCCTTGCAAGTGTCGAAAATTTGCGGCATAAACGGCTGTATCTTTTGATTGCGTTGGCTTAGAAGTTTGATTTTTTCACAGCTTCAAGGGACAGTAGACCTGAGTAATTGATATAAATTTCAGCTTCATACCTCCACGCGTTCCTGAGAAAAAGGGTCTTGACAGACGGACGGACGGACGGACAGACGGACAACAAAGTGATCCTATAAGGGTTCCGTTTTTTCCTTTTGAGGTACGGAACCCTAAAAATGATTTTAGTAAACCCCTATTCATTTTTAAATACCTTTCCAACAATATATCACACGTTAGGGTTGAAATTAAAAAAAAAATCACTTCCTACTTTACATATAGGGGGGCTACCCTAATAAAACATTTTTTTCCAGTTTTTATTTTTCCACTTTGTCGGCGTGATTGATACACATATTGGTACCAAATTTCAGCTTTCTAGTGCTAACGGTCACAGAGATTAAGCGAGGACGGACAGACGGACAGACAGACATGGCGAAACTATAAGGGTTCCTAGTTGACTACGGAACCCTAAAAACATCGAAAGGAAGACAAGCACCAAATCGCATTTGTCTCTTACAATTGTACTAGCCTAACGAGAGAGTCTGTCTCTAGTAGATATTTTGATTACTTACATAACACCTGTGGAGATGTTTTATATCTAACAAAAAGATGTATTCAGTCAGGAAAATTAATTGTTACCGGTACTCAAAATAGCTATTAAGTCACTGGGCCGTTTTATAGTATTTTCATAAAATTGTCAAGGTAAAAAAAAACATATAATTGTTTATTTCAAACTACAATATGAGTTAGTAAATAATGTTAGTGATAAGTAATTTGGTAATTCAGTTACATTCAATAAATTCATCAATTTCATTTGGTTTCTTTTGCAGTTTAATTAATAACTTAAACAGATTTTTCAGCCAATTAACTAGTAAGTTAATTTGCTGAAAAATCAATTTTCCTGATATTTCCTTATTGTATTTGTGTACCTACTATACTAAACTATAACTTTTTAACTCCGCAAGAAGTGAAAGTTACAATAAGAACTACAATTTTTATTGACATCATTTCTTATGAATGTCACAAAGGACTATTTGAGAGTGAATAGAAGAAATCGTGTGGAGCTAAGCAAATAAATGTGAATACATTGGACACACATTGTGAGATGAACCTATGCACGTGTGCAATACATTCGAATAGTTTTTTGCATAGATGACAATAAATTATTGCGCTCTGTTTACCCTTTTTGAGGATCCTTGAATGTATGGAACCTTGTAGGTGCTGCTTGTATGGATGTTCTTGAGAGTTGAGTGCATGAATTTTACGCTCAATCGAGTTTTATTTGAATTCTAGTACAAAGAGTTTAGACCTACATAGAAGTTAACAAGACACTGAAAATGTAAGATCTGTCTTTGCTGGACATAACCACCAGGTTCTTCTTGTGAGATAAATAAAAGCTAGCTTGTTAGTTAGTGTGTTTTGGAACTGAATTTCAAATCAGTTCTCCGCTGAAATTTAGCATACACGTTTGGTTCTTGTGAAAATACACTATTATGACATGATTATGACCGACACGAAACTTTGTATACGCGTTCAATATTGATAGCAAATTTTTTTCTTTTTATTTTAATAACAGCTGTTTTTTTTATGTTTAAGTAATTTATTTATGAAGAGGTTGTGATTTTAAACTGCGTAAGCTTTAAGTTAAATGCCAAGCGCAGCGGATGCGCTTTGCATTTAACTTAATAGCTTACGTATTTTTTTAACAATGTTTACAATGTACATAATTATGTGAAAAACTATATTTAATTAATTATTCAGGGCGCGTTATCTTCTTCAATGGGTCGCCCAGCAAAGCTTTATGTTTAAACTTTTAAGTGATAGACAATAATGTCGCTGTTACAATTCGATTATTTATTTCATTGGCAGTTCAAGTGTGGATGATGACACGGTGTCGACCCGCCACTCGAGTTTGGAGTTACCTTAAAAAAACTTCCACCCGCGCCTCGTCACGCAGCTACATTTATTTTCATAGTCAGTCCGGGTAACCGCCGGCCATTGTCGCTACGACGTTTGATTATTGATTTTTACGCTAAATGTCCCCTTTTTCGAAATTTCTATTCAACGCAATTATAGCTTCCTTTAACATTTTTGATGTATTTAATTGACAACAAAGGGACGTATCTGTATGATGTCATTAATAACCCGTATGTATGGAACTTGTCGCGATTCACGAGATCCTCATTCATACAGACTGGAGCGTCTCGCGGGGTTGGTTATGAGATTTGCAAGTCATTTTTATTTTATTTTTATTAAACCTTTATTGAGTTTAAAAAAAATTGGCGATTGCGAAAGACCACAATGAGAATTTGGCAAGCAAAAAATCAGATACGTCGGTATAGTAAGTTTCTATGTAATCATGCTACATGAACAACTAGGTACAAATATTGATATTTATTTACCAGTAGATCTGTAGTAGCTGATACACATCCACGACAAAAACCTCGCATATAGTTAACCAATACAACAAAGAAATGTAAACATCACTTTTCCCAGATTCTATGAACATTGCGGCAACACAGTACAGACCGATTACCACACTAAGAAAGGAGTAGAAAATACACGCGAACCTGTTTACTACGAAGAAGTAATCCTTTAATCCGTCGAGTATCACTAGCGGGTATCGGAGCGGCATTTTAGTCCTCCACAGAACCTAATTGTCACTGAAATCGTATACAGGGTGCGTTTAGAAAGAAGCCACACAAAAGAGTTTGTTTTCGTCCGCTTAGCATTAGTTGTTTGTGTTACCGCACACACGCACAGTAGCCGTCGACTCTGTTTGCATTTAATCTGTTTGTAATGTCCTTTCTCCCATATTCTCATAATAGAGACAAAGGTCCATCGGCACGTTACATCAGTTACGTGCATAGCTACTGACTGACGTAACAATGGGGGTTGTCGTATGTCTTATTGAAATGTATTCAGATAGGGTGCTGATCTAAGCTATTCTTAAGTAAACATATATAATATAGTGTTAAGTAATAGAAACTGTTTGTACCTATTGCTTTTCATCAGGTTGACGGTGTTTTTTAATAATTGTTATAGAAATGTGTGATACTTACGCTATCAAGGACCGATGGCTGCTAAATAATTAAACTTAGTAAGCAAAGTATCTTCAGTATTCTTGTGTAATTAATTAGTTAGATCTACGATCTAGGTACCTACTACAAAATAATTTGAAAATGAAATAATTCAGCTGAGTTCATATATTGACAATAAAAAGAATCCAATCAAAACTAATTAAATTAGGAAACGGTAAGAACGCGCCACTCTCTTGGGTGGTTCTTAAATTCAATAAAAGATTTGTTTGAATAATAAACGCGTCACCCGAGCCGTGACCCGCTTTCGGGCACAGCTAGAAATAATTAAAAAGAACTCTTAAAAACGCCTTGTCTACTGATGAAACTCTATCTTTGCGAAATCAGATCTCGGCCGGCTCACTCTCAACTTACGAAGAAAAAGATCCCAAGTTTTTTTGTTCTTTTTCTTGGTAAAAAGTAAGGTGTAGGTAAACGGGGGCGGTACGACAGCTGCCACTAATTTTAGAATCGCGAATGCGGCGTTCCTAGATGGGTTGTTCCTTCACAAAGACCCTTTGAACAAACTTAATCACTTTAGATAACTAATTATATGTAAAAAATGTTCTGCGCATCTGTAACTGATAGGTAAACAGAGCTTGAACCAGCTGTTTATTTCGTGTAATTATGATGAACTAGTAGCCTTGAAGTCTTGAGCTAGTTTTCTAGATGTTATTAACGCTCTAATTCCTACATTAATTTATTCCCGCAGGTCTTCGTTGCTTTAATAATTAGTTCTTGTAGTAGATAGTAATGATACTAATTATTATTATTGATAACTTGTCCTTATGAGTTTTGAGTACAGACACTCGTTATCATATCTAGCTGTTAAAGCCTTAAAAACCGCGATAGAGCCGAAAAGATATTAAAGAACTTTGGCAGATTGTATTAATTTCAATGTCTAACGTCTGTACCAATGTGTCATCAACCATAGAAGTCATCCGCCACACATAAATGGTGGTTGATATGGTCAATTAAAACCTTCTTTTATTACCTGCCTGATCAATGCTACAAGCTATCATTTCATGATTGATTGGTTATTTTCTTAACTTCGGCATGCTTTTAGAACTGAAGAAAATAGTTCAGTACTTTCCGGAAACGTGAAGGTTATTCTAATAAAAACATCGATTGCTTCATACGTTGACAGTTATTGACGTAAGTGTAAGTAGTGTGATGTCATATCAGTAATAAGATGTACAGTACTGTGTCACTTATAACTGAGTGTGTAACTTTGTTGTAAGTGGCACAAAACTGTCCGGGACTGCAGTATTTTATCATCATCATCATCATCATCATTTCAGCCGAAAGACGTCCACTGCTGGACATAGGCCTCCCCTAAGTGTCGCCACATTGACCGGTCCCGTGCGTCTCGCATCCAGCGGATCCCCGCAACCTTCACCAGGTCATCGGTCCACCTAGTGGGAGGCCTTCCAACGCAACGTCTTCCGGTTCGCGGTCGCCACTCCAGAACTTTCCGGCCCCATCGGGCATCCGTTCTGCGAGCAATGTGCCCTGCCCACTGCCACTTAAGTTTGGCGATTTTTCGGGCTATGTCGGTTACTTTGGTTCGTTGGTGCAGTATTTTATATAATGCTGTAATTGTTCTAATTGATTAGAATTGAGATTTGCTCCATATTGTCTCGTCGGACATCGAAATAGGTATAGTAAATTTACTCAAATTTCAAGGCAGTAACTAACATTAATAATCTGCTATTTAACAGCTTTACAACTAAAATAAAAGACTGTCCTAGATTTTAGAGGTGTCACGCATACTTCCCTGAAGTTTAAGAAAAAATGCTCTACCTGTAACAATTTCTGATTATCATCGACGCAAAAATCTAGTCATTATGACTATATCTCAGTATCAAAAAGATAAAATAAACTGCCATACTCCGTTCCACTCAGGCCTAATTCGGCACAAGTTCATACTCGCAAAAAATAAGCGTCGGGTAACGTAAAGGGGCAACGTTTTTTTATAAATATTAAAAAAGAGTTTTTAACAAAAGCGTGATATAAACAGAACTCGTAACGGGCTGCAACTTGATAACCCTTAACACCTTGATCAATGTGGGTTACAGTGTTGGTGGGTTATGTTTAATAAGTACCGGTGCAACGCTTTTTACACATTTTTCGCAAAAATGTAGTTACGGCTGCTGCAGAAAGATGACACCATCCGCCCGGTTAGAGTTCACTGTATTGTCATAAAGGGTACATTTGGAAAGGATAAAAAGATTGCGTTATATTTAACGGAGTGATTTCCTGAACTTAAAACTGGGTTAGCAATGTCTTTTTGTTTCTATTGTCTATGTATGTACTTTGTATTCTATATGTGTAGTTATTACAGTCTTTTGAACTATTCTACATATTGGCTTTAGACATTTGAGTATGAACACGGACCACAAGGGCGGTTATGTGATAATTTTACTCCGAGTTTTCAAATTGCTTTTCAGGACCGTCGTTGTTCAAGTGGTTACATTACAGGTGAAAATCCTATATGATACCTATTTAATGGATGTTTATTCAGCCTATGTAGACACATGATTGAATGTGGTAAGTAAATTTAAAAAAAATGATTTAGTTACACAAAAAAGAAACCAGCTGTTTAACAATCCACACCTGTGTCGCGTTCATCTAGTTTTTTTTTTTCTCTTTTAACAAAACTTAACACCAGACTATGAATTTCTACTGTATAGTGGTTACGTTAACGAACATTTAAACTCACATACACAAACAACCACACCCGGAACAACTATCTGTAGGTCAAACAAATATTTGTTTCGTGCAGGGATCGAACTCGCGCCAACCATAAACCGCCATTCATATAGTCTTAGTCTTATTTTGTATACTAGTACTTCATTGAGATATGACGGCTTTCATGATGACGTATGAAGCAGCTTAGTGTCGTCTGTGGAACTGATGCGAATCTGCGGAGTACGTGACGAGCCAGTTAAGCTGCAACAACCGTAAGGGGTAGCTAGGACCCGTCGGGGCTGTGGTTCGTCGAAAGGGTTAACGCGGCTCCGACACAAGGGCGAAGAAGGAACATGGGTTTGGTTTTTAGTCAGTAGAAGTCTGACACTCCTCTTCGCTCTGCCCAAGAGCGGGGGGGGATATTCGATGATTTTCCACCCACCAAAAAAAAAAAAAAAGGGATAGCTAGGAGTAAACATACCTACTATCTACATAGATTACGTTAGATACAAAGACTGTCTAATTATATTTTTTGTGTTAAATCAAAATCAAACAAATGATAATTTTATTAGTACGAACTTTCAAAATCACAATCATTTATTTGTTAAACATTACGGATGTTATAAGTAAAGCTTCTTGCTGTTTTGATGACAAAACAACATTTTGATTTTAAATGGCTTTCTATGTTTTAATTTTTATCATTTATCAGTATCGTTGCTGACATACTTACAATTTCAAATATTAAACGTCAATTAAAATCAAAACTATAAAATGACAATGGGGTTGTTTCCTGGAAACTTCGCCGCAAGATGGCGCTGGTGTTTGGCTACACATGTCAATTTTTTTGAAATAAACGTTTGCATTGTGTGGACGATTTTTTAAGTATTTGCGAGGGTTTTTTAACTCAATTTGTCGCTGCACAATGTATGCTACCTGGCGTATCACCCAGTTGAAGGAGGAATTGAAAAAACGAGGAGCAACGCAACAAGTAAAGAAAGCGGAGCTTATCGAAAGTTACAATAGATTTAACATTTTATCGACTTTTAGCTGTTTTCTGGGCAATATTATGGTTCTACAAGTTGTAAAATAAACTTCACTCACTAACTTTTTGCTTTTTAATGATCTAATAATAAACAAACTAAGGTAATACATCATTTGTTAAAATGTTACCAAATGTATAGTTATTTGAAAAGAACCAATTCTTCTATGTTCATGTCTGGAATAAGATCAAAGCTGGTAGATGGCAGTGGTTCGTTTGATATTATAGGGCTTGATAATAAGCAACGCCTTGCATTTCTCTGTTGCAATCGCTCAGTTCGAGCTGAGGTGACACTCTGTGATTCATTCCAACAAAACTTATAGGGCACAGCAGATTTCTTCAAAATTTTGCGTTGGAGTGGAAAGCCTGAAACAATATTGGGTAATGTTAATACTTACTTGGCATATATATCAGTGCGGCTTAAATCCCCCATGAGCGAACATTGACTTGAAGTGGGAGAAACCAAGTCAACGCTCGACCCTTGTTTCTCCCACACATTCAAATTATTAATAAAAAGTCAGAATTAATAATAGGTATCGTACTAACCTGTCGCCTTAGAGTGGTCTCTTATTCTGTTTCGTTGAAATGTTTCCCACTTAACCTCGAAAAATTACTTGTTTTGATTTTTTTTAGTTTCAGTGCCTTTTCCCACTTTCTCTTCATGCGTAAATTTCTTGGAAATCTGACAACGCCTATTTCTTTGCATCCAAAGGCTACACAACGACCCATAATATTGAAAAAAGTCACAAAATATTAAGATATTGTTCAATTTCTATGGAGTTAGACAGTTTGTTTGTAGCCAACGCACAGCGCCCTCTACGTGGAACTATTTGACAGTTTTCTTCCCCATTGAATTGAAATATTACAAGTATTACAAATGACAATAAATTGATTGATTTGAAATGTATGTGATTTAATTTCAGGTTAGATATCAGGCAATTGGAGTAGTGTCTTGATCTTTCTGCGAGTGTGACTAGTTATTTCGATTTAACCGATATTCCGAATTCGATTTCAAAGCCCAAAGACAAATATGATTATAACTACCTTTTACATAAATAACCGTACAACTGTTTTGCAGTCATCACAGTCACTTAAAAAAATCGATGACATCGCAATAGTTGGTGCATGAATAAAATAGTGCGACCTTGAACGACAGTAAAAATCAATACACACATGTGTTCACAAGTGCACTATTATGCGTCAGCTGATCTCTTGTTAAAGGTCAATGCACTTTTTATTGTTCTCCACGCGAACTCCATACAGAAAAAACTGCATCACTAAAAACAGCGTGTCGGTCCATTATGAAAAAACTCAACCCTACCGCTGAGTCGCGTGGCAGGTACCTACCCCATACAACCCTTTACAAAAACGCTTACAAAAAAAGCTCAGGGAAGCGAAAGGGTAAAAAAGGGTTGATATTACGCATGCGCCCCGCGGGATCAGTGCCCTCGTTTCTCATTTTAAAATTTCGAAGTGCACATTTAGCTCTTTTTAAATTACATTTTTTTTTGACTCGATTAATTTTTTCTCTTTTTTTCAACCCTAATTTATGACAGGGTAGCAATAATGAGGGTTAATAATCGTGAACGGCGTAACTTATTACTAGAATCAATACTTATACACATTTTAGTAAGCACAAGTTGGAATAAAATTAATAAGTCCCTTGTATAATTTCACTCTGTTTTGCACACAGGTTAAAAAGTTTCAAAATTAATATTGATCTCCACATTTGTAAAGTGAATTCATTTAGAGAAGGTTTTATTTTCATTTCAGATAATCTGCATTTCCACTGTATTTCCGCAAATGCAAAAATGCTTGAATGACCTACAATCAACTGAAACTTTTTACTTTAAACAGTAACTAAGTCTTGACACTTGAGGTTAGTGCATTTTCAAATACCATGAACATCTTAACCAATCAATGATTATGTCGAACATTTTGTCTTACTACTTTTTATCGAATTAAGAGTTTTAGCAAAATACAAGTCTAACATTATAATAAGTCGTACACACAGTAGTCGATGGGGACAGGGAAATTAACGAACAGGTATAGTGTGCGAGAGATGGGTAAAGTACACTCAATATAAAATTTGAGCCCTAATAGTCCAAGATCCAAGAGCAATCAGACATAACTTATTTTCACAAGGATGAAACCTGAAGTTTTCAGTAGCGTCTCGTGTGCCTTGAATACCTACGCGCTTTGTGGAACTTGCCGAGTGACACCTGGGCAGGTACCAGGTGAGAAAGGTGACTAAAAATAAGAACTATTTAACTTAAATTCACATGGCTGATTTTTATACATGTCATGTAGAATATTATTTTAAAGTAACATCATATAGTGTCAGACACTTTTGATGGACCAGAGTTTTTGTCAGACTCTTTTAAGCTTGGTTTTTGAAGCGCCTGACCGATATAGCATGGCAATATCCCGATCAATTAGCTTCAAGTATTAAATCATATGGAGTTTAGTATTATTTCAAGCGTCTGTAAAGCAATACGGCTGACGGAAAGTGTCTGGGAGTATTTGCGACTTATTTTTAAGTATAATTCCTAAAATATACGTAAAAAACAGCTTGGAGAAAATACTTCACGTATTTTCTCCAAGCTGTTTTTTTACGTATATTTTCTACTCCCAGACACTTTCCGTCGGCCGTATTGCTTTACAGACGCTTTAAATAATACTAAACTCCATATGATTTAATACTTGCGGGATATTGCCATGCTATATCGGTCAGGCGCTTCAAAATCCAAGCTTAAAAGCGTCTGACAAAAACTCTGGTCCATCAAAAGTGTCTGACACTATATGATATTACTTTAAAATAATATTCTACATGGCATATATAAAAATCAGCCATGTGAATTTAAGTTAAATAGTTCTTATTTTTAGTCACCTTTCTCACCTGGTACCTGCCCAGGTGTCACTCGGCAAGTTCCACAAAGCGCGTAGGTATTCAAGGCACACGAGACGCTACTGAAAACTGTAGGTTTCATCCGTGTGAAAATAAGTTATGTCTGATTGCTCTGGGATCTTACTCTATAATTCCTAAACAAGGACGGTCCTGCATCTTAGGACGCAGTGATTTCGCATAAATAGTCGACGAGCAAATTATGTATGGGCGAACAGTATAACGTTTAATTTGAATGGGAAAACAACAATTTGTGGTGTCTAGATAATTTGTTACACGATGTCCCAAAATATTTTTTATCACAAGACATCGAAATCCTACATTAGGAACATTATTAAGATACGGCCCGCGGCTATAATACGAACAAATTCAACATTAACGACAAACATAGGTAATTCGATAATAACACAAACATTTGAGGCGAAAACACGCACAGAGCTACCAAACCATAATTAACAAAGATAAATATCGTTTATTACTGTTAGGAAAGTCGATTAGAAAAAAAACTACCCCTTTCACCCCACAATTTGTAACCCGTACAGTGGGCGCCGGCCCGAGTCGACCGACACGCATAAAAACTTACGACCGCTCGCGGGCGTGGAGGAGGCTTTCGTCGTAGCACTTGGCGTAGCAAAGTGTTACATTTTTCAAGTAATAAAAAGTGAAAAACATATTGGTTCTTTGTGTAAAAAAGGATTTGTTTTAATTAGTGTAAGTTTAAATTAAACAAACTACAATAAACCTTTGTGGTTCTGAATATTAAATTATTAATAAAGGCCATAGCGTCTTGCTTGAACGAGATTCTTAACTTGAATGCAGTTTAGGTGATCAAGTGTGAAGGTACATAATAAAATGGCTTAGTTAATACACAACAATTCGGGTCGATGCCGCATTTTCTAAAATTGATCCTTCATGTTATGTGAATAATCTAATTACAAATTAACAGTTCATCGTGATAAACACTCTAAGTAAAGCGTATAAGTGAAAGTTGCATTTAAGGTTCCGTCTCCACACTACTAACCACTAGGAAAAAAATGTTACAGTTACATAACGCTTTTCCATAATAATAGAATCATTATCGAAAAACAGAAGAGCGGCCAGCTGATTTATTGGATGATAATGGCCGCTGTCATAAATAGCTTTTTTCTAATGAACGTTTTTTATGCGTTTGCGCACACACCGGGCCGAACACAGCTTTTTATTAATGCACTCTGACTAATTACGTATGCATGTTAGCTTTTTTTTTAGTTTTCTCTATAAAAAGCTAGGATTCACCTTGTATTATAATTTATAATGGAAAAGCAAACTCGATTATTAAGCGTGAATTTTTGTGATAAGGGAATTGTAAAACTTGAAATGTAGCGTTCGGTTAAGACGTTTGCTAATAAAAAGTAAACAGAAAACTGTTATTTTTTACGCAAAACTTGTCAGGAACATCTATGATAGATAATATTTTAAATGTACTTAAGTTCTTTATTGTAATGTCTCTGCTGTACTTGGTTAAATTTTAAACCAATCAGCTGTTATATACAAGATTTTTTCGAAATTAAAAGAGTCATTGTAACGACAGTCTACGAGAAACAGCGCTACAAGCAATGTAATATTGGAGCTCACTTGAACAATAACAATTTGGTTAAAAAATAACAATTGAATCTCATTGGTGTCACTAACATATGTTATGCGACCTTGACAAATGCACACAAAATGTATCGTATCGAGCACGAATTGCACGATTCGTACGGACACTGTGATTTATGACGCCCGCGAACTTCAAATATTAGCAGTAACGCGTCGTGTTCGCGTGAAGCGTGCCCGATACATTCAACACGCGCATAATTTCCTCAACATTTCGTCGTGACTTAAAACGACTTAAAAATTCAGCGTTTCCCCGTTGAAAAAAAGAGTTAATATTGATCGTAGATTTCTCGTCGTGGGGTGCAGCGGCCGGCTGAGTCACCCCACGGTTTTTTACTCACCCTAAGTTATATTTTTTGTAAAGCCCCCCCCCCCCCCCCCCTCCTCCCCCTGGCCCGCTTTAAAGGATGAGTAGTCTCTATGGAAACGGCTCGATCTAATTTATAGGCGGGAGAAAGTACGGATTGCTTAATTAAGAATTTAAAATGTGTCTGCTAAGTAATTAATTATAAATTTTCAGTCCGCCAACTTAGAGCTCGAGATAAAATTCTTTTTTTCTAATGACGCATATTTTCTGCTGTAGAGGCAGTGAGAATTTAATTAACGTAGAACAAAGAGCTTTTCTTGAATCGAGTATGACTACTATTTCGTGGGCCTTTTCAGAATTTTCAAATAGGTCGAATTTTAATATCGTTAATTCACGAGTACTCTGGGCAATAGCTGCGTAAGTCACACAAGATACCGCATAACCCTTTAAAAAAAATTCAATCTTCACTACCAAAAAGTCTGTTAAAATATAACTCATTTTAATATTGTATAAAGCTCAGTAATGCTTGTGTGGAGACGTACCCCGCGTCCCGTCGTACTTGTATGACGTGTGGGTTTATGAATACGCAAGGGTTGTTTAGCCGCGCGGCGGTGAGGGCACGCGCGATTCAAAAAACTGTGGGTCACGGCCGCGGCTCAGTTGGCGGGTTTTTGTGGCCCTGAGCGCGCGTCCCACGCTACGAGCAGCGCCCGCGCAGGTTTTATTGCTGTTTTAAGTAGGTGAGTTTGCTTCTTTGCTATTAATTTTACCGTATAAGCCTAAGGCCTACTTTCACATTCGAAACAGTACTTTTAAACGACTTTCAAAGGCCAGTCTCAATATTTCATATCAATTATGAAGCTATACCAGTGTCATAATTACTATGGACTATTGATCGCGTTCAATTTCGTTTCGTTCAATAACGTTGTCAGTTTAACCTTTCCACTTCTATAAACAAGAGAGCCTAGTTGTTCTTGAATTTTGATAGTTATTCGACTAAAATAATGCAGAGCTTCACAGTTCAGTCCCTTCATAAAATGGTAGGTAAGCCAACTCGATTCCATGTCAGTTCGCAATGAACCCAGTTGTAAGTTTATAACTAATTTACATTAATTAGTTGAAAGGGTAAAAGAAATCATTTATACTTGAGTACTATGGTCTAAAACGGGTTTCTTCATTTCATAAGTTTGACATAGACTATTTAAAGCATCATAAGTTTTTTATTTTTGGGTATAAATTATAAAATAACTTAAAATTGGATTAATAATGATTAGAAAGTAATATTAAAAAAAAAAATGATTTAAATATCAAATCAAGTAACAAATTCTTCCTAGTTCCCCACAATATGTTACCCTAACTACTAATATTGTAGTGCACCCTTTTGCTCAACGGTTCTACTACAAAGAGATAAGTACCGATGACAATTATTGTCGATACTGCTCTATTGAGCAATTTATTTTTATACGTTTTTGATACAGCGAGCTTCGTTAATCTGTTCTTTTATTTGGTCGATTTTTGTGAAAGTAACAATTAAACGTGTTACTTGATGGTTTTTTTACTTATTATTAAAAAACCTACAAATTAATGACAATTATAAAAATCTTTATTTATATATTTGGTTTACCTAGAGAAATTCAAATGATTAGGTTTCGCTTCAGTATTACTACGCTAGTCGCTAACCCAATAACATTAATGTACGAGATTTGCTGATCATAATAATTAGATCTCGTGGGTTAGGCGAAAAAAAACAATGGCGACAATGCTGCCTAATGAGCCATAAAGAAGAAAACGATACGTAGAGCAAGGCGTAGACAAAAAAGGGCGCGCCAGGGGGTGCGGGCGGCGCGCGGGCGGCGGTGCGAGGAAATGGCGGGAGAGCTAAATTAATTTGCGCGCTCCCGCCAAACAAAGGCACGCTAATGGAACGCGCCGAATGGAAAAAATGCCACCGTCCGCTCTCCGGCGACTTATTTTTTTTTTGTAAATACAACCTTTGACTTTCCCAAATGAATAACATTACACCCGTCGAAGTTTGCCAACGCTTGCTTTGTCCCGATTTAATGAGGAAGAAGAAAACGCGATACTCACCACGCGTTCATAATTGTTCACTCAAAACAAACTTGGCTTCTGTTTTAATTACTTCGAGTGAAAAGTTTTGTCTGAAAATATTCTTTTGTTTCTTGACATATTTCTGAGCAAATAAACAATGAGCACGTTGCTCTATCTTGAATGAATGTGAAACTTGAAATAAATTATTGGAAAGAAAAGAACGTTGAATTACCAAGAAAACCAATGAAAAACAATTATTAATTTGAATGGTTACAATTAAATAAGTATATTTAAGAACATTAAACATTTATATTCAATGAACAATCAACATGTCATATTATCTTCGTAGCGCGTAGCACTTTCGTAGCGCGTAGCACGCCTACGAAAACGTAGTCATCGAAAAAAAAACTTTTGTATAACCGTAGTTTTTTCTTTACATAAATTATTTAAAAGTTAAGAGTACTTAGTGAATTATATGTTAATCAGATGGTTATAATGAATGGGGTTGTAGACTTTTGCGAATAGTATGCTTAACAATAGAAGATTCGAGTGTAGCATTTGGTCCGTCATTGGTGGTTATAAAAATAATTAGCATGAGCAAGACTTAATTAGAGTTGAGAGAGTCAAGGTAGTACCTACTGAGGTACTGACGATGATAGACGAGTTTAATATAGGCTGTCAGGGTCGATACGAACTCGGAACCTCAAGTTTCAAAAATGTTTGCTGAAGAATAATTTGGTGGAGGCACAAAGCGTGAACGACGCATTAACTAGGCTTCTAAGTAAAGGTGTTCATTCAGAGGTGTGATAAGATAATCGCATTAATCGTACATGTCAGCCGCCGCTGGCGAGCAGACGCTATCTCAAGTCTCGAGATGCCGGAAACAATGAGCGATGATTATCTAAATGTACCTGTTCAGAGCGGCTTTTTGTCGCTAGATGATATTAATGCGCGTGCCATTACTCCGCCAAGCAGATTTATGTGCTCCCAATTAAAACTTGCCACTGTTGAAGACGCGAAATTAGTGGAATTCCCTTACATTTATCAAGACATCAACGTTGCCTCGCGCCACGCGAAACTTCCCAAATTTAAATTAGAGACGATTTTTACAGCTACCTCCCTATGGGGGGAAGGGGGGGACGCTACCCTTTCCTTATAACGAGGAAGGCCTCATGCATTTTTATGTGCTTCTTTTTTCGCCGGCGTTTTAAACAAGGGGGTGAGCGTGGGGTGCTCCGGGGGGTGAACTTTTTTATTCGCGTCTTGATAAGTTAGGGTTGAAATTAGACGTTCGAGTTTCGTTCGCGGAATTCATAATGACGAAAATTAATAAGTTTTCTTTTGAGGGTCCTTCGAACTACGCTGGTTGCGAATACTTATAGATGCGAGTATAATATTGTATTCTGTAACGCTTTACACTTACACTCGTGACTTAATGTCGAGGAAAAGTTATATTTTGTACAATGTAACATTCGACATCTAAGGAAACAGTTTGCTAAAGATATTTTGTTCATTTACAAAATGTCTAGTGTAGTGTTTTCTTCATGGTATCCTAGGTAGTCTCAGCGTAACCAACTACCATACATTGTTTTCCATTCTATTATGTTCTGAGAGGCTATGACCACTGAGTATGTTTCAGGTTTTTTGGTATTTCCTTAAATTAGTCGACTAATAAAACCGACCTCAAGTTCAAATAATGTTGAAGTCGGTCAATGGCTTGAGGGGTAGTAAAATATCGTATAAAAGTAGAATTTCAAACTACTTAGTTCACAAAGTAAACATATATCATGAACATAACTCCATAGCCGTTTCTTACCAGATTTTCGTCTACTTCCAGTCCACCCACGTGTGGAAGAGTCTTATACACAGAACGAGCAACTCATCTGATCTCCACTCGGGAGTACCGATATCCCATTGTTACACTTTCGTGGTTGTCAGACTTTCGGGACCTGTAACGACTGCCAAGATCCACATAATGAAAGCCGGTACTAACGTTTCAGCGTGCTTTCCGAGGCACGGAGGAAACTCGGTATGTAAGGGGTACTCACCTATCTACGGACCATGCAACCTAGGCAAGCGCTGCTTAACCTAAAAATCGACCCCGAGCGGCTGGTATTACTTAGCTACGAATTTCTAAAAATATTCACTTCTGTAAAACGTAAATTAAAGTGTAAGGAAGCCGTTACAGCAACAAAAAGTCCTCGCTCATCGGTATGCAGATTCAAAACATACGTAGTTACTGTGTGTATGATTATCTCCAATCGTTCGTTATCTGGCGTGTTATTCTAATCTCGGTTATCTTTTTTCTTTATGCAAAATAGTATCGGGGGTGAGTCGGGGTAAAACAGAACGGAATATAATAGATACAGTATTAATATCTCCTTTCTCAGTGCGCTGTTGTCGGTTCACATTTTCCTTTTAATTATTCAATAAATTCTACGCAATCGAATGTAAATTAAGGTTTTGTTATTTTTATCTTCAGGAGATGGGTTGTATATTTGTATAATCATGTAGGTATTAGATAATTATATTTGAGGTGTTTATTAAAGAGATCGTGTGCGTGACTGGTTGTTACTTTTAAAAGAAAACAGATAACGGCCATAGTTATGTAACACATAAATAAATAGGCGTTTTGTCTGATTATCAAAATTACTTCCTTAGTTTGGTACTTACGACACTTTCAACAATATTGTTATTACCAAATCATAATAGATGTTTATTCACGATTAAGTAGGTTATGACAAGGCGTAGTACCAATAATAATAATTATGATTATTATTTTCACTTGTAGCTATTGAAATGGTTTTCAGGGACATCAAAGAAGGAGCTTATATCGATGAAAATAGACGTAATGGGACATTGAGGTATTTTCCCCACGTCAGGCATTAGTGCGGGAAGTAACACGGTCGGACACTGGTGTCGGAGGCTGTCAGTCGCTGGGGGGCAGTGCGGCGGGGGGGGGGGGGGGGGGGGGGGGGGGGAGTGCGTGAGCCCGTGTGCACATGGGGACACTTGTTGAGTCTTAAGTGTGGGCATGCGCTCTCCGCGGTCGCGACACATGACCGCCACACACGCTTCCTGTTTACTTACACCACCACACCACTCAATTGTGACATTGAGTTCTGATGTTAATCACAACATTATTACTACCTACTTAATATTAAAAAGGTATTACATGTGAATACGTTACCATATTATGTATTACTTAGGCACCTATACGGCTTATTAAATATAATGAGTACAGAACTTGATGGACTAAGTTTAATAAATCACGAGAGATAAAACATCGAAATTCTTTTCATAACAGCCTATTTCCGCAAATGAATGACTATTATATTTCATCAAAAGTTAGAAATTGGAGAAATCAACGAAGCACCGTGAAGTCGGATTTGTGCAATTATAAGAATAAAAGAAAGTCATTAGTCCAATCAATCTGGGAGGAGGCGGGCGCGGCTCGGAGCTCGGACGCTCTTCTATTATAATTCGCGTCTAATAACGTCGTTAACAACGCACATTAAAACAAAACAAACAGCGCTGACGGGCGCGGGAGCGAGTGCGGGTGCGGGCGCGGGTGCGGGCGCGGGCGGCGCCATCCTTCCTCGAATCCGTGTCATTAATTTACGTAATGCGTAGGTACGCGCTATCCCCAAATATTTAAGAAGCCTCCTCCGGGAGCGCCCGCTCCTCCACTATCCCCTACCCGGGCCGCCCGCCACCCACAACCCGCCTGCCGAGAATTATGGCGGCCGCCTTGTAATTATATTTTTTAATTTATCTTCCTTAGCGAATACAATGGAGGCGCCACCCCGCCACCGGAGCGCTTCTTTCTCATGCTGAATATTGTATCAGGCCGCTGAAAAAAGGAAAGAACGCTTTAATTACAAGCGAGAGAGCGACCGGCATTACGCGCTAAATATTTGATGTTGTCTCTTTCTTGGGCCAGCGGGAGCTCGCGGGGCGGCCGCGTCCTCAATAATTAAAACGCCTATTAACTCATTCCTCTTCAGGTGACCCCTCATTACGTCCCTCAGTAAAAAATGTCGAGCACACCGTATACATAGTGATTGCTGCCAAGTGCCACCCCACTTAATTAATCCCCACTAAAGTATCACGATACATTTACTATTACGTCCACTTTTGGTATTATCTATCCAGCGTGTCCAACTTCCCAGGTGTACAATTCTCGAACGTTCTTTATGAACCAAGTGGCTTAAAATTTTAAATATTCTGTTGTATATATCTATACATCTCTTTATGATATAAGTGTGTCAATACGAAAGAATATTATCGAGGTTCCTACTGCGAGTCGATTGCCAATCCATCTTGACGAAGTATGTAACAACACTCACATAGAGCCCTCATCGTAACAAAGTTCAAAAGGACGAACATTTCTGTCACCAGGAACGATTTAGAGATCAAAATCTAAAGGAATAATACAATAATTAAAACCTAAAACGCCTAAAAATGTGAGGTATTCCAATGATAACTGTGCACACTAGTAATTCAAATTAAACCGATGTGTATCTAATCTCTCGTACTACCTACAGAAACCAAACTTCAGTACGCATAATTTTATTTGTCAATATCCTCCTCAATTTGAATACAAATCCATATAAGTGTA
Organism: Diarsia mendica; assembly: GCA_949316265.1. NCBI lineage: Eukaryota > Metazoa > Arthropoda > Insecta > Lepidoptera > Noctuidae > Diarsia > Diarsia mendica. The sequence goes on along the minus strand of OX438896.1, from coordinate 14,842,303 downwards.
AACAATAGGTACGTACAAGATTAGCGCACAGAGGGTAGGGTACACGTTGATTTATAAGTGAACAACAGTCGCAAATGAAGGCAGATTCCGGAGCGCGGACACGGCCGTGCAGTACTTAGCGCGAGGAGACAAAGTATAAAGTAGCGCCCCAGCCACCCACTGAAAAACGTCTCTAATATTCTTTTAGAAACGGTGGCATTTACGGGCTATATTTTATCCTGAATTTGCATACGCTCCTTTTTCGTACCCGTCCTCTATTTTATGGGTGAGTATTTTTTTCATCCGGGGGTTAAGATACAAAAGGGTAAAGCGGGCCCCGCGCTGATAATTAAATTGCACCGGAGCGAGAGCGCGGGAGTACTGCTAAAACTGTGGGCCTCGGTTACTTTGTAGTCACCCTGCCGATAGCTGCGGCACCCACGCTGCCTCGCCGTTTTTATTATAGTCTCACGACACATTAAACTTGATGATTAAATCATTAATATTCTAGAGCCATGATGGTGCCTTTGTAGCTTTGTTTTGCAACTGATTGCAATAAAATTGTTGCTTTAGACAGGATATATTTAAGTTTGGGAATTACTACCAGCTAAGTATGATCGATCACTGATGACCCTGAACAGCCTGCGTTTATATCTGTTTATATTAAACAAATTAATGATATTCAAATTGGAGGAAATTTTTCATGTCCTAACAGTCGTGATAATAATTTAACTAACAAATTAGGAGAAATCTTACCCTGCTCTAAGTCAAATTACCATAATTGCTAATCAAATGTTGTAGGAGTAGGCGCGTCGGCACGGCCGCTCGCTTTGTACTAATTACAAATTCTAATTTCCTCTCTTGTTTCATAGGCCCTTTGAATTTGTAAATTATTGCTTTTGCCTTAAGCTATCAAATGAATTCTCAATTCTCAGTTCTGTAATTATATCGTCTTTCGGTACCTACGTTTAATGAACGCGTATACAACGTTTTATATTAAATATTTCAAGAGTGAGAATGAGACTAAGAATTTCCACTGAAAATGTAACACTTATGCCTATATTAGTTTCAATTAAAATAAATAATTAGTTTTTCAACACACTTGCTCATAAAGTGGCTATAAGTTCACCGCAATGGCACATAATTATTGCTATCGCTTGCTATTATAGAGATAAAGTTTTTTTAAAATTTTATTGGTTGAGTTGCAATGTTCTTAAAAAAGTTTCGATACAAAAAAAGATCGTGTTCAATAGTAAAAATAAATTAATGTAGTACCTAGTGCCTGCTCATTTCATGCAACTTTGAATTTAAATAGTACCTTGTACGTTTTTAATAAATTAAACTTTCACTCAAATTAAATAACTTTTGATTTCTTTGTAATAAAGAAAACTTTGAATGCCCCATTTGTACGTGGCTAAAACTCTATCCGCGAAAAGCCAAAAATAAAGAATCGTCATTCTTTTAGTCTATGGCCGATCGCCATTGTTCCAGTATGCCCATTTTAAGTTTGAATTTCATGGTGGCGCCACTGGTAAAGAAAAATGCATCACTACGTCAAACTTAGTACATTTATTTTAGTTCCGTGTTTTCCCGCCTGCACAGATAAGTTGGTCGAACTGTAGATGCGCGCGCATAGGAAAACCGATAAATTTTTCCCGCTATTGTGAAAAAAAAATCAGAACTCGCTTTAACTGTTGAAGATGACTTTTTAGTATTATTTTCTTCACAAGTGTGTTGAAAAACGTCGTATGATACACGTGTGTATCATTGATGATTACCGTCCTCGGCTATCTTAAGACCCTCACCTGACGGCTCGGGTCTCAATGGCGCCTCAGCGGTAATCACCAACATTACACACTTGTACCATAATGTACTATTATCTGGAACGATCTTTACAAAAATCATGAAATTTATGTAATGCGTTATATAAATAAACTAGCTGATGCCCGCGGCTTCACCCGCGTGGATGTCGTTCAAATTATATACTAAAACCTTCCTCTTGAATCACTCTATATATTAAAAAAAACCGCATCAAAATCCGTTGCGTAGTTTTAAAGATTTAAGCATACAGACAAACAAACAAACAAACAAACAGACACGACTTTGTTTTATACTATGTAAGGATACTGGTGAATTGAACATAAAACATAACATCTCACCTGTAATCTCCAAAGGTTAGGCAGTTAGAACAGTAAATTTCGCCAGTTATGCTTAAATCCCATGTAATAGGGGGTTAGCTTATTGCCATTAACACGGCACAAATCCAGACTGGACAAACAGTCGTGGCTGCTACTGATAATTTTTTGTACCTATTTGGTTTTCGATCAAGAATTGACTGACGGTTCGAACCGACAGTCATGTGTTGACAGATCAAAGACGCAGAAACTACTGGATAGAAGAACTTTTTGAAGAAGAGGATAAAATTTGGAGAGTGTTCGAACCACGTCGTTCCCTCGAGCCCTGCTTCGGTCTAATTTAAAATTTAATGATGATATTTTACTTTTACTAGGGATGTTACAAGTTACAATGAGACTCTTTCATTATATATATCAGAAACTTCAACTTTAAATGTGACAAAGTAAGTTCTCGTAAAAGCAAGACTGTAAAATGCCCTCTTTGTTTCATAATATAAAACGTGGTAAAATGCCATCAAAGTGTCTGTTATACAGTTACAAAGATCATTTCGGGTATTTCATTCAATTCAACGTCGCCTACGTAACATATTATAAGCGTCTGTAACACTGTTCATTTGTATACTTAAGCGTTTTACCAGGAATCAAAATCAATGGCGCAATAAATAAAATTAAAACATGTAATATAAACTCACTGAATACCTATCAGTTATATGAAGAGGCTGTAATTTGTTTGAAGTGCAAAAGAGGATTTTCTTGAAAGGAGAAAAACTCGTAAAAAAACTTAATATTAAAACATTTTTTCTGTATAGGTATTCGAGAGCGACGTTGCGAACGATTTTAATTCTATCACAAGTCTACTTATAAATAACACCGGCTCCAATTAAAAGCGCGCGACAGCTTTGAAAACGGAATGAAGGAAAGTATAAGTACCTAGGTGGGGAAATGTGGCTGTGTTTACGGAAAAGCTCCTCCGGCAAATATTATCGCGAGACGAGCGCGATCAAATATTCAGTCGGCGCGCGGAGGAGCGGCGCGGGCGCGGGACGCAACCCTCTCCAAGTTTCAAGCCCTTCCCTTTGCACGCCCTACACTAATTACGTTTAGAGTTCTTAAGCGAAATTACTTAGGCCCCTCGCCACCCGCGCCCGCACGCCGGCCCCCCCTTCCGGAAATGAGGCGCGCTGGAAAAACAAGAAAGAGGAAAGCGTTATATAAGAAGGTCGCTGTCTTTCTGAACGTCCTAAATCTGGCCAATCTCTAAAAGATGTTGATGTAATGATTTTTTTCTTCATTTTCGCGAGCCTTCTCTGTTCATGAGCGGTTGCTAAGTGAAAAGCAATTAAAGCACGGGCGAGTGATCTCCTCCCCCCATCACCCGTACCCGCGGCCGCTTGCCACCCCCCTCGACACTCATTCGATCAACAAGAAAGATATTATAATAAACACGATTATATGCATTTAACGATCATAGCTGTCCAGCGTATAACGAGTTGCTACTTGCTGACACCACTATTACTAACTCGTAAAAGCGCATGTTATGATGCAAGCACACATCACATGTGTTAGCTTTTACTGAAGTAGTTATAGGACTTTTCAGAGGCGCATGTCGGTTAACCTGTTGAGCTTACAGAGCTACGTCAACTACCCACACACACATAGTGTATAGTGCAGTGCAAGCTTACTCTACAGTTGGTGGAAAACAGGCATTTCGCGCCAAAACGCGATTCAATTCAATTGTTTTATAGGTCCAGACAGTGAACATTTCATGTGTTACGAGTCACTGGCTCGTTATTCTCTTTATTCTTGGTAATTGAGGTCCACTTTTTCATTATCTGTGGGAAAACGGATTATTAAGAATTTCAGAAATGAAAATAGGTTTACGGAAAAATCGTTTGAAAACATAATTAATTCAGTTTGCGGCATATTGTGGAGCAGGCCGCGCGTCACCGCCAGCCGCGCGAATTGAGCGGCAACCGCCCGGCCGACATCAGGTTTCCGCACCTTTCATGTGACAACGCACAGTTTAATTTCCTAATTCTCAAAAATATTCTCCAGAGACAAGACCGTCCTGGCAGAGTTTATGATCTAATAGGAAGCCACCGTCGACGCCAACACACAAACACTCGCTACGAAGCAACAACAACGCTGTATAATTTCCTGTTTTACTAAATAGCTTTGAAGCTTGTAAATGGATTTATATGACAGTTCCTTTCAGCTCGTCATTTCGTTTTGCCTCCTATTAGTCTTCTTTGCATTCAATTGAAAAATGCTTGCCTATATACAAAATCTGCGAACATACCTTTGAATGTATGCCTTGTCGCTCTTGTACTGAAACTATATACACTCGATCATTTTCTTGGCTCACTATTCATGCGCTACATTAATTAGTCCTTAGACTTACAACATAACACCACGCCCGTAATTTCCAGAGGGTGTGGTAGAAATGTACTTAATATAATAGTACACCCCACATTTACCCATTTATATTTTTAAGTCCCACATGAAAAAAACGGGGTCAAATCCAGACTTCTTGGCTGCTACTGAACAAATCTTGATGAAACAACCCAATAACCCTTTGACCGACCTGGGAATCGAACCCAAGACCTTACTCCGCAGTCGTGCTTGCGACGAGGTTTGTTTGAACTATCTACAAAGATAGTTCAAACAAACCTTCTGAAGTCCAGAGACAAAAAGACGTAACTCTACAGAAATGTTTCATTTCTCCGACACCAAAAACAATCTTCTCTGACTAATCAACGTTGTTAAAAACTCGACAGTGTTAAGATTTACCACCAATTTAGCTGTTTTGCGAGTTTTATTCTCAAGAAATCTCCTCGGTGTCCAACGGCTTAAATTAGGTAATGTAGATGGAGAATAGCGTCGCAAAATTACAAAACAAGAGAGGGAAACTTGCGGTTGTTTAATGAGATTTAAATAATTAATGAGCGTGCAAAATTGGTTTCTTTTTTCAGGCAGCGGAGTGCTTCGGGGGCTACGATGAAAAACAAGCCATAATTGCAACCCCGACCGCCGCGCCTCTCGCCGGGGACAAGCGCTAACAGCGCCGCGCTATATTACCCGGCGAGGGAGCTCTCCGCCGATCATAATTTATAAAGTAAAACTTTTAATTGCTATCGTTATAAATCTTATTACGGCACCAATTAAACTTGTAAGCTACTGCTTTAATATTAAGAATTAGTCGTCAAGTAACATGACTTGGGTACAACGAAACACATTTCGTACACCTACACAACCTGCGTATCGAAATCGTGTTTCGTAATCGTGGTTCACCCGCCTAGTCCACCTAGGTGTACTGGGAAATTAGTGTCTCCCATATGGTTCACCCGAATGTCCATAAATGTCTATGGTGATGATTTGTCGTTTCAACTTAATTAAGTTTTGACTGCCGTAATTATTATTATTTCCTAGTTTCCTACTCACCGTTACAAAAATAACAGTTATTATCAATTCTATGTCAAACATTTACTGAACCTTGGAATCGAATTCTAATTCTAAAGAATCAATAGAAGTGCCAACCTACTGGTTTTCTTCCCACATCAGTTCGAACCTCATTGGGCACTTATTTATACCTATGTGCAAACGTATAAAGATCTTATCAAATGTCACATATCTACTGAACAGTAAATTTTCGTTGTTTCCCTCAAAAGGGCACCCTAACACATTTACATACCGTATGATGTAGGCTCACTCATACCAATTGGTTACAAAAGCGCGACCGTTAGCCGAGATTCCGGATGATTGATTCCAAAATAATTTACTTATAAAAGTAGGTACTACTTTTTCACCAAAAATGCAACTTTCAGTTCGTTGACTTTATATAATAATGAAATCTTGTTATCACGATATCTAACGGAATATGTAAACGGAACAATGTTCTTATTCAAATGTGTGTGATTGACATCTCGCCGGGCGGTCAGTGGCGGCCCGACGTTTTGCAAGATTTGCCTCCCTTCGCCCGTTCGCCCTACCGGAGCTATTGTAAATCTGACCACGATCAAAGCGATTGTGATCAAATCCAAAAACTATTTAAATTTCATTCACCACCAGAAGCTGTTTTTACAATTTGCTGGGAATTTCCGTTAAGTTAGGCAACTGTTCCGATTCATTGGCTATCGTGTAATAACTGGTTTTTCATACAAATTCGATGTGGGGTAAGGATAGACAATTGGAGCTACAGAAAATACAAATTCTATTATAGATTTAATTACTTCAAATTTGGTGATCATTGATCTCTTACTAAATCAGGGTAATAACCCTATCTTCGCTTTACCTGACCCTAAAACTAGATCCTACGATCTACTACACGTCAGACGCCTTACAATGGACGTAGCCCTATAACGCCTATAACAAGCCAATGGCCATTAAAATCACACCTCTAATTAAAGCTAACAAAACGAAGCCATGAAGTAGTGCCACAGTAGTGCACTCATTACGAACTGCAGATGTTTGGCCCCACTCGCGTGCTGTACTTGTGCCACCCCACCAACAAATTATTGTCAGCATCACTACACAAAAAACGCGCCCAGATTGTTTACCTCACTTTTTACCTTTTTTTAAACTACTGTTTAGCTTTTTATAAGTATTTTTGTCGCTGAGCACGCGGCCGCTGCCTTTATAGAGATCTCATTCAAGCGCTTACAGATAGGTGCACGAGCCATTGTGATGAGAGACGCCAAGGCTATTCATTTTAATGTTTATTTAAATACAGATAATCGGCGGATTTGTTGAAGACCTCGATATATTTAGAATTTAATTTGTATCAATTTTTTTCAAGGTCTGTTAACTTAGGGGCCTGTTAAATAAATGGGGAATGTTTTACGAAGAAGAGGGAATTTTACATTTGATGTTTATGATGGTGTTCTATTTATCGTTTTTTGTGTTCAAGTTACTGACGTTATACCTGCTTTACTAACTGACCAGTATCCATTGCCACTTTGCCAGTTCAATAAAATTACATAGGTACTAAATATCCCTACTCAGCACTCACTCTACTTCGTAAGGGCGGGGGCACACGATGCGTTGCGGCGCCGCACCGCAAAGATTCCGACGAATCGGCCTTCAATGATATACGTATCACTGGTCGTGTGCCCGCCGATTGGCCGAAATCGCGCCGCACCGCCGCCGCAACGCGCCGTGTGCCTTCGCCCTAAGTAATAGTGGCACTTTAAAGAACTGAGAGTAGGTACCTTTGCTTAGATGCTTTATTCAAGATGAGAGTATGGGTGAAAGGTGACTCAAAACAGGTTCGTGAGGAGGCAGGAGGGAAAGGACAAACACTGACCTTCTTGGTGATATTTTTATGTTCTTCAGACAGGTCAGGCGTAGTACTCGCAACCGGCGTGAGTGTACGACCAGATGAATAGACGAAGCAAATGAAATTTTGTAAGGATCGTAGCAGCTGGCATTAGCTGTAGTTTCAACCTTATCCTACAGCAAAAAGGTGTAAGTGTAAGTTTGTATGTTTTAAGAGTTGGACGTGAGCATACGACTTGGCAGACTAGGTAAATGAGACAGTGAATGAGACGATGAGTGTAATGACTGATAAGAGTAAAAAAAATGTGTAAAAGTTTATAATTATGACACTTGACAGAGTTCACTATCGTGACCACTGCGGCACTGTGCTCTCGGTCCTACCGACCTAGGCCTAGCTAGGCGGATACTTCTGGCACTGTTCGTTGGTTTCCCAGATTCAGAGTGGTGCTAGGTAGGTACCTACTGAGAATGTAATAAAACCTGCAGATTTGGGTGTTTAATTGGACCTATATTATAGGGTTATGCCAATAACCTGGCCGTTTTGACATCGCACTTACAACGTTATATATCTCATTGTAGAACAATAGGTACCTACCCACCTATCTTAATTGCTATACTATCCAATGACTGTTAAAAACTTCATAGCCAAACTAGCCAGATTTCCTGTTTTATAGATAGATACTTACGGAGTAAAAAATACAATAGGTAAGTAGAGGAAGGATGGAAAATACCATTATAAGTAAAGCCTTGTTGTTGCTACAATAACGGGTGCCATTCAATCAAGAGGTATCGCGACCACAAAGATTTGTTTTTGTGTATTGCAGTTTTTGCGAAACATTTTTATTAAAACTTTGTCTTTTCATTACAATGGCAACGTGACTTGTTATTTTATTTCTAACCTTTTTTCCTCAAAACTGAAATCATGTTTTAAAATGACGGAAAATTGTGTCCTCTTGATTGTGGTGTTCATGGGTAAGGTCAGCAACGAAACAATTTTATTTAAAGGGGATTTTAGATAAGACCTTCCCTGCGATCTGCAGGAAACTTCTTCAACTTCTATTTTAGAAGAAATTTTCATCTTTCATCGAAAATTAATTTACATTCGGCATTCACGCGTTTATGTACAAGATGGCGCAAAATTAATCATCCAATTATAATTTTGAATAGCTACCTAACTTTTTTGTTAAAAACGGATTTTGAGTGATGAGGAAATTTTTATTTGGACCTTTAGAATTTTTCTGTTACCTATTTGAACTTATGTGGAAAAGATGATATTGTCACCCAATATGAATAACATTGCAACTTTACACTATGAATAAAGTTATGACATCACGTTGTACAAACGTGGTCTGAGTTTTAAGCATATTGGGTGTCGATATCCGTCAAGCAATTAAGTGGCTGCCATCACTGTTGATACACATTTATGCCCGTTTTATCACATTTCCATGACTTTTCACAAGATTTCCGGTGATAACTGTTCACATTGCTGTCGACTATTCTCTGTATGGGCTGCGTTTGTGTGAGGCTTGTTGACATTTAGCGCGCGACTTCAAGTAAAATAAAAACCGGGCCACGCTCAGTGTAGGGTTCTGTAGTTTCCCGTCCGTCACAATAAGTGTTCCCACTTATGAGTTTATAGGTGGTTTTTTTAAAATGATTTTCCTAGAAAGTCCTTATGAAGTTCTACTTTTCAGATTTTTTTCATATTTTCTAAACTTATAGTTCAAAAGTTAGAGGGGGGGGGGGGGGCATATTGTTTATTTCCGAAATTATTGACATTATCAAAAAATGATTTGAGTAAACCCCTATTCATTTTTAAATACCTTTCCAACAATATCACACGTTAGGGTTGAAATTAAAAAAAACCCTTATAAAACATTTTTTTCAAAATTTTTATTTTACCACTTTGTCGGCGTGATTGATACACATATTATTAGTACCTACCAAATTTCAGCTTTCTAGTGCTAACGGTCACAGAGATTAAGCGAGGACGGACAGACGGACGGACGGACAGACAGACATGGCGAAACTATAAGGGTTCCTAGTTGACTACGGAACCCTAAAAGAAAAACCCAAAGAAGTCTGGGACGGTCAAAATACAAACAAGGCGATTACTTATTAAAAAAAAATTGATGATTATTTTTGCGCCGCCTTGTATTTTTTTTCTAAAGATTTGAAATGTTAAAACAATGCAGGTACAGTCAGCATCAAAAGTAGATTCATCATCATCATTTCAGCCGAAAGACGTCCACTGCTGGACATAGACCTCTCCAAGGGTCACCACATTGACCGGTCCCATATGCGTCTCGCATCCAGCGGATCCCCGAAACCTTCACCAGGTCGTCGGTCCACCTAGTGGGAGGACTTCAAACGCAAAAATATTAACACTACTCAAAGTTACAAAGCAGGATGAAAAAAACATTGATATGTAGTACCTACTTAATCGTAAGTAACAAGTTTTCGAAGAGTAAGTGCTGGGCCACACTGGCAGCGCGGTGCGGGGAGCGGCGCGGGTGCGGCAACGCGCGCGTTTGTGCTGTCCGCAGTCGACTGCGGCTTCGTTCCGAATGTAGTATTGTCCAGTGTTTGTCAAACTATAATATGGATGAAGAAGACTTGTTTTTACTGGAAAATTCTTACTCTACATGGCAAATGGCATGGCAAGGCTAAACTAGCTGCCAAGAAGCTGGGAATCCTAGCAAAGGTGAGACAATATTTCACACCGAAACAGCTGCTCAACTTATATCAAGCGCAAGTCCGATCGTGTGTGGAGTACTGTTCTCATCTCTGGGATGGATCCGCTAAATACCAGCTTGATGCGCTAGAGTCAATTGAGAAACGAGCCAAGAGGCTCATCGGCAATGACGCGCTTGTCAAGTCAAAGCTCCAGAGCCTTGAACATCGTCGACGAGTAGCTAGCCTTTCGGTTTTCTATCGGTTACATTTCGGAGAGTGTGCGAGGGAATTGCACGATCTAATTCCGCCAAGCCCGTTCCATCATCAGACTACAAGACGTACGGCGATGCGCCACCGTTATATGGTGGACATCCCACCCATACGCACTAAACGGTTTGGGAATACCTTCATTGTGCGTACAGCTAAGGAGTGGAATTCCCTGCCAGAGTCTGTATTTCCTGATAGCTAACCTAGGGGTCTTTAAGTCAAGAGTGAATAGGTTACTTCTAGGTAAGCGTGCTCCATCGTCGACCGCATCATCACTTTCCATCAGGTTAGATAGTGGTCAAACGCGAACCTATCAATAATAAAAAATAAAAAAAAAATGATAAAAGTGAAAAAATAAAATTAATTTAACCCACAAAACATAAAGAACAGATTTAACCAGAGAAAATGAAGGAGAATTTTACACACTCTATGATTGAGATTGCGAGAGCAATTTTTTTTTAAATTTTTGTATTGACGATGTTCGACATCCACAGTGCAGGTCGTGCTTGAATAGCACGTAATAATTCTTCAGCATTTAATTGTGAAGACGCCATCACAACAACGCGCGCGATAGCTCGAATAGTTTGAGATACCCTTACCCGCTCCCGCGCGGTTTATCGCTTGCCGCCCGCGCACTCACTGCGGCCACTTGTATGAACGAGCTATTAACTTATATTATATGGCACGAGTTGCCCGCGCGCTCCCCGCGGAAAGTAGCCCGCGCCGCTTTCCGCGCCCGCGTGCCCACTATGGACACTCAAATGAAGTTCCATACGTTTGAGTTTTTCGCGCCGCGCCCGCCCCGCGCCCGCGTTTGCAGTCTGGCCTCACACTAAGGATCTTTTAAAGAATAATCTTCTGGAACATAATATCTGGAGCTCTACATCAACTAATTAAAATTCCGAAATGTAAATTACTTCTATTTCTGACCGCACCTATCCAATGTCAATTTGAGTCATCAAATAGCCTAGCCTTTTTCTATGTTGGGGTCAGCTTCCAGTCTGACCGAAAGCAGCTGATTGCCAGTACCTAGGTACTTTACATGGATTTAATTTTGTGATTAACACTCGATCACTCACTCACTTCGTATTAGTGAACGGAAATAGTGAAAGTCGGAGCAGACCGATAGTGGAACGCCATCTAGCGCTACGTCTCCGAAACTGGAGCGACGGCCAAAATCAACTTTTATTCGGTTTTAGTTCTGTCATAGATAATTCAAATAATAATAATATAGGTAATATAAACTAGGTAATATAATAATACTAGGTTCTGTTGATATTCAATCCAATTTTCTGAGTTTAGAGTGGAAGCCGACCCCATTCATAATTGAAAAAACGCTTGGCAGATGATCATGATATGCTCTAGCTTCTGTTGCCATTTCTGGTACGTCCGTCCGACGTCGAGAGCGTTCATTATAACAGGAAGAGGTAAAGAGTGAATGCCTACTACTATTTATTAACAACTTTATCCCACATTAGGAATTTCTCCTGTATCGTGAGCGTTTACAAACATTTAAACTCACATCAGGGATGTTGCGAATATTCGAATCCGCATCCGCAAATGCGGAGCTTCCGCATAGATTTGAACATCCGCATCCGCATCCGCAATAATCAATGCGGATATTCATGCGGATGCGAATGTCATACAAGTTGCGTCAAGAAAGAAATAATTGGGCGAGGCCGGCCGGCGAATGGCGCGTGCCGTTTCCCTTGTGACAAATGACAATGACCAATGGGTGCGAAGAAATTGGTGACAAGATCCGACGCGTTTATTGTGGTGCATCTTTTGTTTCTTGTAAATAAATCATTACGTGTTTGTTTGCGCTGTTTGATTACTTATCGTATAGATTGATATTTCGAGTGTTGTCGTGAGTTGTGATTGTAATCATTGTGTGTAAATAATTGTTTACTTATGGGAAAACTTTATATTAGTTACACTAATCTAAGACTACTTTAGTCCTAGCTCAGCTTATTTCAATCGTCAGGTCAATTCCATTATGTTACACCGGTAATACCTACGTTTTATTGTAGGTAAAGTTTATTATTATTTAAAGTTAAAAATTCTTTATTTTTCAGCGTCTAAACTCCATTTACTATAAGATTAGAATTTTAAGTTAACCGTTTTTACAGTCCGTTAACCGATTTTGACTGCTATACCGTAGGCATAAGGCTGGCATTAAAAGCAAAAAGATTGTTACAATACTGACTGTTTACTGCAGCTGCATTTTGTCTTGCTGTCAACGTAATAGAGTTCACAATCAGTTGAACGGACTGTAAAAACGGTTAACTTAAAATTCTAATCTTATAGTAAATGGAGTATAGTTAATTATCAATGTCACCACCGATACAAAGTATCTAATCTAAAGAATGTTTTAATTCTTCATTCATATACCTAGGTACTTCATTTTTATTTTACTTCATTTTTTTTTTACTTCATTTATATACCTAATATCTTAAACATTCGCATCCGCATCCGCATCCGCATCCGCGGATGTGAGCCTCCAAAACTCCGCATCCGCATCCGCATCCGCGGATGTGAGCCTCCAAAACTCCGCATCCGCATCCGCATCCGCGGATGTCAAAAAATCGGCATCCGCAACATCCCTGACTCACATACACAAATATCCAGACCCGGAACAACTATCTGTAGGCCCTACAAATATTTGTTCCGTGCGGGGATCGAACCCGCGACACGCAGCGCAGCAGTCCAATCGCTCAGCCACTGCGCCAACCGTGTCGACTATTGATGCAAGCCTACTCCTACAGCCACAATAAACTCGTCGGTGGGTGTTACCAACAGCTGACTGCATGTCGGTAGAAGATTGACTATAGATACATGTTGTTGACCTATCCATAGGTCGCTGGTTCATATCCGGCTCGAAGGACCAATGTGTAGCTTATGATAAGTGTTGGGTAGCTGGTGAGGTGCTGGTACGTTAGTGCAGGCGCGGATCCACCGTTGTTGGGCCTATGGGCATGCCCACAACCCTAATTGACATGTGACGTCATATTTTTACGGTCACAGGGGTCATGAACCCCCCCAAGATCTTCAGAAATTTGTAATTTTTTGTAAACTTGATAAATTATTAACTTTCTGCACAACAGAGACTAACCATTCCAAGGCAGGAACCAAATTTCGTAAGCTCGCTTCGCTCTTTAATTGCATTTTGTTCTTCATAAGTTGACGATTAGTTTTGATGTCATCTCTGTATGAATAAACAAAAAGAACCCAATAATAATATTTATGGGTCGGAGGCGGGATGCATACATTTTGAAGCTCTCTTCTCTCGTTCTGGCATTCTGTTATTATCAGGGGGGGGGGAAGCTTGCGCCTTAGAACCTAATCCTTTCGAGGGCCGGCTTGCTCCACTCGCTCTTGTGTTGTCTAAATCTTGACATTTGAAATTCTAACTCATCTCGGGGAACCTCACCTTCCCCCGAAATCGAAGCAATTAACCTATCCGAGGCAGAACGTAAAAGAAAACTCACTCGCTACGCTCGCGAATACTTCCTGTCTCGTGTCTACAAAAATTGCCAGTGCTTTCTATTCTCATGAGTGAAAAGCATCAAATTTTTCCGAGAACGTGAAAAACTTTCGAGCTCGCTCCGCTCGCTCTGCCATTTTTTTTGCTATTAACTGTTTTAGTAACTCCTGACAAGACACAATTTCAGACAGTAAGAAAACCTCTTAAATTAAAACTGGGTACTGACTTTTAGGAGCTTATTTTTAAAACCTGCCTTATTTACGACACACAAATTCTAAAGACTCAGCTCTTTCGGGAAACTAAAGATGCACGCCCCACCCTCTATCTCCCAAATAAACCTGTCGGCGTCCACGCACGTTTTAATTCAGAAAACTATCGATTTTCAAAAGTAGTTTCTAATAGTGTCAATATATCGATCATGAGCGAGTTCATACTCCAACTCGCACTTGGCCAATTTTCGGGTGACTGTGCCCACAACCTTTTTTGAGGGCTGGATCCGCGCCTGCGTTAGTGCCGGGGAAGAGTCAATAAAATACGACAATAATAAAATGTACGTCTGTATTGGACCAGTGTCGCAGATGGAAGGGAATAGTGTTACCATTACATTTGATGTTAATGTTGCAAAATAATAATTAAATTCTCCAACACATAGTTCGCATTAACTCTATATTCTTCATATGCATACCTTTCTCCTTCAAGGAACAAACACATCCCGAGGTACAGTTATACGTTTTCCCTAGATCAAGAAACACCATGTGCAAGTTTTTGTGCTTTGTTTTCGGTGCCTGGACTCTGTTGCCCTTTATATCTATATAAGGCTGCGTTTCCACCAGAGATGTGCGATGGAAATGTGTCGTGCGAGGATGTCTAGCTGTGCTGTGAAAATGTGTGGGGGTCCGAGGCACATCGATTTCTATAATGAATATTCAAATAATGCCTCGCACACATCCTTCGCTTGTTTTGTATGCGCAAAAATCTCCGCTGAGCCGTTTCCACCAGAGCTATGCTGACCGAGGCAAGGTAAATGAAGCGATTCTATTCGTTCTTTACAAAGACATCCCTCGCTACGCATCCTCGCACATCTCTGGTGGAAACGCAGCCTTAGGGTGTGTGGTTTATAAAAAATATAGCTTAGTTGAGTCCGTTTCCACCAGTGCTAAGCTATGTGCACCAATGAAAATGATTGGTGGATATCAAACGCACCCATAGCAACGTAGCATATAGCACATCTTTGGTGGAAAAGCACTATCGAAACATAGCATAGCATCAGTGGAAACGGTCACATAGTTTCACAGCTTAGCTATTACATCTTCGCAGCATAGCTGCATAGCACATCTCTGGTGGAAAAGTACCCAAAGGCCCAACGCACACCGGCGGAGGCGCGGCGAAGATACTGAGAATAAATCAATTTAAAATAAACCTTAAGTCCTATGACATGCGGTTGAAAACGCCATGCAAAGCGAGACGGCGCGGTGTGCCGCCAAGCTGCCACGAGAGCAGACAAGTTAAATTGATTTATTTTCAGTATCTTCGCCGCGCCTCCGCCGGTGTGCGTTGGGCCTTAGGCTTGCAACTCATCTAGCAGCAGCGAGAAACAGACCGGGAATACTTTCGCACGCGGCAGCATCGAGGATCCGTTCGACAGCATGCTGTTTTTCGTTCTAGTAAATGGCGGTTCTGAGCGACAGAAAAGGATAGGAGAGCATGGAAAATGCGATTCCGTGCTGCTAGATGAAGCGCAACTCGTCAAGTAGGGGTTTATGGTTGATCCTCTGACTAGGTAGAGTATCATTTTTTACAGCACCAGGAGTAGTAGCAGAATAAATAAAACAATTAATATTCAAGATCTAAATAAACTTTTTATTGCAAAGAAAATGCAACGGTACACGAAAATGATGAAAATTATTATGCATGATAATGTATTAACATAAAAAGCCTTAATACTGAAGTAATGTTACTTTCCAATTACACGTTTTGATTGTGACCTTTATCATTCAAAATATTTAATTCCATAGCATTGGTCGGATGCGTTTAGAACTTGCGAACACTCTTATTCCATACCGCAAGGAAATAGAAGACCGTATTATTTCATTTCCTTCCGGTATGGAATATACTACTATTTGTTTGTAATGTTTGTTCATTACCGATAAGAATTAGCTAACTGGCCGCATAACTGGTAAATACCGGGATGAGATTTTCATTCTTGTTTCGTTTTTGTATCACCCGACTATCATGACGGCCTTGACGAACTTCGCAAAAACACAAACTTAATTACAAGCAAATTATAACTATTTTCTATAGAAACTTAAAAATATAACAGCAATGAGAAGCAACCTAATGAAAACATTAATAAAAAAATGCAAGTCTAAAAAATGCTGAATCGATGAAAAGCTAAATCGATCGGAATGTAATTCCAATTCATAGATAAGTAATGAAAGAATGAAGTTCATGAAAAATCCAAATAAATAAAGAACATAATACGTTGTGAATTATGAAAGGTAAAATACCATTCCCAGTTCCGCTTATATTTAAAACCACCAAAAATAATTTAAAGACTCTCGCACATCAATAGCATAACTCTCTTTCATGTATATTTAGTATAATTTAGAGTATTTTATCCTATCAAGTATGTACAGCGAAGGCATCAATATTTTTTTTTTTTTTTTTTTTTTTTAATAATTTGTGTGTTCTTTTTAAAAAATTACCTAATTAATACTATTATACAAAACTATGTTCGGCGTCCTTTAGAAAGGTCAAGGAAGTTGAAGAATCAAGATGATACGAGTCTAAAGTGTTTACAGATTATCAAGGTTCTTTGGCGCTTGGATGACATTGACAGAGAGGCCTTATATTTTTTTATTTCGTATTTTCATTATAAATATTATCCAGGTAAAACCACGCGCCAATACATCCTTGTAAAGGCACGAGCAAAAATATTTATACACTTAGCAAAATTCAAAAGATATTTTTGAGTGAAAACGGTTTGTACTCTGAGATAAAACCTATTTCGTAAAACTAAGGCTTCTATCAACTCAGTAACACAAAATCACTTTTAAAAGTTGCTTTGTGTATACATATTGGTGATCTTGAATGTACAACAATAGACGAAGTTGACATATCGTAGTTTTGTCAGCAAGTGTTAACAGATGCTAAGTACTCGCTGTATTTCTTCTCCTGCGCTTGCTGCAGTTTCTGCAGCTTCTTCACGAGCCCTTTGCTGAGTTCCTTGCCTTCGTTGTCGTGTGTTGGCAGACCCTAGATAAATTAATGAGTTTAATATGTAATATTCTTCAATCATCAAATCATCACAAGTCATTAAATAGACTAAGCGCAGAGATTTTAATGTTCAATTAACTATTTTCAAGAGTTTTTTTTTTTTACTAAATCTGACAATCAGCTGTGTTTATGGTAGGTACCTAAAAATAATCTGAATATTGAAAAGAAAAAATCTCGTCTAAGTCATATTCATATTCACTATGTTTCAACTGCCTTTAACTAGTGAATTTCATGCATATAGACATACAATGCCAGGCAATTATCGAACCATGGCAAAGGCCATAGTGGGTCATAGATCGAACAGTAAAGTACACTGTGGCGACATCTATGCAGCCACATAAGAACTAAAGTATTATATCGTAAATAGCGATATTAAAGTAATACGAGGTGTAGCCGACCAAACATAACCAGCTAGCTAATACCACAAACACCCGATTGGACGGAGAATACTCCCTTCTCTATGGAGGATGAGGGACTTTACGCTATTCCTCATACATCATCATCATCAGCCAGAAGAAGTCCAATGTTGAACAAAGGCCTCAAAAAATAGGTCTCTTCCAATATTTTGTTTTGGAGGTATCCAAAGCAAAATATTGGAAGAGACCTATTTTTTTATTCGCCTGTATACCAATGCTGGGCATGGGCCTCCCCTAATTCTTTCTAAGAGCTCTTTTCCTGTGTCTCCTCCAACCAGCACTCGCGCTACGCGTCTAGATCATCTCACCAACTCTTTCTGAGCCTAATTATAGTCTAATTTGATAAGTAATAAAGTAACAATAAATTAATTTAAGAAAAAATAATAGAGATTTCATAAAATACAAATTACCTTATCATCAAATTTCGAATACTTGTCGGCTTCCCGCTTGAACATTTCTCCAGGCGGTATCTTCTTCAGTTCTTCCTTAGCTCGCTGCGCTTCGAGAAGTTCTTGTTTCTTCTTCTGCTTCTCTGCTTCTAGTCTGGCCTTCTCTTCTCTCTCCTTAATTATTTCTTCTTTGCTTACTAGTTTAACTACTGTGCGATCTAAGAAGGAAATGGATTTATTTATAATTTAATTGACATTTAGAAATATAGTTTAAAAGTACAATAAATAAATAAAAATACAGATGAAGATTCCCGGATTCCCAAGATAGTATTGTAGTTTCCCAAACTACAACTTTGAAACTATTCGACATCCCTTCTTTAGCACTCTTAGGAACACAACAGGCCAGCAAACAACGGCACGGTTAGCGCGGTGGCTAAGCGATTGGACTGCTGCGCTACTTGTCGCGGGTTCGATCCCCGCACGGAACAAATATTTGTATGACCTGCAGATAGTTGTTTCGTGTCTGGGTATTTGTGTATGTGAGTTTATATGTTTGTGAACGCACCCACGATACAGGAGAAATTCCTAGTGTGGGGTAACGTTTTTTATAAAAAAAAAAAAAAAAAAAAATGCTGTGGCCAAAACTGCCTTCGTAACAGCAAATGCAGTAAATCAGTAAATACTTCCAAAATGGCGGTTTCGAGGAAGATTTCACACGAAATGCCGCATTTGTCTTACTATTTCACCATGCAATAAAAAAAATCTACGCTAATAGAGTAAAATTTCCAGATGTAATTTTTGCAAAAAGCTGAAAATCATAAAAATGACGATTACTGCATTCGATATTACGAGGGTAGAAAAGATTCTCTTTCCTTACCAGGTTTATCCTCTAGCCGTACTCCCAGCTCGGGCAGATCCTGGTCCCTGAGCTGGTCGCAAAGCGCCAGTACGGCGGACGCGGCGGCGGCACGAGCGGCGTCTCGCACGCGCCCTCTGAATGTGCTCAGTGCCTCTAGGTATGGCATCACTGTGTCTTCTAGCTGTGGAGATAATAAATACTTTCGATATGCTGCTTGGAGGTCAAGGTTATTTTAAAAATGTAACGTTGTCAGAATTTATTCGAATCAAAAAACAAAGGAGGATATAGTTCGGTTTTTCGAAGTATAACATGTGGCGTGCGTGTGAGCGCGTAAACCAATACGAGTTTATACGCGCTACAAAATATGCTTGTCTGAAATCGCTCTTACACTGGTATCGGTAGTCGTGAACTGAACTTGAGCGGGACTTGACACGCCTACATTCCGCCCCATTAGACATATTGACAGCTACAGTTTGTTTATAAATAGAATTACAATATAGACATCTTAGCTTTGATTACTTACAGTGATATATGACATCTTTAGCATTGATTAAAGCAGAATGCAACTAGGAGTTTGACAAGGATGGCCGATGTAGGAGGCAACGTAAATATACGTAGAAATATACGGAAAATCCGCCATATGCGGTCAAGAAATTCTAGGATTGATTTGGTGGACGATGTCTCCCTGTTGTCATGTCAACGACAGTCGACCCAAGTACAAAAATGGACTTGAGTCGGAACTAGAATACGGGTGGGTAGTCACTCAGTGATCCAGAACGTTGATGTGTTCACTTTAAGTTATACTCACGCAGACATTGTTGGCGTCAGCGACAGGGAAGCCGATCCCTCCCCGTGGCCCCTCCACAGCCCCGAACACATGCAGTATATCGGTGACGTACTTAGCGGCAGCTGCCAGCAGTGGCGCATTGCGCGGCGTCGTCTTGCGCAGGTAGATGTGTGCCGCGCCTACTAGCTCGCGGAGGGAGTCTAGTGCGCTGCGGGTGTCGATGTTGTCTGTGGACATGTGGTAAATGTAACTTGATAAAATCATTTAGATGGGCAGTGAGGTCAAAGTTAAAGGGCAAAGTTAAATTGTGAGTAAATAGGCTTGTTCTGAGTTAGCTCATTCCATCGTCGCCCCTATGACAAGATTGAGCTCAAGACTTTTTTTTAAATATAGTATGGGCCTACCATACTATATTTAAAAAAAAGTTTTTTCTATGCCGATAATATATGTTAAGAAAAAAAGAAAAGGAAGCGCCAAGGTAGCCCACGAAATTTTCTGTCTTACGTTTTTAACAATTTGCCGTCCATCATGCTGTATGCTGAACAAAATATGATTAGCGACTGCCACACATACGTATTTACAGAATGACAGCCTAGTCATTATTAAAATCCCATTGAATGAAAAAGCGCCTAGCGCTTTACATGACTGTAGTTTTAAGTTCATAGTACTGACCGCATAATGCCGCATGCACTTGTTCCTTGACCGCAGTGAGTTTATTGGATAGCTGAAGTTCTTCCGCGTCCCACACACCGCCGCAGCCCTCGTCGTATCCGCTACGTAAGGCGTCTTTCACGGTCAGGAAGAACTCCTGAAATTCAACAGTTCATTATTGAGTGACCAATGGAAGGTATGGAGCGAAACAAAAAGAAAAACACAGAATTGCATACCATAAATATGGCATACAGTTTCTTTGCATGAAATAATACACCTGTTGTTCTATAGACCATACCTGTGGATCTTCTTATTACAGATACATTGAGGGTCAAAGTTCCAACTTTTTCACAAGTTGTAATGTTTACTTATAGATTCAATGCATCCATCAGCACAGTGTTTTGAGTGCCTTACATTGAGTCCTACCTTAAAACGTGATTTTTCATCCCAAAAAAAGCTGTTTTCCAGCAAAAATATTTGTGTCGAGTTACTTAGCTTGATCTAGGACCCTTCACGAAGCCGCCAAGCAAGCATTCTTACATTCTTACCTTGTATTTATGATAGTAACAAAGTCACAAAACAATGTATACTCATTAACTCACATTAAAAAGCTTCTCGGTCTGTATCGCCATGTCCATGGTATTATCCGAATAGTCGAGGGTCTCCTTCCAGCCATGCATGAGGAAGCCAATCCTCAGTTGGCGGGCGGTGTGGCGACGCAACGCTTCGGAGATGGTGACGAAGTTCTTGAGCGACTTGGACATCTTGCAGCCCGCTATCGTCAGGTGGCCAGTGTGGAGGAAGTAGTTCACCCAGCCTGGTTGGTCGAAGTGAGCCTGGGTACAAAAGAACATTGGATATTATGTTGCTACCTGTTGCCCGCGATCTTCTTCTGAGTAAAGTTACTAATAAAAAAAAATATCATGGAACCATAATCCATTTTCTAATAAAAAAAAAAAGTTCCGTTAATATCAGCCGTTTCGGGGTTAGGCGGAACGAACAGACAGTGAGACAGATAAACAAAAATTTTAATAATTAATATTTTGGTATCGTTTACATATATACCTACTTTCATTAGCATTCATTAAAACTTAGAAGGCTGTTATTTTGAAAAGACGAAAGAGCATTAAAAATACACAGATCAACATGGCCTGACCATGTCTGCCGCATGATATAACCAAAAGGCGACACGGTAGACCTCGCAGGAGATGGCTTGACGAGCTGAACAGAACCAAAACCAGTGGTCCACATTGGCCCTAGGTCGAAAAATTTGGATGTAATGTGGGAGGGCCACCAGTGGGATACCTGTCGTCGTCTGGCGGTAATACCTGTAATAAAAGGAAAGTTTGAAACAGGGTAACAGTAACAGATCAACAATGAACAAACCTCACTCTGAGCCAGCTCATTATCATGATGAGGGAACTTAAGGTCCACACCCCCAGTGTGTATGTCCAGCTTGTTTCCGAACACATCTGAAGCCATGGCGGAGCACTCGATGTGCCAGCCGGGCCGGCCGGCGCCCCACGGGGATGTCCACACTGGCTCGCCCGCTTTACTGCGCTTCCATAGAGCGAAGTCGTTGGGCGACCGCTTTTCACTTGTGTCATCTGTGAGATCACCTAAAGGGGAAAGACAAGATTTTTTTGTATTTATTTTTGCTTTTTTACTAAAAAGAAAAACCCTATCAATGCAGAGACAGATGTGTCTAAAACATCCAGTTTCGGGATCGATTTATCGACGCGTCAAAATTTAACAAGAAACAGGGTGTTTAAGACACATAATTCATTTGTAATGGGAGGTTTAATTTGATTATGATTTGAATACAATTTTTGTTTATTGTAATAATGCATGACTATGAATGGATGAATTTTGAACTTGATACAAAGTGAAAGTAGTTTAAAATACATATAGAATGTTTACCTTCTCCCTCCTGTAATGACTTTGTGTCTCCATAAGCTTCAGGCACTAATCTGGCATAAGAATGCTTGTCACTGCTATCAAACTCGCTCACACTGAAGTAGACGGAACCATTTGATTCATAAGCAAGACCATTGTCTATTATCTTCTCAATGAACTTTACTATTTGTGGTACATATTCACTTACTCTTGTTAATACGTCTGGCGGTAATACCTGTAATAAAAGGAAGGTTTGAATTATTAGAATATTGGAACAAATATTTATATTGAAACGTCGGGAGTTAAGCGGGCCAGGCTTCTTTTTCATATAAAAATATTCTAACCCCTTTAAAATGCATACATAAACCAGGGATGTTGCGAATATTCGAATCCGCATCCGCAAATGCGGAGCTTCCGCATAGATTTGAACATCCGCATCCGCAACAATCAATGCGGATATTCATGCGGATGCGAATGTCATACAAGTTGCGGCAAGAAAGAAATTAGGCGAGGCCGGCCGGCAAATGGCACGTGCCGTTTCCCTTGTGACAAATGACAATGTGAGCGAAGAAATTGGTGACAAGATCCGACGCTTTTGTTGTGGTGCATCTTTTGTTTCTTGTAAATAAATCATTACGTGTTTGTTTGCGCTGTTGATTACTTATCGTATAGATTGATATTTTGAGTTGTCGTGAGTTGTGATTGTGATCATTCTGACTGTGTACCTAAATAATTGTTTATGGGAAAACTTTATATTAGTTACACTAATCTAAGACTACTTTAGTCCTAGCTCAGCTTATTTCAATCGTCAGGTCAATTCCATTATGTTACATTACGTTACGGTAATACCTACGTTTTATTGTAGGTAAAGTTTATTATTATTATAACAAAATTCTTTATTTTTCAGCGTCTAGTTAATTAACAATGTCACCACCGATTCAAAGTACCTTATCTAAAGAATGTTTTAATAATTCTTCATTCATATACTTAAGTATAGTCGACCAAGAAATTGGTTTACCACTCTAAGGTTGAATATCATTTGCACGTACAAAACATCAAGTGCTATTTTCACGTCAGAATCTGTCAATCTGTCATCCTTAGCGAATAATTATGTTACTGGGAGATGTCATCAAAAGTGGTAAACCAATTTCTTGGTCGACTATACTTAATTTTTTTTTTTTTACTTCATTTATATAATATCTTAAACATCCGCATCCGCATCCGCATCCGCGGATGTGAGCCAACAAAACTCCGCATCCGCATCCGCATCCGCGGATGTCAAAAAATCGGCATCCGCAACATCCCTGACATAAACTAACAGGTTTACCTCATGACAGAAACTACAGAAAGCCACCAGTTACTATCTTTACATACACCTTTTGCTGCCTCCACATTCATACATCTAGGGGTCTAAAAAGGCCACAGAAACATATTAAAATAAAATAAAACTTATTAAATAAAACCTGTACAAATACAGTCTTTATGTTTTTCGCATGGCAATATGATTCACCCAACAACCACAATATACCTAATATGATTCTGGAAATGAATTGAAAATGAATGTGTTGCCATTTTACGAATATTAAAAGAATTGCAAATGCTGAGAATTTGAGAAATGAATCGGTTTTAAAGGGATTCCTTAAAGTGGCCTATTTAGAGCCCATGGTCATCCACACACACAGAATCTTATTCATAAAATAAACTATTTATATTTGAAAATACTTACATTAAGTGCTTTCATATCTTTATGGAACTCATTTTCCCAATATCTAGGTAACGCTGTGAATATAGCATTATCAGTGACTGTGGCCCCAAACTGGTTGTCCAACCATTCTGAAATGGGGCTTTTAGCTGACTGTAGAAGTTCACACTTTGCGTTTGTGATCTTAGCTTCATCTTTACCTTCCACTGCTGCTTTCAAAGTTTTTACTGCTGATGCAATGCTGTAATCATTGTTTTGTAAGTTAGTTTAGTAATGAGTGGAACTATGAAGATTACCGCTATAGGCTATTGTAAGTAGCGCCTATGATGTTACTGAAAGTCTATAAATTATAATTATATAGTCATGTATATTAAACTATAAATATTGTTGAAGTCAAGACCCATTAATAAACTTTAAATGAAAACGTAAATCAGCCCTCACTGCTTTAAATTTAATAAACCGTCAATGTCACAAATTGTTATCTTGGATGTGCGGTTAACTCTACTGATGTTTAGATCAGATATTGATTAACATTTTAATTAAAGTTTTCATTGAAATATTGTTTATTATCATCATGTCACCAAAAACATTAATGCAAATATTGATTACTGACTAATTGGCTACTTTGTTATCTTTTTATAGGTACTTACTTAATGAATTTTTGGGTTTTCCTCTCATTCATATTTTTTTTTTACGTACAAGGAAAGGAAGTCATGTTAAAGAAGGATGTTGATAAATGCCAATGTTAACTTGAGATTATTCACATTATTATGCATTAATAAACATACTTGGGTGGAAACTATTCTATAACATAACTTACACAAGTACAATATACTATGAAGATAAGGACTTGCATGTACTTAGTTTGCTTATATCAAAGCAGTAAGTAATAAATTGACTTCTGCACATAATATCAATTTAATTTTGTACCGCAATGCAGTTCAGTGAAGAAATGCTGATAAAGTTACTTGTTATGGTTCTTTGACCTGATTATTCTGCTTGTATCGTAAAAATCACTTACCAATCTAATGTCTTTTGCATAGCATTCTTTTTATCAGGGTCAGTGGCTTCTTTAACAATTGTTTCGTAGTAATTCACTACTGATGTTGCATCATCTATAATACAATTCAGACTTTTTTTCTCTTCAATGTATTTCTCGAACAAATGGTGTTGTCTTGCCCTTTTTATGATTTTGTCATCAATATCTGTGATGTTCATCACATATAGGATGTCGTAGCCAAAGTAGTTGGCCATTACCCTCCTTAATATGTCAAAAGATATGTATGATCTAAAATTGAAAGAAGACATGTTTTATGAAAGAAGATACAAAATCCTTTCAAATTGAGTGTATTTTTTTTATCATTATCATCATGTGGGTTGATCATATGGGTGGACTTCCAGCCTATCAGGATGCAGCTGACTACCAGTATTTTACATGAAGCAATTGCCTATATTTTTTTTGAATATATGATTATAAACAATAACTTGAATGCAAATAGATCTCTAATATTCAGATACAACTAGCTGTAGGCTTTTTGTAGAAAATTGGGTAGGTATACAATAGCCTCTTTCTGGTAAGCAAGATTAGTATAACCATAATAAACCAAAAAATATCTAAATGCTCTGTTAATTAATTATTAATGTTAGTGTGTTTAAAGCACAGAACAGAAGTTTATAGAGACTGACAGATATGTTTCTGTCAAGAATTCATGTATGGCTTACTAAATGCTGTCTGAAAAGGTATATAACCTAATTAGCATGAATTTCAACGTAAATCATATACGATAAACATTGAAATGACCCTATAATCACCGAGGGATAATCAGTAAGCTTAATATAAGTACCTGGCATGGCCCATATGGGAGGCGTCGTACACCGTAGGTCCGCAGCTGTACCAGTTGATACGGTTACCATTATCGCACACAAATTCTTCTTTCTGTCGTGTCAAGCTGTTATAAAGCTTTAGCACCGGCCTCTTCTCAGTTTTAACCGGTGGGGACCAACTGGGCTGACTTCTTTTAGACATTGTAAGTTTTTTCACATAAAACTACCTTTTAGAAATTTTATACCACTACTGCATGAACTATAGTTTATAATTTAGAAGAATCTTCTATAAAATCTTAAGTTATAACTTAGAAAAAACGTTTTTCGCCACGTACTGAACGTATGATGCATGACTCCTTGACAGTTGCACCACTTTTTATCTGACAGCCAAGCAACCATCTGTGGAATTTTGAGGTTGACAATTGTAGTGAAGTCCCTAAAACTAGTAATTAACTTATACATGAGTTCACATGACTAAACAGCTATAGTAATATTATTTATTCATTAAAATTATATTAGTCCTGATATGAAACCTTCTTATGTAATAAAGAGATCATATCGATACTCCATCATAGACTATATTGTACATTTGTTATGTCAAACGATCTGTCTGCTTCTAATACGCTACGTAATTTTATTGTGGAATAAAACCAAGATTTCCTTTGGTTTTGTCTTTTATTATGTATCAATTTATTCCACAATAATTGTTTTCGCATAATATCATATAGCACGATGTCTCAAGAGAAAGTAACTCAATATCTTCGACCCGATCGTTTTGACGTGGAGCCTGCTGCACCCGGTGCCGATCTAAAGTGGGCCCACTGGAAATACACCTTTGAGAACTTTATCGCACAACAAGAAAAGCCCGATGAATCGCTCAAACTGAAGGTACTTGTCAACCACATTTCACCAACAATTTTCAACAACATCCGCTTCTGCACTAAGTACAGCGACGCAATAAGCAAACTTAATGATGCCTATGAAAAGAAACAGAACATAACCTTGGCAAGGCATCGACTTACGACTAGGAAACAACAGCCTGGAGAAAACATCGCGGAATACTCTCGAGCGCTTAATATCCTTGCTTATGACTGTAATTTTAAAGCAGTGACAGCGGAAGAACACCAGAACCAAGCCATACGTGGGACATTTATCAGCGGGATCTTATCAAGCAAAATAAAGGAACGGCTCCTAGAAAAATCTCTGACACTAGAAGAGACTTTGAACCTTGCGATTACATTGGAAACCGCCGAGAACACCTCTCAACTACTAGTACAATCTCCTTCCTTCAATCCTGACCCTGTCAATGCTGCCACTGAGACAGAAACACGAACGCAGTCAAACCTAGCAACAACTCATCGCCGTCGTTGTTTCTTTTGTGGGGGAAATATTCATCAGAGATTAAAATGCCCCGCCCGAAACGCAGAATGCCAACTGTGTTCGAAGCGTGGCCATTTTGCCAAGGTCTGTAGAAGCTCTAACCGTGATTCTACTAATAACTCTACAAATGCGGCTGTCACAGATGACGATAAGCAAGTACAACCTGCCGATTCCCAACCACCAGCATTTTCTGCCGCTGCTCCTTCTAGTCTCAGCAGAGCTACAACTCCCATTACTCTCAACAACTATCGCGCTGATGCACTCGTCGATACTGGCAGTTCCATCAGTTTCATTGACAAGAATCTCGCTCAAATCTTGAAACTCAAACTTAAGCCTTGTAGACAAGCTATAACACTCGCATCTCTCAACAACGTTTCCTACGTCGATGGTTTATGTTACGCGACAATTCAAATAGGTGGCCATATACACCGAAACCAGCCTTTATTGATCATCAACAATCTTTGTGCCGACGTCATTATTGGACATGACCTACTCCAAAAGCACTCTTCTCTTGAACTTCAGTTTGGAGGTGATAAACAACCGCTAAAAGTCTGCAACGTATTACAGGCTTCCGTTCCGCCTGTATCAATCTTTACGAATCTCTCCCCAAATATCAAACCAATCACAATCCGGTCAAGACGCCACTCACAAGAAGATCAAGATTTCATATCGAATGAAATAAACAATTTGATCAAGGATAAAGTTATTGAGCCTAGTGTGTCACCCTGGAGGGCTCAGGCTCTTGTTGCTGGAGCAGGGCACCATCGAAAACGTCTTGTGATCGACTATTCACAGACTATAAACAGATTTAAAGCGCCTACACACGGCCCTAAAATCAGAGGCAATATCGGGAGACTGGTGGTGGGGATGAAATCGGGCACTACTCTACACACGTCCCTGCCAGTTAGTTTGTTACCCACCGTGCAGCAAAGCGCTCTTCGATCCAAGATGCCGCCTATACTCTCAAAAAATAAAAAAAGGCTAAATAAATAATCAATAATTTTCTTAAAGTCGGCCGTCGTAGTGTCTTTACCGACCTTTTCATTGTACACTTGTAATAGCATTTTAAAAGCATCCTGCCTCATGTCGCGGTTAAATGCTTTTTATGTTTTTATCCCATAAATACGACAAATCCTTGAAAAGATCAATTGTTTTCGTCCAGGCCTCTCGCTCCTTCTCCTTCGCCATATCTCCGCACGAAATAAAATTTTATTTACCAAAAAACGTCCTGTTGCCACTACAGTCGCACGCGCACTGCGGTGAAATCGGTTCCGATTTCGCTACACACGCACGGATAACGCTCCCTAGATGATAATCGGCCCTAAATCGTAAGCTCGCCCGAACCAATTTCTAAAGCGCCCACACACGGCCCTAAAATCAGAGGCAACATCGGGAGAGTGGTGGTGGGGATGAAATCGGCCACTACTCTACACACGTCTCTGCCAGTTAGTTCGTAACCCACCGTCACAGAACATATTCCCACCGTGCAGCAAAGTACTCGTCGATCCAATATGCCGCCTATTATCTCAAAAAAAAAAAAAATGCCAAATCAATAATTTTCTTACAGACGGCCGTCGTCGTAGTGTCTTTACCGAAGACCTTTTCATTGCACACTTGTAATAGCATTTTATAGGCCTCCTGCCTTACTATACTATATAATACTCTTTATGTTTTTATCCCAGAAATACGACAAATTCTTAAAAATATATTTTTTTTCGCCCAGGCCTCTCACTCCTCCTTCGTCATATCTCCGCACGAAATAAAAAATGGATTTACAAAAACACGTCATGTTGCCACTACAGTCGCACGCGCATTGCAGTGAAATCGGTTCCGATTTCGCTACACACGCACCGACAACGCTCCCTAGATGATAATCGGCCCTAAATCGTAAGCTTGCCCGAACCAATTTCTGAGTTAGGGGTAATAATAATAATAATGATTACAATTTGCCTACTCACGAGGCGATCAAGGGAGCGATCTAGGGCGCTCCCCACCACTCTCCCGATATTGCCTCTGATTTTAGGGCCGTGTGTAGGCGCTTTTAGGGGTAATAATAATAATAATGATTACAATTTGCCTACTCACGAGGCGATCAAGGGAGCGATCTAGGGCGCTCCCCACCACTCTCCCGATATTGCCTCTGATTTTAGGGCCGTGTGTGGGCGCTTTTACGGAACTCGACGCATACCCCCTGCCAAGTATCGATTCTATTATAACGCGAGTATCACAGTACAACTTATTTAGCCAAATAGACCTCAAAAGTGCATATCACCAAGTGCCCATTCTGGTCAGAGAACGAAAATATACCGCTTTTGAAGCATGTGGGAACCTATATCAGTTCACACGGATTCCCTTTGGAGTAACGAACGGCGTAGCAGCTTTTCAGAGAACTTTACAATATATCATCGATTCAGAGAACCTCAAAGGCACATTCACTTACCTGGATGATGTCACTGTATGCGGTGTCAATAAAGAGGACTGTCGCGAAACATGAAATCGCGATGTTCCAAACACTTACTAAATGTAAATATATGTGCACAGCACTATTGTAATAGCAACACTAAATCAGTACTGACAACCTGACAAATTTCCGCTGCTCAACGCGCCGCCATTTTTCCCGCTTAGATAGTCGCTATGACATATTCAGTCTGTGTAACTAATATTATTTTAAGTAAAGTAAATTCAGTGCGAGAAGATCCTGTGTAGATTCTCGTCACCTGGGATACGTGCCACCTGGACAGCTAAGTATTATTTATCTGTTTGTCTAATCATTAAAGCTAATGAACATTATATTATGTGTGAGGGTACCGGTATGTACCTGTTCTAACAACCCATGACACCTTGAACTAAATATGCAGGTCGCGCCTTCAGCGTGGGCTGAGGGCAGAAAAGCGACTGTATACAAGTTGCCGTCCGGACATAGCGCGCTTGGGATTTATAGCGAAGAGGGGGCCCTGGCAAGCCTCTCTTATAAATCCACCCCATCGCCATGAAGTCGTGTACCCTACATACACGCAGCGTCGACGGACGTTCATTACTCTATATCGCCCATATATAGGTAATACCACAAGGGGAGCGATTCAGACGGAGAGGCAATTCGTCTGAGACGCATGCTTTAACAGATATGGAAAGAATCCAATCTGATTAGCACTAAAGTATCACAAAACCTGGGATGAGGGGGGCCTTGGGTAAGCCCTCAAACAAACTTCATCATAGGTATTGTGATTGGATAAATGTCATAAAAGGTTTTATCAATTAAGACAGATAGGTAATACTTAGCCCTGAGATTCATGGGTACTTAAATTTACAGATATCATAATCACTCCGGAGAAGCTGGATGAATAACACTTCGGTGCCCTCGCGGACCGAAGATATAAGAGGCTGGATTGAGAGATACTTGCAAGCCGGAGGGGGTTCCGTAGCGGTGAGTGTCTCTAATGTATCGTCAAGGCGTTGGGAGCTATGCGAAGCTAAATGTATGGTTACTGTAAAGTCAATCTCATTGTAAACTTTGAGATAACTAGAATATAATAATAAGTATAAAAGAAATAAAACCTAACGCCTTCGCGACAAGGACCATGACGAAAACCTTCGTAAGTTTACAGAAGCTGCTGAAAAGTACAAACTTACGCTTAATACTAACAAATGCACGTTCGAAGCGGAGTCAATCAACCTCCTTGGTTATAACATACATAAAAACATTATCAAACCAGACGAGAACCGTCTTGAACCCCTGATAAATCTTCCTGTTCCGACTGACTCAGCGACCTTGAAAAGAGCCCTTGGCCTGTTCGCTCACTATTCGAAATGGGTAGAAAACTTCTCATCCAAATTAAGACCACTGGTCGATGGAACATTTCCCTTATCTCAAGACGCTATTAATTCTTTTAACGACCTTAAGAAGGACATTGCTAAATCGGCCTTGGCTGGAATTGACGAGAAGGAAATATTCTCGGTCGAAACCGACGCATCGGAGTTTGCAATTGCTGCGACGCTATCACAAAAAGGAAGACCTGTAGCATTTTTTTCACGGTCGCTAAATGATACAGAAAGGCGACAGCCATCAATAGAAAAGGAGGCCTGCGCCATTGTTGAAGCACTTCGAAAATGGAGGCACTTTCTGATTGGTCGTCATTTCCTACTAATCACAGACCAACGATCTGTAGCATTTATGTTTAACCAGAAGCACTCTAATAAGATAAAAAACGAGAAAATCGAGAGATGGCGCCTGGAACTCTCCTGTTTCAAGTACGACATAATCTATCGGCCAGGCAGCCAGAACTTTGCTGCTGATGCCTTATCAAGAGTTTGCATGCACATCGATAGCAACTCTCCAAGCAAACTCATTTCTCTACATAACTCTCTTTGTCACCCTGGTATTTCACGCATGGCTCATTGGGTAAGGTCCAAAAATCTACCCTATTCAATCGAAGATATCAAAAGAATGACCGCTGCTTGTCCAGTATGCGCCGAAATTAAACCCCGTTACATAAGAAATGAAGGGCGTCTCATAAAAGCTACATCACCATTCGAGAGATTAAACTTAGATTTTAAAGGCCCACTTCCCTCTAAAACTTCAAATAAGTACATTCTAACTATAATTGATGAGTTCAGTCGGTTCCCTTTTGCTTATGCCTGTAAAGACATGACGTCAGCAACGGTTATAAAATGCTTAGTTGATCTGTTCTCCACATTTGGTACGCCAGCATACATACATTCCGATAGAGGGACCTCGTTTTTATCGGATGAGCTCAGAGAGTACCTGACCTCACTCGGTACTGCGTGCAGTCGCACTACTCCGTATAACCCACAAGGGAATGGCTTGGTTGAACGCTTAAATGGAACCTTGTGGCGTACGATCCAGCTGTATCTTCGCTCCAACAACGCTGACATTAGTGACTGGGAGAAGGGCTTGTCTCCAGCCCTACATTCTATTAGATCCTTACTTTGCACGGGAACTAACGCCACTCCTCACGAGCGCATGTTCAATCATCCTCGTCGCTCAGGATATGGACAATCACTACCGACATGGCTCCACTCTCCAGGGCCTGTATTTATGAAGAAAAACGTACGAAACTCCAAATATGAACCTGCGGTAGAAGAAGTGGAACTACTACAAAGCAACCCTGAATACTCATATGTACGCCTACCTGATGGCCGAGAGACAACTGTTTCGAATAGATCCCTGACGCCTCTTCCATATTCAGTAGATGACGAAGAAAACTCCGACGATGAACCACCACGTGGACCGTCTACTGCACCTACAAATGAGGACGAGCCTGTTGAAGCAGCTGGGCCAGCTGAAGTTGAAAACATAGGAGGTCCTCGTCGTTCTACTCGAGAAAAAAGGCCTCCGGTCTATCTTCATGACTACGTTTCATAATAGAGCATGGGTGAATGATATGAAACCTTCTTATGTAATAAAGAGATCATATCGATACTCCATCATAGACTATATTGTACATTTGTTATGTCAAACGATCTGTCTGCTTCTAATACGCTACGTAATTTTATTGTGGAATAAAACCAAGATTTCCTTTGGTTTTGTCTTTTATTATGTATCAAGTCCTACGATAGATTCGCAATGAACATGTAATCCTGACACCCTCAAACTTCTCAATTTTTTTAAAGATCCCGTAATTTCGCTAACTTGACCACATTCAAATCATTTGGTGTGGCTTATCAACGCAAAGAGCTAGTTCATTCATTTAATTTCACGAATGAACATAAACTGTCGATGCTTTTTATGATTGTAACTTTGAAAAAACATATTGTTATTAGAACGATCGCGAGTTATGATTTAAAGCGCCTACACACGTCCCTAAAATCAGAGGCAATATCGCGAGAGTGGTGGTGGGGATGAAATCGTCCACTACTCTACACACGTCCCTGCCAGTTAGTTCGTAACGTAACCCACCGTGCAGTAAAGCACTCGTCGATCCAATATGCCGCCTATTATCTCAAAAAAAAAAAAAAGTCTTAAAGACGGCCGTCGTCGTAGTGTATTTACCGAAGACCTTTTCATTGTACACTTGTAATAGCATTTAATAGGCCTCCTGCCTTATGTCGCGGTTAAATACTCTTTATGTTTTTATCCCATAAATACGACAAATTCTTAAAAATATCAATTGTTTTCGTCCAGGCCTCTCACTCCTTCTCCTTCGCCATATCCCTGCACGAAATAAAAAAATGATTTACAAAAACACGTCCTGTTGCCACTACAGTCTCACGCGCATTGCAGTGAAATCGGTTCCGATTTCGCCACACACGCACGGACAACGCTCCCTAGATGATAATCGGCCCTAAATCGTAAGCTCGCCCGAACCAATTTCTGAGTTAGGTGTAATAATAATAATAATGATTACGATTTGCCTA
Source organism: Diarsia mendica (assembly GCA_949316265.1). NCBI lineage: Eukaryota > Metazoa > Arthropoda > Insecta > Lepidoptera > Noctuidae > Diarsia > Diarsia mendica. The sequence continues at coordinate 14,808,933 of OX438896.1, read as the reverse complement.
CTCACGAGGCGATCAAGGGAGCGATCTAGGGCGCTCCCCACCACTCTCCCGATATTGCCTCTGATTTTAGGGCCGTGTGTAGGCGCTTTTATTAGCCTGGTAACCAGTAACCAAGTGACATGTCGAAATTCGGAGACGTAAGAAAGTTTTCGATATTGGAAATCAAGGGACTCAAATTATTGGAGTTGGGTAGGAAACCTAACAAGGCGCGATGATGGCAGGTGGAGCAAAGCTGTGACTGAGTGGCGTCCATGTACAGGAAAGGAAAGTGTTGGTTGTCCAGCGGCGAGATGAGCAGACGATGTTGTTGACATTGCGGGAATATCCTGGATGAGACTGGCTGGCACAAGAACGTGGAACTTGGCACAATAAAAGAGAGGTCTAGACCCAGCAGTGGGTGAAGTGGAGCTGTGGATGATGATGGTAATGAACTATTATTCAATCAAGTTTACTTATCATTTTTTAAATTGATTCTCTACTTTAGTTTAGTCGATTATATTTACTTACGCACTAGAGCAATAACAATGAAAATTGTGAATTTACAAGCAGAAGGAACCTGTAGAAAATATTTTGTCCCTTTTTTTCTTACATCAAACATAGGCGTTTATGTCAATGTGAAACAGAGATGAAGCTATCGATATTTGTGTTAATTTTGTGGCCTGTGAAAACTCCTTCTGTCTACGCTCCTTGTTGATTTGTGAATGTGTGTGTTGTGAACAAAAATAACCAATACAGCTATACGTACTTATGTATTTCTACGCGTTTATCTGAAAGTTGCGACTACTGTACTCGTATTTTACTTAAAATTTTGTGTATTTTTTGTATTGTTTCGTCCAAAACACTCAATCCTTTCGGATAACATGGCTCTCTGTGTTTGTAAATGCCTAAATGTTACGCTCGAAAGTGATAAAATTGAAGACAATGTCGATATTGGGAAACTGGAGTTAACATCCATGGAACAAAGGGATATTTTTTTCAGTGAGGTACCGTCAGTAAACATGTCTTGACCTTGACTTATAGGAAGGGTTTTCATTGCTTGTTATGTAAAAATATGAATGAAACCTTATCAACAGCACTGTGATCACGTATATTTTGATATTATTTTGTATGTATCTTGTACATAATACATAAGTACATGTGCGTTCGGCACTATATTAACTTGTTTACGATCGCATTAATGATACATAATATTACAATTTAAACTCCAATTTACACTCCATCCGAACTTCTTGGTTTATTTTTAGCTTTTTAAGTTCTAAACTCATCTTGTTGCTTTCCTGTTCTGTGTACAAAACAGTATCAAAAAGAATGCAAACCAGTCTAATTGGAACTAGACCTAATTAAAATGTAAAATTAATATTTAGTTCTTTAAGTTTTATATAAAAAAAGTTGTTAATAATCTCAAATTGTTGTTGTAGAAACTGCTATCATGCTCCCTAGGCAATCTAAAGAGCCAGGTTGCTCAGCCTGCCATGGTGGAGCAGCGACCACTGGGCAGGTGGACCATACACTCGTGCCTGGCTTGTGGCCAGCCCACTCACGCCATATCACATGACAAAAATGGACCTTATGCACTGCTTGTTTGTAAATCTAATCAGGTCAGTATCTTATTACATTCAGTCAGCTGAAATATAGCTATATTGACTGATTTATTACAAAATGTAAATAACTGCCATCTGTTTTGCATCTAAAAAAAAAACTTATTTAGTACATGTATTTGGGCATTTATCCACTAACTGGAAAATCGTCCATACAAGACTGTCCTAAGCAAACCGTGACAGGGGACTGTTTTTCTCTACTTTTGTACAGAAAAACAGGCCCCTTATAATCAAAAATAATTGTTTTTAACAAGGATTTTGTTTGTTAAAGTAATTAGTCTTTATTTTTCTTTGTAATTCGTAAAAAAAAAATTTTTTTCATTTTAAAAAATGACAGGGGACTGTTCACCAGAGGACTGTTTTTTTTACTTGAATACTTAATAAAACAAAATCATTTAAACATATCAGATTAACCAAACAGATGTGGCTACATCCTAGATAATCAATTCTTTTTAACAAATTTTGATAATTTTAACTCTTAAAATAGCATAAAATAAGCTAGCCAGGGGACTGTTTACGTAACGGTCAAGACGTGTAGTTCACCTACAGTCGCTGTCGTAGCACTAAAAAAAATTGCAGCTTCTCGCTTAGCTCCACAACCGCACAAAATTCACATCGATTACTTTCTGTATCACGATCTAAATGCATCACGCCAAAACAAAATTTGACTTCAGCGCGGTGTTCAAAATTTAACAGGGGACTGTTTCAATAATTTGAGGACAGCATTCGCACATAGATATTTTGATTTAATTTCAATCGTAAAAATTATAATTGTTATGTATTAGATGCTTACTGTTATGTATAATGTATTTGGATATTTTTTATTCAGTTATCAACAGCAAAAAAAGAAATATTTGTTACAAGATTTGTAATTCTGGAAAAGGGACGCACCAGAGGACTGTTTTTTGAGGTGTTTGAGGTTCATTTTCTCAAATATAACATTATTAAATTGCTGAATACGCAGTTGCATTCCAAGAATACGTAATACTATGTCGTTATTGATACAATTAACTGAGAAATATTAAGTTTCACAACGTAAAATTAGCTTGGGACAGTGATTTTCCAGTTAGTGGAGAAATGCCCATTTAATCATTGAGATTGATTTTGTGGCCTTGCTGATTATCCTATACTGCAAACAAAAGAAACTAAACATGTAATAAGAACATGTACCTACATAGTTACTGAGGTGTTTTCAATTGTGCTTTACTGTTTATTTTATCTACTACAAAATAGAGGTTTTTGAATCCTGTCAAAATAAGTACCTACGTGGCTACATTAATGTAATACAATTTTCCATTTTTATCTAAATTCCAATTAAAAACCAACTAAATACCAATTAAGACCATCACTTGAACAATCACAGTATGAAAATTGAAACATATATCAACTTCCAGTGTTCTGTCACCAACTGAATCGCATGCTCGGCATAAGGGAATGTGCCATTTCAAATATTATATGGGAATTTACAACATTCTTTCGCAGATATTTTATACTTTTCGCTAGAGTAACTCTCAATAAACAATATACTCATAGATGAGAAAACAAAAACAAATGAAATAAAGTTGCTGAAAATCTAACAGACAGGTTCTTCTTTTATGGCAATTCGAAAAACAAGAAAATATTTTTAAACCATCATTTGGGAGTACAATTTTATTTGAAACACAGGTTGAGTTGTATACAAGAACATAAAAACAAGTAGTTATTATCCTAAAGACCACTGTTTTAATATAGTTTAGACCAGACATACGAGCCTACAAAAACAACTATATACTTAATATAGTTGTTTTTGTAGGCTCGTATGTCTGGTCTAAACTATATTAAAACTTATGCTAATATGCATCATGTTTACACCACAATCTTATCACCTACAAAGATAATTCTTGTCCCTGACTTATGGATTTACCTGTTTATGTTACAGACCACACAAGAGCGGATAAACAATTTGAAAAAATCAAACAGCTATTCGCCTGTATTTAACTTATTAGTGCCAGAAGTAACGAATGACATTGAAATGAAGGAAAATGTGGATACAAACAACTTTATAAACAGTGATAGGAATGTTTGGCTGCCCACCCAGCAGGTGATAGGAACTCTCAGCAAACAGATGAATCAGACCTTGCAGTCACAGCTGGAGGCTGTTGAGGAGTCTGTCAGACAGTTCAGAGATCAGAAATATGCCGAGTTTGAAGCTTACAGAGAGAGAGCACAAAGAGATCACAAAATTTTAGCTAGGTATGCTGTTTGAATATTAAATTGTAAATTGGTAACTCCTCTACAATCATAACATGGTAATCAGGAACTACAGCCCTTAAATTAGAGCTAAAATCCAACTAAAAGTATAAACATTAATATTGTTGCAGTATCATAAGCAAGGCGCGCAACAACGTCGATAGGGACGGCTGGCGGATCGACACGACTATTGACAATGGACCACCCTCCCCCCACCTACCTCCCCTACAGAGACGAAGACTGTCCTCTTTTAAAGATGCCAAAAATGTCTCCCAGAATATTGTTAAGGTATAATTTGATATTTCAATATTTTTGATTCCAATCTTTAGTTTTTCTTAAAGCTTACAAATACTTAAAATACTAACATACTTGGAAGTATTTACAAATTAGTCATATTTTTCTGTCAGAATATTTTATTATCCTACCATGATAAACATAATTGCTATTAGCCATATTAATTTACAGCTCTGTTTGGTTTGTTACCCTGAAACCACCATAACAGAGGAAAAGTACACGATAATTGATAATATAGTGTTTACATACAATGGTACCTTTTAAATAACTGTTATAAGTTGGCACATGTGACCCAACCCAATACACATGTTATTATTTACTTTTATTTAACACATGCCATTCACACAGTTTCGTTAATTTGTTATGATACCAAACAGAAACTATTTTGGTTTCGAAGTCAATAGCATTATTCTATTTATGTTGAGTGTCCATGGAGTTTCTTTCTCATTATTCTCAATGGAGATCTATGCTTTGGGATGGATAACTACAGTACTTTCACAAGTTGTTATGCCTTGTGACTATATTGAAGAAAATGCCTGTAATGGTCTAACTAATCGAAATAAATACTTTGAGTTTGATGCATTACCCAATCAGCTACTATATATAATGTAAAATATGATATAACTACATGATGAGATAAAAACTTTGTTTTTTTTTTTCTGTGAACATTAGCTAAGTGATAAAGTTTTATTTAGCGACATGTTTTGTTCCACATCGTATTACATAAAATATGATTATTCTCTTACTTATTTGAATTCCTTTACACTTACAGCCCACTAGAAATATGCCGCCCGAAGAAGATTCGTTAGATGCCGAAGATCTTTTTGACTTAGAAGGTTTTGACTCACGGAATAACATGCTCTCTGACCAAGACGACTACGATTCTGATCGTAAGTATTCATTTCTGACCTTACTTCTCTTTAGAGTTTTAAACAAGTAGTTTGTACATAACCTTACATATGGACAGTTATCGTAAATTTATTGGTATTTTCGATGATTTAACTGAAGATTCTGACACTTAGTTTATAGCATGAGACGTGGTAATCTTCTGACAGAAAGTGTAGGTCGTTTTATTCAGGCAAGTAAAGTAATCCTAATGAACCTTTAATATTTAATTATTGTCGACTCGCCCAAGCTGGCACAGCAACAGTGTGGTCACACCTCAACTATTGTAGTTCCTGCCTTTTCATGTAAGTTGAGATACAATTATTATATGTTTCCCAATGCTAACTGTTCCGCAGAAGGCAGTAACGACGAAGGCATCCACATCTCGCGGCCGCGCGGCGGCGGCGGCGTGGATGTGATAGCGCGCTCTCTCCCCATGAATATGCCAAAATTCCCCAACGAAGGCAATCGGTCCACTCGCCGGGAGTTAGATGATCATGTAAGAATTTATATAATTACCTGCTTCTCAAATTCTGAATTATGTTTTAATTGATCTAAGTAGGTTTGCCCGACTGTTTGCGTACTCCATCCCTGATTTCGTTTTCCAAGCTTATTTACTTAATTTTTTAATCCGTCGTGGTAATAGAAGAAACTTTATGGCTTGTGCTACAAAACATGTTCAAAATCTTGCTCACTGATTTTTATTCATGTGGCGTAGAAGCCATTGATTGTATGCGACTCATATTGTAAAAGTACGTAATATCGTTTCCAGGAGGAGCCTCAAGACATAGCAGCGAGTATCAAAGCGCTGGCGCGCTCGGTGCACGGCGACGTGTTCGAGCTGCCGCGCCCGCGCTTCTCCACCCAGATCTAGCGCGGCACACACATCGATCTCTGTCCGCGTCGCATTCGCTCCAGACGCTATTCGCGGACAACGCCCGCTTTACAATACTAAATCATTCAAAGATATCTCGTCGAGTTGTGCATGACTGGTGTGCTTGCGTTATACATACACTTGCCACACATTGGTGCTTCATAATGTGATCACAGTGACCCTAAATCCAAATTATGAGTATACTTACGTTTGACATAAGACATAACAACTAGTGACGATACAAGCTACATTAAACAAACAGATATTATATGGCAGCTATGTTAAAATCCAAAAAGCTTAACAAAATTAATATTTGGGAGCCCTTTATTAGTATGATATAAGATATAAATATATGAGAACGAAAGTAGAATTTAAGAGGCTATAAAATGTTGTTATAAGCAGAGTAACTATTAGAAAGATAAACACCAAATCGTTTCTAACGCAGTTTACTAATGATTAATTAATTTAGATGCAGGTCCCAACAGTACATAATTTTGAATTATTTTAAGCTATGCCATTTTATTAGTTTGCGATACATTCATAATATCGAGAACAATAAATAAATAAATGTGATTTAAATGGGTGCAGTATGCTGATATATTTCAATATATCCATGGCTAGAATATAATTCATAAGTGACCATCAATTAAAGTCAATTAAACGTTTAACAAATCGTGAGGTGAAGATAGTGCTATATTTGTGCTTAAGTTGGACCGCTTGTTGTAACAACTACATATAATCTAGCCATGTAAGAGTTCAATAATTAATGTTAATAGAGTTGTGACAACATATTTTATGTTAATTTAAAATCAAGTCGACCTAAGATGATAATGCCATAATTATTACTGTGAAATGATTCTTGTCGGCCTCTGGTACCTATAAAACATGAATTACGTGCGAAAGTGTCTTGGTGTCAGTGAGTATTGTTAAATGTATGTAAATATAATAAAATTTTATAGATGACAAGTAATATAAACTATGAATAAAATTGTTAACATCTAAGTCATATCCACGTTAATAGACTTTTCAATTATGTTTATCTGGTGTTATCTTAATGATAAGTGAAAAGTGTACAAAAATATTAATACCTTGCATTTCTTACTAGTCTTTTAGGGTCACGAAATAATTTTTCATTGTTAACATAATTTTCATTAGGTACCTAGTTTATTAAATCGAAATCATAAATGTACATATGAGATCATTGTTATTACGTTGATAACGACGCAATATAAATTTTTTGAAAATCATTTATTTTTATACCCAATATTTTGAATGTTTATGTAAAAGGTTAACAGTCAGAATCAAGAGTAGGCTTCGTTGACGCAGTGGTGTCTCGCTCGTTTGTAATGTTTACTTTCTATAACTTCCTAGTGTTTAAGTTAGGCATATTACGTTTTCTTATCTCGTGTGTTACTGAACAAGCGAATCATATTTTCAGCGTCTTCCAATAGCACTGAGTTATAAAAGAGAAAGGTGTTTTTATATGTGATGTCTATTTCAGTCAGTTGTTTTTATTTAGCTAAAACTAAAAATTGTTTCATTGGTGTGACTTTAAAGAGATGGACCTTGATTGTATGTATTAGAAGTATGTAATAAATATTGAACGTGAATATGACTTATTATTTATACTGCGGCCTGCTGAACATAATTATATTCAAATTCCAGACATTACTATAATTAACTCTGTCCTATTATCGTCGACCTTTGTCGTTGATATGACAGCTGTTGCCATGGTTACGGCGTCACAACAAATGTGACAAAAAGTTGAAAGGCGTGCTGTATCAGCGAGTCTTTGTAATTTCTCTGATATTCAGGGGGAAAATGTTGAGTTCACGTTACTATAGCGCGTCTCGTCTCGGGACGGACGCGAAGCCTCGTACTGCGATGGTGGTGGACGAAGATGACGAGTTGTACGCGGGGTTCAACGACGTGGCGCCTGCCCTGGACACGCGCAACTTGCGAGAAGACCAAGACTTTCAGGAGACGCTCCGCACAGCTGGCATCGGTAGGAAGGTACCCAGCACAAGCAGAATGGGTACTGGAGTGAGTATATTAACAACTGTTGACCGAATATAACCCGTAATGCATGAGAATGACGACATAGCTTACGTTAATAAAAATAAATAAGAACACATGATCCCGCTAATACACACATCAACACGGTCTAGGGATATTTTTAAAAAAGCGAATTACTATTAATGTGTTAATTATTTATATGACATGTATATATTTAAAACTAGCTGACCCGGCAGACTTCGTACTGCCTAATTAAATAGCAATAAAGTCCTGTCAAAAATATTTGTAATGAGCATTGACTTATATATTATGGTAATGAGACATTTTTTTGTTCCTACATATTTTATAGTCGGGGCAAAAAAAACTCCTGAACAGAACCGCCACCCTGGTGATATGGCGTTGTGAATAAGAAATATAAATAAATAAAACATAATATATTATCATTTAAAAATAAGTAATCGCTTTATTGTTAATTATGTGAATCATAATTATTAGCAAAAATCATTTTTTTTTTTCATTGTTGTGCTTTGTGGTATACGATTTTTTTTGTTTGATTTCCTGGCGCATAGACAAACAAATCTGATGGTTTTCCAACACGGGAACAGGCAACATACAATTGACCATGTGAGAAACATGGGTTTTCCAGTTATTACCACAAACACTTAATGATTGCCCCTGGGACTTGTTTATGGTCATAGCAAAAGCAAGCCGAACTGGAAACTGTAGTCGTTTAAAGTCAAACGGCACCATAACGGCACATCAGTCGGAATCATTGGGATGCGCGGTAAAAGAACGTCTTCTCCTACTTTCCTTTCAGTATAGTTGCTTCTATCACATTGTTTAGTAATTTTTTTATCGCTAACCGTGTGACGTTGTAAAGACGCGGTTGGTTGATATTTTGCAACATAATAACTACCGATCCAACCTTTAATTGAAGATTGTGAGGTGGCAATCCTGGCAAATCCAGCGAGTTTAAAAATTCTGGTGGATAGTTCACTACATCATCTTGGTTAGTAGCCGAATCAACTGATTTATATATCCTCGATTCCCCTTTAATTTTTTCTTGAATTTTATAATTTAATTCATTTACATCTTTGTTTTTTGCAGCCATTAAAGCTCTTTCGCTCAACCAATCATGGTTCCTGTAATTTTGAGAAACATCTGGAAACACCTTCTGAATAAGTTCATCTTTTGATCGAGTTAACTGACAAAAATTTTGAGGAAAGTTAATGCAGCCAGTCAACATGTCTATAGGAAATTTGCCATTACCAATGTCAATGAGTTGTTTAGAGAATATGTTTCCAATGGGCTGTTCGACCACCTTCAAGCAAAGTTGCTGCGATTCCCGACGAAGCGAGTGCAACTGCATTTTTTTTTTGTGAGCGAATCGTTGCTAATATTAATGAAATCAAAAAAGTTTTTCCTGTACCACCAGGTGCATCTAAGAAGTAAATCCCTCCAGTTTCATCATTTGTTACTTTCATAAGTGTATCAAATACATACTTCTGTTTTTCATTCAACATTGGAAGATTTGTTTGAATTAATTCTTTCAAAGTGTTGATATCATACAGTTTTTCTCTATTCAACTCTTTGTTAAAAGCATCATTAGACGATTGGGCGCTGCCAGGCCTAATTGAATTAATATTTTGTTTGACATCATCAAGCACATGTCCTCAATTGAAATCAATGCTTCGTTGTAAATTTCTTCACTGATTTGTATATTTTGATTTCCCATTCTATTTCGTATTTGATACAAAATATCATCACACATATTATAATCTTTGTACTTGATCCACAAATCAATTTGGTTTGATGGGAAGCATGTAGATATGATTATAGAAAACAATGTTCGTATTTGATTATCGTGTGATGATATTACAGCATCATTGAGAGTTTGATCACAGTTTGATCCCAATGAGCGTCATTTTCTAGTAATTGCAAACGTTGACAGTCTTCTCTGTAAGATCCACACAATTCACCATCAACAGTTCGTAAATGTTGGAATGATGTTGGGCCACGTACATTGACTAATAGCAGTCGTAAATAAAAGCATTCATCATTGCTTGGATGTACTGAATAAATTTGACCAATGGCATCGGTGGAATAAACATCTGGGTATCCTGGAACATGACTCTTTGTCCATTTTCTAAATGCACAGCTAAGGGAACAACAGAAGGGTGTCAAGGTCATTTTCGTGCTTTGAAGGTGTTTGATAAAATGGGTGAATATGGAACAAAAATAGTAAAAAATAATAAACAACAATAGTATGTACCGAAAATCCAACAAATACAACACTGACATTGACAGTTTGTAGTTTTTTTTAACTCTTTTTTAATTTGATATGACTTGAATCCTCTGTGCTTCAACGCACACTGTTTTGATAGATATGATTGAATTTGAACTTTGTACAGCTGTAATAAAGTACAAATTGACTCTATTACGTTAGGAACATACCTACATTGTTTAAACAACAGTGAATGCTTGTAATTTAATATGAACTTTATACAAAAGCAATAAAGCTCAAATTGACTCTACTTTTTATTTTGAAAACGTTTGTATGGGATAAAAGAAAAGGGCTGTTTTTAGGGTTTTTCCGTCAATTATTCGATTTTTTCTCGCCGTAAGAACCATCTTTGAACTTCAACGAAGATTTAAAAAAAAGAATTGGCCAAATTGGTCCAGGCGTTGTTGAGTTATGCGCTTACCAACACATTTTGCGATTCATTTTTATATTATAGACTAGTATTTGCGTGGCTGCGCTCGCTGCGCGCAGCTCGCGGGTCTGCCTACCTACACCTACCTGCTACCTACCTACACCTACCTACTACCTACCTACTACCTACCTACACCTACCTACCTACTACCTACCTACCTACTACCTACCTACCTACACCTACCTACACCTACCTACACCTACCTACACCTACCTACACCTACCTACACCTACCTACACCCACGTACATCTACCTACTACCTCCTACTACCACTAAAAAAACATTACCCTAAAGTTTGCTTGTCGTCGCCCCTGAGTTACGCTTCACCCACTCAACCTTCGTTACGCTAAGGAGGTCGCCGGCTCGCTTCGCTCGCCACCTCCCCCCTTCGCTCCACTCAGGACCTACCTACCACCGGAAAGCTATCATGACATTATCCCTACGCTACGGGGGTCGCCGGCTCGCTTCGCTCGCCCGCTCCCCCCTTCGCTTTGCCGCTGTACCACCACCGTTTTCAACGCCCCTCAATAGTTTTATGTAAGAAAAAAAAAAAAAAAAAACTGAAAAAGGGGGGGGGGTTGAAGGGGGGGTGAGGGGGGGAGTCTCGAAAAATGATTTCGATTAACGCAAAGGCCCCTCTAAATAAATCTGAAAAAAAAATCGTTCCAAGTCTCTTAACTTTCGAGATCCGCCTAAAGGGGGGGAGAAGGGGGGCAAGGGGGGCCACTTTGAAAAATGATTTTTACTTTACCGAGCCTCCTCTATACGAATCCGTAATAAAAAAAAAATACCGGTCTCTTAGTTTCCGAGATACGATAGAGAGGGGGGGGAGGGGGGGCAAAAAGGGGGGGTTTCGGACTTTTCCCATACTCACCAGAGTTACTTGTTTACGAATCTGTCAAAATATACCCACCTCCCCATCCAACATCTGGGAGAACAATGATGTCAGTGAGTCAGTCAGTGAGTGAGTGGTAGTTTAGCTTTATATAGTATAAAGTTTAGCTTTATATAGTATAATATACGTTATTTAATATTCTACCATTTTTTAATAATGGTTAAGGTACTAATTAAAATTTCAGGATTTTATGGAAAAAAAATTAAGCATAGACGGAAACCGTATATGAATTAAGTTTTAATTTGTGAGTAAAAACTGAAAAAAATAGAAAAATCATTTAATTTGTGATTATAAACTTGAAGTTAGTAGTCTGAGAAAGCGCCCATGATGTTCATAACACATCGGCAACGATTCGGCATGCTCAGAACAAGGTTGTCAATGTCTTGCAGCGGAATATTGTCCCATGTCCTTCTGAGGTGCGCAAAAAGTTGATCTTCTGTAGCCAAATTTTCAGTAACTTCCTTCAGAGCTCTTCTTTGCAGCATATCCCACGCATGCTCAATGGGATTTAGATCTGGCGATTGAGCAGGCCAGTCTAAGGCCCTAACATTATGTGTATGTAACCAAGCTGCTACCGTTCTCGCCGTGTGTGCCCGGGCATTGTCGTGCATGAGCAGGAAATCTTGCCCCATTTGTGTTCGGTGGGGCAAGATTACGGGCCCCAGCACCTATTGGACGTATCGTTCTGCCGTCATATTGCCCCGCACCCAAACGTGATCCGTCCGTCCACCAAGACGAATTCCTGCCCAAACCATAATAAGTTCCTCCTTGGTATGGGTGAAATTCCTGAGGGTTCTGGAGACGGCTCCATCGTCCAGGAACTCGCCAAACACGCGTCCTTCGTGAATCTGGATGGAAGCCAAACCTGGATTCATCCGTGAACAGCACATTGGACCATTGCTCACGGCCCCAGTCCACGTGGTTCCGAACCCATTCTAATCGTCGTCCACGATTGCCTCTCCGTAAAGGTGGGACCCGGAGTGGTCTACGAGAGCGTAGATTGCTTTCATGCAGTCGCCTTCTTACAGTTTGGTCACTCACAAGCACTTGGTGTTCCAATCGCAGCCTTTGGACCAATTGAGTCGCCGTTGCATTTGGTTGAGCTCGCGCAGTAATTTGCAAAAATCGGTCTTGTCTGGGGGTAGTGATGCGACTTGGCCCCCGGTGCCTCTCCGATACTTCACCTGTGGCACGATAGCGTGTCCACAATCTTGAAATTACATTTTGATGGGTCCCCCTATGGCCTCAGCAACATTACGCTGAACAGATCCAGCTTCCAGCATTCCCACAGCTCGTAACATCTCCGCCCTCGTCAAATGTCGGCGTTACATGGCTACAACACCTCAATTTTAACTTTATCTTTCGTTTAAAAATGAAAAAAAACTGTAACTAAACGTAATTCGTATTGTTTTTTAAATTTCGCACAAATGAAAATTCCCTCTCCTATACATCAAGACATTTTTATGCCACCGAAACAAAAGAATTTTCAAAAATTTGAATTTGGAATTAGTCTGAGATAAATTACAAACAAATCGGTGTATTAAAGATTCCAATGCGGCCAGTACCTACTTTTCGAGTTATTTAATTGAGTATGAAATATCCCTAGACCGTGTTGATGTGTGTAATAGGTCAATAAATATCTGGCTTTTACTAGTAATTACTATATCATACCTGTAATGTGCATGACGAAATAGCTTAGTTATTATAAGAATAACTAATAAATAAGAGTGCATGACCGCAAAAGAATTGATAAGTTCAATAAATATCTGCTTCGAACTGGTAATTCATGTTCCGTATCGTAGAGACCAAACTTGCGTTATCGGAATCAGACGAATATAGTTCTTCTGTACAATATTTTTACTGATACTTCTTAAAAACTTATCAATAAACTTAGCCTACCAATAGTCCACTACTGTCCCACACAAATAGTATTATTAAAAGTGTAGAATATTATATAAAATGAATTGAAACTGTTTAAGTTAGGCAAATGTTGTTGGTGGAAAACCATGGGGGAGGCTTTTGCCCAGCAGCGGGGTAGGATTTATTATATAAAAAATAACAACAAAAGACACAATAATCTAATCTATTTCCATATAAATGAGTATGTATAAAAGAATCGCAGCAGATGGCGTTCTGTAGTTTCTACTTAGGGGTTATCCTTTAATTACGTGACATTTTAGGGGAAGGGGGGGGGGGGTCCAGCCGAATCTCAGGCAGAGACCCCTCTCTGCCTCGTTAGAATTGGTCTCGGCAATAATCTCGTAATTATTTTCCACGTACGTTGTATATTTTTTTTTATGGTACAGATGATGCGCATGGGCACAGTGAGCGTCCGTGGCAACAGCTCCCGCGCAGCGACTGCTGCGCGGCCGGTCACCGCCGTGCGTGCTGCTGGGTACACCTCTACTACTAGAGACATACCCACCAGGGACGACATCAAGGAGGACAGGTAACACATCCCTATATATACGAGTAATACAAGGTTAACTAACAGCCTCTCATGAAAAATGGTATAACTCATGAAAACAAATTTAGGTAACTTTTGTCTCTAAAAATAAAGACGTTAGACTTGTGAAATCGGGCTTATACCCTTTTTCACTGGAAGCACAGAACTTAAATTAGCTAGTGAAACTCTGCAACAGTTTTTTGTTTGTTTTATTACGTTTAGTTTTTTATTTAATATTTTGCAGCGTTGGCGGCCCCGACTTACGAACAGTAGGTCGTGGGTTCGAACCCAGGCACATTATTTTGTGTAATTTATTTCATCACCACTGTTCTCAAAACGGTGAAGGAAAACATCGTGTGGAAACCGGCATGTCTTAGAACCAAAAAATTCGAAGACATGTGGCATCTACCAATCCGCACTGGGCCCGCGTGGTAGATTATAGCCCATTCCCTCTCAAAGAGAGGAGGCCTGTGTCCCAGCAGTGGGAGGGAACATTAATAGGCTGTTGATGATGATGATGAGATATTTTAAAAAACGACGACTCCGCTAAAAATACATTATATAAAGTCCCGCAATCCCTGCGGTTTTCAACCCCAGAAAATCATTAAAGCTTTTCTATTTTATTTGATACTAGCTGATGCCCGCGGCTTCACCCGCGTGGATGTCGTTCAAATTATACACTAAAACCTTCCTCTTGAATCACTCTATCTATTAAAAAAAACCGCATCAAAATCCGTTGCGTAGTTTTAAAGATTTAAGCATACAGACAAACAAACAAATAAATAAACAAACAAACAGACACGACTTTGTTTTATACTATGTAAGGATAAGGATGTGTAGATAATTATAACCCATCACGTTTACGGAATCCCGCTAGCAAATGTAATTTCAATCTGCATATATCAATAATATCTACACAGTCACCTATTACTGAGCCAGGGGTGGCTTACTCAAAACACAGCCTGACTTATTTTATCGTGGATATCCTTTGTCTTACTTACAGTATCGAAGAAAGAGTAAGACAAATGGAGGCACGCATAATGACTCTGGTTGAAGAGTCGTGCATGTTGAGCGCACGGACCGACCCTGATGACGAAACTGCGCCGAAGAAGGAAGTCGATTTAGGACAGGTGAGTCTTGCTAATATCAACTTTATTGCTTTAAAATAAGGTTGAAATAATCGTGTTGTGTTCTAGGCTTTAGCAAAAGCGCAGGAGGCGTCGGCTATGGAGAGACAGTTGATTCGTATGCAGGAACAAGCGAATGTTGGTGATACACACAACCTGGACCTGACTTTTGCTGTAAGTACCTACTCGGTTATTGCGTTAGACTAAAGTACGTATATATCTTCAAAGCATGTTCATAGTAGAGTAGAGTAGAGTAGAGTAGGGACTCCGTTTTCCGCACTTAGACTCTTGATCGGTCCGTTGTGCGTAGGTATCCTGGCTAAGATAGCCAGCCTAGCTCCGCCCAGAAGCACAGAAGTTTCCTGGGAGCTTCACAGGCTTCGCGGAGCGACCTCACCGTTCCGAGGATTTGTCTGCGTTGAGTAGCCACGACCTCGCATTCCAGGATGACGTGGGCGGCTGATTCTTCAGCATCAAAGCAGCCCCTGCAGAGTGGGCTGTCCGTGGCGCCTATGGTAAAAAGATGTTTATTGAGGGGGCAATGGCCCGTTATTGTCCCTATTATTATTCTAAGGTTATTTTTACTTAGGCTAAGCAGTCGTTTTGTTAGCCGCGGATGTAGACTTGGCATCGCCATTTTTGACTGTCTGCAGTCTGTAGACCGTGACCATTTGCTGTTATGGAGTTCAGTTGATCTCAAAGCATGTTCATACAGAGTGTAACAGACGCGGATATCAAGCTACTATGATCCGTCAAATTTCTTTAATAGATTTTCAACTTTATCGCTAAAGCATTAGGTTCAAGGTTGATTGGGAAAATTATGACAGTTTCGAGTACCTTTTTGACAGGTACAGACGTGGCGTCTGTACCTGTCAAAAAGGTGTGGTCATGTTTGAGGGTGCGATACACACCGTCAAACTGAACAATATTTTCCATGGGACCAATATGAAAAACGCATACTCATAATCAGCTAAGTACCTACCTCATTACATTTGGTTTGATGATTATGTTAGATTGGTATTGAACAGCTATTTATTTAAAGATGTTCTATATAAAACCCTTGAATTAATGACATAACATAATATTAATTTTTTCTCACGCAACTTTGGCCCATAGATCTATAGTTTACAGAGAAACAAATAATATGATAAAATACCACCACCATCTCCCTTCTTCCATCGGGAGACTAGACGTACTGCAGGTTATCACCGATACCTAGTCTACGTTCCACACATTCGAACGAAGCGCTTTGCTGGGTCCTTTATTATCCGCACAGCCAGGAGTGGAACCTGCCCGCGTCGGTTTTTCCGAGTTCAAATAACCCTAACCTGTTTAACTCGCGAGTAAACATGGCTTCTTCTGGGTAAGCTCGATCCATCGTCGACATCATCTCTGCCTTTAGGGCAAGATTGAAGTCAAGAGCAAGCCCATTTAAAATAAAAATAAAAAACTATATGTGTTGGTAAATAGAACCTTAAAAATATGTTAGTAACAATGCGCTTGGGCACTATGTCTGTGTTCATGTGGCACGTGTCCTTGTAAGCGACTAAACACCACTCCCTGCGGCCAAAGTCTTCCTCCAAGGTGAGATGCGTTGCATTTTGCTATAAGTCTCACTCCCCGTAATTTTACACTGTTGCTTGCGAGAAAAAAAATAACGCGATATTTGCTGAGATCTACCTCCTCTCCCTCGTTAGATGGGGCGAGATTTAGTTCACGCCTCAACACCTCACATAATTTTATTAATGGACTAGCTGATGCCCGCGACTTCGTTCACGTGGAAATTCTGATGAGTGACTGACTCGTTGATTGAGTGACAGTGAAATTAGTGATAGCTTTGATTTCCACAGCAGCTGTTCCAGATCTTCAAATATACGACAACAGAGAGTGCTTATCAGGCTGAACAACTCTTGCTAAGACGTCATTCCTATATATGTTATAGTGTAGCTGGGCTCTTGGACTTCCACATCAGCTGTTCCAGATCTTCAAATTTTTATACGACAACAGAGAGTGCTCATCAGGCTGAACAATTCTTGCTAAGACGTCATTCCTATATATGTTATAGTGTAGTTCCACATCAGGTGTCCCAGATCTTCAAATTTATTCTCTGAGCAGAAAATGCTCATCACGTAGAACAATTTTTGCTATGGTACCACTTTTGTATCTCTTATAGTTAAGCTGGTCTGTTGCAGTTCTGCATCAGGTGTTTAAGTTTCCAAGATAAATTATAGCCTATATGTTGCCCAGACTTAATAACTATACAACAAAAAAAAAAACATTCAAATCCGTCGAGTAGTTCCGAAGATTAGCGTGTACAAACAAACAGACAAACAGACATACAGACAAACAGACAAACAGACAAACAGACAAACAGACAATTTTTTTTTTTTGGATTCGTGCTCTATTACTGTTTCTAAACCCTCCTCAATTATTATTTTTTTAATTTATTCAATGTACAGACACAGTTTTTTTACTGTTTTATTATATGTATATATTATATGTATATATATATATATATATAGATGACCCCTGAGGCGTTTAACCTTGTACCACAGTCAAGTAAGACGACAAGCCAAAAATTACCTTAAGGACGCATTTTCGATTGATAAGTCAAATCATTACTTTTTTAAACAAAAGTATGTTTATTAAATACAATGCTTTGTATTTTTAAAATGTTTTTGCTACTTATTGTAGGTAGATGTGCAAGGTACAATTCTTAACTATAAATATAATTTTAGATATGTCCAGTTTCTCAATAAATGTACCGAAGTAAAAATTTTTCACTTAATAAACATACTTTTGTTTAAAAAAGTAATGATTTGACTTATCAATCGTAAATGCGTCCTTAACTCGACAGACTTAAGGCACTTTTTTGCTTGTTCGGCTTGTCGTCTATACGTGACTGTGGCGCTCAAAAGGGTTGCTAAAGTGTTCCCGCGCTCAATCATTTTAGTAATTCAAGTCAAAATGTATGGTTTCAGGTTTTATGCAACCTGGCAGGACAATACGCGGTCAACGAAATGTATACAGAGGCACTGAATACATACCAACTACTTACCAGAAATAAGCTGTTTCCTCATGCTAACAGACTGAAGGTAACGTATACGCCCAGTTTTGATCATTGTCTGATTAATTTTCGATTTGAAGTATCATAATTATATTCTTGTATGGTAAATGTTGCATTGTAGCCCCTTATGTTTTCCCATTATCCAATTTATAGGTAAACATGGGAAATATCTATTTCAAAATGGGGGAACACCCGAAAGCCTTGAAGTTATATAGAATGGCGCTTGACCAGACACCGACAGCAGAGAAAGATTTAAGGTAAACCCAGCTCGTCCTATTACATCTCACAGACCGACACAACACAAACTCTACCAATTTTACAACAAAATCGCAATGATCTTTTTTCTCGTCGTATTAAGGTTGATTTTTAGGATTATCGCCTCGCCATTGACTGGCAAAATCTCAGTAATCTTTACTTTACATGCAATAAGGTCGCTATTGGGTTACCGCTGTCAGGGTTGTCTCAAGTTGCGTTTCAAGTCAACCATCCGGCATGAGCTTGATATGCTCTAAGAACTACCTATAGGTATTTATTATAATTAACATTCTTTAGGATGAAGGTGATGCACAACATCGGCCTGCTACTAGTACGTATGGGCAAGTTTCGAGACGCAGTCACTAACTTTCAACATATCATGCATGAACAAGGAGACTTTCAGACAGGTGAGCAAGAAAATTTAAAGAAGTATATTTAGTTATCGTACTATCCCGTCGGGGCTGCGGATATCGAAAAGTTACCGCGGCTCCGACACAAGGGCGAGGAAGAGGGAACATGGGTTGGTTTTTAGTCAGTAGAAGTCTGACACTCCCCTTCGCTCTGCCCAAGAGCGGGGGGGGTTATTCGATGATTTTCCACCCACCAAAAAAAAAAAAAAAAAAAGTTATCGTACTATTTATGTACACACAGTAGCATAAGCATAATCAATCAGCGTATATTATTCGCACTGCTTGGACACAGGCCTTCACTCCGTGAGAGGAAATGGCGCTTTAATTCACGGGTTCTAGGACATGGTAGGTGCCTCACGATGTTTTCCTTCACTGTTTTGAGAGCATTAGTGATGAAATAAATTACACAAAGTATTACCTAGGCCTGTCTGGGTTCGAAGCTATGACTGCTCGTAAGTCGGGCCCGCTACCACTTCGCCACCACTGCTCTCTATTTTATATGCATATTTCAATAGTTTTTTTTTTTCTAAGTTATGTTTACTTTTTTTAAATGCCATTCCGTTTTACAGATGACAGTGTAGAAATGACGCTGGCAGAATAGTCGCCAACTGTTCAGTTACCAAACATTATATTCGTGAATTTGATTCCAGGTTTGCATCTGGTGTTGTGTTCAGTGGCGTTGAACGACGCTGAAGGTGCCAAAGGTGCGTTCCACGCGATGTTGGACGTGGAGCCGCCCACATTCCACCAGGATATCACTATTGATGACGTAAGAAGTTCTTTTAACAAATTACGAACATAATTTTAAGTTGAGTTTCCCTAGACCCATCAATGACACCTAAGGTTAATACACCTAGGAAGCTATCTATGGTGGTCTAGGTGACACCTAGTAGGTGGGTAAGTATATAGGGCAGGTGGGAAAGTGAAAGTGGGGGATACTCTTAGGATTAATTTATGCAGCAACTGGCTTGTTGTTGAGGTGATCTTGACTGATATTTGAATGTTCACCTTTTCTTATTCTTCAGGAGAATGACGCTTACGAATGTGTAGTCCGCGACGTTGTCCGCGGTGACCGCTTGTCGCGCTGGTCGCGTCGTGGAGCCGCACACGCCGAGCGCTGCCTGGCGCTCGCTGCGGCCGCCGCCGCCATGCAGAGGCCGGGCTCGAGGGGGCCTGACTCGGGGTGAGTATAGTACCTGAGGGTAGCCGCTCGTTGCACTGGTAGAGTCGTAGCGCCGTGCAGGCCATTCGGGGTGGATATTACTTTTCTTCTGGACTTTGAGCTTGATTTATCCACGCATAAAACTACTTAAAAAGAATTGGTTTATAAAAACTATTCTAGTTAATATAAGTAAAAACTAAAAACATGCTTAAAATGAAAAATAATGGCCTGTGACTGAAACTAATAGATATACATATTTTAAAAAAATTGTTTGCAGTCTGGGTATGTATTAGTCTCATTAGGTATTCGCACTTTAATTCTCTGCCGTATTGCCGGCGCCATCTTTTATTGTCGTAGCGGCATGTCGTGGTGCGTGGAGGCACTGCGCGGCTACAGCGGCGGCGCGGCAGGCGCGCGGCTGGAGCTGGGCGGTGCGCTGGCAGCGCTGCGAGCGCTGCGGCCGCCCACAGGCACGTCGGCACAGCGAGCGCTGCAGCGGCTGAAGGCGGTGGCACGCGCGCATCCCAACGACCGCGTGCTGCGTGCTGAGGCCAACACTGATGCTGCCTTTGTGGCTTACGCTGTGAGGATTGTCCCGTTTCGTTTTTGTTAGATTATAAAGATATTAAATTTTCGTTTGAATAGTGGTTATTGACTCACCTACGTTTACTTACGCTCTTCGTTTCAAAACTGCATCTATTCAGATCCTTAATTTTTTTTACGTATGAAATGACAATGACCGTTATTGCCCATCTTAAACACAAAATCTATAGAAAATTGTGGTGTCCATAAAGAAGTAGTTTTAATATTCATTTTCATTTCGAATCTCATTTTTATACGCAAAATAATATAATCTCAAAAATCACTTGTGTCTTTAACTAATCTAATTTATCCACATATGTGCCTCAGCTTGGTAACTGGACAGAAGCCCGTCAACTGAGTGAGGCAGCATCCCGCTCGGACCCGTACTCGTGTGCAGCGCGCGTCACTAGCGCACTCGCGCACGCACAGTCATCGGACGCGGGCGCGCTGGCGTGGCGCGACGCGGCCGACCAACTGTCTGCTGCCACACATCTCGACCCCGCTGACCTTATCGCTGCACATGATCTAGGTAAGAAACTGCCATCGCATCGGATCGATGATGGCCTTAAATTATATCTGACCAGTGTGCCGTGTGTAGCCACCAGGCCCCTTATTCACAAATTCTGCGATTCGAAAAGTTGTATGTCTATCTCGCTCGCATTCTTAATGTCTAAAAAAGATAAACATTCGGCTTGTCGAGTCCAAATCGAATCGAAGCATTTGTGAATTAGGGAAGCAGCACAGCTCTATCGTTTCGATCACTATTAGAAACATAAGAGGCAACATGTGACGTCACCAGTGAAATTGCGAGCACACGCACAAATACCTTTAGTTCTAACGCCCGGCAGTTAAGCTTACTTAACTTCAGGCATTGTTCCAATTAACCGTCGACCGGCACGCGTAGTATGACCACCGTAGATACGGGTTTTGTCGACGGAAGTTTCGACAAAATGACAGATTGTAGAAAGAATTAATGTCGAGTTGTATTGAAAAACCTCTGTCTATCCTTGTTAGAACAGAAATAAAATGCCATGCTACGCAGGCTGTACGTTCATTATCTCTCCCAGCACTGGCACTAGAGCGAAGCGGCGACGAGACGGGTCAGGACGGTGCCACGGCGCGGTGGTCGCTCGTGCGTAACGCGAGTGGTGCGGGCGCCACACTACGTGCGCTGGCAGCTGCCGGGCTGGCCAGGAGATATCAGCACAAACATGACGCTGCTGCTGCTGAACACTGGTAACTGGTATAAGTTTCAAAACTGACATGGTCAATATCATTATTATTAACACTTGGAAGGGGACATTTACTCGTACCATGATAACTATTTGTTTTGAGTAAAACCAATTTTTACGACGACTTGAAATGCTATGTTAAACTTGTTAGGTTGTCTGCCTCGTTGGCCTAGTGTTCGCAAGCGCGACTGTTGTGTATGAGGTCCTAGGTTGGATTCCCAGGTCGGAAAAAGTGTGATTGAGTTTTTCTATGTGGCGACACCTGAGGGAGGCCTATATCCAGTATTAGTAGTGGACGTGTCTTTTGGCTGAAATGATGATGATGAGTTTTTCTATCAGGAATTTCTCAGTAGGAGCCATGGAGTCTGGAATTGTGCCCAGTTGATATCAAAAGGCTAGCCCCCTATTATTGGCGAAATGTGGGTGTGCATACCTCTGCATAACCCGTCGGGGATTGCATGGGTAATGTTATGTTATAATGTATCTTTGTGCCGAGCCACTTGAGGTAGGCTAGTTCCTCCTTTAACAAACTACCAGTAACTCTCATTAGTGAATCACTGTCGTATACTTCCATCAGGCTCCTGTCCCACCGCCTAAGAAAAAGCAGGTCGCCTAACTCTTTTTGGGCTTAATAAACCTACGAAAGTTTAAAGGTCCCATGTTGGGTTACGTTAGCTGTTAGTTTCTGAAGAGGCGGGCTGGCACTAACCGAGGATCGTAGAAGGTACACTAATTCCCATGATTCCGGATGCACGTATGGGAAGGGAACACCGGAGTGGTTTTTAGTCAGTACGAGTCTGACAGACCCTTCCACTCGCCCCAGGCCGAAGGACATACATGAGGAATTTCTACAACACACAAAAAGGTTAACTGTTAGCTTAGGCTGGATGTTTAATCCTTCGGCGAGAACTCCTGCTAATCACCCGCGGTGGTGGAACAGGTTTATTCGACATGATCGTCAACACATGCAATAGATCCTTAAGATCTCTCTTATAGTTTGTCCATATATTTTAGGTACAGCCTCATCGGCAGCTGGGACGCGGGAGTGACATGTGCCTTAGCGAATCTACACAGCGAGATGGGTGACACGCAAACTGCCAAACATCATTATCAAGACGTAAGTCAATATTTTCAATCAAAATAAACCAGTTTCTTGAATGAAAATCGTCACAAAAAATGATTTATTATTATAAGCCTGATTAGTCCCACTGCAGGTCAAAGGCCTGCCTGCCTTTAGCTGTTTGTGCCCAATCCTTTTGAAGAGAGTCCAGCTTTTCGCGCCATCTCCTTGAGGGCCTACCGCATCGTCTGGTTCTGTTGTTCCTTATTGGTGTTAGGAACCTTATTTGTGACCACTTTGGCCCAAATTTTACGCGACATGTGGCGAATATGGTGCCCAATTCCATTTTAATTTGCCGGCTGTACGTGTTCTACACGTCTGCGATTTGGAAGAAGTTTCGTTTCAGACACCAAACTTTATATTACTGACCACTGCTGGTTATAAGACTCCTACATTATAACAAAGTTCTGCGCCCTTTGCATCCAACCTGTGCCAGTCGCCCACTAGTATTTCGACC
Organism: Diarsia mendica; assembly: GCA_949316265.1. Taxonomy (NCBI): domain Eukaryota; kingdom Metazoa; phylum Arthropoda; class Insecta; order Lepidoptera; family Noctuidae; genus Diarsia; species Diarsia mendica. The sequence goes on along the minus strand of OX438896.1, from coordinate 14,785,570 downwards.
CTACTCGTTTTCAGACACAATTTCACTAGTTAAAATTAACGTAATTAGTTCAAAATAGAAAATATGATTCGTTCAGAAGTCAATGACATCCTGCATTTGCGCACTGGACTGAATGCGCAGTTCCAAGAAGAAAAGTGTTTGAAACAATTCAAAGTGGAACTCATCGGTTATTCATTAGATAAAATGAGGTATTGAGCTAGAACGCAGTATTCATCAATGACGACTACGAGTATAGTAGAACGTCCTATTTTATTCAATACAGAAATTCGATTGCGACGTAAACTGAAAAAGGTTCGGATGTCGCACCAAATTTGTACAACTACAGAATACGTATAGTCCAGGCGCCAGTGTATCAAGCTATTACAATCTGTCAAATTTCTTTAATAGATTTTGAACTTTATTGCTGAAACATTGGGTTCAAGGCTGATTGGGAAAATTAGAGCTTCGTGTAGCTTGATATGCTGGTGGCCTGGTGTCTGTACAAATACAGAAGATTCATTCCAAAAATCATCTAAACAAATAAAGACTTGACCACAAGTCAATATAGTAAAATTCAGCCCGTACAGTTCACTTAAAAGTTACCTGTCTTTCTATCGCGTAAATTCCCACTAGTTCTATCGTAGGACTGTGCAGTAGAACTATAAACTCTTATACCTTTTGACTACGTTAGGGTTGTCTTCTTTTAAATAATAATTAATTAATCTGTACATTTCATTAACAGCCTATTACTTCACTTTTGTGAACAAATGACGTTTCAAATAAACCTAGGCTCTATGCTTACTTAATAGTATGTAGGTTATGTAGATGAGAATAATAATTATTTAACAGTGTCAGTGTAATTTTACAGTGTGTACATATAGTGCGTCGGTAGTACTTTGACCTAAGACCATAGGTATACGGGTTACGTTAATATTTATTTTCCATGAAACTAAATACTTACCTCTTAGGTGCTTAGCGTGAAAAACGTGAAATTCGGTGAAATGTTATTATTTAAGTACCCAAATACGATGCCACATCCTTTTAATGGGAAATGGACATTGCATCGTATTTGGGTAATACATAACACAACATCACACCTGTGATCCCCAAAGGGTTAGGCAGAGTTGTACCCATTAGTACACCCACATTTCGCCAGTTATATTCAAGTCCAATGCGTGCGAGTGCCACTCCGACTGACCTGATATAACCCTAAAAGCTGAAAAAATGTACAGGTTTATCTGCCAAGCCTTTTCTCAGCCATATTGGAATCGGCTTCCAGTCTGACCGAATGCAGCTGAATACCAGTATTTCACATGGAGCGACTGCCTGTTTGACGGCCACAACCCAATTAGTATTGGGTAATATAAGGTCCCATTCAAATAGGTGGACAAATTTTAACATATCTGAACAAAAAATACATTAAATAAACAGATTTTTTTTAAATTAAAATAATAAATTGCCGGTACTCTAGAACAAACTCATCCTCTATGAGTAGCTAGGTAGGTACTTAAATGCGTTTTTCTTATTATTTTTTTTACCATCGTCCTTATTTTGGTGGTCTGAATGATTTCTGCAATTTTGTCCACCTATTTTAATGGGACCTTATATAATAAGACATCCCTTGGTAAGACTGGTTGTCAGAGTTTCAGGCCACTGACCAACTGTAATGACAGTGAAAGATCATCAAATGACAGCCAAGACTAACGTTCCATCGACCAACCTAGGCAAGCACGGCTTAACTCCTTTTTTTTTTTTAAACGTGGCCCCACACTAGGATTTTCTCCTGTGTCGGGTGCGTTTACAAACATTGAAACTCACATACACAAATACCCAGACCCGAAACAACTATCTACAGACCATACAAATATTTGTTGCGTCGTGCGGGGATCGAACCCACGACACGCAGCCCAGCAGTCCAATCGCTCAGCCACTGCGCCAACCGTGCCGTCGAAAGACGACCTGACCTGAAGATAAACCCTTGCAGCTGTTTTTAGCTACGACAAAATTACAGGTTTTCAGACAGTGATTTGCTGACTGCCCCGGTTCAGTATGGTGATCAGCCAGTCAGTAAAAACTTGAAGCAGTGAAGAATACGTTGTTAAAGCTCTCTCCCCTGATTTCTTCTTTTCTCCCGATTCCGCATTGATAAACTTGGCACTCCCTAAGATTATCTATACTTATAAATAAAAAGAGAAGTCCTGACTGACTGACTGACTGACTCATCAACGCCCAGCCCAAACCCTTGGACCTAGAAGGAAGGAATAAGGAAGGATTTTTCGAAATTCAACCCCTAAGGGAGTTAAATAGGGGATGAAAGTTTGTATGGAAAATCGTCATTTTTGTAGTTAAACCGACATCCACGCGGGCGAAGCCGTGGGCAAAAGCTAGTCATTTATATTCAGAGGCACTTTTGCTTCTGTTACAACAGCCCACTGACAGTCATCTGACAGCCATCTGACAGCCACCTGACAGCGAGCCTCGCCAACGATAGCCATGCCAACCCGAGCCAAGCCATAACTACCGGACGCCTCCGGTGGGGATAAAGCTTTATAATGCCCTGCAAGCTCATTTTAGCGATCTTGTCGCACTCGATTGTAGTAGTTGTAAGGGGAAGCTCTGCCCGAATAAAGTTATAAATCAGTTCCTGTTTATTTTTTACCACTGTCGTTACACTCAGAAGTGGTATCGAAAACAATAAACCTACGATTAAACGACGCTCTGATACATTTAAAAGTCAACGGTCACCAAGTACAAAGGACGAGGTCTGAAAATTCAAACGAAGAACGTTGATGCACACCGCCTACAAGGAAAATATTGAAGAGTCGCCCATCCCAGAATCACAAGGCACAAATTGAAAAAGCAGTCTACGATCTGGATGGAACACGAAGCGCCTGCCCTCAGTACCGCATCATTGATTCCATAATTTGACCCTGAAAACGAAGACTGCGGCCAGTAACCACCTGTGAGACACTTCGAGTTACAAGAAGTATCCATTTCTCTGCCAGTAACGCTGCTACGGTAAATGAAGGCTACCTCAAGGTCGTCAACAGCGAGCCCAAGGACATGGAAGGGACGAACCGTCCTACTTCACGCTGAGAGCTGCCAGGAACCATGCATAAATAACAAGGTCAGTTAACATGCCAGTTAACAGATATTTGCAAAATATTAGCCAAATGCCATTAGCCAAATATATTAGCCAAATGTGTTTTACAATGAAGTGCCCTATGTGTTGATAATAATTATGCCAATCGTAGACAAAATTAGGTAATTTGGTAGGCCCGATAAGTAAATCTAATCATAGTTAGTTAATCAGTATATTATCTCGGTACAAAAATGGTTTTACTAGTTGTGTATTAAGGAATTGAGAACTTAAGATGTACATATTTTATTTAGTTCAAGTGCGCATCAGATTATCCAACAACTCCAAAGTAAATCTTTAGATATAAATAGCTACAATAATTTCATCAAACTATTGTCAGTGGTTTATAGCATTCCTAGGCAATCTCTTGCTACCGTCAGTCGATATTCAAACAGGTATAAACTTATTGCATAAAGTTCTTGACAAATTGCAAACGAGGATCTTAAAATTAAATATGAGAAACCGTTAATTTTTACATATTTCATAGGTAAAATAAGCATGTGATGGCATTCAACCGGTTGAATTTAAGTTGATACATGTGTCTTAATTTCCCGTCTCGAGTAAGGTAAACGAAGTGCGTCAATTTATTCCATCTAGTTCTATGTAGTTATTTATGAGGCCAACAGGAGTAAAACGCGAGTTTTATAATGCGTAAAAGTATATGATTCACTGCAGTAAACAAAATCAGTGTTTTACTTTTTTTTAGTCCAATCAATAGTTTTGTTGTAAATCGCAAAATACCACTAATTTCGCACTATTCGGCCGCAGCGAAAGACGTAACAACCGCTTTGTAGTGCAAGCTGATTAGAACTTTATTTTAACAGTATTTCAATCGAAGTTTGAACCACCACAAATAGTGTTGCTAATTTGAGGTAGTATAGGCTCCTACGACAGTTCAATAGTAACCTTGCAATAATAGCTCGATTGTTTATCAAACTAACAAAAAATAATACGATGTGGGTATGACTTATGCGGCAAGTCACATAAATCTTGTTAAGGAAGTAAAAAAAAAAAAAAAAAAAAATGTGATTATTATAATAAACGATCCTAGTTTCCCAACAGAAATTCACACGTATGCAGCAAGGTATCTTTTATAAAAGCAGATTGACGGTAGTTTGCGCCCAGTCCTTTAGTTTAGTCGCGTTACTAGTCGGAAAGAGTGTTAATCATGATTTTGGGCTTTAATCCCTTGCAGTAATGAAGTTGTTGCGAAGATATTATCGTATAAATGTGTTATGTAAAAATGTCCATGTAATTTCGGACTGTACTGCAGTGCGCGATATAATGACTAAACGTGATCTTATGCTATGCATTGCTCGATATTACAAACAAAAGTTAAGCAAAATCCAGCAAGCCAAAACCGAAGCTAAAGTTAAATTCTATGCCTGCCTTTGCTTCAGCCTTATGTAAGTAGATCGTTTGATGAATGCCGTTTAATGTGTACCATTTAGAGGTTAACGATTAGTTCAGTACAGTGCAATGACAAGATGAAAAGCCAAAAAGTTGTATTGTTTTGCTATAGTGAATAATTGTAATAAAACTATAGTGAATAATTGTAGTATTGATAGTAGCCTGTAACGTAAACAAACCTTTACGGTACCCGATTAGTTGTGTCAAACTTCGCGCGATGGAAAATATTACAAAATGCATCATGACGATGTTGGCCAAGGCGTAAAGTGCGTAAAGAACGAAGTTCTGAACTTATAAATAAGAGCAACATTTCTGGTTTCCATATATAAATTACCCGATTTATACTTAAACATTATTATGTGACATCATGTTTACATTGTGCTTACGGGAAAGCGGTACGGTAGGAAGGAGGGCCAATGACATTCAATTTCTAAATCTACTGAACCAATGAAAATGGTAGGTAAATATCGATAGTTTGAGCCCTTCTGGCTAAACAAAAAAAGGAGTACTAGTGGGTACATATTGTTTATATTGATACATGCTTTCACTAAATTCGTTGTTTCTGAACCAACGCCTAATGTCAATAATTCTGTGGTGACAATTAGTTTAGATCGCAATTATTTATTCAGATCACATTGTTTCCGACCATGGCAAGGTCTTTACGAGTAGATATTTCAAGAAGTTTGTAACGGAACAGCAGTTTAAAAATACGTTAACTGTTAACAGCTATTGCGTGTCCTACCTAGGTTTGCTAAGAAGAATAATATTAATTAAGTCTATTTACAATCATTTTTGTTAATCTAACTTAGCGCTAATAAGTAATACATGTAGCAAGTTTAATTTTAATTTGAAAATGGTGATAAAACCGAGGTCTCGAAACTAGGCTACGCCTGTAGGTATCTTGGGGGCCAGAGTAGCATTATCTTAGCGTTGATGAGTTGAGCAATATCTAGTGTTGATGGGGTTAAATGGTGTTGTGTGTAAAAGTAATGAAGTTTTGCCATCGACACGCTAAGAAGCATGTGTGTTAGTACCAACATGTGTGTGTGCGTGTGTCATATTGGTATGGTTTATAGTTAACTTAAATTGTTTCTTCAGTTTCTTTATACGATAGGTTGGCAAACTTAGTTTTTTTAGTTATCTTTTCTTATATGAAAAGTGTTTCATGTTTTTAATGTCTCTGATTCTACGTTTAATGAGTAGGTCGAAGTGTGGGAGGCACTAATCGCACAATTCACGGAACTTAAGGAAGCAACTCAATATGGGGACAATAGGTTACCAAACATAATTTGGAGTTTTAATAATACTGTTAATAATACAACAGGGTACCTAAGCCTTACGATTTATCCTAGACCGGGTTTCTGAACCAGTGCAATTTAGAAGCGATAGAGTTATCTACTACTGGAATTTGAATAGCTGGAAAGAAAATGGGACGTAGCTTAGATACAAGGCGAAAAATAATAATAGCTGATAATAGTGTGATTTACAAATTACAAAAAACGGTGATTACGCACATTTACGCCAGGCGCTGAGTACTAGCGGCAACAAGGTCAATGCTAATAACATCACGCTTGTAATGCCCGAAGGGTTAGGTAGAGGTGTACCCATGAGTACACACACATAGTAATATACAGTAAAGTTTGAGTCCCATGCAATAGGGGGCGAGCCTGTTGCCAAGTTAATTCTTGTTTATTAAGGATTTATATTCTGGCCCACTTAAGTGATATTGAGGAGTTAGGTCATGATTGACATAAACTAAAAAGTACAAAAGGTCATAATATAATTATGATACAACGGGTTTACAGGCTTAGTATCCGTTGATTCCTTATGACTATATCGTAGCGATGCTTATAATAATATGTCTGATAGCACCAGTAGTGTAGATGAACAATAAATTGAGCACCGAAGATTTCATAAATCTTCTTGAGAGATCAAAGTTCATTGCCCCATTTTAACTTGGTTTTTTTGAGCTGACTTGTAATCGTTGTTTTTCTGGTTCCCATTGCGGGAGCAATTGTTTCAGGACGGCCGAATGTTACAACAGCCCACTGACAGTCATCTGACAGCCATCTGACAGCCACCTGACAGCGAGCCTCGCCAACGATAGCCATGCCAACCCGAGCCAAGCCATAACTACCGGACGCCTCCGGTGGGGATAAAGCTTTATAATGCCCTGCAAGCTCATTTTAGCGATCTTGTCGCACTCGATTGTAGTAGTTGTAAGGGGAAGCTCTGCCCGAATAAAGTTATAAATCAGTTCCTGTTTATTTTTTACCACTGTCGTTACACTTCATATTGTCAAAACGTCCCGTTGAACCGTGTGACATAGAAACGTACGACCTTGGCGTGTGTTATACATTATTCACAAACCCACGCCTAAATAGATTTTGATACCCAATCTTTTTAAAATAACAATTTAATTACGTCTATCGTCGAATAGTTACGTATGTAAAATGGAAAAACCATTTGCCAATCCCTATTTATTTACGAGACTTAATCGGGGGGACTATCTAAACCGACTGCTTTGTCTTCTTCTTTTTTCTATCTCACTTACGCACTATCGATAAAAAATGTACAGTTAGTCATGTGATTAATTCATTATTCGATAAAACAAATCCCTGCGATGATGGCGATAAATTACCAAATCTGAAGATGCTCGCATTTTTCAAATGGCTGTCTGGAAATGCCAAGCAGAAAGTAAACTGGTAACTCATGGACATACAGTAAAACTTCACTTACGTTGCACTAACGACCCACTCCACAGGTGGAATGTAATACTTACATATTCTTAAACTTCATCTTGAATAATCTATCTTGAATTACTCTATCTATTGCTAAAACTGCATTAAAATCCGTTGCGTAGTTTAAAAGATCTAAAGCGTACAAATATTCATTTATATATCTGTCTGCTGCATTTGTAATTTTTTTATGCAGGTGGAAGCAGTGTGGCCTTGTGAGCTTTCGGCGCTGGAGTGGCTGGCCAGCGAGGCGCAGCCCGATGCAGCTCTGCAGTACTACCGCCGGGCAGCGAGACTGCAGCCTAGTAATGTGTGTATCATCATCTACTCGTTGAATGCAGATTTACAAACAAACGATCTTGAGTAGACTTATCATCTGCTTCTTAGCCATTTCCTTAAAATATTGAGGCCAGCTGTCAGTCTAACAAGATGCCGCTGAATATCAGTATTTTACGTAGAGGCCATGTTCGACTGACCTTTACAACTCATTTACTGGGTAAAACGATACTCTTTGGTAAGACTGGTTGTCAGAGTTTCAGGCTTCTTACTACCGTAACCATATACGACGAAACTGATTGGCAAGTTATGTTTGACCTGGCCCCTATCCTTAAGCACTTCGATTGGTAAAGAAAGTCGAATGTTTATCTCACTCACTTTCATACTGGCAAAAAAAGATAGACATATGACTTTCCGAAGAAAGAAATCGAATCGAAGTGTTGTGAATAAGGGGCCAGGTCACACATAACTTGCCAATTAGTTAAGTGAAGCCTTAAGTTGTAACTGAAAAAAAGACCGACACAAACATTTATTAGACTTTGGTTACATATGAAGTAGACTAACATCTAGTAAACACCGGGTGCCTCAAAATTATAATTGGCCGAGAAAGGAAAACCGACTGAGGTGGAGATTCATGAATGACTCTAACCTGGATTGTAATGGTGCCTTTCCACCTGTGCGTCCTGCGTGTCCTGTTGTTTTTTGTTTACTACAGAAGCTGATGGACGCTACGGAAAAACTAGTAGTTCAATTTTGGACACAATTTACAATTTAGCCATCGACACGCTAAGAACAATAGGGATGTTTCCTGACTAAAAAAAAATAAGTATCTGCTTAGTCCGTCAGTTAGATTATCGAATAATATTGGATACTAGCTTTTGCCAGCGGCTTCGCCCGCGTGAAAATGACGATTTTCCATACAAACTTTCATCCCCTATTTAACTCCCTTGAATTTCGAAAAATCCTTCCTTATTCCTTGTCTACATTATAAAGGGAACCTCTGTGCAAAATTTCAGCTTTCTAGGTCCAAGGGTTTGGGCTGGGCGTTGATGAGTCAGTCAGTCAGTCAATCAGTCAGTCAGTCAGGACTTCTCTCTTTATTTATATAGATACGTATTCTTTGTTTCATGTGACATCTACCAATCCGCACTTGGCCCGCGTGGTGGATCATAGCCCATTCCCTCTCATAGAGAGGAGACCTGTCCCAGCAGTGGACAGATTACAGGCTGTTGGTCTTTTGTTTTATCAAATTAATAAAAAATTAAAACGCGTCAAAGATCATGAGTGGGGTGTTTGTGGTTGTGACGTCACTTTCTGGTAAAAAATGTCGTAAAATATGACGTCACACGAGTTCTCAAAGCACTGTCTTTATTTTGTATTTACATGAAAAAAGAAAAAATATGTGTCCAATATTTTTGGAAATTATCTGGCGGTTTAGTTAGAATTTTTTACACATACAGTAGGTATTATAATAAATCAAACATTGAACGAATGATGTTGTAAACACGTGGTAAAAGATTATCGATTGTCCGTCGACGTCCCTCCCACCCTGCATACTGTTTCTGATAATCTACACATCATTATCTTAACACTTAAGAGATTAATAAACCATTAAAAACAATGACTTCGTGATTCGTATAATCATTTGTAAGATAAAGCTGAACCTACTACGAAACGTTCGCTAAGGGCTCGTTTACGGAGACGCGGGGCGTCGCGCAGCGCCTGCAGAAGGCTCGTCACGTGTTTTTTTATTTATTTACTGAGAGGCGTTTCCACCGCAACCCGCAACGAACGCTGCATTTTAAACTACTGAGCGAAAAATTGCTTCTCGTAAAATCGACGTTTGAAATCGTTAACGTTTTCATACATCGCCATGTGTTTGAATTAAAAACGCACAACGCGCCGCGCGACTTCTCGCGTCTCCGTAAACAAGCCCTAAGGAGCTCTCGACGTGTAGTTCTCCTTAAAAAATATTCTCTGTAATTCTTCAAGTTTGTTTGGTCGTAGGTTTAGTTGACTCGTTGGTGTTAGTGGTCGCAGGCGCGACTGCTGAGTATGAGGTCCTGGGGTCGAGTCCCGGGTTGGGAAAAGTGTTATTGGGTTTTTCCATTTCTCAGTAGCAGACCTACACGGAGTCTGGCTTTATGCTCGGTTGATGGCAATAGGCTCGCCCCCTATCACATAGGACTTAAACATACTGGCGAAATGTGGGTGTGGATTTAGTACACCTTAGCCTAGCCCTTGTGGGATTACAGGCGTGATGTTATGTATTCATGTCCTACATAAGCGAAGAACTCCAGTTCGATTCATTTTCTATAAATAAACTTGAGTAAAGTAATATAACTAAGTAAGAAATGAATACAAAAACAGCAGTTGGTATGGCATTTATTCGTTATCGTAGAACATTCCATTTTCTGAATTATTGTGCGTCAATTCAGATTTATTGTGACAATGTAATAATAATGTTTTAAAACAAAGATAGTTATCTTACTTTTCGACCTTATATTATTGAAAACAATGTTACTTTTTGTACTTACAATTATTTTAGAACAGATTCTATGTATATATTTTTAGACTTTGCACACCCAACCCACACTAGGGACTTTTCCTACTCTTTCATTTTTCAATGACCACTTATAAACTTTCATAAGCATTTTAAAGGTATTACAAGGGTCTAAACGCCACCCGTCGGGGCTGCGGGTTGTTCGCAAGAGATACCGCGGCCTCGACATAAAGGGCTAAGAAGGAACATGGGTGGTTTTTAGTCAGTAGAAGTATGACACTCCCTTTCGCTCTGCCCAAGAGCGGGAGGGGTTATTTGATAATTTCCCACCCCCAAAAAAAGGGTCTAGACGCCCATCTGATATTCGCTACTTCTTTTGGTACCTAATAATAAAAAAATACTGAGCATGTAATCCTGGGTTCGATTCCTTGGTTGGGCAAATTGATATTGGTTTTTCCATCTGAAATATCTCAGTAGTAGCTATGGAGTCTAGCTTTATGGCCGGTTGATGGCAATAGGCTCACCCCCTTTTACATGGGACTTAAACATCATCATCAGCCTATAATTTTTTCCCACTGCAGGGACTCAGGCCTCCTCTCTAGGAGAGGGATGGGCTATAATCTACCACGCGGGCCCAGTGCGGGTTGGCAGATGTCACATGTCTTCGATTTTTTTGGTTCTAAGACATGCCGGTTTCCTCACGATGTTTTCCTTCACCGTTTTGAGAGCAGACTTAAACATAACTAGCGGAAAAATATTATTAGGCACACCTCTGCCTCCTAACCCTTGGGGGACTACAGATGATAAGTATGTTAATAAAATACCAAGTAACATTTGTCCGGGTTTTTATGAACGTTTGCGTTAAAGTTTTCGCTATTCTCCATCAGCAAAGCCATGCTAGAATAAGATTTTATTATTATACAACTTAAATAAATAAGAACTATTTTGTCGTAGCCACAATGGGGTCTGCTAATGGGAGCATGCCTGCGAGCCAACGGGCGGTATCAAGAGGCGCTTTCCCTGTACAAGAAGATGAACGCGCGGTTCCCTGACAACGTGCAGTGTTAGTAGAGTTTTATACCTGTATTTATATAATTATAACGAGCACTTAGCCCGCGACTACGTCCGCAAAAAATACTATAAAGCGGTTAATATGCATGATATTAATATAATTTATAGCCCATAGCACCCAAGAACAATGTAGTTTTCTGGCAATGAAAGACATTTTGATATCAATTCTCAATTCTTTATTGCGTACCATAATGTATACAGTTGGTGGGAAAACAGTTACATCAGTCTCAATTATGGACCCTGTCGGGCACAGCATGATAAAAGTAGAAGAGAGGAGGAAGAACGCTTGGCGTTTAATAAGTCAAACTATGAGTTTATACATGTATTTATTAAAAATATTAGTAATGTTGAAAAATATTAATTATTGTTTTATATACTTATTATTAATTTTATTTATTATGTCAGTAGTTTATTTATTATTAGTTTTATCAATTATTTAAGTTGCACGTTTAAATATCGGATCAGTAGTTCCGAAGATTACCCCCTACAAACTCACAATCTTTACCACTTTTTATAGTATAGATAACTTGGTTAGGGAGTCACTTATCTATGTTTATCTTTCTTAGGCACAAAATATTTGCTTCTAAAAATGATATAAGTAGGTAAGTATATGTTTTTTTTTCAAGAAGAGTGCAAATATTAGTTTTTAAGATATCGGGATTCTCTCCTCGGGAACGATAAGCATAACCGCCTTAGTAATGCCAATTACAAACATGTTGCATTTTTTTATCTATACTAATATTGTAAAGTTTAAGAGTTTGTTTGTTTGGTTGAACACTCTAATCTCAGAAACTACTAAAAGGAATTTAAAAATTATGTTTGTGTTGGATAGTCCATTAATCGAGGAAGGTTATAAAGCCATATTATGTGACGCAGACGAAGTTGCGCGGGTCAGCTAGTTTTAATATTAAGTTAAAAAAATATTGGGGTAATTTTGTTATTATATAATAATCACTTAATGTTTAATAATTTCCCAGGTTTGAAATTGATAGTGAAACTTTGCGGAGACCAGGGGCTGTCGGAAACCACCTCGTGGACCAGGGAACTGCAACGTGCACAAGCCAGAGCGAAGCAGAAGGAACAACAAGGTCAGTTGTTGACACTGCTTCGACAATTTGTATGTCCGCTTTACCTATCATCTTTAAAAGCTAACAATTTTTAATATGGATTAGTTTAACTTGTGTCGCATTGGTAACTTCAAAATCGTCATTATTTTCTATCTAAGACCTTGAATGAATTCTGTGATTACGTTTCAAAATTTCATTAGAATAATCTACGACGGAAAATTACTACGCACTCCTGTTTGTGTAATGTGTCAATGAGAAATTTTAATGCGCATGTTATATATCGCGCGACAAGCATCGCAATAACTCTTATCTAAGAAATTAGATCAAGTCAATGCAGTAAATAACGGCGAGCCCCAAAATTGTAGTGTTTATTTTGTTTCAGTATCGGTTACGTCAGCCGGAAGTGCCTCCTCCGGGGCCAGTCGCTCACCCATCGACCAATTAAGAGGTCAACCATACGAAATACAATGAATCAATTGCTACAAAATATTGCATAAGCCATCGACACCGTTATTTATTTTGATTTTTATCGGACTTATCTTTACAATTAGGTTAAATCACGGAATTTCCAGAAAAAAAAAATGTTTATCGATTCGATTTGTTTGTTTTTAATCGTTTGCAATATCGACGGTACCTGTTTAAGGTAGCTCTAAGTCGATATTATAAACAAATGATTCACGTGGACGTGGACTATTCTAAAGTTATGAAACACCTGTTTTGAAAATAAGTTCTTGAAAACTCATTCATGATTCATGCTTATATTTCCGAAGGTTGACGTTGTTAACCGTTGACGCAAAAACCTCACGTGCATCATCGCTTTTTCAATTATCACCTTATTCGTACAACGCCATACTGCACGTGCATTCGAGTAAACGTATAAGCTTCATGAATTTTTCATGAAAAGGCAAATGAAGATGTGACGTTTGTGTGTAACAGGCGGCAGTCGCGTGGACAGCTCGCCCGTGCCCCTCGCTACGGGCTCGCGACGCTCCAGCGACGGCCGGGCTGACAGCGGACACAGTAGACCATACGCGTAACTTACTTGTCTACCAAATATATTCGCACATGCACATTTTTTATTCAGTTCCACTATTTGCGTCACTAGCTTCCTGAACCATGAAGTTGCAGAACTGAAATATAAAGAAATGACGGAAATATCCAGGTTAAAGCACATTAGATATAACCAGTAGTAATATATAATTTGCAAGTCGGTTGGATTTGCGCTTAGCCTACATGGCCTGAAACCCAAAATTTACTGAGTTTAGTAAAGTTCCATTGAGATTTACATTTTAATTGGGTTTGGCCTGTATATTGGTACAAAATAAACCGTTCTTTGGCGAAAGTAGTGTGAGAACGACCCTATCACCTCATTAACGCTATTGCGCACCAGACGTTTATACTAAAAAAACTCAGACTGTGGCGCCGTGGGGTCAATCGTCTGAATATTTATTGGGTTGATTCCTTAATTAATTCAATCCATTTAATGCGTACATAACGTTTAGTGAGGGTAATCATTTTTCACACACAACTTTCATGGATCGCTTGACCAAAATTAGTCAATAACTAGGCAATTAGACATCGGATTATATGCACTATAAAGATGCCGAAATATAAACTTAAACAGGATGAAGTTTGCACTTTTAGAAAAGCGAAATATGCACAAACGCATGCAATGTAACTAAGTTCTATTTTTAACAGAAGTTACCTACGTTTACTTTTACTTAATGTGCGTGCTATTAATACAATCAGTTGTAGGTAATGCTTGTGACACCACAAAATGATATTTTCTAGAGCCATCATTCTCTTGCCCTTATCCCATTTCACTAGGGGTCAGCGTAGCATGTCTTCTTTTCCATACCTACAGATAGCGCGCGAGTTGAATGCAGTCGGGGTCTGAGGTAAAGAGCGGGAGCAGTGTAGTGCTGTGCTATTCACACTAGTGTAATGCGGTATTGCTGTCACAGCCTACCGCATTCCTAAGCTCTGCATTCAACTCGCGCGCTATCTGTACTTCTATGTTACTCCTCATCTCATGAGACACCTCCTTTCTTGTTGATTATCTAGAGCAAACTTGTTATATTAATTTGTAAGCTGAAAATTACCTCTCTACGTCAACTGACGTTAGGTACTTGACAGAACTAGAAAGACGCCATTTGTGCCAAAACCTCGCCAGCCAGGCTTTGGCTGCAGCTACAACTTGTTCCGACAAAACTGAGTGCGACTGCTCTTCCGAAACCATGGCCCACCTGCTCTTGGTGCAACTCCACCTACACTTTGATGGACCTGTCGGAAGCCACTACAAACACCGTCAATGTGGCTGAGTTCTGCTTAAACAAATTTAGCTTAATAACAATGGGAATCATCGACACGACGAAGCAGAAGAAGAAGACAGTGGTGGGGCAAATTGGAATAATCGCTATTCTTTCGTCAACAGGTATTCGTCTACGCCAAACCAGGACGGTCTGCAGCCAGTCAGCAGGACCATAAACCGCTCGGAGACCAAGAAGAAACACATCGATGAATATGATGATGATCTACCTCTGCCGCCAGAATAAATATACATTTGATGTTTATACGTTCATTCATAGTATTTGGTAATAAATTGCAATTTGTACGGATAACTACTTTTTTAATTGATCACTGGTAGTAGCAGAAGTAGATACAGCCCTGTCAATGGTTATTGATTTTTTGCGTCGCTTTCGAAACCACAGTTAATAATAATGTACGTCACATTAAGGTTGTTGTTTGATTTTACCAGCAAATCTAACAATAACCTTAGTAATGCTTTTTTTTTGGGGGGTGGGAAATCATCAAATAACCCTCCCGCTCTGGGCAGAGCGGAAGGGAGTGTCAGACTTCTACTGACTTAAAACCACCCATGTTCCTTCTTAGCCCTTGTGGCCGCGGTATCTCTTGCGAACAACCCGCAGCCCCGACGGGATCAAACAGCAACCTTAATGTGAGTTTTGAAACAAACTATGCTAATAATAACTTGCATTGATACGTAAAAACCCAAATATTAGACATATCCAAACTTCAGCAATCACAAACTTCGATTTGATTACCTACTGAATTTGATAAGCACACATTCAAACTTAAAACAATTCACATACGGTCTGTTTTTGTTCTTTCGCTCTATTTTTGCCTACTTTTTTGGGCCGCTGGATATTGTGTACTGACCTTTGGTTTTTATATTTTTAATTTCTACGGTCTATTTTAGTTTTATTTCACTCTCAAGTGTCACAGAAAAAATCTTGTTGTTTAAATATGCACACGGATAATCTAAAACGTGATCGATAACTTTGTGTACCACTTCCAACTACCAATACCGTGTGATTTTATGATAGTGACGTCACGAATAATGATTGTGTAAGTAACGGATAATAAAAATAGATATTAATAGATAACCAAATCTACCTTGGGGTAGGTGAATCTACTTTAGCATAAGACATCAGGGTTATCTTAACGTAGGTACTTAAAGAAGTAACCACGTGGCGATTAGTAGGTACCTATCAAGAAGATGGAAAAGGGTCTGGTAGGTATACTTAGGTAAGGACAGTCGTAACCAAAGTGGATTTGTCACTTCTTTTTTTTTTAATGTTATATGAGATAAGCCCGCCACACAATTCCCAAAACACTAACTCCTGTAAGCCAGAATCAACAGTGCTGACCACAAGAAAAGAATGAAGCTCGACGAAGCCCCTGAGAAACGATTTAACTGTCTTGGATCCCGCAACGAAATGAATCAGAAAATAATAGATGAGGAATAGGCCACTTGCCCATCATTAAAAGATTAACTAATATGAAACAAATAATATGTAGGGATAACAATCGCCAACTTCATCTGGTATTTAATTAAAACTGTATGTTAAACTAATTTGTAGAAGATTTTCGAGGAGTACGCCGTTTTGTAGCTAAACTGATAAGCTTCTTATCCTTACCTCGCCATGACCGCGGACGTTAACTGCGGAATGCGGAAGACAGTAGTCATCAACCCGGTAAATTTAATCTCAATGTTTTCTTCCTGTTCACGTCTTTACCAAAATTGAGACCAATTAATTATTATCTTTTACACGTAATTAATACAACAACCTTGCTCAGCTTTGACTTGAGAAAACAGGCGCAGCACTCAGGCTTGTATAGAATATCGTATCAATTTTCATGTTGGCAATCCACGTGTAAAATCAATGAAAATGAGGAAAATATTTATTATATTTATTGTTTAAGTAGCCATAGTTTGAATGTCTTTGTTTTGTATGCAATCAATAGATGTCATAAAAAACTAAAAATAGACCCATTCCTTCTAAAAAAAAAGAAAAAACAATAGATGTCATATTTTTACCGAAATTAAAATAACCCTAAGCCTGTACTTTTTTGGTACCTACCTACCTAACGTATGGAATGGGAAGCAAAGCTAAATCGTCCAGGGCCTCATTTAAGATTGAAATGTATTTCTGATAATTTGGTATATACAATATTTTCTAAAATTTGATCCGAACCCGTCGGGTCTAGGAATCACTGACCCCCTGTGCAAAGCATGCATGGAGGTGGAGGAAACGGTGGCGCATGTGCCCCTTGCGTGTACAGGCGTGAAAGATTCGCGAGGACACCAAGATCCCTTGTGGATGCCCTGAGGAGACCTGAAAGTCTGATCTGCTTCTGGAGGGAGGTGGGCTGGTTGGAGTAATCGGCTACCATGACTCACGCTCAATGATCCACTTCAAGGACTAAGTGCGGAAACCTAAACCTGATAAAGAACAAGACCCGTCGGGGCTGCGGGTTGTTCGAAAGAGATACCGCGACCTCGACACAAAGGGCTAAGTAGGAATATGGGTGGTTTTTAGTTTTTCACTCACTCCCCACCGCTTTACCCAGAGCGGGTCATTTAATGATTGCACAACCTCCAAAAAAAAAAAAGGATATTTCCGAAGACGGGAGGAGCGAAGGCTTTATGTAAATTTTGGTCTTAAGCAACAGTATTGAATAATTAGTGTGAAGGTCGTATGAATATTAATTTTATAAATATTTCCGAGACATCATTAAAACTTTGAACTTAATCCTCAATGAAAGGGGGAAAAAATCTTTTTTAATTTTTTGGAGACCTCGGGAGGTGAACCGAGTATTTTTCTGTAATTTTGATAATGCTGCTGTTTGTTCGGGGGTATAAAATTCATGTTTTGATAGGTTAAACTCTAGACAAAACAGTGTAAGCAGAGAAAACAAAAATCTTTGAAAAAAGTCAAATGCTCTAGAACTGTGCTCACATATCCACTCAGCCCAGGGAGGGTCCGTCATCCAAATACTATACCTACATTGAATTATATTGTCGAATAATTAGATTTATTGCAAAAATAAAGGCCGTCAGGTCCATAGGGCGCCGTCAGATCCTTGAAAAGGGACTCACCAGCATCCACACCAGCTGAACATATTTGGTCCGGATGATCATTGTGCAATTAGGCCATCGAGGTCACCGGCGTGCGGCGGGCAGATACACTAAAAGGAGTGAACGGCCGCAAATACATACTTGCTGAGCTGTAATTTTGAGAGTTGGTTTCCGTATTGGGGTGGTCACGAAAGATCTGCCGGAGCGGGGTGTTTGCTTTCCAGAGCGTGGCACCACCACTTCGCTCCTAAATATCAATAGGTATGTGTCTAGTTGCACCACTGATATCACCCTCGTGTAGTTTTTTTTATTGTAAGTATAACGATCATTATTCTTGTTCCGATATGGTTGTTGTTGGATTACAGCCAATGACAAGTAGGTCAAAGTTACAATGATCTTTAAAGTCGTTGAAATAAGGTCTTTGTTGGGTTGCTGTCAAAAGGTAAAATTACTGTGAAAGGACTGTGTGTGTGGACATGCCTACTTGGCTAGATATGTTCTTTGTGTGCGGCTTTAAATTAGATTATTTTAGATTCATTAGACTACCTAGTTAAATTTATTGGGCATGTCGAAATGAAAATATAGGATTATGTTTAAAAATAATGTATTTATAAATATGCAGGGATTCATACAGATTCTTACATTAGACTAGAAAAATGCACGTTAACAGTTAGCTTACTTTCCTCTTTTGTTTTTAAAACTTTTGACAAAAACGTGATATAGGTACCATATTAAATGCACTGAATTAAATCTTGAAACTAATTTACAATATTTCAGTACATTAATAGGTAATAATATCACAGGAGGACTTTTGTGAAACCACAAAAATTATACAGTAGTATTTTTCCATACCCTGTTTCACCACTGCTTTTTATGTGTTCACAATAGTTCTCCAACCACTGTTGTCTTTACGCTTTCGTATGCGAGGGTTTAGACAATCTAACGTGGTACTTTAACGCCTAAACTTAACAAAATATGAATTACAATTAAATACAAAGTAAGCTTCGGCTTTATATTAATTAAACGATAATATCACATCATTTTACAAGTCTGTCGCTGTCGGCGGTCATGGTTATATGTTATTTACGGCGGTTTATATCAATTCTTGGCAGCTATTTTCTAGTCCGTTCTTTTGCTTACTACGGAATGACTAACGTTATCAATGGTAAAACAGCATTCTTTGCTAGCTACTACTATTTGAAAACTAAACTATATTTACAATATTCCTAACTTCGATTAACCCAATAGTTTAATAACAATTAATACAGTCAACATTTGAATTGGGTGGCTTTTGTTGTAGACGGTTTTATAATAGCACCATACAACAATTACTTTTAAGCCTAAAAAGTTCTCTTTTACTTCACTCGATACTTTAATTAATTGCTTGTCACAACTAAGTGAAATAATACCTATTACTTACGTCCTCCCGAAGACAGTAGATAATGAATAAATAAATAAAATAAACACGTACAACTGATAGCGCGGACGATAACAGTATAATTAGGGTTTTCGTGGTACCTAATGCGCAGCATTTATACATTCTTCGCCTCTCTGTTCAATGTAACCTTAACTTATCAATAAACGTTATCATTTAAATAATATAACTTATCGTCCACACACTTTAGGCACAAAAAGTTTTTGATTATTCTTCAGCACAGGACAGTTTTTGATATGTAAATTCACAGTAGTCGTCTTTCAGTGTCGTGACGACTAAATAGTCAATGTTCGCACGATGGCAATGCACCTCACTCAACACTATGAAATAATTTTCGCGTAGGGGTGCTCTATGTGGCCATACTGTATCGCCAGCAACGTGTCCTTAACCCTCTGGTATACTGGTTGTGCCTGCGTCATAGTCGGGACTTGGATCTCATGCTCCAAGAAGCCAACCCTGCTGATGGGACTGATCACCACAGCCGTACCCGCGCCGAACATCTCTAGCAACTGTAATAAAAACGATGCATTTAATACTCTACCCATCATATTAAAACTAAACAAGACAGCTCAAGTTTGAAACTTACCCGCCCTTTCTTGTTTAGCTCAACAATTTTGTCCATGGTGAGAACTTCTTCCGTGACGACTAAATCTTCCCATTCGCTGGCTAGCTCCAGAATAGAGCGACGGGTCACTCCAGGCAAGATGAGACCATTCAATGGCGGAGTACTCAATTGTTTTTCTGCAAATATAACATTACCATTGCATAATTCTCATCAAAGTTAAACAAAACACATTTTGATCTGGAAAAAACGTTGGAAGTGATGTGACTGACCCTAATTGTTGCTTCAGATACGAGACGAGAATTTACCGGTCAAAAGGTCGAGAGCCGCCGACGCACCAGATAACGTGACAGTATCAGACAGTCACACGGATATCCAACCATTAACCGCATGATCGTACGTTATTTTTATTGTTACAGACAAAGAATAACGGAAAAGAAGTATAGTGTTTATTATTATTACCTCCTTGTTCATTGATGTAGACTACGAAGATGTTCATGGCGCCGACTTCAGTGAGCTCATGGTTGGGTCCGAACAGCCACAACACTTGGTGGTGACCTAGTTTAGCTGCCCGAGCTGTGGCCTCTGTAAACAAAATCAGAACATAACTATTCCCGATCGCACTGGTTACATTCTATTACTGATAACTAAAATGGTTCAACAAACAAGTCTATTTAGGAGTGCATTAACAAACATTCGCGAGAAATTATTGATTCGCGTCTTGTTTACCAAAGTTTAGTCAAAAAAATTTTGTTGGGCAATTTTTCCTGTAGCAGGAATAATAATAAGATAAGTTCCTTCAAAAACGCAGTGAAGTGATAAATGTATCATCTTTCTGCCCTTGGACCGGTACTTGGGGAACACGACTAGATGTTTTGTCTTCCATTCTCCCTATCTGCCGTCACACTATAATTTACTTCTAAGACAAGGGTAACAAGGTATATAAACAAAGAGGATTATAGGACTCACCAATGGTAGGTCCATAGTTAGATCCAACTTTCCGGTTGCCCACTCCCCCGGGGAAGGCTCGCACTACGTTAGGGTCGGCGTATATCGACACGGCACCGTCACCACCAGTCTTGTAGTAAGCGCTCACGGGGCTAAGGATGACGAACAATAGCGCCGTCTCAGGTGCCATTATACCAAATGTGGGCTAGAAGAAATATTAAAGTTGTTAGTAAAATATTATATTGTTGACTGCTTCCTTAGTCTAGCGGTAGCTAGTGCGATTACTGAGCATGAGTTCTTGGGTCCAATTCCCGGGTTGGGAAAAGTGTAGTTGAGTTTACCATCAGGAATTTGTCAGTAGCTGCCACGGAGTCTGAATTTAGGCCCGGATGATGGCAATAGGCTCGCCCCTATTGCATGAGATTTAAACATAACTGGTGAAATGTGGGTGTACTCGTGGAGTACACCTCTGTCTAATCCTTCAGGGATTCAGGCGTGATGTTACGTTACTAAGATATTTTTTGTCAAGTTATCTTGATAAATGAAAAGGCACATGGCCATTAACAACCTGTAATGCCTTTAATAAAAAAATAAATGCATTAACTTTTAACCGCAATAATTTTCACTATAAATTCAGGTAGAAGTCTATATTGCATTAATGTCATAGATTGATTTTTTTATTATAATTGCATCGGGTAGGATCCTTCTTGAAAATGCTTAATCTACAGTAAGCAAATACCTGAGCAGTATCGTTAATTAAAGTTACCTTGAACCGATATGACGGGTACGCGATAAAGACACGTTGAAATAGTAGATTATACAACAAGTGAATAAAAAGGGAATTTAATTCGAGGTATGAAGTTGGATCCCGAGAGCAGCGAAGGATTCTAGAGTAGAATCACGAGCGTAGCGAGGGATTCTATACTCTAGAATCCTGACCGGAGCGAGGGATACAAGTACCTACCGAGATAAATTTTTTATTCACGTGTTGTGTACTCTACTTTTTACCATTGACTGTGAGAAAATAAATAGGAGCATGGTATTTATTTTCGGAGCTAAGCACTCTAGATTTCTTTGGCTTATTACCCACGGATAGACGTTTTAAGTATGTCACATCCTTTGAGTATTTTGAAATATCAATGTTGTGTTTGATTCTCACTGTGGCTTTTATAATAGAATATAATTATGCTCCAAAGTGTCGACGGCTTCTTAGTCTTGGTTAATTCATTGAAATAGTTAAGAAATATGCACTCAGAGAAGGAATTGGCGCCATTCATGGTTTTCCAGTCGCAGGACAAATTGTATGTTTTCAGGTACAACTCCCGAGATTTTGGCGGCAACAAATCATCTACTATAACTGCTGCTTTAGAACGAAATGATTCCGGAGTCAGTCTCTCATTTTCGTCATCGGAAGAACTCATTTTATTATAATTACTTATATGTTAATAGATTTTCCAATAACACAAAACAACCACAATAAAAGACAGAAAAGAACGTAACTAAATTGGCGGGATATTTTTTTAAACTTTGGAATGGAATAGCTCCATTCAGCCACCCAGTACGTACTTTCAGCAGCAGCGATTTTTTTGTATAGTACGCGCGGAACTAGTTGGCCGCGCCTTAGGCATGTTTTTATTTTTTTATTTATGTATTCTTTTCAATAAATTGAACAATTATTGTTCACGATATCTCGAGATTGGTCATCACTGTCTAATTATAGTCTCCTGTGCATTGCGAGCTGTAGGCAACCCGCCCCCTCACCCCTGTCGCCACCTAAGGCGCGGCCAACTAGATCCGCGCGCACTATACGTAATTCGTGTTTGTTCCTAATTCAAAATGTCTTTATTCACTCAGTGATTAAAAGAGCGTTTTATTCACTGTTATCGATGAATAAAATGCCCTTTTTCGAGTGGCAATGGTAAAAAATAAATTAATAAGTCATACTTGATTACTATCAAAAAGCAATTATTTTTGAAAACTATCTTCTATGTACATACCTATGATCTATTTGTATTATTTATGAGTAAGTAACTATTGTAAGATTTGGTTTTTACGAAATCTTTATTGTCCCAAATATTGTTATTAGTAAATCAAAATCAGCATTACTTTTTATTATTGCGTTATTATTATAAAAATTGCAAATCAAGAGATAGTTTACAATAAGCCAAGATAGCACGTTGAATATAATGCAGACTTGAAACGTGACCCAAACTTAAAAAATAAAAGTGAAATAAGATAAGTAAATCGAATGTTTGTTCCAAAGTAACGTGCATGCCACACGACTAAAAACGTGTGCTACAGAGCCTACAGATAAAGCTGTAATCTGAAGCAATATGTTTATAATTATCCTCATGAAAATATAGGCATCAGTTTAAAAATTGCAACACTTGTCTGCATTAATATTGGAAAGAGTTAAGTTTTTGAATGTAGGACTTTATCCCTGAAATTACTCGTATTTAAAATTCTATAATCGAAAGTTATAACTACATATTTCCAAGTTCCATAGAAAATAAATGGTCTTGAATAAAGAGAATTGCACCATTTACCAATAAAGATGGGTTCAAAACGATCTGAAATTTAAAGTTACCAGCAAGTATACACAGTGGAATGCAATAATTGTTTGTATATTGATAATTAATTGATGATGTGGTAATTAATATTTTATTAAAAAACCGCTTGTCCGATTTCGATAAAAAAAAATATGGGACCATTTCGGAAGTATACACTTTCCAACAAAAAAAGAATTTTACAAATCGGTTAGCAAGTGACGGAGTTATGAACGAACAAACATAAAAAAAACACAAACATCCGAATTGAGAACCTCCTTCTTTTTTTAGAAGTCGGTTAAAAATGGAGGTAAATCCATTGTGTAAACAATTGAGAATGCCACACCTCTCATACACGTGGTTGTGGGTTCAAATCCGGGCAGGGTAGTTTTTCAATACAAAATGTACTTTCTAAGTTTATCTTGGACATCATTGGCATTTGTGAAGAAAATATCGTGAAAACCTGGACTTATAATACTGAATATAAGACTGAAATCGCCTGCCCATGTTGACCAAGCATGGTAGTCAATGCTCGTTTCTGTATATTATGCAGAGGCGTTTGCCCAACAGTGGGACAGTAATAGGCTGGTAGGTATTATTATATAAAACTGTTGTGTAGTTGCAAGTGTGCCTATAAATCAATTAATTCTTTCAGTTTTGTTCCAGATGCCAAAAAAACGAGCCAAACTTGGGGCAAAAATGAGTATCAAAACAGACAGAAGTAAATGTTCATTATATTTGATAAGAGCGAACCTACTTGACAACAATGACCGATCTGTAATATTATCGTCCTTTACTGTAGATAAACAAAATATCGATCAATACATGCTTACATTTGCGTACATTGGCAAATGAAGCGCCTTGAACAAAATGCGAAAACATTCACCTATGTCCGTCCTATGACACAATAAAAAACTGATAATTGTGGCATGATTGAGCAAATCTATTCGCGATATCTGCAAATTTTACGATAACATTGTTATTTGCCAAATTTTTATCAATAAGAGGCGTTTAGTAATTATTATTATTATTAAAGATAAGAACTAGTGGGCTACATAATTTTCAGCATATATGTGCACTGATTTTATTGCCTCCATTAAAAAATTTAAGGTACTTACTTCTGATTCGTATTTATATAAAGATAATAAGCTACCTACCTACGACAAGTCCAAAACCTTATCAATGAAATTATTTATTTAGTGGGTAAACCAAGAATTAAGTTTTACTCAACACGTCGCATGCTTTGTCAGTTCGTATCATTATTACCGTATTACGGCTTCGTTTTCAAAAGTAACTTTACAGTTTACAACTCATCATCATTTCTGTTCTATTTTTCACCGCATATTCCATTGATTTTAAGCTATTGCATAGCTTCTATCGCGGGCCTTGAGCGTGGAGAGCGAATCCAGAAATTCCGTAACGAAAATTTTCAAGAAGGTTGCTATGGTTACGGAAAATAACAAGGTTGTCAACTGAGGTTGTCAAATTAAATAATTGATAAAAATGCTATGCAATAGCTTTACCGCGGCAGTCTCCGAGTGCCACATTCTCTTTTTTTTTACAATACTTTATGCGATGTAGTACTTCTACCTAAAATTGTATACCTTATGATATACAATGTTTGTCAGCTGTTGCATACATGGAAATTTGCTTAAAAGAAGTTTTCCTCATGACTCACAAGATAAAGCATGATCTCCTCGGATCCTGTTTCACCTGTTCGCAACGGTATTCTCTGACTAAAAACCTACCCTACGAACGTGCGTTCTTGTTCATTACTTAAAACTGAACCTTACCACAGAATATATAATACTATCAATACATAACTAATTCAATAATTAATATTCTTACCTCGGTGCCTATTAACGTAGGCCGTATGTATAAGGTAGAGGTTTCTGAATGTGGTACCCACTCTTGGTCTATTTGTACTAGCCTTGATATACATTTAATTAGTTCTTCCCCATTAAAGGTTGGCAGACCAGACCTTTGTGCTGCTAAATTCATCCTTTCCATGTTCAAATCTGGTCGAAACAATCGTATCTTATCATCGACCCCCCTGTACGCCTTCAGTCCTTCAAACAACTGTAACAAATTTATAATCAGTTTATCTCTCTGCACACATGTAAACAGTAAGGTCCCTAGTGACATCATTCGCATAATTATATTAATGTAACAATACTGCGTTGATAAAGCATGTGGATGACATCAATAACAGCAATAAATAAAGAAATTGTAACGATCTCCCGAAACATAATACACATGCAATTTGTTTTCGTATTTGCGTCCCTCATCTCTTCACAAGAAATATGACTGCTTTGAGGAAAATGAGTCTTAGTACAGTCGAACAAGCTAATAAGTATACAGGCAGCTAACTTGTAATTTGTTTTAAAATTATACAGATACATTTAGAGACTGATTTCAAACGATACAGCGTTTGACATCAGTCGCTTAAGAGCGTATGCTACCTCAGATTAGCAACCCTATTTGTGGTGGTTCAAACTTCGCTTGAAATACTGTTAGAATAAAGTTCTAATCAGCTTGCACTACAAAGCGGTTGTTACGTCTTTCGCTGCGGCCGAATAGTGCGAAATTAGTGGTATTTTGCGATTTACAAAAAAACTATTGATTGGACTAAAAAAGTAAAACACTTTCCACCTTATTACAAAACGTAGTTAAACCTGGTTTAACTTAGACTTGGTTTATCTCACATGACGTCTCACTTCAATAATATTCAAATGAAAGTGACAGCATGCGAGATAAACCAGGTCTAAGTTAAACCAGGTTTAACTACCTTTTGTAATAAGGCGGTATGACTTTAGTATGTTGCTTGTAGAATTATTTGGCAAAAAAATCAAAACGATAACATGTATTTTAGTATGGTTTTTACTCGTTAAAAGAATTTTTTAGAGGTATCTTCGCGATTTTTTTCTATCGAGCAAAGTTAGTTGTATTATGTTTTCACAACACTATGGCACTAGCATATATCCTGAAGAATATCATATATTTTTCTGATGTTGATTACTGCAGTGAATCATATACTTTTACGCATTATAAAACTCGCGTTTGAGGTACCATAAGCTCTTAATGCAAAACACTTTATAAAACAAAATTACAATCAATATTTTCAGTGTTATAGAATTATAAAGATCTCTACCCTGTATACTTATTAGCTTGTTCGACTGTACTTTAACTTAAACATACAAATAAGATATATCTACTGATGTTAAGAAAATGAATTTAACCAAAAAATGTGATAAAATGTTAACATACCTGTATTGCATAATGTAGCGCTTTGGCAGCAGGGTGAATACTCAAATGTTCAAATGGCATTATCTCTGGTTTCTGCCATCCTCCTAGTTGCTTGAAGAAGTTTATTTTGAGCATATGATCGGAGAAGAATTTGCCGAAACCAAGGTCTGTCACCTCGGGTTTCGTGTTCAGTTGGTACGGTGCTGCGAGCCTCACTTGTAAGTCCTCGTGCTGAAAAACATTAGACCAATTAAACATTGAACTGAGTACTGAACTCTGCTTACGTAACCAGTGACTTGTACTTATTTATTTACTTTAAAGTGTTTTGTAAACTTATCAATGATATTCAATTGTTTATAAAATAGTATACATTTAATTGATGAGGGAATTTTATGAATTCCAGTTATTATCGCCTCGTGGCTTCGTTAAAGCGTCAGTCGATTACATCACATTTAATCTGTTAAAATTAGTATTTTATGTAAACATTTGATACTGTATTATTGTCAGAAGGGGACGTGGTCGGTCACGTGTCAACGGGTATGCTCGATCCAAGTCAACATATATATCATGCAGTTACCTCCTGACAGTTACATGAGTGCAAACAAACAAGATAAAGGTTCAAAAGAGACGTTTACGACCGTATTTACATTCGATTTAAAAACAATACATTTACTCGTACTTAGAATTATCTGCTGTTATGTTGTTCAATACATTAAATACGTCAAACAGCTGCGTCAATTAGCTACAATATATTAGTTTAATAGAATAAACTAGAAAGGAAAATGGTATCATCATGATTTATTCATGATAATGGCATCGAGTTAAAAGTTAATATATCGTTCAAGTTACACCCATATTTAATTGATTTTCCTTGTGCACTGATGTGTGAAAATAGCATTGCTGAAGAAAGCTCGCTGAAACCTTGCAGTACTTCCAAACCCAAATGTGCTCACGGCAAGTATCGATAATTCAAATTATGAACCATAGTAGTGTCGTAGGTGTCATATCAGGCATAAACTCAGTTAATCATACATTATGATCAGATATTGGCACGAAATTTTATTGAGCCGCGGTTGAACTTACCTTGAACGACATTTCAGGCGTAATATGTGGGCGGGGCTTCTCAGCGGGCGCGGCCATAGAGGGCGCCACGTGTTCCAGCTGCGCTTGCGCCGCATTTTCTTCCAACTCCTTGTAGCGCAGCGAAGAACTGCAGTAACGCACCATTTGCAACTTGTGCTGGTTCTCGAAGATCCATTTTACTAATACCTGCAAAAATTTACATAAATTAATTACATTATAAACATAATGAATCAATTCTGTCTAGTTTCGCTATTCCGCTTGAGACAATAAAATAAATTATTTCGGTCGACCCCAAAAGGTCCCCTTTCTACATACATACCGTTTTACCTAGGTAATATTATGGATAGTTACCTTATGTGGCTTACTTTACAATAAAATGACATTTTTTTACATGTTTTATTTAGGACAGATATTATATTTTTGGACAGATGGCAATCTGTCCAAAAATCCCCTTTGAAACTGCTTTACTTTGGATTTACCATTTAGTTCTGGACCTTACTTTATTATTGAATTATTTTATAATTATATGCATTACAAATATGTAATGCGATATTCCACCTTAGGTGTTTTATTGAATATTATTAGCTCCAACGATCTGTCAATTGATATTTTAATTATGTAGCACCTAACATTTAAGTTTTTTTTCTTATTTCCAAATTACAATTTCGCATTAAATATCAATTATAAACCGAAAGCTTACCTGACTACGGCGAATAGGCATCTTTATCACTAAATATTAGCACTTAACACAATTTATTGTTTAACTAAATAGTTCACAAACACTTTTTCAAAGTACAGCAAAAGTAAAATATAATTTAATTAATAAGTGTGCACTCTTCGATATAATGTACATTCACAAGTTGCTTCAAGTTACTGACTTCACTGGATCAAAGCACAAACATTTAAACAGCAAAATAATGATAAGATTGTGGCTGACCTGCCAGTGACGTGCTCATTCATAATCAAACAAATTATAAAATAATATTTGATAACGCAGTATTAATCAAAATACGGATTACGCACTGAGTTATTTATTTGGCGGTGCGACGTGTACGCGATTGGCGAGCGGTCGGCGGATTACACAGAACTAAGGAGCTCCACTGCGCAGCTCCCTGTGGCGGCGGCGTGAGGTCGAGTGAAATGCCTCTATTAGGTCACCGAGCTTCCATGTTCATACACATTTAAATGAATATGTTAATACTCCTGGCAAATAAATGCTTATTTACGCACGAAACTAATTTACATTAAGAATTATTCTACATAATAATACATACACACTCGAACTGACAAAAGACAATATCGTCCAAATATCTATAGACCTTTGTGAAGGAAACAATTACTATACAAACACGCGTTCGATAAGATATTTGATTTTACCCATAATACCCATGAAAGGGTAATCTGCTCAGTAAGGTAATAAGAAGAAATATTTTTTAAGTATACTCAACAGGTATTTCTTTTATCATTGGCGTGAAGGTACAGGAAAAGCATCCAAAAATATTATGATTTCGTGTGTTTTCTTATGACGCCATCAAAACACAATGTGGCCGTCATCAAGTGCGTAATTATGTTATTATCATAGTTCGCAATAACCGAATTAATGATGCAAAGCTATTTATAAAATAAAACAAACCAGATTCATAATAACAACGTTATTATTAACTACCCAAAAATAAATTTAAATTATATTAACAAAATAATATAATACTCAATAACTGCATACTATGTCTACGAAGATGCAATTAAGTAAAGTCAGTGCAGGTTCAACAACTAATGAAATTCAGGTCTAAAATTTCTATACAAGATTTCAATGTAAGTTAGGCTGACTTAGAGCCACTTTATCTTCATTTTTAGCATGTTTTTTCAGCATGTCCATAATTTCATTGTCATACTCCTTGGGTGTGGGTAGCTTCTGGACCATCCAGTAGAAGAGATCCCAGTCGTTGCTCACAGTATTAATGAGGCGATCATACATGATTGTCTGCTCTTCGTTCAGCTTGTCCAAGTGTTTCTTGGCGAAAGTGCTGAGCAGGAGATCATTCTCCAGCATACCTCTCTTGCGGGATTGATATACGAGTCTGAAACAGAGAAATAATTGGGTTATTATAAAAAAAAATATAGCTGTAGCTACTACAGCTTAATTAACTCTACAGTCCTAAAGAAACGCTTTCACGGATCAATCGTCCTCACACGAGTATGTCCAAAATTGCAAAATCTGCAATATTGCTTATCGCGTCGGAATAGTACGCTATAGTAAAAATCTTAGATATTTGACCAGATTCATACGCGTCGAGCCGCCCAACAGCCCATGATTCGTGACGCGCTTATATTTTCCACCCTGCTTAGGGTACGTATTAATTACACAGACTGTTATGCAACTCTTTTGCAGTAAGCAATAACATGTTATGATAATTAATTCAATAATTACTCTCATTATGATTACTGAGAACCACTGATGAATGTGTACATTTCAAATATTGATCTCTGTTGTATAATAAATCTTGTTCTTTATTGCCTAGCAACCAAAACTATCATCTCATTATAGGTGTTGATAGCGGCTGATAGCCCAACCATCACGGTTTGAGCGCTCAAGAATGAGACGGAACTCAAGAGCTCAAACCCCTACTTGCTGCTCATCCTACCCACAATCGAAAACATAGAAACTATAAAAAAGATGGATGTTAACTCGGTTGTTTTATCTTTTTATTTTCACCATTTCCTTAGAAATTGCAGTGTAGTGCATAGGGGCCATCCATAAATGACGTCACAAGAATCTTATGATTTTCAACCTTGGTGATTAGAGTGGTTTTCCTTAAAGTGGACCCAACAACCTACATAAAAAATATCAATACGAGTTTGAGGAAACTGCTTTACAGAAGAACATGCAATCCTACTTTAGGCCATTAATTGGCTTTTTAAGCCGGTAACTCAGATCAGCTGAGAGATAGCTATAGAGTTTAGTGAAGGGAGTGTGGTAAAATATAAATGTTTCTTTAATAGAACATTATCTAATTTCAATATCAATTGATAGAAAAAATAATGAGACACATATTATGACAATTTTTTTTTTTTTTCTAACTCTGCAACAGTAGTGATTTATAATAATTTAATCACTCACCTAATTTCCCCATTGAATAAGTATTTCATTAGCATTAATAAAACTGCAGTAGATATACATTGGAAGTGAAGGAATAATTGATTTGTGGCTACGAATCTTGAATTTAAAAATTCTAAGGATGTGAAGCCCAATTCTGATGAAAACTAAATTTTCATCAAAATTGGGCTCAAGACTCTTGAGAGTCTCACTATTCCTCATAGTTCCAGAATTGGCCATGAAATTGAAAAAAAAAATCACCCTGAAGAATAGTATAGAACACCTATATAGGCACTTTTTGATTCATGCTGCTTCGGAAGGATGATATGGCTAGAAAGGAGGTGACTTCTGAGATGACAAGTAACAGAGAAGTATGGAAGAAGAAGACGTGTTGTGCCCACCCCAAATAAATTGGGATAAGGGAAGGAGAATGGATTAGGCACTCATGAAAGTTTTAACTTTCATGAGTGCCTAATCCATTCTCCTTCCCTTATAAAAAAAAAAAAATAAAAAAAATTATAGAATAATATTTTATATATAAGTAAACTGTGTAAGTACCTGTCTTTTTAAAGACAGGTACTTACACAGTTTACTTAAAAAAGACAGGTACTTACACAGTTTACTTATATATAAAATATTATTCTATAATTTTTATTTTTTTTATAAAATAATATAAATTTAATTTTTTTTCTAAAAAAACTAGATATATTTAAAAACGATTAACATTTTAGTAAACTGTGTAAGTACCTGTCTTTTTAAAGACAGGTACTTACACAGTTTACTTAAAAAAGACAGGTACTTACACAGTTTACTTATATATAAAATATTATTCTATAATTTTTATTTTTTTTTATAAAATAATATAAATTTATTTTTTTTTCTAAAAAAACTAGATATATTTAAAAACGATTAACATTTTATTTCCAATTGTATATTTAAAATATTTATGCCACAATAACTTTATTAATTAATTATCTCTTTTAAATTAGAGATTTTTTTTAAAATTTTTGTGTATTAATAAACTCTGATACCTTAAAATAAGATACTCTTGGAAATTTGACCAGAAGTGACTTTTTTTTAAAAACAAATATGAAATTACCTACAGGAAATAATTCAAAATAGAAAGAACCAACTGACAACAATTTAATATTAAAACCAAATAACAATTTAACCAACCAAAAATAGAAATCCTAACAGAATTATTAACAAATTAGAGAAAAACACAAAATAAGCAATTACACAGAAGTTACACAAAAATAGAAAAATATACCGACAGAGTGACGATTAAGAGATGTTGATACCACGACGACTCGAAGTAAAAAAAGGGCCGGTGCTAGCTGAGCACCGCCTTATATAGGCTTCCCCCTCCTCATGTCATCCTATCTTCTACACGGCCTTTCCTGACAGGAGACCGTCCTCGGACTCCTTCGTCTTCTAGCTTTGAAGATCTGTGTCCAATGTTGGCATGGAAGGTCCGGCTGAGTCTTCACTGTTTGCAGGTGAAGTGCTGATAGCCATCTGCTGCGTGCCAGAGGTGCAAGGTACTGGTTCCCCGTTGATAGCCTGTTCAGACTCCTCGTTGTCATCGTCTGATTCTGCAATAGAAACAAACATCCAGCACAATATCAATTTTGTAAAATAACAATGCAGCTAGTGTTAGTGAAATCGCTATTGATCTATTGATGAAATAGCTCTTTTCAACAACACTCATTTCAAAAGCAAATAACTTTGGACTAGCCTTGCATAGCCTAAGCACAATAGGCGTGAAACATACAAATACCCGAACCAGCCACCCGGGGCGGGACTTGTCGGAAGATCGCCACCTCACGACTCGCTAGAGACCTACATGAGGCATAACTTTGCGTGTGTGAATCGGTTCGCATACAAGCATGTTTCAAACCAATCCCATATACATCATCAAAATGCTTATCACAAAGCACATTAACACACAAAACAAGATAATCAGGGACCAACCCGGCCTGACTACATGTACCACAGCTCCAGGATAACATGCCCGAGAACGCCCGCCCAAACCATAGGTCCGATTCAGTTCCTCCAAGACCATACAGGTCCGATTCATCTCCTCCAAGACCGTAGGCTGGACCAGGCTACTCCATGACAGCTTCCCTTCAAGAGCAGATCCCAAGGTATGTTCCATATACTAGGATAGCATGTCCGATGCACTCCAAGACAGAGGCCCATCCAATAACATGAAACTCTACCTCTCACTTGAAGTGTATCCGTCAACTTGAGATAGCATGTCCGATGCACTCCAAGACAGAGGCCTATTTCAAATTGCAAGACTCGACTTCCCTTTCAACATCGTCCATCATTGTCAGTCCCAACAAGAAAGCACTCATAAATAAGCACTATTAAGCACACTTAATAGAAACAATCCAACAAACAATGATATCAAATAAGTCAGATTCAGTGAACTGTATCACTCACATAAAAATAGGCAAAGCTCATAAAAACACATAACTCACCGTTAAAGAAAGCAGAGCACACATCGGGAGTCCATTCCCCATGCCACGGGATCATGTACTCAGCGGCTGCTTGTGTCGTCTTGCCATACGAGCCAGCCACAAGATGCAACTCATAGCGGCCGTGTGGGAGTACCTTCGCCACACGATACGGTCCTCGCATGCATGAGTCCAACTTCCCAGTAGCTTGTGCCTGTTTTCTCACAAAAACTAAGGAATTCAAATTAAAAGCACGGGGTGGCTTTCGCCCTTGATTAACATAGTCATCCTGACGTACTTGATTTGCACGGAGACGTTCAGATGCTCTTTGACGACTCATTTCGCGAAGAGCTTCCCGATTAGGGCTGGAACCTTCAAAGGCCACATCGCGAACCAAGCTACGAATGAGTGGCGTCGCAGCATCAATACCTATCAATAGGTTCAAAGCTGAATACTGAGTTGTTCTTTGTTTTGTGATATTAAGAATCAACTGCAGTTTCCACATAACAGTCGGCCACTTTTGCTGTCTGTGGTTGCACTCAATACGCACCATGTTAAGCACTGTGCGGCAATATCTTTCCACCTGCCCGTTGGCCTGGTGCATTTCAGGGGTTATAAGGTGAGTGTCGCAACCCATGTCTTTGACCCAATTCATAAATTCGGTGCTTTGAAACATGCGACCTCTATCAGCTACTATTAGCTTGGGGGTCCCAAAGAGGGAGACCATGTTGGTGAAATGTTGTTTCAGTTCGTCAGCGTCTTGTCGGTACATTGGGTATAACAAACAGAATTTAGAAAACGCGTCTACAATTATAAGCACATGACGATAACCGTCGGCTTCGGGAAGAGGACCTAAGGTATCTAAATGGATAGTTTCAAAAGGTGTATCTGGTTTCTCCCAAGAGTGAATGGGCTGTAAAGGGGCTCGAGGGACTTTCTTATGGGAGAGGCATACTAAGCAGTGTGTTACATACTTCTGGACAAATGCCCTCAACCCTGGGAACCAGAAGTGTTTTGTGACAAGATCAACAGTCTTATCGATACCGGGATGATCATGTTCATCATGGAAAATTCGTAAAAGGCTAAGTCTATGTCCTTTCGGGATATAGCAAAGGAACTTGGGGTCTTCACCAGTAGGTGCAAATTTTACATAAAGAATGTCGTTCTTAAAAACATAGCGACTGGAGTCTAATTGGCCATCCGCCAATTTTTGAATAAGAGACCGAGTCTCCTCGTCGGAAGCCTGAGCAATCCGAGCCCAATTCAGGGGTTTCTGAACCGTGCACACATTGACCGGATTCCGACTAAGGTAATCGGCATGGGACAGAAGGCTGCCTTTCCTATAGTCCAGGCTAAAGTCGAAATCTTGGAGGTATACCCACCACCGAGCCACCCTAGGCAACAAATCTTTTTTACGCTGTGTAAGCTTCAATGCGTTACAGTCGGTGACCACAGTGAATCGTATACCTACAAGATAGTGCCTGAAATGTTGAAGAGCCTTTACCACTGCAAGGGTCTCAAGCTCGTACGAGTGATATCTACTCTCAGCTCCCTGAGTCAGCCTACTAAAGTAGGACACCACTCGCTTACGATTTCCTTCATGCACTTGCATCAAGACCGCTCCGTACCCAATAGAACTCGCGTCTGTGTGGACTTCTATGGGTAATGAGGGGTCATAAATTGCGAGTACTGGCTCACTCGTTAGACATTCCACAATGTACTTACGAGCAGCCTGTTGTTCGACTCCCCAATTAAATCGTATTCCCTTTCTAGTGAGTGCTGCAATACATGCAGTTTTCTGGGCAAATCCAGCTATATACCGCCTAAAATAGCTGGCTAAGCCCATGAACTGGCGGACCTGCTTAACATTTTGTGGTTCAGTTGAGTCAATTAGAGCCCTTACTTTTTCATGACTCGGCCTAACCTGACCTTCACAAATTGACCTACCCAAATATTCGATCTCTGTGGCCAAGAACGAACACTTTTTTAAATTGATAGAAAACCCAGCTTTAGTCAATTTTTCGAGAACCCTTTGAAGCAAAACTAAACCCTGTTCAATGCTTTGGCTCATTATCAAAATGTCATCTATGTAGACAAGGATGTCACCGGATTCAATCAGTTCGCGAAGTGTTTTCGTGATTATACGTTGGTAAACAACAGGAGCATTCGCCAAACCGTAAGGCATCTTCAAATATTGATAATGCCCTTCCGGCGTGACGAAACCCGTAAGCGGAATTGAGTCCTGGTCTAATGGAATCTGATGAAATCCGGTTGCCATGTCAAGGGAACTGAAATATTTGTTATGCCCCAAACGGTCTATGTAGTCATCTATACGTGGCAACGGAAAACGATCTTTGATTGTAATCTCGTTTAATTTGCGAAAGTCCACGCACATTCTATCTGTGCCGTCTTTCTTTTTAACTAAAAGAATCGGGCTCGCGTAATCAGACTCCGATTCTTCTATAATTCCCTTGTCCATCAAATCTTTAATTATGTCACGGACACGAAGAGTCTCAACGTGAGAAAGTTGGTACGGCCGATAGTAAACAGGAATGTTGGAATTAAGTTTAATGGACATACACCCTGTATTTACTGTTGATGTTGCAGTACCAGAAATAAAATACTGAGAGAAATTATTAATTATATCCAACAACTTACATAAATGACCATCAACTAGGGGTGTGTTAATGGGAATTGAAGCCTCAGACTGTACATTCATTATCCTATGAAAGTTATTACCGCTTCTTGTAAGTGACTGACTGTCTCTAGTTCGAACGTACCTAACACCGTCTCTATTAAGAACATCGGTTCCTACAATAATCGGCGTGTTCATGTATTCGGCAGACACTACAAACAAATCTACTTCGAGGGTTAAGCCATCAAATTCAATAGGTAACGTCACATAACTTGTACTCTCAACCTCTTGAGTACCTAACCCCTTTAAAGTACGAAACGCTGGCTTACGTGAACACTTAAAATGCCTAAGCAACGAAGACGAAATTAAGGATATAGTGGACCCACTATCAATCAAAATATCAACCGCTACGTCCTGTATAATTGCTACTACCACATCACTATTGTTGGTGTTTACAAACTCATTGCAGAAATTAACACTGCTTTTGTTTGCAGCTTCCGATCTCTGCTTAGCGAAACAATTTTCAACTTTATGACCCGATTTTCTACAAAAACTACAAGTCTCGGACCTAGTCGGTACAAAAACGGATGTAGGGTTAGTCGAGGAATTATTTGACGACTCGCTTGGCTGTTGGTCAGTTCTCGGCTTTTTAGTACACGTAGCCTGTCTGTGTCCTAATTCACCGCAAGAAAAACACTTAATGTCATTTATATTACGCTTACGAGAGAGATCTGTAGTTTGTTTATCCCTTGCTGAACGGAAAGCGGCACCTTTTGACGTACTAGTATTACTTGGCTTAACGTAGATCGAAAAATATTCCACTAAGTCATTGGGCAACAGTTTGGCGTTAGTTGCCGACGCTCTAATGTTGGGATCAGTGATACCGCGAATTATTATTGCCGAAATTAGCTCATCACTGAGTCCACGCACTATTCGTAAACGAAGTAACGACCGTCGTACATAATCCGCATACGTGGAATAGCTATCGGAATTCTTAGTCATAACATCATATAAAATATTCGCAACGTCCGGTACTCTAGGGCACAATGGCTTAAATTCTTTTTTAAAGTTGCTCCACGAACGGTCATTAGTTACCCATTCGTTAAGCCACGATCGAGCGTCACCTTTTAGGCAGTTACCAATACGCGACAAGCATTCGAAATCGTTCCAATTGTTTAAAACTTTAGCGCGATCGACCTCCGCACACCAATCATCAATATTGTGTAAGGTAGGATCAAAGTTTGAAATATAAAAGTGCTGAGATCTACCCGCATTATTAATTGATCGAATAGCATCCACGATACGGTCGGTTACCGTAGCCGAATTCGGATTTTCATTCTCGTTCCTAACTAAACGGTCAGACACATGCACAGACTTCTGCTTAGATACACGTCCCGACACCCGTAACGATGAAGTTCTAGAGCGAGAACGCGAATAACGACGATAGCCATATTCGCGAGTTGGTGAGATATGTTGAGACACAGTCTCTCTAGACAAAGGTGAAACTAAACGGCGGCGACGGCGCTTCGGTGATGACGAATGACGCTCACTACGAGATTCTATTCGACCCGGCGATCGTAACTTAATACGTTCCAACGACGGTGTTCGCTGGCGCCGCAATGCCCGTCGATCACGTACACTATCAGACACTAAATTTTTATCACGATCACATGAAAGCACTGGCAATGGTGAAGAACTCTTTTTGTCTTCAAGCGCTTTAAGACGAGACATCATCGTTTGTATCTCGAGCCTTAACGTGTTGTTTTCATTAAGGGACGGCTCGCGGTGCCTACTATCTTGCCGCTCTTGACTATTGCGACGAGAATCGCGACGATCACGACGAGTACTATAGTCACGACGCGAGCTATTATCGCGGCTGCCGCGGCGACTGCGACTATGGCTATTATCGCGTTGGCGGTCTGCCATCCTAACTCCTTTTCCCAAATAACTGAAAGAAACAACAACAAACTAACCGACTATAGCGAACGATTAGACGTGTATCGGTACCATTCAACACAAGTACCCACACAAAAATAAAAAATGCAACTATTACCAGACCAGAAAAAAAAATGAATCGAGACAGAAAAATAAAAAATGAGGGAATTTGTGAAATAGTGGGCGGTAGAAATGGGAAGAATCCCACTTCTGATCTTGGAAATTTGACCAGAAGTGACTTTTTTTTAAAAACAAATATGAAATTACCTACAGGAAATAATTCAAAATAGAAAGAACCAACTGACAACAATTTAATATTAAAACCAAATAACAATTTAACCAACCAAAAATAGAAATCCTAACAGAATTATTAACAAATTAGAGAAAAACACAAAATAAGCAATTACACAGAAATTACACAAAAATAGAAAAATATACCGACAGAGTGACGATTAAGAGATGTTGATACCACGACGACTCGAAGTAAAAAAAGGGCCGGTGCTAGCTGAGCACCGCCTTATATAGGCTTCCCCCTCCTCATGTCATCCTATCTTCTACAATACATTAAATTAAAATTACTTAAAATTTATTTAATTTTCATTTATTTCAAATTTTTTTCACAATACTAAGTTCTCTAAAAGAGAACTGGCAAGAAACTCCATGATGCTGCAACAATGTCATGTAGCTTTTTGCCTTTATTCAGGGCATTAAAACCAGGCTCTGATGATTTAGCTGTACCTTTCAGACAGTTTAACTTTCAAAAAACATTAAAGGAATTAAATTAAGATATTACCTCACCTTGGGTTATGTTTCTCCAATGGTTGTGGTTATCAACATCATACTAAGGTAATTCAATGTAAGATTAATCAAAATCCCATGTCTCATGTCAGACATATGAGCAGCACTTGGTAGATTTTTTGTTACTTTACAGAGCTAAAAACATGCTCTGGTACTAGTTGTTCCTTCCACCCTTTTTTTTTTTGGGGTAGTAAGTCATCAAATGACTCCACCCGCTCTGGGCAGAACAGTAGGGAGTGTCAGACTTCTACTGACTAAAAACCACCCATGTTCCTTCTTAGCCCTTTGTGTTGAGGCCGCGGTATCTCATTCGAACAACCCGCAGCCCTGATGGGGTGCCTTCCACTCTTACAGACAGTTTTACATTCAAGAAACATTTAATTAAGGAATTAAATTAATATATTTCCTCACCTTGCCTTACGTTTCTCCAATGGTTGTGGCTTTTCAACATCATACTGAGGTATTTCAATGTAAGAGTAATCAAAATCTACAGGCTTGTCTGTAGACATATGAGCAGCAGTTGGTAGATTTCTAGCTACCTTGCAGAGCTGGAAATAAAAGCAAAGTAAATAATAACCTTTGTAACCATATTTATTTGCAAATAAATCTTTGACTTTAAACATTTTTAAAAATAAATATTATGTAAGTAAGGTAAAAGCGTTCATCCTTTATTCGGTGTTGGTGCAGCCTTCTTTATTAGTTGTACTCTTTGTAGTCTTTCAAAAAGTTCATCTATTGCTTTTTTGGTCTTTCTCTACTCTTATTGCCAATGACTATAAGAATATTTGCATTAATAACCAAT
The DNA here is from genome assembly GCA_949316265.1 of Diarsia mendica. Classification (NCBI taxonomy): domain Eukaryota; kingdom Metazoa; phylum Arthropoda; class Insecta; order Lepidoptera; family Noctuidae; genus Diarsia; species Diarsia mendica. The sequence continues at coordinate 14,746,458 of OX438896.1, read as the reverse complement.
GTCAGCAGAACAGAGTAGGTATTAAACTATATATTTCCACAATAACCTGTCTTCTCATTGTATTTTATGCGTATATAAATGGACCTCAGCTTTTATGGAGATATTGTGTTCTTAGACATTAAGTTCTTATCTTCTAAATCAAAGGCACTAGTATTTTCTTTAAGTACGAGTATTTGTGCATATAAACTTACACCTTTGCCATGGGAAATAGGTGTGAGGGAAAACTACAGAATACCTAACCTAGAACAATTTTAGTTTACTCTTTTTTAGGGTTCCGTCCTGCACCTCCGTATCTCACAGCCCTTTTACTCCGAGACTGACACAGACACCAATTTCGACTATATGATGCCAGCATTCGAAATTGGTGTATTTTATAAGCCTTTCTATCACTTGGAGATACTTTTATTTTATGTGTAAGTTAGTTGGTAGGTTGTAAGGTTTTATAGCATCAAAGTGTTGCACATTTTGAGGCATTTTTCAGTTTTACTGATAAATTAAACAATCCAATTCATACTCAATTATTAATTGTATGATACTCACAGCACTAAGGGATCGTACAGGTCGAAACATTTTATTTGCTTTTGATGGCTAAGTGAAAGGATTAGAAAAACAAGACTGTAGCACAGTAGTTAGTTTTTCCGGCTTTGATTTTCACTCTCTCTCTCGAGAAAAGTGAACAAACAAAAATAGATCAGTCTATTCTATTTTTATGAATGGCAATTGTGCCGATGTCGACAATTCTGCCAATGTCAAATGTGGAATGGAGAAACGTGTGTGGAAAGCATTAAAAAATAAAATAATTTAGATTATGAAAAATAAATAAAACAAACTGTACGTAAAGTGTAACTTGTCGATAAGTGTTAATAAAAAATATACATATAAGAAAATAAATACCTATTATTTGTAATATAAATTAATTTAATAAATCGAAAACCACACTACGACTTACAATCTGATGTTGTTGCTACGGATAAATATAATTAGGGAACTACAAAGCTTTGGAGAAAAATGAGTTAATAAAGAAGGAAAGTTAATAGGAACAGGGATTTTCAATTCTGAAAGACGGCTGTATAGATCAAGAGAAGGGTTATTGTTAGTACAATTAAAGAAAATATGTTCCAGGGTACCCTCGTCCAAACCACACTCGCAAAGAGATGAATCTCTGACCCGAATTTTGTGTAGAAAAACTGGGGAGCAGCAATGGCCTATGCGAAGCCTGCACAAGATAGAAAGCACCTTCTTTGAGAGTTTTTTATATGGTTTAAACCAAGGCTTTGAAGTAACATTAGGTTGGATCGCAGAGTAAAAAGAACCTTTTGTTTTACTCGAATTCTGCCACTGTACCTGCCATGAGGATAGTAAACTCTTTTTTGGAAGGCTCAGCAAATCATAGCCCTGGCATTGATAGTATTTTAAGTCTACGGACTGGGAATTTACAGCATCTTTAGCAAGGGCATCAACACATTCATTTCCTATTATGCCGCAGTGGCTAGGAATCCAAACGAGATTAACAGTTTTATGGTTTTCAGCACAAGATAATAAGGATTTTTTAATTTGGAGTAAAATAGGGCTGTGTAATTTGGTCTTGAAGGGATTTTGCTCTAAGGCTTGCAAACAACTCAGAGAATCCGTGAATATAACGCCATAATTTATACTGTGAGCCTCTATAAAAAGGCATGCTTCCAGTATGGCAACGCACTCGCCCGTAAACACAGATGACTGGGCAGGGCATTTAAATTGAAGAACTATTTTGGAGTTTTGGTAGTATACCGCAGCACCAGTACAGCTAGAATTTGTCAATTTTGATGCGTCCGTAAAGAACCTTTCAAAATGATACCATCGCTCACCAACGGCAGCATTAAATAGAGAGTCCGCCGAAACAGAATTTTTGGAAATTCCGATATTATAAAAGATTTTTGGTTTGAAACAAATTACTTCATAATTAAAGTTATAAATAGGAAGTTTTGGGAAGATAGATTATTATTTATTTACAGGGCTGGGCAGTATTTGAATTACTTGTAATTAAAATACGTAATTGAAATACAAATACGTATTTTGTATTTGTATTTCAATTACTTCCTTAAAATGTAATTTGTAATTCGTATTTCAAATACCTGACGACGAAGTATTTTGTAATTAGTATTTCAAATACTTGAGGCTTCAAAATACATTTTAACAAAAATACATTTATCCCTTCATTTAGCGATCGTGAGTGTGAGTGCGAGGCGAGAGTGCAATGATGGCAACACTGCACCTTTTATATACTGAACGTTATAACTGTACGTCAAAATTGGCCAACAAAACGAGAAAAAAAATGTACGTTGAATTGTCAATGTCACCCTAAGATGGCAAGTCTTATCGGTTTAGTTTTTCACGTGTAAGAAAATTAGGTTGTTGACAAGAGTTTGGGTTTTGGGTTAAATTTTTGAACAAAATAGGTTAAAATAAAAACTTTTAAGTTGGTTATTTTGTTTTTAATTCATTTTTGCCACCGACTTCCGAAAGAAAGTTACTTTACACTTTTTTCTGATGTTTTTTGAAGGCGGTTATTTTTTTAAAAGTTTTGTAAGTAATTTGTATTTTGTATTTCAATTAAAAATTGCTAAAATACTGTATTTTGTATTTTATATTTCAAATACCTTACTTAAATGTAATTTGTATTTTGTATTTTAATTACTTGCGATACAGTATTTTGTAATTTGTATTTCAATTAAAGCAAAGCATGTATTTTGCCCAGCCCTGTTTATTTAATAGATCAGTCAAAAGATGGTCAAAAGTTCAAAACCAATTTCGTTCGTGTCTTGATGACAGATGATGACAGCATTGCTGTGTTTTGTTCTTGGTTTTGTTTTTTTGTCAGCTGACACCGTCGTTGCCCACAGATTATACTTAGGTTGTGTTTATGAATTACTCATCTGTGGTAGAGAGATACGGTTGCCATGGTTACAATGTGTTGTCATCACGTTGTCATGTTGTGAAGATTGCTCAATAAAATTCAAAACTAAACAACAAAATTTTGTAATAACTCTCATTTACTGAATGAGGATGAAGTTATTTGATAATTTGTTGTAGTTTTGTTGTAAAACATGATACCTATACGCGATTTTATAATAACAACTATTGGTAAGTACTTGCATAATTAATTTGATTTCATTTGAACATAAATAAAAATGCTTGAACGTGAATTACAACGAAAGTTTGTAATATGTATATTTAAAGCAAAATCATTAATATCCACATGTAGTTTTTGCAAACTGATTAGAATAAAGTATTTACTTCACATAGCTTTTGTTGCATTATTTACCTACTTGTTCTTAATTTTCTTGCAGAGCACTATTACACCAAATTAAACTTTAAATTGGATGAAAATTCCGAAGATGCATTGTCTGATTTCATCAACAACCCACAAATACTTATAATACAAGGCTACATTCATGGTGAAAATGTAATTCTTCATACTAAAGTGAGTATTTTCAGAATAGATATTGGAGTACTTACAAATGTTACATTAGGTCATATATTTTTATTTATATTATCATAAGATCCATGATAGGTCTATTCGGACGGCATGCAAGCAGTTTTATTAGCAGGTTTCTAGCTTGTAGTTGATAAAAAAAGTTCCCTAGCAACAGAAACTATGGATGATTAAAGTAGGTAAGGATTGACAATGTGCACAAACATAATACCTAGCTAGCCTGCAGTATGTCTGCCTTTTGTTTTTTGAGGGTAGGAAATCATCAAAAGACTCCTCCCGCTCTGGGCACAGTGGTAGGGAGTGTCAGACTTCTACTGACTAAAAATCACCTATGTTCCTTCTTAGTCCTTTGTGTCGAGGCCTCGGTATCTCTTTCGAACAACCCGCAGCCCTAACTTCTCTGTCTGCCTTACATAGGGATGTAATTTATGCGGAGTTGTTAAATGTCCCAAATTACCAGAAGTGAGGAAATTAACAATTTTTTTCAATTAAAACAATAGATAGCCTAAATATTATAATGTAAGTGGGTAAATAATAGAAGTAAGGTGTTTCTGTTAACTATTCTTTATAATTAAACTTTTTGAAATTTCTGAACAAAATTATACCTACTGTTAAGAAAAACCTGAAATTGTCTTTAAATGTCTGGATTTCTGCCTGGAAAATTTATTAATGAAACTGGGAAGCCTACACCCACTTATCTTATGCTACTAAATAATGAAACCTACTTTCAGATACAAGATAATAAAAACAAATCTATAATATTTTACAAAAGCTCTGCACAAGAGTTACTGAAAGATGATGATGTACACAATATTAATATACTGACCCTGTCTAACAACACAGTAGAGTCATTGTATCAGATTTGGAGACAAGTCTACACACCTCTACTGGCTGCAGTGAGTACATTCTTATTTATTCCTAACAAGTTGCATTGCACCTAAAGCAATACCTAGATTATCTAATAAGATTAAACTTGTTCCTGTTAGATTGATTGACAGAGGCATTTATGACCAAAATCAATGTTAGTATTTTTATCCATCAGTGGGTGTTTTTTGCCCAAATAATTATGGTTGACGTAAACATAACATCACGCCTGTAATCCCCGAAAGGTTAGGCAGAGGTATACCTAATAGTAGGTACACCCAATAATGATGATTGTTTATCTATAAATTCAGTTTTATATTTTAGGGAAGTGACTTGTACTCTAATAAGCTCCAAAAGAACCTATCGGATCTGGAGTCTAACTTGAGGATTTTAGCCCATGGAAAAGGGAACACTAACATAAATGGTAAGTATTTATTAGTAAATTATAGTGGCAATTATATCACAACAATACTACAGTAAATAGACAAATGCTACCAGTTTTTTTTAGATGTGAATTATATTTGAATTTTCTATGTCTATCTTTCTGCACAGTTGTACTTTCAATCCAAGATGAACTGGAATATTGGAAAACATTGGGACAAAAAAGGGATGCCAATAAAAAGGAGAAGGAGGCAGCATCTACTTTTTGCGAACTTTTTGAAGATGTAATGGAAGAAGTAAGGTAGGGCTATAATAATATTATTTTTTGATTAAAGTAATTACCTAATCCTATTTAATTTTGGCTAACTCGTCATACACATCCAGAAGAAAGTAAGTCTACCTACATTCAAATGACACTTATAGAGCCGTTCATAGAATATCTTTCATATATTTCAGAACTATGCATTCTAGCCCTATGGATGAAATCAGAGAGTCAGCAGAGAATGTAGGTGGAATTCTGGATGATATTTGGCGGATTACTAACCCTCCGTATGCACAAGATAGGATGGCTCATGTGTTTGATATTATTGGTATGTAATGATTAATACTGATTACTTAGTTAATTGGGGTTGCCACTTGCTGTCCTGAGAATTTTCTTGGCAGGAACTCATGAACTCTAGCCAATTGGACCCAATTCTCTCGGGCAGCTCTAATATTTACTGTCCCTTCATCAAAATTGTATCACAGGTCTTATAATAAAGCAGCATTGTAATGCTGTAGTATATTTTTGTCTATTTAATGTGCTTTGCTTCAATTTATAATTCTACAGTCTTATAATTTAAGGTTATGAAATATGTTCAATAATACAAAAGACAGTGTCTACTAATGATCTGTGGAAAGTCAACAATGGAGCCAAGGATAGTGAAGTGCTGAACCTACTTTCTGATAGTTTCAAAGTGATCCAGACTTGGAACAGCGCTTGTGAATCGTTGACTGAAACATACTGGCCTAACTACGCGCTCCATGCGTGGAACGGAAAACCTTACGTACCACCGTTTTGTTTGAACTTTCAAAATAGGTTGAAAGAGGTTGGTATATCTATTACCACTGTACTGTATAATTAGCTTAATAGGGTAGTCGACAAAAAAAAACTAATTACCTAGTCCGTCAGATAGATTTCCAAAAAATATTGAACACGTATTTTTTCTTTTTTCACGTAAACAAAAAATGAAGACGATACAGTGCTTCGAAAAGTCGTGAAACGTCACAGCTTGGTCCAATTTTACCTAACTATGACGTCAAACGCCCCCTCTCCATGGTCTTTGACAAGCTTTATTTTCGTCAATTTTTATTAATTTGATAAAACAAAAAACACGTATCCAATATTTTTCAATAATCTGACTGACGGACTAAACAGAATCATATTTTTTTTAGTCGGTCGACTACCCTATTCTTATGGTTTTTCTGACGAAACTTGTCATCCTCTTACTCTGACAACTTGCTGAAATGGCAAATTATAATAATTATTATTATTATTTATTCAGTTTCGGACAACAATACAATCCATTTTGTTAGTAAACAATGCCTTATAACTAATGTTAGTAACTCACAACAAGACACAATCAACACCAGCAACACATTAGGATTTATCTGTCTGAGGCAAGTTGCCCAGAGAGTAATCAAGCGGAAGACGAGCTATCTAGTTGACCACCCTCTCCACAAAATGCCTCAGAACAGGGGAGTACGGACACTCCGCCAGTACTCTCAGGATACTATTGTTACTGACCCGCGTTCGATGCACCAGTGAAGCAACTTTTTTTCGTATCACTGCGTGAAAACCATCAGTTTGACTTTGCGAAAACATCTCTGATGCACTACAAAAACGGGGCAGTCCCAACAGCATCCTTTTGGGGTGGTTATGGATCTACCTCCTAGCGGTCCACCCCGGGCAACGGCACCACATGTCCACACGGACTGTGGTGACGGCTGAAGGATCCATATTTAGCGGTGGTAGGCTTCGGCCGCCTGGCGCGCGACCACCCTCCCGCCGAAGTCCGGCGCCAAACAGCTTGTCTGTGTTCCGTTGGTGTGCGGGAGTGCCAGTGCCATTGGGAAATAGGAATGATGATCAGTTGCACGGCTTTGGACCGGCCTGGGACTCTATGCAACTCTGTACCGGGTGACTCATACTGGAGGGTAGCGGGATCCGAGGCACGGTCTCTGTCGTTGGCCGACCGCAGTTAGTAGGGGGCCCAAGTACTGCGCTAGCCACGTGGGAAAGGCTGCCCCGCCAACTCGCGAAAAATCCCGAAATGCTCCACTGTGCCAGTTGGCGACTGGGCGGGAGGACCCGGTGGCCATTTCGGGGGGGCTCGGGCGTCCCCGCAGTCTCCAGATGAGTCTCCCATAGGTCGGATGAGCTGAAGAGTCCCGTTGGGTAACCAAGTCGTGTCTCGATCATCCCTCTATTTTCCCACCAAACTACTCCTAATAAAATGAAAAAGTTTAAAAAGAAATCGGTTACAAAGCGGCTGCACTTCCTCCCACATAAAGTGCACCTCACTAACATCAGGGGGTTGCACTCTAATCTCGATCCGGTCCACCACCACCTCGAGACCGAGAAGCCGCACCTATTCTTTTTAACGGAGACGCAGATTGCGACCCCGTCAGACGTGGCGTACCTCAACTACCCAGGTTACTCGCTTGAACATAAGTTCGTAAAGCGGGCTGGGGTCTGTGTGTACGTCCGCGATGACATTTGCTTTCGGCGTCTCCGTTGCTTTGAAGTTTCGGGGTTATCTACAATTTGGATACTGGTGGACACCGGGGTCGAGAAATCTCTCTACGTCGGTGTCTACCGGTCGCACAGCGGTGACCAGGAGACAACCAAGCTTTTTGAACACCTGATGGAAAAGGCGGATTGTGCCCAGCAACGGTACCCAACGGCGGAGCTTCTTTTTCTGGGGGACTTTAATGCCCACCACGATGAGTGGTTGTTCCCGTTCCAGAAAACTGACCATGCTGGGAGAGAGGCGCGCAGATTTGCATTGTCGCTAGATCTCACCCAGCTGGTGAATGAAGCTACGCGGGTGCCGGATGTTGACGGCCACACACCCAATTGCTTGGACTTGCTGCTGACAACTAACCCGGACAGGCACTCAGTGTCGGTATCAGCCCCACTGGGAACATCTGACCACTGTCTGGTGAAGTCCGTATCTATCGGTTCCCCTCCTGATGATAGCCCTAAGGGCGAGAGGAGAGTTTGGCGATACGAGTCAGCAGACTGGGATGAGATGCGGCACTTCTTCGCGTCCTTCCCGTGGCATTCAGTGTGCTTTTCAGCGCGCGACCTCAATTGCTCAGCTGAAGCGGTTGCGGCCGTGATCCGGCAGGGAATGGAATACTATATTCCATTCTCCGACATACCGCTCGGTCACAAGGCCCGTCCATGGTTTAATGCGGACTGCGCTCGTGCTGAGGCCCGAAAGCAATCTGCATACCAAGCCTGGGTGCAAGCTCGTGACCGTAAAGTTCGGGCGCGTCGGGTTCGCGCGAAGAAAAGAGCATTTAATTCTGCCGCAAAGTCCTGCAAGCGGGTGATCCGAAAGGCGCGCTTCGACCATGTCAGTCGCATAGGGGCCAAACTGGCGTCCTGCCCTTCTGGCGGTAAACAGTTTTGGTCCCTATCCAAATCGGTCGAATCCAACTTCTGCCGGTCCTCACTACCCCCCCTGCAAAAACCAGATGGGTCGCTGGCTCACTCCGCTACCGAGAAAGCAAATCTATTTGCAACTCTGTTTGCGGGCAATTCGCGTCTAGATACTGGGTCAAAACAGCCACCAACGATTCCTCGCTGTGATTCTTCGATGCCGGAGATCACAATACACATGAAAGAGGTCCGTAAAGTACTTCAGTGCCTAGACGTGAATAAAGCTAGCGGTCCGGATGGTATACCAGCAAGGGTCTTAAAGAACTGTGCGCCTGAGTTGTCTCCTGTGTTGACACGCTTGTACCGCCTCTCTCTCAAAACTAGAACGGTGCCGAACTTCTGGAAGATCGCTAATGTTCAACCTGTACCCAAGAAGGGTAGTCGTGCCGACCCTAGTAACTATCGACCAATCGCCATCACCTCCATACTTTGTAAAGTAATGGAAAAGGTACTTAACGGTAAGTTGCTGGCGCACCTTGAAGCGAACGACCTGCTCAGCGACCGTCAGTATGGCTTTCGCCGGGGACGGTCAACTGGGGATCTTCTGGTGTTTGCTACGCACTGCTGGGGCGAAGCCATCGAGAAACACGGCGAGGCCCTTGCCGTGTCGCTGGACATCTCGAAGGCATTTGACAGGGTTTGGCACGCAAGTCTGTTGAGCAAACTTCCGGCATACGGCATTCCCGCTGACTTTTGCTGCTGGATATCTGACTTCCTGAGTGAACGGTCGATCCGAGTGGTCATTGATGGCTGCTCTTCTGACCTTGTGGCGATTGATGCCGGAGTTCCTCAGGGGTCAGTTCTCTCCGCGACACTTTTCCTGCTGCACATCAACGACCTCCTTGTTCCTGGTATTGTTGGGTACGCAGATGACAGCACTGTCATGGAGAGTTACACATCCAGCGCAAAAGCCGGTGGTGATGAAATACGTTCATTGAGAGAGGCCATGGTAGAGCGAACGAATTCAGCCCTAAGTCTTGTCTCCAAGTGGGGTGACGACAATCTGGTTGATTTCAACGCCACCAAAACGCAAGTGTGTCTGTTCACTGCTAAAAAGAGTCCGTTCAATCTGGCCCCCACTTTTCGGAGTGCGTCTGTACAAGTTACTGACAGTCTCGAGCTTCTTGGCACGAAGTTGAGTGCAAATCTGAACTTTGGCGCCTACATCGAGTCGAAAGCTCAAACTGCGGCAAAAAAGCTGGGTATCCTAAACAGGGTCAAGCGGTACTTCAAGCCTGGACAGCTTTCAATATTGTATAAAGCTCAAGTCCGGTCCGGCATGGAGTACTGCTGTCACCTTTGGGATGGCTCAGCCAAATACCAACTTGCCACACTCGACTCAGTAGAACGCAGAGCCAGGAGGCTGATTGGTGACGCCAAGCTGGTTGCCAAGCTACATAGCCTGGCCCACCGCCGCAAAGTTGCATGTCTGTCGGTCTTCTACAGACTGTACTTCGGAGAGTGTGCGCAAGAGCTCCACGAGCTTATTCCACCATCTCCCTTCTTCCATCGAGAGACTAGGCGTACTGCAGGTTATCACCCATACCTTGTCGATGTTCCACACATTCGTACGAAGCGTTTTGCTAAGACTTTCATTGTTCGTACAGCCAAGGAGTGGAACACCCTGCCTGCGTCGGTTTTCCCGAGTTCATATAACCCCAATCTATTTAAGTCGCGAGTAAATAGGCTTCTTCTGGGTAAGCTCGTTCCATCGTCGACCTCATCTCTGCCCTTAGGGCAAGATTGAGGTCAAGAGCAAGCCCATATTAAATAAAAAAAAAAAAAAAAAAATCCTGAAAATATTATTATATTGGACGCGTAAGGCATCCAGCGACCTTTTGGTGTAGCTGACCCATAGACCCCCTGCATACATTCCCTGACAGAAAGCCTTGAACAGGGTGATCTTGACCTGGTCACTACATCGGGAAAATCTACGGGCCAACATATTACCTCGGACCGCTAGTGCCCTACGTTCCCTCTCAATGTCTACATTATCCTTAAGGTCGTCGGTAAGCATGTGCCCCAAGTACTTAAACTGGTCCACTTTATTAATGCTCATGCCATTTAGGGTGAAATTATCATAATGCATAATCATCATCATCATCATCATTAGCATAATGGTTTAATGCGTCCTGAATGATAACTTACGTTTTTTTTTTAATTTTCAGATCAACGACATCAGGTCTACACACTGTCAATTAAATAAACTACTTTCGAACAATGAAAGATCAGAATTGCAAACTGATCAACTATTTGCACCATTTGAAAGTGTGTACTAACTCTTCTTCAATTAAAATACTTACGTATTTCTTATAGTTTCTTTTAAATAACCACTTATTTATTTGTAGGTATTAATATATGGATGTGTAATGGACCTAACCCTGGTTGGGATACAGCAGTGTCCAAGTTCTCAACCAGTTTACGCCCTGCTGAAACAAAAGTCGCTGAAAAGTTGAAACCCAGATTGCATAATATGTCTACTAAACAGGTAAAGCAATACCCTTATCAAAATGGCACAATTGGTGCAGTGGTTGAAATAAGTGACGCCGCGGGTTCGATTCCTGCATGAAACAAATAATTGCATGGCTTACAGGTAGTTGTTCTAGGTCTGGCTGTTTGTGTATGCGAGTTTAAATGTTTGTAAATGCACCCACGATACAGGAGATATATTCCTACTTTGAGGCAAGGTTTTTTTTTCAAATATTTCCAGTTTTCCAGAGCTAAACCTAACGAGACCTAAGTTTTAAGAAAAAAAACCAGGACCTTAAAAACACATGTTTTGCAGTTCATAAAAATTCTAGTCAGGATTTCTACCATTGCTATATTCTTGGCTTACTCATTTGTAGATGCTGTATGAATTCATGAGATACAGCGCGCTAATAGAACGACCTCTCGTAAAGCACGCGCTCAACAACGAGCTAGAGATATTCGTGTCTTCTCTGATATCAATGCTGAAGAGTGTGCAGACTCAAATGGATGCGGATGAAGTGGATGTGAAGATGTACCAGCCTCCTGAAATGTCCACTGTCGTGCTTCAGATACAATGGGCTAAGATAACGGAAGCGAAGGTATATATAATTACCAAAATGTATAAATAGGGATGGCAATAGTGAAACAAATGATGCTAAGAATGTGGTAATGTCATTTTATATTTCAACTAGCTGATGCCCACGGCCTCACCCGCGTGGGTGTCATCAAATTACGTATATACCTACCAAAACCTTCCTCGAGAACCACTCTCACTGCTGCACAACACTCTGCTGTTTTTACCCATTGGTAAAACAGCATGAAAATCGGTGCACTAATAGTTTTTGAGTTTATCGCGAACAGACAGCTGGTTATTTTCCTCCATGTGTGGTGCCTTTGTTTTATAATATCTAGTGATAGTGATAGCTTGACTTCATTGGTGGTATAGGAACCTTGCTTTGGTCGCGCCATCTTACTGATATTAAAAACGCGAAAGTTTGTAAGATTATAATTGATGTATGGATGTTTGCTACTTTTTCATGCAAAAACTACTGAACGGATTTTGATAAAATTTGGTACACAAATAGTTTATAACCTGGATTAACACATAGGATAGTTTTTTATTTTCGAGTTGTAGCGGGCGAAGCCGCTGGCAACACCTAGTCTAGAATAAGTTTTTAACGCTCTTCCCCATTAGTGCAGCATCATTTATTTACATCTTGGTCACGACTTCACACTCATGCGACGCACGTGTGCGTTGTGAACTTATGACACCGACTGCGGTCAACGCGTTACGGCGGTATTCACGTGAAAGAAACAAATAAAAGACGCGCTTATCGCTTGATCCAAGTATCCTTTATAAGTAGTATCGTCTGAGGTCATAAACAGGCATTAGAGTTAGTTATTAAACAATTATGGTTAATTTATCCCGTTCTACATTCCAGGTAAAAGAAATCCAAATGTGTGCCGAGAAGTACTTGAAAGAATTTGATGGTAGTTCTGAACTGCACAGTCTAGCTACCAAAGTGCTGAAAGATCTCAAAAATATGTACACACAACTACATGAAGAATGGTGTCGTGATCTGCAGGTGATTATAAAATTATATTAAAAAAGTCTATGCTCTGTAGAGAGAAGACATCCTTTCTCTCCTACCACTCTCTGTCTCTTCGGTCTGGTTTCTATCAAAGGAAAACCGAGTAGAGTGGAGAGGAGACTTGTGGGATGCGTTAGTTTGATCCACATCTCGTCTTTCGTATAATTTTGCACGTCTCGGAATCACTTTAATATGAAATGGAACTATGGCTAATTTGATTATTTATATGAAAGTACACTTTAACGTATTTTATAGGCTCAAGCGAAGAATGGGTCTCTCCAAATATCAACAGACAAGCCGGTCGTTGAGTTCAGCGGCAGTACTCGCATGATGGTGGTGAACTTCAACCCGGGCATAGTTCGCGCGGAACTAGAGGCGCGTGCGCTCGCGGCCATGCGCCTGCCGCCACCGCCTGCGGCCGCTGCGCTCGATACGCTCAGCAACGCGCTGGTACATGCACGGCCGCTGCAACAGGTTATATAATATTACAAATAATTATGGTTACAAGTCTATACGTGAGGATTTGTAATTGGCTTTCTAGTGACTATGGTTTCGGTTTTATCAGCTGTAAGCAAGGGCGGATCCAGCTTTGGAGCCAGGGGGGGGTCACATAGTCGTTGTCAAGTCACAAGAAGTTATAATTTAATTTTATAACCAAAGATTCAAGTAAAAAGTAGGTATATTTTAATGTTTATAACGAAGTACTTACTGTAGGTACCTACTTAAAAATACCTATATTAAAATAACAAAATCAATTTTTCTTTTACGTCTTCTCCCGAAACGCGTTATCACTGTATCTATCGTGGACAAGTGTCAGTCTGGTTTGACGTTCTTCAGCCATTGAAGCTCTTCGCCACGATTCTTCGAATTGCTGAGCCTTATCCAGGGGGATATAGCGTTGAACAATTTTCCCTGGATTAACGATTTAGAAATAGAAAAGAGAATTGAAATCGAGCGCCTCAAGCGAGACGAGTGGAGAAAAAGCAAGAGGAAGGCGCGAGCGCAGCGAGCGCGAAATTTTTTGTATTATTTTATAGATTTTGGGGGGTGCCAAAGATATTTTCATTGGGAGGGAACTTGAACGTGTCCTTTGTTTATGTCGGCTACTGAATTTTCATCGCCTTCACATCCAGAGCAAGGCGGCTCTGATTTGTACATCTTTGACAGTCGTTGAGTCGTCACACGTAAGCAGTTGCTGACGAAGTCTGACAACCAGTCTTCGTACCTACCCGGTACTAACAGGGTTGTACAGCGTGCAGGTCAAAAAAGCAATCGATCCATGTTCAGCTGCATCCAGTTAGACTGGAAGCCAACTACAACATACATATTTGGGATAACGTACGTGGATCTTTTAGCGTGGAATTTTCACTAGCCTATAACACTTGGGATAACGCAAAGAATCTAACGATAGTATCAAACGGTTCAGGCGTTTAGAAGTTATGGTGGAATAAAGAAAATCACAAATAAACATACATGCATACATGAACCCTAAACACTCTTTTTGGGTAGTTGTGTTAAAACATATAATATAATTTAAACATTATGTTTAACAATTTTAATTAGTGGTCCACATAGGTACTGGACTTAGCCCAGGGGGGGGTCATGACCCCCCTGACCCCCCCCTGGATCCGCGCTTGGCTGTAAGTCCTCCATATAAAAAATAAAATATCTTTTAAAATTATGCCGCCTTGTGCAAGGGGGTAGTCAATGCACTGTATGAGAAAAGGCCTTGATTTTTAATCTCCATTGACTTAGATACCACTTGAGCGTGGAATTGTAGATATCACTCTTATTCGGGTCGGCACATTTGATTCGGAAGTATTAGTTGAACAAACAATCCCAAAGCCACTTACTATACAAATATTCGGCTTATACCGGCGAGATGTAGGTGTCCTATTAGGTAGACCTGTGCCTTAGCATTTGGGACTTACAGGCGTGATGTTATGTCCATAGCGCAAATAGTAAGATAAACTAATTCAAACTGTCAACATAAACTTGTTCTCAGGTGGCATCATTCCACAACACTCTGGGTGAGCGTATGATTCCATCAACTCGTCCGATGATGTTGCAAGCAGCACTGGACCTCTCCAACTTGGTGCAGGACCAGAAGGCAGTTTACTGGGATGATGTCGAACAACTATCTAACTATACTGAGAAACTCAAGAAAATTGTCTTAAAGTTGGAGACACAGGTATAAAGCACAGATTTTAATTAAATTCACTACAAAGACATAGCCACTTCAGTACTACCGAATTGGTCACTTCAATGCTTTTAACGTTATTAATAAAGATGACCGATCTTATGCCCTTTTTTTTTGTTGGGAACTAAGTCATCATCCCGCTCTGGGCGGATCGGAAGGGAGTGTCAGACTTCTACTGACAAAAACTACCCATGTTCCTTCTTAGCCCTTTGTGTTCCTGGGGCGGGGTATCTCTGTCGAACAACTCGCAGCTCCGATCTTATGACTTGTTTACATTTATCGAGTACAGTGACTAGACAGTAGACACCGACAAAACAGCAAAATCAGTGCACTCGACCGAATGCAGCCAACTACTAGGGCTGGATTCACAGTTTTGACACTGACTCGACAAGTACAGTCCCCGGCACGTAACTTGGCAAGAGTCGTTAGTTGCGCAAAAGTCATTTTTTAGGTCTCTTTGGCGGTGGCGCGGGGCGCGGGGTATGAGGTACCGTCATCCGCGCGTGCGATTGGTGCATTCAAATGCATACGTTCCGTTCGCTCCCGATTCCACTTGCGGTGCACGAAAGTTGTGTTGTTTTTGTTATTTCTATTTGTTACGAATTTGAGTTGTCGTTGTGTTTTAAATTGGGTGCTAATTAAACCGGCTTCTTTTTAATAGCATTATTTGCATCAAAAAATCTAACTTGCCTTCTAAATTACTAAGTCAGCCACAATTAACGAGCATCTAAATAATACTATCTTAGCCACAAGTTATTATTTTTAAAACCACTCTAAATACAACTCAGCATCGTGATTATTTTTTAGCATCTTTTGTAACATGGATTCAAACAGTAAACTTCTAAAATATTAAAATATGGCATCAAAAAAATATTCTATTAGCTTCTAATTTATTAACTCAGTACGTTTAAATTATAACTCATGCCACATTAACTGAGCATCAAAATTTAATTAAAATTGTCATCAAATATTATATTATAGCCACTAATAGTACGTATAAACATCTGTCGTGTCATCGAAAGGCTTAAATATAGAAGTTCAGAGTAAAGATCGATTTTATTTACATGTTGTGCTACAAAAGTTATCGACAGAATCGCTTCAGAACTTCATTTTATCGGAAAACTAAACAATAAATTGTGAAAACATTTCTGCAAGCAACTCTGAAGTAGCGCTCGCCGGCCGCTGCCGCGGCACCGCTCGCTTCGCTCGCTCGGCTCGCGCGCGTTTGGTCACAGTTTTAACCTTACCTAACCTATTTCCCTCAGTTTACAATGACGAGTCATACAATCTGACTATGACTAGTCAATTAGACAATGGTAAAAACATTTCTGTTACTAGTAGGTATTTTTAACGTAAATGTAATAATCTAAAGTGTATCTAAAGTTGACATTTTGAATACACGTGACTAACTCGTCAGTACATGAATCGAATGGCGCTCTCTGATTGGTACAAATGGCTAGTCACTGTCGTCTCGCGCGCTCGCGCCAAATCTTGCTGTTGCTATTTTCACGATAAAAGAATGCGATGTATTATTTTACATGCTAAGTTATAATAAATGATGTTGATTATGGTCGCTTCAATTATATTTTTTGAGGGCCTTGTGTTGAAGCTGTAAAATGGTGGTGGTTAATATAATTGTTGCTCTTCACTTGACGCTTTCTATAGAATATTTAGTGGGCGTTGTAAAGAAGACGAATTAGTATATTAGAGGCTATATAATTTTCCCGTGGCTTAGTTATAAAATTAGAAGTTTGATCACGTGGCCAATTAAAAAAACTGTGGCACGATTTATTATTTCCCTTTTAAATTTAGTTTTTAATATTGTTTTAAATTTAGTTTTAGTTGTTTCAAATTTTGTTTTTGTTACCTACGTTGATTACAATGCCTAGGAGTGACGGTAGTTTAGTCGAGGATGAGGAGCCAACTCCTTCCACCAGCTCAGGTGGTGCTTCTAATTTGATGCCAGGGGTAGCAGTTTTATTAACTGACAGTGACGACGAGGACACGTCATAATTTTTTAATAAAAACCAAAGTTTTACTTTTAAATGCATATTTTTATTTATAACACCTAATAAATGTCACAAAGTCTTCACCATTGTTTAACTTCATTTTTAAAAATAAATTATGTCAATAACCATAGAATAATGACAAGCAATAAAAGTGACCACTTTTTGTGGCACAAAGTGCACGATGGGCGAACTTTGCGAAACCTTGCCAAGTTACGTGCCGGGAGCTGTAACCAAGGTATTATGGTTAATTATTCATTCATTCCTGTTGTTTCAGAACACTTATCTCACTGGCCAGCATGTAGCGATCAGGAATATTGTTCAGAAGCTTATAGATACCGAACTCTTATCCAAACAAACTGAATGGAAGAAAGGTGTTAAAGAAATAAGAGATATTATAGACACGGTGGGTATTCTATAACGTGGTTGCACCTTACGAATTGGATCTAACTAACGTGATGTTTTTTATCTGGAAAACCATCCTCTTCTTTTATTATCTTAATTTAACTATTTAAAAGCAACCTTTCTTGACAAGCAGCGCCTCTTTCATTTCACAGCTAATGTGGTCAGACTGTACAGTATACTTAGGCCCGACATTAAGTCGTTGCTTACCGTAATACTAGATAATAATTAATTTAACAAAAGTTCGTAAACTATACCTTGCAAACAAAATTAGTTCCTGTATAGAGACTTCCAACGACCATGGTTGTGTTTTTAAAGGTCAAAAAATTAGCATTAGGAGTTCTACATCGTTCCCACTGTTGGGGCTCAGGTTTACGAAGAAAACGGTCTGTAACCCTACATAGGTCAAGTGCAACTCCGCAGTGAACCTATGCACTGGATGTCAAATTTCGTTGCAAATTAATTTCCAGGACATTCTGATTTCCTCACGTTTTTTCCACTACTGTATCCCTTTTGTTACAGGTGGAATCGAACGGTTACAAGAATACAGAGCTGTGGCGATCGCATTGGGATTGGCAACTGTACAAGGCGCTTGAGTATCAGTACATAAAGACGCTGCTTTCGCTGCATAAGCATTTCCCGCATGTCAAAGCGGACCTGGTTTTGCGGTAATTATTACATAGTGGTTAATCCATACTAATATTATAAATGCGAAAGTAACTCTGTCTGTCTGTCTGTCTGTTACTCTTTCACGCCTAAAGGGCTGAACGGATTTTGATGAAATTTGGTATGGTGATAGATGATAACCTAGAAATGGACATAGGCTATAAATAATCACGCCATCGTTCTTAGGGGGTAGGCAGTAGGCAGTTAACTAAATTGAGTTAGTGATTTTTAGTCGTTTTTGTTGGGACTTTTGCTCTTTCACGTCTAAACGGCAGAACGGATTTTGATGAAATTTGGTACGGTGATAGATGATAACCTAGAAATGGTCATAGGCTATAAATAATCACGCCATCGTTCTTAGGGGGTAGGCAGTAGGCAGATAACTAAATTGAGTTAGTGATTTTTAGTCGTTTTTGTTGAGACTTTTGCTCTTTCACGTCTAAACGGCTGAACGGATTTTGATGAAATTTGGTATGGTGATAGATGATAACCTAGAAATGGTCATAAACTATAAATAATCATGCCATCGTTCTTAGGGGGTAGGCAGTAGGCAGATAACTAAATTAGAGATTTTTAGTCGTTTTTGTTGGGACTTTTGCTCTTTCACGTCTAAACGGCTGAACGGATTTTGATGAAATTTGATATGGTGATAGATAATAACCTAGAAATGGTCATAGGCTATAAATAATCACGCCATCGTTCTTAGGGGGTAGGCAGTAGGCAGATAACTAAATTGAGTTAGTGATTTTTAGTCGTTTTTGTTGGGACTTTTGCTCTTTCACGTCTTAACGGCTGAACGGATTTTGATGAAATTTGGTATAGTGATAGATGATAACCTAGAAATGGTCATAGGCTATAAATAATCACGCCATCGTTCTTAGGGGGTAGGCAGTAGGCAGATAACTAAATTGAGTTAGTGATTTTTAGTCGTTTTTGTTGGGACTTTTGCTCTTTCACGCCTAAACGGCTGAACGGATTTTGATTTAATTTGGTATGGTGATAGATGATAACCTAGAAATGGTCATAGGCTATAAATAATCACGCCATCGTTCTTAGGGGGTAGGCAGTAGGCAGATAACTAAATTGAGTTAGTGATTTTTAGTCGTTTTTGTTGGGACTTTTGCTCTTTCACGTCTAAACGGCTGAACATATTTTGATGAAATTTAGTAAGGTAATAGATAGTAACCTACAAAAGGATATGGGCTATTAATATTCATGCTATCGTACTTAAGGCGTATGCAGTAGGCAGAAAACTAATTAAGTTAGTGATTTTTAATCGTTTGTTTTAAAAGTTTACCTCATTCACGCCTTAACGTCTGAACGGATTTTTATAAGACTTTGTTAATATAAAGATAGGATCCTAGGCACGGACACAGGCTACTTTTTACGGCGGGAAAATACCTCATTCGCGCGGAAATCTAGCGTGATCGTGTCAAGAAGCGCATGACGCCATAGCTACTGAAATGATTTTGATGTTTTTGTTTTTAACTGAGTGTTACTAAGACTTCAAGTTAGTATTTGATCACTTTTCTAACTTAGAGGGTCGGTAGGCGCCATAATTTAGGGAATTTATGATAAAATTTTGATGCAACTGTCTATATATAACAGTTTTACTTGGATCGAAACTTAGCGGCATTCCATCACACTACTTAACTTATAGGGTAGGAAGGTACCAAAATTCAGACTACTTTTTACTTCGGGAAAATATCTCATTCCCACAGGAACCTATATACAGCTACCTATCTACAACATTAAAACTCTGTCTAGAATCACATTACGCCAAAACTATTGATCTGATTTGTATACGATTTTTTATTCAACTGACTGTTACATTACATACCTACCGATAAAATCTAATTACCTACACCACAGAATTAATATAGTACTACATAACTAGCTACGCTTTAAACTTGAGGAGGTAATTAAATAGACATTTATACGAACTTTAAGCTCAGTAATCAATTATAGTGATAAGTTAATACTCATTTTAGACAAAGAAACGGATAGGTAATCAGTTCATCACCGAAATTATAACACCTACACTTAGTTTGTTTACTATTCAACGAGGGAAAATCCTAACTTCCTAACTAATATTATAAATGCGAAAGTAACTCTGTCCGTCTGTCTTTCTGTCTGTCTTTGCTTCACGCCTAAACTACTGAACCGATTTGTGTGAAATTTGGTACAGACATAGTTTGGAACTTGAGAAAGGACATAGGATAGTTTTTTTTTTTTTTTTCGCGAGATAAACCAAAAATCTGCCGGAAGTCACTATTCCACGCGAACGAAGTCGCGGGCAAAAGCTAGTTTTTTATATTTGCTTATTAATTTATGTGAGTGTTCTTAAAATATTCTATGCTCATAAAGTTTGTGTTTGCCTAATTGTGTTTATATAAGAGTTATGGTCATTTCTGTGCTGTTCATGATTCTTCCCTTTTTGTGGCATTTGACAAAATTGCTTTATTAAGGTAGTCTGATCTTGCGTTGCGTTGGATGTTACGGAATTTTTTGAAAAGAATCACCGTGGCCATGGAACCTGTCCTGTAGCGGAAAGGGCATTAGAAGGACTACTGATGGGTTTTAGTTAGTAAGAGTCTGGCACACCCTTCTGCTGCGTCCAAAGCAGGAGTCACTTGATGATTTCCCATCGTTAAAAAAGGTAGTCTGATAAATACTTTGTTTAGACGAATTTTGCACATGTTATGCCAGATCTTTAAGAGCGTATGCTACCTCAGATTAGCAACCATATTTGTGGTGGTGCAAACTTCGCTTGAAATGCTGTTAGAATAAAGTTCTAATCAGCTTGCACTACAAAGCGGTTGTTACGTCTTTCGCTGCGGCCGAATAGTGCGAAATTAGTGGTATTTTGCGATTTACAAAAAAAACTATTGATTGGACTAAAAAAGTAAAACACTATGACTTTAGTATGTTGCTTGTAGAATTATTTGGCAAAAAAATCAGAACGATGACATGTATTTTAGTATGGTTTTTACTCGTTAAAAGAAGTTTTTAGAGGTATCTTCGCGATTTTTTTCTATCGAGCAAAGTTAGTTGTATTATGTTTTCACAACACTATGGCACTAGCATATATCCTGAAGAATATCATATATTTTTCTGATGATGATTACTGCAGTGAATCATATACTTTTACGCATTATAAAACTCGCGTTTGAGGTACCATAAGCTCTTAAAAAGCAGCACAATACACGTAAAAAAAGATTATTTTCTTGGAAAAGCTGAATTAGGTAATCAAAAGATAATAATTCTCAAGAGTTAGAATTAAAGTAAAAATGATTGTTTACGTTTGAATCATAGTTGAAACGTAATTAATCGGTTATTGAAACGGATCAATAACCGTTTAATTAGTCTGCAACTACGATGTAAGACATACTTTTAGCTAATTATCAATTAATAGCATGATTCCACATAACTCCACATGAGGAAGCCTTGGTTGATCTTTTATCTGTTTGTGCTTTTATTAAACAACGCATATTATATCAAGCATGGGTATTATGAAACACGTTAACAAAGAGAAAAACGTATTTATTTATGATCGTATGAGTTTGCTAGTGCTTGTTAGTTATGTTCACATTAACGGCCTTGATAGATAAATAGAATATCAGATTGACTCATGTCATTCGCAGTATTTAGCCCAAGAGCCCACGACGGCCGCAGACCTTCGTTATTTTATAAAAGCTGAAAGTTGGTCTGTGCATGACACCATACAGGTAAGAACGACGAGCGACTATAGAGTTTGGGCTGTGGTTACTTTGGCAGGTAACAGGTAGTAAAGGTGTATAAAATAGTACCTTAAATTCATTAAAGTATAAAGCTCAATTTTTTTATATTGTGTTCGGGATAACTTAAGAAATGTCGTCACCCATTGCCGGACACTTCCGACAGTTGCAAACAACAAAGCAATAAAAAGATACTTGAGTAAAGAGCACGATGTTTATTTTTAGTGAAATTGTTATTGATTAAGTCATCTTGTTTATTGGAAAACTCTCTCTGACCACTTTAATCTGGTTTAGGGTTAAGGTCTAATGCCAAATGTAATGTTGGTGTTATGTTGCGATATATGATCATTATGTCATTTGATTGGTTACACGGCTGATTAGATCCAGTAAAATAGATTTATGAGTCGACTTTGACCCATCTTATAATTGTCCACGTGCGAAGTTGTTGGTATTAGAAAACAAATCGTTAATCATCATAATCTGCCTAGCCTTTTACTAACTATGTTGGGGTCGGCTCCAACATATCCAATTGAATCCGGGAAGATAATATTCGATAATAGCTTTACAGTAATTGAAATTTACGGTCACATGTGAGTCTTATGACAATATCACAAGGTTTGAATTGCAACAAAACATCTTCCGTTTCCAGCGGTTATGCGGTGCGCGTCCAGCCAGCCATCGAAGAGCTTCGAGTGCAGCATTACCATCAGTTACGTCGCCTTGTGTCGTTGCCGGCACACTTCGTTGGCTTGCAGAACAATATTACTGACAAACAGAACATGTTTGCTGCTATAGTTGAGAAGTATGTGACGTTACCAAATTACTTCTAATTTATTTATTTTTTATGCCAATGGAACAGCATGCACGTAAGATGTATGCATGAAACCGACATCTGACAGAACCTACCGCGTTCGTCTTACCATCTCCTTTGTGGTCTGCCGCAACCCAGCCTCACTCTCTCAGGGCATCAGTTTTGTGCTATTTTGGCGCACATCTTGTGCGGCATGCAAACGTTAAATATCTAGACGTCCGTTGTGAGTCAAAATTCATTTTATGTTTTTTTGTTCAAGTAACACTATGGTATACTTTTACACATTTACTTTCTTTCAATATAAAGGCACAGCTGGCTAGGCAACAAGGCAGTAACTCAACTGGAAGCGGCCCTATCTTCCCTGGAAGCAACATGTGCGTCGTGGACACGTCGCGCGGCGCTAGCGTGCGTACCGGACCTCGACGCGCTGTGTAAGGAACATCTAACTGAGCCGGTGCATTGGGAGAGCAACTTTAA
Source organism: Diarsia mendica (assembly GCA_949316265.1). Classification (NCBI taxonomy): domain Eukaryota; kingdom Metazoa; phylum Arthropoda; class Insecta; order Lepidoptera; family Noctuidae; genus Diarsia; species Diarsia mendica. The sequence goes on along the minus strand of OX438896.1, from coordinate 14,723,669 downwards.
AGCTTGTAAAGCGTATGGGCAGGCGGTCGCTAAGATGACGTTGTGAGTATTTTAGCGAGGGCTTTTTTTGCATTCAAAACTACTAAAAATAGGGACTTGGCCAGTACACACATAATAATATGCACATTAACTCACTCCTTTTTCCCATGGGGGTAGGCAGAAACCACAGAATACCACCTGCTACGATCCTTATATACTAGTCCTTTTGCCTCGTCCACTTTCATTTACGCACGCCGGTTGCGAGTACTACGCACCTGTCCTTTCTGAAGAACGTCACCAATAGTAGGCATAGGTAGTGCCCACACATCAGAAGAATTTCGCACTAATGATTTTTTAAACAGAATAAAATTACCTTGCAGCGAGGACGAAAAGATAGAATGGATATCAGTTGGCACTACAACTTTACGTCGCGAGTTTGAAGCTCAAGCACGAAACCTATGGGGTTGTCTGATGACGTCATTAGTGGCCAGTTGTAGATCAGACGCTGGTAGGGTAGATGCGTTCGTTGCTTCTGCCGCTGTTATGTTAGAGAACCAAGCTCTGCCTAAGAATGCGAAGGAACTTGCTGAAATGAGCGCTACGCAACAAGCGTTGCAGCAACAAATACCAGAGGTAAGTTCTTACAGCTAGATTTATTTTATTTAGGATCAATGTGGTATTAATTTTCGTGAGAAGAGTCAATGTTGCTTAACTGCACAGGTCTGTCAAAAGAAAAATGATCATTATTCTTGTTACAATAAGATTAATAAGTTGTTGCTATTATGAGAGGTATAATAACTGAAAATATTGTAAAGTCGTTGAAAACTACGAGATCATGTTATATCGAGCTTTTGACATCAACATAAGGTTTAAATTACTTACAAGAATTATTCTATCATACAGATGGAGAGTACAGTAGTGGCCCTGAAACGAAAAAGTCATATGTTACGAACGTGGGGAGGGGACACATCTGTAGATGGGACAATGAAGGAATGGCAGAAGATACACGAACTGATGCTGAGTCAACAGAAGATGTTTGAACACCAGGTAACAGAACTATAGTGATCAGTGGTAACAGCCCTGAATTAATAAGTACTTATAGGTCGTGTGTCACGACACACGACCTATAAGTAGGTACTTATTAATTCAGCGCTGTCGTGTGTCAGACACTTTATTGATGCCGTTAGCATGCCTCATCCCACAGCCCCACTCGATCTTATTTATTTCGATCCAGAGGCGTGAGCAGAGACCATGAAATAATTTACGCAAAGTAAAGCACTGTGTGTAAACTTATTCATAGTCATTGCCCTCATAACGAAGGAAATTATTGTGAAGCAATCGACATATTTATGAACAATTCAGAGACATGTACCACAAACCTGGACTAGGTCGGCGTGGTAAATAACCCCTTTCACAGAGAGGCACCCGTATCCCAGCAATGGGATCACTTTAGACTGATATGCTAAGAGGGCAATACTTCAGTAGCAATTTTATTGCTATGTATAAATTAACAGGCTGCTAAACTTAGGAACATAATTAAATTCTTCACCATTAATCTCGCAGGCAGAACTAGTAAAATCAAGTTTGAGCGGTGACTGGGATAACTTGAACACAAGTGTAGAGGCGTGGACGTCGCGCTGGACTCAAGCCAAGCCTCGTCTGGAGAATACCCACGGAGTGAACTATGCGGAAATGCTCGATAGATGTCGCTCTGTGTTCGAGGCGCATGAGAGTTTAAACAAGTTTGTTTCGGATAGAGATGAGCTGATGTAAGTTGGTGTTACTTTTTTAAGGTATTAATGTTAGAAAAGAGAGAGAGGGAGAGTTGAGTTAAGTTTGCTCCTGCTTAAAATGATTTGTAATTCTTGTTTGAATTTGAATGGCGTACCGTAGGGCGTCCCCTCTAGCTAGACGGACTGACAACCTTAAAAAAATCTAGAATCTATAGATCTGTTTCGGTTGGCGCAGTGGCTGAACTATTGACTGTTGCGCTGCGCGTCGCGGGTTCGATCCCCGCACGGAACGGCCTACAGATTGTTGTCCTGAAGTGGTTCCGGCTGGGTGTTTGGTTTGTGTATGAGAGTTTAAAATTTGTAAACGCACCCAGGATACAGGAGTAATTCAGTGTGGGCAACGTTTATGGTAAAAACAAAAATAGATTTATAGAAGCCTTTGTCCAGCAATAGGCTGTGATGAGTTACTTGTGTCTTTAGAATGTGTACTTTTGTTGGCCAACTTCACCTTCATGTCGTTCATTACAGAAAAGAGTGTGAAAAGTTCCAAATGAAAACAGAACTACCCGACACATGGAAACAAGCGGAAAAGCTTATGAATGAATACGTCAACTTGTGGACTCCTTTAAAAGAATATAATGAAGGTAATTTTCTCCAAAGAACCTTTAAGTCTTACACCAGACATTTGTTTTGTTTTTTCTGGTTCCTATTTTTGTTTTTAAAGAAAACACATTTATTTGCGACCAGAAGCTATTTAACAATTTGCGTATTTTATCTTTCTTTTAGAATTCGAATCCATTGCGGACCAAGAATGGATAGTGTTCCAGAAAAAGATTCATCTGTTAGAAGAGTTTTCGGGCAAATGGAGAGGACATTTGGAACCATTCACTATGGTTACGTTATACATTCAACAAGAGCTGGAGAAATATTCGGTAAATAATCTTTAACCCTCTCAATTATATTATGAAACTTAGCTAATCATCATCATCATCTGCCCAGTCTTTTCTCGATTATGTTGCGGGTGGATTACAGTCGAACCGGATGAAGCTGAATACCAGTATTTTAAATGGAGCGATTACCTATCTGACCTCCACAACCCAGTAAGTACTGGGTACTATGATACCCCTTAGTAAAATTGCTTTTCAGAGTTTCGGGCCACTGAATAACTGTTACGATTACGACTGTCAGAGATCTACAAATGATAACCATCGTTAAGTGTCTTTTTACACCCATATTTCACCAGTTATATATTATGTAAGTTTAATGCAATAGGGGCGATCAAATTGCCATAATAAATGGGCACAATCTGGTCTAGCAGCTGCTGAAAAATTCGGAAATCGAACCTAGGTCTAAATCTTTAATAGGGATGTTAACAAAAAAAATCTAATTAGTCCGTCAGATAGAATTCCAAAAAATATTGGACACATATTTTTTATACTACACCTGCTTGGAAAGTACCTTTACTTTATCTTTACGGTAAAAAGTACGTCATTGCATATCGAACAAATTTGCGGGGAGAAAACGCATCTGAGCGGGAGAGAATGGATTTTCATACACTTTTCTCTCCCGCTCAGATTTACTAACTGCAACAATTTGAAAAAAGAACATGTGAAAATTGCAGACGCCATTGGCGCCATTTTCAATTTGAATTAGAATTTAGTTTTTTATTTTCCTCGTAGGTGTAGTATAAAGCACTATGTATCACTCGAGAGAAAGTGCGATTCCCGATCTCGGGTGTTTTAAAGCCCTCGCCTATGGCTCCGGGCTTTAAACGACACCCTCGACGGTAATCGGTCACTTTCTCCTCTCGGTGAACAATGTACTATTCTTCTTTCACGTAAACAAACAATGAAGACGATACAGTGCTTTGAAAACTCGTGTGACGTCATATTCTAAGACATTAGTATGACACATTTCTTAACGAGCAGTGACGTCACAACCTCCCACTCAAATCGATTTGATAAAACAAAAATACGTATCCAATATTTTTCGATAATCTAACAGACGGACTAATTAGAATCATATTTTTTATAGTCAGTCAACATCCCTATTGCCAATTATCATTATTTCTATGTAATACGTATTTCCGTACTCCTACACCCGTATTGAGGCCGCATTATTTACGTCTGAAACCTGTCGTTTCGGCGTATTATTGCTAGCGTGCGACTTCTAAGCGTCTTACTATAGAGTACCACCTAGTTATTTATATCACTTCGGCTTATTGCAGCTCACATAATTATATTTTGTACTAGTGCAATGACATCATTACACATGTGTTCAAAATGTAGATTGGTGATATCATCAACATAATAATATATCTCTACATGTGACTATTATTTTGAACACTATTTTTTAGGAGACTCTTAGACATGAGGAACTATGAGCGAATTTCGTTTCCAACGAAACAACTCGGTCAGCCATCCAAACAATCCGCGTCAATTTCCCATAGCTTTGATGACTCCGACAACTGTAGAAGCTAGAACAAACATATACGTCAGACCCAAGAACTATTATTATGGAGTGCCACAGGGAAGTATTCTTGGACCTCTCTTGTTTATCATCTACATAAACGATCTACCGAAAATTATTAAACAGGAAATGATACTATTTGCAGACGATAGTACAGCTATTTTTACGAACAAAGATAAAGACAATTATGAAAACGACATTAACAAATCACTTGATGATATCATAAAATGGTTGAATGCAAATAATCTAAAAATAAATATTGACAAAACGAATTATATGACTTTCACAAATAAAAATACTAACTCGGGAAAAAATCTACAAATACATTACAAAGGCGAACAATTAAAAGAAGTGAATAACACTAAGTTTCTTGGTATTTATATTGACTCTGCGCTAAACTGGAAACTTCAGGTTGATCACGTTTGTAAAAAATTAAACCAATTTTCATATGCCCTATACATGCTAAGAAAAATTGTTAACGAGAGAGCATTACTGAGCGCTTACCATGCATACGTTGGGTCTACCATCAAATATGGTATTCTTTTTTGGGGCAATTCAACCAACAGAGAATATGCTTTTAAGGCCCAGAAAAAGTGTATTAGGAGTATATGTGGGCTTAAACAAACCGATTCATGTAGAACAGAGTTTCCAAGACTACGCATTTTAACTCTTCCATCACTATACATTTATGAGGTAGCAGTAATGATAAAACGCGATTTAAATAATTATGAGACATTGAGAAGTGCGCGGTATAAACATCAATTAAGTGGAATTAAGTGTAGAACAGTTAAGTTTAAAACGAGTATATTTGGAATAGGTGTGAAAATTTATAACAAACTTCCACAACATGTAAAATGCAGTGTAACCTTAAATAGTTTTAAGAAAAGTCTAAAGGAATTTTTGATATGTAAGGCCTACTATTCAATTAATGACTTTTTTAATGACAAAAAAATTGATGACTTTGAGTGACCTTTAGACAATGAATGAATGAGGAATTTAATTTGTATGACATAAATGAATAATTTAATTTGAATGACATCTTTGAATAATTTAATTTTTATGACATCAATGTATCATGTAATTAACTTGAAATCAATGTATTTTTCAATTTGTTTAACTGACTATGTGAATTTGCAACTATAAAATTGTACACCTTAAAGGTATGTTGCAGCGATTCAATAATCGTAATTATAAGACCTAATTTCACCTGTGACAAACAATAAATTAATTTGAATTTGTAGGTAAATCGTAGTTTGTGTGTCTACCTACCGCTTCGGTGAAATTCGCCCATAGAGTAGAAGTTCTCTGAAAGATAATTAATTAGTGTTGGCTGATAAAAAAAATATTTTCATAGGATCCCAATAAAAAGGGACCTCACTTTCAAGTAAAGATGCCAAACAAAATAATTCATGATTTTATTTGCACAGGATTTGGCTCCTTTACTAAAATATCTTCGAGGCACCGAGTTTACCGAACCACATTGGCATGAAGTATTTAGTCTACTGGAAATGGAGTACAAGAAACCGGATACGCTGCAAGTCAGAGATCTTTTGAATGCTGCGATGAATATCAAGAAACATATCAAGTCTTTGCAGGTAATAAAAAGCCATCTATTTTGCAGCTTAGATACTTCTTCGATGTTTTTATTTATTTAAACTTCATGTAGTACAAGAGTGGTACATAAGCGGACCTAACCCTGCCCCAAGGCATTCTCTACCAGTCAACCATTGGGTCAAATAGGACACCATTTTATTTTAGCGTAACAACTACAAAATACAGATGTTACAAAAAAAAAAACCGGCCAAGTGCGAGTCGGACTCGCGCACCGAGGGTTCCGTAAAAAAAATATATTATGTGATGTAACTAAAAATTTATGGTTTTCGTAATTATTCCTTTATCTATGCTATAAGACGTTGCTTCGTACCAAATTTCAAGATTCTGAGTTCACGGGAAGTACCCTGTAGGTTTTGATTCCCTTGCGAGTGTCGAAAATTTGCGGCATAAACGGGAGTATCTTGATGTAACTAAAAATTTATGGTTTTCGTAATTATTCCTTTATCTATGCTATAAGACGTTGCTTCGTACCAAATTTCAAGATTCTGAGTTCACGGGAAGTACCCTGTAGGTTTTGATTCCCTTGCGAGTGTCGAAAATTTGCGGCATAAACGGGAGTATCTTTTGATCGCGTTGACTTAGAAGTTTGATTTTTTCACAGCTCCAAGAGACCATAGACTTGAGTATTTGATATGAATTTCAGCTTGATACCTCCACGCGTTCCTGAGAAAAAAGGTCTTGACAGACAGACAGACGGACAACAAAGTGATCCTATAAGGGTTCCGTTTTTTCCTTTTGAGGTACGGAACCCTAAAAACAAATGTTTTCAAGATGTTGTAGACGTCCGAACAGTGTAGCGATGGCGGGTTTGCTTAATGTTCTTATTATTGAGTGTAGGTTACCTATTATGGACACAAACAATCGGGGATTGTACCATGTATCCTATTCCTAGAATATTGGTAGTACAGTCCAACAAGCTAATAAGTATACAGGCAGAAATCTTTATAATTCTAGTACACTGAAAATATTGATTGCAATTTTGTTTTATAATGCGTTTTGCATTAATCACACGCTGTATTGTTTGACATCGGTGTCTAATATGTATCTGTATAATCTTTAAAGTAAATGCAAGTAAGCGTAACGAAAACGTAAAGTTACATAAAGATATTTGGTAGAAGGCAATAATTTACACCCTACAAAATGGACGTTTTCTGATAACATTATGCTTTTTTTATAGAAAATCTGCGCGGCTGCATCTAGTGAATCTGCAATCAGGAACGCTCTCAACGAGCTAGAGATTTGGTTTGCGGGAGCGCGATTCAATATCACCTACTATAACGATAAGGCGAAGCAACCCACTCCCATAGTGAAAGACTTTAAGGAAATACTTAGTAAGGTGAGTTTCGAGAGTTTCCAGACTAACATAACATTCCGTATGATTACCACCATACCCACATTTCTTCATTTATATTTAAGTAATGAGCAGCGGTGGCCCAGTGGTGGCGGCCCCGACTTACGAACGGTAAGTCGTGGGTTCGAACCCAGGCAGGCGCATAACTTTATGTAATTTATTTCATCACCGCTGCTCTAAAACCGGTAAAGGAAAACATCGTGAGGAAACCGGCATGTCTTAGAAGTACGTTAGTACTTATATCTCGATGCTTAGAACCATCAAATTCAAAGACGTGACATCTGCCAACCCGCACTGGGCCCGCGTGGTCGATTTTAGCCCATCTGCATCTCTCTCCTAGAGAGGAGGCCTGGCCCCCTACTATGACGTCTTAAAACAGTCCTAACTTAATATTGTTCCAGTGTGGAAACGTGACAGAACTATACAGGGTGCCTAGCGCCATCTCTCCTCCACACTGGATTAAGAATAAGTTAGGATTGTTTTAAGACGTCATAGTAGGGCCCCAGAGCCCTTGCAGTGGGAACACTATGCTGATGATGATGATGCCACACAATGGGTCCCAAACAGCAGCTAACGGCAACGCGGCAGGCCCAGAAGAAGATGGCGGGACGAACTCGACTCTTTTCGCAAGGATTGGCAATTAACATCATTAGATAGGGATAAGTGGAAAGAGGGAAGGGAGGCCTTTGCCCAGCAGTGGGACACAAATGGCTAATAATAAAGATCGTTAAACTGGGTAAGCTCGTAAAAAAAAAATGATAATAAAAAATGGTGATGTGTTTGTGATCAGTTGGTGGCGATTGAGAGCGCCAAGGCTCAGTTATCAGCCGATCACAAATCTAGATTCCGTGCTACTGCATACGGTTACAATACCTACAACATTACATAACCTTATCATGGTATTATTACAGACCATAACATATTGTTCTTATGCTGGACCTTATGTTATTTGTCCGAATTACACAAAAAACATTTTTTTACCCAAGTGAGATGATACTCGTATATAAGCGAGTACAACAGCTAGGATGGTCGTCATACGGCACACTCCATTTTAAATGCTTTTTACCATTGCGACCCACAAATCAGCGACAATACAGGCTTCAGTGAATGAATACTTGAATAGATACTGTTCTTTTTTAAAACAATGGTCCCACAGAACGCGACAGCGCAGAACTTACTCTGCTATCTCGCTCTTTCTGATCCAACCTCGAAGTTTTTGTCTCATCTTTATAAAATTCCTTGAAACCGCACTTTTTTTGCCAATGACGTGTTTTGTTCCCAAGGCTAACCTTGTCCGATAAATGCCTATTATGTTTCATGGGACTTGGTTTTAATTTTGAACCAGATAATGGACCTGGTTCTTAATAAGTTTTGAAGCTTCGTGCTTTATTTTATGCCTTTGGCAGTAAATAAAGTTCTAATCTCTAGTTAATCTGTTGTAATTCATTAAAATATAGCTGCAGTTATAGAAATATTGATTTTTAACAAATTCTGTTGAGAATGACTGTAGAATGGAGAAAAAGTATCTTTGTTAGCTTTAAACTTGCGTTTGAAACTGGCAAAATTATCTCAGATCTTAGATCAACGCTATTTGTGTTGTTATTATATTAAATAATATGAAAAGTGTCCCTACAGCTACACTTTTACGGTCTTCAAGAATACTGCCTACGCCGCGGTTAACGTAGGCCACACTGGTCAGTAATGTAATAAGACGAACCATCGATACGAAAGAATGATTGCAAATAAAATGTAATTGATGTGTAGATCGAGGAACAACAATGGGTGGTGTCCTCGCTGTCGGGCGGCGCCAACGGCTCGGACGCGTGCGGTGCGTGGGACTCGCGGCTGAGGGCCGCGCGGGCGCTGCTACGTGCCACGCATCACGCACAACGCAGGTAACGACCACATACTACCCTTAGGGTCACTTGCGCTAAATTCGACTCAGAAAAAAGCTTCTTATACTTAAAATACAAGTTTTAGAATATGATAACTAAATTATGACTTTGAAATCGGGGGCTTATAATCTAACAGACAGATGTGTTGCTCTGGAGTCTTTTTCGCCACTTCTTCCTGGTCAAATCAATAGGTAGTGACGAAGGACAGGCCTTTTTTGGGTCTATGTAGTGTTAATAATATCTAATGTTAGTGACCAATGACCATGTCAGTTTAAAAACCTCTATTTTACCTTGTTATTTTTGATGTTCAAAAACTACTAATTCTTTTAGCATACTTTGAATAGATTAGGTACAATGATTTTGCTTCGACGCGTTATACAGGAATATATAGTGCCGGTATCATAGAAACTTGAACGATAAACCACGCTTGCACCTTATTGCATCATTCAATTCGCTTTCAGAACAAGTTTCTAAGGTCCACTTGTACCTACTTATAACTTTATAATGCTATGCGTACAAAACAATTGATCGAATTAGGGTAGATATGCAGAATAGGTAGGTACTAGACTAGAGACTAAACCCATTATTAAAATGTAAGAAATACCGCTAAACCATGACCTGGAGCAAGACCTGGTTGTACCTTGCCGCGTGATTAATTCCGACCTGCTTATGAGCGAAGCTACGGTTAAAGCTACATACGGTAAAAAATTGAGAAACTTTAAGTAGATATTTAGCAGAAGTATGGATGGTACTGCGACATATCACCCATACTTGGTTGACATCCTAACGACTGACGAGTTTTACTCAGCGCTTCTCCTCCACATTTAACTCATCTGCCTTTAAAGCAAGAGTGAATAGCCAATTACCCATCTTCTGGGCACGTTCGTTCTATCATAGACCGCGTCCGTCGCTTTCCATCAGGTGTCATCGAGGTCAAAAGAAGATAAAAAAAAAATACAATTAGGACAAGAACAAATAAAGTTATTTTTCGTAGATAAAAACGCAACAAAGCTGGCTCGGAACTCGTCTAAGGATTTGTTTTGCCGTTTACATATGGGCGACAGATGCGCCAGCTATTTTGACTGACTATTCCGCGTAGTTCCCGTTTGGACTGCTCTTTTATTTATACATATTTGTGGTAATTATGTACATAATTTGTTATATAATTATGTGCTAATTATATCATAAGTTGTTTTGGTTATGGCCTATGTCTTCATAGAAATGCTATAAAGCACTTGTATTTTTTATAGCCTTGTATAGCTTAGGTACCTCGTACCTAACTGTTTTTTCAACACACTTGCTCATAAAGTGGCTATAATTTCACCGCAATTAGGCACATAATGACACCTATAATCAAACTGTGACTTTTTCATTGCTATTATTCACTAGTGAGTTATAGGGTTTTTTTTTTAATTTTATTGGTTGATTTGCTAGTTCATAAAAAAGTTTCGATACAAAGGAGATCGTGTTCAATAGTAAAAATAAATTAATGTACTTAGTGCTTGCTCATTTCTTCTTTCTAACTTGTACGTTTTTATTAAATGAAACTTTCACTCAAATAATATAACTTTTATTTTTTCTGTAATAAAGAAAACTTTTTCCTCATTTTTTAAGTGGCTAAAACTCTATCGCGCTCATTCATTAAGTCTATGGCCGGTCGCCATTGTTACAGTATGACCATTTTAAGTGTGAATTTCATGGTGGCGCCACTAGTCAAGAAAAAATGCATCGCTACGTCAAACTTAGTACATTTATTTTAGTTCCGTGTTTTCCCGCATGCACAGATAAGTTGGTCGAACTGTAGATGCGCGCGAATAGGAAAACCGATTTTAGTATTATTTTCCTCACAAGTGTGTTGAAAAACGTCGTATGATACACGTGTGTATTGATGATTACCGTCCTCGGCTTTCTTAAGACCCTCACCTGACGGCTCGGGTCTCAATGGCGCGGATGGCGCCTCAGCGGTAATCACCAACGTTACACACTTGTACCATAATGTACTATTTCAATACACTTCCTCGAAAACTAGCTCTTATTGCACTACGATTAGGTTCGACATGCATCATATTTCGCACGCGTGCGGTAATAAGAATACAGCGTGCTGTAATATTATTACCGCACGCTGTAATCATAGAGCAGCGGTAATTCGATTAAAACTTATGAAATTAAAAAAAAAAACACCACTGACTATTATAGAGCAGGCGTGTTTTTTTTTAATCTCGCCATTTTGATCTGCGTCTTTACAGCGTAAATATTTTTTGAATATTTAAATTGTGTTTGTAAAAAGAATACTACTAATAAACGTAAATATTTTAAACAATTATTTACTTTTATGAACAAGTAAGCATTTTTTTGTGTTCTTAATTAAAAAATATTTAAATTTTATATTTTTCCTGTGAGGCTGTTTGGCGGCTTTATACCTTTGCTTCTTTTTCAACCTGGCGAAATCAAACCGCGGAAAAAAAGTAAATTAAATCATAGTCTCATCAAATTTGTTGACAAAAACACATAACGTTTTTAGTTAATTTCTTCGAAAGTGTATTGAAAAACGTCGTTTGATACACGTGGGAATTTGTTATTGCATTTCTCGACCCCATGAACACCCTCGCCATACGGCTCGGGTGTTCAATCTGCCTCGAATGCAATAACAAACTTTCCGCACTTGTATCAAAATGTACTATTATCACCCTAAGGTTGAAGGTCTCTTGCACGTCCTTTAAGAGAATGAAGAAAAGGTACATTTGACTATTATGTCATTTAGTGTAAGTACGTGTACCTAATATAATCCGTAGGGACTTTTTAAAATTAATTGGGAAATGTTGTCATAGGCGACAGAGTAATTACGATATATAAGCCTATGGTTAAAAAATTCAAAAAAATATATTGTTTTCCCAAATGCATCAGAAGTAAATTAATAGGTAGGTATACATCATTCATATTTAGCACAGATGATTTATTAACCTGGTAACATTATCTTAACTGTCGGGGATTCCCTTCGTAACTCGTATGTTTAGATGGTAATTGTAATAGGTATACTTATCCATATCCGGTTACGATCCGAAGCGACGGCGTACTTACTTGCGAACATGCAAGCTATGCAACAAAAATTACAGTACTGTGACAATGCTTATCTGCATAGTTACAGCTACAATATTATTATAATAAATTATAGTAGAAACAAATTACTTGGGACAAACCTGGCGCTGATTTTCATTTTCATATGAAAATCTACGTGGAATCAGAACCAGAATTTTATTAACGACTTGTTTCTTTGATTTCTTTCATTACTGCAAGAGCTCCTTTTTATGCAGCTCTTTTTACCATATTTTGTAAAACCGACTACCATATACAGTTTTATTTAATGGGAACTGTATCGAAGATACTCATTTACGAGTAGATCCTGCCCTTTCTGTTGCTAACTATAAGTACTCAAAAGCCCTACGTTCATTTTGTATCTTGGTACTCAGGTACTTAACGAACCACATAATGTAGCAGGTTTCTACTTAGAACGCATGACTCACCATTTACCGATCAACCTTGTAGCCAGGCATAGGTAGATGTTGCAATACGGGGAGTTTAAGATGGACGGAGTGCCCACTTACCCGGTTGCCCTAAAAACATGTCGTCTGTTCTTTTCAGAAGGATTAGCGCCACAGAAGTCATAGTTTTCTCTCTATATTAATAAATTCCCTATATTAAAAACCATTCCATCAAGCTACTTGAAACTGTAAAATTTTCCCAATCAACCTTGAACCTAATACACTAGAAATACATTTGAAAATCTATTAAAGAAATTCGACAGATTGTAGTTATAGCTTGATGTGCTGGCATCTGTTCTTTCAATATTTTGTTGACCCATGCCCATGGTATATAGTTATATAGTAGAAAATCGCTATTAAAAGTTGCTGCGTGTCTGTTTGTCATGTCATGAATGATGAAACAAAGGCAAGTAGAGTTTGGTTAGTTGATGGTGTAAGCTCAGATTAGCTGGTGAGGACGTAAAGCTGTTTTGATAACACGGGGTCGGTGTCCTGACTTCGACATCACTGTTACAAAATTAGGCGACATGATATAAAGATAGCGTGCGATTTATCTGCCTACTGAAACAAAAACTTACCTAAATGTAAAATAAGCTTAATAAAATATAAGTATTTATGTGCCTAAAATTGATGACAACAGAAAAGCAGCTAGATAATCTTCTTCAGTCAATCATGTGATTTTTCGTATTGTCTGTCCTTATTTCCATACAAATGCAAAACACTGTTGTTTTCTTCATCTTTTTTTAAACATTTATTATAAACTAAATAAAAGCTTTTAATAAAGATGAAGAGAACAACAGAGTTTTGTTGTAAAACTTGCCTCATTTAAGTTTTTATTCCTACTTCAGTCAAAGGTGTTATGACAGCCATACCTACCTATAAATAAGGGGTGCAGATTACTGCAGATGTGAGTGTCGTTTGTCTTTTCGCTGCAAAGCCCTACAAGCGAGGGATAACTAAAACTAATTTCGTGACATCATACTTTATAATAGTAGGTACTATAGAATACTTATTATACAGATTACGCTATAACAAGCATATAGCTGTAATATTATCTAATGAAAATATTCTTGTATCGCCAGTGGAATGTCACACGATATATACAGCCCTTTCTTTGGCTTCGGTCAACGACGTACGCAGTGAGCCAGTGAGGTAATACGTCAAACGAAAATATGATTATTCTGTTCCTTGCCGCACCATAAAATGTGGATAATTTAGGAACCGCCATCCTGTTGATATTTAGTTAGGTAGACCTACCTCGTTGCTTGAATCAGAATTGTTTTTGGAATCTCTGCTCGTGTAACAAATTGTTATGCACCTATGAAAATCGTGTTAGCTAGGGTAGTATTTTTCTTAATCTTCATATGGATAAACCAACAGTAATGACGAATGATGATAATCCTACTAATATTATAAACTCGAAAGTTTGTAATGTATGTGTGGATGGATGGATGGCTGGATGTTTGTTACTCTTTCACGCAAAAACTAATGAACGGATTTGGATAAAATTTGGTACACATGGATACTTAATAACCTTGATTAACACATAGGATAGTTTTCATTCCGATTTTATCTTCCCGTGGGATAATTTTCGAGTTGTAGCGGGCGAAACCGCTGGCAAAACCTATAAGTTATGTTAAAAATCGGTCTCGTCGGTCGACATGCCACATGGTACTATGGCAAGCTACTAAGTTGATGGGTTTTTGGTACCAACAAAAAATAAGTAAAAACCAGAATGAATTGCCAAACATGTAGTACCTACATCTACGTACGGCAACAGTAAGATAGTAGATCGGATCAGTAGCCAAGTGTTTATCTCGTGTGAACTTTGACATCATAACCGCCTTTTGAGAATGAACCCTTATCGCCGGGAAAGCGTTTATTCACAGCGTTAATGTTGTCTTCTTTAAGATTGTTAACCGAATTATTTTATATTTATACCAGCCTCAATTCTAAACTTTATATTTGTTGTAGTTCCTTGTTGAGATAGAAGCGAAGTTCAATTCGTAAGCTGATAATATTATGATTGAAGACTCTGACATTATAACTGGGGCATGAACATGAGGCACCGCAATTCAATCTTAATTTAATATTACGATTTGAGGAGCGTTAAGCTCAAGTTATAATTTTTGACAAAAAAGTGTAGTGTTGGAAACATAAACAAAAATATACAATTTATTGCCGAGTTATCAATGCTTGCCTACTAGTTTTTTACTCTTCACAACTATAAATGACTGTAATACGTTTATCAAATAGATTCTTGGTCTCAACGATCACATTTTTATTGTTGGACAATACGTTTCTAGTCTTGGCACTGATATGAGGTTATCATTGACTGTTGAAATTGTTACAAGTTATCTGACTAGAGAGGCCGCTGGCCATTAAATCTAACTCACCCGGCTATGACGTCATTTTATGTACGAGTATCTATGTAATTATTGTATCAAATAATTCGAACATTGGGCCCATTCTCGATTTTAGGGGACTTAAAACTTTTGCTTGTTTATTTGAAACATGTAATATATTTATTAAAAACATTACCATTAAGAAGTTGACATTAAGGTCTGCGAATCATACAATCTGGGACCTAGCTCGCTTAGGTAGGAATTTATTGTGTCAAAAATGTAATCGACTGTTGAGCGCTGTTTATTCGACTGTTGAGCACTGTTTTCAAAATATAATGTCTACTAAAGAAGAAGAGCTTCGATTGAAGCATCAGTTTCTTACTCTCTAGTTTACTCAGAAAATAGGCATCAAAAGAGTCAGCTAAAGTTTCAAAACAATGCAGTAAACTTTTAGTAGCCTGTAGCGTCCCTCATAAACATTTGCGGTATGACATTTACAACCCCTGCACAAAGCTAGCCAGTGTTCCATCAAATGTAACGGCAAGTTTTTTTTTTCGTTCCATTGTATGTCATGTCATCTGGCCATGTTCTTCAAACCAAAACTTCACACTCTTCTACAGATTCTTGTTTCCAAATTGTATGATCAATTTGAATTATATTTCCATAACACTATACTTACAGAAGTGCTAGGTGTTTGTGGGTAGTAATCAAATGGTTCATCATGAATATTATACCTAAGTAGTGTGGAGAAAGTATGACGAGATTCAAATAATAACACCACGAAGGTTCTAATATCGTTGAAGACTTTAAGTACCTAGCACATCATTGATACCTGGGCTAGATCAACATTTTTTTATTGTGTATGAACCGCTGCACATAACTACATACTTACTGTTAAAACTTATACAAATCACAAATGCTGTCATTTGAGTTTCTCATAAGCTTTATCAATACACAATCATCATCTATCTACGCGCCTAACTGTGCTCTTCTCCGAAATGTTGGCTCTGTTCTATTTCCGGTTTATAACGTTCATTACTAGAGCTGCGGTCTCTTTAATGTCATCAGTTCATCTCCCATCGGAACATCTGGCGTTCGCTCTGTCCTGGGAAGTTGGATTCAGAAACAATAAATAACCAGCCTATAAAGTGCAGATAATTTAAAATTACTCTAATACTGACACAGAAGAGTAATTAGGGTACACAGCTATTCAATTAGAGTCAGCAAACAAACATAAAAGCTTTTAAATTGTTGAAAGCAATTCGAGCGTTCACAAATTCTCTTGTGTTCAGTTCACTAAACAATTTGAGGGCCCCTTCACAATTGGAGCCTTTATGTTTTGTATTGAGCCCCATAGCCTCCTATTACTTCGTGTTTTCATAAATCGTTGTAAAAATTATGAATCTCTGATCATATTTGTAGTCTTCTATGCCATGTGATAGGCAGAACAACGTTTTAGGCACGTGTATAAAATAGAGAGTCACAGAAAAGTGTTTAATAAAGCCTCTAATCTGAGTAATTGGCAGGGTTTTTTAAAAATAATAAATTACATATAGGTACGTATCATTTTGGTCTGGGTGGTCATTTAAATCGCGAATGTATTATCAGCGGCGGATGTGTAGGGCGGAAGGCCGGCTCTGACGAACCGAGTGGCCGTATCGGACACAGCGTGACCTAACCAAAGGGATCTCATATGTACGCATTTTATTGTCCACCGTTCATTGAACACCAAAACAAAATATCGTCTGTTCTTGGGGATTAGACAGTAAAAAACTATAAGTCCGAAATCCAAGTTTGCCAACAATAAGTAACGTGGTACTAAAATATCCCTAGTTGTTAGGTGAGATTACAAGGAAGCTTGTTGCCATAATAATGACCAAAACAAAAAGCGCATCCCGAAATGCGATGTTATTTTTGTTGCTTAGTGCCCGTTTCGGAGAACGGCACGAGCGGGCGTGCGGGCGGGAGCGGTCGTCGCCTCGCACAGGGCCGCATTCCACGACCATTTGTACCTGTTTGTATCGGAGCGTGAATGGATTAAGCTCAAATTAACTCAAATACCACGGGGTTTATAAACCTGCTAAGCTTTTGATATTTGCCAATAACCACTTGAAGACGGAATGCTCCGAATTTCGTTCCAACTTAAACTGTTTTATTACCATTATTATTTCATACTATCTTTAAATAATTCAGTAAAGGGCCGATGACTCTAGTAGGACTTGCAAGCATAAGTATCAGTGAAAATAATTACATTTCAGGGAAACTTCACCAACAGTATCTACTCGAGCTTTTATGGTCATAGCAAATGTTTTGTTCGGCAGCCAAGTCCGGTCCTGTGTATGTAGGGCAGCGGGGTAGCGGGGGGCGCGAGGCAGCGCGAGAGTGTCTCGGCCCAAAGCGGCCGCCAGTGCAGTGAGCGGCGCGCGGAGAGCCCAGACCGCGTCATGGCTCTACGCGCTTTGTTTATCTTCTCGGCGCTTATCGCCGGCGGCGCCGCGGTGTACAGCAGGGAGCGCGACCGCCTGCGCGCCGACCCCCGCCTCTACGACCGCTCGTGTGAACTAAGTTCCTGCTACCCGGCCACAGGCAACCTGCTCATTGGCCGTGAATCGAGACTCTTCGCATCCTCCACGTGCGGGGGACAGGGACGTGCGCGCTACTGCATCGTATCGCATTTGGAACCGAAGAAATGCTTTTGGTGCGACTCGACCAACAGCACTATCCACAACCCATTTCTCAACCATCGAATTCAAAACATCATCTACAAGTACTACCCGGGAACGCGAACGAAATCCTGGTGGCAGTCTGAAAATGGAAAAGAAAATGTGACAGTGCAACTCAATATGGAGGCGGAATTCCATCTTACGCATTTGATAATACAGTTCAAAACTTTTCGTCCTGCTGCTATGTTAGTAGAGAGGTCTTTTGACTTTGGGAAGACCTGGCGCGTCTATCGATACTTCGCACACAACTGCGACGAACATTTCCCAGGCGTTCCGAAGCACACACAGCGTTCTTTGACAGAAGTGGTTTGTGAATCGCGTTATTCTGGTGTATCCCCATCCACGGAAGGTGAAGTGATATTTAGAGTTTTGCCACCTAACATAAATGTGACCAACCCATACTCGGAAGAAGTGCAAAACTTATTACGTATGACCAATCTTCGAATAAATTTCACCAAACTCCATACTCTTGGTGATGATAAACTGGACAACAGAGCGGAGATCCAAGAGAAGTACTATTACTCTATTTATGAAATGACAGTAAGAGGTTCCTGTTCCTGCTACGGACATGCATCGCGTTGTTTACCGATGCCAGGAGTAGAGTCCAAGAACAATATGGTACACGGACGCTGCGAATGTACTCATAACACACGTGGCTTGAATTGTGAATACTGTGAAGATTTTTACAATGACCTTCCGTGGCAACCAGCTGTTGGAAAAACTTCAAATGCTTGCAAGAGATGTACTTGTAATAACCATGCAACAACTTGCCATTTCGATCCTGCTGTTTACAATAAAACCGGTAAAATTAGTGGAGGAGTGTGTGATAACTGTCAACACAATACTATGGGTGTCAATTGTGAACGGTGTAAGCCTAAGTTTTATAAAGACCCCAACTTAGATATCCAAAGCCCAGACATATGTAAAGCTTGCGATTGCGATCCACAGGGCACCACAGATCAAGAAATCCTTTGTGATGATGAAACAGATACCGCTAATAACAAAACTGCTGGTCGCTGTCTTTGTAAAACGAATGTCGACGGAGCCAGGTGTGACAGATGTAGCGACGGATTTTGGAAGTTTGATCCTAATAATCCTGATGGATGTGAATCATGCACCTGTAACAACTTGGGTACAATCAACGAAAGAGGATGCGACGCTGGAACTGGAAATTGTTTCTGCAAACGTCACGTTACTGGAAGAAATTGTGATCAGTGCTTGCCAGAGTTTTACGGTTTGTCAGATAGTGATGATGGTTGTCAACCTTGTGACTGTGACTCTGGTGGTTCGTTAGACCGCGATTGTGATGTGATAACAGGGCAATGTAAATGTCGACCAAATGTTTCAGGTCGCCGTTGTGATCAACCTATACAAAACTTCTTTGTAGGAGCACTCGACTCTAATGTTATTGAGGGCGAATCAAGTCAATGCGATTCCCAAATTGATGATAATGCTATTCAAAGTCAATTATGTCACGTTGTCATTAGGGAAAATTATCCAGATGGTAGGAAAGAGACCTGGACCGGACCTGGTTTTATGAAGCTTCCTGAAAGTAGTACACTCGTTTTTATTGTAAATAACATAGAGAAGAGTATGAATTACAATGTATTAATTAGGTACGAGCCACAATCGCCTACAAGCTGGGAAGAAGCAACAATATTAGTGAAGAGACCATTGCCACTTGATTTAGACTCTCCTTGTGCAAATGTACGACCAGAGGAAGATACAATCAACACCAACCTGCCCTCAAATCAACGCAGTGTATTGGTAAAACCGGCAGTGTGCTTGGAAAAAGGCAAAACAACCGAAATTCGTATTTATTTGGGACGTCAAGACAGACGTTCTCCAAATTCAAGAGCTTCAATATTAATTGATTCTATTGTTCTTATTCCATCCTTTGAGGACCTTCCATTTTTGGCAAGTAATAGTTCAATGAGGGAAGAGTTCGAACGGTTTAATTGTGGTGATCCATATTATTACGACCTGAATAGAGAAAACGTTCCTGAAATCTGTAAAAAATATCATGCGAGTATCGGATTCTACATAAGAAATGGGTCTCAGTCCTGTCAATGTGATCCTACAGGGTCTAAGAGCCATCAATGCGATCAATATACTGGTTATTGTCAATGTGTAGAAAATATTGTTGGAGCTCGATGCGACCGCTGCGCCCCTGGAACATACGGTTTCAGCAAATTTGGATGCAAGCGTTGTGACTGTAACAGTATCGGGTCCCTTGATAACTTTTGCGATGCAACGAGTGGACAGTGTAAATGTAGAGCTAATACGTATGGGCGAGCATGTGACTTGTGTCAGCCTGGATATTTCAATTTCCCCAACTGTCAACAATGTGACTGTAATGGACACGCAATCGAATGTGATGATAAAACAGGAGCATGTAGAGAATGTAGAGACTACACAGAAGGCCACCGTTGTGAAAGATGTGTTGAAGGATATTACGGTGATCCTCGACTCGGTATAGACATACCTTGCAGACCATGCCCATGTCCTGGTATAGTAGGTGATCCTAACAAGAGCAGTCACGCAGACCGCTGTGAATTAGACCCCGATTCAAAGGATGTAGTCTGTGAATGTAAAGAAGGCTACGCTGGTCCACTATGCGATGTTTGTGCTGACAATTATTATGGAGATCCAATTAAAGGTACTTGCGAACAGTGTGAATGTAACGAAAACATAGACATCACTAAACCTGGCAATTGTGACCCTTACAATGGAAAATGTTTACAATGCCTTCATAATACTGCCGGTGACCATTGTGAAATATGCGCTGAAGGATACTATGGAAATGCTGAAGAAAAGACGTGTTATCCATGTAACTGCTCTGAATTGGGCACTAACTTCACAATAGGAAATTGTGATAGGAACACAGGTCAATGCCCTTGTTTCAAGAACGTCATGGGTGTGAATTGCGATCAATGTACAGAAAATCATTGGAGAATAGCCTTAGGAACAGGTTGTGATCCATGTGAATGCGATCCTATTGGGTCATTATCACCGCAATGTAATCCATACATAGGAAAATGTGAATGTAAACCAGGCCATGGGGGCAGACAATGTGATCAATGTCAAGAAAACCATTGGGGTGTTCCTAGCATTGAGTGTTACGAATGCGACTGTAATTTGTATGGTTCTGTGTCACGACAGTGCATGCGAGAAAATGGCTCATGCATCTGTAAACCAGGAATCGGTGGATATAAATGTGACATTTGCGCTAGAGGTTACTTAGGTGAGGCCCCACAATGCTACGCCTGTGGCGAATGTTTCGATAATTGGGATCGATTAATCAACGACTTACAAATACAAACAGAATATGCAATCGGTAATGCAAGTAAAATCAAAGTTGTCGGTGCTACCGGAGCATACACAAGAGATTTTGATGAAATGACTAAAAAGCTTTCAGAAGTAGAAAATATGCTAGCCAGTGCAAAGCAAGGAAAAACAACAGTAAGAGACTTATTGTCTAATGTGACCAGCCTTCAAAACTTATTATCTGAAGCGGACGAGAAAGTAAAGCATAGCAACGAAAACCTTAATGCTCTTACGTCTAAAATCAACCTCGGTAACGTTACTTTAGAGGGTTTGAGCGCAAGTATCGAAGACTTAAAGGGAAAAACTACTGACTTAGGAAATAACGCAACCAAACTTCAGGAGGCTAACTTGGAAGGAGCTCTTAACTTGACCCGAGAAGCTAAACAAAGAGCTGTCAAGGCTGCTGACGACGCTGAAGATGTGCAAAATGTAATCGCAAATACCGATAGACAAATTAAGAACACTGACCGTCTCATCGAAATGCAATATGCTAACTTCAATAACACGCAAAATGAAAATGATAAAAAGTTAGATGATATCCGTGATCAGTTGTCGCAGTTGGAATCACAAATGCCAAAGTTAAATGAAAAGATGTGTGGTCAAGATAGTGATAGTTGTGATATTTGTGGTGGTGCTGGATGTGGAAAATGTGGTGGTATATCTTGTGACCAAGGAGCTGTTACTAAAGCAGAACAAGCTTTAGATTTTGCAAACAAGACCGAATACCGAATTAAGGAACATGAGCTGACTGCAGAGGATTTGTTTAAATTAATATCTACAGTTAAACAAGATACCGTTGATGTCAGATCAAGAGCAAAAGACCTTTTTAGCAAAGCGTATGACTTTAAAACTTCCGCAGAAAGAGTAACCAATGAAAGCCAAGATTTAACTGCTGAATTAAAAGAATTCTTGTCAAATACCTCTAACACTCCAGCTGACGTCAGAACTTTAGCTAATGATATACTTAATTTGTCTATAAGTATAGAGCCCAAAGAAATAACAGAATTGTCCCAGCGTATCAATTCTTCAGTATCGCAGTTGACTAACATTGAAAATATCATTGCCGACACTAAACCAGATTTAGAAAAAGCTAAGGCTTTGAAACTTCACGCTACCTCTATCAATAAAGCAGCCAATTTAACTTTGGAAATGGCCAACAAAGTTTTGGACGCTCTAGATGAAGCACAAGCAGCTCAAGATGCTGCTGAGAATGCAATCGATAAAGCCAAAAATGATATCGAGGCAGCCAAAAATGATTTAGTTCCTATAGCTACAGAAACCGAACAGGCACAGAAACAAGCCAATGAGACAAAAGAGGAAGTTGAAGGCTTGCGTATGAGACTTTCTGACTTACAGAAGGATATATTGAAGATAGAAAGTGACGCAGAACAGGTGAAAGAAGAAGCCAATAATGTTGTTACTCGCGCTGATAAAGCTGAGCATGAGGCACGGAAATTGAGGCAAGATTTTAAGGACACAAATAGTTCTCTAGCTGACAGTGCCAGACAGACTTCAAATTCAAGAGAAAAAGCACAACTTTTACTAAAGCGTGCTACAAAGCTTGCCAGTGACACTCAAACACAGCTTAAACTTCTGGCTAACATGGAAGTATTGTATAACGATCACAATGAACAGTTGAATACATTAGAAAAGGAAATAGGCGAACTCAATACGCAAATGAACTACTACCTATCTGAAATCACTAAGAGGTCTGATAACTACAGGTCTTGCACAACGTAAATAATTCGGTCAACTATAGTTTTTGTCGTCGGAATTGTAATTAAGTATACTTAAACAGATATTTTCCGAATGTTGTTACTATGTATTTCCATTTGTGCCATAATGCTGTGTATTTTGCAGTGTTAGTTATTGTTCGTTATAATAATATAATGTGTAGTTTAACTACATATTGTGTCTGTATTATATTGCAAAGAAGTGAGAGTTGTTAACAAAAGTAACATGATGTGTTTCTCAATATTTCCACCAATACAACTCAAATAATTTTGATATCCATTGTTAATAGTTACAGTGTTTTGGCTACTTTATGTTTAAGCTTAATGAAACAGCATACTTTAAAAAAATACTTTACGAGTTTTAAATTATTTCATTGTTCTTAAAAGTTACTTTTTCTTGAAGAATACACAGTTCATGGTATATTTGAGACAAATATCTTCTGTGTTTTTTTCCAGTGATTGGCACTCACGAACGAATATACTTATACTTCCGAAAATAATTAAGATCATCCGTAAATTTAGTGTTGTAAGTATAAATATATTTTGTATCATTATTTAGACAACTATTCCAAAGAATTACATTATAATTTCTAATGTGGTGAAATAATGTGGATATGAAAATGTAAACATGCATTAATTTAAAAGAAAAAATAGGGTTTTCTACAACTATTGTTAATTATAGGTAATTTATGAGCATTATATTATGTTTTGTGCTGTTTTGCCATAAAATATATCTTCTGTGTGTCTGTATGAAATAATTAATTTTATAGTTTGTATTTACCGTATAACAATTGTACTGCCAGAGTAGATCATACTAGGCATATTATACCATCATAAATACATATAATATACATATATATAATTATATTTATAAATACGTATATGTAGGACTTTGTGTAAACTAAAAATATGAAAGAGCTTTTTTTACTGTAACTTCCGTTAAGGTTTATATTTTGAAATGCCTTTCTTTTTGTTCAGTAGGTGTACGATAGGGATAGGTATATTTTTCTTGAGCAACTCTAAATATCTTCTTATAATATATCTTGATTTTGTTTTATATTTCACATTTAAGTTTACACATTTCCCTTAATTTTATATTCAGTCCTGTGACTGTTATGATAAAACATGCATTTAAATATTGATATTGTTTCTTTGATTCCATGTTTAGTCATTCTATTGCATTTGAGACGCTATTCTATATTTCCATAACGATATTGTAATATACGAGGCACCAATACTTAATTGTTAATAAAACTTTGCCATAAATTGTTTTTAGTTTTAATTTTTAAAGAAAAGATGGATGGATTGTGTGAGGAATGAGATGAAAGCGAAAGGAGTAAATGATGCCATGATGTCTGATGGGGAGGGGGGGGGGGGGGTATGGAAGAAGAGAAAGCAGTGTGCCTACTCCAAGTAGAATAGCACTAGGGTAGGAAGATGATGTTGATTTACTACGCCTTACCCTTACATGTACCTTCTATGTAGGTAACTAAAAACATTACTTATCTTATTATAAATAAATTGGTTGAATGGAGCACAAGTACATGTCAAATAGTTGCTACATTTTTTTTTTCGTTAATATAGCTGCTTGGTACCCCCTTATCAGTATGTAACAATGTCGCAGGTCACAATCAGAACATTAGTTATTTGATAATTATAACTCTTTTAGCTACTACACTACAATCTATGATCTATTAAAACTAAAGTTTTGCTGATTATAATTTCAATAGTTTTAACCATTGAACTTTGCACTTTGGTGTAAGTATATTAAATACTGCTACAGCTGTTCAATTTCTTCTGTCAAAGTTGGAAATGAAGAGTTGGAGATAGTTGACCAGCAACAGTATGTCTATCTCGGTCATATTCTTTCCTTTGGCAAAACACACCAACAAAGGGAGATATCTCGAAGGATACAGCTTGGGTGGGCCGCGTTTAGCAAATTAGACGACATTTTAAAAACAGCCAAAGTTCCGCTATGTCTGAAGTCCCGCCTCTATAACCAGTGTGTTCTGCCCACAATGACATATGGTGCCGAAACATGGATGCTCACGCAGGAGACTGTGTACAGATTGAGAGTTGCACATAGAGCCATGGAGCGTTCCATGCTAGGAATAAAACTTATAGACCGAGTTCCTAACGTCGAAATTCGAAAACGTACAAAGGTTTTCGATATTGGAAATCGCGTTACGGAACTCAAATGGAGTTGGGCAGGACACCTAGCAAGGCGCAGTGATGACAGGTGGACTAAGGCTATCACTGAATGGCGTCCAAGAACTTAAAAAAGAAGTGTGGGTCGTCCAGCGGCAAGATGGGCAGACGACATAGTTACCATCGGGGGAAAAACCTGGATGAGGCTGGCACAGGACCGTGGGGAATGGCACAGGAAAAGGGAGGCCTATACCCAGCAGTGGGTGAGTTCAGGCTGTGGATGATGATGATGATGATGATATTAAATACATAGATACCTAAGTTTCAAATCAGGATTGCAGAATCGGACGGGATAGTGGTGTCGTTACCTGATTAAGTCCTTAATGTAGCACACATAGAAATTAAGGTTCTTATTTTTCAAAACTATCATAAAATATCAATTTGTTAGGAAATACAAAATTTACCACCCTATCTACATACAGTAAAAAGTTTGAGCCTATATTGAGCTTGAAAAGGAAAGGGTGCTGAATCACAGGTAGGTATGATTGATAGGGCCGTTCACATTTTTATATCTATACTAATATTATAAAGCTGAAGAGTTTGTTTGTTTGTTTGTTTGAACGCGATAAACTCTGGAACTACTGGTTGGATTTGAAAAATTCTTTTTGTGTTGGATAGTTCATTTATCGAGGAAGGTTATAGGCTATATAACATCACGCTACTACCAATAGGAGCGGAGCATAAATGAGAAATGTTGCAAAAACGGGAAAAGAAAATTCCTTTCTGAGAGCTTCCGTTGCGTGCGCTGCGAAAACGGTTTAAGTTACGAGAATATCATGTATGAAGTAATTATTCGTCTTTAAAAGTTCTAAAAAAAGTCCGCGACAGCATCTGTCTATCTTTTAGGAGAAAACGCGAGTGGTCTTTTCTCCATACAAACGCTCTCGCCTGTTTTCTTTTTGGTTAATGACCCTAGAGCAATGGTTTTTTACAGAATAATAAATATTAACTATTTCTATGCCCCTATGTTTTCCTTTTTGGTGATAAATTATTTTTATAAGCACTAGAACCCTCAAAAAATGCTCAAAATTGCTTGTTTAGATCGCTGTTAACAGAGTCCTAGTGTACAAATTTGACAACTATTAACGAAAAAAGAAAAACATAGCGGCGTAGTATATAACCTCCTTATTCATTGTCTAAAATATCTTTTAAATTGGTTCAATATTGGAGGAGGAAACAGGCGAGAGCCAAACCTCGAATTCTAACTTTTTTCTACAGTTGTCCTTATCGCACGAATTTGAGGGCAGGAGGACGGAGAGAGACAGCGATAGTAGAAAGAGACAGCACTCACGTTTCCTCTTAAGATTGACTCACTGTAACCATTTTTAGGGTTCCGTAGTCAACTAGGAACCCTTATAGTTTCGCCATGTCTGTCTGTCCGTCCTCGCTTAATCTCTGTGACCGTTAGCACTAGAAAGCTGAAATTTGGTACCAATATGTGTATCAATCACGCCGACAAAGTGCTAAAATAAAAATTGGAAAAAAATGTTTTATTAGGGTAGCCCCCCTATATGTAAAGTGGGAAGTGATTTTTTTTTTAATTTTAACCCTAACGTGTGATATATTGTTGGTATTTAAAAATGAATAGGGGTTTACTAAAATCATTTTTTGATAATGTCAATAATTTCGGAAATAATCGCTCCAAAAGTAAAAAACAAAGCGTCCCCCCCCCCTCTAACTTTTGAACCATAAGTTTAGAAAATACGAAAAAAATCTGAAAAGTAGAACTTTATAAGGACTTTCTAGGAAAATTATTTTGAACTTGGATGGAAACAACAGATGGAAACTGCAGTTAACCAATATAATTTGGTCCCTGAATCGTATGAGCGCCTATACAATCCAGAGGTCAAGTTTCATTGGCCCGTATTTCAAACAAAAAAAGAATTATTACTACGGAACCCTACACTGAGCGTGGCCCGACACGCTCTTGGCCTGTTTTTTATTATTAAAATGTTAGGTTAAAAAGAATTATTTTTTGCGAAGCTTATTTAACCCATATGGTATTAATCTATATCTAAATAAATGTGTTCGTTAGAACGGAAATTTAATATAGAATATTTGTGCTCTTTACGCTATACAGTTTAAACAAATATCTTAGAAGATATCGCAATGTAAAAATACCCGCGCGGAAAAATAATTACGCGGGTTGCGTCGCAATGTAGGTACGGGGGATTCTGGCTGGCCTCCGGGTAATTCAAATTCAAAATATTTACTGCATCATAATGTTTACAAGTACAAAGTGTTATAGTATATTTAACAGTAAGAGATAGATTTTATAGTAATTCACACTTTAATATAATCTAAGCTAATCTAAACCATCTAAACTATTGTAATAAAGAGGAAAGATAAGATTTTTTGTTTGTTACGATTTAGCTTAATTAATGTCGGATAGTCGATATATCAAGAAAGGTTATAGCTATATTTATGTGACGCAGACGAAGTTGCGCGGGTCAGCTAGTTATTATATAAAAATGTGAACGGCCCTATATACCGATACGGTACCTAATTATTTTACGAAGGTACTCTCTTGTAGGTAGGTAGCAGGCATATATGGAGGTTTTACATTAAATTCTCCGATATATTGAAAATGATCGTATGGATTTATTTATTAGAAATTAACATGCCCTCCATATTCGAGCCGCACATCCGTATCTATAAGTACTGTGTGAAAAATCAGCAAATCGGGCAAATTCCAGGGAAGAACGGAAACTCATCATAAGTACATCGTTTTTAAACGGACTTTGTACGACTATGCTGTACATTATATTTGTTATAAAAACTTACTGCTATAGACTTAATTTATACAGCTTTATATGGGTCTAGTTGTTGCAAGGTTTGTTACAGCTGACTTTAATTAAAAAGTCTGAATTGTTTTTTTAACTGGTGATGATTGAGTCTCCATGTAGGTTGTTATCAAGGAACAAAACCAGATATACCGAGTGTAAGTTTAAAGTACTAGTTTTTCCCTTGCTTTCCATTCCAGATGGTTGTATTTAGAACCGATACTCTCCAACGACGATGGCGAATTAGGAGTCAAGTTTCGGAAAGTAGACCAGGGATTCCGGCAAGTAACTCGGATCTTGGAATCAGATCCTAGACTTTCCGCGCTGTTGCAGTCTTCCAGGCTCCAGCCTATGCTGGATTCTATATCAGAACAGCTTCTGGCTTGCCAGTCAGCTTTAAATCTTTACATCGATGTGAGTAAAACGAATGAAACAGTTTTAAAATAAATAATATGTTATCATAATTTACAGTTTCCGGTTTGCAAACTTTAAACGGTGAATAATTGAACAGCAATTACAACTAGATGAAGTTAATAGTCGCAAATCAGGTTTCGATACTTGTATGGATAGGCAGTTTTTATTTACGTGACGTCACCTATTACGCTGACTCAATAGGCATTAAGTCTGCTTACTTATTTGGCAGCTATTGTAGTACCTAACGTCAATCAAAAGCCCCTCGCGTTTATAAAAAATAATTAACTAATTATTTCTTTATTCCCATCTGACCTACCATAGTTCTAGACAAGTGAGACACATAGCAAATAGATACACCTTTTTTTTTTGGTGGGTTGAAAATCATCAAATAACCCCCCCCCCCCCCCCCCCCCGCTCTTGGGCAGAGAGAAAGAGAGAAGGAGAGTGTCATACTTCTACTGACTAAAAACCAACCCATTTTCCTTCTTCGCCCTTGTGCCGAGGCCACGTTATCTCTTTCGATAATCCACAGCCCCGACGGGTAGGTAATACACCTAAGTTTACTGACCTAACACATTAAAATGTAATTTATTAAACATGTTTCTAGGAAAAACGCTCAATATTCCCAAGGCTTTACTTCCTGAGCGACGATGACTTGCTGGAACTACTCGGCCAAGCACGAGCCGGCGCTGAGGGCAGGGAAGCTGTGATGCAAACACATCTCAAAAAACTCTTCCCAGGAATCACAGGCGTACGCCTTGGTCCCGGAGATATGTCTATTACCGCATTGTGTAGTCATTACGGAGAAACATTCCAGCTGGACCACCCAGTTGATATCGACTGCCCTGTAGAGGTATGCTATACCTATTACAGTATCTCTATTAAAATCTCATTTATTATTTGCAATCGTTGCAAGTATTTGCAGTTGTTTCGGTTGGCACAGTGGCTCAAGCAATGGACTGCTGCGCTGCGTGTCGCGGGTTCGATCCCCGCACGGAACAAATATTTGCATTACCTACAGATAGTTGTTCCGGGTCTGGGTATATGTGTATGTGAGTTTAAATGTTTGTGAACGCACCCACGATACAGGAGAAATTCCTAGTGTGGGGCAACGTTTTATTAAAAAAAAAAAACCACAATTATAAACTCATTTTATTTTCGCTCACAGTTATGGTTGAAGAATTTAGAAGCCGAGATGCGTTCGTCACTAAAGAGCATGACCTTAAAATGCATTGTCACAAATTCACTACAGGAGCAGGATCCATTTTCGCTACCAACGCAAATACTGTGTCTGGCACAAAACATACGCTTCACAGAGCAAACAGAAAGGGCCATTACTTCTAAAGAATTACACAAATTAAAGGCAAATGTTGAAAAAGAGAATGCGTATTATGCTTCAGCCGAAATAGAGGATGAAAGTGAACGACGCAAAAGGCAGGCGCTCATATTACAATGTGCTCACTATTTGTCTGTCATCAGAATTTTGATAGACAACAATATTGTGTCAACTAGCGACTGGCTTTGGCAAAAACAGTTGAGGTAAGTGATTTCATGTTTATATTAACTGTAAAAGGTGGAGGCACATGACTCCTTAATCGCATTAAAGTTATGTATTTGCCTACATGCACTTTTCGTGGAGCTTTTACTAAGTTACTTTGTTGTGTCAAGTATTGTGAGTAAAACGTAATATTTTTTACAGGTTCTATTTGCTTAGCTCAAAGGAAGTGGTAGCTAAAATGGGTCTAGCTCAGATATCTTACTCCTACGAGTACCTAGGAGTGAACACTGGACAGTTTGTGCGAACCGAACTAGCTGACGATTGCTTTCTTATTTTAACTCAGGTAATTTAATTACTCACTCTGCAAAAGACTTTTATATTATATTTAAACTGTTTTTGAATACTTTTTAAGTGTATTAAAATCATAGTGATTTCTAAATGAAGTTACCTATATCTTATTCAATCCCTGTTGCCATACTTTGGTACACGTTTTTTTATGAATAACAAATAAACTCCTTGTTATTTTTGTTACAAAAAAATAAAATTATTTTACATTTAATTCCAGGCACTTCACCTGGGTCTAGTCGGAAATCCTTTCGGCCCAGCGGGGACTGGAAAGACAGAATCTGTGAAAGCGTTAGGCGGCCTTGTAGGTCGCTTAGTGCTTATCTTCAACTGTGATGAGGTAACGACAAAGTACTAATTAAAACTGTTTTGAACAAAATGGTGAAGAAAACTAGCGTGTCCTAGAACCAAAAAATTCGACGACAAGCTACATCTAACAACACGCACTGGGCCCGCTAGATTATAGACCATTCCCTCTCATAGAGAGGAGGCCTGGAGTTCCAGCAGTGGGAACATTATGGGCTGATTATGCTTCTATACAATAGCACGGCATGCTATGTTGATTAACTTTACGCAGAAACAAGTACAGAGAAGTAACTTGATAAACGTGCACACAAATCAATAAGGAAATAAAGATAGCTGGTATTTACGGAATCAAATATTTTAATTACTTAATAAACAACAGTATCGCAAGCAAACAGAACCTACGAGTACCTAATCACTCACGTGATTTTATATGTAGGCACAGTAGGGATCCCCCGTCACTTCTACTTTACTGATTAAGCGTTCAATAGCATTCAATAAAATTCTATGAAAATCTGCCTAACCAATCGTAACACATTTTGCTAAATAAATCTTGGGCTCACTTAAATAAAAGCCATTTGCTACTACATGACAGAAGCACATTTAAATTAAGTTTATTTTATTTTGCCGTTTAGATTTTATCATGTTTCTTTTTTCTGCTGTTTCTCTTTAGTGTGGTTTTGAATTTTGCCAAGTCAATCGTAAACCCATATAGCTATGAAAAACGTGAGAATAATGTTCCGCTATTTCTTTGAAGTTTGAAACCTCAAAAAGCATTTTTTTTCTCCCTTCTAGGCCCTAGACGCAGAATGTATGGGTCGCTTATTAAGCGGTCTAGCTGTATGTGGTGCATGGGGCTGCTTCGATGAGTTCAATCGTCTGGCTGCTCACACACTGGCTGCCGTCTCTCACCAGCTATCTTCACTACTCTCTGCCACTACTGAGCGCACGCCTGGAGCTGAACCCACTGCACTACTCAACGGAAAACAGGTATCGATATAGAACATCACTTACCCCGACAAGATCGACATCCAATCTATACTAATATTATAAAGCTGAAGAGTTTGTTTGTTTGTTTGTTTGTTT
The DNA here is from genome assembly GCA_949316265.1 of Diarsia mendica. Lineage (NCBI taxonomy): Eukaryota > Metazoa > Arthropoda > Insecta > Lepidoptera > Noctuidae > Diarsia > Diarsia mendica. Next base: position 14,692,324 of record OX438896.1, on the reverse strand, counting down.
GTTTGTTTGTTTGTTTGAACGCGATAAACTCTGGAACTACTGGTTGGATTTGAAATATTCTTTTTGTGTTGGATAGTCCATTTATCGAGGAAGGTTATAGGCTATATAACATCACGCTACTACCAATAGGAGCGGAGCATATTTGAGAAATGTTGCAAAAACGGGAAAAGAAAATTATTTTCTGAGAGCTTCCGTTGCGTGCGTTGCGAAAACGGTTTAAGTTACGAGAAAATCATGTATGAGGGAATTGTTCCTCTTTAAAAGTTCTAAAAAAAAGTCCGCGACAGCATATACCTATCTTTTAAGATTGACTCACTGTAACCTTTTTTTACTGTTAAACTGTTAGGTTAATTATTTTTTTTTTTTTTCGAAGCTTATTTAACCCATATGGTATCAATCTATATCTAAATAAATGTGTTTGTTAGAACGGAAATTTAATATAGAATATTTGTGCCCTTTACTCTATTCAGTTTAAACAAATATCTTAGAAGATATCGCAATGTAAAAATATTCGCGCGGCAAAATAATTTGCCCGTCGCAATGTAGGTACGGGTGATTCTGACTGGCCTCGGGGAAATTCAAATTCAAAATATTTACTGCATCATTATTGTTTACAAGTACAGAGTGATATAGTATATTTTAACAGTAAGAGATACCTATAGTAATTCACACTTTAATATAATCTAAGCTAATCTAAACCATCTAAACTATTTTAATAAAGAGGAAAGATAAGTTTTTTTTAATTGTTACGATTTAGTTTAATTTATGCCGGATAGTCGATATATCGAGAAAGGTTATAGCTATATTTATGTGACGCAGACGAAGTTGCGCGGGTCAGCTAGTAGGATATAATAACGGGATGTTGCTAAAAATTACTATCCGGTAACAGTGAAGATACGAAATTAGGGATAATAACAACTACAACAACATTTATTTATTCTCGGGCAACTTTGGCCCATAGATAAAAAGAAAAACCTTACAGACTAACATACATACGATTTTGTAACAAGAGTAAGAATCACTGTGACTGTCAGTGGCAGCCTGGCCAAAAAGTCAGTTTATTCTCGTTGCAATAGAGCAGCTGTTGGGTACCCACCCAACAGCTGCTCTATTGCAACGAGAATAAACTGACTTTTTTAGGCATTTTATGCCTCTTCGAGGTGTTTGACCTAAGCCGAGATCGAGCCTACTGGAGATATAACTGCAACACTCACATGGAAGTAGTATTCTTACTATTAATAAATCGTAGGCACCGTGTTGCCGTTGAAAGCCACTGTGTTCTAAGTAATCAAGCCTTAGATGAGTGAACGCTAAATCACATACGCTTAGTTAGAGGATTGTGATTTTTTTTAGCATAAGAATGAGGTTTTATGTGTTTGCCTAATTTACTTTGCAAAGTAAAGTTAAAGCGCGGTCTATCCATCTCGAACTTAGGTTACAACATGTGTTCATTCTAATTATTATAAATGTTATAGTACTTAATATTTCGAAATGCAACTAAGCCAGTTGAATACCGTTTTTTTCCGTTCCCACAGACATACTGTGAAAACGGTTTCGTGGGGCATAGTTCTTTGTAAGATTTGTATAAACTAAGTTTAATAAATAAAATTAATAATGAGCTATTCACATTTTCGAATATTCAAATTGAATATAAATTTGAAAGGTATATTATGCTTCACTATTAATTTATTAACGTTCCTCAAAGTTAAAAAAAAGGCATTCAAATGTACTTTTTTTGTTTCTAAGATGTTAATCATTACATTAAATAAATAAAAACTCCGTTAGTATTAACAAAAGATTCTGATAATCTAAATAAAACATTATGACGAATAATATTCAAGGTTAGATTATGTGACGTATCAATAGAACCACTATTTCGCTCGTAAACAACAAGTCTTCGGTAGTATAGTGGTAAGTATCCCCGCCTGTCACGCGGGAGACCGGGGTTCGATTCCCCGCCGGAGAGAATCTTTTTGTGATTTAAATAATTGTTTTTCGTTTTTTTTCAAGCTTTATAAATATAAACTTTAGTATAAATGAAGCAATCATTGTTTTTTTTTTAATTTAATGTTTTTTAGAAACTGAAATGTCTTTCTAAATTAGAAAAATGCTTTCATAGAAAACGTATCATGTATGGTGATCTAATGTCTCAATATCAATCTATCACGCTTGTAGTAACGGGTGCTAGGCAGAAGTGTCTCGTTATAACCACGTATAGCTGTAAACGGATGTGGCGCCTAGCGACATCTATCGCAACACCTGCGTACTAACAAAACGATCGACAGAAGTTCCTACATCGCGCTATCAACATTATCCGCGACATAAGCCTATATAGGAGCTCCCGACTTACAACTGTCGGGCAGTTAGCCCGCCGGACACAACACCCGTCCGGTCGGAGGATCCTCCCTTTTCTATGGGGGATGAGGAACTTTACACCCTGTTCCTCATTACCCCCCAAACTGGTGACCCCGAGCATGAACGTCAGCGCAGCCTTCGTGCAACTACTTCAGACGTCGTCACCACTTCCCCTTCGCCTTCGAGCAGCGAGTCATACCGTCAGCCAGCAGCCACGGCTTCATGGGGTATCCTGTCCACCAGCATGCAGCGGAAGCGCATTCCTGGACATCACCCCCAGCCTCATCAGCGACTTTGGCACAGCACACTGCACTTCGGCCGGTCAGCAAGCAGAGACGCCCTTCTCTCCTGGTCGACGCAGCAGCCAGCCACTACGCAGCACTGCACACTCCGACTCACTGGAGCATACGCAGCATCACGGCAAGCACTGCATCACTCCGACTCACTGGAGCTAATATGCAGCATCACCCCGACTCACTGGGGCATCACCGCAGACAGTTCCGACTCACCGTGAACTATGCGGCATCCGGTTCCGACTCACTGGAACCTTCCTGGCTGACAAGCGCCAAGACTTAACCTGCTTTCGACCTCCGGTCTCGGAGGGGAGTGATGTGGCGACTAGCGACATCTATCGCAACACCTGCGTACTAACAAAACGATCGACAGAAGTTCCTACATCGCGCTATCAACATTATCCGCGACATAAGCCTATATAGGAGCTCCCGACTTACAACTGTCGGGCAGTTAGCCCGCCGGACACAACACCCGTCCGGTCGGAGGATCCTCCCTTTTCTATGGGGGATGAGGAGCTTTACACCCTGTTCCTCTACCCCCCAAACGGATATAAGAGAAACCGTCAACTAAGCATGATTTAAGTCAAGATCAAACAAGTAAAACATAAAAAATGTGTATGTTCACACAAAAAATTGCCAAATGTAACGCTCTCAACACATTATTTTGGTGGAAGCATGAAATAGTTCGGGGGCCAGGACAGATACAAAGTAAAGTTATAAATACAAACACTTTTAAGTTTGAAAAATATATTGGACAAAATAAATCTATACTTAAAAAAAAAAACTTTTACATAAACATAACATCACGCCTATAATCCCCGAAGGGTTAGGCAGAGGTGCTCCCAATAATACAACCAAATTTCGCCAGTTATGTTTAAGATCCATGTAATAGGAGGCGAGCCTATTGCCATCGCGCTTGCGACCTAGACCGTGAAAAAGTAAATAATTCCTTAAAAAAAAAATGACTGAACAGCGACTTGCTACTTGACTCAACTCAATAATACGTCATGTTCAAGGTACGAGTATCAGAATGGTGCGGTGTGGCAGCCACCATGAACCCCGCCGGACGCGGCTACGGCGGGCGCCGCACGCTGCCGGCCGCGCTGCAGCGAGTACTGCGGCCCGTGGCCATGCTGCAGCCGGTACCCGACGTACTCGCTGCGCATCTGCTGGCTGCGGCCTGCGTGCCTGACGCCGAGCTACTGGCTAAGGACCTGCATAATGTGTTTACTCTCGCCAGGTAAGTGTGCAGTCTGTCTGTCTATCAGTCAGTCTTCTCACACCACTTACTTTCTTCTTCTTTATATGAGGGGTCAGATAATACTGGGTACAGGTTGTCCATGTTGAAAATGTCTACTACGTTCTAACCTATGCATTTATTTTACATTTTCTGTTCTTTTTTCTGAGATATATTTTTAACATGTGTCCGTTGGACGTTCTATAGCCCGCGAAACAAGCGATGACCTTTTGACCATGGACACTAAAATTTCCGGCACGCAAGCGAGCTATTAGGGGGTGTAATAAAACAGTTGCGTAATCGTTATGACATTATGCGGTATCCTCCGAAAACGTGGGCGCAGTCGTACCTACCTACCGCTAGTCTACAATCAGCAGTTTTGTTGTGAGTTTCTTGATAGAAGAAGAAAGCCTATTACCATACCACCAAGATCGACTCTGGTTTACAGCTTCTCTATGATATTGTGACTATAATGTCTAAGTAATTCAACTTCAAGCACAAGGGGACAATACGACTTTGTTTTTTTTTACCCGACTGCGGCGAAGCCCAAAAAGAGGGTTATGTGTTTGACGTGTATGTATGTCCGTTTCTTTGTTCCCTCATAACTCCAAAACGGATGAAGGGATTTGAATGAAATATACGTCGTTAGATTCGTCTTGATGGCGCGAGTGTTATAGGCTACATTAAAATTAAATAACAAAAAAAATGCGGATTTTGAGGGCCAAATCGCGGAGTTCAAAAATTTTTTTTTTTTGAATATTAAATTATGAAATGAAAGAAAATAGAATGAACCCCGCCTGCTTCCAACTTTTGTTTAATTTAAAATGTGCTTGTTTTTTTACTTTTCAGTTTTTTCAGTCGGGTTTTTTTAGTTTTTTAACTACTTTTTTGCAGTTAATCATTCGTAGTTCAAATATTTACAACTAACGTGCGAGAGACCGTACTTGCTACTCAACAAGAAAATCGGAAGATCACTTGAAGCTATCATAATTAGATTCGTGTGGTCAAAGATCTAAAGACTTCTGTAACAGGTAGCAGGTACAAAATCAGACTTCATTCTAATGAAATCTCGTTTTATTGTCTTCATTAAGCTCTCTCCTAAGCTCCCAGCGGCACTACGACTGGGGCCTGCGCGCACTGAAGGCAGCCGTGGGCAGCTGTGCGGGCGTGTGCGTACACCGGGCGGACACGCCCGCACGCCGCGCCGCCGCACGACGCGTGCTCACGCTCAACAACCTGTCTAAGCTGACGCGGCATGACGCTTATAGGTATACAACATAATTAGGGTACTCCAATACCACTGCTAGGACACAGGCCTGCTCTCTGTGAGAGGGCGTAGGCTATATAGTTTAATGGGGTGGTGTCCGCTACTCCACGTCTAAAGCGCGTATTTTGCGTACGGGTGTGAACATTATTCGATCCAGACCCAGCTCCCCGAGAAAGGCCAGCAACCCATTGGCAATCTCGCGAAGAGTACCTGCGTTACCGAAGTACTTGGCCACCTGTTTTTGGCAACCCCCTGACAGTGCAGGAGCACATGGATTATGTACTTTTGTAAGTATCGGAAGTCTGGAAACCTGTATAACGGACTTGATTCCTCTGGCTTCGCACCAAGAAATTTATGGTTTCATTCTTAGCGAATATATACCTCGGTCACATTAACTTGACGCTTGAAACGCTTGACACTAGACGCAGATATGCGTCAAGTTAATGTGACCGCTCTATACATTCTACTTCTTGACACTACCCATACGATTTATAAATATTCTGTTTTCAGATTTGAAAATATTCTTTCGTTGGTTTTTGCCGAAGTACCGACTGAAGAATCTAGCTCAGACCCAATTATTTCGGCACTGGAAGCGACCGTAGATAATCTCAAGCTGGTACACAATAAGTTACAGGTATTAACAAGAACATCCATTTTTTTGTCAGGCCACTTTGGCCCACAGATACATTGCTAGACTTTATTAAGATACAACTTGTGTTAGTAAGTAGAGCCTTAAAGCTATTGTTAGTAACAGTTTACTTGAGCACTAACACTGCAACTCTTAGTAACACTATTTTATCTTAATTAAAGCCGGTAAGAAACTTAACTGTTCTCTATTTTATTTTACAGCTACAAAAGTGCGTCGAACTATATGAACAAATGCAGCAAAGAATGGGAGTAGTGATAGTTGGTCCGCCAGGATCCGGGAAAACTACAATCAGACGACTGCTAAAATCTGTGCGTACCTAGCCTCTTATTTCTCAGGCTGAAGAACTCCTCTTACATAATAGAATCATACATATTGTATAATTTCTTGTTTTTGTCTATTTTTTTTAAATCATCACTGCTTTTAAAACGGTGAAGGTAAGTTTCACGAAACTAAATAGGGACATGTGACATTTATCGACCTAGATCTGTGTCCTAGCGGGTACGCAACAGCCTGAATATGTTATGTATATATTCTTATTTTGTATTGCACACTAAATTAAAGAATATATACACAAACTGGAATTTGTAGCTTCTTAACAGCGAGCTTAACCCACAATTGGGTTTTCTTCCAGCTAAACTTACTTCGATTGCGAGATTTGCAAAAAAAAAAAAAGTTCAAAAATCTAAAACCCGACTACTAACAAAATCGCTGTCTTAAAAGTAGAAAACAAGAAAATTATTCTTGTCTGATATTCTTCGTAGTCGCATGCCACTGATACCTGATGCTCCTTCATGGCGTTCTCATTGATACAGAAGTCAGCTGCTAATTGCCATTAGCAAGGTGGCATGCGACTACGAAGAATATCAGACAAGAATAATTTTCTTGTTTTCTACTTTTAAGACAGCGATTTTGTTAGTAGTCGGGTTTTAGATTTTTGAACTTATTTTTTTTATTTGAGTTTTATTTTTGTGTGTACTTAAACTATAATATAATACATATTTGTAGTGTGCTCGCCAAGACCTTTCATTTGATACTAAACTTACTATGATTATCTCAATTTAATATTTTTTGAGGTAAGTTTTTGACATTTAAATTCCGTCAAAAAAAGAATTTATAAAATTTATATAGCCTATGTCACCCGGGCTATTCTTACGAATCTATTGACACCTAATTTATTAAAATCCGTTCAGTAGTTTAGGCGCTACGGTGGAACATACATACATACATATATACATACATACATAGACTGCCAAAATCATTACCCTTCCTTTTGGCTTCGCCGTAGTCGGGTAAAAAGGATATACCTACGTGCATTCGCAGTACATTTGAGAACTTAAATTAACAAAAGAGGATATACCTACGTGCATTCGCAGTATATTTAGGAACTTAAATTAACTTATGATATTCCACAGGCTCTAGCCTACCAAGGGAAAAACGTGGTGGAGTACATAATATGTCCGAAGGCGATGAGTCGCGAGTGGCTGCTCGGAAACATTGACCATGATACGCGCCAGTGGACCGATGGCGTTATATCTTCGACTGCACTTGAAATATCTAACCAGCCGGCCGGTATGTTCAACTTCAAAGCTTCCTTTGCCTACTTTGCATATTTTATTTTACAGAAATTAGTGTAATACGCCTTTTAAACATTTGAAAGGACCAGGTGTGATATAAACCGGATTAAATACAAATTAGTGAAAGTAGTAGTTATGGCGCCACTATTCACCGCTCTATATAGTCGCGGAGGCACGAGGCGAGGGGCAGGTGGTTGTAACAACGGCACGCCTAAGCTGCGGTGGTGAGCGATAAAACCATCTGCGACAATACGCTTACGTGGGACCGTTGAAGCCCCGCAGCGCCAAAACCTTGTAAGAAACTGTGCCTACTGCATGGCATGCATGCTTGTTCATGCATGGTGTATGCTTATTTCCATGCTCTTCTTACAGGGAAATAACAAAAAACCGGCCTAGGCCTAGTGCAAGTCGGACTCGCGTACGAAGGGTTCCGAACCATTACTTAAACTTGAAAGTATTTTTAGAAGTAAAGCGTAAGTCAGCTTACCGTGACATTCTCGCTATCAAAAATATTTAAAGCCTACCATCCAGATTCGGGCATTTTGCTACTGAGGATGAGAATTTGGTTGCCAGCTCTATAAGAGAGCTTGATACCGGTAATTTTCTTATTCCAAGTAATTCATTTTCATTTACATCTTCTTATGATTCCAAGACGTGTGGTCCTGGGTGGTCTGCGACGGTGACATCGACCCCGAATGGATAGAGGCCTTGAACTCCGTGTTGGATGACAACAGACTGCTGACACTGCCTTCAGGCTGGAGGATTCAGTTCGGTTCCAACGTCAACTTTCTGTTCGAGACGCACAGCTTGGAACACGCCTCGCCTGCTACTGTCTCGCGTATGGGGATCATATTGTTGAGGTGAGTCGTAAATATTACATTTATTACGACAGCTCGATCTGTATCTGTGTGCCTGGAATCTTCACTATAGTAACTTAAATCTCTTTGGTTAGCAGTTAGTTTACTTTTGCATCAACAGTTCATTATGTGGTGATAACGAACGTAGATCCACGCGAGATGGACTTTAAGTACTCGGCATACGCCAAGTTAAGCTATGTGTAACATAATAAATCATACTTTTCAGTGAAGACACAAGCTGCGATCTGGACGTTTTAGAAGGATGGATGCGCAAAGCTGATTTCGATAATGAAAGCGCTAAAATGGCGCTGCCAATGTTACAACAAGTTATCAAGAAATGTATCCAGTGGCTCACTGATCATAAGGCCGATTTGGCGCTGAAACTACACAACATTACTGTAGTAAGTAGATAGTTAGGCACAGAAGTAGCTTAACATTTCGGAATTTTAATTATTTGATGTAGGTGCATGACTCCAGCTAGTATTTTTAATATTTCGGAAGATTATTCTTTAAAATATTCCTCACTCTTCAATGAATTGTCAGTAACGATTAATAAATATCTAACAATTATTTATTAAAAAAAACAGGTTTTTATTAACTTTGAGTAGTGTTAATCTACTCTGGTACTGTCTCTTACCTACTAAACATGGGTTCCGATTTTGATGTTCTTACGGATTATGTGGTATGTTGGTAACCATTCATGCAAATTTATTAAAAATTCAATATTAAATGCTCATAAAAGGTCATTTTACGATGAAACTTACATTCTGAATATGTTCACTTTCTCTCGCACAAGGTTTTTATGGTGTAAATGATTCCAGGTCAAACAAATACTTACTCAGTTCGAATACATAGTTCAAGACACAGGTTTTAACACAACGCGTATTAGTCCCGAGGAAATGGTCTACCTTGCCATTGAACGAAGTGTGGTCGACGTCATCAAGGAAAGTGCTATCGATAGTTTTCATGATGAGGTAAGTTCTATATTTGAAATAGTTCCAAAAACTTAATGCTGACACCGTCATAATCTTTATCGACAAGTAGCTCGGTAAATAAATGAGTAAAGTTACTACAACTAGTCAAGGCTCCCCGCCAGTAACAACAGGCTACCAGTAACAGCAAGTTACTACAAATTATGGATAACAGCCTTTCGTTAACGCTTTCTTACATTTGTCTAGCTTAAATTATAAAACGGCTTCGGCCGCGTACGAAACCGTAGTTTCGTAACTGGTTTCGATGAAGGAATGATTTGTCCTTGTACGTAACTGGTTTCGATGGAGGACATATTTGTCTTTGTACGAAACCACGGTTACGTACAAGGAATTTTACAAAAATATGAAATTTTACTAGTTAAAAACAAGGAATAATATTCTTTTATCGAAACTACATAGCGATTTATGTGATAATTGGTCCAGGATCCAATAGCCGCAAATATCAATCTGCAAATTTCCTAAAAACTATTATACATGGTGTACCTAAACCAACCCTTTACGAAGCCGTCAATGCAAGCATTAGGACCATCAAACTAGTACTTAGTTACCTACGCAAAAAAATGTTTGGTCTAGTGGCCACTTAGTTCGGTTGTAACTTGTAAGTCCGGTTGACCGAACTGTAGTTCGGTTGAAATATATTTAGCACCGAACTACTGCCACTCTTTAATAGGGTAGTCGACCGACTAAAAAAAATATGATTCTGTTTAGTCCGTCAGTCAGATTATTGAAAAATATTGGATACGTGTTTTTTGTTTTATCAAATTAATAAAAATTGACGAAAATAAAGCTTGTCAAAGACCATGGAGAGGGGGCGTTTGACGTCATAGTTAGGTAAAATTGGACCAAGCTGTGACGTTTCACGACTTTTCGAAGCACTGTATCGTCTTCATTTTTTGTTTACGTGAAAAAAGAAAAAATACGTGTTCAATATTTTTTGGAAATCTATCTGACGGACTAATTAGTTTTTTTTTGTCGACTACCCTATTGCAACAGTTCAGTTACATTTTTTTTTGTTTGAGAAAATAAGGATAGGTAGTCAAGTCCCACAAATTACCAGGAGAACAGAAGTAGGAAGGAGGTATTCGATGCCGTCATAAGACGGACGGACGGCGAGCTAGCCCATTACTCACCGTCCACAGGCCCGCGTCTACGGTGGCCGGAAGCATCACGTGACCCCCGACGCCCGGAGCGCCTTCCGCGCCTTCTGCGGCGGCTGGGACGAGAGGTTCTCTCCCTCTCTCGTTCCGCCACCTCCTTCGCTAGCATCACTGCTTCGCAGAAGGAGGCGACGGCGTACCATTCCTCCTCGCCCCGGACCATGGCTTGCACCAGGGCCGGACGCGAGAGGTCGCCGCCACCGATCGCCGTTACGAAATCTAATGAATCCTTACGTTTCTTTTTCCCTCTTTTAAATCCAGCTATCAACACTGATGGGCCCGCCGATAGTAGCGCCAATGAGTATAAACGAGTGGGTCACGGACACACTGCTCATGTCAAAGCGGCTGGTGACGTGTGAACCGACCCTGCGCGCTTGTGTCATGTCACATACCGCGCATCTACTCATCGTGGGACCTGATGCTTGTGCCAAGAAGTTAGTATCATTCATATTTAAGGTTGTTTTTTGTTTTTAAACTATTTATTTCCTTGTGCATTATTAGATTAAATGCATGCCGGAGGAGCTGTGGGGTAAAGCAACCACGCAATGGGTCCCAAACAACAGCAAACGACAACGCGGCAGGCCCAGAAGGAGATGGCGGGACGAACTGGATTCGTTTTGCAGGGATTGACAAACCGGAGCACTGGATAGGGACAAGTGGAAAGAGCGAAGGGAGGCCTTTGCCCTGTAGTGGGACACAAATTGAAATGGCTAATAATAATAATAACATGAAAGCTCAATCTTTCAGATGCAAGGTTATGTGCGAAAACGATGATAATTGTGCATTTGGTCTAGTAGTTGCGCGAATATTGAGCATGAAGTCCTAGGGTGTTTTCCCAGGTCAAGTACGGTGTTATAATAGTACATTATGGTACAAGTGTATAACGTTGGTGATTACCGCAGAGGCGCCATTGAGACCCGAGCCGTCAGGTGAGGGTCTTAAGAAAGCCGAGGACGGTAATCATCAATAAACACGTGTATCATACGACGTTTTTCAACACACTTGTGAAGAAAATAATAGGTACTAAAAAGTCATCTTCAACAGTTGAAACAAGTTCTGTTTTTTTTTCACAATAGCGGGCGTGCATCTGATCTACAGTTCTACCAACTTCAACAGTTAAAACAAGTTCTGTTTTTTTTTTCACAATAGCGGGAAAAAATAAATCTACAGTTCTACCAAGTTATCTATGCAGGCGGGAAAACACGGAACTAAAATAAATGTACTAAGTTTGACGTAGCGATGCATTTTTTCTTAACCAGTGGCGCCACTACTGTAACAATGACGATCGGCCATAGACTAAAAGAATGTGGTTTCACTATTTTTGACTTTTCGCGGATAATAGAGTTTTAGCCACGGACAAAATGGGTATTTTTTTTTCTTTTTAACAGAGAAAACAAAAGTTATATTATTTTAGTGAAAGATTCATTTATTAAAAACGTTTAAGTTGAAATTATCTATTTAAATTCAAAGTTGCATGAAATGGGGAAGCACTAGGTACATTAATTTATTTTTACTATTGAACACGATCTTTTTTGTATCGAAACTTTTTTTAAAACATAGCAACTCAACCAATAAAATTTAAAAAAAAAAACCTATAACTCACTAGTGAATAATAGCAATGAAAAAGTCACAGTTTGATTATAGGTGTCATTACGTGCCTAATTGCGGTGAAATTATAGCCACTTTATGAGCAAGTGTGTTGAAAATAGTGTTTTGTGCCCAGTTGATGGCAATAATCCACATGGGTATTAACATTACTGACGAACAATGTCTAACCCTTTGTGGTTTACAGGCGTCATCCTGTAATTTTAAAGGTTATCTTTCTTGATACTTTTTATATAATTTTGCAGCCTTTTAGCGGAATACATAGTGAAGGAATGCAACTCAGCCGTCGTAACAATAGACTGCACGCCCATTTTGGAACCAGCTGACATCATTGCAGAGCTGAAGAGAGTAAGTTTGCCGTTGTTACAGGACATTAATTATCTTAAAGAAACTTAGTTAGCGGGGGAACTTTAATCATCATCATTACATTATTATTAATGTTTTTACCACAATTAGATTTTAGTTTTTTTTTTGGTCACCTTTAGTTTTATTATTTTTTTGGATTATAAAATTTATCTGAAATGGAAGTGAGATTATTATTATTGTTTTTGAATTTTGAATTAGTATGTTATTCTGTATGTAAAATAGTTAGAAATTTTGAATTTGAATTGAGTTAGTATGTTGTTTTATCTTGTTTAGACATGTTTTTCATTGTAATGTTTTAATAGTACTGTTTATTTTATTTTACAACATTTCTACACAATGTAAGTACTTGTTCTGAAATAAATGACTTATGATATCAAAGAAAGAAAGAAAAAGTATTTATTGGTTTCACACCAGGATAAAACAAATTGACAAAAAAAAACCGGATATCACGGGTGATTGCTCAGGAACTGGATCTAGATCTGTTTATGAGTAGCTATAAAGCAATGCTTAATTATTGCATACTGTTTTTAAGTTCGTGTATATTATGTTAGCTATAAGTTTTTAAACTGACATGGTCACGGACACTACTATTAATATCATATATTTACCATGTTTGATTATTGTTCCGAGTTCCCGATATTTCGGCGCTGTTACAAGCACCATGATCACGGATAAACTGAAGTCATTGCGGGTGAATGTTTATGAGCAGACAAAACGGTCTACCCTCTTTCTCGTTCGTTTTTTGCGTTCGGCACCACTACCATTGTCACTCACTACACGATTCTGTTCCCGACACACAAAACCGAAAAAGTGCCGAAAAAAGTTCGCGAGTGGACACAGTGAGTTACAGTGTGTCGGGAACAGAATCGTGTAGTGAGTGACAATGGTAGTGGTGCCGAACGCAAAAAACGAACGAGAAAGAGGGTAGACCGTTTTGTCTGCTCATAAACATTCACCCGCAATGACTTCAGTTTATCCGTGATCATGGTGCTTGTAACAGCGCCGAAATATCGGGAACTCGAAACAAAAATCAAACATGGTAAATATCCCGTTTATGATATTAATAGTATTATGTTAGCTTGCTGCATGCGTTGTTGCATACTGTCATTGGAGCAAGTATATGTTTAACCCATTGACCGCCACGGTCAAGTAAAACGACAAGCCGAAAAGTACCTTAAGTCGACAGACTTAGGGCACTTGTTTGCTTGTTCGGCTTGTCGTCTATACGTGACTGTGGCGCTAAAAAGGTTAAGTAAATAAATAAGAGGAACAGGGTGTCTAAAATGACCACTTTAGCAGATCATAATTAGAATTTTGTTAAAAAGCGTAAAATGGACTCTTCATAATAGTAACTGCGTCTGTGACCATTTTACGAATTTTAACGCAATTTATATTATTTTCCTGCCATGATCTATTTTTCTAAATGATCACAGACGCAGTTACTATTATGATAGGGTCCATTTTACGCTTTTTATTGCAATTCATATTATGAACTGCTAAAGTGACCATTTTAGACGCCCTGTATAATAAATGAGAAAATAATATGTTTATTTTTATTAACAGAACAACATGGTACGCTCAGGCGGGCGGGGCGCGAGTGGCGGCAGACGCGGCACTCTACTGGTGCGCGCGCTGCACCGAGCTCGTGTGGATGACTGGAAGTCCAGCCCCGTGCACTCTTTCTTGTTACAGGTTACGATCATGAGAATTACATTAGTTATAAGGAAGTTCTTGCCGGTTCTTCTCCTTAGGAAACGATCAACCCGAACCGTACACCTTTTGTCGACGTTATATAAATGCCCATGGAGCCTATGTGAAATAAAACGGTGATTTTGATTTTGAAGTCATAAAATAACATACAATGATTATTCGTGATGCAAATCAATCTTGATAGTATTCTATCAAGATTGAGTTGATGCTACGCAGTATGCAATCTAAATGCTAACTACTAGCTCAGTCGATAGACGTAGTTGATCTTGTCAACAAAAACGTCACCTACAGGGTTAAACTATAGCTTACAACTATACAGGTAAACCAGGTAATAGTACAAGAACGAAATATCAAAATCGGACAAGCCATGTCGGAGGTGGAGAATTATAATTTGGCCTATCACCTTTTGACGTGTTGTTTCACACCTAAACTTTTAAGATTCTTACCTAAAAATCAATTCGGTTTGAAGTAATAGTTTGAACGGTCCCTTCCAGTTGATACAACACAACGGTTTCTGGTCGCGAGGCACCGACGAAGAGGGCGGCAGTGGCACTCAGTGGTGCCAGGTGTCACGTCTGCGTGTACTGGCCACGGCTACCTCACTCAACGCCATCTCACCACGACTTGCCGCTGCGCTTGAACTGAGAGCTTTGAGGTAATATCGTCTCACCAGGTAACATACAAAGGCCAAAGGCAGAATTCGTACCACCTATTTTTTTTTTGTTAAGTGATAGAATTTGTACCACTTATTAAGTCAATTAAACCATTCATTTTCATGTAACATTAGTATTTTTAGAAGTTCGGATTCATTAATTATATCAATCAAAAGATTTAAGTAGTTAAACGTAATTAATCATACTAAACGTAGTTATGTTTTTAGAAGTTGCCATTTGTAAAATATCACGAGGCTCACAATGATAAATAATTATTTAAAAATAGAAATAACAGTAAATATAATTAACCAATTACACATTATACCTTAAAATGAATAATTATTGCATACAATCTTAATAATTAACTATTTAATGATAGGAATTATTTTCGACATCAATGTTTTTTTTTGTATTGGCAATTATTTTATTGACAGGACAGGAAAATCTTTCCAAGTCTCTGTTCGGTTCTTTATTGTTGTTTTGGATTGTTGTTTGTAACTGCATCTGAGCAATTTAGCAAATTATCTGGCCATTTTTACGTTGAGTCGAGCTACTGCTCCTCCGTACTCTATCTGTTGATAGTTTTTTCGCGAAAGGACGCTTTATTAATTGTGCTGTGTGTGTACGTGCTTCTAATTAAAATGACGAGTTTGCAATGCATAAATTGCAACGTTCGCTTGTCCCGAATAAGAAGGCACGCTTTATCGGATGAGAGTGAAGATCTCGTCAATACTATTCGGCTGTGGACATATCCTAGAGATGTAAGTAGTTTCAAACATAACATTTTGCGTACCTACGAGTGTGTCAGTTACGAAGTGATAACTTTTACGTGTTAAAAAGTAGTCCTTATCATTTAAACTACACGATATCATACTAAAATAATATGTGTGTACAAAAACTAAACTAAACATTATTTGAAAAAATAACAAACACCATTGTGGTTGTTTAATTAAATATTTACAATTTGTCCTATATAATGTACAAACATATAAGTGATCGTTTTGCATGTATTGTTTACTTGCCTAACACTTCTTGTTTGCCTAACACTGTTATAATAGTTATTACTCTGTTAGTATGACTGTTATAGTGTCATAGTCATATAAAGCAATGTTGAGCCGTACACAAAATCACTTCTTTATTTCCAGATAACACCTGCTGATCATGTTTGCCGTGCATGCTGGCAGCTAGCTAGTCATCCCCGTTTTCTGATAATATGCCGAGGAGACGCTCAGGCCATCAAAGTGTTTGTGTTGTATGTGGGCAATCCATACTACGAATCAGTCAACGCAGGATTTTGATTGAAGGTGCAAATGAAGACGAACAAAGAATGGCTAACACAGTTGCTACTTGGATCCAACCACGAGAGGTATAACAACACATACATACCTAATATAACTTGTATCAATTAGGTGTCTTGATTTGATGTATGTGTTAAAACAATGTAAATTATTTCCCACTAATACCATGCATTTTTAAATGCAACCTTTTCTTTATTTATATATTTTTTATTTTAGCTTCGTTCTGAGGATGAAGCTTGTGTGCCGTGTTGGCTAAGAGCTAGAAGAACTAGGGTTGTTTCACCAAATGAAGATATTCAACCCATTGTACCTGATCATTTGGACGGTGATCATTCTGATTTGATGTGTGCTGTATGTGGTCAGAGTCTATCCGACCCAACATCAGATCAAGAATGGAATCCCGACAACACTGCTCGTTTGATGGAGCACCAGCAGGTATATGAAATATATTTATAGTAATTAGCTTATAATAATGTGTCATGCAAAGGGCAATTACTATTTTATGTTGCTAAATCTGGGACAATCATGATGGCTCTACTAACAACAAAAGGGTACTGGTTTTTCCATTGTCACATAGCCCTTCTCTCTCATATTAACACAACATAGATATTTTTGGTAAAGATTTTCTGTAAGGTGAAAACTGAAAACCAATCATTTTATTTATTTATTTAAACTTCATGCACAAACGTGGTACATAGGCGGACTTAATGCCACAAGGCATGGGTTTGGGTTTTTATGTCAAGAACTATTCTGTAGCTTGGTCATGTTGGGCACAATTTATGTCTGTCAGTGTTTAATTTGTGTTTCATCAATGTTATTTATATTTACAGATGTCATCCATGAATGAAGTTTGTGGAGTTTGCTGGGGCCAAGCTCGAGATTAATATTATTTATCCATGGAGAAATTATTATTATTTGCTTGTGGTATAGGTACCTATACCAAATTCGCCAGGCTCGTTCATATGTGGGTGAGCATTTTCGGTTTCATGGAGTATATACATTAGAGGTATCTCGAGAGAGAATACATGGCTTAGAGGGAATAAACCCAATGTTGCTTCGTGCTAAAATAAAGTCCCGCCATTCTTCTGCTAGAACTTATTTCGTTTTCATAGTTACAGAATCAAATATGAATGGTCGGGACGCAATCAAAAGTTATTGTTGTAATTGCATTGTAGGTTTAAGAAGTGGGATGCTGCTCACACGTTATAAGTATTATTTGGTACCTTAGTTACGCTCGCCATGAAGGTATGACCCGACCTGCCCCTTGCTTAGATGAAGTAATATTAAGAATAATAAAATAAATGTTAGATCCTACAAAAACAAAGTTGTTTTATTTAACCACACTTAAAACTCCATCAGCACTTCATCATTTATCATCATCATCATCAAACTATTGCAGACCGCTGCTGGACGCAGGTCTTTTCTAAAGCACCCTACTGAATAGGTACAATTCTCATGTCAATTTGCCAACTTATTGATAAAAACACTACAAAGATAGCACCAGCTATCTAGAACATATTATTATCCTTTTTCACCAAAAAAATGTTTATACTACTACACGTAATCCATATTAAGTAATATTATTGTTGAAGCAGGTGTTGTGATTTGGCAATGGAATGGCGTGTCAGGCGTGATCAACCAAATTAACTCTTCGATAGTATTTATCCAGACTTTTATTTGTCAAAATACAAGCAGATATTACACGTTTAGATAGATATTATTATTTTATAGTATATATGATGAATTAAGATTAATTAAATTGGACAATATTGGAGACGACACAAAACGTACACAGAGAGCCGTGAGCAGGAAGTAGTTGTCAACGTCAAAAACAGTAGACAGGTGACAGCTTCAAATGTCATATAAATATGGCTGCGTTTAAGCTGCGTTCATGTAGAGCTTACATAATTCCTAATAATTATAAATGCGAAAGTAACTCTGTCTGTCTGTTACTCTTTCACGCCTAAACGGCTGAACGGATTTTGATGAAAGGAGAAAACCAAACTCCATAGAAACTTGGGCCTGGCGTTACAGGGCTGAATTTTGGCCATTCATTAAAGAATCTAGGTAGGTTCCATGAGCCCAATTTTCACGTCTCCCAGTGATGGCCAAATTGATAATATCAGACAATGACATTTTAGGTTATTTAAATTATTTGAGATAATTAAGTTAAATAACATGATATTTTCGAGGCTTTGTTTCCAACGCAAGTCTAAAACCCCCATGCGCTGTGCTGTAACATAGCACTATGAGGTTTCAGGTAAGTAGATACCTACTTTCCTTAAAAAGTGCTTACGGGGGTGACTTCAGATTTATATTATTGATATCACTGAAAACATCAGCTGAAAACTATGTTTATTAGACAAGGCCCACTTACCTAACTACTGGCTGATATTTGTTAGGATTATATCTGCTGGGGGATTTTTAATAGATTGTGATACCCAATAAATTAAAATGTAAATAAAACACATATTTATGTTAAATGGTTTTTTAATCATCTTCTTCATTAGGATTATCATAGTATAATAATACAGTATCCAGAAACTGTGCAGGAGGCAATTGATTACCTTGGTGCCGTGCCCAACTAAGATACCATATTATGCTCATGGTATGGGCACAGCAACCAACCGTTCTTTTTCCTATGATACAGGTGCAGTAATATTGAATTATAGCATCCCTTCCACTTAGAGAGCTGTAGATTCATCCTACTACTAATATGCCTGGATTTCATCCTTCTCTTAACATCCAGGTTAAGTCCGATGTAGATAGCTCTTGCTGTAGGTCACCGTCCACCTCCCTACACACTTCTATGACATATGAGCCATTTTCTTTTCCTGAATGAAAATGCCGGGATGCTCTATTTGCTCATACCCAACACGAGTGACAGACAACACTTGAAGCGCCCACCTGAAAATAATTTATCTACATTAAAGTGTGCTTTTACACATGCGATGTGTTGTGTGTGTCCACTTTAAAAATACTGATCTAAAGAAATCCTGAGGAGCTCGGAGCTTGACCATTATCACACCATTATCAATGTTTTAGCATACCAAATAACATTTTTAATGACCTTTCAAAACCAAAAGCTAAACTAAAGAATGTTAATAAAGCATCAATAAAGCAAATATACTGACCGTGCGTGGTAGGATCAATTCTCTTATAACTTCGTGTATTCTGCGTTCTTGCACGGTACTAATCCTAAGTGTATGACAACGAACTCTTCTCAGAAGAGAATGTCCACAGTGAATACACACCCGTCGGTGTCCCATAGGTGTCTGTTCACTTTGTTCTGGTATATTTCCATCACTAGATATAGCATTGGCATGATTCCAGCAAGCCAGGCATATAAAGTCATTTTCATTTACCTGAAACAAACATTTGACTATTAGGGTCTAGCAAGACTAGCATTAGCATTTAGCAATAAACATCTGGGTATATTTGGGTAGACCTATGCCCCTCATTACAATCCCACTGCAGGGACACAGACCTCCACTCTGAGAGAGGGAATAATAGGTTGTAATTAACCATGAAGGTTCAGTCCGGTTTAGCGATGTGATGTCTTCAAATATGAATTTATTGCACATTATGCTATCATTAAAATACAACTATAAACAGACAACTGAACATGAGCGATAACACTACTTAGTTTGTTTACATTAAATAATTACATATGATTACAAAAACGTTATGTTAAATAGAAATATCGGATACTAACCGTTTGAGGCGCTACCCATTCTTGAACAATTGAAAGAATAATCTTCCAATCTTCGCCTTCCACAATGTTGCGGTCCTCATGATGTTGAACCCAGTCGTCAAATGAGCAAAGTACAAATACGGTTTTCTAGCAAATGTCAGCAGGGGTGGCAGTTTAGAAACGGTGTCCAATATTCAAGCGAGGGTCAGTCAAAAGGCAATCAATTTCGGAGTCCAGTATTCGATCAAAGGTCTTAGAATAATAAAATCTCGAGAGATCTGGAAAAACACATTCACTTGCACACCAAACGAAAAGCGAATGACATGACAATTGACTTGACAGCCGTTGACATTGACACTTGCGTTTACTAGTGCATTCCGTGGTGCAGCCGATTTTATCGATTATTTATTTGTTTTTTTTACAGGTTACGTTAAAAATCAATTATATGAAGGATTTTGAATAAACATCTATTTTAATAAGTAAAAAAGTGATAATACATAATGATAATGATTAATAAAGATAATGCAATGAAGTATTATTTAATTATTTGTAAGAATATCGATATCCACTAAGTCGATCTTATTCTTAGGGTACGCTCTATTGATATAATAACAGCGTTCGTGAAGTTAGTGACAAAAAATGAAACAAGTGTTGTAACGGTTTAAAAAGACACAACCTCAAAAATAAAACAGGTTATAACTTTAAGGTCCTAACTTCTAAAAATCTATGAATTTTAAAAGGGCTTGCCTATTGTATTGACTACCAATTAAAACAAAAAGTATCCCAAAACACGACATTTTATTAGCGGTACGAAACTCCCATACAAGGCTGCCTTTCACCTTTTGGATAGGCTTTTGTTCGTTATAAGCTTGGCCGAATACTCAGTGTTTATGTAATACTAGCTTTCACCCGCGACTTCGTTCGTGTGGAATATAGCCTAAAGCCTTCCTCGATAAATGGGCTTTCCAACACAAAAATAATTCTTCAATTTCAACCATGTCCCTGATATTAGCGCGTTCAAGCAAACAAACTCCTCAGCGTTATATGTATTATTTTAGTATAGATTGGGATAAGATCAGGATTTAATTCCACTAATTTACTAACACTTTAGCGGTCTCTTGGTTGTGTTTTTGACACATCTTTCATAGTCAATCTGTTAAAGCAACACAATCGAGGAATTAGTGAAATCAAGGCTTCTGAGCCTTGCAGACTTCATCATCATCTGCCTATAATGTTCCAACTGCAGGGACTCAGGCCTACAGTAGAGGGTTGGTAGGTAATAATAATAATAATATTCCACAACTATCACACAACGCCATCTAGTCCCAAGCTAAGCAGAGCTTGTGTTATGGGTACTAGCCAACTGATAAACATACTTATATATTTCTAAATACATACATATTGTAGATAAATTACACCCAGACACAGAACAAATGATCGTGCTCATCACACAAACATTTGTCCTGGGTGGGAATCGAACCCACGACCTCCGGCATAGCAGTTAGGGTCACTAACCACTAGACCAACAGGCCAGTCAAGTCAAGTCAGGTGCCACATGTCTTCGAATTTTTGGTTCAACGTTTTCCACGATTTACTGTTCGTAAGTCGACAGTCTGCAGACTTAGGCCTGTATCTTTAATAACATCACGCTAATTTAAAATCTCTATGTTTTTGTTTTAGTGAGCCGGATGACGAAGAGTTGTTAGAAATAGCAATACATTACTTAAGGAGTAGTGTAGACAAAAGTATACCGATGAAAGAAATATCTAATCTGGCTGACAAGCTTCTTACTATGTTTAAAGAGGTAAATATTATATAATAAAGAATACTTGGATACTATAAAAAGTATGTAAGGATCGTAAAAGGTGGCGTTCTATGTTTTCTGCCTACCCCCATCGGGTGTCCAAAGGGCCTGAGTGTATGTGTGTATGTAAAAAGGAAGAACTAAAAGATAAGTATGCAATACTTGTCTAACCTAGTGAGTAGGTAGTATTAACCTAGTTAAATTCATTACTTTGTTTTTACATCTCTCATATTCGGTAAGTAGGTCCTTATTACCCCCAAATGGGCCCAAATGGGCAAGGTGACCAATTAGCGCTCTAGGGTAATAATGTAGCAAGAAAAGCCCTAGGGCGGTAAGTAATTAAAAAAAAAAACACTTCACTCTTTCAAAAAGTTCGCGTACATCTAACCATCATATTGGCAATAGACATCATGCATTCAGCCCAATGACAAAAGAGGTCGCTTCGCTATTCAGCCTTGTCTTCGTATGAGTATAACGCCTCCCCCACACACTGAGCGTTTTTGCGTTCGTTTCTGCGTCCCAATACGAATGTTGATATGAATTCTTAGAACATTTGGAATTGGGACGCAGAAACGCGAAAACGCGCCAGTGTGGGGGAGGCTTAATAGTCATCAATTTTAAATATCGAACGGCGAAGCTCAATAAAATTTCGTTCTTGTAAAAAAAAAGAGATGAAAAAAGGCGGTAATAGAAAACTTTTACTTTAAATATTGTTTGTTTTTGGGATTTTTTATAATTACGTGCTAATTAGAAAAAAAACATGAGTTCTGCAAGTGATAAAGATATAAGCTGCACTCCCGATTCAATGAAAATGGAAGCTGAAGCAGCAATTAACAATATTTTGCCTGAAAGTTCTAAAGAGACACTTTATTCTTGTAATGCCGGTTTTTTTCTTCTTACCTCATAATCGAGATGTAAAGCAGAGTAGTTAGCTCGGGTGTAAGCATCAATTGCACCCTCGAACTATTGGCGCCCTCGCTGCGCTCGTGCGCCTAAATATCTCGGGCTGCAATTGATGCCTTACAGCCCTTGGCTACTAATCTACTATTAATGTACAGGTGACAGAGGCATTCGATTCCCAAATCCATTATAAGTGGAACGCATCACATTTGAAGAGGCTTTGCGAAAACGTCAAGTGGTACGCACCGACTAATACTGAACAACTAATCATGGTAAATATTCTTTTGTTTTTCAGTATTTCATTT
The DNA here is from genome assembly GCA_949316265.1 of Diarsia mendica. Lineage (NCBI taxonomy): Eukaryota > Metazoa > Arthropoda > Insecta > Lepidoptera > Noctuidae > Diarsia > Diarsia mendica. Next base: position 14,669,608 of record OX438896.1, on the reverse strand, counting down.
GAAAATGTCGATTTCTCATACAAACTTCCATCCCCTATTTAACTTCCTTAGAGGTTGAGTTTTGAAAAATCCCTCCTTATTTCTTTTCAGCTTTCTAGGTCCTAGGGTCTAAGGATTGGGGTGGGCGTTGATGAGTCAGTCAGTCAGGACTTTTTCCTTTATTTATATACATTAACGGTCTAATAATACCTACAGGTAGTTGTTCCGGGTCTGGGACTCTGGGTATTTGTGTATGTGAGTTTAAATGTTTGTAAACGCACCCACGATACAGGAGAAATTCCTAGTGTGGGGCAACGTTTTTTATAAAGAGAAAGAGAAAAAAGAGAATAATGTAAAAATAATTTAACTTTGGGAGATACCTAATTGCCGGATTACCTCACCTAAACTGTTTATTAATCTTTCCCTCCTTTCCTAGGCCATAAGCGCAGAAGCAAACTTAATATTCCGAGAGAGACTGATATCAGACGAAGAGAAAGCCATATTCTGCTCTATATCCAGAAAGCACTTGAATGTGAACAATGAAGGAATGTTCTTCGCGTGCAAGCTGCGCGGTGATGGTGTGTACTTAGAACACACTGATTACAACGACTGGCATCATAGGACAGAGCAACTTATCAATCAGTGTTGTAAGTATATATATTTTCTTGCTGGTAGATAAATGGGTAAATATTAACAGTTGCTTAGGTCGAAATTCGGCTTGCCTAGGACAAGCCGAATTTGCCTAAGCTGGTCCGTGCACGGGGGACCCATTATTCGGAAAGCACGTTAAGCCGCTGGTCCCGGCAGTAATTTGTAATACTTAGGCAGTCGTTATCAAAAAAAAAAATATATTGACAGTCTTTTTCCGCCACTTCTTTTTTCCAGCAAAAACACAAAAACGCTTCAACGCAAAGGCCGCAAATTTGGAGAGGCGGGGTGTTTTGAGAAGCTGTCCCATGTAATTTTCATGTTCCAGAAGTGCTTTCTCACCCTAATTTGAATAAATTACTTTTGATTTGAATAGTAGCCACCTAAGATAAACCATTCTGACCTTATAAATCAATGATATCCAAACCAATCACAGACTAAAATTCTGTGGCATGATTTAACGCCTACTATAAAGTTATACCAATATGACTAATTTTTATTTTAGTGTCAGAAAACGAGCACAATGTCTTTGGAGAAACCGGTGCCGAGGTGTGCTCTGAGTTAGCAATACTGTGCCCGGCGATGGCGCGAGCGGTAAATGGTTTTTTAATAATTTCTTAACAAGCCGTGTGTCTTTTTCCCGTAGGCAAAAATGACTAACTTTCATCCAGAATTGACGCTTTGGGGGATGAGTTTTTCCTTAGTTTGTAGGCCCGAAAAGAACTGGAGTTGTCTATTACTGAATGAATAAATTTAGGATTTCCTAAAAATGTAACACACGCCATATCTCCTGTAATCCCCAAAAGGTCAGTAAGTGGTGTACCGAATAATACAGTTATGTTTAAGTCCCATGTAACAGGGAGTGAGCCTATTGCCATTAACTGGGCAGAAATCCAGGCTTTCGGATTGCTACGGAGATATTTCTGTTGCACTGCGCAACAAGGAATCGAACCCAAGCCCTCATGCTCAGCTGTCGCATTTGGAACCACTCGAGCAAAGAGACAGTCCGTGTCAATTGCCCCCCTACTAGCTACCGTGACATCTAACAGGGAAGAATGGAAACAGAAAACGTGTTGAGCCGATCTCAAATAGAATGGGCTAAGGGCAGAAAGATGATGATTTATCTATACTAATATTATAAAGCTGAAGAGTTTGTTTGTTTCAATTCAATTCAATTCAATCGTTTATTGCATATCACATGTGTTTTACAAGATGTTAATAATAATAAAATAGTTCACATGGACCCTGTCGGGCACAACAATTTTGTACAATAATTATAATTATAAGTAGTAGCATTTAAGGTACAGTAATTAAAAATTCGTAAACAGTAATTAGACATTCATTCATTTAAATATGTAAGCCATTTTAATGTAAAAGAAAAATATCGAAATTAAAGATTAAAACAATTAAGTGAAATAATAAAAATCGGCAAGTAGAATACATTATTATAGTCAAATGCATGATGTCAATAAAATACAATAATAATCAAAATACAGTCAATAAAATGTCAAAGACAACATTGTAATATAAAATGTCAATAAAAAATCAAAATTCATTCATTAAAGTCCAATAAGATGTCATCATTAAAAAAATCATTCAGTGTATAATAGCAATTGTCAATTAATAATTTTCTGACTCGTCTTATAAATATTTTGTCATTTTGTTCCATTCTTATCGCATTTGGAATTCTATTGTAAATTTTAATTGATGTAACGTAAGGGCTAGTGCTGTGTAATTTTAGTTTCGATTGGGGTAACACGAGGGTATTCTCAAATCGTGAACGCGGTGCATATCGGCGAGGCTGGTCAGAGATTTTAACGTTGTTTCTTTGGTTGAACGCGCTAATCTCAGGAACTACTGGTTGGAATTTAAAGACTATTTTTGTGTTGGATAGTCCATTTATCAAGGAAGGTTATAAGCTATTTTATGTAACGGAGACGAAGTTGCGCGGATCAGCTAGTTTATTTGTATAAAAAAAGAAGATCTCCGACGAATTGAGAATCAATTTTAAGTTGGTTAATAAAGATATTTATGTTTGCAGAGTAACGGTGGGTTACTGGTGTGCGTGGGCTGCGCAGGAGTGGGTCGCCTGGCCGCCGCACACATGACGGCAGCCGCACTCCCCGCCTCCTTGTTCGTTATCAACCACAGCGCACAGTTCAACACACAGTTTAAAAACGTTAGTCACATTATTGTTTCTAGTTGCTTATCTATGGTCCCATTAAAATAGGTAACCAAAGACATCTAAACAAAAAAAAAAACAGTAAATAAAGTGATTTTACATCATCATCATCATTTCAGCCAAAAGACGTCCACTGCTGAACATAGGCCTCCTTTTTAGCCTCCTAGGATTTTACATTGACTTAAATTAATAAATTGCGGGCACTCTAGAACAAACTCATCCTTTAAAAGTAGGTATTTTAACGCGTTTTTCTTATTTTTTTTTACTATTGTCCTTATTTTAGTGGTATGAATGATTTCTAAAAATTTGTCCACCTATTTTAATGGGACCTTAAATTTATTTGTGTAAGTTTTAGCATAACATTTACTAGAAAATTCTGTTGAAAAATTCCTGAGCTTCTCTTCTCTTCTTCTTTTCCCTTTTTCATTAACACTTTGAAATTGAATTGCAAAAGAAGAGTTGTCTGTAATTAAATTAATGTTAAATATTGATTTATGAATCGTTAATCAGGCCCTGTCGTCGGCGGGAGAGGGCGTACGCACGCTAGCACTGGTGTGTGCGAGCGCCGTCACACACGACGCACTGTCGGCGTTGGAGGCACTGCGCCGTGGCCTGCCCGCGCATCTGCTGCCCAACGCTGGACAGAACGCGCTCAGAAGTAATGCCTATCATTCATCATCGTCATAATTTCAGGCGACAGACGTTCACTGCTAGACATAGACCTCCCCCAAGTGTCGCCACATTGACTGGTGACTCGCTTCCAGCGAATCCCCGCAACCTTTACCAGGTCATCGGTCAACCTTGTGGGAAGCCTTCCAACTCAACGTCTTGGTTCGCGGTTGCCATTGCAGAACTGTTCGGCCCCTGCTGCCATACGTTCTGCGAGCAATGTGCCCTGCCCACTGAAATTATACTAAACTTTCTTGACCTCAGAAATTCGTTGACATATTTGTAATACAACCAAATCGGCAGTGTTAAGTGACATGGGTTTATATATAAAAATACATTTTCGTCGAATATCATCACATCAAAGATTGCTTCTTCACAGATATAAAAGAAAACCTCGGCATCGTCATATGCCTGGACAAGAACCAAGACAACCTATCAGATCTAATGGACAAGTATCCGTTACTATACAACGACGGGAACGTGGTCTGGCTAGACCACTGGTCTGACGACACTCTGCGGGAAACTCCTCGACTGATCGTGCAGAGGTACTGGAGACAAATGACAAGTCACACTTTGCACGTAGACTTGAAATAACTTGCACTACACACCTGGTTGGTTAAGGACGTTAAGGTAGGTAGTGTGATTTGCACTGTATTTAATGTAGCTGTAAGTTGATATTTGTTTATTTAGTTTACTCCTGGTTGTTAGCCGACTTGCACCTCAAATTACTGAACGCGTTTAGCGGAAAACATTTTTAAAACAGTAATCATTCTATCCCTAAGTCTTTGACACAAACAGAACGACGTATGGTCATAAAACTAGCTCTTACTTCTTGAAATTTCACTATTTATTGCCATTGCCAATCGAAGGTATGTTAAATCTCATGATTGGCTCTAGGCTAATAAGTGTGAATATGTAAATCACAATGACACTGGAAGTTTGGCAGTATCGCTTAATAAACACATCATTTGTGATAATGCCAAACAAATTTTTTTTTAACCAGCATAATAATTTTAAGAAATATTTTTATATTTGACTTCGGTCTCCGTAGTGTATTCATGGCCAAATTCTGTCCGTGCGGAGAGTAGGAAAACAAACGTTTCTGTTCTAGGTTGCTAAAAGAAAACGCAGTGGACACATCAAAAGAGCAACTGGACGCATTACCAGTTGACGGGTTCGTGAACATTCACAAGAGTAACGACGTGGAATGGAAACGCGCGCCCTGCCGATACGTCAACTTTGTCAAGACGTACTACAATATCATTAACAGGAAGAAAACTGCACTTGTTCAGAGACAAACTATGCTGTCGGTAAGATGTGCTCATTTATGGTACTTTAAAGGTAAAAGCAGCGGTGGCCCAGTTGTGTCGGCCCCGACTTACGAACAGTAGGTCGTGGGTTCGAAACCAGGCAGGCGCATTACTTTGTGTAATTTATTTCATCACCGCTGCTCTCAAAACGGTGAAGGAAAACATCTTGATGAAACCCGCATGTCTCAGAACCAAAAAATTCAAAGACATGTGACATCTGCCAACCTGCACTGGGCCCGCGTGGTGGATTATAGCCCATCCCTCTCCTAGAGAGGAGGCCTGAGTCCCTGCAGTGGGAACATTATAGGCTGATGAGGACTTAGCATAAAGACATCAGTACCTTTAAAGTCACGCGTCACGACAAACATGAGACGTTCATTACCGTGGCACATCAGTTAAAGATAGACCTTTTGAAAATATGAACATGTGATTATAATAAAGGATATAAGCCGCGTGCGCGATTGGATTTTTCATTAACAAAAATTAAGAACAATCTTTCTTAACATGACGTAATAAACTAACTAGTAACTGTGCTAGTGTCATTTAACCGAAAAGCGTCGAGAACCAGTGGTTCAAACTATGCGTTGTTTCCAAATCTGGTATTTATTGTAAACACATGGAACTGACGATAAAATATCTGTTTATTTAGGCTGGCGTAGAAGCTTTACGTCGCGCTCGCAGTGACGTATCACGCCTGCAAGCAGAAGCAGGTCAGCAGGAGATAGCGCTGCGAGAGAAGCAAGCCGCGGCCGCGCATGCGCTGCAGCAGATATCTGCCACTGTACGCGCCAACACCGACCATAAGGACGAGATGCAAACCTTGAAGACGAATATTGAAAATGAGAATGAGAAGCTGCAGATAAAGTGAGTACTCATTCTAGTGAAGCGGCGATTGCAACATCATATTATTATAAGAGCTATACACCACGCACGGTGCCTCCTCTCATGTGCGGATTGTTACCACTGGGGTGGTTTTCGTGAGGTAAAAATCCCACACTCCTCGGTTTTCTCCCCGAAAGACCGGCCGCCTTTTCAAGGTTTCAAAAGACAAAAAAAGCACCATTTGAAGTCGCGAAAAATCATGCATAAGGAAAAATCGACAGCCCGATAGTAACCGTCATCAAACTTCACTTCTTTCGTAGTCTCATTACATTCACTGTGTCTACGAAATATGTAGTTTAAAGCATTATCGCAATATTGTAATTTTTTTCCAGTTTCCAGTATGCCTCGTATACATACCTGCCTCGTTGGAGTAGTGGCCCTAAGCGCGACTTATAAGAATTAGGTCCTGGTTCGACTACCAGGTCGGGAGAAGTGTCGGTTCTTCCATCAGAAATTTCTCAATAGCAGCCACGGAGTCTCGAGTTGATTCCCAGTTGATGGCAATAGGCTCGCCCCTTATTACATGGGACTTAAACATACCTGTCGAAATGTGGGTGTAATAATGCGTACCCTTCTGGCTAAGCCTTCGGGGATTTCATTTGATGTTTATTTTATTTCAGGAAAAAAGAGATAGAAGCTGAGTTAGCCGCTGTGGAGCCCATTATAGCGGCCGCTCGATCGGCTGTCGGAGATATACGACCCGAGTCTCTGAGCGAAGTATGTATTTTGCGTAAAATTGTATACCGACGCACGTAAGGCAAAACAGTCGATTTACGACGACAAAAGTATTTAACCCATTGACCGCCACGGTAAAGTAAAACGACAAGCCAAAAAGTACCTTAAGTCGACAGACTTAGAGCACTAGTTTGCTGGTTCGGCTTGTCGTCTATACGTGACTGTGGCGCTAAAAAGGTTAAAACAAAATCATTGAAATACGCTTATTACATATGTTAGGTGTTCTCTACCCTTCAATGGTCAAAAATCAACAAAAGTTTTTTTTTTTTGCGAGCGAAACTTCTTTACAAAATCCACTTTTGTTCGACTCTTCGCTTATTGTTGGGCGTGCAGCCAGTATTCTACTAAACTTGGTGCGAATACGATGTGTTGATGTGCAGTTGTTTTAAAGTGAGATCTTGTTTTTTAGTATGGATGCATTACCTAGTAGTAAGTACTTAATTTTAAACCTATTATTGAGTTCTTTCAACACTTTAAAGATGAGAATAATCTAAATATATCGTTAGACTTAAAATAATCTTGTTTTGCTATAGAAAAATAATTCGTGAGAGCTTTTCTAAAAAGTTCCAACGAGTACCAGTTTAAATTTGTTTGTTATCAATAACTCTGATTGTTGTTATTACGAGGAAACTAGTTTTAGCTGCACGTATATGCACATCTCTGAGTATTTGTTGTTTTTGTTTCAGGTAGTCGAAATGATAACGGGGAAATGCGAACAATTAAAAGACTTGAACTATATTTTTGTGTTAAAAAGTGACAGTTTTTTCAAATTTTCTTTTTGTAAATGTATTGAACGATTACCTAAGTATATATTGGACAAATTAAATATATTGATTTGGATGATTTTGATTTTTTGATTTTAGGTAACAATCAGACGATGACGGAGAAGATGACTTATAATGTTTTTTTTTTTTAAATAAAACATAGTTTACAATTGATTTTGAGTTGTTTTATTTCAATGTATAAACTTTATTTAATATATCGAAATATAATTTCAATATATTAAAAAATCAGTACTTATAGGTCCGTAGGTTGAGTTAGAAAACGTCAAACTGCTTAGGATAGGTAATAGCCACTCAAAAATATGTTTAAATAATTAAATGTAGCAAACTTTCGTAATAAATACTTTTGTCGTCGTAAATCGATCGTTTTGCCTTACGTGCGACGGGGAAAATATTAAATGCCAATGAAAAATAAATAATTATACACGAAAAGAAAAGAAAAGGAAGAGATTATAGTACATCACTGTAGCGGCCAGCAACAGAGGCATTGATGGACGAACGTGTAAACGTGGGCCGAGGCGAAGCCGAGGCACACATACGTAAGTCCATCAATGCCTAGTTGTGGCCAAGGCTTGTATAGTACTTTTCTCAAATAATGCGAGGAAATTAAATACAATTTACTTTTCAAAATCACATAAACAACAATAATTTTTCACGCGTTGAAGAGTTCAGCCAATTCGAAATTTAAATAAAACCTTTAATAAGTCACCTCCTTGGTTGCTATGGTTCAGAGTAAAAGATCGTTCCATTTTTAAATAACACGACAGATATGAGTTTAGTATGTAATTTATTTGGCCGCTAAACACGACAGATATGGATTTTCATACAACTTTTGCCGGCCGCTGGTCGCATGTATCTGGCCAGTACAGCAATTTCGATTTATCTCGAAGAAGGTTGTCAAAATAATGCTCAAATTTCCAAGCATGTTTGAGAAAATGTGCTTAACCTATAATATGAAATACATGCAATATTAAAATAGTTGGATAAACTTTTAGAAATCATTCAGCTTTTGGAAATCTGCTAACGAAAATATACTAAAGATGTTGGTTATGCAATGCATAAACACATCCATTTCTTTGTTATCTCATAATTTTGATACTACAAAATGTGCAGGCGTACGTGACTGCAAGCATCTACCCATCATTCTAGAGTGCCGGCAATTTTTAAAATAAAATCACTTTTATCATTGTTTTTTTGCTTGGATATTTTTGGTTAGACTTACTTCAGTTAAGTCTGCTGTGTTATTTATCCATCTATTTTAAACCGCTGAGGCGCCATTGAGACCCGAGCCGTCAGGTGAGGGTCTTAAGAAAGCCGAGGACGGTAATCATCAATACACACGTGTATCATACGACGTTTTTCAACACACTTGCGAAGAAAATAATACTAAAAAGTCATCTTCAACAGTTAAAACGAGTTCTGATTTTTTTTCACAATAGCGGGAAAAAATCGGTTTACCTATGCGCGCGCATCTACAGTTCTACCAACTTATCTGTGCAGGCGGGAAAACACGGAACTAAAATAAATGTACTAAGTTTGACGTAGCGATGCATTTTTTCTTGACCAGTGGCGCCACCATGAATACTGTAACAATGGCCATAGACTAAAAGATGATTTTTTACTTTTCGCGGATAGAGTTTTAGCCACGGACAAAATGGGGAATTCAAAGTTTTCTATATTACAAAGAAAACAAAAGTTGTATTATTTGAATGAAAGTTTCATTTATTAAAAAACGTACAAGATGAAATTGTCTATTTAAATTCAAAGTTGCATGAAATGAGCAAGCACTAGGTACATTATAGTACATTATGATATAAGTGCGGTAAGTTGAAAATTACAGCCGAGGCGATATTGCTAGCCCGAGCCGTAGGCGAGGGCTACAAGAGAGCAGAGGCTGTAATTATCAAAGCGCACGTATGTCATACGACGTTTTATAACACATTTGCGAGGAAATAAAGTAAATTAATATTTTTTTGTTTCTGTTACAGATGTAATTTACTGTCAAAATGAATTAAATTAAAGAATTAAATGTTTATTTTTTATATTTTATCTCCCAAAGTTAATTTTATTCATAAAATATTGACCACTTTTCTGACATAAAAACTTTTTGATTTGCTTTCTTTGCTTTTTTTTCCTTAAGATTTAAAAAAGTACCGTTGGTTTTAGACGGAGCATGATAAACCGTACGTGTTACCTTATTAGAAAGAAACTCGTGCGTTTTACTTTACGATTACGCACAAGTACGTAATGACATACATTACGATATTGAAATTGGTGAAATAAGAGGCCCTTTACGAGCAAATGTGTTATAAAATTATTTTTACTATTGAACACGATCTTTTTTGTATCGAAACTTTTTTAAGAACATAGCAACTCAACCAATAAAATTTAAAAAAAGAACCCCTATAACTCACTAGTGAATAATAGTAATGAAAAATTCACAGTTTGATTATAGGTGTCATTATGTGCCTAATTGCGGTGAAATTATAGCCACTTTATGAGCAAGTGTGTTGAAAATATATTTATATAAATCCATTAACATATTATTATAAATCATATTTCTTATTGTGATAATAATAAGTATGTTTTACGTGGTGTCTAAGGTCCGTTCACTGCGAGCCCCTCCGGAAGTTGTCCGTGATGTGTTGGAAGGAGTTCTACGTCTCATGGGCATTGCTGACACCTCGTGGCACTCTATGAAGAACTTCCTCTCTAAACGAGGTGTTAAAGAAGATATTAGGTTAATATGACATTCAAATTATTTGTTTATGTAAAGGATGATAGAAGAAGTCAACCACATTGTGGAAGATGGTCGGACATCACAACGATTTTATTGATTTATTTGGATTCGATCAAGAAATAACCCCTATGTTCACCTGAACTTAAGGGTTAACTAAAAGCCACCTGGTGGAGTGACATTTATCATAGGGTGGTCGGTATTTATCAGCGCTGGCCGGTAGCATGAGAGTAGATGAAAATATAAGAATGGGAGGCTTAAGGTGGAACCTCCAAGGTAGACCGCGAAATTAAAATTTTCTTACGTTTTTGCAATTTGCCGGTCAGTGTCAGGTTGTATGTTAAATCGTGAATCATATATACTCTATTCAACATAAAACCTGAACTGACCTGCACAAATTGTAAAAAAAACGTGAGAAAAGAATAATGTATTTCACCAAAAAATCTAATTAGTCCGTCTGTTAGATTATCGAAAAATATTGGAAACGTGTTTTTTATTCTTTAAAATGAATACAAATTGACGAAAATAAAACGTGTCAAAGATCATGAGTTACCCACAAAGAAACGTCACAAGCCCCCGTTTGTGACGTTTCTTTTTGGGTAAAAAAAAGCACTAACCTTGTGACGTCACACGACTTGACACGACTTTCCGAATTACTGTAGGTATCGTTTTCATCTTTTGTTTAAGTGAGAAAAGAAAAAATGTGTGTCCATTATTTTTTTGAAAATCTATCTGACGGACTAATTAGATTTTTTTGGTGAAATACCCTATTGAAGGTTCCACCTTAAGTTATGCCAACATTTGACTGCTATACGCTAATACATCCGTTTTTATTACCCAGATGCATGGACGCAAGTCAGATCAGTCCAGCTGCGTTAGCCAGCGTACAGAAGCTGCTGGAGTCGCGCGGCGGGTCGTTCGAGCCGGCCGCAGCCAAGCGCGCCAGCGCTGCGTGCGCTCCGCTGGCGGCGTGGGTGCGCGCCAACCTGCACTACGCCGCAGCGCTGCAGCGCGTGCAGCCGCTGCAAGCGCATCAAGCCAAATTGCACAAGTACGTGCAACCATACTCTACGAAATAGATCAAAAGAATGGTACTACGGATTACGTAGTACATTCTTTAGGTCTATCGTGGTACACAATTTCGTTGCAGAATTGTATACCTACCTTGAAAAAGTCTGCAAAATAGTCATAAGGATTACCTATAGTACCAAACCATTTTTGTCTTTAACATATTTCAAAAAAATAATGGTTTATTTACGAAGCTATTTTAAACGATACAGTATTATTTTTATCCAATTCAATACTCTAGATACGTTGTGCATTTAACACGTTAGGCACCGGTGTATCCTTAATTATACACCGGGTGTTTTGTCCAAACCAGTGTATCCTTAATGATACACCGCACTACCCCGTCTTAGGAGGCCGGTGTATCCCTCAGTATAAAACGTTTCATACATTTTTGTAGGGCGTTCAAAAGCGTTTGCCCTGGAGAATATGCCTTTGTTATAAAATGTTAAAATTGCCTTAGCACTGAGCGTGTTAATGTATACTCCGCGCCACGAGAAGCTAGGAATTTGCAATTATTTTTATGTAGGGTTTTATTTATGTTTACATATACATCTACTACTCGGTCACATTACCTTGACGCTTGACACTAGACGCAGAGATGCGTCAAGTTAATGTGATCGCACTATAATTACTGTCAGACGATTACGAGTATTATAGAATCAATTACATCGATAACAAGTCTGTCTAACGTGCTATCTATAATTATCTTTCATCAATTTTGCCATAGAAGTTTTTTTAATTTTCTTCCATGATAACATTGTTGTTTATTTGTTGTTGTTTGTGTAATAATATAATAATAATAATATCTTTATTGGAACAAAAACACATTTGACAAATACATTGCGTACGTAAATAGCTGCATTAGTTGGAAACTGTGTCGCAGCTATTAACGCCCACCTCCAAGAGGGAGACGACAGCGTTCCAGATTAAGTATTAAAATATACAGTTGGGGTTTAAAAAAAAGAAAACAATAACAAAAAATAAAACAGTTAAAAAGTAGATGGTAAAAATTAACAGTAAAATAGTAAAAAAATAAAATAGGTGAGTATTTCATGTTGTGCATGTGGGAGTGTTGTATGTGAGTGTAATGCGTGTCTGTGGGGTGTAAGCATGGTGTAAGTGTAGCGAGTGTGTTTGTGGAAACTTTCCACGAGCACACGCCACGCTACGTGTGTTTGGTGTGCATGTCTACGGAAGAAAAATGATTATGGTTTGACTAAATTCTCCAATTCGTCATAAGTGAGAGTATGAAGCCATTGCCCAGTAATTCTTTTGCATTCCCGGAAAGTGCATGGATAAATAGAGAGCACTTTATTTACTCTATTATATAGCACGGGACTGCAGAAAGTGAACTGGCGGCGGACAATTTCCAATTTAACACTCGATGTCGAGCAGACTCTGTCAGTAACACGTTTGTGTTTTCCAAATTCTGGGTCAAAAGACAAGCTCAAATGTTTTCGCAACACTGTACTTAACACAAAAGAGTGTCTTACTGTAGGTAACTCCCATAGCGCGTACAGTTCGCTGGTTGGGAAACGATAAGGTTTGAAGGCCATTACCTTCAGGACAGCCCTCTGCGCCCTCTCCAAACGCAACAGAAGACACTTACCAGCACCACCCCAGGCCGTAATACAGTACGTTAAAACGGAGTGGGCCAGAGCGAAATACACAGTTCTCAGGGTTGAGAAATTTGCGGAGGACCTTAGATTTTTAAAAACAAAAATTAATTTTCTTACCCTAGAGACCAGCGAATTGATTTGCTCACTCCATGTCAACGTACTGTCGACCCAGACTCCAAGATATTTTACTGAGTCCGTGCGCATAACTTCAGGACATTCACAGTTGACAGTCCTTATTGTATGGCACGCATGAGCTGTCAGATAGAAGGGTGGGGCTGGCTGCGATGCTTTCCTTGGACTAAAAGTGATAAATTTGGTTTTATCTACGTTGAGGGTGAGCAAATTCTGCGTTAACCATCTCATAGTAACCCGCAAAGCTGACTCTGCCTGAAGCCGAGCCTCGTTCCAGTCTCTACCACGAACCAGAATCACAGTGTCATCAGCGTAGGCAATAAGTTTGGAGTTTTTTATTTCTAGTTTGCAAAGCTCGTTTATGTATACAAGGAAAAGGGTAGGTCCTAAGACACTACCTTGCGGAACTCCGTAAGTGAGGAATGCTTCCTTGCTGGTATGGTTATTAATTCTGATGATTTGCGAGCGACCACTAAGGTAACTCTTAAACAATCTAAGCGGTAAGCCTCTTATTCCAATCCTTTCTAGTTTACTGAGTAGAAGGGGGACAGAGACAGTGTCAAAAGCTTTAGAAAGATCAAGGAAGACAGCTATTGATTTGTCCTTGTTATTAAGGTTTTGAGCTACTGAACCTATTAATTCTAATACGGCATCCTCTGTGTTTCTGCCTGCTCTGAATCCATATTGGTTATTCGCGAGTATATTTTGTGATTTAAGATAATCCAGCAGTCGTTTGTTTAGTATTTTCTCAAGGAGCTTAGATAGAATTGATAATACAGATATGGGTCTGTAGTTATTGACACTGTCTCTGTCTCCACTCTTGTGTATAGGGTGCACTACAGCTTTTTTGAACACCTTTGGGAATAAACCAGACGTAAGGGAAAGGTTGAAGACGTGGCAAATAACTGGAACAAGAGTGCTTCTAGCACTGTAGATTACAGTTGCGGGGATACCATCCCAACCCGTAGCACTAGTTAGTCGTAGGCCACGAATAAGACAATCTATCTCTTCGTTGTCCGTGCCAAAAATAGCCATTGAGTTAGGGTGGACATCCAGAGTGCCAGACTCAGAGGTGTTGCTAGAGTTATAGTTTGGGGAGTTAACGATTTTAGAAGCTAGCTTTGTTCCCACACTTGCGAAGAAGTCGTTAACAGAATCAAGTGATTGAGTCGGATCTGGAGTAATAGATAGCAACTCACTGGCAGAAGCCTTGGTATTTTGAAGATTGGAAATAGTCCTTATGAGATTCCAGGTAGCTTTCGGGTTCTTGCGATGTTTTTCAAATTCGTGTCGTTCATATTCTCGTTTTAACTTCTTTAATAGATTGTTGCAGAAATTTTTATATCGATTATAGGTGATTTTTAGAGTATTATTTTCAGCATCCCTCCTCATTTTACGATACATGTTATCCCGGTTTCGAATACACCTAAGGAGCCCAGGTGTGATCCATGACTTCATAATGCGTTTTCGGTTGGGGACAACAGAGTCACGACTATTTTTAACAACAACCGAGGAAACAAGTTTGACCATGATGGAGGCAGCCGTTTCAGCGTCTTGACAGCTCATAACGGGAGTAAAGTCAACATTCTCAATAGCCACTACGCAAGCATTAATGTCTGTACGAAGCTGACGGGAAGGTGATTTAGGGATATCTAATTTCAGATTACAAAAAACCACAACAGGTGCATGGTCAGTAATCAGAGAGTCAAGAACTAAGGTAATAGCTGGTTTGTTTGACTTAAGCATAACGTGGTCAATACAACTATCGTTGCGTGTCGGGAAAACATGAGCAGGCAACATGGCATGAGATGCAACAGCATTAAGGTACATGTCTGAGTTCGAATCAACCCAACTAGGGGCTATGTTTATATTTATATCTCCAACCAAAATAACAGTTCTGAAAGTTTTTAGTGAGTTGAGGATTACATCTAGACTGGTAATAAAGTGCTGTATATTTCTATTTGAGGGTGACCTATATATAGCAATAAGCGCCACATCACTTTTAAATTTGAAAACAAGACAATTTGCATCGGCGAGTATAGGTTTTTCTAAAAGGAACTGTAACTCTACTCTTGTATACACAACAACTCCATCATTTTGGTTTGAGTGGTCTGAGTAATTAGATACAAAACCCGGTATGGAGGGAAGATGAGGACATTTACGTAACCAGCATTCTGATAAGACCACGACGTCAAATTTTGTCTTTATTCGATGCAGCAATATCAGGAGGTTGTTAAAATTTGCAATGTTACCGATGCTTCTGATGTTAACGTGAAAAATTTTTAAGCCGTGATTAACGTTATGTAGGTATGAGTCAACTTGTTCCGGGGAACATTGGTGTGACGCTGAGGCTGTTAGGTTTTCTATGTCATTCATTATTTCAACATTGTCATTCATAATTAAGGCTAAAAACAAACAGATGATTTGATTTATTGTACATACTATAGCATAATCCGTAATGACTGGAGATTGTACTGGAGATACCAAAGTATATCACTTGCAACAGAATTTGAAAAGAATAAATCTTCCGCTGTGAGTATAGTGAGTGTAAGTAGTTATGTGTCTTTATAGTAATTTTACAATGATAATATAATATTTATCTACCCAAATATCATAAACCCTCTCTAATGCGTTCAAAAACCATAGGCAATGACCAGCATTACCAACCAACAGAAATTAACAGAACTGTAATGAGCTCATAACCTACTGAAAACAGTAGGTTATGAGTTTTAAATTTGGAACAGGTGTCAAATTCAAGTGAGTGTGCTATTCTATAGTGCGCGCGGAACTAGTTGGCCGCGCCTTAGGTGGCGACAGGGGTGAGGGGGCGGGTTGCCTACAGCTCGCAATGCACAGGAGACTATAATTAGACAGTGATGACCAATCTCGAGATATCGTGAACAATAATTTGTTCAATTTATTGAAAAGAATACAAATAAAAAACAAAAACATGCCTAAGGCGCGGCCAACTAGTTCCGCGCGCACGTATCTACTTAATCCGAAACGCAGCCATTTCGAGCTGTCATTTGTTCGTTAGCTTTTTATTTCCAGTTACGAGTAGACAAATTTTCTGATAAGTTCTTTATTTCTGTCGAAAATGAGTGATAGTGACTCGGAAATTAACATGAACACTCCGCCAGATATCGTAAATGCAGCGACGAATGCAAATAATAACCTGTTTATTTTTTATTGCATTACACTGGTAACAATGCTGGTCATTTCCCTATGGTTCCTGAACCCATCATAGAGCCCTTATGATATTCGGGTAGATAAATTAGTGTATGCAACTATACATAATTAAGCATTACAACACTCGTGTGATGCTATTAAGAAACTCGCCTTCGGCTCGTTTCTTAAACCCACACTTGTGTTGTAATGCCCTTCATTATGCACAGTCGCATAAACTACTATTGTGAAGTATTTGCTAATTTTAGAACATGCATAATAATTAATAACAGAATTTCTATATTATTAAATCTCCTAAAACTTAATTCTACGTAGTAAGTTATGGCAATAAAATTAGAGTTAAAAAACAAAACGTCCTTATTACAAAATACTATAAATAATCGATAGAAACCTAGTCATTTCTTTGGAAAGTCAGACTCATCCCTGATCATGATATGTTGGGCTCCATCTTTCTCTCGGACAAAAATTTTGCCATTCTTAATCCAGCAGTACTGGTACTTATTAGTGCTGGCAAAGTCACGGGCCAGGAAAAACAAGCGTTTCATCTTAGGAGAAAGATTTTCGGACACAAATATGGGTTTAGCAGGGCCGCTGATTTTCAGGTGCTCGGTAGACAATTTATTGTTCTCCTTATTGTATTTTTTAAACATTTGAATGAACTTTTCTTTGCGTAAATTGCTCGTAAAGTCCACGACAATAGTCCTGGTGTCCGAGTCTTTGGGACCTATACGGAAAATATCCTTTTCACACCACCTGCTCGAAAATGTCAAATTATATGTCAAGCAACCTTAACCTAAAGTGAGTCATTAGTGGCCGGGGGAACAGCCGGTCAATAATGTTGTACTGGATTTCATTATGACCCGCTGGTCAATAATGTGATTTGAATTTGGAATCTCACATGCTCATAGTACCTACTATAGTGCGCGCGGAACTAGTTGGCCGCGCCTTAGGCATGTTTTTGTTTTTTATTTGTATTCTTTTCAATAAATTGAACAATTTTACGATATCTCGAGATTGGTCATCACTGTATAATTATAGTCTCCTTTGCATTGCGAGCTGTAGGCAACCCACCCCCTCACCCCTGTCGCCACCCCTAAGGCGCGGCCAACTAGTTCCGCGCGCACTCTATCAAACACCCTTTGGTGCCAGAAAGAGGAAAGCTATTCTCGATACCCTTACTACGCGTGGATGATATTTATTTAATATTCTCGATTTCCTACAAAATCATAACGACTGCTTCTTCATATCGTTGCCATGTTTTCGAAGACATAATAATTTGTAAGAATAATTAGATAACTACGAACCATTTTTTAAAAGGAATGGAATAACATTAAAACTGGCATTAATAATAACAAATACCGTACCGCGCCGTAATACCGTAATAGTAATTGGCTGTAACATTAGTTAATTTATTTTAAGTAAACTGCGCTAAGATAATATTGCTGTGGAATTTGTGAATAAATAAACAAATAATAAAACCTATCTAAGTATACTACAGTCGATTTATCACATTATATCAAAAACACTATTTCACGAGCGTCTCCAATGACGTTCTAAATTCAAAATGCATACAGCCAATCATCCAAAACCATTCTACCATTTCTTTCTTATAATTATTTCTATTTCACTATTTCTAATATGTTATTCTTACTGTTTGTTTATTTAATAAATACTTTGTTTTTCGTACTACCTAGGGCTATTATTTTCTCACAGTAGGTGTAAAAAGTAGAGTATCCTCCTCTGGGCTAAATGTGTCTTTGCCTTGGGCTAGCTTGAATCCCTCGCTGCATTCAGGATTCTTGTATTAACTCCCTCGCTTCGCTCGTGAGTGAAACTCTTAACTCCCTCCCTGCGCTCGGGAGTTAAATCCCGAATCCTTCATTGCGCTCGAGATTCAATATGACGCCCGTGACATAAGACACAACTTTAGCCCCTTGGTGCATAATCTACTATTATCTCGAGAGGCTGAATTGGGACATTTAGGGTTGATCCTATTTTAACCACGGTATTAAGTAAGTGTTCTTTGGATTCTGATTTTCTAATAGGTATGTTCCTAATTTCCACGCAGGATGATCTCACACCACGTTCCAGGTTCTCCAGTCTATCTTCTATGTTTTTCAAATACGCTAGGTTAGTTTTCCGTTCAGTTTCAAGTTGTGATTCCATTGCTTGTAATTTAACTTTAAGGTCGTCGTAGTTTTTTGACAGAAAATTAACCGTCGATTGTATATTGGAGTTTTGAATTTTAATCTCCTCAACCGACGAACATAATTGATCAAATTTGCTGTTTTGTTGTTCCTTGAACTCGAGAATCATGGTTTTCATTTCCGACATAAATGAAGACAGGTCGATATCCTGCCAAATCCCTGACGCAATGCATTTACGTTTGCCGCTACGGTGTGTAACACCCTGGAATTCACTATCTATGCAGACTGATTGATCATGTTTTGCAATATCTGGTTCGGAGGAACTGTGATGTAACGGAGTCTTTAGCGGCGCCAGTAGTGATGACGTAGGTGTTGAGGTTTTTGATGGCGAGCTGTTCATCGGCATATTTTCTAATTTAACAAGTACCAGAGCGCAAGGAATTCAAAGAGATGGCACTGCTTTGTAGTATGCCCAACTACGTAAAGTGGAACGTAGTCTGTTCACAGTTATGACTTTACTCCGCAATATACTGTCAGGTCTCTTGATGTCCTAGTCCAAGTAGGTTGATGTAGAACCTGATGTAATATTATCGCTAATCTCAATTCTCTCCACTTGACTCCAAAATTTTCATTCAATATTTACAATTTGTAAGAATGTTCTAAATTGTAAAGTACTAGGCGCGCATAGCAGGCGACAGTACGGTAGCGGCGACGTCACCTTCAAGGGCGGAGCTAATTGCTGTCTGTTAAATATGGCGGTGCGTGTACCTTTTGTCCTTCGCTGGTGGGCGGAGAGTTGCGTGAGCGAGACCGCGTGCGCAGGAGGGTGGAGCCAGCGAGTCTTCAAGATGGCTGATTCCGTGCTCGGAGTAAGGTGTAGCTCTTGGTCATTTATGCACTCCTATTTTTTTGCACTGATTTGAATGAGTTTAATTTTGATTTAAAAATAATTAAATAAAACTGCGTGGATTTATGAGACGTGTGCTCGTTACCGAGGTCCGGGAGGAAGGGGGTAATGTTTTCGTTCTATGAAAATCTATATATGAGTCAGACACGTTCCAGTACCACAAAAGATTACACGTCGAGTGCTTTAGGCTAGAATATAACCCGACCAAGTGAAATTGCTCGTTAGTTTCGTATTACATGGATATATTAGTATGGCAATGTATATTATAGTCACAGAGTTAATAATAACCAGTCAACAACAATAACAATATCTCGAGAGTGACTCAGCATGGCTGCTTGGCTTAGCTGGAATTATACAGAGCCGTCCCCAATCATGATTCCTCGAAAAACCGGTTATGGACACGTGGTCTGACCGCATAGTCCGATCAATGTGGCGGACCACGGGGTCCTACGATTTAGTAGTTCGAATGGCAAGATTCTAAAATCGAACCAACTGGAAAAAAAGTTCACGTAGCGATTGATCGAACTATCATTAATTTCAAAAACACGTGGTCCGATTAATCGAACCAACTGGAAACAAAAGTTCACGTAGTCCGATTGATCGAACTATCAGTAATTTCAAAAACACGTGGTACGATTAATCGAACCAACTGGAAAAAAAAGTTCACGTAGTCCGATTGATCGAACTATCAGGAATTTCAAAAACACGTGGTCCGATTAATCGAACCAACTAAAAAAAAAAGTTCACGTAGTCCTATTGATCGGACTATGCTGTCGGACCACGTGTCCATAACCGACAAAACCGATCAATATGTGTAATGCTACATGTCCCCCACTCATCTTACTACCAGGAACTTAACCGACGCAGAGCAGCAGATGGCAGCACTGTCGAGTGGTCTGGCTACAGTAGAAGAGCGCGTGGCAGCCTTACAGGAACAACTCGGACAACACACGCGTGATGCTGCTGCACTGGAACTGAGGCTGACGCAAGCCAATGAAACTATTACGGCGGCCACTAACTTGATTGACCAGCTCGCGCATGAGTACACTGCGTGGGAAACTGACGTAAGATATATCGTATTTTATCATAATCATTTCAGCCCAAAAGACGTTTACTGCTGGATATAGGCTATATCGTACTTGCCAAGTTGAAATTATCCATTTTTAATTGTATACCGCGGACGCACAAGTCTTCTATAGCTGCGTATAGCGACGACTTGGCAGCGAGTTGGGGGCACGCAAAAAAAATATGAACGAAAAATATTCGTTACGCAGCGCTGTAAAACCTTAACTAATGAATGTAATTTAAAAAGTTCCCTATGAAAATTATTCCTTGAAACACCATCTATAAAAACGATTTGATATAACTTTTTTGTAAAATGGTTAGAAAAAAAGTTAGATCGACCAATAGATTTTTATTTATCAAAAGCTTCATGGATTTTTGCTCATAACTTTTTTTATTTATAGTTCTACGACTAAAAGTTACTGAACAAAAGTTGTACTGATTAACAGCTTTGACTGTGACATAGATGCTCTTTTGCAACAAAAAATGTTTACTAATATTTGTTGTGAGACTTATAGTTCGTCAAATAAACCGTAAGACAAGGGTTGCAACCCCACAAACTTGAATTTAACTTTAAACCGACCCCCCTTGATATCTAAAAAATAAATTTGCGTCCTTTATTAAATGCGCGCTAAATGTAACATTTTAATGGACTAATAAGTAGTGAAAAAAAATGTCACGCGTTTCAGTTTTACTCTGAAGACGCCAGATTGCAAACGGCTCTCTTTGAAAGTGTGTGGTTGTCAGTTTCAGTAGAGACTTCCTGAACTCAAATTTTACTAAACAATGAATATTGCATACATATGGATGTAAAATGTTGTGAGGAAAATGTTGAGTATGAATGTAGATGGCTATAAAAGGAGAGGAAGGCCAAAGAAACGATGGATGGACAGTGTGAAGGATGATATGGCTAGAAAGGAGGTGACTGCTGAGATGACGAGAAATAGGGAAGTATGGAAGAAGAAGACATGTTGCGCCGACTCCAAATAAATTGGGATAAGGGCAGGGAATGATGATGATGATGGATGTAAAATGTTGAATTTTTTTACAGCTGGAAAACATATCAACAGAGATATCGCAACTCAATCAGAGATCACTGCTATCAGCAGCATACATCGTTTACTTACCGGATGTTACCGAACCACAAGCCAGGTATTACTACAACATTATTTTATAGTATTAGTTTTTTTCTGTCATATTGCGAAAAATCTAATCCTACTAATATTTTAAATGCGAAAGTTTGAGCGGCTGAAATTGTCTAAATGAAAATTTTCACAGTGATAGATTATAGTCTGGAATAGCATATACTACTTTTTTTTTCTTACGCACATAAATCCACGCGCACCAAGGCACGGGCAGCAGCTAGTACAATATAAGTGAATGTTTACAGGAACTACGTAACAAAATGGAGTTCACTTATTGGGTTTGAAGACACATCATTTTCCATCATAAACTTCCTATCCACCACTGAAAAGCAGTTGAAATGGGAAGCTGACGGGCTCCCGTCCGATACTTCGGCCATTAAAAATGGTGTTTTAATCGATCAGGTAAGGGTTTTAGTCTCTAGAATCCACAGTTCAAAATGACACACCCTTTGGAACAAGATAAAAAGAACGGTAACGAACCTTGTTATTTAATGTGTTGCAATAAGTTGACCAAAACGACAACAATCAATTGGTCACGCCACGAATTAAGCTCGTATAGTTTAGTCAATTTTAGTGTCTCTGACCACGCTTTAGAAATACGCTTGTGATTTGCAACGAATAATCGTCGTATTTCACAAAATAGCGCGTAAGTACTTATGCTAAAAAAAAAATCTTTTCTTAATAGTTCTTGGAGAGCCAGAAGTGCGGGTTCATGCCATTAATCGTGGACCCCGATGGCGAGGGTCTGACTTGGCTAAAGAACACGCTCGCTGACTCGCAGTGCGATTTCGTGTCACAGCGCAGTGAGAAGTTGATGACAACCGTGCAATATGCTGTCAGGTAGGTCAGAGAAACGATTTAACTGTCTTGGATCCCGAAACGAAATTAATCAGAAAAGAGTAGCGGAGGATTAGGAAAAAACATAATTTCTACTTTCCTTCATCAGCAGGAGACAGAACAAAACAAGGCCAAAGGCACAAAGTGATGTATACAACTGGGATAAGCCCAATTGCCTAGCACCACGGATATTATTGTCATTTATATAACTGGGTCCTAAGTTCTGAGCTGTTATATTTGATTCCAATGATGCGTATAACAAAAATACTTGAACGCACGGAAGTTCTGGTTTCTACAAGGTCCATTTAGTAAATAACTCCGTATGTAACCTGTGTGTGTACACTATTCAACACAATATTACGTTCATTCTGCCAAAGACTACACTCCCATAAAATGTGATGTGTTCATATTAGCAGTCAGATGTAGAATATTGACAAAAAGGCGAGGCATCAAGGAAAGGAGGAAAATAATTCACTCTTAAAGTTACCATGGACTGTGAGAAATTGGGCAGCACAGTGATCAACCTCAGCCATGTCCTGGCCAGCCGCTCACGAACGGATGGAAAGAACTGGTGGAGGTTTCGGCCTTTGATGGAATAAATACTTTGATTTAGAGTTTTGTATCGTACAGGCTAGGCCGCACGCTGGTCATAAGTGACGTGGAGGGCGTGCACCCCGCGTGGTGGAGCGCTGCGGGCGGCGCGCGTGTGCTGCTGCAGGCTCGCGCTAAGCCTCAGCTGCCGCCGCACGTCGCCGCGCGACTCTCGCCTGTCAACTTCACTCCTACCTTGCATGCGCTCACTGGTACGTCACATGTTAGCTTACAATGCGGAACCCTGCCGGGGCTGTGGGTGGTTCGTAACCGCGGCCCCGGAACGCAAAGGGTTGAGAAGGAACATAGGTGATTTTTAGTCAGTAGAAGCCTGACTCCCTTCCGCCCCGCCCAAAGCGGGAGGAG
This sequence comes from Diarsia mendica, assembly GCA_949316265.1. Taxonomy (NCBI): domain Eukaryota; kingdom Metazoa; phylum Arthropoda; class Insecta; order Lepidoptera; family Noctuidae; genus Diarsia; species Diarsia mendica. Next base: position 14,646,624 of record OX438896.1, on the reverse strand, counting down.
TCATTTGATAGTTTCCCAACCAGAATGTTTAGACGGCATGGTTGACGCAGTAGCTGAGCGATTGGACTGCTGCGATGGGTGTCGCGGGCTCGATCCCCGCACGGAACAAATATTTGTATGGCCTACATGTACTTATTCCGCGTCTGGGTATTTGCGTATGTGAGTTTAAATGTTTGTGAAAACGTTTTGTATAAAAAATCCCACCAAATAAAAAGTTCTAAAATTCCTCAAAACTCCATTGTAAAAGGATGATAGGTTAGTAGACAGCAAAAATCTAATTAGTCCGTCACTGGTCCGTCAGATATATTTCCAAAAAATATTACACACGTATTTTTTCTTTTTTCACGTAAACATAAAAATTAAGTTCAAAAATCTAAAACCCGACTATACTAACAAAATCGCGGTCTTAAAAGTAGAAAACAAGAAAATAATTCTTGTCTGATATTCTTCGTGGCCCGCCCAGTCCCATTTTAACCTGGCAGATTTAAGGCCAACATCGGCGATGCCTGTCTTAGACCGTATTAAGGTGTTGCGCATTCGATCGGAGAGTCTAACCTTGAGAATTCTATGTTCCATCGCTCATTATTCTCAGTTACTAAATTTTTATTTATTTATGAAAGGTAGCTTCACAAGTTCACAGCCAGCAGTCAGTCAGTTAAGTTTGCAGTTAGGCTTCTTTACGAAGTCAGTATAACTTCGTAGGCACTTATCATGATCTTTAAGTACATAGTTATCATATTTTTAGACCAACTTGTCTACTACGCCTTGCAACAGCAAAATCCAGAGGTGGATGAAAAATCCAAAGAAATCAAACTAAAGAAAGCTACTCTACAGAAACAACAACATGAATTGCAGGTTTGTAAATTACACGTTACTGTATGTCATTTTATGAGTGCATAAAATCTATACTAATATTATAAAGCTGAAGAGTTTGTTTGTTTGTTTGTTTGAACGCGGTAAACTCAGGAACTACTGGTTAGAATTGAAAAATTCTTTTTGTGTTAGATAGTCCATTTATCGAGGAAGGCTTTTGGCTATATAAAATCACGCTATGGCTAATAGGAGCGGAGCAGAAATGAAAAATGTTACAAGAACGGGAAAAGGTATTTCCTTTTTGAGAGCTTCCGCCGCGTGCGCTGCGAAAACGGTTAAAGTTACGTAAATATCATGTATGAAGGAATTGTTTCTCCTTATAAGTTCTAAAAAAAAGTCCGCGACAGCATATGTCTATCTTTTAAGATTGTCTCACTGTAACCCTTTTTTACTATTAAAATGATAGGTTAAAATGAATTATTTTTTGCGAAGCTTATTTAACCCATGTGGTATTAATCTATATCTAAATAAATGTGTTTGTTAGAACGGAAATTTAATATAGAATATTTGTGCTCTTTACTCTATACAGTTTAAATAAATATCTTAGAAGATATCGCAATGTAAAAATATCCGCGCGGCAAAATAATTCGCGCGTCGCAATGTAGGTACGACGGGGGATCTGTCTGGCCTACGGGAAATTGAAATTCATAATATTTACTGCATCATAATGTTTACAAATAGGTACAGGGTGTTATCGTATATTTAACAGTAAGAGATACCATTAGTAATTCTCACTTTAATATAATCTAAGCTAATCTAAACCATCTAAACATATTATAAAGAGGAAAGATAAGATTTTTTGTTTGTTACGATTTAGCTTAATTTCTGTTGGATAGTCGATTTATCGAGAAAGGTTATAATTATGCTATATTTATGTGACGCAGACGAAGTTGCGTGGGTCAGCTAGTGACTCATAAAATGACAGTAGTAGTTCATACCTAGTGACAGTCCCATACAGGCTCACTGGGTAGGAATAGTTATGAGAAGATTGTGACTGTATATAATTACGTCACCCACTTACATGGATCTTAAGATTTTTTTATTAACACTTATATGTATTGTGTCCGAAATAAAGGAATAATAAACGAATAAATAATACCCACTGATTTATTACCTAATAATAATAAAACTATTAAATTTGTATCGCATGGTATCAGCATAATAATATTATTTAAACTTACATATCTATTGTACTTCTGCATGAAATAAAGACGCTTTTTTTATTTTATGTTACAGGAAAACCTCCTCCGTGAGTTATCAAACAAAGGCGACATACTAAAAGATGCGGGTGTACTCGCTTCTTTAAGCAAAACTAGAGCTACCAACGACACCATAGTGGAGGCATTAGCGGCCGCCAGAGACGTGGAGCAAGCGAGCCAGGCCGCGTGCCACATGTACGAGACTGCGGCCCAACGTGCGGCCATGCTGGCCCTGGCCACCAACGCACTGGCCACTCGCTGGCCACTCATAGCGCTGCCTGTTGATGCCGTGCTCGATGTGTTCGTTGATGCTGTGAGGAGGCAGCCGGTGAGTAGAACCCTGACTAAAGTCAAGGGGCAAATGGATGGAGATACTTGTACAAAAACAAGAGAGTCGAATTTTAAGTGTCTTCAGGTAGTTGGAGGTGGGTCCGGCCCCCCTAAAATCTCTACCAGCTATAGTAGTAGAAATACCAACCTATCTGAGGCAGAATGCTAAAACCGTCTCACTCGCTAAAACTCCCTTTGTGAATTTTGTATAAGTTGACAAAGCTTCATTCGTGTATGAATCAACACCGACACGAAACCATAACATATCCGTGGTGGAGTACCAAGCTCTTCCTGTGCCGTGAATCAGTAAATGTACCTCCCAGAAATGTTAAAATTATAAATAAGTAGCGGACGTCCCGCGGTTTCACCCGCGTAGATCCCGTTCCCGTGGGAATACAGGGATAAAAAGTAGCCTATGACACTCAGCAATAATGTGGCTTTATATTGGTGAAAGAATTTTTAAAATCGGTTCAGTAGATCCCGAGATTACCCCTTACAATTTAACAAATATACAAACACACAAACTTTACTTCTTTATAATATTAGTATAGAATATTATTATTAGTATAGATTATATTTTGTTCCAGGAACAAACAAAATTAAACAACGCCGAACTTATTAAATGTGTGACTAGAAAAATTGTGGAGAGGGTTTTGTTGAGTCTGCACAAGAAGGACAAATATGTAGTCGTTTTGCATTTACTAAAACAAGTTTATGAGGATATGATACCAAATGACGTAAGTTTGTCCCTCTCTTTCTTATGCATCATGATCAGAAGGTCTAAGTAGCAAAATGTCCAACAGCGCAAAATGTCTAATGAGCAGGAAGTCTACTTAGCAAAATGTCCATGTAGCAGAACGTCCAACTATCAGATGGTCTATATAGCAGAACGTCTATTTAGCAAATCGTCAGATTCTCAAAATGTCTGGATACTCAGGCACAAAATTCAACACACACATTTCATGGGGAGGTAAATGGACATGGCATTATAAGATTATGTAGGTACGTATAAATATACTCTTTGGTCAATGTATTCGTAGCGTATACCGGTATCATACCTTTTTAATTGTGAGTATTGTGACTGACACATTACTCATATGTTATTCCTGTATCGATTGCTCTACTCATTTTTTTTTGTTAGCCTATATTGTCCCACTGCTGGGCAAAGGCCTCCCCCATAGTCTTCCACTCTTCTCTCCGTGCGGCTTTCTCCGGCCAATCTCGTACAAAAGCCTCTAAGTCGTCACGCCAGCGTTTTCTAGGCCTCCCTCGGCGACGACGCCCGTCCTCTGGCACCCACTGCGTGACGACCCTAGCCCATCGGTCCTGATGCATTCTGCAGATATGGCCCGCCCAATCCCACTTTAACCCAGCAGTCTTGTTACCCACATCGGCGATTCCTGTTTTGGAGCGTATTGTGGTATTGCGTATTCTGTCGCTGAGCTTTATCCCCAATACGCTTCGTTCCATCGCCCTTTGGCAAACCTTGAGTCTGGACTTTTGTGACTCGGTCATCGACCAAGTTTGAGCACCGTAGGTTAGGATGGGCAGAATGCACATGTCGATGAGTTTACGCTTCAGGGATAAAGGTAGGTCACCCTTCACCAGCGACTTCATGGACCAGTAGCTCTTCCAGGCGTTCTCGACACGGCGGTCGATTTCTCTGTCTTGCCTGTTTTCGAAGGAAACTAGCTGGCCCAAATAAATGTACTCATCGACGTAGTGAATTTCTTGCCCATCTACCTCAACCCTACTTTTTGTGCTGTTGATCATGACTTTAGTCTTTGACCGGTTTATCATTAGTCCAACCTCAAGGCTTGCTGTGCTCAGATCTTGGAGCATCTTTTGTAACTCAGTAGCAGTCGGTGCAAATAATATGATGTCATCATCGAAACGAAGGTTGGTGAGTTTCTTGCTCCGACCGACTTTCATACCGTAACTGGACCATAGATCTGCCAGGTTCTTGAATACCTCCTCAAGGGTACTAGTAAACAATTTGGGAGAGAGCGGGTCACCCTGCTTCACGCCTTTGTCTATTTTAAAATGTTGACCAGGAAAGTTGAGTTTTATGTTTGCTGTGCTATTGTTGTATATTATTTTGAGGATATTGATGTAGGTTTGCTCCAACTGTTGATTTTGTAAAGAGGAAAATATAGCTGCATGTTTTATGCTGTCGAATGCCTTCGTATAGTCCACTTCGTTTTGTAAATTCTACGTGCTTTTCCATGATTTGGTTTAAAGCATGTAGGTGGTCTGTTGTGGAATAACTTGGGCGGAAACCATTACAAATAAAATATTCCTGACTTCTTAATTCAAAAAATGGAGGAATAAAAAAAAACCTAGACTCTTTGTTTTCAAATAAATATATATAACTAGCTTTTGCCAGCGGCTTCGCCCGCGTGAAAATTACGATTTTCCATACAAACTTTCATCCCCTATTTAAGTACCTTAGGGGTTGAATTTCGAAAAACCCTTCCTTATTCCTTGTCTACATTATAAAGGGAACCTCTGTGCAAAATTTCAGCTTTCTAGGTCCAAGGGTTTGGGCTGGGCGTTGATGAGTCAGTCAGTCAATCAGTCAGTCAGTCAGGACTTCTCTCTTTATTTATATAGATTTGTAAAGGGTAGTATTTAAACGAGTGACTGTAAATGAAAATTTTAAGTTACAAAAATAATTAATTTAGGTCACAGAATTACTAAGTGAGCGACTGACTGTGAGCGACAAGAAATCAACAGAACGGCAATTTACAAACATTAATTTGAGCTACTTAAAATACAAAATGAGTAGCTTCATAATTTTTGTGCGACCCAATATTTGTATGAGTGACAACGTTACGTCCTGCATTTTTTTCAATATTTGGCAAATGATTTATTTATACTGAACGGCATTTTATCTTAAATGAAGTGTTTCGATTAGAAAAATCACTTTGAAAATTACTATAATGAGTAGAGTAATGACCACACTTTTTTTTTTGAAAATGTTCGTATGAAATAACTATTTGAAGAAACACTTTTAGCTAAGAAATTTAATTAATTAAGGGTAGGTTGCATGTATTCCAAAAAAATAAAGCAATATGTATTTACTTAAATCAAATGAAGGGTTCTCTATTGTGTCACCTAACTTTTATATCAGTAATTTAAAATGCCATAACTTTTTTTGTCCTAATCATCATTTGTCCGAATGATAACTTACCCGAACTAAATATCACATAATATCACATGCCATAAAATTGAAATCCCTAAATATAATATGACCTAAATCCATTTGTCTTATATATTACAATCAATAATATACGAAAGATATAAAAACGTTTTCCATAAAAGTTTTAAGTCCTAAATTAAAATAACATAATGTTTATTTATCATAATAATATATGTCACGTCACTCATACATACACTCCATGACGCGCGCTCGCTTCGCTCGCATATTATATAACACTAATATCTTCTGTCCCCGAAGTGCCGGGCCTCCGCCGGCCTCCTTCGTCGGCCTACGGCCCGGTGCCCATGCCGCCCATAAAGGATACTGTCGCGAGACGGTGATTCATCCACTTAGCGGACGACTAGCAACAAACAATCTGTAGTTTTCATTTAAAAAAGTTATCAAAATAATAAACATAAGACCTCAAATAGAATATCAGTAACCATTAAACGTTGCTCAATCTGAACTTTTTAGTAGTATAATATGTAAAACCTCAATTGGAAAAATCGCCTCTATCTTAATATTTAAGTTACCCTTTGTGTATTTCTAGTCGCTCACTTAGTAATTTTGTCGCTCAGTTAGTAATTTTAATATCTGAAATGGATTTATCACAACCCACTTTTTGTAAGCTCGTTCCGGATTTTATTATTAATCAATATTTGTCGTTAGTTTAGTTTATTTTTCGCTTACTCAAATTAATACCGCTCAAGTTATAAAAACAGTATATCATCATCAGTCGCTTAGTTATTTTTTATTCGCTCGTTTTATAATTCCCCATTTATAAATGACTTTTAGTTTCTATCATGAGTGTACACATTTAAAAATTGACTTTTTGCTAAATAGACGTTCTGCTATATAGACCATCTGATAGTTGGACGTTCTGCTACATGGACATTTTGCTAAGTAGACTTCCTGCTCATTAGACATTTTGCGCTGTTGGACATTTTGCTACTTAGACCTTCTGATCATGATGCCTTCTTATTGAGTAGTTAGTTACTGTTATTCTTATCAATGTTATGATTCTTCTTCTTTTCGAGTTGACATTTTGACAACTCAAATTTTGTACAACCAGTACGTAGCAAACCTATGCTCATTTACATTATTTCTAAGATTTAGGTATATTGTATTTTACCAATTATATTATTTCTAATCTTGTCTCGTTTCCAGCTATGGGAAGTATTTATAGGTAGTCACGACCTAGAAGATGCTGGTAACGATAATGAAATCAAAACTAAACACTCCTGGGTACCACAGGACTGCATCAAGAAAATTGCTAAACTCAAGGTCTGTTTCATACACTTAGTTTTTATTAAAAGATTTGAGTTCATTTGAAATACTTTCGGAGCAGTAAAAAATGTCTGATTCAATCATTTCAGGTGGTCAATGAAGATCTTTACAATAGACTTTCTCTGCAAAACGAAGATATTTGGAAGGGGTTCCTCCAATCAGGAGATATCAATACATTAAGCAGACTAAAATTGAGCTCGTTTGAGACTGTGGTGGCAGTGGCAGTCACTCGACCAGATAGCGCCTACCGAGCTATTGTGGCTTTCGTTGACCAACTATTGGGTAATCTTCAAATTTTTTAATTATTTTATTAGTGTTGAGAAACTATAGTGTAAAATAAGAACGGATAAGTAAAATGGCGCAACTTGTATTTTCAGTCCAGTTTCAGTAAACTCGGCTCACTGCACAATTAGCCATTCGACACTCCCAAAATTTGTCAGTTTCTCAAAACCACTATATTACAGAATATTTATGTCTGTCAACACCTCAATGCATACTTCACTAAAAGAGGGCTGTTGGAATTTTAAAGCCTGGCTCACCGAAATGACCTATCAACAGTGCAATAATGTTCGTGCATTAATTTAGCTGTCGCTTAGTTACTTTCCTTTCCAATAACATAGTATGAGGTAATAGTTTTTGAAAAAAATAATTGAATTGAACAGAATGTATATAGATAATCACTCACACACCCATTTGCAACTCCTTAGCCACACTACACCTACACACTCATACACGCTGAACTTTTAGCAATTTATTCGTAAAATTGTAAATCCATAATTGAATGTAGGATTAGTTTCTATTTTTTAAGATTAAGTTTTAAAGAGCTGTGGAGTTGGTGAATCTATCTATATCTATATAAATAAAAAGAAAATACTGACTGACTCATCAATGCTCAGCCCATACCCTTGAACCTAGGAAGCTGACATTTTGTACAGAGGTTCCCTTTGTAATGTAGACTAGAAATAAGGCAGGATTTTACGAATTTTAACCCCAAAGAGCTTCTATAGGGGATCCTAATGATATAGAAAATATTTATTTTTGTAGTTTAACCAACTTCCACCCGGCGAAGTTACGGGCAAAAGCCAGTAATAAAAAAAATGGTGTGTTGGTGTGCAGGTGCGGGTGTATTGCAAGGCGGCTCGCTTGTGTCGCGTGGCGTGGCGTGCGCGGTGCGTGCGCGGCGCGTGGCGCGGCCCGTGCTGCTGCTGGCTGCGCACGCACACGACGCACTCGCCGCCGCCGCCGCCAACCGACCACTCACACATGTAACTAATCTTTTCTACAAGTACTTGAATGCCATTGACAAAGGACGCTGGACGTTGTGTTGCACCTTTGGGTTATTCTATAATGATGCATTGTTATTTTGGCATGAAACTATAGCTACAATAACAAAAACAAATGCCACAAACAAATAACAGACTACTTCAGATTTGTTTTTTTCTTACCAATGATGTCATTCAAGCAGCTCAAGTACCATGCTGCACTTTACTGTGATATAAGAGGCTCTACACGTTACGAAAAATCGTTACGATTGGACGGTACAGTTAAATCTACATGTGTGTATGAGAAAAACTGTAGTTTGTCCGATTTTATAAAACTGCACAGTTGAACGGAGCAGTATGAAATTTTGGATAGATAAATCGGAATCGGAAGAAACTGTGTCGATAGTCGTAACGTGTGTGCCAGTTGTTCAGTTTTCGCGTGGATCGCGGTCTAAAACTGTTACTGGTACTAAAAGTATAGATTACACGCAAACTATATTATAAAGACTGCCAGACACACTGAAATAAAATATCTTAACTCGTCTCATATCAGGTGGGAATAGAAGAAGGAAGATCAGCATGGGAGTCAGCACTGGAGGCATGTCGCAGTGGAAACTGGCTAGCCATCGTAGTGGGCGCTTCGCCCTTCACCAACGAGCTGCAGGCATTCATTGCAGCATTCCTGGAGTCACCGGTATGTTTGTTATTGGAATTACCGCCTATTATTCACGAGACATAATCTATGGGTGTATCAAGTGGCGTTTTGTGTTTTCTCCCTACCCCCATGGGAGAAGGGCGTGAGTTTATGTATGTATGTGTGTATAAATTAAAACGCATTTATTCAAATTACGCTGATATTATGGGGGAACGTATATTCTGATGAATATAAACTTGAGTGCGGAGTGAGGCAGAGGGGGCTGACCTCTCCAAGGCTTTTTAATCTCTATGTCAATCAGCTGATTGTTGAACTCAGCAACAGCCATGTCGGTTGTCACATAGATAACGTGTGCGTCAATAATATTAGTTACGCGGACGATATGGTGTTGCTGAGTCCATCTGTCGGGGGCCTACGGAAACTGCTCGGTTTGTGTGAAGCTTATGCTGAGAGTCACGGTTTAAAATACAACGATAGAAAGAGTGAGTATATGCTTATCAGAGGTAAGATTAAACAACCTGAACATGTACCACCTGTATATCTTAACGGAGTATCTTTGAGTCGTGTCTCTCAGTTTAGGTATCTAGGGCATGTTGTGACCGAAACCCTACACGATGACACGGATATTGAGAGAGAACGGAGAGCATTGTCGGTGCGAGCTAATATGTTGGCGCATAGGTTTGCGCGGTGTACAGCACAGGTAAAGGTAACATTGTTTAGAGCCTACTGTCAGAGCTTTTACACCAGCGCCCTATGGACCAACTACACGCAACGGGCCTACAATGCTCTCAGAGTTCAATATAACAACGCCTTCAGGATTCTTGTGCGGCTACCTCGTTTTTGTAGTGCTTCGGGCATGTTTGCAGACGCGAGGGTGGATGACTTTTATGCCATAATGCGCAAAAAGTCAGCCTCACTAATTCGCAGAATGCGGGGTAGTGGCAACGGAATCCTGAGGATGATTGCTGATCGACCAGTATCGCCAGTTGTGGGAAGGTTCATTAGGCTGCACGTCTTTTCATGAATGTAATGGTTAATTAATTTATTCGTTATTCTGGTTATTTATTTTTTATTCTATATTTTATTATCAATTTAACTTGACATCAATTCAATTCAATTTAATTTATTTTAAATCAATTTACCTATTTTTTATTCTAATTATTATGAATCTGGACCACCTACAGTACATACTACATTGCTACTAACATAGTCCTAAGTTTAATTAATTTGTTACTAACAAAATTATGGACATTACCTAGTCTGAAATAAACACATTTTATTTTATTTTTTTTTATTTTTTTATTATTATACAGCACTTTTTGAACATCAAGTTTACAAGAGGCAGTCCTCCAAACAGTCGCTGTTTGAGGTATACGAGGTCGAAATTCTACAAACGTGTTGGGTATAAAAATCTGACTATGAAAAACTGTTAATGTTCTCTTAGCCCTCTACGATGACTTCTAGTTCTTTGGATCCAAGGCAAATGTGGGTAATTGTAATTGGTTTTGTCAAGAGAGCCAAAACAATCACAATGTGGCTCCCTGATAGCCAGAAGGCGCCATAGCAGACCTCTTAATATTGTAGCAAGTTTAGCTGCTAGCTTTTATTAATCTGACCCTTTCATATAAATGCAAAATAATTTACAGGCTGATCAATTCCATGAGGAGTTCAGACTATGGATACTGACTGAGGACCGTGAAATTCCTGCGCTTATATCAAATGCCTGCGTTAATATCATACTTGAGGTAAGTCTTGGTATCCAACAACAAACCGGTTAATTGCGTAGAAATTTTATTAGTAGAAGATTAGACTTTATCTACACTTAGTTACTGTTATATATGAAGAACTTATAGAGATTGTTATTTGTATTATCGAATCCCAAAAACCCGAAAGGCCGTTGAAACAGGAGTAGCGACCGTGAACTGGAAGACGCTGCCCCCACTAGATAGCCTGATGACCTGGTGAAGGTTGCGGGGATCCGGTGGATCAGTTGATGCAAGCCACACTGGACCGGTCAATGTGGCGATACTCTGGGTTCTTTTGGTTGAAATGTTGATGATTATCGTATTTATAAGATAAATGTGGCCATATTTGTCGTTAGGCTCCGGAGGGTGTGAAGAACAACGTGATGGGCACTCTGTACGCGTGGGGCGCTTACACCGCAGACGCTAACACCGTGCGTCTTCACGCCGCGCTGGCGCTGTTCCACGCGTTGGTTCAGGAGCGACGGGCGTACATACCACAAGGTTAGGCAACTTGCCCAAGTGCCACTTAGCGTGTCTGATAGATAACACATACTCGTTACTGTAAACTTCCGTTTATATAGAACTAGCTGTTACTCTCGACTTCGATCGTGTGGAAATTCGTGTAGGTACTTATGTGTGAAACTGAGTGACCGTTCGTTTTTATACATTAGATAGAATAATTCCGGAAGATTTAATTAGACTGTATACGTGTAAAATATTTGTATTTAATTAGTATTTAACTTGAATTATTATACAAATTACATGTTCATGTTTGTGTTGACGTCAAAACGTTTCGTCAGGCTGGTCGCAATGGTACGCGTGGGAGTGGGGCGAGGCCATGGCGGGTGCGCGCGCCGTGCGGGGCGGCGCGGGCGGACGTGCGGTGTGCGCGCTGTACGCCGCGCGACTGTGCGCCGCGCCCGACGCACGAGTGCTCGGCGCGCTGCAGCGGCGCTGTCTCGGCGACGCGGCCATGTCGCGCACCTGGAAGCCTGTGCCGCTCACTATACCGCTGCCGCTCTCGACCTCACTGCGGGTACGTTCTTTCTTTAGCATGTGGTTAGTGCTGGTTAGGCGTCAGAGTGTTTTTGGGCCCAAGCCCATGTTAAGCCAAATCAAAGGCCTCAGATTTGGCTTAACATCGAGACATGTAGTACATTACATACAGAAACATTAAGGGCGCTTTCACATTAGGGCGTTAGCAGCGCGACAGTCGCGCGGCAGGAGCCGTTTAGCCAATCAAATTAAGCAGATTGCTGAACACAACACGTTTAAATAATATGTATTTCTGCCTCTGTTTCATGTCATCAGACAGCATGATTTCAATGAATTTTCGCCACGTTCCTATTAGTTCAAGATCCCAGGGCCGCCAGACGTCACGTATTTTCTGACGAAGGAAATGTGGACGATTGAGTAGTGTTAGTATGAACTAAGAACACACTACTACCAGCAAGCTTGCTTGGACGGCCAATTTTCAGGTATCAGGTCATCAAGGTACCGTACACAAAAAAATTACTTACTTCACGTATTTTCTACAAGCTGATTTTTACGTATATTGTAGGCAATATCCTTAAAAATAAGTGGCCAATACTCCCAGACACTTCCTAGCGGCCGTTTTGCTTAACAGACGCTTTAAAGTTCCCAAAAAGTTTAGACTTAAACGTATTGTGGCTCGACCCGGGAACGCATGGCATCGCTCGTGTGGCTGACATACAGACCTCCACTGGACTCATTCGGTGGGCATTCAACAGGATCTGTCCATTGCCTGTGTCTTCAGAATTTTGTTGAAAACTTTGCTTTCAACACTCTGATGCATTTTGGAGCGCCTGCCCAATATAGCATGGCAATATCCCGATCAATTAGCTTTAAGTATTAAATAATAAGGCGTTTAGTATTCTTCAAATACGGCCAACGGAAAATGTCTGGGAGTATTTGCGACATATTTTTAAGGATATTGCCTAAAATATACGTAAAAATCAGCTTGGAGAAAATACGTGAAGTAAGTAATTTTTTTGTGTACCTTGATGACCTGAAACCTGAAAATTGGCCGTCTTAGCAAGCTTGCTGGTAGTAGTGTGTTCTTAGTTCATACTAACACTACTCAATCGTCCACATTTCCTTCGTCAGAAAATACGTGACGTCTGGTGGCCCTGGGATCTTGGACTATAATTATTATGCTGCTGTTTTTCTTAGTTACGGGTCATTTTCTATGTTCTTTAAAACTCCAAGTTTACACAGTATAAACTAAAAGGTTTGTCTACAGGAATACACGGTAGCTTTCGACAAATTGCCTGACATCGACTCGCCACAACTCCTGGCTCTGCCTGCCAACTGCCGCGTGGCTTGGGAAAAGAATGCTGCTAACGATATTATAACTAGACTCAAAGGTATTTCCAGAATAAACTGAATTGTCATCATTTTCCTACCATTTACTTACTTATTTTTCTTGGGAGTCTGCACAACACTTTTTTTCTTCTATCTCACGTTTTCATCATATCTTACTCGAATAATTCAGCCTTTCTTTTTTTATGTTTTCCTCTCCCCCTTTTAATCACAAGTGCTCTAGTAGTTTCTACGGTCAACATTGTTTCCATTTCAGAATTAAACTCGACTGTTACTGTGATCAACAAGAGCAATAATGTGACACCACTGAAATCACTTCTTTCTCTATGGAAGAAACTTATGTCGGGGAGTCCCTTCATAAAGGGGGATTACCAAATTGAAACGGTAAGTCCACTGTTATAGTTTTTGAAAATAATCAGTGTCAATAAGTGTTTGTTAAGTACCTACTTACCTACTTACTTGAAAAAGTTTCGTGTTTTATGATTATCTTATGTAAGTTTATACCTAATGAGAACTTACCCATACCCACAGCGTTGTGGATAAAGAAATATTTGTATACCTTACTGTTCTATACTCTTTTACGTAAACTGTACGTTTCGCAAATAATTTTTGAATGCTCTTTAAATAAAATTTTTAGCTGGATACTTGTTTTTTTTATCAAGCAAAAGTGTCCCACTGCTGGACAAAGGCCATGACTTTCCAATTTTCACTTACTTTTGACGTTTTCGACCTACCGTAAAGAATGAGTTTGATCATTTAAAACCATTCAATTGATAATTTGTAATATCGTAATCAGCCTGCAATATTGTCACTGCTGAGAGAGCTGGCTAATATTCTCAGAGAAGAGAGTGGCTGTAATCTAGCACGTAGGCTCAGTGCGGGTTGTTTGATTATAATTTGTCGTCGAGTCTCTCGGTCTATGCTATACTTATTTCCGGGCGTTGGAAGTGGCAGGGCGATTTCCGGCCACCGTAGGTGCCAGCCTGCGCGCAAAGCGTATTCATTTAGTAATAATGATGAGTTTCGTTTGTGCAGAATGAGCCTGAGGGCGCGGGTGGGTGGTGGCGCTGCGTGTGCGCGGGCGAGGCGCGCGACGTGGCGCGTGCGGCGCGGCGCGTGCACGCAGACCTCGCGCTGGTGGCGCGCGCGAGGGGACGCAGCGCGCTGCATGTGAGTCATCTGCCTTTGTCTGTTGGTGTCAGCTTCCAGGTAACACTGGACGCCGGTTACAGAAAGCCGCATGCAGCTGAATACTGGGGTATTTCACATGCAGCGACTGCCTTTCGGACTTCTACTTCACAATGACTGGTACCACGATACTCCTATGCTTCAAGTAAACGCCAGTTTTGTAACACTAACTTGATACCTCGCAACGCGCGACTGTGCGCCTATAAGCTGTCTATTCCACAATCTTAATTTTCGTTCTGGTATAATGATTGGTCTTTGAGTCAGTCACGAATGAACTGACAGCCGCGCCTATTGACGAACTGTGTGCGAACTAGTTCCTAGATCCCTCGGTTTTCAGCTCTTTAGTCCGTACTATAAGTCCGACTTGTAATGAAAACACGCAATAAGTAATACGCTAATAAAAATATATACCTATATTTAGAATGGCGCCCTTTTTTTTTTTTTTTGGTGGGTGGAAAATCATCGATTAACCCCTTCCCGCTCTTGGGCAGAGCGAAGGGGAGTGTCAGACTTCTACTGACTAAAAACCGAACCCATGTTCCTTCTTTGCCCTTGCGCCGAGGCCACGTAATCTAGTACAAAATACCGCGGCCCCGACGGGATGGCGCCCTTTAAATTAATGTTTTTTGCTATGCTTTCATTCTATTCTTCTATTAGCTGGTAATGACATATAATAATATAGGTACTACAGTAGCGTCACGCTTAAACACGCGTAAATAGTAATTCATAAGTTTGTGTAGGTAAGCGACGAGTGGCAGATGCTGTGGTGTGGTCCGGACGCAGTGGACGCGTACGTGCGCGAGTTCGGCATGCGCGCACGCGCCGCGCTCGCCAGACTTGACACTAATCAACTACCGGACTATATGCCCACAGGTACCTATACCTACATAATACTGTTAATATTGTAATAGGGCCATTTTGGAGTTTCTTGTTCATTATTCTCATACGAAATGTTGAATGGTGCAGACGGCAAATGAGTACCTACATATAAGAAGAAAACGGTCGGTACCAGTGACTGAAAAGTTGTGTGGTAATCGGTTGTCGTGGTTTGGACATGCGATGCGGAGGATTGAGGAAAGTGTCGTTACGAAAGTTTTGAGTGTGAATGTGGAGGGGTGGAGGGGTTGTCCGATGAGGGGGGGGGGGGGGGAGTAAGACAAACAAAAACCCATAACCCGGTACGGGCCCGAGTTATAGGGCATCACCCCATACCGGGACATCAGTATACACAGGGATCCTCGCTATCTCATTGTACTGTCTGGACGCGGATCCCCGACAAAACAACTTCACACGATTGTTTTAAATAAAATGAAATTGTTGTGCAGAAGTGGATCTGCGCTCGTTCGTGCGTCCGGCGCGCGTCGTGTGGGCGTTACGTGTGCGTACTGCCGCGCGACTTGCCTGTCCCGTGCACGCACTCACGCTGGCCGTCAAGTGGACCTGGCAGGAAGGTATGCTACCACTCACACACACATTACTCACATTATACATAGATACAGATCGAAATAGGTGTCATCAAAGTGACACCACTCACTCGAGTTACTTGAGTCACTTGAGTCGTGGAGTTTCACTCGTGTTATTAATTTCCATGTAGGTGAGAGTACCCAAGACGGCATAGTAGTGCGCGGCCTGCGACTGTGTGGCGCCGTGTGGACAGGCGCCGCATTGGCGCCGAGCGCTCCCGCCGCGCCACCGCACGCGCCCGCACCGCCACTGCTGCTGCGCTTTGTGCTGCAGGTAGGTAACTAACTACAGCACACCACGGTCATGGGAACCTTGTAAACCCTGAACCGGTCAAATAGTACCAATTGCCATAGAATGTTTCTTTGATGCGGCCAAAAATAAACCAGACACGTTTTGAAGTTAATTTACACTCCATCAGTAAAAGTATTGAACTTTAACCCCAAACTGTAAAATAAACACAAAAAGGTACCGCTGAATTTCAAAATTCTCGCTTTACTAAATTAGCTAAATTCATAATTTTATTGCACCGCTGTCGCAGTGTAAACCAGTATCCGAAAGGACGTCCTTTTTAATAGAAAAACTTAATTAAAAGTGAGGTATGTATGTACAGGAGTCCGAGAGCTCTAGTGCGTGGTGCGACGTGCCGCTGTACAGTAGCGAAGTGCGCGACGCGCTGGTGCTGAGTGCGCGCGCCCCGCTGGCGCCGCACTACGAGCCCGACACCGCCGCGCTGCATGCCGTCGCGCTCTTCATACACACACATCACTAAACCCTATGCTTATATTTTGGACTACATTCGTTAGGAATACGTGTGAATACGGGATTTCTAAAAACTACACTTAATTGTCTTATGTGTTCGTTCTCGCTCCCACTTTATATTGTTCACTCTCACTAGTATACTGTAGTATCTATACTAATATTATAAAGCTGAAGAGTTTGTTTGTTTGTTTGTTTGTTTGTTTGAACGCGATAAACTCTGGAACTACTGGTTGGATTTGAAAAAATCTTTTTGTGCTGGATAGTTCATTTATCGAGGAAGGTTATAGGCTATATAACATCACGCTACTACTAATAGGAGCAGAGCATAAATGAGAAATGTTGCAAAAACGGGAAAAGAAAATTCCTTTCTGAGAGCTTCCGTTGCGTGCGCTGCGAAAACGGTTTAAGTTACGAGAATATCATGTATGAAGTAATTATTCGTCTTTAAAAGTTTTAAAAAAAAGTCCGCAACAGCATCTGCCTATCTTTTAAGATTGACTCACTGTAACCATTTTTTACTATTAAAATGTTAGGTTAAAAATAATTATTTTTTGCGAAGCTTATTTAACCCATATGGTATTAATCTATATCTAAATAAATGTGTTCGTTAGAACGGAAATTTAATATAGAATATTTGTGCTCTTTACTTACAGTTTAAACAAGTATCTTAGAAGATATCGCAATGTAAAAATACCCGCGCGGAAAAATAATTACGCGGGTTGCGTCGCAATGTAGGTACGGGGGATTCTGGCTGGCCTCCGGGAAATTCAAATTCAAACAAAATAATGTTTACAAGTACAGGGTGTTATCGACATCGTATATTTAACAGTAAGAGATATTTATAGTAACTCTCATTTTAGTATAATCTTAACTAATATAAAGAGGAACGATAAAAATTTTTGTTTGTTACGATTTAACTTAATAATTTTGGTTGGATAGTTGATTTATCGAGGAAAGTTATAAGTTATATATAGAGACGCAGACAAAGTTGCGTGGGTCAGCTAGTCGTTAATAAACCTACGAGTACTCTTACAAGCTGTCGTTTTGCATTCGCGTCAAATTCATGGAGGTAGTTATACTAATGATTATATTATATCCACTGTTAAAACTCACCCCGTATGTAGTTATTCTGAAACACGGTTTTTTTAACAACTAAAAAACAGCGTTTCTGAATTTATTATTGACCATTTAACTTTGACGCAAATGCAAATCTGCACCTTGTACCTACTTGTATAAGTTAGGTGCCGTGTTAGGGCCAGGCCACACGCACGAGCAGTGCGGCGGCGTCTCAATGTTCTTACGGCGCCGCTGTGTCACCGCAACAGGCTTGGCTTGCCCAGTTAATAAACAACTGAGCGGCGCCACTGCGGCACCACACTGCTTGCACGCCTCGTCTGCCTCGCGCCGTTGTCCGGTGCGCCTGCGGTGCGGCGCCGGAGCGGTGCCGGACGTACCGTATGGCATACCATTCATTTTTATATGTAGGAAACCGTTGCGGCACCGCTCAAGCGCCGCGCCGGAGCCGCACCGCACCGTGTGGCCGTGCCGGGGCCACGATGCGTTGCGGCGCCACACCGCAAAAATTCCGACGAATCGCCTTCAATTTCACTGGTCGTGTGACCGCCGATTGGTCGAAATCATTGCGGTGCGACGCCGCAACCACAGGCCGCAACGCATCGTGTGCCCCGGCACTCACGTTTGATATACTTAAGCAAGATAGGTTTTTTAGCAATGATAAGTTTATTATAGTTTGTGATAGTGTCCTTAGTGTTCCCATAAAATATTTTCGTTTGATGTTTGCTTGTTCTAGATTTTAGACGCATTAGTTTAAATAAATTATATTTACGGTGAACTTCTTTGTTTTATTCCGTTTACATCAGAAAAAACATGCTGCTGCATCCAAAAATATTGGTTTAACACCAATTCGTCGATACCTAGTAATTAAAACATTTTTGTACATGTACTTTAAATTTTTATTCAAAAATATAATTGCAAGAGCAGTTTTTGCAATCTTAACCCTACTTTAGGTTCAATATTTACTTAAAAAATCAAAAATTGAACCCGTTTGGATTTTTTGTCCGTCTTGGTTCAGAAAATCAAATAGAAAACTAAACTTCTCGTTTCTTTGGTTTCTTCATTTGGGTAAAAAACAAAACAATTCAGTATCTTCTTATTAAAATCAATAGCTGCTTCATCGTCATTCGCTATCACTTTCCTTTCAATTATTTGTTACTTTGCTTCTGAAACAACGTTTTAAAAAATGTGTAAAATAACACTTTCATAGTACCGAATCGGGACTTATTGAGGATTTACAATTCATTGCTACTAGATATCACCACTTCTTAAGTAATCTTTAATACGTAATGAACATGATAATAATATCAACTCCTGTTAAACAAAGCACACTTTCAAATGACTAATTTGCTTAATGAAGAATTGTATGTTATCTTTGATACTTACCTACTTTATCGAATTGCACCAAGTACTTGACGACATGCTGAGCAGACGCCTTAGTGGGCAACTGGGCACTGAAATCAGCGCGGCCTGTCTTTCCCGACACTGGATGGTCTGCAAATTACAATAAGGCCTATGAAACATGATTAAGTTAAGAAGCAGAAAGATTTAAAATAACGTTACACCTTGTAAAAGTACAAAGTATAAAGTCTTGCTCGCGTGGATAGCCAGTTCTCAAAAAACTCGAGAACAGAAATATAAAAATATTTCTATCAGAAATTTCTCAGTAGGTACCAGCCACGGAGTTAAAATTTGTGCCCGGTTGATGGCTCTCCCCAGATTACATCGAATTGAGACATAACTGCCAAAATGTAGGCGTATTATTAGGTACACCGCTGTCTAAACCTTCGGTGATTTTAGGCGTTATGGTATCCGCGGGTTTTAGTCAGTACAAGTCTGACACCCTCTTCCTCTTCGCCCAGAGCGGGAGGAGAACGGTCATTTGATGATTTTTCATCCGCAAAAAAAGGCATGATGGTATGATATGTTAATGCATATGGGTACAAACTTACAATAAGTGACGACTCGGAAGACATCAGTATGTTTGAAGACATAGATAAAAGTGGCCGCAAGGAGCAGGCCTACAACAGCGGCAGTCAAGCACACGTAAATGTAATGTGCACCTTTTCCGAACTCCAACAACCCTGGTACTACGCATTTTCCTTCAACGCCTTTTCCGTAGATATTGATGAATCTAGAAATTTCAGAAGCAATATACAAACAAATATTAGGTCTTTACCTATGAAATTGCCGTTCTGCGGTACTGGCCATTTCAAATCAAAATATTTTTTGTTAAAAGAAGCTGATGATACAAAATCTACGGCTGAATTAGCAGCAGCTTTCGACGTTAGCGTCAAAACAATATTGATCCATTTGCGTCAAATTCAAGGTAAAAAAGCTTGACAAATGGGTGCCCCACGAACTCAATGATCGCCAGCGCGAAGTACGCGTCGAGACGTGCCTTGCACTGCTCAACAGACACACAAATGAAGGAATTTTGAACCGCATTGTTACCTGCGATGAAAAATGGATCCTGTACGATAACCGTAAGCGCTCAGCAAGTTGGTTGGATCCTGGTTCAGCACCTAAACAATGCCCTAAACGAAAACTTACCCCTAGAAAAGTGATGTGAATGTGAAAAGTGGTGTGAAGTGGCGCTAGACCACCAAACAGTGACCACTGTTTGGTGGTCTAGCGCCGGTGTGATTCATCACAGCTTCTTACCAAACGGGGTGAGCATTACTGCAGATGTGTACTGTGAAGAACTGAACACAATGATGGAGAAGCTGGCACATCTCCAACCAGCATTGGTCAATCGCTCGTCTCCGCTGCTCCTGCACGACAACGCGCGACCTCATACTGCACAGCAGACGGTCTCCAAGTTGCAAGAACTGGGGTTGGAAGCTCTCCGTCATCCGCCCTACTCACCAGACCTTGCGCCTACTACTTTTTCCAGAATTTGGATAACTTCTTGGCGGGAAAAAATTCAATACCCGAGAGGCAGTACAAAATGCCTTTGAAGAATTTGTTGCCTCCCGACCAGCTGATTTCTTTAAGAAGGGCATCAATAAACTGCCACTGCGTTAGCAAAGATGCATTGATTGCATGGGTGATTACTTCGATTAATACAAATAAAAAATACAATCATGAAAAAAAATCGTTTAAATTTTTTCAAACAAAACGGCAATTTCATAGGTAAAGACCTATTATATTATATAATTATGTCAAACTGAAACACGTCTTTCGGATCCTTATTTTGATTATTTTCTCTTAAAGCGTATGCCCAAGCTCTATCAATGAAATAGCTTAACACAGGTTAGGCATCACTGGGTGATCGGAAAATCGTCAGCCCCTCTATTTTTTCAATATTAGTCAAGAAAAAAGGCTTGTGGATAAATAATAACAGCCGCATGAGTCGATCTTTTAGGTTAAGCAGCCCTCGCAAAGGTCTGCCCATAGATAAATGTTCATTACATATTGTAACGACAGTGGTAAAAAATAAACAGGAACTGATTTATAACTTTATTCGGGCAGAGCTTCCCCTTACAACTACTACAATCGAGTGCGACCAGATCGCTAAAATGAGCTTGCAGGGCATTATAAAGCTTTATCCCCACCGGAGGCGTCCGGTAGTTATGGCTTGGCTCAGAGGTTGGCATGGCTGTCGTTGGCATGGCTCGCTGTCAGGTGGCTGTCAGATGGCTGTCAGATGACTGTCAGTTGGCTGTTGTAACATTCGGCCGTCCTGAAACAATTGCTCCCGCAATGGGAACCAGAAAAACAACGATTACAAGTCAGCTCAAAAAAACCAAGTTAAAATGTTAAAATTGTTCATCTACACTACTGGTGCTATCAGACATATAAGCATCGCTACGATATAGTCATAAGGAATCAACGGATACTAAGCCTGTAAACCCGTTGTATCATAATTATATTATGACCTTTTGTACTTTTTAGTTTATGTCAATCATGACCTAACTCCTCAATATCACTTAAGTGGGCCAGAATATAAATCCTTAATAAACAAGAATTAACTTGGCAACAGGCTCGCCCCCTATTGCATGGGACTCAAACTTTACTGTATATTACTATGTGTGTGTACTCATGGGTACACCTCTACCTAACCCTTCGGGCATTACAAGCGTGATGTTATTAGCATTGACCTTGTTGCCGCTAGTACTCAGCGCCTGGCGTAAATGTGCGTAATCACCGTTTTTTGTAATTTGTAAATCACACTATTATCAGCTATTATTATTTTTCGCCTTGTATCTAAGCTACGTCCCATTTTCTTTCCAGCTATTCAAATTCCAGTAGTAGATAACTCTAGCGCTTCTAAATTGCACTGGTTCAGAAACCCGGTCTAGGATAAATCGTAAGGCTTATAGGTACCCTGTTGTATTATTAACAGTATTATTAAAACTCCAAATTATGTTTGGTAACCTATTGTCCCCATATTGAGTTGCTTCCTTAAGTTCCGTGAATTGTGCGATTAGTGCCTCCCACACTTCGACCTACTCATTAAACGTAGAATCAGAGACATTAAAAACATGAAACACTTTTCATATAAGAAAAGATAACCAAAAAATCTAAGTTTGCCAAACTATCGTCTAAAGAAACTGAAGAAACAATTTAAGTTAATTATAAACCATACCAATATGACACACGCACACACACATGTAGGTACTAACACACATGCTTCTTAGCGTGTCGATGGCAAAACTTCATTACTTTTACAGTTACACACAACACCATTTAAACCCATCAACACTAAGATAATGCTTAACTCATCAACGCTAAGATAATGCTACTCTGGCCCCCAAGATACCTACAGGCGTAGCCTAGTTTCGAGACCTCGGTTTTATCACCATATTAAAATTAAAATTTTACTTGCTACATGTATTATTAGCGCTAAGTTAGATTAACAAAAATGATTGTAAATAGACTTAATTAATATTATTCTTCTTAGCAAACCTAGGACACGCAATTGCTGTTAACAGTTACCGTATTTTTAAACTGCTGTTCCGTTACAAACTTCTTGAAATATCTACTCGTAAAACAATGTGATCTGAAAAAATAATTGCGATCTAAACTAATTGTCACCACAGAATTATTGACAGTACGCGTTGGTTCAGAAACAACGAATTTAGTGAAAGCATGTATCAATATAAACATGTACCCACTGGTACTCCTTTTTTGTTTAGCCAGAAGGGCTCAAACTATCGATATTTACAATTTTCATTGGTTCAGTAAATTTAGGAATTGAATGTCATTGGCCCTCTTTCCTACCGTATCCGCTTTCCCGTAAGCACGATGTAAACATGACGTCGCATAATAATGTTTACGTATAAATCGGGTAATTTATGGAAACCAGAAATTTTGTTCTTATTTATAAGTTCAGAACTTCGTTCTTTACGAACTTTACGCCTTGGCCAACATCGTCATGATGCATTTTGTAATATTTTCCATCGAGCGAAGTTTGACACAACTAATCGGGTACCGTAAAGATTTGTTTACGTTATAGGCTACTATAAATACTACAATTATTCACTATAGGTATAACTATCTGTACATCCACTTTGCAGCAAAACAATACAACTTTTTGGCTTTTCATCTTGTCATTGCACTGTACTGAACTAATCGTTAACCTCTAAATGGTACACATTAAACGGCATTCATCAAACGATCTACTTACATAAGACTGAAGCAAAGGCAGGCATAGGCATAGAATTTAACTTTAGCTTCGGTTTTAGCTTGCTGGATTTTGCTTGGCTTTTGTTTGTAATATCGAGCAATGCATGGCTAAGATCACGTTTAGTCATTGTATCGCGCACTGCAGTACAGTCCGAAATTACATGGACATTTTTACATAACACATTTACGATAATATCTTCGCAACAACTTCATTACTGTAAGGGATTAAAGCCCAAAATCATGATTAGCACTCTTTCCGACTGGTAACGCGACTAAACTAAAGGACTGGGCGCAAACTACCGTCAATCTGCTTTTATAAAAGATACCTTGCTGCATACGTGTGAATTTCTGTTGGGAAACTAGGATCGTTTATTATAATAATCACATTTTTTTTTTTTTTACTTCCTTAACAAGATTTATGTGACTTGCCGCATAAGTCATACCCACATCGTATTATTTTTTGTTAGTTTGATAAACAATCGAGCTATTATTGCAAAGTTACTATTGAACTGTCGTAGGAGCCTATACTACCTCAAATTAGCAACACTATTTGTGGTGGTTCAAACTTCGATTGAAATACTATTAAAATAAAGTTCTAATCAGCTTGCACTACAAAGCGGTTGTTACGTCTTTCGCTGCGGCCGAATAGTGCGAAATTAGTGGTATTTTGCGATTTACAACAAAACTATTGATTGGACTAAAAAAAAGTAAAACACTGATTTTGTTTACTGCAGTGAATCATATACTTTTACGCATTATAAAACTCGCGTTTTACTCCTGTTGGCCTCATAAATAACTACATAGAACTAGATGGAATAAATTGACGCACTTCGTTTACCTTGCTCGAGACGGGAAATTAAGACACATGTATCAACTTAAATTCAACCGGTTGAATGCCATCACAATGACATGCTTATTTTACCTATGAAATATGTAAAAATTAACGGTTTCTCATATTTAATTTTAAGATCCTCGTTTGCAATTTGTCAAGAACTTTATGCAATAAGTTTATACCTGTTTGAATATCGACTGACGGTAGCAAGAGATTGCCTAGGAATGCTATAAACCACTGACAATAGTTTGATGAAATTATTGTAGCTATTTATATCTAAAGATTTACTTTGGAGTTGTTGGATAATCTGATGCGCACTTGAACTAAATAAAATATGTACATCTTAAGTTCTCAATTCCTTAGTACACAACTAGTAAAACCATTTTTGTACCGAGATAATATACTGATTAACTGACTATGATTAGATTTACTTATCGGGCCTACCAAATTACCTAATTTTGTCTACGATTGGCATAATTATTATCAACACATAGGGCACTTCATTGTAAAACACATTTGGCTAATATATTTGGCTAATGGCATTTGGCTAATATTTTGCAAATATCTGTTAACTGGCATGTTAACTGACCTTGTTATTTATGCATGGTTCCTGGCAGCTCTCAGCGTGAAGTAGGACGGTTCCTCCCTTCCATGTCCTTGGGCTCGCTGTTGACGACCTTGAGGTAGCCTTCATTTACCGTAGCAGCGTTACTGGCAGAGAAATGGATACTTCTTGTAACTCGAAGTGTCTCACAGGTGGTTACTGTCCGCAGTCTTCGTTTTCAGGGTCAAATTATGGAATCAATGATGCGGTACTGAGGGCAGGCGCTTCGTGTTCCATCCAGATCGTAGACTGCTTTTTCAATTTGTGCCTTGTGATTCTGGGATGGGCGACTCTTCAATATTTTCCTTGTAGGCGGTGTGCATCAACGTTCTTCGTTTGAATTTTCAGACCTCGTCCTTTGTACTTGGTGACTGTTGACTTTTAAATGTATCAGAGCGTCGTTTAATCGTAGGTTTATTGTTTTCGATCCCACTTCTGAGTGTAACGACAGTGGTAAAAAATAAACAGGAACTGATTTATAACTTTATTCGGGCAGAGCTTCCCCTTACAACTACTACAATCGAGTGCGACCAGATCGCTAAAATGAGCTTGCAGGGCATTATAAAGCTTTATCCCCACCGGAGGCGTCCGGTAGTTATGGCTTGGCTCAGAGGTTGGCATGGCTGTCGTTGGCATGGCTCGCTGTCAGGTGGCTGTCAGATGGCTGTCAGATGACTGTCAGTTGGCTGTTGTAACAATATCGAGTTTCTTCCATGCCTAGCAAAAAACGTTACGCCATTGGTGCCGACTGACATTTGCAGATCTTTTTTGACAGTCGTAACAGGTAGTCAGTCCGAAAACCTGTCTTACCAAGTATTTAACTGGGCTGTGGAGGTAGCCGTCAGATAAACAATCGCTTCATGCAAAATATCGGTAATCTGCAACTGCGGATTACCGGTATTTGCATCGGGTTAAATTCGAAGCTGACCCCCAGTCTAGTTCGGAAAATATTAGGTATAGATGATGAAAAACGCTGCAAATGGCCAAGTACCTAGATACGAAAAATTTGAATTCGGCTGGTGAGGAACCAGCCGGTTTCGGAGTTAAAGAGCCCCCTGCTTTACGCCTGCATAAAGCATAGGTAGCTCTCTAGAAACATGATGAACATAATCTTCTGACACCCATGGGAAAACTTACCCTTTAGCACAAGGACCACATATGGTAATTGTCTTGATGCATTCACTTGTTATATCTTGTTTTGACGGCTGCCGCTTCAGATCCGGGCAGTTCAAACATCCTTGGCATACATTTGCCTGTGTATCGCAGAAGTATCCCTCTGAACAATGTGTATCATCTTTGCAAGATAGTGGTTGCGCATGTGCAACCAGTAAACACATCATCGATATACAGAAGGGCCTGAAAATATATTCCTTGGAATTGTTTTATAGGTACTTTGCTAAATGTAGGGAGGATGTTATACTACACCAGTATACCTTACCATATCTTCCCACACACCATCCCCTAGTCCAGGGATGGTGAACCAAGGGCAGCCGTGCCATTGATGGCACTTTACACAATATTTTAGGCACACCATCGAATTTTTAACCGACTTCAAAAAAAGAAGGAGGTTATCAATTCGACTGTTTTTTTTTTTTTTTAACCATATTTTCAAATAAGCCTACGAGTAATTATTTTCAGAGATAAATAACATAAGATTTGATTAGAAACCCTTTGTTTGAGGGGTCTAGCATCAGTAGCATCAGTAGCATTAGTAAAGAGGACTTAGTTAGGCCTTAGGCTAGCTCTTGATTAGTGCCTAAAAAAAAAAGGCATAGGTACCTACTACAGTCGCAACATGGAAGGGGCCCGCAAGGGCCGTTGCCCGTTGGGGCTGCGGGTAGTCGCAAGAGATACCGCGGCCTCGGCATAAGGGCTAAGAAAGAACATGGGTGGTTTTTAGTCAGTAGAAGTCTGACACTCCCTTTCGCTCTGCCCAACAGCGGGAGAAGTTATTTGATTTCCCACCCCCGGAAAAAAAGGCATACTACAGTCCAGAGCTACAGATCACCTCACGCTCAAGCTTCGCCAAACTTTTGCCTGCACGTGGCTCGATCAATGAATGATAGTAGTAAGTAGTCTTCGTAAGATTAGAAATGAAACTGGAAGGTGTAATTGAGCTTTTTCCATCTGAGAAAAAAATTGTAGCGCCTAAATGAGAAATCTATATAAATAAAAAACTTTTTTACAAAAAATAAAACCGACTTCGACAAAAATAAAACACGACAAAAGTCACCGACTTCAGAAGCAGATTTTTTATTTTTCACTTTTTGTGAAAAATAAAAAATCTGCTTCTGAAGTCGGTGACTTTTGTTTGTTTGATTTCATGTTTTTGCCACCGACTTCTGAAGCAGATTTTTTATTTTTCACGTTTTTGTGTTTTATTTTTGTCGAAGTCGGTTTTATTTTTTGTAAAAAAGTTTTTATTTTTCACTTTTTAGTGGTTCACATGTGCTTACCCCTTCACAACGTACCGGCGTGATGTTATGTTATGAACTGGTGTAAACAATAGACAGTCATGAGATTTCAGCAATCCCAGTCCATTTGCTATCATTAATTGAGGAGTTCCGTTGCCTATCTCCGAAGTTCTTCATCAGATCTTCACGTGGCGTGATATTATGTTGTGTGATGGCGTAAACAATGCTTAGATATGCTATAGCAACAATCGCGGTTAATCTGCTGTTATATATTGAAGAGTTCCCCCGATTTCTACAAGATCCCATAATCAGATATTGAAATGGTGACAATGGGACCACACGGGAAGCACCAGCTTCCAAATGAAAAAAGAATCATGAAAATCAGTTCACCCAGTCGCAAGTTATGAGCGAACAAACATAAAAAAAAATAAAAAAATAACCTCCTCCTTTTTTTGAAGTCGGTTAAAAAGAGAAGTCCTGACTGACTGACTCATCAACGCCCAGCCCAAACCCTTGGACCTAGAAAGCTGAAATTTTGCACAGAGGTTCCCTTTATAATGTAGACAAGGAATAAGGAAGGATTTTTCGAAATTCAATGCCTAAGGGAGTTAATTAAGGGATGAAAGTTTGTATGGAAAATCGTCATTTTCACGCGGGCGAAGCCGCTGGCAAAAGCTAGTCATATAATAAACTCGCCCGCGCGTTCTTGTTCCAGGTTTGACGGAACCCATCTACATAAGTAGTTCATCCTGCCAACTTCTTCGTGGCCTGCCGCAACCCCGTCTCACTATGCCAGAGTCAGGGTATCAGTTTCCTGCTATTTTGGTCCACATTTTGTCAGATTGGCATGAGACAGACATATCCTGCCCAGTCCCATTTGAGTTAAGTAGCCTTTTTGGCCACGTCAGCAATTTTTTTTTTGAGCGCAGTAGGTATTGTGTGGTATTGTGTTTCGAATACGATCCGATAAATTAAATTATAATATTGCTATTAGTCAAAACGACAGTGTCTTAACTTTGACGGCAAAATACAAGAAACCAGCTAAACCCAAGGGATGGAAAAACAAGGGAAGAAATGAAACAGACAAAAGTTACCAACTTCAGTTACCGCGTAAAAATAATCAGCTGTCGCCTGTCCCCTAAACAACATTTTAAACCTCCTCAACCCAAATATATTATGTAAGGGGTAGCATTATTTTTTCGCGACTATGATGTGGCTCTTTTGGGCGTAGGCCCATTATGGAGAAAGTTGTTCAGTTTGATGATCTGTAGCTCGGGACTGCAGTATGCCTTTTTTTCGGGGGGAAGTCATCAAATAACTCCTCCCGCTCTTGGGCAGAGCGAAAGGGAGTGTCAGACTTCTACTCACTAAAAACCACCATGTTCCTTCTTAGCCCTTGTGCCGAGGCCGCGGTATCTCTTGCGCCTACCCGCAGCCCCGACGGGCGTCGGCCCTTACGGGCCCCTTCCATGTTGCGACTGTAGTATGCCTTGGGCACAAATCAAGAGCTAGCCTAAGGCCTAATAAGTCCTCTTTACTAATCGAACTGCGATTAGAGCTAGTTCTCTAGCATGGCTATTTACAACCATTCGATTGTCAGTCGTATCCAATCGATCCATCATATTATCGAAAATAGCTATTCACAAAACCGAAGCCGAGTAACAGATCCGATTGTGATTGCCGACAGCTATTTGCTGTCGGAAGCGCAATCCAATCAGAATTACGACGCCATTTTGTACTATAGGTACCAAACTACCAAGAGTCGTTTCGTATCCATTAAAAAAAAAACATTTTAAAATTGTTTTTGAATATATTTTTTGTTACTCGACGGATATTCAGTACAATCTACAGTAAAACTTATAGAAATGAAAGATAAATTATTGGCTACATAAAATTTTTCACCACGTGCGTGTATGTACTCCCATGTCGATCGAATCTGTGAATAGCATTTGACAATCGTTCGATTCAGAAATCTGATACCTAGGTACTCGATAAAGTGTCAAGGTCGACTCGGTTTCGATTCGATTGACGATTGTTTGTGAATAGCTATGCAGGGCCTGCAGTCTCTACACTAAATATCGTTAAACTCAGATCTTAAAAATCTGTCGCAAAGTCGTATCGATGTCAAACGTTAATAGATTTTCAGCTTTATTTAAACGGCATAAGGTTGAAAATGTATTAAAGAAATTTGACATCGATACGACTTTGCGACAGACTTTTAACGATATTTTTAGTGTAGAGACTGCCGCTATTTACAAATACTTCGATTCGATTACGATTCGACAACTCGTAGGTACCTACGTCTATCTTTGTTTGGCATTACGAAAGTAAGCGAAGTAGACAGACTACTTTCCGAATCGAAATGAATCGAAGTGTAAGTGAATAAGCCAGGAATTGTATTGAAAAATAAATATGTATGTAACCTACCGAAATCGACAACGACCGTGGAAAACATAGGACGTTTAACTAACCTATCCAGGAAAATAATGAATCAATAAAAAATCTTACCGCAGCATTTTTAGATGGTACCTAGTTTTTCCAGATTTCCCTCCTCCTGCTTTTTACGGGCCAATGACACTCGGAAAAGTAGGTATAATTAAAAAAGCATTCACTGAGCAAGCACAAGCAAAGTTTTTACCTACCTATGTATCATAGATAATAGGTATATGTGTTTATAAACTCTACATCGATATCACGAGAGCGATCACGGAAATCTTGAGCTATCCCATTCCCACGACACGACGGTAACTACGAAACTGGTGATAAAACAATACCATTCCTTCAGAGAGTTTACAACAAGCAAGAACTTGTATGGGCATTTTTATTTAAACTTTTCAATCAAGTTAAGACTTGTCGCGCATGGCAACGGATTTCCGTCCACGAACTATTCAAAACAATGAAAGCTAGGTAGGTAGGTACCTACCTACTTAGACATGAACAAATTTTGTATTTCATGGTAGTTATTTTTTTTATAGAGCTGTATTCACGAGAACACTGCCGACAAACTGTCCTGCAGTTTGGCAGAAAATTTGTATGATACCTAGTCATGTAACTTTTGATGAAATAGGGTAAACTGCCCTAATTCCGGCCCTGTCCTAATATCGGCCGTGACGAAGAAATCGTGGCGTAAATTAAAAACCTTCACATAATTTTAGGATAATATTGCACCAAAATAGACCTTAAGTCATACACAATAGACACTATCAACATGGCAGCGCTCTGTGTGCTATAGAATATTCAGTCGGTCTTAGAACGCGGAGGCATAAGAGTGTGTGCTTATCCTGTGCCTTTTGATCCTGGACCTACTGTGGACGACATTTTGGGATAAGAGATTTTAGCGTATTATATTCATTAAAAGTAATGAGTATTGCTTGTTTTCGATACATAATAAAATAAAGAATCGCCCTAAATATCTATTTTAATAATAAAATCATGCTTTGTGGTAATTTTATGAGGCCGGAGTTAGGTTTCTGTTTATTAGTATAAATCCAAATATCGGCCGCCCCGGCCGATATAAGGCAATCATTTTTTAACAACGAATCCTAAAACCGGCCGGCAGAGGGGCATTTTTCAAAGAATTTGTTAATCCCCAAAATCTCTTAATTTTTGCAATAAAAGAAAGTCTAAGGGGGAACCAATGCCATTAGCCATATCTTCGAAAAAATGGAAACAGTTTACTCGAGAAAAAGATGACGAAAAAGAATAAAAAATAAAACAGCGTGAACAAAGGAAGAAAATAATCGGATATTAATTTGTCCTAGACGGTTTCATTTGGGGTGCACAACGCAGCATGGCAGAAATTATATAGATGTTGCAAAAGAAGATTTTTCCTACCATCACTGCCTTATTCATTTAGTGTGATAGTCCTAAATTTGAAGCTGTTTTTTATTTATTTTTAACCGACTTCTAAAAAAAGAAGGAGGTACTCAATTCGGATTTTTATATTTTTATTTCTTTTTTTTTTAATGTTTGTTCGGGCATAACTCCGTCACTTGCTAACCGATTTGAAAAACATACTTCCGAAATGGTTCCATAATTTTTTTTTTCGTTATCGGACAAGCGGTTTTTGAAAAATCAACAAAACTCAAAAAAAAACTACATTGTCCACATTGACCCATGAACATGTGAACCACTAAAAAGTGAAAAATAAAAACTTTTTAACAAAAAATAAAACCGACTTCAAAAAAAAAACACAAAAAAGTGAAAAATAAACTTTAGAAGAAAAACCAGTTTCTGAAGTCGGTGGCAAAAAAATTAAATCAAACAAACGTTTTTGACGTTGATTTTATTTTATACCTAATCAATAATAATTTTGAAGACTGATCAATATAGATAATTATAAAAAAGTTGACAAATCGTTCCTAAGCCGTTTTATCCACTGCTGCTCACTGGTTAGTGTTTAACCATACATTTTGCATATGCCGATATAAGGGAAAAATCTGGTCGGCTTTAGGCAAAAGGGGCCGGTATTGGGAAAAGTCGGAATGTATTGATAAAATAAATCATAATAATTAAACAACTAGGTTATTTTCAAAGTTTTACGTAAGAATAAGAAACCAGTTAAATTTCACAACAGGAAAAGAACTATGCAAACACTTTATTTATCATATTGAGATATTATGAGTAGTTTAAAACTGAAAAAGGCTTAAGGGGCCGATATTAGGGTGGTTTACCCTAAATAAAAAAATGTACGTAGGTAGGCTACCTAACGTGGAAACTGAATGTTATAAAACGTGTTACAAATTTTATATAACTTATGCGTAGGTACTTAAACAAGGTCCAATAGTAAAATAGGTGGACAAAATTTAACATAGCGTTCTACGTAAGATATCTAAACAAAAACACACTAAATAAAGCTATTTTTTTTACTTTTATTAATTAATTACCGGCACTCTAGTACAACTCATCCGAGTAGGTCTATTTTTGTTACCATCGTCCTTATTTTGGTGGTCTGAATGATTTCTGAAATTTTGTTCACCTATTTTAATGGGACCTTATGGGCCTACCACACGCTCAAGCTTCACCACACTCTTGGTTCACACTTCACAGTACATCGCGCGTATGGTTGGTAAACTGTATTACAGTTTTACCAACCATACACGCGATGTATGGTGTGCACCGTGTAATCGCGCAGGCAAGACTGTGGTGAATTGTGAGCGGCACGTGTGGTTGGCGCATTATATATAAGTACGTAGATACCTACTCGGAGAGATAAAGGACAATTTCTCAATACCACTGATATATTATGAAATAATAGGTACATATTTTCTAAAGTCACCCAAAGGGCAATGGAGAGGGCTATGCTCGGAGTTTCCTTGCGTGATCGAATCAGAAATGAGGACATCCGCTTGAGAACCAAGGTTACCGACGTAGCCCGAAGAATCGCCAGACTTAAGTGGCAATGGGCAGGGCACATTGCTCGCAGAACGGATGGCCGATGGGGCCGAAAAGTTCTGGAATGGCGACCGCGAACCGGAAGACGTTGCGCTGGAAGGCCTCCCACTAGGTGGACCGATGACCTGGTCAAGGTTGCAGGAAACCGCTGGATGAGAGACGCACGGGACCGGTCAATGTGGCGACGCCTGGGGGAGGCCTATGTTCAGCAGTGGACGTCTTTTGGCTGAAATGATGATGATGATGATGACATATTTTCTATGTCGACATTTTTATTTCTTAGTCCCCGCACTATGTGAGTGATGTTAGTAAGTGTATTTCGCGGAAAAGAAAAAAAAAATTGTAGCCCATTAAACAGGTGTGCTAAGTGGATAACTTTAGGTGTTGCTTAGAATATTTCGCATAAATATGTTATCCGACCAAATTCAAGTGGCTACAAAAAAGCGACGGATTCGTACAATATCGATGACCAGAATAGATGACAGGAGGACTAATTACACGTTACACTCATCTCAGTCTAGGAGCCACTTTCCTGCTGGGGAACGAGTAGGTACAGGAGACTAAATGTACACTAGTCCACCCTAAACTAACAATACCACTATGAGAGGAGTGTGAGTGTGAAATGTGTGAATGTGAATGGTCGTTAGTTAGACCAACCACAAGTCAATAAATGAAAAGACATTTAATATTTACATACAACTTTATTCACAAGAGATTAAAATCTCATTTAACTCATTAATGAATAGTGAAACAGTTCATTAGTGACTCAACATTAACAAATAACAAAAGAGTTTGTGTAACTTTAATAAGTGCTTCACAGCCTTTCTTTAGTTACATCTCTTATGTAAACAAACGTAATATTTGATATAGGAAAAGTATCAGGCAGTGAGTTACAGATATTTATAAGTTTTATAACCGAAAATAAAAGTTACATTCAAAATAGAAATGATACAATAATATTAAGATACCAAACATCATGTGGGAATAATCAATATTACATTAAAAATCAGCAGCCGAATTATATTTTGATTTTAAAAGCAGAGTATTTTAAAATATAAAAAAACCGGTACTAGCGAACTCAAACATTATTATCGCACGCATAATATAACACTTTGTTAGAATAAAAAAAACATGCAAAACAAAGATCTAAAATAATGGAAGTATTTACGTAAATATAGCACACTCAGAATATATTGACATATATTAATATGTCGGCACCTATAAATAACATATATCGTGGGTCTTTTTTTATGGTTTAGCATTTTAACATATTTTTTCTTTTTAAATTGGTTACTACTGTAAATAAAGATACTATGTTATTCATGTATTGGGTATCACTTTATGACCAAAACTTAAGTATTGGTTTCAAATAAATGCTGAAATATATTGATTTATATGATAAACATAAACTGAGCTTTGAAATCAACTATAGGGTCTAGACTCTAGAAGCAAAAACAAGTTTTGCGAGTATTTTTCTTTAATTTCAACCTTAACATAATGATGACATTTGCTTGTATATCAATCTGTCCTTCATTTAAATAATATATTTGTATGATATAATTAGATTGATTCTAATCGAGTTAATTATTGTTGTAATTAAATCAGGATTTTTTCGGGACTGGTAAAGCAGTAAGTAGCAATAGGGGATCGAACAAAAAAAAAACTAATTAGTCCGTCAAAAAGATTTCCAAAAAATATTGACCACATATTTTTTCTTTTTTTACGTAAACAAAAAATGAAGACGATACAGTGCTTCGAAAACTCGTGTGACGTCATAATTATAGTACATTTTGTACGTTCAAGTGACGTTGCAAGCCCCACTCCATGATCTTTGACGCGCTATAGCTTCGTCAATTTTTATTGATTTGATGAAACAAAAAACACGTATATAATCTAACTGACGGACTATACAGAATCATATTTTTTTGAGTCAGCGCGCTCTTCGAATGATCGGACCTTATAATGTAGTAAAAGATATTTTATATGGAGCAATTTAATTGCCTGTTTGGAAGATGTATATTTATTGCTTCAACATTACCGGTGCAATAGGCAATTTACTTGCACCTTGTAAATTTACAATTAAAATATTACACTTAATTATCACAATTCATAAACTTTTCATACAATAAAGGTCCTCCGTATAAAATAATACTTCAAATATTTACATATCAAAACAAATTGACAATTAACCATATCATTATAGTTTTCTGGACCATATTATATTGAGCTTGACTTTCTAACGGAAAGGAACATATTTTCATTAATATAAGAATACATTGCTATAAGTAATACAATTGTCTATGTGGATTAGGAAAATAGTTTCATCTAATATTCAACCTTGAAAAGGATAAAATCAAGACATTATGCGAAATAAATAAATCCATGAATCATTAAGCAGTTCCCTAGTTGTTGAGGCCTTGGTATCAGCACTTTCAGCTAAACACAGTTGTGTCTTAAATGCCAAACTAATCCACTATAATATAGTACTATTCTATAAATAGCACATCTAAATCATACTAAATACTTACAAGTCTGGTTTCTTAAACGACTTATATAGTAGTGTAAACGATCCAAATATTTTTTCTAAATTAATGTTACTTGAGCAATCAAGTATTAAATAATGTCTTTTCTCTCTCTCGATCGTTTAAGCTACCGACTCACCGTTACACCTAGGCATAAGTAACATAATTACATCACTATGTCACTGAGATCACGTATCGTTCGCACAGATCTCTCACTTGAGTTCACATGACTGGTGTATGCACAGGGACTAACGCACATAAAACTACATCACAGAATAATGGTTATAAAACCTCTTAATAAGACACCTTATAAGCATCAATCTAGAATTGACGTTAACCTAAAAAATCTTTTTTCCTATTTTCAGAACATTTTTCGTGACATTTTTTTTTACTTTTTATAAATTATAACATTCACAATTTAAAGGAATAATGACTGGTTATATAGAGCATATTGAATTAGGCTCTATGTAATGAAACTCGTGGTCATTTGTCGTCACATAACGTTTAACTTAAAGTAAGCGTAGTTGAGTATTTAGGCGGAGGTGGAGTGAGCTCACTTGTTGGTGTTAAACTGCACCACGTTTGTGATATGTGCGTGGAAGGTGTAGGGAGGTCCTCCTTGGCCGGGCGACGGCGGCCGCGGGAAACTACTGTTACTGCTGTCACCACAGTTGCTCTCTCGGGAGTCCTATAAGATAATAAAACGAAAAAATATAGGTGAGCAGGTGTTCGTGATTAAACATATTTTATAATCATCTTGTCGACAGGACGTGGACCGATGAGATTTAGAATTGAGATGCAGGTACATGTCAGTGATTACTATGGTGAATCATAGATTAGCAACTCACTGCAATTCCAAAATATGTTTTAGTAACAAATGATGAGTTATGACAAGAGTAGGTAACTCAACAGAGAGCAATAAAAAAAAAAAGTCGCAGCAGTACAAAACGTAAAAGCTTTGCCTCTGTATATCTTTTACTGTGAAGCGCTAAGTTTGGGCTGATTCGGAAACATAGTACATTGTTCACCGAGAGGAGAAAGTGACCGATTACCGTCGAGGGTGTCGTTTAAAGCCCGGAGCCGTAGGCGAGGGCTTTAAAACACCCGAGATCGGGAATCGCACTTTCTCTCGAGTGATACATAGTGCTTTATACTACACCTGCTTGGAAAGTAAAAAAAAAAAAAAGTAGGTACTTTAAAAAAAAAATCGGGAATCGCACTTTCTCTCGAGTGATACATAGTGCTTTATACTACACCTACGAGGAAAATAAAAAACTAAGTAAATATTTACTAATTGAAATTTATATTAAAATTGTTGCAGTTAGTGAATCTGAGCGGGAGAGAAAAGTGTATGAAAATCCATTCTCTCCCGCTCAGATGCGTTTTCTCCCCGCATATTTGTTCGATATGCAATGACGTACTTTCTACCGTAAATTTGATAAAGTATCAAGGTACTTTCCAAGAAGGTGTAGTATAAAGAATATTTTCCGATTTAACATTCGAATTAAGTATATTGCAGGAAAACGTTCTCAGCCAATACCCAGCAGTGGATGATTCCATGATGATATGATGATGATGACAAGTTAATGTACATACCTGTCGCACACATATCTTCTTAGCGGGGGAGTGTTGAACGAGTGTGGTGTCTCGCGCGGCCGCCAGGAGCGCTGGCATCGTCGCGACAGCGCCTTCAGACTCGTTAGCGTTGTTGTCATTTACCACACTGCGCAACAAATGGTTTCACAATTAGCCAGTTAGGTCACTTATCCGAGGGCTTTAACTATGACCTATAAACCTTTCTTTCCTAAATCTTTTTGATTTCAGCCTGCCTACTTGTTTGATGTATCTTTCGATAGACGCAAAATGTTGTTCTCCCTCATTCGGTCATGCAAGTCGCATGACTCATGCTTGCTCATTCAGTCAGAATCGTTTAGTCGTTCACTCAATTGCTCTGCCAATGTACCCACTAACCGCCTTATTCATAAAAATAGTTAAGAGTTGTTTAACTTAAGCTTGGTTTATCTCGCATGCCGTCTCACTTCAATAATATTCAAATGAAAGTGACGGCATGCGAGATAAACCAAGCTTAAGTTAAACAACTCTTAACTATTTTTATGAATAAGGCGGTAAGACGCTAGTGGTAGCACCAAACCAGTAGTTAAGTTCTCGGCCTACTCATTATAGGTTTTATCAATACGCTAAGAAGAACTGTATCCATCATCTAAGAGACTGCTTATTTTTTTTAAATAAATGATACGTACTTGGCATTAACATCGCTAACACCGTTGCTGACCGGTCCTGGCGTCCACGGGCTAGGTACGGTTTCATCGTCATGTTCGAACGGGCTCTCCGTGTACTCAGGCACAGGAGACTCAGTCCTACGGACAAAAAACACTCGACATTAAAAAGCTTGCCAAAAAAATGAACGTTGACAATTCTACTGAGCTATAAAAATAAATTAGAAAAGAAAGCCAGTGAGCATCTGCAGGAATAATGTCTGATAATATTGATAATAAGTGAATATCATTTTTATCTACAGTATCAAGGACAAGGCATCGGGCGGAATTTGTGCGAGTGTGATCGATATCATTTTAGCAGATATAGAAGCTTGAATGAAAGGCCTTATCATAAGGATTCCTCAGACGTTGGAATCCTGTGGCCTCATTGATGAATCACGCTTTGAAAAAGACAGTGGAACTGCGCAAAAAACGCAGAAGCGTTTGACTAATTTAGAGTCAACCTTATATACCAAGATATGATATCACGTTAGCTAAGGTAGCACCCGGGACTTTACGTACGCAGGCGTATTGCTCACGTAGACATAACGCTCAAAAAGTAGTGCTACCTAAAAGGATTGCTATTTCAGCTAACTTAACAAACTCAAAATCACCTCAGGCCACACCACACTTATTAAAAGACCCACATCATTTACATAATTAATAAATTGACTACCAGAGCGGAATATATTTGTAAAGGATTAGCAGAACAATAAGAGGTGCAGAACCCGGTGCAAACTACAAGGAATAAAAGCATAACTAATATATTATTTTAAAGTAAAACTCTTGAAACCCAAACTAAAGGCACCGATTAAATCCCAAAAATTCAGAAATATCGCGAAAAAGAAAAATTTAAACCAACAGTGAAATGAAAACTGAAGACTGACCTTTAACAAGTTCACTCCTTGCAAGACCTGGCGTGCAGATATTAATATAAATAAACACATTACATACATTTTGTACTCTTAAAAATTATTTCGTTATTCGTCAAAAGAAGATAACAGGTAGGAAACATCTTTCACCAAGCATTCTTTTTATTTTTGCGTGTCGAACAAAGAGATTTTCATTTCTTACACAATATTTTTTTTTAATTTCTTCAGCAGAGGCTAGCAGTTATAATCAACCTTGGTAAACGAACAAAACATGCCAGATTATTTAACAAAGACTTTTCCGGATATGGTGAATCAGACCTACCAAAGCCAGCCAGAACAGCCTTACCGGAATGAATGACAACATACCTGGGTGGTTGATCATAGATGGGAGGATTGAAAGGTCTGGCAGCCTGGTTCCCTTCCGACTCCCACATGCCTTGCTGCCGAGGTGACGGCGGCTTGATGAACTGTTCCTCTATTAACAAAACATAAAACTCATTTATAGTTATTAGTCATCAGAACTACTGTATGACGTTCGAGACGAAAGAATTTACAATTATTTTAGTTTATGTTTTTGTTTTTGTATTGCGAAATTGTAACGTAGAAACATGTTGATGGAATGTTACAATATTGCTAGCAACACGGTGTGTTGTTTTGTTGCTAGCTGTTCTGCGTTAGTGGCAAACAAAAGAAAAGTAATATTGTTCCCAGCAGCATGTGATGTAAAGGTAACAAAATATTGTGCAATTGTTGCTCAGCATTTTTCAGAAAAAAAGCTGAGCAACAATTGCACAATATTTTACACCATATATTATACACCAGAGTTGATATCAAACTTTATATGACCCAGATTCTAAATTATTATTTTGGTATAGGCATAATTGCATAAAATTAACGTAAGTTAGGTATTCCAAAATGTATTGCATAAGTTTGGAGTCCCGTTTTAAACTTGTACTTTAATTAGGTAAAAAAAAAAGAAAAAAAATGTCATAAAATCAGCAGCTTTTACCAAAACATAGATGTGTCATTAGTTCAACATATCGGACCGCTATCGGTACCAACCGTTGACTATGGGGCCTCCCCGCACCGGTCCATGTTTCGTAAACAAGTTGATGATTTTTTAATTAATCGCAGAATTAATAGCATTACATTCATGATAAGATAGGCTAGGGACGGGACCGGTCAATGTGGCGACACCTAGGGGAGGCCTATGTCCAGCAGTGGACGTCTTTTGGCTAAAATGACAATTTCCAATACACATGTAACAAAAGAACAATCAATAACATCCTTCAGAATAGTCAAAGCACTTGGTTATCGATATTGACTTGCACTACCTTGACCCTGATACAGAATTTATTTCCAAGAAATTTATTAAAGTAAAATTGTCAAATTTAGGTCACCCACGATAAGTTCGATAAGTGAAGAGAACAAAAACCTACAATGGGCGTTGATCACTTTGTCAATTTATGTATATAAGCTCTCCATAGCGCTACATGACGTCATTTACGATGTCGCAATAATGCATCGTACGATGTGACGTATGGTCAAGGTTCTCACAGTAGGCCGACTTCACCTCTTTTTGGCTATCAGACAATGCGGCCTTGTTATTTTCCGTTTTTTATTATGAAATGAGCATCAGCAATCATAGATAAATTATCATGTATTTCCACTGAATCGATAATTTAATTCAATATAGTGGTATACAGGTGTACAGAAGCTGATTCCCTCCCCCCCGAATAATGAGTATGTTTAATATACGAAATTTCCGTACCTTCTTCGCTCGTTGGCTCGGGTTCCGGGTAGGGTGGTGAACTATGGTAAAGTGGCGGTGGCAGTGGGTTGTGCGGCGGTGGCAGTGGGTTGTATGGCGGCGGGGCTTCGGGAGCGGTCGCCGTAGTGGTGCAAGCTGCCGTCACTGTGAATATTAAAAAAACAATTGTTAAATTTGCATTACATTACTAAAGTATGGATACTGATTGTATATCAGGGACCCGAAGTCGGGGTTTTTCCGTTGATGACATTCTTTATTTTCTTAAATAGGGAACAGGCAGTCGCTCCATGGAAAATACTGGTATTCAGCTGTATCCGGTTAGACTGGAAGCCGACCCCAACATATTTGGGAAAAGGCTAGGCAGATGATGATGAGGGAACATAAAGAGATTTAGTAAGGATCACTTACCATCACTCTTAAAGATCTCAGGATTGCGCACTAGGTACACGACGATGATGATGCCGACGGCGAAAACTGCGAACAGCAGCACAACGGTGACGATGACCCACACATAAGGATTGGTTCCCTCCCGCGGGAGGTCGGGCTTGACGCACTCTGAATTAACGTCGCCGGTGCGGCGGTCCACCACCAGCCTGCGAACAAACACACGAATGTGAGCTCTCGTCTTGAATATTGAAGAAGAGACAAGACAGTGAAAATTACGTGTGACGTATTACACTCAAAATACGTCTAAAAAGCATGCCACGAAATTAAAAACTTTGCGAGGCAACGACCGCTCTTCCTGCCATTCAAGCTGTACTATTATAATTATGTGTTTTAGGAATGGAGATAATTTTTAAAATGCTTTGAACTGAAACTGATCGCTGCTGTGCTTTCTTCGAAATTTAATTCGAAAACTTATCTTTGATTCCATGAACAGAGCCTGAGTGGCTCTTATGGGCCTGCTCA
Organism: Diarsia mendica; assembly: GCA_949316265.1. Lineage (NCBI taxonomy): Eukaryota > Metazoa > Arthropoda > Insecta > Lepidoptera > Noctuidae > Diarsia > Diarsia mendica. The sequence goes on along the minus strand of OX438896.1, from coordinate 14,606,018 downwards.
GTGCTCACGTCAGATGTCGCTACTGAGCGACTATCTTTTAGTTCACATAAGACGTTGCAAAGAGGGCGCTGCTGTAAACGAATAATCATGCACAAGTTGCACACGATTTTTTAACGTTTCGTATAAACTTTTCCTTAAATCGACAGTTTACATAGGAACATGTACATTTTAAACAAATCACTGAAAGATATAATTCCATCAAGAGTAGGTCAAAAAGACTCGGTTACAAAAATGAACGACACCTAATTTGGCATAAAATTAAAAGAAATCCCAACTTTCGTAATTTAAATAGATGGGAGAAACAGAATTAGATTTTGAACAGGATTTTCCTTCAATCATCTTGCAATGTCATGCGGAGAAATAAGTTTATTTTTAGATTGGATAAATAAGTACTTACGAAATCAATGCAAAAATGCGGATCTCAAAAGATGCACGGGCTTTTCCCAAACAACGTTACACTGTGAACAATGCCCTGACACGTAACGTGAGTGTCCAGTACGACAGTGATGCTGCCCTGGACATCACTGTCGTGATAAAATTCCTTTTAAATAAGTCACCTATTTAGCTTGTTTATTTGAATGAATACACTATTTCAATAAACCTATTACGTTAATTATTATTTGATAAAGTGTGCGTTAAAGGATCACGTGCCTGACTGCTTAAACGCTTTCATGTGTTTATTTCGCATTTCAATAGTTATTAAACATAATCTGATTATCATCATAATCGATCGTAATCCAATATTTGACAGTTCGCTGCTTGGGCCCATCTTTATGCTCCCTAAAGTTAGAATTATTATTTTATTAGCGTAAGGGCTATTTGGTCACGCGATGTAGGTATATGTACCCAACAACGGCAACAACCATAGATAGAGTTGTAAGCATAAATACTTTGCAAGGTGACGTGAGGTACCTACGCTAGCGCTGCCCAATGCGTTATATTTTACCGATTTTCGTATTTTACCCGTCCCTCCTCTTCACACAATAGTACACTTTGTCGACCCCCCCCCCCCCTAACGTGCGATGTAATTTATGAATGGGCCATTATCGCAAAAACGTTGTTTATTGATAAGGGGACATCCACTTTTTCTACATTCTAGAATTCTCTATTCACAACCACGTTTTTATATCGATCAATACAGATCGTAAGTAAACGATATGATTCTAATCATTTATTGTAATTGAAATTGCATCGTACTTATTATTTCTAAAATGGTGAGAACAATTTAGGACTCAATGCACCTCTGTAAGCTCATAAATCATAACAATGACTAAGTTCAAAATTGCCACATCTGTGAACACGCGCGGCGCCATTTATAATGTCTAGATACCCTAGTATTATTAATTAAATAAACAAGTACCAATAATGTTCCACAGACTTTTTTAATTTATCAAGCAATTAAAGCGATTATGACAATTGATCCACTAATTCCCAAATCAGTACTTTTGTAACGATGCAAAATATCGCATCTTGCTGTAACGATACTGTAAAGTATACAGTAAATGAAACAAAACTGATCCTTTATTTTTCAAAAGGTGCTTAGCTTTTTACACACAAACAAAGAGTAAGATAACATGAAATTGCACAATCATTTAGCTTATTACATGCAACATTTATTTCAGTGTCTCTGCATACATGATTTTCCTCATTGCGTTTATGATTTAGATAATACTTTGAACATCAGTGTGTTATCACTCTGCTGTACGCACGTTTACACATAGGAAGTTAGAAGTCGTCAGTTCGTCATCAAATTAGCGTGACACATCTAACCGGCAACAAATTATCACATAGCCGCCGCAAACTTCAGGTTTCGTTTAGACGTAACAGCATTAACATTTACAAGATGACTTACATTAAGGCCTTGAATATAGCTACGATCCGTCATCATGGACAATATGGTTTTACAGAAGATTTAAGGCTGCAGTCTTGCAAAATGCACTCGCGGGGAATTATTTGCGCAACTTTGAATTTTTTATTTATAACAAAATAATGAAATAACATGAAATATTTTTATTGCACATAGATATCCCTAATATAAGTAATAGCTAGTTATTTTTTTTAAGTTCATCTAGGTGGATTATGTTAGGTAAATCAAGTGTTAAATACAGCTCTTCTCGCCCAACATCATTTCGAGTTCTGTTTGTGCGCTTAGTTTATGGCAATGAAGAATTAATTTACAAATCGGTTCAGCGCATAATTAGCGCAACATTCTCGTCTTCAAAATGCGCTGATTAGTTTTTTCTAATTATGTTTCATTTTCTTAATCCAGAGGTCACAATTTCATCAAAATTCTATGTTTTTATCTCTTAATAAACGGTTTGTACCATAATACCTATGCATCGTATGTATGTAATAATTCGATTATTTTGTGGCCAAGAGTTCATTAAGCAAATCCTAAAAAAAAAACACCTAAATCACATTGTCACTAACAATAACAATAATCTCAAAAGACCTCCTAAAAGAACAAGAATTGAGAGAGAATTCTTGTTTATAAACTCGTTTTTTTTGGAGGTCTTTTGAGATTATTGTTATTGTTAGTGACAATGTGATTTAGGTGTTTTTTTTTTAGGATTTGCTTAATGAACTCTTGGCCACAAAATAATCGAATTATTACATACATACGATGCATAGGTATTATGGTACAAACCGTTTATTAAGAGATAAAAACATAGAATTTTGATGAAATTGTGACCTCTGGATTAAGAAAATGAAACATAATTAGAAAAAACTAATCAGCGCATTTTGAAGACGAGAATGTTGCGCTAATTATGCGCTGAACCGATTTGTAAATTAATTCTTCATTGCCATAAACTAAGCGCACAAACAGAACTCGAAATGATGTTGGGCGAGAAGAGCTGTATTTAACACTTGATTTACCTAACATAATCCACCTAGATGAACTTAAAAAAAATAACTAGCTATTACTTATATTAAGGATATCTATGTGCAATAAAAATATTTCATGTTATTTCATTATTTTGTTATAAATAAAAAATTCAAAGTTGCGCAAATAATTCCCCGCGAGTGCATTTTGCAAGACTGCAGCCTTAAGCTCATCATCATCACATACACACGAGTCTAGTAAGTAAGTAGAGTAAGAGTCTAGTAAGTAGTAAGGCAATATTCACTGACATAAAATACATGTACCTAACAGTACAAGTTTGATACTTACTCATTGATACAGGCTCCGCATTCAGCCACAGATTTGATGCAGGTATTGATCGCCGGTGGAGGCTCTCGCTTAAGGTCTTCGCAGGAGAGGCACTCCCTACAGATGTGGGCATCCGTCTCGCAGTAGTAGCCGTCGGAGCACTGTGCGTCTTCCCTGCACGACACAGGCTGCGCTTGCGCCGGCAAGCATAGCGCTGCCACACATAGAACCACCACACTGAAACAATACAAAACACCACCACATTGAAATTCTGTTTAGGAAGGATAATTTTAATTGGAATATCGAGTAGGTAATGAATAGATCTTACAAAATATTTTAAATGTAAGAATGTCCTGAAAAATCTTTCAAAAGATTGTACCTATACGTAATTCATTTTTGGCATCATATTATTGAACTGAAGCAATTGTTTTCCAAACGTTCAACGCTGACCAATTTCCTTTGATCTCTCATTGGTTTTGGTTTCGTGAGTTATGTTGTATGAGTCAGTGTTCCAAAGTATTATTTACAAACATCACAAGACCACAACACCTCGGCTTTTAGTTAAAAAAATCATCCTATTATTTCCAGCTGACGAATACATAATTAATTATAACTTCAGTTCATTCATTCAAAGTTCTAGATGATTCGTATTCTGCGTAGGGAAGTACTAAACCAAGAACGAATCACCAGTTTAAAAGTTGTGTTCATTATAGTAATAGGTACTAATAAAGTACTTAAAATATTTATTAAGTATTTGGATGTAAGTAATAGTACTTCAGATTGTAGCTAAAAGTATGACCAAGGACTGCCAAACTGCCAAGTGTGTAATACAGCAAGCATCTGCAACATGTTGACTGTTACTTATCATTTTGTTTGTAATACCTTTTATCTACCCAAATATCATAAACCCTCTATAGTGCGTTCAAAAACCATAGGCAATGACCAGCATTACCAACCAGCAGAAATTAACAGAACTGTAATGAGCTCATAACCTACTGAAAACAGTAGGTTATGAGTTTTAAATTTGGAACAGGTGTCAAATTCAAGTGAGTGTGCTATTCTATAGTGCGCGCGGAACTAGTTGGCCACGCCTTAGGTGGCGACAGGGGTGAGGGGGCGGGTTGCCTACAGCTCGCAATGCACCAAAGAGTATGTAACTTTAGAATGCACAGGAGACTATAATTAGACAGTGATGACCAATCTCGAGATATCGTGAACAATAATTTGTTCAATTTATTGAAAAGAATACAAATAAAAACAAAAACATGCCTAAGGCGCGGCCAACTAGTTCCGCGCGCACGTATCTACATTAAAACAGATACCTATTCGATACGAAACCCCAATTCAGTATGATTTTAATTATAAATCGCACGACATTTTGATCTCGAGTGACACAAGAATAGTGACTTTGTTCGTTTGCCTATGATTTAAAAAAAATGACAGATATCCGAAACGCCGCCATTTCGAGCTGTCATTATTTTGTTCGTTAGCTTTTTATTCCCTTTCATTGAGTAGACAAATTTTCTGTTAATTCTTTATTTCTGTCGAAAATGAGTGAAAGTGACTCAGAAATTAACATGAACACTCCGCCAGATATCGTAAATGCAGCGACGAATGCAACTAATAACCTGTTTATTTTTTATTGCATTACACTGGTAACAATGCTGGTCATTTCCCTATGGTTCCTGAACCCATCATAGAGCCCTTATGATATTCGGGTAGATAAATTAGTGTATGCAACTATACATAATTAGGCATTACAACACTCGTGTGATGCTATTAAGAAACTCGCCTTCGGCTCGTTTCTTAAACCCACACTTGTGTTGTAATGCCCTTCATTATGCACAGTCGCATAAACTACTATTATGGTTATGAGTTTATGAGACAATAAAATTATGCAACTTCAGGTTATTCACTCTAAACAGCGTATGACTAACATATTGGTTGTAAGTACTAGTTAGATAACTGATTAACATCACCTGAATAAATAAATAAACTGGAGACAAAAGAAAAGGGCCTAAAATTCAACCCTGAGGAACACCTATTTGAATAAGGTGAGGTCCCGATACTTATATAAAGGTAACTTTTTAAAACTGCTTTACGTTGAGTATGTTACTCGGTGATAATTTTAGAACAAGCGACAGTCGTGTTAAAAATCTCGGTAGTTCGCAACCTACACTCAAGGAAGAGCGAGAGATGCGGTTAGTACCCAACTACCACCTACGTGCGAGTAGCTTCGCGACTCGCCACTACGTCAGTCGCTTATTCACCCGACTATTTTAATTTATTCTAAATACAAAACATGCCCGCTACAGACCGACCTGCCTCAAACTCTCAAATTGGAGATGATGCAATCATTATCTAAAGCGTTGTGATAACCTAATGCCTAATGGTCAAGAAACAATTTTTGCAGGTCGTCGACTTATTAAAACCGAATGGGTAATCTAAAATCACACAGAAACGAGGATTTAAAACAAATAAGTAGATTACCCTTTGACCTTATTCGAACACTTAGTGAAACGCTTATCCTGAATCTGTTGCGAGCAGCTCACATTTTATGGCTCGAGCAACTCCATATGACCGATAAATACGTAATGTTAACTTTACTACTAATACGCAATTAAAACTTAGTACTTATTAATATAAATAACATCACACTGACAACATATTAAATCCTTTATATGGTATGTATGGCTGCAATTAAAAGACACGTGCAGTTGCTTCTATCGAGGTATTTAAATTCAAATAGCTATTGCCCCCGACTTCGTTCGCGTTAAAGTTTGAAATAATTATTCCATGGGAACGAACTAGCGGGATAAGTAAACAGTGTAACCTACCTAGATTAATACTAATTTTCATCGAAATTCATTCAACCGTTTTAACTCTTTTAGTCTTTCTCTATTTCCGATTTTTTAAATTAAAATCCATGGATTTCCTGGGATACACACGAGGCCAGTTTTTCAAGCCAGGACAGCAAACTAGTTTTCTACTAAACTATCCTGTCCGACTGCCCTGGCTTGGAACATGCTAGAAATGAAGCTAGTTTTGTCTACACGAAGCCAGAAGTACTAAAATGTTAAAAATATACTCATTGTAAAAGCGCCCCCGAAAGGGTTAAGCATGCCAGGTATAACAAGTATAACAGGTAAAACAGGTAACAGGCAGAGTTCATTAGTAACTAGGATAAAAATAAAATTAACCGGAACCACTGTGGTTGAGCGAGTCACTATGCTCACTGAAAGTTACAATCACGTTACAATTGAGATGATAAACTGTAGTCAAGATTGTCAAGAACAGCCCAATAGGTCGCAGGCCAGCATGCGTGCGCCTGTTTTTGATTTTCGGTAGCATTTTATTTTATTTACGCACACGACGATGCTTAATAAGATGGCTTCGATGATTTGTTTAGTATCTGAAAGTAAAGTATTGAACTCCCATGAGTTAATACAGATTTTGGACCTGAATAGCAACAAGCAAAACGAGGTCGCTAGATCTCAATACTTATTTCTCCGTGATTTCAGTATTGAGGTTGTCCTAAATCTCTTCTAACTGGAACCGCATTTTATATATAAAATGTGGTTGTATACTCAACAAATTGACATGATTCATTGATATCAAATAATTATTTCTTCGAGTGATTATAACCAATTAAAAAAGGAGCTTTATCCTTGAGAGTGAAAGCACCGTTAGAGAGACGCGAGGAATTCAAGGTCTCAGTTTTAGTTTGGCGATCGCAAATAATACATACATTATTATTGAATCATTTAAAGAAGTTCGGTGAACTAATATTTGATGGCTGTCGACCTTGACGCATTGAATAACTAGGTAATAATACGAATAGGTACAAGTCCCTCTGTGGGAGGGCGATTGTCTTAATATAACACGCTTCATTTTAAGGTGGGCATGGCCGCAGAGACTACCGAAATAAAAAATAGACTAGTTACTGGTAAGCGAACTAAAAGCTAAACAATGTCATCCACCTAGCCTTTTCACAACGCTAAATGCACTGAAGACAACATAACGAACGAAACAGGTCTTCGAACTTTGAACTTTCCTTGGTTGTCGCCTGTAAATAGAATCAGGATAGAGAAACCATTTTTTTGCCTGTTTGTCTTGCAATCAAAAGTAAACCTTGATCACATTGTTGGTGCAGTAATTGACTGGTCTATTCTTTCAGAGACTCTATCTCTCAAAACTATTTATTTTTCTTTATTCAATAAAGTTTCATATTATGTGGTGATGTATAATTCCTAGGTCTTTATCACCCAAGGAGAATTTGATTCTGCGCGTTTTAATATGGAATCGCTGGAGAATTTTCACTTTTGATTTCCTTGTAGAACCCCACAGGCTCGATCCATACGATGATATGATTAGAGGAACCTATTTAATGCAAAAGCAAGGGTTACAACAATGTCCTAACCGACTATTGTGTATTCTGCCCAAAACTATAATTGTAATATTTGAAGGATTTGTTTAAAGGCATAAAAAAAACAACTGATTACCAAGTTTTATTACTAAGAACAAAAGGTGTGTCAATTTGCCCAGCCTACCTATTACGGACGAAGTTTTTTTATTTTTGTTTTGATGCGCTAGCTTTTTGCCCCCAGTTATGTGAAACAGGGAATGAGTGAGTCATGGTTCGGTTTGCGAGTGCCAAGCGCGGCGTGATACGATTGAAAAGCAAAACGAACAAAAATTAAAAATAAAACAAGTGCGAGAGCAGGATGGAGATGGCTGCCGATACATGCGGACCCAGCGTTAAAACGTATTATGTAGCTAGGACGAAGGATAATGACACTTATGACAAGCTAGAGAAGGTTAGTATAAATCAGTATAATTGTGGATGACGCAATAATGTGCAATACTTATTTATTTTACCTTTATAGACTAAAGATAATTCTCATTTAACTTTAAGACTAAGCACAATTCAGGATCTGCATTTTAAACTTTTCTTTTTAAATTGGGGGCAATGGTTTACTTTTCTCGGTGTGTTCGAGATGGAAATGCAGACACTTTATATTGTAGTCAAAAAAATCGTGGATAAAAAATAAACTTTTCTTTGGAGGATCAAACCAATATTAATGCTGTTGAACCGATTGAGACAAAAATTACAGATAAAGAAATAGCTAGAGTCTGTCAAGCGAGTCTAGTCCCATGAAAAAGGCGGCAAATTCAAAAATCACTGATATAAAACACTGATATAGCACGCTGAAAACTTATTGATAGAAGTCTGTCAAGCGAGTCGAGTCCACAACCCTTTTACTTTAAAATTCAAGTATCAATAAGTTTTCAGCGTGCTTTAACAGTGTTTTATATCAGTGATTTTTGAATTTGCCGCCTTTTTCATGGGACACGACTCGCTTGACAGACTCTACAAAGCAGATCGGTTTCTATAAGCGCAAGGGTACTTCTACAACAAAAAAATAGTCTAGTAATTCTAGAGCGATGTAATCCATGAAGAAAGCGTTGGTGTATTATTCATTTAAGTTTTGTGTAAATTGACTGAAATAAAATGAAAACTTAAAAAAAAAACATACTGCAAAAAAAACATGCTGGGAGCTTTGCTGTTGTGCAGGGCGTAGACCCGTAGCCCGTACCAAAAATTTAATGAAAACAATAAAACTATTACGGAATTATATCAAACTGTAATAGAAACGGTCTAAGCATGTCTATCATTTTTATATTATAGGTATCGTAGTTATTTACAGTATAGACTTAAAGATAAACAAGTAAAACGTAGTCATTAGAAATTACAACAATAGATAGACTAGTCCAAGACGCTCTAGATAATAACTGCTCCCTGAAAATAGCAAAACAAGGTACCTATTTCGAATCATAAAACTTGGATCACATATTTAAAAGACGACAACGGCAAAAAACAAATGAATAGATCAAAAATATTAGATATCTGTACGAATTTTTATAAATCTCTTTACTCCGACGACTTTCAACCACCCTCAATGCCTGACTATTGCTGTGCTGATAATATACCACCCGTAACTAGGTATGAAGTCCATATAGCACTTACAAGAATGAAAAACAATAGATCATGTGGCGAAGATGGCATCAGCACAGAGTCTATGAAAATAGGCGAACCTATCCTCCTCCCATACGTCACCAAGCTCTTCCTTATCCTTACATAGTCCTTACATAGTATAAAACAAAGTCGCGTCTGTTTGTTTGTTTATTTGTTTGTTTGTCTGTATGCTTAAATCTTTAAAACTACGCAACGGATTTTGATGCGGTTTTTTTTAATAGATAGAGTGATTCAAGAGGAAGGTTTTAATACCTTTTTTGTACCCGTGCGAAGCCGGGGCGGGTCACTAGTATAAAACAAAGTCGCGTCTGTTTGTTTATTTGTTTGTTTGTCTGTATGCTTAAATCTTTAAAACTACGCAACGGATTTTGATGCGGTTTTTTTTAATAGATAGAGTGATTCAAGAGGAAGGTTTTAGTATATAATTTGAACGACATCCACGCGGGTGAAGCCGCGGGCATCAGCTAGTCAACAATATTTTACAGACCGGTAGTTTTCCTAAAGATTTTTGTCACTCAAATATAATTTTGCTCCACAAAAAGGGTGATAAGTCAGATATTAATAACTACAGACCTATCAGTCTCATATCACACATTTATAAATTGTTCATTAAAATAATAGAAAATCGAATATCCGGTGAATTAGAAAAACACCAACCTCCTGAACAAGCAGGCTTCCGCCCTGGCCTTTCTACTACAGATCATTTACATGCAGTCAACCAAATTATAGAAAAACACGAAGAATACAAACTCCCACTACACTTGGCTTTTGACGACTACTCAAAAGCCTTCGACAGCATATCACATTCAGCAATTTTTACCGCTTTAAGCAACCAAAACATTGATCCCACCTACATAAATCTACTACGCAACATATACAAAAATAGTACAGCCGCAATAAAATTACAAACCACTGGTCCAAAATTTAGAATTGAGAAAGGAGTCAAACAGGGCGACCCGCTATCTCCTAAACTTTTCACTAGTACCCTCGAAGAAATCTTCAGGAAGTTGGCAGCCGATTGGAGGGACAGAGGCATTGTTCTCGGCGAAACGAGACTGAGAGAAATCTACGTTTCGCCGACGACATTGTTCTCTTTGCGTCCTCAGCCACAGAACTTCAGTTAATGCTTCAAGACCTAAGCGATGCAAGCCTTGAGGTTGGACTGAAGATGAATATGTCGAAGACCAAAGTCATGTCCAACGGAGCACCTAAAATAATAAAAGTAGACGGGGAGACAATACAACATGTCCAGGAATACCTTTACTTGGGCCAAGTAGTCTCTTTCCAGGCGAGACAAGACAAAGAAGTCGCAAGACGAGCAGAAAACACCTGGAAGAGCTACTGGTCCATGAAAGAACTATTTAAGGGTGAGTTGACTTATGGACATGTGTATCCTTCCCGTCATAACCTATGGTGCACAGACTTGGTCTTTGACTAACATCCAGAAGTCCACACTCAAGGTTTGCCAACGAGCAATGGAGCGCAGTATACTAGGTGTTAAATTAACGGATCATGTTCGAAACACAATACTGCGCTCCAAAACCAAAATAGCTGACGTGGCCCAAAAGGCTGCCCAACTCAAATGGGACTGGGCTAGACATGTCTGCCGTATGCCAGACAAACTGTGGGCCAAAGTCGCGGGAAACTGGTGCCCTGACACAGTGAGAAGAGGTCGCGGCAGGCCACGAAGGAGATGGCGGGACGAACTAGACAGGTTCCGTCAAAGCTCGAAGGAAGACGCGCGGGTTCGTGAAAAATGGAAGGAGTGGAGGGAGGCCTTTGCCCAGGAGTGGGACAGAGCAGGCTAATAAAAAAAAAAGAAAAAAAAAAGAAAAGGTATCGTAGTTTACAGTCTAAGGATTACGTTGCAACGAAACTAAAAATCTTTAAGCACGTATGTGTAAATAATGAGTATTGTAGTACGGGCGTACATACGTATTAAATGCGGGCAATGATGGCCGGTTTCACGGTACTCTGTAACTTTGATCGTTTTATGGTCAGCTTTTAGAGCCTACGGCTACAAGTCTGAAAAACGCGTACAACCTAGGCGTTGTTAGGAACAAAATTAAGGATCTAGGTCCGGTTTTACCCACACAGTACAGAGCGTGTTTGTAATGACTAGATAGGCACGGGCCGAGCCGATTCTCATGAGCAGGTGGCATGTGGCATGGCTATACATACACACAACTAGTTCCTAGCTAGGCTAAGCTAGGGTTTAGTAATTTCAATCGAAAGACTGAACGGAGCTGTGAAAAGCTAGACAAAAACCTCTTTAAAACATGCACAGTCATGCGTCAGCCTTTTCGCCAGAGCTTTTCGGCCTATCGGCCATTCCTTTTGCCATTAAAGTTGTGGCAATTTTTCGGGCTACGAGTGCTACAACGGATCTCGGTTTCCCTGTGGATTTTCAACCATTGAATAACTACCTACCTTGAGAAAATACTTATCACAAAATGAGTATTTCTGTCGCCGCTAAAACGGAACGCCTAGGTAAAATTCCGAATTGCACTTATCCAGTTTTTCCGTTCCGTAGTCTGTCTGTCACCAGGGCAAAACTTACAAATTGTATTTGTAGGCTACAAGTTACAATTCTACAAGTTTCTGTTTAATAAAAACTACAAGTTACAATTTTACCATGGTGGAAAACTGTCAAATTTGTAGACTTGTAGCTACAAATCTACATATTTCTGTTTAATAAACATTTTCTGTCTACAGGTGACATTTTACAAATTTGTAGGGAAAACTGTTTTATTGAACGCATAATTGTAACTACAAGTTTACATAATTTGTAAATTGTAGAAAAATTTCGACAGGTGGACTCACTGTGTGTCAGAAACTTACAATTTTGTACCTCAATGAAATTAGTGAAGAAATTTTATTGTTATTTTTTTAAAAATGGTTCGTACAATAGTGATGACGAATATTATGAGTGAACGGCAACGGTGAATTTTGTTCCGTTAAAGGATAAACTTTACTTACTTTAGAATCGTCAAATTTTAGGTTAAATGAAAAAAAAAATACCGTCGAATATATTTGACAACGAAGATAGGACATGATCTTAAATTCGATTTTAAGAGAAATCCCAGCTCTTACATCCACTCATCAAATTTATTAAGAATCAAAAAAATATAAAAGAAGTTAAACCAAATTTTTAAAATTTTCTAAATGTATAAAATTTATGAAATTACTCTCGATCTAAGAATCTTCAACAAAACTTACATTTTATGTAAAATTGTAACTTACAATTTTTTTTTTTTTTTTATTATCAATGGGCTTGCTCTTGACTTCAATCTTGCCCTAAGGGCAGAGATGATGTCGACGATGGAACGAGCTTACCCAGTAGAAGCCTGTTTACTCGCGACTTAAACAGATTAGGGCTACCTATATGAACTCGAAAAACGGACGCAGGCAGGGAATTCCACTCCTTGGCTGTGCGCATAATAAATGACCCAGCAAAGCGCTTTGTTCGAATGTGCGGAATGTCGACTAGGTATCGGTGATACCCTGCAGTACGTCTAGTCTCCCGATGGAAGAAGGGAGATGGTGGGATCAGCTCGTGGAGCTCTTGCGCACACTCTCCGAAGTACAGTCTGTAGAAGACCGACAGACATGCGACTTTGCGACGGTGGGCCAGGCTATGTAGCTTGTTAACCAGCTTATCGTCACCAATTAGCCTCCTGGCTCTGCGCTCTACAGAGTCAAGTGTGGCAAGCTGGTATTTGGCTGAGCCATCCCAAAGGTGACAGCAATACTCCATGCCAGACCGGACTTGAGCTTTATATAATACTGAAAGCTGTCCAGGCTTGAAGTACCGCTTAACCTTGTTTAGGATGCCCAGCTTTTTCGCCGCAGTTTGAGCTTTCGACTCGATGTAGGCGCCGAAGTTCAGATTCGCGCTCAACTTCGTGCCAAGAAGCTCGAGACCGTCAGTAACTTGTACAGACGCACCTCGGAAAGTAGGGGCCAGAATAAACGGACTCCTTTTGGCGGTGAACAGACACACTTGCGTTTTGGTGGCGTTGAAATCTACCAGATTCTCGTCACCCCACTCGGAGACAAGTCTTAAGGCTGAATTCGTTCGCTCTACCATGGCCCCTCTTAATGAACGTACTTCCTCACCACTGCATTTTGCGCTGGTATACCATCCAGCGCAAAATGCAGTGGTGAGGACCTCTCCATGACAGTGCTGTCATCTGCGTACCCAACAATACCAGGAACAAGGAGGTCATTGATGTGCAGCAGGAAAAGTGTCGCGGAAAGAACAGACCCCTGAGGAACTCCGGCATCGATAGCCATAAGGTCAGAGGAGCAGCCATCAATGACCACACGGATCGACCGTTCACTCAGGAAGTCAGATATCCAGCAGCAAAAGTCAGCGGGAATGCCGTATGCCGGAAGTTTGCTCAACAAACTTGCGTGCCAAACCCTGTCGAAAGCCTTCGAGATGTCCAGCGACACGGCAAGGGCCTCGCCGTGTTTCTCGACAATTACAAATTTGTAGCTACAAAATTGTCATCAAAATCTACAGGCATTTTTTACAAACGTAAACGTTTATTAAACAGCATTTACAATTCTACAAATTTGTAAAATTTTTACTTGTAGAATTTTTACAAATTGTAAGGTTTATTAAACAGCACTTGTAAGAATTTTTTACAAATATGTCAGATATCTACAAAATTGTAGACTTGTAATGTTTATTAAACAGGGCCCAGGCTGTAACTCAAGAACCGCGATAGCTAGACAAATGAGATTTTCACAAATTATAATTTGTGAAAATCTCAGCACTGTTTGTTTTCCCAAATGAAATAAAGAAAAAAAACTAAAAAAGTGAATAACTTTTACAATGTATTTATTAAAAACATTCAAAGAACAGCTCAAGATTTCACTTAACACTTAATCAAATACTAGAATCAAATATAATTATATAAGAAAACCGCATGTGAGCATAAAATGTTCTAGAAAACAATGTAAGTGAATTTGAAATGGGTTTACTCTTGCCCTAAGGGCAGAGATGAGACTTACCCATTGATGATGGGACTTACCCAGAAGAAGCCTATTATTATAAATATTTAAATAACCAATTCTCCAAATGAATTGGTATAAGGGCAAGAAAATGATCATGATTTAATTTTAAAGAACCACTTAAGATTTCACCTAATCAAATAACTTGATTAAATTCAAAGATAAGAAAACTGCATGTGAAATGTTGTAAAAACTTAAAGAACAGCAGGAGATCACATACAATGGTCTACCTACGGGGCTAAGTGCAGACCAAATCTCTTGACATAGAACCGCTTGATAACACTTAAATGCAAGTTTAATTTTTACCCTATTCTTAGTGCACAGAATGCTAGTTCTACCTCATTTTAGTTAAAAAATTTAAACTATCTACCTAAAAATTTATCAATAATAAAAATATAAACAAGTTAATGATTTATTAATTAAACTTACCGAAACATTTTGAATATCACTTGTTCCTGTTCCTGTCTGATCCAGTCACAACTGTCTCTGACATGAAATTAAAACTACACAAATGTAATTGAGCAAAAACACAGTTTAGTTATTGTCACTTTACTCAGTAATAAAACTTGATTGATAACAATATAGGTATTAATTTGTAAAACAATACTGAACACTACTATTCGGGGCAGCGCTCGAAACTTAAATGCAATGCAATGCGAGAGCTCACAGTCTTTTAGATTGAGCCATATCACAAACGAATAGACTGTGATGGAAATATTTGCAGTAGAAACAAAAGTGCTGTTCTTGGTAAGGTATGTTATTCGCATATCCCACGAGGCAACCAGCACATTTATCCGAACACTTCATACTATTATTGACATTTAGAAAAATATTTTCGTAAACAACCGAGCTAGCGGACAAGTTACGACTTGTATTTGACACTCTCTGTCTTTGTTTGTTTGCAAGTGTCAGAAAGAAACAACAAGCGGACCTTAGCTGTCAAAACGGTTGCTACGAGTGTTACCAACGTATTATAATTTCCACGAAAATTAGTGGTGTAGATCCCCATTTTTGTGGCAAAATATTAAGTGCTTAAAGTAGCTAGTGAAATTCCAATCAGCAATTCTTTTTGGATAGTGTTATTTTGGATAGAATTTCCATTAAGAACGGCTGATTAGGAAGTTCTTTTTTTTTTGTAGATAGTACTCATTATTAGAAAGCTTTTTGCAAATTGTCAAGTAACAGTTTTTTTTTTTTAATTTTTTTTTGTTGTATTTTTGGATGTAATAAGAGTGTGCTTAATAATTGTTGCTGTATTATAATACCAAAAACAGCGGGGCGGTTAGGTTTGTAGGGTACCGACACACGTAACTAGGAAAACTTGGATGCAAGAGCGAGCGAAGCGAGCTCGGGACTTGGGGCACCCCGACACGGACAGGTTAGGTTAGAAGGTTATTTTTTAAAAAAAAAACACCCAGAAGTAGGAGACTGGTCGACTGGGCTTGAAGGTGTTAGGTTCCAAAAAATATTTTTTTCTCAAGAATGGTGCGTCGCCTTTACATGGGAGTGGTGCCAGAGCACAGTGGGCACCCCCCCTCACCCTTCCCCTGCCAAAAGATACAAAATTTTGACCTGTTTCGCGTTTTAGCGCTGTTCTAACCTCAAAACTTTAACTATGGATATCTCCATAACCATGGGGCTCCGGGATTTGGGGGTGGTACTAGGGGGTAGCCCTCTTCCCCCCCCCCTCTCACCCCCCTAATCCCCGCCTTAAAAAGCGACCGTTCTTAATGGAAATTTTAACCCTAAGCATAATGAATGAGTGACTATTAATAGTATTGGTATGCAATTAATAGAAATAACGGAAACGAGTTATTTTTACGTATAAATAACTGTCATGTATTACAAATTATTAATTACATAGTTATTTATATCAGGTGTAGATACCTACTATTTATATGATATTTAGCAATTGCTTGTAAAAATGCAACTTTCAAATTGTATTCATTTTTATATCAATATCTTTTTCTAGCCTATTGTGTTTGTTTATTAAAATTAAAGTTTTGTCTTAAAAATCAATATGTTGGGCTATAAAGGTTAGTGACAGAAACGATTCGAGTATTTCCTTTCACTTGCATGTATTAGGAGTTTAACGAGTTATTTGTCATCAACTGAGCACAAATCCAAACTCCGTGGTTGCTACAAAGAAATCCTTAATAGAAAACACCAATGGCCTGCGAACTAACCTGGCAATCGGACCCAAGACCTCATGCTCAGCAGTTGCGCTTGCGACCACTAGACCAACGAGGCAGTTCCAAACTAACTAATAATACTATGACTTGTCAATTCTTTATATTTTATTTCATAATCATCTCTATATAATAATTTTATATAACTATAATAACAAAGTCACTCCCGCTCTTTGTACGCTTAGGTCTTTCTTATAAACTACACAATGGATTTTAATACAGTTTTCAGTAATAGATAGTGATTCAAAAGGAAGATTTAGTTTAGTAGTAGGTACACATAGCACCCGTAAGAAACCAGTGCGAGTCGCTAGTAATAAATTAAAAAAAAGTATGCCGATGATGGAATGACTAATATTATTATTTTATTTTTATGTTAAAAATGTGTAGGTATACAGTATAAATAAAGGGAATAAGCAGATTTACTACTTAAATACAGACAAAAAAAAACTGGTTTTGGTGGTTTTCTTGCGATTTAGGGCTAGTTTTTGTTAGTGATTTTCTGATGGTTTTAGAAAATTAGAAACTAAATCTGGGTGGAGAGCTATTTGTACTGTTGGCAACATTGTATGCAAATTTGACATTGACATTGAAGTATGGTGACGTACAATTTGGTATTACCCAATAATCCTTACATAGTATAAAACAAAGTCGCGTCTGTTTGTTTGTTTGTTTATTTGTTTGTTTGTCTGTATGCTTAAATCTTTAAAACTACGCAACGGATTTTGATGCGGTTTTTTTTAATAGATAGAGTGATTCAAGAGGAAGGTTTTAATACCTTTTTTGTACCCGTGCGAAGCCGGGGCGGGTCACTAGTGACTAATAAAGGATCCTATCTCAATGGTATTACCATGTTAGAAAAGGGTCTAGAATGAAATCCAAGTCGTAATATCACTCCCAAGTCTCCCAACTTCCAAATCACCATGAAGGTATAGATAAATATATAACTTCATGCAAATCACTCCTTTCCGATTAAGGTGAATCCTTCAACCAGCCCGCGAAATTCAAATTTTCTTAAGTTTTTTGCAATTTGCAGGCCAGTGATAGGTTGTATGTTGATGAACATTTGATTCGCGGCTGTAAGACATATGTAGTTACAGAATTATAATCATCAAAATCATTAATACAACCCTCCGAGCTCATGTAACTCCCAAGAATGATTATTTCATCAAAAGGTCATTCTTGAGAGTTACATGAACTTGGAGGGTTGTAATGATGATTTTGATGATTATAATTCTGTAACTGCATACGTCTTACACCCGCGAATCATATTTTCACTAACATACAACCTAGCACTGGCCTGCAAATCGATAAAAACGTAAGAAAATTTGAATTTTCGCGGGCTACCGTGAACATCAACCTTAATCTTTATTACTCTGTGGTCACTCTCCTGACCTAGAATAACTTCAGTTCAGTCAACTCAACACTGAAGTTGACTGTTCAAGTAAATAATCAATAAAAAACAATTAACATAACACATTCAGCACATATTATTCACATTTGCATATAAAGTAACTAAGCTGTACGGTCATAACCGGGCCCACTTACTATAAAAGCCGCCATTTGTTAGAACTATTCAAGTTTGTAACATTTATGGAACTTGGTGGAGAGGAAACTGGCGCTGGCGAAATGGGACCATCAGACAGAAGATCCGAAACAGCTCGCTTAGTAGCTTCCAATAACGAAACATCGCCAAGTTACTTGAATCTCGTGTCGAACATTTGCGGGCTGCTATTCCTGGCTATCATCATGTACTCCTGTTTTAAAGACGGAGTCACTCTATTTTCGTTTCATCCTACTTTGATGACACTTGGGGTAAGTTCAGTGCAAACTAACTATTGTTAGAATAGAATCATTTAAATCAGAAATACATCCTTATAAAAATTAACATGGAATTAAGAATATTACAGCATAATACCTACATCAAGATAATAAGACATTAATGTAGCTGATAGTAAACTGCGCGTTATTTTAGTTTATTAAAATATATGTTTCTATTTTTCAGTGGACGATGTTTATGACTTCTGCAATGCATGCTCTGACTCCAGGTGACTTAGCTACAGGATGGATGCCCATACGATTGAAAAGTGCTCGCCATTGGGTCCTCCAGGTTATAACTGGCATTATAGTATTAACAGGATTCCTTGTAATAGTAATTAACAAGTTTCTAAAGGATGCTTCACACTTTACCACTTTCCATGGTAAATTTGGATTGTCATCATTCATTTTTATGTTGCTCACTATGCTTGGAGGTTTGGGTGCTCTTAATAGTTTGAATTTGAAAAATTACCTTCCTCCCATTTACACTAAATTGATACATACATCTGCTGGTCTAGTGACATTCTGTTTGGGGGTAACAACTATCCTGCTTGGTCTCTTCTCTGGCTGGTGGAAGAACCCAGAATGGATGACAGTGATTTGTTTCGTTTTCGTCTTAGTAAGCGCTATTATTACGATATTGAGGCCTACTTTAAAGATATACATTCGTCTGAGGGAAAGATTGGACATCCAGAATTAATGAATCCAACGTAACATTGATTTTATCGTTACCATGATTAAAATTTATAAGAGACAGTGGCACAGGCATGTGATATTTAGTTTTAACAATGTTGTATGTAGTAATCAGAATTTGCTTAAGTTGATGTTCCTGCAAACTTTTTGATGTTAATTTGTTTTAAAAGAGTTCACTGTTGTTGTTATATTTTATGGTGCATAATAATTTACCTAATCAATATGATTGGTTATACATTTTATATCAGTCTGTGTTATGAAAAATCTATTTGTATAAAACATTATTTATCTGTAAGCACAGTCACTAGAGTAGATAAAAACAATATAAATGTGATGTAATATGATTTCATTGATAATAGTGAATGTTTATATCGATTTATAGAAACTTTTTAAGCTATCATTTTGTTTTATAAGTATTAATAATGTATGAATTTTATAATTTATACCTGTCCTATTTACAATATTTAAATAAATGTAGGTACCTATCATCATGATAATAATTGTATACAATATTTTTTAATATGAAATTGCAGGATATCAAAAATTATTTAGATATCCTGTAAATATACTTTTTCTAATGAGTGTATTAAAATATACTATGAATTTATTCAATAATGTTATGCTTTCAATGTCTAAATAGGCACAAGTTTACCTATTACTTATTTTTTATGAAAAAATAATGAATGCACAGTCATGACAAAAATGAATGTAAGTAACTTATAGAAGAAATAGGTAGGTAAGTTAAATAAAATCTTATCATTCCCTAAAGTCTGGTCATTAAGTTTATTTATGTACCTACTTAATTAAAATGTTGTGTAATTTATTGCATCAATATTATACAATCAACTATCAATGGCTCTAAACTAGTAATAATTTTAGGCATAAGAATTCTTCTACCTGTAGAATGTTTTCAGGACTATTGAAATTGAATTTATTATTTATTTATTTATTATTTACATAATGGAAGAATCGGAGTAAACAGTTGGAGCACAAATGGCAAGGGTTCAGGAATACCCAAAGGCAGACTTAATATGTTCTGAGAGGCCAAGAGACTGAAAGTTCTGAGCTTAGAAAGCACAGTTAAAACCAATATTTTATAAAATTTTTACTTATTTATCTTTTGATCTGATTTTATAATATTTCCTAAATACATTATGACTACATTTTATTACTGTATACGTCATAGATATATTTCTATGGTAGACATAGTGCCAAATAATATTCTTTAGATGTTATGTCACAAATGTAATATCACTATTTACTGAGATAAGATAATACTTGTGTAAGTATGTAGTGATGTGTAGCGCGATTTCCGCTTCATGTTAAAAAAATATATCAATGCATAATAATTGTATACTTATATGTACTTATTTCGTAACCAATAAACGGTTGGAATAGCAAGCAGCTCATGTCCTTTAATTATTGAGTAACAATTAACCTAGGTACCTACCTACTTTTCTATTGTACCTAGTTTTAACTCATGGCTACTTTTTCGGCGTTTCACTTCATCTGTCCTAAATTCAGCAAGTTGTAGCAGTCAGTTATTGTAGTCCATGTAGGTATATTTTGTTTACGCCTTGACGTCAGCAACCAATCAACAACCATAAGTAAATGACAATAAATGTCCCTGTTGTTTGCTACACGAACGCCCAAATCAACGCCCAAATACTCAAACGTCACTCACTCCTGCTATCACTGTCACTCTGCGTTAGAGTAACAAAGACAGCACGAAATTTAAGTGCAACTTAAAATTGAGTGACGTTTGAGTATTTGGGCGTTACACATCAGATGAGATGCGGCCAAACGCTAGCCTTATGTGCAGGTACCTATCTAAACCCGCGACTAAATAAAATCATTTCCATTCGAGAACTGACAAATAATTTTACTAAAATACAGTCACATTATTAAAGAACTAAGTACTTACATCTATACCTTTCCAATTTATTTATTTTCTAATTAGGTAGGTAGGTACCGGCATTGTTTAAACGGCGACCAATCAAGCTAAGATACAAATCCAGTCTATGTACGGATCACATTGTACAGACGCCAGCATGTCAAGCTACCCGAAACTGTCAAATTTTCCCAACGAACCTTGAACCTAATGCTCTAGAAATAAAGTCGAAAATCTATCAAAGAAATCTGACAGATTGTAGTAGCTTGATGTGCTGGCGTCTGTACCAAGGACTTTGTAAAGGTACAGTCAGCATCAGAACTAGATTAACACTACTCAAACAAAGCAGATTTTTTTAATAAAAACTTATTAGATACTTATTACTCGTTACCTCGTTACTAACAAGTTAATGAAGAGTAAGGAATACTTCAAGATTAATCTTTCGAAATATTAAAAATAATAGCTGGAGTCCCTGTAAGTACATCAAATAATTAAAACTCTGAAATATTAAACTAGGTACTTCTGTTGCTGACCGTACTATCCATTGTAGGTACCTACCCGGGATATCTGTACAAAGCGAGGCCTTATGCCCATAATATATTGGAAATTGCTTGATATTTCGCCGGGTGTACGACACGTCCAGGCTGCTGGAAACTTGGAAAGCCGGATACGCAGGCAGTCGCTTAATCTCATTGATAGTGCATTCAAACTAACGGCCCGTTCACGACCTTGCCGCTGTGAGCGGCAGCTAAGCGCGGGCCGGAAGGTGAGCGGAACGGTAAGATCGAATAAGAAAATGTGTAAAACGCTATGAGCGGCGTTTCGTGGCGTGCTTCAAACATTTAATCTTACCGCTCGCCGCCCCGCGCTTACGGGGTGTCCTGCGTGAGCGACGAATACGACGCGACGCTGCAAACGCGACGAACGCGATCAACTCAACGGCATACCTCAAAACAAATACGCGTTACGTCGCGTCTCGCCATAGACTGCCACATAGCCCACAAGCAGGGTAAGCCGTTGATTTGATCGCGTTCGTCGCGATCGTAGAATCGCGTCGCGTCGTATTCGTCGCGCACGCAGGACACCCCGTTAGCTGCCGCTCACACGGCAACGTCGTGAACGGGCCGTAAACATTGAGTTATAATGTACTAGCGTACCATTATAACTCAATGGCCGTAAAGAGGATGGCTACTGCTTAACCGGAGTTTCCTGTGGATGCCTTGAAGTTGAGGTCTCCATCCAGAACAAATCAACTTAAAAACTAAGCGACTACACGCTGCGGGTACCCCCTGTGGGGTACGAGCCTTGGCTCAGCTCAGAATGTCCATAGATTAACTGTAAATTGGTTATGGTTTGGTATATTTTTTTCATAAAAACTCACCATTTGACAGTTATTTGATAGACATTTTATGTTATCCACTGTCTTAAAAAGATACGCAATAGCCCTGCAGAGCGTCCCTTTTCATATCTTATTTTATTTGGAAATACTCATCAACACCTATCACTTTTTATATTTATTTAATTTGGCAATCCTCATCAACACCTTTCACGCAACGGCAGGGTTACCAAGTTATTTTTCCCTTAGTGCGGGAAATTACCGAGAAATATTTAAATTTATAATTATTTTGTTGGGCAGCTATAAACAACAATGACATGTCCCAATCAGTCCCAAAATTCAACGATAAGCTAAAATTTTTTTTTTTTAGTTTTATAGAATAAACTTTTGAACAAAACTAAAATCGACTTCAAAAATACAAAAAACTGAAAAATAAACTTTAGAAGAAAAATCTGCTTCTGAAGTCGGTGACTTCTTTTTGTTTGATTTCGTTTTATTTTGCCACCGACTTCTGATACACGTGAAATTGTTTGGGGTTAGGTTTTAAATCGAGTCGCTTGAATTTGAGGATTCTGTCACTATGGGGTGGTCAAGGGGGTTTATCTGCAGCACCTCCATGCAATTTATTTTAATTTAATATTTACAAATACTTATTGGTAAATTAGTAACTAAACTTGAAACGGAACGTAAGTTTAACTAAACTATTTAGAAGATAAACAACACTTCTAAATAACCATGCTCTATTAGTTTTGCATTATTAATGATTTAATGTTAACTATAACGTAAAAATCTAACATTCAAAGGTTTTTATACTTTTGCCAAAATTGATTTGATCTGTTTTTACAATCATATAAATTGGTAATGGCTTGTAATTTGTACACACGGCTACACATCAAGCTATACAAAACCAGTATAATCTGATCGTTCATTGTGCGAAAAGATCTAGTAAAGTGAGGCCAAGATTAACTGGTTTTGTATAGCTTGATGTGTAGCCGTGTGTAACATGAAAACCCTAACGTTTACTTTTTTTATTTAAGTGTTCAAACATTTACTTAGATGACTTAAGTTGTTGTTTTGTAAACAAAGACAGCCTTCAATCTATATAAATAAAAGAGAGAAGTCCTGACTGACTGACTGACTGACTGATTGACTGACTCATCAACGCCCAGCCCAAACCCTTGGACCTAGAAAGCTGAAATTTTGCATAGAGGTTCCCTTTATAACGTAGACAAGGAATAAGAAAGGGTTTTTCGAAATTCAACCCCTAAGGGAGTTAAATAGGGGATGAAAGTCTGTTTGAAAAATCGTCATTTTCGATATTTTCCGACATCCACGCGGGCGAAGCCGCTGGCAAAAGCTAGTATTATTATATTGCCACTGACTCACTGACTGACTGACAGCTGACTCACTGACAGAATTGTTCTCCCAGATGGTGGAGGTGGGTATATTTTGACAGATTCGTAAACAAGTAACTCTCGTGAGTATGGGAAAAGCTATCGTGACCTTATCCCTACGCTACGGGGGTCGCCGGCTCGCTTCGCTCGCCCGCTCCCCCTTCGCTCGCCCGCTCCCCCTTCGTTTTACCGGTACCACCACAGGATAGGTTTCGACGCCTACTATAATACGCTACGGAGGTCGCCGGCTCGCTTCGCTCGCCACCTCCCCTCTTCGCTCCACTCAAGACCTGCCTACCACCGAGGAAAGCTATCGTGTCCTTATCCCTACGCTACGGGGAAACAGAACACGAGTTTAAAAATAAGGGGTGAAGAAAGGGGGGGGGGGGAGCTTTAAAAAATGATTTCGACTAACGCATGTCCCCTTTCAATGAATCTGAAAAAAAAATGTTCCAAGTCTCTTAACTTCCGAGATCCGCCTAAAGGGGGGAGAAAGGGGCAAATGGGGCAACTTTAAAAAAGGTAGGAGGGGAAAAGGGGGCAAAAAGGGAAGGTTTTGCACTTTTTAGCTACTCATGAGAGTTACATAATACGCTTCACCCACTCAACCATCGTTACGCTACGGCTCTTCGCTCCACTCAAGACCTGCCTACCACCGAGGAAAAGCTATCGTGACCTTATCCCTGCGCTACGTGGGTCGCCGGCTCGCTTCGCTCGCCCGCTCCCCCTTCGCTTTACCGGTACCACCATTTTACTTCCCCGAGCCTCCTCTATACGAATCCGTAAACAAAAAAGAAAAAAAGGGGGGAAGAGGGGGGGGGGAGAGGGGGGCCTTTGAAAAATGATTTCGACTAACTCTATGCCCCTTTCAATGAATCTGAAAAAAAAACACGTAGTGTCTTTGCTTCCGAGAACCGCCTAAAGGGGGGGTGAAGGGGGGCAAGGGGGTCAAATTTGAAAAATGGATTTTACTTCCCCGAGCCTCCTGTATACGAATCCCTAAAAAAAAACACGTAAAGTCTCTTTGTTTCCGAGATACGATAGGGAGGGGGGAAAGGGGGGGTTTGGCACTTTTCCCATACTCACGAGAGTTACTCCCCATCCACCATCTGGGAGAACAAATTCTGTCTCAGTTCAGTCTTTTTGCCTTCAGGCGGATCTCGGAAGCAAAGAGACTACGTGTTTTTTTTTCAGATTCATTGAAAGGGGGCATAGAGTTAGTCGAAATCATTTTTGAAAGCTCCCCCCTCTCCCCCCTTCATCTCCCCCCCCCTCTTCACCCCTTTTTTTAAAACTCGTGTTCTGTTTTGTTTACGGATTCGTATAGAGGAGGCTCGGGGAAGTAAAATCCATTTTTCAAATTTGACCCCCTTGCCCTCCTTCACCCCCCCCTTTAGGCGGATCTCGGTAGCAAAGAGACTTAACGTGTTTTTTTTTTCAGATTCATTGAAAGAGGCAATGAGCTAGTCGAAATCATTTTTCAAAGCTCCCCCATCTCCCTCCCCCCCCCCCCCCTCTTCACCCCTTTTTTCTGTTTTGTTTACGGATTCGTATAGAGGAGGCTCGGGGAAGTAAAATGGTGGTACCGGTAAAGCGAAGGGGGGAGCGGGCGAGCGGGCGAGCGAAGCGATCCGGCGACCCCCGTAGCGTAGGGATAAGGTCACGATAGCTTTTCCTCGGTTGTAGGCAGGTCTTGAGTTGAGCGAAGAGGGGAGGTGGCGAGCGAAGCTAGCCGGCGACCTCCATAGCGTATTATGGTAGGCGTCGAAACCTATCCTGTGGTGGTACCGGTAAAGCGAAGGGGGAGCGGGCGAGCGAAGCGAGCCGGAGACCCACGTAGCGTAGGGATAAGGTCATGATAGCTTATCCTCGGTGGTAGGCAGGTCTTGAGTGGAGCAAAGAGGGGAGGTGGCGAGCGAAGCGAGCCGGCGACCTCCGTAGCAGCGATGGTTGAGTGGGTGAAGCGTATTATGTAACTCTCATGAGTAGCTAAAAAGTGCAAAACCTTCCCTTTTTGCCCCCTTTTCCCTTCCTACCTTTTTCAAATTTGCCGCATTTGCCCCCTTTCTCCCCCCTTTAGGCGGATCTCGGAAGTTAAGAGACTTGGACCATTTTTTTTTCAGATTCATTGAAAGGGGACATGCGTTAGTCGAAATCATTTTTTAAAGCTCCCCCTTCCCCCCCCCCCCCCTTCACCCCCCCTCTACCCCCCCTCTTCATCCCTTATTTTTAAACTCGTGTTTTGTTTTGTTTACGGATTCGTATAGAAGAGGCTCGGGAAAGTAAAAACCATTTTTCAAAATTGACCTCATTGCCCCCCTTCTCCCCACCTTTAGGCGGATCTCGGAAGATAAGAGACTTGGAACATTTTTTTTTCAGATTCATTGAAAGGGGCAATGCGTTAGTCGAAATCATTTTTCAAAGCTCCCCCTCTTCATCCCCCGCGAGCTGCGCGCAGCTCGCACAGCCACGCAAATACTAGTTTTGTTATGTTGGTTGGATTATCACAAGAAGTTTGGGGGATTTTAAAATATGAGAGCGGCAACACTATCAGTCATAAAATGTCATTTCTCAGATTATATGTCAATTACAAGTGTGTTGGTCTAACCGGGAATTACAATTCGTAGTAATTGTGAAAATTAGGAAATATAGTGTCTTGATAATTATATCAAATACAGTACGAAAAAGAAAATAATAGTAAGTTCTTTTCAGTTTTCTAAGTTCATATACCTATTAGCATAAACAGTCGCAAAACTTTTGTAAACATTGTTGTTATCACTTCATTTTTATCTCAACTAAAATACAAGATGAAACAGAAACCAGAATTCATCGGATTGTTCTAACATAACACTTTTTAATCAAAGTCGTCTTTTTCTAGATTATTTCTTATTTATCTAGCTATAATATCTTTGATACTTTGTAGCTAACATAGGATTATTTTTTTTGTGACAGGTTGTACGGTAAAGTAAGCGACTACCATGGCTCATTCATCGGGTTCCTCCGGGAGTTTAAAGAATGGTTTGATCGATTTTACTGCCGGTTCTTTAGGTAAGATAATATTTTCACCTGTCATTGCGTTAAGTTGCACCAAAAAGTTGTAAACTAGTTTATCAATCAATAGTTACGTTCATGGAATAAAACCTACTTTAAAGCAATCAATTGCATGATACTATTGGCTGTAGACTAACTGTTTTTACACAGATTTGGATGTTGCAATACAGACACCACAATACTTTTGTTTTCTCAATTTACTTTATTTTCTTATTTTATTTCCGATTAGGTGGGGTTGCAGTAGTGTATGTTGGGCAACCATTAGACACAGTCAAAGTAAAAATGCAAACATTCCCACATCTCTACAAAGGAATGTATGACTGCCTGAAGGTAACCTTGAAAAATGATGGCATATTCAGAGGTTTATATGCAGGCACCAACCCAGCCATCCTGGCCAATGTGGCAGAAAATTCTGTACTTTTTGCAGCCTACGGATATTGCCAAAAGTTTGTCTGTAGACTTAGTGGTGTTGAGGTAAGAGAATTTAAAATAATTTGATGTATAATTTGCATTGGTTTATTCCCAAAAAACAACAACATTATTTATAGTTGTTTTTTTATTTTCATTTTTATATCTTTTCAATTATACATACAGTGTAAACTCTTTATAACGTTATCCATTATAACAATAAACTCCCTGTAACGTTGAAGTGAGCCCAACTTGGTTGGTTTGCGTTAAAACCCACATATTGAAACACTCTTTATAGCGATACGCCATTCTCTATTACGAAGAAATGTGTTCAATAGTGTTATTATTTGTAGACAGTAAATATTTTTAATCGGTATTATTGTTTATGTTATGTTATCAGGTAACAAAAGACTTTGAAGCTCCGAAACATCCAACCGGTTGGTCTAGCTTTTGTTATCCTTAATTGCCTTGAACACGTGCAGTAAGACGCATTGTTTTCTCAGAAGTGATGGTCTTCGACCAATCATACTGGGTACCTATCGTATTATCAGTCGTAAACCCACTTTGAAACTGTTAACATGGCCAGTAAACGGAAAGCGATTAGTGTTGACCAAAAAGTTTCTGTGATACGTGCGATTAAAAAGGGAGAAAAGAAAAGTGGCGTTGGAAAGCGTTTTGAACTAAGTCAATCCACTGTTGCTACTGTTAATTTGGTTGTTTTTTTGTTCACTCCTTATAACGATAACTCTCTATAACGACAAAAAATGCTCAGTCCCTTGAGTTTCGTTATAAAGAGTTTACACTGTACTTATTTTGCAAGGCGCTTATGGCCATAATAACAGTGTGTAGGCAGGAAGACTCAATATTCCACAATTATGCTTCTCTTCTAGTAAAAAAAAGATAATTACATAAATTACTGTCTACAAGATAGGACATTCAGTCACTCAAGGTCCTTATCATTTTTATTTCTTAAGTAAAAAAGGTTATCAAGAGTGCCCTTAAAGTTCCTACATTCATCATTAGATTGTTTTATTTATGGGTGTTTCTTGTATTTCAGAATGTTGAGAATTTATCGGCCTTGGGTAATGCGTCGGCTGGTTTCCTGGCAGCTTTCTTCTCTTCATTCACACTGTGTCCTACTGAACTAATCAAGTGCCAGCTACAAGCCCTGCGGGAAGTCAATGTGCAATCCTCACAAACAGTTGTACGATGATTATTTTGGGTATTTCATTTGTCCTAGCTATCTAGCATGCATGTTTCAGTAATTATAGGAAATGTTTTTAAATCATTCTCTCAAAACTACCTTGGCAACAAAATGAGTCAACAATATGATTTAATGCTTTCAAAATTAGTATAAGATAAACAATTCGAAAACGAACACCTTTTAAAACTAATATGACTTCTTTTTGTTTATGTATGAGCAATTGAGCATGTTATCACAGCAAATCACTTCTTTATCATATTTGCGCTATATTTTCGTTCCAACCTTCAAAGTAATTAAATATAATATTATTACGAAGCGATGTTTACATGGAATTTCCTTGACAGGTAAAAGTGTCACCGATTCAGCTCACACAACAGATATTTAGACAATATGGTATTCAAGGTCTGTTCCGAGGTCTGGTGCCAACCATCATGAGAGAGATGCCTGGTTACTTCTTCTTTTTCGGGGGATATGAAGGTAATTAATTCTGCAGTGAGAAGGTAGTTGGAAATAGTGCAGGTTCAAATGTATCACAAAGCTGGGCGTCTAAAATGGCCCCTTTTGCAGATCATAATATGAATTGCGTTATAATTCGTAAAATGGTTACAGACGCAGTTACTATTATGAAAAGCCTATTTTACGCTTTATAACGCAATTCATATTATGGTTTTATGATCTGCGAAAGTTGACATTTTAGATCCCCGGGGGGCCTAAAATGGCCGCTTTAGCAGAATCATAATTGGCTAATAATATGAATTGCGTTATGCATATGATGTTGCTTAAGCAGCCACTTTGGCCCCTTGGGAATATTTAAGGGCGTTATTCAGACTTTCTAAGTGAACATCTTTATCATCGAGATCAATGTCGTAATCGCGTAAAAATTAAATCAGCTTCAATAAAATATGTTAATTTTGTAATTGTTTTTTGTGATTTCATATAGGCCTACATGGGCACTACATGGGTACTTCTCCTAACTGTATGATGTTGATGACGGAAAAATCGTATCTTAAAATATATTTAAAATGTTACAGGAACAAGAGAGTTATTAAAGAAACCAGGTCAGACTAAGGACGACATAGGTTTTATAAGGACAATGATCGCTGGTGCAGTCGGCGGACTGGTTCTGTGGACTATCATATTCCCGTCGGACGTTATCAAGTCAAGAATACAAATATCAAACAAGAGTCAGAAGTTCCTAACTGTCGGATACGATATTGTACAGAAAGAAGGTATGTTATCTTTTAGTTTATTTGCCAAGATTTGCTTGTTTTTGATATCTCTAGTATAAATGTTTATTTTTCTTAACACACGTGGCGTAGAAATTGCGTATGTGGGTATCATTAAGTTTGTCGTAGGTTTTCCCATCAGGGGGGGCCTCCACCTCCTATAGCATTTAATTTTTTAAGCCTATATTGTCCCACTGCGGGGCAAAGACCTCCCCCGTAGTCTTCCACGCTTCTCTCC
This sequence comes from Diarsia mendica, assembly GCA_949316265.1. NCBI lineage: Eukaryota > Metazoa > Arthropoda > Insecta > Lepidoptera > Noctuidae > Diarsia > Diarsia mendica. Next base: position 14,576,363 of record OX438896.1, on the reverse strand, counting down.
GTGCGGTTTCCTCCGGCCGCACAATTTTAAAAGCCTCTAGGTCGTCACGCCAGCGTCACTTATGTGGGAAAGAGATGTTATACACCTTTCCAACACTGAAATAAGACAGGTAGGCCTCCAAAACATAGCTTAACCATTTCATATGTCGCAAATACGCAGCATAATTTGTCAAAATGCAAAGTAGAGCTTCACTTATCTAGTGGGGTAGCGACTAGAAAAACTGGTAGGTAGGTAATTGACACCGGTCCACTCAAAATTAGTAGCTAAAATTAAGTTTCATTCTTTCCTTTAAAAAAACGTTTACTCTTAACTACTAGGAATTTCTCCTCTATCGTGGTTGCGTTTACAAACAAAGTAAACACCCAGACCCGGGAACAACTATCTGTAGGCCATACAAATATTTGTTCCGTGCGGGGATTGAACCCGCGACACTCAGCGCAGCAGTCCAATCACTTAGCCACTGCGCCAAACGTACCGTCATAAGTTTAATTTTTTTATTACTTATAAAAATAATGCTTTTTGTTATTTATCCGTCCATCTGTCCTCACCCTTAGAGAACAATAAGGTGGCAATTGTACACTGTTTAAATGGGAACATTAAAGATTAGCACTGTCGATAATGTTAGTTTGAGATAATATTAAACGCGCAATAATAAATAAGGTATCTCGTCATTCACTTTGACCTCGCCAGCGTAGGAAGCGATAAGAAACATAATTCAATGAACGCTCACCGTCTTCTGAGCTAAATAGTGAAAATATAAGACAATTTTCATCATTCGTTATATTTTTTCTTTATGGAGAATCGGTAAGAAGCAATTAGGGTTGCGTTTCATCTGGCAGCACGGTATCGCATTTTTCCATGATCCTATCCCTTTCCGTCGCTCAGAAGCGTATTTTTTTTGGTACGCTCATTATCAGCAAGACGACGCAAGGATCAGCATAGCTATTCACAAACAATCGAATCGAAACCGAATCGAACATACGGAACATATCGTATATCTATCTCGCTCACTTTCATAATGCCAAACAAGTTTAAAAATCTTAAACCCGACTACGAATAAAATATTGGTATAACTTATCATAATTCTTTGTAGTCGTGTTCTTCATTACTGAAGGTCGTGTCCCTGATGAAAGTCCTTCATAGTTCGTACAATATGTCTCCATTTCTCTCGATGTTCGGCTTTCCTTAGAGCAGTTGTAACAGAGAGTCCAGTGAGTGCAGTAACTTGGTCACACCAACGGTTAGGTGATCGGCCGCGGGGTCTCTTTCCTTCGATCTTGCCCACTACGATTAATTTGTCTAGGTCATCTGGTTGACGACGGGCAATTATCATAATACGAGTACATACACATAACACAGACTAGACCGCGAGAACTGTTTGACCGCAATCTAAACGTATATATTAGCTAAAACTATAATATGATATACATATTTGTAATGTGCTCGCCAAGACCTTTAATTTGATACCAAACATGTTATGATTATCTCAATTTAATATTTTTTGAGGTAAGTTTTTGACATTTAAATTCCGTCTTAAAAAGAATTTATAAAATTTATATAGCCTATGTCACCCGGGCTATTCTTACGAATCTATTGACACCTCATTTATTAAAATCCGTTCAGTGGTTTAGGCGCTACGGTGGTACATACATACATAGACTGCCAAAATCATTACCCTTCCTTTTGGCTTTGCCGTAGTCGGCTAAAAAAGATAGACATACGACATGTCGAAATCGAAACCGAATCGAAACGTTGTGAACAAGGGGCCTGCGTAGGTACCTACAATTCTAACCTCAGACTGTAACAGTAATGATTCAACCAAGATCGTAACAAGAAAGAGCCTCTTCACATACTTTGTTACGTAAAAGTTTACTGACTGACGGACATACAATGCACTGTCTGAACGGTCGGAACTGCTGAAGATAAAAATTGTAAAAAATAAAGATTTGACCATCTTATCGCTTTTATGAACGACCTATAATCTTGATAAACCAACTTGATCCAACTGATAAATCCTCCGGGTAATAGTACATTATGGTACAAGTGTGTAACGTTGGTGATTACCGCTGAGGCGCCATTGAGACCCGAGCCGTCAGGTGAGGGTCTTAAGAAAGCCGAGGACGGTAATCATCACTACACACGTGTATCATACGACGTTTTTCAACACACTTGTGAAGAAAATAATACTAAAAAGTCATCTTCAACAGTTAAAACGAGTTTTGATTTTTTTTCACAATAGCGGGAAAAATTAATCGGTTTTCCTATGCGCGCGCATCTACAGTTCTACCATTTTGTCTGTGCATGCGGGAAAACACGGAACTAAAATAAATGTACTAAGTTTGACGTGGAGGGATATTTTGGGCCTCTCAGAAGTCAGGAGGGTAGGCGAACACACAGAAGAAAGAGAACATGCTGTGTTCTTCCACTTCGGTGAAACCAGTGGACAACACGGAGTGGGATTCATGGTGGCAAAGAAGTGGAAGGACAATATTATTGAATTTCTAGGCTATTCTGAACGTGTCGCTGTGCTCAAGTTCCAACTAACACCTAACAAAACTCTAACTCTCGTACAAGTTTATGCACCGACATCTGCACATCCCGAAGAAGAGGTAGAAGATTTTTACGATCTTGTTAATAGAGCATGCGACGAAAACAGGGGCACTTGGAACATGGTCATTGGCGACTTTAATGCAAAAGTGGGACAAAGGCAGGAACTAGATAGTGGAGATACGGTCGGTAGTTTTGGTTTGGGAGACCGCAACGTGCGAGGCGCTCGTCTTACCCAGTTTGCCTTTGGACAAAGCATGCATATAGTCAATAGTTTCTTTTCGAAGAAACCGCAACGACGATGGACCTGGGTGTCTCCTGACGGCTTCACGCGCAATGAAATCGACTACGTTTTGTCATCAGACCGACATATAATAAAAAACATCAGTGTCATAAACAAAATCAAATACAGCTCAGACCATAGACCAATCCGTGCAAAAATTAAACTAGACTTTAAAATTCACCGAGCCAAAATATTTATAAAACAAATAAGAAGACTTTCAAAAGAAACATTAATTAACAGCTCCGATCATTACAACTTAGAATTATCAAATTATTTTAAAGAACTCGAAGTTGATGAAAATGACGCAGATGAGCAATATAATGCAATAATTACCGGTATCAATAATACTTGTAAAACCATAAAAAACATACATAGTAACAGAAACAAACTAACACGTCATAGTATTGAATTGATAGAAGAACGGGCCGATAAAGGAATAGGAACACCAGAGTTTAGAATAATAGACAGAGAAGTTAAAAGGAGCATTAGGAAAGATTTGAGGAATTTGAATACACATTTGGTCAAAACTGCTTTAGAAAAACACACATCTTTAAGAATATTAAAACAAGGAGTCACAAGAGGACGTACTTGGATTAATAGCTTGGCAGACATCCACGGCATTAAACATAACAATAGAGTAAAAATAATGGAAATCGCTACCAAATTCTATACATCACTATATTCAGATCATTCACCACCCGATATCAACACCGAATACATCCCTTCAGATTCCATTCCCCCAATAAACGGTTATGAAGTGCACAAAGCACTTACTACTATGCGCTACGACAGAAGTCCTGGGGAAGGTGGAATTACCACGGAAGCGCTGAAAATCGGCTCTACCACTTTGCTACCCCACCTTGCTAATCTGTTTAACACCATATTACTATCAGGAAAAATCCCAAAAGCAATGTGCAAATCAAACATAGTTCTATTACATAAAAAAGGCGACAAAAGTGACATTGGCAATTACCGTCCAATCAGTTTAACATCTCACATCTACAAGACCTTTATTAAGGTAATACACAATCGTATAGATGGAACACTGGATAAACATCAACCACCAGAACAAGCCGGATTTCGCCCTAGTTTTTCAACAACCGACCACCTAAAGACCTTAAACCAACTTCTAGAAAAATACACAGAATTTAAAAAACCACTATACTTGGCCTTCGTAGATTATGCGAAGGCATTCGATAGCATCAAGCACTCAGAAATATTTAAATCTTTATCAAATCAGGAACTGGAACAACAATATATAGACCTTTTAAAAAACATCTACCGTAACAGCACAGCAAATATCAAATTGAATACTGCTGGACCTTCGTTCAGCATTCAGAAGGGTGTTAAACAGGGTGACCCGCTCTCTCCGAAGTTATTCACCAGCACTCTTGAGGAAATTTTTAGATCGCTAGCAGCCTCATGGACAACCAAAGGCATTGAAGTCGGCAGTAAGAGGTTGACGAACCTCCGATTTGCCGACGACATAGTCCTTTTTGCCCCCACAGCCCTGGAACTACAGACTATGCTCCAAGAACTGAGTACGGCCAGCTCTAGGGTGGGACTAACTATGAATCGGTCAAAAACCAAAGTTATGACCAACAGCACTAAGCGTAGGGTCGAGGTAGATGGGCAGGAAATACAATATGTCGATGAGTATATCTACTTGGGCCAGTTAGTATCTTTCAAAAACAGGCAAGAAAGAGAAATCGATCGCAGAGTCGAAAACGCCTGGAAAAGCTACTGGTCCATGAAGACGCTAATGAAGGGAGATCTTCCGGTTTCCCTGAAGCGCAAACTCATCGACATGTGCATTCTGCCCGTCCTAACCTACGGTGCTCAGACGTGGTCTCTCACCGAGAATCAAAAGTTCCGCCTTGGAGTTTGCCAAAGGGCAATGGAACGTAGCATTTTGGGTGTCAAAAGACAAGACCGAATTCGAAACACCACGCTGCGCTCCAAAACGGGCATAGTGGACGTTGGCAAGAAGGCTGCTAGGCTTAAATGGGAATGGGCGGGTCACGTCAGTCGCATGCACGATGACCGCTGGGCAAAAGCCGCAACACTATGGTTGCCGGAAGACGGACGGCGCCGCCGAGGCCGGCCCAGAAAGAGGTGGCGAGATGATTTGGACGCGCACCATGAGGGCTGGTTCGAGGTGGCTCAGGAAAAGAGCAGTTGCCCTGCAGTGGGACAGTACAGGCTATTAAAAAAAAAAAAAAAAAAAAAAAGTTTGACGTAGCGATGCATTTTTTCTTGACCAGTGGCGCCACCATGAAATTTACACTTAAAATGGTCATACTGTAACAATGGCGGTCGACCATAGACTAAATGAATGAGCGCGATAGAGTTTTAGCCACGTATAAAATGAGGAAAAAGATTTCTTTATTACAGAAAAAATAATAGTTATATTATTTGAGTGAAAGTTTCATTTAATAAAAACGTACAAGTTGAAATTATCTATTTAAATTCAAATTTGCATGAAATGAGCAAGCACTAAGTACATTAATTTATTTTTACTATTGAACACGATCTTTTTTGGATCGAAACTTTTTTATGAACGTAGCAACTCAACCAATAAAATTTAAAAAAAACCTTATAACTCACTAGTGAATAATAGCAATGAAAAAGTCACAGTTTGATTATAGGTGTCATTATGTGCCTAATTGCGGTGAAATTATAGCCACTTTATGAGCAAGTGTGTTGAAAAATGAGTTACTTCTTCTTCTCCTTTACGTGTCGAATGATCTCAAATAATTTGAGAATTTTACATATTTAACATAATTATTATGTTAGACCATGTATGTAGCCACCTGCACAGCTCTATCACTTGCTTCGAGTAAATCCTGAAAGGTGCAAGTGTTTGTGCAGGCTGGGCAGGAAAGGAGGTGGCGCATATCTTGTAGAGAGGCCCCACACTGGCAATTTGTTTGGCATGGATCTAGGATACCCCATTTAGCCAGATTATATTTACAACGGTCAACCTGGGCTCGCAATCGGTTGAGAGATCTGAACTGCAGTTCATTTCCGGGCGGCAAGTGTTCTTCCGGGTTGATGAAATATGGAGGGATTGAATGTTTCTTTCGCCACATTTCGCATCTCTCATCCGACGCACCGTCTTCTAAGGAGATCGTATGCCTTAAGAAGCTTTTACGGCTCTTTAAGCGTGAAGGTGGTAGTTTATGCCCGTACAGGGGGTGGGTGGCGTTTGTCTTCTTCCTGTTTTCCCTTTTCGATACGACTTGCTACTTCGCGTCGTACTTCTGGTGGAGCTATACCTGCAAGCGGATACAACATCGCAAGGGGTGCTTAAGACCTACCGGTGTTAAGCACCCCGTTACGATACGGCAGGTATCGTTTAGCACTATGTCAACCTCTTTCGCATGGGCTGGTCGATGCCACACTGGGCATGCCAACTCCCCAGCAGAAAAAGAAAGACATAGACTGGTTGTCCGGAGAACCTGTGGCGATGCTCCCCAGGTGGTGGATGTAAGGCGACGAAGGATCTTATTCCTAGTACCGATTTTCTGTTTTGTTTTCAGGCAGTGATACTTGTATGTTAGGGATCGGTCTAGAGTGATACCCAGGTAGCGAGGTTGGGAACAATGCTCTATGTCAACGCCTTGCCACGATATGCTGAGAGGTCTATTTGACTGACGGTTGCGAAGGTGGAATACACAGGACTGGGTCTTGGATGGATTTGGCCGTAAGGCATTATCAGCGTAGAATTTTCCGAGTGATTCCAGAGCCACCGTCAGTTTTTCTTCAGCTTCTTCGAATGTAGCTGGCTAAAGCAAGATCGTCTGCATATAAAAAGCGTTCTGTTTGTGGAGAGCTTGGTTGGTCGTTTGTATAGATATTAAATAAAGCTGGAGCTAACACGCTACCTTGGGGAAGCCCATTTTTCTGACATCGCCACCTACTTTTACTGTGTGGAGATTTTAATGTTAATATTTTAGATGTTACTCCATTAAGTATTAGATTTCTCAATCTGTTTAGATCATTTAATTTAGTTAACCTGTTTTTTGAACCAACAAGGATCACGCCTTCTTCATCAACTTGCCTTGATAATATGTTTAGTGATTGTGTTGCCGAGGACAAATTAGTGTTAAGTGACTTATCGTCTGATCACTGTGGCTTAATAGCTAGCTTCCCTATGCCATTAAAAAGAAAGCCGCGCACAGTAGAATGCAGGCCTCATACAGCTAGTCGTTGCAATAAATTTAAAAATAATGTAGCACTTAAAGTAACACCGTCAATAGTAGATCATGAGACTCCTAATGAAATTTATAAAGCCCTTTTTGATGTTGTGCAGAATGAATACCAATCTATTTTTGAGTCTAAAACTATTAACATTAAGGGACCTTCTGTTGGCTTCAACCAATGGGCTACACCAGGTATTTACAAAAGTCGAGCCCGATTATACGAGTTGTATGGTCTTAAACAATACAGGTTTGATACAACTTTTCTAGAGTATGTTAAGAATTATTCCAAATTATTTAAAAAGATTTGTATTATTGCAAAATCTAAATTCTTAAGCGAGACCATTAAAAAATCTAATAATAAAGTTAAAGCCACTTGGAAAATCATTAACAATGAAACAGGTAAATCTGTTAAACAAGATAATCACCTTGAGATCATGGTGGGTAACAAATTAGTTAATAAAGCAGCCGACGTAGCCGAGGCTTTTAATGAGTATTTTGCCAGCATACCTATAGCGACGACTCGTTACCTGAGTTCGTCGCCGTCTAAGGCCGAAGATCTTTTGCATAGCAGCGTGTCTAAATGTGGTAACGTATTTTGTTTCGAACATGTAACACCTCGTGATGTAGTTAACGTTTTTAATTCACTTAAGTCTAAAAACACAGGTGATTACTGGGGCATTTCTATTAAACTTTTAAGTAACATAATCGACGTCGTAGCCCCCTGTCTTGCTGTTACTTTCAACAAATGCGTTGATTTGGGTACTTTCCCTGATCTTATGAAGAGCAGTAAAGTCATCCCTCTATTTAAATCCGGCAGTAAAAATGATATTGGTAACTTTAGACCAATTTCTATTTTACCTGCTTTTAGCAAAATTTTTGAAAAATTAATTCTCAAACAGTTGTTAGTACATTTTAATTTAAATAAACTCCTTCATAATGATCAATATGGCTTTACAAAGGGTCGTTCGACTACGGATGCAGGTGTTGCTTTGCTAAAACACATATTTAACGCATGGGAGAAAGCGCAAAATGCAATCGGTGTTTTCTGCGATCTTTCTAAAGCTTTTGATTGCGTACATCACGACACGCTTTTACGGAAACTGCGTCATTACGGTGTTCAAAATGAGGCCCTTAATGTGATAGATTCGTATTTACAAAATAGATTCCAATGTGTAGACGTAAATGGCGCGAAATCTTCCGGGCTACCGGTTCGGCTAGGTGTACCTCAAGGTTCAATACTGGGTCCGTTTTTATTCTTGGTTTATATTAATGATCTGCCATATTATTTGAAGGGTTTTTGTGACGTTGTACTATTTGCAGATGATACCTCTCTTATCTTTAAAGTAGATAGGAATAGACACGATTTTGACGACGTAAATAGCGCGCTATCAATGGTCACGGATTGGTTCACAACAAACAACCTTGTTCTTAATGCCAAGAAAACTAAAATAATTAAGTTCGCTTTACCCAATGTTAGAAATCTAGGTCCCAGTATTATCCTCGCCAATCAGGAGCTGGAAACTGCCGACTCTGCTATATTTCTGGGCATAACAGTAGATTCAAAATTACAATGGGGTTTACACATATCAAGCCTAGCGGGAAGGCTTAGTTCAGCCGCATACGCCGTCAGAAAAGTAAGACAATTCACTGACGTTGATACAGCACGGTTAGTCTACTTTAGTTATTTTCACAGCGTTATGTCCTACGGTATTCTGCTGTGGGGCAAAGCTGCTGATATTCAAAATATATTTGTACTGCAGAAGCGAGCGGTTCGTGCAATTTATCAGCTGGGTGCCCGAGTTTCCCTTAGAGATTTTTTTAAGGAGATTGGTGTTCTCACTGTTGCTTCTCAGTACATCTTTGCCAACATTTTATATATTAGACAAAATATCCACCTGTACACTAAAAACAGTGATATCCACAATTTTAACACTAGAAATAAGCATAAACTACGCGCTCCTTTTCACCGGCTTCACAAAGTTCACAATTCATTCGTAGGGCTCGGGATTACATTTTATAATAAACTGCCATCTTCTTTTCTGGACTTGCCATTTAATGAGTTTAAAGCCAAAGTTAAATCTAATCTTTGTTTAAAAGCTTACTATTCTATTAACGACTACTTAGATGATAAGAATAGTTGGTCGCTGAGTTGAACACAAGACAATGTTTGTTATTTGTGTTCTTTCTCCAAAATTAGTTTACTGTTATGTTATGTATTTATTATTTTATTTTTACACTGTTTATTGTTATATACTTTTGTTTAATAATGATTGTGTCTGTAGTAAATCTTAAATTTAACTGACACCTTGCTATTGTATCGAGTCTGGTTCTTCTAACCAACCTAACAGACAGATGTGTGCTGGGGAGTTTGTTCCGCCACTTCTTCTTTCCAGCTAAACACTAGGAAGTGTCGATGGGTGGGCGTTTTTGGGGGACTGTCTTATATAAATGTAAATACAGTGAAACCTGGTTAAATGTGTCTCAGATGTCCAAATCTGTCTCATGTCTCAGTATGAGTTCCAGTAAAGTTATAGAAGTTTCTCACTTATCCAAGTCCCAGTTAGCCAAATTTCACTGTAGTAAAGTAAAGTAAAGTAAAGTAAATTTTGACCTTCGAAAAGTGCTGATTATCAGCCTAGTTTGAATAAATGAATTTTGACTTTGACTTTGACTTTATCAAGATGGACTTGAAAGCCGCGGTTGTTCAGGATAGCGCTAAGAATACGTACGAAACCAAAATCCTTGGTGAGCTCACTGACCTTCAGTAGAAGTCGCCTGATGTTGACTGTATCATAGGCTGCTGACAGATCGACGAATACAACACCTGTGACATTGTTCACCTCAAAGCCATCTTCAATGAATTGCGTCAGTTTGAGGGTCTGGTTGGTGCATGACTTGCCTGGCCTAAAGCCAGCTTGACTTGCTCAGCGGTAAGATTGGTTATGCTTATGAGTTACTGGGAGGATTTATCGGTTGATATCAGTTAGTCAACGCTTCGATTTCGATTCGGAAAGTCATAATTATGTCTATCTCGCTCACTTTCGTTATATCAAACAAAAATAGATAGACTTATCGAATCGCTAATCTCGCAAATCGCATACCTAAAATTTTAGTGACCGACCCGTGGTACAACTGCGATGTCCAACTGGTTGTACTACGGAGAAGTAAATTTACCCATGGTTCAACTGGTTGTTCTATGGGGAAATATCTTTACCAATGGTTCAATTACAGTGAGTTGTTCTTTCCTTGGTCCAACTAGTTGTACTTCTGGGAATTGAATGTATGATCTATGGAACAACTACTGGTAATAAACAGGAAAAGGTTATCTAATACGACCGTCTCGCGACAGTATCCTTTATGGGCGGCATGGGCACCGGGCCGTAGGCCGACGAAGGAGGCCGGCGGAGGCCCGGCACTTCGGGGACAGAAGACAATAGTGTTATGTAATATGCGAGCGAAGCGAGCGCGCGTCATGGAGTACAACATGCGTTGCATGTATGTTTGTTTTACACGATAATCCTATCCCCGTGGTCCAACCAGTTGGACATAATTCCACAGTTGTACCACGGGTCATAATCATAAATATCAGAAAAAAGAGTTGAACCATGGGTAAATTTACTTCCCCGTAGTACAACTAGTTGGACATCGCAGTTGTACCACGGGTCGGGGTGGAAAATTTTTAACCACGGGCAATAAACACATCTACGGCCTAAAAACTTTTTTTTTAGGGTTCCGTACCTCAAAAGGAAAATCCTTATAGGATCACTTTGTTGTCCGTCTGTCTGTCTGTCTGTCTGTCTGTCAAGACCTTTTTTCTCAGGAACGCGTGGAGGTATCAAGCTGAAATTCATATCAAATACTCAAGTCTATGGTCTCTTGGAGCTGTGAAAAAATCAAACTTCTAAGTCAACGCGATCAAAAGATACTCCCGTTTATGCCGCAAATTTTCGACACTCGCAAGGGAATCAAAACCTACAGGGTACTTCCCGTGAACTCAGAATCTTGAAATTTGGTACGAAGCAACGTCTTATAGCATAGATAAAGGAATAATTACGAAAACCATAAATTTTTAGTTACATCAAGATACTCCCGTTTATGCCGCAAATTTTCGACACTCGCAAGGGAATCAAAACCTACAGGGTACTTCCCGTGAACTCAGAATCTTGAAATTTGGTACGAAGCAACGTCTTATAGCATAGATAAAGGAATAATTACGAAAACCATAAATTTTTAGTTACATCACATAATATATTTTTTTTACGGAACCCTCGGTGCGCGAGTCCGACTCGCACTTGGCCGGTTTTTTAAACTTTGCCCACACTAAGAATTTCTCCTGTATCGTGGGTGTTATTTCGTTGAGAAGTCGGATTATACCATGAAGCTCTTTAAATAATAAAATGTCTGTATTTCCAGGTGTGCTGGCTTTATACAACGGACTAAAACCAACGTTAGTGCGAACCATCCCAGCAACAGCCACCCTCTTCGTAGTCTACGAGTACTCCAAGAAATGGATGCACCACTCTTTTGGAGACTAACCCGGCCGTGATAAGTGTTATAGTGCAATTACAATATTTAAGTTATTTTTGAACTGTTATACACTTAGGATTCCAAGAGATTTTGCTCATTTAACAAACTGATAAATACTGTCTTGGAACAAATGGATCGAATTTAAAATAGTGGAACAGGCTACTTGACTTTAAAAAAAAAAATCACCTTTGAATGTATAACCTGTAATTTGAATTGAAACCAATAATTCCACAATCATCAATGCATTTATGACTAGACGCTGTGATAACTTTGTTCCAATAAGGCAGTATTTATCAGATGTTGTGACCCTTTGGGCAATACTCAAGAGCTAGGAGGGCTCGAAGTGATATACAAGTACCATAGATAATACGCATTAGTATGTAGAATTATACAAATAAATATTTATTTTTCTTATTAATCTTATCTGATTATTTTTTGTATCAAGACCAACTGGGTGATATCAAGGCAGATATTTAATTGCGTAGGAGGCAGTAGGTAGATATAAACACAAAGATATAGCGCCATTGTGCGTCCTTAACTGTGGTAAATATTCAAATTATCATCATCGTCAGCCTATAATGTTCCCACTGCTCTCTCAGAGGGACGGGGGGGGGGGGGGGGAGGCTATAGATTTTCAAATACTTATGTAAAAAAAAAACCTGTTGCATGGACATACTCGAGCGCGTCAGATATATAGCATCAATGTCCATAGTATTTTTAATATTGTTCGTATGTTGCAAAAAAAAAAAAAATCGAGCGCGTCAAATTATGATAATTATGTATATATGGTTCATCTATAAGTTCTAGATGTGCTGTCTCTTAATCTGACGATTATCTAGAAGGATTCGCCTAATCTGACAATTTTTTTTATTTCATTGATCTGAATTAGTTGAAAAGCTCAAGCAAGAGCATTCATTAGACAATTATTAAAATTGCTTAAAATAATTTAATTTTTTATGATTAACTGTTTAATTAATCATTGTCTTCATCAATAACGGCACGGTTGGCGCAGTGGCTCAAGCAGTTGACTGCTGCGCTCAGTGTCGCGGGTTCGATCCCCGCACGGAACAAATATTTGTATGGCCTACAGGTAGTTGTTTCGGGTCTGGGTATTTGTGTATGTGAGTTTAAATGTCTGTGAACGCACCCACGATACAGGAGAAATTCCTAGTGTGGGGCAACGTTTTTTAAAAAGAAAGAAGAAGAATAGAATCATCTTCCATTTCTGTCTCGATTTCATCCTCAGATTGCGTAAACGCAGAGAGGGGAATATGGGCATCACGCAGTTGCACGTGTTACGACGGTCATCTAGAATCTTCGGGAAACCTCGCTAATAACTGTGAAGTCGCGTAAATTCTAGTAGGTAGTAGTGGGTACCTACTAGAATTCGGTAGGTAGTTAGGCGGCGCCGTCGGCGGCAATCGCCATTGTAATATCGACCGTGTGCCGAGGGCGTAAAGTAACTTCTTCCTTGTTGGTTCCCTTCTCTTATCTTGGTATCTTTAAGTTTATTTTTTGTTAATGTTTTTTTGTGAATGCTTTCTGGATTAATAGGCAATTATCTCGAATATCTTTTGTGTTTGGGGTATAAATGAACCGACAGAGGACGGAGTTAGACAGTTCACTTTTAAGCGAGACAACGAAAGGTTCGAAGAGATAGGTATCTAGTGCGTAAAGTGTTCAGTAGTGTTTTGCGATTGTTGTAAAGTTAATTCGTGTGTTTAATTGGTATTGTTTTTATTTATCCCTTAGCCAGCTCGTAACACACACATTAAACTTGATCAACGAATTTTTGTTACTTCGGCTTGTGGAAATCGTCAGATTATATATTTTTCGTTCATCATCATCATTTCAGCCAAAAGACGTCCACTGCTGGACATAGGCCTCCCCCAGGTGTCGCCACATTAACTGGTCCCGTGCGTCTCTCACCCAGCGGGTCCCCGCAACCTTGACCAGGTCGTCGGTCTACCTAGTGGGAGGCCTTCCAACGCAACGTCTTCCGGTTCGCGGTCGCCATTCCAGAACTTTTCGGCCCCATCGGCCATCCGTTCTGCGAGCAATGTGCCCTGCCCATTGCCACTTAAGTCTGGCGATTCTTCGGGCTACGTCGGTAACCTTGGTTCTTATGCGGATGTCCTCATTTCTGATTCCATCACGCAAGGAGACTCTGAGCATAGCCCTCTCCATTGCCCTTTGGGTGACTTTAAGCTTTCTGATAAGGCCCATTGTGAGCGACCACGTTTCGGTCCCGTATGTAATCACTGGCAACACACACTGGTCATAGACTTTCGTCTTGAGACACTGTGGTAAGTTGGACGAGAAGATACCGCGCAGCTTCCCGAACGCCGCCCAGCCGAGTCGGATTCGACGATTGACCTCTTTTTCGAAGTTGGACCTACCCAATTGGACCGTTTGTCCCAGGTAGACATAATCGTCCACAAGTCTCTGATCTTGATAGGAGTGGGTGTTACATGAACTTTCAACATAACCTTGGTTTAGTCCATGTTAATTTTAAGACCCACTCTTTCGGAAGCTCTACTGAGGTCATCGAGCATTGTACTGAGGTCTTGCGGTCTTGTTCTGAGCCATGACCACTATATCGTTGGCAAACCGAAGGTGAGTGATGTACTCGCCGTTGACGTTGATGCCAAGTCCTCTCCAATCCAGAAACTTGAAGACATCCTCCAATGCAGCGGTGAACAGTTTCGGAGATATGACGTCTCCCTGTCTCACACTGCGCTGGAGAAGGATAGGTTCCGAGGTCTGGTCCTGAAGTCGAACTGACATGGTGGCGTTTTTGTACAAACACTTCAACACCTCGATGTACCGGTAGTCGATTTGGCACCGTTGGAGAGACTGCAGTACTGCCCAAGTCTCGATCGAATCAAAGGCTTTCTCGTAGTCCACAAACGCTAAACAAAGAGGCAGGTTATTAACAAAAAAATTTGCTGCTCGAGATGTCGAGATGACGTTTTTTTTACAACTTTGTATCCCTCCCCTTTCTTTGCGTCACTCCCAAATTGTCAGTTAGTGGAATATACACTTTTTATAATACACTTCTGGACACATCTATTGAGTATTGGCCCACCTTGTAATTTCAGTTTCGTTTGGTCCTAGCTAAAATTTTATATTAGGTCGAGCAAAAAGTTTTTATGCAGTTTTGAACCTGGCACATTCACAATTTCATTCAATAATCTTTTTTTGAATTTCGAACACAGAATTTAAAGAAACAAAAGACAATTTGGAGCCTGTTTGTTGATATCAAACAATCGAATACTAAGAAAACTTGGTTTTATTGGTTTACTTGGATTTAATTCTTGAAAAAGTGATTGATATCTTTGGTTTTGCAACAAACATTAGGTACTTATTCTTAACATTAAGGTGAGGTTCTATCAATAATCTATGGATACTTCACCTGAAGTCGCTGCCCAAGCTGTGGCACTTATTCAGGCCGGACACAGCCAAAGAAACGTGAGTGCTCAACTTAATTTAAGTCGATCTGCGGTCCGAAATGTTTATCGGAGGTACCTAGAGACTGGCGGCTTTGTTCGTCGCCAAGGAAGGCCACGATCTCGGGTCACAACTGAAAGGCAGGATCGATTCGTCGTGACGACCAGCTTGAGAAATCGTCACCTTACCTCCATTGAGATACAAAACCAACTTCGCGACTTCCACGGAGTATCTGTGAGCGCTCGAACTGTTCGGAGAAGGTTAAAAGAACGCGATATGGTACCACACAAGCCAGCTAAGCTAATGGGCCCAAACTAACGCGAGCCCACCGAACAGCGCGCCTTCATTTCGCACGCAGTCATTTAAATTGGACACAGCAAAAATGGAGCCATGTACTCTTTTCTGATGAGTCTAAAATTGTGTTACATGGCAATGATGGAAGGAAGAAGCTCTACCGACGTAAGGGAGAGCGTTTCGCACAATGCTGCTTTGAAGAGAGGGTTGCTTATGGCGGTGGCTCATGGACTGTCTGGGGCGGTATATCCGCGAGCGGCAAAACTCAACTTGAGGTTGTTACAGGACCACGGCTGCCAACATTAAATGCTGAAAGGTACATTCGTGAGTGCTTAGAACCTCACGTGATACCATACGCGGACTATGTGGGCCCAAATTTCCTTTTTATGCATGATAATGCAAGAGCCCATGCGGCCGGCATCGTCAGGGAATACCTTCGGGATGTGAACATCACAGTTATGGACTGGCCATCCAGAAGCCCAGACATGAACCCCATTGAGCACATGTGGGACGAGCTAAAAAGACGTGTTAGGGCTCGTCAGCAGTTGCCCAGACGATGCAGGAGTTGAAAACTGCCATAGAAGAGGAATGGGAGATGATCCCTCAAAATTTCATAGAGCGGTTGATAAACTCTATGCCTGATCGTATGAGAGCTGTGGTAGATGCCCATGGAGGCAACACGCGTTATTAAATTAAACCTTTATTTGATAAAACATGTTTTTTATTCAAAAATCAATTGCCTTTAACAAGGCGCATATCCGACTTGTTAGGCGTAGCTCCATGTCGTATGGTATTCTGAATTCAAATTTAAAACAATACGATCGAAAAAGATGGTAAAATGTATCAGGTTTAAAACTGCATCAACAGTTTTTGTTCAATCTAGCAATCATATTTCGGTAGGGGCCATCGAAACCTAAACTCTAAGGTGGGCCAATAGATGTGTCCAGAAGTGTAGCATGTAATTAACTCGTTGCCTTAATCTGACGCGCTCGAGAATTTCTGATGTTTATTTTTTTTCCTAATCTTTTATCCTTGACAGGCGGCCTAATATATTATGGGGCTTATATTTGGTGTACGTACTTAATCGGGTACAAGGTATCCCCCTGTATATTAATCTGCCGCGCTTTAGTAAATCCCGAAATCCCTTCTAGGGCTCCCCTACTATTCGTGGCAGAGTCCGCAGAGGTCACAATCAATTAGAAACACTGATTAGCTTTTAGTATCGTGTCAGAAAAAAATAGTGCGCCAGTGCATTGCGCTTCTGAAGATTATATAATGGAAGCAGATCCTGAATAGATACTAGAGTAATATGACGAGCATGTTGTTTTGTTGAAGTATAATGTACCTACCTAAGTATCTAATGTTATTAACCGATAATTATCATCTACAACAACGATACACTAAACCCATTGATGAAGCCAGAATGATTTTATATCAGATAAGCTTACGTTATTGAAAATAAAGTGGCGCCCATAAACCGGAAGATGTTGCATTGGAAGGCCTCCCACTAGGTGTACCGATGATGGTTGCGCGGGGATCCACTGGATGTGAGACGCACGGGACCGGCCAATGTGGCGAGTGTGGGGGAGGTCTATGTCCAGTAGCGAACGACTTCCGGCTGAAATGATGATGATGAAGCTTACGGGGAGTAATACACTAGATCACTTTTTCTCGCATTCCGATGTATAGTTAACGTTCTAACGAACGGTACAAGCAAAAGCTTAATTTGACAGACTTAGTACTACCTACAGTTTTATGTGGTTTGTATGTGAAACTGTCGATGAATATATCGGATTACGATGGTTACGTTAGTTACAAATTATTGCCACGCGCTAAAAGGGCCATGACACGCGCTAGTAGTTATCATGCAACTTACTGTGCAAGTGCTGCACTTTTTGAAGTAAACGTATTTATAACTGACCTTTTTTTAAAAATATGAGTAAAATATCAATTTAGAAGAGAATTTGACCCACAGCCTCATGCCCAAAGAGTAGAATACTTATGCCAAAAGGAAGTCATGACATAAATTAAATACTTCTGTTTGCTTGCTTTTGTAGTGTTATAACTTTATGTAACCCACTAACCCCACAAAACACAAGGTTTTGTTGATTTTGATTCCATGTCATCAGACGATTATCAAGTGCATAATATTTATAGATATTCTAGGAAATCATTCAAAAAGAATAGGAGGGACCCTCATGATTTCGATAACGTTTGTGAAAGCAGTAATTTCGAGGCACCAGATACGTCACCAAGAAGTGATATTCGCAACGATGGAAGATTGGACAGTAACATCAATTCTCCCGGATGTAGTTGTGATATAGATCCAGAGGGCGAAATCGCCAACATTCTCCATAAAAAATGTCCCGTTATCACACTGGCGCAACGGCAACTGGCAAGACTCTTGGACGAAACAGACAAACTGCTGTGCGATAACACGAGATGTTGCAGGTAGGTACAGATTACGACAGCGACCACACATCTCATACGTTGCGCAACTTGACGCTTTCTTTGAAATATTAATAACATTTCTTTGGTACCTACCTATTGTAAAAACGAATGAGTTTCTCTTTTATTTTCCCGTTCTGCTTCCAAATAAAAGCAGACAGAATAAAATAGGGCTTCATCCTCGTTTTTGAATTTCACCATGGACTGCACACAAACACACACACAGGTTACCTTCAAAAAACCTAGCTAGGTACCTACCTCAACACTTACGCAAATCAAAAGTAACTTAGTACCTAATTGTTTCAGATCTGTATACGACTTCATGTGTATATGCAAAGAGATTTTCATGGCTCAAGATAAATATCGACTGATCTTAGGAATGCTAATTGGTCTTAGTTTCATCCTGGGAGTTCTTTTTGGTGCTGCCTCTTGCGGATCATATCTCGGTCGATTCAACAGCCCAATCCTTAGTTGTGTCGACAACTATTTTGCTTCCGATAGGTTTTCGAATATCGATGACACATTTCGTAGCATAGCTTAGTTAGAAAATACTCTCATATAGACCAATAACTTGTATATTTTTTACAATATCTTGTAATAAGAATATTTTAGATGAATACAGCATAGTTACCTGCTGTCGAATACTTTTATTGCTAAATTAAAATTACCTGTCATTCCTACCGGTTTCCCGTCGGGAACAGCCACTCTACGTATGAACATGAGTGTAGGTACCTACTACTGTCGACTGTATCAAATGGTATACCTACAGAGAGAGACCTATAAGGTGGATAGGCATTGATGTATAAAAAATATATATATAATATCAATGTGGATAGGTCATCAAAACACAAACACGGTCACATGTTCAAAGACATGATCATGAAACTTCTCCAGTCTTTAAACATAGTGGGGTAAATATGAGCCCCACTGTAAGGCTCAGTTCAGACTAGTAAAGCAACGGTACGGCGAACACTTTCAGTGTGAAATCATTTTAAACTTCATTTATTACCTACATAATTAAAAGATCAGTATCTTGAAAAAGTCGCATGGCAACCGTCGTCCATGTCAGCGGTACTAGCGACACGAGGGTACTCCCCGCGGTGTACTCCCACGCGGCGCCGGAACTTTTCTTTCCTTTGTTCGTTTTTCTTTTCTTCAGAAATAAGTGCTAAGTATATTAAAACACGTGCTACAATAACACAAACACGCGACGAACAAAACACAGCTGTCCTCACCAAACCAAAAACTGCCTAAATTACCGGTGATACTGTTACGACGGTCATCTAGAATCTTCGACAAACTTCGCTAATAACTGTGTAGTACCTAGAAAAGACGAGTAGGTACGAGTTCATTTTTTTAGGTATAGTTACATTGTATTCAAGGTCAGCCGACGCGCGGCGTCAGCGGCAATTGTCATTGTAATTTCGACCGTATGCCGAGGGCGTAAGGTAACTTCTTCCTTGTCGGTTCTTTTATCTTTAAGTTTATTTTTTGTTAATGTTTTTTTGTAGATGCTTTCTTGAATAATAGAGAATTATCTCG
The DNA here is from genome assembly GCA_949316265.1 of Diarsia mendica. NCBI lineage: Eukaryota > Metazoa > Arthropoda > Insecta > Lepidoptera > Noctuidae > Diarsia > Diarsia mendica. The sequence goes on along the minus strand of OX438896.1, from coordinate 14,557,067 downwards.
AATTTCTTTTGTTTGTTTGGGTATAAAAGGACCGATAGAGGACGGAGTCAGTCAGTTCACTTTTAAGCGAGACAACGGAAGGTTCGAAGAGTTATCTAGTGCGACAAAGTGTTCAGTAGTATTGAAGTGATTGTTTATAAGTGTATTGTGAGTAATAAAGTTAATTCGTGTGTTTAATTGGTAGTGTTTTTATTTATCCCATACCCAGCTCGTAACAATTTGGTGTCAGAAGCGGGGATAAATAATGCCGATTCTACCGAAGGACGACACGGATAGTATCCGTACGAGGAGTCAGCGGCAGCAAGGTATGGACCAAAGGCGATTTGGGGACTCCCCGACACAAACACCGGGCGGTGCCCAGCCTACGTCAGAGCCAGTCGCTGGCCCATCTGGAGCTACTCCAGCGGCGCCTACTACATCAGCGGCGCCTGACTTGTCTGCCTTAATGGCACTGCTGCAAGACCAGGCACGTCGTCAGGAGGAGCAGGCACGTCGTCAGGAGGAGCAGGCTCGTCGTCAAGAGGAGCAGGCTCGTCGTCAAGAGGAGCAGGCTCGTCGTCAAGAGGAGCAGGCCCGTCGGTTGGAGGAGCAGTTGCAACGGGACAAGGAGGAGCAGGTCCGACGCCAAGAAGAACAGATGCTCCTGATGAAGGATCTTCACGCATCAGTTGGGAAAGAGCTGAGCGTGGTGAAGGAGCAGGTACAGCAGCACGACAACCGTATCGCAAAGGCCGAAATTCAGATCGCCGATGTGAAGAAGGCCTTAAGTGAAATTAAGGTTGGAGACGGGTCTGTAACTTCGGTGATTGCTGCCCCTTCGGTGCGTGGGTTTAAAGTGCCTCCATTCGACGGAACATCTTCATGGTCGGCCTATAAAATTCAATTCGAGGCCGTTATGAAAGTGAATGGGTGGACCAAAGCGCAAGCCATGACCGCGCTCACCTTGGGTCTTCGAGACCAGGCCCTTAACATTCTTGAGGCCCTCGGCAAGGATGTGACCTACGAACAGCTGCTGGAGGCATTAGAGTCCAGATACGGTGACGCGCACCTGGAGCATGTTTTTCGTGCCAAGTTAAGGGATCGCGTTCAACGTAGTGCCGAGAACTTACAGCAGTGGGCCCTGGAAGTTGAAAAGCTGGTTCGGAAAGCATACCAGTCCGCCCCTGCACTTATTGATGGAAATCTGGTACAGGCGTTCATCGATGGAATACGCGACTTGGAGGTTAGAGCCGCTGTGAGACTTGGGCATCATGAGACGCTGAAAGATGCCTTGGCCCATGCCTTAGAAGTAGAGGCAGTGAGGCAGGACCACCGTACGCACCGGGTCAGGGAGGTTGTAGCGTCACCTGCACACGACCGCCCGCAAGGATACAGCCCTAGGTGCTACACTTGTGGAGAAAGGGGTCATCTTCGATCAAGCTGTCCTAAGCGCAGCTCACCAAGAGAAGACCAACCTCAGCAAGGAAAGGTGGCTGAAGTGGCTGCCCAACCACAGCAGGGAAACGAGTAAATGCCAGGACTGGGGGGCGGGTGCTGGCTGGTTTTGAAAGAGCCCCGAGGATCTCGATCTCACAAGTACATGACGGGAACAGCCTGACTATCAACGGCGAAGTCAACGGAACTCCATGCAAACTGACGTTGGATACTGGAGCTTCTCACACGGTCGTCAATTCTCACCTGGCGAATCGGTTTCTTGGGGGCTACTTCAATAACCGCGACCACCTTCAATTATTAACAGCTACCGGTCAGCACATAACCGTCCGAGGCAAGAAGGAGGTGGAGTTAAAATTGGGTGATAGAATTTACCGACACAATGTCATCGTGGCCGACATAGTCGACGATTGCATCTTGGGCTTGGACTTCATGCGGAAATATCGTTGTGAGATCGACATTGACCAAGGAGTGTTGAAATGTGGTTCAGAGGAAGTCTTCATGGAAGGTGCACCATCAGGGAAAGTGTACTGCCTGAAGGAAATTGTTCTTCCTAGCAGATCAGAAACGATCGTGCCAGTTAAGTTACCACAGAACTCTGGACACAAAGATCGAAGTGTTCTGATAGAAAGGGTGGACAATGAGTTTTCATGGAAGATGGCACGAACTCTGGTAAAGGCCAACAACATCTCAGCTGTACGAATCCTGAATCCAAGTAACAAGGAGCAAGTAATCAAGAAGGGCACCTTGATCGGCACTTGTGAGGAAGTGGCTTGGATGCGTCAATTGCAAGATCTACCTACCGGAAGCAAAATTAGTAGTGCCAAATTCGACGTGTCAACGCTTCTTGAAGACTGTCATTTAAGTGAAGGAGAAATGAACAAGGCTAAGAAGATGTTACTTCAGTACGCCGGTATTTTCTCTACGGGTGATGCTGACATAGGAAGAACTGGACTGGTTCAGCACAGAATTAATACAGGCAACGAGTTACCTATCCGTCAGCGACCAAGGAGACTGCCAGTTGCACGGGAAAAAGAAGTGGAAACCATGATTGAGGGTATGGTGAAGGATGGTGTCATAGAGCCTTCATCCAGTCCATGGTGTTCTCCTGTGGTCCTGGTAAAGAAAAAGGACGGCAGTATGCGCTTCTGTGTGGACTATCGACGACTGAACGACGTCACGAAAAAGGACAGCTATCCACTGCCTAGGATCGATGACACACTGGATACGCTGGCGGGAATGAAGTGGTTTACCACACTAGACCTGAAAAGTGGTTACTGGCAGGTAGAAATAGACCCCAGGGATAAGGAGAAGACTGCATTCTCAACAGGAAAAGGATTGTGGCAGTTTAAAGTTATGCCTTTCGGTTTATGTAATGCTCCTGCAACGTTTGAAAGGCTGATGGAGCAAGTACTTGCCGGGTTGATTGGGGATGCATGTCTTGTCTATCTAGACGACATAATCATTGTGGGCCGTACGTTTGAAGATCACCTTAGAAACCTAAACCGAGTGCTGTCGAAGATCCAAACAGCAAACCTGAAATTGAGTCCGAAAAAGTGCTCGTTTTTCAGGAAACAAGTGAGCTTTTTAGGACACATAGTTTCGGGGGAAGGTGTTCAAACAGACCCAGAGAAAGTAGTCGCCGTCAAGGATTGGCCAGTTCCGAAAGACAAGACACAGGTCAGAGCATTTTTGGGTTTGTGCTCCTACTATCGCCGGTTTGTGAAGAATTTCGCCGACATTGCGAAACCTCTACACAGACTCACTGAGGAAAAGCAACAATTCGGTTGGAATGAGAACTGCGACGCCGCATTTCAAGAATTAAAGGGACGTCTGTGCAATACTCCTATTTTGGGATATCCTGACACTGAAAGTGACTTTATAGTCGACACAGACGCAAGTAATACTGGAATTGGGGGCGTGTTATCTCAACGGAAAGGAGATCAGGAGATTGTTATAGCTTACTTCAGCAAGTCTTTATCCAAACCAGAAAGGAATTACTGTGTAACGAGACGAGAGCTGCTCGCCGTAGTGAAGACATTGCAGCACTTCAGTAAATATTTGTTGGGACGGAAATTCCAGCTACGAACCGATCATGCTGCATTGAAGTGGCTATTACAGTTCAAGAATCCAGAGGGTCAAGTGGCGAGATGGATTGAACTACTGCAAGAGTTTGACTTTGTAACCGAACATCGCAGTGGGAGAACTCACGGTAACGCAGACGCCTTGTCAAGAAGACCTTGTCCTGAAGACTGCAAGCACTGTGCCAGGCAAGAGACTAAGGAAGTAGTGCCCGTGAGGATGCTTAGAACGGATCTCAGCGATGAATGGAAGGAGACTCTACAACAGGCTCAACAAAGTGACTCGGACATCAAGCCAATCTTCGACTGGGTCAAAGCTGGTGCTCCGAAGCCCAAGTGGAGTGATGTGGCTGCGATGAGTTCCATCACGAAGAGTTATTGGGCACAATGGAACAGTTTGGAGATCCAGGATGGAGTCTTGTGCCGAAAATGGGAAAACGCTCGAGGGGACAACTGTCATCTACAAATGGTTGTCCCTAAAGCTAAGGTACCGGATGTTTTACGGCTCTACCATGATGGATGCTCAGGAGGACATATGGGGGTAAAAAGGACTCTACTGAAAATCAGAGAACGCTTTTACTGGATCCACTGTCGAGATGATGTGGAAGACTGGTGTCGCAAATGTACCAGCTGTGCGGCTGTGAAGGGACCCCACACACGAAGCAGAGGTGCATTGAAAGTGTACAACGTTGGAGCTCCCTGGGAGCGGATAGCACTGGACGTTGCGGGACCATTTCCGGAAAGTGACAGCGGAAACAAGTACTTCATGGTTGTCATGGACTATTTCACAAAGTGGCCAGAAGTCTTCGCCATTCCTAACCAAGAAGCTACAACAGTCGCAGATAAATTGGTTCAGGAAGTCTTCTGTCGTTTTGGAGTACCCTTAGAAATTCACAGCGATCAAGGGAGGAATTTCGAATCGCAAGTTTTTCAGGAGACTTGTCGATTGATGGGTACCCACAAAACCAGAACCACCTCTTACCACCCACAATCTGATGGAATGGTGGAACGATTCAACCCGACGTTGGAGAGATATCTGGCAAAAGTTGTGGAAAACAGGCAAAGGGATTGGGACAAGCACATACAGCCGTTTCTTCTGTCCTATCGGAGTGCAGTTCACGAAAGTACGACTGTAACTCCAGCCTTCGCGAACTTTGGAAGGGAATTACGGTTGCCTGCAGATTTAATTACTGGAACTCCCCCTGATGTCCCACGCAGTGTAACGGATTACGCGAATGACCTGCGTATGATTTGTATGAGCATATCAGGCAATCCGGACAACAGATGTCTGAGAAGATGAAGACTCGTTATGACCGGAAGGCAAACAGTCGTGGTTTCGACGAAAGTTCGCTGGTGTGGTTGCATAACCCAGTGCGGAGCAAGGGAAAGTCTCCGAAATTGCAAGCAAAATGGGATGGACCATACCGAGTTGTGACCAGGATCAACGATGTCACCTACAGAATACAGAAGGGTCCGCGAGGTGCGCCTAAGATTGTGCATGTAGACCGATTGGCGCGATATTACGGGACTAATGATGCTCGGGACGAGCATGTCTAAGGAGGGGGCAGTGTTACGACGGTCATCTAGAATCTTCGACAAACTTCGCTAATAACTGTGTAGTACCTAGAAAAGACGAGTAGGTACGAGTTCATTTTTTTAGGTATAGTTACATTGTATTCAAGGTCAGCCGACGCGCGGCGTCAGCGGCAATTGTCATTGTAATTTCGACCGTATGCCGAGGGCGTAAGGTAACTTCTTCCTTGTCGGTTCTTTTATCTTTAAGTTTATTTTTTGTTAATGTTTTTTTGTAGATGCTTTCTTGAATAATAGAGAATTATCTCGAATTTCTTTTGTTTGTTTGGGTATAAAAGGACCGATAGAGGACGGAGTCAGTCAGTTCACTTTTAAGCGAGACAACGGAAGGTTCGAAGAGTTATCTAGTGCGACAAAGTGTTCAGTAGTATTGAAGTGATTGTTTATAAGTGTATTGTGAGTAATAAAGTTAATTCGTGTGTTTAATTGGTAGTGTTTTTATTTATCCCATACCCAGCTCGTAACAATACTAATCTCCACCTGTAATATGGTGCGGGTGCATCCCCCAATCTCAATCCCTGACTCACACACTAACTCTCACCACTACTACACACACACACTACTCACTTATACACTCACTTACACACATCATAGCGCGTTGGTTATTTTCATTAAAAAAAGACCGTTCTATTCCTTACCTTTTTAATTGTATAACTTCAAATTTTATAACAACTACAAAACCTGGGGAAGGGCGGAGAATCCTAAAACAAGCATACTATTTGCTTAATTGGATTCTCCCAATTGTAACTAGCATAAGTAATAATAATAATATTCCACAACTATCACACAACGCCATCTAGTGCCGCCGCCGTCTAGTCTAGTGTAGTAGTAGTAGTCTAGTAGAGTAGTGGTAGTAGTAGTGTGTAAGTTATTTATGATGAAGCAATAAATAAACATTTTTATTTATTTTATTTAAGTATTATTATTTAAACCATTTACGTTGTCTGACATAATTATTACAGCAATAAAAGCACTTATAAGCGGGAAAACCGCAGGTGTGGATGACATCTGTATGGATGGAACAGTTAAAACGTTAAATAGTCAAAAACTCATGTCTCAGAAATATAAAGCTCCATAAATATGGGCCTAAGCAATGGAGGTAATCTAAGGTAAGTCAAAGGAAGGCAGGCAAGTCCCCAAAATACTGCCGGCCAATTTACCTTCAATATCATAGACATAAACTTTTTGAACGAGTAATTTTGAACAATCCTGAGTTGATCTTGGAACAAGCTGGTTTCCACCCCGGAAAATCGTACCTATACCGGGCATTCCTCCGTCTCACTCAATACATAGAGGATGGAAACGAGGCTATAACGGTGTTTTCCTTGTTGATTTATCAGCAGTATACGACACGGTCAATTTTACAAAGATTGCTAGCTAAACTAACAGCACTTATTACCCACCAAGCTTTTACACGAATCCTGGGTGAAATGCTACGCAATCGCCACTTCATAGTCCATTTAAATACTTACAACAAAAAGCAGATAGCGCACCTTAAAAAACGCCGGGTTACCTCAAGGCAGTGTCCTAGCTCCCATTTTATATAATATATTTACATACCATACATTCATACATAAACTCACGCCCTTTTCGCATGGGGTTAGGCAGAAACCACGAATCGTTGCCTCTGGAGTCGCTATGTCCTTTAATCCATTGAATGGTTAGGTTATTGAGGTTACCTACCAACTTGGTTCAGGCGTTGGTGTCACTTGTGTATTATCCCGGAATTGTCCGTGTGGCTGCCAGCACAGCAGCACTGCCATGCTGTCTGAGAGTATGCGGATGGAGTGGTCCTTTACCTACCTCCCGAGCCAGGATGGCTAATGCCGCCAGGGAGATGCCCATGCATTCTGCCTGAAAGACAGTGTTGTGGGCCCCCAAAGGTAAGGCTATATGGATATTGAGATCCTCTGCGAAGACTCCGGCTTCAGTGCCAGTAACACTAGTATCCACTGTTTTGGATCCGTCTGCTACTAGGGTCAGGCCGTAGATTTTGCCACAAATAGCGCAAAGGTGACGCAAAATCTTCTGTAAGTCGGTCGCGCAAAGTGACGTAAAATAGTAACGCAAAATGATAAGGGGTGCGCACACCTGATGTGTACAGTTTTTACTTGTGCATAAAGTTTTAATAAATAAATAAATAAAAATGCACTCAGCATAGCCAAGTGATCTGAAAGTCAAGCCAAGTCAAGCCAGCAAACAAGCCAGCCAAGTGGTCTGAGTGGCTTGAAATTTTGACTAGCAACCTACAAGAACCTCGCAGTTACTCTAAAAAATATATGAAATGAATAATTAAAACAAAATCAAAAAATCATCATAATCAATAAAGTAATCTCTAATGTGCATGCACCATTATAAGATAGCGTAAAAAAGTGGCGCAAATTCTATGCCACTCTGGTATCGCAAAGTGACATAATGTAGTTTCTGCGTAACCATGGCGCAAATAAAATCTATAATAACTCGATAATAAGCTATTTTCTCAGGTTAATTTAGCCTTTAAAACATCACACACAGCCTATTAAATCATGCGCACTAACAATAATATATATAAATAGTAAACTTATCTTGAAATCTAAAAAAATGCACTCCTCGAAAAATGTGACACTTTTTACTCGGAACGAAGTTGACATCGGACTGAAGAAAATATGGCCGCCAACGCCGTATTGACTATAGAGAAAGTTACTTTAGTGCTGCCACTACTCAGATACAAATCCTGCTAATGTCTTAACACCACAAAATGGGCAGATAATAGGTGCGCAATAGAAGTAGCGCAAAGAATTGACTTTCTTTATTTTTTTAAAAATGTGTGAAAATTAATGTACTTTCTTAGGAAACACCACCCGATATTAAAAACGCGGCTAGCTAACTATTATTTTATAACGTTAAATCAAACAGATTACCAAAAAGCATTAAAAAAATTATTTTGCTGATGGCGTAAGTGCACCCCTACCAAAGCGGATTCACGTTTTTAATGAAAATTTCGTCACTTTTTGTAGAAAAATGTCATATAATTTTCTAAGTTTATGAACATAATCAAATATGTTTAGTGGCCGCGGCTCACCACTTCATAAGCAATACGATGCTGTGATTGACAAACGTATAAGTCTTATACTTTTTTTTTTTCATGTAGCGGAGAGTTAAGTTACATCTAATGTGGCAAAATCTACGGCCTGACCCACTAACGAACAGCAATTTATTTGCACATAATTACATGGTTTAGGCGCAGAATGTCAGAAACGCAAAATGACAGATTAGCAAATCGTCAGATACCTACTAGCTGTTGCCAGCAGCTTCGCCCGCTACAACTCGAAAATTATCCCACGCGAAGATAAAATCGGGATAAAAATCATCCTATGTGTTAATCCAGGTTATAAACTATCTGTGTACCAAATTTTATCCAAATCCGTTCAGTATTTTTAGAAAGAGTAACAAATACACACTCACAAACTTCGAACCCGTGACACGCGGCGTAGCAGTCAATCACCTCAACCCATGGAGCACAATAACCAGCCTCAACCACTGCGCCAACCCTGCCTTCAAATCTCTTGTCAAAGTCTGTTACGGCGGCTAACATCCATCACCTGGGGCGCCTCTGCACCAGTTCTCCGTACTTGTGGCATGGTTCTCTGCTTTTAGGCTGGCGAATTTGCATGCCCAGTGAGACATCGATCCGCTCATGACCGAGAGATAGATGTAGCTCCTAATGAAACATGCAGAATTGTTACTGGTTGCCTATAACCAAGCAGGGTAAGCTGTATACGTTTAGCCAGTTAGCACTCCAGTACAAATAAAGGAATACATAGATTTGTGCATTAATTCCTAATGATATAAACAGCAGCCAAACAGTTATACTTAAGGCGCGTCCCCCAGCAAAACGTAGCTCTAGCCGTTTTTTATGCAGTTTTCTGGAGCTTATAACTCTTAAAAAAAAAGATATATCAACCAACAAAAAATACATTAAATTTCTACATACTCTTACCTTCAAAATGGTACGTTTTGTTTTTTTCTTTTTTAAGTAAAATATTTAATTAATCCCCTCACAACGAAACCACAGAAATGAGAAATAATTATTGAAAACATGCTACTTCTCCAAAACTAACAATTGTTTTTATTTTGTTTTTACACTAATGGATAAGCAATTTCATAATGAACATTATGGTACGATTTTTTTTTTCAAAAACCCAAAATTTGATTTTATAAAGATTTTTATGCAAAATTCTGAGCGTATTCGCAACCGTATCTATTGACATTCAGTATGCCGCCAGGCCTCGAAGGGGGAACCCGTGTCGCTCGTCACCGCGCCGCGTCGGCTCATGCGCTCGCTCGCTTACGTCACATTATCAACAGATCTAAGAAGTAATTTCAAGTAATAGATATGGCATTCAATGAAATATTTTTTTATGAAATATTTATTGGTGCGTCCAAATACTTTTGGTCATTATAAATTCAGTTATTATACTCACGTCGATAAATAGGTAGGTACCTACTTTCAACTTTTACTGTGATACAAAATAATATTGGCGCGATTACGAAAATGAGCTCAAAATTAAAATCCAAGATGGCGGCTAGGAAAATTTTAGGTTTTTCCGTCATGGGTGTCGTTTTCATGGTTTTTGGGGTCGCTGATTACGAAAATGAGGTCAAAATGAAAATCCAAGATGGCGCCGACGAAAAATTTTGGTTTTTCCGTCATGGGTGTCGTTTTCAAGGTTTTTATGGTCGCTGATTACGAAAATGAGGTCAAAATGAAAATCCAAGATGGCGCCGACGAAGATTTTTGGTTTTTCCGTCATGGGTGTCGTTTTCATGGTTTTTGGGGACGCTGATTACGAAAATGAGGTCAAAATGAAAATCCAAGATGGCGGCTAGGAAAATTTTAGGTTTTTCCGTCATGGGTGTCGTTTTCATGGTTTTTGGGGTCGCTGATTACGAAAATGAGATCAAAATGAAAATCCAAGATGGCGGTAAAGATTTTTTAGGTTTTTCCGTCATGGGTGTCGTTTTCATGGTTTTTGGGATCGCTGATTACGAAAATGAGATCAAAATGAAAATCCAAGATGGCGCCGACGAAAATTTTTGGATTGTCCGTCACGGGTGTCGTTTTCATGGTTTTTGAGGTCAAAATGAAAATCCAAGATGGCGGCCAGGTAAATTTTTGATTTTTCCGTTATGGCTGTCGTTTTATATATATGAACGCGACGATAGGTCGTGGTGGAGCAAAATGAAAACGTATAGCGGACTGTATAAAAATATAATTGATAGAGAATAAAAAATACAACGTTCGGTTGGAATAAATATTAGAGAGAATGCGTAAGCGCAGCCGTGCGTGGAGCCGTGCAACAGCTGACTGGCGAGGAGCGGGGGCCCGCGGTCGGGCGCGGTGGCTGGTTGACTCCCGCTTCCCCGCGTCCCTCGTTCACTGCCGCTGGTGCCCGGCGATGTTGAGCGGTACGTCTCAACATACTCCCCCCGTTGAAGTATCTTCAACAGTAGAGACCAGGAGCGGGCAGAGGGTGCTGAAGACGCGCTGAATGACACCCTTGAGCAGATGTCGGTGACGCTCGTGACGCCATCTCTGGCTGGGAGAATATGTGATGCGTCCTAGAAGCCATAATTTTAAGAGGAGGTGAGATTTTGTCCTTTGTGACGACCAATGTTCTTCCCTTGCACTCGCTAAGTGACCAGCATCATTTGGTTCGTTGCAAGCTGTTGACTTCAGCGTTCTGGATCTGTGGATGAAGCAGCATAATTAGAGAACGACCAATAAGGAAGGGTTAAAGGAGTGAGGTCAGAAGGGTCATTGGACAGAGGGCTTAAGGGCCTTGAATTTGGTATAGCCTCGACTTGAATTAAACAAGTGGCCAAGGTAGAATGAAATTGTGAAAGAATTGATAAGAAGAATTAGATAAAAGTAAAGAAAAGTTTATGCCAGGGTCGAAAGTCCTGCGAAAGCAGCCTGGCCAACTCTTTGAAAGCATCGACAAAGGTTGTGCTGTTGTCGGGCAAGACCTTATGGGGTTTTCCCCTTCGAGCAATAAAGCGGTTCAGGGTAGCTAAGAAAGCTTCCTTTGTAAGGTCCGACACAAGCTCGAGGTGGATGGGTCTCGTAGCTGAACACACAAACACACAGATGAAGGACTTGATGAGCCTACATCCATTACCTTCCCGGTCAGCTATCATGATGGGACCGGCGTAGTCCACCCCTGTGTCTAAACATGGAAACTCTACATATGGACGCTGCTCTGGAAGGTAGAATTAGTAGCTGGTATGATAGGCTAGGTTCCTACCTCCAGTTGGATAGTAGTGATGACGAACAATGACTAATAAAATTTGTGACATATGACGTCACACGTTGCAATGTACTAAAGTTTGAACAATTTGAAAACAACGCAGTAGTAGGATTTTCAATAATGTGACTAGATACATGACAGGAAGAGACTGTTTCTGGTGACACAGAATTACTATGATGTGATTCAAGGAACTGAGGCCTTGAAGATGCATCTTTGCTAAGACATGGTGGTCCTGACCACCACAATGAAGACGACAGCAGCCTGTCAGTTCCGAGTCCACGCGAAGCGAGGTCTGCGGGGCTTTCAGGTGACGGAACATGATTATGCTGCAAGTTATTAGTGAACATACAGACATGTACAGAGGAATCTGACTGATGGCATGCACCTGAAATGAGCCAACCTAGTTTTGACTCAATCAATGTGGGCATACGGTTACCAAATGCGATACGGCTACTGCCTATGATACCCCAAAAGACTTCCGCACCAAGAAGAATGTCTATGGGCGACGGAACATAGTAAGTGGGGTCAGCAAGACGCACGTTCGTAGGTATACGTATGTTGCCAGTATCAACACAAGAATTTGGAACTGATGCTGATACTTTTGGCAATACGAGACAGTCAATGTTCAGTTCGTACTCACTGTCACCATTCGATTTTAATGACACTGAGCACCCCCGAGTACAAGTAGAAGATTGAAGATTGATGCCTGTTACCTTGGACTTGGCCATGTATGTGGGAAGATGAAGCTTACGAATGAGGTCCTCCGAGATGAAGTTGGTTGTACTTCCACTGTCCAGCAAGACTCGTGCTTTATGATGGTTCCCGTCAGCGCCAGTCACCCTCACGAGCGCCGTGGAAAGTAAAATAGCATGAGATGTAAGCAATTGATTAGCTGATAATGAAGTGTTGTTTGTACTAGGAAGAACGTTGTCACTGTCAATGTGTAACAGAGTATTGTGTTTTTGACGACAATATTTACAATTACCGAATCTGCATTTTGAAACATCATGACCTGGACGAAGACAGTTCATGCACACATCTGAGCCCTGAACCTTTTTAATACGGGCCTGTACTGAGAGACCCTTAAACTGCTCACATGCATACATAAAATGATTCTGACGACACATTGGACATGACAAAGGTTTTGATGTCTTCTCAGGTAGCACAGTACTACTTGTAGGTTTAGGTGAAGGTGCGATGGGCTCACTCTGAACTGTTGCTATGGGCTTAGACTCCTCAAGTGTCTCCAGCAAGTCAGCCCTGCTACTGATGAAATTAATGAATGCAGATAATGTAGGAGGTTCGGAAAAAGTGTTTCTGTGCTCTTCCCACTGACGATTTGTCACGTGGTCGAGCTTACTGGTCATTATGTAAATGACAAGAACATCGACAAAGGCGTTTTGAACTGGTTGACCAAGGGTTGCCAAAGCCCTAAGATTTTTGTTTGTAGTGTCAATAATGTAATGCAGTGACTTACTTGACTCTTTAACTATAGGCTGTACGTTAAAAAGTGCTTGTACATGATTGTTGACAAGCAACCTTTTGTTGTCATACCTCTCACAAAGTAGCTTCCAGGCAACGTCGTAGTTCTCTGACCTGAAGTCAAGATTATCAACGACAAGAGAGGCACTACCCTTTAAAGAAACACGTAAATAGTGTAGTTTATTTATATTATCTAAGCTTCTGTTGTTATGTACTATAGAAACAAAGGTATCTCTAAACTCGAGCCAATCATGATAACTGCCTGAAAATGTGTGTAAGTCAATTTTAGGTAAACGAATTGAATTGTGTTTGTGTGTACTAGTAATACAAGAATCGACCTCGTTTGCGGAGTCCCCCTCAAGAAGCTTTCTTGAGCTGCTGATCAGCTGGCGCGCAGAAGCCACCAAGCCGTAGTATAGCTTCTCAAAGCCCTCGCGTTCCGTATATTGCTCGCTGGGGTCGTCCACCATCGCTTCCAATTCATCCTGTAATGCATCATATTTCTCATATAAGCCTTCAAATATATTAAGTCGATATTCGATTTCGATGACTTGTACCTCACTTAACTTTTCGCATGACTTAGAAATGTTTAAATAGGAGGAAAATTGCGTAAGCTTGGCCTTGATTGAAGCCCGCTTCTTAATTAAGCCTTTCATGTCAGCCATGACAATGAAAATTTAGCAGTTGCAGTAAGAAAGAGAAATAAAAAAAAACAAGAATGAACAATACTATTTAGTCTGAAGCGAAAGTTTCTGCCACTAAACGATTAGCAATAAGTTTAAACGTTGGTATGGGAGCACAAAGCGTTAGGCGTTTTCGTTTAAAATTGCTGTGTAACGCTAAGCGGATGACACAATGTTTTTCTGCAAACAAAGGAAAAAAAAACAATTAATTTAACGGAATAATGCAAAACATATGTATTGGAAATGGTGACACTAATATGATTTAATAATGGGACTGTGATTGACCAGCACAAAGGAATAAACCGTTAAAATATCAATATTGTTATTGTCTATACCTTGACAGTTGGTACCGTAACAAGTTAACGGACACTGTTTAAAACAAGCTGAAAGGCTGAAGATTATGGATTGATGGAACTACGAATTAAACTGAAACTATTAAAATAAGTTCAATTGAAACTGGATTGGTGAAATGACTATGTAGGAAACAAAGGAAAATTGGAACGTTCTCACGGTTTTATGCTGTCAACCTCTTATGATGAGCTGACGCCTGTGGCCCCGATGAGTCGACTTTTCCAGTGCTATGTACAATGTTGACGTGAATATTGCTTCAATGTCTTCTCGCCCTGAAGTCTCGACGATCCGTTCTTGCGCTGCCCGTTGGTTTGAACTCGATGAAGACGGCTGTTGCCGTATCGACGTTCACGAAGACCAGATGCAGGCGATGACACGTAGAAAACGAAGATCTGTCGCGAAACTTGAGCACGAAGATGAAGTCCTTTGTTCTCCAACCGTTGAACCGTTGACTTTTTGAAGTTTTCCGTAGTTGGTTTCAAACTTTAACGGTAGAAGGACCAATGAACGCGACGATAGGTCGTGGTGGAGCAAAATGAAAACGTATAGCGGACTGTATAAAAATATAATTGATAGAGAATAAAAAATACAACGTTCGGTTGGAATAAATATTAGAGAGAATGCGTAAGCGCAGCCGTGCGTGGAGCCGTGCAACAGCTGACTGGCGAGGAGCGGGGGCCCGCGGTCGGGCGCGGTGGCTGGTTGACTCCCGCTTCCCCGCGTCCCTCGTTCACTGCCGCTGGTGCCCGGCGATGTTGAGCGGTACGTCTCAACAATGGCGCCGACGAAAATTTTTGGATTGTCCGTCACGGGTGTCGTTTTCATGGTTTTTGAGGTCAAAATGAAAATCCAAGATGGCGGCCAGGTAAATTTTTGATTTTTCCGTTATGGCTGTCGTTTTATATATATATAGTCGAAAAACCAAAATTTTCGTCGGCGCCATCTTGGATTTTGATTTTGAGCTTATTTTCGTAATCAGCTACCCCAAAAACTATGAAAACGACACCCATGACGGAAAAACCAAAAATTTTCGTCGGCGCCATCTTGGATTTTTATTTTGACCTCATTTTCGTAATCACCGACCCCAAAAACCATGAAAACGACACCCATAACGGAAAAACCAAAAATTTTCATGGCCGCCATCTTGGATTTTCATTTTGACCTCATTTTCGTAATCAGCGACCCCTAAAACCATGAAAACGACACCCATGACGGAAAAACCAAAGATCTTCGTCAGCGCCATCTTGGATTTTCATTTTGACCTCATTTTCGTAATCAGCGACCCCGAAAACCATGAAAACGACACCCATGACGAATAAACCAAAAATTTTCATCGGCGCCATCTTGGATTTTAATTTTGAGCTCATTTTCGTAATCGTAATATTTGTATCACTGTAAAAGTTGAAAGTACCTACCTATTTATCGACGTGAGTATAGTAACTGAATGCATAATAACATTTCATAAAAAGATATTTCTTTGAATGCCATATCTATTACTTCTTAGATCTGTGAATTTTACTTGTATTCGTATGAAGTTCGCCAGGTGGCGCAAGTAATAGTTTACGAAGTATTGTAGAGGTGGGGTGCGGCAAAGAGGGAGCAAATGCTCAAGGTTATTTGCTCAGGGTACCACCTTAAGTAGAAAAAATCGGTCAAGTGCAAGTTGGACTCGCGGATGAAGGGACAGTATAGACAAATGAAAAATTGTCCAGTAAGCCACCAACGTCTATAGACGACATAAACTTTTTACTTTTATCTGCTGTTTAATACAAAATAGTGTCAAAGAATATAAAATACATAATTTGTGAAAATTTCAACTGTCTAGCTATAGCGGTTCTTCAGATACAGCCTGGTGACGGACTGACAGACCGACAGCAAAGTTTTAGTAATACGGTCCCGTTTTAATGTTCCCGTAGTTCGATGTTTCGAACTTGCAACATAAAGTCCAGATTGATGTAGGTAAAAACCCACATCTGAGTCAAGTTATGTACAGTCTAGTAGGAAGAATGTTAAAAATCAATAAATATCACAAAGATTTCAGGAAATTTATTCTAATAAACAAGTAAAAGAATTCCCCATAGATAAAACTAAAATGGAAACACTTCCTAAAACAGTATAGTAATGAATGTGCAAGTAATATGTAACATGCTTTTAATACATTGGTTATTTTAATTGGTTTAGCAAAGCCCTGAATTTTTATTATGTTACAAATCTAGACAAAATTAAATAGTGATAAACTTACAATAATTACAACATATTTTTAGATACCAATTTAATCTAAACAGTGAAAGTATAATACTAAGGTTCTTGAGTTACTTCTCCTCACACCATTCATTCTCCTTACGAACTTGATCTTCTTCAGCTGCAGTAAAATCATTTTTGATATTGAATGTCTTGCGAATTTCTTCTGGAGTCTTACCTTTTATCATATTGGCTACAGTTTTACAAGTAACATCCAGTAAACCTTTTATGTCTAAGTAGTTGGCAGCCAAAATTAGTTCAAAAAGAGTTCCTTGATCAACTTTTAGAAAATCTGCATCCCATGATGAAATGTCATCTGTTCGTTTTTCTTTGTTTTCATCATCTTCTGGTAGTGGTGGATCATCTTTGTGGTACGTGGCCCACTGAATCACTTTCTTTAGTATCGCAGAATTCACGTTGGGCAATGGAACTACCTCTTCTTCATCATCTTCCATTCCCAAATCTTCTAACATGGTCTTGATTGTTACAGAGCATTTTGCAATCTCAACATCAACTGTAAAAATTTCACTGTCCGAAGACTGCAGCTTTATGTTAGGCATCTAAAACAAATGCAGAAAAAAATTATAAACATATCAGGGTAACGAAAAATGGGACGCCATTTTACTATGTTCCCAGCTATTTTATAAATAGTTAGATACCACAGTATGGGATACGATTGATAAGCACAGTACCTTGCAATTTACGATAGTACTCGAATGTTGTATCAAACACTGCTCGATCAATATAAACACGCGAGGATCACAAGTTTGTCAGCAAAATTGAAAATACAAAGATTATGGACTGCTATCTCATCTCGTTCACGTCACAGATTATAAATTTCAACTTTTCTTCAAGTTCTTCATTTGACATTTACTAGAGACGGGAATCTATGGATAAAAGTTTCTTGAGTAGACAAAACGCCCTATTTATAAAAATCATGGAAACTATTTTTATTATTATGGCGGATGATGAAATTGTGAAAGCATAAAGTGAGCAAGTAGATAAAATTGACGTTGTTTAGCTCCTATTCCGGCCGAAAGAAATATTTAATTTGTTAGTAATCTTTGGATTTTCTAACAAGTAGGGTTACTACTACGAAAAAGTCTGCACATTTACTTTAAGGTGAATTTTACCGGCCCGCGAAATTCAAATTTTCTTAAGTTTTAAAGAAAATTTGAATTTCGCGGGCTACCCTGGAACATCAACCTTAATGCGTGGTTTACACTCTCGCCTCGTGGC
This sequence comes from Diarsia mendica, assembly GCA_949316265.1. NCBI lineage: Eukaryota > Metazoa > Arthropoda > Insecta > Lepidoptera > Noctuidae > Diarsia > Diarsia mendica. The sequence goes on along the minus strand of OX438896.1, from coordinate 14,539,676 downwards.
TCGTCTCGCACCTCGCCTCGCAGCTCGTCACTAGCGCGAGAGTGTAAATGGGCTACAGGTGTGTCTGTTCACACTCTCGCGGAGTCTCGCGAACTAACTAACTTCTTTCTCTCTCTAACCCACTGAAGTAACAGCGCGAGTGTAAACACGACGCTCGCGGCGGGCGCGAGTGAGCGCGAGGCCCTTTGACTCGTGCCTAAAAAGCCGCCCCGACGCGAGCGCTGCGAGTGACGAGACGAGTTGCGAGGCGAGTCACAGACACACCGTTCACACACTCGCCTCGTGCCTCGCCTCGCGGCTCGTCTCGTCACTCGCGCGAGAGTGTAAACCACGCATAAAAAGGTAGCGCCTGGTAAACCTGGGGGCACTTGGGTAGGAAGGGACACGAGCCTGCCGACGTTGTGGGCCACATTCAACCATCTCCTGCTGGATGGATCTTAACAGCATAGTCCTTTCCATTTTGGAAACTCTGGACAATATACAGATGCCAGTTGCCTGGACTGGACACACTTATTGTTATAGTCTCAAATATCTTGTACCTACATTTATAGTTAAACTAGCTTTTGCCCGCGACTTCGTTCGCGTGGAATAGTGACTTCCGGCAGATTTTTGGTTTATCTCGCGAAAAAAAAAAAAAAACCAACCTATGTCCTTTCTCAAGTTCCAAACTATGTCTGTACCAAATTTCATCAAAATACGTTCAGCCGTTTAGGCGTGAAAGAGTAACAGACAGACAGACAGAGTTACTTTCGCATTTATAATATTAATAATTAATAATAGTATGGATATAGTATGGATTAGTATGGATTATATATTTTAAATAAATTTTTAACACACTAGGTACCAATAATAAAATAAAGCAATACAACTATTTATTTTTAAGGGATGTTTCCAGGGAAACCATCGATAAAATTATTAGTTACCATTTTCGTGATCTTTACATAATGTATCCCATCACTACTAATGAATGGAGTGCACGAAAACATGGTTGTTTGTTTTTCAGCTTTCCTTGGAGATTAATTTGAATATGATCAGTTTACTACAGTTCTGATTACTGCTAAATAATTATGAAGTAATTTATTAGAATTTAAAATTAAACATTTAGCTATTTAAGATATATGTAAATAACCTAGCGGTTAGCGTCTGAAAGTGCTTCTAGTTAGTGAAGTTGTTAATAAAAAATAATCATGAATTTTACCTACATGAAATGAATTAAGTAAGTGTTAATGATAACTGAATAGTTTTTCTGTATAAATAACTATTTTTTATAATATTTGAGTATTTTTAAAGAATAAAAAACAGTGTCAACATTTTGACGTGTCGGTTTTTGGTTTTCGTGTTCGGCGGCCATGTTTGTCCTTTTATAATTTAGAAATTGAGAGAACTTATGGGTAATAGATTATTACTATTTAGTGCTGATGAGAGTATTAGCATTAGGATAACAGTTAGATATTATTGAAGAAATCCATTAACTATCGTGTTCGACAACATGAAAATAATATGTGTGTAACTACAGCTTTCGCGTCCTTTGTTATTCAGGTATTCAGGATGGTTGTTGGATCAGCGACGTACCCAGGGAGGCAAGCGCTCCACAAGATGCAACCAATGGGCATGACTCCCCGTGAGCTGTCAGAATACGATGACTTGGCTACAGCACTAATAGTGGACCCATATCTTGGCATCACCACACACAAAATGAATGTTCGATATAGACCACTAAAAACAAATAAAGAAGAGTTGAAGAGTATTATTAAAGAATTTATCCAAACACAGGATTACAATAAAGCATACACTAGACTAGCAAATGGTGAATGGATGCCAAGACATTTTAGCAAAAATAAACACCAGCAGAGCAAGCTAAGAGAACATGTTAGTATTTATCTAAATAATTTTCTTACTCTTGTGTGTAAATAACTGAACCAGTCTGCATTTTATCTTGTGATTTAATTTTGTCTCAAAATTGACGTTGTCAATTAAATGCTAATATTTTTTAAATAAAAGGCTATTAATTGCTATTTTTTTTTTTTCAGATTTATCGTTATTTGCGAGTGTTTGATAAAAAAGCAGGCTTTGTAATTGAGCCCTGCTATAGGTACTCTTTGGAGGGTGGAGTGGGAGCAAAGATTTCAACAACCAAAAAATTTTTCAAGCATGAAAGAATTGATTTTCTAGTTGGATGTATTGCTGAGATGACAGAAGAGGAGGAAAAACAATTACTTCACCCAGGAAAAAATGATTTCTCTGTAATGTATAGCTGTAGAAAAAATTGTGCCCAGTTGTGGCTAGGCCCAGCAGCGTACATTAATCATGACTGTAGACCGACTTGTACTTTTGAAGCTACTGATCGTGGCAAGGCTTTTGTTCGTGTGTTGAGAGATATTGAGGTTGGAGAAGAAATAACATGTTTCTATGGAGAAGACTTTTTTGGTAATGGCAACTGTTATTGTGAGTGTGAGACATGTGAAAGAAGGGGAAAAGGTGCATTTTCTGTTCAAAATGCACACAGCGATGAGCAAGCAACTAGATACCGATTTAGAGAAACTGATAATAGAATAAATAGAACAAAAGCAAAACAGTCACAAAAAAATGAAAATGGCAAAAACCCTGAAAAATCTCGAATATCTAGTAGGCAAAATTCTGACATAGTTTCTCCACTAAGTATGAAGGAAATGAAGCAAAAAGGTTTAACAAAATATGATGCTGAACTTTTAATAGCCCAAGGTTGTATTGCAGATGTTGTAGATGGAGCTACCAATAAAAAGGCACAGGGCAGTAGAGAATCTTCAGCTTCCAGTCGAGGTGAGAGGTTGAGACGGCGGACTGACAGCAATAAAGCGACAAATGGTATGACAATGGTATCTGCGGCGAATATTAAGCGAGGAGCACCTCCGTCTCGCTGTTGCAGCAGCACTAGTTCACGCAGTAGTCGCGACTCCCATACAGGCATAGTTTTACGAAGTCACAAACGCTTACTTGATACCTGCACACAATCTACTTGTTCAAAACCTAAACACACATCAAAACAAGGTAGTGATGTTAAAATTGATAGGAATCTTACTACACCAAAAGAAGAGACAGAGTTGAATGATTTAGATACAAATAAAATTAATATTAAAACGGAACCTACACATGACAATCAAAATGAAAATATTGATTCTGTTGTTATTACAGACACACATATAGCAAAACCAGAGAAAGATTGTGATACAAAAGAATCTCTATTGCAAAGAACAGAATTTGGTAATCCTACTGCTGAAGAAAATATTGAGAAATCTGAATGTGATTCCAATGTTCAAGAACAAATGGTTGATAATAAATGTGTAAGTGACAATGCTTGTGTGAAAAGTGAGATTTATGATTTTAGAGAAAATGTGAATCCAAGTGAAACAAAAGATAGCAAACAGAACAAGAATCCAAAAATAGAAGTTACAAGGACTGAGGAGTCCAAAAAAGAAACAGACACAGGACCACCATGGTTGGCAGATAATTCTAATAAAAGTAGTGAATGCCCTTGCACACCTCCACGACGAGGACTTAAACTCACTTTACGAGTGAAGAGGAGCCCTGTAGTGGAGGAAGTAATGGATTGTGGTAATGCAACAGAGGCGACTGAGTATGAAGTATTACGATTAGAAGGCGTTGACCCAGAGACGGCCCGGCGCCTTAAAAAACGACGTCGGTCTAAGGAGCGTCACCGCAAGCACAGCCCCATCCGTCCTCTGCCTCCAATGAAGCGCTTAAGATTAATATTTGGCAATGAGAGTCGTACTATTGATTTGCCATCTGCTTGTTCAGCAGACTGACAGCCACAACTACCTTATGGTTATTTTTCCACCGTTATTATTCAATTATTAGTTTAATTGACACTGATTAGGATTATTTTATCTAGTATTTATTTTGGTGACGTGAAGTTCTGACATTTGAGTAATGTGTGATAGGCATCAGATTTTTCATTTGATGATTCCATGATAAACCTATTTATTAAAACAGACATTAAAGTTTTTATTGATTTCATTATTGCAAATTCATAGCATTAAATCCCATCTAACTGTCAGGCATTTTCACGATGTCAAATAAGTTGATCTAGACTTAGTATCTGTTAGAAAAAACGAATGTTATTCTGTTAATTTAAGTACAAAAACAGTGGATTTTGTTTTTTGAAAGCCAGATACGACTTATTTGAAGAAGGTGAAATAAGTCCTGGTGGATTAAACTGCCATTTGGTAAGAAAAATAACATGTTGCTGGAAATAATGTTTCTTTAATTGGGAGCATAGTTCTTACCATTTTCATTTATGTGTTGACATTTTGTTGACTTGCTGCAGGTAGATCTCATTGCATTGTATAATTTATTTTGTTCTTGTATCAATGTCTTAATGAAATGTGTATATTGAATAATGGTATGGATAATTCGATGAGCATAGTAAAATAAATTCTCTATTTAAAGAGTAATAATAATGATTAGTAATTTATGTAGTGGTAAATCTTCAATTCGAACAAGGGTGTAGTCTCGAGACAGGATTCAAGCAAGTCAGTGAGTCAAGAAGGCATGAAGAGAGCTTTATTGAAAATCTGTTGGATTATGAATTATTAAAATTCCATGTTTTAGAAATTAATTAAATTGAGCTGAATTTATGAAATAACATTTAATCCAATTTGGTTCTAATATTGATAAAATTCCATGGACAAAATGTGAATAGGTACCTAATGTTTATATGTACAGTTTCATGTTGATTTTTATTATAGGAGAATGGGAAAGAAATGTAGCCGCGTCAGGTGTTACGCTTGTAAAAAGCTGTTCAGCAGTTGTAGGAAAATAGTTTGTATATATCAGTAAATTATATGATTAAAATGTTGAAGTATTTGAAATACATAAAGTTTTGCGACAACTTTAGAGTGTGGGTACGTTTTCAACTAAATAGAGGGGTTCAGAAGTTACTGATGCAGATCCGTTATTTACGAACGATTGAAAATTGGAAGAAAGACTTTAACATTTAAATGTTACTTTTGTCAGTTCTAAGACTAGTTCTTTAGACGCGACAGACTGAATATTCATAAATAGTTAGCTTCAAATGGAAAAGGTGTTTATTTTACACATGTAATTAGAATGGAACAATATTGTAGAGCACCAATGAAGAGACTTAATATTTAAATGACATAATTAAATTTATCATTACTTCTTCCATGATCACCTGGGGGTTCAATGAATTAAACTTAATAATTATTAGAAGCATATTAACTTACTGTATTTGTTAATAATAACAATATCAGTAAAGTATATGGCATCAATGGGTCAATTTAGAATACCCACAAACAATAATAATAACACCATGTACCTACCTCTAAGAGTGGTCATTTTTACAAATCGTAGTATAATTTGTGTACTTTAATTAACAAGTATTGGCTGTATTAGAGAAATGATGCACACAACCTATCTATGTGGCTGGATTGGTAATTCTGCAGTTATTTGTGAATTGCTGGTTAATGACTAGCTAATGTGATATTCCTCATTGGACATACACTATGTATGTAAGAAATAGGTATGTAATTTAGATAAAAACAAGTTGCGTATTGTTGACAAACATGAAATATTTTTCATTTCAATAATTATCACAATAAATTGCCTCAAGTTTCTTTCTAAAATTTTGTTTAATTTGATGCATAAATTGGAGATTTTTAAAAGAGCACCACCCTCATTGATGAGAAAATCCATCATCTCCCTAAAAAAGAAACATTTCATGGAAGACAGGATTCTATTTTTATGGGTTTTTTATTATTTTTATTACAAGAGTTTCCATATTCATAATTGACAAATAATCGCGTAATTAATAACGAAAAATTTAGTACTTTTGAGTTAGTTTATTATCAACTTAATATATTGACATTGGTACGCCCATTCTCAATATAGCTGTGGCTTCATGCGGGGATGGGTGTTGTTGACATTCTGCTTTAGTGTCCATACCTGAAACAATAATATCACACATAAGACAGTGATCAATAAAATTGGGAGTGATGTTACCTTTCCACTCGTAAGTGAGAACTATTTATTGTTTGATTATACAATTAATCTTATGATGTAATCAATCTTGAAATTTTTTAAAATATCAATTTTAAATATACTAAACAATAATCTTAATCGTTTTTTTTAATAACTCAGTTATTCAGGATCAGGAGTGCTTTAGTATCAAGCTGGCCTGACTAAAATGGAATAACTGTTTATCACTAGGTATGTAGTGCAATGGTGAAGTGTCTATTGGAGAAGTATGGTAGAAGACATGTTGCTACTCCAAATAAATTAGGCTATGGCAGGAGAATAATGTTGATGTGAAGGTGTCTCAAGTGCAGAACATCCAATGTATCTATTTAACTTCTATCTATATGTCTTTTCTCACACAATGAATTGGGAGTTGCTATATTAGCTGAATAAGAATTAAATAAGTGATGAAGTTCATGAATTTAGGCCTACAATAGTAAACAGGTGTGGAAACAAAGATACTGTGGCCTGGACACAAAGGGCTAAAAAGGAACACGGGTGGTTTTTAGTCAGTAGAAGTCTGACACTCCCTACTGCTCTGCCAAGAGCGGAAGGAGTCATTTGATTTCCAACCCTCCAAAAAAAAAAAAAGGTGTGGAAACAAAGGCCTATGACTGTGATGATAAGGATTGACGGTAATTTTTCCTGAAATCTATACCAATTGACAAAAAAAATTGAAAGGATTCAAGGTGTACCTAAAGTACAGAAACACTATTCATAAGTGAATGGATACAAAAAAGTTATTTCTACTCACTTCTGGAATTCCCATTCTCTGTTGTCTAGAGGGCAAACTTGCCGAGTTTTAAGCCAACGTGAGATGCAATGGAAGTGGAAAGCATGCTGAAACAATAAAAAAAATATGTTGAGGCCATCTGCCAACACTCCTAAAACAACAGAATTAGAGGATTGGCCTTACATTACAGACACCCCAGGCAACTGTGCACTCCTCACTGGTAGCTGATGCCTGATTGGCTTGGCATTCTATGCACAAATCCATTATATGATTACGGCAAATAGCGCAGTTATCGACCACAATATCTGTAACATTAAGAAAACATTAATTAGACGAGTTAATCTAAGAATCCGCAGTCGCCAGTCCAATAATGTCGATATATTTCTTACCCCAAGCCCATAAAGCGACAGCATTCCACTGAAAACGAAATAAAATCGATCAGAAACAAATATAACAACAAAGAAAATATAGCGCACCGAGTACAATGAGTCTGCGAAATAAATAGTTACCTTTTTAACTTCAAATCTTTTTTTGTCACCTTTGCCACTACTGGAAGAAGCCATTTCGACTTCTTCTTCATCTACATCCATTACAGAAGCCATATTTTTTCAGAAATACCCTATTTTTTAATTCTAAAATGAGGATTTTGTTGTATTGTACCTACACAAATTTGACAAGAATGACAGACAATCGCAACCGACCGAGGTTATGTCATAGAGTATAGTAAGTATATTGGGTTATGTACAGTTAGTATTTTTTTCATTTATTTGAAAGTGGGTATCGGGCTTTTGTTATTTATGGGCACAAAATATGTTAATTATTTATATTTGCAGCTTTTCAACCATCCACAATAAAAGCATTATTATACTTGTGATTGGACTGTATCCATGGACTGCAACTAAGTTAGTCTTAGTGTACTTTGAGTTTGATTTTAATGTACACGGATCTTCTGGTTCGTGGCCATAATCAGAACTAACATCACGATGTGCTTTCAATATACAAATGTGACTGCAACATTGTCATTGTAATGTCTACAGGCATTTGTTCTCACCGTCATTGTGAGTTTTTTTTGAAGTGATAATTTTGTATAGACGGGGTATTAGGATTTTTGTGTCACGAGAAAACGTTAAGGTCACGTAGGGGGTGTAGACGATATACTCGTATATCGTGGTGAGAGGCAGCAGGTTAAGGGCACGCCACGATAGTGGCGGTAAGTCCCCTCTTTGAGGAGTGGCTAGAGAGGAGCCACGGCGCCCTCACCTTCCGTCTGACGCAGGTCCTCACCGGACACGGATGTTTCGGGAGGTACCTGCACCGAATCAGGCGGGAGGAAACGCCCGGATGCTTCCATTGCGAGGATCGACCGGAGGACACGGTGGAGCACACTGTGGAGGTGTGCCCTGCCTGGGCGGAGCCCCGCCGTGTTCTTGTAGCGGCGATCGGCGGCGGCGACCTCTCGCGTCCGGCCCTGGTGCAAGCCATGGTCCCGGGCGAGGAGGAATGGGACGCCGTCGCCTCCTTCTGCGAAGCAGTGATGCTAGCGAAGGAGGTGGCGGAACGAGAGAGGGAGAGAACCTCTCAACGTCCCAGCCGCCGCGGAAGGCGCTCCGGGCGTCGGGGGTCACGTGATTCCGGCCACCGTAGACGCGGGCCTGTGGACGGTGAGTAATGGGCTAGCTCGCCGTCCGGCCGTCGTCATGACGGCAACCTCAACAGACCGTGTCAGCGGCGCGTTCGTGTTCCACGCGCGCCTCAAAGAGATGTCAGCAAGGAGGGGCCCGCAAGGGCTGACGCCCGTCGGGGCCGCGGATTTTTGTACTAGATGACGTGGCCTCGGCGCAAGGGCAAAGAAGGAACATGGGTTCGGTTTTTAGTCAGTAGAAGTCTGACACTCCCCTTCGCTCTGCCCAAGAGCGAAGGGGAGTGGGGGGGGGGGGGTCATTTGATGATTTTCCACCCACCAAAAAAAAAAAAAATTGGCAGCAGGTTAATGTTCCTTTGCATGAATGTGGTATAATTTTAGAGTAGGTAGAATATGAATGTTTTTTTGGTAATAATTATTTTATATTTAAAATAGTTAATGGGCAATAGGCTTACGATTCTTTGGGGGAAGCTCACACCCTGCCCGCGAAATTCAAATTTTCTTACGTTTTTTGCAATTTGCAGGCCAGTGCTTGGTTGCATGTTGATGAACATTTGATTCGCGACTGTAAGACGTATTTAGTTACAGAATTATAATCATCAAAATCACCAACACAACCCTCCAAGTTCATATAGATCGAGAAACTATTTTTTCAAGGTCAAAGTTATTCCTCGATCTATATGAACTTGGAGGGTTGTATTGATGATTTTGATGATTATAATTCTGTAACTAAATACGTCTTACAGTCGCGAATCAAATGTTCATCAACATACAACCAAGCACTGGCCTGCAAATTGCAAAAAACGTAAGAAAATTTGAATTTCGCGGGCAGTATGTGAGCATTCGCCTTAACTGGACCCACTCGAGCTGGACCCACGAATTCAGTCGAATAAATCACATTTTAAATGATTTTTTTTCCATAGTTTTATTGTGGGTCCAGTTGCCAGCGGGTCCTTACTCCCAATAACATCTATTCATGGCAACAGGCGTGCTCCCAATTACATTGTTGATGGCAATAGACTTCCTCCCAACTACATCGGTTGATGGCAATAGGCTTCCTCCCAATTACATCGGTTGATGGCAATAGGCTTGCTCCAGATAACATCGGTTGATGGCAATAGGCTTGCTCTCAATTAATTTGTTGATGGCAATAGATTTGCTCCCAACTACATCGGTTGAAGCAGTGACGGATTAAGACTACTATTGATGCCCTAAGCAATCCACGCCTGTGGCCCCCCCCTATCCGTATGTCAACTAGAATTGGTCTTTAGACTTTTACCGCCTAAAAACATCAGTTTTTTTGTAAAATAAGATGATGCAATGTAACGTACGTACGTAAGTGGAGTAGGTGCGACAACGATAACAAAAAATTAAGTGTGGCACTCTGAGACTGCCGCGGTAAAGCTATTGCATGGCATTTTTTATCAACTTATGCAAATAATTATTTATTTAATTTGACAACCTCAGTTGACAACCTTGTTATTTTCCGTAACCATAGCAACCTGGTTGAAAATTTTCGTTACGGAATTTCTGGATTCGCTCTCCACGCTCAAGGCCCGCGATAGAAGCTATGCAATAGCTTAAAAGCATAATTTATTTATTAATTAAAATGCGCCTTGCGGCTTTTCCGGGCATTGAATTCACGCAAGATAGTATTAACGTCTAACGTTTTTAACATATCGGACTCTATATAAGATATCGATAAATTATGGAGCCTTTCTTGTATCACCTTTGTCCTTTTTCATTTTTGGCTGACCGCAATTCCGGTGCATTCGAATTGCCGAATGCACTAGCGGGCAGCGAGTGGGCAAGCGGGAGCGGGGTTATTGTATGACTCTAGGTCGGACTCCTAAGTCCCTTTCAGACCTGGTGTACACAATTGTACACATATAATATAAAAATAAATTTAAGTATTAATTTCACATTATTTGCAACTAAAAACGGTTGTGTTCATTAGTTCACATAATAGACTACCGAAAACGATACTCCCAACGCCATCTCTTGGCGTATAATGACAGTTTTTGCCAAGTTATGACCAGGGCCCCTACTATGACGTCTTAAAACATTCCTAACTTACTCTTAATCCATTGTGGAAACGTGACAGAACTATACAGGGTGTCTAGCGCCATCTCTTTTCCACACTGGATTAAGAATAAGTTAGGACTGTTTTAAGACGTCATAGTAGGGCCCCAGTAGCCGACCGAAGTTTGCATTGTGCAGGTAAGTTCATTATTTTATTTCTAAAAAGTTGAAAATATCAAAGTATATGTAATGAAATATTTATAGGTCGATGTGTTATATTGTTGTCGTCATATTTTACATACATGTTGTTTGTTTTATTTTATTTTTGTACAAATTTTCGTGATTTTTATATTTGTACACAAATGTACACATCAGGCGCATACGATGTATTTCTGATTTGTTGTTGTACATCGTAGGTATTACTAAAATAAATTATAATTGTTATTGAATGGTTTAATTTTGTTGCTGTTGATGTTACAAATTGTGTAAATACTATTTTCAGATAAGAAATTACCAAAATGTTTTCGCGCGACGCTATTAGAGCACTAGAAGAAGGTTGCCTTTCTGATTTAGAATTATCTTCTGATGACGAAGGACCAGTTGGACCTGCGTCTGAACGGGAGCTAAGATGTGTCCAAGTGGGAGCAGATGTTATCAGCCGGAACCAACGAGAAATATTCCCTCCAGCTTTGGATGATGATGATGATGAAGACGCTGGCTCATCGTGGGTTGAAATGAGTGATAACTTTTTACCAGAAGTGCCTTCCGCCTCTGAAGATACGCTTTTACTGAATATTACGCCTAAGCATAGTATTAGGTGGAGACACAAGGAAATAGTAAACACAATTTCACTAGCTTGGTTTCCACCCATTGCTATTGATCCCAGAGTTGAAAAACAAACAACTGACATTGCTTCACTTTCGGCGTCGGTTGGCTGAAAGTCTGGTGTTGCAAAATAAAATTTCGATGGGTAAAAGAGGTCGTCCAAGTGGCAGTAGCCAAACTCTTCAAATTGTACCTAGGAGACCAGGAGAGACACGCCCAGAAGCTGAAATAACTCAAGACGGTTTTGGGCATTTTCCTGCACACGATGAGGGGCTTGGGACACGGTGTACGGTGGGATGCATGGGTAGAACCCGAATCAAATGCGTAAAATGCAAGGTTTCACTTATGCCTAACTAAGGATAAGAATTGCTTCTTAGCATTACTACATAGGATGCTATATTGATGCCTTTGATTTTAATTTTAATTTAGACTGATTTATGTGCAATTAGTTCAATCTTCCCAAAGAAAAAGCCATTGTTTGTTAATTTTTATAAAGAGAATACTATTTTTACTATTTGTTATTTCATATCGCTTCGTATTTCCTAATAAAACGTTGTAAAATAAATGTTTTTAGCATTAGAGATAAACATCCCTTAGCACTAATATTTTCATGACGTTTGGACGGATGTGTACATTTGTACACAAAAAGAAAAAGCTGTTTTTCTTGAAAAGCTTGTAACCAGGATTTATTTACTTATTTTTCCTTAGATCTATTTATAATAGCCTAGTTGCAGGCATTTTTTTCAGATCGATTAGCGAAAATAAAAAAAATCAGGTCTGAAAGGGTTAAGGTTGATGCGACACGGGTAGCCTGCGAAATTCGAATTTTCTTACGCTTTTTGCAATTTGCCGGTCAATGTCAAGTCGTATGTTAAATAACATAGGATTCGCGGCAGTAATAAATGTCTATTTAACCATCTCAGTACCTACATAAAGGTCACTTGAGTGACTATTTGATGAAATCGGCATTCTTGAGGCCATTGTGAACTGAGACGGTTGTATTGGTGATTTTAATCATGTTTACTCAGTAAAATAGACATTTGTTATTAATGTAATTTAATAATTTATTCATCAGACTACAAAAGAGGTCCACTGTGTTAGTAACAATATAACTTAGTCTATGTTAGTACTTAATAACTAGGACAGATCGAATGCGATTGGTTAGTAACACAAAAACTTAGCTTAGGTTAGTACTAATAACTAAAACAGAACGGGTGCGATTTGTTGAAATTGGCACATCCCTAATGTGACTATTATAGTTTTTGGTAACCCTAATGGTTGCCATGGTTTGTTATTCGAAAATATAGAATACTAGTTCGATGGTGTAATTTTCTTTTCCTAATTTTCCCTGCTTGCCGTTCCCAACTCCAACAAATGGTAGCAGAGCGTGGTTGCAAGGAAAAATGAGCAACACTGCCTCATACCGTATTGAAGCTCTCTCCAAAGAAAACTATGATACGTGGAGCGTGCAGGCCGAAGCAGTTCTAATAAAAAATGGACTGTGGGGATACGCCAGTGGATCGATCACCGAGCCAAAAGAGGAAACAGCAAAATGTAAGTTTTATGAAAATGACTTGCTTGCTCGATCAGAGCTATTACTGATCATCTCACCGTCAGAACTTAAACAAGTGCGGGGATGCAAGACATCCAACGAGCTATGGCTAAAGCTTAAAGGAATTTACCAAAGCAAAGGTCCTGCTCGAAAAGCAACTTTGCTAAAACAGCTGATACTAAAAAAGGCTGATAAAGATGATGTCCGTGAACATCTAAATAACTTCATTGACATCGTGGATAAGCTAGCGGATATGGGCGTTAGTTTACATCCCGACCTACTCAGCATAATGATGCTTTACAGCCTCCCAGCTGCATATGAGAATTTCCGAATAGCAGTGGAAACTCGTGACACCTTACCGACTCCTGAAGAACTGAAAATAAAAATAGTTGAAGAAAGTGAGGCACGAAAAAACATTGAATGTAAAGAAATTGAAGAAGCCTTTTTCACAAAGAAAGGCAAATATTGCCAAAAGTGTAAAAAGAAAGGCCATACCACTCAGGCATGTTGGAGCAAAACAAATAATGTTTCCAGAAAGAAATTTGAGAAAACCCCTGAGAAAAATTTCAATGTTTGCCTGAACACAGGAAAAGAGGTATCTAATGAAAACATTTGGTGTCTAGATAGCGGTTGTACATCGCACCTTTGTGGTACAAACCTCTTATTTAACAGTATAAAAACAGCTTCAGGAAATTTAAAGCTGGCCTCAAACAAACATACTGCTACGATTGAAGGAAAAGGAAAAGTGACAGTGTTCAAAGAAAAAGAAAAATTTAATTTCAATGAAACATTGTTTATTCCTGACTTGACAACCAACCTATTGTCAGTAAGCAAAATAACGGAAAAAGGAAATAAAGTTATATTCGAAAAAGATAAGGCTTACATAATAGAAAATAATGGGTCAGTAGTACTGACAGCAACGAAAAGTAATGATTTATACTACCTAAAATTTGATGAATCAAATGAGACCGCAAAATATACACGTACAAATAAAAATGATAGCAAAATCTTGCAGTGGCATCGAAAACTTGGCCATATCAATGAAAGAGATTTGGTAAGGATGGCAAAAGAAGAGTTGATGTATGGACTTGATGTAGGTGAAGGAAAACTTGATAATTGTGAAACCTGTATAAAAGGAAAACTTTCAAGATTGCCATTCCCGCGTCATGAGGAAATATACACTACCGAACCGTTGCAAATCATTCATAGCGATGTGTGTGGTCCTTTGGAATACGAGTCTATAGCTGGATCAAAGTATTACGTAACGTTCATCGATGATTACACCAGGTATTGTTGCATATATTTTATCGCACAGAAAAGCGAAGTATTTGATAAATTTAAGGAATTTAAAAGTGAGGTTGAAAATTATACTAACCTAAAAATAAAGAATTTGCAATCAGATAACGGAAGGGAATACGTCAATAAAATGTTTGACGATTATTTGAAATTGCATGGAATCCAGAGAAGGTTGAGTACACCTTATACTCCGCAACAAAACGGAATCAGCGAGCGCAAAAACAGATCCCTGATGGATAAAGCCAGATGCTTAATGATAGAAGCAAATACACCAAAGCAATTGTGGGCAGAAGCAGTATATACTGCTAACTATTTAATAAATAGAAGTCCATCCAAAGCACTGAAGGGAGAAACGCCATTCAAGAAATGGGTTGGACGAACTCCATCAGGTAATCACCTTCATATTTTCGGCAGCAAAGCTTTTGTACTGCAGAAAAGAAGAAAGGGAAAACTATCGGCAAAAGCTACAACCGGTGTATTTATGGGTTATGCTAAAAACTCAAAAGCATTCCGAATTTACATTCCTGAAAAGAATTCAGTAATAATAAGCAGGGATGTTAAAATCATAAACAAAATGTTTTATGAAACAGAAGAAAACTACGACAATTTTGTTGAGGAATCAGGACAAACACCTGAGAAAGAAAAACAACTTAAACAAATAAAACAAAAGAAAAATCTGAGCACTGAAGTAAACATAGAAATAAACAAAAATGAAGAAAAAGCCTCAGAAAAATCGAAGACATCTGAAGAAAACACAAGTCCAGAGAAGTCTTCACCAAATATCATACCTGATACCAATTTTGATGAAGCATCATCAGATGAAGAACAAGAAGCTTATATTGACGCAGCTGAATCAATGACTGGAGAAAGGCCGAAAAGAAATATAAAACAGCCTACTTGGATGAAAGACTATGATATAGAAGGAGTTTCAGAAGAATGTCAGTTGTCATCTGAAATAGCTTACTCGTTTGAAGATAATAATCAAACGGAAGACTGGAGTGATGCTATCCGATCTGAAATTAGATCACACATTAAAAATGGTACGTGGAAAATCGTAAAGAAAGAGAAAGGTATGAAAATCATAGACTACAAGATGATCTTAAAGAAGAAAGTGAGCCCAGAAAACAAAGTAACAAACAAGGCACGCCTAGTGGCTAGAGGTTTCACGCAACGTCCGGGCGTTGATTACAACGAAACTTACGCACCCGTTGCAAAACTAAGTTCTATAAGAACCATATTTGGTATTGCTGTTGAAGAAGGTCTACATTTGAACCAAATGGATGTAGTCACAGCATACCTAAATGGAAATATTGAAGAAAATATTTATATGAAACTGCCTAATTACATCGAGAGATATGTAAGAGAGATATTAGTTGCTGAGTTTGAGTCTGATGATCTAACAGTCTACAATAAAGCCAAAGAGGTTCTAACAGATTTAAAAACCATAGAAGGAGAAAAAGTCTTTTTATTATTAAAGGCCCTTTATGGACTTAAGCAGGCAGGGAGGCAATGGTATGTCAAACTGGACACAGAATTAAAAAATATTGGCTTTCAGGCTACAAAAGCAGAGCCCTGTGTATACACATGCACAGAAGGAGGAGTACGTGCCATTATTGGAATATATGTTGATGATATGTTACTTGCCTGCTCATGTCAAAAGAAGATGAAAGAAATAAAAGACATGCTAAGTCAAAAGTTTGAAATGAAAGATCTGGGAAAACCAAAATGCATACTTGGTATGGAAATATCATACAAAAACAAGGAAATTATTATTAAACAAACAAAGAAAATAGACGAAGCTTTGAAAACATTTAAAATGGAAGAATGCAAATCTACTACTACACCGATAGAACCAGGCATTGCACTAGAGCCAAACAAGAAGGAAATTGTAGAACTGCCTTACAAAAATTTGATTGGCACGTTAATGTTTTTGGCTGTAGCTACAAGGCCAGATATTGCATTTGCAGTAAGCTACTTGTCACAATTTAATGACTGTTATAACGAAACACATTTCAAAAGTGCAAAACGTGTTCTAAGGTACCTGAAGGGTACAAAAGATATCGGTTTGAATTTCAAGAAGACAGGAAATAAACCATATGGCATGGCTGATGCTGATTGGGGGTCATGCAAGATAGACAGAAAGTCCTTTTCCGGATATTGTTTTAAATTTGCTGGAGCTCCTATCAGCTGGGGATGTAGAAAACAAAGAAACATTGCATTATCCACAGCAGAAGCCGAATATGTCGCTCTAACAGAAGCTGTTAAAGAAGCAGCATACCTAAGAGCGTTGTTCAATGAAATGAACATAAAACAAGAAAAGATACTAATATTGAATGATAATCAAGCGGCACTAAAGCTGTGTCAAAACCCAATAGTATCGTCGAAGTCGAAGCATATAGACCTCAAAATGCATTACATCAGAGATTGCATCAAAGAAGGAGTCGTGGAAGTCCAATATCAACTTACAGAAGATATGGAGGCGGATCTGTTGACGAAAGGATTACCAGGTCCAAGACTTGCACGTTTGAGAACCAGTATGGGTCTACATTAGGAGTGAGAAGGAGTGTTGAAATTGGCACATCCCTAATGTGACTATTATAGTTTTTGGTAACCCTAATGGTTGCCATGGTTTGTTATTCGAAAATATAGAATACTAGTTCGATGGTGTAATTTTCTTTTCCTAATTTTCCCTGCTTGCCGTTCCCAACTCCAACACGATTGGTTAGCGCCCACACTAGCGGGCTATCTGCCCGGTTGGCTATGGATTGCAGTATAGTGTTATGACTGCCTCGCAGCCTGCGGAGTAGCGAGGCAGATTTTTTACGCCACATCGCATCAAAGCCGTCAGTGCGTGCGTTGGCAAACATTTCCGAGGCACTACAGAAGCGTGGCAGTCGCAACAATATCCTGAATGCATTATTATACTGGATACGCAGAGCATTATAAGCCTTTTGGGTATATGTGAACCACAGGGCTCCCGAGTACAGTGATGTGCAATATGCTTTAAAAAGTACTATTTTAATTGCAGCTGTACATCGAGAGAACCTGCGAGCCAGCATATTCGCCCTGACTGATAATGCTCTGCGCTCCCTTTCCAAATCCAGGTCATCAGGTTATTGCCGCGAATCCCATTTTAATTCACATACGACTTGACACTGACCGTGAAATTCTTCGAGGTCAGTGTCTTCAAAAATTAAAAATTTCGCGGGCTTCACCTTACCTTGTCGCCTTCACCTTAAAACGTGCGAATTTTCAAATTAGTCCTAGAAACTTTTTTGGGTGTGGTTTTTGGTGTCGTGAGAGTGAGACGTGATGCCCTTACGGACGGATTTTTGTTTGTGCTTCTTATGGTGCCCCCCCAGACGTGATGATTTGATTATGGGTTAATCCGTCACTATGTTGATGGTAATAGGCTTTCTTCTAATTACATTTGTTGATGGCAATAGACTTGCTCCCGACTACATCGGTTGATGGCAATAGGCCTGCTTCCAATTACATCGGTTGATGGTAATAGGCTTGCATTCAATTATAACAGTTGATGGCAATAGGCTTGCTACCGATTACATCGGTTAATGGCAATAATATGTTTGTTCCCAATTACATCTGTTAATGGCAATAATTGAGAGCCAGCCGCTCCCAATTACATTGGTTGATGCATAACAACAAAAATAATTTTAATTTGCAAATATTTTTAACCCATTATGGTGAAAGATCCTGTCGTCGATTAATCATCATGATGATCGGGTCATAAACAAGCTAGACCTCTGAATTAATCGTTCTGTCAGCGAAACGTTCGTCGTAGAAAGGTTGCTGTCGTTAAAAAACTTAAAAACGAAACATTCTGTCGTAGTCTAGGCAACAAGTGCCTTTTTGATGAACTTTTTTCAGCAGTCTCCGAAAATTATGATTGAGGTGTCATTCGATTCGGAATGGCATCCAAATGATTTTTGAGAAAATTGAAGTTCCGCTTGCGAAAATTGCAATAGTTATAATAACTAGCTTTTGCCCGCGACTTCGTCCGCGTTATACTAAAAATGTTATCTTTGGTAAGTAGATCTATCATTGATTTTAATTTTAAATAAAAAACTCTTGCGATAATATCATGGCGGTCATGCGGTTCTTGACCCTCAAGAAGCTCCCGAGTGATTTCATCCCACTTGGGCTTGGTAGTTGTAATTAATAAAAACTACTAATAATACAACTACTAATTAATTTACGTACTTAAGCTATCGGGAGTTACATGTGTTATTGTGAGTCAACCATAAAAGATAGACATATGCTGTTGTGGGATATTTTTTTAGATAATTTTATGTAGAACATTTCCGTCATAAATGATTTCTATGTAGCTTTAACCACTAAGGCTGCACACGCGACGGAAGCTTAAAAAATGGAGCAACTTCTCCCGTTTTCCCAACATTTCGCTTCACTGCTCTGCTCCTATTGATTGTAGCGTGATGAAAAGTATACTATAACCTCCCCAGGAGTATGAAAAATAATTTTACCAAGTTTCGTTAAAATCCGTCGAGTAGTTTTTGTTTCTATAAGAAACATACAGACAGGAAGACAGACAGACAGACAAAAATTTTACTGATTGCATTTTTGGCATCAGTATCGATCTAATTACCCCCTGATAGTTATTTTGAAAATATATATCATGTACAGAATTGACCTCTCTACAGATTTATTATAAGAAGTATAGATGAAAATTTAAATTTGAAAAAATTCAGGCGCCTGCAAAATAGATCAATAAACAATAATCCGTGGTTTAAAAGTTTTTATCGCGAGTTTTCAATAAGTTATCCATTAGTTAATTAACAGTTTTTTGTAGCACGAACATTAACATTGCAAGTGTGATAATTGTTAAACTATTATTTTAAGATTTTTTTCCTCTCGTGGAGCTATTTTTGAAAGGTCTTAGAAAAGGCTCTCGTTGGAAAAATTAAAAAAATGTAAATTTTCGTTTTTTTATTAACAATTTACTGAGGTGAAAAATTTCAAAGCTTCATTAGACATTCAAAACTTCTTTTTTTTGTTTATATTATTATTGAACCGTTTTTGTATATTCAGAAGCTACTTAAAAATGATTTTTAATATTTTTTATCTTTTATTGTTTAAACAATTTTTATAAACAAATGCGTTGTTTATGAGATAATTTAATTATGTATTTCTTTCATAACGTAATCATTGATGATAACTATGATTCTTTAAAAGAAAATCGTTGCTTAAAAAAATAAATTTATTGCTTAAAAACGAATTTGTTGATTAACAATTATTTTCTCCCACTTTTAATTAATATTAGGGAACCATTTTTTTTAAATCACCTTTATTTGTTGTTTTCTTTTCGATATATTTATATATATAAAAAAATGTTTTATTAAATTTGTCATTGTTTATTGTTGAACGTTTATTTAAATCCAAAAACTGTTCTTCTACAAAATAACTTTATTTTAGTATTGTACAGTGATACACAGTGATAATTTAGACCAACTCGCTTCGTAGCTCAAAGATAACTGACATGGAATCACCAAAAGGTCATAAGCAAGATTCTCAGCTGTAACTCAATTGACTACCAACGACATTTTGTCGCCATTATGCCACCATAACCGTATTCGGAAGTCAACGTTGAGCTACGAATATAAAATAACAGTAAGAATCATATAGCAAATAAAATTCAGGATTATTCTAAAAATACAATTAAAAATCAACATGATTTATAGTGCAATTAACAATTATTAATATTTAGTATAATTCATACTTCCGTTCTTCAACGTTCAAACGGAAATCAACATGTTTTAATAGAATTCATAACTTATTTTTAAAGGAACTAAGCCAACGTATTTACAAAAATGCATACTATTTAATGAACATTAATACATGAATTTAAAACAAGCTAACAATTCGTCCATCCTGATTAATTTCGCGTCCCCGCGAATGACACCATTGAGCAAAAACAAAAATATATCTATTACATAATATAAATTACTCAAACATTCAATGCTTCATAGAATTTAATTAGCAAAAACAACAATTAAAATATATATATTATATAATATAATTTACTCAAATATTTTTTTATAATTACTTCATAGTAGGTATTTAATTCTAGAATGACAATGTTTTTTCAGTTATCGTGCACTTCGTACTTTAAATTAGCCTTTCGCTCATAGCGGCTTTCATAGTTTTGTGCACATTGCACTACAAAGTTGCCTTTCGCTCATAGCGGCTTTCATAGTTTCGTGCACATTGCACTACAAAGTTGCCTTTCGCTCATAGCGGCTTTCATAATTTTGTGCACATTGCACTACAAAGTTGCCTTTCGCTCATAGCGGCTTTCATAATTTTGTGCTTATTGCACCACAAAGTAGCCATTCGCTCATAGCGGCTTAGGTATAAAGTTGTGCAAATTACACTTTAAAGAACTCAACACTAAAGCTCATTATAGTATAGGTTAAGAGTAATATTACTAGTTATCAATTGAATAACACAAGGATACATTTAATAATTAATCCTAAAAATATGCCATAAATGCTCAATCAGTGTATAAATCACATAAATTGTTTGATTACATTTAACAAATAAAACAAAAGTAACTAAACAAAGTTATAATCAACTTCATCTATATTTTATACAAATGTAACTATTACTATACACAAACATTAAATATTCGGACACTGCAAATCATCTGTACCTTCGCCAGAAGACGACTCACTCTCATCTTTATTATTAAAGCAAAGCCAGGGATGAATTTTGTCGATAGAAAATACACCCTTATACTTTGACGCCCCTCTCTTTTTAGTAATAGGAGTATCTTCAACCTCATACCTATCGTGATCCAAAACTTTAGTTACTCTATATGGCCCTGAGCATTTAGCTAACAATTTCCTACTTTTTCCTACAGTATGTGCTGTTCTTTCAACTCTCACTAAGTCTCCAATATTAAATTTTAACGCTTGCTTTCTTTTTCTATCGTACCGATTCTTCTGTTTTGCTTGCGACTTTTTTGTGTGATCGTCTACTTCATTCCTAATCTCTCGTAATTTATCATAGTTGCCATTTTCGTCACGTGTGTCTTTAACTATGTCATCATCAATTTCCGAAACTAGGCTACCTTCATTGATCCCAGTGAGCCTTAACCCAAACAAAACCTCCGAAGGGGTTTTACCCGTACCTTTGTTTAAGGTGTTGTTTAGGCCCCACTGTACCTGTGTAAGTCTGTCATCCCAAAGTCTTTCATCTTTACCATGATTTTGAGAAGCTAATGAATCCAAAATTGTCCGATTATACCGCTCTACCTGACCATTTGCTCTAGGTGAAGCTACTGCATTTATTATATGATAGACTCCTATTTCAGTCATAAAACTTTTAAATTTCGAACTTGTAAACGAAGTGCCTCTGTCACTGATTAGCCGTTTTGGTACACCGAATGTACCAAAATAATCCCTAAGAACTGCAATAGTGGAAGTGGATTTGGTATTTTTAACCGCTTTCAAGACAATAAATTTTGTAAATGACTCTACGATCACCAAAATGTAACAATTTTTCCTTTTTGATTTCACGAATGGACCAACGTGATCGACATGAATGGTGTGAAAGGGTGTATTTATTTTAGGTATAGGGTGCAAGTATCCCTGTTTTTTGCCTGCCGGCAATTTATTATGAGCACATTCCAAACAAGAATTTACATACTTTTGAATAAACTTTCGCATGCGAGGAAACCAGTAATGTTCTTTTATTTTATCTAAAGTCTTATCGAATGAAAAGTGACCTATTTCATCATGGTTTTTCTGGAGGATTTGCCACCGACAACCCTTTGGCACCACCCACCTCAATCCGTCTTCAGTTATTTTATAAACTCTATCGCGCTTTAGGACGAAATTCTTACGAATTTCTACCATGTCATCAAAGTTTTTGTCAGAAAGGATTTTCTTAATGCGTTGTATTTCAGAGTCCGCTAGTTGTACCGTCGTCAACCAATCATCAGTTATTGTCATAATATCAAAAGTGTCAATAGCCTGAATTATCCCTGCATTTTCCTGCGTTGGGTTCCTACTCAAAGCATCAACGTGAATCATGCCTTTGCCGGATTTATATACCACGTTACAGTCATATTCCTGAATCAAACTCCACCATCGCGCAACTCGGGGTAACATGTCTCGCTTTAAAAACGTTGCCCTAAGAGAGTTACAGTCTGTTACAATGGTAAAGTTTAACCCAAGCACGTATGTTCTGAACTTCACTAAAGCAGCAATAACGGCAAGAGTCTCTAACTCATACGACGAAAAATGGGACTCCTCAGGCGAGGTCTGTCTACTGTAGTAAGCTACCGGTTTGAAAACTCCATCGATTTGTTTTTGAAGTAAAACGCTACCTATACCGTGTTTGCTGGCATCTGTGTGTATTTGCGTTTCAAGACTAGGATTATACAATGCTAGTACAGGTCTAGAAATCAGTGCATTCTTCAATTTATCAAATGCTTCTTCTTGAGCATGTGACCAAAGCCAAACAGAGTTTTTCTTCAGTAATTGCGTGAGGGGACGAGCTATCACTCCGAAACCTCTGATAAAACGTCGGAAAAAACTGGCTAGGCCGATAAACTGTCGAACATTATGCACATCTTTTGGCTTAGGAAAGTTTTTAACGGATTCAATTTTTTTAAAGCCCGGTCTTACACCTTCGTTGGAAATTTCAAAACCTAAGTAGTCTACATGATTTTGAAAGAAATAACATTTTTGCGGTTTTAATGTCAAGCCTGCCTCCCTAAACCTTTGAAGTACGATTTCTAATCTTTCAATTCCTTCCTCAAATGACCTACTCGGCACCAAGATATCATCCATATAAGCTAATGCAATATTATAGCGTAAATTTCCCAATACCAAATTGATAGTTCGCTGAAAAACGGCTGGAGCGTTGGCTAGACCGAAAGGCATTCTGTTAAATTCAAATTGCCCATCGGGCGTTACAAAAGAGCTTTTGTTTTTGCTGTCTCCAGTAAGTGGGATTTGGTAATACCCTGATGCCAGGTCTAAAGCACAAAAATACTTATTCCCAGCCAAACGATCAATTTGGTCCTCAATACGTGGTAGCGGGTAATGTTGCTTAATAGTTTTCTTATTCAGGGCACGATAGTCCACACAAAGCCGTTTATCTCCAGTTTTCTTTTTAACTAATAAAACTGGACTCGCGTATGGAGACTGAGACTCCCTTATGATGTCATATTTTAGGAGTTCGTCAACCATAATTCTAACTTCTTCCCGTTCCGAATGACTCAACTTATATGGCCGATAAACGACTGGCTCCGTATCTACTAGCTGAATATTCATTTCTGCAACCATTGTCTGCCCTAATTCAGACAAATCCTTGGCAAAACAATCACGATACTGGTTCAAAGTATTAAATAATTTAAGTTTCTGAGTTACGTCTAAATTTTCATCAATATTGAGATCATCCAATGTTAATGGAGGTTTGTCACAATGATTTTGAGCTTCGTGAATTCTATTAATGTTTTTAATATTATTATCAATTCGAAAAGCACGTGCCAAGACTTGCCCCTCTTTAAATTTAATTGTTTTATTTTCATAATTTAGAATAGTTAAATAACCACTACCGTTTACTATATTATAAGGGCCAATTTCTACACAATAGTTTAAGCGATGACCATTTTCAACAAAAATATTTCCATTAAATTTTAAATCAGTACATACTTTTACGGAAATACAACCTTCAGCCTCCACAGTTTTGTGAGACTTTAAAACCAGTCGTGTATCATCTAGCACTCGTTTGTCACTAATCACCAATATTTTATCGGATTTAAATACCCATATGTGGGGTTGTTCCGTAGCCGTCTGACCAATAAGTACATCATAGTTTAGATAACTATCAGGTACAATAATTACCTCAACAGAAATTTTTGCGTCGTCAATTATTAATGAAAGTTTAGTTTTACCTAATGCAGCTACGTATGTATTACCAAAACCTTTAAGAGACGGCAAATTACTCGTCTGCCACTTTTCACGCGGTTCAATTACTTTTATAACGGATTCCTTAACTAACGTACACTGACTACCAAAATCTACGTACCCTGTCAACTGAACATTATTAACGATAACACTTTTAATAAACTTGTTGTCCGCTGCTAAGTTACTAGTATTGTCTAGTCATAATGTCTTGACTTCAGCTTTTGCCCAAACACTCCTACTACAGTTAGGATCATCATGGCCAATGCGCTTACATTTTTGACACTTAACAATAGGCTTTTTACATTCAGGTATCGTGTGACCAGTTTCGTGGCAGTTGAAACACTTCAAAACTCTAACTAATTCAGTTTTTACAGGTTTACGCGTATCGGTTACAGAACGTACCGGTTTCTTATTGAACCTATCTAATCGTTCATGCTTGACACCCCTCAGATAGCCAAGCAATTTATCAGCATCCTCAAAACCTACCGCTTCTGCTCCATACCGAACTGACCTATCGTCTATTCCGTAAACAATGCAGTCAATCGCATTCCTACCTTCTATACCACACCTATTCAAAGCTATTAATTTTTCATAATAGTACTCTTCTAAATCATCTCTAAACTTAGCCCTTTTAGCTAACATTTCCGTAAGTAAATGGCCATAATTTTCGTACGAAGGAAAAGCAGATTTAAGTTTTTGGACCCATTCATCCCATGTGAGCAAAATTGATGGCTGTCCTTCGTACCACTTTTTGGCAGTACCTACTAGCTTTGGGAGGGCATAATGAGCGGTCTGTTTACAATCCCAGCCGTAGATCTCAGAGCATTCCTTAACTTTATTCAACCAAGTAACAATTGTTTGATTTTTCAATTTAGGATCAAATTCTGGAACTACATTGCTATTAGTAAATCTTTCTTTACGCTCTGTATTTACATTTGTAATAGTTTGCAACGATTCTTTGACTAATTTTAGTAATTCAATATTAACAGCATCGGTAGATGGAGGCTGCGGCGGCGCAGATGCAGTGTTTACATTTGTAAAAGAGCTGACTGGACTACGTGATCTATTAATGCTTTCACTGCGAGGGGTCTGCAATCTCCGATGCCTCTGCCTACTACGGCTACGATCTATAATCCTATGATCTGTCGGTACATGTTCATGCGGGTCCGTTGGTGGCGCACGTGGTTTGTTACGCAATAATGGCGTAATTACGACTGACCTGCTTCGACTTCTTGCCTGCGACTCCACAGGGCGAGGTGACCTTCTGGATCTACGCCTCTCGGAGCAACGAACATCGCTGCGGGGTGCTGCTGACGAGCGATGACTTTGTCTCGAGCCTTGGGTACGTATCCGGGATCGGCTGCGTCTCGTAGAGCCTCCCGGCATGGCGCTGTGGCGACTTCTGATAGACTTACGTCTATTCTCGGACTGGTCACTCATCTTCTGATTGTACTTGCAGTACAATGTCCAATAACCTGAAAACATTATTTGAAACAACAAGTATCTAGGTATTTTATATATAAATATGCCCTACGTATCAAACATGTTATTAAAATATCATCCAATGATTGAATAAATGAGCAATACATGGCGAGTTAGAAGATAAATATTTGTAATATAGGTAGTAAAGTTACTTTCAACAACATACAAACAAAAAAAAAGCCATTCAGAGGGACATCTTAACTTTAGAGTGTAAACGAGCTTTATAAAGTATAATAAAATGAAAACAACAAAAAAAATAAAACTCATAACCGAGCCATCTTTTGAGCATTATGTACATGAAACCTAAAAAAAACACTATGCGAAAAGCGTAGTAGAGGAAAGGAAAAAATATAATAAAAAGTGAAAAATAATTCAACTTTAACCTTCAATATCTAACCATAATGAAAGTTCAGTGTAGTACAAAAGTACAAAAATGACCGTAATATCTAGTAAAACACAACTTTCGGCTTTAAGAGTCTTTTTAAATCAGTTAAATGCAATAAAATCGAATTAATAAATCACCTGCCAACAGAATTGCATATGGATATTTTTTTCCCAAGATAGTGTCAACGGAAAAAAAAATGGCACAACACTTAGCAATAATAAATGACACAACTAAAAATCATATTATTGAATATTCAAATACACTTTAACATACCTTATTGTAGGCGTATGATCACACCAGGGTGGTTGCAATAGGTGCTCCAGAATCCTTGGTGTTATCCCTGCTTCTGAACTGTTGAACGTTTATTTAAATCCAAAAACTGTTCTTCTACAAAATAACTTTATTTTAGTATTGTACAGTGATACACAGTGATAATTTAGACCAACTCGCTTCGTAGCTCAAAGATAACTGACATGGAATCACCAAAAGGTCATAAGCAAGATTCTCAGCTGTAACTCAATTGACTACCAACGACATTTTGTCGCCATTATGCCACCATAACCGTATTCGGAAGTCAACGTTGAGCTACGAATATAAAATAACAGTAAGAATCATATAGCAAATAAAATTCAGGATTATTCTAAAAATACAATTAAAAATCAACATGATTTATAGTGCAATTAACAATTATTAATATTTAGTATAATTCATACTTCCGTTCTTCAACGTTCAAACGGAAATCAACATGTTTTAATAGAATTCATAACTTATTTTTAAAGGAACTAAGCCAACGTATTTACAAAAATGCATACTATTTAATGAACATTAATACATGAATTTAAAACAAGCTAACATTATGTAATACACAATTTGTTAAAACAAATAAATTTTTACTTTATATTTTTTTTCTTATTTTACTTATTGTCACACAAACAGATATGATTTTGTTTTTTTCAAATTAAAAAAAAAGTTGTAAAAAAAAGACAAAAAAAGAATCATGTCTGGTTTTGTGACAATAAGTATGAAAGAAAAAAAATATTAAGGAAAAATTTATTTGTTTTTAACAAATTGTTTATTACATAAACAATGAAAAATTTAATAAAACATTACACACACACACACACACACATACCCATACGCGCACACACACACACACACACATACACATACACACACATACATTACATTTTAGTTATCATCAAAGATTACGTTATGAAAGAAATAATTAAATTATCTCATATCCCACGCATTTGTTTATAAAAATTGTTTAAACAATAAGAGATAAAAAATATTAAAAATCATTGTTAAGTAGCTTCTGATTATACAAAAACGGTTCAATATTAATATAAACAAAAAAAAAAATTTTTGAATGTGTAATGAAGCTTTGAAATTTTTCACCTCAGTTAATTGTTAATAAAAAAAACGAAAATTTACTTTTTTTTAATTTTTCCAACGAGAGCCTTTTCTAAGACCTTTGAAAAATAGCTCCACGAGAGGAAAAAAATCTTAGAATAATAGTTTAACAATTATCGCACTTGCAATGTTAATGTTCGTGCTACAAAAAACTGTTAATTATCTAATGGATAACTTATTGAATATTTGCGATAAAAACTTTTAAACCACGGATTATTGTTGATTGATCTATTCTGAATTTTTTCAACTTTAAATTTTCATATTTAATAAGTTTAAATAATATTTATTCATGAAAGGTCCGAATGGAGCGTAGCTTGCGCAACACGGAGTACCAGTTTTCGGGCGTATTTTCAACCCGATGGAAAAGTTATTAATATTTGTCCTACAATTCCGAAAGTTTACACATTCTTTAGGAAACTTCCTCCTCTTTTTGAATCTTTTTTCGAATTCGAAAAATTTTAATTAGGTTTTTAGATATTTGCAAAAAACTAAACCCATTTTAAATTTTTTAGTTAATTGTTAATAACTTTAGCAATTTTTGCAAGCGGAACTTCAATTTCTTCAAAAATCATCTGGATGCCATTCCGAATCGAATGACACCTCAATCATAATTTTCGGAGACTGCTGAAAAAAGTTGATCAAAAAACATAACACTCTTTTTTTTGGGGAAGTCGTGTAAAAAGCACTACTTAGTTGACTAGACTATCGGTGGCTCATCCCGCGGAGAAACCGCAAACGAAGTAGGCACCACCACCAGCACATGGATCATCGTATTTCAAACCTATATTTTTCAACCTCGGTTTCTTCAACATGTTGTGAATTTGGGATGTTTGTATCAAAATAAAACAAAACCCAAATCATCTTTAATGTTTTCAGTTATTTTTATTAGGTATGGAACTATTTATATCTAAGCAGTGTGAGTGTGATTTTTTAATTCCAGTTCATCGGCATTAACATTGTTGGGTTCCCTCGTTCGTTTGTACGAGTTTTTCCAAATTTCGTAGAAACACACTGTAGCTTGAAATC
Organism: Diarsia mendica; assembly: GCA_949316265.1. Lineage (NCBI taxonomy): Eukaryota > Metazoa > Arthropoda > Insecta > Lepidoptera > Noctuidae > Diarsia > Diarsia mendica. The sequence continues at coordinate 14,511,311 of OX438896.1, read as the reverse complement.
TGTAGCATACGAGAAGCGGAACCGATACGTGTGTAATGAGAGTCCAAGCCCAAACTCCGTAGAACTCCATCTGTAAATTATAAAATTCTTGTTTTTTGCGTGTTTCGAAATAACGTCATTCGAAATAGCGGTTTTGACATAAATGAGCTTTCGAACTGGCGTACCACTAGTAATTTTTTTCGAAATAGCGGTTTTGACATAAATGAGCTTTCGAACTGGCGTACCACTAGTAATTTTTTTCGAAATAGCGTGCGTCAAAATAACGTCAGTCGAAACATACCACTCCCGTTTTTTAGACTACTACATGCTGTTATTAGATTCAGATACTCTTTTATCATCACTGTTGGAAAACTCGGCCCAAACAGACTCACTGTGTAATGTTTATGCTAGGTAGAGAACCTACTGGCGAAATATTTTGTATTGGCTATACTTTGTATGACACTACGCCAGTTTTTTCATTTATTGTCGATTCCACCTTATCAGTGATGGTTAGCTTACTACTACGAGTCAGCGAGTCAGGCACAATATAATATGCAAACAAAACAAAAATCTGGATCAGCATCCATTGAAGGTTCAAATAGTGGTCTGCTAAATAACTATTTTTTTTTTTTACTTTACCCTGTCTAATTTACCTGGACAGGATGAAACTCTGCTCTTGAATTTTTAACTCTGTTGATGAGCCATAGCGCGAGGTTTCCGACTAGGAGGAACGTCACCAGTTGTCTGCCCGGTCTTTGTCGGCCCGTGCCCGCACAACGTCGACACCAAGCGTCTAATACTAACAGTGTCTGGCACGAACTTTGTATAACAGCGCATAGCGGTGATATTACTCTGCAAATACACAACTGTTCATATAAAATGGTCAAAAAGACCCTGGCAGGAATGAGTTGGCTCGAAAAATAATACACCCAATTTATACCTAGTTGCTTGTGATTCTCCGGGATATTGTTGAATTAGAAAGCCTGCTCCGATGATTTGAAACAAGTAGTATAAGTAGACACCGCACTGCGTGACTAACAGCAGGGCATGTTCCAGCGGCAATGCAGACACAGCACGCTTCATCGGTAGCGTGCGCATCCTTTGAATGCACGCCCCCGATCCGATGGTCATTATCAGGAACAGGATTGACTCCCAAATGTTTATCTAAAGAAAATGAAACATTATAGATGGTACCTACCTATCTATCTATACAAACACTTTACTTTAGGATCTTCTGATTTTAAATAAAACATTTAATGAGGCGTACCTGCAGTAAAGCTAAATTCATATGTTCTGGTTTTTGGAACAGACCATTGAACAGCATTAGACTGACAATAGTGCCAGCCAAGACTGCTACTCCCATAAACAGGCCCTTATGTGCACTTCCACAGTCAACAGAAAAATGGTTGCTTGATTTGGCTCGAGCGCAGCAGTGACGGTCTTTAGCAATTGCGTTAGAACCAGATTCCTTTAACGGTTTCTGGAAACGAAGGATTAAATTAATTCATTGACCTAATTAATGTTCAAGCTCTGATGCAGATTCTCAGAACCAATTAGACATGTGAGTATGTATGTAAGGCTTGAAAGTAGGTCGAGGATGTAAGCTAACATGGTAATTTCTCAACGTAGGTAATTTTAGAATCCATGTTACTAAGAAAAACAGTATTCTTACTAAACGATACCAGTGATCGTTTTAAAAGTAAAGGTTCTGAATTCTGATTCGAAACTTTACCTAAATCCAAAACAATTGAGTAAAACAAAACTTACCGATCCTGGAACTGTACAGATATCGTTCCAAATTACGAGTATAATGATAGAACACAAAAGGCTGTATTCGACACCACACGGCCTCAAATATGGGTTGACACTCCGAATCAGAGGTGTAATCATATCAGACACATTGCAGGTCCAACTGACATTCATAGTCGTGACATTTAAATAGTTTAACGTCAGATTTGATAAATAGTTATCGTCAGTACCATCTGCCAGCTTTTCTTCTCGTGTGTAAGTTGTATTTTCCACATGGTCCATTATAACTATTCTCGAAGGGCCAGTCACGTTGGCATATCGGATGAACGCTGGGCGGTTGTAGGCCATTGCGATGATGTCATCTCGTGTCTCCTGAACGACGACGTTCAACCATTCGCAAACGTTTGTTGCTATTAAGTGCATGAGCCCGAACCTGTCGAGCACCACCCCCCGCATCGGGTCCAATATCTATAATAAATAAGATTGCTTTACTTTTTTTCACCAAAAGTGTCCTAGTATTTAGGGATTCGGTTACATTTTCAGGTTGACAAAGAGTTATTGAGTAATCGATCAGGAATTTCTCAGTAATAATATAATATTCCACAACTATCACACAACGCCATCTAGTCCCAAGCTAAGCAGAGCTTGTGTTATGGGTACTAGACAACTGATAAACATACTTATATATTTCTAAATACATACATATTATAGATAAATTACACCCAGACACAGAACAAATGATCGTGCTCAACACACAAACATTTGTCCTGGGTGGGAATCGAACCCACGACCTCCGGCATAGCAGTTAGGGTCACTAACCACTAGACCAACAGGCCAGTCGCCTGTTGGTCTAGTGGTTAAAGTAGTAGCCTGTATGGCAATAAGAACGAGCCTACTGTATCTACAAGTACAACTCAAACAAAACTCATGAAATATAACTTACAGGGAAAAACAAAATTATTAAATTATTATTTTTATTCAGCCTTGTCCTCGTAGTATTTGCATTAGCTAAATAGGTACTAACTGCCGCACTCAGAGACGTTTAAGGATTACTTAAGCCATCACTAAATAAAGATTGTGACACTTTAGTGAAGGTTTTATATATCAATTCTTTACTAAGTGACGGCTTATGTAATCATTATATATCTCAGAGTACCGTTGTAAGTATTAAAGCTTCTACTTTTAATCTGCAGCAGTTTTATGAAAGGATTTTTTATCTTGCTAGCTTGAAGATAGCTTGAACCACATGTTGGTTCATAAGTCTTAACAAAGTTACGAAAATGTTGTAGAACTTTGCCTGAGAAACCACGATGCGGTTGAGCACCAATTAGCAAGTGATTAGTATAATGAAGATAGATAGATAGATAGATAGAATACTCTTTATTATGTACACCAAATTACAAAAAAACAATAGTAAAACATTTTACAAGGGGTGACACAATGGGCGGTCTTATCGCTTAAAGCGATCTTTTAAAGACAACCTTAGGATGGATATATGGAAGTAGGAGAAACAATACTGCAGGTAGCCTGTGGAAGACTGTAAAATGAACTTAACCTTCCCCAAGACTTAAGCCACAAAACATTTCCTGTAGCGCACCGCCAAACTCCACTCTTGCTCAACTATTTGTGAAGTAGTATCGATAGACAGACTATCAAATGCCTAGAATAGATTTATCTTCATCGATGTAAGTTAGTTAATTCGATACAAAGTAACTGAGTTTAGATGGCGCACACGTGAGGTCTGGATTTGATACCCAAACTGATCAAATTATTTCTCTTGAGTGGTTCCGTGGAAATTCTCAGTGTAGCCCGGATGTTGGTACAAGTACCTACACCCCCGCATAAGCCTATGGTGGAGCATGTATGCCCTCTGCCTTCTGTTTATTTGCATTTTTATAATAGCATGAAATCTATGCCTTTGTTGTCTGCTCGAAACTTTGTCGCCTCTAGTCACTCATAATACCTATGTAATGTTCAAACTGATACCTGAGATCTTTGTATTCGACTACCTTTTAGATATGCATCTTGCCGCATGTCCGAAATACTTCGAATCGGGAAATAAGCGCATATAATGAAAACTGTTTGCTTGTTAGCGCTCAACAAAATATATACGCGACCAAGACTTCGTGATGTTGCAGTTAACAGCTGCTGCCGACCAGTGGGATGCCTACTCCTTCGGTCAAGGTCAACAGACGCTGCTGATCTAATTTCTTGCTTGTCATCAGATGTTAATCTGTCATCGTCATCGTCGTCGTCATCGTCAAAACATGTCATTTGATGAACTCGACGTGTAAAGTGTGAATTAAAAGGTCCATGCATGTTTTCAATTTAGAGAAGGACATCACGTGTTTTTTTAATCATAGCCTAAAATAAAAATCGTCGTCTACTCCAGTCTACTGTGTTTGTATCGGCTTGCACTCATTTTCGAGACTCATGTACGTAAAAACAAAAGAAAACTGAAAAACTCGTTGTTACGAACGGAGTATGATCGTAGCTACTTCTGTATAGTTTCTGCCAACTTCCAAGGGAAAAGGGCATGGGTCAATGTATGCAAGTAAAAATGGTATTGCTACTCACATCTGTATAAGAAAATATGAAGACTGTTTGGGCAACCAAGAACAAGATCCTGAGGGCTGGTTTCATGGCCACGATGGCCATCTGGCAGTCGCCCGAGAGGTCGAAGTACCCTCCGAATTGAAGGCACGAGTAGACGATGGAGCCCACTCCGAACCCTGCCACACCCATATGCAGGTAGAAACTCCCGTAACGAGTGCGTACCACGTTTTCTGCAAATAATCCGAATATTAATAAAGGAAAAATGTATTATAACCAAAAATGTCTTATGCCCGGTTTCTGAGGCACTTTATCTGTGGTTTATCTATTTAAATGTACGCATATGAATAGATAAACCACAGATAAAGTGCCTCAGAAATCGGGCATTAGTATATTATAGTTATGTATATTTCTAGTATCTTTATTAAGAATGTTTTTAAATGAGAACATGATTAAAAATATTGAAAAGGGTTGGAAGATTTTTGTATAAAGGTTTGCCTGACTAACTTCATTAAAATATAGTGCACATACACAAAACCTGTGTTAATCAACAGTTGGTATTAATACTATTATGTAATACATGTTGAACTAGAATTGAGAACCTCCCTTTTTTTGCGTCGGTGAATAATTGTCTAAAGCGTCAAGTTTCCGACATAAGCTATCGAAGTTAGAAGCTATTTACTGATCGAGAATCTGTACAACTTTCATTTTATTAGCCACGCATAAAACCAGTATCAATATCAATACCAATATCTGGCATCAATGCAAATATTGCATGGGACAAAATCTTCTAAACCTTCTAAATGTGCTCTAAGCTTGTAAATGTACTTGTTTGAATTGATAATAACATTACATATACTAAATGGCCACTGTTTTCAAAATTAAATACAATAGTGGAAGCTCCAGCCTAATAATCATACAAAATACATTAAACCTAAGCAATCAAAATGTATAGATAGTAGTTTAGCGCAGCCTGATATAATTGAGTACTAACCTTCTTTATCTCTTATAGCTATTCGAAGGTGATAGAACGTATACCCCAAGAAGAGCATACTGACTATGTATAAATACATTGTGAAAACCTGAAATATTACAGAAATTAAATAATTTATATCATGAAATTATTAATTATGTATAAGATGCGGACTTTGAATGTACAGAAAAATTTGCCAAGTCATTGGTCCGCAGCATAGAAATATAAAAACTTATATATCTACTAGCTGACCCGGCAAACGTTGTTTTGCAAAAAAAAAAAAATTTAGGGGGATGAAAAATAGATGTTGGCCGATTCTCATAGATACCGGATAAGCACAAAAAATTTCATCAAAATCGGTCAAGCCGTTTCGGAGGAGTATGGCAACGAAAACTGTGACACGAGAATTTTATATATTAGATGGTCCGCCGCAGCAAGGCCACTGTCTGCTCCACTCGGTTTCACCGCAACTTATTTAAGAATAGTTCGTAGCCCGTAGGCCCGTAGAGGCGTAGACCCAGAGGACTCGTAGCAGTCGTAGCACGAGCTACGGGGTAGCTACGACCCTGACATACTGGGATATTTTTAACGAATCTTTGTTGTGAGTTCGTGAATCAACTAAAACTTTTTCTTGGAATTGTTTTTTACACATTCATAAGTCAAGACAAGTGACTTGATGTGATTGAAATGGATTGAATTTAAAAAATGAGAAACTGCTTTTGTTGGATCAGTCGTGAGAGATATATAGCGTTTCTTGGTCATACTATTAAGTTAAACAATAAGACAGTATCTTAAAGTTTAGCTTAATGAGTGTAATAACAGGTTGTTAAAACTACTATTAGTTCGTATGTAAAATTAACATTACAAATGACCAAACATGTCGTGTAATACCTATGTTAGTTATAAATTGTTCAGCTAAATAATATCACTAATATGTTTGTTGTGCGCTCGAAAACAAAGACATTTATCCGTCTCAGATTCATCATTTTTAACTTTTATTTGTCATCTAGTTTGAAGTTTTTCTTACTTGTTCATTTAAGAAGAGTGTAGGCTAACTTGTCGCTATGTAATAAACGTTTTATGTGTCTAGTCCTAAACCTAGATACCATTTTTATGTTGAAATAATAATTTACTTGTCAGTGACCTGAAATTCTGACATCCAGTCTTACCAAAGGGTATTGTATTACCTTGTATTAACTGGGTTGTGGAGGTCAGATAGGCAGTCGCTCCATGTAAAATACTGGTATTTAGCTGCATCCGGTTAGACTGGAAGCCGACCCCAATATAGTTGGGAAAAGGCTAGGCAGATGATGAATAATTTACTTGTAGGTCTCGAGTAGGTAGGAAGGTCGTAAACTACTTATTTAAGGATGTGTGCCAAGTAAAACTATTGCACACAAAGGTTCCTAAAAGTACAACCATCATCATCATCTGCCTAGCCTTTTCCCAACTATATTGAGGTCGGCTTCCAGTCTAACGAGATGCAGCTGAATACCAGTATTTTACATGGAGCGACTGCCTGTCTGACCGCCACAACCCAGTTAGTACCAGGTAATATGGTAACCCTTGGTAAGACTGGTTATCAGACTTTTTCAGGCCACTGACTACCTGTAACGACTGTCACATTGTCGGATTCATGTGCTATCCTAAAAAAGGAAACGTGCTTTCTGTAACTATAAAAGGATATTATTGGTATTTCTTGTATAAGCAAAACAACTCTAGGCCCTTTATGCAAAATATACCTTATGACTTTTTACAGAAGGTATACCTAATCTAGACGCACACATCAATGATTAAATGAAGGTTTAACAGGTCAGGCTGCGCGTTGTTCATAAGAGATACCGCGGCCCCGGACACAATGGGCTAAGAAGGAACATGGGTAGTTTTTAGTCAGTAGAAGTCTGACACTCCCTTCCACTCCGTCCAGAGCGGGAGGAGTCATTTGATGATTTCATACCCTCCAAAAAAAAAAACTGACCAAGTGCAAGTCGGACTTGCACATAAAGGGTTCCGTAGCATGACTTCTTATAGGTTTTCCTGTAACCTATACGTGTTGAACTAATTTCTTTTTTTCTTTCAGAATTTTAGGCTCAGTAGTTTCGGAGATAAGGGGGGGGGGGGTCGGACAGGCAGATAGACACACGAGTGATCCTATAAGGGTTCCGTTTTTTCGTTTTGAGGTACGGAACCCTAAAATGGTATTACAGGTCTCAAACAATAACACAGGAACATACTTACATCAGATATAACATTAGTATAAACTTCATTTTGTATGGTGCTCGTTACTGGCAATGCTATTCCTAAAACTATTAGTAATTTAGCATAAAACGCTGACAGGACCACGGTCATCGATTCGCTGAAACAAATTTATGATATATTGAAACAATTAGCTGTAAATAACCTAAAACACGGTGTTAGTGAAAATTAATATGACGCTAACGAAATTAATGAAAATCGTTGAGGTTTAGCTAGGATGCCATTACCGATTGTTCAGGCTATACAGATTAGGTATTCAAACTCAAACTCAAACTCAAATTCTTTATTGCATTCATGTGTTTTTTTTAAAGTTGTTACAATTAATTTGGTTCCAACATGAAACCCGGTTAGGGCACGGCAACATAAATTAGGTAACATACCAAGTCAGTACATATCAGATTTAATTCAGTACCTACTATGACAATTTTCCAGCATTAAGTTATATAGTTATTTTAATTAATCATTATCATTATCATCATCGTTTGCTTCAAGTTTTTAACAAAAGGTTTAAAGAATAAGCAATAGCAATAAGTTTTTTATTACAATGTTTGTTTGCAACTTATAACCACAACATTCAAAAATCAAAATAAAATGTATAATTTATAAATGTCCAAAAGTCTGTATAATTAAATCACAAAACATAAAATCACTAACAATAAAATCACTAATTCCAATAATATCTAAGTATGTCAAAATATATGCAATGTCCAACTAGACTGGCAGTCAAAAGATGATGTCAAAATATAATAAATATTTTAGTGAATGGTGTACTAAATTAACTAATGAATTACATAGTTGCTCTGTTTAGGGTTTAAGTTTCGAATTTGACGCTATTTTAGCGATTGATTAAGGTAGTTTAGTTAACAATGATCGCAAATGCTGCATTAGAATGAATATATGCGCAGATTTGCGCATACACCCTGAAGGGTTAGGTAGAGGCGTACCTAATAGTACGGGTCCCCTACGTTTCTTCGAAACACTATTCTTCGAAAATTGTTTCACCGAACACTATTCACCTAAGCCTTCATACTGCGACGTTTTGTTTGGTCTACGCCTTTTTTGTTCGATGTTACTTTACACCGACCACCTTGTTTCACCAACGTTTGTTTGTTCTATGTAACGTTACTTCGAAAATATTTAACCAACACAATAATACCTTCTTTTTGGTTATTATCGATCGTTATCGTTATCTATCGATCTATGACAGCCGGGACCAACAGCTTAGCGTGCTTTCCGAGGCACGGAGGAAACTCGGTATGTGGTGTTCACCCATTCACAGACCAACCTAGGCAAGCGCGGCTTAACCTAAAGATCGACCCGAGTGGCAGTTATTATTACCAATGCTTCAAAAAAAAAAACGCTGAGCCGAAAGGAAGGTATTCTTTCTTCATCTTTATGGGGTTTCAGGTTTCCGCACTTAGTCCTTAAGGTGGACCATTGTGCGTGAGCCGTGGTGGCCGCTTACTCCAGCCAGCCCACCTCCCTCCAGATCCTTAGCTCTCTTGTACCTGAGTAGTCACACCACTCCTCTATGAGCTCTATGTTGTAATGTTTTTGGAAGCAATGGGTCTTCAGGGTTCTGTCGATGGGTGATGTCATCATTGGTACTCCCTTACTTCTCCTAAAATTGTTTGTCCGAAAATCATTATCCATAACACGTTTGCCATAAGCTTCATTAACCATAATGTTCAAATTGCCGAAATTTTGTATAACATAATTATCTTTAGTTCTAAAAGTATTCTGTCATAATATTGATTACTATAATAATTGAATCTCCTAATTTTACATGACCTAAATTAATTTGTCCTAACTATTGCTTTACCTAATGTGTATTATTCCGAATGTTCGTTTATAATAAATTTTATAGTCCTAAAAAAAATTCGAAGTGTCTAGTCGTCCGATTAGCGGATGAATAAAATTAATTAGTCGTCCGATTAGCCGGATGAATAACCAAAATTATAGGCTGTTGCTAGTCGTCCGCTAAGTGGATGAATCACCGTCTCGCGACAGTATCCTTTATGGGCGGCATGGGCACCGGGCCGTAGGCCGACGAAGGAGGCCGGCGGAGGCCCGGCACTTCGGGGACAGAAGACAATAGTGTTATGTAATATGCGAGCGAAGCGAGAGCGCGTCATGGAGTACAACATGCGTTGCATGTATGAGTGACGTGACCAAAAGCTTTGTTATACTTTGTTCTAATAATATTCGTCCGATTAGCGGATGAATAAAATTAATTAGTCGTCCGATTAGCCGGATGAATAACCAAAATTATAAGCTGTTGCTAGTCGTCCGCTAAGTGGATGAATCACCGTCTCGCTACAGTATCCTTTATGGGCGGCATGGGCACCGGGCCGTAGGCCGACGAAGGAGGCCGGCGGAGGCCCGGCACTTCGGGGACAGAAGACAATAGTGTTATGTAATATGCGAGCGAAGCGAGCGCGCGTCATGGAGTACAACATGCGTTGCATGTATGAGTGACGTGACCAAAAGCTTTGTTATACTTTGTTCTAATAATATTCGTCCGATTAGCGGATGAATAAAATTAATTAGTCGTCCGATTAGCCGGATGAATAACCAAAATTATAAGCTGTTGCTAGTCGTCCGCTAAGTGGATGAATCACCGTCTCGCGACAGTATCCTTTATGGGCGGCATGGGCACCGGGCCGTAGGCCGACGAAGGAGGCCGGCGGAGGCCCGGCACTTCGGGGACAGACGACAATAGTGTTATGTAATATGCGAGCGAAGCGAGCGCGCGTCATGGAGTACAACATGCGTTGCATGTATGAGTGACGTGACCAAAAGCTTTGTTATACTTTGTTCTAATAATATTCGTCCGATTAGCGGATGAATAAAATTAATTAGTCGTCCGATTAGCCGGATGAATAACCAAAATTATAAGCTGTTGCTAGTCGTCCGCTAAGTGTATGAATCACCGTCTCGCGACAGTATCCTTTATGGGCGGCATGGGCACCGGGCCGTAGGCCGACGAAGGAGGCCGGCGGAGGCCCGGCACTTCGGGGACAGAAGATATTAGTGTTATTTAATATGCGAGCGATGCGAGCGCGCGTCACGGAGTACATGCGTTGCATGTATGAGTGAACCAAAAGCTTTGTTATACTTTATTATAATAATATTCGTCCGATTAGCGGATGAATAAAATTAATTAGTCGTCCGATTAGCCGGATGAATAACCAAAATTATAAGCTGTTGCTAGTCGTCCGCTAAGTGGATGAATCACCGTCTCGCGACAGTATCCTTTATGGGCGGCATGGGCACCGGGCCGTAGGCCGACGAAGGAGGCCGGCGGAGGCCCGGCACTTCGGGGACAGAAGATATTAGTGTTATTTAATATGCGAGCGAAGCGAGCGCGCGTCATGGAGTACATGCGTTGCATGTATGTCATTAGTCATATTGTCGACCTGCTGACGGAAACGCTAACCCTAGACGGTCGACGTCAGGGGCACCCCGAGGTTCGGTTAGTTAGGTCCCTTTTAAACCCTGTAGACAGAAATAGGAGCCCCGCTTAAAATCGCGTAGGTTTAAAAAAAAACCACATGTTCATAATCAAGTGCTTTATTATTAAATTATTTTTTTATTAAAAAATAATTTATATAATATTTTATTGAATATAATTTTTATTTCATAAATTTATCATACATTTGTATAATATGTTTATTTATGTCACATAAATTCTTGTATAATATATAAAACATTATATATTACCTATATTCAATAATAATTATAATGAAAAATCAGATATTTTTTAATTATAACAAAATGATAGTTAAACGTTAAGTATACAATAATAATTAATTGGTTATGATGACTAATTATATTCTAAGCTAATTTTATATTAGCTGCGAGTGCCTTTAAAAAATCACATTTTGTATACCTACTCTGTTTGTTTTATTAAAATGTTGTCAATTCTTTCTGTTTTGTCAATGACTTTTTTCTTTTTTTAGGGTTCCGTACCTCAAAAGGAAAAAACGGAACCCTTATAGGATCACTTTGTTGTCCGTCTGTCCGTCCGTCCGTCCGTCTGTCAAGACCCTTTTTCTCAGGAACGCGTGGAGGTATGAAGCTGAAATTTATATCAATTACTCAGGTCTACTGTCCCTTGAAGCTGTGAAATAATCAAACTGCTAAGCCAACGCAATCAAAAGATACAGCCGTTTATGCCGCAAATTTTCGACACTTGCAAGGGAATCAAAACCTACAGGGTGCTTCCCGTGAACTCAGAATCTTGAAATTTGGTACGAAGCAACGTCTTATAGCATAGATAAAGGAATAATTACGAAAACCATAAATTTTTAGTTACATCACATAATATATTTTTTTACGGAACCCTCGGTGCGCGAGTCCGACTCGCACTTGGCCGGTTTTTTTGGAATAGGAACACCGTTCAAATTTTTTGCAATTTCTGATATTGAATATTTTAACTCGATCATTAAATAATTTGATAAGTGATAGAAGCCTGATTTAAGCTTATTTACGAGAAGATTTATTCTGTTATGCCAAGCTTCACAATTTTGTGTTCGTGGTATACCATCATTTATTAATTCTCTTGTGCTCCAAAATGTTGGATCGTATTTAGGTAATGAACTGCAAGTACCGAGTATATAATTTTCACTGAACCATTCTGCTATTATTTTACCTTCATCTGAAACAGTGTTTGCCCATTCCTCAAAATAAATTGGTACATCATTTGCTGCCAGATAAGAAAGGGCCAATAAACATTTCATTTCATTAGCAAAATTTATATCTTTTCCGTATAATGTCTGATATCCACGTTTTTGTATTTGACCCAAATGAAAATTACATCCCTTGATTGTAATATTATCAAAATATTTTTTTAAGCTTGTTTGTGAGGCTTTTTCGAAATCCAACATGACATAACTCGGAGATAAGTTGATATTTTCTGATTCACAAGCTTCCAATAATAATTCAATTAATAAATTATAACTGCTTTTATCCTTATGGGTACAGAGCACAAAAACCATTGGAAATGTTTTACTTTCACTTTGGCAAACAGAACCATGTATTGTATATAATTGTTGAATTATATTTGGTGCAATCTTAAAAGTTCCATCCATTAACCAAAATTTTGATTGACTTAAATACGATAATAGTTTTTTAGTGGTATAAATAATCACTCTTTTCCCGTTATGAGTTCTGTCTTTTATAATTAATTCATTTTCAAGTTCACCACATTCTAAGTCACTTTTACATAATTCAAAGTCAATATTTTCGGGTTCTTTTATTAAATTGGTTTTTTTTTCTTCACTCTGTATATTCGTTGTTTTAAATTATTAATTGCAGGTAAATGTGGCAAAACTAGTTGTGATGTTGACGCTACACAATTATTTATTATTTCAATGGGTCTTTTTCTAACATCTATCTCGGCCGCTTCTTTAATTTTGTTTATAGCCTCAGAAATTGGTTGCCTTAATACGTCTGGTTCGTGATTGTGTTCCATTATACATTTGTTTAACACCGTGTGTACACCATTTTTCTCTGAAGTAATCACTCGCACATTACACTTATATTGTTTATTTTTGTACTTTTCACACACCCAGTAATATTTTTCGTTGTACAATCGATTTTTGTCGTACGTAAAACCATCACAATTTAATTTTATGCCACCCCTGTTAGTCTTTACAAGTTCACATTGCTGCATTTTCACTACTTTATTTTTGATACGAGTATATCATAAAACAAAAACGTTTTTATTAACCGACTTCTAAAAAAAGAAGGAGGTTCTCAATTCGGATGTTCTTTTTTTTTATGTTTGTTCGGGCATAACTCCGTGACTTGCTAACCGATTTGAAAAATTCTTTTTTTGTTGGAAAGAGTATACTTCCCAAATGGTCCCATAATTTTTTTTTATCGAAATCGGACAAGTGGTTTTTGAAAAATCGACAAATTTCAAAAAAAAAACTACATTGTCCACATGAACATGTGAACCACTGAAAAGTGCAAAATAAAAACTTTTTAACAAAAAATAAAACCGACTTCAAAAACAAAACACAAAAAAATCAAAAATAAATCTGTTTCTGAAGTCGGTGGCAAAAAAATGAAATCAAACAAACAAAAGTCACCGACTTCAGAAACAGATTTATTTTTGATTTTTTTGTGTTTTGTTTTTGAAGTCGGTTTTATTTTTTGTTAAAAAGTTTTCTTGCTACTAAACAGAACACAACAAGTAAACAAGTGAACTACTTATCTCAAAATAAGTCGGTAGAAGAAAAAAATATTGCCCGCTCGTACCTACGTAACAGCTGAGAGAAGTTCATAGCAAAAGCTTTGTTATAATAATATTATTATGATAAATAAACATTATGTGATTTTAATTTAGGACTTAAAACTTTTATGGGGAACGATTTTATGTCTTTCGTATATTATTCATTGTAATATTTATGACAAATGGATTTAGGACATATTATATTTAGGGATTTCAATTTAATGGCATGTGATATTATGTGATATTTAGTTCGGGTAAGTTATCATTCGGACAAATGATGATTAGGACAAAAAAAGTTATGGCATTTTAAATTATGGATAAAAAAGTTAGGTGGCACAATAGAGAACCGTCATCATTGGCTGTTCTTTGATTGCATCTTCTCTGATGCGTGTGTGTTTGATTCTCGAATCGTTTCCGGAGGTACCGGATACTTCGAGTCTGAAAGTCGCTAAGGTCGCCTCCTCTCTTATGACGAGGTGCAGGGGAGGTAGCCCCAGCATCACCTGTAAGGCAGCAGTGGGGGAAGTTCTCATGCTGCCGGTGATTGCTACGCAGGCCAATCTTTGTAGTTTCTCGAGATCCTTTTGGGTTGTACTTAGGTTGGTCCTAGGCCACCAAACTAAAGAGCCGTATGTGATGATTGGTCGGATAACTGTGGTGTATAGCCAGTAGGTGATTTTCGGGCTTATGCCCCAATTCCTCCCCAGAAGTCTCTTAAGGAAGATATTATTGTGTCGGCTAAATATTTTCGAAGTAACGTTACATAGAACAAACAAACGTTGGTGAAACAAAAGTTGATGTAAGGTGGTCGGTGTAAAGTAACATCGAACAAAAAAGGCGTAGACCAAACAAAACGTCGCAGTATGAAGGCTTAAGTGAATAGTGTTCGGTGAAACCATTTTCGAAGAATAGTGTTTCGAAGAATAGTGTTTCGAAGAAACGTAGGGGACCCAATAGTACACCCACATTTACCAGTTATGTTTTTAAGTCCCACGGAATAGGGGGCGAGTCTATTGTCATCAATTGGTCACGAATCCAGACTCCTTGGCTACTTTTAAGAAATTCCTGATATTAAAACCCAATAGTACTTTGTCCGACCCCGGAATCGAATACAGGTCCTTATGCTTAGCAGTCACGCTTGCGACCGCTCAACCAACAAGGCAGTCTCACTTATTTTTTTTAAAGAAAACCTTGCACTAGATACTTATATGTAGATGTGCTCGCTAGGTTACGTTTAACGCTTATGCTTGGAATCGTGTACATACTGGGAGACATAAATCATAGAACAAGCCCAATGGCCCTTCATTGAGCCCTTCATTCAAATACTCCGGAATGAAGCCTTGATGTTAGACAAGTTACAAGTGACTTACTCGCCGTGTGACAGTGGTTTCCTCCTAGGTACGGGTGCGGCAATATGCTCCATACTTGAATTGGAACTGGCAGGCATCACCACGCTCAGACGAGGCAGTGAGTGGGGCGGGTGCTCTCTGTGAACATACATACATTCACTTGAAGGTTTACTAATGTAATCAACATCATCTACAACCTTACATCACCCTGCACTACTGGTTAAGTGAATTGTAGATAAATTATAACCATTAATCTTATACTTTCATGAGTAGCTCTAAAAAGAAACTAGGATTCCTGATACCAATGCTTTTTCGTGATTATATCGAGAAACCCTCATGAGAACAAAGTAAAGCACAATTTTAGTTATTTTATGACACAATCCTTCTAAAAGCTACATTCAATTTATTAAAAGCGAGACTATAAAAGAGAAGTGAAAACAACATCCTATCTAATTACACGAAGCCGCTTACAAAATAAACACTGAAAACAAATTCCGTGCATAATAATATTAAAAGTGTTACATAAAGCGGTGTCGATTTAACGTTACACCAAGTTGTTTTGTTTGAGCCGGCGCTTATCTACTAATAGTTGGTTTTAATGAACCCCTCGGCACCCTCGCCGCGGCACCGTCATGCCTCACCTTTCATCTTCAGGCACCGCTATGAGAGGCTCAGACGGCCTTCGCCAGTCCCTCGATGCATTTTGATTAGATTTCTCCTTATTTTTCATCACCAAATGGATTTAAACACCTGAATTTAAATATTCCACCGTTTAAGTTTTTACATCACGTTTTTTATGTATGTTAGATGTTGTGCGTTGTAAAGCAAATCACGAACTGTTGAACATGATACAAAACGCAGCGCCATGTCGCAACCGTGTGTGTTAGTAATTAGTTTCTAACTGTGGCAGGGTGGAACTTTACTTATCTATATTTGTTACATTTATTTGTCTTTGAGAACTTATCATTTTGATAAATATGGAATCAAAAGGAGAAGACAGGAATACTGATCATATTTTCTAGAATTTTCCGCCAAACAACCTAAAATAACGTGAATCATGTTTTCAGTAAATTGCTGAGCATTATGAGATAATAGCTTTTTCAAATAGTTTAGTGAGTCTTTCATATTGACACTTTAGTTGTTGTTAAGGTGTTTTAAAAATCTAAATAAATATTCTTATTTTAGTTTATGAATGTAAGAAAGAGTTCTTGAATCCTACGATCTCGTTTAAATGACGACAAATATTAGGAACTAGCTGATGCCCGCGACTTCGTGCACGTGGAAATTTTGATGAGTGACTGTCTCGTTGATTGAGTGACAGTGAAATTAGTGATAGCTTTGATTTCCACATCAGCTGTTCCAGATCTTCAAATTTTATACGACAACAGAGAGTGCTCATCAGGCTGAACAATTCTTGCTAAGACGTCATTCCTATATATGTTATAGTGTAGCTGGGCTCTTGGAGTTCCACATCAGGTGTTCCAGATCTTCGAATTTATTCTCTTTGCAGAAAATGCTCATCACGTGGAACAATTTTTGCTATAGTACCATTTTTGTATCTCTTATAGTTAAGCTGGTCTGTTGCGGTTCTGCATCAGGTATTCAAGTTTCCAAGATAAATTATAGCCTCTACGTTGGCCAGACTTAATATCTATGCAACAAAAAAAAAAACATTCAAATCCGTCGAGTAGTTCCGAAGATTAGCGTGTACAAACAAACAGACAAACAGACAAACAGACACACAGGCAAACAGACAAACAGACAGACTTTTTTTTTTCGAACCGTGTTCTATTACTGTTTCTAAACCCCCCTTTTTTTTTTTTTTTTTTTTTTTTTTTTTGGTGGGTGGAAAATCATCGAATAACCCCCCCCCGCTCTTGGGCAGAGCGAAGGGGAGTGTCAGACTTCTACTGACTAAAAACCAACCCATGTTCCCTCTTCCTCGCCCTTGTGTCGGAGCCGCGGTAACTTTTCGATATCCGCAGCCCCGACGGGCGTCGGCCCTTGCGGGCCCCTCCTTGCTGACATTCTAAACCCCCCTCAATTTTTTTTTTTTAATATATTCAAAGTACAGACACGGTTTTTTTACTGTTTTATTATATGTATATATATAGATATAGAATAGATATAGAAGATCAAGATGCTATAACGAACTAACCTCATCATCACCGTTATAGCCCAAAGATTTTCACTAGGTACTAAATCAACTGGTTGTACCTACCTCAAAATAACGTGAGTTGAAAACAACTAATTTCAATATGAACCATTTATGTAATAAACACATGTTTGACCTCATTACAGGTAATTTCATAACAGCCTCCTACAGGTGCTTATAGGTAAGCGATCAATACATGGAGTTGCAACAATCTGCACGGTCCATACAATACGCCCTGCCTACATAGCCTGCACACCCCTTGTATAGCGTTCAAACTATAGGTACATAACCCGGTTTACTGGTTGAGAATCTGTCATTGTTGTCTACTGGGTACTCTGAACCGATTAATACGTCTTTGGTAATATAGGTTTTGGCATAGATTATACTTGGGAACCTACTAGTTATGGATTTTTTTCTAAATTATACTTCGTAACCTGTACGGAGTTATACGGGCCAACTTATTCACAAGTTTTTTTTAAATACAAGTATTTAATGTTACTAATTTACTTTGAATACCTCCACGTCCTTCGTACTAATTAATTTATCCATCTGCATAATGTTTTGAGTGCGTTATAGTTTCCTTTCGGAAAAAGTGATTTTTCATCAAAAAAATAAGTCATTTCCCAGCAATAATTTTCGAGAGTTACTTAGTTTGATGTACAGAATGCTCAAATGGTTAATTTACACCCTATACAGACAATAGTTAGTGGAAAATAAACACGAGTGCACCTAGCCCTAGCTTTGTAAAACTCTACTTCAAATCTAATTACTTGCATATTATCGTGGTTGACTGTGTTAGTATGGTTAAACTGGAAAAGGCTCTCTAGTGTTTCTGAATTCCTGTGAACAGCATTCACATGGATGACAATGTTTTGTGTTTATCTCTTTATTTAGTTCTAGTAAGAAAAACATGAATAATCTGCCTCGCATTTTTAACCGACTTCCCAAAAAGGAGGAGGTTCTCAATTCGATAGGTATGTTTTTTTTTTTTTTATGTACACCGATTACGTTTATGATCCGATTTACGTGATTCTTTTTTAATTTGATGCGGAATAGTTGCCATTTGGTCCCATAAAAAATTGGCATGGTTTAGCCCAGTACTTTTCATTTTATGACCATTTCTTTTACATTTATGAATATTTTTGGTTCGTTTTTTTATGTGTGTTCGCGAATAACTTCGTCGTTTATGAAGCAATTTTGATAATTATTTTTTTATTGGAACTGAGATATTTCAAGAGTGGTACCATGATCTGGAAACCAGATCCTGGTGATGGAATCCCAGAGAAATCGAAGGCAACCCTCAAACATAGGCACGTATTACGTGTTTCGTGCTTTTTCTGACGCTATACAATTAGTATAGGTTTCATAGTAAATATTTCTATAAGATACACAACTAAAAATGAAAAAATAAAAAAACTTTTTTGCAAAAAAAACAACCGACTTCAAAAACACCAAAAAGTGAAAAATAAACTTCAAAAGAAAAATCAGCTTCTGAAGTCGGTGGCAAAAAAAGCCAAATCAAACAAACAAATGTCACCGACTTCAGAAGCTGATTTTTCTTTTGAAGTTTATTTTTCACTTTTTGGTGTTTTTGAAGTCGGTTGTTTTTTTTTTTGCAAAAAAGTTTTTTTATTTTTTTACAACTTTGTTAATGAAAAAGAACAAAGAAAATGTGAAAATACAACGTAAGTAATTCACTTTTTTAACCGACTTCCCAAAAAGGAGGAGGTTCTCAATTCGATCGGTATGTTTTTTTTTTTTTTTTTCTTTGTATGTACACCGATTACACTGCGATTTATGATCCGATTTACGTGATTCTTTTTTAGTTTGATGCGGAATAGTTGCCATTTGGTCCCATAAAAATTTAGCATGGTTTCGTCGTTTATGAACCAATTTTGATGATTCTTTTTTTATTGGAACGGAGATATTTCAAGAGTGGTACCATGATATGGAAACCAGATCCTGGTGATGGAATCCCAGAGAAATCGAGAGCAACCCTCAAACATAGGCACGTATTACGTGTTTCGTGCTTTTTCTGACGCTATACAAGCATAGGTTTCATAGTAAATATTTCTATAAGATACACAACTAAAAATGAAAAAATAAAAAACTTTTTTGCAAAAAAAAAAACAACCGACTTCAAAAACACCAAAAAGTGAAAAATAAACTTCAAAAGAAAAATCAGCTTCTGAAGTCGGTGGCAAAAAAAGCCAAATCAAACAAACATATGTCACCTGTCATGTGGCGTTTTTGAAGTCGGTTGTTTTTTTTTGCAAAAAAGTTTTTTTTTAAATATCAAAACCACTTTTTTATTTTTATTATAAATGGGCTTGCTCTTGACTTCAATCTTGCCCTAAGGGCAGAGATGATGTCGACGATGGAACGAGCTTACCCAGCAGAAGCCTGTTTACTCCCGACTTAAACAGGGGTACCATCTATCTGGCAGAAACTTGATGCTCCGAAATTTATTTGGCATAACACACTTGGCATATTCTTCTTTGAACGAATGTGTTTATGGCAGAACAATTATATAATAGAATACTCATTTCGCAGAATGTTTAAATAGTCGAATTTTCAATGGCATACTTTTAAAATGGCAGAATTTTATTTGGTAGAGTTTTATAAGGTATAACGACCGTCTCGCGAAAGTATCCTTTATGGGCGGCATGGGCACCGGGCCGTAGGCCGACGAAGGAGGCCGGCGGAGGCCCGGCACTTCGGGGACAGAAGATATTAGTGTTATTTAATATGCGAGCGCAGCGAGCGCGCGTCATGGAGTACATGCGTTGCATGTATGAGTGACGTCATTATTATTATTATTAATAATAATAATTATTATTTTTGACATACCAACATTTAATGTTCTCAGCTAAAAATTTTAGCCGGGGTGAGCTGATAATAATAATAATTATTATTATTATTGCATGTTACATATGAAATGAAATGCGTGCCAAAAGACGATTCTGATTATGAATTTTCGGCGAAATGATGGTTCTGGAAATGAAGTTTATGCTCAAAGATGATTCTGACTTACAAAATTATGCGTTTTGAATTTATGGTAAATGAGTGTATGCCAAATGATTTTCTGCGAAATGAAGTTTCTGCCATCCACTGTTATGCAAAACAAAATTCGGGTATAAAAAAATCTGCTAAAAAAGGTAGACCCCTTAAACAGATTAGGGTTATATGAACTCGGAAAAACGGACGCAGGCAGGGAATTCCACTCCTTGGCTGTGCGCATAATAAAGGACCCAGCAAAGCGTTTCGTTCGAATGTGTGGAATGTCGACTAGGTATCGGTGATACCCTGCAGTACGTCTAGTCTCCCGATGGAAGAAGGGAGATGGTGGGATCAGCTCGTGGAGCTCTTGCGCACACTCTCCGAAGTACAGTCTGTAGAAGACCGACAGACATGCGACTTTAAGATTCGTGCAATATTCGTTACTGTTATATGAATACAAACTAACATTCTATTAGTAAGTTATGAGTAAGACAAACGACAATTAGCGACTAGTGATGCTATACGAGTATGCCAGTGGTGCACACGTTTTTGCTAATATAATAACTAGGCAGATTGCGACGGATTGTGATCGTGATGACGTCACTAAAATCAGAAAGATTTGAAATACAACACTTGATGGTCAGCTTACTACATTCCACCTAGAATTAACGAGGTTTATTATAAGTTTTTATTTAATTTAGCGTGTTAGTTATTATCTTATTTTACTAAGGTTTTCATTTTGTTTCTGTCTTCCTTAAGAGATATTTTCTACAAAACTGCACGTTAATCAACTCAAGCACTAAATCGTTCATAAAAATAGTCCTACAAATAAAATATTTTAGCGCTAAATATTCATCGGTTAGAGTCGGTAAGATGTTGTCCTCATGGGTAATTAGCACGGGCGGTGTCACTTTCAGACGGCTCTCCTAACGAGCCAGCCGTATATATGCAGATGTGATGCTGCATAGCCACCACAGGCTCATCTCTAAGCGATTAATTAGTTCTCCATCTCAAAGGAACCTAACATGACTTTTTTTTCCACGACTTCTGCGGTTGTCGGGATTTAAGAGTTTGTTTTTTAAGTCTAGATTATTTTAATACTAGTTCTGATATATTTTTTCCTTAGCGGAAAACGAATAGACAGTTCAATTAAAACGAATATATAGCTCTGGAACAAGACACATAGCAACAAAAAGGTAATTTGTAAAAGATTTTAATAAATGGATAGTGTTTAGTGGGCAACTCTTTCTGTGTACCTACAGTTGCAAAAAAACAATTACTGAAAATAATTAATCAAATTACTGATTTCATGGCTAATTTTGTAAGTAAGTCGGATTCTTGTAAACACAGTAGTGAGCTTTTACAAACGTTCATTTAAAATGATCTAAAACCAAAACATTTATGAGATACTCTTCCAAAAACCAATTAATGATAATGAAAATTCACTGTTACGGCGCCTTTTGTGCTTTTGAAAGTTTAATTATAAACTGAAAATGGATACTAACCTGCTGTGGCGAAGTTTTCGTTCTAGAGTGGTGCTCGTCTGTCTGATGGGGTGGAAGTGATGTGAGCCGTGCTCGTAAAATGTCCTCGAGTCCCGCCGGTCGGGCGTCCTATGAATTTTATTTTAAAAAAAGACATATTTGAAATTGCTGTTTGGTTTTTTAAATCGAAGATTTCGTTTCGGTCTGTTGTTGTCATATTATTGCAGTTTTGAGTTATATAGGTATCAATTACTTCCATGGTAGTCAAATAATTCTTCATTAAGGACAGTTTGGTATTTGATATTACAGTAATGTTTTAAAATATCTAAAATGGAGAGACTTGTTTATGCCCTCGGCTTCGACCGCATGGGGTTCAATAATTGTCCCACGGGATCATATTGCCGGGATAGAAAGTTTTTTTTATTTGTTAATCTAACTGTTTGTCACACATATAGATTATAAACTATATACGTGCCAAATATCCAAAAAGGGGGGCAGTAGTTTTTGCGTGAAAGAGTAACAAACATCCATAAATTCTCGTAAACTTTCCATTTTTTTATATTAGGCTTATATTAATATTTGAATCCTTCTGCACTAAGAATTGCTAAGTTACACACTAGGCTTATACATATCATAAGGCTATTGCATATCATATATTATGTATGTACATTTTTAATCCACATTTAAACATAAGGCTTCTTTAAACTGTGGAATATACCTAAGGTAAACACATAAAGCCTTAGTTTCAGTCTTGTAGAGATAATTTTCCTACGTTTTCTTATCCAGGGTGATCTTAGCGTAGAAAACTGGGTCATTTGTCTCAATACAACCGAGATCGGGAATGGATAAATGGTTTTTTCCTATAATAGTAGGTTTTTCTAAAACATTTTTATTTTACTTTATTCAATATTCGTTCTTTTCTTTCACTAATTGATTAGAATTTTCATAACATAGGAACTATTTTTTTTTATTGTTAAAAAACAAAAAACTGCCTGAAAATATTAGATACTCAACACTAGATGTTCTCCATAAAAAGTGGTTAATAAAGGCAAAATAAAAATTGGACCTATGACAATTATAGGCCCGATATCTCGGGACTTTCAAAATCATTAACAACAACTAAAATCACTGTAGGTAGGGTAGACCTGGCTCGTAGCACAATGAAGTAAATAATTAATTACTGAATAGTACAAACATCACCGCTCTTTAAACTCACGTAAAATCACAAACATGAATTGTAAACAAGCTTGAAAATAAGCCTTTAAAATGTTATTCCAACATAAAAATCAACTAAAACGAGAGAGAGCTTAGTTAAGTAAGAAAATGTTAAATAGTAAGAATAAAATATTTAATATTAATTAACATACCATTCTACGTCCTCTTCAATGACGTCGTCCATGATTGCCAAATAAACTAGAAATTGTTATGACTGAACACAAAGGCTGGGACCTGGCTAAAACATCGTAACTATCTGAGATAATCTTCTTTATCTTGACACGTTTTTAGGTGGCAGACTCTCTACGAGATGACGCTGAATACTTTGAATATGACGACTTAACGTTTATGTTTTAACGATGACTCAAATTAAACTTTGTTTATTAGGTCAATATCGTCTGATAAGATTTTGTTTATAGACGTAGCTTTATGTCTCTATATAAGGTTGGGTCTCTCAGTCCTCTTATACTTTGTTTTGGGCGACGCGACGCTTGCAAATTACGCTAGTCCGTCAGTCCGTCACTTTTGGTACGATATTACTGAGCAACTGAAAAACAAATGAAGACTTTGTTTGTTTTCAATTTTCGAATTGCATTTTTGTGCAAATTGTTTTCTATTGTCTCTTTGGCAATTAAGTTTTGTTTGAATTTAAAAAGTCGTAACTGAAACAATTAAAAATAATTACGCCATTGTAACAGAACAAATTAAGTTTCAACTGTTGGCTGATATTGGTTTATGACAAAGGGCGAACGGTGTTATTGCGGGAAGCGGCCATTTAAATGTGCCAACAAGTCTTTATATTAATTACGAAGTAAATCGTTCGAACATAGTTTACTATGATAAACCATGTACGTTATAGGTACTCAGATATCTATCGCTATCCTTTCATTCAACTACTAATATCAGTAAATATACGAAATCATTTAGACATCAATCAACAAAGAAGGCTTTCAATATTATTTAATGTTTTAGTCGCACATCTATGACGTCTTCATTAATAATATCGTATCTGTAAGATCAAAGTGTGCAAATGTATTTCTAATGCGTTATCTAAAGTGGTGCAAATGAATGAAGTGATGATTCTAATCAATGAACTACAAATGTATGACAGCGTTGCTTGATGTAGGTACAGGTAGCACCGGAATGTATAGGTATCTGACCGCTGTGACATGACACACCTACTTGCGTTTAGTGATACATACTCGTATTATCAAAACTTGTTTGGGATAAGGGCAGAAACGTAGGTCTATTGTCTCATAAACAAATGAAACACACACAGGAAAAATGTAATGTAGACTAATATAATTATGAAATCGCCTTGAACAAGCATGTTTATCAATGCTCCTTGTCTTTGCATTGATGAGAAATTAGTGAAGAAGAGGATAGTGAAATAGAGTTAGATAGTGGTGGTATTGTAGTATGTACCACCTAATCAAATTGTATATGGTTCTTAATGTAGACTACGCCGAGCATAGTTTTGATATAATGTACCTATGGCTTCTTGAATTTATACATACGTACTTAAGAAAAAAATACTGAGTTTTATTCAAAGCATTTATTATGGATAGAGGGTAAATAAAACAATGATTCAGGTACGAAATACATTTATTTATCTTAATCTTAGTTCATTTATACTTATTTATACAAAAACTAATAGGGCTAATAGGACATATTACTTTATTTATCTCACATTATGAGCAATATTAAACTATACGTTCAAATAAATAGGTTTATTCTTGAAGCAGTTCTTCCAAATCTCGAAGAGGCAGATGGTGGAGTGGAACCGGTAGAAGATGGCCAGCGGCATAGACACATGGGTGATGATGGTCCACGCCCAAGGACCGTAGAATGCTAGGTGTGCTGGGCGGAACTCAGCACGACTCTGGAATACATAAAGATAATTATTTTATAAAACACGTCTGTATCGCAAGACAGTTCAAAAGATGGTAAGTGGGGTGTTTTTAAAAGGTAAAAACAGTATCCTCTTGGAGCTCTTGGAGCATGATATGGACTTAAAATAAGTGTAGTAATTACAGGCGTAATGTTATGTTGTACAAATGAATGGCATTGAAAGTAAATGTCAATTGTTTTTAAACTACCGGTCCATACAAAAGGACATAATTACATTCGTTAAAGTAACATAATGTTTAGAACACCATATTTGTTATTGTGTATTAGGTAACAACATTACCTAAGCATGTTAATAAAGTAATTACAACTAAACTAGATATGTACCTTTACAATACAATAATAATTACCTTTTCTAGCGTGTTTATAGCCCACATGGCCATATTAGCGACCAGTAGGAAAGTGACGAGCTGTCGTCCCGGTTTATTTCTGCGCTGTTCCGACGTAGTACTGCGGCGCCACCACGCGTCGATTATGAATAGTGTTTGAAGAATTGTCTGGAAAACATTCTTCATCATAATTAAATACAAAGTGGAGCAAGGTAAGCTATGAGAAAGGAAGCTGAGTTAGCAGCTGAGCCAAGAGCTACCCCAGATTTTGAACTAGCTTTTCCCCGCGGCTTCGCTCGCGTTTTGGTTTATTGTATTGGGATGCTTTATTATTCATTCTGGAATAATAAAGCATCCCAATAATTAAAGAATTTCCAAAATCGGTTCTGTAGATCCAGATATCACCCCCTACAATCTCACAAAGTAGGTATAGATTACACTTCCTCCAATTTTACAGAATTACCAAAATAGTTGATAGTATCGCTATGTCTGCTAATTGTAACCATGATATAAGAGGAGCAACATTTCATAAATGAACATTTGGTAACGAAAGGTGAAAATAAAAGCTTTAAGAAAAGCAACATTTCATAAAACCAACATTCGGTAACGAAACGTTAAAAGCCAACGAATACGTAAATAAACATTGCAGGCGCAGCGAATCAATATCATCTCAGTTACAACCGTTTACAATATTTTTTTCTAGTAATTCAATACTGCAACGCTAAGTTATGACTGTAAAAGTATACTGTTTCTAGTATAAGGTGGCGGTGCAGTATGTATACGTATGCTTTAGGCTATGGATGGAGATGAATACGTATTAATCGTTTTTAAAGTAATCCACGAGTACTAAGATGTTTACACTTACTAATAACTTATACATACACTAAACTTTGATAAAATACCCATTTCATAATGAATCGGAATCTAAAATAACTATATTCATAATTACATAATTACAATCAAAACATTAGGAGAAAATTACTTTTAAAAGTTGCTACGTGTCCGATACATAATATTAGCGGTCGGGATTGACCAAGAAAATAAAATACAACAAACCTGATTGAGCGATAGAAATTCGGAGAAGAAGCCAGTGAGACCGACACTGTTTTTCTGGTCCTGAGTGTGATGACTTCCAATGAGACTGAACATGCAATACACGAACATTCCCGATTGGGCTAGAATCAGCAGGAATGGGTCCAAACCTAAGATAGCTAGAAAATCGAAAATAGAATTTTAGTCTAAGAACTCAAATATAACGGAAGTTGTATTTGTTTTCTTATAAAATAAAGGAATGAAAGTTGCAAATTCAGTAGAACGTAAAAGAATGATTATTTAGGAATAAGGAAGCATATCTTACCCTTAGATTTCCTTTTATAAGCTAACTCTCTCATTTGTATTAAAGCTGTTATACATGCGAGCAAAGACAACGAATACAAAATTAACTCGCACACGTTCACTTCAAATATTGCCTCCTGAAAAAATCAAATACGAATGAAACATAATAATTCAAGATAATAATTATGTAGTTGTATTTTTAAATTTCAATAAAATTATTCTTACATTGATAGCATTAGGATGGTGAGCCAGTACGAAGAACATGATGAGGGAAATGATGGTGAAGACGATAATCAGGATGCCAGCGAAGAGTCCTCGGTGAGCGTGGGAACAGTCTACGGAAAAATGGTGGAGGGCAGTTCGACTGCCGTGAGGAGAACTCACTCCTAACATACCAGCTGAAAAGATATACAAGGTTAGTGAAATAATTTAACAACTCCCAATAATGTATAACAATAAAAGAGAGTAGTTATACCAAATTGTTGAAGAATCTTTTCAGGTGTCACTGAATTGTTGCGAGACTTATTTTTAGGAACTTCTAATTTTTTCTCAAAGTCTTCTGGAGTGCATTTGACCTGTAATTAAGTTCCAATGAATTTTGGTTTAGAATAATAAACAGCTCTAGTTCCATTTTTATGTTATCTATCAATAGTTACCTCTTTCCACATTTCGTACAATATGACAGCACAAATAAGGGAGTACTCGATCGTGCAAGGAAATAAGAAAGGTGCAGCGTTCTGCAGCAGTGCACCCATCATATTAGACCTCCTGCAGGGTACACCATCTGGTTCTATAAGCGTCACATTCACTGGCGCCAGGATCGTGTGCTCTAAATGATGTATTTCATGTTTAGTCTCTTCAACTAACACATATAACCATTCGCATAAATTCGTTGCTACCATATGCATGAAACCAAATCTCTGTATCAGTTTAAAAGTGCCGGATTCTATGTCCTTGTTAGTCAGGAACATGAACTGCATTTGTGCTAAAGTGAGGGCCATTCGTAAAGCCGGAGTAATCACCGACAGTACGGAGCGGCATTTATCCGTCATTTCGAAATATTCACCCAATTCTAAACCACTGTACACCATCGAACCAATTCCGAACGCTGAAAAATAATAAAGCTTTAAATCGAATGTAAATTGAAAGGCAAATAAAACTGTTAATAAATAGGAAATGACTCCAATTTACCAATTCCGCCAAGCCTCAAATAAAAACTGCCGTAGCGAGAAATGTTCTCTTTTATTTTTGGTCTGTCTCCAGGTGTAATTTTTCCGTTTCTATCCTCTTTTAGAGTGTCCTCTATAAAAATTAATTGAATACATATAGTTAGTCGTTAAGCACCACACGTTGAGTTAAATTTTCCGCTACATTTATACGAATGGCTGAAAACGTTAGTGGAATGAAAACTAAAGAAGGCAATATTCTTTGCAGACGTAATTATGCAAACAAATGTGATTTTAATGTCTCATTTTGTTAAGCAAATGTGGTTAATTACCTAAGCATGTTGGTAGATCTTATTGTCTAGGATGGTATTGTGCTCGTTCAAAAGGAATTGGAAGCTTACCGTAGTCGTGGATGATTAGGTTGACAGCCTTTTGACGCATTATGTTTACGTATTGAAACACTACGAATATCAGAGATACCAAGTACAGATATAAATAGAATCCCTGAAAAGAAAAACAATGGTCATTATTACCGACTACCGGCTGGGATTTTTCTAGGCCAGATTCTCGGAAATATTAAAAATAGAGTAATGAATTTTTGAGGGGAAAAAATGATATCTGAAAACAGTTTTATTTTTTCTCAGTAAATCCGGCTTTGACTGAATGTTGTCCATTATGAAATAATATAATTATGTAATTGTTAACCTGATAGTAGCCGTCGGGCACCCCGCCGGCGATGACTTCGGTAATGGGGAAGGCCAGTCCGAGCACCACCAGTAGCTTGCAGTATAGAGCCGAAAGCGCTTTGCTCAAAGCTTCACTTTAACAAAATTAGAACTAGAAATTATTGACCAGCATCAGATTAAGTTCATTTTCTTTAAATGTGACCCAAGACAATTAGTTGAAGAACAGTGCTATCCTAAGGGATGTGTGTTGTATCACTTATCACTACAAGTACCTATGTAGGTATGTACATTTAGCGCTATACATAATTAAATATTATTCAGCCTGCTGTATATGTCAAACAACTGAGTTAAATAGCTTTTGGTAAGTAGTGTTTACCCCGTTTTTACGTGTATAATATGCTGTATTTGTATGTAACTTTGTTTGTAGGAGTAATCTCTGGAACTACTGATCCGATTTCGAAAATTCTTTCACAGACGGGAAGCTACGTTATCCCCGAGTGTCACAGGCTAAAACATATGGCATTTAAAACGTGCCCCCCGTCGATTAGTTTTAGTACATAACGGGACCTATAAGTCACGAGCACTAGCTACTGTTTTGGCGTGAGGTTATGTATGTATGTATGTGTACGGAGTTATAGCGAAGATTTTGAGGAGTCATCACAACATTAAGAATATTTGACTGGTCGTTTGTTGTTTTTATTATTCATACTGAAATGCATTATAGGTACAAGATTACAACAGCCAAATATCATCGAAAACAAGAAGAAACACGCGCATCTAAAGCACCAGTAAAGCTAGTTCCATTCAAAAGCACTTTCGCAATCTAATTACATTCACATAGTGATGTTTGCTCTGAATGTTCACAGTACCATTGTGCACGTGTCTATCTATTAACAAATAAAGGGTGCTTTTCAATGGTTTTGACGCGACGGAGGCTGCTCATTGTCTGCGGACTACATGACGCTATCCAACTGAATAATATTCACCTCTAAATAGGTCTCTCTCTGTGCTTGTACATAACTAACGGCTGGATGACATCATTTTACATTGTAGGAAATACGGGGTGTGTTTTCTCAAATATTGTTTGGTCAAACAGTTTTGACTCTTAGTTAGTTACTTTAGAGAATGAGTCGAGTTCGTGGAACTATAACGTGACGTAAAGGACAATTAAGTTAACCTTTATCGTTTCAATAATGCTGTCAATAGTAACCGGATATAGCTCTATATGTAGGCTGGGAAATCAAACCGCACCTGCATAATATTTTATGAGGGAAATTCTCGGAACTTTAAAAGCCGTAACTCCTTAGAACGTTATTGATTCACGATCGACGATAAAGTTTTTAACTGCGAAAGTTGTAGGTGATAAGGTATTATAATTCTTTATGTAAAATAGGAAATCATGGTTAAAATAGTGTAAGTTTGCGGTGAGGAGGCCCGTGTCAAGTATTTGGATCTTGCGGTGCGATGCGCGTGTCGGGGGCATGTGTCGGTGCCGGCTCGCCCTGATTTATCGTAGTGTGTATGTTCCAGCCTTACGAATATTTACTCAAAGATTTTCTGGCGTTTTGATTTATTATTTTATTCTTGGTAGCAGGTATGGATTTTAAAGATAAAATTTGATCTATGCTTTAGCCAGCACGTTGGGTGTAAGGGTTTGAAAACCTTTCGTGAAAATGCATTAAACCTTTTATTCATTGTTTTGCACCTTTCTGTATACACATAGCATGTAAAATCTACATCCCGTCGGGCTCTTTAAACAATCAGATTAACCTAGCTTGCGTTTGTTGATGTTTTAAAAATCATTTAATATATAATTTAAAATCCAGATTGCCGTCAGAGACGACGAAAAGGGGAAGAACAATACAAAAAACAAAATTTCTTCACATTTCGATGTCACAATTCTCAAGGTGTATTTTTAGGCTTAGGCAATGAGTTTATACTTTATTGACGGCACAAAATAAAGGGTATTAATAACTTACTGTCCTGATATCTCGGCGGCCGAGGGTGGCATGTCATGTGACGTGGACGCAACTGATGTCCTCGAGTGTGGAGACAGTTCGGATAGGAACCTGCGTTGTGTGGCCGCACATAGTGCCAGGGCTTGAGATGGACGACGAAATGCTGCGATTATGGCTGAGGGCCGCCTGTAAAGATGTCGACTTTAGTATTAAAACCTAGGGTAAAATCTTCTCCTGCATAGGCTGCGGGACTACTCGAAAGAGATACCGCAGCCCCAGATCACAAGGGGCTAAGAATGAACAATTGGTGGGTTTTAGTCAGTACAACTCTGACACTCCCTTCTGCTCTGCCCAGAGTAGGCACTTGTTGATATCTCATACGCAAAAAAGGGTAAAATCGCCTAGTTAATTGTCTGTAATGACCGCTATGTGAAGACTGCCCCGTCCCCGTCGGTGCTGCGGGTTGTTCAAAAGAGATACCGCGGCCTCGGCACAAGGGCTAAGAAAGAACAGGGGTGTTTTTTTGTCAGTAGAAGTCTGACCCTCCCTACCGCTCTGCCCAGGATGGGAGGAGTCATTTGATGATTTCCCACGATCCAAAAAAAGACTGTGCCACATATTTTCAGGCTAGGAATATGTCGGTGGCATTTTTTTAAAGAAAGTAAAGCAGTTGCGTGCTGACAGCTGTCTGCAGTGTTTGGGTTTACAAATCAGTTTTCTTGCAAGATCATTGACATACCTTGTGTTCAAATTAGCAGCAAGTTTGGCTTCTATATCGGAGGACATTCTACGGCTGTTGGGTTGTGAGTGCGAGTGCTGCATCAGGGACTCCGCAGGTGTCCCCAGCATGGCCCGGGTCCGCTCTCGCAACTGGCCCAGGTCCGAGTATGATGACTCATCACTGTATAGAACATACACAATTAAAGGTATAAAACGTGTCTAGTCAAGAAATAAGGTAATGCGAGTTTATGATAAAGGAATGGTTTCTTTGAAAAGTGTTTTCTCTTTTAAGTAGAAAATGTAAAAGTACATTTAATTCTCGTGAAATATTCTACCGATAATCGCTTTAAAGGAAGAAATTTTCCCAGAAGGCTGATTTAGTTTCGTTTGTGTATTCTAAGTAAAACGAGGCTGATATTATGCAATTCCTTGCGTGATCGAATCAGAAATGAGGACATCCGCATGAGAACCAAGGTTACCGACGTAGCCCGAAGAATCGCCAGACTAAGGACGCTGTCAACACCAAATGGCCTTGAGGATTTGTCACTGTCACACACACTGTCTATTTGTATCGGAGTAAACGAGAGCGCACTATCACTGTTACTGGGCCGGCCAGATTTTAGAAGAAAATAATGAATAAATATTGATTTAAAAAAATATATATGGATTATTTGTGAAATATGACTCGTCAGCGGTTTAGGTATGAACATGTTGACTTCATGTTTTTAATTGCAGACCCATACGAAAAAAAAAATAAAGACATAGAACCGCTTAACGATGATTTTAAGATCAATCTTTGCAATTATTTTCTATCGAACCGATTTCGTCCAATTAAGTATCGAGTCCATCCACGGTCTTTGAAATATGATGAATAATAACATATTTTTTTTTTAATGTGCTAGAACAAACAGTTTTTCTTAAAAAACTGCTTAAATAACATCAGTTTGGTGTTGTCAGCCCCTTAAGTGGCAATGGGCAGGGCACATTGCTCGCAGAACGGATGGCCGATGGGGCCGTAAAGTTATGGAATGGCGACCGCGAACCGGAAGACGTTGCGTTGGAAGGCCTCCCACTAGGTGGACCGATGACCTGGTCAAGGTTGCAGGAACCCGCTGGATGAGAGACGCACGGGACCGGTCAATGTGGCGACGCCTGGGGGAGGCCTATGTCCAGCAGTGGACGTCTTTTGGCTGAAATGATGATGATGATGATATGCAATGTTACCTGAAATATTGAACTGGGAGAAATTTTGGAAACCAAGTAATACACTTCTGGACACATCTATTGGCCCACCTGAGAGTTTAGGTTTCGATGGCCCCTACCGAAATATGATTGCTAGATTGAACAAAAACTGTTGATGCAGTTTTATACCTGATACATTTTACCATCTTTTTCGATCGTATTGTTTTAAATTTGAATTCAGAATACCATACGACATGGAGCTACGCCTAACAAGTCGGATATGCGCCTTGTTAAAGGCAATTGATTTTTGAATAAAAAACATGTTTTACCAAATAAAGGTTTAATTTAATAACGCGTGTTGCCTCCATGGGCATCTACCACAGCTCTCATACGATCAGGCATAGAGTTCATCAACCGCTCTATGAAATTTTGAGGGATCATCGCCCATTCCTCTTCTATGGTAGTTTTCAACTCCTGGATCGTCTGGGCAACTGGCTGACGAGCCCTAACACCTCTTTTTAGCTCGTCCCACATGTGCTCAATGGGGTTCATGTCTGGGCTTCTGGCTGGCCAGTCCATAACTGTGATGTTCACATCCCGAAGATATTCCCTGACGATGCCGGCCGCGTGGGCTCTTGCATTATCATTAGGGAATGCAATCTCGAGACGAGATCGCTAAGTCGAGATCTCGAGGGATCAGAAATTCAATCTCGACGAGATCTCGGCATTTTCGAGATCTCGAATGGATTTCAAAAAGTATTGTTTTATATTAGATGACTGAAACATGATTGAAACTGCTTAGTAGTTGTGATTACGATGCGAGTAAAATACAACATGAATTATTAAAAAAAAACTTTATTTTTACTTAAGATAAGTACCTATGTTAACGAACACAAAATTTCAGACC
This sequence comes from Diarsia mendica, assembly GCA_949316265.1. NCBI lineage: Eukaryota > Metazoa > Arthropoda > Insecta > Lepidoptera > Noctuidae > Diarsia > Diarsia mendica. The sequence goes on along the minus strand of OX438896.1, from coordinate 14,478,166 downwards.
CGTAAAATCTCTTTTATAGAAAGTACCTACTTATTTTATATTGAAAAGATTTTTATAGTGAAAACAAAAATTCCTATTTCCAAAATCACTCTTAAACTAAGAGTGATTTTGGGAATAGCTTCTGTTCTAAATAGCTGATTGTTTGTCGACATTTTAAAAGTATTAACTAACAGTCTAGCACTTGCGTAACAACTAAAACATTGTAAGCGAATGCAGTCCGACACAGTGCATCGCGGGGACACCCCCGATTTGCGGGGAATTGAAGGTTAGCGCGTGGAGAGCCCGGGGAATAACATAAATCGGTGAATTTCGGGGAATCCCGACTCGCTCACGCGCAGAGAACACGCGACATGCCTCGCGACTACTGCCACTCGATCCCGTCAATCTCGGCCGAGATCTCGACATTTTATGCCTCGAGATTGATCTCGAAAAATGAGGCGAGATCTCGGGTTTTCGGGATCTCGCGAGATCGAGATTGCATTCCCTAATTATCATGCATAAAAAGGAAATTTGGGCCCACATAGTCCGCGTATGGTATCACGTGAGGTTCTAAGCACTCACGAGTGTACCTTTCAGCATTTAATGTTGGCAGCCGTGGTCCTGTAACAACCTCAAGTTGAGTTTTGCCGCTCGCGGATATACCGCCCCAGACAGTCCATGAGCCACCGCCATAAGCAACCCTCTCTTCAAAGCAGCATTGTGCGAAACGCTCTCCCTTACGTCGGTAGACCTTCTTCCTTCCATCATTGCCATGTAACACAATTTTAGACTCATCAGAAAAGAGTACACGGCTCCAATCTTGCTGTGTCCAATTTAAATGACTGCGTGCGAAATGAAGGCGCGCTGTTCGGTGGGCTCGCGTTAGTTTGGGCCCATTAGCTGGCTTGTGTGGTACCATATCGCGTTCTTTTAACCTTCTCCGAACAGTTCGAGCGCTCACAGATACTCCGTGGAAGTCGCGAAGTTGGTTTTGTATCTCAATGGAGGTAAGGTGACGATTTCTCAAGCTGGTCGTCACGATGAATCGATCCTGCCTTTCAGTTGTGACCCGAGATCGTGGCCTTCCTTGGCGACGAACAAAGCCGCCAGTCTCTAGGTACCTCCGATAAACATTTCGGACCGCAGATCGACTTAAATTAAGTTGAGCACTCACGTTTCTTGGCTGTGTCCGGCCTGAATAAGTGCCACAGCTTGGGCAGCGACTTCAGGTGAAGTATCCATAGCTTATTGATAGAACCTCACCTTAATGTTAAGAATAAGTAATGTTTGTTGCAAAACCAAAGATATCAATCACTTTTTCAAGAATTAAATCCAAGTAAACCAATAAAACCAAGTTTTCTTAGTATTCGATTGTTTGATATCAACAAACAGGCTCCAAATTGTCTTTTGTTTCTTTAAATTCTGTGTTCGTAATTCAAAAAAAGACTATTGAATGAAATTATGAATGTACCAGGTTCAAAACTGCATAAAAACTTTTTGCTCGACCTAATATAAAATTTTAGCTAGGACCATACGAAACTGAAAATACAAGGTGGGCCAATAGATGTGTCCAGAAGTGTATATAGCACCGCTATCAAATGGTAACAGACTGCATGAAGTTTCGTACAATCAACAATGTTCAATCAATTTCAATCTCTATAGTGTTTTGTTTTTTTGTAAAAGTTAGTTATTGAAAGCATTGTAATTTTGGTGGAATAACCTTCGATCAATAATAGTACTTATTGATCGAAGGGAATAACAAAAAGTTTATAGTTTTTTTTTGTTGACATGCATTTTCAAATAGAAATGCTTTACACGATTTATTTGCCATTGACTAACAATGGCCAATGCAATACTCTACTATCTTCTCTTATGGGCATGGCTGCAGCCTGATATGACATTCAACGAGTCTATATCGAACGTAAAGGATGGTGGTTTGATAAAGAACTGTTCCACAATAAAAAATCATTTATAAAATTATAAAAAGCAGTAACATTATAAAAAGGTAGGCTACGAAGCCTCTCAAAAATTTGAATTTCTGAGCATTATTTTAAAATAACTTCTACCAGAAAAATAGTGAGCAGGGTTGTATTTGTTTGTAGGCAAACACGAGTCAATCCTCGAGGAATGTATGCCCAGTAGTGGAGCAGACGGGCGGATCGCGATACAAAGCAGTCGATCAAACGTCATAAATATTTTCGAAGCTCTTTGCGACTGCACCCAAATCCCTCTTTGTGTATGCGTTTCATACTTCTTGCTCAAATACAGCGTGTTTGAAAGTGTCACGGAAAAATCCAAGCCCACAAAAAATGTCGGCATCATTCACAGCGTTTGTGTACCAAAATGATCATGTTTTCATGGGAAAAAGATTATGAAAAACTTTGTTGAACGCATGGAAATTAAGCCGGTTTTAATTGTGCCAGTTTTCATTGTATCATTTTCGTTGGGCTGGAAAAAGACTTTCAGAAACGGATTATTTAAAGGAATAATGTTGTGTTTGTGTTTTATTGTACTCTGCTAAAACGCGATGTTCTCATACATTTGAAACATATGATTGCTGTTTGAACGCGAACATACTGTAACATGAATATTTAAAGAAACGCCTGAACTGCACTTGTATTGAACTATTTCGACTGGAGGGTTCTGAGCGCAAAATCTCCAAAATGTGCATCCGTTCGCCGGAAATGTCTTCCTAAGCTTCGTTGTATCCTCACTGAACCTATTTTGAATAACGTCCGTGTATTCAAAATATTGATATTCCAAAAGAATAATACACCTACATTTTTATATTGTAGTGCTTGCGTGCGGGATTCGTATTCATTCTCAAATAAAGGCTACTTTAGTATCCAGATGCTTTAAGCTGAACATGGCCTAAGTAGCGCTACATAATGTTAAAATTATGAAGATCAATGACATAAACATGACTTAAAATAAAACTTTTTAACTAATCCCTTAGAGTGCCTTAGACTAACTATACTTAACTCTAACTTTATCTAATACTATTCCACATGCCAACAAATCCCCTTAAAATAAATAGAAAGAGAAGCGGTCCCACTCGTGCAATATCTAACGCGGTCTCAACATAAACTACATGCAAGGAGATCCAGTATTTAGATAACAGATAAAACTGAGTCACGAGACAAAGGAAAATGCGGTTTAAAAGAAACTTTAATTAAATGCTTAGCATATACCCTTTGTTTATGACGACTAAGGCCTGTCCAGCGGCGGCGGGCCGACGCGACGTATCCATTTCCCCGCGCTTTTGAAAAAAGAATGCCTTTTCAATGGTGGACAATAGCAATGGAGTACTGGCTGACACATGCCAATAGGCGCGTGCTTGTTTATGTCATAGAGTAGGTCATGTTTTTTTAGAATTAAGAGCAGATGTTACTGTCCGCCATTTTGTTTTCAAAGCCTGCCTTTCCACCAACTGCGTAAAAATGTATCGGACTTCACTCAGGTTTACTGAGTAGGTGCTAAGTTAATAAAAGGACCCGAGACTAACGCCGTATGGTAAATTATTAGGTACATCATACACTTCATAATCACCATTCTCTTGCCCTTATCCCAATTCATTTGCGGTCCAAGCGCATGTCTTCTTCTTCCATACTTCTCTGTTTCTCGTCATTTCGTGTTACACCTCCTTTCTTACCATATCATTCTTAACACAGTCCATCATCCAAATTATTACATACGCATAAACATAGATAAAATGTGAAGACAGAAGCGCTATATTCTATACCGATATCAAGAGAGTTGAAGAGAGCTTTACAAAATCGCAATTCGAAAGCAATCTTCCTGCAAAAGGGCTAACTGTTAGACTTTATATTTACGAACAGACAGACTGCATCATAATTGCATATGAAGATTATACCGTAGGTACAATCAGTTTTCTACCTTAACAAAGGTCATCGACAGTATCCAACAGACGGAACAAATTTGTCTAGATAGTAGATAAAGAAAATATACACTAAAGTCTATCTAAGCTCTCATAAACATTTTTCGGGAAGCGTAAGGGTGGCCCACGAAAATCAAAGTTTCTTTCGTGATTTTACACTTTGCCGGTCAGTGTCAGGCTTTAATCAACAAGCAACCTGATGAATTGACCTGCAAATTATAAAAAAAAAACGTACTTGACTTTAGTGTCCATTTTCATCTTCATTATACTAAAAACGGAGACAGTGCAAGTATTGTCACTGGCCATTTATATTTTGTTTTTATTTCTGTAAAGCAGTTAAAACGGAACCCTTATAGGATCACTCGTGTGTCTGTCTGTCCGACCATCCCCCCCCCCCCCCCCCTTATCCCCGCAACTAATGAGCCTAACATTTCGATAAACATACAGAAATTATAGTTCAACACTTATAGATTACTTACAGGAAATCCTATAAGAAGTCTATGGTGCTAAAATAACATTAAAAATTTCTCAATATACAATGATATTTTCAAACAAAATTCAAAGTTTTCTTACCTGTCGTTGTCATTTTCTTCGTGAACCGTGTCCATGTCAGTAATGGTGACGCCTGGGTGTAAGTCGGTCGGCTCGCACAGTGGGCTTCTGTTGGCCGGACTCATCTACAAAATATCACGATTATCACGCGGCCTTGTCTCTTAATTACTGTTTCATGACCAAATGCTGTTCACACATCATTTGCGTGGAGGTTTGAATGTTGCATGACAAGATATTTATTTAATTTGTTTGTAGGTACTTAGGTAGCAAGAATTTTGAAAGGACGTGATGATGTATGTTAAATATGTTGAAATAAGTGATAAATCCTGAAAACGACACTTTGAACGAAGGTAATTTAGATTTTAAATAAGCATTGAGAGAACAATAAACACCTACCTATCTATTATTAAAAAATATCCGCCAGATTTTTTCTTAGTAAATGTTTTCATTGCCTTAATCTGCCAAAACACAAGCAGACGCGTTAGTAAGAACCGACACAGTATAAACAAATCGTTTCCAGTAAATCTACTTTTTACCCACGACGGAACGGAGACGGTATATTTATTTATCTATTTTTTCTTGTCTAGAATAAAATCGTGTATGTTCGAGACGGACTGTCCTCGGTTAAGGCAAGCTTACACTGAGGTACGTGTAGGAGATATACGTCTTTGTTTACAGTCGTGTAGAGTAGGTATTATATTGCGTTACGTAGTTATCCGGTAATCCTTTAATGTTTGTTTGCCTGTGGCGGCGAGTCTGCTCCACTTCAGAGCGGCACTCCTACTGTCAATTGAATGATTAAATTCTTGTGAACATGTCAATATCCAAATATACGTGACGACAACATAGTTTCAGAAGTTGTTTTGACACTTCCGCCATAACATAACATCACGCTTGTAATCCCCGAAGGGTAAGGCGGAGGTGTACCTAATATTGCACCCACATTTCGCCAGTTATGTTTAAGTCCCATGTAATATGAGGCGAGCTAATTGTCCTCAACCGGGCACAAATCCAGACTCCGTGGATTTGTGCCCGGTTGATGAGATTTTTTCGTGGACTGAGATTTTTTCTGATAGAAAAACTCACTAACATTTTGCCCGACCCTGGACGCAAATCCAGGGCCTCGTATTCGGTGAACGCGTTTGCGACCTCTACACTAACGAGGTAGTCTCTTCTGACAAAAAAACTTAAGAAGTATAGCATAAAATAGTTTCTTTAAAATGGAAATATAGTATTTACCTTTACAAGATAAGAAGATCAAATAGGGTCGTTATCTCACGAAGTTCTCTCCACAAGTAGGTAGTGAGACGCGAAAATGAGTTTTCATTCAATTTGAATATAAAAATCCTAGCGGAACTAAACTGAGTCGCGCATTGCTGTATATTGTGCGATCATTGCTGTAGTTATGAGCCCCACTATGTGTTGGCTACTTCTTATCACCATTCTGGTAAATCACCCGCTAAGCACTTCTTCTTTGTGATTAAATTGCACCTGACTCTATTATATGTATTTGTTATATTATCTACCCCTCGCAAAAGAGTAGTTATTACATAAAATAATAAAGTCGACGTAAATAAATGCGGGAAATTTTCCGTACCTTTACAAAATAGTGTGTTAGATTGAAATGGGAAAACAAAAATAGCGGCTTGAATCATCATCATTTCAACATAGGCCTCCCACACGTGTCACCACATTGACCGTTCCCGTACGTCTCGCATCCAGCGGATCCTCGCAACCTGCACCAGGTCATCGGTCCACCTAGTGGGAGGCCTTCCAACGCAACGCGCGGTATAGTTCAACGGGGTTTGAACAAAAAAAAAGTACTTGCAGAACTTCAAATATTTACGAACTGAAACGAAGCATTGATCTCTATTTAAATCTTTGGTCTGAAATTCATGTTGTGAGTTGAGTCATGAGTGTCATGATGAGAGATAGCCCGTAAATATAGTCTGGACACCTACAAATAATGTGCTTTATTTACTACTCTCGTTAGCTTATCATGCTAACATGTTTTTGAAATGTCCGTCCGAAAAAAAACATGGTAACGGAAACCATGAAACCTCCTAGACCACACACACACACATGACTTTTCTAGGACCTAGAAATGTCATGTGTGCTTGTGGTAGTGTCTCAAGGTGATGTATCTAGTTTTACTTACCTCACTATCCATAGCCGGTACACGACGCAAAGGCTACTTAAGAGAACCCGATTTTTATTTTAATGTAGTCCAAAGTGTAAGATTAAATGGTGAGTTTGTTTGTCTTGTGTCCGCCGGGCGGTCCGCTCTAAGGTTGTTAGGTTGTTGAATAAGTTTCTGAATTAAGAGAACTGAAAGTTTTCTCATCTCGAGATTACAGCAAAGTGTTTACCGTTTGGCTGTAGGATGCGGCCGCGGCGCCGACACCCCTCCGCACACCGCTAGGGACGAGACACGCCACGATAACTCGATATCGATATTATTATTATTTTTAATTACTTGTTACGTTTTTACTTCTTCATGTTCAAGCATGAGCTCATGAGTTCGATTTCTAGGTCGGGAAAAGTGTTATTAAGTTTCCCTTTTAGGAAATTCTCAGCAGAAACCCATAGTCTGAATTTGTGACCGGTCTACAATATGGAAGCCCTTTTTACAAAACTGGCAAAATAGGGGTGTCCTATAGGTACTTACCCCTTCGGGAATGACAGGCATGGTCTCTTTTTATTTTAGTTATGTACGATTATAGAATATCATTACTATGGTAATCATAATTAGCAGCCTCATTTTCTTTGTAAAACAACTAAAGACATATGTTGTGATAAGTGCATTTTCTTAAGGATTTTTTTTGTACGAGTAGTGCTTGTATATATATGGTTCCTAATCTGCTAAAGATAAAGCAGATATAAATGAAACATTAAACTAAACAACCATTAATGAATTGTAATTAAGTACGACAACTAGGTTAATTTACTAAGATAAAAGGGTCGTTCAATTAGATTAGTTTATAATATATTGTCAAAACCGCAGTCTGTATACTTGAAATTTTTACTGTTTGGGTAATGCTTAAAGTAGTAGATACATTATATATTTATATAATTAATTCTACATACTTTTACGACATAAATAAAACCAACGCAACCACAATGAATGGCTTTCATAATAATGGTATTCTGATAAGGTGCATTATGCGAGTTAAAGGCTTGCAACCGTCTATCATATTTTATCTAGATAGTCTGCGTTTATAAAACACACTTTTTTTAATCTAATCTTTAAGGGTTACTATTGAAAATTATTTTGTTCGGTTATAGTAAGTGCCACTACTGCTATTTTTAGTTATCAAAGACATTCTTTTGTTTTGCGGTTCCGGTTTGGTACAAGTACAACATGTGTTTTCATTCAATTTCGTGCAAAGAAGGTATGCTCGTGTTGAAATATGGTTCCATTTACGTAACTAGATGGCGTTGTTCATTTATACCTCATTCCTGAGTGGCGCTATTCAGATTTTCCGGTGATTCCATAATTATAAGATCAAAAAATGTACTATTTCTCTGAGCCTTGGCTGGAGGCCTTACACCCAAGACACCCACAGGAACGTCCTATTAAGTAATCGACAATCTCCTAAGTTGAACTTAAGTAATCACATAATAGTGATTACGTATGTAGGATGACATTGCGGCACCGCCCGCAACGCACCGTTAACGCATCGTGTGGCCTCACTCTAACACGGATGCAATTTATACCTACTGTTAAGGTATCCAGTGTTACCTGTGTTATATTTATCCGTGTTTCGAGAAGTATTGCTCAACAAGTTTCACATACGAGTATGCACCTACCTAATTTTTGTGAAAACATCGACATCGGTCGCAGCACTAGTGTTAATAATCTAGGTATTTTCATAAAATATTTGCGTGAGTGTATCGCACCTGATGCCAAACGAACGATGTCGCTGCACTTTAAACTTGCCGAGATTCACACAAACAACCACCGCTAACTAATATTGAAGTGAAAAACTTACTTCTACGTGTGTCTTTAAGAATGGATTAACATTTTATGCTTCGTTCGAGGCTTCAGTTTCTTGTGGAAAATAGATTTATCGCTTACTTTCTCCAGTGATTGCTGTGCTTACGGTACTTAATTGGTTCTTTTTAATTCTCAGGTTGGGCTAACGTGTTATTACGTTTTATTTTTGGAGGGTGTGAAATCATCTAATGACTCCTCCCGCTCTAGGCGGAGCGGAAGGAAGTGTCAGACTTCTACTGACTAAAAACCATGTTCCTTCTTAGCCCTTTGTGTTCGGGGCTGCGGTATCTCTTTCGAACAAACCGCAGCCCAACGAACAACCCACATCCCAAGTTTTTGCATCAGGATTATATCAATACTAGTCACGGAATTTGGGTTTGTACACGGTTGATACCAATACGCTCATCCCCTATTACATGGAAGATATTTGGTACCCGCCTAACGCTTAAATTGAAGCTGAATTACAGACGCCAAGTTATGTACGTATGTCCACTTCGTGATTGGTATTAGTAAAATAAAGTTTTAGAGACCGATTTTGAGGACACTTTAGTCGGTTTTTTGCTTCTTTAATGCAGTGTGAGAGATCATATCAGTGAAAGTCTGCTTGAAACAATTAGCGGATATTACAACTTTATAATTATAAATAGTGGCTGCATCGTTGGTATAGTGGTCGCAATCGCAACTACTGAGCATGAGGTCCTGGGTTCGATTCCCGGGTCGGCAAATTATCATTGGGTTCTCTCTTCAAGAATTTCTTCATATCAGTCACAGAGTCTGGATCTGTGCCCGGTTCAGAGCAATAGGCTCACCCCCTTTAACATTAGACTTAAATATAACTGGCTAAATGTGGTGTTCTATCAGGTGAACTTCTGCCTAAACCTTCGGGTATAACAGGCGTTATGTTGTGTAATTAATTAATTGTTATTCACGGCATACTCGGCCAGTTTGATACGTGACATCGATACTGCAAATTAACGTACATTTCATTATGTGATCAAATTATTATGATCATGATATCAATATTAATGAAACATTGAATCTGATTATACAGTTTTTACGAGTATGTAATGTATATAGATTGACTTGGGTAGCATAGAAATGCAATGTATATCACAAGTAATACATATTATATTAAATTAGATTGTTAAGTGCGATTGCCGAGTCAATCTATTTATTTAAGACATAAAAGATTTTTAAAATTGATAATAATACGGTCACTATAAGATGTTGTTATGTTAGATAATTACATGATTTTAGACAGATGTTCGACTGAATAAATTAACCGACTTGGTGTTGGTATTACATGGATCTCACAACTTCTTACGGTAGAAGAACTGAGTTGCGAGACTTCGTTTTTTTACAAGTTATGTTTAAGGTTTACTTACACTTAAATATAGTAATTGTGTCGTGTAATTTTAAAATCTATTATGGCATGTGAGTTATTCTTGGAAAATCATCATTATTCTCCTGCCTTTATCCTAATCTATTTGGGGTCGGCACAACATGTCTTCTTCTTCTTCTCTATTTCTCGTCATATCAGCATTCACCTCCTTTCTAGTCATATCATCCTTCATACAGTTTATCCATCGTTTCTTAGAAAATGTAAAGTTCTATTTAAATCAAAAGATGGTTCCTAGTATTAAATATGAAAATATTTAATATTCGCTTCGTGTATTTACTTGGCACAGAACTCTGCTCTAATTAGTTTGCAGTTTATGACCTAACTAGATGTGTGTTTATGTAGTCTATGGTTTTAAACTTATGTTATGGTATTGGTTTGGTAGAGTAGTTTTTAAAATAACGAAAAGTGTTTTTTGTAGTTACATCATAATTAATTTGAATGTATTGTTAGGTTTATGGCTTGTTGTAAATATTTAGTGTTAAATAGGGACACGAATCTTTGCGGTTCGCAATTTGAATGACGACCATGTGGCTACCAGTACTATGTGTGTAATATTTTATATCGTTCGAAAGTACACCCTATACTTCAGTCGGGGAAATTATTTGATAATAATCGAATGGAAATACTGTGCCAATTCACCGCGTTGAAGGCATTTTGTACTACTTTGAAACTTGTGAAAGATAACAGTAGTGATTTGAATGTATTAGTTAGCTAAGCTGGTCTAGTCAGTTTTCTTAAGGAATATGCCCTAGGGCAACACACGATAATCAATTTTTCTTACGTTTCGAATCGA